>OX388321.1:841463-6281828 GCA_947579605.1 Athripsodes cinereus
AAATTATATAAAACAGTTATTAAAATTATTATGATGAAAGATTATAAGATAAATGTATATTTAAAAAAGTATATGTATAAGAATATGAAATAAAGAAGAAAAGCTATGAGATAAATTCAATTACATGTGAGCATTTTAGGATTGAGGGGAAAGGAAAAGGGAAGGGAATGATTTTGTTAAAAGATCTGAGTAACTTGAGTAAAAGTAAATTAATTTATGAGGATGTACTATGCATACAATAATTATTTATGTTAATTTTATATAAGATATATTATATTTTATTCTAAAGCTGTGTACTGAGTTGCGTACTCAATATTGCATTGACTGATTTTATAAAAGTGTTTTTACTTGCTTGAAATATGTCTATGTCGTTGAAGGATGTGTTGTAAGTTTCGTAAATTCTGTTAAAAATAGTGTTCCTGCCATAGTTTGTTTGAAATGTGTTAACATGGAATAACGTGTGTGTTCTTGTTTGTCTTTGTGGTGTTCGAAGTTTGATTGTGGAAGTCATGTACTGAGAGTCGATGTTGTTGTGTACTATGTCATATAATAGTCTCATGTCTGTTAAAGTTCGTCTTGTCTTTAGTGTAAGCATATTATGGTAGGCTGCGGAGTCAGTATAGTCATCAAAATGAACACGGGCCCTGTAGTTCAGATGTTTAAGAAACCGATTTTGAACTCGTTCAAGTCTCGAAATATATGTTAAGTAATGAGGAGACCAAATAGAAGATGCAAATTCTAGAACGCTCCTTACGTACGCGTAGTATACAATTTTAACTGAAGATGAGTTTTCAAATGGTTTACAGGTTCGCATTGTAAACCCTAACATCTTGTTAGCTTTATTGATAATTGTGTTTATATGGTGATCTAGTACCATTTTATGATCTAAAATGACTCCCAGGTCGCGGATTTTGTCAGTTTGTTTGATCGTCTCGTTTTGTATTTTGTAATCGTATTTTATGGGTACTTTGTTCCGAGTGAAAGAAATATTTAAGCATTTGGTAATATTGATATCTAATTTATTCTGTAAGCAGTATGTGTTTAGTCTGTCAAGGTCTGATTGAAGCTTTAGGCAGTCTCGTTCGTTGATTATTTCGTTGAAAATTTTCATGTCGTCAGCGTAGAGTTTATATAATATCCGTATTATATTTGTATCCAAATTCGGTATTATAAATTATATTATATCCGTATTATATTTGTATACAAATTCGGTATTATAAATTATATTATATCGGTATTATATTTGTATCCAAATTCGGTATTATAAATTATATTATATCGGTATTATATTTGTATCCAAATTCGGTATTATAAATTATATTATATCCGTATTATATTTGTATCCAAATTCGGTATTATAAATTATATTATATCGGTATTATATTTGTATCCAAATTCGGTACATGTTATTAAAATTTCTACCCCCCCCCCGTCGCCGAATTTTTTGAATGGTATAGAAATTTGCAATATTTCAAAAACTCCTCGGTTATTTAAAAGAATATTATCTCACAGTATCTTTTTCTACAATGCACCGAGTATTTGAACCGACGATGTCAATACTGGATACTTTACTTTTTAAAAAATGTCTACCTCCCCGTCGCCGAATTTCCGAAATGGTATAGGAATTTGAAATATTTCAAAAACTTCTCGGTTTTCATAAGGCCCCCGTTTAGCAAAAACGGTATAATTTTCTATTTTCAACAAATTTGATAGAAAAAACTGCCAAAACTTGTTGACCCTTGTGAACATTTTGATTTGATAAAATAAAAAATCAAATATTTATTACCAATATTAGTTTTTTACTAAAAAATAAATAAATCGCAGACTGACGAGATTTATTTAGGTACTCTTTGTTATATCAAAATACAAATTATTTGTAAAATATATATTTTTTTTATTCATCCTATCAAGCATATACCTAAATACTATAGATTTTAGTAAACTTTTTTTAGTATACAAAAAATAAAGTTCATGTGGTGATTTTTGGTTTCAAAGTATGAGAAATTTATCAAAAAAAAAATTTTTAAGTCGGTCAATATCCATGAAAAAAACAAAAAAAATAGTTTTTTTTTTGTTCTATAATTGTAATAACTATCTAAGTATTCTCAATATTAAAATAAATATATGGAAATTTGTAGGATTCTCGTGCATTGATGTACCAAACACACCCCAGAATTTGATTTTTAGAAATATGCTTTTTTATAAACGAATACTACGAAGCTAAAATAGAGTTTTTTTTTTTAAAGTTAAAGTTTGATATTGGTAATTAATATGTGTTTTCATATTTTATCAAATCAACAAGTTTTGAGAGTTTGTGCACCAAACTTGTTGAAAATTGATTTTTTTATCGTTTTTGCTAAAGGGGTCCCTTAAGTAATATAGGTATGCTCGAATTAAGTATCCGGTACTTTTACCGAATACCCGATACTTATCTACCGATTATACTTGCCTACCGACAGATGGTAAAAATCTGTAGATTACTAGATCATTTCGGTAGGACACAGCCCATTTCGGTATAAATACTGAAAAATCGGTAGATTCGAGACCACTGATGTTCAGACTAACAGGGGTCTACGACTCCTGAGATATCTGAATTTTTGCACAACCGGCTCGCGGCTGTTTGGTGAAAAGCGATATTATATGTAGTATGTAGGAAAATTGACAACAAACTTATCTCTATACTCACGTCTATTATCTCTATGCGGACGTCTTCTTCACTTCTTTCGATTAGATTTTACATAGGTAATGTTACATTGTGTAAACATGGCTCTCCAATCCAGATGTCTGATTGGCTATATAATATTGTTTAATTATTCATTTGTAGTAAAAAGCAAATGTCGTAATATTGTTCACATAAATAATAAGCTTTGCACCTAAAGTTTGGTCGATTCGCCTCACATACATAATTATATCTATATTCTATATATATATATATATATAAAAGAAAGTGGTATTAGTTTTTTTATTTTATTTTATTAATACAAACAAACAGCTTTTATATAGTACAACTTAAATATTACATTTTTCACAAGCCAGTGAAGTTTGTTAAATTATTTTATTTAACACTATGTTCCAAATTAAAAAAAAAAACAAATATCACAATTAAAAAAGAAGTTAAGTGCACTCTATGCACCAACTGAGGCAAAAATACAAAAAAGTAAAGAAAAAACAAAATCGTTCACCCATGTAATGAATATGCCATTACAACATACACAAGTAATGAATGACGCCCATGAGGGGGGCAAATGCTCTCCAAGCAAAAAGGGGTATATCGGGGGAGGGGGGGGAGTTAGGGGAAATAATGCTCGTGCGAACCTCACCATTAGTTACACCATTTATAACTCAAGAATGGCTGTACTGATTTGAATGATCTCTGATTTGTTGGATTCTTCTCCGCCCCGAATAGCCGATAGGCTATTTAAATATTTTACAAATTCACGGGAAGAAAAATAACGAAGAAAATTATTTACGCCATACATTTTAAATTTCAATAAAAAATGTAATATGGAGAATTATAAAAAAGAAACGATGATGTTTTTTTATAGATTGGCCTATTTGTAGAAAAATGTTTCTTCAAATTATAATCGTTATCCGTCTAATTTAACATTTGTGGTTCTGATATTTCAATTTTGAAAAAAATTACGGATAAGAATTTTTAAAAATTTAAAATGAAAAGGTATCTACCTAAAAAATAAATTAGCACCTACATATTACTACTGATTACTGTTTGATCTTCGACACCATAAATTATTTTACACATTGTTTTGTCATTGTTGTGTCTATGTATGTATTTTGAATTTTTTTAACATGTAAAAGGCTTATTGCCGTGTATGTTTGAATAAATAAATAAATATATTACGTACAGCAGATAATAAACAATTCTGAGTTAAGTAATAATTGTTCAACATAAATGAATTTTATTTTTTTTAGGCTATACGATGACACATTTGGACAATGACGGGAGTTTGCAAAGATATTAAAAATCTTAATCATTCATTGATTGTTTGGCGGCACGAAGTTCGTTGGGACAGCTAGTAATATATATTTGAATATATACAAGATATTATAAACTGCAACAGACATTGAACAGATTGCACGGGTAGACTACACATGCAGGTAAGTAGTTAGTGGTAGGGAACATTTATATAATAATATTCATCTTAGGTGTATTGTATGGTGTAAAGTGTATGTAGTTCTTGGAATCATCGCGATTATCTGTAAACCGGTTCTATTAGGAAGCAGTGCTGTAACGAGATTGTTGTTTATTTGAATTATAAAAGTGATAATTTAAATACAAAAAAAAAAATATACAACTGTATAGGATGGTACATATGTAAATTATTATATCATTTTATGTTTCTTGAGGATGTTGGCTGGTAGAATGATTGTAAATTTTATTAATTAATGTGAATAATAATCGAAAATTGTATAAATTATTTTTTTACATTTTTTTTTCAATATAATTTTATTATCTTAAAGAAAAAGTATTTCGCTTATAAGGTTACAAAGAAACAGGTAGGTACCTACATTTAAAACAAAAAATAAATGTAACAAAAAATTCCCACAACTAGGTAAAGTAACAATATGAAAATATTTAAAACTAAAATCATTGTGTTTATAATTTGTAAATTTTTAACTAATGTTTGTTAATCAATATTGCAAAAGGCCTTGCCGTTTAGTACTGTACCTATGTATTAAGTATTTCCGCAGTGCATTAACCGCGAGCAGGCTTTCAAGAGCTTCTTCTATCATCATTAGGCTAACATAAAGCAACGAATCAATCAGGATTACACACTTTACGTATGCCTGATGATGAGAATTTAAGCTCTTGAAAGCCGGCTAGTGAGCAATAAATTACTGTGGAAGTAGGTACTGAATATAAGTGATTTATTTTTATTAACTTCCACCAAGTGCCTACCCACTAAGTAATATTAATTAAATTATGTAAATTTTAACATGGAATTTGACATTATTTTTCTGAGAATAGTGAATCCCTACATAAAAGTTATAGTGAAAGGTATTCGCTTCATAACTAATTAACCCCGTATCTCGAAGATTGGTATGGGTTTTTCAGGTCGTGAGATACGGGGATGAAAGTTAAACCATGTGCATTAGTGATGTAACGAATGTGTGATTTTGGATTTTCGCGAATGCGTTTGCGAATATTTGTAGCCGACATATTGACTTGCTTAAATTCCTAGAATATTGCTCAGTCATTAAAATTTCTACCCCCGTCGCTGATTTTTTAAAATTGTATAGGAATTTAAAATATTTCAAAACTCCTCGGTTTTCTTACTTGCAGTACCTTTTTCTACAATGTACCGGGTAAGTATCTGGTACTTTTACCAAATATCCGATACTTTATTACCGAAATAATATTCGCAAAACATTCGCATATTTTTTTGCGAATGCGAATACTTTGAAATATGCGAATATTCGCGAATGCGAATACGAATATTCGTTACATCACTAAAGTGCATTCTGTAAAGTATATCCGAGGGCGATAGACCGTTAGTAAGATCATGGCAAAAGCTATTAGATAATTAATGTTTAGAATATTTATGATTTTTTATTATTTAACCAGATTTGAGCACAATGCACAGATGACAAAACCAGTCAGACATCTGGATTGGAGAACCATGTTTCCACAATGTAAAATTGTGCAAAATCTAATCGGAAGAAGTGAGAAAGGCGTCCCGACGCTTATTTACTAAAACGTTGATTTTTTCACGAAATATTATATAAGGTATAAAGTTTTTACTTATAACCAAAACTTAACGTAAACGATAAATGAGTTAATTAATTTCCGTTAAAATTTCAACTTTAATTTTTTATTTTAACTATTACGTTAACTTCCGTTATAAAAAAACTTGCGTTGAATTATGCCCGTTAATTTTCCTTTAAGGTGGTTTTCAAAATATTTGAGAAAGTGCATGAACTATCACATGTCCCACTTTTTTCTAAAAAAGCTTCGAACGAACTTTCTAATTACCTCTTCGCGCTGACGGCTTTTTTGATATTTCAAATTCTGTTACAAACAAGCAGACCAGTGACCACCTGGATGTCCACAATTGCCAGGGACCTGAAGGAGGCAGATTTGCGTTCGGAGGATGCAGGGACCAGAAAACTTGGAAAATGAGGACTAGTGAGCCGACCCCAAATATATGTGGTAAAGGCGAGGGTGAAGAAGAAGAGTTATGTATCAATGTGAAGTTAGATTTCTTCCATCTAACAAAGTTAGATGGAAGAAATCAAGGAACTCATTGAGATGGTAGGCCCCAACGCCAAAAAATCCAAATAATACGATAATATTATTTTGATTTTTTTGGCGAAATATTTTTTTTCTTTTTTTTTGCAAAAATAAAATAAAACCGGCAAAAATAAAATCTAATTCGAATATAAACTTTAGGAAATTTGTATTCGAATTAGATTTTATTTTTGCTGGTTTTCTTTTATTTTTGCCGGCAAAAATAAAATCTAACTCGAATAATGTAAACTTTGTCGGTGTCGAAAAACTTGGTGCCCAAAAATAATTTAACGTGGTGACCAAAAAATAATAATATGGCAAAAATTTCGTGAATATTACTTTTTCTATGAAATCTCAAATTTGACAACAGTGGGGCCTACCATCTCATATAGTTCCGCATAATCTTAATGTGCAAAAAGAATAAGTAAGTAAATAAACTTTTAAAAATATTTGCATCGTGATATTTGAAGTTTGTTTATAATTTAACAATAATGCAAAGACTTTTAAACAAAGCACTGAAAGTAATCTTTGGACTGCATAGACTAACTAGAACAACTGACCTTTACAAAATAACTCAAGAATTAAACTTAGAAGAAATTATCTTTGTTGAAAAAGCCAAACACCTCTATAAAATAAAGAATAATCTAATAAAATCAGACCTGAAACTAACCACAAACACTGAAATACACACCCACAACACGAGACAGAACCACCTACGAACCACCCTCCCGAGAACAAATAGAAGACGTAATGGATTCCTCCATACATCCATCAAATTATTCAACAGTCTACCTGCATGTTTGAAGGATTCTAGGAGTCTTAACATTTTCAAAAGAAGAATTAAAAGATACGCAAGGACACTGAGACTGACAATAGACCTGTAATTTGACCCAAATTTTCTATATGTTTAAAAAACCGTTTCCTCTCATACCAGTGGCTCAACTACTGACTGAGGAAATTACAAAAAAAAAAATACCATTGCACTGTAATATAATATTTGTCTACTATATAATATTTTTGTATTGTTGTTTTATTATTGAAGAAATATTATTATTATTATTGTTTAATTTTTCTCTATGTTTTTATGGCATTCCTCAGGGAAGAACTTATTAGAATATAATAAGCATTTCTATCCGTTCGTATATATGTTTATAATAAAATTATGTCCTCTATAGTCACCGTAATCAGACAAGACGGAGAAATATATATTACATTCTGTATGAGGTCGTATCTTTTACGCAGCGGTTAGGCTAAAAAACATTATAAATATTATCTTTGTGTATAGTCAATGCTGTTGACCAACGCGAATTTGGTGGAAGTTCATGTTAAATTAATATAAATTAAAAAAAAAAACTTTTGTATTTACTACCTACTTCCACAGTGAGTTTTTTTTTATCGTGAGTTGGATTTCAGGAGCATCCGTTTTCATCATGAGACTAAAGATAGAAGGGAAGCTCCTGAAAGCTGGCTCGCGATTAGTAAAGTCACTGTGGAAATACTAAATACAAAAGCGTTTTGTTAGAGTTGTAATCAATGTTGTAAGTATCATGATAGAACATATATAAAACTGTTAAAAGCAGGTATTTTAATCATGGTGTTACCAGTTTTTAATTAATTATCTCAAATTAATCCAAGTATTTATGTTATTGTAGATATTATTGTAGATATTATCCAAGTATTTATGCTATTGTATAAATATTTATAGTATTTATGCTATCCTTCTTTCACAATACACCGTTCCTATGACAACGATATCAGAGCGCAGGGAATGTCGTGGAAAGAGGTGACGCAATTGGCGCAGAGACGTTCTGATTGGAGGAGGCTGGTTTCTGCCCTGTGCTCCCGAGAGGAGCGTTGAGGGCGATGATGATGATGATTTAGGCTATTGAAATCAAAAACATTTCAGAAACCTCGAAATGTCTACACAATGCAACATTGTGCAAAATCTGATCGGAAAAAGTGAGAAAGGCGTCCCAACGCTTACGAATTGGCTCTATAGGCTAGCTTAAGTGATCACTTTCGATGTCCATGGACAACGTTCACTGATTACACCAGATTTCTGATTGTTTTTGTCATCTGCACCCAAATCCGGTAAAACAATAAAAAAATTGGTAAATATTCAAAAACATTTGTTTATAGTTTCATTATGGAATCCTACTAACTAAACACTGACACAATGAATACCTACTTATGCTACTTCACGTGTTATAATTTGTTAATTAGGTATTTATTTCCTGGACGAATCTGTGTAAAACTATGCTAGTTTATAATAATCTCGACATTTTCCTTAATGATAAAACCTATTTAGTGTCTATCTTAAGTTATATTATGTTCTTTATCAATTAATGGCGTGTACCTACCTATATTATTTAATGAATTCACATTTACATATATTTACACAAGTTTTGAATTAACTTTTAACCTTTTCAATGCAAACGATGAAACATTTTCAAACAATTTTTTTTATCGTCGATAAAATATTTTTGTCGTTGTTTTCTAGTTCTCTTTTGTTTAATTTTATTGGGTTAGTTGGAAGATATCGCGTCTCTGCGATAAACTCGTCGATTGTGCAAAATTATTTATATTGCTACCATGTAATCTCATTAATTTTGTCTAAATATTTTGTACAATAAAATTCATAATTATTATTAGTTTGACAATGACTTGTCATAGCCAAGTCGAAACCATGTCACTACTCAATAAAATTTTATAAAAACTTAAAACAATTGAAGATAAATTGTTTTTTTTTTCAATTTACCTTTAAATGGACTTCCAACAAGTAGTAGATACTCTACACAGTGCAAAAACGTTTTTCTTTGTGTTTTTTGTGATGTGTTGGAGCGTACTGAAATAATATGTAGTAAAATAATTCAACAAACTTCACTGGCTTGTGAACTTTGCAATATTAAAGTTATACTATGTATATTCACAAAAAATGATAACTTCAATGGTTTGCACTGAATGGTGGATCTCATATCGTTACAATGAGAATGGCGGAATCGGTGAACGTTGTCCATAATCACATAAACCAGCCTAGAACCAATTCGTAAACGTTGGGACGCATCTCTCACTTCTTCCGATTAGATTTTACTTAGTGTTACATTTAAGATATACCTAAGATATAAACCTGGTCATCCAGTCGAGATGTTTGATTGGTTTTGTCATATGCGCATTGCGCGTGTTTTTATTGTTTAACCCAAATCGGGTTAAACAATAAAAATAATAATAATAATATCTTAATCAAAAAATATGTCTTTTTGTATTATAATAATAAGAGTTCATCGGTAGCCTGGAGTTAGAGTCTCGGCCTCATGAGCAAGGGGTCCGCGGTTCGATCCCAGGTGCCGACAAACTCCACCTTCCTGACACAAGCTTTTAGCTTACTGTGAAAGGTGTTTATGGTTGTATTTGGCTTTATAACAAATCCCAGATATATTTAAAAAAATATATTTTTGACGTTATTATGACATCTGATTTAGCCAAATTCTTATCTTGTATTACGTCATTATTAATTACTAGGTAGATATCCCGTATAATTACATCGCAGGGTTATTACTGTAATGAGTCACAACAATAGTCATTAACTACAACTAAATATGTATTATTTATAATATAAATATTTATGGATATAATATATCAACTAAATATCTATGGATTGCAAACGACTGCACCAGTGATTCCAAAGTGATTCAGGTGGACATCCAGGGGACCACGGGAGACTCGACGGGGGTGTACGATGGCGTGACTAAAAAATGGAGGTGCACGAGTCGTAAGTGGGGGTCCACGAATCCGTAGGTCAAGTATCGGAATTTTCGGTAAAAGCACCAGATATTGACATAAACAATAGTCGGTACAAATACCCGGTACATTTTAGAAAAAGGTACTGGTAGAAAGTATTCTTTAAGGAGTTTTTGAAATATTTCAAATTCCTATATCATTTAGAAAATTCGGCGACGTGGGGGTAGAAATTTAAACGCGAAATATTTTTAAAGTAAACAATGGCCGGTACAAATACCCGTTACATTGTAGAAAAAGGCACCGTGATAAAAAAAAATATTCTGTAAGAAAACCGAGGAGTTTTTGAAATATTTCAAATTCCTATACAATTTCGAAAATTTAGCGACGGGGGGTAGAAATACAGGGGTCTACCGGAACCAGCAAATTTTCAAAAGTAATCTATGAGAAAAAAGTTTGGGAACCTCTGGACTTCATTAATACCTACCTTTATCGAGTGTAATGTCTGTACTGAATTACATGAAGGATAATGAATAACAATTTCTGCGGTTTTAATGAGTAATTTGTATAAAAATTACTGTACTTACTAAATTCCTTACATATTATTATCCTGTTATAGCGTTTGGAATTAGGGAATTTCTAAAAGTTTTATTGTCTCACATGTAAGAGATGCCGTGGTGTTATAAATCAGGAGTAGGCAAATAGTCGATCGCAAGCAGTTTTAGGGTCGAAACAATATAATCCTTAATTATTAAAAAGTCGACTATAATGCCAGATTTGAGATTTAAAAAAAAACATAGTTTGTCAAAACCGAGAAGAACGTTTATTTTTTTTAATTCCTTTACTATTTTCAAAATTTAAGAACGGAGGGGAGGGGCGATAAAAATATTAAATGTTTTACTTTGACACTTAAAAAAAAATGTTCCGAATTTTGAAAAAAATCGATAAGCAATAACAGATTGGAGATAGATATACTCTGAAAAAATATTCTTTAACAAAATCGAAAAGAACATGAATATTTCAAATTACCATACTCTTGACACTACCCGGTTCGACGTGGTCAATAGATATTCCTTTTTCTTGTATATTTGTGTCATAGAATTTCTATGTGTCTGTATTTTTCTGTTATATTTTATTATTGTCTTGATTGTTTACTGTTTGCGTACAATGACAGCGAAAAGGTTTTTTTACTGTAATCCTGTTCATTGTTTCTTTTATACAATTAAAGAAATAAATAAAGTATGTTTGGGTTAACACATGCATAATTCACTCGATTTTAGGTGCTTTGCTGACAAAAGTAAAAATATCACTTACGGATTTTATTATTTTTTTTAAAATTCAAATTTCGAGTAAAAATCACAGTTTGATTCGTGTGGCAACACTGTTAATTGGTGCATCGATTATTTATGTATTTACTTTGTTATTCTAATTAATTCTTAATTATTTTTAACTAGGTATATAATTATTTTATCTTTGTCGCATTTCTTCAACGAGCCGCCAGTGTCAAATTGAACTAGTGATGGAAACGATCGAATGAATTTAAAAAACGATAATGTGAAATCGAAACTTTATAAAAATGGAATAAAGTAGATATATTTAGTTCTATTTAATTCATGATTTATTTAGGCACTGCATCTATTTGGACGATTTTGATACAGTCACGTCAAGAAGTTTTGTTTTTTCGAAAGACGCTAAGAGCAACATTATATTTTTTTGTATGACCAATAAATTTATTACATATTCAGATATCGAGTGAGAGAAAATACTCTATGCACAGGAGATATTGCACGTCTTCAAATATTCAAATTATACTTTATATTATTTATGAAGACATGTTACCAATTTCAATTGTTACATCCTGTAATATTTGAGTATGTGAGTACCTACCTAATTATAGTCGTATAACGCATTTATTCTGTATGGAGTAAGGTCATTTTTACACTAAGACGTCGTCACAAGTCAATGTGTTTTTAAGAATTGAATAATTTTACACAATTTATTTAAGTTATTCACTAGATATGTCTCTCAATCGAATGAATACCTACTGTAATTATTTGAATTAGTTTGAAAAAATAAATATTTTTTTCTCTTTACATACACTTTCACATTTATAATTTGTGTTTCACAACTTCAACTATCTTTGAAAGAATACCTTAAATAATATCAACTAAATCAAATTTCTTCTTGACAGTAGGTACCTATAGGTTACATTCAATATTCGACCAAATTCGAAATATTCATATTAATATTCTCTCGATCACAGTCGAGTGTAATAACCGAGTATGTAATATAAACATCGATTAAATATATTGTCATTTGCTTTCGATTGTCAGCATTACTAATAATACGTAAACTCACATATTTATAGCGATCTGACTGAACTTTAACAAGTTTAGTACTTATCTGTTGTTCGTACTCGTCATTCGAGTCTTCCACTCGTCTGTCTGTTTGTCCATCCGTACGAGTGTCAAAACATTTCATACTAAAATTCATTGTTATTTTTATTAACAAAAAATGCGTTATTAACTCAAATATAAGTGTTTTTTTTTAGTAATAATTAACAAATAAATATTCAGCTATTGTACATAGTTTTATTTACTAATTTTTATAAATCATTTAGGTTTTATATAAAATGTTTAGAAATAGTTTGTTTTTGACATTGTTGAGTGTATCATTGTTCAGTGTTACATTAGCACGTGAGTATTTTGTTTATTTACTTTTATCATTATTAATGTACACATTTATTTATTTATTTTTAACAATTTATAATTACAATGCAGTATTTGAGATAACAAAGACCCCTCACTCTTAATTTAATAATGTTTATTCTCAAATTATCTGTGAAAAGTATGTGATTATTATATATTATATTGTCAAATATAATAATATAATATGAACCTATATAATAAGATAATATGTACAATTGTACATACAATTTTATTACTCGGGATAACGTTCAAAGGATGCATTAAAAGTTTGCATTATATTATATTTTAACTATATCGCCGCGATAGACTCTCCTTTGATATTGTTGTTTCTTTTTGACGATATTTCTTTAGTGTTTTTTTCAATGTCTTGTTTTTTTTTTGGATTTTGCTTTGTTTTTTCCTGGTGAGATCGCCTTGGCCAAAAGCTGTTTCTGTCTCAGTGCAGGGTAACATTTTTGAGATAATAATTATACTGATTGGTTGTCAGAAATTGCCTGCAGGCAATGAACCCGCCATTTGTACCACTTTAAAAATTCACAATAAAGATTTTTTTTATTTATTTATTTTTAATGTGAAATACTGGTAAAATATTTGTTTATTTATAAAATCATAGATAAACGATTGTTGTATCTTAAATCACAATATAATACACTTAATTTAAGATAATTTACATACATGGTAGTTTCATGTGTTAAATTTACAAGCCAACTAGTTCTCGGATTATTTTATTCTGCTTGAAACGTGTGAATTCTGCTTAATATGTGATATTCTGACGCAAAATTTATTCATGTCTTTAAAGCTCGCCTTTATAAATAATTCATTTGATTTGATATAATATCTATGTATATTTTACTTACATAGATACATAACGATTGTCCAGTTACATAGCTCAACAAGTCGAAATTATCGAAAATTTTGATATAATTTATAATACTGTACCTACTAGTGATGTAACGAATATTCGCATTCGCGAATATTCGCATATTTCAAAGTACCTATTCGCATTCGCAAAAAATATGCAAATGTTTTGCGAATATTATTTCGGTAATAAAGTATCGGATATTTGGGTAAAAGTATCGAATACTTACCCGGTACACTATAGAAAAAGGTGATGCAAGAAAATATTCTTTAAGAAAACCGAGGAGTTTTGAAATATTTGAAATTTCTATACCATTTTGAAAATTCGGCGACGGGGGGGTGGGGGGGTGGGGGTAGAAATTTTAATGATTGAGCAATATTGTAGAAATCTAAGCAAGTCAATATTCGCTTTTCGCGTTCGCGAATATCCAAAATCACACATTCGATACATCACTAATACCTACACACAATCAACACCACTCTTTCAATTTCACAAACAAATAACTATAAAAAATATACGGACCCCTTTATATGTATGTTTACTCTATGTGTATATTTAGTTATGAAAAAAAATATGTAACTATTTTCAATTCCACAAATAAATATTACATCTTGTTTTAACTATTGAACGGATCAAAGACAACGTATGTCTTTAATGGTGCGATTATTATATAGTATACTAGCTGACCCGGCATTGTCTTACCATATACATTATTTCTAGATTACTAATATCGCTATTAAAAAAACAGGGGTTGATGGTAAAAGTATCTCATCATAAAAAAAAAATTGTCCAAAAAAAAAATCGGGGTGGACCATCCTCAACTTTTAGGGGTATAAAAAATAGATGTTGGCTGATTTTCAAACCTACCCGATAAGGACGCAAAATTTCATCAAAATCGGTCCAGCCGTTTCGGAAGAGTATGATAACAAACACCGTGACACGAGAATTTTATATATTAGATTTAACTTACTTATGTGTTTAAACAAAATATAAATATGGGTAGCGAAAATACAAGAATGTGATTTTTCGAATAAAAGACATTTCTACTTGTTGAGTTATGGAATTGAATAGTCGATATTTCTTTTGTTATTGATGATAAACATAGTATAACTAATATAATAATAACACCAGGTTGACCTTTAGTGTTCATCGTTCGCGATGATGACTACCTATTTACTAACAAATCAACGTTTTGACATCGTTTTGAGCGTCATTTTATTTATATTAAATTCATCTTAAGTATCATTCACATTGTTTCACTTTGGATGATCATGGTCAAAGCTGTTCATTGAAAGTGAACACGTCTATTCACACTTGTTCATCCTATGCTTTCACTGCAGTGTCAACACTCATGGTCATGTTGTATGTCGTTTGACGTATTGTCGCAAAAAATAAAATATTAAATGACAAATAACAGGTATTAAACATTAAAACAAATCAATAAAATTCTCGACAACATGAAAATAAGACAAATAATAGGAAAAAACTTGTCTATGATCGTTTCAGTGAAAGGACCTTTCATTAAAATTATGTCGGGTAGTATAGGTAATCGTTTTTATTACCAAAAGACGCTAGGATCCTAATCGCCGAGTTTCAAAGTTAGTTACAAAAAATGTGAGAGCCCAATTTAGTTAGTAAGAGGCTGAAGTGATAACGGAATACTCCAAAAAAGTTTATGTATTATTTATATATTTGACTCTCTAATAACTTGACATGGTTTTTATCTCAGATATTATTTATTACTTTCTATTTAAAGATGAATAAATTTGAATATAAACATGTTTTGAAATGTATAAAAACACGATTGCCAATAAGAATTAAACAATAATAATACTAAATTATTTATACAGTTAAATGTCAAACAAAATTTATAGCGCCAAAAGATTAAGGACTAACACATCTGATTGCAATTTAATTTATGTACGTATTTATTTATTCTAATTTAATATAAGAAAACTTTTGTCTAGTAATACCACGTGTAATAATGTCATATGGAAGTAGAATAGGTGTCTAACCTTTATTTTTATTGGTTTTGTGTTCCGCAAAAGGCGAGAAATCGTAAAGCTTTTCGAAGAGAACATTTAACATTTTCAATTCAGCGATGAGATATGTCACGCATTCTGAATGTCTTTCTTCATTGTGACAACTTGAAGATAGATTACACAATGTTCAATGTACCTATGTGTAATACATCCACCTAACACTGTTATATAATGATGATGTGCAAAAAGAATAAATAAATAAATGTACTTCTATGATACAAGGAGTAGATTATATCGAGGGGTGAAAGGCTATTTGTTTTAAGCGACACTTTTGCCGAAAATGAGTTATATATATGGTCGGAATCGGCAAATTTTTCTGCGTCGATTGGTCTAGGTTTCGAGTCAATCGGAGTACTTTTTTGGCGCTTGAACAAAAAAAAAATAGGTCTAATTTCTCAAACGTGATGTATGATCTGACATCAAATTTGTCACTTGATTTAAACACTTCACTTAAACCATTCATTAATACTGATTAATACAGACTATTGGAGCATAAGCTATTTTTCTTTCTTCCAATTTGCAGATAGATGGTAGTTAAAGCTTTTTTCCGTGTGTGCAAATTGTCATAAAAAGTACCTTAAACCGTTTTGCCCTCTTCTGCTATTTCTCTGCATTGTCGCTTCATACATTTAGCCGATATTTAAAAAAGTAGTGCATGTCGCATGAACCGTTTTCGCTGCAACCGTTTGCACCAACTTTTGACTGTTCAACCAATTTTCTATTTCGTAATATTGATAATGATGGTCGTTTCAACTTTTTCGTCTCATTTTTATTTTTGAAAACATGTTATTTGAGACAAATAATAATTTTAATAATTTCATCTCTATTTATCTATTTTTTGGTTTTTGTTTTTTCGATAAGATTATGTTTGTTTTAATAATTATACCAGTGCATTGTTTTATTAGCTATTATAATATTTTTCCAGATTTCTCATTGTAACAATAAATATTATTGACAACAATTCTTTTACTTGTTTAATAAAAAATATCATAATTAATGTTTTTATGTTTTCTTTTAAACCCAAGATTCACTTAGCATTACGACAAAAATTATTTTGTATCAACTACCTAGTTTTATAAAATCCTTTCAGGAGGAGGATGTAAAACAATTAATTAAGAATGTTATTGTTGCTTAAGTCACTGTTCCTGTTTCCGTTTATCTTTCAGCTTGTAGTTAAAACAAATAGCCTATTTCAATTATCTTTGGTCAATGTCAGATAAATCGTTATTCCTTCCACTAATTAATTACAGCGATGTCGCTTAAAACGTTTTTCCCTTCATTAATGTTTTATGCCGTTGGTGGTTGAATCATTTTTCCTGACTCCGGATAAAAGCCAAATTGTATTAAGCGACACATAATTTGGATGTTTTGAAGGTATTATTACTGAAAATTATGCCAAAATATGTGTTGATTTTTTTTAAACATGCTGTTCTTAGAACGTTTTTAAATAGGACTAATCGTTTTTTTATAATATTTTTTTTTCTAAAAAAAATAACTTTAAATTGCTCTCCTGTAAAGTTCACAAAATGTCGCTTAAAACAAATAGCCTTTCACCCCTCGATTATGAAAATTTATTGAAAATATTTATTAATATTGGTTTTGAGCAATAAGAAATTTTGATTGAAGAACCATTATTGTAATAAACATTGTGCAAAATCTAATCGGAAGCTGTGAAAAAAGCGTCTCAATGCTTACAAATTGGCTCTAGGCTGGTTTGTGTAATCACTAATTATTGGTGTCCATGGACAGGGTTCATCAATTCCGCCTTTTTCACTATCACGATATAAGGTTCACTTAATGAGAAACTTTGAATGCATACCTTTGAAGCTACCATTTTTTTGAGATCTCTGATTTCAGACTAGATTAAAATCTCCCATCTATATGGCACCGGAACAATTAAATTCAATACATATCTAATCATTTTTGTCACCTGCATGTTGTGCCCAAATTTGTTTGAATGAATTATAAAACTTTAAACTAATTTGTTTGGTTTTATTGGCACTAACAATGTGGTAATCACGAAACATTTTTAAAATATTTAGTAAAATTTACTATGTACATAGGTGATTGATGAATGAATGATTTAGACACATGATTTAGATAAAAATACCTACTACTTCATTGCATTGTTCGTAAATTCATAATATTATGACCAGTGTCATTTCGATGTTGAATTCAGCAATGTCATGTAAATTTGCATTTATTTCATCAGACCATCCGGAAATTGATTAGTTTCACATAATCAAATATGACACCTAATGTGATATTGTGATTTATCTATCTGTCTGTCTATACCGCAACAGTATCTCTCACAAATATGACACCTAATGTGATATTGTGATTTATCTATCTGTCTGTCTATACCGCAACAGTATCTCTCACAAATATGACACCTAATGTGATATTGTGATTTATCTATCTGTCTGTCTATACCGCAACAGTATCTCTCACAAATATGACACCTAATGTGATATTGTGATTTATCTATCTGTCTGTCTATACCGCAACAGTATCTCTCACAAATATGACACCTAATGTGATATTGTGATTTATCTATCTGTCTGTCTATACCGCAACAGTATCTCTCACAATTGGGGTAACAAATTGCATGTAATAAATGAATAATATCTTATATTACTAAATAGAAAATGTTAAAATATATCGTATCATTTCCGTCGGGTCCTCAATTCCGACCATCATATCTCGTTCTATTATAGACCATCTGTCGTCTCCACCTCGAGCAATTTTTTGCGCCATGTGCAGGCTCCCATGCAATGAGCAATGTATGGCTTTCTTGCTGCTGGTGCTATACCCCCTTTCCACTTCCACTGGCCCAGTTATTATTGATCTTTCCAGAGTCTCGGCGTCCCTTCTCGCGCGATGTGTCCGAAATATCGTCAGACGTTCTGTCTGCATATAGTTGAGAGTCATGTGGAAATGTTTAGTTCTCTGATGATGACTACATTTTTGTCCTTTATTCAGTCATTGTTTATAATGTCTTACGTATAGATATCCGTGTACTTGTACCTATGTTTATGTCATAATTATTTTTCGGTGGGAGATTGAGTCAATTCTAATTTGTGGAGTAGGAACCCCATACAGAATAGGTCAGCCACTCTTTTTAGTAAGTTTTTGAGTATCCTATGAAAAGTTGGTAAAACCCTAGGTATAAAACAATTAACATCCACGATTCAGCGGTTAGGTACAATTCGGTATTTTCGTGATTTTATAAATGATTAGGACATTCAGAAAAGGTGACAATCATCATCATCATCATCGCCCTCAACGCTCCTCTCGGGAGCACAGGGCAGAAACCAGCCTCCTCCATTCAGAGCGTCTCTGTGCCAATTGCATCACCTCTTCCCACGACATTCCTTGCGCTCTGATATCGTTGTCATAGGACAAAGGTGACAAAGTACCCCAAAAATACATACATACATACATACATACCATCACGCCGCTTCCCTCGCGGGGTAGGCAGAAAGGATCGAGCGCCACTTCCTTCTATCCTTGCATACATCTTTCGCTTCCGTCACTGTCATACAATTCCTCATGCATGCTCTCCTGTTCAATGTGCTCAACACGTGACCGTCCTGTAGGATTTGATTTAAATGATCTTGCCATTTAATCCTCGGACGTCCGCGTCTCCGAGCACCATTCCTCTCAGCCAAATATATCTTCTTAGTCATTCTGTCCTCATTCATTCTTTCCACGTGCCCAAACCATCTTAACTTATTTACATTCATCTTTGTTATTACACCAACTTTCATTCCACATTCCTTTCGTATATCACTGTTACGCACACGATCTCTCAGACTCTTGCCACACATCCTTCTCAACGATCTCATTTCCACTGCATTTATGCCACTTTCATCCTTTTTTAACCATGTCCACGTCTCACTTGCATACATAAGTGTTGGCACTAAGATAGCAGAGTGCACCAACCTTTTAGCTGTGGTGGATATGTTTCTATTTGCAATTATTGGTCGGATTGCACCATTTACCTTATTGCCAGCAACTTTTCTCCTTTCAATATCGCTTTCACACTTCCCATCTCTCGTGAACAAACTACCTAAGTACACACATTCGTCAACTTGCTCTAACACTTCGTTGTCAATCATTACCTGGCATACTGTTCTCTCACTTCCTCTTTCAAACACCATGATTTTTGTCTTTTTTGCATTCATTCTCAATCCATTAATCGCACAATTTTCATACACACACGTCATCATTCGCTGTAGATCACTTTCACTTTCAGCCATCAATACCAAATCATCGGCAAACATTAACGCTCTTACATTCATCCCATTCATATCAACACCTACATTCAGTTCTTTCAATGGA
Source organism: Athripsodes cinereus (assembly GCA_947579605.1). Classification (NCBI taxonomy): domain Eukaryota; kingdom Metazoa; phylum Arthropoda; class Insecta; order Trichoptera; family Leptoceridae; genus Athripsodes; species Athripsodes cinereus. The sequence continues at coordinate 861,399 of OX388321.1, forward strand.
CGAATACAATGATCAATGTATAGGTTAAAAAGCCATGGCGACATCACGCACCCTTGTTTTACTCCTTTTGTCAGTGTGAACCATTCCGACAGGTTATTGTTCACTCTAACACACGCAGAACTTCCTGTATATAGGGACGCAATGGCGCGAATTAGCCGACTACCCACCCCGCACATTGATAGTACTTGCCACATTTTCTCACGATCTACTCTATCATAAGCCTTTTCTAGATCAACAAACGCGCAGAAAAGCTTCTGGTGTTTCTCCAGGAGCTTCTCTGTCACCATTCGCAAGGAGAAGATCTGGTCCACACACCCTCTACCACTCTGAAAGGCACCTTGCACATCCCATACATTCGTCTCAGTCACTTTTCGAACTCGAACCCCAAAAATAGCTTCTACTATATAGCTACTATTATACCATCACAGCATAATTTACTACAAGTAGGGTAGCCAGTGAACCACTGCAACTAATCAACATGCTGATTGTTATCCCTGTGCTAATAAAAAATAATACATTCAGGATAGGTGAAGGACAGGAATGGAAGATGTAAAATGTCTACTTTTTCAACAGCGTTGAGAGGATGACTGGCATGTGTATTACGTACCTACGGCTAATCTTACTGTTCTCCATTTGTGGGAGAGTCCATTGTCTTGTAGATTGATATAACTTTTTATAATAATTTACGTAGAAAACTTATGCGTTAAAAGACATGAATGATGAATGACAAGAAATCAAATTACATAGTTCTTAATTATACAGGAAGCTCTGTGTTGATCATAAATACTACGAACTGGTATACCTAATAAGTAAGATAATTCTAATTCTGTAGATGGGAATCCCAATGACCTTACGCAAATGTCAAAAATTGTTATCTAAATGTTATATTGTAGAAGATTATGCATTACTACTTTTGTAATTATCTAAAGAGTGTTTAATCAAGTTTAATTCTTAAATATTTGCTTTCATTCACAATAATATGTATTTATCTATAAAACTACATATATAGTGGTACATTTGTATTATATTTGTATACTTATACCATATATTTATTTATTCCAAAACAGTAATTACAAAGAAGCAAAAAGATCAACATTATGGAACATATTGCCCGCTAGACTAAGGCCTGTTCTGGGGCAATACTAAGAAAAAAATAAACAATTTTTACATGTACATTTGAATACAATAAAATTAATGAAAACAATTAAAAAAATAATAAAAATAGTACATCAAATGTGCGTCAAGTCGTGCGAGTTGTTACATGGTCATCTTTTCTAGATTGGAAATTACAAATTTTCTTCATTTTTAATTGTCATTCCATGACATCCTAAATCGATCGGGTGGTAAATTTTAACAGTAATTGTTGCCAAACGCCGCTATGACTCCATGAGAAATGTGACTGCTTTTTGGAACTAATATTTATTTATTTATCACTGTCATTTTTTCTTCCGATATTTTTATGAAATCTGATTCAGAATATGTAATTGGAGGACTATATAAAAGAAGAATAAAATATACTTACAATAAAACGCCGAAATTGTCCTTTAATTTATTTGCTTCAGAACAAACTTAAATCTAGCGAGACAGTTAATTTCATTTATTAGGTAGGTACCTGTAATTATTTTAGGAATGTGTGTATTTTGATGATTTTTTATATTTCTGGAAATAAAAAAGTAGGTAAGTAAATAAAAACACAACAAGCGCCTCAGGCGACCAATGTAATTTAACGGTTAAAAATCATTCTCCGTGTTTTGTGAAAACATTGTTATGTAGAAATACGAACTTGCTCCGGGCTATGTGGCCGTGGTCTGATGGGTAAAAATTCTCTTATATCTCGGGAGAATTTACTGTACTGTACCATCACGGTATATCCCACAAGTGGGGTAGCCAGTAGTGATGTCAATACCGGATATATTTTCATACCGAGTACCGTGGGGTAATCCGAGCAAAATACCCGTTATTAGATAACGGGTATTTTACCGATGGAAGGAATAATCCTAAGAGTAATTTCAGTAAATACCTCTCCTCTCAAATTTCTACCCCCCCCCCCCGTCGCCAAATTTTCGATATGGTCTAGAATTTTGAAATGTTTAATGATCTCTTCGGTTTTGTTAAAGAATATTTTCTAAGAATAAATTTTTTGATCGATTTTCATTTATTTTTTTAGATTATTCATGATCTCCTTGGTTTAAATATATAAATTTTAGAAATAGGTCAAAAGTGCGTAGATTATTAAGTACAAAAATACATAATCTTGGCAACACTTATTTTTTTTATTATTTATTTATTTATATACATACAGTTTACACAACACAAGAAGTCAATTAATACATACATTATGACTAAAAATATATACCTATAAACAAGTATTATACCTCATGAGGACAAGCCTGTGTAGAGGTATTACTCAAAAATAAGATATTAAACTTACCATAACACAGACTCCAGAAAAAGAGACAGTTTTAAATGTTGACTGTATTCATATAATAAATAAAAATAATTCAACCCCCAAATTAATGAATATTAGGTACTTTTATAATTTTTTGATCGATGTACTATTCGTTTCTTTATTTGAATAGTATCAAAAGTATTTGAAAAATATTCGATTCCATAGATTAGGTGTTTCAATTTTAAGCATAAACACTAAACTAGTCTAGATGAGAGTAAATAAATATTGACTAATCTTAACACCTATTCCTTTGTACTCATCAAAAATAACGAGTGTCTCGGCAAAGTAAGTAGCGTCACTATCTGGTCCACTATTGCCGCGATTCTTCCCCGACACATTCGAAGAAAATAAATATTATTTTATTAATTAACGGTATGTACCAGCGCACTGTTTTCACTGCGTACTGTAACTTGTGTTAAAAAAAAACTTTAAAACTAGACATTAAAGTCGTGTATAAAATTTTTGACCTTAAACGAGTATTAAAAGCACAAAATGGGTGAACTAATTTCACACTATAATTATTATCAAAAATTAATGTATGAAGTTATTGTCGTTATTGAGAAAGAATACGTTAAATGTTTTTCACAATTTTATTTTGAAATCTGGTTACACTGATTGCTCCCAAAGTCCTAGGGTTTCCCGTAGTTTTTGTAAAAAGCCATTAAATGTAGGTACACCAATACACTCACAGCGCACCAATACTTCCACAGTAGGTACGTATATGTACACATTACCGATGGATTGAAGGTCGGTATTACCGAGTACCGGCAGGTACATAGTACCTGCCGAATTACTCGGGTACCGCGGTACCGCGGGTACCGCGTTACCCGAGTAATACGCGTATCATAGTACCGCGGGTAGATAATACCGATCGGTATTATCTACCCGCGGATCCTGAGCACTACCCGCTCGGTATACCGTAAAAACAAAGTAACGAGTAGATAATAACGGATATATGCCAAATTTGACATCACTAGTAGCCAGTGGCCTGGGAGAATTTCTGCTCATCAGATAACGGCCACATAGCCCGGAACAAGTTAATTCATTTAACGTCAGCCGAGAAAGCCTAAGATCTTAAAATGAGTACAATATGTTTGATTGATTTGATTATTTCTGTGTGAGGTCATCTTTAAAACAAGCATCTATTTAAAACTACTGTGTATTTATGTGATAGGTTATCTATAACTCGATAATGTAATGTTATGTTACGTTACGTTATGGGCTAGTAATTTAGTATATATATAATAGTACTATCAAACACATCATCAGGTATACATATTATTATAATGTAGGTATATGTGTGGCTACCTGTAGGCGATATCAATTAACACATTTTGCTACGTAATACCATGACAGTGATAATATAGTACGTAGGATAAGTACCTTCATAAGATGTCAGGGTCAGTGCATGTTCAAAATATTTGCCCAAAACCCATCTCAAGTACGATATTCAAGATGAGTATCAAACCTCATCGCTGAGTTTAAGATGAAAAATGTGTTTATTTTATCTTGTTTTACTTGATTTTGTTTTCAGAATTGTATGAGAATGAGTGCATAACTCCAAATGGTGTAAAAGGTACATGCATCAACTTGAAGGTATGCCAACCACTAGTCACTCTACTCAGCAGCAGACCTCGGACACCTGAAATACTGCAGCTCCTTCGAAGCTCACAATGTGGCTATGAAGGATTAGACCCTAAAGTGAGTTATTGCCCTAGGATTACTACTTATACATACATACCTACATAGCATCACGCCGCTTCCCTCGCGGGGTAGGCAGAAAGGATCGAGCGCCACTTCCTTCTATCCTTGCATACAACTTTCGCTTCCGTCACTGTCATACAATTCCTCGTGCATGCTATCCTGTTCAATGTGCTCAACACGTGACCGTCCTGTAGGATTTGATTTAAATGATCTTGCCATTTAAATCCTCGGACTTCCACGTCTACGAGCACCATTCCTCTCAGCCAAATATATCTTTTTAGTCATTCTGTCCTCATTCATTCTTTCCACGTGCCCAAACCATCTTAACTTATTTACATTCATCCTTGTAATTACACCAGCTTCCATTCCACATTCCTTTCGTATATCACTGCTACGCAAACGATCTCTCAGACTTTTACCACACATTACTACTTATACGGTTTCAAATTAGAATTTTATCCAAAATCTTACATATTATATTGTAAAATAGGTGCTTCATTATTTTTTTGTATGAATTTTGGAAATTTCACACTTCTGCGAGGTCATATTATAGCCTTTTTACAAGAGTGCCAATTTTATATTTGTTAATACCTACTAGATAATATTGTTTCTTCAAAACCTTGTTGAAAAGTCAAGTTCTGTCTTTATTTCGTTATTAGTTGGATAGCTGGAAGAAATTGTACATGGTGCTATTGTATAAGTATAGGTAGGTACATATATATCCAATAAAGTGTTTTTTATTATCATTATTACATTACACTCATTAAACAAAATAATATTGGAGTGTACATTTTGAATATAATTTTTTTTTTTTAAATTAAAGTGAAAAACACTGTTTAATTACACTATGAGAATTGTTTAAATGTTAAAACGTTTTCGACTACAATGTAGTCATCATGAATATAAAATAACATATTAAAGATTTTATTTGAAATTAAATTAAAAAAAACACTGTTTAATTCCATTATGCGAATTGTTGAATTGTTTAAACGTTTTCGACCACAATTTGGTTATCATCAGAAATTGTGTTGTTACTGATGATGACTTCATTGTAGTCGAAAACGTTTAGACATTTAAACAATTCTCATAGTGGAATTAAACAGTAATTTTGCTAAATTTTGATGTATTATTTTTGCGACATGATTATGTCTATTAGTATATTCAGTTTGAGCGAGAGTAGAACAACCCGAAACTATGTGTTGTATTAATATCATTATTATTATTAAACATTTAAAAATTATTAGAAACATACATTGTGTATGATTTTCAATAAGTCGGGAATAAATGCGCCATCTGCAGTATATATTTGTTAAAACAAATATGTGTAGTAAAATACTTATTTTTTTATCGATATTCCAGGTTTGCTGTCCTCCACAAACTTCTACTTTAACTGCTCCTCCAACAGTGAGACCTCCTGTAACAAGTGGAACAGGAACATCTTCACGACCACCTGTAAGAGGAGCCGATCCTCCTAATGTAGACACCAGTTATCCTTACTATAGAGAATATCCTCCTTCTATAGAAGGTCATCCCAATTTGAGACTTCTCCCCTCGATTTGTGGTGATTTGGAGGACAATAGGGCTATTGGTGGGAACAAAACTGGAGTTTTTGAATTCCCATGGATGACTCTCCTAGCGTACAATTTAGGTAATTATTTATACATTATTCTCTATGGATAAGAGAGTAGCCATCTATATAAATTACCACAGAGATGAATGATACTATTCTAGGCAGCTTGAAACAGCTATTGGACGCCCCTTATTCTGTCCAATTGTTTATATTATGGAGCCAGACCCCCTAGACAAACCACATTTGTCGATCGACTACTGACGAACTTTTCGACAATCTATGTAGGTACCTACAATGTACCGTGTAAATATGCGTTATTGTTGCGGTTATTGTCGGAAAGTTTGTTTGTAGTCGATCGCCAAGTGCAGTTTGTCTAGGGGGTCAGTAAATTCACATTTTTTCAACACCTCGATAACTATTTATGTTTAATATTGTTAAAATTTTTAGTACCTAGCAAAATGTAACCGTGGGAACATAGTTTTTCAAGAATATTGTAGAAGTGCCTTGTAGTGAGTATCTCCTTCGAGGAATATAAAGGGTTGTGTAATTCATGAGACGATATTGTCGGGATAGCTTTTCTTGCAAATACTTATCTCTCCCTTGAAAAAAAAAATGTTTCGTTGAGTTCGGATGATGTAGCAGTTCTGCTTTCGAAACATCCAGGGGATAATGGTGGGAAAATCCTTAATAACTCTTAACATTGTTCTAAATGATCAGATAGAGTCGTTTATATTTTTCATCTCTGAGGATAATGTGACCCAAGAAGGGTAATTTCTAGGTATTGACATTATAATAATCACTTCTCAATTTATTTTAGATTTTTGAAAAACCCTTGTATTGCTGCTGATCATATCTGCCAATTGCACCTGATTCATCAAATACCCATTCTTATACTTTATAATTTCACTTTCAGCAAGAGGGACAAGGTTCATGTGCGGCGGTACAATCATAAATGCCAACTATATCTTAACTGCTGCTCACTGCATTACCAATTTAGGAAAGAGAACTTTGGCTGGAGTTCGAGTTGGAGAACACGACATTTCTACGCCAGAAGATTGTGAACCATCCGTAACGGGTCCCGTATGTGCATCACCTTTTCAGGACTTGGCTGTAGACGAGATTATTGTACATCCAAATTATATTGGAGGAAATGGAAAGAATGCGCAATACCAACATGATATTGGGCTAATTAGATTGAGTACACCTATTGATATGGAAGAATGTAAGTATTTAACATTTTTTATTTATCAATCTAAACCAGCAAATAAGTAGCATGTAATTCATAGAACATAACATGTATGGACAAAACACAGAGATCGAACTAGTCCCAAACAAAGATGTGAATCTTCCAGGTACTATTCGCACAAGCGCGATGATACTTACATTCAATGGACTGAACACCTATACATGTATCACCTAGACCAGTGTTTCCCAACCGGTGGTTCGCGAACCCCTGGGGGTTAGCTATGTCTACAAAGGGGGTTCGCGAAAATAATAGCGTAATGGCGGGATTTTAAATGGCCCAAGAAAAATAAAAGGAAAAAAAAAACAAAAACACAAAAAAAATAAAAAAAGCACACCAAATACAATGCAGATTGCACGCTGTTGTTTCGAAAGTATGCATACTGCCTATATCTTATGCAGCATATAAAGAAACAGCAGCATCATTAACGACTACATAGGGGGTTCGCCAAATTCTGTTGGATATTACTTTTGGTTCGCGACGAGAAGAAGGTTGGGAAACACTGACCTAGACCAAGGGTGGCCAACCCATGGCCCGCGGGCCGCATGCGGCCCGTTGGGTGTCTACGTGTGGCTCGCGAAGCATAATATGCACACTTTTTTAAAAAATAGTCGGTACAAGTACCCGTTACTTTTTTGAAAGAGGTATTTTGAGAAAATATTCTTAAAGAAGACCGAGGAATTCATATATGGAGTATATTGTTGTTCGGCCCGGTAGGAAATCTCATGCCAAATTTTAGAAATGAGATTTCTTACCGGGCCGTACAACAAGTATATATACTCCATATATGAAACATTTAATAATTATACTTCACCTTAAAATTTCTACCCCCTTCCCCCCCGTCGCCAAATTTTCAAAATGGTATAGGAAATGTTTCAAATTATCTAGGTTTTCCTTAAGAATATTTTCTCAAAATACCTCTTTCAAAAAAGTAACGGGTACTTGTACCGACTATTATTTAAAAAAAGTGTACATATGATTCGCGGGCCGCACGAAGACATCCAACGGGCCGCGGGTTGGACATCCTTGACCAGGAGCTAGGAAAATTAGAAAAAGGTCCATCTTCATTTTACCATGGCCAGGAACTGAACCCGGGAATTTATAACTCGTTAACTTTACGTCAGGTTGTCTTCTCCGAGTCAATAAAATATGAGACATTCAGAAATGGTAGCACGCCTTCAGATGTTAAATGTCTTATTCGTGATTAGTCTTATAAATTAAGAAGCTATTATTTCAAGGAACTAGAGTTTCGACGAGTGATTTATTTGTCAAACTAATTGTATATTAATTTTTCCAGCTAACATCGCCCCAATATGTCTGCCGATCACTCGAGAATTGCAAGAACTCCGTACTGATGGTCTCAATATGACAATGTCTGGATGGGGAGCAACTGAAACAGAAATTTCGAGTAACACCCTACTCAAAATTACTATTCCTACCGTAAACAACATCCAGTGTGGACGAGTACTCAACGGGTAAATTAGTAATACATATTGTCCTATATTTCAGTTACAGAAATATTTAACTTACCAACCAACAGAGTTACTCTTAACACAATCTAAATATGATCTTAATCTTGTCTTGATCCTTATCATACGACGCGCAAAGTGCAATATCGCGCTACGATATTTAATACGGGATAACACTTTCAGCGACAATATTTAGAGATTCAGGCTCATGTCACCATTGAGCACTGAATCGCGTAAAGTAATGTATTTCTGTGTATATGTGTGTTTGTGTTAATGTTGATGAGAGAAAAATTGATCCAGTTGATTTGTATATTGTTTTGACATTGTGGATAATTGTATTGGTTTAATTTTGTATTGTGCTGGTAGATTTTGGTGAACGTTTGATGAATGTACATGAGAATTGAAAGTTTGCTATTTCTAACTAATTCTTATATGTGTATTAATATTTCTAGCTAATTCTTATTAGTTGATATCCGACCCTCCGCACAAGCATTTGGTTGCTTTTGGAGGGAGCATTTTACTATGTGTAATATTATTTTGTTGTCGTAATATCAATATAATATACTGTGTATTTATGAATGAAATAATAAATAAAAAAAATTAATAATATCAGGCTTTTAAAAGGGACCTCAAGACCTACTTCTTCAAACTTATTTTTCAACTGTGATTGTTATGTTTATTGCATTATTTTATTTTTATTTTTGACGTGGATACATATTATTATGTATCTGAGATTATGTGTTATAATATGTTATAATTTTTTTGTGTATAAATTTAAATTTTTGACACAACTAAGTCGAAGATTAAACAATATCATGCACAGCGTCCTCGAGGTGTTATGGCACAAAGATAGCGCTCTAAATATTCTTCGTTTTTTATTTATAATTATTATTATAATTAATTGTTTTTTTTTCAGATCTGTAAAAGATGGAGTGGGCTTCCGTCAAATGTGCGCCGGAGGTGTATTAAACGTGGACTCCTGTGGAGGTGATTCGGGTGGTCCTCTCAAGTACACAGGGATGGTAAATGGTGTTCTACGATATGTTGAGCATGGAATTGTCAGTTTCGGTTCCAGAAGTTGCGGGAGAGCTGGTGTACCTGGTGTTTATACAAGAGTAGCTTATTATATGGATTGGATACTAAATAATTTGAAACCATGAATAGACATGTACATACCCACAGAACTGCTTAAATTATGTGATGGAAGAAAAAAGTATGTGTTCGTTATTTGCTTATTTACTACTGATAGTTCCGTGGAGTTTTCGGCTAGGAGTGTTCGATAAATTTATTTTCCCCGTGTAGAAAATAACCTCCTCGAACCTGGCGAAATTTTCATGATCAAAGGATGATGGGGAAAGGACCCAACAAAATGCTTTTTATCCCATAGATGTGTGGACCGATCCATAGGTTTCATTCGCTGGCTCAAAGATGTTTTGACTGAAATCGCTCATACTTGAAAACAGTTCCTGATATTCACAATGATAACACCGACACTAAACAAACTATTATAACCCTTTTTGTTTATGTATATTGTCAATCCGATAACCGATGACATCGTCTTTTTCTCAAGGAAGCCGGAAAACAGTGAGTGTGTGGGAAGAGGAGATAAGGGTAGAAGGCTGGCCAAAAAATGTTGCCATAACGGTATTTTTTCCGTCCGAAAGTCGGATACCGCAACAACACTGTATTTTTTTATATAAATATATTTAACAGTAGAACTTACACTAATTTCATCGTTTCCGAGCGCCATGTAAAAGACAATTATTCGCAAAACATCACGAAAATGACATTCAACAGCAGTAGTTTATTCATTTATTTTATTCTTACTGTACATTGGGTTAGTTGGAAGATATCGCGCTTCTGCGATAAACTCGCCCATTTTACAAATTTATTTGTCTCGTTTAAATTCTACAATGTTTATATTTTAATAATGTTTGTTTTTCTGAGCAATAAAGATTTTTAGTATTATTATTATTACATTGGTGTAATGAAGTACATTGCCACACATTCCGACTGAACGCAGACGACTTTTATGCTTATTATATGCAGTCAACTTACTGGCTACCCCAGTCGTGGTAGATTCCGTAATAGTATAATATTACATATGTAGAGAGATAGATATTTTTAAGATGAATATTATTTATCTTATAAATTAGAAATTTCAAATACTATATTCAAAGTCTTTTTTCTTGACGTACTCCACATTTTCAATTCAAGCACAGAGCTCCTTATAAGGTTGTTTAATTATGTTTATTAGTTAATATTGATAGAATTATACAAAAAATTAACTTAAACAATGCACTGGCTATTTTTTTTAGAAGGATTAATATGTAAGAGTTTTCGAACCATTTTGATTTAAAATTATTTTTAACGATGTATTTTTTGTTACAAATGATTTTAATGCATCTTAAAAGTATATTATATCTACCACAGCGAGTAGTAAAATTAGTTGGAAGGTTGTGGAAATCACATTTTTTATGTAAATTGATTTCTGGATTTCGTTATGAAAGCGATGATGTGCAAAAAAAAAAAAAATAAATCAATAAAAGGTTGGTGCATTCTCCTATCTTGGTGGCAACACAAATGTACGCAAGTAAGATGTGCACATGGCTAAAAAAGGATGAATTTATTTTAAACGCAGTAAAAATGAGATCGTTGAGAAGAATGTGAGGTAAAAGTCTGAGAGATAGAGTGCGTAACAGTAAGTTTCTGATTTGCCTTTGTGTAATGTTTAGACTTTTTACATTTTTTTTTGCTCAACTAGGTTTGGGCACAACTCACAGATGATAATAAGACATCATGCAACACTTAGTACCTAAATCCAATCGGAAGAAGTGAGAAAGGCGTCCTCGCGCTTATGAATGGACCCGTTGAACATTTTTATTTAACATATAATTAAATAATTTTTATATTTATATAATATATAAATAAAAAAATTAAAAAAAATAAAACCGGAGCACCCGGTAAAGAATTGGTCTCCCACTCTTCTGCATAAGTTTTCGAGTGTCCTGTAAAAGGCAGGTGTTCGAAAAAATAAGACATTTTACATCTTAAATTCAGCGTTGAGGTTTGCCACCCATCCTGAATGTCTTGATTTTATACTGGCACGAAGAGGACAGTTTGCATGTTTCTTACATGCAGCTGATCTGCTGGCTACCCCACTTATGGGATATGCCGTGATGGTATAGTATAGTATAGTATAGTATAGTATAAATAATTTTTTAAACACTGTATATTTTCCAAATAAAATTTATTAACCTCAAACGTTTTGACCAGAAGCCTTTGCGAAAACCGTTTGAGGTAATTAAATTTAATTTGGTATTTATATGCATAGTGTTTTAAAAATGATTCAATTAAATGTTAATAATGAATTTCCAAAGTGTTTCCACATAAACATACATTTAAATGGATGTATTCAATTGATAATGATCCAAAAAGTGGAAAGACATCTCTCTTGTGTTGTTTAATCTATAGCAGAATAAAACGTTTGTTTCAGTTTATAAAATTATGGAATAATACTACTTGTGTACCAATACTATAAATTAATACATAAATGTCTGGCCAAACCGGAAACAATTCAACACATAGTTTCGGGTTGTTCCACTCTCGCTCAAACTGAGTATACTTATAGACATAATCATGTAGCAAAAATTATACATCAAAATTTAGCTATTAAACATAATCTTTTAAACTCAAATAATGTAATACCTTATTATAAATACAACCCGGAACAGGTATTAGAAAATCAAAATTATAGGCTCTATTATGATAAAACCATAATAACAGATAGACAAATACATCATAATAGACCCGATTTAGTATTACATGATAAACGTAATAAAATAACGTACCTAATCGACATCGCTGTCCCAAATACACATAATATACAAACAACCGTCGCAGAAAAAATACGTAAATATACAGAACTAGCAGGAGAAATAAAAAATATTTGGCATTCTAGGTCCGTTTATATAATACCTTTAGTCATGTCAGCTACAGGGGTAACTCCGAAATCTTTAATAAATAATTTACAAAAATTAGATTTACCGGTTAATTTGTACATTAAAATTCAAAAATCTATTATAATAAACACTTGTAATATTGTAAAAAGGTTTCTGAACACAGATATTTCAGGCACAATGCTGGTATTTTGATCCCGCGTTTTGAGCCTAATCCTTTGATATCCTGTATATCTGGATAGGTGAATTTTTCCCGGCATTAGACTGTTAAGTTTTTGTGTGATCATGACTGATCATATGGAGACTTATCTGGTTGTATAATGCTGAGAAGTGTGGATGGCAATTCTGCCGCCGCGTAAAAAAAAAAATAAATACTATACCCAGCCTCACTGCAATTCGAAAAACGTTATTTGTCATTTTGCTCTTGCTGACAATTGATCGTGGGACCTCGCGACAAAACAGCCAAGACTTCTGCGCCGCTTCAGCCTACGCAAACATTTTTTTTGTTTCACGCTATGTTCCCTTTCACAATAATATATTTTATTGTTCCTACACTAAGTCATTCTCTTAACATGCTCAAGTTTTGACATGAAGACATTATTAATATATTCTTTAATTTATTTTATAAAATACTCAAGTTCTATTAATTGGTACTGAATTTATAATATCTCGTAGTATAGATTTAACTTTATATTTTATAAGTAGGTTTTCTTTATAATGTTTTGATGTAATGTATGTATTACGTTATTATTATATTAAATTATTTTAAATCATACTAAATGCAGTTTTATTTGTTTGTTAATTATAAAATTATGCTACGGAATCTTCGTCCAACTATATAGATATTGTGTTACTCATTAACGAATCGACTCCATGGGCAGTAGACAAACCGTACTTAGCGATCGACTACTGGCGAACTTTTCGACAATCTACCTACATGTACCGTGTAATTACGTATTGTTGCGGTTATAGTCGAAAATTTGTTTATAGTCGATCGCCAAGTACGGTTTGTCTAGGGGGTCTGGTAATAAGGAATAGTTACTGTGTTGAAGTTGACATCAAGGATTCGGAGAACACCTTGAGGAAACGTGCTTTGAGCGAGTTAGTTCGAAAGTATGTACATGCTTTCAACTGAGGATCCCTTGTTGCTTCTGTTACCACGTTTTTATTTGTTTCAAGTACGTTTTTCATTATATTGTAGGTACCTACTGCAAAAACTGCTTTAGCCGTATATTGTGTTAATAAATAAAAAAAGTAGGTATGTAAATATCAAACAAAATATTACAATAAATATCTAGAGGAGCACCTGTTTATAAAACTCACGTATTATTTCTGAATTCTCACAAAATGTACAAAAAACTACTGTATCTTTTTAATATCCAACAAAATTCAAGTGCAGTTTGTAGAATATTTTGAGTTTGTTGAATTGGTTCAAATTACTCAGTTTTTTAATAGTTACCCTTATTAAAAAAAATCCTCATGCAAAACTTAGACTTATTAGACTAGAAACACTGAACAATTTTTTTTGTAAATTTCTGGTACAAAAGTAATAATAATAGTTTAAAAATCAGGGAATTAACAGAACTGCAGGAAGATTTAGAAGACGAAAAACATAACAACAATAGAAATAAAATTATATGCTGTTTTAATCCATACACTTGAGATGGTAATGGTCTATTTTCTACTAATGTTGAAGTAAAAGACATCCTTTGTACCTGAAAATCCGTAAAAAAACCTTTACATTAAAAAAGGAAATCAAGTTTGTAACATAAAAGATATTGTTTATATACCTTTATCTGGTGATAAAACATCATTGATTATTTAAATTATAATTAACATTTTTCTATTTTATTATTGACATTTTAATCTATTATAGACTAATATTTTTTTTTTATTTACAATACAATAAAATACAGCATAACATAATACTAATAATAAATAACAATACATACATAATATATCATCAATTCATTTGATCAAAGTACCTGTCCCAGAATTGAGCGTGGCTCGTGCGACATTTCAACTATTTCTTGCGACATTTCAACTAATTCTTATGACATTTCAACTATTGACTACATTTCTTATGACATTTAAAATATTTGTACCATTTCTCATAGGTTTCTATTTCGTGCGACATTTCAACTAATTCTTACGACATTTCAACTATTGACTACATTTCTTATGACATTAGCCAAATAGTAAATAGTAAAACAGATTCACAATTTGCAAAACACCTTATTGAAAATAATCACACTATAAATAATGATAATACCCCTATCCCACTACACTTTCAAAAGAAAAGCTATAGACTGAACTTACTGGAACAACTAGAAATAAATAAAAATGAAAATAGAAACCTTATTAATGAACAAACACACCTATATAGGACTCCATTATTAGATATTTTTAAAAAATAAAAGCACACTTGATTCTGCCGCAATTTTCTTTGTTACAGATCTAACGAATGAAGAAATATCCCCGTGACTAGGATAAAACATCACAACACAGCAACCTGTTTTCATTTGTAAATTAATATTAATAGTTAATAAATAACTTAAATTGTACCTATTATAATAAAACTTGCATTATATAAATTCAGATCAAAAACAAACTCTCTTCCTACCTTTTTACAATATCATTCTGATCATATACTTCCCTTTTCACAAAGTCACCTCGTAAGAATACAACAACAACAATATATGTAGGTTTAACCAGATTAATATAATACACTTTGCCTGTCCTTGTCATACAAATACATATACATTGTTATCCCTTTCGCATGGTAATTAATAATTTCTTAGAATTAGTTACTGATACATACCACATTCATTCGTTGCTGGCTTCTTGTTGCGGGCAGTCGTGTTTTTTGTTATAGCGTGCTTACAGTGCTGTTATTTTTGTTCAGAATTATTTTTTGTTTTTGTTGCTGCTTCTGGGGAGCGGAGAGGGGCGGTCGATAAGTTTTTTTTTTCTTTTATTATTTTTCTTACCATTTATTTTTCTTTTTAAAATACTGTATTAGATCTACACGTATAAGCGTCTTTACATATCATGATGGAGGCTCCTTCGGAGCCTCCTGATTTAAGAAAAAGATCAAGATCGCCTAGCGAGCTTACGAGCGCTCACCCTTCGAAGATGCCTTTTTCTCCAAGTGGTGTTACGGAGAGGCCATTGGAGCTGTATAGTGTGGAGGCCCATGGCCCATATTTAATATTCGTACAAAATCAGGATCCAAGTAAACATATGGATCCAATGGCATTCGGGAAATTATTATGCAATTCGGGAATAAAAAACATAGCGACAGGTGGAGTTAAGATAGAGGCGAGAAATAAAATTTCTCTAACATTTAAATCGGCTCTTGCAGCAAACGACTTCTTAACTTCTAATTTCGTATCAGCAAATAACCTGAAATGTTATATTCCATCTTTTAAGCTCCACAAAATGGGTATAGTAAGAGGTGTTTCTACCGACATCTCAATTGAAGAGATAGTGGAAGCTACGGAGGTGCCTTACGGCTATGGCAAAGTAATAAAGGCGCGTCGCCTTAATTTCAAGGATTCTTCTTCAGGGACAGTAGAATGGCGTCCTTCAAGATCGGTCGTACTGACCTTTGAGGGTCAGAAGTTACCCCCACACGTATACCTGTATCATGTCTCAATGAAAACAGAGCAATATGTATTTCCAACCGTCTTGTGTTTTGGGTGCTGCCGATTTGGTCACCAAAAGACACAATGTAGATCAAATCCTCGTTGTTTCAAATGTGGAGAAGCCCATTTCGGAGAGGAATGCACTTCTACGTTGGCTAAATGTGTCAATTGCAATGGCTCACATAATGCATCTAGTCTATCCTGCCCAGAACTCACCCGCCAAAAAAATATTAAGCACTCAATGGCTATGGACAATATTTCCTACAAAGAAGCATCTACTCGTCATCTTCCTGCAATATCCAGTTTTGCAGAAAAAGTTGCATCTGCTCCTCAATCTTCCCCTACTCAATCATCTACTGTCACTAAAATTTCAAAAACAACGAAAAATCACCACCAACCCATTCACAACAAACCAATTAACACTGAACACGAAAACCTCCTATTCTACAAAAATGGCCAAGTTTCGAATCCTGTAGACGGATGTGCCTTAAGTGGCAATTCCACCCCAGACAATCCAAAACCCTCAACTTCTGACCTCCAAACTATTTTGAATTGTTTTATGCAATTATTCTTTCAACTAATGTCACAACCCAATTCTTTACCGTCCATCGCTGCCTCACTTCCTTCAATACTCACTTCTTTTCATAAAAATCATAATGGTGACCAACAAGACAAAAGCTAGTTTTTCAAAGCTCAATATTATCCAATGGAACAGCCGAAGTATCGTTTCAAACAGAAGCGAAGCAATATCACTCATAAAAAAATTTAACATTTCCGTCGCAGCCATTTCTGAAACATGGTTACATCCAGAATCCCTTTTTAATCTGCCCGGATACATGTCTGTTCGTGATGATCGTTTAGACGGAAAAGGGGGTGCAGCTTTGTTTATAAAGTCTGATATCCCCTATATCCGAATCCCATTGCCCAAACGTGCAGATTTCCAAATTGTTGCTGTGGACATTTCTGGAACATCTTTTGTCTCTGTTTATCTACCCCCTAAGACTCCATTTGACCTTACATATTTCAATAATTTGCTACACAAAATCTCAAAATCTTTTATACTCTTGGGAGACTTTAATGCACATTCCACTTCATGGGGTTGCCACTCCACAGATGCGTGTGGGAAAGCTATTCTTGATTTTATAGATAGTAATACGCTTTGTATCCTCAACGACGGATCCCCTACTCGCTTTTCTCCTCCCACACAAAATTCTAGTGCCGTGGATCTCACCATTTGCACTGCTGACCTAGCGCCATCTATAGTATGGCATGTTCTGGAAGATCCTTACTCCAGTGATCATTTCCCAATTAAAGTAGCAGTAAACGTTAAGTTTAATATTAATATCAAAAAAAATCGTCGAAATTGTTTTAACACTGGGCGGGCTGATTGGGAGAGCTTTAGAACTTCTCTTGAGACATCTTTTCTGCGTGAACAAGTTCCTTCGGATATTGATACTATGACATCAACCTTAACCGAACATATAATATCTGCGGCTAATTCGTCAATCCCGCGTGCATCATTATCTCGCAATCTAAAAGAGTCTCCCCCATGGTGGGACCCAGAGTGTAGTGCCGCAGTGCAAGATCGAAAAAACGCAATGCGAAAGTATAGAAGGGATATGTCGCTTGGAAATTACTTGGAGGTTAAGAGATTGCAAGCTTTGGCAAAGCGAATCTTGCAACGTAAGAAGAGACAGGGATGGCGAAATTTTTGTTCCTCATTGTCACCAGAAACTGCTACCTCGGAGGTTTGGAGCATGATTCGCCGATTTAGGGGCTCATTCTCTCAACCAAATAAATCTTCCCAAATAGGAGAATGCATAGAAGATTTCCTGGATCGACTTGCCCCACCTTTTGTTGCTAACCAAATAGAGCCTCTTTCATTAAATACAGAGGATCCAACGGCAAGTTGGTTGGCAGAAAAATTTACATTCAATGAACTTCTATCAGCGGTAAAAAGTTGCATCTCTGACTCTGCCCCTGGAGTGGATTTTATTAACTACTCCATGATAAAACACTGTCCTGCCCCAGTTTTATCCACAATTTTATCCATCTACAATTTGGCTCTTAATTTATCCATAATTCCTCTGGCATGGAAAAAACAATTGGTCGTCCCTATTTTGAAAAATGGCAAGAACCCTTCTCTAGCATCTTCATATAGACCCATAGCATTGTCATGTTGTTTACTCAAAATCCTTGAGCTCATGGTGAAGGTGCGTCTGGAGTGGTTTGTGGAAAATAGGTGTCTCCTCCCCCCTCATCAACTCGGATTTAGGAAAGAAAAATCTTGTCTCGACAACGTAAGTATCCTGGTGACTGATATCCAGCTTGCTCAATTGGAACAGAAGAGCACAGTTGCGTGCTTTGCAGATATATCCAGCGCCTATGACAATGTCGATATTAATACTTTAAAACGAAAATTAAGTAATATAGGAGTCCCAAATTCTCTTACTAGCTTGATATTCGACATGTTAACCCAAAGAGAGATTGTGATCGACACTCCAGACGGTCAGGTACGTAGAACGGTTTTCAAAGGCTTGCCCCAGGGTTCAGTGCTGAGCCCTTTATTATTTAACATATATTCATATGACATTCATGGCCTCCTCCCAAACGATTGTAAATTATTGCAATATGCCGATGATTTAGTTATATATGTGCATCATAAAGACATTAAAGTCGGAGCTGATCAGTTGAGTCAGGTAATGAAGGGTTTGAGCACATGGCTTTCTGACAATAGTCTTGATCTCGCTCCGGATAAAAGTAAGGTAGTTGTTTTCTCCAAAAAACGGAATCCTCCCAACGTTGATGTTTTGTTTGAGGGAACTCAGATTCCTAGTGTGGATTCTGTCAAATTCTTGGGGATGAATTTACAAAGAAAGTTGTCATGGAACATCCACATAGATCTTATTGTGAGCAAATGTGAAAAAAACTTGAATATTCTTCGTGCGGTTTCGCGGGTTTGGTGGGGCGCACACCCCTCCACGCTGAAAATGTTATACTCCTCTCTGATTCGAAGTCATTTGGACTATGGCAGCTATCTTTTGGATCCTTTACCAAAATATCAAGCTTACAAATTAGATAAGATTCAGTCACAGTGTTTGCGCCTTATATTGGGGGCAATGAGATCGTCTCCAATAGTCTCTCTGCAGGTAGAAGTGGGCGAGATGCCATTATTCCTACGACGAAAATTCCTGGCATGTAAGTTCATTATGAAGAGAATCGAATACGTGGATAACCCACTTATTCTGAGTTTAAGTGCTTTGGCCAATAAGGTCTGCGGTGAGGAAACTACTTACAAAAAGGTTCCACCGTTGCTTGCCTCTTGTTTTCATTCACTTATGTCAGATATTCCAATATACCCCAGAGAAAAATTACCTCTATTCACGACCCCTTTCAAAGCTCTATCTTTTCCTCTTCAGATTGAGGAGTCAATAGGCATTTTCAAATCATATTCATCTCAAAACCATAATAGCAATAACCAAATATTCATGTCGACTACTGAAGAGAGATGGCCAAATCACGTGGCTATATTCACTGACGGATCCAAGTGTTCCCAAGGTTGTGGCTCTGCTTTTTATATTCCATCACTTCATTTGGAAGGGATTTTCAAAATTCCCATCCTCTCTTCAGTATTTACCGCAGAATGCATAGCAATGAAAGAGGCACTGCTAAAAATCATCCATCTAAAAATAAGATTTTCAGTAATATACACTGACTCACTTTCACTTCTTCAAAACCTTAAATCTAATGCGAAAAAGTGTAGCAACAGTATAGTATTTGAAATCCGACATCTTGCATTCTATGCCTCATGCATGGGATATGATATTGTATTCTGTTGGATCCCGTCTCATATTGGAATATCCGGAAACGAAGCCGTTGACCGCCTGGCAAAATTGGCCTGCACAGGCGGGTGCTTGCCTAACGCATTTTCCCAACCCACGGACGATTTCTTACCCACCATCATGAATCTCATAAGGTCGGAGTGGCACAGTTATTGGCAAATATCAGCAACCGGAATGTTCTATAAAAACATACAAAAAAAGATTCCATGTCGTCCGTGGTTTGAAATTGAACGACAATCAAAATTGGACATTTCCCTCATTTCCAGAATGCGAATCGGACATTGTTTGGTTGCCATCCACTTAGCAAGGATTGGAGTTTTCCCCTCCCCTGAGTGCGAATGTGGTACCAATGAGGAATCTCTGGACCATGTATTTTTCGAGTGCCCCAAATATGACAGATCAGAATTCCTGGATAATCTCGTGGAGGAATGCATTACATACCCCCTCAATGTCCAATTTTTACTATCATTGAACTCAATAGAGGTATATAAATGTATGACGAAATTCCTCAAAGTAAATAATAAAAATATCTAACTTTTCGAGTCACCTTGTTATTGAATTGGAATAGGTATAATTAGTTATAATGGGTAGCTGTGTATTTTTGTAAACAACAGCTGTGCGATGCATCGAATGAAGTATTGTCATTATTATTTACTACCCCGTCTTTATATTAAGGTTCATTTTGCTGTGAATCACCTCATTATTGTTTATTTTTTTTTTTTTAATACATATATCATTGTTAAAAACTCGTTGTTCCATGTTGGCCTAAATCACTCGCAAACGAGTGGATGGCCTTGGGAAGAATAGAATAGAATAGAATAGATACATACCACATTGTAATATTATACTATACTCTCTTATCATTGTTATTGTAAATATTTTTATATATATGAATATTGTTGTATTTTTAAAATCAGATTGACAATGTCCTCATAAGACGAAAGACGTCTCTCTCATCGAATAAATCAATAGTAGAATAAAACACTTGTTTTATTTATTTCGATTTAAAATATTTGTACCATTTCTCATAGGTTTCTATTTCGTGCGACATTTCAACTAATTCTTACGACATTTCAACTATTGACTACATTTCTTATGACATTTAAAATATTTGTACCATTTCTCATAGGTTTCTATTTCGTGCGACATTTCAACTAATTCTTACGACATTTCAACTATTGACTACATTTCTTATGACATTTAAAATATTTGTACCATTTCTCATAGGTTTTTTTATTGTTTTTTCTATCTACTTGACATCTTCAAACTTAATTTCAATTTAAATTTTAATTCTTGACATATTGCTAAACATTTCATTGACATTCTATACTATTTTGTGATTAGACTAAAATTATAGCTATTATGTATTGATTTCCATTTGAGTTTTTGTTTTTCGACGGTTTTTTGTTCTTATCTTGTTCCAGCAGTGTTTGTTGATGAGAAATTTGATTTGTATGTTTTTTGTATATTCTTAAACATGTAAAAGGCTCACGCCGTGGATTCGTGAATAAATAAATGAATAAATAAATAAAAAATACCTAAATGAATATAATAAAAACAAACTGTTATTGTTATAAAAAGGTACACTTCTAATCTATGGACCATCAATATAATATTCTGAATCAACACTAACATGTTTTATAAATTCATCTACGATGAGAGACTCGGGGGAGATACCTAATATTATTATGAACGAATATTTTTGAACCAACGTTCGTTTAAAACTGGTCGATATGAAATCATATTGGTCGCATCCCCATTTTTCTATTGAATTCCCAGTCTATACTTATAAGTTCATTGATGCAAAATGACTTTTGAACAGTCTTACAAATGTGGAACAAAAAAAACTAATGAGAAGAATGGTTGGTAAAACGTTGCGAGATAGAGTGAAGAATGAGGAGTGTTGTTGACAGAATACGTGTAAACAAGTTGAGATGGTTTGGACATGTTGAGCGAATGCAAGATGAAAGGATGACTAAGAGGATGTATTTATCTGAAAGAAGGGGTGTGAGGAAGCGCGGACGTCCAAGAACCACGTGGCTTGATCACGTGGACCAAATTCTTAAGGCCGGACGCGTGCTGAGTAAGAGAAATCGGCGTGCATGTATGAGAAACTGGATGAACGTAGAGGAAGCGAAAGAAGTATGTAAGGATAGATCTATATGGCGTTCCGTTCTCTCTGCCTACCCCTCCTGGGACATGGCGTGAGGGTATAGTATAGTTCTCAGAAGCAACAAAACACAACATAAGTGAATCCCTGAAACAGACAGAATGTTTTCTCAGAACTGTTAAATTGATTGACATAACTTACATAATCTATAATAATATAACATACAATAATCTCTACACTAACTAAAAAACTTGAGATAATATTGTGTGAGAACGTCATAATATACTACACGTGAGGGGGTTAAATGCAAAGGCACATCGATACATTTTTATTTATTTATTTATTCATTCTTTACTTCGTTGATTACACACAATTCCACAAAATATAAACATTCAAGTTAGATATTATAATAAACAGAGAGCGTATAATATTATATAAAAATATTTCTACATTCATAGTTAAACATTTTTCAGAAATCTTTAACTATGAATACAGAGGTCTTTCTTTATTTTCACTGGCTTTAAAGAAGTTTAATTCAAACGATAAAAATCTACTTGTATTCTCGAGGTCATTGGTTCTGAAAAACTGATTAAGTAAAAACATTGCAGTTCATTTGAACCAATCACAGGTCTTGCAATTTTTTTCAATAATGTGGATTGCACAATTTATTGGCCATTTCAAGGCATTGTACCTGACCAGCTGTCATGTGACTTGAGCAAAATGGAAACTCACTTCGATCCATTCTGTTGAGATGCAAAAGGACTTCAATCCAAATGTTTATGTATTTTTATTAAAAATACTTAAACATAATCTAATCAAACAATTTATTTTTATAATATTACTACCATACCATTACGGCTTATCCCACAAGTAAGTTAGTCAGCAGACCAGGTGCATGTAATAAATGAGCAAGCCTTTTTCTCCGTGCCAACAAAAATCGAATCATTCAGGAAGGTTGGAACATCTCATCGCTGGATCTAAGGTAAAAAATGTCTTTATTTTTTTCGAACACCTGTCTTTAACAGGACATTCGATAACTTAATTCTTTGCCAGGTCCACTGAACTTATAGGTAGAAATAGAAATTTGCTGTTTCTTCAGTTTCGATTTTCTGGTATCGATGTGCCCCTGCTTTTGAACCCCTCATTTGTAATCCTCATACAAATATTTGAGACCGTTCACATGTAAATATATACATGTGTAAAAATAAATAAATAAAACTTCAAAATATGAAGTACACATTGCCAAAATACGTAGTATACACAAACATTATGTATGTTAACGAAAAAATACCAAAAGGCAAGCTTGTCGCCTGAGAAATGTCTTCCAGCTATCGCAAAAGAGTGGGATACCAATTCTTTGCCATTGCTTCATGGAACAAAAATAAATTAATATTGAAAATACATTACAAAAAAGGTAAATTAATGACAACTTATTGAAAAATTGAATATAGGTAACAATATAAAATATAAACAAAAAAGCATAATTATTATAACGAGAAAAGGATGGGAAGGGAAAAGAAGAAGATCTGCTCGTCGTAATGGTTGACAGAAAGACTTGCTTTCGTAATAAGGATGTCATTTTTCTGAACTTTTCATTACATTCAGTTGGTTTACTGGCTACCCCACTTGTGGAAAATGACATCATGGTATATATCAATGAAAACGAACAATTGTGACCAAAAAAATTGAAATATATTTTTATACACATATCTTTAAAATGCCTCAATATTGTATCTCTAAAATTGAGTATTTCAACATCCGCATCCGTATTTTCACTTTTTTTAAATCCGCATTCTAAAAAAATATACCTAGGTACTCCACATCCGCATCTGCTATGTGACATCCGTCACAATCCTAAAACAAATCATTCAAAATCATCACATCATCATCATACCGGCTTGGCCTGTTTGTGTTGCGTTAATTACATTATTTGATTAATGTATTATATTACAGGTAAGAGTGGGGGTTTTAATATATTCCGAGGACTCTACGGTGGGTTGGAAAGCTAGTTCCAAGGAAATTATCTTAGTAAAACTGGTTAGCAGTATTTAGTCAAGCATTTTGTTGTTGTTTCGCTGCAAATACTAACATATTATAATTGTTCATAATAATAATATTAGATACATATTACAATATTTCTCGTGTAGTCGGTACCAACAGTAAAATTTCTGAAATGATTTCTAAGTTTAAAAATAATATCACATTATGTTACTTTTGTGTGTGTTTATTATGCATAAATCATCTTGGGAGTGTGTTATCACGTATGTAACTATAAAATATTAAATATATTATATATTATACATTATACATTTAATTTACTGTAATCATTAACGGTTTATTTATCTAAAAAATATTGACAATGTTTTTTCGTAATTTTGTGACATATTGAGCCTTTAGGTGTTACCTTGTATCTTCAATTTTTTCGCACTTATCTAAATTTCATCATCTCAAAAATTATATAATTATATTTTATAATTTTATTTTTATTTTTGTTTTACAATTATTATGTCCTATGCATTATACTTTATCTAAGCTTACTTTATGCAAAAATGTTTTTATAAGAAATATTGTATTAGGTTTACTGAAAGAATATACATATGTTATAGATTAATTCTTTCTCTGTTTATTAATGGTAATGTTTTGAGTTCTAATAGTTTATTTGTCTTTTTGATAAAAATTCTGAAAAATATCAATTTTTCGTTTTCGAATCAACTATGCCTGAATATTACGTGGAATAGCGACATACTTTTTTTTTGTAATAATGCCTAATAATATTTTGCACACATTGGTCATGTAAATATTTTCAACAAATGTTGTCCAACAATAATAAAGGTTTTGGAAATTATTGGACAACATTAAAGTGTCGTTTACGGGCCAAAGCACATATCAAGGACACTGTACAATTTATCAATTCTAGGAAGTTGTATAATATAAAGCAAAAATAAATAAATAGACTGAATGATAACATCGGACACACGACTAAGAAGAATGTTGTTCGGAGACTTGTCGTCTGAGGATTAAATGACAAGATCATATAGTCCAAATCCTACAGAACGGACATGTGCTAGGGGCTAAAAAGGCCACTTTATATGAATCATAATAGGAATTGTAAAACGATTTAACGGCAACATTTCACCAAATATGAATTGCTAGATGTGGCCATTTTAGGCCTCCTAAGTACATTCAAAAGGAAAGCATGCATGAGACTTGTATGACAGAGACGGAAGTGTAAGAATCATTGTATTTCTTAAAAGTGTAAATATGTGTGTTTGTAAAAATACAATGCATTAAACACATTACATGTAACACTCAGACACAGAAAAATACATTGAAGAACCCAATGACCCCCTGGATTGTTCGGAAATCTGGAGACTTCTATTTATCTGATTCTAATTTCTACAATCAAGTGAAGAAGGATGTAAACTGTGGCACATTCTTCTTCTTCTCCTTGGCCAATAATTAGTCCCACATGGTGGTGGGGTCTGCCTTTCTTGTTTTGTTTCTCCACTTGGTTCTGTCGAACGCATCCTCGTGGGAAACATCACAGCTCCGCATGTCTTGTCTCACTTCTTCACGCCATCTGCGCTTTGACCTTCCTCTTGGTCTCTTGCCTACCATTAAAGAGACTAGCAGAAAATTGGGAGGAATGGACCTGAAAATCCAGACTCATTGGTGACCAATCCAATGAATTGTTACTTACTTTATTTATATAGGTAATATAATTTCTACATTAGCAAATTTGTCTACACGGGAGGTGTCATAATATAGTGGGCAACCTGAAGGGCTGACCCGCCAAACCAACAACGTACGGAACCTTTTAACTACACTCCTTCGATGTCCTTCTAGCCTAGGAGTCCCAGAACAAATTTTAAAAGGTCGTGTTTATTTTTTTTCTCCGGTAATAGCCCGGAAAATACACACCTTCCTACCAAGTATGTCGGTGATACAAGTACAGTCATAGAGCAATTAGATTTATCAGTTACTGTGTGCGTAGATGGGATTTCTACTACTACATAATAATAATAAATGTAAATAAACATGTTTATAATTATATCATAAACAAGTTATTACATGTCGACTATTAAGTTCCATATACCAACAACTCGAAATTATAATATTCCAAGATATTATTAATAATGTCACCCTGCACTGAGACCATAACAGCTTTTGGCGAAGGCGGTCTCAGCAGGAAAATTACAAACTTACTTTTCTTTACATTTGCAAATTAAATTTGAAAAAAAAAGATTCGATTAATCTCTTCATTTGAGCAATTTTTCATTATTATAAATTTGATGGCAATGTTATTTTAAACTATTAATCTTCATGATTTTTGTCTTGTTTTTAATTTAAAAAAATGTACCTATATTATGTTATTGTTTGCTAGCAACGAGTTCGTCATACACTGAGAAAAATACTAACGAAATTTCACAACGAATCATTGGTACGCACCTACTATCAGATTAGGAGCAGAGATAGTAGGTACAAACGATTCATTAGTACGAATCTATAATATTGATTCTTCGCAAACAATTTGTTGGTGAATTTACCAATGATTTGTTTGAGAAAAGTTAATATTATAGATTCGTACTAACGAATCGTTTGTACTATCTCTGGTCCTAATCTGATAGTACGTACCAGGGATGTTGCGAATATTCGCATCCGCATCCGCAAATGCGGAGCTTCCGCATGTATTTGGACATCTGCATCCGCATCCGCATCCGCATTAATCGATGCGGATGTTCATGCGAATGCGGATGTAAGACAATTTGCGACAAGAAAGAAATGGGGCGGGGCCGGCGAATGGCGCGTGCCGTTTGCACTTGACATTAACCAATGGGAACGAAAATAATGGTGACAAGATCCGACGCGTTTTTATTTTTGCCTGTTTTATTTTATTTTTGCAAATAACAAAGAAAAAAATATTTCGCCTAAAAATCCATAATATTATTGTAGCAACAATTTCGTCACATATTTGACAGTGGGGCCTTCCAACTAAGATAGTTCCTACTTTTTTCTATGACATCTTGAACATCCGCATCCGCATTCGCATTCGCATCCGCGGATGTGAGTCTTCAAAAATCCGCATCCGCATTCACATCCGCGGATGTGTAAAAATCGACATCCGCAACATCCCTGGTACGTACCAATGATTCGTTGTGAGTATTTTTCTCAGTGTACGCTTTGGTAATTTGTGGGATCTTGATTGGTTTGTTTACTGATTAGATTTGAATGTTGATATTTCTTAAGTTAAACTGTTAGTATCCTTAAAGACAATACATAAATAAATAAACAAGGAGCAAAAAAAACAACACAGAAAATAATCACAAAAGAGACATTATATTAAAAAGAAGCAACAGAATCAAAGGAAAGTCTCTATCCTGACGATAGAGTCATTGTATGTTATATTGAAAATATCAAAATGAACATTCTAATCGTTAAATAATTTTATACTCTTGCCGACAGGAAAATTTGGGATTTGTACTGCTATCCAGGGGGTAAAAAAGTATACGCTGTCGAAAACAATATTTGCAATAAGTTTTAAAGCAGTATGGCGGTCAACTGAAAACTCAAAACAAATATCTGATTCTAATAGAAATTATTCAATTTTTAAATTTTATAATTATAGAAGAATTAATAACACTGTATATTTTCACTATATTTTATTAACACTCAAACGTTTTCACACACTTCAATTGGCATTCTCAAAACGTTAGAGTCTTTATAGAAAATATAACAGTGTTATTATTAATTTGTAAATTATTTGATATGAATTTTCACAGTGTAAACACAAACACCCTTCAACAATTTTATTTTATGTTTGAAAGAACAGCACTTTGTACGTGTATAAAGCAAAAAATCTAGATTTCCAAAAAATTCTAGTTGTTGGGCTATGGAACTAGATGATCGATATATTCACAATTGTTTGTAATATTAATTTTGTTTTTATCTTTCGATATCCAATTTGGATTTTCCAGCCATTAGCCAAGTGTATTACATCTCTAATAGTTTATGTAATATCATACGCGGATTGGCTGGAAGAAATCACAATATATGCCTATTGATTTTTTTTTTATTATAACAGCAGAAGATGCTTGTACGCCATAGTACCTACTTATGCCAAAAAAGTTATATTAAGTAATTTATTTTATTATTTGTGATTACCGCCTTCTACGACTTATATTGAAGTTGACAGAAAGCAAATGTGGCTGTGCAAAATTAGAGAGTGGACCGGATTGAGATGCAATAACTTAAATTTATAAAGTTGAGACCGACCAAGAACACCATCATTGGTGAAGGTCATTTAAAAAAAAAACTGAAACTCTTTTTCTTTTAATAAAAAAGGGTTATTATATCTTGATGTTTTCCAGAATTGTTGACAGAGAATGCTTGTTACACTCCAAACAGGGAAATGGGGACTTGTGTAAATATCAATAGGTGTGGAGCATTCCGAATACTGCTCATGAAACGTCCCGTAAGCGCTAGCTCCAGAACTTTGCTTACAAGATCTCAATGTGGTTTTGATGGGAACGATGCAAAGGTTTGTAGAAAATGTTATGCTTCACTTCTTACACCTTATATAATATATATAGTCCAACAACATTCTTGTGAACAAAATAGGTACTCTTGAACATATAAAAAATCTCTTCCTCGAGTGGATGAAATGAATATTAATTTACTTGAAATAACCAGAAGTAAATGTTGAGACCCCTACTTAATTAGATCAGTGTAGAGTCAAAAAAGTCTTGTGTTCAGGTCCAACAACCTGTCTATTCATTACTAACTATAGTTAAATCTAATATTAGGTAGATATGATTTTTGCTGACAGAAATGGAAAGACAGATTATTGGAACCAATCATTAGATGCTTAAGATCAATTTAACTGCATTTTCGGTCTGGTATTCAGAAATGAGTATATTATTTAATTGCAGCTCAACCAATCACTTTCCAGTTTTGGAATCATAATAATATGTACTGCAATGTCAGTTGTTTACGAGTTTTCTTGAAATGAATAAATAAGAAAATAGACAGCATTGTAACAAATCAGTAATTTTGTAAAGAAGTCAGTAGAAAAAAAAAACAAAAAAATAATGAGAGCACTTTTGAGATAATGAGGATAAAAATAATTATTATGTTCCTGGTCAATGAAAACGGCATAATATTTCAGGTCTGTTGTCCATTTACAGTGGTGCCAAAAGGAGTCAATCTTCCACCAAATATTGACAAAAGTTCAGAAGTCACGAGCCATGATTCATCAGACCCGAACGGCGTTGTATATGGTCCAGATATAAACGCTAGATTTATGCCAAGAGACGATGAAATTTATACGGAATCTCCTCCAAATGTAGAAAATCATCCAAATATCAAATTGCTACCTACGAATTGTGGATTTGCGGATTATAGCTACCCACTGAGTGGAAACAAAACTGGAATATTTGAATTCCCTTGGATTGCCCTGCTTTCGTACAAAACTGGTGAGAATTTTAAAAATTCGCTTCAAATTTAAGAAACTCAATTCAATAAAATTGGTAATTAAACTTATTTAAAGAATTATTCACTGTGTCTTTATTCCATAATGATTTTTCTTTCTTTTATATTGTTGTTTATTTTGAGAGATGTCCTACGTCTCACAAGAACATTGTCAATGATATTGTATAATGAATTAACAGGTGAAACAACAAATTTTAACTGCAGAATCTCGGATGTGGTACAACTGTAAAAATGTGAAACTAGAATACGAATTCTGGGATTTTTAGATATTCGGATGTTTTTTATATACCTACATTTCAATTTGTTCTTCCAGTGCAATAAGTCCTGAATAATTTTCTCTTTAACAGTAAATATTTTTGACAACATATTTCATAAGGCTAAAGAGTACCTTTTTTCAGGACAAACCAAGACTTTCCAATGTGGAGGGACCATAATCAATCCTCGTTATATCCTCACTGCTGCTCATTGTGTCACACAACTGAATAGAAGAACTTTGATCGAAGCACGTGTTGGAGAACATAATTTCGAAACTGAAGAAGACTGTGAAAATAAAAATGGAGAATTTGTATGTTCTCCAAGGTATCAGGACATACCTATTGAAGAGGTCGTTTTCCATCCTCAGTTTATTGGAGGAGCAAGATATCAAAATGATATTGGACTTGTTAGGCTCAGTCAGCCCATAGATATGACTAAATGTAAGTGCGTGTTACTCGAATATCTAACGGATTATTTTAACTCTTTGCTCACAATGATGTATATTTTATAAGTCAAGCCATGAGTTTTTATTGAAAGCCAAGTTACTCGATAGAACAGTAACCAAACATGACTCTCTAACTAGGGCTTGCTTATGAACATTAAATATGTTTAAGTTATCGTAAAAAATAATACTGCTACTACTATACCATCACGGCATATCCCACAAGTGGGGTAGCCAGCAGACCAGCTGCGTATAAAACATGCAAGCTGTCTTCTCCGTGCCAATATAAAATTAAGACATTCAGGATGGGTGGCAAACCTCATCGCCGAATTTAAGATGTAAAATGTCTTTATTTTTTCGAACACCTGCCTTTTACAGGACACTCGAAAACTTATGGAGAAGAGTGGGAGACCAATTCTTTACCGGGTGCTCCACGGGATACGGTAAAAAATCAGAAAAACAAGAATTGCTCTTTAAAGTACAAAAGTTTATAAATAAATTAAACATACAGAGAACAAGTTTATCACAAAGGCGAGAATTATAGTTTGGCAGCAATGTGATATTTTACAAGATTATCAATCAAAACCAATCAAAATTCTTTCCAACGCTTATACCTACGTTAAGTTGTTATAATTTCTGCGTTGTGTCCAAACAAAAAAGTTTAGTAAATATTTGGATAGATAAAGTGTTATGACAGGTTCTATTTTAGATTTAGCAACGCGAGAAATTCGTCTTTCGACTTCTTATGTCTTTATCAATCGATAGATCTGTAATCGAATTGTTTAACTTATAACAGAACGAAGCGCTTGTTTCAATTTGTCTAATTATTGAATTCTAGTATTGGTGTACCGATACCATAAATAATTTTGTAAATATTATTGGCAAGATTAACCAAATTGCATTTTCTTATTCTAGCAAATGTTCACCCGGTTTGTTTACCAACAAGTAAGGAACTTCGGGAATCACCTTTGGAAGATACGAGAATGATGATCACAGGATGGGGTACCATTGAACAGGAAACATCAAGTGCTGAACTTCTCAAAAGAACTGTACAAACTGCAAAGAATGTGCAATGTGGACAATTGTTAAATGGGTTAGTTCGTATACAAAATATTTTGATTGCATTGCTTTTCCTTTTGACACCAGTGAGTTTTGATGCTCTCTTAACTCTGTCATCACTTTATTATTGGTCTGATTCGCTAGTAATAAAGTAAAAATAAGTTGGTTGCTTTACCATTTCTAGTACGGTGTTCGAGATAATTATAGATTTTATCTTTATCGACTGGTCTTCTTTTTGTGTCGGTCAGCAAACGATAAGAAAAAAACATAAAAATCTACATTCCCATTCCCTCTCAGAAAGCCACGACCTCTCTTGCAACTCCCCCCAGATGACACTGTCTGGAGGCCATTGAACATGTCGGGAGGTGCTCAGTGTTTTATTCTTCTCCACAGTCACACGCCATGTTCTAATTACTTGCCTATTATTGACTAGTTTTGAAATAAAATGTTTTTTCATTGGCTCTTGATTTATCTTGAGATTCTTAGGTGAAATGGTTGGCTTTATTTGGTAACCCAAAACGTCTTGTTATCATTCTTTTATGATTATGAGACTTTCATGAAATCAACAGTTAAAGATGATCGGATTTATATGGATCATGAGAATCATTGACACAATTGGTATATTTTTTATCGAGAAGAAGAGGATAATATCCATTTGATGGGTAAATCAAGCACACATGGTAGTATTTAAGTTTTGATTATTGAAAATAATGTAGGATGAATTCTTTTTTCAGGACAATTCAAGATGGAATAAGCTACCGCCAAATATGTGACGATGAAACACGATGTAAAATGTCTTGTGTAAGGGATTCTGGAGGACCTTTGATGTCCCTCACAGATTATCAATATATTCAGCAGGGTATTCTCAGTTTTGGACCCAAGACACGTGGGAAACATGGAATACCTGGTGTCTATACAAGAGTTGCGTATTATATGGATTGGATTTTGGATAATCTTAAGCCCTAAATAAATAACTTGTATTATTTCTGTTTGTGGATGCATTTATAAATACAAACCTCTCCTTTCTTCTCCAGCTATTTTGGGCCCATCTTTATTTATTTATTTTATTCTTCTTGTGCATTATCATTCACATCAAATCAGTTTACATAAGAAAAAATGTGATGATATGCAGTGGCGAGATTATCACTATATAGTGATTTCTTTCATTTAACCACGTTTAGAAATAGAACTCTACTATAATTTTTCCACTTTCTGATGTCTTGAGCTTGCTGCATCTGCTTATTTTCAGCGATCTTCTTTGCATCCGCGAACAATTTAACTTGAGTAATTATTGTTTATATTATTATTATCTTATACTTATATTTTTGTACCACTAATTCAAGTTAATTTTGTATTAAATATTTTTATTTCATATGGTTTGACTGATTTACTTTCCCGTGGAGTCTCTGGCAAAAAATAAATCTTCTCAGAAACCTCGATTGGAGAACCATGTCTACACAATGCAACATTGTGTAGAATCTTATCGGAAGAAGTGAGAAAGGTGTCCCAACGCTTACGAATTGGCTCAAGGCTGGCTTAAGTAATCACTTTCGGTGTCCATGGACAACGTTCACCAACTCCACCATTCTCACTGTCACGATGTAAGGTCCACCAATCGAGATACGCTTTATGCAAACCTTAGAAGGGACCATCTTTTTGGGATCTCATTTTTCAGACCACAAATAGATCACGATCTCCCGTCTAAATGGCGCCGGAACAATTAAGTTCAATATTTTATCGGCTGCTAGTTCGACCAGTCAGCAACAAATGTTTAGAATATTTACTAATTTTTTTATTGTTTAACCGAATTTGGGTACAGATGACAAAACCAATCAGAAACATCGATTGGAGAATCCGGTTAAACAATAATAAAATTAATAAATATAATAAATCTTCTTCTTTTTTCTGAAAGTTAAACAGTGTCCTATGAAAGACAGGTATTTGTTTGACATTATGCTGCAGACGAATCTAACATCTTCAATTCAGTGATTGAGTTATCAGCATGATAGTTCTAATGGCCAAAATAACGTTGGAATTTCAATCCATGACCTTTTAACAAAAGCTGGAAATTCAAAGAAAAAATTGATAATGCGACTAATCAAATTTCATATTTATGCATACATTAAGGTGACCAACTGTACTCATTTACTGAGTTTTGTACTCTTTTCAAATCCTGTAGATACTCTGAAAGTACCTCATTTGTATAATTTTATATAAGAAGAGTATTTGAGTAAGTATATTTAAATGAAGAAAAATTAAAGAATTAGACAATTTAAATGTTCCTAAAAAAATACGGGATTCTCTGAGTTTGCCAACCACTTAATAGAAGAAAACCATAGCATAAACCAAAAGGAGCCTTTTAAAATATTGAATTTTAATAATAGTAGTTATAGAAGATTATTACTAAGAGAAACATTGGAAATTCATAAAAATATTAATAGTGTAAATAATTTAGTCAATAAAACAACAATACCCAATGCATCCCCAATTCTCAGAATATTCCCACTTGTTTCATACCCTCATACCTCCATTGTTCCCCCCTCTACCACTATCACTGTATTTTCACCTTAATTGAATATTATTTGTTTTGCATAGTTTAGTATTGATAATGTCTCAGTAAGAGATGAAACAATATTGTCTACAAAAATAAAAATATAAGTGTGTATAAAAAAGTATAAGTTTTTTAATTAATTTAATATGGATACACAAAAAGTGACGGATTACATTGAAAACATAAAAATTAAAGAAATGGAACGATGATAAAATAGAACTTGACAAAAGATGGGTAGAAATCTTTCGGCATTTTACAGTAGAACATATCCCACATGAAAATTTAAAAGTTTTAATAGAAATTTCCTTATGTTGTCCAGGCACTAATGCTGCTGTTGAAAGGGTATTTTCACTTGGGAATGATTATTGGAGCAGTGAGAAGTCGCAACTTTCTGTAAAAACATTATCTGCCGTCTTAACAGTCAAATTTAATATGCAAAAAGAAAGTTGTTCGGATGTGGTTACATTATTAGACGAACATCCTCATTTAGCAAAAAAATCCACTCCGAAGAAAAATATGTTTTTAAAAGAAAATAAAGTTTTTATCGTTTTTTCTTCTTTTTTTCACCTATGAAATACTTGCAAAGTGTACCTATACTCTTTTTGAACAAAAAATAGTTGGTCACCTTAACATACATACATATCTACATACCATAACGCCGCTTCCCTCGTGGGATAGGCAGAATGGATCGAGCGCCACTTCCTTCTATACATGCATACATCTTTCGCTTCCGTCACTGTCATACAATTCCTCATGCATATTCTCTTGTTCAATGTACTCAACATATTTGTTGAAAAACAAATTTTGTCACACTTCTGACCAACACATTACGCGTTATCTTTACTCAGCTTGCGACATCTGGTGGCAAATGTACTCGATACAAATCATTTACGCACAATTTGAAGAATTAATATTCATATCAAAACACATTTAATATATAATATTATATATCTAATTAATAATGCACTAAGTCATAATTAAAAAAAAAACAATTATTTTCATTATTTACCTACTCACATAATATACAATACATATCTATATCTTACATAATAGTTTTTAAATGTTTGATTTGTTGTATTTTTTATATATATTTGGAAAAACATTGAGATTTCATACTGCACTGTTTAATCAAATTTATTAAATACTCAGGTCAAGACGGGTCAAGTTTCGTACCATATGCAAAGGCATGAGCCAGGTCTCTGCCCAATTGTACGCAATTGAATGGAATAAAACTCTCACCTCATATAAGTAAATATGTTTATTAATTATAAATAAAACACTGTCTTTTTTATGGTATATCCACTGTGACTTTTTATTGGATCACCAGGTTATCGTAAAGATGATGAGAGCAGAAGCTCTTGATAGCCGGCTCGCATTCTAATATCCTCATTTTACAATATTCATTTTCGTAATACAAATTTGAGAGTCATAAAGTCGTTTAAGTATATACATTAATAACATCCATATACCTACTCTTTTGTCATTTTATGAGATGACATACCTACCAATATGAAACAAGGATCTAAGAGAAATTTCTTATGATCTCTATCGGATGATGTCATACTGTATGACCGGTTTTCAACATCCAAGTGCAGTGTGGAAACAAACCGTGTGAACTCGAATAATAAAATATTTTTAACTCAAACAGTGAAAGAGTCGCATCAATGAATTTGGACGGCTCTCTATTGCGATAAACTCGCCCATTGGACGAAATTTATTTGTCTAGTTTAAATTGTTTAGAGTTGACAGTTGAAATTTATTTGTCTAGTTTAATTTGTCTAGAGTTGACAGGGAGCTGTTATCAATCATCAAGGTTCGGAAGGTTTCACATCTGGGTCATGTTCTGCGTGGAGAAAAATACCACCTTCTCCAACTGATATTGAAGGGGAAAATTGAGGGACGCCGAGGTCCCGGTAGGAGACAGATGTCCTGGCTGCGAAACATAAGGGAGTGGACCGGCATCCGAAGTGTGGAAGAGCTGTTCCGAGCAGCGCAGGACTGGGACAAGTTTGCCGAGGTGATCGCCAACGTTGGGGCGACCCGACAGGGCACTTGAAGAAGAAGAAGAAGTTTAAATTGTTTATTTTCTCCTTGTATACTATTTTTGTGCAGTTTTTTTTTTACGCGGCGGCAGAATTGCCATCCACACTTCTCAGCATTATACAACCAGATAAGTCTCCATATGATCATATGACCATCAAAAAATCTTGATGGTTGACACCCCACATGCCCATATTTAAGTTAAAAAAAATTGCAGGTACTTGTACATGGAAAAAAGTGTTAATAACCTCTGATTTGGGCCTTAATCAGCCCCACAAATTTTTGGAACAATAAGGTTGGCTGCGAAGTATACTGGGCGAAAGGTAATAATACCACTAAGAAGAATTATGGAGAGAAATTTCTCTTCCATCAGAGGAGAAATTTCTCTGGAGAATTTTCTCTTCTCACATCACTAGGTGGATGGTAAGCTTTACAAATCACCAAAAATTTTCATTGATACGAAATAAAAAAAAATACATATTCAGATAAAAGTGTTACAAACGTGCCCAGTTGCCCCTAATTTAATAATAATCTCGAGACGAAAGAGCTCCCAAATATGAATTCAACCAAAATCTCTATCAACTCTTTAAGCCTGACTTACACGATCCAATTATATTCGGACTAAGTGTGTTTTGATGAAACGTTCCAAGTGAATTCGTATGAAGTTTGACATCCTTAGTGTATTAAGTCAAAGACTAATAGGATTGAATTCACACTTTGATCGGATAAGGACGTCCAAAGTAATGCGAATTCACTCGGTACGTTTCATCAGAGCGCACTTGGTCCAAATGTACTTGGATAGTGTAAACCAGACTTTATCAGTATTATTATATTTATACTATATACATTATAACAATTTATTTTTAACGCTTAGTTAATATTCAGCTGTAGAGTATTTAGGAAATATTCAAAGATAAAATTAAAATAAATTTATAAATGTAAATGAAATGTCAATAACGTTTTTGTCTAGAAAATGATTCGCAAATTTTATTTATTTTACATAACGTTTTACCTGTGGTGTAATTATGTGTCTTCACGTGAGTATAAATATTTTATAAATTATTTATTTAATATTAATCCAATTATATGTTATGATATTTCATTTAATACAAAATACAACCAGTTATATTGGCTGGCGTCATTGGTATCATGTTTTCATTGAATGACTACCGTTGTCATATAGAACAGATTTATTTATTTATTAATCATCAACTGCACACAGCAGACAATATTATGATATACATATATTAACACAAATAATGCAAACAAGGAAGGTATCAATATATCGCCCTATTTACCTACAAGTGTACACATTTTTACAGTTTACATTACATCAAAAGCCCATACGATTGTCACATTTAAAATGAAGAAGACAAAATAGTATTTCTTCATTAAAAAAAGAAACCACGTTTAGAAAATATAAATAAATAACAGTTTGATAATACCTAATAAATCAATACTTAATTCAATCAATAATAATAATAAACATACAAAACATGAGACAATAATAAAATATAACCATGATGGCTCCAATTATCATAAGGTTGGCCTGTATCAAGGCGTGCTGCGTATAAAAAATAATATACAACTAACAAAGGATTAATAATATCAAACAAAAAAATCAAAAGAATAAATTTATAAATATATTAATTATATAAAAATGAAAATATGTCAGAATCGGATAAATAGAAGTACCCAGATTTCTGCACTATCCGTCACATTTTGACTCACAATCAATCGAAAATCATTCAATGAAAACCATAAATAGAACCATTTTTTTATCTTCTATGTCAGCTTTTGAATGAATTAAGTTCTCTCATCTAAATGGCACCAGAAAAATAATGATCAATATTATTTCGGCTGCTTATTCGACCAGTCAGTAACTAATGTTTAGAAATAATTATTCAAATAACACAAATTTATTTGCAATGAGTTCAATGGTCGTAAGCTGATAAATGGTCATTGAAAAACAGAGATAGGTAATTGACATTGATTTGTGGTAAAAAGTATTATACCTAAGCATTTCCCTTATGGTTGATCCCTCAAAACTAGGGATTGTAACCATCATACATCTGCTGTCTGCAAACTATCTCCATCCTCTGCCGTGGAGTATTTTCTGGGTGGTTTCTTTAGCTTAGTCACTCCATCAAGGTATTTGACTTCACTCTGCCAATTATTATCAGTGTCTCCAAGTTGGCTAGTCGTTTCCGTGTGATGTTCCCAAATAGTGGACAATTCTTTAACAGCTGAGGGTTGGTTGGAAGTATGATACACGCGGAAAATTTAAAATAACTAATAATCAACGGTTAATAATTACTTTTTTTAGAAATGATAGAAGATCGCTGTCGAACGCCGAAAAGAGAATTAGGAACATGTATTAATATCAAAAAGTGTCAAGCACTAAATTCAATTCTTAAGAACCGTCCCATAACCACAGAATCCAGAGAATTGCTTTTCAGATCGCAATGTGGATTTGAGGGGAAAGATACAAAGGTTAGTTTACTCATATATAATTATTTTGCTATTCATTTAGTTCTTAAACTAAAAGAAAAGGCATTTGAGAGAATAATATTGCTCTCAGTACTCAGAGTGCACAAAACTGGAGAAACTTCTAAAAAATAATGTTGCATGGAGAAAATACGAATACTTACCTATTGCGCAATGCTTAATCAAAGAGAATGTTTTCAAAAAAAAAAAAAAATTACGTGCAAGGAACACTACTGTTGTCCTATAAGAACTGCATACTCATGAGATTTATTCTAAATTTACTCAATATGTACGTCTTAATATTTCAGGTTTGCTGCCCATCTGCCACTCAGCAGACAGGAGTGAACCTACCACCAAATATGGATAGAAATTTTGAAAATAACGGGTCGCTGCCTGAATCAACAACAACTCAGAAACCTGATCTAAGTAATAGAGGAGACACAGATGGAGAATTTTCGTACTATACAGAAGCGCCACCTAATATAGAAGATCACCCAAATATAAATCTGCTTCCGAAAAGCTGTGGAAATGTGGAAGATGATAGGTTGATTGGTGGTAACAAAACAGGGATATTTGAATTCTCCTGGATGGCACTTTTGTCCTACGAAGCTGATAATGGTGAGTTTGATGTAATGAATAGCAAATTTTATGGAATGTCGATCTCAAATTTTCTAATGTTGAAGAAGCAGAATGAAATCTGGCGACGTTCAATAAAAGATAAAAAAAACGTTTAATTTCCTGTTTTTTACCCTTTGACTTTCATAATTATTTGTGGGAAATGGATCGATAATGCTTGGTTTTAACACCCTCATTATGAAATCGTGTGGTTTTATTTTATTTTTTCCAGCGAAAGGAAGTGACTTCAATTGTGCAGGAACCATAATAAATTCTCGTTATATACTCACTGCTGCTCACTGTGTCACACAACTGAGGCGACCTTTAGTTCAAGTACGTGTTGGGGACCATAATTATGAAACTGAAGAAGATTGTGAAGGTATCAATACAAGCTTGGTTTGCGCTCCACCATACCAGGACATTGAAATAGAAGAAATCATTTTTCATCCTCAGTTTATTGGAAGAAAAAATAGTGGTACCAGATATCAAAATGACATTGGACTACTTAGATTGAGTAAAGAAATAGACATGTCACAAGGTTAGTACATATAATTGATAATACCAAATGATTTGGGGTCAAATTTGGACATATCCTTCTTCTTCTTGTAGTAGATTATTGATCTGTTGTTTTGTAAGTTATTTGTTTTCGTGAAATTGAGTATCAGCTGCCCTTTCATCGTTTGGATGGTCTTCAGCAATGTAGGCAATTCCAATTGCAGCCATCCAGTCTACATCGTCTCTTCTTCCTACTCCATTTCACTACCTCCTCCGTGTCGCACATTCTTCTCCATGTTCATCCTACGACATATCCATTCGTAGTAAAATTACAAAAAAACAGAGCTCAAAAACTAACTGAATTTTCACTGTTTTTAAAACAAACTTTGAATTTCTCTCCTATTTGTGAAATAAATTGTGTCCGATTCGACTGTTTTGGAAATTGCAGTTTTATAGAACTCGACGCATAGAATATTTATACACTTTTCTTAAAAAAAAAACACTTCTGAATTTGTCCTCTTTCAATTCCCAAACCACACAGTTATAAATAAATAATGATCACTTTAGATTATTGTACAGGTCATCATTCGGATCTTCTGTATGATTAACAAATCTATTCTTACAGTATAATCTCGTAAGGACAGATCAATATAATATTTTTTACTATTACTACTACTAATATCTCATCATAGCATATCCTACAAATGAGGTAGCCAGCAGATCAGCCACATGCAGTAAACATGCAACTTGTTGCAAACAACAAAAAAATAAAACATCCAGGATGGGTGGTATTTTCGCTTAATTTGCCGAGTTTTGGAGTTGCTCTAAAGTGATCCTGAAATATTAATGATGATAATATGGTTTTATTTTATTATCTGCAGATAACATCGCACCTATATGCTTACCAGTAAATAAAAAACTACAAGACACACGTTTAGATGGACTGAATCTGATGGTAACAGGATGGGGACTAACAGAAACTGGACATTCCAGTCCAGAGTTGCTAAAGATCAGTCTCCCAATTATAAATAATTTTGAATGTGGACGTACACTAAATAAGTAAGTTCATCAATTTTTTTATATCTAGACGTTTTAATATGAGACGCGGATATGAATTAGAGCTCGTCAAGAGGATTTTTTAGAATGTGAGAAAGAATTCAACACCTAACTTAAACTTGAAACAACACGAGCAATTTCTCTTGGAGTTATAAAATGTCTGCTGCTTGAAATTGATGAATGTCATTTCATCCAACGTACGCTCTCAGCTTAAGCATTGTGACAATACACAATTGGAGAATACCCAAAAACCTATTATTGATACAGGACAACTTGTAAGGACGTCTCTTACCAACTTATAAAATTACCTCAAGGACGCCATAATGTGAATTCACCGTCTGAATCTTTCAGTAAATATAATTTGTTTTGTGCTTTCTGTGTATGATAATGGTGTTTGCTAATAGCTTGCCATATGTTTTTATTTAAATTTTAGAATGTTATGTTGGATAAGTTTGATATTGATTCGACGATCTCCTTTCATATTTTCTTTTTTGATAGATTTGTAAATTGTAAACCTGTGATTATTTTGTAATATCCACTAACATTTTGGTTAAGTATTGATGTAATGTGCTATTTTGTTAAATTTTCTTTATGGCTGTATGTTTGCTTGGTAAATTAATAGCTAAATGATTATTTTTCACAGGACCATTACGGATGGCATAGGCTTTCGCCAAGTTTGTGCTAATGGAGGTGAGAATGTAGATTCCTGTCAGGGAGATTCTGGAGGTCCAATGAAGGAATATATGACCATCAATGGTGTTCTTCGTTATGTTCAAGTAGGAATTGTGAGCTTTGGTGCTAGGAAATGTGGAGGTGGTCGTATTCCAAGTGTCTACACAAGAGTGGCTTACTATATGGACTGGATCCTTGACAACATGAAACCTTAGCACCTGATCACTAGTAAACGAGTGGATGCCCTTAAAGATAGAATCGAATAGAAACCTTAGCATACCTACATAGTGCTATTTACATAGTTTAGCAAAACAATATGTTTTTAAATTTCTGTTTCCTTTTATGATAATATCTATTGTCTAAATTATGAATTAAATGGTATTTTGGTATTCTTGTGTTGAACATGCTGGTTGATTAGAATAAATATTTTTTAGAAACATTTTCAATCAATATTATGTATAATTATATTTTTTTAAGAAGAAAAATGTTGACATTTTATAAATTATCTATTAATTATTGCAAAAATGTTTATCATTTGTAAACCTTATTGTCTGGTTATGAATGTTGTATTGTATTGTATTATGATCTTATGTTTTATAATTTTATTCCGGATATGATTGGTAGTAGGTATAATTTATTTATTTATTTATTACATAGAGACACACACAGTGGGTTGACAAAACATATATGAAAAATAAAAAGAGAGAGAATTGTGTTGATCTGATCAGGCCAACCCACCAATTAGGCGTGTCTACATCATACGTATTAAAGTATAAACCACATATTATACAAAATGGCAACAATTGGAGATGAAGAAACAGCGCCCGACTAATGCAAGTCCAGTTTAACCGGACTCACACTAAACATGCGCCTGCTACATTATACATTAAACTACTGTAAGGAAAAAAATATGCATTTTATAGAAAAAATAAATAAAAAAATGATACTTATTTATTTATGACTAGCTTTTATAACCCGGCATCGCTCGGGTTTAAAAACAGATATTCATCCAAATACGTGAGTTAAAACTACACAATCTTATTGAAAAAAATGAACTTAAGATCTATTTAGCACCAAAATAGGTACATTTCATAATAATAATCAGCTCTATGTTAATGAAAATATTTTTTTTAGATCCACTTCGTATTGTTTTATTCATTTTTATATTTTTAAAGTCTTTTAAAGTCAAAACAAAGTTACAAACACAAAATTTACCGGATCACCAATTAATCTTACCACCATACGCCATACTTTTAATACAATATTATTACCTATACTCTATGCGCCATACGATTGACAGATCGGGCAGTGTTGCCAGTGTAAATAATTTGTGTTTCCCGTTTTACCATGTTTTACCCATGATTAACTCTTTTTTGACAAACTGTAAGCACCTATTAACGAACGGATTCAATGTAGGATATACCAAAAACTTATTTTAAATAGAATCTACAATCTAATCTACTGAAAAATACATTTTTTGTGTGTTGTTTGTTTATCAATACCAATTTTGTATTTTTTCAGGTACTGATTTTAAAGTAACGAATACTCATCAAACTATAATAAAGTAACTATTGATACGACCAATATTCTGGCAACCCAAAAATAGCCTAGCATTTTGACCAGTGTTGCCAGTCGTACGGTAATAATGTATTTGTATGGTAATTTCATTCTCCGTACGGTAGCAAATTAACGTACGACAAACATACGGTAAAATCAAAAACAATATTTATACAAAATGTACGGTAATTAATTTGGTATTGACATAAAAAATCATCGGTACAAATACCCGTTGCATTGTAAAAAAGGGAACCGTGAGAAAATATTGTTTAAGAAAACCGACGATATTTATTCCTATACCATTTCGGAAATTTAGCGATAGGGGGGGGGGAGGGTAGAAATTGTAATATGAAACAGAATTGTGAACAGTGTGATTTATATCATGTTGGAGTGGAAATTGTATTTTTCCCATGTGTAAGGTTATTGTGCGGTTTTTTTTTGGCAAAATGCAGGTTATTTTGGTCACACAATCTGACAATCCTGATTTTGACACTTAGTATCTTTATGCTTATCATGACAGTTTTGAAGTGTTTACGTTTAGTGAAAGAAATTCTATAATTATTTTGAATTTAGAATACCTTCATGAAATTTAAAATTATTGCAAACCATACAATAATAATTTTATTATATGAAAGTACAAATCGCGGTCATTATTCTTTATTTGAAATGTAATTATATTCCTAAATAGATGTAACGCAAATAATGCTTTATATACTGCTTCATAGCCACAAATTTATTTTCAGAGTGAGTCATAAAACAGAATTATAAAGTTGGTATATAATTTTAACAATTTACTTTATCAATAGACAATTTATCTTAATATCTAAATTTTGAAAATCTTTTGTTTTTAAATGCATGTTTTGAATAAATGAAATACTTCTAATGAAACAAATTGATCGAAGCATAATATGTAATAATATATTCCAAAAGTGCCTACCTAACTTATTATCACCGTATTATGTTTAGTGCAAGTTTGCAAATGTTATCTACGGGTTGGTATAATTATATTATAATGGCATATAAGATAATCAAAAATGATATATTTCATGCCATTGTATTTGAATTGGATCTCAGTTTTTGATAAAACAGATAACTATATTTTGAAACAAAAAGGAACTCTGAATATCTTACAATAAAATAAGAACACGTATTAATAGCATCGTTGTAGATATATGTATAAGATTTTTTTAGATTTTGAAGTTTAGCATACTTCGACAAAAGAACGTTGAAGTATCACTGAATTAATAATTCTATGTTTTTGATATTACAGATAACTATATTTTGAAAATTTCTAAACATCTTACAATAAAATAAGAACATAATTTATATTAAAAGTATCGTTGCAGATATATGAGATTTTTTGTGATTTTCAAGTTTACCAAGCATCGACAAAAGATCGTTGATACATCATCATTTATAAATTAAATCTTTATAAAAGAATACTTATTAAATGTTTTCAGCTCGCCTACTAGATGAGACATATAATAGTACAGAGGACATAAAAGTCACAAAATAAACAAACAAATGAACATACGTACCAACCAAAATATTAATGTATTGGATTCTATGTCATTCATATCGGCCATTATGAAATTAGCCCAAGATGTCAAAAATATGCAATTTTAACTCGCATAATTCAGGAGTTCTTATCATAACCAAACACAATAATTTATAACCAAAATAATCCCTTAATGTTTAGTTTCAGTACTGATATATTTATCGTTACATCCATTTTGTAATTAATTCAATACACTGAAAAATGTTCGACTTTGAATATTGCTACTTACAAAAACTTTCATAGATTTTCATACATTTTCGTGGCAATTTTGTGACATGGTCTCATTAAAATTGTAATATCTTTATCAATATTAAAGATACTTAAAATGCTTTTAGCCT
Organism: Athripsodes cinereus; assembly: GCA_947579605.1. Classification (NCBI taxonomy): domain Eukaryota; kingdom Metazoa; phylum Arthropoda; class Insecta; order Trichoptera; family Leptoceridae; genus Athripsodes; species Athripsodes cinereus. The sequence goes on from OX388321.1 coordinate 906,005, forward strand.
TAAACGTGCCCAAAGGATAAGACCTCGTATAGAGTGTATTATTTTACTTCTGTATTTCCTAATTTCAGAGTCCATTAAGGACATACGAACATACATACATACGAACCGATTAGAATATTTATGTGTGGATTTTAAGAGTTATCTCATTCACAGATAAATTATTCCAAAGTTATGTTTGAAACAGCTATGAGATTTGCCACCTGTTCTGAAATCTTAACATTTATTGGCACGGAGAGGACAATTCATTCCATGGAACACCCGGAAAAGAATTGGTCTCCCCCTCTTTTTCGTAAGGTTTTTTAAGGTTCGAAAAAATAGTCATTTTAGATCTTAAACTCAGCGATGAGATTTGTCACCCATCCTGAGTGCCTTACTTCTTTGTTTGGATGAAGAGGATAGTTTGCATGCTTATTACATTCAGCTGTAGTGCCGGCAACCCCACTTGTAGGATATGATGTGCAGACATAGTAGTAGTAGAGGACAACACGCGTGTATATTACTTGCAGTGCATCCGCTGGCTACCCCATCAGAAGGAAATGCCTTGATGACATCAATGAAAGATTTAATTTATATACATATATCTTCCATGAATACCTTCTTAGCAGAGCTCTTCAGGAAAACCCTAAAGCCTCCATTTGAAACAAAAATGTTTCGTTGAGTCTGTATATTAGGAGCTCGGCTTTTATAACATCCAGGGGAAAATATTGGGAAACCCTTAATGATAATCAATAGAGAAATGTGATTAGTTCTAAAATAAAATAAATACTGTAAAACTATATTTATTAAATAATAAAAAAAGTATAAAAGGAATTATCTGAAGAAGGTTGTAAAAATATTATTATTTTATTCTCACAATTGGATAGGTACGTTTTTAGCTGAATGTACATATTGTAGATTTGATCTAATAAAATAAAAACTTCTTGAAGTATATATAATAAACAATTAAGACGCTCCTTTGTTGATTTTCTTATATATGATTATGTGACTTATCGAACATGGTCATCGTTATGTGACTTATCGAACATGGTCTGCGTTATGTGACTTATCGAATATGGCCATCGTTATGTGACTTATCGAACATGGTCATCGTTATGTGACTTATCGAATATGGCCATCGTTATGTGACTTATCGAACATGGTCATCGTTATGTGACTTTGTCAAGCAAATATTTACATAACATCAGATTAATAAATAATAATATATATTTGTGAATTCAAATTATGGGAAGAGTTCTAGAATTTGAAAATATTGATTTGATTTTTATTATAAGATTTCTTAAATAAGTAAAAAGTCTGCGAACACCATATTTTTATGCTCTAATATTAGATGTGATCCAATTGTTATATGCAGAAACTCTGGTGTAGACTCCAGGCCAGCCCTGGGTTCCACACGGCGAAGGTCCGAAGCTTACGACACCAATAAGGAACCAATTACTCTGTCTCCCCTCGGTTTCCACTCCCATCAATGGTCCTCCTGAATCTCCTTTGCATGAGTCTTGTCCTCTCCTTCCTCCAGCACACATCTGACTTCTAACCAAGTTTACTGATAATCCTTGATATCTGGATGAGCACTGTTGATCGTTCACAACAGGAACACGTAATTGGAGTAAGACATCGGATTCAGTTTCTGTAAAATAATAAGTACAAGTTTTAAATGATCTTCACATAAGTTCGTTGGTAGCCTGGAGGTAGAGTCTCGGCCTCGTGAACAAGGGGTCCGTGGTTCGATAACAGGTGCTGGCAAACTCCCCTTTCACGACTCAAGTTTTTAGTAGCTCACTGTGTGTATAAGGTTGTATTTGGGTTTATAATAAAAACCCAGATATAACTTTTCTAAAAAAATGTTTATTAACAAGAATAGTTAACAAAACGTTGCGTGATAGACTGAGGAATGAGGATATTAGAAGAATGAACGGATACCATGAGTATTGTAGATGAAATAAGTTATAATACCTATTTGAAAAGGATGGGGGGGGGGGGGGGCTGTGAGGGAGCGTAGACGTCCGCGAAGTACGTGGTTTGATCATTTGAATCAAATTCTCGAGGACGTCCGTGAACTACGTGGTTTGATCATGTGAATCAAATTTTCAAGCACATCGGTGTGTTAAGTAAGAGAAATCAACGTGCGTGAATGAGAAGTTGTATGAATGTAGAAGAAAAAAAAGAAAGAAGTACCCCACTTGGAATAAGGCGTGAGGGTATAGAGACAGTTAGATAATATATAAATTGAAGTTTGGTTTACTTTTAATTACCGATAGGTATACATAATTTGATAAAAGTCAAACCTTTTCATCAAGACGAGAAATCATTTTAAATAATGGCTTAACTTACAAATAGAATTGCAAAAACGTTAATTTATAAAAAAATATATTTGCACGGTGTTACCATCAAAACAGAAATATTGTTATACTTATTTTCAAGAGTCCGTTCCGTTCCGTTCTCTCTGCCTACCCCACTTGGGACACGGTGTGAGGGTATAGTATAGTATTTTCAAGAGTAACAAAATTGAAAATTCTTAGATACTAGATTAGCATTGAATTACAAGATAATTTTGAGAATAATCCCTGGATCACGTGTGTAAGCCTTGAAACTAGACTCATCTTTAGATCTATGAAATTTAAGTTGGACTTGTTAAGCAATTCGCCAAATACTTACTGGTTTCAGTTCTACCCCATCCAGCAACATATAAATCTTCTCCAACGAAATTCTTGGAGGAAACTTGATTACTGATAGCAGGCAGACATATTGGTTGGATCCATGCTGTAATCACATAAAAAAAAAATTAACATGGCTTCAATCTCAGAGTAAAAGTCATCTTTGTCAAATACTTGATAGGCCGTCATGGTCTCTTCTAGTAATTATTGCTTATAATAACATGACAAAAATTGGACTTTCAGATACCCAAGGTCTGCAGATTTTGTTCAGAGGATAATGAAACACCTATCCACATCTTCTGTAATTGTAACACAGTCGCTCGCAATCGAAGTCACATCCTCGGAGGACCACTGCTGGACTTGGAGAAGGTGAGGCTTCTCACACCACGACAAATCGTGAGCTATGTACATGACGCACCTAGGTCTTGAGAGTGAAATATGACACAGAAGGATGTCACAATAGATCTATTATGGTCGCGGTGACACAAGGGATGTAAGGTCCCTTGACCTTTACTGGGAAAAAAAATATTACTACCACTTCTTCCCTGGGAAACAGTTTTCTACTAAAGTTGATATTTTTAACCGACGGTACCTACTTGGTGGAAATTCTGGTTGAATTAATTATAGATAAAACACTTATTCATAGTATATCCACAGTGACTTTTTATTGGACGCGAGCCGGCTTTCATGATCTTCACTTTTCACTAGCCTGATGATGAGAGAGGAAGCCCTTGAAAGCCGGCTCGCGTCCAATAAAAAGTCAATGTGGATATAGTATAAATAAGTGTTTTATTTATAATTAGTTCTCTACGATTTAATATTGAAGACATATTCTTGCAATCATCTTTTTACTCTGGCACACATTCTTTTTACGACCTCTGTGTCCCATTGCATCCGGCCACGTAAACAGACAGTCTATGATCTGCCTACACTGCCTCTACCACGAGGTTTTAATGTAGTAGGTAATTAATATTTGTCTCACTTGTAAATTGTACTGGTCTTGCCATCCTAACAAGAGCGATGTCATTTTCTTGGTTTTGGGATGTGGGGACGTACCCCGGATGGACTACTGTAGAATCTACTGGAATATCAACAGGTGGATCATTGCATACCCCAGTTGGAGAACATTCCGTTTCTGTTGCAGTATTCCATTCTCCTAAACGAACTGAAGCGCTGGAATAAAAACAACAGAAATTTGCATGACATATTTACTAAACTATACTACCTATTTTATTTTCCTTTTATTTTACAAGGCACTCACAAAAGAAGAAGAATACTATACTATACCCTCACGCCCTATCCCAAGTGGGGTAGGTAGAGAGAACGGAATACCATATGGATCTATCCTTACATACTTCTTTTGCCTCTTCTACATTCATACAATTCCTCATACACACACGTCAATTTCTGTTAACACACTGCCGTCCTTGAGAATTTGATCCACGTAACGAAGCCACGTGGTTCACGGACGCCCACGTTTTCTTACACCCCCTCTTTCAGATCAGTAGGTATATCTTTTTTGTCACCTTTTCATGATATATTTGATTGAATATCTAAAAAATGTATTGGTTTTTGTTTCTTAAATAACTCAAAATTATAACCAAAACCTAGAATATTTATTTTAAAAAAAAGACTATCCTAACTAGGAGGCTACTGCTGATGTGGTATTACTGGTAATGAAAAAAAAACAACGGCGGATCATGTTGCGAGACGAAACGACGCTAGATGGACTCTTAGAATCCTCAAATGGCGACTATGGTGTAGCAAAAGAAGCATCGGCAGACCACAAAAGAGATGGACTGACGACATAACTCCAATCGCGGAAAGGAAATGGATACAGAGGGCGCAGGACCGCGACGATTGGTAGTGTTTGGAAGAGACCTATATCCAGCAGTGGAGAAATGGCTAACTAGTAAGTAAGTATAATTAACTAGGATACTCACAGTCTTACGCCTCTAGGAATGGAGCTTCCTCTAATACAGTGAGCTGCAGTCAAGATGTATCGATTGTTGATCAAAGTTCCCCCACAATAGAAACCGCTCAGACCATTCGCTGAAAAACAATCACCGGTTTTTTAATATAGTGTTTCACTTTTACCAATATAACTTAAATAATGTTTAAAGAACGATCTCTCCCCTTTAATTATTTTTGTCAATGAAGGAAAAAAATACAAAACGTGTTCTGAATGTTTTTTGAATGTTATTTGAATTGTTCTTAACCTATGTATGATAATATGTAGACCTGCAGGGCTACTCTTGACAAAACTAATCATCATCATCATCATCGCCCTCAACGCTCCTCTCGGGAGCACAGGGCAGAAACCAGCCTCCTCCATTCAGAGCGTCTCTGTGCCAATTGCGTCACCTCTTCCCACGACATTCCTTGCGCTCTGATATCGTTGTCATAGGAACGGTGTATTGTGAAAGAGGGACGCCCGGGCCTACGGAACCCCTGCGGACGGAAGAACAGTGCTCTTTTTGGCCAACTATCATTGGGCATTCTCAAAACATGTCCCAGCCAGGACCATCGTCTCTCTTGTATTACGGAGATTACAGGTCTCTGCTGGATGCGCCGGCGCACAGCATCATTTGTAACATGTTCATACCATCTGACATCCAAAATCCTTCTAAGACACTTGTTTTCAAAGCTTAGTATCTTCCGCTCCTGAGCCTTGGTTAAGTGCCAAGACTCGCAGCCATATAGAAGGATTGGGATGATGCACGCATTGAACAAGCGACATTTTGTCCTGATGCTGAGTCCAGACGCCTTCCAAACTTTGTTCATGTTGTTGAAAGCCCCGCTAGCTGCTCCTATGCGGATTGGTAATTCCGACCGGAGATCACCCTCTGGCGTTATGGTTGCTCCCAGGTACCTGAATTTACTAACCTGAGATATTTGGGAATTGCCAACCATTAGTGGGGTGTTTTTTTTTAAACAAAAACCAGCCGGCGCATCCAGCTGGACCTGAGACTATGAAACATGACTGAGACGCAACCACAAGTGGTGAAGAATACTGCCCAAGACTCGCCATACGAAAAGTAAAGTAAGTAAGTGGGATGTGAGTACTCGTGCATGTACTATTACATATGTACTCCGTTTTACCAGCGTTGATACGAAGGCCAAGGCGCAAAGAATTTTCATAAAGAGCATTAGCGTTGCACTGTAATCCGTCCACAGATGTATCAAAAAGGGCTAGATCATCCGCATATTCAAGATCGTGCAGCACTCCCACAGACGTCTCGCTGTGATAAAGGCACACCGCCAGGGCCCAGAATAGATTTTCTGAGCAGGTAGTCCATAATTATGGCAAAGATAAAAGGTGCCAATACACAACCCTGCCGGACTCCAGTGGTGATCCTGAAGGTGTCAGTTGGACCACTTGATGTTCTGACAGAACATTCAGAGTCCATATGCAGGGCTTTGATCATGGTTACCACCTTGGGCGGGATGCCATACGCGGCCAGTATTTTCCATATGTTTGGTCTGTGGGGGTTGTCAATGAAGCAACATGCAAGCGGTGAGTTGAACTCTTGCGACTGTTGGAGTACACATCTGGCACAAAAAATTGCGTCCGAACAGGACTTGCCAGGTACAAACCCGCATTGTTGCTTTCTCAGAGATGCCAACACTGGTTTTTGAATGCGACTCAATATGATTTGTGAGAGAACTTTACCGGGCACACTAAGTAGTGTGATGCCACGGTAATTTCCGCATTCCAGTGGGTTTCCCTTCTTGAAAAGTGTCACGATGGATCCATTTCTCCAATCTTTCGGGCAGAGCTCCTCATTCCACACCTTGTTAAAGAGATGGTACAGTGGGTGGATAAGCGCATTCATGCCATACTTAAGGAGCTCTGCGTGGATTCCATCCTCACCTGGGGCCTTGTTGTTTTTTAGCCTTTTTATAGCTGCCTCAATCTCCTCATGTGTTGGGGGGGTTTCGGCTATCCCAGATACCTGTGGGATATCTAGGTCGCTATCCTCATTGCCAACATCAAAAGGTGAGGAGGGGTCCGGTCGGTTTAGAATGAACTCAAAGTGTTCTCTCCATCTTCCTCTTACTAAGTCAGGGGCAGAGATCAGGTTTAAAAAACAAAACTAAACACGATCTTAATCTAGTCTTGATCTTGATCATACGACGCACGAAGTGACTATTGGCCAAAAATACACACAAACTGATGGCGCGTCAGCGGTAGCGCGGTGTTTTTGACCATAGTCCCTTCGTGCGTCGTATGATCAAGATCAAGACTAGATTAAGATCGTGTTTAGTTTTGTCAAGAGTAACCCTGCTGTTCTTAACTTTAACGCTCTCATTGATTAAACCAATGTCTATCATAGTAAAATGCTATAACTTACGTCTTGAATATTCCAAAAGTGCTGCCCATGGATAATCATCTATATCAGTTGCTTCTCCTCCTACAATTTTGTTCGCAGTAAAATATCCGCAGGTATCTCTTCCAGGTAACAAAGAAAGTCCAGCTCCAGGTCTGTCTCCACCGACGTTACCACTACTACCTCCAGTTGATTCTTGAGCGCAACAAACCTAAAATAGAATAAAACAAAAATTATTATAAATCCTTCTCAACATAGTTACTACTACTGCTACCTATACCATAACTGTTTATCTCACAAATGGGTTGTCCAGAAGACTAGCTGAATAAAATAAATGATTTTATACGAATATTAGATTTATTTATTTTATTTAGATTGTGTCTGTTGTCTTATTGGAGGCAATGGCATTATGTATTAAGTTTGGTTTATTTGGAGATGATATAGTCAGCCACTATTTGAATTGAAATAGAAAATAAATTTATTTATTGTAATTTTTTTCATAAAAAACGTATATTTGGTTTTTGTTATAAACCCAAATTCAACCTAAGGGTTCAAACACAAAGAAAGCAGGTTGCCTGCGCCGATCGGTGCCATTAGGCGCCGGCAAAGTAAATCGCCGATTGGCGTTCCTGCTTTTACTATGTGCGTGTTCATTGAAATGCATGTAACCATTCTATTGTGCCGATCGGCGCCGGTAGAAGCAGACAAAGGAAAGCAGGTAACCTGCTTTCTTTGTGTTTGCACCCTTATACACCTTTCACAGTAAGCTAAAAGCTTGTGTCGTAAAAGGGGAGTTCGCCAGCACCTGGGATCGATCCACCGATCATCTGTTCACGAGGCCAAGACTCTACCTCCAACATTAATTGTTTAACAATAATTAATGTTGGGAGTTTATATAACATACCAAGGGTTCATTTCCACTGTATCCGCACTGGGATCTTCTGAGGAATGCAGTGTTTGCTGCAGAGACTGGTCTTCTCTGGACAATAGAGAAGAGAGGACCGCAGGAAGTCAGACGAATACACTGTCCTGGATTACCATTGGGATTGGTACACGAATCACCATTTTCTGAAAGCAAAATTAATATTAGGCGGGTAATACTCCAATTTATGTACTACCTATATCGCCATTGTTTCAATGCCGTGAATAGATAGAAATCAAAAAAATTGCATAATACAATAAAATATGAGTAATGGCGATTTTCATATATGTCGTCGATATTTCAGAATCTTCACTGGCTTAAGTGCCCAGAGAGAATTGAATTCAAACTTTTTCTAACAGTATTCAAGGCATTGAGTGGTATGGCTTCGGAATATATCTCGGAACTCTGCAACTGCCAACCATTAAATCAGAGACAAAATTCTCTAAGGTGTCAATCTAACATCTCAAAAAGGTTAGAAGTAATCAAAACGAGTTCAGCGCCATTTACCTGGATCGAGCTTTCATATCTGCGGATCCTACTGCCTGAAATAGACACCACACAGACATCAGGGACGCACAGACCATGACCAAGTTTAAGACCCATTTGAAAACACGTATTTTCAAGAAATCTTATGGACTGAGCTGAATATAACATCACTGCTTATATTTTGCAACGCTAGCGAATACTATTAAACATCCTATGCGCTCTTAAGGTGGATCTGTAGGGTTAGTCTTGACAAAATCTAAACACGATCTTAATCATACGACGCGCGAAGTGACTATTGACCAAAAATACGCGCATACCCATCGCGCGGTAGCCGTAGTGCGGTGTTTTTGGCCATGGTCCCTTCGAGCGTCGTATGATCAAGATCAAGACTAGATTTAGATCGTATTTACATTGTTTCAAGAGTAGCCCTGCAGTACACAAAACGGCGCTACAAAAATCGTTCGGATATTATTATAAACACGTTGAAGGATTCACAGACTATCCGAATATTGCAGAAATTTGGAGACTTCCATTCATCCGACTTGGCAAATCTTTCAAATATAGATTTCGGATATGCAAGTGAAACTTGTACATGGTTGAAGAGGAACGAAAATGGAAAAATGCTGTGGAGAAAAGACAGTTGAGGAAAATGGTTGGTAAAACATTGCGTGATAGAATGAGGAATGAGAATATTAGGAAGATGAGTGGGTGTAAGACTGTAAGAGGAGTATTGTAGATAGAATGTGTGTAAATAAGTTACGATGATTTGGACATGTAGAGAGAATGGATGACACAGAGAGTGTAAGAGAGGGGTGTGAGAAAACGCGGACGTCCAAGAAAAACGTAGCTGGAACACGTGGATCCAATTCTCATGGGCAGCCGCGTGTTGAGTTAGAGAAATCGACGTACGTGTGTGAGAAAACGCGGACGTCCAAGAAAAACGTAGCTGGAACACGTGGATCCAATTCTCATGGGCAGCCGCGTGTTGAGTTAGAGAAATCGACGTACGTGTATGAGAAATTGCATGAATGTAGAAGAAACAAAAGCAGTATGCAAAGTTAGGTTCATATAGCGTTCCGTTCTCTCTGCCTTCTCCATTTGGGATACGGTGTCATCGTATAGATCCAATTCGAATAAATGGAAGTTGCCAGGCTTCACGCAAGCCGTGTGGTTCTCCTTCAATGTCGTTATAATAAATAAAAATATAAGAACAATAATTAATAATACAGCTGAACACAGTGTTATGTTGTCATCAGCTCCTCTGCGATAACCCCGATACAAAATATATTCTTAATATTGGAATCTCTCTTAATGCAAAACAACATTATAAACTTGTTATCAACTTATTGCTTGTCTACCATTGACCTATATGGTATAGATTAGTAACGCACTACCTACTCATTTTCTTGGAAAACACGTTCCGAAAGTGATGATAATATTTTATTATTATTGTTGATTCAATCCTCAACATTAAGATGCTTGTGGTTTCCTTCCTTTTTTATAATTAAGTATCGCACATCCTATATAAAGCTGCCGATGTGGCGAGAGGTAACACTCTTGTTTTTGAGTCACTAGGTCCTGGGTTTGATTCCCAGCCAGGACAACATTAAATATGATATTTTTCAAATTTTCCTGGGTCTGGGTGTTATATATGTATATGTGTTTGATACATTGTAAATATGTGTATCGTCGCGTTATTACTCAATATAAAATATTCACACCTTCATTAGCTCTATTTGTGTAAACTGACCATATTATGTATTGCTTGTTATATGCTTAAAAAAGCCATAAAAGACCCCTACAAAAATGTTAACGTGAGTGCGTTCTGTAACTGGGTTAATGATATACCTAAGTGTGTTATTTATTAATTTATTTACATATCCACGGCGTGAGCCTTTTAAAAGTTTAAAAATAGATAAAAAAAATTAAACAAATCAAATTTCTAATGCACAACACAGTTGGAGCAAGTTATACTGTATTATAGTAAAAAACTGTAGAAATGTCAATAAAGTCTTTCTAGTTTTGCTTCACAAATGTGTCTGGTCGCATATTTGTTTGGTCGCTTTACAAATTTTACCTATTAGTCTATACATGTACATAAGTTGATTTGGTCTGCCCGACTTACTGATCAAGTCTTAGCAACACGTAAATACAAACAGTTACCTACTTCACAATCATATTGACAATGAGACTTGAAAACGAAAAAATATAGCCTTTTTTCGTTTGATTTATTACATAAACCAGCCAATTCGGCTGGTTTATGTAATTTAAGACAACTTGTATTAAAATGTTTACTATACCCTCCCGCTGTATCTCGTGAGATAGGCAGAGAGTACGGAACGCCATCATATTATATTTACAAAATACTTCTTTCGCTTATTCTATATTCAATTAATTTCTCATACACCGGCGTCAATTTTTTTTACTCAACACACGGCTGTCTTTGAAAATTTGGTCCACGTGATCAAGCCACATGGTTTCACACACCCCTTCTTACAGACAAGTATATTATCTTTGTCATCATTTTCTTATCCATTCGTTCCACATGCATTCACAAGCATGCAGCAAGCAAACATGCATGCATGCGAAAACCATCGTAATTAATTTACATGAATTCTATCCACAACATTCCTCTTGCATCCGCTCATTCTTCTGATATCCTCATTCCTCACTTAATCACAAAACGTTTTACCGTCCATTCTGAGCAATGATAATGAGGTATGCCACCCATCCTGGATGCCTTAATTTTACTGTCACAGAGATGACCCTTTATTTATTTATTTATTTGGACAATAAACGGCATTTGCCTTTTACAATACATGATATAAGTATTGTAAAAGGCAAATGCCGTTATATCCTAAATTACTCGCAAACGAGTGGATTGAATAGACCCTTTACACGTTTATTACATGCAGTGAGTCCAGTGGCTCGTGGAAGATGCCGAGATGATATAAATTGATTTATAGAACAAACGTTCTAGGTTTCTGGTGTAGTATTAATGTCATTGAAGCTACGTCACAACTTGCTAATGAATATCAACGATGCATATTAAGTATTCAGTATAAACTGGGTAACCTCCGGTTGTGTGTCGTCGCCATGCCTAGTGGCAGAAGGCTTACCACGACGTTTCGATGAAATATCAATCACCATCTTCAGGTGGCTTATATTTCAAAATATCTGGAAAAGACGACTTGGAAAAATCTAACATTTTTTAAAAATATTTCATCATCATCAACAACGCTCCTCTTGGGAGCACAGGGCAGAAACCAGCCTCCTCCATTCAGAACGTCTCTGTGCCAATCGCGTCACCTTTTCCCACGACATTCCCTGTGCTCTGATGTCGTTGTCATTGGAACGGTGTATTGTGAAAGAGGGACGCCCGGGCCGACGTATTTATAAAATATTTATTTAAAATTAATTTATGTAGTGTAAACACAGATACTTCTTTAGCCATGTCCACGTCTCACTTGCACACATATGTAAGTTTTAGCACTACGATAGTAACTGCAACAATCTTTTGGCTGTGATAGATATGTTTCTAGTCGCAAGGTGTGTGGATTAGGTATTCTCCCTGCGTATGGTGACGGAGAAGCTTCTCGAAAACCAGAAGCTTTTCTGCGCGTTCTTCGATTTAGAAAAGGCGGATGATAGAGAAGATCATGAAAAACTGTGACAAGTGCTATCAATGTGTGAGGTAAGTATTTGGCTAACACGCGCCATTGTATCTTTGTATACTAAAGCTACTCTGCTTGTGTTAGAGTGAACGATCGCCTTCGGAATGGTTCAAGTTGACCAAAAGATTGAAGCAAGGGTGTGTAATGTAAGGAGAGACAAAGTAAGGTGAAAACTGGTTCAGTCTACCTTGGTACGGGCTCATGCCCAGTTAGGTAGGTTTTTATGACTTTTATATTTTAAATACTGTTGTATAAATGAAAGAATAAATAAAAAAATAAATAAAAAAAAATGTTGACATGCCTATTCAACTCATACATTGATCGTTGTATGCCGTGACATTTTATGTTGTCAAGTGTAATTTTCTGTTATGTTTTTTGAAGTCTATTGTGAAATGAAACATTCTGTTATTTCTTGAAAATTCTATATTTTTAAGCACAACTTTCTGTTATTTCTTGTAAATTCTATATTTTCAAGCACAACTTTCTGTTATTTCTTGTAAATTCTATATTTTCAAGTATAATTTTCTGTCATTTCTTGTAAATTTTATATTTTCAAGCATATCTTTCTGTTATTTCTTGTGAATTCTTTATTTTCGAGCATAACTTTCTGTTATTTCTTGTCAATTCTTTATTTTCAAGTATAACTATCTGTTATTTCTCGTGAATTCTATATTGTGAAATGAAACATTCCGTTATTTCTTGTAAATTTTATATTTTCAAGCACAACTTTCTCTTATTTCTTGTGAATTCTATATTCTCAAATGAAACATTCTGTTATTTCTTGTAAATTCTTTATTTTAAAGCATAACTTTCTGTTATTTCTTGTGAATTCTTTATTTTCGAGCATAACTTTCTGTTATTTCTTGTCAATTCTTTATTTTCAAGTATAACTATCTGTTATTTCTCGTGAATTCTATATTGTGAAATGAAACATTCCGTTATTTCTTGTAAATTTTATATTTTCAAGCACAACTTTCTCTTATTTCTTGTGAATTCTATATTCTCAAATGAAACATTCTGTTATTTCTTGTAAATTCTTTATTTTAAAGCATAACTTTCTGTTATTTCATGTGCATTCTATATTGTCAAAGAAACAACTTTCTCTTATTTCTTTAAAATTCTATATTGTGAAATGAAACATTCTGTTATTTCTTGTGAATTCTATATTGTGAAATGAAACATTCTGTTATTTCTTGTGAATTCTATATTGTGAAATGAAACATTCTGTTATTTCTTGTGAATTCTATATTGTGAAATGAAACATTCTGTTATTTCTTGTGAATTCTATATTGTGAAATGAAACATTCTGTTATTTCTTGTGAATTCTATATTGTGAAATGACACATTCTGTTAATTCTATTATATTATATTAAATTACAATACAGTATATTGAACTTGATGACATTGGATTTGCGGGTAGCTGCATATTATTATTGTGAACTTATTATCAAACGGTCACATGACTTGTATATTATCCAACAGGTTATTATTTCTAGAACAGCTAAATAACTGCTTCACACAACAAACAGATTATAGATTGAACTTGATAAATATTTATAGTTTTAAACTCATGTTTTGAATAAATAAACAAAATTTTACTAGAGATTTTCCTCATTGCAATATACTAGTGCAATTATTATATACAAGCTTTTGTAACCCGGCATTGCTCGGGTTTAAATAAACAGAAACCGTGCAAATACATGGGTTAAAATTGGTATTTTTAGTTTGTAGTACCTACATAAATCTTCAAGTGATTTGCCATGAAAAGTAAAGAAAAATATTAAGTACCGAGGTACTTTTGTATTTATTTATACAAAAAATCAATTAACATTGTTTATGGATTTTTTACATATTACTATTCTTATTCTACAGTATGGATTTCTATGGTCTCATAATATCCTCCATTATGAAAATAGCTCAAAATGTCAAAAATATGCAATTTTTATTCTCATAATTCAGGATTTTTTGTCATTAGCAATCACAATGTTTCATTATGTAAACAGTCCCTAATTATTTAGTTTCAGTATTGTTTTATTTATTGTTACATCCATTTTGAAATTAATTCAATACAATGAAAAATGTTTGACTATAAATATTGGATTTTCATACATTCGCTTGGCAATTTTGTCAAGCGAATGTATGGGAATCTCATTAAAATTGTAATATCTTTATCAATACATAAGATGTTTAAAATGTTTTTAGCCTTAAACCTGCCCAGGAGATGAGACCTCGTAAAGAGTGTATTATTTTACTTCTGTCTTTCCTTATTTCAGAGTCCATTGAGGACATACGCACATACGAACCGACTCAAATATTTATGTGTGGATTTGGGTAAATATAATTCAAGTGTCTGTATTATTTTTTATAATGATACATGAAGAAACATGACATATAATGAGGATCGCCCTTAGAGACTGAGTCTCACAACTATTAGGGAAAGGAGATTGAGAGGTGATCTAATAGAGAGACCATTATGACTGTCCAGAGCTGAAGAATATGTTTCACAGAAGCCAGAATGAGCACTTGCGAGGACACAGACTGAAACTGGTAAAGGATAGATTCACTCAGAACCCTCGAAGACATTTCCTGGCAAACCGAGTTGCGGATGAATGGAATAGGTTGCCTGCTGCATTGGTCGTTGCAAGGAACACAAATTTGTTCAAAACGGGCTTGACAGTATAGACTTATAGGGAACAGGGGCCACTCGGGAAGATTTGAGCTAAGGACGGGCCGCTATAAGAATATTAGCACTAAAAATTCAAATTTCCAGAAATGCACACACATTAAAATTTCTACCCCCCCTCGGTTACCGTATTTTCAAAATGGTACAGTAAAAAACACCTTGGTTTTCTTAAAGAATATTTTCTCGCAGTACCTACCTGTGTTTGAATTTTCAAAATGGTATAGGAATTTGAAATAGGTATTTCAAAATCCCCTCAGTTTTGTTAAAGAATATTTACTCGAATTATTAAGTATCCGGTACTTTTACTGAATATCCGATTATTGACAATTTTTTTTTTGTTGATTTATCTGGGTTTTGTTTGTTATAAACCCAAATACAACCTTATTCACTTTTCACAGTAAGCTACTAAAAGCTTGTGTCGTGAAAGGGGAGTTTGCCGGTACCTGGTATCGAACAACGGACCACTTGTTCACGAGACCGAGACTCTACCTCCAGGCTACCGACGAACTCTTTTTTTATATTGTTTAATTCGCTGGCGGGCCGCAGATATACCGACCGAAGGCCTCATGCGGCTCGCGGGCCGCGGTTTATGCATCGCTGGTATAGAGTGACATCAATAGTGTGGATATCAAGCACATCAGCTCTAGCTGCCTGCTTGATAGCTTTTAATAATAATAACATGTATAGACAATTTACATAGATCGAGATAGTCCCAAACTAAAATATATGAATCTTGTATTATGGGTACAAACACGATGATACATATAATATAATATACAATGCATGAAATGAAAAAAAAAAAAAAAATGTTTCAAAAAAACAGATCTCAATGGAATATAGAATTGTATTACTTATATAGAATTACAAAGTAATTACCGAATGTTAAAATTTTAATATTATTCACCGAAGGTACTTGTTGGAAGTCCATTTCAAGATAAATTGAAAAAAAAACACAGTATGTAGTTAACTTCCAAATGACTTTTTTTAACTTCGCGTAGGTACTAGTATTCGGAGACTCTCTACTCCATCATCAGGCGAAAAAAAACTTTTTACTAATCGCCTGATGATGGAGTCGAGAGTCTCCGAATACTAGTCCGCGAAGTTAATAAAAGTCATTTGGAAGTTACATACCTACAATGTTTTTTCAATTTATCTTCTACCGAATGTTACACTAGATAACAAACCTTTCTTAAAATCTGAACGATTTTAAATAAAAAAATAAAGAAAAAATTTACACAATTAGTGTAAAAAAATTTCCTGGGTATATTTGCACAGTTAATAAACTCAAAATACACATAAGATAAAAGAGTCATGAACCATGTTTGTATACATGTAAACATTGGCGTATCCAATATTTTCTCTAGGGGGGACAGGCAGCAGCTGAGCAAATTGCTACAGGAATTCGAAATGTTTCATTATCTCTATTGGTTAAGTACACGATATTTTGGAAACATTTAGCCTGACTTCAATCAAACGAGTGGACTTTTTCGTATGTCTCAGTTTTCACAGTTTAGTAATTTTTTGGCTTCACGCACAATTTCTACACTACCCGTCCCTAATTTAGTATAGAAATTTGAAATGTTTCATATTCCTTTTGTTCGTCCATTTTAGATCCACTTAATTATTTTATTTATTAATTTATTCATTCTTTACTGTACATTGATTACAAACAATTACATAAAAAGTAAAAATTCAAGTTAGATACAATTAATATGCAGAGGGCGAGATTATCGCAAAGGCTTTAAGAAAAAGGGGCAGCTTCCTACTTCGATACCTATTTTTAATTCTTTTCCCATAATTCAATACTAATTTTGTCTACTTTCCTTACTATTTTCGAGTTCATTAAAGGGGCCAGCCCCCTTTTGCCCCCTCCAAGGAATACACCCATGTTTGTAAAGAAATATTGATTAACGAGAATGCTGTTGGGTTTCCCAAACGGCACATCAATGGAATATTTTATATGAAGGTTAATTCGTTTATTATCAAATGGGGGAATTTATTAAATTTAGGTGAACGCATCAAAACTTCGATTATTAAGAATTATTTTTAAGTACATAATATGTAGTATTTTCTCTAGAGAATAACAATCCGGTGTAATATTGTGGTTTAATTAAGCACAAAATTAATTATTTGCATTTTTTGTACACGTTTGACATGTCACAACTACTTAAATTTCAAAGTTTGCCTGATTTGTAGGTTAGGTTAGTTAGGTAGTCTAGAGTTTTTTATGCAAAAGCAGATTTATTGGCAATAATTTCATTGTCATATAATTTCTTGGGTGAAAACTATATGCTTACGTGAATATAAGTAAGAAAAAACATGTTTTTTTGTTGTTGAAATGTTCACCTCTTCTTAATATTTGCCCAAATGGGTAACACCACACTAAAAGAATATCTAGATGCCACAATGCACAATGCCTGGATGAAGATCCGACCACAACATCCTTCTCTAGCTATTCCCTATCTCAAATTCCAAGAACTCCACACCAACATGACCCCACCTACCCCTACACCTTCACTGTAAATGTTAACGAACTTTAATATTTATTTTCTATTTTCGTTCTGATGATGCAAACTTGGAGTCCACAAAACCGGTCGTGCGTTAGTTATACTCAATAGTAACACTTAACAATAATTACATAATTTTAAATAAAGTGTTATAAAGTTAAAACCGATACAATCAATTACATATTTTGAATGAAATATACTTTTTTTACTAATTTGAGGAAAATATTACAATTAACATTTAAAATTTAGCTATGAGACATGCTACCCATTCTGGATATCTCATTTCATATTGGAACAGAGAGGATATCAATCTGCGTGTTTATTACATGATGCAATTACTCCGCTGGCTACCTCATTTGTGGGTATTACCGTGGTGGTATAGTAATAGCAAAGTACCTACTTATATCTGAAAAATATAAAGTAACCGAGTAGGTACCTACATAAAATAAAAATATTGTCATCCGAAACGAAATGCATCATTTTAAATACGTATTATATAAACAGAAAAAAGCATGCTGTTTACATACAAATTTAATTTGATTTTTGTTAATTTTTAATTTAATTTAATCACACAAAATTCCAATGCCTTTTACATAAAATTAGAAATCACATAGGTAACGAAAAAATCACACATTTCTCATTCGCTCAAAACATTTAAGTTATTTATTTGGCATAGATTTAATTTCTTATATTATTTTAATTGTATTAAGAGACTGTAGTTTTTTTTTTTATTATTATTATTAAGAGACGGCCAGGGTGGCGCAGAGGTAACGCTCTTGCCTTCGAGTCACGAAGTTCCGGGTTCGATTCCCGGGCAGGGCAAAATGAAGAATGACCTTTTTCAAATTGTCCTGGGTCTGGGTGTTACGTGTATATGTGTTTAGTGCATTGTATATATGTATATAATAATAATAATAATAATAATCGGATGATTTTTATAGCGCCGTTTTGTGGACAGATCCACCTCAAGGGCGCATAGTATATCGTCGCGTTAGTACCCATAATACAAGATTCAATCTGAGTTTGGGACCAGCTCGATCTGTGTGAATTTTCTATGCATGTTATGTTAAAAAAAAAAATTAAATAACATTTATTTATTTTTTTATCCTTCATTTATTTTATAATTAATTTACGCACAAACTACATAAATATAAGCAATATCATTATAATATTTTTTTTGCACATCATCCGTTACGTAACAAAAACAACAAATCAATTTACATTCAAAAAATGTGATGCTATTATGAAGCGGCGTGATCATCACTATAATAAGTAATTTCTTCCATATATATATGGACAATTTGTAAAGCGCCGTTTACTCATAACATGACCTCAAGGGCGCTGTATATCGTATCCATCACCCGAAACTCCCAGCAAAAAGGTGTGTCTTCAGCCCTCTTTTAAAACTCTCTCCATTCACCTCCTCTCGCAGACACGTACAGAGGCAGCTTGTTCCAACATCTGGGACCCGCAGCACTAAACGCTCTATCTCCAAAGCCTGTTTTGCGAGATCGAGATGGCTCAATCAGTCTCCATCTCACCAAGATATTAATTAATCATAATTCACTCGGTATCGGGTGCCTTGCCTCGAGGAAAAAGAAAGAAAGATATTAATTATAATGTATTTCCTACTTTATAGTTAATATAACAATAATCAAAATCCCAAATCTTTTAAAATAAAACCCACGTTGTTCCTTGACGAATGTAAACAATAATTATGTTAATTAATCCATCACAGAATCTCTCGCAAGTGGAATAGTGTGCAGATTTAGCACAGAACACGAATTTCATCTTCTTTATGTCAATTAAAAAGAGGCTTTAAAAATGGGTGACAATCCTCATTATGACTGCTGAATTCACAATGTCTAAATGTGACGTTATACGAAAACCTGTCTTTTACAGAATACGCAAATTAGAAAAAAACAAACAGTTGGAATTGCACTCTTTGCCGGAGAGTCAAAGAAATGTAAGTTATATTTGCTATTAATAAATACAAAGATTTTTCAAATCCGTCTGTCCTCTAGTTTGTATTTGTACGTATCTAAAAAGATAAATAAATAAATGAAATGACTGCTTACGTGATACGGTGTCGTGCGGCAAACATAAAAACACAACAAATAAAATTAATTTTATATAAAACTTATTAGAATGATTGCATCGCGTATGCGACGCATATGCTGTACCCGCGATCATGGTTAGGAGTCGACTAAACCATTAAACTAACAGGTTATCGGTTGTTCATAATATCTTGTTGGTGTCTTCTTTTCTTAGACGACAACACTTGATAGTATTATTTTTTTTTAGTTATCGACTGAAATTTCGGTTATTTTGACCGAAAACGATTTTCGATCATTGCTTCGGCCAAAATTTTTTTCAGTATTATTTTGCTTTGTTACGAATATAAACATTTTTTTTAGTAGGTAGGTATTATCTAATTGAATTTGGGCACAACACACAATCGTCAAAAACAATCACATATTTTCGATGTTGTTGGCATTCACTTTGTGATAATTACGCGACATGATTAAATAATGAGTTTTTGACTATGTATTTAAAATTACATTGGAATACCACGTTTTCACAATGGAACGTTGTGCAAAATATAATCGTAAGAAGTGAGAAAGGCGTTGGTTCTACGGCTTGCATCATATGTATCTCGATTGGTAGACCTAATATAATGTTAATGAAAATGACGAAATTTTTGTCCATGGACACCGAATATGTTCACTTCAGCCAGCCTAGAGACAATGCGTAAGCATTGGAACGCCTTTCTCACTTCTTCTGATTCGATCTTGCACAAAGTTGTAGGTATTCTGTTATATATGGACTAAAAGTACAATTCTATATTTGGTACAATACTGTCCCACTCCGTATCTCTAGTAGAGTTGGCAAAAATGACGGAATGTTGCCAATTTGATATATCAGTGACTGGACGTCATTCGGCATAGGTTCATGTCAAAAAACGAGGTGAAAGAAATGGTTCCAGTCGATTAATTGAGTTTATGTATTCGTAATTTTTAGTATTAACATAGGTTTTGATAATTGTTTTGTTTAGACCAAAAATATACTTGTGCGTTTTGTTTCGGCCTCAAAAAAAAATTGCAATAATAATTTGTAATTTTGACTATTAATCCTAAAAACAACGTCAAATAGATTATTTTCTTATAATTTAAAGCTATATTTCGCAATGTGTATAGGACATATTCATGGCGTAAAGAATAATCACACGGCGAATATTCTCATATTCTCAAGATTTATGCAAATATTCTCATATTTTTAAACAATTCCATTCGCACTCGGATTTGCGAATTGCAGCGTCCACCCAGCTGAATGGAAACGTCAATCATCAATCTTTCTGTGAAAATTCGTAGCATTCTCCGAAGGAATATTCGAATTAACATAATCACTCGACACATTGCTAATAGACAGCTAATACACATCTAGTGAGGTTTTGACCGAAATATAAAATTATACAGAAACTCGGTTTCGATAATATGAAATCCGGTTTTGGGAGTGCGCAATTTTTTTCAACAACTATTAAACAAGTTCGTTTATTGTCTTTGTTGCTGATAAACAATACTCATTAATAATAAAATAAAATAATTTATAATATAAAATATGTAACTACTATTAATTTATTGTATTATTGATACTTACATAAATACCTGTGTGGAAAACCAATAAATAATTTATAAACAATTACCACTGTGCATAGATATAATATATACCTGTAATGTAATGTATTATATAATATTGTCTATGTCTCTATGCACATGAAGTTGTTACATATTCAGCAGAAAGCTGAAGACGAACTTCTTTTGTTCAAATTCTATAAATACCTACTGCTTGTTTCTGTATTGGGGTGTTCACATTTGGCGAATATCGCCAGGCGAATTTCAAAATATAACGCCAGGCGAAAAAACAAAATTCGCCGTACGCCCATTGATCGTCACACCTGTTCACACAGTCCACCGATTTAGAAACGATCTGTCAGCTATGCGCTTTGATTTTGACACTGTTTTCAAAATGGCGTCGAGATGGAGATCACGAAGTATTTATTTTTAGTCGAAAATGTTATAGTAGAGGATTATAAGGCGCCTTTTAATTAAGGAAACAAACGCCACAAACCAACAACAAAGATAACAGCTGTCATTTATTTATTCATTTACATGGTACACAACAGATGAAAGACATACAAATATAACATGTAAGCGACAAAAACATTCCAATAGTCTTACATCCAAACAGTGCACACTTCAGCAATAACACACAAAGCTGTCATGAAGCGGGAAACATTATAAAATTTATAGGTTATAAAGTTTTTACTATAGATACGAACGCCGCGCACATCTGCGCATACGCAAATCGTTCAATCGGACGAAAAAGTTGGATGGTGGTCAACTCGAGACGATATCGTTTCTACTGGTTTTTATCATTTCAGACTAGCTGTCATTTTGTTCACACGGTTCAAATGGCTGACGATATTTTGGCGTCCTGGCGATATTCGCCAAATGTGAACACCGCATTAGACTTTTTCTCTGGTTGAACGATTCGCGCATGCGTAGATGTGCGCGGCGTCCGTATCTATGGTAAAAACTTAATAATCTATAAATTTTATAATGTTTCCTGCTTCGTGACAGTTGTTATCTTTGTTGTTGGTTTGTGGCGTTTGTTTCCTTAATTGAAAGGCGCCTTATAACCTCTACAATAACATTTTCAACTAATAATAAACACTTCGCCATCTCCATCTTGACGTCCGCCATTTTGAAAACAACGTCAAAATCAAAGCGCATCTGACAGATCGTACCTATATCGGTGGACTGTGTGAACAGGTGTGACGATAATGGGCGTCCGGCGAATTTTGTTTTTTATGCAAACGAAATTCGCCCGGCGATATTCACCAAATGTGAACAACTGAACACCTCATTATTTCACTTTTTGTAATCGCCTTATGATGGAGTCGAGAGTCTTCGAATACTAGTAAGCGAAGTTAATAAAGTCATTTGGAAGTTAACTATATACCTACTATGTTTTTTTTTTCAATTTATCTTGAAATGGACTTACACCAAGTACCTTTGGTCAAAGTTTTTGAAGATACACCTCATTGTTTATAGTTTCGGACGAGGGACACACAAACTCTTTTGGTCCAGTATCTTCCGCTTCCAATCCTTGATTATGCCGATTGTGCCTACGTTGGTTGTAACTTGGAATTACTCACTAAACTGGAAAAAGGTTACAAAATACTGGCATTCGTTTCATCTTTGATCTGAAAAGATCTGATCGCATAACAAGATTTAGGAATAAACTGAAATGGCTTACCGTGCGCCAAAGACGAGATCTCCATGTCTTTATTTATTTATTTATTTATTTATTTATTTGAAATATACACGGCAAGAAGCCTTTTACATGTTGACATAAATTTTTTTAATATATAAAGATAACAGTGACATAACCATAGGTATAAAATTACTTAGTGTCTAAAGATCAAACAGTAACCAGAGAATTATGTGTGTAGAATAAATAATAAACACAAATATATATATGATCAATCAAAAATAAAATAGACGACACAATAAATAAGATTGATTGAAACAATAATTATAAATTATTCAATTAAAAATTAATATGAGGTTAAATTACTTAAATAATTGATATAAATAAAAATAAATGAACAAAAACAATATGATAATAATACATACATATATATACATACATACATAGACACATATATACATACACATACATACATATATACACACACACACACACACATATATATAAAAATATTCATGAAACAAAATCAAACATTAATAAATTAAGGAATTCAGAAGTGATTAATAATTAGGGATAAAACAAAAAAAATAATTAATAAAAATAATAATAATGTAAAAATATAAAATTTAAATAATAAAATTCAATAAATAATAATAAATTAAGATAATCAATAAAATAAACTAAAATAAATAATTTAATAAAAAGTAAAATTAATATAATAAACACGATAAAATCAGATGCGATAATAAATGTCAATAATATTATAAAATGATATGTCGATAGTAATAAAAACAGAATAAACAATTTAATAAAAGTAAAATTAATATAATAAACACGATAAAATCAGATGCAATAATAAATGTCAATAATTATTGTAAAATGATATGTCGATAATAATAAAAATTATCAAAATTTCAAACAAGATATAAAAAAAAAAGTGTCACGACTTCCCATTGTCATTCAAACATTTTTAAAAAAATGTGTAACGTCAGATTTAAACTTGTGAAAACTGTCGGCAAATATATCAGTGAAATTACCCACCTCATTTCCCAGTCTGTGCAATCTCGGCATTGGGGAATGATAGACATAGTTAGTTCGAGCATAACACTCATGAAACATAACACTCTGTCTAGTTGTTCTGGTGGGAATGTTAAATTGTACGAGTTCTAGCAATTTTGGGGAATCAATTGCACCATTTAACAGTTTGTGAAGAAAAGAAAGATCAAAAATCCTTCTACGATTCTCCAAACTAGTCAGTTTAAGTTGTATCATTAGATTGTATCTTATCACTCGTTTATAATTGTTTATACTCTACGTCTTCACCATATTATCTCAAGGAAATGTTTGAGTATCTTTCGAGCCATGGCTTGCCCTTACGTTCCAATAGCGAGCGTCTTCTGGCGATACCAGCTCATAGCTCAAACTTTTTTACAAACTCTTTTTCTGTTCATGGTGCTCGCTGTTGGAATAGTTTGCCTTCCAGGATAAGATTGCTCCCCACTCTTCACGCTTTCAAGCGGGCGGTCAAGGACCACTTTATCACACAAAATATGGCTTCTGTATCCTAGTCCCTTTTCCTACCTACTCTTCTCCTTTTTTACCCCCCCTTTCCTTTCTTTAAGATTTTTTTTATATGAAAGTTGCATGAAATTGGGTTAGATGGAAGAAATTGCGCCCCTGCGATAAACTCGCCCTCTGTATATTGATTGTATGATTGTCTTTGTTTTAAATGTATTTTTGTGTGAATTTGCTTGTAATCAATGTACAGTAAAGAATAAATAAATAAAATGGCGCCCTTCAGGTTGTGTTATGAGTAGACGCGCTTTACAAATATTATTTTTATTATCGTGCGATTCTAATCGCGTTTTACAAAGAGGATATACTTGTCTGAAAGAAAGGGTGTGAGGAAGCACGGGTGTCAGAGAACCACGTGGCTTGATTACGGGGATCAAATTCTCAAGGATGGCCGTGTGTCGAGTAAGAGGAAATGACGTGAGTGCATGAGAAACTGTATGAATTTGGAAGAAGCGAAGGAGGTGTGTAAAGATAGATCTTTTAGGCGTTCCGTTCTCTCTGTCTACCGCACTTGGGACACGGCGTAAGGGTATAGTATAGTATTGTAGTAATATTTTTATTACTGACAATAAGCAGGTTTTTACAAGGATCATTACAGCTGAAGGCCAATATGATCCCAAAAGATAATTTTTAATGATATCCAGACGACAACACAACTGCAATATAGAATATTGCAGTTGTGTATAAGTATTACTTTCAATTTTCCTTATAAATTCCACATGCTATGAGGCTGGTTAAAAAGGTGTGAAAATTGTAGTTTATATGAATAATAAAAAAATTCTTCGCATATTTTGTATTATTTGTTTATTCTTTTAGTATTCAAACATTCAGAGTAACCAACAAATAAATAAATTAAATTAAATTTGATGAACAACAATTTAAATTTACTCAAAAAATCTACAGTAGTGTATTTTACAAAATGTGTTATTATTTTGAGAAACTGTATTTGGAAAATAGCTATGACGATATATTATCCAAGATCCACTTTATAAAGTGTCCTGTATGTGTGAAGACTCCAGGAGATAATCCTCCGCACAATGCTGGACCAAAGGACACCACTCCAACCAAGAAATATTGTGGGGCTTCATCTCCCATATGAACCTGGAAAAAAATGTTTCAATTAAAAATCGAATCACAAAATAAACTTAACACAAAGGTTTAATGTCTCTTTGAGATATGGTAGGTTGATTTATAAATAATAATCCTGAAATTTTTGATGTCTTGGTAGTAAGTATATCTATATTTTTTATTTATTTATTTTATTCTTCACTGTACATTGGTAAAAACGTCAATCATTACGAAGTATCGAGAAGCGATTGCTGAGGTGAATGATAGGTAAAACGTTGCATGATGGAGTGAGGAACACTGTTGTGGAATTCTCAAGAAATAATTTTACGAGAAATTTACCGAGAAATTTCTCGGTTAATTTCTCGAAGTAGAGAATTTTCGGAGAATTTTTTTTATTTTTTATTTAACAGTATAATAATAAATACCTACTTTATTCAATCAATCAATAACAATGTACAAATGTTGAGACAATTTATCACCAATATGGCTACGATAAATTATGGAAACAAAAAAAAAATGTTAGGTACCTACATAGAAAGAAGTGCTAATAACTGATGAAAAATCTTGATATTTGACACCCCACATGCCCATATATAAGTTAAAAAAAAAAATTCAGGTACGTACATGGAAAAATGTGTTAATAACCTCTGATTTAGGCCTTAATCAGCCCTTCTAATTTTTGGATCAATCAAGTTGGCTGCGAAGTGTACTGGGCGAAAGGTCATAATACCACTAAGAAAAATTATGGAGAGAAATTTCTCTTCCATCAGAGGAGAAATTCTCGGAGAAATTTCTCGTTCTCGAGAAATTTCTTTGGAGAATTTTCT
Source organism: Athripsodes cinereus (assembly GCA_947579605.1). Taxonomy (NCBI): domain Eukaryota; kingdom Metazoa; phylum Arthropoda; class Insecta; order Trichoptera; family Leptoceridae; genus Athripsodes; species Athripsodes cinereus. The sequence continues at coordinate 932,006 of OX388321.1, forward strand.
CTTCTTACATCACTAGTGAGGAATGAGGATATTAGAAAAATGAGCGGTGGCAAGAGGAGTATTGTAGATAGAATGCGTGTAAATAAGTTACGATGGCTTGGTCATACGAAGGAACGAATGGATAAGGAAAGGAAGACAAAAAAGATAAACATTATCTGAAAGAAGGGGTGTGAGAACAACGTGGCTTGATCATGTGGATCAAATTCTCAAAGACGGCCGTGTTTTAAGTACGAGAAAACGACATGCGTGTATGAGAAATTGTATGAATGTAGAAGAAGCGAAAAAAAGTATGTAAGGATTGATCTATAAATATATGACGTTCCGTTCTCTCTGCCTATCCTACTTTGGGATGTGGTGTGAGGGTATAGATAGATAGTTCAAATTCTGGATGACTTTTGTTTCACCCTTAATCAAATTTGATCTATTAAATCACATTTTTCAAAAACATAACATAACATGTAGGTAAAGACAGTTCACACAAATCGCGACGGTATACACAAACAATGCGCTAATCATACAATACTTGAAAAACCCAGACTCCGAAATACAGATAAAGCTTATTAAAAAATAAGAAATAAAAATATTCGTTGAGATAAAAATATTTGTACCTATCAATGCAAATTGTATATCATTCATTGTTTAAATGAAAATTCAGTTGACTTCGAGAGAGACAAATTATATAACATCTACATAGGTATACCGGTCAATTTCTACTATAGGTTATCCAATAGTACCTATTACGAATATATATATTGATCACAATTACATTTATTATTATTATCTTTCACTGTATACTGTTATAAGATATCATAGAAGTGCTCAGACGATATGGGGGTGAGCGAGTACATCTCACCCCGCGAATGCAATATTATGTAAATGCATAATTGTGCCATGGAATCCAATAATATTGAGGAAAAAATCATTATAGAATTATAATTTCCACCCTTCCCCCAGCTCATATCTGAGTGCCCTATGGTATCTTGCAACAGTGTACAGTGAAAGATATTAAAAATAGATACAACTATGATCTCTTCTTCTTCGCCCTCGCCTTTATCCCATTTACTTGGGGTCGGCTCTCCTAGTCCTCATCTTCCAAGTTTTGCGGTCCCCTGCATCAAGATACAACTTTGATCATCAATAAATATTTTCGTACTGGATACTACTGGATAACCTATCTTTAATTCGATTCAATGAAACTATTAAAAGATCCCTGGTGATATCTGAGTCTCATGGAATTTAATCATTTGATACTTTCCTTTCTGCTCCATTTGACGTGTGTTTGCTGTGCTGATGATTCAAAAATATAAATCTCCTTACCTACTAATAAATTAATATCTATTTTTTCGCTATCCAACTAACTCACTAACGATACCTAAGTAAATTCCTTCTTCATCAGTGTGGCGAAATCGTGTTTGTCTTCCCGCCTTTAGTAATTAAACATTGTATTTATAATATAGTACCTATTATACATGTACCCCTTTCGACGTATGGTGAAATAAAAAAGAGAACGTGGATCACGTGGGCATTCTCTGGGGCAGCTTCTGTGCTACCAAAACCTTGTGGAGGGGTGGTTACAGAGCGGGGAGGACATGCGCAGTAACGACCCCTGAGCGAGCGCCCCTTATTACCATCTACCAAGTCAGTACTGATATTATTCATCATCTGAACTTCATCGGAACAACATCGACTCTGATGGACCACTAAGCAGTACTGTCCCCAACAATCACAACGAGAGGCGACTTCTGGAAATACCCAATATAAGACACTCTCTGCCATACCATCCTCAGCCGAGGCAGGGTCTGAAGCAACCACCAACAGATTTCGTAATAGATTCCCGATTAAATTTGAAACCATACAAATTCATGCTTATGTTTTTCTTTTTTTGTTTCTGTCTTTAGAATATATTAATTTTTTTTTGTTAAACCTGTACTCATGTTTTATTTCTCAGCCATCTCATTCTTCCGATCCATGTCACATTTTCCTGTCCCATTCCTTTGTTTCTTTCTTGATTGGAGATGATTGATTACATGTGCTTTAAAGCTTTTTTATGTGTATCTGTTTTTTTTTCGTGGCAACTACAATATTATGTTATTGTTACATTATATACCTAATACCAAACAATGTTTGCAAGCTTTGCTGATTTTCTAATTGTAATTGATTTGACTGTGTATTGTTATTTATTATTGTGTATTGTATTGTTATTGTTGTGTATTGTTATTTACTGTACGTATGCTTGAAAGAGAAAATAAAATAAAAATATAGAATGGAAAGAATACCTGCATAAGTGGTCCTCCTGAATCCCCTCCACATGCATCCTTGTCTACAATTCCTCCTGCACATATTTGAGTGTCAGATAGTTTAGCTTTCCTTTTGTAAAATATTTGACACTTTTCTATAGGAACAATGGGGATGGTTAAAGTTTGAAGAACATCCGCTACATCCAATGTATCCATGTTCGTCACACCCCAGCCAGCAGTTTCAGCTTTTCCGAGAGGATCGAATTCTTTTCCAGTTTTTGGTAGGCATATCGGTCCGACCCAACCTGAAATAAAAATCGAAAACTCAAAAGTAATCCATCTTATATTTTTTGCAATATTATTCATGGAGAGCTATATTTCTATTTCGATTTTCACACTCGTCTTGGTAGGATGGAAAAACAAGTCTCTGAAGACATCCATCAAAGAGCTTTTGGACGACTGTGTCATACATTTTCACAGATTTTATATAATGCTTAAAACAATTTATTATGGGAAAGAGTCATTTGTGCAATCGGGTAACATGTGAATAAAAAAAACACTAAAATTACTCTCGGTAGGTAAGGGTCGTAAACTAAATGCTTTGGAAACAATGGAAATTAATAAATGTATATATCGAATAGGTAGACACTGTTAATGTCCAAACTACTGCATTCTCACCACTATAAGATATAATAACACCCTCTTTTAAAATTCCTTGTGTTTTATCCAACCCTTAGACTATATAATGTAGGATAGTTTGTTCTATTCTTTAGTTTTAAGTAACTCCTGCCCTGAAGATACCGCAAGGCGAAAGCGCTCGGCAATTAGTATTAAGTCATTGTTGATAAACCAAATACAAAATCATAATAATGTGAAACAGTGTTTGAATATTACATTTTAAAACTTATAAAAACAAATTGGAAAACTTTTTTCCATATCTTATCTCTACACATTCACAAAACCTGATCAACCCAAAATAAATTAAATCATTTTCTTATGCCGTAATGGAACATAAACTTGAGAGCAGAATTATAACTAAGATCTCTCGCTTAGAAGATCAAGATTCTATGAATGAGCTACCAATAACCTCTTTCATCTGCAAGTTTTATCTTACATTTCATTTCTGTGAATTTTAAGTTTATTTATTTATAATAATAGGTAAATAGTGATTGGAATGATAATTTATTATTCATCTCAAATCTATGTATACTTGTACTCGCATGATATACTTGTATGTAGATAGTTTATCGTCGTTGCATATTTAAAAAGACGCATGTTAATTTATAGACATTATGCAAACTGCTTCATCATCATCATCATCGCCCTCAGCGCTCCTTTCGGGAGCACAGGGCAGAAACCAGCCTCCTCCATTCAGAGCGTCTCTGCGCTAATCGCGTCACCTCTTCCCACAAGATTCCCTGCACTGAGAAAAATACTCAAAACGAATCATTGGTACGGTACTATCAGATTAGGACCAGAGATCGTACAAACGATTCATTGGTATAAATCTATAATATTCACTCTTCGCAAACAAATCATTGGTAAATTTACCAACAACTTGTTTGCGAAGAGTTAATATTATAGATTCGTACTAATGAATTATTTTGTGTGTGCTATAATCTGTATGTAGTTCAAAATATGTTTGACAAATAAATATATGAAATATATATGAAATATTGAAAATAAATAAATATGAAATATATATATGAATCGTTTGTACGATCTCTGGTCCTAATCTGATAGTACGTACCAATGATTCGTTGTGAAATTTCGTTAGTATTTTTCTCAGTGTGCGCTCTGATGTCGTTGTCATAGGAACGGTGTATTGTGAAAGAGGGACGCCCGGGCTGACGGAACCCTTGCGGACGCTGCTCTTTTGCCCAACTATCATTGGGCATTCTCAGAACATGACCCAATCAGGACCATCGTCTCTCCTGTATCACGGAGATTACAGATCTCTGCCGGGTGCGCCGGCGCACAGCATCGTTTGTGGCATGTGAAAATGAAAATGAAACTGCTTATTATGACATTAAAACTATTTTACAAGTGATACTTAGTATCAAATATCAAAACTCAATATTTTTAGTATTAAATAACACAGCAATAAAAAGTTAAAACAACAATTTCCATGTCCTAATGAACAGTTTTATATGGGCATGCCTAAATAAAAATATTCGTACACACGCCATTTTAAACATCCAACGACATTATATTTTTTGTTAATTAGTTCAAAATATAAGCTACACGTGTTTTTTCGCATAAGCATAATAAAATTAATTATATTATGATTACATATTTATTGTTTCTATCTCGATACACTTTAAATTTATAATAATGTTAGTCTAATTATGTATATTTTTTAATTTATTTATTTATCAACTCGGTACTTACCATTGTAGACAACTGGTTCAGCCAACTTTATGAGAGCAATATCCTGGGCATATTTGGGATTATCATATGCCTCAGGAATCTTTATATCCTCAATGTCAAAGTCTTGAGGTGGTTCAGCACATACTCCATTGGAACAGTCAATGGGAGTTCTGACGTCGTGTTCGCCCAATCTTACAGTGGTTCTGAAATAATAATGTACCAGAAATAGATCCAGAATCTCCCCAGAATTGCAGGGTTACTCAGGATACAATCTAAAAAGAATCTTCTTCTTGTTTCGATCGCAACACTACGATACACCTAGGAAGTGACTATAGTAAAAAAATACATGCATACTCAACATCTACATGAGTATTATGCTTGTATTCTATTCTATTCCCTCACGCCGTGTTCCGATTTATCCTCGCATACTTATTTACCTTCTTCTACATTCATACAATTTCTCATACACCCACGTCAATTTTCTTACTTAACACAGGGCGTCCTTGAGAATTTTATCGAAGTGTTTCTCGGACGCCCGCGCTTATTCACGCCTCTTCTTTCAGACAGTACCCCGAGAATATATCAAACATTCGTATATACACTAATGTTTATAACTTTTTATGAAATATATCTTCCAACTTCATTGAAAAAAACATCAGATATCTGAAAAAATTACGACTTCGAATAACAGTGTTATCGCTTGTTGTTTGTGAGTAAAGTCATAGATGTATTTCAGGGAAAATGGGAAAAATTGTAGGGCTCAGTCCCAAACAATCCAACATCTGGTGGAATAGAGTGTTCAGGAATAAAGTATGAGAGAGACTGGATGAACATCCAGAGGTGGTGCAGTGGCTTTCTGGACAAGAACCAAGGATTTAATTTGGAATAACTAATAAACGCAGCAATTTAGCTAAGAAAATTAATACAAGCCGAAACCATTCAAAAATTAAGTAAGTTAGAGAAAACATTGTAAATACTTACGGTACAATTGGCTCGACGCAATGGGCAGCAGTCAGGACATAATGTTTGTTGAGTAGAGATCCTCCACATTGGTACATTATTTCGCCTTGATTTTTTTCATCTGGACAAATACCAAAATAATATGGTTTGTTCATAATAATGTCATTACACAAACAATATGGAGAGATGAGAAGAGGATGATTGAATAAATTTGGATGAAGTCTATACATCTTGATTCTGGTTCTTTGAACTAAAGAGCAACAAATATGATCCTAATGGGAGAATGTGGATGGTTATATAAAAATCTTAACTGTTTATGTTCATTGTTTGTGAATACTTGCTTTCACTGTGCGATACTTTTGATATCGCTGAAGTTGTTAAAAAAAAAAAACCAGCATTTCTGCCTTTTGACAAATTCCTGATAAATTGAGAAAAAATTCTGATTACTGAATTTGAAACCAAGTATTTGAAATTAAATTAACATGTTCTATAGAATATTGATGTTTTTGATTACAATCGAATATCTTATGTATGTAGCGAATTGGAACATATCCTTGTAGTGAAGTCAATTTTCACAAAATTGACAGATTGCTGTTTGTATACAAAACGACTCAATTAAAGTCTTAGAGCTTAGACTTTATCACTAAGTATACAATAAAAATGGGTGAGATGTTGAAAAAACTTAACAAACAGTACCTTTGTATCCCAACCTCACCAACCAAGGATATTGTCCCAGAGCTGCGTTAGTTCCTCCAATGATGCGATCTGAATGGCTCTCACCACACGATATATCATCCCCAGTCTCCAAGTATTTCCAGGAAGGGTGGTCTTTTACAACACTAAACATCTCCTCTGGAGTTTTAGTAGCATAAGAAACTGGAAAAAAAAATTGAATGCTTTATGTAGTGACCAGATGAGGGCGGCAAAAGGAGGGACTTTGTACGAGACGCTGCGTAAGGTTGAGTATAAGGATCATCGGAAGCATTTTGTTTATCTTTCTATATACCTATATGCCCTCATGCCGTGTTCCAAATGGGGTTGACAGAGAGAACGGATTTCTATATAGATCTCTCTTTACATACTTCTTTGGCTTCTTCTACATTCACACAATGTCTCATACACATGCGTCGATTTCTCTTACTTAACACACAGCCGTCCTTGAGAATTTGATCCACGTGATCAAGCCACGTTGTTCTCTCACACCCCTTCTTCCATCCACAATAATCCTCTTGCATCCGCTCATTCTTCTTATATCCTCATTCCTCACGCTGTCACACAACGTTTTTCCAAACACTCTTTATGTATATGTTCACCATTAAAACTAGGTTGGTTGGAAGATATCGCAATATGACAATAAACTCGCTACTCTCTGTGCATTGAATTGTATAACTGATAATTTTATGATATTTCGTTATGGTTGACATTAAAACCAATGTACAGTAAAGATTTTAAATAAAATAAATATTCCTCATTTTTTATTTATACTTTTACAGTATTAGTCATAAGTTTAAACCATTTTCAGCTGTTTCATATTACAAAATTTGGAAGTGTTGTAATGTATTGTAAATTATTTAAAATACTTACAGGTACCTACTTTATTATTCTAAACTATACCTACCCTCACGTCGTGTCCCAAGTGGGGTAGGCAGAGAGAACAAAACGCCAAATAGAGTTATCTATCTTTACACTCTTCCTTTGCTTCCTCCACATTCATACAATTTCTCATGCACGCACGTCGGTTCCTCTCACTCAATACATGGCCGTCCTTGATAATTTGATCAACGTGATCAAGCCACTTGGTTCTCGGATGCCCGGGCTTTCTCACTCCCTTTCTTTCACACAAGTATATCCTCTTTGTTATTTAAAATAATTCCACGTTTTTTACAGATAAATTTAGGTTTATAATAAATCATTAATAAAAAAAGCATCGATAAACATTCCTAGTCATGGTTTCTGAGAGACTGTCTCTTTAGATGGTTTAGTCCGAAAGGCATATTATGTCATTCAATTAAATTATTAAGTGAAAGTAAACATTGTTACGGCGACAATATTTGCCATCCATCCTGAATGTCTTTTTTGTTGGCACGGAGAGGACAGCTGCATGTTTATTATATTATGCAGCTGGTCTGCTGGCTTACTCACTTGTGGGATATGCCGTACCTAATTTGATTGACATCCACACTTCTGAGCAAGTGAAATCCAGTTTTCAACACAACAGACTGTGTTACATAAATAATCGGGATAGTAGTAGTAGTAGTCTGGGATATGCCGTACCTAGTTATAGTAGTAGTCTACAGTCTGTAGTAGAGGATGTATGTTTTTTCAAGATGTAATTTGTGGTTACCTGCAATGCCCAAGATAACTGCAACGCATGCAGACGCCACCACTTGAAAACTTGAAAATTTTGTTCTACACATTTTTTTAACTTTTGTCACTGCTTTCTATATTATATTACATTCTATACTTTCTTGAAATTATATACTTAAGTATTTAAATAACTTGGTATGCTATTTAAATATGTTTTAATATAAATTATGTATATGCTGTAAAACACTGAAACCAAACAAGTTATCACTGAAACTAAATAAAATACTGAAATTGCAATAATACCTTTGGTGCGGTACGGATCATAAAAATAATTTTATTGGATTTATTTAATCGTACACTGTGAACAAGAAGATGTATTAAACATTCAATTCGGGTGAATTGCCGAAAGAAAAAAGAATTGAAAGGCCGGTGTGCTGCGGATGTAACGCTCTTGCCTTTGAGTCACGAGGACCCTGTTCAATTCCTGGTCGGAGTAAAATGAAGAATGACATTTTTCAAATTGTTCTTGGTCTGTTAATTAATTATTCAAATGATTCCTATGTGGGCTTTTGGCCAACCAGACGTTCAGGCTGCCCACCTTTTGCGTGAACAAATTTGTTTGTGTAGAGTAAATGGAAGTTTCCAGATTTCTGAGCTATCCGAGTGGTCGGTGGATATCCTTCAATGTTCTTGGTCTGGGTGTTACATGCGTATGCGCAATTACCCATGATACAATTAATTTGGGCCTAGCTCGATCTTTCAATTATCTACACATGTGATGTTATATCAATTTCAAATCTTTTCTCAACACCCATTCTTAATGTCCTATCTTTTTATACCACAAGAGACAAAACTGTACGAATATATGTTTATTTGATGAAGGAAATCCTATTATTTGAAATTACATTGAAAGACCCAACGACCACCCGGAAAATGGAGAAGTCTGGAATATATGATATCTCTATCTGTCTATTCCCTCACGCCGTATCCCAAGTGGGGTAGGCAGAGAGAATGGAACGCCATATAGATCTGTCCTTATTTCTTTCGCTTTCTTTTACAGTTTCTCATGCACGATTTTAACCTTAAATCTCAAGACAGCTCTAAGAGTAGGCCCCTAAACTCTGTAATTAATCCAGTCCTTGTTTTTCATTGAATAATTTTCTTTTAACTTATGTGTCTTGTCAGGTCCTCCTGAGATGGACAATAGGTTTTATAAATATATTATTGTTTCAGAAACACAATAAGTTAAGTAAGTTTTTTTTCATATGAAAAACTGCTGGACCGGTCGGTATTATTGCGAAATTCAAACGATTAATCAAACATACGTGACAGATTTTATTTAAAATAGAAACTTAATAACACTACCTATACAGAGTCAACGGTAGCAAAAATATTCAGAATAGGAGGCTGATAATACGCATATTAAACTAACATAAATACATATACATAAATTGTCATAAATAGTGTAACGATAATATATTATATGTAGGACTGTGGGTAAAGGTCTAAAGAAAATAATAAAATAGGATGTAGGTCATTCAATTTTATTATAAGGTCAAACGATATTACATTGATGTTTCAAGGTTATCTGGAAGATATTTATAAACCGATAGATAAGGGAAAAAATAATGCAATGGGACTCTTTAGAAAACTCTTAATAACTTTAATCCGGCGGAAAAATCATTATCAATTTTTTCGCGAGTTTCGTTTCACACGAATTTTCCATTGTACAAGTTAGTTGACATCTTATATATAAAATTCTCGTGTCACGGTGTTTGTTATCATACTCCTCCGAAACGACTGGACCGATTTTGATGTAATTTTGTGTGCTTATCGGGTAGGTCTGAGAATCGGCCAACATCAATGTTTCATACCCCTAAAAGTTAAAGGTGGTCCACCCCGATTTAATTTTTTTATTTCTTCGACAAAAAAATATTTTTACTTTTTTATGGTGAGGCAATAAAAAATACATACAGCCCTAAAAATTTGTTGATTGTCATTCGCACTTTTATCTTTTATATTGTTTATCATTATTGTACTTATTTACAGTTAAGTAAATAATGCACAAACAATAGACCATATATTTATTATATTTGTACCATTTCTCATAGTTTTTTTTTCTTTCTTCTAGTTACTTGACATCTCCTAACTTTATTATCTACAATTTTAATTTTAATTCTTGACATATTGCTAAACATTTCATTGACATTCTATACTGACACTCCAATATTTTGTGATTTGACTAAAGTTATTGATATTATGAATTGATTTCCATTTGTGTTTTGTTCTTCGACAGTTTTTTGTTCTTATCTTGCTCCAACTGAGTTGTGAATGAGAAATTTAATTTGTATATTTTTTGTGTATTTTTAGACATGTAAAAGGCTCACGCCGTGGATATTTAAGTAAATAAATAAATATAATAAAGAAAGGGAAATCAAATAAAAAGCAATGTTGATTATTTATTTATTTAATCAGATATATTTTATAAAAATATCTATTTGTTATTTCAACCTAATTTAATATTCAATTTGTCCACAGAATGGACAATTGATGGGGGGATCAAAATGAACCAATGAGGCAATAAGTTGAGAGTAAATAGACACTTGTTCTGAAAATGTATGTTTGAATCAAACCAAATACAGAGCATGATATCCATACTATATGCCTTGATTATTTTATTGTTAATATTGAAAATACTCCAAATTCTGTAAGAGTCATTACATATTTTGCCCAATGCGATACACAGAAGAGTTAATAGATACAAAGAGATAAAATTTCAAATACATATAGCGAATTTCTTCCGAATTACATTCATCCGGAATCTGATTTAAAAAAAAAATTAATGTGATTAAGCTCATAGAATAGTATATAAGGAAAATATTGTTATATTATTTTATTGTCTTTTGAATTCATTGTAAACGTTTCATATTCTCTAATATCCAAGGAAGATGATAAGTGACATTGGTATAAGCTCCAGCTTCTCCATTTCCACAGTGACTTGGTCCAAACGAGACGATCCCAATCAGGTAGTATTTTGGGATGCCGGAGAAGTCATCCGCCTGAAAATAAATGTCATATTATTTCCATCCAATAAAAAATAAGTAGTCAGCGAACTAATTGCAAGTCATAAACATGCAGATTGTCCTCAACATGTCAATAAAAGCTAAGACGTGCAGGATGGATGGCATGTCTCGTGCAGACGTTATTAATTGTCTTGTAAGTGAGGTTTTATGAACACCTGTCTTATACCTACATCACACCTAAACATTTACGAAAAACAATGGGAGGCTTATTCTTTACCGGATATACCAATATTTTGTGTATTTTAGCTACGAAATTGATACTTTCTTGCAAAGTCGTCTATAGTCAAACGACTACATAACGCTAAAATGTGTTATGACTAAGGCTGCTGGACATTTTGCTTTAAAAAATTGTCTAGGTTGTTATTATTTATTTCAAAATGATTCTTATATTGTTCTTAATTCAAAAATATTATTCTTTCAATAAACAAACACAACTAATGTGTGTGTATGCGTTAAAACGAAATATGATCGGTAATGTTTTCATATCTAGACAATATAAATTGTTACATTAAATTAGGTATAACCTTTTAACCCATGTGTGTTCATGACCTATATGATGTGTCTACTGTACTAAATGTATTCACTGTGTCGGTATTTAGGTAGTAGAATTCCATAGCGAAATAAATAAAACAAATGTTTTATTCTACTATTTGTTTATTTGACGTGAGAGACGTCTTTCGTCTTATTATTATATGATAGACAATGTCCTAATAAGACGAAAAACGTCTCTCTCGTCAAATAAACAAATAGTAGAATAAAACATTTGTTTTATTTATTTCGCTTCGTTTATTAAATATATCACATTATTAAGTGTTTTCAATTTATATCGACGCCCTGAAAGAACTTTTTTCAGACAGAAAAACCCTTCCTTCGAGAATAATATTCAAGATTTTATATTTTCGGTAACTTTCCGAAAGTTTATTTTAACTTATATTAAAATGATTTTATAACGAAACACTGTAACTTTCACAATATAAGTTATAAATTATACAGTGTTTCATTAATGAATCATTTTAGTATGAGTAGTAATATTCTATTATATTGCTAAAAAGCTGCGTTTCCAACTACTCGTTTACAAGTTATTTAGAACAATGGTTATTAGATGCATGGTGTCTTTAGCAAAGGATAGGTCTCCATATATTTAAGTTTTTTTATTTATTTAAAAAATATGTATCTGGGTTTTTGTTATAAAACCTTATATACCTTTCACAGTAAGCTAAAAGATTGTATCATGAAATTTATTGAGTGTCCTATAAGAGGCGGATAAACAGAATAAACTGGTCGATTTTAATCTATTAATACCAGTTCAATACAATGCAAGAGAATATTGTCTTGACTAAAGAATATTTCCTTGAATTAACAAAATCAGTTCTCTGCAATAGGACTGAGAATTTTAAATCCTTCAATGAAGATTGTTTTATATGCTATGCTATTCTATACTATACCCTCACACCGTGTCCCAAGTGAGATAGGCAGAGAAAACGGAACGCCATACAGATCTATCCTTAAATACTTATTTCGCTTTTCTTCTACACAAGTAAGTTTTATATGACACTAATTCTGTTTAAAGAATTCCATGGATAATTGAAATATTACCTTCAGCAAGGGTCCTCCAGAATCTCCATTGCATGAATCTTTGTTAAGCATTCCTCCTGCGCAGAATGTGCCTCTCTTGAGCTCTCTGTAAAACCTTCTTCTACATTCTGTCTCCGTAATGATAGGTAGTTTAATATTCTGCAGTATAGAAGCATAGGAAGGTATTAGAGGAATAGTCAGACCCCACCCTATGGTCTCGGCTACACCTGTTGTGAATGCTGGTGATGATTGCTTTGGTAAACATATTGGTGCGACCCAACCTAAAAAAATATATACAAAAGAAGTTCAATGTACAATATATTCGATCAACACTATCATCTGATAGACGGTTTAATACATTTATATGCCGCTTGTTCTAATAGTCTTAACATTTAGTGACACTGATAGAACAGCCTGCATATTTATTGTGTGAAGTTGATCCGCTGGCGACCCCACTTGTGTATAAATAAACGATTGGATAAGTAAAACAATAAGGTAGGTATGTCAACCACGTACCGTGAATGTTTTATTTTTATGAGATGGAATGAACGACTTGTATGTTCATGACATGCATATAGTTCACTGGTTACCCCAATTCAGGGCGACGCTATGATGATATAGATTTAATTTAATATATTGGGCAATTATGGACAATTTTGGAGCGTTTTTTCAATCTCAATATAATGCTTTATTAGTAGATAAATTGTTTTTTTTTTTCAATTTATCTTGAAATGGACTTCCAACAGTACCTTCGGTCAGTAACATCGAAATTTTGCTTTACTTGTAAATTTACAGGAAAGCAATTTTGAAATCATTTCTACACACTGTTCTGTACCGTTCTCTCTGATCACACCCCACTTGGGATACGGCGTGAGGGAATAGTATAGTATAACTTTTGCATATAATCAGGCGTATATTGCAACTTTGCATATAATACTATGAAGTAGGTTTCAAAAACATTAGTCAAAGACACGCAGAGAAGTTTAATATGTACTCATCACAAATACAAGAAATTTCACGCAAAAATACTTTTGCACCGGGATCATCCACGCATAGCTGGCATATTCATTACATGGGTGAACGATTTTGTTTTTTCTTTACATTTTTGTATTTTTGCCTCAGTTGGTGCATAGAGTGTACTTCTTTTTTGTTTGTGTTATTTGTTTTTTTTTTTTAATTTGGAATAAAGTGTTAAATAAAATAATTTAACAAACTTCACTGGCTTGTGAAAAATGTAATATTTAAGTTGTACTATATAAAATGTAAAAGCTGTTTGTTTGTATTAATAAAATAAAAAATAAAAAAAAATAGCTCCTCCACAGGCGTCCACAAGGAATGAGGATCGAGTCTTACTTAAAATTAAAAGAGCAAAATCAGCACATATCACCAATAGCTCACATGCATGACATGTATTACGTATTTCCCTCTACATTCTTACTAACATTCACTCCCATATAACACATATACACATACACACACCATCCTCAATCACTTAGAAAGATGTGACAATGTACTACCAGTAAAATACACAATATAAACGAACCCCCCCACACACCATGTAATTAAAAAAAAATAATAAGAAAAATTAAAAAATTACATAGGTACCATTAATTGAATTAATAATTTTAAAATATTGCACAATAACACAATTAAATTTCCACTATGTTAGATTTTTCAAATCCAAATGTTTACACCTATACTTGCTTGTAAACATCTTCAGTAATACCATTATCTATCCACAAATGAAGATATCTACAAGTATAGGCTAAGATTTGGGAAAATTAAAGTGTGTTATTGCATTTCATTTTTAATTTATTAATAAAATTTAAAATGGATTTCCACTGTGTAAACACCAAAATATTATTAAATTTATAACATACCATTATATTCAACTGGTTTGGACATCCTTATCAAAGAAATGTCATGTGGAGTAACAACTATTTTTCCGTTGAATTTATGATGGTTAATGACTTCCAGAGGTATCCTGTCTTGGGGTGGAGCTGCGCAGATTCCAGTAATATCGCAATCGATGACTGAGTTTGTGTCATATTCTCCAAGTCTTATTAGTCGGCTGATGAATACAAAATATCAGGCCATGTTAGGCCATGAAATTTAATTATTTTGAAATGAAATGAAAATGAATTAAATCTTTGTTAGTTTTTGTAGGCTTTCGCGGTCTTCATTTATGTATAGATGTCGATGTTCTTCCAGGTTTACCGCGTCTTGTTGATCTCCCTCCTTCGTCCTGACATTCCAACTCTACTGATGGAGTCATTAGTAGAGTTGAAACGTCAAGAAGACTTTTGATAATGACTCCATCATTAAACTCGAATAATGTCAAGACGGAGGGAGATCAACGAGACGCGGTAAATCTGGAAAAACATCAACATCTATAAATTAAATCCTCTCCTGCACGATTTGAATTGGTCAAAGGTAAAGAAACGAGTGGATTAGGTACAAGATATGTGTGATGGTGTTTTCGCCCTTGAATGGTGTATCACCGTCTTATTTAACAGAGATATACGAGATCGAGACCAACAGTAAAAGACAGCTCAAGCTTCGCTCAGCACAGGGTGAAGCGAAAAGCAGACTTATTGAACCATCTCGATCTCGCAGGACGAGCTTTGTATATAGAGTGTTTATGTAGTGTTGCGGGTCCCAGATGCTGAAACTAACTGACTCTGGATCTGCGAGAGGAGGCGAATGGAGAGTGCTACAGAAGCTCAAAACACATTCTTTTGCTGGGAACTTAGGGCGATAAACGCACAATACTGCGCCCTCGAGATCATATTATGAGCAAACAGCATTTTACAAATTGTCCATATATAGGTACACAATATTGACAATTTTTTAAACAATTAAAGGTAAAAACGGTATTGGAACTTTCATATTGACTGAGCTATGGAACTGGATAGTCCATATATAGGTATATGAGCACATTAATGCTGTAGGGTTGCAAATAAAGAGTTTGAAAATAGGATAAAGAATCCAGAAAAATGTGCAAAGGCTATAGACAAATGTTATGAGTAGAGTATTTGTAAATAAGTTGTGATGATATAAACTTTGTTATACTTACAAATAATTGTTATTTGTACAATGTGCAGCTGATACGACATAATGTTTATTGATAAGAGTTCCAGCACAAAACCAATCCACCTTTCCAACGATTCCTGAAACATAATTAACAAAATATCGGGATATATATAGCTAAAATGTTTTTATATATGTTTGTAATATTGATTTATTAATATTGTGTTTAGGTGTAGGATATATTGTGTGTAGGATAGGCGAAAAAAGGCAACTTCTTAAGAGAATCGGCCAACAACGAGCTAACTGGATTGGCCACAACATCAGGCACCCAGGACTACTCATCGCTATCGCGGAGGGTAAGACCGAGGGGACAAATGGCAGAGGCCGACCAAGAGACGCGTATATGGACCAACTGAAGAGGGACATGAACTGTGGCTCATACGTAGAGCTGAAAAGACTGGCTGAGAATAGAGACGAATGGAGAAGAAAAACCAAACTCGTTGCAGACCAATCCAATGGATTGTAACTTATTACATATAATATTGTGTTTGGTACCTATGTTTTGTTTTGTTATGATATTGTACCTATGTAAATAAAATATTGTGTAAAAGGCTAATTAGCCGTAAATAAATAAATAAATAAATAAATAAATAAATAAATAAATAAATAAATAAATAAATAAATAAATAAATAAATAAATAAATAAATAAATAAATAAATAAATAAATAAATAAATAAATAAATAAATAAATAAATAAATAAATAAATAAATAAATAAATAAATAAATAAATAAATAAATAAATAAATAAATAAATAAATAAATAAATAAATAAATAAATAAATAAATAAATAAATAAATAAATAAATAAATAAATAAATAAATAAATAAATAAATAAATAAATAAATAAATAAATAAATAAATAAATAAATAAATAAATAAATAAATAAATAAATAAATAAATAAATAAATAAATAAATAAATAAATAAATAAATAAATAAATAAATAAATAAATAAATAAATAAATAAATAAATAAATAAAAGCTCCTTTTTAAGGAACGAAATTTCATATTATGCACTTTTACAAAGTAGGTACCAAACCTTTTCATAGTAAATGATAACGATTGTAATTTAGGTTAACTGAAAGACATTGCCTCAAGGCAATAAATATACTACTTTTGTACAATATTTTTTATAATCGAGTGTGTTTTTGTTATTACTTTATAGAAGCAGTCCTTCAATTTAGGTATTTACGTAAATTAATTTAAATATAACCGTGGAGTATCCTGCAATGAAAAGGTCTCCACACTTTTTTGTTAGTTTTTGAAAGTATGTACTATAAAAGGCAGGTATAAAAAAGAATAAAAGCGATATTTTCGACCAACGATTCTTGGCGAAAGTTCAAGTTAAATTAATTATAAATATAAGACTTATTTAGTATTTTCACTGTGACTTCATTAGTCGCGAGCCAGCTTTTAAGAGCTTCCTCTCTCGTCTTTACGCTAGCCTGATGATGATGAGAGCGGAAGCTCTTGAAAGCCAGCTCGTGACCAATAAAGTCACAGTGGAAGTACTAAATATGTGTTTTATTTGTTTGAGATTAAAGGCGTTTGAGATGTGGTCCTGTAGAAGAATTTTGAAAATATTTTGGAGGGACCCAAAGATCAAGTAAGTAGGTAGATACGCTACGGCTATTGGATTCTTTTGTTCTCTAGTGAGGCAAATTTTTGTCCCCTTATCCCCTTAACACATCAAGGAGAAGTTAGCTACAGTACGTCATTTGCTAATAATATTGTCTGACAAGTGAGCGCGGCGTGTTGTGTTTCGTTTATGTCGACGTGTTTTCTTATTTATTTTTCGAGTGAAATTGTTATTTTTGTTAAATATTGTTATTTTGTTGTGTCTACATGAGTTCAAAAATGAAAATCTGTTCAGTTCCGTCCTGTAAAAGGGATAATTGGAATAATAAATCGGATGTGACCTTCCACTTGTAAGTATGAAACATTTTTGTATTTCTTACTCCTTATTTATTATATTTTAGTAATACAATCAATCACAAACAATAAATATACTAAAGCTCTAACGTTTTTTTATATTTTATAAGAATGTCACTCGATTTTAGGATTAAAAACTCACTTTTAAAATGTGTTTTGACGTTTCTAATTTTTGGCATAATGTCATAGGTATGGAAATTGAGCGTCGATGATTAACATCGACTGATAATTTTTACTCCAAGAAATGTATTTAAGTGATTACATAACATCTCAACTATTTCCTATGAAATGCTCATGCCATTTTATAAATTAATACATAAATTTTAACAAATCTATACGCATATCTATATTGTATATAGATATGCGTATAGATTAATACATAGTCATAATTGAGATTACATTAATAAATTAGATTTTTTGTTCTTATTTCATATATTGTATCTACCTTCTCTCTTTCTTTCTGATTTTTTTCAAATTAAATTAATATGAAATTGGGCTAGTTGAAAAATGGGTCTTCTACGATAAACTCGCCCTATTGATTGTATTAAATATTTTTCTAATCGTGTATGAAGCTACTTTTTTTTATCAATGTACAGGAAAGAATCAATAATATAAATATATCGTAGCTCAAACGATCGCCATTATATTATTAGATAGTCGAGTCAAAAAAAATGCATTATTAGTCCTGTTTCAATAGCTTGTAATTTACCAATGCTAGTAGTAGGTATGTAATTCTTAGTAAACTTGTTTTTTTTTTTTTCAATATAATGGGATGGTAGAATCTCATAAAATAGTATTGTTTTGGATTATTCACAATGAGTATACGAATGTTTGTGTATAATTTTACTTAGAAAAGTTGTAAAGTAATTATACCTAAAAGCAATTATATTTATAAATATTTATACCTGGAAAAGATTATGATACAATGCAAAACAAATTATAGGACAGAATAAAAAGACAAAAGAAATATTAACAAATTTTAAAACTAATTTGTTTTGTGTCTTTATTATTATTTATTCATTGGTTTAACTACTTTTTATTGATTTCCAGATTTCCATAAAATGAACCATATCGCTCTGCATGGATTGCTTCTGTGAATATACATAACTGGACACCGACAAAAAATAGTTTTTTGTGTTCCACGCAATTTGAAGAATCATGTTTAGATCGCAGAGGGTGTAGAAAGAGATTAAAGAGAGATGCAGTCCCAAGGATATAAGAAAATGAGTGGATGCAAGAGGAGTGTTGTGGACATAAGGAAGCGCGGGTATCCGAGCAATTTTTCTGTCAACTTTGTTGTTATGCAATAGTCTCCGATGCCGTAAAACCACAAAATATATTAATAAATAAATAAATTTATTCTCTCTAAAAGTGGACTATTTCTGAACACTATGTCGTGGTAAGAGGTGACGCGATTGGCACAGAGACGCTCTGAATGGAGGAGGCATAACAAAAAGGCTTCCACTTGAAACTTGTTAACATTTAATTTAAAACTTTCCAAATGATTTAAATAAATTAACATTACATTTGCATTAAGAATTAGATTTTTCCTTACTACAGTATATTGGAAAAGTTTTAAAGAAGCTTATGTCCAACACCATAGAGTTAAAGACTAAAAATATGTAAGTATTATAAAAAATGAAACCCATTCTAATGCCTATTTTGTGAACGTACCTGTAAAGAGTTAACCAAAAAAATGTTATTTAGATCAAATCTATTAACAACTTAAGTATAGAGGACAGGATTCCTATACAATATATCCCTACTCTAATTTATTAGCATTATTTCGTGTATGTCATGGTCTGATAAGTAAGTATTTTCATCCTCTATGCTTACCCCGCCAGGTATACAATGCAGGAAAAAATGGAACGAAACATTATTATATGAAAACATTGCAAGTAGGATAGTGGCGTCGATTATGTTAAAAACATCGATGATTGTAAATTGTATTGACATCACTATGAATCGTCCTGCAGCTAACTTCAATTCTTAGAAATTCTCAATTAGAATGGAATGGGATTTTGGGCTCATGTCATCTCTTTATTATTACTTACTCTATGGAGGGACCACATTTCAAATGACAAAATTCTTAACAGAATCGTACAAGGAAAGCTCCTGCTCAAGACCATCTCTGAAATATGCTCCAGATGGGTTGTACAAATAATGGGTCACGAAAACCTTCTACAAGAAATAATAAAAATTACGGCTGAAGGGAAAAATTATAGGGGGCATCCACGCCAAGAGTATCTCGACGATTTGTGCGAGGATTTGAGCTACGGATCGTACAAAGAGTTGAAGAGGGTCGCACAGGAAAGAGTGCGATGGAAAGAAGTTGTAAGATTTTGCTGCAAATTAATCAACAAATTAAATAACAATAGAAAGATTGAGAAATTAATAATATTATTTTAGACATGCAAGTGTATACATCGTGTGTTTATTTCACAATGCTGATTATAACAATAATTGAGTTTAAAATCGTTAATGCCAAATAGTAATTGCTATTAAATAAATTATTTCGCATAACAGGATGTACTAAACAAACAAATCTGTTAATCAATAAGTCAGCAATGCACTTAGCAGAAGCCTGTAGAATTAAAATAAATATTATACTTTCATTATTATGTTTTAAATATTTTGTTCAGAATTAATCATTGATATAGGAAATTTCCACTTTATTCCTATTTACTAATAAAAAAATATTTTTCTCACGGGCGGACCTCAATCGGCGGCCTGAAGTACTGGCCGGCCAAAACCGTCTCATAGGAGTATTTAAGACTGAATGTATTCTTCAATGCTCCTCTTATGAGAGGAAAATGCTAAAAATTTAGAATCAAGTATCAAAAAAAAAAAAAATTGTCACCTAAATGGATAAATAGGAGTCCTCGGACTCCTGAAATATCCGACAAATAAAGTTATTTCAACAAAACAAAAGAATCAAGTATAAAACCCAAAAGAAAAAGAAAGAATTATTAAAAAAATAAGCAAAATCTCTAAACTTCTACTTTTACTGTAACATAACAACAAATCCCACAAATGGGGTAGCTAGCTGCATTTAATAAACATACAAGCTGTTATCCCCGTGTCAACAAAAAAATAGATATTCAGGAAGGGTAGCAAACCTCATCGCTCAATTTACGTAAGACGTAAAATGTTTTTGACTTTCTAATAGCTTAACATAGCACATGCACTTTTTTGTTTCTTGTTACTGAAATCAAATGGTGTGTAACAAATTCTAATAATTAGAATTAATATTGTAAGTCCATGCAACAATTTATTTTCTATTGTAAAGATATTAAAATTACAGTATTTTGCAACACAGAACGATAAAGAAGTATAAAATCATAAAGCAAACTTAAAGGTTATTTGAAAATAATTTAAAATACACGTATAATATCGAGTTATTTTTTATTTCTCTTTTACATAAGAATAAATACATTCACATTTAATGCATTTATTAATAAAGAGCGAATGACTTTATTGCAAAAATGTGATTTCTTCACACTAACCCAATAGTATTTTTAATTTTCAGGTTTTTTTTTTTAACTTTAAGGGTAAGTAGGAAAATTAAGATGTCACAATATGTTAAATATTTCACATCAATGGTGTTTCACTATTTTCATACATAAGTCCTACTACTTACTTAGTAAAGTATAAATTCACACAAGGGGTTCGTAATAATTTTTGTTTCTCTACCTTACTTTGTTCACCGAGATTTTCGTGAGAAAAATACAGCACATACTTTACACTTTATGTGGTGTTCTCACTTTGGCGAATATCGCCAGGCTCCAAAATATCGCCAGCCATTTGAACCGTGTGAACAAAATGACAGCTAGTCTGAAACGATAAAAAACCAGTAGAAACGATATCGTCTCGAGTTGACCACCTTCCAACTTTTCGGCCGATTGAACGATTCGCGCATGCGCAGATGTGCGCGGCGTTCGTATCTATGGTAAAGACCTATAAATTTTATAATGTTTCCCGCTTCGTGACAGCTGTTATCTTTGTTGTTGGTTTGTGGCGTTTGTTTCCTTAATTAAAAGGCGCCTTATAACCTCTACTATAACATTTTCGACTAAAAATAAACACTTCGCGATCTCCATCTCGACGCCATTTTGAAAACAGTGTCAAAATCAAAACGCATCTGACAGATCGTTTCTATATTGGTGGACTGTGTGAACAGGTGCGACGATCAATGGATGTCCAGCGAATTTTGTTTTTTCGCCTGGCGATATATTTTGAAATTCGCCTGGCGATATTCGCCAAATGTGAACACCCCAACATGCTGAATTGACGATTGATATCTTTATTTATTTATTTTATTCTTCTTGCACATCATCATTCACATAACGAAATCAACAAATCAATTAAGATAAGAAAAACATATGATGATATGCAGTGGCGTGATTATCAATATTTGTAGTGATTTCTTCCATCTAACCACGATTTTTCCTATTATATAATGAGTTACAATCCATTGGATTGGTCTGCAACGAGTTTTGACTTATTTCTCCACTCCTTCCTATTCTCAGCCAGTCTCTTCAACTCCATATATGAGCCACAGCTCATGTCCCTCTTCAGTTGGTCCATATAGGCGTCTCTCGGTCGACCTCTGCCATTTGTGCCTTCGGTCCTGCCCTCTGCGATTGCGATGAGCAGTCCTGGGTGCCTGATGTTGTGGCCAATCCAATTAGCTCGTTGTTGGCAGATTCTTTTGAGGAGTTGCCTTTTTTCGCCAACCCTGGTTAACACTTCTTCGTTTTCGACGTGTTCCGACCAATGAATCTTCAGCATGCGTCTATAACACCACATTTCAAATGCCGCTAACCGTCCGCTTTCCCTCTTACTGATGGTCCACGTCTCGCATCCATATAGCAGAATGCTCCACACAAAGGCTTTAGTGAGATTCTTCCTCACGCTTAGATCAATATTAGGGGATTCTAATATTTTGGATTTTTTGTTAAAGGCAATTCGTGCCTGGTTTATTTTCCTATTATACATTTTTTAATATGCGTGTTTTACAAAAAAAAAACTCTCTTTCAGTGGAAATTAAAAAATAAAGAAAAAGTGAGAGTCCTATTCTTACATCAATGATGGTAAATCAAAATAATTATCGATATTATTTTTACAATTAACCATTGTTTGATGTTTAGTATGTAAATTTGAAAATGAAACTACCATATAAGGCTTAAAAAAGATAACGTCACCTTATTGAGTAGTGCCCCGGATGGGATTTGAACCCATCCTTTGTGCTTTGTCCAATTAAGATATCGGGTGACATGGCGAAGGCTCCGATATTCTTTCTCTCTTATAAACTCCAATGACAGCTTCGTGTGTAGGTATTGTTCTGAGATATCTAGTATGGGTATCGCATGCTGGATACTTATTAGGTAAATAGAATTGTACCTATCATAACAACAAAATAATTGTGTTTACTTACCATTCATAATCTTATATCTCCCTAGTCTCGCTATCCACGGATAATCCCCCAGATTAGAATCGACTCCTCCAACAATTCTACTACCATAACTTTCCCCACATATCTCATCATCGAATTGATCCCAATTTCGATGAGTGCCAATACTTTTAAGACGCTCTTCGTTCAGCGCTTCCAGTATCCCGAAATCAATATCGATGTTTATAGTAAATGGTTTAAGTGTCGTGGTGCGTATTGGTTTTAGTATTGTGTAATACCTTCCTGTGTAACCTGGAAAAATATAATTATTCATTTATTTATTTTTTACTTCATCCAATGACCTTGCCTACCTTGACTTCTGAATGTAATTCATTGTAGGATTTCATCCTTAGATTTTGCCACACCGGCCGCCATAAAAACGGCACACAAAAGAAATAATAAAAATTACGGCTGAGGGGACAAATTTGTCCATCACTTTTGGCAAAAAATCCACTTATGTATTCATATTTTTGTTTTTCATTGATTTTTTTGTTTCAAATATGTTTTTTATTGTTATACTATACTATACTATACTATACCATCACGGCATATCCCACAAGTGGGGTAGCCAGCAGATCAGCTGCACGTAAGAAACATGCAAACTGTCCTCTTCGTGCCAATATAAAATCAAGACATTCAGGATGGGTGGCAAGCCTCATCGCTGAATTCAAGATGTAAAATGTCTTATTTTTTTCGAACACCTGCCTTTTACAGGACACTCGAAAACTTACGCAGAAGAGTGGGAGACCAATTCTTTACCGGGTGCTCCACGGGAAAGTGGTTTTTTATTGTTATTATATTATAATGGCTAATTTGGTCATACAATGTGAAATCCCAAAAAATGGTTGCTTCTATGGTTTTCAAAAAATATTTCTCAATTGGTGAACCTTAAATCGTGACAGTGAGAATGGCGGATTTGGAGAACGTCGTCCATGGACACCGAAAGTGATCGCTTATCACAGGGTGAGGCAAAAGGCAGATTAATTGAGCCATCTCGACCTCGCAGAACCGGCTTTGGAGATACATTATTTTAGTGTTGCGGGTCCCAGACGCTGGAACAATATGCCTCTATGTCTGTATCTGCGAGAGGGGGTGAATGGAGAGAGCTTTAAAAGAAGGCTGACGACCCACCTTTTTGCTGGGAGTTTCGGGTGATGAACGCGGTTTACGGCGCTCTTGAGGTCATATTATGAGTAAATGGCGCTTTACAAATTGTACAAAGCCAGCCTAGAACTAATTCGTAGTCGTTGGGACAACTTTCTCACTTCTTCCGATTAGATTTTGCACAATATTACATTGTGTAAACATGGTTCTCCAATCGAGATATCTGATTAATTTTTTCAATAAATAATAATTTAAATTAAAATAAAACTTACATTCTGTAATATTCACAAATACTAAGATGCAAATTATACACACTTGTGATGGAAGCGTAGATATTAAACTATTATGTGACATACTAATATTAATAATAAACTAAGTGTGTGTATACTGATTCGTTACACACAGGCTATACAAGGAAAAGGTAATCACATAGAGAGAATCTTTTAATTGAATTTCACGTAATCATTACTACTAATAAACAATTATATCAAAGTATTATGAAAACAATACTTACATATAACAATAATATAAATCATGTAATAATAAATATAAAATATGTATAACAAATTATATGTACAAACACACGCACACTTAATGTTTATCAGGCATTATTGTGTATATGTTTACATTTATGTTCAGTTTATTATTTATGTGTATTGTGCAGATAAAGTCTTGTACACGTGCGACTGGTTTTTGACCGAAATTTTGTCAACTAAATACTTGATTTCAGAATATATTAGAAAGATAAGTTCAATGAAAAAATTATTAAATAATAATTAAGGATATTATAAATACTTACTACAATTTAAGAAAATATTGTAGGTATGTTTATATTATTATGTAGTGTAATGTTATATATAAAAAATGTAATAATAATAAAAAAGTATGTTCTTTTTCTTCTTCCAAGTCGGTCCCTCAATGCTGAGGAACGTGACCACCGTTACCCCAACCAAGCGACAAGCTCCTCCACCGTGCCCTGTCCTCCGCCTGCCTAAACGCCTCACACACTGTACCCCCTGCAGCATCTCTCACATGATCTGACCATCTTGTTGGTATTCGGCTCCTGCTTCTTCTTCCTTCGACTCCACTAAAGTATTGAGCTCTTAAAATTGTGAGCTCTAACTTAATAAAGATTAAAACTAAAATAAAAATGCTCAAAATAACCATTAATTTTCATAACTGTGAAAAAGTGAACAAGAACTGTCGTCATTCATAATACGTTATTTTTGAAAATATAAGACGAGTTAAACTTAATTTAAAGAGTCAGGGAGACGTAATTAAGACGTACTATGTTTTAAAGATGCCAGTAAGACGTATATTTTAAAGCTATAAAAATTTCCTAATTTTTTTTAAATAATACCCAACACCGGAGATGGTTATCAGTTTTCTGTAAAAATGCTGTGGAACCGTCCTTCCAAAAAAAAACACGTGACTTAGAAGTTAGTTACAAGGTTCTATGACGAATTGGATAAATTAAAGCAAGTGTTGCGTTCTACTACAGGTTAAACCACGCGAGAGAGTCGAAAGATGTCTCTCTCGTGTTATGATAGAACGAAACTCTTATTTAAATTTCTCAAATTATGGAATTCTACTACTTGTGTACCAATACTTTAAATATGAAGTTTAACATAAAAACTAAGAAGATACTTAACGACTCTTTTTGTTTAATTTTTGCAAAATTATATCAGCTCTATCTGGATCCAGCTCTATATGTTTCCCTTGAAAGAGAACTTGACTATGCATAATGCATTACGTGTTGCAAAACCAGAGGCATTCTTAGTAAAATTGCATTAATATTATCCAATGTGAAAACAGATTGAGATGGTACAGACAAATTTTGAGATTACTACGGGATAAAATGATCAAAAGGACAATGGATAAAGAAGTAGGACCCAAAAGACCAGTGACCACTTGGATGTCCACAATTGCCAGGGACCTGAGGGAGGCAGAGTTGCGTTCGGAGGATGCAGGAGACCGAAAAACTTGGAAAATGAGGACTAGAAGAGCCAACTAAATAAATGGGATAAAGGCGAGGGCGAAGAAGAATAAAATTATCCAAAGTGGGTACAGATTAAATTGAGTGGCTTTGGATCGAAATCGGACATACACGTTCTTAGTAAAATGTCAGTGAAGATAAAAAACAAACTGAATTTTGTCTGTTTTCAATATAAACTTTGAATTTATGTAAAGCAGGCATTTCTGTTGAAACTCAATATTGAAAAACTATTTTTCTTAATTATTCTACGGCAAAAAATTAAAGCGTAAATTGATTAAACAGTAATGTATTTTAAATCGAACCTGTTTTCTTTTCTACATGCTTCTGCGTACATTGGTAAGTATTTAGTAATGATTTATAATCCATAAAATATTTAATTGATTATTGATTATTATTCCAGCTTAGCAAATATACAAGTGTAGAACCATATTGTATTAATTTAATCAATGCTTATGCACTAAACACTCGAATACAAAAACATTTTTAATTAGTTGGAAATAACGGAAAATAGAAATAAACTCATCCTCCGTTCAAAGATTTATACATATCTGTACCTGAGAGCCATTAAGACTCAAGAAGAAAGAAGAAATAAAAGAAAGAAAGAAAGAGTTTTTACGAAAAAAGTGGAAATAACACAACAGTCGTGAGTCTTAAGTACAGAAATGCTTAGGGTCTATGTAATAAGCTGTATATTGTATTATTACTAGTAAAATGGTGAGATTTTTTCAATTAAAAAATTGAATTTGAAAATGGCATTTTAGTACTTAAGACTAAATGGCTCTCAGGTACAGATATTTTTCCCGTTGTCCAAGTCGAGTCAAGGGCTTATTATATCTTACTATGTCTAGTGAACAACCAAGTCTTTTAACGAACATGCTTAACACTAGTCCTTGTCAGCTTCTTTTATTGGGTCTTCTGAGTTATATTAGTATTGACTTTCTCCTTCCTTAATTTCAATCCTGTGGATTGGTTTGCAGCAAAATCTTGCATCTTTCTTTCCATTGCGCTCCTTCCTGAACGACCTTCTTCAGCTCTTTGTATGACCCATAGCTCGCATAGATCGTAGAGATATTCTTGGCGTGGGTGCCCGCTATGATTTCACCCCTCAACCGTAATTTTTAATATTTCTTCTATTCTAGAGTCTGCAAAAGCAGTAATCTTTATACCTTTTACAGGATTCTCACAAACAATGGAAAAAATGAGAGTTATTATGGTTAAACAAAGAAATATTATGGATTTGTAAAAAAATAAGATAAATGAAAAATTGAAACAATTTGCATGTTTTTATATTTACGAGTATTTTGATATACATACAAATTGTAAAATAATATCAATAAAAATAGAATCACATTTAACAGTTTAACACATAATATAAAAAAAGAGTTAAAAACTATACAAACACTTTAAAATTAATAACATACATGTAGCTTTTTAATAAGTTGTCCTACTGTAAATTAAATAATGTCAAATAAAACAATTAAAAAATATAGTTAACATTCCAGGACTTTTTTTATGTAAACACTCTTGAGAAAAACCAACAAATCTATCCAGGAACTGAACCTAAGAAGTTGGTTTAAGAATTTAAAAAAAATGTGGAATATAAAAAATAACTCTCCATTTATTTGTAACGAAATATCATAAACACTTTTGGCCCATTTAATATATAATTTGATGTAAATCTTATAACTAACATTGAGCAAATTCGAATTAAATCATAGATAATAGTCAAGGTTTCCATTTTTATAAAAAATGAAAATAAAAATTATATAAAGCATAAAAACAGACTTAAAATCTATACAAAATAATTATCATCTTATGTGGCAAGAAACTTTACCTTGGGGTACACCCAAGCTTTTTTTCTTGTTTTATGTATTACTATCTACCTATTTATTATATTTTCTCGATAAAACAGAGAAAAAACCTTATGATTGGTAGACAGAAGTACATACAACAAATAAAAGTACAAATCATATAAATTACAAAATAATGTTTGCAATATTTGAATCATTAAATAAGGTTGAAACTAGACATCAATTGACTGACCATCTTCGTAAACAAATACAAAAAAAGATTCGCTTCCTATATCTGCATCACAAATCAGTTTCACCAATCTCATCATATCACATCCCTCACAGGATGAATGGAGAGAACTGAATACAACTTGGCTTATATATTTTTGTCTCTAGATCGAGAAATATCATTTCATTAAAAAACTGTATTTGAATGCCCGTGTTTATTAGAAAATATTAATATACATATAAATATGAACATACAGATAAAATGGCAAGACACAAGAGGGATGAAAAATGATGAATACTTTCAAAAGTAAAAAAATGGCAATGAAAAGCTGCAGTTTCTAGTGAACACTATGAATAGAACATAAAATACAATGTTCTTTTGTAAATGCATTTAAAATACAAAGATTTACAAGTATTTTGCGTTTATTTATTGATTTCATTAACGTGTCAAATGTTAAGAAAAGGAGTCCCTCAAGGCTGTCTTTTGAGGTTCAACAACAAATTCCTTTAATCACACAACACAATTGTTGATCCTTGCTAAACATTGTTCGAAGTTGTCACAGCACGTGTAATTCTTTGATTTTTTATTCCTTATAGGCTTCGATTCAGGCAATGTCCATGTTCAATTCATTATTCTTATCATATAGAGATCGTATCCAAAATCCAGTCCAAGTAATTTTCAACTCTTGTGTAGACACCAGGTACTGTGGCTGTACCGCATCTTCTCGCTCCAAAGGAAACGATACCGACTAGTGTTGCTCTTCTGGTCTGCTCCGTTTCGAGGAATAATGGACCACCGCTATCTCCTGGAAAAATTAGAAAAGAATAATTACCAAGTGCAAAAAATGGATCTTAAAATCCCAGCAAAGATATTGTTCTAAATAATGATTGGTAAATAAGTATATTTAAGTATAAAATAATATAAAACTGATCATTCTTTATCGAATTTTAATGATTTGTGTAAAAATATGAATCAAAATATGCAATATTACGATAAATAATGATTTTTTTCATTCAACGAATTAACCACAAAAAAAAATTGCCTCGAATATTTTTGTATTTGACCACGTTCAATTATGATTCAGAGAGCCTATTGTTAGTCATTTTTAAAACTTGATATCTATCTAAAAAAATCATTAATACCTTCACACGCGTCCATATTCTCCAACCCTCCTGTACAGATTTGTTGATCAGGGCTGATGGTAATATTAAACCTTGTATATCTTGTGATGCACTCCTCAGTTGGTATAATACGCAGTCTAACCCATCTCAGAATTGGTGATCCACTCGTGAAACCTGCAATGGTAATAATTTTATTAGTTCTGTTTCTTTCTAGTATCGATGGCTCAAAAGACATAAAGATAAAAGGCAATATTTTAAGCTCACCACCCTAAAAAGCTCATTAACCCTAAAAATTGATTCTGAATGAATCCAGTCAATGAAATCAGTAGCATAGTTTGGGGCACTAACTGAAATAAATAATTGATACCTGTATTAGTTGAAAAAGTATCAGATACCTGTATTGGTTGAACCCCATCCAGCAACCACGGCCAGTAAGCCATTAAGATCTGACAGATTCTCTGGTGTACCAGGAAAGGGTAGGCAGAGAGGAAGGATGTAACCTGAAAAAGTGATAAGTAGATCAATAATTAAGATGATTATTATGTCTCAAAATGAACAAATGTCTAAAATTTCTATGAGAGTCAAAATAATATGATTGAATTCACACAATCCTTTTTTTAATTGGAGAATAACTGAGAGTGCATCAATAAGTTAAGAACCATGTCTTACTTGAAAACTGCACGTCTTGAACGAGTCTCACAAGACCGATGTCATTGGACAATCTTGGTGTATTGTAAGATGGATGGATCGCGACACTTTCAAAATTGATATCTTGAGGTGGATCAGCACAAGAGCTGCCTTCACAGTCAGGGTTTGAACGCTCGTCAAATTCTCCTAATCTTACCAGCATTCTGAAATAAACAAAGAAAAATAATTAATATTCATACTTCTGTTAGAAGACATTAATGTTGTCGACCGAAGGTACTTGTTGGAAGTCCATTTCAAGATAATTGAAAAAAAAAACACAATATGTAGTTAACTTCCAAATGACTTTATTAACTTCGCGTACTGGTATTCGGAGACTCTCGTCTCCATCATCAGGCGATTAGTAAAAAAGTAAAATAAGATACAGAAACAAACAGTATTTATAGGATTTGAACAAAAGAAAGTTGGGAGAAGCCCGTGTTGATAAGAAATTAATTATAATTCAGTGATAAAAAACTATTGGAAAGTGAACCGCTGTGGACGGATTCACGAGAGAATAATTTAAGAAAAATACTTATAAATATCTAACTTCTCCGGTATTTACCTTATTGCGAAATGGGGAAACCACAGAAAACCCAAATCAGAGAAGAGCAAAAATGCTAGATTATTAACTAAAATTTTAAGTTTCTTAAGGTAGGTACATGTGAATCAATTATTAATAGAAAAAGGAAGTAAGTACTTATAAAAATTAACAATATGATTTAGCTCAATATGAGTACAGTGACTTTAACATTGTAAAAATGATGTGAGATATTTGATTTTATAACAATAAAATGATTATTCTAATGATGTTTGAAGAAATGTAGTGTACAGGTAAGGTGCTGAGTTGGAGTAGGCAGATCGATGGTTGATAACCCCCAACAGCGATTTAACTGTAAACAAAGAAAACAAAGGCAGTAATATTCTTTTTATAATATTATATTGTTATATTTTTCAAAAGGCTTTGATTATTGTATCGGAATCACCGAGGATAAACATGTTTTACTAAGGAAATAAAGATGAATCATGTCGTTGTAATGATTATTTTTATTAAAATTATCAAAAATTACAAGAACCAACAAGTAAAATATTCTATGTCGTTATGAGATTAAGGATGATTTATGACAAAGGTTTAAGTAAAGGAGAGTAACCTAAGTCAATTTTTGATAATTTTAATAAAAATAATTATTACAACGACATGATTATCTTCAACTGTTGTGTGACAGACATGCACCACTTAAATATGTACGTATCAAACGTTCCCCAACACCATGGCTTTCGGACAAGATCAGGTGCCTGATGAGGAGACGTGACAGGGCCAAAGTAAGGTTTATCAAAACCGGAACACCCTCAAATTGGGAAACTTATCGTGTTCTCCGTAACCGCTGTAACCAAATGTGTAGAAACGCTAAACGTGCACACTATAAACATATTTTTGTAAATAAAACTTCATCCGATATATGGCGAGGCCTCGGTGCAATGGGTGTGAATCAGGACGATTCTAAAGATAAAAAAATTAGCCTTGACCCCAACATTTTGAACAAACATTTTGCCACCCCACCCTGTGATTTTAATCAGTCAGTCAAAAACTCCACACTATCATATATTCAAAACCTGCCTGATTTTGGTAAACCTGTATTTCATTTCTCTCGCGTTTCAAATGATTTAATTCGTAAGCACATCAATTCAATCCAATCCAAGTCGATTGGAGCTGATGGCGTGAGCATTAAATTCATTAAACTAATCATCGATCCCATTTTACCGATACTAACTCATATTATAAACTTCTCATTAGATTCTGATTCTTTTCCTTCCATCTGGAAGAAAGCTCACGTCATACCTCTTCCCAAAAAATCTTCTCCTCTAACTGAAGGGGATTATCGTCCTATCTCAATTCTTCCCATGTTTTCCAAAGTCATAGAGAAGGTTGTTCATGAGCAACTTGTCCACCATCTTACTTCACATAATATACTTTCTCCCTTTCAATCAGGTTTCCGTAGTGGACACAGTACTACCACTGCTCTTGTCAAGGTGACTGATGATATACGGGGCGCTATGGAAGAAAGAAAACTCACCCTTCTCATACTCCTCGATTTCAGTAGCGCCTTCAACTCAGTCGACTTTGATATACTTCTCGAAAAACTAAGGTATTACAATCTCTCTGACAACACACTTCGTTGGTTTAGCTCTTATCTGAGAGATAGGACGCAATGCATTAAAACAGATAATCAAACTTCTGATTGGTTACCATTGACGGCAGGAGTTTCTCAGGGCGGGATCCTTTCACCACTCTTATTTTCGCTTTACATCAACTCAATAGTCGAACATATAAATGTAGGCTACCATCTGTACGCAGATGATTTACAAATTTACTCACATTTCGAGTTGGATCAAGCACAGCTTGCACTCTCTCACATAAATGGTGAATTGGACCGCATTTCTCATTGGGCACAGCAAAATGGTTTGTTACTGAATCCTTCAAAATCTCAAGCAATCCTAATAGGCAGTTCTCGCCTCTTACCTAAAATTCCAATTGACACTTTACCCAAACTCTACCTCAATAACTCTGAAATTTCTCTCTCAAAAAAGGTTAAGAATCTTGGTATGTTTTTCAATCAACATTTATCCTGGCAGTCTCAGGTTGGAGAGGTAAGTCGCAAATTTTTCTTTAGTCTCCACTCTCTTAGGCGACACCAAAATTTTCTTCCCCGAGAGACTAAAATACTCCTATCACTAACCTTACTTCTACCTTTGCTGGAGTATGCGGATGTGGCCTATCTGGACATCAACAACGAACAATTGATGAAACTGGAGCGTTTGCAAAACATCTGCATTCGTTTCATTTTTGGACTTCGAAAATTTGATCATATCTCTCAATATAGAAACGAGCTCAAATGGTTGAAAATGTCACAGCGTCGCAATCTGCATATTCTCTGCCTGCTCTTTAATGTTCTCCGCAACCCCTCTACTCCGAGCTACCTAAAATCTTATTTTACGCCTTTGGCATCTCATGGCTTGCCTCTTCGTTCTGGTGCACTTGGTACGTTAACTATTCCCACTCATCGAACATCTTTTGTCACATCTTCCTTCACTATACATGCAGCTCGGTTATGGAATGATTTGCCTTTACTGATCAGACTTGCTCCTTCAATTTCCATTTTCAAAAGTAGACTGAAACATCACTATCTTGCTCTCAATAACCCATCATAATTCCATCCCCTTCCTTGTCCCCCTTTCCCCATTCCACTTTATGCATGTATTATATATATATTTTTTATTTATTTATTTTTATTTTTATTTTTGTATGGGTATATTTATTTATTATTTTTTCTATGGTTCTGGCATACTTTATTATTTTTCTTATTTTTTTTTTTTCAAACATCAGGTTGGTTGGCAGAAATTGCCATTTGGCAATAAACCCGCCTTTTGTACAATGTACTTGTCTATTGTCACAATAAAGTTTATTTTATTTTATTTATTTTATTTATTTATGATTCATCTTTATTTCCTTAGTAAAACATGTTTATCCTCGGTGATTCCGATACAATAATCAAAGCCTTTTGAAAAATATAACAATATAATATTATAAAAAGAATATTACTGCCTTTGTTTTCTTTGTTTACAGTTAAATCGCTGTTGGGGGTTATCAACCATCGATCTGCCTACTCCAACTCAGCACCTTACCTGTACACTACATTTCTTCAAACATCATTAAAATAATCATTTTGTTGTTATAAAATCAAATATCTCACATCATTTTTACAATGTTAAAGTCACTGTACTCATATTGAGCTAAATCATATTGTTAATTTTTATAAGTACTTACTTCCTTTTTCTATTAATAATTGATTCACATGTACCTACCTTAAGAAACTTAAAATTTTAGTTAATAATCTAGCATTTTTGCTCTTCTCTGATTTGGGTTTTCTGTGGTTTCCCCATTTCGCAATAAGGTAAATACCGGAGAAGTTAGATATTTATAAGTATTTTTCTTAAATTATTCTCTCGTGAATCCGTCCACAGCGGTTCACTTTCCAATAGTTTTTTATCACTGAATTATAATTACTTTCTTATCAACACGGGCTTCTCCCAACTTTCTTTTGTTCAAATCCTATAAATACTGTTTGTCTCTGTATCTTATTTTACTTTTTTACTAATCGCCTGATGATGGAGACGAGAGTCTCCGAATACTAGTACGCGAAGTTAATAAAGTCATTTGGAAGTTAACTACATATTGTGTTTTTTTTTCAATTATCTGTTAGAAGAAGTTATTCCAAATGATAGAGCCAATATCCATGATTCTAGCATTTAGTTTTTACAGAATTTGATAGATATTATCCAAAAGCTTTTATATTGGCTTATCCAATACATTTTCCTTATCAAGAGTATTTATAAATCTACTTTTTAGGACCATCTAGGGTTATTTCTTAAAAAATATAATAAATTCCTTGTTTCTTACAATTCTAATCCTGCAGGAAGGTTGGTTACACAATGAGCTGCCGTGACAACGTAACGGTTGGTGATAAGAGTTCCTCCACATCTGAATAGGAGATTTTGCTGATTGTTACCTGCAAATAAAAAATAATTTTTAATGCAGTTCTTAGACCTACAACTAACTGCAGTATACAATTATTTTAAATTTCAATTTTATGGAAATTGATATTGAAGACTCCCGCACATATTTATCTAAAAGTCATCAATCTGCTCTTCAAACAAAAACTTTTGTTCTCACGGGCAAGCTACAAAATCATCTCGGAAAAATCACAGTATTGCCTCCGACACACGAAAAATAGCTTTACATAGTATAAAAGAATTAATTGTGATTTTCTATTCAGCTTTTTTATAATTTAAGATGGTCAAAGTTGACTATTTAATAAAGATCATAGGTATTTGTCAAAACTACTTACGTCTATATCCAAGACGAGCCATCCACGGATAATCTCCAAGATTGGCATCTTCTCCACCAACAATTCTGCTTTCTATTTTGGTACCACAGATTTGTTCTGTTATTCTAGCTCTTTTAGTTGCCCTTGCATCAGGAACTTCAGCTACTGCTGTTGTTTCAACGACTGGTGGTGGATCTGTTACAACTGGAGGAGGTTCAGTAGCTGGAGGTTCAGGAGTTGTTGTCTCTTCAGGAACATCTGGTGGAGGTGCTGGACTTTCTGCCGGGGGTTCAGGATTTTCTGGTTCAACCACATCTATTATGTATGGTTCTTCAGTTGTTGTCGTTGTTTTTGGTCTCTTTGGAGGTTTTCTATTGTAGTTTGTATTTTGGTGTGGATATCCACAATGGTGTCCATTACTTACTTTTCTTGTTGGATCATGACTCCAGCGAGGGAAAAATGAGTTGTCCCAATAAAAATGATGATCATTGTTACTGTTGGTTTCTCCAGTTCTTTCATCTATATCATAATTAGGTTGTGGAGGATTATTGTTATGTCCATTATAATCATCCCAGTGATTGGTTCCATAGTATCCTCCACCTCCATGACCTCCGTAGCCTCCATACCCCCCATAAGCTGAATACGAGAAATGGGCTCGTTTCTTTTTATTTCTTACAAATATCAGACTTTCTATTAATATATTACAACATACTGATGATTGCAAGCCTTGAAAACTACAAGTCAACCTCCTCAATACTTCTAATTCTAAGTTATCAGAAGGTGATCTTTTAAGCACAGCCACGGCTGCTGGACAATATTCTATTGAGACACATTTACAATAATTGTTGATCATATTGGCATCCAGCCATCTTGGGTAATTCGGGTGATAGTTATCTGGTGCTCTGGGTTCTAAATGTTGAAGAGCATATGGATTGTAAAGAGGTGGAGATTCTGTAGTTACCCATTGTGTGTAGTAATGTCCCCATTCTGAAAAAAATAACAAGAGAAATAAAATTAATAACAAATTTGCTAAAGAGTAAAATATATTATACCTACTTTGATAAAGAATAAAAAAAAATCAATAAGCATGAATCGTTTAAAATTATTTGTAAATATTTGCAAAAATTCTAAACATGGTGTCATTAGAAAATTAAATTATTGTTATTGTTTTGAATTGAATTTTGTTTTGACTAAAAAGTTCAACAATTGAAGTTTAATGTGACGATTACTAATAAACTATATAATATGCCCCCCTAGACAAACACGCACTTGTCGATCGACTACAAACAAATTTGCGACAATAACCATAACAATAACGCATAATATTACACAGTGCATGTCGGTAGATTGTTGTAAATTCGTTTGTAGTCGATCAACAAGTGTGGGTTTGTCTACGGCCCATGGTAAGTTTATTGCTACTTGGATAACTGTGGAGCATGTTCACTCTAAATATTTGTATTTCTTGTGAAGGCTGATAGAAGGTGAGAATAACAATAGACTCGGGTGTTTTAAGAGGATGTCTTATGGATCATATTACATAGAACAACGCATTTATTGTGATTTGGCATAAGCTATAACAGTTCTAGGCTCAATGCCAACAGGATTTCAATGTTAACTGTAATCAAAGAAGCTATCAAATTTTGCAAATTCTCTATCAATATTATCTTTATAATAATATGAAACGGAATTGTGTCGTGAAGACAAAGCATTTCCGCAGGGGATTTGGCACATAGTAATTAATTTTAATTTGATAATCAACAATTTATCAGTGAGAGTTGGTACAATAACATTTGATTTCCGAAACATATGGATTCAATTAACTTAGGTCATATTACGAGTGTATTTATTAATTATCTGATTGTATTTATCTGTCTGTGAGGTTTCTGTCAACCTGGAAGATAATAATATCAGTTAAACCTTGATTATTGAGGTAAGTCAGGATAGAAAGTGTGGTGGATATTGAACGGTTTCTGTAAAAGAAATGGCACACAATGACCCTGAATGGAAGCAATATCGTCCAGCTTCCTTCCTGAATATTTAAGAGAAGTCTTGATATATAAGGAATAGAATAAGGTAAAATAGCGTTTTATAATTATTGAAAGCAGGGATGAATAGATTAACATTAATAAAATTAAACGATAGACGATCGATTCGTAAGCAAAAAGTAAAGATCTCATATTCCCAGAATTTTATGATTACACTCTTAATACCCTCCTGTGGCTAGATTTTCATTTTTTTTAAGAATTTTACATTCTTGGTTTTGTTTAGGATTATTTTCTGATTTTTAAGTGTGGACCTCTTTTTAAGTCTCAGAATCTAAGATTTTATAATTTTATTTTTATTTATTTATTTATTTCAATTTTACAGGATACATACAGTTGATACAAAAAATACAATGGTCTATAACATATTTAGCAATAAGCAAACCAGTGAAGATCCCTATATTACCCTTATGTGCTCTACAAAACATACATAACTAAACACAACAGATAAATCAACAAACAACAATTACAATAGAATAGAGTAAATTATGTAAAGAAAATTAATAGAATATTACTCACAAAGCAATAATCGTAGGATTAAACAATAAAAAAAAAAAAAAAAATATATAAAAAAAAAATAATAATTTGCACTCTAAATTTCTACTATCCTCTCGTCAATTTTTCAAAATGGTAAATCAATTTGAAATATTTCACGTTCTTTATATGGAAGAAAACACAATTTGTTTTAGTTTTACTTTATATTTAATTGAATAATGCCCTGGTTTCGACTTACACAGTCATTGTCAAACTAACGCTATTAAATTCCGTGTTGTTGCTTAAATACTATGTCTTCGTAAAACCAATTGTGTTTTCTTCCATATTTAAACATGGAGTTTTAAAAAATAAACATCAACTCAATAAATAAATAGTTTAATGTTCTCTTCGATTTTGTAAAAGTAAATTTTCTCAGAATTACGAATTGATATTGTTGATACACTTTTTTAAAAAGTGAAGATATTTTTTGAGAAGAAGGTATGCCCGCAAACGACTCTAAAACTGCTTGCGATATATATACTCTTTAACGCCCTCCCCTGGTATTGTGTACAATACTAAAGTAAACAATGAACTTTTAGTAGTGATAAAACATTTCTATTCTCCTTGTAGTATGTAAGTTCCTCTTTATTTTGCGGTTTCCTCTATTGTACATATAAATCTTAATTGGCTTCGAGGAAGTTGAGAATTTTATCATAAATACTAAAAATAAACGATAAAATTATAACGTTTATTACCGACCACTACGATACATTATATATGTGAGCTCTCTTCTAGAAGTGCTTAATACTCTTCCACATTGTGAATTTATCGTTTAGTCCATCCTTCCAAGAAGGACAACTGATTATTATGATACTTTATCTAATAATTTAAATGATATAATTTATTATTACATAGTAGGTAACTTATATAATGAATTATTTAGTATTGACAGCAGCTGATGCTCAAGAACAGAACTGATGAGAGATAAAAAAATAAATTGAACTGTAAGTGCAAAGGCTTGTGCCTTTGTTGTGTAATAAATAGACAAATGAAAATATAATAAAACATTAATTTGTATTTGTAGTATGAGTTATCCAACGTTGTTCGGCAAATGAACATCGGTTTGATAAATCAGTATACCTAATGCATTAAGTATTTGTTGTGCATCCTTTTTTACGACAGAAAATCTTGTCACCTGAAGGGCTACTCATAACATGATCTTAATTTTGTCTTGAACCTAAGATCCCACGATGTGCGAAGTGACTATAGTCAAAAATACGTGCATGCCGATCCCGCGGTAGAAGGGTAGCCCCGGTGATCAAAGTTTACGGGTAGAAGATATTATGTAGTTGGCTTTCAAAATAAGTGTTTTTATAAGTGAAACTTTCTGTGATAACTCCTGAATTTTCATGACACGGAGAGAATAACCTGTGAATTCACCACAGGCAGTTAGTTTACGGACTATCTCATTTGTGGAAAATTATGTGATAATATCATAGAATTATATTACTACATATAAATCTATGGATAATATAGATAATTTTCATAATAAATTTTCCACAAATTATCACAAATTATGTGATAATTTGTGGAAAATTATGTTGGACATTTTGTCAGAAGCCTTGAACTCAGTGTTTTTTTATTATATTTTCAAAAACCATCTACTCGTTTACGAATGATCAGATTTCTTTGTGGATTTAATATAACAAATTCACGATAGTGTGACACGACAAATTTGGTTTTAATTGGTAATTCACACATTCAACCCTACTCTTTCAATGCCACAAAAAAAACTATAAAAAAATAGCTGTAATTTTAATCGGTTCCCTTCATATCAGTGGTTCTTAACCTTTTTGGGGGTACTGAACCCCACCAGTTACATATATGCATTCACCGAACCCCTCCTAATTTGAAAAATAAATAAGATTTTTACAAATTCAAAACATGGTATATATTTATACCTATATAGGTGTACAAAATGAAAAAAAAAATGAAAAACAAAGATCAAAACATTAAATTTTAATGATTAAATCAAAACATGAAACATATTAATATTTACTTCAAATCAGTGTGACTTCTGTTGTTGCCTTTCAGAAACCAATTTAGAAATTCGCGGCTTTACCTTGGCAAGTGCCACTCTCATGTCATTTTCACAACAAACTGGCAACA
Source organism: Athripsodes cinereus (assembly GCA_947579605.1). Lineage (NCBI taxonomy): Eukaryota > Metazoa > Arthropoda > Insecta > Trichoptera > Leptoceridae > Athripsodes > Athripsodes cinereus. Next base: position 971,510 of record OX388321.1, read on the forward strand.
TTGTTTTTTAAACTTGTGATGGCGGTTTGAAGGAATTATCGGAGTATTTTTTCTTTTTCCAACTCGCAAAACTATCTTGCGTTTAAAATGATTTTCACCGAACCCCCAAGACTAACTCACCGAACCCAGGTTAAGAACCACTGCTTTATATATTAAATATCTACATATGAAAAAATGAATGTAAATTCTTCAATTCCATAAATTAATATTTCGAATTGTTTAACTATTGAACGGAACAAAGACAACATAAATATTATGTCTTTAATATATTTCACTCTATGCTATGTTTTAAAATCAATTTGTTTTACATATACAAATAATTAGGTATACCAAATGTTTTATACAAATATACCATTTTTTTCACAAATATACCAGAATTAAAAAATGGTGATTTTTCGAAAATAAGACTAACTATGGAACTGGACAGTTGAAATAATAGCTACTAATAAAAGCACTTAAAATAAAATGAACATAAACTGAACTAGATAAATAAAATAAATGAAAAATAACAAAGAAAACTAACAGGAACATAAATTATCATATCATAAGAATTCATAATTATATGAATAATGTACAGTACCTACATCTTCATGAATCACACCTGGAGACCATAATGTGCAATAGCGGACATGAACTTGTTCACAGCACATTAAAATGTTTATTATATACGATTTGGCTAAGTAATTAATTGTGTTGTAAATCAGTCATCTGTGCGAAGTAAACAAAAGGTAAATATATGTATATAGCGCTATTATCAGATTATATGCAAATACATATTTTGCATATTTTTATAGTTTTTTTATATTCTAACAATAAGTTTCTGCTGATATTTCATATATCCGAAATGTACCTATAATAAATTATAACATTCTGAAACAATTTTGACCCGATTAACTTTTTATGAATGTATTTTATTTGAATGTATTTTTGTGTAAATTTGCTCTTAATCAATGTAAAGTAAAGAATAAATAAATAAATAAAACTTTGGATCGATAAAGTGCTAAAGGAATTAAATAAAGTAAGAAGCTCGCGATTCAACTTAATACGGAAAAAAATATTATGTTTTTAGTAGTTGAAATATTTGATTTATTTTGTCTCATGGAAACAACATGCATTCATCCATCTATCCCGTCATGACATCTCCTACAAACGGTGTAGTCAGCGGAGCAACTGCTTGTAATTAACATTCAAGTCATCCTCTCCGTGCCAACAAAAGTTAAGACATTCAGGAAGGGTGGCATACATCATCGATGAACTGTAGACACTAAATGTCATAAAATGTGATGTTCTACGAAAAGATAGCCACTTTTTACAGGACACTCGAAAACTCACAAAAAAGACTGAAGAATAGAGTGTTTACAAAATATTCATTACCTGGGACTCCACGGATTAAGACAAAGCCCAATCTAATCTATATAAGTTTGCATATTGCATATTTTTATACACAGCTTGCATTTTATTATCTTGCATATTTTTATTGCTTTTAGTATTTTCGACGTATATTTCGGCTTATTTAATTTGCATATAATTCAGTGTTTATTTATCACCATAACATTTCTATTAGGAAATCTACCTTGAGATGGTCAGATGGCCAAGGCTATAGATATAATTATAATATTTTGCGTTTATAGTACTAAATATGAACTTACCGACTTACAGTAATTTATTACATATAAACCGTGGATATTCCGGTAAAGAATACGGCTTCCACTATTTTCCGCAAGTTTTCGAGTGCTCTGTGAAAGGCGGGTGTTTGTAAGACAATTAACATCTTGAATTCATCGATGAGGCGTGCAACCCATCTTGAATGTCTTGCGTTTATATTGGCACTTGGAGAGTATTTTGCATATTTGTTACCAGCATCAGGGATGGCGAAAATAGGCAACTCTTTAATAAAATCAGCGAACAACGAGCAAACTGGATTAGCCACAACATCAGGTACACAAGCCTGCTCATCACCATCGCGAAGAGAACGAGCGAAGGTAAAAATGGTAGAGACCGAACAAAGAGACACCTATATGAACCAAGTGAAGAAGGACATGAACACTGAACAGTGTCGAATACTAGTTGTTCTAGTTAATACAGTAGTTGTTCTCTTTATAAAACTTTCTTCAAGAGTCTCGATATATTTAATATGACCAAATACCAATTCAGGAATGGCGTTATCGCAATATTGGCTTCTCCAGCATTGCATTAATTGATGTCATTGCAGAAATTATTATTGCATTAATGTACACCCACGTACTCTCTAAGATCTCATTAGTAAGTTTCTATCATAATTTTTTTGTAATAATCTTTGTTTTATTTTATTTTATGTTTTTTTGCATATTTTGACCATTTTATTATGTATTTGTTGTTGTATTTATATTTTTATTCCTTTATATTTTAAATATCTGAATTCTTACATTAATGTAATTAATGTAATTTATTTATCGTAGACCTGTTGTTTCCTATTGACTTCTTTTGTTTTGCACTATTTATTGATTTTTTTTACTGTTACTTATTAACTAATTACTCTATTTATACAAAAATGTATTTTTGACTATTGTGGATATATTGTGGATATATTTTTTGTGGATATTTTTAATTATCTTGCTTGTTTTGTATATTTATTAATCTTTTTATGAATTTTGAATTTTAGCATAATCATGTTGTTTTTTTTTTAATTTTGTTTTATTCTTTGTATTTGTTTCATGCTTAGGATTGTTTAAATTTATATGTCTGGCACTGTTGTTGCATTCATTGTTTGTATTACATATTGGTAATGATAGAGGACTTTACTGGTCCACTTATGGCTTTATATGATTTTGTTTATTGTTACCTGTTTATGACTGTCTGTATCCCTGTAAAATGTATTAAATAAATAAATACATAGAATTCATGAGATTGGCAGAAATTAGGGAGGAATGAAGAAGAAAATCCCAACTCATTGCAGACTAATCCATTGTATTATATAACTAGCAGTTGGTCTGCTGGCTACCCCACTTGTGTGGTATACAATTATGGTTTAGTAGTTTTATACTGGTTTTGTAATTCAAAATACCTCATAAGCGTAAAAATTTACAAAAAAATATAAGAGACCTATTCCGTTTTTGAAACTCTGCGATACAATAAAAAATTAAAAGGAATTCCGAAAGCTTGCACATGAAAACGTCGAATCATTATAAATGCAAGTGTGTCAAATTAGATAAAAAATAAATAAACTTCATTTACATTTCTACAATAACATTTTACAAACTCTTATCGGAGGAAGTCAGCCATTAGAAAGACAAACCTAGCATTGTTATGAACCACTGGTCACGCGCTTAGGAATCACTTGAAATTAACAATGCAATGATTTTGATATCACCTCAAAGTAATTTTCAAGTAAATAACACAGACATGGCATATTATCACTATTTTTTTAAGTTTACAGTTCCATGGAGCACTTTGGCAAAGAATTGGTCTCTCACTCCTTTCTATAAGTTTTCGAGTGTCCTGTACCAGTAAAAGGCACGTGTTCGAAAAAAACAAAGGCATTCTATTTATACCCTCACACCGTATCCCAAAAGAGATAAGCAAAGAGGACGGAACGCCATATAGATCTATCCTTCTTTCGCTTCTTCTATATGAATACAATGTCTCATGCTCGGATGTCGGTTTCTCTTACTGAACACGGTGAATTTAGCGGTGAGGTTTGCCACCGATCCTGAATGTTTTTAATTTTTGTTGGCATGGAGAGGACAGCTTGCATGCTTATTATTGTAATGTTTTCTCGATGTTCGCAATTAATGTTCCACTTGGGTTAAACATTGTAACTTTTCCATACGCATTCTATCCACAACACTCATCTTGCACCCGCTCATTCTTCTAATATTTACATTCCTCACATCCATCACGTGGCGTTTTACCAACCGTTCTTCTCAGCGATCGCATCTCCACAGTATTTATTCCACTTTCGTCCCTCTTCAACCATGTCAAAGGTTTGCTTGCATTCATAAGTGTCGGTATCAGAATATTGTGCACCAGAAACTTTTCTTCTTTCAATTTGAATACCCTTAACAAAAAGTTATATGGTTATTTCATCGTAAAGGTAGAGTATTCTTATGGGGTGTTCACATTTGGCGAATATCGCCAGGCGAATTTCAAAATATAACGTCAGGCGAAAAAACAAAATTCGCCGTACGCCCATTGATTGTCACACCTGTTCACACAGTCCACCGATTTAGAAACGATCTGTCAGATGCGCTTTGATTTTGACACTGTTTTCAAAATGGCGGACGTCGAGATGGAGATCGCGAAGTGTTTATTTTTAGTCGAAAATGTTATAGTAGAGGTTATAAGACGCCTTTTAATTAAGAAAACAAATGCCACAAACCAACAAAAAAGATAACAGCTGTCACGAAGCGGGAAACATTATAAAATTTATAGATTATAAAGCTTTTATCATAGATACGAACGCCGCGCAGATCTGCGCATGCGCAAATCGTTCAATCGGCCGAGAAAGTTGGAAGGTGGTCAACTCGAGACGTTATCGTTTCTACTGGTTTTTATCGTTTCATTTTGTTCACACGGTTCAAATGGCTGGCGATATTTTGGTGCCCTGGCGATATTCGCCAAAGTGAGAACACCACATTAGTCTTTATTTTATACATTATTTTTTCTTTGAAACTCGTCAGGTGTTGAATTTTTGCCGTAATTATTATAATATTATTATAAATGCTCCAGTTAACCTTTGTACGTCATTATAAGCGTTGAGAAGACGTTCTGAAGAGGAATATTATTATTATTACTCATGTATAAATTAGGCACTTCTGAAATATGTGTAATTATGTTCGAGACAGTAGGTCTTTGACATTGTACTTGAAAATATTATAATGATACAAAATTCGCAAATTAAGTATAAATAAACAGAATAAATGACAGGGAAATTTCATCACCCGGTACTCACTAGTCATCATAATGATGGTCATGTCTCAATGCTGACCAAAAAGTCATAATTTATTATGGATAGTTTTTAAACAAGTGACGGAAAATACAAATGCAAGGTTGCAAAAAATACCCAAATGAGTAAGCACGTGCAATTACTAGCTGGGCGACTAAGTGTAAGCGACGATATAATACTACAGATTAGAGCGACTATTTCCATAATATACAGTTGGTGCGACCGCATAATTATTGTAGTGACCACATTGTAGTGAACAAAAAGATTGCAATTTTCTTATTATAATGATCTTCCACCAATAACCGACGGTCGATAAATTTAACTTTAATGTTCCAATAATTATAGTCTTACATCACAAATGAATATTTCAAATTTTAATGTAATTTGAAACAAGTGTTTCTTTCTACTATTGATAATTAATTCGCAGAGAGACGTCTTTCGACTTATAAGGTCATTATCAATCTCTATATCAATTAATTATCAATAGTAGAAAGAAACACTTGTTTCAAATTACATTATTATGGAATTCTACTACGTGTGCACCGACACAATTAATAAATTTCAAATTGTTTTACTATTGAACGTAACAAAGACAATGTATGTCTTTAATTCCAATTGTGTTTTAGAAGCATAGTATAACTGAGGCTATCGGTGTAAAAGTAGTGTAACCCCAGACTACTTAAGGAGATAATGAGGAATTCAAATTTGGTAAGACTTTTATGAAAAACATTTCTTTTTGGTAAACATTATTTTAATTGATTCATTTATTATCTAAAGGTGTCTTGCTCCACTATTGCATTGAAAGTTCATAATGTAAGGAATGTATTTTCACCAGAACCGTAACCAACAAAAATTGTGGGTTACACTGCTTTTGTGCTGATAGCCTCAAATATACCATAATTACAAAACTTATTGTTAATAATATCATATTAATAACAATGTCAGTTGTAGAGTGTAAGGTTAGTTAGAGTTTGTAATGTCAATGAATTAGAATGAATCAAGTTCGGAAAATCCAAATACGAGTAAACTACTATTGTACTCATGGTCATTCAACCTCATTCATTCCAACATTAAACGTATTATTATTATTATTACCTTCTTGTAGTAGGTATGAACTTCATTTACTAGACTACATACAATATATTATTATAACTAAAAACCGTAACTGAGCCATAGTTAACAGTTCTAGTTAGTACAGCAGGGTTACTCATGACATGATCTAAATATGATCTTAATCAAATCTTGATCTTAACTCTACGATACGCGAAGTGACCATAATAGTCAACAATGCTGGTTTGAGAAACCCTCTCCACCGGATTGTCAATACATATAATACTAAATTCGGAGGTGTTGACATGTTCGCCGGTAGTTCTCGCGTTTTCAAAAAGTCAGTTTTGCAAGTGTTAAGCGGCAATTAATACTCTTATAACAATAAGATTAATTTCAGTTTGGGTTTCTCTGCATCTCAAATAATTTTCCCTTTACTTCCTTCCTTATCTTTATATTTTCATTTGTGACACTGATTCATATTTTCATATATGTGTATAGAACAGGTAAGTAGGTTAGGTTGTGATGTGAATGACAGCACTAATTGTTTAATATTATTTATTGAGTAACTTTAACATTTGGTAAGATCGGACAACTGTTGTTCATGTTTGTTTTTTTTAATTGTATTTATGTAAACTCCTGTCTATCAATTTCCATTTTCTTCCTCCTTTTTTATTTAAATGTGACAACCTTATGGGCTTTGAATATATTACAAATTGTTATAATGTGTACACTTATAAATGGGGCAATGTATTGATTCCTTATTTGACTATATTGTTTTGTTATTATGTAGGTATATATGTTGTCTGTAGTGTGCTGTTGATGCTAAATAAATAAATAAATAAAAAAATGCATGCATGCCCATCCCTCCTTAGCTGAGAATAGTGTTTATAACATTTACATGAGTGTTATGGTTGTATTAGGTACGTGATATACCTAAACATAAGAATATTATATAAATAATAATTAACAACTATTGATATAATACATTGGAATAATATTTATTGTGCATACATTCAGATGTTTTTATTATTATTATTAACTACCCACATAATAGTGTAAAATTGTAACATATTTGTATGGAAGCATTGGGTAGAATGTTTATTCACCTGATGCCGGTATTTTTTTGGTGTTTATATATGTTTTATTGTATTTATGTGTATTTGTATGTGTTTATGTATTTTTGATATGTATTATGTATAGACACTGCTTGCCACTCCTACACAAGTGTTTGTGCACTTTCTGGAGGGGTAAAAACGTATTTTTGTTCTCCAGAGAATGCAAAAAAATATGTATAGTATATAAGAAACAATTAATGTAAATGTATTCTGTTAAATAAAATTATTATAAAAAAAAAAAATTATGTACACATATTTTTATTTATTTAATATAGTAACAATCAAATTTAAACCATGGAGCGCACGGCAAAGAATTGGTTTCCCACTCTTTTTCGTAAGTTTTCGAGTGTCCTGTAAAATACATTTTGTATCTCAATTTCAACGGTTAGGTTTTCCACCCATTCTGATTATCTAAATTTTTGTGTACACAGAGTAAACGGCTTGCATGTTTATAACATGTAGCAGAGGCCTGAGTCAATAACACACTTTCGCGTCACGTTCCCGCTCCGCTAGCGTTCGGGTGCAGACGATGGTGCGCCAAAGTGTTAATTTTCGTAACTATTGTGTAACTTAGCAACGAAATTGACACTTGCTTGCAACATCGTCTGCACCCGAACGCTAACGGAGCGGGAACGTGAGACGAAAGTGTGTTGTTGACTCAGGCGTCTGGTCTGCTGGCTACACCACTTGTGGGATACACCGTGATGGTTTAGTGTAGTAAAGCCAAATAAAATTTATTTTATTTGGCTTTACTACACTAAACCATCACGGCGTATCCCACAAGTGGGATAACTAGCGAATCAACTATTAATAGTGAAAATGCAAATTGTTCTCTTCGTGCCAATAAAAAAAATAAAACATATAAGATGGGTCATAGCAGATGTTGATTTTATATAATGGGTTACAATCCATTGGATTGGTCTGCAACGAGTTTGGATTTTCTTCTCCATTCCTCTTTAATCTCAACCAGTCTCTTCAGCTCTACCTATGAGCCAGTGGCGAAACTATAGACTTTTCACATCGGGCATGCTTTTTACAAACATAGGTACTATTTCACTTCCAAACGAGTGGATGTCCTTGACAACAAACGAATATATAAATTTACTTAATTATGTGTGTAAGTGTTTTTTTCCAATATACTCAACAATAACCAAGATTTTCAATCTGGAAATCGGAAGTTATCAGAAATTTTTGTGCCGATAAATTAGAACACTACAAAAATTCAAACGGATAAGTTAACCAATCAATGTTTAAGATATTAAATTTGTATGTTAAGACTTAACTGAAGTTCCTGCGAAATGTGTCCTGGCCATGGCAAAAGATTCTAAACAAGGTTAACGTTAATAATATCATTTTATAAATATATTTTTTTAGTTTAAGGCATGCGTTGCATATTTGCATGTATGAAAGGCACGCCACTGCTATGAGCCACAGTTCATGTCCCTCTTCAGTTGGTCCATATAAGCGTCCCTTTGATTAGCTTTTACATAAGGTTTTATGAGCTCATTTGCCTTTTACAAAACACTCAAAAACTTGCATAAATTAGTGGAAAACCTTTTCTTTCTCAGAAGACTATATGAATTTTATTTATTTATTCAATCATTAACGTCACTAAGCCTTTTACGTGGTATACAATGAATTATTTTTTTTACTAGCTGACCCGAAAACGTTGTTTTGCTATTGAATTACTAATATCGCCATTAAAAATAGGGGTTGATGAAAGAAGGGTGAAAATTTAGGGCTGTATATGTTTTTTAATGCCTCAACATAAGGTGATATGAAAAATAGATGTTGGCCGATTCTCACACCTACCCGGTAAGTACACAAAATTTCATCAAAATTGGTCCAGCCGTTTCGGAGGAGTATGATAACAAACACCGTAACAGGAGAATTTTATAATATATTATATTTGTTTTTATGTGGTATACAACGAAATCATAGTACAAAATAATTAATTAATTAGGTCTGTACATTATATTACAAAAAACAATGTTTTTCTATTATTTGTAAAGTACCTTCCTATCAATAATAGCAATTAAGAAATATTGTTTTTGCTTACAAAAAATATTTTATTATATTATATCTAATTTTTGTACGATTCATTATTTCATAAAACAATGTCACCTCCAAAGGTTATCGATAAAGATTAAAACATTTTGTTTTTCAAACTCACTTACTTATTACAAAGATATTTCAATACATTAACTAATATTATAAATCTATTTAAAATGAGTATTTTTTGTACCTAAATAGTGATAAATAGCACCTATAAAGCCAAAAACCTTACACATAAAAAAACTGTGCATTTTTAAAAATAATTTGGCACCTGAGATGCTAAGTGTTAGGGCGTTGTCTCTTTCTAACAACCTACTATAATTACAATAAATTATGATTTTATCATGTTTCTACAATAATATGTTGGAATAGAACGCCATCCTAACACAGACCCTCTCACGAGGTACCTACCTACTCTTTATTTTTCCATATTTATATAAATAACTTTTCGAATGGTTTGTGATTAACACAGTAGAATTCCATATTTAAAATTAATTAATGCCAAATAAAAGAATCATTTGTATTACTATATTAATTAATATAATCATTAATATAATCAATATAATAAATATACCTAATCTAATCATTAATATAATCATATCAAGATAATAATTAATAAAATCATATCAAGAATCAACCACTCAAATAACTGTATTTATTTCTAACGTTTTCGGAACAACTTGTTCCATCATCATTATGTTTAGCATTGTTTCTGATGATGGAACAAGTTGTTCCGAAAACGTTATAACTAAATACAGTTATTTGAGAGGAAAATACAATGTTTTTTTTTATATTTTGCTTGAATTAATCTAATAAGTATATAAAATTCTCGTGTCACGGCAGTGGCGTAGCTAGGGTCATCTGCGCCCGGGAACAATGTCTGCGCCCCTTTTCGGAGTCCCCAAGAAATTTTCAAATTTTACGGTTTATATGGTTCATTTTCGAAGCATGAAGCATTATGAAGAATAATATTTGAACCCGAACTGATCTTTGTTAAAAAAAAAACGCCATCAGCAATCCTGCATTGTGGATGTGTCATTTTGTTTATTAGTAGAATGGCACCCCTTAATGCTCAACGGGGGCGCCAAAATCGTGTTTGCCAACTGGTTTGAAATGAAGATATTTGTGGAGCTCCAAAATTTAATCTTGCAAACGTATTTGGTATACATTAGCTTACATCAAAATAAAAATAAAAAAAAATGTTTTAATACTCATTTTGGCGCCCCCTAATGTGGCGCCCGGGGACATATGTCCCCCCCTGCCCCCCCCCCCCCCTAAGCTACGCCACTGTGTCACGGTGTTTGTTATCATACTCCTCCGAAACGGTTAGACCGATTTTGATGAAATTTTGTGTGCTTATCGGGTAGGTCTGAGAATCGGCCAAAATATATTTTTCATACCCCTTAAAGTTAAGGGTGGTCCACCTCGAATTTGTTTTTTTTATTTTGAGGACATTTTTTTTATTTTATTTTTTTTAAAGTGAGGCATTAAAAAATACATACAGTCATAAATTTCCAACCTTCTACCATCAACCCCTATTTTTTAGTAGCGATATTAGTATGTATATGGCATAATGTATGTATATGGCAAAACAACGTTTGCCGGGTCAGCTAGTAATAATATAAAACAGATCTGTGTGGCGCGGAGGTTAACGCACTTGTCTTTGAGTCACGAGGTCCCGGGTTCGATTCCCGGCCAGAGCAAAATGAAGAATGACCTTTTTCAGATTGTCCTGGGTCTGGGTGTTACATGTATATATGTTTAGTGCATTGTATATGTGTATCGTCGTGTTAGTACCCATAATACAAGATTCATATCTTAGTTTGGGACTAGCTCGGTCTGTGTGAATTGTCTGTACATTAATGTTATGTTATCTTACAGGGAGACCATTTGTATATTATGTGCGGTAAGTCCACTGGTTGTCCCACTTGTAAGACATGCCTTTTTTATGTATGTATCAGCAAATCTATTTGAATGATCATTTTGAATGGTTTGAACTTTATATATATGTTTATTTGCGTGTATTTTTGGTTTTTCTTTTACATCTTATGGTATTATAATAGGTGTTTGTACGTAATATGCAAGCATGAGTATTTTTTAATTATTTTAATTAAATACATACATAAATCTAAGAAGTAATAAACCAGTTTGAGATCAAAATGTCTGCCTCAAGGTCGCACATATGAATTTTAAAATATCTAATGTATGTATTGTTATTATTAACTAGCTTTTAAGTCCGGTGTAGTTGTAATAAAATAATGAAATTGCAATAATACCTTTGGCGCGGTACGGATCATAAAAATAATTTTATTAGATTTATTAAATCATACACTGTGAACAAGAAGATATTGTATTAAACATTCAATTTGGGGAGAATTGCCGTTAATAAATAAAATGTATATAAATTGAAAGGCCGATGCGGTGCGGAGGTAACGCTCTTGGCTTTGAGTCACAAGGTCCCGGTTCAATTCCCGGCCGGGACAAAATGAATAATGACCTTTTTCAAATTGTTTTAGGTCTGAGTGTTACGTGTATATATTGTGTTTAGTGCATTGTTTACAGGTATATTATGTGTGTCGTCGTGTTAGTATCCATAATACAAGATTCATATGTATTATCTTAGATTAGGATTAGATCGCTCAGTGTGATCTGTCTATACCTACGTGTTATGAGAAGACAAAGCACATTGTATTGCCATTTTTAAGCAATTTTAATATGCCAAAGAATGAAATTTATGAGATAAACACAGACCTACAGACCACGCCCACTCAGCCCGGAAAATAACGTTCTTATTAATGAAATTCATTATAATATAAAAAATGATGAAGGATTTTAAGGGTCAGCTATAGATCATTGGTAAAATTTCTTATGTAGTTTTTCTGGCAGTTGCAATATTTTTACTATTCACACACACATTTTGGAGTTGACACCTGAAAATAATATTTATAATGATTTTTTAATACTTTAAAGAAATAAAAATAATTAACAAAACATACTGTTTTATCTATTGTGTATTGTCCTTTTTTCATGATTGTTCTTTGTTGTCTAAATGTACTGTCTGTCATGCAATTTCTACAATTTTATTTTATACATGTAAAAGGCTCACGCCGTATATTGTAATAATAATAATAATAATAATTAGGAAAGATATGTGAATTTCCAGTAGGCACAAAATTTGAGTCACTTTACAACAAAATCTGTACTTTTTAATAATTTTCGTTACATAAAATATGTAAAAGCATTACTTTTCAAAAAAAATCTTAAAAATCGCAGTTCGTATAGAGGGCAATACTATCTCACTATTTTTTATCGCTTGAGTTTCTATAAAGGACACGATAATATAAACAATAAACAATAGACTTAAAGACTTATATAAATATTTTATATTCATATTTTTGCGGTTGTTTTGATATTCGACATTCCCCGGTCTAAGAAATACGTAGTTTCATAAACATCTCTTAAAAATACGTAGTAATCTATTATATTTTCTGGTTTTTGCACTAGTCCTGTAATAGCTTTATAGACAAACATACCTACATGGTGACTCATGATCACGAGACGAAAAATAAGTACAGTCGATTCCGCTTCATTGGGACACCGCTTAATTGGGACAAATCTCAAAAAACAGAAACCAAACCAAAAAACCAATAGTAAATTTATATGTGTAATTGGGACAACATTCCGCTTAATTGGGACAGTAAATTTAAAATTTCAGATTTTGTAGAAGTGAAATGTTACAAAAACAAAAGACAGATTACACTTGACTCATTTTTCCATTGATTTAAATTGTATGTAGGTACCTACCCATTTATTATTTTAATTAGGATTTTTTTTTATTAAATGTTTATATTACATTTTGTTATTTATTAATAATTTATATTACCTACCAATATGTATTTTACAGTTTCCAAGAGTTTATAAAATAAAATTATTGAAAAAAAATATGCATTGTTTAATTTTATGTGTGTATTACTGGTTAATGGCCTTAGTTGCCAATAACAAATAAATGAATTTAAAAAAATGTGAAATTCGGGACAGGCGCTTAATTGGGACAGCCGCTTAATTGGGACAAAATGCCCAAGTCCCGATGTATCCCAATTAAGCGGAATCGACTGTATACACCAAATATAATTATGCAAAAATTATAATGAAATTCCAAATTGACTTTATATGTGCCTAAAAATATACATTATGCCTGATAATTTATAATATTAGTAAGTGACTAAGAAGTTATAACTAGTTAAAGAAAAAAATAACGGTTTTTCCTTGAGATGAATATTCTACCATACCTTATTATTCATAATGAGAGTGTGTTGGGGTGTATTTTTTAAGTTTGAAGTAATTTTTGTCTTTTCCAAACAAAAATGGACCACATAGGCAGCCTGAAGAACTGGCTAAAAAAACTGCTACGAGGGAATTTTCACAGCTACATCCACGTCTTAAATATCCCTCTCAAGAGAAAATGGATGCATAATAACTTTAGCGAAAATTAAAACGGTGTTTTCAGGAGAGGTGGTGGTGGTTGATAGCCTGATCTATTTCAGACTATCAATCGAGAGGTCGTCAACTTACTCTATATTCACAATACAAGCATATTGATTACTGTGTTTGGAGTGTAGGTATTTGGTATTATTAAAAATACAGTAATTTTTTTATTGCAACGATTGAAAGATTTTGTATGTTGCATTGTGGAATGATACAATTGATTAAATTACAATTTTTATTTTTGATATTTTGAACTATTTCTTTTATTGACATTCTATAGCCGACATTCCAATATTTCCATTTGCCTTCCATTATAAAATTATTTGAATTGACTAATTTTATAAATGTTCAAATTTGATTCTTCGTCAATTGTTGGTCATGTCTTGCTCCAACTGTGTTGTGAATAAGAATTTTCTTATTTTGATTCGTTTTTTTGTTGTGTGTTGTGTAACATGTAAGAGGCTCACGCCGTAGATATATTATGTAATTAATAAATAAATAAAATAAATATTAATAACGCAGCATTAGCTTTCAAAGAACTTAAAGAAATCCAAACAGACATCAATCAAAAGTTTATTATCATATATGTATACTGAATGAATGGAATTTAACAAAATAACTAACATTTACAATCACACAGTAGGTTTGTAGTAATTACATCTATCGACCTTCACTTCACAATATATTTACAATAATATTTACTAACTTTATGATTCATATACTTGCTAATTATTTTTAAAAGACATGGTTCGATAATTCTTTCCCTTTTTCACATATACCTATATGAAGCTTAACAATATACCTACAAATCATTTCTATTGAAAAATACAAATGCATACATTAAAATAGGTTTATTACATTATTAATCGTTGAGAAATATTGGTGTGTTTGTATGAGACATTTGAACATCTTCAATTTAGCTATGAGGTATGTCGCCCATACTTAATATCTCGTAATATTTTTAAAAGGAATAAATTCATATTTATTTTATGCAGTTAGTCCAATGACTACCTCATTTTTGGGAAATATTGTGATGGTTTTAAGTGTATGAAAAAACACTGGGTTACATAATATGAAACAAAAATAAACTAAACCTCATTATTTAAAAACAAGGATTACTACCAACTCTATTAACTTTTGATTCATCCTCTTTCTTAAATTGTATTTAAATAATTTATAATATAAATTGTATTATCCGTGCTTATTACGTGCCGTTTGTCTATTGTCTATTGACCGTGGTGGTATAGAAAGACAGGTTTACATATAAGCCGGATAATCAAATAGGTACATGTGCTTCTTTTGGACACTATTTTTTTTAAATAAATAAATAAAGAACAAATTAATAAACTTACGTGGTTTTGATTGTGACAGCACTGGTAGAAGAATCAACACTATTAAATGCACCATATTTTATTTATTTATTCTAATAATTCTTAGTTCACTAAACACTGGACCCGATAGACACCCTTGTGGCACTCCAAAAAAATATATGTAATAGATTTGTGAAACTGACTTATTTGTGTATATTTTATTATAATTATTATTTAAAATCAATTTTTAATAAATGTTAATAACTATTCACTTTTATTTTCTTGTCACTATATATTTTTTTATCACAAAAGGTTATGTTTTACAATTACGATATATACAAAAATCGGTTAAACTGACACCACCTTTTCTTGAAATAACGACAAAAGAATAATATCACTTCTTTTAATATTCACAATATTATTTTCTTTTTTCGAGAAATTTAAACAAATCACTTTTTTATCACTCTTACAGAAAACTCCAATTCGAAAACAACCCCCTGGGCTGCTGATTCTTCAATTATTTTCTTATTGCGCCATGATTGTTGGACGTAGGTTCACTTGTCAAATCCAAAACAAATGACAATTCACCTACAAAACAATAGAAATAAGAAAACACTTTAAAAAAGAACCAATAATTAAAGTCATCAAAAGCAATTAGTTTGATAATTTACCACTAAAATATAACATAGTTCAACAATTTTTTAAAACAATATTTTGAAAATAACCTACATTTTTATTTTTTATTTTACTGAAAGCGTCCAAATTTTTAAATTACAAACATTTCAATACGATTTTGGTATTTTTTAGTTATTATTCGTTTAAGCAATTAATTTAATTTAAATATTTGCAATTTTAAAGTGACTGTGTTTTCTCGAGAGGTTCGCACAGCCATCGAAGTATGTATCACCGCGTCCACCCGAATACACAGTTCACATCAAATTATTTGAAGTCAAGATAGGTGCAATGTTACTTATATGAATTAGTATTGTCTGTAACAAGAATGTTTACAGTGTGTATCTATTGCGGGATCTGAGATGTTCTGTATTCAAACACAGGCTAAATGTTTTTTTTTTTTTAATTTATTTTTGTGAATAACAAAAAAGTTGACCATCAACCTTTTTCTCAGGAGCTTTAAACTGATAAACGTGTGACTCACAAATCTATTTTAAAAACTTTAGTACAAATGAGGTTACTTTTTTTTAAATTAGTGTTAGTTTTAATAAATTTTACTTTAAATTAAAGTTATAACGAACTTTGTTGTTGAGCAACGAAGTTTATACCTAATTACTAAAATTATAAAATTGGCGTATGTCCGAAAACTTTTAATTCTAATATAGGATCTATCTATCTATCTATCAATGAAGTGAGAGTGGAGTGTTTTTTATTTATAATATTTTATCATCTAAACTAAATAATGTTAAACTGAAAAATATAATTATTTTAAAGTTAAAAATAATTATACTAATCCAACATGCACATTATTCAATTTGACAGAGGTGTTATCATTGCAAACCTTAATAAAATAATATTATTTTTATATATTTATAATATTATATTTTATTTAAGATATTATTTTATTATATTTTCATAACTTTATATCATATTTCAGATATTTAAATTAAATGCCTTTATATATCCCGTGGAGCACCCGATAAAGAATTGGTCTCCCACTCTTCTCCGTAAGTTTTCGAGTGTCCTGTAAAAGGCAAGTTTTCGAAAAAATGAAAACATTTTAAATCTTAAATTCAGCAGCGGTGAGGTTTGCCACCCATCCTGAATGTCTTGATTTTATATTGGCACGAAGAGGACGGCTTGCATGTTTATTATAATATTAACGTTTTAATTTAACTTTTTTACACCTGATTTTAGAAGCATGGCTCACTCATTATAATAGTAGGTACGCAAAGATATTCTATTGATTGGAAACCTGTTATTATTCATTGTATTATAATAGGTATATATTAAGAAGAATATATATTTATATACATATTATCCAAAAATAATATTTAATAACTAGGTAGGTATATAGACGAAACCACATTGTATAATACATAGTAATGCTAAATAATGTGTCTGCCAATCATCGATCGTTCATAGCGAAGAATCATATTTAAAAAACATGTTGTCTTTCTAAGTATTTTTACCACGAGTTATATAACTATACAGTGGTATCTTGACTTACGAGTGCCCCAATATACGAGTTTATTGAGATACGAACCGTCGAGTGAACAATTTTTTTGCTTTAAAATACAAGCAAAATTAGAGATACGAGCTATTTAATGACACTTGCCTAACTCATTTCTGAAACAAACCTCCTTGGACATGTTTTTTTAAACGGCCTACAGGTGAAAGTGAGAAAAACGTGGCGAAAAAGGCCAAGACCAGTGAAGAGAAAAGCGGTACACTTTATAAATCTAGTTTATTTCTTTACATTCTCTTCTATTATGTTTTTGTACAATATTTGTCATTTATAAATATTTTTTTCTTAATCAAAAATACGTAACAAAAATAACTGGGATGACATTTTGGGGGCTGGGACGGATTAATGGCATTTCAATTAATTTCAATGGAGAAATTTGTTTTGCGATACGATTAATTTGAAATACGAGCAAGGTTGCGGAACGAATTAAAATCGTATGTCAAGGTAACATTGTACTACTAAAATCACGGCACGGATGCAACAGGAGAAAAAAAAATATTTATTCATGTTTTATCAATATGACTTTAAAATTACGACATCCCTAGACGTTAGGAAATCAGTGGACTAACTCCATAGATATTCTCTCCAGAAAATCTAATGTATAAAATTCTCGCGTCACGGTGTTTGTTATCATACTCCTCCGAAACGGCTGGACCGATTTTAATGAAATTTTATGTACTTATCGAGTAGATCTGAGAATCGGCCAACATCTATTTTTCATACCCCTAAAAGTTAAGGGTGGTCCACCCCGATTTTTTTTTTGGACAATTTTTTTTTATGGTGAGGCATTAAAAATACATAGAGCCCTAAATTTTCACCCTTCTATCATCATCCCCTATTTTTTAATATCGATATTATTAATCTAGAAATAATTTATATGGCAATACAACGTTTGCCGGGTCAGCTAGTAACTATATAAAATTAAGACATTCAACATGGGTGGCAAACATCATCACGTCTGAATTGAATATTCATGATGTAATAGGTAGGTACACTAGATTCTTTTACAGGACAAACGAAAACCAAGAAAAGAGTGGGATCTTTGTTCTACTCTGAAAACTCTACGGAGCGTAGCGGTATTGTAGTAGTTGGATAGCTACGTCTTGAAAATAATTCATTGTATGTATACATAAATTAACAATCCATAAATAAAAACCTACGGATGAGGTATTTAAATTATTAGCATAGAAATCGATTTGAACAATAGTAGATAAGAATGATAATCTCCTAAGATCAATTTATTAACACAAGAAATACAAAACATTATTTACTTGGGAAAAAGAACGGATTTTTTTTTAGATTTTATATGTCAACTTGATAATTACTTTTACATAGTCAGCATGAAATATTCTTAACAAAACAAGTGAGATGTCAAAAAACTACAAGTAATTTAAAATAGATGTCAAAAATTTAAAGTAAAAAGTCAAAGGTATGTAATATTATTAGACCACCTGAGGAATGTCAGTCAATAAAGAAAAGTCAAGAACGAGATATAAAATAATTTAAAGTGGTCGATATGTTGAAATGTTAAAAGGTGAAAAATTATATCATAACCTATGTAATACATAGATAAATAATACCTACGTAATTATTTTGGCAAACTTATTTTTGTACCTAAGTATATTTTGATAGACAGGCATTATTAGTATGTACATGAATAATTATACATTATGATATTATTACTCGTATATCCGTGAGCATGTGAAATAATAATTATCAATTAAGCACCTACCACAAAGCGACGTGCTTTTCATACACACAAATATACAATACGTTACCTTAAATAAATAAAGAACCTTAAAAATTATATATGTAATATGCTATATAGTCCGCAAGTCGCCTTCCACGATTCCTTCTTTAATTA
This sequence comes from Athripsodes cinereus, assembly GCA_947579605.1. Classification (NCBI taxonomy): domain Eukaryota; kingdom Metazoa; phylum Arthropoda; class Insecta; order Trichoptera; family Leptoceridae; genus Athripsodes; species Athripsodes cinereus. The sequence goes on from OX388321.1 coordinate 990,513, forward strand.
AAATCGTATAATATCGTTCCATTTTTCATTTATTTCATATTCCTTCACATCCCTATCCCTCAAACTACGAGTTTTGCACAAATTTGACGGAATCAATTATGTTTTACAGCATATATGTAAAAAAAGTTTATTTTATTGTAAAATGTATAATTATTCCACAGTGAAAATATTTGAATTTGAATTATCAATAAACCCCGTGTAGAGAGGTTGAGAATAGCGTCACTCTACATGAATTTGTATTAATGGAGTTTGGATGAGGCGTGGTAAAAAATGTTGAAAAAAATGATGTTTTTTTTCAGAGACTCTTCAAAGAGACTCTTCAGAGACTCTTCAGAGACTCTTCAAAGGGTTAAAAATTTTGCAAAAAAAAAAAAAAAACTAATCAGTTGACACAACGTTCTCAAAATAGAAGATTTTTCATTATTGTTATAGAAACCAATAGTTAAGACCACGTTCCTCAAATGGCACTTTATATTTCATCCAGATTCATCGATAAATCTATAATTATTCTGTTTTCTGGGAACCACCCGGCAAAGTGTGCAGAATGGCAGGTGGTCGACCAATAAAGAAATTTTACATTTCAAATTCAGGAATGACGTTTGCAACCAATCCTGAACGTCTAAATCAATGTTTGCCACAGAAAGGACAGCTTGCATGTTTATTACAAGCAGCTCTTATACTAGCTACCCCGTTCGTGGGTTTTACCGTGTTGTTACAGTATGGCAATCTGCAATATAATTAAATGATTTTTTTGTGTGAATACACACGTAATACAGTACATAGTTTTTTTTTTAAATTAATTCTGATAAATTTGATTAATTTTCTTTCTGTACGTAAATACTGTAAATAGGTACTGATAAACTGGTAAATATTAATTTTGTTATAAGGTATTACAAATCTCATGTGTCACGTGAACTTGAGCCAGATTTTTACCTGCGTGAATATAATATAATATAAACTAATATTGTATTTATCTACTTAATTAAAATCATGTGATTTTTCTCAGGTCAATGTTTCCTTATACACATGTACTAACTTATATACAATTTTTGGTAGATATGTTATTTGTTCGTTAATAGGCAGGTTAAGACAAAGATTGTTAGATAACGTCAACCGATATCTGGAGAAGCTGAATGCTAAAGACGATTGGCAATCCATTGCTCAAGATAGAAAGGCTTGTTTTGGAGACAAAGGCCTTTCAAGGGCTTTCGGCCATCGAAAGTATGTAGGTACTATGTAAGTATGTTTATTTATCTGTGTTTAGGAAAAAAGTAGTAAGCGGCCTGTCACGAAAACAGACTTCTGACAAAATAAAATACCATCCATCGAGCCATACCATCACAGCATCTCCAACAAAAAGGGGTAGCCAGTGGTGATTTGGTGTAAATGGCGTTCGTGATTTGTTACTTTTAATCTTATTTTATTCATATTTTATGCATCCATTTGAATTTATTCATCATATTATACTAATTGTTTTAAATTTAATACATTTCATCATGGATTATTATTTTTTTTTTATCTTATTTTATTAATTTGTTCTTATTTTATTCATTCATTTGAATCTATTCATCTTGTTTTATTTATTTCTCATATATTTTTATCGTAATTTATTACTTTTAATTGATCTTTTAGCTAATTGAATACGAAAATTGTGAGTTATTATTTGGTACTGAATTTACTGTTATTTGATAGTGATTCATTTAACTTTGATGATTTTTTTAAAGATTTCTCAGGTAAATTTAGGATTTTCGCCGGTCCACCTTTTGATTTTGCATTTTGTTTTCATATGCTATAATTGACTGTCTGATCCTGTGTACGTTGTAAAAATAAATAAATAAAAAATATAGGTACTCTTGATAGATTTCGAAAAGATTTATATATAAAATAATCCATAATTATTACCTCTCGTTCAACAATAGTGGATAATCCATACACATTTTATTTCTCAATACTACAATCTTTGCTATGAATAAAAACATTAATAAAACTATCACAAACAAACAAAAAAAAATAACACTCAAAATTTTCAACAATTCGTTAATTAAAAAACACTGTATTAAAATCACTTTAATATTGAAAACAGTAAACACACAGAAATATATGATAATACATGATATATCACTTTATGTAGACACCTTATTATAGAAATAAGGAAGAAGTTTCGTTTATATAATCCGTTCCTCACTTATTTGACACTGAGAATGCGAGAAAATTATATTTGGTCACTTTTTATATAAATATACCATTTTAAATACAGTAGCTTCCTGTTTACTTGGTTCAGCTGCCTATGTTTTTTTGTAAGTAAAATATATTGTTAGAAAATGAAAAAGAAAACAAAGTATATAATATAATATGACAAGTTGCAATGCAGATTGTTTTATTTATTTTTCAGTAAATCTTATGATAAGAAAATAACTGATCTGTTCTATACATTATTTCTTAAATTTTCTTAATGTTTTTGAACGCATATATGCGTTCTTTGAATTTTCTGTAGGTTCTTTAGATGCTCAATCCCGTGGAGCACCCGGTAAAGAATTGGTCTCCCACTCTTCTCCATTAGTTTTCGAGTGTCCTGTAAAAGGCAGGTGTTCGAAAAATAAGACATTGTACATCTTAAATTCAGCGATGAGGTTTGCCACCCATCCTGAATGTCTTGATTTTATATTGGCACGGAGAAGACAGCTTGCATTTTTTATATGCAGCTGGTCTGCTGGCTACCCCACTTGTGGGATATGCCGTGATGGTATAGTAGATAGTAGTAGTTCTTTAGAGATACTTATCTAAATTAGATTAATTTAAAACAGGTGTTTTTACTAAAAGATGATAATTTCTCATCTTGAAGTAGAGTGAAAATCATAATCCCTCTCCCGGTAAAAGCAGATCTCCCACTCTTTTCCGTTAGTTTTCGAGCGTCCTGTAAGAGACAGGTATTCGTAAAACATCACGTTTAAGACATATTCCATTTTTAGTTCAGCGATGAGATATTTATTTATTAACAATTCACGGCGCTAGCCTTTTTTTTTTTTTAAAGATATATCTGGGTTTTGTTATAAACCCAAATACAACCTTATACACCTTTCATACTAAGCTAAAAGCTTGTGCCGTGAAAGGGGAGTTTGCCGGCACCAGGGATCGAACCACGGACCCCTTGTTCTGAAGGCCGAGACTCTACCTCCAGGCCACCGACGAACTTTTACATGTTATATATTTACATACATAGTTCATATGATGTATATACAAGTGTAGAATATTAAGAAACAACAATCATAATAAAAAATAATAAAAAAACACATAAAAAGAACAACACAACTATCAGTATCACAGCATAAGTTATGAATGGAAAAAAAGTCAGTGGATATACCACCAATTATGAATGTCTTAACTATTGTTGACACAACTTGCAAGTTTGTTACGTGTAGTTGGTCTGTTGGCTACTCCACGTGTAAGAAATGCCATGATTATGGTATGAATGTGTTAAAATTATATTATTTCGTTTTACTTGGATTATGGTTATCTATTTACTAAAACATCCATTTGCTTTTCTTTTCTTCTTCGCCCTTATCCCATTTACTTGGTGTCGGCTCTCCTAGTCCTCATCTTCCGAGTTTTCCTGCCCCCTGCATCCTCTGAGCTCAACTCTGCCTCCATCAGGTCCCTGGTAATTGTGGACATCCAGGTGGTCACTGGTCTACATGGTCTTCCGGGTCCTACTTCTATTATTTCAAGATAATTTGAATAAACACGTATCTATTGTACTTTTTTAGATGTGTGATGTCAACGGAACCGCAATACAATAATCATAATGATTAGTAATTTCGAAACACCACAATACCTAAAACACAAAACAAACCACATACACAACATCATGAATCATTGAGAAAACAATAATACGCATGTTATTGTTACTTTTTATTAGTAATTAATTGATGAAAATGTTACGAAATGAAATGATTCCCGTTAAATCCCCTTTGCTTTCTAGGAAATGTTTACGTCAAAATACACATCCTTGTATAAACAATGTATCCTTAAAATAAGTTTTCGGTAATAACTTTTCTTTGATGTTCAGTGAATTTTTGGAAATAAACTTTGATTTCGTATATAAGATCCTGAATTTAGCGTGTAAATTTCAGCTGAAATGGATATTACTATAATACTAAGCCATGGGATATTACAATCAATAAGGCGTATCTAACCTCTTCTTAATTTATTTCTAAATTAAAGTATTTTCCATATCTCCAGATGTTATTTATTTACTCCTTACTGTACATTGATTACAAGCAATTTCACATAGAAGTACAATTATTTTAAATATAATCAATATACAGAGGGTAAGTTTGTGGCGGAGGGGCGATTTTTTCCATCTAATCCGATATCATGAAACGTTCACAAAAAAAGCAGACAGTTTTTAATAAAACATTAGATACCTACCTATTTTATTGTATTATTAGGTAGTTTCGAGGCCAGACATACTTTTTTCAAAAAACGCAGATCAAATGCTTCAAAAACACTTAGGTACTTATCTTCTTCTTCTTCTTCCTGGCACTGTCCCAACTTATTGCCGCTGAAGGCTGTTGGGGTCGGCTCTTCTCGTTCTGAGGTTATACGTTCTTCTGTTTCCTATATCATCTTCATTTAGGCCATTTCTCCGCAGGATTCTATTGCATTGTGTCATCCAGGTAATACTTAGGTACTAATGTACTATAGAATATAGATGACCAAACAAACCCTTGTCAGGTCTTGGCCCAATTGCCTTGGTCTGCCTAATTACGTAAAATGCTAGGCCAGTAAAATTAGAGATAGCAATATATTCAGCATATTATTCTAGAATCTAGACCTATTTTTTCAATACTGATATATCTAGTTATCAGGAGACAGAAGAAGTTGGAGGCGATAGCTGACGGAGACCAAGGTTGGATATGAGCTTTTGAGCCATCGAAGAAGAAGAAGAAATATCTAGTACTTACCTAACATTTTTGGGTTTCATTTGAGATTAATAGTTCCACCCTTTTACCTATTTTCCATAATAAATTTAATACTTACAGGAAAAGCTTTGAGAAATAATTGATACAATAATTTCCTTTTTTCACGTATACGAATTATATTCACACACGAAATAAATAAACTTCATTATTGATTAAAATGGATGAGTCATAGAGTTGTATTGAATAATAATTGTAAATAAATAATCCTATATAATAAAAAGGTACATACTTATGTACTTCTGCAATACACATCCGATCATTTGTTATTATTTGATGACTTATATCTGATGTATTTCTGGATTCCTAGAAGGGGATTCCCTCTGAATGGTTTTCCGTCTTTCTCAGCAGCCGATGTTATTGTGCTTAATAATGTTTAGTATACGGCGATGTTTGGATAACGTTCTTAATTTAAATAAGAATGATTTTTATCTCATAATTGATACGATATTATTTATAATATCGTTGACATAAACAAACAGAACATCTTGAAAATAGTAAGAAAGTAAATAAAATTACTTAGTATTAAAGTATGGGAACTGCTCCCCGCTAGTAGTTTTACGATATTCTCGTTTTTATTAAAGAATATTTCAGAACCACCGAGTGGGGTAGCCAGCAGATTAGCTGTAAGTAAATATATAATATACATACAAGTTTTCCACTCCGTGCCAACAAAAATTAAGACGTTCAGGATGGGTGGCAAACCGCATAATTATGTGAATTTAAGATGTAAAATGTCTTCATTATTTCGAACACCTGCTTTTTACAAGACGCTTTAAAACTTACTTGAAACAGCAGGAGACCAATTCTTAACCGGGTGCTCCACGGAATATTGTTACCATAATGAAATATTAGTTTGCCTACTATCAGTTGTCTAGTTTTATAATTTTCGAGATCCTTAATCAAAAGAGGCAGCTACCCAAAGGTCCGCCCTGGTCATACCATCTACCATGCAATAGTTTTGCGTTATCATTTCCGGACCAACTACAATTTTGACACATACCTAGGGTTGCCAGATGGTATCCAAAAGGAGGACATGTCCTCCTTTTTTATGATTTGTCCTCCCTTACCTACTGTAAGTCCTCCTTTTTGCTAAACATCGGGTTCTGCGAGTTTTATTTTTGTATAAAACTCGCGAGAGTGTTTTCACTGATTAATACTCAGTGGAGCAAAGAGAGAAATAGACTTAGTGTGTAGGTAGTCAGTTAAATCTTTAATTCTTACTCAATACAACTTAAAAAAAATAACATGTGAAGATTTTTATAATTATTTGTTGAAAAACCAAGAACTTCTTTCCAAAATTGGCATCTCAACTAAATATGAGTAAAATAAAGCAAGATAATATAAAATATTCGTTTGATTTCTGAATGTCCTCCTTTTTTACAGAAAATCCTCCTTTTTGTACCCATCTGTCCTCCTTTATCAAATTATCATCTGGCAACCCTACACATACCTAACTTCAAATGGACAAACAAACACACGGAGTTAATGTGTACGCTTTAGAACATTCCTATTTATAAATTTAATCTTTTTGCGTTTTTGTTGTTATTTTATTAGCGCGAGGAGTAAAGTAGTTGTCTTCGATGGTAGAAGTTTGACCGGTTCTGTCTGTGACGCACACACTGCGCCTGCGACGTTTCGTCACATATAATACCGACGTAGTCAGGTAATCCTCATACGTAATACCTACGATGCTTATTACAATTATTGATACTGCCTACTTAATTATTTTTATTATTGCGTAGTAGAGATGTCAATGTTTTTACTCACTCGTTACCGGTATACACTTTCGGTAAATATTGTACTTATATGTCGGTAATATTACCCGTAACTTGATAAGTTCTGTATAATAATATATTGTTCATCAGTCGGTTACCGGTAAATAGTTGGTAAAAGTACTCGTTATTTTTTAGAAATAAGTATTTTAAGAAAATATTCTCTAACAAAACCGAGGAGTTTGTGAAAAATTTCAAATTCCTATACCATTTTGAAAAATTTGACGACGACGGGGTAGAAATTTTAAGGTGAAGCAAAAATAATTGAATTTGAAAATTGAAATAAAAAAATTTGGGTTCCGGCAATTTTATATCCGTTATTCAATAACGAGTATTTTGCTTGGATTATCTTTCGGTACTCGGTATGAAAAAATATCCGGTATTGGCATCACTAAATAATAATGTACTTACCTATTGTATTTACAACGAACTAAATTATTTTGATAACGGGTATTTGTTCGATTTTATCATGATTGTATTTGATAAATTCCATGAAGTCAGAAATGAAATAGAACACCTACTCTTCTTTACAATATTCGATATTGATATTCGACTAAATATTAAGACTTTCAGGATGGGTGGCCCGTGGAGCATCCATCAAAAAATTGGTCTCCCACTATTTCCGTAAGTAAAAGGCATGTGTTTGATAAAAAAACAAGACACCATACATCTTAAATTCGGCAGTGATAACGTTTGCCACCCATCCTGAATATTTAATTTTTTTGTTGGCACATGGAGGACTGTTTGCAGATTTATTACATGCAGCTGGTCTGCTGGCTACCCCACTTGTGAGATATATAGTAGGGCAGTAGTATATTCATTAATAATTGTGTCTGATTATCAATTTAGATTTAATTCACAATGATAAAATTAGATTGATAATGAACTGTAGGCCTAGTCAAAACACATTTAAGCGTTACGTTTTCGTTCAAACAAGACGAGGTTGCGAGAACGCGTAAATTTTCGTAGCTAAGATAACACATGTAGCTACGAAAATTGACGCGTTCTCGCAACGTCGTCCGCGTTTGAACGAAAACGTAACGCTTAAATGTGTTTTGACTAGGCCTACTGATAAGTGGAAAGACATCTCATTCACGTTTCATTTTCTATAGTAGAAAGAAACACTTGTTTCTATTTACTTAACTAATCGTATTGTCATTGTGGTAGAAAGTATGTTTTGGCCATATATTTTGTTAATAAATGAATCAGTCATTTGAGAAACAATATACGTCGGGTTTTTAGCGAAAATGATTTTTTTTTTTATTTGGGTCCTTTTTCTTGAAACGCGCGTTATTTCATTTAGAAACCACGTAATTTTTAGCTATTTGATACAAATTGAGCTGATTAACTTGGCCAGTCAGTAGAAAAACAACACAAGGCAGTGACTTATGTGGTTACTACACTAAATTTTTTCGTGTCGATTCACATCTGAAACTTAACGCCAACCACTAACGTGGGTGAAAATGATGAAAAATAGTGATTTTTGGTTGTTTAATAGATAATCTGTGATGAAAATGTTGATTTTTATTCCCTGAAATGGTGTTCATTTGAGAAACAACATAAGTCACAGGTTTTAAATTAACAAATTAATATGCAAATAAAATATTTTGACATATAATAAAGGTTTATAAAAAAGGAATACATTGTAAGTAACATTTTGATTTGAGTAAAATATCAACATTTCATTCAAAATTTCAAACAACAGTTTTTTGTGTTTGTACTGACTGACTTATATTGTTTGTCAAATGACCGAACATGACTAACTCTTGGAAGACAAAATAACAGTATTTGATAATTAAGGAAGAGGTAAAAGAAATTATATTAAATTAAAACAAAACACATAATGAGATTCCTAACTTTTTATTCATATAATAATTTCTCATACAATTTTCCTTTTCACAATATAATATGGTGGAACAATCTTTACCCCGTAATTTGTAACATAGCTACTAGGAAAATAAAATATATTTAAAGAGTAAAAAATAAAATAAATAAATATCAGCCTCATAAAAATAACTACAGACTTTTCTAACTCCCAAACTCTTTGTAGGAAGGAGTTTGAGGACTTAAAACATCTTCAAAAATCTGTCCTTCATTTCAAATAGGAACACTGGATAATGTCGTTATTAACCATGTGCTAAGTGATGAAATGTCCATTTGTCAACACCTCGATAGCTGCTCCAGCGAAGAGCATTATAGGGCGAAAGATAATGGGCCACTTGCAGATTTTTTTTTATTACATAAAATTGTAAATTAGTATGAAAGAAACACAACCACAATTTATTTTAATTTTTCTTGCACTATTTTCTTAGATATTAGCTTTTAAAAATTGGATTTTCTCGGAATGATCAAAAACGATATGGCGGCGCTGTGACGTCACGGAGTCCCATGTGTGTATGAGATTATAATCTGTGATTTTTTTTTTATTTTAACAGATACAACAGCTTTAACAATGAACAATACAATAATAAACATTTAATAATTTATAATTCAAGAGTTTTTGTGTTTACGCTGTGGAAATCCATTTTTAATTTTAATAAATAAAATATAAAAATATATTATTGAGCACTGTTTAATCTCCACTATGTTAGGTTAATAATTTACATCGCCAATTAAGTGGTTGCGAAAGTTACTATGATTCACAGGACTCCGTAACGTCATCAGCTGTTTAGAGTGTTTTGCCAAACGTCAAAAATTTTGGGTTTTATTTTTGGAAATTCTTTATAATTTAGATATCTAAAAATTTTTAACTGACATATTTGTGTTTTCCGACCTCAAATTTACTAAATTCGATAATTTTTATTAAAATCCCCCACGACTGCAAGTGGCCCATTGGCATTGAAAGTCCAGGGAACATGTTATGCTATTGACATGGTTTTTAACACAAAATTTGTATTTTTTTATATTATACTATTTCAAATAATTGACACCTATTATGTGCTTCCATATATTATGGAACACTTAGACCATCTGTTATTGTAATCTTTCCCAAAAATAATGCTGCATTATATAGAATCTTATTAAAAAAAACTCAATATAATTGTTTGACTAAGACAAACAAAGTTGTAATCTCGCAATTGTATATTATCTCAATATTTCATTTTCTATGATGACGTGCAAAAAGAATAAATAAATAAATAGATATACTGTCTTCACTTTTCATCAATGAACATTGAAAATGGATTATAATAACTATCAATATTTTTTTTTTACTCTTTAAATATATTTCATTTTCACTAACCTACAAAAACATTCTTTAAAATTTTACAATCCTAAATTTCTCTACGCAATCAACTCTATAATCTCATTTATTTCAGTACAAAGAAAATAATAATAAATACACATATGTACTAACTCTTTGTTTTTATTGTTTATTTGTTAAATAATATCTTTAATTTATAATATATTATTCTTTTTTTATATAATATAAATCAATTTACAAAATCTATCAATACAAATTTATATAAAAAAAATATGTTGTTTATAAAAAAAACATTTTGAACAAATCATGATTTAAAAATTATGAAATAAATACAGAAACAGTATAAAAATGATATAAGTTGTTGTATAAAAGAAAAGAGATATTGAAACTTAAAGTATGATTATGTGTCTCACCGCCGATGGCAGACAGCGTTCGTTTACGTCACTATGAAAAGTATAGAAGTGTATCCGACAAAAGCAACACATTACAATAAGTTATGCAATGATGAACTGTCACCTAACTCCACAATGTGGGGTTGTAACTAGATAAATGGAAGTCCCAAGATTAAAGTAATATCTGGGCGGTCAGTAGCTCACTGCTGCGCTGTAAACAATCATAGTGCATAGTATTGTCATCGGTCATCGCGATGTAATCAAACACTGTCTAACAATTATACCCTTACATTGCCATAAAGAATGGAAACACACCCTTAAATATAAAATAATAATATAAATTTGGCTCTATCATAGTCATTATTGATAATTTATTTATATAGATAATTTAAAAAATATCAAATAAAATATACGTAGGCCAACATTTGAATCTATGACACAATAAGAATGGCTGGGAGATATCAGGCATAATAGTGCCTGGAAGATCAAAATTAGAGATGAAATTATTGTATGTAACACAGTCTGTTGTGTTGAAAACTGGATTTTCACTTACTCAGAAGTGTGGATGTCAATCAAATTAAGTTTTGAACTACTATAGATGACTTCAAATATTGTGTGTTTAAACAGAACTTCGATAGAGGGACATAGTATAGGAAACCATGTTACATGTGAAATATTTGAAAAAATATAGTATAACTTGTGTTGAACCAGATAAAAAATATAGTATAGTGTGAAAGGTGTATAAGGTTGTATTTGGGTTTATAACAAACCCAGATATATCTTTTTTAAAAAAAAATAAAAATAAAAAAAAAAAAAAAAAAATTCTGATACATGTGACAAGCATGATATAGAGGAATTGGGAATGTTACCCGGGTTTAAAGAGTACTCTTAACCAGCCTGTGTCGATTCGTAAGCATCGAGACTCTGTATCATGCTATCCTTAAGGAAGTTCACATTGATGTATCACCACGTACACACAATATATATAATATACCTAACTAGTATGTAACCTAATTCATTAGGTTGGATTAGTGGTTAACACACTCGCCTTGCAAACGAGGGGTCGTGGGTTCGATCCTCAGTCTGGGCAAAAATATTAATGTCCATTTTTCTGAGCAATTCAATGTGTGCGAGTCATCTATAGTAGTTCAAAACTTAATTTGATAGAGATGAAATGTTCAATAGAAAAGAGATGAGATGCTCATTGCTGTAGTCCAACTTCTGTACCTGTAGGACATGTGGGATTGGTGGCCACAAGGAAAACCTTTTTACCATTGAAAGTTTATGCTTTCTTTGATAAACTTATATTACCTCAAGCACCTAACAAAACTGTATTGATAAAAAAGTATATCCCTATTTCTTTTCTTCCTTTTTGCACCATGTGTGGCCATTAAATCTAAAATTGATCAAAAAATATTGCTTTATTTAGAAATTAAAACCTATTTTGTGCATGTGTCTGTCGTTAATGAGATACATACATATTTCCCAATACGGCGAAAAGTATTGTGCGCTGCCCTCTTTATAAAAAACATAACTCTCTTATCTTAGAAATACCTGACTTTAAAGACATCAAGATGTATAGACAACCTTTACAAAGACACTTTAATACATACATGTTAAACTCAATGCGTGTAAACCAGCATCCATTTCATCTCTAATTGAAAACATTATTCCTATGTGCAATCAATATAATAATACATCATTAAAATTCACATTATAATATAATATGAGTTTTATAAAAATTATAAAACTTAGAACAATAATGTTGCCATATTGATGAATAGTAAAAAAGATCTATTAAAATCAGTATAGAGAAAATGGCATTTGAAATAATGAAATTGCATTATACTGAATGGCTAAAACCACATTTACATTACAGGTAATGTTGCTTTAGAGGTATTTTAAAACATAGTTTATATAAAACACAAATTGATAGCCTTTTAGCAAAGCCTCCAGCTTTTTATCAACTGTTAATGGCCCAAATTGAGAACACGTTAGAAAAACCTACTTCTAATATTGTCATCTGTAATACTCTACGGATTAAAACTAGAATGGTGTCATTATTTGTAATTATAAACCACTGACATAATAAGACTTGTGAGGCTGTGCATTTTGACCAAATTCAAGCAAAAATATGGTTTCTTCCGTCGCAGTAAAGCCTATATTCCTATGAAGAAATAAATCATACCAAATGAGACAGTAACTGTGAAAGAGTGGTGTCCCTTTCTCATATATTTCCAGTGCATAATAAAACTGAATAATTATCATAGTAGTTATATATATCATAACCATGTGTTAAAAAGGGACAACCCTCTAACGATTAGTCTCTCAGGTGGCACGATTTTTTAGAAAGTGCACAGTCTTGTATTAGTATTATGTCTGTGTTTTTACATTATAACAGTTATGAAACGGATTTTTGTAATAAAACTTTGAATTTCTAGTTGATTTCAAGTTATTTCTCTATGCCAATAATATGTATCTTAAAAAGTAAATTAAATATACATAGACATATGATAGCTGAGTGATATTCATAAATAAAATATAATCTTGGAATGACTTTTTACAATAAATAATTATGACAATAGTCTGCCTTCATTACTTCTAGACTGCCTCTTAGTAATACAATAATGTTTTACAATAAATATTTTAAAATATTCTGAGTGCTTTCATAAATTTAACAGTGATAATAAAACCGAGTTTCATTTTTTACGAGATTACAAATGAATATTTTGAGAATTCATTACATTTAATATAAAAACAATATATTGTACAGCACGTAACTGCAGTAGGCTGATTGTATAACAATAACTATAATGTCTATGAGATTATTTAACCAATAGGAAATCAAATGGAATGATTTTCAAATAACGAGATTGGTGAAATGAAAACAATACGAACCAATCAAAATGAAGCATTCAAATATAAACTTGCTTCATTCCTTTTTCAAAATATAGACCAATACGAATGAAGTATTTTAAAATTGACTTTGTCTTATTCTATCATGTTTCCTTATTTATTTTTAGAACAGAATAAGAAAGTTTAAATTCAAATTTTCAAACTACAGTTAAAATGGAATGATATGATCAATAAAATTAAACAGTTCATTTGGCACTACCTACATCGAAATATCAATAAAGTATTTGATATAAACATAAAGTCATAAAGTGTAATAGTCAAATTTTCAAAATACATTTGTACAATAGTAATTATAGAATTAATAATAATACTTGAAAATGGAATGGAATATTTATCAGGAAACAACATTAGCCCGGTCCATACCAAAACCACAGACAAATGAAAAATAGTTCTTTTTCTCTTTTCTTCCCATTTAAAAAAAAAAGAAGATAAACCAAATAACACCTCCATGAGAAGCAATGAGCAGATGTCAAACAAGAAAATTTCAGCAGACGCAGGATCCAAACATGGGATCTCTCAATTGACTGACCACCTTACCAATATAAACAAAATGAAAAAGTTAGTCTGCTGACTACCTTGTATAAGATGCTTTGATGAGATATACATTTGTAAATAAATGTATTGTTATTTCTGTTATGAATTTTTTGACACAATTGGATGTCGTGAACTGGATTTTTTACTTGCTAGAAGTGTAGATGTCAAACATATTTTGAACCACTCCAGATTAATCATTCCAATTGAGTCAACCTTTTTGAATAGGTATTAACTAGGTAGGTATGTTGTATATGATACACATACATATGTGAACTTCCTTAAGGAGTGTACAACACAGAGTTTCGACGCTTATGAATCGACTTAAGGCTTGATTAAGAGTTCTCTTTAAACCTAGGTAACATTCCCAATTCCTCTGTGCCATGCTTATCACTATGGATGAGTGTGATCAATTGGAATGATTAATCTGGAGTGGTTCAAAATATGTTTGTATTTTTATTTCCCTCTTCACATTTCTATACTAAAATAATAGTATATAAAAAAAACATTTATTCGTTTGCTTGTAGCTCCGGTATAGACACATTTTGTTTGAACAATTTCTATTCGGCAGTGATTTGAATTCCTACATTAGATTCTGTTAAGGAGACTTGTGGCACTATGGGGAGATTCTCTGGAATGACCTCCTGATTTTCAACTTCTTGTACTGAATCTCCGTTCTCCATGACACCATTCTCTACAATGGCAGCAGCCTGCACATCCGCTGGTTCCAGTTCTCCATCTATGACTTGTTTATTTCCCGTTATCTCGTCTTGCAGCTTCTTACCAAACTCTGCATCAATTTCTGAGACACATCTGACTAGCTTGTCTCGCTCTTCGGTTGTCCAACTCGAAAACCATTCATTGAAAAGTTTGACCTAAAAATTCAAATATATTTTTTGTTAATTTATTAGTAAAACAATACTTGTTGACTTTAAGTTGTGTGTTGCAAAACATATCTTGTATATTTTTTGTTATTAAAAAGTATTAATACATAATTATGTTTACAATAATTTAAAATTTACTTATTTCACTTTACTTCACTAAGTGTTCTAAAAATCAAAACATTCAGTATGGATGGCACGCAGCATTGCTGAGTTGAAATTGAAATGTCTCATACAAAATCTTTTACAATAATCAGACATTCACCAAATACTGAAAACTTATAGAGGAAAGTGGGAAATCTAATATATTTTGGGAATTTCATAGATAAACAAAAAATTATTGAACTAAATGAATTATTTACAGGTAACATTACAAATTTAAATCAACGCAATGTTAGAGACCCTAAATTGACACAAAGTATTGCCATAAACTCACTAATAATTATAAAATCTTAGAGAGAGAAAAGAATATATCGATCGTCTAGTTCCATAGGTTAATAGCTCGAAATTTTCAAAATGTTTTGGTCAATGGTTACAACTTCATTTTGTAGTTCTGAATATTATAATTTCGAGTTGTTTACTTACGGAACTGTGGATTGATCATTTGCTTATCACAATTCTTGAGATTTTGAGATTCCACATCTATAATAATACATTTGAAGGGCTTGGAGCAGTAGGATGATAAGCCACATTTTTTACCAAAATGAGTTATGGATGAGACTATATGCATTTGCCTATGGACTATCCATAAAATATTTCAAAATATTAAATATCCTCATATTGATCACGCTGTTCATGAAAACATTATATTGCTCAGAGGCTTTTTTATGTTTTTTTGTCAATAACGTGACAAGCCATTGTCAAACATGGCCGACAAAGATGACAGTTCGTTGTAGTTGCGTTAAAAATAGTTTAAAATTAACACGAAATTACAACTATTTTGAATGATTCTTCCAGATCGTCTTATGACAATAGCTCAAAAGATGACAATTATGTGCCGTCAAGTGATGAATCTTCGGATCTAGATGAGGTATGTCAAAATTTATTAATTTGTGGTTTGTCATAGTACTGTTCCGAGCCCTTCATTTATTAACATACCCGACACTGGAAGAGATTCATAGGTTTATCTTGGCAGTTGACAGCTCCCATGGAGTTGACAATACCATTCACATAAGCTGCATTAGAGGCCATCTTCTCAGCCAGAATAGGCAGGAAGTCCTGACGCTGTAGTTCACTCCACTCTCCAAACCACTGGATCATGTAGCGCACTTGAGATTCTGATGATATATTTGAGCTTGTCATTGTGGAAGATTCTGGAAACAAACATTTGCTGCCATAAAAAAATATTGGAAATTTACTTCTTTATTGACAGGAATAGAACATTAAAAAAATAAATAATTTGGGAGATTCTAGGTACAAATTAAAATGTTTTAAGCGTGTACAGTGCAGAATAGAATGAAGAGTAAAGTATGTAAATAAGTTATGATGGTTTGGACATGTGGAGTGAATGAACGAGGATGACAAAGAGGGTGCACGTATCTGAAAGAGGGGTGTGAGAAACGCAGACATCCAAGAACTATGTGGCTTAACCATGTCGATCAAATTCTCAAGGACGATCATGTGTTGTGTAAGAGAAATTGGCGTGCAAAAAGGGGACTTAAATTTCAACTTATTTCTGCTCTGTTCTCTGGGAAAAATATGTGTTGAAGGTAAAAAGTAGAAGCTAAAGAACAAACCATATATTATTATAAATGATGAATTCGGGTGAAAATGTTATGTTTATGTAAACCAACTGCCAACACCCACTTCAAGTTGTCTGCCTGTTTTATAATTTCCAAGTAAATAATCATAATTATAACTCATTAGATGTGGAGTGAATGAACGAGGATGACAAAGAGGGTGCACGTATCTGAAAGAGGGGTGTGAGAAACGCAGACATCCAAGAACTATGTGGCTTAACCATGTCGATCAAATTCTCAAGGACGATCATGTGTTGTGTAAGAGAAATTGGCGTGCAAAAAGGGGACTTAAATTTCAACTTATTTCTGCTCTGTTCTCTGGGAAAAATATGTGTTGAAGGTAAAAAGTAGAAGCTAAAGAACAAACCATATATTATTATAAATGATGAATTCGGGTGAAAATGTTATGTTTATGTAAACCAACTGCCAACACCCACTTCAAGTTGTCTGCCTGTTTTATAATTTCCAAGTAAATAATCATAATTATAACTCATTAGAAACAAAAGATAAGTACCTAGGTAGTTAGAAAAAGTAATTATTTTGCGATAACTGACCTTTGTATTATTCATGAGGTATTTATATAATCTAACTATTGCAAACAATGTGCAGTTATGAATTTAATAAGTAAATAATTTCATTTATAATCAGTAATACTATAATTTGTCAAAAGAACACAGAAAAGGGTAAATAAATTCAGTCATTTTGACAAACTAAACTTCAAGGAGAATTAATATGCAGGCTTGGATAAATTATGCATTTGTTTGCAAATTTGAATTGCGTGATTAATTATTCTCTCACTCCTTTTGTCCTTGCTGGAAGTTTATAGCAGTTTTACAAAAATATCAATGCCTTGCCGATGGCAGTACTTTTAATCAACTATTTTACATGCAAATGTCCAATATTTATGGAAATCTCATTGGAATTATTTTGCCATACCTTTAATACTTCGCAAAACAAATCCACATACCTAATATGGTACAATAGTACGCATATAGAATAATGAAAGTTGTGTTGTGATACAAGTAATTGTCTACCGTTATAGAAAGCAAGGCACCATTTCACTTACATTATATTTGGGATGACATTATTAGTATTGGACACTATTTCTATCAACTGCTAACTTTATAATGTATTATATTATATAATTATGCTACTCACCTGTGCTTTTAGTTTCGTATAATAATTATTTTATTTATTACAATCTTAAGTCTTATGTAAATTGACACATGACATGTAAACATAAAACAAGGTGAAGGTTACGCCGGATATGGTTCACTTCTTTCTAAATACTGCAAGAGTAAAGTTACGCATGAATACAGCTGTCAATTTTGAGATAGGTGATTGGTCTAATTTTGGAATTGTATTTGAACCGTAGCATTATATTATTATTTAGTATTTTTATTGACATTTCTGTAAAATTAATTTATAAATGAAAGACAAACGAAAAATAAGTGAAGTTTTTTAAAAATACCTATGTCAAGTAAGAATAATTTTGAGATAATAAAGTATTTATTACCGCCATCCTTTGAATACACTCTAAAGCTTTTTGGTTTAATGGATTTCGAGCTTTGATATATAACTTTAAATTGATGTGTATAGATGACGCTGGGTGGCGAATATCATCACTGAACTGAACTGAAGAAAATCTAATATCTTCCACAGACCACTTGAGAATTTACAAAAAAGTGAGAGATCTATTCTTTGCCATAGACTTGTGAAATTTTGAGTTCTGTGGACTCCACAAAGCAATGTAATGTATGAAAACATATTTCTATAAACGGTACCTATGCTGTAAATACATAGATATGTAGGTATATGAAAGCAGATGTACCTATCTAGGTGTTTGTTATATCTAAACTCAAATTACAACGTTGTACATCTTTCACGGTAAGTTAAAAACTTGTGTCATGAAAGGGGACTTCGCCGGCATCTGGGATCAAACCGCGCATTTCTTGTGCATGAAGCTGAAACTACATTCAGGCTGCTGACAAATAAACTAGCAATTATTACACGTGCAAAACTCAAGTACTTCATGGACGTGTTTTTATACACAGAATCGAAAAAAAAACATAATTCAAAACTAATAATACTTTGCTGAAATAATTGTGACCCGAAAAAAATCGTTGTGATTAAAATCACTCACTCTGTACCGGACAATGGCTCACTCCAGAGAGCCGGGTACACAAAGACTGTGTCTCCGTGATGGGCAGGAGTGGAGGTGAGTGATGGGTTCACCGGTTCTTCGATCGCCGCGGGCGCTTACACAGGATGCAGGGGTGGTACTAGGCCTCTAGTACCGCGGATGAAGCGTAGGTCGGGCAGGGGTAGGTCGGGTCGCGACGCCGGGTGTGATGCCACTCGGCAAGCACTTCAACGCCCGTCGGAGCCGGCCTAATAGAACGCAGGCAGAGTTCGCGATCCCGCGCCTGGACACCTAGGCACACTACACTAGCTACTCTATTTGAGTTGTACGACCACAGGCAATGAACCAATGGTCAACTCTTTCAAGCAACTAGGCAGCGTACGGCGGTTGTCACGGTAAGGCACTTCGGGAGGCGACCACTACACTGCAGAACTACGTCGGAAAGCTCGTCGGAGAGGTGAAGGTACTGCTTTGTGTAGTCCGTAGAGATGAATCCAAATCCAGGCCAGGTCGTATGCAGCAATGTAATCCTTTCAAGTTCAGTCCAGTGTCAGCAAAGGTGATCCAAAAGCAATTCCAAGGTAGGCAGGTAGTGGTAGGTAGAAATAAAACACGTCTGTTCAGTAGCGCTGCTCAGCAAGTTCTGACGACTAATGAATTGCGTCCCCTATATATACCCCTTTGGCTGGCGCGCACCGTCTCATCGGGCACCTCGCCTGGGCGGTATACCGTGCGTTTCAGCCTCACGGTGTGTCGGGCATTCTCAACCCACCACACCGCGTGCCGCTTGGGGACCAAAACACCAGCCGTCATTTCTTTATTTTTCATAATATCACATATTTTACAACATATTTACAATTACAAATATACATTACAACAAGTTAGCATGTTATTTAATCTCCCGCGACACTATTCTACAACATACATTGGTTGCCTAATCTACTATAACACACACCAATGGTTTGGCATCCATGTCGTGGGTTTTCTCCATCCTAGCATGCTTTTACTTCGCTGTGTGGCATGGAAATGGGCATGTATCATCTTATCTATTATCCCAAATGATTGTTATACATCGTGGGTGTATGTGCCTGTCAGTGAGCCCGAGTTGGCGGCCACGGTGTTACCTACACACCGTGTTACGGCGCGGAATTATCGCCAAAACTTGTCTTTTCGCTGTTACTCTGTCGATGTTACATTGATCCTCGACGTATTTGATGTCAAATTACTCGTCTCGTCGAGATCTATCTAAATATGTAACATACATTGCAATCAGAGCACATATGGCAAGTTTGGTAATTCCCGCCGCCCGCGTGGGTCGGAGTCACATCATGCGCATACTATCTCCCACCTACCTCTCTATGCGCGTCAAAAGTAAGAATTCTCGCCAAACCTCACTTATCCAACCGATCCCGCGGCCGATATTAATGATTCACATATCATTTTAATCAGCGTCGCGAGACCGATCGGCTCGTGTGAGGCTCGCTCATAAATTCTTACCCAGACGCGACATAGTTGTGTGTGGGGGAGGACCGCTGTTCGATACACTCCCCCCGTGAGGTCTCCGCCTCACTCTTCAAAGCCGAACTCGCGGTCCGTCAAGTTCAGACGCAGGATTCGGGCTGCAGGTCGCTTCATGGTGGTGTTCTTAGTTCGGATGTTCGCGGCTCGCACTTGTCCGTCTGCTCCGGGGTACACTGCTTCAACTCGTCCTCGGGGCCACTGGTTGCGGGGAAGATTCGGGTCCGCAACTATCACCAACTCTCCGACCTGCAGTGGTGGCGTTGATCTTCTCCACTTCTGGCGGTTGGCCAGGGTGGGCGCATACTCGCGCATCCACCGGCGCCAAAACTTATCCGCCAACTGCTGCGCTGCGTGCCACTGTTTCCGCACGCTGACGTCACCTTCCTCGTCCGGAAAGTATTTGAATAATGGACGTCCACTGGCTACCCCCATTAGAAAATGGTTGGGGGTCAAGGGCTCTTCCTCCTCAGGGTCCACACTGACGTGTGTAAGAGGCCGAGTATTAACAGTATGCTCGGCCTCCGCCAGTGCGGTCTGGAGGGTTTCTTCTCGTAGCGCTCGGCCTTTTAGCACTGTGCCGAGCGCCTTCTTCACGGAGCGCACTAGCCGCTCCCAGGCTCCCCCCATGTGGGGCGCGTTCGGTGGGATGAACTTCCACTCTATTCTCTTCACGCTGATGTATTCTTTTACTTTCTCTGTTTCGGCGACTTCCTTTAATGCGGCGTTTAGTTCTTTGCTGGCACCGCGGAAGTTCGTACCATTGTCGGAGTACATGCATCTTGGTGAGCCTCTTCTCGCCGTCATTCGACTGAGCGCCATTATGAATGAGTCGGCGCTCAGGCTGGCTGCTAGCTCAAGGTGAACGGCGCGCGTTGTCAGACAGGTAAATAACGCGCCGTACCTTTTCTCCCTCCTACGCCCAATTACAACTTCCAGAGGACCGAAGAAATCTACCCCACAATGGGTAAAGGGCCTCTGGTTATGGGCTAGTCTGCCTTCCGGCAATGCCGCCATCATCGGCTGTACGGGTTTGCTCTTTTCCATCCGACAGCTGGGGCACTCTCTTATCACCTTTCTCACTGTGGGTCTAAGGCGGACCACGGCACAATCTCGTCGTGCGTCCGCTACCACTTTCTCGGTGCTACTATGGCCGGAGTTAATGTGTAGTTGTGTCAGCCACAACCTGGTGTATTCATCTCCACCATCCAGTATGAGGGGTCTAGGGCACTCCCCTCCATCTGTCTTCATGTTCACAAGACGAGAATTAGAGACCATCAGGTCTCCCGTCATCACTGGTGCATATGCCGCTAGTCTACTGTTGTTGTCGATAGAGCGCCCTGCTTTCAAGGCGTTCCATTCACTCTTGAACGCCTTCTGTTGTGACTGCATCAGGCACGCTCTCTCTGCATTCCTCAGCTCTGGCACAGTAAGGGCTCCTCTCGTCCCTCTGCGACGATAGCAGTCTATGAACTTCCTCACATAGGCTGTCGCACGCACTAACCTTTCCCACGATGAAAATCGGGTCGGATCTGGTACTGCCTCTCCGACGCTGATGGCTTGTATTTGCGTAATGTGTCCGACGTGCTCCCTTCTCTCTACAGGACACGCCGGCAGGATCTCTCGTTGTGGCCACTCTCTCTCTGGTTCTCTCAGGAAGTCCGGACCACTGAACCATAGCCCTTCCGGGCTAAGGTCCGGTACTTCCGTATCTCTAGTCCCTAGGTCAGCGGGATTTTGTTTAGTGGGGACCCACCGCCAGTCGCTTGCTTGCGTCAGTTCGTCGATCTCGCCTAATCTGTTGGCTACGAACGAATGATACGCGCGTGGGTCCGATTTAATCCACTGGAGGACGGTTGTTGAGTCGGTCCAAAGCACGACCCGCTGTATCCGCCCTCTCATTTCTTTCTTGAGAGTTTGCCACAATCTCGCGGCCATCAGCGCCGCCTGCAGCTCCAATCTGGGTATACTCAAGGGTTTTAGCGGCGCGACCTTCCCTTTGCTGCCTAGGAAGGTCACCCGTCCCTCTTCTTCCAGATATGCCACCACACACATGGCCGACTCTGAAGCGTCTCCAAATATATGTATGGTTGCTTCACTATCTTTCCGCTGTCTGCAACAGCGGGGTATTGCGCAACTGCATTGTGCTAGGAGCCGCAACCAATTCTGCCACTTCTCGGCGTGTTGCGGCTCCAGCTTCTCATCCCATTGGATGCTGCTCCTCCATACTTCTTGAAGCAGTATCTTCGCCCTGATCAGTACACACGCGATGAACCCCAGCGGGTCAAAGATCTGCATGACCTCGCTAAGTAGCTGTCTCTTTGTCGGCCACTCTGTACCCACTTGGCCGACTGGTTCACCGCGTACTTAAACGTGTCTTCGCGGGGGCTCCAGGCCACCCCTAGCACACGCTCGGTATGATCCGACGCTATCTGCACTTCATCTGGTATATGCGCGTCGGATCCTAACACACTGGCTTTGTTGGAGGCCCAATTTGTTATATGCATCCTTCCGGATGCTAATATGGCAGTGACTTCTTTCTTCATCTGGGCTGCTTCCGCCTCCGTTTCAAATGCATCAAGGTAGTCGTCCATATAAAACATACCTTCTATCGCTGCTACTGCTTTCGGGTAGATAGCTCTCTGACTGTCAGCTATCCGATTGCGTACATATTGCGCACTGGCAGGCGAACACTTCGCCCCGAACATCATTACCCTTAGACGCAGAGTGATGATAGCCCCTTCCCTTTCCCATAAGAAGAGCTGCGATTCTGTGTCATCGGCATTGATCCGTATCCTCAGGAACATATCCTTTATATCCGCTGTTAGGGCCACTCGCCCTTCACGGAAGCGTAATATATTCCCTAGCAGGGAGGTTAACATGTCTGGCCCCGTTAGCAGCACGTCGTTGAGGCACACTCCGCGGTACTTAAATGCAGCGTCGAACACTACTCGTACCTTGCCCGGCTTGCGCGGGTTTATTACCGCGAAGTGTGGGAGGTACCACCTCCGTGGGTGGTTAACCTCCAGGCTTCCCTCCTCCACTGGCTCCGCATATCCTTGAGCGAGAAGCCCATCTATCTTCTCGCAGTACGCCTCCCGGAGTGCTGGGTTGCTCCTCAGCTTCTTCAGCAGGCTGAGCAGCCTCCGCATGGCGCCCTCCCTATTATCAGGGAGTGTGGACTTTGCGTCATCCCACAGGAGACCCGTGCTCCACGAGCCATCTTCTTCCTGTGAGGTTGTTCTTTCCATTGCTTCAAGTGCTTTTCTTTCATTCGTTGATGGACGTTCTACTGATGTGACTCCCAGCGAGTCTATTGCGAAATGCTTTGTCATCATTTCAATTGCCTTCATTTGGTAAGGATAAATAAAATATGTATATGAAAGCAACATAAATATATTAGTATTAATTATGATCCTTATTGAGATAGTGTAATATTTCAAATTTTAATAATATAATCGATCATGTGGTGCATATGTAGGTAATCGAAGTTGATTTGTATCAGTGATATCTTGAATATAGATTTTTTTCTGTCAATTATGCAATAGCTTTACAAAATCAAATTATCAACAACAATATTGATCTGTCATCTTGTTAATTGTCTGCTAACTTATTTTTGTCTGTACTCTTTAAAAAGTGTCTAATACATATATTATTTATACTCACATCAAACCTCACAAGCAGTTTTATCGAGGACATTAAACGCAGCCTGATACACTTGGTGAGTGTTTTAATAAACACTTTATAAGTTTTCAACTCACATAATCCATCAAAACCATAAGGATCATATTTGCAAATCTGATGTAAATACGTCATACCTCGTCAGATTTCAATCAGTCAACTGCCCAATCCACGCACTTACCGCTGCTACACTATAACCAATCAGCTGTTAAGAGTTTTGACCATACTCGTTCAACCAGGGTTGGCGCACATTTTTTACACATACGCAAATCTGATTTTCTCATAAATCACCACTAACCATGATGGACGTCCAGGATCTGATTAATATGGTTAAGAATGCAGCCTGTGCTTTGTCCCAACTTGTAACTGATAATAACAAGTTTACTCGAGATCATATATCTAAAATAAATCCAATCTCGATTGAGTTTATGTCGGCGATGAGCCTAGCTACTGCAAAAATTGCCAGTCAGAATACAGAGATTAAACTCTTAAAAGAAAGAATATCACAACTTGAGAATAACGCTTCCTCTGATAAGTCTTTAGACATGTGTGAGACTCTGGCGGAGTTGGCTGAACGAAATTCTCGATCCAAGAATTTAATATTATTCAACGTACCGGAAACGGATACTGGTCTGAATAGCAATGAACAAATCTCTGAGGATTTTAAACAAACTTCAAAGTTAATCAACGATGCTGATAATTTGAATAATATATCAATTAAGAAAGTTTTCCGGCTCGGCACAAGAAAGGTCGACAAGGTACGACCTCTTAAAGTGATTTTCAAGGATGATGTGGACGCAAGAGAAGTCTTTATTAATAAATTTAAATTGCCTAAGATTATAAAAATCAAACAGGACCTTACTGATATGCAAAGATCTCACCTAAGAAATCTTTGGGATGAAGTCGAGACAAGAAGAAGAAACGGTGAGGATGATGTCGCGGTGAGGTTTTTGAATGGTACACCAAGAATTGTGAAGAACAGTAAAAAAAACTATTAAACACTCTGAATATTTACTCACAAAATATCAGAGGACTTAAAACTAAATTATCAACATTGCGTCAAAACATACCATTTATAAATCATCCCATATTTATGTTTACAGAAACTTGGCTTGACAGCACTATCGGTAACTCTGAATTAGGATTTACTTCTCATATTGTATATAGATGTGATCGATCACCCCATACAAGTAAAAAGGAAAGAGGAGGTGGTGTGCTGATAGCTGTTCACAAGAACATCCCCTCTACACCAATAAAATCTATTAATAAAAATTTGGAACAATTCCCATACAACCATTTTGGTATCAGTTAGAGAACATTCACTACACTCGTTTTCCTACACCGGGATCAAATTGGTATCAGGGCGCGCACTTTTTGTTAAACGGTTCCTAAAAATGGGGAAGGTTAGTCACAGCTACATTCTATATTCTATAGCGCGCGCGCGCGCATCTCAACAGAAAACACGAACATGAACACGGAGAAATCCGAACGACAAACGAAAATAATAGATGACATGTTTCGTTGTAGCTGCGTTCTATCTGTGTGGTGCATCGTTGTTTTGTCGTAAAATTATTAATGGCGTTGATTGCGGAAGCGATCTAATAAGTGATAAAGTATTTCGGAGATAATCGTCATTTTGAGTGCGAGATGTTGATTGACTGTGCAGTTTATAAAAATATTCACTAGAAACAAGAACGCCATTTGAATTCTGAAGGTAGGAGATATTGTTTTATAATTATAATATTTATGTAACTACAAAAATTAAAGAAATTGATACCACCAGGTAGCTGGCAAATGATATTGGTAAAATTAGGATAAAATATTGACGAATCTATGCCAAATTTGTTGTAATAATCAGATAAATTGCATTTTTGAAATGGCTTGGCATTTAGTATCATTGTTCCAATATGGCCACACTCGTTTAATGGACCTTAAATGGTTGTCAAACTGTGCGGCAGTATCTGATATAATTATGTGCGTAAATTAATTTTCTTTGAGTAAAAATATTTTTTAATATTTGGTATTTTGATGTTTTTAGATATATGCGATCTTGCAGACAAGACATGCACTGTGAAGGAAGTAGACACTTTTATCCAAAATAGTGTTATTAACCATAACAAAGGTTGAAAATAAAGGCGTAAGTATTATTCATTACACATATACCTATAAGAAATTGAAGTTCTTGTGTTTTTTCTTGTGTGTACTGCTTTATATAATTTGTTATATGAATGATGATGTGCAAGAAGAATAAAACAAATAAATAAATAAAATTATTTGCAAAGAAAAAAGAGTTATTAAATGAATAATATTTTCTATTTATTTTCAGATTAAAACATATAAGAAAATTGGGACAATAAGAAGATATGCAAATTGAAATGGAAATGACCAATTGATTTAATTAAAAGCATTTTTTGAAGACACCGTTAGATCATGAAGTGAAATTTGACCAATTTTTACAATATCTTGCATCTAATTAAACCAGTCTACCTGCAGGAATTTGCAACAGAAATTACATAATTTATTTCAAAATCATTTTTGTTTATGTACATTAAATTGTTTTACATATGTATGTGTGTGTTTTTTTTAATATACTTTCCATTCCATACCGATGTTGAAGTAAGAGTAAAAAAGATGGTAAATATTTAAAAAAAATATATACTTAATTCACATTGTAGATAAAACAGGTATGAATATTATATAATTTTTATCACTCATAGAAATGAGTTAACACTTAACTCTGTCAAGATCGAACATTTTAATTTAATCTTGTTCATACCCCTTCTGTGCAATGTTGAGCAACACTGGTATTGTTTTGACAACTTTCAACTTATTATACGACCAAGACCTTGAGATAACTTTTTCTATAACGGCTACTTCTTTGGGTACACTAAGTGTACTAAACATCATTCAGTGGCAATTTGGGTACGACGCGTAGACATTATTCCTTTACATTGTGTTCTTAACATCACGCATTCTCAAATTAGTTGCAGTGCGTGGATATTGAGTGTACATTTTGTCATATAACCTTACACTATAGCGTTTAGAACACGGCGGGTGAACATTGTATGTACAATATGTGTATGGATTATTTTGTGGCTGATATTTTAGTCACGGCGACCGTATTTGGTTGTATGGGTTGTTTGTATTGTTAAAACTTAGTTGCCGCAAGACCATCATTGGTAATATCTACATTCCTCCCTCATCCAGTCCTGACATTTACAAGCTCTATTGCGATGAAATTGAACGGATCTGCTTAAAATTTCCTCAGGCGTCGCTTATTTTGTGTGGTGATTTCAACTTACCAGGAATTCTGTGGTCTCCGTGTAATAATCTGCCCTCTACTTACGAAAATAACAATGATGGCGCTAAGGAGTTGATTGAAACGATGATTTTTTTGGGACTCTCTCAACGCAATTTTATACTCAATTCCCGTAATCGTACACTTGACTTAGTCTTCTCTGGCTGTGACTCACTGATAGTTGAGCTCTCTAGAGATGAAGTTTTGCCCGTAGATGAACATCATCCACCTCTGTTGATAAAAATGGAACTTAAGGATGCAGTTATAAACAGGGGACGTACTTTTTCGTACAATTACGACAAGGGTGACTACAATGCGGCGATAGACTTTCTTTTTGGATGCGATTGGAGTTTTCTACAGGGTGAGGATATTGAGTTCTTAGTAGCTGTCTTTTATGGCATTTTGTACGAAGCAATCGACAGATTTATACCATACGAGGAGTATAAAATAAGTACATACCCCAAGTGGTTTTCAAATGAACTTATTAATTTAATTCTGGAAAAGAAGATTGCTCACAAATACTTTAAAGAAACCAGCGATACGAAATATTATGATACTTTCTCTGAGTTGAGAACCAGATGTAACAAGCTGAAAGCCTCGTGTTACTCAGATTTTATAAAGAAAGCTGAAAATACTACATCTGATATGAAGAGTTTATGGAAGTTCAAGAACTCACTGAGCAGAAATGACAGCGACTATCCTATGCAAATGCATCTTAATGGTGAACGAGCAAATGGTTTGCAGGAAGTTGTTAATAAATTTGCTAACTTTTTTGGTAGTGTATATGAACCGAATGTTCAAAATGTTCCCATCAATATTACTAATACTGTCAAATTTATAGATATTTCAAACTGTAGTATTTCTTGGGAAAAATTGGAAAAGAAACTGTCTCAGCTTAGGCCCGTTAACTCTTCAGGTCCTGACAACGTACCACCTGTCTTTTTAAAGAAATGCGCTCCGGCTCTTGTTGTTCCACTCAATATTATATTTAATAAATCTCTTGCATCTGGCATTTTTCCATCGACGTGGAAAATTGGCAACATAGTACCCATACATAAGAAAGGTGACAACTCTAATTTATCAAATTATAGACCCATTTGCATTCAATCTGCTGTAGCTAAGTTGTTTGAATCGCTCGTTCTAGATTTGGTTATGCCTTCAATACATCAAATAGTAATTACTGAACAACACGGTTTTTTGTCTGGCAGGTCAACTCTGACAAACCTTGCTATATATGAAGATTTTATATCCAAGAGCCTTGCTGAGGGCTGTCAAGTCGACAGTATTTACACGGATTTCAGCAAGGCTTTTGACAAGGTTTCACATAGCATTCTTTTGAATAAATTGTCTGGTTTGGGTGTGGGTGATCCTTTGCTTGGGTGGTTTGCAAGTTATCTAGAGGGGCGATCTCTTCGTGTTAGGTTGAAGAATTTAATTTCTGACAGTTTTATGGCAACTAGCGGTTTGCCGCAGGGTAGTCACCTTGCTCCGGCCCTGTTTTTAATATTTATTAATGATCTTGTCTCAGAATTCAAAGATATAAATTGTTTACTCTTTGCCGACGATCTTAAGGTTTTCAAAAGGATAAAAGGTATGGATGATTGCTTAGTGCTACAGGAGAACCTGGATAGATTGAATGCTTGGTGTCGGGACAATCGTCTTCTGTTAAATGCCGCTAAATGTCAATGTATTCGTTTCACTAGAAAAAAAAGGATCGTTCACTTTGACTATCACATTGACAATGGTTTATTGGAATCAGTTGGTGAAATCCGGGATTTGGGAGTAATTTTTGACCAAAAAATATCTTTCTCAAGTCATATAACCGAGATAACGGGTAGAGCGTTGAAATCTTTAGGTTTTGTGCTTCGTACAGTTTGCGACTTTAGTAACGTTCAGGCAATTACTCTCCTATATAAGTCACTAGTACGTAGCCAATTAGAATATAACTCCCCGATTTGGTCACCGACCTATGATATTCATATCAAAAATATAGAGCGTGTCCAACACAGATTTTTAAGGTTTATAAATTATAAGCTACGCATTCCCAGGGAAGAGCTTAATTACGAGCGTTTACAGTTAGTACTAAATTTGGAAAGTTTGGCTTGCAGAAGAATCGTGAGCGATTTGTTATTTTTATTTAAAATTATAAATAGTTTTTTTGACGACCCAAATTTGTTACAGCTTATTTATTTTCGTGTACCTGGGCGTAATACTAGGAATCCCGAAACTTTTTACTTTGAAAACTGTTCCACTAACTACATAAGTCATACACTATTTCCGCGATTGCATCGCTTAGGTAATGAGCATTTGTCAAACGTGGATTTACATAATACTAACCTTTCGGCCCTTCAATCATTTCTGAAAAAAACATTTGACCCTCACATTTAACTTTTATGATGTAAATTTTGTTTCTATTTCTATTTTTTGTTTATTATTGTTATATACATAGTTGATAAGAATTATATATTTATATCTATTCTAGGTGCATTTTGCACTATACTATTATTATTTTTATTTTATTTTTTATTTTTTCTCCGTCTACTTTATATAAATTGTTTGTAAAAAATTATTTCAATGTCGTCTGTACCATTTGCACTGCGCACTGTTAACGATGGTTGCCGAACTATGCTATATGGAAAGGCGCAGTGTGCGGGTACTTGGTACCTAGCATATATTATTACTATTTTATTTTTTGATATTATTAAGTTATACTTCATAGAATAGTTTTACAGAGATTTGTTGCATTTTGATTGCTAATATTGTTATAGCCTACCTACATACCTTGTATTCTTTTTTTTTGCTGTGTTCTTTGTACCATCATACCTATTATTATTATTCTTTGTATTATATTATAAGGTGCTTACTTGATTGATAACATTATTTTGCTGTGTACCTATGCATTGCTGGTGTGTTTGTGTGGGTAGATACTTTTGTTATATGTTTTCACCATGGATGTATATAGGTAGGGGATGGAACGTTTATAGTAATTTGTATGCATGACAGCGAAGCCAAAAAGTGAGGAAGGGAAATCGACGGTGGCCATTTTGTATGAAACACTTTATTTAACATTTGTATGAGCAATGTATGGAGATTATTCACACAGTATCAGAAAACATTATATTTACTTCTTAAAATAATTACAATGCCACATAACTCAATGTTTTCATATATTTGATGAAATAGGGAATAGGATGAGTAAATAAAATTGAGGAATTCATTTCAAAATCATTCAGTATTTATTTTTAAACATTGTTTTCATATACACACAATATGGAGAGAATGAATGAAGATTGAAGGAAAATAAATAAAAATGTACAGAAATTATAGCTAGAAATAAAAACAAATTTTGATAGTTTTATTGAATAT
Organism: Athripsodes cinereus; assembly: GCA_947579605.1. Classification (NCBI taxonomy): domain Eukaryota; kingdom Metazoa; phylum Arthropoda; class Insecta; order Trichoptera; family Leptoceridae; genus Athripsodes; species Athripsodes cinereus. The sequence goes on from OX388321.1 coordinate 1,020,934, forward strand.
ATAAAAATAAACAGGAGAAACTGAGTGATTTATAATATGTAATAACAAAAAGTAACAAAATGCATTATAATTAACATACAATAAACTCTAAACCCAGGATATTTTGTAAGAATGACGTTTTTCTCCAACGTCGCAGAAAAACGAGATGTTTTTGAACACAAAACACTATGTTTACTTGGTGTCAAATATTGGATAATGTCCAGTTTCTCCTTTCTGGATCCTTTGGAAAACTACAAAAAATGATTTTGTTTATAAACATGCTATAATATCATTAACCTGATCAGATTTGTATGCATGAAACATTTCATTCTAACGGGTAAACAAACCAAACATCAGATTGTGGGTTCTTTGTATTGTCAGATGACAGAATGGAAAACAAGTTACATGTGTAGATATAGGAGAATAAGGACAAATAATTATATAGAACGTTTATAACATTATTATGATCATTTATAAGTATACGAATTATAATATAAACGACTTTAAAATCGCTATATATAAAGATAAAAACTACAATACAAAACATTAAAACAACTTACCGAAAATATGACAAAACAACTCAACATACTCAACATAAGGGTTGGTTCACGGGAGCAAAAATGTCACTCGGCGTGAACGACCATGAAGTTGCAGTGAGTGGTGAATGTAATCCGGATAATCGTGAATAACTTAGAGCGTTTTATGATCCAATATTATCGTAATGGTGCCATTATTTTTTACACCTTTTTATTATTTTTTTTATTGCTTTTATAACTTATAAATTTTTTTTTTTTTGGATTTACTTTTTGTTATAATTTCTTAAATTTGCCGACGTGTAAAAGACGTAAATTATGAATATATTTAAATAATTAATATTTTTATTATTATTTGACTGGCGCCTTTTTATAGTAGCATTCAAGTACTTTTGTGTTTCTTTTAAATGATAAAAATATTTTTGCCTCTAACGAAGGAATAAATTATTTTAATAGGTATCTTTAAAATTAACAGTTAAAGTAATAACTACTTGATTTGTTTATAACTAATTGTTTTATACTTTTTTTTTAAATTATTCCAATATCTAACTTTCTGAGCTTGTATACTTCCCAAATACTTGTTACAAGTTTATATCCTAAATTTATCCAAACGAATTCACTGAATCAGCGTCAGAAAGTATAAATGACAATTACGCAGAAATCGAGTATATTTTCTGAGACTATAATTATTTTGTTACACATTTTGAAAACATAGTAACATACAGTACAAGAACACTATGAATACGTACCTACTGGCATTGTATAGGTACTTTCAAAATACGCGTCGTCGAGTGATCACTCGGTGACTGTCTGAACGCAGCCCAAATGCGACGCACCGAACAAATTTCTTTCATACAAAATGGTCGTCATTCCCCTCCCCGCGCAGCTACAAAATGTTTGCCAAAGTGTCTGTCCATTACTCTATTTAGGTCCATGGTTTTCACTATCTGTTGTTTTTATTGTATTTTTTCTTTTCTATGTAAAAGGCTTATATAGCCGTTCACTGTGTAAATAAATAAATAAATAAATAAATTACATCGACGCCTGGGTTCCGGGTAATGTGGTAACATAGGGCCGACTCGTCACCGCAGCTCCCTCCATGCACCGCCCATCCTAATGCGGTGCGGGACATCATCACTGAGTCGCCCGGCTTCTCTTTGATGCGTCTTGCCACTACCAGCCTTGCGTTGTCTTGGCCTATTAACAACCTTGGCTGTACCACGGGCACGACGCAGCCCGGTTTCCGTAGCTCTTCCCTGCTGCGAGCTAGCGGCTGTTCAGGAAGTCGGAAGTTGCGTATTGTGTTCCCGACGAGTCTGTACGCACTCTTGCCCAATTGGCCACGTACGCTTAACTTGACCCGCCTGGAACCTTTCTCTTCGAACGCCATTCCATGGACACCGTTGATCTTCAACCCGGTCACTCTTCCGGGTACTCCTACTGTGTCCGCTAATTCTTCATCCATCAACGTTATGGTCGACCCTTCATCTAATAGGGCGTATGTATCCACATGCCCCGCAGGGCCACTAATGCGCACAGGCACCACCTTCAGCAACACTGGTAGTCCATCACCTTGCCACGTGTTGGCCACTGTACCTGAGTTCACTACATTAGCGTTATTGTCCGCGTTACACTCCAAGTCATTCACACTATTGACGTGGTTCACATTGTCAACGCGGTTCACTTTTTTAGCGTCTTGGTGAAGGGTGTAATGATGATTTCCTTTACATCCCCCTTTACCACACTTACGCTCACTGCACTGAGGAACCGCATGATCGGTTCCTAAACACTTGAAGCACATGCGCCTCATTTTCACTGTGCCCCATCTCTGCTCGATGGGCAATTTCAAATATGATCTACACTTGGCGCTTGGGTGAGATCTTTTGCAAAACACACACTGGTAACTAGCGTCTTTTATTTCTTGTATCACTACGCTAGGCACTTCACTTGTGTCTTCAATCACTGGACCGCACTGTTGAGTAACAAACACTTTTTCCTTCCTATGGTGCTTGCTAGGTAACTGTATCACATCACAACAGCTCTCGTGTAGTCCATCACATATTGCGTTGAGGAAGTCGAGGAAGAATTTCAAATCGACCTCTATACTGGAACACTTCGTCTTTGCACTTGTAACATGTAACACCCATCCTTGGCGGATCCATTGAGGTAGTTTGTTCGCCAGCTGCTTCAAGAAGTCTCGGTCGGTCAAATACCGATATGCTTTCTCCTTCAATATGCTGTACGTGGCACGCACGTGTGCCGCGAACTCGTGTAGCTCCGTCTGGCTGGCGTTCTCTAGGTGAGGCCACTTCCGTATCCTCTCCTTGATGTTCTCCACGATGTGTGCTGCTTTGCCGAAACATCTCTCTAGTTCGGCCATGACATCATCTGGATCCCCGTGTGTTAACATGTCTCGCACCTGCTTTCTCGCGGCTCCTTCCAGAGCCTTGTCTAGGCGGATGCGGTTCTCGGCGCGTGTAAGAGACAGCAAACGCGTTGTCTCCTGGTATTGGGCCTTGAATGTCTCCCAATCCATTGGATCGCCGGTGTACTTTCGCAGGTCTTTGTCGCAGTGATGACGTGCGATGATCGCTTCCATCTTCCTCTCGTCTAGCGATCGTGGTTCCGACAGGTCAATCCACTCCGCTGTTCGTCTTCTCCTATCTTCTCTGCGTAGGTGAAGCTCTGGTTCTTGCGAAGCGTGGCCTGGGCCGGCGGGAGCGGTGGACGTCGGCGGCAGCTGTGGTAGTAATTCTGCGACGGCCGCACTGTGTCCCGCTGTAGCACTCCCGGCGGGTAACGCGTCACCCGCGTCTTTCTTCTTCGATGACGCGCTGATCTGTCCGATGATCTTCCTCATCTCTTCTATCTCCTTCTCGAGCCTCCTCTGACGACGTTGGAATGTCTCGTCAGTCCGCGTGTGAGTATCCGATGCGGAACTTGAGGTCGAGGCGCGATCGTCTTCGTTGTTGTCTGCACTGTTTCGTGGGGCGGCGCCTTGGTGTGCGGGCATTCCCGCGGCTGCAGCTCCCTCCTGTGCGGGTTCTTGATCGCGATCACCACGTGCACCCGAACGTAGTGACGGAGCCATCCTGTTGTAGTAGCGTCAGCGATGAGAAGATCCGACGTCGAAGGACCACTTTATGAGAAGATCCGACGTCGAAGGACCACTTTATGTACCGGACAATGGCTCACTCCAGAGAGCCGGGTACACAAAGACTGTGTCTCCGTGATGGGCAGGAGTGGAGGTGAGTGATGGGTTCACCGGTTCTTCGATCGCCGCGGGCGCTTACACAGGATGCAGGGGTGGTACTAGGCCTCTAGTACCGCGGATGAAGCGTAGGTCGGGCAGGGGTAGGTCGGGTCGCGACGCCGGGTGTGATGCCACTCGGCAAGCACTTCAACGCCCGTCGGAGCCGGCCTAATAGAACGCAGGCAGAGTTCGCGATCCCGCGCCTGGACACCTAGGCACACTACACTAGCTACTCTATTTGAGTTGTACGACCACAGGCAATGAACCAATGGTCAACTCTTTCAAGCAACTAGGCAGCGTACGGCGGTTGTCACGGTAAGGCACTTCGGGAGGCGACCACTACACTGCAGAACTACGTCGGAAAGCTCGTCGGAGAGGTGAAGGTACTGCTTTGTGTAGTCCGTAGAGATGAATCCAAATCCAGGCCAGGTCGTATGCAGCAATGTAATCCTTTCAAGTTCAGTCCAGTGTCAGCAAAGGTGATCCAAAAGCAATTCCAAGGTAGGCAGGTAGTGGTAGGTAGAAATAAAACACGTCTGTTCAGTAGCGCTGCTCAGCAAGTTCTGACGACTAATGAATTGCGTCCCCTATATATACCCCTTTGGCTGGCGCGCACCGTCTCATCGGGCACCTCGCCTGGGCGGTATACCGTGCGTTTCAGCCTCACGGTGTGTCGGGCATTCTCAACCCACCACACCGCGTGCCGCTTGGGGACCAAAACACCAGCCGTCATTTCTTTATTTTTCATAATATCACATATTTTACAACATATTTACAATTACAAATATACATTACAACAAGTTAGCATGTTATTTAATCTCCCGCGACACTATTCTACAACATACATTGGTTGCCTAATCTACTATAACACACACCAATGGTTTGGCATCCATGTCGTGGGTTTTCTCCATCCTAGCATGCTTTTACTTCGCTGTGTGGCATGGAAATGGGCATGTATCATCTTATCTATTATCCCAAATGATTGTTATACATCGTGGGTGTATGTGCCTGTCAGTGAGCCCGAGTTGGCGGCCACGGTGTTACCTACACACCGTGTTACGGCGCGGAATTATCGCCAAAACTTGTCTTTTCGCTGTTACTCTGTCGATGTTACATTGATCCTCGACGTATTTGATGTCAAATTACTCGTCTCGTCGAGATCTATCTAAATATGTAACATACATTGCAATCAGAGCACATATGGCAAGTTTGGTAATTCCCGCCGCCCGCGTGGGTCGGAGTCACATCATGCGCATACTATCTCCCACCTACCTCTCTATGCGCGTCAAAAGTAAGAATTCTCGCCAAACCTCACTTATCCAACCGATCCCGCGGCCGATATTAATGATTCACATATCATTTTAATCAGCGTCGCGAGACCGATCGGCTCGTGTGAGGCTCGCTCATAAATTCTTACCCAGACGCGACATAGTTGTGTGTGGGGGAGGACCGCTGTTCGATACACACTCACTCATAGCCCTCAACGCTCCTCTCGGGAACACAGGGCAGAAATCAGCCTCCTCCATTCAGAGCGTCTCTGCTCCAATTGCGTCACCTCTTTCCACGACATTCCTTGTGCTCTGATGTCGTTGTCATTGGAAAGGTGTATTGTGAAAGAGGTGTACTGTGATTAAAATATTTGCATATTATATATTATAGTCCTCTGTAATACCTACTACTACTACTTGACATCACGGCATATCCCACAAGTGGGGTAGCCAGCAGACCAGCTACATGTAATAAACATGCAAACTGTCTTCTCCGTGCCAATATAAAATAAATACATTCAGGATGGGTGGCAAACCTCATCACTAAATTAAAGATGTAAAATGTCTTACTTTTTCGAACACCTGCCTTTTTCAGCACACTCAAAAGCTTACGGAGAAGAGTGGAAGACCAATTCTTTACCGCGGGTGCTCCACGGGATAAGTAATGTAATACCTTCGTATAATAATGTTCAAAACGTCGTGAACGGAGGTAACACTCTTGCCTTTGAGTCTCGAGGACCCGGGTTCGATTTCCAGCTAGGGTAAAACTTAGAATGACAATTATCAAATTGTTCTGAGTCTGGATGAATTTATCTTACCTATATTATTTATCGTTAATACCATAGAATTATATTAATCTATGGTTAATACGCATAAGTAGTACAAGATTATTGTATTATTAATTGTTAAAGCTGTTTTATCTATTGAAATAAATAAATAAAAATAAATAAGATTCATAAATCTTAATTTGGGACTAACTCGATCTGTGTGAATTGTGTATACTTACATGATTATCTCAGTTTGAATTAATTATAGGTAAATAAAACACTTATTTATAGTATATCCACTAATCCACTGTGACTTTTTATTGGACACGAGCCAGCTTTCAAGAGCTTCCGCTCTCATCATCAGGCTAGCGAAAAGTTAGAAAAGCATAGACATACTAGACTTGCAGCGCGGAACATTTTTTCGTATTTTTTATGTTTCAACATCGATGACCCTCAAGCATTAGCAATGTATTGTCTTACAACTAACGTCAGTTTAAAACTGGATGCAAAATTTGATTGGCTGCATGACCGATTTTTTCTTAGAATTACCTATCTAATATATCTTTGGTTAAAAGGTCACTATTCGCTAGCTTGATGATGAGAGCGGAAGGTTTTGAAAGCCGGCTCGCGTCCAGTAAAAAGTCACAGTGGTTATACTAAGTATAAATAAGTGTTTAATTTATAATTAATTCAACATGAATTCCCACTTAGAACCTGCGGTTTAAAAGTACCAACTTTATGTCAGTTTGAAGTTGGCGTGTCTTGATGCGTATATGTATAGTTGCATAACAGTGTCCAAATAGATAAAAATATTATGTAGATTTAGAAGATTTGCAATGTAAAACAGGCTATGGTCACGTTCTCTTGATCATTTCTGTAAAAATACACGATAACTGATATGTTTTTTATTGTTTTTTTATGACAGAGATTATCCACGCACTGAAAATAATAACTAGTTAATCTAAGGAGATAATTACCGTAACAATGCCTTTTGTTTTTCATGTTCACGGCGTTTTTAACGAACAATACATCACGGCATTATTTTATTTGCAGGTAGCAATAATTAATACAATAGGTGTGACGCTTATTACCTACTTAGGTATATCAAAATATCTATGCCTTTTTTGAACGTCGTATTTTTTAGAAATATTAGATATTAACCTATTTTAACGAATGATAAGGGAATTGTAACGACCAGATAACTACAAACAGATACTTAATTGAGGGCTTTAGATGCAAAGGCATTTCGATTTTCGAACATTGAATAATTATATCATTAAAATAATCTATTGTTTGATTTACACACAATTAAATTTTGAAATGTGTCTGCATTCATAATCAAATATTTTTGAAAAATAGATCCATGTACCTTTGCATTTAAAGCCCTCAATTAGTCGTTAAATAGGTATTGTTATTAATAATATACATATCTGCACGTAACGATTTTAACGCTCTGTAGCCGATTTTAACGCTCTGTAGCCAATGGGGGTAGTGCTGCCTTCCCAGCCTAGACTCCGAGGAAGCTTTCAATTAAGGGGCGTTAGAAGTTTTATTGAGGGGGGGGGGCACTAAGACAACTTATAGGGGGGCAGTATCATAAAAATTAAAAGATATGACCATATAAAATTGGTATCTTCTCAAATTTCTATATAAATAATCCAATATTAAAATTACCTCAGCTTCATCGTCAAGTATACGAGGAAATGTTTGGTTCAAATCACTATCATCAAACGCGAACGAATTTTGAATTGATCTGCTGAGGTGGCAGCTTCGATATTTTTATGTATGGACCCTTTTCTTAGTCTCAATTACCAAGATTCGGTAATTTGGTACATACGCAAAATTTAAATTTATATTGAAATTTGAAATGTTTTATAACCGCCTCACTTTTTTTAGGTACAACAATAAGTCTTCTAGGTTCTATCGAGGCAACTTACCAATCCAATGCCAATTTTACCATACTCCTATACTAATTTTGTCTACTATTTTTGACATCCTATAAGAGGACAATTGCCCCAGTTTACTCCCCCTCCCCCCTCTCCTGAGTAGGTTATGTTACCTACTTTATTAATTTGCGGTTGGCTTTCGGAAGCTACCGGTCCCGTCGTCAGTCAAATGTAAAGCAAAATTTATTATCGCATATAACTTCACTAAACTCTATTATAGTGAAGGTGGATTAGGTAAACAGCGGGATTAAAAGCAACTTAGAATTTCCCAATTGAAAGTCTACGTCTTTAGTAACAGGCTATCGACCTTAATGATCTAAGTAATACATTAAATATTACATATATATACATTAGTAATACATTAAATACTTAAATAGTAATACATTAGGTACCTACATATTAATCACAGAAAAATATTTTGATAAATAGGCAGTACTTAAGTATTTTAAGCCGATTATGATATTAAGTGATATATAGAGCCTTAATAACACCACCTGTGTAACGCATTCTAACGACGTGGTATTATCTAACGACTGAAAAACAAAGAAATGCGTCAATAACGATTCGTTATCAATCTCGTTACAGAGTTTCATGTGGAAAACTTTAGACTAAAATTGTTTGATTTAATTTTATTTTAATATTCATTATAACGTGATATAGGTTGCTACCAAATTTACTTTAAAAGTCGAGACTTTAACATAAGTCAGGACACCCTTTTTCTTGCAACATGGTTACTTTAAACACAATCTAAATACGATTTTAATCTTGACTTGATCATTAATTAATAGTCATACGGAGCGCGAAGGGACGTATTTGGTGTGACGTATGCGGAGTTTTTCAGGAAATTTGAGAATGTATTGTATGTAGTTGTGTTGTTGTCTAGATATTGTTAGTTTTCTTCAGAGATCGTATTGGCCGTCAGCTGTAATGATCCTTGTAAGAATCGTCTTGTTGACAATAATAATAATAATAATACCGCGCTACCGCTACTAATAAATTGGTATGCACGTATTTTTGACTACAGCAGGGCTACTCTTGACACAATCTAAATACGATCTTAATCTAGTCTTGATCTTGATCATACGACGCACGAGGAGACTATTGTCAAAAACACCGCGCTACCGCTACCGCGCGATCGGTATGCGCGTATTTTTGGCCAATAGTCACTTCGCGCATCGTATGATTAAGATCAAGACAAGATTAAGATTGCATTTAGATTATGTTAAGATTAACCCTACAGAACTTTTTTTTAATGCGGGTTAACCAAGGTTCATAAAAGACTTTTCTTTATCAAAAACCTTGTTTCCCAACTTCATGTTTAGTATTTTGCTCAAGACTTTTTATATGCAAATAGTTTATGAAGTATAAGATACTAATTGTTAATCTTAGATACTTAAAAGATTATTTTTATATAACCAATCATTAATTAATTTATGCTCTCATTGTTAAAACACATTCCATGTTCTATTTATAAGACTTTGCAAATGTATGTGCTAAGGTACAATAAATGTATCTACTTATTTGATTTGAGATTAATATTAGGTATACAAATACAATGCATAATTACCCACTAGTACATACTACCTATAATGTAATAAGGTACCTAAGTGCTTCATTTAGGTAATCAACATGTGTGGTATTTTCTTATCTCGTTATTAACGGCCTTATCAGCGATGAGACAAAGACATTATTTCGTTTAACGTCGTTAAGTCGTTATGTACACACACTATCTTTATTCTAATACGAGAAACACAAAGGCGATTTAGGGTTCCGCCAAAATAAATTGTTCATTTTTGTTATCTTCAAATCTTATGTCACTCAGAAAGAAACTTCATTCATTTTTTTTTTGTTTTATACCATCACGATATTTCCCACCAATAGACATACTGCAGAATGTCCTCTCCACGCCAACAAAAAATTAGACATTCAAGATGCGTGGCAAGCCTCATCGCTGAATTGCAGATGTTAATTGTCCCATTATTCGTTCATTTTTCTATTAATACCATCACGGCATTTCCCAGCAGTGAGACAGCCAACAGACAATGCAGAATGTCCTCTCCACGCTAACAATGAATTAGACATTCAATATGATTTGCATGCCTCATCACTGAATTGTAGATGCTTATTGTCTATTAGTAATTTATTATTTCGTTAAAACCATCACGAAAATTCCCAGAAATGAGATAGCTAGCGGAAAATCTACAGATTATCCTTTTTATGCCAACAATAAATAAGGCATTCATGATGGGTGGCATGCCTCATAGCTGAATAAATTGTAGATGTGAATCATAATTATAATAAGTAACATTCTAAGAACATCTACCCTCTACAGAACACTATCAAACGTAACGGAAAAATTAAGTTATTTTAAAGAACTTAATTTAAGTAGGTATTTGACTCTAAAAATATACCCAACATCCGCGTTCTCTTATAAAAAGCAGCGCCGGATCAACCGCATTTTGCGCTTGGTTCAAATATATATACTGCGCCCCCCCCCCAAACTTTTTTGCAAAAAATATTTTCATATCTTAGCAAAACTGTATAACATGCAAAAAATAAGTAGTTACATTTCTTATTTGCCACTTTTACAACATGTAATTAGTATCTTATAAAATGTTATGTATCGACCTAACACTATGTTTATTGATATACTTAGGTGAAACATATTTAGTATTTTGATTTAAAAAAAATTCCCTCAAATACAAGACATTGTTAAATATGATGAAAAACAACAACAAAATCAAATATTATACTATTATTTCAGTACTTACTTACTTGCGATGTATGGAAGTAAATATAGCTACCTACATATTTAGGTATTTCATATAAAAAATTAAAAAAAAAAGTTGAAGAAAACTACTACCACACACATAACCTCGAATTTAGACACATTAGGTTTTAAATCTCTTGACTGTTCCTTTTATTTGTAAAGGCTGATACAGCCGTTTATATGTAAATAAATAAATAAATAAAATAACTATTTTAATTAATATTTTAATATATGCCCATAATAACATACCTAATGGTTGCAATATTTTTAATAATTATCTTAGTACTATCACTACGATATTATAATTTATAATCTACGCATATTAAAGCATACGTACCTATTGCGTTGCGACTATGAAGCGAATTTCATACATTTCATTCGGTTACATTCGTTTACACTTCGGTGCATCTTGTCTAAATACGAAGGTAATTCGTGTTCTGAGGAACATCCAGTGATTTTATACTATCACTAGGAGCAGTCGATCCGAGTAGCGCTCCTTAGCCTAAGTAATGTTTATTCATAATCAACCAAACCACAGATTATGTACGCTAGGTAATATTTATATTTCTGGTTTTTATTTGAAAAATCATAGCGCCCCTTTTGAATGTATTAGTGAGAATCTATGTAGGGCGCGCTTTGGTTGTGTTGGACGAGCGCTGGTTCAGTAGGTAATTATTATTATTTCATTCTACAGTATTACTTGGTTGTATAAGACAGCGAAATGTTTAAAAGGCGCGTTGTATGTATTAGTGAGAATCTATGTGGAAGCGTTGAGGAAGTATTAGTGGCCTAGTGAGACGCAAGGAACAATATTTATTATTCTTCTTCTTATTTCATTTTACGGCAATGCATCCGCAATCGAGTGAATTATGAACAATATTTATTATTACATATTTCATTTTATTACTCGGTTGTAGGAGCTAGTAAAAAAACGGAGATAAAAGATTTGGACCTTTATTATGTATGGAAAAGTTAGAGTACGTAACATTCAAAATTCTTTGAACTCAAATGTGTATATTATAAGTCGATAATGATTAGGCATTAGAGCGTGTAACTTTTCGCGGGAATTTCAAAAATATGTTCTCTTATAAAACCGATACATTTTGTGATATGTGTAACTTTGTATGCAAGCGGAAGTACTTTTTATATTATTTATTTATAAAATCTCTGGTTACAACTAAAACTAGAGTTAATCTACGTAGCGCCTTTTACTTTATGCGCCCTGGTGGGCCGAACCATTTGAACCTATGGTAGATCCGGCGCTGATAAAAAGGCCTCAATTTGAAAATAGAATTCATCTACCAATACGGAGGATTCAAATATATTATTTGAAATTATTTGCGTGAACCCTGCATAAGACGTTATAAAAATGAAAAGAATAATTTAGATTTATTATTCTTTAGTACCTATCATCAAATCGTAATAACGGATTTGTCGCGGCCGTTATCGTCGTTCTTTGAACTAATAACGAGATAACAATCGTTATAAAATCTACCAAAGACATATTATTGTAACAAGACTACACATTTTAACAATGTTATTGCTTTTCATGGCTAGAGGGATTTTGAAAAAGTCTGGTCAAAAGATTCCAAACGTGGAGGTTATGGTGGTTTGGCAGATTTTAGCCGGCCAGCCCCTCAGGCTGCCCACTAAGGAGCCTCCGGTGTAGACAAGATTTGGTTAATGTAGAATTCGGGTAAATGAAAGTGCTCAGACTTCTGCGCTATTCGGGTGGTCGATGGATCTTCTTCAGTGTATTTTAAACTAAATTCAACAAAAATATGTTTTACTTTAAGTATGCTAGTCAACAAACAACTCTTCTGTACAGCGAACAGATTGTGCAAACTCCCTCTAGTAGAAATAGGAAATGTGTTTCAATGTATGGGAATCGGCTTAGGCTGGTTAAAGTGCATTTTTACCATGGTACGTTCATCAATCTCACTAATTCCAACCATTACATACTAAGCCAATTCGTAAGAATCGGAATTAAAAACTAAGCAGATTCGTAAGTTGCGGTGACTGAGGCAAGTGTAAAGAATGAATTGTAGGTAAAATATAGAAACACGGCTGAGAGAAAAGGTACCCTGAGACGAGATCGGTCTAGGATCAAATAGCTAAACCATATAGACCAGATCCTAAAAGATGGACACCTGCTGAGTATTATGAATACGACAGCACGTATGAGAAACTATGTACATTGATGTGATGGAAGCATATAGCGTGCTCTAGGACCGGAGGAAGTGGCGCTCAATTCTTTCTGCTTACTATCACTATTTTAGGTGGCACGGTCTTTCAATAAAGTGCACACTCTTGTAATGTATAATGTCTTTGACTCTTTGGTATCTGTTAGACGTAAATTATACCCCCAATTAGGTACTTGTGTAATAATTTATTATTTGATATCAATATTTAACGAAAATAAAATTCACACTTAAAAACGTCGCTGCGCCAAATTATACTTGTACCTAATCACTAACACTAGAAATGTTATTGTATAACAACAATTTATTTAACAATCGTTGTTAGAAGAATTAGTTAGAAAATTGCAATTATGCAATAAACCATAGATTAAAGTACTGTGATAAAGTTATGGTACACAACAGATGAAAGGCATAATATAAAATCAATAATAATATTTCTAGTCTTATATCCAAACACTTACTGCGTACTTCAGCAAAAACATACAAAATAATCACACAAAATCTCACAACCTTACACACATACAATACAACCCATTCATATTTCAACGTGTATGTAAAAACTAAACAAAAAATGTTAAAAAAAAATCTATTCTATCCCTTTATGCCGCATCCCAACCCCAAGTGGGGTACGCAGAGGAAACGGAACACCATATAGATCATGCAACCTCTCATGACGGGGACGGGGTGTGAGGAAACGCGGACTTCTCGTAACTACGTGGCTGGAGCACGTGAATCAATTTCTCAAAGGGGCCACGTGGAAGATGGAACAAAGAAACTAATTATGGACACAGTCTGTATTTAACTAGGAACATAAAAATGCTCTATAAAGTCTGTATCTGGACTTACCTATCAACTTATAAACTCAAAGCGTCCACACCAATATTATGAATTATCACTTTTAAATGATGAGAATGGTCATCTCGTACAGTTTCCCGAAAATCATCAAAAGATTTACAAGTAAATTTTACAGTTATTTTACTATTTTCATGTGGGGTAGGCAGAAAGGATCGAGCGCCATTTCCTTCTATCCTCGCATACATCTTTCGCTTCCATCACTGTCATACAATTCCTCACGCATGCTCTTCTGTTCAGTGTGCTCAACACGTGACCGTCGTGTAGGATTTGATTTAATTAATGATCTCGCTATTTGATCCTCGGACGTCCACGTCTCCGAGCACTATTCCTCTAAGCCAAATATGTTTCAAAGTTTTCCTTTGGCAGTCTAACTCCAGACACACATTTGTACTACAAAGAATGCATATTTACATAATAATAGGCTGGAAATGTACCTACACAAACACACATACAATAATATGCAATGATACAGGTGCCTATTTTATTGTGAATATGAATTGTTACAAACACAATTATATTATATTTATGTTATGTAGGCTCAAACATCATCGGCTTTGTCTAAATATTGTCATTCTTTTGTCATTTCTAAAACAAAAGCCTACAATGATTGCCTATTATTGTTTTAACAAAATGACACCTCATCTATGTTATACCTACTGTATGTTTGTTGTTATGCAACAAAGTATAAAGCAACACCAAATTCAAATAAAAATATAGATATATCTACCTAATAGTTTTTTTTATTGAGTCTATACAGTTGTATAATTTATTTTCGAAGAATTAACTACGTAAAATTTGCAAGAAATTTTTATAATACAAAGAATTTATACTAAATGAGCTTTCAAAAAAATCGCTATCGATTGCTTCGCCCGTAGATGTTAAAGATTTGCTAAAATCGAAAATACTAACTATATATTTTTTACAACAACACCAGAAGCCCTCTTACAGAGTCATTAATTTATTTTATTTTAAAGGAAAATATTTAATTTAAATCAAAACACTGTTTTATTCCACTATGAGATTGTTTAATTATTATAACGTTTTCAACTACAATGTAGCCATCATCAGTAATAACACAATACTGGCTACATTGTAGTTGAAAACGTTATAATAATTAAACAATCTCATAGTGGAATAAAACAGTGTTTTGATTTAAATTAAATATTTTCCTTTAAAATGCATTTCCACAAAGTTACACTTGAAAATATAGAATTTTTATTTTATTTTATTTTGTAATGTTCTGGAAATTACTTCTACTACTAAACCATACCATCAGAGCATATTCCACAAGTGAGGTAGCTAGCAGACCAGCTGCATAAAACAAACATGCAATCCGTCATCTCTGTGCCAGCAAATAGTTAAGACATTCATGGCGGGTGGCAAATCTCATTGGTGAATTTAAGATGTAAATTGTCCTTGTTTTTCGAACACCTGCTTTTTACAGGATGCTCGAAAACTTATGAAAGAGAGAAAGAGATCAATTCTTTGCCGGGTGTTCCACGAAAACAGTTTTGCAATACATATATGACAACACATAACAATATTACATAAGTCAAAAGGCAATAAAGTTTACCAAAATTAATAATACATTTTATATAACCTTTCAAACTTCTCTTTTTTTGAAGCAAGCCACCCATTTTCGAATAAATTATGGTATCATTAATATATACAGCGTAAATTTGATGACCATAAATATTTTTTGTCGTTTTTACGGCGTGATACATTATTTCAGAAAACCATCCAATTGTAGGCACTTAATTAAACAAACACAATGTATAAATACATACATTTAGTGGTAAGGTTTTTTTATGTAAGATTTGAATGGGTTTCTAGTAGAGATGCGCCAAATACGAGGTTAAAACTCAGTAGGTACTACTCGGCATATTCGGTGTTTTTGTTAATACTCGTACTCAGCCGAATCACTTGGTTCAAGTGCCGAGTACTCGATATAAATTAGGAAATATAGTTGTAGTTATTAAATTATAGAAACCTGAGAATATACGTACATCAACTTTTCAAATTAGTAAAGGAGTGTGTGACATTGTCCAAGTTCTAAAAATGTACCTATCACCGTTTTAGCACCTTCCAGCTTATTAGATTAATATGTTGAAATAACTTTATTTGTCGGATATTTCAGGAGTCCAAGAACTCCTATTTATCCATTTGATTAATAGAATATTCTCAAGATATTCGGTCTGACTTCTAAGGGTGGGAACCCACTGCATTGATAATAATAACTAGACATTTGTAATATTATTGTGATTGTTTTTCATTGTTCATTGAAAATAATATTGTATTGTGTACCTACTTTTGAAATAAATATATTTATAACATATTTGTTATCAATAAAACACTGTTTTACTTTTCACTATTAATTTATTATTACTCAAGCGCTTTCGTCAAGTTAGCTTGACATTTTCAAGAGATATCATCATCATCATCATCGCCCTCAACGCTCCTCTCGGGAGCACAGGGCAGAAACCAGCCTCCTCCATTCAGAGCGTCTCTGTGCCAATTGCGTCACCTCTTCCCACGACATTCCTTGCGCTCTGATATCGTTGTCATAGGAACGGTGTATTGTGAAAGAGGGAATATTGAATATCTCTTGAATATTGAGAGAATATTCAAGAGATATATATATTTATTATTATTTTTTTAAGATGTGCTGTTTTGAGGAAAAACCACTGCAAGGGCCCATTCAATAATGATAACACCTCCTGAACAACAGAGTCTTTAACCCTGCCTTGAACACCTCCACACTCTCCAGAGTCTGCAAATCATAGAGAATTTTGTTCTACGGCAACGGACCAGCCACACAGAAGGCACGGTCAACATAGTTAGCCAGACCCCCCTCTACGCGGCACTACAAGTCTATTGACAGAGTCTGTGTTAGCAGACCTTAGTGATTTTTGCCTTTCCGTTACTTACTTACTGCTAGCCCTCTTCTCTCGACTGCTGGATATAAGCCTCTTCAAAACTTTTCCCCACTTTCCTATCTGGAGCAACACGATACCACTGTTTCCCCATCATCTGGACATTTTTTTTTTAAGGGCAGCGCCCGCCACATACCTCGTGCCGTACCTGGAGATATGTATCTCCATAACGACACACACATGCACAAACAGGATTTAATGTCGCATTAAAGCGAGAAATGCTGCCCCGAGGGAGCACTCTAGATTTAGCGGCCACACACCAAAAAAAAATTGTGCAAAAAGGGAAGGGAAGAAATGGGAATATGCCTTCTTCTCTATGCAGTATCGCTAGTTACTTGAAGGGGATATTAGGCTACCAAAGAAAGTGCAGAAGTTTTTGAAGGCGAAAAAGTTTTTCCTTGTGGCCACTAAGTCCGCATGTCCTACAGGTCCAAAGGATGGACCACGAACAGCAACGAGCATCTCCTCTCTTTTCCTACTGATGTCGGTGTGGGAACAATCCCACAAAATATGTTCCGACGTTTGGGATTCAGAGTGACAGAAATTACACGAAGGGGATGATTTTATCCCAAACTGGTGAAGACGCGCATTGAATGCTCCATGACCAGTAAGGAATTGTGTTATCCAGTACTCGGGCTCAATCCACACAGAGTTTACGCGCCACTTAACTTGCGGAAGGAAGAGAAAAGTTGTTCTACCAACAGAAGATAGCGACCAACGGGACTGCCACGCATTGTAAAGAGCTTCGAGACTTTCAGATTCAAATCGAAGGGGATCTGAAGGAGGCTGCAATTCAAGATCTCCAATCATTGAAGGGGTCTTCCTACCCTTCTTTTGTCCTCCGACGGCCTCCATTCAAGAATTCTGGAAGTCTATCTGCCATCCTCTCCTCTAACCACATGACCAGCCCATTGCCATTTCAGCTTGGAGACTTTATCAACAACGTCAACGAGTTTTGTCTTTTGTCGGATGGTTTCATTTCTTATTTTGTTTCCTTTCCTTTCCGTTGCCTCCTCAGAAACGCATAACTCCGAGATGTACTTCGGTGTCGTGCCATGTAATGCCATGATCTTCATTTTTTCCTGCTTCCATAATACTTTCGAGATCTGCGTACGCCCATGGGTAGATGGGAAAACAAAAGGAACATAATTTCTTCATTCCTGTCACATCTCATTAGAATGATTGCCTGTTGTTATTACGTGTACCTACTTAATATTATGTTCTACGATCTCTTGTTTCATCATTATCAATTCTTCCTTCTCAATTGAGTGTACCAAGTAATAATAGTGTGGGTAGGTGCCGTATGTTAATGATCATCCCACGTTGCCCTAAGTTGTCTCTACTGTATTCGGTTATGAAATTATGTAGAACAATGATAATTCTTCTTAATTGAGTAGGTACCTCTATTAAATTTGAACTACTTTCTTTTACACTATATCTGTTTATACCACTATGACATCCCTACTAGTGTAGTAGTTGGCGGACTAATTGCTGCGACAAATGAAATTCAAGTCTCAGTGGCATATTAAGAAAGACGAATTTATTAATTGTGTCGGTGCACACATAGTACAATTCTATAATTATGTAATTTGAAACAAGTGTTTCCTTCTACTATAGTTATTGATCAAGGGAGAGACGTCTTTCGACTTCTCAGGTCATTATCAATCTGAATTGTTTACAACTATTTATCTATGGTTATATAGTACTTCTTCTTCTTGTGCCGCTCCTATCGGAGGTTGGCGACCATCTCTTGATACTCTTCACGATCCTGGGTCAGTCTGATGAGGGTTGCTGCATCCGGTATTCCAAACCACTGCCGAAGATTCTTGAGCCATGATGCTCTTTTGCGCCCCAAACCCCGTCTGCCCTCTATCTTACCCTCTACTATAAGCTGCAGAAGGGCATATTTTTCTCCACGGAATATGTGACCAAAGTATGCGGCCTTTCGTCTTTTGACAGTGGTTAGTAGCTCTCTATCTTTTTGCATTATATTTAGAACTGTTTCGTTGGACACTCGATCAGTCCATGAGATACGCAGCATTCTTGTTGGGAAGAATGTATATAGTACTACAAGAGTATAATGAATTTCTCTTGTAGTACTATATAACCAGATGAATAGTTGTAAACAATTCAGATTGATAATGACCTGATAAGTCTCTCTTGTGATCAATAACTTATTGTAGAAGAAAATACTTATTTCAAATTACCTAAACATACAGGATTAGCGGCATGGGCACCTCACTTCAGAATTGAAATTCTGTTTTTCAATCACTTTGCCGTGCAGTTGGTAACGGGACATGGGCTAAGCTCTTTGAGTTAGGGCTGACGGACGAACCGTGGTGTGCTTGTGGGACGGGAGCTCAGTTTGCGGGGCATATCCTGTGGGATACCCAATGATGACGGATGCGAGAGATTGATTGATAGTATGAGTAATGATACTCCCAGACTCGTTTGGTCTGGGAATTAACGATTTGTGCGAGAAATTTCAGGACCTTCTTAAAATTTGTGGATGTCTGGGTGACTCGGTGGGACCTTCTATATTACGGGGGGGAGCCTGGATCAACTGGATGAGCGTGATGATTAATTTTGATCGTGGCTGCCAAGGACGAACTCGTTTCTTTGTTTTTTGTGCTATCCTGTCTCCCTTGGTGGATAGTCTTAGGTCTGAGTGGGATGTCCCTTGGAGAGGAAAGCATATCTGCGAGGACTCCAGTATCGGCGACCTTCGTTTTTGCCAGCATGAATATACCAAAAGAAGTTTTCAGACACCTCAACTCGGCTTTCTACTCATTTCTTTTTCATTTTTATTATTTGTATTATTAAGTATGTTTTAAATATTTATTGGCTACCTAGATAGAGGAAATGCCTTTGTAATTTCAATGGTTATTGAAAAATAAAACAGGTGTTTTATTCTACTAAAGATTTTATTTTGTGAGAGAGACGTCTTTCGTCTTATGAGGACATTGTCAATCGATTGACAATGTCCTCATAAGACGAAAGACGTCTCTCTCACAAAATAAAATCTTTAGTAGAATAAAACACCTGTTTTATTTTTTCGATATGGAATTCTACTACCTAAACACCGACACAGTGAATCAATGGTTATTCTATTTTGTGAATGTATTTGTTCTCTCGGCTAGATGGACATCAAAGTAATGTAGTAAAAAAATTCTACAGGTAGATGTTATGGAAGTTTTTGGCCAATTAGCACCTCAGGCTGCCCGCTATGACGCCTCCAGTGTGGACAAGATTTGTTTAGTGTAGAATTCGGATAAATGGAAGTCCCCAGACTTCTGCGCTATCCGGGTGGTCGGTGGGTCTTCTTCAATGTATTCTGAATTGATGATAGAGGATTTATTCAGAAGATTGCCTGAGAAACACTGAAATTATTTTCAAAATGGTAATACCAAGACCATCTTATCCATCGGTGGCCAACCTTTTCAGTATAGCCGGGCCAAATTTTAGAAATGAGCTTTCTTACCGGGCCGTACAACTATATTCTCCATATATGGAACATTTGATAATTTATACTTCAATTTATAATTTCTACCCCTCCGTCGTCAATTTTTAAAATACCTAGTACCTGTATGAATTAGAAATGTTTTAAAACTCCTCGGTTTTCTATAAGAATATTTCCTCAAAATACCTACCTCTTTCAAAAAAGTGACGGAAACTTGTATCTACCGATTATTATTTAAAAAAAAGTGTGCATATGCTTCGCGGGCCGCGGGTTGAACTCCCTTGATCTAATAGTTTAATTTTTTATTTGCGTCTTATTTTAATTATAAAATAATTTAATAAATTAGCTCTCTATTAATAAATTCACTGTGGAAGTACTGAATATATGTAAGTGTTTTATTTTTATTAATTTTGCATACTATTATGTAAATGAGTGTTTCTTATGTATTGAAATATAATATTATGCAAATGCATAATCGCACAACATTTGCATCATTCATAAAAACGAAGAGGGGAATCACTAAGAAATAAAATAACAATAAATTGATGCAAGCATTATAAAAGAGTTATTGTAACACATAGACTTACTAAAGTGGTAGCGCCAGTACAAGATTGTTGTAAAATTATGTTACAAATTAATAACATTATGCTGTTTAACTCCATTACATTAAGATGGTAATTAAAAAGTAACGAAAAAAAGGATTGATACGTCCTCCTGAACACAGACTAGCCAAGGTATCCAAAGGATTTATATGTATGAGCATACGCCTGTATAATAATCTCCCTGCAAAAATCAAATCACTGAATGCCTTGGACTTCAGGAGGGAGGTAAAAAGGTATCTTGTCGAGAAAGCCTTTTATTCCACTGACGAAATGTTACACATCGATCCAACTCGTACCTGTGATATCAATTAATATTTTAACATACTAATAAACTCACTCTCTTCTAACATATTGATAAATTTGCTTGTCTTAGTATAGTATCTTTGACTTTGTTCTTGTGAGCTTACCGCTTTGTTTTAATATAAGCATTTGCTAATTTGTTTGACATTGTATTTGATTTGTTTATCTTTCTTTTACATTCCTACATTGACGTGAAGCTGTTTTGGGCCTTTTACACTCAAAAGAGCTTTGATGAAATGAAATTCCTTAATCATTTTATAATTTTTTTTGTTTTCTTTTATTTTCTTTTCTTGTCTATGATCATTGCGAAGTGTTTGATATTATGGTGAAGTAACGAACTATTGAAAATTGTGTGTGATTGTTATAGAATAGCAAATTATTTGTATTATTTGAAGATTCCAAGTGCTAAATATATGGCCTACGGATGATAGGAAAAATAAATAAATAAATAAATAAATGGTCTCACTGTTACTAATGCTGAAGTATAGAACATCCTTTATACCTGTAACCTTTTAAGGCTTTAACACAAAACATAACGTTCCTATATATGATGTGATAATTGTCGTGAAAAGATACACACCAAATATATGGACCATCAATATTATATATTAATCCTTGTTAATAATAGCTCGAGGCAAGGGTGAAGCCAGGGGGAGGGTTTTGGGGGTTCAACCCCCCCCCACCTCCTCCCCCCCGAAAATTTAAGATATCAACATCAATAATATTTTTTTTTAAATTTCATAAAAGATAAAGGTTATTGCATGCAGTTTTATTATCTTGAACCCCCCCCCCCGAAATTAAAACCTGGCAATGACCGTGGCTCGAGGTTATTATTGACGAGGATTAATAACAATCGAGAGAGATATGAACATATCTTTTTGAACCAACGCTCATTTAAGACTGATTTATGTGAAATTATATTGGACGCAAAATTTGATTGGTCGCATTACCAATTTTTCTTTAGAATTTCCAGTCTATATTGAGGTCATTGCTTTAATATGGGTTTTACCTTCATTAGATTTTATGCTGGATAAAATATTGTAATATTTTGTATTATCTTATCTTACCAGGGACGTAACTAATACTATGCATGGAAAACTGAGAGGGTGTCCCGAATCTTTCAATCTTTAGAGTACAAAAATATAATATGCTTTATGAATTAGTCTAAATTCTAAACACTACTTCTACCATATAATAACCTCATTAGTCTAAATTCTAAACACTACTACTACCATATAAGAACCTCATTAGTCTAAATTCTAAACACTACTACTACCATATAAGAACCTCATTAGTCTAAATTCTAAACACTACTACTACCATATAAGAACCTCCTTAGTCTAAATTCTAAACAATACTACTACCATATAAGAACCTCATTAGTCTAAATTCTAAACACTACTACTACCATATAAGAACCTCCTTAGTCTAAATTCTAAACACTACTACTACCATATAAGAACCTCATCATTCTAAATTCTAAACACTACTACTACCATATAAGAACCTCCTTAGTCTAAATTCTAAACACTACTACTACCATATAAGAGCCATATAAGGGCTACTCATACCATATAAGAACCTCATCTGGTTTCTTAGAAACGTCAAACTGATCTTCTCGCTTCTGGCTTCAAGAATACTAAATATCATGCAAAATTACAAAACTAAGGTGACCGGATTTCGATATTGGTAAAACGAGACATCATTGACTGGAGATGGGGGGGGGAGGCGGTTCTTGGTTCAGTTTTTAGACCATCCAAATCCAGAATAACACCATGTTTTATTGACAATTTTGACTTTTGAAACACTTGTATAAAGGAAGGCCTTACTGAAAGTGTAGAACAAAGCCCCTCAAAGACAAATTTTCGCCACTGCTTCTTGGACATAAATAGTTACATTATGTTTATTAATATCTTAATGTTATTTATATCCGCCTTGCATGTTTTGCGACAATAAAAAATAAGTCGCGAAGAAGCTACAAGCAAGTATACGAGTTTACTAGGGATTTCCAATTTCCAAACGTTGTTATAAAAATATTATCAGGTATTTTTAAAACGGTGCAATATTGTTAGTGTTGATGTAAATAAGATAAACTGATAAACTGTCATAAAAAAAGTCATCATATTTCTTTTGTCTCTCCAGAGAACACAAACTTGAAATAAATCTAAATGTATTCCATTTGTTAGGAGACTTTTGAAATATCAATTTATCCTTTTCTACAACTTTCCAGCATTACAAGAGGCTCCACAAAAAAAGAGACGATGAAATAGAATCGTTTTGGATCGAACTGGCTGTTGACACAGGACTTGGGGTCCTTCGAGCTGGATCATGTTTATTTCTTGTTTGGGAAAATATCTGGGTTTTTTTCTGATTAAAACAGTCGGAGCTAGTCAAAAACAAGACCACTTTATTCTAACATTTCGGTAGAAGAGAATGATTACTGAAACATAGATATCTTACATTTATACCTAAATTGAACATACACAATACAGCACAGGGCGGTTTAAATTTGACTCGCTCTGTGGTGCCAAAGTCCTGTGTCAACACTGGCCAACATTTTCTAATTGTATTGTCTGGATATCGGGACTTTAAAATCATGAAAATGACAACAGCATGCTCGCCGTAAGCTTGAGATTCCGATATCCAGACAACATGATAAATTATCCGCGAAACCGGTCGTGCGTTAGTCTTACTCAACAGTAACAGAAAACAAAATAATAATAAATATTTATTTTATTTTATTTGATAATTTAAAATGAAGTGTTACAAAGTAAATGCCGATACAATTAATGAACATGATAAAGACCGTGAAAACTTAAATAGTTATTTTAATCAGCCCACTTGACCATTATTTGGAAGATGTGCATAACAGCCTTCGTATTTTGTGTATTACATGCTTACAGTAATGAACGAGTTTATTTAATGAGTCACATTAAATATGAAAATGAACTACATTATAAAATAAATAATAACCTGACAAGAATAAGTTTATATTTATCTTTCATCATTGTTTATTTTTTTTACTTAGATATTGTGTCGCTGAGTTTCGAAATCTGCTATAACACATTTTCACGAAAATTGAGTATACCTATAATGTCGTTGGATTCGTAATCAATTAATATTCTAAAACCGTTGAACATTGTTTCTTTCAAAACATTCACCATTTGTACAAGAAAATATATTAAATAAAATGATGATGAGAAAAGAATCCCGCTATATCCCTTTATGTGTCTTCTAATACCCTCTAAAACTCAATAGACCAATAGGAGTTTTTTTTTTATAAGATATCTGGGTTTGTTATAAACCCAAATATAACCTTATACACCTTTCACACTAAGCTAAAAGCTTGTGCCGTGAAAGGGGAGTCTGCCGACACCTGGGATCGAACCACGGACCCCTTGTTCTGAAGGCCGAGACTCTACATACCTCCAGGCTACCGACGAACTCAGTTATTTTTGTGTGTACAAAATGAACAGTTTATTTTTATTCAATAGCAAAATTTCTTTTATAATTAAACTGTTGTAACAATCTTATAATATACAAATTTGTTTGACTTCCGGAAAGTACGTTTTATACTAGTATGATAGTTTTTATCGAATTTTTCCGAATCACTTAAATGTGTTTTAGCGGAATTCGAAACTAAGCGACACAATAGATTATGTTGATGGTTTGACACTACACACGTTAATTACATGTCATTTATTTATTTTTACACGTTCTTTATTTGTTTTTTATTCATGTTCCATTAATCATGTTTTATTATTTGACATGCATTTATGAGATATGAGCTCAAATTCTTAAAGAATGAAAAATTTATTAACATTTATCAATATGAAATAATAAATTATCTTGTATTTATTCGTGCACTTGCATTCGCTCGTGTCGGACCATGTGCCTAATGGATTTCTTTTCGAACAGGGACCTGAAAGCAAAAATTAGTAAAATATCAAAAATGACAAATCGAATATTTGGGAAGTTCGATTTCGAGGGATGGAAGATGCGACAAGGATATCGAAAGAAGAATAAATGTAGCCGGTGCTAGAATGAACGGTGCACTTCTACCCATTGACAGGAATGGCAATGTGTCGAACATGGCATAAAAGCTGGTGCACAGTATTCTGGTACCGACACTTGGATATGGTTGAAGAGGGACAAAAGCAGAAGAAATTCTGCGGAGATGTAATCTTTGAGGAGAATGATTGGTAAAACGCTACGTGATGTATGAGGATATTAGAGGAATGAGCTGATCTAAGAAGTTCATGATTGTTAATTTGATAAAAATAAAACAATTATATTTAGTACATCCATAGTGACTTTATTAATCGTGAGCCGGCTTTCAAAAGCTTGTGCTCTCATCGTTAAGCTAACTTAAAGTGAAGAAACAATTTCTTACAAAGAATTTTCATCGATTTTATTAAATTTATTTTTTAAATTCAATCGATTTTCACTGTTGCAAATTGCCGGCATGAATACCTAATGAAGTTTTCGGGACACCTCAACTCAGCTTTCTGCTCATTTTTATCCTTTTTTATTTGTCGTTATAGTAGGAAAATTTTGTTTTGCTCTCTACATTAAGGAAATGCCTTTGTTATTTTTATTGTTTTATTTTATGAATGTATTTACTTCTCACAGCTAGAGGGACATCCAAGGAGTGTAATCAAAAGATTCCACACATGGAGGCTATAGTGGTTTTTGGCCTACTAGCTCCTCAGGCTGCCGACTATGGCATCTCCGGTGTGGACAAGATTTTTTTAGTGAAGAATTCAGATATTCTACGCTATCCGAATGGTCGGTGAGTCTCCTTTAATGTTGTATATTGTAGTCAATATTATTTATTTATTTTTGACTATAGTCATTTCGCGCTTCGTAGAGTTTAATATAATGTCAAGATTAAGATTGTATTTAGCTTGTGTCACGAGAAACCCTGCTGTTAATCGAACTATGGCCAGTGTCATATAAGTAATATTGATGAACATTAGGTATAAACATATACAATATATGTACATACTGTATTACAATATATTGTAATGTATACCTACAGTTAGATATGTACACTATCCAGAAGTGGCTCGTTGTATTGTACCACCAGTTGACTCATAACACCTATTGTAGCAAAGTACATATGCATAATTTATAACAATAAAAAAATAGCATGTTAGATTTAACGTTATTTTTCACTAACCCTAGTTGCTTGTGTGTCTGTGTCTAGATGACGTCTGAATATAGCAGTCTGCTTATTTTAATAGCAGATTGTTCTGTATTCTGCCCTGCTAAATAAAAACACAGTAATTACCAAACACATATGTGTCAGAATCGCAGACCAAGTTTAAGACTACTTTTTTGTGTGTATTTTTTTCAAGTATCAAAAAACAAACTTTCCACAATCGTCACAAATATCTATTGTAAATAAGCTTATTAAAAGAAAGCATATTTCAAAAATTATTGAATATCTTAGATATTTGTGACGACTGTGGTATGTTTTTTTAATACTTGAAAAAATACACACAAAAGGTAGTTTTAAACTTGGTTTGCGATTCTGACACATATGTGTTTGGTAATTACTGTGTTTTTACTTAGCAGGGCAGTATTGACATTCAGCCGTTATTTTTTCATGCATTCTACCCAATATCGAGTAACTTTGCCCTATTTAATAAAAAAAATGTTTTCCAAACAACAGATATTACCATGGACGTACGTTGTATTTTTTCTAAGAGGTAAGGGGGCAGCAGCTTGGCTAACTGATATAAGAATTTGAAATAGGTCATGAATTCCCAGTTTTTGTTAAATAATATTTTAAAACCAATATAACATTTAGTCTGACAGTTATTAAATGAGTTACTAAATTCGGTGTAAGAGTAAAATATTGGCTAAAACTAATATTCTATAATAGCGCTATTAAAAAAATAATCGTTTTTTTATAATAGCTATTTTTTACAATTAAAAATAACATACTTAATATTAAATTATTCGCGCCATTTCCGTTTCAAGTGAGATAATCTGAAGCTGATACAACTTGCATACATAGTTTTGCTAATTGACAGCCGCTATAGCCAATGGACACCAAAACTGCGACTACTAACAAACTGACTAAGCAGTTGAGTCTGACTAGAAGACAGGAAAGTATGTAGTTCTGTAAGTACATAACAGGCTTTGGGCTAGGCTATATTATACACTACACTGGCATCATTCAAAACACAAGCATAATAATTGTATAAATATTTCAGTCTGTTTGTGTATATCTTTGTATGTATCATTCAAGCAGAAGTCATTGACTCCAAATTAACCAAAAATAATACGAGTACCTATTTATATACCAAAATATTTAATAACGTTAGTTTTGTTATTTATTTTTTATGTCAAAACGCAGAAAACGAATCAAACTGATCTCCAGTATTGAGCAAAACGCACAGCACGTGGAGATGCGTCAAAAATATCCTCCATAGCCTAATAAATCTGGCAAAAGAAACTCATTCCTTGCGTCACCTAGAATAATTATGATAAAAGCGAATAATTAAAAACGTTGTCTCCTAAATATAATAACTAATAACAAGCAGAATTCATTTTCGGGCTTTCATTGACAGTTGGCGAACTTAAGTCATTTTATTCCTCATGGTTTGTGTTTTTTAGTCAATCTTAAGAAGACAACAAAATAATTGAAAAAAAGAACATTTCCGGATATTCGTAAATATTATTAGGCATGCCTCTATATCAGGCGTCGGCAACCTATGGCACGCGTGCCAGTCTTGGCACGCGATGGGGTTCTGAATGGCACTCTACAAAGTAATCAGGGAAATCGCGAAAATATCGAGACGAAGTGATTTTTAAATAAGAGAAAATGTTTAATTATAATTATTTATCGCGCTTGCAAATAAATCGACCATAGACAAAGATGAACTTAAAACCTACGTTGAAGCACTTAAAGATGAATTTTCCAGAAGATGCAAAAGACTTTGAAGCTCATGTGCCTATATTTTCCTTCCTCATAAAACCAGATTTAATAGATCCATTAATAATCCCGTTTGATTTTTCAATTTTTGAGTGGATGAATGTTGATAATTTTGAAATGGAACTTATCGAACTTCAGAATTATGGAAAACAAAATTTAAGGAATTACGAAAAAATCTGGAAGATGACTCTATGGAAAAATCGACTGCTATATTAAATTGTTGGATGTCATTGCCGGAAAGATTTACCTAATTGTTTAAAGAAAATTGCATGTGCTCTCCTTTCCGCTTTTGGTTCCACATATCTCTGTGAACAAATTTTTTCTCACATGAAACATATTTTGAGTCCACAAAGAAGTCGTTTAACAACTGAACATTCAGAATCTTGTGTGAAATTAAAAGTCACAAAATATACCCCTGATATTGAAATATTGGTGCAGGGACAAGGTTCGCATTAAAAAAAATTATTTTATGTTAGAATTTTATGTTATTTTTTTAATAAATATGTTTAAAAGATAAATTTGGTATAAAATTCTTCTCCTCTAGAACCCCATTATATAATTTAGAATTAAGGCGGCACCCTGAATCATATTGGTAGAGTGGCTTGGCACACCACAGCTAAAAGGTTGCCGACCCCTGCTCTATATAATTGTATGTAAACTATGTACTTAATGGAAATCGTACCAAGATATGACAGATACGTTGACTCAGACACCAGAGTAAGTCTTTTAGAATAATAGAATAATAATCGTTCACTTAGTCATCTATCTATCTATACCATCATATTCCACAGGTGGGGTAGCCAGCAGACAAGCTGCATGTAATAAAAATGTAAGTCAACCTCTCCATGCCAACAAAAAATTAAGACATTCAGGAAGGGTGGCAAACCTCATCGCTGAATTTAAGATGTAAAATGGCTTTCTTTTTCGATTTTTCGCTCTTGAAAAATTACGTAAAAGAGCGGGGGGCTAAGTAGGCTTGTTCTTGCTCGGTCATTTTTGGGAGCGATCTGATCTAGTACAATTGTCCTACGGAACTAGTTCGTACTTCTAGTTCTTTTAGTACTATTAGTTCACTGAATATTTCCATGTCATAATTATTCAGTCATGAATGTAGTACATGTACTAATAAGAATACAGGATGCATATTATACTAATTAGTACATGTACTAATAAGAATTTAGGATGCATACAGAGTACATACATAGGAAATGCACATTTATGTAATTTTGTGATTATGAAAATCAATACTTAGTAACTAACAAAGAGAAAATTCAGAGAATATTTTATTTTACTTTATAATTTGCAGGCTTTGGATTTTCATTTCAATAAATTTTAATAATTTTGCTATCGACAGTAGGTACCTACTACATTATTATTTTATATGTTTATGAGACGTTCATAAGGGATAATATTTTAACTAAGTAAGTCTACTAACTTACAACACCGTTATATAAGTTATATATAATGATACTTTTTCGTCTGATACCTTATTGGCGCCATTTTCAATGTTCATAGCAAAACAAAACACTAAAAAGGTCTAACACCAATCTATCTATCTACCACTCTGTACTAGAATACTACCTACTAGAATGTACTTGTACAGTACTTGGTGCTTCTTATTAGTTCTTTGACGTCACTGAACTAAAAGAACTAATAAGAAGCAAAAGAGAAGGCACTATATCCTTTATAGAATCATCACATCAACTATCTCACTCGCACTCGTTTAAAGTTCCGACATAAACCGAGTGGCGCCGAGCGGAGATGCCGAACGTCACTGGCATTACTTTAGTTCTGTCCGATTGGGAATGAATGAACTAAAAGAACTAAGAGCGAATAATATACGGAATAGTTCATTCTAGTACAGTACTGGGAATTAGTTCCTAATAGTACCTAGTACATGTACTACACAAGCCTAGGGCTAAGGCTCGTATTCTAAAACAACACTGTGAAGTCTCATAGTCTAAGTGATCACTGTGCGTGGAAATTTGTATTCTAAAACATTACTTGACTGGCGTTGGTAACTATGCATTATTTTAGAAACGTCAAAAGCCAAGTGTGGTCGAGAGGTGTTTTAACATATGCGTAGTCTAGCTGCTGTCATTATCAACACGTTGTTTTGCTATAATATTTTGTTAATGAACATTATGAAGTATAATTTACTCCATTTATAATAAAAAAATATGCCTCATTACGAAAGTGAAGACGTATTTGATGAGCGCGTGAACGAAA
Organism: Athripsodes cinereus; assembly: GCA_947579605.1. Lineage (NCBI taxonomy): Eukaryota > Metazoa > Arthropoda > Insecta > Trichoptera > Leptoceridae > Athripsodes > Athripsodes cinereus. The sequence goes on from OX388321.1 coordinate 1,050,976, forward strand.
TTATTGATAAACCACGATATATTTGTCTCGTCGCCTTGTGAAAGAGCGGCAAAATCTATTCACAAACTATAATGGTTCTTCTGGACATTGATCTTCCAATAAACCATTCATCTTTTGAGATGAATCGTAGCAGCGAATGCTTAGCTTTTAGACGAGCATTTGGTCTACAAATTTTTCTTACTACTTACTATACTATACCCTCACGCCGTGTTCCAAGTGGGGTAGGCAGAGAGAACGGAACGCCATGTTGATCTATCCTTACATACTTCTTTCGCTTCCTCTACATTCATCCAGTTTTTTATACATGCACTCCGATTCCTCTTAATTAACACGCGACCGTCCTTGAGAATTTGGTCCACGTGGTCAAACCACGTAGTTATTGGACGTCCGCGCTTTCTCAGACCCCCTCTTTCAGATAAATATAACGTCTTCGTCAATCTTACATCATCCATTCGCTCCACATAACCAAACCATCTCAATTTATTTACACGCATTCTATCCACAACACTCCTCTTGCATCCACTCATTCTTCTAATATCTTCATTCCTCACTCTATCACGCAATGTTTTATCTACCATTCTCCTTAGTGATCGCATCTCCACAGCATTTATTCCACTCTCGTCCTTCAGCCACGTCCAAGATTCGTTTGCATACATAAGTGTCGGTACGAGAATGGCGTTGTGCACCAGCATTTAAGCCATGTTCGACACATTGCTATTGCTAACAATAGATCGAAGTGCACCGTTTACTTTCGTTCTTTCGTTCACTTTTCTTTTTTCAATGTCCCTATCATATCTACCATCCCTCGCAAACATACTTCCTATGGAATCAATGTAAGAAGAAAAATACATTTGGTTACAACCGACTTAATTTATTATAGTAATTAAACATATAGAAGATAGATAGATAAGACATTAAACATATAAAATAAAGACATTTATTCAATCTTTTTGAAAATCTTCATTTTCAGAATATAAAATGAAACTTTTTATTGAAATTATCAAATATTTATTTGAATTGTTCAACATTGTATACTCTTTCTTTCTTTCTTCTCTTTTTTCCGGCAAGACACCCGACATCGAGTATTTATGTATTGTATATACCTACTCATTCAAAGAAATATTTGTTAATTTGAATAAGTTTTATAAAAAAATAATATAACAGTTACAAACAAAATAAATCTGAATTGAGAGGACAGAGAGCATTTATTAAACTCGCTGTTGGATCAGGAAGAGGAGGTCCACCACCTGTTTTCGACACCTCTTCGCAATTGCCGATAAAACCTTCCTACGCAACGACTTCATATTCTCCCAGCACCTCTTGAGTTGGAGGTCGTTCCTTTTTTGAGTTAGGGCGGACGAAGTATATTATGCTCGGGATACAGCTTTCCAGGCATCGTTTTTTTACTGGATGTTTCTGGAATTGGTACTCATGGTACTCATATCTTCTATAATTTTATGTTGAGCTACGATGTACGTAAGCAATGGCTTTTCTGACGCAATTTTCCTGTAAAATAAAAGATTTATGTTATAAATATACATTATAATAATTATCTTGTGTTAGGCAACTAACTGTATCACCAATAGCAAATTCGACATTGTTGATAGTAATTTTAGTACAACGTAAAACCTTCAATGGACTTGTACCAATAATTTGTTTCACACATTAAATTATATTTAATAATTTACTATTATTTAATAATATATTTGATTAATAAATGACAAATTACTTGGTAAATTAAATTCACGAACAGCGCCCGTATTTATTTTAGTTTAGGTAAATAAAATAATGCACTTTTTGCAGCTAGATTAGTTATCTGGTAGATAATATATTTACTTAAAATATGTAATGTCTTGTAATATATTTAAACATTTACCTTTGAATAGTGTTTTCCACTTTAATAACAGCGAAAATAAGGCAAAATATTATAACAAACACAAAAAAACGTGCAAAATAATGAAATGTCAGATAGGCGCCGATTATAATGAAGGCAAAGGCTATTCGTACGTATCATAGATCAAAGAAATTATAAAATTTGTCTATGGTGAATTATTTCCATAGACAACATTAATATTAAACTATTTCGTTTATGGATATCTAGATGTTTGCGAAATCTATGGTTCAGCGTAGGGTTGTAACGAATATCCGTATCCGCATCCGAAAAATATCCGCATCTGCAATTTTTATTTAAATAGCTTGGAATCCGCATCCTTAAACATTTTTTGAGGATATATATATATATATATATATGGACAATTTGTAAAGCGCCGTTTACTCATAACATGACCTCAAGGGCGCCGTATATCGTATCCATCACCCGAAACTCCCAGCAAAAAGGTGTGTCTTCAGTCCTCTTTTAAAACTCTCTCATGACAGAATGCGCATGAATAAACTACGGTGGTTTGGACATGTTGAACGAATGAGAGAAGTAAGAATGACAAAGAGGATATGCTTTACTGAAAGAAAGGGCGTGAAGCGTGGACGTCCGAGAACCACATGGCTTGATCACGTGGATCAAATTCTCAAGGACGGCCGTGTGTTGAGTAAGAGGAACCGACGTGCGTGCATAAGAAATTGTATGAGTGTGAAAGAAATGTGTAAAGATTGATCTTTTTGGCATTCCGTTCTCTCTGCCTACCCCATTTGGGTTTATAGTATAGTATAAAAATTTGCATACTCAAAACAGAGTCACTCCAGATCCGAATCCGCATCCTCAAAACAGAGTCACTCCAGATCCGAATCCGCAAAGTAACATCCATTACAACCCTACTTTGACGAAGTATGGATAAGCTACTTTTTTAGCAATACATTATTAAGAGTGTTGATAAAATATATGAATGCAAGAAAAGAACTTTGGATACCTATGAATTTTAATGTTATTCGAACTTTAAACCTGGTTTAACTTATAAGAACTAAAAATAAATTGTCAACATAACATGCTATGGAGAAAAGAGTGAACAATTTTTCTTGAGGTTATGTAGACCTAAACAGCGCTTTTTATTTAAAAATAAAACATCCTTGTTGTAGTACCAATAGATCTAAAGTTCGCAAACGGTGAGTTCATAAACCTTAAACGATTCTAAATCGTTTTATTACACTTTATCCGGTTATGGAAACTTCTTTGTTCTCAGACAAAATACACGAACTTAATGCTACTTTATACGGGTAAATGCCTCTAAAACATGAAATATACAAGTCGACAAATGTGTAAATAAAATTGCACTATTCAAACATTGAAAATGTGCTTCCTCAATTAAGTAATCGCTTGTAAAGGAAATTAAACTGATAACGATCAATCCACACGGACGACATATGCCACAGATTTCGATAATTTGACAGACGTCAAAATAGTGTGGCATTGTTTACAAAAAAATACGTACGTTTAGCCACTTATTTGACAGACGTCAAAGCAGCGTGCTTTTGTTTACATAAAACCAACTGTCAAATTTGACAGTTGACAGTTCCTATACGTATGAATAGCACGGGCGTATAATGAATGCAGTAATTAATCACCGATTTGCGAATTGACCAATCACGAGCGGTGTGTATTAGTAGTAGTGAGTGCACAGATATGTATTTGCCAAGTGTTGTTTTAGAATACAAATCCATGAGTGTTTATTTCGCATAGAGAAAGATTTTTACCTAGCGTAGCGTAGGCGGTCGCTGTGCCTAAGTACTGTTTCAGAATACGAGCCTAAGTCTTTGCCAGGTGCTTCACGGAACCACAATTATACACACCCCAAAAATATTTGCATCGTAGTGTTGCCAGTTTTTAAATATTTTTCCCACATCATTTACGATTTTCTCAAGAAAGAGCTTCTATTATATTCTTCTCAAGGACATCCACTCGTTTGCGAATGATTTAGAAAAGGAAAAGACTTATTTGATCTACATGAGATTATTTACTTGTTTATTAAACATGTTTTTCCTGAGCGAAGTGAGTACATTTACACTAGTACAGTATTATTATGCCTTCAATAAAACATTGTTGAACTATAGCATACTCGAACTGTTGCGACCGAGTTGTGCTAGCGAGCGGGTCTGTAGCCGTTGTCGACCGGTCGTGCATGGTACTTTGTTGTTATTGTGAATCGGAAACAACAGTTTCAAAATAATATTCAACAAAATAATGCAAAGTTAATAGTAATAAAAAATACTGCTACTTAAAAAAATAACACTTTTTAAAAAATAAAATAGCGTTTAAATATAACCGCAACAGATGGGGACTAGTGCGAAAATAGAAAGAAACCTTTAATATTTCAAACAAAATAGAATATAATAATATAGCTGAAGTTGATGCATCTTTAACCGTTTTTCTTGGGACCAGTTTAAGTATTTTAAAATTTAACAATAATCTATAGTTTTAGTTACTGTTTTTATAACAATAATGTTATTTTATTGATTTTAATTTAGATATAATCAATCAGCTGATTTTAATCAAGATTATTAATCAATTGTGTGATTTTCTTACGATAGCAAATATTAATATACATATTATTCGCGTTGCCTACTTGAAATAATGTAATTTATCAAACAAGTTAATTGAGTGACGTTTTCAATAAAAATATCATTGATATTTCTTTATCTAAATATTATTCCACTTTATCAAACAAATTTTCTTTATAAATAGGTGCCAGAAAAAAATATGTGTCTATTCCTCGCCAATCAGAACTCGCTTAAACTGACTTGGAGCCTAAAAAAAATCGAGAAAATCTATAAAATAAATTAAAATATTTTTTCACTTAAAACAGAATAAAATTGCCATACATTTTATAATAATAACCTTGTGGTTTTTAATAAAAATTAAATATTAATAAATATTTTGTTTTCCTCGTTAAATAAAAATAAAAAATCGAATGTTTTTTATTTCCCGCTTAAAATAAAATAGTAATTATAATTCAGTGTTGCTGTGCTTAAAACTACATTAAAGTTTTATTATTTTGTTTCAATCGTCGTTCTTTTGTTTTTTATAGTGTTGTTTAGTTTTAGTTCTTCTGTTTTTAAATAAATTTAAAATGGCTCTTAGTCTCGACGGGTTATTGAACAAGCATGAAGGAGATCATGATCACGACCACGATCATGACCATGATCATGATGGGATGTCGGATGTCGTGCTGGCGAAAGTCGTCGCTATGGTTGTCCTGTTTGCCGCTTCATTAATATGTGGCCTTCTTCCCATGTTATTGGCGAAAAAATTTAAATGGATCAAGGACGATCAGTCGGCAGCAGACATCAAGTCTTCCAATAGAATTGTTCTCATCCTTCTGTCATTTGGAGGAGGAGTTCTTCTAGCCACGACCTTCTTGCATCTTATACCTGAATTAGCAGAAAATGTCGGATGTTTGCAAAGTAAGATTTTTTTCTTTGATAATTCAGCACGTTAATCTTGTATCTAATTTAAAATGTTCATTTTTAAATAGGTATAGGTACTTACACATTTATCTAATTTAATATAAATACACCTGTATCCCGTGGAGTCCCCGGTAAAAAAAGGCTGCTCATTTTCTCATTTTTTTCCGTAAATTTTCGAGTGTCCTGTAAAAGGCAGGTATTCGAATAAACATCATATTTTAAGGCATTTGTCATTATCATCATCATCATCCGTTCAGCTTTGAGGTTTACTACCCATCCTGAATGTCTAAACTTTTATCGGCACGGAGATGACGGCTTGTATGTTTATTACAAGCAATTTGCCCGCTTTCTACTCAACTCGTTGGAAATGCTGTGATGAGGTGGATGTACATAATATGTATGGATATACCAACACATTTTTCAATACCTCAAAATTGAGCGGAGTTTGTTTGAGAAAAAAAAACTGTAACCATGTATACTAAATTTAAAATATATCGTATATATAATACAACATAATACAATATGAATAAAATAAAATACAACAATAAACAATAAAACCATCAAATCAAACAATAATACATAAAAACTAGCTGACCCGGCAAGCGTTGTTTTGCCATAGGTATACATTATATTTTCTAGATTACTAATATCGCTATTAAAAAATAGGGGTTAATGGTAGAAAGGTAAAAATTTAGGGCTGTATATATTTTTTAATGCCTCACCACAAAAAAAAATAAAATTAAAAAAAAAACAGTCCAAAAAATAAATATATAAAAAATTCGGAATGGCCACCCTTAACTTTTAGGGGTATGAAAAATAGATGTCGGCCGATTTTCAGACCTACCCGATAAGCTCACCAAATTTTATCAAAATCGGTTCAGTCGTTTCGGAGGAGTATGATAACAAACACCGTGACACGAGAATTTTATGTATTAGATTTATAATATTATAATTGGCTAAAAAAAGTATTAATTAAATTATAATATTGGCAATGAATGCTACAGACAATCAACACCACTCTTTTATATATGATTATTGTATTAAACTGTTCTCTTATCGTATTTTTATATTTCATTTGGGGAGTATGTTTACGAGGGATGGAAGATGCGATAGGGACATTGAAAGAAGGAAAGTGGCCGGTGCTAGAGTAAACGGTGCACTTCGACCCTTTGTCAGCAATGACAATGTGTCGAACATGGCTAAAATGCTGGTGCACAATACCATTCTGGTACCGTCACTTACGTATGCAAGCGAGACATGGACGTGGTTGAAGAAGGACGAAAGTGGAATAAATGCAGTAGAGATGCGATCGTTGAGAAGAATGGTTGGTAAAACGCTGCGTGATAGAGTGAAGAATGAGCGGATGCAAGAAGACTGTTGTGGACAGAATGCGTGTAAATAAATTGAGATGGTTTGGTCATGTGGAACGAATGAAAGAGGAAAGAATGACAAAGAGGATATACTTATCTGAAAGAAGGGGTGTGAGGAAACGCGGGCGTCCAAGAACCACGTGGCTTGATCACGTGGATCAAATTCTCAAGGACGGCCGCGTGTTGAGTAAGAGGAACCGACGTGCGTGTATGAGGAACTGTATGAATGTGGATGAAGCGAAGGAAGTGTGTAAAGATAGATCTGTTTGGCGTTCCGTTCTCTCTGCCTACCCCACTTGGGACACGGCGTGAGGGTGTAGTATAGTATAGTAGTATAGTTTTTATTGTTGGTTTCATTTGTCAATGTTCTTTTAGTTGCTTCGATTTTTTTATACTGTAGTTATTAATATAGGGGGACTTCTGTGGTCTATATTGCATTTAATATTGATTTTTGTAATATTTATTGTGTTGGCTGTTTGTTCCCTTCGAAATTAAATAAATAAAAGTGAATAAATAAATAAATAAAATTTCGACTTGTTGATTTGTGGAACTGGACAAGTCGATAATTAAGTTATCAAATTAATAAATAAAACGTGTTTTTGAATTAAAATTGACATCCTGTATTTTCGCACGTACTATTTATTATTATTATTATTATTATGCATTATTCAATCATCTATCATTCTTTATACATGTCCAATATTTTATCTGTTCAAACAGTGGTCAATACGTTTTCACTTTCATCATTATCACAGACTTCTGCGGAGCGTGCAACATAAACAACAAACAGATAAATAAATAGTAAAAAATCAATAGACACATAGTATATAGGTACATTAATATAATATTATTCATTGCGTAATTATTTATGTAAGAAAAACAATGACTACTACTGTGCCATCATGGCATATCCCACCAGTGGGGTAGACAGCAGACCAACTGCATGTAATAAACATGTAACTCATCCTCATACAAGATGAGTGGCAATCATACCTAATAGGCAATAGCTGCTGAATAAATTGAATGTCTTGATGTTTTACGAATACAGGACACTTGAAAATTAACAGAAAATAGTGAGATACCCGTTCATTGTCGAGGACGGCTCCACAACACAAAATACAATGAACTCATAGTAAATTCAAATTCGTTTATTTCCTCAAATAAGCATATTATTATACAATCAAATACAGTTCAAATATTCATATACCAATACACTAGGCTAAAACCTGTGTCGAGGTTGACAGTATAATCAGTAATATATGTGCAAAAAACAAATTTAGACATCATAATAAACAGATTAGATACAACACAACAATAGACTATAGAGATCAGAAAAACATTTGTGTATAGATCAGTTACCTTCTTACTATCTATCAATTACCTTCTTACTTAAATTTAGATATACCTAAAGCATGCAATTAACATGCAAGCAGTCCTCTACGTGGCATTTAGATAGATACATAACATAAAAAGTATCATATGTTTGATATACACAATGTGATACACATTGAATATAGAGATCTACCTCACTCCTGAATATCTCAGGAGGTCTAGACCCCTATTTATCTATACATTCAAACCATAATTCTACTAACGGGCAGGCCTGAAGGGCCGGCCGGCCAAAACCGCCGTCGTGAGAATATTTCTTACTACTACAAATGGATGATTAACAGAAGGCTGAGGTGAGAGGTCCAGAGACGTATTATTCGGCGTTCAAAGGACATGTGTCCGAGAGTCACCATAGTGACTGGATGGTGTAGAAACATTAAACCCTCCCAAAAGGGGGAAATCACCTAAACTAACTGTCCACCAAGGGAGACAGGACGACACAAAGAAAAAAGAGTTCTAAAGTCGAGACAATGTTCTTTCTGTTACTTGTTTTTAATTAAAGATAAAAAAAGGTGACAGAGTGATAGAAATCTTCCACTTGAATACAATCACCGAATCGTGATAACTGATACTTGAAGAGGTTCACACATTTGATAACTACTGTAACAATAAAACCATTGTTTAAAATATTTACTATTTTGTTATTGTTTAACTGAATTTGGACACAACGTGCAGATGACAAAACCAATCAGACCTCTATATTGGAGAACCATGTTTAGTGTTTACACAATGTAATCTAATCGGAAAAAGTGAGAAAAGGTTGGCTCTAGGCTTTTACGAATTGGCTCTAGGCTTTGGTGAACGTTGTCCATGGATAGCGAAATTGATCGCATCGTGTAAAGATGTTTCTCCAATCGAGATATCAATAAAAACATTGTTTAGCTGTTGCCTCCCCCCCTACAGTAAATTCTGAGTACCAACTCCCATAATATGCTTAACACTCAAAATAGTAACCTTCAATTATTAATGTTTGCAATGTTACGGTAACTTATTTGATGTTTTCACGAGAACAAAGAGAGGCTACATGTATCACTACAATTACGAGTATTACTAAAACCTATATTCAGAGCGTATAGGCATTAGTTTACCTACATGTGTGTTTAAATTTATAACTTCCTATGTCCGTTGAAATATTAAACACTAGTTTTAAAAACAAAGTAGTTTAGAAAACAAACATCGAATTGAAAAAAAATGTTTTAGCTGGAAGAAATCACGCCTTTACTAACTACTTTTTTTTCTTTCATTTGTTAATTCGTTTATTGTACAGCATTTAAAACATAAAAATTACGAAATCTACCTAATTGGGCAGACTGAATCAGTTTTTAACTTTTTTAATTTGTCTCAGCACATTATTGCTGATTGTTTTCAAAATTGAATGTATTTTAATACTATACTATACTATTTTCTCACGCCGCGTCCCAAGTGGGGTAGGCAGAAAGAACGGAACGAGATGTAGATCAATCTTCACATACTTTTTTCGTTTCTTCTACATTCATACAATTCCTCATGCACGCACATCGATTTCTCTTGCTCAATACACGGCCGTCCTTGAGAATTCGATCCACGTGATCAAGCCACGTAGTTTTCAGATGCCTCTGCGCTTCTTCACTCCTCTCCTTTCAGACAAATAGGTATAATCCTCTTTGTCACTATTTCCTCTTGCATTCGTTCTACCATCTCTGTTTTTTTTTCTGTCTCGCCGTTTTATTTTTTGAATGGAATATAGGTATTGTTTTTTCATTTTTTCTGCTGAGATCGCCTTGGCCAAAAGCTGTTATGGTCTCAGGGCAGGGTGATATTTAAGAATACTAATTAGAAAATAATTTGTCAATTTGATCTTAATTTCATGAGGGAAGCCGAGTAAATCACTCTAGTTATTAATAAGAAATGATTTATGTATCATCATATTATATATTGCAAGATACTATGTAATTTTAACAAAGAACATAAACTAGAAATAACTACATAGACAAACAGTGGCGAGACTAGATTTTTTTTATGTTGATCATGCTTTTGCAATAAAGAAAACATTCTTATAGCTTTATAAAATACGACTTTAAGAAGAAAACCGACTTTTTAAAATTTCCACCTTCCCATAATCGAATTTTCAATTTTGTGTAGGTATTTGAGATACTTCACGATCTCATTATTTTTGTGCACAAATTTCAGAAAATACTCAGCAAGGCTATAATTGTTGACACAATCTAAATACGATATTAATCTAGTCTTGATCTTAATCATACGACGCGCGAAGGAACTATGATAAAAAAAATACCGCGAGATTGGTATGCACGTATTTTTGACTAATAGTCACTTCGCGCGTCGTATGATTAAGATTGTATTTAGATTTTGTCAAGAGTATCCCTACAACTTTTCAAATCTCTACTCCGTAATTTTTGTGCTGAAGTTTTGAAACTAGATCCCATCTTATAAAGTATAAGTTAAATCCAAGAAATTATAATTTTGCAGCCATGAATGCAATATTGTTAAGGCATAAGTTGGAATTTTGCATACATGAAAAAGACGCTACTGTAGGCATGCGGTGCTTTTTTGCATATACGAAAGGCACACCACTGTTAGATATCTACATGGTATAGCGTAGTAAAGCAATATATTGTATAGTTATTATTATAATTGTTGTTAGGTAATTATTTGTCTATTACCAGCAGAGGCGGAACATGGCTTTTTATATGCGGCATCCAGTTTTGGACATTTGACATTGACTAAATAATGATACAAACTTTATAATTATTGTCAAAAATTTCCACCGTTTTTCTTAATTTCCCATTATTTTGATATCGAATAACAACGTCAATTTATAAAAAAAACATGACCCAAGACCAATGAATACCCATCGCAAAGCATAACATATCGACTGTCTAGTTCCATAAGTCAACAAGTAGATTTTAATTCCATAACTCAACAAGTAGATTTTAATTCCATAACTCAACAAGTAGATTTTAATTCCATGACTCAACAAGTAGATTTTTTTAATTGATATTTTGGTAAATTTCTGTTTTGCTTTAAAAACAAAATAAAAAGTGAAATATACTATATAATAATCGCGCTGTTAAAGATACGTTGTCTTTGTTTCTTTCAATGGTTAAACAATTTCTATATTTATTTGTGGACTTGTAAATTGGTACATTAAATATTTTTCATAACTAAATAATAGAAATATATAAAAAGAACCGTGTATTTTTACAGGTTTAGGTTTTTTCTATCGCATATGATAGATTTAATATTCGGGCATGCGGTACTTTTTTGCAAGTATGGCAAATACGCCACTGATCATTAGGTAGTTTTATTGAGATGAACTAATTTGTTAAGTAGAACATCTCTATACCTACTGCCAATCTATCTCTGTCAATGTTATTGTTAATTAATACCTATTTAACAATGACTAGAAGATTAATTAACTTTGATCTTATAAGACTATAAATAAAAGTACCTAATCAATTCGATAGTTATGATGACTTGGCCACGTGAAAAGAATGAATGAGCATCAGAAATACCAAGATAATATATTTGGCTTAGAGGAATGGTGCTGGAAGACGTGGCCGTCCGAGGATCAAATGGCAAGATCATATTATAAACCAGATGCTACAAGATGGTCACGTTTTGAGCACATTGAACAGGAGAGCATCATGAGGAATTGTATGATAGTTACGGAAGTGAAAGGTGTATGCAAGGATAGGAGGAAGTGGCACTCGATCATTTCTGCCTACTCTATGAGTGAAGCGGTGTGATGGTATGTGTGTACGAGTATATGATTACTTTGGAAAATAAATACATTACTTTAAATAATATGTATTATACTCTACACTCAAAACGTATCCCAAGTGAGGTAGGCAAAGAGAATCGAACGCTATATGGATATATCTTTGATACTCTTTTTGCTTCTTAAATACATTCATGAATTTTTTCTTACACGCACGTCTATTTCTTTTACTTAACACTTGAGAAATTGATCCAAGTGATAAAGTCATGTAAATTCCAGACCCCGCGCTTCCTCACACTCCCTTTTGAAGGGGGAAAAAGGTAAATTCTCAATATCGTGGGCTCAGTACTACAACTAGACATCACTAAATTTGGTGGATTTAAGTTACATTTTTCCGATGTTTGTCCTTTGTTTGATTAATTTCTAGTAATAAATATGAATTAAGGGGCTTTCTTGTACTGTTATCATATAAAAATAACTATCTTCCCGAGTGTGATGTCATGATTTATCCATTATCTCAAAACTTTTGATTTTGTGATGTCTATAGTTATAATACTCGTACTGAGCCCACGATTTAATATCTTTAAAATAATACAAAATTTTTCCTCATTATACCTGACGACAATCACGAATATTGTATATCTCTCTCAAACGAATTATATTGTGCTGCATTTTTTGTGAATTTAAATTGAATTTTAATGGATGTGATCATAGAAAATAGGTAGGTATTATTTTACGTAATTATCTATTTATAAATTGTTATTGAAAACGGTTTAAAATATTTTAGTTTGTTCGTGAATACCTATGTCTACTTGTAAATCCTCAATGAACACGGTAATAAAACAAGACAATTGTAAAATAATACACTCTTTCTATACGATGTCTCATCCTTTAGGCAGAATTTGGGCTAGTCACCTTATATTTTAGTTTGTTCGTGAATACCTATGTCTACTTGTTAATCCTCAATGAACACGGTAATAAAACAAGACAATTGTAAAATAATACACTCTTTCTATACGATGTCTCATCCTTTAGGCAGAATTTGGGCTAGTCACCTTATATTTTAGTTTGTTCGTGAATACCTATGTCTACTTTTTAATCCTCAATGAACACGGTAATAAAACAAGACAATTGTAAAATAATACACTCTTTCTATACGATGTCTCATCCTTTAGGCAGAATTTGGGCTAGTCACCTTATATTTTAGTTTGTTCGTGAATACCTATGTCTACTTGTTAATCCTCAATGAACACGGTAATAAAACAAGATAATTGTAAAATAATACACTCTTTCTATACGATGTCTCATCCTTTAGGCAGAATTTGGGCTAGTCACCTTATATTTTAGTTTGTTCGTGAATACCTATGTCTACTTGTTAATCCTCAATGAACACGGTAATAAAACAAGATAATTGTTAAATAATACACTCTTTCTATACGATGTCTCATCCTTTAGGCAGAATTTGGGCTAGTCACCTTATATTTTTAGGTAATTATCTTATATATTAATAGATTATTACAGTTAAGAATATGTCGCCATTGCGATGAGATTCATAAGAGAATAGAACAGTGTTTCCCAAACTATGGGTCGCGACCCACCGGTGGGTCGCAAGTCGCAAGCGAGTATTGCGAGTGGGCCCTGAGCATTAAGTAGTTTCATGACTTCACTTCTAGAGAATCTGAGCATTACCAATATTTATGACCTCTTATCTCTAAGACAGCTAAAAGGTGGGTCCCAAGATTGGAAATTTTTGTTAGATGGGTCGGAGCCCAGTCAACTTTGGGAACCACTGGATTAGAATATATTGTCACGTGTAGCACCTGGCAAAGAATTGGTCTCTTACTCTTTTCCGTAAATTTTTGGTGTTCTGTTAAATGCAGGTGTTCGAAAAAATAATCACATTTTACATCTTAAATCTAGCGATGAGGTTTGCAACCCATCCTAAATGTCTTCATTTTTGTTTGAACGGAGAGGACAGCTTGCATGTCTATTACATGCACCTGGTCTGCTGGCTACCCCACTAGTGGGAACACCGTGATGTTATAGTTATAGTAGTAGAATATATTGTTCCGAATGTTTTTTTCAAAACACACTATTTGAATTTCATTGCATTGAATATGTATCTATCAATAATGAAAATCGAAATATTGCGTCATTATCATCGTTGTAATTAGGGAATCCAATCCCGCATCAAAATCGCGATCCCGCAAGCCTGCGGGATTGAGGGCATCAGTCCCGCGGATCCCGCGGGATTTGCGGGATTGAGATTTTTTAATAAAAAAAACTTTCATGTATGTACTTAGTTATTAAAAAAAATATATCAAATAAAGACGAGTAAATTTTAATATTTTTTTATTATTATGCAGATTTATTACTCATATTACTAGTTAACAAGTGGAAATAATGATGTTTTAGAGGTATAAATAATAATCAGCCTCTTATAAGGAACGATATACAGTAATACAACATTTCACTTTATAGATTTGTAATTTGTATTGGCAATTGAACATATTTATTAGTTAAGATGCATAAAAAATTGCTTTTTTCTGATAATAATTTCGAAGAAATGATAAAGTATCTAACGTTTCATCTTTTAGATTTGATCTTATCTTGTTGCATAAATAGCCAGCGGCGGAAAAAGCACGTTCTGCTTCCACGCTTTTAGGTAAAATTGACTTTATATTACTCGGCTACCCATTCTGTACGGAGACTGTGCTCTAATTCATCTTCTAGTATAGGCGAGGGCACATCATTTAATAGATTCGATAAAGGCGCGTCTTCTTCATCGCCATTGTCATCAACCTGTTGGTTTTGAGTTTCAGGTTGTACCTGCGCGTCTGACAACAGTCTCTCGATTAAACACTTCATTACAGTTCTAAGTGTAACTTTGCTTGGATAAAAAAATGGATCGTCTACCACATTTGTAGATCCTGATTTTTTTTTTCTAGATATTTGATAGGATTTTCTAAGCACAGTCATTGATGTGTGGCGTTATTTTATCTGGCAAGATAGTGACAATACAAGTTCCTCGCTTAATCTGGTAATTTTTCGATCCAGTTTGCTTATCACAATATGCTTAAAATCAACCCCACCAAAACTGAATTTCTCTGGATAGCGTCTCCACGAAGACAACATCTCATAAACGCTGACCCTATTCGTGTACAAAACGTGGACATAGTCCCATCTAACTACGTTAAGTTCCTCGGAGCGCATCTTGATAACGCCCTTACGATGGAGAAACACATATCATCTACTGTTAGTAGTGGTTTCTATACTTTAAGGCAGCTCAAGAACATAAGGAAAAATATATCAACCGACGGAGCTAAAACCATAATTAACTCATTCGTCGTATCACGATTGGATTACTGCAATGGCATCCTCGCAAATTTGCCACAATATCAACTCCAGAGGATTCAGTCCGTTTTTAATGCGGCTGCACGTTTCATTTATCAACTGAATCGCTCTTCACACATATCTGCCACCCTTCAATCTCTTCACTGGCTCAGATGTCCGGAGAGAGTCGAATTTAAAGTGTGTTTGACAGTATTTAAGGCACTTCATGCTATGGCCCCAGAATATATCATGGAACTCTGCGGTAGACAGGCGTTAAGTCATAGACAGACAACACTGAGGTCTTGTCAAGATACTACAACTAAATTGGAGGTGACCAGTACTGTATCGAAACCAGTGTACGTGGAACGTGCTTTTGCAATATCTGCACCTGTAGTCTGGAACAGGCTTCCACAAATGATCAGAGAAACGCAGGACATATCTCGTTTCAAGAACCAACTGAAGACTTATCTATTCAAGAAATCTCACGGAATAATCCAGACACAACCTTAGTTAGCAAAGAGCGCCCTTGAGGTGGATTTTTTTCACAAAACGGCGCTTTACAAATCATCCAAATAATAATAATAATAATAATGAAACGCAATATGGTTTCTGCAGAAACTAATGTTGCGTCCTCGCAGCATAAGACATTTACAGCATGCTTCACTGGTTCTAAAGCTCGTTCAATATTACTCAATATTATAAATTCTTCATCAGCGAATGAAAATGAAGATGATATCAGTTTAAGATCAATAAGTGCTTTAAGTATGTACTGTTTGACTTGGTTGAACCTCGATAACATTGATGCGAGACTGCTCCAGCGCGTTCGGTAATCTATGATCAGCTGTAATTCTTTGCAGAATTCTGCTTTGATATATGTTTGCAGAAGATCAGTTGTTACTGGAGACTTCGATCTAAAAAGCTTGACAATTTTCCTGACCTTTTGAATCAGTCCTTTAAAACAAAAAATGAAATAAGTTATAATGATTTTAATTGAAATATCTATTGGTCTGACAATACTTATCTACCTACATTGTGGTAGCAAATCTCCTTTTTGAATGTCTTCCTCTACCGAAAAATCACCTTGCTCGTCATCATCATCTTTATTTTCATTATCACTCCCATCATCCGGTCTATTTTCGAGTACTTCAACTTGACTTTATTTCTTCTTCTTGTCTCTGATTGCATAGAACTTCAAGAACAGCGAGTTGCAACCCATGTGCAAAGCATAACTGGTGGTGCGCTGATAATAATCTCAAATTATTTTCCATACAAATTCTATAGAAAAGTCACGAGATCCATGGCAAAGTAGTTAACTAACTTATCATGGAGGCTGTGCTGGGTTTAATAAATAATCAGAAAGTCGTCTGAGCCCATTCTTAAATATTTTTTTCAGTCCCGCAAGCGTGCGGGATCCCGCATGAGTAATCCCGCATTTATGATCCCGCAAAAAAGGTGCGGGATCCCGCATTTACGGGATCCCGCTTTTGCGGGATTGGATTCCCTAGTTGTAATGTTAAAAAATGCCAAAAGAAACGAGAATAATTTACAAAAATTAATCACCAATACTTGCATCAGGGTGTTGCCACTTAAAAATAATTTCCCCCATATTTTTTTGCATTTAGGCTTACATATGTCTTGTTTGCAAAAGTTTATTTGTTGTTTGTTTCCAGAGCTAAACCGGGTAAAAATATACTTATAAACAATTTATATAAATTAAAAAAAAAATATTTGGCATAATATACCTATATGATTCTTATATAATATAAAATGTGTCGCCGGAAATTCTTACGTGCTGCACGATAGTGTTGCCATCTTCGCAATTAAAACAACTGGATTTTTTTTTCAAATAATTTTAAATCCGTTCTTAATTCCATATTCAAACCTTGATAAACAATTTGCAGCTATGTACACAAAAGGAATTGTCCTCCCATTCTTTTCCCTAGGTTTTGGAGTGTCATGTAAAGGGTAATGTGGATAAAATACTCTTGAACCGGCTCATGCCGATTCTGAAACGTCCATCTCTAAATTTTGATTTTTTAATTAGTCATTAAATTCATCCATCTTTAATTTTTTTAATTATTCTCTTGACCAAATTTTAATTTTGATTTTTTTTACTTAAGTTAAAGTTATTCTATTATGTATTTAATTGTACTCTTGTTTGGTATCAAATTAATTATTTTGTGTCTTTTTTTTAAAAAAAATAATACTATTTGTATGTATGTATTGTATGTGACAATGTAACAAATGAATGAAAAATAAAATAAAAAAATAAAATAAATGTATACAAAAAATTTTACATGTAAAAGGCTTCGGTCGTGAATATCTAAATGAATGAAAATAAATCTCTAAACCATCCCAGCATTATTAACAAGAGGACAGGGGGGCTAAAAAGGCCACTATACATGAATCATAATAGGATCATATTAGGAATTGTAAAACGATGTAACGGCAACATTTCACCAAATATGAATTGTAGATGAATTGCTGAATGTGGCCATTTTAGACCCCCTGACTGTTGCGTGTAATAAGCACTCAGATCAGTTTTTTAAACTTAAAAATGCCATTTCTGCTTCCTTTTACATGAGGGTAATTTTTACAATTAGCTGGTTGTGTACTTAACGGTTTTCCCAATACTCGTATTTTATAGATCTTCTCCATTTAATTATATACCAATGTCCGCTATCGCCTTTTGTATTACTAATAATGTATATAATTCAAACCACAAAGATGTTATCAATACCTATGTTTATGCAATAGAACCGGTAACAATAAGGAAATGCACAACTCATTTATTTGGGGTGTTATGTAACACCTATAAAATATCAGTGGCGTGTCTGGTTTTCATACTGAGTATGCCCACCCTCAATAATTCATAGATATAAAAAAAATATTAAATATAAAGTATCTGCGTTGATTTTGTGTGTTGAGAGCGCGAAGTTAGTCGCGTACAAACTATAAGTCACTCGCTAACTAATAATAATAATAAGAACACTTTATTGATCAGAAAAAAAAATCATGAGCAATTGGCGAGCTTATTGCCTGGAGGCAATATCTTCCAGCTTCCAACTAATGAATGGCCTTAAGAAATACAAAGAATGATCTACGGAATATGGTAAAAAGCTGGGTATTAATTTTTCCTTATTTCCTCGATATCGCATGTCCTTCGAATTAGTGTTTCCTTATTCCCTCGATATCAAACTTAACTGTTTTGGTCGTATTATGTAAGTATTGGTCGAATGCTGCACAATGAGAGACGTGAGCGGGGCAAAAACATAAGCCTTGTAAGAAATAATGCGTGCAATGAAACAAAAAATAATCTAGCATGGTTCGTTTGCATATAGCGATTGTTGTTTGATGGTTTCAACGGCGTCGGATTTAATGTCCAATTTCATTCACTCTCATACATAGCGATCGCGCGCTATATTTAAAATGATCAGATTGTTTACTGCGTGTAATTTTAAAGTCTGGAAACCTCAGGAAAAAACTGATTATTCGGTTAGTATAGAAGACACGCCACTGACACATTATTGTAATGTATTAGTGAGTTTGATAATAAATTGTAGTTATCAAGCAATATATATACATAGCGCTATGTTAATTAAAAAGCAATAATATTGTAATTACAGTATTCATATTTTATTTAAGCATATTATTATATCGCAAGAGTGCATACATAAATAACTTTCAAATTATATTTTGGATATTGTGTAAAGTTAGTCAACTGTCTTCCACTTTTTCCAGATTTTTACAAAATTCTCAAAAATACTTATTTTTTTATTCTTCACTGTAAATTGGTAAAATCATCAATCATTACTAAGAAAAATTTACAGAATTAAAACACTAGTCTGATGATGAGAGTGGAAGCCCATGAAAGCCGGCTCGCAATTAATAAACTCAGTATGGAAGTATTAAATTTTAGTGTTTTATTTTTATCAATTTAACATGAACTTCCACCAAGTACCGTCGGTCGAAAAATATAAATTACATTTCAAAGTAATAATAATTGTAAAAATAACACTTTATGGCAAAAAAAAATCATGAGCAATTGGCGAGCTTATTGCCTGGAGGCAATATCTTCCAGTTAATCAAAGTATAATACCGTAAACTGTATGTTAGATGTTACAGGAATGTTGGTTCCTTGAAAAGGCTTTTGTTTTTATGAGAAAGGCTCCCCCCATAAAACCTCTTCACAATTAATTACAACCGTTTATGCCCTTAAATACTTTAATTTTTTTTAAACTTAAACGATACATTCTAACTTAAAGTTACGTTACGTATTACTAAGACTGCTTGAAACTATTACAATTAAAATTTTCGGGTTCTTTACATACTGGACATGTCCATCTAAAAATAAAACCCCTCACACGTTAAGGATCAGTGCCCCGAGATAATGATTCCCAAGACGGTTGATAGCAACATTCTCAATTGATCTAATTTCGTCAGTCAGAACTTAATAAATAAAAAAAAATGTTCACAACAATAGTATAGCTAGAACCTTGCATGTCTTTTAACTGAGTGTGTTGACCATTGGATTCATAGGCATAACGACTGCCCAGCTCCATAACTCAACAAGCTGAAATTTTATAAATTTTATTCGAGAAATTGCCATTTTTGTAACTTTGGTTTTGTGCATTTAAAACACAACAGAGAGTGTTCTCTTTTTAAAGATGTATCTGGATTTTTTATATAAACCCAAATACAACCTTATACAACTTTCACAGTAAGCTAAAAGCTTGTGTCGTGAAAGGTGGTTCACGAGGCCGAGACTCTACCTCTAAGCTCGTTGCTGGAATAATCTCCCTTCTTCTCATAGAATATCTCAATCTTTTAATGGGTTTAAATACGCCGTCAAGAATTTATTGTCTTCTAACTCAGCATCCGTCCCCTAACCCCTTCCCGATCCCTTTCGAGTGTTAGGTGTGTGGATTGTAGTTTTTTCTTTTTTTTTCAATCTAATTTGTGTAGCTATTTTTCTTATTGTTTGTGTTTTTATTATTATTATTTTTATTTCTGTTTAGTGTTAATGTGACGTGGTTAGATGGAAGAAATCACTATATAGTGATAATCTCGCCACTGCACATCATCACATTTTTTCTTATGTATTCTGCTTTATTTAATTTGTTATATGAATGATGATGTGCAAGAAAGTAAAAAATAATAAGCTACCAACGAACTTATCATTCTATATAATAATCCCACTGTCAAAGACATACGTTGTCTTTACTCCGTTCAATAACTAAACAATCCTAAATTTTTATTTGTGACACCAAAAAAAGTACGTTATTTTTTTCCGAAACCAAATATTTAATATATACTCGTATAAAGGGAATCGTGTATTTTTAATAGTTATTTGTTTGTGAGGTTGGAAAAGTGGCGTTATCTGGGATATGAAACATCGAGACGTATTTTGTGCGAGACATTTTTTCAAACTCTTGAGTGGCTTTATAAGTAGTAATCCAACAATATTGAGCCAGTTTAGTAGTATCATCGTTCTCGACAGCATAATTATGTTTTTTTTACCCACCGGATTGCAAAACAAAATATAATCCCAAATTGTCCTGTCGGCAAGGCTATACAATTATTTGAATGTTCATGTCGATATTTTCAACATAACATGCATTGACTTTCGCCAGGGTAAAGACTCTACTTTGATTCAGTCGTTTCTTTATGATGATGTCTCTTTTGTTTTTTTTCTCTCTCGTGCTTTTTTGGTTTTTGTTTTATTTCTTTTCCTGCTGAGATCGCCTCGGCCATAAGCTATTATGGTCTTAGTGCAAGGTGCCATTTTGAAAATATTGATAATAATAATTACCAATTAATTCATATTTTCGACTTGTCGAGTTACGGAACTGGATTATGTATATAATTATATTTACCAATCGTACTACCTATCATTGGTTTACATTATATTATGTTTTATGACTGTTCAAATGTACATTTATATTCATTACATATTTACATTTGAGTACACAGATTATTTACATACGTATATAATAATATATTATTATTATCATGTAAATGTAATATCAATCACATGTAGATCACAAACTCTACATCCGTTGTATTTCTAAATTATAGTATTTTTTTTACACGGTGGCAGAATTGGCATTTATACTTCTCAGCATCATCAGCAACCAGATTAGTGTCCTTATGATCGTCATGATCACATAAAAACTTTACAGTCTAAAATGCTGGGAAAAATTCATCTATCCAGGTATACAGGAAATCAAAGGATCAGGCTCAAAACGCGGGTTCAACATATCAGCATTTTGCCTGAAATATCTGTGTGGCCTTTTTAATTCTGTGGCTTTATTTTTCAAATACTCGGCGACTTCAACAACTCCAGTTGTATTTTTTTCTTTACAGGTTTTCAGGCTCCCTTCTCGCAATGTGTCCGAAATATCGTAAGACGCGCCGTGCGCATAGCTATAAGTAGTTGAAAGTAATGTGGAAATGTTAAGCTCCCTAAGGATGTGAAAAAAAATACTGCTATAAAAGAAGTATTTTATACTTTAAAGTTATTCATATTTCTCTTCTCTTCTCTTGTCTTATCCTATCTTATTATTATATTTCTTTGTTTTTGTTGTTGGTTTTGTGTGTTTGTCTTAGTTGCTTTGAATTTTTTAAACTGTGGTAATATAGGGGGACTCTTGTGGTCTATATTTCATTTAATTTTAATTGTTGTAATACTTGTTGTGTTGACTGTTTGTTCCTTTCGAAAAAATAAATAACATAACATAACATAACATAACACATATATACAATTCACACAGACCGAGCTAGTCCCAAACTAAGATATGAATCTTGTATTATGGGTACTAACATGGCGATACACATATATACAATGCACTAAACACATATACCTACATGTAACACCCAGACCCAGGACAAATACATTGAAGGACCCACCGACCACCCGGATAGCGCAGAAGTCTGAGGACTTCCATTTATTCGAAATTCTGCCAGACCCAGGACAATCTGAAAAAGGTCATTCTTCATTTTGCCCTGGCCGGGAATCGAACCCGGGACCTCGTGACTCAAAAGCAAGTGCGTTGACCTCCGCGCTACACCGGTCGTCAAATAAATAAATATTATAATTAATTAATAAATGGTTAAATGTTAACGCATTAGGTAATCTGCATATGATTATAAAAACAAAACATTACGCAAAATTTCATAGGAAATAGGAAACGTATGTAAAGTATAAATTACCATTTGTGACAGTATGGAAAACGGAATTGGTGAACGTTGCATAAGAACGCCTTATACGCAGTGATATTTTACTTAGTGAAGTACTTGCGCGTACGCAATTAAACCAGTCGTTAGCCAATTCGTAAGTGATGCGACACATTCAAAACTTTCTCTATGGGAAGTTTGCTAAACATTTACATAATTTTGCCTCTTGTATAATGATTTTTTTCCTTTCATTGTTATGTATTATTCTACTGCACAACTGTTTTAAAAATGCTACCTACCCTGTAAGAGATAATATGACGTGACAAAATGAATTTCTCCCGTGGAGCACCCGGTAAAGAATTGGTCTCCCACTCTTCTGCGTAAGTTTTCGAGTGTCCTGTAAAAGGCAGGTGTTCGAAAAAATTAAGACATTATACATCTTAAATTCAGCGATGAGGTTTGCCACCCATCCTGAATGTCTTGATTTTATATTGGCACGAAGAGGACAGTTTGCATGTTTCTTACATGCAGCTGATCTGCTGGCTACCCCACTTGTGGGATATGCCGTGATGGTATAGTATCTATAGTAGTATAGTATAGTACAAAATGAAGAATGACCTTTTCAAATTGTTCTGAGTAAGAGAGAGAGAGAGAGAGAGAGAGAGAGAGAGAGAGAGAGAGAGAGAGTAATAGTTAAATAATCGTATTTATTTATTTTTCCTCCATTCTTCTATACCTATATTTTATTCTTCTTGAACATCATCATTCACATAACAAAATCATCAAATCAGTTTACATTTTCTATTTGTGTTTCAAACAAAAGTTTGTCAGGCAGATACCTTCTACCAACCAATAAATTATATTTGTAAAAAAAATTCACTGTTTATTTTATTATCTATAGAATGGGGTCACCATTCATTATTAGGTATAACAATGTTGATTTTTATTATTTACATGTCGCAGAATTGTCATCTCACATTTTATTTCTCTGACGCACACACATAATATTTTTGTATTGTTTGTTTTCATGAATAAACACGCGAATGTTGATTTTACTTTTTTGCAAACAAGTGTTCGTGATAAAAGAAAAACTAATAATAGAATAAACTATTTTTGAAAAAACAAACACTGTATTTTCCGCTTTTACAATTTTATTTGTTTAAACGTTTTTCAAGACCTACTGTCTCATCTTCAGAACTCAAACTTGGTTCTGAAGATGAGACAGTAGGTCTTGAAAAACGTTTCAACAAATAAAATTGTAAAAGTGGAAAATACAGTGTTTGTTTCTTCAAGAATAGTTTATTAAAATGAGTTCGTCGGTAGCCTGGAGGCAGAGTCTCGGCCTCCGGAACAAGGGGTCCGTGGTTCGATCCCAGGTGCCGGCAAATTCCCCTTTCACAGCACAAGCTTTTAGCTTAGTGTGAAAGGTGTATAAGGTTGTATTTGGGTTTATAACCAAACCCAGATATATCTTTTTAAAAAAAAAAAAAAATTAATTCCACGATGTAAATGATCACACATTTGAAAAATGATCTAATAATTGAATATCTTCGGTGAATCCATGAAACCTTTCAAATTGAGATATTGATAGGTACCAAATTATTTATCCACTGTGTCGGTGTTTAGTTAGTAGAATTCCATAGCGAAATAAATAAAACAGATAATGTTTTATTCTACTTTTGGATTTAATAACGAGAGAGACGTCTTTCGTCTTGCTAGGACATTGTCAATCTGGTGCCTGCCTGTCACAAAACACAGATTGACAATGTCCTCACAAGACGAAAGACGTTTATCTCGCTAATATAAATCGGCTATCATTTAAACGATCAGCATAATATTGAAGTTTTGTTCAGCAGAAAAATGTATTCTGTCGACAAATATATCATTTTCATATGCTACTTATGCCCAGCGAGAAAATTATATTTCTATTGCAAATAATATGATATTGTAAAACTCTAAATTTAATCGACAGGCAAAATTATTATTTGACCGACGTAATGATTATTTGTGCAGCAAAATAAATAAATGAGCAGCAAACCGTGAGCTAATTTTAATTAAACTTGTGAAAGCTAAATTTTTAATCTTGTTCAAATAATAAATCTTTGTATGTAGCATCTTTTTATGTGATTTTATATGTAGCATCTAGCAACGATTCTAGCGTTTTTCGACATTTCAGTTAGATATTTCGTTAATATAGCAAAGCGGAAACCGGCATTATTTTCGTAGTCATCATTAATTTGGTAAGAAATCACAAAAACTTCATGTGTACCGAAGGTAAATCGGTGTGTGAAAAATATTGTTTATCTAATATTTTCTGCCGGTCAAATAATAATTCTGCTGCTCAAATAATAATTATGCTGCTCAAATAATAATTATGCTGCTCAAATAATAATTCTGCTGCTCAAATAACAATTCTGCTGGTCAATTAATTATTTTGTTGTGCCATTATTTATTAAGCTGTTAAAATTTGTTAATTTGCTGATATAACCAAGTTTGTTTGTAAAGCAAGTGTTGCGATTATTTTTTATTTATTGCCGATGAAAACATTGTTTGTTGCGCAAATGACTTAAATGCTGATTTTTTCTTGCCGAACGAATGGATTAATAGCCGATCAAATAATTAGTTCCCATATAAATCCAACAGTAGAATAACAATGTCTGAAGTAACAGACGTATCTCTCGTTAATGGATTACTGGTATGCCTGATGGTTTTCTGGGTCCTACTTCTATGTCCATAGTCTTTTTTATCATATTATTCTGTGGCAGTCTCATAATGTGTCCGTACCTTTCTAATCAATTATAATTGAAATTCCATTCATCCTTTCTTACCATTTGTATAAATTCACTCTCAAAATCTGTATAAATTCACCTAAAAATACATTGTTTACTTTTATAATAATTTTCTAAAATAATTTTATAACTTATATAAATATATCACACTCTTAAATGATAGTTCAACTAGAGGAGGCAACCTCTATAATAATGCACATCTCTGATAAGGGTTTTCCCCGTTATCGTACAAAAGGCAAAAATGCTGGAGATGTTTGATATTAGACCGTCCACAGCGGCTCATAATTATAATAATATGGTTGACGATACATGACAACAACACATCTCTTTAATTTTAATTTTTACCTATTGTTTTCTGTTTGTCACATACTTAACTTGTAATGAAGCTTCACTTTACTTTTGCCTGACGATGAGAGCGGAAGCTCTTGAAAGCCGGCTCTCAAAAATAAAGACAATAGTGGAATAACTATATATCGTGTTTCATTTTAAAAATTATTAATATGAACTTCCACCAAGAACCGTCGGTCGATAAATTAAACTTCATCTTAATCTGTTTTCGGCCACTTTTTCACAACGATATTTTTATAATATTGATACTTATCATAAAAATGTCTCGCAACTATTATGTACAAAGTCAATTCTCCGTAAATAAGTGAGCAAAGTACCTAACTATAATATCTTATCAGTCATTTAAACAATGTATGTATTACATACAATGCACATAGGTTTATATTATCATGTTGTCCGATATGAAGGATTAGGAAATACATGATGGTAACATATAGTATTAATATTATTATTGTTTACTTAATTCAGTAGCGCAATATAATAAATAATGTATGTATTATCAATTGATAATAATAATAATAATAAACTTTACTGTGCTTAAAAAACATACATATAAACAGATTATAAATACCAACAATTATCATGCACAATGGGCGAGTTTATCGCGTGTAAGCGATATCTTCCAACTAACCCAAATGTAAGAATTACAGTTGATCATCTGTTTATAAATATAATGTCATTGATCCATATTGTATAGACTTGTCACGCAGTATTTATGATCTCAGAAAACATTTTCCAAAATTATTTTTATTTGACGCGGCGGCAAAATAATCCACACTTTTCAGCATTAAACAACCAGATAAGTATTCATATTATGATCAGTCATGGTCACACAAAAACTTAACAGTCTAATGCTGGGAAAAATTCACCTATCCAGATATACAGGATATCAAAGGATTAGGCTCAAAGCGCTAGTTCAAAATACCAGCATTGTGCCTGAAATATCTGTGTTTAGAAACTTCCTAACAGAATAATATTATCATGCCTAATGGACTCTTTCTTACTTATTCTTAAGTATTGCACATCCTTTATAACTGACAATGCCATATAAGAGTCCCTACTATGATTTAAAAAAATCAATCAACGTCTTTCAAGCCGCGCAACACCAATGTGTTTGGTCGCATCACAAATTTTTCCTTAGCATATTTAGTCTATACATTATAGGTTAATGATAAATATAATTGAAGTTTGTCATGCTCGTCCTCTTTTCTTACCGTAAACTTCCCAGGAATCAATGAGAAACACGCTCTTTCAATCACGATTATTTGACAGTCGAATATTGTCCAGGGTTCTCAAGGTATCTAGAAATAAAAAATAATGTTTTATATTGTGAGAAAGATAGAATTTCACCACAAAATTAAGTTCGAAGTGTTTTAGATGATTCAGTTATATTAGGTACACTATGCTATGTAATTTACCCTCACGCCGTGTCCCAAGTAGGGTAGACAGAGAGGACAGAGTGCCATATAGATCTATCTTTACATATTTCTTTCGTTTCTTCAATATTCATGTGTGTAAATGTTGAAAACGACTATTATCAGCTACCGCAAGATTAGCCTGCAAATATTTTTTATTGTAGCCACTTCACGCAGTGAAAGGTTAAGATCTAGACAAGTTTACGATCTTATTTAGATTGCGTTAAGAGTACTTACCCTGCAGCTACACTAAAAATAATTCTATCAATAATAATATATTTCCCACGTTCGCAAATAGCGCGCAAACATTTGGTATGTTTTTTTATGATTTGCTGAATTTAAATCGCATTATCTTTTATTATTTACATCGAAATAGCATATATAATTTATATTTTGTTGTATGTACTAGTATATATTAACATTTGAATTGAATATATTTTTCATATATTGACGCATATTCATTGATGCACGATGACAACTCAGATTTAATGAATATTCATTTCACGTATGTATTAGTTGTGTGATTATTTGTGTTTTGTACTGAACTATTAACCCAGCTACACGTGGAGAACAGCAGCCATAGTTATCTATCGAAAAAGCTAAATTACAGTTTAAAAATTAAATATATGTAATTAACGAATCGAGTATATAATCAAATAAGGTTTAAACATGTTAAAGGCTTTGGCCGTAAATATTTGTAAATAAATAAAAATAAATATATATGTAATCAATTCAAGGAAAAACAATTCCTAAGAGATTCGATTTCACTCAATAACTTCTTACGCGGATATCTCAGGTTATTCCTTTCGTAGATGTGGCTCGACCAGGCAGGGCTACTCTTGACACAATCTAAATACGATCTTAATCTAGTCTTGATCTTGATCATACGACGGACGAAGTGACTATTGGCAAAAAAAAAGGAAAAACGGATGGCGCGTTAGCGGTAGTGCGGTGTTTTTGACCATAGTCCCTTCGTGCGTCGTATGATCAAGATCAAGACTAGATTAAGATCGTGTTTAGTTTTGTCAAGAGTAACCCTGCAGACGAATAATAATTTAGTATCAATATCACAATTCCAAAAAAAAAAATATGTGTGGCTTCATGAATCCACCGGCAAAATAATATATACTTACTTATATAATAAAATTCGTTGTTAGTATTTTATATGTGTAGTTTATAATATAATTTGGTCATAAATACATATAAATTAGGATTAAGTTACAAGAGTATTAACACAATATTTTGAAGTGGATTTATTCCACAAAACGGCGCATTATAAATTGTCTATTTTTATTTATATTATTATATGATGTAATAGTGTTTTAATGTTTAGCAATTAATATAATTATATTAGGTGTACATATAATATTTATATTATTCAAGAATGCTCAATGGATGCATTTTTCATAAAGGGCAATAGTTTCCCTTTCAATTGTCTGCCGAGAATATATAGCTGTCATACTATATAAACATATTGTTATTATATGTATGATTCATATATTATGTGAACAATCTTAATTATTTATTACATTTTATCTGTGCTGGTATCATAACATAACGCTATAAATATTCATGTTACATATTATTGGATTACGTGTGCATATTTATCTTATTTATTTATTTATTTATTTATTCCACATCAACAGCACACTACAGACAATATATATGCATAAAAACAAACAATGCAAACAAAAAAATGGTATCAATATATCGCCCTATTTATAAGTGCACACAAATTAAAAATTCATATTAAGTTTGAAGCCCATAAGGTTGTCAGATTTAAATAAAAGAATAGTAAAATGATAAAAAAAAGCTACCACATTAGACAATAATATAAAAAAAAACAATATAAAGAAGAATAACAGTTATCTGTTCTTACAATAGGAATAATTAGTTAGTAAATTTTTATAAACAATCCAGATTAACTGTCATTAAATAAAGTAACCTTAACCTACCTACCACAGAAAAAAAAACATGAATTAGTGTCAAAAATATAAGGGGAAAAAAAAAAAAAAATCATTGAGATGTAGAGAGACCCAAAAAGACAACCAATATAATTACTATGATAATAACAAATCGCTGCACAGCACCTGTAAAATTGACTTCCTAAAACCGCGCGAGCCACCGGCGAACATGTCAATGTCACCAAACTTAGAATTAT
The DNA here is from genome assembly GCA_947579605.1 of Athripsodes cinereus. Classification (NCBI taxonomy): domain Eukaryota; kingdom Metazoa; phylum Arthropoda; class Insecta; order Trichoptera; family Leptoceridae; genus Athripsodes; species Athripsodes cinereus. Next base: position 1,080,030 of record OX388321.1, read on the forward strand.
AAGTATCAATTAACCGATGAAGAGGGTTTCTCAAACCAGCATTAGTTCGAACCCCACTTAAGTGAAGGGGGCGATTTGATCTTCTAACAGAGGGCACAGGGAAACCAACTTTAGATAACAGCTGTGGGACATCAATATTTGAGGTGCAGATTCTACGCAAAATACACGCATCGGCCAACTCTCGGCGTCGCGATAAATCAATTAAGACATCATCAGTTCCAATGCCATATCTTCGTCCGTACATACGTAAAAATTTACGTTGCAACCGTTCTACAAGCATAACATATTTGTCATAGAATGGATTCCATATGGTAGAACAGTACTCTAGTCTCGAACGGATGAGCGCAGTATACAATGTTAACATTGTTTGAGGATTTTTAAATTCGCTGGTAGATCTCAAAATAAAGCCCAACAAACGATTCGACTGTTCACAAAGTTCCTCGATGTGAGTCTCAAAGTGAAGTTTACTATCAAACATGACACCCAGATCCTTTACAATATCAAGACGACTCAAGTTGACATTATCAATTTTATAGTCATGGCAAATTTTATTTTTGTTTTTAGTGAACGTTATGGAGTTGCACTTTTTTAAGTTCAACTCAAGTCTGTTTAACACACAATAGTTGTGAATTCTTCCAAGATCTTCCTCTAACTTAAACGCTGTTACGTACACGTCCGCCCACCTTGCTACATCCACGGACGAGCACACAAATTAACACGATATCGTCCCACTAGGACGATCGCATCATATTATTATACAAAATTATCAAAAGAGAAATTATCAAATATTTAAAGAAATGAATTTACATGAATTATACATTATACATAAGAAAAGTATATAAATTGGCTCGTAACCCCCAGCTTCGCTACATACATTTTGCAATGTACATAAGCGAAACACATAGAAAATTAATTATATTATAGAGAAAGTATATAAAGATATTTGCAAGTAAAACAGATTAATATTGGCTCAAGTTCGTGTCTAGGGATGATTCTACTTGGTCTGTACAAGAGGAATGCATTGTGTGTGGGTGTGTACATATTTCAATTATACATATTATACTTACGTAAAGTTCAGAGAATTCTTTATCCTTTGGTTTCATCATTTTCTTATGGTCATCTTATCAATATAGAATACTTAGGTAATTTATGCAATAATGTTTCTTCTGTTAGCACAATTTATATTGCAAAGATTCTACTTATATCTTTCCTTGAGTAGAATTATAGATATATATCTCCAAGTAAACAATAAAAAATTATATCAAGTGGAACAAAGATTATCATAAGTACATCAGACCTTTCCAAGAAAGTGGATATATTATTTCCATCAATGGAGCCTTTCATTTAGCTCTTGGTTGCCTTCATAGTAAAATAATAGGGTCTTTCATCCATTGGTTGATCAAGGAATTGAACCTTTGTGACATAACTACTCCAAGTATAACTAGGTTATTGGAAGACTATATACAAGGAGGCGGAGAGATGTACTTTAGTATTATTAAGAGTATTGAATCTACTGGCGGGTATATATAAAATGGATCTCAACAGAAAGATATCGGATGGTAAGTGATTTACATTTATTGTGTAAACATATACATTACATAACAAGACAGTTATTTTCAAAGTAAATTTGTAGGGAATAACATTCCGTTCAATATACAAAGTTATGAAAGTTATACCATATTCGGACTGAGACAATAAAACAAACAAGGGCAATTATCAAATACACCATCCTTGGTATTACAATATAAATCAATACCTGGTTTATCAAGTGATTTATAAATATTTAATTGGAATCATTCATTCTTCATTCAAACTCAAAATCTTAAATTATTACACAACGGAAAATTAATATACACAACGGAAAATTAATATATAGATAGTTCAATGATAATATGAACTCAGTTATGAAAAAATTATCAATATATATACATCATATACAGTAGTAATATAGTCACTTACAGTTAGACTGGCGAGCAGGATAAGAATAACACAAAGACAAGTATGTTATTGTTGACGTATTTTGCACTCATAGACGGAAGATGGCAGGATCGTGAAAGAAACATACCCTGATGCTACTATGGCGGTCGCTGGTTATACTCAAAGACGTACAGGGGTGTGGTGGTGTCAGAATCAGATAGATCCTGTCCTCAGGACGAAGAGATCACTACTTCTCAAGTGATAAGAGCAATATTATACGTTACAACACTATTCTCAGTGTCAAAGGAAGAAGGCGTCACTATTTCAATATTCCTTTCAGATATACTCAGCTAGTCTTTTAATCACTCTTTTGACAAGGGTATGGACCGGAGAAGTTACTAGAGTATTACCCAGTTCACATTGTAATGCGAGTTATATCGGTAAATCACCGCTACGCGATATACTGACTATCCGAGGTGAAGCTGTACACGCTGAAGATTTAGGAACACATTCGCAGTTTCAATCAAATTCACAATACTGGGAAAGTAGAAAGAACAGTTTATGTGACTGTTCATGATTCCTAACATAGAATATTTGTTCAGAAACAATGGATTATCTAATTTCACACGGTTATGAATAATGGCGGCAACAGCAAAAACCACGCCCAAAACCAACATATATTGTTATTATACTCAAAACTTCCAATTATTATCATTATCACCACATGAATCGCCATGTATATATAACTCAAAGAGAATATAAGCTTGTCCATAACATTATTCAATTCATTAATTACTATTAATTATTAATCGTTACTATTGTTCCTTGATATTGGCGGTAAGATTGGTCGCGCACGTAAAACTAACACAGATATTTAAAGTACATTATTAACGACACACAATAAGAATTGTTTTACGTACAACAGAGGGCAACACACTTGTTTATCACATTACGAAGTTAAGTACTATTACATAATTATTGTTAGTATTATTATTGTGTCGGAGTTACGCACATCGCTATTCGCGACTAAGGCGGGAAGGGACAAACCCTTCTTTCGTCCAACCTATGCCATGGTTTGCGGGTAACTGCTTTGCTTGCAAGCGACGCGAGGGGGAACAGGCACGTTTAACGGTCATTCTTCAAGGGAATGAGAATCATACGATGTGGTGCCGTGTGCAGATCGAAGCATCAGCCAGTCACGTGTTCCTTGTAACGTACAATTATTATTATTATTACGGAAGACTCACAGACAACAAACGACTGTAGGAACATTAGCCAGTATGAACTTTTCCGCAGCGATTATTTAATGCGTAGCAACGCGTCATCGAGGCAGTGGATTTGTCTGTAGATTTTCAAGTCGTCAGCAAATAGCAAAAATTGTGAATTGCGTATACATTTACCTATGTCATTTACAAATGACACATTCACATTTAATTTATTTTGTATGAAATAATATTATGTACCAACTGACATGAATGTAATTATCTATTATCCGTATAGATTTATATAGGTATGAGCGATTTGAGATCGAAAAAGGGACACCTAAAATATTTATTTTTTTATTATAAGTATGCAAAATAATTCTTCCTGTTTAGTTCTATAAAACTGCATTTTCAAAATATTCAAATTTTATAAAAAATGTGTGAAAAACAGCGGAGAAAATTAATGTTATTGTGGAATTTTTTTTGAAATGAAAACATTAAGACAACTTACATGTTAATTACACGTAGTTATTCTACGAGATACGAAAAGCCGTGATGGTATAGATATATCTTTCAATTATTATTATTGAGTATGATTGCTAGTAAACAATAAGGAATTTCCGTTAGGCTCACACTACTCGATAACAATAGAATCTATTCATTTGCTTCAGACGTCAAAGAATAATTTAATTCCATCTCCAACGCACGACTTAAAAGGTTTCATTACTTCTATTTTTTTTTTTTTTTTTTTTTTTTTTTTTTTTAAAAAAGATATATCTGGGTTTTGTTATAAACCCAAATACAACCTTATACACCTTTCACAGTAAGCTAAAAGCTTGTGTCGTGAAAGGGGAGTTTGCCGGCACCTGGGATCGAACTATAAATAAGTTGTTCGTGAAAATATACGAGTAAGTATGTGTATACCATTTCCTGTATGAATTCATTAAAGAGACGAGACAGCAGTAATGTCAGAGTTGAATGTAAGAATAATATTTGCTCGTCTTCCAAGGTTCCTCGTATAATTATGGGGCTCTTTCTTTTACCAGAAAGTTATTGTTTATTTTATGACTAATATTATACAAATGTTTCGAATATGTACTATTTTTTTTATTGTTTAACCGGATTTGGGTGCAGATGACTTAGGATCTGAAATATGAGATGGTTGCTTCTATGGTTTGCATACAACGTTTCTCGATTGGTGGACCTTACATCGTGACAATGAGAATGGTGGAATTTATGAACGTTATCCATGGACACCGAAAGTGATCACTTAAGCCAGCCTATATCCAATTCGTTAGCGTTGGGACGCCATTCTCACTTCTTCCGGTTACATTTTGCACAATATTAAATTGTTTAAACATGGTCCTCCTATTGAGATATCTGATTGGTTAATATTACACGTTAAAATTTTGTTCCATTCATATTTTATCCAAACACCTTGAATAAGTGTGGGCATGGTTTGTTGAGCGAAACCTTAAAATTGAACTCCTGGACTATCTAGAAAAATTACCTTACAAAAGAACGGATAATTACGATTCTTCTGATCCCTAAAATATCCAGGAAATAGGTTATTTCCACATATGAACATAGATAGTGTGGAAAATAATAAGTTTACTTTATTCGTGATAAGATAAAGATAATAATAAAGACTGTATTTGCAACTAAATTAACAATGACCTTCTTTGAATACTTTTTCTTGACTTATAATTATTAATTTATTATATATTATCAACCGAATATCTTGACTTATATATCAACCGAATTCGGACCTCCGTATTGTGCAAATTATGAAAGTTTGCGTATCGCAATTTAAACCAACTCGTTGTCGCCAATACAATTAGATATCTATGTTCTAAGGTAATTTTGCAACTTTCAATTTCAACTTTTTGTGAAAATTAGAACCGTTCCATGCCAAAGCATCTCAAGGACAACCCCGTTCAATGTTGGCAATTTCAGGAAATGTTCTGTTGCTGTATTCGCTACGAACCACCAAACATTGTATGAACTGCGAAGTAAAGTATATTGAGACATAATGTATTAATCGTTAAACGCCAAGTAACTATGAGATTAATTTGTGTTTAGTCACAGAGTAAGTTACACTGTTAATTTATTTATAGCAATTATTGCTAAATTTCTTATGATAACTGTGTGTGTCTAATAATTGTTTAGCGTACATTTTAAAAACACGGCTTCACTTAAAAATTAAATATTGAACACTCTCTCTTCTCTTCTCCATGGGCAATTATTAGTCCCACATGGTGGTGGGGTCTGCCTTTCTTGTTTTGTTTCGCCATTTGGTTCTGTCAAAGGCATCCTCATGGGTAACATCGCAGTTCTGCATGTCTTGTCTCACTAATTCACGCCATCTGCGCTTTGGCCTTCCTCTTGGTCACTTGCCGGTAACCTCGATACATTGAACTTTATTGCCTACATACTCAGGTGGTCTCCTGGCCACATTGCCATACCATCGCAATCTGCTCTCTTGTATTTTATTCCAGATATCCCGCACACCCAGACTCCCACGAATGTATGAATTTCGGATCTTATCAAGCCTTGTGATCCTAAATATATTAAATATTGAACACGATGAAATTAAAATTAAACAAAATATAGGGAATGAAATGTTCCCTCTCCATATAAACTTATAGTTTTATATCTATCCAAGAACCTTGAAATATGGAAATGGTTTGTTGGATGAAATCCTAAAGATGAACCCCGAATTTTTCCAGCAAAATTAATTGTCAAAAGTATTGATAAATAATAATAATAATATGAAGATCCTCTTACTCCTGAAGTATGCGGGAAAGTAATAATATTAAAATCTTTATGGAACGATACTTGCTTTGTCAATAAATACAATGCATTATACATTTTTCTCATCTAAAAGGATGCAAGTATGATAATCGATGTTATTTTTACGATTCACTATTATATGAAGTGACATCACGCATTGAATTTACATAAAAGAATACAAGTTTGCCTGCAAGATGTCCTATAAAGAAGTAATATAGGAAGGAACTCAAATAGATGCCTACCTACAAATACATATTTTTGACAAACTGACTCAAATATTATTTCTGTTGTTAAGATTTACTGAGTAAGTGTCTTAGGAGGATTTTGGATGTTAATTGGTATGAACATTTCACAAATGATGCTGTACGCCGACGCACCCGGCAGAAATCTCTAATCTCCGAGAGAGACGATGGTCCTAGCTGGGTCATGTCCTGAAAATATCCAATGATAGTAGGCCAAAGAGAGCACTGTTCTTCCGTCCGCAAGGGTTCCGTCGGCCCGGGCGTTCCTCTTTCACAATACACCGTTCCTATGACAACGACATCAGAGCGCAGGGAAGTCGTGGGAAAAGGTGACGCGATTGATACAGATACGCTCTGAAAGGAGGAGGCTGGTTTCTGCCCTGTGCCCCCGAGAGGAACATTGAGGGCGATGATGATGATGATGATTTACTGAGACATTAAATATCTCAACCGACTGTTTGTTTGTATTATCGACAAACTGTCAAACTGCTTTTCAAACCGAACATTAATAATAATTACTGCAGATTTTTCCGCTAATCACCTGCTAATGAAATCACATCCAAACACAGTTTGTTGTATATATAACACCGCACTGCAGGTAGTAGGTTCATGCTGCTATACATTCTCTTTGCCTTCACTAACTGCTTGGTGGTTTTGTCAAGGACTTTAACGCCTGTACACTCTTTGTTTTGTTAAACTATAATAGCTAGCAACATAATACTCATATTATTATTGGCATTATTGCGAAACCGGTTTGCGGTGTTACTCACCATCACTCACAATACAAAACGATGAGTGTTGCTGCGGTGCGGTGGAGCCAGCAACAATATTTTAACTTATGTTCACAATTATCAATAGATAAATCTAAATCTGAGTCACACTTTCATGTTGAATATTTTAGATTTAAGGCTCTACGGGACCCCCGCTCCCTCCCGCTCCTAGTAAATTTCGCTGTCTTTCAGCTACTGAAATACGCATAACTTTCATTCAATATTCATGAAAAAAATATTATATAATATAGATCAATCTTTTATTTCGAAGTCTAGTTGTAGACATTTTTTAAAAGTGTTACCAGTTTTTCAGAAAAAAAATCATAAAATAAGCTTCGTTAAAACTTGTAAGGATCAAATCTCAAGTTCTCTTTATCGCATAATTTTTATTTTTGGTTTGATTAATGACATGTGTTAATATCTTGTTCTTAAGTTGTAGACGTTCTTTAATTTAAGTATATTTCTTTTAAAAATAGCTAAAAACGTGTATTTAAAACAATATCATTTTCGCTTACCGAAATTTCCATACAATTCTCTACAAGTGTTTAAAATGTTAGTATTGAGCTGAATGTCAACGAGGGTGGACGTATCGCATATTTCTATAAATAAATTATTGTGAAAGAATTATATTGTTAAAAAGAATCTAATGAGATAATAATCAGTTGTTTTGTAATAAGTAGGTAGGTACATAAGAATATTTTTATCTCATGATTGTATTTTAACCATTGACTATTCCTTTGGTTCCGGTGAAATGATCTTTCATCCATCGAAATGCGTATTGTTTTCGCATGTAATTAAGCAAAGGAATTATATCATTGCATTAGATGTATGTATTGCATCTGATTTATTGAAAGCCTTATGACCCGTAAATTAATTTTTAAGCCGAATATTCAACAAACCAGAAAAAATCAACATAGGAGTAGTCTTCTTCGTGCTATTTTATTAATGTCTTATACGTAATGTTTTAGGAATACCTACTTGCTTTTTACAAATCAATCGAAAAACGGGAATCTTTTCTATTCCTGGAGTTACACGGATCAAGATATAGGCCTTTTCACAAAGCATTTTTTTACTTCTTCTTGACCTCGAACATAAACCTACTTCTTTTCGTTTGATGACATACAAAAAAAATCTATGGTAGGTATATTCGAAAATATTTTTCCTATAAAATCTTTAAATAAATAAATCTAAGTATGTGTCGAATAGGAAAAAAATTTCACAAATATGAAGAAGGGAAAGAAACGTCTAAGGATAGCTTAGTCGAGCGTCCCATGCTTTCTGCACAGGATGCGAGGTGAGGGGTTAGAAAGATATTTTATATCCACTTTATTCTGTATTTTTTTTTTGGTCGAGCACGTTTTTATGTAACTTTTTATGTACTCATTATTTTTATTTATTTCAATTTTTATTTATTTATTTATTTCAATTTTACAGGATACATACAGTTGATACAAAAAATACAATGGTCTATAACATATTTAGCAATAAGCAAACCAGTGAAGATCCCTATATTACCGTCATGTGCTCTACAAACATACATAACTAAACACAACAGATAAATCAACAAACAACAATTACAATAGAATAGAGTAAATTATGTAAAAAAAAATCAATAGAACAATGCTCACAAAGCAATAATCGTAGGATTAAACAATAAAACAATAAGCAACAAAAACAATACAATGAGTCATGAAAAATAAAATTAAAAATATAAAAATATCATATAAATATTTTGTAAACTATTGTGTACAGGTTCTACTTAGTGTTTCATTTATACATTGATGCATTTATGTATCAATCTAGGTACAGTAATTTTATATACATAATACTACTATGGATATAATACCTACTTGGAAATGTGGAACGAATGAATAAGGAAAGGATGAAAAAGAGGATATATTATGTACTTGTCTGTACATATATATGTAACACCCAGACCCAAAACACTTTGAAAAAGGTCATTCTTCATTCTGCTCTGGGCGGGAATTGAACCCGGTACCTCGTGACTCAAAGGCAAGAGTGTTACCTCCGCGTCACGCCGGCTGCTATTTTTTCTCAGCCTATCCCACATGGGACACGGCGTGAGGGTATAATATAGTATATTATTATCTACATAATTATTATGAATAGGTAATACACAAAAATAAAGAAGAGCTCTAATGGGTTATAAACAAATGCTCGACATAAAGACTGCAAAATAAAGATTGCCCTAAAAGCAGGTATAAAAAATCTTAACGTTTTCAAAATAAATATTGTTCTTCAATACTGTATACTGTATAAGGCCTGCCACATACTGCCTGTATAAGGGTATACCCGGCTTACTACGGGAAATGAATACCAAATTGGCGAATAAACACTTAACGGTAGTTTTCAGTAGTTTTAGTATTTTGTCTCTAAAACCAGCAACACTTTTATGGAAATATTATCATGATTACATTTATAACAATGTTGTTTACCATTTATTATTACATAATATTCTAATAATATACCCTTATAATATTCGTCAATAAAAAAAATATGTATAACGTTTTTAGCCTAAAAAATACCCAGCAGATAAAACTAAACATTATTTTTCCTCAGTCTTATCATATTATTTTTTCTGTTGAGGACATACAAACATACATCCATAATGACATAAACTAACAGACTAAAATATTTATGCAGTGATTTTTCACTTTACAAAATAATAATTATTATCTACTATGTAGAAGATACTACCACCACTATGGGTACCATCTACCATCATTATAGGTACCTACTTCATCTCTCACAATAGCCAGCAGTCATAAAATAGAAGAACAATTATTTTTTTATATCTGCGAGCAGATTAGGCCAAATATTTCACACGTTATGATTTATAGCCCTAAACAATGCAACTACTACAAGTGGGGTAACTAGCGTAGAACGTAGCGTAACTTCTACCAGTAACACATAATAAACAACCTAGTTGTTCTCTGCGTGCTTATAAAAGTTAGATTTGAATAGGTAACCTATTCATTTCAGGGAAACTAAACCCGATCACAAAACGTTTCTTACTTACCTACTAAAGGAACTACTACTACACCAGTAGCCAGCAGACTAATTGCATGTATAAACATGCAGGTTGTCTTCTCCGTAACAGTAAAAATAAGACATTTAGAATACACCGAGGAGTACCCAGTAATGAATAGATCTCCCACTCTTTTCTGTAAGTTACGAGTGTCGTGTAAAAGACAGGTGTTCGGAAAATGAAATAATTGCTTTTTCCAGAACACTCGATAACTTACAGAAAACAGAAATATTCTTTTACTGGAAACTCCACGGAATACTATTTAAGTATTTCTAGTAATAAAAAATACCTTGTTCAAAATTGATTGTTATTTCCCGCTCCATTGTACCAATGTAAGCAAACGAAATGTAGTCATGGTTGAAGAGGGACGAAAGTGGAATAAATGCTATGGAGATGAGATCGTTGAGGAGAATGGTTGGTAAAACGTTGCGTGATAGAATGAGGATATTAGAAGAATGAGTGGATGCAAGAGGAGTGTTGTGGATAGAATGCGTGTAAATAAACTGAGATGGTTTGGTCATGTGGAACGAATGGAAGAGGAAAGAATGACAAAGAGTATATACTTGTCTGAAAGAAGGGGTGTGAAGAATCACGGGTGTCCGAGAAATACATGGCTTGACCATGAAGATCAAATTCTCAAGGACGGTCGTGTATTGGGTAAGAGAAATCGACGTGCGTGCATGAGAAATTGTATGAATGTAGAAGAAAGAAGTATATAAGGACAGATCTATATGGCTGTCGATGAAGTAACAGATGTTACTTCATCGACTGCATATCCGCATTTAATAATAGCATTAAGACAACGCGAATTTGCAGTTTTTGTTCTTATTATTATTATTGCATAAATTAGCGGCTGGTGTGGCGCGGAGCTAATGCTCTTGGCGTTGAGCTACGAAGCCCCGGGTTCGATTCCCGGCCTGGGCAAAATGAATAATGACTTTTGGTTTTGGCCGACCTGCCCTTCAAGCTGCCCACCATGGAACCTCTTGTGTGGAAATTTAATAGTATAAATGGAAGTCCCCAGACTTCTGAGCTATCCGAGTGTTTGGTGGATCTTCTTCAATATTCTGGGTCTAGGTGTTTAGTGCATTGCATAGGGTGTTAGATTTTACACAACGTTACATTATATAACATGGTTCTCCAATAAAGATGTCTGATTGGTTTTGTCATTTGCGCGTTGGACCCAAACTCGGTTGAACAAAAAATAATTAAATAAATATTATAAATTAATTATCAAGGGTTTAAGAATGATCTGAAAAAAGTGCAAGTGCATACATTTCAATGATCACTCATGTTTTGGATATACTGAAAGAAGTTTGAGGGGTTTTTACATTATTATCGTAATTTTCCAATTCTAAATACCTTTTGTGACTTTGACCAAGCAGAGCATTGAGAAAATACGAGTTACCCAAAAAGCCATGGAGAGAACTATGCAGGGCATTACCTTAAGAGACAAAGTACGAAACGAAACAATAAAACGTAAAACTAAAATTACTGATATTGCATAACGTGTCACCACTCCTAAATGGAGATGAGCGGGACAATAGATAACTAGAAGCTCAGATGGCAAATGGCCAAAGTCTCTTACATCTTGGAGACCATGAGCATAGGAAGACCTCCAGGTGGAGGGACGACATCAATCGACATGTTGGTGTCAACTGGATGCAAACTTCGCATGATCAAGTGGTGTGGAAGGAAATAGAAGAGGTATTCGTCCACGAGTAGACGGGAGTTGGCTGAGAAGAAGAATAAGTTATGTAGGCACTTTTCAAAATGGCATTATTTTGTTTACATTGCAATAAGTATGCCATTTGAAAATTCGCCACATGTGCGCATTTAATTAACGCGCGTGTCTCTGTTATTTATTAACGTACTACTTACGTACAACTTAAAAAAAAACAGTTAGTTACATAATACAGTCTGTACATGATGACAGGCCTACCTAATGATAATAGCAACATTACGAAATTCCTTCACGTCCGAGTTAACCCAACTATACCCGAACAGTTAATATACACAATAATGTATGAATACCTGCCACGTTCGGTGCTTCATACATAATTATGTACGAGTATGAAACTATATTGCACTGTTACATTAAGTTGGCTGAGATAATGTCGAAAAAAATTTCAAGTTAGTGGAGTTCCTCAAGGAACTTCAACGGGTACATTAAATAATTTAAGTTTTATTGACAAATTAAGCATGCAATGGTCACTCGCATATGTGATATGAACAGATTTCACATTAATTTCGAAGTTTTGCTACAGGCCCCTAGTCAAAACACATTTAAGCGTTACGTTTTCGTTTTGTTTTCGTTCAAACAAGACGAGGTTGCGAGAACGCATCAATTTTCGTAGCTAAAATACACAAGTAGCTACGAAAATTGACACGTTTTCGCAACGTCGTCAACGTTTGGACGAAAACGAAACGAAAACAAAACTCTTAAATGTGCTTTGACTAGGCCTAACAATATTTTGGTGTTGCATAAATTTGTACGTCATATGTATATTGCATCTCGTCCAATTGCAATTATCCATGTAAACTTGTGATTCCTAAACATATTTGGAACTACTACAGATTAATCATTCCAACTGATCACACTCATCCATAGTCAACCTATTTGAGTAGGTATTAACTAGGTAGATATGTTGTATATGATACACATACATACGTGAACTTCCTTAAGGAGTGCACAACACAGAGTTTCGACGCTTATGAATCGACTTAGGCTTGGTTAAGAGTACTCTTTAAACCTAGGTAACATTCCCAATTCCTCTGTGTCATGCTTATCACATGACTTGAAATTTTTGAAAGTTGTATATATGTTACAACTCAATCAAGTTTTCGTGATTCTCGTGATTCTTCTAAAAGATTGTTCATACAAATTCGAATAACGCTCTATGGCGGCTAAATTAATCAATGAATATTTATTTTATACATATATGGCCGAGATAATGTCTGAAAAAAAATTCAAGCTAGTGGAGTTCCTCAAGGAACTTCAATGTGTACCTTTAATAATTTATGTTTTATTGACAAATTTATTAAGCATGCAATGGTCACTCGCATATTATGTGATACGAAACGATTTCGAAGTTTCGCTACATAATATTTTGGTGTTGCACAAATTTGTATGAATCGGTAATGTCATATGTATGTTGCATCTCGTCCAGTTGCAGTTATCCATGTTGACTCATGGTTCTTACAAAAGATTGTTCCTTTTCAACACTCGGTCAATCGTCTTGCCATATAACCATAAATTGTCTGTATCGTTTAACTTGAGTATTAAATCTACATATTTGTAACATATTTGCAATTAACAGGCTATAAAAATAATTTTTAATTGTGGCCATGTATGGCGTAATGAGGTGACCGACTGATGAATTAATATTATTGATATTGAACATCAGCAAATTGATTGTTTTGCAATAATTGGCACAAAGTCGTATACACATACAAGGTAAATGTATTCAAAAAGAATTAGAGTAAGTAGGTACTTAGAAACGTGAAAGGAATTTGATAGTTTACTCATCTCTAGACAAATAAATAATTTTAACCTTCGTTGGCGAATTAGTCCTACATACTTACTTACATAAAATATTCTTCTGGATAGATAAAATGTTTCAATCTTTTTCTCGGTTATTCTTTTCCTCACATCTGAGGATAGTGGCAGCAGTCTCTGGAATGTCTCCGTCCACTTGAGTCCGTTTTGAGCCAAGCGAAGAGCGCCCAGAACACAGGATTTTGTTGTCTCCTGGATCATAAACCTCCATCATAGTATGTTTAGCCACTGAATATAAAAAAATAATGATTTAAAATTAATTGCATTTATAGGACACGTAAATATTTTTAAAAGATGTGTGTAGATATTTTCAAAAAATGGAAATTCTATTTATTCCTCAAAAAATTATATTATTAAAGATCACAATATGAAAGAAATATGTCACACCCAAAAATCTGATACATTGTTGAAAAATTAGCTAACGATAGTTTTTATTCGTAGAAGCATTGCTTTAGACTTTACATTCTTCTTAGAATACAAAGTCTAGGAGGAAAATTAATTAAAATATGCAAAGGAAATGCCAATAATACATTGATGAATACAATAAATCAATATTATCATTTTATTATTATAACTTACACAATCCTTTGTGTTAATTTACTCCATTAGTTGTTTGCACCAAGATGGACAAACAATTAAAATGCCCTGCTAAGTAAAAACACAGTAATTACCAAAACACATAGGTGTCAGAATCGCAGACCAAGTTTGAAACCTTTTGTGTGTATTTTTTACATTAAGTATTAAAAAACAAAACATAATCATCACAAATATCTCAGATATTCAATATTTAACTTTTAGAAACTAATTTAGATATTTGCAACGACTGTGGAAGGTTTGTTTTTTAGTATTTGAAAAAATAAACACAAAAAGTAGTTTCAAACTTGGTCTGCGATTCTGACACCTATGTGTTTTGGTAATTACTGTGTTTTTACTTAGCAGGGCAGTATAGTGCACGTGCAAAGTAAATGGCAACTATAGAAATTGGCATAAATTGCAAGGTGACTAAAACCCATGAACGCATCGATGAACTAATCTTGAATATCGTGACTTCAAAGGCGACAACAGATAAGTACTTACCTGTTCGATTTTGCAAAGAATGCCATTAGGGCATCCAAGATTAAGGCTCATGAATAATAGCAATCAACCGAGATCTGGAAAAATCATATGCCGTTGGAGAAACTCATCGAAATCCGGATATTTCAGAAGCCGGGGGACTTCTTTTTATCCAAACTGTTGACGACACAAACGGGTCCCAGTACATAACCTGAAGGAATGGCTTATAAGATTTGAATTTTTCAAAAGTTTGCTTCTACATTGATTCCATACACTATTGAAAGTTTCGAAAACAGATAGTTCAAAAGGCAAAACGTCTACAACGGCTGTTAAGTACTCGGATCTAAGTTTATACGAAATTCGCTATCAATGTGGATTTATATACATATGTATTAGGAAAGATAAAATAAAACAAACACGATAATTACTGATATTATCTACCTGCAATATTTAAAGTAAGAGGTCAACTTAACAATAATAAAATATTATGTATCTGTCTATGCTTAACATGGAGAAATGTGGACGTTAGAAGCGTGATATTAGAACACGCAGTCTACAGTCGTGAACTTGCTTGTTTCCGGACGACTCTTGTTGCAGCAAGGTAGGTATGATAATCATATACCAAACACAATAATAATTATTATACTCGATAAACCCTAGACTAGGCACTTCCCAGCACTATCGAAGTGGAAAAGCAATACGATGGCAATGTGACAGGCACGACAAAACTGCAACCAACAGTGAAACCTCTCTAGGAACAATAATAATACATTAGTTATTATTATTCAACAAGTTGAATAGCCGGGCACAGAACTAACTTCACGGACATAATTATACCGTCTATGAGTATCTTTATATCAACAATTAATATAAAATGAATTGATTTCCATAATTTGCAGTTAGATCTTTGTCAACTCGATACAGTATGGTCATAAATAACGAAACGTTGCACTGAAACTAATAGATCAAAAGAGAATGGAGTGCAGATTATCTCAAGATTGAGGGAATAATATCGAATAAATGGATACAGATAACTGTTATCAATACAAAGTCTAACAAATCTTATGTCGTATGTAGCAGTCGTTACTGTCAAAGTATTTCCATTTATAAAGTTGGAAATATCTGGGGTAGTCGTGATTTGTGAGGCAACTACAGAAGCATTCCAATGAAGTCGTGGTGATCCCAATTTAGTAAGACTTTATTGTTTTGAAAGAAATTAACGAAAATATAATTATAACGTATGAAGAAATTTACCAGACAAAAAGGTACGTTTCTTAGACCTTTTGGATAAACTGATTACAAAACATCCAGTCAAGACAATATTGTCTTTTCTATGTATATTATTAAAAGAGAAGAAATAAAGAGCGCATTGACACATTCTACATAGATTCTTTAGTTAGGTACTTTGATATTATGCCTTATATTCTTCTCAGTCTCAACACTAATAAATGTCTTGCTTATTTTCTTAAGGTTTAAATTTGAAGAGGTAATCAATTGAACCCTCAATTTCTGAGATATATGAATGTGAAATGTGTTTATTTATTGTATCGGTGCACATGTAGTAGAATTCCATAATTATGTAATTGATTGCTAATGACCTGATAAGTCGAAAGACGTCTCTCTCGGAATCAATAATCTATAGTAGAAAGAAACACTTGTTTCAATTACATAATTATGAAATGTGTTTCTTCAATGGTTGAGAATAGCTTATAGATGCCAAGACTGACGACAATCGGTTAAGGGGATCTGCAACATATAAGCATTGATGTTGATCCATGAAACAAGTTTATCATAAGTTTGGATCATTGAAAACTCTCTATCGTACCCTGATAGTTATATCAGATGTCTGAGGGTTAACAAGTCCTCAACGGTGTAACAATCCCTAGTGGGAATCCTGAAGGGCTGGCAAATTTATCTAAATCAGTATTAAGACATTATAATTTATACAAATACGTAATGGAAAGATATTGATATTGACAATATGTGGTTGTTTTGTTTAATATAATGCGACACGATTCTACCATGTCCAAGACACGACGCTATTAACAGGCATTATAATAATGTTATTAGTGTTACAGGCAGTGGTCTCGAACGTCATTGTGCAAAATCGGTAGATCTCTCCACAAAAATCGGTATATTTGTATCCAAATTCGGTATACAACAATAAAAATACATTTTTCTACAATTTACCAGGTATTTGTACCGACGGCGTCAATATCAGATACTTTACCTTTTACAAAAATTTCTACCACCCCGTCGCCGAATTTCCGAAATGGTATAGGAAAAACTCCTCGGTTTTCTTAAAGAATATTTTCTCACAGTTCTTTTTTCTACAATGTACCGGGTATTTGTACCGACGATGTCAATATCGGGTACTTTTCCTTTTCACATAAATTTCTACCCCCCCCCCGTCGCCGAATTTCTAAAATGGTATAAGAATTTGAAATATTTCAAAAACTCCTCGGTTTTCTTAAAGTATATTTGCTCGAATCCATAAGTAACCGGTACTTTTATCGAATACCCGATACTTATCTACCGATTATACTTGCTTATCGATAAATGGTAAAAATCGGTAGATTACTAGACCATTTCGGTATATCGGTAGGACACGGCCCATTTCGCTAAAAATCGGTAGGTTCGAGACCACTGGTTACAGGTATTATTCTTCTGTGTCGTGCGGACGTTGGTCGTCGCGGTAAAAGTAATTATCCGCCAACTGAACTTAGCATGGTAAATAATCACTCTACAACATTGGGTACTGCTCGTGCTTACTATCCAATATAAATACATGCACATCATAAAATTATTATGTTAATCAATACAGGCATCTTCTAATGCTAATTTATATCCATTAACTTAGTAATGGCATACGGAACCGGTATTCATGATTCTAAGACAGTTTTATAAGGTACAATTACCTACTTGTAAAGGGCAATGAATTTGACATAAATTGAGTGAACATTGTAAGAGATAATTAGAAATGCGAAGGTTTTTTATAGATTGCACATCTCTCGGAAAACAATATCTAAGACGATAGGCCTTATTGATACCTATGGTTTCCTTATATACATTTTCAATCGCCAAAGTCATTTTTTACATGATAAGAGTTCTGGCAATGAGTTCGTCGGTAGCCCGGAGGTAGAGTCTCGACTTCGTGAACAAGAGGTCCGTGGTTCGATACCAGGTGCCGACAAACTCCCTTTTACGACACAAACTTTTAGTAGCTTACTGTGAAAGGTGTACAAGGTTGTATTTGGGTTTATAACAAAACTCAGATCTTATAACAAAACTCAGATATAATATTTAGTATCTAGATACTTTGTTTTTATTTTAAGATAGGAAATAGCTTCGTAATATATCATCTTCTTTTTATACTTTAATTAGGACTGAGTCCTGTTGTTCTCTTCCACTGTTTGGGTGGTCTTCCTGGGGGTCTGCTTCCTATCATGCGCTCATCTGCTGCTATTCTCACCACTCGATGCCTTATTAATAGGTATTTTATTATTATTATTATTATAAAACATCACCCTGCACTGAGACCATAACAGTTTTTGGCCAAGGCGGTCTCAGCAGGAAAAATAAAAAAAACAAAAAGCAAAAAAAAATGCCAAGTCAAAAAAAAAAAAAATCAGAGGAGAATCTCTATCCTGGCGATAAAGTCATTATATGTTATGTTGAAAATATCGACATGAACATTCAAACTATTAAACAATCCTACAGCCCTTCCGACAGGAGAGTAAAAATCCCACATTCAGGCTCTGCATACTTGGATCTCTTGGAAAAACATGTACCTATGGCTATGGCATTTTATTGTTTTTGTTTTTATTTCTGCTATAGGTACCTACTTTGTTTTATTGTAGGTATTTAACTATACATATTTTGCTATTCCAATTTAATCCATCGCCCTCAATGTTCCTCTCGGGGGAACAGGGCAGAAACCAGCCTCCTCAGTTCAGAGCGTCTCTGCGCCAATCGTGTCACCTCTTCCCACGACATTCCCTGCGCTCTGATATCGTTGTCATAGGAATGTCATAGGATTGTGAAAGTGGGACGCCCGGGCCGACGGAACCCTTGAGGACGGAAGAACAGCGCTCTTTATGACCAACTATCATTGGGCATTCTCAGAACATGTCCCAGCCAGGACCATCGTCTCTCCTGTATTATTTTGCTATTATTGTATAATAATTAAGTCTTTTTGTTATTTCTATCAGGGATGTTGCGGATGTCGATTTTTACACATCCGCGGATGTGAATGCGGATGCGGATTTTTGAAGGTTCACATCCGCGGATGCGGATGTTTAAGATGTTATAGAAAAAAGTAGGAACTATCTTAGTTGGTAGGCCCCACTGTCAAATATGTGACGAAATTGTTGCTACAATAATATTATGGTTTTTTTGGCGAAATTTTTTTTTTGTTATTTGCAAAAACCGGCAAAAAATATAAAAAAAATAAAATAAAACCGGCAAAAATAAAAACGTGTCGGATCTTCTCACCAATTTTTTCGTTCCCATTGGTTAATGTCAAGTGTGAACGGCACGCGCCATTCGCCGGCCCCGCCCCATTTCTTTCTTGTCGCAAATTGTCTTGCATCCGCGTGAACATCCGCATCGATTATTGCGGATGCGGATGCAGATGTCCAAATACATGCGGAAGCTCCGCATTTGCGGATGCGGATGCGAATATTCGCAACATCCCTGGTCCAAATACATGCGGAAGCTCCGCATTTGCGGATGCGGATGCGAATATTCGCAACATCCCTGATTTCTATCATCATTGCATAACTTTTATTCACCAAAGGGATGAGGTAAAAATATTCGGTTATTAATTTTAATACAAGTAAACATATTTAGGAAATGTGTACAGGAACTGAAATGAAAGCGTTAGCAAATATTTGATTTCTATATCGATGAAGTTGTATGTATTGTGATATATGTAGGCACTACAACTTGTAATAACGATAATATTATAAACAAAGTTTATGATATTGTGTCTTTGTAGACATAGTACATTGATGAGTATTTCGTGACCATATAGACAGAAGTGTTGTTGGAATAATACGACACGTTGTATTAGTAGGCGGTATATAGTTAGTTGTGATTGTAATCACCTTATGTATTGTTTACTGTATACACTACTAGCCTTGCACTTCACAACTCGGTAGTTTAGTGTGTGCTTATCTGAGTACATACTTAAAGCAATGGCGTATCCAAGTTCTCTAACTCAATTAGTATTTTATTTTATTTATTCTGCGAGCTTTATTTTTGTATAAGCGTACATAACGCAAATGTGGAAAAAGGTTTTTCACTTATTAATACACAATGGAGCAAAAAGAGGAATAGACTAAGTGTGCAATCAGTTAAATCTTTAATTCTTACTCAATACAACTTCAAAAACATGACATGTGAAGATTTTTATAATTATTTATTAAAAAACCAAGAACTTTTTTCCAAAATTGGCAGCTCAGCTAAGTATGATTAAAATAATATAAAAAAAATCCTTTATATTCTAATGTCCTCCTTTTATACAGAAAATCCTCCTTTTTAGACCTATCTGTCCTCCTTTATCAAATTATCATCTGGCAACCCTAGTCTGTAGGGTTACTTTTGACAAATCTAAACACGATCTTAATCTAATCTTGATCTTGATCATACGACGCACGAAGTGACTATTGGCCAAAAATACGCGCACACCGATGGCGCGGTTGCAGTAGCGCGGTGTTTTTAACCATAGTCCCTTCGTGCATCGTATGATCAAGATCAAGACTAGATTTAGATCGTGTTTAAATTTGTCAAGAGTAGCCCTGCTGGGGTGACATTTTTGTTCGGTGTAAGTAGAAATTTGAGAGATCTGATTTCAAAGGAGGATAACTATTTTTCCATAGTTACTTTTTCTAGATAATATCTTAGTACTATTTTAGCATACTTTTTTATATTTGAACTTGTAGGCGGAGGGGCGAAAACTGCTCCCCTTGGATACGCCATTGTCTTTAGGTAAACATAATAATATTATAATACCTGTTTGGCTGACTCGATACTTCAATATAATTATAATTATACCTATGTAATTATATACACCGTTGCACAACACCACTCCGCTTGTGGCTTCTCATTAAGAAACTATCACTCTACTAACTATTAACATAATATAATACATTTACACTTCTTTGAATAAACTATTAAGTACAGTGCGAATGTCCTTGACGTGCATTTGTTGAGTGCGACAGTGATTTATCTACTACACGCATACTGTTAAATCGCGATTATTATTGTTTCAATTAAATTAAAAATCAATGTGTGTAAATAAGTTACAATGGTATTGACATATTGAGCAAATGCAAGGTGAAAGAATGACGAAGAGGATGTATTTATCTGAAAGAGGGGGTGTGAGGAAGCGAGGACGGCCAAGAATCACATGATTTGATGACGTGGATCAAATTCTATAAGACGGCCGCATGTTGAGTAAGAGAAATCGGGGTGCATGTATAAGAAACTGGATGAATGTGGAGGAAGCGAAAGAAGTTTGTAAGGATAGATCTATGTGTACGGCGTTCCGTTCTCTCTGTATACCCCTCCTGGGACACGGCGTGAGGGTATAGATGGAGAGATAGATAAATTAAAAATCAATCTTTACTGGGAATTCTTGTGGAATGAGTCCAGTTACCTATGTGAATAAGATGTTTAGTAATCCATCTTATCGCAATTCTACTGGAGTACCCTCGGATTTCAGACACAATATACACAATTGGATATATTTTTAATGCCTATCTAGACAGACAAGACAGGGTTTTATGCAAAACAAGCCCATTCTGTGTCCTGTAAAGTTTGAAAATCCTTATTTTCATACTTATTGAAATGCTTTTAAAGTTCCGTCACATCATCATCCGCGTTGGCTGGAAGAGATCGCTTTCGCGATAGACCGCCTTTTGGTCCTTTTTGTAAACATGGTATGCTTGTATACATCATAATTTTTTTGCTAAACTTATTTATTTATTTATTTACTTTGAAAACACCTCCAGCTGCTTTGCGATTGGCTCGGTACTTGAGACATGTCTAAGTATGACACAAGCAAATTGATAAAGTTAAACAATAAAACATATTCAATTGAAAATTTAAAAAAAAATATACAAAACCAGACAGTAGGTAACGCAAAACTAATTTTATCAGAAAACTTAATATACGAGGCGTGTTTTTTAAGTAAGTACCGTTTTGCGATTTCGCCGCCGCAGTGCTACGGTCGGCGTTCCGCGCATGCACGCTGGTTACCTACATCTCTTGTCTACGCACTGACGCCATTACAGTCTGATTCTTCATTGTATACGTTGTTTAATGAGTGTTTAAGATGCCTCCGACAATCGTGAGTCCCGCCGATTGTGAAGTACGGGCTGTTATACGATTTCTTAGTGCTAAAGGCGTAAAACCGATCGATATTCATCGTGAGGTCTGTGAAGTTTACGGACAAAACATTATGAGTGATGGAATGGTAAGGAAATGGGTGAGAGACAAAACAAAAGACGTGGCAAGTTGAGTAAGGGTATCGTTTTGCTGCATGACAATGCCCGTCCACATGTGGCTAATCGGACCAAAGATCTCATCAAATCTTTTAAATGCGAAACTCTAAATCATCCTCCATACAGCCCTGATCTGGCGCCCAGCGACTACCATTTGTTCCTGCACTTGAAGAAACACCTGGGTGGTCAGCGTCTTCAAGACGATAACGAAGTCAAAACAGTTGTGATACAGTGGTTAACAAGTCAGGCGGCAGAATTTTATGAGGAGGGTATTCAAAAACTGGTGCCACGTTATGACAAGTGCCTCAATATTCACGGAAATTATGTAGAAAAGAAGATTAAGGTACAGGCTTTCATGTAAAAATAAAATTATTGCGATATATTTGCACGTCTTTTTTGAATTCCAAAACGGTATTTACTTAAAAAACATGCCTCGTATAATAGTTATATTATTACTATGCTGTTTCACTCTATAGCATTAAGATGCTGATGGTCTCTTTCCTCCTTATCTACATCCTTTACACCTGACAAAGTCATGAATTGAATCCTTCAATAAAATTTAAAAAAAACAATCAAAGTCTTGCAACATCAATGTGTTTGGTCGCACAATTTGATTTGTCCCAGTAACAATAATTTTCCCTCTTTTTTGTAGTCTTTGTAATATATCTACTATTAAATTAATAAACTAGACATTTTTTTAAGATGCGCCGTTTTGTAGAAAAACCACCGCAAGGGCCCATTCAAGAATCATACCTACATAATATTATGAGATGATGAAAACTACATGGGTTTTGCTAAATTACCAGTAATAATATAATACTTAATTATTTCGTTCCCTTGTATCCCGTGGAGCACCCGGTAAAGAATTGGTCTCCCACTCTTCTGCGTAAGTTTTTGAGTGTCCTGTAAAAGGCAGGTGTTCGAAAAAATTGAGACATTTTACATCTTAAATTCAGCGATGAGGTTTGCCACCCATCCTGAATGTCTTGATTTTATATTGGCACGGAGAGGACAGTTTTCATGTTTCTTACATGCAGCTGATCTGCTGGCTACCACACTTGTGGGATGTGCCGTGATGGTATAATAATAGTAATAGTATTTCGTTCTCTTGGAAGGTAATGTTAATGCCATCAAGTGTTAGTTAATCTGTTTGTAGTAATATTCAATGACATCATCTGTTGATGTAATCGCGACAATGAAAAAGGGAAATTCTATAATGGTTACAATAATAATTACAACAATTGTTTAATTAGATAAATTACATTACAACTATTTGTGTATTTCAATTAACTGCACTTAATACAGTTAACCAATATCTTTGGTATGAAACACTTTTCATTTATAATATAGAATACTAGCTGTACCGGCAAATGTTGTTTTGCCATATACATTTTCCATATAAGTACTAATATCGCTATAAAAAAATAGGGGTTGATGGTAGAAGGGTGTAATTTAGGACTGTATGTATTTTTAAGCTTTATTTAATTTTATGTAATTTATATACATACATCTTCTTCCCCTTGTCCTAGTTGGGTCGGGGGCCCATTGCGCCTAGGTACCTCCTCCAGAGATCCCTGTCCACCGCTGCTTCCAGGACCTCTGGCCACTCTAAACCAAGCCTTTCAACACACAAGTTTGACACCTGCCCTTGCCAGCTTCTTCTAGGGCGGCCCACCGGTCTTCTGCCCTCTCCCACAGCTTCCAAAGATCTTAGTGGTAGTCTGTCTTCTGCATATTATTTATGTATTTATGTATTCATCCCACGGCAAAAGCCTATTGTACATAATATATATAAAAATAATTTTCACAGCAATAAAATTGAAAACAAAACAAAACACAAACATATTCAAATGTCAAAGATATAAAAATGTTCTCACGAATATCCATATTTATTTACCTAATTTTTTAATGTTTGAACCACACTTTATATAATTTGATGTAATTATGTTTTGTAAGAGGCAAATGCCGTGTAAGCATTGATTAAGTAAAATATATAAATATTTATATCATATCTATTTCTGTGAAAAACAATAATAAGAAAATTAGTTTTATAATTCTCAAGTACCTATGCATTGCAGAAACATTAGATAAACAATAATTACAGTAATAATAATAACTAGACAACTTATTGTGATGCACCGTTTCGTGGAAAAACCACCGCAAGGGCCCATTCAAGAATCATAACATCTCCTGAACAATAGGGGTTTTAACCTCGTCTTGAACACCTCCACACTCCAGAGTTTGCAAATTTATCATAGGGAATTTTGTTCCACAGATAATGTCATAGGTGTATTATTATGAATTAATAATATACCTATGACATTCCAAAGATAAACATTGTGTACCTACTTCAACAAAGACGAGTGTATCGGGTAATATTGTATTCTATTAACAAATACCTACCAGCATGAACACTCCAATGCTATGTGTCATTTTAAATACACTTATTTAGTCTTTGTTATCAGTATTATTTATTTTTAACTTTTAATTATAATTGTTTTGTTGTTTACTTACACAAATGTATTTCTGGTTTTACCAAAACGCATGGTCAAAGACATATTACAATTTTGATAGTTACAGATTAGTTTTTATTTTCTATAATTGAATTATCTAACGATTAACACCCATATGTTCAGATGTAGGTATATAAAGTTTGTCAGAATATTCATTGTGAGGAATTAATGTGATTTTGTATTGTTTAGTGTCTAATTTAATATATGTTTGTGTTTTTATGGCTGTTTTATATAATGTAATGAAATATTTTTTCTGTCAACTTTATTGCTATGCAATAGGCTCTCATGGTGCAAAATGTATTAACAAATAAATATAAAAGATTTCCTCAACACCAAAATACTCAAATTAAGTTTTAAACTACTATAGATGACTCGTACACATTGAATTAGCTCAGAAAATGGACATTAATATTTTGCCTAGTCTGAGGATCGAACCCACGACCCCTCGCTTGCAAGGCGAGTGTGTTAACCACTAGTCCAACCTAATGAATTAGGTACATACTAGTTAGGTATATTATATATACCGTGTGTACGTGGTAGATACATCAATGTGAACTTCCTTAAGGATAGCATGATACAGAGTCTCGATGCTTACGAATCGACACAAGGCTGGTTAAGAGTACTCTTTAAACCCGGGTAACGTTCCCAATTCCTCTATATCATGCATGTCACATGTTTCAGAAATTTTTGAAAGTTATATATATACTATAATCATCAAATATCCTCCTCAGACTAGGCAAAAATATTCCATTTTCTGAGCTAATTCAATGTGTACGAGTCATCTATAGTAGTTTAAAACTTAATTTGATTGACATCCACACTTCTGAGCAAGTGAAATCCAGTTTTCAACACAACAGACTGTGTTACATACAATAACCAAAATACTCAGTTTTTGATAAATTGAAAAAAGACATTGTAGGAGACCCACCGTCCACCGTATCCGAAATTCTATACTTGCCATAAGTGGGGCAGCCGAAGTAGACTTTCAGTACAGTAAAACATGTTACATTCAGGCTAGGTGGAATATCTCATCGCTGAATTGAAGATGCTAAAAGTCGTATGAGATTTTTTACGATAAGGTTCGTGCCTTTTACAGCAGGACGCTTGGAATATTCCATGCTATCACAATATCTCCTACAAGTGGGGTAGCCAGCGGGCCAACAACATGTAATAATTATGTAAGTTGTCCTCTCTGCCCCAATAAAAATAAATACATTCAAGATGGGTGGCATACCTCATCGCTGAACTGAATATGTTAAATGTTTAAAAACAATATGTTTTAAAAAAAAAGATATATCTGGGTTTTGTTATAAACCCAAATACAACCTTATAAGCTAAAAGTTTGTGACGTGAAAGGGGAGTTTGCCGGCACCTGAGATCGAACCACGAACCCCTTGTTCACGAGGCCGAGACTTTGCATTTACAGGATACTCGAAAACTTACTGAAAAGAGTGGGAGACATAAATTATCGGGAACTCAGCGGTGATATTACAGTCTACAAATTATTTACCGATTGTTAGCAATAAAAGATAAAATTGTTTTAACCTTAAATTTAATAAAATAAATTTACAAAGGGTAGTTTTATCACAGAGGCTTGATTTATTCCTGGCACTAAAATTTGCATAAGAAAATTAATCAGTCTGTACCTGAGAGCCATTAGGACTTAAGTGCATTAATGACAAAAATGCCAAAGTTACGAAAAAAGCGAAAATAACACATAAGTCGTGAGTCTTAAGTACAGAAATGCTTAGGGTCTATACTATAGGGTCTATGTAATAAGTTGTATATACTATATACATCTTATTACTAGTAAAATGTCGAGATTTTCTCGATTAAAAATTTGAATTCGAAAATTGCATTTTAGTACTTAAGACTAAATGGCTCTCAGGTACAGCTAATTCAGTTAAATGTGGGTACAAAATAGATGTTAAAATCACACGGTAACTCGTTCAATACTTTCTTTGGTGCACTAATTGATCTTATTTACGTACTTCTCAAGTCTACCTTGGAATGTTTTAAAAACGACATTCATGGCGTGGTGGTGAACCAGAACTGTCTTAAGACTTCTCCTTCGGCCTCAGACGATATAATAATATGTTTGTAATTATTAATTTAAACATTCCTCATTATAATTATTTATTTTACTAAAACCTTGAAGTCGAAAACTTTATAAATATAAAACGAGAAATTATTATAACCGGTTCTCATTCGGTTCTACGTTGCACGATATTTTCTTTAATAATTACATATCGCTATAATTTGCCTCCATCCTCAACTGAATCAATTGAAAAAAACTGATTTAGTTTTAAAAAAACACTTCAAGGGAAAAATGAGAATAATATAATATGCTGTTTTCTCAATTTTAATTTTCTAAGAACGATGTGCCTTTGCATGTGAACCCCTCACATTCTCAATATTATTAGTTATGAATATGAACTATTAAAACTCTCAGCTGACTTTCTAAACTAAAATTAAAAGCTTGTTAAAATTTTGACAAAACAATAACAGCACAGTGCATAAATAAGCACTTATATGTTAAACTATTTTAGTCCCACGAAGAGGTTTCTAACTAAATTTCTATTCTATAAAGTTTCTGAGCTTTTTAAAGTTCAAGGCCTCAAAGATATTATTATTGTTTATATGATGGAAGAGAAGGAGGCAGATCGATAATAGTCTGAAGTGTATCTAGGTATGTGCAGAGACCAGTCCCAAGGCTCCCGAGCTTTGGCGGAGATATCTCCAACTTTGTGACGTGCACAGAAAATTAGGGAAGTAAATAGTGCGAATACAACTTTCACCTACATCATCAACAGCTTTCATCGAGATTATTTTATTTATACTTTTTTTAATTGAACAATACACAACTCGCGACATGATAGGTTGCGGGTTCAAGTCCCGTCCGGGGCACTACCAAAGAAGGTGACGCTGTCTTTACTAAGCCTGCCTTATATGGTAGTTTTGTGTGTTAAATTTACATATATAGTATTTGTCATTCTGTCTTAATTCATTATTTCTACATGTCCCAACTACCGTTATTTATTTATTTATTTACCCACATGGATACCTACTATTTCAACAATTTTCATCCCACAATATTCCTGAGATAGTTTGGTCATGTAGAACGAATAGAAGAGGAAAGAATGACAAAGAGGATTTACTTGTCTGAAAGGAGAGGTGTGAGGAAGTGCGGGCGTCTGAGAACTAATTGGCTTGACCATGTAGATCAAATTCTCAAGGATGGCCGTGTATTGAGTAAGAGAAATCGACGCACGTGCATGAGAAATTATATGAATGTTGAAGAAGCGAAAGAAGTATGTAAGGGTAGATCTATATGGCGTTCGGTTCTCTCTACCTACCCCACTTGGGATACGGCGTGAGGGAATAGTATAGTATAGTAGTTCATTCCACATTCTTCTCGTATATAGCACTATTGTTACACACTCGATTTCTCAGACTGTTTCCGCACATCCTTCTCATTACCTACTGTGAACGATTATGTTGTTTTAATCATTGTGAATAATAATAATTGTTTATTTTTATTGTTTGTTATTTATTATGTTCTTATTTTTATTATTGTGTTCCTTTGGTTTTTATATTGTGCTGGTAAATTCAAATATTTAATTAATGTACATAAGTAATGAAAATCTTTTCAATTTATATATACTATTTTTTAATATTTTATCATTGTTTTTATATATAGGTATGTTTTTTCTTTTTGTATTCAGATACTTTAAGTGTCTTTTTATAATTTGTCAATGTTTGTATGTTGTATTGAATTGAGATCTATCATGTAGAAGGCTTTTGCCGTTTATTGTTTTAATAAATAAATAAATAAATTACGGAAAAAATTATGCTCAGAAATAGTACAATTTCCACCCCTACTTTATTTTGCAAATCATAAACTCTTGTTTAGCATTGATCGTAGATAATTTGACGAGAGTCTACTTACATAATATCGTTGGCTCAATACTACAACTAAACATCTCAATTTATGGTAGTTTTGAGTTATGTTTTCCTGATGTTAGCTTTTAGATTTTGAGTAATTTCTAGTAATAATTATGAATTAAGAGGCTTCTTTGTATTGTAATCAAAAAGTGTTTCAATAATATCGACTGTCCAGTTCCACAACTTAACAAGTAGAAATACAAATACAACTTAACAACACAACTTAACAAGTAGAAATACAAATAGGTACAACTTAACAACACAACTTAACAAGTAGAAATACAAATACAACTTAACAACACAACTTAACAAGTAGAAATACAAATAGGTACAACTTAACAACACAACTTAACAAGTAGAAATACAAATACAACTTAACAACACAACTTAACAAGTAGAAATACAAATACAACTTAACAACACAACTTAACAAGTAGAAATACAAATACAACTTAACAACACAACTTAACAAGTAGAAATACAAATACAACTTAACAACACAACTTAACAAGTAGAAATACAAATACAACTTAACAAGTAGAAATATCTTATATTCGAGAAATCGCCATTTTTATAATTTTGGTACCTATATTTATATTATTATGCTTTAAAAACATAACAGAAAATGAAATCATCATCATCTCTGTCAGTCCCTCAATCCTGAGGATCGTGACCATCATGCCTCGTTCTGTAAACCATCTGTCTCCATGTTGAGCGATCCTCCGCCATGTGTAAGGCCCCGTGAAGTGACTTCTGTGTGGCTTCCTTAATTTGGTCGGTCCATCTTATTGGCACTCTGCCCCTTCCCCTCCTCTCTTCTACAACCCCAGTCATAATTACTTTTTCCAGGTTGTCATGCACTCTTCTTGCAATGTGCCCGAAATATCGTAAAACGCGCTGTCTGCAAATCGTTGAGAGTCGCGTCGAAATGTTTAGCTCCCTGAGGATGGAAATATTCTATATAATAATCGCACTTTTAGAGGCATTATATTATCTATGTTCCGTTCAATAATTTACAATTCGAAATATTTATTTCTGAAAATGAAAAAAAGGTATATCAATTTTTTCTAATAAACTGAATATTCAAAATGTATAGGGAATCGTGTATTTTTCTAGAATTATTTGTTTGTGTAATTAATCGATAGACTGGAGTTAGTTATATGTATTAGATACCAATTAAATCATTTTTTTCTAAAATTTCAACATGTTGATACATATTAATAATTGTTATCGTTTTGAGTGTAATGTCATGATTTATCCATTTTTTTATTTTTTTATTTATCCACTTTTACACGGCAAAGCCTTTTACATGTTGAACAATAAAATAACAATAACAATTAAAACAATTTGACAGACGAAGACATTAATATACAGTTACAGTTTCATGCTAATAAATTGATGACAAAAAGATATACATATGTATATATAAGAACTTTGTTTTTTAATTGTGGCAACACCAGCAACATGATAGTTTTGACATTTAATTTTTTGACGTATTCGTAGTGTATGCATTGGCAATTGTTGCAATGAATTCAATTTCGCTTGAAAATCGCATTAAAATAATTAAAATCCATTATGAAAATGGTGGTTCTGCTAAAGTGACATTTCGTCAAATTCGTGATATTTTCGGACAACATAATCGTCCTTCTGAGACCGCTATTAAGAATTTGGTCGCTAAATTTGAGTCGACAGGCTCGATACAAAATGTGTTAACACCAACGCGTGTACGACCGGGTCGTTCAACTGAAAACATCGCAGCCGTGAGCCACAGTGTTGAAGCAGATCCAAATTTGTCAATTCCTCGACGTTCTCGACAATTGGGGTTATCCAAAACCACCAAATGGCGAATTTTGCGTAAGGATTTGGCTTTGAAGCCTTACAAGGTTCAACTGGTGCAGGAATTGAAGCCGAACGACCATTCAAATCGCCGTAGATTCGTTCAATTCATTCAGGAACAACCCGCTGGTTTTTCTGAAAAAATCATTTTTTCAGACGAAGCCCATTTTCACTTGTCAGGGTACGTCAACAAGCAAAATTGCCGCATTTGGGCTTCTGAAAATCCTAGAGCAATTATTGAGAAGCCGTTGCATGCTCAGCGTGTCACTGTATGGTGCGCTATGTGGTCTGGAGGCGTGATTGGGCCGTTTTTTTTCGAAGATGAGACTGGAAATGCGGTAACGGTCAATGGATCACGCTATCGCAAGATGTTGACAACTCAATTTTGGCCTATTATTGATGACGTGGATATCACTGACATGTGGTTTCAACAGGACGGTGCCACATGTCACACAGCCAATGAAACGATCAATTTATTGCAAACCAAATTTCCCGATCGCATGATTTCACGAAACTCAGCTTTTAAGTGGCCAGCCAGATCGTGTGATTTAACGCCACTGGATTATTTTTTGTGGGGCTATGTTAAGGACAGAGTCTATACGGAGCCAATCGAATCGATTGCAGCCTTAAAACTCAAAATCCGTGATGTGATTAGCGAAATAGTCCCGCCATTTTGCCAAAAAGTGATTAAAAACTTTGATGAAAGAATCGACATCTGTCAGCGTGCTCGTGGTGGACATTTGTCAGATATCATTTTTCATGCATAATTGCCAAACTTTTCTCTTTGTAATTCAATAAAAATTTTAATCATCTTCATCAAATTTTTTTGTTTTATTTTGTTTTAAAAAACAAAGTCCTTGTTGAAAAACCCTTTATATATATATATATATATATATTGAAATAAACTTCATAATTATGTAGGTATAAAAGATAACTTTAATTTAAAATGATTAAAAATTATTAGACAAATAAACAAACAAAAATATAACAAATGAGTGTGATTAACCAATAAAAATTAAAATATGTATAGGTACCTAGGACTAAAAATAAATTGTCAAAATTAAATATTGGGTTAGTTGGAAGATATCGCGTCCCTGCTTTCTTTCAAAATTATTCGTTTATACCATGTACTCGTAGTAACCTTATTATTTGTTTCCAAATATTTTGTACAATAAAGTTTATTATTATTATTACATTGTCAATTATAGTTCAAGAGTCAAGAAAAAAAATAGTCTATATCAAAAATCTTAAAAAAATTATCTCAAAACTATTTTAATTTGAGATGTCTAGTTATGGTATTAAGGCCACGATATATCGTAATGACTGTAGCTTGTAGATGTTTGAACTTACAATAATATTATTAATATGACTTCACTACTAATCAATTTATTACGCCGCACATGTCCTGGTATACAACCCACCTTTGCTTCCGTCACGTTGATTATTTATTACATATTCACTTCACTACACTACCATCGCATATCCCACAAGTTGGGTAAACAGTGGACTAATGCATAATATATAACAGATTGTCCTCTCCGCGCCAATCAAAAATAAGTCATTCAGGATGGGTGTCTTATCTCATCGCTGAAATGTAGATGTTTATTGTCTTGTAGGTACGTGAAGTTTTGCGAAATCCTATAGCTGGCTTATACATTAATAATAATAAAGGAATAATTAAATACACTGTAGAAAACTCTTTTTTCTTATCATGTCGCGTGATTATCAAATTGTGAAAAAAAACAATCGAATATCAACTTGTCTTAATTTGAAAAGGTTGATTTTGAGGTTCTAGTCCTCCGGCTGCTGACATGCTCTGACTCCACAACATATGTTGTAATCTCAAAATCTTGACGATTTCACGACACGACTCAAAGGTAGGAGCGTTACCTCTGCGTTGGTCGACCGTCAATGAAATTATAGCATTTTTTATATTATGATGGACTTGCACTACGTGCTATGGTCACAAAACTCAAAGTTTTCTATAATATAGATGTATGATGTGTTATAATAACTGGCCTAATGTTATAAAATAATATTATGTTTATATTTATAGACAACTCAGTTTAGAAAGACGTCGGGTGACTAGCAGCCGCACCCCTAATTTAACCGCAACCTTTCAAACCAATCATTTTAATTCAGAAACCAATAAATGACGTATAGATCGATAAATATAGTAGTACATACATTATAACATAATATGATATATTAACAATACTTACTTACTGCTAGCCTTCTTCTCTCCACTGCTGAATATAGGCCTTTTCCATCTCTCGATATTATCAATAGATTACATAAACACATTGTTACAGTAAAGACGGCGAAGTTGTTAATTTTTAATTGTAGGAAAAGTTTAAAAAGGAAAATAGAGTGATACCTATCAGCCACCATACCTAATTATCTAGGTATTATTGTCATTATTATCAACTTAAAGTGATTAATTTAA
The DNA here is from genome assembly GCA_947579605.1 of Athripsodes cinereus. Classification (NCBI taxonomy): domain Eukaryota; kingdom Metazoa; phylum Arthropoda; class Insecta; order Trichoptera; family Leptoceridae; genus Athripsodes; species Athripsodes cinereus. Next base: position 1,112,863 of record OX388321.1, read on the forward strand.
TTTTGATGATTATTATAATAAAAAATACCTAGCCATAAAGACATTACATGTCTTTTAGGGCCACTAAATCTATCTCTTACATTTTGAAGTAAAATAGTTGTGAAATATTCTAGTTGCAAATTTAATCAAATGAAGTGCTTTCTCAGTATAAGACTCACGCTTGTAATATTTGGTCTTAATATCTCAACAATAGACGCGTGCCAAGTGAAAGAAATAAGCAAATTGTGTGCATGAAGAATAAATTGTGTGAATAATAAGAAAATGGAAGAAGAAAGTTAGAGAAACGTATCTGGTATTCCGACCTCTCTACTAACTTCGTCAAGAATACGGTATTAATAGATTTCTTTACATAAAAAAAACCTTAAGAATACAAAATCTTGTTTAGAATTACAAACCTACTTACAGACATAATACTCTATAGGCATCCCGTTTATCCAAAACGTGGGCTCAATTCTATACCTAGAAATTTCGAATTTTGATGGTTTTGTGTTCATGATGTTTGCCTTTAATGTTTGAGTAATTTGTAATAACAAATATGAATTAAGAAGCTTCCTTGTACTGTTATCAAAGTGTTCCAATAATATTATGTAACATAATAAATTACTATCCTTCTTAGTTTAATGTCATGATTTATCCATTATCTCAAAACTATTAATTTTGGGATGTATATTGAGCCCAAGATATCTATAGATAGATTTGATGCATCATCTAACCACCCCTAGTGAAGAAATCGCTAAAAGAAACGCTAGTTATTCGATTAGAGGGTAAAATAATTATTTTAGACTGTACTCATACAAGTTTTACTCAGTGAGGCTGTTGTCATGTGCTTGTTTCAGTACTGCCTCTGAAACACTGTTGTAACTTTTATTTTTTAAAATATTGAAAAAATAAATTGAAACTAATATTTATCCAAAGCTACAGACAAATCACTATCTGTCTATTTATGTAATCAAACATCTCTGCACGGACGTACATACATATTAACATGCACGTTTATGAAGATAGATTCAGTAGTTTCTTGAGAGTAGCTCTCACTTCAAGTTTTTTTTTGTTTTAGCGATAAATAGATAAGTAATTCTGTGTAACATAAAAGAGCAGTTGTTTCTAATACTGGACGCTCTGTGTAATGAAATGTGTATATTTTAGTGCCATATTATGCTGCTAGATGGCTATTGATTCCATGAATTCTAAAATCTATGTATATACAGTAGTGGGTTATGTTATAATACATTGGATTGGTCTGCAACTGGTTTGGATTTTCTTCTCTATCCCTCCATATATTCTCCTAGTCTCATTAATTCTACGTATGTACCACAGTTCATATCCTTATTTACTTGTCTCTTGGTCGGCCTCTACCATTTCTGCCTTCGGTGATGCCCTCCACTATGGTGGTAAGCAGGCCTGTAGGCCTAGTCAAAACACATTTAAACGTTACGTTTTCTTTTCATTTTCGTTCAAATGTAGACGACGTTGCGAGAACGTGTCAATTTTCGTAGCTAATTGCGTATTTTAGCTACATTTGAACGAAAACATGTCGCTTAAATATGTTTTGACTACGGGCCCTGGATACCTGACGAAATGGCCAACCCAGTTTTCTCGTTATTGGCTGATCTTTTAAGAAGTAACCTATTTTCGCGTATTTTGATCAACACATCTTCGTTTTCGACATGTTCCGATCAATGGATCTTCAGCATGCGTCAGTAGGCAGTCAACCGTCCCCTTTCACTCTTACCGATGGTCCACGTCTTACTAACATATAGCAGAATGCTCCAGACAAAAGCTTTAATGAAGTTCTTCCTAAAGTTTAAGTCAAAGTCTAGGAATTCCAATATTTAGATTTTTTGTTGAAGGCAATTTTTGCCTGGTTTATGCTGCTTACGATTATAGATTTGGATCGCCCATGATTTACATGAGTACACGAATTATCTTGCATGCTTAATACGATATTATTTTTAGGTATTTTAAGAATGAAAAGATTGGGGTAATGAGCGAATGCAAGACTAACCTCCTAAAAGGTCTCAATTTTATCACATCCCTCTTTTAACATGTAAACAGTGACCTTTCGTTATTCGCCACTGTATTGTATTGAATGACAATTTATTTCCAGTGTTAACTTCGTGAAGTAATTATTACTTGTATGACCACATAATAATATTATTATATATTTTATTTATTACTATTGCGAGATATTATCAATATTATGTAGGTACTGTGTGGCGCACAGTCGTAAACACATACGTGACAATGTGGCCGATGCTGTCTATCTGGTCTTCGTTCTACCTGCAATTCTACGGTAAATCGAAATTACTATTTAATAAAAAAAAAACTAATGCCTCAAACATGAGAGGACAATGATGATGAACCGCCGCAATATTTCTATTAACGGGAAGCGGTTCAGCGTTATCTCGAAATGGATTTATCCTGACTAAGAAAGTGAAACAAGGATGTGTCATGTCACCATTTTTTAAAATTAAATTGTACATTTATCATTGCTTCTGCATGATGAATGAAAACTTTGATTTAAACTTTTGAATATATCCTCTTCATTTTTTCATTCTGTTAACATAAATTACATTTCTAAACTAATTATTTTTTATAGATTTTTAATTTAAAAGAATGTTGTTTTGCCCAGTACTAGGTTTCAGAATGGAGACTAAACAATTTTTGTTATTTTCTTTTTGTTAATTTATTTGATGAGTTCATCTTTTGCTTAAAAAAACCATTGTTTGCTTCTAATTTTACTGCATATTTTAGAGTCACATTTATATCAATTATTTTCACTTTATTCACATTTATCTATTTTTGAAGTAACTTCTTATTTTGTTGCTGTTGTTTTTCCTTCTCTTGAATTTCAAAATTGGTTTAATACTATTATTTTGATCTTTCTTTTTAGCTATGTAGGTATGTAAAATTGTATATTCGAATACCCAATTGCTAGCTGTAAACGGGAATGGAATGGAAATGGGAATATTATGATTTTATATTGTAATACATTTTATTTATATAAACCTGTATATTAAATTTGTATTAAACCAATGAAACAAAATAAAAAAATAAAAGTAACACATTTCTTTTATTTTACGAAATTCTATTCAAATCTCAAGGAAAATGATTCTAGTAAATGAATCGTGTATTTCAGAAACCCCAAAACTCCCTTTTTTTCGAATTTCACTTTTTCGCAGAATTTAATTGTTAATGGGTAGACACATGTTATAGTGAAGAGAAACACTAAAAATCCATCAATTCAATAGAACAAATAAACCGCCAAAAATTTCATGTATTGCAGAAACACCAAAAATCCGGGAGTTGTGGTGTTTCTGCAATACACTCTGAATATACGATAGTGAAACACACTGATGATAATGCACCTTATTATCGACCAAGATCACTCTTTTAGGCTACGCAATAGTAATAGAGATATTATTCGTTTTCCCACAAAAACAGCATACACACAAGGTTGTATACCAATAAATACGTTGAAAATGCAGGACATAAAAAAACTTGAAAAGTATATTCCCGATGAGGAGGGAATTTCAGCATTTTACACAGAAATTTTTGATTGGCCGACATGTGACCCCAATAAAGATGCTAGCCCAGATGAAGATTAATTTTTATTATTGTTATTTAGATTTGAAAATTATTTTTTTTATATAAAAACAGATTTTTTTTACTTTTATGTTCACCCATAAATACGTGTATTGCAGAAACACCAATAATCCAACAATTTCAAAACTTAAAAAATAAATAAAGAAACTCAAATGTGTTTCATTTTTTACTCTTATCGTATCCGTTAGCATTAAAACTATATTTCTCTCTCATACACAAAAATACGTTTTCCACAAAAAAATTACAGTATTCACTTTTTTTCGATTTCCCAATAAATTGATTCTAAGGAGTTTTGGGCTTTCTGAAATACACGATTCAAATCTTTTGTCGATGCATGAGCCATTATTATAGTAAGACTATAATTTTATCTGATGTAAATTCTGAAGTAGGTACTCGTCCGGTCCTTCAACGATGCCTACTTTATCTTTTTTTTTTATATATAAAACTAAGATAATTATGCTTTTGCGCATTCGATTAATTACTAATTAATCATCTCTTCACAATAAAATATCCAGATGTTATTAATAAGATAAGGATATCTTTCATAAATACTTGATACTCCAAGTTTATAATTAAACCTATCTAATATTTTCTAAGAGGTACTTAGATTTTTTTAATTAAGTGCGTCATATCTTATTAACAATAAATATATCTGTAATTGATAATAGGTATTGTCTGTTGCGTAAAATTTACTGATGTTTGTCACAAATTGCACAAAGCGCTGACCAACTTGAAATCCATCTGCAAGAAAACTTTGAAATATGTTATACTGTCCCATGATTTTTAACTGATTGCCTTTCTCTCTTGTTTCAGATCAACACATCATTTCTCATTTACCTTTCCACTTGGACTCTTTGCTGACATGTCTAGGATTCTTTGCCATGTATTTTGTGGAAGAGGCTGTACATCTATATCTTCACAGGAGAGAACATAAGAACGCTCATACCCATCCACCAGATTCAGTTCTTGTAAGAACACTGTCCATTAGAAGAAGTACGCACAACAATAATTGTCATGCTGAATTTAACACCAAAGACGCAGAAAAACAGTTGCAGGAAGTTTCTTCTATTGAACAGAAACATATGCCAAATAATAACCACCAACATGCACATTCACATATGCCCATTGGAAATTTGGATGATGATCCAGTTTTGGCTTCATTGCGTGGTCTTCTCATCGTCCTGGCTCTCTCAGTCCATGAATTGTTTGAAGGCTTAGCAGTTGGTTTGGAATCATCTGCCAGCAAAGTTTGGTTAATGTTTGGTGCAGTAGCAGCGCATAAATTAGTGATTGCATTTTGTGTTGGCGTTGAACTTGTAACAGCTAAAATAAAGCCAACCTTTTCATTCATCTACATCATGACATTTGCTGTTGTCTCTCCACTTGGTATTGGCATTGGTATTGCTCTTTCTGGAGGAGCAGGAGCCACAGCAAGTGGATTACCATCAGTCATACTTCAAGGTCTTGCCAGCGGCACTTTGCTTTATGTAGTCTTCTTTGAGATTCTCCAGAAAGACAGAGCAGGGTTCACTCAGTTCCTCTCATCAGCTGTTGGTTTCGCGGTCATGTTTGGATTGCAGCTTATTAGTAAGTACCTATACCTATACTTTAATTAAATACAGACCTGTTCTTTATTTGATACATTCTCCAATAAAAAAAACAAATACAAATTGAACGCGGCTACTGAAAGAAATTATGCAATAAGCCTTTCTTTTGTTTTTTTTTGTAACCATATAACATGCTTATAAATTGTATTATCCAATATAGATTTGTTTATTTATTAACCATTTTATGTAATCATTTGATAGTTCCGGATTGTAACAGAGACTTTAATGTTGCCAGTTACATATTCCTTTAAAACTATTCGCATAATTGGATAAAATTATTCAGTCTTATCACTTTTCATAAACATGGCATAGGCTTTTAATATCTAACAAGTATCATCTACAATACCTTGTAAGTAGAACAATAATAAAATCTCTTTTTTTATTACAGATGGACACGCTCACTCACATGATGGATGCTCAGACGACGATGATCATGACCACAATCATTGAAATATCTTCCCCTATATAAAAAAGAGTTATTAGAATATGGACCCAATAAAGTGCCTTGTGGAATGCTCCTTAGCCAAGACAATAAAAAACGTCTAAATGGAATGTTTGTGACCAAAAAGAACTCTGTTTGAAAAGTTATATTTTAATCCATGTGCCTTTAGGTTATAATTAAGTCTCTGCATAAAATGAGTTAAGAGACAAGAAAAAATTGTTATTCTTAATTAGTTGGTTGTTTATTTTGATCTCTTCAATAGGTACTGCTAAGTCATCTAGATTTTTTGACAGTTACGTACATGAGGATTAATTATGAATGACTCATGGTTAAATTTCGTATTTGTTAAAATATCTATAGCTAGTTTCACATAAATGTATGTACAGTAAAATATTATATGGCAAAGAAGATGTATAAAATACTGCATTATTTTTATGATAAAAACACGATTTTTACAAATTCATTTGACCCATACTGGTTTGAGAATAAGTTTGGTTGTTTCTATTTCTCAGAATTTTGGCTACAAACAGCTTCTAAACCAGTTATGATATTTTGTCTTTATTGTCTGACATTCCACTCTATACACGAAGCTATTTTATTTTACTCATTGTTAATATAATATTTCAATTATACCTACATATGACACAATTAAACAAGAATTTCCAGGAATTTGAGATAGTGCCATTAACACTGCACACTGTATTTCATCGAAATATATATAATAATGTAAATAGAGAAAACAACATTTCCAAAAGCAATTTACTTAAATGAATACACCATGTAAAAACTTAATAGAAATTTAAAGCAAAATGCACTTTATCTGTCCCAACGAACAGTAAAGCGAGGAAATATAACCTTAAATAGTTGTTGAATTTAATTACATACTTTAAATATTAGCACAAATTTAAAAACCTCCAATTCCTTTAAATATTTATTTCAAGTTTTAAATCGTTAATAGGCACATTTTTGCATATACTAACTCTCATTTTCACATTGATATACTTATTTTCATTTATAATGAAGGAATTCCCAGAGCAATGACTTCATAAAATACTTTGAAAACCCTAATCAAATTAGGTTATACAGCAGGGTTACTCTTGACAAAACTAAACACGATCTTAATCTAGTCTTGATCTTGATCATACGACGCACGAAGGGACTATGGTCAAAAACACCGCACTACCGCTAACGCGCGATCAGTTTGCGTGTATTTTTGACCAATAGTCACTTCGTGCGTCGTATGATCAAGATCAAGACTAGATCGTGTTTAGTTTTTTCAAGAGTAGCCCTGCTGGTGCTAGAAATTACATTTCATATAATATTTTTTAAGGATAAAAGTGATCTTCAGATAAACGCTTCAAGCATAATATGCATTGTAGGGATTTCTTAGCCATTTTCTATTGTACCTACAATATTTTTCTCCTTGATTTTCACCATTTTGAAAACTGAAACAAAATGGCGCTGATTGAAATACAAAAATGACAATTCAGCAATAGAGGGAAAATTGACATTAGTAAAATAACTAATGAAAATCGTTGTTTTGGGAATTATTTTTTGGGGACATGAATTATGAACTCTGAAGACGTGCAGGTGTTTGATGGATCTGTGATATATCTATACACAGCAATTAGACTGCAAAATTATTATAATTATGAAATTAGAGATGGCAACACTGCTCAGTGCATACAAATATATTACTTATTCATCATCATCATCTTGCCCTCAACGCTCCTCTCGGGAGCACAGGGCAGAAACCAGCCTCCTCCATTCAGAGCGTCTCTGCGCCAATTGCGTAACCTGTTTCCACGACATTCCTTGCACTCTGATATCGTTGTCATAGGAACGGTGTATTGTGAAAGAGGGACGCCCGGGCCGACGGAAACCCTGCGGACGGAAGAGCAGTGCTCTTTTTGGCATCATTGGACATTCTGAAAATTATTACCTATAGTTGACTTCAAAACTTCAACTTTAAATATCAAATTACTCTTCACAAGGCAAAGTTCTTCATAAAGATACTTAATTGGCATTAGTGAATTTACTGATATGAAAGATTGTATAGTGTTGTCATCTCTAATTTTATCACCTAGGTACATTTTTTATAAATATTATTATTAATATTTTAGATATAGATGAAGATATTTTTAAACACAGTCATACAATTTTGTCACTTTATATAGTGTTAATATTGAATATAATGTTTTTTACAGTAATGCTTTAATTAAATACATAAATAGTTTGTCATATTACTATGTGTAGATTTTAAGTATTAGAAGCAAATTACAGGTGCTCACTATTGTGTATAAAAATAATTATGTCTCATTTAATTATATACGAGGTTTTTAATAATAAATGCAAATCCTCATCGATTTATTTTTCACAGATATTATTTAACTATGAAAACAGAAAAATGTTTCTATTATTATGTATTTTAATCAATATGATGAAAATCCTCCTGTATCCTCAGGAAAATCGGTCATCAAAACTCTTCAATCCATTTGAACTAATCAGAGCCCGAATAGACAAACCGAACTTAGTGATCGACTACTGGCGAATTTTTCGACAATCTACCTACATTTACCGCATAATTATGCGTTATTGTTGCAGTTATAGTCGAAAATTCGTTTGTAGTCGATCGCCAAGTGCGTGTTTGTCTAGGGGGTTAGAGGTCTTTATTTCAAATTTTCAAAAAGGCCAATTGCACAATTAGTTAGCCATTTCAAGGCATTATGCTGAGCAAACTCACTTTGTTCCACAATGTTGAAATACAAAAACTCTGATCCACAATTTATTTGAAGTTTTAAAAATAACCTTAGTTTATTAGTTAAACATTTGATTATTATAATGATACTTATAAATAAATATTAGTAAAAAAAAACAACATTATTTCTCTCGTGCATGGCATTAACAGTATAAGTCAAAAAAAATCAATTTTTACTTTTTGATGGAATTTTGTAGTATATCTCAAACTACACATGTGTAATCGATAACAAAAGTCAAATTGTAATTATAAGACCTTAAAAACAATATTTGTATTTAATAGTATATCTTATTTATTTTCAAACTCGTATAGCATTAAAAGTATATGTCGACCTATACTCTTAGTGACCAATCATTATGGTTAGTTTTCAACATTGTGAGTGGAATCAACAGTATAAGTCAACATGTACTATGAGCCGCGTGAATGTTTTTTTTCTTACTAATTCACTTATACTGTTGGTATCACGTGTTGTCTCTCTTATTCTTTTGTTGGCTTTCTTCCTAGCCAGAAACTGCCAAGAAAAATTATTAGTTCAGGACAAAAACACACAAAATTAAAAGCTTTATCAAATGGGGCTTAAGGAATAGGACAAGGAGTTTGAAAATACTTTTGTTTCTTGAACCCAGGAGCAAGGAAGTATTTGTAGGTTTCGGAACCCTATAATGTACCAGGTTGTTAATCAAAGTTGGGTAGAAGTTATTGATCGGGCATTCGAAAAAAAAATGATCAAGGTCCTCCTCCTTCAGGCGGTCGCATAGAGGAGAACCAATAACGTGGATTCGGTAGAGATGCGATCTGACAAAGCAATGAGCTAACTTCATTATACAGATCGTGGAGGTGTCAGCCTAACTCATTGAAACTTCCGAAAAACAAAAGTCTCGTGGACACATTGGGTTGGATTGAGGTATACTTTCTTCCTTTGAGTTGGCTGGTCTCTGACCACTCTGCCTACCAGCACTGGATGAGATTTCGGCCGAATATCAAAGTGTAATCGGAGGCTGAGACAGTTTCCGATGGGTTAGGGAGGTTCGTTCCCAATTTGGCCAATAGATATACTGCCTCATTGCCCGGGATCCCACAGTTCGGGATCCAACCGAGTACCACCTCTCCACCCAAAATCTGAAGTTTATATAGGAGGTATCTAATATCTAAAGATAAAAGATCATCTGGTTGGGATAATGCTGGAGAGAGAACGGACTGGAGAGCGTTTTGAGAGTCGCTGAGGAGAGTTTTAACCCTGTAATGGCGTATGGTCAGAGCCCTTATAGCCTCTCTAATAACAAGACATTCCGCTGAGAAGACTGACGACTCGTCTCTGTGCCTGAACATTTTATTAGTGTTATATTAAAAAAAGAAGCCAGCCCCTGTACGCTCTTTGTCACTTTTCGAACTGTCTGTATAGATAGGTGCCAGTAGTGCCAATCGGAATCAAAAATTGATTTGAAAATATGAGGTGCGAATATGCCATTACTGACACCCAGGTTGAGAGCAACTTCCGGTTCAAAACTTAGTGTGGGAAATGACAAAGAGTATACAGTAAGAACTATGTAGCTCTCCAACAAGGGAGTTTTAATTTTTCTATAGCTGGTAACAAGAGGTGGTGGATCTTTACCCCTCCATACCGGTAAATGAGTTACCAAGTATGAGAGGAGATGAAGTTTGAGAGACAGAGGGTAATCAATAAAGGGTTATCAATAAAACGCAGGATTTTGACTAAAAACCTGTAACACATAAGATGTCTGCGCAGTCCAAGTGGTGGATCTGCAGCCTCCACCTGTAATGCGTTGATAGGGAAGGATTACCCATAATTAACGGAAGAGACTGAGACCGGATTCGGTCTCAACAAGTTTTCTTGGAGGTTGGGGTTATTAAAAAGGATCCAAAGTCCAAATGGCTGCAGATAAATGCTGTATAAAAGATTTTCTGAGTCGCGGGGTGGCAACCTTACCAGACCCTGGAGACGGCTCTCATGATGTTGAGGCCGGTCTGACATTTGCTGTGTATGAGTTCAATGAATAAGGTCCATCAAAGACCAGTGACCAATGTGACCTCCAGGAATCTTATTTCGTTAAAAGAATTAATCAACCGTTGGTCAAATCAAAATTTCAGGTAGACTAGATGGAGTTTTCTGGAGAATACTATGCTTTTGCACTTCTGGAAGGAAGCATTAAGGCCATGTTCCGACAACAACTCTGATTGCAAGGAAACCTGGAAGTTGTCCATGGATTTATCGGAGCAATATACGAACAAATCATCCGCAGATTTCAAAATCAATGAATAAGGTCCATCAAAGACCAGTGACCAATGTGACCTCCAGGAATCTTATTTCGTTAAAAGAATTAATCAACCGTTGGTCAAATCAAAATTTCAGGTAGACTAGACGGAGTTTTCTGGAGAATACTATGCTTTTGCACTTCTGGAAGGAAGCATTAAGGCCATGTTCCGACAACAACTCTGATTGCAAGGAAACCTGGAAGTTGTCCATGGATTTATCGGAGCAATATACGAACAAATCATCCGCAGATTTCAAAATTTGGACATCCGTAGATACTGAATGATAGACATCATGCGTGTACAAGTTGAATAGAATGGATGAGAACACTGAGCCTCGCGGCAATCACCTGTGAATGGTCTTTCTAATAGGAGGGTGATTGCGGGTTTGGTTCACGTCCGGATAGGGTAGAAGGAATGTCCAATTGATCAAGCTTTGCACATAGTATAAAAATAATAACATTATCGAAAGCACTATTGATGTCCAAGCAAACACCTTCCAAGAGTTTTCTCCTCGATAACGAAACGTGAACATCTGTGACCAAAATAGCTACGCTGTCCAGGACTCCCATTCTCTTCCTAAAATTGGATAACCAAGATGGGTGCTTTCTGTTACCTTCTATGAATCAATCTAGTCGATTTTTCACCATGTGTTCTGTATTTTTGGCTATTGCTGAGGAGAGTGCAATTGGTCGATATGATTGGCCCTGGTTTGGGTCAGTCTCTGCTTTCAAGATTGGAATAATGATCTGAGTTTTCCTCGAGCAAGGTATATTGCCTATGATAAAAATATTTTTAATAATGTTAAGTAAATATTTTAGAGAAACTCTTTGTTATATACGTTATTCCATCTTATTATCCATGTTATTCCATATAGGCTATACGTTATTCCATCGATTCCTGGGGATGTATCTGTAACGCAGTTCAGGAACAGCTTTAGTTCCTTGCCATTAAACTTTTTGTCAATTTCTCCAAGAGGAAAGTGGGAATAGGATTGAGAAATTTCATTATGTTTTGGCACTGAAGGGGGGCAAGTCTGTCTGCGAATTTAAGGATCCATTTGTCTGAGGATGGATGAAGTTTAGGAGAGCTGCAACCCTGGAAGATGGTACCATCAGTTGGGAGACAAAATATGAAAATAGTTTCCTAAACACTCACAGTGGATAATGAGAAACCACCATGGAAACTTGCAATCTATACCATTACAAAGCGAAGTACCTATGTTTTTTAGTCTTCCCAAGAAGTGTCTGTTTTTATGAAATTGGATGATTTTTAATATTATTTTTAGAGCTAGCCTATGAAAGAGTTGCATTTAGTAGTATACGTCACAAACAAAATACCAACACAACTGACATCAACAGTATATGTAAGAATCTAACAGTATATGTCACTGAAATCAGATACCAACACAACTGACATCAACAGTATATGTAAGAATCTAATAGTATATGTCATTTTTATATCAGAATCTATGAGTACAAGTCAATTTAATCCTTTATTTAAGTTATTTTTAAACTTTTGTATATACAGTAACAAAATAATACACATTTTACATTGAAATTGTAAATTTCACGTCTTTATATCAATATTTGACGTCAGAAGCTTATTTTAAAAACTTTAAAATGCTCTCCTGTAAAATGTTGAAATTTGACTTATACTGTTAATGCCATGCACGAGAGATTTATTGAGTCGACATTCATTTTGTAAAACTCCATTTTTGCATAGGTATATATAGAAAAAACACAAATGGCTTTAGTTTTACTTAAAAGATTTTAATGAGTAGCGACCAGAGCCCCTAGACAAACACGCACTTGGCGATAGACTACAAACGAATTTTCGACAATGACTGCAACAATAATGCATAATTTTAATATGTATGTATAGACAATTCACACAGACCGAGCTAGTCCCAAACTAAGATGTGAATCTTGTATTATGGGTACTAACGCGACGATACACAATTATACGGTACATGTTTGGTAGATTGTCGAAAAGTTCGCCAGTAGTCGATCGCTAAGTACGGTTTGTCCACGGGCTCTGGTTTCGACTTATAAAGTTTGAGAATGATTGTGTTTTTTTTCCATATATGTAGAAACAACACTTTCAAAACATGTCTTTAATATAACAGACAGAAATAGAAATGTTCTGTTTTTTCAGTACAATGTTCTTGGTTCGATGAAGATTTGCAGGTAAACCCTTCATTTATGGACAATTAGTAAGGCGATGTTTACTCATTCATGACCTCAAGGGCATCATATTGTGTGTTTATTATTCAAAACTCCCAGCAAAAAGGTGTAGGTTCAGCTACTGTTTGAACCCCTCCCTATTTGTTTCTTCTTGCAGACTTCAGCATCTGGTATCTGCAACATTAAATGCACTTTCTCCAAAGCCCATCCTACGAGATCCTGACGGCTCAATAAGTCTGCTTTTTGCTTCACCCAGGATCCTAGGTTTTCATGAATCATCCTCTCGCTGTTAATTTATTTTTTATATTAATTTTATAACAAGAATACATTTATCTAAATTAAGTTAGTTAAATATTTTTTACATAACATTGTGTAATCATATTGAGTAGGTATCTGTTTTTGATAAGTTGATTATTTGTAATTTGATTTTATTGTAATCTCCATCTGAGGAAGATTATATAAGTAATTACATATGTGATATTATAGTTAGGTAGGTAGCTATCATAATACAATATTATATTATATTATGAATATACGTAGAATGAATAAATACCGATTATTCAAAACAATTGACGTTGTAGTTAACGAAACAAGGGCCCGTAATCTAAAATGATTTTCACGTTGACATTTCAAATGTAATGAACCTACTGCTTTTTATAATTATCATTCAAAGACATTTCAGTTTGTATTGACGTGTTTTTTTTAACTATGTTCTGGGGCCGTAGACAAACCGCACTCAGCGATCGACTACTGGCGAAATTTTCGAGAATTTACCTACATGTACCGTATAATTATGCGTTATTATTGCGGTTCTTGTCGAAAATTCGTTTATAATCAATTGCCAAGTGCGGTTTGTCTAGGGCAGTGGTCGGCAAAGTGCGGCTCCGGAGCCGTATGCGGCTCTTTTGCCCCGTAAGTGCGGCTCGAAAGCCTAGCCTAGAGTCAAATTCGTAGAGAACAAACAATTAGAAAACGTGAAATTAGAAAATAAGTTCTAAAATTATAATAAAGGTTTGCTAAATTAATAAACAGATTTGGCTCTCATTTTTTTTTGATCGGTGTAACGTACATATTTTTGGCTCTTTGGCGAATAAGTTTGCCGATCACTGGTCTAGGGGGTCACCTCAAACATAAGAATTTTACAACATTCCTACATAATGTCAAAATAAATGACTCAATTAATACAGTACACTAATAATTAATTTTTTTGACAATCTCCTCCATCTGTGGAAAAAATCAAATAGGTAATTGGTGTGTATATTATATGTAATAACGGGGTCAACCTAGGATTACTCATTTGAAAAATCAAGATTTAAATCATGTTGTATTCTCCGGAATAGAGTAGGCTACCAACTCTTTTCTGTAATTTTTCGAGTGTCCTGTATGATGAAGTTGATAGTAATATATTACATATTATAAGGCTTTAAATAGCTTTAGTCTAGCACAGTTGGGTTACTCTTAACAAAATCTAAATATGATCTTAATCTTAATCATAAGACGAGCGAAGTCAAAAATATATGCATACCAATCTAGCGATAGCGGTTGCATGGTATTTTTGACCATAGTCCCTTAGTGCGTCTAAGATCAAGACTAGATAAAGATTGTATTTAGATTGTGTCAAGAGTATCCCTGCTGACTAAGCGCTCACGGTTTAGAGAGATATTGATGTAGAGATTAAAAACAAACGTTTGATGAGCTTCTCATTCTGTACGAAATACTTCCTTGTTTAAGAGATTATAAGTATTATGTTTACATATATAATGTATTTTATTTTAAGTAGTTAGATAGATATTTTGTATGTTAAATATAATATTTTATATTTCCATTAAATGTTGTGATAATTTATTATAATCATGTGTAAAATAAATTGTGTTTTTATTCAACAATCAAAAATATGTGTTTTAATATGATTAAATTATTTTTCATTAGCCTTACCAATACTAAACCTTAAAAGAGTGTGGGTGCATTTAGTCTGCTGGCTATTATTTATATGTACAAATTCACTACACTACCATCGCATTTCCCACAAGTGCGGCAACCAATGGCCTAATACTATACTATACCCTCACACCGCATCTTAAGTGGAGTAGGCAGAGAGAACGGAACGCCATATAGATCTTTTCTAACATACTTAATTCGCTTCTTCTACATTCATACAATTTCTCATACACGCACTTTAATTTCTCTTACTTAACACACACCCGACCTTGAGAATTTGATCCACGTAATCAAGCCACGTGGCTCTCGGATGCCTGCGCTTCCTCACATCCCTTCTTTCAGACAACTATATCCTTCTTGTCATTCTTTTCTCATTCATTTGTTCCACATGTCCAAAACACTAACTAACTTACGCGCATCTTGTCCACAACACTTTTCTTGCATCCGCTCATTCTTCTAATATCCTCATTCATAACGTCACTATGGGGATTTGTAATATAATAAAACATATTCCATTTTAATTTAAAATTTTATTGATAAATATTTTGTCTATGTAGTTATAAGGTATGTAGGATTGTGTAAGACAATTAATAATTAGAAATAAAACATATAATATTATAGATAATATAATTATTATTCTTATATACACAGAGACAGTGAAAGAGGAATATATTCAGTAAACATTACAGTACGATAGTATCAATTATATTTATAATAACAAACATGGGAACCTGAAATGATAAAAGATCATAGATCTTAATATAAAAATGAAATTACAATAATTAGTGATGCCAATCCTATATGATTATTAAAGTGGTAAACATATTTATACTCACAATTATAAAATATATTTATAAATAAAAAGCATAAATTTGAATGTAGAATTATTTTAGAGAGTTGACAATAAAAAACAGTGATTTTCTTTTGAACTAAAATATAGGAAATAATCAAGAATAAAAATACACAAAAAAATAAATTCAGGTTATTGTCAATATTTCTGGCACAAAATAATCCATTTTACGACAAAATGTTTAAAAGAACAATGCAAAATCTATAGTTTATGTTATAGAAACGAAAATAATGCTTTTTTTAAACCTTAAACATAATATTACATAAAGATGTTATTCTATTGCTGTCATTAATAATCTTTAAATTCCAATAAACAAGAAAATATAGGGCAAGATAAAATAAATATTCTTCCAGGTTCCCAGGTGACTTCCAAAGCTTAATAAATAACTTGTTTAGATAGAAATGATTTTTTTTTAATTATGAAGATGCTATAATCACATAACACAGAAGAAACAGTTTAGATTACAATATATACTAGCTATCTAACTAACTATCTATGTAGGACATAAATGCACTCCCTGTGGGACATCATTCCTTGGCGGAAATTTGAATCATGAAATACCTATTTGTAAATAAGCATAACATAATACTAATTTGTGACAAGAATCATTTTGTTATTTTGCATACTTCTACATGAAGCACCTTTAAATAAAATTGGGATTTTAATAAACATGCAGTAAATAGATTTTTACTAGTTTATTGTTATTTTGCGATGGAACAAAGATTTAAGAGTTGACAAATGACGTTGTACTATATTTCTTACAAAATGTAATAACTAAAGATTATCCTATATTTGAAAAAAAAATATAAATCAGCCAGAAACCAAACATGTTTTTTTTAATGCAGAAATAATTTTGTCACTTCTAAATTAACAGCATAGTAGTATACACACACCCACAAAATTGGTTAGTCCCGCAATGTGCCTTAAGTGATTCTTTATGATAAAATATATTTCCATAATTCTTTGGAGAAATATATATCATAATCTGCTTAGTTATTAATTCAATAAGCAATGCCTAATACTGTAATAAGCAAATGAACATCATTAAATAATATATTATTTGTGGTACGCATTCACTTATCATCGGATTAATTAATAATAGCAACAATAATTGAATAACAGCTGTTAATGAAACATGAAATATATGCAAAAATAAGAAAATTGTTAGAAATGATGTTATAAAAATTTCATGCCATCTTTCAGGTGTCCCACAAGGAGTTGAATTGGTTCCACAAAATATTGAGAGTACATATTATATTTTGTAACAAAAAAAAATTACCTATTACAAAGTTTCAAATATTTGACCGACAATAGTAATAATAATTAAAAATTGACATAATATAAGATACAATAAACTGAGGAATGTACATCCGCACCTGACAATTAGCACACTATTCAAATTATTGTTTGTGATATACAGAAAAATTGGATAGAAATACATCACAGTGCCTCGATATGTTGATATTTTACATAGTCCTTTTTTAATATATAAAAAGGGTTTTAAGAAACTTAGATTCACGTTTTCAAACATTCACTTTAAGCATATTATTTCTTGTGTTCATATTATTTTATTTCTTGGTGGAGAAGTCACCAGCAAAATTCGAACTATGGACATTTTCACATATTGTCTGAGAATCTACCATTAAGGTATGTATTCATAACAACAATTATTTAAATACTTACCTAATGGACAAATGTGTTGATAACAGGATTTGAGGCATAGGTTCAACGTATTTTAAAAATTACTTAATCAATCAATCAACTAATAATGCAGCTACGAAACATGATTCTGAAAATATTAATACAATATAAGATAACTTACTATCTCAATATTGGCATGAATTATGATTCAACATAATATTTTATAAAACAGATGGACTAACATAATCACAGACAATAATTTAATCTCTGTAGAATGTTGCCACTGCGCAGAAATGTCAAGGTTGACGCATTGTTATCAGATAATGATAATGAATAATTCTGATATCTTAATGCATTATTAATTAATATTGTATAATTTAAATCATCATACAACTCCTTTTGGCAACATTGCATCCTGTTCAAAATTTTAGACATTTTTCTAATTTTGTAAATGCTTTTGATATGGACCATTAAAGGTCACGTGGTCATGTCTATGGATTTGCTTTTGCTTGGAGGGCAAACCGTCAGATTGCGCAAATCATCCTTGTAGGATGTTATGCCATTAGAGAAAAAAAAAGAAAATCAGAAGACAAAATAATAACAAAAATGACACTGACAGTTTTTTTGATTATTAGATATTCTTTAGGCGTTTCACCCAATATTGAGTGATTTTGCAATACAGACAGTTGGAAAGATAATACCTACATGACAATGCTCTTCCTTGAAATAATTTACTATCTGAGATAGCATGTGTTATGGTACTTTATCTCTTTTTCACGTATAGTTAGAACTGCGCAGTTAGAAAGAGATACCACCTTTTTGTTTGTTTTGTATAGTTAGAACTGCGCAGTTAGAAAGAGATACCACCTTTTTGTCTGTTTTGTTTTTGTTCCGTTGTTGTCCTCCAAACATTTTTCTGTGACGTCATCCTTAAATGGTCTATTGGTGTGTCATTGATTTTTATTTGTCAAAAAAAATTAATACTAAAAAATAAAATTAATGCTCTTGAAGAATCAGTTCATTCAGATAATTTTTTTCAAAAAAGATATCCACTCATTTATAAGCGACGCGAGGATAAAAGAAATATGCAAAGTTAAATCTACGTTTAGAGAATAATAAACTTCTACTTTTATATTATACAAAAGAATAAATAATGAAATAGCCTAAATATGTACAGATTCGTTGACAATTAAATAGGACTACAGAAACATGCTAACAAGTCTCAGACTCTGTGAAAGGAAACTCCTGCTCTACTCCTCCATATATTAGGAGGCGGGCAACGTCAAAAGAAACGACGTAGTAGACAGGGACCGATTGTTGGTCGGTATAAGCTAACAACCAACCCTTCTTAACGGAAGATGTTGGAAAGGGCACTCTCTTGCCCGGAGGAGCTAAAATCTTCTCAAAGGCGGAGGAACCTACGAGGTCAACGGCATGAGGATGTGGAATGCAAGGGAAGCTACCACATTAAAGGCTCTAGCAGCATCCCAAAGTACCAACGAATTATGAAAATGATAAGATCTTTAGTAAAATCTTCCGGAGGTAAAATAGACCCCCGTTCGGCTCTCCGGGTGGGGTCTGCTCTAGATCTTGTCATTATGCAGAGTACACACGAGAAAGAAGAGGATGTGAGAAGAAAACAAACCAACAGAAACAGCACACAAGGAAGATACGCCACCTGGAACGTCAGAACTTTGCTGCAGAACAGTAAGCTTGACAACCTAAAAGAAGAGATGAAGAAAATGAAATTAAGCGCGTTAGGAATCTCTGAAATGAGATGGCCTAATCCTGGAGATATGTGGACGGGAGAGTTTCGACTGATCCATAGCGGTAGTATAGAAGGGAAACCGGGGCAAGGGGGGGTAGGAATCATGTTAAGTAAGGATTTGGGGAGGAGAGTAAAGGGGTATGTACAGTATGGAGGTAGAATTATTTTAGTCAAGCTAGACACCAGACCCGTAGATACAATACTCATTCAGGTTTACATGCCAACATCTAGCCATAGCGACGAAGAAATTGAGAGTATATACGAAAACATCCAGAAATTGCTAGATGACACAAAAGCTGAGGAAAATGTGATTGTAATGGGAGACTGGAACGCAGTAGTTGGGGAAGAAAGAGAGGGATCAGTCGTAGGAGCGTATGGGCTGGGCATTAGAAACGATAGAGGCAACCGTCTAATTGAATTTTGTGCCAAAAATAAAATGGTTATAGCTAACACGTGGTTCCAACACCACTATAGACATCGATATACGTGGAAATCTCCCGGAGACAGATTCCGGTCGCAGATTGACTATATTTTAACGCGGCAACGGTATAGAAACCAAATTAAAGATTGCAGGAGCTATGCAGGCCCGGACATTGATAGCGACCATAATATGGTTGTGGCGGAAACCATACTGAAATTCAAAAGGCTCGAGAAGAGAACCAAAAAAAGATGGGACTTAAATCTTTTAAAAACAAAAGAAGTAAAAGAAAAATACGACGAAAAAACTAAGGTTTGCGATTTTGAGAACAATGAAAGTGTAAACAGAGTATGGGAGAAAATCAAAGAGAAAATAACCACAGCGGCAGACGAGGTAATAGAGAAAGGAAAGCCGCAAGCTAGGAAAGAATGGATTACGGACGATATATTAGAAATGATTGAAGAAAGAAGGAGGTTAAAGAACTCGAGAACAGAAGAAGGAAAAAAGGAATATAAAATCTTGAGAAACAAAATCAACAGGGAGTCCAAATTAAGAAAGGAATGCTATCTGCAAGAAAAATGCAGGAATATCAACAGAAATATAAAACAAAGAAAATTTGAAACTGCATATTCTGAAGTCAAGAATTTTTTCAATGATAAGACACAGCCACGATGTGCTATCCAAGATCAAAACGGCAAACTTCTGTTTGAGGATGAATTGATCGTCAAAAGGTGGAAAGAATACCTAGAACAACTTTACAAAGGAAAGAACATACTTGAGGAAAGTAAAGCACTGGAAACAGAATATGACAAAGAAAATAATGGAGATGATATCCTAAGAAGTGAATTTGATAATGCCTTATCAAAATTGAAAGACGGCAAAGCACCAGGTATTGACCTAATTCCATCAGAGCTGCTTAAATGCGCAGGAAGCGGCATGCTTGACACTTTGTATAAGCTTGTCTGCAAAATATATAACACAGGAGAGATACCTGAGGACTTCGCCAAATGTCTGATACGAGCGCTACCTAAGAAAACAGGCACGACAAAATGCGAACAACACAGAACATTAAGCATGATATCACACGCTTCTAAGATACTCACCAACATTATAATGAAAAGGGCGGAAAATAAAATAAACGAAACACTTTCAGAAGATCAATTTGGATTCCGCAAAGAGACAGGTACAAGAGATGCAATTCTGAGTCTAAGACTTGTTCTTGAAAAGAGAATAACAGTGAATAGAAACACGTATGTAGCATTCATCGACCTAGAAAAAGCATTCGATAAAGTAGAATGGGAACAACTTTTTAAGACTCTAAACCAGATAGGAATGAGCTATAAGGACAGAAGAGCAATCTGGAGCCTATACAAGAATGAAATGGCTGTAATTAAAAGCGGAGAGAGCTGCGCAGAAGCGAGAGTAGAACAAGGTGTAAGACAGGGATGCTCAATGTCGCCAGCACTCTTTAACTGCTATATACAGCAAGCTATTGATGAACTCAGAGAAGAAATGAAGAATTGGACAGGAGTAAAAATAAATGGGAAAAAGGTTGACATGATTAGATATGCTGACGACATAGCACTGCTCGCAGACTCCGAGATGGAGCTGAACGAAGCCTTAGGAAAAATGGAAAGTATACTGTTGTCAAAGTACAACATGAAAATAAATAAAGATAAAACAAAATGTATGGTCGTTGGAAGGGAGGAAGCGACTGCGAACATTGCCATAAATGGAGTGAGCATCAAACAAGTAAGAGAATTCGTGTACTTGGGCAGCAGAATTAACCAGGACGGACGCTCCAAATCAGAAATTGTGAGCAGAATAAACCAGGCACGAATTGCCTTTAACAAAAAATCCAAAATATTAGAATCCCCTAATATTGATCTAAGCGTGAGGAAGAATCTCACTAAAGCCTTTGTGTGGAGCATTCTGCTATATGGATGCGAGACGTGGACCATCAGTAAGAGGGAAAGCGGACGGTTAGCGGCATTTGAAATGTGGTGTTATAGACGCATGCTGAAGATTCATTGGTCGGAACACGTCGAAAACGAAGAAGTGTTAACCAGGGTTGGCGAAAAAAGGCAACTCCTCAAAAGAATCTGCCAACAACGAGCTAATTGGATTGGCCACAACATCAGGCACCCAGGACTGCTCATCGCAATCGCAGAGGGCAGGACCGAAGGCACAAATGGCAGAGGTCGACCGAGAGACGCCTATATGGACCAACTGAAGAGGGACATGAGCTGTGGCTCATATATGGAGTTGAAGAGACTGGCTGAGAATAGGGAGGAGTGGAGAAATAAGTCAAAACTCGTTGCAGACCAATCCAATGGATTGTAACTCATTATATATACAGAAACATGAATAAGATAATACAAAAAATATACACAACTCAATGTAAAAATAAATATTTCACCTCTATATAAACTTTAAATAATACATTTATTTTGTTCCTGGTTGGCATGTCAGTTAGGTTAGGTTATGTAAAGTGAGGTTAGGTTCAAATGAACACACATGTTTAACTTTTTCTTTTGTTTTTGTATAGAACAGATTGTACTAATATCTCTTTGCCGCAAAAATAAATATATTCTTATATAAAATGGGACGCACACTAACACGTAATGACAATAAAAAGAAAAATCTATAATGGAAGTATTTCATAGTCTAGTGGCAAGGCTTTGGACTCCTAAGCAGTGAGTATAAGGCTCAAATCTCACTGTATTAATAATGTTAATTACAAACCTAGACTCATCTTCAAAGAGACCGGAATTTTCTATACATTAGACTTTTTTACTACGGCATTTTCAATGTGCTTACTACCATCTTTATACAAATAAATATTTTAATAATAATTAAGAATGACAAAACTTTTGATACACAAATTTGGCATTTAACAATACTAGATATTAAAACAAAATTTTAAACTAAAGTAGGTATAGCGCAACTATATTTTAATATAATAATAATCTATTTTCAATAGAGCTTATAGACATACAATTTGCTAGAATTTTAAAATATGTAGGTTTATTAACTTTTTTAAACTTAGAAAGTAAGATAAAATTCTTCAAACTGTTGCGACGCATCACACATCTCTCAAATAATTCATTCATCAAGTTATTTTGACATTACATTTGATAAATTGTCAAAAATTCTTCTATATTTTTGACAACACATTGACATATCATCAAACTGATTGACAGCTCATCTTCCTTTTTTGACATAAAATTTCATTTTTTGACAATTCATCTCTCTTTATTGACAAAATGTATGACTTGTTAACAAATTATCTACTTATTTGACAATATATAATTCACCAAATTCTTTGACAATTCACCAACTTATTTGACAAAACATAATGCCTTTTTTGACAATATATGTGATTTATTGACAATTCACCAACTTCTTTGACAATTCATATACATTTTTTGACAATTACATATGACTTACTGACAATATTCATCTTATGTAAAGCAACATTTATGAAGTATTTTATCTCAAATAATCAATATATAATATAATTTCATACAACGCGATACTCTCAATAGTATTTCCATTTTAACAACATGTGAAATGATATAAAAATCTTACAATACAATATAATATTATATTAATCATGTAATTTAATTTTAAATGCAACAAATCACTGTAATAATAATAAATATAATTATAATAAAATCTACATAATGTTAATTATTAATAAATTATATTTATTTATTTATTTATACTTTAATATCTTGTTGTACAACTAATCTTAAAAATATTGTCTTCAAATGATAATTTACCATGATTCTAGTTGTAGGATATATCAAAAAGAAAGAGAATATTCCGAATAGCAGCAAATTTCAATAAATATTTTTTTAATTATTGGTGTTCAATAGTGTTATAGCTGATAAAAATAAATTGTTTAAATATTTTATTTTATATTCAAATAAGCAGTTAATTTAACATGTTATAATTTCACAAAGATCTCATGATTTTGTAGCCACCCGTCTAACTAAATGCAATAAATATACAGGTAATTCTCTTTGCAATGATCACGATACATTTCCACAAAATATTAGTACCTATGTTAAATCATTTCATTGGCCCAGATAATCGTATATTTATAACCATAGAATATTTGAAGAAAAAAAAATATTTATATTAACTGCAATAGCAATCTAATAACAAATTATCTATAGACCATTCTTTAGGCGTTCCACCCAAAAATAATTTACTATCTGAGATAGCATGTGTTATGGTACTTTATCTCTTTTTCACACATAGTTAGAACTGCGCAGTTAGAAAGAGATACCACCTTTTTGTTTGTTTTGTTTTTGTTCCGTTTTTGTCCTCCAAACATTTTTCTGTGACGTCATCCTTTAATGGTCTATTGATTTCAAAAACATTTACTGCAAGCAATAAATTGTCATAAAGAAATTAGTACTTAAAATATGTTTAATTATTATTGCTGCTTCAAATTAACTCTATCTTCCCATTTTAATATGTAAATGCTTGTAAATACTCAAAGGTTCATTATGTTTCATATTATGATTTCTCAATAATTAATTAAGATAATCTGACGCAAAATAAAGGTTTTATGGAAATCAATACAGTGCTTATCGCTTAATGAAGAATATTAAAAATATTAATACATTTTATTATGCAAAATAATAAAAATAAACATATCTGTACCTATTGAAAATTAACTGAAGTAATTAATAGCAAGTTTGTTGGTAGAAAAGATGTTAGAATAAAGCAGATGTCTTAGCTCCATAATATAAACGATAGGACAGGAAAAAGAAGCACTGAGAACCTTTTGAGTTACATAAAATTAATATAATATCTCACAAGATCTTAAGGGGACTATACACAATACCAGAAGGCAGAGAATAAATAATATTTTGATATTACTTTTAAGGAAACTAGATATTATGACTTTTTTAAAAAAAAAAACATTTATTTTGGGTGAGTACCTACATCTTTATTTATTGATGCACCAAAGTATTCTATACTCTCGACCATAGAGTATTTACAAGTTTGCATCTTAACAATATCAAAATGGATTTCTACATAAAAAATATTCTATACTATATTTATATTTTAATTATCATGTAGTATTGAATCTCTTTATAATTTAAAATCAATGATTTTTTACTAGAAATAATTTCTTAGGCAAATTTTCTATCGACACATGTAACAAATATAAGTTAATAATACTGACGCATCTTTATTTCTGTATGTAAAAGGGAAATCACATTATCCATTTTTGACCAAATTCACATCTAATAACATATTCATCCCTCTTTTACAATACACCGTTCCTATGACAACAACATCAGAGCGCAGGGAATGTCGTGGGAAGAGATGATTGGCACGGAGACACTCTGAATGGAGGAAGCTGCTTCCTGCCCTGTGCTCCCGAGAGGAGCATTGAGGGTGATGATGATGAAGACATTTGAACATATAACAGTGATGTAATCATAAGAAAAAGCGTTCTCTTTGCTTTTTCTCTACCCGTATCGAGATACCAAGCCCCTAGCCCACGATTGAAGCATCTCCAACTGCTATATGACTTTATGTGCTTGGGAACAGAATTGTAGAGCCTCAGGGCAAGATTATGTTAAGAAAAACATTGAAAAGCCTATTGAAAATACAAATTTCTCGATATAATGTATTTTCCTTCCACATGCAGATATATTTATGATGTAATAGTTTAAAGATTCTATCTATGAAGATAAAAACTAATATATATTATAATTTTATCTAATATTTTATTCAAAGCTGTTGTTACTAAGGATATAATGCTTCAAATTAATATGAATGATCATTGTGTCTATATCCAGGTTACTAATTATGATAAATTATTGCACAAAATTATTGTATCCGAACAAATATCATTGATTAACTGAATGATTTCACATTTTGTCTTTGCATGTCTAAAATGAGTCAAGTAAACATTCCAAAATATTGATTTCTCGAAAAGTGAAATGAAATGAAATGATTTTTTTTAAACAATTTTCTATACTTATTTCAGTTATATATTGTAATGAATATTACATCTTGTTGCTTGATACAAATATATTGTTGAAATAATGTTTCAATGATTAATTTTCCAACCGTATAAAAAGTTTACAAAATGCTCATTGCCAACTTTTACTGTGCAACAATGATTATTACATTGTCCTTCAAAACACAAATTCTACTTAATTTTGATAGACTGAGTTCCGTTTAATATATTTCAAAGTGTATGTATACCTATGTGAAAATATATGAATTAAAAAAAATTATAAAAACATATTTAATTTGAAGCATTGTTTGACACAGTTAATATCCTTTTTTCATAAATTACATGATCCGTAGATTAAATATTAAGAATAATAATTAAATATAATTTGATAAAATATTGTACATGTGTCGAAATATCCTGATAATTTGAGGTAAATGCATATATTTGAAATTACCTATTACTGCAATGTCCTAATATCCTGACATATTCTGATCTAGTTAATTCAACTTATTATGCTTCCTGTAGGAGGATAACAATCACCCTTACTCACAATAATGAAATAAATACTATACCAACAGTTATGTCTGGCTAAATAACGCATCTTTGGCTAAATAACACAGTTATGTCTGGCTAAATAACAAACCATAGAGATTAGCGTTGTTCTGATCTTAATATATTTGGCAAAAATTACTATTCCCGGCCTTCAATAGTTTCTGGCAGAATCTGATCATTACAGAACAATAGCGCAGAAGAAGAAAATATTTCTATTAGCCGTGGATAGCTAGCCCGGTTTAAACAAGAAACAAACTTTTGTATAATATTCTTGTGAGGCGACTTACGTTGGTCTGTTCTTCGAGCCGCCTGTAAGGAAAAGAAAATGTGTCTGCAAGTTCGGATAAATAGAAGTCCTCGACTCTTGAGATATCCAAGTGTGTCTAGATAAAAACTTCCATTGTGAGTACGGGTGAATGTGAATAATATATAATTATATAAATGATTATTATTGGTGTCTTGACGTCTTCAACTGCTGTTGTTACTGAGTATAAGAAGGTTTTATCCTGTCGTATTGTTGAGAGTATTACTGTTGTTACCACTTTAGGATTTGAGAAGTTTGTTTGCTCTCTGGTTGGCCACTGCGATACGCGTCTCATTGCTCTCACCCTAAGGAACGTAAAACAAAGAATTAGTCAAGCAAATACAAGTGAATTATATCAAAAATAAATTAAATACTCTTTTTTGTATAACAAAATAATAATGATGAAGATTTTTAATTATATTGACCTTCACCAGATGGTGATTTCAATATATTAACATAAAAATATGATAATTTAGTACAAAATGTTAATTATTTATGATATTTTATATATTTTTGAATGAAAATGATCAATGAATTATATTTTAAGGGTGTAATATACAATATTTTCTAATTGTGAAACATCAATCTACAAACACTCCCAATATATTACATACATAGACCAAATGGATTGCGACAAAGGAAACAAATTTAAAATCTTATTTATTTCCATTTTGTCTCCTGTAGATGACGCCATCTTGTTGTCAAAGTACAATTATTGTGAGTATCAATGACTGTTTGTACTTTTGACAGGAAAGTGTTAATCTATTTCGTGGAATTATCTCAATGAGGAAACCCTTTTAACTCAATGTTTAATTTATAGATTAATATAAATATTTGACAATTCACACACTTATGCAATTTTCATCACATACTATTTGACCATAGACAATTTTTCAATTCACCATAGATTTATAAGATGAGAATTAATTTATCATCTATGAGACTAGTATTGACGCAAATTACTGAAGTGTAAACTGTTTTGAAATACCAATTTCATAACTAGGTATATCACAAAAAAAACTGTGCCAATGTCAATTTGCACACTGATATAACAAAAATTCAAATACCTACATAACTTCTAAGTGAAAAAACATTTTAAAAAGCCAATCACCACAAATTCCAATTCCACACAAACAATCAAAATCACAAAATGATGCAGAGAAAATAGGGGAAAAAAAATTAAATGGTACAATATCAACAATTTTGATCAAAGATTGATCTGGACCTAATTTACATGAATAACACAAGATTTGATGGTTAATGATTAATTAACCATCAAGATAATTGATGGTTAATGATTAATTGTTCTAATGAATAATAATTTTTCCAAATAAATCAAGTTACCAATGTGTTTAAAATGCATCTTAGATATAATAAATTGTTTTTGTTAGATTATTTTGCAAGTTAATGATTTATGTAACTGATAATATGAATGAAATGTCAAAATGCATATCGATTTTAATAAAATAGATTTAAAATACTCACTTGTGGTAGTTGTTAGATTTGTAGACGCCGTGTTTAAGTGTGATATTGTGAAATGTAAATTTTAAAATAATCCATAATAGATAACGTGTTTTGTAAGAGAGTAAGTAAATATTTAGTTTTGTGTATTTAAATTTTTAATTTCAAATAAAGTAAAAAACATAATATAATTACATAATTATACAAACAAAACATTGAATATATTGTAACAAAAGAACTCATTTCATCTGTCATATTGATTGGTGATTTTCTTAGATGACACACTAAACACCCCAAACACAATTTTAACTTCTTATTATTAAGTTTTGGCAAGAATATATTAATTAGAAACCAGTTTTTGAATTAATTATTTTTAAAACTCTTTTCAGCACGGTGCCTTGCTCTAATACAAATTTACGAAACATAATGTTAATCATCTTGAAGAAAAAGATTGTTTTGATTGTGAATCAATTATTTCCAATAGACAAAGCCGTTGTTAATTTGTACAAAGAGTATAAAGGCTCAATATGTTTTATTAGAATTAAAATATATTTAAAATAAAACACTGTATTACTTTCACTATGAATAATATTTGATTCAGAGGTCTTTCGGGTAGACACCCATCATCAGTGAGTTTTTATTAGAAACTCAGAAACTAATAAAAACTCACTGATGATGGGTGTCTACCCGAAAGGCCTCTGAGTCAAGTATTATTCATAGTGAAAGAAATACAGTGTTTTATTTTAAATCTATTTTAATTCTATTAAAATGAACTTTCACAAAGTTATTCCAAGTACTATACAATCATTATGTTTAATATTTATTTTTCTGTAACTCGGTTTGTGTTCTAGAAAAACGAGGAATAAATTAAAATAATAATTTATAAATAATAAACATGACGACATGATGAAATATTTTAATTTATTTATTTATTAATTTGTAGATATAACATAATATAGTATATATATGTTACGTGTTATATGTCAATAATTTACATTCAAATATATATATTCAGTAGTTCATTACACATTAGTTAGTGTACATAAATGTATTTAAAATAATTGGTTTTATCATATTATTTTTTATAATTGGTGTAGTTAATATTTTGGATAGGAATAATAATAATATGCCAAAATTTATTTAAAAGACTCTGAAACACTTGCACTGAACTCAAATTCTAACAATTTTTTTAGGCCAATGAAATAATCTAGTAATTTAATTTAATGTTTCAGTGTTGACATTGTGAAACAAGATTTTAATAATATAAAATAAAAAAAAACACTGCTTTTGTTTCACATTAATGTATACCAAAGTATACTACAATTACGCCTAGCGCTTTCACCAATACATTGACATCATGAGAGCAGAGTATAAACTGTTATTATTCACATCATCAGGACGGGGTTTATCCTCCGCCCTAATGATGCCAATGTATTGGTGAAAGCGCTAGGCGTAATTGTAGTATACTTTGGTATACATTAATGTGAAACAAAAAACAGTGTTTTTTTTTTATTTTATATTTTTAAATAGTCTAGTATTTAAAAATTATTTCTTTAATTATATCTGGATTTGTAAATGCATTTCAACTTTGAGATTTGGTTTAGTTTAAGAATTATTTGCTGAACATGTTTTTAATTCATTGTGCCCTTCACCCACTTTGACGCGGCATGGCTTGCCACCCATCATGCCGCGTCAAAGTGGGTGAAGGGCACAAAGAGGAGAGCGGAATGCAGGGTGGGAGTTTTGAATGTGAGAGGAGGGATGGTGAGAAAGACGGACGAAATTTTAGAGATGATGAATGATAAGTATTTGGATGTTTTGTGTGTCTGCGAAACGAAGAGGAAAGGGTGTGGTATTAAAGAAAGTGATGGAAGGATCGAGTTGTGGTCTGGTGTTCCAGACACACAACACGCATGTCAAGGTGTGGGTGCTTTTTTATCGGAAAGAATGAGCGAATGTATGAAAGGGTATGAATGTGTAAGCTCCAGGCTAATCTGGATCCGTTTCAAAGTGGGGATGACTAGGATCTTACTCATAGTTGGGTATGGTCCTGGGAACGATGCCATAGAGACGGAAAAGGAAGAGTTCTGGAATGGCGTGAGAAAGATTGCAGAAGATAAAAATGAAAATGAAAGATTGATTTTGGCAGGTGATTTGAATGGATGGGTGGGTGTTAGGAGGAATGAACTTGAAAGTGTTTTGGGAATGAATGGAGACAGTAGAGTGAACGATAATGGCAAAAGAATAATTGATGTGTGCTTGGAGATGGATCTCTTTGTGGCGAATACCTTTTTCGCCCACAAGGAGATCCACATGTATACCTGGGAGAGAGGGAATGAAAGATCGATGATTGACCTCGTGTGTGTGGACTCTCGTCTCAGGAAGGCGACCACGGATACTAGAGTGTATCGAGGCGCTGAGCTGGAGACGGATCATTTTCTTGTCGTCTCAAGAATAAATCTATTCTCCGGTTGGCGTTCGAGAACACAAAAGTCCACGCCAGCTATGAGATTGAGAGTCGAAAAACTGAAAGATGAGAGTGTAAAGAATGAATATGTAAAAACTGTGAATGAGAAGCTGAGTGCGAACGAAAAGAATGATCTAACGATGAATGAAAGGTGGGATGTCTTAAAAAGTGTGCTTGTAGGAAGTGCAAAAGAAACATGTGGTGAAGCTAAAGTTGGACGTAAGAAAGGCGATGCATGGTGGGATAATGATGTGAAAGAAGCTGTAGATAAGAAGAAGAATGCTTGGAAAGACTTGCTGAGTGTGAAACAGTGTGACACATGTGAAAAAGAGCGAAAGAAAGAAGTTTACAAGACATGCAAGAAGGAAGTGCGTGAAGTTGTGAAAATGAAGAAAAAAATGCTTGAAGATGAAGAATGTAAGAAATTGTCTACGTATGCGAGTGAAAATATGAAGATTTTTTGGAAGGAAGTGAAACGAAAGAGGACGGGTTCAAGTGTGAACAGTATGAAAGGGATAAAAGACAAGGATGGATGTGTGTTAGTGAATGATGAATGTGTGCTACAGAGATGGAAGGAATATTTCGAAGATCTGTTTGAATGTGATGGTACAAATGCAAATGAGTATGACGACAGTGAAAGCAGTGTGAATGAAAACGATATGATAGACATGAATGAGATTTTGAATGCATTAAAAAAAGCGAAGTGCGGTAAAGCTGTAGGGTATGATTGTGTTGCCGTTGAGCTCATCAAGTCTGGTGGACCGGGGGCTCTCGCGTGGTGTTTGGAGCTTTTCAACGATTGTTGGAGAGAAGGTGTTACACCAGAGGATTGGAAGAGGGCTGTCATCTGCCCCCTGTACAAAGGGAAAGGCTCTAGGCTTGAATGCGGGAGTTATCGGGCTATTAGCTTGCTGAGCTCAATAGGGAAACTGTATGGTAGAATTTTGATTGAGAGAGTACGAAAGATAACTGAGTGTAAGATATGGGATGCGCAAGGAGCTTTTTTGAATGGCAGAGGGTGCACCGATCAGATCTTCTCCCGGCGAATGGTTATAGAGAAGTTTCTGGGTAAACACCAGAGGCTTTTTTGTGCGTTCGTGGATCTGGAGAAAGCATATGATCGAGTGGACCGGGAAAGGTTGTGGCGCGTGTTGTCGGAGTATGGGGTGAGCAGCCGGTTGATCCGCGCAATATCTTCACTTTACGTGGGAAGCTCCGCTTGCGTGAGGGTAAATAACACTCTCTCGGAGTGGTTTGTCCTCACCAAAGGAGTGAAGCAAGGTTGTGTCATGTCTCCGTGGCTGTTCAACCTATTCTTCGACTACTGTATGCGACCTGTGAAAGAGATGGATGTTGGTGTCGAGCTGAATGGGTTTCGGGTGAATGCATTGATGTACGCAGATGATTTGGTGTTAATGGCTGAGAGTGAAAGGGACTTACAAGAGATTGTTACGTGTGTGTATGATAGTTGCAATTTGAATGGTTTGAAAATGAACGTTATGAAGACGAAAGTTCTTGTTTTTGAAAGAGAGAATGAAAAAACGATTTGCGAGATTAAAGTTGGTGACGAATGTTTGGAGCAAGTAAGTGAGTATGTTTATTTGGGAAGTATGTTTACGAGGGATGGAAGATGCGATAGGGACATTGAAAGAAGGAAAGTGGCCGGTGCTAGAGTAAACGGTGCACTTCGACCCATTGTCAGCAATGACAATGTGTCGAACATGGCTAAAATGCTGGTGCACAATACCATTCTGGTACCGTCACTTACGTATGCAAGCGAGACATGGACGTGGTTGAAGAAGGACGAAAGTGGAATAAATGCAGTAGAGATGCGATCGTTGAGAAGAATGGTTGGTAAAACGCTGCGTGATAGAGTGAAGAATGAGGATATTAGAAGAATGAGCGGATGCAAGAAGACTGTTGTGGACAGAATGCGTGTAAATAAATTGAGATGGTTTGGTCACGTGGAACGAATGAAAGAGGAAAGAATGACAAAGAGGATATACTTATCTGAAAGAAAGGGTGTGAGGAAACGCGGGCGTCCGAGAACCACGTGGCTTGATCACGTGGATCAAATTCTCAAGGACGGCCGCGTGTTGAGTAAGAGGAACCGACGTGCGTGTATGAGGAACTGTATGAATGTGGAGGAAGCGAAGGAAGTGTGTAAAGATAGATCTGTTTGGCGTTCCGTTCTCTCTGCCTACCCCACTTGGGACACGGCGTGAGGGTATAGTATAGTATAGTATAGTACATGTTTTTAATTATTTATTCAATTTTACTGTAAATTGATTTCAAGCAATTTTACATAAAAATATATTTAAATTAAATATAAAAACACAGCCATAAACAGAGGGCGAGTTTATGGCAGGGGCATGATTTCTTCCAACTAATCCAAATATGAATGTGAATAATAGCTCAGCTGTCATCCAAATAAGAAATATATTCATTTCAGAAGGACAGGCTTAAAGATATTTTATTGCAGTTAGCTTTAAAGCAAATAAATACAAGTTAACACTTATAACATACAAAATCGATTGATTTTTTAATCATAATGGATAAATTAACAGATTGAATGGAAATTAATGTTTCTTTTGTTTAGTACAAGTGTTTCATAGACTTATAACAATGGAATTAATTTATATAATTGCAGTTTAGAATTTTTTTTACATTTGTAACAATTACAATTAATCCATAGACATTTTTATTAATTATTTATCGGCAAATAAATAAAAACGATCAACCTGACAGCAAGAAAATAAGCTAAGAAGGTATGTAACCACTTCTTTAAACAACTTTTTGTATCACACTCATCAAAAAGGGAAACGTAAGAGTATAAACAATAATTGCAAGATAACAATGTGCCTAAACCTTTTTCGCAATTATCTTCATTAGAAGTTTAATATGTCATCTACTCTTAGTGTTGTCATATGAATAATCGTATTTTTTTTTTATAGCCGACGAATTATTTTTATAAATATTATTTTTTCAAATTATTAAGTTAGTAGGTATATAGATAGTGTACAGATATATTTTTATATTTATTATTTAATAGATAATATATTCAAGTGATAGATATGTTTTCATATTTTTTGTATCTTATAAATGTGTGTCGCTATGCATGTTGGATAGTTGGAAATGTCTTACGAAATATACAAGTGGGACATATATAGTAATTTTTTAAGGAAATATTTTAATTAAATATGTATTGAGTACGTAGTCAAAAATATATATATTATTTTAATAAATATTTATAAAAGCCAGAAGATTTCTACTGCTTTTTACAAAAATAATGAAAACAAAAGATTGAATGTTTAAATTTCCATAAAGAAAACTCAATGACATTATACAAAGCAAGACTGTGTACTTTTGACCAAAATACGATAGGATTGAGTCTAAATTTCTGTGAAAAAATAAAGTGTACCACGTGAGATAGCAATTGAAAGAGAGGTGTCCCTTCTAACGTATTGCTAGTAGATTATAACTATAGTAGGCATACGTTGTATAACCATGTGTTAGAAAGAGACAGCCCTCTAACAATTACTATCTCAGGTAGCACATTTTTTCAAGAAAGTGTACAGTCTTGTTTATGTGAAATGTCTTTGATAAATCTCAATACCTGTCAACATTTGCATAGACAAAACACATTATATGTCAGTAATTTAGTAACAACATTCTAAAACACTCCCAACATTTTCACAGACAAAACCCATTAAATGTCAAAAATTCACAAAAACGGACCATTATTTGACATACCAGCTTATCAAATATACAATAAACCTTAAACAAAACCCAATAAATTTCAACAAGTATACAAAAAAACATCAACTCTGTTAAAACCAAATACCCAATAAACGTCAACAAGTTCATAGAAAAATGTCGACTGTCTCAAACTCGATACACAACCAATGTCAACAAATAATTAGACAAATGTCAGCTGTATCAAAAAACGTGAAGTTTTTCAAGTTACATAATATTAATGAGTGATATTTTTTTTTATATTATGAATTAATTGACAAATTTCCAATGATGAAATATCAAACTGAATATAAAGTTAACATTCCTTACATTATTACACAACATACTGAGTCAATATTTATTCAGTGAAACTGTAAATGATTGTATTGAGAAAATGGTAAGTGTGAATATTGAAGACTTACAAGATATTATTAAAGTTGGAAAGGAGACTGCAACATCTATTTTAAAACATAGAATCAGAAAAAATAATGACTGGCTAACGCCTTATATTCTTAAGCTGATTGAAAGACGTAATAGACTTTACAAGATATTTAAAAAGAAACCTACTGAAATAAATAGGATTAATTTAAAAAAATGTAAAAATCTGGTTACTTCAAAAATTAAAAATGCTAAAAAAATACATATTAATAACAGAATTGACACCACAAATGGTGATAGTAGGAAACTTTGGAAAATTATTAATAATGTGATAAATAACACTGACAGCACTAAGAGTAAAGATATTATTAATGAACTGTGCATTGATAATGTAATATTGAAGGATTCACAGGATATTGCAAACTCGATGAATTTATATTTCCAATCAATCGGCAAAAAGTTATATGAAAAAATTGTGAATATAAATAGTGTCTCAAACATGATTGGTGCCTCCTCTGTTGAACCTACATCCATAAATACCATATTCTTATCACCTACTAATGAACAAGAGGTAATCAAGATTATTGAAGCATTTAAACCAAGTTATTCCGCTGGATTAGATGGCATTACATCGATCGACTTAAAGAATATTGTGATAAGTGTTGCCAAAGTGCTGACTTCAATTGTTAATGATATATTTGAAAAGGGTGAATTTCCCCAATGTCTTAAAACGGCACTAATAACTCCAGTTTTCAAAAGTGACTCCAGAGTGGAGTGTGGTAATTATAGACCAATTAGCATCCTGAGTTGCTTTAGCAAAGTCATTGAGAAACTTTTATATCGTAGAATAGTTGATTTCGTTGAAAAGAATTCTGGCTTTGACAAATGCCAATATGGCTTTCAAAGGGGAAGCGGGACAACTTCTGCAATAATTGATGCTCTGGAGCTTATCAATAATCAACTTGATAGCGGTAAATATGTTATAGCTGTGTCCATCGATTTGTCAAAGGCTTTTGACACTGTTGAACATAAAGGATTAATTGAATGCTTACAGAGGATTGGTATTAGAGGAAATGCATGCAAATTACTGGAAAGTTATTTGAGTAATAGAAATGCAATTACAAAAAATGGTAACAAATTAAGTGAGTCATGTAATGTAGAGATTGGCGTTCCACAGGGTTCGATATTGGGACCTTTATTGTATTTATTATATATTGATGACATGAAATATTTAAACCTTAAAGGAAAATACTTTATATACGCTGATGACACCCTTCTTGTGTACAGCGCAAGTAATGAAAGAGAACTTGAATTAGAAATAAATAACGATCTCAAAACATATGTGACATGGTTAAAAAAGAAATTTCTTACAGTTAACGAAAAGAAAACAAATTATATTGTATTTAAAATGAAAAACAAGATTGATATTCAGCTAAATATAGTTATTAATGAAATTCCAATTGATAGAACTGACAACATTAAATACTTAGGATTAGATATTGACGAAAAGCTTGCTTGGATCTCGCATGTAAATAATAAAATTGACAAGTTATCCCCACTTATTGGTGTGATGAGGAGAAATGAATTATTCAACAAAAGAATAAAACATACTGTATATCATGCTTTTATTGTGCCACATATAACGTACGGATTGCTTGCCTGGTCGCAATGTAGTATGCAGGTTAGGAATTCAATGCAGAGAGTCATGAATAAGGTTTTAAAGAACATTCATGGATTAAGCAAATTAACTAGAACTGATGATTTATATAAGTTGACCAATGAGCTTAACTTAGAACAAATGATAAAATTGGAAAAAGTGAAATATCTTCATAAAGTTAAAAGTGGACTAACTAAGACTAATTTAAAAGTGACATTGAATAATGATATACATCAGTACAGAACAAGAGCAGCTTCTGACTTAAGAAACGAGTTGCCAAGAACTAATAGAAGAAGAAATGGCTTCAAATACACAGCTACATTGCTGTATAATGCAATATCAAAGGACATCAGAAGTTCAAAGAATATAAAACAGTACACTAAGAAAGTTAAGAATCTTATCAAGAATAATTTGATATAACCGTGTGATGTTAAATAATGTTTAATGATATTGATACCTACAATGCGGTGATGGTGAAGTGAATATATACAATATAGTTATAGTGTGATATAGTGTTCTTAAATTTAATGTAATTTGTAACATAATGGCCTTCTGAAACCAGCAGATTCTACCTGCTGTTTGAGGGTTTCTTTTAAATAAAATAAAAAAATAAAAAAATACATCACTCGTTAACATTATAAAAAGAAAACATTCATCAGAAGTCAACACAACAAATATATGTATACGAAATTTTGATAGATCAATAGAATTGTATCTCTTGATTGATATCAAACTTTAGATGGAAGTTAAACATTTTTGTAAAAAGGTCTACTGGAATTGATGCAGAATGCATTGATATAATACAATAGCAATAAATATTTTTGTAAAAATGTTTAGTTGATAATCAAGATAAACAATATGGTAGTCAATAATTGTAAAACAAATATTTTACAAATTAAATAAGGTATAAAGAAAGCTAGCAAGACTGTATATGTAGAAATTGGAGATTTATAATGAAACAAAATATTAGTTATATGCATAAAAAAGATTTGATTTAAAGAAGTATTTATTGTATTAAGTGTTTGTATTAGTATTTAAAATGCAAAGCTATGATTAGCTTGGCATTTCATAACCATAGATAAAGCATGTCAAAAATGCCTCTAGAGCGTAGCCATAGAAATAGTTTTAAACTGTCAGATTAGATCAATTGTTTTTTAAAAATCTCAGTGACAATATGAGTTATTAATTATTTATTATATATTTATTCTTATTAATTTTTAGTTTGTTTTTCTACAAAAAGTTTTTCACACTACTTAGGTGTTTAATCCAAAAAATGGAAGCAAAAATTAATATCCTCATTGTACAATCAATATGGCTCTATAATGTTCACAAAATTTTATGAAAATTGAAATTAACTGCTTATTGTGACATTAAAAACATTATTTCAACCATTCATCAAGATGCAAAACCCGGTCTAGAACAAATTATGGTTTTTGAGTAGAAAATGAACAGCTATTTAGAATAAAAATAAGATTTTTCAACGAATAAAGGAGTAATGAACGACATGTTTCTAAATATATTCAATACATACACCCCAAATTCAAAATAGTTATTCATTTGCAACTCAAAAACAACACTTTGTTCTAGAGAGGGTTTTGTATTTTTACGACTCATTTGTATTAAGTAACAAAACTTCACTTTTAAATAATCGTATCAAAAAGAAAAAAACAGATCATACAATGTTTTATTTGCCATAATAAACGGCAAATTTGGAGCAAGAAAAAATTTTGTAAACCTTACACAAACGATTCTGAAAATGCAACGACGAAATATTTATTATTTTAACAATCTTATAATTAAAAAACTATTTTGTAAATGTTATATTTTTAAATTCACACTAATCATATAAAAATATCTACAAATTGTATGTAAACTTCCTCCTGTACACCATATTTTAACATCTCCCATTTCGAATCAACTTTTTTCTTTAATCGTTGTCACACAAAATATTGCAATCGTAACACTACTAAGTATACAACACACAAAATTGCGGGGAAAATAATCAAAATACATTCATAATTCGCACGGTTCTCTTACAAAATAATGTACAAATAAGTTTTGTAGCTGAAAAGTTATACAATAATTGAAGATTCATACTTGCTTAACAAAGAATTTGCTTAACAAACTGAATAAATTTGCATTTTCTACGTAAGTTACAAAGATAAAAATCTACTAACAATATTTATTTATGGAAAATAAGAAATGTCTTGATAACAACATTGTCAGTAGTAATAATATACAAAAAAAATACTCAAATTTGCTCAAATAATATATCATTATACACTGCAAAGCAAAATAAAATATGCACAAAGTAAATACATTGTGCTTCAAGAATTTTTTAATAATATAATTAGTTTAACAACATTTTTAAATGCAGGATATTTTTTAGTTTTAACAGTAATATAATTAGTGTTGGTTAAAATCGATTAACCAATATCACTTTTACAACAAATATTTTATAGTAAAAGTAAAGTGATACAAGAAAACCACTACAAAATTATTTATTTTACATATTGCCTTGGAAAGCACCTACTTATATTGTATATAAAAACAAAAGAAACAGGGTGGTTGTATTAAAAATATAACCATCAATTTCTGTAAATTCACATTTTTACTCAATTCAAATTTCGTTTGCTTTGGTGATTTTGTACCAAGCATTTCTTGTCAAGAGAGTAATAAGATAAAATATTTCCATGACGCCAGTTTTGACTGGCCGATCCCCAAGCTTGCCTAGTGGGACAATTTTGGTTTAAATGTGCGGATAAATTAGAGTCTACGACTCTTGAGATATTTGAATGTGAGGTAGGTCTTTCTTCAATCAACATTTTCTCGAATATTTGATGGTGATGTGAATTACAGTATTTTTTTTCATACACTCACCCATGTTTTTCTACACAGAGATATAAGTAATAACAATGAGAAATACCTAAGATTAATTTAATTAACAACTAAGATACAATTAGTATTCATTTCCAAAGAAACAAATAATGTTGGGTAAAGGAAAGAAATTTCTTCTTTTACTAACAAAAATTACTTGAGAAGATTTTGAGCCCTTTGGTTAGCCGAAGCGATCCTAAGTTGATTCGAGTCACCCTGTAGCATCAAACATCACAACACAAAAGTTAGGTTAGGTTCAGTTCCAATAGGTTGGGTTAGGTACAAATTATTACCGATAATGACATAATGTTTAATGTCAGATCCGAATACACAGACATAAAAATGTCAATAACACAATTCATTCTTTATTTTCACAGCAAAGCATTTGAAATTGATTGAATTGTGTACGACACAATTATGGACGTGTAATTTGTTGTGAAACATTTTATTTATATAAAACTCTATTTCAGATTAACAGAAAACAGAAAAAAACACACATCAATAAACCAAAATAATATGTTTTTAATAGGATAAAGCAAAATATCCTTTAATTGCTCAATTGGTAATCAATCCTGAGATGTTTTATTGTGATAAAAATATCACCGCTAAAACTAATATGTATTTTTTCTTTTTGAATAAAGAACAAAAAGAAGCATTTTATAGAAATGTGTGTTTTTATGTTAGATTATAAACTGTAAGTTATGAATGTTTCTATGGATGATGACTCGGTGATGTGATCCGCATCTACTTGAAGCTTTCCCAGCCATTTAAGCATTCCTAGGTGCGCTCCAGAAGAAAATAAAGTTACTTTAATAATTCAACGTGTTTGCTGCAGATTCATTATCTCTGTAATGATTTAACAGAAAATTTTTAAATATATTTTTTAACAATGAACCTGGATTTGAAATAAGCCCACATACACCCCCAAAGACCTTCACAGTAAACAATATGATTGTCGAATAAGTCGGCAGCAGATGGAATTGAACCTGGGTCTCTCACATGAAAGTCCGAGACTCAACCATCAGGCTATTGACCACCTCAAAATATTTTATTTTTTACCTGTATTCAATAAATCTAAACACTGGAAACGAGAATTTAAATATATTCCATAAAATGTCCATGTGATTACATTGCCCAATAGGTGTACATGTATTGGTTTCACAGGTGGGGAGTTCATTGAACCCAATGCTCATGAATCGTACTTGTCACATGTAGCAAGTGAAAGTATGTACCCACTACGCTGCAGTGTCATCAATATATTCGTTACGCCCTGTGAGTGTCTCGGTGTACATTTAATTTGAATATATTGTTGGTAGGTATAAGAGTAGTATTTTTTAATATAGTCGTAATAGCGCATACACTCTTCTGACATAGTAAGGATTTTTACAGTAAATTAAATCATTTCTGTCAATACATAGGCACTATTCACTACATTTCAAGTGCCTTGCCTTAAGAAGAAGAAATATAATTACCTATACTCCAATTATGTCAATAAATTAGGCTGAATGCATCAGCAATGAAATTCAAACCTCGCTGTAATGGTTAACACTCAACACCGAATTGATTTGAAAGATTACAGAGTAATCAAACTACAAAAATCAAACCTTAAAATTTGTACTTAAAAAAGCTTACAATAATGGTAATAATCCTGTCTTACTTATTTTTCATTCTTAATTTAAATATTGAGTCTGCAGCAAACATTTGACTGTTATGAAATTAAAAAAAAAACAAAATGCTTATAAACAAATTGTTTATTTTAATAATAATGTTTTAACAGTTATTGTAACTTGGCAAACTTTATAAATTATTAATTCCTAAAATTCACAAATATTATAAGTACAAATATAATATATAAGATTGAATATGACATTTGAAGTTACTTTTTAAGACAAATGTAAGTCAATAATGTATGATCTGTTTGATTTACAATGATTTGGAAAGGGTTAATAATGTGGCAATCAGAAAAAAATTAATAAAAAGAAAAGTCACGATTTTTATTGTGACACACCATAGACAAAATTTTAACATTTTTAAATACTCTTATTTTTACACTCACATAATTTATAAACTGTAAAAAATATGAAGACTGAAAAATTAAAATTTAAAAATCTATTCAAATTTGACACAAATTAATGAGTTATTGAAATGTTGCCAGATGTGAAAAATTAAATATATTTTGGGGGATAGCATCAGCCATGTTGACTGTTTACATTACGCATAAAATGATGAGCTCAAAATTTGCTACTTTTTTAATAACTATTAAACAAATGAATGTTTGTGAGTGAAACAATTGACTGTTATTTATATAGAGTAACAATATTAGTTGCAATATTTCTAGCGGCGTTATGAATATTTTGCACGAATATTATAATATAGGATGATTTTTTAAATTAAAAAAGCACTAATTTGGCAATGATAACTAACTAACAGTGAAAATTAAATATATAGATTAACATTTTATATTTACCCTTCTCGAACACCTGAAATTCTTTTGATAATTTTAAACATTTAGATATATCAATATCAACCAAAAATGTCAAAATATTATTTGACATTTTAAAGTTACAAATAAGTACACATATAATGATTGAAATACAGTATAATGATTTTGTTGTGTACGTGTGTACAGTGACAGAGTATCTGACAACGAGGACGATGAAAATGATATTATGTAATGTAAATGATACGAGAAATAAAACACAGAAAATAAATTGAAATAAAAATATATTTCGATGACATAATAATAATAATAACATAATTCAAAAATAAACCTGATTAACCAACCACATCAATTTGTTTATTTTATAAATTAAAAATAATTTACATTTCTTTGTCGAATAAATATATTTTATACATATATGAATGTTATTTATGTTGAAAATTAAGCTTTTTTATGTTTTAAAAGCAGAAACATTTAATTAATTTAGTACATAACATAAAATTAATATAAGATAATACATTAACATTTAAATATTTTAATATATTTTCAACCTAAGCACCTCTATTTCAAACTTACTTCAGAATATCAAAACTGGCAACACTAAAAATTTCAAATATAGAATAATTAATATTTGACACATTATGGTTCCATTTTTAAAAGTAATCTATTATAATGAATTGATTTTTAATGAACCCAAAACCATCTTTGCAACAAGTAAAATACTTGTGTAGACTAAGAAGGATGGCAGCGGGAGGAATCAAGCCATAGATCTTTCAATTGAGAGTCCCAGACTCTACCATCGAGCTACTGACCGCGTCAAATAGAT
Source organism: Athripsodes cinereus (assembly GCA_947579605.1). Taxonomy (NCBI): domain Eukaryota; kingdom Metazoa; phylum Arthropoda; class Insecta; order Trichoptera; family Leptoceridae; genus Athripsodes; species Athripsodes cinereus. The sequence goes on from OX388321.1 coordinate 1,155,037, forward strand.
GAAATAATATATAATTGACCAGTAGACAGATGGTAGAACTCTAGACATTCAATTTAGAGATTCCGAGTTTGAATCCTTCCACTGTTACAACATAAGTATTTTGATTATTGTAAGGGTTTTGAGTTATTTTTAAATCCAAATTCATTTTATATAATTATGTTCAATGTATTAGGATATTGATATTAGGATGGTTCAAAAACTGTTAAAATAAACTTTTAGTAACCAGTATTGATATTATGAAATATATTCCAGTAACTATCTAAAAATCACATTGATTATACAATAAACATATTATGCTTATGAGAATCTCATAAATACTGAATATTTAACAAAAACTACACGGTTCCACATATCCATAAATCACAATATTACACGTTATCTCAAATAAATCTAATGGGACGTTTGACTGCTATCCTTACTTTAGATATACAATTCACCGAATCAATATTGTCCTTCTTTTATCTTCGATTTATCTTTGTCATAAAATTTGACATATATGTAACCATAGATAACAAATACTGTTCCATAGAATCTCAATTAGAAAATGTGAATGAACAAACTAATGTTCTTTTGTTGTACACAGATTGCCTATTTGATAAGACAAATCCCTCAGTTGAATATAGCAATTATGTCAAAAGGTTGTATTAAATCCCACTGCTACAATTAAATTCACGACTTTATTCTTTGATATATTTTACAATTATCCAACATCACGTTGTTAGTTACATAATAAATAACCTCAAACAATACACATAAATTAAGGACACAATAAATTTAGCTAATATCGAGGGAAATAGATAAAAGATTCACATACACAAAGTCATACAACAAAGCTGAACTAAGACAGCATTAAGAGATATTAGGAATAAATATTATTTAAAAAGCTTAATTATTTATGTCTATATTTAATAATAATTAAGAATTAAAATTGAGATGTTTAAGTATATAATTTTGTCTATGTTGTTTTCCGAGCCTAAAATCTTACAAAACATTCATCTCACTTTATATTTTAGTAGAAATTTACACAATAAATAGGAAACTCTTGATTATAAAATAAAAAATACAATTAAACAAGATTAAGTGGAATACAGACAGACAAAGAAATTGAGATAAATAAATTTGAGATCGCCCGTCAATTTAATATTATATTCTTAAGAATGTGACAAGTTCTTTTGTATTTTTTATCCTGGCAATCCACCTTTAATGAGTGATTTGTGACAAGTTTTTTGTTGAACATCTGTAAATTTTGTAATAAGTAATTTTGATGGTGCTGTAAGTCAAGTTATACAACACAATCATATTTTTATTTAACACTTAGCCAATTGTCGATTATTTTCAGTTTAGAGTATTGCCACACAACAAAAAATTTAATAAAATAAAATTCTTTTCTTTGTCTACAAAACTTAGGGTATACCAATTAAGATAACTATTTTGTAAAGAAGATGACATCTAAAAAGATAAGTATTATCGAGAGTTATAGTATTAAACATTAAAAATAACTTTGGATATTTCATATTGGAATACAAATTAATTGGAACGATTGGATTACAAACTATTGGCTACATATTGTCAGTTTTGTAGTTGTATAATATGTATCTACTATTGGACAATACTGTAAAAATAAAACTTATACTGTAAAAATAATTTCAAAATATATAGGAAGTGTGTCTGACAATAGCTCGACAACCAACATTTGAAAAAAATATGTTCTTAAAACATTTTTTTAAAGCAAATAATAAATTGCGTTTTTTTTAAATCATAAATGTAGGTATCTATATAAAATATTGAAATGTGCATTGGGTTTAAAGTAAGAATGTTTTGAGCACTTATATTAGTGACATACAACTAACTTATCAATTGTTCAATTTGACAGTCATGTAAGGTTAGGTTGAAATTACAACATAACATACAATTACATGTTCAAATGATATCTTAACAAACAAAAGAAATAAACAACCTAACCTAACTTACCACATAATGTGTTATATTGAAGAATAGGTTAAGTTTAAAAATTTCTTTTCAATTCCATATAAACATAAGAGAAGAAACAAATTTAATCTAACCCATCTTTCAGCGATAACAAAAAATCAAATAGAATGTAAGGTTAGGTTAACAAACTTTTCTTAAAGAATGTGACAAATATAACTAACCTAACTTACAATAATAAAATACTAAACATTTGTGAACATGTTAGGTTAGGTTAAAGGATTTCTCTCGATTTTTCTTCATACATAACCAAGCCTGTCGAGATAATAAAAATAATACAGTATTTATGTAAAATAAATAAGAGTTGTTTGTATGTGGTGTTTTGTTGATAGGGTACAATACTGTAGGGTGGAATAGTCGTATTGTAGTTGTTGATGGTTGTTCATCTCTGATGTAGTTGTAGTAGTTGTGGTTGTTTACTTGAGCAGATCGTGTGCACGCTGGTTTGCCACCGCTATTCTTGTTTCGTTGGATTCGCCCTATTGAGATAATAGTTTTGTTTTGTTTGTATGTTTGTCATATTATATTTGTAAAGTTGTACCTCACATAGCAAATTGATAATTTTTTGATACTTTTCATGAGTGATACAATTAATTTGTGAGTTCACGTTATTCAGAAAAAAATGGTTTCTTATGCAATAAAATCTTTGCCTTTAGGCACAATTTTAGAAATGTTTGTCTTATTTATTATTTAATGACTAATATTTTATTTATTAATTCTTCATTTAGGGAAAAAGGAGATAAGGGTATTCTGATATTTAGATGTTCAAGATATATACATAAATGCATCATTGATATTTCACTTTGTTTCAATTAACAGTGATTATTTCTGAATAGTGCTTAAAGTTACAGCTTTTTGATATTTATCAATAAATATTTTACGAAATATTCCACAGATGACTCTGCTTTACACGTGATAAGGTGTCATTTATGGAAATTGCTAATTAAATAAATTATTATATTGCAGTAGTTATAATTTTTTTTCATTATTGGTGCTTTAAGTTGAAACATTTATAATAATTTCACAGTTTTTGTTAAAACAATGCTATGTGAAGTATTTCTTTGTATTTGACAGCTAATGTGGGTTTCAGTAATAAATCTAAAAGAGAGGTTATGTTATTGGTCCTGTTTCATAATAATTCAAATTAAATAAATAAACTCATTAGTAGAAGAATGTTAAAGACAGTTTTCCAAAAATAATGTTTAAAAAAAAATTAATAACTCGAAGATTGTGTTGAAATACGTAGAAGTGATAAGAAAAAAATTATAATTGCTTTCTGTTTATAATGTCATGTATTACAATACAAAAATATTTATATATGTGGCAGGCAGTCACTAAAAGAATATTTTATATTCAACAATCCATCCCGTCAAAGTATCTCCCACATATGGGGTAGCCAGCGGAGCAACCGCTTGTAATAAACATGCAAGTCGTCCTCTCCAAGCAAACAAAAGTCCAGACATTCAGGATGGGTGCACCTCATTGCTTTAAAATAGGGTGTTTTTCAAACACCTGCTTTTTACATGACGATAGAAAATTTACAGGAAAGAGTGGGAAGCCTATTCTTTACCAGGGATCTTTGACAGCTCACACCATGTCCCAAGTGGGGTAGGCAGAGAGAACAGAATGCCATGTTAGCCTACCTTTATAAGATATCTTCTTTCACTTCTTCCATAGTCATGCAATTTCTCATATATGCACACCAATTTTACTTACTTGACACGTGCCCAGCCTTCAGAATTTGATTCATATGCTTCAGCCACATATTTTTCTACACCTATCTTTCAAATATATACATTCTCTTCGTCGTCCTTTTTTAATCCATTCGCTCCACATGTCCAAACCATCGATGCTTATTTACACGCATTCTATCCACAATACTCCTCTCGAATTCACTCATTCTCTTAATATCCTATTCTTCATTCTATCACGTAACATTTTACTAAACATTCTCCTCAGCGATCGCATCTCCACAGCATATAATCCACTTTTGTCCCTCTTCAACCATGTCCAAGTTTCGCTTATAAACATAAAATGGTATTATTGTCTACCAGCATCTTTGTCATGTTCAAAACATTGCCATTGCTGACAATAGGTCAAAGTGTAACGTTCATATCTATCACATCTTCCATCCCTCGCAAACAAACAAATATACATATTCGTTTACTTGCTCCATATCACGTTTTTATCACTTAAATAGTGTATGGCAATAAAAGTCCTCTTTTGGGAATATATTTGATATTTCAAGGCAGTCTCAATCGCAAAATAGATTTTGTAAATTCTGTTTAAAATATTGCAAAAAAGCTATGAAGAAATCTTCGAATTATTAAAATCTTACATAAATCATACAGAAATAGAAACAATAAAATTATATAAATAACATAACCAATAGAAACAAGTAAAGTTCTCATAGAACAACTTCAAAGAATTAGGATTAGCAATAAGTTTTTGTAGGATTGTAATTATTTGCTTCAGATAAAGTTAAATAACATCTAAAAACGACAAAGGAATATAAGGCACATTAAAAAATGTTAATAATACAATAATATTCATAGATAGAAAAAGAAAGGAAGAAACATTTATTAAACAAAAAGAAAGATAAAACAGATGAAAACACAGAAACTGTAACAAAAAATGTTGGAATGGAGAAACTTATGTTTTTTATGTGATGAGTTGAATAATAATTAATGGCATAGAGATAAATAAATAAAAATATAAATAAATAAAAAATATGATTGTACTGAGTGATGTGATGTCGCCATGAGCATAATAATTATGTGGTCGTGTGTTTGGTATTGCCATTCTGTGAGCCAATATATTTAAGTTTTGTATATTTAAATTTAGAATGATTAATGTAAGTCGTTCCGATTTGAAATTTTAAAGACAAAATGTTCCGATTTTGTAATTCTGAAAATGTGTTTCCGACACTAGAATATAATAATATAATGTTGCCGCTATGTACAATTTTTTTTATATTTTTTTTTTAACTTACAGCCAATAATAATAATAATCATATTTAACGAAAATAATCAAAATATTGCATGCTCAAAGGCAGTAAAAAATTTGGTGTATAATATATTATATATAAAGTAATATATATATATATATTTATTTATATCTCTAATAATAGCAATACAAAGTACAGACGTGAAACTAGAAAATCTCTGTGCAGAAACAATACAACAATGGGGTGAAGAAGTGTTGCCGATAAAATATGGTGAAAGTAATTTTACCATATAAAAACACTGAAAATAGAAGATAATTTTTGAACGATTTATTGTTTTACAAAAAACTATATATTTGGAATTAAACAAAACGAAAGTTATTAGAAAAGTTATGCTTTAATTCTTATATTTTAACAAGCTTTTTGAGAATATATATTTCCTTTACAACAAAACTGTTGCGATAAATATTTTTAATAAATAAATCCAACTTCATAAGTGTTAAAAAATATTCCATAAAAAAAATGTTTCTGGTCAAATGTTTAGAATAATTACTAATTTTTTAAATTTTTTACTGGATTTGGGCACAACATGCAGATGACAAAATCAATCAGATATCTCTATTGGAGAACCATGTTTACACAATGTAACATTGTTGGTTGCTTCTGTGGTTTGCAAAAAGCGATTCTCTATTGGTGGACCTTACATCGTGACAATGAGAATGGCGGAATTGGTGAACGTTGTCCATGGACATTGAAAGTGATCACTTAAGCTAGCCTAGAGCCAATTTTTAAACCTTGGGACGCCTTTCTCACTTCTTTCGATTACATTTTGCATGCTGTTACATTGTGTAAACATGGTTCTGCAATAGATATGTCTGATTGGTTTTGTTTCTGGTCAAAATTGACAAAATGTTTTTACACAAACAAAAAACAGTTTGCGGTGAATAAAAATTGTTTCTGCATAGAGAGTGTATTAAAATGTGAAACTGCTATGACACAACTAAATAGAAAAATAAAAAATATATGAAAAATCATAAAATGTAGCAACAATAAAAATTATCAACAACAAGACGTATTAAGGACAATCACAAAGCAAATAGGACGAGAGACACAAACATTGACAAACACCGAGAGATGTAAAGAATACCAAAATGTTAATATGATAACACATCAGTAATAATTAGGTATGTATAATAATAAAAGGAAGAAGGACAGGGATATGTAAGAAAGAGATACGGATAGTACAGTAGTAGCAAAAATGTCCTTAATAAAACATATGTCGATACAATGCAACAAATTTTATTTCTGAGATGTATCTTTAGAGACCAGACCAGGGAGACAATAGATTTAATGCATGTAATAAAATATTAATTTAGAGTCACTGTTCAATTTAAAATGTTAAACGTTTTAATAACATCTGCCTGTTACAGGACACTAAATAACTTGCAGAAAAGATGGTGAGACATTTTCTATTCTAGGAACTTCACAAACAGGATGTGACAACACGCCACAGCCAAATGATTTGAATTACACTATGTTGATAATGTTAAGGGTAAGATAATGTTGTGGAGCACCTGGCAAAGAATAGACCTTAATATTTTCTTATTATCAAATCCTATCATGGGCTCCCAACAATGGTCCCTGGAGAGCGAGCTGGGAGTAACCCCCACGGGGATCAAACAATGGATATATGATGGTTTTCTTCATAAAAGTAGGATCCCATATTGGGTCGCCCCCGGACCCGTGCGACCGTGCAGATCATAAATTAACTTAGGCAAGACAGGTAAATTACACCGTCCTACTAGACTGCTCTGTTCTGTGACGGTGATTATAATATTTGGGACGGTGATTACAAGTTCTTAGGTATCCCGCTCTTTTCCATAAGTTTTTGGGTGTCCTGTAAAAGGCAGGTGATTGACAAAAAAGACATTTCACATCTTGAACCCGGCTATGAGGTTTGTCGTCCATCCTGGATATCTTAATTTTATTATTACACGCAGCTGGTCTGCTGGCTGCCCCACTTGTGGGATTATGCCATGACAATGTAATATAATTGGTTTTTTGTTGTTTCTACCTATGTATAATTATGTGATGTTTTATATAATGTAATCTGCTCCCCTCCTTTACACAAGTTTACTTTTTAAGGAGGGTAAAACAGTAAAATACATGTACACTATTATTTAATATTGTAATAAGATTATGTTTTAGGTTATTATATTTTTTATGCTTAATAAATAAAAAATAAAAAAAAATAATACTAAATTGTGCAAGAGAACAAAGTTTTTTTTCCATTTGACGCAGAAATAAAAATTGTTGATTGTTTATATAATAATATCACAATAATAAAAATTATTGCAAAATAATTATAAGTGAAGCTGTAACTGTGACCATTTGAATAAAAACAACTACCTTGTGTCACTAACACAGGCATTTGCAACAGTCTTTGTATGAATATTTGTAATAGTAGTAGTAAGACATCTAATAAATTGTGACTTTCCTCCGACTTACAACTTTACTCACTGTTCGAAAAGAAATGCTTTTAATTTTGTAAACCATAAACAACAGAAAACAATCACTAAAAATCGACTAGATGAAATTTATCAACAATAATAAATTATGTTACGAATTTTTTTGACACAATTGGATGTCGGGAACTGGATTTGGCTTACTAGAAGTGTAGATGTTAATCATATTTTGAACCACTCTAGATTAATCATTCCAGTAATTCTATTCACCGATAGTCAACCTATTCGAATAGTTATTAACTAGGTAGGTATGTTGTTATGTATGTGTAGTTAATACCTATTCAAATAGGTTGACTATCAGTAAGTCTGATCAATTTGGAATGATTAATCTAGAGTGGTTCAAAATATGATTAACAATAAGTTGTTAAATTGCAATATTATTTTGTAAATAATGTACGCCAACCAATGACCTTTATATGCCGTATAAACTAGAAATTCAAAGAAAAAATAATAATTATCTCAACCAAATTGAGTGGCTAAAATAATTTTGCATCATACATCGACTTCTAGATTCATATCTTCCGCGTTGTAGATGCATATTTAAAAAAGTATGTTACTGTTGATACAAAATGTATTGATAGTTCATATGTTAGAAATACAACTTTTGACAACAATGGGCGTTTTGTGTTTATATTTGCTTACTAAAAATGATATTTTTAGGCATATAAAATGTCCAATACTTAAGTATTAGAGCGAGGGAGACCATTACCATTTTAATGTTATGGAGTGAAATAACAAAAGTTTTTTGCTTTGTCATTAATTTTGGAACATGCTTTTTGAGAAAATTAGTACTGCTTTACTAGTTTATACTATAAATGTCATTGATACCAACATTGTTTTATAATTTTTTCAAAGGTAAACCTAAGTATGCCCCAAACACCAACACACTAAGCATTGGTTGTATAAGAAGGCAGAGTATGTCATTGTCAATATTGGAAATATAAAACTCGTTTGCAAGTTCGAGTCCCTGCCATCAAGCTACTGAAAATCTCAAATATAGATATTTAAAGCAAAATATTCTTTGTAACCCTCACAATAGTCAAAAGATTGTTTACTTTACCTTAAAATTCTAGACAATATACAGTGAGTAAGATTGTACGTGGAGAAAATTTATTCATTGCAGATGTAAAAAGTTGACCATTCCGTGAAACGCAATAGTTATTATATGACGCAGTCTTCCATCTGATGCTGTGTACGAACGTTACATAATTAAAACAAATTGACATATACATCTTAATAAAAACAAATGATTTCCTCTGCTCAAAATTATTTGACTCCTAATTTAACCATAGCGCTATTTTTTTTAATTTTATTTTGTTTAAACAATAGGTTGCCTAGATGAAAATTTTTTGTGTGATTCAACTTTCCAATCTGTCATTTTTAAACTAAGAACACTAAAGCTTTGCTTATAAATTGTTACCAGTAAATAAAAATGTGATGTTACGATATTGAAAAAAAAACATTATTTAAATAATTAATTTGATTTATTTTCAATAACATTATAAGAAATTGTAACCTTAGTGTAAATAATTTAATATTATTTTGATTCTGTTATGAAATTTGACATATCACAACACAGCCATCTTTTTGTTTTAGATAAATATTATAACACATCACAAAATGATTTATTTCTATGGCAACATTGATTTGACATTTGCCTACAACTATTACCATAGTCATCAGATGGAAGAGATTGCCATATTGAACAAAATAAAAACAATAAACCTTTCTTTATCTGTATGTCGGACGGAAATTACACTTCATGATCTTTGGCCAAATTGATATGTGAAAATAAATAGTTCTCATCATGGCATACTCAACAAGATACGTTGTAAACACTAAACACATTATATTTCATGATATTCATAGATAAAAGCAAAACAATTCTTATTCAACTTGATATCATTTGCAATAAAAAAAGGTTATCGACAATAGCAATAATGACCCGCTATAATTTTTGAGTAAATTAAAGTTGTGATATAATAATAAGTGAAAAATTGAGAGACTTATCAAAACAAAAACTTTTTTATGAGAGATATTATTTTAATATATCTGGTCAACTTTAGTATGCTTTTGTGTTGACAAAGAATATGTAAGAAGTAGTAAATATAACTATTTTGAAAGGCCATTACGAAAAATGACAGTTATTGACGCAGTGCACTTTCCTACAGACATACAGATGCAGATAAACACATATTAAATTTTTATTGTAATAGGTGATATGGAGTGTGATGATGTGATAATGTTGACTTACCTTGCGGTTAATACGATCAATTTGTCTGTTCTGGTTCTCCAACTCGGATCCCATGTCTATGGCCATGTTCCTCAGATTACCAATCATTGTGTTCACCTGTCCCATGTTCTCCTCCATCTCATCTTCTCGTGCGTCATTTGTTATCCTGCAATAAGATGTGAACTTGTAAAATTCATGTAAATACTTCAAAAATGCAATAAGTATTTCAAGAATTCTTAAATAATTGTGTCTAAACTGTAGTTAAGAACGAACAAGTGTTTTAATTTCTTTTCCACTCTTTGCATAGATTTTTTATTAATTGACAAAGATTAAAATATATAGAAATCAAATTATAACATTTATAAAATTAGTCAAATCAATTAATTCTATAATGGAAGACAAATGAAAATATTGGAGTGTCGGTTATAAAATGTCAATAAAAAGTTTCGTAATATGACAAAGAATATAAAATTGTAATATAGTGAAGAGATGTCAAGTAGATGGAACAGAAAAATATTTAAATTTACAAATTACAAGAAATGTAATAAATAATATATTGAAATGTCAAAAGATAGAAAAAGAGAGAGACAAAAATTTCTTCAGTCACTTTTTTCCATATTTCACAAGAACATCAGATGGAATTAACTAGTTTTTTACATTTGCACAGTGCATGGTGGTTCGTTTTAAGCTTCTTATTAAATAAGTGAACTTGATGGCGTGTTAAAAATAACAATTTCCACAAACATTTAATATGACTGCTTAAATAGATTCAGTTTTACTAGTAATACTAGTAATCATCTTCATACCTTCCAATGTATCCAGCCTGAGGACCCATTCCATTACGATCATCCATCACCCTCTGTGGCTGGTTGTTGACAACTTTACCATCATCATTCCCCTTCCAGGTACCGTCATCTTCTTTGAATGATGCGCTCCTAAAAAATAAATAAGTATATTATTTTATATAATATATAAAGCTTCCGTAGAAGTGTATTCAATCTCTTGGGATTTGAATTGTGTAATTCTGATGGTTAGTTTGGATATATCAACATCCAGTATAGCCCAAGTTTTCAAGTGTTCTGTAAAAGGCTATTATTCGAGACAAACATCACATACCTACTCATAAAATATTTAATATCTTCAATTTAGTAACAATGTAGTATAATCTATACAGACAATTCATACAGATTGAGCTAGTCCCAAACCAAGATAAGAATCTTGTTTTAAGCATAGGTACGAATACGAAAATTCACACATATAAATATAATTCAACCAAGCTCAGATACATGTAACACCCAGACCCAGGACAATTTAAATCATTTTTCATTTTGTCTTGCCCAGCAATAAATTGAACCCGGTATCTCGTGACCCAAAGGCGAAAACGTTAGTTCTGCATCACACCAGCCGTCAATACTGCCACCAATCCTTGAATGTCATTCTTTCATAAAGAACGGAGAAGATAATATATATACATATTTATTACACGCAGTTATTTCACTGACTAACCCACTTCTGGGTTAGATGCTACGGATTGTGATAGTGTTATAAAGATAGTTATCCAACTTACTTGTTACAAGGCAACACACAGATACCACAGCATTTCTCCATACCAGACAGATTCTTTTCAGCTTCTTTCATGTCAGCATTAATCTGGTCCATACCCTCCTCAATCCTGTCCAGTTGTTCTATTAGCAGGAACAAACAAACAAAACAGAGAAAAATCAGAGATCAAATAGTTCACAATAAACACAATTCAATAGAATGTAATGCAATGTAACTTTTGACGTAATCTAATTTATTGATTTTATATTAAAATTAAAACGCGGATGCAATGTTCTAGAATTGATTAATTCTTGAGGTAATTCAGCCAAAACGCCACTTAATTATATAGTCCAGGAAACAAAGAAAACAGAAACAAATCACAACTTTATTAATCCGATTAAACTATAAATAATTATGTGCCTAAAATAAATTGACTTGACTTCCAACTATATCTAAATTTCCAGAAAAATTCAGTTAAAACATATTTTCTTTATGTCAATTATTTACCAATAATGTAAAACAACTGTTTTTTACTCACATTAATTGTTCCTTATTAACATTTACTTAACCATTTTAATTTTGATTCTTGGAGAAATAATCTGAGAGACTAATTTAATTTTAAATCTACTTCTATGGAGCTTTGCATTGCTTAAATAAGTTTTTGTAAGCAATTGACCGCTAAAAGGATATTTCTAGTAGATTTTATAAACCTAAACAAGAATAGATGAAAGAGTTACTATACACTAAAAATATCATAAATAACACCTAAAAACATGAAAAATTGTAATGAAAAGAATGCATCAAACAATGATTAGAAAAAAAACTTAATTTTTGTCATTGCAAAACTTGTAGCTGTCATTTGTCATAATTTATGCTTCATTGAATAATCAACAGATGGCACAATTCTTGATCTAAATACAAGTCAATCTTAATTTAATGCAATTGAACAAAATAAATTATTCTGAAGGAACAGAGAATAAAAATATCTTTTCAAAACAGTTTTTCATTTTTTTTCTTATATTACAAACACCGTGAAATCTAACAATGAATCCAAATATAATTATAAAAAGCGACAGACATCAATCATTATCATTATTAATATGGCAACACCAATAATAATAAACATTTATCTAACAACGTCTTAACAATTAGTTGCTGCTGTTAATATTCATTCAATACCAATTAAAGCGAAGGAAGGATGATACAAAAGTCAGTCGTAATCGTTCTAATATTCATAAATATTGTTTGCTAAGGCACTATTTGTGTAAATTGTATTAACTTGTGTATATAAAATAAATAGTCAAATTCAAATCTGGAATGCAACATTCTATATTTTGAAAATATTAGTATTGCCAGGCAGAAAAAATGATTATCAAATTGTTTATATTGTTAATTATTATAAGTCTATGAATGATCTTGTTAGATTTCTATCAAATAAATACAAGCATTTGTATTTTGTATAAATATGTTATTTGAATTTATAAATTATGTTACATCATTTGTACAGTCAGACATTTTAATTTGTATATAATAATGTATTAATTAATAATATTAGTTCATAATAAATAATGTAGAGATCTGAAAAACAATAGTGTTAGTTATGTTTCTGTAAGGATAAAGAGTAATTATGTTAAAATGAGTTGGACCTGTCAAACAAGTTATTACAATTGCAAATTGTGACATAATGAATTATGGTCAAAACAAAATGGTTGCCTGAGGAGAAGTAAAATGGCGGATGAAACAAAAGATAGCTTAATAACCTTAAATTTTACATAAATCTAAAGTCTACTTAGCTCTGAGATTTACCGAGTTTATTATTCTCCAGTCCAATATTTGTTTCTTTCTTTCAATGATTTCATTGTTGATTAATTAATTACCAGATTTAATTAATAACAAAGTTTAAAATGAGTCACAGTTTACAATTGTTATATTAGATAAGTTAGATGGAGTTAGTTAGTTGTTATGAGAACAATATTGCGTGGTGAATGAATCGGCATATTATTTCGAATACTATGTAGTAATAAACTATATTTCAGTAAAAAAGTATATTATATACATACAATCGTACCCACAAACACAGAACACTCAAGCTGTTAGACTTGGCTTAGTGACATTATACTCAGAAATTAGTGTTATTACAACTTTATGCCAGACTAAAATTATTTCTTATAATTGTTAATTTATAGATACTTTATAAAAGTCAACATTAGAATTTTTGGTGCTAGATTGAAAGGCTGATGCACCATAGAAAAAAAATTTGACAGCGAGATTATAATTTAACTAAGGACAACAAATTGTTTTGGGGGTAAAGCTCTCGATTTAGTCTGGGTTAACTTAAAACATGTCTAGTTAACCTAGTCTAAATAAGTGTTTCCTTTGTAAGTACGGTTCATATGTTAGTCTGAAAAACAAAGTTTTGTATTAGTTAGTAACTATATTTATAGTTTTAAATGTTGTTTTGTAGAACAATTAATTATTAATGTTGTTGTTTGTAGTACTGGGTGATGTGGCATTGTATTTTCTGTGAATAGAACATTTCAAAACAGCAAAACACATTTAACAATATTATATGCATTTAATTATATGTTATGTTTGACACCCATAATGACAATAAATTTCATTTTTTTGAATTTTTCATAATAGATAGCCATTGGCAATATTTTTCTGTTGAAATTAATAGGATTAAGGTTTTATTGAGTGGCAACACTAAACTGTCACTTCACAATTGTCGCTTGAAAAGTGAAAAGTATGTTCTCTTTCAGTGTGCTCTATGAAATAATTTGACAGATTCAATTTCTTAAAGATTCGTAAGGATGTTCTTTATTTGTCTAGTAGATTTATATAATCACAACAAAGCTAAAAATGATCATTTCAAAAACAGTATTTATTGAGGAAGACATTGAAGATGTAATTGCAGTGGATACATATAAATTACACATCTACAAAGATATAGTTTTTCCTTCCTTTTTTAAGCATAGGTAGACTTGTCCACACCATAAAAAAAAACAAGACAAAAGAATCAAATAAATAGATTTTGGCCCAACAATTCTTCTTGCTGCTCATATAATAGCTCATCCAACGAGGCCAAGATTATTTATGCTTTACAAATGAAGAAAGATAAGAGTTTTCCAAACTCCACAGTTATATGAATGTCTGGTGGAAGTCTTCAATTAGATAATAATAATAATAGGATGAGTGACAGAAAATTCCAATTGAAGGTTGCGAAAAATACATAAATGAGAATACAAAATTCATGACTGGGAAATGTGAATGACGACATAATACTAAAATGAGTGACCACTATTATACAGTTTGTGCGCCCATATAATTATTTAGGTGAGAGTATTTTATCGAACAAATAAATCAAAATTGATGAACAATACCTATATTTAAAACGAACTGCATTTTATTAAAGATGACCTGTTTATAAAGACAAAAATATTGTGAAAACAAAGATAGTATTTTTAATCAGGAGATTACTGTTTCGAACCCTGCTACAGACTTTAAAAATAAAAGCAAATAATCTTGAAATTATAATACTACACGAATTTAAAATAAGCTATCACGATTTCAGGGTACTTACATCATTGACGAGCTTTTCATAAATTCATGTAACAAATAAACATAGAATTTCAAGTTAAATTTTTTTAAATTGTCTACAAATTGTTACATAGTAAATGCCTCTTAAATAAGTGAAATTACATATTTCTCTTGAAATTTTTGTACCATTCACTCGATATAGGTAAATAATGGCCCATTTTTTGCACAATCAGTTTTAAAGTCAGTTCAATGTTAGTCAAACATTTATTTTTTCACTTATTTTAGAGGCATTAACTATGTGACGATTTCTAGAAATTTAAAAAAAATTTACTTGAATTTCTATGTTTATTTGTCTTGAAAAGATCGTCAATAGTGAAACATAGAAATTCAAGTTAAAAAAAAAGTATTCAGTCGCCCATATAAATATTTTCCATAATAATATCGTTTTTGTGTTTTGCTGTTTTGGAATTAAAATAAGTGGTGGTATAGGATATACATAATGAATTAATAAGGTGAATATTAAACTTTTTAGTTTACAAACAATTATTTGAAATATTTTGTTTCTCTTCCTGAAACTAAAGCACTCATCACACATTCAAACTTTTGTCAGAATATATGACTCCACACATTTGTAATGTTATGTGTATAAAAATAAATGATTCATATAATTTTGAATTTTCCTTTTTAAAATAAATTATTCATGAATTAGTGTATGGTCATCAATGTCTTGAAATTAAAAAGCAATTTTGAAATAACTTAACATTTCCTTTGGTACAATACTCGAAAATAAAATACAGTCGATTCCGCTTAATTGGGACACTGCTTAATTAGGACAGTCGCTTATTTGGGACAAATCTCAAAGAACAGAAACCAAACCAAGAAACCAATAGTAAATTTATATGTTTAATTGGGACAACATTCCGCTTAATTGGGACAGTAAATTTAAAATTTCAGATTTTGTAGAAGTGAAATGTTACAAAAACAAAAGACAGACTACACTTGACTCATTTTTGCATTGAATTAAATAATATGTACCTACCCATTTATTATTTTAATTAGGATTTTTTTTTTTCTTAAGTTTATATTACATATTTGTAATTTATATGATAATTTATATTAGATACCTTTATGTAATTTACAGTTTCCAAGAGTTTATAAAATAAAATTATTGAAAAAAATATGCATTTTTTAATTCTATGTGTGTATTACTGGTTAATGGCCTTAGTTCCCAAAACCAAATAAATGAATTTAAAAAAAATGTGAAATTCGGTTAATTGGGACAGCCGCTTAATTGGGACAAAATGCTCAAGTCCCGATGTGTCCCAATTAAGCGGAATGGACTGTATATTTAAATGTACTCAAGTATTATTGAGTCTATGTGTAACTGGAATTGATTTGTTTATGAATTTTGATGCTTGTACAAAAAAACTCAAATAACTGTAATTGAGGTATATTAAAGGCTTCTATAGCCGTACGTCAGAGGCTTATATAGTCATTCACTGTTTGAATAAATAAATTAGTAAATACTTAAATGCCGTTGTTGAATGTTCAATATCCATCTCGTAAACTCTGCAAAATTTTGCATGACATGCTATCAATAAATTGCTTATTACCAAATAAAAAAATATTTTAACCCAATGGCTGCCAGAGACGACAAATCTCTTTCATAGTGACCAAGTGCACGAGATATTTCATCAGTAGCTTTTTAGATACTTTGTTTTCTGAATATTGCGTATCGGCTAAAAATTATAAAATAATATGGATTAAAATTATGCAATAAAATCCACCGAATTTACTCAGGGTATCTTGACATGACATTAAATTTTCACTAGAATAATAATTATTATCAAAATTACGTGAAACGTGGCGGGTACTCTCGCACTTTATACAGCGGAGTGTCAGTGCAGGATACTGATTTATTTGCTGCAGAGAAAGGGTTGCTTATTCATTAACTATTGATTTAATAAACTTATTTGTAAACAAATAATAAACTTTATTGCACAATAAGAAGCATACATTATTACCGAGTTTTAAAACAATGTGTTACAAATAAATTATATTGTGCAAAGGGCGAGTTTACCGCAGAAGCGATATCTTCCAACTAACCCATATTTATGTAAAATAACAAAAATTCAATATTTAATTGATTAGACAACAATTAAATGAATAGTTATTTTTTGATTGTCGTTTCTTCTCATTTACCAAAATGTTTTGCGTTCAAAGATACCCTAAACAATTTTGTTTTCTTTTGTTTAAATTTATTTATAATTTAATATGCTTAATTTTGATGTTGAATAAATCCACTGAGTTGAATAGGTAGGTACCTTAAAACGTCTAAACAATGATTTTTGATGTTGTAATAAAAACTTATTTATGAGCATGTCAAAATTTTGTGAAGCTTCCATGCCCCATTTTGAATATTCAACTATCTGTGTGATGAAATTACAACAAAGTACTAAAAACATTTTTTTCGTCTAGTAACACTTTTGATAACAAGACTGTTATTGACATTACCTTCATCTGTATTTCTGCACGTTATGATGCACCCAAAAAAACATAGTTTTATAGATACCTATAAATATTTGTTATGTTATTGTATTTGTAGTATAAAGGTATAATTATCGTATTATGTATGTACAATATGTGAGTACCCTGACAAAATTTTTGATGAGACTTGGCGTGACACTATTTATTTTGTAATTAGGTATGTAGGTATAAATTGATATTTTGTTTGGAAAAAAAAATGTTTGTTAAAATAATGATATGTATGGATTACTTCCTGTAATATGATTTCTATGGTTAATGTGTACATATCAGTGATATATCTGTCATAGACAATGTTATTGATTTTTTTCATAGACAATATTAATGATTTTCATGATGGTGCAGTAGTTTACAGTTACATATTATATCAGAAAAATTTATTTTGTACGTCCTAAAAATGTATGGAAGAAATATGAATTAATTATTATGTTAAGAAGTGTATAATTATGAATAAAGATATGAAGAGATAAGGCGAATAAGCAACTATATACTAATGCTACGGTGCACCTCTAGATAAAGTGTAGATGGTAATATTTCATTTTAAAATATTAATTAAAATTAAATTCATTAAAAAACATTGTAATTGAATTCTCTGTTTACCTACATACTTCTTTTTTCTTTACTTTTATCGCAGAGCACAAAACTGTATTAAATTACTGTTGACTGATTATTTCAAAATGGTTACCAAAATCAAATGTTCTTGTCTTGTTCGACGCAGTTCAAATTTGTGCAGCAATGTTTATAATATTTTACTAAATATAAAATTATCCAATTATGGTAACATTATTTAATTTCTGTAGCCTTCAGCTAGAAACATTTGACAGCAGTAAGTGACCAAACATTAAAAAAAGAACAAATGTTTTAGTGTTGCCATCGCATACACAAATTTCTATGGCCACATTAGAAAAAAATATATTTCTATAGAACATTTTACTAAATATTCAGTCGAAATCATTTTTCAATATTTAGATTATGATTTATTGCATCTACACTTTATAAGGAAAAAATAAATAAACAAAATTCAATAAAGTGATCAAAGGTGAAAATAAATAAAATAAAAAAATAAAATGTGTGACTGTGCTTTCAAACGAAATATTTTACAAAATATCTGTACAGTTTCTTATAATATATGACTATTGACATTATTTAATGGTAATTTGACTTTTATTTACTTTCTGGTAAACCACGGAAACAAATGATTTAACTATTAATACAAGTTTTATTGTTGAATATAGAAATATTGAAAAAATCTATTCAAATTTAGTAATTTTTCTTTATCCTTAATATTATTTCTAAATTTAGAATGATATTCAACTGGCAACATTGTTGATCAAAGATTCTATTACCTTTCAAACGTTAAGTCAATTCAATGTGTCAAAAATAATTCCATTTTCAAATTCGATATGCTGCTGTACATAGAATTATAAATTTAATAGGAATGAATCTTCAAGAAACTGTACAGATATTATACAAAGGGGTAAAGAAAATAAGAGTAAGTAGTATAAAAATTCATTAATTATTTAAATATCTTGTGATAATAACATTAGGTAGGTATAATAATTTGTTAAGATATTATTATTTTGTCGGTTAGGTTAGTTTTTGATTTATTAAGGTACAATTAATTGTGTGGATGCTTACCGCCTTGCTCGTCCAACATGACAAGAGTTTTCATTCCGACCTCGTGGCTCTACAAAACACACACACACACACTCTCATTGTAACCAACTGGACTGACGTATGTTTACCAACAATCGTACATTGCTCAACCAATACCCAACCTTTCACGATACAAATCAAGGAAACACTCGAAAACGAGTAAATCTGTCGTGAAAAAATAGAAGAGTCTAGATCTAAATCAGAAATTAATTTTGCCAATTTTAATAACAAAGAAAAACTTTTTTATATGACTTAGAACATCCACTGAAGAACTTTGGAATGCAAAGCATTTTTACTAATGTTTGCAAAATTTTCACAAAATTTTAATGTTTCTATGTCTGTGCATTACAATATTTTGAATCAAACACATTTCTTCTTTATTTGTATTAAAATCAAATAACAACTTTCAAAGAAAATAGATTGGAAACATAAATGTGTATAATTGACAATTGTGATACAATGTGAACGGGTCTTTACATCTTAATTACACATCTATGAAATGTATTCAACATGGTGCCAAATTTTAATTTTTGACGTTTATTAATTATATGGCAACAATCAAATAATTTACTGAAATGTTAATTTCACGATAAAATGTTAATTATTAAATAACTAATTATTGAATGATCATGAATGGTCGAGTTTGGTTGTTTTATACATGTTCGGTTGAAGATAAACAGTACTGTTACAGGGTTAACGGGAAGGGATATAGTTACAATATGCAATTAATCAATGTAAAAACTAAAAACATAAGAACAAAACAAAAATATTAATAAATTAATTGATGAATCAAATATATCTAATTCTTTTAGTAAATTTAATGATAAGTTAAAAACAGTTTAAATAAAAAGATTTGGGGTAGGTACTAAAATAAAATTTTATTTAAAAAAATGTGTAGTCAAAATAATTCATGTGATCAAGACTATGTGAATGTGTGGATAGCTGTGGTTGATTAAAAAAACTGAAAACAAACAAAAAACATTAATCAAAACGTAAAAACAAAACAAAGATAGTTTAATTTTGTTATAATCAATGTAGTAGTAATAGTAACTCAACAAAACAAAACAAAAATCAAATAACAAAAGAAAAAAAAAAAAAAAAAAAATTGTGATGAAAATCTCCATTGCATTGTTGATAATAAGAAAGATAATATTTTTGATTTATGACTGAATTTTTACTAAATGTATATAAATATTTTTATTTATATAGGAGATTTTTTCACAATGTAGATTAGAGGGCAAACGTTAACTTTTTAACAAACGAGGCGTTCCACATTCTCCAAATAAACCTGACAATCATTATATTCTGTCTAAAACATTTAATAAATATAATATATTCATTATTTCAAATACACAGAGAAAAGAAATATATATAAAAAAAGAAAATTTAAAAAAAATATTTATTAATATTTTAAAACACTCATTTCCTAAACATCGATAAGAATAGAATAATTAATAGGTACATTAATTAAAAAAAAACGTATTTAAAAAAATATATTTATATTTAAATAAAAAAGGATAGAATCTATCCAGTTTTATATAAAGATATTATACAGCTTAGCGATACAATGGAGCTGCACTATAGAAAAATAAAAATAATAAAACAAAAGATATAAGAAAATATAATTATAGTAATTTAATAATAATAATAACATCCATTCCCAGTTCCAGAAATACAGTAAGAATAATACAAAATTAAATACATTTATATAAAAATATATATAAATAAAATATATGTAATATTTCTTAAACAATCAACGTCCAAACAGAGCAACGAGAGATGAATATGGCGATGAAAAATTAAATACAAAAGATATAAAAAGAATAAAATATATATATATATCAATAATGATGGAACATTCAATCAATATTAAATATAAAAATAAATCATAAACATTGATATATATGTATATATATCGCCGTTGAACTATCAAATATGAGTCATGAAACAGTTTGCAAGATTTCAATTTGCTCCAAGTGTTTATTACTATATTAAAAACATTTTGCAAGATTTCAATTTGCTCCGAGTGTTTATTACTATATTAAAAACATTATTTCGATGATTTACTAATTAAGTAACGAAATTAAATATTCAAATAAATTGAAATAAAAAGTTTAAATAATGTTTTTAATTCCATAATAAAGAATTCTTTAGAGCATCTCGAAGCCATGTGAACAACATTACATGGACCACATTGATCGTTCAATGATGATATATATACTATAACCTTACGACAAGTAACGAATATAATGATAAATATAATATATATATTTATAATAATATATAAGATACACAGTGAAAGAGAGAGTAGGGCAGATAATGAGCTGATGAAAAAGAGACGACGACAATAACAAACAAACGAGAAGAGACACACAGAATATTTTTATTAGATTATCATCTGGTGCAAAATGTATTTTTATTATAATAATTATTATTGTTTATTATTTATTCTGCAGAGTGCTGCCTTACCCCCTTGGTGTGTCAACAGCCGCGTACTGGATCCCGCACACTGTTCACTCTAAACACATTACATGTGAGTCATACACTGGCTTACAGAACAGGATCACAATACAAATATCCTCGTTGCACAATGTCCAAATATAATACTAGCCATAGTCAATAGACCATAGGACAACAATTCGAAATTTAAAGTATTTTGGCTTATCATAGTTCTGTCATGAGACATAATTTTTCAGTTTTTTTTAAATTTAACCATAATTTCTTCTCACATGTTTGTAAATACAAAATTACTGTCAAAGATAATTGTGGGTGAAAGTGCATCGTCTGACGTTTCTACGCTCCAACTGTCAAGTTTTGTCTCCCTTTCTGTTCATTTCATTAAAATCTCAGATTATTCATTATTCGTTTGATCACAGACTTAGTGAAACTTTGCTTTTAAACAAAAGCGAAACAAATCTGACAGTTGATGCGCAAAAATGTCAGATGACATCATTCACCTTTATGTTAATTTTGTGAAACTTCAGATTATTCTCTTGAGCCATTTGAACTAATGCTTAATGAAATTCTGCTTTTAATGAAAAACGAAACAGAACTGACAGTTGAAACGCAAAAATGTCAGATGACGTCAAATTTTACAATCGTAGTAACTGTTGTTTGTATCATGTTTAGGAATACAGAAATTTCAAATTGTTGGCTTATGAAGCTGGGTACCTAATTGATAAAAAATAAAACAATTTTACATGGCTCATAGTGTGCAACGACGATAGGTTATTTATATAAAAAATATGAATATAAAAAAAGTGCGTAGTCGTGCTAAGTTCAAACGACAACGCTAATTTGGAAACGGGACAAAACAGAAAAATAACAAACCAAAAAATACACTTCTTATAATAAAATTGCTTTGTGTGATAATTGGTCAACATACAAAAAACAAAATAAAAACAACACACACAAAAAAATTGTGTAAAAAAATAAATAAACAATGCAATGTGATTATATACTTCGATCCTTCCAACAATAAATATTAATAAGTGATTGATTTTATACTTATAATTAAATTTAAATAGAATTATGTTAGTTATATTTCTACTACAGCTCCTAAAAAAACTAAATAAATATATACATTCTAAGTTGTATATACTTTTAGAATGTTTCATTTTCAATCATTTTCAAAATTTCATATTTGTTCTCACATTTAAATTCAATTGTTTTGATATAACAAAGAATATTATATCACAAACAATAATAAATGTCAAAGTTATAACTTAAATTTGAAATCAGAACATGGTTAAAATTGGTCATGGAAGCTTTGCAAAATTTTCATATGCTTGAAATGATCTGCTTTTTTATGACATTAAAAATATTGATTTAACAATTTGTTTTATATTGAGAAACCAAATTTAATGTTTTACTTAAAAAAATATTAAACAGGGATTGATAGTTTGGAAGATTTCAACGTCTCAATAAACAATTTCTTTTTGAGCATCTCAACATTTTGCAATCGTCATATGACCAATTTAAGTCTTGCAATGACGATATTTTAAATCATAAATATTATAGTTTTTATAGGAGCGAGGATACTTTATATTATATTAATTAAAATTTATACACACCATCGTAACGTGTGGGTCATTTTTTTTATTAATAATATTTCAATAAACACACCCACCCACACACAACCACACACACATATGCCGCCCTATGGCAGGTCGCTTGACATAGAAGGAGGAGAAGCTGTTATATTATATAAAAAATATAGTAGAGGCGAGGCAGGTGAAAGGCGAATCGAGGTAAAATCGTCGAGGAACTTTACCTCTCTTTGCCTAACGCACAACAGAGAATTGGCAGCGCAAGAGTAAAAACAACTACAGATAATATAATACAATAAGAGACACACATGCAACTACCTTACTATCTGATGTTATCAAACCCCGACGCTTTCCATTTCATATTATTCAGGCACAATACCAATTATGCAACTGTAACCAAACATGCCTGTCGTCATACAGTTTAAACGCTACCGGCCTTATTTATAAATCCTTTGTTATTCCATCAGTTTTATCAAGTAAAATAATAGTGACACAACACAAAATAACATATTGGATAAGTATACCGTGATTTTTATTTTATTTAATCACGAAAAATATGCTACAATCTGTGGATTTTAATAATTCGGTGAATAAAGCATGCATTGTTTTATAAGTAAGGCCGTGTTACAATGATAAAACCAAGTACGGTTATCATATCACCAACACAATACAAGAAAGGTTTACGTGTGTGCTGATGTGAAAGATTCAGCATAGAATAATAATAAAAAAAGACTTATTGATTGTGCTGTGGTGCGTATGTAATAATACAAAGCTTGCGTTTCATTTGACGACAAGTGATGCGTACGTACAGTAAGTATATAATATTGTGCGTACGAAATGTAGAAAATAATCGGGGTTTTATGTTTTATAATTTATATAAGTATGTTGTGTTGCTCTGCACAATAAATTGATGGGATTGTGTGTGTCTTAATATCTAATAATAATAAAGAAATGATTTTATAATGTTGTATCGTCTTTGGCCGTCGTGATAAATCCCCTGTGTGGACGCGTGTTATCTGTGTGTGCGTGCGTTTGTGCGCTAGATATTTTATCTGCAAAAGTCCTTTATTGTTGTGATGTCCTACGGTTGGTTCTACATCTGCTTTTAGCTGCTGCATGATGTCAAAAATACTGGTGCACAGCCTACGTACAACTTCTTAATATTGTATAAACATAATATACTCAAAAGTTGAACTACGAGAGAAAAATAGCTTAATACTTACGTAAAAATACAGAAGAAATCAAATGATAGTTCTTACAACATATACATAAAAATAATTGTATATTTTTCTTTAATTCAAACATATTCTTAAAATTACTTGCTACAGATACAATTTATTTAAATAATACAAGATTAATTGTTTTGATGTCATTTTCGCTTGTTGATTCATCTCTCGAGTATATTATCTTTGTGATGCATGTTGATAAATTAATAAAATCGGTTAGTATTCTCATTGTACAAATCAGGCAGTAATTGTTGTAGTACTTAGTGGTCAGCAGAAAGATGATATATGTGTGGTGGTGTATATTGGATGTGTAGAGAGTTAATCAAGTAAAAAAGTTTATTAATGAATAGAGTAGTACTTGTAATTATATCACTCACCTCCCTGGTCATCTAGAGCGACCAGAGTTCGTATTCCGGCCTCCTTGCTCTAACGGGCCAGCAAAAACAAAACAATCCACAAATATTCATGTTAGTATATGTAGTATATCAGAGAGAGAGAGAGAGAGGAGATATATATAGCGAGAGATAGAAAGAGAGAGAGTATGGGTGATGCAAGACAGAGTGGCGGGCTATAGACTGAGTATTTTTGTGTTATATGTCTTATGGAAAATTAAATTCACCGTCAAATTTGTTGTCAAATAATACCATAAAAATATTTGATAAATATATATATAAGACAGAGAAATATAAAGAAGATGAATGATATATTAATAAATATATATGTATATTATATATATATAAATTATGTTGTGATGCTATGTGGAATATATATAGTATATGAAATACAAGTTAAAATATATATATTTGGTGTCTGTCTTTTATAAAAACACTGTCTTTAGCCAACTTCCCTGTCCCGCATGTGTAAATATAATCATATTATATATATTTATTTAATTTAATTTGGTCGTGATGAAATAAAATAATAATTAAAATATATAATTATATATTTTAAAAAAGTAAGAATATATATTTATAATATATATAAAAATGCGTCGTGGTAGATCTTGATGTAAAGTTGTGGCAGGTGGCGCCTTCTATCCTTTGCGCTTGGTGTTGTGATATCCAGAGAGAGAAATAGAGAGATTGAGTCGATACACGTATATATATACATATATATAAAATTGTACACAGACAATGTGTTGTCATCGTATAAAAATATATTATATATAGGTATACCATACAACCTGAACGTGTAAATATATATTTATATTTAGTTATAACTTGATGCTGTTACTTCAAAAGTTTATATAAAGAATGATACAACATTGCAGTGTATGCACAAACAAAAATATATTACTCATCAAATAGTGAATGTTAATTAACCAAAGATATAAAAAATAAAGAACCATTTTTGTCTCATATATAGCGATAATGTCCTATAATATGTATAAATAGTATCTCAAATACATTTATAACAGTTAACCTGATTGATTGAAAACGTTTAAGTTGTTAAGGAGAATGAAAATGGAATTAAAACACTCGTAATATTTGCTTGTATAGAAATGTCAAAAACAGCTGTTTGTAAAATGGACATCTTACCATCGACAAAAGGATAACATAAACAATGGATAATGTCATAATAAAATTTGACAATATTCTTAATTCAAATACTATTTTCATAGAAAATTAATGGATTTAACAGTATGCTATGCATTGTTGATTTTTCTTTATCAGTACAACAATAATAATCGATAATCCTGTAATGAGAAAAATACTTTTGTTTGATGGGTGAACATTGAATCAATTTTTATACAAACTTTTGAGGTTATATGTCATATTTAAAGTAAACAAATAAAACAAAAAATATATAATATATATCATAATTTATTTCTGTAGTATGTTTGAACGTGATAATATAACAATTATTTATTTATTCATTTCAACAATAAAAGATAGGGAGCCATGTCTGTCTATATTATAATATTTCAGAATATGATTTCATTTCAAAATCAAACACATTATTAAAGGAAGTATGATGAGATCAAAAAATGAGTGATAATATGGCGACATTGTGATATATTGATAGGTCGAAGGAAAGGTTTGAATTATGGGTGCATATGCATAGTCGGATGAACTTTATAATAATTATAAAAGTGTCAGTGATATAAGTATGTGCATGCGAATGTTGCATCAATATAATATAAATCAGTAATAAAAAGATGTGTTTCAATTCCACGACAAAGAACCGTATAAATGTTGTCAAATCTATATTTAAATGCGTTACATTATTTTTATTTGTACATACACCACTTTTATTTAAATAAATATGTATATATGGATTTGTAACAATATTATCAAACCCAAATATATCAATTATAAACCAAAATGAGTCAAAGAAAAGTGCGAAGATTGCAGTTTAAGCATGAATAATGAAATGTCAAAATGTAATCCATAGACAAAACAACAACTGACAAGTGAGATTATCGTGGAAGCACAGATAATAGATGTTATCTTGATGTATCTGTGCCATCTCTAAAATGAAAATAATCAAAATGTTACAAGGATGAAATATCTATGTTGAATATAATTAAATATTGTAAGAATAAAGAAGTGTTTAAGTACTTACATTCAAAAACTACAATATCTACAATAGTTATTATATGAAAATGTAAACTACAAGTGGTAAAAATAATTATACATCTATGTAACCTCGTGGATATATTATATTTTTGAAATTGATGAATCTTGAATCATTCTAGAATGTCTAAAAAACAACGACATGTCACAAAATAAAAATGTATATAGAAATATAAGTTGTTTTCTAAAACTTAAATAAAATAAAATTTTGGAGCAAAATTGTATATATGTATCATAAAATTAACTATACGTACCTGTTTTCAACTGTATATTATTACTTAATTTTGTGTTCAAAGTGATGTTGTTCAATTGCAGATATTTTTAAAACGTTAAAAATTGGTAAATTACTTTTTAGGGATGTTAATAATCATTTTTATTATTAGATTAGAAAATAGGGGTAGTCAAACTTTTGATGATAACAAAATGAAAATGTATTTTTAAGAATGTATTCTGAATTCGAATAATATGAGCACAAAAAATGAGCATATTATATTGATGCAACATATTAATTAAAAAAAAACATTGCACATTTTATAATTCAAGGGTTACATTGCTTAAAACGTTGCAATTTAAAAAAAAACTGATTACAAAAGTGCACGTTTTATTTAAAAGTGAAAATGATTATACGAAAACATATTATTGGATTTTTCGGGTGTATTATAGATAAGTTATGATGTAAAATTGTATGATATAAAAAATATATTAACCAAAAACAAACATGTCTAAAGAGATATTTCAGTAATCAATATTTACCATATGATAAAAATACTTCGTACGCTATTCGATTCAGAAAAAAGGCATATTTTACTATGTCTGCAAATTGAATTAGGTGTGTAAATGAAATGTTTATTTTCATTGATGAAAATGTCAACGGGTACTGATATTAAAGGCACCAAGTCTAGACATGGAGGAGAACATTATGTTATGTTATAATTTGTACAATATCCATTTTGTACTGACAGTTTACGACCTATCTGGTCCCAAGAGGTTCGTCCATAAACAATATTATGAAGTATAATTTATGTAATGTGAAAGATATTTACAATATCAAAGTTGAGAATATAATTCCTACCTCCTATAAAAACTAGGGAATGTTTATTTAAATCATATATTCTATGTGTAATTCTTCTTATATCATTATGCCGTCTCCACTAAAAGAGGTGATTTTTCAAATATATATATTTTATATCTTCTATACTAAACTATACACTCACGCCTTATCCCAAGAGGGGTAGGTAGAGAGAATAGAACGCCATATAGGTCTATCCTCGAATACTTCTTTCGCTTCTTCAAGATTCATACACGCATGTCAATTTTTCCAACTAAACACACAGCATTCCTAAAGAACTTGAACATTATCAAGCCACGTGCTTCTCTCACACCCCCTCTTTCAGATAAGTATATCTTCTTAGTCATCCTTGCATCAACCATCTGTTCCTTATGATGATGATTCTGGATGATTTTATTTTGACACCGTTTGACGTCCAAACCATCGAAATTTATTTACACACATTTCATCCATATCACTCCTCTTGCATCCACTCATTCTTCTTTTAATATCTATACTATAGTCTTAATATCAACTTTAATTGCACTAGAAGTTTCTCAAAATTGTAGTTATCTACGTTCACATCAGAACTCCAAACAAATGAACTAATGTTTTTTAATCCTTATGTCTCTCTTTGTATTTACAGAAAAAAGACTGTTAATTCTCTTTCCTTAGGAGGAAAAAAAGGACTTTTGTTTATTTGTTAATAGATCTACAATGAAGACTGCTACTGCCTTTTAAAAAGCCTCTGTGATATAAGTAAATTCAAGTCAGATAAATTTGAGTGAAAATAATGATAAATAAGTTCAGAAAAATCTCTGTTTGACATATTTGTAGCAAACAAAAATAAACAATTAAATGAATGATATATGTTTTTTTTATTACTTATTTCTAAGAAGGTACTTCTGTTGAGATGTTTTTCTTTTGTTGTTGGAAAATTAAAACAAAATAAATAATGAATGATTTCATGTTTGGCTCCCGATCAATTATTATTGTATTTATATTGTTTGTGATTATACGAGAGGTATTTGAATAGATATTTAATTTAATTATAAGTTGAGTCTGCCAGTATTGTATTGTCAATCCCATTTAAATTCTGTCTGAAAGTTTATTAAATAAAAATAAAACGAAACATGAGAGAGATTTAATATATCATCATGTCTAAGTTATAATTTCATTAGTAAAGTAAGTAATAAATATAAATCAGTAAATATATAGAGAGAGTAATAATTGTAAGTAAAACAGAGTACAGAAGAATATTTTGTGTGTTCAGTAGTAACATGCTACACATCGAGTAACATTTAATATTATTATATTCATACAAATCAACATTACTTCATAGATCTACATTTTGAACTCATTGCTAACTTCATTATGGATCCAACTGTCATTGGTTTTATACCATAGATAAAAAGTGGCAATTCAATTCTAGAGATTTTTTTAAAGTTAAATTAATCATTAAACTTGTTGAACATTACAAAAGTTAAATAAATTAATTTGATTAGCAATAATAGTTTGGCGGAAGATCTTATTTAAAACAAGTTTTTTTTATAATGATCATACGATGAAGATATGGACTAAAAAATTGCAGGAATTTCTAGAAATTGATACTTTAGTTTTAGTATCTTTTAGTTTTATAAAATACTGAAGTAATGTTGACTATTTGGCTGACTACATCCACAATGTACATTAACACAATAATATATTACATAATATACACACCCGTAGGTACACCAGAAACCAACAAACAAATGGCCGACATAATACTGTATTGGCAAAGAAAATGGTTGTCACAATTTGACAGCCCTTAACTTTCATTCAACGTAACACTTTCGTTTAATGAAATAATGCAAAATAATGAAACTGTAGGGTATGTATCTAAAACATCAAAAAGCTAACATTTTGAAAAATAAACACACCAAAAAACAACCTATATACTTCTACTTTAAAAACATCATTATATACATAGAGGATTGCTGATTCCGGAACAAAATCAGGACACTTACCAGCGATGATTTTGTTGCATTCATATCTAAAAACTTAAAACTTTCAACAATTTTAATTAGACATTATTTTTTTCCAATGGCAACAATATGATTTGACACTTATAAAAACATTATTTTATATTTGAAAATAAAAAATGTATGACTAAATAATTTACATTGCCTGACAATATACGTCAGAGTTGAAAGAATATTGATTTTGAAAGACCTACCATGATAAAAATAAAAATATATTACCATAGATAAAAGAAATGTCCCATGTTAAAATGAGAAATATATATAACCATAGATAAATAAAGTAATAATGTAGAGTGTTACGGTATGTTGTACTGTTTCTGGTGTTTCTACAATAGTTTTTTTATAGACATTTTATTACTTACACGAGCATGTCACATTAAGAGGTAGATAGTAAGTATTATAACAATTAGATACGAAACATTCAGTGGGGCAAACATTGAGACAGAATAACAGGAGTGATAGTGATTGAGAACACAGAGCCAAACATTCATTGGAAAATAAGTAATTGGAGACACTGCGACAGAGAGCCATCTACATATTCATCCTGATATAACAAAATTACTCATTTCAAAAGTTAATAGATACAGATGCAAAATGGTCAGCAGCGTCATGGTCAGCAGCGTCATGGTCTAAAGTGAGGTGCAATCGAGAGTATAGAAAAAATGACAGGCACAAGTCCGATTAAAAAAATAATGATACATTACTAAGGTGGGCAATTTTTTTTACAAAGAAAAGGCGTATTTTTTAGCTCTTGATTTTCAGAATTAGGTGATTTTGCTTGTATCAAAAAGTTTAACCTCCACCCGTTGCCAGATTTTCGATTTATTTAGAAATTTGGAACGTTTCACGATCTCCTCGATTTTATCAAAGAAAATTATTTGATTTTGAAGCCTATTTTTTCGAAAGTTTATAATTTTCATGATTAAATAATATATATTTTTTTATTATTTGAATATTTAGTGAGGGCGTATAAAACTTGGCCCGCAGGCAAAGAGTTGGGAAACCCTGGTCTAGGACTTCTAATTAAGAGATCTCGGGTTCAAATCCTACCGCTGCTAAGTAACTCCACGTTCACAACACAAATATATTGCTTATTGTGAAGGTGAACTTGGATTTATTAAATAAAAATATGCATAAAATTCAATATTGTCAATTATTTTTCTATACGAAATATTATGAAAAAGACGTAATACAGTGAAACCTCTATCTATCGTTTTTGAAGGGACCTATTGAAATAAACTATGGATGCGGGAAAACAATGAATGCGGGAGTATAGAGAAAATCACATTAATTCCTATGTATTTTAATGTTTAATATGTAGGTACATACGAGTAGGTATATAGGTTTTATAAAAATGATACATAAATAAAAAAAATATAGTAACAAAATAAAAAAGAAAGCTGCATGGAGAGCAAAATCATACTTTATACTGTATCTAATCTTTCATCGTGATTTTCTTTTTTGCTTTTTTACTGTACCTACTGACGTACTATCATAAAAGACAGCCGACAGAATCAACAAACTGTTCTTTCTTTCTCGCTCGCTCTCCAATGTTTTTATACATATAGGTATACGATTTTTTTGTGTAATTTAAACGGTCAATGCGATAAAATCATATAGAGAAACGATGGATGCGATATATTTTTAAGTGTTTTGTATGAAACTAATTCGGAACTGTAAAAAATAACGACAAATACGGGAAAACAATTATTCGAGGAACGATAGATAGAGGTTTCACTGTATATCCATCTGCATCATTACAGATCTGTGTATCTCCCACAAATGCTAGGCTAGATCATTATTTGCAACTCTCAAAGATGTTGAGTGTCACATTAGGTATGATGTTTTAAATAACCTGCCAATTACAGATTGCCAGAAAACTTTGTGTGCTTGCAAGTGAATTTGAAGATGAGTACGAGAACTATTTTATTCCGAAGCTCTTCGAATATTAATATTTGTATTAAAAATGTTATTGTTGCTTGAGTATATTGATGAAGAATTTGTTAAATGTAAAGAGAAACTGAAATGTTATATTACTTTTTTGGATAAATGTTGTATTCTCAAAGTATAAAAGAACAAAATGTTTGTTAGAATTAATAATATATTTTTAATTATAATTTTATCTTTATCAAACTGCTTTGAATATTTAAATTAATACTTCTTGAAGATTCGATACAAAACAATCAATTGAATCATTAATAAGTATCTAACAACGCTGCCATCAAATTTGGTGACCCGCAAATAACACAGCGTACCAAAATTTCAATCAGGTTGAATTCATTGCTCTCTGTCGCATATGCCCTTCACAGAAGTGTTTAAATTTCACCTAAAAGAAGAACATGAAAGAAGCGAGAGTTATATTATATAAGCGATAGATTTTTATACAAAGCTTTACCTTTATTCAATTGTTATCTCTGATTACCTGTTTAAGATGACAAGTCATAGACAAAGGAAGTTAAATTTGGTTGAGAAGAGTTTGTATTATGATACAAATGGTATAATTTTTTCATGGATTTGTAAATTTATACTATTTGATGAATTTCACTGATGACATGCTATTCAAAAAAATTAAATTCTTGTCTAAATATGAATAAATGAACGGAGGCGCTATTTTCACCCATTTTTTTTTTTTTTTGTATACAAACAAAAATATTCCGCGAAAAAGTGGTTATTTCTACCCAAAGTACATACCAACCACAGATAACAGATACCAACTATTTGTTTGACGTTTATACTGTCATTAGACTTGTGTGACGTTTTGTTAGTAATTTCTAATTCGTGTTTTAACTTTATTTTGTTTATATTAATGGATATTTTTATTACATTTAATTTTCTCTTAAATATTTTCTACAAATTGAGTGTTTTTAAGTCGTTTATGGGTTAAATTTCTGGATTATAAAATGAATTATATCAACATGGGCGGCAAAAAGAAAACCTGACAAAAGCCGGAAAGAAGTGTTTTATGCCATAGATTAATCATAGAGTAGTGCTTTCATAGTTTTTGTTTCATTTAGGAAAAGGACAGAAATATAGAAATATATTTATTTACCTCGGGTTGTTTATGGTAAAAAAGAAAAAAAAAAAAAAAAATGGGTAGAAATAACCTCAGCCATAAATGAATACTAAAGCATTTACGTCAAGGTGAGCTGTATATGATAGGTCTCAATCTAGATTCATCTCAATCAGAGTTCATTCCTAATTCAAATATACAAAATATTTGAAAATATGTTCTAGAACATAATTTAAAAGTCTATTACACCAGATATCAAAATTGACAAACTATACAAATGCGTACATGTCTTTGTTATACTTTTATACATCAAACATCAATTATTAACTATTTTTATTACTGTACGCACATGCAAACATCCACACAAATAAATTATGCTTTTGCAATATGCATACTAATAACCATAATTTCTAAAAACATATGTTAAAACTAAATTAACAAACATGCACCATCAAAACATTGATAATCTATAGCAGTTATTACATATATGGAATATATTCAAATTCAGAACATGTACGCATGATAATTCATAGATAAAATAAATATTCAAATACACAGAGAAAATTATTAAAAGTTGCCACAATGAAAAATACAATTAAATTGAAAGAAGAATAATTTTAAAATTATCTAAGTATTTACAATAAGTTTGTAACAGTCAAAAAACAGAGACAAATTGAATAAAGGCAAAAATGTAATTTTGAAGTAGATTTGGATGATTCGGAAAGAAAATGAAAATTGTTTGATGAAGAGAGATGAATAATAATAATAATAATAAGAAAACAATGGAATACGATAATTGGATAAAATGGTTAATTAAATAACTTATCATTATAGACAATTGAAATCAGAATTTGAAAGTTTCTTGTTGTTTGTTGTTCCGGGTGGAAAGGGATTC
The DNA here is from genome assembly GCA_947579605.1 of Athripsodes cinereus. Lineage (NCBI taxonomy): Eukaryota > Metazoa > Arthropoda > Insecta > Trichoptera > Leptoceridae > Athripsodes > Athripsodes cinereus. The sequence continues at coordinate 1,188,832 of OX388321.1, forward strand.
ACTAAAAAGTTAAACAACCTTTTTGTTCAATGGGTATATTCGTTCATTTCCTTTTTGCCGTTGTTTTGAATAAAATTTTAAATTACCATAGAAGTATAAAATAAACAAAATCTTATTTTGGTAAATAATTACAATTAGCGAATGATGGAAATGGAGTAAAAAAAAGTGAATTCTTGGAAAGCTCTGTGATTTTATATAAAGCTGTTTTTATACACTTAATTGAGAATAAAATGCCAGGTAGCTGTCAAAGATTTTTTTTGGTGTTCAGTAACTCTAAATTGTTGAAGAGCCTTTTTTGTGGCACATCTTATCGCTGTATTGATATAAATAATTATAATACTTGGAGAACACTTAAAAATAAATAGAGGAAGAGCTTATTCTGTATACAGTAGTAGAGAGGGAGCAAAAGGGGAGTTATTTTATTGTGTTGTGTGATTCTTTTGTGTAGTTCATCATCTTATTTCTTTTTATTATTTTTGGAGGATGCGTTGTGGGATTGCATGATTGTGATCGTAATATTTACAGCGGGTCGCCTCGAAACAGACATTTACCTAGTGAAGCTACCGAGGGTGCTGATTGCATAGTCTTTGTCTCCTTGTTTATTAGGGTGCGCACGAGCACCCACAATGTCTATTTGATAATATTGAATTTTTAAAGCCCATACATATTATATACCATCCAGGCTTTCCCCACTAGTAGTGTGGTTAGGGGACAAACTGCATTCAGATAATAAACATGCCAATTTTTTATATTCTTTTCTCATTTTATTTTATGTCTGATATATACCTATGTGTATTTCATGATGATCAAGTGTGTGTAATGATAAGTGGGTGAATAAAAAAATAAATAACGATATTCTGGAGACTTCAGGTTTTATAGAACAATACAAAAGAAAAGATATGACAAAAATTCAGCATAAAATGTTATATATTATTGTATTCCATTATTTTGAATAAAATCATATGAATATATTTTTATAAAATGATAGGAATGAAACGTTACTTAAAAAAAGAATATTCTTATACAGGGAGACAGACAATGCTGTGCAGATTCAAATGTTAAACAGAGCGAAAATAACGTCTGTACCATATAGTCTGACATTTCAAAGTATTTTATCTCAACAAAGATATTAATATAATCAAAGCAAAGTTTGTGTACATAAAACATATTATTACGCTTATAAACCAACTGCAGATTTCAACTTTGGAATTGTTTTTTGTATTAGTCATAGACAATTAATTTAATAATGTAATCTTTGACAGATCTGTCGATGTTGCCATAAATTTGATGGAACTTATTTTTAATATTATAGATCTATTTAAGAGACCTATATATTTTGAAAATAAATGCTATTTCATTAGTTTAAGATACAGTGTACCTACTTTTTTTAAATTCTAACATCTTCACAAGCAAACCAATAGGATTCAAACCCAGAATCTTGTTTATGCAATGTAAGTACTGTACCACTGTAACAAATCTCTATTTGTTATTAAAACATATTTAGAAGTTTGCCTTTTTTATCTACATTGGTTCATAGCCTAATAATATAAGACCAAATGTTAATAGACAATCTATCAAATAAAATAAAGAGTCCCATTCAGTATTGGGAGCCGCAAGAGAAGAATTGTGTATATCAAGATTTCCACATTCGTTAAAATATCTAGAAGATGAAAAACATTATTTACAAAAATATTGTAAAGAATTAATAATTTATGAAAACTATTTGCAAATATTATTTTTGCAAATATAAAAAAGGGTAAAATTGTTATTAAAATAATTTTTATTTAGAGTTGTTAATAATGGCAGAACGCGATAGTTTGAAATGTAATAGACCAATAAGGGTCACAAGGTCTTTTCTATAGAGCTGTCATTTAGCTGAGGGCAAACAACTTTGAAATATGTTTATATGCTATGACAGTAAACAGTAAGAGTGGTTAATGTCATTTTTAGCAATAATTTATAATCCATTATTCTTAGTGAATACATTTAAATAAAATAATGGATCAAAGTAAATAATGCTACACGGGTTTGAAAGAATCAAAATGGTAACAAAAGTGACATATGACTGACAGTTACTGCTTTACATATTTTGATGGTAAGCGTACTTTTGTCTTTGGACGGTTGAGTAACAAATTATGATCAAGTTGGTAACTCTTATATTTTTGTTAGGTTATGTTGGTGGTCCACGTCCACCCAATAACTATCTGTGACATCTGTCATCCCTTATTGGTCTATAAGAATAAGATAGTAGATTGAAAAGAATTCTAGAAGAGATATTATAGGTTAGAAGTAAGCAGAAGAAGTATTGCTTGGAGTGAGAAATATAATGCAGAAACGACTTGCCATTTGTTGTAAGTTTGTAGTATTAAATACATTTATCCATAATAATTTTCCATTTAGTTTCATATTGGTTAACTTCACAATGATTGCTCGTACAGATTTCATAGGACTGCAAAAATATGTATTTTTTTAAAAAATCAATTACTTTTGATACTTTTATTTATTCATTCATTCATTCATACTATCACGGCATACCTCACAAGTGTGTCAGCAAGCAGAATAACTGCATGTAATAATGGTGCTAGCCGTTAAATGATCTTATACTTTCACATTTCGTCGGCTTAATTCTAATACACCGTAAGTCATTTTTTCGATTTCAAATTTATGATGGATTCATGTTCTGTTTACAGTAGGTAATACAATTTTTTTTTTTTAATTTTTCAATTTTATTAGATGTTTCGAGTGGAAGTATAAACTGCGTCACAAATAACCAATTCAATCCAAACGATGATCTTTTGTTCTTCCTCTTAAGTTTAGATATAACTGACTTACGGTGTATTAGAATTAAGCCGACGATATTATGCTTATCAAATGAATATTTTGTTGTTTTTTTCTTTTTTGTTAATATAGTAAAAAGAAGAGTTCATGGCTGTCATGGCAGTTATTATTAAGCATCTTTTAATGTCTTTTGTTTGTAAATTTATGTAATTGTGAACAATATTATTTGAATAAAGAATTATAGAATTATCCAGTAGCAGCATCTACCATAAGTGGAATAGTCAGCGGATCAACTGTTTATAATAACCTAAGAGATTCAGGATGGGTGGTATACCTTATTGCTGAACTGACATCGCGTTTTGAGACATTTAACTGATGTTAAATGTCTCAAAATGCGATGTTTTACGAATACCTGACTTTTGCAGGACACTCAAAAACTTACATAAAACAATGAGAGACCTACTCTTAACTGGGGATTCCACAGGGCATTTGTCTTTTAGAATATAAGGACGTTAAAAAATTAGCAAAAAATAAATAAATGAGATATGTATTATTATCACTTACTTTTAAGTAACATTTTAGGCCTACTGATAAAGATAATTTAAGTTGCAATCATTATGAAATCAACATTACCGAAACATAAATGAAAAATGTATTTTTATAGCATTTAAAGCAGTCAAATCATGAATTATATATAATTCACTTTATTTTTCTTCAAATTGGCTTTATTTAGTTTTGTAACAAGACTTCATAAGTGTAAACTGTATGAATCTACAATTTTTTTTGGTTTTTCTCTGTAAAATAAAATATTTTTTAAGGGACACAAATTTAGATAAAGAACTCTATTAGCGTCAAATTACATTAAGATCCAAAAACTTGCCACATTTTTTATTAGATTTTCTATTATGTACTTCAATATGTATAAAACATGTTATATTTTATGAAAAATAAGTATTGTCAAAAGTCTCTTGAAAGATTTAGCAAATAAAGAAACAATAAACTCACCCCCTGTACATTAACTTGTATCTTATATTATCAAAGTTGTAAACTGACAACAGTACTTGGTGGAAGTCCATGCTGATTTTTTTTATAATACAACACTAATGTTCAATATTTTTTCTACTTGACTTTATTAATCACAAACCCAACTTTCAATAACTTTGGCTCCCATCATCAAGCTAATGAAAAAAATCTTAAATTTTTGTAAATGATATAGACTGAATTTTGTATTGCATGTACAGTTAAGGTTGATACAAGTAAATAAAATTAGGTCAGTTGGGAGACATCGCGTCTTTGCGATAAACTCGTCTTCTGTATATTGATTTATTTAATATGCATCTACTTCTTTAAATTATTTGTATTATAATATTATTTGTATTGTTTTTAGTCAATAAACAGTAAAGAATGAATAAATAAATAAATAAAACAAAATATGAATCAGTACATATTTATTTAATACTGTTTTATAAAAAAAAAAATCTACAAAATAATTTAATCAAATTCAAAAAAGCACCGATTAGTATAGAAAAACAACAAAAAATATGTGGCAATGAGAAGAATCAAAATAGAATTTGTATAGAGTCTTTCATCTTGGGAGATTTTAGAAGGTATTCTTTATTTGAAATTAGTGATATTTAAATACAGGAAAGAACACACATACATACACACAACATCAATATTACAATTATTATGATTACGTTTACACATACATTGACACAAACATAGAAATCAATATTAGCGAGTATTATGGGAATATACACACATATAAACAAATAACACATATATACGCCAACTGTAACAGATGCTTAATATGTTTTTTAGACACATTAGTATATTTATTTTCAATATGTGAAAATAGAGTAGGTAATTTTTTTAAGTAACGTAGAAATGTGAAAAATTGTCTCTTACAATTTCTTTACGCTTTCTATAGTATTACTAGTGTAAAAGGCAGGTATTAAAAAATATCTTAAACATTTTCAATTCAAGAGTGATGAGATAAATCACCTCTCCTAAATGTCTCAATTTTTATTAGCATGGAAAAGGGAACTATATGACATGGTAGGCCACTGTTTCAAATGTGATATTTCATAGAAAAAGTAATAGGTAGAAAAAATGAAAGTAATATTCACGAAATTGTTGCCATATGTAGAATAATTTTTTGATCACCACGTTTATTTTTTTTTGGGCAGTTTTTCAACACCGGCAACACTTTTTCCCGTTACTTTTTTTTTTTTTTTTGTTTTTGTGGTGTAGCAAGCACTAAAATAAAATAAAACCGGGAAAAAAAATATAATTCGAATACAAATTTCCTAAAGTTTATATTCGAATTAGTTTTTATTTTTGCCCGTTTTATTCTATTTTTGCAAATAAAAAAGAAAGGAAATATTTCGCCAAAAAATCCAAATAATATTATTGTAGCAACAATTTTCCTCCATAGAAAACTATATTTGACAGATATCTGACATTGGGGCCTACCATCTCAATGAGTTCCGGGAAAAGACAGCTTGTATGTTCATTAGTTAGGGATGTTGTGATGGTATAAGTGGTATTTTATGACAAAAAGAATTGACAGAATACTCGAAAGCTTAAAAAAAATTGGGAACTCCGCAGTGATAAAATCTTTAAACTGTGATAAATTAAAATTCTCAAATTCATTACTCGTCTGATTACGCACCAGAAAACCTTATACATTTATCATCATACATGGTCATAATTATAATAACAACATCACATCGCGCCAGTTGTAAAATATTAAATTACTAATTTGTTCTGTAGCAACGGGAGAAACAACATCAACCCAACTCCCCCACCCTCTCTCTCTCTCAGCTAGAGTGTGCGAGGAGTAAGTGGGTTGTGATATGATAACAAAGCACCATTGATCCACACCCCGAGAGGGGGTAAAAATCTCCCCAACTCTCACACTTACCCACTCCAGTAGGCACTGTTGTGAGACCAGACAAACCGAGTGGAGATGCTCTTTAAAATATATATATATGTTATTACTTATACAAACGTACGTACAGAGCGTCTCGATGAGATCGTTTTCAGGAAATGAATAATAAAATGAATTTTCAACATTACTTCTTCTCTCATTTCCACTTTAATCATTCTCCATTCTCACCACTGTATATACTCTTATATTCGAATTCTAAGAAAAAAATTAAGTGTGTTTATTAATTTGATAAAAGTTCAGCGATCTTTTTGAATAATTCAAAAATTTCCTATCTATCTGTTTATACCAACACAGCATTTCCTAAGACATTCATTGTCTTTTAATATTTACTGACATCTACCATTTACAGAAGAACACCAACACAATTCTATTCTGGGTTCTCCATCATAAAAGAATGTTAAAAACACACAGAATTAAAATTGAAATCATCAACGTTTCAATTTGAAATATTAAGCATCTGTTTAGTTGGCGGTTGAACACATAGTATAATATAGACATGGATTGGGGGGGCGGGCAACATGCAGCAAACGTTGGCCAGGGACAAAACCCTGAGGCCCCCGAATGTTATAGCCGGGGTACCCCAGCACACCTGGGCGGAATCCTTCCAACACCCAACATTGGCAGTCTTCGAAACAACAGCTTAAAGCACTTGGCTTATTACAACATTATACCAAACATTTGTGACAATTCTCTTATAACTTTTATTCAAGAGCATATAAACAAGAAGATAATTTATTAACCTAATAAATAACTTTTTATGTATCTTGTTACAAATTTTCTCTAGAATTTACCACAAACAAGATTGTATTACAGAAATGGAAACCAAATGTTAAACCCGTGTATTTTTTTACTAAACTTTACCTTAATAATATCAAAGAGGTTTTTCCTTGTAGATAAAATAGATCAGTACGATGACAACATTGGTTTAGTTTTTATCTTAAGCCATCAACTTTTTAAGGTATTGTCAGGAATATTATTTTTAAAAATAGAACCTAAAGCAACAATAGCTGAACAAAGAGTAAATTTTAAAGAAATAAAAGGATTATACAGTTCATGAAATATTTTAAAACCTGAGAATTGTCACAGTTCGTTGATAAAAATAAAGTAATAAGCGTTGTACCAAAAAATTCATCATAATTGCCAAATATAAACACAATGTGAATAATATAAAATATAGTTTCAAAATAGAAAAAAAAATAAACTATATTTTTTTATTACGGCAATTCACCCAAACACCTGATTCGATAACGACAGAAAATAGAAGAATATAATGCATAAAATAAAACTTAACAATATATTATTCATTAAAAACGAAGAAATATTTTCGAATATTATTTATTTTTTATTCGATTCATGGAGCCAGTCTGGATTCATTGCCAGTTTTAAAAATAAATGAAAAAACAAACCAAAATAATAATCTTCATAAAACAAACTCTCTCTCTTATTTTATGATAAATGCAGCAATAAATCCGAACAAACTCTTTTATTATCATGTACATGAAAAATAACCGATATTTTAAAAATAACCATATCCCAAAAAGACAATAAATAACAAAATAATAGTATTTATTTGCCAGATAGAAAAATAAAATAAATAAAATTGAATCAATTATCTATGCTTTTATTTATAAAAGACAACCATTTTGTTTAGGAGCGAAATGTCAAATTAATATTGTAATCAAAGACATTTTACAATAACAAGACTGAGCACTTTTGACCAAAAATGCAAGCACAAAAATATGCTTTTTGCTGTGGTTATATGGTCTATATTCCTATAAAAAAATACAGTGTGCCACGTGAGATAGCAATAGGTAGAGAGGTGTCTCTTTCTATTTCTATCTCAGGTGCAGGATTGCCAGACGTACGGTAATTACCGTACTTGTACGGTAATTTCATTCCCTGTACGGTAGTAAATTACCGTACGACAAAAGTACGGTAATTTCAAATCAAAACTAATGTACGGAAAATGTACGGTAATTTGGCACACAAATAATTTTTTTTGTATCCATCAAGCTCAAGGACGTTTATCACGTGTACATAGCATGAGAGCACGGGGAGACGAAAACGACTGTACTCGGGAAAAGGCCTTCTTAACACGAGAAGATAGTGGCTAACGGCGCACTTTAGTGATGTACGGTAATTGTACGGAAATTTTTCCCTAGAAGTACGGTAATTTTGGATTCACAATCTGGCAACCCTGCTCAGGTGGCACATTTTTTCAAGGCACAGTCTTGTTAAAGTACCTATAATATCTTTTATATTAATTTTGCAGTGAAATTGATTCAAAATCATTTTATCTCTCTAAATAAAGCATTATTTATTTACAATTTAATATTTTTATTTATTGTTTTTACTTACCAATTTATTTTTAAAGAATAAAGAGGATGGATAGATATATTTGTAAAATGTTTTAACTGTCATACCAATGTCAATTTTAGCACCAAGAAAAACTTGCCATGAACAATCTATAAAATTTTCATATTTTGTAAAGTAACAATTTATATTGTAAAGTCTTTCAACTAAATCTTTGCCATTGGTATGATAGTGAAAACATTTCAATGTTAATTATTTTATTTCATATTTCAACAAATAATGCATTCAACGATTTTTTCAAAATGTTGATTGCAATTTGTTGATTCAACTGTGTTGCAATCTGTTCAACTTTTAAAGTATATATAAGATAAGAAATGGAAAGTCTTAAATATACATTTTAGTTCATAGTTTTATTTATCTAAACCTTTAGGACATACCCTAAGTAGGGGTAGACAGAGATAACACATATATACTTCTTTGCGCCTTCTCACTCTGTTTTTCAGAATAATACACGCATTTCGTAAGCCTTTCATCATCCACTCATTCCACATGACCAAACTATCGTAAACTAACTTGGTAGTCACATATTTTTAAAATATCATTTGAATTTTACTTTCACTACTGATGCTTTCACACAGTTTTTCTGGATCATAGAGATTTTTTTTAAAAAAGATATATAAATTTTGTTATAAACCCAAATACAACCTTATACACCTTTCACACTAAGCTGAAAGCTTGTGTTGTGAAAGGGGAGTTTGCCAGCACCTGGGGTCGAACCATGGACCCCTTGGTCATGAGGCCGAGACTCTACCTCCAGGCTACCGTCAAACTCAAATTTCCTCTAGTATTCTGATTAGAACGTCTGTACTGTGAAACACCTGGCTAAAAATTTGTCCCCCACTTTTTCCCGTAAGTTTTCGAGTGTCCTGTAAAAGACAGGTGAAATTTTACATCCCAAATTCAATGATGAAGTTTGCCGCCCATTCTGAATATCTCTTTTTTTATTTTGGTACAGAGAGAACAGCTTGCATATTTATTACATGCAGCTGGTCTGCTAGTTACCCCTCTTGTATGATATGCTGTAATGGTGTAGTAATAGTAGTAGTACACCGTTCCTATGACAACGACATCAGAGCGCAGGGAATGTCGTGGGAAGAGGTGACATTGGTCCAGAGACACTCTGAATGGAAGAGGCTGGTTTCTGTCCTGTGCTCCTGAGAGGAGTGTTGAGGGCGATGGAGATGGAGTAGTAGTAGTATTAGATTCTCAAGAGAAATATAAGAAGGGCAAAGTAATCATTTTCATTTAATTATTTATTAATATAAACTTATCTAATTTAACAAAGTTATCCGTAACGCTGGCAAAACTCTTTTTGATGAATCAAGTTTGATAAATCTAAGATGATATCTATCTCTCTATATCGTCGTAGTATCTCCCAAAAGTAGGGTAGCGAGCAGAATAATTAATGTAGACAATAATTATGGATAAGGTGAGAAATGTCCATATCCGTGGTAGTTTCAAAGTCGCACCCATCGGTGAAAAAATAACCGAAAACTGATTAATATGGTACGGGCACATCTTGCGACTACCACAAGATAACATGATCAAAAAGAGAATGTACGTAGAAGTAGGACCCAGAAGACCAGGCAGACTAGTGACCACCTGGATGTCCACAATTGCCAGGGATATGAAGGAGGCAAAGTTGCGCTCGGAGGACGCAGGGGACCAGAAAACTTGGAAGATGAGGACTAGGAGAGCCGACCCCAAGTAAATGGGATAAAGAGGAGGGCAAAGAAGAAGAAGAATAATTACACAGATTATCCATCTCGTGTCATCAAAAATAAGATTTTTTGAATGATCTGAAGGTGTTTATTTTAAACATGATGTTCAATGATACCAGTCTTTGATCAGAAAATAATCATAATTCTGCATAAGCCCAGAGAATAAAAATTCCATAATACCGTCAGGGAATTAATCCTGTAAATTAATGTACACAACTCTTCTAGCGATTTACATAGGCCATTTTTTTCTCAGCACTTTAATAAATTATTATTCTCAAATTGAAAACAATGTTGCTATCGTTAATAAAAAATGGCAATGATTTTTTTACGGAGGCAAAATAACTTCATAATGAGAATGTAGAATGACATTTTATATAGTTGATGATAACATGTTATTTCTCATGTTACGGAAAGTTGCAAGCACTGTGATGCTTTTTAACAAGTAAAATTGTTTTAAACAACACGACTAATGACCAAAGTTTTATTTAATGCCTTGCAACACACACACACTATCATATTGATTCAAAGTGTAATATTATTTTACAAACTAAAAGTTATCTGCAGTAAAGACAAAAGCGTTCGCTATGCTTCATCAACGACTACCAATACTGTATCTTGAATATGCCTCTTTTATAGCACAAAGAGGGTATCCTATTATTAATTAATTCATTAGTTCGCTGGCTACTTCACTTGAGGGAGATGTAGTGATGATATGAATTAATGATAAAATTATTGAAAATTAACAAAAACAGTTATCAACCAATAACAAAAACAGTTATCAAACACTATTTTAATTTGAGAAAAGAGAGGACGTCCTGCATGTTTAATATATACATTAATTCACTACTGGGAATTGTTGCAATGATATATCTAATTATTTTCTTGTATTGGTCCATAAATCTGGAAATCTCTCCAGTACTGAGAAAGGTGCAAAACAACTGAAGAGGCGTTGACAATATCTTCTTTTTTTAAAAATTTCATGGTAAAAGAGCATAAAGCAGACAATAACTAGAAATTTTAATGCAGATAACAAGGTGATAGTTCAGAGGTCAGCAATCATCCAACAATATGCGCCACATTAATTAAAAAAAATATAGGTAACCTTCCGGTCATTTTACCATGCTCACAAATAGGTACATAATCTCACTCATTCATTCATCATTCATACTGGCACGCCACATTTAGATTATTAACTATAAAATTATTAAACATTAACAAAAACAGTTATCAACCACTAACAAAAACAGTTATCAACCACTAACAAAAACAGTTATCAATCACCAACAAAAACAGTTATTATGAATATTACGACTAGAGAGTGAAGACACTCCAATAGATGTCGTGACAAATATGGACTGCTCAGTACTACGATAATATTATACAATATATGTATAAAATCTGACATTTTATTATTTTATAACTAAAGACTGTTTACCCAAATTACAAGAAATTTGAGCAGACATTTTTTTCTAGATTGCAGCACAGTTGAAAATGTTTATTTTTTATTAAATCTATATTAGGTTAGTACTTGATATGAGACACCATAGACAATGATATACAAATAAACACGTTAACGACTCACCTCTTCGCAGAGAGACAGCATACGTCTTGTACTGTCCAGGGACTGAAAAATAATAAAAAAAAATGTTAATACACTAACAAATTAAGATTGGTAGAGTATAAATTAAGACAACATTATTGAATGAGAATAAGCCTATATCCACAAATATCCAATTGCAAGTATTGTGTTAAGTAAATAGCTGAAGTAGCTTGGATATAGATACAGTAGTGGATAAAAGAGGGTTAGCAGTAAGTATGTAAACATACCATTGCGAGTATTGTGGTCAGTAAATATCTGCAGTGGCTTGGATATAGATCCAGCAGTGGATAAATGAGGGTTAGCAGTAAGTACGTAGACATACCACTAAGAGTATTGTGGTTAGTAAATAGTTGAAGTGGCTTGGATATAGATCCAGCAGTGGATAAATGCGGGTTAGCAGTGAGAAAGTAGACATATAATTACGAGTATTATGGTAAGTAAAAAGCTGAAGTGGCTTGGATATAGATCCAGCAGTGGATAAATGAGGGTTAGCAGTAAGCATATAGACATACCATTGCGAGTATAATGGTTAGTCAATAGCTGAAGTTTGTTCATAAAAAGTAGGATAGGATACAGGATGTCTTATTCTAGTTGGGTTGGAGGCCTACGATGTCTAGTTTTTTCCACAGAGATTCCTACCCATTACTACTATTTCCAGATCTTTTGGACACTCCAAAATAAATCTTTTATAACATAATTGACATCTATCTCTGCCAGGTTTTTTTTTAATTTATAATAGCACAACTGTATTTATATAAATGTTCATTATTTGATACTCACGTCATCGGTGACTTGCCCTGCTTTCAACTGCAACTCCTGCAACTCTGTCCTGGGGACTCCTGGCGCCTCCCCAGCAGGCTCCGCCGCGGTTCCTGACGGCATTCTGAAATACACAACAAATACATGATATTAGGTAACAATACATTAATTAAAACTTCAAAATCAAATGGAATAGGACGGACACCTTCAAAGTAGAATCTCGAATTTTTTAATGTAGTTCGAACACTGCTGTCGATTTACTCTACCGTAAGGATACTATTAGAGGTGGATTTGGGTTTATTTCAAACCCAGAATAGCCTTCAATATAGCACTGAGAAAAATACTGAGTACTAGTGATTACGGAATTATGCTATTCACAGTGCAAAAATTATAGTAGATTTCCTGCAGGGTTACTCTTGACACAATCTAAATACGATCTTAATCTTGTTTTGGTCTTAATCATACGACGCACGTTGTAATCATTATTTTTATAAATCCATTCTGCCCCTATAGGTTCAAATACACTCTACAATACAGTTCATTCATTGTCTTGGATTGTGACCCGCATTTTTTGTTCAAATCATTCACTTTTCATTGGGAAGTCACCCTACAGAGTTGTTATTTTAACATCTTCCGTGAATTGATCATCATATCCCTTAGGGATTTGATCAATTCTCAATTTTCATCATTTCGACATGTACAATCAAAGATATACTAGATATGCAATTCAAAAAAAAATCTGTCGTGAAACCGATACAGCCGATGCAGCCAGTTTTAAACTAGCGTCCGTTGAGACTGTTTGTGAGACAGCGCATAACCATTATCATCTCAATGATATGGAGTGAGACAGCATAATATTATTATTGTTATTATTAATGCGTTAAGTTGGAACACGAATATTCCGCAATAATGTACTGAATTGCAAGTCTAGTATGTCTATGTGTACAATAATGTGAACAGTTAGTTCCCACAGAATAAAAACGGTAAAATCTCACATAAAAAACAAGAAGTAAGTCCGTATATTGAATATATTTTCATTACACTAGAAATATAGGTATACAAAAAGAATTATTGATGGAAAGAGAGAGGATGATAAAATTAAATAAAAGACTTCTGAAACAATCGTAATGCGGGGGGGGGGGGGTATAAATATGAAACGGATGTAAAAATCTACGGAAAGCTCGACATATGTAGGTAATGTATGTAGAAGTTCAAATACCTTTCTCATACTACGAACTCTAGCTCAGGGTTCCCCAACTTTGTGCACGCGGACCAAATTTTAAGCAGCGCTCGCGACAAAATATTTATTTATTTTCTTTAGAACAAACAGTCATTACACGAAACAATGCCAATGGTAGATTATACAGATGATGGACCAAAATAGTTCATTTATATTACCTGAATGCGCAATCAGAGCATTATAATATTACCAATGAAATCAACCAAATCAGAATACTTTACAGATATCTGACGAACAATGAATATAGCATAATAAATAAATAGGGTCATTCCGTGTCAATTCAACACAATTTGGAGAGATTTTCAGACTTGATGTCTCAGATTTTCATGTTTTTTTTTTATGCAGCAATATATCATAGACTTATGAAAAAATACCAAATTTCAGTTATGTAGCACAATTATTTTTGAAGTTATTAATTTTTTAAAATCACATTTTTTATGAAAATACTCATGTCTTGGCATCTTTGGATGCCTATAGACTGGCAACCAGTGATAATATAAACATGGGAGAGGTCTCGTTTTAAAGCTGTTGAATGGGGCTTTAATCTGATTTGCCACAGGATAGGGGTCACGGTTTGAAAAAAAAAAAATTAAAAAATTAAATTTTTCATAAAGTGACAATTTTGAAAATTCCAAAAAAATTGACAAAAATAGTTTGTAATGTATTAATACATATACCAAAATTCTATTATGGGATCTCAATGGGATCAGGAGATACAGGGCTTCAGAAATGCATGCATATATGTATTAATACATTACAAAAATAATTGTGCTACATAACTGAAATTTGGTAATTTTTCATAAGTCCATGATATATTGCTGCATAAAAAAAATCATGAAAATCTGAGACATCAAGTCTGAATCAGTGTGATGATTTGACACGGAATAACCCAATATTCAAATAATGAAAAAAAACAAAAATTAGACAATCGTGAAAAGTATAACCTTTAGAATAAAGGAGCCTTCAAAAATCAAACGAAAAATTCTTTAACAAATAGAAGAGATCGTGAAATTTCGATATTATTGACCGAAGGTCCATTTCAAGATAAATTGAAAAAAAATAACACAGTATGTAGTTAACTTCCAAATGACTATATTAACTTCGCTTACTAATATTCGGAGACTCTCGACTCTTTTTCTAATTGCCTGATGAAAGAGTCGAGAGTCTCCGAATACTAGTAAGCGAAGTTAATAAAAGTCATTTGGAAATTAACTACATACTTTATTTATTTAAACACAATATACGGCAATTGCCTTTATAAGTATACAGATAAACTTTACAATATCACATAATCATTTAACACATGTACAAAAATATAAAAACAAACAAAACATAGCTATCCTACTCCAGTTCGAGTAAAAAAATAAAAATGAAAATTTAAATACAAATACAATAAATTCATTAAAAAACACACTCATAAACCATATACCCAAATAAATTATATTCAATCATACATCTAAACAAAATCATAAAAACAAAAACAAAAAGACGAACGCCATAGCTAACACACAACAAATCATTTCAAGATACTCTTATATAGTAACAATTTTAGAGCCACACAATAAACAAGAGAAAATATGCTAGGTCTGACATGAGAGAAGCGATTCCATTATTTTAAACTTATATTCCAACAGAGATGTGCCAAATACATCTACAACATCCGCAAATTTGTTTCCATGACGCTGCAATCTGTTCACAGACGAGTTATAATCATATTGTGCTTATTTCAATTTATCTATGATCGTGAAATGTTTCAAATTCTTATAGCAAATTGAAAATCTGGCGACGGGGGTGGGGGTAGAAATTTTAAATGCAAGTGAAATTACTAAATTCTGCAATCGAGGTCTTAGAAAAAGATCCACCTTTTGATTGTAAAAAAATTGTCATCTTAGTAATATTTCTTTATATTTTAATCAGATTTGTGGCCATCATTATTTTCTATACTCTCGATTGCGCCCGCGTGACGTAAAAGTTGGGAACCCCTTCTTAACTAATACTCTCTAGTATTTTGGAGGCAACACATACAAATTCCTTCGATCGATATGCCAATGACCTTCCATACACGAGTAAAAATTTATTTTTCGGTACATAACTATTTTAACGATAAAATTTGTCGTAATAGAAATCGCTGAATGTACCTATATAAGAAATTGCATGAATGTGAATGAAAACGAAAAAAGTATGTAAGGTATGAACAATATGGCTTTCCATTCTCTCTGCCTACTCCATTTGAGGTACGAGGGACGCATTGTATGTACCCAGAAGGATATTCGCACCAAACTTCTAACTTGCTTTTAAACTTCAGTACTCTAACATTTCTAACTTGCTTATGCATGCTCGTGCATGCTCAACACGTGACCGTCCTGTAGGATTTGATTTAAATGATCTTGTCATTTGATCCTCGGACGTCCACGTCTCCGAGCACCATTCCTCTCAGCCAAATATATTTTCTTGGTCATTCTGTCCTCATTCATTCTTTCCACATGCCCATACTTTCGTAACTTATTTACATTCATCCTTGTTATTACACCAACTTGCATTTCACATTCCTCTCGTATAGCACTGTTACGCACATAATCTCTCATATATACAAAATAAAATTTTGTATTTCATACATGTTGCCTTTTTAGAAAGAATAGAAAGACAATCTAATATATAAAATTCTCGTGTCACGGTGTTTGTTATCATACTCCTCCGAAACGGCTGGACCGATTTTGATGAAATTTTTTGTGCTTATCGGGTAGGTCTGAGAATCGGCCGACATCTATTTTTCATACCCCTAAAAGTTAAGGGTGGTCCACCCCGGTTTTTTTTATTTTTGGACAAAGTTTATTTTTTTTTATTTTTTTTTTGGGATTAAAAAATACATACAGCCCTGAATTTTAACCCTTCTACCATAAACCCCTATTTTTTAATAGCGGTTGTTCTATTTATATTCGGTTGTTCATAGTATATGGCATAATGTATATGGGAAAACAACGTTTGCCGGGTCAGCTAGTATAATATAAAATTTTGCACAATGACTGTAAAAAATACATAACTATTCGTGAAAAAATTATACGGACGGCCTAAATCAATAGAACTTTGTAATTTGTCAGATGACATGCGAAAAATTAATCAAACATAGAAAAATTGTGAATTATAAAAATAAACTATGTTTATTTTGCCATGATTTGCGATTTTGCATTGTTTATATAAAATAATGTCACTAAATAAATACTTACTTAACTACATAACACACACACACACACACACACACACACACACACAAGTCATGAGAACGATTTCGCAATTTGAACCCATAGAGAATAGAACAATACAGATAGATCATGAAACTTAATCGAAGTGACAGTGTGAACTAAAGTGAAGTTAGTCACAAATAAACCATGCATTTAATCGTTTTAACCTCAAGATTTACAAGTGTTTGTTTTTTTTTTTTGTTAATAATAATAATAATAAAATATTTCGGATAGATGCAGAGCCTGTTATCGGGAGGGAGAGACATTAAGACATATTTTGTCTGGATGTTCTCTTCTTTCCGGAACAGACTATTTGAAAAGACATGATCAGGTAGCAAAAATATTACATCAAAATTTAGCTTTGAAATTCAAATTAATTGAACAGGAATCAAAATTACCATACTATAATTATTGTCCAGTATCGGTACTTGAAAACAATGACACTAAACTCTACTGGGATCGACCAATTCAAACTGATCGAACTATTATAGCTAATCGACCAGATATTGTGTTGGTCGATCGCAGATGCCGTAAAACATACATCATAGACATCACTATACCGCACGATGAAAATTTAAATAAAGCTGAGCAAGATAAGATAATAAAATATCTTGATCTTGCTCACGAAATCAAAGATATGTGGAGAACACCTACCACAATCATCGTGCCTATAGTGTTGTCTGTGAATGGTTTAATACCTAAGAGTCTGTCAAGCAACCTCAGAAAACTGGGAGTAGATGACAGGCTCAAATACAGCATGCAGAAGGCCGTACTTCTATCGTCCACCAGGATAGTAAGAAGGTTTTTGTCCCTGTAGCTCTGTAAGTGATCTCCCATGATTGTACTATTTCATAGAACATCATGGAAGAATCAACTCGAATAATGTTGGGGTTCTACATTTTGAATATAAATTTATTTTAATATTTTATGGTTTTTGTTATTTAATGTTATATTTAAATTTTATTGTTAATCTTATATTGTATTTAAAATGTAGAATCTAATATTGTTTTGTTAAATAAATGAGATATGAGATAATAATAATCTTTATTGCACAAAAATAGTATACAAGGAAAAAAACATGATATCAAAACTACTGAATACATATTTATTTTTTTTATATTCTGTTATGAGAGAGAGATGAACTATTTTAAAAAGTAGAACACAGCATTTTAATTTCTTTCGATTTATTTTCAACAACAACAGTTTCATCTTCAGTTACAAACCATTATTACTAAATACGAAACTGTATGCTTTGAAATAAATATCGGCTTCTGCAGTTGATAATTGAGGACAAGATTGAGAGACGTCGTAGAGTGGGAAGAAGGCAGATGTCGTGGCTACGCAATATACGGATATATAATGGACCAGCATTCTCCAGAGTGATCGCCAACGTCGGGGGGACCTGATACGGCACTGATAGAAGAAGATGCTTTGAAAAAGATTTCACAAAATAAACCATAAAAAGAGAGAAAAAAAAAACAATGTTTTACCTACTTTTTATTACGAATCAAAAAATATATAACTACAATTTTAAATATGCACGTTTGATCATAAAGCGAATTTAGATAAGACAGAAAATATGATTTTTAATAAATTAATTAATATTTTTTTGTGTGCACGCCGTCATGACGGTGGAAGATTATCCTAGAAACAACACAGAGCAGCCAATGAAATAACTAAGCATGAAGAAAATAGTGCATCTATATATTTCAACCATCATTGGTAATACAAGTGCTTGCCTTATTATGCTCACTCCACAAACACAGATATACATCAATGTGTACAATTATAATAACCTATTATAGCGATTACCTCACTGCTGAGGTAGGTAATCACCATAATAACAACATACTGTTTACTTAGTCTTCTTGACTGAGGTGTTATTACCAACAGCGAACTTATATTTTATATTAGCCCAGGAAATATAGACCAAAAATCATGGTTTCAGGGAAATAATTTATAACTAGCTGAAACTTTCAGGGATGGTTCCTTGATGCTTCTGGAAGAAATCCTGAAAAGTCTCTAAAAATCTTATGTGAGCTTCTATCCAAAATGGCGGATTAAAGATGGCCGCCAAGCGCATGGCACCTTGCTAAATGTTTTTCATTATATCTTTGTAAATAAATAATCTTTTTGTATTCTGAAAAAAGATATATAATCTGGAAACATGTTTGTTTTTGTAAAAATATATTAAAAAAGTCTTAACAAATTACAAATAATATTTTTTTGAGTATGAAATATTTTTTTCGGAATAAAAAAAAAATAATTTTTAATATTTTACCCCATAACTTTTTATGTATTAATAAATCGTAAAAAACTATTCTTATACTTTTTCTGGCTGTAAATATAAGGATTATAATGAAAAATTTTTTTTGAAGAAATACTGAAAAATAGTTGAGATATTTGAATTAGAATGGAGCACCAGCGTGATCTCTTTGTCAAATAACGATTTCAGTCGGGCTGGTAAGTATGCGAAATATGGAATAAATCTTGAGTTATGTTTCTACAAGATTATCCATACATGAGGTAGGTTCCTGTAATATAAAAATAAAAACAAATTCTCTATAAATTTCGACCCACCCTACTCCACCTATGCCATAATATCACTTTTATCTTATTACAGTTTCTCCAAGAAGAATTTGCTCAGATATTCAAAATTCTTGCATGAAAACTGTAAATTTTCAAAACAAAACTTCAAATCCAGTTTATTAATACCCACTACGCTCAAAATAAGTAGTCATCGTCAATCATCGAAAAAGTTTTTAATGTAAATATAGGATATTATTTCGCACTATGATTGTAGAAATAACGCATTTTTGCGTAATATTTTCACTTAAGTTATTTATATCATAATGCATTCACCTACAAGTGGGGTAGCCACCAGACAAATTTCTTGTAATTAATGTACAGATCGTCGTCTCTGTGCCATAAAATTTAATCATTCAGAGGTGGCACCTAATCGTCGAATTTTAGATGATAGTTACTTTGTGTGTGATGTTTTATGAAAATTTTTCTTTTACAGGACACTCAAAATCTTACGGAAAAGATTGATAAAGGTCCATTCTTTTCTGGAGACTCTATTTTCATAATATTTCTATTATTTTTGGTAATGATAATGTATTTGTATTACGTCTGTCTATTAAATTTCACGTATTATGAAGGCTGCTAATTACGTTTCGGGAAATGGGGTAACCAGGGATATTTGAGTCCATCTAATATTTCCATCACAAAGTTTATTATTTTTAACAATATACCATCTCAGTAAATTTTCTCATACATATGATTACAAAACTTTTATTGCATTCCGAATGAGACACCTCCAGAACATGTATTTTTTTATACAACTTACACTTTTACTGGCGAATAAAATTATCAATAAGCAGTTAAATGTACATGAATTTGAACATAAATAGATAAACTGAGAGTAAAAACGAAATTTCATAGCAAAAAAATCAATAATTACATGTTTTGAGTGGTCAAATTGTCATTTATTTGAACCGATGTGTAAAAGTATCAGTTACCAGTCTGATGAATGATTTGGCATCAAAAAAATTTTTTCATTATAATCCTTATATTCACAGCCAGAAAAAGTATAAGAATAGTTTTTTACGATTTATTAATACATAAAAAGTTATGGGGTAAAATATTAAAAATTATTTTTTTTTTATTCCGAAAAAAATATTTCATACTCAAAAAAATATTATTTGTAATTTGTTAAGACTTTTTTAATATATTTTTACAAAAACAAACATGTTTCCAGATTATATATCTTTTTTCAGAATACAAAAAGAATTTTTATTTACAAAGATATAATGAAAAACATTTAGCAAGGTGCCATGCGCTTGGCGGCCATCTTTAATCCGCCATTTTGGATAGAAGCTCACATAAGATTTTTAGAGACTTTTCAGGATTTCTTCCAGAAGCATCAAGGAACCATCCCTGAAAGTTTCAGCTGGTTATAAATTATTTCCCTGAAAAATCCTATATTTCCTGGGCTATATACAAAGTTTATCTGTACCATCATAAACTCGCTCTCTGTACATTGAATTGTATAGGTAACTGATATTTTTATGATACTTAATATTACTTGCATACATACATACATCTTCATCCCCTTGTCTTTGATTTTTTAAATATTATAACCAATGTACAATGAAGAATAAAAAAATTGTATCTCTCACAAATGCAGTAAAATATAATAGAGAATTGTAGTAGTTAAATAAAATATAATAGAGAAGTACATAACTATCCCACTAGAAGTCGTGATTTGTTAAGAGTTGGAAGGAACAGACTATCATCCACCGACAACAGTCTGTTTAATAAAGGTCTCAATACCTTTAATCAACTTCCAGAGACCATCAGAATCTCTCCTACAATATCAGTCTTCCTGGGTAGATGTTTAAAATATGTTAAAGATAAATATTAAAATTAAGGTTATAAGGTTTTACATTGTTATTAATTTTTCTTGTCTTACAGGTATCACTAGGTTAAGGTGTATCTACTTACTATAATTTTAGGTTTGTATTATATTTTTATGTATTTTAAGGTTAGATTTAAAAGTTAGATTTGTATATTTCATTTATAACTTTATAAACAAATTAAAAAAGTAGTTAGTTACGTAATAAACATACCAGTCGTCCTCTCCGTGCTGATATAAAAATAAGACATTCAGGATGGGTGGAATACCTCATCACAGCTAAATTGAAAATTATAAATGTCATTCGTGATATTTTATGAATACCAGTCTTTAACAGGACATTCGAAAACTTGCAGAAAAGGGTGGTATTCCTTGCAGACTTCACTTATTTCGATAGAATTTTTACATCTTGGGCTTGTTGGGAGAGATCGCGCCTATACGATAAACTCGCCCAATGTACCTACATTGATTAAATCTAACTTGAATGTATTAATTATACCTTCTATGTACCTAATTGTTTGTAATCAATTTACAGTAAAGAATGAATAAATAAATAAATAAATAATATAAAGAAATTATCAAATAAAATAAATATTTATTATTATTTTGTTTTGTGTTACTGTTAAGTAACATTGGTATACTAAAAACGAAATAGAATCGGGGGTAATATCTCACAAGTGTGTAGTCAGCAGACCATGAGCGTGCAAACCGTCTTCTCCGCGCCAAACAAAAAACTACTACTACTACTATACCATCACGGCATATCCCACAAGTGGGGTAGCCAGCAGACCAGCTGCATATAAAAAATGCAAGCTGTCTTCTCCGTGCCAATATAAAATCAAGAAATTCAGGATGGGTGGCAAACCTCATTACTGAATTTAAGATGTAAAATGTCTTATTTTTCGAACACCTGCCTTTTACAGGACACTCGAAAACTTATGGAGAAAAGTGGGAGACCAATTCTTTACCGGGTGCTCCACGGGATAAGAGATCAAGGAATTTAAGATGTAAAAATGTCTTTAGGTAATAAACCCGGCGCGATTGATTTTTCAAATTGAAGATTTTTTTTTATAAGTTTGTCTATTATGGCTGGGTCATAACCGTTATTATGAGCTAAGATTTTAATGGTATTTAATTCCTTTTTATAGTTTTCTGAGGAGAGAGGGACAAGTTTTAACCTGTGTATTAGAGAATGAAAAGTCGACATCTTGTGTGAGATATGGTGCTGTGATGTGGCATTTATGATGTTATTATTCAAAATAGCCATATAAATAACATTATTTTAATACAATCACCTTTATTGAATTGAGAGAAGTAAGAATACGAAAGCCTTTTATAAAGCGATAAGTACACAATAAAAGCATTAGTGATACAATGGCCTTCCGCAAGGCTGCTTACAAAATAAACTTGGAAATTTCATTAACTTATGTTATTAGACTTATGAACTCAGAGTCTAAAGAATCTAAGGAATGGCTCCGCAGAATGATCATTTTTTGTACCGAATTGTATTTAAACGAGTGACATAAACTTCAAATAAAAGTTTACAAAAATGAGCTACAGGATTACAGATTAGGCGAATAATAATGTGAGCGACCACTTATACAACTGTGCGATTCATAAGCGTCGAAACTCTGTGTTGTGCGCTCCTTAAGGAAGTTCACATTATTATTTATGTGTATCATATACATAGTGTGTATATGTGTATCATAGATGTTGGAACAAGCTGCCTCTGTGTCTGCGAGAGGAGGTGAATGGAGAGAGTTTTAAAAGAGGGTTGAAGACACACCTATTTGCTGGGAGTTTCGGGTGATGCATACGATTTACAGCGCCCTTGAGGTCATGTTATGAGTAAACGGCGCTTTACAAATTGTCCATATATATATACAACATACCTACCTACTTAGTTAATACCTATTCAAATAGGTTAACTATGGATGAGTGTGACCAATTGCATCAATAATCTGGAGTGGTTCAAAATATGTTTGAGTTTATAGTTGTTTGACAATGTCGAGTCCGTCGGTAATATGGAAGTAGAATTTCGGCTTCTTGCACAAGGGGCGCGCGGTTCTCTTTTCACGACACAAGCTTTTAGTTTACTGTGGAATGAAATGTATAAGGTTGTGCTTGGGTTTATAATAAAAAATATATAAATAATTTGATATGTATATCTAGATTTAACAAAAGGATTATCCTAGAACAGGTCTACCTAGTTAAATAATCCTATTTCTTACTTGTATCTTTTATATTTGTTGAATAAATAGATAAATAAATTTTATATAATATGACTTGTTAATAAAACGAATGGACAGAGAACTCCTGTTGGACGTTAAAGTGCGCAAGATCTCATATCTGGGTCATATTATAATGCGTGGAGAAAAGTACCACATTCTGCGTTTGATTATGACAGGCAAGATAGAGGAACGTCGAGGGGCTGGCAGAAGGCAAACATCTTGGCTGCGCAATATACTAGATTGGACTGGAATGAGATATGTGGAGGAGTTATTCCAGACAGCGCAGGACCGGGACGCCTATGCCAGAGTGATCGCCAACGTCGGGGGGACCTGAAAGGGCGCCTACAGAAGAAGAATAAAACAAAAATAAAATTGAAAACATGATTGGTTGGCAATCTGGTAAAATTTTCGATAAGAATATTACGGGTGCACACCCCGCTGCCAAATAGCTCTACCTTCGGGATACAATCATACCATAAGTCTTAAACCATTATCACTTGTCATTTTAGGATGATATAGCAGCTTAGCTCTCAAAACATCCAGGGGAAAGGGGTGTGAAACCTTCAATGTTAATAAAAAAAAAACAAAAAAATATGCAGGCTAAGTCTTTCAGTCATTGAGTTAAATAACGATTCTTTTACAATCTTAAACAATAAAGTCCTGAGTCCTCGATCACTATTCAAATTGAACGAGAATTTTTAAAGGAAAAACCAATTATTAGAATTATCCTACAACATTATAAAATAATCCGTAATAATATGTAAAATAATGGTCATGTTTAAGCTTTAATCGGAAAAACCTGTTTTAATTCTTACATTTAATACCGGAACTGACAATACGAGTACGTATAGTACGAGTATAGTGATACACAATTACTTTAAAATTATATTGTTAAGAATTAAGTAAACATTTAAATTAGAATGGTTATCAATACTAAACTGATTAAACGAAGTAATAAAAATAACCAGAACTCATAATACGTTTTGTTATTTATAAATTAATAATCTATCTAATACGTTTACACATCCTGCGAGGCGATAAATATCGGCTTCTGCAGTTGATAATAGAAGGCAATATTGAGGGACGTCGCGTCGTGGAGTGGGAAGGAGGCAGATGTCGTGGCTGCGTAATAAACGGCAATGGACCTGAATAACACAGATGGGAGAACTGGTCCGCATAGCGCGAGACAGAGAAGCATTCTCCAGATTGATCGCCAACGTCGGGGGAACCTGATACGGCACAGACAGAAGAAGAACACGTTTACATCAATGACACAGAAAGGACAGTCGGTATGATTATAAGATGTGGAGGATACAGGTGATGGGCTTTCAGATCGTTCAATGTCGTCTAGAAGGTTCTGGACGTATCAGTGCGAATAAGTATGGCGTGTTGGAGTGTAAGTGCTATATTAATGGTTTACTGTTGCAGCGTGCGCATTTACAGAAGGTGTCTGTATAGTTGTACCGCGTTTCGCTGTTGCAGTTTGAAAGTGTTCATGGGGTAAAATACTCGAACACACCGGTTCACGCAGGAACGGTGAGAGAAAACGTGTTAAGTAAGAGAAATCGACGTGCGAGTACCTATAAGTAAAAATATGAATCTAAAAGAAGCGAAAGAAGTATGAAAAGATAGATCTATATAGCGTTCCATCCTCTCTGCCAACCCCGCTAGGAACACGGCGTGAGGGTATAATAAATATCCACATACATAACATCACGGCATTTCCAATAAGTGGGGTAAACAGCGGATTGACCGTATGTAAAAATCATGCAAATCGTCCTTTTCGTGCCAAAAAAATTGATACTTTCAGGATGAGTGGTATCTATACCTAATCGCTAAATTGAGATCTTAAATGTCTTACGCGAAATGTTCTACGTTTTACAGAACACTCGAAAACTTACTAAAATAATTGGGAGGCCTATTCTTTACCGGGGAATCCACGTGGTAAAAATAGTGATGTGAGAAGAGAAAATTCTCCAAAGAAATTTCTCCGAGAATTTCTCCTCTGATGGAAGAGAAATTTCTCTTCATAATTTTTCTTTGTGGTATTATAACCTTTCGCCCAGTACACTTCGCAGCCAACCTGATTGATCCAAAAATTTGTGGGGCTGATTAAGGCCCAAATCAGAGGTTATTGACACTTTTTTCCATGTACGTACCTGCAATTTTTTTTACTTAAATATGGGCATGTGGGGTGTCAAACATCAAGATTTTTCATCAGTTATTAGCACTTTTTTCTATGTAGGTACCTAACATTTTTTTGTTTCCATAATTAATTGTAGCCATATTGGTGATATATTGTCTCAACATATTTTGTACATTGTTATTGATTGATTGAATAAAGTATTTATTATTATTATACTGTTAAATAAAAAATAGTGGAGATGCGATCGTTAAGAAGAATGGTTGGTAAACGCTGCGTGATAGAGTGAAGAATGAGGATATTAGAAGAATGAGCGGATGCAAGAAGAGTGTTGTGGACAGAATGCGCGTGAATAAACTACGGTGGTTTGGACACATTGAACGAATGAACGAAGTAAGAATGACAAAGAGGATATACTTGTCTGAAAGACAAGGTGTGAGGAAGCGCGAACGTCCGAGAACCACGTGGCTTGATCACGTGGATCAAATTCTCAAGGACGGACGCGTGTTGAGTAAGAGGAATCGACGTGCGTGTATGAGAAACTGTATGAATGTGGAGGAAGCGAAGGAAGTGTGTAAAGATAGATCTGTGTGGCGTTCCGTTCTCGCTGCCTACCCCACTTGGGATACGGCTAGAGGGTATAGTATAGTATAGTATAGAAATAAAAAATAAAATACTTCGAGAAATTTCTCGGAAAATTTCTCCAAAAATGATTTCTTGAGAATTCCACAACACTAGGTAAAAACAATGTTTATATCGGGTTTAACGATTATTGGTTTTCAAATCAATCGGTAATGTTCCGGAAATCAACAATTTTTATTTACATAATTTACCCATCACTATTATACTGAGACCAAAGTATCTCTACAAGATCGAAATTTTATCGAGTACAATATTATATATTAATATTTGCTCGTTGTGTCCACACGTATAACAAGAAAACTCGTTTTCTTCAATACAAATAATAATATCGCGAAACAAAAAAACATTAAACAGGTTGAAAAATAAATAATGTGTTGAACGTGTTAAAATGTCACAGTGACTAATAAAATAAATAAATTAAAAGAACAATTGAAAAATAATAACAGTATCTAACTATCGGATCCATAAAAAAAAATAAAAACATAAAGAAACTTGTGGTCATTTTCTCAAAGTTTTCGAATGTGCTGTAAAAGGCATGTGTTCGTATTAAAAATTTTTTTTAAATATATTTGGGTTTTTGTTATAAACCCAAATACAACCATACACATTTTTCACAGTAAGCTAAAAGCTTCTGTCGTGAAAGGGGAGTTTGCCGGAACCTGGGATCGAATAATTAAGACATTTTACATCTTATATTCAGCGATTAGGTTTGCCGCCCATTCAGAATGTCTTAAATTTTTGTTGGCATATAGAGGACAGCTGAGATGAATAAAAAATTGTGTTTTGGATATATATATTTTAAGTTCAGATTAGTCAACCGACGACAAATAGTGGAAGTATATGTTAAAACAAAACAGTGATATTATCATTTCATTTATTTTCAACTTTATTATTTTCTGTATTACAAAGTGCCACAACGTTCCGAAAATGTTGATTATAATACTCAATTCATTTCTTTACAGCATATCTCTTAAATCATTTCAGTTTCTTTACTTTCATATATTCCCAAAGGCCCTCTTTTAACTTTAATCTACCCACCGTTTTCATTTGTTTTCATCAATTTATTCTTTTGTTTCTACACTGAAAAGAAAAAAAACGCATTCATTCAAGAGAATTGTCTCGAGTCAAGTAACTAAAATTTTGTATACAAAAAAATAATTATTTTCTAAACCAAAGAAGATTTTTATTATCGTGATAGAAAAAAATAAATAAATCAAAACAAGAAATTATATCTTCCGTGTAGTATCCAGCAAAAAAGTTGTCTCCCACTCATTTTCGCCAGTTTTAGAGTGTCCTGTAAAACGGAAGGTGTTTGGAAAAATAAAAACATTTTACATCTTAAATTCAGTAATGAGGTTTGCCACCCATCCTGAATGGTTTTTCTCGACACGGAAAGGACAGCTTGCAATGGTTGTTACATGCAGCTGGTCCGCTGGATACCCTACTTGTGAAAAATGCCGTGATAGTGTAGGAGATTATTTCTCAATTTAAGAAGATATCGCAGAAGAATTTAAATTCTCAAAACAGCAAAACAATATTCTATTAAATAAAATATAAAAATATATTATTGAGCACTGTTTAATCTCCACTTTGTCAGGTTAGATACCGAACGTTTTCGCCTATACTTGTAGGCATCTTCAGGGAAACACAAAAACTCTTGAATTATAACATATGAATTAAAACAATATTCGTAGAAAAATTATAATTCTACATCTTATTTATTTATTTATTCATTCTTTCCTGCACATTGATGACGATATATACAATTTTATAGAAAAATGCATTCAAATGAGATATTATCAATATACAGTGGCGCGATCTCTTCAAACTTACCCAATCTTATTGAAGAGAACAGATTTTCTAAATTCTTAACTCATGACAATATCATCTTGAATTGTTTTGAGATAATAAAAAATCTTGTTTTAGAGAATAAAATCGACATGTTTTTTTGTGTGCAATCTAATCTTACCATTTCATTGTTCACCTTTATCATCCATTGTTTTATTTTTATGTTGATATATTTGCATTATACTGTAGATGGACTTGCTCCGAAAGTAATCTGAGATTTAATTAAAGTTAATAAATGAAAGAAAAAAGAGTTATTTTATTTCACTCGTTTTAATCGATTTTAACATTCTACTCAATTTAATTTTCCGTGCAATAATAGTTGAGGTAAAGGATCTTGAAGCTATTTGCATAAATGAATATTTATTATATAAATACATATTATTATTATTATGCTACATTTCATAAAATAAAAAAAAAGAAAAGTTAAAAGACAAAATAGATGTAAAAACCAATTGGTACATTTGGAAAAGTTGATCAGTTAAATAAATACAAAACAACCAAGTGCTTACAATAATTACAAGTTGACGTTTTTGAATAATTAACGCGTTATAAGATTTGATTTAATGTGTATAATTCCGTTAAATCCTTGCCTGAACATTTTAGTCAATACGTTAATACGTGTGTTATTTCTCTACTCTATTCAATGCCATCACGGCATATCCCTCACGTAGGGTAGCCAGCAGACCAGATGATGATGATGATGATGATGATGATGATTTTGGATGATTTCATTTTATTTTCGACGCCGTTTAACAGTCCCTAGACTGTCTAAAGGGCGCCAGTGAAGAATTCAGTTTTTACTTCTGAATTTGCTTCTGAAGCTAGTGACTGTCTATCTCTCAGTAGCACCGGTAGGCGATTCCACATAACCGGTCCAACAACATCAAAGGTAATGTCCTAGAAATGACGAATTGTACAGTGTCCTTGAGGTGTTTTAGCACGCAAACGACACATTAATTTTGTCCAATAATAATAATAATAACATTAACATGCAGGCTTTCCTCTCCGCACTAACGAAAAATTAAGACATTCAGAATAGGTGGCAAACCTTATTGCTGAATTGAAGATTAAAATGTCTTTATTTTTAATCATCTGCTTTTAACAGGGTACTCAAAAACTTACGGAAAAGAATAGGGGACCAATTCTTTGCCGGGCGCTCCACGGCAAATGTTTATTTATATGTCCTATAAGGATTTTTTTAAGTAAAGGAAAAAACTAATGCCTTCTATACGAACTTTTGTCGACTGAGCATTTTCCAAAATAACAAAATTACAGCGTTTGTAATACCAAGTCATCATGTTTGTATGAAAAGTAAATATTTTACTATGGGTAAGAACTTTGAGGAGGTCGGTAGCCTGATGGCAGAGCTTCAGACTTTTAATCGAAAGATCCGAGTTCGACTCCATCAGCTGCCGACTTATTCCATCTTCACGACAGAAGCATATTGCTTACTTCGAGGGAGTCTGGGTGTATTTGTGTTTATTTCAAATCCAGATTAATCATTTTTTTTTGCAAAAAATCATAATATTAAAATAATTGTATTAAGTTGTCAATGATTATTTTCTTAGTGAAGTCAGGTTTAAAGAAGGCTGTGACTGAAAAATCAAAAGAAATAAAATTAGGGACATAAACATAATTATGATGAATCAGTGCTTATGATAAAAATAAAAACTACATAGCCACAAAGGCTAAACAAAGCTAAATATAAGTGTTTTAGTTTTATTAATTTAACCATGGAAGCCATTATTGAGGCTGTCTTCAATAACAATAACTCATTATCAGAGGTGTTACAAAACTCATGGTTTAATGAAAGTGAAAAGATGATACTGATAAATTCAGAAGATGATTTCGACGGATCAGTGTTTGAAAATGGAACTAGTTCTTCTAACGGAACAGTGGCTCAAAGTTTTGAAGTTACATTGTCACAGCAAATAACCATGACAGTCATAGGTATTTTTATTGTCAGCATAAATTTGCTGGTTGTTACGACAAGCGGACTTATTATGAAGAAAGGTAATTATTATTTTATTTGTTACGGTCCTAGAATAAATAAAATTTATATCTGTTAATCATATTTTTAGTTATTAAACTACTCCAGATTAATCATTCCAATCAATCTAACTCCGGAAAAGATCAGAACATTCTGTTGACTTCGGGAATCGAACCCACGACCCCTTGCTTAAAAGTCAAGTAGTGTAAAGACCGATAGTCAATCTATTTGAATAGTTATTAACTAGGTAGGTATGTTGAACATGATGCACATACATTTATGTGAATTTAGGAATGCATGATAAAGAGTTTCGACGCTAATGAATCGACGCGAAGCTTGGTTTAAAGCTTTAAGCTCTATAAGCCCGACCAACATTCCCAATTTCTCTGCATCAAGCTCATCAGATGTCTCAAAAATTTTTGAGTTGATTTTTTCGGAGTTGAATTGATTGGAATGATTAATCTGGTAATCCCAGTTAAAGAGTAATAATTCCAATTATTTTCAGGCTTTTACTGAAATTGATGTTGCCATTTCCAGGTATAGAACCTCGTTGCACTTACCTGCTGTTGGGGAACCTTGCACTAGTGGACATGGTCATAGGAATGGTTGGTATCATTGTGGTACTATTCTTTAAGGAGCTATCCCGACTGCAATTTACAGGATGCGTCATAAAACTTGGTATGTTGAAAACTTTTTACAGATCTTAAAGCTCTAAACACAACTTGTTTGAGACTTATTGAGTATTTTCATGATAAATTACATATTTTTTAAAATCCTCATACACCAACTAGCAAACACCATTAAAGCCTAATATTTTGACAAACTTAATTTTATTTTCATACCTAATATGTCTAATGCCTTAGATCAGTGATTCCGAAAGTGGTATATATCGATCCCCAGTGGTCAACGAGGACCTGCAATGGGCCCATGTCAGCGAATGGTTCATGTCACTACATATACGAGTATGTCACTACTCAAGGAAAATCGCAAGGGAAATCATCAAATTCTGGGAGTCTAGAGAATATATAAACAAAGGTTTTCACTTTTTCACTGTAAACAAGCAACGTCTCCCCCTCAGCGAGCCGCGCTAAAATTATCAAACATTGACAAAAAAAAATGTTGGACACCACTGTATTAGATAACTACTTCAAAATAATTCAGAAATGTAATGGTAAAGATATTATTTTGGATTTATTAAGGTGTGCAATCACGAAAGAAAATCCATTAAAATTTAAATAAGTCGATTTGTTTAAATATGTATATCTTTCTTTTTCAGGAATCTTCAATTCCACAATGATCGTCTCCATATACACTGTAATGCTGATAGCCCTAGACAGGTTCCTGTACATCATACACGGAATCAAATACAACCAACTCGTTTACCCAAGACGAGTTCGTCTCATGATAGTTCT
This sequence comes from Athripsodes cinereus, assembly GCA_947579605.1. Classification (NCBI taxonomy): domain Eukaryota; kingdom Metazoa; phylum Arthropoda; class Insecta; order Trichoptera; family Leptoceridae; genus Athripsodes; species Athripsodes cinereus. Next base: position 1,220,178 of record OX388321.1, read on the forward strand.
CACTTGGATATTTGGTAAGATCCTGGAAGCATTTTTTATTTTTATTTGAGAACAAGCATTTGGCGAGCCATGGCCTACCATTGCGATCCAATAACGAGCGTCTCCTGGCAATTTCTACACACAGTACCAATTATTTATCGAAATCATTCTCAGTTTATGGTGCTCCTTGTTGGAAAAATCTTCCTTCTTGGCATAGAGTTTCACAATTGCTCAATGTTTTTAAATCTTCTGTTAAGGAAAAAATTCTGTCTTCTAACTCAGTATCCATTCCCTAGTCCCCTCCTCCCCCCCCCCTGCTTCAATCTATAATCCCAACAACATGTTGGGTGTGTGTCAAATATTATTTTAATTTTTTTTTTGTTTTTTTTTCATTTGTTATGTATTGATGATATTTTATATAAGTAAATTTGTTTTAACTACGTATATTTCAATGTGTCTTGGATAGATGGAAGAAATCACTTGATAGTAATAATCTCGCCACTGCAAATCGTCCTAGTATAATAATTTTTATATTGTCTTGTTAACACTGTTATATAATGATGACGTGGAAAAAGAATAAATAAATAAATACAACACAGAAGAAGCAAAAATTACTGGCGATGGTGATTATACTCCCCTGATATTATTAAGGTTAAGATGGGTATAGAAAAGAGATTGTTTGCTACAAGAAACACATGATAAATAAAGTAGAGATATCTATTTGATTCAATCTTGGATTGAAAAGACGCTTGTTTGCTCCCTACTAAGAAATATCTGTGTCTAAGCAGAAATGTGATAAGCCAATTTTGGGATTTATCGTCCTTCCAGTATTATTAATTCTATTCATGCAAGATTACCCAATCTTCAGTAAAGCAAACCATTACTATTTATTATGTTAAGAAAAGTAATGTAACATGTTAAATATTTGAATGAAACAGGCAAATTTGTGTGAGTCTATTTAGACTGGACTTGCATTGGTTGAGCGCTGTTTCTTTATCCCTACTTGTTACCTTTTTGTATATAATATGTAGTTTATGTTTTAATATGTATGCTGTAGACACGCTCAATTGGGGGGTTGGCCTGATCAAATCAACATTATCCTCTCTTTTTATTTTCATATATGTTTCGTCAACCTACTGTGTGTGTCTCTATGTAATAAATAAATCAAGAAATAAAAAAATGCTTCGATTTGTTTCAGGGATATCCGTTGGAATGCTTCCAGGCTTTGGATGGTCCGCAAATTGGCAAGAAGGACAATTGTGTCTGTATATTGATATTGTCCCCAAGACTATGATACTAATAATTTTAATAATCACAACAATTCCTATTCCAATTATGCTAGGGCTCTACATCACAATTTTGGTGAAGGCATTTAAGAAGATTGGCCAGACAGAATCAGGGTTAACATTGGGAGTCGTAAAGGATACGGATCCAAAAACACTGAGAACATTCCGAGGAGGTTCATCTATAAATTTATCCGCAACAATATCTGAAAACTCCAGTTCAGGCTATTCGACCGGAGCGTCTTCGGACACTGTTTCAAAAATAATTTCCAGCAAAGATTTGAAAGGCAAAATAGAGAAAACTAATAGCGCCAACATGAAAAAATTGAGGGCAATCAAAGTGGTTATGTTAACTACAGGAGGATACATAGTCACGTGGATTCCAATTTGTATTACCACTTTACTTATCACTTACTGCGATCCAACTCTTACTCCTGAAAGATGCTACTCCATAAAATCTGCATCAGCTTATCTTTCAACACTATCATTCCTCAACTGCTTCCTGAATCCAATAATCTACGCCTGGTGGCATAACGGGTTCAGAAAATCGGCCATAAGGATTTATCACAAGAAAAGGAAAGAATTGATTGAATGGTGCGCAAGATTAAAGTTTATGGGAAGACAATGATCTCCAAATAATGTTTGACATAGATTTATGTATGTCGGATGATTTATTCCGCGCCGTTTAACGGAGCGTCCATCTCGTCCACGGAAAACTATGTTGGAAGAGCGATGTCTACAAATTGCTTCTGAGCGTTGTTATTGATTGGTTTTTGTGAAGGCCCTCGAGGAATCGATTCCAGATGACGGGTCCTGCGACACTTAAAGCCCAGTCGTAGAAGCAGAACTAGTTGGCTCTATTGATCTCGCCCAGAATATTGGTGGATGTCTTTGCTGAGCGTAGGGGTCTACTTGCAGCTGTTTTGAGAACACAGAGCTCAGAAAGTGACTGAGGTGCCAAATTATCCATAGTCTTGTAGACCATAAGGCACAGTTTGAGCATCTGTGATTTCATATCAGTAAAATACTCTTAATAGTTTTTTAGTGATAAGTTTCCCCAACTTCATTTTATCATCCATCAATTTATAGTTATGTACAAATTTTGTCTCTTCATAAACACTTTTGCTCATTTTCAGAATTACGGATTAAAAATGATATGAAAAAACGCTTTGCAACTTAATTCTACAAAATCATGAAAATCACACAAGAAGACCAAAAAAAAAGAAGGAATCTCAGAAAATGCAAACGTCCAAGAACTACGTAGCTTGATCACGTTCATCAAATTCTCAAGGACTGCCGTGCGCTGAATAAGAGAAATCGACCTGCGTGTTTCAGATATTGTATGATTGTAGAAGAAGTTTGTAAGGAAAGGTCTATATAGCATTCCTTTCTCTCTGCCTACCTCACTTAGGATGCGGCATGACGGAATAGAATAGAATATATATTAAAATATATGTTTAAAAAAAAACCACCCCATTTATGGAAGACGCCAAAACGATATAGGAATGATTACATATAGAATATATGATTTAAATAAATATTTTAATCTTTGGAGAAGGCAGTAATTATAGTCTCAACTTTTTAAATATATATTTAAAAAAGATATATCTGGGTTTTATTATAAACCCAAATACAACCTTATACTCCTTTCACAGTAAGCTAAAAGCTTGTGTCGTGAAAGGGGAGTTTGCCGGCACCTGGGATCGAACCACGGCCCCCTCTTTCACATTACACATACCTAATTACTTCATCATAATATTGTTTATGAACGAACCTCTTGAGACCACGGCGTGAGGGTGTATTAACACTGAATATTCATTATTAGTCCATACAAATCATGTTGGGTAATAGGAACTATGGTATGTACTAATACATTTAACGATACGAGTACATGACGTTATCGCAGTTATTTAGTTTGTATAATGTATTTCGTAATTTACAATATTGTATAACAATCTGTATTATGGTATGTATACATAATGATATTATTATGTATGGTGGTAGCGCCTTTGAAACAGTCAGCTGGGGGTTTCGCTTTCAAAGCGACGAATTTATAGTCACGGGAAAGCCCATGGTACAGTACATGGACATAATAATATAACACCGTATGCAGAGAGAATCGATCAATACGTTGTATCTCAAAAATATAAATATTATATGGATTCAGTAAATATCATAAAGCATATTATCTAATATATAAAATTCTCGTGTCACGGTGTTTGTTATCATACTCCTACGAAACGGCTGGACCGATTTTGATGAAATTTTGTGTGCTTATCGGATGGGTCTGAGAATCGGCCAACATCTATTTTTCATACCCCTAAAAGTTAAGAGTGGTCCACCCCAATTTTTTTTTTTTTTAGGTGAAGCCTTAAAAATACATACAGCCCTAAATTTTCACCTTTCTACCATCAACCCTTAATTTTTAATAGCGATATTAGTAATCTAGAAATAATGTATATGGCAAAATAACGTTTGCCGGGTCAGCTAGTACCCTACAACAATAATATTGCTGAAAGGTTCAGAAATAAATATTATTTTGATGGTATTACAGTTGAATTTTGAACTACAATTTTGAATTATCCGTCTATTTATTCATGACACGGAGTGGAAAACCTGTAAATAAAATTAAAATATGTAAGCAGGTATCTATCAGAAACCAAGTATCGTTTAAAAAGATACATACTTCCAGTAAAATTGTAATTAACACATTAAAGGCTGATACCATAAAATGTAGATATGAATGTTAGGTATAATAACTTAGCTTTAGTTTTAAATATTTTCAAATTGTTACTTAATCTATTTTTTTGCAATCTTATGAGCGAAACACTGTTTCTTTAAGATAATAAAATTATATTGTTAAAAATACAAAAAAATTGAGATGCGGGCTGTTTCACCATGACACACATTTGGTAACACGGACGTAATAACCGTAGGTTATCACAAATCACAATAATACTGTAACACTGCGCAGCAATCTAAATATGTACATAAATGTAACAAAATATACAGTGTATGTATTACGAGTTTATGTACAGTGAAATGGAATGGAGTGTAGCGGAACCATCCCGCCTAGTATGCTAGTAGCTGGCTGGCTGGCTAGCTGGCTGGCTGGGGTGACTGGGTGACCCGATGAGGGAGGGAGGTAGGCGGACTAGGCCGTGTCCCACTTACCCTGCACTGCCGCCGACATTATTATTGCAGGGTAAGCAATACACTAAATGATCGGTTGAAGAATTTATTTTTCTAATTTACAAAAAAGATATATCTGGGTTTTGTTATATACCCAAATACAACCTTATACACCTTTCACAGCAAGCTAAAAGCTTGTGTTGTGAAAGGGGAGTTTAAAAATAGCTTTTTTTAGGAATACGCACTTTCAGGCAATATCTCGTGAGATCCTTTATAAAGTAAAATTTTGATTGTATATTGGATTTGGTCCATTTTTTGTAAGAAGTCACAAAAAATACTAAGAAAACAAAATGAAATTATTTGCTTATCGATGTTTAACCATTTTAGTTAACCGTTTTATGAATATAATACCTATGTAAATTTAACATAAAGTGATACTACCATTATAATACATCAAATGTTTTTGTGTTAACACTTTGGAAATTCATTATAATTAAAATGATTTTAAAACACTGTATAATTTCCAAATTAAATTTATACACCTCAAACGTTTTCGCCAAGGCTTCTACTTGGCATCATCAGTCCTCCTGATGATGCCAAGTAGAAGCATTGGCGAAAACGTTTGAGGTGAATAAATTTAATTTGGAAATTATACAGTGTTTTAAAATCATTTTAACTACCATTATATTTATAAGTAAATAAAGATAGATGTCGGTGGAAAAATACATAGAAGAAGTCTATGATAGGTGCAATAAAAAAATTGTAAATTTCTAACATAATTCTTTGATTCCATTGAATTCCAAAACAGGTCAGTTTCTTTTCTGTTTACCCTTCGTATGACGTGTCAATACTGCAAACACCAGATAAGGAGAGGTTAGATGAGACTCGGATTAGGCGGGCCAGGCTGAGTCAGGCCGAGTCGACCTTCATATTCGTTTATTCTTATGCAACAACAAACATAAATCGTGCAGAAAAACAAAACTAAATTGCAACACAGACCTATTTTCCTAGTAGTCACGCTATACTTGTTTGATACTTGTACCATTTCAGTAATAAACTGGATTTTTCATTATCACTTGTTCACAGAGGTCGATTTGGATGTTGATTTTTACACACAGTTGAGCCTACTGACAACTCTAGCCAGTAGACCAGTCATCACATTATTATGGCATCTCCCACAAGTAGTGAAGTCAGTGTGAGTACTGACTGCATTAATGAGCGTACAGTTCGCCCTTTCCGAATCACAAAAAATTAAGACAATTATTAGTATACATAGCATGCTAAACACTTTGTGAAATATGACCGCTCTTGCAAATATCTGATTGTTACTTTCTACGTGAAATAAACCGAAACTTCATACAATTTATACTTTTCACGTCCTAAAAATATCGGTCGAATTTTTGCGTAATAAAACATATAGTTTTGTAAATTTTACAAAATGGTTGGATGACATATTTATCAGTCAATAAATCTTATGCGATCACCACTAAAAACAATAGGTACCTATAATATTTCTATTGAACGGATTGTTTGAATAGTTTATAATACAATAGGTAGCTGGTAAAATATACAAACAAATTGCCATCAGTTCATAAAGTGTATATTTACATACGGGTATTAGGCCCCTTGTTTATAAGATCGGCTCTTTCAGTATTTCGCCACTGAAAACATACAGGATATAAAAAGATCTACTCTGAATATCTATCAACTGAACATATATGTTTTCTTCAAGTATGAGAAGCCACCCCTGCGCTGCCGACCATCTAAAAAGTTGTTGGATCGCCGCAAAACCGCTATGGGTATTATCCGTGGAGCACCAAGCAAAGAATAGTATAATAGTAGTACCTAGATATAATATTATAATCTCCATCTCCAGAGTTTTAGTTGTGCATGCAAGTATTTATTAACACTTCCGTGCACAAGTGCTTGCATGAAACAAGGAGTAATGAAGTCATCCTTGGAATAGGAACCAGGCAATTCAGGACAAAAATAAGTGAATGTAAATAAATCGCAGATTTTTTATTCTACTCATATACATATACACAATCGAGAGAAACGTCTTTCCATTTTCTAAGATCACAACAAAATTCATTTGTAAAGATTGCTTTTTTATAGATTTTTTATTTAAACTTAAGATCCTATGCAGAATTCTGTTACCAACTTACTTTGGCACTTATACAGTAAATTATTAAAATAACAATGGACTCATAGATATAACATTTGTCTAAAGCTCACTAACCTGTCAGCGAACTTCATACAATGAACATACAAATAAACTTTTTCGTGCCTGATAAATACAAAAGAATACCAGAAAGTGTAGAAACATTTAAAGATTAGTATAATGCAAATCTCGGAAAAAAATCTAAGTATGTAAGAATTCGGAAACGATATAATTAATATCGACATGTATAATATATATTTATAATAGACGGTATAATAATTGAGGGATTAATACAGATTAAATTACATCCCCTAAAGCAGAGCAGAAGCAGGGGTAGGGAGGTATTTAAATACCGCTTATAGGTTTCACAGACTTGGATAAAGTCGATTTGTGGAAATTCAACTTACGCGTTTAACATCTACTACGAGTAATGTCGCGTTTACAGCTGTAATTTTAATTTGGCAATCAAGATGAACTAGTTCCGAAAGACTTCTGTCATTTAATTACATTATTAAATTAAAGAAAATATTGCTTATTGAACAAAACGAAGTTATTCACTGTGTCGGTGGTTAGGTAGGTAGTAGAATTTCATAATGATATTAAAACCAATGCTTTCCTTACTATAATTATATAGTGAGTTACAATCCATTGGATTGGTCTGCAACGAGTTTGGATTTTCATCTCCATTCCTCCGTATTTTCAGCTAGTCTTTTTAGTTCTACGTATGTGGCACAGTTCATATCCTTCTTTTGTTGATCCATATAGGTGTCTCTTGGTCGGCTTCTACCATTTCTACCTTCTTTCCTTACTATATTGATTTTTATAGTAGGAAAAACATGGAAGTTAATATAGAACGCATTTGTTAAAATTTCATTATTTAAGAAGTTGTAAGCCGACCCCTATATTCCTAAAAACAACGTTAAAAGCATTGAGTACCACAAATAAAAGCTACTATATATATAAGGAAAAAAAGTTGTACAAACACCTTACTTCAATGAAGTGTGAAAAAAATTACTGCTAATACAATCAACCGAAAAAATAATCATGCAAAGTGAAATTACCTTTAGCAATATTGTTCATCAATTACTATTACTTCACGGTTTTTTTTTTTACAAAAATGAAAATAATAAAGTGTTTATATTCATTAGGTAATGATTATAATGTTACATTTTAAATATCTCCAATCTAAATTGGACATTACATAGTCATTATTACAACTCGAAAGAAAAGTCAATAAAACGGTTCGTTCCAAATTATATGACGTAATAGAAGGCTGTATAATATTATGATATTTAGTTATAGGAAGGTAGTAATGTAGAGGTAGAGAAATAATCTCAAAACTATGTAGACCTAGCTTAAAAAAAATAACTTTTTTGTAGACTAACCGTGGAATGTTCTGAATTTATTGGAACGTATGTCTCTCTCTTTTTATTTTGTTGGCTTTCACCCTTGAGGGTGTTCCTAGCCAGAAACTGCAAGTAAAAATTATTAGATCAGCAAAAAATCAGGAAAAAATACAAAAATTCAACATTCAAAGCTTCATCAAATGGGTCTTGAGGAACAGGACAAGGAGTTTGAAAATGTTTTGGTCTCTAGAACTCAAGAGCAAGGAAATATTTGTAGGTAGTGGAACCCTGTAATGTGCCAGGTCATTAATCAAAGTTGGGTAGATGTTGTTGATCGGGCATTCGAAAAATAAATGATCAAGATCCTCCTCCTCTTGGCAGTCGCACAGAGGAGAGTCGATAACGTGGATTCTGTATAGATGGGATCTGGTACAGCAATGAGCTAATCTCATTCTGCAGATTGTGGAGGTGTCAGCCTTACTCATTAAAATTTCTGAAAACCAGGGTTTCATTGACACATCGGGTTGGATTAAGGCATACTTTCTTCCTTTGAGTTGACTGGTCTCTGACCATACTGCCTGCCAGGACTGGATGAGATTCCGGTCAAATAATAAGGTGTAATCAGAGGCTGAAACAGATCCAGATGGATTAGGGAGGTCCGTAGCCAATTTGGCTAATAGGTCTACCGCCTCGTTGCCCGGGATACCGCAGTGACTTGGGATCCAGCCCAAAACCACGTCTACACCCGAAGTCTGAAGTTTATGTAGGAGGTCTCTAATTTCTAAGGATAATAGATCATCTGGTCTGGACAATGCAGGAGAGAGAAGGGCCTGGAGAGCACTTTGAGAGTCACTGAGTATGAGAGTTTTAACCTTGAGCTGGCGAATGGTCAGAGCCCTTAGAGCTTCTCTGATAGCAAGACATTCCGCTGTGAAAACCGACGACTCGTCTCTGAGCCTGAACATTTTATTGGTGTTGTCTTCAAAAAGGAAGGCGGCCCCTGTACGACCTCTATCACTTTTCGAGCCGTCTGTATAGATTAGATGCCAGTCGTGCCAATCAGAATCAATAATTGATTTAAAAATACGAGGTGCGAATGTGCCATTACTGACACCCAGATTGAGAATAACTTTAGGTTTAAAACTTAGAGTGGAAAATGACATAGAGTATACAGGAAGAACTGCGAAGCTCTCCAACAAGGGAGTTTGGATTTTTCTATAGCTAGTAACAAGAGTCGGTGGATCTTTACCTCTCCATACCGGTAAATGGGTTACCAAGTAAGAGAGGAGCTGAAGTTTGTGAGACAGCGGGTGATCGATGATACGCAAGATTTTGACTAAAAATCTGTCACATACGAGCTGTCTGCGTAGTTCAAGTGGGGGGTCTGCAGCCTCTACCTGTAAGGCGTTGACAGGGGAGGATCTCATCGCACCCGTAATCAACCGAAGAGACTGAGACTGGATCCGGTCCAGTCTCAACAAGTTTTTCTTGGAAGTTGGGGCTATTAGGAAGGATCCAAAGTCCAAGTGGCTGCGGATAAATGCAGTGTAGAAAATTTTTTGTGTCGAGGGGTGGCAACCCCACCAGACCCTGGAAACGGCTCTCATGACATTGAGACCGGCCTGACACTTGGAGTGTAAGTGTTCAATGAAAGAATTCCATCTGAGACCAGTGTCCAATATGACCCCCAGGAATCTTATTTTGTTAACAGAATTGATCAACTGTTGGTCCACTTTAACTTTCAGGAGGACTGGATGGAGTTTTCTGGAGAATACAATGCTTTTACATTTCTGGGAGGAAAGTGTAAAACCGTGGTCTGACATCCAACAGTTCAGAGAAGAAAGTGAAGATTGCAAGGAGGCCTGGAGGGTGTCTATGGATTTATTTGAGCTATAAACGAACAGATCATCCGCGTATTGTAGAATTTGGACATCCGAGGATAGCGACTGCGAGATATCATGTGTGTACAAGTTGAATAGAATGGGTGAGAGCACTGAGCCCTGCGGCAATCCTCTGTGAACAGTTCTCCTGATAGGAGGATGATTACGGGCATTAATTATCAGTTCACGTCCAGATAGAAGATTGCGGATAAAGGAGGAGAGGGTAGGAGGAATGCCCAAATGATCAAGCTTTGCACACAATTTAGGAATAATAACGTTATCAAAAGCACTATTGATGTCCAAGCATACACCTCCCAAGAGCTCTCTCTTGGATAAGGATACGTGGACATCTGTGACCAAGGTGGCTACACTGTCCATGACTCCCATTCTCTTCCTGAAGCCGAATAGGCAAGGAGGCAACTTCCTGTTACCTTCTATGAACCAATCTAGCCGATTTTTCACCATGTGTTCTGTAGTTTTGGCTATTGCTGAGGAGAGTGCAATTGGTCGATATGATTGGCCCAGATTTGGGTCAGCTTCAGCTTTCAAGATTGGAACAATGATCTGAGTCTTCCACGAGCAAGGTAATTTGCCTGTAATGAAAATAGTGTTAATAATGTTGAGTAAATATTCTAGAGAAACCGTTTGTAGTCTTTGTAAAAGGCTGTATGTTATTCCATCGATTCCCGGGGATGTATCCGAAGTGCATTCCAGGACTAGCCTTAGTTCTTCGTCGCTGAACTCCTTGTCAATCTCTCCAAGAGGAGGGTGGGAATAGGAATGAGAAATTTCATTGTGATTTGGCACTGAAGGGGGGGCTAGTCTGTCCGCGAATTCAAGGATCCATTTGTCTGAGGATGGATGGAGTTTAGGAGGTGAGAATACCCCTCTAAATCTCTTAATATTGTCCCAGATCCTAGAAAGCGGTGTGTCAGGGGACAAAGAGGAACAGAAGTCTTTCCAACCCTGCTTTTTTTTCTTTTTCAAGGTTCTTTTGGTTTTGGCCTCGACATGTTTAAAGTGAATAAAATTATCCTGGTTTTTGTTCTGTCTGAAAACGAGCGCCGCAAGTCTCCTATCGTTAACTGCGTTCTCACAATCTTGGTCCCACCAAGGGGCAGGGGGAGGTCTGCGGAGTTTTCTCTCAGATTTTTTTGGAATTGAAGACTCGACAGATTCGGTTATAAGTTCTACGAATTGTTCGTAGCATGCCGAGATGTCGTCAGGATTAACTGTAGGTAGGGATGGGATTCTATTCTCTACAGTTTGACTATATTTCATCCAGTCAATCCTTGCAAGATTGTGCCTCTTTATTTTTAGTGAGAGCGAAGAAGAAAGAATGAAAGGTTGTGGGGGTACGAGCAGAATTGGGAAGTGATCACTTCCACAAGGATCGTCCATCACAGACCAGGAGTAAAGGGGTGAAAGAGAAGGGTCGGCGAGTGACAGGTCCACTGCGCTGGGGCGCTGGTTGGGATTTTGGAATCTAGTTGGGGTCCCATTATTGAGAAGGCATAAGTGGGATTCATTCATAAGGTCAAGGATCTGACGACCCATTCTGTCGGTTTGGCTTGAGCCCCACAGGTTATGATGGGAATTGAAATCTCCCAATATTAGGCAGGGAGGAGAAAAGAGAGAGAAGAGTGACGTGAGTGAGTCCAAATTAGGCTTTGGAGAGGGGGGAATGTATATAGAATATATATTGATGTTCAGGGTTTGAATTGCACAGATCTCGTAGCTACGGTTAGAGGTAGTAATTGTGATGGGAAAGAAAGGAATTTGTTTTTTGATGAAAATGGCAGAACCACCTTTACCATCAACGCGGTCGTCCCGAACACAATGGTAGCCCGGGATGCTAAAATGAGATCCCGGGATTAGCCACGTCTCCTGGACCACCGCTACGTCGATGGAAGAGGTTGACAGAAGACTGAGAAGTTCATTTTTTTTATTGCTAAGACTTCTGCAGTTCCACTGCAGAATCTTAGGGAGAAGAGGGGGAGGGGGTTGGGGATTGCCCATGTTTAAAAAGTGAGAGAATAGAACTAATTTCGGATGCTACGTTGGACGGTATGTTACTATTATTGATCTTAACTAAGTTTAGAATAAGTTCTAAGATGTATGGGATGGTTTGAATTGATAGTTGATTAGACAGATCATGAGCTGAGCTATTAACTAGTCCAGCACCATTAGGAATAGTAGGCTGTTGACCGTTTGGGAAGAGTAAGAGATGATTGTGAGATGAAGAGGGTGAAGACAGGGGTTTGTGTGGCTGAACAGGTTTAAAGATTGTTTTCCTTTCGGAAGTGGGGGTGACTGTTTTGATTGCTTCTGCGTAAGATGGTTTTGCTACTGCATGGAGCCTACACGCTTCAGCGTAACATATACTTTCCGTGGCCATGGAAACTTTGATGTTCTTCTGTCTGATTGCCTCAGGACAGAACCTGTAAGTTGGGGAATGGTTGCCTTTACAATTTGCACATTTAATAGCATCGGCAGCAAGATCACATTCTTCTTTGTTGTGGTTCCCTCCACATTTGTAACATCTGGAAACAGATCTGCATATTGTTTGGGAGTGTCCAAATCGGAAGCACTTGTAACATTGGAGAGTGGGATAAATGTATGGCTTCACCGGTAGAACAACTCGGTACATCGCGACATTAGAGGGGAGCACCTGACCATCGAAAGTGAGGACCACCTTGTTGGTTGGGATCCACTCCGTCGTTTCACCTTGTTTACTCTTCCGGCTCAACCTTCTGCATTTAATCAGTCGTCCTGATCCGGACTGTGGAATCTCAATGCCTTCCAAGATCTTCGATTCGGGGATGTGAGGGGGAATCGAGACTACACCCATCCTCGTGATGTTAAATGAGGGTAGAAAAACATTAAAATTCTTAGTTACGTTTTCCAAAGAAAGAAAGTGGTTAGCCGCCTTATAGTCAGTGAATTTAACTGCAAGCTTGTTGCGGCCAACCTTAGTTATCCCGTTCCAAGCTGTGGTAATCTGATTTTTAACTAAAAATTTCCCGAAGTCAATATCATGAAGTAGGCTATTGTCAGTTTTGGACACATGAACAACAAATGGACCTTTGTCCATATGGTTATATATCGTTCTTACATTGTTATTTACAGGATGCGAAGATGTGGGGAGGGTTTGAGAAGCTTGATAGGATGGGAGAAGAGTTTTGGGGGAAGTAGGTATGATTGTCGGGTCATTAGTAAAACAGGTCTCTTCATCGCTGAGGTTAGGTGAGTCCATAGTTTTGGCCCTTTTTTTCCCTTTCTTTTTTTTAGTTGTAACTACAACAAATTCGGCAGGAGATGTTGGGGTGTCTCCTTGAAGGTCCAATGACTGAGTACTGGTGTCATAAGGAGGAGGTTTATCTGGAGGTCTGGGTTTATGGAGTTCATCCATGATTGGAAATTATGAGGAAAAAAATAAAGTCAGTAGTTCAATATGTTACACTCGTATATGGATGTGTCGAGTGCAATATCAAGGAATGCACCAATGCGGGTAACAATAACACACAATGAGCTTGGTAATTCTAATTACTTTTGAAGTTTGTACTTACTGATCGCGAGCACACTGTAATTGTCAAAAAAAGAAAAAATTGCGTCAAAAACACCAATATATATAAAATTGAAACACTGCAACCAAAACCAAATTCCAAAAATGCAATTCCGATCGCTGCGTCTATCGCACCGTCTCGAGTCTTGAGTCTTTTCTCCACTGAGGAACGTATGTCATTAATGTTTATAACATGCAGTGAGTCCACTAGCAACCCCATTCTCAGTAGATAACGTTTTGGTACACATACATGAAGAGATGGAGGGACTTTATTCCCAGCTTAGATCTTAAAAAAATAAAATGAAGTTAAACTTTAATTGTCCTGCCAAATCATGGAGTATGAGATGTTAGTTTAGTATCCATAATTCTTTGACTATTTTGTCTAATATAATTTATTTATAATCCCGTGGAGCACCCGGTAAAGAATTGGTCTCCCACTCTTCTCCATAAGTTTTTGAGTGTCCTGTAAAAGGCAGGTGTTCGAAAAAATAAGACATTTTACATCTTAAATTCGGCGATGAGGTTTGCCACCCATCCTGAATGTCTTGATTTTATATTTGCACGGAGAAGACAGCTTTCATCTTTTATATGCAGCTGGTCTGCTGGCTACCCCACTTGTGGGATATGCCGTGATGGTATAGTAGTAGTAGTAGTAGTTATTTATTCAGGAGCATACATACTGCAGACATACAAATATAGGTACTTATTTACAAACAAACTCAAATATTTATTTCTTCATCATTGTTTCATTATAACCTCGCTCCCCTCGGGAGCACAGTGCAGAAACCAGCCTCCTCCATTCAGAGCGTATCTGCACCAATTGAGCCATCTTTGTATTACAGAGATGACTACATATTTGTGATAAGCCCATACCATCTAACATCCACAATCCTTCTAAAACACTTATTTTCGAAACTTAGTATCTTCCGTTCTTGAGCCATGGTTAGATGCCAAGGCTCACAGGAATATAAAGAAATTGGGATAATACATGCTTTGAACAGAAGGCATTTCGTCCTGACACTAAGTCTAGACGCATTCTAAATCTTGTTCATATTATTGAAAGCCCAGCTGGCAGCTTCCTTACTTTTTACGCACAAATAATTATATATTTTCAATTTTAATTATATAAAAATATCACTAAACAAAACACTTTTTATTCTCCACCATGTTAGATATTAAATCAGAACGTTTTCGCCTATGCTTGTAGGCATCGTCAGGGAAATGTTAAATAATATTTTTATTTTTTATTTGATTAAAATTAAAAATGGATTTCCACAGCGTTCACACAAAAACTCTTGAATAATATATTTTCAGTTACTTTCTGACATAGTACAGTTTGATTTCACGCGTGACAATGAAATACGAGGTTATAAAATAGACCAATATAGCAAGAATGTACCTATAGCATAGGCATTTTAAAGTTTTTCATTTTTACGATTAATTTGCGTGTTGTTTCGTCAGTTACCAAAAAAACCCTCATTAGGTACTATTAATATCATAACACAAGAAAACTTAATATCTACTTGTAATAAGTATAGTTCATTCAAACAATAAGTAAAATGTTGTACCTACTGTCAGGAAAAAATACCAGTACATAAAAATATAGTTAAGTACATTATTTAATAAAAGTACCACTAGGTACATAAAAATATATTTGGCTGAGATGAATGGTGCTCGGAGACGTGGACGTCCGAGAATCAAATGGCAAGATAATTTAAATCAAATCCTACAGGACGGTCACGTGTAAAGCACATTGAACAGGAGAGCATGCATGAGGAATTGTAAGACATTGACGGAAGCGAAAGATGTATGCAAGGATAGAAGGAAGTGGCGCTCGATCCTTTCTGCCTACCCCACGAGTGAAGCGGCGTGATGGTATGTATGTATAAATGATTTATTTACATTCAGTCTTTTAAAAGGGACCTCAAGACGTACGTACTTCAAACTTTTTTTTTCAACTGTGACTGTTGTGTTTATTGCATTATTTTATTTTTATTTCTGACGCGGATACATATTATTATGTATCTGAGATTATATGTGTTATATGTTATTTATGTATTTATTTATGAAATATACGGCTTACGCCTTTTTACAATCAACATGAACAAGAAAATTATACAGTCAGTTCGTCGAGTTCGTCGGTAGCTTGGAGGTAGAGTCTCGGCCTTCAGATCAAGGGGTCCGTGGTTCGATCCCAGGTGCCGGCAAACTCCCCTTTCACGGCACAAGCTTTTAGCTTAGTGTGAAAGGTGTAGGTATAAGGTTGTATTTGGGTTTAAAACAAACCCAGATATATCTTTTTTAAAAAAAAAAAAAAAGTTATAATGTTTTTGTATTTAAAATTAAATTCATGACACAGACAGCTTTGTTGAAGATAAAACATTATCATGAACAGCGTCCTCGAGGTGCTATGGCACAAATATGGCGCTCTAAATAATCTCCGTTTATTATTTATTATTATTTATCTCCTGATTATAAAATATACGTACGTTAGAAGAAATAACAAAAATAAATGTTTAGAACATTTTACGTAACAGCTGTAAGTTAATTTTAAGTTATTTTTTTTGTAAAACAGTGGAGTTAGTGGACATTAACGGTTGTATTTAATTTTGGGGAGGATTTTGTCGGGGATAGCACTTCATGCGAAGTTTGGGCCTTTTCCTAAAATGAATTTGCATGAAGAGTATGGATGACATAGGAACTGACATTCCTGCAACATCCATGGGAGGGTGCAACCCTTAATATGTGGCTAGCACCCTCGTAGAAGATGTCGTGATGGCATGAATGCATGATCAACGGACAATGTTTCATTTCATTGATAAATTAACTCTTAGTGACTGCATTTACGTTATTATAATCAGTATAATCGCACACTACGTCACACTGAAGATTAATTAGCATGTCCATTCTAATTTACATACATACTTCCTATAAACTAACGTGTGAATTATCGCATGATAAATGCACGCTAAGTCATTTTCACATGACAAAACGCATGTCGAATACCTATGGATAAATATATATTTTTAAATAATAAAACATGTTGTTTAATTAAAATTTACATCTTATTATAAATGGCAACCTTGTGGGATTAGTGTAATATAGCAAAGTGTCAAATTATGGATACAAGTTGAGTAGGATAATGTATTATTTATATTTTGTGATTTTGTGTATTATTTCTGTTCATATGTATATTCAAATGTTTTATAATTCGAATAAATAAATAAATAGATATACTATACAATCATCTGCATTAAAATAAGAATAATAATAAAAAAAAACATGTTACGATGGTTTGGACACGTTGAGCGAATGCAAGATGAAAGAATGACGAAGAGGGTGTATTTATCTGCAAGAGGGGGTGTGAGGAAGCGTCCGTGAACCACGTAGCTTGATGGATCAAATTCTCAAGTACGGCCGTGTGTTGAGTAAGAGGAATCGACGTGCGTGTATCAGACATTGTACGAATGTAGAAGATGCGAAAGAAGTATGTAAGGATAGATCTATATGTAACTCCATTCTCTCTGCCTACCCCACTTAAAGCACGCCGCGAGGGTAAAGCACAGTATAATATTATACATAACAAGACTATTTGACCAAATTCAACCAAAAATATGCTTTCATTCGTCCCACAAAGCTCTAAATCCCTAAACTATAGTAACAGTAGTAACTCTGTTGGTTAATCAATTGGTTGAAGATAATGTAAATAGACAAAAATAATATTTTCTTTATAAATTTATTTATTTATTTATTTATTTAAACATATAGATGGCTAATGCCTTTAACATAAAATCATATAGTACATAAAAAAGAAAAAATCACGTATTACTCATCAACAAATTATAAAAATAAATACATCACAATAATTCATCCACTTAATTATCTCATTTCTCCTGCACATGCACATTTTCCCCCTATAAATCAAAATATAAAATATATTTGGCTGAGATGAATGGTGCTCGGAGACGTGGACGTCCGAGAATCAAATGGCAAGATCATTTAAATCAAATCCTACAGGACGGTCACGTGTAAAGCACATTGAACAGGAGAGCATGCATTAGGAATTGTAAGACATTGACGGAAGCGAAAGATGTATGCAAGGATAGAAGGAAGTGGCGCTCGATCCTTTCTGCCTACCCCACGAGGGAAGCGGCGTGATGGTATGTATGTTTAAATGATTTATTTACATTCAGGCTTTTAAAAGGGACCTCAAGACGTACGTACTTCAAACTTTTTTTTCAATTATTATTTTTATTTCTGACGCGGATACATATTATTATGTATCTGAGATTATATGTGTTATATGTTATTTATTTATTTATTTATGAAATATACGGCTTACGCTTTTTTACAATCAACATGAACAAGAAAATTATACAGTCAGTTATAATGTTTTTGTATTTAAAATTAAATTCTTGACACAGACAGCTTTGTTGAAGATAAAACATTATCATGAACAGCGTCCTCGAGGTGCTATGGCACAAATATGGCGCTCTAAATAATCTCCGTTTATTATTTATTATTATTTATCTCCTGATTATACTATATACACGTTAGAAGAAATAACAAAAATAAATGTTTAGAACATTTTACGTAACAGCTGTAAGTTAATTTTAAGTTATTTTTTTTGTAAAACAGTGGAGTTAGTGGACATTAACGGTTGTATTTAATTTTGGGGAGGATTTTGTCGGGGATAGCACTTCATGCGAAGTTTGGGCCTTTTCCTAAAATGAATTTGCATGAAGAGTATGGATGACATAGGAACTGACATTCCTGCAACATCCATGGGAGGGTGCAACCCTTAATATGTGGCTAGCACCCTTGTAGAAGATGTCGTGATGGCATGAATGCATGATCAACGGACAATGTTTCATTTCATTGATAAATTAACTCTTAGTGACTGCATTTACGTTATTATAATCAGTATAATCGCACACTACGTCACACTGAAGATTAATTAGCATGTCCATTCTAATTTACATACATACTTCCTATAAACTAACGTGTGAATTATCGCATGATAAATGCACGCTAAGTCATTTTCACATGACAAAACGCATGTCGAATACCTATGGATAAATATATATTTCTAAATAATAAAACATGTTGTTTAATTGAAATTTACATCTTATTATAAATGGCAACCTTGTGGGATTAGTGTAATATAGCAAAGTGTCAAATTATGGATACAAGTTGAGTAGGATAATGCATTATTTATATTTTGTGATTTTGTGTATTATTTCTGTTCATATGTATATTCAAATGTTTTATAATTCGAATAAATAAATAAATAGATATACTATACAATCATCTGCATTAAAATAAGAATAATAATAAAAAAAAACATGTTACGATGGTTTGGACACGTTGAGCGAATGCAAGATGAAAGAATGACGAAGAGGGTGTATTTATCTGCAAGAGGGGGTGTGAGGAAGCGTCCGTGAACCACGTAGCTTGATGGATCAAATTCTCAAGTACGGCCGTGTGTTGAGTAAGAGGAATCGACGTGCGTGTATCAGACATTGTACGAATGTAGAAGATGCGAAAGAAGTATGTAAGGATAGATCTATATGTAACTCCATTCTCTCTGCCTACCCCACTTAAAGCACGCCGCGAGGGTAAAGCACAGTATAATATTATACATAACAAGACTATTTGACCAAATTCAACCAAAAATATGCTTTCATTCGTCCCACAAAGCTCTAAATCCCTAAACTATAGTAACAGTAGTAACTCTGTTGGTTAATCAATTGGTTGAAGATAATGTAAATAGACAAAAATAATATTTTCTTTATAAATTTATTTATTTATTTATTTATTTAAACATATAGATGGCTAATGCCTTTAACATAAAATCATATAGTACATAAAAAAGAAAAAATCACGTATTACTCATCAACAAATTATAAAAATAAATACATCACAATAATTCATCCACTTAATTATCTCATTTCTCCTGCA
This sequence comes from Athripsodes cinereus, assembly GCA_947579605.1. Classification (NCBI taxonomy): domain Eukaryota; kingdom Metazoa; phylum Arthropoda; class Insecta; order Trichoptera; family Leptoceridae; genus Athripsodes; species Athripsodes cinereus. The sequence continues at coordinate 1,239,485 of OX388321.1, forward strand.
CATGCACATTTTCCCCCTATAAATCAAAACATGGAAAATGTAGCCGCCTAATCGGCGACACAAGTCTCATCATACATTATATGCCTTATCTTTCGTACCATTGTGTGCTCCTGTATTATTATAACTGCACCCATTATTTCACCATAGCGGACTAATGGCGGTACATCGGGGTCAAGGCTTATAGAACGACCTTCCAACAATAAATTGTAACCTACACCCGCATAATCTGTGCAGTATTAAATCACACACATACACAATCGATTAAACAATGTAAGAGTTGATAAAGATAACAAATTTTCATTGTTTCCGAAATAAATAACTGAATGGCACTGGCGTGTCTTCAATACATGCAAATATTTATTGTAATCGAAAAAACACAGTATGTAGTTAACTTCCAAATGACTTACTATCGCTGAATTTAAGATGAAACGTCTTTATTTTTTTTTCGAAAACATGCCTTTTACAGGGCCCTGAAAAACTTACGGAAAAGAGCGGGAGATCGATTCTTTCCGGGTGCTCCACGGTGAAAAAGATAATATTCTAAAATAAAGTTTACGTCGTAGACTTTAAAACTAGGTACCTACGTACATAGACACATAACGTCCCTCTTCTGACTAACAGTCGTATCTGCCTAAATGTAAATTGTTCAGGAGAGCGTTTTTTGTGTTTTGCCGTGCATATTTTCGTTTCTCCTAGTTATAATATGATACAGTGTAAATATATTACATTATTTTATTTGTACCTATTCTTATATATCTCACAATCATTTTTGTGATGAAATTTTGAAGAATTAGTAGATACGACAACACATTTTATTTAGAATAATTCGTAAATACGACAACAAACCAGAAAGCTGTTCCAGGATAACGGTAACAGTTACAGGTGTGATCTTCAGTGAGAACATGCAGGGCACATATATATAGGTACACATTGGTGATCATGACTCGATTTCGCCAAAAATGTCAGATACGACAGTTAGTCAGAAGAGGGACGATAATTCGTTCTTTCGTTTGAATACCTGATATAAAATAGTCGCAAAGATTCCCACAGAGGCAATCTACAACCCCCACCACATACCTAGTAGGGGTAGTTACGTAGTTACCTACCCTCTCCCAGATCTCCAATGCTCTTCCTCTACCACATACTTACCATCTAACCCATTCCAATCCCATTCTATCCTATATAATACTCCTATATCAGAGGTCGGATTCTACGGTTCGTGAGCCGCATACGACTCTTTGACATAATAAACAACTTATAATAGATAAACCAAGATTTTAATCCAAAGTTTTTGTGTCAGAGGAATTTGTTATGACAGTTTTTGTGTCAGAGGATTTAATTAGTTCCCAAAGTTTTTGTATAAGAGGACCTTAGTTAGTTTTTAAAGTTATTGTTTACTACTACTACTACTATATCATCACGGAATATCCCATAAGTAGGGAAGCCAGCGGATCGATCGCTTTTAATAAACATGCAAGTTGCCCTCTCTATACCAATAAAAAATTAAGACATTCAAGACGGGTGGCAGACCTCATCACTGAATTTAAGATATAAAATGTTTAACTTATTTTTTCGAATACCAACCCTTTAGAGGACACTTGAAATCTTGTGTCAGAGGACTTTTAAAGTTTACAAAGTGTCGGAGAATATTTTAGCTCCCTTTTTGGCATTCAAAAGATATCTCAATTATAATATATTATATGGCTCCTTTTAGAAATACGTTTGCCGACCCCTGTACTACACGAAGCGTGCTCCAGATTGCCGCTTTGAACACCTCGTTCTGCTTGTTTCTTAAATGTTATCCACAACACCCAGCAGGCTACCTCCTTCCACCCCAAAACACACTAGAATAGTTAATGTACTAAACCACTGTAACACCTGACCTCACATAGATAAAGCATTTTATCTCCATTTTTCTTATTTACCCTATTGATTTCCTCTGGGAAAATATGAAGCAATGACCAGTCTCTTTCATTACATCTATACTATCACATCATGGCATCTGCCATTCAGGTTATTCTCTCTGTGCCACGAAAACAGGACATTCAGTTTGGGTCACATGCCTTATACCTGAATTTTAAACAATTTTTTTTTGCATTAAATTTAAGGTAGGTGCTTTAACGTTGTGAAAATTCATTTTTATTTATTTATTTATTTCAGCAGCATACGGCTCAAAGCCATTAGTAAAATATTTAGCAATAAAAAAATACATGAATATTATACATACTCTAAATATCGTAAAAAATAAGTTATACAATATAATCCACAGTAACAAAGAAAAAAATACTGCATTTACACTAAAAACATAAAATAAAAAAATAAAATAAAATAATCTTTATTGTGGAATAAACAATATAACACAAATGGCGGGTTTATTGCCTTTAGGCAATTTCTACCAACATGCACATTAATATAAGTTTTAAAATGTTATATTAAAACACTGTTTAATTTGCACATAGGTATTATGATTTTGTACTTAGTCAATTTAGTTAAGTAACTCTTGCCCTGAAAACCGCAAGGCGAAAGCGCTCGGCAATTAGTTAATTGACTAAATACAAAATCATATGTGAAAATTAAACAGTGTTTTAATAATACATTTTAAAACTCATATCTTTTTTCATTTTGATTAAATAGAAAATAAAAATGTCTTCAGGAAAACTGAAGATTATCTGAAGATCTATCATAGTGGAAATTAGATAGTGTTTAATAATATATTTTTGAAACCAATTGTTGAAACCAATTGTTTATCCACCATTGTCTTAACTACTCCTACTTCCTTACCCCTTCTTTTCTGTTTTTAGGTACCTACATATAAAAAATATTGTTGTTGCATGTGACTTTAAGAAAAAAATTTCTTGTAATTAGTTCTCTTGAAAATGTCAAGCTAACTTGACGAAAGCGCTTGAGTATTAATAAATTAATAGTGAAAAGTAAACAGTGTTTTATTGATATCAAATATGTTTAAAATGTCTTTTCACAATGTGAACACACAAACTCTAGATCATTTGAATAATATATTTATTTAATTAAAATTAAAAATGGATTTTTACAGTGAAAACATCAAAACTCTCGAGTCATCATTTTTTCAGAAGGAAAAAATAGATATATCTAGGTTTTGTTATAAACCCAAATACAACCTTATACACCTTTCACAGTAAGCTACTAAAAGCTTGTGTCGTGAAAGGGTAGTTTGCCGGCACCTGGCATCGAACCACGGACCCCTTGTTTACGAGGCCGGACTCTACCTCCAGGCTACCGACAAATTCATTGTGTTCGTGTGTTCATTACATACACAGTGAGCCTATTGACTACCCGATTTCGTTGGGGATGCTGTGACAATAAAGATACATCATGTTGGCTGACAGAAGTTTTTACTTCATATCAAAATTTCTATTTACTTACAATAATACAGAACAAGAATAACCAATTTACGTGTATGTAGGCGGTTATAAAAACACGCGTTTGTGATTTCAAGCACTCGCATAAATTTATTCGAGCGTATAATATTTACTCTACCCTTATGACACGAGGCAAGTAGAAATATATTATACTTCTGAATAATGTAACGAAAACAAGTAACATTTATATTCTGACTGATAGAGACTGGATTAAAATATGCAAAAACAAGATTTATATTCTGATTGATAGACTAATAAATAAATCATGTTTAAAAAACGTCAGATAATGTGCATATAAGCAGTTATGTATGAAAATATCGTTCAAATATTTCATGCAACGGGAGGAGAGGGAAATAGTATTGATCCAGTTTTATAATATATGGTAATTTTGTTTTATTTATTTATTCATTCATTCTTTAGAGTACACTGACTACAAGCATTGAAACATAAAAATACAATATGTTCACAATATTAGGTATTTCACAGGGGCCTATATTTCCACCTACCCAAAAGTTTGGTCCGACAGTAAATTTCTCACTGTTAGTGTCGATGTTTAGGTAGTAGAAATATTTTTCTCTACTATTGTTGAAATAGCTAATCAAGAACATAATAACAAAGGTATGTGAAGATTGTAAATATAAAGATTGTTACTTACAAAAAATATAAAATTTACATCATTTATAGTAGTACATAACAGTATTATTAGTGAGTATATACCTAATGTTGCCAGATTGAAAAAAACTTTTTGCGTAATTTAACAACTATTATAATAATAAATACTTTATTGTCAAAAATAAATTTTACAAAAGGCGTACATATTGCGCAAAATCTTCCAGTACACTATATTGATTTTTTTATTGAGAGAGAGACGTATTTCTTTTCAATGATACTATTAATCGGATTGGACCAAATTCAGACGAAAGACACCTCATTCAATAACAAAACAGTATAGTAGAAATAAAATTTATTGTTTTTGATTACAAACATGCATTTCTCACAAAATATATACCATTATCAAATAATTAAAATATGCAAACATTTTGCCAACAGACAAAATATGTAAATGCATATTACGTATTCGCTTATAAGGATATATTTGAAAAGGATTGCTATTGTTACTTCTTATTTTAGACTTTTCTATAAAGAGGAGGCGTCACTCAAGAGATCGTTAAGGTTCTGTAAAGAGGACAAGTGGCAACCTTTACAACATCTTAAGAAGTTTCCTCTTCACAACATCACTAGACGATAAACTCTTTTTATCAGACCATAAAATTATACCATCAGCGTAATCTCTGACCTGATGATACTAAGTAATATAATATGAGGGATGTAAATGTATAGTCACATCGAACAATTTTTCATAAATATTTCTATGAATGCAGATTTTTTTCTATTTTGGCTGGCTACAATGTCGTTCAATCAATACAATGAAAATCCGTGTCTATCATAGAGTAAATCAGTTCAAAAACTATATGCAGGTGGCCAAATTAATGAACTCACTCAAAAATCTAATATCATTACAAACGTTTTTTTTATTATTGAGTTGACATTTGTTTTGTAAAACTCCATGTTTGTATATGGAAGAAAACACAATTAGTTTTACTAAATATTTAATTGAATTGTGACCTGGTTTCGACTTGTTAGTTTGACAATGACTTTATAAGTCGAAACCAGGTCACTTTTCAATTAAAGATTAAGTAAGACTTAAACCAACTGTTTTCTTCTTGTTAAAGTTTGACAATGACTTTACAAGTCGAAACCAGGTCACTATTTAATTAAATATTAAGTAAAACTTAAACCAACTGTGCTTTCTTCCATATACATATATCTTTAATACCTTTTTATTATACCTATACTTAGTTGTTTTGATATTGTAAGTAATTTTACTCTGTTTTTGTCTGTAACTGATTATCGGTAGTATTGTACATATTTTTTTACTAGTGGCAACTACAAAATTTGTACGGAGTGAAGTTTGCTACAGACGTACCTAAGTTAAGTTCTCAAACATGCACGCTCTATTTGAACCTATTTTATACTATCTACAATATTTTTCAGTTTAATGTTTTTGGATTGATGTGACATTGCTTCTACACCCCTCATATAAAAAGGATAACGAGAAATCTCTAATATGCTTTACAATCACGTAAAAACTGTGTAACCAACAAACTAGATACTTTTATAATTTTCTTTACGGGAGGTACTACATGTATAGCGATATTGAGTGAGTATGATATAAATGATCCGCTGGCTACCCCGCTTTTGGAAAATGCCGTAACGATATGAACAAATGAATATGAATGAAAACTTTTGATGTAAAAAACAGGTATTTCAGTCATAAATATTTCAGCATATCCGCTAGTCCAGACGAAGGTACATGAACTAACAGAGACTTAAATACTGTCAAGGGAAAATTGGGAAACAGCCCGAATACAAAATAAAGAATATTAAATTACATTAAAAAAAAACGAAAAAACTCGTGTAGCACAACCGTAGCGTACAGGATGCAATACAAAGCTGTATTGTGAAGCTGAATCTCATCCCCTACATAGATTTCACTCCCTCAAACTCATGCAAGAGAACTCGTGCTAGACAAGGACGTAATGCGACAACACGGTTCCGTTTATTAAAACTATAAATCGTTTGGCGAAAGGTGACCTACAAAATCTTATTGTACTTTTACGCATTTAAGTATTTCAATATTGTATCCCTCCGTAATATAAAATGCTCGTAAAATTTCGCACATAATAACAAGTATGTATTTTATCTAGTTCCCTATAATAATTAACTTTTATACTATGCTTCCAAAGCTAGGAAAATCGAACGTTAACTGAGATGTAGGTATTTAATCTAATAAATGCTTAAGATCATTGGTAAGTATGTATGTTATTTATTTAGTTAATCAAAACGGAGATGACAAATTGCATGTTTATTACATGCAGTAGGTCCGCTGGCCACTCCACTTTTATTATAATTATGGTATCAAACCTTTAATCAAAAAACTTACTCGGTTTCTCCGCTAACGGAAAAATAACTTTTTACTCGTTAACCCTCTCACTACCAAATTAAATTGAAGAGTTCTGGAATTTTTCTTTGTACCTACGTAAAATTTGTATTTATGTTTTGGTGAAAAAAATAGTACCCCTTACAAATTTCAAAACGAGGACCATGTGTTTGTAGAAGGATAGAGGCTAGAATTGCCCTTCAACGATAGCGACTTTCCTAAAAATAACTTTAAAATAACGTAACGGAAGCTAGTTAAAGATTTTAAAAGTTAAGTTAAAAGCTGAAAAGTTTGTGAGATTTTTCACATAGCGCTGATTTTAGTAGACAAACAAAATGGAAACTGAAAGAATCAGATTAGATCTGAAAAAATATCAACTTATTCAGTATTCCTATCCCAAGCTCCAAAAAATCATGAAAGGGCAATATTTTCTGTAAATTTTCACGTGCCAGGTGAGAGACATTTGAGGTGGCTGATAGACTGATGGTTGAGTCTCGGACATTCAATCGAGAGATCCTAGGTGTCCTCCCGCTGCTGAACTACTCCGTCTTTGAGACACAAGCATAATGCTAAATGTGAGGGCGTATACTGTGTATTTGAGATTATTTCAAACCCAAATTAATTTAAAAAAATAATGATATCTTCAATCCATCGATGAGTTATGCCATCCATACAAAATTTGTCTTTTATAACACGGAGATGATGACCAGTATGTTATTACATGGAATAGTTACTACCAGCAAATTACACACAAAAATGTAGTTTCAAACTTGGACTGTGATTCTGACACATTTGTACTTAAGTAATTACTGTGTTTTTACTTAGCAGGGCAGTAATAAAAAAATAGTTATTCCACTGTTTACGTCATTTATGAGAGATAACATGATGATATTGTATAGAGAAAGTATAATTCATTCTTTCCCACGCCTGTTATATTTTTCGCATGACATTTCCCAGAGCGCGCGTGAGGTTTTCCCGCCTATATTGAGGCACTAGCACAATATACAGTAGAGCGGAGGCTTGTGTGTTGCCAGAAAATCAATAATTTCCTCAACTAGGACCACCACAACACCATTCAACGCCGCGTACCTACCGACAAAACACGCACACCAGCAAAAAGGCACATTTCCATTCATACAAGGGCTAATAACAATAATAATAATGGGGATGATTGGAATGTTGATATTTTTACTTAGTGGTCGCGTCATGTCTGTGAATGAGGTGGGTATTTGTAGCTGAAGGACAAATTCCGTAGAACATAGGGGTATTTTGAAGTAATATAACTTTATAAAAGCGTCTAATTCGGCATCGTGATTATAAGACCAACTAAGATAAAGTTTACACAACAAAAAGTGTAATATAGAGTAGAAATAAAGCCATTTGACAATTATTTAATAGGTACTTGAAGGGGCTAAGCGTCTAATGTAGCATATTAAAATTCAATATTATGTGTAGTGTTTAGGAAATCTCAAGAAATAATTTTTGGAGAAATTTACCGAGAAATTTCTCGAAGTAGAGAATTTTCGGAGATTTTATTTTATTTTTTGTTTAACAGTATAATAATAATAAATACTTTATTCAATCAATCAATAAGAATGTATGTACAAATGTTGAGACAATTTATCACCAATATGGCTGCAATTAATTATGGAAACAAAAAAATGTTAGGTACCTACATAGAAAAAAGTGCTAATAACTGATGAAAAATCTTGATGTTTGACACCCCACATGCCCATAATTTAGTTAAAAAAATTGCAGGTACGTACCTACATGGAAAAAAAGTGTTAATAACCTCTGATTTGGGCCTTAATCAGCCCCACAATTTTGGATCAATGAGTTTGGCTTCGAAGTGTACTGGGCGAAAGGTCATAATACCACTAAGAAAAATTATGGAGAGAAATTTCTCTTCCATCAGAGGAGAAATTCTCGGAGAAATTTCTCGAGAACGAGAAATTTCTCTGGAGAATTTTCTCTTCTCACATCACTAATTATGTGCCTACCAAATTCACTACCGATTCTCTACTTTACTACAATTTGCTATGGAATTCTTTATTAATTGTCGAGGCTTATAATAATTTGAACTTTGAGTGACACCAAGGTAACAACTGTTATGTCAATCATTGTTGTTTATACAAAATAAATAAATAAGAAACAAAACAAAATAAAACATTCAGTATTAGTGATTTCATTAGTTCGCAACTCGCCTTCTGTGCATTGAATTGTATAACTGATAATTTTTACGATGTAATGAGTTTTATCCAATATACAATGATAAAAATAATTTCCCTCATCCTTAAATACAGGATTTAAAATGTTATGTGGAGTTCCCAGGAAATAATAATAATAATAGGTTTCCCACTTTTTCTATAAGCTTTCAAATGTCCTGCAAAAGGAAGGTACATATTCGAAAAATATTGCAAATACGAAATTCAATAACTTTATTTATTTATTTATTTTATTCTTCTTTCACATCATCATTCATAATTATAAAAAAAAATCAACAGAGCAGTTTACATTAAAAAATGTGATGATGTGCAGTGGCGAGATTATCACTATATAGTAATTTCTTCCATCTAACCACAAATTGAAATTTTGATTCAGCGATGAAGTATGTCATCCATTCTGAATGCCAAACTTTTTTATCGCACCATCACTGCGTATTTCACAAGTAGGGTATCTTGCGCACTAATAAACACACATTTTGTCCTTTCCGTGTCACAAAATAGGGCATTCAAGGTTTATTACTTATTGAAATACATCCATTCATTCATACCATCACGGCATTTCCTACGGGCGGGGTAGCCAGCTGACTAAATACATGTAATAAAAACAAGACATTCAGGATAAGTGCCTAACCTCATTGCTGAATTAAAAATAACAAAATGTCTTACAAGACATGTTTTATGAATACCTATCTGCCTTTTACAGGACACTCTAAAACTTACAGAAAAAAGTGAGACAAACTTATATTTTGCTGGGCACTCCAGAGGACACAAATAAGGGTGAAATGAAAAAAAAGGGTTATTTTATTTCTAGCATATGAGCAAATCCAGAAGTAATCTTCTATTAACAAATACGAGATGGCTTCCCTTGGTAACTAGCAGAAGGGATGAACTTGACAATAGAATCTAAAGGTTGTAGCCTGTACTCTATGGTACATAGACATTATATTACATGGATTAACCTTGTTGGCTGGAGTCCAGTCTCATGAATAATAATACAATGACAGCATGGAACTGAACGTAAAGAAATCACAATACAATGACAAGTTGATAATATCACCTCTTTATTGGTGACCCCTTTTCATAAATACAACAATGTTAATACGGCATATTATTGAACCATTGTTAAAAATCACGACATGAATTTTCAAAAATATTCATATTTAAATATGGCTAAAGAAGCGTTCAGAGTTATTCCCTTTCAGTGATCACTCTGGATTATCTTCCAAATTCATCCTTAATTAATGATCACTAGCATGATGGATAAATGTGATTACCACCCGACTTAATTTTAATGAAAGATCCTTTCACTGAAATGGCCACAAACAATTTTTCACCTACTGTCTATGAATTAGTGTTGAAAGTAAGAACCATAGACAAAATTGATGTGATGTTGTATCCTTACAAGAATTTCATTTGAACTGATACAAACTAAATCACTCGCAAACGAGTGGATGGCCTTGAGAAAAATAGAATAGAATAGATACAAAAATGCTTCATTTTTACAATGCAAGCATATTGCTTAGTAAGTAAGTGATTGGGCTATACACATATTTGGAATAATTACAAACCTAAAATTTAGTTTTAAAATAAATGAGTTATAATAAGTATAAAAATCTATACAGGAAGGTTTGAAGGAAACTTAAAATTGTGTTCTATTTAAGCTTAATATTATGTAAGGAATCCGAGTGTCTATGGCAACAGTGTCTCAATAAAAAATTTACACGTAGTTGGAGTAGGTTAGCTAAGAGACTTCAGTCACAAATCTGTGATCTTCTTTAAGCCATATAAGATTTTATATTGAAGTTTTGGTGGTTTTGGTTGGCCAGCTTTTCAGACTGCCCACTATGTGGCACCTCAGGCATAGAAAAAATTTGCTAGGGTAGAAATTAGAATCAGATTTCGTCGGTAGCCTGGAGGTAGAGTCTCGACCTTCAGAACAAGGGGTCTGTGGTTCGATCCTAGGTGCCGGCAAACTCCCCTTTCACGGCACAAGTTTTTAGCTTAGTGTGAAAGGTGTATTTGGGTTTATAACAAAACCCAGATATATCTTTTTTTTTTAAAAAAAAAGATAAATTAGATTTTATTCACAAAAACAAGATGTTTACTTGTTAACTATACATTTACTCGGAACTTTGTGAGTTAGTATTGATAATAATTAGAATCACTGCAGAATTGTTATTTCTGATGTTCACTACATAATTGTGTAGCAAAGATATGATATAACTGCAGATGAATACTTAGTTACCTACTTACTTGTACAGTTTGGAGGTCAGCCATAATATTGTAAAATAGCTTACAATATAATCAGCTGATAGCGTGGATCAAGGAGATTATAAAAACATTTATAATACTTGGTATTGTTTTTGCCAACATTCCTTTTCAATATTTTTATAAAGATCTCTTTTATTACATTTTTTTAAGTGAGTACATAATGTGTCCTTAAGAGTCCACAGAATATAGTGAATTTTTTTCTTCCGTAAATTTTAAGTGTTCTATAGAAGACAGATATTCATAAAATTATTCTTGTCGTTTCTGAATTCTGAATTTCTTTATTTTTTATGGTACGGGATAGAAGACTACATTTATTTTATTCGTTCCCTAAGAATTTTCTCTGGAACACAAAGAGAAGCGTTCACAGAAATCGATTCTGATGCATAAACACAAAATACTTTGTACAAATAAATAGTGCATAAACAATGAATTAATTCAATTTTTTTCCATTCATAACTTATGCTGTGATACTGATAGTTGTGTTGTTCTTTTTTTGTGTTTTTTTTTTATTTTTTATTATGATTGTTGTGTCTTAATATTCTACACTTGTGTATACATCATATGAACTATGTATGTAAATATATAACATGTAAAAGGCTAACGCCGTGAATTGTTAATAAATAAATAAATAAATATAAATTTACTTTTGAAAAATGAGGACATACTTACTTGATTTATTCATACAAATTTATTGTGATACAATATTTAATCACAAATTAATTGATATGCACAAGGCTTAACCTCCCATGAAATACATGGAATAGGAATACTATATAGGAAACAGGATATAATATATATGTGTGTAGATAATATAGGATACAATTCCAATCTTTATAAAAACAGAGATGAAGTCATCAAATGAGTAATACCTATGAAACATATTATTATCTGATATAAAACATATTGGAATCATCAAGCTAGCTGCAGATTTTTGGAAATGATAAGATGTCGAATAGGAACATTCATTCATAATAATATATATGTACTTAAATACCAATTTTTTTAATTTTCTTGGTAAAAGTCAAAGCTATACAATGCCAGTAAATTAAGTTTTGTGTCATGTAATGATTTGATGTGCTAGAAACTCAAACGTAGAACAAATTTCTTCCAAATTCAAATATTTAGAGCAGACAACAAGAAGTACCAAGAGCTGTCAAACTTAATTTCAGTTTCGGCCGTTGTGGGTGACGTTTATCAAATTGATGATCCTCCCAATAATGCGTTCGCGATCATTTTATTGATTTATAATAAACCGGCGAATTCGGTTTTGAAATTCAAGAAGAATGCGGCAGACTAGTATATTATACTGGCATGGGGCGGCTAGAACAAATGTCAAACAGGAAACAAAAGAAAGTGACAGTTGAATAGTGAAGCAAAGAATTGACTTACCTGAGGGTATTTGTTGTTTTTTAAACTAAAAATAAAAATATGTGTATGACACTACTGTTGAGTGCAGTTGCACCACTAGGCACTATAATTATTAGTGTATTTGATACACCGTCACACACCCACACGGCACTTGGGAGATTTTATAATTATATCACTACTAGACACGGCACAAAGACGTTCCCAACATCTGACAGTTGGTGGTCGATTGGAGGAAGCTATAAGACGAGGTTATGTGCGCAGCGCAGCCTAAACATAGAGCATGCGTGTAGTGTGCATTGCATTTCATCATTTAAGCAGGGTTTACACTATCCAAGTACACTTGTACAAGTATACTTGGATGGCTTACTTGGACGCTACTTGGATAGTGTAAAGCAGGGTTTACACTATCCAAGTACACTTGTACAAGTATACTTGGATGGCTTACTTGGACGCTACTTGGATAGTGTAAACAGGTGATCCAAGTGTACTTGTACAAGTAGCCGCCATCCAAGTCAACTTGGACGAAACTCTATTCGTCCAAGCTGACTTGGACGGTTTTATAAGAACAAAATGGCGCTGACTAAAAGACGGTGTAACGAGCGCGAAACTTTCAGGTTCGTAGAATTATACGAAGCGGACAACGTGCTGTGAAAAATTAAAATGAGCGATTTATGTTTTGTTTAATGAATTTGATGAACTCATTTCATGTTTTATTTTCTTTTCTACAGATTTGTAAACACGCCGATATACTTGTAGCATTCGCATACTTCGTTAACCAGATATTTATGTAATGTCTCATTTTGTAGTTTTTATGTGAAATGACTGTTTTGCTAGATTAATAAATAAAATAATAAGAATAAAAAAATATTTTTTCTTATAATATTTTTAAATTAAAAATTAAATTATTATTAAATAATCAAAATTAATATTCTTTCAAAAGTTTTATACTTAACACCGTGGAACTCCATTTTAATACTGAAAGATAATACATTTTCTTTTAAATTGACACTGTTTATATCCTCATAAAATTTAACAAAGATGTTTTCTGTACTACCGTCCCATCTGCGGTAGCTATTTATTTATTTATTCATGAAATATATGGCTTAGGTACATCTTTTTACAATCAACATTATCAAGAAAATTAGACAGTCTTCAATTACAAAAGATAAAATTTATCAATAAAAAACAATGTTTGGAAATAACTAGCCCTTTTTATGTTTATTTTATTTATTTAAACATTTCACGAGTAGGTACATTTTTTTCATTTTATATTATAGTATATCAGATTCCGTTGAGCACCCGGTAAAGAATTGGTCTCCCACTCTTCTCCGTAAGTTTTCAAGTGTCCTGTAAAAGGCAGGCTACTGAATCGTAAATTATTTCTAAAAAGTATTTATATCTTCCTTTTCTACTTCTCAAATTAAAGTCATCACATCCGAGTCCAAATATTTTCATGGTACGATTTTTTTCCGCTACAATCTCTACGCCTTGCAACCAGAGATCAGTCGTCGTTATCTTGATTGCGCGAGACACAAATGCTACTTGGATGGGAATTTCAACATGTAGTGTAAACCGGCATCCAAGTGCACTGCGATGCGATCTACTTGTACAAGTACACTTGGTCCAAGTATACTTCGATAGTGTAAACCCGGCTTAAACAGGTGATCCAAGTGTACTTGTACAAGTAGCCGCCATCCAAGTCAACTTGGACGAAACTCTATTCGTCCAAGCTGACTTGGACGGTTTTATAAAAACAAAATGGCGCTGAATAGAAAACGTTGGAGCGAGCGCGATACTATTAAATTCGTGGAGTTGTATGAAGTGGAAGAAGCGTTGTGGAATATTAATTCGGAGTGTTATAAAAATAAAGATGCCAGATGTGCGTCATTAAGACGAATATTAGACTCTTTGGATATACCTGGACTCACAGTCCAGGATATCAATAACAAAATAAATAGTATTCGGGCCACATACGCACAGGAAAAACTTAAAATAAAAAAATCCATTGTAACTGGATCTGGTGCTGAAGATATTTACAATCCTTCAATTCCGTGGTTTGAAGTGGCTGATAGGTTTTTGTGTAGTGTGACGAAAAGCAGGAAACTATTTCAGAATGTGGTAAGTTTATAATTAATATGACAATAAAAAATAATATATTAATTTAGGTAGTATTTTATTTATTTATTTTAGTTTTACAACGATTCATTAGTATTTAAATCTGAACTTTCTTAGTTTAGTAGCCCTAATGGTTATCAAAATAATATATTTTTCCATACAAAAAGCAACGTCGGGAAATATTGTTGCTATACCAAAATGTTATTTTTGTGCTAAATATTTAGCAAGCAGTTCTAGAAGTTATAATATTTTAACAAAATGTATTACTAACATTATTAAAAGACCATTCAAATTACTTTTATTGTAAATTAAAATGTTTGTATTAAATAATATTTGAAACTTGAGCGACCCCACCCGTTGTCGAGTACTTTTTTCCACAGTCGGGGCAATTTATATTCGAATTAGATTTTATTTTTGCCAGCACAAAAATCTAACACGAATATAAACTTCAGCAAATTTGTATTCGAAGTATATTTTATTTTTGCCGCTTTAATTTTATTTTAGCCGGCAAAATAAAATAAAACCGGCAAAAATAAAATCTTATTCGAATATAAATTTCCTAAGTTCCATGCAAATGACTCGACAACGGGTGGGGCCGCTCAAGTTTCACGGTTGCGAATTTTTTTCCTATAAAAAAGTTTTTTTCCAAAAATTTGATGACCAAAATATAATTCTTCATATGGCAACGATTTCCTAAATATTTATTTTCTTTGGGAAAAAGTACTCTGCAACGGGTGGGGCTGCTAAACTGCGAAAGTTCCTATAAATCACTCTAGATATTTTAAAATATTCTGCTTTCTTGCCACGGGATGGCACCTTCTTCCATGAAGTAGTTTTTAAAATTGATTCTTTGTTGTTCTGCCAACCGAGAGGAATGATTACTTCCCTGATGCCCAAGATTTGCAATATAATTTGAACCAGGTTCTTGTCTCCACACACCAAGTACATCATCCGTATCCATCGTCCCGGCTGGTGCATAACGGTACAAATCTGTCTTCATGAGCCAATTGTGTAATGCAGAAGTCGCTTTCACAATTTTGTCAACTTTGTCTGGACACAAGTATATTGGGGTGCGATATATTCGAAATCTTGAGCTCATTATACCGAAGGCATTTTCGACTACCCTTCTAGCTCGAGAAAGGCGGTAATTGAAAATTTTTTCCTCGGCTGTCAAAGCCAATCTTCTTGAATATGGTTTCATTAAATAGTGTTTCAATGGAAACGCTTCATCACCTAAGATGACACCCCACGAAGGGAAATTCAGACTACCATCTTCCAATTTCTTTTTAAGTATAGAATCATTAAATATTGAAGCATCATTTAGTCTACCTTGGCTGCCCACATTAATATATGTAAAACAGTAGTTACTATCTACCAGTGCTAGAAGCACAGTGCTAAAGTAACCTTTATAATTAAAAAAATCACTTCCACTGGCGGATGGTTTTTGTATGTTGATATGTTTCCCATCTAATGCACCACAACATTTAGGAAAGTTCCAACGGGTATTAAAGCCTTTTGAGATAGAAGTCCATTCCTGAGGCGTTGTTGGGATCTGAAATGACAGGATGATTATTATTTTTTATTTTTTTTAGGTGGATTCTAACGCATGTTTTTCGGACATAGCCAGCTCACCGACAGTTACACCTGCCAGCTCTTCACCAGATATACCATCCAGTCCCTCACCAGATATACCACATCAAGTACCAAACATACCAGACAGCCCTTCACCAAATTTACCATTTGATCCTCCATCAATCGCTCAAGAAAGTACTCCGTTTGTCAAGCCTTCGTGTAGAAAAAGAATAAAAAAAACATTGCCCGAACACATCTCTAAATCGATCGAGACACTCCAATGCATAAGAGATCAGGCACTTAACAATAGAGAAATTGAAGACGAATTTTATTACTTTGGGAAAAATATAGCAAGCCAACTTAGACAACTTCCAATACTAGATGCTTTAGATGTTCAATCTGACATTTTAAATTTAATAAAAATGAAAAGGCAGTCTAATCTCTTGAAGCAAACCAACTCTACACAGGATAATTCTCCACTAGAATACTGCACTATTGAAATTCCAGAAACTATATTTTTATCACAGGAAGAAGAATCTTCACAGCCAGAACCTAATGATGTTTTAGAAAATGATTTCCATAATATACAGGGTAATAATAACTTATTAGAGCAAGCAATAAGAAGCATCGGTGGGATTACTTCATCTCAAACACCACAAGAATGAATACTAATGAATACTATTATACCAGGGGTCGGCAACCTGCGAGTCGCGAGCCACATGCGGCTTTTTGTATGTGAAGCTGCATCTCTTAAGATCCATACTCACATACATATTTGGGAACTTTGATGATTTAGCGGCCCCGTCCATAGTAAAATTAATTTCTACATCACTTGATGAAATATTTGCCTTATATAGAATTGTTTTTTGTCAGTTTTGGGGGAAAACTTTTTTTAAAGGATAAAATCGGGAGTATGAAACTTGAGCAGCCCCGCCCGTTGTCGAGTATTTTTTGCGACAAAAATAATATAAAACCGGTAAAATTAAAATCTAGTTCGAATATAAATTTCCGAAAGTTTCATACAATATTACATTTTTTATGAGAAAAAATACTCGACAACGGGTGGGGCCGCTGAAGTATCATATTTCCGATTTTTTTCCATTAAAAAAGTGTTCCCTTAAAACTGAATAAAAACAATTCTAAATAATAGCAAAAATTTCCTCAAGTTAGTAGAAATTATATTTTTATGGACGGGGCTGCTAATTAATCATCATGTTTCCATATTTGTTGGCTAGAAAAAATCTTTGAAAACTGAAATTTTGTAAATTGTAATTTTTCACTCTTCCAATTCAAAAGGTCGCCGACCCCTGTATTATACCAAAAATAAGCTTTTTATTATTTATTTTTTTTACGCTTTATTATAACATCTCATTTATTTATTTACGGCTAATTAGCCTTTTACACAATATTTTACATAGGTACCTACAATGTCATAAGAAAACCTAGGTACCAAACACAAAATTAACAAATCAATATTACAAACATACATCTATCATTACAATTTTAAAATAAAACAACAGAAGGCAATCAAAATAAAATATCAATAGATAAAATTAACAGAAATTTAACAGAATCTGATAAAATTATTATTATTATATTATTCGTTTTTTTTGGGATTTCACATTGGTAATTGTTTTATTTATGTAATTGAAACAAGTGTTTCTTTCTACTATAGATTATTGATTCCGAGAGAGACGTCTTTCAAGATTGATAATGACCTGATAAGTGGAAAGATGTCTCTCTCGGAATCAATACTCTATAGTAGAAAGAAACACTTGTTTCAATTATATAATTATGGAATTCTACTACGTGTGCACCAACACAATTAATAAATTGTTTTATTATTCATTTAATTTATTGAAATCCTTAATTAATTCCAATTTATTTTAGTACCTACTGGCTATTTTCTTAATATCATATTATTGAATTATTATTTTTATTGTTGTGTCGCAATTTCATACTTTCATTTGAATTTATCGAATGATTTATAATTGTTATTTTAATTAATCGTAATTTATATAATATGTTGAAATCCCAATTTATTTTAGTAGTGGTTTTTTTCTTATTATCATATTATTGAATTATTATTTTTGTTGTTGTGTCGTATTAATTTCATATTTTCATTTGTATTTATCGAATGATTTATAATTGTTATTTTAATTAATCGTTTTATAGTATACATATATTGATAATTCTATAATCATGTGTTATTTTCAGTATTTATTTATGTATTATTATTTGATATTGTTTATGTAATCGATTAAATACTGTTAATTTATATATATTATGTATAATAAAAGTATTCACATAAAATTCAATTTGTAAAAGTTAAACATTAAAATGTTGATTGTTGTAAACACTTTGCTACATAAAATAAAATTTTAGTACTGATTGTTGTTAACAATTTGATACTTAAAATAAAAGTATTAAATGAGCGATATTGTTATTTAATTCATACCTGAATAAAATCCTCTAATGCATCATAGATAGCATCTAGTACTGAAGGCAGAAACACAGATATAGAGCATTTTGGTACCCGAAAGTGACTTTCTAGGCTTCGAAAACTGTCACCAGTCGCTAAATATCTCAATGTTATATGAAGTTTGACTTTTGCAGGTATTGCTTTCCTCAAATGGGTGTCTGTTTTTTGAATTATTGGTCTAACTTTTTCTAGCAGATATTCAAATTGTAGGCTGCTTAATCTCAAATGATTTTTAAAAGTATTCATATCTTCCTTTTCAACTTCGCGAATAAAAGTATTTGAAGCACCCAATTGTTCACGTCTTAAAATCCATTCCCGTGTCCAAATTTTTCTCTTTCTTCGAATTTTTTCTCTTTCACGATTTTGCACTTCATCTATTAACATATCAGCTACAATTTCTACGCCTCGCAACAACAGTTCATTCGTCGTCATCTTGATAGCGCATGACACAAATGCTACTTGGATGGGAATTTCAACTTGTAGTGTAAACCGGCATCCAAGTGCACTGCGATGCGATCTACTTGTACAAGTACACTTGGTCCAAGTGTACTTGGATAGTGTAAACCCGGCTTTAGCAGGAGTGACCATACAAATTACGAAATATGCGTCATCGGAATTTTTCTCGCAAAAATGTGTAATTTGTAAAAACATATCTTTAGGTGAGTACCTAACATCTGTGCATCAAAACTTCCCTTTTCAAATCATAATGAATTCAGGGAATTTTCTATTTTATTTTGGAAAACTCTATAGTTTTAAAATAATTCGGTTCTGAATTTGAATTTTAGCGCTGATATTACGTGAATATTGCGCATATTCCAAATTAGATGAAATGAAATTTTCCGTTTTTCCGGATGTTGGGAGTGGAAAATCAAAATATTGTACCTCAAAATTATCCAAATATTTCTTCCGAAAATAAGAATTTATGAGTATATTGGTCTGTACATGCTTATTTGAGGAAATAAATTAATTTGAATATGATATAACTAAATACCTGAATATGGTCACACTAGAACTTGTACCTACTATTGGATTAACATAGGTATTTCAAAAAAAAAAATTGAAAACCTCTTAAAATGGAAAACTATGCGATTGCATTTGAAATTCTTTCCACTTACAAACAAAAGAATGAACATTTATTGGAATGTTGTGTCACAATTTTTTTATTAACTGCATATTTAGCTATTGAAACTATTCATTCTAAGATAAATATAATAATTTTTGACTCTAAATTGATTCAGCAGTGATAAGGTCTGCTACCTATTTTGAATGATTTTATTCATAACACAATTTTTTTTTATATATATATTGGCGATGCACCCGAATTTGGATGATTTCTGCCTATGGCAAAATAGGCACTTATGCACTCAGTCCATTGCCTATGCCAATTGCTGGAAATATTGTGATGGTATAGAAAAATAGAGACTCATGAAAGGAATGAATAACGTGACAACAAAAATTTAATGTTTGGTAAAAAGATTTTTAATAAAAAAAAACAGTGAATAGGTATTATATACTTTGAAACATAAAGAATAAATATTTAGTTATCAAATCTTGTAGCCATTGCAGCATCCCTTTTGACATTCTTGCCCCTAAGCACCCAGCCTTGTCCTGGAGACTGATGAACTATTTTAGTTGGCTCATCTTCAGCACTCATAAGTTGGATAAGAAACATTCTACGAGGCTTGGTAGTTAGGTTAAGATAACTGCCATGTATCAGTAAGTAGGAAAACACAACAACCTCTCCACGCTTGGCACTTATGGGAGTGGCCTTCTCCAATGGGAACACTTTCTGAAAAAAAATATCACCAATCATTACAAATCTGATGAATATGTTCATTCATTATTATGTATTCAATAGAGAAACTAATACCATTCACAAAGATATAATTATTAGATAGGTAATTCAAAGAAAAAATTGGTCATGCGGCTGATCAAATTTCGCATCCAGGTTTAAACTGACGTTGGTTGTAAGACAATACATTGCTAATGCTTTTTTAGACCACAGATTCTGAAATTGGATGATTTTCTGACATCAAAATTTCTAACCCTCCACCTGTTGTCAATTTTAAAAAGATATAAGAATTTGGAATATTTCACAGTCCCTACAGTTTTGTTAAGACTATTTTGTATAGATTCAAAATTTCTATCAAACTTTCTTTGAAACGTTGAAACTTCATCCTGCATTCCTAACAGTACATATTATGTATGTGTGCCATGTACAGCGTACCTACCTAGTTAATAGATATTCTAATAGGTGGTAGACTAGTGTTCTACACACTTGCCTTGTAAGCGAGGGATCGTGGTTTCGATTTGATGACTAAATTTAGTTTCCGGCACTCTAGGTATAGTGTCAAAATAAAAAAAACAAGGTTTATTTTGATAAAATTCAATCCAAAGACTTCCTGGTTGAAAGTTTTAGCCTCTATCATCAGACTATCTGAAATAATAATAAACTCCCCTTTCACGACACAAGCTTTTAGTAGCTTACTGTGAAAGGTGTATAAGGTTGTATTTGGGTTTATAACAAACAAAACCCAGATAAATATATCTTTAAAAAAAAAAAATTGATTACCTGGTCCATATAGTGATACGCCTCTCCTCTCTCTATAACACCCCTGTCTTCCTGGGGGCCCAACTTATGAGAGCCGGGATACACAGCTAGTCCTCCATTCTCAGGAGTGGTATCGTCTAAATGGATGAAGGCCGCCACCATAGAATGGTCTCTGTATGGAAAGTAATGATAGTCCTGGAATAGTAACATAAGATTTTAGCAAAACAAAAGATGCGGAGTTCCAGAATAAGAATAAATGTGGTCTCCCAATCTTTCCTGTTATTTTCCCAAAGCCCTAGTATCAAAAACAAGTTTTCATAAAATATCATGTACATGATATTCAGCAGAAATGAAGAATGTCATTCATTCTTATTGTATTATTCTTTTATGGGGATAATATGTACCTTCAATTTATGAAACCACTTCTACCTAATTAGTGGGACATTTTGTGATGAAACAGGTACATAAACAGATTTTAGTAATTTCAGTAGCATTTTGATTTTCCATACCTGATGCATCAAGTAAGGTGCCCCATTTTCAGGAGGTTTGAAGTGAGCCTTGGTGTGATGCAGTAGGATATTCTTAGTCCCCATAATGTCCTCTAAACAGTCCAAGAGGTTGGTGTTCATCAGAACCCTTGAAAACACAGAACTGTGGAACTGGAGGTTGTGGATTGATTTTACCTGCAAGTTAAAAATAAAACATGTTAACACAAGACATATTGGAGTGAAAATAAAATAAAAACTTTAACTGCAAACCAACCCACATGAGAATATAATCCAAAAGGAAAGAATACTTATATTTACTAGATTAATTTATTAAGTTAGAATGGAATAGGTTTTCTACTTTTCTCTGTAAGTTTTTGAGGATCATGTAGGTACACATTAAATTTGTAAAACATATTACCATATATGTAAGACATTCATCATCTTCTCATAAATAATCATTTTTATCATTATTCATAAACTTAACTTATGTCTTTTTTGGACTTTTGTTAGATTATTGATAGTTTTTTATTTTAAGATTTATTCATTGCATTTTTTTTTATTGTGTGTTGTTTTGCAGTTGCAACACAGCCACAAGGTAGTGTTGCTAATCTGTAAATAATGTTTTTATATATTATAATATATCCTTGTAAAAATTTAAAAAAAAATGTACTATGTTTAAATATTAAATAAATTCAGTAGCACACCACCGATTTTTTAATAAAAATATAATTTTGGATTTAAAACAAACATTAATATACCTAAACATAATATTCATAGTAAGCAATATTCTTGTGTGTTAAAGGTCAAGTAATTTGGCAACGGAATAAGGTTCAAACTCAGAATCTGTCAGTTGAAAATTTGAAACTCCGCCGTAAGGCTACCAATTGCTTTTTATTTCGAATAACTTATTATGTCTGTGGCATGCAGAGGGTGCTCATTCAATTTCATTGCATGTTTTAACATAACACGTACAGACAATTCACACAGATCGAGCTAGTCCCAAACCAAGAAATGAATCTTGTATTATGGGTATATACAATGCACATAACACCCAGACCCAAAACAATTTGAAAAAGGTCATTCTTCAATATGCCCTGGCCGGGAGTCGAACCCAGGACCTCATGACTCCGTGCCACGCCGGCTGCTGTATTAATGCGGTATCTACCCCACATGTGTATTAATGCGGTATCTACTCCACATGTGGGTGGTGATATAGATGGATGAATGGATTATAAAAAGAGGTAATTATTTTATAAGCAAAATAATAAAAAACATTTAAAATTGAAAAGGTTCAACATAAATAAAAAAATGTAATAGGATATCATACAGAATAATTAATAAAATTAGCTTGCTTCTTCATGTCATCTCCTTCCCAAGCTGCTTCCATGTTCATCTTATCTTTAGATGAGAAGATACTGTTATACTCGGCACACATCTCATCCATTTCCGCATCAGTGAATATATTGGACAGCTTGATGAAGCCATTTTCTTTGTAGAATTTCTTCTGTTCTGTTGTCAGGCCTGGCATTGTGACTGAAATTTAAATAGAATAGCTTTTCGTCAATGCTTTCATGCAGTATTGGCACCTGAAGTTTATAATGTGCTCTTTTTGGAATGGAGATTAATGTGCGCATAGTATGAATGAATAAATTATTACTAACCCATTCAATATACCATACATTGAGTGACTTGAAAATCCTGGTGCCACCATACATTTATTATATTAAGTACGAGTTATTCATTAAGTAACAAATAGTATAAAAAATATTATTTAATAAATCAATTTTTTTTAAATAATAATGGGTTAAAAATATATATTTCAGATAAATTATTCCCATATTGGTATTTTATACAAATGAAATCAGCAATGCATACAATGTACAAACATGTAACCAGGGCAAGCATTAAGAGTTTCCCACTACTTTCTTCTGGATGTTTCAAAAGTGAAACTCCTAAATAATTTAGATTCAACAATACGAGTTCGTCGATAGTGTCTCGGCTTCGTGAATGGTTGGATATATTTTATGTGATCGTTGCTTAATTTTGATTGACTTGTTTTTTGATATAATGTTTGTAATATTCATTGGTTATTATTTTCTACATTTGACGAGTCTAAGTGTCCGCAATATAAGGACCTAAGGACGATATGAAAAAAAAAAAAAAAAAAAAAAAAAAAAAATGTACAAGGGGTCCGTGGTTTGATACCAGGTGCCGACAGACTCCCCTTTCATGACACAAGCTTTTAGTAGCTTACTGTGAAAGGTGTATTAGGGTTTATAACAAAAACCCAGATATATCTTTTTTATTTGAAACATTTTTTATTTTAAGGAGAGCTTAGGATTTATCAGAAAGGTTCCCGAAGAAAAAAAATCCCAAAAAACTACAAACTCTTGTCCCTTAGAGGAGATACTCACAAAACAAGCAACGGTGTCCACCCAGAAATCCAATAAAGTATAAAAAATTAGTACTAAAGATGTAAAAATATCAAAATGTGCAGCTCTCCTTCTCGGAAGAAAAACTTAATTATTTAATATACCTAGTGGTGTGGAAAATTTAGTGGTGGATAGAGAAAAAGAATAACCTGGTTTGTTAATGTTATCCACCAGGGTAACTTCTTGAAGACTAAAAGGTGTATGTATTATTTGCTCCGATCTCAAAACATGTTACTTATTGCTTATCTATTATATAGCAAAATATATTTACAATAACTTCACCGTTTACCTAAGTATTTATTAAATGAAAAACGATAATAATAAACTTTGCAAGTGTTATCAGAATAACACTAAGTTTTGAGATCAGCTGATAGTATTTTTGTAAACAATTTACTAATCCAATTACTTACTTCTTCTCTTTGACCAATTATTAGTAGCCCCACATTATGAATGGGGCTGCCTTCTTTGTTTTTCTTTGCTATGTGACATTACAGCCTCGCAAGTCCTACCTTACCATTTCCTGGCACTTATGTTTTGACCACCTTCCTGGAACTTTAATTATTAAATCAAATCCATAGTTTCGTTTGCACACCTGTTTGAAAATGTTATATTTTCTTTCAATTTAATGCACCTTAATTTAATTTTGTGTATAATTGGTTGTATCCCGTATACATACAAAAATCTCTTGGATAATTAGATAATGCATAAGAAATAAAAAACAAAACTTCTTATTTAAAAAAATATATATTTTCGTTATTCTTAAATCTACAGTTGATACATACTACTACACCATCACGGCATATCCCACAAGTGGGGTAGCCAGCAGAACAGCTGCATGTAATAAACATGCAGGCCGTCCGTCAGTTGATATATTCTTATAAAAAGTTTAAGGGGCATGACATACGCCACTATTATAAATTCACTTCATAAATTCATTTTATATTACATGAAATCAACATATAAATTCATAGTCTGTATTGTATTGTGATAATTAATTAGTAGTATAAAAACAGTACCGTTTATCAATGCACAGTAATAGATTTACAAATCCACGATTTTCAGATTTTATTTCATTGATTACCTGTCAATAATTCCTTTTCTTTTTACTAAACATAATCTTAAGATAATTGTAAATAAATCATTGAAAATATATTTTTTAATGAATACATTTTTTATAATAATATGTGCAAGCGCAAGTCAAATAACCCTTAGTTTTATACTCTGATTTAGAATCAATACGCATCATACAAAGAAAATGTATAATGAAAACTAATAACCAGAATTAAAGTGAATTAACTATGGCGGTTTGGGCAAGTTGAATGAATGAACGAATGCAGAGTGATTTTATAGTGGTCCGAGATATTGGGTGTTCAGAGATGTGGTCACTCACGTATTATATGGTTAATCCATATAGACAAGATTCTACAGGATGGATACATCATACATTGAATAGGATAGTGTGCTCGCATTTATGGAAGCAAAATTATTTTTCCAAAAAAAATTACTTCTGCCTGCAAATAAAGTAACAAAGTAACAACTGGAACTGTAATATTAATGTATAACTTTCAAAGTGTTATATATAAGTTCAAAATTTTGAACTTATTTCAGGTTTTAGGTCTGTGGGAAAACATCTAAGGACTAAATTGCACAATGCTGGGCTACAATAAGAAATCAAGGTGAGCAAGGTCGTTGGGTGTAAGAAGAAAAAATAAAAATATACATTGGTTATTGTCATTTTCATAATTAAATTGTGAAATTAAAAGCAATATTTTTACCAGTGGTAGCCATACATGGTATACTAATTATTTTTAAAATAGGTAATGTAACATTCTCTGCATCACAAATTTTTTAGAATGAATGTAATTAATTTTCATCGAAGGCAAAAAATAAAATATGAAATTATTAAGTGTTAGCTAAGCCAAGACATAGTAATTGAATCACCACGAACAAAACAGTCTTTAAAACCTTTGAATACCAAAGAAGCTTGATACCAATTTCTTTCTTCATTCTCCAAAGACAAATCTCTCGTCACATTTCTCTCACAACCATTCACCATCACAGATGGATCGTCACTTACTTTACATTCAGTCAAAATGTGGACATTATCCACAGCATCATTTTGTTGACTAACATTGTCACTATGTTGACTCACATCGTCATTATGTTGATGCACATCCTCATTATGTTGATGCACATCGTCATTATGTTGATGCACATCCTCATTATGTTGATGCACATTGTCATAATGTCGACTCATATTGTCATTATATCGACTTGTATCATCATTACGTTTACTTACATTGTCATTATGTTTACTCGCATCGTCATTATGTATACTTATATCATCATTACGTCGACTGGCATTGTCACTACTACTACTAATACCTGCATTGTCACTTTCTGGATTCAAATTGTCATTACCTAAATTAAAATTACTTGAGCAATCTTTATCTTTACTTATCTGACTACTTTCATTATTAATTATATCAGTCTTTATACTATCAATAGCATTAGTGTCAATTGTTTTGACATTATTTATATTATTTTCTACATTAACACATGATACAATGAGATCGTCATTTTCTGCAGTTAACAATGTTGCATCTTCGTCATCTTTTATACTAACAGTATCATTAATTTGATCATTATTCACTGAACAATCGCTTGTGTCATTTTTTAAGTCAACTTTATCACTGTTCGAATTGTCATTGTCACTTTTGATGTGAATAACTCCATCTATATTACATTTTAATGAAAAATCTTGAAAAATAACCATCTGATTACAGCAATTGACGTCAAGTGGAACAAAATATTTTAAATTTATGACTGTTTGCGTTACTTTCGGTGATATTTTCAAGTTATGAACCGGGTGAAAGAATTCAGAGAACGCTCTTTTATCTCCGTTCAATGCATTATTTGGTTTTCGTTTTCTGCTGAGAAGGAAGTACATGCTTGTTGGTTGAATTGGATGATAAATTGTCTTGCTAAATGAAGAGGATGTTGTGATTTTTCTGAAACAAAACAAGTATATTAATACTCTTGAAATTAAAATTATATATTTATCGACAGCGCACTATCAGACAATATGTATGCTTATAGTACCTACAGTTAACACAATACAAAAGAAATCATCAATATATTGCCCTTTTTATAAGTATACACATATACATCAAATACTTAAAACAGCAGCCCTTTAGATTGTCATATAACTTTATTAGTTAGTTGGGAGAATTTATTCTGAAACAAGAGCCTGCCTTTTGGCTCATAATATGTGTGAATTTTTTTTATGCATGTTATGTTATATATTAGAATTACCTCAATGTATTCAGTACCACATTCGTTGACGTCTGTGAGTGGTTATGATGATAATGAAGATGCAAATTCTCCGGTAAGTTGATCCGGAATACTTCCTTAGGAGATGTAGGAGTGGACCCTAGGACGATATATACTTCTTCTGGAGGCTCAGCACTCTCCATTTCTAATATTAAATTCTAAAAAGATTAAAACAAAACATTTTGAATACTGCGATAACAAAACACAAACATCAACACCCACAAACATGAAATAACTGTTATCTCTCTCTTCGTTCAGCACCCTTTATGGGGAAGACAGTTCGGCAAGATTCTAGGCTGTCCACATTTTCTAACATACTTCCTTTCAGCTAGAGATTGCACCTTTGCGATAAACTCGCTCTCTATATATTGATTGTATACCTTTTATGTAATTGTCTGTAATCAATGTACAGTAAAGAATGAATAAATAATAAAAATCATCCTTCTGTCACATGTTCACTATGCATGTCCAAATCCAGCAACTTTCATCAAATTATTACTAAAAAATCTTAAAAACTGCATTACTATTTGTCTCTGCTATTTATACATCAATTAATGACAAGTTTACCTATTTTACACTTCATTTTTGATAAATAAAATGGCAAATTTCTGCGGAAAAGTCATAGAATGACAAATTATAGCACTTTAGCTGGAGTATTTTCATAATATTCTTTTTTTCAGCTGAAATTGAAGTTATGATCGTGCAATTGACAGTTGACTGGAAACAGATAGCTCTGCTAAAGTTGTGAGTAGAGTATACTGTTGTTTTATCAGCATTTTACAAGAAACTCCACGGAGAAAGTAATACCAACTATAATAACAAATTAGTAGAGTAAAAAAATTAAATAACCTTAAAAATCTTGTCCAAAACATTGAGAGCTGCGGTGACAGTGTGGAAATTTTTTTGTGATTGCCAGTTTGTGTCTGGTTTGTCTTTGTCCGCATTTTTCTTTTTATGCACAGCATATTGAAGAAGTTCATATTTATAAGGAATTTGTAGTTTTTGATGTGAAAGCAATTTGATAATTTCCACAACAATATTTGCGCAAGCCCTTTGCGTCAATATTCCTTCAACAATAACATCTCCTGATTCCGTATAACACTTAATTTGTGGTTTTAATGATTTATGCATTTTTTAACTATTGAAACTATCTAAAATGTATATTCCTAATCCTAAATTTACTTTATACTTCACTCACCCACCCCCACTTTATAACGTTCGACAATTTGAAATTGCCAAAAACTTGACGGTTCATTTTTAGTGTTGCCAAACGAAAAAATAAAATATGAAAAAAAAAAATAGATTTTTCATGAGAATTTTTGCGATTGTAAAAATTTATTTTATTTCATTGAAATCTCAATCATTCTCGATTAAGAATTATTTGTTTATTTTTTTTGTACATCAACATAAAATAATCATTATAATCATAATCATTATAACAGTATTAACCAAACATTGCAAAATGGATTTAAGAATTTATTCATGAGGGGGAGAGAAAGAGTTTAGCTAACATTTACACAATAATACATCATTGTGTATAAAGACTTATTTGAAACATAGTAGGTATTTGAATATTTACAGAATAACACTGTAAATATTCAAATCAGTGTTCTCGAACCTACCGATTTTTCGGTATTTATACCGAAATGGGCCGTGTCCTACCGAAATACCGAAATGCCCTAGAAATCTACCGATTTTTACCATTTGTCGGCTGGTAATTATAATCGGTAGATAAGTACCGGTTATTCAGTAAAAGTACCGGATACTTATGTATTCGAGCAAATATTCTTTAAGAAAACCGAGGAGTTTTTGAAATATTCCAAATTCCTATACCATTTTGAAAATTCGGCGACGGGGGGGTAGAAATTTTCGTGAAAAGAAAAGTGTCCGATATTGACCATCGCCGGTACAAATACCCCATATACCGATTTTGGGTACAAAATATACCTTTTATACCGATTTTAGCGGCTAGTTCTACCGATATTGGACAATGTTGTTCGAGAACACTGATTCAAATACAGTATATTACTGTAAATATTCAAATACCTATTCCATCTCTTTTGTTGAAGCTCATTAGTCATCCACATTTGTGTTAACTCCTCCTACTATCTATATGTCTTATAATTTTCTTACCTTTAATTTGTTACTCAGTTCTTGTTTTACTAAAGAAGCTGGAGCATTATAATCATTTTACTAAAAATGAAGTGTTTCTGTTTTGATAGATTTTTCAAATAACATATTTATCACATGTTTTTAACATGAAATTAAGAATGATTACTATTATCCACATCTCACATTTTTATATTTTCAAGATAATATCATTGCTTTAAAAAAACTTAGATGTAATGTTTTTATTCATAGACTTCACAAAATATGAAGCACTGTCAATAAAAGTGAATATGCCATCAAGAGAAAAATAATGACGACTTCATTACTATGTTCGTAAGTTACTTTGACCAAAATTTGATGTAACGTTATTTCTTTCCCACGTACTTAAATATTGTTGCATAAGGTAAATTTTTAATATTTCAAATGGTAGCTGTTGTAATAACAGTTAACCAATAACGATTGACATCAGAGAAAATTTATAGCCACACGTAACAGTTGGTATTGCAATTATACTTTATTTGCGAGTATGCATAATTATGAATGTTTAGGGATAGCAAAAAAAATACAAAATAAATGTTATATGATACATTCCTTTATTAAATAGTATTTAACATAATATATTTTCCAATACAATAAATAGGTTGGTTAAATTAAACAAGAGCTTAGTTCTTCTAAAGATTAAACAAACATCCGAGTGACGTCTTTTCACTTCTTAGCTCATTAATTATCCATAACTAATATCAATATGTTGATAATGACCAAAGAAGTGAAAAGATATCTCTCTGGGGTTTGTTTAATCTATAGTAGAATGTAACGCTTGTTTCAATTCAAACAATTGTGGAATTCTACTACTTGTGCTTCAATACAATAAAACAAAATATCAAGCAAAAAAAAAAACAACAAAAATACTGTTGAAAACTAAAACTGCTAAACTGTTAATTTATTTTATTTTTATTCATATAAAATAAAGATGAATATCGTCAGTGGATCCTTGAGACCTCCCATGTGTCAATTTTTTCACAAATTAGGTATTGATGCCAAACAATTTGTCTCGTCGATCCACATCTACCAATAACATAACCTATACCAAAATAATTACTGCTCGTTACATAAAAAATAAGACTCTATTAATTATGCACTATGGTTATTACTATTAACATGTTATTTTTTGTGAAAATTTCAAGACTTAATTTTTTACAGAATATCCCATAAATCTCTCACGTGCTGTTTTTTCTTGAATAATACATCATACCTTAGAATTTCTAAGACACTTTCCAAGTAACAAATCAAACACATAAGAAATGTCATCCAGCAAAACAAGGTTTTTGATCTCCTATAAAATCTTAATAAATGTGCATAGGAGGTTACATGAATCTACAGACGATATCCAAGTTTGTTAATAAGCTTAAATGAAATTTTGTGTTAGCAGTAATATGCTAGTATTGCGAAAATTGAGCAAGTTTATTTATCAATCGCAGAGGCCGGCAAACTATTGTTCACAATTTGTATGCAGCTCTTAAATATGGCTCTCTTATCAGACCCATCTTATGCTAGATTTTCTGATTCTAACAGTCAATATTGGACTATTGATATTAAGTTCGTTGGTAGCCTGGCGGTAGAGTCTCGGCCTCATGCACACGAGGTTCGCGGTTCGGTCCCAAGCGCCGGCAAACTCCCCTTTCACTATACAAGCTTTTAGCTTACTGTGAAAGGTGTATAAGGTTGTATTTGGGTTACTAACCAGACCCATCCTTTTTTTAAAAAAAAAGTTCTTTTGACTACGAAGTTTGCCAATCACCGATCTAAGTGGTCAGCTCATATTGATTGAGTGAATACATCTAGTGTTTAATCCATTCCAAAATATCACAATTTTAGAATATTGATTGGAAAAGATGGCACCCATCCCGAATCTCTTTTATTGACACAGAATGTACGACTTGCATGTTTATTAGATACTCTTAATGTGTTGGCTACCCTACTCTTGGAGAAGTATCAACATATAGATACTTACTAACTTCCGATGGCCGAATAGCCCTTGTAGGACCTTTGCCTCCGAAACAATATATCTCCAAGCCTTTCTATCCTGAGCAATGGTCATCAACAGATAGATAGATTGGAAAAAAAATTGACAGAACAAAATATTAACAAACTAAATCTTAAATGGATTGCAAATTTTACAAAAAATAAATAGCTTGTGTAACGTGTTGCTAACGTGTGTGTATGATAGTTGCAATTTGAATGGTTTGAAAATGAACGTTATGAAGACGAAAGTTCTTGTTTTTGAAAGAGAGAATGAAAAAACGATTTGCGAGATTAAAGTTGGTGACGAATGTTTGGAGCAAGTAAGTGAGTATGTATATTTGGGAAGTATGTTTACGAGGGATGGAAGATGCGATAGGGACATTGAAAGAAGGAAAGTGGCCGGTGCTAGAGTAAACGGTGCACTTCGACCCATTGTCAGCAATGACAATGTGTCGAACATGGCTAAAATGCTGGTGCACAATACCATTCTGGTACCGTCACTTACGTATGCAAGCGAGACATGGACGTGGTTGAAGAAGGACGAAAGTGGAATAAATGCAGTAGAGATGCGATCGTTGAGAAGAATGGTTGGTAAAACGCTGCGTGATAGAGTGAAGAATGAGGATATTAGAAGAATGAGCGGATGCAAGAAGACTGTTGTGGACAGAATGCGTGTAAATAAATTGAGATGGTTTGGTCATGTGGAACGAATGAAAGAGGAAAGAATGACAAAGAGGATATACTTATCTGAAAGAAAGGGTGTGAGGAAACGCGGGCGTCCGAGAACCACGTGGCTTGATCACGTGGATCAAATTCTCAAGGATGGCCGCGTGTTGAGTAAGAGGAACCGACGTGCGTGTATGAGGAACTGTATGAATGTGGAGGAAGCGAAGGAAGTGTGTAAAGATAGATCTGTTTGGCGTTCCGTTCTCTCTGCCTACCCCACTTGGGACACGGCGTGAGGGTATAGTATAATAGTATAGTAGTAGTAGTAAATAGCTTAAAAAATATATATTTTTATCCTATTTCATAATATACATAACAGTTTTGAGTAGCATTCAAACAATAGACATGCCATGTTGGTGTGAAATTAACCAAACACTTTGACAGTAAACTCATAGTACTAAAACAATGAACATTACCAGTGGCGTAACTATATCATCTGAGGCCTGTGGCAAATTCATTAGATAGGGCCCTCCAAGCAAAATCGTCACGTTGTAATTTAATTTTAATAAATTACTTAAGTAGTTACATACCAAACAGTATTATTAATATTGTGTGCATTTTAGTTAAATATCTAATAAATTTTATTTTCCAAAGCATGGGTATTACATTATTTTACTGAAATAACAATTTTATATTAACAAGATATTTATTAATAAAATTCTTTTCTCCAAGCTTTCTTTCCAAAAGTGGAATTTATTTGAATTTGTATATGGTCTTCAGTTGTGTAGAACTTTAATTGATTTTATGCACAAATCTATGATTTTACTAAATTTTGTTAAAAATGTTAGGTTACTACTGAGCTCGCAACCTCTCCGACCGGGGGGCCCCACCGGGTCGGGGGCCCGTGGTATTTTGCCAGCCCTGCCACTCTATAGTTACGCCACTGAATATTTCAGTAACTGTCTCATATCTCTGTTATTTCAGTGATACATATCCCATCTTTTGAATAGCTCCTTGTAGTCAACTATTTTGAAAGTGTTCTTTCAGAATTAATAGATTTTTTTCATTTGAACTAGCCAAAAACTATGTATGAAAAAATCTTCCGATAGAAATTTTATTTACAAATTTTTTAATGATTTTGATACTTAATTTACTTGTATAAATAACTCCATTTTAGAAATAAATCTCTCACTACTACAAAATATATAATTTCTCTCAAACTAGCCTAAGCCAACTTGTAATGTTTAGTACACCTTTGGTACCTACTTCTTGTTAAAAAACAATTTTACAAACTCAAATGATTTATTATACGATTGTTTTATAATTTTTATAGAAAATTTAAATATGGTTATTTAATATGAACTTTACATCATAAAAAAATTGTGGTTAATTTAATATGTTTTTACTTTAATGAATGTGAATATATAATAATAAACTTATATTTATTTTTATCAAATGTAAAATATTTGACATTAAATCCAAATATTTACATAAATTAAATATGTGATATACATAATATAAATATTTACATTTGGTTTTACAAGTTTTTTTAGAGGAATGTTGAACAAAATGCTTTAAAAAGTTAAAGGATATTTTTAATGAACAAAATTGAGTAATGTATTTAGGATAGTATTTACACCAGTGTTCAAATTATAGGTTGCCATAAGTATGGAAATTAGAATAGAGAATTATTGACTGGGCAACTAAATCTGAGCGACCACTTAATAAATTATTTGCGACCATATATATTACTGCGAACAAATAAATCAAAAATGGGCAGATTATATAATTGAAACGAGCTGCATTTTACTTAAGATGTTGTGCTTATAAAATCAAATGTATAGCGAAAATAAAAGTGGTCGGCAGCTGGATAATATTTCCAATCAGGAGATTAAGTGTTTGAGCCCCGTTGGCGACATTCCCGGTACAAGCATTTAGTTTTATATGAGAATGTATTTACTTTCATAAATAAAAGCAATTCATCTAAAAAAAAGAGCACATAATATTGTAATGTAAATTTGAGAATAAAATTTCTCTTGATATTTTCTGTCAATCACTCGATGAGTGTATGTATTTCCTTAGTTAGTATTTTTGTCGCTCATTTAGTATTTTCAGTCGCTCATCTATTATAACTGTGTCCCATTTTTTACAGCTCGGTTATGAATTATTTATCAGTCGATATTAGTCACCCATTTAGTTTTTTTGTCACACAAATAATGTATTATAGTCAATTCATCGTTAATTGATCATTCATTTAATCAGTTGAATGTTTGAATATTTCCCATTTTTTGTAATAATTTCTAAAGTTAACAATTTAGATAGAAAGGCAACATGTACTAATATTTCTATATCCACTATTGTAGACATTTTTGACACATTTCTTGTTGTCATGCATTTAACACAAGGTGACCTAATTTAGCAGGATCCTGCAACTTTGAATATGATTTGATTTCTATTTATTAGAGTCCTTTACACTTTATCCTTTAAAAACACATTATTTTTAGACCTAGTTAGGTCTAAGTTTGACAATGATTTAATGAGTCAAAACTCAGGACACCCATATTAAAATTTAATAAAAAACAAATTCTTTGTATATTAATCATAATAAATCTTCAACTGTATTAAAATTACAGAACTCAAATAATTATTGAACAATAAATCATTGACCCACTTTGATATTTGGATTGTTAATCGGATCAAACACAGGGTCGTTCTCTATACCAGACCTCCCGACTCTGCCCATCGTGATGAGTAGAGTTACAATGATGATTCCCACCAAAATGACAGCCATAAGAGTTCTTCTGTTCATATAACCAAGTGATCTTCTATTACGAGCAGGTGGCAAAGTATTTCTGTAATAAAAAATAATGAGTGCGAGTTAGTATATAAAATATACGAAATCTATAAATTAGATTTACCGGTTAATTTATGCATAAAAATTCAAAAATCTATTATAATAAACACTTGTAATATTGTTAGAAAGTTTCTGAATACAGATATTTCAGGCACAATGCTGGTATTTAAAACCCGCGTTATGAGCCTAATCCTTTGATATCCTGTATATCTGGATAGGTGAATTTTTGAAAGACTTATCTAGTTGTATAATGCTGAGAAGTGTGGATGGCAATTCCGCCGCCACGTTATTATTTGATTGATATTTTGTAACACATCCAGGTATTACACAAGATTAATTAATTTAAACTGATTCATAAAATTTATCAAAATTTAGTCACAAATTTTTGATCCATGGTTATCACAAAAAATATCACATTTTTAATAAAGGTAAAGATTATAATGAGGATTACTGCACTATAACTGTTTTGGGTATAATTCAACTTAATGCAATTTTTCTCTGACAAACATCTGCTTATCTTGTTTTTCTCTTTATCAACTTCTTTTTATCTTTTATCTATATCCTTATCATGTTACGTACATACTTCATTGCAAATCTATTTATACATTTATTTGAATTGTTTAAACTATTTTATATATTATTATTTACCAACATATTTTGCATTATCATTACTCTCTAACTTTTATTTTCTATTTCTTGAAATATATTGTTTTAAATTTGATAATGAAATGTTCTATCAGTAAATGGGCTAATGTTAAATAATTGTGTGAGTTATATTTATAAGAAGTCTGTTGATAAACCAAATAACTTTAATACCACAGGAGTGAGGATGATCTCACATGTGAAAATACAAAATAAATGTTGCGTCCTTACTTCCACCATCGAATAATCCATTCTAAAGCCGACTTCCTCTTGTATTTGTCATCATCATAATCAAACTGGGAGCTGGGGGTCTTGGCCGGTAGCTTGTTATCAAATATTCTACGGGGGGCTTGGTTGTTGTTACCTGGATAGAAAATAAGAAAATATAATTGATATAATATTCAAATTAAAACACATTACCTATTACTTATTTGATTTGACTTTGTAAATGTAATGTTTTGTCTATGTATATCCCGCAAGTGGGGCAGCCAGCAGGCTAATTGCACGTAACATACATGCAAGTTGTCCTTTCCATGACAAAAAAAGTTAAGATATTCAGGATAGAAGGCATTCTTCGTCGCCGAAATGAAGATGTTGAGCGTCTTATAATATATATGACTTTTGATAAATACCTGACATTTGAATAGGAGACCTTATACACCACTAATAGCCTTTTTACATAAAATTATGTATAGTACCTTGGTAAACATCATTTCTGTTAGTGAATGCCGCATTAGTATCATCCTGCATCTGGACCACAGAATAGGGGGGTCCTGAGTTGTGTGGATGTCTCGGGGGACTGTCATCATCATCACTAGCGCCCACAGGGGTAGCGCGGTGTCCCGATGGGGGACTCACTTTCATATCCATATCCTCAGAAAGCTAAAAATAAAAGATATACCTACATTCAATTTTCTTTATCCAAACTAAAAAAAATATATATTCGTTCAATAAGAGTAAAGATTTGATTGTTTATTTTATTTTATTGTTTCTGCATATTAATTATATTACTACGTACAGTTGCATCACAGTTGATTGATTTTAATTTTCTAAATGGAATATTCTCGATTAGTTTTGTCTTGTGCTCTGCCTTATAAAAACACGCCACATTAACTGGCGTGACATTACTAATTCAATATAAACTTACTAATGGAAGTCCTAATCCAGCTCTAGCCCAGTTGACACCAGCTAACTTCTCCCTGAGGACATCTGCCACTGGAGAGACTAAGTTGGGGGCGGGGAACAGAGGGGCGCGACACGATGGACATGTGTACCCTGCAGGAGCTGTAGTGGACGGTAGTGAGCGGAATCTGTTCTCCAAGCACCACCAGTGATAGACATCTGCAATACAATCATCACACAGACAATAGAGTATACTCATACAACCAACACAAAAAAAATTGACATGAATATAAACGGTTTATTTTATTTATTTGTATCTGTATGACATATACCACAAGTGGGGAAGCATGCAAATAAAAAATACAAGTTTCCCTAATCATGCTTATAAAAAACGTAAGATATACAGGATGGATGGCATACCCCATCACTGAATTGAAGATGTTAATTGTGATGTTTTTGACATTCAAATAATTGTCAGAATGGTGAACTGGCTTTTTATCAGACTGGAAAACCGCAGCGGGAGACAGGAGAAGTTGGAGGCGAGGGCTGATGGAGGCCATGGCTCGATATGAGCTGTAGAGCCATCAAAGAAAAAGAACTGGCTTTTTATACTTTTGACAATTAGTATTCTGTGGAGCTCCCATCAAAGAGTAGGTCTCCCACTCTTTTCAAGTGTCCTGTAAACAGTTGACATCTCCAATTCAGCAATGAGGTATGCCACCTATACTGAAAGCCTTAACTTTTTTAATGGCATAGAGAGAGAATAGTTTGTGTTTGTTTATCATTTTGGTTAAGTACCCCACATGTGAGATATAGGGTGACGGCATGTATATATGCATTAGTGATGTAACGAATATTTGTATTCGCATTTGCGAATATTCGCACATTTTAAAGTATTCGCATTCGCAAAAAAATATGCGAATGTTTTTCGAATATTATTTTGGTAATAAAGTATCGGATATTCGGTAAAAGTACCGTATACTTAACCGGTACATTGTAGAAAAAGATACTGCAAGAAAATATTCTTTAAGAAAACCGAGGAGTTTTGAAATATTTTATATTCCTTTACCATTTTGAAAATTCGGCGACGGGAGGGTAGAAATTTTAGTGTTTGAGCAATTGTAGAAATTTAAGCAAGTCAATATTCGCTATTTGAATTCGCATTCGCGAATGTCGGCAACAAATATTCGCATTCGCATTTGCAAATATCCAAAATCACACATTCGTTAGATCACTAATATGCATATTTTTTTTTTTTTAAAAAAGATATATCTGGGTTTTGTTATAAACCCAAATACAACCTTATACACCTTTCACAGTAAGCTAAAAGCTTGTGTCGTGAAAGGGAAGTTTGCCGGCACCTGGGATCGAACCCCGGACCTCATGTTCATAAGGCCGAGACTCTACCTCCAGGCTACCGACGAACTATAATTCATGAATTAAGTAATCAATTAATAATAAAGTTACGTTTATTGCTAAGGCTGTAAATTTATTTTCTAAAGGCTCACGCCATGTATCAATGATAAATAAATAATGAAACAAACAAATGACTTACGATAGCATGTAAGTCTGATGCATTCCTCATCTCCGAGTACCTTGGTACAGAGCTCACAGATGGGATTGTAGTCACTGTCCTGGAGCCATTGGAGATAAGACTGAACTATGCACTAGAAAAACAAAAACATAAACAATAATTTTTATAAGATTTTTTTATCTTTTTTCTGACGATTTAGCTAAATGTGAATTGTACTGAAGGATAAGCCATAGATATTTTGTATCCTATATATATTTCACAGGATATAACACGGGTGCTAATGTAAATAGATGGAAAATACTACCTACACAATATTTTATGTGAATGGTGATGAAAAGTTGGAATTTTATTTTTCATCCATTTAGCAGTAAAATCTAATTTATAAATTTCACTTATATTCACGTAATTATATAGTTTTTCACTTGTAAAGTGATAGACCACCTACATTTGCAAAATAAATAAAACAAATGATTTATTCTACTATTTGTTTATTTGACGAAAGAGACGTCTTTCGTCTTATTAAGACTCGTCGAATAAACGAAAGACTCGTCAAATAAACAAATAGTGGAATAATAATACATTTGTTTTATTTATTTCGCAATGGAATTCTACTACCTAAACAGTGAATACACCTAGGTACATTTGGTTGATTTTATGAACACAAAATTAATTATTTGTATTTTTCGTACACAATGCTGTAATATAAAATGACACCAGACCTAACCTAACCTAAACTACAATTGTCAATAAATAGCGTGCTGTGTCTTAATTTTTTATACCTGTGTGGACATTATATGAATTATGTATGTAAATATTCAACATGTAAAAGGCTAGTGCCGTGAATTGTTAATAAATAAATATAAATGTATGTTGCACACAGAAAAAAATGTACTGTAGCACAAAACAACAGCAGACTTAGACTAACCGAACCAACAAAACAGACAAACTTGTAAATTTAAGTAAACTTGTGATACATCGAACACTTCCGAAAAATGCAAATAATTAATTTCGTGCTTATAAAATCTCTGAGTGAAAAACTGCATATATATGGTCATAATAACTATGAAACTATAAAGCTGAGGAAATTCTGTATGCATTATTTAAAATATAAGGAGTGGCAAACTCTAAAGATCTGTTTTTAAATAGCTTGGAAATACTACCAAGTTGTTGATTTCCCCCACAAGTTTTTGTAACATACAAATACGGAATAAGTTCTGCATTGTATTGGCATATTTAGAAAAGAAAAATCAACGGAAAATACCTTAGGATGATTGGAAACCATGCACCATTCACAGACATTCACCCTGTGCTCAAAACAAAACTGATTGGTAACTTTTCTCTTGGGACATTTGCACAAACCCATCTCGTCAGATATCACATCAATATAATGAATATTATAATGCAGATTTTGCGATCACGGTATTGTGACGTGTTGAAAAGTAAATATTGTTTTATTTCTATTTCTTTCAATTCGGCAAATTGTCAATCAAAGATGTCAACGTAAACCACGTACGCTGTCAAAACCGGAACAATGTTGCCAGATTCATATATATATATTTTTATTGTTTATTAATTTTGGTATCGGGTGCCTTGCCTCGAAGAAAAGAAAGAAAGAAAGATTAATTTCTTCTTTATCACGTATGAATAAACTTTTCCTCGTCTTCAGTATCGTACCGTATTATTATCATCCTCCCACTCTCCTATCCCAACACCCTCTATTATAGATATTATCTTGTAGGTGGTGTTGCCTAATCCATGAGCATAAAATTTGACAAGTGTCAATACCGGGCTTCTCAACTTGTTGCTGTCATAATGCTCTACGATTATAAAATTAGAAATAACCAAATTAATTTATATCACAATTTTTAATACAATCATTTACTAAATTAAGGTTTATAATTAGTTTTGCCAGAATGGCATATTTATAAAAATATTTTTTTCTAAATTTTTAAGACGAAATAAATAGGTACTTTCACATTATTTTTAAATGATAGTTAAAGAAACACTGTTGTGATATATGTCAAAGTCAAAACGATAATAAGACGATGTAATAGGTGGTTGTGTAATTGACAAAAATAAATATTATTACACGAATAAATATAATTTTGTTGTGTAGCATAAAAACATGAAGATAGCAGCATCATATTTATAATAAGAACGGAATAACAGCAAAAACAAGACAATGGCTGCGAAGAGTGAAAGAAACATATTTCACGCCATATCCGATACATTAGAACAACATACGAGAGGAGTTCATGTAAGTTGATTTTTACTTTAACAATTTCAATAATTATAACTTCAGAATATTCTTGAAATTATATTATTTTAAGCTCATTAGTGCCGACTGTTATCTGTCGCGTATTTACAGTGAAAAAAACTGCATAAAATGAGCTACGTGCAGAAGTAACAGATTTTTTCCAAAAATAAGTCGTGGGGGATTACTTCAGCAACTAAAAACATTTTTTGGTAAAATGTTTCCCATTTGTTGAAATAATACTTTCCAGACAAAATATCACAATTTCGTTAACTTTTTGATGTAAATATGAAGTATTTAATCTAGAGAAATGGTATCTAGTGTAGTTGTTATAATTGGGTAGCTACAAATTTCATTACTATCATTATTGGATAATTTCAGTAATGTATTTTTTTTCAGATTGGCATCTATACTGTAGCTGGATTGAGTTTGGCTTTTGCAATTCACAAAGTTCGTCCAGTAAGTATAGGCATGGCCAGAATTTATTCTTTGCCATTCTAAATAAACAGCTTGTTCTACTATTGTTACTACTAGTGATGTAACGAATGTGTGATTTTGGATATTTGTTGCCGACATTTGCGAATGCGAATATTGACTTGCTTAGATTTGTACAATATTGCTCAATCATTAAAATTTCTACTCCCCCCTCCCCCCGTTGCCGAATTTTTAAAATGATATGGGAATTTAAAATATTTCAAAACTCCTCGATTTTCTTAAAGAATGTTTTCTTACAGTACCTTTTCTACAATGTACCGGGTAAGTATCCGGTACTTTTACCAAATATCCAATACTTTAATACCGAAATAATATTCGGAAAACATTTGTATATTTTTTTGCAAATACGAATGCGAATACTTTGAAATATGCGAATATTCGCGAATACGAATACGAATATTCGTTACATCACTAGTTACTACGTCATTACGGCAACGTATAATAACTACGCAGATTGCCCTCTCTGTGCCAATAAAAAAAGGGAACTAATTATTTGATCGGCTATTAATCCATTCGTTCGGCAAGAAAAAATCAGCATTTAAGTCATTTGCGCAGCAAACAATGTTTTCATCGGCAATAAATAAAAAATAATCGCAACACTTGTTTTACAAACAAACTTGGTTATATCAGCAAATTAACAAATTTTAACAGCTTAATAAATAATCGCACAACAAGATAATTAATTGACCAGCAGAATTGTTATTTGAGCAGCAGAATTATTATTTGAGCAGCAGAATTATTATTTGACCGGCAGAAAATATTAGATAAACAATATTTTTCACACACCGATTTACATTCGGATCCACATGAAGTTTTTGTGATTTCTTACCAAATTAATGATGGCTACGAAAATAATGCCAGTTTCCGCTTTGCTATATTAACGAAATATCTAACTGAAATGTCGAAAAACGCTAGAATCGTTGCTAGATGCTACATATAAAATCACATAAAAAGATGCTACATACAAAGATTTATTATTTGAACAAGATTAAAAATTTAGCTTTCACAAGTTTAATTAAAATTAGCTCACGGTTTGCTGCTTATTTATTTATTTTGCTGCACAAATAATCATTATGCTGGTCAAATAATAATTTTGCTGGTCGATTAAATTTAGAGTTTTACAATATCATATTATTTGCAATACAAATATAATTTTCTCGCTGGGCATAAGTAGCATATCAAAATGATATATTTGTCGACAGAATACATTTTTCTGCTGAACAAAACTTCAATATTATGCTGATCGTTCAAATGATAGCCATAAAAAAATGAGACATTAAAGGTGGGTGACATAACCTCATTGCTGATCTGAAGATGTTTGTTAAATATTATCAATATTTAATTTCATTATGTACATGGTTAGGTAACTGAAGAAATAGAGGGCCAAAATCTAATCCTACCTACACCCTGGGTCCCATGTTATATTCCGATTATTGTCACATTTTTCATTACCTATCGCATGGTACCTACATATAACATCTGTATACATACGGTCGCAACACGGTTCACATCAACTTCATCTATTTACGGCGGAATAAAACAAATAGAATATTATTCATTCATATTCGGTTTTTCATCCATTTCATTTCATAAGTTAATTCAACAAAGCAAAAATAAGTGAAAGTGACTCTCCAAAACCAATCACAGCAACTACGGAATACAGTTCAAACATTGGCGATCACAGGACGGGGTAAGTACCATTCCATCTTCACATTCCTCAAATCCTGTGTATCTTATTCCGGATGTTCTACATCTAACATACTTGATGTAACATCCACTCCAATGTTAAATGCCTTATTCTTGATGTTCTATGAACACCTTCCTTTTACAGGATACTCAAAAATTCCATGAGTATATTTGATTCTCTATAATGATAATATTTATTTATTTAATACATAAACGGCTATCGCCTTTTACATCAAAACATACATGACATACATACATACATACCATCACGCCGCTTCCCTCGCGGGGTAGGCAGAAAGGATCGAGCGCCACTTC
This sequence comes from Athripsodes cinereus, assembly GCA_947579605.1. Lineage (NCBI taxonomy): Eukaryota > Metazoa > Arthropoda > Insecta > Trichoptera > Leptoceridae > Athripsodes > Athripsodes cinereus. The sequence continues at coordinate 1,282,420 of OX388321.1, forward strand.
CTTCTATCCTTGCATACATCTTTCGCTTCCGTCACTGTCATACAATTCCTCATGCATGCTCTCCTGTTCAATGTGCTCAACACGTGACCATCCTGTAGGATTTGATTTAAATGATCTTGCCATTTAATCCTAGGACGTCCACGTCTCCGAGCACCATTCCTCTCAGCCAAATATATCTTCTTAGTCATTCTGTCCTCATTCATTCTTTCCACGTGCCCAAACCATCTTAACTTATTTACATTCATCCTTGTTATTACACCCACTTTCATTCCACATTCCTTTCGTATATCACTGTTACGCACACGATCTCTCAGACTTTTACCACACATCCTTCTCAACGATCTCATTTCAACTGCATTAATGCCACTTTCATCCTTCTTTAACCATGTCCACGTCTCACTTGCATACATAAGTGTTGACACTAAGATAGCAGAGTGCACCAACCTTTTAGCTGTGGTAGATATGTTTCTATTTGCAATTATTGGTCGGATTGCACCATTTACCTTATTGCCAGCAACTTTTCTCCTTTCAATATCGCTTTCACACTTCCCATCTCTCGTGAACAAACTACCTAAGTACACACATTCGTCAACTTGCTCTAACACTTCGTTGTCAATCATTACCTGGCATACTGTTCTCTCACTTCCTCTTTCAAACACCATGATTTTTGTCTTTTTTGCATTCATTCTCAATCCATTAATCGCACAATTTTCATACACACACGTCATCATTCGCTGTAGATCACTACATAACATACATGACACAATAATAAAATCACCAATTTCTAATCAAAAGCATTAACAATAATTACTAAAAACATAATAAAAACAAAACAATAATTCATTTTTAAAACTTATCCATCTCACATCAACAGTTACACACAATCCTCCATAAATCTCATATAAAACACAGAGAACATTAATACAGTTTCAATAAAAAAATTCACAAAGCAATTAATTGTATATCTATATGCATTTCTACCCATTTAATTCATAAAAAAATAATCAAAATAACAACAAAATGTATGACATGACAACTCACCAGCATCAGATAGGTAACAATTATAATTGTAGTACATACTGTACTATGTACACTGTACAGTAAGCTCCCGCTTATGAGGCAGCGAGTATGGTACAACATAGATGTCTATCACTGGTGGTGTTAAGAGAACAGATTCTGAGGATGTTTACTGCTCAAAGGATATTTATAGACACAACTATTAATTATTGTTGTTAATCAACATTGCAAAATTTTATTTTCTCAGATTAGTAAGTTCTCCCGTGCAGCAGATATTCCGAGACATTTCATGAAGAGGAAGGAGGTACTGGAAGGAAAGGTAGTCGGCTGGGAACCTTCTACAGAGGGACCACGTCTCCTCATTGATCATAAGCCTTTAGTTTGGATTCCGTTCTGGCATTCTGGGAAGAAACCACTCCCAGTGGAAGTATGAAATATCTTCTTTTGTCTATTTATACCAGAATGCCATTTTCCACAAGTGGAATAGTCAGTGAACTATCTACTGAATGTAATAAACATGCGGGATTTCCTCTTTATGTCTTGAAAAAATAAGATGTTCCGAATAAATGGCATTACTGAGTTCAATATCATATACAATCATTACTTAGTTGAATAGGCTTAGGAAAAATTAAAACTTGTAAAGAATAATGTCTATAGCATGGGTGGCCAACCTTTTCAGCAGCCGGGCCAAATTTCAGAATTATTTTTCATATCCCGTGGAGCATCCGGTAAAGAATTGGTCTCCCACTCTTCTGCGTAAGTTTTCGAGTGTCCTGTAAAAGGCAGGTGTTCGAAAAATTGAGACATTTTACATCTTAAATTCAGCGATGAGGTTTGCCACCCATCCTGAATGTCTTGATTTTATATTGGCACGGAGAGGACAGTTTTCATGTTTCTTACATGCAGCTGATCTGCTGGCTACCCCACTTGTGGGATGTGCCGTGATGGTATAATAATAATTTTTCATACCGGGCCGCACAACAATATACTCCATATATAGAACATTTGATAATTTTACTTCACCCTAAAATTTCTGCCCCCGGAGTAAACCCCCCAGGAATTTAAAATGTTTCAAAACTCCTCGGTTTTCTTTATGAATATTTTATCAAAATACCTCTTTTAATAAAGTAACGGGTACTTGTACCCAATGGGCCGCGGGTTGGCCACCCTTGGTCTATAGTGTCATTCATAACATTGAGAATGGACACCATACTTCTTCTTCTTCTCTTCATTGATAGCTCTTCTTTTTTATATAATGTTTTACAAATACCCACCTTTGCAAATTCTTGCAGTATGATGCTTGGGAACCTACTGAAAAAATTGAGAGCTACCTATTCTATTCCAGAAATTCAACGGAAATAATTAGTTTTGTTTGTTGTTTGTTTAAGATTTGGGGAGTTAAGCTTGTGGGAGGTAACGGAGTGAACTGGCTGCAGTGTGTAGCTACTGGACACCAGGCTTCTATAGTGCCCCTGGCTAAAGGAAAGGATGCTCTGATAGGAGACGTCACACTTCATCTACCCGTGGCTTACAGTAAGGTGTGAATTCAATATTTTTTATCACATTGTCTGTAAAGTATATTATGATAGATCATATTTTATAGAATATCATTCTTGTGACAGCAATATTCGCTGAATACTTTTACTTTACCAACAGATTAGATATTAGAGTGCATTGTGAAATAGTAAAATCAGCAAAATACTTACCTTAAGAAAATTTTAATTCCAGAGAATTCCCGGATCGAAGAAACATAATGTCCCTCAAATTGAAAATTTAAAAGTAGGAGAGCGTCTTGTTGAATTGGGTTTGGGCGTAGTCGCACCGGATGTTGCTAGGATCCCTCCAAAAGTCGATGACAAGTGGTTCTGGCTGCCTTGGGTGTATTTTAAAAGAACCGACGCCGATACACTGCAAAGAGCAGAGATTAGAGCCAGGATTAGTAGAAATGGCCTATGGCAAGAAAGGATCCCCAATAATAGATTATATATTTTTGTTGAATATGTAAAATCATTATTTGGTGCTAAAAAACCTGTGCCTGTGTTGAATTAAAAGATTCAGTAGAAATATTTTTATTGTTGCTTTGATGGTCAGTAACGATTGTTTTTAATAATTTTATAATATTGCATTTTAGTAGAAAAAGGATCGTTAGTTTTGTGTCTCAATGATACATTTCTTTTGTACAAAATTAATTTAGAATATTTTCATTGACTACTAAATATGAGCCTTGAAACATTGTAAATGACAATTCAAAATAACTTGTAAATTAAGACAATAAAAACATTGTTTAAACTATTTATTTCTATTTGTTGTGATAATTGAAACATTATTTTTTATTTGATACAAGAAAATAGCTTTAATATCATTCACAAAAAGTATAGGGAGAAACTAAAACAATGCTTGATAGTTTTATTGCCATGTAAATCAAAATTATTATTTTGGTAATACATACATACACAAAATATTTATAACTGCTTCTTTTGAATTTCAAAAACAGGACAATAATATTTACAATTCAATTACTGGTATGGCCAGAAATTATATATTCAAAAAACGTTATTATACTATACATAGATTTACATAGAGTTTATTGACTCATTATTTAAATGAGGTCTTCTTTTTTTGTTTTTAAATCATAAACTTATCAAGTATTTTAGGAATGACAAAATATGTGTATATTTTTATCTATACTGTCATGACATGTTTTTTAAAATAAATTGATGTCTATTGGCCGGTTTCAACAATTTATCTATCCTATTATTGATTTGGCGGTAACTTTGTGGTAGTTTCTAAACATAATTTCGAATGTTTGGAGTCAAAAAACTTTACTAATATTAGTGGTATTACTAAAGTTCTTTGACTCCAAATATTCGTAATTATCTACCTATCCGTTACTATCAATAGAAATCTATTGTATAATAAACTACGGATTGATAGATTATTGAAACCAGCCATATATTTAGTTGACAATCAACTGAAGTTCTTTAAAATTGTTAAACTATCCACTTCTGTATGGTATTTGATACTTTTACAGATAGATAACCCATTTTCTAGATATTAGATAAGATCCAAGTTGAGATAATCCACAGTGCTCAATTAATACTATGCCTTATTTTGTTTTATATATTTTAATTTGCATTTAAGAGACCAAACAGTCCACTTTATAATATTCCTCTTTAGTTCGTTAAGTAAATTAGTGAAATTGCTTTTATTTTGAATGTTACTTTAGTCTTATAGAATTTTGTGTTTATTTCACTCTGTTATTAACTAAAAGGTTAAATAATGAAAAGTTGTCTTGAAATTAGTTTAAGTTAATAATATTTACTATTTTTTTATCGTTAAACAAGATTTGGACTCAATAGTGCCAATTTCGTAAGCCTTGGGACATTTTCTTCTTCCGATTAGATTTTTCACAATATTACATAGTTTATACATGGTTTTTCAATTGAGATGTTTGATCAATAAAGTTTTTAACTCAAGCAATGTAGGGGTTTTCATCTGACAAATATTGTACATATTTACTTCCGATGTCCAAAACCCCTTGGTAGAGCCTTAGCTTCTGAAACAATGGATGTCCAAGCCTTTTGAACTTGGAAAATGGATTGCCAGGCTTCTTTAGCATCCAGTTATCAAGATCCATGTTGATGTTGTATAAATATTTTTGAGTTATTCTTTTGTATTTAATTTTTATTCTCCTAATTTCTTACAAAGCTATCAATATGTTGCATTAGTATTCTATCAGTTAATGTTATTTATAACTGTTTGTACTTAATCATTTTAATTTAACATTCATTTCTTATTTTATGATATTGTAAAATGATCAGAGACCTTAACTGTAGCCAATGTTGATATGAATATTCTCTCAATCTCTAGTTGCCCAAGGAATTTGAAAAATTATTACCCTTTTTGACCGACGGTACTTACCTGTGCTATACAGTAGGTATTTGAGTACTATGAACACTACAACAAAATCCAGTTTGTAATGAAACATTTCTTCTCTTGCAAATGATTTTTTTCAAATGGCAACATTATCATATAATGTCATTCTTTTGGCTATGTTTATAGTGACGAAATGCATTTTTTTCCTCGTTGTAAAATTTGTCCGGTACTTGAATTAGTTCCGATGGTCAACTAAGGATTTAATATCAATTACATTACATCATTGTGCTTCTCTGAATGTGCCATGATCTTTAAAGAGTACAAATCTCTATTAATATATGATCAATATCTTGCAATACAAGTAAAATTATAGAACTGTGTCTGAATATGAAAACAACTAATATTACTACTATATTATCACGACATATCTCACAAATAAGGTAGCCAGCGGAGGAAAAAGCACTGTGTCAATTTTTGCCGAATTGATATGTATACATCTTGTAATCCTCATTATGCAGTTTTTGATGGCATATAAAAAATGATATTTTTTTTCTAAAATAAAACAATGCCAATTCAACGGGACATTGGATTAATGGAAATGAGTGTTTCGTTCTACGATAGACAAAACAAACACGAGAGAGAGAGAGAGAGACGTCTTTCGATTGATAATGACCTTAGAAGTTGAAAAACTTCTCTCATATTTGTTTAATATATTGTAGTAGAATACGCTTATTTATATAATTATGGAGTTCTGCTATTTGTGCACCAATACAATGAATCAACTTAACATCATTTGCATTTTAAAATAAGTTACAGCTAATAAAATATTAAATGTTATCTATTTTTCTCGAAGAACTACTAAGAGCAGTTTTTATTGCCTTAATTAAATAATAATGAATGCGATGGATAAACGTGGATTACACAAGAATATAGTTATGTAATTTAGTAATACTATTGTAAAACTTTGTTGAAATGTATAATAAAATTTTATTTATGTACATAACACGTGTTTCATTTTCTTGTAAGTTTTTGTAAGAGAGCCGACAGAACCCAAGAAGAAGAGTGTATATACATCTGTTCCTTCAAATATAAAATAATTAGGTATTACAATTTATAACAAAACCCAGATATATCTTTTTAACAAAAAAAATAAATATATCTGGCTTAGTGACACCACATTGTTATGTGCTATGTCTATGTCAATTGTTAATTTTGACAATGACTTTGTGAGTCGAAACCAGGTTACTATATTATTGAAATTGTGAACGTCCGCGGTTCGATTCAAACTCCGCTTTCACGACAAGCTTTTAATAGCTTACTGCGAAAGGTGTATAAGGTTGTATTTGGGTTTATTACAAAACCCAGATATATCTTTTTTTTTTAAAAAAGGAGAAAAATAGAAACCATTTGTGTTTTATTTTGTCAGGATGCAAACATCTGACATATGAAAATAGAGGTTAAATGTCAAAAAAGATTTAAATTCCCCGCCTAAATTTTGTAAACCAGAGAATATTTAGTTCAAGTTGTCCATACTGTAAGCAAGTAAGGGACACCAACATAAAAAAATGCCAAATTCAACTGTCGACACAGACGCTTCCTTCTTCTTCCGGTTCAGCCTTTGTGCTAACAACACGTTGGTCCGTGTTCTCTGATAATTAATATTCTGAAAAGTTAGACTCCTAGTGTAAAATGGCTGGTAAGGAAGCCATAAGTGTCTAATTGAGTGCCCTGATCCAGACCTCCTTGAGGACAACTCTCTCTGACCTCGCGAACACTTACAGTAATACAAAAGTGACTAGGCGTGGTCAAGTTCATCGTTAACCGTCGGCCAGATTTGTCCGCCATGCTGAAAGTTGGGTAAATACATAACTTGCCTCATATAAACCCTAGTTCTCCTGTTGCTGAGACTAAGAGGATGCCTCTTTAAATATTTATCAAAACAGACGCTATCGATCTACACTATCGATCATATGGACCTCAGCGCATAACCCTTTGGGAACCCTTTACCAGGCCTTCGCCTGGAGTCCAGGAACTTCATCGTTATACTGTATTACCTTTTGTTACTTATCCTATCTCATTCTTATTGAAGACCTACATAGGGGTGCTTTCTCTCAGACGCCAATCAACTTTGTAATGTAATAGTAGTAAATTGCCATTGTATTGATTGTACATAATTTAGAAATCACAGTTTAAAATAGACCTGTTCATAACCGCATATTCTGTTCTTTATTTGTTCCCTCCAAACTCTTCACAGCGCACAGGGCATGCACCAACACAAAAGGGGCACCGAACAACCACACCCTGTGGATTAAGAGTCACTCAGCCGGCACCGTAAAGAATCACACTTGAGATAACAGAAACTAACCGTTGTTTATTTATATGAGTGTGACAATTTATTCATGAATATTTTTTTAAGAAATATATATTCATAACCACTCAAAATTTTGATGTATAACAATGATCTTATAAAAGTATATATCTTTTGGTTGATTTTGCACAATGTTAGATTGTGTAAACATGGTTCTCCAATTGAGATGTCTAATTAGTCTGTTATCTGCGCTTGTGCCCAAATCCAGTTAAATAATAAAAGAAATAGTAAATATTTTGTTGCTGATCGGTAGGTAGAACTAGCAGCCGATACATTATATTAGATTTTTTTATTTAATCAGATTTAACCCTTTACAAGTACATGTCTAAATATACATTTTTCTTATGAGTATGCTTCATAGTTACAAAATTCTTGATATTTTAAACCCTTTACAAGTACATGTCTAAATATACATTTTTCTTATGAGTATGCTTCATAGTTACAAAATTCTTGATATTTTAAACCCTTTACAAGTACATGTCTAAATATACATTTTTCTTATGAGTATGCTTCATAGTTACAAAATTCTTGATATTTTATTTTTATTATTTTAAGTTCATTCACGGCTTTCGCTTTTTACATGTTGACAACACAAAAATAAATATAACAACAAGTAAATCCAAAATAATTATTAAAATAACAAGTAAAACATATTGACAGTTAATTAAAATAACAATAATATTGAGATGTCAGTTCGTTAAAGTAATAATTATAATTTTATTTATTTATTTTATTCTTCACTGTACATTGGTTACAATATTACAAAATAAAACAGTAATGTCAAAATATATACAAACATATACATTATATAAAATCATTGTCATACACGAGTTGATGATGTGGTGTTATAGGCCTTCTGGGTTTTGTCAATATCATTTTTAGTTGTAAAATCAGGTGACTGAGAACCCTGTTCAGCATTCTGCTTCGTTGACAGGTTTCTAAAATCAAAATGACATAAAAGCCAACCTTTTGGTTAATAATCCAGTGATCAGCAGGGTTACTCGGCACACAATCTATGTAAATACGGTCTTAATCTTATCTTTATCTTAAGCTCTACAATGCAGGAAGTGGCTATACTTAAAGATATGTGCATGAAAATCTCGCAATAGCTGAGAATAGTTTAAATTTACAACATTTACATGAGTGTTATGGTTAAATTCCGCGATGAGGTTTGTCATCTGAATGTATTAATTTTTGCTGGCACGAAGAGAAGAGCTTGCATGTTTGTTACATGTAGCACGGGCGTAGCCAGGGAGAGGGTTTTGGGAGTTCAAACCCCCCCCCCCCCCGAAAAGTTAAGATATCAACATCAATAATATTTTTTACATATTTCATATAGGTACCTAATATAAAAGTTATTGCATGCACATTCAATAGTTTTATTTTCTTAAGCCCCCCCTCCTACCCCTGCTACTCCACTTGTGGGATATGCCGTAATGGTAGGTATACACTAGTAAAATGGTATACACCACTAGGTAAAAGAAATTATTAATATGTCTTCGCAAAATGTAACCCAGTTACGAAGCTTATTCAGATAGGACATACTTCAGAAGTTCTCTATTGGTATTAGCTCTATGTAAAACCTCTATATTGGATATTAAGTCTGTCCAAGGAATGCATATCAGTCTTCAATGTATCCTGGAACGCTTCCAATCTATTGATTGTAGGTATTAACTTTCAGAGTCCACGCTTCTGAGCCATAAAACAAAAGGTAGGTACTTATAGTGTTATATTCTTCTTCTTCTCCTTGAGCAATTATTAGTCCCACATGGTGGTGGGGTCTGCCTTTCTTGTTTGGTTTCGCCACTTGGTTCTGTCGAACGCATCCTCATGGGAAACATCACAGCTCCGCATGTCTTGTCTCACTACTTCACGCCATCTGCGCTTTGGCCTTTCTCTTGGTCTCTTATCAGTAACCTCGATACATTGAGCTTTATTGCCTACATACTCAGGTGGTCTCCTGGTATTATATTAAAAAATATTAATAGTTATAAGACATAAGTATAATTTACTTACGTAATCTTAGATAGGAAGAGTAATACAACTTTCAAAATCGGTGCCTCGAACAGTAAATACAGTACGAGGGAACCTATAAAGGATATGACTGCATCTCCCAATGTGTAGGTTATCTGAAAAAGAAGAACACATCAAAGGCTATAGAATCTAAAATCTAGGTTTATTAGTTATGGTGCAACAATGAAAATGCATTGAGTTCTATAACATGCAATTTCTTTTTGTCAGGCAAGGCACCCGACGTCGAGTGAATTATGCCTATTTGCTAATAATAATGCATTTTTCACAAAAAAAAAAAATGATTTCTATGGCAGAAATATATACCTAGGTACGCATACGTTTCATCAAAACTTATCATTCCACACTACATATCTCCCGTGCATACCAAACATACAAAAATATTCAACTAACTATACACTAATATACTCGCGGCAAACTGTGAATCTGTCGCCTTAGCGTAGTGGGTACCTATTTGCACTAAGTACTTATAACATCGCGCGTAGCAAGTACAATTCAAGGGCATTGGGAAACATACAATATTGTTAATAACAAATAAAAATATGATTTAGAGTTTTACTAGTAACTTTATTATAGTGGTCTAGGTTTCGTTGAGGACTCTGAGAATGTGAGTGGCTTGATTGCGTGGATCAAAAGTCTCAAGGATAGCCATTTGTTGAAAGTAATCGACGTACGTGTTTGAGAAATAGTATGAATGTAGAGGAATCGAAAGAAGTATGTAAGGATAGATCTATATGGCGTTCCGTTCTCTCTACCTATTTTAGTTGGAATGCGACTTGATGGTATAAATAAATAGGTAGAGGTTTATTTTCACAAATTGATACAAAATAAGTAAAACATTAACACTATTCACTAAGACAATAATAATAATATCATTATTTACTGGCAGAGACTTTTTTGAACTAGTCCATTATCAGCGTTGGACTTTCCGAAAGGCCTCTGCCGAAAAACAAAATAAATATTTCACTAAGTAAACAGTGCATTAATCACCCCTAGTTGGCAGAGTTGCTTAGTAAAAAAAATTGAACCGTGTTTGTGTTTTAATTATTCGATTTTCAGTAAGAATGATCCACATTTTGAAATGTTTGTTATTTGTTACCCATTGTGTCAAGTTTTTAGGCTGACAAGTAAGTTGATATGGGGGGGTGAGAGAGATGGTGAAAGAATGGTTTTGGTTGAGGATAAAATAAATAAAATATTATGCCAAAAATGCCAACGGCTGAGACTCTACTGGGCTACCCACAGCACTCCAGGAGTTAAAACAATAAAATGGTCTCGATTAAATTATACAGTGAGGCTATATAAATTAAGAGACGACAAGTTATCTGTAATTAAATGGACAAATGTGTAAAAGACAAATTTAGATTCAAATAAACATTTAATTAAAAATAAAAAAATTCTTACCACTATTACAAACACACGTTTAAACAGCAACACAATACTACGACTTACTCACTACCCCGTATTGTCTGTGCACACGTAATTATCCCAATATAAAAAAACACACTTGATTATTATTTCAATAAAACGAAAACGTAGCACTTTTAAAATAATTAAATTTCACTTTGCGATGATTGTAATGGATCCCACGATGAGGGCGCCTCTGGCATGAAAATGCCTAGAGGCAAACAAGTTGAAGAAGGCGCCCCTTGGCGCAGTGCTGGGAGGGCGAAGTCCCACGTCCGAGGTTCCTGGAGGCAATTACCAGCCTACACAGGTGCAGAGTTGGCTCTTCATGACTTCAGGAGGAGAATATCTCGACTCCACTGAAGTCCAGTGGCCAGAGACAGACTTGTCTCTCTGAAGGTCAGATGATGAGTCATGGCAGGAGCGATCCTTATACCAAGGACGCCTGTTTACGACTCACTGCTCGCTACGACTCACTGATAACGACTGTTCACCACGGATGGCTGATGGAGACTCCCTGATCTTTCAAGGACATTTCTCCGCTGTTCCTTGAGTGGTGTAGAGAGGGGTTGGTCATATACCCCTCCTACGCTGTGATGCATCTCTGTGCAGCGCCGTGATTGGCTAATTGAATACCAATACACGCTCACCGCAAGTTCCATTGTATTGCGAGTACACCTGCACCCTTGTCTGCATTCCAGGAATTATGTACATAAATATTTACAAATAATATTTTAAATTGTATAGCGTCCAATACACTGATTTATAATAAATAATTGATTCACATGTAAATAATTAAAGTGTCTCTTTCACTGATATTAATTTCGAAACAATATTTCTAGTGTCCGTTATCACTGTTCAATAATTATATAACAAGCGTCCATTCCGCAACACAAATAACACATCTTATATCTATTACATATGTCACAATACAACCCTTTAGGTAGATAATTAAATACTCAAACTATGTATGTTACAATTAAATTATAATTCATACCTAAAGAGCTGTTTACATAATTCAACACATGTCACCGATATCGACACTCAATATCTCGAAGCGTAGGTATAAAAAATCCAACCAAGCAGATACTAAATAATAATGCGCAGACATTCTGGAATATTCATTAATTAATAATTAAAAAAAAACAATTAGCGAAGTCCATAATGAATGCGGCTCTTAATCCTTTGTCGAATAATTATTTTTATTGCCCCTGTTGCTATGTAGGTACAAATAAAAATAAACAATGATAATATTTTGAATACATGTACGAAGATTAGCAAACAATAATAATATTAATAAATGCAGGTACCTTTTAAGTGCAGCTATATTTTTAATGTTTGGATTTTCATATTTCTCATGAACTACATTGTTTATTTCGGTATTTCAGTACCACTTTCTAAAGAACAATTATAATTTTTAATGATAACTTTTCGGCACAAAACCTACTATACCGGGCATATCAAAGTTTTTTAAAATAAATCTAATTAAAATAATATGTTTGTACATAACATATTTGAATCCTGTCACAGCATCTGCCACAAGTGGGACAGCTAGTATACTGACCGCGTGTAATAAACATCCGAGTCGTACTTAAAGTATCAATAAGATATCCAGAGTGGGTGAATCATTCTCATCTCATCGAAAAGAATGGGAGACCTATTCCTTGCCTGAAGTTTCAAGAGTCGACACTTACTTCTGTAAAAATGTCCAGATAATAAGGAGTCCTTATCAGGGTGGCAGATCTGATCTGCAAACTCATATGCACGAGATATACTCCATAGACAAGTTTGCCAAGAGGGACCCAAAACGACCATTCAAGGAAGGAAGACACGAAAGCTGAAACCATGAAACATGTAAAAGTAATTAAATTTACATAAATGCATATAATTTGTTTTCATACTTACAAGAAAATTGAAAATAAAAAAAATCTAATAAAAATTAAATATTGTCAAATTTAATTCAACTCAAAATATTATTTGATCCAATTCAGTGGGTAATTTTTCCCGGATTATTTTTGTTCCCGGGAAACGGGAAATTTAATAATTTATTTCCCGGGAATCCGGGGAAATTAAAAAAAATATTATATTAGAGGTGGAAATTGTTAACTTTTTTCAGTAAAGTTGTTTTTGCAATTTAAAAGAGTTTATTTTAACTGAAATGATGCTTCCTCAGCACGTGTGACCAAATTCTCCGAAAAAACCATAAAAATAATGTTTACATATCTATATTGTAAATTATTGTAAGTATTTCGACTGTTTCAGAGAAAACATTTTTTTCTTTTCTCATATTGTTTTTACATTAATAAAGAATTAAAACCATACCTGCCATAGAAATATAAGAAATGCAAATTGTTAAATTTATGGATTCCTTTTAAACTTGTATACCTACCTATGTGTCTGAATATCAAACTGAGTAACTGTACCATCAGGCCGAAAGAAACACATGTCAGCATTTTATGATTTTTCCACGAAAAAAATATTCTATTTATTTTTGTTAAGCGATGTTTTTTTATTTTATTCTAATCATTTTGATTTATAAAGTGATGAATGCTGATTTGATAAGTGCGCTATAATATGTTGATTATGAAATTTTATATATATTACGACTATTAGAACGGCACGTTACGGAAAAATTACGATTCTACAGTTGACTAAACAAAGATTTTGGTATCGGTATGGCAATCTGCATGACTAATAATTTGTGTTTTTTTCCCGGGAACTGTTCGACTTTTTTCCCGGGAAACGGGAAATAAAAAATTAAGAATTTTCCCGGAAATTCCCGGGAATAACCCTCTAATCCAATTCAATAGATATATGCAAGATTAATCTTAACGCATCTAAATACGATTTTAATCTGGTCTTGGTCTAATCATATGACGCGCGAAGGGGCTATAATAAAAAAATACATCCATACGTTTTACGTTTTGCATTTTATACTTTTTTACATTTTTCGCATTTTTACAATTTTTTGCATTTTAAACATTTTATATATTTTATACATTTTTATAATATTTTACATTTATTTAAATTTTTTTTCACTTTTTTTTACACTTTTACATTTTAACATTTTACACATTTTTATATTTTCACATTTTTTACATTTATATGTCTTTTGTCATTTTAAGTCTCAAATTTATGTTTATTAGATTGGTAAAAAAGGGATCTTAATTGGTTTGTCTATTGTTGTCTTTTAATGTCTATACTAATTGTTTCAACTGTCTGATTCTTACTGAATAAATAAAATAAAAAATAAAAAAAAAATACCAATCTCGTGATAGCGGTAGCGCGGTGTTTTTGATTATAGCCCCTTCGCGCGTCATATGATTAGATCAAGACAAGATTAAGATCGTATTTAGATTGTGTCAAGAGTAGCCCCGATGCTCATATTTTGGTCTGAATCAATGTTTTATTTACAGAACCATGATGCAAATTGAAATGATATTGACTTTATTTACGAGATATGTCAGAAAATAGGCTTGAATTTTTTCAGAAGTCCAGGAAATGGCAAACTATAGATAAGTAAAATAGGATTTAAGTAAGTTCTACGATAGATTAAAGATCAACTTACGAATATTTCCAAAAACACAACAAAGAATGAGAAAAGAAATGCCAAACGCCCAAGTAAACCTTTGAAATGCTACGTAGAATGTAGCTTCAATGACATTGTATCGGTGATTGGGAGCTAATGGAATGGATTCGGTTGCTCCGATTCCTAAAATTATGCAAATTGATACGACCCCACCAACTGTAGACAGAACCTGTAAAAAAATATTAAGTATTATTTATTTATTAATTTCTTATAGGACAAACAAAAATTCATTACCTATAGAAAACAATCAAAAACAATATAACACAGCTGGTTTGCTGGCTACATGCAGTGATGGTATGGTAGAATAGTAGTACTTACAGTAGATACCTAGTTGTTTCTTTCCAGGTTTATGGTATCTAACAATTATATATCCAGTGAGAATTCCAATAAGAAACGCCGCAGCTCTCGTATGGGATGGTATATAAATATTAACGAAATACTCGAGGTTCCGTGCATTTGTAAAGAAGCTGAAATTAAATATAAAACTGTCCAGTAGGGTTACTCTTGACAAAATCTAAATACAATCTTGATCTTAATCATACGTCGCGCGAAGTGACTATTAGTCAACAATACGTGCATAACAATATCGCGGTATTTTTGACCATAAAGTGCGTCCTATGATTTAGATCAAGACTAGATTAAGATCGTATTTAGATTGTGTCAAGAGTAACCCTGCTGCTGTTCCATAGGCAACACGTCGATTTTTTTATTTAATTGGTAATACACACAATCAACGCTGTTCTTTCAACTCCACAAACAAATAACTATAAGAAATACATTGTTCCCTTTATAAATTGAATATTTAGTTATGGATTTTTTTACCTATTTTCAATTTCACAAAATAATTAATATTTTGAATTGCTTAATATTGAGCAGAACAAACACAAAGTATGTATCTAACAGTACTATTATTATATTATGGTATAGTTCACTTTCTGTCATGTTTTCAAAGAAGAATATAAATATATCAAAAATACAAAAATGAATTCTCCTTGTTGAGTTATGAATATGGGAAGTCGATACTATTATTGCACAAACATATTTGTTATAATTTGATAAAATTAATTACATATAATATCATTGAGTTGTGCTTGACACCTCCACTATAAATTTCAATGAATTTTTATATCGATTCTTTGTTTTATTCAGTATCAGCACTTGATGATGAGAACTCGAGTTTCTTATTTATTTTCATTGGCACGGAGAAAACAGCATGCAAGTTTGTTACATTCAACTGGTCTGCTGGCTATGTCAAGAAAAAAAGTCAAGAAAGAGAGAAAGGGTCCATCAAATAATTCATCTTACTCATTTGTATCCAAGATCATTCCTGGATACTTCATTATGTATGTAATGATAGCTGGTATTAACATGGAAACCAAAATCAATGTTCCCAAGACGGAGAGTGGTATGTAGGGCTGAGACATTTTGTTCTTGAATAGAGCACACATTGCCAAAGATAAGAGGAAGAAGTGAAAATCACACGCCAAATACCAAGTGTGCACCATACACTGTAAATTAAAATAAAATAGAATACATAAAATTCTCAAGATAAAGTATATTTTGTAAAAAGACCAACACCCTCTACGTACTATAAGCCGTAACTGGAGATAAGTATCTCCTTAACAAAACACATATGTACAAATAGTATTTAAAATGTCGCAATGATGGGAGAAATGCTGCTCTGAAAGATACACTAGATTTAGCGGCCACACACCCAAAATTTTGCTGCAAAAACTTTATAAAGTATAATTTTATTATTAAACTCTTTGTGTTATTTTTGTCCCTCGAGGGCACGGGACAATAACCAGCCCCTTCCGCTTAGGGCGGTTCTGCACCAATTCTTAGTCACCCTTTCTCATGACACTATTGACGCTCCAATGTAGTTGTGATGAAGAAGAGTATTGTAAAATAGGATTTTCCAGATTACCCAGAATATGGTTTCTACCAATTAAACTAAGATGTCAGCTACATACCCTTGAGAGTAAGTTGTCGGAGATTTTGTGATTACTTCAAAAACAATTAGACATTTGTTAATAATTTTTCCTCGCGGTATTTTTTTCAATTATTTATACTCACCATTCTATTCACATTAATGTAATTGTTCAACATCAATAAGTTTATCCACCAATTCTCTCTACAGTACAGAGCCTCGTTCTCCACTACAGCTGGCCACATTGGTCCTGATCCAGTCAGTGGAAGAATAAATGCAGTGAACAGTAAGACGATGGCATACATTGGAGCGAACCTAAAATAAATTGCTTAAATTTTTAAACTTGACTTCTACCTTCATGGTGAAAAAGGTATTGAATTTTTCTTTATAATGTTGAGAACACCATGAAAATATTTTTTTGGTATATTTTCAGGCATGGAAGTCCCTCTACAAAAAAAAATCTCCAACTAAATTTCAAAGCGTGGCCAAGGCCTCTCTAAAAAAATACAGTCTATGATTACCCTACTTGCAGTAGTTTTGATATCTTAAGTCATACCTAAGACCTACCGAATAAGGTGACGTTGTCTTTTCTAAGCCTTATAATGGAAGATTCATGTGTTAAACTTGCATATACAAGACCTCATACAATGGTTAATTGTAAAACTAGATTAGATAAATATTAACTTGTTTCTTTCTATAATAATAATATGACAATTTATATAGCGCCGTACTGTTATAATATCACTTCAAGGGCGCTTTACATTATTTAGGATCAACAAGCACGACCATTTTAAAAAAAACTACATAATATCAAGTAAAAATTGTCGTCAGAAAGATAAAAAATCATAATAATAAAATTAAAACAAATCATAATAATGAAATACAAAAATCACAATAAAATAAAAAATTATAGTTTTTCGTTTCGGGTTGTTCTACTCTCGCTCAAACTGAGTATACTAATAGACATAATCATGTCGCAAAAATAATACATCAAAATTTAGCAATTAAACATAATCTTTTAAACTCGCAAAATATAACACCTTATCATAAATACAACCCGGAACCGGTTTTAGAAAATCAAAATTACAGGTTCTATTATGATAAAACAATAATAACAGATAGACAAATACATCATAATAGACCCGATTTAGTATTACATGATAAACGTAATAAAATAACGTACCTAATAGACATCGCTGTCCCAAACACACATAATATACAAATAACCGTCGCAGAAAAAAATACGTAAATATACAGAACTAGCAGGAGAAATAAAAAATATTTGGCATCCTAGGTCCGTTTATATAATACCTTTAGTCATGTCAGCTACAGGGGTAACTCCAAAATCTTTAATAAATAATTTACAAAAATTAGATTTACCGGTTAATTTGTACATTAAAATTCAAAAATCTATTATAATAAACACTTGTAATATTGTAAAAAAGTTTTTGAACACAAATATTTCAGGCACAATGCTGGTATTTTGAACCCGCGTTCTGAGCTTAATCCTTTGATATCCTGTATTATCTGGATAGGTGAATTTTTCCCGGGATTAGACTGTTAAGTTTTTGTATGACCATTACTGATCATATAGAGACTTATCTGGTTGTATAATGCTGAAAAGTGTGGATGGCAATTCTGCCGCCGCGTAAAAATATAATTTTGTTCAGCAGACATTCAGTCTTTGTCAAAAATTTAAAATAATATAGTGTCAAAAATTTAAAACAATATACCTAGTGCATCATGTGTAAAATCTCGAGAACAAATATGTCTTCAGGCCTATCCTGAAACCGATAACTGATAACTGGTAGTATCGTGCAAATTTTTTACAAGTGGCAACCCTTGAATTCATACGTAGTAAAGCTTAAACAGACGTATGTATAAGTTGATATTACTTCAAATATCAAGACTACTGCAAAAAAAGGTACATAGTGAAATTAGATTTTTTGAATGATCATTATTTGGTCACCGTCTGTTATTTTTGTGTTCTACCTACCTCAGATATCTGTGGAGGATCACGTGTGGATAACTAATTGAAATATTCTTTTTTATTTTCAAAATTCCATAGATGGAAAGAAGACCGCCGAGAACGAAAAATGTGTCAACAACCAGATCCATATGGCAAATATAGGTCCATAGAACTGTGTGAAGTTTCTAAAAATTATAAAAAAAATTATTAATACCAATTTTTGTATGCTTTTCTTACTTTCCAAATCTAAAAAAAACTTGAAATAAATCATTTCAAACCACTCTAGATCAATCATTCCAATCAATTCAAAGCAGAAACATTCTGTTCATTTCAAGAATTGAACCCGTAGCAAAAGGTCGTGGATTGATCCAGAGTGCTTAGCAATTTAAATGAAATTCATTTCTTAGTAAATCAATCCAGTTCTTCGTCACTTTATTGTGTCCAAAATAAAAAATAGCTGCAATAAATACACATGAATTTTCATGTGTTGTGGTCCATGTGGCACTTAGATTGTGGTCCAAATCTGATTGGCAATCTAACTCAAACCCTTAAAAAAACTATGAACAAAATTTTTTGGCAGTGGGCAACTTGAAAAGTTAAATAAATATAATTAACTACATAACTTACAGCTTCAATAACATTTCTGTCGAATGTGGCTGAGGCGATTCTCGTTCCATATCTATGTCCGGCAATCACAAAGAGTATTGATATCACACGCAGCGCCCAAAGACATTGCAATCCGCTGCTTTTAGAATCACCCTCTTTCCTGTTCAATGACATAAAATTTTGAATTATGGAGTAGATTTTTATAATCCTTAGGTATTTAGCACCTGAAAATATCATCATCTTTATTATTATTTTTATTTATTCTTTACTGTACATTGATTACAAGCAGATTTATATAGGTATATAAAAAAACAAACATAATTTTACAATCAATATATAGAGGGTGAGTTCATAGCGAAGGCGCGATTTCTGCTAACTTGAACAAAGATACTAAAGATTTAAAAAAGAAGAAAAGGTAGCAAAAAAGACTAGGAAGCAGTTACCAAATTTTGATTAGTAAAATGGTCCTTGATTTCCCGTTTGAAAGCGTGAAGATTGGGAAGCAATCTTATTCTGGAAGGCAAACTATTCCAACAGCGAGCACCATCAAAATAAAATGAGTTCGTAAAAAAAGTTTGAATTATGAGCTGGTATCACCAGAAGACGCTCGCATTGGATCTACTTCAAATATGCTTATTAAGGAAATTTTTTTTCTTTCTAAAGTACATAATTATTAGAACATAATTGATTCGCTCAAATTTGAGCAGAGCTCGTACTTTGAGGGATCGTTTCTTGATTCAATAAGTGGGTGGCCTATGAAAATATAAAATATAGTTTAATAACTCTAAGGTTAGTACTTTTCAAAGAGTGAAAATTCGTTATGATGATATTATACTTTAAATAACACCCAGTTTACTTTTCACTTAGATTTATTCAAATCTATGTGAAAAGTAAACTGTGTGTTATTTAAAGTATAATATCATCAAATATAGTTTCATATGAATTAAGACGCATTTCTATTAGTAAATAAATTCTTACCTAAACTAGAATCAACATGGATCTGGTAAAAGTGGAATACTGAAGACACCACGACTAAGAAGCATGACAAACCCATCAGATAACTGGAAAAAAGTAAATAATGCAAAAAAGCCTGCAACGTACGTAATCTCTTAAATTGGGTTAAATTTGATTATTAAAAATTAATTATTTACTTTATACTTCTTGCACATCATCATTCACATAACAAAATCAACAAATCAGTTTACGTAAGAAAAAATGTGATGATATATGCAGTGGCGAGATTATCACTATAATATGTATAATGATTTCTTCCATCTAACCACAATTAATTAAATAAATCAAATGTTTTTGTGTTAACACTTTGGAAATTCATTATAATTAAAATGAATTTAAAAACACTGTATAATTTCCAAATTAAATTTATTCACCTCAAACGTTTTCGCCAAGGCTTCTACTTGGCATCATCAGGAGGACTAATTAGTTTAAGTTCATATGTAGTGAGTCTGTTTTCTATTACTAACTTATACTTGTGGTGGGGGGGAGTTTGAAGGTGGGGGAGAAAGGGCGGAGTTGAGGGTGTTTGATAAGAGGGAAGGAGATGGGTATATCAACAAAGGACATGCATATGGTATTTGGATATTCACCAAATTGTTCTTGTTTTTATGGATTTCAAGAATCTCCAAGGCATTTAATTTGCTAATCTTAGACTCGGAGTGCAAGACCTTAGTACCTTGCATGTCAATAGAATGATCATGTTGTATACAATGGTCTGCAATCTCCGAGTATCCGGATAACCCCCTGAATGCCCTGTTATGTTCCTGAATGCGAGTTTTAATTGCTCTACTTTTTTGGCCTATATACTTCATATTACAATCCTTACAACTAATACAATAAACCCCACTATCCAAATATCCAAATACCATATGCATCTCTCAAAGTGAATATCCAAATACCATATGCATCTCCTTTGTTGATATACCCATCTCCTTCCCTCTTATCAAACACCCTTAACTCCGCCCTTTCTCCCCCACCTTCAAACTCCCCCCCACCACTAGTATAAGTTAGTAATAGAAAACAGACTCACTACATATGAACTTAAACTAATTAGTCCTCCTGATGATGCCAAGTAGAAGCCTTGGCGAAAACGTTTGAGGTGAATAAATTTAATTTGGAAATTATACAGTGTTTTTAAATTCATTTTAATCACAATTAATTACAATATTTGATTTGTCTAAATAAGTTTGCGGTTCTAGCTTTCATGGAACCTCATCTGCACTACCAACAGATTGTGTTTTATTTCGAGTTTTTTTTTTATTATTATTTCAATAATGAGTAGATGTTGAGAACAATTAAAGCTTAATTTTTTTTTAAACTATAGTTTGACTCACAAGAAAATCAATGCACCAGAACTAAAAGGCTCTGGCTCTTTCCTCTTTTGACATAGTGCCTCTGGTAATATTATTCCGATGTTTGGTACAATGGTTGAATTAGTTCCATTGATTTTCTTGGCCTTCTCCAGAAGACTCTTGTCAATATGTTTCTGCAATAGTTCTTGTAACTCCTTGTAAGAACAACTTGCTGGTGAGCAGATACCCCAATGCAGGAGATCTCTTCTCAGATATGAATGAGCTCCGGAGTACTTAAACATGAAACAGGACCAGGAATGAAATATCTTATTTGTAATATTATAAATTACATAGTTATAGATTCAAATGTAAATGTAACTATCATGCAAGGCTTAGAAAAGACAACATTACCTTATTTGGTGAATGCCCAGATTGGACTTTGATCAACTCATCATTTTCGTGAGGTGTGCTTTGTCCAATTAAGCTACTGGGCGAAATTTCCTCCTACAAACTCCAATGACAGCTTCATATACCGTACCGTACTGTAAGGTTGTCTTTTCTTAGCTTTATGATTTAACGCAGTGATTCCCAAAGTGATCTAGGTGGACCCCCAGGGGTCCACGAATCCATAGTTAAAGTATCGGTTGTTCGGTAAAAGCATCAGATATTGATAAAAACAATAATCGGAACAAATACCCGGTACATTGTAGAAAATTTAAGATAACCGAGGAGTTTTGGAAATATTTCAAATTCCTATACCATTTTGAAAATTAAGCGACGTGGGGTTAGAAATACATGGGGTCCACCGGAACCAGCAAATTTTTGAAAGTGGTCCATGAGAAAAAAAAGTTTGGGAACCTCTGATTTAACGTATTAAATTTACATGTGAAACTCCAGACAATGATTGATTGTAGAAAATAGCTAAAAGTCGACAATGTTGAAGTTTTATACTCACATAAATCATATCATAGAAGCTTGCATCTGGATCAAAGTTTTCAACATACGAGCGCACGGGTGGATGTTTAGGATGTTGTGTGATATTGACAGTGGCCAGACAGTACTGTCTCTCCATTCCAGGATTATCTGCTCCCAGACAACCATCGAAGTCACCTAGTTGGTAGACTGATCCTTGTGGCCAACCATTTGTCCCTCCTGCAGTGGCTTCCCACACTGGAATGAAAGGAGAGTAACGTATCACAAATTAACAAAAAAATCTTATTTACTGAAGATTAGGCTAAAATATTTTTTCAGTCTCTTGATTTTAATGATTTTTTTTTATAATGATTTAGTATAACATAAAAAAGCAATGTTAAACAGTGTCTACATTTATGTCAATATTGTCTTTTAGGTATATATTGTAACGGGGAACATGCATGTGTGAGGAAAATGAATAGGTTGGTCTTATTCGCACGGCGTGCGAATAATATTTCATCCTTATTCGCACACTACCGTGCGAATAAGAGGTAAATATTATTCGCACGGCGCAGCCATATCAAGCCAAAGTGACATACGTCAAGAGAATGATATATTTTTTTATTTTTTTAAATTGTAAGTCTTAATTTCGGCCTGTAACAATCAACATTTTTATATCTATATCGTGAAACTAATAACTATGTGTATATAGTAATTTTTCATAATTTTATCAGACTATTTGGCGTGTTTTCTTATATATTTTGGCCTAAAAACACTCCAAGTGTGATATTTGTATGAAAAAAATTCTTGATATTTTTATTTGTTAGTCTTAATTTCGATCTGCAACAATCAACCTTTATGTATCTACATCTTAAAACTAATAAGTATGTGTATATAGTAATTTTTCAACCTTTTATGAGACTATTTGGCGTGTTTTCTTATATATTTTGAACTAAAAACACTCCAAGTGTAATATTTGTATGAAAAAAATCTTTAAATTTGTATTTGTTACTCTTAATTTCGATTTCTAACAATCAACCTTTATGTATCTATATCGTAAAACTAATAACTATGTGTATATAGTAATTTTTCATCATTTTATCAGACTATTTGGCGTGTTTTCTTATATATTTTGACCTAAAACACTCCAAGTGTTATATTTGTATTAAAAAAATGTGAAATTTTATTAATATACCAGTGTCTGTGTCATCTGTGTGTTACCTCCGAGCAGTCGGACCACCTGTGGGTGCGTGGAGCATGGTCCCTCCTCAGAACGGCTTCCTTGGTGGAAACAATGACGTATGCTAGTGTGGGTGCTAGCACGGGGTGCGCTTCAGATGGTTCGATGGTGACCCGCAGCAAAGGCAAGGAGGGCCGTACACTATGTATTGAGCATATAATCTATCTATATCTATCTATACCCTCACGCCGTGTCCCCGGAGGGGTAGGCAGAGAGACCGGAACGCCGTATAGATCAATCCTTACAAACTTCTTTCGCTTCCTCCACATTCATCCAGTTTCTCACATATGTTCACCGATTTCTCTTACTCAACACGCGGCCGTTCTTTAGGATTTGATCCACGTGCTCAAGCAACGTGGTTCTTGGCCTTCCGCGCTTCCTCGCACCTCATCTTTCATACATCCTCTTCGTCATTCTTTCATCTTGCATTCGCTCAACATGTCCAAACCATCGTAACTTATTTACACGCCTTCTATCCACAACACTCTTCTCGCATCCGCTCATTTTCCTGATATCCTCATTCTTCACTCTTTTTTAGCATATTTATAAGAGTTTATTATCATATCTGACACCTAAGAAAGACAATTACCCATAACTGATTAATTTTGAATTATGATATGATATAGTAGTAGTATTGTAGGTACTATTATTTATAAACACTGTGTATAAAAGGCGTAAGCCGTGTATATTATTATAAATAAATAAATAAATTAGATACATGTTGCATTGGAAATACCCTTAAGAATGGTACAACATTTTCACTAAGTACCAAATAGGATATTATTATTGTAAGTATTAGTTAGGAGAAATTCTTGGAAAAAGGTAATATATAGTACCTATTCATGAAAATTTCATCTTACAGTAACATCTTATACTATACTATACTATACCCTCACGCCGTGTCCCAGGTGGGGTAGGCAGAGAGAACGGAACGCCATGTCGCTCTATCCTTACATACTTCTTTCGCTTCCTCTACATTCATCCAGTTTCTCATACATGCACGCCGATTCCTCTTACTTAACACGCGACCGTCCTTGAGAATTTGATCCACGTGGTTCTCGGACGCCCGCGCTTCCTCACACCCTCTCTTTCAGCTAAATACACCCTCTTCGTCAATCTTACACCATCCATTCGCTCCACATGACCAAACCATCTCAATTTATTGACACGCATTCTATCAACAACACTCCTCTTGCATCCACTCATTCTTCTAATATCCTCATTTTTTACTCTATCACGCAATGTTTTACCTACCATTCTTCTCAGTGATCGCATCTCCACTGCATTTATTCCACTCTCGTCCTTCTTCAGCCATGTCCAAGTCTCGCTTGCATACATCAGTGTCGGTACGAGGATGGCGTTGTGCACCAGCATTTTAGCCATGTTCGAGACATTGCTATTGCTAACAATAGATCGAAGTGCACCGTTCACTCTCGCACCAGCCACTTTTCTTTTTTCAATGTCCCTTTCGTACCTACCATCCCTTACAAACATACTTCCTAAATAAACTTATTCGTCCACTTGCTCCAAACATCTTATAGTAGGTATTTGTATTTCATTTTTCATTCAATTGCCTTGTCTACATCTATAACCAATCTATGTCCAAGAACTACGTGGCTTGACCACGTGGATCAAATTCTCAAGGACGGTCGCGTCTTAAGTAAGATGAATCGGCGTGCATGTATGAGAAACTGGTTGAATGTAGAGGAAGCGAAAGAGATATGTAAGGAAAGATCAACAAGGCGTTCCGTTCTCTTTGCCTACCCCACCTGGGACACGGCGTGAGGGTATAGTATAGTATAGCCTTGTCTACATTTATAATTTAAAATTGTCAGTTCAAATTCTATAAGATGCCATGTTATTGTCCTCCTCCTCCTAAATTTCACAATTTTTTCATACAAATATTACACTTGGAGTGTTTTTAGGTCAAAATATATAAGAAAACACGCCAAATAGTCTGATAAAATGATGAAAAATTACTAAATACACATACTTATTAGTTTTAAGATGTAGATACATAAAGGTTGATTGTTGCAGATCGAAATTAAGACTAACAAATAAAAATATCAAGAATTTTTTCATACAAATATTACACTTGGAGTGTTTTTATGTCAAAATATATAAGAAAACACGCCAAATAGTCTGATAAAATGATGAAAAATTACTATATACACATAGTTTTTAGTTTAACGATATAGATACATAAAGGTTGATTGTTACAAATCGAAATTAAGAGTAACAAATAAAAAAAATTAAAAATTATCATACTCTCGACGTATGTCACTTTGGCTTGATATAGCTGCGCCGTGCGAATAATATTTACCTCTTATTCGCACGGTAGTGTGCGAATAAGGAAGAAATATTATTCGCACGCCGTGCGAATAAGAATAACCAAATAAATGAATAAGTGTTATCAATTTATATTAATAAATATACGCTGATCACGAATATCCTAATAAAAAACGATCAAATAAAACTTTACATTCATTATTTTCATTTCAAAAATCCATATTTTCAGTTTTTTTTTTCTTTGTAACTTTGCATTATATATTGTATAACTTATTTTTTTACGATAGTTGGAGTGTGTATTATGTGTAATATTCATGTATTTTTTTATTGTTCAATATTTTATTAATGTCTTTGAGCCCTATGCTGCGGAAATAAATAAATACGAATAATTAAGTTGATTGGAAGAATAAAATACTAATAGGATATTTAGTAAGATAAAAAATAATACTTCCTACAGTAATAGGAAATTAATTATTTATAATTATTTTTTATTTTATTTATTTTCTCGAAGGGAACAAACAGTCAACACAACAAGTATTACAACAATTAAAATTAAATGAAATATAGACCACAAGAGTCCCCCTATATTACCACAGTTTAAAAAATTCAAAGCAACTAAGACAAACACACAAAACCAACAACATAAAACAAAGAAATATAATAATAAAAAATATAAAAAATATAATTATTATGCATAAATAAATACCTATACAATATAACTAAGTGTGAGTGTTTAACGCTTATTATAAGAATTTAAATCAAATCTTGCATTGTCTAATTGGATTGGATTAATATTTATTTATTTATTTATTTTATTCGTCTTGTAACAAAATCAACAAATCAGTTTGCACAAGAAAAAATGTGATGATATGCAGTGGCGAGATTATCACTTTATATATTTTTGTAGATTTTTAAATTATTGAACCTTTCTGATTTCCAAGATTCTTTACGAAAATTTGCCACTTACTTTGAAATGCCCACAGTGTCATATTGTTGAGACTGCTGTACATCCTTCTAATGTCCTCCTCACATTGAGAGTCTCCTCCTCCTCCATCCTCTGGCAGCTTCCAACTGAAGTCCATCAGGTTACCCAAGGGTTCTCCAGGATACCCATTGGATTCATGTTCCACTTTCTTTTCCCCATCTACATGGCATAGACACCACAGGAATAATGAAAACGTAAATATTTTGTTTAACATCATTCTTTGTAGGTAGGTACCTGTAATTATTTTATTAAATTTATTGATTCATATAATTTATTAATTAGTATATTAGATGTTATGTATAATGAAAACCTAAGCCTCTCAAAGGTTTTTCTGAAATATGAAGGTTAATAGAAATCATCAATACATATGTTTTATTTTTCATTTATTTTATTGGACAAAAATACCAAATTTTTACAAAGAATAAAGATTAACAATATATCGACTGTCTAGTTCCATGGCTCAATATATCGTTTTTTTTTAATTTAAATGGTAATACACAATCAAATGCACTATTTCATTTTAAAAACGCACGGTTCTACTTAGTTAATGAAGAGATAAGTTAATGTAGCTATTTCCAATTCCACGAATAAATATTTCGATGTGTTAAAACTATTAAATGGGATAACGTATGTCTTAAGCAGTGCGATTAATATATTATTATAGTATAATATATTCTCTGCTGTGTTTATAAAGCATAACATAAATATACCAAAAATTACAAAAATGTTGATTTTTTAAAATTTATTTTTATTTATTGGTAAAAGCACATTGTTATGTGCTTTTACCAATGCTATGTTGATAACAACTATAAATATGGTTTACGAAAGTGGAAAGAGGTCGTTCATAACTCAGCTGTCATCCACAAACATGTAACACAGTTAAGTAAATTATTTAAGTATCACACATTCCGCTCATTCATATGTTCTCACTAGCATATCGCACAAGCAGCTATCGCTAACACACAAAAACATAGTTTGAAACATACAAAATAGAAATGAAGAAAAAAACGTATAAAATTATTCTCGAATATAAGACAATTATACATGTTGAGAATTATGTATCTGCACAGTCGATATGTCTACATGAAACTTAATAAAACAATCATGTAACTCGATAAACGACTGTGTATTTGATAAAACATGTAATTTACAATGTAAAAAATAAATCACCTTTGGTATGCTTTGACTTAGTACCGAGCTTGGTTTAGGTTTCTTTGTACTATAAAATATTATGTACGAGATGTTCAAAAGGCTTCTGTTGCATTAAGCAGCTCTTATATCATCCAGCATCGTATCTTAAGGAGAAGTTTGAGTCTTTCGAAATGGGAATTTACTTTAAAAGTATGAAATTAAAGATCTTTATCACAACAAAATTGGAAGAGTTTCGAAGAGGCCTTTATCCAGCAGTGGAGAGATGGCTGACTAAGAAGAAGAAGATCACAACAAAATAATTTTCACAAATCTGCCCAAAAGGAGAAAGAGATGTTTATGTTTAAAAAACTTGTAGCAAACTGAATTTTAGCTCAAGTTTCTACATAGGAAGTGCTTTGAAGTCTTAAAACATCCATCAACTTTGCGTTAGGTATCTTACATACCTATATAGAAATAAAAAATAATTAAAAAAAGATAACGAGTTTTATTACTATTATGACGGCTGAGAAAATATATCAGAATATATTAAATATTTATTAATTATCGATAATTTAGAACCTGACTGATAAAGAGTTTATTAAACACTCATTAAATGAATAATTAGGTATTGAATTAAATTCACATTACGAATAATATGTTAATTTTTAAAATTATTATTAATAATCTTCGACAACACACACTACTACAGTATCAAGGCATATCCCACAATGGAGATAGATAGCCAACGAGTTAACTGCGTGTAGTAAAAATACAGATCATCCTCTTCATTGTCAAAAAATTGGACATTCATAATGGTTGGCATGCTCATTGCTACAGAAAAGGTCAGTGGAGGGATTAGACTTTTTATATTTCCCATGCATTCGTAATCTTCTTCATCGCCCTCTACGATCCTCTCGGGAGCACAGGGCAGAAACCAGCCTCCTCCATTCAGCGCGTCTCTGTGCCAATCGCGTCACCTCTTCTCACGACATTCCCTGCGTTCTGATGTCGTCGTCGTAGGAACGGTGTATTGTGAAAGAGGGACGCCTTGGAGGGACGAGGGAACCCTTGCGGACGGAAGAACAGTGCTCTTTTTGGCCAACTATCATTGGGCATTCTCAGAGCATTCGTAATTGGCGGCGTACAAACAGCTGGATGCGAACGTCAATCATCAAGCATCAAGTAAAAACCTTAAATCTTTCGGCGACAATTCGGAGCATTCTCCGAAGAAATATTCGAATGAATGCCTTCATTACGTCTCATGGACGGGTAACGAAGGCATTTATTCCAATATTTTTTCGGAGAATGCTCCGAATTGTCACCGAAAGATTTAAGATTATTGCTTGATGCTTGATGATTGACGTTCGCATCCAGCTGTCTGTACGCCGCAATGTTGGAAGTTTATTATTAGCACAATTTTGTAAAAGAATTAAAAAATAAAATTTCTACCTCGTCATCTCCAAATTTAGTATAGGAATTTGAAATAATATTTCACCATCTCGACGTGCGGTGCTTTTTTACATATATGGAAAACAAGCCACTGTTAAGGATCAAGGCGTACGTTGTCTTTTTTGCTGAAAGGACAGTTCTAAATCTATCAATTTACGGGTACCTTTCATCACGGTATCCCACAAGTGGGACAGCCGGCAAACCAACTGCACGCATTTTAAATAATGGTATTAATTATTTTATTCATAACAGCGCCATCAGTTGGATCACTTTTTTATTCATGACGTCACACTCCAGCAGATTGTTGCATAACTTACTAATTAGCTACATAAATTATAAAATACCCAAGTATGAAATTAATGTCATGTCATTTATTAAATTGACATTTTATAAGTTTGTTAACCCTTTTAAGATCGTAAGCATTCTAAAAACTTAATTTATATATTTATTGAATTATAAATATAACATAAAATAATGTAACATAGTTAAGGAATAAAAAAGCAGATTTCCATAAAAGACTTGACACACAATAAATATTGGCTTCATTGACATCATTGCAGAATTTGTTATTTATTTGCATGTTAATTACAGCAAGTTAAACATTTTTATTGTGTTCTTATATACAAAAGAGGAAAAATGAAAATTATAATAATAAAAAAAAAACTACAAAAATGCATCATCAATTAAATTTAGGATTCCACTATTACCTACACGTTTTTGAAAGAAAATTTTAATACTTTAAAATTTTAATTTCAATTGTTATTATCACCAAGTTATAATATAAATTATGATGATTTTTTAAAGATGTGTCTGGGGTTTTGTGATAAACTCAAATACAACCTTATACACCTTTCGTAGTAAGCTAAAAGCTTGTGTCGTGAAAGGGGATTTTGCCGGCACCTGGGATCGAACCACGAACCTCATGTGCATGAGGCTGAGACTCTACCTCAAGACTACCGACGAATTCAAACTTCAATCTTCCATAGTAAAGCTTAAAACTAATAATAGGTATTTTTGTATAAGTTGGAAGATATCGCAATCTACGATAAACTCGCCCTCTGTCCATTGAGTTGCATAACCGATAATTTTATGATTCTTTTTTACGATGTAAATAAATATAATAAAATAAAAAAGAAATTCTCAAAAATTAAATTACGTAATTGGGAAGTCTAATTTATTTAGACCTGAAGGGGTTAATCGATATATTAACATTTCCCGACGTAATAATTTATACTTATTGATAAAAAGTATTTTAATTACATTAAACCCAATCAATATTCTGTCAAAAATTTAAGTTTAGCATAATATTATTTTATTTAACTGTTGAAAATATTTTTCATAAGTAAGTGCTATTTGAATGAATACATTTATTGTATGGTATAGTTATTTATACTTAGGTAGTTTGTTCACGAGAGATGGGAAGTGTGAATGCGATATTGAAAGGAGAAAAGTTGCTGGCAATAAGGTAAATGGTGCAATCCGACCAGTAATTGCAAATAGAAACATATCTACCACACCTAAAAGGTTGGTGCACTTTGCTATCTTAGTGCCAACACTTATGTATGCAAGTGAGACGTGGACATCCTTAAAGAAGGATGAAAGTGGCATAAATGCAGTATAAATGAGATCGTTGAGAAGGATGTGTGATAACAGTCTGAAAGATCGTGTGCGTAACAGTGATATACGAAAGGAATGTGGAATGAAAGTTGGTGTAATTGCAAGGATGAATGTGGATAAGTTAAGATGGTTTGGGCACGTGGAAAGAATGAATGAGGACAGAATGAGCAAGAAAATATATCTTCTTATAATATATTTATTTTTCTAATAGGAATATATATTTGGGTAAAAGGAATAGTGCTCGGAGACGTGGACGTCCGAGGATCAAATGGCAAGATCATTTAAATCAAATCCTACAGAACGGTCACGTGTTGAGCAAATTGAACAGGAGAGCGAGCATGCATGAGGGATTGTATGACAGTGACGAAAGCGAAATATGTATGCAAGGATAGAAGGAAGTGGCGCTCGATCCTTTCTGCCTACCCTGCGAGGGAAGCGGCGTGATGGTATGTATGTATGTATATTTATTATATTATTATTGCTGGTATAAGTGAGTATAATAATGAACAGTTGCGCTGATTGAATGTTACATAAGGACATATAATTGAACAAACATAATACCAAACTCTCCTGTCGGCAAGGCTATAAAATTATTTAATAATGATTTGAATGTTCATGCCGATATTTTCATCATAACATACAATGACTTTATCGCCAGGATAGAGACTCTCCATTGATTCTGTTTTTTATTGTGATATCTTTGGTGTTTTTTTTTCAGTCTCGCTGTTTTTGTTGTTGTTGTTTGACTTAGCATTTCATTTTTTTTTATTTTTCCTGCTGAGATCGCCTTGGCCAAAAGCTGTTATGGTCTCAGTACAGGGTGATATTTTTAGAATAATAATAATTCTTTTACAATATATGTTTTGGTACACTTTCTAGAGGGGAATAAACGTATTGTGTTTTGGAAAATGTATAATACTTCTTGATTGTGCCTATGTCAATATATTATGTTTTTAATAAATATTTGAAAAAACGTCTGGAAGTAAGTAGATAGTTTGCTATGACTGTACAACACCAAACAAAAATTTTCATATTTAATTTTACATTAATTTACATTAATCATATAGGACACAGTACACAATACAATCCATGAAGTAAAATTTGATAAAAATAAATAGAGAAACGTTCTTCTTTAACCATCTCGTCACTGCTGGGTGTACTCCTCCTCCATATTCTTCCATGCTTGTCTTGTCCATCTCCTACCCGCAACAGGGATTATATCACCAACCCATCTTTTCTGGAGCCCACCTATTCTTCTCTCAACCTAAGATCTCCATTTTAGAACTCTGGTTTCTATTTATCAGACCCTTGCCTAGCCACATTACCTGCCCTTTCCTATTTTAGTGTCGCTATACGGTCTTAGGGTTCTAACACAAAGAAAGCGGGTTCCCTGCTTTCCGATGCCTGCGTCTACCTGCGCCGAGAATGTTTACATGCATTTCAATGAACAAGAACATAGTAAAAGCGGGTTGAGATTTACTTTGCCGGCGCTTACCGGCACTGGTCGGCGCTGGCAACCTGCTTCCTTTGTGTTTGTACACTTATACATGTGTTACACAATTTAAAGTAGAGTGAGTAATTAATCCATATTATATATTATCAATAAATAGATAAATAATTTTCTTTATTAAATCAGTCATTTAACACAATTTTTTAAACAATTCATCATTTTACAGGTTAACCACAGTAGCTTAAGAGTTGTGTCTTGGTCGCAAAATAAATAAAATTAATACACATCCAAAAATAAACACATATCTATACAGAGTTAGACTTTGTACTTGGTAAAACTATTGTTATTTTGCCACTGAAATCGTTGTCTTGGACGTCCAGCAAAGTGCATTTATTTCGAGATGTGGAGATGCTCTGGTAGGCGAAGGAATGTACATGATCTGGAAAAACTTGTCGAGTCTGGGATGTCTTATGAAGCTGGTCAAAAATGAAACAAAATACAATCATTAAATAAATTTAAAATTCTTCTTAAAATGGTTAAAACCAAAATAATATTTTTGATTGATACATACTCATTAAAAAATAGCATTGTCCCAAGTAGCCTCAAAGCATATGTGATGATAGCTGGTATTAATATAGAAGCAAGAATTAAGAAACTCAGAACAGTGAGACCAGTGTGAGGCTGAGACTTAAATTTGAATAGAGTACATATTGCTAATGATACCAGATTGAAATGGAAATCACAAGGAATATACCAAGAATGTACCATGCACTGAAAAATATGGAAAAAACAAGATAATGTAGAAGATAAATAAAATAGAGGTTTAGAAATGTGGTAGATATTAAAAAAATTACTCAATTCAGCAATTAATTGGTCATTAAAGATAAATAAATTCTACAAATTCTTACCATTTCTTTAACATTGATGTAATTACTCAACATGAGCAGATTTAACCACCAATTATTTTTACAATAGTTGGATTCCAATGCTAATCCAATTGGCCATGTTGGTCCTGAGCCCGTTAGCGGAAGAATAAAAGCAGTTAACATTATACCTACAGCATATGCTGGAACAAGTCTGGAAAATGCTCACAATTAATATTCATAAATCTGGCGTACCGCAGGGTTCATTCTTGATCCCGATGATTAATAATATAATTTTTAGGGAAATTTTTAATATTCACGGGAAAACGTACCTTATGTATCGATGTAATATTAAAATAACGTAGTTCATAGATGTTCCACTGGACTTTTTTAATATTCTGTAAATTGATAGTAAGCCGCTGAGAACGAAGAAACTGTCAACGAATAAATCTCCGTGACAGGTAAAAATGAAGTCAATTTTTTATTTTTATTTTATTTTGTTGATATTAAATTGGTGATATTGCTGAAAGTTAGAGATTTTTTTAAATTAGTTTACTATAATTTTAAAATTATAATTTGAAGATACGTCTTTGGCACACTAATTAAATGTTAGTTTGAAATCCAAAAAAAATCTTACATTATCAATGTCATTCCTATTCAATATTGCTGTAGCCATTTTCAATCCAAACCTATGACCGCAGATGACGAAGAAAATAGATATGCAACGCATACTCCAGAGCACTTCCATACCTTCTACAGTTTCACTAAAACTAAGCAAATTCTTCACGTTCCGTATTCCTGAGAAAATTTCAATCACTTTGGGACATTCTTCTTCTAAAAAAAACGCAAAGTAAATATATATAAATGATGACGTATGCATTTTGAGTATCCGTTTTTTCTTATGGTGAGTTCACGAAAGCCAATATCGATTGCTCAACTAAAGAATCGTCAGCCTATCGAATCATCTAAACATGATTTTAATGAGTATAAAAAAAATCCCAACGCCTAAAGTTTTTGGTTCTCAGACAGGTGCAAATCTTTAAATATGTTATTGAACTTTGGGTGTTAATCATAATACTATTATTGTAAAACAAACCCGAGGATTTGAAAGTCTCAACTAGGAAAACAGTAATAACTTAAATGTATAAATATTTAATATAACTTTTTATTTCGTACACGAAAAGCTCAACATGTATAGACTTAGTTGTGGGACATTCGATGGTGGAATAGCTCTCTTTTCTCTCTCTATAGATTTAAAAAGTAATAATTACAAACCTGGTTTATTTTCTTTATAAATAATGAAGCAATGAAGTAGAGTGGCCGTTAAAACAGTAAAAACCGATACTCCAAGAAGCCATCTGTAAACATAGACAAATAAAAATAATTTTAAGTGTATTGCTTTGCGTACACAAAATATCATAATTATATAGATAATGAAATATTTCAGACATGACTAAAAAATCAAATATCAGTCAAATTTATCCCGGCACTCATCAATCCATCAAGATCTGAGAATTACTCCCAACTTGGTCTAGTCTAGAATTTTATCTACATATACCTATATATAATGAGTTACAATCCATTGGATTGGTCTGCAACGAGTTTTGACTTATTTCTCCACTCCTCCCTATTCTCAGCTAGTCTCTTCAACTCCATATATGAGCCACAGCTCATGTCCTTCTTCAGTTGGTCCATATAGGCGACCTCTGCCATTTGTGCCTTCGGTCCTGCCCTCTGCGATTGCGATGAGCAGTCCTGGGTGCCTGATGTTGTGGCCAATCCAATTAGCTCGTTGTTGGCAGATTCTTTTGAGGAGTTGCCTTTTTTCGCCAACCCTGGTTAACACTTCTTCGTTTTCGACGTGTTCCGACCAATGAATCTTCAGCATGCGTCTATAGCACCACATTTTGAATGCCGCTAACCGTCCGCTTTCCCTCTTGCTGATGGTCTACGTCTCGCACCCATATAACAAAATGCTCCACACAAAGGCTTTAGTGAGATTCTTCCTCACGCTTAGATCAATATAAGGGGATTCTAATATTTTGGATTTTTTGTTAAAGGCAATTCGTGCCTGATTTATTCTGCTCACAATTTCTGATTTGGAGCGTCCGTCCTGGTTTATTCTGCTGCCCAAGTACACGAATTCTCTTACTTGTTTGATGCTCACTCCATTTATGGCAATGTTCGCAGTCGCTTCCTCCCTTCCAACGACCATACATTTTGTTTTATCTTTATTTATTTTCATGTTGTACTTTGACAACAGTATACTTTCCATTTTCCCTAAGGCTTCGTTCAGCTCCATCTCGGAGTCTGCGAGCAGTGCTATGTCGTCAGCATATCTAATCATGTCGACTTTTTTCCCATTTATTTTTATTCCTGTCCAGTTCTTCAACAATATCTTTATCCAGTTCTTCAACAATTAATTTATCTACAACAATATCTAAAAAAAAAGATAAATTATTATTTATTCTTGTAAACAAATTTCAGTTTTCATTTACAAATTGAGGGTTTTCAAAATCACGATTTCGGTTAAAACTCTTTAGACTAGGGAATAATTTTCCAGGAAAACATGATCGATGCCTAAGATTCAAGATTATTTTTCAACTCAACAGTTCTATTTTTAACCATCTTTTATATTTATTCACTTAATAATGCTTTGTTACTTCTAAATAAATCAGAAATTTAATATATTTTTCTTACAAAAAGGATAAAACTCCCACACTGTAAGGTTTCACTTCTTTCTTTGTCTGACACAATTCCTTTGGCAGAGTGATTTGTATTCTCGGTAGCATTTTAATAATCGTTTCATTGTATTTCTTAACCCTTTTCAGAAATTCTTGGTCAATATGCCTCTGTAAAATATTTCTCAATCTGTATCTAGAGCAGCTGGCTGGCGAACATATGCCCCAATACAAAATATTTCTTCTCAGATATGCCGGATCGCCAGAGTACTGAAAAATAGAAATGACAAAGTAAACCAATGTGTAAACATGTACTTTGTAATGTAGGTAATGATTATTTGGAAGATGAATACATCTATTTCACAAAATTATTTGTTCCATTATTATGATTTTTGATTGTAATTTTTTGTGAATTTAAGATTTAATTATTATTATTACTTTTGCCAAAAAAGCCAGCCATGAGCAAGACAAGAGTTTTTTTACAGCTTTTCTCATATCACTATGCTAAATATAATATTATTCAGACTATCTTTGTTACGGACTATGGTAGATCTTTTAAACTGCCCATGCATCTTAGAATTTTGATAAAGCAAAAATAAAATTACTGAAACTTACATGCATAATATCGTAAACACTTTCAAATGGTTCATATTTTTCGATATATTTCCGGATGGGTGGGTGTCCTGAATGTTATGTGATATTGAGAGCAGCCAGGCAGTACTGTCTCTTCATTCCAGGATCCTCTACTCCCAGACACTCATCAAAATTACCCAGTTGATAAACTGACCCTTGTGTCCAACCAATTGTTTCTCCTGCAGTTGCTTCCCACACTGGAAATAAATTACCATAATTTATATTCATTATTTTTCTGACTCCTAATGTGAAGATACTTTCATTCTCGTGAATCCTTTTGTTAAAACTTCACCTGATTGAAAAAAGTATTATAAATAAAATTGTTTAATTTGTTCACAATATATGCACATGAAACTTTAGTCTTTTTGAGTTCATCATTTAATAGGAACAACTTGCAAATGCAAATGCCACGAAATTTCGAACTCTTTCACTTAGAGCAAAAAAAAGCTGGATTGCCCCCTTGAAGCACCCGACAAAGAATTATGTCTCCCGCTATTTTCTCTAAGTTTTCAAGTGTCAGGTATTCAAATAAACATTTAACATCTTAAATTTGGTAATGAGGTCTACCAACCATCCTGAAAGTCTTATTTTTTTAACACCTGCCGAAGTAGTAGTTCTAGTTTTCTTTGAGCTAAGTATAAGCTGGCGGCCTTAAAAATGTTACAAACCTCTCTTTTGGATATCCATAGACGTAAATTTTGAACAAATTTTATTCATGGTGTGTCCAAATGACCCTACGGTTATCATTGGATTTTTTAATAAAAATTGGTTACTTACT
Source organism: Athripsodes cinereus (assembly GCA_947579605.1). Taxonomy (NCBI): domain Eukaryota; kingdom Metazoa; phylum Arthropoda; class Insecta; order Trichoptera; family Leptoceridae; genus Athripsodes; species Athripsodes cinereus. The sequence goes on from OX388321.1 coordinate 1,319,547, forward strand.
TTGAAATGCCCACAGGGTCATATTTTTGAGGCTACTATACATCCTTTTTATGTCCCTATCACACTGTGAATCCCCTCCTCCGCCATTTTCTGGTAGTTTCCAGTCGATATCCATAATATTTCCCAAAGGTTCTTCGGCATTCTTTCCTAAATCATTTTCATTAACACAAGAAACACTAAGCACTACACAGAATATACAAAATAATCTCAAAAAGATGTTATTTCCAAATTTCCAATCATTTAATAAAATCATTTTTAGAAATTTGAGGAATAGATCTCATTTATCTAGAGGTAAAAAGTACAACTTTTCATCTCGACACTAAATATTAAATTGTATTTTAAAATATAATTACTTAATAACTTTGTTAACATAACGGATCATATTTTAATTAGCAGTGCAAATGTAATGTCAAGTTAACAACAGTATATTTCTCAACTGGTGTGTTCACATTGTGAAAAGACATTTTAAACAATCATATTTAAGTAGGTATATTTCTCCATAATAGATTACTGTTTGTTTATATAAACTGTTTTTTTTTTGAGAAATATAAAATATTATATACATATGTTCAGATGTTAAAATTAACTTAGAGAATGGAAAACATAAAATGTATTGTCAAGAAATTAATTAGTGAATGACAGTTTGATGGTTGAAGTAGTTTTGTTGTTTGTTTTTGAAAAGACTAAATTAATGATGCTGGAGAATCAAGGGAGTGCGGTAATATACATACTAAGATGGATCAATGCCTGTCCCGGAGCATGAGCCACGCTCAATTCTGAGACTGAATTAGAATTATTAATTTTTAAAATAAAGTACGAGTTATAGTTATTCCACTATTGACTTTATTTATTTATTATAAAGTCAATAGTGGAATAATAATTATATACCGTATTTCATTTTAAAAATTATTACTATGAACTCCCACCAAGAACCGTCGGTCGATAAATTAAACTTTATTAAAACTATGCTGGATAGTGTTTTATTATATTGTATTGGGTGCAAATGTTGTATTTTATTATTATTAAAAATAAAAGAATAATGTTATCTTCTGGGATCGCATACGACTTCAACTGTAATAATCCTAACGAGAGATTGGAGAACTATATTTACACAATTGTGCGAAATCCAATCGGAAGAAGTGAGAAAGGCGTTAAATCGATTGCGAATTGGCTTTATCATCTAGGCTGGCTTCAGTGAACACTTTTAGTGTCCATGGAAAACGTTCACCAACTACTACCCCATTACGACATATCTTAGAAGTGATGTAGTCAGCATACCAACTGCATATAATTACATAACGTGTGAGCTGTCCGTGCCAACAAAAAATTAAGGCATTCAGGATGGGTGACAAACCTCATCACTGCTGACTTAAAGATGTAAAATGTCTATTTTTTCGAACTCGATTTGCAGGACACTCAAAAACTCACTGAAAAAATGGAAGTATGAGTATTTTCTAATCGCCTTATAATAGTCTTCAACGATTAGCCGGACAACATTGTTCTCTCAAGATTGTCTGATCGCCTTGCAAGATGCCCAAAATCAATTTAAATTAGTCTTGGACACACAACAGGTGCTCGAATTAATAAAATAACTAATACTTAGTCGGACCTTGTACAAAGTCCTTATTTCATACCTACTTTAACAATGGGCCACTTGCAGTCGTGGGAGATTTTAATAAAAATTATCGAATAAAGTAAACTTGAAGTCGGAAAACACAAACATGTCAGTTAAAAAAATTTAAATATCTAAATTATGGAGTATTTCCAAAATAAAATCCAAAATTTTTGACATTTTTTGACAAAACACGTTAAATTGCTTTTGACAGCTGACGACGTCACGGATTCCCATGTGTGTATGAGATTATAATCTGTGGTGCAAAACTTATTATGTTTCACTGGAATCCGTGACGTCACAGTGCCGCCATATCGTTTTTGATCACTCCGAGAAAATTCAGTTTTTAAAAGCTAATATCTAAGAAAATAGTGCAAGAAAAATTAAAATAAATTGTGGTTGTGTTTCTTTCATACTAATTACAATTTTATGTAATAAAAAAAGAATCTGCAAGTGGCCCATTCTGTAAAGTCTTTGCAATTGTAAATCCACCATTATAATTATGCATCCTATTGGTGATTGTGTCACCTAAGTTATACAACATTTCGTCATACTCGAGTGCTTGTAATTAATACAATTAAATTTAAACAATTGCAAAACAATTAGGTAATTTGTCTATCAATTCACAATTCTGATGATAGAAGTTTTTAGAATTCATCACCTCAACGGAGGTAATATGATTTATGAAGAAAGTAGGTGATTTAGTAAAAATATATAGAAAATAATAGATACAAAGTTTCATTTAATATTTCTTTTAATTGATGCTGATGATTTTACTTACTTGATTGATTTTAAATTATAATAAAAAAAATATATATACGAACAAAACTATGTAGGCTCGAAACCAACATCCTTCCATTTACAAATAGGCTGCTCTTAGTCAATGAGCAACTAGAAATAATTGAGAATTCCGTACTTCAAGTTCTATTTTAAAATTTACCACTTTTTGAACACCCGTGGTGTCCTTTTCTAAATCTATTTTTCTAAAGTGTTTTTAGTTTATATGAATAATCAAAATATGCGGGTTTTTTACTGCAATTTACTAACATTTTACAAAGATAGTGGCAATTTCATAGCCACGTGCACAAAAACATATTTTTATGATGTGTATTAAACTCTCTATTTTATTTCTAATACAATGGTTGACCACAACTCATAAAAATACAAACCGTATGAAAGTCTACAAATGTATTAGTTTTATTATTTTGTTGGTTTGGATTTAAACCTATTTTTATATTTAAATTAGATAATTAATAACATGTTTAATTATTTTTTTAAATAATTCATTGCCACCGGACAAAAGGTGATTAATTATACTGACAGATTCAAGATTCATCCCATTTTGCAATTATTAGTAAACCTTACTTTGGGAGCCTTTAAACTTCAATTGGAATAACAAGTTGATGAAACTAACAACTGTACGAGTATGAAACTAATCTTTACTAAAATATTTCCTAATTTTTTTTATTGTTTAACCGGATTTGGGTGCAGATGACATAATCAATCAGATATCTCGAGAACCATGTTTACACAATTACATCGTGACAGTGATAATGGTGAAATTGTGAAATTGTGGTGACACCGAAAATGATCACTTAAACCAGCCTAGAGCCAATTCACAAGTGTTGGGACACCTTTCTCACTTCTTCCGATTACATTTTGCACAATGTTACATTGTGTAAACATGGTTCTCCAATCGAGATATCTGATTGGTTGTGTAATCTTTATTATTATTTATTTGAAGCTCCCTGATATCTCTTTTAACGACTTGTTCTCATTTCTTCCCATGGTCTATCGTTAACGTGCCAAAATAATCGGCTTCTAGAATTTCCACTTCATAGAACATGTTTTTACTCATCATCTATCACCATACATGCTACCAGAATCTGGAACAACCTCCACAATGATATTCGGTCCTCTTCATCTATTGGCGCTTTCAAATATAAAGTAAAATTTCATCGTCAATCCCTCATGAACAATCCACCACCTCTTTAATAGTAGATAGTACTCACTCAAACACTCACTCACATAAATACATGTACGAGTGTATGCTTGTATTTGGATTTATGGTTGAGCCGAGGTAAGTCGTGGAGCACCCGGCAAAGAATTGGTCTCCCACTCTTTTCCGTAAGTTTTGGAGTGTCCTGTAAAAGGCAAGTTTTCGAAAAATAAAAACATTTTACATCTTAAATTCAGCGATGAGATTTGCCACCCATCCTGAATATCTTTTTTTGGCACGGAGAGGACAGCTTGCATGTTTATTAGGTGCAGATGATCCGCTGGCTACCCTATTTGTGGGGTATGCCATGATGGTAAAAGTAAAATATTTTATTTTTATTTGGGACATCTGCTTTGTACAGGACATTTGAAAACTTACGGTATAGAGTGGGAAAAATTCTTTGACAGGTGCTCCACGGAACTTACTATCTTGTCCTGCTCAGCTTCATTTAAATTTTCATCGTGTGGTATAGTGATGTCTATGATGAATGTTTTACGAGATCTGCGATCAACCAACACAATATTTGGTTTCAATATTATTTTATTATGCAAATTTGACTTGATTATGGTTCATCATTGGTTTTGCTGAAGTTATCTTTATTAATTAAATTTCTATCGAATTTCCCAAACGTTTTCATTTCAGTGAAATTGTTTTTCAATTCTGCAGTTTCTACCGCATCCAGTTCTAATGCTTTGTTGTCATTTCCGGCGGTAGGCGAGGCCGTTGAAAAGGAATTCTGGGTCACGGAGTGTCGCCTCGGGGGTTTTCTGAAACAATAAAAATACGATTTATTTTCTGAAATCCTTGATGTTACCAATTCGCCATATTTCTTTCATTTACCAGATTCTATTTTTAATATTCCTATAGACATTAATTGTTACTTTATAAACTATGATGTGTGATTATTGATTATGATGTGTGTAGTATTTATAAATCGCTAGTCGGCTTTCAAGAGCTTTCTTTCTCAAGCAAAAAAAGTATTAATTAATTAAAAGTGTTAGTACCCATAATACAAGATTCATATCTTAGTTTGGGACTAGCTCGGTCTGTGTGAATTGTCTACACGTGTTATGTTATGTTATGTTATGTTATGTAATCAATTTATTCGTAGCATAGACATACCACCTGGTGCAACATATACATATTAAAAGTAAAGAAATGGAAAGCAACATATATTTACTAGAACAGTGGTTCCTTATCCTTTTTTCTCCAATTTACCACTTTTTAGTGAGCCAACTCTCCATTCCCCACCACAGAATCGTTCTTTAACAAATTCAATTTTAACCAATGCAGTGTTTAGAACGTAGATATATTAGATTTATTACTAGTTTGCATAATATATCAGATTTATTACTAACACTAAGAGAAAATCTTTATCAAGTCAGGAATGAATGTCTTCTTACTCAAACATGACAAACAATAACTCATATAATATTGGTTGTTTTCTTATGAAAACAGTCTGTAACTGATTGTGATTTGTAGCAACATTTGGATGTATTATATTAGATTTTGAGATACTATGGATTTTTTTGTGGATGGAAACAATTGCACAAAATTCCCCACCTGGCAACTGCGCCATTCCACCGCAGTGGGGAATTTTCCACAGGTTAAAAACCACTGTACCTACTAGAAAAACTCAGTCCCACCATCATCCCCCAAGGCTCCTATCCGTCCTGACATTCCTTATTGTCCACAAATAACTATGCTTTAATATATATATATATATATATATATATATATATATATGATATACTTTACCCTTACGCCATGTCCCAGGTAGGGTAGGCAGAGAAAATGGAACGCCATTTAGATCTATCCTAAGATACTTCTTTCGTTTCCTCTACATGGGTGCCGATTTCTCTTAGTGAGCATGCGTCCGTTATTGAGAATTCGATCCACGTGACCAAACCATGTAGTTTTCAAGCGCGGACGTCCAAGAACTACGTGACTAAATCACGCGGATCAAGGATGGACGCGTTTTAATTGAGAAAAATCGGCGTGCACGTATAAAAAATATATTGAATATAACAAAAACTTTCACTATGTGCTGTGGGCAGACAACATTGATTACTTATTGGTCAAGCTATCTCGTCAAATCCATCTTCATATTATTTAATAATCTCACGAGAAACTGTATCCATTTCACCAAGCACACTAAATGAAACAATGTTTTTTTTTTAAAGATATATCTGGGTTTTGTTATAAACCCAAATACAACCTTATACACCATTCACAGTAAGCTAAAAGCTTGTGTCGTGAAAGGGGAGTTCGCCGGCACCTGGGATCGAACCCCGGACCCCTTGATCATGAGGCCGAGACTCTACCTCCAGGATACCGACGAACTCGTACTAGAATATTGAAAACATATTGAAAACTAGCATAGTTTACTAGCATATTGAAAACAAAAGGGAATGTAACAAAACTACTCACATTTTGGTTGATAGTAGAGTGTCAACAATATTCCTGATCGGACCTTCAAACAATAAGTGCAGTAGAAGTGAACCACAAAAAGCTACCACACTGTCTCCAAAAACTTCACCCATCTGGAAGATGAACAGAAGTTGACAAAATTGACCGACAAATTGTAAAACTAAAGTACAGGAGAGATTACCCTTGAGCAATTTGTGAAACTTTACTTTCATGTGTTATGTTATGTTTTTCAAACATAACGAGATTTTGATTGTTTTTTATTCTTTTATTTATAGTTTTTATTTGTACTTTTAACATGTTTCAAACTATATTTTTGTGTGCTAGTGATGGCTGCTTGTGCGATATGCTAGTGAGAATAGATGAATGAGCGGAATGTGCGATACGTGAATAATTGACTCAACTGTGGTACATGTTTGTGGATGACAGCTGAGTTATGAACGACTTAATTTTATTTTCGTAAACCATATTATATATAGTTGTGGTCTGTTTTGTACTTTTTATCAATAAAAAAATAAATGTGGTATGTTTTGTGTTCTTATGTATGCCAAAGTCATACACAAAATTAAATACGGACTTAATAGCCAAGCATAAAAGATTGTACTATTCTTCTTATTGTTATGGATTATACTCGTCATATTTAAATCTCAAGACCCCGCAGCCATGAGATCGCGTCGTCTGACCCAAAACTAAGTGCTTGCAATTTGCCATCGTATGGGTATCGTGGACATGTGTTCCACCACTTTACCACTAGTTCTGTTGTTTGGTCAGCACTACGCACACACAACGGAGAGTCTGCGAGTCCCCATTGATGTAGGTGTGACGCTGTGCATCCGATACCACTCCTTAGTCTATTCAACGTGCACCAGAGTTTTCTGGGCAACGTAGAACCTGGTAGGTGTATAATTGGATCTGCAACCAGGTTATGGTTTCTCAAATATTGTACAATAAAATGTATTAATCATATTACTAAAATCTCTGTTAATTGTCTACTTAATTATTAAATACTTGTTAACTTGATCTTCGTTATTATGAAGCGTTATCCCACGGGTCGATTATTGCGCTTGAAAATAACATGATCTTTTTAGAAACTCTGGTTGTGAGACAAAAATAATTGTTATTTTATTTTATTTTATTTATTCAGTAAGGATCAGACAGTTGAAACAATTAGTATAGACATTAAAAGACAACAATAGACAAACCAATTAAGATCCCCTTTTTACCAATGTAATAGACATAAATTTGAGACTTAAAATGATAAAAGACATATAAATGTAAAAAAATGTGTAAAATGTTAAAATGTAAAGGTGTAAAAAATGTAAATAAATGTAAAAAATTTAAAAAAGTATAAAATATAAGTATAAGATGTTAAAATGCAAAAAATTGTAAAAATGCAAAAAATGTAAAAAGGTATAAAATGATTATCATTATTTTATCCACCTTTTTGCCATTAATTGAAGCTTTTGATGTGTGAATAAACAAAATGTCATAAATTTTGATCTAATAACTGAGAAGATGTTTTTTTTATAACTCAATTAAATTACTCACCACTGTAAATCGATCAAAATAGAATGCATTCCGTGGCAAACACTCAGACCTTATCTGCCAATACAAGTGTATTAGGTACGCTCCATAGACAAGTTTTCCAAAAGGGACCCATACTGACCAGCCAAGGAAGGAAGATATAAATGCTGAAAGTAATAAAACGCCTACTATTAATGGAATTGTAATTTATTGAATCTTTTCAAATTTTATAAGAGTACAGAAATTTGTCTTCATAGGCGACCTCCGATAGGCAAATTGTAAATTGTAAAAACGTACGATTTGGTATAAGAAATAAAAGCAAATAAACAAAATTCAAGTCACAAATCTAGATGGAGGGTATCTATGTATGTGTTACAAAAGATTTAAAAAACCAGACTCACGAATTTCTCCAAAGACACAACAAATAATAATGAAACAGACTGCAGCTGCCCAAATAGGTCTTTGAAATGCTGCATAGAACGTAGCGTCTAGAACGCTGTACTTATAACTTGGTTCATAAAAGATAGCGGCTGTTGCTATCGCTCCAAATAGTATACCAACTGAAATGAAACCACCAACCGTTGTCAAAATCTGGAAAAAATACAAAAATAAAACTTCTAGTTTCTGAGCGATAAATGGGTGTTTCAAATCTTGGAAAATACTTCAAGTACTCTATCGATGTTATTTTTACAATTAATAATTATACAGGTCATAGGAAACTGTGGAAAAGTTTTGAAGAGGCCTATAACCAGCAGTGGAGAGAAGAGGGCTAGCAGTTAAGTAAATTATACAAGATTATATATTGAAACTATTGCGTATTCGGTAGCGCCCCGCACTGACACCCCGACTTATAATTCAATTTTGATAACAATAGATACAAGTAAAAAGTAGGTAGGTATTTTATTAATGTTGAAGGTACATAATATGTAGTTACATAAAATCTGTATGGTGACAAAATATATAAATAAAATCATTATGTTCAATTAGTGATCCACCTAAGCCCTGGAACCAGCTCAGGGCGGGTCATGACCCTCATGACCCCCCCCCTGGATCCGCCACTGTTCATTAGTATGAATCTATAATATTAACTTTTCGTAAACAATGGTAAATTTACCAATGATTTGTTTGCGAAAAAATAATATTATAGATTCGTACTAATGAATCGTTTGTACTATCTCTGGTCCTAATCTGATAGTACGTACCAATGATTCGTTGTGAAATTTCGTTAATATTTTTCTCAGTGCGGACAGGAAAAATATACACCTCACGAAAAACACGGGTGCAGGTTCAAATCCCGTCCGGGGCACTACCGAGTATGGTGACGTTGTCTTTTTTAAACCTTTTTGTGAATTATTACTTCCAGTACAGTTTTAATTTTAATTAATACAAGTATCTTCGAAACGTCCAATTGGCAAATATCATACAAAAGTGTATAACGTATTTAAAAACTCAGTTATATTGTAAATTAAGAGCAGACCGCAGTTGACCTTCAGGAATATCGATTTAAAAGATATAATAATTATAGTTGAGATTCTTGATTTAAAAGCCAATATCGCAGGTTTGATGAAATATCTATTAAGTGTGTTGACAAGCTTGATAAATTGGCCTTATATGAAATATAATGTAACTCGAATAAAAAATGGATATGTTATAGATATGATGGGTAATTTTTTTATTGTCTATGGATTTAAAATTATAATTACTCACAGTAGACAACTGCTTTTTGCCTGGAACATGGTATCGCAAAATTATGTATCCAGTTAGTATGCCAATCAAATATGTAGCTGCCCTTGTGTGTGAAGTGATGTAGATGTATTGAAAGTATTTATTATCTCGAGGAACTAACAAATAACTAAAATAAAAATGTCCAAAAATTTAATAAAAGAAAACAAATAAACAAAATGTAGACAGAGAAGGTTTTGTAATGTCAGAGAATTAGCTAGTGCAGGAAAGAGAAATGTCATCAGGTCTAAGATGATGAGGCCACGTCAAATTCTCCTAATGTCGGCTCTTGTGTTATGTGCTAGTTGAAACAATTATTCATTTGATATGAGTTTTAAAAATGTTAAACTAAACACTGTTTAATTTTCACGTATGATTATGTAGTCAATTAATAATGACTAAATTCTGATTGCCGAGCGCTTTCGCCTTGCTGCATCTTCAGGGCAAGAGTTACTTAAAACTTAATAATAGAACAAACTAACCTACAAGGCGAAAGCGCTCGGCAATTAGAATTAAGTCATTATTAATTGACTAAATAATCATAGTGAAAATTAAACAGTTCTTAGTTTAACATTTTTAAAACTCATATTAAAATGAATTATCACAACATTAACGCACCTACTTAAAATTGAATTAATTCTCCATTTTCTGGTCCATAAGTGCAGCAGGGCTACTCTTGACAAAACTAAACACAATCTTAATCTAGTCTTGATCTTGATCATACGACGCACGAAGTGACTATTGGCCAAAAATACACGCAAACCGATCGCGCGTTAGCGGTAGTGCGGTGTTTTGACCATAGTCCCTTCGTGCGTCGTATGATCAAGATCAAGACTAGATTAAGATCGTGTTTAGTTTTGTCAAGAGTAACCCTGCAGATCCAGGACAAGAGTTCATTGTCTAATATTTATCTTTTCACACCACGTCTACCTATTATATAACATGAAATAGATTCTACTAGTTGTTGCCATGTTATAAATATATATAATTCGTCATAATTAGAAAAAAAATTGTTTGAACTCACTCATAAAAATGCATAATCAATCCTGGCAACTTCATTGTATACGTAATTACAGCTGGAATCAATATGGCAACTACAATCAAAATGCTGAGACCAGATAGAACTGTGTAGGGTCGAGACTTCATGTTGAAAAGAGCACAGATACCAAGGGACAACAAGAAAAAATGAAAATCACAAGCCACAAACCAAGAGGGAGTCATGCACTGTAAATAAACAAAGAAATATTAGATCCATGCAAACAGTCATAAAATTTATTCTAATAAAACCGATTACTTTCAGAGAATTAATATCAAAGCGATTAATAAAGTCTTAAAATAACATAATGAATTTTTAAAAGCATGGAAACCTTTTTAAGTAATAAATACACTGTGTGACACATTGTCAAATGCCTTATAAAACTCTAAATATATTGCACCAACCTGGCTGCCTTAGTGCCCATGGCAAGACAATGGGCAATATGTTTTCGTATTAAGAGTCAATACTTTATCAATGTCGGTTTTCCTGACATAAAGCCATGTTGCTGAGATTCAATCACACACGATTCAGATGGAAGAATCAAGTCTAGCACAATTATTGCTTCAAAGATCATGTATCGATTGCAAGCATATCGCTCTGCAATAACATAAGAAGGGATCTCTTGTCTCCCTTTTTAAAAATAGGTGAGAATTTTCCGCATACTAGGGGAATGTCCATTTTCAAGAAACTTATTGAAAATATGTGTTAGTGACACAACTAAGGCTTCTACGCATCTTTTAATGAATATGAGAGACACGTTATTGAGACATGAAGCTTTTTTTTGGAATTGAGTTTTAATATGAGCCTATCAATATTAAACTAAACATTGACCCATTACAATACATTTAATTAAGTTGTCCATAGAGTACATACAGACATAATTATAGGTACACAAGGAAATAATAAATCAAATGTTTTTGTGTTAACACTTTGGAAATTCATTATAATTAAAATTAAAATTAGTAGAAGCCTTGGCGAAAACGTTTGAGGTGAATTAATTTAATTTGGAAATTATACAGTGTTTTAAAATCATTTTAATTACAAGGAAATAACATTATATAAATTGAATTTGTAGTATTCTTACCATTCTTTCCACCTGAATATAATTGTTCAACATCAATAAGTTTATCCACCAATTCTCTCTACAGTACCTAGCCTCCTTCTCTACTATAAATGGCCACATTGGTGATGATCCAGTCAGTGGAAGAATAAATACACTGAACATTATAACCATAGCATATGCTGGAACAAGCCTTGAATGAAAAATGGTATAAATATATTTATTCAGTAGTTATTCAGTAGTTGAGCCACTGGTATGAGAGGAAACAGTTTTTAAAAATAAATATTTAGTAGAAAATCAGTGATTAGAATTAATCTAAAAAGAAACTGAAAATATATATAGTGTAATTAAAATCAGTAGAAAAAAAAACATAACTTTATCTTTTTTGACAAGTTCTCAGTCTTAACAATGCATTTTTTCAATAAACATATGCAATTTCATTATTTAATGATGGACTTGCAATATGATTCTAATTGTTGCAGAAAGTCCTTGAGGCGACATTTACAAATGACAATCTGTATGGCGCTCTTCCCTGTGAGTCACGATATTCCAGTCACGATATTGTGATTCACGGCCAGGACAAAGTTAAAAACAACTTCTTTCAAAATGTCTTGGGTCTGGGTGTTATGTGTCAAATGCATTGTGCAAATGTGTATGTATGTCACGTTAGTAGGTACTTATAATACAAGATTCATATCCTGGTTTCGGACCAAACGGTGAATTTCGATCTGAGTGATTTTTCCAAATATGAAAATAAGAGAAAATTATGATTTTTCCGATTATTTTTATTGTATTAAAAATATTCACAATGCATATTTTAAATTCACCGTTTCTAGTAAATAAACAATGATCTACCCAGTTATTACATAAAATAAATTTAAATACCTGATATATCTGTAAAGAATCATCAAAGGGTATTTTTTTATGTCAGCGTTTTCATTATTCTTCAATATTCCATGGATTGATAGAACTCCACTAATTGCAAAGTAGGTATCGACTACAGCATCACCATGGCTCACAAACATTGATGACACTCTGTGATATTGCTGAAAAGTTTAATAAATAAAATTATTTTACAGAATAACTTTCTTCATTTTCTTTTTGTCTACCTTTGGGCAATATGTGTAAAACCTCTCAAACGATATCATTTTTTAAAAATTGGCATTCTGTCTATAAATTCAACGGTGAATTTCTCAACCAAACTCAAAGCCAATGTAGATATTTTAGTAGTGGAGTAAACTACGGTGGTTTGGGCATGTTTATTTATTTATTTATTTATTCATTTACATGGTACACAACAGATGAAAGACATATAAATATAACATGTAAGCGACAAAAACATTCCAATAGTCTTACATCCAAACAGTGCACACTTCAGCAATAACACACAAAGCTATCATAGAAAATCTCACACACAATACATTCATTCACAATACATCCATTCACCCAATTTTGCACACATAATACATTCATTCGCACAAACACATTCACACTTCCCAAATGTATGCAATAACAATACAGAACAAACTCTAAAAAAAGGAAAATCAAAATTTTAAAAACAGACTAAAAATAAATACTATCCCTACACTTCACATTTTATCAAACACATACATTTTTTTTAATTTTTTTTTCATCTCATTCCACTCTCAACTTCATTCCTCACAAACCTGACGTTATTGGCACTTTAAAAAGGGGATTGGGAAAGGGGGGGGGGTATTCAGCTCACCTCCGAGACAGGCCCAGGACCAAAAACGTGACGACCGATAAGCTGCTTAAATCCATGGTTCGATGTACAAGCCATATCGCACTGTGAAAAGTTTTTATTACCTATATAGTTGAACGAATAAACGAGGTAAGAATGACAAAGAGTATATACTTGTCTGAAAGAAAGGGTGTGAGGAAACGCGGGCGTCCGAGAACCACGTGGCTTGATCACTTGGATCAAATCCTCAAGGACGGCCGCGTGTTGAGTAAGAGGAACCGACGTGCGTGTATGAGAAACTGTATAAATGTGGAGGAAGCGAAGGAAGTGTGTAAAGATAGATCTGTTTGGCGTTCCGTTCTCTCTGCGCCTACCACACTTGGGGCACGGCGTGAGGGTATAGTAGGTATAGTGATGTGACACCGCTTGTTGTTTCTATAAATGGTCCTGGCGGCAGTGTATAAAGTAAATAAATATGTCTTGTCAATCGAAGTTATCAAAGATATTTTTTTTTAGTTGAATAGAAGAGCATACACGAGAAATTAAACGACGCAAAGGACATGAAAAGTTTAAGGAAGATAAGTGATATGTGGGGCTCGACCCATTCTATAGACATCGCAATCGCAAGGGATGCCATATAAAGAGATGTTTACATAATATTTATTTATTTATTCGGATCATAAAATATTTTAATGTACATATGAACAGAAATAATAATATACAAAATCACAAAACATAGACAATGCATTATTCTACTCAACTTGTATCCATAATTTGACACTTCGCTATATTACACTAATCCCACAAGGTTGTTATATTATAATAAAAGTTATGTAAAAAAATGAAACAAATTAATATGCATAAAAAATACTCAAAGCAGAAAATGCGACTAGGCATACGCACCCGAACAAGCAAGGTAATTAGGACTGTGCAATCAGCACCCGCAGCGCCTCACTAGGCAAGTGTCTGTATCGAGGCAAATATAAATAGAATAAGTATAATTTCTTACCCTTTCTACGCCATCCCTGTTGTATACTGCAGAAACCGATTTTGATCCAAACCTGTGTCCACAGATGACAAAGAATATTGATAAAAAACGTAAGCCCCAAAGACATTCCATCCCATTCCTTTCAGATCCATGTTCTCTATTGCCCTTTAAACGTCTCATATGGCCAATTGCAGAGTATATTTCTACAATTTTGGGGCATTTAGTATCTAAAAAATGTATTTATATATCAGAACCATGTTTACACAATGTAGCACTGCAAATTCTAGTCCAAAGTTGTCGAGTGAAAGGAGGGCACTGAATAATTATTACAAGAAATATATACATTTGTAATTATTTACACAAGCATGCAGCCCTCCTACCTATCCAGCGCTTACGAATTGGCACTAGGCTGGTATAAGTGATGACTTTCGAATTTAATAGAATAATGTAAGTGTTTATATTTTCAAACCATTATTAATAACGCATGCTGTTTTATCCTTTGATAAATTGTTATATTTTTGACATTTTTGGTTAATATAATTATAACAATCTTCGGTAATAAGCTAACATATATTATTACTATACTAGTAATAGTTTTTTCATTACTGTTAAAAAATTAAGTGGTAGAATTTATTTTTTCGACCAACGGTTCGTTGTAGAAATTCATTAAGAAACAAATTAAGTATATTAATTTGCATTTATATAGATACCAGAGGAATCAAATTTAAATTGGATACAACAGTGTGTGTTACTACAATAATAAATCATACCCAATGTTACATTTGAAAATATAGAGTACTTTTATTTTTGATATAAATTAGTTATTTTAAAACAAAAATTAGGCACGTAACATAAATCATACCTGAATCAGAATATCTATAGATAAGGTAGCAATGATAAACTGAAGCTACACACACCGCAATACCTGATAAACCAACCAACCAGCTGAAAAACAGAAATATTAAGAATATTACTCAACAATCACCTCATTCACATAACCAACAGACTTTCCAAACTCTTATAATTAAGAAACAGGAAAAGTATCTCGATGCATACGAATCGGCTTCGGCTGGTTTAAGTAAGTTTACTTTAAATTGAAGAACAGTCATTGTCTGGCGCAACCCCTCATACCAGGAGAAATTCTGATTGGTGCAATGCTTATGTCTTATTTATTATATAGTAGTTGATTGTTTGAATTTTATGTACCTATTGTTATTATTGTGTTTTAAATAATAATCTTATATTAAAAAAAAATGAATTTCAGGTTGGCAATCGACGATAGATTGTCAAAAGCCCTGAACACCATTTTTAAGAAAATGGTTTCTGTTAGTTGACATGCATGCTCAACAGATGTCAAACGTAGTGGTTTGAAACAGGAATTGGTGTTATTAGTGACTGTACCATGAGTAAAGTGCACTTTAACCATCCTAAGCCAATTCATAAGCATTATAACTTTACTGTTACCTACTAAAAGGAGTTTGCACAACCTGTTGGTTGTGTGGATGAGGTGTCTGTTGAGTACTGTTCTTTATATCTTTACTCATATAGGTGTGAAAATCCAGTAGAATGTGATAACAACGTTAAAATTTTGAATTAAAATAAATATGAAAAATCATTGGAGCAAAGATAGCAAAGAGAAAAGAAAAAAATTAATGAAGATTAATGTCCAAATATGGGCCCATATATTCAAGTACTTCTACAAATATCCCAGAGCCCCTAGACAAACACGCACTTGGCGATCGACTACAAACGAATTTTCGTCAATCGATGCAACAATAATGCATAATTATACGGTACATGTAGGTAGATTGTCGAAAAGTTCGCCAGTAGACGATCGCTAAGTACAGGTGTTTCATTCTTTGTTGAATTTTCCAGTGTCTTATTTTAGTATGACAATTCATGCGACTGCATTGTCTTGTTTTATTATGGCAAAAAAGAAGATGAGATGTACGTCAACTACATGCAGCTTATCCAGTCACTATTGTTCTTGTGATAGATGGCATATGATGTTATAGGTAAATGTAATAAATATTCACTCACATAAAAACCAATGCACCAGAACTAAAAGGCTCTGGCTCTTTCCTTTTTTGACACAAAAACTCTGGTAATGTTATTCCAATGTTTGGTGCAATGGTTGAATTAGTTCCATTGAATTTCATGCCCTTCTCCAGAAGACTCTTGTCAATATGTTTCTGCAATAGTTCTTGTAACTCCTTGTAAGAGCAACTTGCTGGTGAGCAGATACCCCAATATAGGATATCTCTCCTAAGATACGCAGGATTTCCATTGTACTACAAAATTTTAAGTATATTGTCAGTATCGCCTTAAAGAATTATGTTAACATCTTTATAGATGAAGTGACCATAAGCTTTAGTTTTTCAACAGGTCTTAGTACAGGTCAGGAGGGTCCGCGTCACAGTGCTAGTCAAGGGCCTAACACAGCACTCAGAAAAAAAAATAAACAAGTACTTCACGAAAATGTACAACACACTTACATATATCATGTCATAGACACTTGCATATGGATCGAAGCGATTGACATATGTGTGAATGGGTGGATGCTTAGGATGTTGTTTTATGTTGACAGTGGCCACGCAGTACTGTCTCTCCATTCCAGGATTCTCATCTCCTAGACATTCATCAAAGTTACCCAATTGGTAAATTGATCCTGTTGCCCAACCAGATGTCTCTCCTGCTGTAGCTTCCCACACTGAAATATAATGCAATTTTTTTTCGTAGTCAATTTTTTTTGGAGGCAGACGTGGTATTGGAGAAAAAGCAAATTATTAAAAAATAACTTAACTAAAAAACTAGATTACACTACAATTTAAATAATCGAAAAAGAAAATTTAGTCTATAGACCTGAGTCTACAACAAAACGATCGATTTTTGGACAAGGAACAACTATATAAGCTAAGAGTAATTTAAACATTCTTTCTAGTTATATAAATAGATTAATAATTAAGCAAGCATGTAGCAAAAAACTGTTGAATGTGTACTTAATGTCAACACTAGTGATCGAAAACCTTTCATAGATCGTTTTAAAGATGTAGCTAAAATATAACAAAAAAAATATGAAGGCAACTATGGAAATAATTTAAACATTTAAATTTCTGTTAGAATTTAAAGATGATCGAACCAACATTGCATGGAAGTAAATTTATGGCTTATTTCTTACTTTGAAATGCCCACAGTGTCATATTGTTGAGACTGCTATACATCCTTCTAATGTCCTTCTCACACTGAGAATCTCCTCCTCCACCATCTTTTGGCAGCTTCCAACTGAAACCCATCAGATTACCCAAGGTTTCTCCAGCATACCCGTTGGAAATATGTTCTACTTTCTCTGTCCCATCAACATAACATTGACACCAAATGCACAATAAAAACACAAGTTTTATATGTGGTATCATTTTCTAATTGGCGTTGTATTATAAAAATGTAATTAGTTTTCTTAGAAATGAACTATTACCTAAGCCTGATCTATTACCTAAGATGGTCATGAAAAAATATTTTGACCAAAGAAAATATTTCATAAAAATTGATAATTATCACAACGTTAATGTATAAATCAATGTCTGGTTCATTTTTGGGGTTACATCACATAATAAAACCACAATACCTACACGTGTAAATGTTGAAAACGACTATACTCAGCTACCGCGAGATTAGCACGCACGTATTTTTTACTATGGTCACTTTGCGCATCTTAAGGTAAGATCAAGACAAGATTAAGGGCGTATTTATTGTCAAGAGTAACCTTGTTGAGAGAACATCACCAGAGTACTAACAGGACACTGTAGACCCAATAAACATTTATGTAAGCATTTACTCACAGAATGTGAACCAATAATAATTCAAACAAGAGGCGAAATAATTGACTCACACTTTCCTGATCAAGAGCAGATCAATGGAACTAATCCACACAAAATTTTGAACTTTTTTCAGGTTATAGGTCTGTGGGAAGATATCTAGAGACTAAATCTCACAATAGACTATACTAAGAAGTCGAGATGGGCAAGGTCGTTAGATGGAAGAAAAAACCCTGCAGATTCTAGGAAATGAAAAGGCGATGTTTGTTACTATTAATCGAAGTTAATTGAATAAGGCCGGACACAGACAGTGCGTAGAATACTTGTAACGACGATATATTATATGTCACTGCAAAACTACACGTAACTGTACTCTGCACATTTTTTAAGTGTGTAGATATTTTTGCTTGTTACTTCAGAATAGGTGGGAAAATTAATGATGCGGTTTATTTAATTTGACCTTATATATCAGAACTTTGCATATCATTCAGTTTTATAGCATCTTCATAAATTTATTAATTATAAATTTATTTTGATTACTGTTTTGAAATTGTACTTGTGGAAGAAATATAATGTTGATACCTACGTTTTAATTAGAATATTTATTGTATTTTTTATATGTAAGACTTTTTCATCTTTCTACTAGTTGTTCAGGTGCTTTCTACTGTGTGGTATAATAAATATCGAACTAAAGTTCATACTACGAAACGAACAAAATACAGAGACAAATAAAACCCTAATGCATCATTAAGTAATGCCAAGCCAAGTGGCTTAGTAATTCACTTGATCAATTGTTGATATTATTTTTTCGAGGGATTCGATGCTTCGTAGAATTCTTGACAAAGAACGGTCCTTCAACTGATTATTGTAAATTTTTGAGTGTTAAATAAAAACCATGGTTGAATATAGTGGTTTAAAATAGAAAACGGTGGGCTAAATGCACCTTAACCAAACTAAGCCGATTCGTATGCATCGGAACACCTATCCTGTTTCCTATTAAAAGGAGTTTGCACAGTCTGTTGGTTGTGCGAATAAGGACTCTCTCTCTCTCTCTCTCCCTCGGTGTTGGACGATAGCTAACCTATGAAAGTTTTACCTTTCTATACTATACTATACTATACCCTCACGCCGCATCCCAAGTGGGGTAAGCATAGAGAACGGAACGCCAAACAGATCTATCTTTACACACTTCCTTCGCTTCCTTCACATTCATGCAGTTTATCATACACGCACGTCGGTTCCTCTTACTCAACACGCGGCCGTCCTTGAGAATTATATCCACGTGATCAAGCCACGTGGTTCTCGAACGCCCGCGCTTCCTCACACCTCTTCTTTCAGACAAATATATCCTCTTTGTCATTCTTACTTCTTTCATTCGTTCAACATGTCCAAACCATCGTAGTTTATTCACGCGCATTCTGTCCACAACACTCTTCTTGCATCCGCTCATTCTTCTAATATCCTCATTCTTCACTCTATCACGCAGCGTTTTACCAACCATTCTTCTCAACGATCGCATCTCAACTGCATTTATTTCACTTTCGTCCTTCTTCCGCCACGTCCATGTCTCGCTTGCATACGTAAGTGACGGTACCAGAATGGTATTGTGCACCAGCATTTTAGCCATGTTAGACACATTGCCATTGCTGACAATGGGTCGAAGTGCACCGTTCACTCTAGCACCGGCCACTTTCCTTCTTTACCTTTCTTCTGTACTTATACATCTATGTAGTTATTGTCTGTTTTGTGCTTATAAATAAATTAAAAAAAATGTTTGTAGATATCAATTTTCTGACTAAGAAAAGACAAAATCAATAAAACAAATGAACAATTGCTTCGCTTTTAATGTAACAAAGTATAAAATAAATTATAACATTATTTCAATACAAAAATTATAATTTAATCTTAATTAATTATAAACAACTATCAACATTTCTCGATCTTCGTGGTAGTTTCAGATTATATTCTGTGTTTTTTTTTACCACAGCGCGCAACATCCTTACATATCTGATAAGTCCATTACTAGCCATGGCTCCAGATACAGATGTAATTAATCTTCACAATTTTCAAATAATTTGTCATATCCCTATAACTCTTGGGAGTAAGGCAAAGAAGACATTGCGTCAGACCAATCTTTCTCCCTCCTCTCCACATTCATTCAACTCAACTTATTAAACACGTGGCATCCGGACTTCTTAGAATTTAAGTAATGTAATTATTCCACATGATTCTTCTTCTTCTTCTTCTTGTGCCGCTCCTATCGGAGGTTGGCGACCATCTCTTGATACTCTTCACGATCCTGGGTCAGTCTGATGAGGGTTGCTGCATCCGGTATTCCAAACCACTGCCGAAGATTCTTAGACACCTGTAATTTCTTTCACTCGATCTTACATTCTTTTTCACGAATGATTTTTTCAGGAACATAATTCTATTTCTAGATTTTATGAATGGTAACACAAATTGGTTCAACAAAAACATTTTACCCAATAAATTATCGTCAGCTTGTCTAGAATATTATTTAGTTAGTATCTTGAAAACATCAAAGTAATATTTACCAATTTTCGTAAATAAACTATGATTTTAAATTTTATTTAACAAACTTTACAGGACACAAACAGTTATAATAATACATAAAAAAAACATAAATACATATTTTTATAAAAACCGGTAAAGGTTCTACGGATTATCAAAGCATTTAGAAGGATTATCAAAGCAGTCTGTCACCAATGGTACAAGAAATAAACAAGAGCATATAAATTTAACAATAATATAACACAAAATATGACGGAAAATGAAATAGAAATAAAAAGAGCGTGTCGATCGGTTATAGTAAATCAAAACTAGTAGCAAGCCAGTAGATGGTCCCACAAAAACAAGCCCTGAGAAAAAGTCCTGGGAAGAGATCAACACAATGCTCTAGAACTAACCACAATGCTTGCAATTCGGCCTCTTACAGTCTTAATTCTGTGAAAGGATTTAAATACCATGGAACCGCGCATCATAAAACAAGCATATTGTGCGATGAGAAAACTTAGTTCAATCTAAGAACATCTTTAAAATGACTTAACTTCCCATATTTTTTTTAGGTTTTGTTGTGGCTATTTAGATTGTTTTTTATTTTAAATTATTTAGTCGTAGAGCAACCGGCAAAAAATTGTTCTCCCACTCTCTTCCGTGAATTTTCGAGTGTCGTGTAAAAGGCAGGTGTTCGAAATAATGAAGATATTTTATATTTTAAATTCGGCGATGAAGTTTGCCATCCATCCTGAATGTCTTATTTTTTGTTTGGCACGGAGAAGACAAGCTGCATATTTATCACATGCAGCTGGTCTGCTGGCAATCTCACTTATGGAATATGCTATGATGGTGTAGAAGTAGTATTATTTAAGAATCATGTCAAAGTTAAGCCTCTAGGTTCAAAAGAACAACAATACTTATTACATAATATGTATCTTACATAACTAAAGAGCATAAGAATATATTTTTACAATATTCAAATTTGACTCAATCACAGTTTATAATTGATGTTGCTAAAATTATCCTTATGGATTAAATTTATATCGAATTTTCCAAACGTTTCCATTTTAGTGAAATTGTTTTTCAATTCTGCGGCCTCTACTGCATCCAGTTCCAAGGTTTTATTGTCATTTCCTGCAGGAGAAGCTGGTGAATAGGAATTCTGGGCAATGGAATGCCGCCTCGGGAGTTCTCTGAAAGATTAAAAATACATTAAGTGTTTGGTTATTCTAGATGTACATAACTAATGCTCGCTAAAAAAATCAATTACTCACATTTTTGCCGCCAGTAAAATCCCAACAATATTTCTTATCGGAGCCTCAAACAATAAATGCAATAGAAGGGAACCACAAAAAGCTAGCATACTGTCTCCAAGAGCTTGACCCATCTGAAAAAATGAACTATAGTTAATAATGGTTGACAAAATTGGTTGACAAAAACAACTGAATTGTACAGGAGAGATGACCCTTGATCAATTTATAGAGCTGTACTTTACTGTGTAATATTGTCCGTTTGTGCTTTTATGTATGCCAATGTCATATGTAAAATTGAACACATACTACGAGTATAATAATCAAACATGAGCCTTATGTTTAACAGCAAAATCCATTTTTATTTTATTAAAATAATAACTAAGTATTTAAAAAAAAACCAATACATCTATTATTTTATCCTACGAGTCAAGTACTAAGCTCGAAAATGGCATGTTCCCTATAGAAACCTTGACTATGCGAAAAATAAATTGTTAATATAATTTGTTTCACCAATTCAGCAATTTATATTTTTGGGGTGTACACAAATAAACAAATGGTCAAAATTATTCTACATGCGGAAAAAAATATTACTCACAGTTGTAAATCGATCCAAATAATACGCATTCCTTGCCAAAGAAGCAGACCTTATCTGCCATCCCATGTGTATGAGATATGCTCCATAAACAAGTTTACCAAGAGGGACCCATACTGACCAGCCAAGCAAGGAGGATACAAATGCTAAAAATAACAAAACACAATATGACTTTGTAATACTTTGTCTTCTTTTAAGACAGAAACAGACAGAAATGCTAAAATTACTGATAACAAGTTATGATTGAAAACTCGATTCTGCTCATATTTCATAAGTCAGAGAACTCTTACAATTCGCTTCTTTAAACAAAACATTTGTCCTAACGGGCAGCCTCCAGAAGGTAGACTTAAACGTTGGTCAATCAAAACATCTCGTGAGAAATTTTTACGCCTTGTATATTCCCCTCAGGAGGATAGACCTTCTTACCTGCAGGGCTCCTCTTGACAAATCTAAACACGATCTTAATCTAGTCTTGATCTTGATCATACGACGCACGAAGGGACTATAGTCAAAAACACCGCGCTACCGCTACCGCGCCATCGGTGTGCGCGTATTTTTGGCCAATAGTCACTTCGTGCGTCGTAAGATCAAGATCAAGACTAGATTAAGATCGTGTTTAGATTTGTCAAGAGTAACCCTACTAGACTTTGTGTTCAATTTATTGAAACAAATAAAAAACAATATTCAAGTGAATCCTACAAATAGCAAAGGCTTATGAAAATTCAACTCACGAATTTCTCCAAAGACACAACAAATGATTAGTGAACAGACTGCAACAGCCCATATAGATCTTTGAAGCGCTGCATAGAATGTGGCCTCTAGAACACTGTACGGATGATTTGGCTCATAAAAGATAGTAGCTGATGCTACCACTCCAATGATTATACCAGTGGAAATGAAACCACCAACTGTTGCCAAAATCTGGAATATAATAGACAGAATAAAACTTCTAGTCTTAAATCGATAAATCAAAAGGTTTTTCAAATCTATGAAAATACTTGCAATAGTTTTATCTGAAATTTTAAATTAGTGTCTTAGAAACGTCCAATTAGTGTTCGACTATTTACGCTCAAATCTATCAAATATCATACAAAAGGCCATAGCTAAGCGATTTTAAAGACACTCAGTTAGTTAGATTGTAAATTAAGAGTAATCTGCAGTTTATTTTCAGGAATTAGATTTCAATAAGAAAATATTATTTTAGTTGAAATTCTAGATTAAAGCAGCTTGTATCGCAGGGTTCAAAGAATATATAAAATATGTTGACAAATTGGCACATCTAATATGAAATATATTCTAACTCAAAGTAAAATGTAGGTATACATTATGGAAATGAGTTTTTGTTTTATTTGTATTATTCAATAATGAAAATTATTACTTACAGTAGAAAACTGCTTTTTGCCTGGAACATGGTATCGCAAAATAATGTATCCAGTCAGAACGCCAATCAAATGTGTAGCTGCCCTTGTGTGTGAAGGGATGTAGATGTATTGAAAGTATTTGTGATTTCGAGGATTCGTCAAGAAGCTAAAATTAAAAAAAAAAAACAATATTTCAGCAAAACGAAACAATATAAATAAATTCATGAGCAAAGAAGGATTTGTAATGATGGAGGACTGGAGAAATGAGAAATGTCGATGCTGTCTGTTTAACACAAATTGGTGTGGAATAATAAAGAGAGGGGGGGACCTTTACTATCGCATTTTTAAAGTTTGGAAAACTCATAATATTATATCTCTGATAGCCTATTCATTACATTCAATAAGTCCACTGATTATTCCACTGCTTGGTGATATGATTTAGGATAGGATAAAATAGGATAGATTTACATCTACAATGTCTTCTTTTTCTTCTTTGAATGCCACCTCAAGTTCTCCGAATGTTTGCTCTCACTTTTGCTATTGATAGATAGATCACAAATAAGCTATTGATAGATCAATAGCTTATTTTTCTGTTACAGCACAGGCTAGTTGGAATAATTTCTTCATTTTTCGGACCATAAGTCCAGGTCCAAGAAAAAAATCCTTTCTCTTAGATTTTTCAGCCAAAATATTTGCCTGCTTCTCACAACTTTGTCTGATTCTACTCGTTGTATATGTGTGTGTTTTTTTTTAAATTAATTATGATAAACTCACTCATTAAAAAACAGCATCAATCCTGGCAACTTCATTGAATACGTAATGACAGCTGGAATCAACATGGCAACTACAATCAAAATGCTGAGAACAGATAGTGCTGGATAGGGCCGAGACTTCATCTTGAAAAATGTACAAATACCAAGAGACAACAAGAAGAAATGAAAATCACATGGAATGTACCAAGAGAGAACCATACACTGAAAATAACCAATCAAATTAATGATAGATCCAAGTTTACAACAATATTATTAATTTTTCAAATGTTCTGTGAGTAACACTGTGGAATTCCACATTTATTATTATTTTACATAAATTAATAACAATAATATTGTTTGAAAATATTCTATAAAACCGTTGTTTTCTTCAAACATCCAACTATGTATCGAAAAAAACACAATTGATTTACATAAGTTTTTTTTTTATAGTAGTGACCTTGTTTTGACTTATAAAGTCATTGTCAAACAGTCATCCTTACATTTATTGTGTCATATAAACTGTGATATATAAATGTCAATTAAGATAGGCTTGTGAAGGTCTCTTAACCTAAAATGCATGAAGGATGAGACTTCGCAAAGGTATTATTATCCCTCTGTCATATCTAATGACGTTGTCCATAAAGTACATCTCTTCTAATATATAAAAGGAAGTCGTGTGTGTTACAACACTTATAACTCAAGAATGGCTGTACCAATTTGAATGATCTCTGATTTGTTGGATTCTTCTCCGCCCGGAATAAACTATAGGCTATTAAAACATCTTACAAATTCACGGGAAGAAACAATATGAAGAAAATTATTTACGCCATACATTTTTAATTTCAAAAATAAAAACAATATGGATAGTTATGGCTCTATTAGCGCCCCCACGTCGCCTGTTGCATTGTGCTAAAATAATCCGTAGGTTCTGCTATATTAAGAACCAAATTACTATAACTAATATGAACGAAATGTGTACTAATATTTGTTTACTATAATTCGGTAGTTACATGGCAATAGGTTGTATCTCACTAAAACATAATTTTACAGGAGAGCAAAAACAAAGTTTGCAAAAGAGATATTTCAGCCGAATTTCGAGCATTATATATCAAAATGAAGGTAATTATTATTTCTACAAGATAGATGTAACATTCTCTTAATAATTTCTTCTACAAGATGTATGTAACATTCACTAAAAAATTTCTTGCAGTTTAAAAATATTTGAGTTTTTTTGCCATGTTGATGAAAACAATCTTTCTACATGTCAATAAGTTACGTCTTTGCTCTCTTTATTCTGACTATAAAGAGACATATCCTTTTGCCACATCAAATATTACACTATTTTGAGCATTTTATGGAACAAACTTGAAAACGCAAAAAAATGCGAGATACAACCTATTGCCATGTAACTACCGCATTATTCGACTAATATTTATGTATCGATAGATCTTCTGTCACATAAATGTGGACGTGCACAGATTATATTTGAAATTGTATTTTATTTTTGCAGATGGAAAATTATTATGGAACCAAAAATTGTGCTATTAAAGATGAAAATAAGAATGTGTTCATGTAGGTAGTTCTGATGCAAGATTGTGTAGTGACATTTGCAGACAGAGAAGAAAAATTACGAAGAAAATTATTTACGCCATACATTTTTAATTTCAATAAAAAATGCAATATGGAGAATTATACAAAATCAACAATGAAGTTTTTTTTTATAGATTGGCCTATTTATATGATAATTTTCTATACATTCTCAAATTAGAATCGTTATCCATACAATTTAACATCATCTGATATTTCAATTTTTAAAAATCATGGAAAGAATTTTTATAAATTTTAAATGAATAGGTAAAATCTACCTGAAAAAAAATAGTACCTACATACATAATTATATTACGTAGGTACTGCAGATAATTTATAAACAAATCTGAGTTAAGTATAATTGTTCAACATAAATTGTTCATGTCGGCCGGTGTGGCGCGGAGCTTTTTCCTTTGAGTCACGAGGTCTCGGGTTCGATTCCCGGACAGGGTAAAGTGAAGAATGACCTTTTTCAAATTGTCCTGGGTCTGGGTGTTACATATACCTATATGTATATAGTGCATTGCATAATGTGTGTATCGTCGCGTTAGTACCCATAATCAAGATTCATCTAAGTTTGGGACTAGCTCGATATGTGTGAATTGTCTATGTAAAAAAAAATGAATGTAACTTTCGCAGTTTAGCGGCCCCACCCGTTGTCGAGTACTTTTTTTCCATAGAAAAGGTAATATTTTTGAAACTTGAGGAAATTGTTGCCATATGTAGAATTATTTTAATTTGCCGGCAAAAAAAATCCACTTCGAAAATTAATTTCCTAAAATTCCGTACATATTACTCGACAACGGGTGGGGCCGCTCAAGTTTCATAGTTGCGAATTTTTTTTCCTATTAAAGAATTTTCCAAAAATTTGGTGACCAAAAAATAATTCACCATATGGCAACAATTTCCTCAAGTTTCGAAAATATTACTTTTTCTATGGAAAAAAGTACTCGACAACGGGTGGGGCCGCTAAACTGCGAAAGTTCCAAATGAATTATATTTTTTTACACTATACCTACGATGACACACTTTGACAATTACGGGAGTTTGTAAAGAGATTAATAATATTAATCATTCATAAAGTCAGTGGGAGAGGGCAGAAGATAGGGCAGGTGTCGAACATGTGTTGAAAGGCATGGTTTGGAGTGGCCAGAGGTCCTGGAAGCAGCGGTGGACAGAGATACTTAGGGGCAATGGGCCCCCGACCGAACTAGGACAAGGGGAAGAAGATGTATGTATGAAATCGTTCATTGATTCTTAGGCGGTACGAAGTTCGCCGGGCCAGCTAGTATAATCATAAATATAGAAACAAAATAACATTTTATAAAATGTATTGATTTCCAAGTAATCTTACCATTCGATCCACGCGAATATAATTGTTCAACATTAATAAGTTTATCCACCAATTCTCTCTGCAATACAAAGCCTCATTCTCCACTACAGCTGGCCACATTGGTCCTGATCCAGTCAGTGGAAGAATAAATCCATTGAACATTATGACCATAGCATATGCTGGAAAAAGCCTAAAATGAAAATAATAAAAAAGTTGTATTCATTTGATTTTAGATTTTTTTGGAATTGCTACAATGGTCTCCGGACGATGAACGGTGGTATCCTTTCATATTACATTGGGAATACGCAAAATCGCTCTTGATCATTATACTCCCGAGGAGTACATTAAAGAGCAAATGAGTGAATTAAATGCCAATGCCTACAAAAATTTCTTTGTTGAAGACTCAGTATTTGCACTGCCTATTTTTGGTCAATATTAACTGTTTCATTAATTTTATAATGCTTTGGCAGTCTGGCAATATAGATTCGATGGCTAATTTCCCAGCCAATTAATTGCATCGGTCGTAGGTCACCTCATGTGGGTCTCCCCAGCCAAACTCAAAGCCATACAGAGTACACTCCACAAAATGGTTCATTGTCTAGTATTTTATGAGCCGCATTTGCACTCATGACTAGAGGACATGTGATTTGACCAATGTGTTTTGACTACGGGCCCAGTGTTTTAAAGCTGCATTATGCTGCGGTCTTCAATGATTTCAATTATTTGTTTAATGCATAAAATAATATAAACCAACCTGATATATCTGTATAGAATCATCAAAGGGTAGTTTATCATGGCAGTGTCTTTAGTATTCTTTAATATTCCATGGATTGATAAAAGTCCACTAAGCACAAAGAAGGTGTCTACTACAACATCACCATGGCTCACAAACATTGATGAGAATGAGTGATATTCCTGAAAGGTTTAATAAATAAAAATATTTTTAAGAATACCTTCCTAGATTTTCTTTTTTTCTGGCCAAAGGCAAAATGTGCAGATGACAGAATTATTCAAACAATCTTACTTTTTTTTGCCATTCTGGCATTTGGCATTCTACCTGAATCTATAGAGATTCAAAGGTAAATTTTTTAACTAACCCCAAAATCAAACTCAAAGCCATCCAGAGGCCACTTCACAATTTGGTTTCTTGCCTCACGTCGTGACGTATACAGTGTTAAATAAAAAAGTTTTTGTTAAAAATTGAAATTGTATAAACAAATTAACGATTTTAGTTGAATAGTAGATTATAAATAAGGGTAGTAAAGGCAATGAAAAGTGTATGTAAGGAAAGTTATATAGTTCCTATAACTCCCGGTCCTTTTGGAGTGTAAGGTGTGGGGATCGTAGGCTTTTTTTCTCATTTCGATTTATGTAGAGATTTTTCTTATTGTTTGTGTTTTTATTATTATTATTCTTATTTTTATTTGTTTTTAGTGTTAATGTGACGTGGTTATATGGAAGAAATCATTACAAAGTGATAATTTCACCACTGCATATTATCATGACATTTTTTCTTATGTAAACTGATTTGTTGATTTAGTTGTAGTGGATGTGGATGTTTGAATTGTACTTGATTGAATATTATGGTTATTTAAGGAAATAAACGAATTTGAATTTGTTAAGTGAATGATGATGTGCAAGAAGAATAAAATATATAAATAAAATAATAAGTGGTGCTCAATCTTTTCAGTCAACGCTGCGTGGGAAGCGATATGAAGAAATGTTTACATAATAAATAGAATAAGTATGATTTCTCACTCTTTCTACGTCATTCCTGTTGTATATAGCAGAAGCCATTCTCGTCCCAAACCTGTGCCCACAAATGACGAAGAATATTGAAATGAAACGCAAACCCCAAAGACATTCCATCCCGTTACCTTCAGATCCATGTTCTCTACTCTTTAAGCGTCTCATGTGGCCGATTGCAGAGAATATTTTTACAATTCTTGGGCATTCTGTATCTAAAAATAAATAAACAAATGGGTTTATAAAAAAAAATATATAGGGAAGATATATCTTGGAAAAATATGGAATATATCTATATTGGAAGGTATCTCTCTATCTAACGACAAATTCGCAACCTTTTCAATGAATATGTCAATGATTTATATTACTGATTATTTTACAATACTGCGTAAAGATTTATATATAGCCCAGTGGTTTTCAACCCCTGGAACAAGTGGTAGTGGGCCGCGGAAGAAATATGCAGGTCAGCAGTCCTTTCTTGTTGCGTCCTTTTTTCGATATTCAAAATTAATTAAGGCAAATTTGTGAAATATTCCTTACAAAACCGAAGAGATCATGAAATATGTTTAATTCCTTTACCCTCTTCGAAAATCTGGCGACGAGAAGTGTAAAAAAATTTAAAGTGTAAAGGAAATTATCAAGTCCTGGAATTCGAAACCTTAAGAAAGGCTCAATTTTGAAAACCGTTTTTTTTGTCAAAATAGAAAAGTTCGTCAAATATTTCATATTTATTTTCGAATATCTGGCGACGGAAGGGTACCGGTTTTGGGTACAAGTGAAATCACCAAATTCCAGAAATTTTAAATCTAAGAAAAAGTCGGCAATCAACGCCTCACCCTCAGCGAGCCACGGTTATTTATTATTTTTATTTATTTAAAAGAAACCCTCAAACAGCAG
Organism: Athripsodes cinereus; assembly: GCA_947579605.1. Lineage (NCBI taxonomy): Eukaryota > Metazoa > Arthropoda > Insecta > Trichoptera > Leptoceridae > Athripsodes > Athripsodes cinereus. Next base: position 1,349,466 of record OX388321.1, read on the forward strand.
GTAGAATCTGCTGGTTTCAGAAGGCCATTATGTTACAAATTACATTAAATATAAGAACACACTACAAGCAGAATACAATCAATAATATTTTAAGTCTATCATTATATCACACTATAACTATATTGTATATATTCACTTCACCATCACCGCATGATCAAACGTTGATGCATCCGCGGATATAAAGATGTTAAAGATCGCCATTATGATCGGGGATCTGCGGGACATCCACGAAGCGGGACCGGAGGCGAAGAGCTGGCTCTCGACACTGGAGCCAAGACTGTAGAGGATACGACGCAGCCCACATGGGTTAAGATTCATCAACACCCAGCCATACGAAAAGTAAAGTAAGTATAACCAATGGACAGAATAAAATAAATTAATAAAAATTGATACTAAGCAACGGAGAACCGTATTTACATAATGGAACACTGTTCGAATTTCAATAAATTAAAGGAAGAAGTGATTAAGGCGTCCAAACGCTTACGAATTGGTACTAGGCTGACATGTGATGTCCAGTTATTATTATTATTAGAACATAACATTACGAACACAACTCACGAAGATCGAGTAAGTCCCAAACTAAGATATGTATCTTGTATTATGAGTACTAACACGACGATATTAGGTATTACTTTTTTAAAAAAGTTTGAATTGGAAATCATTATTACCTGGATCAGAATCTCTATAGATAAGGTAGCAATGATAAACTGAAGCTACCAACACCGCAATACTTGACAAACCAACCAGCCAGCTGAAAAAACAAACACATTCATTATAATTTATAAATTTAAATATGTATTGAAAATCATTGGAAAAAGTGGATACCGAAAGCTCAAAGAAAATCGAAAGGAGTTAATGTCCAAATGTTGACTCAGGTATTTAAGTACATCTATGGATCACACAGATGAGAATATGTCTCGAATTATTTTGGTGAATTTTCCAGTGTCTTGTTTAAAAAAGCAGATAGAAATGCATATAAAATCACAATAAGGCATTTGAAATATTCCATTCATAAGTGTTTAAGTATGACGTAGGTCTCGAACTCATGCGATTGTATTGTCCCGTGTTCTTTTGATAGCAAAAGATAGATGATCTATACATTAAACATGAAATAAGTCCTCTTACTAGTATATTAGTGGTGGATGTCATGATGGTATAGATAAATATATACTGAATATTTACTCACAAGAAAATCAATGCACCAGAACTAAAAGGCTCTGGCTCTTTCCTCTTTTGACATAGTGCCTCTGGTAATGTTATTCCAATGTTTGGTGCAATGGTTAAATTAGTTCCATTGAATTTTTTGGCCTTCTCCAAAAGACTCTTGTCAATATGTTTCTGCAATAGTTCTTGTAACTCCTTGTAAGAGCAACTTGCTGGTGAGCAGATACCCCAATACAGGATATCTCTTCTTAGATACGCAGGGTCTCCAGAGTACTACAAAATATAAAATTAAGAAAAAGTTTATTGCCAGCATCACCTCAAAGAATATTTTTAACATATATGAACTTTTTAACTAGCATAGGGCAGAAGAGTCTACAGCTTATTTATTTGTCTTTCTGCACATCGTCATTATACAATAGTGTAAACAAAATTACATGTAATACAAAGTACAAGGACGATATGCAAGACGACAATATCACAATGTAGCTTTTTGACAATGGAAGGTTCTAAAACGGCACTCATAGAAGACAAATCCTTCGACAGTCCTTGGACTTGGAATCCGGGAAAAGAAGATATTTCAACAAAGTACTTCATACACTTACATATATCATGTCATAGACACTTGTATATGGATCGAAGCGATCGACATATGTGTGAATGGGTGGATGCTTAGGATGTTGTTTTATGTTGACAGTGGCCAGGCAGTACTGTCTCTCCATTCCAGGATTCTCATCTCCTAGACATTCATCAAAATTACCCAATTCGTAAACTGATCCTTGTGCCCAACCAGACGTCTCTCCTGCTGTAGCTTCCCACACTGCAAATACATAATTTTTTGTGGTTAATGCTTTTAAGGACAAAAAAAAACAAATTCTGGTTAAAAAGTATTTAAACTGAACATGAATTCAGAAAGTGGAGCTTTTTCATCTTGTGATTTAACTTAAACTTAATCACATGAAGAAATGTGCAACTTTGGAAATAATTTTTAACTTTTAGTTTCTGTTGAAAGCACAAGATGATCACACTAACAATTTCATCAAATTATAAATAAATTTTGCAACAGTAGAGATAGTCAATTTTATTTTTAATAATAGGATTGGCCACATCATAAAAATACAAATAGAATGAAAGGCTATGAACATGTCAGTCTCGTATCATAAAGGTTGTGATTTCAATCAAAAATTTTGATGGTAGAGATGGTCAATTTAATATCTTATTTCTTACTTTGAAATGCCCACATTGTCATATTATTGAGACTACTGTACATCTTCCTAATGTTCTCCTCACATTGAGAGTCTCCTCCTCCACCATCCTCTGGCAGCTTCCAACTGAAGTCCATCAGGTTACCCAAGGGTTCTTCAGGATATCCATTGGATACGTCTTCAACTTCCGCTGTTCCATTAACACGACACAGACACAAAATGCACAATAAAAACACTTGTCTTCTTTGTAGCACAAACCCCATTGTAAATTCACCTTTGTTTTTATTTTTATGACAACAACCAAGTTTGTTTTTAGATGCTTATTTCTTTCTTTCTTCCACTAACATTAGTTTATTTTTCAGATAACAAATGCATCATATTTAAAAAAAAAAAAGCACTGCCTTATCAATCGCGCTAATTGACATATTAAACAATTTTATTTTAATGGATAATATTGCATTTGAAATATTTTTTACACCAAAATCCGTTTAATGTGTTTTCTATTTTCAATTATAGTAATTCAACTTAAAATTATAAATATAATCATAAAGAGACGAAACTGAATATTGTTTATGATAAGGTTTTCATATCAATTACGTAAAGCGCAGCAAAAACATTTATTTATTTTATTCTTCACTGTCACAAATACAATTAATTTAACATGGATTTCCACCAAGTACCGTCGGTTGAAAATATCAACTTTACAAATACAATTATTTAACAAAACAATAGAAACACACTTAGCACTATTGTGATATCTTTCAGCAAATCCATATATACGTAAAATATGTACAATTTTTACACAACTGAACAAAATATACAAAAAGATATACAGATTTCTAGATGATTAATATCAGTTAAATTTTCAAAGTTTGGTTGAAATAATTTAAATGCAAAATATCCAAATTTCTGAAAAAATACTAAGTAGGTACTTAGTTCTGTTTTCAGCACTAAACTGCGTTTAATTCAATTCAATCCTTAACATTAAAATATTCTGATTCAGAATAATAATATTTAAGTTTTAATTGTTTGTCGTTTCTTCCGCAGTAATATTATAATGAATGATGTGTTTACATATTCTATTAGTTCTTATATAAACTATATATTTCGCAATATCTATGGCGTTTCCACAATAATGTATCACTGTAACTATTGATTGACTGGCAGAGAGAAAGACGCCTTGTATAAAGAGTAAGTTAACACCTAAAATATACTAAAATAACATATTTTGAACCGCTCCAGATAAATCATTCTAATTGATCACACTCACCGATAGTCAACCTATTTTAATAGGCATTACCAGGTAGGTATGTTGTATATGATACACATACATATTTTATGTGAACTTCCTTAAGGAGTTGTGCACAACACAGAGTTTCGACGCTTATGAATCGACTTAAGACTTGGTTAAGAGTACCTACTCTTTAAACCTAGGTAACATTCCAATTCCTCTGTGCCATGCTTATCACATGACTTGAAATTTTTGGAAGTTGTATTTATAGTTCAACTTTGTTAAACTTCCACTTTGAAATCAATTTTTATACGATTTTCCTACAATTACTGTGCTTTCAAGTTTGAAAGTTGGAGTTGGAGTTCCAGTTGGAAAGACATCTATTGTAGTTCAATGGAAACAACATCGGAAGCACCCAAAAATAATAATTGCAATTGTAGTACCTTGCAACATGTTTTTAGCTACATCAATCTCTTTTACAGGGCACAATTCAAACTAACAGAATAATATATTCTTTCCCGGTCACCCCACGGTAAAAAAAAACTGAAGAATGTAATTAAAAACAAATATTTTTTCTACTTTTCGACATAGTCAATCTGATTAACCGGAGATTGGCAAAGTCCTTGAAAGACGAAAAAGCGTCTCGCGATAAAAAAATCATTCGACAATTCAATATTGAAGTATGTCAGCCATCCTTAAATATCTTATTTTTTATTGGCTCTAATTGAACGACTTGCTTGTATGTCCAGTTAGTCCAATGGCCACCTGTCTTGTAGGAGATGATAAGATCTTTTCAGCCACTTTGGACTCATCTTTGGACATAATTTGATATTTAATAAACACTTGTATATTTTCACATAACGACTCGCATATTTTAACAACAACAAAAATACCTATATCTTAAAAAAATAGACTTACAATATTTTTCTATCAGAGCCATCTTCTTTTCTATGTACCTATGAGATGTTACATATTAACAGCCTTAAGTGCTTATATCGTTAGAGTGGAGTAGTATTATACCTAGTAATTGAGGCGGAATACCTCCATACAATAATTGTTGTTTTAACATTCATAATTATTAATTGTAATTTTTTTATTTAATTAATGCATTTTTCTATAATTATGATAATTATTAATAGTGGAATATTAATAAACACTGAGAACAATAACATCTTCGATTATAGCACATTCGACATCAGAATGCAGTTTCTGTGTCTATTAGAACAATTTAGTTATGAATCTGAAATAAAAATAAAATAATCTATATTGTACATTTTCATGGTACAAATATTGAATAAGATTGTAGAAAATAGTTAATTAATTGTGTTTTTAAATTATAAAATACTGTAAATTTTATAATTTTATAAAATTATTTAAGTAAAAAAATAAAAAATAAATCTTTACTTATAAATATTTATTTATTTTTATTAAATATTTATTAATAAATTTTTAAATAAAGATTTAAAAATCAAAATAATAATAATTTATTGAACACATAACAATTAATACAGATTTATCAAAAAAAAAACACCTATATCTGTTTTTGTTTTCAACTGTTTCCCATGAGGATGCGTTCGACAGAACTAAGTGGCGTAACCAAACAAGAAAGGCAGACCCCACCACCATGTGGGACTAATAATTTCCTAATGTGGGACTAATAAATGGGAAAAAAATAAGAAGAGGAATAACAATCAATGCATTGTTTAAAACTTTTTTTTTCTTTAAAGATATACCTGGGTTTTTGTTATAAACCCAAATACATCCTTATTCACCTTTCACAGTAAGCTACTAAAAGCTTGTGTCGTGAAAGGGGAGTTTGCCGGCACCTGGTATCGAACCACGGACCCCATGTTCACGAGGCCGAGACTCTACTTCCAAGCTATCGACGAACTCTATTTGATTAAAACTATTATTAAAACATATCCCACTTATAGACACAAGTCTCGTGTAAAGGAGGGATAGTTTGTCAAAATTAGTCAATTACTCAATAATAAAATCAATTCAAGTGAATAAGAATGTTGGAAATTTTATAAAACAAATTGAGAACGTGAAAATTGTTTGGTCTTTACTTATAAATTAATAAAATAATTTTATAAAAATGTACTTGTTAAGACTTTTTTCGTCCGCAGATGACGCTTAAAATTTTGTCACCATCTTTATAGATTTTGCATGTTGTCATCTTATATCGAACATATTATACTTAACTAATGAACTTTGTGTTCACTACAATCTGATATTGTATCATCACTTAACTATGTTCCTATAGGTATTATTATATTATAAAAATAAATCAATGCTATTATTAACATTATTTGTCTACTGGAGGCCTCTATGTATTTTTAAAACCCATGTTTGTTTATTTATGGCTTAGTAAATTTGAGAAAGTTTAATTAATTGACCGACGGTTCTTGGTGGAAGTTCTTGGTGGAGGTTAAAAAAACACCAATAAAATTTTATTTGCATGTATTACAAATTGCATGTATATATGTAGGTTATTTTTATTTGATTTTTACATTTAATACCTACTTTATACCTATATTGAGTTCGTCGGTAGCTTGGAGGTAGAGTCTCGACTTCATGCACAAGAGATGTGCGATTCAATCCCAACAGTGTCACTCTTGATATAATTTATATACGATCTTAATCTAGTCTTGATCTTACTCGTCATATGATTAAGATTAAGAGACCGTATTTAGATTTTGTCAACAGTAACCCTACAGGTGTCGGCAAACTCTCCTTTCACGGCACACACTTTTTGCTTACTATGAAAGGTTGGCTGTCCAGTCCAACCTTTCATAGTAACAAGAAGATACATTCCAATTGGTTGAAGAAAAGCTCACACAAACACTAAATACACATGAGAAGTACTACAGAGAGAACATGCTAAAGCCAAACCCAAGAAAAACACAACTCTGGGCCTTCCATCTTAAGAACAAAGAAGCTGGTAGAAAGCTGGAGGTCACGTGGAAGGGGGAAAAAATCGAACACTGCCCAACACCGAAATACATGGCGTGACACTGGATAGAACACTTTCCTTTAAAGAACACTGCAATAACACCAAGCAGAAAGTTTCCGCCAGAAACAATATCCTACGAAAGCTCACCGGTTCATCTTGGGGAGCATCTCCACATGTAGGTACTCCGCACTTCCGCTTTGGGACTGTGTGTTTCTGCAGCCGAGTATGCCTGCCCGGTCTGGCAGGCGTCATCACACACCAGGCAGGTGGAAGTTAAGGTAAATGATATGGCTCGACTGGTGTCTGGCTGCCTCAAGCCAACTGCGGTGAATAAATTATACCCCATAATTGGAATCGCTCCTCCTGCTATAAGAAGAAAGGTGGCAGCAGACACAGAAAGACAAAAGCAGATCCACGACCCTAGACATCCCCTTTACAATCACCGGATGGCACCTCCAAGATTAGGATCGAGAAAAAGCTTCCTTAAGGTCACAAATGACCTTACAACCTCGTCAGAAAAGCGTAGAGAGGAATTGTGGAGGCAGGAACTTGGCGACAATCCATGGATGATGCCATCTGAAAGCACAAACACCATGCATAGACTGAACTACCCCACGTGGAAGACACTGAACAGACCAAGAGTTGGGGTGACAAGGTGCAAAAGTAACCAGCGGAAGTGGGGCTTTTTGGATGGAGAGGACGCCAGCTGCGACTGTGGGGAGGAGCTATCACCTATTGCAATGTCCGCTGATGCGGAATGCATGTAATGTGAGTGACCTGATGATGGCGAATGAAAAGGCGATATACGTCGCTGCATACTGGAGTGGCAAGGTCTAAAGTCCGGACCCGAAAAGTAAGTATTAGTACTATGAAAGGTGTATAAGGTTGTATTTGGGTTTATGGAAAAAAAAACCCAGATACATCTTTTATGAATAAAAAGAAAATTATTATTTTCCAAGTGTTAATCTCCATCATATATTGAAAACAGTTTGCAGATTATAAACAAAATTACCTCAGTATTTAAATTCTTTATATAATTTAAGTGTTGATTTGATTAGACTCTAACTGCTTCCGATCACATAACAAAGTTAACAAAAAAAATTACCGATATTGCAACAATTGTAATAATAAATTGTGATAATGCAAGAATATATAAATATTTAGTAAGCCAATTATAGATACTTAATATGTCCATTTTAAAAATTTCTACACATTGATAGATGTGTTTTCCATGTGCCTTCGCAAATGAATTCCTTTTTTTTCAAAAAATATTAAAACATTTTATAGATTTAAATTTATTATATAATATATACATATATATATAAAATTATTTCCTGGATATTTCAGAATTTCAAGGATTTCAAGGATCCTACCTAAACGGATGTTCATCCGTTCTTTCTTTATCCTTTCAACTATCTCCAGTATAGAATCTACCAGTACCACTATGCCAGTGTTGGATCTCCGACTCAACCACGTCAGTGGGCGGAGAACCCGGTTGACGTAGCAGATCCCACCTTGAGACCCACACATCCACAAATACCTTGAAGTGGCCAGCGTTTGTGGCATTTAAAAACACTTCCTCAAATCAGATGGGTCGAGGAGTGTCAACAGTCATACCCAGAATAATTTCCTCATTTGCATCCATCATCAAAGGATATTCCTAAATAATATGTTCCGCATATTGAGCTCCCGTCCCACATGTAGTGTTGTGGATTTCTCAAGAAATAATTAGTAATTAGAAATAATAGAATTAGAGAATTTTGGGAGAATTTTTTTTATTTTTTATTTAATAGTATTATCATACTAAATATTATAATAATTATACTTTATTCAATCAATAACAATGTACAAATGTTGAGACAATTTATCATCAACATGGCTACAATTAATTATGGAAACAAAAAAATGTTAGGTACCTACATAAAAAAGTGCTGATAGCTGATGAAAAATCTTGATGTTTGACACCACACATGCCCATATTTAAGTCAAAAAAAAAATTGCAGGTACGTACATGGAAAAAAAGTTAATTATCTGTGATTTGGGCCTTAATCAGCCCCACAAATTTTTGGATCAATCAGGTTGGCTGCGAAGTGTACTGGGCGAAAGGTCATAATACCACTAAGAAAAATTATGGAGAGAAATTTCTCTTCCATCAGAGGAGAACTTCTCGGAGAAATTTCTCGTTCTCGAGATATTTCTTTGGAGAATTTTCTCTTCTCACATCACTACCCACATGTGCACCCTGGATTTTCAGTTGAGACTAACTCAAAAAGTAAACCTCTTAGATGACTATGTCCTGTGTGTCCACAAAACAGTGATAAGCTGTACAGAAAAATTATCAAGGGACAAAAAACTCATTCTCAAACATTCACGGACATCTGGAAAGAACTTGTTGACAAGTCGTTAAAAGCTTAGAAATGTCAAATATTATTAGAAACAAATTGCGGTTTTTACTAAAATGATAATCTAAATAGCTATTACTACTACTATAAACAAGTGGGGTAGCCAGCAGACCAGCGGCATGACAGCTAGTCCTCTCTGTGCCAATAAAAAGTTAAGACATTCAGAATGAGTGACAAATCTCATCGCTGATTTAAAAATGTTAAACATCCATAATTTTTAGAACACCTCCCTTTTACAGGACACTCGTGAACGTACGAAAAGAGTAAGAGACATATTGGTCTCCACGGAACAAAATTGCAAATTTGATTAAATTTTTCCAAATCTTCAATGTGGGCACACATTGTATGGTAGATATTTCTCAATACTGACTCAGTCTTCATCACATTGCATCCAATACTCTAGTATTTAGTCCTAACTTCCTATTCCTTATGTTAATATTACGACTTATCTCAAGAGTTTCTTAGAAAATAATATTACCTCTTAAACGTATTCATCCTATTCACAGTAGTTCCCACGACACTTTGTAGAAATTTACATATTAATGATGCATTGTATTGAGAGTATTAAGATCTGGCCCCCTAGTCAAAACACATTTTAGCGTTATGAAGTCGTTCGACTACAAACGAAATTACGACAATCTACCTACATGTACCATATAATTATGCGTTATTGTTGCAATTATAGTCGTAATTTCGTTTGTAGTCGAACGACAAGTGACGCTAAAATGTGTTTTGACTAGGGCTGCAGAGCTGGCTAAACATTGGTATATGAATAAATAAATATTTATTTGTACATATCGATTAGAGAACCATGTTTACACAATATAACATTGTGAAAAATCTGATCGGAAGAAGTGAAAAAGGCATCCCGACGATTACAATTGGCTCTAGGCTGGCTTAAATGATCACTTTCGGTGTCCATGGATAACGTTCACCATTTCCGTCGTTCTCACTGTCATGATACTTATATCTCAGACCTTAGTCCACCAATCGAGAAACATTTGACTTATCTCTGAACAAAAAATCAATGTAGTAATTCTTCTACTAGTATAGAAATTGTACTGCTTTAATACCTACACAGTGAATAATATAATATATGAAATGTTTTTCGAATACTTGACAAAGCACTAGCAGGGCAGGGATCCCATAAAAGAGAAAACACTTGTATCTACTGGTTTTATGCTCTGCTGTGCATAATTATTATATTTCCATCAATCAAGAGGCTTAAATCTAAAAATATTTATTTTAAAAAAGTGAGACTGTATAGGTTTAAATAAAAATCGATAACAGTTATCGACAGTGTTACTGTTAATTTCTAGATCACACAAAAGCCAATGATTATTCTTTTTTATCTTTATTGCACCATCTTTGGACATTTTGCCCTTTCTTTAATTTTCCACTTTTTTTGTCTTGGACTTGCTGTTTTATATATCCACTTCCTTTCACCGATTTTCTTTAGATCATTGAACAATCTAACTTAAAATGGTTTACGATCCATGAATCAGTGACCAAATCTGACAAGAAACGCAATGTGCATGTCTTCTTGCCATGAATCTTGTACCAGCTACTAGGGCCAACTTAGTTCCTGTTTATATTGCATGATCTGTCATCGCAACAATAACATGAATGTATGTAATATGTTGTGCCCTTATGAATAAGCTATATTGCATTGTCTTCCTATATTATTGTAGTACTGCATGTCTGAGGCAATGCCAAGGACATAAAGATGTGAAACTCCATATGCCGCAACACTATTGCGGAAAGTACTCTTCTCTATAAAATCACATGAAATTATGCATTAGCATATTATTATAAAAGTTATCTCCGTGGAAAATCCACGCATAAAATAAGTCTCCCAACCCTTATTATGACTATTAATCATTTACTTATTTTATTCTTCTCTGTATATTGCTTACAAAATTATAAACCAATTCAAAGTATCATAAATTTTCTCTCATACATACCCCAATCGTAGAAGAAATTGCTATGTTAAAGACAAATAATTCAAGTTTGGATAGTATGGAGCTATTCGTGACATATTGACTGGTGTTCTGATTCAAAGTGCATAAAAAAATATTCAAATCCAATTTAAGTTAAACTTCACCTCGTTTCCATCTGTATCTTCCTATCTGGCATGCTCTATCTACTGTGCAATAGACTGTAATGCATTATCCGACCATACATTATCTGACCATACAATCAACCATTCGACCAAATAGCCTAAGAACTAGTCCTTCTGTTCTCCACTGCCACTCTAGTAATTTTGTCCATCTTGGGTCAGAGCATAATGCAAAATGTACTATAGATACTTAGGTAGTTAGTTGCGACAAAATAAATAAAACAAATTTTTGTTCAAATCATTCTTAGTAAGTCAACTTTTATTTTCGTTTATATTTTGTATGAATATTGTTAATAAATTAACATGCTGTTGGTTCGTCATCTAGACAGGCGGCATATCTGATGAGGTGTGGAATAGAACTCTGCTCGTAGACTCCCGTGAAGAGATGGTTCCAGGGGCCGTTGGCAAAAACAGCTATATCCTCTCCTCCGTGAGTTTCTGATTCTAATGGCACCATGGCTGGTTGTAAAAATCTTGGGTCCTCTGTAAATACATAAGCTTTGGTCAAATATTCAGTATGTGAGATGAGATTTTTTATATTCCTGTCATTTTTCAGTACTCATTTAATTGCAAGTATAGCCAAAATCATCAAAATCCAATACCTATCCAAGGAAAATATACTTTATTTTTTGGAAAATACTTTACGAGTATTTTTTATTTTTTTTTTTTTTTTTTTTTTTTTTTTTTTTTTATTTTTTAAAGATATATCTGGGTTTTTGTTATAAACCCAAATACAACCTTATACACCTTTCACAGTAAGCTACTAAAAGCTTGTGTCGTGAAAGGGGAGTTTGCCGGCACCTGGTATCGAACCACGGACCCCATGTTCACAAGGCCGAGACTCTACCTCCAGGCTACCGACGAACTCTAATAAAGAACATTCTTAAATTCTTTCTTACGAATTGGCGGTTACAATAAAGGTAGTTGAAAGAAAGCAACTTTACAATAAGTACGCAGGTCCTTTTCCTCACCTGAAACTATATAAAGCTCATTGGAATTCCCAACAAAAAAAGGACATATTTGTTTTCGAGAAATCAATTATTACTGCATAACTTCATCACGGATTTAAAATGAGCTTGAAAACAAACAACAATAAAAATTACCTGTATCTTGTAAAGTGACATCCACCCTGTGTCCATCAACTTCTTTTCTATAACCTGGACCATTCGCATAACTTAGTGTCATGTAGGGGATCCCGTCATCTGCAGTTCCAGCCCGAGAGAATATTGGATTGCCCCTTTTTGGATATCCACTAACAGTCATAACATGAGAATGGTCTGCAGTGACTATGATCAAAGTATCCTCTTCACTAGTCATGCTGATAGCTTTGGCTACTCCTTTAGAAAACTGAACAGTTTCGTCTAATGCTATTTTTGCATGTCCATCGTGATGAGCATGATCTATTCTGCCACCTAGAATAGGTATAATAAGAAGTAGGGAATCCAATCCCGCATCAAAATCGCGATCCCGCAAGACTGCGGGATTGAGGTCATCAGTCCCGCGGATCCCGCGGGATTTGCGGGATTGAGATTTTTTAATAAAGAAAACTGTTTCTAGTAGATACTTAGTTATTTAAAAATATATATCAAATAAAGACGAGTAAATTTTAGTTTTTTTTATTATTATGCAGCTTTTTTACTCATATTACTAATTAACAAGTGGAAATAATGATGTTTTAGAGGTATAAATAATCAGCTTCTTATAAGGAACAATATAAGTCAACATTTCACCTTGGAGATTTGTAATTTGTATGAGCAATTGAACATATTTATTAGTTTCGACTTTTAGAGGCATAAAAAATAGCTTTTTTCTGATAATACTATCGAAGAAATGATAAGTACCTAACGTTTCATCTTTTAGATTTGATCTAATCTTGTTGCATAAATAGCTAGCGGCGAAAAAAGCACGTTCAGCTTCCACGCTATTAGGTAGAGTTGACTTCATGTTACTTGGCTATCCATTCTGTACGGAGACTGTGCTCTAATTCATCTTCTAGTATAGGCGAAGGCTCATCATTTAATAGATTCCATAAAGGCGTGACTTATTCATCGCCATGGTCATCAACTTGTTGGTTTTGAGTTTCAGGTTGTACCTGCGTGTCTGACAACAGTCTCTCAATTAAACACTTCATTTCAGTTCGAAGTGCAACTTTGCTTGGATGAAAGAATGGACCGTCCACCACATTTGTAGATCCTGAATCTTTTTCTTGATATTTGTTAGGATTTTCTAAGCACAGCAACACGACAGTCATTGATGTGCTGCGTTATTTTATCGGACACTTCAAGTTCCTGGCTTAACCTGGTATTTTGTCGATCCAGTTTTCTTATCATGAAACGCAATGTGGTTCCTGCAGAAACTAATGTTGCGTCCTCGCGGCATAAGACATTTACAGCAAGCTTCACTGGCTCTAAAGCTCGTTCAATTTTACTCAATGTTATAAATTCTTCATCAGTGAATGAAAATGAAGAATATGTCAGTTTAAGATCAATAAGTGCTTTAAGTATGTACTGTTTGACTTGGATGAACCTCGATCACATTGATGCGAGACTGTTCCAGCGCGTTCGGCAATCTAGGATCAGCTGTAATTCTTTTCAGAATTCTGCTTTGCAGAAGATCATTTGTTACTGGAGATTTCGAACTAAAAAGCTTGACTTTTTGAATCAGTAAAAACAAAAAATGGTATAAGTTATAATGATTTTCATTGAAAAATCTATTGGTCTGACAATACTTATCTACCTGCATTGTGGTAGCAAATCTCCTTCTTGAATGTCTTCCTCTACCGAAAAGTCACCTTTCTCGTCATCATCATCTTCATTTTCATTATCACTCCCAACATCCGGTCTATTTTCGAGTATTTCAACTTGACTTTATTTCTTCTTCTTGTCTCTGATTGCATTTCTATTGCTTCAAGAATAGCGAGTTGCATCCCATGTGCAAAGCATAACTGGTGGTGCGCTGATAATAATCTCCCAACTTTCTTCATGACTGCTGCACCATCGGTTGTTGCTGCGATCACATCTAGATTTAGGAAACTCTAATTATTTTCCATACAAATTATATAGAAAAGTCACGAGATCCAAGGCAAAGTAGTTAATTAACTTACCATTGAGGCTGTGCTGGGTTTAATAAATAATCAGAACGTCGTCTGAGCCCATTCTTAAATATTTTCTTCAGTCCCGCAAGCGTGCGGGATCCCGCATCAGTAATCCCGCATTTATGATCCCGCAAAAAAGGTGCGGGATCCCGCATTTACGGGATCCCGCTTTTGCGGGATTGGATTCCCTAATAAGAAGCTATTGTTACTTATAAGTTTGCTTAGTAAGTAAGTGTGCTTAGTTTTTTGTTTATATGAATTGTATGTTCATACATGTATCATACATGGATTCTTCATGAATTTATATTTTTGGATCATTTGAAACGTTGTACGATATACTGATATCAGAAGTTCATAGAATGAGTTTTACCTTTGGTGCTTTATTTAGGCTGTATTAACTTGATTTTGACAAAGTGCCTACCGATGATTTCGAAAAACATTATTTATGATTTATGAGCATCCTTACCATATTCTAAAATCATCGGTGAGTACATCGCTGTGTTGATAACGTTCTGTTTCTCGCAATAATAATGAATTCGTTAAAAATGGAATAATAATAAAAAAAACTTCATTTTTGTAATAAAACTTAATAATAAACAGCAGGCATGCTTACTGCCTGGAGGCAATCTTTTCCAGCAAACTGAGCGGCCGTTGTGTCGCAGAGAAGCATTTGAGTCATGAGGTCCCGGCTTCAATAACCGGCCAGGGCAAAATAAAAACTGGGCTTTTTCAAATTGTCCCGGGGGTGATTGATGCGTTGTATACATGTATCATCTCTTAGTACCCGTACCTAATTAAATATACATACCTATCTAAGCTTGGGACTAGCTTGATATTTGTAATATGTCTGTAATGTAACTATGTTTTGTTACAGGCACAGAGAATCAAAAATTCATTTCAAAAAATATGTCTAGGTATACCTATATAAAAAAATCAATAATGCGTTATCGCATAATCATCACCAACATCGATCCATAGTTTTTATGAAAGGGAATTTTGGGTTGTTACTTGTTAATGTGAAAACAAATATAAATATGTACGTAATTTTTACCTTCAGCAAACAAGAAATATCCATTTTCATCTTTTGAAAGACGCTTGATGGCTACTTCAACCATTTCTTCAAAAGATGGCTCATCATCATTGGTCTCCAGATTATATTTACAATGATTCCCTTCAAACAATCCCAATAAGTAATCTGTATCTTTCCTAACATCGTTCAATAATTGTTGCCTGTTCCAAACATATTGACTGTTTCGTCTTGCTTTGTCATTCTGTTGTTTCCATTCTTCAATAAGATCTCTATTATCAAAACGCCTCCCCGGTGTTCCTTCTTCGTCAGTTACATTGTTAGGTCTAAATTCTCTTCTTCCGCCACCGAGAATAACCTTGAAATAAATTAATTGTCACTTGTTGTACTTATTGTAATATTTGAATCAATTTGATAAATAATGATAATTACACTAGCATTAAAAAAAAATTATTTAATGATGAATCTCATCAAATTACGTAAAATAAAACTGAATTATGGAAGCAGATTCTGTTTTTGTTTTCAGTTGTTCATTGTTTCACTTGTCTTGGGCAGAAATACTATGCTAATTCAAAAACGTGCACGTCTAATAAGAAGATGTAAGATTGAAATCATAGAGTATAATAATATTATATTAAAAATTGAAATCTTTCCCAATGCTGACCTGATCTTACTTTACACTACAAACATAATAATAAGACCTGTCAAAAATATCCATAGAAACCTTTTAATCAAAATCTATCAAAACACCCATATAACCGCTAGTTCATTGACAGACTTTTCAAAACTTCATATGATTGTCAAATTTTGAAAGACTTGCCAAAAATTCGAACAATCTAAAAATCATGATAGAGCTAGAAAAAAACATTAACCCCATATAATCGACATTTCATAATTCAACTGTCAAACATATTCATAAAATCAACACAGCATGGTGGACCTGTAAAAAAATTAATAGAAACATTTTCGAAAAAACAAAAATCGTCATTTCATGATTGAATTGTCAAACATATTCATTAAATCATCACATCACGAAAGACCTGTTAAAATATTAACATTTTGTTCAAAATCAAGCAAAAATCCATACGTCATTTCATGATTGAACGACAGTTGACATTCTGACAAAAAATATGCATAAAATCAACACATTATTGTAGACCTGTCAAAATATTCATCTAATAATTTTGATCGAAATCGGTTAAAAAACCTATATAATCGTCATTTCATGATTGAACTGTCAAACACATTCATAACATGAACATATCATGTCAAAAATATTCATATAATCACCATAGGTAGACCTGTCAAAATATTCATCTTAATTTTTTAATAACCTTAAGATTTTGATCAAAAAGTTTAGATCAATATTTTTTTGATCACTTTTGATCAAAATGTTTGTTTTAATATATTGACAGGTCTTTTGAGATGTGATGAGATAATGAATATATTTGACACATCAGTCATAAAATGACGATTATTCGGCTATTTCAAAAGATTTTGATGAAATTTGAATATGAATATTTTTGACAGGTCCACCATGAAGATTTAATGAATATATTTGCGAGATCAGTCATGAAATCACGATTTTATGGGTATTTTGATAGACTTTGATGAAATTTGAATATGAATATTTTTGACAGGTCCACGTGTTGATTTTATGAATATATTTGACAGATCAGTCATGAAATGGCGATTAGGTATACGAGTATTTTGATCAAAATTTAAAAACGAATATTATTGTCAGGTCCACCATTAAGTGTTGTTTTTTCAATATTTTTGACAGTCATGAAATAACGATTATATAGGTTCTTTGCTCGATTTTGATCAAAATGTTCAGATGAATATTTTGACTGGTCTACAATCATGTGTTGATTTTATGCATATTTTTGACAGTTCTATCAAGAAATGACGGTTTAATGGGTTTAATGGGTTGATAGATCTTCCATGATATGTTCATTTTATAAATAAGTTTGACAGTTCAATCATGAAATGACGATTTTATGGGTTTCGGCTCGATTTTGATCGAAATGTTTAATGATTTAATGAATATATTTGAGAGATCAGTCATGATATGACGATTATACGGGTATTTCAATAGATTTGATGAAATTTGAATATGAATATTTTTGACGGGTCCACCATAAAGTGTTGATATAATGAATATATATGACAGATCAGTCATGAAATTGCGATTATACCGGTATTATGATTGATTTTGATCACAATGTAATAAAAGAATATTTTTGACAGGTCCACCATGAAGTGTTGAATTTATCTATATTTTTGACAGATCAGTCATGAATTGACGATTATACGGGAATTTCAATAGATTTTGATCAAAATTTGAATATGAATATTAATTATGACAGGTCCACCATGAAGTGCTGATTTTATGAATATATTTGATAGATCAGTCATGAAATTGCGATTATACGGGTTTTTCGAAAGATTTTGATCAAAATATAATTAATGAATTTTTTTGATAGGTCCACCATGAAGTTGGTGATTTGATGAATAAGTTTGACGTATCAGTCATGAATTGACGATTATACGGGAATTTCAATAGATTTTGATCAAAATTTGAATATGAATATTTATGACAGGTCCACCATGAAGTGCTGATTTTATGAATATGTTTGACAGATCAGTCATGAAATTGCGATTATACGGGTATTTTGATAGATTTTGATCAAAATTTTAATATCAATATTTTTGACAGGTCAATCATTAAATGACGATTTTATGAATGAGTATTTTGATAGATTTTGATGAAATTTGAATATTAATATTTTTGACAGGTCCACCATGAAGTGTTAATTTTATGAATATTTTTGACAGTTCAATCGTGAAATGACGATTATACGGAAATTTCAATAGATTTTGATCAAAATTTGAATATGAATATTTTTGACAGGTCAATCATGAAATAACGATTTTATTTTATTTTTTTATTTATTTATTCTTTACTGTACATTGATAACAAGCAAATTCACACAAAAATACATTTCAAACAAAGACAATCATACAATCAATATACAGAGGGCGAGTTTATCGCAGAGGCGCGATTTCTTCCAACTAACCCAATGGGTATTTTGGGTATTGGGTATTTTGGGTATAAATAATTATGGGTATTTTGATAGATTTTGATGAAATTTGAATATGAATATTTTTGACAGGTCCATCATGAAGTGTTGATTTTATGAATATATTTGACAGATCAGTCATGAAATAGCGATTATACGGGGATTTCGAAAGATTTTGATCAAAATTTAAAAATGAATATTTTTGACAGGTCCACCATGAAGTGTTAATTTTATGAATATTGTTGACAGTTTAATCGTGAAATAACAATTATGACAGTTTTTGATCTGAAAGTTTATATGAATATTTTGACAGGTCTTCCATGATATGTTCATTTTATAAATATATTTGACAGCTCAATCATGAAATGACGATTATATAGGTTTTTTGCTCGATTATGATGAAAGTGTGTTTGTTTATAATATTCAGACGGATCTTTCGTGATGAATAAATTTGACAGATCGATCATGAAATGTCGATTATATGAGTATTTTAACTAAAAAGTTTAGAGGAATATTTTGAGAGGTCTTCAATGATGTGATGATTTTATGAAGATGTTTGTCAGTTTAATCATGAAATGACGAATACAGTATATTCGGTTTTATATAATATATTATATAATATAATATAATATAATATAGTGATAATCTCGCCACTGCACATCATCACATTTTTTCTTGTGAATATTGCTTTATTTTATTTGTTATATGAATGATGATGTGCAAGAAGAAATAAATAAATAAATAATACATTATATAAAACCGAATATATTATATTCGTCATTTCATTCGGTATATCCTATATTATAGGTTTTTCATGAAATTCAATCATGGTTCAATTATGAAATGACGATTTTATAAGAATCATACTCATTAAATCATATTAGAACTATGGATATTTACAAACATGGATATTTATATTAGTTCTATGGATATTTTTATCAAAATATCCATATAACCTCCAAATCATTGACACACTTGTCAAGACTTCTAATGATCGGCATATCTTGATAGACTTGTCAAAACTTCGAACATGATAGAGCTGACAAAAATAATATTTTATCTTGTCAGATCATGTTTGCACTGTCAAACATATGTATTCATAAAGTCCGACAGCATGGTAGACCTGTCAAAAATTTATCAAAATACCCATATAATCTCCAGATCATGATTGAACCTCCAAACATATTCATAAAATCATGACTGCAAAGTCATTTGGATATTTGGGTTTCTTGTAAATTCAATTTCATGTAATTCATATTTGGAATATAAAAAAATGCAAGCATACATATAACTTAAAACGAAACATGAGTTTTGTATATGCATTGAATTGTGAAAACTTTTCATAATGCTTTTTAAATTTTTGAAATTGAAAATTGTTAGCTTTTGATTCAAAAAGCACAAAGGTGAATTGTTTCAAAGGAATACAACTTAAGTCTAACAATGGGAACTTTTTGCTTGCTCACAATGGGAGATATGTGATCGAAAGTGGAAGGTAAAAAAAAAACTTAAATTTTTCCGTTGATAATAACCAAATTTCGGATCAATTGTAAAATAGACCTTTAAATCTTTTCCAGTTTCTCCATGAATCAGTTGATGGGCAATGTCTCTGCAGAATGTTGGGTTATGTCCATCAGCTAGGATATCAGAGTCAGCCTCCCAGTCTCTGTATGCAGTATGGGCATAGGCTCCTGCTGGTGAAGCGTGGGTCACTCTTGTAGTTGTAACAATACCTTAAAATTAATCATGAGAATAGATATTAGAATTTCTAAGTTAAGTAACAAGTCACTTAAAAATTGGTAGTTAATAATACGAGTAGATCAGGAACTGTGCAGATCATATCACCCATTTTCGGGCATTTTATAAAAACAATTATAATAATTATATCTTCCAGTAGTTAGATATTATACCTGTTTAATAATTGATATGCATTATATTTTGTGCGTCAGTGTTATTCAAATGATTCATGTAAAGTAATTCAGTTCAAAAGATACGCTGAAACAGGATAATATTCAAAATTTTTAAAAAGGAAACATTTCTATTTATACTGACCCATGCACAAACCTTGTTATGACAAAGTTTTGAAAAATTCAATTAGTATGCCATTTTGGCTCAAGAGGGGATGAAATAATCTCGAAAAGAATGGAAATCCGTTTCCCTGATTTCCTTCAATCAAAAATTAAAAAGTTTTATCTAAGTTACCAGCACTCCTCCCATTGTCCATAAAGCGTTGTGCTATGGACTTAACATGAAATGAAGTGTTCTGCATTTGCTGGCAGCCATAGGTTGGGACATGTCCAGACACTCCTATAGTGGCAATATTTCCCTTCACACCGCCTAGATATGCTGTTGCTGTACAGGCAGAGTCAGCTACTTGTGAATCTACACAATATGTCTGCGAAAATAATAATGAAGTCTTGAAATTGAAATCATGATCTCGAACTCGATACTTAATTTAAAAAATGATTCAAATATTTCTTATTATTTATTTTTTATACTGGGCATAGCCACAAAATATTTTAATCATTTGTTACTGACTGATCGAACTAGCAGCTGAAAAAGTATTGAACTTATTATCAATTTATGCAAAATAAAGAAATATTGTATTTGCACTCATTTAACGTTTTCGGAACTACTTGTTCCATCATCAGTGACAATTCCACAGTGTTAGTCACAAAACATTTGAAAAGTTATTGAACTTAATTTTATCAGAGCCATTTCGATGGTATCTTGATCTAATCGAGAGCTGAAATTGGAGATTCCAAAAAAAAATAGTTGCTTCTATGGTTTACATAAAATGTTTGTAAATCGACCTTATATCGTAACAGTGAGAATAGCAGAGTTGGTGAATGTTGTCCATGGCCATCAAAAGTGATCGCTCAGACCAGCCTAGAGCCTATTCGTATGTGTTGGGACGCCTCTCTCACATCTTTCGATTAGATTTGGCATAATCAGGCATTGAGGTGTCTGATTGGTTTCTCTAATCTAGTATCTTAGAAATGACCAATTGCAGCTCTTTCTAATAGGCATCTAGCTTCAAGAGTAACAAATATCAAACCAAAATAAGTAATTTTACGATTTCTAGACCCTTATTTAAAATATTCGTAGAGTACCCGGCAAAAAATTGATCTCCCACTTTTTTCCGTAAATTTTCGAGTATTATGTAAGAGGTAGGTGATCGAAAAAATAAAGACATTTTACATTACAAATTCAGCGGTTAGTTTTGACGTAAAAAACACGCAGAGGACATCTTGCACGTTTGCTATATGCAGTTGATTAACTGGTTACCTCACTTTTGGGAGTTTCCATGATGGTTGAATTTTCCATTTCATTATCTGGGAGCAATTCTTCCCACTGCCAACACAAAACATAAATGTATTTAAAGCCACTTACTTTGGCTAATCCAACAGAGGGGAATTTTTCAAAACTTAGTAGAACTTCTTCCCCAGTTTCTCCATTCAGCTGTCCCATGTAAATTCTGGAAGCAACAAGAGTTGTGATGGACATTCCATCTCCAAGGAACAATATGACGTTCTTGGCTTGATTCAAATTTAGTTCATTCTCAATGACTTTCTTGACTCTCTCTTTTCCAAGATTCTCCCAATATGAAGCATCTTTCTCTTCTGTATGATAAGCCATTTTTTTCTGATCATCTTTGTAGCCAGGATGACGATTGCGATCTAAAATAAGATTACTGAATGACTAGTAAATAATAGATGTTTATTGTGTAAAGTCAAATACATCATACATGTTGTAAGAAGACCAAACATTATGACTCCGTATGATCAAACAGGGATAAAGAGCGGGAAGGAGCTATTTCAAATTTCCCAGAATAGGGACACATTCTGACCTGCGATAAACAACGTTGGGGTGATCTGACACAATGACCTTACATGAAGACTGAAAATTCAAAGGAAAATTTAGTAATGCGATTTAGTAATCGAATTTGCGAGCAATATAATTTCATATCAATCGGTCTTAAACGCGAGTTGGTTTTTCGATATCGTTTATATCTCCCTCGAGTCTCTCGTCGTAGATGCTTTTACAAAAATAGGTTACTGTTGATTGAGAATATATTGATGGTCCATGTATTTAAAATACACATTTTTACAATCATCACAGTGTTTTTATATTATGTTCATATAGGTACCTACATATATTCTTCATTTTTTTATTGTAAAAGTCTTTTTATAAGTTTCAGGTATAAAGAATATCCTATATTTCAGCATTAGTCGGAAAGAGACCATTACCATCTTAGTGTTATGGAGTGAAACGGCATAATATTAAAATTAATCAAAATAAAAGCAAGTCATCATCATCATCGCCCTCAACGCTTCTCTCGGGAGCACAGGGCAGAAACCAGCCTCCTCCATTCAGAGCGTCTCTGTGCCATTTGCGTCACCTCTTTCCACGACATTCCCTGCGCTCTGATATCGTTGTAAAAGCAGGTACTGTTTATAAAATAAATTAATCGTTTGATTTGGCTGTAGGTAAATAGGTGAAGCACATATAAAGAACTGTTGGTCTTCGTTTACACAAGACCCGAGACAGTAAAATTCGAAGGCTTAATGAAGGAGAAATATATTCAGCAATGGATAACGGTGGTAACATAAGTAAGTAAAATGAACTGACCTTTGATAAATTCAGGATCATCCAATGGTCCTCCAGACACATAAAACAGAATATTTAACAAAAAAATCCAACTGCTCAGAGTCATTTTATAGTCTGACTGAATAACAACACCAAAAAACGCACACCTTATATTATGACCAAGGGACTTTTATTTTTAGAAACAAAACTGGATTAATTTTATGCAATAAAACATTTATTGCAATCTTTCTCATACGTCTGTGCAAAGGAGAAGCTGTAATATATTTATTATAATATAATTCCCGTTACAAAACTTGTAACACGCAAACTACATATTATTATAGTATCCCATAAGCCATAACTGCAACGGGTTTTGTAAAAGAAATTTGTATTATTATTTAATATGTTGGAATGGTTCGGAATGTTGTAGAAAGATGTCACTAAATTGGCATAAAATTGGCTCAAAATCAAATGGCGGATCTAGATATGATATTTCTAAATGGTATAGGAATTTGAAATGTTACATAACTCCTCGGTTTTATCAATGAATATTTTCTCAAAATACCTATTTTTAAAAAACGTATCGGGTACTTGTTGTACCGACTATTATATTAAAAAAAGTGTGCATATGCTTCGCGGGCCACAAATAGACACTCAACGGGCCGCGGGTTGGCCACCCTTGGTATAGTATAATATTTCGGTTGATATTTTCAACATTCAATGACTTTATCCCCAGGATAGAAACTCTCTTTTGATTTTATAATTTCTTTTTGGTTGTATCTTTTTGTGTTTTTTTTATTCTCTCTTTTGCTTATTTTTATATTTTGCTTTGTTTTTTCTCCTGCTGAAATCGCCTTGGCCAAAGGCTTTTATGATCTCGGTGTAGGGTTAAGTTTTTAAGCTAATAATACTTATTAGCTATTTTATCCTCAAAATTGAGCAGAGCTCATGTGGCTGTTCAATCAAAGATATCAAATATGATCTGTAATTCCGCTTGGTTAAGCAAACGTAAATATTTTTGTTGCATTTCAAAAACAATGACATTATTCCAAATTTTAATATGAGAAGGCACACGAAACTGTGTGAAGAAAAATTTTCTAAATTTGTTTTTTCTTTAATGCAACGTCGTACACCACCTAACGAAGTGAATAATAATCATATTTGTAGAGGAAATTCTCAGACGTCGTTAGTTTAATGCACTCTATATAGATGGCTCTTTGTGTTCACTTTATATTTATTATTTTTTTTTTGTTGCACATATGTAATTAGTATTTAGGTATTACTAAACAAAAACTATTCGTTATTTATGATTCGTTTACTTTCCTGGACGTTAGTTGTTTTTTTTTACCTTGTTTCAGCTTACACTTACCACTGTTTTCATGAAGATAAAGTCTCTTTGAGACGTCAAAGTTTCTTTGAGATACTAGGTATATGGTTTTTACTACAAGATTTGATTCCACGAATTTTTTTTGTGAATGTTCCACCATAGGGTGATTTTACCCACCCAAAAATTTAAAGTGACTTTTTATTTTTTATGAAACCGGCTATTAATCCAGTAAAAATGTTGTTTTCTATTACTACGAAATTTTTGGTTATTATTGGAAAATTTTGATCGACTTAGATTTTGTACACACCTATTTATTCCATTTATTCGTTCATACAATCACAGCATTTCCCTCAAGTGGGGTAGCCAGCGGAACAACTTCATGAAAGCCGCACTGTCCGTATCAATTAATGTTAAGCATACGGGAAAGAAAGTATATTTTTATTACGTGATGTTTAAAGAATATCTGCCATTTAGACGGGAGATCTTAATCCATTCGAGATCTGAAAGAATATGAGATCCCAAAAGATGGTTGTTTCTATGGTTTGCATTAAACGTTTCTCAATTTTTGGACCCTATATCGTGACAGTGTAATGGCGGACACCGAAAGTGATCACTTAAGCCAGCTTAGAGCCAATTTATCAGCATTGGAACGACTTTCTCACTTCTTCCGATTAGATTTTGCACAATGTTACATTGTGTAAACATGGTTCTCCAATCGAGAGGTCTGATTGGTTTCTTCTGAATGTATACCTACTTATGTATACGTATGGGGGACTCGTTTTATTCGTTGTGTCGTCCTGTCTCCGGTGGTGGAGAGTAGGTTTGGTAGGGATGTCCCTTTCGAGAGGGTTTCATGTTTCCACACCATGCTGGCATTGGCGACTCTTGGGTTCGCTCCCTAACGCCTAACTGCACGTCTCTGGACACCTCACCTCGACCTTCTGTACTGACTAATTTATGTAAATGGGCATTTTCAGATTTTTTTGCTATGAGTATAACGTACGCGTCTCCAGAATTCAAAATTGTTTCTTAAATGACCAATTATTTCAGTTTTGCCCGAAATCACAATTATTGATAAAATGATGATTTTTTTCTTAGTTAAGCATAAAAATAACAGGTAACTATTTAAATTTTGCAAGTTAATGTGTAAATCAATAACACGGAATGACGTATTTCAACATGTCTTCAGCGTACCTCTGAACTTTAACAACAAAATTATATTTGTCTGCCCATTATATTCACAGGTTTTATGACTTCATTTAAAACTTAATTGTCTCTAAATTCAATTAAGTCCCATAAAATATCATAAAGCAAACCAGAAATATGTTAAATATGTATTTTTTTCCTGTCCTTCAAATCACAAAAAGTGGAATTCCTATTACGTCACGGCCATTCTAAACCTCTGTTTTACTTATTTTGGTCAAATCGAGTGTCGATTATAATTAATGGCAACGTTATATTAGTCTATGAATGCCGCTATATTGTGTAAAAACGTCGGTTGAGCAGATTCTTGTGACGGAACTGGTCCCCCTTGTTGCTCACTAAAATTGGTGTTCCATTACGAACGCAGATTTCTAAGGTAACTTAAGAGTTTTATTTGTTTCTTTTGGACTCTAATTACATATTAAATATTGTTCATTTTGAATTACAAGTCGAATGCATCCTTATATTCACTAACAAGGTGTAAACATGTCGATGAACAGAGATCGATACTTATACGTCACGTCCATTACGTAACGTTATGTATTGGTGGAAAAAAACTGTCACGTAATGGAATTGTAAAGCCTAGCTTACATTGAATATTTTAATCTTCCGACTATATTACAAGATGTTTATAATTATTATGATGGCGTTATGATGTCCAATATTTATTTATTATTATGAAAACAGTTCAAGTGATTGCTAGTAGGTAAATCATAAATCAGTACGTCAGGCCAATCAAGTGTAACAAAAACGACAAATGCTACCCCCGATTCTATTTCATTTTTAGTTTGCACTAACTAAAATAGTAACGTTCCAATTTTAGTTAGTCCATAGTGGTATTCTATAAACCAGGCATGGGCAAACTGCGGCCCGCGGGCCGCATGTGGCCCGCCGCATATTTCCTGCGGCCCGCGAGTAATATAATATTTTAAAAAATGATCACGTTTTTATCTTCAACGACTTTTTCAACAAAGATTGAAAATAAATTAAAAATAATAGTCGGTACAAATACCCGTTACGTATTTAATTGATGTACCTACTAATACTTTTGACTTTTATACAAAATATTATTTTTATTACTTGCTCTCTGTACACAATGATTTTATATGTGTGTGTGTGTATATTTTTTAACATTGCATACGAGATCATAATATTACTTTTTATAAACTGACATATGAATATAATTGCTATTATCATTTTTTACTTATTGTTTATATTATTTTGGATTTAATTGTTGTTATTATTTTTTTTTCTCTTTATTAACATGTAAAAGGCGAAAGCCGTGAATATGCATAAATAAATAAATAAAATATATAAAAAAAAAAACAAAAAACTTATCTCGGATTTTCGACTGATATAATTAATGAATATTATTACCATGCGACGTTAGCTTTACTTTTCCATTACGTAACGAGAGACTTCCTATTACGTTACTGTCCTATTATATCTCCGACTATTTTTTTTAGATTTTATTCCAACAACTGATACAACTGTTTTATTGTAATATATAAAATATAGTATGTGAACTGAATTGTTGTTGGAAAGTGCAAATCACCAACAAATTTGCCATAATTAGTGTAGAATATAAGAAAACTCATTACTGTATAGTACAAAACGTAACGTAATGGACCAATTGGACAGAAAATGTGACATTTTACGTTATTTTCCTAATAAAATTATATATTTTCTTAAAGAATGTTGTGATTATAACTATATTAAATACTTTCGACAACTATTCACTA
The DNA here is from genome assembly GCA_947579605.1 of Athripsodes cinereus. Lineage (NCBI taxonomy): Eukaryota > Metazoa > Arthropoda > Insecta > Trichoptera > Leptoceridae > Athripsodes > Athripsodes cinereus. The sequence goes on from OX388321.1 coordinate 1,376,603, forward strand.
AAATGTTTTTATTTAAAACCCCGTTGAATTGTGTGATGTAATGGAAATTTCTTGAGATATTGCTTCACGAAAACGCATTTCCTGACAAAAAGAAAACACAAAACTTAAAAGTAATTGATTTCTTACGTCCGTTACTGTTGTATATATATTTTAAATACAAAATCAGGCATAATTTGTTACACATATTTTTTTAGGTTCCACTACGTAACGAAGCAAAAAAATTTGAAAATGCCCAAATGATGATAATGATTATGGATGATTTTGACGCCGTTTAACAGTCCCTAGACCGTCTCAAGGGCGCCCATTATTTTTATTTAACTATTATGAAATTTTGAAAACACTTGTACCTAATTGTCACAAATTTGATTAAAATGCGAGAATTTTATGTGAGTTCCAATTGAAGGTATTATTAATTTTCACAAATATTATTCACTAATTCACATTTTTAAATTTGAAATTTTTAACCATTTTAAAAACAATAACGCCCAAAAATTTAACTTTTTAAAACTATTTATTTTTATTATAAATATTTTATTTTGTCATTTTGTTTATTTTCTTCCTTTCTTTTTTTTTACTTGTATAAATTATCCTCAATAAACATTATTATCTCTCAAAAAGGACATTGAAGAGAGGAGTAGTATAAAAAAATCCCACGACGGCGGCTTAGGCCGACCGGCCCTTCAGGCCTCCGTAATGACCAGCCAAGTAGGAGTTAACGACTCCTAAGATATCCGGGTGTGAGGTGGGTCTCGCTTCAATGAAAGTATATTTCTGAGAAAAAAAGTACATACTGAGTTTATGATCTATGTTATGATGTACCATAACATGGACCAAAAACTTAGTACTTTTATATTCAACATATAATATGTCGATGATGTACCTATACTGTTAAAAATATATAGTTTTTCGGATCATAAAAAACCTAACGGGCAAAGAAAATATTATATATTTTGATGATTATATTTGTAGGTATATGGAATGACAATTTATTGCTCGTGCAAATATTTTATGTATGAACTGTTATGAATTTTTACTAATTGATAAATTATTCAAAACAGCCAACATGTAGCGAAAACAATGACTTATTTTTTACAACACTTGTTGCTCATAACTATTAATTGCAATGAGTATTAACAGTTTTGTTTGAGAGGTCCATTACCACGGTTATTCTGTCGGATAAAATTTGTGTTTATTTTTATAATAATAATATTGTGAACAGTTAAAATATTGTTTAAAAAAATTTTGAACACAGATACATATTTCAAGCACAATTCTGGTATTTTGATGCCATATTTTGAGCCTAATCCTTGGATTTTCTGTATATCTGGATAGGTGTTTTTTTCCGGTATTAGACTGTTATGTTTTTGTGTGATCATGACTGATCATATGGAGGCTTATCTGGTTGTATAATGCTGAGAAGTGTGGATGGAAACTCTGCCGCTGCGTTAAAAATAATCTAATAAGAAATCCAGTCTTTGTCAAAAAATTGGATATGTGGTGTGTCATGTGTAAGAGATATGGTATGTGTTAAGTGTTGACCGACTTAAATGTTTTCTCTCCACTCTCCATTATTGCACAACAGCTGGCGGAGCATTCATTGTGCCTGAAAATATTCTATAAGATGTGACGTCATGCTATGTCACAATTCTGTTTTACCCCCCCCCCCTATCCGTTGCAAAATCTTCAATTTGGTATAGAAATTATAAGATATTAAATCTAATTGTTTTTATGTGACGATTTTCGACTATGCAAGCTTTTCTTTTCTCGTAAACTTGAGATGTTTTATTTACAAAATATATGGAAGGCACTCCACTTTTCTTGGAGGGGAGGGCAGCTTCCCAATTTTTATGCGTTAATCTTCTACACTCTCCCCAGGTACACGACTGGTTTCACGAATGTCTATTCTAAAATTATTAATCTGCTTAGATCGTTTTTCCGTCCGCAAGGGTTCCGTTGGCCCGGGCGTCCCTCTTTCACAATATTTCGCTCCTATGAGAACGACATGGGAATGTCGTGGGAAGAGGTGACGCGATTGGCACAGAAACGCTCTGAATGGAGAGGAGACTGGTTTCTGCCCTGTGCTCCCGAGAGGAGCGTTGAGGGCATGATGATGATGATTAGATCATTCATCACTTGACTAGAAAAATATATCTTCTGACGCTTGGTTCTAGATTTGTGAATTAATACTATACTATACTATACCATCACGGCATATCCCACAAGTGGGGTAGCCAGCGGTGACTGTAGGTGAATTAATTAATCCAATATTTTCAATAAAACATCATTAAATCAGACCTAGATTAACTTCTGATGCCATCTTGAATCACCTTCAATTCCAAAAAAATCCCCATGTGCAAATTCTATTATTGTTAACCGAGGATAAATCATCTCACACTCAAATTGGCTCTTTGAACTGTGTGGTGAACAGTGGCGCGCCTTCCATATATGCAAAAAGGCACCGCATGCCTACAAAAAAAAAGACAAGTGGGTTGTTGTCTAAAATTGTTATACGAAAACGATGAGATCGTGAAATATTTCTAATTCCTATATATCAAAATTAAAAATTATCGACGGAGGGGAAGGTGGATATTTGAAAAGTCGAGTGTTTTCTTAAAATACTACATCATCATCATCACGGCATATTCCACAAGTAGAGTTGCCAGCAAAGCAGTTGCATTAAATAAAATTGCAAACTATTCTCTCCGTGCCAATAAAAAATAAAGACATTCTGGATGGGTGGAAGACCTTTTTGCTGCATTTATGATGAGAAATGTCTCAATTTCATCGAACACCTACCTTTTACTGGAAACTCCAGAACTTACGGAAAAAAATGGGATACCAATTTTTTTCCGGGTGTTTCACGGTGCAAACCCGTTTTTCAACTTATGTATCAACTAATACAGTGTTTCCCAAGCTATAGGTCGCGACCCACCAGTGAGTCGCGAGCGAATATTGAGTGGGCCCTAATGGGATGCTGAAATTCTAATAAAGAAAAATCAGAAATAAATACATCCTATAGAAATAGAAGAGGACAGTTTGCATGTTTCTTATATGCAGCTGATCTGCTGGCTACCCCACTTGTGGGATATGCCGTGATGGTATAGTAGTAGTAGTAGTAGTAGCTATAGAAATAATTTTGTAAAAAAAAACTAAAAGGTGGGTCCCAAGATTGGAAATTTTTGTAAGATGTGTCAGAGCACAGTCAGCTTTGGGATACACTGAACTAATAATGAAATGAGTAAAAAAAAATCGTCACGAAAGCATGACCTGTGTAAAAAGATTAGTTCCACCACTGTTTGTGATATCGAATTAAAAATCAAAAGTAATTAATCCTCTTTTGAAAAACGATTAACAAATCCAGACAAAGACTTTTCTACTTTACTGTAATCGCAATTATCAACGTTTTAATACCAAACATAATACCATTGATAATATGGTATCATACAATCATTCCTGTTTCATGTTAGGTTCTATTATAAACAGTTTATCACGATTACGAAACTCTTAATTATTACAATAATACCCAAATTCTACATAAAGATAAAGGTACATTATTATAATCTCAGTAACATCAAACATAATATTTTAATATGTTTAATGTGTCTCCTGTTACTGCTGTAAAAAGGGAGACAAGAGGCTCTAGGTAAAATGTAGCCTTGTACTAAATAAATGAAAAGCATTAAGCAAAAGAAACTCATCGTGGTATTTGTGTCAATCGAAAAACAACCTGACTGCCAATGGGTGCGTCCAGATAGAAGGATGCGAACGTCAATCGGTCATTAATCTTCAACCGTTCGGAGCATTCTCTGAAGAAATATTCGAATGAATGCCTTTATTTCCCGCCCTTATACGGCATACGAAGGCATTCCTTCGGATATTTCTTCGGAAATGCTCTGAATGGCTGAAGATTGATTGACGTTCGCATACTAATATCTGAACGCACTCATTTAAGAAAGCTCGAACACGAACAGAATCCACTTTATTCTAAAATGATTAACTATAAATAAACAGTGTAATATTCACACTATTATTTTCAAATATTCTTATTTTGGTGTCAACCTTTTTTTTTAGAATTTCCTGTCTCATGCGAATTGAAATAGCTGCTCCACTTTGCGGTCTAAAATTTTATTTGTTCTGTTTATCAATATATTATGTAATGTGAACATTTTGACATTGGAGAAATTAGACTAGTAATTCTAAATGTAAATCAAACGTAGATAAAAATACAAATTGACTTCCAATTTTCAATTACTTAAATAGTGCTTGCGTTCATTGTCTTAGTTCAGTTGTTGTTTATCACAGTCTTGGAGAAATGTCTCTTCTTCGGCTGGTTGGGTTGCTGGCTACGATTGGCCTAGCAGCCTCAAGTCCCTATTTAAACATAGAAGAAGGTAAGAATGTATTCATTACTAACTTTTTTGTCCATTTTTAAATAATAGTCTCCCCTAAATATTTCCACAGTCTATGTAATGCATTCGGCATTCTGATCCCATAGATTCAATGGTAAATTTCTAAAGCAGTTGGCTGCATCGGTCGTCACCTCATGTAAGTCACCACATCCAAACTCAAAACAATACAGAATTTCACAATATGGTTTATTGTCTGGCGTTGTGAGCCGCATTGACACTCAACACTAAATGACAAATGATGAATGGTCTAGTCACCAATCTCTCTGAATGAATACCAGAACTCAATCTACTACTTAAGCACATTTATACGTTAAATAGACTACAAAGAGAGCATGGCCGATATGCAGACCCCATGCACCGGTTTCCACAGTTACCTGACTTTGACTAACTGCATCCAATCATCACCGGCCGCCAACTGCAAGATTTTTTAATTGAATATGTAAATTGTCAATACAACAGAACGAGTTTCAATATATATATATATATTATTACTTATTTGATTCATCGATGTGATCCGATTTGATCTTTTGTATTCATCGATGATGGATGTTTTCAATTTTGCGATTATTTACTACCCGAACCAGTGTCAGATCAAAGTTTGTGAAATATTTACGACTTGACCTCGACTACCCAAAGCTTTTCAGATTATGAATACGATATCTTTAGTTACAATACCGAAGCTGAGTTTTCTTGATTCTTTTCATTTGAAAAATTTACACTCATTTGATGCCATGTTCGTTTCAATATGCTCCATTTTTATTTTTGCCCATAATTTGTTCCTGCATCTAGACTTTCTTCTCATCTTTAAGCAATTCTTTTTTCATAATTCTTCCGATAATATTGAAATTTTCTATTACAAATTTAATTTGACATTAAATTTCAGTTCCATCGTAACCTATTTTTGTTTATACACCCTTGAAACGGGTGGATTTCTATAATGTATTTGAGATTCTCATTTAATCTATTTATTAACTTATATTTTATACTACGACATGGGCGTTATGTCCTAGAATTAATAAATTTACAGTGTCCTTGAGGTAATTTGGCACATAAATGACACAATTGTTTTCCAGAAATAATGATAATAATATTTTGGTTCAAAAATAATTCATTTCAATTTTTCAGATGACGAGGCTCATATGCATCCAGTTTTTGAAGAAGATTCTTACAGAACATTGAAGTATTCTTCTGCGGAGTTGGACGCAGCATATTGGGGAAAACAATCTAAAGACAGATTAAAGAAAGTTCTTTCACAGAAACCCAATACAAACAAAGCAAAGAATGTGATAATGTTCTTAGGAGATGGTATGTCTGTGACGACAATAGCGGCTGCCAGGATGTATGCAGGACAACTTGCAGGGTCTACTGGAGAGGGACATCAGTTGAGTTTTGAGAAATTCCCTACAAGTGGATTGGTGAAGGTGAGCGTATAGAATTACTTATTTTTATGACAATGCTCTCAATCAACCTTAACATCTTATTTTATACGGCAAGGTACATTGGATGTCTTTAATAATGCTATCATGATCTCATGAGAGCTTGAATCATTTAAATGTTTTTTTTTTTAAATAAATAGATATTTGGAATGAGTACCAAATCTTATTATTTGACTGAAAGTAAATAAAGGTCTGACTCGTATGAAAATCTAATCATTGGATTTCAATGTTGATAAAATTCACAGGATGGTAATCAGAAAGGGGGGGATATTTATTTGATTGGATTTCAAAGCATTTTTCTATAAAGTTTTTATTACTTCATACCATAAAGTTTTTATTTTTGAAGAACTCTTAAGAGTAAATTTGTCATACGACGAGAGTGTGGAATGAAATTTGGGGTAGTACCAAGAATGAAAGTGAATAAATTACTGTGGATTGGGCACGTGGAAAGAATGGACGAAGACAGGTACTCCACACTATATACATCTACATTTTGTGTGCATATGCAATATCAATACCGTACTTATAGTAGACATAGGTATCTTTATGTATATAATATGCATTCAAGTGGGCACAGTGTGCTGTCTATCATTTCGCGGCTACATAAGTTCTGAAAAAATATGATATACCTATCGTCTTCTTCAAGTGCCCTGTCGGTTCCCCCCAACGTTGGCGATCACCTCGGCGAACTTGTCCCTGTCCTGCGCTGCTTGGAACAGCTCTTCCACACTTCGGATGCCGGTCCACTCCCTTATGTTTCGCAGCCAGGACATCTGTCTCCTACCGGGACCTCGGCGTCCCTCAATTTTACCCTTCAATATCAGTTGGAGAAAGTGGTATTTTTCTACACGCAGAACATGACCCAGATGTGAAACCTTCCGAACCTTGATGATTGATAACAGCTCCCTGTCAATTCTAGCTCGCCTCAGGACTTCGGTATTGGTAACCATGTCGGTCCAGGGAATTCTGAGCATACGGCGATGGAGCCACATTTCAAATGCTTCCAGTCTGTTCATTGTATTGACTTTTAAGGTCCATGTTTCACATCCATACAATAAAACAGACCATACATAGCACTTAATCATTCTTTGGCGGAGCTTCAAATTTATGCTGTCATTGCAGAAGAGTGGTTTCATTTTGTTAAATGCAGCTCTTGTTGCCTCAATTCTGCATTTTATCTCTACATCTGGGTCAAGAGATTGCGTTAGTATGCTGCCGAGATATTTAAATTTCCTATAATAAAATAATATTGTTTTATTGTCTATTGTTTTCTGTTTGTTACATACTTAACATGTAATGAAGCTTCACTTTACTTTTGCCTGACGATGATAGCGGAAGCTCTTGAAAGTCGGCGCGCAAAAATAAATAAAGTCAATGGTGGAATAACTATATATCGTGTTTCATTCTTAAAATTATTAGTTCAAATTGAGTAGCAGGGGGTTTACCCAAATCCGGAAAACATGGCAAGTGGTTCATGAGAGAAAAAAGTTTGGGAATCTCTGATTTCGGGTCACACTATAAACACTTTCAGAGCACGAATCACGCGCAATTTCGAATAGATTCATTATTTAGATCACCATATTATTATTTCATTTCAGATTATTTTTTAAAACATGCTAATTACGTTTATACGATCAAACATTATCTCTTGATAGATTAAAGGGATATCGTAAACAGGATCTTGGATATTTGATCAATATTTTTTAATCCTCTGAAATCAATAAAGATAATTGTGATTTATCACTTGTTTATTTTGCGATTGATCTAAATCTTGTATTAATAATATATTTTTTATCTTATTTTTAAACAAGTTATTGGAATGATATTAAACTACAGTTGCATTTCTTTGTACTTAAGATAAATACATAATATGAAATCCCTCCGATTGATTACGAAAACCAAACATAAGAGAGAAAAAATCAAAAGAGACACCATTTAAAAGGAACAACAAAATTATAGGACAGTCTATCCTGGCGATAAAGTCATTGTATGTTATGTTGAAAATATCAACATGAATGTTCAAATCATTATTTAATAATTTTATAGCCATCGATTGTGTCGACGTTAATTTTGTAAAATTTGTTTTCGTTATATCAATTTTATAGCCTTGCCGATAGGAGAATTTAGGACTGTGATGTCTTTACTTTTTTTATAACAATAATTGAATGTGATGAACACTAATCTTATATAGATAATTTTATAAAAAGGTGTGAGGTGTATCCCTCTTCAATGTTAATCTTTTTTCCGGGTAGTTGGTAGGTGTCCTTCAATGATATTCTTAATTTTTTTAAAGAACACACTTGGATGTTGAAATCGGTAGCTTAGAAAGATGTTTATAGGATTTAAGAGATAAATATAGATTATAGATATGAATATAAAATGGAGATAAATGTAAAAATAAATATATATTTAAATATAGCGATAAATATTTATGGTGCTGTCAATGAACTAATTTACATTTTCAACAAATTGTTTCAGACTTATTGTATAAATTCCCAAGTTGCCGATTCAGCTTGCTCTGCTACTGCCTATTTATGTGGAGCGAAGGCCAATTCCGGCACTATTGGAGTCTCAGGCAGAGTCGATTACAAAAGTTGTTCAGCAATGAAGAATACTTCGAATCATGTCAATTCTTTGGCAGAGGATTTCATTAATGATGGACGTAGCGCTGGTAACCAATTTGAATATTTCTACTAATTATCGATAGATTCCTCTTCTTTTTTTCTTCAATAGTTTGAAATTGTGTTAACTTTTATTTCCAGGAATCGTCACAACCACTAGAGTCACTCACGCTTCTCCAGCAGGCGCCTTTGCTCACACAGCCAGCAGGAACTGGGAATCAGATGCAAACGTCAAAGAATCAGGATTCAAACCTGAAGACTGTAGAGATATTGCTCATCAACTTGTACACGGGAACCCTGGAAACAAATTTAAGGTGAATATATTATATTGTAGCGAAAATCGAATCATATAACAAAGCAAACTTTGTTCATCTTGCAAAACATTTTGAATGCATTTTGTCATCAGTAGGCCTAGTCAAAACACATTTAAGCGTTACGTTTTCGTTCAAACAAGACGAGGTTGCGAGAACGCGTCAATTTTCGGAGCTGCTTGTGTATTTTAGCTCCGAAAATTGCCGCGTTCTCGCAACGCCGTCCGCGTTTGAACGAAAACGAAACGAAAATGTAACGCTTAAATGTGTTTTGACTAGGCCCACAGATGATGACAGGACTTTTGAATTTCTATCAATTTTGTTAATCAATCAACTTCTGTTATTTTTAAATTATAGTAGATGAAGTTCAAACGTGCCTTACTCTTGTTGCAGTATTATCAATTTTACAAATTTTTGTAGGTGATTCTTGGTGGTGGAAGACGCGAATTTAGACCAACAAATGTCAAAGATGAGGAAGGAACCTCTGGCAGAAGAACCGATAATAGGGATCTCATCAAAGAATGGCAAACAAACAAAGCTGCCTCAGGAGTCAACTATGAGTACGTATGGAACAGGAGTCAACTTCGCAGTGTGAAATCTTCAACTACACATCTGATGGGACTTTTTGAAGGAGACCATTGCAGATACAATCTAGAAACAGATAAATCTACTGAACCAACATTTGAAGAAATGGTTGAATCTGCAATCAATGTTCTTTCAAAAGATAATAAAGGATTCTTCTTGTTTGCTGAAGGTAGAGACAGCAATAATAATTGTTTTATGAAGGATTCATTACAAAATTCCTGAATTTGAATTTTATTTTAAATTAAATGTCCTGATTCAATAATGTTACTTTCACAGATGAGCTCTTTATTTTGTTGATACAATAGGTCTATGTGACTTCTTTTGATTAAGTGAATAGGTTCATCATCAGCATTTATTCTATTTTCTAGGAGGAAGAATTGACCACGCACATCATTCTGTCCATGCAAGAATGGCTCTTGACGAAACTGCAGAATTTTCAAAAGGAATTGCCAAAGCTGTAAGCATGACAAATCCCGAAGACACTTTGATTATTGTTACATCTGACCACAGTCATGTCATGACGCTGAATGGATATTCTGGTAGAGGAAACCCCATAGCTGGAGTCAACGGAAGGAAAGCAAGCGATGGATTGAAATATCTGACGCTCAGTTATGCCAACGGAAAGGGATACAGACCGGAAGTCAATGGAAATAGAGTGGACGTCACTAAAGAGGATATGAGTGAGTTAATTTTTATTGTATTTTACACGCAATCACTTTTATTCTGAAATCAACAACTTATTGCTTCAACAACTTATGGCTTACCCACTTCTTAGATATGTTGTGATGGTGTAGATACCTACATAGATTTATTTTATCCATCTCATATCTGACGTCAGCCGGGTCCCCCGCCCACTCACGTAGCAGGGTCGGAGATGCCAACACTGGCATAGTACATACTTAGTACCGACAGATTAGAGAGTTGAAAGAAAAAAAAATTGTCACCTAAAAGGATAAATAGGAGTCCTTGGACTCCTGAAATATCCGACAAATAAAATTATTTCAACATCATATTCAGATATTGAAATAACATACATAACATCACATTCGTCAGTGACCAAAAAAATCTTTATAATATTTTTATTTGCATCTTTTTGAAAAATAATTTAATTGATTTCTTCCAGCCAACACCAGATTCCGTTACCCAGCATTGGTTCCACTCAGCTCTGAAACACACGGTGGTGAGGATGTTGGAGTATTTGCCAATGGACCATGGAACCATATCTTTACTGGAGTATATGAACAAAGTAATATTCCCCACTTCATCAGATATGCTGCTTGTTTAGACAAAGACTATCCTTGCTAGCTTTTAAGAAGACTTTCTTATATAATTAAATTATAGCTGATCTTCCACTTCGTACTTTATTTGCATCAATAAATATGGACCTTTAAATGTAATATTATTTTAAATTTCTTAATGAATTATTTGAAAGCAATAAAAGATTATTTATTTATATATTTTTTTTTAATTTTAATTTCTTATTGGACAAAACCTTCTTTCTGATACATAATATATATTTTTCTTCTCGAAAACACCTAACACAACAAAGATGACTTCTGCCCATTAAAGAGAGATCCACCCCACACCTGGATATCTCAGGAATCATAGAATCCGCACATTATTTCTGTCCAATTGAAATGTACTTTGAAAAGAAGCGAAATTGGAATAACTCTTAGAAATTAATACATTCTAGTAGTTTCATGAGTATCTCAGAAAACCTGGCAGCCGTGGAATAGAAGACAGTAGAATAGTGTGCCATCTAAGAAGAATTTGGCAAGAGGCATTGTTGCAAGCAACTTAATTTAATAAAAAACAATTTTCAAGGCTTGCAAATAATTTTTGACACACATAATGGTAACATGAGACCTTATATACCTAAAACTTTACAAAGAAAATTTTTCCACAGTATCCATAATTTAAGTCACACAGGTACCAAGGATACAATTAAAACAATAAGCCAGAGAGGTGTGTGGAAAAATATGAAAAGTGATTGCACAAAATGGTGTAAATTGTGCATACCATGCCAAAAAGCAAAAATCCACAAGCACACAAAAACACAAATTATTCCAATTCCACTACCTAACGGAAAGTTCCATACAATCCACGTGGACTTGATAGGTCCATTTATTCCATCAGAAGGTATGCGATATTGCTTAACAATTATAGATCGTTTTTCCAGATGGGTTGAGGTAATCCCAATAGCAGATATCACAGCTACCACAATAATACGTGCTTTATGGGACAACTGGATCACAAAATACGGCGTCCCAGAGAAGATCATATCGGACCAAGGCCGTCAATTTTTATCTTCTGATTTTAAATCTTTCTGTTGCAGAATAGGTATCCAACATGTCAAAACCAATTCGTATCACCCACAGGCGAATGGACTTATAGAACGTTTCCACAGGACACTAAAAACGTCTATTAAAGCACATCACCCTATACCATGGACTAAATCTCTAACAACAATTTTATTTGGTTTAAGGTGCACGATACGAGAAAACCATAATTTTTCCATTGCAGAGATGATGTTTGGAAATTCACTGCGCATGCCAGCTGACATTCTACAGGAAAACACAGAAAATGCAGATCCAACTTACTATACACAGCAACTTATAACGTTTATGAGGAATGTAAAACCGAAACCTATTAAACATCACCACAAGGATAATATTTTCGTACATCCAGAACTTGGTAAGGCATCACATTTTTTCTTGAGAGACGATAGAATATATAAACCTTTGCTTCCAGCTTACAAGGGGCCTTATGAAGTTTGCTCGAGGGATGACAAAACTGCCATATTAAAAATAAACGGAGAACAAAAGAAAGTATCGTTGGATCGATGTAAACCAGCCTTCATAGAACATCCAGAGGAAGCTAACAACTCAGTCGACAGACCACATACATACATCACGCGGTCTGGAAGGAAAATATTTCAACCAAATCAGTGAAAAACCTGCATTTTTCACTTGGAGGGGGCTGTGTGGCGACATCTACCTGAAGTATCGAGAAGCACATATAGAAGATAATTACTTAACACATCGGTAGCTAGTTAGATATGAGTTTTATACAATTATAGGTAGATGGCGATGAATATTTCCTTAACAATTATGTTTGGTGGAAGTAGTGAATAATTAGCTAGGTCAGATCTTTTTTGAACGTCCAGCAAACAACATACTTTAGTCTAACTCATTACTAACATTTTTATTGTCATGTGTATTGGTGAATAAACTTATTGGAAAGCATATTTTCATGTAAGTAAAATATTACTGTTTCATTTCGTTCCTTTTCAATCACAGCATGTAATTTCATATAATCATTTAGAGTCAAACTAATTTTCTTACTTATCAAGCCTTCTGCAAATTGTATATGGAAGAAAGGGAAAATATGTACACAGTGGATCTGTGAGGATATTTAACATTAATAATCTATACCAACAAAGTCCTTCCATCCATAGTAACAAACATAAAGATCATCCTCTTTGTACCCGTTGACCTATGTATATGGTACAGACTGATAAAACTGTACTAATTTCCTCAGACAACATGTTTCAAAATTAATAGTATTATTATCCCATGGAGCACCCGGTAAAGAATTGGTCTCCCACTTTTCTTCGTAAGTTTTCGAGTGTCCTGTAAAAGGCAGGTGTTCGAAAAAATTAAAACATTTTACATCTTAAATTCAGCGATGAGGTTTTCCACCCATCCTGAATGTCTTGATCATATATTGGCACGGAGAGGACAGCTTGCATGTTTATTACATGTAGCTGGTCTGCTGGCTAGCCCACTTGTGGGATATGCCGTGATGGTATGGTATAATTATAGTATTATTATGCTGTTTACTCGATAACATTAAGATGCTAATGAGTCCTCTCCTACTTTTACTTCAGTATTGGACATCTGATATACCTATCAAAGCCATAAAATGACTCCCAAAATGAAATAGAAACAATGAACGTCTTTTAAGCCTTGCTACATTAATGTGTTTGGTTGTATCACCAATTTTTCGTTGCATTCTTAGTCCATATAATTTTATTTTATTTTATTTATTTCTTGAAAACACACAACAGACAACAACTATATATATAATGTACAAGGTAGAAAAAAATAAAACATTTCACTCAGTCATCATCCAAAAACCGTGCGTCACAATTAATTTACATTATCTCAATATTTATTCATTAATAGTCAAAGTTATAAGTCAAATAATAACTTTGACTTATAACTTTGACAGACGTACAATTTTCGCTCTCGGTTTAAAAAATAATTTTAACGTGTTAAAACTGTTACCTGTGTGAAAAAGAGCTATCAAACTATAGAAGAAAACGTCGCGCATCTTTTAACGATATTAAATATTGCAGAGCGGTTCACATAAGGTACGGATTTTCGATTACAATATATTCCTAATTACACATCGTACTTAAATTGAGTAGTTCAATTAATCATCAGATACATTACAACTTTAATAAGCGGGTAGAATAATTATTTATTACTCCGCTAATTGAATATACGATACTGAATTCTTCACGACCAAAGCACGATCGTCCGTGGCTGATTTTGTTAAAGCGGCAGTTTATACAAGCTGTTATAGGGGCCTGAGTTCGATCCCAGCACGCGTCACTTGATAAAATCTTTTTTTCACATCGTACGTACACTGATTACAATGGACATGCAATCCAAGACTCGAACCAGATCTCAAAAATATAAAAACACGACACCAACGACATCTGCTGAGAATAAATCAAAACAAGAGACATCTGTGGTGCAGAGTACAAACTACAATAGGATCTCGAGAAATTCCATTCCACCTGGCGAAGGTAACTCAAAACAATGTAGTATACCTAATTCAAGGAGCTTGGATGGACTGGACGATTCACTGAAAGAACACCTATCAAGTTTACATAGTAATTTCAATGAAGTTAGAAAACAATTAGAACTGCAGAATCAGAATATGACATGCAAAATGAATGAATTATCAATAAAATTGTCTTTAATTGATAAACTTATAGCCGAAAATATGTTATTAAAGGAAAGAATTAACGATTTGGAAAACAAAGTTGATAGACTAGAGAATAATAGTACCGGGAGAAATATAGCAGAGATGGACTCGATTGCGAACGAAATCGAAGAGAGAAGCAGGAGAAGAAGGAACATTGTAGTGTGTGGCGTGGAGGAGGCTTCGCAGTTAAATCAGGAAGAAGTTATACGTGAAGATAAGAATAGAATTTATAATTTGTTAAGAGAGGTCGATCACTCAGTAGCTATTAGTGATTTGATGTGCTTTAGGTTGGGTAAGAGGAATGTTAACAAACCTCGTCCTATTAAAGTTATCCTTAAACATCAAAATCAGGCCAGGGAAATAATGAAGAATAAAATGAAGATTTCGGGGGGTATTAGAATATATCATGATCAAACGATGTTTCAGCGTAACCAATACATGAAGCTTAAAGAGGAATTAGGTGCACGGGCTCAGAACGGAGAAAATAACCTGATAATCAAATTCATTAAGGGAATCCCGAAAATAGTTCATGCTAACAATTCAAAAAACTTGCATTATACTACCAGAATATCAGGGGCGTAAAATCAAAACTAAGCCAGTTACGCCAGTCTCTTCCTTTTGTCAACCATGATATAATATTGTTTACGGAGACCTGGCTGGACCCTTCTATTTGTTCTTCAGAATTAGGTTTTACAAATTACAATGTGTACAGATTCGATCGAAACGCACAAACAAGTAGCAAATCGAGAGGGGGAGGAGTTTTAATCGCAATAACAAAATCTTTGATTAGCAAAAAAATACCTACGAAAAACTCTAATATCGAACAAATCCTTGTTCAGGTCAAACTCCCTCATGATACTATTATTTTGGGATGTACATATCTTCCGCCTAATTCCGATATTAATTTATATAAATGCTATCACGAGGAGATTGAGTACTTAAAATCAAAGTACAAAAATCACAAGTTTGTTTTAACAGGGGATTTCAACATGCCAGATTGTGACTGGGAGACCCTGTACGAGATAGATGACAATCATTATTCCGATGTACTGCAAATCTCAAACAATTTAAAAAATGAAAAAGCTGCAGAATTGGTTGACATGGCTAACTTTTGCGGCTTTCTACAGACGAATAATGTTACAAATAGTCACGGTAAAATTCTCGATCTAGTTTTCTCGACGGATCCTGGCATAACAGTCAATAAGTCAGCCTCGTCCATACTACCGGTAGATGCATATCATCCTCCTCTCGATATTGTTATATTGTCTCATCTAAACGTTTCAGAAAACAAACCAGTTCTCAAACGAAACTTTCACAGGGCTAACTACCCTGAAATAAATGCATTCTTGAAAAATATGGATTATAATTTTTTTCAAACTGAAAATGATTTAAACATTATAACTGAACACTATTACGCTAATTTAAAGTTATGCATAGATACCCACATACCTGAAATATCTGTTAAATATTCAAAGTACCCAAAATGGTTTAATACTGAGTTAAAAGATATTGTTCATAAGAAAAAAATAGCACACAAGAGATTTAAAGAAACATCAGATATAGATGATTACAACGTTTTTTCTGGTTTGCGTTCTCGGTGTTCTTATTTATCCAAGAAGTGTTATAAACAACATTTAGATTCTATTGAGAGTAATTTGCCCCAGGGTTCTCAGGATCTGTGGAAGTTTGTAAATAGTTTGAGGGAGGATCGTGTTGAGATTCCGTCTACCCTTTTCTTTGACAACCAGCATTCTGATTCACCTCAGAGTGCGGTTAACCTTTTGGCTTCTTTTTTTCAAGTTGTTTACGATAAACCGACTGAATCTGCTAACTTCGATTTTTCCTCTGACAAAATAATCGATTTGCCCGACATAACTATTTCTATAGACGAAGTCAAGAATGCGATTCTTGCTTTGGATGCTTCAAAGGTAGCTGGTCCGGATGGTGTTCCCAACGTGTTCATTAAAAATTGTATGGAAATATTGGCGGGACACCTACATATTATTTTCTCATTATCATTAAAGTTGGGAATTTTTCCTAAGATTTGGAAAGAGGGCTATATTTGTCCAATATTTAAAAAAGGAGACAATACACAAGTGACTAGCTACAGACCTGTGTGCATACTGTCAGCAATTCCCAAACTTTTTGAGTCAATTATCGTTCGGAAAATAAGCAGTTCTATTAATAATGTAATCACTTCTTTGCAACATGGTTTTATACCTAAAAAATCCACTCTCACCAATCTACTTATCTACCAAAATTATATAGTCAACAGTTTGTCCAAAAGAGGTCAAGTCGATTCCATATATACAGATTTCTCGAAAGCTTTCGATAAAGTGTCACATGACAGGCTATTGTCGAAGTTGCGTGGATATGGAATCGACGGAACTTTCTATCATTGGTTAGAAAGTTACCTCACAGGGCGAACTCATAAAGTGAAGATTGGGAATTGTGTATCTGAAACTGTCTATGCATACAGTGGAGTACCACAGGGATCGCATTTGGGACCGATATTGTTCAATTTGTTTGTGAATGACATAGTTGAGATCTTCAGAGATATAGAGGTATTACTGTTTGCGGACGACCTGAAGCTTTATAAATCTATAAACAACTTGGAAGACTGCGTTGTAATACAAAATAATCTGGCATTGTTGAATGACTGGTGCAAACAAAATAAACTAAACCTTAATGCAGCGAAGTGCCAGGTTGTCCGCTTTCACAGAACTAGATCTCAGATAACTTTTGAATACTCAATTGATAGTGTTGTTCTCCAATGTGTTTCAAACATAAAAGATCTAGGAATCACTTTCTCTGAGGATCTAACTTATAATATACATATAGAGGAAACTGTCAGCAAGGCAATGAGGTGTCTAGGCTTTATATTCAGATTAGCATCCGACCTACGATTGACTCAGTCTTATAGGCTACTATTTGTATCCCTCGTGAGACCTCTATTGGAATACAATACAACTATATGGTCTCCAAATTATGCCATCCACAATAATAGTGTAGAGAGGGTGCAAAGAAAATTTTTGAGACTGATCAACTACAAAAAGGGAATCCCGGTTGAGGATATAGACTATCCTTCGCTGATGGATGAGCTTGGTCTCCTCACCTTGAAAAGCCGAAGGATGCTGTTTGATCTCTGTTTCATGCATAAATTACTGAGTGGCGCCATTGACTCTCCGGAATTGGTCGAGTTATTACAATTTAGTGTTCCTGCCAGGTTAACCAGACAAACTGTGACATTTCACGAATCTAATACTCGGAATAATTATGTTTATTATTCACCACTAATCCGAATTCACAGACTGGGGAATCTGGTAGGAGATCATAGTGATATTTTTGCTGACAGTTTCCCAAAATTCAAAACTGACGTTGTTAACTATTTAAAATTACAAAACTGACATAGGGCAATCGAGGTTTGAGTTCTGACTTTTTAATGTTTACTATTTTTAAGAATTTTTATTATGTTGACCCATATTAACTTTTTGACTATTTTGTTTGATCATTCTGACTGATAAATTTAATTTGATGAAGTGTTAAAATGCTTAATTCTGCTATATTGTGTATAATCATTTATTTGTTTTATACTAGTAATTTATGTGTAGAATCTATTTTTTTTATATTTTTTTTTTATATCACATTCTACAACTTTTATTGAATTTCTGACTTTTATTTGTAACTTTGTGATTGTATTGTCTCTTTAATTATTTATATAATCAGTAATTTTGATGTACCTAATTTATATAATTTATATTATTAGTTCTTGACTTATTTCTTAAATGTACGATGTATTGATGTGAATTTGTATTGTATATATACATATGTGTTTTGTAGTCTGTCTTATATTTAAACATGTAAAAGGCTTGCGCCGTATACAACTGTATAAATAAATAAATTAATATGAAAAACACAAACACACACGCACACATCAATCATTCGTCTTGCTAGCACACACATAATTCCACATTCACACAAAAACAAATTAATTAAACTTACTTTATTTTACTTTTTGTATGGCTTCGGCTTGCATTAATACCTAATAGTTATTCAAATTCAAATATTTTATTGAGATAATAATAAATACATACAAATATATGTACAATAAGCACAATTATACAAATCTTTATATTATCTGTTTTTTTTACCCTCAAAATTGAGCAGAGCTCGTGCTTTGAGGGGTTATAGGGTTTTTACTAATAATCAAACAAATTCGTTCAAACCTAATCAATATAGAACATCACACACATAATCCATTTACCATAATTATATAAAATAAACAAAAATATGAACAACAAAAAACAACAACAATCCTATCATCAACGACACAATCACATGACCTCATACACATCTTTCTTATTGAATTACCTTCTTTATATTCAGTTTAAATGCGTTTAAATCATCTGAATACTTAAATTTATTCTCTTTTTTTAAGCCATTGTACCATCCCACCCCAAGATATGTGTAGTGGTGTTGTCCAGCAGCTGTCCTCTTTGCAGGTCAAATTCTTGGTTCTCGTTCAGAAAGCCACTGCACCGCCTCTGGGGTTGATTCATGGATGTCCATATTGTCCATCCAGTCGCCCTCGTATCTTCTACCTGGACACTCCTCCACCAGATGCTGAATCAATGGTAAGAGGGAGTCTCCAGAATGCGACTGTGGAGCTCAGTTCCAAACGATTCAGCATACTCGTATAATTATGTAGGTTGGTGTTTGTACCATACAAAATAAGATAGACAATATACAGTTTTTTTCATAATCGTTGAAATGAAGATGTTGAAAGCAGTATGAATATGTTTGATTATCGGCCACCCACTTAGCAAGGATTGGAGTTTTCCCCTTCCCTGAATGCGAATGTGATACTAATGAGGAATCCGTGGATCAAATGTTTTTCGAGTGCCCTAAATACGACAGATTGGAAATTTTTAATAATTTCGTGAGGAAATGTAGTAGGTACACATCTCCTTAATGTACAATTTTTACTAGCATTAAATTCAGTAGGTACTTATTTGTAAATCTATGACAATCGAAAAGTTAAATATTGTTATTATTTATTTAAGGATGAGGATGAAGTAAAAGTATTTTTCATTTTATATTATTATTGAAACATAATAGGTATAATTAGTTGTAAAAGGTAGCTGTATATTAAAGTAAACAACAGCTGTGCGATGCATCGAATAAAGTATTGTCACAATTTCAACTATAAATATACTACCCCATATTTGTATTATGTAAGGTTTATTTTGATTTGATTGTTTTTTTTTATATAAATGATTAAAATCATTTTGTTCCATATTGCCCTAAATCACACGCAAACGAGTGGATGGCCTTAAGAAGAATAGAATAATAAGTTACTGTTTAGTTTGAGAGGAGTTTTTACTTTAATGAATGCAAATGTATGTTTTTTATTTTATTTTGTAACATTTTATTTGTAAAAGGCATTAGCCGTTTATTTATTAAATAAATTAAAATATTTTACAAATAGTTAGGTATTAAAAGAAGATTCAATAGTAAAAATAATCATGAGCAATTGGCGATCTTTTTGTCTGGAGCAGTATTTCTCAAACTATGTGTCGCCCTCGCCCGAGTGGGCCCTAATGGAAGATTCGCCACGGTATAAGACATGAATAAAAAATGTTGTTGGAGCAATGTTTGGAGAAAAAATCTAAAAGGCTAGTCCCAAGATTGGAAATTTTTCCTAGATGGGTCAGAGCCCAGTCAACTTTGGGAGCCACTGGTCTGCAGGCAATATCTTCCTGCCAACCAATTCTTATATAAACAAAGATATAATGAATTCTTTGGAAATTTTCAGGTAAGTAAATATTTTTGTGCATAATTAAACTTTTTTTATTTTACCATGAGATGGTTCGTCAAATAAAAATACGTCACTTTATTGGATGTTTTAATTATATTTTTCAATTTTTTAGTTTACTTTATTTTATTACTTAATTTAATTAAACAAAAGATTAGATGTCAAGGCCTTTGTTAAAACGACACGAGTTTTGCATTAACCAGGTTGGGTGATGAATTATCAAAAATTGAATACCTACTCAAATAATATCGGCACTTTGCTAAAAGTATATGGTTCATCCTGGAAGAGCGATAGAAAACAATGCTTACTTTTGATGAAGTTTTTTCTTTAATTCTATATTCTATTAGGTATATCCCCTAACGGAAAATTTGCAGGGTAAGCAAAGAGAACGGAACGCCAATGATTACAAAATTTTATTGCTTCATTCTTTTTCAAATATGCACGCTTATAAAAGTTTATAAATAAGTATATGTTTTTTGTAATTTTAAATTTAATTAGTAACTTATAATAAGTAATGTTCAAAAACTTACTAATAATAATAAAATAATTACATTACAAAAGATTATATTTTTTTTTTCAATCTTAAAAATCATACATTTTTTTACTGTTTTGTAAAGAGATGATAAATGAGACACATCTCTTTAGATGTCTCGTCGTTCATCCATGATATTATCATAGAGACCATGGTCCAAAAAAATTGGATATTCAAAGGAAACATGATCCTGAGTCTCTACATTTAATTCCCACTCACAGTATTCATTATTGGTATTTATACCAAACCTGTGAAGGTGAGAAGTCACAATACAGCGTTAAAATACTTCAATAAAGATTAAAAATATAAACAAAATGTAATTAAAATGAATTTAAAAACACTGTATAATTTCCAAATTAAATTTATTCACCTCAAACGTTTTCGCCAAGGCTTCTACTTGGCATCATCAGGAGGACTAATTAGTTTAAGTTCATATGTAGTGAGTCTGTTTTCTATTACTAACTTATACTAGTGGTGGGGGGGAGTTTGAAGGTATATAGGCCAAACAAGTAGAGCAATTAAAACTCGCATTCAGGAACATAACAGGGCATTCAGGGGGTTATCCGGATACTCGGAGATTGCAGACCATTGTATACAACATGATCATTCTATTGACATGCAATGTACTAAGGTCTTGCACTCCGAGTCTAAGATTAGCAAATTAAATGCCTTGGAGATTCTTGAAATCCATAAAAACAAGAACGATTTGGTGAATATCCAAATACCATATGCAACTCCTTTGTTGATATACCCATCTCCTTCCCTCTTATCAAACACCCTCAACTCCGCCCTTTCTCCCCCCCCCTTCAAACTCCCCCCCACCACTAGTATAAGTTAGTAATAGAAAACAGACTCACTACATATGAACTTAAACTAATTAGTCCTCCTGATGATGCCAAGTAGAAGCCTTGGCGAAAACGTTTGAGGTGAATAAATTTAATTTGGAAATTATACAGTGTTTTTAAATTCATTTTAATTATAATGAATTTCCAAAGTGTTAACACAAAAACATTTGATTTACAAAATGTAATGTTTAATTCAAATTCAATTCATAGAAAAGCATTTACACATATTTAAAAATAATATATTTTCTTGTAATTGACAAAGTCATCAGACACCTAACAAAAGTCACAGATATTATGGATCGTGTTGCAAAGCTTAGGTGGCAGTGGTCGGGTCATGTTGCGAGACGAAACGACGGTAGATGGACTCCTAGAATCCTCAAATGGCGACCATGGAGTAGCAAAAGAAGCATCGGCAGACCGCAAAAGAGATGGACTGACGACATTACTCCAATCTCGGGAAGAAAATGGATACAGAGGGCACAGGACCGCGACGATTGGAAAAGTTTGGAAGAGGCCTATATTCAGCAGTGGAGAGATGGCTGACTAAGAAGAAGAAGAACAAAGTGTTGGTGTTGCTGCCCCACTAGGTACAATGCATCTGTATTGGGGCTAACAACAAACACACATAAACATTACAAAAGTTTTATTTTATTAATACAAAACAAGCACACAGCTTTTTCATGTTTCACAAGCCAGTGAAGTTTGTTAAATTATTTTAATTAATGATTTATTTGACAGTGATAAATTAACACTTTGTTTCAATTCACAAAAAATAACACAAATAAACAGCAATAAAATATCGATGAAGTAATTTATGCACCAGTTTGAGGCAAAAACTATAAAGGTAAAAATAAAAATAAAAACATTCACCCATGAAATGAATACGCCATTACAAAACAAACACAAGCAATGACTGACGCCCAGGGGGGGCGGCAATGCTCTAAGTAAAAAAAACAGAGGTATATCCATAAAATGGGTGAAGAAAGGGGAAACAATGTTCATGCGAACCTCACCACGTTCAGGACACTCATCAATCAGAACCCTGTAGAGATCTGGAAACAGCACCCCTGAATTGGATTTTTATATGGCAATACTAAACAGTTGTTAAAAAAATCGCTCTGTTCAATTAAATTCAGTTTTCATGCAAAATAATAGAATTTTCAAACTAAACAAACAATACCTGGTAAATAACTTGTAAATAATTTATTGGTGTGATTAAATTTGTGCTTGGTGTACGGTGAGTGAACTTTTTTTAAAATTGAAAAAAAAACGCATATTCATCGAAAACGAAATCCTAATATACAGGGTGTAATTGTGCTTCACAACATAATGACAAGTGCTTTTGATAGGTCGATCAAGACACCAAGATCACCTACTGGATTTATATCTGCAACTCCTGGCATATTTGGGTTAGAAACACCACCAAGACAGATGTATCCACAACAAGACACTTTGGCTGAGGCCAAAGATATATTTGAGAATATTAAAACGGTTATTACAGACGGGAAAGGCAAGATATCGAGTGCGAGTCGAGAAAAAGTGTTCGGAGAAATTGATCGTATCTCTGAAATAATAACATCACTTTTTGAGGAAAATCAGAAACTACGATTGGAACCATGTGTTGGTGTACCACTACTGAACACTGTGGCGCGAGAAGTCAACTGTATAAGGGAGATTATATGTGCAGATAAACTCTCATATAGGAAAAGTGAAAGGAAACCAGAACTTAAGAATGAGAAAGCATATTCTTTAATTGTAACATCTGTAAAGGATGATATGACGCCAGATGACATAGAGAGTTTTTTAAAAAAAAATCTGAAGTTAGCGTCCATTGGTGTTGCGATAAATTACACAAGAAAATTTAGACAAAAAGGACTTCTGATATCATGTCCTACGCCGAACGATGCTCAGAGCCCGTAGACAATTTGTACTTGGCGATCGCCTACAAACGAATTTTCGTCAATAACTGCAACAATAACGCATAATTATACGGTACGTGTAGGTAGATTGTCGAAAAGTTCGCCAGTAGACGATCGCTAAGTACAAATTGTCTACGGGCTCAGATCATCACAAAGTTAATGGCTGAAAGATTCTGCACGATAATCAAGGCAGAGATGTTGAAAAAGCGACGACCATGCTTGCTCATCAAAAATATTTCTGCTGAATATGATGCTTGCGACTTGCTAAATGATGCAATACAACAGAATGCTGGACTAAAAACTATGGACCTCAACTCTGATGCGCTGATTGTAAAAAAAACAATAAAATTGAAGAAAAATAAGGAACAAAATCATATATTGATTGAAACGACACCTACGTTAAGAAGATATCTTGTAGGAGAAGGAAAAATATACCTAGGATATCAAAGGCTACAGGTTGTGGACTCAGACCCGGTAACTCAGTGCTACCACTGTCTGGGTCTTGGACATACCTCTACAACTTGCCTGAATAAGGAAAAACCAGCGGTTTGCTCCCATTGTGGGGGCAGTCATCACTATGGTGCATGCAATAAAAAAGATCAGCAACCAGTATGTGTAAATTGTCAGCATTTTAATACTAAATATAGATCTTCAACAGAGTCTAATCATAGTGCTATGGATAAGTCAAAGTGTGAGTGCTATCGACGTGCCTTAGCAAGAGCCTTGCAAAGAATTGAATATTGACTATTTGATATTATTGATTTAAGTAAAGAGATTGTGAAAATCGGAGAACATCAAGGCGACAGAATAAATTTATCAATGGCAACGTCTAAAAATACACACTGTATAAAGTGTGGAGACGTTCTCTATCACTAATTGGTTGATTTACATGAAGATGTCACTTGTGTTTGCTACACTTGTACCTCGTATATGGCAATGCGGGTCCGCCAATACATAAAAATTACTATTTTTTATTTTATTATGTTGTCTCATGTGTTTGTTGTATTGATGTTCTTGGATATAGCATTCTCTATGATATTGAGAAAGAGCGACCCCATTATGATAGAAACTCATTTTGTACATTTGATGAATCGATTTAACCTGTTAATGATGCTTCACAATGGTGATAGATGCATATCATCAAGGGGAAATGATTATTTCACAATATTTTTCTGTTTTGTTTATTGCAAAATTTTGATCTTGTTGTCGGTCGATAGTAAAAAGACGCCGAACGTAAATAATGGTTTGATTGTATATGATATTAACTTCAACTACTATGTATGTTGTGACTTTGTCGCTTGCATTCGATTTTCGACATGCAAATGTATGAGAGAACCCATTCTTTTGATGTTTAATAGTGATCATATTCCAATGTCACAGCGCACCAATCATGAGCTAAAGCGACGATGCTGCTGCTACTGGGAAATAAACTTTGCTATTGTAAATTGTTCTTTATATATTCGTATTTTAGCAACCAGCATTCTTTGATTTATTTCAAAATGTTTAACGTGCAGATCATGCACTATGAATTGTATTTGTTATATTGTTTAATATGTGTTTGTTTTGTGATCGTCTGTCACAACTGCATAATGGATTCAATATTAATAACTAAATATTGTTGTTTATTGAAGAAGAACATGACGGGGGATGTAATAGATTGTTGTAAAGAGTGTACTATTCTAATGTTAATGCTTTCGGACTCTAGAATCGTATTCTGTGGACACCGACTTCTGTGTACTGTACACCCGATTCTTCTTGGGCGCTGCGTGTCTGTTATTTTATGTTTTTTTGGTTGCGTGCAGCACTCTAAAATGATAATGATGTATGGTTTTATGGCGCGCTTAGTGTTCCTGTGCTGTTGTGAGTTTGCGAAGTGTGACTGCCATATAATGCATCTTAATAGTCATAAGATACCTGTTCATTTTCACGTGAAAACTGAAATCGACGTATACCCGGCATCCCTACATATCACACATTTTATTACCTTAAAAAAAAGTATTTTTGGCCCTGGAGATGTTGTGTTCGCCTATAGTTGCAGCTTGATAGATTGCGTGAAGTATGATAGAATTTCCAACACTAATACTTAACAGGCGAGAATCTTATATTTACAGAGTTGGATAGAGAGCTAAATGTTAGTGAGAATGTATGTGAGGATCTTGATAGCCTTAATAATATTTTATTGAACAATTTAAACGATCTATTTATAATACATCTGAACATTCGCAGCATGCATAAGAATTTTGAAAATTTTGTTCTCTCAGTAAATAACTTAAAGAAAAGACCGGATTGTATAGTTTTAAGTGAAGCTTTTGTAAATGACGGCTCGCCCCAGTACTCGATTGTGGGTTACTCATATATCGCGACAAAAGCTTATGTCAATAGAAATGCCGGTGTTGTGGTATTTGTGAGAGATGAAATTGATGTGGTCGGGAGTGTAGAGCATCGCATTCAGGGTGTGAATTGTCTCGATGTTGAGCTCAAGATGCAGGGTATCTCGCTTCATGTCATTGCGATCTATAGAACCCACGAATCCGACGTGACAATCTTTATAAACGATTTATCAAACATATTGATACAACTAAAAAATAAATTCAACGTGGTTCTAAGGGATATGAACTTGCAAATGAACACTCAGAGCGAGAGCGGAGATGTGACTGAATACATTAACCGAATGACTGAATTGGGCTATAAGTCGTGCGTCAACGGACTTACTCGGGAGTTTCCGGGCCAGACCCCCTCTTGCATTGACCATATTTGGACAAATGTCAAAATTAAAAATGTCAATAAGATCAAAACCATAATTTGGAAAGTAGGCATCACGGATCACCACGCTTGCACATTCTTATACAATTCTGGCTGCGCCTTTGACGGAGATGCTCCATCTAGTCTTCGAATACCAATTTTCAATCAGGTCAAATTTGTCAATGAAGTAAAGCAAGTCACGTGGGAGACAGTACTGGGGGAAAGTGATGTTGACAGGTGCGCCGAAATTTTTCATGACACCTTGTCAGCCCTGGTAAATAAATGCACAACTGAAAGAGTAGATAAAATACACAAACATAAACTGAAACCGTTGAAACCATGGGTAACCAGGGGAATAGCAATATCTTTAAGGAAGCGAGAAACATTGTATAAACGAACCCTTAGAAATCCGAGTGATAATCTAACCGTGAATAGATATAAAGAATATAGAAACAGGTCAACTAAACTAATTAAAGTGTGCAAATATAAATATTTTTCTGAAAAAATCAAGCGGTCAGGGGGTGGACATAAACAACTATGGGGAGTAGTAAATCAGATAATGGATAATAATAGAAGGGGAGTAAATGTCAGAAATATCGTCTACCAAGATGAGCTCATAGAAGCTGCCAAGAACCCCAAATTATGTGCCAACGCATTCAATAGTTTCTTTTCGAACGTAGGAAGGGAATTAGCGAGGGAAATATGTAAACATGACGGGGATCTTAATAGTAATACAGAGGAAAGACGACATGACCTGAGCTGGGCTTCTTTTCAAGAAGTCTCAGAAGCGGATATTCGTAAAACTATAGAGAATATGAAGGGAGGTGCAGCTCCGGGCTTTGATAATATTACTATCCAGACGTTGAAGGCTATAAAACTTTTTATTGACAAACCACTTAGACACTTAATAAATATCAGCTTGATGAGTGGTAAATTTCCCTCCGCATATAAAAAAACGATCGTCATCCCGATCTACAAGTCGGGTGACTCCCAAAACGTGTCAAACTATCGTCCCATATCGCTTATCTCCAATATCTCAAAAGTCTTTGAAAAAATAGTTAAATCTCAACTAAATAATTTTCTATATGCAAATAAGATTATTCATAAAAATCAATTTGGTTTTGTTCAATCCTTGAGCACTCAGGATGCGATAGCCAGATTGACCACCATAATTTACGATTTGTTAGACGAAGGAAAAAAGTGCGCTGGAATTTTTATTGACCTCCGAAAGGCCTTTGACAGCATTTCACATGTTAACTTGCTTAAAAAATTGGAGTACATAGGTATTGCTGGTGGTGTTCTGGAATGGTTCAGAAGCTATCTACATAAACGCCCACAGAGCGTCAGAATTCATGACAGCATTGGAGACATGGCTGAATCAGAGTACGGAATTCCGCAGGGTACTGTACTGGGGTCTGTCCTGTTCATCATTTTTGTAAATGGTATATTTTCGCAGGGGTTACATGGTCAGGTAGTATCATATGCGGACGACACAGCACTTATTGTAAGCGATAGGTCCTGGGAGGGAGTGGAAGCTAGAACTAATGAGGATATGAATAAGCTCAAGAAATGGTTCGATCGTAATTTGTTAACTTTAAATAGTGATAAAACATATATAGTACCGTTTGCTGTTCACTCCAACGACAAGCCGCGATGCTTTGACGTGATGATCCATGACAGCTCACCGGATCATTCGCCCTCTTTATGCCAGGGGAAGTGCGCATTTCTGAGAGTCACGGATAACATAAAGTATCTCGGAATAATAATAGATAGAAATTTAAAATGGAAAGAACAAATTGAGACCGTCGTTAAGCGCATTAGAAAACTGATCTATATATTTGTTGAAATCCGAGACATTCTAAATATAGAACAAATGTACTTAATTTATTATGGATTGGTTCAATCAATTCTACAGTATGCTATAGTTGGATGGGGTGCTGCTTATCGCACGAGTCTAATACCTATCGAAATTTCCCAAAGATTAATAATCAAAATAATTTTGAAAAGACCACGAGACTACCCTACCGAACAAATATTTACAGAGTTTAAAGTTCCTAAATTTAGAGACCTCTATTCTAAATTTTATATTCTGCAGGTTCTTAAAGAACCGGAATACCTATCATTATTTCCTTACTGAGAATCGTACCAGACATAAATATGTATTCGTTCGTCCTAAGAAACGCACAGTGTTTGGTCAGCAGAATTACACATATTTCGGAGAGACCCAATTCAATAACCTGCCATTAGACGTGAGAAAGACTCCAAGAGGCGACGAACTTATAAAAATAATAAAGAAGCGCTACAAGCCGGATAAGACGGGATAACACTTTCAGCGTCAATTTTGAGATTCGGGCTCATGATGTCATCATTGAGCACTGAATCGCATAAAAGTGATGTATTTCTGTGTATGTGTGTTTATGTTAATGTTGATGAGAGGAAAATTGATCCAACTGATTTGTATATTGTTTTGACGTTGTGAATAGGTAATTGTATTGGTTTAATTTTGTATTGTGCTGGTAGATTTTGTTGAACGTTTGATGAAAGTACATGAGAACTGAAAGTTTGCTATTTGTAACAAATTCTTATATGTGTATTAATATTTCTAGCTGATTCTTTTATGTGTGTTAATGTTATAATTGAAATCCGACCCTCCGCACAAGCATTTAGTTGCTTATGGAGGGAGCATTTTTACTGTGTGTTATATTGTTTTATTAATGTAATATCAATGTATACTGTGTATTTATGAATAAATTAAATATATTTAAAAAAAAAAAAAATTTAGGCATTGGTGATAAGCAAAAGTCAACATCTCTGAAAAGATCTTGTAATTTACGACATTAAAATGTCATGGCATACAAAATATACAAGTGACAACCTTATCTTATTCTGTTTCAAAAGTAGTAAACTGTATATAAACCTCATGCATGTCCATTGGAAACGAAATATTGTACAGTCACTCATCACAGTTCTTGAAGAAATGTTCGGAAGTCGATTGGTTGGTTTGTTAGCTTTAATTGGTCTTGTAGCTACAAATCCATACTTGTACCAACAAGAAGGTAAACTTTAGAAAATAGTTCCTTATTATCTTCATGGCTTAACTCCTATGTTCACCAGCGTGAATTCTGCATTCATTGAGTTTTACGAATATTGAAATAATATATTCCGACTTTAAATTCAATTTATATTACTTATGTTCAATCTTATGTTATCTACTTATGTGCAAAAATAATCCATGATAATGTTTCAGATGAAGAATCTCAAATGCATCCAGTTTTCAAAGAGGATCTTTCCATTAATAACAATTTAACAAGTTCTGCTGAGTTGGATCCTTCATACTGGATCCAACAATCCAAATATAGATTGCAAAAAATACTTGCTCAGAAACTTAACACAAATAAAGCGAAGAATGTGATAATGTTCTTAGGAGATGGCATGTCTATAGCTACAATAACGGCTGCCAGAATATATGCAGGACAACTGGCAGGATTTACCGGAGAAGAAAATCAATTGAGTTTTGAAAAGTTTGAAACGAGTGGACTAGCAAAGGTGAAATTTTTTGCATTAATTTTATTTTATTAATTAAAAAACTTATACTTTTTTATACACACTTATATTTTTATTTTTGTAGACAATATTGTTTCGTCTCTTAATGAGACATTATCAATACTCATTAAGAGACGAAACAATATTGTCTACAAAAATAAAAATATAAGTGTGTATAAAAAAGTATAAGTTTTTTAATTAATTTAATATGGATACACAAAAAGTGACGGATTAAATTGAAAATAATTTTATTTTATTTATTTTATTTTATTTATTCAATCAACAGAACACTACAGACAAACATACATATATAATACAACCAAATATTATACAAGAAAAGAAGTACTCAATGCAATGTCCTCTTTATAAGTGTTCAATAATATTAAATTAATTATTTTAATTAAAGCCCATTCGGTTGTCAAACATATTAAAATTACATAATAATGAAAAAAGAATACATAGAAGTAGAAATGAATATAAACGAAAACAAATAAATATTTATGATAAAAGTAAGGATTTAAGGAAATTGATAACTTAATTTTTTATCCTCGCATCTTATTTTAATAACCATAACACTCAATTTCGTTACTAGTCATTGAAACTCAATCTGAATAACTTATCTGATAAAGAACCAGATTAAAAAAAAAACAGATAAAAACCATCCTGAATGTCTTGATTTTGTATTGGCACGGAGAAGACAGCTTGCATGTTTTATATGCAGCTGGTCTGCTGGCTACCCCACTTGTGGGATATGCCGTGATGGTATAGTAGTAGTAGATAAAAACCTAAACGATACTATTTTTTTCATATGAGCCAAAAAGAAGACAAGCACCCAACTTATTCTATGTGTTCTCGTGATCATTTTTTTAAATGCTATAAAAAAATAACGCATGTGATAACTCAATGCCATAGTCAAAAAGACTGAGCTTCATAAGTCTGCAAAATACCACATTTTATATTTATTCTTTCTTATCATCCATAGGCCATTGCTTTGGCCCTGAGAATCGTCAGACAACCTGTTCCCTCAAAAAATTTCAAATCTACATACATCTGAGACGGTTCAATGTTATCGACGTCCAATAACGGACAATGGCCATTTCTTAAAGAGACGCATTTCCAAAGTCTAAAAAACTATCAAATATTAACTCACGTGCAATCAGAATATATTAAAATATATGTACTCTCATCTCTAAAACTGTTAGATACATTTTAGTAAATCAGTTACAGCACAAGTTTGTTTAAGACTCTCGGTTTCAATGTAAATTTTCTTTTACTTATCAAAGTTCACTTAATTATATTTCAAATATTAGCGAAGTACCTATTTCATAAAACCTTGATTCACTAGCACAATTTTTTAAAGACTGACTTATCAGTCAAATGCAGCAACAAATAATCCATATTAGAAGTAGAAAATTGCTTTTAGCGTACTATTAGCACTGCATGGATATCCGAATATAATGATACCACCATCACCTAGACTCTCCTCTAGAAAATCTTTTTGTAGAGAGGTGGCATTTATTCTTTTTCTACCAAGTTTGAGTTTAGTTGGGGGGACATACATGAGGTGACCACCAATGCAGCTAACTGCCTGAGAAATTTATCGTCAAATCTTTATGGCCAGAATACCAAATGCATTAAAAAATGCAAATGCGGCGCATTTCAGGACGATACCTACCTTCTAATATACCACCGATAGAAGATGGCTATGGTTGTGTAGGTCTGTTTCAAGGAAATAATAAGTTAATATCTGTCGCGCCTATTGCAGTGAAAATATTGAGGCCAGACATGTAAAGCAAGGAAGTTAGCCTATTGTACTGATAGTGATACCAGATTTTCCTAAGTGTCCGTATATCTATTAGAGAAGAAAGGCATCGGAAAGTCTCGATTTCCAGTAACAAATTAAAATAATAAAAACCGTAAAAATTAAAGTATACGAGTATAATGCCAATCAAAATTTCCTTTCTTTAAAACAGACTTATTGTGTGAACCAACAAGTCGCTGATTCGGCTTGCTCTGCTACTGCCTACTTGTGTGGTGTAAAAGCCAACTACGGCACTATAGGAGTCTCGGGCAGAGTCAATTCAGGAAGCTGTTCAGCGATGAAGAATACTTCCAATCATGTTTATTCTTTGGCTCAGGACTTCATCAATGATGGACGTAGTGCAGGTAACCTATTTTATTTTCAATCTCTTTTACGAAAGATTTTACTGTGGATAAAATTTATTTATTTATTCTCATTTTTAGGGTTCGTCACAACTACTAGAGTCACTCATGCTTCTCCAGCAGGTACTTATGCTCACACTGCCAATAGACTCTGGGAATCAGATACGGCTGTCAGATTATCAGGATTTAAACCTGAAGATTGTAGAGATATTGCTTATCAACTCATACATGGAGAGCCTGGAAAAAAATTGAAGGTAAAAATATATTCTCTCTCCATAGACGAACCGTACAATCTATTGAATTGGTTTGCAACGAGTTTGGATTTTCTCCTCCATTTCTCCCTATTTTCATCTAGTCTCTTTAGTTCTAGTATGTACCACAGTTCATGTCCTTCTTCAGTTGGTCAATATAAGCGTCTCTTGGTTGACCTCTACCATTTCTGCCTTCGTTCCTACCCTTTGCAATGATGATAAGCAGTCCTGGGTGCCTAATGACTGAAATCCACATTCATTCACATAAAATACAACATTTATTCACCACATACACGATAAAACATATTCTCTAGCTTACAAACACTATACAACACAACACATACAATAAAAATGAAATAAGCCATGGAACAAATCCTAAAACCCCTTGTAAATCCTCTGACGGAAGATCGTAAA
Source organism: Athripsodes cinereus (assembly GCA_947579605.1). NCBI lineage: Eukaryota > Metazoa > Arthropoda > Insecta > Trichoptera > Leptoceridae > Athripsodes > Athripsodes cinereus. Next base: position 1,409,187 of record OX388321.1, read on the forward strand.
TCGTTAAATAGTCTACGTGCAGTAATTTCAGAGTGTTTGGCAGAACATTAGACAAACTGATAGGGTATATAGATGGAATCATTTGGAACAAAATACGGGTTTCGATATGTATACAGGGTGTCACATGTTTTGTTCGAATTATCTTTAAAAATAAATAAAAAATACTTGATAACAGATAATTATAATTTTTGGTTTACCAGCGTATCGGATACAACTAGATTTTACTGTAATTTTATAATTTTATTATTGGATCACTTATATTACGCTGTTTTTCTAATTTAATCATCTCAAGAGGACATTTACAATATTATTTGTCACTACAATTGATTTCTATTACTTTTACAATATAAATCATGTAACTATGTAGTTCTATTGTCACAAACTCTATAAGATTTAATTTTATATTTCTATTTAATAAATTTGAAACTCAGGCAGAGAATGTTGAAGTGCTATGTATGGTCTGTGCTGCTGTATGGCTCGGAAACTTGGACCCTGAAAGTGCACACTATGAACCGGTTGGAGGCATTCGAGATGTGGTTGCACAGGAGAATGCTTCGCATACCATGGACGGATTTGGTCAGCAACTCGGAGGTTTTGAGAAGAGCCAATTGCAGTAGACAGCTGCTGAAGGACGTTAAGGTCCGTAAGATTTCATATCTGGGTCACGTTCTGCGGGGCGATAAGTATAGTTTGCTCCAGCTGATACTGATGGGGAAGATTGAGGGGCAGCGTGGTCCTGGTAGAAGGCAAACGTCTTGGCTGCGCAACATAAGAGACTGGACCGGGATGAGACATGTGGAGGAGCTGTTCCGGGTCGCGCAAGATAGAGAAGCCTTCGCCAGAGTGATTGCCAACGTCGGGGGGACCTGATACGACACGAGAAGAAGAAGAAAAATTTAATAAAAATTTATCACTTAATTCAAAGAACAAGCACACTGTTCATACTATATAAACTGGAGAAGCTATGGGCTTAGGCAGCTACAAGAATGCTATCTCCCCAAACTCAATAGTATCTTTATTCTAAAAAATTAATACATATCTCTCATTAAATGGGATTCTGTGCCAACTTAATCACTTCCATCCCCGATATTCCTATTAATCTTATGTCAGTTCTATAGAATAAAATGTGCAATTTAAATATGGCACCGTTTAATGATTTGTGACCATTTCAAGAGCGCCGTAACTTTTCCTGAACAATAGGGTTCTCAACCTACTCCGTAGTAGTAGCTTGATACTCTCTCAAGGAAATCTGTTCCAGGCAATCTGAAAAAATACGAATAAACTTGTGATTAATGAACATTTTCAAATCATTTTTCGCAACGGCGTTTACAATTTTACGGTAATTCTTAAATTTAATTGGCACACTAAAATGTATTTTATTATTTATTTAGGTCATTCTTGGTGGTGGAAGACAAGAATTTAGACCATTATTATCCAGAGATGAAGAGGGAGCTTTCGGTAGAAGACTTGACAACAGGGATCTTATTAAAGAATGGCAAACAAACAAAGCTGCTTCAGGAGTCAACTATGAGTACGTATGGAACAGGAGTCAACTTCGCAGTGTGAAATCTTCAACTACACATTTGATGGGATTGTTTGAAGGAGATCATTGTAAATACAATCTAGAAACAAATAAAAATACTGAACCAACATTTGAAGAAATGGTCGAGTCTGCTATCAAAGTTCTTTCTAAAGATAATAAAGGATTCTTTTTATTCGCTGAAGGTATGCACTCTTAATACTTATTAAAATGTTCTAATGAGTTTAACCTATCAATTTCGAGATTTGAGTTTAGATATGAGTCATGATTTGATATTAAAAATCAAATAAGAGTCACTGAGCCATCCATTGTATTGATGCAAACGTAGTACAGTATTCTATATTTACTTACTTCGGATGGTCGAACAGCACATGTAGGGCTTTGCCCTCCAAAACAGTAGTTCATCAAGCATTTCTATCTTGGGCAGTGGATTACCAGTCGTCTATAAATTCGATACAAATAAAACAAGTGTTTTATTCTACTTTTGATTTATTCGACGAGAGAGACGTTTTTCGTCTTATTAGGACATTATCAATCTGATCTCTATATATTCAACTCCTCTAGATCGCGCTCGATGGTATCCTTTGTCTTTGCATCGGTCTGCGTAACAATTTTCTGCCCTGGAACATACCATGCAGAACACGACAACCTTTTTTCTCCGGATCTGACGACTTGCCCTATTCTTGGCAATCTTCGGTATCAGATTTCACTTTTGATGAATGGTCGGTTTGTTGTGAATTGAATCTCTTCATTGTGTTTAAGCCTCCAGGTTCCCTCTGCAGTAATGTAATATTTTCCTTGGAGTCAGCGGCGTATACAGAAGGGGGGCGACCCCTCCCCTTGCAGGGCCTACTGACGATGTCTTGTATATGGGTATAATCAGTTTAAATAAAATGACAATGTCTTGAGTATGTGTATAATTTTTGCGTCTCCACTTGATTTTTTTCTGAATCCGTCACTGCTTAGAATCAATAGTCTATATTGGATGAACATGAAAACATGCACATATGTCTATCCTCAAATGTACGGTTAAACACTTTCATATGAAATAAATATGTTTAGAATACCTATAACTAGGAGGGACCGTGGTTGCGTATATACAATTCACACGATCGACCACATCCACGTTCGGACAACGACTCCTTTCTTTCGGCCATTTTCAAACCATTCTCTCTCTTTTACACACCACTATCTTTACATCTTTCATTCTCTTTCATATCCAAACTGTCACCTTTTCTATAAATTTCTAACAAGTGGTTATTCAATGGTTTGTATTATTTTCGATTGATGGACCTTATATACTAATAATGAGAATTGCAGTATTGGTGAACCCTGTGCATGGACACCGAAAGCGATCACTCACACCAGTCACAAGCCAACTTGTAAGCGTTGGGATTCCTTTCTCACTTCTTTCGATTGAATTTTGTACAATCTTATATTTTGTAAATATGGTTCTCTAATCGAGACGTCTTATTGTTTTTTTTAAATTAATACTTCTATTAGTAGTTTAAACTTGTTCATTAAACATGATTTAATTAATTGAAAAAAAAAACACAAACATTACGAGTTCGCCAATTCTAAAAACATGGGTTGATTTAAACATAAATCTCTTTGTTGAAGGGTGTTTGTGTTCACACTGTGAAAATTCATATTCAATCATTTATAAACAATCAAAACACTGTTATAATTTTACCATAAATCTCTTTGTTTGTTGTTGATCATTAGGAGGAAGAATTGACCACGGACACCACAGTGTTTATGCCAGATTAGCTCTCGACGAGACAGCAGAATTTTCCAAAGGAATAGCCAAAGCTGTAAATATGACAAACCCTGAAGATACTTTAATCGTCGTTACTTCAGATCATAGTCATGGAATGACAATGAGTGGATATTCCAAAAGAGGAAATCCCATAGCAGGAGTCAACGGAAACAAGGCACTCGATGGGCTAAAATATATGACACTCAATTATGCTAATGGGCTAGGCTACAGACCTGAACTTCTTGGAATAAGACGGGATGTTACAAAAGAGGATATAAGTAAGTAGCTCTTTATTACTCGAAATATTTTGTTAAATGTCTTTAATAGATTTTTTTTTAAATTTATAAATTACAATTTATTTATTTTACAAAATATTTAAAATAATGTGACATATGTTTTTTTTTTTTTTTTTTTTCAATTTATTTTATTTATCTTAAAGAAACAAGTGTTTCGCTCATAAGATTACAAAGAAATAAATCTTACAACTAGGAAAATAAACAATATGCCTAAATATAAAACCAAATTAAATTATTATATTTATACATTAATGGCATCAGCCTCTAATGTGTTAGTTACAATTTTACTAAAAATAGCAAATATTAATTAAAATAAATTTACTTAATACAATAACAATAATTACAGACAGAAGAGAAAACAGAATTTAGATTTGGTGATTACAGTTATCACACAAAATAATAATTAATATTAGAGTATTTCAAGTCAAGAGCTAAGTTTTTATAAAACCGATTGTCAGATACAGAATAATGTATTATCTAATGCAATTATATTATTAGCCATAGTAACAGTGTTTCTGTGAAAAGGTAATACAAATTTATAAAAACAGTAGTAGAAGAATATAATAATATTTTTTAAACATAACATGCCTTTGACATGTTAATAAAATTATACTTAAGATAACAAAAAATATTACAGACAGAGTAGAGAAAAGGAATTTTTTTTAAAAATATACATAAAATATCACACATCACTAAAATTTAGAGTATTTTAAGTCAAGAGATAGATTTGTATTAAACCGATCAATGAAATCCAGAATTATGTATTATGTAATTTAATGATATTAGTTATAGTAGTTTTGTGAAAAGATACTATGTACATAGGTATAAGTTAAAAAAAAAATAGTTAAAAATTGGAAATATGCCAAATTATGAGCAGTCACATTGTACAATACATATGAATATTTTTGAGAATATTACTTATGTTGTTAAGACATGTTAAGTATTGAAATAATAATAATAAAGGTACAACAGTTAGCAGAATATACAACAAAATACAGTGAATGACACTATGACAACATTAAGAACAATATTACTACATCTGCATTTGCGGTTCGACAAAGTAATGTTTTTTGAGAGCATTTTTAAAAACATTTAAAGATTTGATGGCCTTCAGACCCTCTGGCAATGCATTATATAATTGCATGCCCTCAAAATCAATATTCCGTTTTCCATAGTTTGTCCTTACATTACTTATGACAAAGTTACTACGTTGTCTTGTACTGTAGGAGTGTGTTGTGGCACACGTTGTAAAAGTCATATTTATTTTTACGTGTCCTTTCAGTATTTTATAAATTAACAATGTGGACACATATTTGTATATATTGCCCAACATTGCAATATTTGTTCTATTGTAAACCTCAAGTGTAGGTGTAAGCATACGAAAATTATATAAAGCCTTAACTGCCTTATTTTGCGCTACCTGTAACTCAGCAATTAAAGTTTTATTAGCGTTGCCCCAAACACTATTTAAATAAGAAATGTGAGAATGAATAAAACTAAAGTATATTTGTCGTTTGGTGGATACTGGTAAGAATTTTGAAATCCTGTATAAAGCTCCTGTGATAGGAGCAATTTTATTTTTGATGGCATTTATATGCGGTTTCCAGGTGATGTATTCATCTAAGGTAATACCGAGGTACTTAATAGTCGTAACAGGTTTTAATTCAATTGAATTAATAATAGGTGGAGTGTAGGATTCTATAGTTCTTTGCTGTGATTTGAAAATGATATAATTTGTCTTTGACACATTCATAGATAATTTATTAAAATTTAGCCATTCATTCACAAGATTCAGATCATTCTGGATGTTTTCAAATATTCTATCTGCGTTTTTTCCATAGTACATGAGACACGAATCATCTGCATATTGAGTTAAGACTCCGGTGAGTTTAAGATTGTGCATATCATTAATATAAACCAGAAAGAGCAACGGTCCTAGAATGGAACCCTGTGGGACTCCACAACAGATGCTTTCATATGCACTATGCGTATCAAGTAATTGGACACACTGCTTACGATCAGATAAATAACTCCGCACAAGATCTAAACATTTACCCTTTATTCCAATTTCGTTCAACTTTTTGCACAGTATTTGATGATTCACTGTATCGAATGCTTTTTTAAGATCTATGAATACACCGACCGCTATGTTGCCCTTATCGATATTGGAACGGATATTCGTAAGAAGTTCAGTAACAGCTGATTCCGTACTTCGGTTTTTTCGAAACCCGTGTTGTCTAGAATTGATTATTGTATTTTCTTCTAGGAATGCATTTATTCTATTATAAATAACTCTTTCATAAATTTTTGAGATAGTCGGAAGAACTGATATTGGTCTATAATTAGTACAATCTTTCTTAGAACCACTCTTGTGAATGGGTGTCACCTTTGCTATCTTTAAAGCATCTGGGAATATGCCAGTTTTTATCGAAAAATTTATCAATTCTGTTAAATACTTAAAAATATGAGAGACAGTCGATTTTATCACCTTTACACCTATATTATCTACACCTGTACTAGCATCGTTCCTGAGACCACCAACAATACTTTCAATTTCCTGACTCAGAACAGGTCTCATATACATAGTGCTCATTTGCTTAATTTTTTTCATTCTATCATTTGAAGGTGGAGCAGTATGCGGTATATTTTTTGCCAAGGATATGCCTACCGAACTGAAATAGTTGTTAAGGATATCACACACAGATGTAGGATCACTGACAGTTCCAGAATCCGTGTCGATCAATATTGTTTTTTTAACAAGTTCGTGTTGCTTTCTAGATAACATTGAGTTTATCAGGCCCCAGGTTTTCCTGGAGTCGTTACTGACTTTGTCAAACCTCATTCCATAATATTTTCGTTTTATTGCCAACTTCATACTAGTTACCCTATTCCTCAATCTAACGAATTCAGCTCTGTAGTTACAATCATTTGGATTCAATTTATATTTGGCATGGATTTTATTTCGTCGCTTAATCATCTCTAAAAGCTCGTCTGTTACCCATTCTTTTTGCGGTTTATTTTTCACTTTTAAAGAAATAATACTATTTTTAATTGCATTGTTAAAAAAAGACACAAAATTTTCATAGTTATCATTAGGATTTAGATTATAATTGACCAAAAAATGATTTTTGCTTAGAGTATCACACAGTTTCACATAATCAATCTTATTAATTGTCCTATTAGCAGATTTTTTTTCAATTGAGATAGGCGAATCCATGCATAAGTCAGTTATTAAAATATTATGATCCGAAATAGGATCAGAAAGTACAGTTATAAAATATTTGAATTGTAGAAGATCAGTAAAGACGTGATCTATAATAGTGTTTGTTGTAAAGGTATCCCTGGTAGCCATATCCGCATGCACACTATTCAACAAACAGTAACCATTTGACAATATGTTTCTCAGATATGTTCTCACTAAGGGACTATTGCTTTGAAGCAGATCGATATTAAAGTCTCCGAATATTAATGCATTATGTTCAGTCTCTAGTTTAGATTCTAAGAAATTTATGAAAGACAAAGCATTGGATTGTGGAGCCCTGTAAACACAGGATATTTTTATATTCAATTTGTTTAGGTGGATCGTAATTAAACTATTTTCATTGTCAGATGTAGAAGTAAAAAGATCATAGCTAATATCATTGCTAACGAATATTGAGACGCCGCCACCTTTTTTTTGAGGTCGGCATGAGGATGAGTGTGAATAACCAGGGAGAGTAAAATAATTTGCTTCTTCACTACTCAGCCACGTCTCTGAAATACATATTATATGGACTCTATTGGGAAAACTTTTAATAAGGCATTCCAGGTCATCTAGCTTATTTCGAATACTTCGAATATTTACATACATAATACACAATGATTTTATACAATTCACACTAAAAGGACGTACGTATTTATGAACACAATCGTACTTTTTATAGTCGATATTCACTTCAAATGTTTCATCTGTATCATTGGATTCATCAAAGGTCACTTTAACAATCATAATTTGTAAATGCTCTGGCACGAATATCCATTGCCTGCCACACAGGGCATCTGCGACTGGTAGCTGTATGGTTAATGTCTTCCATTTTACCGGTACAGTTTGCACATACGGGTGTCTCATTATTTTTGTGTTCTACACAATCTATTAGAGAATGATCTTTGGAACAGTATAAGCATTTTTGAGTGCCTTCACAATGTTTCTGGACATGTCCGTATTCCAAGCATCGGAAACACTGGATTACCGGGCTGAAATCTTCAACAACTACTCGTTGATATCCAATATTTATCTTAACGGCATTTGTCAATTTTTTCCAGGTTTCTGGAGAAGCCTGACAAATAACATTCGCTAGCAAGGAGTTCCTGTTGCGTTTCGGCTGCAATGCCATAATCATAGTATTATTATGGCATTGCAGCCGAAACATTATGTCACATTTTTTTAAATATTTTGTAAAACAAATAAATTGTAATTTATAAATTAAAATTATGGAGTTTTACAAGTTGTGCCTAAATAAAATCATAGAGTCTTTAATAGAAATGTCTATCTATCTATTCCCTCACGCCACATTCCAAGTGGGGAAGACAGAGAGAACGGATCGCCATACAGATCTGTCCCTGCATACTTCTTTTGCCTCCTCGGCATTCATGCAACCTCTCATGCACGCACGTTGATTTCTTGTAATCAATACACTGCCGTCCTTAAGAATTTGATCTTCGTGATCGTGCCATGAAATTCTCAGATGCCCGCGTTTCCTCACATCTCTTCTTTCAGACAAGTACATCCTCGTTATCATCTTTTATATGTTTTAATCCTTGTCATCCTTAGATAATCAAAATGTGCTGTGTTTATTTTCTTTTGAAAATATTTATGCATATACTAACTTGTGTATTGTTACACTTTAACACATAAAAGGTCGATGCCATGAATTGTTGGATAAATAAATAAATATTTGACTCATTTTCCTTACTATTTCTAGTCACTAAATATAAACTTTTTAAATAGGTTTTGTACATCCTATTGTATGTATGAAACTGTATGCATTATTTCTGTTTTATTATATTATGTCTTATGCAATCTATTTTACTTAAATTTACTTTATATCAAAACTCGTTTCTTAAAAATTGTATTAAGTTTACTAGAAGACATTGCCTCAATGCAATATGTATGAACCTAAAATACGTAAATATATAGAACCAGCAGGAGAAATAAAAAATATTTGGCATTCTAGGTCCGTCTGTATTATACCTTTAGTCATGTCAGCTACAGAGGTAACTCCGAAATCTTTAATAAATAATTTATTAAAAATAGATTAACCTGTTGATTTATACATCAAAATTCAAAAATCTATTATAATAAACTTATTAATACGAAAAATTTCTAATAAAACTATCTGATGATGGGTGTCTATTCGAAAGGCTTCTGAGTCAAATATTATTCATAGTGAAATTAATGCAGTGTTTTATTTTCAATTTATTTTAATTCCATTAAAATGAACTTACAAAAAGTTATTCCAAGTACTATACAATCAAATAAATCTCCTTACCGGATCGTGTATGCAGTAGAAAAGGTTAAAATCAAAATATGTTATTGTTTTCCAGATAAACCGAGATTCCGTTACCCAGCCTTGTTTCCACTCATTGCTGAGACTCATGGTGGTGAGGATGTTGGAGTATTTGCCAAAGGACCATGGAACCATATCTTTACTGGAGTATATGAACAGAGTAACATTCCTCACTTCATCAGATATGCAGCTTGTTTAGACAAAGACTATCCTTGCTAGGATTTCTTTTTGATTTGTTTTTTTTTTTATCTTTTCTCTATTATATAATCTACTACTATACCATCACGGCATATCCCACAAATGGAGTAACTAACAGACTGGCTGCATGTATTAAAAATATAAACTATCCTCTCCGTGCCAACAAAAAAATAATTACAGAATCTCTCTTTAATATTACAAATAATATTATACACTTCAATCAGTCATGGAATTCTACTACTTGTGTACCAATACTATCATGTTTAACTTTAAACAGCTATGAAATTCTACTACTTGTGTACCAATACAATAATGTTTAATTTTAACCAGTTATAGAATTCTACTACTTGTGTACCAATACAATAATGTTTAATTTTAACCAGTTATAGAATTTAATACGATACGTCGTTCGCCCACATTGCTACATCCAAGGACGAGCACACAAAATAATACGATATCGTCCCTCTAGGACGATCGCATCATATCATTATACAAAATTATCAAAAGAGAAATTATCAAATATTTAAAGACATGAATTTACATTATTTATACATTATACATACATAAGAAAAGTATATAAATTGGCTCAGCCCCCAGCTTTCTATGTACAAAGCACATAGAAAACACATAGAATAGAAATTACATTATATAGAGAAAGTTTATAAAGAAAGTTACAATTATATTTGCAAGTAAAACAGATTAATATATTGGCTCAAGTTCATGTCTAGGTATGATTCTACTTAGTCTGCAAGAGGGATGTATTGTGTGGGTGACAGGTACATATTTCAATTATACATCTTATACTTACGTAAAGCTCAGAGAATTCCTTATCCTTCGGTTTCATCATTTTCTTATGGTCATCATATCATTATAGAATACATAGGTAATTCAAGCAATAATGTTTCTTCTGTTAGCATACTTTATATTGCAAAGATTCTACTTGTCTCTTTTCCTGAGTTGAATTATAGATATATATATCCATATAAACAATCAAAAATTTATGTCAAGTGGAACAAAGATTATCATAAGTACATCATACCCTTCAAAGAAAGAGGATATTTTATTTCCATCAATGGAGCCATTCATTTAGCTCTTTGTTGCTCTCATAGTGAAATAATCTGGTCTTTCATCCATTGGTTGGTCAAGGAATCGAACCTTTATGACATAACTACTCCAAGTATACACTAGGTTATTGGAAGAATATATACAAGGAGGCGAAGAGATGTACTTTAGCATTATTAAAAGTATTGAATCTACTTGTAGGTGTAAAAAATGGATTTCAACAGAAAGATATCGTATGGTAAGTGATTCACATTTATTGTGCAAACATATATATTACATAACAAGACAGTTATTTTCAAAGTAAGTTTATAGGGAATAATATTCCGCCCAATATACAAAGTTATGAAAGTTATACCATATTCGGACTGAGACAATAAAACAAACAATGGCAATTATCAAATACACCATCCTTGGTATTATCAATATAAATCAATACCTGGTTTATCATGTGATTTATAAATATTTAAATGGAACCATTCATCCTTCATTCAAACTCAAAATCTTAAATTATTACACAAAGGAAAGTAATATATAGGTCAGTTCAAAGATAATATGAACTCTGTTACGGAACAAATATCATTACATACAATATACAATAGCAATATAGTCACTTACAGATGGACAGGCGAACAGGTGTTGAATAACACAAAGACGAGTATGTTACTGATGACGTATTTTGTACCCATTGACGGTAGAAGGCAGGGTCGTGAAAGAAACATACTATAATGTCTCTATAGCGGTCGCTGGTCATTCCAAAGACGTATAGGGGTGCGTAGGTGGTGTCAGAATCTGATAGATCCTGTCCTCAAGACGGAAGAGATCACTACTTCTCAAGAGACATGGGATATCTTATACGTTCTTACACTATCCTCAGTGTAAAAGGTAGAAGGCGTCACTATTTCAATAGTCCTTTCAGAAATACTCAGCTAGTCATTTAATCACTCTTTTGACAAGGGTATGGACCGGAGAAGTTACTAGAGGATTACCCAGTTCACATTGTAATGCGAGTTATATCGGTAAATCACCGATACGCAATACATATGGACTACCCGCGTTGAAGAGGTATTCGTTGCAGACTTCGGAACACATTCATGTTTTAATTTAATTTACATCACTGAGCAAGCATAAAGAACTGTTTAAGTGATTTGTATGATTCCTAACATTGGATAGTTGTTCAGAAACAATGGATTATCTAATTTCACACGGTTAAGTAGATTGGCGGTAACACATCAAAACCACGCCCCAACGGACATATATTATTTACTCAAAACTTCCAAATATTATCATTATCACCACAAGAATCGTAGTCTATATATATCTCAAATAGAATATAAGCTTGTCCATAACATTATTCTGTTTATTAATTACTATTAATTATTAATCGTTATTATTGTTCCTTGATATTGGCGGTAAGATTGGTCGCGCACGTAAAACTAACACAGATATTTAAAGTACATTATTAACGACACACAATAAGAATTGTTTTACGTACAACAGAGGGCAACACACTTGTTTATCACATTATGAAGTTAAGTACTATTAAATAATTATCGTTAGTATTATTATTGTGTCGGAGTTACGCACATCGCTGTTCGCGACTAAGGCGGGAAGGGACTCGGCCCACCTCTACGTCCGGCCTAGTCCATGGTTAGGGGGTAACTGAATTTGCTTGCAAGCGACGCGAGGACCTCTCGTTGTGTCGACCGTTTTCTTCAACCGTCGTTTTTGGCGCATCGACAAAATCATACGTTTGGCGTACAAGGTTAGAGAAACACGTGTTAAGGATATGATATTCATAACGTCCAATTATTATTACGAGTGACCCCGTGGACAACAAATGAATGTAGGAACATTAGCCAGTATGAACTTTTCCGCAGCGATTATTTAATGCGTAGCAAATTCTACTACTTGTGTACCAATACTATCATGTTTAATTTAACCAATTATGGAATTTTTCTACTTGTGTACCAATACTATCATGTTAAACTTTAAACAGCTATAAATTCTACTTCTTGTGTACCAATACAATAATGTTTAATTTTAACCAGTTATAGAATTCTACTACTTGTGTACCAATACTATCATGTTTAATTTAACCAATTATGGAATTTTTCTACTTGTGTACCAATACTATCATGTTAAACTTTAATCAGCTATAAATTCTACTTCTTGTGTACCAATACAATAATGTTTAATTTTAACCAGTTATAGAATTCTACTACTTGTGTACCAATACTATCATGTTTAACTTTAACAGCTATGGATTTCTACTACTTGTGTACCAATACTATCATGTTTAACTTTAAACAGCTATGAAATTCTACTTCTTGTGTACCAATACAATAATGTTTAATTTTAACCAGTTATAGAATTCTACTACTTGTGTACCAATACTATCATGTTTAACTTTAAACAGCTATGAAATTCTACTACTTGTGTACCAATACAATAATGTTTAATTTTAACCAGTTATAGAATTCTACTACTTGTGTACCAATACTATCATGTTTAACTTTAACCAGAATTCTACTTCTTGTGTACCAATACCTACTATCATGTTTAACTTTAAACAGCTATGAAATTCTACTACTTGTGTACCAATACAATAATGTTTAATTTTAACCAGTTATAGAATTCTACTACTTGTGTACCAATACTATCATGTTTAACTTTAACAGCTATGGATTTCTACTACTTGTGTTCCAATATTATCGTGTTCAACTTTAATCAGTTACGGAATTTCACCACTTGTGTACCAATACCATAAATAAGTTTATTTTTTTGTAGTACCTGATTTTCCACTTTGCATTATATCTTGGTTACATATTCCAGAATGTTTTTAAGTTGTTTCCAGTCGATAATTTTAATTCAATCTTTGATTCCATAAAACGTATTTTTCGCAAATATATTCTGATGTATTAAAAACTATCATCCGAAAGCAATTAAATATTATTTATCAAATGTTTTTTGTTTGTTTTTGTTTACAAAATAAACCTTGATGCCAATCAGTTAGTATCCTATAGCAGACCTACATAGTACAAGTGTTCAAGATTTCAAGTCATATTGTCGTAAGATTTTTACGAAGTGTTAGTTTCGGTTGACCAGCTTTTAAAAATGCTTACTGAATTCTGGACAAGAATACGAAAATCTAACCCTCTAGAGAAACACGCACTTGGCGATCGACTACAAACGAATTTTCGACAATAATTGCAACAATAACGCACAATTATACAAAAGATTGTCGAAAAGTTCGCCAGTAGTCGATCGCTAAGTACGGTTTGTCTGCTAGTCTGAGAAACATCAAAATCCCTCACCTTCTGAAGTACGCAGACGGTGGTGAGTTTTTTCCAATAATACATCATCCATTTTTAAAGACTGTGTACTACTTGACATTCCATTTATTATTATTTGAAATACTCCTCGTTTATCTAAAATTATTCACTAGATTACCTACTATTGAATAAATTGACTTGTGATCCACTGTTTTTTTTTTTCTTTCATAATTTATGGTGTGATATTGATAATTAAATTGTTCTTTTTAAGATATTCGGTTGACTTTTTATTAAAATTGTTGTCTTAATTTTTTATACTTGTGTGTACATTATATGAATTTTGTATGTAAATTTTCAACATGTAAAAGGCTAGCGCCGTGAAATGTTAATAAAATAAATATTCACGAAGTAGGTATGTATGTACACTGTACAGTCATAATCTACCTTCTTCACTAAAACTATTTTCGATTTAATTTCCAATAAAAACTATTTGATAAGAATAATAATTGCATAGAACTATTTAACATATCTTACTGACCGTAATTCAAATTAAAAAAAAAACGCATAAAACCTATGTAGGAAATGCTGGCTAGGTTGGTTAGGATTCTAGTGAAGAGAATTTCGAGTGTGAGTATCTACAATTTGTCAGTTTGGATAAATCAAAACATTTTATTCTGATTAACTTATTAAAACGAGAGAAATTTCATTCGACAATTCAGGTCACTATCGAAAGACGTCTGTCTCGTTTTATAGTAAGGGAAAGCTTTTTTTATTAATTTAATTATGAAATTCTATTACTTGTCCACTAACACAATGAATATTTCAAAGCTGTTAAACGTAGCTCTCGCATTTTACCTGACCCTTCACATCTGCACGAGTGAAGATAATATTAAGAATATTAGTCAACAGACACCTCATCTGCACAACCAACAGACTGTGCAAACTCCCTTTTGTATGAAACAGGAAAGGTGTCCCGATGCTTACGAATCGGCTTAGGCTGGTTTAAGTGCACTTTACCCATGGCACGAACATGCCGTTGGTGAACAACAATCACACTAATTGTGTAATGTTGAGTTATATTTATAATTTCAGATTGGATATGATGGATGACTAATGTCAACTATATAAAAGTTTTCATTGAAGTAAAGTGTATTACCGGAAACCTATACTTACAAATGGAGCATTAAAAGGATAGAGAGAGATTTAATTTGTTTCTGTTTCGATTCATTACTTTAAATTCAATCGACTCACCTAAATTGTCATATTTACTATTTAGACCTATATTTTATAACTATGAAGGTACATATTATATGCTAAGTTGATATTTTCGACCAACGGTTCTTGGTGGAAGTTCATGTTAAATTAATTATAAACAAAACACTTATTTAGTACTTCCTCTTTACGCCAGCCTGATGATGAGAGCGGAAGCTCTTGAAAGCCGGCTCGCAACCAATAAAGTCACAGTGGAAATACTAAATAGGTTTTTTATTAATAATCATTTGTACATAATATGAGTATATGTTTTTACAATAAATTATGCTGTTTGGTTAAAATTTTAGATGAAAAGTCGATGGAAGATATCTTTTTTTTATTGTCAATAATTAATATGCCTTATTTTAACAAGTGCCCTCGTTAGTAGATAAAAATATAATATAGAACCAATACTCAGCAACATGTCCAGATAGCAAAGTGTCAAACTATTTGATAATATAATTTTTATTTATTATGTATCTTAATGTTTATCAAACTGACTCCAACTGTGATACAATCATAATACCTACCTATTATCACTTTAGTTAGAAATGTATTAACAGTGATTACTGAAACAATAAGAATTTCCGTGCATAGGATTTTAAAAAGGGTATTTTAAAGTCAAATTTTATCAGTTGTATGTTAAAAATGGTGTCGATAACTTGGATTGTGTTTTTGTTTGTCGGCTTACTGTACTGCAGTTTTGCTGTGCCCTTGGAGCAAACTAAAGGTAAGATTTTAAGCTAATCGTTCTGGTGTTTCACTATTTTGAAGTAGGTACTTTCTGTGAATGGCAAAAGATGTTTTCATATTTGAATAGATAATTCTTTACCCCAGCGTGCTATATAACGATGATGTGCAAATAGAATAAAATAATTAAATTAATAAATATACATACTACAAGGCTCTTATTTAAGTGATCATCAAAAATATACCAAAATCGTCACCAAATAATTCAATATGATCGCCAAAATAGTAGATTGATCATCAAATCGTGATCCTCAAATATTTCTAAATTGAATCCAAAACAATAAAACATTTGCCGGCAAAAATAAATCTGATTTCAATATAAAATTCCTACAGTTTTGTACATTTCTATGGAAAAAAATACTCGACATCGGGTACGTGGCCAATTTATATTCGAACTAGATTTTATTTTTGCCGGCAAAAATAAAATCTAGTTTGAATATAAATTTACTTATGTTTCGTATATATTACTTTTTTATGGGAAAAAAAATACCCGACAACGGGTGGGGCCGAAATTAAAAAGTTTTTTTCCCAAAAACTTGACCAAAAAATAATTCTACTAAAATATTCAAATATTATTATTGTAGTCGTGGATAGTGAAATAATAAAAAGGGTCATGTCATTTTAAGCATTCTTAAAAAATCACGATAGTGAAGAAAAATACTTTTTAATGAATTTACTTAAATATTATGAACGATTTTTGTAAGATATTATTATTACAACTAATAATGAGAAGATTTGGCGATCAATCTACTATTTTGGCAGTCAATCTATTTATTTTATGGTCAAATGTATTTTTTGGTGGTCATACCGAAATATTTTGATGATCGGAATATGAAATATTTGGTGGAATTGTTTTGATGTTAATTTTACTTTTTTGATTATCGTTTTATTTTTCTGATGGTCGGTGACTAGGATCAAAAAGATTATTTGATGATCATTTATATAATACCGCTTTTACAATTATGTAAATAAAATTTGTAAACTTTAATTGTCAATAGACAGTGTGCCATTTATGATGTATAAATAAATAAATAAATTACGATGGTTTGGACATGGTTATCGAATGGATGATGAAATAATGACGATGAGGCTGCCTATCTGAAAGAAGGGGTGCGAGAACTAAGTGGCTCAAGTACAGTCGCGTGTAAAGTAAGAGAAATCTGAGTGCGTGTACGAGAAATAATGTAGGGATAGAGCCGTGTGGCATTCCATCTTCTCTGCCTACCCTCATTGGGATACGGTGTGAGAATATAAGTTAGTACTTATGAAACCACGCAGCATATTTTTAAGAATTTTTAGATGAAAAAAATACAGTTTTGTATATTTGTAATATATTTCACATAGCTGTATATTTACTGTTGAAAATTTAATCAAAACTGGTACACAACACAATCGTCAAACATTTATGGTAAATAAATGATGAAATTGAGAATTAAAATATCTTAACTAATTCAACAGATAATAATGACTACTCTATGCACCCAAAGTTGGTCGAATCGGATAAACAAAGACCAAGATATTCAGAGCAGGAGAATGATGCTTCATATTGGCAGAACCTTGGAAGAGAAAGAGTGAAAAAATTAATACAACAGGAACTGAATCTAAACAAAGCCAAGAACGTCATTTTGTTCCTTGGAGATGGTATGTCCATCGCAACCTTAGCTGCTTCCAGGATATATATGGGTCAGCAGAGGGGAGAGACAGGAGAAGAAGCTGAACTGAGTTTCGAAATGTTTCCAACAGCTGGATTATCCAAGGTATAATTATTATTTTTTTGCCCAGCATAATAAAATCAATAAATCAATTGACATAAAAAAATATGAGGATATCTAGTGGCGAGATTATCACTGCATGAGTGATTTCTTCCATCTTACCACGTAAGTAATGTGTTTGTGCTTTTGAAGCAAATAATATGCTTGAGTGTGATCTGTCGGTCGGTCATTGATTGGTGTCGACTGTATTTCAACTTCAATTGTTCAAGGCTCTAGCTTTGGGCTATCGACTATTTCGAGTTAACATTAATATACCTACACAAACTCTGAATAAATAAGCTAGGCGTTTTTATCGCACGTAATGTAATTATTTTTGTGGTTATCACCTTGGAGTCCCCAGCAAAGTAGGTACAGGTCTCCCACCCTTTACAATTAGTTTTTAATTGTCCTGTGAAAGTAGGTGTTCGTCAAATCTCTCGTATAAGACAATTACATACATACATACATACCATCACGCCGCTTCCCTCGCGGGGTAGGCAGAAAGGATCGAGCGCCACTTCCTTCTATCCTTGCATACATCTTTCGCTTCCGTCACTGTCATACAATTCCTCATGCATGCTCTCCTGTTGAATGTGCTCAAAACGTGACCGTCCTGTAGGATTTGATTTAAATGATCTTGCCATTTAATCCTCGGACGTACACGTCTCCGAGCACCATTCCTCTCAGCCAAATATATCTTCTTAGTCATTCTGTCCTCATTCATTCTTTCCACGTGCCCAAACCATCTTAACTTATTTACATTCATCCTTGTTATTACACCAACTTTCATTCCACATTCCTCTCGTATATCACTGTTACGCACACGATCTCTCAGACTTTTACCACACATCCTTCTCAGTGATCTCATTTCAACTGCATTTATGCCACTTTCATCCTTCTTTAACCATGTCCACGTCTCACTTGCATACATAAGTGTTGGCACTAAGATAGCAGAGTGCACCAACCTTTTGGCTGTGGTAGATATGTTTCTATTTGCAATTATTGGTCGGATTGCACCATTTATCTTATTGCCAGCAACTTTTCTCCTTTCAATATCGCTTTCACACTTCCCATCTCTCGTGAACAAACAACCTAAGTACACACATTCGTCAACTTGCTCTAACACTTTGTTGTCAATCATTACATGGCATACTGTTCCCTCACTTCCTCTTTCAAACACCATGATTTTTGTCTTTTTTGCATTCATTCTCAATCCATTAATCGCACAATTTTCATACACACACGTCATCATTCGCTGTAGATCACTTTCACTTTCAGCCATCAATACCAAATCATCGGCAAACATTAACGCTCTTACATTCATCCCATTCATATCAACACCTACATTCATATCTTTCAATGGACGAATACAACACCCTTGCGACATCACGCACCCTTGTTTTACTCCTTTTGTCAGTGTGAACCATTCCGACAGGTTATTGTTCACTCTAACACACAATTAACGCAGCTAAAATTCAGCAATAAGGCATGCTACCCACCCAGGACGTCTTATATTGTAACAATAAAAGATCACGACAATCTGCTATAATAAGATACACTTTTAAAACAATCTGAATGTTTGTCCGCTGGCTAGCCCACATGTGAGTAATAGCAGTAATTGTCACCGTTTGTTAGCTTATAACATCCACAGTTCACGCACCAACCAATTGAAACCTTCAAGAATATTAAGAACGATAATAGATTAGACTTAATCATTTTTAATTATATGTCAATTTATCAAACGGATTGTCAAAATAGATTGACAACAATAAGTATTTCTAATTTGTGTCTTGTAAAATATACCAGAATATGGAAATAGATAGGCATTAAGAAATAAACAATGAGTCGACCTGCGATCTATATTAATTTATTTATATTAATTCATCATCATCTCCGTCGATCCCTCAATCCCGAGGATCGTGACCATCATGCTTCGTTCTGTAAACCATCTGTCTCCACTTTAAGCGATCCTCCGCCATGTGCAAGGCCCCGTGTAGTGAACTCTGTGTGGCCTCCTTAATTTGGTCGCTCCATCTTATTGGCACTCTGCCTCTTACCCGCCTCCCTACTACAGCCCCAGTCATAATTATACTTTCCAGGTATTCATGCTCTCTTCTTGTAATATTCCCGAAATATCACAAAACGCGCTGTCTTCAAATCGTTGAGAGTCGTGTCGAAATGTTTAGCTCCCTGAGGATGGACTCATTGGTCCTGTGTTCAGTCCAATGCACTTGGAGCAATTTCCTCCAGCACCACATCTCAAATGCATCGATCCTCGCGCACTCGCTAGCTCGCAGCGTCCACGTTTCAGCTCCGTACATAAATATGTTGAGTACCAAAGAGTCTCTTTCAATGTCCTACAAAAGATAGATACCTTTAAAATATTTGACTTCTTCAATTCAGCGATGAGATATGTCACCCATCCTGAATGTCATAGTTTTTTGGCAAGGAGAGAATGACTTTAATATTAATTACATGCATTTAGTCCGCTGGCTACCCCACTTGTGTGAAACACCGTAATGGCATGAATGAATGAATGAATAATATTTTCTTTGCTTTCCAAACTTGTTAAATAATAAATCTCAATTGTTAAAAAATATTTATTTATCGACCGACGTTTCTTGGTGGAAATTCATCATTATAAGGAAACAAAACATATTGTAATTCCACTGATGACCTACTGATGACCATTTCATTATCACGAGTGATATTACTTTATAATTATTTTGTTTAATTTTTTATCAATTGTTATTATTTTTAGACATACTGTGTCAACACCCAAGTGGCTGACTCAGCCTGCACTGCGACAGCGTATTTGACAGGTGTAAAGGGTAACTACGGTACCATAGGAGTCTCAGCTCATGTGCCGAGGGGAAGCTGTCAAAAGATGCAGAACACTTCATATCATGTGGATTCCTTAGCCAAACTCTTCATAGACAACGGCAGAAGTGCAGGTAGGATTATTCATTTATTTATATCAGCACACGGCTCAGTTCAATAGACAATCAAACACAAACAGACACAACAATCACAAAATCGCAAGTCGAGAATATTTTCTGTAGGTATAAATTTTGAGTAATTCTATTATGAGAAATAGTCTACTAAATAATGTCAAATAGAAGGATTCTTTTTAAGGATATTTTTTTTTTAATTATGAATGTTAATAGAAGCAAGCATGAATATTTCAAAGAAATGAAATAAACTATTTTGAAAAAATTAAGTAAGCATCAACAAAATAAAATGCATGATATTTCGTCTCTCTAACTAGTCTAGCATCAATATTTTGTCTCTCCATGGCGCGTTGTACGCATTATCACACTGTATCAGTTTCTGTCTATTCGCAAATGTTAACGGCATAGTCGCTAATTTATAGTACAATTATACACCTAAAAAAATACTGTTTGTTTCTTTGTATTTTATTTTAAATATTTATTACTTTGATTGCTTCTCTCAGTTACAGGGACATCGAAGTAGTATTTTGGCCGGCTAGTCCTCCAGGCTGCCCACTATGGCACCTTCCTTTATTAAGTGCAGAATTGCGTATTAATAGAAGTTGGTGGTATCCCGGTGGACGGTGGGTCTCTTTCAGTATAATAGCATGGAAAAGACCACCTGTATATTGAATAGTAATTAATCACGTGTAATAGAATTATAAATTGTTATTACACAATCTCTATCTATCTATAACATCACGGCATATCCCACAAGTGGGGTAGCCAGCAGACCAGCTGCATATAAAATATGCAAGCTGTCTTCTCCGTGCCAATATAAAATCAAGACATTCAGGATGGGTGGCAAACCTCATCGCTGAATTTAAGATGTAAAATGTCTTATTTTTTCGAACACCTGCCTTTTACAGGACACTCGAAAACTTATGGAGAAGAGTGGGAGACCAATTCTTTACCGGGTTCTCCACGGGATATACACAATACTTACTTATAATCAATAACGATTTATGTCAAAAATTTTAAAATTTGATTTAAATTTTATTATTTTAAACAATGCGGAGTCAATAATAATAACAAATTTATTGTGTTGTAATTACATATAATAAAATACATAATTATAGAAAGATAAGATAAAAAGATTAAGAGTAAAATACAATCATTCAGAACGTGACATTGGCATTGTAAAAGATAACACGAACATTAAATAGGTTCCTATGTAAGATAAAAATTAGGTATAATCAAAATATCTCCATTTGAAATGCTTTCTTTTTTTGACTTGATTTTACTCTGTCTCGCAAGTAAAAATCTCAGTAAAAATTACCCAACAGTTATTTTGTTAAAGGCAAAAGACCCAGCTACTGACGATTCGGCTTGAGTCCGTTTATATTACTTTATCCATAAGCTTAGGCCTGTTTACTTAACCTATAGTTCTTCGCCATTTTTTTGTCAGTATACAAACTGTAAGCCGATTCCAGTTCTTTGATACTTTTCCATTTTTTCCATTCTTTCATAAAACATTGTATGATGATGTAGTACTTACTTACTTATGCAGCTATTACTGTCCACTCTTGAACATAAACCTCCCCTATAATATGTCTTCAAGCATCTCTGTCCTGAGCTTTCTGCAACTAGTCACCAGCGATTCTTCTTATGTCTCTCCTACCTACTCTACTTTTCATATTTTCAAGAAATCTCTATCCTACAAAGAAAATTAATATTATTTGTGGATATTGTTCAAATAATATGTAAAATGCTATATATTGTATATTGTGGAATTTGTTTTTTGTTGTGTCTACCTATGTATAATTATGTGATGGTTTATACAATGTAATCTGCTCCCCTCCTTACACAAGTTTACTTTTTAAGGAGGGTAAAACAGTAAAATACATGTACACTATTATTTCATATTGTAATAAGATTATGTTTAAGGTTATTATGTATATTTTTATGCTTAATAAATAAAAAAAAAATTAAAAAAAATAGATTGAGTACGTCGGTAGCCTGGAGGTAGAGTCTCGGCCTTCAGAACAAGGGGACCGTGGTTCGATCCCAGGTGCCGGCAAACTCCCCTTTCACGGCACAAGCTTTTAGCTTAGTGTGAAAGGTGTATAAGGTTGTATTTGGGTTTATAACAAAACCCAGATATATCTTTTTAAAAAAAAAATGAATCATTTTTACAATCATCAATATTTCTAAGTTCATTGGTGGACATAGGTTCCCATTTTTATATCTTTACAGCTATATAAATAAAAGAGAGACATTTCACATCTTTAATGACACCTATCTATGTCTTATTTTTGTTGGCACGAAGAGGACAGCTTTCATGTTTATAAAATGCTGCTGGTCTGCTGCCTACCCAACTTGTGGGATATGGCATGATGGTATAGGAGAAGAAGTCTAAGTAAAAAAATAAATCAATTGCATTACATCAATCGCCCACTAGCCACCCGATACATAATTTTCATCAGACACCTTGTCTGCAACCTTTCAGCACTTTTTTTCATACTAGGCTGCCATTCTAGAGAAAACAATATTGTAATAACCTTAATCTTTTCTTTTAATTATTTTTTTAAAATTTTCAATAATAATTCCAACATATGTTGTGTTCCAGGCGTTATAACTACAACCAGAGTAACTCATGCTTCTCCATCAGGAGCCTATGCTCACACAGCCGAGAGAGATTGGGAGTCTGACACAAACATCCTCGAAGCGAATCATAATCCTTTACATTGTAGGGATATTGCCCATCAACTTATTCATGGAGATCCTGGCAAGAATCTGAAGGTAAGTGGCAATAATGGAAAAAGAAACGTTCGAGCATCAATATTTAAGGAAAACTGTCGATTTCATTCAGCTCAGTTTCACGGAGCACCCAGCAAAGAATTGGTCTCCCACTCTTTTCCGTAAGCTTACAAGTGTCCTGTACAACCCAGATGTTCGATAAAAAAGACATCATACATCACTCACAAATTCACCGACGAGGTTTGCCATTTATCCTCAATGTCTTATTTTTTTGTTGTTTTTGGTATGGACAGCTTGCACGTTTATTACATGCAGCTGGTTATCCCACCTGTGGGATATGTCATGATGGTATAGTAGTAGTAGTATTTTCATTCATCTCTGAACAAGGGGTCATATTTATATACTGGATATAGGGAAAAAATTACCTACTATTTAATTTTAAAGTGGTCTGTAAAAGGCAGGTATTTTTTAACATCACGTTCTTCTGAAAAAATCAAAATCTTAAATCAGCGATGAAGTTTAGTACTCAACCTGAATGTCTTATTATTATTGACAAGAAGAGAGAGACATATGCATGTTTGTTTACATACAGTTGATTCCTGCATAACACTAGTTTTGGGATATGTCGTGATTAAAATTTTAGTGTTTTTTTCTTTTTAGGTTATTCTTGGTGGAGGTAGAAGAGAAATGAGATCTTCAAATGTTACAGACGAAGAAGGAACGGTCGGAAAGCGATCTGATGGAAGAGATCTCATTGAAGAATGGAAACAGCAGAAAAACCTGGCTAAGCAGAAAAACGAATACGTATGGAACAGAAACCAACTGTTGAATGTTTCAAAGGATACTGATTATTTGCTTGGTTTATTTGAAGCTGATCACTGTCTTTACCATTTGGAGACTGATCCAGACACAGAACCATCTTTTGAGGAAATGGTTGAGGCTTCTATCAAAGTGCTGTCTAAGGATAAAGAAGGATTTTTCTTATTCGCTGAAGGTAATTAATTGTCAAAAAAATTAGGCCCTTATAATGTTTTCAAGCTTCTATTTTCAATGTGATTATTCCATGTCGAATAAGATTGTTGTTTTCGTTAAAAATTACAATTTTTGACGCATAAATTATTTATATTTGAAAATTTTCATATCAATAATGTGTCTATCACAGTAAGCTAGTACAAGGAGGGCCAACAACGACATGGTTTTATAATAACATACATACATATGAAAAATTCACACAGATTGAATTTATCCTTAACTACCATATTAAAGATAACACCCAGACACAGAATAATTTTAACAAGGTCGTTCTTACTTTTGCCCTGGTCGGGAATCGAACCCTGTGTTATGTGATGTTAGAGATAAACTTTGAGCTATAATTTCCAGGAGGCAGAATAGATCACGCTCATCACGGCGTTTATGCGAGAGTAGCTCTTGATGAAACTGTTGAATTCTCAAAAGGAATAGCTAAAGCTGTCAGTATGACTGATGAAGAAGATACTCTGATAGTCGTAACCTCTGACCACAGTCATGCAATGACTATGAATGGATATCCCAGCAGAGGAAATCCAATCACAGGAGCTAACGATAGAAACAAAGCTACTGATGGATTAAGATATATGACACTTAGCTATGCCAATGGACCTGGATATAGAAAAGAAGTTGATGGAAACAGAGTTGATGTGACATCAGAGAATATGGGTAATGATTTGGTCAATTTAATATTTTTTGTAAAAGAATCTATTCCGTAGAATCCCCGATAAAGAATAGGTCTCCCACTCTTTTTTGTTAGTTTTCGAGTGCCCTGTAAGCAGCAAATATAAATGAAACGTCACGTTTAAGATATTTCCCATCTTCGATTTTGCCGTTAGGCGATGAAATATGCCACCCGTCCAGAATATCTAAATTTTCATTGGCCCAGTGTGGACAGTTTGCATGATTTTTACGTATATTTGGTTCACTGGTTACCCCACTAATGAGAAATGTCGTGATGGTATGGATGAATGAATGAATCTGTATTTAACTGTGGAGAAACTCGGTGTAATACAACTACCTAGTGATATTTAAAGTTTCAATTTGCTTAAATTAAAATTCATGTGAAAGATATGGTCATCTTTGTATTCAAACCATTCTAGATGAAATATTCACATCGATTTAATTCCAAAAAACAAACAGAAACATTCTGGGAATTGAACCCACGAATCCTTACTTACAAGGCTAATGTGTAAAATACGAATCCTTCCTATTTGAAATATGTATTAACTATTATAACCTCGAGGGATAAAGAATTCCGTACGGATCCAAAATGTTAATAATCTTAGCTGGATGTATAATAAATTTGATTTTTACTAATATTACGTTAACAAAAATATCATTTATCTTCAATTGTATTCTTTTTTTCAGAGGAGATCAGATTCCGTTATCCTTCAATGGTACCACTGGTAGATGAAACTCACGGAGGTGATGATGTTGGAGTGTTTGCCCACGGGCCCTGGAATCATCTATTCACAGGAGTCTACGAGCAGAGCTCTATTCCTCATCTCATCAGCTATGCCACGTGTATTGATGACGAGCTATCAGCTTGTAATGATTGGAAACGATAAAGTATTTTAACGAATAAAATTTTATTCATATTTTCTGTTTTATTTATTCATATTCATGTCCTTCCGCTTGTCCAAGATGGGTCAGAGGTTCATAGTACCTAAATTTGCATTCCATATTAAGATAGCCATAAATTTTACAAACAAAAAATAAGAAAGACGATTACAAAAAAGATGTACTTATCTAAAAGAAGGGCTGTGAGAAAGTGCAGGTATCCTAGGACCTATACTATACTAGATATACTTTACCCTCACGACGTGTCCCAAGTGGGGTAGGCAGATAGATCTATCTTTACACAGTTCCTTCCTTCGCCTCTTCCACATTCATACGATTTCTCAAGCACGCACGTCGTTTCCTCTTACTCAGCACACGGCCGTCCTTCAGAATTTGATCAACGTGGTTCTCGGACGCCCACGCTTCCTCACACTTTCGTTCAGACAAGTAACTTATTCACGCACATTCTGTCCACAATACAACTCCTTTTGCATCCGCTCATTCTTCTAATATCCTCATTCCTCACTCTATCACGCAACATTTACCAACCATTCTTCTCAGTGATCCCATCTCCACTGCCATCCTAGAACCACGTAGTTCAAATTCTTAAGGACGTGCGTGTATGAGAAATTGAATGAGCTTAGAAGAAGCGATAGTAATATGTAAGAATAGATGTATATGGCGTTCTGTTCTCTATGCCTACCTCACTGTGAAGGTATTATAATAAGAAATTCCACGTGCAAAGCTTTATCAATCTCGCAAACCTTTGTTACGTTCAATTATGTACATGAGTTTTTGTAAGATTTATGTGTGAGTAATAAAAAATACCAAGTAATCGCATGATTGACTCTTACAAATCATCGATTGACAAGAAAACATAATCCTTAGTTGCGTTACATCTGTGGAGACACTCCCAACGCGGAGTTATCTGTTTATCTATCTTATGACTTAGAAACGCCAAATAGACGCTGTTCAAAAAATCACTAAAAAAATACGTCAAAAAGGTATTGTGTGAGAAAATTGTTCATGGGTAAGTTCAAAGTATTAATAAATTATATTATTCAGCAAACTATCATATTATTAAAATTTATACTATTAACATATTTAATCCCGACAGCGGCCCTGTGTGATGTTTACTTCTAAAGTTGATTTTATTCTGTGAGGGCATTGACCACATTGTCCTTGTTTTGCACTTGCTTTTGTATTTACTTCATTCTGGCTTACGGACGGGCGCTGTTTCGTCTATTTTATTTATTGTTAAGATATTTTTGTAATGATTTACCATAAAAATCTATAACGTATACCTACTGTGAAATATAGGCATAATTCATTCGATTTCTGATGCTTTATCATACATTAAGCAAAGGAAGGAAGATAAGAAGTTTACTATAAAAAAAGCCTTTTCTATGATTACATAACATAACATACATAGACAATTCACACAGATCGAGCTAGTCCCAAACTAAGATGAATCTTGTATTATGGGTACTAACGCGACGATACACACATATACCTACAGTGCACTACACACATATACATGTAACACCCAGACCCAAGACAATTTAAAAAAGGTCATTCTTCACTTTGCACTGGTCGGGAATCGAAACCGAGATCTCGTGGCTCAAAGGCAAGAGCTTTACCTCCGCGCCACACCGGCCGACAATAAGAATCCTTTTTGTTCTTTAAATTATCATTTGTTAGTTATTCCTTCATTTAGCTTTGTAATTTACAATTTTTTTATATTATTGATATTTTTCTGTTTTATTCATTGACATCTAAATCTATTAAAAATTCATTCTTTTGAAATTATTTATGACATTTTTTATAATTTTTTTTTTATTCCATCTACAAGTAGTCAAGTCAAGACATCTCCTTACTATATTACAATTTTGTATTCTTGACGTATAAGTTAACTTTTTATCGACATTCTATAATCGACACTCCAATATTTTTATTTGTCTTCCATAATACAATTGTTCGATTTGACTAATGTTATAAGTGTTATAATTTGATTCCTATTTGATATTATATTTTGTGTATTTTTTGTCAGTTGTTGTTTCTGTCTTGCTCCGACTGTGTAGTGAATGAGAATTTTGATTTCTTTTTCTGTATTTTATAACATGTTAAAGACTCAAACCGTGGATAAATATTAGGTAATAAATAAATGAATATCAGATCCGCATCGGAAGTAACAATTCAACGTAAAGATTCGTACACCGCTTAAAAAAATATAAGTACATACTTGATATTCACAATAATCGCAGAATCTATAACAATCAAAACTCCACCAAATTCTAAAATAGACATAAAAATATATTGTGGTTTATTTCTACGCAACTAGCTTTTGAACCCGTATTTTTCTAAATCTCTTTTGCGTCACGGCTTATCTCAAATGTGGGGTGGCCAACAAAACAACCACATACCTATAAAAGAATGTGGAAATTTTCCTCTCCGTGCCAATAGAGAAATAAAGACATTCAGGATGGTTGGCATACCAAGTCGCTTACCCCACTTGTGGGATAAGCCGTGATAATATTGAGGGATAATTTGTTAGTTAAGAGAATATACCTATCTAAAAGAGGGGATGTGAGTAAGTGCGGACATCCGAGAACCACGTGACTTAATCTCGTGGATCAAATTATCAAGGACGGTTGTGTGTTAAGTAAGAGAAATCGACGTGCATGTGTGAGAAATTGTGTGAATGTAGAAGAAGCGAAAGAAGAATGTAAGGATAGTTCAGAGATTCCCAACTTTTTTCGAACACCGCCCACTTTGTGTGACCATATTCTAGTGCCTCTCGCAGGCCGTATTCTCCTAGGAGGCAGTAGCTTTTTCAAAACCTTCCGACTCTCTTTAGCCCCCTTGTTTTTGGTTTGGCCTCTCTTTGGTTTTTTTTTGTCGCCCCCTTGGAAGGTTCCAGCGCCCAGTTGGGGACAAAACTGCCCCCTTTGTGAACCACACACACCCTTTGGAAACCACTGGGAATAGATACTCGTATATATGGCGTTCAGTTCTCCCTGCCTAGCCCACTTGGAATATGGCGTGATGTTAAGATAGATAGATAGTTCGCTGGTTGCCCCACTTGTAGGGAATGGCGTGATGTTACAAAAAGACTTAAAGTAAACATGTTTGTGTTACGTTAATTCAGTAAATTGTCCAATAACTGTGCGACTAATGGGATGTAATGATGCGACACTTACAGTGACCAATGATCTTCTTACCACTAGGTACGTGTATAATACTGGTTTATGGGAAAACGTCAAGGTTGACAGAACACTGAAGTTCACGGGTAGGCTTAATGACAACCACATGCCAAGTGAGACATCCTTTGTACAGAGACCTTTAAAGTATAGAGTAGAAACTCAAAAGAAGAATAATTTATAATGCGGCCAATCAAATTGTGCTGCCAAAAAAAATGTATCTATCAGTCTTATTTTTTTTATTTATTTACATATCCACGTCGTGAGCCTTTTACTGGAAAAAATACACAAAAAACACAGTCGAAGCAAGACAAGAACAAAAATTGGCGAAGAACATAACACGAATGGAAATCAATTCATAACAACAATAACTTTAGTCAAATCACAAAATATTGGAGAGTCAGTATAGAATGCCAATGAAATATGTTGTAATATGTCAAGAATTGAAATTTTGATAAAGTTAGGAGATGTCAAGTAGGTAGAAGAAAAAAAATCACTGAAATGAATGAAATATTGGTCACTCTATCTTTGTTATTTTTTTGGTCAAATAATTAAGGTAATATTACCTAAATAAAACAATACATAGTTAGGTAAGTACTAAACATTATTATTCACATTGAATATCAAAGTACCTACCTCCATAATTCTCAGCATCAACTTTACAACAGAATCAGTATTCTATAACTTATCAAAACTGGCATACATCTTATAATATTTGCGAAAAAATGTTATAACTTATTTGAAATTTTATTACGTATAGTCAATAATTTCATACGTGTTTTTCTTAGATAAATCTATCTATAATTAATGTATAATTGTATTTATTCAATTCTTGATAATGTGTATAATATTGATAATAAAATAAATAAATAAAATATTTCTCAATTTCTTTGCACAGTTGAACTGATTAATTTTCAAATTTTATACTCATTAATTGAAGCATTTAATAAAAATCTGAAGTTATTTCAAACTGCAATAGAAAACCAAAAACTTTTTTTTATTGATGAAAGATACCAATTTTATTGAATTAGACATTTTCATTGGCTAAATTGTATTGAGTAATTCTTTGCCTTCTTCTTCTCCAGTTATCTCACCTCTGCTAGATCTAGCCCACTTTAACATCTTTAACATCCTAATATACATCTTACATCGGTGACAGGGATAATTTCACATTTGCTTCACTATAAATTTTGTGATCTTTGTACCCTTTTTCATCTGTGAACTTTATGTTAATTTAATCTACTTATTTTTTTTGATAATTGAGAATTCGGTATTTTCAAAATTTAATAAAAATCTAAATATTAATAAATAGTTTGTTAGATTTTTTATTGTACAAAATGAACAGTCAGTTGTTTTCAAAGTTTTTATTATTATTGGTGTTCTCCTTTTCTTTGTGTTGCTACTCTGTTGGAGCAAAGTTGGCTAAAGCACACTCAAGAGGACATTCAGGGAAACTATTGGGTAATCTGATGGACTTCAGTTGGAAGCTGCCAGAGGATGGTGGAGGAGGAGACTCTCAATGTGAGGAGGACATTAGGAAGATGTACAGCAGTCTCAACAATATGACACTGTGGGCATTTCAAAGTAAGAAATTTAATTCATATTTTCAATGTTTTTTTTTTTTTTTTCTATCCTGTTTTTTTTTAAATCGTGGAATCCTTGCTAAAGAATAGGTCTCCCACTCTTTTCAGTTATTTTTCTAGTGTCCCGTAAAAGGCAGGTATTCGTAAAACATCATTAATGATATTTACTGGCCTTCACCTGTAATGATTCTACCAAGAATCGTCTTATTGCCTGTAATAATTTATTTATTTATTTTATTATTTATTTATTTATTTATTTATTTATTTTATTCTTTACTGTACATTGGTTACAATATTACATAGTGAAATAGTGGCATAAAAATAACAATTATAAATTCAATGTACAGAGGGCGAGTTTATCGCTAAAATGCGATGTCTTCCAACTAACCATAATACAAATACATAATTTTTTCACGAAATATAGTGGATAACCCAACTAAATGAGACATGTTCTAGGGCAATCCAGTTTATCAACACATTCTTAAAAGCAATACAATAATTCACAATAATATTTTTTCAAAAAAAAAGAAGAGAAAAAAGAAAACCTGTGATCAATACTACTCACATACACAGATACATACCACCCACACACACACCCTCACACCCTCACACACACACCCTCACACACACACCCACACACACACACACACCCTCACACACACACACACACACACACACACAGAAATAGTCACACACATACACATAAGGACACAGCTACCCACACGCACATCGACCAAAACAACAAACAATGAACAGCACAACTACACAACTCGGTCCAGAATCTCCTGCAAGTCATCCACAGATACATTGAGAATCCACTCAGAAATTCTTCGCCGGAGAATATTAGTATGAGTGACCTTTCGTATGTCTTCGGGCAGACAGTTAAAATATGTTCTTGGAGCAACACGCGCAAATTGTCGCTGGCCAAAAACTGTGTTCCTAAACGGAACCTCCAAATTATTCGATAACATTCTCCATTCTCATAATAATTCAACGTGTTCTGGGCTTGCTGCATCCGCTTACTTCTAAAGATCTTTCTTTATGTTCGTCACCCAATCATTTATTCAAAAACCTTCAAACACTTCTTCTGCCTTTTGTTTTGTCGGTTGCCACTCCAGAACTTGTTTTTATCTACCTTCAGTCTTCTCATGCAGCTGAGTTTAATACTCGTAGTGGTTGATGTTTCGACCACGTCAATTACTTTAATTTTCTTCATAATCCATTATTAATAATGAAATCTTTTACTAATGGTTTTCTTTTTCAATAGTTATTTTTTTAAACATTACAAGATTTTGTATGTTTTTTTTTTCTTTTCTATCTTTTATTAATAGTTTTTATTTGTACCTACTTATAATTTGTTACAAACAATTTTTTGTGTGTTAGCGATGACTGCTTGTGCGATAGGCTAGCGGGAACAGATGAATGAGCGGAATGTGCGATACCTAAATAATTGTCTTAACTGTGGTACATGTTTTTGGATGACAGCTGAATTATGAACGACTTAATTTTATATTTGTAAACCATATACATAATAGTTGTCTGTTTTGTACTTTTGATCAATAAAAATAAAATTAAAATAAATCAAAAAGAATTTGTATATTGCCCAATATAGGGACACATTTCCACAAGTGGATGTTAAACTTCGGGGTACCTGACACGGTATCATGTCACATGTATTAATTTCATAGGAAATAGAGAGGACAGTTTCTCTATTAATTATCAACATGCTGTTAGTCTACTTACTGTCATATTTATGGAATATAACTTAATGTAATTAGAGGCAATAATATTTGACATAACAAACACAACACACATATGGAATCCGATGTATGATAAATATATTACGACTATTGAACGTTTGCAACGTAAATTTTTGCGAATGTGCAGACGCAGATATGGCAATAATATGATCGATAATCTTATTGACTTGTCGAGTCGTCGAGAACTTATTGATGCGTGTGTTTTGAGGAGAATCTGTACATCTGATATCGATGTTCCTCAATTATTGGCTGGGATAGGTTTTCGTGTACCATCAGATAGAAGATCGTATCGTCCATTTTACTTAAGTAGCGTACGCACTAACGCTGGTTTGAGAAACCCTCTGCACCGCATTATGAATACTTATAATGGCAAGTTCAGTGACATTGACATGTTTGCCGGCAGTGCTCGCACTTTTAAAATGTCAATTTTGCAGGTTATGTGTAGCGGTCCGTAACTTTGATTTTCTCTGCTTCTCTTGATTATCAGTGTTTTCCATCCCTTTTCATATTTTCTTGTTTCCCATGACACTCAATATTGTATTAATTATAGGTATGTTGTTCTTTATTTTGTAAAGGTAGGTAGATTTTACTTTGAAATTGCTCTTTCACTCTTTCATTCATGACTTTAAGTGATGTTTTGATTATTAGTTTTGTGTTTTTACTCTTAATTTCTTTTTTATTATTGTTTTTAATTATGTATGACAACCAATTGGGCATTGATTTAATTTAACAGAATAATATATGAACACTTATAAACTGGACATTGCATTGCATACTTATTGTTGATTATTGCATTATTGTACTAAACATATTTATTTATTTTTATTCTATTTATTTATTTTCTCGAAGGGAACAAACAGTCAACACAACAAGTATTACAACAATTAAAATTAAATGAAATATGGACCACAAGAGTCCCCCTATATTACCACAGTTTAAAAAATTCAAAGCAACTAAGACGAACACACAAAACCAACAACAAAAACAAAGAAATATAATAATAAGATAGGATAAGGCAAGATAAGAGAAAAGTTAAACATAATGATCAATCATATTATAATACAATTAATAAAATCAACAAAATAAAACACATCAATGAACAGTAAAACCACCGATTCAAGCAATATATAAAATAATAAGTATAAATTTCTCTATAATAATATAAAAGATAAAGAATATTAATGAAATAATAAGATTTAAAAATATAATAATATAACAAAAAATCATAAATTAATAAATAATGAAATCAAAAAGTCAGTTATTCGAATTAAATATACTATAATAATAAAAAAAAATACATAAAATAAAAAATAAATTTAAATTAAAAATAATGAATATAATATAACATAATATAATATAATGCAATATAATATAATATAATACAATATAATATAACATAATACAATATAATACAATATAATAATAAGATTACGGCAGATAACCAATAAATAATAAATATACTATAATAATTAAAAAAAATACATAAATTAAAAAATAAATTTAAATTAAAAATAATGAATATAATAATAAGATTACAGCAGATAACCAATTAAAAAATGATACACCAAAAGCGACAGTGAGAATTAAGTAGAATTGAATCCAGCAACAAGTGGCTCATGGAAGTAAGTGGAGTTGGCATAAAGTCCAAAAGATAAAATTGTAAAACTATAAACTATGAGGGATGTTGCGACAATCTCAGCAGTTGGACAACTCCAGTTCTGAACTGATTTCTACTCAAATAGAAAATGTCCAGGGCCCTGAAGAATGAATTATATAGCGTGCAACTACGGTGAAGAAAAGAACCCTGCATGTAATTTGTGATACACGGGGGTAATCTAAACAGATAATTAGATCGCGTTATGTCTGTTGTGTTCCGTTGACCAAAATAAATAAATAAATAAAAACATAACATACATAGACAATTCACACAGATCGAGCTAGTCCCAAAACTAAGATATGAATCTTGTATTATGGGTACTAACGCGACGATACACACATATACAATACACTACACACATATACATGTAACAACCAGACCCAGGACAATTTGTAAAAGGTCATTCTTCACTTTGCCCTGGCCGGGAATCGAACCCGGGACCTCGTGACTTAAAGGCAAGAGCGTTTCCTCCGCGCCACACCGGTCGATTTAAAAAAAATGCTTTTGTTCTGTACCAGCCTTCCCATGATTTGTCACAATAGTATACCCATGTTAATTGTATGGTACATTTCAGTGAGGAAGATGTCGTCATAGTAGATATAGAAATATAAAGATAGTGTCTAAAAAGTTTAAAATCTATTTTTTGTGTTAAGTGTGGGATATTTATTTATTTATTTATTTATTCAACCAAACATACGGCTTACGCCATTTACAAATATCAAATTAACTATAATATAACTATACATACCTAGGTACATTTTTATACTTAGATCTATCATGTTCGTTGCTAAAACAAATTTGGAATTATACTAGAAATTTATATCCTACCCATCAGGTAACAATAATACGGAGAACGTTATTTTTGCTAGTACAGTTGATATATGTAATACAGACATTCGCTTAGTGCCAATGCGTGATAAGTTAATTGACTATCAATAATTTATTAATCACTGATATGATTATAATATGTCTTTTCAGTTAACCACGTCTCATCATATTATTTACCATTTCTCATAGATTTTTTTTCTTTCTTCTATCTACTTGACATCTCCAAACTTAATTTCAATTTTAATTTTAATTCTTGACATATTGCTAAACATTTCGTTGACATTCTAAGTGTGGGAAGCCACTGCCGGTGGGACCAATGGATGGATCCACGGATCTAACTACCAACTAGGTTATTTTGACGAGTGCCTTGGAGCGGAGAATCCAGGAATGGAGAGACAGTACTGTCTGGCTACTATCAACATTACAAAACATCCTACACAATCATTGATAGATACATACATGGAAAATTTTCGACCAAACGACAGTGTCTATGATGCCTTGTTTGTAAGAAATATTTTTTTCAACTTTTTGCTTGCTATCTAAGTAATCTCAAAGTATACTTCTATAAATAGATCACACAATTTTATCAGAAACAGATTTCTGAGTATCAATCCCATCATCAAGCAATTCTAGTGAGACAGAACAAGTAGACGAAATTCCAAATCGATCTCACCTTGCACACTTCTTTGACTTTCTCCTTTTCTCATGGAAATATTAATTTATGAAAGATTATTATAATAAAAAAACACTGCTTAAATTCATTACATTTTTTTATTGATACATTTTTTTCGATTGCAATGTATTCATAAATACGTATTTGATAAATATTTATTTGATTCTAAAGATAACTAAATGTTGGTCAAACACGTTTTATCAATAAACAAATTTATATTGGATTTAAGAAGTGACTTTAATTATAATAATCCTTAAAAGTTAATTTTCACAGAGTTTTTTTTTTAAGATATATCTGGGTTTTTGCTATAAATCCAAATACAACCTTATACACCTTTCACTGTAAGCTAAAAGCTTGTGTCGTGAAAGGGGAGTTTGCCGGCACCTGGTGATCGAACTACGCACTTCATGTGCATGAAGCCAAGACTCTACACCCAGGCTACCGACAAACTCGAAAATACCGAAAATGAAGAATACCTAATTATAATTGATGATTGCAAACATTTAAGAAGGCTATGTCAAAAAAATATCTAATTCATCTTTTTACTTTAAAGCAATAATAAACATGATTTGATTGTAAATGAATTTTCAGTACAATGGAGATGTATTTTATTCCAAACGGAGCGTCATCTTCTGGGGAATTTGCACTCCAGCGAGTTGTTCCAACAGGCAACTTGAAGTCATTTTGCAGAAACATGTTGACAATGAACTGATGATCAAATTAAATGGCACTCATAATGAAACGGACAATTTTTTGTTGCCAAAAATTTCTGTCAATTTAGAAGAGAAAAAATGTCAAAAAAGGGGAGGTTCTAAATCATTAGGCTCTGGAGTTATCTGCTTTATGTAAGTTATTTCGATTACTTTAAAGAAAATCTCTTTTTTTCATACTAATTTATCGATATTTATTTAGTACAACTATACATACGCAGGGCTACTCTTGACACAATCTAAATATGATCTTAATCTAGTCTTGATCTTAGTCATACGACGCGCAAAGGGAATATGGTCAAAAATACCAAGCTACCACTACCGCGAGATTGGTATGCACGTATTTTTGACTAGTAGTCACTTCGTGCGTCGTATGATTAAGATTAAAATAGTATTTAGATTTTGTCAAGAGTAACCCTACTGTTTTTAGTTTTACTCCTTATTTTTAAGGTGACCCGGGTTTCAACATTCGATATTTTCGTCAAACTCTTGATAATAAAGGAACTAAATTTTGTAATCAAATGTCTTAAAAACAATCTTTTTGAAATGCACACCATGTTCTAAATGTTCCGCCCAGTAGAAAAATAAAAGAGCTTCTGTATTTTATCCAAGCATTTTTTAAAACTCATGATATTGATTTCATATTTTTTTTTGCTAACAAGATTTGCTTTTAAATTCTCTCTAAACTGTTTTAAATGTTTTTACAGATTGATTACAAGTCTTACTAGTTTAGCTGTCTTAATTGGCTCAGTGTTTCATTGGTATATTGAGTACAAAGAGTCAAATAAAGGTAAAGAAGAGGTTTTTTTCTCTCACTATATGCATTATATTTGTACTAAATCTGATTCAAATAACATTCTAAGATATTGATTGCTGTAGTTTCAGATGTAATTCCTTATTTGGTCCGGACTTTTTCCCTGGGTTATCATTTGAAAGGATTGACACTAGGTGCCATGGGGGGAAATAAGCAAGGAATGGATGTGTTCTGGGGTATAAGGGTCATATCACTTTGCTTTTTCATCGTGACACATAGGATTGGCACTAAATTAGCAGGACCAATTCTGAACAAGAATGAAATGGAACAGGTTAAGTAATTTAAGTTGATACAAATATTTTTATTATTAATTTATGAATATTGTACATTTTAAGATTTAAATACAACCTTTACCATCGGAGCTCAGAATGGAAGATTTATTAGCATTCTGCAATACAAAATTTAATTTGAGCTGAATTTAATAGAATAATGAAACGTTCCATGTTCCATGTTCCATGAAACGCTTTTCCGTTACTAGAGACAATCGTGGTATGAGTGTGTCTCAGCCAGTTATCAAAAAATTGGGAACATACTAAAACATTTGAGACATTCAAAGCAAAAGTGGACTAAGCCACATGATGACCATGGAAGGGAACTATGGAAATTCATATAAAACTGGGGATTTTCAGATGCAAAAGTGAACTTAACTTCAAATAACAAAGTTAAATCAAGTTTGAATTACTTTTGAATTGAAAAAAAAACGCAAGATACACGAATTTTCACAACTCAATAACTCAATAATGCCCCTCATGTGGCTTGGTCTATTTTTGCTTTGAATGCCTCATTTATCATCTCCATTTCAGCGATGATGCATACCACCCATCCTGAGTGGCTCTTTTATGTAAAACTATGAGCACGACTAGATGATGAGTTAGACTGTTTCACTTTTGAAATATGCTTGTTAAAAGAAAATGAAAATATATGTGGGCGTGTACGTCCGTGTTCGTTAATTGTAATTAACTGTGAATTTTATAATATTCTATTTCAGATGTATCACAAGCCTATTTATACAATCATTTACCACGGTGATCTTCTGGTAGATAGTTTCTTGGTATTGAGTGGCGTTCTATCATTTATAGCCAATATTAAAGTCTTGAAACATGGAATAAGTAAATATCCATTTCTGATTCTCTACAGGTATATCAGGTAATGTTTTTTTTACTTCATTCAGATAGTTTTCAATAAATAAATATATATTTAACACTTAAGTTATCCAGTTTCGCCTCGTGGTGTTTCCGATGAAGAATAGGCCTCCCTCTTCCAAGTTTTTGGATGTCATGTAAAAGGCAGATTTTCGTAAAACATCACTTTGAAGACATAATTTATATTCAGTTCAGTGATCCTCAAAGTCTTAACTTTTATTGCCATGGAGGGAACGATTTGCATGTTTATCACAAGTAGTTGGTTCGCTGGCTACCGCATTAGTGGAAGATCTCGTAATGGAATAGATCGATGGATATCCAGTTTATTGTATTGGTGCACAAGTAGTAGAATTCCATAATTAGTCTTTTGAGAGAAAAGACGCCTTTAACATGTTTTTATCAAAAGTAGAAAGAAACCTTGTTTAAATTTATTCTACATTATCCAGATTCTCTCGTGGTGACAAATTTTTCCTCTTCAGAGAAAATATTGCCATCAGTTTTTTCACTACCATCAAAATAATGAAATTATGTTGTTTCAGAATAGTTTCCATATATGCATTGGTCATATTATTTACTGCACACATCCTACCTTTGACGGGGTCTGGCCCCTTATGGTCAGAAATGGAAGCTGAGGGTCAGTACTGCAGAGAAAATTGGTGGGCCAATCTGCTGATGGTAAACAATTACGTAAATGTGGAGAAAATGGTAGGATTTATTATATTAACGTATTTAATCGTCGATTATTTTGAATTTTCTATGTGAATTTATAGTACTTCTCCTGGAGAATAAGAATCCAGCGGAATTAGGTGGATTTTTAAGCACAAAATTAATTATTTGCATTTTCTTTACACGTTTGACGTATCTAAAGTATACTCAAATTTTTACGTTTGTCTGATTTGTAAATTAGTTTAGGGTTAATCTGGTGAATAAAGTTGAAGTAAATACTTCGATAATTATTTATTTCTGTTGTAGTGTATGGTCCACTCCTGGTACGTTCCATGTGACTTCCATTTGTTCCTTGTTTCCTTGGTTATATCGCTTTTCTTCAGGAACAAGTCTCACATCCGTATCGCTCTCTCCGTCACAGGATGCATCATTGTAATCAGCATGCTGATCCCAGCTATCATAACCTATGTTCACAGACTACCTGCAACAATGCTTTTTACAGATGAGTAAGTAAAACTAAAAATGGCATCATATTCGGTAGCCTAATGGATTTTGTATGCTCCTAGTACGAATTTATTTTGTATGCTCCTAGTATGAATTTTTTTATGTTACTAAGCATTAAGAGTAAGCATTAGGTGTAAATAACTTATTTGAAAATTGTCAGGCACTACTTATGAGAAATTTTGAATCCACATTTTCTACAGAAATGTAACGTCGCGATTCGCTAACTATAAAGTGAAAGTTTGGAATAGTAAGAAAAAGTTGCACCTTCGTAATACACTCGCTCTCTGTAGGTGTATTGATTTATTTGATGTGAATGTATTGATTTTAATGTTTTAGTGTTAGCTAGTGAAACAACATTTTCAATAATTTTAAATATAAAATAACACTGATTTTTTTCTCAAAAATGTATAGGTACAACGCTTACCACAAGCAAACCATGCGCTTTCGCAAGTTGACATCATCGGGGCTCAGTACTACCTATACATATGTACATAAGCTAAAACAGAACTAATCATCTATTTGTACATATAATGTTAAGAGCACAATGGGTGAGTGTGTTTTGGTTTTGGTTTCGTCAACGAGGCATAGAGGTCTTGTGCCGCTTTAGGCCTTGTGGATCGTGAGCCAAAGTTTGATCTCCACTCTTTCTGGGACTCTCAGCCAGTGTAGATCCTTAAGTAGTGGTGTGATGTGGCAGACCTTGTTATTTCTTTAAATTCTCCTAGCAGCAGAATTAAAGGCCATCTGAAAATGATTAAAATCTTGTAGACTAGATTTTTTTTATTATTATTATTTAACTCATTCAATATAACCAATAGCATTTATCAAAATATGATTATATGTCTTTTCAGTTTACCACGTCTCATCATATTATTTACCATTTCTCATAGATTTTTTTTCTTTCTTCTATCTACTTGACATCTCCAAACTTAATTTCAATTTTAATTTTAATTCTTGACATATTGCTAAATATTTCATTGACATTCTATACTATTTTGTGATTAGGCTAAAATTATTGCTATTTTGTATTGATTTCCATTTGTGTTTTTGTTTTTCGACGGTTTTTTGTTCTTATCTTGCTCCAGCAGTGTTTGTTGATGAGAAATTTGATTTGTATGTTTTTTTTTGTGTATTCTTAAACGTGTAAAAGGCTCACGCCGTGGATTTGAAAATAAATAAATGATGTTTTTTTGTTTTACAGGTTTTTTATTTCTCCTCGTCTTGACAACTTCTTCCGGAAGATCTTTATTGCAACACACACAAGAGCGTCGCCTTATTTTATTGGTTTCCTCGCTGGATACATCATTTTCGAATATAACAAAGCAGGAACCAAAATACTGTCAATGGTAAATATACTAAGATATCAAAACCAATCAACCATCTCTATTAGAGAACCATATTTGCTTAATGCAATATTGTACAATATCTAATCAGAAAAAGTGAGAAAAGCATCCCAACGCTCACGAATTGGCTGTGGGCTGGTTGGAGTGATCACTTTTATTTTTAATAGACAAAGTTCCTCAATTCTGCCATTCTCACTGTAAATATTTAAAGTTCACTTTCTTACTGGCATGTCATGTAGTTCTCTGGTATAGATGTCTAATTGGCTTTGTCATCTGCACGTTGTGCCTAATATCAGTTAAAGATATAAAAATAAGTTAGTATTGTCGACCGACGATACTATGCGGAAGTTCATGTTAAATCAATGAAAATAAAACACTTATATTTAGTCTTTTCACTGTGACTTTATGATGAGAGCGGAAGCTCTTGAAAGCCCGTTCGCCATCAATAAACTCACTTTGGAAGTACTAAATATAAGTAAAAAAATTGAAAATATTCTTAACATACTGAGATTTTCTTTTGTGTCTTAATAGAAATATTTTCCAGTAGCATAGCAATGTGACTATTTTATCACAAATTTGGAGACTCAACTTTCCGACAGTAATCTTAAGATTTTTTTGTGATAAATGATGCTGACAAGTTAGTTAGTTAGTTTGACAAAATAGTTGGTTTGCTTCATCACTGGTGAATGTAGGATGACATACATGATGTTAACAAACACCCGTCTAGGTTTAAAAAAAATGACAGTATTTTCCACAACAGTTGCTTTTGGATAAAGTTTCTCGACTAATTGGGTCATTGATATTGTGTTAACACAGAAATTAATAAAAATCAAAAGATACCTATCATTCAAAAAGTAAAAACACAAAAATTGACCAACTGCTTATGCACCAAAAAAAAAACCTTCTACATCCTTATATGATCTATCTATACCCCCACCCCGTATCCCATGTGGTGTAGTTAGAGAGAACGGAACGTCGTATAGATCTAACTTTACATACTTCTTTCGCTTCTTCTGCTTTCATACAATTTCTCAATTTCTTATACACGCTCGTCTATTTTTCTTACTAAACACTTGGCCGTCCTTGAAACGTTGACCCACGTGGTTCTCGGACGCTTTCGCTTCCTGACACTTCCTCTTAGTAAACCTTTCCTTATC
The DNA here is from genome assembly GCA_947579605.1 of Athripsodes cinereus. Lineage (NCBI taxonomy): Eukaryota > Metazoa > Arthropoda > Insecta > Trichoptera > Leptoceridae > Athripsodes > Athripsodes cinereus. The sequence continues at coordinate 1,450,928 of OX388321.1, forward strand.
CATTCGTTCCACATGTCCTGTTCATCGTAACTTATTTACACTCATTCTATCCACTACACTCCTCTTGCACTCCAGCTTATTCTTCTTACATCCTCATTCCTCACTCTATAACGCAACAAGATTCCTTGTAGATCAGAGAAAACATTTGCACACTAAAAAAATATTTTCCAGAGAGTGACAACTTTAATAGGAGTTCTGTCAATAGGAGTGCTTGCTGGAGTAATGTCCTCAGGCACAATCTTCTATCAGCCATATCACCGGTATAATGTTGTGGAAGCAGCCTTCTATGCTGGATTCCAAAGATCCATTTGGGCTCTGGCACTCAGCTCTTTGATCATGTGCTGCATCTTTGGCGATCTTCGTAAGTATGCTTATAATTTATATCTAACCAAAACTTCTGATTTAAAGTAAGTGTATATATTATTATGTTAGTTCTTTATTTTACATTGCTTTTGTTCTATTTTAGTTAGTAGATAGTATAGATAGTAGTAGTATGGTTGTTCTATTTTTGTTTTGCTCAAAAGTTCAAAAATCTAATTTGTTTAATTTTGATAACGTTTCATTCAATTCTTGTTCCGAAATCTATCATGATCCACAGTGACTTCCACTCCAATTCTTTGAATGACTTTCTGAATGAGTTTTCATAGTCAGTTTAACACATCTTCACGTACCGTGTTTCCAAAGATACGTGTTATGCAGTGGCGTGCCTGAGGTTTTAATACTGGGTAAGGCCACCCTTAATGATTAAAAAGTTTCTATATTACTAACAAACGAGTGAGTGGCTTTGATAATAATACAAAGTATGTGTGGTACAAAAAATAATTCCACTTCACTTTAAAAATAAAATATCAAAATAAAACGATAAAAAAATATATGATATTTGACTTTATATTGGTACCTGAATAATGGTCAGCTATCCAAAAACTGACAGTGTCCTGCTTTACTCGTTGATCGAATGAGGACCGGTCCATACAAAAGCTGTGATCTAAAGATGAAAAATCTCAAAATGCTGGGATTTTACCATTTCCTTTTTTACGCAATATCTCATGTATCTATGATGCATCATGTCTTAAAACGTAACGTTGAATGCTGCGCAATGAGAGACACGTGCGAGACAAAAATATAAGTCTCGTCAGAAATAATGTGTGCGGTAAAGAAACAAAAAATACGGCTTTAAAATTACGGGTTTCAACGGCATCGCATTTAAGGCTATGAGTAAGGCCATTTTGGACATTTCGCCGTCAAACCACGCCGTAATTATTAAAGTGACGTGTTCCAAAAAAATATATAATATTATTTCATCCTTTTGCAAAAGACATTACTAGATAACTTTTTTATATTTTGTGTAATTTATACGTAATAAATTTTTAAAAAGTACCTGTTTTCTCCGATTTTCTATGCATAACTCGAACATCATGAGACTTAGAAACATATATATTTTTTTAAATGAAAGATCATTTAAAATACCTTGTACATTGCAAGACAGTTTTTTCGTTTTTTTTTTTACTTATTTTTTAAATGAGCAAAAACCGTGTTTTACATATTTATTGAAACTCTTGAATCCAGCCCACTGTTCGCGCCGCGCGGGATTTTAAACCATGTAGACGTGCACTCTCACACTAAATTTGAGACTTTCGTTTACATCTCTTTAGTCACGCCTCGTTTCTCGAAGCGTTCGGACGTGGACGTGACCAATGAAATCCACTTTCATACAAAGTTGCTGCGCTGCGCGCAATATTTAAAAATGAGCGGATTGATCTGCGCGTTATTTTATCTTTTTTTTTTATTATTTATAAGCCTGGAAGCCTCAGCTAAAGCCCGGTTTTTGCTTGTATGGAAACACGCTACTGGTATTATGGTTATTTCCTATAAATAACTTATTGATTGTTCTACATATCGTGTTTCCATCCAATAAAAGACACCTCCGTGCGTCACTGCTAAAAATCCAATTTCCTTGCATTATTAATACAAAAAACCTTCAGCTCGCATTATGTTTGTTTTCAAGCAGTTAGGTAACGATTATTGATCATTGTTTAATATAATTTCAAGAGTAAAAATATGGTAAATGAACAATTACGATTTTGAAGCACGTGTGAAGATGTTGGAAGGCTGTGAAGTAGGGCATAAAGTTGATATACTGACCCAGAGGTACCTGGCAAGAATAGAAATATGATCTCCAGTGTGCTCTTCAACATTCAATTTTATGTGACTTGTGATAGATCTCCCACTCTTTTATGTAAGTATTCGAATATTCTATATGAGGTAGGACAAATATCTTCAGTTCAGCGATGACGTATGCCAACTGTCCTGAATGTCTTCATTTTTATTGTCGCAGAGAGGACGACTTGCGAGTGTGTTACAGGCAGTTGATTCGCTGGATATCCCACTTATGGGAGATGCCGTGATGGTATGAGTGAACGTATGAATAAATGGCATTAGATCAACGAAAAAGGATTTATTGAAATAACGAATAAATCTTAACGAAAAAATAAAACAGGTGTTTTATTCTACTAAAGATTTTATTTTGTGAGAGAGACGTCTTTCGTCTTATGAGGACATTGTCAATCATTGTCATTGTCGATTGACAATGTCCTCATAAGACGAAAGACGTCTCTCTCACAAAATAAAATCTTTAGTAGAATAAAACACCTGTTTTATTTTTTCGAAATGGAATTCTACTACCTAAACACCGACACAGTGAATAATAAATCTTAAATTATGAAAGGGGAACAACATAATGTTTACAAAAAGTTCGAAACCAAAAAAATTATAAAAATTACATGTCATAGTAAAAGTTCTTCTTTTTTATAAACGTATAAATTTTAATAATTTTCTGATCCATTTTCTGAACATTTTCTTACTACCTTCACAATCTCATATTCTTGACATATTGTATTAAACTAATAACTGACACTTTAATATTTTCATTTGTCTTCCATAAAAAATTGATTTGATTCGACTTATTTTAAAAATGTTATAATTTGATTTAAGTAAGTATATATTTTATACACCGTCAGTTGTTGTACTTGTATTGCTCCAATTGTGTTGGAATGAAAATTTTGATTTGTTCTTATGTGTATTGCATAACACGTAAAAAGCTCACGCCGTAGATATATTAATAAAAAAAGAGACTTATAATTTTCGATTAATAGATTCTTAGATTCAGTTTTGTACTAAGATTATTTTCTTTTTTTCAGCCATCATCACGACATTCTTAGCATGGTCTGGATGGGTTCCATTGGGTAAACTTAGTTACGGTGCATACCTCATTCATATGGGACTTCAAATAAGATCAACTTCAACTTCCAGAACTCCTTATTACATGGACCATTTGACAATAGTTAGTAAGATTTATATATTATGGTAGTAGACATCTTAGAACGGATTTCAACAATTAGGTATTTTATTTAAATATTTAATTTGATTCATTGCTTTTCAACTGTGCCAACTGTGCCTTTCACTATATTCATAAACTTTTCGGACTACGTCCTTTCTCGGTGAAAAAATACTTAAAACATCAGTGAAAAAATACTTTAATTTAATCAAATTAAATATTTCGTCAGAAACCTTGATTGGAGAACCATGTCTACACAATGCAACATTGTGTAGAATCTAATCGGAAGAAGTAAGAAATAGTATTATTCTGCAACTTAAATTTAATAACACGATATTTAGGATTTCGGTGTATTGGTATCTTGATCAGCTTGTAAATGGTATAAGTGGTACCTACGTGAATGGTGTAGGTGGTACAGCGATTTCGATGTATCGGTATCTTGAACAGATTTTGAATGGTTTAGATACACTGAAATCGCAATAGCGTGTTTTTTTTATTATTTAAGCAACAGAATACGTATTCATTCAAATCAGTTTTAAAAATATTAAATATTTTCTTGATTTTCTTGATCAATGATTTAATTATTTATTTAGGCCAATATTGGCCCATGTAAAATGTTACATCAATTTTAAGATAAAATTAATTTATTCTTTCTTGTGCACTTTAACTAATATCTTACTGTAAATTTGTTTTATGTTTTTATTTCAGCTTGGTCAAGCATTTGGCGACATTATAATATCATTTGGCATAGCACTCTTCATGTATGTGACTGTCGAGGTACCAGTCAGAAAACTCTTCACAATGCCAATATCTGCAAAAATGTATGTAAATTATGACCTTTTTCAATATTCTGAGTACCTACACAATTTTATTGTCAATCATCAACTCGAAAAAACTTTATCTGTCTAACTCATTTTCATTCTATAAATGATAATGAAGATAGTGTTCATTTATATATATGAAAGTGGGTTGCGTGGCTGGAACAAGTGGACCAAATTCTCAAGGAAAGCTGCGTGTTGTGTAAGAAAAATGTATAAGAAATTACATTTTTTTTTTTTTTTTTTAAATATATCAAATACAACTTTATACACCTTCCACAGTAAGCTAAAAGCTTGTGTCGTGAAAGGGGAGTTTGCCGGCACCTGGGATCGAACCGCGGACCCCTTGTTCAAGAGGCCGAGACTCTACCTCCAGGCTACCGACGAACTCATACATGTGGAAGAGGCGAAAGAATTGTGTAAAGATAGGCTAATATGACGTTCCATTCTTTGTACGTACATATGCAAACGAAACATTGATATGGCTGAAGAAGGATGGAAGTGGAGTATATTATGCTGTGGAGATTCGATCGCTGAAAAAATAATGGCTAAAAACGTTTAGTGGCCTTTCCCACACACAGGTGGGGTATTCAGCGGAATAACTGGACGTTATTCACATGCAAGTCATTATCTTCTTGTCAACAAAATTGCTATTTCTGTCTATTATCAATCAATTTTTAACAAGTTTTATTGAATGGTTTATATGTATTATATTTATCATACTGTTTTTTTTTATCATACGAGTATACTATCCTTTTTTCATAGTTACTCCTTGTCTAGTTTGAATGTACTTTTTATGTCTGTCATGCATTTTCTATAACTATATTTTATACATGTTAATTAAGGCTCACGCCGTATATTGTAATAAATAAATAAATAAATAAAAGTTCAGTTATTCGGGATGGGTGACAAACATCATCGCTGATTTATTGTAGATGTTATTTATCTTATACGTGAGGTTATACGAATCTGCCTTTCCTAAGACACTTGAAAACTTACTGAAAATAGTGGGAAACCTATTCTTTACCGGGGACTCCATGGGACCTGAAATATATTAGAAAATCGGATCATCCATGGAATATTTATTAATTAAACACAATATTTATAATAATATTAATGAAAAACTCTTTATTCTTGCAATAAAAGCTAGATGCAATATACTTGTTTTTTTGCCTTGAGGCAATAATCTGTATAAGTATGACATTATTTTACAATAGGGATTTTTTTTTTTTTTAAATTTTATTTCATTTATAAATACACAGTATACATTGATATTACAACAACAAAATAATATTACACATAGTAAAATGCTCCCTCCATAAGCAACCAAGTGCTTGAGCGGAGGGTCAGATTTCAATTTTTTTTTTTTTTTTTTTATTATTTATTCAATAATAAAACAACAATACAACAATATTATATAGTAGACAAATATTATATTAGAATGCAATGGTATTTTTTTTTTTGTAATTTCCTCAGTCAGTAGTTGAGCCACTGGTATGAGAGGAAACAGTTTTTTAAACATATAGGAAATTTTGGTCAAGTTACAGGTGTCTATTGTCAGTGTTGAGTTTTAATGTCTTTGCGTATCTTTTAATTCTTCTTTTGAAAATTTTGAGACTCCTAGCATCCTTCAAACATGTAGGTAGACTGTTGAATAATTGGATGGATGTATGGAGAAATCCATTACGCCTTCTATTTGTTCTCGGGAGGGTGGTTCGTAGGTGGTTCTGTCTCGTGTTGTGAGTGTGTATTTCAGTGTTTGTGGTTAGTTTCAGGTCTGATTTTATTAGATTATTCTTTATTTTATAGAGGTGTTTGGCTTTTTCAACAAAGATAATTTCTTCTAAGTTTAATTCTTGAGTTATTTTGTAATGGTCAGTTGTTCTAGTAAGTCTATGCAGTCCAAAGATTACTTTCAGTGCTTTGTTTAAAAGTCTTTGCATTATTGTTAAATTATGGGAACTGCTATGGGCCCATGCTAAAATGCCATATGTTATATGAGGTAGTATAAAAGAGTTGTAAATTATATGCTTAATCTTCTTATCGAATAGATCCCTACGCCTTAGCACTCCAACAATAGGTGAAAGTTTTTCTATTTTATTTTTTATGTGGATCGTCCAGTCCAGTTTGTCATCAAGATGGAGTCCTAAGTATTTTATTTGGTTTGTTCTTGTTATTACTGTGCTATTAATAACTATATTTAAGTTTATATCACATTTGTTTTTCTGTTTAAACAATAAGTATTTAGTTTTATTTTCGTTAATGGTTAGGTATTTTCCATGTATGTTTCCATTATAACAAATATATCCAGCTTTATATAATTTATACAATAACATATTTGACTATTATCATCTTGGACAATTTTAAATGGATATTTATTTTAATTTTTGTCTTAATTTGTATACATATAACATTTTGTCTTTTATTGTCTGTATTCATCAAATTTTGTCCAATCTCTATATAAATTGATCTAATTGTTTTATTCTATTACGATTGTTGTTTTGTTCAAATTACTACTGTTTTTGTTTTTATGAATTTGTACCAATTCATTTTTTATCATCTTTATTGTTGTTGTCTGTTAAATTGTTATTTTTTTAATTTGTTATATGTTTAACGTGTAAAAGGCTCACGCCGTGTACAAGTGATAAATAAATAAATAAATAAATAAATAAGTTATATTATATTATCAAGTACTCATTTACATGTGTGCCGTATTTAATTTTAGAGCTGCAATGAAAAAAGCTTTTGAAGAAGAATCCCATCAAAAAACTGATGGAAAAACTGCTGATGCTCATCAAGATATTATAGAGATGATGGCCCAAGATGTCGACGGTGCCAAAAATGGCGAAAATTTGACAAAAAGTATAAATGAGACAGATGATAATTTGAAAAGAGATTCTATTGGAACTTGTGAGACTTATATTAAATTTGGTGAAGATATTCAAAATGGAAACGGAAAAAGTATATTGTGAATAAAGACTAAATGAATTGTTTCTTTTTTGTTATTTATTTAAAAAAATCTTTTTGATAATTGTAGAAATGATTTTAGTGGGATAAGAGTGGGAGACACAAATCACTCGTTACGGGTGGATTGCCGGTAATAAAAAAAAAAAAAAATAGGGTGGGAGACTTATGGATTAGTTTTGAGTATCTTGTAAAAAGCAGGTGTTCGAAAAAAAAAAAATTTACATCTTAAATACAGCTATGAGGTATGCCATCCATCTTGAATGTCTTATTTTTTACTGTCACGGAGAGGATAGCTTGCATGTTCATTAAATGTGGCTAGTATGCTGGCTACCCCACTACTTGTGGGATATATCGTGAAGGTATAGTAAGTAGTAAGTTTTTGATGCTTTCAAGAAACAAAATATTAGGTTTGGCTTTAGGCAAAGTCGCCAGTTTGGCGAGAAGGATATGTGAGAGGACAGAGAGATATCCCCTGTTTAGGTGAGTATGTGGTGTAGCCACCAGAGCCTTATGTTGGCTGAGCTGAATAAGATCTGACTCCAAAGATAGTGTAGCCAAAGTAATATCAGGTGCTGAGTGGGTGAAGAAGTAAAGAGACTTTGATAAAGGTACTTACATATATTAATGCACAAAATATATTTACAATGATAAATGGCGAACGATATATACAATATTTACAGATGATATTACTAAGACTAAAAGTACGCGCTGATGTGCACACCGCAGGTGAAGGGAGGCGACTGATTAGTCGGTGCTCCAACCGCGGTTCGCCGCTGCGCGACGGTGCGCTGTGCCTGCGCATGGGTGTGCGGTGGAATATTGTGGCATCTTCGAGACGGCCACATTAGGTATGCCACCCATCCTGAATATCTTTGAATTCATTAGCACGGAGAGGACAGCTTGGATGATTATTGCATGCAGTTAGTCCGCTGGCTACCTCACTTATTGGAAATTCCGTGAGGATATGTATGTGTGTAATAATACAAGTTAGTCTGCTGGCAACAATGGTGTAGATAAATAGAGTAAAACAGAATCTTACGGCATATATCTACTAAACATAATTCTACTACTAATATACCATCACGGCATATCCTACAAGTGGGGTATCCCAGCAGACCAGCTGCATGTAATAAACACGCAAGCTTTTTATCTGTGTCTATAAACTAAAGACATTCAGAATGGATAGCAATAAGCCTCATTGCTGAATTTAAACTTTTTTTCGAAAACACGCCTTTAAGAGGACTCTCAAAAACTTACGGAAAAGAGTGGGAGACCAATGTTCTTTGCTACGTTTAATATTTCTACTAAAAATATTTAATAAATTAAACCGTTGTTTACAAGACACTCAATTTCCCATAAGTCTTTATTTGTTATTTTTTTAGTTTGTTTATATACAGATCCAGTGTTTATAGCTGGAATCAGCTGATATTGATTGTACTAGTGGTGTGTTTTGGGGGTGAAGGTACGTTGCTACAGCGAGGGTGCGTACGGGAGAGTGGTGAATTTCAGGGTAACGGAGATGTGTAAGCGCCCTTCAGTGGGGTCGGGGTGGTGGGCAAGAGTGCTACACACCCACCCGTGAGCCGAAACTTCGGCGTAGTAAACGAGGAAACTGCGTTGTAGAGAAATGACAGCGATGTGAATGAAAAACGCTTCGAACTATCGTGTGTGTTATATGTAGTTTATCATATTCATCATAAATAATTAACTTTTTTTATTAAACACAATCAAATTGTAAAGAAACGTTTATTTTTACTTTATTCTTGTCTTAAATATAAATAGACTATTCATACAGATCAAGCTAGTCCTAAACTGTGATTCTAATCTTGTATAATAGGTACTAACGCAACGATTCGTATGTACAATTTGCTAATCACATACACATGTAACAACCATATAAACAATTTGAAAACACTATTCCTTCCTTTTGTCCTTCCTGGGAAACGAACCTGAGACCTCGAAAATCACAGACTAAAACTTTATATAATTTATTTATTCGTTTATTATGGAGGTGCACAACAGATATTTGATAGATATCATCAATTGAATCAGCAAATCTTACACAAATAATCAAACAATCAAACCATACACGCGACATCTATAGATGTAGCATCACATAGGAAAACATATTTAAAATTCATGCATACATGGACAATTTACTCAAATCAAGTAAGTCCCAAACTATGATATCAATCTTGTATTATAAATACTAACATGATGATAAATACATACGTAGGTACAATGCTCTAAACATAATAATATATACCTACATATTACACCCACATTTAGGACAATTCTGAAATTCAATTATTCTTCGATAATTAATCAATATAAATTATTCGAAAATATCTTACTACTTACTGCCTAGTTTTAGTCTTTTCATTCTAATGGAGTCATAAAATGTAAAAAGAATCCACCAAAGTGGGGACATCTGCCTGTAAAAAACGTACAATGCGAATGCGAAGCAATTCATACCAATAGCTTCTTACTAATAGCACTGCACTCCCACAAATGAGGGACGGGTGCAGTCCTGAAGACCTTAATAATTATGTTATGAATTTTAACACAAAAGGAAGTCGAGGAATGGATTTTACTTGCCAGAAGTCTTAATAATTATTGTAAGAAAAGGCAAGGCGATATCTGTCTCTCTGATAAACTCCTTCCTTAGAACTCATAACTCTTCAGTTTTGGCCCACAAATGTGATTGAGTTTGCAGCAAATCAGGAGCAAATATGCAAAATGAATAATAAACATGCATCCAGTACATTGTTAAATTAATAAAGATAAGTAAAATGTTTATTTATGATATTTTTCAGTGAGATAACCGGAAAAAAACTATTTGTCTTCCATTTTTCCCGTAAATTTTCGAGTGTCTTGTGAAAAGCAGGCGATTGAAAAAATGAAGCCTTTTACAACTTTTATTCGTCGAAGAGGTTTACTATCCATCCTGAATGATGTATTTTTGTCGGTTTGGAGAGGACAGCTTGCATGTTTATTTTATGCAACTGTTCTGCTGGCTTCTCCGTTTGAGGGATATCCCACGATAGAATAGTAATATAGTAATGCTAAAACTGGTATTTACTTATAAATAGATTGCTACGATTACATTAAATCAGTGTTTCTTAACCGGGGGTGAGGAAAAAGACCCTTGCAATAAACATTATTAAATATCATTTTATAACACCAGTTATTTCCTCCCTTATGGGGGAGAGCAGAGAGACAAGACTAAAATTACTTTGGGCGCCAGGTGTAGTCCCTGAAGGGGTACACCGAGAGAATTAAACAATAAACACTATGAACTATGAACACTTTTATTTACAAGTAAACACTATTTACATATACCTATACATTGAACCCTCCTGAATACCATACTAAAAATACCACAATGACACTACTACACTGATCCAATAACAATTAACCAACACTGAGTAACGCGGCAGAGAGGACGTCTCCAATCCCCGGATCTTTACTGCAGGACATGGAACTAAACAAGGAGGATCAGAGGAACACTGCTCCGTTGTGGACTCCGCTAGAGTCCCAACGACCAGCAGGTAAGGAATGCACCACCTAACTGCCTGTGATGGCACAGCACAGCAGGTGACCAGCATATAGGTAGTGGTTTTGAGATGCTATACCTCACTAGGAAGAACAAGCATGTAGGAATGCACCACCTAACCGATCGTGATGGCACAGCACGGCAGGTGACCAGCATATAGGTATAGGTATTCAGGTATAGGTATGAAAGGAATGCACCACCTAACCGCCTGTGATGGCACAGTACAGCAGGTGACCAGCATATAGGTATAGGGAGGACCTAGGCCCAGGATGGGCCGAGGCGATCTCCCGTTTGTATGAAGTGTTCCTGTTTATATACCCTTTCAGCAGTAAGGAACAGCTGATCGTAGCCTTGGTGGTGGATGTCACGATGGAGGGGGATGTACCTTGGCCTTGGACTCCGCCTTCCTATTTCCGGTTAGGTTGTTCTGGAAGGTTCTAGAAGGTTCGCGAACATTCCATCGATGAGACATCTATCGGCAAATCGGGTGACTAATAGATACTTCCTGTGTTTGGGTAGCGGCTGCTAGTTGAATCCGGTGGGTGATATTATTATTAGGCCATATAAAAATTACGTGGTGTTACAGACTCCCCTTCTGGATCTGAAGGCGCCCCGACGATGATCCAGCTTCTAAATGTAACACGATGTAACGTAATCGGGTGTCTCCCCTTACAGGCTGTCTTGCCAAATGTGTGGCAGGTTCCCCTGTTTACTGGAATCTGTTTGCTTCCGAAGTAGGCTGATGGCATGGAGTTCCACTAGTTGATTAGCAGGCAATACTGCCAGTTTGATTGGCAGGTGGTTCTGCTCGATAAATAGACAGCTAGTCCTGATGATATGGCAGCAGATTTTCCTGTGCGATGATTGGTTGGTAGTTCTGCTTGATGACTAGGCTGGTTGTCTTGCTGATTCGATGGCAGCTTCTCCTGGATGAGACGCAGCTTGATTCCTCCCCTTGGATCAAAACTGCTCCAATTTGATATATACTATTCTCCTCCCCTTGGACAGAACGTACCCGTTGCTGTGTCCTGGTAGTATGCGTTGTGTGCACCACTCTTACCTCTTACCGATGGACACCCATTCTTTAAGTGTCACTTTGCTGACGAGTGACATTCTGCTCTCGGGGTATTTATTCTTCAAATGCCGCTTCCTTTGTGCCTGTTCGCAAGATCTGGCACAGAGCATAAACATCATCATCATCAGTGATGTGAGGTGTTGAACACAACACTTAATAACAACGCGAAACCGGAGAAGGAACACCTCTTCTACAAGATTTCATACACTATGAATTATTACATTTACATTACTAAAAAATGTTCTACAGATTATTTCTTGTTTTATACACAACTTCAAATTCGTTTATTTACAACTCTTAATGATTATTGAATATATAAACGGAAAATATTTTAATAAAAATCTTAACATTTTTACACTATTATATTATTTACATTGTCCCTTGCACATTTCTCAACTTTGATAAAGCAATTCAGCACTCTTGACAATTTGCACAACAATGGCGGACGGGTGTACTTTTTAAGTATTACGCGACATACTACTTTAATAATACTATTACTATATATCATTCATTTAACAAAATCTTATTATTATTAGTTTTCCCATATCAATATTTTATTATTATAATTTTCCCATAATCAATAAATCATTATCATTTTTAATATTATTGTCACATGGCATATTTGCTTCGCTTGCAAAAAAAAGATGAAACCATTTCACTATGTGCACGACGATACTTTCACAATAATTTTACATGCTGTTTATCATACCTTTTTCAAAGTGTGCAATGTAACACCTCAATAATACTTTTGCAAAACACAAGATTACACACTGTCAAGCATTCTATCAAAACATAGTAAAAATATTTGTATACAGTCTATTATGAATATTTTGAGTTAAAGTTTACTTCTTTGCAACACTTGTAGTTTTACAAGACTACAATTTTACTGTGCACCGTCCAAGTGCCAAAATGTTCTGGCAATACTTTCAAACAGTAGGTACACTTACCATAATCGTTGAAGTACCTACATTACTTGGTTATGGAAGGCAGTCTTTCACTGTGTACCGTTGTATAGTCAAAATGTACCTACAGAAAAGAGTTAATTCACAAAAGTCACTTATTTACATTGCACCGACATAGTTCTCGTGAAAACTCTTTCACTGTGTACCGTAAATGTTTATATGAGTAGGTACTGTACAAAACACTTAATTTTAGACACTATGATAATCACATATTATCAAAAGAGTTTATAAGAACACTTTCACTGTCCATGTTTTTATAAGTACAATATAACTACGATTGTTCACTTTTACACTTTCAAGAGTTCAGGGTCGTTTTCGTGCCACGAGTTGGGCCGCCATTTATAACACCAGTTATTTCCTCCCTTATGGGGGAGAGCAGAGAGACAAGACTAAAATTACTTTGGGCGCCAGGTGTAGTCCCTGAAGGGGTACACCGAGAGAATTAAACAATAAACACTATGAACTATGAACACTTTTATTTACAAGTAAACACTATTTACATATACCTATACATTGAACCCTCCTGAATACCATACTAAAAATACCACAATGACACTACTACACTGATCCAATAACAATTAACCAACACTGAGTAACGCGGCAGAGAGGACGTCTCCAATCCCCGGATCTTTACTGCAGGACATGGAACTAAACAAGGAGGATCAGAGGAACACTGCTCCGTTGTGGACTCCGCTAGAGTCCCAACGACCAGCAGGTAAGGAATGCACCACCTAACTGCCTGTGATGGCACAGCACAGCAGGTGACCAGCATATAGGTAGTGGTTTTGAGATGCTATACCTCACTAGGAAGAACAAGCATGTAGGAATGCACCACCTAACCGATCGTGATGGCACAGCACGGCAGGTGACCAGCATATAGGTATAGGTATTCAGGTATAGGTATGAAAGGAATGCACCACCTAACCGCCTGTGATGGCACAGTACAGCAGGTGACCAGCATATAGGTATAGGGAGGACCTAGGCCCAGGATGGGCCGAGGCGATCTCCCGTTTGTATGAAGTGTTCCTGTTTATATACCCTTTCAGCAGTAAGGAACAGCTGATCGTAGCCTTGGTGGTGGATGTCACGATGGAGGGGGATGTACCTTGGCCTTGGACTCCGCCTTCCTATTTCCGGTTAGGTTGTTCTGGAAGGTTCTAGAAGGTTCGCGAACATTCCATCGATGAGACATCTATCGGCAAATCGGGTGACTAATAGATACTTCCTGTGTTTGGGTAGCGGCTGCTAGTTGAATCCGGTGGGTGATATTATTATTAGGCCATATAAAAATTACGTGGTGTTACAATTTGAAATAAAAATAATGTATTTTTGTTTTTGATATAAGTATTGATAATATAACAATATTGTATACAGACATAAAAATAACTTATAAAATATACATTTTTTTTAATTTATAAGAGATATGTCAATAAATATATTACACTAAACTAAAATGTCGCAAAAATTATATTAATCGAAGTACGGAGACCTATTTCCAGATTTAAAGGAGTGCGGCTACTTATAAGGTTAAAAAACACTGCTTTAAATTCAGGGGGTTTATTTTTACTCTGTGTCACCGACATGAGCCTTAAACGGAAAAACAAACAATAATAATTTATTTAGGAATCTTGCTTCTATATTTTCATGGCAATTACCATAATTACAAAATAAGTTTTCACGTAATTACTGTTTGATTTGTCAATAACAAATAGGATTGCGCTATGCAACAATGATTCAAATTACAAAATTAAAAAAAAAAACAATGATAAGTGTAATCATTTATTTAATCCTTTGAGCAATATTTTTGTTTTGAACGATGAATCTGAGGCAAAACATTTAAAATATTTGATTCAGCAATGAGGTATTCTACTTATCTCGAATGTCTTAATTTTTATTGGCATAGAGAAGATATCTGTCATTTTTATTACCTATATGAAGATTGTACATAACATAACATACATAGACAATTCACACAGATCGAGCTAGTCCCAAACTTAGATGAATCTTGTATTATGGGTACTAATGCGACGATACACACATATACCTACAGTGCACTACACACATATACATATAACACCCAGACCCAGGACAATTTGAAAAAGGTCATTCTTCACTTTGCCTTGGCCGGGAATCGAACCCGGGACTTCGTGACTCAAAGGCAAGAGCGTTACCTCCGCGCCACACCGGCCGACGCTACCGCAATATTGTGAGAGATGCCGAGATTATGTGAATTCATTGATCTCAGTTTTAATAAGCTCAAAAATTTAATGCCCCCTAACATCCTCAAAGTAAGAAAAATTATTAATTAATTAATATATTCAATTTCACAAGTATTTCGAGAACAAAGTATGGCGTGAGATCCACCTGACTGTCTTTAACGATTCAGAGTACACCGTAAAAAAATGTGCTGTGAGCGGATTTGTTCGAGAGTACAATATGCTTTCCATTGAGAATCCCATGTAGATTGTGTTATGTTTTTGTTTTCATTGTATCTTATATGTTGATAGTGTTTTGTTTCTTGCGTTTTTTTTTTGTTATTGTTCTGTAAAAGGTGGTATATTATGTTAATAATTAAACAGAGCATGAGCCCATACCAAGGCAGACTGAATCAGTTATTTAACTCTGCTTTGTTTCAGCAATATACTAACGACGTAAAGGTGGAGTGGGATAACAGCGAGATGGTTCGAACCCTAGATCGTCCGATTGAAAGTTAGAAAACCTTAGTAAAAAAAATTGCCAGTAATTACCTACTCGCAAAGTTTGCATCTCTGTAGCTCGTAACATATTTTTAAGTAACAAACAAATCATTAATAGTGAAAGGTTGGCTTTCATACAGCCCTGAAAACGTTATAACGAGGTTGTTTATATCATATTAATATTATTTATTGATTGAGTTGGCGTGTATTTTGTAAAACTCCATATTAGTTTATGTAAATAAACACAACCCGATTGAGTTTTATTATAATATTTAATACTACTTACTTACAAGAGTGTAAGTCGAAACCATGTTACTGTACTTATTATAAAATCTAGTAAAGCTCATTACAGTTTGAGGTTATTTCGATAAATCGATATTATTAACATTACATGCATAGACAATTCACACAGACCGAGCTAGACGCAAATTAAGAAATGAATCTTGTATTACGGATAATAACAGGACGATACACATATATATATATACAATGCACTAAACACATATAAATGTAGCACCCAGACCCAGGACATTTTGAAAAAGGTCATTCTTCATTTTACCCTGGCCGGGAATCGAACCTGGTTTCGAGATGGTGTAATTTAATAAGTTGTTACGTTCATAGATTAGTGAAAGATTGTTCGTAGAAATGAGGCTAAATAGATAGATGACTGACTAACAGTAGAGATAATCATAGATAGATAGATAGATTGATAATCATTAATTGTACATACAAGTAGTTTATATATAGTAGAGGAAGGTAGGGAAGTCTCAGACAGCAAGTACCTACCCTCGTACATCGAAATATATCAACAATGATTAAAGACTTGCCTCAAGAACAAAATTATATCACAGTACTTACCTTATTGTGGTCTAAACAAGTTATTAAGGGGGTTCTAGGTAGGGAACTCGAAATTGTCTGCTGATTTTACGCAACCATTTTTTTATATTGATTATTAATTTATTTGGAATATTTTCGTGATCAAGAATGATCGAAATAAATAAAACAAGCGTTTTATTCTACTAATTATTTATTTGACGAGAGAGACGTCTTTCGTCTTATAAGGACATTGTCAATCTGATTTTAAAAATACAACAATATTCATATATATTAAAAACAATATTTACAATAACAATGATAAGAGAGTATAGTATAATATTATAATGTGGTATGTATCAGTAACTTATTCTTTATTTTTATATATATTTTTTATATATGAATATATATGAATAATTTTATATATATGAATATTGTTGTATTTTTAAAATCAGATTGACAATGTCCTTATAAGACGAAAGACGTCTCTCTCGTAAATTAAATCAATAGTAGAATAAAACGCTTGTTTTATTTATTTCGATATGGAATTCTACTACCTAAACACCGACACAGTGAATGAATCGAGCATGATATTTTTACTAATTTTTTTTTGATAGTATAAAAATTTGAACAAATGTTACCTACTGTATTTTTAAGAAAAAAAAATCATGTCGAAATTAAATATTCATTGATTGGATCGACATTAATTTTGTATCGCTAAAAATGTAAAAATACTATAATTGGGATTATAAAACAAAGGCTACATTATTGCATAAATAAAAAAATAAAAACATTTATTTTCCATTTTCATTAGTGTTTCAATTTTTCAATTTATATAAAATATAAATATTTGACAGTTGAAATGGAATTCCACAAAATTTATCACACAACATCTCAAAAGATATATTATTTTATTTATACAATATTTGCAAAATCGAACAATTAAACACAGAATATGATAACAAAATATACATTCAAAATGTAGTTGACCAGCTAAATTTACCAGAGATGTTTAAATTTGAAAAAAAACAAGTTAAATGAATTGTTATCACAACAACAACACAACAAGGTCATCGAAAATGTTTGGAATTTTATACAAAATTTTTTGACTTTTTAAAAAATCTCGAAATGTGTTGATTTGAATTGATAACATGATTTTATAACGAAAACATTGAAAATAAGAGTAAATATAATAAAATTTCAAATGAAAAATATTTTTTTATTTTTTTTTTTTTAAAAAAGATATATCTGGGTTTTGTTTGTTATAAACCCAAATACAACCTTATACACCTTTCACAGTTACATATCTTTATTTTAAAAATTAATTGTGGCGTATGGTGTTGGATGATAGCTGATCTCTGAAAGATTTACCTTTTTTTTCTGTATTTTATATATGTAGTTATTGTCTGTTTTGTGTTTGTAATAAATCAATAAATATTGAGGAAAATGCGACGAAAAGAAAATTTTAGTCATATTGTTTTAAATAATATGATTGGTTTTACTTTATAGTTTGTGAATATTAGTACAAATTTAGATAGTCTTTTATAAAGTGTTCGGGGAAACCTGAGAAATTTTGAAATGCTGATTTTAAAACTCTTCGAACTTATGATCACCCTTCTCAAACAAACTGAAAAATTGTAGAAATTACAATTGTCAATTAATACTCATGTGTTTGTGTATTATTTAAAAACATATCAGAATTCAGAAATTATTTTGTTTTTTTTTACTTTAAATTACGTGTCCTGGGCCACCCGGGGCATCTCCCAACTCCCTACCCATATCGCAAAGGTCAATCTTAATTTTAATCAATTTGGCACGTGTCTAAGCAGAACTGCGTTAGTTAACATTACATATGTACTCGTATAAACATATTGGTAAAATTAAACGTACATACATAGACTAGCTATTAATTCTTTAGAGATCTGTTTCCTAGTCCTTTTTCCTACCTATTCTTCTCCTATATGCCTCATCTCCTTCCTTCCTTGAAGGTTTTTTAAGAACTTTTCATGAAATTGGGTTAGTTGGAATAAACTCGCCCTCTGTAAATTGATTATAATGTTTTAGTACTTAAATTTAAATTCTTGACACAGGCAACTTTGTTGAAGATAAAACATCATCATGTACAGGGTCCTCGAGGTGCTATGGCACAAAGATGGCGCTTTAAATACTCTCCGTTATTATTATTATATGTATGGTTGTATTAAATATAATTGAATTTCCATGTAAAATTACTAATAATTAGTGTACAGTGAAGAAAAAATAAATAAAAAGATTTAGAATAGTGTCCAATTGAAAACCAAGTTGTGGAGTCCCCGGTAAAAAAGAGGTATCCCACTCATTTCCGCAATATTTCGAGTGACCTGTAAAAAGTATTGAGATATATATACCACACGTCCTGATGAATCCCAATATGGTACCTAGAAAGAATGGGATTATTATTATCGTTTATTTAACAAAACAATATTAGATTCTACATTTTGAACACAATATAAGATTAACAATAAAATTTAAATATAACATTAAATAACAAAAACCATAAAATATTAAAATAAATTTATATTCAAAATGTAGAACCCAAACATTATTCGAGTTGATTCTCTCATGATGTTCTATCACTTACAGAGCTACAGGGACAAAAACCTTCTTACTATCCTGGTGGACGATAGAAGTACGGCCTTCTGCATGCTGTATTTGAGCCTGTCATCTACTCCCAGTTTTCTGAGATTGCTTGACAGACTCTTAGGTATTAAACCATTCACAGACAGCACTATAGGCACGATGATTGTGGTAGGTGTTCTTCACATATCTTTGATTTCGTGAGCAAGATCAAGATATTTTATTATCTTATCTTGCTCAGCTTTATTTAAATTTTCATCGTGCGGTATAGTGATGTCTATGATGTATGTTTTACGGCATCTGCGATCGACCAAAACAATATCATTATTATCGTTATTATTACTGATAATAAGACAATTCTTACAAGGATCATTATAGCTGAAGGTTAATGCGATCCCAGAAGAAAACTAACAATATCCAGAAAACAACATAACTACAATATACCTTCAATTTTCCTTACAAACTCCGCATATGTCACACCAAAGATACCAATGTATCTATAGCCAGACCATTAAACATTTGAACAGCCCTTCCTACTGGGAATAGATAGAAAAATAGAGAACTTCGATGTGAGGAGTAAGAATATTAGTAGAATGAGTGATGTACAGTACATATTGTGGAGAGAACAGATGATAAACGTATGACGAAGAATTTCAGTAAAATAGCGAAATAAGCCGACTGAAATCTGGTGGCTTGACAACGTGAGACAAAATCTAAAAAACGAGCGTATGTTTAGTATGAGAAATCGGTGTGCTAAATGTAGAGGGAAGCAAAAGAAGTATGAAGGATAGATTAAATTGGTGTTTGTCCTCTCTGCCTATCTCACTTGAGCTACGACGTGAGAGTATAATATATTCATAGCTATAAATTCGACTTTAATAGGAGAATAATGATCACTTATCCATTGACCTTATACTATAGAGTATAGACTAATAAGGCAATACAATTTTCTCAAAAAGCATGATCTTAAATCGAAACCATGTCACTTTATTATTGAAAATTGTTCAAACTTTAGCCATTTGTGTTTTTCTACTAAAATAAGTATGGAGTTTTAGAAAATATACGTCAATACAATAAAATTTAAATTAGAATGTTATGACAAAATGTAAAGAGTGAGATTGTATTCTCTATCCAGGAATGAGAAGTTGTATAGACGGTAATAATATGTTACCAATATTAATCTTTAAGCTCCCATGGAAACGTAACGTTAACAAATTTACATATAGACAAACGGACTAAAATATTTATGTGAGGATATACACTATACAGGAACAAGCGTGTGGGATGCTCGTACTGAGACGAGCAATTCAAGCTAACCAAAATAATGCCACATTCAACAGAAATATCAGGATTCTTTCAAAAGGATCAAGTTAAAAATAAAACCTAAAGAAATTTCAAAATAATTTTTTCTCACTTCTTGAATAAGTGTCTCTAAATTACTTTCAAAAATACTAAATAAGTTTCAAAATTGCGTATTATTATTATGACATTTTAAGGATATTGGACCTTGGGTGTGTTTAGTAAATTATAATGCAGCAATATCAAAATCAACACACAAGTAAAAAGGTTCGAAATTTTCTATTTTATCATTTATGGTTTTGATGTAAATATTAAGTTTTGCTTGTGGAAATGTTTAAGCTTGCATTTTTTCAAGTTAGTTTGAAAATGAGGCTGAAACATGTGGGTGTTGGCGTCTCGCACATGCGCATTTTGTAACAAATCCCTAGCAAAATTATTGACGTATTGTAGTGGGTGTTCTCTGCTAGGAGGGGTTGTTTGGGGGGGGATGGCTTAGAAGCCTCCCTTATCATAACAATATCACCTTGTTGGGCGGTGGAGAGGAGCATTTTACTGCTGTTCAGTGTTCACCATCATGCACCCTTCACAGATATTCAGGGTCGCCTGGCATGAATGAAGAGTTTGAGGATATTATACAATGTCAATACCGTATTTTCATCATAAAGTTGTACATGATCGTTTACGAGTAATTTTATTGATTGTGTCACTTGGACTTTGTTGATTTTTTTTTTTCATTTGAATTCTCATCACAGCAGTATATCTATATAGGTAGATGCATAATTTTCAATCTTTTGACTAGAAAATTTATACTTTCATCTCCCATTCTCCTAAATTTCGCAATTTTTGATATTTCAAAGTGACCATATAATTATTTATTGAGATACTATAACTGAAATGAAATTTGATATTTATTTTTATTATGACTACTTATTGTCATACCGTTTTACTACTACTACTATACCATCACGGCATATCCCACAAGTGGGGTAACCAGCAGACCAGCTGCATGTAAGAAACATGCAAGCTGTCCTCTTCGTGCCAACATAAAATCAAGACATTCAGGATGGGTGGCAAATTAATCTCATCGCTGAATTTAAGATGTACAATGTCTTTTTTTACCGTTTTACCGTTTTAATTTCTGTGTAATTAAAATAGTTGTGTTGTGTCTAGAATATAATTATATTTTTTAAAGAAGTTACTGTTGTGTGTATTAAATACTTTACATATATCTTTCAAACATTTAATTAATGGCCTGTGCCGTGAATTATGTTAAAATAATTAAATACAATAGTATCAAAACATAATGATTTAAATAAGATCCGAAATTTATACATTCGTGGGAGTCTGGGTGTGCGGGATATCTCAGATAGGATACAGGAGAGCAGATTTCGATGGTATGGCCATATATGGCCAGGAGATTACCCGAGTATGTAGGCAATAAATTACAATGTAAACGGTTATCGGTAAGGGGCCAAGAGGAAGGCAATAGCGCACATTGCGTTAAGTATTGAGGCAAGACATGCAGAACTGCAATGTTTCGCATGAGGATGCAGTCGACAGAATCAAGTGGCGATATAAAACAAGAAAGGCAGTCCCCACCACCATGGAGAAGAAGAATAATAATGAGACTCTCATTGTATGCAGTATAACTGTTTCTTAATTGACTTATCTACCATTTTTAATACCTCTTTTTAATAATCTGGTTATTATAGAGGATGGCAACCTCTCTAAAAAATACTCTCCATTTCTAATTAGGGTTATAAGTAGTATTTTGATATCGCACAAAGGCAAATTCTAGAGATGTATTGTTTTAATCCACCCCAACAGTTTTTATAAAGAAAAAATATTTTTTTAGTGCTTACTAACTTTATTTACTGCTTATATTCTTCTCTCCACTACTGGATATAGGCTTCTTCAAAACATTTCCACAATTTTTTTGTCATAGGCCTCTTCAAAACATTTCCACAGTCAACCACTCTTTTCCATAAGTTTTTAAGTGTCCTGTAGAAGGATATCAGGTGTTCGAAAAAATATTGACATTTTACATCTTATTCAACAATGCCTGCCATCCTGAATGTCTTATTTTTTTGTTGGCACGATAGAAGACAGCTTGCATGTTTATTACATGCAGCTAGTCTGTTGACTACTCCATTTGTGGAATATGCCGTAATGGTGAAGTAGTAGTAGTAATATTATTCTTCAAGTATACCGTGCAAAACAATTTTACTAAGAAATACTAAATTATATACCTACGTAGGTTTAAATTTGTAAACAGGAAAATGTTCCAAAATAATTATTCTGATGTTACTACTACTAGTGCACTATCACTGCATATCCCACAGACTACAAATTGTCCTAACGGTGCTAATAAAAAATAAGACAGAGAGATATTCAGTATAGGTGGCATCCCTCATCGCACATTATAGATGTGAAACGACAGTAATAATAAAATGAGCAATTTATATATTATGGCACCGCTAATGACACGCGACAATTTCAAGGGCGCCGGACTTCTCTTGAACTACAGTAAAGTTTTCAAATTGGTCCAAAATGTGGTGGTATTTTGCCTTATTTTGTCTCAGATAATGTGTTCCAGGCAGTTAATGCGACAACTCTGAGCATCCTTTGTGCAAATTTGGAGGTATTTATCTTATTGGTTTCTACGAGTTTGTTAACAGCAGTAGAGTGCACTTAAACCAGCCTTAGTCGATTCGTAAGCATAGGAACACCTTCCTTGTTTCTCACTAAAAGAAGTTTGCATAGTCTGTTGCTTGTGTAGTTGAGGTGCCTGTTGAGTAATCTTCTTAATATCTTCACTCACGTAGATGTAAAAATCCAGTAAAATGCGAAAATTGCATTTAATATTAATTATCTCCCATATACCGCCGTTATATAAAGGACACTAGAAAACTTGCAAATACAAATTATGGGAGAGCATTTCAATTTCTGATAATCTACGCCACCAAAAATCCCATGTAATTTAAAACTATAATGTGCAAGATTACCGCATTTTTATAAGAATATGTTTTATTGCGTCGTTGTTCGTTTTTAGGTCATTTTAAAAGCGCATTGAGTTACTACATGTTCCCTTTCCTTCACTTTCCTTGTCGTTATTATGTAACATAACAAATAAAATACAGCCAACTGTATAACTGGGAGCTCTGGATATCCGTGACCATAGTCAAGTAGCAGGCGGGGAGATGAGGAGGCAGGGAGGGACGCCGTGCAAGGGGGAGGAGGGGCACAAGATGGCGTGACCTTGACCGTGAGAGAGGAGAACATTCTAGAATCCACCACACTTCATTATAATATCAAACAATATCTGCATCCCCTTCACACTTCTAGTAAATATCAGAGCTCAGAAAAGGAAAGAAAATGTGGGTAAATTTCTGCAGCATACATTGTACCTACTAGGCATTATTGTGAAACTGTATTCTGAAAATATACCTTTTTCTTCCGCACCAATGTATTTTTTGTGTGTTGAAAAGGGACACACATAATGACGCTGGGTGAAGTGAAAGATTGCCATGGATACACAGTAAATAGAACGCCCAAATGTTTTTATTTTTGTGGGAATCTTGTTTATGTTCAGGTTGCCTCTAGAAATGGTTTCTACTACTACTATACCATGATGGTATATCCCACAATTGGGGTGTTTTCACAAACATGCGACCGTCCTATCCGTTCCAACAACAGATCAAAACATTCAGAGTGAGTACAAACTTCATCACTGAATTTCCGTTATTATAGACCGAAGATACTTGTTTGAAGTCTATTTCAAGGTAAATTATTTTATACCAATAGTTTTTTCTTCCACTCTGCAATAGAAGACACAATAGCATGACTTCAGACCCTTGAAATTTTTATTAAAAACTTTTATTTTGAATTGTAGGATGTATAATTACTTTCAATCAAGCTAAACTCTTTTGTAGTAGTACAGTAGCAAAAACAATTTCAGATAGCCAAGGAATCATGAGCCGACAGAAAATCCCATGAAATATTTAGATAAATTAAAAAGCATGCCTTATGCTGAATCTATTAAATAAATCAATCAATGTTCATATAAAATTCGTAGTATTGAGCGAGTCAGCCATCTTGTATCCCTTTGTTTACCAGCTTAAGAGTGAGAGGGTGATATCAGATACTCCAGCAGAATGAATGAGAGGTGTGTATGCATCACTGAAGTACAATTTATTTATGAACTGAATTCTTTTTTCAAATATTTTTATTTTTTGTTTTAATGTTCTTTTGTTTAATTCCTGCATGCATACAGTTTGAGTACCTAATACACGAGTCTATTTATATTATGTATAGGTATAAGTTTAGTATGATGGAATGAGTGTTTTCTTTATTCATGGTAACACGCTCGAATGCGGGTAGCATTATAAATATGTGAACATATCTATGTCTAATATGAGAGAGGTATTAAATTCTTTTTTTAAATGTAAATACCCATAATATGCACAAGGCGAGGTGAAACGTATAATTATATTATAACAATCAACATTAACTATTCAGGAATGAGATATGCCACCCATCCTGAATGACTTATTTTTTATTGGCATGGAGAAGAGAGCTAGCATGTTTATTATTTTAAGGTTACCCCATTTATGGAATAGACGATGATGGTATACTTAGTAGTACCTAGTACTAGCCAGTTTATCCCAAAAATCTTTATCTCATAAAATTGGGTGTAAAATTTTTTTTTCTCCTAGAAGGGGGGTTTATTTTTTTCGATGTAGCGAGGTTTAGTTTATTTATTTATTCATCTATAGCACACTCTTGACAGCATAATATATTCTTGAAGTGCAGTTAACACAATATAGAAGAAAACATCAATGCACTGCCCTGTTCCGGGTTGGCTGGAAGAAATTTCATATCAGATAAGCCCACCTTTTGTTACTTTCTGTAAAGACAATATACTTGTGTACTACATATTTTGCCAATTATGTTTTTTTATATTATCGACCCACGGTACTTGGTGGAAGTTTATGCTAAATTTATAAAGATAAAACACTCACTTCCACGATGACTTCATTTATCGCGAGCCGGTTTACAAGAGCTCTTGAAAGCCGGCTCACGATTAATAAAGTTACTGTGGCACAACTGAATACAAGTGTTTTATCTTTATTTAAATAGCCCATTAGGTTGACATACGAACATTAAAAAAATTAAGATAGGCAACAAAAGTATACAGTCAAGTAGTCAAGAACAGTAGCTGAATACATATGATAAATATTTATTTATTTATATATTCATTCTTTACTGTACATTGATTACAGACAATTACATAAAAGGTATGCATCCAAATTAAATACAATCAATATACAGAGGGTGAATATTTCATAAAGGAGTTTTACTGTCAGAATACAACATGCATATATGTAAGTACAGACGAAAGAAAATGCACGGTCGTTGGAAATAATGAGGCGACTATAAACATTGTTATAAATGGAAAGACTATCAAGCGAGTAAGAGAATTCGTGCACTTGGGCAGCAGAATAAATCAGGATGGGCGCTCGAAATCTAAAATCAAAAATGAAATCAAACCAGGCGAGAATTGCCATTAACAAAAAATCTAAAATATTGTAATCCCCAAATATTGATCTAAGCGTTAAGAAGAACCTTTGAACCATCAGCAAGAGTAGGTAAAAGCGGTCGGTTGGCGGTCTTTGAGATGTGATGCTTCAGACGCATGGTAAAGATCCATTGGCCGGAACATGTCGAAAACGAAGAAGTGTTGATCAGGGTAGGCGAAAGTAGGCAACTCCTTGATAAAATCAAGTAATCAAGTGAAGAAGAATATAAGCTGAGGCACGTACTTAAAATTAAAGAATATAATAGGAAATAAAGCAGATAATAGGAAAGAATGGAGAAAAAACTCCAAACTCGAAACTCGTTGCAGACCAACCCAATGGATTGTAACCCACTGTATATATAATAAATAATACTTTTAAACAACAATCACTCCTAACTCATTCACCAAACCTAACCTATTCTTCCTTCCTATCAATCACACAAAAACATGTTATGAATTCTAAAATGAAGGAGGTGTGAAAAATCATGGGCGTCCGAGAACCAAGTGACTTTATCATATGAATCAAATTCTTAAAAAAGGCCGTGTGTTGAGTAAGAAAAATCAGCATGCGTGTATGAGAGATTGTATGAATAAAGAAGAAGCGAAAAGTTTGTAAGGATACCGCGTAAGTGCCATCCCTCACCAGGAAGCCATGACGACGTCACCGGCTACGAAGCCAAAGATTCAATATCAAATGTATTAGGACTAACTCACGTGGCTACGGATTGGCCGCGTCGCCAATCGTAGAATTATTTGGCTACGTAGCCTGCGACGTCCCGGGGAGGGATGGCACTACTTGTGTAGTATATTATGGTAATACTGGACACATTTGAAATATCATTACATGTCCAGATATGACTTAAGTTATTATTTATGAAAATCTTCCATGACCTGTCAAAGTTGTATGTACCGATTCCTACACAGTAATTTTGTAATTTATGTAATGTGTCTATACAGGTATCTACATATAGTGCTATTGAAATCATTGAGAGTGCGCGTATCAAACAATGACACATCATGCAATATATAGGATGGCCATTGTTTATTTTATTCATATTAAATTATTCATTGAATTCATTAATTCGTTCATACTATTACGGTAATTCTCACAAATGGGGTACCGAGCGAACTAACTGTATGTAATGAATATGCAGATTGTTTTCAACGTGCAACTAAAAGTTAAGATTTTCAGGATGATTAGTGTGCCTTACAGCTAAATTGTAGATGATGCTGTCTTATACGTGAGAAAACCTGCCCTGAGAAGAACACTCAAAAACTTCATATTTAAATTATTGGTTGAAGATATCTGAAATACAACCAGTAATCAATTGACATTTTTAACATCGGTTGAAGATACCTAGAAAACAACCAGTAATCAATTGAAATTTATGACATTGGTTACCTAAGACACCTGGAATTCAACCAGTCATCAATTGGTATTTACATTATTGGTTGAAGATGGTTGGATTATGTTTTAGGAACAGTAATTACGTACTATACGCTGATGATATGAAAATCTACAAGACTATTACAGACATTACTGACTGTGAGAATCTACAACGTGACCTTGATAGGTTTACTTCCTATTGCATCTCCAATAAACTGTTACTGAACGTAAAAAAATGTCACCAGATTACATTTTCCAGGAAAAAAAGGACAGTACCATTCACATATAAAATCAATGGGGAGCCAATAGCTGAGAAATCAGATTGTAGAGACTTGGGTGTGCAACTGGACAGTAAGCTATTATTTGACAAACACAATGACACGATTACTTTAAAGGCTTACAAAATGTTGGGATTCCTAATGAGAGTATGCAAACCATTCACTCAGGTGAAAACATTTAATGTATTATACAACACAATTGTTAGAAGTCAATTGGAACATGCGTCTATCATTTGGAATCCACAATATAACATTTACATTGACAGTTTAGAACGGATTCAACATATATTTTTGAAACATATGAACTACAAATTTGGCAACAACTACAAAAATGAATTACAGACATTACATACAAGACGTAGAAACTCAGACCTTTTGTACCTTTACGATTTAATAAACTCAAATATTGACTGTACAGACCTTTTAGCAAAAATTACTTTTAACATACCAAATAGACGAACGAGACACACCTCGACTTTCTTCTTAAGTAAAAAAAGTACTAATACTGCTCAGAACTCGCCACTATATCGATGCGTTACCACATATAACAATTTGGAGAAGGTGAGGTCCGTGGACATATTCTGTATGTCCAGGAGCCTTTTTAGGAGCCACATTAGACAGGAATGAAATATTTGTTTATTTTTTCTTTTCTTTTCTTTTTTTCTTTCTGTGTTTGTACTGTACTGGCAATAATAATAATAATAATGAATTCAAAGATGGGCTGGTCAAGTACAAGAAATATGTTTAATGATAATTATGTTATATTTTGTAAAATTTTATTGTATGTTGCCCATTTTTTTAAATAAATAATAAAAAAAAAGATACCCGGAATACAACCAGAAAGCAATTGACATTTGAATCATTGATTGAAGATGCCTTTAATACAACTAGTAATCAATTGAGATTTAAATTATTGGTTGAAGATGTCTTTAATACAACTAGTAATCAATTGAGATTTAAATCATTGGTTGAAGATGCCTTTCATACAATCAGTAATTAATTGACAAGTCTATTATTGGTTGAAGATGCCTTTAATACAACCAGTAATCAATTGACTTATATATTATTGGTTGAAGATACAACCAGTAATCAATTGACTTATCTATTATTGGTTGAAGATACCTGTAATACAACCAGTAATCAATAGAGCTTTAACATCACTTGTCCCATGTACCACCAAGGACATATCTTGTCCCTGTAGATCCGTATTATTTTTATTATTATATACAATTACCTATAAATATCATGGTTACTGCTACAATAATATTTACCTTATGTTATGTATATTATATAATATGCATCTATGTATATACCTACACAAGTAACAACTATTAATATATAGTTCTGAAGATATATAGGTTCAAATATATATAATAAAATTAATAATTTTGATCGTTTGTAAGTAATTTCGTTTGTGCTGCAGTGTCCTACGTTCACTTATTTTATAAAAAGTAATCTATAGAATTGAATTGACAAAAACAGTGTATTTTCTACGTGAAATGTTATGTAAAATCTTCGAGAGAATATAATTTTCTGGGACATTATCAAATCTATATTATATTTCTGATTAAGATAAATTGAAACAAGCATTTTGTTCCGTAATATACATAGTGTTGTGGAATTCTCAAGAAATAATTTTTCGAGAAATTTACCGAGAAATTTCTCGGTAAATTTCTCGAAGTAGAGAATTTACGGAGAATTTTTTTTTATTTCTTATTTAACAGTATTATAATAATAAATACTTAATTCAATCAATCAATCAATAACAATATACAAATGTTGAGACAATTTATCACCAATATTGCTACAATTAATTATGGAAACAAAAAAATGTTAGGTACCTACATAGAAAAAAGTGCTAATAACTGATGAAAAATCTTGATGTGACACCCCACATGCCCATATTTAAGTTAAAAAAAATGCAGGTACGTACATGGAAAAAGTGTTAATAATCTCTGATTTGGGCCTTAATCAGCCCCACAAATTTTTGGATCAATCAGGTTGGCTGCGAAGTATACTGGGCGAAAGGTCATAATACCACTAAGAAAAATTATGGAGAGAAATTATTCTTCCATCAGAGGAGAAATTCTCGGAGAAATTTCTCGTTCTCGAGAAATTTCTTTGGAGAATTTTCTCTTCTCACATCACTAAATATACACGAGGAAGACGTCTTTCGACTTCTTAGGCTATTATAAATCTCTTGATAGAAGAGTACTCCAGCTTATATAAAGTTTTTGTGAAAAATAAACAGTGTCATTTTTACTTTTATTAATTCTCTCAATATATTTTTTCATTACTTGAATACACAAACTCTCGAACAAATTATAAATCTTTTGTTTAATTTTTTTTTAAAAGAGATATTCCTGGGTTTTATTATAAACCCAAATACAACCTTCAAATTCAAATATTTTTTATTAAAATAAAATTTACAATTTAATAATATTACATACACACCTTATTACTAAAAAAAAACCACATTTATTACATAATATTTGACCCTCAAAATTGAGCAGTGCTCGTGCTTTGAGGGTTTAAACATATTTTATATAATACACCTTATACACCTTTCACAGTAAGCAAAAAGCTTTTGTAAAGGAGAGTTTGCCGGCACCTGGGATCGAACCCCGGACCTCATGTTCATAAGGCTCTATCTCCAGGCTACCGACGAACTTAGTATTTAATTTAATTTAGTTAACTCGAATTTAATCTGAAATGGAATGAAACGCTTGTTTCAATTTATCCAATAATGGAATTCAACTAAGTAGGTACCTACTTACACACCAATACAACAAAGAAAAAATAAAATTCCCTGAATAGAATCATTCTTCATTTCTTCATTTTTCGAGTATTCAGTATAGAGCGAGTTATGCTATAAATTCGTCCATATAACCAACTGTTTAATTCGAATATTAAGTATTTAGAACATTTTATTCCAAGTAAAGCAACCAAAGACATGTATTGATAGTACAGAACATCCTCTCCGTGCTTAAAAAGTAAGACATTCGAATGGGATACATTCTTATATGTATATACGTCATGTTGGAGATGAAAATGAAAAAAATGAAAACTCTTAAAAAGGTGGATGACATATTTTATTCAATAAATTCGACATATTTAAATTCCTGTTGAAGCCGGGTAAAAGAATTAGTAGAAAATGTTTCATAACTATTTATAATTTATACCTTTATATATATAGATATGAATATTATAGAAGTATGTAATACTATTGCAGAGTGCTATATACAACTTTTTATAGAACATAAAAATGTATATGTATGTATAGTATCTATGTATTATAGGTAATATTATTGATTGTATATATACAATATTCCTTTATAATTAGATAAAATCGGTACCTACTTTACCTGTGTGACACGGTACATTCATACATATATAATACAACTACCTACTATAGATATTCTTTCAAATATTGTATTGTTCCAAGGAGCACCCGGCAAGGAATTGTTCTCCCACTTTTCTCCGGAAGTTTACGAGTGTCCTGTAAAAATAGGCGGATCATCGAAAAATTTATTTATTTGAAAACGAAAAACTAATGTTTTTTTTATTTAGAGAGACATCTTTCGCCTTCTCCACACAATGTCTTTGTAAGACGAAAGATATCTCTCTAAAAAAAAACATTTTTTTTTATTTCATTATGGAATTCTACGATCCAAACATCGACACATTGAAAAATTCATGCCGAGACCCTGGTGAGGTAGGCAGAGAGTACAGAACAACATTTTGATCTATCCTTTCATACATCTTTCACTTTCTCCACATTCATTCAGTTTCTCATACATCCACGCCGATTTCTCTTACTAAACACGTGGCTGTACTTGAGAATATGATCCACTTAATGCGCTACGTGATTCTTGGACGCCTGCGATCCTTAAATCATACAATCAATATAGAGGGCGAGTTTATCGCGGAAGGCGATTTCTTTAAACTTTCCCAATTTTATGAGACCAAAAGAGGAAGTTTAACAAAAAACTTTTAAGAGATGAAAAGACGGAGTACAAAGGAGAAGAAAAGGGACTAGAAAACAGTTAACAAATTTTGAGGGATAAAGTGGTCCCTGACCGCTTGCTTGAAAGCATGATGAGTAGGGAGGGAGCAACCTTATTCTGGAGACAAACTATTCCAACAGCACCATGAACAGAAAATTATTTTGATATTAATGTATTGCCTTTCTATCTATTACTACCACGGCATATCCCTCAAGTGCGGCAGCCAGCTGAAAAAGTGTATATAATGAAGGTGCAAATAATAAACACTTTTTTGTAAAATTCATATTTGACAATAAAGTGTTTATTATTAAATATTCTTCCCTGTGCCAATAAAAATTGATATATTCAGAATGGTTGACAATACTTTTTATTCAATTTTTATTGAAAACGTTTACAACATTTTTACAGTTTTTACCTTTGCGGTGAGCGATATAATTATATTATTCTCACCACTGATCGAAGATGTCTTGTTTGTGATTTTTTATGAACACGTGGATGAAAAATGATATATAAAATTAGCTTCAGACGATAGCAGAGCGTTCCTGTACATAATCATTATGTGGCTATTAAGGCACGTACACATGTTAAGTATTTATTGCAGAAATAATAAAAATAATGTGTATTTTAAGTACCTTTATGCAGTTCGGTAAAATAATATAGGTAAAAATGGTACAACTTGAGATGTGCATTGAGTAAATGAATAATATTTATACACAATATATTATATTAAAGTCTGAATATTTCCACTATAATCCACCAGGCGGCGGCATATATGTGTAGAATAATAATATTTGCAACGCAGTCCAACAGCTGTGCGAAGCCCAGCACAATACACAACATCGCACCCTATCTCACTCTACTTAATGCAGAATCAATATACGTACATCTCACTCCCACCTCGGTACAGTGAGTATGCTGAGGAGGGCCACCTTCCTCCCTCAACTTACCCCCCCCCCATCAGAACTCATTCCACACAGCACCGCAGAGTACACCGCTATATTACTCATAGTATCTACATTGCATCCACTCACACTGTTGTAGATGTTGTTATTATTATTGTGCTTGCGTGTAGTGGTAGTGGTGATACATAGATACCTTGGCCCATACACGCGCGCGTATAAATTGTTCCTACACTAGCTTCTTCTCTCTCTCATTGCCAAGTTCAATGCCAAGGTCATGTGATACTGCGATTGCGCGCCGCATTGCAGAACCGACGGACCCCGAGCGACACAAAACTAATCGACCAATAAGAAAATATCATATTCGGGTTTGGTTCTCGATTCAGATTGTTCCGCATACGCGCTCTAGCAGCGGCGCAATGTGGGCGCGGGGTGGGGTATCGCGTTGGTTTCAATTTTTTATTATTATTATTTTCCCTCCTGTCGAGGCTTTTGCGGGCCTAGCTAGCCATTCTACGACGGACTACCGAGCCGAGTATTCACCAGATTATTTACTAAACAAAATAATAGTGTTACATAATATTATTTTGAAAATAAACCCAAGTGTTGTTTTCGCTGAAATGTTTTCGTTTGAAACAACAAAAACATTATTATCGAACGCCGCGTATATTTATATTATTGTCATCAACATCAACACAACACGATGATGATGACACGATATCAAAATTGGATGATTGTTGTGCAAAAACAAAAAAAACACGACGCGTCTACAACGTCGAACGAGTGTTCCGCTAAGAGTAAATCTTGGAAACACAGTAAGTAATAAAGAAATTACTAAAAATTAATATTTAACCATTAAAATTAGCAACATTTAATACCTCTGAATAATATTTTTCAGTAGAATTCGAGGTGAGACCCGTTTTTTCATGCATTTGTTAATTTTATTTTTGCTGAAGTGGGCGGAAAAACATAATTATTGCGTAGTGAATAACATAATACATAACATAATGTATGTAAACACAGGTCTCTTTTCTATGACGTAGGTCTCTGTATATACATGTACATGCTACAATAATAATATGTTTTACAGCAAGCACCTCATACACATTATGTACAACGCGAAATGTTTCATGTTGTTGTACTTATATCGTTGTTGATTCATCATCGCTCAATCTTCTCACTGCGAACAACACAAACTCAATACTGCGCCTCAAAATTTGCCGCCATTCTTCTACAATATTCTACACATTTTCCTCCTAAACCACCAATACATTATTTTAATTCCATTACCAAATCGAATCTCCACATCATTTCCTCTTGACTTCGCTGAAAAGAGGAAACGTAACGATATTAATAATAATAATAACGTACCTATTTCAAACTCCGCCATCATCAACTCTCAACGATTTAGTTCCATTTTTAAAATGTTTCTAAATTCGAAACATTCTTCAAAGAAACTGAAATTTAAATTTGGAAAAGTCGTTCGACCAGTTTAGAGGTATCGAATTTGAAATTGATATTCGAATTGGTAACGAACTAATAACACGAAATGGACGATGGTTTTGAAATTATCTCTATGTAGAATAATTTATTCGATTTTCGAACTTTGAAATCAAGAACTATGTAAGTAAATTATATTTTTTTCCAATAAACCGCAGTTATTCTGAAACATCAAAATTAAATTTTATTGCCATTTTCAATCGTTTATGTTCGAAATCTGATCGATCGTTTATTCTTGAGCCCGATAAGATATATTGTGTGGAGTAATTTTTTTCTGGGACATGTTAATCAATTTTAAAATAGAATAAAAATAGATCAGGCAACCGATTTTTTATCAAATAATGTATCAAAATAATTTGAAAAAAGAATTCAGCTCGGCTCTGAGCGAATCAATACACGGCATTTCAAATTTCAGTTCCGTAAACAACAGCGAAACGTTATAAAATTTTCATCATCTTATTGATTAAATATTTTGCGTACCTGCCCACACATCAACAAACTGAAAAGCGACGAATTCTTTGATAAAACTCTTTGGACCCATATTTTTGAAAACACGTCAAACCCTAGCTGTTGATATTGATGATGATGATGATGATTCCGGGGGCCTGCAAGCTATTGCGTCGTTTTTCGTTGTTCACACCCAATTATAGAACGTAGATGTTTCTGGAATACGAAAGATTGTTATTTTATTTATTTATTCTTTACTGTGCATTGATTACAAATAATTTCATAGGTAAATACATTAAAATTAATCAAATCAATATATGGAGGGCGAGTTTATTGCAAATGCGTGGTTTATTCCAACTTACCCAAATTATGCAGTGTTATTTTGTATAACGATTTCTTCAGCCCTTATAGTCATCTGTGTACTTTTTTCATAGGGTTTACTTCTATTTTACTTTATCGGTTTATGGTTTTAGATTTTTAGACAGAGATAAAATGTATTTAATTTTTTTTTCTTGAAACATAACCTCATTCTTAAAACCAAATATTACTTTTTTATTAGTATAATGATTGAAGAATAGTTTCTTTACTTTATACTACTTCTTCAAATATGGATTTAGACTTTATTACTTCTTCGATTTAAGAGAATTTTGAAGTTCTTACTATCAAAAGGCACGTCAGATGTAAACATTTCATTGATTCGCTTGTTTTTGCTAACTGCGTCATTTCCTTTCCACCCACTTTTGGATCAAACAACTTCATAGGTTTCACTATTCAAACTTTTCTGATTTCATATAAGGTTTCGTTATTTCTTTTTCAATTCTGGTTTAGATTTAAAAACAATTTGGCCCAAATTTTTTTACGCCCTTTGAATACCTCCGTAACCTTCAATGTTCTCTTATACCTACTATTAGATATTCTGAATTTTGGTTTTCATTAGAAACTATTTGTCAGATTTTTTTTTATTTACATAAATCTATTTTTTAATTTTGATGTAGATTTCTTCAATTGGAGTTAATGATTTCATGAAACATTTCAGAACGACAAGGTTGTATTAAATATCGGTATTGATTTGTATTAAAAATAAATTAACTGAATAATGAGACTTTTTTTATTCGCTCGTATCGAATATTGAAAAATTTTAACTTTTGAAAACTGACTACGAAGCATTCAAAATGGATGTCATTCTGCGTTTTTGAATTGAAGATACTTATTTATTTATTGAACACTTGCCTTTGACAGGGTGCTCAAAAATTAACAGAAAACATCGAGAAGCCTATTCTAATCTGAGTGTTCTACGGCTAAAACTTATTTTAAATGTATGACAATTATGAAATATACAGATATACTTTTATTTATTCTTATCGAGCAATATTTTTCTAGGGTCTTAAATAAGTCCACCGTTTGCTCCAATATTTTTAAACATGATCTACCTGGAACTTAAACCCAGAACCCTAGTGATGTACGAAGTTAATCTTTTAGTTACCTACTACACCAACAATACGTTTAAACACGAAATACTGTTTACTATTTGAATTAATTATTTTTACTTACATACGAGAATTGGGAGTTGACTATTACTACTACATAGAGTTCTGTTGTTTTTGTACTGCGCATATTTTGGTAGTACATTTTTGACCAGGCTTGGCGTTACTGCTTCTACCCCTCGAACGTTCTGATAAAATATTCAAAACATCTAACTGTTCTGTTGTGTGTGGGTATGTTTTGGTAACACTTATTGATTTTTTTTTACGCGAGTGGTATTATATGTTGTGTGCTAGTTTTTAATTAAGTAAACATTGTATTTCCTGGTTCAATTATTCATCTATCTATACTATCCCGGAATCTCTCATAAGCGGGGTAGCCAGTAACTTGAATGCATACTTTAATAAACGTGAAGATCATCCTTTTAAAGGCAAACCAAAATATGGTATTAAGGATGAGTGGCATCGTTGCTGATTTAAGATGTGAAATATTTTATTTATGCTTTAACAAATCACTCGAAAACTTGACAGGATGATTCTTAACCGAAGACTTAGCGGATATTTTACTGGTTTATTTATAAATTTCTCGATGAAATTATTTTGAAATTTAAGTAATTTTATGTCAATGCACTTTTTTGTAGGTTATTTTTTTTATTTATTTCGATTTTACAGGATACATACAGTTGATACAAAAAATATTATGGTCTACAAAATATTTAGCAATAAGCAAACCAGTGAAGATCCCTATATTACCCTTGTGTGCTCTACAAAATATACATAACCAAACCATTTACAACTAC
Source organism: Athripsodes cinereus (assembly GCA_947579605.1). Classification (NCBI taxonomy): domain Eukaryota; kingdom Metazoa; phylum Arthropoda; class Insecta; order Trichoptera; family Leptoceridae; genus Athripsodes; species Athripsodes cinereus. The sequence goes on from OX388321.1 coordinate 1,487,441, forward strand.
TATTAGATAAGTTGGAAGAAATTGCGCCTCCGTGATAAACTCGCCCTTTGCATATTGATTGTATGATTGTATTTGATTTAAATGTCTTTTTTTATGTTAATATGCTTGTGATTAATGTACAGTAAATAATGAATAAATAAACTGTACTACTACTACTATACCATCATGGCATATCCCACAAGTGGGGTAGCCAGCAGACCAGCTGCATGTAAGAAACATGCAAGCTGTCCTCTTCGTGCCAATATAAAATCAAGACATTCGGGATGAGTGGCAAACTTCATCGCTGAATTTAAGATGTACAATGTCTTATTTTTTCGAACACCTGCCTTTTACAGGACACTCAAAGAAGTGGGAAACCAATTCTTTACCGGGTGCTCCACGGAACTGTACTATCACGGCATCTAACACAAATGGGCTAGCTTCCAGACTTACTGAAAGTAATAAACATGTAGATTGTCCTCTCCGTGCCAATCAAAACATAAAACAATCAGGACGAGTGGCATGGCTCATCACTGAATTGTAGTTGTTAGTTGTGTTTTAAACGTGAAGTTTTGCATGAACACCTGACTTTTACAGGACGCTTAATAACTTACGGAAAATAGTGGGAGACCAATTTTTCGCCGGGTGCTCCACGGATTTAACCTTTCCCTATAGGAAATTTATATACTGAAACATATACCTATAGGAAATAGGTTAATCAATGCAGATCCGCAAATTTATTTATATGTATTTCCAAACAAATTGTTGACTCAACGTGAACCATAGAATTATTGGCATACGGCCTATGTTCAACCATGCAAAACTTCTAAAGCTACAACTGGCGCCACAGTGTCTAGCGAGATATGATGAAAGCTTTGCACTTTACCGGATCTAGGTATCAACATCATAAAAGATATCTGTGTATGATATTTAATAAAAACAATACACTTAGTTGCTACAAGTTAAGTATTTTATAATACATTGTCGAGTCCTAAATCCTAATCAACATCATAAAAGATATATGTGGTATGATATTTAATAAAAACAAAACACAAGTTAAGTATTTTATAATACATTGTCAAGTCCTAAATCTAATTTCAACAACGAAGTATGCCATTGTCTTTTCCCAAATCCAATCTCACCAATGAGATGTGCCACCTATCCTGAATTTCAAGCAGAGTTGCGTGGAATCAATCCATACCTTTCAGCGACAGAATTTCCGGAAATTTCTTGGAATTGAATAGTCTTGTAAAAGTTTAGGTATATTCATGAAATATCACAAAGGTATATATTAGAAATTGAACATCTTAAATTCAGGGATGAGGAGATCACAATCCTATTTTTTTTATGGCATTAAAAGGGTAATCTATACATATATTTATTACATGTAGGTAGTTAGTCTATTGACTAGCCAATTATTGGAGTTACCGTGATATTTAGATAAATACTAAAAACAATATTTAAATTAATTTTATAACTATTTATTTTCAAATATGATTCGAAAATCAAAGAGTAAAGCTAATTTAGAGTCAAATGTATGAAAAAAAAATAAGATATAATTTCACATATTGTGTCAATTGGACCGACGTATCCATTCGGCTACTTCTGGGTTTTCCCCAAATCATTTCATACTTTGTTTGACTACGGGTTTTTTAGGCCGATATCCTCAACATGAAATGAAAAAAACACATAATTTTAGAGAAATATTAATTTACTAGTTTTTATCTCAGTTTCGCACAGGAAATTAAATCAAATTGATAAAAAAAACTAGAATAAGTGTAAACAAGGAGCATATATTTATATACTATTACTATACTATACCCTCACGCCATGTCCCAGGAGGGGTAGGCAGAGAGAACGGAACGCCATATAGATCTATCCTTACATACTTCTTTCGCTTCCTCTACATTCATCCAGTTTCTCATACATGCACGCCGATTTCTCTTACTCAGCACGCGTCCGTCCTTAAGAATTTGGTCCACGTGATCAAGCCACGTGGTTCTTGGACGTCCGCGCTTCCTCACACCCCTTCTTTCAGATAAATACATCCTCTTCGTCATCCTTTCATCTTGCATTCGCTCAACATGTCCAAACCATCTCAACTTGTTTACACGCATTCTGTCCACAACACTCTTCACACATCCGCTCATTCTCCTGATATCCTCATTCTTCACTCTATCTCGCAACGTTTTACCAACCATTCTTCTCAGTGAACGCATCTCCACAGCATTTATTCCACTCTCATCCTTTTTCAACCACGTCCAAGTTTCGCTTGCATACATAAGTGTCGGTACCAGAATGGTATTGTGCACTAGCATTTTTGCCATGTTCGACACACTGCTATTGCTAACAATGGGTCGAAGTGCACCATTCACTCTAGCACCGGCGACTTTTCTTCTTTCAATGTCCTTATCAAATCTTCCATCCCTCGCAAACAGACTTCCCAAATAGACATACTCATTCACTTGCTCTAAACATTCAACGTCAACCTTTATTTCACATACCGTTCTTTCACTCTCTCTTTCAAACACCATTACTTTCCATATATTTATACCAATCTGAAAAATAACGTATATTTTTAAACATAACAACGTCAATATTTATATTATTTCATTCATGTACATTCTGTCAAATTTATAATATATTTAAATTCGTCGAATTTGATTGCACATAATTTTGAAAATGAAATAAATCAATATTGAGACAACATTGAAAATGTATTTTTTTGTCGTACCAAAATTTAGACATCGCTTCACAATTTTTTTTAATAATTAATATTGATATTACTTATCTACGATTTTACTAATAATGCCCAATGAATGACAAACCCAATCAGATATCTTGATTAGAGAATAATTTTACACAATGTAATATTGTGCAAATAAAATAAATAAGAAAAAATGAGAAAGGCGTCCCAACGTTTACGAATTCGCTCTAGGCTGGATTAAGTGATGTACATGACTTTTGGTGCCTATGAAAACGTTCGTCTATTTCGCCATTCTCAATTCTGTAAACTCTGTTCTCCGGTCGAGATATCTGATTCGGTTTATCATCTGCGAGTTGTGAACATGTCCAGTTTATCAATAAAAAAATGAAAATATTTTTTACATTTAATGTACAATAAGGGAAGGGTTCTTACAATTTTCAGCCCTACAAAAGGTGACCGTAGATAATGTAATGTAAACTTAATATGTAAATACATACATATTTACCAACGAACTTTAATAATATTATTTATGTTTATAAACGGAGATCATAAAATAAACGTCAGAAAATGACATAACACACAACCTTACATAATACTGTATTATGAAGTATACCTATGCTTACATAAGGTACATTATATGTTTATTTGACGTCATTCTTAATTTGAGGATATTAATAGAATTCATACTCTCACCAGTGTTGAGTCTATGGTTTTCAAAGCGAGTAAGCCCACCCCCATAAATTCATAGGTGTAAATAAAATATTTAAAAATTATAATAATCTAGATTTTAGATTTTTTATTTAGCGCCGTTTTGTGATACAAGCTACCGCAAGGACGCATTTTGAGTTATCTAATTTTAATATATTTTATAATTTTAATTTTTTTTTTTTTTGTTTAATTTAACTGTTATAAATTTTTTAATGCACTTGTAATTGTCATAAATTTGATTAAAATGTGTAACAATTATGTAAGATCCAATTTTAGGTATTATTAATTGTCATAAATTTGATTAAAATGTGTAACAATTATGTGAGATCCAATTTAAGGTATTATTAATTGTCATAAATTTGATTAAAATGTGTAACAATTATGTGAGATCCAATTTTAGGTATTATTAATTGTCATAAATTTAATTAAAATGTGTAACAATTATGTGAGATCCAATTTTAGGTATTATTAATTGTCATAAATTTGATTAAAATGTGTAACAATTATGTGAGATCCAATTTTAGGTATTATTAATTGTCATATATTTTTAAATTTGTAATTTATGTATTAGTTTGGAAATCATTTTAACACCCAAAAAACAAACATCTTTATAAAACTATTGAAATTAAAAACAATGTATTAAAATTATGTTATTTTGAATCAGTATTAGATGATATTTTCTTTTTTAAAAATGAGACGTCAGAGGTTTCAGGCAGCTACTCGATAGCGAGCGCCATCCACCCATTCCCACTATATGACAAGTGCTAGAGCATCATGATGTTAAACATGAGCGATCATTAGTCAGATGCTTTGCAGTAAAGATTTGAAATTGAAGAGAGACCAGAGTGAACGGGAATGAGTCTTCGACGTAGCAAGGGCACACCACCATAATCCAAAACATAATTAGACTTTTCAGTTTTCTCATTCATTAATGGAGTTGAATGAGTCAGAAGAAAATCTTTATCCCAATGTGAATCATTTTCATTTTCAGCACGTTCCCTTCTGGTGATTCATCATTTTCAGTATCTTGTGACTCATCTGAACTTTTTATTATTCTCACTACACGGGTATAATACAATAAAGGGAATATCTCACAGTTTTTCCCGTTCAGTAATCAGAAATTCATTTCAGCAGATCGATTTGTATTCAGGAATAATAAAATTTTCCGTGTTAGTCATCCACTGAAATGAAATGCCTTTTAGTTCTATAACATGTCACATGCTTTGTAAAAATTCACTTTAACGTGGAATTACAAATCTCCATTAATTTATTTATTTTATCAAGCAGTTTCCGTAAACGAAGTAGCCAATGAACTATCCACTAAGGGTGTTATTTCACTCAAGCGTAATGTTTGACATAAAATAAGAACTTTACTTATCTCTAATTATGTTTATATACGTCACTTAGCCATACATGATGCAATTTAATTCGAAGCAAAAACGAAGAGTCTTTTTTCTACTTCTCTTTCATGAGCATAGGTAAGGACCTATACTTAAAAATGGGTATGTAATCATACAATCTAATAAATATCATTGTGTTCATATATAAGCATATAATATGTATTATATGGACACCGTAATTTGAAAAATCAGAGGTGAGATTATGCATTATATACCAAGCTTAATAACAGATAGCTTTGTACAGATTTTAGACTGAAAATCTTAAATATCTTGTATGTCAAAACTTGCATAGGTCACTATAATAAAATTTATAATGAAATTCGTATTTTTTTTTATTTGTCATTGGTAAATAATAATAATTACTATACAACTTATTTACGATGCGCCGTTTTGTGGGAAAACCACCGCAAGAACCCATTCAAGAATCATAACACCTCCTGAACAATATATCTTATTTACCAAAAAATATATTAGTGCTACGAAATTTGTATGGGATTGAATATATTCTGCAAATATTAATTAGTCAGTGGAACGAAATCGTGTAACTAAATGAAAAATAAATATTTTTGTCAACTATATGTTCATTATTGACTTTTTTTATTTATTATTATGATTTTTAATCTTTCTGACGACAATTTTTTATTGATATTATGTAATTTTATAATGGACGTGGATGATGATCCTAAATAATGTAAAGCGCCTATGAAGTGATTTGAGATTGACAATGTCCTTGTAAAACGAGAGAAGTCTCACTTAATTAAGTACATAATATAGTAGAAGCATTTGTTTTTCAATTTCTTCATGGAATTCTACTACCCAAACACCCTTACAGTAAAGCAATAGCTTAAATACAATTATACAACTTATATACAACTTGTATAATTTGAGATTGACAATGTCCTTGTAAAACGAGAGATGTCTCACTTAATTAAGTACATAATATAGTAGAAGCATTTGTTTTTCAATTTCTTCATGGAATTCTACTACCTAAACACCCTTACAGTAAAGCAATAGTGTGGGATACATGAGTATTGATCCAAAACAGCCTGATACAGTACCGAAAACCTCCTACATATTCAATCCATTATATTCTCTTTCTACTGCTACTATATTATCACGGCATTTTCTACAAGTGGGGTAGCCAGTGAACTAACTGTAAGTAATAAAAAATCAGATAGTCCTCTCTGTTTAAATAAATAATAAGACATTCAGTATAGGCGGCACGAATCATCACTAATGAATTGTAGATGTTTTTTGTTTCATACTTGAGGTTTCACAAACACCTGCTTTTTACGGGACACTAAAAAACTTACAGAAAAGAAACCTTTACCGGAGACTCCATTCTGATCCGATAATGAAATAATCTACTTATTTATGTACACATTTATCGTGCCCTCTTGATGTCAGTTAAGAAATTTTAGGAAGATTTTTATCCATAACTATTTATTTATATAATAAACGGTTTTCGCCTTTTACAATGTTTAATCATTCTATAACAATTTTCAAACACCTTCAAAACTTACTCTAATTTCACATTAAATAATTTATTCCACTGAAAACAGATCAACAGATATAGTCTGTATTTTAGCTCTAGTTAAAATTAAAAGTATATTTTCAATAAGCAAAATAAAGATTTATGTCTCTGGTTATCGATATTATTTTTACAATTAACTATTGTACGAGGCTACACACGTAAATATAACGTATAAAACTACCATCATCATCATCATCATGTCAGCCTCCCTGCGTCCATTGTTGAACATAGGCCTCCCCCATTGATCTCCACAGCTCTCTATCCTGGGCAGACCGCATCCAGCCGACCCCTGCAACCCGTCTTATGTCGTCCGACCATCGTGCTTGAGGCCTACCAACACTTCTTCTGCCTGTTCTAGGTCTCCACTCCAGAACTTTCTTTGTCCACCTAGAGTCTGTGTTTCTGGCCACATGACCAGCCCAACTCCATTTCTGACTAGAAACTTTGTGAACGACATCGACGACCCTGGTCTTTTCTCTGATCCATACATTAGTTTTCCTGTCTCTCAGTGAAATACCCAGCATTCTCCTTTCCATGGATCTTTGCGTCACTGATAATTTGTGTAAAATTCTTTTCGTGAACACAAAAGTTTCACAGCCATAGGTGAGCACTGGGAGAACACAGGCATCAAATAGCTTCTTTTTCAGATAATTTGGGTATTTCGGGGATTTCAGGATATAAGATAATTTACCAAAGGCCGCCCATGCCAAGCCTCGTCTTCTTTCAATTTCTACCTCTTGATTCTCTCTTCCAAGTTTTACAGTGTGCCCTAGGTATACATAGCTATCAACTTGTTGGATAGCTTGTCCATCTACCACGATATTACATGACTGGTTTGCATCACTCATGACTTTTGATATATTCATTTTTAGGCCTATTCTTTGGGACGCTGTGTTGACATCAATTATCATGTTTTCCAGTTCTCTATCGTTTTTGGCAAATAAGACTATATCATCTGCGAACCTTAGATTATTTAAGTTTTCGCCATGTAAGGTTTAAAAAAGACAACGTCACCTTGTTCGGAAGTGCTTCGAACGGGACGAACGTGCCTTTTACAGGAACGGTACACTCGAAACTTATATAATGAGAGGTCTTTTCTGTTCCGGGGCTTCCACGAAGGCAATATAAAATCACGAGGCCTCGGGTTCAATTCAAAGTGAAGAATGACCTTTTTCAAATTGTCCTGAGTCTGTGCATTGTATATACCTACGTGTATCGTCGCGTTAGTACTCATAATACAAGATTCACATCTTAGTTTGGGACTAGCTCGATCTGTGTGAACTGTCCTTGCATGTTAAGTTGTTATGTTATTGTAAATTATTGTTGTTTGATGCCAAAATAATTAAAAAGTAATCAATTACTCATCGATACAATTAATTAATTATTAATTGAATTTTAATCATTTGGATGCAATTATTTTGTTGCACGTGTTTTATTAATACATTTTAAGAGGATTGAATTATTGCCAGTTGGCAATCTCTACCTGTGTTACAAAATAATGAAACATGCAAACTTAATAAGTAGTATTTTAACAAATTAAGTTGTGTTTATTTTTAAAATTATTGGTAGGTATGTCTTCACACTACGCCAATGTGTTACCCGTCCAAAATATATTTTAATTTTTAGAATGTGTTGATGCACAAATGGTATAATTTCATAACATATTAGAGGCATGGAGAAGACAACTTGTATACTCATTACATGCAATTAATCACGCATTGTGAACTCCACTTTTGGGAGTTGTCCTGAGAATATTAATACGCTGACAGCTGATTTAGGACTAAAGTGGCTATAGAGCTTGCATACATCCAGGAGCAAAATTATCCTTTTCGTCGTCACAATTTCAAGTCGATCCTTTAAGTTTAAATGTCGTTATCTTTATAAAATTCTTCTTATATTTCCTTTCAACGTTTTTCTTAAGAATATAATGAGGAAAACTCATTCTCTTTTCAAGATATTTTGTAACAATTGAGACACTTCTTCCTAACTCTCCAATAATATTGCAATATAGTTTGTCATCATCACACCTTCACGCCGTTTCTCTTTCGAGATAAGCAGAATGGATCGAGCGCCACTTATCCCTATGCACACTTACCTGCCTTTTACATGACACTCGAAAACTTGCGGAAAAGAGAGGGAGGCCAATTCTTTGTCGGATGCTCCACGGAAAAAAATTATACAATTATTTCCTCCGTATTATGTCTTGCATAACCTCTATTGCATCATAATGAAATGAATCCGTAATCAATTTAAGTATTTCAAATGTTATTGTTTTGTTTCAGCACTTGTCTATACAATTGTCTCATTATTTGTACATCATGATTCATTATTGTTTCATAATACCTATAACAAGCTATTCATTATTCATCCATTCCGTCACGACATCTTTCACAAGTTGGGTAGCCAGCGAAGCAACTGTTTGTAATAAACATGCAATTTGTCCTCTCCATGCCTATAATAGTTAGGACGTTCAAGATAAGTGGCGTAAGTCATCGGTGAACTGAAAATATGTAATGTTTTGAATGTGATGTTTTACCAATACCTGGTTTTAGCAGGATCCTCGGGAACGTGCAGAAAAGAGGACAGGCTTTTTTTACCGAAGGCTCTACGGAATATATTTATTTTTCAATATACGGCGTCAGCCTTTTAAACATGTTTAAAAATATATGACAGACATTAAAAGTACATAAAATGTATACCTTTTATATAATCGTTTGTAATCAATGTACTGTAAAGAGTGAATAAATAGATAAATAAAAAGAAAATTTATACAAGACTGGAGTAGCCACGACAAAAAAGAATTATACATAATCAAAAAACAATATGACATAATATATTATACAAATAAATTATTCAATAAAACTTGATAAAACTCTACCAAGCAAGTGAATTGTAATACTGATTGTTTTGTATTTTGTGGTTTGATTCATTATTTCATAAAACATTCGATTCTAGTTACGGATGTTTGTTGTCTATTACATTCCATGTTTGAAATGGGGTATTCATTCTAAATTTAAAAACATCGCTCACCTATTTATTACTATCTTCATTATGTACACAAACACACATACATATATACATAAAAATTATATCATGTGTTTACTTACATTTGGTACTTGCAAAAAAACAATATGTATAGTAGAACGAATATAAAATGGACAGCGAATAATTTTGACACTACATTACGAGTTTTGCGTTACCATAAAGAAACTGATGATACCAGCAGATAATGAATAATATTGCATCAGGATTGTCCAAAGAGAATGGGTCGCCCACTTTTTTGGAAGTTTTTTTAGTAACCTGTAAAAAAAAATTATTCGATCATTTTATTTATTTATTCTTTTTGCACATCATCATTACATAACAGTGTTAACAAAATAATATAAAATTTTAGAAACTAGGACGATGTGCAACTTTGAATTAACTTGACATTTGCAAGTTGTCTCCTTCAAGCCAATATAAGTTAAGATACTGAATATGTTGACGTTTATTGGCACGCAGAGGACAACTTCTATGTTTATTCATCATCATCATCATCGCCCTCAACGCTCCTCTCGGGAGCACAGGGCAGAAACCAGCCTCCTCCATTCAGAGCGTCTCTGCGCCAATTGCGTCACCTCTTTCCACGGCATTCCCTGCGCTCTGATATCGCGGTGTATTGTGAAAGAGGGACGCCCGGGCCGACGGAACCCCTTCGGACGGAAGAAAAGTGCTCTTTTTGGCCAACTATCATTAGGCATTCTCAAAACATGTCCCAGCCAGGACCATCGTCTCTCCTGTATTACGGAGATTACAGGTCTCTGTTGGGTGCGCCGGCGCACAGCATCATTTGTAACATGTTCATACCATTTGACATCCAAAATCCTTCTAAGACACTTGTTTTCAAAGCTTAGTATCTTCCGCTCTTGAGCCTTGGTTAAGTGCCAAGACTCACAGCCATATAGAAGGATTGGGATGATGCACGCATTGAACATGCGACATTTTGTCCTGATGCCGAGTCCAGACGCCTTCCAAACTTTGTTGATGATATTGTCTATGTTTATTACATAAAGTTAATCCTGTGGTTGCACCACCGTGATGGTGTGAATGAATTTATCAACACAATAAAATTCCTTACATAAATCCCTTTCAAAGTTGTATGTATATTCGTTATAGCTGATTTTACCAGGCTGTCGATAAGTAAACTAATTGTAGTTGCATATTAAAAGTGACTCAAGTGTCAAATATTAAATCTGTATATCTTTTGACACAGGACTTTGGCAGCACAGAGCAAGCCGAATTCGAATCGCTCTGTGCTGCATTGTCTATGGTCAATAATTGACACCATTTGTCTGTGCATTGTCATCTCTCTCTTCTATGAAGATGATCGAATAAAGTAGTCGTGTTTTTAAATAACTCCGAGTTCTTATACTTTAAAAAAGTCAGTTATTTTCCCAGGATTTAACAATATCTTATACTAAAATTTGACTAATATGATTCGTGTTTTTGTTTTGATAAGATAGGTGTGCTTATTGTTAACAAGATTGTTCTAAATTTTTATTTTTTTTAAAAACATGCTATTAGTTTTTAATTGCTTTCGTTGAGTTTGCGATATTTTTTATTTTTTTATTACTCCATCGAACGACGTCGAATAAATTATCCGCCATACTAACAATGGATAAAGCTATGACACTACACGAAAAGGGATAGTCATTAATATGTTATATATTATTCGTCCTCGAGGTGCTATGGCACAAAGATGGCGCTCTACATACTCTCCATTATTATTATTATTTTTATTGAAACATTTTGGTAATAGTGCAAGGAAGCCGAGTTTCGATTCGACAATTTCACGTGTATGTAGCGAATTATAGCGGATTTTGAAACTCGATGACATAATTATTACTAGAAATTACTCAAATATTAAAGGCAAATATCGGGAACACATAATTCAAAATTCGAACAATCCGGTTGCAGTATTTAGTCCACGATATTACTTCCGTGCATTCCCTGAAATGAAATAGAGCTCCCATTATTTTCTGTACACCAGTATTCTTATAACATAAAACATCTATTTAGCTGTGGTACTGGCACCCATTCTAAATATTATATTTTGCATAACACGCTCCATATAACTAATATTATGTGTATACATAGACAGCAGCGCGCACATTTTTTGCTGAAACACATCTGTCGAGCTCTGCTTGGTAATAAATACACACAAACGTTCATACGAAACTCGTACATGGAAAGACACCTCCGTCTCTATCTAACATCACTGTTTGTGTATGTATTGGTGCCCCCCTCTCTCTTTCTCTCTCCCTCATGTCCTCCCCTCCCCTCTTCCAGTATTCTCCCCTCCCTCCCTCCCCCCTCTGCTCTGTAAGGTGTGACCCTGACCATGAAACCAGTTTGTGCACAAGTATTGCTACGTATGCATGTATATGTATGTATACTGTATATTATGTGTATATGTTTGTTATTATTGCTCCAAACATACATTCTCAAACTGTTTGTATGCAAGAAATTATAAAAATATCGATTATTTTGATTATTTTACCCTTTCTGCCTTAGTCTGGCTTTGAATTAAATACATAACAAACACTCACAGTATTTCGACAACATCCTTTCATCATGAAGGTAGTGCTGAGAATTTAAGTGTCCTTTGGTGGTTTGATCTGTTGAGGATCTTCATACCATTCTTCATTCATACCATCACGGCGTACACACAACTGGGTAGCCAGCAGATCAGTTGCATCTTATATGCAAGCTATCCTCACCGTGTCAACAAAAATTATGATGATTAGGTAGATTGAATTACAAAAACTAAAAAAATAGTAGGTATGTAAGGACAGAGAGAGCTGTGTTACTTTCCATCCTCTCTACGTCTCTACCAATCCTACTTGGGATATGGCTTGAGGGTGAAATAATAATAAAAAAAATGAAAATTTACCTCCTTGATTCTAAGCTCGTAGAATTTCGGATTTTATTTATTTATTAATTTTTAATTGTACATTGATTACAATACATACAATTTTATAGAAAAATGCATTTTATGTGGTTTTATGTGGTTTCGTGGTTAGATGGGAGAAATCACTTTATAGTGATAATCTCGCCACTGCACATCGTCCTAGTATTAAGTTTTATATTATTTTGTTTACACTGTTATGTAATGATGATGTGCAAAAAGAATAAATAAATAAATTAGATATAATATTAATATTCGGAGGGCGAATTTATCGCAAAGACGCGGTCTTCCAACTAACCCGAAGCTTTTGTGTCCGAATATCCAGGATGAATTCTGTTTTCACTGACACAAGCAAATTATGTCCTATGAGTACAATTGAGAGTATATTGGAGTTTAATGTGATTTTTTATATTATTTTTTTATATATTTATTTATCATATTTTTTACACGTTGTTTTTATAGTTAACAAATGTATCTAAATAAAACATCAAATTTCAATGACTCAACTTCAAAAAGAGATAATAATAGATAGATAATATTATAGCAATGTGGTAAACGTGCATAACAGATTGAGAAGATGTGACGGTTTCACCACATAGACAGCTGTAGATAAATGCACATACAATATACACATACAGAGGCAAGCACCCAACTAGGAATGGCTAGTACACCGTGGCACAAAAAATATAATATCAACAGTAACAATATAGTCTATCAATAAATAATAATATATATTAGTTACCACCTAACACATCCTTGTATTGTTCTATAGCTAGTGTGTTACATGTTCTAAATAGAGGTTTATATTTCAAACCAGCTTTAAACCCGATGTATCTCAGAGAATATATCTCTTTGTCAATAATCTATTTATTTATTCATTACAAGCATACGCCAACAGGTCCAACATATACATCTTAAAAATGAACACAATAGCAAAAGACTTGAGTAATGCTGTGCACCTATACAGGCATAAATGTGTTATTCCCTGAACCGCCCCTCCCAACCCTCACTCACGCAGGAATCCCTTGCAGTATCCACCGAGACCACAGACCCAAAGCTGCCGATTAGTCCCCACAGACATAATACTTTACTTATTATTTTTTTCTTAGGATAATATGTTTTTTATCATTTTTTGATAAGATATCTGCCTAAATTTTATTGGCACGGAGAGAACAGTTTGCATGTTTCTTACATGCAGCTGGTCTGCTGGCTACCCCATTTGTGGGATATGCCGTGATGGTATAGTAGTAGTAGTAGTATCTGCCTAAAATAATACTTGTCTTGCAAAAAAATAAGTTTGGTGACGCTAATACATATAATGCCTCGCATTTTAAGATTTTTTATCTATGCAAATACTCAAAAGATGCAAATCTTCAATGACTAGTTTACATTACTATTGCTTCTCTGGTAAAAGCAGCTATAAAAAAATGAATTATTTTGAAGGAACGCCTTTATATCGATTGCCTTACCCTCTATATTTTGTTTGTATTTAATTTGAATTTATTTCTCTATGAAATTGTTTGTAATGTGATCAATATACAGAAAAGAATGAGTTAATCAATCACACACAAATCTACTAACATATTATAAACATACGGACTTTAATATTATTTACGCTGGGATATAAAACTCGTTGTTAGTGCAACTAGACATTAATTCCCGCCCTGTCTCAGGGTCATTGGGAGTGACTTTGTTGGTGGGATGAAGATAAAATCAATTCAGTGTGTACCAGTTTTCATCCTACATAAAGATAGATACGTAATACATATTATAAACATGAATAAATTTTATAGATAAGCAGGATAAACGAATCAGACATATCGATTGGAGAACCATGTTTACACAATCCATAATAATTGTGTAAAATCTAAAAGGAAAATGTAAGAAAGGCGTTCCAACGCTTACGAATTGGCTTAATGCTGACTTTGTGATCATTTTCGGTGTCTATGGACAACGTTCGCCATTTCCGTCGCTCTCACTGTCACGATATAATATAAGTTCCACCAATCGAGAAACATTTAATGCAAACCATAAAAGTAATCGTTTTTTTTTTTTGGAATCTCATATTACAGGTTTTCCCGCTAAATGTTACCGTAAAAAATTAAGTTCAATACGTTTTCGGCTGCTAGTTCGATCAGTCAGCAACTAATGTTTAGAATATTAATATTTCTTTATGTTTAACTGGATTCGAGCATAACGCGCAGATGAGAATAAACTACTATTACTACACCATCACAACATATCCCACAAGTGAGGTTGCCAGGAGACTAACTTGCTGCATGTCATAAACATGCAGATTCCCCTCCGTGCAAATTAAAAAAATAAGACATTAAGGATGGGTGGCACAGCTTGAAAGATTCATCACTGAAGAGTTGTAGATGTTGTCTGTTTTTTACGTGCCTTTTACAGGACACTCGAAAACATACAACAAAGAGTGGTAGCTCTAGTTGTAACTTGTGTCAATCTCGTGCAAAACTTTAAACACTTTGAAGTCGGTGATGAACAGTAATTGAAGAATTTGAATTTGGGATTGCTCAATTAAAGGTCCGAAACTCTATCACCAGGCTACCGACAACTTCTTTATTAAACTTAATTTATTTTTACAATAATATTTGTTTATGGGTTTGTTGGAAGGTATCGCGCTTCAGCGATAAACTCGCCCATTGCACAAAATTATGTATTCAGTAGTAATGTTGTCATGTTTTTTTTTCTTTGTACCTATACTAATTTTGTGCAATAAAGATTATTATTATTTTTATTTATACTTTGTATTATCTGTTCCTTTAAAATACATGATTGATATTATTTTTGTAAAAATTGCTGTAAAATTGTTCAAATTCGTGCCAAAAAAAACTTATTTTAACTTAAAATATAAGTAGGTACGTATTTTTTACAGTCCACTCTTTACTCACTACTGACACATATAATAATAAATACAAGTAGATACATGATAATCTAATTTATATTTATACCTACAAAGCAACGTGTTATACATATAGTGTATGTAACTATATATCAGATTATTACAATGTTATCACTGTATGTGACACAAATACACTCGCACAATATTGTATACTGTGTATTTTTTCTCTAATAAATATGTACAGTGTATAGTGTATTATGTTAGGAAAAAAATCAAAAAGTCTAAAATTTCAAAAAAATTACTCTTATTTGTAATACATACAAATCAACGCCACTTTTTCTGTTCCATTATCGAATAACTATTAAAAATAGAAGGTTTTCTCTGTATAAATTAAATATTTAGGTTTTTTAACTAATTTTCATTTACGTAAATAAATATTTCGAATTGTTTCAACGGAATTTATTAAATGGAGCATTGACAACCTGTGTTTTTAACAATAGTTTGTTTATGTTTTTAAAGCAAATAATCATCATCATCATCATCAATGGCGCTACAACCCTGTGTGGGTCTTGGCCTCCTCAAGAAGTCGCCTCCACTCCCTCCTATCCATCACCTCTCGTCGCCAATTGGTCACGCCCAAAGCTCGCAGGTCCTTTTCCACCCCATCCATCCATCTCAACTTTGGCCTCCCGACGCTTCTTCTGCCACTGGGCTTTGTGGACTATATTCTTTTGATTGTTGATGTGTCGTTCATCCTTTCCACATGCCCTAGCCATCGGAGTCGGCAGATTTTGATGTGCTTGGTGATATGCACATCTTGATACAACATGTAGAGTTCGTAGTTGTATCTACTTCGCCAAACTCCGTTTTCGCATATGGGCCCATAGATGCGTCTTAAGATTTTTCTTTCGAATATGTCCAGTCTCAGCTCATCCGCCTTAGTGAGTGTCCAGCAAATAATAAATATACCAAAATAATAAAAATGCCCATTTCTCGAATTTAAGACATTTCTACTTGCTTTAGGAAACTGGACAGTCGAGTTTCTATTCTTCGCGGGGGACTTCGCAGAAAAATCTTTTTGTTCAAAGATATCACTTTCTTCTTCTCACTACCAACTCCAGCCTCCCCACACTTCCCGCTCCCCCCAACTTTATACCTAATTTAAATCTGTTTTTGTTTTATGATTAAGTTCGAAAGGCCTCTGCCAAAATAAGGTTTATACAGTAAAAGTTATAGTGTTTTAAACGAAATCATTTTAGCATAAATAAAATAAAGCACGCTTTAAAAGCGGTGACGTATTGAAGACTAAAAAAACTGTTATGTTCATTATAATGTCAATTTGACTAGAATTGACGTATAGTAATTTTCCTTTGACCAACAGCTTTTGTAATAGCTAAGTTGGTTTGTGTGTGTATGTAGGATCATATTATATGTATGTGTATGTAGAACCTTGGTAATGACAATGAAATATTATAGATGTACTTGAGATATATAGGTACATAATAATATTATGGAGTGATGTTTTTAATATACCTACCTATATTCTAGCTATGCCTATATAATTATATTCGTATTATCTATGATTGTTTGTATGTGAAAATACATTATAATAAATGTAGGCTCTGATGCTAGCTAGATAATAATGTTATTATTATTATGCCTGCTAGTGCAAGTCCTTCAAGTTAATCAGCTGTGTGTCACGTGACTGTTGAACAAATTGTGACGACTATAATATTGAAATTAAAAACAAATATTTTTCTTCTATATTGTTTTTGAGGTGTCTTTCATTGACATTTTTCGAGAACAATCCTATTGACATGATGAATTGACAATGTCCGTGAAAGACGAAAGACGTCTCAATAAAAATCAATATAGTAGAATAAAACATTTGTTTTTAATTTCATTATGGATTTCCATTACCTCAACACAGAGACAGTGAATGCACTATAATATTGTTTAATAGTTGGACATAAAAGTATAATTTTTTCGTCCCCTGAAGAATCGTTGGGTCTTTGGAATAAAATAGAACTCCCATTTTTTTTGTGTAAAATTACAAATATTCGTAAAACATCACATATAAGATATTTATTATATTGAATTTAGCAGCGATGAGGTTTTCCACCTATCCTGAATGTTTTATTTTATATACATACATACATACCATCACCCCGCATCCCTCGCAGGGTAGGCAGAAGGGATCGAGCGCCACTTTTTTCTATCCTTGCATACATCTTTCACTTCCGTCACTTTCATACAATTCCTCATGCATTCTCTCCTGTTCAATGTGCTCAACACGTGGCCGTCCAGTAGGATTTGATTAAAATGATCTTGCAATTTGATCCTCGCACGTCCACGTCTCCGAGCGCCATTCGGCTCAGCCAAATATATTTTCTTGGCCATTCTGTCCTTTCCACGTGCCCAAACCATCATAACTTATTAAAATTAATCCTTGTGATGTTTTACTTTAATGACATAAATGTAGACCTGTATGTTTATTACTTGCAACAGTTAGCCCCCCCCCTCCTCTGATCAATAATCCCTACCACATGTTGGGTGTGTGTCAAATATTATTTTAAATTTTGTTTTTTTTTCTTTTGTTGTGTGTTAATGTTTTGTATATTTTTTTTGTAAGTAAATTTGCTTTTATTAGGTTTATCTCAATGCGTCGTGGTTAGATGGAAGAAATCACTTTATAGTGATAATCTCGCCACTACACATCGTCCTAGTTTTTAAAATTTATGTAATGATTATGTGCAAAAAGAATAAATAAATAAATAAGTTATTCCACTTGCTTCTCCTCTTGTAGGATCTGCCATGATGGTATAATGTTATATTGTTAGATTTACATTAACACTGTTCTTTGCACCAAAGCCTTGTGTTAAACACTCCTTGCTGACGTACATGGGCATTAGGTATATATAATATCTATTTTTATCCACTATATACATCCTTACTCATATACCTATTTCGTATTTACTACACAAACATACATAATATGTCTTTGTGATTCATATATACACACACACATGTAGTTATTAAATTAACTACAGTAAAAAAATAATTATCTCACATAAATATATCTGCCGGTTCGTGAATATAAATGTTCTGCCTATCTATCTATTCCCTCACGCCGTATCCCAAGTGGGGTAGGCAGAGAGAACGGAACGCCATATAGATCTGTCCTTACATAGGTACTTCTTTCGCTTCTTTTACATTCATACAACTTCACATGCACGCACGTCGATTTCTCTTACGCAAAACACGGCTGTAAATGTTTTTCTAATAAATAATTCGTTGTCGCCTTTCAAAATCCTAATTCAAATATTTAATTTAAAGATATTTTCAATTTTTTAAACAAGTTTTCATTTATCATATTAACTTTGTTACGCTTTATTTTGAAACTAGATATTTTTTGAAAAAATAAACAAAAATGTTTGGCATAATATATCTACCTTTTTATACGACACTCGAAGAATAATTACAGAAAAAAGTGGAAGTCCTATATTATGTTTCGAGATCTTCACTATAAAGAAACGAGTTGGTCCTGTTTCTTGTCATTTTTTTTTATCAATTCGATTTTTATCTCCTGAGCAATGCCGGATTTGTAACCAGTATTATCATAATATTTTTGTCTATGTATATGCGACCAGCTGGTATGTGTGACGTAAAATATTTTTTTCACGTACCGATTCGTTGTATAATAGCGAAACTCCATACATATGATACTTTGTACTGAAAACAAGTTTTGTAATATTTTCATTAAATGACTACGTATGTGTCAGTGTACGCAAATCCTGTACGAAAATTGAGATTAGCTAGATGGAATTTTTACGTTTACACCCCGCGTAGTCTCCGCTAATGTTTTTGGGAGTCCTGTAGAAGGCAGGTGTTCGAAAAACATCAACATTAAGACATTGAATATACTATTATATTCAGCGATAAGGAATGCAACCCATCTTGACTGTCTTGTTTTTTTTTTTTATAGAACAAAGAGGACGAATTGTGTGTTTATCATTCATCGCTGTATTGAAAATGTTTTGGAACCATTTATTTATTTATTTATTTAAGCAATAAACGACTTTCGCCTTTTACAGTTTTAGAACAGTTCAAAAAAATCTTTGATTACTATTCATTGCTACAATACCGTCTTGGCAAATACCACAAACGGGGTAGAGAGCAGACCATCATAATAAACATACAAGCTACCCCCTCTGTGCCAAAAGATGTTAAGGCATTCTGGATGGGTGGTAAACCTCATCACTGAATTTAAGGTGACAATGTATTTTTATTATTTTGTTTCGTAAACTATGTATACACGGTGCTTTACAAAAACTGACTAGAATAATATTTAGAACAACACATGTACATAGATACTGCCTCAGAACAGACAAATTCCATTTTCTATAATTGTTATTAGAAATTGTGTTTTAAGGTAGGTATAAGTAATGTTTGGTTATGATTTTATTTTTGGTTATGGTTCTTATGATTTTAACTCGTCTGTCAACAGATTGCAGCGTCTTGGAAACAAATATGTGGATGTTGTAGACGTATTTGGCACATCTCTGTTAGAATATAAGTTTAAAATAATCGAATCGCTTCTTTCGGATCAGACCTAGTAGATGTTTATGTATTTTTGTACAGTTTTAAAGTTATTATCATTATTTTTTGTTTTTATTTTTAAATTTGTCTTTTAATGAATTTATTATATTTGTATTTAAATTTTCATTTTTATTTTTTGACTTTAACTGGAGAATGTTTTGTCTGTTTTTATATTGCTTTTTATATTTTTGTACATGTGTTGAATGATTGTGTGACGTTATAAAGTTTATCTGTATACTTGTAAAGTTGTCGTATATTGTGTTAAATAAAAATAAAATAAATATAAAATTAGTAAAATTTTGTAGTAGTAAGTTTTTTGTTGTTATATTTCTGGAAAAAATCAATTAAAAAAAAATATATTTTTCTGATTCTCGCCTTTTATCGTAAGTCGTAACTTACGAAAAAGAGTGGATGACCTTTTCTTTACCGTATGCTTCGTGGTTTTTATGACTATATTTCTGTAACGTCAACATCATGTGTATTATAAGCATGTGTAGAGAATGAGTTATGAGAGTGTGACTTAACAAACGATAATATAATAATATTATTATGCTTTAAAACGTGATCGACTGCTGAACAAATGAATCGATCACGTTGATCATAAATCTTAAAGAATGGACTACTATTGCCACTACTATACATAACCGGGTTAGTTGGAAGACATCACATTTTAGCGATAAACTCGCCCTCTGTACCTACATTGAATTGTGTAACTGAAAAAACATTAATGTTGTTGACCGAAGGTACTTGTTGGAAGTCCATTTCAAGATAATTGAAAAAACACAATATGTAGTTAACTTCCAAATGACTTTATTAACTTCGCGTACTAGTATTCGGAGACTTTCGTCTCCATCATCAGGCGATTAGTAAAAAAGTACTTTTTTACTAATCGCCTAAGTAAACTTTTTTAAAACTT
Organism: Athripsodes cinereus; assembly: GCA_947579605.1. Lineage (NCBI taxonomy): Eukaryota > Metazoa > Arthropoda > Insecta > Trichoptera > Leptoceridae > Athripsodes > Athripsodes cinereus. Next base: position 1,508,094 of record OX388321.1, read on the forward strand.
TTTTACTAATCGCCTGATGATGGAGACGAGAGTCTCCGAATACTAGTACGCGAAGTTAATAAAGTCATTTGGAAGTTAACTACATATTGTGTTTTTTTCAATTATCTTGTATAACTGATATTTTCTGATACTTTGTTTTCATTTGAAATATTGTAACCAACCTACAGTGAAGAATAAAATAAATTAAATAAATAATAAATATTCATTTCATCTTTTCTGTACCATAAAAACGTGACAGTCAGGGTGAGTAGCATATCTCATCGCTGAACTTAAATATGGAAATTTTTCACGTGAAGTTTGGATTTAAATGTATTTTACGTGATGTTTAGATGTAATACGTATTGTGCTTAAATTTTATTCAATTATATTCTTCTCAAGGCAATCCACTTGTTTGCGAGTGATTGAGATGTGAAGTTTAGAAGTCCAATGTATGGTGAATATTTACAATTACTTGTTTGTTAATAAAGATGCAATCGTTATAACGAAATGTTTTTTTTAATCATACCTGCCTCTTACAAGACATTCGCAAAGTGATAGAAAAGTATGGGAGACATACATACATACATACCATCACGCCGCTTCCCTCGCGGGGTAGGCAGAAAGGATCGAGCGCCACTTCCTTCTATCTTTGCATACATCTTTCGCTTCCGTCACTGTCATACAATTCCTCATGCATGCTCTCCTGTTCAATGTGCTCAACACGTGACCGTCCTGTAGGATTTGATTTAAATGATCTTGCCATTTAATCCTCGGACGTCCACCATTCACACCGTCCACCACCGTCCACGAGCACCATTCCTCAGACAAATATATCTTCTTAGTCATTCTGTCCTCATTCATTCTTTCCACGTGCCCAAACCATCTTAACTTATTTACATTCATCCTTGTTATTACACCAACTTTCATTCCACATTCCTTTCGTATATCAATGTTACGCACACGATCTCTCAGACTTTTACCACTCATCCTTCTCAACGATCTCATTTCCACTGCATTTATGCCACTTTCATCCTTCTTTACCACACATCCTTCTTTAGTATGGGAGACCTAAGATTATATTAAGTTTTGTTGTTGTTGTTGTTGATAACAATCTTCTTCTACATCTTGGGCACTTATAAGTCCCACATGGTGGTGGGGTCTGCCTTTCTTGTTTTATTTCACTACTTGGTTCTGTCGAGTGCATCTTCGTGAGTAATATCGCAGTTCTGCATGTCTTATGTCTCACTACTTCACGCCATCAGCGCTTTGGCCTTCCTCTTGGCCTCTTGCCCGTAACCTCGTTACAATGTGCTTTATTGCCTTCATACTCAGGTTATCTCCTGGCCATATGGCATTACCATCGCAATCTACTCTCCCGTATCTTATCAGAGGTGTCTCGCACACCCAGACTCCCACGAATGTATTAATTTTGCATCTTATCAAGCCTTGTGACCCCGCACATCCATCTTAACATTTTTATTTCGACGGTCTATACATACTGATTACATATTGTATAATATTAATTATTATTTCTAAGTATCTTTACATACATTGCAGTATATTTATGTATTTTGATTTAATAAAATTGGCACACATCACAAATTATGACATAATTAAAAAATATAAACGTAAGTAAATGAATTAACATTGTCGATATCTATCTAGATGTCAAAAAATATGCGAATATTCTCAACATTACTATTTATTTAGTCACTCTTTACTATGTCCACTGTACAAGCAAGTTCGGCAAAGAATTAGTCTCCCATTCTTTACCGCACGTTTTCGAGTGTCATGTAAAAGACGAATGTTTGAAAAAAAGTAGATTATACAACTTTACTCACATTTTCCTGCTAGTTTTAAATTGTCCTGTAAGAGGTAGGTTTAAGTAAAACATCACGTTAAAAATATTTGTCATATTCCGTTCAGCGATGAGGTTTGCCACCCATCCTTAATTTTATTTGTTGGCACACAGAGGACAGCTTGTATGTTTATTACGTGCGTCTGGTTTGCTGGCTGCCAGTATGATTTTGATTTAAGTTCAGGAATAATTATATTCTAGTTCTAACCATGGCTAGTTACCCAGTTATAAGCTTCCACAACGTGTATTACATAGTTTACCATTCATAAGTTAGTTAAATAAATACAAGGTTATCATTCTAATCTTGGCAATATGTCCAAAATTACAAATTATCGTTTTGCCAAATTTAAAAATAGCTGTCTTCTGATGTACATACCTACTTGTATACAAACATGTTTATTTTATTGTGTAAATATGATAAACATATTATGATATTCACACTGTGTCGGTGTTTAGATAGTAGAATTCCATGATGAAATTCATAAACAAATGTTTTCTTTTTTTATGTGTTTTATTTTCGACAGAAACTTTCGTCTTTCGTCTTATAAGAACATTGTAAATCATTGACAATGTCCTTATAAGACGAAATCTCTCTCTCTCTCTATAAAGAACAAACTACAGCAGAAAGCATTAAAATTTGTTATTTTTTAATAGCATAAACAAATGAGTCCGTTCATATATTTGTCGCAGGCAAATGATAAAATTGAAATTTGGTCAAATCTCTAAGATGAGACTTCGTATAGAGAAAGGGTGGCCAACCCGCGGCCCGCAGGCCACATGCGGCCCGTTGGGTGTCTACGTGCAGCCCGCGAAGCATATGCACGCTTTTTTAAATAATAGTCGTTACAAGTACGCGTTACTTTTTTGAAAGAGGTATTTTGAGAAAACATTCTTAAAGAAAACCGAGGAGTATTGAAACATTTCGAATTCCTATACCATGTTGAAAATTTGGCGACGGGGGGGTAGAAATTTTGTGCGGCCCGGTAGGATATTTCATTCTGAAATTTGGCCCGGCTGCTGAAAAGGTTGGCCACCCATGGTATAGAGTTTATTATGTCAACTGTATTTTTTAATCAATCTGCCCACAGAGGTCATAAAAGCATATTGAAACACATACGAACATATTGACGAACGGAATGACATATCAACATTCAGATACACCAGTGGTGTGTTAGGGTGCAAACACAAAGAAAGCAGGTTGCCAGCGCCAATCAGTGCCGGTAAGCGCCGGCAAACTAAATCGCAATCGGCGTTCCTGCTTTTACTATGTTCGTGTCCATTGAAATGCATGTAAACGTTCTCGGCGCCAGTAGACGCAGGCATCGGAAAGCAGGCAACCTGCTTTCTTTGTGTTTGTACCCTTATCCATAATATGTGCAAAAAAGCAACGCATGTCTAGCAAAAAAAATCGGGTATTGTCCGAAATTGTTATACGATAAGCTCGTAAAATATTTCAAATTCCTACATCAAATTGAAAGTATAGGGACGGGGGGAGATATTTACATAATCGTGTATCTTCTTATCTTCTTAAGCTCCTGTATGAAATTGAGGAAATAATAAAAAAAAATCATAACGAAAGCACTACCAATATAAAAAAATCTAGTCCCGCAACTGAGATTTACACATCTACAAGCATACTAAAATATTTATGTGTAGATTATTAATATGATTTAATAGCGAATTCAAAACGGGTTTACCCAAATAGGCACAGCAAAAAACTTGTCTATTCTGGATGGCTTGTGTGTATGTATTAGTGATGTAACGAATATTCGCATTCGCATTCGCATTCGCAAAAAAATATGCGAATGTTTTGCGAATATTATTTTAGTAATAAAGTATCTGGTCTGTTCCGTGTTGGCCACATTTGTTGTATTGTTTCCTGTGTTCGTTTGCTTGAGAAATATGCATTTGTGGAGATTTAATTTATATGTTTGTTTTAAGTATTACAACTGCTATGAGTATAGGGCCCTACAATAATTTTATATTCTATTTAAGGAATATTTATATCATACTACAAGGTGAACCACACTAAAGTATTCTCTCAGAATTTTCGGGGCTTGAAGACTAAGATCGAGGAGTTTAGAGCAAACTTATTTGCAAATAGTTATGATATAATTGTTCTGACGGAAGCTTGGCTAAATTGTGGCATATTTGACAGCGAACTTTTTCAAAACGAATATACAGTTTACCGCAAGGATAGGGATTTCATGTTGAGTGGTAAAAGGGATGGAGGTGGGGTCTTAATTGCTGTGGATCGGACACTAGGATATTCATCCACTCTTGTTTGGGATGATACTGGTGAAAGTTTTTTTTACCAGTATTCGTTTTTCATCGGTAACGCATGAAAAAATGCTCACCGCTACTGGGTGTAGTATATGTATATACCGCCTTCCACATCCTTAGATACTTAAAACATCTTTTTTTAAAGTATATCTGAACGTTTAATCAGCTATTACGGCAAAACGGATATTTGTCTTATTGGAGATTCCAATATCCCAACAATCCAATGGAAAAAAGACCCCGATGTTGATTCAATCTTTGTTCCGTATTCTTATTCGTGTCCTGTTGCGCAGTATTTGATAGAATCTATATCTTTTCTCAATATGTTTCAGTCTAACGGAGTTTATAACAGCAATCAAGTTATCTTGGATTTAGTTCTTTCAACTATTCCGTGTTCTGTTACCAGATGTGACTCTCCACTGGTTGGTAAGGATTCACACTATCCTTCACTGTTGATAGATTATGAGTTTGAAATTGCTGAGGATTTGTCTCAAAATATGATCCAGAAATTAATATACTTTAAGTCAAACTTTTCGGAAATAAATTTTGAACTACAAAGTGTTGATTGGGTCAGTGTTTTGGGAAACGGACCGGTGAATAAGATGATTGAATCTTTTTATGGTTATATTTTGCCAATAATTGAGAAGCATACACCTACATATGAAGAGGGTGTCACCTAATAATTTTCCCAAATGGTTCTCTAATAGAATTCTGTTATTGTTTAAGAGAAGTCTAAGGCTTGGCGTAAGTTGAAGATGAACCGTAATGATTCTGACTACAATTTATTTTTTCAACTAAGAGCTCAGTTGAAGTTGTCGCAGAATCACGATTATAGGTCTTTTATTAATAACACTGAGAAGTCACTTAAGGGCAATGTCAAGTCTTTCTTTTCATTCGTGAATTCCCTTAAAGAATCTAGAGGCTATCCAAGGGTAATGGATGACGGTGACCAGACTTCGAGCGATCCAGAGGGAATTGCAAACTTGTTTTCGACGTTTTTTGGTTCTGTATTTTCACTGAATAATTTGCATGATTCTAATACTAAAGAATTGGAAAATATTTTAACTAACTCATGTTTATCCATGGTTAATATCTTGAAATATGATATTCATAAACGTTTATTAGGTATAGATGAGACAAAAGGAGTTGGCCCTGATGGTCTAGCACCAATATATTAAAGAGATGTGTAAGTCATTTAACCAAACCATTGTATCTGACATTTATTAGAACACCTTGCTGCAGGAGGCAATCTAGACTATGGGACATGGAAAACCCTAAATCGACTGAGATCTGGTGTAGGAAACTGCCGCGACAATAGAGAACGATTGGGCTTCCTACAGGACGAATCCGGAGCGTGTGACTGTGGTGCAGCACAGACTATGCCACACTTATTGGAGTGTCCATTGTGCCCTGTCACTTGCACTATGGAGGATATTTTTGACGCATCTCCACCTGCTGCGCGTTTTGCGCAGTACTGGAAATCAGTTTGATGGTTTTTTTCTCTGGGTTTCGACACGATAAATAAATTAGGAGTTTACAAGAAGGATGCTTTCCATGCAAATGGAAGATGGCTAGTATTATTCCTTTGCATAAATCTGGCAGCAAATCGGACGTTCGTAACTACAGACCAATTTTAATTCTATCACCTATTTCAAAAATATTTGAGGGTATGGTTCGTGAACAAATTACTTTTTTCCTGAAGCCGTATCTTCTTGTAGAGCAGCATGGATTCATGAGTGGAAGATCGACAGTAACAAATCTGATTTTTTTTCTCAGCTATGGACAATCGTATACAGTTGGATGCCATTTATATCGGCTTTCAAAAGGCATTTGATAAAGTAGAACATCGACTTTTTTCAACTAAGGTGGATTGACTCATATATTTCTGATAGATTGATGACAGTTAAACTTAACGGTTACTCATCTGGCAGTGTCAGTGTTACATCTGGTGTCCCTCAGGGGTCTTCTTTGGGTCCTTTACTTTTCACGATATTCAAAAACAACATAAAAAAGTGCTTTGACCACTCAGAGCTTCTATTATTTGCGGACGATTTAAAAATATACTGTCAAATTCAATTATTGTTTGACTATGAAATGCTTAACGAGGACTTGGAAAGACTACACGATTACTGTAGAAGAAATAACTTGCACTTGAATCTGGAGAAGTGTAATCTGATCTCTTTTACCAAAAATAGAAACAAAATTCGATAAATTTACAATATCCATAATCATGATTTAAAAGAAGTAAATAAGATTAGAGATTTAGGTGTGGTGTTTGACTCTGAGCTTCACTTTGATGATCACGTGAACAAAATTATCGAAGAGAGCAATAAAATACTGGGATTTATTCTGAGATCTACAAAGTCATTTAGGTTATATGAATCGTATTTGTACTTGTACTTATCGTTGTTTCGCTCCAAGCTGGAGGACTGTTCCTCTGTATGGAATCCACATTTTAAAAAATATGTCGATCAAGTTGAGAGAACTCAGTCTAAATTCATTCGATTGGTTAGGAAGAGATTGCATTATCCTATATTTATTAAAGATTTGCCTAAATTGGAATTGTGAAGAGTTTTGCTGGATGCATGCAACCTGAGAAAAATATGCTTGTCCGAATACGATGTGCCTAATATTTTAGATAGGATTAACTTTAGAATGCTTCCTTTAACAAGATCTTGTTTTCCGTTCTACATTAAAAAAAACAAAAACGATTGCAGACTCAAGAAACCCTGTTTATAGAATTTTAAAGTGCCAATTACGTCAGGTTTGTGAGAAAGGAGAGTTGAGGGTAGAATAAGATGAAATAAATATAAAAAAAATGTATTATGTTTGATAAAATGTGAAGTGTTTGGGATAGTATTAATTTTTAGACTGTTTTTAAAATTTTTAAATTTTTGATTTTTCTTTTTTAAGAGTTTTTTTGTATTGTTATTGCATACATTAGTGAAGTGTGAATGTGTTTGTGCGAATGAATGTATTAGGTATGTGTGCGAAATTGGGTGAGCAGCGATTTGTAATAGGAATGGGTGATTGGATGTATTGTGAATTAATACCTATATTATGTGTAAGATTTTCTATAATTGTTTTGTGTGTTATTGCTGAAGTATGCACTGTTTCGATGTAAGACTATTGGAATGTTTTTGTCGCTTACATGTTTATATTTATATGTCTTTCATCTGTTGTGTACCATGTAAATGAAGAAACAAATCAGTAATTCGGTGAAAGTACCGGATACTTACCCGGTACATTGTGGAAAAAGGTACTGCAAGAAAATATTCTTTAAGAAAACCGTGGAGTTTTGGAATATTTCAAATTCCTATACCATTTTTAAGTCAATATTCGCATTCGCATTCGCATTCGCGAATGTTGGCATGAAATATTCGCATTCGCATTCGCATTCGCGAATATCCAAAATCAGACATTCGTTACATCACTAGTATGTATATGTGTGTGTGTGTGTGTGTGTGTGAATGTGGTGCTAAAAATAGTATGGCTTTGTACCTAGTTAGCCCAGTATGAGACAATGATAATAAATCTCGATAAATAATACCTAGGTGTATAATAATATTTTATCTACATTTTATGTAATAAACTTTAAACCCGGCACCAAGCATCGCTGGGGAAGTTTTTTAGAAGGTATTTAATCAACATTCATGTAAAATAAATGCAAAAATACAACAATTTTACATTTAAAAATGACATGCAGTTGTTCCACTGACTTGTGGGAAATGCCGTGATGAGACCGATCTAGCTATACATGCTTACAGTAATGGATGAGGTAGCCTGGAAACTAATTGCATGTAATAAACATGGAATTCATCCTCTTCTTACTTTTTTTTATATGAACTTCACCAATGATGGTGTTCTTGGTCAATCTCGAGATTATCTCTTATTACTTATAAATCTTTGCCGAGCTGTCTTCAATAATGAATCACTCACTTTTTTGTAAGTTTTCGAATGTGACGTAAATGGCATGTATTCATGAAACATCCCGTATGTGGCATACATCAGCTATGATGTATGCCACCTATTCTGACTATCTTTACTAGTTACGGTGATCGCGCTCTCTCTGTTTCTGCCCCTAATATGTGGAACAGACTGCCTCTGGGACTCAAGTGTGCTGCCGACTTCCAGGCTTTTAAGAGGGACCTCAAGACCTACTTTTTCAAACTTTTTTATGAACTGTGACTGTTGTATATATTGCATTATTTTATTTTTATTTCTGACGCGGATACATATTATTATGTATCTGAGATTATGTGTTATAAGGTTTTAGTACTTAAATTTAAATTCTTGACACAGACAACTTTGTTGAAGATAAAACATTATCATGTACAGCGTCCTCGAGGTGCTATGGCACAAAGATGGCGCTTTAAATACTCTCCGTTATTATTATTATTTAACTTTCATTGGCACGGATAAGATAACTTGTATGTTTTTTCGAAGTTGACATATTCCGTGTTGGTATGAAATCAAACAGTAAAACAATGTTTATGACATCATTTAAGTATGCTGGCTACCCCATTAGTCGGAGATGCTATGATGTTACAGCTACTACTGCTAATACTATACCAAAACGGCATAATATCTCACAAGTGAGGTAGCCATCAGACCAGCTGCATGTAATAAAAATGCACTTTGTCCTCTCCGTGCTGATAAAATCTTAAGACATTCAGGATAAAGTTTCTATATTTTTCGAATAACTGTATTTACAGGACATTCAAAAACTTAAGGAAAAGAGTGAGAAACCAATGCTTTGTGTAATAGATAGATATAGATGTATTTTCCACTGCAGGTTTCTCAATCATCTGTTTCGTTAGTATTATTATTTGGCTCACAAACCTTGTTGCATTTTTTCTTATTATTACTACCCAGTATTCAACATCATTCAGCTGAATTCTGGAGTTGTTCCTTGTAGAACCGGTTTCTTCCCAAGGTTAGATACCTCATCTTAACACGTTGTTATTTATTTCCAACAGCCCTCCAATAGAATAGACTGTTGTTCTCGCCACTCACATAATATTCCTTTATGTAATATCCTGATATCTATGTTATTCTATACTATCTCACGTCTTGTCCCAGGTGGGGTAGGCAGAGAGAACGGAACGCCATGTTGATCTATCCTTACATACTTCTTTCGCTTCCTCTACCTTCATCCAGTTTCTCACACATGCACGCCTGTTCCTCTCACTTACTTAACACGCGACCGTTCTTGAGGTTTTGATCAACGTGGTCAAGCCACGTAGTTTACGAACACAACATTAGGTATATCTGACTTTGTCCGAAAACAATATATGTGTACCAGAGTTTCAAAATCCGCTATAACACATTTTCACGTAAATTGTATTATATATGTCGTTTGATTCGTAATTACATTGTCTGTGCTATTCACGGGAATGTAATATATTTATTGATTCTTTACTGTAATATTGATTACAAACAATTTCATAGAGAAATACATTCAAATTATTAAATTCAAAGTAGGTGCGTTAACGTTGTGAAAATTCATTTTAATATGAGTTTTAAAAATGTTAAACTAAACACTTCAGCAAATAGAATTTAGTCATTATTAATTGACTAAAATAATCATACGTGAAAATTAAACAGTGTTTAGTTTAACATTTTTAAAACTCACATTCAAATTAATTTGCAGAGGTTATGCTATATGCGCCACCCATTCATGTCTTCTTTTTATGAACTTTTTAATGTAGGTATTTAATTCCAATACCCTGCTATAATTTTCACAATGATAATTATGCATTTAATTTATAATTAAATAAATGCCTATAAAATACTTAAAAGCCGAGCTTTTTCGCCTTGCAGCATCCTCAAGGTTAATCAGTTTGTTCCCATAAAAAATATTTGTATGAGAACATAGAGGACAACTTGTATGATTATTTTATTATACAGTTAGTCCATTTGTTACCTCTCTTGTGAGTGGTATCGTGATGAGATAGATATTAATCAGAAAGTGTGTATTTTGTTTGGGTTTACAGTTTATCAAATATTCATCTCACAGTAGGTGATCAGAAACTTAATGCACCGCTTAAGGTCGCACGGTGCCGGCGACCTGTCCACGCAACCACGGCCCCTCCGTAATACAATTTATTTCCACAATATTCAACCATTCAACGGCTGACAATGATGCATATAATATTATAGAAACTAAAGATCTTAATGAATTTTCACTCACCCTGTCTTGGGCTTTCTGCATCTTCTAATCCTTACACCCTTGAGATAGATACTCCTTTAAACGGCGCCGAATATAATGTCATCCATTCTTTCTCTAACTATCCGACCAACTAATCTTGAAGCTTTCGAAAACTTCTCATGTACGTTTTCGGTTGCTACTGCAGAACTTTTATCAACCATCTCATTTGTATTCAGGTTCTAGGCGGCCGGTGTGGCGCAGAGGTAACGCTCTTGCCTTTGTGTCACGAGGTCCCGCGTTCGATTCCCGGCCAGGGCAAAATGAAGAATGACCTTTTTCAAATTGTCCTGGGTCTGGGTGTTACATGTACCTATATGTGTTTAGTGCATTGTATATACGTGTATCGTCGTGTAAGTGCCCATAATACAAGATTCATCTTAGTTTGGGACTTGCTCGATCTGTGTGAATTGTCTATGCATGTTATGTTACTTAATTTAAATAATTTATTTTGTTATTTCTTTTGTTGCAGATAATCATGGAAGATCAATTCTGATAAAATAATGTTGACTTCTTCACCACTCATAGCAGATCAGTTTATTTTTTCTTTCAGGGGTAAGTATTTTTTTTAAATTTATACTTGCAAATTGTTTATTCCATAAGACTTCAGAGATTTATTTCTGAAAAGCTTATGAAAAACTACGCTTATGTACTAGTAAAGGAACTATAATGCATTGATAAAAAAGTCGATTTGTATTTCAAGGTTGACGAAATACCTACTTTTAATGTTCGAATAAGTAGACTTAAGTGTCTCATAGTCATATCGAATATGCTCGATATTTAAGTTTCATCGTGAGCTTGATAGTAAATCGAATATTCGAATAATATTTTTATTCGATTGACTATTTATCATTTTGCAACAGTTCCTTACAAGATTCTCTCGATTATTATCATAATTCGACATGAGGCAACGAGGCAATAATAATTAATTTTCAAAATTAATTATTAAAAGTTTTGATATTATTATTGGTGTTTCGAATAATATTTTACGAATGATATCATGGTGTTCCACAAACGTGAACTTATTTACAGAATATTTAACTTATTTTTTAGATATGAATCGACTAGCAACCTTTTGGAATAAGGTTTTTTCAAATGCCTTTATTAATATTCACTATGTAAAAAGCATCACCCTTGAGCTCATGTTGTAACTAAACGGCCCTAAAAAGTTGTTAATATAATATTTAAAATTCTTCACCCAAAACACATTAAGTTGTAAATGAAAATCCAGTTTTGTTTAATCATTCATTCATTCTTTATTATACATCGATCACAATGCATACATTTTTTTTAAATGCATTCAAATATACAGAGAGCGTGTTTATCGCAAAGACGCGATCTTTTCCAACTAACCCAAACCAATCCAGTTCATAAAATATTCTATTTTATTTATTTGTTTTGAATATAATATTTATATTACGACGAACCATGGTTTGATAAAATTCAGTAGGTAGAAATTTATTTTGACGATATTATTAAAATGAAATCTGTACTTGTATCTCGGAAAATTAAAGATAATATGTACATAATCTTTTCTATGTAATATGTATGTTTAATATGGTGTCCATAATATGCACTACATAAAATGGACCCCGTGGGGTCCTCGGGGGGTAAATAATAGGTCTTTTTCACTCTTTCAAGTAAATTTACTTCGACCTTTTACGGGACACTCAAAAACACTCCGATAGTTTTAAGTATTGAGTTTTGTTGTTATTTACTTTGTAAAACTACATAATATGTTATTATGTGGTTTTACACGTATTTTATTTAAAGTCACTTTAAATAAAGGACGTGTAAAATCATACAATAACTAACATTAGTTATTTCAATAACATAATATTTATTTGACTTCAATATTTTTTTTTATTTTACCAATTCCACAAAACATACATACACACTCCAATAGCATTTACTTTTTCAATTTCATAATAATTATGGGAAATTCTAATTTATTCGAAGTCGAAACGTCACATTTTCGATATGAACAAAATAAGGTAAACCTGTGATTGTCATTCTTTCTGAAGCCCTTTCGATTCGCCTCATCTCGTAAACTCAAAAGAAGTATGAACTTGGAATATATTTTTTATGTTATTAAGTAACTTATAAAACAGGAAAATCCAATTATATAATATTATGTATGTGTGTGTGTGTGTGTGTGTGTGTGTGTGTGTGTGTGTGTGTGTTATGTTTTATATAATATAGTAATGAAAGATGTATATATTATGTATCCATTATTATATTACGAGTATTATTACATACAATGTAATTACATAGTAATGATTGTTCTTGTTAGCTATGTAGGCAGTAGTAGTACATAGTAGGTTTGCCTGTAAATAACATATTGTATTGTGTTACTAAGAAGACTATAACATGTTCATCGTAAGAGTTCTTCTTTCTGTCTATTTTGTTTGGAAATAATTTTATTAGTTGCTTCACATTGGTTATATTTTGTTGTCACAAATTCTAACATTTTTTATGGGTGATGCGGGCGGACGTGCGATTGCGCTGGAAAGCAGAGTGAATTTATTGATATGTATGCCTGTGTTTATTTTAAAGAATAAATTTTGATTGTTTATTGTAAACTCATATAGTTTGTACAATTTTATCTGCCCCCTCCTTTTCACAAGCTTACTTTTTATGAAGTGTAAAACAATATAATACAAGGTTACTCATGCTACTGCAGTAAAACTGTATTAAAAAAAATTGTTCAGTAAAAGTATTAAGAAAATGGTCAACCGAAAACCAAATGATCGACCAATGTCAACGAACCGACTCTGATAGGTACTATTTGTGCGATAAAATCTAATTTGGCGTCTAATATCAAGTGACAAAAAATTAATAACCGATCTGCAAAAAATGGGCCACAATTATAATACTAGTTGAGCGACTAAAAGTACTAAACGAGCGACTATGTATCTATATCAGGTGGCTAAGGCGGTTAGATTGTTTAATAGCATTTCTCAGAATGTGGACATATTCCATATAACATACGGAGAATTTGTAGTAAAAGTGGAAACTATTTTGTAATTTTTTGTTTTCTCTGGGATCGCATTGGCCGAAGGCTGTAATGGTCCCAGTAGAGTATGGTGTTGTTTTCTAATAGATAATAATAATAATACCGAATACTTTAAATAAATTTTCATTCTTAAACATCAATTGTCTGCTATTATATTTTTTTAGTTTTATTTATCGACCGACGGTTCTTGATGGAATTTCATTATAATAAGAAATAAAAATTAAATAAATGTATGTCTAGTAATTCCACTGGTGACTTTTTTAATTAGCGAGCCGGCTTTCAAAAGCTTCCGATCTCTTGACATTTCATTCGCAATGTGCAAACAGCACTGTTATTATGAACGTGGTATAAAAATGTACATTGTACCTATTTAATCATAGGCAGCAAAGTCATGATGGTGTATTATAGGTAGTAGGTATGTTGTGATTGTGATGACAGCGCTTGTTGGTGATCAACCTATCTATAAAGGTACTGTGTAGCGAAATAATATTACATTACTTATATACCTGTTGGGATTATCATAGCAATGACGATAATACACAAGCAGGTACAGACCTGCCCATTACGGAGAATCAATTAAATTTATATAAATTTGACATTGGCCTCATAACTTTATCTATACCATCACAGCATATCTGGAAAGTGGAGTAACCAGGAACCTAACTGTTACATGAAGACCCCGAGCTAAAGTAATAGACGCCCAGGGCAAAATGGTCCACTGGCAAAATTATCCATATATGTATGGATAATTTGTAAAGCGCCGTTTACTCATAACATGACCTCTGGAACGCCGTTTTGTTCGTCTGTCACCCGAAGTTCCCATCAAAAAGGTGTGTTTTCTGCTTCTTTCTGAAGCCCTCTCCATCCGAATGCTCCCGCAGACCCAGAGGCAGCTAATTTCAGCACCTGGGACTCGTAACACTAAAAACTCTATCTCTAAAGCCCGAGATCGATTTGTCTCAATAAGTCTGCTTTTTGCTTCACCCTGTGCTGAGCGAAGGATGAGCCATCTTTCACCGATGGTCTCGATCTCGCACATCTCTGACAAATAGGACAACGACACACCTTTCAAGGCCGAAAACACTCGCACATAATCTTGGACTCCACTCGTTGCTATGTTGTTTTATATACATAATCAATTGTTATTAGGAATATTAATCAACAGACACAAAACCGTGTTCATGTTTCCTATGTATTAAAGATTGTTTGCACAATCCGTTAATTGTGCAGATGAGGAGTGTGTTGAGTAATGTTTGCACAATCCGTTAATTGTGCAGATGAGGAGTGTGTTGAGTAATGTTTGCACAATCCGTTAATTGTGCAGATGAGGAGTGTGTTGAGTAATGTTCTTAATCACTTCACTTACTCATGTTTAAATAAATCTAGTAAAATGCGAAAACTGCGTTTAACATGGTTTCTCTCTCAATAAAAATCAATATATAGGAATAAAACTTTGTTTTTAAATTCATATTTGATATATTTTGCAAGAGATATTAATACCACTTATCTGAATATTTAATTTTATGACACAAACACGACGATCTTTAGGTTTTATTATGTGTAATTATTCCGTTTGTTACCCCACTTTTGGGAAATGCTGTGAATTTGCAAAAACATATTCTCTGTTTCTGAAATCAAATATTTGATTATATAAACTAATTTCGTTCTTATTATTTTTTAGAATTTTTTAAGGCTAATTAAGATTGTGTATAAAAATCTTACATGGATAATTTGTGCTTAAAATAATGATTTATTAATTACATTTTTCTTATTTTTTTGTTGTGTTACCGCCATCTGTACCAAACCTTTACAAACATAATATTTCATCGCCTGTCACACGGACGCTGTTACTGTATAGCAGTCGAAGTAGTTACATGAAAGCAGTCATGTTATTCATGTCGCAAACCGTAGTTGCGAGTGTTTTCGGAAAATTTTCATAGGTGGCGGTACACTAAAATAAAGAGAATATTTTTCACATTTCGTGAAGTTGTTTTGAAAATTATTACTTCTCTATTAAAATTTCGCCATTTTTTTTGATAGATAAAACCTAAACACAAAAACCAATTATCATATAATATGAAGATCTAAATATTATTTAGATAATCGGTATATTTGTTAACATTGGCCTTCGATTTTTATTCAACAAATCAAATTGGAATAGAGTTATTTTGTCATTTGTATCTTTTTATCTATTTTTTCACAGCACGTCTCTTGTAGAATAGACACTGTGGGATGAATCAACCTATCATTACACGTTTCATTTGCTTCCTTCATATTGATCTAGCATGTCTGTCGATTTTCCTTACTCAATATGCTTTGATCCACTTGATACTCGGACATCCGTGTTTTCTTACACTCTTTTTTCTGCTATTAAGAGAGACGTCTTTTGTCTTTTCGTCTCAACGTTGCACTCTGCGATCACATACATAAGTACAAGTACATAGATTCATATTATATCACATAAATAAATAATATTGTAACATCAATGTTCCGCCGAGGTCAATCGGGATGCATCCATAACATATATGTACATAACAATATGTACCTACATAGTAACGCAAGATAATAGTAGCGGTAGTTTATTTATTATTTGTTTATTTGTTTATACACACAACTGCCCCACATGCATTTGGCACAAGGTGATTTTGGCACTGGGCCTCATTACTGTTGCACTGTGCAAGTACTCACAAGTATTATATGTATATTATTATTATTATTATTTGAGTGCGTGGAAATCTATCTCTCAAATCTGAATGCATCGTATTTCTTATTGTGAAATGCATCTTAACATCCATATGACCCATTTTTATTTATTTATTCTACTATTAGTACATCATCGATGAACAATGAATATTTTGAAAAATGCAAGCGTTCACCACATATGCATCTCTCGCCATGCTTGGAGACATTTATATCCTTAACAAAACACAGGATTAATATAATGCCGCAATAAAATAAAAATTGCCGCTCTCAGAAAGTAGCTTTAGCACCCACACATCAAAGTTTTGGTGCGAAAAGGAAAAAATGAGACCTTTTTCTTATACAAGATTAATATAATAATAATAATAATCTGGACAATTTATTGAGCGCCGTTTTGTGGTACAAACCACCGCAAGGGCGCATTTTCAGTTTTTTTTTTAACTTATTTATCGTTATTTATCAAATTTTAATATATTTTATGAATTCAATTTAACTATTAAAAATAATTAATGTATTTCTAACTGTCACAAATTTGAAACATGAAACAATTATGTGAGTTCCAATTGTAGGTATTATTATTATTGTCACAAATTTTATCCACTAGTTCATTTGTTTTTAAATTTGTAATTTTTAATTAGTTTGAAAGTAATTTAACACTTGAAAAACAATTATCCTTACTAAACTATTGAAACTAAAAACACTGTATTAAAATTTTGTTATTTTGAATCATTATTAAACAACATTTTAATTATTAAAAATGAGACGTCAGAGGTTTCAGGCAGCCACTACGGGCGCCATCCACCGACTATATAATATGTAATTTTTGCATTTACTGGATTCTTTGTTCGTAAGCACCAGAATACTTTTTTTGTTTCTTACTAAAGGGACTTTGCTTAATCTTTTGACTCATATAATTCACTCGGTATCGGGTGCCTTGCCTCGAGGAAAGAAAGAATCTTTTGCCTGTGTATGTGAGATATTTGTTGGGTAACATTCGTAAGATTTAGGTTTATAGGAATTATCGTTGCTCAGAATCTTAATCTTTTCGTGTTTTTTAGTCCTCAATATTATACATGGTATTGTTTACTAAAAGAGTCGAAGATTATTTATATCTAGTTCAAGTTTTAAATACCTACTGATGATGAATGCAAAAGATGTCGAAAGCAGATTGTGATTTATGATACCCGTGGAAAATATATATAAAATTGAAGATGAAATTCTCCTGTATTTATAAGAACCTAAAATAAACATTTTTACAATTTAACTTCACTTTTCGTGTGGTTAAACAATTATTATGTAAAATATGATTTAATGAGGACCAATTTAGGTTCATTAGTTTTCAATTTATGTATAGTAAGTTATATCTGCTCTGCAGGCGACATGAATATTACATTTACAGGGACTTCAAAAAATTCTTGGATTCAAATAAGGATGAAGATGTGATGATTCTATATTCAACGCTAAAAATTGGAGAACAGTTTTGTCTTCTCCATTCTGGTGTACCACAGGGTGCCACCCTGTGCTCGCTCGTTGATTTTATTCAGAGTGAACACAGCTGGTGGTATCTCAGTTGTTCGCCAGGCTCCACAACCTCTTCACCACCGAAAAATTCATCCAACAAAAGAGGAAGAAGAAATGTCAAGAAACTATATACAAATATTTTATGGAAATACTGGAATATTTTGGTCTTTTGCAATTATTTGTCACATACTTTTCATTGGTGATACCCTATCTGAAACAAATGTGTGGGTGTGTCTCAACTGAGTCGACGACTGTGTTTTTTGTTCATTAATTATTTTAACGGAATCCTATGTATTGACTAAATCCATTCTATGTATTAATTTAATCTCATTTAGGCTTTTTTGCAATGTGTTTTTCTAATAATTTCATACAATGATAAAGTTGTATCATTTAACTTAATTTGAACATATTTATGCTAGTTTGAGAGTACACAATTCGAATTTAGTTATGAGATATATATTATTCCTAACAAATTATTGTTTAAAAATTTATGAAATAATGATATTTTTTATTCTGAATTACTTTTAGTTAAGATTTCCAGCTTTTTCCATTCAGAACTTTCGTTTTACAACTATTTTCGCAATATTTTAATGTTTATATTTATCATCTTTGGATTCGAAACCACTCTAGATGAATCATTTACATCATTCTGTTCACTACAGGAATCGAACCCTCGACCCCTTGTTTACAAGGCGAGTATGTTAACCGCTAATTAATCCCATTTGAAATATAATGGCTATTATTAACGTGTTGAACATGGTACAGTAGGTACACATACATATTTGAACTTCCTTTAGGAAAGCGTGATACAGAGTCTCGACACTCGAGTATCGATACTAGGCTGGTGAGGAAGAGAATTCTATAAGCTCAGAGCCACATTCCCAATTCCTCTGTATTACGCTAATCACATTTCTTAAGTAGTTTAAGTCTACATTATCTATATTTAATTTGAAACAACAATGCTTTGACCAAAAATGAAAAATAAGATCTGTATTTTTATTTTTCGAATTTGACGAGTTTGTATAACGTGAGCTGTAATATCTTTGTTAATTATTAAGTTACATATTTATGCTTTTTAATCCAAGAACATCTTATAAATATAAAGTCTTTTAACGTTCTTCCAGGAATCAGATAATTTTATCAAGAATCAGAACAGGAATTCTCATCTAATTAATTTTTCTATCATAACATTACCAACATTATTATATTTGCTAGCTCAATGTATTCATTGTGAAAGTGGGTGATTTTCGGATTGAAAATTACAGCTATTTACAACCAACCTAATATTGAACATTCTCAAAGTGTTACCCAACCATCCTGAGCTTTTTTTTAGACAATCATTTCACAAACTAAAGAAAAACAAACACCGAACAGCAAAATAAATTTGGATTCATTGTAAATAAGAATATACCCACAATAGTTTGTGTTGTAGAAGCGGGGTAGATCCATATTGGGACTTGTACCAAATACCTTCCGTTCCGAATTCCGACACTTTGGTTACGATATTCCACCCAGTTTGAATGATTTGTGAAGAATACCATCAGGGTACCAACTAAATCGAAAGTAATGCATAACTTTTGCAATATTTAATAATTCTTAGACAAATAACATATTTTTACAATTTCCTTATTATATATCGTCAGTTACCTTTTCATTTTCCACTCAATTCAGGAAATGTATTAATTTTATTGATACATTGCGAAATTAAAATTGTTTAATTACTCAATCTCTCCACACATGTTTTCACGGGTGAGTTGGTAAAATCCTGAATATTTATTTATTCATTAAACACGCGATCGTCATGTTATTCATATTAATCATGTGTATAAAATATTTCCGTTGTTATTCAAAGCAATTACTATAATTTTGCGATTTGATTTTCCTTCCTGTTTATGTAGGCATCATTATTTTTTTACGTGTAGGTACATATTTTAGTGTTAATCAACATTGTCAATAATTGGAAACTTTCTATAAAAATAAGTAGTAATCTACAGTCGATTTAATTAATGTTGATATTTTTTTAAGAAAATAAATCGTACATGTATTAGAATAGGATTGAATTGAATTTTTTTTTATTAAAATGTCTTTTTTTAGATAATGGTTTATTATTAATACTTTCTGCTACCCCTCATTTTCTACTGTAAGATAAAAGCCTTTTCAATTTATTCCCAATATTTAATGCTCGACTAGTACGAACCCATAATCGCTCCTCTCAAATTAGCCATTGTGTTATCAGTGTGTTTGTTGTACTGTTTTTAGATAACTGTTAATGGTTCAAAGTTTTATTTGTGAAAATGGGTAAGTAAAGAGCACTTAGAATTCGAAATTGTGACATCACAACAAATAGCTCAAGAAAGTTAATCGAAAACTTGTAGTCGCCACACAAATTGACATTACCCCTAATAAAACAAAAGGTAAGCTTAAAAAATATTAAAGGTATATTAAAAATTTAATTTTAATTTCATCTTATATGGAATTCAACTCTCTACGCACAAGTACATCGAAATTTGTTACTACATAACTAGAATGAATGGTTAATTCTTAAAGTTGGTTTATGCTCAAAATTTCAAAGTAGATTGATATTGTATATTGTACTATGGGAAGTATTTAGTATCCACGGTACAGTATGTATATGGGTGAGGGAGGGGAGGAAAAATGAAATAACATCCAAAATCAATAATATGCCGCTAGCTGATCGTGACCTTATCGTTGGACGATGCTGTTGTCTTATATTTTATTCAGCTGTCGACATCGATATAACGGAAGCCACGCGAGTATCACAACTACAACACAGCCATTACATCCATCACAGCTTCCTCCTCTACTCACTATAACAACATATTTACATATATATAACTTGTATTTTTATTGTTGTTGACATTATATTTTATCTATTTCTGCTTGTTTGTTATTAATTATTATTAGTGCTGGGCACGGTTCATTAAAAAAAATTAACTCAATTAATCGTTAATTCATTAAAGAAAAAGTTAAATTTGTTACTCACTATGTCGTTTTTATTTTTTTATTGAAAATGTAACAAAAATTTTATTTAAATTCCAAACAGCAGGGAGCTCAATCAATGACACCCAGCGCAAAAAATAGGAATAAAATGACAAATTCCTCTAACTGCTTTTTTAAAAATCCTGTACGGGTACTGGTATCAGACCTTTGAAAATCGCTGGGGATCTCACTTCAGAAACAGTAATGGACTTAATTTAACGGAAGTTAACATTACCATTAATAAATGATGAGATTATCTTAAAAGTTTATCTCAATTTTAACAGAAGTTAATTAGCCCGTTAAACAGTTAACCGTATTTGCCCAGCTCTGATTATTATTATTGTCCTATTGTTGTAACCTAACATCTTTATTACCACACTCTTATACATTTTTCATTTTTGCACATCATTTTCCCTTGTTTATGTCCATTTTAACATATTATTTTTTCTAAAAAACTTACAGGATAAAAAATTCTCGAAATTGTTTTCTACATTGGCCCAATTTGACATGATAAATATATAACTTGTAAATTGTTGTGATATAAATACAAATAGTTTGCAATTTATTTCAATAAATGCATTCACACAACAAACCTGAACAAGTTTCATGGTTTAAAACTAAGATGGCGGATTGATATCTTTCAAATGAGATAATCAATTTTTTTAATAATACTCCTCATAATATGTGTGCATTTATTGAAAAAACTTGCATATCTGAAATTTTGTGATTGTGCAGTCAAAATTATATTTTGTTAGATCCATAATTTGTGAAATTTATTTGGTAAAATGAATGAAAGAATAATTATATTTTTTCACTGTTTACTACATATATTTTTTATTGGTCTTTTCACTCATAATTCTGTGTGTATTATTTAGTTTATAAAATGTGAGACTAATTAATTGAAAATCATTTCCTCTTACCCTGCCTACATTGTTTTTCACTTTAATCAACTAATTATAATTGGGTATTTATTTCTGACGAAAATGCACCTTAAGTAGTTTTTCCATTCATCCATAAAAGCTGTGATCGGAAAAACAAATTTATTTTAAAACTCATCGACTATACGTGTACAATCAAACAAACTGATTCTTCATAAAAAAATAAAATTTGGTGTTGCAAAAACTGCAATGTCTCTTTTATTTATTTATTTATTCGGATTATAAAACATTTGACTATAAATGTACGTATGAACAGAAATAATAAACAAAATCAAAATTAAAACTGAATGTTTCAAAATGCACTTAGGGTGACGTTTATCCTGAGTTAGTCCTTAATTTTGATAACTTTGCTTTAACATCCAATAAAATTCAAAATTGACAATCAAATTAAATATTTTACAATAAAATTAAATATTTTACAAGAAAGTTAAATATTTTACAATAAAATTAAATATTTTACAGTAAAATTAAATATTTTACAATAAGAATTAGGCATTTGCCAGAATGACTAGCTAGAGTGATACATATCAGCCCTTACATCTGATGTATTGTTTTATCAATTAAATGCGTTCAATCTATATTTAGAATTTTTACTAATTTTTTTATTGTTAAACCGGATTTGGGTGCAGATGACATTACCAATCAGATATCTCGATTGGGGTAACATGTTAACACAATGTAACATTGTGCAAAATGTAATCGGAAGAAGTGAAAAAGGTGTCCCAACGCCTACGAATTGACTCTAAGCTGGCTTAAGTGATCACTTTCGGTGTCCATGGACAACGTTCACCAATTCCACCATTCTCACTGTCGCGATGTAAGGTCCACCAATTGAGAAACGCTTCATGCAAACCATCATCTTTTTGGGATCTCAAATGGATCGCGGTCTCCCTTTTAAATGTCCAATCGAGATATCTGATTGGCGATCAATCTAGTTTTGATAATAATTATAAAAATACCTCGACATAGAGGTCATTACGTGTCATTAAAGAGTCATTCTACCTGTCTCTTAGATTGTGGTGTAAAATAGTAGTTGTAACATCAAAGTTTATTGGATTAAAAAACAAATTAAGTTATCCAAATAAGCATCACCTAATGTAGTGTTTTCACGAGACGATATAAAGGCCTGACGATTTCGCTTGCATAAAGAACAAAATCCGTCGGTCGTCTATTGATCGTGAAACGTGTTTACATAGTCCACCGACATAGATTCAATCTGTCAGATTTTGACATTGATTTCAAAATGGCGGACGTCGAGGTAGAGATCGCGTGGTGTTTGTCATTAGTTAAAAATGTTATAGTTGAGGATATAGGACGCCTTGTAATTAAGGAAACAATCGCCGCAAACCGCCAACAAAGATAACGACTGTCACGAAACGGGAAGCGGTTATAAAGTTTTTACCATAGATACGGATGCCGCGCATACCTATCTACGCATGCAGACATCGTTTCACCAACGAAAAAAGTTGAAAGGTGGTCAATTTGAGACGATATCGTTCTTACTGGTTTTTATCGTTTCAGATTACAAGAGGTACTATGTTTTCGGTTACAAGAGGTACTATGTTTGTTCCGCCAGTGAGAACAACCTTGGGACAGGGCTCGGCAAGGTATCTTGCCCCGAGGCTCTACAACTCTGTTCCCGAGCAAATAAAGTTGCTCGGTAGATGCGGTACTTTCTTGATGTTTTGTAGCGGCTTGCCTCGATACAGGCATTCGCCTAGTGAGGTTGCTGCAGGTTATGACTGCATAGTCCTGATTGACTTGCTTGTTCCTGCGCGCACGCTCAGTCACATATCTCTTTTGGCTGCCTGTTATGCATGTTGGATTGGTGTCTTGTTGTTTTTTTCTTTTTTTTAATTTTTTTAACTTTTGTAATAAATGACATACTTGTGGGCTTGGTATTATATAGCAAGGGGTTGGATGATGAGTGCGGGTTGAGTAGGATAATGCATTGTCTTTGATTTGTGATTGTGTGTATTATTTATAAAAAAAAAAAAGATTAACTATAGATTTCTTCACACGGTTCAAATGGCTGACGATATTTTTGTTTCCTGACGACATTCGCCTCGTGAAAACAACGTTTTAAGAACAAACTGGAATATTCAGTATAAAGCAATAAATTTATAATTTTCGTATCCACGAATGCGTTAAATATGTATATCATGAGAGATCGAATATAGAACGTCACTGTCCCTATTGGTTTTCTGATAAAAAAAAAATCAGCTACGAAAGATATTTTAAACAATGATATATATTCACAGCACCAAACTGAATCAAATAATAATTAAGAGGTTTGTTGGTGGACTAATACAAAACAAAAATAGGTTGAATTAGTGGACAGAAATTGTTTTTATAAAATTTTGACGCCAATGTTCCCTTTTGAATATTAAGCGAAAAAATATCTTGTAAATAAAATGTTCTGAATGAAAAAGCTGGTTAACTTTCAGCCGAATTTATTTCGAGAAGAATAAAAAAGTTGGATATTTTTTATTATTTCATATTTAAATACTTGCAAAAAATATTGGGAAAACTATTTAAAAAAAAAAGATATACCTATTTGGGTTTTGTCATAAACCCAAACACAACCTTATACACCTTTCACAGTAAGCTAAAAGCTTGTGCTGTGAAAGGGGAGTTTGCCGGCATCTGGGATCGAACCACAGACCTCATGATCACGAGGCCGAGATTCTACCTCCAGATTACCGATGAACTCTGAAGATAAGACTCCACGGACAGAGATTTATTAATGTATCCTAATTTAATTTTTCTATCTTATTTTGATGTATAATTTTAATCTATTATATCCCATTAAAAATACAAATGAAAGAATGATGAGGAGGCTGTATTTATCTGAATAAGAGGAGATGTGATAAAGCTAGGACGTCCGAGAACTAGGTGGTTTGGCCGCGTGTTGAATAAGAGAAATTGGCATACATGTATGCTGTTGCTCGAATATAGAGGAAATGAAAGAAGTATGGTTATTTGGCCAGTAAAAATTTATTTATTTATGGTACGATAGATCAATATGGCGTTCCGTTCTCTCTGCCATTTTTCATCTGGGATATGGCGTAAGGGTATAGTATACTGTAGTAGATATAATTAAGATCCCAAATGTTGTTCTTAGGCTATCAACAATCTCTCATACCTATTCTTGTTTCAATTACCATACCAGTAGCAGTAACTATGTCTAATAATAAATGAATCAATACAATTTTATGATGTTTGAATGTTACTCAGATGACAACAAAAACGTACAACGATGATGGTTTAAAGCACAAAAGACATATGTCCACTATTTAAGTAAAATGAGTTAATATATGTATAAGATCGGTTGCAACGTCATCTATGTTCTGAGTACATAATTATCAATAATACAAAATATATCATTAACGAAATAGTTATTGGAAACCAAATGTCACTCATAAATGAACATTGTTTTGTGCACAGATGTAACATGTCACATAAGATATTTGAGAATGCATTTATATCGACTTTCTTAATTCTTAAAATGCACATGCCCATCAAGGACATCTTTTGAATTAATTTAAAACTAGTTGAATAATTTAGAATCCTAAACTTTGAAAATTCATTTTCTTGACACTGCCAAATGTGGGCATAAAATTCAGCGACAAATAAAAGACTAAATAATGCTGGCGTATTTTTGGGATTATTTGAGGCTATCACCGCAAAAGTAGTGTAACCCACAATTTTTGTAAGTTACGGTTTTGCGGCCGTAGTCAAAACACATTTTTGCGTTATGTAGTCGTTCGACTATAGGTGACTTTGTGAGAAAGTATCAATTTTTAAAAATTGTTACTTGTAGTCGTTCAAATACAGACGACTTTGCGAGAAAGTACCATTTTTTAAAATTTGATACTTTCTTGCCAAGTCATCTATAGTCGAACGACTACATAATGCTTAAATGACTACGGCTGCTGGTGAAAAATACATTTCTTACATTATGAACTTTCAATGCAATAGTGGAGCTATCCGCCACCTTTTGATGATTAATAAATCAATTAAAATAATGTTCACAAAAAAATATACAGCGGCAAATCTGCCAGAGGCTTTTTACAACCAGTGATTCCTCTAATAACTGAAAATATAAACTAGAAATCGAGATTTCAGGAAATTAATTTGAAACAAGCTGAAACATTCAAAGTTGGCCTTTAATGCTTCAGTAGCAAATCCTGAAAGTTTCAACTAGTAAAAAATATTTCCCTGTAAAACCCTAAAGTAAAAGTCAAAATCAGACTACCTTAAAAGAAATTTTCCACTTAACTGTTGTTCTGTCTCACATTACGTACATTATGTTTACAAATTGTCGTACGATTTGCTTGTCAATTCGTACGATAAATTTAAAACAATGTCTAGTGACATAACATAATGGACAATATACTTTATCGCATAAGGGCTCCAGTGTCCGCACCAGGTATTATACATATATTAGGCATTTGTATGTGTGTACCTATAGCACTAAGACTACTCCACAAAACAACACATATATAATAGGTATATGTAATATAAAATGCACTTGTGATATTTCTCACCATGACCTATTTGTTTTGATTATAATCCTCAAGTACATTTACAACTATACACACAATAGATATAACAATACAAACATAGAAACATCTAACTATTCCCGTTTTTGTCTTTCGCCCTTTACACTCCTCTCGATAGCTCAGGGTGGCGGCTTGTAAACATTACTTCAATGTGAAGAATATTATTCACCAATAGATCGTGCAAACTCCCTTTTGTACGAAACAGGAATGATGTTCCTATGTTTACGAATCGGCTTAGGTCGAATAAAAAAACCAAATAAATGCAAAAATTACGTTTAACATATCGTCGGTGGATCCATGAAACTTTGCATGTGTATTTTTTCCAAAAATTAGATATTGATACCAAATTATTCATCTTGTCGAGCCGCATCCACCGATTGAATTACCTATTCGCTGAGATATACACGGAAAAATTTACTGAGAGAAATAACAAAAAATGATGGCTGGTAAGCACTTTACACTAAATTGCACTCAAACTATATTTATACTTGGCCAGACCCACACTATACAAGTCCACCACGTGAGAGTACTCATTACCCGTACTGCTGAATCCTATTCAGAATTTAATTATCATTCTTCACTGTATCTTGCAACGTTTTCGTTATCTGTATAATGTACATGTAGCAAGAAATTCTTGGATGTTTACATAATGCATCGTGTAAATATTTCCATCCCTACTGCAAATGCTCTATTGCAGTTGCTATTGCACTTATATATGTAGGTATATGCACCTACACAATACTACACAACAAAATATAATATTATAATCCGCTATGTATGTGTGTGTGTGTGTGTGGACTGCCTGCACCTATTCTGCTAGCTGCTAGGCTCATAGATAGCAATAGGGGAAACATACAAATAATTAACACAAGTTGAAACTAATCACAGAACTTCCTGTTATTTGCCTCTACTACTACTACTATTACTAGATCTATATATCTTTACCCTCACGCCATGTCCCAAGAGGGGTAGGCAGAGAGAACGGAACGCCATATAGATCTATCCTTACAAACTTCTTTCGCCTCGTCCACATTCATCCTCCAGTTTTCATAACTAGATCATCACGGTATATCCTATAAGTGCGGTAGCCAGCAGACCAGCTACGTGTAGTAAACATGCATACCCCTTCGTGCCAACAAAAATATAAGATATTTATTTATTTATTTATATTTATAGAAATAAATACGGCAAGAAGCCTTTTACATGTTTACATAAATTTAAAAAAATACAAAGACAACAATGACTTAACAATGGATATAAAAATACTAGTGTCGAAAAATTAAACAGTAACCAGAAAAACGTATTAAGAATAAATAACTGGTACAATACACGTATAAATCGATAATATCTACACGATCACACTAACAATATCAAATAATAGGTAATACAATAAAAAGAACTAATTGTAATAACAATTATAAATCATTCGATAAATTATATTAAATTATATTCGTTATCGTATCGTAAAAATATACCAATGTCCTGTAAAATATATGATGTGTTTGTAAAACATCGCATAAATATAAGATATTGTATTAAAATTATTAAATATAGCGATGAGGCAAGTCGCCCATCCTGGATGATTTATTGTTCTTGGTAAGAAGAAGTATAAGATTATAATATTATTATCAGAAGAGTAAGACACTCCAACATTGTTAGCAATAACAATGTATTGAACATGGCAAAAATGCTGGTGCACAATATCATTCTGGTACCGATATTTATGTATGTATGATCTCGGACGTGGTCGAAGAAGGATGAAAGTGGAAATGTGGAGATGCGATCACTGAGAAAAATGGTTTGTAAAACGTTTAGCGATAGAGTGAGAAATGAGGTTCAGGAGAATGAGCGGATGCGAAAGGATTGTTGTAAATAGAAAACGTGTAAATAAATTGCGATGGTTTGGACTTGTAGGGCGAATACATGACAAAGAGGGTGTACTTTTCTGAAAGAAGGGGACGTCCAAAAATTACTTGGATGTATCAAGTGAATTAAACACTCATGAACAGCCGCGTGTTGAGTTAGAAAAATCGACGTGCATGTATGAGAAATTGAATGAAGGTGGAAGATGCGAAAGAAATATACTACTACTACTATACCATCACGGCATATCCCACAAGTGGGGTAATCAGCAGACCAGCTGCATGTAAGAAACATGCAAGCTGTCCTCTTCGTGCTAATATAAAATCAAGACATTCAGGATGGGTGGCAAACCTCATCGCTGAATTTAATTTATGATAGATTTATGTGGTGTTCCGTTTTCTCTATCTACTCCACCTGGAACGCGACTTGAGGGTATCACTCACTCACTCACTAGTCAGCCATTTCTCCACTGCTGGATGTAGGCCTCTTCCAAACTTTTCCAAACGTCTCGATCCTGTGCCCGCTGCATCCAATTTCGTCCAGCGATTGGAGTTATATCGTCAATCCATCTCTTTTGCGGTCTTCCGATGCTTCTTTTACTACTCCACGGTCGCCATTTAAGAATCTTGGGGGTCCATCTACCATCGTCACGTCTTGCTACATGTCCCGCCCATTGCCACTTAAGCTTTGCCACTTGAGGGTATAGACAGATAGAAAAGACACTCGGAAACTTGGGACAAAAATTGTAAGTCGATTGTTAACTGGGAAATTCTTTCGATGAGATCACTAACATGTAATTTTCCTCCGCATACTTAGATACAACTTGTGTTGCAGTGGACTACTGGCAGTGCTGTAATAATTGCATAAATATTTGAGTCCGTTCACTTGTATGTATATATTCTTTATGTATAACTACTGTTTAAACATTTATTAGAAAATTAAAAGTGAAATTAATGCTCTTAATATTAACTTACTTTTACTGAACGCGTTCCAGGGCAATCAAATTGTTTTTGTCATACACGATAGTACCTACATTGATGTCTTTTACACTTTTTTTATGAAGAAACATGAAGGTTCGCTTTTATATTACAATTCAGCATCGATATGGTATGTCCTCCAACCAAGATATTTGATTTTCATACATAAAGAGAATTATCTCTACGCTTATTACATACAGAATTGATATTATACTAAGGTTCGGTTTACTTTGCTTAATGTAAATATGTACAAATAATGGAAGCGTATTAAATTTATTTATTTTGAATAATAAACGGCATTTGAATTTTACAATACATGAGAAATTAACAATATTATATAGTCTTCAAACATCAAAAAATTATACATAACAGTTGTTTTGTAGGTACTCTGGTGGGTTTCAGGGCAGGGATATATAATAATAAACGTAATGTAGATATACACGATATATTAATATTTAAAAGGTACAGGTTACAAATACCTAGAGAGAGAAGGCGGGTGTGTATCGTGCTAGCGACCGATAATGAAAGAGGCCGGCTACCGGCTTACACTCGCTAATATAACCCTGCCTATCTGTCTAACATGTGGTGTTACCAACATACAAAAATACCACAACAGTTAAAAACAAAACACCAATAAACAAAACGAAACCAACAATTCGATATTATAGGTGTCATTTGGTTAATTAAAATAGCACTAAGTATAAGTACATAACTGGACTCTGAGAAGGTGAGGCTTCTCACACCAAGACAAATAATATAGTGAGCTACATGACGCACCTAGGTCTTGAGAGTGAGGAATGACACAGAAGGATGTCACAATAGATCTATTATGGTCGCGGTGACGCAAAGGATGCAAGGTCTCTTGACCTTTATTAGAGAAAAAAAGTAGGCACATAAATACAATTGATAATTTTACTTAAAACTACGGTTTTAAAGGCTCTCTTTATCTGTCTATACCACCATGTTATCTTCCACAATTAATTCACTGTGTCGGTGTTATTAGGACATTGTCAGTGTCAAGACGAAAGATGTCTCTCTCGTCAATTAAACAAATAGTAGAATAAAACATTTGTTTTATTTATTTCGTTTTCCACAATTAAGGTAACCAGAGAAGTGAGTACGTATTATATTTATGTAACATTTTATGTATGTACTATCCAGGCCATCAAAAGCTAGTAGAATACATAATTATAATCTAGTTGAACCTATTTCTATTACTTACTCTTAGTGCGATATCTTCCATATTATATCATACATACGTTCATATATTTATTATTATTATTTATTTGATCCCAAAGAGTTATCGCTGTTTATACCACCGACCTTACACAAATACAACAATACCTACATAATAAAGAGATAAAACAACAAACCAGCACAAGATTGAAATCTTAATTGTAACATAATATGTGTTTGTGTATTCTGCGATACAAACCAGGCAAGAATTACTTTAATCTAAAAATTTTAATTCCACAAACACTGATTTCAATATTCGGAAGAGCCTGGATTTTAACTCCCTATATTATATACGATGCAATGTGCAAAATATAATTATGAAATTAAGTTATATCCGTTATGTATAGTTCCTGTTAAAAATAAATTAATCACTCACACACTATCCTTTCGCGACACAAGCTTATAGCTTACTGTGAAATGTCTAAAAGTTTGTATTTGGCTTTGTAGCAAAAACCCAGATATATATTTAAAAAAAATATTATCTACTACTACTACTACTACTATACCATCACGGCATATCCCACATGTGGGGTAGCCAGCAGATCAGCTGCATGTAAGAAACATGCAAACTGTCCTCTTCGTGCCAATATAAAATCAAGACATTCAGGATGGGTGGCAAGCCTCATCGCTGAATTTAAGCAGATTTCAATGCATTTATGAAAGACTTACATATACTTTAGATTTTTAATGCTAACTTGTATTAAAGTTTAAACATAATTATTAACAAATGTAATTTTAGTTAATTTTGACATTATTTTTCTTCAGAAAATTCTTTCATTATATCTATATGCGCCTATTGAATAATGGAAAAACAGTTGAAAATATTAGATCATTAACAAAGGAAATGGAAAAACGTCTCTTCAGCGTTTGTTTAATCTATAGTATTCAGAAGGAAATGCTCGTTTCAATTTATATAGCTATGGAATTCTACTACATACTTGTATGCCAACACAATAAACAATAAATTTGCAATAGAAAATATTTTTAATCAGCAAAGTTAAGAGTTAAGCAAAACACAAAGTCCAAAAGCAACAATTCTGGAAAATTTGACCATCATTTATATACATAATACTTAACCATATTTTTTGTAATAAAAAAATATCTGGGTTTGTTATAAACCCAAATTAACCTCGATCTAGAGGTGTACTTTCTACTTTCCTACTGTCAGGGAAATCCAGAGATACATTTTATAAAAAAAAATGTATTATGAGATAAAGCGAAGATAATGTGTAAGGAAAGGGTCAACAAACAATCTACAACATGGTTCTCTTTCCTTCGTAATTTGGATTACTGTAATATCTCATCGTCCTACTAACACCATAATACCAATCGCAACATCGACACACTCCAATAGTTGAGGGGTTGGGAAACTCCCTCACTTCTGATGCCAACTAGATCACCATGTTTATCCTCAATCATCAATCAATCATTTAATTGTGTCAATCATTTGATAAATCACAAATTAAACTACGTGTAACAAAATCTGGGCTAATCTTTTTGAGAAATATTGGATCTTGTCCAATATCTTATGCAATTTTATATCACATGTGTCTCTTTGTCTATCCTCAAACGTCACATTCTCTGGGGGGTTAGAATACGATCATACACACTTTACATTTTACTGTTTTTGGCACAAAGGCATAAACCATCTGTAAGAATGAGAATTCTTGTGCTGGATAGTTCTATAAAACTCTATTTTGTGGTTCCATGAAACCTGCTGACTCCTACAAATACATCTTCGACCTTTTGTTTTACCCACGATGATCTGATATTCAGTAGTAATTCATATTTTTCTAATCCAAAAACATTACATATGGGTAGGCTGAAAGGCTAGCCAAAAAAATCCCCGTGTGTGGAATATTTTATTAAAAAATACATTAAATAATATATGGGATGTACCTATATTAAAATATAAAATTCCATGAGTTTTTCATTGAACTAGTTTCATGCAATATGCAAACAGATCGCCTTCTTAATTCCAATAAATAATTTGACATTTAGGACGTTCAAAAAAATTGAAAGAGAGTTATAATAATAAAAATTCATTCAATATTTTGTGATTGTATTTTATTTTACAATTTTATCTTTCTAACATTTTTTTTTTGTCATTTTTTTTTCAGATTTATCTCTTTTTAGTGATTTTTATGATTTATATCGCCTGACATGCCATACGATTATATTTATATATATATATATATATATATATATATTCATTCGTTCATTAATCGCCCTCAATGCTCCTCTCGGGAACACAGGGCAGAAACCAGCCTCCTCCATCCAGAGCGTCTTTGCGCCAATCGCGTCACCTCTTCCCACGACATTCCCTGCGCTCTGATATCGTTGTCATAGGAACGGTGTGTTGTGAAAGAGGGACGCCCGAGCCGACGCGACGGAACCCTTGCGGATGGAAGAACAGTGCTCTTTTTGGCCAACTATCATTGGGCATAAACCTCACCTCATCATAAACCTCAGGACTATTGTATTATTATGTTTAATGTTTTATTTTCGAATTGAACATGTCCAAGGTAAAAGACATATTTATTATTATTAGCCTATGTTTGTAGGTATGTATTTGATATAATTATGTATGTACCTACGTAGTTAGATAGGTAATATTATTATTATTATTAAACAGAGAAAGTGTAATCGTCGTCTCAATGGTGGTGGTGTTGGTGGTACTGGTGCGGTGAAATGAGCAAAACAACACAATATTCCGTTGGTTAGTTGCTTGCTTGCTTGTTAATACCTACTGCATACAGTGCTAACTTCATGGTACACTGGTTAACGGTTATACCAACCAACAACAAAACTGATTGTATTTCTGTTGTTATTATTGAATACGTGTACCTACTAGCTATAAAATAGGCTTCTCTCAAAAATTAAGTTCGTAAAATATCCAAATATCTTCAAATGAATATTCAATTAATTTGAAACTCTTAACTTTTATTAATTTTATTTCCCTTATCAATATATTTCTTTTGAAATACACAGTGTTGAGGAGCTATTTCGGACTACCCAGGATAGAGAGACATTTTCTCAAGAGATATTGAAGAAGAATACGAAACATATTTTCTTGTTATTGTATTGTTTTGATCTGTAGTGTGTAAGTTGACATTATTATTTTAGATTATGGGTTAGTTGGAAGATATTGCTTCTGCGATAAACTCGCCCATTGCACAGTATCGATTATTTTTATCACATTGTTTTATAACTTGGCAAATTATTTATGATCCTCATTGTGCAATAAAGTTTCTTATTTTTATTAATGTATTTTTATAAATACATCTGTTGTTTTGCTCGGACTTCCCTCTCTGTGGTACCTTCTTGTCTAGCGGACTCTTCCTATTGAATCTGCTTGACCACTCAGCGCTTTCAGGTCTTGGAAATTCATTAGATTCTTCAGGTCTGCTATAGAGGAGCATGGGCGAGGGCTGAGTGTTCGTGTAGCACTACATTTACGCCTGTAATGAGTTGCAGGATTAACTATCTTTTACTACTACTACTATACTACTACTATACCATCACGGCATATCCCACAAGTGGGGTAGCCAGCAGATCAGCTGCATGTAAGAACATGCAAACTATCCTCTTCGTGCCAATATAAAATCAAGACATTCAGGATGGGTGGCAAGCCTCATCGCTGAATTTAAGATGTAAAGTGTCTTTTTTTTCGAACACCTGCCTTTTACAGGACACTCGAAAACTTACGCAGAAGAGTGGGAGACCAATTCTTTACCGGGTGCTCCACGGGATTAACTATCTTTTTACTGCCGTTATTACATTATACCTATAACCTTAATGTTATGCATGTTAGCGAATAAATACATAAATCAATAAATAAACAAACGAACTGTATTATTTATATCTTGATAATTATCATTTTATGTTAGATATTATTATTATTGAGTTTAATACACAGTGTGGTGTTACCATCACTAGTAATACTTCACTTTCTACACAAACCATCCATAATAATAATAACTATGCTACTGCACTCTTACACACATAGCTGAGCATCGTCACTTGGATTGTTGTTAACAGTACCTTAACTAGCTCATTCTGGAAAAATCATTAAGCCCGATGTCAAGCTGGATAATTACTCTCAACCATCAATACAACAGAAATTAATAAGAATACAATAAACTTTTACTAACTTTAAATAAGACAAAAGACGTCTATCTCGAGAATAAATCACATAGTAGAATAAAACATTTGTTTATTTTTTTATTTCAATATGAAATCCTACTACATAAACACCGACACTGTGAATAAACGTTTACTGCTTATATATATAATGAGTTACAATCCATTGGATTGGTCTGCAACGAGTTTTGATTTATTTCTCTATTCCTCCCTATTCTCAGCCAGTCTCTTCAACTCCATATATGAGCCACAGCTCATGTCCCTCTTCAGTTGGTCCATATAGGCGTCTCTCGGTCGACCTCTGCCATTTGTGCCTTCGGTCCTGGCCTCTGCGATTATGATGAGCAGTCCTGGGTGCCTGATGTTGTGGCCAATCCAATTAGCTCGTTGTTGGCAGAACCTGACTAAATAAAAAAAAACTCTAATAATATTATTTTTTTCTTAACCCAAATACACCTCATTCTCCCTCACTGTAAGTAATATGCTTGTGTCGTGAAGGGTAAATTAGTCGGCAGCAGGTGGAATTGAACCTGTGTCTCTCGACTGAGAGTCTGAGACTCTACCATCAGGCTGTCAACCACCTCTCTAATGAATGATTTTCAATTTAATTAAGTACCTACTTATATATGTTTTTTTGACCAATTAATATGAATTTTTTTGGACCCATGATTTGATTGGATTTATTACCAATATTTTTCTTTTGATTTTCTTGTCTATCGTAATTATTTTTAAGAAAATCTAACTCATGAAACT
The DNA here is from genome assembly GCA_947579605.1 of Athripsodes cinereus. Lineage (NCBI taxonomy): Eukaryota > Metazoa > Arthropoda > Insecta > Trichoptera > Leptoceridae > Athripsodes > Athripsodes cinereus. The sequence continues at coordinate 1,543,131 of OX388321.1, forward strand.
ACTAAGAAAAGACAACGTAGAATGCTTTGAGGTGAAGTAAATAAATAATTTACTTCAATGCACTTTAAGCATACACACAACACATCCAGCTTTTTTATTAGCGTAGGTTGTGTATTGGGACAGTTCATGGTTTTATTTTACTTTTCTGTTAATGTTATTTTTATTTATTTTACAGACGGTACAAATACTGTTACTGTAGTTTGACTGAGACGAATTTGTAACAGGTCAGTAAATTTGTAGAAACCGTTTAATGCGACTTATAATAAACACGAGAAGATAAATGAAAAGTGACTTTATCTATTTATGTATTTATAACATAACCGCATCTCCCACGAGCAGGATAGTAGGTAGACAGGGTGGTCTGACTACTGTTTGCAATAAGACATGTATAGATCATTCTCTATGTGCCATAAAAATTAAACATCCAGAGTGTGTAGAGTTCCTTAAATGTGTTGCATTTAACGAATGACTTCTTTTAGTATAAATTTTACACTTGAAACTTTCATACAAAGCTTAAAATAGACAACATTGCCTTATTCGGTAGTGTTCTGGACATGACTTAAACCACTTAAACTCACAGCCCATCTTTATTGTGAGGTTTGCTTTGTCCAAAACAAAACTCGCAACATGAATGAAAATCCTATCTCATTCGGAATGTCCAAGTAGATTAATGTTTCAAAAAAAGTTTTATATTTCTTAATTTTTGTTTCGAAGAGCAAACTCTGTGAAAGTTCGTCATAATTAATTATGTAGATTCATAAATAAAATTAAAAAAAAAACGGTATCTTTCACTTAAGATTCCTCGACCTCTGAAAAATCCTGGCACTCGTCAATTCATTCATTCTTCTTATTATCGCTCACAACTTGACCTCCAAATTCCGCAGCCACCGGATCACGTCATCCGTATGTGCCTGTAAGCAAAGTATTTTCAAAAGCTTTCCGGGCTACGTCCATCCTCAGTAAAAAATAGTTATATTAGTATTTAGATATATACGAATATTTAGAATTTTACACGATCTCAAGCAGCATGAACCCACTTCTTTCTCAACACTTAGACCATTTATCGGGTGTCCGTTTATGCTCCTCTCGTCCTCTTACGGTATCCAGTCCAGGATTCAAAAACTATCACCCAATTTGCTTAGATTACTTTAAATTTGTGCAAAAAAAGATTTAATTTCAAATCAATTTGCAATAGGAAACAATGACCTATCATAACTTTCGTTCAGACACATGTAGGTATTATTTTAAAACACACTAAAAATACGTTAGTTATAATATAATAATAGTAGTGTGTTTATTTAAATATTTATATAAAAATATGTTTTACATATGTCAGTTTTCCTTTCTATATAATATAATACACGTTTTGCTTACAGCATATTCACGCTCTGCGTCCTTTACATAGAAATATGACAACATGAATATTATCATTGCATTCGTACAAATGGTATTATTACTCAATAATCTATACATGCAAAGTACAACCATACGTAGACAATACCTACTGTAAGGGTATCTAGTATCTTAGAAAACAATAAATTGTGTAAATACCTTATAATATCTACACGATTGCTGGATAGGTAGCGAAGTTTTCAGTGCAAATTTTCGCATTCATGATTTTGTAATACAATATTTCTGTAAAATTGAGACAGCATTGTTTGTCTAGAGAAATTATTAAAATGCGAAATAATATTGAATGAATTAAAAACTTTAGACTTTCTTATTTTATCGTTATTCTCGTAGACAATATTGTTTCGTCTCTAATAATATTGTGTATAAGAATAATAATATAAAAAAGTGTGTACATAATAAAAAAGTATAAAGTTTTTAAGTCATTTAATATGGATACACAAAAAGTAACGATGTATATGTATAAAAAAAAATTCAAAAATTTCTTTTTTGAATTTAATTTTTTTTTTTTGATGTATTGTGCTTAATGTTTTCTATCTATTTGTTAATTTTAATTTAAGTTTTAACCTTATCATGCCTTAATAAAAATAAGCTAACAAATAATTGATGTAATAGTTGGAACCCTTCACGAAACACGGGATATGCTCATATTGGGGAGTAATAACCGAATTGTGTTTAACATTATTATGTAGTTACATTGTATGGGTAAGTATATTGATTACAACATTTTTTTTTTATTTGAATCATATTATGTCTTATCTACATATGTACATATGTATGTATATACCCATGCGAATCTCCCACAAATGGGGTATCCAGTAAAATTATCCTCTTCGTAGTTTGGAAATTAATGCATTCAGGAAGGGTAGCACTGGCAATATGCCTCATCATACATACATACATACATACCATCACGCCGCTTCCCTCGCGGGGTAGGCAGAAAGGATCGAGCGCCACTTCCTTCTATCCTTGCATACATCTTTCGCTTCCGTCACTGTCATACAATTCCTCATGCATGCTCTCCTGTTCAATGTGCTCAACACGTGACCGTCCTGTAGGATTTGATTTAAATGATCTTGCCATTTAATCCTCGGACGTCCACGTTTCCGAGCACCATTCCTCTCAGCCAAATATATCTTCTTAGTCATTCTGTCCTCATTCATTCTTTCCACGTGCCCAAACCATCTTAACTTATTTACATTCATCCTTGTTATTACACCAACTTTCATTCCACATTCCTTTCGTATATCACGCACACGATCTCTCAGACTTTTACCACACATCCTTCTCAACGATCTCATTTCCACTGCATTTATGGCACTTTTATCCTTCTTTAACCATGTCCACGTCTCACTTGCATACATAAGTGTTGGCACTAAGATAGCAGAGTGCACCAACTTTTTAACTGTGGTAGATATGTTTCTATTTGCAATAATTGGTCGGATTGCACCATTTACCTTATTGCCAGCAACTTTTCTCCTTTCAATATCGCTTTCACACTTCCCATCTCTCGTGAACAAACTACCTACATAAGTACACACATTCGTCAACTTGCTCTAACACTTCGTTGTCAATCATTACCTGGCATACTGTTCTCTCACTTCCTCTTTCAAACACCATGATTTTTGTCTTTTTTGCATTCATTCTCAATCCATTGCTGAATATATTAAGCTGATATTTAACGAATACCTTATACAAAATTACATAAAACGGGAGACATTTACTATTCTGGGACTCGACAGTTTATATAAATATAATAAATACCTACATATTTGTAATAAGCTACTGTGCTTAAATTTTTATCGATTCATTTTCAATAATTATTATTGTATATTTTTACGCACACCACACGCAAACAATATCTGTAAAGTTTTTGTAATAAAAATCCACGTCTTAAATAATACGAGTATTTAGTCCATTTGTCAACATGTAATGTTCGTTTGTTTATACATTCTTTAATGCCGCTTTTATTAGGCAAGCAATAGAAAGACTAAAATACCGTACAAAAAACTTTTTTTGATAAAAGAAAAATGAATGAGACCGAAACCCGTAGTTTGAAGAGCTGATAGACCAAAATCTCCGTTCGTGGAATCTTTTGACTACACTCCTTCGATGTCTCTCTAAAGAAAGATTTGCAAAAAGACAATAACAATAAAAGCATTTTCAGAAGAATATAATGCAGAATAAACAGGATCTAAAACTTTAATTTTAATGTTTTCTGACTGGTGGCGAAAGCTTCGAGATACTCTCTAAGAGAAGCCGGGTTTAAAGTTAGGAAATAATTTATTATATTTTACTTATATATCGCGTGGCATGTCAACAGATAATTGCTACATATATTATGTATATGTTAACACGATCATTTATTAAACAAAATACCTTCTAAGAAAAAAAAACTAACATATAATTATGTTACTTGCTTTAATTTAAACCCTACGCTATTGTTTATTATACTATTAGCCACGTGTTGTAACGGCTATCACAATCGCCTTGCAATATCACAATGATTGGTTCAATTCCCGATAAGGTTACAAAGTCTTTAATATAATATATTTGTTTATTTAAATGTTTGTTTCAAACACAATTTACAATTTTTTTTATAATTATGTTTTATGTTCCTACATATTCCTTATTTACATCTTAAATTCAGCTGTGCGGTTTACCACTTACTTACCCGGAGTGTCTTAATTTTAGGAAGATCTACGATTTGCAGTAAGTCCGCTGGGTTCTCTACTTGTGGAATTATTATTATTATTATATTGGATGATTTGTTCGGCGCCGTTTAATGGAGTATCCATCTCAAGGGCGCGGGAAACTATGTTGGAAGAGCGAAGTCTTCAGCTTGCTCCTGAACGTTGTAATCGGCTGGTTTTTACGGAGGTCCTCGGGGAGTCGGTTCCAAATGACGGGTCCTGCGACGCCAAAAGCCCTATCATAGAAGCAGGACTTGTTTGCTCTGTTGTTTTCGTCCAGCATGTTGGTGGATGTCTTAGCTGAGCGTAGAGGTCTACTTGCAGGTGTTTTGAGAACAGAGTTCAGAAAGTGACTGAGGTGCCATTTTGTTCAAAGCTTTGTAGACTATAAGGCACAGTTTGTATTGGACCCTTTCACCTACTCTTAACCAGTGTAACTTTTCCAGCAAAGGTGTGATGTGGCAACCCTTATCTTCGCGGAAAATAAGCCTTGCAGCGCTATTGAATGCCATTTGTAGACGATTCAGTTGAATTTGCGGCAGTCCTACATATAGTATATTGCAGTAGTCAAGTCTAGAGACCACAAAAGCAGAGATTGATGTTTTTATACTATCAGGAGTGAGGTTTTTCGACACGGAGCGTATTTCGCGGATGTGGTAAAATGCGGAGCTCACCGTCTTTGAGATTTGGGACTCCATCGACAGTGCGCTATCGATTCGTGCCCCAAGTATCGAGACTTTACTGGACGGTAGAATATCCGTGTCGGCTATCGAGATGGGATCTATATCCAAGAGATGTTGTCGGCCAGGTGATGCGTCCCATAAGAATTCCGTTTTAGCTGGATTCAACTTCAGACGTCTCTTTGCCATTAGATTAGATAAGTTTGTTATACATTCTACGGTCCGGGCCTTGAGATAATTTTTCTAATCAGGTTCGCAAAAACCGATCAAAATTCTGTCATCCGCGTAAGCATAGCTACGAAAGTTTGTTTTTTCTAGCATACTGTTGATATATCCAATGTAAAGGGTGAACAGAATTGGACCCAGGACAGAACCCTGAGGTACTCCCTGAGTAACTGTATATGCCGTGATGGTATATTTCATAGCGGTTGTAGTATAATATATGTAATATGAGTAGATAGCTGGATATAATATGTAGGTAGGTAGGTACTAGATTGATTTAATTATTGTAAGAGAGAACCCACACGGGCATTGATGTTGGCAAACGTCGACTAAATTTATATGGCAAAAACACACATGTCAAATAATTAACAGGTAAAGACAAGTTTATAATAGTCACTTTTAATTTTTAAGCATGAAATTACTTTAAATGAGAAATAAATCTAAATATTTTAGTATTTCCGCAATACTTAATGACCGCCCTCTTCATCAGACCAACAAAATGTTTGCGAAGCTCATAAAATATAGCACTTACCCATTAGACAAACCGCACTTGGTGATCGACTACAAATGAATTTTCGATAATAACCGCAACACTAACGCATAATGGTTAGATGGAAGAAATCACTATATAGTGATAATCTCGCCACTACACATCATCACATCTTTTTTTATGTAAACTGCTATGTTGATTTTGTTATAATTTTGAATGTGCAAGTAGAAAATAAAAAATAAAAATTACACGGTACATGTAGGTAGATTGTCAAAAAATTCGCGAGTAGTCGATCGACATGTGCAGTTTGTCTACGACCCCTTGTATTTAATACTTCCACAGTTTATGACAAATAAAACAACAAATTCTTTATGTTGCTTCTCTACATGCTCTATTGTGTGTCGAATCTTATTCTCAAACTTGGGTATTTGATAATTCTCTTTCGTAAAAAAAAGAATAAAAATATAAGTGTTTCTCAATTCTCATGAAATTTATATATATTTCATTTATTTTTAAAAATATAGAAACTTAACTACTACTAAAATCCATTAACTAAATTTTACTTCATATTAAATCCAAATACACAAATTCTTATTAATAAAAGTCAATTTCAATTTATTTACTGAAACCAAATACTCAATATGGTTGACAATAAAAAGCAAGAAATTGCGTCCTATAACAGGCGTATTTGATTATTCTCTGAGTAAGTCGCAGGTCTAAGCCAACCAAACACACCAAAGCAGATACTCATTAAATTTCTGTTACATTCCGAAAATATCTCTACTTAAAAACACATATATTTCAAAAATACAGCAAATTTCAAAAAAAAAAATTAAACTTAAAATATAAGCAGGAAACAAAAACAATAGACATTATTTGTCACATTATTCTGAATACTGAATAAATTATCTGTAAAATCAAATTAAGTGAAAAAAAATGTTGGGAGGATAACAACTTATGTATCGTAAATTCATTCACTCGTTATGTATTACATGCTGTCCAGCAAACCTACTTCAAATACAATTAATAAGCAAGTCGTCCTCTACGTACCTATCAATAAAAGATAAGACATGTATAAAAATGATCCAATGAACAAATTTTTTCATGTTATTTTTTTTGGGATAATGTAAATTGCTCTTTACACGGGAGGCTATGAATGTTTTCCTATATTTTTAGTATGTATGCACTCTATCCAATACTGAAATTTCAGAATTATCACAAATCCAGTTTGAAATAACAAAGTATGTGTATTTTTAATCCACCTGTATGTAGCATATTAAAGTTGGGCAATATTTATTATGTTTGGTTCAATTCAATGCAGCTCAGCTGAACAAAAATATAAATCTCTACCGAAAATAACGGATAAGGATAAAAAGGATTGAACCCCACCTACATGCGTTTTTGCATGCTATGTTTATTTCCATAAAATTCTACATGTTTTTTGCTCTCGTATTTAATATACTCAGAACATAAAACTTGGTTCACATATTAAAGTCGTTTGATCTTTAGACAGCCGTCTTCAATCAGACTTTCAAATAGACAGCATATTTCAGATAAGTAAAAAACCTTCATGAAATCAGTTAATACATTTATGTGTATACAACTTGGGCAATTATTATTCCCACATGGAGGAGGGGTCTGCCTTTCTTGTTTTGTTTCTCCACTTGCTTCTGTCGACAGCATCCTCATAAGAAACATCGCAATTCTGCATGTCTTGTTTCTCACTACTTCACGCCATCTGCGCTTTGGCCCTCATATTGGTCTTTTGCCAATACAATATTAATGACATAAAATATTATCATATGTTATAATATATTAGGTTTAATTTTAAGTTTGATTTAAATAAATAAAATAGTTTCTTTTGTCTAAATATACTTCATTCATTCATTCATTCATCGCCCTCAACGCTCCTCTCGGGAGCACAGGGCAGAAACCAGCCTCCTCCACTCAGAGCAAACTTACTTATATCAGGTTGATTGGAAGGCTCTTCAGCGATTGATTAATAAGCCAACCCATATTTACTTAAATACTATAGCGATATCACTTGCAAGTGGAATATATTGTCAATGCATGAGATATTTACATTGTTTTACTCTAGCCATGAGAAATAAAGTATTCAGAATGACTTGCATACCTCATTCCTGCTGAATCAATGATAATGAATCTTTTTGAGTGATACTAAAGGAATATTTGCCTTTTACAGAAGACAATCATAAACTTACAAAAAGAATGGAAGATTTCTCCTCCTAGAGCACTTTGAATAAGTACATTATCAGTTGACTGTCTTCTTTTTACTGAAAATTGTATGTTTGTAATTGGATATTGCTTTTAGCAACGTCTTGACAGAATAATGTGTTCATCTCATCAGAAATGATATCACATAGCATGTTTTCTTTGTCTCATTACTATTTATATAAACAGGCAAGGGAGAATACATGCAAAAGGTCAATCAAGGAAAACTCTGCCCTGGTAGAACCATTTAGGTGTGGGACTTGCACCATAAATAGTGCCACCTAGAGGGGTTGCCACCCTTTTTCAGGGAGAGAACGTTTATAGTGGTGTTTGCACCTCAAAAAACACCTCGCTGCTATTACCATTACACCTTTCCCCCCACACACCCTTTAGGATGCAGTAGGGTTGGATCATCACCTAACACCCCCTCAATATTCCCTTCCTCCCTGAAATATGTATATTATTATTATTTATAAAATAGTATCAGGAAAATATTGTACCCATATGCAATTTAATAAATTATTGGTTCTAGTAACTTAATAAAAGCCTTTAATTCCCTATATACAGTAGTACCTATTATTAATCCTACTATACTCTGATCTACGCCAACAGCGTTTTGAAATCTAAAATCAATCACAATGATTGCATTAATTTTTTGTATCTTTTTGAAAAATACAAAAAATGAATGCAATGCGAAATGTTTCAATATATTATACAAGTATTAGTTTTTATTGTTTGTTTTATGTTTTCTTGAAACACAGTAAAACTATTGGTTATATTTAATTTAATTTGTAAGGTACCTACGGTTTAAATTAAGGTATTATTTATTTATTTATTTTTTTTATTTATTTTTATTTAACTTCTTTACACGGCAAAGCCTTTTACATGTTGAACAATAAAATAATAATAACAATTTGACAGACGAAGACAGTTACAGTTTCATGCAAATAAATTAATGAAAAAAAAGATATATATAATCTAAAACAAACTTCACATGCAGGTACAAAAGGTTAATTGAATTTAAAATGATTTAAATTATTAGACAAACAAAAAAATATATATATATACAACAAATGAGTGTGATTTATCAATAAAAATTAAAATATGTATACCTAGGACTAAAAATAAATTGTCAAAAGAAAATATTGTCAATTATAGTTTTAGAATCAAGAAATAAAATAGTCAATTTCGAAAAAAGTATGGTCAAAATAGAAACACAAAATCTTGAATTGAATTAAACTGAAATTATACTAAATAATTTGGAAAAAAAACAAAAATGTGATCGATAAATTATGAAGAGACGAATAAAAAAACAAATTTCAATATCAATATTTGAATTATTTAAAATTAAGGATATTTATATGTAAGTAAAAACAAATTCTGGAATATTTCAAGGTCAACACAATATATGCAATCAAACAATAATGATGTAAATAAATTTTATAAATACGAGTACATACAATGATACAAAAACAACCACATAGCATCATACTAATGATTCGCGACTTGCCCCATTGTCAGTTAACATTTGAAAATAGTAATTTATTATGTCAGCTTTATATTTTTGGAAACCGTCAGCAACAATGTCAGTAAAGTCCCCCACCATAGCCAGTCTATGAACGCGAACCATATTGTTTAATACTTATATTATTTTTCTTCACAACACCATTAGTAAAATAATTTTTAAAAATTATTAAACAGGTAAAAGATGATATTCACTACTGAAAATAAAATGAATAAAACAAATGTTTTATTCTACTATTCGATTTATTTACAAGAGGACGTCTTTCGTCTTGATAGGACATTGTCAATCTATTTGTTTTATTTATTTCGCTATGGAATTCCGCTATCTTAACACCGACACACAGTGAATAAAACGAGCTGTATCTTCAATACAGGTAAAAGTTGGTCCATTGAATGCTCCACTTATTGATATTCCTGTGATGGTTTAAAATAAAGATAGATAAATAGAAATTCAGGAATTCGAAACTTTGTCGTCTAGTGAGCAACAAGTGGAAAACTTTTCTATTAAACACACACTGTAACCAATGTTGCTGTGCATTCAGAAGTTTGTTATAGTTTGTGCTTTGTATGGGAGTAGTAACTACATATATCTGATCATGTACTTGTATTATTCATATTCCAGGTCAGGCCAGCATAGCCTGGTTGGTGGCCACCTTGACTTTCCAGAGTCACACACGGTGACCTGGTTTACCTCACCAATACTATAACAACGAGTTTATTCAGTCAAAACTATGATAAAAACTTACTATTATTGTCCCATTTTGTAACCTGTTGCATGCAGAATTCTGATACTTTGTGAATGAACTTGTAAAATAATAACGCACCTTTCTTTCTCTTTCATTCTTTAAAGTATTTTTGCAAGCTCGATAAAATGTTTTTCTTAGTCAACACAGTAAAATGCTTTTGTCCAGCGTATTATGTAAGCAACTGGCACGAAGAGGACAGTTTGTATGTTTCTTACATACAGCTGATCTGCTGGATACCCCACTTGTGGGATATGCCGTGATGGTATAGTAGTAGTAGTAGTAGTTATGTAAGCAAAATCCTATGAACCTCTCTTAGCCATTCGTAATTCAACAGATAAAAGAATAATATTGTTAAATTCTCAAGAGAATATAAACATTTTCAGTAATTCATTCAATTCACAGTGTCGGAGTTTGGGTACTAGAATTCCATAGCGAAATAATTTTGTTATTCTACTATTCGATTTATTTACGAGAGAGGCGTCTTTCGTCTTGTTAGGAAATTGTTAATCGATGGACAATGTTCTAACAAGACGAAAGACGTCCTCTCGTAAATAAATCGAATAGTAGAATAAAGCATATGTTTTATTTATTTCACACAGTTCGTTGTATACATATACTTAACATTGTTTCTTTGAAGTGGGTCCAGTTTATTCTGGGCTTACGGTGCATTCACATTGTTTTTCTTGAATTCATAATGTTTTTTTTTATTATTCTTTTGTTAAAATTAAGTCACAGTTTAAGTCTGGTATTAAGTCGGCGGTGATGAGTTGATGGTGCAGTTTGAAAACCTTCATCCCTTCTTTGGGCTGAGTCTCCTATATTTCCCTTTCCTAATGACCATTGTTTTATTTTATGTATACATATATATATATTTTTAATCTTTGATTATTATTTTTATTTTTAGCTGATGTTTTTAGTATTATTTTTATAAACATTGTTTTAAACTTAACTATTTACTTTTACTTTTATTTGTCACTATTACATATTATTATTTTTGGCGTATTGAATCTTGCGCTTCTTATATCAACGCTTATTATTTTTATCTTATTTTATGGTGACTATGTAATGTATTTTTAGTTCTGTAACTATTTTATTTTTTTTTTCGAATTTTTAAAGTTATTGTTTTGGGTTTTTTATTTTTGGGTTACATAGATGGGTACTTTTAATCTGGGAATCTTAATTATATACAGTATTTGTAAACATTTGTGCATTCTGTAATTGGGTTAATGCTATACCTAATTGTTTTATACTATATTTGTGTAAAAACCTGTAGAAATGCCAATAAAGGAAAATAAAAAAAAGGAAAATAAAACATGTATAATCTACACACAATTTATTGAAGAATTGACCGAGTCAAGTCAATATATGTTATTTTTTTATTACATACATTCATCTACTGGCTACCATACTTATTTATTTATTTATTTTATTCTTCACTGTACATTGTTTACAATAATACAAATTTAAACATTTATCATAGAAAATAAATCAGGTTTACAATATTCAATGTACAGAGGGCGAGTTTATCGCTAAAATGCGATGTCTTCCAACTAATCCGATCTTGTGGGTAATGTCTCGATGATAAAGTAGCAGTAGTAGTAGAAGTAAATTATCTTGGTTTTAGTTTATCTAGAATAACAAGATACATAATCCGGGTTATACTGTAGTGGTGTATTTTTCATTTTCTAAAGCTATTGCAAATGACATTGCGTTAAGATTAAAGTTAAAACTTTTCTACATATACCTGCCAATACTCCCGGCTTATACAGAATACCTGGCAGGCATTTGAGCTTTTAGAAATATTTTAAGCCCTTTGAAATCGTCTCTTTTAGGATATGATAGATGGTGGAATAGCCGTTCAATAATTTTTTACAAATTTCACAAGATTTAAGAATAATTATTTATTCACTCAAACGACTCAAAACCTATTACAATAAATAGATTTTATTTTCCTACTATTTTTGTAGCATAAAAAAAATCTTCCTACATAAAATTCTATTTCACAAGAGCATAAATGTACTAACAATTATTTGTTCGAGGGGTTAATAATTTCTCATAATATAATGAATTACACTATGTATATGTATACTTAATGCAATGATCGGTGTTTGGCTGATTTGGGCCAAAAAACATTTAGGCCACTACCTACATTTGAAAGTACATATGATGCACTTTATGTAATATATATATATAATTATATTCATGATAAAGTCACGTGATTATTTGCATTGTTTTATACATAAATAATTGGGTGACATGTTCTCATACCATGCCAAGTCAACTCTTAAACATAACAATATGAATACATTCATCCTAAATACTTTAATTCAAGGGTGATAGTTTTTCAGTAATACAATCTTTGCCCTAGTGACATTAATATCGTATTCAAAAACAAAATGAAATCATTGCATCAGCTTTCTAACCCTCGAAGACGACTCGCAACACCTCTTTAATAGTAGATAGTAGTATAGACGTGGTCTGAACTATGGACCTGTAAGACTTGCAGACTTAGTGGCCACAAGAAATTTCTTTTTCGCCTTCAAGAACTTCTGTACTTTCTTTGGTATCCTTGTTTTCCCTTCAAGTACTTAACAATACTGCGTGGAGAAGAAAACATATTTCCATTTTTTCCCTTCCTTTTTTCACCATTTAATTTCCCATTGGTAACGTAGAAAGGTCATTTCTTAATAATTATAGATAAATATTTAAGTCTGCCCATGTGTCTGGCTAATTCCCTGAAGAACGTCATCTGGCGAGTGTACCCGAAACCAGGAAAACATCAAAACTCATTTCGAAATTCTTGGCTCAAGAAAATATCTGACAAGGTTGGCATAAGCTCCGCAAAAATTAGTATTGATTAAAAATTATTGATTCAGTACCAACGTACCTTTGATTTTTTCAACAAAAAAAAATAGTTTTCCCACCCTTTTCTATATTTTCTTTTTGGAATACACTATAAAATACAGTTTTACTTTGAAGTTCGTTTCATGAAAATACTTTTAACTTCTTATGTTAGTTCAGTAATGCCGCGTGTAATCCATCACGAAACGTCGAATAATTGAATAAGTTGACTTTCTTTGTAAAACTCCATATTGATATATGGGAATATATACAAATTGTTTGAATTTCACTTTATTTTATAATAGGTACAGCAACCTGGTTTCGACTCACAAAGTCACTGTCAAACATTTTATCAATGATTTGTCGCAACTAGGTTACCAACCGTAAGGAATATTAAATATGGTAAAACTCAAACAGTTTGTTTATTTCCATAAACGTTTTATTTATTTATTACAAGCAAATTTAGACAAAAATATATTTAAATAAAATGCAATTATAAATCAATACAGAGAGGACAAAGAGGATATACTTATCTGAAAGAAAGGGTGTGAGGAAACGCGGGCGTCCGAGAACCACGTGGCTTGATCACGTGGATCAAATTCTCAAGGACGGCCGCGTGTTGAGTAAGAGGAACCGACGTGTGTGTATGAGGAACTGTATGAATGTGGAGGAAGCGAAGGAAGTGTGTAAAGAAAAATCTGTTTGGCGTTCCGTTCTCTCTGCCTACCCCACTTGGGATACGGCGTGAGGGTATAGTATAGTATAGCGGGCGAGTTTGTCGCAGAGGCACGATTTCTTCCCCACTAACCCAAATTTATTTTATGGCATAAAGAGGATGACTTATTATTGACGACCGGTGTGGCGCGGAGGTTAACGCACTTGCCTTTGAGTCACAAGGTCCCGGGTTCGATTCCCGGCCAGGGCAAAATGAAGAATGACCTTTTTCAAATTGTCCTGGGTCTGGGTGTTACATGTATATGTGTTTAGTGCATTGTATATGTGTATCACCGTGTTAGTACCCATAATACAAGATTCATATCTTAGTTTGGGACTAGCTCGGTCTGTGTGAATTGTCTATACGTGTTATGTTATGTTATGTTATATGTTTATTGTATTGAGTAGTTTCACTTAGGTACTACCCCATTTGTGGCTGTTATGGATACAATGTATACATCAATGCTCAGCTAATTAATTATTACAATACGTTCAAACTGTAAGTATTCATAAAGGAAAATAAACTGATAATGTTCTAAAACAAATGTTTCATTCTACTATTTGATTTCTTTGATGAGAGAGACTTCTTTCGTCAAATAAATCGAAAAGTAAAATAAAACACATTTGTTTGATTTATTTCGCTATGGAATTCTACTACCTAAACACCGACACAGTGAATGATAATGTTCTCTTAGATGCATTGAATAACATAATAAATATAAACTTTTTGCTAGTTGTTGTTTGGAAACTCATTTACATAACATTATATCATAATGTCCATATTATCACGATATTTCAAACAAGTGTGGTAGCCTGTGCAACCAAAATTGATTTAATTGTATCATAAAAATAAGACATTCAGGGAGAGTTAAGATAATCCTATCGCTGCCGAATCGGAGAACTTTTTCGTGCCTAAAACATGATGTTCCACTTTGAGAATGTTACATTCTAACTACTACAGTTCAATACTTTGTATGAGCAGATCTTTTCATACTTTTCAGCGACACTTTGGCGCGTCCAAGTGTCTCCTTAATTACGGTATCAGCTGATATCCTTTGTCCCAGGTGGATGTGGGATGAGGTTCTTTGTTCTTTATTCTTTAGGATAATGTAATATAGACACATATTCAATACCTGTAATATGTGGGGAAGCTAAGGACTCGTCGATTGCATTGTTGTACCGCATCGATGAATATGGAAATTAAAAATTTACTTAGATTGCCTGTTAGATTATCACTTCTATTTAGATAGGAGATATTTTTTTATTCCAATCAATATGAATTTACGTAAACAACATATTATGATAATTCCATGTTTAAAAATAATAAATTTAAATCCAATATAAAAAAATGGTCATTCTTGGAATCTTTTCAATTTTTGTTCATATCCTTCTAATTTATGTATTTGCAAAACATGATCAAAGCATTGATTTTACAAAATATAGCCTTCGTTTTGACAAAACAAAAGCATCCACCAGAATCAAAATAAAACAAACAGTGCTTGTTAGAACCTGACTTATGATGTAACGATAATGATGTTATTTTACTTTTCTACGTACTAAAGTATTCATTAGTAATTCCACGTGTGAAGTTTCATTCGTTAACAAAACTGTGAACAATGTCTTCGTTTGCTTTGTTAAACTAAATCATCGATCAAATGTATCGATGTATTTCAAAAAAATATGGTTGACATCCCTTTCGTCAGCAAACAGAATGCATCCCCTCAGTTGTATTAATAGATTTGTCCAGGAAGGGAGCATCCAGGATAGGTGGGTTACAGCACGCACCACGTTCCCCTTTAGGGGAGATTGAGGCACACTAGGAAGGATGAGGTGCAGCACAATCAGATAATTCACTCCCTTATGCACTGTTGCTGGGCTCAACCATCAACAACAAATTGAGTGCAAAGTAATCCTCAACTCTACATCACATTGTAGCTGCATTTTCAATAACCGCCTACACGATTTTTCCGAACAAGAATAATATATCAGAATACGTCCATGAAGCATTTGTACATATTATAAGTGTATTGATATTATAATACGATGAGCACATAAATCTTATAAAATATTTGTATATTTGGAAAGTAAACAGGCATTCACATTTGGACTGTTCTGTTCTTCTACCTTGAAAAGAAACGAGCTTCTTCCATTGTGAGTGATCCTGTTCAAATTGAATCACCTTTTTTACAATATTTTCAACGCCTTCATATATATAATTGCCAAAGGATGTTTTTGGGTAAACTTAAAACTGCATTATTTTTGGTAAACTAACTTTAAATATTTTCAAGACATGAATCAAATCGGAACCATTGTATATCCCGTATCAAAAGCATTTAATTTCAGTTTCCAATCTAAATCTTTCCATAATCCTCCTTTTCTTATAATGGGTTTCATGAAATGCTATATAATTTGTCAATATTAAGTCTCCAGTACAAAAGATGATCTTTATCAGTTGTCGTCGTATTAGCAGGTTACTGTCATCCTGCATTGCTCAGCTTTCTCATTGTGTCTTCTGCAGGAAAAAGTATCCCCAAAATGTCAAATATGAAAAAAAAGCAAATAATGATTTGTTTGTTCGATATACTTTATACATTGATGCCGTTGCTAATATACTTCCCCTGGGAGCTATGTGATATAACAAATTAGTAAAAACATCATCGGTAGCAGAACAGGGCAGAACAGATCAGAGTAGAGCAGCATCAACATGTTTATCAGCTTCCATATATCATACGATCAGTAATCAATAAATAAATAAATAAATAAATAAAAACTTTATTACACATAAATTAACATGTAAAGGGCGGATTTATCGCCTATTGGCGATTTCTGCCAATCAACCCAACTTTGACAAATAAGTGAAATATAAATATAAAAAAAAAACGTATAATGTACTTGATGTACTTTACCTATATAGGATGAATGTTTATATGTACACACTCAATATGGTGTTACGTACACATTGGAGCTATTACTCCAACAACCTGGTGCAAGCTGACTACGGTAATCAGGATCGTGACTGGATATATTCACCGATTAGCCACGTTTACCCTGTACAGGAGTACAAACTCTCAAGTGAAAGTCAACAACAGCAAACCTGACGTGGCATCGGAAGAAAAAGAAAAATAAGAAAATTAAGATACTTAAACTCTATTAAATATGTGTTAATCAGCGTTGAGATAAGTTTTTTTTAAGTACAGAAAAAAACGCTCTAATGCGCTAAATGGAGTTTGTGTAAATTTGAAAATTAGAAAATTTGTGTACTGATGGACGCTCAAAATATGAAATCGTAAGCAAAAATTTTCTTTTAACAAAAATCTAAAATATTGGAATCTGAGCACTGATACAAGCGCTGATTTAAATATCAGGAAGAACGTAATTAAGTTTTTGTTTGGAGTGTTCCATTTCACGGTAGTAAGTCGTGGTACCATCGACAAGAGTCAAAGCGCCTTTAGTTGTTCGCCCGCCTTTGAGCTGATGCTACAGATGCTAGATGGCCAAATAGCTTATTTTTGAGAGCACCAATTCAATATTTCTATTTATCTTTACCCACACGCCGTATCCCAAGTGGGGTAGGCAGAAAAAACAGAGTGCCATATAGAATTATCCTTACATGCTATTTTCGCTTCTTTTCAACTCATGCAATTTCTCTTACTGAACACACGGTCATACTTGAGAACCACGTGATTAAACCACGTGGTTTTCGGATACCTGCGTTTCCTCACATCCCTCTTTCAGATAGGTATTTCCAATTTGTCATCCATTCGTTCCACATTTCCAAATGTTCTAGCTTATTAACACGCATTCTATCCACAATGCTCCTCTTCCATCCACTTATTCTTCTAAAATCCTCACTCTATCACGCAACGTTTTATCAACCGTTTTTCTTATAGAAAGCATTATTCAATACTCCGCACACTCTAGGTAAAGATTTTGATTCACAACCACGTCGCGAGTAAGTTGTCACCTCTCAGTTTGTTTACTGTTTACCCCATACATAGGTCCTGGTTTCATATGGATGATATCCCTTCAACCTCTTCTCCCTGCACTCTAGTACATCCTTGTCCTCTCCCGGCCTTGTCAAGGTTGTAATACACCTGTTCTTTACAGCCAGCAACACCCAGATCCCCGGGACTTCCAATACACACGTAATGTGTATTGCAATAATACATGTATCACCACTACATACATAACACTTTATTGCTGCAGTGATGTACTTTGATTTACCAATATTATTTATCGTGTTGCACAATCAAAGTAAGCCATATTATCTTGAAAAAAATGTATCGCTTTAAAATAATCTTAATTTTTTTTTTTTCACGAGAAACATATTACCTTGGCATCGTAACTACGATTTCTCTGTAACAAATAGCAAGCAAGCTGCATTTCTGCTTTGATCACTTTGAAAATTGTAGAACAAGTCTCGGTACTAAAAGACTTGGTTCAAGTGGACAAAGATCTTGGAAGCAGTAACAATGGTATGAATCAATTGTTTCCGTCGAATGTACACAATTTTTCATCACATTCATCTAAATTAATATCCACAAATTTATTTTCTAGAAATTTCTTCGGAATAACACACACAGTCGCCCCGGTATCTAGGATACCACGAAAAGATTTATTATTTACTTTAAAATCCAACATAAAATAATCTCCCGAATTTTGTTTGACAGAGTTTAAAACACAATTAATTTTGTAACATACCCTCGCAATGTGACCCATTTTTCTACAAATTTTACAAACCTCGTTTTTAAATTTACAATTATTTTTAAAATGATTACCTCCACAAGCAAAACATTTCACATTTTTATAAGCAAAGTTTCCCTTATTATAATTATTATTTTTGTAACTACTTTTATTACTAAAATTAGAACTCTTAGAACTTGATGTTGAACTACCTGTACTAAAATCTGAATTTCTCGAATAAGATCTACTTTTATTCTTTTTAAAATCTCTATTGTAACCCCTGTTTGGTGATCGTGACTCGTGCTTATACTTTTTCTCACTAGTTGTTGCAAAAATTTGACCTCTCTGGCTACCTACCTGTAGCACATGTTCATAACTTGCCGCAATATTAACGCATTTTGCAAAATCTTTTTTATCGCTATCTCCCTCTACAAATAACTTTTGTTTTACACTCAAATTACATAAACCAATAATAAACACATCTTTTAATTCATCATCCAGACGTTTTCCAAAATTACATGTAGAACTCATCTGTCTTAATCTTAAAGCAAATTCGTTAACGTTTTCAGATTCCATCTGTTTTGATCTTAAAAATTTCTCTCTAGATTCATACGTGCACTCTAATGGCTTACTTTGCTTTTCAATAACCTCTAGTATTTCTTTATATGTAATTTCCCCAACTAATCTTGGATGTATTAGATCACATACTAATTTAATAGTTTGCTCGGACAAGCAACATAATAAATATGCTCTTTTCTTTTCATCTGACAATTTTTCATCATCTAAATATACCGCTTGCTCCCACCTCGTGCGGAATACTCTCCAGTCCATTGTCCTGTGACAAAATGGATCTATTTCCCTCAAGTTAGGCATGCTAACTGCCTACTCAGAAACAAGATGAAAAAATGTAACACTTATCTCTATATCCTGGCAAGCTGGTTGCCAAGAAACTGCTCCGTGGATCTCTCTCAGGCGTCTCCAGCCACTCCCAGCTCCAGACCAGCTGCCGTCTTTGACCCTCTAGTGATTCCACTGCTCTTTCCACGTGATTATCGACCTCCAAGAAGCTCCAGACCGTCACGGCCGCGTCCACTCCAGATTATGCCTCAAATGCCCTCTGGATCTGCGCCTTCTCGTTCCCTCACTCGTCTCGTCGTGCCCTCACTAGCACGTGGTTTGTCAGATGCCTCAATGCATCCAGCTGTCTCCAGAATGCCTCAAATGCCCTCTGGATCTGCTGTCTCGTCCACAAATGCCCTCAATAGCTTGCGGTTGTCTCAAACGGCCCCACATGGAATGCTTCTCACTTGCAACAATACACGCCTCGTCTCTCTGTATACCCCGACTAATATTAAATTCACAAATTACCCACAATATTATTAAAAAAAAATTAACTGCAATCCTACGTCTGCGCCAGTTTGTTTTGTCAGATCCTACCGACTTCGCCAGTTTGTTTTGTCAGATCCTACCGACTTCGCCAGTTTGTTTTGTAGGTACTCTGGTGGGTATATAATAATACACGTAATGTGGATATACACGATATATTAATAATTAAAATGTACAGGTTACAATAAACAGAGAGAGATAGAGTGAGATGTGTATCGTGCAAGTGTCGGATAATCAAAGAGGCCCGCTACCGGCTTACACTCGTTAATATAACCCTGCCTATCTGTCTAACATGTGGTGTTACCAACATACAAAAATACCACAGGAAATATCTTAGTGCAATCAGCTAACGATCCAATGAAAACAAGGGGAAAAAGATGATGACAATAAATGGAGCCGTTTATTACGATACGAAAACCTATTGTAATGATTGCGACCCTAAATACATTGGACAGGTCAGCCGATCAATGGATAGTCGTATGAAAGACCATTCCAAAGCATTTGGGGTTTCACCCGGCTGTTCGGAGATGGCTGATCATTGCATTGATCATAATCATAAGTTTGATATAAAAATGTAAAGGTCTTCAATACTGAAAACCAGAACGAAAAATAAGTTGTTTTGGAATCATTTTTAATATTCAAATACCTTCTGCGTCTCTCTTTTGAAGATCCATGACTCATTTACAATTATTTTAACTCTACCTACTATCCTTAATTTTTTAATAACTTCTTTTTCCACATATTATTACCTGTTAATTTTATTCTTATTTTTTTCTAATTATTCTAATTATTTTTCTTTCTTGACGAAAGCGCTTGAGTTTCATAATTATCAGTGTGAAAAACAAACTGTATTATTTTAAAATTCAGAAATATTTTCTTTTTTCACGATGTAAACGCATAAGCCCTTGAACGATTCAATATTGAAAATCTTGGTTCAAAATAATGTTTATTTTTGCGTATACAATTCAAACTTTATAAAATTTTATGGGACCATAATATGACTCATATTGAACATGAAATTGTGTTATACATAATAATTACCTATACAAAGGTGGGTGCACCGTATAATATGCGGGTGTGGGTGTGTGTTTGTGTGTGCAATATGCAGTCTCCCGCCAAAAAATACGTTTATCATTTGATTATAATTTTATACACATGCACTTTAGGGTGACCAAGCTTTTTCATGTTTTGATTTTGTGTTTTGTTAATCAAATTTATTCACTACACTTGAATCATCTAAAAAAAAATCAGTTCAAAAAGAATTTAATGTTTATCTTGTGAATAATACAAAATTTAATTTTAATGTTACCTATTCTCATATATATGTAAATACAGCTTTTATAAACAAAGTAAAACAAACTCCAAAACCCGAACGTGAATTTGTTAATCATGCATTAATAATATTATTTGCGTTGCCATGGAATTCCCTCAAAATTATCTGCCAAGCTATCCACAGTTTTCAAGTGTTCTGTAAAAAGCGGGTATTCGTAAAATATTACATTTTCAGCGATTTCAGCGATTGATTGGCCATCGATGCTGAATGTCTTTTTTTTTTATGGCACGAAGAGGATGTTATATGTTCATTGTATGTTGTTAATTTAATAGCTTCCCCACTTGTTTGAAATACCGTGATGGAATAAATTAATGAAAACATAATTACGTTGTTAAATTTATAATGGTCACCTTATTATAGGTATAATAATTATACAACGTAGTGCATATAGTACCTATACATAGACACGTAATTGTAATAGTATGATGTGCTGGTGTTACGTGTGTGCATCGCAACTAGTTTTGAGTTTGGCGTTATTGCAGAATCATCCATAAATGCCACAAAGAAGATAAACTATTTTTTCATTATATGCAACTAATACGCTGGCTGCCCCCCTTGTGAGGATTGTTGTCATGAATCCGTATATGAATGCAGTGACTGTCAAAACCCAGCCTCGCTCCAAAAATGATCATAAAATTGTTAAACCCTATAAAACTACAGCAATTTTCCTAAAATAAAAGAAAAATGGCGAATTTTTTTAGAAATACTCAAAATTCAGTGAAAATGAAATTCGATACCTACTTATTCATAAATAATAATCGGCATATCTATTTAGATATTCAGATTTATCGTGTAATTTATCATGTTGATAAAACAGTTATCTTTTTTTATTTTTTAAACAAGATTAAAAACATCGCGATAAGACGCAAAACGTGTAAACAAAATCACAGTGGAATAAATCTTATATTTTTATTATCACTATTAATTAGACTGAACTAACTGTATATAAAAATAAAGGTTGTCATTTCTGTGTAAAAAAAAATGGCGTAGGTACCTATGTTCAATGTCTTATTCGTGATGTTTCATGAAGTTTTGCCTTTTACGAGACATTCGAAAACTTTAAGAAAAGAATAAGATACGTCTTACATTTCTGGGACTTCATCAATTAGTAAGAAAATATCGAATAGATGAATCAGAAAAATATTTTATAAGAAATGCAATAAATAACATATTATTGTAGTGTCAAAATTATGATGTTTCAATAGATTTAGATGTCAATAAGTAAAATAGAAAAATGTTTTACCTAATACAAACACACATACCTACTAACAAACATATCAAATTATTTATACAAGATGTGTAACGTCAACGTGTATTTCCACTGCCCGGGTATATGATAGTATCTGTACAATCATAATATTTGTCATAGTATTAGTTCATCGCTAGATACTATTACCTACATACATTCATACTCTCCTAATACCTCCAATACACCACTACCACCTCCTCCTCTTGTCATTCGTCGACTCCACACAGGCCCCCCAATCACCCAACTACTCCCAATACCACCGTACCATTCCAACTAGCTCCCCCCCCTACAAACCATTTTTCCATTGCATTCTCTCTTAGATGCAATTGCTACTGTTGATACTCGACTCTACTGACGGGACAACGAATCAGTTCGTATCGAGACAACATCGAGAAAGCATCAGCATGAAGTTTAACGTGTCAGTTGTTATATACGTGTCATAGAAAAACTTTTTCTTTTAATCACCTGGTCGTTATTTCTATACGTGAATTAAATTGGAGCATCTAGTACGAACGTAGTCGAGCGTTGACGCACAGTTTGAAAACGAAACTCGTACGACGAACACGTTTGATAATTTATTCAATTTTGACGGCAATGATTGTTAAATATGACGGATTTTCTTTAAATCAATAATAATAAAACAATATTTTTTCAATAAAAATAAATAAATAAACAATGAGAACAACAAAAACAAGTGATATTAATTTATTGATATTCATTCAAAATTTGTACAACGCACCAGTGACATTTAAAAAATCTCACCTAATAAAATTCACTTTCGATTTTCTTTATAAAATAAATACTCAATGAATTAAATATACTATATTTATAAAAAAAAAATACATAAAATTAAAAATTATAAAGTATGTTGTGTATAAAATAAAATAATGTTTTATTTGGAAGAAATTGCGATAAATTCACTTTCTGTACATTGATTTTATTTTATTTTGTGTATAATTGCTTTTAATCAGTGTACAGTAAAGAAAAAATAAATAAAATAGAGATATATATGCTACATTTATCTTCCAACTAATCATGTGTTATTAGGTATTTCGGTTTAATTTTTCGGGCCAGATTTTATGATAAGTACAATATTATAATTATTTCATAATTCACTCGATTTTGGGTACTTTGCTATGAAATTAAAGAAAAATATAGCTATTAATATACTTTGATTGTGTTGTAATAATGATAGACGAATTCCAAACAATCAGTGCATTCTCAGCACAATATGCAATCGTTACGTAGACAGAAAGACTTGTTGCATGCTCGCTGTGTTGAAATTATTACATTGCTTACAGTATTACCACGTAGTTGTATTTTGTACTTCAATATTTTAACCACTATTTCATTTCAGTTTTTGTATTAAACATTCACAATTATAATTTTGTATGTTTATTCTATTGCAATATCGTCATTATGCCCAAATTTTGGTTAGATATTATAGTTATGCAAAAAAAATCGGCGTGCGTGGATGAGAAATTGGATGAATGTGAAGGAAATGAAAGAAGAATGGAAGGATAGATCTATATGGCGTTCAGTTCCATCTGCGTTCCCCACCTTAAACGAGTAAAGGTATAGATTGATAACAATTTTGTACTTAACTATTGTTTTTATTGAAGTTTTTAATGTTTCGTTGAATTCCCGGGATAGAATAGGTATTCCACTCTTTTCTTCGTTTTCAAGCAGCCTGTATAAAGCAGTTGTTTGTAAAACAACATGAATAAAACATTGTGAGACTTCAACTAAACAATGAAATATGCCACCCGTCCTGATGCCTTCTTTATTTATTGACATGAAAAGGACGACAGGTTTGTTAAGATATTACATGCACTTAGTTTATTGGCTATCCCACTTGTGGGAAATGCTGTGATTTTTTTACATAGAAATTTATTTTTTATACTTAAACCCAAATAATACAGCCTTATACACCTTTCACAATAAGCTACTAAAAACTTGTATCGTGAAAGGGGAGTTTGCCGGCACCTGGTATCGAACCACGGTCCCCTTGTTCACAAGGCCGAGACTCTACCTCCAGGCTACCGACGAACTCATAGAATTGCATACGATTATACATACATACGATTGCATAGAATAAACACATTGTTTTTAGGAGTAAGGGCTTAAGATTTTTTATTTATTCGGATAGTATACACATTCGTTAGCCAAGTCTAAATATGCATTGTATGACAATGATGAGTGCGAAAAATATGCCTTTTGCAAGGACAGGGGTAAGTTTTGTTTGAATCTCTTAGGCTACCCCAAAGGAAGCGGCGTTATTGAATGTACCTTCGTGCATATTTCTTTTCTTATAGAATATTCTTTATTTCATTTTTTAAGATTGTATCAAATTATTAGTTTGCCGCTCTTTTCTGTAAGATTTCGAGTGTCCTGCAAAACGCAGGTGTCCGTAACATTTCACGTATAAGACAATAAACGTATTTTACAATTCGGCGATGAGGCTTGAACGACTCACATGATTGTATTTTTACTATTAGCACGGAGAGGACAGTCTGCATGTTAATCAAATCATGCAGTTAATCCGCTGGCTACCCCACTTGTTTAATATGCCGTGATGGTATAGAAGTAATATTAATTTATTTTTTTCATGCAAGAGGCTTTTATTACTTTATCAAACGGCTTTCGTTACATAACTCCTATCAATATTATCATTGAAGTATCAAAAATTATTTTGTTTTTAATTTTCATTTTTAATTATTATATAAATATATATACCTTTTAATATTTCTAAATAATTACTATCTATACTTTATAAAAGTAAATACCTTGTTATTTGTATGTTCTATCAGATATACAAAAATTACCTATTATTATCGTTAGGTACTCCCTATTCATTAGTAAATGCGGACGACTTTTGCAGATATAATAGAATAGTTAGGCACTCAAATTTAAAAAAAGAACAATGACAACGATTAATATTTTCTCTCACAATATTTCGTGATATACGTATAAAAATATTATTTTAAAATTTCATAATCATATATCTACCCTAAAAGCCCTAATTTTAGTCATTATAATATAAAGGTATTAAGAAAAGACATATAAAATATATGTAGGTAGGTACCTACCTATCAATTGTCTATGTACATTTTAGCGATCGCAGTGCCATCTATACATCACCATTCGTAGTTAAAAATCGAGGCAGTAACTATAATATATTATTTTTTCGCTTTGTTACTATGTATACCATCATGGCATATTCCATAACAAGGAAGTACCTACTGTATTAAATGAAAATACTGATCATTCTTTCTGTGCCATAAAAAAATAACAATCAGGAAGGGTCGTCACTTTTATAGAACACTCGAAAACTTACTCAAAAAAATGTGAGACATTTTCTTTTTCGTGGACCCCTCAGGAATTTTCCTAAATTCTTGAAAAAATATCTAACCCAATTGCTCTTCACCACTCAGTCCGGGAGCACAGAGACATATCCGACCTTCTCCATTCAGAAAGTATTTTCGCCAAATGAGTTAGATTCCTCTTTCGAAGACATTCCTACGACACTTTAATGGTAACGATCTATTATGAAAAAGGGTATAAAAGACGCCATTAAATATAATATACTTTACATTACTTTCAACATCTTCTTCACCTGTCTTGTATTGGACAGAAGTCTCCCGCATGAAATCCCACAATAATCTGTTGGCGTCAATCTTGTGTACCTAAGCCATTCACTTTCTCAAATATCATCGATCTGAGGACTACCCTCAAAAACATATTGGTCTGAAAAATCTCCGGGTGTAACACTCTAGTCTACGATTGTTAGATATATTATAGGTATTATGCATAATATTGTATTTGTATAGGTATGTAGTGTTATAATACGTAAGTGTAGATAATATTATTTGTATGTATGTATGTATAGGTAGGTATCTATTGAGCGGCGTGAGTGAGTACAATCCACTTGCTGTTGTCGAGTGAAAGGAACATTTTCTATGCTGGCAATTACTCATTATAATTATAATATTATATTATTATACTTACTGTACATACCTGTGTATATAATATACATTTAGCTTACGTACCTAGACAACTCTATAATAATTATGTATGTCGGAACGAAACTAGCGCTATATCGAATTTTTGCCAAAGTAACTTGTGAACTATTGAGGTACTATTGTAATCCTCATTATGATTTTTTTTATGAAATTACTGTCAAAAATGTTATGGCTCATTGCGACTCTCACTTGTTTAAGACTTGAACAAAATCAATCTGTTGATTGAATAAATAAATATATATAAAGTATAAATAGTCTAAATTTGTTTAAAAATAAAATTTGCATAATTATTTTTTGTGAAAATACGTATTTTTAAGATAGATCAAAGAGATATTCCAATACCCTTACTATACCGTCACGGAATATGCCACAATTGGGGCAACCAGCAGATCTGCCAAATTTAATAAAACATGCAAAAATACATTCAGGATGGGTGTGAAATCTCGTCTCTAAATTTTCTTTTTTTCGAGTACCTACCTGCATTTTACAGGACACTCAATTACTTGCAGAAAAGAGAGGGAGACCTATTCTTTACCGCTAGCTCAACGGCAAGATAAAATATTAACATATTTATTATTGAAATTCTAAAAACAACATTCCAATTTATTTATTTATTTTGTCTTCCATAATACAATCTAGTATTTCTTGATTTAACTTAAATTCAAAAAAATTTCATTGATTTGTATGTCCAATTATTTTTCGTCATTAGCGTTTTGCCTTTCTCCAAACTGAGCTGCGAATTTTATTTTTTATTTTATTTTATTGTTTTAATGTACATTTAAGAGTCTTACGCCGTGGATAAATTAATAAATAAACGAATACGATACAAAACACAACAAACAAATTTAGTTTCCTACAATATTATACTTAAATATAAAAAAAACGGGCGGGCTAATTGCCAGAATGACATATTCTACCAACCAACCGCATCATTCTTTACGCAAAATAATGTATAAAAATACACAGTAATTACTATATTAAAATTCACAATTTAATAATAGAAATCTTCGTTTGATTATTAAAATACTTGGTAAAAATGTACAAAATATTTCTCACTACGATTTCACTATTAAAATGAAAGAACCATATACTAATCAACCATATAGACTACCATATTATTAATATTTGACAGAAGGATTTCTCCTGTTACGTTTTAATTTTCCAAGAATTAAACACATAAAGATATGATTTAATAACCGTATAAATTACATAATTCCAAATACTTATACTTTTAATTATACAGTATTTAACCATTTTAACTCTATATTCATAATAATAAATAATAAATTCGGCAGAAAGGTTAAAAATAATACAATTATTTAGGGCTAATAAATGTTATATACATTATGGTAAAAGACATGGAACTTAGTGAAAATTAAAAAGTGAACTATTTCGTTGTAATAATTTTTAAATATTTATTTATATATTCATCAAGCATCTCCGTTTTCTTCAGAAGGATGACCACATCAATGCAGGAAGTGTAAGAATGTAATAATATTAAGATATTTTATACGTTTTTTGTTATGTCTGTTATTTTATTTAATTATTATTTTGTAAATAAAGGGCACAGGATTTATTTAATCTTATACATGTTTAAAAAAGACTAATTCATTATTAAATGCTAATATTTTGATATACTTTTTGTTACAATAATTGATAAACATATAAATATGTATCAAATATTTTGTTCACACATTGCACATACATAGAACAAAAGCTGCCATTTTATTTATAATTTTTTTTTATTGGATCAATTTTTTTATTTACAATACCTAATTTTAAATTTTCCTTATTTTATGAGTATGAACACGATCGAATATATATGTAGTTTAATGAGTATATTTTAGAATTTTTAAAAGTGAAACTTTAATATATCTAGAAAGTAAAATATGTATTGTGTTCTCCTTGCTAGTACGCCTGTGTATATTTGAGGAAACACTCTGTTGATTTTTCACCAAAGTAAACCGTTTTTAATCATAATTAAATTTTACTTGTATGCCATCCTGTGCCCTCTATAGAAATATCAATATATTTTATTATTTCAAAGGAGGTTTATTAATTTCTTTATTGTTTTTTTGACATTTCTCTGTTATGTTTTATTGTTATTTGTTTATTGTAAACATTTGCCAATTTATCATTATTTTTTAGTATATTTTTTTCATATTAATTTCATCAATGTAATTGTTTTATTTATTTGCTTGTCTTTAATTCTGCATCACTAAGATAATGTTAGACCTCTCAGTGTCGAAATTTAGAATGGGTATCATCTACCTATATCATTACTGAATTGGGAATGTTAAAAATCTTAATGTGATGATTTAGTACCTGTCATTCACATGACACTAGAAAACTTTCAGAAAATAAACGGTGTGCAATTCTTTTCTGCGAACTTCATAAAGTATTTTTGAAAAAAAAAAAATTCCGCCGCTCTCCCACTAGTCCAACCCACCAACCGCCTCTGGTTTCTATGTATATCACCATACTTTTCACGTATATATTCTTTTACTGTTGATGACCAATAACATGTGAATGTAGATTTCTATAATCGATAATAATTATATCAGTTGATTAGGAATCACAATTAACGTCACCGTTCACAGTACAGACGCCGGGCAAATTTTGATTATTATTGCTAAGTGCCGTTATCTTATCTATTGACATTTATTATTACTCCTCATTTATATTATATCAAACTGAATAAAAAGGCAAACTTTGTAATACTTTATTGCAAAATTGCCAGAAAGAAGAATGAAGTAAATAATGTCCAAATGCAGTCCTTATTTGATTATGAATATGTAAAAGAAACAAGAAAGAGATCACAACAAATGAAGTCTTACCTACTACAGAACAAGCGCAATGTGCATGTGTCTGGTGCTGAGCAGACCACTTAAAATCTACTGGAGTGCCTTCAGTGCCCAGCACAGTATTTTTTTTAATACCTCTTCAGCTTCTATGCCATCGGCTCAGTCCTGGAAACTGGAGAGAAGATGTCTTAATATATGGTCCGATAGGAGAAAATAATTAATAAATAAATTTGTGAGGTGCAACTGCATTTACATAATATTCATTCACCGGATCCAAGAGAAGTTTTGAATAGAAGCCAAAATTTCTAAGTAGTAAAATGTGAGCTACTAACTCGAGTTAGTTTAATGCAAGCTCTGGTGTATATGCTACGCTCTGTGCCCCACAAAGCAATGCACTCTTATGCAAGGTAATAGTCATTAATGTGCTAGCCAAACCATTGTTGGGATGAGTCCACATATTCGTGACACATTTTTAAATAATATAAATTATTTCATTGGTACAGTGAGCGTACTGCGGTCGCTCGCTCGCATAGATCCATGGAGTGACGAATGTTGGGAGTAAGTCTAAGAGGTATGATATGAAACGATATCATCAGACGCCTAACAAAAATGACACAAATGTCATGGATAGTATTGAAAAACTTAAGTGGCAATAGGCAAGACAAGATAATAATAGATGGACATTGAAAGAGATCCAATCGGATAGCTCAGAAGTCTGGGGGCTTCTATTTAACCGCTTAAATTTCTATACTAAGAAATTTGTCTACACAAGAAGCACCATGGTGGGCAACCTGAAGAACTGGCCAGCCAAAACCCCCATGTGCGGAATATTTTGACTAGAATCCTTAATTTTTCCCTCTAGCCGAGAGAAGCATACACAAAAATAGATGGACACTTAGAATCCTTAAATAGAAACTCCGCTAAATAGAAAAGCATCAGTAGACCACAGTTGAAAACATTTCCCAGTCGCGTTAATAAAGTGGATGTAGAAGGCAGAAGATTGTGATGGTTGGAATAGGGTGCAAATGGAGTTACCTTACAAGAAATTTAATTGATTTATTGTCAGATCTAGATGTCTCTCTGTACTGAACCATTGAACTGCAACCGGAGAAGGGTCAATAACAATATCTCTAAATGTGCATTTTGTAAATGGACATCGAGGGCACTTCAGTAGGTGTGACAGTATATGGATTGCTCAGCATCACATGCACATAAACACTTGGATTGTTCTGAAGGAAATTCTGTCTCATTCTGTTATCTCTGCTATTTTCTGTTTCATTTCTGAAACAGTTTAATATCTTCAAAATTCACAGGTGCTCCTTTTGTTCTCTATTCTAAAATACAAGGCATCCATCTGTCATCTTCTCTTTTAACTTTGTATGAATCAGGCCCATTACCATATACTTTAGTTTGAGCGTTTTGTCAATAGTATCGATAACCAGAATGCTACTGTCATTTCTACTAAACGGACCTCTCCCAAAATTCGTATATTCTCTAAAGTGCATTCATTGGTTACAGACATATTATTATTGTCATACATATCTACACATTGTCATTTGTCTATATAACTTTTAAGAGTAGAATAGTGTGTCTAGTTTAATACATTCTCTGTGTCTGTGTAATTTAGAGAATTGTCCACATCCGATGTACCTACCCAGTCACGGGTCGCTGACGGCTTACAGGTGTGTGCCTATATTAGTATAAATGTAGTTTGATTTTAATGTGTTCCTGTGACTGTTAAATGGGCCGAATTCTGTACACGAAATCTACAAACACACAGATACAAACAAGACAAATGTTAATAATATATATCTATCTAAATCATCATTTTGTATTGAAGATTTTGTGCACTGATTTTGGTTATTGCTATGTTTAGGTGCCTGGGTTGGATTCCTTCGTGGAGTCCTATTGACAATATAGAGCCTGTGTTTTCAGTGGATGCTTTGCGGGATTCCTGCGTGAGCGGGTTTTTAATTGGGAAAGCTCTGGACACAATACATTTATCTGTAATGGGGTGCAAAATCGTCTTAAAGTTTTGATTTCTTCTCGTATATTTTAATATGTATAAAAACTCACGAAAAAGAGTGGGAGACCATTTCTTTGCCAGATACTCCACGGAATACAATAATATAATTGTCGATAAATAAGATTTCTATCATCCCGAAACAGTTTGAATAATTAACGTTTCCATATCGGGAGTTGCGCCGGTTACCCTGTTAGTAGTTGTATAATAAAAATTAACCGACTGTTTATCCCACTTTTTGGAAATGCTGTGATGTTATACACGGAGGTTATATAGATTTAATTGTACTATTTATTTATTTATCGTGTCGAAACCCAGAAAAAACTAATCAAACTAATTTCCAGTACTTTGCAAAACGCCCAACACGTGAAGATGCGTCAAAAATATCCTTCATAGTGCATGTGACAGGGCACAATGGACACTCCAACAAGTGTGGCATGGTCTTTGTACTTATATTTTATCAATTGTACTTATATTCTACGTTGCATTTCATTTCAATATTATATTGTATAATATATTATTTAATGTTTATGTTTCATTACACGTGCAATGCATTTGTTAACCTTTCAACAGGGCACTGAACAAGTACCACACATTATAATATAATAATTAAATGTACCTACTCTAAACGACAGAACTGCAGCGCCGTTATGTGATACATCAATGTACTCAATGCGAAAAAGTAAGTAAAATGACGTCACTTATTATTTAAAATCTTTTTCGATTTGATTCGTAAGCGTCGAGATTCCCTCAATTAAAATTATACATTCAGAATAGATGGCACGTCTCAACGCTGAATTGAAGATTTTGATTATCTTACACGTGAGGTTTAACGATCACTTGCCTATTACAGAACACTCGAGACCTTTATTGGGAGACCAATTTTATACCTCTTGTTCGAAAAAATGAAGACATTATTTAACATCAAATAATCCAGGGTTTGTGTGTTCACATTGTGAAAAGACATTTTTAGCATATTTCATACAAAACACTTTTCACAAAATTTCAATTTTTGAAAATGTCAAGCTGACTTGACGAAAGCGCTCGAGTAATAAAATCAACAGTGAAAACAGTGTTTTGTTTATATCAAATATGTTAACATTTTAAATTGAGGTATCCCACCCATCTTTAAAGTATTAATTTTTTGTTGACGCGGAGAGGACAGTTTGCATTTTAATAACATGCAGCTAGTCTGCTGGCTACCCCGGTTGTGGCGTGTGATGGTATAGATAGAAATATGTATTTTCTTATGGCTGTATTATAGCTAATATTATCTGATACTTGATACATGTTATTATTATGAGTGGTTGGTAGGTAATATAGGAATTGTATTAATGTATGTAGGTTATCAGTAAATTCAAATAATATGTAGTTTTGTATTGATAACGATATAAAGCACAGTATGCAGGGCCCTAGCTAGGGGAGGGGGGCGAGCCGAGCATATGCTCAGGGTGGAAGAAAAAACAGTCGGCAAATTTCAAATTTCAGAATTTTTGACACAATTGGATGTCGGAGACTGGACTCCACTTACTATAAGTGTAGATCTCAATCATCAATCATAGAGTGGTTCAAGGTATGATTAAAATTCAATCACTTGAATCGTGAAAATACTGTTTAATAAAACCGAAGAGCTGTGAAATATTACAAATACCTACCTATAGATACCATATCGAAAATTTGTTGATGGAGGGAGTAGACATTTTAAATGTTAAGGAGAATATTAAGTTTGGAAAATAGAGAAAATCTATAAAACGGACTTTCAGTTTTGGGAAAACCACTGAAAATATCAAAGTGAGATGTTGAGAAAACTGAGGTGATTGTGAAATATTTCAAATTCATATATATATAATGAGTTACAATCCATTGGATTGGTCTGCAACGAGTTTTGACTTATTTCTCCACTCCTCCCTATTCTCAGCCAGTCTCTTCAACTCCATATATGAGCCACAGCTCATGTCCCTCTTCAGTTGGTCCATATAGGCGTCTCTCGGTCGACCTCTGCCATTTGTGCCTTCGGTCCTGCCCTCTGCGATTGCGATGAGCAGTCCTGGGTGCCTGATGTTGTGGCCAATCCAATTAGCTCGTTGTTGGCAGATTCTTTTGAGGAGTTGCCTTTTTTCGCCAACCCTGGTTAACACTTCTTCGTTTTCGACGTGTTCCGACCAATGAATCTTCAGCATGCGTCTATAACACCACATTTCAAATGCCGCTAACCGTCCGCTTTCCCTCTTACTGATGGTCCACGTCTCGCATCCATATAGCAGAATGCTCCACACAAAGGCTTTAGTGAGATTCTTCCTCACGCTTAGATCAATATTAGGGGATTCTAATATTTTGGATTTTTTGTTAAAGGCAATTCGTGCCTGGTTTATTCTGCTCACAATTTCTGATTTGGAGCGTCCGTCCTGGTTTATTCTGCTGCCCAAGTACACGAATTCTCTTACTTGTTTGATGCTCACTCCATTTATGGCAATGTTCGCAGTCGCTTCCTCCCTTCCAACGACCATACATTTTGTTTTATCTTTATTTATTTTCATGTTGTACTTTGACAACAGTATACTTTCCATTTTTCCTAAGGCTTCGTTCAGCTCCATCTCGGAGTCTGCGAGCAGTGCTATGTCGTCAGCATATCTAATCATGTCAACCTTTTTCCCATTTATTTTTACTCCTGTCCAATTCTTCATTTCTTCTCTGAGTTCATCAATAGCTTGCTGTATATAGCAGTTAAAGAGTGCTGGCGACATTGAGCATCCCTGTCTTACACCTTGTTCTACTCTCGCTTCTGCGCAGCTCTCTCCGCTTTTAATTACAGCCATTTCATTCTTGTATAGGCTCCAGATTGCTCTTCTGTCCTTATAGCTCATTCCTATCTGGTTTAGAGTCTTAAAAAGTTGTTCCCATTCTACTTTATCGAATGCTTTTTCTAGGTCGATGAATGCTACATACGTGTTTCTATTCACTGTTATTCTCTTTTCAAGAACAAGTCTTAGACTCAGAATTGCATCTCTTGTACCTGTCTCTTTGCGGAATCCAAATTGATCTTCTGAAAGTGTTTCGTTTATTTTATTTTCCGCCCTTTTCATTATAATGTTGGTGAGTATCTTAGAAGCGTGTGATATCATGCTTAATGTTCTGTGTTGTTCGCACTTTGTCGTGCCTGTTTTCTTAGGTAGCGCTCGTATCAGACATTTGGCGAAGTCCTCAGGTATCTCTCCTGTGTTATATATTTTGCAGACAAGCTTATACAAAGTGTCAAGCATGCCGCTTCCTGCGCATTTAAGCAGCTCTGATGGAATTAGGTCAATACCTGGTGCTTTGCCGTCTTTCAATTTTGATAAGGCATTATCAAATTCACTTCTTAGGATATCATCTCCATTATTTTCTTTGTCATATTCTGTTTCCAGTGCTTTACTTTCCTCAAGTATGTTCTTTCCTTTGTAAAGTTGTTCTAGGTATTCTTTCCACCTTTTGACGATCAATTCATCCTCAAACAGAAGTTTGCCGTTTTGATCTTGGATAGCACATCGTGGCTGTGTCTTATCTTATATATATATATCTTATATATATATACTTATATATATACTTATATATATATACCTTTTTGAAAATCTGACAACAGGAGGGTCAAATTTTTTATGTCAATCAACAAATATCAGAATCTTAAAACCTAAAAAAGGGTTTACACTTAAGAAATTGGTCAACAATAATAAATTGGGGAAATTGGAAACACATACTCATAGCTAATGAGGTGTCATTGTATGTAAAGGTTGGCAAATATAATTTTTGCCCAGAGAAGCATTATAACTAGATCGGGCCCTGATTGAGAAGGTAAAAACATATTATTATACCTCTATACATATTTAGAACGATTACGTTTACCAATACATTAAATCCACACATAAATATTTGAGTCCGTTCGTATGTATGTATGTATGTATGTATGTATGTATGTACGTATGTCCTTAATGGACTCGGAAATTAGGAAAGACCGAAGTAAAATAATACACTCTATACAAGGTCTCATCTTCTGGGCAGGTTTAAGGCTAAAAACATTTTAAATATCTTACGTATTGATAAAGATATTTTAATTTTAATGCGACCATGTCACAAAATTAGCAACAAAATGTATGTAAAATTAATGCAAGATTTAGTAAATAGCAATATTCACAGTCAAACATTTTTCATTGTATTGAATTAATATCAAAATGGATGTACCAATAAATACAACAATTCTGAAACTAAATATTTAGGGTTTATTTTCGTAATAAAATATCGTGTTTGCTAATGAGAAAAGCTCTTGAATTACGTGAATAAAAATTGCATATTTTTGACATATTGGGCTATTTTCATAATGGAAGACATTATGAAACCATAGAAAACTATACTGTAGAATAATAATAGTTTTACCTATAAAATCCATAAACAATGTTAAATGATTTTCAATGAGTGGGAACCTATTTATTTTCACCTAATATTTTTTACATAAATTATGAAATATTTGATAGTAAAATATTCAGAAATATTAAAGGATGCAGATAATCCATTTTTAAGGTTTTTTGGGAATAAAGAGTAGATACTTATATGACAATTTATTCTTGACTTTTTTTAATTTCATAGCAAATACCCATTTATGCACTGCAAACCAAAAATACAAATTCGAATGTGGACAATTATAATATTTTAACATTTATGTGCCTACAATTTTTTCACGAAAAGGGATGTTTACCCTTTTTTTCTTATAGAAATTTGGGATGACAATCTTCGAGTTTTTACATTAAGATGAGGTTTTTAGTAGTTTTTGCACGTAGGTACCCGCCTATTTTTTTAAATAAAATATGAGCTTTCGAGGTGTCGAGCTCACATATTTTTCATTTGGAAGAGGTTTTTAGCACTTTTTCCATGTAGGTACCTACCAATATGTGGAATTTCTTAACTTCAAGCTTTTTCATCGGGACGAGGTTGTTAGTACTTTTTTTTCCCTGTAGGTACCTACTTATTATTTTTTTACATAAATGTGAACATCTGAGGTGTCAAACTTCAAGATTTTTCAATGGGAAGAGGTTTTTAGCACTTTTTTCGATGTTGGCACCTACCTATTTTTTTTACCTAAATATGGGCATGTGAGGTATCAAACTTCATGATTTTTCATTGGGAAGAGTTTTTCAGCACTTTTTTCGATGTAGGTACCTACCTATTTTTTTTACCTAAGTATGGGCATGTGAGGTATCAAACTTCATGATTTTTCATTGGGAAGAGTTTTTCAGCACTTTTTTCGATGTAGGTACCTACCTATTTTTTTTACCTAAATATGGGCATGTGAGGTATCAAACTTCAAAATTTTTCATTTAGAGATTTGCAATGCTTTTTATGATGTAGGTACCTACCTATTTATTGTTACTAAGCTATGGGCATGTAGGGAGTCAAAAATTAAGTTTTCTCATTGGGAAGAGCTTTTTACTTCTTTTATCCACGTAAGTGCTTACTCCGTTTTTTTTTCAATAAGATTTTGTTGTTTTAACCCATGTATTTGCAAGGTATTCTATTTAATTAAACCCGAGCGAGGCCGGGTTACATACGCTTGTTATTAATATTTACAAGTATTATATTTTATATCAAGGTAATATTAGATATAGTTTTGTGTTCACCCATTTAAAGTGTTATGAGTTTTATTCTGAACATGCTAAACAAACATGCATAATGACTGGCCAGTTCGATAACTCAACTAATCGGAAATTTCGATAATTTTGATTTCTTTGGTAATAGTACACACATAACAATGTGGTTAGATGGAAGAAATCACTAAAAAGTGATAATCTCGCCACTGGATATCATCACATTATTTTTTATGTAAACTGTTGTTGATATTGTTATGTGTATGATGATGTTCAAGAAAAATAAAATAAATTAAAAAATAAAATCAATGCTACTCTTTCAATTCCGCAAACAAATAACTTTAAAAAATACACGGTCCCCTTTATATATTAAATATTTAGATACTTATTTTCAATTTCATAACTTAATATTGCGAATTGTTTAACTATTATTTATGTGGGAGGTCCAAGATGTTATCAGATGGGGGAGACAACGGTGGAGATTTTTGTACGAACACGTCCAAAGGATGAGAAATACCAGAATCTCAAATATTATTGTCCTTCATGGGCTACCCGAGGGACGATCCCCACCAGTAAGACCCCCAAACTATGAAAGGACAGTTGGAACTCCACGTCGCAAGAGGACCTTCTTGCATTAACAGACCTTGGGTCTGATAAAAGATTCAGAAGTAGAAGAAGTTTAACTACCTATTGAATGGAACAAAAAGCATAATGAATCATCAGTGGATCTATGAAATCTCTTATTTGTCAAATTTTTTCAAAGATGAGATGTTGGTATCAAACGATTCGTCTCGTTGGGCTGAACAATTTGGCACCAATATCTCATTTTTGAAAAAAAATTGACACATAAGAGGATTCGTAGATCCACCGAAGATATGTGAATATACCAGACATTTCTACTTGTTGAGTTATGCTTATGAATTTGGACAGTCGAATGCCTACATATTATTAGGTTGTTGTGGTTGATCAGTGTAGAGTGAAATGGAAAGTAATCATTTGAACCACGCTAGGTAACTGTTATAGTATATACGAGTATAGGTAAATACTATCTGTGTCTACTTTTGTATGTGTATAGGTATTCATACCTGTGTAACAACAAACAAACAAATACCGTGAAACTGATTCAAATAAACTGGAAATGAAACGGATATTCGGTCGAATAAAATGTTACAAAGTCATTATCAGCCATACACACAAAGAAAGAATTACTAAAAAAATATTAAATTTGATTAAATTAAAACACTGTGTCTTTCACTTAAAGTATTATATATTTTCATATGCTTTTCGGGCAACGTCTTGAAAAAATGTGTATTTAAAACTTCACTGAGGATGGACGTAGTCCGAAAAGCTGATGAAAAAGTATAATACATGTGAAAGACACAGTGTTTTTTATTTAATCAAATTAAATATTTAATTTGATTAAATAAAATATTTCACGACACAAGCTTTTAGCTTACTGTGAAAGGTGTATAAGGTTGTATTTGGGTTTATAACAAAAACCCAGATATATCTTTTTAAAAAAAAAAAAAATTATGGCGAACTTTCGCAGTGTTTGATATGAAAGAATTACTGCTATTTCAACTGTCAGACCATCAATGTCCTTCAAGCTTTCCTACACCAATGTGTCTGGTCGCAAAATCTGATTGGTTGCAACATGAATATTTCCTTTGAATATCTAGTCTATACATTTTATGTAAATCGATGCCTTATACTAACTAGGTTTATCCGTTATCTGGCTAAATCACTATCCGATTTATCTCTATTGAGTAATAAAATCAGCTCAGATTACTAAGAGAAGTTGTTTTTGTTATGTTGTAGTAATAGTAATAATAATATGAAATAAGTACCGGGTATTCCGGTAACAGGTACTGACATAAATAAATACCTGTTGTGTGAATGACTGAATCACTGGTGTAGATAATAATTTCATATTTATATATTAGCAAAAGCAGTTGGCGTTGTATTTTTTATTTTATTTTGACTTCTCACTGTACTGACATACAAATATTTACGGATATTACATTCCCTCACGCCGTATCCCAAGTATGGTAGGCAAAGATAACGGAGCACAATAAAGATCTATCCCTACATACTTACTTCTTTCGCTTCCTCCACATTCATACAATTTATCATACACACTTGCCATTATTTCTTACTCAACACTCGATCGTCCTTAGCAATTTGATCCACGTGATCAAGCCAAGTAATTATTGGTCGTCCACGATTTCTCACACCTCCTATGACAAGAGATTCATAAATGGATATTAGCATTGTTTCAACTTTATACTTTACAAAAATTATTCCTTACAAATGTCAATTCATACTCTTTGCAAATACCTATCCCAAATTCATGTACTTGTCATTGTGGTGAGGCAGGTAAGATACCCGAAATCTCGTGAATTATGAAACTGTTTATCGCAAAATTGCTAAAACCATTCAAAATGGTTCGCTACATATTTGGATTAGTTTTGGAGAAATTTTACTTTACTAATTGTGAATCTGATCTACACGTCGAATTTGGATTTGAAAAATCGCAAATATACTCCCAGACATGCTCACAGTAATAAATAATATACTTTTATCGTGGAGGTTGAGTAAGTCTGCAGTGAGAGGATTCAAACTCTGGATCTCTCGATTGAACGTCCGAAACGTTAAACCGTCACCGTGGCTACTTACCACCTCATTACACTTCATAATAAGTTTTTGTCGTTATTTATGTATGGAAAAAAATATTGAAAAATTATATAAATGCACAAATACACTTTCTCCTATTATAATGATACTAGTGTGGCTATACCCGGCTTTGCTCTGATAATAAAACATGAAGTTAATAAATTAACTTAACCACAAGAGAGTACGCTCGAGAGGAAGTGGTTTTAAAATGGACAACACAAGAATGCAAATATTTTTGACAACATGAGATAAAATATTTGTGATTCACTATTATACGGTAATTTTGTTTTTATGATTAGCTATTCCAATATTTTTATGCAAATACAAATTTGGACATCACAGATCATGATAAATATTGCTTTTTTTTCAAACTTTCCAGCATCAGGGTACTGCTGATTCTTCCAGAAAGTTCCAAGGGCCTATGAGGACCTTTTTCTTATATGTTTCTTCTTCCCAAATTCGATGATTTCTCTTGTACCTACCTACTCAAAATATCTACCCGCCCTTTTCCAAATTTTCGAAAAGGTATAGAAATTTGAAATGTTTCACGACATCTTCAGATTTGTTATAGAATAAAAAAAGAGTAGGTACCTTTTTTAGGTCTAAATTATTAGAATTTTGTAATTAACCTTTCACTTAAGACTTTTATCATCCCATCGCTTAATTTTTAAAGTAGTATAGAAATATTAAATATTTGTATTTTTAATTATAATTTTAAAAATATCATGATCTCCTCGGTTTCGTTAGAGAATATTTTAGAAGATTTGTGAATTATTCATAGCTAACGCGGGCCGGATTTGTGCCACGGGATGACTCCATCATCCAATCCAATCTAATTTCCCATCAACACTCTTCTCAGGAAAAAAAGCATAAACAAGCCTGCTCTATTCAGAGCATCTTTTCACCTATTGAGTCACCTCTTCCCACAACATTCCTAACTCTCTGATAGGGTTGTCATATAAACGGTATATCGTGAAAAGTGACGTTCAAACCATGACTATGTATCGAATGTCTTGCATAGTTTACGATTTCTGTTAAGGGCATACAAATATATTATACACAAACGGACACAAATATTTATACAGTGATTGCTGTATGTCATTACACAGTCAGTAGTCAGTACTTGTAGTAGTGTAATTGTAGTCGTTTTAGTACCGGCGGACATCGAACCTATGCTGCGTAGGGAACCATGCGAGGTACAAAGTGTAACTTGCTAATCAAAGTAAAAGCAAATTATTTTGTAATAAAAACATACATACATAATCAATCAATTATACATACATACATACTATCACGCCGCTTCCCTCGCGGGGTAGGCAGAAAGGATCGAGCGCCACTTCCTTCTATCCTTGCATACGTCTTTCGCTTCTGTCACTGTCATACAATTCCTCATGCATGCTCTCCTGTTCAATGTGCTCAACACGTGACCGTCCTGTAGGATTTGATTTAAATGATCTTGCCATTTAATCCTAGGACGTCCACGTCTCCGAGCACCATTCCTCTCAGCCAAATATATCTTCTTAGTCATTCTGTCCTCATTCATTCTTTCCACGTGCCCAAACCATCTTAACTTATTTACATTCATCCTTGTTATTACACCCACTTTCATTCCACATTCCTTTCGTATATCACTGTTACGCACACGATCTCTCAGACTTTTACCACACATCCTTCTCAACGATCTCATTTCAACTGCATTAATGCCACATTCATCCTTCTTTAACCATGTCCACGTCTCACTTGCATACATAAGTGTTGGCACTAAGATAGCAGAGTGCACAAACCTTTTAGCTGTGGTAGATATGTTTCTATTTGCAATTATTTGTCGGATTGCAGTTATATATACTGTTTACATATTTTAATGCATTCGTAATTCTGTGGTAATATGGCAAAAGTTGATAAATTCAAAAAAGTTTACTTTTCAAGAAAGTATTCTAAAGATTTTTGTTAGAATATTATTATAATCTTTGGCTTTCTATACCAATATTTATTTATTTATTTAATTCACATCAGCGATCGAAGCCTTTAGCAATAAAATAGGTACAATTTTACATTTCCATGGTACCTAACTATATTTAAAAAAAAATGATAAATATTTTTTGACATCTGACAGTTATTATAACCCAAAAACAAAGGTGTGTAAGTGACAACAAAAAAGTGTATAAGTCAGATGACAATATCAGACTGCAATATTACTCATAAAAGCATCTATCATACTCTAGAACATTTACAATTTGCATTAGATTGTTTGATTTTCAACTAGAAACTTTATCTATTCACTGTGTCAGTGTTTGTGTAGTA
Source organism: Athripsodes cinereus (assembly GCA_947579605.1). Taxonomy (NCBI): domain Eukaryota; kingdom Metazoa; phylum Arthropoda; class Insecta; order Trichoptera; family Leptoceridae; genus Athripsodes; species Athripsodes cinereus. The sequence continues at coordinate 1,584,769 of OX388321.1, forward strand.
GAATTCCACAATCAAACTAAAAAGAAACATTTTTTTTCTACATAGATTTCATGAGACATAATATCTAAACAAAAAACAGATTTTTCATACAAATTGGACATATCAACTTTTGCCACATTACCACAAAATTGAAGGTGTACCTACCTTATTACTTATTTGTATATTTCTTTTTCGAGTGCCACAATGGGTCCCCCCAACGTCGGATTTTACTCTGGCTAAGTCTCTTCTAAGTGAGGCAGGCTTCTAAGTATGGCTAAGTCTCTTCTATGTGGACTTAAAAACATTATAAACATAAAAGTCGTCCTTTCCGTACATAATAAAATACAAGCTGCATACGATTTTTGCAAGAATAAGGTCCTATAAGAATAAAATACAGTTTTTGAATGGCGAATGAGTTAAAAAATATAAAGTAAAATCGCCGGCTATGGGTTTGTTGGAAAAGATCGCGCCTTTGCAATAAACTCGCCTTCTATATATAAATTGTAATTTTTTTAAAATTGTTATTGTTATATATTGTTATATATAAATTGTAATTTTTTTTAATTGTTTTTTTAAAATATATTTTATTTATTAAAATTAAAAATGGATTTCCACAGCGTAAACACAAAAACTCTTGAATTATTAAATTGTTTATGTTGTGATCAATATGTAAAGAATGAAAAATAAATAAAAAAAATCTTTCTCCTTTTTTATGTTTGTTGTTTTTGCATTATATGACGACCGGTGTGGCGCGGAGGTAACGTCTAACCTTTCCCGAGTCCCGGATTTGTTTCCCGATCAGGGCAAAATGAAAAATTACATTTTTCAATTAGTACCCATAATACAAGATTCATCTTAGTATGGAAATAACTCAATCTGTGTGAATTGTCTACACATGTTTGTTATGTTACGTTTAAATGTGGTCATCTGTCTAACGTTTTCAAACTTAAATAAATAAGTGGTGGGTAGTTTTATATCTTAGCACTGTTGATATTGAAGATATTAAATATGTTCTATGTATTATTCCACGAAATCCTGCCTTTTACAGCAGGATGGACAGGAAAACATATTAATATAGTGGGAGATTCATTATATTCCGAGAAGAGAACGGTGATAATAATATGCAGTAGGTATCTAATTAATAATTGACAGTGTAATGTGTAGGACACGAACCTAGTACCCATTACTGCGGACCTATCAAGGTCTGCTATTAAGTAACATACAAATGCACAATGTCTAGTAACTTTATACTTTATACACTTACCTATTGCATATCATCGGTGACTTAGTGATACCTCCTATATGTACATTTTTCCGTGGAGCTCCCGGGAAATAATTGATCTAACATTGTTTACCGTAAGTTTTCGCTGATGTTCGAAAAAACAAAGACATTTTACATCTTATATTCAGCAAAGAGGTTTACCACCTATGTATTATGAATGTTTTAATTTGTTTGTTGGCACATTTTTTTGTTGGCACGGAAAAGACAACTTGCACGTTTATTAGGTACAACTGGTCTGTTGGCTACCCAATTTCTGGGAAATGTCGTGATGGTATAGTAGTAGAAGTAGGTAGTCCTATGTGCATTTATCAAAATTAATTTTACAAGATATCAAAAAACTGTTTTGCTGGATGACATTTTCTATGTGTCTGATTTGTTTCATGGAAGGTGTCTTAGAAATTAATAGTTTATTGAATTTTTAGGCGCGATTCGAAAAAAAAATCGAATAATTTTTTCTTAGTACTTACATGTGAGTTTTCACGAATTGCACAAGAGAAAGCAATTCGTAAGAGACTTAAGCTATAGATTATTTCATCTGTAGATGCGGTTCGACAAGACGAATTATTTGGTTTCAATGTCTTTTTTTTTAATTTTCACATGGGAGGTTTCATGTATCCACAGATATTGTATATCTATTGGTAACTGCATCCACACATATACATTGAAATAATGCAGTACATACAGCATACCTACTGTTGTAATTGTATTATTAAGTCGCATTTACATTTTCCATTTTAATTAAAACATAATTATATATATGTAATTGCTTTGATGGATAAAATAAAGCTAAACGAATCAAAATTAAATGTAAGAATTGTGTATTTATTGTATTCATATGTCGCCTGAGACATAATATTTCATCTAATTTTAGTGAGCACAAAATTAATTATTTCATTTTTCGCCAGACTAACCAATTTCCGAGAAAATTTGTAAGTAACTAATCTATAGAATATAGTTTGTTTTAAATATGTATCTGGGTTTTTGTGATAATCCCAATTACAACCTTATACACCCTTCACAGCAAGTTAAAAGCATGTGTCACGAAAGGGAAGTTTGCCGTTGATCTAAAATTATTTTAAATAAACCAGCTTGAGTACTTGGACATAAGTAATATTACATACTCTGTGATGTGCTTAGAGAAGTGACATAACACAGCTAGATATTGATGTATGTTTATATGTTACATAGTACCTACCTATGTACATATGATGATTTTATTACATATAGATATGTTTTGTGCTATGAGTTGCCGTTTTTACCTTAACCTATTTCCTTGGCATTATAATGTAATAAATTTAATAAGTTATAATAGTGTCCGATGTACTCGCTACATTATTCTCACCGCAGCACTAATAGTACATAAATGTATCTATGTGTATATGTGTTAATACCTACAGTACCTACCACTAAGTACTTAATGCACTATGCAAGTGTGCATTACAATAAATAGTGGTCAACAACTGTTGACTTTGAAGTAACAACTAATTATTAATTATTTGTTAAATCAGTTAACTAGTTTTTTTACACAACAATCAGGACTTTAGAAAGAAGCTGAAAACATTCCTTTTTGCTGGGAGCTTCGGACTATAGACAAACAAAATAGCGCCCTTCAGTAGGTTCATGTTATGAATAAACGGCGCTTTACAAATTATCCATAGTAATTCCGGCTGATATTGAAAGATAAACTGTATTAAATAGGTAAATAACTATACAATAAACTGTAGGTTAATGAAAGATTTTTAGTATGGGGTATTTAATTGTCTTACTAACTATCTGTATTGTCTAAACGTTTCTCAAAAGTCTAGTAGTTAGTGAAAGTTCTGTCCAAAAAAAATGAAATTTTCTTTTCCGTATAATGAAGAAGACAAAAGTTTCAGATAATTTGCTCGACTTATTTCATTTCTATTGAGTGTTTTTCAAACATCATCCTTCTACGTGATAGGCATTTGTTATTTTAAATATAGGAGTCAAAATAGACTCCTATGTTGGCTCTGTAAAGTTCTGTCTATAATGGTTCAGTAAAAAATAAAATAAACGTAATGTATGGAATTTTTATTTAATTTCGTTTTCAGTTATTTTTCGGTTAGAATGAAGCTGCGACTGAAAGATGTAAATATTTCTTAATCTGATTTTTCATACATAGGATTGGTATAAATTGACAATTAGTAAGAAACTCGTATTTTATGCAATATATATTTTTTTTTAAATATGTTATATTCATATTCCTTGTATACCGTGAAATCTTAACATGCTATACTTTGTGATTTCAAAAGGGGTCACATACGCCTCAGACCGAGTGAACAAAGGAAAATAATTGAATGCTTTCTTAAAGTGATGATTTAAATAGCGTACACATAAAACTTGTTGTGTATCCCTATCATTAGAGCTGGTTGGTGTGTGTAGGCGCGGATGACCTATTTTCCTATGAAAACTGCACTCCACAATCTCATGTACTACATGCATACATAGAGTACTAATCATAATATATATACACAATACACACGTATATTAGACAAGTCATACTCAAACACATACAATCATAATATGCTGTCATAGAGCAACCAATACATACATAGGTAAATTGTAATCCTTACTAATTGGCAAATATATAAGTATATATATACATATAGGTAGATGTACTATTTTTATTGTCTTTTGTGTCGAGGTATGTATTTATCCGCTCATGTTGTGTCCCTAGCGAGGTAGACAGAGAAAATAGAACGTCTGACAAACATCGCAAATATATCTTAAATTTTTCAATATTATCGGATGTTTGACGACTTATTGCAAAAAAGAAATGGTTTTAATTTAATTGTGAATAGGAGAGCATACTTGAGGAATTGTATGACAGTGATGAAAACGAAAGGTGTTGGTATGTAAGGAAAGGAGAAAGTGGATCTAGATCCTTTCTGTCTACCCCACTAGGAAAGCGATGTGATAGTATGTAATATTATGCTATCGACAATTATTGCAATTCATTTTACAGGAATAAATAAATAAATATAATTTCGGATTGATGGAAGTTCCCCGACTTCTACGGTGTCCGGGTGGACGGTGAATCTCTTTCAATTGACAATAATTATACAATATTCCGCTACATACGTATAGGAGAAGTTTAAATTAAAACAATGAGCAGGCGTCGCATTCGTAGCTGAGTGACTGCTCAACTGCTGAATTAATTATCATTAGGTTTATCTATGAGTCTTTATCATCATGACATCTTCCACAAGTATAGTAGCCTTTCTGTTTAATATGAACATGCAAGAAGTACTTTTTCTGCCTAAAACGAATGGGTGGCATTATACATACATAATATTACTGTTGAAATGAAAATGTTAATAATTAATGTTAATGAATGTGTTTTATCCGTGATCCAGTAGAAATACTTGCCTTTTTGATACTTGACTATTATGAATACTTGACTCCACGGAATTTTATACAATAGGTATTGGGCATACGTTAGGCACTGTTATCATCTGTATTGTAAGGAATTGTTTTATATATACCTATAACGACGCTTTTGCCTTTGATTCATGAAGTCTCGGGTTCGATTACCGGCCAGGGAAAAATTTCCCACATGTGGGGTAGCCAGCTAGCGGACCAATAATACGAAATAAACATGCAAGTTATCCTCTCCGTGGCATTAAAATATAAGATATTCAAGATTGGTGACATACCTCATCGCTGAACTGAAGATGTTAAATGTCTTAAACGTGATGTTTTACCTCTTACAGGACACGCGAAAACAGAAAAAGTGCGAAACCTTTACTTTATTGGGGTCTCCGCAGGACAAAATGAAAAATGGCGTATTTCAACTTGTCCAGGGTCTGGGTGTTACATGTATGTGTTTGATACATTGTATATATTTATGTGTATCGTCGCGTAAGTAGGTACCCATAATACAAGATTCATAATATCTTAATTGGGATTAGCTCGATCTGCATGACTTGTCCATATATATATTATGTACGTTATGGAATGTTATTATACGCCATCTGCCATAAATGGGGTAGTCAGTAGACACCATATTTTATGCAAGGGCATAAAGGACAACCTATTTCTGTCATTGAAGGAATGGCAGATATTATCAACTGCATCCTTTATTATTCCTGATATTGCAATATCGTCCAATAATATATAATATAATAAACATGTTTGTTGTTAATGTCGTAGGACGGTCAGTGTGACACGGAGGTAAATCTTTAATATTTATAAATATAGATAGATGTCGGTAGAAAATTACCTACCTAGAAGTAAGTTAATATGATAGATACGATTCTATCTACCTACACATGGAAGTATCCAGTATGCGGTACCCATACTAGGTACGTCAGAACAATACCTACACATGAAGCTGTCATCGGGGTTTATAAAAAAGAATATCGAAGCCTTCTGCATGTCACTCGGTAGATTAATTTGGCAAAGCACATCTCGTGAAAAGGATGATTTGTGGCTTCAAGTCCCGGCCAGAGCACTACCAAATAACACGTGAGCTTTTCTAAGCTTTATATGGTAGTTTCACGTGGTAATTTGCTTGATCGTAAAATTTTACGTAAAAGACACTTAACTTTTCAGTTCATCAGTGCACCTTATCTGAATGTATTATTTCATGTCGCGCGATTTATAAAATAACTGTGGAAGTACTAAATATAAATATTAACATTAATATAAAATTATTATTCTAGTTTTGTAAAAATATGTCAATACAATGAATAAATAGGAAAATTAGTCAAAATAAATAACTTTTGTATCATAAATAATACATTGGACTTCATTGGCTTTCACGAACTTTCGATATCGTCTTCAGGATATTAGGAAAGTTACTTGCAACGCATTTTAAACTTTCTTTTGTCAATATTTAATGATAAATATCATGAGCGAAGTCGGGTTTTGAGCTAGTGAATAATAATTTAGAAAATGATGTGTGTGTGTTGGACTCGTAACAACACATTATTATTATAAAATAATATTATGTCGAGATTTATTTATATTCTGGCAATACCACTTGCCAACTAATAGCATTATTTTCTCAATATAATACATATTACATTCTCTTAGAATACTCATATTAAGGGTGATCTTTATATGAATCATATTTTCAAATGTAATCTACTTTTAAAATGAAAGTTAATTCAGTTATGTTTTGATTATTTTGCATACAAAGCCTCTGATTGTAATTTCTGCACCATCCATTATACCCTAAAAATATTGGATTTTCATTGCTAAGACGGATTATATACATAATGCTCTTGAATTCGGGTTTTGTTCAAAAAGCAGTTACATACTTAACCTTGTTCAAGAAGGTTCTATCACCGATGTCACTGTTACAGTCGACGTGGGTAAATGAAGAAATTCTATATAATTATTTTCGATAATTTACTATTTATGTCACTCAAGCGCTTGTATTTATATTTTTTTAACCCACATTTTTAATTTTTATAAATCGATTACAAATAACGGTTTTTATTCATTTGCTTTATTCTGAACCCACTGCATTCACTCTCTTCATCTTGTATGATTATATTCTTCCCGAGGTGCACTTTAAACATAGACAATATCTTGAAATGAAACACAAAAATCTTGTTTGATAATTATTACCATATCAATCAACTTTTCACATGATAAGTAATAATGATCATTGTAAAACATTTGTTTACTTATACCTATAATTTAGTAACGATTTAATAACGTAAAATTTTTCGCTAACTACGTACAACTGTAGGACACCCTTAATACTTCTCAGCTGATGACTTCATGACAGAAATACACTCACACAAATAACACATGTAAATAAAATATGATACATGTATATTATGATACAAAAGTACGTAAAACAATATTTTTAGTACATTCTATTATGACATTGCTAACTAAATAAATACTTATTGTCTATTGTACTTCACTTTAAATAGTGATATATATAAACAATAATAGACATACAAACACATAGGTTTCTGTCACATATGTCATAAAAACGTATTAACATCAAACGGCATACCTTCTACTAGTCATATTTGCCTGGTGACTCTGAAAATAAAAAAAAAAAAATCTTTTATAACCCACAAGTGGGCAGTTCTACCTTTTCAGTATGATGAAATCCAAACTCTTATCACATTTTCAAAAAGTAAAATAAAATCCCAAATTCTATTTTATGTGCTCGTATTGATCTGGCAGGATCTAAAATTAATATTTAATGACCAAGAAAAATATTGTTCGGATAATTTTTTTTCCAAAACTATAACAATTTTTGTTACTTCATGTATTTTTTAATTAGTTGCGGTAAGCCATTATTTTGCAATTTTGTTTTATAATTTTGTTATTTATTACGGCAAAATCACTCAATGTTGGGTGGAATACCTAGATAATAATAAAAAAACCTTGTAATACTCTTCCATCTTGTCAATAAAATTACTTGAAAAAAACAAAATTACCTAAAAATGTTTAGAATATTTACTATTTTTATTTTATTGTTTAACCGGATTTGGGTGCAGATGACAAAACCAATCAGAAATCTCGATTGGAGAACCATGTCTAATGAGATCCCAAAAAGATAGTTGCTTCTAAGGTTTGCATAAAGCGTCTCTCGATTGGTGGACCTTACATCGTGACAGTGAGAATCGTGCAATTGATGAACGTTCTCCATGGACACCGAAAGTGATCACTTAAGCCAGCCTAGAGCCAATTCGTAAGCGTTGGGACACCTTTCTCACTTCTTCCGATTACATTTTACACAATGTTACATTGTGTAGACATGGTTCTCCAATCAAGGTTTCTAATTGGTTTTGTTACTTGTGAAAATTTTACTAAGTATACACATACATGTAAGATTTTAATGTAGAAATTGCACTAATATGCAATTCTCATACACATTCAACCTTGAAGATGCAAGCAGAATGCATCGCTAAGAAATGACTCATTCATTATACATACACAATATTATGTTAAATTACTGAAGTGTGTACTTAATATTAAAACAGATCACAATCATCGCCGGAATGCAACTCTAAAATAGACTTGGAATAATATTAAAACATTTATATACCTAATATTATCGTGTGTGGATTACTCGATTCATGAAACTTCCTTTGTGCATTATTATCTAAATTTTATTTATTTATTTATTCTTTTTGCACATCATCATTACATAACAGTGTTAACAAAACAATATAAAATTTTAAGAACTAGGACGATGTGCAATGGCGAGATTATCACTATAAAGTGATTTCTTCCATCTAACCACGACACATTGACTACTGAAACTAGCAAAAAACAAATTCACTCACAAAAAAAACATACAAAACATCAAAACACAACAAAAGAAAAAAAAAACAAAATTTAAAATAATATATTTGACACACACCCAACATGTGGTAGGGATTATGGATCAGAGGAGGGGGGTCTAGGGAACGGATACTGATCTAGAAGATAGCATTTTTTCCTTAACATAAGATTTAAAGACATTGAACGATTGTGAAACTCTATGCGAAGAAGGAAGATTATTCCAACAACGAGCACCATAAACTGAGAATGATTTCGAGAAATAATTGGTACTGTGTGTAGGAATTGCCAGAAGACGCTCGTTATTGGATCGCAATTTTATGGGAAATAAAAAAAAACTTTTGCTGGATGGCGTTTTCTATATGTCTGATTTGTTACGTGGTAGGTGTTTTAGAAGTTCTTTGTATAGTATATTGAATTTCTAGGCATGATTTGAAAAAATTCGCAGTACATGTGAGCTTTCACGATTTATCCTAGAAAAACAGCTGGAGATTTAATTTCTCCCAATAATTCATCGTGGATACATCACTATATAGTTATTTCATCGGTAGATGCGGCTCGACCAAACGAATAATTTGGTAGGTATCAATATCTCATTTTCAGTAAGTTTTTATGTATCCTATAAAATGAAGGTGTTCAAAAAAAGCGATGATATAATTGTGTCACCCATCATTAATGTCATAATTTTTTGAAGTCAGAGAGAGGACAGCTTGCATATTATGTATTGCATGCAGCTGGTCTGCTGGCTACCTCACTTGTAGAATATACCGTGAGCATAAATAAAAAATGTTGAAATAACTATTTGTCGGATATTTGAGGAGTCCAAGGAGTCCTATTTATCCGTTAAGGTGACAATTTATTTATATTTCAACTCTCTCTAGTCTAGTGATCAAAAATAGTAGAAGTAGTATGTTTCTATAATGTATATATACATTTCACTTTCGTTGGTTGGCTGGAAAAGATTGCTTAAGCAATAAGCCTGTCTTTTTGCATTTTACTATCTCAACCTTTAATAGTTTTGTATATTGTTTAAATTACCAATAAAGATTTATTTTTTTATATATTGACTTCAATATATTTTTATTCATAACCTATACTTACTCATCATCTTGTTCATTGTAGTGTGTAGGTACGCATATATGAAAGCACACACATAATCATATATGTGATTATATATATAGAATCTCATAAATAAAATAGCTATTTATAGCTACACATCGTGTCATTCAAATCACTTTGTATGTCATTCGTACACGCATATAAATAATAAATTATATAAAGGTATGTATTACAATAATGTATTTTAGTTTGCCACGTGAAACATATAAATATACTAACAAACAAAAGTATTATTTATTATATATAAACATGTTTGACTTATTAAGGCATTGAAAATATGTTTTCAATTTTTACTTATATTAAAATGATTTAATTAAAAACACTATAACTTTCACTTTATAAATTTTATTTTTAGCAGAGGCCTTTCGGACCTAGTCCATCTTCAGTGCCGTTAACTTAGAAATAGAAAAAGAAGTCTATAATTACTATAATGTTTTTAATGAAATAATTTTAATACAAGTAAAAATGAACTTTCACAAAGTTTCAACCGAAAAAAATATGAATATGAAATAAGAAGAATATGTTTTCAATGTTTAATTTTTTTTCTCTCTATCATCACCACATTTTACGCAACTGGGGCTGCTAATAAACCAATTACACGTAATAAACAAGTCAGATGTCTTTTCTGCGCCAGTAAAATGTTAAGACATTCAGGATGGGTGGCAAACCTCATCTCTGAATCGAATATGTTAGGTAAATGTCTTAGTGATCACGCTTTACAATTATCCGTTTTTTACAGGACAGTGTAAAACTTACAAAAAAGAGTGGAAAATATATCCTAAGTTGGAGACTCTGCCGATGTTTTAATAATATATCCACTACATGTGTAGGTATGTAGTAGATATACAAATATATGATATACATAGAATCTATGCGATTATTTGACAAACACGTAGGTAACTAAATGACAATCTGACTGACATTGTGAGTCACATAAGAGGTTCACATGCAAAGACACGTTATTCCTAGAATATTGAAATTGAGAAGACAGCACATTTTTATTCCCACGTGAAGTATTTCTGATGCTATATCAGTTTTCTAACTCGATTTACTCGGGGACGTTGGTGGATTTCTATATGTCGATTAAACTACAATGAAGTTAGCGAAAATACTAACATTTGCATGTGTCCCTCAATCTCAATCCCTCGTATATTTGATCTCTTAAGAACAGGTGCGTATCTTTGTCTAAGATTAACATATATGTATCTCAACAATCGCCAAGGTATGAATTAAACATTTTAATCCATTTATATATGTGTTTGATTATTTGGTAATTATAACCACATTTACCAAACTAGTAAAAGGGAAACTAAAGACATATCCCAAAATTGAGGTAGCCAGCAGACCAGCTGCATGTGATAAAGATGTAGGCTGGCCTCTCCGTGCCAACAAAAATTAAGACATTCAAAATGGGTGTCAAACCTCATCGCTGAATTTAAGATTTAAAAGTCTCGATTTTATCGAACATCTTTTTTTACAGAACACTCGAAAACTAACGAAAAAGAGGTAGAGACCTATTCTTTGCCGGTTGCTCCACGGAACAGGCACTCTGTAAAAAAAGTAAAGTAAAGTCTGTTAAATATGTATTTATTAGAATATTTCTGAATATCAAAATTGTTTTTATTGTTACTTAAATGAAATCATGTTTGTAATACTTGTCCTGCTAGTATTTTTCAATATTTTTATTGGTATTTTAAAATAAGCTTGATTTAAGAAAGATATAACAGTACATATGTAAAATGTTTATAATATAACTTGAAACTAATGTCCTCTGTACAAACTCACAAACATTGAGATTTTTATAAATTTAATCACTTTTATTCTCTGATTTAAGCTGGGCTTAGCATTCAAATACATACTTCAAAGTAATGTTGTGTATTAATAATAGTTGTAGTTGTAATAGAAAAACATATGACAGTGGGTGTTGCCTAGGCCAAATCCGTCACCTTATGTCAGGTTAGCTACATTATACACACTGCTTGCTACAATATTCTAAACAATACTATACTACTACATATAGGAAAATATTATACATACATATATTCAGAGTTTGGCATCGTTAATCAGTAATTTAACTTATTTAATCGTTCATATATTAACGAAATAGTTACCTACGTTATTCGTTAATATTTTTTAAATGTAACTAAAAGTAAGTTATTCTTTGTCAAGGATTGCTAATAACTCAGTTAATTACTCAATTATGCTTGTTGAATTTAATGTTTCATTGTGAAACAACATTTTAATAATATAAAATATTAAAAAAAACACTGTTCCATGTTTCACTATCATGTATACCTACATTGGTTAGCTGGAAGATATTGCCTCCAGGCAATAAGCTCGCCAATTGCTCATGATTTTTTTTTCTGATCAATAAAGTGTTCTTATAATTATTATTATTATACAAAGTATACCACAATTACACTTAGCGCTTTCACCAATAATTGGCATCATCAGGACAGAGTTATACCATTAATTATGCTTGTAAAAAGGACTCGTCAATTTTGCTATTTTTATTTTTTCTGTTTACTCGATATGCCTGTTTGGAATGTCTATTCTCAAGTTAATACAAGAATAGTTAATCCTTTCAGTTATGTAATTTCAAGGTGCTATAACGAGAAATTTGGGATGCTATAACGATAAAATAAAACTCATTCAACTTTTTTTTATTAAAATGATACCGGTAATCGTATCAACTGGTTGAAAGATTTTAATAATAAACTTTTTTAAATGAAGCCTATTTTTAACGAAAATCTATTTTGCAGTAAAAAAAAGTTTAATCACAATTTATACAGGAGTCGATTAATTCATTAATCCGTCAATGGCCAGTTATGTATCCATCTATCTACAATGCTATGTATTAACTTAACTAACAACTAACTGATCTATCTATCTGTACTCAGTTCTAGTACTAAAATACCTAGTAATCTCTATCTGTACATGACGTAGTTAGAGATGATAATTATATCCTCATAACGTCGATAAATTTATACATCAAGATCTTTATGTTGAAAAATATAGCAATAGTAAAAAAATCGATGCTTATTACTTATTGCTAATTTTTATACATCCGATTGATCGAAAATATTATAATTAAACCTTTCTTACACATTTCCAGCGTTTATACAGTTTCTAGTTATTAGCGAATGTCTGCTTTGTCATTGTTTCGTTTAGGAAAAATAATATAACTGTATGTATGTTTAAAATACAAACAAGTTTTGGAACTAAGCATTTTTGCATCTCAACAGTGTAATTAATAATAATAATAATAATAATAAACTTTATTGTGCAGAATATGATAACAGGAATTATATTATACAACATGCATGAAAAAATCTGTACAATGGGCGAGTTTATCGCAGAGTTGCGATATCTTCCAACTAACCCAAATAAAATAAAATACATGAAAATGAAATAAAATAAAATATATGAAAATGAAATAAAATAAAATAGATAGATATATGCAAACAAAATACTATACATATAATGTAGGTACATGAACACAAGCAAAAGCTAAAATATATGTGTAAAATAACGATAACAGGCTACATGTGAAAAAGAATACAACATTAGGGAGAAGGAGTAGAGCAAAAGAGGGTAGGGAAGAGGGTTAAGGGGTAGGGTTGCCCATTGTGTATAAAGAACACGAAGAAGGTGGCAAATTATAACCGAAAAAGGACTTTTGTGCACAGTTACAGCAGAAGACTACAATTTTTCACTTCCCTCTTAAAAGTATAAAAAGACGTACAAGTACGAATTTTTGGTGGAAGCTGGTTCCACAATCTAGCCCCATGGACGGTGAAGGAGTCTGTGTAGCAACCGGAATGATGTGGCGGTATTGCCAGAAGATTATTGGATGCTGATCGCAGTGGGAGACCGTGAGAACTCAAAAATTCAAATCTCTCCTTAAGATATGCGGGAGCAGTTGGAACAAAAATAATCTTATACAATAAGAGAAGCGTGTGAATATCCCGGCGTTGAGGAATTTTACTCCAACCAAGGCGCTCACGATACTCAGACACATGATCGTATTTTTGTAATTCGCCTTATTAGAAAATTTGTAATAAAGACCTGTGATTGTTTCACATTGTCATAAGTATTTTTACTACTACTACTACTATACCATCACGGCATATCCCACAAGTGGGGTAGCCAGCAGATCAGCTGTTTGTAAGAAACATACAAACTGTCCTCTTCGTGCCAGTATAAAATCAAGACATTCAGGATGGGTGGCAAACCTCAACGCTGAATTTAAGATGTAAAATGTCTTATTTTTTTCGAACACCTGCCTTTTACAGGACACTCGAAAACTTACGCAGAAGAGTGGGAGACCAATTAGTATTTTTGCTTCTTTAATAAGTATTTTTGCTTCTTTATAATTTATTTTATAATCGATTTTCATAGAAACATTCCCGGACTCATAGATGAATATTTATGAAGTTGAATCGATGTGTCTTCGCATCTTAAACCCTCATAATATATTGTATGACATCTTGTTGTTCCATTTAGATATAATATTATCATCTCGATGCGATAAATCATCGAAATCATCGCGAGTGCAACGAAGGACATCTCTAATAATGATTTAGCAAGATGTTGTCTAGTATCACAGAAGTAGAAGAGTTGTGTAACCAGCTGATCTCTACACAGTAATGACAGCTATATAATATACATACACAAAGTTACCTTGCTATATACATAATTATACATATTTACAATACAAAGAGTTGTATTTATATGCTTATACTCCTACACTAACTTACAAGAATATTGCTATTCGGACACAACATAAATGTTTGCAACAATGTTCCATCTCTCTTAATGTTTATTGATACGGAGAGTATAACTCATATATTTACTATTGAGGTGCACAACAGATTTTTTAAAAAAAAAGATATATTTTTTTAAAGATATATCTGGGTTTTGTTTTAAACCTAAATACAACCTTATACACCTTTCACAGTAAGCTACTAAAATCTTGTGTCGTGAAAGGGGAGTTTGCCGGCACCTGGTATCGACCATGGATCCCTTGTTCACGACGCCAAGACTCTACCTCCAGGCTACCGACAAACTCTAATTTATTTGATACATATTATCAGTTGAATCATCAAAACTAACACAAATAATCACATCCAAACCATGCACACGACATAATAGAGATAGATAGATAGATATTTTCAAAACATTTGTAATTTATTATCTCAGTTTATGGTTGAAACCATAGAGTATTGGTTGAAACATTATTTCTGAGTACTATCCAAATTATAGGTATGTGTTAGTAGTAATTACTATATACACTAACACTATTATATTTTATGATTGTATTAGTTTGAGTGATGTACATTGTGAGTTATTACATAAAACATCATAAATATAAACGAACTATACGTATATAGATTCCCTCTCCGTCAGCCAAGATTGTTCAACGTGGTATAGGTGTTATATCATAATTCGACAAAGTTTAAAATCTATCTTCTACGTTAAAAATTATAAATAAATAAACGCAATCAAACATCCCAATGTAACATTGTGCAAAATCTAAAAGGAAGAAGCGAGAAAGGCGTCCCAAAGCTTACGAATTGGCCCTAGGCTAGTTTAAGTGATCATTTTCGGCGTCGATGAACATCGTTCACTAATGCTGCCATTTTAACTTCACGTCATAAGGTCCACCAGTCGAGAAACATTTCATGCAAACCATAGAAGCAACAATCTATTGGGATCTCTTGTTATTTCAGATCTCGAATGGATCAAGATCACCCGTCTAAATGGCGCTGGGACAGCAAAATTCAATACTTTTGCGGCTGCTAGTTCGACCAATTAGAAAGAAATGTTTAGAATATTTTCTATTTTATTTTTTAACTCCATTTGGACACAACGCGCAGCTGACAGAACCAATCTGACATCTCGATTAAAAAATCATGATTACACAATCTGACATTGTTATTTATCTATTTATTTATACCCTCACGCCGTATCCCAAGTGGGGTAGGCAGAGAGAACGGAACTCCATATTGATCTATCCTTACATACTATTGTGGGCCTGGCCAAATCAATGTATAATAAATTAAAAAAATACTTTCGCTTCTTCTACATTCATACAATTTCTCATACACACTCGTCAATTCTCCTTCTCAACGCAACTCCGTTATTTATTTATTTATTTATTTATTCTTTTTGCACATCATCATTACATTACAGTGTTAACAAAATAATACAATTTTTTAAAAACTAAGACGATGTGCAGTGGCGAGATTATCACTATAAAGTAATTTCTTCCATCTAACCACGACACATTGACATAAACCTAGTAAAAACTAATTTACTTAAAAAAAAAACATACAAGACATTAACACACAACAAAAGAAAAAAAAAAGAAAATTTAAAATAACATTTGACACACACCCAACATTATTGAGGATTTAATCCACATGATCAAGCCACGTGATTCTAGACACCCGCGTTTCCTCTCACCCTTTTTTTGAAAATGTGTATAGGTATCTTTTTCGTCATCTTTCGAACTTATTGTGATATACATACCACCATGCATGCCATCGAAACATATTTACTCAATGGGATATAAAAAGTTAAGCTTTTCGCTCAAACGTTGGAACGTAAACTTATAACCGTCATTCTGGTCACCCTGTTGTATGCATACGGTTGTGTTGGTTGGCTGGAAGCAAAATAACGTTATTATATAACTGGTACCAGGCAGCTGCAATGTACCGTACCACTTGCACGCGATGCAGTTCTAGGAATCCCACTTGGGAAACTAGATAAACAGCGGCAGTACCTACTTATCACGTTACGGCATGCCGTGCCGTGGGAGTGGGAAAAACTTGCACTTTCTTTTGTTTTCATTTCACTTGAAGTTGTAAATAATATTATTATATTCTTCGTAAACAATTTCACTTTTAAAATATTTTTCTATAACACGATCACGGCATGTGCGCCGAGGAAATCAATGTATTCATTCATACCATCACGGTATTTCTTACAAATGAGGTAGCCAGTAGACCATCTACATAAGTGAGTTACAATCCATAGGATAGGTCCGCAACGAGTTTGGATTATCTTCTCCATTCCTCCCTATTTTCAGCTAGTCTCTTTAGTTCTACATATGGCACAGTTCATGTCCTTCTTCAGTTGGTCCATATAGGTGTCTCTTGGTCGGCCTCTACCATTCTGCTTTCAGTCTTACTCACCGCAATGGTGATGAGCAGGCCTGGGTCCTTCATATGGATATTATGACAATGACAATGTATAGGTACTTATTACGTGATTCTGTTTACAGAAAAGAACAATAAATTTGTCTGTGGTGCGACATAATAGATTTGTACAAGACGTATCAGTCCACGTAACAATATGAAAATTGGCAAATGTTTTCTCTTTTAATTAGGTACAAATTATAATTATAAGTTAAGTTTTATTTAATTTATACTTTAATATTAATTATGTCTATATTTAATTTATTTTATTAATATTTTGATTTTAAACCACTCTAGATTAATCATTCCAGTTAATTCGTTTCACCAATAGTCAACCTATTTGAATAGGTATTAACTAGGTAGGTGTGTTATATATGATACACATATATATGTGAACTTCCTTCAGAAGTGCATGACACAAAATTTCAACGCTTATGTATCGAATGATTAATCTTGATTGGTTTAAAATTAAAGTGTGATTAACATCTTTCGGGTTGGCTGGAAGAAATCGCATATGCGATAAGCCCGCCTTTTGGTGATTTATTGGAACAAAAACTTGTAGGTACACAGTGTATATTGATGCCAATAAAGTTTTATTTATTTATTTATTTATACTTCTTAGTAAGTAAATCTAGTCCTCGATATCCGATTGTGTCAAAAATTCATGGAATATTATTTTATCAACTTTATTTATTTATTTGTATTTTTTATCTGCTGTGTTTATGCAATTCTTTACAGTTTTTTATCCCTCTTACATGGTTGTTTACCTATTTTAATTTAAAAAAAAAGATTCACTAATATTTCTTATTTACCCAAACCAAATCATTTTAATCAACCAATCTCACAAATTGTATGTATGGATATTGTTTTTGTTTTAAACTTATCATTTTATTTCTTTTTGTTAAATGTTACGAGCTTTTTGTTCAAAATATATTTTTATATTTTTTTGAGTTTTGTGATTCCAAATTTTCATAGGTTTATTTGTATTCTATAGTTTTTAATTTAAATTTTATCATATAATTTATCATTTTAATGTTTAACAAACTGCTAATGTACAATTCGAGAATGTCGTTATCTACACAATATATACAAGCACCTAGCAAAGAATTGGTCTCTCACTCTTTTCCATAAGTTTTCAAGTGTCCTGTAAAAGATAGGTGTTCGAAGAAATTAAGAAGAAGAAGAAGACATTTTACATCTTAAACTCAACAATGAGGTTTTCCACCCATCACATCCTTATCCTACAGTGCTGAGTGCTGTAATTTAATAAGACTTTCTGTTAATGCAATCGCCCTGAATTTGCCGCCTCTCATTTTTGCCGCTCTGGGCAGTTGTCCAGCTCGCCCCCTCCTCTAGAACGGTCCCTGGATATGGCGTGATTGTGTAGTAGAAATAGTAGTACACAATTTATTTGCGGTGACTCTGCTATCTGAATATTAAAAAAAAGACGTAATCTTCACCACATTAAATAACATTTTTTATCAAATAAATCTGATAACATGGAAATGAAAAACAATGATTTTATAATATCAATTATTTTGATATAATATAGTTATCTTCATTGAAGGATGTGGTTATTATGTTCAATAAAATATTGATTATTTATCATATACTAATTTATTGTATGTACTAGCTTATTTTACCCGGAAACAAACAGAAAATAAAACATCAAATTGACGAATTACTAATTCTACTACGACTATACCGTACAAGTCCCACAAGTGGGGTAGCTGGCGGACTTACTGCAAGTATAAAAAAAATATAAGATTGTCCTTTACGTGACTGTAAATAAATAAAACATCCATGATGGTTGACATGCCTCATCGCTGAATTTTAGATGTTGATTGTTATAAACGTGAGGTTTTACGAAGAGGACACTCGAAAACTTACAGAAAAGAAGTCGGACGAATTATAACACTATTTTATCATCTTGAAATTTTGTTTTTTATATTGTTTTATTTACTCTGTTGTGTGATATCCAAAAAAATAAATAGATAAGTTGTTCTCTCATAGAGATTTGGTTGAATCCCGATTTTCATTACTTAAATAATTGTAGGTATTATTTTTCTACCATATTTTCTAACATACAAACAAACGGACTAAAATATTTATGCAACGATTTCTGATAAATTTCTAATCTATGCAACAATCATTTCGTTAATGTTTATTTAATTTTATCCTCTTCATCACTCTTCATTAGTGATTCAATAAGTGGACTGTATAATTTGTTTATTTTTGTTTTTCCTTTTTTTTTCTTTTTTTTAATAGTTTACAGTTCTCATCATTCCACTGAAAAATCATTGTGCTTTTAAAAGTTAAGTCTGAACAATTTACATTTAATTTAAGTTTTTTTTGTTTATTAATTTTATTAAATCAAAATATTTATATTATACGAATATAAATTAAAATTAATATTTGAAGCAATGTTTACACATTATTTTAATTTTATTTTAGAAATATACACGGCAATAAGCCTTTTTACAATACCTACATTTTAAAACAAAATAAATTCTATTTTGTGATATTATTTTTATTATTTGAATAAAAAGTAACGAAACAACCCCATTATAATAAATTTTAATTAATTTTCATGATCTAGAATCATTTCTGATATTTCAAATCAAAAATAAAAGACACAATCTAAATGGCGGGTTTATTGCCTTAAGGCAATTTCGAACAACCAACCAGTTCACTATTTTTGTAATAGTTTTATTTTATACTCATATAAATTATGTCTTTAAAGATTATCAAAAATACTTACCTATATAGATACTGTATTTTTCTTTCTTACATATTACCTATATGCAATTTTATATAATTAAAAAAATATTTATGAAGTTCATTTCAAATATCAACTGTATTATTTTGTCTTATTAAAATTTAAAAAAAAACGCGTTTAAATTCATAAATAATTTAACATAATCTATGAACTGGTTTACCAAGATGGATAATCCAATTATTCATAAGTTTATTCAATTTTTATTTATCCAAATATGTTCAAATAAATATATAGGTAAAATATCTCTCAAAAATACAGTGATAAATAAAAATATACTATTTTGAATGTTTTTTAAATATTCTACAATGCACATCCGTTACTTGATTTCATCATTGATTGAAATCAAGTAACGGATGTGCATTGTAGAATATTTAAAAAACATTCAAAATGTCTCGTAACTGTTACATAGTTAATCCTTCTAAAATAACTGATATTAAAAAATATACTATTTTATTATGTTTGTGACAATTTTAATTTTTTTAAGAAAGCAATCAATGTTCACGAAATTATCCGCTTAACAACACTAATAATTGTCTCATTTATGTTACAAATGTATGTATGCATTAACAATTATTAACTAAATTGTAGCAAGCCGAATACGATTAAGTGTCATTTAACAAACTTTTTAATTACATAAACGTATATAATGTTGAAATCTATTTGACACGTTACCAGCGTGTCTTTTGAAGCTTGCTCAGAAGTGAATATGTTTATCATTTTTGGATTTCAAACCATTCTATATTCAATTTCGAAAATGAAGTGAAACATTCTGTTAACTCCGCACTCTTAACTAGTCTCATGTCAATTCATAAGTATCATGCATTCGTTAAGGAAGCTTACATACGTTTGTGTACTATATACACATACTTATTACAAATAAGGTGGACTAATGGTTAAGACATTCTTCTTATAAACTAGTGTTCGTGGGGCTCGATTCCCGGAGTAAACGAAATATTTCTGTTCGTTTCCGAAATTGAATCAGTGCGAACGATTCATCTAGAATATATTATTTTTTAATACGAATCCATTTTCGAGTTAAAATATTTGTTCAACAAGTATATATTTTGTTGCTGTGTATTAAAATGAAAAAAAAGCGCATAATTAAAAGTATGATATAATATGGAATTCTATTGAATCTTTTGTATAGTCGATGTACTTTCTTGTATCATTACCTATGTACTTGACTTTTTAACTTGAATGTTGCATCAGAATTTCTAACTAAAGGTGAAGCAATTATATGATAACATACTTCTATATACAGCCATAAAAACAAATATATTGTCTATATACTTTATTGAATGGGCACAGAGATTGATTTATACTCAAAGTTTAATAATTATTATGAATTTTAAACTTTGATTCAAAGGCACAGTGATTTCCATGCGCTGATAAATTTGCAATTTGTACGTCAAAGCTAAATGTCAAACCACGTGTTTTTTTTTTTCAAAGTTCAATAAATCAATTTACCCATGAGCTACTGAGCTATGCGGAACAATATCTACCACAACTACATTTTACACATTTAGGGACTTACTGCATAGCATTGCATATACGAAACTTCCTCTATTTGCTGAAAGAATGAGCATTTATGAATCATTACTGGTGAATTCCAAATGTTAATTTAGTGATTGAGTATGAAAATCACTAATTTATGTGTACTAAGTATTTTACTAATTTATGTGTTAAATCTTACAAATTGATAATTTTTATATTCACTGTGTCGGTGTTTAGGTAGTAGAATTCCATATCGAAATTAATAAAACAAGCGTTTTATTCTACTATTGATTTAATTTACGAGAGAGACGTCTTTCGTCTTATGAGGACATTGTCAATCCCAATGTCCTCATAAGACGATTGACAATGTCCTCATAAGACGAAAGACGTCTCTCTCGTAAATTAAATCAATAGTAGAATAAAACGCTTGTTTTATTAATTTCGATAATTTTTATACAATAGATTTCATAATCACATACTTATTCACTGCATATAATAAGCATAGGTACAGATCGTCTTCTCCGTTCCATAGAAAAAGGAATAAATAGACTTATCATTGAATTTAAAATTCTTAATGTATAATCGCTGATATATTATTTTGCTAGCACGGAGAGGAAAGTTTGTATATTTCTGTCTGCTGGTTATCTCACTTCTAGGATATGCCGTGATGGTATTGTCATAGAAGTAGGTAAGTTTTAAAAAATACCTGATTTTTACAAGACATTAGAAAACTTACAGAAGTTATGGGAGACCTTTTTTATTTCATAGTCTCGTTTGATTAAATTTTATACTTACACTCAGTACACAAGAAAAGAAGAAATAGTAACATAATAATAATATTAAAAATAAAATTCTTTATTGCGATATCTTCCGACTAACCCATACATATAGTGTACCATACTGATATTGACCGTCAGCTGGGACAAGAACCTCTATCACTCAGTTACCTATAGTAATAATAATAATAATAATAAAGCTTTATCGACAGAACATACTAACATAATATTGTAACACACATAATAAATAAAAACAATGTTCTGTCAAATGGCGGACTTGTTGCAGTGCAAAATCTTCCAGCCAACCTAGTAACATCCCTACCAATTATTTATACAGACGTATTCTTAAATTCCGGTGTTTCTTGTTTTCTGAATTTCGCTGGTTATCCCACGTGTGCTATGTTATACCTACGTCAAACGTATTATAATAGCATAGCATGTTTTTTTTGTATTGTAGATATTGAATAACATTTAACGTTTATATAATGTTCATCGACTGTCCAGTTAAATAACTCAACACGTCGAAATGTCTTATATTCGAGAAATCGCCATTTTTGTAATTATAATGAAGATATTTATATTATGCTTTAAAAACACAACAGAAAGTGAAATAAACTATATAATAATCGCACTGTTAAAAACATACGTTGTCTTTGTTCGGTTTAATAGTTAAACAATTGGAAATATTTGATTGTAGAATGGAAAATAGGTACATTTTTTTTTTCATAATTTAATATTATATTCTTTTTTTTTTTTATTTTATTTTCTCAATTCACGGTCTGGGCCTTTTACATGTAAATTAAATATAGTTTATATAATTTACACAAACAGTATTATAATATGTGGACACACACAATAATAAATAGACAATAAAACAAGAACCACGAATGAATAAAAATTAAAATATTGTTACATGGTTTAATGGATGGGAAGTTTTGTAGATTTTATATGTCAACTTGATAATTACTATTAAATATTCAGCAGGGCTACTCTTGACAAAACTAAACACGATCTTAATCTAGTTTTGATCTTGGAAGTGACTATTGGCCAAAAATACACGCAAACCGATCGCGCGTTAGCGGTAGCGCGGTGTTTTTGACCATAATCCCTTCGTACGCCGTATGATCAAGACTAGATTAAGATCGTGTTTAGTTTTGTCAAGAGTAACCCTGCAGTATAAAAATAATATTCTTAACAAAACAAGTGGGATGTCAAATAATACAAGTTATTTAAATTAGATGTCAAAAAGTCAAAAGTATTTAATATTAGTAGAGCACCTGAGGAATGTCAATCAATTTATAAAAGTCAAGAAAAACGAGATATAAAATAATTTAAAGTGATCGATATGTTAAAATGTTAAAAGGTGACAATATACAATTAGCTATTTAGTGTCAATTCATAAGGTTAAAAACAATAAAGGGAACCACATATTAATTTATAGTTATTTGTTTGTAAAATTGAAAGAGTGTATTTGATTGTGTGTATTACCAATTAATTCAAAAATTTCGACTTGTTGAGTTAAGGAATTAGACAGTCGAATTATTGTATATATATTATCATATACCTGGCACTGCTCCGAGCGGCCAACGCGACGTGTAGTCGTCAAAGTTAATAATAATTAACATACAACAATTATTATTAGACACATTGTCCCTAATTAACGACAGTTGCATGCACACAAAGTAGTCGTATACATATCTTCTACTAATCACTAAATATACAAGCTTACTATCATGTTGTACCAACAGCACTCTTCTTCTTCCTGGCACTGTCCCAACTTATTGCCCCTGAAGGCTGTTGGGGTCGGCTCTTCTCGTTCTGAGGTTGTACACTCTTCTGTTTGCTATATCCTCTTCATCCAGGCCATTTCTCCGCAGGATTCTATCGCATTGTGTCATCCAGGTATTCTTTGGTCTCCCTCTAGATGGATGTCGAGGGAGATTTATTGATGTGGCTTTGTTTACAGTGTGTTCCGGTAGTCTCCGCCTTATGTGCCCATACCATCTTAGTTGCCTCTCTTCTAGTTTGTTATTTATGTCAGTCACACCCATGCTACCACGAAACAGCACTATGACTAGGAAATATCCTTAGATTAAATAACATAACATAACATGTATAGACAATTCACACAGACCGAGCTAGTCCCAAACTAAGATATGAATCTTGTATGAATGTAGAAGATAATCACTGACAGTATTTTGGTTATGGATTTCAAGAATTTAAAAAAGTTCCTTGTATTGATACGATAAAGACATTTTACATTTGAAATTCAGCAATGAGATTTGTTACCTATCCTAAATGTCTTATTTTTGTTGCCGTGGAGAGGACAGCTTGCATGTGTATTACATGCAACTGGTCTGTCGGCTATTCCACTTCGAAATATGATGTGATGGTATAGCAGTAGCGGTAGTATTAACATTAAATGGAGGGGTATTTAATTTTATACACCATGATAGAATTTTTCTAAAGTGGAGTAACCATTGGACTGATTGCATGTTAAAAACATACTTGTAGTCCTTTCAGTGCCAATAAAAGCTATAGACATTCAGGATGGGTGGCATTTCTCATCGCTGAATTGAAGATGTTAAATGTCTTGGTGCTCGGAAACGTGGCCGTCCTTGGACTTTATGCCAAAACCATATTATAAACCGGATCCTTCGGGACGGACATGTGTTGCGCAAGTTGAATTGAAGATAGCATGCATGACGAATTTGTATGACAGTGATGGAAACGAAAAGTGTTTTCAAGGATAGTAATAAGTGGCGGTGCTCGATCCTTTCTGCCTACCCCGAAAGGGAAGCAGCTAAGTAAAGTAAGTAAGTAAGCTTGATGGTGATTATGATGTTGATAATAGATACATGATAATAAAATCTCAAACATTACCCGCTAATTATTTAAATAATATAATTAATATTTCCATGTACAACATTTCTAACAAGTAATTAAATAAATTATTAATTACCTTTGCACGTAGTTAGGGTTGCCACCTTTTTATGGGACGAATTAAGTATTTTTTTCATTTCAGTAGAACAAATCTATAGCACACAGCATGCAAAAAAAATACGAGTACATACAATACTCTATTTTAGAGTACGGGTGGCAACCCTAGACGTAGTATCTATTGTAAAATTACTAATACACATCACTGCATCACTAAACGGCGCATATTATGATTTGTATAATACTTACCGACTATTGCGGAGAAAGTTACAAGCATGTGTGTATAATTTTAACGTACCTGTACAGACTGCTAACGACACAAGTATCATTTACATATCTCTATTATATTAATATTAATACAAATGTTTGTATGTTTGTATGATTGATTGAAATATCAGATAAAACAAGAGACATAACATAACATAACATGTATAGACAATTCAAACAGACCGAGTTAGTCCCACACTAAGATATGAATCTTGTATTATGGGTACTAACACGACGATACACATATTATATGCAATGCACTAAACACATATACATGTAACACCCAGACCCAGGACAATCTGAAAAAGGTCATTCTTCATTTTGCGCTCACAGACAACTCATTGTATATTGATTATTATTTAATTTTTATTGTAAATATTATTTATTTATGCACATTTTTATCTGTATTTAATCTTATTTCTTTTATATATTTTTATTTGTATGAACTTAGTACCATAAAGTTTTTCCTTCTTTCATCCATTGAGTGAATTTGATAATTTACACCTAACCTAACTTTCTTTTTTTCTTTTTTTTATCCCGGTTGGTACGTATTCTTGGTCTTGAAACTCATTGGACCTCTTTCTTATAATGTAAATGAAAAAGCAATATTTTCCGACTAACCACTGACTTTTTTACTCGCAATTGATAGTAAGACTTAAGAGAAACTATTAGTTACAATTTTCTCTCTAAACTATTTTTAATATATAAATATACCTATACCCACATGTGGGGTAGCCAGGTGGACTAACTGCATGTAATGAACATGTTATATTTAATATATATGCAAGTAACAAAGCATTGAGAATATCCAAATTAAAAGTGGCACATTCCGTACTAACTACCACAGATGACAACAATTATCGATTTATTTCTAATATAAATAATTCTATTGCTTTTTAGATAAAACACTACAAGTTCTTTGATAACAACAGTCGCATCAAGATTATATTTGGCTGCGGAGATTCATTATTTCACCGCTCTATAAACATTTATATTCATATGGATCGAATCAACAGCGGCACCAAAACTAATCCCTGTGGAACACCATTGATATCGATTTTTTTACGGAAGCTGGTATCAAATTTTGTCACTAGTTTGGTGCAAATTATATCATCTTTTATGGAAATTCAGATGATATCTGCTACGTTTATCATTCTTGGAATGACTAAATAATTTACTTCGTGTAGCACCATTGGTACCAACTTAGTCCCTTGCGGAACACCAACGCCTGCCTCATGCCTCGAACGACAATTTTATAAGTTCCGGAGTCCGTGCCAGAGGTGCGTTTACATTGAATATTTAATACTGCTGTAAATGCACTATCTGGTACGATATTCCAGGGCTGTTTTTCTTCTGTTATTATTATTTTTGTTCTTTTTATTGATTTATTTTTATGATTTTTTTATGTATTTTCATTTTACTGTCTATGATTTTGTATTTCAAATTATTTGTTGATTGTTTATTTTATGTGAATTGAATCGTTTTGTTTTGTTTAAATAAAGTCATATTTAAAAAACTTCTTTATTCGAGATTCTATAAACAAAATGAATGAAATATATTTAGGTCTACGATTTTTCACCTTCTCGATCTAATTAATTGAATATTAAAACGCCAACATTTTGTTCTGATTTAAATAAAGGAAAAGTACTAATGATATGTATGAAATTTTAATTATACCTACCTTTAAAAGGATACAACTGTGTGATGTAAATAGATATTTTAAAGAAAGGGTATCAAACCTAATAATGGTACCACATTTGAATATTTAGACCTCTGTTTAGTACATCACATTGGAATAATCTGGAGATAAGAGAACATTGATAGTACCCATTATAATTATATGTAGTTCGCTATTATAATAAAACATTTTAATTGCATATTGATAACATGAACTTATAACACAAATAGATTTATTGGCCTCAAATACAAACCAGAGTTTCACCACAAAATGTTATTTATCTATTTACTTTACCAAACAAACTTTCAGAGAATTGATAAGTTAATATAAAACAATAACAAAACTACGACTCTCTGCAGCATAATACATATTATTTAATTTATATAATGAAAATGGGTGCAATGATATACGCTATTCCTGAATGGAAGTGCAAAAAGAAACTTAGGTGACAGAGAGTCTTGAAGATAGCCTCGAATTTGAATTTTGGGTATTTTATGAACTTCTCATCAATACACTTGTAAGAAACATGGTGTTGAAAATATGATCAAACACAATGAGGAGGATCAGAACACCTGATTTTATAGAGAATTTTTTTTTTATTCCCGAAATTTCAGCTGGCATCTTTATGAGATAAGGTGAGACAAATACTTAAAATAAATCAGAGAGTAATGAATGGAAAAAATCAAAATTATGCCGGTAATTATGATTTACTCATGGACAATTCACACAGATTGATCCAGACCCAAACTATGATATAAATCTTGTATTATGGGTACTAATGCGACGACACATATTTATTACATATAAACGATGCAATTAACACATATACATTTAACACCCAGACCCAGGACAATTTGAAAAAAAAAACATATTTCATTTTGCCCTGGCTGGTAATCACACTCGGGACTCAAGAGCGTTACCTTCCGCCACATCGGCCGTCTAAGATCTCAGAATCAAGCAAGAATTTATTTGGAAGAACTAATTTAGCAAAAAGACACTCCAGATATTTTCTATTTAACCATTATATATGTGTTTATTTACATAAAATGAAGAATATATATACTTGTATACATAACTTTATCTTCTTGAATGTACCTACACATCAACCAATATTGCATAGACTAACAATTGATAAAACGACAAAACACATTGATGTTTCAAGGTTTAAAGGGTATGATTGCTTTTTTTATTGTTGGAATAATTTTATGATTTTAGAAGGTATTATATATTATAGGCTGTGCAATAGTTAAGTATACATAAGTAGGAAAGAGATTGGCATTTTAATGTTATGGAGTGAAACAGCTTAATAATATTATAATTAATATTGGAACATATTTTCTGAGAAATTTAGTAGTGATGTAGGTACCACTAGTCTATACCATACAGGTTAATGAATATGCATAGATGTTTCATACTGCAATCCAATGCAAGAATTGCACATTAATATTAAAACTGATAAGAAATAGACATACATTATTATTTGCTCTAGATGATGGTGATACTTATATAATAATAATAAACTCTTTGTTGAAATATAAACACATACACAACTTTATAATATACCTACTACAATACTATACCATCACGGCATATCCCACAAGTGGGGTAGCCAGCAGATCAGCTGTATGTAAGAAACATGCAAACTGTCCTCTTCGTGCCAATATAAAATCAAGACATTCAGGATGGGTGGCAAACCTCATCGCTGAATTTAAGATGTATAATGTCTTAATTTTTTCGAACACCTGCCTTTTACAGGACACTCGAAAACTTACGCAGAAGAGTGGGAGACCAATTCTTTACCGGGTGCTCCACGGGATAAAACTTTATAATATTACTCAACATTATAAATAAATAAATAAATAATATACTTCATCTGCACAACCAACAAATTGTATAAACTCCCTTTAATATGAAACAGGAATGATATCCCGTTCTCCAATTTATAGCGTTGCTTCGACCACTGTTTTATTAATGTTAAACATAGCTTCCGAATTTAACCGCATTTTCACATTTGTGTGAGTGAAAAATTTATTCCCATTTTATTTTTAGAAATATATACGGCAAACAGCATTTTACATGTTTAGGTACATAAATGTAAAAATATACATACATTAGATAACAATGGGTTAAATACAAAGTGTCGATAGATCAAACAGTAACCAGAGAATAATAAATTAAGAATAAATAACTGGTTTAACATACTTAAAGATCAAACATATATATACGTACGATTACCTACATTAACAATATCAAACACTAACATAATAATTTGATTGAACACAACAAACAATACAGATATAACAATAGATAGACTTTTTTATAAAAACTTAAATGTAAACATCTTCCTTATAGAGACAAGTCTCGTGTAAAAGAGGGTGAAATAATTTTAATTAAAAATTAACAACACAAAAAATACAATTAATTTCAGTAATTTAAAAAGGTTTTTTGATGAAAACCTCCCAGTAAGAGCTCATTCAAGAAATCATAACACCTCCTGAGTTATGGAATCTTTATCCTAGCATTGAATAATATCCTTATGCACTCTCAAGAGACTGGAGAATTTTGTTCCATGACAACGCTAAACTGAAACCATAATGGCACTTTGAACATAGAATGAAATAGAACACTATTTTTCAATTTATTTATTTTTAAATTTATATTTGTTTATTTGTGTTTATATGAGTAATAAAAAATAAAATATTTGTTTTGTATTATTTATTTTCCTTTTTACTTATCAACTTGTGAGAGGTATGAGAAACACAATGAAAGATTTTAGACTATCGAAACTTGCAAATGTGTATTATGTTGATAAATAATACTAATGTATCATAGGCAACACACTGAACGTTTCTACCATGCTGAATATATAAATTTCTTGCTAGGCAGAATACGACCTGTATTTTCAATACATGTTGTGAGTTCGCTGGCTTCTCCACTTGCGAGAGGTGTAATGCTGAAATGAATAGATTCAACTGAAAAGCACTTTCAAACATAACATAACATAACATAACACGTGTAGACAATTCACACAGACCGAGCTAGTCCCAAACTAAGATATGAATCTTGTATTATGGGTACTAACACGGCGATACACATATACAATGCACTAAACACATATACATGTAACACCCAGACCCAGGACAATCTGAAAAAGGTCATTCTTCATTTTGCCCTGGCCGGGAATCGAACCCGGGACCTCGTGACTCAAAGGCAAGTGCGTTAGCCTCCGCGCCACACCGGTCCGACGAATTTAATTACATATATTTGAATACAAAATAAATCAATTCTAATAAACATTCACTATCTTAAATTTAACAATGAGATTTTACATTTATCATGAAATTTATCTTTTTAATGCCATTGAGTGTTAAATATACAGCCTGTTTATTGGCTACCCCCCTTAAGAGAAATGTTTGAGATGGTAGAGACATATAGATAATGCAATGGTAGAGATTAGTGATGCAACGAACGTGTGATTTTGGATATTCACGAATGCGAATATTTGTTGCTGACATTCGCGAATAGCGAATATTGACTCCTTTAAATTTTTACAATTGCTCAAAACATTAAAATTTCTACTCCTACTAAAATGGTATAGGAATTTAAAATATTGCAAAACTCCTCGGTTTTCTAAAAGAATATTTTCTTGCAGTACCTTTTTCTACAATGCACCGGGTAAGTATCCGGTACTTTTACCGTATATCCGATACTCTATTACCAAAATAATATTCGCAAAACATTAGTATATTTTTTGCGAATACGAATGCGAATGCGAATACTTTGAAATCTGCGAATACGAATATTCGTTACATCACTTGTAGAGATATATAGATAAATTGAATGACATTCATTTCTTCTTCCTTGACGTTGACGATTAACTCGAGAGAAACTTTCTCTATCCCGGACAGCATGAAACAACTCCTCATTCGACAGACATTCCGAAGCGTTAATTATCATATCAGTTTAGGATATTCTCAACATCCTTCGGTAGGGAGTGGATCCACATTTAATTCAATTAAATTCTGAATTCAGAGATGAGGCATGCCAGCCATTCTAATATTCTACATTTATAATTATAATTTGCAATATATTACCCGACTAATTCTCTTGCAAAATGACATGAAAGATGAGAGTAAAATGAGCGAATGTAGGATGAGTGTTGTGTGTAGACTGTGTATATAGACATTGAGTGGATAATGAAAGGTTGTAAAAGAAAGTATACATATCTGAAAGAAGTGCAAGAAAGCGTGAATCGTGTGGATGAAACTCTCAAAGGTGACCATGGTAAGTAAAGAAAATTGACGTGCAGGTATTACGAACTGCATAAATAGGATGTAGGAATAGAAATTAGTCTTTCAGGAAAGGTTGTATTGATGTTCAGTCTGCTGCGTATCTCAGATGGGGGGTGCAGCGTGCAGCATAAGGGAATAGATGGAAAGATAGATGCTATATTAGTTAATGTAGGTATATATAAATTATTGTGAGAAATAATTTGAATTTAACATACAGAGGCAATTCACACAGATCGAGCTAGCCTCAAACTAATATATATGTATATGAATATTGTATTATGGGTGCTAGCACGATGTATCTCATATACAATGCACTAAACACATGTAGGTACATGTAAAACTTTCAGACCTAGGACCATTTAAAAAAGGTCATTTTTTATTTTACTCTAGCCGGGAACCGAACTCGGGATCTCAAATATCAAAAATAGTGGATCAAGATGATACCTAAAAGTCACTTTTGGATTAAGAGGAACCTAGCTATTTAATAAATCCAAATAACACCATTCCACCCAACAATAGCTTGTATTGATAGCATAATTCGAACCACACCTTCCGCTTGGAAGTCCCAAGGCATCAGATTACCGACTGTCTCAAATAGAACGATTGTATACTTTCCTGCAATCATTTATAACTTTATGCGATATTCTATCCTCTGGAGAGAGATATCGAAGACGTGGATGTAGCTTTGATAAAGATTCCAACCTAGCAGTTTTTGCCAGCCAGTCCTTCAGGCTGTCCATGTGGTTAGGACAAAAGTTTTTCCTTGGAAGATCAGATAAGTAGAAGTCAGCCGACTTCTAAGATATCCGGGTTTAGGAGAAAGTGTTCAATATTCTAATGCAATCACGTTACACGACATAACATAGATTAAAAGTCATGTATTATAAAGACGATTATGTATGCAGTTCATTCTGATATAATGTCATTAGCAGGAGTCTTACGTAGGGGGCTCCACCCCCTCAGTACGCTGCGTACGCTAGTATCTATCTATACAACACAAACCTGGTCAAGTAAGTCACTAGATCGAGATACCTACCACTGTGAAGCCTTACGAGGGACAGACTTATGCGACACTTCCTATCGTAATATTAATTTTTACCTCTATGACTATGACTACTCTTGATTTGACATATTTATAATTTTTTTTTATTTTAATATTGTATTGTAATGTTTATTATCATTTAAATTACGTTATACCTAATTCTATAATATCTGAGAATCGATTTTATTTATATTTACCTATTGACCTGAAATACTTGGATTTCGTTTTAAGATTAATATGGCAAAGGCTTAGGTACACCGTAGATATTATGATAAATATTACTTCTACTATATCATCACGGCACATCTCACAAATGGGGAAGTCAACAGACCAACAAGCTAACAGAATGTAATAAACATGCGAGTAGTCCTCTCCGTGCTTAAAATATTAATAATATTTATCCGAATTGATCCAAGGCATGTGCCTTGTACCTAGTGGGGCAGCAACAGTAGGTAACACATAAATTGTATATAATTTATGTATAAGAAATTTTAGTATGAATCGTGAAATTGGAATATGATTTTTTCATGTATTATAATTGCATGAAGAAAGCAAAGGTACGGGTGTTTCATTGTATAGAAAATCAAGAGCAAATTTTACTAATACTCAATTACTACAAACATGCGTGGTTTCTTTCAATGTCTCATATCTCTATACAAGAAAAAATCACTTAAAAAATAGAGATTCCTGCCTCTTACAGGATACTCAAAAACTAACAGAAAAGAATGAGAGATCTATTATTTTCCGAAGACTTCATGGTTATTGAAACCGGCCATTGTTTATTGGTTAGTTTGATATATGAGTAAATGAAAATTATCTACGAACACCAGTTACTTGATTTGTCGTAAATCATATGATAGTAGAAATGAAGTTAAATTGACTTTGACTGGTTGATTTTAATAATCATACAAAATAAGTCAGAACAAAAAAAATCTTAAGAACAATACTTAGATAGCCATTGGACTGACTGCATATGAAGAATATACAGGTCATACACTCCATGCCATAACATGATGAATAGCTAGCTGATTACAGAAGTTTTATTATCTTATAAGTTACATATTATATTGATACCTTGTGATGAAGAGATAAAATGTGATGATTTAGTTTTACAAGTATTTTATTAAAGTGACTCGAGTTTCAACGTGTATTGTCTTTTTCAAAAGATCTCAAATTCGAAGTCGAAACTCGAGTCACTTCAATAAAGTACTTGTAAAACTAAATAATCACAATTTATTTCTTGATTGATAAGGAGTTTTACAAAATAAATAAAATAAAATACAACCTTCTTTCTTCAACTATAGAACATACAAACATTAATGAGAACATACTTGATTTGCAAAATGTTCATGAAAATTTTAAACATCAATAATTAATAAATTATTTTTCCTTTTGTTCGCAGGTTTTCATTATTCCCGTAACAACCAATGAAAATGAGGGAAAGGCTGGACTTAATTTATTGCTGAACCAATATTTGAAGGATGTCCAAAAGTTCAAAGAAGTTCAACACAAAATAAAATATATAAAAATACTGCGAGTAATCAGTCAATTATTTTCCCTATTCCTATACCTACATATTATATTATTTTACAAATAAGTAGATATATAATTTAGTTTTGTTTTGTTTTTAAATAAAAAAAAACGGTAAGTATTTGATGTTAAAAATTGTGTGATTATCTCTTGTTTAATTGACTTTATTCCATAGACGAAAATTTCATATTGCAAAAACTATAAGTTAGTATATCATTTGCTTTTCATTTTCTTATTCAATTGTTTTTTTATTACTTATCTGAATTTCAAAGGCTTGTAAGACATTATGCAAAACAAATTCGTAATAAAAATTGAATAAAAACGAGGAAAGGAACTGATTTTAAAGTTCTATTAAAAATGCTTTTGATAATAAAGTTTCGTCCATGGTTTAAGTCACAATTTGACACATTCACAAATATCTTTCAGAATTCTTAATGATTATATATTTGTTATTGATAATTGATTATATTTTTTCCTTGATAATGGATTATATCTTGTTACTTGGATGGCTTTCGTGAACAGAATACTTGTAAGAGAATACCAGACCGTCTCCTTCTGATGAAAGTCGATATATGTACATCCCTAAACAACTATAACATGAAATTGAATGTTTTCACATCCACGCCAACAAACCAGCTGCATGTAATAAATATTCTAGTCATCCTCTCCATGCCAACATAAGTTAAGATATTTATAATGGGTGGCACACTTTATCGCTGAAAAACTTATGAAAAAGAGTGGAAGACCCTTCTCTCCAGGAGACTGTCACTATCTAAAAAAATAATTCTTAAATAGTAATAATAATATGACTATTTATAGAGCGCCGTACTGTTATAATATCACTTCAAGGGCGCTTTAAATTATTTAGGATCAACATGCACGTCCATTTTCAAAAAACTACATAATATCAAGTAAATTGTATATTATGTACTGCTGCAACTATTTTTGAAGTGAAATATCTAAACTTAACAGACTGAAGATATTTTTAATTTTTTTAATTTTAATTTCTATTACTATATTTCGACTGCATAATATTTCGAAACATTAGAGGTATTTTAGGCTTTTTCATTATAAGTGCCTTTGAATTCTGAAAGATATTTATTAATCTGAAAGTCACAGTACTTAATTGTACTAATCTGAATGTGGCAAATTATATTTTTTGTACAATATAATTAGGAGACGCTCGGAACCAGATTCAGCAAGGCTACTATTTTCAGGTAAGTATTTTAATGTTTAATTTTCAGATTCCTGAAATTCAGAATGCAGTATTGATGAACAAAGACGAATAATTATATTTATAGATTTTTTTCAGAATTAGGTATGCAGGAATAAAACAACTGTAGTTATTATAACTGTATTTCGTATAATATTCATTACTTTAGTAAAAATATTTGGATGGGTCAAAAAAAAAGGCTTACATTTTCAGAATAAAAATATATTGAAACTATATCAATGACTCTAAAAATATACATACTTCATTCCATTAATCATCAAATTTGTCTGTAAGATTCGATTTCCCTTTTTCCAATTTTAGAAATTTTTATCCTAGTATAAATTATTATTTCGAGTCATTTTTATATATATTTATTTTCTTTTTCATATTAATTCAATTAATTTGCGCTTCTATTAAGTATGCATTATAAAGTTTTTCGCACTTTCATAAAATTTTATTTCATTATATTTTCCACTATTTTTCATGTTAAAGATATAATCATTGATTTAATTTTAATTCTATTTATTATAGAATTATACTATATAAATAGAATTAAAATTAATATACAGTTATCATGTAAATAACATACAGTTATCATGTATGTTTTTAATGTTTTGTTGTGCTTTATAAATGTTTTTTTTTTATCAAAAACTGTGAAGACTTTTCAGGAGCTTAATTTATCAAAATATAAAAAACTTATGAATGTTTTAAATTTTTTTACCGCTTGGCAATCAAACATTCATTATTAAACATTTCATTGCTGTAATTCAATGAAATTGAATAAAATTGTTTTATTTTTTATTGTTTTTTAAGAAAATAATATACCCCTATTGCTAGTTTTTTACGTCAATATATTAGTACACGAGAGATTAAAATTTCATTTTTATGTTAAAATAATCAAACATCGAATCTGTGTGAAAAGGAACATGGACGAGAAAATATGTTTAAGAAAACTCCTTGTTCCGTTAAGAAATAATATCATTCCCCTTAAAAAAAAAACTTATTTTTACTTAGATTTACTGGTATTTTTCAAATAATTTTCTTTCTTTTTTTCAAATCATATTGAATGTCAAAGATTTGATATAATTCCTCATTTATTCCTGAAGTCTTCATATATTAAATGTTATTAATAATTGTTAAGATATATGTTTGTTAAATGTTTACAATTTTATGAAAAAGGCCGATTTCATAAAAAAATATCACATTTATTTTTAAAATTTCCACTTACTTTCATGGGATTCATACAATATAAACCTAATATTAACGTATATAAAGCATATTTTTGTTTAAAAAATATAACTTGCTTTCTAAGCATCTTTCAAAAAATGTTTAAACTTGAATTATTTAATGTTTATATGTTACATTAATTTAAAATACGCTGTCGCGATTTCAGTGCACTTGCACTATTGACGAGCTTTTCAAGACTTTTTTTTTTATTTTTCCTGCTGAGACTGCCTTGGCCAAAAGCTGTTATGGTCTTAGTGTAAGGTGATGTTTTTAGAATAATGATAATAAACAACAATTTTATTGCTACGTGTTATAGTAAATATTGTATATAACGACATATTATGGTGTTCAGAAATTAAACTGAATCTCTATGTATATTTAAAGTTAGTTTATGAAGCCCACATTTCACTTTTAATAAAAAGGAACTTTATCTTTTATGAAATCGGGTGTAAATGTTTGATGTCTTTCATAATAACATCAATTTTATTTAAAACTTCGTATCAAAAAGTACCTACTACGTATATGTATATATATTTATGAAAAATTGTTTGAAATGTCAACCATACATTTACTTTGCTTGATTCGTATCGAAAACGTGACGTCACCGATTCGAATAATTCAAAATTATGGATGAAGATGGACAAGTACCTACTTACTTGTAAGAATTGTTGGAATTTATTATATCACATTTTTGATATGGCAAAAATGCTTGTAATATATACACAAGCGAAAGTTGGACATGGTTGAAGAAGGACGAAAGTGGAATAAATACTGTGGAGATCCAATCGCTGAGAAGAATTTTGGTAATGTGGTGTAGGCGAATATCGCCAGGGCAGCAAAATATCGCCAGCCATTTGAACCGTGTGAACAAAATGACAGCTAGTCTGAAACGATAAAAACCAGTACAAACGATATCGTCTCGAGTTGACCACCTTCCAACTTTCTCGGCCGATTGAACGATTTGCGCGTGCGCAGATATGCGCGGCGTTCGTATCTATGGTAAAAGCTTTATAACCTATAAATTTTATAATGTTTCCCGCTTCGTGACAGCTGTTATCTTTTTTGTTGGTTTGTGGAGTTTGTTTCCTTAATTAAAAGGCGCCTTATAACCTCTACTCGACTAAAAATAAACACTTCGAGATCTCCATCTCGACGTCCGCCATTCTGAAAACAGTGTCAAAATCAAAGCGCATCTGACAGATCGTTTCTAAATCGGTGGACTGTGTGAACAGGTGTGACGATAAATAGGCGTACGGCGAATTTTGGTTTTTCGCCTGACGTTATATTTTGAAATTTGCCTGGCGATATTCGCCAAATGTGAACACCCCATAAAACGTTGTGTGATTGAGCGAGGAATGAGAATATTAGGAAGAGGAGTTTTGTGTAATCTGCAATGGTTTGAACATGCAGAGCGAATGGATGATGAAAAGATTATGATGAAAGTATATTTTTCTGAATGAGTTGGTGTGCAAAAGCGCTAACGTCCGAGAACTACGTGGCTTGACCACGTAGATCAAATTCTCAGGGACGACCGTGTGTCGAGTAAAATAAATCAGCGTGCAAGAAATTGTATGAATGTGGAGGAGGCAAAAGAAGTATGTATGTAAGGATAGAGCAATATGGTGTTACAGTCTCTCTGCCTACCCCACTTGGGACACGGCGTGAGAATATAGATAGATCTTTTTGATACGAACGAAGCAACGTTAAATAGTAATTTAGACTAGAGAAATACGAAAATATTCTATATCTCTTATTAAATGTCATAGTAATCTTAAAATTTATTCATCAATGAATAAATCAATTCATTATAAATATCAATTCATTATAAATATCAATTCATTATAAAAATTCATTATAAAAAGTAACAATTATTAAATTTAATGATTTATTTGTCTCAATTATCAACATATTTAGTAGATACTCGTGTGTGATTTATTTGCATTATTTTGCGATTTATTTGCTTATTTGTTGATACGAAGTTTTATATTAAATATAGTTTTATATTAATTTTAACAAATTTCGCATGATTGTTAATTTTATTGTTATTCGTATTGAATTGGTCTTAATGTGTGTCTTTTATGAAATGAAAAATATTTGGGGAGCTAAAAAT
Source organism: Athripsodes cinereus (assembly GCA_947579605.1). Lineage (NCBI taxonomy): Eukaryota > Metazoa > Arthropoda > Insecta > Trichoptera > Leptoceridae > Athripsodes > Athripsodes cinereus. The sequence goes on from OX388321.1 coordinate 1,622,977, forward strand.
ATACAAACGTTCTATCACGAATATACTCGTACTTGACTTCAAAACTTCGAATAATTCAAAGTTTCATTTAAAAACAAGTGTAACGTTAAATCATTCGAAAGTTTGGCGTCAATTTTTGTTCAAGTTCGTGATTGGGGTATTGGATAGTAAAATAATAGATAAGTGCAAATTTCTCTAAGAATATCCCAAAACAAATATACCTAAATTATTTCTATCAATAGATTTAATCCAAATCAATTTACCTAATATTAAGAAAATTAAGATTCTGAAAACATACACTTGGGTAGTTCGCTCATGAACAGCAACAAATATTGGCAAATTATATGTTTACGTGCATGATTAATAAATCTTCAAGTTGTCCTCTCTGTGCCAATAAAAATTAAGACATTTAAGATGGGTGATATCATTCATAGCAAAATTGATTACATTGCCATAGTTGATATGTGACATTTTACACTTAAAAACTTACTGGAAATAGTGGGAAACCTATTTTGGCTACAATTTCTATGGTACGCAAGGGTTGCATGTGAAATGAGCGGACTTACCTATTTAAGTATTCATTTATATAAATATAATTTGACTTAGAATATTATGATGTTTTTTGATGTTATAAATGTTTATTGTATGTATTTATATGTTCTGAATGTTTATTGTTTTTTTTTTTTATTTTTTAGATGACAGCCTTGCTGAAGATGATAAAGTATAAATATTAATTATTTATTTGTGAATGTGACGTCCGCCTTGGCAGTGTGGTTAGCTGGTTGTTTCAATTATAAAATACAACCACTAGCTTCACTCCCATCTCGAATGTCTTTAGACTTCGATCAACTTTTTTACAATCAATAAAAAAAAAAAGTCTATCAATCAATGTATAACTTATACCATCACGGCATCTCCCGCAAGTAGGGTAGCCAGTGGACTAACTGCTGCATGTAATAAGCATGTAATGGTAACATGTAAACATGTAAAAGGAATATAGACTTTTCACAAATTAATCGATATCCTAAAAGAGTGTAATAAAAGTTGAAGTTTAATAATATAAAGAATAAAAAGTTTATCGTTGAAAGAACTTTTAAGATGTGCTTGAACATATACAGTGTTTTGAACTTTTGTTTTGAATAATATAAAAATTTCTTTAACTGAAAAAGAATCGGTACAAATCAATTTGTAAATCAATAAAGTGTAGGTATACATAAACATCTTTTATAAAATGAACTATGATATAAATTAACTGGGAAAATAAGTATTTTAAGTTATTCATAATATGATTTTAATTAAAAGTTCTAAAAATGATTAAGGATCAATGATCCATAGTCGAAGCACTTCGATGTCTTGGTGTTGCAAGAAAATAAGTGTTAATTTGATGCTTCTGTGTTTTATTTTTAATAAATGTGCTATGAATTATTGATTACTATTGTTTTATTTATTTGTTTGTTGTTTTTTTTTCAAATTCTCAGAATGAATATATACAATAAAATATTTTGTTTATTTTATAAGAATAATGATTTATTTATTTTCCCTTACCTGTAATTCCCACAATAAAGATAGACTATGTGTCGAAAATTATAAGATTTAAAATCTTTGTACACTAGCCTTTCGGCTAGAATTAAAGAGGTCAATTGAAAATCAAATACAATTCATTATGCAATGGGGAGTTTGAAGAACTGAAATTCACTCAATTTAAATGCAAAGCCTTCATTACAAATTTTTAAGAAAACACTTATCAATTTTACTGGACGTTAATACATGATTGCTAATTGTTTCAATTTATCATATATTTTTGAAGGATTGACTATATAACAGTTTCGAGACATTTTGAATGTTTTTTAATGAGTATTTCACAATGCACTTTCGTTTGCGTGTGCATTGTGGAATACACTTTTAAAAACATTCAAAATGTCTCAATAAAATTCAAAGTTGATAAACTTAAGCTAAAATAATCCCACAAAACTATTAAGTAAATATGGTGTGTCTACATGAAATTTATATATATGTTTCATTGATGTTAAATTATTTTCGGCTTGGTCAGAAATTGAATTTCAATTTCCTTTTTACTCCAATATTTGTTTTAATTTTTTTTTAAGTATTACATATCATATCTGTATTGAATAATTTCATCTTTTTACATCTGAAATCGGAAAGAAAATCGATATTATATAGTATCTAGGCTTTCATGGTAAGTATTATACATACATACGTAAACTTAAATATTTTGTAATGAAAACCAGTTAGTTTTAAAATCAAATTAAAATTCATTAAATAATGTAATGATTTTTACTAAAATTTGCAGCATTTTGAAACATGGCCAAAATTTTGGGCATTCAGGATTTTTTCATAAATATTTATGAAAAAAAAATGTAAAACTTAAGGGGCTGAACATACATCCCTAATTAATTTATAAACAAAAATCATAGTTATCAATAGAATAATTACATAAGAGCACTTTGTACCACTGATTTAAGCGCTTAAAATATCTTAGGATGTTCTCAAAAGATGGTGCTCTCGGAAATTTGGTAAGTACCTATAGTAAGTATGATTGAAATAGTTACTTCTGTTAATACTGTCAAAGAAATGTATTTTTTTCATCCGCATATGGTCAGATTCAAATGGAACATGATTAGGTACGAGAGAAAAATTTTGAGCAAATAATAGTAATAATAACTAGACAATTTTTTAAGATGCGCCCTTTTGTGGAAAAACCACCGCAAAGGCCCATTCAAGAATCATAACACCTCCTGAACAATAGGGTCCTAACCCTGCCTTGAACACCTTCACACTCTCCAAAGTTTGCAAATCATAGGGAGTTTTGTTCCAAATATTCAGTTAAATGCTGGAATTCAATTGAATGGCTAACTGTCTCATTGAATCACAATGAAATTGAATATTCTGCCCGATTATTGAATTTAGTTTCTTGATTTGGCACTGTAGCGCTAGGATTGATAAACGTTGCATTGCGTTTAACAATCTTGTTAGCCATTAAACTGAATGCCGGCTTTCAACTAACCGCCTAGTCATTCAGTTAATTGGCTAATTTAACTATCTGGCGGCGACATATATTATACTTGATTGAATTGGTTGGATTCTACCCAATTATCTTAGATTAGTCATACTATAAAAAGAAAAAAGCTTACTTGTAACGTAGATAAAATGCATACATGCCTGTGTTGGTAAATAAATTTAATTATTGGTTTGGGATCAGAAATCTCTCTCTCTCTCTCTCTTTCTTCACCCTTTAACGCTCCTTTCGGAGCACAGGGCAGTAACCAACCTTTTCCATTCAAAGCGTCTCTGCGCAAGTTGTGCCACCTACTCCAACGATATTCCTAGTGTTTCGTTGTCATAGGGTGTAGTGTAAAAGAGGGAAAGAGGGATATTCAAACAGCCGCTACCATTGTTCATTTATTTGTTAACTTATGGAACAGTGCTCTTTTTGGCCAGCTGTCATTAGACATTCTCAAAACATTGCCCATAGGAATCAGAAATAGCTTATTCAAAATATAGAAGTAGGAATAAAGATTTTATTATTTAATTTCATTAAGAAGAATCGCATCGAGTAAATATTGTTTGCGTATTTGAGTAAACAAATTTCGTGTTACAGATATTTTGTAGTCATATGAAATTTCAAATATTTATTTTTAAACACTTGGAAGGAAGTTCCCCAGTATTGAAATACATACATATGTAGGTATGCTTAGATTGTTGGAAAATTTATATCAATACCGATGTCTAATAATGAAAAATATATATATATAATTGAGTAACAATTGTTTTGTGATGAAAAATAGTCGGTAGTTCGATTTCGGGTTTACTATTTGATACCAAAATCCTACCACGGGCTTTTTTCATCTGCACAAAAAAGATCTCACTTTATTGAAGAATTCAGATGGAATGGAAATCAACTGAAAGTAAAATATAAAAGGTAAGAACTATCTATTTGTGGACTTTACTCAAAAACGAATGCAGAAGGTTCTCTCTGAAATTAGTAAGACCATAGATATTGGATGTATTTTATATTTGACAATCTGTCACAACTCACAAATAGATTTTAAGATACTTGATGAAGTTTTAAAAAAACACTATTTTTATTAAATTTATCAAACATGAATGAAAATAGAATCCTTCTAGGAAAGATTTTCTCTCTTTTTTTCGGGCATAGCTTACAAATTTAAAGGAATCATGCAAATTTCTTATGTTTGTAAAGGAATGTGGTTTTACATTTCGACAATGCAAATAGTTCACGAAGGATTCTGTTTAAATTTTCCTTCTGCGTAGCCATCTGTCGAAATCTTGAGAAAGCTCTATTCCTGGAAACTGACTACGCTTGTGAAAAAAGTTTGCCTAAATTTTAGGAAAGAATGTAAACTAGCCACAGAAAATATCGACAGCTCTCCATATAGAGGCCGATAAAATTGTTTCATGTACTACATAGACAGATTGAAAAGCATACTTTACAGTCATATTGTAGAAATCATTAGATATCTAATATTTTTTTATAAGTAAATCTTGGATATCTATTCTTTCATGATGCAGAGTGAACTTTCTGTATTTATAATCTTTAAAATATATCCCAAATATGTACCTATATGAAATTCAATGGGTGTAAACCAGGGGGAGCGAACGGGTCAAAGTAATTCATAAACACTAGAACTCAGCATGTTTCAAATTTGGAAACTGCTCGTTCACTTCAAGCGCGTAATGTAACATCAACTAGGTATTTCAGTTCTACGAATTGTTATAGATTTGATGACAGTTTCACATCAGAAGATTTCATAGTGTGTAGCTATCACCAAAACCATAGCTTTCCGTATTCCACAAGATTCAGGAAATTAAATATTTTATTAAGATATTTCAACGTTATACATACTATACATACCTACACTTATCAAATATCAGAGGAGTAGTTCTAAAGTCACCAAATAGATTATACCTCAATATTACCTAAACCAACTATTCAGTTTCTGGATAGTTTAAACATTTAATATCATAAATCGTTTACAATGTAATCGAAAGGCACCAATTCATTGTAACCCTTGTTTGCATAGATTTTTGGCCACTTTCCCGATTCCTCGTATACAGGCTGTTCGATTCGTACCTATTTCCAAAAACATTTACATCATCCCATGGATAAATCAGTTTTTTTTCTGATAGTTGACACCAGAATAATAAATAACAAATTTTAATATTCATTTTCAGTCATGAATGCCACCACCGGGACAGACATAAAATTATCAACGAGCCTTATTTTTAAAACTTAAGTGACAAATGAAAACTCCTTGGGGTACGCCACAATATTAATCGATTTTGAGAGAGTTTCTATTGTGATTCATTTCAGAGGACTAAATAATGCTCACGGAAGGTATGAATGTGAGTGAACAATTACTGTTATAAATTGCTCTTTCACGTGTGTACATCTGTTGTCATTATCTGCTGCTGGATATAAAAATTCTCTACATGAAGACTCAAGATTATCAACAACAAAATTATTGTCTCATGAAATTTAGCCTGAGAGCAAAATACTCTGTAAGAAATGTATTATCTGGAACTATTATGACATGAATTCTAAGGCGCATTACATCCGTTAGGGGGTCAGATGGCTTGGCCACTTTACATGACACCTGCCAAATTTAAAAGCGTTACGAGTAAGTGGGAAAGAAAATTGGATTATCAGCCACCAAATAGGCACTTTGAATTTATAGACACTGATGATAATTTTTCTATTACTGAGGCAGACCTATTTCTATTTCTGCCTTCACTTCTCAAATCTGTAAATCAGTGATGAGCTGTTTTTTTACGTCTTTTTCCAATCTCGCGATGCGCCCAATAAATTGAAGTATTCTGAAATGTTATGACCCAGGTATCCGACATATTATTTATCCATTTTTTTTAAGATTAGACAATTATTTTTGCTGTAATGATTACAGTCGGAGGCCAATGCGAATCCTAATCAACGTGCGAGAGATGTTTTTGAAAGATGCGTATGTATTTTTTGTTGATACAATGAAAAAAAATACATCGTAACTTTAAAATACGTCTTTCAAATATACGCAAAACTTCGCACCATAATGAAGAGCAAAGATTATGACATTTCATATTATTGGTATTGTGAAATAGTGAGGAACTCTATTTTCAAGATATTTACTTATTTCCCACTGAAGAGAATATTTCCACAGATTACCATCTTGTATTGTGATGTTAGCTACCTATGTGATATTTTGTGAATGAAGCAATTTGTTGACTTTCTTTTACTATTTGTATTGTATTATTATGATTTTATCTATCTGACGACAATTTTTAATTGATACTATGTAATTTAAAAACGGACGTGGATGTTGATCCTAAATAATGTAAAGCGCCCTTGAAGTTATATTATCACAGTACGGCGCTATATAAATTGTCATAATATCATTATTTATAGTTTTCCACGATTTATACACTAAACAATAAGAAGTGACCGTAGAATTAGCACAATATCATTATTTTTCTTACTGAGGTTGCCTTGGCCAAAAATTGTTTTAGGTAGGTACTTCCAGTGCAGGGTGATATTTTTCAGATAAAAACGATAATCATAAATTTATTGAATTTTTTATTATTAATTAAATATTTATTGTTTGTTATTGATGCTATGTATATATTCGAAATATAATATATTCGAAATGTAGAATACAATATTATTTTGTTAAATAAATCAACTCTTCAGTTCCACAGGTCAACAACTGAATTTAGATTTTTGGCTGATAACAAAGAAAATGATGAAATTCATTCAATGATGAAAATAATGATATTCATTCAATTCCACTTATAAAAAATTCTTAAATTTGAATAACTTCTATTAGAAGCCATTTAGAAGCACATATCGTTCCTCTTCTGGCTAACTGTCGTATCTAGAGGGTTACTCCCGGGTATTCCCGCCCGGGAATTCCCGGGAAAACCCTCTAATTTTTATTTCCCGTTTCCCGGGAAAAAAACGAATCCTTTCCAGGGAAAAAATACAAATTATTAGTCATGCAGATTGCCATACCGATACCGAAATCTTTGTTTAGTTAACTGTAATAGTCGTGATAAACTTGTAGAAGCTGACGAATATTTTGATATGAAAATATGAAAAATAATATTAATTACCAATATAAGTGTTATACTTTAAAAAAAAAAAATTATAGCTTCAATGTATTCGTTTGAAAGAAGCATAATTATTCTAAATATAATTCGAAATCGGAGGTGTGTTTGGCCGACAATGTATAAGAATCCTACAATTTTTCATGTTTTTTTTTTTACATATTTCGAAAAGTTAGATAGTTCTTAAAAATATTAATGCAGCCAACTGTCATTGTTTTCGTTTTATTCATGGATATTAACCGATATAAAAAATCTTTTTTTGTCGAAATTTCTCATTTTTTAAAGTCAAAAATCTTTAAAAAGCTTTGCCAAAATCCATAACATTTTTTTGCTTGATAGGATGATCAAAAATTAAAAGTTTATATATTTTGTAAACAATTTTTATTTTGATATAACATAGAGTACCTAAATAAATCTCGTCAGTCAGCTATTTAGTTTTTTTCAGCAAATTACTTATATTGGTAACAAAAATTTAATTTTTTTTTATCAAATCAAAATGCTTGCAAGGGTCAACCAGTTATGAGAGTTTTTATACCAAATTTGTTGAAAATTGAATATTTATAAATATAATAATGAATTTCCCGGGAATCCCGGGAAATTCATTTTAAAATTTCCCGTTTCCCGGGAACAAAAATAATCCGGGAAAAGATACCCTCTAGTCGTATCTGACATTTTTGGCGAAATCGAGCTATGATCACCAGTGCGTACTTATATAATTATGTGCCCTGCATGTTCTCACTGAAGATCACACCTGTAACTGTTACCATTATCCTGGAACAGCTTTCTGATTTGTTGTCGTATTTAAGATTACTCTAAATTTTATTAAATAAACATCTTTCAAAAGGGACATTGAAGAGAGAGTGTTACTTAAAAGATTCCCACGATGGCGGTTTTGGCCGGTTGGCCCTTCAGGCCTGCCCAATGGCCCGCCCGTGAGGACAAATTTAGTTTAATTATGCGGATAAATAGTAGTTCACAACTCTTGAGATATCCGGGTGGAGGTGGGTCTCTCTTCGATACTCTAAATAAAATGTGTTGTCGTACCTAAATTTCTCAAAATTTCATCACAAAAATGATTCTGAGATATATAAAAATACAAATAAAATAATGTACTTACTATATTTACACTGTATCATATAATTAGGAGAGACGAAAATATGCACGGCAAAACACAAAAAACGCTCTCCTGAACAATTTACATTTTAGCAGATACGACTGTTAGTCAGAAGAGGGACGATATTACTTGTTTTGATTTTTCGGTAGACCGCTATACTGCTTCAAAACTTTAACGTGACATATCTTAGAATATCGAGTTGTTGGTCTATATCAAGGGTGGCCAACCCGCGGCCCGCGGGGTGCCTGATTGTGGCCCGCGAAGCGTATGCACCATTTTTTTACATAATAGTCGGTACAAGTATTTGGGTTTATAACAAAAACCCAGATATATCTTTTAAAAAAAAAAGAAAAAAGTACCTACCCGTTACTTTTTTGAAAAAAGATATTTGGAGATTCTAAAATTTGGCCCGACTGCTGAAAAGGTTGGCCACCCATGCTCTATAGTCGCGTAATGTTGCGTGCCTACTTGTGGCCTGCGAAGCATTTGCACATTTTTTTTTTAATAATAGTCGGTACAAGTACGCGTTAATTTTTTGAAAGGGGTATTTTGAGAAAATATTCTTAAAGAAAACCGAGGAGTTTTGAAACATTTCAAATTCCTATACCATTTTGAAAATTTTTCGACGGGGGGTAGAAATTTTAAGGTGAAGTAAAATTATTAAATGTTCCATATATGGAGTATATATGTAATTCTGAAATTTGGCCCGGCTGCTGAAAAGGTTGGCCACCCATGGTCCATATGGAGTCGGAGCGTCAAAGTGTGATATGAAATAATTACAATAATGAGTGCATGTTTATTGTACCTAAAAACAACTAAAGATTTTCATAATTTTTCATCCTAAATAAATTTGTCATGAGCTCAATGAGTATTTTCGAGAATATAATATATATATTTGGAGAACGGATTCCTATACATCCTCCGATGGGACCATGAATTTGGAGGATGTATAGAATTATGTTTTACCTGTACACAACATCGGAAATTGTTATCCTAATCTCAACTTTTCAGAACGGTGATGGGCTGAACATGATAATAAATATGTTCTTCTAAGATTTTTATTATGGCAGTGAGTCTACTGGTGTTGTGGAAACACAGTCAACGCAATATACTCATAGCTTTAATGAATGTCTTACAGTCAACACTTCTAAGAGTTTAATGGAGGGATGTACCTATGTATATACGTAACTAGCTGACCCAGCGAACTTCGTACCGCCTAACAATCAATGAGTGATTAATACTTTTAATCTCTTTACAAACTCCCGTAATTGTCCTAGTGTGTCATCGTATAGTGTAAAAAAAAATCATTTATATTGACCAATTATTATACTTGACTCAGATTTGTTTATAAATTATCTGCTGTACCTACGTAATATAATTATGTAGATACTAATTTATATTTTTAAGTAAATACCTATTGTATGGATAACGATTCTAATTTGAAAATATATGCAAAAATAATTCTATAAATAGGCCAATCTATACAAAAACATCATCGTTGCTTTTGTATAATTCTCCATTTTGCATTTTTTATTGAAATTAAAAATGTATGGTGTAAATAGTTTTCTTCGTAATTTCTACCCCGTGAATTTGTAAGATATTTTAATAGCCTATCGGCTATTCGGGGCAGAGAAAAATCCAACAAATCAGAGATCGTTCAAATCGGTACAGCCATTCTTGAATTATAAATAGTGTAACTAACACCACTTTCTTTTATATACATAGATATGGATGAGACGATAATACTGGTTGGATCATAATTTGAGAATATTCAATGTTAGACAACCAAAAGGAGATAATTATTTTGCCTCTTGAGCCTATCGACAACCCAAACTACCCTTTTCCACAATCCACAGTTCCAATGACATCAACTTTTTTAAGTATATACGAGGGCGGTCCGATAAGTACTTAGCCTACAATAGAAAAAACGAAAATTTTGGAAAAGTGGCAATTTATTTTTCAACATAGTCTTCTTTTAGCTCGATACGGTTAAACCAGCGATTCTCCAACTTCTTTAACCTGTCTAAAAAAAACGTTTTCTCGAGGTCTGCAAAGTAAGCTTCCGTGGCGGCAATGCCCTCCTCATTCGACTCAAATTTCTGCCCAGCGAGTGATTTTTTCAAGTTTGGAAACAGAAAGAAGTCGCACGGAGCCAAATCTAGAGAATACGGTGGATAGAGCAGCAGTTCGTAGCCCTATTTGACCAATTTGGCCGTGGCGACAACGGAGGTGTGAGCCGGTGCATTGTCATGGTGGAAGATCACTTTTTCTTCGTCGAATGGGGCCGTTTTTTCTGCAATTCGGCGTCGAATCGACCCAATAGTTTGGCATAGTAGAGCCTTGTCATCGTTTAACCCTTCTCCAGGTAGTCGATGAAGATCAAACCTTGTGAATCCCAGAAAACGGTGACTATCACCTTTCCGGTCGATAGGACAGTCTTCGCCTTCTTTGGAGCACGTTCGCCGGGTAAAATCTACTGTTTCGACTGTTCCTTGGTCTTTGGTGTGTACCAGTAGATCTAAGTTTTGTCAATGGCTACGAAACTATGCAGAAACTCTTTCGGATCGCTCTTCAATAGCGTCATACACTGCTCTGAAGTGGTCTCACGGTTGCGCTTGTTGTCTGGAGTGAGAAAACGCGGCACCCATTGCGCCAACAGCTTTCTCATGTCCAAAATTTCATGAATGGTTTAATCCACGTGGTCTTTTGAGATGCCTATTATCTTAGCTTTCTTACGCACCTTCAACCGGTGGTCTGCCATTACGATATCGTGGATTTTTGTCACGTTATCTTCCGTGGTAGCCGTTTTCGGGGCACCTTGGCGTGGCTCGTCAAAAACCGACCTACGACCATGTCGAAACTCTTAAACCAATTTTTGACGATCGCTATCGAAGGAGAAGAGTCACTGTACACAGCATCCAAGCGCTCTTTGATTTCACTGCGCGATTTCCCTTCCAAAAACAGGAATCGAATCACCGACTGATATTGCTCTTTTTCCATTTTTCTAAAATCCGTGGACCCGCCCGCTTCCGCACGCGGTCAAAACAAAACCATAAGTCTAATTTGGCTGAAATTTTGACAGTGACTGTCCACAAGAATGCACTACACGATGGTATATTTTTCTTGTGATAGTGACGTTATCGGGCGAAGAGGCAAGTACTTATCGGACCGCCCTCGTATGTATTATTAAGAATGTTGTAGGAAATAATGACCCCTATTAATGTGAAATGGCCAGTGTGGTGCAGAGGTAATAATCTTGCCTGTGAATTAAAATGTCCTTGGTTCAATTCTCTGCCAAAGTAAAAAGAAAAATGACCTCTTTAAAATTTTCCTGGATCTGGATGTTACAAATGTATATGTTTGTGTGTTTTAATATGTATATGACATCCTTAACAAGATTCATATCTCAATTAAAATATCTATGTTAAAAAAAAACAGGAGGAGGCTTATTTGTATCCTGTGCTCCAACCAGGAGTGCAGAAAAAAAGAAATGTGTGGTTTGGGGATCGAATATGGACAAATCCAAAAATGGATTTTTTATTTAACTAAGTATGCAGAAATATTCTTTGTGCCAGGTTCTATAGTTCTATGAAAAATAAGAGAGAGTCGAGATTTGCATTGAAAACAGTTAAAATTCAGTTAGTTTTTGGACTCTACTGACATTTTTCAACGGCACAGTGCACAGATGTGGAAAGTACAATATTTTCGGTCAAATTGAGATGCAAAGATAAGTAAACAAAAAAAAGTATTTTTTCAAAGATTATTGTGCACGAATATGGTAAGTTGTAAATAATAAATCGGTGATTATGATAATGTATTAATAAAATCTTCAGATTCATAAACAAAGCAAAAGTTAAACTTTCAAAATGCTCCCCTGTAAAATCACCTCTGTGGCACTTACCACATCTGTCCACTGTGCCATCATTATTGCAAGAGGATAATATGTCCAATTTCGATATCCCAAGCTACTTGTATGTAAATAAAAATACATTATTGTATTTGTCAGTTATTTTAATCTCATATATTTAACTACAAGATTATTATCATTAAAATAATATTAAATTAGTATAATATATTCTATACAGAGAATCATCACAGAGCTGAAATTCTGTAGTCTTAATAAAGTGCAAACAAAATAGTTGTTGTTTATATCATTATTATTTATATCAATACATATTTATTTATTTATTATTATTATTATTGTTTGTTGTACATTTATTGCAATAATAACAAATACACAGTTACATTATTACAAATACATGACATGACATTCAACTGTACAAAATGTCATTTCATATTCTGCAAAATCAACTTTGTTAGCTAGTAACGACCACATTAGAGTTACAAACGAACAAACGAGCAACTCGTCAAGACGACTTACCTAAAATATGTTGTTAAATTTTAATGAACTTCCACCAAGAGTTCTTGGTTGATAAGTTTATAAACTTGAAAGAAATAATATGAACCATGTGACAACGTTTTAGGTCTGTGGGAAGACATCTAAGGACTAAATCCCACAATGGACTACATCTAGAAGTCGAGGTGGGCAAGGTCTTTGGATGGAGAAAAAAAAAAAAAAAAAAAAAAAAAATGTGACAACACTTGCAAGATTCTGACATGCTTGAAATTAACTGCTTATTACAACACTAAAAATGTTATTTGTCTTCTTTTTTATTCAAGTAATGAACTTAGGGGTGAATTTACAAGTACCGTAGAATGGGGTGAATAGGGACTATGTGGTGAATAGGGACAATTTGAAAAAAAATATGTATCTGCTCTCAAGTTAAGTAGATCAAAGCGCTTTTCAAGAAAAATGTAATATATTTAAAATATAAATATTTTTCTGAGTTGCAACACTTTTGTCTTTGAATTTGACGTTTACAGCTGTCATTTATTTCGCTCCAAAACTAACGCGTATTGGCGGCTAAAATTTTACTCTGCAAAACTTCCTGTGTAAAACTGAAAAAAAGGCGTATATTTGGTTAATTTGGGTGTTTTGTGAAGATAGATATATTTTGACAAGATTCTATTGAGCATGTAAGTGTTTTTTTCAAAATATCTTTAAATTTGACGAATTTAACTGTGAAGTGTCATTTTAACCTAGTTTTGGGGTCAATAGGGACAAGTGATGGGGTGAATAGAGACAAGTGATGGGGTGAATAGAGACAAGTGATGGGGTGATTAGGGACTATGTATAATATATAGGTATTATTATATTTTTTTACTCTCGTTATTGTATGCACTTTTAACAAATGTAAATTTTTTTGTTTATAGAGGATTTTTTCTCTAAAATGCCGAGAAATTATAAACCTGACCCAAGAGGTAAAAAATATTTGAAGTATACTGATGAAGATATTGCCAAAGCTGTAGAAGATATTGATAAGAAAAAAATGAGTTTCCGTGCAGCTCAAGAAAAATATGGAATCAGTAGATCGGTTCTGTCGAGGCGGATATTGAGAGTAGATGTAAAAAAGCAAGGAGGCCAAACAGTTTTAAGCCACGAAACAGAAATGTTCATAGTGGATTGTTTGAACATTTGCTCTGAATGGGGATATCCTTTGGATAGTACAGACTTACGTCTGATTGTCAAAACATACCTCGATAAAAAAGGTGTCACCATCAAGAGGTTTAAAGAAAACCTTCCAGGTGTGGAGTTTGTGCACAGTTTTATGAAGAGACACAAAAATGTTTTATCACAACGATTTTGTCAAAATATAAAAAAGTCGCGTGCAGAAGTTACACGAGACATTATTAATCAGTATTTTGATAACTTAGAAAAATCTCTGAGTGGTGTACCGAGCTCGAATATTTTGAATTACGACGAGACAAATTTATCCGACGATCCAGATCGAAAAAAAATCATTACAAAGAGAGGTTGTAAGTATCCGGAACGTGTGATGAATAGTTCAAAGAGCTCGACATCAATTATGTTCTGTGCATCTGCAGATGGGGTGCTCCTTCCATCATATGTCGTGTACAAAGCACAACATCTATATGATACTTGGAGAGAAAACGGTCCTCGAGGAACTCGATATAATCGAACACTATCTGGATGGTTCGATTCCAATTGTTTTGAGGACTGGATAAACACAATTGTTATTCCTTACTTTAAGGGCAAAAATGGAAAAAAAATCATCATTGGGGACAATTTGTCCTCGCACTTATTACTGGATGTTATCCAGAAATTGAAAAATGAAGATATACATATGGTATTTCTCCCTGCAAACTCAACACATCTGGCGCAACCGCTCGATGTTGCTTTTTTAGACCCCTCAAGATAGCCTGGAGAGATATTTTAAGCAAATGGAAAATGAATGAAGGTAGGAAAGAATCTTGCATCCCGAATAGCGTTTTCCCAAGCTTATTAAAAAAATTGTTTTGCAATATTGAAAACAATCAAACAAGCAACATCTTAGCTGGTTTTAGCAAAACCGGAATCCATCCATTAAATCGTGAAAAAATATTGGTGAATTTACCAGGTGCATCGGATGACAAAGACATTTTGAACGATTCTGTTGTAAGTATTTTGCAAGCGATGAGGTATCCCGAAAATCCTCAAAAGAAGCAAAGAAAAAGGAAACTTCATGTAGAACCTGGAAAAAGTGTTGGTGACGGAGTTGACGAAAACATAAACACAGAAAATTTATGCGAACCTCAACCTGGGTGTTCAGGAAATATATCAAAGAAAAAACAACAAACAACAGATTTGAAAACACTTAACAAAATGATGTGCAAAGTGTGCACACTGATTCTACCCAAAGGAAGAGATTGGTGTCTTTGTATGGTGTGTAAAGAGTGGGTCTGTGGAATTTGCAATGAAAACTATAATTTATGTGATTATATTTGTTCTACTTGTATATATGACGAATAAATAATTTTCTAACAATATTCGATAATTGATGTCTATTTTTAGTTAAAAATCTAAAGAATATTTGCATAAAATATATTTTTTATTATATAAATATATAATTACCTATCCATATAAACATAATGGTATTTCATTTTAACCTTATAAACAAAAAAAACATCGAAAATATATAATATTTGTCCCTATTCGCCCCACTAGTTGTCCCTATTCACCCCATTTGAATATAAATAGGGACAGAGGTTATTTTTCAATATTACTCTATGGTTTATAAACTAAATGAAGTAAGGCGAATAGGGAAATACAGATAAATGACAGACTAAATGTAAAATTATTGTAATTCACTAATATTTCCAATACCCTTAAATTTATGGTATCGAGAACCTACAAACCTGTCCCCATTCACCCCGTTCTACGGTAATAGTAACATTAAATGAAAATAAAGAGTTGAAACAATATTTTGAATGTCCTAATAATGAAAATGTTTCTTTGAGCCTATTAAAATTTGGACAATGTCACATGACTCATATTCAATGTAAAAATAAGGAAACATTTTTTTCTCTTTTATTCCCTTTGTAAATTTAGACAAAAGAGCTTTTTTCGTTTGTTTATTTACAAAGGGGAGAAAAGATATGAAAAAATAGCAGTTCCTCTCTTTTCTTTCCTTTGTAATTATAGACAAAAGAAAGAAAACCCAACATTATTTCTTATCTCATATATTTACAAAGGGTGGAAAAGAGATGTAAAATAAAAAATTTGTTCCTTCGTTCGTAAATCTAATGTGAATGTTGCCACTATTCTAATTTACATACAAAATCATCAATTAAAAAATAAATTCCACCATAGACAGGTATAAAGGTATCATTCGGTGTTTATTGTTTAATTATAAATATAAGTATTAATTATTAATTTATATTATACAAAAATTGTCCAAGCGTATTCCGTATTACAACTAAACATAATATTATCATGTGTGTGTGTGTCTGTGTGTACGTCTCATAAAATATCTTACAAGTAGATCACCTATCATATTTCAGTATATTGTAATAAATACCAAGTAAATCATTACTATTTTATTAAATAAAAACTTTGAAGTAATATTAAGAAACAAACAAATGAATGGTTTGGAGTCAAAAGTAGACAAATCCACTTAAAGTTAAATATTACGAGAGACAATAAACTAATTAGACCTCTTTTCGGCAAAGTTTTGTAGGTTTTGTTTGTAATATTAACCTCCTTTTATTTGTAATAAAACAGCACTAAACTTGACAATATTGTAAGCCAAAATCAAGATACAAGATGACTGACACTCCATACAAAATGCTTGAACTCTATTGGTCAGTTTGGATTTGTCCAGATTTGATTGTGACATGTGATGTATTTGACCAGTTTCGAAATCAACCTTAATTTTTAGCCTTATTTTTAAAATAAATAAAATTCAATTCAATTATTTTGATAAAATCCAGTTTTATACAACTCAAGTCAGAGTATTTCTAGTTAAAAAGTCATTATTTTTTGATCTGTCCACTTTCGACCCAAGCCACAAAGATACATAGTTATGCACAATACAATCAAAATTGGATGAAATGGCAAGAAACAAAAAAAAAATAATCAATAACTAACCAAGATGGTTGGAAGATATCGCAATAAACAATAAACTCTCCCCCTGTATTTAATTTACAGTGTATAACAAAGTAAATTGATATAAATTATGAAAATTTGATAAATGTAGCTACTTTGTATTTTACTCTGAAACAGATCTAGAATTAAAGATTTTTGGATATTTTGAATTTACTTTATAAAATTTTTATTTACTACGGATTTTTATTTAATTAAATAATGTATTTCAAAATATTTTGAACAAATATTTCATATGTCATGATTCATCTATTAATCTTTCTTCAAAGTTTTGATAATAATACATTTTCTTAAATTAAACATTTATCTTCGAAGCAACACACTTAATACCACTAAATATCTATGACTTAAATAATCTATGGAATTATGTATCATCGATGTTCAAACATTCCATGTTGATTATTCAGTTTAAATTAAATTCTATACCATTAAATATGCATAGATAAAACACCAAAGATTATTATGACTTATATTTTAATGTCAAAGATAAACATATACATGTTATATTAAGATAGAATTGGCGTTTTGCATTTAACTTGCCGATATGCCTTTTATTAATTAAACCCCAAGCTGGTTAATCACTTAACACCGTTAATCGAAGAAATTAACTTTATTAATCTCGTTATGCAATAACTTATTTCTTAATTATTATTTCACAATTTTATTGAAAATGTTGAGTTACAGTTGATTCTTGAGAGGCAGGGTTATAAAAATTTACTTTTTTTTATGTCTCAATGCAAGCGGTTGTAACAACTCTTTCTTCACCCTCGCCTTTTAGGTTAAAAAGTTACCTGTTCTGTTAATTTTGTTAATTAACAATTAAATGAGTAGTGAAGTTATACCTAACTTTGTGTAAGCCCATTGGTTATTTTACTGTACAAACACAAAAAAAAAAACAAATTTTGTCAATGTTTAATAAATTTTACACTAGAATAAAAGCAAATGAAAAAGAATACATCCAAATTATCAAAATATTCTATAGAATTTCTCCATTTTATCTTATTGTCTAAAAGCCCGTAAATTTTATTGCTTAGGATAGGTTAGGTTAAAAATATTCACACAAAAATACAAGGTGCAGTTCATTAATTTTTTGAAATCATGAATGGATGACCTAGATGTCGCAAAGCGCTCTTGAAGTGATATTATCACAATATGGCGCTATATTAATTGTCATATTATTATGACCATTTTAGGTACCTAACAAAAAAGATTTAAAAAAACTTAAAATAGAAATCGTCTCAAGATGATGATTCGTGAAGGAAATTTCTATTCCGATAATAATAACAATTTAAAAATCTTACTTTAATTAAAGACAAATTTATAAATAAAATTGCACTTTGTTATCTTATATAAACTTAGCGATAAATGCAAAAGTAATTTAAACTTTCCATAGAAACAGGTAAAAATAAATTATTGAAAAATATCAAAAAAAATCTTTTAAACTTTTTTGATAAATTATGTTATGTTAGATAAGGATTAATTAATCTAGACTGTGTCGTATTGGGAGGACTGGAAAACTATGATCAATCACGAAATAGAGACAATAAGACAAACAGGTAATGATCCTCAGCACTGAGAAAAGCGACGCAGAAGAAGATAAAGATTGAATTTTGAAAATTTTAATTTTGTTAGTTTGATTGCAGGTCTCAAAATATCAAGCTACCAAAAATCAAATCAACTCGAAAAGACCTATGTCTAGGAGTGGACGGGGAAAGGTTGAAGAGAAGAAGAAAAATAATCAAGTTTGAAGGGAATAAAAAAGGTTAATTCTGCGACGTTGTAGACTTCATTTGTTTTCGAGACAATAAAACGACAAAGACAACTGAAGTCCGCCATGTCTCTCAATTGCAATCCACCAATGTGAATCAACAACAGAGGACCATAAACAACGGGACTCCAGTCATCATAATCTTTGTAATTTCATCTTAAAACACACGTGGATATTTCCAATAGATGGTCATTCAGTTTAGAGTAACGTTCATTGGGAAATATAACATCAAAAAGAAGGGACATTTGTTCATTCATCTCACTCACACATCTAGATTGTTAACTAAATTTGTATGTGATAGATGAGATGTTTTACTCTGTCTTTTCAAAATATCTCTCAATAACTTATTCCAAACTAATTGATCAAAATATTTCTACAAAATTACAACGACAAATAAATATGAAATTCCTTAAAAATATTATCTGGCCCCAAGAAACTTATAAAATAGCAATTTTAAATTATAATGTTTAACAAAATGTTTTTTTTTTCATTAAAATTACTCTCCATAAACCTATTATAATATTTAACCTAAAATTATAATTGAGGTAGAAACAAAATTACTAATCCAGCATAACTTTTATATCAATTTCCCTATTTTAGTTTTTTGCATGGATCTGTTACAGAATTAACGTCTAGTTACACTAAGCTTTCATAGACATTCAATATGGCGCTAGTATACAAACATATTTTAGTTTTGCAATATCAACAGCAAACTATATAAACGTTTCTACCTCGTAAATCACTCTCAATTTAATTGTGTGAGGATTTTTAGTCTGTATTTAGATTTCACGTAAACCCAAATCTGTAAACATGTATCAGACTTTATGTTCCAAAAAACACGATTGCCACAACAATAGGTCTGGTACGAGTCTTTAGTAGGGTTACTTTACTAAAAAGTAACACTACTAAAAACTCGTACCAGGCATACTATGCCAGCACCGAATCTTACAGTTCCAAGGAGGAAAACAAAAAGAATAGCATCTGGTATTAAGTTTAAAATATAAATACATCACTGCCCAGCATTGTAAAATTTTGTAATTACACATAAAACAAACAAATTGATATTTCGCTTTTATAAGATACTTTTTTCTAATAAATATGTTTTTAAACACCCTTCTCCAAGGCATGGACAACTTGTAATAGTGATTTTGCAGTTGCATCTAAATCAGTGATACAATGATTACTTTATGAAAAAGTAAAGAATGAACTTAAAATAATTTATTGTAAACAAAAGTAAACATACTAAAATTGTCTATCATTTAAAGTTAATAAACTACCGTGCAAAGAATACTTACAACACGAAAGAAAAATATATAATTTAAAATTCATTGTTCATCAATAGAGATCATTCATTTCATGTTTGTATAACATTTCATATAACTGTGATTATCATACAAATACTTCATGATCATCACCAAGTATTTCATGATTCTCATCAAGTATTTAGTGAATCTCAGCAAATACTTCATGATCATCGCCAAGTATTTCATGATCCTCACTAAGTACTTCATGAATCTCAACAAATACTTCATTATTCATACTAGGTACTTCATGATCCTCATTAAGTACTTAATGAATCTCAGCAAATACTTCATGATTCATACAAATACTTCATGATCCTCATTAAATACTTCTTGAATCTCATCAGACACATCATGACTGTCAAATGAGTACTTCTTTTATCCACAGTTGCATGAAATGTTTTACTCCTAAGACCTATAAAATACATATACATTAATAATATAAAAAAATAAATAATCATAATTGACTAATACAACTATTGTTATTATTATCATCATTATGCCCAGCAAAATACATTATAATAATATGCAAAATATGCACATAATAAAAAATAAACCAGAACTTTTCATAGTACTCCACGAACTTAACAAACTAACTTGAGAACAAATTTTATGTAACATAGAACACTTCTGTGGTTGTGAATAAAAAAAAAGATTACGCTAGGACAGACAAAGAGGATTTTGCCTCAGACATTCAGTTTCAAGCTTATTTCTAAATTCAAATTCACATTTTCTACTCTCTACAACGTAATATATTTTAAAATGTTGGTTAAGGGATTTGTTTCATATAAAAAATGTTTAACAATGAACAACCATAGTTTCAAATATTTTAAAGTAAACGGCGATGTGAAAATAAGGCATCAAAGATTTGACCGTGCATCTTTTATAATGCCAATTTAACAATAAAAAGTAAATTCTGTGTGGAGAAAGAAAAAGGGGATACCACCGAGCAGATACCCTTTCTAATAAGTAGCGTTTTTCGGTTCATCCCCTTTTTCTTTTAATGCACACTTTTTTATGAAACTATATTAATCTCTTTTTTCCCTGATTCTTAAATGCTAAACCCTAAAGTTGATACAATTAGTATTTTAAAAATTACTTCCCTAAAACTTAATTATTTGGTTTTATTAGACACACAACATAATAAGGTTTTATGTCGTAACTGTTTACAAGCCAAATCAAAATAAAAAAAAACTTTTTTCGAGAGAGAACAAATAAACAAACGGGATCTCGCTAAGACATTTTATAAACGTACACACAATACAAATATAATTCAACCTGTAACACATTGATTGAGGGGTTCACATGCAAAGGTGCATTGATCCATTTTCACAAATATTCAACTCTGAAAACGTAAATATTTGCATTTTCACTGGCCACGCTGTAATTAATCGATACAATGAAAATCCACCTCCATCCTTGAACAAATCAATTTTATAAACTAATTTAGTATCAAAAACAATTCAAGTAAAAAAAAGGCGGTGTTTTTCTCGATTTCAATATTTAAGAATTGATGTGCCATTGCATGTGAACGCCTCAATCATTACATCTAAATATTAATATTAAACATTACCTTAAACTACAACGATTCCTAAAAGATAAATAATCAATGAATCAATAAATGAACTTACCACGTAAAAAAGAAATTAAACTACTTAAATGTTAATTATGTGTTTTAAAAAAAAATCTAATTCTAAGATGTACGAATTTTGAAATGATGAATAGTATATCTAACATTACATACTTGTTTTTTATTATTACTTTTTTTATAGGTAGGTACACCAAAAACTGCGTTGAAGCAGCATAAAAATAAGCGCGTCACGTACATTAATACACACAAACAACAATTTTCTACAAATTTGTACATGTCACCACTTAGTTTAAGGTTCATTTAAATTTTGAATATGCATCAGACATATCGTCGTCGCAAATTCGTCAAGAAATTTAAATTGTTCTTTCCACACTATGCAAAGTAAATCCGACGATATGACCAATTCCAGCATCTGAATTTGATGACCAAATAATATTGTAATAAAACTTGAAATTCCTATGCTCAAACCAGTTCTATGAAGATGAAAATTTGTTACAGAAATTTAACTCACATGGTATCAAAGTGAATATTTCAAACTGTGACTATTTGTAATGCATCTTTCACAGTGTCAAACTTTGACTACTTGTAATGCATATTTCAGTGTCAAAATTTGCCTATTTGTAATGCATATTTCATAGTATCAAACTTTGACTATTTGTAATGCATATTTCACAGTGTCAAAATAAACTGTTAAATGATACTGATTTATAGAAAGATGTTTTGTTGTGAGATTATCTAGATTTAATTTGATATTGAACAATGCAATTCTAGGTAATTTTATAATAAAGCACCTAAGCTCCGCACACTGAAGATGGACAGGAATAGATTGGAAATAATTATTTTCCGATTCTTTATTTTGTTTAATCAACATTATGTTAATTTTTTTCAGACACATAGACACATAGTTGCGAATGTATCTGAAGCAAATTGCAATACTGCAGAGTGAATCGAGATACATTCGTAAAGATGTGTCAAAATACCGCACATTGATGACAGATTTAACAAGAAGAAACTGGAATACTTAGAATCATTTGTTGATTGAAATGTAATATGCAGTATACAAATTCTAAATTGAGTGGTATCATGCAACAATATTTCAATTCACAATAACCTCATATCGAGAGAACTATTGATTTTTGTATTGAGTTAACACAAACGGTTGTATGGGTTGCAAATACTTTTTCAATGTTTAAATGGCATCCATTCCTCTACGAGTGATCAGATAGTTGTGAATCAATACATGTAGATATAACAGAGGATTGCTTAGCTTTAGCTGCTCAATTATTTAAAAAAAATAATGTGTTAAATGAAAGATTAATCAATTCAATGTCCTATTGTAACTAAACCTTGAAGACAAACTTATTTTAAGATATTTCCCATAAACATAGAAATATTAAGATAGAGAGCATATATTATTTAAAACTATAAAAAGATTGAAATGACACATATATTTTCTAAATTTAATACGGAACCGCTGATATTTGAAAGAAACATATTTTGACACTCAATTACAAATGTATTATTTTATTTTGATATATATAATTATAATTTACATGTGTAAAATACAAAATCTATCTATTGTTACACTTTACCATCAGATATAGGTTTTAAATCGGCAAAATTTAAAACCTATATCCTGACAAGTATTTATATTCAGCACACCTTTGAAATACTATTGCAAATCAATTGTAAAACAACTGATTATTAATTATAAAACAATTGAAATTAGTTGTTTTACAATTGAAAGTCAATTATAAAACAACTGAAGATTAATGGTAAAACAACAAAACGTCAGCTACTGAAGGTAAAAAATTTGATTTGAATGTTTGCAAAGAATTAAATTAATTACGTGATCATCGGCAAATAATATGAAATCTTATTTAAGTGGACGATTTATCGTCTGATGTGAATTTAAAGTAGTTATTTTAGAAATACTTCGTAATCGAATATTCAACACCTATATACAGAAATAACGAGACTTCCACACCACAGGGACAGGATTCAACATTTTTATAAAAAGAACATATTTAATAATTACTTTTTAAAACAGTTGACAATCAATTGTAAAATTTAAAACAAATGAAATTAAATATAAAACAATTCAACATCTCTTGTAAAACAATTGAACATCAGATGTAGAACAGTTGTAAATATATAGTAATATTTACAACTGAAAGTTTATTGTAAAAAAAAACTTGAATTTGTATTATGAGCCAATTGAACTTCTACAGAACAAAAGCTTCTAGAGTTAAACAATTTAATTCAATGTGGAACAACTGAACATCCCTGTAGAACAATTGAACATCTATTATGAAAAAAATTATATCTATTGTAAAACAACTCAAAATCAATTGTGATTTTTTTAAATCTATAGCAAAACAATCGAACATCAATAGTGATTTTTTCACATCTATTGTAAACCAATTGAACATCAACTGTAAAAGGATCAAATTGAATAATTTATTGATTCTTCTTTCTTTCATCATCTCACTGCTGACCGTAGTGTGGAATGCTTTAACAATTATCAATATGATAATGATTAATCTGATATATGGATAAGTTTGAATGTAAAAAAGTTATTAAAGTACATACACATCTAGTAGGATAAACATTACACTATGGTTCCAATACAATTAGTTTACACAATATATATAAATATATATACAAAACAACAATTTCTATACCCAAATACAAAGAATATCAGCTTCACATGGAGATGCGACTTATTTATGACTTGTTTGTAAATTGTAAGTAAAAAAAATATAATTGTCACCATATGTTTGTGATCCTCTCTAAATGACTTGTCAAAACGAATAAACACAACAACTTTACTCTCGTAACACTGAGGTATTCAAATCTACTTTTAATGTTGTATTCACTACATTTCTATTTACTTAACCCGGAATAACATTTACAACAGATTTTTTTTTATAACAAACTGTGTTTTTTATATCAGTTGCTCAAAAATATGTACAGGAGTAATAAAATTGGTTTGTACGTTGATTCCGGGCATGTGTTTCAAATAAGTCACACCGTCCACATCCAAAGATAGTCTTTTTAGTAAAATTTAACAACAATACTTCGAAATACACCAAATACAATAAGTGGATAAGTTATGTAATGCCAAAACGACGTTCACTAACAACACGACGACAACACATGGAAACATTCTAAAGTATTAACAATATAATTACATTATTGCAATGTTACGCTAGCGCTCTTCTGTTTGTTACATTGAGGAAATGGTCATATATTATGGAACAACAGATCCAGATATGAAAAATAAATTGAAAATGTAAGTTGAGAATGTGTAAATTTGTTTTACAAAGACAAACGAGTGTAAGACATTTCATGATCGAAATACCAATTGTAAAACATTTGAAATTAAATATAAAACAATCAAACATCCATTGTTAAACAATTGAACATCAATTGTAAAACAATTTAACATTTGTTTTAAAACAATTGAACATACATAGTGAGTCACTCGAAGATCTGTTATAAAGCAATTGAACATTAATTTTAATAAGTAGTGAATATATTGTCACCACGTATTTTGTCTTAAATAACTTTATGCAAAATGTTATAAAACGATATGTGACCTACTTACGCTAGCTCATTCATAAATTTGACAAATGAAAACTCAAACATTTTTTTGGATCGTTACGATTTTGTTTTCACTTGAAATCGCTCACTCGCTCCACGCATAATAAATTAAAACGAAAAAGATCCTTAAATAAAGTAAGCAATGATAAAAATAATTATGACTAAAAAAACCAATAGTAAAATATCACCAAAAAGTTCGTAAAAAAATAATTGATAATTATTATTATGTAAAATAAAAAGAAAATATTTGTATGTTAGTGAGGAACAATACTTATCACAATCTTTGCATTTTAAGAAATAAGATGTCAAAAATGAAAACATTCAATAGACTTATATGTTAAACCATTCACAACACATTCCTTCTACACAAGAGAAACCAAATTATCTATACCATCACAAAATATCCCATAAACTGAGTTAGTATGAACAAATAGCACTTTTGTAATAAACTCCCCTCTGTATATTGATTGTATTTAATATAAATGTAGGTATTGTAGTCAATGTACAACAAAGAATGAATAAATAAAAAATAGGCAGTCGATTAACATGAAGAATTCTTACTTTTTTTAGAAATGAGATTCTTTCAGCTAATTTTCAATTCTCAAAACATGTCCCAGCCAGGACCATCGTCTCTCTTGTATTACGGAGATTACAGGTCTCTGCTGGGTGCGCCGGCGCACAGCATCATTTGTAACATGTTCATACCATCTGACATCCAAAATCCTTCTAAGACACTTGTAATCTCCGTAATACAAGAGAGACGATGGTCCTGGCTGGGACATGTTTTGAGAATGCCCAATGATAGTTGGCCAAAAAGAGCACTGTTCTTCCGTCCGCAGGGGTTCCGTAGGCCCGGGCGTCCCTCTTTCACAATATACCGTTCCTATGACAACGATATCAGAGCGCAAGGAATGTCATGGGAAGAGGTGACGCAATTGGCACAGAGACGCTCTGAATGGAGGAGGCTGGTTTCTGCCCTGTGCTCCCGAGAGGAGCGTTGAGGGCGATGATGATGATGATGATGAATTTTCAATTAAATAAGTATCAAGAGTGTTTAATTTTTTTTCATTAATGTTCCACTTTGGAAAACAAAACAAAAGATTATGAGACTTATTTTGTTCCGGGAATATTATATGTAGAATATTTAAATCATACCTACTTAACTTCTCAGCAATACAAATAGAGTATTCTCTTGTACAGAAAAATGTCTGACACAGATTCTAAACACACCACGTCACACAAACTTATCATTTTAACCCTCTCATCACCAGTGTGCCCATATAGGCACACGAAAGATTTTTTACAATTCACTTGGCTAGAAATGGATTTATGAGGAATAATTATTTTTCTGCTGGAGTCACCAATTGATGCGCTATTTATTTCCAAACATTGGATCTTATTTTTGGGCTGCCATCTCCATGTTTACAACTTTTGATTAGAAAATTGAAATACGTACTATCATTGAACGCATACATTTTTACAATATTTTTATTATTGTTTTGCTACAATGTTTCATGGAGATTGTAACATGTTCTCAAACTGCCGATATCCTTACACAAACACATGCGCCTCGCTCAAGAGTGGCGAAAGGTAAATAAAAAATTGTTTAACCAGAAATCATAAATATATGTTAACGTGTGGGGTATACATGTGCATCGTCCTATTAGTACTTATAATACAAAATTCAGACCTCAATTTTGGACTTATTCGATCAATGTAACTTTTCTATACATGTTACATTTTTTATTGATATTTTCCTATACACATAGACATAGGTGACTATAAGAATCTGGTGGTTATCCAGAAACAAATCATAAAATATGGTACACTCCGGGATTCAGTCCATATTCATTGTACATATTATAAAAAAAAATCAAGAATTTATTTTTTAATGTTGGTAGTGAGAGGGTTAAATCTAACTTCCTTAAAAATCTACTTTAATACAAAAATTATTATATAACATAACTAGAAAATAGAAACTCTCAGAGACACGACAATCACACCTTATTCTGTCCATCTATGTAAAGGACTCACCCGTAAAATATAGAATTAATTTAATAAACTAAATGTACATTTCTTCATTTTACAGCTGACTTGAAAATTATACATAAATTTAAATCTACACCATCACATCATCTTCCACAATAGGCATAGCCAGTGGACTAACTGTAGCATGTGTAAATATACAGTTTGACCTCTCTATACCATAAAAAATAAGACAAACAAGATGGATGGGTGATGTTCCTTGTCGCTAGATCGAAGACGTTAAATGTCTTAAATGTGTTATGAACACCTGCCTTAAAAACTTTACTCTTTTTTTTGTTAATATGCTAAAACTTACTGAAAAATGCATCTTGTATTGAAAATAATTAAATTATGAGAAAGCACAATTTAACTCAATGTATAAACAAATGTATTGTGAAAAATAGGATTTCAAAATGAAGATTTAATAAAAGATATTGTTATGGAATAGTAAGCCCTTTCCATCATAAAAATCGGCTAATTGTTAGACAAACCTTTTTAAAACTATGTTATTACAACTTAAGTCCATACATTAATACTATAATTCACACAAAGTTACATAAACAGACCTCACAAGTGAGCGATTCCAAATGAAATTATTTAAGAAATCCTCTTGAAGCAAGCAACAATGTTTAACATCTATGTGGCAAAATGTTACCCTCATAAAACATCTAATTACGCACAAGTGGCACAATGTAACATATTATTACCCAAAGACAACAAAATGTTTATCATGTAACATATCATTACACAATGTGGCACAATATCACCCTCATGTAACATATCATTATCCACAGTAGCACAATTTTACAGTCATGTAACACATCTTTAGCTTACGGCGCTACTTAATGTGGTAAAATGTTACTCAATGTAACGTAATTATATTAATATTACCAATGACTGGTACAATCTTACCCTCGTACAATATATCACTGTCCACAATCAGTAGAATGTTGCTCAATAATCAATTTTTTACCGAAAAATTAAACTTTGTGTAACACAATATTTCCCTTGTATGACACAACATTAGGCAATACTTGAACGAGAATTCCATGAAAATAAAGTTAAACCACACAAATTTAGATAAATAATGAAAAAAAGGGTAATCTATGTAATACGGATAAAAAATTGATGGCAAATTTTGTAGATTCAGAAAAGTGAACAGTGTCAAAATTACTTCTTTTTTTTGTACAATATTCATACGAGCTAGTTTTGTAACAATCTTATGTTTATTTTGTTAGTAATCAATTTTTTTTATTTAAATTGCAATGGATTTTAATTTATTTACTGAACATATCTACCACAATCACCACAACATAATATTATTTTTATTTATTTACTTAATAATTATAACAAAGTCACTAATACACTTTACATTATTCGTCCATCTAATTAATATAAATTTGTATTAATTACACCGTGATATGGAAACTAAAGTATTAAAGCTAACAATGCTTTGTTTGAAAGGAGATTGCCGAGAAACTCACCACAAACTCTCCATATTATAAATTGCACTACAAAATTGAAAGCATTTTGGCATAGAATAGCGTTTTATTTTGGTAGAATTACCCCAAACTATAATCTCTAAAGTTTTGTTTAATTTTTATTTTTTAATAGAAAAAATGTAGTATTAAATCAGATAAAATAAAAGAATTAAAAAGAAAAACTTTTATTTTGATCTCAGTCATTATCAAAACCCATTAATTATTAAAAAAAAAATTAAAATAGTTACGTATTATGTACAAACAATTGTTTACATAAATTTATTATCTTTTAGAACAGTTAAAAAAAAAATTACAATCTTTCAACCAGAAAACATTGTCCAAAGTTTAATTTTCAAAATTGATTCCACATTATTTTTAACATAAGACTACTCTTTAAAATGTTCCTACTACAACATTATGTTAATCCAACATAATATTACTCTCGCACTAGATGTTATAACCCAATCAACAACTCTTATAATAAATTCAGTGTCTTTCAATAATATTTATGTCAGACGAGATAATGTAACAAACGGGGTAACAAGTGGTGTTACATTTGGAATAACAACTGTCAAATCGATGCATCAAATGTTACAATGATATGGCAAATGTTACAAAGCAGGTGAAAACATGTTACAGTCAGGGGGAGTGAAATGTTACAACTGAAGTATGTATAAAATTATATCAACGTTACAAAAGGCGACAATGTGTTACAAATTGGGTAAAAAAGTGTTACAAATGAGTAACAATGTGTTACAAACCGAGTAACAATATGTTACAAAACACGTGACATGCACTACAGTGAATTTGAAGAACTTTCATGGAATCAGATAACATCAATTTATTTATTTACAATTAAATTTTCACCAAAATTTGAGACCGAATTTTTAAACATTCAACAACATTACCTATAAGACTTATCGATAATAACATTAGGAATTTTAAATTAAATTTCGCACCAAATAATTCCTCTATTATATTTGGAATTGTAGAAAACAAGAATTGTTTTTAATTTTATTTTTAAATGTTTTCAGTGAAGAATCATTATTCACAATATATAAAAAAAAAAGTACAAAAATTTACAGCAAGTATAAAAAGAATTATTAAAGATCCTACTAATAATAAATATGTTTCAGTGCTACACTCAAGCCGTGCAGTTGGGAGATGGACTAAAGACATCTGGCAAGCTGGCGAGCGTCTCCGCTAGGGCTCTCTCATCCAAGAATGTGTCTAACAGAAGATTACCACCGGTGCCTTGAGATGCCGTCAACTTTTCAAGGGATTTTACATCCTGATTAACAGCTTCTAAGGCCCGTTCCAATTCTTCCGTCTCCTCGCGTGTCGGCACATACTCTTCGTTCTGTTCAGCTGCACCACAAAATAATACATTTTAATGTACATTCCCTTTATTTTCATATCAAAAACTATTTTTACATGGGTGAAAAATATATGATGTGCAAAAAAGTGGATATACACTACAATACACCAACCAAGGTAGCTGGTGGCTTAATGGCAATCTGTTTCAGCATCTCTGAGTCACAAAAAATAAGGCATTCTAGAAGATTAGTGTACCTCGTCAATGCAGAATTTAAGATGTTAAATGTCTTTTACACGGTGTTCTACGAATACCTATCTTTTCCAGAACATTGAAAAACTTGCAGAAAAGAGTGAGTGACCTATTTTATTTCACAGTTGTTATATACACAGGAAAAGATTTTGGTGTTCATCATCTACTACTACTACTACCATCCCGTCACGGCATATCCCAGAAGTGGGGTAGCCAGCAGACCAGCTGCATGCAATAAACATGCAAGATGTCCTCTCCGCGCCAATATAACATTCAGGATGGGTGGCAAAGCTCACCGCAGAATTTAAGATTTATTCGTTTATTCACATCAACAGTACAAGAATGTTTATTTCATTATATGTCTACACATTTTATAATACAACAAAAGTAAACATGAAAATACCTAATGTAAAAGTGTCAAGTTTATGGAGATATACAAAATGTAATCAGTCCCTGGTAACTCATGGAGTCTTTGATTAAGAATTGGTCTTCCAATCTTTTCTGTAAGTTTTCAAGCGTCCTGTAAAAGGAAGGTATTTGTAAAATGTCATGGTTAAGACTTCTAAATGCCACCAATCCTGGATGTTTTATTTTTTATTGCCACAAAGAGGATAACTTGCATGTTAATTACACGCAATTAGTCCATTGGCTAAACCGCTCATTGGAAATGTTGTTATGGTATTATGTATGTGCGCATATGTGTAATCCTTACCAGTGAAGAAATCATTAAAGACAGCTGACAGATCAATATTACTGTCCTGAGAAGGAGCTCTGGTCTCTTCCACCTGCAACCCGAGAACCTGAGCGACGACCTCCTCATCAACTGCAATAAATACAACAACAAAAAATTAGTCATAAATGATATAATGTAAAATATATTTTGTTGTATTATACAATTACCTTATTTACATTTTACTCATTGACACCTAAATTGACCACACTAAATATTTGTTTTTTTTTGTCATTTTTCAATAATTTGACTTTTCTCAGCTTCTATTGACACTGAATATTATTAATTCTACAACATCCATTTTTAAAGACTGTGTGCTACTTGACGTCCCATTTATTTTTGTTTGAAATAATCTCATAAATACTCTTTTATTGAAAATTTGACAATATAACCTACTATCGAATTGACTTGTGATCCATTGACTTTTTTTTTCCATTCATAACTTATGCTGTGATACTGATAGTTGTGTTGTTCTTTTTTTGTGTTTTTTTTTTAATTTTTTATTATGATTGTTGTGTCTTAATATTCTACACTTGTATATACATCATATGAACTATGTATGTAAATGTATAACAACATGTAAAAGGCTAGCGCCGTGAATTGTTAATAAATAAATAAAATAAATAAATAAATATGAAAACAATATTTAAAATGGTGAAAGACAATAGATAAACAGATATTTGTGGAAATAAGTCACATGAAAAACATACCAATATGATGATTGTTTGCAGCCTCTATAAATTCTACTGTGAGCCCCATGCCCGCTTCTTCTGCACTCTCCTCGCAGCCCGAAGATGTTGAACCTGAATCAGATGTTAAAAATGTTACAAGTTGGGGTAAAATGTTACGAGTTGGGGTAAAATGTTACGAGTTGGGTTAAAATGTTACAAAATAATTATGACAGAAAATTACATAAAATGTTACTAAGTTGTGTAAAATGTTATAGGTACCTACTAAAATTTTAATAAAAACAAATGAAGCTCAAGGAATAAAAAAAAACATGTGGACTTTACTCACAATGAGAGAGAAAACTTCAAGTATATGAGATTAGTAAATAACTTTTAAAATGGAATCTTACCCTGTGTGGATGGTAAAGGCGGTAGCGTGTTATTGCTAGGGGTATTGTGTATCACGGCTGGCTGAGCTGGTTTCTTTTTCTTTCTGTTTCTCTTCTGAGGTCTTATCATAGCGGAGGGCTTTGGTCTCTTGCGCGGCGCCTTCTTTGGCTTTAATTCTTGGCTAATTTTATTATAATTATCCTGAAAACCACATACACAAATATAATTTACGAAATTTAATACAATGCAGCAAGATTTAGAAGAATCAATTCATTCACGCATTTATACCATCACAGCCTTTCTTACAAGTGAGGTAGCTGGCCTTACATAGTAAACAAACCGGTCATCCTCCCTGTCATAAAATAATAAAACTTTCAAAATAGGTAATAGTATGAGACCTATAATATTTTAAGAACTCCACGTATAGAGCAGATTTATAGAAGGTTAAAAGGGTTCATATATTACCCGCTTCCACGCATGCTCGTCACACAATGGCAGATGATTGGTGATGTTAATGACAGGCATCTTGCATTGCGTGTTATCACTGAACTTGGCTGTGCAGTTGGCAAACAGTCTCTGGTCCTGACAAAGAGATATGTGACGGGAGCAGTACACGGCGCATGCCATGGCATTGCCTGAACATCCGGGCACTATGCACTCACCACCTCCTAACAGCTTAACACAACTCCTGAAAAAAATAACATAAATATTTTAATCCATTTATACGTATGATTATCAATATATCGTCCATAGCCACATTCACCAGACAAGTAACAGGAAAACGAATGTATTTTATTTAAATCCAGATGTTTCTACAGGTAAAAATATTGAGACATGATGCTACCAGGCACCCCTCTAATATATGGAAAGAAACAAAATGATTTTGTAGAGTATACTGACCAACTCTTGGATTGATCTTGCTGAACACACCGAGCTACATGAAAAAGGTGAAACCTCTAAGAAAATGTGTGAAATTTTTATATTTACTTTATTTTCTTTCTATCCGCCGCTGTGAGCAATGTTGTGTATCCCCGTGCGGCCAGTATCTTGTCCAAGGTGGGCGGAGTGAGATGTGGAACCTCTCCATTGTCTACGGCACTCGACTTTTCCAGTTGGGACTGAAACAACAAATCATCTCAGGGTTGTGAAACTGGCAACTAATTCCACGTTTCACTAGTGTGCTAGTGAAATTTATCAGTTAACTAGTTAATAACAAGGTTCACTGATTGACTTTTCTAGTTCACTGGTGAATTCCACAAAGTTGCTGATGAAAATAACAAATTAATTGCTAAAATTCACAGGTTTAAGATAGGCCCAATATCATAATAGTGTGATAATATTAAGATTGTAACATATACCTGATTGTAATATATTTAAAGTAATTGATTCAAGGATGAAAATTCAACAAAATGATAATTCATTTGGAAGACTACTGTTCAAACTCCAAAGCAGAAATAATGTGGACAGATTAAAACTCAGGTAGCTGAATACATAACTTGACAATGTTTCGGAATTAATACCTGGAGAACTGTGTCCCATAAAATTGATAGGAGTGGCAATGAATGCTGGACAAAGCAAAATAAGACAAGGCAATAGCTCATTCATCAATAAACAACACAAATCCTTGGTAAGGGTCGTAACATCTCTTATCTGTGCATATTACAAGAATGGTGGTTCCTATGTTATCCACACTCAAATTATGTATTTCTCGATTTTATTTGTATTTTTGTTAGTATTTGTATTTTATGTAATGATCAATTAACTATTATTTACCTTGACAGTAGTGTGCAACCCATATGACGCCTCCAGAGTTTGTGAATACCTGGTGAGCTGTGTGGTACGTCTTCTGAGTGCAGCTCTTCTCGCCGCCAGTCTCTCTGCCCGCCCCAATCTGGGCTCACACCCGCTAACACCTTCCAACCATGGTTGAACTGGTGATGAAACAATATTTATTTATTCTTTACATTGACAATTTTACTCAAAAATATATTCTCATTTAATACGATAAATATAAGTACAGAAGGCACATTTACATCAAAGGTACGAGTTCTTCCAACTAACCCAAAATCTATACCATCATGGTATCCCCCACAATAGTCAGTGCACCAACTGTATGGAATGAATATACAAGTTTGGATGGGAATATAGGAAGATGTTAAATATCTCATTTGTAACATTTTACAAATACTTAGCTCTTACAGGACACTTGAAAACTTACAGAAGAGGTTTGACTCTACAGGGTTTGGAGTAAATAAGACAGATAAATAAAGTGTGCTGTCATAATTCACTTGATATTGGCATTGACGATAATGAAAAAAAAATGTGTGCACAGGAATTTGTAACTAACTAGGCAAGCGATTATCACCAATTAGATAAAAAAATCTTAAACATATTTTATCTGATTGGTAGTAGCCGTTCACCTAAGTTAATCCACATTTATTAATACCAAAATGGTGTTTCTCTTACGGGATGGGTAAGTAAGGATCAAGTACCATTAACCACCCTGTTGTGAGGAGGAAGTTGAGACTCCTCGGCACCTCTAAACGGATTGCAATGTCGTGGGATTTGCAAGAATCAAAACCCTAGGCATGCACAGAGTAGAAGTGGAATCTCTCCACACCTCAGATTCCCTAAAGATTCTAGGCTCCATAGGATATCTGGGGCTAGAGTGCTTGTTTTAAAAGCTAAGTAGGATAGTACAAAGATCATAGGTCAGCAATACAATAAATAAATAAATAAATAAATACTCCTATCCTTGCATGCATTTTACACATCCGTCACTGTTATAAATTCCGCATAACGCTTTCCTATTCAATGTGCTCAACATTCATCCGTCCCATGTCACCTAGATTATATATGATCTTGCCATATGATCCTGGGACTTTCATGTCTCTGTGCATTATTTATACATTTTTAATCAATCTGTTCTCATTCGACCCTTCCGCATGCGCAAACAACTGTTGCTTATTGACTTTCAGTCTCATTATTACCCCAGGATTTGTTCTACACCCTTCTAGTATCATTGTACATATTATGTAATAATTATTATAGAAGACATGAATAAGTTACGGCGAGCAATTTCTTACATTGAAGGTGTGTGGTATATGCACAGAATTTCTCGTTTAGTGTATTTGCAACGACTGACCGAGGTTCATGTGTATTCCTTGCGCCATTCACATCAACTACACATCATAATGCTTTGAAAATTGTCAGTAACATTACTGAATACAAGACATTCTTAGTGGTTGAACACATAATATTGTATCCATTCCATTACAACATCTCAGACAAACTGCTTGCATCCTTTCCATACAAATAAAAGTTAAGACATTCTGGATGGGTGGCATACCTCATCTGCCAGGGCAAAACGAAGAATTACCTTTTACAAATTGTTCTAGGTCTGAGTGTAGATACCCATAATACAAGATTCATGTCATAGTTTGGGACTAATTAGATCTGTGTGAATTGTCTGTACAAGTTATGTTACGTAAATAAACATGCAAATTGTCCTCTGCCTGCCAAGAAAAAAATATTTGATGTTAAAAATAAGACGAGTATATAATATAATACTTGCTTGAAAACTTACAATAAATAGTGAGAAACATATTCTTTAATGGGACCTCCGGAGGCTCCAAGTGAAAAACTAACCGGCAGTTTAACTTACAAATGATAATATACGTTGATCTTCCTTACATTTAGGTAACATATGTTATCATTTCAAAGTTGCACTGGCCACATCAACAAAATAAACCCAAAATATGAGAAGAGAAATAGAAGACTTCAGAAAAAATCTATAGACAATCTATGTTTGTTGTCGGAAGTTTTGAACATAGACCATTTCAGTGTAGACTATGTTTATTCTTTGGAAGGTTGAGTATCAAATTATGGACAAGTTAAAAAAAAAATTATGCAGTTATGTTAGTGGTCCACATCCTCCAAATAATTATCTGTGACGCCATCCTTTGATGATCTTCTTTTTATTGCGAGATTTAACATATACCTAATACGTCAAAAAAATAATTTTCAAAATAATCTTATGATTTGTTTGGTGATGAAACTGGAAAATATTTGCATTTTGTGCGCTATTTTTAGAGACACCACTGTTCTTTAAATAAAACAAATAAAATTCTCAGTTATTTTTTAAAAAGAAATACTCATTTTTCTCAGAGTTGTAAAAATGAGTAATTCATTTTTCAAACAAAATACTGTCGATTAATCAATTAAGCATCTGGATTGGAGAACCATGTTTACACAATGTAACATTATGCAAAATCTAATCAGAAGAAGTGAGAAAGACGTTTCAACGCTTAAGTACAGATTGGCTCTAGGCTGGCTCAATCGATCACTTTCGGTATCCATGGACTATGTTCACCAATTCTGCCATTATCACTGTCACAATATATCATCTGCATGTTGTGCCCAAATCCAGTTACACAATAAATTTTAAAATATTCTTAACAACTGACGAACTATATTTGAGGAAAATTAAAGGAAATTTATTTACTTACTGTAATTACTAAACGAGTCTTCTTGTTGCTTAGCATCCAGTGTGGAACACTCAAACAAATACGCAGATGGTGATGCCCATGTTGTTGTGGAGGCTGAGGATGTGACTGTAGCAGGTGGTTTGAGAATGGGAGATGAGAGAGGCAGGGGTAGGGCGGTGGTGGTGTGTGTGGTTATCCTTTGTAGAGCTTCGTGAAGGGCGGGACCACGACCTCTTCTGGAGCGGGGCGATGACATGGGTTTGCCTACAATATGCAACAAACACATATTTAATAAACAATTACTGAAATGATCATCACTCCCTTAAAAAATAAAAACATTTTGAATTAGCTAAGTAGTCCACAAACAGTAGGTTTTACTGCAGACTAAAATGATCTAAGATAAATAAAAAAAAAATAACTCAAGCAGTGTTGTCATTAGAAAACAAACTATTTTGAGATAAAATTGAAAAAAAAAACACAATATGTAGTTAACTTCCAAATGACTTTTATTAACTAGGTACGTAAAGTAATAGAACTAAGTAATAGAATGTAAGTAAACTCAAGCTTATATTGTACCGCTGTGCGGATTTCGTTTTGGCTCTTCTGTGAAGTAATGCTTTTCGATTCATCCCTTTTTCCTTTCACACACAAAATTGTAAAAATAACATAAATAGATAAACATTTTCAATATCACAAAACTGTAACGCTTACCTGACGGCACTTTTCTAGGTGGTGCTGTGGGTGGTACTTTGTATGTAGAACTAAACAGTGGAGCTGTAACCCTCCCCTCTGCACTCCACACATTCGGTTCTGTCTTTATATCCAACTCTTCCATCTTTATCTTGTGTTTGTCATACCCCACACTATCCGTTGTAGTGGCATTGTTCAAATTAAATCTAATAATACTGTTTTTGGTATCATTCAAATCATCAGTGTTGTTGCTAATAAAATTTGAATCAGTCATTTTCCTCTGATCACCCATCGCCAAATTAGAGAACAGATCATTGTTGCTTATATGCTGATGCTGCGTAGGTTTGGATGAAACCTTTGACGAAAGAGTCGATCCAACTAAACGGTTATACAAAGGTAAACTTTTTGTTTCCGTAATTTTATCATTACTATCATGTATTCCGTTCTGTACTACGACGACATTATTACGAGATGGACTGTAATAGCCGTTTACTTGTTTCGCTGATCTTGGCGATGATAGTGAATTTATAGAATCTGGTGAGTTTTTATCTAAAACATCCCCTTTCCTATGCAGAGGACTTCTTAACCTAGAATTGGAGTGTATATTATGACTAAAATGAAGGTCGGAATCTTTGAATGTGTATACATCGTCTAATTGGTGGGTTTTGGTGGAGTCTGATTGTAAGATGGTCCTGTCTCCTGGCAGCGTAACGCCTATGTGCGCCTCTTGATGGAGATAGGCGTGCAACTTATCCCTTGGGGAGGTGTCTGATGTGTCATAGGGTGGGGTACAGCGGGCGTCAGGGATTTGGGACACGCCATTATACCTGCAACAAGACAAACTTTAAGTTATTACTCATACTTCCCAGTAATGTGCATTATTTTGTTTCTCAAACAATGACCCAAATACTTCAAATATGAATCAGTAATAAAGTCAATTTGAAAATTACTTTCTAAGCCGAAACCAGGTCACTGAATTGTTCAAAAATAGTAAAACTTAAACCATTTGTATATTTTACATAATTTGATACCTTGGTTTGGGACTAGCTCTGTCTTTATATATTGTCCATTTTTTTTGTATAGACAATTCACACAGACCGAGCTAGTCCCAAACTCAGATATGAATCTTGTATTATGGGTACTAACACGGCGATACACATATACAATGCACTAAACACACATACATGTAACACCCAGACCCAGGACAATCTGAAAAAGGTCATTCTTCATTCTGCCCTGGCCGGGAATCGAACCCGGGACCTCGTGACTCAAAGGCAAGTGTGTTAGCCTCCGCGCCACACCGGTCATCAATGTTATGTTATTATATAATGTTATGTTATTATTATTATCAACTCGAAACTGAAGTTATAAAAAAAATATGAGATGCAAGTTCTATGTGAATTGTTCATATCGTCCCTCTTCTGACTAACAGTTGTATCTGCTAAAATGTTAATTGTTCAGGAGAGCGTTTTTAGTATTTTGCCGTGCATATTTTCGTCTCTCCTAGTTGTTATATAATACAGTGTAAATATATTACATTATTTTATTTGTATTCTTATTATATCTCAGAATCATTTTTGTAATGAAATTTTGAGGAATACGACAACACATTTTATTTAGAGTAATTCGTGGTTAGATGGAAGAAATCACTTTATAGTGATAATCTCGCCACTGCACATCGTTCTAGTTTTTAAAAAATTTATATTATTTTGTTAACACTGTTATGTAATGATGATGTGCAAGAAGAATAAATAAATAAAAACGACAAAAAATCAGAAAGCTATTCCAGGATAACGGTATCAGTTACAGGTATGATCTTCAGTGAGAACATGCGGGGCACATATAAATACACATTGGTGATCATAACTCAATTTTGCCAAAAATGTCAGATACGACAGTTAGTCAGAAGAGGGACTATATGTGTGTTATGTTATGTTATCATTGCAACAATCAGGCAGTAAATGACAGCAATACATATTCTATTGTGTGAATAATGATGTACATTCGAGATCAATGGCAAAATAATATACAATTTTCGTAAACATAAATTAGTTAGAAAAACAAGTTAATTAACTGTCCGACTGAAAATATCATACTAAAAATAGCTTCATCGAAAGCCTTACGCTTACAAATTGTAAATTTTTACAAAGTTTGCCATCTAAATAGACGAGAGACAGGTGCTCTTTTTACCGTGACATAATTAATTTCCACTGTACCTTACAACTGACTTGTGTATATCAGTGCAATTATATAATTTATTTATAATGAATAAATATAAATAGCCTACATTATAATTAAACAAATAATAATATAAATTAATTGTATAATTACGCTGAGAATTATTACAATGCCAGACAAACTCATCAACCCAATATAAACTATGTACATAAATATTAATATAGTCAAGCATTTATAACAATATCATTTAACACTCTTTTGTGGAAAGGCAGAGAATTAAACACGCATTATTTGAGGTAGGCAGAAGACATTGATCGGACCTGTTTGATGTTTACACAACTTTCACTTCTTCCACAATCAGGCAGTTGTATTTGCATCTATTGATATTTTTATTAGTTTTTACTATTTTTGAAATTGTTTTAATTTTTGTATTCAAGTTATATAATACATGTAGGTAAAAGTTCGATTTTTTATTTTGATATTGCCCCAGAACAGTGGAGGAAACAAAAGAAGTATGCAAAGACAGATTTACACGGTGATCCGTTTTCTCAATCTATCCCACTTGGTACACGGCGCAAGGGTATAAATAGACGATGGAGTTTTTAAAGTGAGAGCCGGCTTTTGAAAGCTTTTGCCCTCATTGTCAAGCAAATGCCAAAATTTATTATTATTTATTTTACTTACCCCACACTGTTGGAGGTTGTAAGATTAAACATAGTATTGCTGAACTCTTAGAATCCTCTTCATACTTCTATAACACAACTCTTTGTGTGAGATGATAATGGGTTTTCTATTCTGTTACTACTGCTGCTTACGATGGTGCTAGTGCTGGTAGCGATAATGCTCTCGTCACAATGTAGTATGCTCAGCCTCAGCCACAACATATCTTACACATATTCCAGTGAGACTGCTATTCTAAATGTAAAACCGATGCTATGGTCATCTATTGTATAACTCTATTTGGCCCCATACACAACAATGCCTACAATTTAAACAAAACAATACAAAATATTCAGTCAATATATTTTAATTAATTCCGTTGTTTTTTCTTGCATATTTAAAATAGACATGTGCAAATACTTTATCTTAGTCTGCTGGCTACCCTACTTGTGGGATATGCCATGTGGGGTAGTCAATGGACAGACTCTAAAAAATAAACTCTATTTATTGCTGTTTGATATTGTTTTTTAAATATTCAATTTTAACATTTGATCCTGTTGAATCTGTTCAAATAATGATTTTATGTCGTAACAAGATGTTTATTTTAGATATGTCAAAATATTTCATTTTTCACATTCGTCATTTTAAATTTGCAAAGGCTTTGAAGACAAATTAATAATTAATTTTTTCACATCTGGATGGCATTTTGCAACAGTGTATCAAGCCATACCAACCTCCAACTGAAATATCAATGTTTTGTACTGTTAAATTAAATTAGAGAGGATTGGTTAACATAAACTGCTTAATTATTTTAACAAAGTAAAAATACCATTTATAGGTTTGAATTACAATACTAATTATTTTTTTCCATTTTGTGGAATTGATAAAACTATTCATAATAATAGTAGGAATATAAGATATGTAATTCAACGCACAAAAGGTGGGTTTATCACTGTATTTTGCGATATCTTCCAATTACCAACATCTAAGATCAACATCCACATCCATTTTTTAAATTACCTACGTAGTACCAATTCAAAAATTGTCATCAGAATGATAAAATAATAATAATACCACCAAATCAACAACTGTAATAATGTATATTTAATTTGGAATAAGATAAAAGATATCATGTATATCAATGTTATTTTTACAATCAACTATTTATGAGGTTATATGTGTAAATTATTGTAGTTTTGTGTATTAAATTTACATCCAGATAGCACACTACTCAATGAAGATTTTTATAATAGTTAATATTAGATCAAAGGATAAAATTAAACCAATAGAACACAGGCTCTTTGAGTTGGATCGTAGCTTTCATTGTCTTTGAGTAAAACTTAACAACAAACTTCGAGATACAATAAAATGTGATGATATGTTGATATTCCAGAAAATGGTGAAATGATATCTGGTTGATAAATCATTCTACACAATTTGACGAAATGTTAAACAAATATTAATGTTTTATTGCTTTTTTGTGGTGCTATTATTCTATTTGTGTAATTCATTGAATATTAGAAGCCGTAGATTCGGACTCTTTACATTAACGACTGCACATAATTTAAATTCTTATTTAACAATGATATTGGATAATAGTAATTTGTAATCCACATTATATGTATGAATCCAAACACCTGGGCCTTAGGATGATAAATAAAATAGAATATGCATAAATATGTGGTTTGTGGTGCAAACATGGGATATGTAATACAATGTATTCCATTTCTACACTTATCATGAGAACTGCCTCCATAGCACATAGGATGTCTGAATAGATAATTACTGATTACACTTCACATTACATCATTACAGGATATCAGACATTAAACACAACACAGTTTGACGTAATAAACAACATTTGGAGGAAACTAACATGATACAATTACAATGTACACTGCAACACTAGGTATCCACATATAGGTGTATTCTTTACAACAAGACCAATGACCTGTCTCACTACCATATGATACCTGGAACCACAATCCTCATAAAAACCACTTGGTACGACGATATAATACAAAGTTACCGATACTTAACTACGCAATAAAACAGACTAGTAAACGATATCCACGCAATACAATAAATATCGCCGATTCATTACAAATATCAACAACCAACCTAACATGACAGTGCTTACTGTCATTGCAAGAGGTCGACCTTACAATAAAACACTCCCGCACTCCATGCAACTTATCTTAATATCACGTGTTATTATATTATTCTCCGTATTTAAATAGTAAACAGTGATAAAACATCCATACGTTGATTTATTGAGAAAAATACTAACTAATTGACAGAAAGTATAGGGACACAAATTATGCTCACATTTAAACATATCCCCTGTACTGTACGTTTAGAGGATGTAATTAACTAATATAAACCTTTATGCATCTAAAAATTACTAAATATTTACACTTAAATGCAAATACATTACAAAATATAATAAAAACAATTATTCAATAATATTAGACAAATGACAGAATGCAGCAAATGGCAGCCGAATAAAGCGGCGTTTTTATGGCCGATAAGTTTTTATGTCACAGCCAATGACTCACTTTTAGATTGTACCCAAATTGTTTTATAAGTAAATAATTAATCGAACTTTTTAATAGTACAGTTACTTGAATTATGTGAAGGTTCAACAGATTATCATTATAATTGTGAATTATTTACTATATTTAGTGTACAAACGTATATTTTTGTCGGGCAAATATTTGACTAATATAGCAATTATTTAAAATTAAAACAACTTGAAAGATGTATTGATCAATTTCTGAAATGAAACAAAATGTTTTTTATTTTTTTCAAAAATGAAAGATATACTTTAAGGTCATCTTATTTGTCAAAAATTATAATTAGTTAAAATATCTCCGTCAGCTGCTCGATATTTGATTTGTGTTTATGGTAAACTATTTAATTTTGTTTATGGTTAGTCATATTTGAAATTAAATGAAAAATTGGTATTTAAAAAAT
The DNA here is from genome assembly GCA_947579605.1 of Athripsodes cinereus. Classification (NCBI taxonomy): domain Eukaryota; kingdom Metazoa; phylum Arthropoda; class Insecta; order Trichoptera; family Leptoceridae; genus Athripsodes; species Athripsodes cinereus. The sequence goes on from OX388321.1 coordinate 1,665,825, forward strand.
TACTCAAGCAGATAAATGGTGATGAAATCGATTATTATAAGTTTTTGGTCGGTTTATATTCTTGAATTCATGCAATACTACTCAGATCAGTTATATTTTAGTGCAAAAATATTTTAACATTCAAATTTCCCTCGCCGCCGCTGAGATCTTCCTAATAAGAATTGAGAACCCCGCACTCGTCACTCGTCACAGCAAGCGTTGTTGTGAATCCAATATGGCGTACATTGATGTTTTACTTCGTTAAGGGCACGTCAATTCGGAGATTGCAACAATTAAATATCTCCTGACGATCATTATAATATCATAATTAAGTCTCTCGTTTGTGCCGGTGTTAATTTAGTCCCCAAATATTACTTAAGTTACCGCGAACGTGATGTTGTGCCAGTTGCGCCGAGTGTTTGCCTATAAAAGATATAATTAATCACCGATTTCGTCTTTGTAAATGTGTACAAATTCTCGTATTTTCCGAAATTATGTCCTAAGCGGCTTGTAAATACCATATTAGTCGTGTAAAATATAGAATAAAATGTTTAGGATATGTTGATACAGTGCATTTTATTATATTTTATAATAAGTAAGGCAATCAGTTTCATTGTGTGTATGGAGAGATGAGTTATTAATTTAGTCGGCTTTATAATACAAGTAGTAGTAAGTTTGACGGTATATCTGAGTGAAGCTGTAGCGCCATATTTCCTATCCGTATCTGCTCGGCAGTCTGCAGCCGCGGTATTATGAAGGTGATGTTTATATTGATATTATTAATAACAGATGAAAGTTATCTCAGAAAGAACAGTGTGTGAGTGCAGCAGAGTGTTAATACAGTATTGTGCAAGGGGAAGGGGCTGTTTTGATAGAATATTAATCTTAAGTTAAATATACCTAGTAACTACTTAGATAGTGATGGGAGACACAAGGCGGAGAGTGAAACTGTACGCGCTCAACGCCGAGAGACAATGGGACGACCGGGGCACGGGGCACGTGTCTTCCAGCTACGTGGAAAGGCTCAAGGGTATGTCGCTGATGGTGCGTGCCGAGGTGGACGGCAGTTTGCTGCTGGAGAGCAAAATCCATCAAGATACCGCTTACCAAAAGCAACAGGACACACTAATTGTGTGGTCCGAGGGAGACAACTTTGACCTGGCACTCAGTTTCCAGGAGAAGGCAGGCTGTGATGAGATATGGGAGAGGATATGTCAGGTAATATAATTATATATAACAATATTTATATCCTTGCACAACACAGCACCATTCTGTTTCCACACTATCCATAATATTATAGCATACATTCTTGTAAAATAGATAATTATGTGGGTAAAAGGTACATTAGTTTTGTACAAACCTGCCTCAACAAGTATATCATTGCTATACGATGCTCATCATATAGATATGAAACCAATGGCATCTTGATGTAGAAACATCTAGATGATAAATTTGAATTTTTGTGATAATTAAATTTCAATATTTGTCGTGTTTTACCCTATTAAGTATCACACATACTGGTCGTATAATCGAACATAGGTTTTCATTTTCAGTGTTAATTGTTGATATTCATTTGTCAAAAATATAGGTTTTCAGATCTTGCAATAAATTTGCACATGTTGTTTGTAAACAAATATATGTTGTAGGTATATATGTTATGTATGTATAATTATCTAATTGCATGTATTTTTAATTACCTATATAGACATTGTATTTGTTTACAATCATAAAAAAACTTACAACTATTAAAAACTTAATGTCAATGACTGAAAACAGAAATATTGGAATAAAAAAGTATAAATAATCTGGAAGTATTTTTTTCTCAAATTTGTATGATGCGTCAAAAACTACGCTAAAAATATATAACAAATTGTTTTATTGTACGCACTTTGTACAGTTTGTGTTGGTAAATTAATATAACCTTATTGTGCTACATAGAAGTCTGAGTTTGATTACAGAACTGACTTTAAGTATCCACAACATTTGGTCCTATTTTCATAATATGGAATGTCTTCCAATCAACCCCATTACTAAATGTATGTACCTACTTACTTAGTTTTGTAATGTAATAGATTTGGAAAATGTGGAAAAATATCCTCAAATTTATCTGACTTTCACAACAATACTTTGTAAGCCACATGTACCTTAATAGATTAGGTAAGGAAATGGGAAATGTATCTAAGAGCAAACATACTTACTCTCAACCTTGTTATAAATTACCAACCTTACTTATGTGCACTTTGTATTTGACATCCTATTTTAACACACATTTGCACATATTTTGTAATTGATAATCTCTTAAATTGAAAAATGAAAGATCCACCCTCTTGTGGGGTAGGTTGAGATGATGTAACAATTTGACATATCCTTTCACATTATTTTTGATTTCTTTACGTGTGTGTATGCTTATTTGGTATACATAACATAAGATGTCCATGAGAATTTGATAAAATGTAGTTAAACCACGGGATCGATCAAATATTTATGTTCTGCATTTTTCTACACACCTTTTATCCATATTATACAGAGTGTTCATCATCCTTCTGTAACATCCTTGCATCATCCATTTGCTCTGAATATGCAAACCATTGTGACCTAACTAAATAAAATTATTGAATACTCGGAATCTTCCATGAAATGCATGTTGGTTTCCGCATGCATTTCAAATGAAAATAAGTTTACAACAGGCATTTGTGATAAATATTTGGTTGAATCTGATTTGGTTAAATAAGTTGCACAAATATTGGGTTTGTTGCCTCATTCCTGTGAGAATATTTTCTAATCAACCAACCAATGACATTACTATCACATATATGCATAAGTAGGGTACGAAAAGTATATCAATACACACATTTTCATTCTGTAATTGCAATGTAGATGTATTATCTTTACTTATAAATACAAAACATTTGAAATTATGAGTCATATTAGCTACTCACCGTAACATTTCAGAAACGGTTTATATCTCCAAACCGCTGTTGGTTGATTGGAATTGTAAATAAAGATTTGTTTGACAATTTCATTGTCTTACAATTGTTATTCTTCACAGTAAAATCTTTTGCAACTAGCGTCATACATTATAAAATTATCACTTTTATAAACCTAACCTACAAATGTAAGAGGTAACTACAATATTGCAGTCATCAGAGTACTGTATCAGATGTCAATGTGCATGGGTGGGGTAGCCAAACGACTCTGCATGCATACCGATGAATGAATTGGCGGATGATTTGTTTGGCGCCTCTTGATGGAGTATCCAGCATGATGGTTGATGTTTTTGCTGAGCATAGGGGTCTACTTGCAAGTGTTTTGAGAACACAGAGCTCACAAAGTGACGAGTTGCCATATTATTCAGAGCCTTGTGAACAACAAGGCACAGTTTGTGTTAGACCCTTTCACCTACTCTTAACTTATGCAAGTTTTCTAGCAAACATGTGATATGACGTTTATTGTTGTTTTATTATATTGTGAGATAAACTGTATGACTCTGTTACAATAAAATTAAAATAAAATATGACAACCTTAAACCTCGTAGAAAGTGAGCTTTGCATCGCCATTGAATGCCATTTGTAGGCGGTCACCCTTTCTGTGCCTTAATCTTTTAACTCTGCAAAAGGAATAGCATAACCCATTGCACTGCACTTATGTACATACATAATATCACACAACTTATGGAATATGTAAATAGAAAAGAGCACCACCTACTCCTGTCTATATTCTTTGCTTCTATAATATTCATACAATCCCTCTTGTAAATTTACTGTTTAATATACGCAACATGTACCCATCTATTAGAATCTGATCTACATGTTCTAATTATTTAATCCTCAAGCGGATACGTCTCCGAGTACTCTTTCTTTCAAGTAAATCTTCTTAGTCACCGTGTCCTCATACACATGCCCAAACCACCATAGTTTTTGGAATATATCTTGAATATCTTTTTTCTTCATCCATGGACCCATTCATTGTTATTTATGTTACACAAATACCTACCTAATTCAATACCTTAGTGTGCCTGTAGTAGTAAAGCCCTTTTTTGCAATACTAATTATTTTGAATATTCTCAAGAATAAGTCTTTTAAATTTTTCTATTCATAATACGTTTGTAGTGAAGCCTTTTTTTATAATATTCAGATTGAATAATTTCACCCCGTGGAGTCCCTGGTAAAGAATAGGGCTCCCACTCTTCTGTAAGTTTTCGAGTGTCCTGTAAAACTTCACGTATAAGACAATTAACATCGGCATTGAGGCATAAAACCCTTCTTGAATGTCTTGTTCTTTTACTAGCACGGAATAGACAATCTGCTTGCAGTTTTTCCACTGGCTACCACACTTGTGGGATATGCCGTGATGGTGTGGTAGTATATAGTAAAGTGTAATATTCTCAATAACTAGTGGTTTAATTTTGTCTATTCAATTGTAGGTACATTTCATAGTTTCCATGAATTTTAGTATTGGCTGGGAATAATAATCAGCAGTTTTTTCTTGTTGATGTAAGCTTTTATATTTCTACAATTTGATTCTATATATCGTGGGTTCTAATTAGTCAACATAATGATATGGTTGTGAACTTATTAATATTTGTGACAATTCTATGTGGTGTTTGTGTATGATACATATCACTGCTTTATATTGTCTTCTGAGAATGTCTCTGCTGATGATTCATTGTGCTGATAATGCTTCTCATATTTCTGCAAAGGTACTTCTAGTTCAAGCACCTTGGTATCTAGGAAATGTTTTATGTATTTCTAATGTTCCTTCTGTACTATCATACTGCTTCTCTTTTTGGGTAGGGAGAGGCGATTACACTCTTGTTATTTACATGTACATTTTTCATCTCATGTGTCCCACGAGTCTTGTTATTCTTTTATCCTTCAGTTTCCCCTTATGGCGGAATTGAACAGCCTCCTTTATTTTTAGTGATTCTGTTTTCACTCACTTATTCTATCACGGTGTTTTCCGCAAGTTGGGTATACAGCGGACCGACTGCATGATATTAAGTCATTCAGAACTGAATGTATTATATTATTTAGTTGTAATGTTTTACATGATAATTGAAAACTTCCAGAAAAGTGTGGGTGTCATATTCCTTGATAAAGACTCCACGGCACGACTCTACAGCATTCTCAACATTATAATATCACTTCTATTGGAAGAATGAGTTATGAAATAACAGTGCCCTCTTCATTCAACCTCCATAAGGTGTTGCATTGTTCGAGGTCCTTCAAAATGTTTCATGTGTAATGTCCTTCAAAAATTCACCTACACATAATTATGTCATACAAAAAAGTAACAGCATTGACCTTGAGGATGAATTTTTGAGAAGTTTGGGCTTTTAATAACGTCAAATAAAATAAGTATGACTTGTTCATGTTAATGAAATTCTCAAGGACGGATGCGTTTCATATGAGAAATTGTATGAATGTAGAAGAAGCAAAAGAAGTTTTTAAGGATAGATCTATATCATGGGTGGCCAACCTTTTCAGCAGCCGGGCCAAATTTCAGAATGAGATTTCCTACCGGGCCGCACAAAAATATACTTCATATAGGGAATATTTGATTATTTTTTTACTTAACCTTAAAATTTCTTCTCCCTCCCCCCCATCGCCAAATTTTCAAAATGGTACTTATAGGAATTTGAAATGTTTCAAAACTCCTCGGTTTTCTTTAAGAAGATTTTCTCAAAAAACCTCTTTCAAAAATTCAAAAAAGTAACGGGTATTTGTGCCGAATATTATTAAAAAAGTGTGCATATGCTTTGCGGGCCGCACGTAGACACCCAACGGGCCGCGGGTTGGCCACCCTTGATCTATAGTGTGTTCCATTCTCTCTGTCTACCCCCACTGGGGATACGGCGGAGCAAAAATTACTTTCCTCCATCTCGATAAGTTTTATATTCCTATGGAAAATAAAGTGTACCACCTGAGATAGCAATTGATAAAGTAATGTCCCTTTCTAACATATTGCCTGTATTCCTGTATATAATAATTTATTGTAGTAAGTATATATCGACTGTGCTCAGGACAAAGGATTCAAACCACATTGGTCAAATTTTATAGGAGAAGCAAAAAACTGTAGGATAAAGAAAATTTCAAATTATTGTCATTATTATTTTACCAACTTTTTGTAATGTAGTTTTTTTATTATGTCATAAAAATTAAAGAGAAAATATTCAGGAATCACCAAGTTATAAGCAAAAAATTAACAAAAATGTGGATTAAATCCTTTGTCCTGACAAACTTTAGTAACATGTAAAAGAGATATGTATGTCGCATGTTTGGGGTTATATGGTTTGATGCCTCCTATTGGGAATTGAATGCTTTTGCCAGAATGTGTAAAAGACACAAATGATTGACTTTAAAACATAAAATGACTTTTATCAAAATTGTGGTTTGATGCCTTTGTCCTGAGCACAGTCGATATAGTACTAAATATGAGGCATTCAAAGCAAAAGTGGACTCAACTTGATCTTGCATTGTTATCTGAAGTTTATTCCACTTTTGAATAGAAGAACCACACGCTCTACATAAATCCTCATAGTTAATTCAATATTGGTCATCATGTATCGGGTGATATTTATTTATTTATTTATTAACATAATATACGGCTGAATAGCCTTTAAAGTACAATAACTTACAAAAACACACTTGAAACAAACACAATCAACACATAAGTGACAATGAATACAAAAACATGACAATAATAACTACAGGGGATTCTCAACAGAAAGCATGTACCCTCGAATAAACCTGCTCACAGCACATCTCCTCACAGTGTACTCCGAATCGTTAAAAATATCAATCTCACTGTAATTATTCCCTATTACATGGAGTCGATTCATCGATGAATAATAGATATAATTGGATGATGATCCCGCAGCATAGAACAATGCCTGACTTCTGGTGACTCGGGACACGCAAGTTTACTAAGCTAAGCAACTCTGGGCAATTCAGAGAGCCAGTCACTCACTATTCTCTTCAGTGTAAGGAGATCGAACAACACTCTGCGATCATGTAGGCTAACGAGCCATATGTTTTTTTTAAGGAAGCACATTCTTGTTATAGTATGTCTTTGCTTGCAGAATATTTTCTCTTTTAAAAAATCTCCATAGATATCTCTTTAGCTGCACATATAACTCAACCGAACCTGGCAATTTCCTCAATAATCTTGGTAACTATCCTCGAGAATTTGATTCTTGAACGGCAACGTCTTCTTACCACTAGTTGATTACATTTGTAATAAATTATTAATCAGATTAAAATGTACTCAGACCTAACCATCAATCCATTAAGGAAGTAATCATTTTTATGGCAAGTACCAACTGTATTCTAAAACAATGTAATCAGACTACTCGTCATTTTAACTAACAGCTAATTTCAATACATTGTAATCTCATTACAAACTAATCTATTACAATGTATTCGGTTAGTTAGATTGACAAGCAGTCTGACTATAGGTTAGTCTGAATACATTGTATTGGAATACAGTTGGTACTTGTGGTAATCGATTACTTTCTTAATCGATTGATGACTAATCTGATTACTTTTTGCCCATCACTGCTGACCCCCTAGACGAACACGCACTTGGCGATCGACTACAAACGAATTTACGACAATACTTGCAACAATAACGCATAATTATATGGTACATGTAGGTAGATTGTCGAAAAGTTCGCCAGTAGTTGATCGCTAAGTACGGTTTGTCTACGGCCCCTGCTTACACATGTTTTTTGATTCTCATACATTGTCTGGTCATTCATTCATTCCACATGTCTAAATGCACTTTACACATTTAACATTAATTGCTGGTTGTGTGATGCATATTGTAACCATTACTGTGTTTAGTTAGTTATGTTTACAAATTACAATAGTATTGTACTGGTACACTCATCTGTGTAGGTGTGAATGTTATAACACAGATACACATATATGTATATGATAGAACAGTGATAGACACACTATGGTTCGTGAATCAAGTCTTGTCCTTTTCCATAACTGTTTTGTATGCAAAAACTGTTGTCCAAATATTGACAACATTTCTGGAAAACACCGTACACATCCACCACTGTCTATGTGCTTTAAACAGAAAAATAATATGTGAAAATCAAATCTCTTCAGAGGTAAAGTTAGCGGAAAAACTGCATGTTACAAACAGCCTCTAAAAATAAGATGTTCAGGATGGTTAGCATACCTCATTGCTGAATTGTAGATGTTAATTGTATTATATGTAAGGTCTAACATTACAACACCTCACTTTTAATCCCACTTTCATATATGAAAAATATATATAGAAATTTTAGCAATTAATTCTGTCTACTAGATATGTTATATTACAACAATTTTCCTGACAAAATTTATCACTGTCAGCAAGGTCCACCATCTTCTATGAGAAAGACCTTGGTATTCAATTCTTTAAATATGACTCTTGTCAGATGTGAAGTGCACCGCTGAATATGTCATATTTTGTATTCTTTACCAATGTAAAAAGGGTCAAAGGCAGCAAACTTATCACTGTAAAATCAAATTATTATGTTTACTATGGTTCTGTTTACAATAAACATAAACTTAATTGTACAAAATAAAACAACTTCTATCTATCTATTCCCTCACGCTGTATCCCAAGTGGGATATGCAGAGAGAACGGAATGAACAATTAGATCTGTCCTCCACAGTCATACAATTTCTCAAAACACGGCCGTCCTTGAGAATTTGATCTACATGTTCAAGACATATAGTTCTAGGATGCCCGCGCTTCCTCACATGGCTCCCTTCAACCAAGTATATCCTCTTTGTAATTCTTTCCATAAAACAATTTTGTCACTTTGAATGATTGATCGCAATAATGCAATGTTTTCTAATACAAAAAGTTAATAAAAACATTGTGGTTCATCGCTTTTGACTCAATACTATTGTCCAATTACTGTGATTATTATACACAATTAGTGTGGAGAGCTTAATTTTAGTTTACTACTATAAAAAGTTTGTGTATCCCTGCCATAGGACAAGGTTAATTGTGTTATCATATCATCACTTACTTATCAACTACCAATCCTATCTATATTTATATATACTGTAGGTACATTATATTATATATCTTGTACTATATATACGTACAGTGATATATACAAGGATTGTGTGACATCACAACATATTATAATGTATATATATTGTTGGATATACATTTTTTATAATTTTATTAAGATTTAGAAGGTGTAATAGTTTATGAGATAAAAGTTCAATTTTTTTTTCAGTTATATATCAATTAGAAGACATTTGGCATACGTGTGAACAAAGTAAACCTTTTTATGTGTGTATTGGATTTTGATTGACTGAATGAATGTTGAGTTAATAACAAATGTGTAATAGTATATTATGACTCATAAATAGGAAACTGCCCACAGTACCTAGACACATTGCATTTGGCGATTGACTGCAAATAAACTTTTCGACAATTTACATGTAATGTTATGGTACATTGTCGAAAATTCCTTTGTAGTCGATCGCCAAATGCAAATTGTCTAGGTACTCAGATCTAATTATAGTTTTTTGTTGTCAGTTTTCTGTGAGTGTCTCTTTAATGAAATAAAATAAAATGACTGATAATATAGTTCTTATTTAATTTCAAAGTAAAGCATGCGTAAATTAGTGAATTATGGATAAAAAGAAGTTTTATAGTTTGCAAAGTATAATCTTGATACCTGTATCTATTTAACCTCTTTGTATAGCTATAAGATATACATTATATGAAATGTTCAGAATCATAGTCCAGAACCAGAGTTTGAGATGTTGTTTTAGAATCATGTGAACCCTAATAACACAAAGGTGAAGTGGTTTGAACATCTTTAACTAAATTTAAAAGTTACTTTTTTTTTGATCTTGCAAATAAATATTTTTTATCAAAACTTTAAAGCTTTTCAATACTTTTATTTTGTAAAACTTTTAACTGATCTTATGAAAAGCAGGGATCCATGGGGGAATAAAATTACATTTATCACTAATATTTGATTCTATAACATCAAAATGCTGGGTCATTCCGTGTCAATTCAACACAATTTTGGGAGATTTTCAGACTTGATGTCTCAGATTTTCATGATTTTTTTTATGCAGCAATATATCATAGACTTATGAAAAAATACCAAATTTCAGCTATGTAGCACAATTATTTTTGAAGTTATTAATTTTTAAAGTTTTCAATTTTTATGAAAAAATCTCATGTCTTGGCACCTTTGGATGCCTATAGACTGGCAACCAGTGATGATATAAACCTGGGAGAGGTCTCGTTTTAAAGCTGTTGAATGGGGCTTTAATCTGATGTGCCACAGGATAGGGGTCACGGTTTGAAAAAAAAAATTAAATTTTTCAAAAAGTGACAATTTTAAAAATTCCAAAAAAATTGTCAAGAATAGTTTGTAATGTATTAATACATATACCAAAATTCTATTATGGGATCTCAATGGGATCAGGAGATACAGGGCTTCAGCAATGCATGCATCATGCATAAAAATTGAAAACTTTAAAAATTAATAACTTCAAAAATAATTGTGCTACATAAATGAAATTTGGTATTTTTTCATAAGTCTATGATATATTGCTGCATAAAAAAAAGAATAACCCTGCTATGAAGTAGTCATAATTCTATACCTACTATGTATGTACATAGTAAGATGATTGGTCTCTGCAGGTAGTAATGCAATCCATCACTTGTTAATATTGGACAGAGTCAAAACAACTTGTCTCTCAACATGCCGCTGTTAAGGCTGTCCTACATGTATGTGTACCTCAAATTAAATATTTATTCAATAAAAACTGTGAACCGTGTCTGTTATTGTGTAATATGTCTATTCTTTTCTCATTCATCAACAATAATTTTAAAGGAATGTGTTGCAGTTATATCTGCCACATACCGAGTTAGGAAATGAATTTAAGAAATCTTAGAATGAGAAAATCTCAAATCCCCCTGATGGGGTAGTCAGTTTACAAACTGCTAGATATAAATGTGCGAGTTGTCCTCAGTAAAAGTTAAGTCATTAAGGATGGCTGGCATATCTCATCATTGAATTGTAGATATAAAATGGCTTCTAAAGGATGTGTTGCAAATACTTACCTTTTTCAGGACACTGAAAAGTTCACAGGAAAGATTGGGAGACCGGTTCTTTGCTAAGGACCTCACGGAACAGTTTGAATGAACCCCATTTTTTAATTATTGATTTCTCAAGGAATAAAAGTTATATGGTCGTATTTTGAATATATTGTGAAAATTTCTATATTTGTCTGACTCGTCCATTTCTCCGACTACTAAATCTAAAAATAGATTATTTGTCTTACTTGTGAAGCATAAACGATATAGATCAAAGGGCTTCCGATCTTTCTATCCTCGGTAACTAACAATAATAAAAAGTATAACCTTTTTAAAAATCCTAAATTTCGTGAGTATGCCTTGTGAACGCCTTTAATGTTAATATCCTTACCACATAATAAATCTATACTGGTTGTGGCATATTATGTATAGCTGGGAGTTTACCCCACCTCACCAATCTACATCTGGTTGGCCTTCTCTTATACTTCATCATATTGTATCATAAAACAGGTAGTAAATTATACATAGGTACGTACGTACACTACATCTTGTGAGATATTATATATACAGATAATTATACAGAGATGTGTACTATGGCTGGCTACCTGCCTGCTATATATGTGTGTTGTCGGTACATCAATCACTATTAATAAGTAGTAACTTTATCAATCTAAAGAATATTGTCAATGAATTCATATGTCCATTCAAATACATACAGTCACTTATAGAAGGGGTGTAGAACTAGGAAACTGAAAAACGGGACATTTTATTCTGATTGTAGTGTTTTTGCTTCTGAATCAGTTTTTTTTTGTAACTGATTTTCTTGAGGATATAGGCGGATTTTTGTTTTACCGATATCGCTACAACTACAGTGTAGCCGGTGAAAAAGCACACATTTCTGCAATCATCGTTAAATATTTGTGTAAGATAGTTCAATGTCACTTTGCTTTTGAAACCCTCATATTATTCTGCTACATTATCACTGTCCTGAGAATTAGTAGAATATATAAATATAATATTATTTTACTTTTGAAGACTATCAGAATATATAAATGTTCTGAGGTTCCTGTAGAATGAACCTGGTGTGTGTGAGGTGTGTGTGTGTGTGTGTGTGTGTGTGTGTGTGTGTGTGAAACTGTGGTGCCTTACAATCCATGTCACATCTACTGAATTGTCTTCGGTGTCCTTTGTATAATGAGCGTTAATTTTGACTAGCTGTTGTGAAATTGACTCAACACTGGAGAGATGTTGTCTAGGATTAACACAAGAAAATTGCTGAAAAAGTAGGAGTAAATAAGTAAAACAGTCTATATTAATTGTCTTAAATAATTTTGTATTGAGATTTTCTCTATATTTCTATTCTAATATTTACTCATTGGTAAGATATTAGGGGTTATTTTTTTAAACATATCTTGGACGTCACCTGAGAAAAATAAAAGAAAACTAATCATGTTTGTTTATTTTATTAATTTTTATTTATCATTTCAGGTCCAAGGAAAGGACCCTGCTGTAGAAATAACCCAAGACATTGTGGATGAGTCTGAAGATGAGAGGTTTGAGGATATGTCGGATAACTGTCCGCCCATCGAACTGCCCGCGGCCGAGCTGTCTCGGCTGGAGGATATTAGCAAAGTGATAGCGGACAACCTCATGTCAGGGCCACGCAAGGAGAAGATCACCATGGCACTGGAGGCCGACAATTACATCAAGAAGCTTCTCAATCTCTTCCATATGTGCGAGGACATAGACAACATTGAGGGACTGCACCACCTTTATGAAATATTCAAGAGCATATTCTTCCTCAACCAGACATCCCTATTCCAGACAATGTTTGCAGAAGACACAATCCTAGACGTGGTAGGCTGCCTAGAGTATGATCCCAGCTCACCACAACCCAAGCGACACAGAGAGTATCTTAAGAAATTAGTCAAATTCCGAGAGGCCATACCTATTAAAAATGCAGAGTTACTAGCCAAAATCCACCAGACATACAGAGTACAATACATTCAGGATATTGTGTTGCCTACGCCTTCCGTCTTTGAGGAGAACCTCCTCAGTTCACTCTCTAGCTTTATATTCTTTAACAAAGTAGAAATTGTTAAAATTATAGAAGAAGACGAACGGTTTCTGTCGGAATTGTTCAAATTACTTAGGGACGAGAATACACCTGACTCAAAAAGAAGAGACCTGGTATTGTTCCTGAAGGAGTTTTGTAATTTCTCTCAGAACCTGCAGCCGCAAGAGAAGGAGGGATTCTACAAGACACTGGTGACATTAGGAATACTGCCCGCACTCGAGATAACATTAGGAATAGAAGACCAAAAGACAAAGACAGCTTCAATAGACATATTAACATACATAGTGGAATTCTCACCATCGGTGGTAAGGGATTATACCCTACAACAGTCTGGAAATACAGATGAGGTGAGTTAACTCCTCTCTTTTATTCTCCAATCCATTCCGTAAACGAGAAGAATTAATAAAAAATTGTGTGTTTATGGATCTAACATTTTGCAACTCTGACAAGTAATTTCAAAATTATGGGCCTTCAAAGTTTTGCATTTCATAATTTTCCTGCAGTGGTTTTTGCAAGAAATTAATTAGTACCTATCAGTTGATATTTTCAACCGACGGTACTTGGTGGAAATTCATGTGGAATTAATTATAAATAAAACATTTATAGTATATCCACAGTGACTTTTTATTGGACGCGAACCGGCTTCAAGCTTCAAGAGCTTCCGCTCTCATCATCAGGCTGGCGAAAAGTAAAGAAATTACAAGTTGGTAACGAATATATATAGTATGTTATTGGATAGCAAAACAAGAGTGGTGATTAAGACAGTGGTAACAAACAATTGAGGAAGGCTTAAAAAAATAATGCTCATCTCTGATATGGGTTTTTTTTGTGGTTTCCCCAATATCGTTAAAAAGGCAAATGCTGGAGATGTTTTTCTTAAAATCCGTCCACAACGGTACTCTATTTCAATTGTTTGTTACCACTGTCTTAATCACCACTCTTGTTTTGCTATCCAATAACATACTATATATATTCGTTACCAACTTGTAATTTCTTTACTTTTCGCCAGCCTGATGATGAGAGTGGAAGCTCTTGAGAGCCGGCTCACGTCCAATAAAAAGTACTATACTATATGTGTCGCTGAGTTTCGAAATCCGCTATAACACATTCAAATGTATGTGTTATAGCGGATTTCGAAACTCAGCGACACATATATACTATACCCTCACGCCATGTCCCAGGAGGGGTAGGCAGAGAGAACGGAACGCCATATAGATCTATCCTTACATACTTCTTTCGCTTCCTCTACATTCATCCAGTTTCTCATACATGCACGCCGATTTCTCTTACTCAGCACGTGTCCGTCCTTAAGAATTTGGTCCACGTGATCAAGCCACGTGGTTCTTGAACGTCCGCGCTTCCTCACACCCCTTCTTTCAGATAAATACATCCTCTTCGTCATCCTTTCATCTTGCATTCGCTCAACATGTCCAAACCATCTCAACTTGTTTACACGCATTCTGTCCACAACACTCCTCTCACATCCGCTCATTCTCCTGATATCCTCATTCTTCACTCTATCTCGCAACGTTTTACCAACCATTCTTCTCAGTGAACGCATCTCCACAGCATTTATTCCACTCTCATCCTTTTTCAACCACGTCCAAGTTTCGCTTGCATACATAAGTGTCGGTACCAGAATGGTATTGTGCACTAGCATTTTTGCCATGTTCGACACACTGCTATTGCTAACAATGGGTCGAAGTGCACCATTCACTCTAGCACCGGCGACTTTTCTTCTTTCAATGTCCTTATCAAATCTTCCATCCCTCGCAAACAGACTTCCCAAATAGACATACTCATTCACTTGCTCTATTGCCAATAAAAAGTCACTGTGGATATATTATAAATAAGTGTTTTATTTATAATTAGTACCTATCAATTTATTTTTTCTTTGTAAGTTCACTATTTATTGAGTAAATAACTTGAAACTTATTGATTTTTAGCCTTTACTTTATTTGGAATCCGTTAGTAATATAAAATAATATAATTTTTTTTTTCCAATGTGTTTATTTGTTGTATTATATCTAAATGTTTTGCATTTTCAGGAACAATTACTACTGAATATAATCATAGAACAAATGCTACTGGACAGAGATCCAGAGTTGGGTGGGGCCGTACAACTAATGGGCGTGCTACGAATCCTGTTGGACCCCGAGAACATGATGGCCGCTGCCAACAAGTCTGAGAAGAGTGACTTCCTGAATCTGTTCTACAAGTACGGTGTGCAGACACTCATACAACCTCTGATGGGCAGCACACCGGGACAGGGACAGGGACAGGAGGAGTACCACACGGTGCAGTTACTAGGATTGGTGCTGGAGTTACTCTCCTTCTGTGTGGAACATCACTCCTTCCACATTAAACAGTGTATACTTAATAAGGTACCCAACACATGTATTCTTAACCACGCATCTATGTTGTGAACACTGTTATTTTTTTGTTACCAAATTTACATATTTAAACACAGTGTTCTAATCTTCGTTATGCCCCTTCTGATGAAGTATTCACCTATGCTAAAAAACACATTATGTT
Source organism: Athripsodes cinereus (assembly GCA_947579605.1). Lineage (NCBI taxonomy): Eukaryota > Metazoa > Arthropoda > Insecta > Trichoptera > Leptoceridae > Athripsodes > Athripsodes cinereus. The sequence goes on from OX388321.1 coordinate 1,681,492, forward strand.
TCTCAAAACTCATGATATAAAAATGATGTATTATCATCTTCCATCAAGCGGACAACTTGAATTTGATATGCTTGATTTCCACACAGTTAGATGTCACTGTGTACACCATTAATTCCATTCTTAAATTAATTTATGTATTTTGCAACAACCAATGCAGCAGGCAACATGTTCTACCCCTTTCCAAGAAAGTGCCTTCAAAGAATTGTCTTTATCCAACTTAAGACTGTGTCCACACAAGTCCTTATTTTGGTTCCTGAGAAATGTGACTAGCAGCTCTGGACAGTCGTAGTCGTTTGAAATTTTATAGGTCTCTAGTCCCCTTTCAGCCTCCCATCTTAAAGAGATAGTATACCTTAAGTCTAAAGGGTATCTGCTGTAGATGCTAATATATTAATTAAGTGTCTCTCTGTTGAATGGTTTAACTTTTTGTAGCAAAAAATCATATTCAACTTGCTAACAGAAATATATAATACACCTAAAGACAAATATTTGTTTTCCCTTTACAGACTGATGAGACAGAGAATAATTAAAAATCATATTCAACTTGCTAACAGAAATATATAATACACCTAAAGACAAATATTTGTTTTCCCTTTACAGACTGATGAGACAGAGAATAAATAAATAACTATAATCTTAGACATTTTATAATGAATATGGTAGAAGAATGGACGACAATTGTTCCCAAAATTTAAAACCTAGCCCTTGTATCTTTAGGCATTAATGATAAAAAAAGTTATCATTTTCAATAGGAAAATAAAAGAGTACTCAGTATGTGCATAAGAAACAGCGCTCGTTGTTCTAATTTATCTGAGGGCCGGGGGTTTTCAACATGGATTATTTTTTTGTATGTTTATTGTTAAGTGAAGTTTTTGATGGTATTTTTTGTGGGCTATTTCTAATTTTATTTGGGTATATTAATTTTCTGATATATTTACATTACCTATTACTCCTATTAGGGATTAACCAAAATTCATCATCATTTCTGTCGGTCCCTCAATCCTGAGGATCGTGACCATCATGCCTCGTTCTGTAGACCATCTGTCTCCATGTTGAGCGATCCTCTGCCATGTGTAAGGCCCCATGAAGTGAGCTCTGTGATTATGTACATATTATTTTTTTTTAAATTATGTTTATGATTTAATAAATAAATTTGAATAAATTCTTAATAAGTTTGTGTTGTATTTCAGGACTTATTACGTAGAATATTAGCTCTGATGAAATCCAAATACACGTTCCTTGTGCTGGGTGCACTCCGATTCATGAGGAAGATCATAGCTCTCAAAGATGAATACTATAACCGGTATATCATCAAGGGGAGCCTCTTTGGTCCAGTCATAGATGCTTTTCTCAGAAATAACGGAAGGTACACTACTTTATCAATATGTTTCTATTCCGAGCGAGCAGATGAGAATATCGAAAAAATAAAACAGGTGTTTTATTCTACTAAAGATTTTATTTTGTGAGAGAGACGTCTTTCGTCTTATGAGGACATTGTCAATCTTCTCAGAGGAGATTGACAATGTCCTCATAAGACGAAAGACGTCTCTCTCACAAAATAAAATCTTTAGTAGAATAAAACACATGTTTTATTTTTTCGATATGGAATTCTACTACCTAAACACCGACACAGTGAATAAACAGATGAGAATAGATAATGAAAGTATATTAATTTGAAATAAAAGGTGTATGAATGCATGGACGGCTGAGAGTGTAATACGATACGTCCTCGTTCGCCCACATTGCTACATCCATGGACGAGCACACAAATTAACACGATATCGTCCCACTAGGACGTTCGCATCATATCATTATACAAAATTATCAAAAGAGAAATTATCAAGAACATTTAAAGAAATGAATTTACATTATTTATACATAAGGAAAGTATATACATTGGCTCGTAACCCCCAGCTTTCTATGTACAAAGCACATAGAAAACACATAGAAAATTAATTATATTATATAGAGAAAGTATATAAAGAAAGTTACAGTTATATTTGCAAGTAAAACAGATTAATATATTGGCTCAAGTTCATGTCTAGGGATGATTCTACTTGGTCTGTGCAAGAGGAATGCATTGTGTGTGGGTGACAGGTACATACTTCAATTATACATATTATACTTACGTAAAGTTCAGAGAATTCTTTATCCTTCGGTTTCATCATTTTCTTATGGTCATCATATCATTATAGAATACTTAGGTAATTTATGCAATAATGTTTCTTCTGTTAGCATACTTTATATTGCAAAGATTCTACTTATATCTTTTCTTGAGTAGAATTATAGATTGATATTCATTTCCATTTTAGATTCTTGTACTCATGTCCCTTATAGATACTCATACAAAAGTTCGTTACATACAGTTTCACTCAGGGTTCGAACCCGAGGGTATCATAATATATTATTAAATTATTATATGCACAGCTTATTCCGGAATTGAGCCTGGAATAACTCCTTTTTCGAGTACATTAATACATATCCAATAACAGTTACAAGTTTGGTACAATATCAATATCCTGCAATATCCACTTTTGGTATCTGTTTGTACGGAAGGTACATTTTATTAATAAAGGAAAGGTGATTATGTAAAAGCAATAAAATTCGTAAATGGAGATAAAACAAGACAGTATGTATTGAATGAAAACAGGGATGATACATAACAATGGTTCATAGACTTACAACTCAATTATTAGAACATTATACAGACATTTTTAAACATATATAGTGGATTATACATAGAATTATGAAAGCAATGGTTATACCATATTCAATACGGACATTTAAACAAAGTGGCATGTACTTAGATACTCAAATATTCAATACATAAAGTGGCATTTACAATGGTTCTCAGATTATAATTAAACTTATAGCTTGTCGTGTACTTACAGATTAAATTACACGTTATTTACGCTTGGTTCCTGATTATCGGGCGATTCAGATATATACGTTGACACACGCGCAGATGAACATCCTATGTTGTTCTGTTACATACCGTTTATATAGACAGGGGGTGGAACATACAAAGCTGTCTACTTGATGCCGACGGACGATGACGGTTTCGTTCAGAATGGAATCCCTCAAGAACAAATACACGTTCTACTGCTATCACCATAAGGATATGCATATAAGATTCACTCGCATTATCTCGTACTGTTCTGAAGAAGTCAATGAGGTTATATATTTATTAATTCCCTCACTACTACACTGACACACGTTGTAGGAAGTCTTTACTCAATTGATATTATTTACTTGGTTGCTGGGTAAGTGTACAATATAAACAATAGTATATTTAATATTTCTTCGTTTTGTATTATTATTAATGTCGACATAATTACATGTACGTTTGGTATGCATTCCCGACGTGGTTATTGTACAATTTCGACATTATACCTCACTCCCATACACGAGTTATTAAGAATAGTTTGTTTACCTTTACTAAAACACATAATTAATCTATATCAACAATATTACGTTACACTTTTGGTGGGAAACAAAGTTCGATCGGTGAGAGTTCTTTTATTCATTACTTATCATTATAACGTTAGTTGCAAACTATTTTCACTTTACCAAGATCCGAAATATAATATCTATAACATTCATTCTGGTATTTAAGAAACTCCATTATTTTGAGACGCGAACATTTATTAACTAGAAATTTACATATGGCGGGAACACGTTACTTGGTTATATGAATTCCATATTAACCTCACTATTTTGGTCATACACTACTCAAATTACTATATTATTTTGTACATAATATTTAGACAATCTCTGCTATAACCAGTTATATTATATTTATTATTATTACGAATGAAATACTGTCTTATTGAGTTCGCGGTTATCCACGGAGACAAGCTCCGTGGAGGTGTTGATTTCTCCAATGCGACGGGCGAACTGAACTTGCTTGCAAGCGACGCGCGGACCTCCGCCGTGTTGACCGTTTTCTTCAACCGTTATTTTTGGCGCAACGACAAAATCATACGTTTGGCGTACAAGGTTAAAGGAACACGTGTTAAGGATATGATTTCCATAACGTCTAATTATTATTACGAGTGACCCCGTGGACAACAAATGAATGTAGGAACATTAGCCAGTATGAACTTCTCCGCAGCGATTATTTAATGCGTAGCAAGAGTCACGTGGCTAGACCACCAAGGATCAAAATCTCAAAGACGGGTGTTTTAAGTACAGTAAAACCTCGTTATTTCGAAATCCAAGGGACCTCGAAAATCTGATTTCGAATTAGCGAAAACCCCGATAAATCGAAATTTTCGAAATAATTTTGATATACGCAGTATATAATATATATTATAGCCATAGGTACCATACGTAATAGAAACAGCTGATTTGGACTTGGGTTTTTTTAAATTTCGCGCGTTCAAACAAAAAAAAACATTTGTAAGGCTGACGAAAGAGCCGCATGGAAAGGGCTAACAATTTCTACTACTCTTATACGCATTACAAATAAACAGGCGACCCTTTGTACAAGAATGGAATAGTTTGTAGTAAAACATACGTAATAAAGATGTCATGGGCGTATCGTGGTTTATCATAAATGTAAAGCTTCTATCACATACCACGTTTTTGTCCAATCCTTGCATTTTGCACAATGAAGGTAACAAAATATTGATGAAACTTACAGTTTTTGACATAATTAAATTACACACACATGTAAATCTTAATATGTATGTACCTACCTAAACAATACACAAATATAAATACGTACCTAAAACACAGTCGAATATTTAAAAATACATAATTTTAATGCTTCACTTCACACACGTTACTAAAAGTTCACTATAAATGTTAAAAAATGGGAAAAATATTTTTGACCAAATTTGTATTTAAAACGTGTATAAAAGTTCGGATATAAAATATTTATTTATTTGGAATGGAAAATAAAAATATTAAAACACAAAATATTTCGAGTAGGTATAGGTACATGACGAGACGCCCATGAACAACACGGAAGTACATAATGTACATCGATCACGCTATGAGCCAGAGGATATACATAGGTAGCAGGTACCTGGTACATACTCAAAACAGCTGTAGATAGGTACATATTGAAATACAATACATTTACGATGTTTACATACAACATAGGAGATCTACTTAGAAATTTGGAAATCCCATGAACAACACGGAAGTACATAATGTACATCGATCACGCTATGAGCCAGAGGATATACATAGGTAGCAGGTACCTGGTACATACTCAAAACAGCTGTAGATAGGTACATATTGAAATACAATACATTTACGATGTTTACATACAACATAGGAGATCTACTTAGAAATTTGGAAATCCCGTTGTTAAATATTATTATGTAGCTGGGTAGTGGGTAGGTCCTTTATGTGTATTAGTGTGAACACAAATTTCACATAATAAGTTTTATTGTCCCTGAAGGAGCTTTGGGAAAAAACAAGGGTATTTTTTATGGCAGCCAAATGTTTTCGAATTACAATATTATACAAATTTCTATTGTTTTGTTTTGAAAGGACCAAATATTATTTCGAATTACGTATTAGCGGGGATTTCGAATTATAAATGTCTTTTGTATGAAAATTTCATTATGGGGACATTTTTGGGGGGAATATTTCGAATTACGACGAATTTCGAAATAACGGGGTTCGAAATAGCGAGGGTTTACTGTAACATTAATCTGCATGCGTGTATGGGGAAGTAATGTACATTGAGAGGCCATATTGGATTTCCTTCTATTTTATTTACTTCTTTATTATTTTTGCACATCATCATTATGTAACAGAAATTACAAAACAATACAAAATACTGAGATGATATACAGCAGTGGAATTATATTTTGATTACTTGGTTGGATGAGTAATTTCTTCCATCTAACCAAATTCTGTCCTCTATGCTTACCCAATAAAGTTTAAGTAATGTTACAAATGGTTATACTATCTAATGTTGTGTTATTTATGTGATCCATTTTGATGTTGACATTGACAAGATCAGGTTTTGTTTGTTTGTACAGAAATAATAATAAATGTAATGTGTGTTTCAGATATAACTTGTTGGACTCTGCAATATTAGAGTTGTTTGAGTTCATCAAACTGGAGGACATAAAGTCCCTGTGTGGGCATGTGGTAGAGAATTACAGCAAGACATTTGAGGATGTGGAGTATGTGCAGACATTCAAATCACTCAAGGATAAGTATGACCAGCATCAGGACAAACCAAAGGACAGAGACAGAGGTAACCTACACCTACACATTCTGATTCAGACAATTTGACTTTCACTCTTTTCTTTCTATCAAAACACACACTCTGATTTTTGTTTTACTCTCAAATCACAAAAAATGTTTATTTACCAAACATGACTATTATGAAATAGATTTATCTAATTAAATTACCCAATACATAATCTCACCTAGGTATATCTTACAATCAGTTACATTTTAATTACCTACTGACCTGAAATACTCTTACTAAGATTTAATATTAATGTGAAATATATACTTTTTTTATTATTTTCTCTCTTCTGTTTGTAATATTTGTTGTTGTTTACATGTCAAAGACTAACGCCCTGAATGTATATACCCTCACGCCGTATCCCCAATAGTTTTACCCCCGATTAAACCTAAATTTTATTCACAGAACAATTTATTATATGGAGCATCTACTCAATGCTCTTCTGAAAATTCAATTGACCAATGAGGGATGACGTCACAGATGAACACATGGGGGACATGGACCACCAACTTAACTAAACAGAAATTAAAAAATCAACTTGGCCATAATTTGTTACTCGACCATTCAAAGTCAAACAAATACATATATGCTTTCCGTCTAAGTTTATAAGGTCTTTATTCCTGTAAAATTCAAAGAGTAGTGCCTGAATGGGAAAGTGTTAGGGCATTGTCTACGTAATAATAACTATGAAAGGGACAGGACCCGTACACTTTCCCTGTCACTTGGTGCATTTTGAAATAAAATAACCCTGTTATATACGATGTCTTTGTAACAACTGTTAGTCATCTGCTTGCTTTCGTCACCTTTTTTGTGTGTAAGCCGTGCAACATTATTTACTTTGATCCATTAATTTATTTAAATGTATCCACTAAGAATCACGGATTATAAATTATTGCTAAAAAAAATTTCACTAACCACTGTGAAGCAACTCTTAATGATGTCATCTCTCATAACATATGAACTAGTGATGTAACGAATGTCTGATTTTGGATATTCGCGAATGCGAATGCGAATATTTCATGCCGACATTCGCGAATGCGAATATTGACTTGAAAATGGTATAGGAATTTGAAATATTCCAAAACTCCTCGGTTTTCTTAAAGAATATTTTCTTGCAGTACCTTTTTCCACAATGTACCGGGTAAGTATCCGGTACTTTCACCGAATTACTGATTTGTTTCTTCATTTACATGGTACACAACAGATGAAAGACATATAAATATAAACATGTAAGCGACAAAAACATTCCAATAGTCTTACATCGAAACAGTGCATACTTCAGCAATAACACACAAAACAATTATAGAAAATCTTACACATAATATAGGTATTTATTCACAATACATCCAATCACCCATTCCTATTACAAATCGCTGCTCACCCAATTTCGCACACATACCTAATACATTCATTCGCACAAACACATTCACACTTCACTAATGTATGCAATAACAATACAAAAAAACTCTTAAAAGAGAAAAATCAAAAATTTAAAAATTTAAAAAACAGTCTAAAAATTAATACTATCCCAAACACTTCACATTTTATCAAACATATACATTTTTTTTTATATTTATTTCATCTTATTCTACCCTCAACTCTCCTTTCTCACAAACCTGACGTAATTGGCACTTTAAAATTCTATAAACAGGGTTTCTTGAGTCTGCAATCGTTTTTGTTTTTTTTTAATGTAGAACGGAAAACAAGATCTTGTTAAAGGAAGCATTCTAAAGTTAATCGTATCTAAAATATTAGGCACATCGTATTCGGACAAGCATATTTTTCTCAGGTTGCATGCATCCAGCAAAACTCTTCACAATTCCAATTTAGGCAAATCTTTAATAAATACAGGATAATGCAATCTCTTCCTAACCAAACGAATGAATTTAGACTGAGTTCTCTCAACTTGATCGACATATTTTTTAAAATGTGGATTCCATACAGAGGAACAGTCCTCCAGCTTGGAGCGAAACAACGATAAGTACAAGTACAAATACGATTCATATAACCTAAATGACTTTGTAGATCTCAGAATAAATCCCAGTATTTTATTGCTCTCTTCGATAATTTTGTTCACGTGATCATCAAAGTGAAGCTCAGAGTCAAACACCACACCTAAATCTCTAATCTTATTTACTTCTTTTAAATCATGATTATGGATATTGTAAATTTATCGAATTTTGTTTCTATTTTTGGTAAAAGAGATCAGATTACACTTCTCCAGATTCAAGTGCAAGTTATTTCATTTACAGTACTCGTGTAGTCTTTCCAAGTCCTCGTTAAGCATTTCATAGTCAAACAATAATTGAATTTGACAGTATATTTTTAAATCGTCCGCAAATAATAGAAGCTCTGAGTGGTCAAAGCACTTTTTTATGTTGTTTATGAATATCGTGAAAAGTAAAGGACCCAAAGAAGACCCCTGAGGGACACCAGATGTAACACTGACACTGCCAGATGAGTAACCGTTAAGTTTAACTGTCATCAATCTATCAGAAATATATGAGTCAATCCACCTTAGTTGAAAAAAGTCGATGTTCTACTTTATCAAATGCCTTTTGAAAGCCGATATAAATGGCATCCAACTGTATACGATTGTCCATAGCTGAGAAAAAAAAACAGATTTGTTACTGTCGATCTTCCACTCATGAATCCATGCTGCTCTACAAGAAGATACGGCTTCAGGAAAAAAGTAATTTGTTCACGAACCATACCCTCAAATATTTTTGAAATAGGTGATAGAATTAAAATTGGTCTGTAGTTACGAACGTCCGATTTGCTGCCAGATTTATGCAAAGGAATAATACTAGCCATCTTCCATTTGCATGGAAAGCATCCTTCTTGTAAACTCCTAATTTATTTATCGTGTCGAAACCCAGAGAAAAAACCCATCAAACTGATTTCCAGTACTGCGCAAAACGCGCAGCAGGTGGAGATGCGTCAAAAATATCCTCCATAGTGCAAGTGACAGGGCACAATGGACACTCCAACAAGTGTGGCATAGTCTGTGCTGCACCACAGTCACACGCTCCGGATTCGTCCTGTAGGAAGCCCAATCGTTCTCTATTGTTGCGGCAGTTTCCTACACCAGATCTCAGTCGATTTAGGGTTTTCCATGTCCCATAGTCTAGATTGCCTCCTGCAGCAAGGTGTTCTAATAAATGTCAGATACAATGGTTTGGTTAAATGACTTACACATCTCTTTAATATATTGGTGCTAGACCATCAGGGCCAACTCCTTTTGTCTCATCTATACCTAATAAACGTTTATGAATATCAGATTTCAAGATATTAACCATGGATAAACATGAGTTAGTTAAAATATTTTCCAATTCTTTAGTATTAGAATCATGCAAATTATTCAGTGAAAATACAGAACCAAAAAACGTCGAAAACAAGTTTGCAATCCCCTCTGGATTGCTCGAAGTCTGGTCACCGTCACCCATTACCCTTGGATAGCCTCTAGATTCTTTAAGGGAATTCACGAATGAAAAGAAAGACTTGACATTGCCCTTAAGTGACTTCTCAGTGTTATTAATAAAAGACCTATAATCGTGATTCTGCGACAACTTCAACTGAGCTCTTAGTTGAAAAAATAAATTGTAGTCAGAATCATTACGGTTCATCTTCAACTTACGCCAAGCCTTAGACTTCTCTTAAACAATAACAGAATTCTATTAGAGAACCATTTGGGAAAATTATTAGGTGACACCCTCTTCATATGTAGGTGTATGCTTCTCAATTATTGGCAAAACATAACCATAAAAAGATTCAATCATCTTATTCACCGGTCCGTTTCCCAAAACACTGACCCAATCAACACTTTGTAGTTCAAAATTTATTTCCGAAAAGTTTGACTTAAAGTATATTAATTTCTGGATCATATTTTGAGACAAATCCTCAGCAATTTCAAACTCATAATCTATCAACAGTGAAGGATAGTGTGAATCCTTACCAACCAGTGGAGAGTCACATCTGGTAACAGAACACGGAATAGTTGAAAGAATTAAATCCAAGATAACTTGATTGCTGTTATAAACTCCGTTAGACTGAAACATATTGAGAAAAGATATAGATTCTATCAAATACTGCGCAACAGGACACGAATAAGAATACGGAACAAAGATTGAATCAACATCGGGGTCTTTTTTCCATTGGATTGTTGGGATATTGGAATCTCCAATAAGACAAATATCCGTTTTGCCGTAATAGCTGATTAAACGTTCAGATATACTTTAAAAAAAAGATGTTTTAAGTATCTAAGGATGTGGAAGGCGGTATATACATATACTACACCCAGTAGCGGTGAGCATTTTTTCATGCGTTACCGATGAAAAACGAATACTGGTAAAAAAAACTTTCACCAGTATCATCCCAAACAAGAGTGGATGAATATCCTAGTGTCCGATCCACAGCAATTAAGACCCCACCTCCATCCCTTTTACCACTCAACATGAAATCCCGATCCTTGCGGTAAACTGTATATTCGTTTTGAAAAAGTTCGCTGTCAAATATGCCACAATTTAGCCAAGCTTCCGTCAGAACAATTATATCATAACTATTTGCAAATAAGTTTGCTCTAAACTCCTCGATCTTAGTCTTCAAGCCCCGAAAATTCTGAGAGAATACTTTAGTGTGGTTCACCTTGTAGTATGATATAAATATTCCTTAAATAGAATATAAAATTATTGTAGGGCCCTATACTCATAGCAGTTGTAATACTTAAAACAAACATATAAATTAAATCTCCACAAATGCATATTTCTCCTAATAATAATAACATCATCAAGCAAACGAACACAGGAAACAATACAACAAATGTGGCCAACACGGAACAGACCAGATACTTTATTACTAAAATAATATTCGCAAAACATTCGCATATTTTTTTGCGAATGCGAATACTTTGAAATATGCGAATATTCGCGAATGCGAATATTCGTTACATCACTAATATGAACATGTTTTATAGTTGTATGCCCCTCAGTTAAATAACAGCTCTATAGAAATGGCCAGGTGCCCTATTGGCCCATTGCTGAAATTTTAATAAGAGTATTGTAATTATATGAAATGATGATGCTAAGTTCTGTTTATAAGTAAGGTGTCCCTTAGATGGATGTAACAGTTGGAAAAATACTTATTCTTTGTTTGTTAGTATGTGTGCTATTGTAGAGATTGAAACATTCAAATTCATTCTTTGATACCATCATGGCATTTTTCACGAATGGGGTGGTCGATGGACTACTTCAAAATTCAAATTCTTGTATATTTAAAGTAAGACTCAAATAAAATAAGTGGTTATTGTTGTTTCTAAAGATGTTGCTGTTATTAATTGCAGGCGGGTCTGTGACAGAGGGCATGGGGATCCTGAGGGGAGGTGTTGGTATGGGAGGCAGGAACAGGAGAGAGCCACGCACTTTGGATGAAGAGGAGGAGCTCTGGTTCCATGATGAGGAACCCTTCCCACCACAACACTGCAATCAGAACACACCCCTAGATTCAATAGGTACTCAATAGACATAGTACACACTACTAATAAATATTCAACATAAACTTCCACCAAGTACCATTGACTCAAGTGATTTTCAATCAAATATTTTCTCATCAGTCATAAGCAGAATTTAAAATCATATAAATTGAGCTGAAATATAGCTTCGTAGATTATAAATATCTGTGCACTTTATTATTCTACAATAATACTAAAAAATATATGAAAAAAATATGATATCCCAAAACAATTTGGTGATATGTCTCAGATCGCAGATAGAATATAGAATTCACTTACATCATGACAGTCGACGATAATAATATGCAATATTGGAGCATTCTTGAACACAGGAGCAAATAACCATTGTAAAACATGCTGATGTGCTCTCGACAACACTTCCATACAAATACATAGTGCACAGTTTTTCCGTCAGCCATTGTAACACCATCTTGCAACTGCTGCCTGTCCTTGATACAGAGTGCGACAATGCGCCATTAGTCAGTAAAGTTCTACATTAAATAAATATTTTTTTAATACATATTTACAAATTTTTTACGTACCCTCAATTATATATATAATTGTAGTCCCTTCTGTATTTTTTTTTTGTAAAATAATTGTATGTAGATGTATGAATAATGTTAATAATATTGTCCTTTGTTTGTTACTATGTGATGACATTGCATTGTGTTGCATATATGTGTGTGTGTGTGTGTTGCAGGTAAACTAATGGACAAGAAGAGTGAAGTTAGTGTCGCCAGTAGCAATGGTCCCAGCCTACCACCCACCACGACTCCGAGTCCTGAGGTTCAGATCCCAGATCCTAAAATATTCAATAAGGTATGACATACACATACCTACCGTAACATCACATCTACCTAACTAACCGAAAAACCAGAGCTGAACTTAAATAATTAATGCTATACCATACCCTCACCCAGTGTCCCGAGTGAAGTAGGCAAAGAGAACAGAACGCCATATTGATATATCCTAACATAATTATAGAAGTGGAATCTCTCCATACCTTAGATCCCCTCAAGATCCTGGACTTCATAAGTTGTCTAGGACTTAAGGGTTGGTTTTGACTGGTAACAACAAGAAAGCTAAGTAGGGGGAGTACAATAGATCTTATAGGTTGCGGTGCATACTATACCCCAACGATAAAATAAATAAATAACATACTTATTGGCTTCCTCCATATTCGTGCAATTTCTCATGCATGCATGCCGATTTCTCTTTTCAATACACTGCTGTCTTTTGAGAATTTGATCCACGTATTAAAAGTCACGTAATTCTTGGACGTGTGTGCTTTCTTTCAGAAAAATATCTTCACTCGTCAATTCGCTGCACGTCCAAATCTGTAAAGGATTTTAAAGCGCAGACGCACTTGCCTTGTAGATGCACTTAACCCAACTGACTTTGTATAATTTAATAATGCATTTCATTCTGATTTTAGTTGTAACCTATGGAATTTACGATATTTATTTCTAACCAAAGGTTTTTATGTGATACTAACTAATGTCATTGCATGATGTCGGAATAGTTGGAAAATAAAGAACGGGGGAAATGTGTGTTTGTGTGTGTGTGTGTGTAGTTGTAAATTTTATGTATGTAGCTAGCATCACTGTATCTCCCACAAGTGGGGTGACTGACAGACTGACTTAAATTTGCTCCATGTAACAAATAAATAGGTCATCTCCTCTATGCAATCAAAACTAAGATAGTTATTCAGGATGGATAGGTACCTCATTGCTACATTGAAGTTGTTACATGTCTATTTGCAATATTTTATGTATACTTGCTTTTTAAAGGACACTAGAAAACTTGGAAAAAAGATTGAGAGATCCATATTTGCCGGGGACTTCACAAAACATGTCTCTTTAATCTCACTTGTTTGTATGTACTTACAGGGATTAGTGGACTACGAGGGAGATTCAGATTCAGAAGAAGAGGTTGTGGTGTCAGCCAATGATGCAGAAAATGACAGCGGCAACCTGACACCGCCACCTGAGACAGAATTCCAGCCGTACAGCCCTACCTTTGTGTCCAACCCTTCGGGAGACGCGCCACCCTCTACCACCACAGATGATAGCAGTCCCCCGAGACCAGACGCAAAGCGACCGAGACTATCCTAGGTCCAAATAAATAACAAATACACTACACAACACATAATATTAATAATAATACATTACACTATATAATGTAAATACGTAGATGAATAATTAATAATATTTTATATTATCGTACGCGAGGTGCACACAGCATCCAAAGTCTGTCTGTTGTTATCGTCTTTTGTATTAAAAATTGTCTATGCCCGCCCGCCCGCCTCTGAAACACACAATAGTAATACTACAAAGGTAATTAGTATACAAAAATGATCAATTATCAGTGAAAGGGGGTTGTGTGTGGCGTGCGTGCGTGCATTGTGGACGGACGTTACTTATTTACTACAAGACTTTTATATTCGTTGTTAAATATTGTGTCTTATTAAAAATCAAGTTGGATGTCGCGATGTACGACCCCAGAATTTAATTGTAATTAAATTATTGCTATAACGCCGCCGTCACCATATTATCATAGTTTTCTTTATATGTCTGTATGGTGGAGGGAGAGTATGGGTAATTTGGCTGACTTTGACTTTGTGATGATTAATAGTTAAACCAAAGTACAGTAATAATTAAATATAAATAATAAAGCTCAATTATAAATCAATAAATGTCATCTTTTAACATAGTTCTTTAAAAAATCAACATTGCTACCTTTACCATGTATTTCTTGCAACATGTTGTTTATTAACATGAAAATACTGTCAATAATGATTGTGGGTCATTTTTTTGCTGTGGCTTTATGCATTTTTTTTTTAATACAAACTACCAAGGTGAATTAGCAATATTTTGCTTTGACATAAATACATTTTTTTTATCATACAATATCATAACATGTAATCAGAGTAAGTGAATATGTTGTTAGAATGGGTGTAAGGTGGACTGCAACACTCATTAACGTTCATATGTGAATTAGCCTGAAAATCATACTGCATACTATGGTAGCATCCCCTCACCTCTCTTTCTCTGGTTTCAATCCTGGGATTGGTTTGCAGCAATTATCTCTTTAATTCTTCTCCTCCACTCCTCCCTGTCTTGTGCGGTTCTTTTGAATTCTGCATATGGTGAGCAGCGCATGTCCACCAGCAGGTCCTCCAGGTCCTCCTCACCATACAGACTTTATTATAATTTATTATTAAGATAGTAATCTTTGTCTAGAGTTGAGGTCGTTTTGCTCTGTTCCACCCGTCATAATTATCTACTATTAAAATGTTATTATTTCAAACTGGGCACAGTTTATAATAAAAATAACTTTGTTATTTGTCGACAAGAAAGCTAAATAAATTATTTTATAATAATACAATTAGGTTGCAGTTGAATTTGTAAAAAAAATTAAAATGTGACGAAAACCTTTTTCTTTTTTTTCTAGAATATCGATCGTGTTTGGTGTTGTGTTAATTTTGAGTTCAACGTCAATCTTTTTGAATGTAAATTGTTGATAAACGTGATGTCATTAGAGAAATTCTTCATCCATGTGGTTGTTTATGGGAGTTTTCTTTTTATCAATAGAAAGTAGAGAAGAGATGTTGGGGACATTTCTCTATAAGAATAATGACATACTTAATTTAGCAAAAGTTAAGATTTATGTTTTTTGTGTTTAAATGAGAGTTTTAATAGCTCTTGTGATTAACTTTGTCAATTGACAAGTTAATGCCCAGCTTTGTATCGGTTTTATTGTCCTAAGTAAATTTTTTTATTCCAATTATTATTAACGAAGAATAATAACTGTCAGTCGTTGTCAAAGCAAGTACGTTGTGGATATGTCTTTATATTATTTATATGTTGTATATTACCTTATTATATTACGTAGTAGCTTGGAACTCTGTCAAACCTCGGAGGAAGTCAATACCGTCAAATGTTTTGTAAAAAGAGTGAACACGCCATTTATAGAAAATCATTACACTCATATAAAGTACATTGATATATTGCTCACAATTGCACACATTGATAAATATGTCTCACATGTAGCAAATGTCTATCTTAACTAGAAAATCTAATCTTTTCCTGGTTTCCCATGGTCTGAGAGAAAGTCTCTTTTATTTGAAGTTATAGTCAAATTTCTATTAATTGCTATGAGTTATTATGGTTTCTACTTCTACAAGTTTTTTCTGGGATAATTTAAAGGAACTTTTTAATTTTTATGAAACCAGCTGTAAAAGATGAAACCAAATTGAATTTTTTTTTTTCAGGTAATTATCAAATTCATCAACTATTACTGCTTATAAATCTATTTATATATGTAAATATTGCATAATGTGGGGTATTCGGGGGCTTAAAGCATGTAATGTAATAGAAGATGACGAAAGGAGTGTCAAACTTGTGGTAGAAATAAGTTTCATTGTGTTAAAATGGCGTTAGTGCACTAAATGTGTAAAGGTGAAGAACAACAAAGACGAGACTACACATTTTGATTAAATTCAAGCAATAATATACTTTCATTACACATCTGTTATTAGTGAATACATATTCTCACCATTTTTATATTGTCGCTGCATTTTCAAAAAGAGGTATGTGCCATCATTTTTATTTAGGCATACTCTTTTAAAACTGTTCATTAAGATATTAAAATTGTATGAACTTTTTATTAGCGTGTGATAATATTCTTTAAGTATTGAACTTTAATATTTGATACTAAGAATCACTTTATAAAATGGTTATGATGTCATTATAAGCCGTTAATTCTAGAAATATCAAAACATTTATAAATTCACATACCCTTTTTGAATATGCAACAACGACGATATAACATTCTTGTATAACACATAGTGCAACTATTAATATTGATTTCTTTATACATTGATATCGTAAAAATGGTGTGTTTGCCTTTTTTTTAACAAAACACGAACGAAACTATTTGTACATTGCACATCAAAATAAAAACAGAAGTACAATAGCATTGTATATTTTGTTACTATGATGAGACGAAATTCGTAAATTGTTTTTTTTTTTTTATTATTATTGTAAAAACACGTTGCCTTTAATCATTCTATTTAAATATAATAGTAATAACACATTATTCATTATCGTACTCTTCATTCTTATTGTTTCCACTTGATTTTAAAAGTTGGACTATTTAAGCGAGAAGAAAATTTGTCATTATTTTGTGTATAAGTGTTCCTTTAATATTTTTTTTTATCAATTGAATATGCAATTTGTATTCCTGCCGTTTTTACGTTATTATTTTTAATCAGTAAGTACTACCGCATATGATTATGAATAATAATAATAACACATAGACAATATAAAATCTAAATCGTCTGGAGTTTTCAATTGTTTCATTTTGGGTGAGCAGTCATTTTGTATATCTTTTTGTTTGTTAATTTAATTTATATTTATAATGATTAAGAATATTTTGAGTTATTTTAAACTCTTTCCGACTCACAGACTCTTCAACAATATATTTTGCATATTATCGTTTCACACGCAACTTGAGCTGGAATTAAACTGTATAAAACTTATTCATTTCCCGATCACGCATGTCTGAAATGCACTTCTAAGATCAAATGTATATATATATTTATTTATCTATTTATTTAATCTTTAACTCCTGTTAAAATCTAATGAAATAGAATAATTTATAGAAGGTGATTTAGTTTAAAATTTTCTTTTTTCTAATAGTTACTACTACTATACCCTCTACATGAGTCCATCTTTGCGAATTTGATCCACGTGATCGAGCCACATGGTTGTCGGACGTCCGTGCTTTCACACACTCCCTCTTTCAGATAGATACATCCTCTTAGTGATCTTTTCATCTTCCATTTGCTCCACATGTCTGAACTAACGCAATGTTTTACCAACCATTCTTCTCAGCGATTGAATCTCCACTGCATTTATTTTAATAGTTTGTACACAGTATCCCGTTTCCAAAAGTACAGTTAATAAATGAATTAAGTACACAATTCCTTAATAAATTTTTAACCTTTCAGACTTGTGAGATTTTATAGGCATAGTCAGAGAAAGTCTGAAAAATTAATACTCAGACATATTATGAAAGGTAGAGTAGGTACAATAGAATATCTAAATATTGTTTAGCTCAAGCCACAATATTTCACTTTCTGTACGTGTTTTATATTATAATACATACACTAATAAATTTAAGTAAAATCTAAAAGTATATGTTTTATTCCTATATTCTTAATAATGAAAAATTCAACAAATTAAAATTCAGACGTGATTGGGTTGGGAACTATTTTTGAAGAGTTTAATTCCAACTTGTATAGCTATACGGTTTCTATAAACTACATTATGTAAAAATGTAAATGTAAATGTAAATAAACTTGTATACATTTATAATTTGTCCGTCTACTGCACTGACTTTGATTATTATTCTGTACTCTCCTGGTATTGGTAGCTCAAACATCTCCTGAATAAGTAGCTTCCAATATTGTTACCAACATGCTTTATAAGTAGTGTTTGCTTACTTACAGGCAGACATCACCTTATCATTTCTTAGAATCTAGTCTTCAGAATTACAGTATATTCATTACATGATATAAAAATAAGATTGATTTGTAATTACATATATCATCCCCTTTTCGTAGTTTGGTACGGGGCCCATTTTTTTTTTTTTTTTTTCTTTAAAAGGTCAAGGGACCTTACATCCCTTGTGTCACTGCGACCATAACAGATCTATTGTGACATCCTTCTGTGTCATATCTCATTCTCAAGACCTAGGTGCGTCATGTAGCTCACTATTTGTCTTGGTGTGAGAAGTCTCACTTTCTCAGAGTCCAGCAGTGGACCTCCGAGGATGTGACTTCGGTTGCGAGCGAGTGCGTCACAGTTACAGAGGATGTGGATGGGCGTTTCATTTTCCTCTGAACAGAATCTGCAGGTTGGGGTATCTGACAATCCAATTTTTGTCATATGCTTCCTTAGTCTGCAGTGTCCTGTCAAGGTCCGGGTTAGAATCCTTATTTGATTTTTATTAAGTTTTAAAACTTCTGTGGTGAATTTCCGCGAGTACCCTGTCATCAGTTCCTTCGCGTGCTTCAACCCTATGCTGTTGGACCAAATTTCATGGCTTTGATCCATGGCCCAGTTTTTTAGACTAAGCCTGATAGTGCTAGACGGTAATCCGCATATAGGCTCAGGACCTATTGATAGACTCTCAGCGCCAGTTCTAGCAAGTTCATCGGCAGCTTCGTTGCCTATGACTCCACAATGCCCCGGTACCCAAACCAGCCTTACGGCGTTATTCCCGCCCAGGCGATTTAGAACCTGTATGCATTCAAAGGTTAGTTTAGATCTCACCTCTACGGAACCTAGGGCTTTAAGCGCCGCCTGGCTATCCGAAAGGATATAGATCTTCGGGGCCCATTACACCTTAACACTTGTTAAGAGATTCTTACAATTCATTACTACCCTTTCCAGAACCTTTGGTCTTTCCAAAGCAAGTCTTTCTTTGAATGTGTTTCGGCATCTACGCTTACCAGCTTCTTCCGGGTCAACCTGCTACCTTCTTGCGTAGCTTCCAATATATTCTTTTTTTACTTTTATAATATGACAGACAATGTATTTTCCATTTACGAATATACACATTGTTATCACTCATTCTTTTCGACAATGTTGATCTTTCAAAAAAATTGTTTCACGTAAATAAAAATTCCCGTTTTATTTTAAGATCTACAAACAATATCTGAATACTATTTAACGATTCAGAGAATTAAATTACAATTTGCTTTTCTCAATAAATGGAGAAATTTAATTTCCACCATTCCTGTACGACATTCTTGGAATGAATGAGTGATACAAACATTCTGGTCGGCCAGATAGAGTTTGGAATTGTAACGGTTATATAAGAAATTTGCTTGCTTTGTATTTGGATGACTTGCTGCATTAATGTTTCAATTCAAAAATATTACGCAACCCGTACTATGTACAACTCATTAGGAAACATCAACCAATAACTGGTGGTGTGGATTGAAACATTTTTGCGTAATACCATCCAATTCTTGAATATATATTTTGACTCTTAGGTGCGTAAACATATTTTTTTTCTTTAGGGGTTTATTATAAAGTACAGAATTTTGTCAAAGTCGGTGAATGGATGTAACTGTAGATGCAGCATTAAAGTACCACATGGGTTATTATAATATCTGTATATCGGAGCGAATCTACACTGCGCCACGTGAAACCATTTTTCAGTGTGGCTGTACAAAGATTTTTAATCGAAATTACTGTCAAAAATTGTTGTAGATAGTTACTACTAACTATTTCTTTCACTTCTTTCTTTACTCAAACCATAAAGTTTAAAATCTTTTTATCTATGTATAATATGTTGGTTGCAGTGGCATAGCTAGGGGGGGCAGGGGGGACATATATCCCCGGGCGCCAAAATGAGCATTAAAACTATTTTTTAAATTTCATTTTGATGTAAGCTAATGTATCCCAAATATGTTTGCAAGATTAAATTTTGGAGCTCCACAAATATCTTCATTTCAAACCAGTTGGCAAACACGATTTTGGCGTCCCCATTGAGCATTAAGGGGCGTCATTCTACTCATAAACAAAATGAGACATCCACAATGCAGGATTGCTGATGGTGTTTTTTTTAATAAAGATCAGTTCGGGGTTAAATATTATTCTTCACAATGCTTCATGCTTCGAAAATGAACCATATAAACCGTAAAATTTCAAAAATTTCTTGGGGACTCCGAGAAGGGGCGCAGACTTTGTCCCTGGGCGCAGATGACCCTAGCTACGCCACTGGTTGGTTGCCCTGTGAAACTAGACGATCGATATGTCGATTCGGCCCAAATTCAAAACAATTTTATTTCGCTTGGGCATATGCAGATATTGTGTGGTGTATGGAACTCAAATGTTATCTATAATCATCGAGTTGAGTTTTTTTTTTATATATATGTATTCATATATATATATATATATGATATATGTATGTATGTAAGTAGGGTCTGATGATGATGATGATAATGATGTTGTTTATACCATATTTATATATAAATATATAACTATTATTTGTGTCAAGTGGTAAATAAATAAATAAGAAACAACATTGTTATTATTATTATTAGGATTCTTACTTTGATGATGATATTGGTATATACCTATATAAATATATATATTAATATAATAATATTAGAATGATGTACAGTTTATATGATGATGAAAATATGTGATGATAAATAATAATAATAATAATTAAACGTGTAAATTGTTATCAATGACTTTTATTTATTTATTTATTTACCAATGTAGTTGTACCCGGCTATGTAATTCTGAAAATAAACTCACTTGTGTAATTAGTTTTGGACACTTGGATATAGCATAAGTATTTATCTGAGAAATGGTAAATGTTACGGGGAATAATTTACAAATTGACAATATAAATCAAGATTATTAGATATAATGTGGTATCTACATCTTGATATATATCCAACAAATAAAAATGGAAAAAATACACATTCAATTTATTTCTTTTGTATATATCCTTGATGTCTCAAGAAAAGGTCAATCATTGGCTTCTTGTGGAAGATGACGTGATAGTAAGAATTAACTAATCTTTTGATAATTGTCCTCGAGAGCACAAAGTCAAATGAGCCCCCTGCATTCAGACTTCTTAGTGTTTTGATATTGTCATAGAACTCTTATTTCACAGATCTGAACTTACGACTTTGTCACTCCATTATGCAGCAATGGATATCACCTTGTTAATAGTCATTCTCAGGTTATAGGGAAAATATATTGTGATAAAGAGCCATCCAGCTCAAAATAAGAACAACTGTTATCTAGTACAATCTTTAAACTAAGTTAACCCATCTGGATAATTATCAAATTGTTAGGAGCACTCCAAGACAATTGAG
The DNA here is from genome assembly GCA_947579605.1 of Athripsodes cinereus. Lineage (NCBI taxonomy): Eukaryota > Metazoa > Arthropoda > Insecta > Trichoptera > Leptoceridae > Athripsodes > Athripsodes cinereus. Next base: position 1,703,128 of record OX388321.1, read on the forward strand.
TCTCCATGTTGCATGAGAAGCCTTCTTTTTAAACAGAGTCAAGTGCCTGTTGAAGAAGAAGAAAGAAAACATTGCAGGCAGTAAGTACACTGGCTACCCCTCTCTTAGAAGATACAGTGAATCAATGGGTAGAAAATAAACAAGATTTATTTTCAATTTTTCATACATTTTATTGTGAACTAAAAGTTTATATAGGTAATTTAAATTCACAAAGTTTATAGGCTAAGAATATCAGAAGAAATTTTTTTGTTCACACACAAAATAAGCTGCAGTTGAAACTCATAATAAGCTTCTATATGGCACACTTCTAACAAAATAGATCAATGTTGTTGATAATCTTCATTATGGCTACATTATGACAAATTTAAAAATGTTAATTGCTCTTTTGATATAGAACATGGAGTCAATAAAGCAATGCTCAGTTGTTGCACACCAAATAAAGACCATGTGACTATTTTTCTTACAGTGTCGAAATTAATCTTCATGAGGTCATGTTCTGAATAAACAGGGCTTAAAAAATTGACCATCTTATATTATAATACAACAATAAAAACATTACTTAACTATTTATTTCTATTGAACGTCTCCTGAACATAATATTTTATTACTCAACACAATAAAATTGTTTGAATAATCTTGCATTAAGCGATAAATTTCATAATCCTGCAAATGTTACATGGCTCATATTTAGCTTATAATAATGATATGTAGCTGTAAGTTAAAACTTAAAAATAATTATGATTTCTCCACAACCTCTGATCTCAGTCTATCAGCAAGCACTTTACGCAGTTGTAATGAGGAGTCTTGTGAAGAAACTGATGGAGGATCTCCTGACAAAACTCTTCTGGCAGTCCTAGAAGACTTGGGTCGCAGTAAAGTAGAGTCCCCATCATTATCCGCCAACTGTTTCTCTCTGATTTGTTTTTTTAGAGTTAGAAGTTTATCTCTTTGTTGTTTTAAATACTTCTGACGTTGTTCTACATCCTGTAATTTAGATGGATTTAATTTATTTCACAGTTGTAAGTGCTTAGAGCTAAAAATAGATAATTTTCATATGTATGATCAAGTACAGAGAAATTCAATCCTGACTCAAAACAGAAATAATCTGTTCCCTTTTTTTTATTGCCAACACTAAAATTGTACCATAACAAATTCTCTTACAAATGAAACTTTTTGAATGATATTCACACTTGTGAGTAATAATAAATTAGTAAATGAATAAACAAAAATCTAATAAAATGTAAAAAAGACACCATATTTATATTTTTTTCTCCTTCTTTCGTTTGCCAGGTGTATAGAATATGCAATACCTACTTTAGTAAGAGTAGGAAAGGGAAGAGGCCATCAACTAAAGGACCATTAACATCTTACGAAAGGAGATTTTGATTAATGATTTTGAAATATATTTTCTGAGAAAACAGAGAACTAGTACTGGCTTACTAGTCTGCATAATAACTAATAGTTCAATAACTTTAGTAAGTATTTGTGGATTATATTTTTTACCTCTTTAGGTGGCTTAGCAGGTGTAATAGTTTCTATACTTGTACTATCATCTACAACTGCTTTCACTTCCTCACTCCCTCTCCGCTGTTCCTCTTTTATCTCTTTCAGAACAACTCTACTCTGGAAAGTGTCCAAGGCATGCTTGAGGTTCTCCTTCTCCTGGTGGATCTCTTCTATGGCCATGGGAATTGGAGAGAGTTGCCTCTCTGCTTTCTTCTCTTCAGGTTGCGATATGACTTCTTCATTTGTATCATTGTCTACTGCTTCAACTTCCTCCAAACTTAATCTATAAATAATGAAGAATTTGGAAATTTATTAAAAAAATTAAAAATAGAGGCAAAAAGAGAAACAAATTTACATATAAAACACTTTTTAAAAATTAAAACCACCAGACAGACACATGTTGAGCACATTGAATATTAGAACATGCAGTAAATTATAAGTTCACTATTTTTAAAGAAAATATACAAAATATGAAAGGACTGATAAATGAGAGTACAACAATTTTTTTTAACAATTATACCAGTTTTCAATTATGTTACTTGAGGAATCATTCGATTATTTATTCCTTGACATAAAATTTAGTTAATTGTGAATAATAACAATGTATAAATATTTTTTAATGAAGAAATATGTATATCTGAAGCTTAAATTAAAAAAAAATCAGGTTCAACAGTGGTGTAAACAAACAAACTAGCAAACAACTAGATCCAAAAGTATATATTGGTGGGAGAACTGGCAAACTATATCTACTGTCATTCATAAAGTAAAAACTGAACCTGAAGATCCTCAGAGCACAAGAACAGATGATAATCTTACTTCTTAACCTGCTCCATGATGACAGCATCTTGGTCTTCCTCCTCTTCTGCTGTCTTCTCCTGTGAACTTTGGGTGAATATCTCTGGCACAATACCCTTGCGCTGTTCTATCAACTCAAGAGCCTAGAGAAAATACACAAAAATATAATAAATACTTACACATTCTATTTTTAAAGGTCATCCACTCATTTATGAATAATCAGCTATGGCTTCAGTTTATAAAAATAATACATTAACTAATCCAGCAGAATATTCAGTAAAAATGTAATAATATTTAAATTTAATCCAGCAGAATATTCAGTAAAAATGTAATAATATTTAAATTTAAAAAGATACATAAATTAACAGCAAAATTAATTATATGTATAGACGAAACACATTTAGTAATACAGTATTAATATAATAGACCATTAAAGGTCACGTGGTCTTGTCTATGGATCTGCTTTTGCTTGGGGGGCAAACAGTCAGATTGCGCAAATCATCCTTGTAGGATGTTATGCTATAAGAGAAAAAAAAGAAAGTCAGACGACAAAATAATAACAAAATCGACACTGACAGTTTTTTTGATTATTAGGTATTCTTTAGGCGTTCCACCTAATATTACACCGTAATCGTCTGTTGTGTTGGGATGCCTGATGCCCCTCAATGATTTTTCTGTGACGTCATCCTTTAATGGTCTATAGGGATTCAATATCATAACGACTGTCTACAATACACCTACATAGGTACCAACAAAGGTTGTAGCACCATTCTGACAATAGTTACTCATCTACATATTAAAAATTAACAAGGTGCCTAGTCAAAAGGTCTGAACTTCAAAATGTGAGATAATGCCAATACCCACTATCGTACATTAACCTATATGGTAAATATTAGTAACGCAGTATTAATTTTCTCAGAAAAACAAGTTCCAAAATCAATAATAATATTATAATGCTGTTTCACTCCATAACATTAAAATACAAATGTTCTCTGTCCTACTCACACTTAAGTATTACACATCCCATATACCTGATAAAGTCATAAAGGACCCCTACAATAAATATCAATCAAAGTCCTTCAAGCTTGGAATATAAAATTTATTATGTACTTATTTGAATTTTATATAAACAAACTGTGGTGAAAGACCCAACCCTTGTTAAACTGATTGATATGAAATTATTTTGGTTGTGTAATTTGTTTGAATATCTCGTCTATATGTAAATGTATAGCATACTATTTTAATAGGAAAAAATATGAAATGATTTACATTCTTCAACTGTTTAACGGCACCTTTATGGACCCAATTTAGAAAAATGTTTCTTGTTCATAAGATGAAATGCAGCTATTTTTTTGTCATGCATTTCAGAATATTAAAAATATTATTATTCATGCCTTTCTATTGCAAAATGAAAATGCAACGAAATTGTACCTTCAAAAATTGGAGGGATTTGTACTTAATTGAATTACAGTAATGCAAAAATCATCACCTGTATTTGAAGTTCAACATTTCTTTGTGTCATCATCCTTGCGAAGATATGATAGTCATTAGCTGCCCAGATCTGCTCAAAGAGCCTCTGATGGAAGTGCACTGGCAGGCCTCCTCCTTCTCTAGACATTTCACAGGCCGCTTCAAACTGTTCTGGTGTGATACCAATGTCTTCCATGTAGGAACCCAGCATAAGATCCACCTTAATATAAATAAGTTTAAATAATCAAGGTTTGGAATCTCAACTATTTTTAAATTTTTAATCTCGTCTATCCAACACCTAACTTCTATTATAGAAGTTAGGTGTTGGATAGCCTATAATAGGCTAAAGAATATTTTTTCAGTATTGAGTATTGAGTATTATTTGCTTCTTCACATCTTATAATGAGCAGTGATTACAAAATATGAAAAACTATATTAATGTTTGTATTTTTTAACTGAAAAGACTGCAGCTAATACTTATAATTATTTAAAATGATAACATGGATAATAGGAAAATGGCTCAATTCCAAAGAAAGTAATTAAAAAAGCAATGTATATATTCAAATACCAAATCCATCTTCCTTGTTGAAGCTCATAAGTCATCTTCGATTGTCTTTTTTCCTCTTAATATCCTTCGTCTTATATTTTCCTGCCCCTTCTTTTTCTAAATATCATTACCTGTTTTTTTTATATTGACTTTATTTTTATTAACGTAGTTTTCTTGATAATGTCTAGCTAACTTGACGAAAGTGTTCGAGCATATATTGTCGTTGCATATTCAAAAAGGGGTATGTGAATTCATAAATGTTTCGACATTTCTTGAATTAACTGCTTATAATGACATCATAACCATTTAATAAAGTGTTACTTAGTATCAAATATTAAAATTCTATACTTAAAGAATGACATCACATGCCAATAAAAAGTCCAAACAACAATTTTAATGCCCTAATGAACAGTTTTTAAAGAGTATGCCTAAATAAAAATGCTCGCACACACATCTTTTTGAATATACAAGGCAAACACTGTTTATTTTTCACAAAGTGTTTTTTTTACACAATTTTAAAATTCTTAATGAAAAAAACTCTCACCAAATTCTTATATTCTTCATGTATTGCCAAATATTCTTCTCGGTGTGGAATTTCTCCATTGTCACTGGGTTCAAACACTGCATAACATTTCATTGCATCTTATTATAAGTTATATTTTTTAAACATAATAAATATGTTAAATTATTTATAATTATCGTTATTTTATTGTTTCTTTTTCTGTGTTATATTTATTGTAAATATACAAATGTATTTATCAATTTAAAAGGCTCAAATCCATTTTGAGAGAAAAAATTTAATTAGAAAACTAATCAGTACCTTTAAAGGTAGACTAGAAAGTCAAGGAAAAAATGATAATGCAACCAATATAGTTTCATAATTATAAATGGGTATAGTTTCAAAAAGATATGATTATCTCTCTAAAGATATATCTCTCTAGAGCAGTGGTTCCCAAACTTGACTGGGCTTGACCCATCTAGGAAAAAATTCCAATCTTGGGACCCCCCTTTTAACTTTTTTTCTCCAAACATTGCTCCAACATTTTTTTATTCATGTCTTATACGGTGGCGAATCGTCCATTAGGGCCCACTCAATATTCGCTCACGACCCTCTGGTGGGTCGCAACCCATAGTTTGGGAAATACTGCTCTAGAGTCTTGGGTTGAAGATGCATTTACAAAAATATATTTGTGTTGATTCATAACATAATATTGATGATCCATATTTTAGAAGCGCATTTTTTTACAATAATCTCCAGTTTGTTTATATTATGCTCATATAAGTACATATACAAATACATTTTATATGTTTCAGACTTGAAGGACATTCATTAATATTTTTAAAGTAAATATATTTTTATACTTCACTACCATCTTCATGCACCTGAAGTGAAGCAATATAATTAATATTAGGTACAACAGAGTTTCACAACAAACTTGCACTGCATAACCAGTCTATGTAGAAGTTTATATCTGTAGCTAACTTGTACTTATTTTTAATCAGTCTCAAGATATAATTTTAAAAAATATGTTTTTTCTTTATTTATCATTCTTAGATGATGTTTTTAATGTTAAACTAAAAACAAATATATGAAATTAAACTCTCATTATTTTGGTTGGAAAAAATAAATTGCTAACTTATTACCTTTTATGAAATATAATTTCAGCCATTTTTGTTTTTAACAAGCAGGTGAGTAGGTAATGGTCAGTTTCAAATAATCTATCTTGTGGATGTTGATCCTAAATAATGTAAAGCGCCCTTGAAGTGATATTATCACAGCAATGGCGATATACAAGTGGTCATATTATTATCTATCCATGACTATCAGTTAATAACATGTAACATCATTATATATACCTAATAATATGTATACAGAAAAATTACCGACAGAAATAAGTAGATAGGTTTCCAAACTTACCATAATAGTCAAATTATTTAATATTATGATTGCAGACTAATTTCTGTTTTTTTTCTATTTCATTTCCACCCTCATACTTTTGTGGTGTGAATAAGACTAGAAATAAATCTAGCAATGATATCTCTCACAAGTGGGGTAAACAGTTAATTCACAATGCAATGATGTAGTAATAAACACATACGGAATATATATTGTCTAAATAAGTAAGTGATGTAGGCAGCAGATTTACTGCAATCAATAGATGTGCAGATTGTCCTCTCCGTGTCATTAAAAATAAATTCAGGATGGATAGCATGCCTCATCGCTATATTGTAGATGTAAATTGTCTTACTCATGAGATTTCGCAAACACCTACCATTTATAGGACACTCAATAATATACAATAAAGAGTGAGAGACCGTTTCTTTACCAGGAACTTGTCGGGGTATATTTGTACAAACCTACCTCTACCTATTCATGAATAGGAATATTAATACACAATTATGTACCTATGAATTGCAGGTTTTATTGAATTTCAAGTACCTATGTACTTTGTCCTCTTATTATTTTATTTAGATAACTGTGTGTCCAATTAATATTTCATGGATCAAAAATAATATGCAAATGAAATGACGCAGAAATTATCTTACCCAATGATTTCTCTTCTATAAAAGTTTGTAGAGGAGCATTCCACACAGGTCCATGTAAGAAACCTACCAAAGAATCAAAAACCCAGGCTGTATCTTCTGGGTTAAGCATTATTATAATTTTACAATAAGTTTTTACCTTAGTAACGATAAATAAAACTCAAGTAGGTAAACAACAATACATTAATAAATTATTGATGTCACTTTGTTTCACATGTACATAACAGTGTAATGTTTTAATTACAATGCGACTTACTGAGTAGGTACTTGGACATTGTTTGCATCCAGTTGTCATGGAAACGCTTGCTAGCAAATATAAAAGTTCATGGAAATTAAAAATCAAAGTTTCATGCATTTTACTTCATGCAATGCCACATACCTAATATTTCCATTTCTATGTACCTAGTATTTAGTTTTGTGTATTGCATTCAGAGTGCACTGTCTATACAGTTAAGGTATGTTTAAAAATTACTAAAAATACATAGCCATATATTTCAACTACAGCAGTGGCGTAGCATCCCTTAGACGGGACCTGTCTCAAAATTTACTAGGAGGCCCAAAAAAATAGGGTAGTTTTCAAAAAGAAACAAAAACTCTCGCATTTAATTAAAATAATTAAATATTAATTAGTTAATTAATTAAATATTAATTATTCTGTTCATAGCTGAAGACAAAACTTGAAGCCAAACATAGTTGAGGATTTCAGTTTTTTTAAATTTTCTGTCTCTATAGACAATAGTGACAAGTTTGATAGCCGTACCTGTCCCATAGAAGTCCTTCGATATTTTTTTATCAGTTTTAATTTTGAAAAACTTTTTTCAACTGTCAGAGTTGCAACCGGAAGGATCAAGAACAGAAAGCATGTTGTAATTCCCTCTGGAAAACTGGATGCAAGGCTATTGAATTTTATCAGCAATAATTCCATAAATTTCTTACTGGAATGCATTTTCTAAATTTCAGATTTTAAACTTGTTTTGAAAGCAATTAATTGTTCATAAAGCAACTGACATGTCTTTACTGTATTTAGCAGACAGTTTTCCCGCATCCTTTATTATTTCCCTTGAAAAAAATAAGGAGTTTTTCCGGTTGCAATACTTAACTCAGATCACAGAGGCCCTGAAATCTTTGTATAGTTTGAGAAATTAATACATGAATCTAAACAGCGATAGTACAAATTGACTTTGAAGTACGGTTCCAGGTTTGAAATTTCCTCATCATCTGACAACTCGTCAAAAAAGTTTCGTTATCTTCCGTCTTTTATTTTTGAAAACAGTTGTTACCCTTCACTTTTTTGCTAGATCTCTGGACTCCTTAAGCAAGTCATGGAATGAATTTTTATTCTGCTCAATCTATTCAAAAGATTACTTAGTAAAATACTAGCTTTCTGCAAATCATTATTTAAGTAAAAATTTCTTTTAAGTCATCTAGGATATTTTTTCATATATTTTTTACTTGGGAAGTACCAATGGCCTCAGAATATAAGTGAGATTGTGGATAACCTTATACGAATTATCACTTACACATTCTGTATTCTATGAATATTGTACTCCACAAGCACTCGCTAACAAGTCATCAGGAGGGAAAGATAACAATTTTCCTTAAAAATCTCATTGCAGGAATTGAATATTGTTTGTTGGTTTTAGATATATTTGTTTTTCCTATTTTTAATTAACAATCAATTGCGCGTGAAAAACTATGACCTCTTGAAATAATACCAAAATAAAATATTTATTTTAGTTAATTCACTGCATACAGCAAGGGTACATACTGCCTCAGCCCGTTGGGTGTCTACGTGCATCCCGCGAAGCACATATGCACAATTTTTTTAATAATAGTCGGTACAAGTACCAGTAACTTTCTTGAAAGAGGTATTTTGAGAAAAGAAAATATTGTTTTAAAAAAAATCGAAGAGTTTTGAAAAATTTCAAATTCCTATACCATTTTGAAAATTTGGCAACAGGGGGTGGGGTAGAAATTTCAAGGTGAAGTAAAATTATCAAATGTTCCATATATGGAGTATATCGCTGTGCGGCCCTGTAGGAAACCTCATTCTGAAATTTGGCCTGGCTGCTGAAAAGGTTGGCCACCCTTTGTATACAGCATGATTGATGCAACACTTACAGCCATAGCCGTCTATAGTTTGTACGCGACTAACTTCGCGCTCTCAACACACAAAATCAATGCAGAGAGCGCGAAGTTAGTCGCGTACAGACTATAATACATAGGCTATGTGCTGCAACATTTATTTTTATTTAGGTATCCACTCTTCCTATAGGAATTAATTTATCTCATACCAAATACATGTTCCATGCAAATAATTTTCAAAATGAAACACGATAAATAGTTATTCCACTATTGAAAGTGGAATAACCATATATCGTTTCATTTTGAAAATTATTAATACGAACTTCCACCAAGAACAGTCGGTCGATAAATTGAACTTTATATTCCACGCAACACTCGATTGGTGATTCAAGCTGAAAGCTCGTCTTAATATTACTTGGAATTGCCATAATTTGGTTGTACCCTTTTTTCCCTGCAAAACGCTTGTACCTACATCTCTCTGAATATCAACTTCAAAATATAGTGAAAGATATAGCTTGTTCTGTACTTATTTTAAATCCACCAGCTTGCCCTCAGTGGGCCTAACCATGCGAAGAAAACAGGTACTCCGCCTGCACTCCCTTTCTAGAAAATTTACCTTTATAAATGAAGTTTCTTACACTTGCAAACAGCTGCAGTTGCAAAAAAATTCTTAAAAATTTAAGTCCCAGCTACACTTGAATAAATTGAAGCAAGGACTTTCGACTTCTTAGGTCATTATCTCCAAAGTCATGCTCAATCAATCAATAGTAAATTGAAAGGCTTGTTCCACTTTATTCATAATGTAATTCTATTTGTGTACCAATATTATTAAAATAGTCTCAGCCACACAATCTGTTAGATTCTATTACCCTAAACTTACAATCATTAAAAAGATTTACAGGCTTCTAAATTCAACAGTTCCTTGACTGCTAGGGTAAATCACACAACATTTTCATTGGCGAAGACTTTTTTAAATTGGAGACAAGTACATGGGTTCATAGGATACAAATGAAAAGTTATTACTTAAAAAAAAAAGCAGTATTTATTAGTTAAAAGATCTGCAAACACAAAAGATCCTGTAAATGTGTCAAGGTATTTTGAAGTGTTAATATATTAATATAACCATATCATGAAGGCTTTCAAACTTCCTCTAAAAAAACAAAGGGTTCAATCTTCAAGCAGGAACCATCTAACTACACATCTGCGTAGCGGAGCAATAATCATAGTCATCAAATGCAGACATCATAAATATACAGTTTGGCTCCAAAAACAAGTAGCAGGAAAAATGTTCCAACATTCTGCTATTTTCACAGGAGGAGGGATACCGGCAACTGTTCTAATAAAGCAGTGGATTCCGCTGACAGAAGACATATTACACCCCTCAGGATAGATAAATTTTGAATAGGAAACTCTCACTGTATTATAATATCCAAATGAGGTAAGTCATCACATCTCTTTGCTCTGCGTTTAAAATTATAATAACCAACAGATGCATCAAATGAGTTTTGCTGTGAGCAAACCATCATAACCCTGATAATCAACATTTCTGGTACAATTTTATCATCAATATGGAACCGATGTAGTTTTGAATGGAATATTTTTCTATGAATCTGTACAGTGCACCAATCTCGGAAATAAGGGTTTAATATTTTGAAAAGCGAATCTAATACAGCATCAGATTTCCTTTATACATTGTAATTGCATATCTTATTTTTGTGGTCTTATTTCATTTCTAGTAGCAACAATTATAAGACATACCAAGAGTTAACCTATCCAGGCTTATAACAGTCGATTCATTCATGGAGACTTAATGCTTAACTAAAGTAAACTTCAAGACTCCTACCCGTACAAGAGCCAGTCCACAGTTGTGATCCAGTCCCACGCCGCAGTCCAGTGATCCAGTCCCACGCCGCAGTCCAGTGATCCAGTCCCACGCCGCAGTCCAGTGATCCAGTCCCACGCCGCAGTCCAGTGATCCAGTCCCACGCCGCAGTCCAGTGATCCAGTCCCACGCCGCAGTCCAGTGATCCAGTCCCACGCCGCAGTCCAGTGTTCCCAAATCCCACGCCGCAGTGTTTTCAAGTCCCACGCCGCATTCCAGTGTTTCCAGTCCCACACCGCAATCCAGTGACCCAGTCCCACGCCGCAATCCAGTCCCACGCCGCAATCCAGTGACCCAGTCCCACGCCGCAATCCAGTGACCCAGTCCCACGCCGCAATCCAGTGATCCAGAGTCCCGCGCCGCAGTCCAGTGATCCAGTCCCCCGCGCCGCAGTCCAGTGATCCAGTCCCGCGCCGCAGTCCAGTGATCCAGAGTCCCGCGCCGCAGTCCAGTGATCCAGAGTCCCGCGCCGCAGTCCAGTGATCCAGTCCCGCGCCGCAGTCCAGTGATCCAGTCCCGCGCCGCAGTCCAGTGATCCAGTCCCGCGCCGCAGTCCAGTGATCCAGAGTCCCGCGCCGCAGTCCAGTCCCACGCCGCAGTCCAGTGATCCAGTCCCACGCCGCAGTCCAGTGATCCAGAGTCCCGCGCCGCAGTCCAGTGATCCAGTCCCCCGCGCCGCAGTCAAGTGCCATGGTCGCTCGCTGTTGTCCAGTGATTCAAGAGTCCCACGCCACAGGCTTGTGTTCTTAAGTCCCACGCTGCAGTCCAGTGTTCCAAAACCCAACCGTTTCAAGTCCGTCAGTTCAGCGATTAGTGTCCCAAGTCACAGTCTAATAACATAATCCCAGGTCACGCTCAAACTCATGCTGTTGTTGATTTAGTCATTTAATTAGTGTTATTATAATATTCAGATAAGCTTGTTGCTTCACAATTGCATTTCGGGAGCGACAATAACTATTTCTTTCAGTCCACATCATATAATATCAGCATCATCACTTTTTCTTCAATTGTGTAACATTCTCCTTTTAAGTGGAATAATACTGTAGAATTAGGAACTTATATGGTCGATGTTGCACCCACTGTTTTTTTTTTAAACTCAATGGAACTGGCAAATCTAAAGTAATGATCTTCATTGTATAAATTTTTCTCTAGTGCATTGCCATAAAATTAAATAAATCTCTCTCTACATTCATCAGATAGCCTCCGCATCATTATCATTCCGATAAACGAAAACTAACTACAATATGCACTCCTCCACATGACATCTTTAGACTTCCTATGTGTAATCATTTATAGACAGATTCCTTGCATATACAATTGATTGTACTTCAGTCCTCTTTCCCTCATAAATAAAACTGGGGTATTTACTCCTCAACAATACTTTGTCCACAGCATTACAATGTAAATAGAAGACAGGAACCATCTGTGATACATCTTGCCTAATCCTAGTAGAAATGCTTTGGTACTGCTTAGGGTCACATTTAAAATCATCTTGGAAAATAATACCTCAGGTTCATTCATATTGTTTTCAGATTCAGCTGTGTACATCTAATTTAAGTCACCTAAAAAAAAGCTAAAAGAAAAAAAGCAGTTTCGATACATCAATAATAATTGGGCCCCTAAAGGCCCATGGTACCCTCCTCTCGCCCGCTCCTGCATACAAATTATGCAGAAGCTCACTTACAGTTATCTTTTACTTAGTTTTATTGATATATCAAAGCCACCCATAATGCTTACAGCGTTAACTAACCAAACCTCTATTAGATTACAGTCATTGTTACAAATGGTTCATCTTGAAAGGTGTTGTTAATTCATGTAAAAGAAGAAGTGAACAAGTGATTCAATATCATGCTACATCTTATGTGGAACCAATACTTTACAGTGTGGAGCACAGCAGTACATATATTAGTAACATAAGCTACAAAATGATTGGAAAAATATAGTAGTCATCCACTATTTCATTAATTCCAAAGTGTAAGTGTAAATACATAACTTGAACAAAGGAATCCCAAAAAAGCACAATACTACATGACAACCATTTCATAAACATAAAATAAAAGAGCACTATTACAAACAAGATAATTAGATAATAACAAAACCCACAGGGGTCTATAACAACTGATCCAGTAACACTTAACTAACTTTACAAAGAACAAAATTTACAAAAAAAATTAGTAAGTAATGAAAGAGTAAATTGAATTGCAATTATACCACCTTTATTCTAACTGTCCCTTTCTTATATTTTCTCATTTCTTGCTTGCAATTATTTTACATTAACACATCCTCGAAATTTTGTTTTAGCGCAGCCATAATTTCCAATTGAATTCGCTTTCATAAGAAACCATGGAAAGTATAATATATTCCTGAAATAGAACTTGTGAAGACACTAACATCTCACTAAGAGAACAGTACTCCATGCAGAGGCATAACTCTTGAATAAAAGATCTTTAAAAACTCAATTGCAATCAGCTTCAATATTAATTCACGCTAAGCGCTGCTCTCTTCAAAGTTAAAATAATTATCGCCAAAGACTGCATCTAAAAATAAGAGATTCTAATCCCTACCTTTCAAATTATGAAAGCTTCTAAGCACCAGGCAGACAAACTAGTAGCAGTGGTCAACAGAGTAAGATACCCCTCATCTGTGCTGTGCTAATCTCTCTAGTAGGTGCATGGAAACCTCTGCCCCAGAAGTGAAGCAGGTCAAGTCCAATGGGATGGGGCTCCAATGGCAACGTCCTATGCTGTATTCAACGCGCTTCATCTTGCTTCTTGCCAATACGAATTAAAGAAACTAAAGTAGAAAATGATGCAGTTGCATTTTTTTTAACTGCGGTTGCTGCGCTTTTTTGCAACCCAGAGAAAAAGTTGATAGTTGCTAGAATTTTTTGCAACTCGAGGTAAAATTTCAGTTGCTACTTTTTTTGCAACAAAAATAAATGGTTGTCGGTATCTTTTACAACCCTATTTAGCAAATTGCTACATTCTTTTGCAACTTCATATAAATACCTCTCCCAACATTGCTAAATTCTTTTGCAATGTTTTATTTTTTCAAATATAATAGAAAAAATAAAGTATAATAAGAAAGATCTTAGAAGCTCGCGTTCACTTTGACCAGGAACCAGTTTTCTCATAATAAATACCTCACCACCTTTGCCTCTCCCACACGTAGTGTGGGGACCCACTTGGCAAACCAACAATAAGACAACACAAGAACTTCTCAACGACACACCTTGTCACATCTTAACTTGTACCAATATACAGAGATTAAATAATATATTTCAATATGTATATGAAACCATCCTCAACCGATGTTATTTAATTTAATGCAGGGGGAGTTAAGTTAACATGAACACGAGGAGTTCTGAGGAAATAAAAAGAGAGCGATGGGACAGTTGCAGCAACCCCCAGCAACTGTTATTTATTTGCTAAATAGCTATACTGTAACAACCCCAAAACCCACATGTTTTATTTCGCAAAACTTGTACAATGTGATTTAGAATACATCGATATGTACTACACTAACAGAAATACATTGTCAATATTTAAAAAAAAAAACAAAAAAAATGATAAATTTACATACGAATACGGGTATTATTAAGTATACTTCACATCTTAGATAACAGGAATCCGGTGGAGACGCTTATGTAGACTCAGGACATGAGGAGCGACGAGACACGATCTACAGAGCTTCCAAATTATCCATATGTTCAAACAATTTATTCCTTCCGCTAACCGAAACCTTTTCTCAAAATGCATCACTTGCATGAATTATATTTGTCAGACGAGTTCAGTAAAATTAAAGAAACCGCGACTCACTGGAAAATAAACATGATATTTAGAAATCTACTAAAACTAAAAAAAAAAGTCTACTCATAGCATCACTATCCTATAATTTGACTTTATTTCTCACCTAGTGTTTAAAGGTCCTGCTCTTCATGTTAAGTATTATCAACTTTATTTCAACTAACATGATATCGTTATTATTTTCTCCAATTTGATTATTCTAACTCCTACTCAACTTCAAACGTCATTTTATATCCAATGATTAAATTGTACTTCAATACTGAATACTCCTATTTTTCTTTGATAACATCGGACGTTTTCTTTATCCATCATGACATCAAATTAATGCTTGCGCTCGTCTGCTAAGAAATTATGAGGTAAAGTGGCTGGAGATGGCTGATGAAAGATCTTTAGAATTCTTAGTGGACTAACCATGGGATGAGAACTATATCCAATTGATGGCTGTTTTACTTAACATTGTAGTTTCTATGAAGATCCTCTTTGTACATTAAACATGAACACGGTTGATCTGCGATACACAAGAACAAACAACTAACAACACCAGCCTAAGCCGGTAACAATATATGCATAGCAAGGTTTTACATTCAATAGCAATTAACATTGGTTATAAGAACTGGAAACCTCATCAGTAGTGTTACATCGAAGTGTTGACAAGTAGGGGGCCAGGGTCCGTTTATGTTTACAATTATGCAATCTGTCGACCGGACTGGGAGCTGCATGGTTGACGATTTTCAACAGGCTGCATCCCACAAGCGTCTTTTCTAACCCATAGTCGTCATTTCTAATCAATAGGGAACTCGGTAGTCTTTAAAAACCCGATCGTTGGAGTTAGGTTGAGATGACCATAAACCTGTAGTACATATGAAAAAAAAAACACATTTGCCTATTCTAACAAAGTGATTTGACAGAAATCTTGATAAATATACACAATATCAGTAGTATTATTAGTATTATTGATTCACTCTAAAAAAAATACATTCTATATCAATAATAAATAGAGATACTTGTGTTTGTAGTTTCTACGAGCCGGACTTTCCCTCATTGGCAGAAATTTTAAGATCCGTTACAAATACATTGGATATGTAGTTGACTTTGTCCTTGTGTCAATATTAAAATTAACATAAAAATTACACCTTGCCTCTTTCCGATAATTTAATAGCTAATGTGGAGCCAATCAATCTCGACTGTGCCTTACAAATCATGGTCTTAAATGGACCCGGAAACTGGAATCACTTTATAGTGAGGGGCTATGGTACCTGCAATTCAAAACAGAACAACCGGGACATCATAATTAATGCGGTGTTAACCGCAAGACAATATTTACAACTTGCCTCCCTCGCGGTACTCTGCTTATTTTTCGTTTGTTTAACTGTCAGTTTATATGCAAATCCTATATTATATATCCATTGTAGTTTCAATAAAAATTTATCATTTCATTTACATAAATCTATAGCTGGACTTGTACATTATTATTTATCAATTTTCATTGTTACTGATAATATTATTTTGATACCAGTTATATACATCCATTTCTGAACTTGCTAGATAAATTCATTGCTAAACTCGATCCAATGCTGCATATATGTGAAAAATAGCTAAAATTCTGCAAAATAGACAAAAGACCCATTCAATGATGGGGGGTTAAGGTGGCCACAGCCAGTACTTCAATCATTATCTGATTACGACCTGCCTCTCCTTACAAATTGCTCACTTTATTTCATTTGTGTACATACTATGTTAACATATAGCTTGTATTGCCTTGAAACACCTCACGTAAATCAAATTCGATAACCAATCATACAACTGTACTATTTTTAACATCTCTTTAATCATTAGTGGATGGGTTCAACTGTATTCTGAAAATTCAAAACAAATCCCATTGCAAAAATGGGGTTAGCATGGCCTTCTGACCAGAACTGTATTTCTATCAATATTTTAACAATTTTCACTTCCCTCAAATTACTCCTGATGATAAAATGTTGCAATATAGTCTTCCATTTTATATCTCCGCAATCTCCTCATAACTTCAATAAAAAAAATAATGTGCACTAAAACTGTCACTTCATACTTTTCGCCAAACTTTTTATAACAAATTTAAACGGCTGCTTTTTATTTTATCCACTCGTCTCAAATGACAGTTTTGGATTAATTCTGCTTAAAGATTTTCAAATTTCAACGTCGGAAACGCCTCCCGACTACTCTGCAACAAAAAAAACACAAGTTTGCCCCTACATGGGCATAACGATGATTAGAACTTGCCTGGCTTTTTGTAGACTATTCGAGGAAGTCTATACAATATTGTGGGCACCTCACTAAAATCCTAGCACAGATTTAACATTTTACACGTGGCAACATACTTTTAACATTTGCACAACACTCCTACCACTAATTTATCATTTAACACGCACCACAGACGACACTAGCAGCGAACCTGCAAACTGACAATCAGAACACATTCCGTTATCCCCACGGAGGGGGCAATATATAGAAAAAAGTTATTGTAAAACATACAAATCATTTAATAAAGTTTTCGTAGCATTAAATTTTAATTTCAACACAAAATCTTATTTGGCATATGATACCTTTAAATAACATGTTTCAGAGAACTTTTCAGAGGTTTGGGGTTCGGTGATTGCACACATCCTCGTTCTTACAGCACACCAGATCTACGACAAACATCAAAATCTAGTCCAACAAATTAAGATATAACGCAGCTTCTTCTCCAACTCCATGTGAATTTATAAATGCTTTGAATTTTCATTTATATACCAAGTCATATTTTTTACATACAAGAAATAGTTTTCTATCCTTGCAGAATGTGAATCAGTTATGTATATATATATATAAATATAAAACATATTTGTTGCCTGAAATAATACACCAGGGGGATGACTGCGAAGAGTCCGCAGTTCTCTCAAGGATCCCCCTCCATCACGATGCATGTGCAGCTATGTTAGCAACTCTGTAATGATAACAAATTTGCCCCAGGGCATTTTCATTACAGGCACTGGAGAGGCCAGGCCAACTAACATTATCTCAGTAATTTACATGACATTGTACCTCTGACCACGTTACGCCTACATTGATCAGTAGATTGATTGCTCGACCCGAATACACACACATTACTTCTGTAAATAAAAAAAAAGAAATATTGCTTTGTCCCCGTACGGGGGGGCTATCCTATGTGTCAAAGACTAAAAATATAAAAGATTACCACGTATGTGTGCATATACTTGTATAGATGGGGATAATTACACGACATGCTGGAGAATCCAGGACAAAGATGAAGAGACGTTCTGTAAACAGTAAAGATAACATTTGTCCTCCACTAGGGAGACATTATGATACATTACGCACCAACGAAACAAACCATTTGTAACAACGCTGTCGGCCCTGTCCATGCAGTCCACTAGTGTGAAAAGTGACCTGCAACTATCAATGTGAACGTAATATAACTTGACGCCACCGCAGCGACGCAGACCATTTACGGTGGATGTAGTTGACGCGTCCAACGGATTGCCTTAGCGACCAGAATGTTTGATGGAAGACTGGATGAGAATCTATAATGTGACAACATAGTTATGCCTAACCCTACCTACAGACAAATGTATACATAAATATAGGTACAATTTTGTTGCATACGCATATATATATATAAAAATATTTATATACACAGTATTATTGTATTGATGCAATGATACCGATATGATGGGTACACCTTACAGTCGAGTAGAGTGAAGAGTGTATTGTGTGTGTGTGTCCCAGCAGACTTGTCTCATCTTAGTGTTGGTCGAGGTCGGTTGGATGGTTGATTGATTGGTAGTTTCAGGACGGGAGCACCTCTCACCTCACAATGAAGTACAGAGACTCACGGCGCAGTCAGACTGCCCAAGGGTGTCCGCCCATGAAAAGGTTACAAAGTTAACCAGTAAATGTGTCCAAATAAAAAATACAACAACATTTTTTGCTTTTAAATAATTTTCATATTTATTTCTCTTTTGGTTTAAAGGTAAATTTCTTTATATAAATTACAACAATTAATGGATTCAATATGAATCAAAAACACTTAACTAAATTTCTTTAAAGTAACAAAAATTACATTTCATTTACTTTAAAAAAAAGTAAAAGGAATTAAAATAATCAGTCAAAAATTATGAAATGCATAAAAAACAAGAGATAAGTGTAAATTCGATACTGTTGTACAAACCCAACCGTCGCCCGGAGACACGGGGCAATCCGTTGGAAGAGCCTCCCCTCGGGCCAGTGGGACTGCAAGGCAAACATTTACAACTCAATCTCAAATCAAAATAAACTATATCACATTACAACGGGTGCGCAAACAAAATCAATTAAATCATTAAAATAATCACAGCATTTCAATTATACATATTGCATTGCACCAGCCTTGGTGTAGGTATTACTCATTCAACGTTGTATCAATCAATAACCAGTGATGACGCCATGATCGGCCGCCATCTTGTTATCAGTAATAATCACGATTGCGCACCCGAGAAAAAAAACAAAATCATACGACTAGAAAAACAAAAATTAATAATTTTTAACTAACTAGTGGCATCTACTACTTTGAAATTACTTAAATTGGCAAAAAAATTGTCTAAATCTTTCAATTCATTTTGCCACCAATCGCTGTCGGCCATCTTAGATTTGGTTTCTTCATTTTCTTTGTTCTTTCCTAAAGTGTGTTGCAGTTCCGCCCAACGCTGCGCCCTCGCCCTCTGCTTACTCATCAGTTCTGTTTCAGCACGACGTAATGCCAAAGATAAAATAGCGACTCTCCTTAGTTCGCTTTTCTTTTGTTTCCTCTCCCTCTTCTTTTTGTTTCTCACACTGCGAATCCAAGTGGACAGTGTCTCTGTTTTACCAACGCAGCTGTTGGCATATGCTTCTGCGCTCATATTGGAAATAATTGCCTCTTCCATAGTTATATCAGTGAATTCGGGCATCTTGAAGTAATAGAAAAAGCCCACAATTAAACAAGTACGAGCTTACTCACGGTTTCTCCTTTAGGGCCCCAAAAACGCTTGTGTGAAATAGTCCAAGGTAATAAATGGCGGACGTGGAATGTGACCTCAATGAATACGAAACTTAACAGAATAACACACCTGTATTATGTATCCTCCGGAACAGCCTCAATTAATTGATTGATAAAACACAATTTAACTTTGAACTTTTATAGACTCACTAGAAAACTTCTGGAACCTTCTTACAACTTGAGAACACAGTAGCAGTCCCGCTAGCCCGAGCGAAGTAAATCGAATGGCGCGCGAATGCTCCGCGTTCAGTTTATATACCTTTTGAATCTGAGACGACGCGCAATTAAAGTAGTTCTTTTACAACAATCAAAACACAATCAATTTTTATTTTGTAAAAATGAAATTATACTTTTCAACTGTGAAATTTTTTTTTTTTGTGTAATCATATTAACAAAATGATTTTATAATGTTTTTTCAGCTGTAACGCTTAAAAATATGTCACAAAAATCAAATGACGTCAGTGTTACTGTAGAGATGGGAGTCAACTTCACATTTTGTAGAATATTTATATTAAGAATTTATTTATTTAATGAAAACAAATTTTATTTTTATTATGTACGTAATATGGATATCATAGATGTTATTGTATTTTTATTTTATTTTTTCAGAGAACGTGAACGTATCTAAACGTCAATTGTTTTGGATTATTTTTATGTCTATATTTATTTATTTATTTTATTTATTTTATTTATTTATTTTATTTACAAAACAGATTTTAAAAGATAAGTCACTAATGTCTACCTAACTGGGCATGAGCCCGTACCAAGGTAGACTGAGCCAGTTTTCACCTTACATTGTCTCAGCGCTCAATTTTCTTTACTTCAGTTACTAAGGTTATTTTCCCTACTTTATTTAATCATAACATAACACACGCTCACGCACGCACACATACATCCACACACACAAACACACTCATCCACATACACCCACACCCACATACATGCATACATACATACACACCCATACATACATATATATATATACACACACACACATGTACAGATAACGCCACATATATTCATGCACATACATACACACTCAGTCACACAGGCAGATATGTGATCAGGGTCTCAGTGTTTCTGCGGCCCAACTGCTGAAGCCATGCCGTGATCCCTCCCCCAATACCAGAAGAAGCCGAAGCCCGGATAACTGTGTCATAAATCTTGTTAAGAATTCTAGGGGCAATATATGCAAAGTGTCTCTGGGCAAAGGAAGTTTTTACCGTTGGTACCACAAACCTCTCTGCCAATCTCGCCCTAGTTCCATGAGAATGGCCAAGACGCTCGTGCAACTCTAATAGTTATTTAACATTTGACTGATTGTAGGTTAGGTTTATTTATTTATTTATTTATTCAAAAGAAACCCTCAAACAGCAGGTAGAATCTGCTGGTTTCAGAAGGTTAGGTCTGGTTTTATTCTATGCTACAGCATTGTGTACGAAAAATGCTAACAATTAATTTTGTGCTCATAAAATTGACCAAATTTAGATAGACTATCATTTCTCGGGTGAATAACATGTGAAATTGTGAAATAAATAAAACAAATGTTTATTTGACAATGTCCTGACTAGACGAAAGACGTCTTTCTTGTCAAATAAACAAATATTAGAATAAAAAAATGTTTTATTTATTTCGCTATGGAATTCTACTACCTGAACACCGACACAGTGAATATATTAAATTTTTTTTTTTTTTTTTAAAAAAGATATATCTGGGTTTTGTTATAAACCCAAATACAACCTTATACACCTTTCACACTAAGCTAAAAGCTTGTACCGTGAAAGGGGAGTTTGCCGGCACCTGGGATCGAACCACGGACCCCTTGTTCTGAAGGCCGAGACTCTACCTCCAGGCTACCGACGAATTGTGGTTATAAAAATCATGTGTGCTCTTAAAATTTACCAAATTTAGATGGACTATTATTTCTCAGGTGAAAAACTGTAATGTATGTTGGATGATTTATTCGGCGCCGTTTAATGGAGCATCCATCTCAAGGGTGCGGGAAACTATGTTGGAAAATCGATGTCTTCAACTTGTTCCTGAACGTTGTTATCGGCTGGTTTTTACGGAGGTCCTCGGGGAGTCGGTTCCAAATGACGGGTCCTGCGACGCCAAAAGCCCTATCATGTAATGAATAAGTATATTCACGTAATTATATCATTTTCATGGAAATTTCATAGAATTGGTTGTATGTGTTCGCCTTATCTGAAATGTAATCCATGTTTATATCAATTTTATAATTGTGATCAATGAAGAAACTTGGCTACCTAAATTGTATTTTTTTATTGCAAGAAACCAAGTGTATCACTTCAACCTGCATCGATTGTTTTGTCGGTGGTTTATAAGAGAAAATTATACACCACGAATAGAAAAAGTGGTGTTTTGAGTAGGCTATCTACGA
Source organism: Athripsodes cinereus (assembly GCA_947579605.1). NCBI lineage: Eukaryota > Metazoa > Arthropoda > Insecta > Trichoptera > Leptoceridae > Athripsodes > Athripsodes cinereus. The sequence goes on from OX388321.1 coordinate 1,725,217, forward strand.
CGCCAGAGCAACATTAATGTTTTTTAAAGTAAAATGGAGAATGGTTTGAACGATCATAAAACGGCGCCAAAGAAACGTTATATAAATCGGCATCCGTGTTGAAAAATGCACGAATGTAGAAGTATGGTATATTGACATGGCGTACCGTTTTATTTGCCTACCCCACATGGGATACGGCGTCATAGTATAGAAATAAAATTATTTTATGAAAGTTGACTCCCATCTCTACACTGCGGTGTGCATACTATATATATATATAATGAGTTACAATCCATTGGATTGGTCTGCAACGAGTTTTGACTTAATTCTCCACTCCTCCCTATTCTCAGCCAGTCTCTTCAACTCCATATATGAGCCACAGCTCATGTCCCTCTTCAGTTGGTCCATATAGGCGTCTCTCGGTCGACCTCTGCCATTTGTGCCTTCGGTCCTGCCCTCTGCGATTGCGATGAGCAGTCCTGGGTGCCTGATGTTGTGGCCAATCCAATTAGCTCGTTGTTGGCAGATTCTTTTGAGGAGTTGCCTTTTTTCGCCAACCCTGGTTAACACTTCTTCGTTTTCAACGTGTTCCGACCAATGAATCTTCAGCATGCGTCTATAGCACCACATTTCAAATGCCGCTAACCGTCCGCTTTCCCTCTTACTGATGGTCCACGTCTCGCATCCATATAGCAGAATGCTCCACACAAAGGCTTTAGTGAGATTCTTCCTCACGCTTAGATCAATATTAGGGGATTCTAATATTTTGGATTTTTTGTTAAAGGCAATTCGTGCCTGGTTTATTCTGCTCACAATTTCTGATTTGGAGCGTCCGTCCTGGTTTATTCTGCTGCCCAAGTACACGAATTCTCTTACTTGTTTGATGCTCACTCCATTTATGGCAATGTTCGCAGTCGCTTCCTCCCTTCCAACGACCATACATTTTGTTTTATCTTTATTTATTTTCATGTTGTACTTTGACAACAGTATACTTTCCATTTTTCCTAAGGCTTCGTTCAGCTCCATCTCGGAGTCTGCGAGCAGTGCTATGTCGTCAGCATATCTAATCATGTCAACCTTTTTCCCATTTATTTTTACTCCTGTCCAATTCTTCATTTCTTCTCTGAGTTCATCAATAGCTTGCTGTATATAGCAGTTAAAGAGTGCTGGCGACATTGAGCATCCCTGTCTTACACCTTGTTCTACTCTCGCTTCTGCGCAGCTCTCTCCGCTTTTAATTACAGCCATTTCATTCTTGTATAGGCTCCAGATTGCTCTTCTGTCCTTATAGCTCATTCCTATCTGGTTTAGAGTCTTAAAAAGTTGTTCCCATTCTACTTTATCGAATGCTTTTTCTAGGTCGATGAATGCTACATACGTGTTTCTATTCACTGTTATTCTCTTTTCAAGAACAAGTCTTAGACTCAGAATTGCATCTCTTGTACCTGTCTCTTTGCGGAATCCAAATTGATCTTCTGAAAGTGTTTCGTTTATTTTATTTTCCGCCCTTTTCATTATAATGTTGGTGAGTATCTTAGAAGCGTGTGATATCATGCTTAATGTTCTGTGTTGTTCGCACTTTGTCGTGCCTGTTTTCTTAGGTAGCGCTCGTATCAGACATTTGGCGAAGTCCTCAGGTATCTCTCCTGTGTTATATATTTTGCAGACAAGCTTATACAAAGTGTCAAGCATGCCGCTTCCTGCGCATTTAAGCAGCTCTGATGGAATTAGGTCAATACCTGGTGCTTTGCCGTCTTTCAATTTTGATAAGGCATTATCAAATTCACTTCTTAAGATATCATCTCCATTATTTTCTTTGTCATATTCTGTTTCCAGTGCTTTACTTTCCTCAAGTATGTTCTTTCCTTTGTAAAGTTGTTCTAGGTATTCTTTCCACACTGCATACTGGATTCTAGAAAAGATGACGCAGATAGTCACGTAGCGGGGTTTTGTCAGTATGTGGGGGTGGGAAAGAGAGAATAAAATCAATAATGCGGACATGCGATGTGTGCGAAAGAGATTAGACAATGTAAACGGCAACGTTGTAAAAAGAAGGTCAGACAGAAAAATATCCGCAACAAAATATTGCCTCGGTAGGCACCTACTAGGTAGGCGGTACTATTGATACTTGAAGCTACTAGTACAAAATATTGTTCACATATTTAAGTGCAAATGTTAAATTTTATTGATATGGACTTGAAATACTTTTGATTACAAAAGTGAGCTAACTGGATTGTCCACATCGGGCACCCATCATCGTGGAGGGCAAGACCGAAGGCAGAAATAGTAGAAGCCGACTAAGAGACACCTGCATGGACATGAATTGTGGCGCCTATGTAGATTGTAGAACTAAAGAGACTGGTGTAAAAGGGGAAACTCGTTGCAGAACAATCCAATGGGAATGGATTGTAACTCTATATACAGTATAGATACCTACATAAATGAGCATGTTATTTACTGGTTACCTATAGATAAATATAATCTATCTATCTGAGGAGTTGCGAGTGAATTGAATCCTTGTTCATAATATTATGTTGAGTGGTAATATTGTTGAATTATTGCACTGAAAGCAATAAGATTAGTAGATTATATTTTAATCTCGTAGGTATAATATGGTATATACATACCTACCTTATATTTGTATAGTCGATGATTCACTGATTTCGTCTTTCATTTCTTTGTTTCTTTCCTTGTGGGAATTATCACCGAAACATTATTTCTAACCAATTTATCTGGCAGAGAGGCCGGAGGAAGAAACAGGCAAAGACTCTTGGAATGTTATTATTGCTTATATATTTGTATTTTATATGTCTTTCGTCTGTTGTGTACCATATTAAATTAAATAAATAAACATACATACATTAAAATAGGTAGGTAGGCACATATAAACCACACGAAGGAAATATTTAGGGTTTAGCAATATGGTCTTCCGTTTTCTCTGCCTACCCCACAGGCTTGGCATAAAATAATAGTACCTACCTATCGTATAGGTGTTGTTGTACTTATTGACTTTGGTAGCTTTACTTTCGTTCCTGTTAAAATGGCGCCAGTATCAAATAGGTACTGGGTACTTCTCTAATCTACAATATTATTGTTGTTTATCTCTGCATTGGCAATATTATATATTTTGCAAGACGCAATAAAACAATGCAAAAAGCTACGTACTAAGTAAGAAAGTAAGTTTTGTTTTATTTCTGTAACAATATGGGAATAAACAGTTAAATATGTCGATATATGTAAGACGAAGTATATTTTTTGAGGTGTTCCAACTTTGCAGTATGATCGAGATTATAGCATAGAATTATATTACTTCGTACTTTAGTACATATAAATCTATGGATTATAGTATCTAAGATCTACTTAGCTCAAGTCTACGATTACATTTTGAATTAATATTGATGAGGCTTCACACCTAAACTGAACTAATACGCAGTAGTTTGAAAATAATAACAGTGTTATCAAAACTCAATTAGGAATGTTTTTAATATGTTATCTACGCACAAACATTTACCTGACATATTATATTATATTACGATATGTACTTAGGTACACATTTTATATCTACTAAGAGAGGGTCGTTCACATACGTTCACTTTCAGTGATCACTCCGGATGATCCTCCAAGATGAACAAGTGTGAACGGGCGTTTCATCGCTAGTGATCACTAGCGATGACGGAGGAAAGAGATTACCACTCGTCATAATTTTGATGAAAGGTCCTTTCACTGAAACGACCATAAACAAGTTTCATCTTATTATTTGTTTTATTCTCTATGAATTTGTATTGAATGTCAGAATCATGTACAAAATTATTATGCAGTCGAGAGCTATATTAATTTATTTTAAATGTTATTTTTCATTTTTGAATTTGTTTAATTATTTTTATACGAAAATACGTCAAACTACATACAACATGAGTGAGAAAGTAGACATGGCAGTGAAAGCATAGGATGAACAAATGTGAACAGACGTGTTCACTTTCGATGAACAGGTTTGACCCTGACACTCTGGATGATCATCCAAAGTGAAGCAATGTGAATGCTTAAGACAAACAATATTTACTATAGTATAGGTAGATAATATTATAATAATGAAACTATTTTTTGTCCTCGGGCTATTTTAATTGATAAACATACCTAATCATAATGATTATTTTTTTACTGTTTTGAGTATAGGTATAGGCATAGACATACTACGACTTATTATATATTTATTATTATTATTTGTTTTGTTATTTGGATAAAATTATATTCATCACCATCACGCTGCTTCTCTTGCGGGATAAGCAGAAAGGATCAAGCGCCATTTACACATATCCTTGCATAGGTAGGTTACAATTCCGTCACTGTCATATAATTCCTCATACAAGCCCTCCTATTCAATGCTATCAACACGTATCCGCACTGTAGGATCATGGTTTACGTATATAAAGTAGCATTCACATTACTTCACTTTGGATGATCATCCAGAGTGTCAGGGTCAAACCTGTTCATCGAAAGTGAACACGTCTGTTCACATTTGTTCATCCTATGCTTTCACTGGCATGTCTACACTCTCACTCATGTTGTATGTAGTTTGACGTATTTTCGTATAAAAATAATTAAACAAATTCAAAAATGAAAAATAACACTTAAAATAAATTAATATAGCTCTCGACTGCATAATAATTTTGCACATGGTTCTGACATTCAATACAAATTCATAGAGAATAAAACAAATAATAAGATGAAATTTGTTTATGGTCGTTTCAGTGAAAGGTCCTTTCATCGAAATTATGACGAGTGGTAATCTCTTTCCTCCGTCGTCGCTAGTGATCACTATTGATGAAACGCCTGTTCACACTTGTTCATCTTGGAGGATCATCCGGAGTGATCACTGAAAGTGAACGTATGTGAACGACCCTTTACCTATATTGTTATGATTTTGCCATCGGATCCTAGGAAGGGCACACCATGAGATGGATGCTCCATTAAACGGCGCCGAATAAATCATCCAACATACATTTCTCTCAGCCATGTTTATTTTCTTAGTCGTTCAGTCGTCGTCCATTTTTCAATGTGCCCAAACCACTGTAGCCATGTATGAGAAGTGTGGCTAGTTGGAAGACATCACTACATAGTGATAATCTCGCCACTACATAATTTATCCTCCTACTAGAAGTACATTTACTTCTAAGGATAGAGCAATATGGCGCTCCGTTCTCTCTGCCTACCCCACTTTTTTACTTCTTTTTTATTGTAACCTAGGCTATGAATTTTTTAAATAAATTATCATGTACTCTGCTTCTCTCGGCTAAAACGACATCGGACTAAAGCAAAAAAGTGACACCAAAAGCACTGTCATAGAAGCAAGACTTGTTGATTTCATCTTGCATATTGGTGAATGTCTTGATCAGCATAGGGGTCTACTTACAGGTGTTTTGAAAACAATATGACACCTAGTGTAGATTTTCTGATAATTGAAAGTCGGCTCACGATTAATAAAAATACTGTGGAAGTACTAAATATAAGTGTTTTATTTTTATTAAGAAATATTTTCAAAAATTGACAAAAATTTTACCTACACTTACAGAGATTAAAGCAAATAAGGTGTACATTTTTTCGAGAGATAATGCAACCTAAAAAAGAATGACGATTGGTGGTCACCGTTCCACTCTTTTTGTGAAGTAAGATTGCACATTATTTTATCCTCATAACCACGAATTGCTTAAAATAATAATTATCCAACGAAACACACTTGTGTTGAATCATTCTATTTTCATAATCATGATGAATAGGTAGCAATAATATATGAAGCATTGTTAGTACAAGTGTTTGCAATAACATGTAGGTACCTACCTAAAATATAATAATTTTCCATTGTTTTATTATACAGTAGGTATATATTATTATTATCAGATATTTCTGTGTTGAAGAGTATGTAGGTAGAATCAATGACTTCATTTATTTTGAATGCAGGAACAAACTTGTAAACATTGCATACAATGATAAATTAATATACCTACCTACTTACCTAATGCTATGCATACGTATTGATTTATTTTATTGTAATCTAAACCAAGTGACTAATAATATAGCTACATGTAGGTAAATATAGGCATTGATCACATAAAAACATCAACACAGAAACTTGGCAAGTCTGGCAACAACATGTCATTGTTTGTGTCAGTTATAATCTATGAAGTATAATAATACCTACTTACATAGTATTTATCTAACAAACAGTATAGATATGCAATGATTTTGCGAGTAGTTTACTAGTATGCACAATAAATATGTACATAATTATTATTTCATTTATTTTGATACCATCTCAAAAATTGCCATAAATGGGATGCCCACTGAACTAACGTCTTCTCTTTGCCAATAAAATAAGACACTCAGGATGGGTGGGATTAAGAATGGATGGCATAGTTTGTCATAAATATAATATTAATTATAATACCTCTGTGTGAATGAATTTTGGGGCACAGATGAATAAATCTGGATTAGTCCACCCACGCAACTCTATTCTCCTTTACTGCTTCCTGATGTTGGCTTCCCTACGTGGTTATGTTAACATAATTATGAATCAAATTCTCAAGGATGGCCGCGGGTTGAGTAAGAGAAATCGTCGAGTTTGTATGAGAAATTGCATGAATATGGTAAAAGCGAAAGAAGTATAGGCTAATATGGCGTTCCGTTTTCTCTGCCTACCCCATTTGGGATACGGCATGAGGATATAGATAGATAGATATACCTACCTATATTTTACGATTGATATGCATAAATGCAATTATCCACATAATTAGCAGTGCAGAAGTGTGATTTCACTTTTTGTTATGTTCAAGAACAATGATGTTACAGTTGATAGCTACAGTGTGATTGTAGAATATTTCCTTTATGTAATAAAATATTTTTATGTATCTACCAATGTACATAATTTAAATAGCTTTACATATACCAACTGATTCGTGAAATAATGTCAGTGTAATTGTAGCTAACTACCTACTTACACAGCAATTACCATACACGGCTATCAACATCAAGAATTTATTTATTTAGTTAATAAAGTTTTTTTTTATTCATCGGCATTTCACCCAGTACCTACGAGTGATTTGTGAAAAGCTAATAAAGTTATAAAAACAAAAATTCTTTCATAACTTAAAAGTACTTTACAAACTACTTAAAAACAAGTCAACTAATGAATAAGTTATACTTGTAGGTAACTTCTTCTTCTTATGGCCCGCTAAACTTGGATCTCGAGAGTCCGAAGCCATGTATGTGCGTCGTCTGTTACAGTTAGGGTTGCCACCCGTACTTTATAATAAAGTATTTTACGTTATTTCAGGTAATCGTACTTTATACTTTATGAGAAAAATAAAGTACGCGAAAATACTTTATTTCGCATGATTTGATTTCTTTGGGATTTTGAAAAGTTTAGTCGTAATTATTTCTTCGTTAAACGAAATTTATCAATTGGTGCTGAATCGGTGTCGTCACTCGCCAGCGCCACATCACTTAAAGCACTTGTTTGAATCAATTTCTGAACCAACCTAACCTCAAATGTCAACAATGTCAGTGCCATTATCACATGGATGTATGTAGGTAGGGGATGGAACGTATATAGTAATTTGTATGAATGACAGCGAAGCCAAAAAGTGAGGAAGGGAAATCGACGGTGGCCATTTTGTAGGAAATACTTTATTTAACATTTGTATGGGCAATGTATGGAAATTATTCACACAGTATCAGAAAACATTATATTTACTTCTTAAAATAATTACAATGCCACATAACTTAATGTTTTCATATATTTGATGAAATAGGGAATAGGATGAGTAAATAAAATGGAGTCATTTCTAAATCATTCAGTATTTATTTTTAAACTTTGTTTTCATATAAGTACACACAATATGGAGAGAATGAATGACAATTGAAGGATATATCTAAATGAATAATATAAAACACACGAACTTGCAAATGAGCGGGAAACTCAGGATATTTCGTAAGAATGACGTTTTTCTCCAACCTCGCAGAAAAACGAGATGTTTTTGAACACAAAACACTACGTTTACTTGGTGTCAAATATTGGATAATGTCCAGTTTCTCCTTTCTGGATCCTTTGGAAAACTACAAAAAATGATTTTGTTTATAAACATGCGATAATATCATTAACCTGATCAGATTTGTATGCATGAAACATTTCATTCTAACGGGTAAACAAACCAAACATCAGATTGTAGGTTCTTTGTATTGTCAGATGACAGAATGGAAAACAAGTTACATGTGTAGATATAGGAGAATAAGGACAGATAATTATATAGAACGTTTATAACATTATTATGATCATTTATAAGTATACGAATTATAATATAAACGACTTTAAAATCGCAATATATTAAGATAAAAACTACAATACAAAACAACTTACCGAAAATATGACAATCCTGTTTCCTGCGAAAGTTGGATTGGATTTATAACCACAACCATTTATAGCGCACATCACCATGTTAATCATAAGATGATTCCTATTCTTCTAGATATAAAAACAAAAACCGATATGAAAAATTCAACTGATGTGCAAAAACTTGAAACATTTTTAAAACAACTAAACATACAAATACAAGGGTTGGTTCATGGGAGCATAAATGTCACTCGGCGTCGTTTGACCTGAACGACCATGAAGTTGCAGTGAGTGGTGAATGTAATCCGGATAATCGTGAATAACTTAGAGCGTTTTATGACCCAATGTTATCGTAATGGCGCCATTATTTTTTACGTCTTTTTATTATTTTTTTTATTGCTTTTATAACTTTAAAAAAAAAAATTTTTTTTGGATTTACTTTTTGTTATAATTTCTTAAATTCGCCGACGTGTAAAAGACGTAAATTATGAATATATTTAAATAATTAATATTTTTATTATTATTTGAATGCTACCTTTTTATAGTAGCATTCAAGTACTTTTGTGTTTCTTTTAAATGATAAAAATATTTTTGTCTCTAACGAAGGAATAAATTATTTTAATAGGTATCTTTAAAATTAACAGTTAAAGTAATAACTACTTGATTAGTTTATAACTAATTGCTTTATACTTTTTTTTTTAAATTATTCCATTATCTAACTTTCTGAGCTTGTATAGGTACTTCCCAAATACTTGTTACAAGTTTATATCCTAAATTTATCCAAACGAATTCACTGAATCAGCGTCAGAAAATATAAATGACAATTACGCAGAAATCGAGTATATTTTCTGAGACTATAATTCTTATTTTGTTACACATTTTGAAAACATAGTAACATACAGTACATGAACACTATGAATGCGTTCTGGCATTGTATAGGTACTTTCAAAATATGCGTCGTCGACTGATCACTCGGTGACTGTCTGAACGTAGCCCAAATGCGACGCACCGAACAAAATTTATTTCTTACAAAATGGTCGTCATTCCCCTCCCCGCGCAGCTACAAAATGTTTACCAAAGTGTCTGTCCATTACTCTATTTAGGTCCATGCATTATCACAATTTCTTGTTTGTTTTGTGCAAAGCGGTTTGAGTGCATTACGAGCGCTTTCTAGCAAAAACGTTGTAATAATCAATTTTTTACAAATTTGGTGGAAAAACTCTCAAAACTTGTGATTTTTGGTTTCAAAATATGAGAAATTGTATCATGAAAAATATTTTTTGAATTGGTCAATATCCATGAAAAAAAAAACTTTTTATTACACTAATATTTTTAATAACTATCTTACTTTTAGTTATATTAAAAAAAATGTATCTGAAAAATCGTAGGATTCTCCTGCATTATCTGCCAAACACACTCCCAATTTCGATTTTTAGAAATATGCTTTTTTATAAACGAATAATATGAAGCTATAATTTTTTTTTGTCAAGTAAAATACTAATGTTGATAATACATTTATTTGTTTTCATATTTTATCACATCAAAATGTTTGCAGCGTCAACAACTTTTGAAAGTTTTTCTGCCAAACTTGTTGAAAATTTTATATTTCACAGTTTTAGCTAAAGGGCCTCCTTAAGAATATGATTTTAAGTTTTATAGAAAACGATATTGAAACAGATCAAATAGATAGTGAATGTGTTACACCGAAAAAATGTTTAAAAAAATTAATTACTTATTTACTTAAATTTAAATATTGACTGTAAAGATGCTGTGCAATTTAGTAGAGATACTAATTTGATACAAACTGCAAAAAGCAATAAAAAATATGTTTATAAACATAAAAATAAAGAAAAATAAATTGTACTTTATTTTGATACTACGTACTTTTTTTTCTTACCTATAATGACCAATGTACTTTATTTTCAATAAAAAAAGGTGGCAACCCTAGTTACAGTATGGAGGCCTTGTATACTTGTAGGTATATCTATACAATACTACTATTTATACAATTCTACAATACTAATTACGGTAGTTTGGTTTGGACAGGTGAGGTGAATGTATGATGCGGTGAAATTTCAAATTACTACGAAAAACAGTTAGGTACATATGTCTATGACGAAGAAAGTGTCTAAGAAGGGGTATAAAAAACGCGGTCGCTTAAGGACCACTTGTCTTGACCACATTGATCAAATTTTCATTACATCAAGAAAAAGTAAGAGAAATATATTATGGAGAAATCGGCGTGTGAGAATGGAAAACTGTATAAATGCGGAGGAAGCGAAAGAAGAATGTATAAAGATGGATCAAATTGGCTGTTTGTCTATCTCACATGGGATGCACCGTGAAAGATGAGAAAGTTTGTTAAAAAACGCGGTAAAAAAAAACAGGTGTTACCATGTTGCCACGTCTACTAATCCAGGTGGAAATTCACAAAGGCTGAGTTTTGTCTCCCAATTCTGAGAACGTTGAGTAACTCGTATAATTGTTATTTTGTAAATAAGAAGGGTCTTTTGAAATATAACGAACTAAATAATAATAATACCCCCTTAGAATTCACATGAATGAGAATGTACCTACCTGGTTATTTTAAAGTTGGTAGGTAAATAAAACTGTCTAGGTATTGTACACTCATGTACCTTCACAAGTTTTGCAACGAGGGGAGATCTTAATACTTATATTATTATTCTTGTGAACTAAGTGAAATTGTATTATTTTTATGCAAATATCAAACGATTGCCGTTAGATTCGAAGATTAACAATGAACAACTTGAAAATACAGTCGAACGAAAATGACATCAACCATAATTTAGGAATGTAAAAAATTTCACAAATTTCACAGGAAGAAAGTCAATGAGACGTAGGAGGTAAATCTAGAAATAAAATGTTATTTTGGTAACTATAGATACGATTAGATTTCCTAGGGAGTACCTACGTATAAAAAAGGATCAACTTACTCATTTGCTAAAGATTGCAGGAGCTATGCAGGTCCGGACATTGATAGCGATCATAATATGGTTGTGGCGGAAACCATACTGAAATTCAAAAGGCTCGAGAAGAGAACCACAAAAAGATGGGACCTAAAGATGCTAAAAATAAAAGAAGTAAAAGAGAAATACGACGAAAAAACTGAGATATGCGATTTTGAGAGCAATGATAATGTAGATAAAGTATGGGGGAAAATTAAAGAGAAAATAACCGCAGCGGCAGACGAGGTTTTAGAGAAAAGAAAGCCGCAAGCTAGGAAAGAATGGATCACAGACGACATTTTAAAAATGATCGAAGAAAGAAGGAAGCTAAAGAATTCTCAAACAGAAGAAGGGAAAAAGGAATATAAAGCCCTTAGGAATAAAATTAACAGAGAATCCAAGCTGAAAAAGGAATGTTATTTGCAAGAAAAATGCAAAAATATCAACAGAAATATAAAACAAAGGAAATTCGAAACCGCATACTCTGAAGTAAAGAACTTCTTCAATGAAAAAACACAGCCACGATGTGCTATACAAGATAAAAACGGCAAACTGCTGTTTGAGGACGAACTGATCGTCAAAAGATGGAAGGAATACCTAGAACAATTGTACAAAGGAAAGAACATACTCCAGGAAAGCAAAGCACTGGAAACAGAATATGACGTAGAAAATAATGGAGATGACATCTTAAGAAGTGAATTTGATATTGCATTAGCAAAGTTGAAAGACGGCAAAGCACCAGGCATCGACCTGATTCCATCAGAGCTGCTTAAATGCGCGGGAAAAGGCATGCTTGATACATTGTATAAGCTCGTCTGCAATATATACGACACAGGAGAGATACCTGAGGACTTTGCCAAATGTCTGATACGAGCGCTTCCTAAGAAGGCAGGCACGACAAAGTGCGAACAACACAGATCCTTAAGCATGATATCACACGCTTCTAAGATACTCACCAACATTATAATGAAAAGGGCGGAAAATAAAATAAACGAAACACTTTCAGAAGATCAATTTGGATTCCGCAAGGAGACTGATACAAGAGATGCAATCCTGAGTCTCAGACTTATTCTAGAAAAGAGAATAACAATTAATAAAAACACATATATAGCATTCATCGACCTTGAAAAAGCATTCGATAAAGTAGAATGGGAACAACTTTTTAACACTCTAAACCAGATAGGAATGAGTTATAAAGACAAAAGAGCAATCTGGAGCTTATACAAGAACGAAATGGCTGTGATCAAAAGCGGAGAGAGCTGCGCAGAAGCAAGGGTCGAACAAGGCGTAAGACAAGGATGCTCAATGTCGCCAGCTCTCTTTAACTGCTATATACAGCGAGCCATTGATGAACTGAGAGAAGAAATGAAGAACTGGACAGGAGTAAAAATAAATGGGAAAAAGGTCGACATGATCAGATATGCTGATGACATAGCACTGCTCGCAGACTCCGAGATGGAGCTGAACGAAGCCTTAGGAAAAATGGAAAGTATTCTGTTGTCAAAGTACAACATGAAAATAAATAAAGAAAAAACAAAATATATGGTCGTTGGAAGAGAGGAAGCGACTGCGAACATTGCCATAAATGGAGTGAGCATCAAACAAGTAAGTGAATTCGTGTACCTGGGCAGCAGAATAAACCAGGATGGACGCTCCAAATCGGAAATTGTAAGCAGAATAAACCAGGCAAGGATTGCCTTTAACAAAAAATCAAAGATATTGGAATCCCCAAATATTGACTTAAGCGTAAGGAACAACCTTACTAAAGCCTTTGTATGGAGCATTCTGCTTTATGGTTGTGAGACATGGACCATCAGCAAGAGTGAAAGCGGACGGTTGGCGGCCTTTGAGATGTGGTGCTACAGACGCATGCTCAAGATCCATTGGTCGGAGCACGTCGAAAATGAAGAAGTATTAACCAGGGTAGGCGAAAAAAGGCAACTCCTTAAGAGAATCAGCCAACAACGAGCTAACTGGATTGGCCACAACATCAGGCATCCAGGACTACTCATCGCCATCGCAGAGGGTAAGACCGAGGGGACAAATGGCAGAGGCCGACCAAGAGAAGCATATATGGACCAACTGAAGAGAGACATGAACTGTGGCTCATACGTAGGGCTAAAAAGACTGGCTGAGAATAGAGACGAATGGAGAAGAAAAACCAAACTCGTTGCAGACCAATCCAGTGGATTGTAACTCATTATATATACTCATTTGCTATTACTATACCATAAAGGTGTACCCCACAAGTTACCCCCGGGTAACAGCAGATTAACTGCATACAAATTATCCTTTTCTTACTAATAAATATTTAAAAAATCGAGGTGGGTGCTATACCTCATCGCTGAATTGAAGACTTAAAATATCTTCTTGTGATAATAATAATAGTAATAATTGTACAAGATTATATTATATGACGCCGTTTAACGATCCGTGACCATCTTAAGGGCGCCATGACTTCTTCGGAACAGTAGAGTTTTCAACTTGGTCTAAATGAGGTGGTATAGACTGATCCTCTCTCAGGTCTGCAGGCAATCTTTCCGCGAATTTGGAGGAGAGATTTGAATAGTACCTACCTTTCATAGGATATTCGTAAACTGATAGAAAAGAGTGGGAGACCTATAAAATAAAGTAAAACAAATAGGTACCTACTTATTCGAATGATTATGATTTCAAAGTTTTAGTACAGTAGGTAAATAACTTAAAAGTCAAATTATCATACCGGAAACCAACTTTGAAAACATGAAAATAGACCAGAGGGGCATCAGGCATCCCAACACAACAGACGATTACGGTGTAATATTAGGTGGAACGCCTAAAGAATACCTAATAATCAAAAAAACTGTCAGTGTCGATTTTGTTATTATTTTGTCGTCTGACTTTCTTTTTTTTCTCTTATGGCATAACATCCTACAAGGATGATTTGCGCAATCTGACTGTTTGCCCCCCAAGCAAAAGCAAATCCATAGACAAGACCACGTGACCTTTAATGGTCTATACCTTTGCTAAAAAATAACCGAGTACCTACTTGTTTAGTCGATTAGAAAATAGCGTTTAGGATTTCGTGCTTGAGAAGCCTTACCGACACTATGTTATAGGTATTCATTGCTCCACCAAGGCTAGTATGCATTTGTAGTTTTCATATCAATTATTGTCAGTAGTTAAGTAATAAATTTATATGTGAATAGAATAGCCTTGCAAAATAAATAGCTGTACAAACTACATAATCCATGTAGGTATGTTATATTTTGTATATATAAGTGAGTACCTACATAGTGTATTAACAATATATTTATAAATACATAGAGTTAAATATTTAAGATTCATTATTCAACATTCCTTTAGCTCTTAATTAGCTTTTACATCCAATAAATTTTCATATTTCATAACTGCTCTTTTATTTCCCAAATGTAAGGGACAGACAGGTGAACCTTATTAAGATAATATAGGTAATAGCCTTTATGGCTATGTGTTTTTATCATTATTATTAACATTGGTTTGGTCACTTTGAGCTGTTAATAATAACACCTACATGTGTTATAAGGGCTGATTGGAATCAATGAGTCACTCTAACTGTTCCTTACGTTGGTGTGCAAAATATTTGTGGAATTTATTGGATGTAAAAGCAAAATTTTGAAATATTTGTGCTAAGGGCTAGTTCTGGATAAGTGTCACACTAAGGCCACATTGAAATGTTGGGTCTAAAAAAAGGTTTACCTTCAACTTGTCATTCAACCCAACACATACTTGTTTCAATAACGGTAGGTACTCTCACAAGTCACAAGGTGGGTAGCCAGCAGACTAACTGTACTCTCTCCCTATACCTACACGAAATATCCCTACTAGGGAGATAGAATATAGACCATTAAAGGTCACGTGGTCTTGTCTATGGATTTGCTTTTGCTTGGGGGGCAAACAGTCAGATTGCGCAAAACATACTTGTAGGATGTTATGCCATAAGAGAAAAAAAAGAAAGTCAGACGACAAAATAATAACAAAATCGACACTGACAGTTTTTTTGATTATTAGGTATTCTTTAGGCGTTCCACCTAATATTACACCGTAATCGTCTGTTGTGTTGGGATGCCTGATGCCCCTCAATGATTTTTCTGTGACGTCATCCTTTAATGGTCTATTGTAATACCTATTATATTTCAATTTTATATTGTGATTAGGTAACTAATCCTATTTATATTATGAAATTAATAAAGAAAATTATAATTATTTTTATTAACCCATTACAAGACACTCGAAAACTCAAGAAAAGAGTGGGAGACCGTTTCTTTGTACGATAGGTACATAATTATTTTAATTAGCCTTCCTGTCTTTTGAATACAAACGAGTAGTACCTACGTTTTGGGTAGGTAGGCATATGGAGGGTAGAGAGATGGCTTGCATGTTTATTACATGCGACTGGTCTGCTGGCTACCCTACTTGTGGGATATGCCTTGATGGTGTAATAGTAGTCTCAGATTCCTGAGATGACGGTGTGTGTATTTCTTCCATAATACGTGTAGGTAGTAAATTTGCTAAGGTAAAAAGAATGTCGGTTGTAAGTAGGCACCTATTCCAATTTTGAAATAGTTGTGTAGGAGAGACAATATCCGCGTTAATTCTTTATTTTGTAGACATCCATTATTCTATAATTATATAAATATTAACAAAATGATGCAAAGTGCACTGAAGTAAACAGAACAGCTGTTGATATTAAAACTTCCATAATTATTTATGTTTGGTATGTGAAATGAGTAGACTTGGCAACGTTGTATTATTTTAATGACGTCTGTGGAACCGTCTAGTAGTTGCGGGTACGGGCACTAGCTTCAAGCTTGCTTGAAATTTGTCTCAGTAGTCACGTGGGCAGACAGCTGATGTAGGGAAAATCAATACTTCCACCTGCCACCCCATATTCCATAACTAACTATGCGACGCGCATAGAAAATATTAATAATATTATATGAATGCAATGAGCTTATACACTTCGACCTTCAATATTCCTCTAGGGAGCATCGGGCAGAAACCAGCCTACACCATTCAGTGTCTCTGTCTCAATTGATTCACTTCATCTTACGACATTCCCAGCGTTCTCATATCATTTTCATAGGAAAGGTGTCTTCCCAAAGAGGGACATCCGGCCGTTAGAACTCTTGTGGACGAAATAACAGTGGCCCAACCGTCATGGACCCAGTTGGAATCGTCTCTGCTGTATTTCAGAAACTGTGGTTGCGGTGCGCAGTTTCATTTACAACATATTCATACCATCTTACATCTAAAATCCTCTTAAGATACTGAGGTGTATTCGAAACTGTATTTTCCACTTTTGTACCATGGTTAGGTACCAAGACATACAGTCATAATAATATAGAAGGATTGCGATAATACAGGCATTGAACAGATAGCATTTTGTCCTGAACTGAATCAAGACTTCCTCCTAATTCTGTTTGTGTTATTGATAGATCTATTCTGGCAGCTTTTGTGTTGATTGTTATCTCTGATGCCAAATCATCCAGCAGGGAGAGGAAGACTTGCATGTGTGTTGCAAGCAGTTGGTCCACTTGTGGTATATACCTTGATAGTGTAGTTCTGTCCTCATTCATTCTTTCCATGTGCTCAATCCACCTTACCTATATATTTATTTATTTTATTTTATAAAGTTATAATTATACCTTAAAAATAACTTATAACAAACATAAATTTTAGTCTAACTTACTTACTAAACTTACAACAATACACTCGCTCAGTCGCCTTCCATTCCCAACATTCATACAGGGTGTCACCTATGTAATCTAAATTTGTAGGTAGGTGCCTTTTTTAAAGGTAAAACACCCAATTTCGAGTGAATCATGAAGGTGAATATCCAATGCAAGGTGTGTATTGCAAAATAAAAATGATAGACATTAATTTAGAATAAGTTTATATCTCAATACTACTACTATACCATCACGGCATATCCCACAAGTGGGGTAGCCAGCAGATCAGCTGCATGTAAGAAACATGCAAACTGTCCTCCAAATATCTCAATATAATTCATTATTTCTTAAATCAAAAGTTCTAAAGCAAAGGTGCTTGGTAGTCTGATGGTAGTCTCTTGAATGTTCGATTACTACATCTTCACAACACAAGCATATTGCTTACTGTGAGGGTGTCTGGGGTATATTTGGTTCTATTCCAAATTCAGATTCATCTTTAAAAAAAAGAGGTGAATAAATTAACTGCTGGCTTCAATACTGGTGGGATAGATGAGAAAAAAATGTTGAATGTTTAATTAATTTTATTACTACCATGTGGGCTAGCCAGTGGACTAACTGCAAGTTATAATAAACTATGTAGTCTTTACACTCCGTACCGATAAAAATAATAAGACATTCGACATGGGTGACACGCCTCATCATTGAATATTGTAGATGTAATTGCCTTATATGTGAGGTTTTATGATCTCCTGCCATTAACAGGATACTGGAAATCTCAAATAAATGCCTGGGAAACCTATTCTTTACACACTTTACAGAGTGAGAACTCCATTTTGCAAGATTTATATAAGTATACCAAGTTCAGAAGATAATAATCTACCTATTTAGTTCCAACAGTAGGTACATACCAGTTATGCAATTAACTATATAATTGTTTACCTATAAATGAAATCTTGTTAGATAATAGCTGCATTAATTTGATATTCAAAGCCAAGGTTAACATGTTATTAATTACAAAATTAAAAACAAATGTTTTTTTCTACTACCTATATAATTTATTGAGGGGAGAGATGTCTTTCGCCTTGTTAAGACATTGTCAATCTCTCTCGTCAAAAAATCATAATATACTAGAAGAAAACATTTTTTAATTTTGTTATAGAATTCTATTACCCTTGAATATTTTGCTGGTGCCTACACTTACTAATAGCCATATCCACATTTCTATCTTTCTTTTATTCTCTTTGTCTACAAAGAAAATATTATCTATCTATATGTGTATCTATACCCTTATGCCGTATCCCAAGTGAGGTAGGCAGAGAGGATGCAACACCATTTAAATCCATCATTACATACTTCTTTTGCTTCTTCTATATTCATACACACATGCCTATTTTTCTTATTCAACAGACAGCTGTCCTTGAGAATTTGATCCATGTAGTTTTCGAATGTCTGTGTTTTTCACACCCTCTTTTCAAAAAGATTAATCTTTTTTGTCATCCTTTTATCATCAATGTGTTCCGCATGTCAAAATGAAACTTATTTCATGGATTCTAGGAAAGAATTCAGTGAGATATTTATATTTTTCATATTTATCGCATATCATAAGATAGAACATTTTATTTTCTTTGCTTGAATTTTCTTAGGGAAAAGAGAATATCAGCTGAGAACTATTACGTATGGTTTGATCACATGGACCAAATTCTGAAGAAAAAGGACAGTCTTAAGTTAAAGAAATTATTGTATCTTTAACCAGGCGCGTGCCTTCCATACATGCAAATATGCAACGCATGCCCTAAAATAAATCTAAAAAATGACATATTATACTAGTTAAAAATTCATAAATAATCTTAAAATGATATTCTAGACTACTATATTACACAATTTTTAAGATTAAGTATACATTTATTGTAGAGCATGCGTTGGATATTTGCTTGTTTGGAAGGCATGCGCCTGTCTTTAACACAACGTGGAGTAGATTTTATTTTGTTTATATTTTCGGCATTGACTATGTAATAATTTCTAGACATATTGTTATTGTGTTAGTAACTATGTATAATTATTATCTTTTATGAGATTTTCTCTACCGCGGTTTCGATAGAGCGTCCACCATTTACGAGTGATTATCTAAAACTAGATTTTATTAATGGGTAGCCAGTGGACTTACAGAGGGTGGACAGATTAACATACTCACACAAATAAATCTAATTAACATACTTCTTGCAGTAGTTTTGATATTTTAAGTAATTATCTGTTTCTTTCAGTAAGAACTGAACTGACATCTTTAACGAACTTCACTATGTGTGAATTATAGTGTTGCTACTAGTAAAAATATGACCAACACTACCAGTTATCGTAGTTAGGGAAACAGGTAGATATTACTCAAAATATCAAAACTACTGCAAGAAAAAAGTAGATTTTTTTGTGCGTGTATTAGCTTGGCCACCATCTGTAATATTATTATATTTAGTGTCAAACCGACAGGTAATAATTTCCATGCCAATAAATATAATTAACAATACCTAGATCTCGGATAGCAAACATACATATTTCTGGATATAAATTATTAAAATTTCTCTGCTATACAATGCAGTTTTAGCTAGGTAACTAAAAGTAACAATATTATTATGTATAGATATGTATGTAAATATGTAAAATGATAAACAAGTAAGACACAGCAAAGATTAATGAATTATTTTTATTTCTTTGTAAAAAAATATTATAAATAATACAATGAGATTAATAATGAATCTTACTGATCTAATAACAAAAAAAAAACAACAACAATAAAAACCAAACCAAGTAATTAACATACATACTTATTGCTTTAATAATATAAACATGTTTTTCTGTTCAACATTATTCCAACTTTTAGGACCTTGTCTACTCAATTTAGCCATTTGATACTCACTCAGGCAGACATATTCCTTCTTCTTCTCTCTTTTTCGCCCTCACCTTTATCCCATTTACTTGGGGTCGGCTCTCCTAGTCCTCATCTTCCGAGTTTTCCGGTCCCCCAACTTTGCCTCCTTCATGTTCCTGGCAATTGTGGACATCCAGTTGGTCACTGGTCTGCCTGGTCTTCTGAGTCCTACTTCTACGTCCATTGTCTTTTTGATCATGTTATCCTGTGGTAGTCTCAAGATGTGCCCGTACCATCAGGCAGACAAATCCCTTAATGATAAATAATGTAGTTTTCGCATTTCACTGGATTTTTTCTACACTTGCGTGAGTGAAGATATTACGTATATTACTCAACATAAACATTACTATCTTGTCTATTATTATCTTAAAAATGTCACCCTACACTGAAATTGTAACAGCTTTTGGCCAAGGCGATCTCAGCAGGAATAAAAAACAAAAAAATCATAGAAAAGCAATGTAGGTATGTATAGTATTACGTCATGATATTTTGGTATGGAGGTACAGTGGTGCCTCGCATAAAGGACGCCTCGCACAGCGAACGCTGCACACAACGAACTTCCTGTTCGTTCATTTCACGATTCATACAACAAACTTCGCTTCACACAACGAAGTCGCCCGAGCTTCCACGATCGCTGCCGATGTATTGCATGCTCAAAGGGAAGCGTCATCTGATAACGAGGAGCAACAATCAAACAATCAACCAATCCCAACTGCTGACATCAAGAACATCCTGGTCAAATGGAAAGCAGTTCAGGAGTTTACCAATGCCCACTATCCGGATTCAGCTGAAGCAAACAGGATCAACGATCTTTACTCCGATACTCTTGTCCGTTATTTCCGGCAGATGTTGGAGAAAAGAGAAAAACAAACGACTTTGGACAGGTTTTTCATGAAACCATCGGCCAAAAAGCAGAAAATGGATGAAGATGTGCAAGATTCGGTAGACTCTACTTAGTCTGTCTTAAAATTAAAAAAAAATATGTTTTTGTTAGATGTATCTAAATAAAAATAATAACAAAAAATTATCTTTTTTTATGTCATCTTAGCATATTTTATGCTACAGAACGAATTATTTTTTTTAACATGTATTGTTATGGGAAAACGCGTTTCACATAACGAACTTTTCGCATAACAAACTTGCTTCTGGAACGAATTAAGTTCGTTGTGTGAGGCACCACTGTATATGTATAATCTCAGATTCTTAAAATCGTAGTGGAATGCGTCAGTTCTTTTGCAATCACCAAATTTAAGGAATACATAATGCCATCGGTACTTGGATGGGTGACCATTAAATAATGTAGTAAAATGGAGCCAACTTTACAGATTATATTATTTTAATAATTTAATTAGGTAAATATATAGCTTAGGTTTTTTTGTATACTTCAAATAATATAGTTTTTTAAAATAACTTTATATCGAGGATGTTCATAACTCTAGAGACGCCACTGCTACATACCGAAATATTTACAAAACTGAATTGAAAAAAGTGCCTAGGTAAAGTAAACATCTAATACTTGACTCTTCAATAATATTGAATCAATCTGTTTTTCTGTACACTATCACCATCTGTTGGAAAATATTGAAAGTAGAAAACAATCAAAAGATTATAATAATTATACTTTTCCAGCATTCCATTCAATTTGTGATCCATTTCAAGTATAAACAAAATAAACTGCTTAAAATTTTCTTATTTCAGTCAAGTTAATTTTCCATTTAAATTGGGTAGCTTCACTAAATAGCTTGTTTTTCATTTCCTATGTTGATGTTGTAAATTAATATCGGTTTTTATTGTGCAAATTAATATCCCTTGGCATGGTTCATAATGGCTTTCTGAAAGAGAAAAAAGTAAAATATAAAATTTAGATAATTACATAGATGTAAAAATAGTAAGTTTGCAAAATAATAAAATGTATTTACTTTCTCACATAATAATTTTGTATAGAACAGAGAAATTACTTGTCATAACTTTTAACATTAAAATTTAAAATGTATACAAAATCAAATACTGTAATAATTTTCACAATGATTATGTACTTGATCAATTATGATTAAATACTCATATTTGGCAACTTCAGGGCAAGAGTTACATAAAACTAAAGTATTAAAACTGTAAAAGTATTTTAATTTTAAATTTATAAAATTATGTATTTTTACACTGCTGTTATTATGTGAAAATTATAGCAGCGTTTCTATTTTACATATAGGTATTATAAATTTTAAGAATAATTATTTTGTCTGCTAGTAACTCCAACAGAAGAATACTCATTTCCCTTAATAAAGCCAACCTTTTTAAATAATTAAACTTTAACAGTCTTATTAATAAACGTAGATTAAATTTCTAGAAGGAGATGAACCACCGATCAGACAAAAAACGTATTGATAAACGTTGATCAGCTTGAACCTAGTTTAAAAGTGGTTGATCCGCCTCTCGAGGTGGTTTAAGTAAGGTGATTTAAGTAAGGTGGTTCAAATCGGCGTCATCTGCCCGCCATGTTGGATTTTACGTCAGATGTTTGCTATGCGGGTTTACATGTACGTTTTGCAGTTATTTTACAATTTATCGGAGTTGGTTTGGGTTAAAAATACGCTTAAGTAGTATCCGAATGTGAATTTAATTCAATCAGTTGTTTTTCTTGTGATAATATACACTTTTTTCGTGTGACAGAACACCAGTTTCTTAATTTGTTTTTTGATAGACGCATTTAATTGTTTCGTGACAGAGATACTTTTTTCCATGTTGTATGAAAGTTATATTGATTGATTCTGATGAGAATTATTCCTGTACATCATTTGAATGTAAAAGGGAAAGCAGAAAATAAAATTTTACTGATGGTTAGTAATGCATATTGTGCGCAGTGTTATGTTATACCCATATCACTGATTGTGTGTCAGATTATGATTTATTTGATAAATAAATAAAATGTCATTCCATTATTACATTTGCTTTTCAATTATACAAACCTTCCTCATCATATTTTATATTTCTGTGTATTTGGGTACAAAATGTCAGATGAAAAAACCAATACAGTGAAACCTCTCATAACGAGTATTCGCATAACGAGCAAAAGAAAAAGTGAAAAAGTTGCTCCCATAAAAATGGATAATTATTTGTCATAAATTCATATTTTTATTTAGGTACGTTTTTTTTCCTAATCTAAATTGTATTTTAAGTTGTAACACTCTTTTATAAGTAATTTTATTTGAATAAACTTTAATAAAAAAGTTCTCCAAGAATACTTATTCTTTCGGCATGGAACGCATTATTGTATTTTACATTGATTTCTATAGAAAAAAATATTTCGCATAACAAGTAACTGGAACGAATTAAACTCGTTATGAGAGGTTCCACTGTAAGATAATTTTGACAGCCGCTTGTTTGTTTTGAATTTGTCTGTTTACCAGCGTCGTGTAACATGGCAACCAACATAATAGAGCGAATTTTCGAGTTGCCATATGAAATCTTTTATATAAAGTACAGATGTCTATGGTACGGATTAAATATTTTTATTAATAAAGAAAATTTGATCGGTGGTTCAAACGCTAATAGGCGGATCACGAAATCAGTGGTTCAACCATGGTTTGGCGGATTTTTATTAATAAGACTGTAAATTCTTTTCTAATCCGGTGAATTTTAATTTTAAAAAAATATTTGTGTGTCAGTACAAGCACACAGGTAGTGAGAGACGTAAAAAATACAATGATAAAAAGCAAGTATACCTTAAGAGGACTAATAGAATCTGTGATTTGCAATCCAACACTCCTGAGGAGAACTGAAAGAGTGTCTTTCTGTGAATAAAGTTTCTGCAGTCCATCTATAGCAGCTGCAGTCGGGAAGACGTGCCTCTGTCTGCGAGTCTCATATTCCAACAATTGGCTCTTCTCACCTGTAATTTGTAAAGATATTTAAACTTAATTATTATATATAAACATTAAATTGAATTTCCAAACAAATAGTTCATTAAAAAACGTATTGTATATTTTTAATATAGGTTACTAATTTAATACTAAGACAAATTGCAAGAAATTTTCATATTGTATGAAAATATTTTCAATTTTGAATCTATAATTTTTAAGAGAATTTTTAAGAGAATTTATAATGATGTCATTCAAGCAAAAAAAAAAGAAAAAAAAACCCACGAAGGAAATCAACAAATGAAAAGGATTTAATTCGAAAATTGTTAGTCTTTTGACAATGTTTCAAAATATACATAATTTTCAGCAATTTTTATGTATATCCACAACAATATTATAAATACTAAAACCAGCACTTTGAATTTTAGAATTTTGACAATAATTTGTTATACAGAGCAACAATTTGAATGATTCGTCTGTGAAATTATTGAACAAGTAAACAAATCATAGAGATATTGTCATTCATTTGATGATAAAATGTACAAAGACTCAATATTTTGATGTTGTTGGCATTCACTATGTGATAATTACGCAACTGATTAAATAATGAGTTTTTGACTATGTATTTCAAATTATCATCTTTATTTTTTAATAGGTCTGCTATTAAAAAATAATAAGTAATAATTTGAAATACATAGTCAAAAACTCATTATTAAATCATACAAAGACTCAACTGGAGGCCCAAAATAGGATGCAAAGATATAGGTAGTACTCATTAAAAATATAATTTTTTTAGTATTTGTACCTAATGGACTTCCACAGTAGATAGCATCAGCTAGGATCTGTACCAATACAGTGACATCTCCAAACCCAAGGTTCACACCTTGCCCAGCCAGAGGGTGCACTCGGTGAGCTGAATCACTAGAGCATAAAAAATATTATTTTATCAAAGGATAAATATTTATGAAAATAAAAGTTTTTTCAAAATAATTTGATATTATTAAATTTATCAGTAAATTCATCATTGCTTCTTGGATAGGTACTTGTTGATTATTCAAGATTTAGAATATTTTAGCCCTATTTTTGTTTCTCCTGTGGAGTCTCCAGTAAAGGATAGGTCGCCTAATTTTTTTTACATGCTCAGTTGAACTAATGAATTTTAGGTTGATGGTCCAAGAAATAGCCTCTAATATGACATTAATTGCTATCTGGAGAAGCTAAATGCTACACTGCCAATCTACAGCATCAGATAAAAAAATAAGAAAAAGCTCAAAAATAACATGGTTTTGAAAGCTAATGCTCCATAAGGACCGTTTGATCATCAGCAGGGTTACTCTTGACAAAATCTAAACACGATCTTAATCTAGTCTTGATCTTGATCATACGACGCACGAAGGGACTATGGTCAAAAACACCGCGCTACCGCTAACGCGCGTTCGGTTTGCATGTATTTTTGGCCAGTAGTCATTTCGTGCGTCGTATGATCAAGATCAAGATTAGATTAAGATTGTATTTAGATTGTGTCAAGAGTAGCCTTGCAGATGTAAGAATGTGGAGGGAAAAATAACTAGTATGTAGGTAAGATAACAACAATTCTATACACATACATTTGGATATATCCAGCATGTGGTACCCATACTAGGTTTACAAGAATAATAGAAAAGTAAAGAGAAAATTTTAAAGCCAACCAGTAGCTTAAATGGACAAAGCACACCTCACGAAAAGGATTGGTTGTAGGCTCAAGTCTCATTTAGGCCTTATCAAATATGGTGATATTGTCTTTTCTAAATTGAATTGACAGTTTCACAGGTTGAATTTACATAAGGTTGCTTATTGTCGTAAAAATGAACTTTGATATTTATTTACTTATTTAACTCACATCAACGGCCAAAGCTTTTGACAAAACAATATAATCTTACAATTCCACGGTAACCATATTAAAAAAATGTATTAAGTCATTTCACAAAATATTATGGCCCAGAACAAAGATAGTAACAAAATAATATATAATAAACAAACCAACCCAACAAGAGCTACTCCATGTTCTACGTATCTGGAGGCATGTCCAAAGGCGAGAGGGAAGGCAGCACGACCAGATACTGTGGCCAGGGGAGGAGGCAGTTGTCTGGGACCTCTCACTCCTCCCACAATGTTACGTACAAGGCTCATGGTAGACTCTACAACATTGCTGCATGGAAAGTCTGCTTGCTGTAAATATCATATAATAATAGAATACATATAATATACCTACATATAAAATACATATAAAATAAAACACTGTATTACTTTCACTATGAAAAATATTTGACTCAGAGGCCTTTCAGATAGACACCCATCATCAGCAAGTTGTTACTAGAAACAAATATTGTTTATAGCAAAAGTAATACAGTGTTTTATTATAAATATATTTCAATTCTACCAAAATGAACTTTCACAAAGTTTTCATTATCATACAAACAATTATTATACAATAAAGTGTGCACTTCTGCATATAAAAAGGGTAGTAAGTATATTATATCTCTATTAGAGAAACCATAACGCCAGAGGGTGATCTCCGGTCGGAATTACCAATCCGCATAGGAGCAGCTAGCGGGGCTTTCAACAACATGAACAAAGTTTGGAAGGCGTCTGGACTCAGCATCAGGACAAAATGTCGCTTGTTCAATGCGTGCATCATCCCAATCCTTCTATATGGCTGCGAGTCTTGGCACTTAACCAAGGCTCAAGAGCGGAAGATACTAAGCTTTGAAAACAAGTGTCTTAGAAGGATTTTGGATGTCAGATGGTATGAACATGTTACAAATGATGCTGTGCGCCGGCGCACCCAGCAGAGACCTGTAATCTCCGTAATACAAGAGAGACGATGGTCCTGGCTGGGACATGTTTTGAGAATGCCCAATGATAGTTGGCCAAAAAGAGCACTGTTTTTCCGTCCGCAGAGGTTCCGTCGGCCCGGGCGTCCCTCTTTCACAATACACCGTTCCTATGACAACGATATCAGAGCGCAAGGAATGTCGTGGGAAGAGGTGACGCAATTGGCACAGAGACGCTCTGAATGGAGGAGGCTGGTTTCTGCCCTGTGCTCCCGAGAGGAGCGTTGAGGGCGATGATGATGATGATGATTAGAGAAATTGCACTGGCTGAGGGTAGGTGAAATGTTCCAGAATAAACTGTGCCTTATGGTCTACAAGGCTCTAAGCAATATATTACCCCAGTCATATTCTGTACTTTGTATTCTTAAAATATTTACAAACAAATAGTTTAATATGATCAAAAACAAAAAAAAATCATCAACAATACCTGCTCTGCAAAAGAGCTTTTACGAGAAGATTTTTGCAGAAATCAATCAGTCACAAGACATTGATTTTTCTATAGATCTGCCCGCACTCTTGAGATGGATACTCCATCAAATGGTACCAAAAAACCCATCCCTCATCATCACCATCACATGAAATAACCACAGTTTCTGTAATATGGTTTACAAAACACATTTTTTGCAGAAAGAAAGGATACATTGTGTGTCACTATACAATCTACAGGGTAAAATTTGCGGAAAGAATGGAACAAAAGAACGGAAAGAAAGAGCCCTACTGGGTTAAATTTTTATAATATACATACCAGTGCATGTGTGAGAGCTTGAAGGAATTCTTCAGGATGTAGGTTGAGCAATCCTTTGGCTTCTGCTTCCGGTACGGTCCACACCAGGGAGCTGTGTTTGGGGCTGAGAGGGAGCAAGGCCACAGGACCTCCAGGAAGGAAGCGCTGCCACGCCGTTGTGTTCTCCGTTTCCTGAAAACAAATGAATTTACATCATAGAGACTGCATCTCAAACTTCAAGTATGAAAAGAAGGCATGACTCGTGTCTTATTTTTTGTTTTATTTATTTATTCTTCACTATTCATTGATTGTCATATAAAAATACATACATATTTTAAAACATGTCTTAATTAACTGTCAATACTCAGTCAGCTTATTACATTGCTAATTCCTTTTTTATGGCAGCAAATAAATGCGTTCCTTACATGCAGCTGATCTGCTGGCTACCCCACTTGTGGGATATGCCGTGATGGTATAGATAGATAGATAAATGCTTTTCTGAAATTACTTTCTTAGCTGTTTTGTTTGTGGAATATATCGTAATATAGTTTAAAGGCTCAGAGGAAGGTCCAAACATAGGTGATGAGAAGAAAGGATATGCGAGACTGCGATGTTAACCACAACGACGCACTGCACAGAATGAAGTGGCAAAGAAAAACAAAGAAGGCAGACCCCACCATTATGTGGGATAAATAGTTACTCAAGGGGATGAAGAAGTCATAGTATAGATCAGGGATGTTGCGGATGTCGATTTTTACACATCCGCGGATGTGAATGCGGATGCGGATTTTTGAAGGCTGACATCCGCGGATGCGGATGCGGATGTTCAAGATGTTATAGAAAAAAAGTAGGAACTATCTTAGTTGGTTGGCCCCACTGTCAAATATGTAACGAAATTGTTGCTACAATAAGTATTATGATTTTTATGGATGAAATATATTTTTTCTTTTTTGTTATTTGCAAAAATAAAATAAAACCGGCAAAAATAAAAACGCGTCGGATCTTGTCACCAATTTTTTCGTTCCCATTGGTTAATGTCAAGTGCGAACGGCACGCGCCATTCGCCGGCCCCGCCCCATTTCTTTCTTGTCGCAAATTGTCTTACATCCGCATCCGCATGAACATCTGAATCGATTATTGCGGATGCGGATGCAGATGTCCAAATACATGCGGAAGCTCCGCATTTGCGGATGCGGATGCGAATATTCGCAACATCCCTGGTATAGATTATAGATTGATAAAGTAAAGATTTCATTTACCTCACTAAGTTCCAGAGTGGCTACTATTCCCATCTGTCTGTATTTCCATGCAATGTATTGGACTCCCATTTTCTGCCGAACCTTGGATCCAACACCATCCGCACCCAACTGAAAAACAAAAATACTTTATAATAAAATTATGCATTTGTTTCTATTCTTATTTATTTAAATTGACCGCTGATGTAGAACAAAACTCCACATGATTTACTGACTCTGGAGGTTATGAGGTATTCGAGTCGTCGAGTTTCGTTGATTGGTTTTAGTGTGCGGTCTAAATCTTTTCACTCCAATAAATAGCGACAAACATCACTTTGTCATTGCCTAGAATCAGGTTTTCAGGACAACAGCCATCAGTGGAGAGATGAGTAGGTGACCGTTGTCCTGAATTGTACCGCATTCATTTACACAGGATGAGGTTAAAGACTATATTCACAAGATAATATGATTTCTAAATATGCGCTTGCTGTGGTTTTCCACAAAACGATGCATTTTAAAATAAATTGTTTATGTTATCTTTATTATCATCATATTTCTTAGTACATTAAATACCTCTGTACAGAGCTGGGCACTTTTAAAAGTTATATCAGTCACCTAATTGTAAAAAAGTCAACTTTATTACTCCTCCACAAGTTAATTTTTTCTGAATATCTTATTTTGTTACTGACACGGAAACGACAATCTGAATGTTTATTACCTGCAGTTAGTCTAGTGGTTACCCCACTCATGGGATATGCCATGATGATATAGTAGCAGTAGTAGTAGATGGATGTGATGGAAGTAAAAATCATTTGCAATGACAGGAGTAAGTATTATTAAATTCTTTCTACCTAGCCCATTAGGGAAATGATGTGATGGTATGTATGTATATAATATACAATTATAAAAGAAATTGATTATTTAGCTCTGCAGTTTGTATATATTATTATTATTATGAATCATTATCACAATGAGATCATTAATGCTGTGACTCAACAACGTTATTTCCCAAAATGTCAGACATTCACACTCTTCTAGTCTTCTTTTCTCCATCAGTCGTGGAAAAACCAAATAATGCTAGTAGCCTCCGAGTGAATACATACCTACTAATATAATATATAATATCTACATTGTAAAGTTGTATGATTTAAGTAATACCTACAAACACAATATCAAGTTTACAGGTGTCGATAAACTTTGCTTAACGTCAGTGGCGTGCTTTTTATGTGTGCAAAAAGTACAGCGTGGCTACAAAAGAAAAATGGAGTGTTTTCTAAATTTTTTAAACAAAAACGAGTGGAATATTTCAAAGTACTATTCAATTAACAATTTGAATATTTGGCGTCAGGTCTTTAATTACATTCTATATTAAATTGTGGATATAATAAAAAAAAACATTGTAAAAGCATGAACAATATAAAAAAAATTATAAATGCTCAGCGTTCTCTATCCTACTTATCTATCTATGCTTACTCGTTCTTGTCATTGATCTTGAATTGGTTGACGGCGGATAGGGTGGGGGAACGCCCTTGTAGTATCTAGTGTAGGTACTATAATTACGTAGAATAATACTTCCAATTAAAGGGGGGGGGGGCAGCTACCGTTTCGACACGTCTTTAGTTTAGTTTTAATATTCGCGATTGATAAGATTCAAAAATTATTTTGATCTATCCCCTCATACTGAAAAACAAATAAAAGAAAGTTTTTCATTTAAACTACCTTTCATTTGTAAATTAGAATTTGGTTATAGTTAAAAATCATTTAGTAAGTATAGGTATTTCGAAGCTGTCGTACATGTCACAAAATTTATGAAATAATAAATAAACATCATACAATACATAAATATCAACAATTTATTTAAACCCAACTATCTTTTTTATTTTTCAAAAGTTGTTGGCGCCAAAAAATGTTGGGAATGCCTGGTGTACCCCATACAATAACATATTACGCCTCCGGTCATCAAATTCTCCATAACGTGATATAATATTAACAGAGATGTGACGTATTTAAAATAAAAGTATTTAAAATACAAATACAAAATACAAAATACGTATTTGTATTTTGTATTTCAAATACCTTTTTGTAAAAAGTATTTTGTATTTTATTTGAAATACTTTTTTTGAGTATTTTGTATTTTACACAAAATACTTTTACAAAATACCTTTTTATTGTTTGAAACAAAATTCTGCCATTAATTGATATGCGCGTACGCAAGCTTTTTTTGCCAATTTGTTGAATTATAAATACAACATTTCCATTAGAGTACTCCATGTTAGAGATATACACACATAATAATGATGATTGAACAAATTATACATGACGCCGTTTAACGATCCATGGCCATTTCAAGGGCGCTGTGATTTCTTCTGAATGGTAGCATTTTCAAATTTGTCTGAAGGCAATCTATTCCAGGCAGATGACGCTGCGACTTTGTTTCTTCCTTCTGCAAATTTAGAGGTATTTGCCCTTTTGAGTTCAACGAGTTTAAGAAGCTGAGCACAGCCTTCGCCACACATTTTCGTCAGCGGAACAGCTCAGTGGGTAGTGTGCTGCCTTGTGGACAGTGAGACACAGTTTAAACACCAGTATCTCTAGGACTCTCAGTTAGTGTAGACTTCTCAGTAGTGAAGTTATGTGGCAGCTCTCTGTAAATGATCCGGAGGCAACACTAAAAACCATCTGAAGACGATAAGGAAGAGTCTGGAGCAGTCCTGTATACTGTATGTATGATGTTACAGTAGTCCATACGATTTCAGATTTGGATTATCCATTCTGATTTATTTTGCAGCCCAAGTCAGGAATTCTCTTACCTGCATGATGATACTCAATCCATTTATGACAATTTTCGGCTTATCCTAATTTAAGGCTCATCCTCATTATCTGCAAGCAATGATATATCGAATCATGTCAACCCTTTCTCCATTTATGTATACTCTTGTCCAGTTTTTCATTCATCAATGGCATTAATCAATTGTCTGCAAGCAATGCTATATCGAATCATGTCAACCCTTTCTCCATTTATGTATACTCTTGTCCAGTTTTTCATTCATCAATTGTCTGCAAGCAATGCAATATCGAATCATGTCAACCCTTTCTCCATTTATGTATACTCTTGTCCAGTTTTTCATTCATCAATGGCATTCATCAATTGTCTGCAAGCAATGCTGTATCGAATCATGTCAACCCTTTCTCCATTTATGTATACTTTTGTCCAGTTTTTAATTTCTCTTTCATTCATCAATGGTTTAAATATTAAATACTTTTGTCTTACACCTTGTTCGACTATTTGTCAAAAGTATTTTAAAAAGGTATTTTAAAAAAGTATTTTGAAAATACGTATTTTGTATTTTGTATTTAAATACCATTTTGAAAAAGTATTTAGTATTTTGTATTTGAAATACAAAAATTCAAAAGTATTTGTATTTTGTATTTAAATACTTTTTTGAAAGTATTTTGCACATCTCTGAATATTAATTATCATTTCGCTATCATAGTGCAGAACAGGGCACTGTGTTCGAAATTCAAACCGCAATGGCTTGGCTTGGCCACTCTTACTAAGGATACGCGGCTCAATGCTAATAACACACTTTACATTAGTCACAAATATACGTGATTAATTCATCAAAATCACATTTCACGGGTGTCGGTTTAGTCGCTGTTATAAATCACATATCACCAATGATTCTGCATTGCTGATTTCGCACCATGAACTGTAAAAGAATCAGTAGGTATAATAACTCAGTAACTGAAAACAGCAGGACCAATAAAAATGCTAAAAACGGAGTGAAAAAGTTTATTCATTCTGGAGTGACGGTAACTCGTGGAGGCTGCACATTTAAAGCTAAATAATCTTAAATTACCATTAATTATTTTAGTCATCTTAGTCCTAATGTGTTGTACCTACATGAATCGGAGACCAATAGTGGTGAGATGAAGAATGAGGAGATGGCCAGCATGTGACGATATAAAGAAAATAGGGAAGAACAGGTAAATATCGTTGGAAGAGAGGCGTGCTCATGAAGCAGTGATTGTACATAGGCTGAGTTGGTGCTACAAAAAAATGTCTACCTTTAATGCACTTACTTATGCTGATTTAACAATGATTGGTGATTTGTGAGAGTGGTAGTTGTTTCGGTAGTTTGTTAACAACAAATTAAAGAACAGGTAGGTTAATGATAATAGGTATGTGTTATTTTTCACACAATATGTTACTGCTGATTTTGTATGTAGTTCACCTTCACAATACTATTAGAGAAGGGAAATACTCACCGAACTAGTAATACCTATTACATACACAATATACCTACCTATCCAATAACAAGTAGCATTGACTGGGTGCAACATAATTATATAAATCTATTTATAAATGCACATGCATGTATGTTTGTATGACAGCTATATACTCGTACCAGTAAATTTATTGAATTACATATTATATACCTATATGGAAGTACTCCTCAAAAAATGTGACAAAGTTTATTTGTTTATGTTCTTTATCAGAAACAGATTCTGATTAAATACAATCATTATACAAAGCGCGAATTTCTTTTAAAGGCGAGATTTCTTCAAATGAATCACTTAACAATCCAAAACAAACAATCCATCTCGTTTCCACAATTTGGTAAAGGAGTTTAAAAAAATCGACTCTTCAAAATTCTATCCCCTCCCGTCTACAAATATAAAATTTGATATAGGAATATTTTCACTGAAATCCGTTACTATTTGTGTATCCATATTAAATGAATTAAAAAAATTAAAAATTAGTGTGTATTATAATAAATTAATCATTTTTGTAAAAAAATTTCATACATTACCCAGCTTTTCTATTGCATGCATGTGGTGCTTTTTTGCATACACGGAAAACACACGGCTAATAGAGACATGTCTGGAAATTTGTACGATTCAGTTTCAAAGCTTTTGAGAGCGCAACTTTATTCTCTGGACGTCGAGTTTTAGGCTAGTAATTAGGTATGTGATACGTACAATGTTCTTGGGATAAGTTTGAGTTCACTGTTTTGTTTTGAGTTAGGTTCAGTTTGCGCGGAAGTTTTGAAATGAACGCACGTTGGATGAAAAACTTGTTGTTTATTTAAAGTTTTATCATAATAAAATGATTATAATTCATACATCAATACATTTATAATATTGTGTTGGATAATAGGTACCTACCTAATATTAATTTGTTTATTTACGAACTCGCCGGCCACTGATGTAAACACTCAGATTTACGTACATCGTAAAATTCGACAAATTATAAACAAATATTGTCTGTGAAATAAAAACAATTGTTTTATTTTACATAGTGTTTTGATTTATATGCAGTGTTGTGAGTTTGAACTTTGCATCGTGTGTAAGTTTATATTTTGTGACAAGTTGGGGAATTTTTCGAATCAACTTTTGAATGAAAGTTTAGTGAAGCGACAAGTTAGTGTATGCAAGGATAGGAGTAAGGTTGATCCTTTCTGCTAAACCCGAAAGGGAAGCGATGTAATGATTTATTTATTTATTCATTCTTCACTTATACATTTTTAAAAATATTTTAACATGAATAGACATTTCACACAGACCGAGCCAGTACCAAACTCAGATATGAATCTTGTATTATGGATACTAACACGACGATACACATAATGTACAATACACTGAACACATATATATGTAACACCCAGACCCAGGACAATTTGAAAAAGGTCATTCTTAATTTTTCCCTGTCCGGAAATCGCACCCGGGACCTCGTGACTCAAAGGCAAGTGCGTTTCAGCCTCCACGCCACATCGGTCGTCAAGATCACAATATAAGTATAACATTTTATAGAAAAATGCATTCAAATTACATAGGTATAATCAATATACAGAGGGTGAGTTTATCACAAAGGTGCGATCTCTTCCAACTAACCCAAAATACAATAAAAAAACAAGATTTATAAATTATGCATGCATGATAAATAGTATATTTCAAAACTGATTGAAAAGTTAAGACACTCAAATAGGTATATTGCACACGTCTTTAGTACGTTGTGTTTTCAATCACATTTATAAAATAATTTACGTAAGGTCGACGATTTATCATTCTATTAAAACATCTATTTGATAGCATTGAAAATAAATTAAACTAGATATAAACAATCTGTCAAAATTGTGTGAATATAAATAAATAAAAAAAAAACAGTTCGCATTTACTTCTAACAATAACTAAGTATCTTGTTTAACAGTAAGGTTGAAATAAATTTTATGGAGAAGAAATTATAAATATCGTGTTAGCAATATACCTAAATGCAGATTTATGTTCGAATCTACATTCGACCCACTCTGTATTCGTAAACCAAAATATTACTACTACCTACTACTATACTATACCATCACGGCATATCCCACAAGTGAGGTAGCCAGCAAATCAGCTGAATATAATAAAAATGCAAGCTGTGTTTCCGTGCAAACAAAAACATTAAGATATTCAGGATCGGTGATGCACCTCATCGCTGAATTGAAGTTATATAATTTATTTATTCTTTTTGCACATCATCATTATAAAATTATAACAGTGTTAACAAAACAATATAAAACTCAAAAAAAAAAACTAAGACGATATATGCAGTGGCGAGATTATCACTATAAAGTAAAACTTCTTCCACCTAACCACGATAGTTATTATAAATATCTTGTATAGAATATTATAGGAACATCTGCTTTTTACAGGATACTCGAAGGTTTACAGAAAATAGCGAAAGACCTATTAATTTTCGGGGGCTTCTTAGAACCATAATACCTACTTAATTATAATTATGTAGGTACAAGTATTTTATATATTAGTGCTATTGTTTAGGACGCTTTACATAGCTATGTATGTAATATTGTTAATCTGTACAGGAAACGGTACAAACCACAAAATCTAATTCACATATTATAATAGGTATAAATAGTTGGTAAACATACAGACAGACACGTTCGTAATGAATGCCTTCAATTAATTAATTAACTCAACAATCAGGTACAAAAACACTATATTTTTATAATAAACAAAAAACAAAGACTAAACATTTCAAGATAACCGTAGTTTTATATTCACAATGTAGATTCAAAGGAATAGTTATTTCCGTGGAGATTTGTAGTGGATATCGAAGACAGACACTCGTCCATATGTTTTAGAAGTATACTCCAATCCAGGATAAGTTGTAAGACGAGAGAAGGGATGGAAAGATTGATCGTTACTGGTAACGTAAAAAGGTATTGAAGGACCAACTGACCACCCGAATAATGGAGAAGTGTAGAAGTCTGCAAACTTCCATTCATTCAATTCTAATTTCACTAGCAAATTTGTCCGCACGGGAGGTGCCATACGAATGGGCAGACTGAAGGGCTGGCCGACCCCAACCACTGAAACCTCAACCTGCGGAATCTTTTGACTACACTCCTAAGAGGCAAACATAACACCCTTGAGCACCGTAGGAGCGTGTTTTACGCGAGACATTTTTTCAAGTTGCTGAATGGTATAATTAGTAATCCGAAGGTACTGGGAGAGTTTAATTTTTATATACCAGCATCGTATAGTCGCTCACGTCACCATATTATGCTGTTCTATCCACCAACAAGCCGGACAAATATTCTAGCAGTCACCAACAGCTAAGGCAATTAGATTGTTAAATAACATTTCCCAGAATGTGGACATATTCCACATAACATACGGAGAATTTGTAGGGAAAGTGGAAACACTTTTGTAAATGTTTGTTTTCTATGGAATCGCATTGGCCGAAGGCTGTAATGGTCCCAGTAGAGTATGGTGTTGTTTTAATAATAATAATAAACACACAAGAGAAAGAGATAAAAGAAGATGATGATTTCCTGCGAGGTGGATAGACTAAATTACATTATGCTACTGCAGGTTAAACAGTGGTGAAAGCAATAAGGACTGCGAAGTGTTGGGGAGAGTCGAGAAATATGCTCAAATATGCAGTAGATGTAAAAATACTCTCAGGGTTTCTTGTTATTTAGACAATATTTTATTCAAATCTACATTCGCGATGAATCTAAGACGTTAATATGAAATATCTTTCCAATATAAAAATATGACCTGAGGAATATCTGATATATAAATTGATATAATTATGATACCTAGACATAAGCGTATAATTATTTATTATGTATACGTATATACATGAATATATCTATAATATCAATAGCAATAAATATGTAAATACATAATATAATAACATGCTAAACACATTTGTACAACGTAATTACTATGCCATACCCACAAGATAGACTAAGTTATGGAAGGGTCTGCAATAATATTGAGATATTCATCTCCATTTTTTCAAATATAAATATATGCAAGGGCATCAAATTATCTAATCATAATTTTTAATAAGTCGGCATTTTTTAAATGAATTTTTAAACCTCATGTGTACAGATCTATCAAAAAGCTACCCAAAATAATAAATACTTCATCTATACCAGAGGTTCCCAAACTTTTTTCGCCGACCGCCCACTCTAGTAGGTAGCATTAGGAGGCGATACCGCTCCTTTGGGAACCACTGATTTATACAATACAGTATTTCAACTCAAAAAACAAGGCACAAAAAATCTTTTATAGAAAAAAAAAACACAATCAACGCCACTCTTCCACAAACAAATAATTATAAAAAGTAAAAAAAAGGTAGAACTTTTTTGACAAGTCAAGAATGAATGCCTCTTGTATTTTTTGTGGATGGAAACAAATGCACGAAATTCCCCACATGACAACTCCGCCATTCCCCACAGGTTAAGAACTATTGGCATAAAACAAGTATGTTTCATAAGAAATGATCATAATTATATTCTATGATTGAATGTAAAATTTTTTGATTTACTACAACATAGTTTTATAGTTTTTTTTATTTTTAGCAATCGAATATTTTTCTGCAAATATATACCTACAAATTATAGACATTACAGGTAATGATAATGTCGTGTTTTATATCTTATTCATTTACAGTCGCCATTGTATTAAAAAAAATGGAGTTGGGAGTCATCATAATATAATATGTTTGTATTGAATTAGCTATCGATATAAAAGTAATGCTAATAGTAAAACCTGGGGCACAATCGTATTATCTTATAAATAGTTGTGTTCACTTGTATCTATGTTAAAATGTTGTATATAAGCACTGTAATTTGACGAGAGAGAAAATAATAATGCACTTTTTAAGAAGTCTTATCCTTTGGGCAGGTTTTAAAATAAAGTATTTTTATTATTATGTTATTAGGTATTTGTAATAATAATAATAATAATCGGACTATTTATATGTGGCGCCGTTTAATGCTCCGTGACCATCTCAAGGGCACCGTGACTTCTCCCAAGCAGCAGCGCCTTAGGGCTCATTTGACAATTCGATGTTTATTTCCTGAGTGATCTGATTAGAATTACACTAGTACATCATATTTTCACGATTATAATAATTTATTTGCCTATTACGTTATAACTAACTAGGAAGATCAAGGTGAACCAGTGTGTGCGTGTCTGTGTGAAGGTACCTAAGTACATACACACATAAAAATACAAACAAACACGCAATGCACAATTATTATATTTATATGTAGGTACACATTCATATTGGGTGGATACACGTTTAGATATACAACTCGATAATATTGCAGTAGGTAATAATTTCAAATACCCTGGTTGGGTAATTAGTAATTACCCTGTATACCAGGGGTGGACAAACAGTCGCGATCGAGCGCATAGATACCTCTAAAAAAAGATATCAAAGAATA
Organism: Athripsodes cinereus; assembly: GCA_947579605.1. Classification (NCBI taxonomy): domain Eukaryota; kingdom Metazoa; phylum Arthropoda; class Insecta; order Trichoptera; family Leptoceridae; genus Athripsodes; species Athripsodes cinereus. Next base: position 1,763,590 of record OX388321.1, read on the forward strand.
TAAATAAATAGGTACATAATTAAAATTGGCAAACATAAAAAAAGTTGGTAGAAATCTCATTACCGCATTTATCTCGCCTACCATATTTGGGTTAGTTGGAACAGATCGCGCCTTTGCGATAAACTTGCCATCTGTATAGAGATTGTATTCAATTTGAACATATTTATCTATGAAATTGTTTGTAATCAATATAGAGTAAAGAATGAATGAATGTAAGTATTTGCTTATTTTGTTCATCACATATCAACTCTTTCTATTGACACAAAAACAGTATATTACACAGATGGGGTAATCAAGGAGCACACAATACGTATTAAAAATGCAGACCAAGAAACAGATCGTTTGATATAAAAAAAAATAGTTTGTTTATAAAATTACCTTTACCTACTTATATATTTTTATATCGACTTACGTTTAAACCTTTGAAACTGAAAATTTCCCCTAGGTCCCGGAATATAATAGAGCATACACTATTTCTCAAAACTTTTCGAGCGTATCGTATGAGGAAGGTATTTGTAAAACATCTCGAACATATTTCTACGTAGACTTAAACGTCAGTTTTGTCACTACTCCTGATCCTGAATATCTTTTTTTTAATGGCACAGAGAAGACAATATGTAAGTTCGTTACAGTTTGATGGTTATTCCACTTTTAGGGTACATAGGCCATGATGATATAGATTGGATATATTTGGGGCCGGCAATCTCTCCTTTCACGACACAAGCTTTAAGCTTATTATGAATGGTGTATAAGGTTGTATTTGGATTTATAACAAAATTCAGATAAATCTTTAAATAAAAAAAATAATATGGGTAAAACAAATTGTTCACGTTGCATTCATTTGCATAGGTTTCTACTCGCGAATGCTATTTGACTCAAGTACAAATTCTATATAAGAAAGTGGTATCAGCTAGCTCTTTACACGTACGAAATTAAGAGTCAATATTTGGCTGCAATATCTTCAAAATATATTAAGTAATTTTTTAAACAAACACTACAGATCAAATTGGTCACTGTATACACACACTGGTCATACGTGAGGTTTGAACACACAACCTTGAGACTAAAAGGTCAAATAAATTACGATATAAAAATTAATATGTTGGGTATAACACGTCCAAATAATTCTTTGTACAATAACAAAATAAAACAATAGAAAATAAATAACATGGGAATACGCCTTTAATCAGATATCAATTTTGAGTTTTTTTCGTAAGCATATTTTAAATATAACATAATAATTATGTATATACAGCTAACACCAAACGAGTTAGTCCCAAATCAAGATAATAATTATGTATCTCGTATTATGGGCACCAACACGACGATAATAATATAATAATAATAATAAAGACAATTTATATTTGGCGCCGTTTAATGATCCGTGACCATCTCAAGGGATACATATATTATGTACAATGCACTAAACACATATAGACCCAGAACAATTTGACAAATGAAATTGTTCATAATGTCCTGGCCGTGAATCGAACCTGGGACTTCGTGACAAAGGCAAGAGCTTTAAAGGCACCAGCCGACATGAGTAGGAAATGTAGGAATATCGAGGGTAAAAGATGTAACTAAGGAACTCATTTATACAAACGATGCTATTTTTTCTTGATTAAACAATTCACGGCGTAAGGCTTTTACCTACATGTTATATCCATACAATCACGTTACACCTTTCGCTTCTGTCACTAACATACGATTCCTCATGCAGGCTCTCCTATTCAATGTACTCAGCACGTGTCTGTTCTGTAGGATCTGATTTATAATATTATTATCTTGCCATTTAATGTCCTGACGGCCACATCTCCGAGCACCATTCCTCTCAGCTAAATATATTTTCTTGGTAATTTTGTCCTCATTTCTTTTACATGTTAAATTATCATATAACATAATTCAAAAAAACTTTTTTCAACATAATTCAAAAAAACATTTAAATGAAAACTTTTACTCACAAATCAACTTATATGGCGTTAGCTAGAAAAGGTCGCGTATGCGATACGCTAGAATTTTAGCTTTTTCTATTATTATTATTGGACGCCATTAAAGTGGCGTTAAAGCACCTCAAGGTCACTGTACAATTTATCAATTCTAGGACAATACATCCACGTCATAATACAAATAAATAAACAGATTAAATGAGAATCTCGGATACATAATATTCACGCCAGAAGTTAGGCACATATTATAATTATTGTATTACATTAAATATTTAGAATACAATATGTATCCACGTCAAGAATGTAAACCAGAATACGATTTTCAATGATAGGTACTTAATTAAATAAAATATTATTAGGTCCATTCTGAATGTCTTAAGATTCGCAGCCTGCCCAAGCTCAAGAGGGAATACGTTACTATCAGAGATGTGCAAAATACTTTCAAAAAAGTATTTAAATACAAAATACAAATACTTTTGAATTTTTGTATTTCAAATACAAAATACTAAACACTTTTTCAAAATGGTATTTAAGTACAAAATACAAAATACGTATTTTTATTGAAAATACTTTTTACAAATAGTCGAACAAGGTGTAAGACAGGGGTATTCAATATTTCCAGCACTCTTTAACTGTTATATACAGCGAGCCATTGATGAATTGATAGAAGAAATGAAGAACTGGACAAGAGTATAGATAAATGGAGAAATGGTTGACATGATTCGATATAGCATTGCTTGCAGATAATGAAGATGATTTGAATAAAGCCTTAGGAAGAACTGTCAAAATACATCATAAAAATAAATAAACTTGCTTTCTTACTTCCGATGGCCGAACAGCCCTTGTAGGACCTTTGCCTCCGAAACAATAGATCTCCAAGCCTTTCTATCCTGACCAATGGACTGCCAGTCGTCTTTAGCATTGAGCTCCTCCAGATCTCGGTTGATGTTATCTAACAATCTTTCATCACAAGTGAGATCAGATCCCGAAGATTGGCATGGATTGGCCACGTCGTTAGATCCGGAGAAGAAAGGGCGACTAAAGGTATTCTGCAGGGTATACCCGAGGGCAGGATACCGTTAGGCAGACCAAGACAAAAATAAATAAAGACAATACAAAATGTATGGTTGTTCGAAGAGATGAGGCGACTGCAAAAAATGTCATAAATGGAGTGAGTATCAAGCGGGTTAGAGAATTCCTGAACTTAGACTGCAGAATAAATCAGGATGGATACTACGAATCTGAAATCGTACGGACTACTGTAACATCATATTATATAGACTGCTCCAGACCCTTCTTGATCGTCTTCAGATAGCAAAACCAATCAGAAACCTCGATTGGAGAACCATGTCTACACAATGCAACATTGTGTAAAATCTAATCGGAAGAAGTGAGAAAGGTGTCCCAACGCTTACGAATTGCTCTAGGCTGGCTTAAGTGATTACTTTCGGTGTTCATGGACAACGTTCACCAATTCCACCATTCTCACTGTCACGATTTAAGGTCCACCAATCTTTTTAATGTTGCCTCCGAATCATTTACAGAGAGAATCAGAGCAGCCATATCACTTCACTACTAAGAAGTCTACACTAGCTGAGAGTCTCAGAGAGAGTGGTTTTTAAACTGTGTCTCACTGTCCACAAGGTAGCACACCACCCACTGAGCTGTTCCGCTGACAAAAATTTGAGGCAAATACTGTGCTCAGCTTCTAATGCCGTGAACAAACTCGTAAAATTCAATATTGCAAATACCTCTAAATTTGCAGAAAGGAGAACCAGAGTCGCAGTGCCAACTGCCTTGAGCAGATTGCAGACAAAGTTGTAAACGCTACCGTTCAGGAAAAATCACAGCGCTGTTAATGAAAATTTCATCACGGATCATTAAACGGCGTCATGTAAAATTTGTTCAATCATCATTATTATGCGTGTATATCTCAAGTATGGAGTACTCTTATGGAAAAGTTGTATTCGTAATTCAACAAAATGTCAAAAAAAAGCTTGCCTATGCGCATAACAATTAATGGCATATTTTGTTTCAAACAAATAAAAAGGTATTTTGTAAAAGTATTTTGTGTAAAATACAAAATACTCAAAAAAAGTATTTCAAATAAAATACAAAATACTTTTTAAGAAAAGGTATTTGAAATACAAAATGAAAATACGTATTTTGTATTTTGTACTTGTATTTTAAGTACTTTTATTTCAAATACGTCACATCTCTGGTTACTATACTATACTATATCCTCACGCCGTGTCTTAAGTGGGGTAGGTAGAGAGAACGGAACGCCAAATAGATCTATGTTTCTATTGTGAAATTGATCAAAAGATATTCAGAAGGGACATAATCAGTATATATTATTATGTTAGCGTAGGTACTGCTCTTATGCCATTTTATTTATTTATTTATTTATTTATTTATTATAAAATTTATATGTAAATATAGTTGATTAATTCTCTATTAGTTTATGTAAGTCTTCGAGTGTCCTGTAAAAGGCAGGTGTTCGAAAAAATTAAGACATTATACATCTTAAATTCAGCGATGAGGTTTGCCACCCATCCTGAATGTCTTGATTTTATATTGGCACGAAGAGGACAGTTTGCATGTTTCTTACATGCAGCTGAACTGCTGGCTACCCCACTTGTGGGATATGCCGTGATGGTATAGTATAGTATAGTAGTATAGTTTATGTTTTATACTCGGCCCTGAGCCCTGATGATGCCAATTCGCTGGTCAAGAGTCTTTGTGGTATGCGTTGTAAACATGTTTGTAAAACAAAAAAACAGTGTTAATTTTATATTTTAAAGTTTCTTTAAGTTGTTATAAATGATTTCTACTGACATAAACGGATAGACAGATTTTTGGAACTGACCATTGAAATTTCTTGTACAAGTATTAGTAATATAACTGATGTAATCTTTTATCTAATTCGTTGAGTTTTATTTTACAAGTCACATACAAATTTATTCCGTTAAATACAAAAATAACAGCGTGAATAATTTTATGAGAACCGAGAAGCAATATTTTTATGACAATTTAATGTTTATTAATAAGTAACTTCAAAGTGATTACAACATAATTTTTTTATAATGGCGGATTTCTTCCAACTCCCACAAATGGGAGCCAGTTAACATAAAGATCATCCTCTCTGTCCCATGACAAATAAGACTTTTATGATGGGCGGTCGTATATCTCATCACTGTTGAATTGAAGATATTATTTTTTACATGTTACGTTTTATGATTACCTGCATTCTACAGCCCACTCTAAAGTTTACATAAAAGAATGGGAGACCTATTGTTTTCAAGGGACTCCACGATATTGTATGCAACCAAAGTATTAGAATAAGTACAATGTATGCAAGTGAGACGTGAACATGGTCAAATAAGGATGAAAAGTGCAGTAGAAATGAGATCACTGAGGATGTGTGGTAAAAGTCTCAAAGAACGTGTGCGTAACAGTGCTATACAAGAGGAATGTGCAATGGAGGTGGGTGTAGTAACCAAGATGAATGTAAATAGGTTACGCTTTGGGCATATGCAAAGAATTAATGAGGACAGAAAGACCAAAAAAATATAATTGGCTGAAAAGAATGGTGCTCAAAAACGTGGCCGTCCGAGGATCAAATGGCGAGATCATGAGAACTAGATCCTGCAGGACGGTCACGTGTTGAGCACATTGAATAGGAGAGCATGCGTGAGGAATTGTATGTCAGTGACGGAAGCGCAAGGAGAAAAATGTAATAATGGATAAGAGGGAGTGGCGTTCGATCCTTTCTGTCTATCCCACGAGGAAAACAGTGTGATGGTATGTATGTATGTATATATAGATTATGTATTGGTAATTGCAATTAGAACTTACAATCTAATTGGTATTTCTTAGATATGTTTGCCCTTCTATTAAAAAGAACAGAAATATAATAACGAATGCACGTATAGGGAAAAATACGTTCCTTATAATAATAATATTATGACACATATAGACATAATTATGTAAGACAACACAGCTCCCAGTAATGTGATGATTTCATTGTTAACTGTGAAATACGAAAGGTGGGTGTATTCTACAATAAATAGTAATAATCAAAATCCCAATGAGTTGTCACTTGGTGTAACGGTCGAGTAATTACTCCATTAAAATGCCACAATAATTACAATAGTACAATTATTATACTCGTAAGTAGCAATGTGTTTTTTTATTTTGTCTTGTTTGAGTTCTATATATTGGGTACTGGCCGTTATTGTTATTTATTAAAGAATGCCTATCTACTGATTACTGACTGATTGGCCAATTCACAGTGTCGGTGTTTAGGTAGTAGAATCCCATAATGATTGGCCAATTCACAGTGTCGGTGTTTAGGTAGTAGAATCCCATAATGATTGGCCAATTCACAGTGTCGGTGTTTAGGTAGTAGAATCCCATAATGATTGGCCAATTCACAGTGTCGGTGTTTAGGTAGTAGAATCCCATAATGATTGGCCAATTCACAGTGTCGGTGTTTAGGTAGTAGAATCCCATAATGATTGGCCAATTCACAGTGTCGGTGTTTAGGTAGTAGAATCCCATAATGAAATATTTTTTTTCTACAAGGTACCTATATGGTTTTTTATTCAGAGAGACGTCTTTCGTCTTATAAGGACATTGTCAAATTGAGAAAGACGATGTCTTTATAAGACGATAGACGGCTATTCGGTGTAGTAGTAGAAATAGATTGTATTACTTATTCCACATAATGTAAGGAAAAAGATTTGATAAATAAATATCAAAATGTACGAGAAATAGCATGAATGTACAAGAAGCGAAAGATAAATTTCAGGATAAATTTAGTTATGAGGCGTTCCGTTCTCTCTGCCTACCCCACTTGGGATACGGCGTGAGAGTATAGTATAGTTTAAATCTCGTGAGGGTGTATTGAACAGATATAAAGAATTAAAATTTATAATTTTGATTATTAATCTTCCAAGTGTACAGAAAATACAACAACAACAATAATAATAATAATAATAGTGAAAATCGTTGACAAGAATATTGTTCAGTGCTATTTTGTGGTGAATAAATAAATTAAAAGTGAAGAAAGTGGAAAAGGAATAAATAAATAACAAATCAATACCAATGATGTGGTGGCAACATTATGGATTCAATAAAAATGGATAAAATCAAAATCGAGGTAAGGAAACTATGTAAGATATTTTATTAAACTGATAGTATTAGAAGCCTGCTGCCTGATGGGGTGGATGTAGGAAGAAATAATAATTCTTATTAAAATGAGGTTTAATATGGAAATTCATGTTCTAGGAGCCGCGGGAGCCTTTGGAAGAGACCATAGTGATTCTGGAAGAGGATGACGTGGCGGAGAGTATCAGCAGTGATGATGAGGGAGCTGGGGTGGACTGCATCGCCAGGAGTAGGCTGAGACCAATGAAGGATATATGGCCATCAGGTAAGAGAACGACACACACCAATGAAGTAAGAGTGTTAATTGAAAAAACAACCTCAAATAAGATAATAGTATTTATTTTATACAAACGCAGTTAATATTTTACTTAAATTTATTGAGAGAAACCTAGAGTACTTTCGTCAATGGCCGCGTCCACACAGCTGTATGAACACGTCAATCATCAATCTTCAACCATTCGGTGACGATTCAGACTCTCTTGAAAATGTCAATCGGTAGGTATATTATATTGACGAAAGTATTCGAGGTTCCTCGCAATAAATTTATGTGAAATATTAACTGTGTTTTTATAAAAATAAATACTATCATAAGTGATGATATTATACTTTAAATAACACACAGTTTACTTTTCACTAAGATTTATTCTAACCTCGAGCGCTTTCGTCAATGTTAATGAATTGACATTTTCAAGAGAACTAAACTAAAAAAAAAAAAAAAAAACAAAAGTTAATGTCTTACAATGAGTATTATACAAAAGAGGGGGGGGGGGGTAGGGTAGGGTGGGCTAAATCTTAGTGAAAAGTAAACTGTGTGTTATTTAAAGTATAATATCATCATAATGAATTTTCACTCTGTGAATGTACAAACTTTAGAGTTACTATCATAAGTATGAATTTTCACTCTGTGATCGTAAATAGGTACTCTAGAACTATTAAATGAGACAGGTCACCAAGTTTCATTCAGTACTCTGAAACATGTTTTGGCATTATTTCTTTATTTATTTTTTACTTCTTTACGCTCGCTAATAAACTGAAACGTATTTCCTCTGTCAGTGAGCTCCACAAACTAGCTTGACGGTTTAAATTTTATACAAATTTGAATGGAAGCGTTTTGGTCGTTTAGTAGATTGTGTTATTTAATCACAATAAAGCTTAAAATGATGTGCTTTTGCGTACTTGAAATCACTATAGTAATGAGCACGATTGTGTATGTATTTTTACACTGCCTAAAAACGATGTATAAATGAAAATTGTTAACACTTTATGTTATGACTGTTTGATTCTTTAATATTGTAAAAATAAAAAAAAATGATATATTGCCGGTATATTTGCAAATACCAAAAAAAGAAAAAAAAAATCGCCAAAAAATACACACATATTTGACAGATATTTGCAAGTGGGGCCTACTAAGTAAGATAGTTCCATAACCAATCCAATTGATATAATAGTTTATTACAAAGTTCTTATTTTCGGTTTTTGTAAAAATATTATCATTTCTTTTAATTTATACCATAACGCCGCCACACACAAATGGGGTAGCCAGTGAAATAACTGCGTGAAAATCACGAAAAAGCGTTCATTCAAATGACCACTATTATAAGTGTTTCCATCTTTATATAAATTATAAATATTATGAAAAATATTTCAAAAAACAAACACTTTCACGAATTTTTTTAATCGAGTTCTTAAGTAGTACTGAAAATGGACTAAGGCAGAAAGACCTCTGCCGATTAAAAAAATTCGGGAAAGAAAACAGTGTTTGTTTTTAAACTGTTTTTATTTTAATTTTTATAGATTATATAAAAATTAACTTTCACAACGTTGTCACCGACAAAAAAGAATCCATGTTTTCATCTGTTATTTTTTGCTTTCCTTTAATATAAAAAGATGTAATGTGAAACTGCAGACATTATTAACGGGCCATATTTATTTAAAATATGTACTTAATGAAATTCTGCTTTTAAACACCCATTTTTGTATGGGAAATCGCCACAAAATTCGACAGTTTTTGCACAAACGTCAGATGACGTCACACGTAATCAGCTTATCAAGTAAAAAATAACTCTTTTATTTCAAACACACAAAAGCCGATAATATCGCATTATCGTATTTTAATTGCTTCATCACTCTCTTGACATTGTGTTTGTTATTAATTTAGATCTTGGAAAAGAATCCGAACGTTTCCCGTTAACACATACACAATATTATGCCGAGAAGAATTTGAACAAAATCATCGTATCTATTTTAATCACAATAACGATTAGACTGTAAAGCTTTTGAACTTGATTTTAATGATAGAGCTTAATAGAAATAGATCTCTGGATAATAAACATTTTCAGTCTATTATAAAACATGATTATACTAACTTTATTTAAAATTATTGTGATATATGGGACGAACACGTGGCTATTGTTAAACAAGAACACTTATATTTATAATCATTACTATTTTGATTTTTTCGAAATTTTGAAAATTATTGCTATGGGTTATTTATGGATTGTATGTGTGTGTATGTGTGTATGTATGTATATGTATGTATGTATGCACGGATGGGTACTTTTAATCTAGGAATCTAAGTTATATATAATATTTGTTAACATACATGTGCATTCTGTAATATATGAAAATACTTATATATTTTTACAAATTCTTGTGTTAGGCATATTCTGAAAATTTTACAATTTAATACTTTTAATAAATATGATGTTATTTGAATAAAAGGACAGGAACAGGATGGACGGGCCGAGTGAAAGGAAATATTATGTATCTATGTAAGTACAAAAGGAACATTGTGCAACATGACGGATTCATGGAATGCCATGACTCCAATGTAACATTGCATCGCCATTCATTCCTGGCAAATGTTCCTCAAACTGGACGCAATACTGTTTTGTTTAGTCGCAATAATTGTCATTCTCATAATATGAAAAAGAAAAAAAATTATTATTTATATTGCTTTAGAAGAAAATTGATCGAAAACAATTTTTTTTTGTGACCAATGTCAGAATGGAATTATTAAGGTTAAAAACATATTTGAGGTTTGTATTTTGAAGTGAAATATTCCTGCCAACTCAAACTCTGTTAATGTGAGCCAATATTTCGATAACTCTCAGCAAAGTTATGTTGCCTTTGGGATTTTTATTTTATTTATTTATTTATACACACATATACAGCTTAAAGCTTTTATAAGAATAAAAAATCAATTACATGGTATCAAAAATTAAAAAAGTAATTAAAAGTATACAATATGTAAGAAAGTATCAACACAGTATTAAATAAAAAATAAGCATGAATACAATAAACCAATAAAAATAACTTGTAATTGAACAGTCTACGATTCATACTACATAAATAAGTTATCAAAAAAATTAAAATATATTAAATGTTATAAACACTATTTAAAAAAGTTAACAAAGCAATTGAAATATATAAAATGTAAGATAACTGCCAACAATCAACTTATGAAGAAATTCACAATATTTGACATTTGAAATGCGGTAAGATCTGACAATATATGAGCGATATAGAGGTAATTTTGATAAAAAAAAAAACTGTATTTATTTTTCTATACTACCTACATATCTATTCATAATTGGTGAACGTTGTCCATGGACACCGAAAGTGATCACTTAATTCAGCCTAGAGCCGATTCGTAAGCGTTGGGACGCCTTTTTTATTTCTTCCGATTAGATTTTGCACAATGTTATATTGCGTAAACATAGTACTCCAACCAAGATGTTTGATTGGTTTTGTCATCTGCACCCAAATCCGGTTAAACAACAAAAAAATGTAAATATTCTAAACATTCATAATAGCGGATTTATTCTTATACTACGATAATCAATGAAAAGGTGAATCATAACATAAATCACTGTCTTAATCGATTTAATGTTGATTGAAAATCAGTGATATATAACGGAAAACGGGTGGAAATGATCAGTCAACACTGTCGATGGTTTGTTTATTCACAAAACAATGTGAATTATTAACAATCTTGTTATTCCAATACATGTACGTATATATATTATTATTTATACACAAACTGCATGGAGATACATATATTGTGAATCAGAGATATTATTGTAGGTACTAAATAAATTATTCATTTAAATAATATACTGTATTATTATATTCCGTATAGAACACATTCATGTTTTGGGTGAAGAATGTGTGGTAAAAGTCTGAGAAATCGAATGCATAAGATAGTTTGGGTAACAGAGATAGTGTTTCTTCTAAGCGATAGAATTCCAAACAAGATTGAAATTAAAACTTACGAATGTTTTATTTCACTATTCTATTACTATTTTATTTCTAGAGTGGCGTCAATTCGTCCCTCTTCTGACTTACAGTCGTATCTGCCTAAATGCAAATTGTTCAGGAAAGCGTTTTTTGTGTTTTGCCGTGCATATTTTCATCCCTCCTAGTTATATGATACAGTGTAAATATATTACATTATTTTATTTGTACCTATTCTTATATATCTTAGAATCACTTATGTGATGAAATTTTGAGGAATAACTAGATACAACACATTTTATTTAGAATAATTCATAAATACGAGAACAAATCAGAAAACTATTCCAGGATAACGGTAACAGTTACAGGTGTGATCTTCAGTGAGAACATGCAGGGCACATATAAATACACATTGGTGATCATAACTCGTTTTCGCCAAAAATGTCAGATACGACAGTCAGAAGAGGGACGAATTGAGACCTTGATTTTGATCAAAGTTTTTTATTTAGTATACATTATATAGTGAGTTACAATCCATTGGATTGGTTTGCAACGATTTATGATTTTCTTTCATTTGGTATAAGAAAAAAATAATTTGTGGTTGTACAAAATTTACATTTAGCTGATGAAAAAGTTTTTTTCAAAACATGTCTTTTTGAAGATTTAATGACTCGTTACTTATTTTGGCTCAGAGTTTTAAAAGTGTGCATTTTCTGATTGATTGGTTCCATTAGAAGAGACAAACTTGGGTTAGTTAGAAGAAATCGCGCCTCTGCGATAAACTCGCCCTCTGTATATTGATTGTATTTGTTTTAAATGTATTTTTTGTAAATTTGCTTATAATCAATGTACAGTAAAGAATAAATAAATAAAAAATCTTTGAGTACATTTAATAGGAGGCAGTGCAAGAAAAATAATTTATTTTTGTGTGAATATTGCACAAGGCGAGTACCTATACTGACGTACTTAAACGTCTCTACTTTACTTGTAGGGAACTGGTTCGATGGATGGAATGATGTTACGAGAATAGATGAAAATTTAAAAATATTGGCTATCCAATACACTTACAACACCTTTTTATTCCTTCGGTCGACGGTATGCCAAGAGATCAAAGGGCAACGGGAAACGATATCGAAAAAATAATGTTTGTAAACAAGAATGGCCCGTTAAACGAAGTGTTGGAAAACTTGTAGGTGTAGTAAACCACAGAGTGAAATATAATGATATTATTGAGGGAATATCGATGAGATTATACGATATTAACTAGTGAAATGATTTAATGTTGTCTTTCAATGGATACGTTATAACATACTACTTAGAACTACTGCATTGCACAGAGATATCATGTAAAATTTGAGGAGAAAAGATCACAATTATTAATCAATCTGTTGATCGACACGTCCTAGATCCACGGTGTTAAATGTAGTTATTGCATCTTACTGGATTTTTCACATCTGCGTGAGTGAAAATATTAAGAATATTACTCACTAGACACCTCATCTGCACTACCAACAGATGGTGCAAACCAGGGATGTTGCGAATATCCGCATCCGCATCCGCAAATGCGGAGCTTCCGCATGTATTTGGATATCTGCATCCGCATCCGCATCCGCAATAATCGATGCGGATGTTCATGCGGATGCGGATGTAAGACAATTTGCGAAAAGAAAGAAATGGGGCGGGGCCGGCGAATGGCGCGTGCCGTTCGCACTTGACATTAACCAATGGGAACGAAAAAATTGGTGACAAGATCCGACACGTTTTTATTTTTGCCGGATTTATTTTATTTTTGCAAATAACAAAAAAGAAAAAAATATATCGCCAAAAAATCCATAATATTATTGTAGCAACAATTTAGTCACATATTTGACAGTGGGGCCTACCAATTAAGATTTCCTACTTTTTTTCTATAACATCTTAAACATCCGCATCCGCATCCGCGGATGTGAGCTTTCAAAAATCCGCATCCGCATTCACATCCGCGGATGTGTAAAAATCGACATCCGCAACATCCCTGGTGCAAACTCCTTTAAGTAGGAAATAGGAAAGGTGTTACGATGCTTACGAATCGGCTTAGGTTGGTTTAAGGGGCTTAGGTTCGTCGATTGTCGCGAACACGGTCATAAAAATGGTTGTTGCTAGTTGACACGTATGGTCAACAGATGAATATAATGGTTTGAAACAGGAATTGGTATCTGTTGGGTAATATTCTTAGATCCATGATGTTTCTTGACTAGGATCTCTAAAGAACAGTAAGAGGCCCGACACTGATCATAATTTTTGATAATAGATACTTAAAACATATATAGTTAGCCATGAGGGGTTTGGAGTTATAGAAATAATAAAATTCAATATCTTACAGAGGACATAGTGACATGTTTGAAGAGTATGGACGCTTGGGAAGTAGGAAATCTGGTGTGCATGGGAAAAACAGATGAAGTTTTGGCCATTCCTGGAGCAGAAGGCATAGCCATGCTATGGGCTTGTTGGTTAGGGAAGCCTGTAACGCTGAAAGAATTGCTCGACAAGGGAGTTGATCCAATGCTACAGGATATTGATGGAAGGTGGGCAAAATCACAATATTTATATACCTATTATGAACAATGAATTATCTATTTCAATGGATCAATAAATTACTCTAGTGTCATCCATTATATTTGCACAAGAAAAAGCAGGAATATAATGGAGTATTTTTGTTTCTAGAAACGGCCTTCATCTTTCTGCTTTGGTTGGCAACGTAGAGTGTTTGAATTTACTGATTGATCATGGAGCTCCTGCTGGTGCATGGGATGCAGCACATAAAGCTACACCACTTCATTGCGCAGCGAGCTCTAGAAGTCTTCCTTGCATACGGGTAATTTAGTCGGAGATCCGACAGTCATCCAAATATCCAATTTTTTCTAATATTTATTTCAAACGACTAAAATGACTAACTTTTTATTATTTTTCAGACTTTAATCAAACATGGAGCTGATGTAAATGCCGGTATTATTGAAAAATCTGCCCTGCACTACGCTGTACAAAGTGAAGCTGTTGATTGCGTTAAAGAACTTCTTACACATGGTGCGAGACCTGACACACCACAGGTAAATAGATACTTGGTTTAAGGATAATGTATTTCCTATATACAAACTTGGATTATGTGTGTTTATGGCAATTATTTTCCAGGTATTTACAGAGACTCCTCTCCACGTAGCTGCTGCTTTAGGCTCAGCTGATTGTGTACGTCTTTTGTTAGAGCATGGCGCTGATGCTAGATCTCGCTTTGGAGCAGCAAGACTGACAGCTTTACATTTGGCCGCGGAAGATGGACATTTAGCTTGCGCCAAAGAACTGTTGGAGAAAGGAGCCCCAATAGATTCGCCAAACAGTAGAAATCAAACACCGCTGCATTTAGGTAAAAGCAACGATAAAAAGCTAATAAATTATTTTTTGACATAAAAGAGACCGAATTTATGCAATTCATATTTTTTAAGGTTGTATTGCCCAAGCAATGGACATAGTTGATCTACTCATATCACGCAAAGCTTCACTAAGCGCACGAGATGACGATGGACGGACTCCCCTGCATGCTACTTTGGGCAGGACATCCAGAGGTTTGGAGTGTGCACGAGCACTGTTAGATGCAGGTGCAGATCCCAATACGCCAGATAATTACGGATATACTCCCGTGCATCTGGCTGCACTCAATGAATTCTCAATGAGCGTAACGATGCTTCTTGGTAAGAAAAAAAAAATCCAAGATTCCTTTCAAATTCACTTATAAGACTACTATTGAAGAGGTTTTTATTTATGATCACGACGGAACTGAATAAATATACCGCCGAATATTAATTCAGTTTAATGAGTAATTTAGCGTTAATCAAGGATATAATCTCAGCAAAAACATAAGGAAAACATTTATATTTAACTTTTAAATAATGTCCATGCATTATATGTTTCAATTGAGTTATTTCCGTATATACGTACATACGCATATACTTAAACACGTGAAAAAACGTTTTGAGAAACTTCAATAATTGTTAAAATTATTTGTTTTATTCAGATTTCGGAGGGGACGTGACGATGAGAACAAACGGAGGACATTCCGCCCTTTCTTTCATTGTCAGGAGAACTCCGGAAGTGCTGCCGTATTACGATAAGAAGTTTGACAATGCCATAAAAGTGGCTGATCACGAGATAGGAGATGTGGACTGCGAACTTAAGTTAGATTTCAGAGCTTTGGTTCCCATGACGAGGTATTTAAACCACCTTTCATTCTTTTCATGCCATATTTCTTTCAAAGTAGACTGAGAAAAGGAAGAATGAATTTGCTCATCGCTTAGATAATCATAATCTATATTAAGAAATTTGGTTTCACCTAAATGGAAACCATGTAGCTGCCACTACAGCTGTTTTGTGCTGCTTAATTTTAAATTGATTTTAAATTATAACAGTATTTTATTTTTATTTTTTTTTATTTATTTTGTGCGTTTTTGTGAGTCCTGTGGTGTTTCTTTTAAACTGAATAAATAAATTTTAACTTTTAACTAAAAAATCTAGAAGAAACTGCATTTTCATAATTTCTTACACATTTTGGTGACAATAACTAATGAAAAAAAATATATGGCATTATGAATATTAATTTGTGTTTTGTTAAAATTGAACATTATTATAATATTTTTTTAGACAGTAAATAATAACAATGTTTAAATAGTTTAGCTACAGTGTTTCTAAAATGTTTTCATACACAATAAGTGAACTTTATGATCTTGGAGCCCGGTTAATACCACTTAACAAAGATTTGTCAGATTTAATTTTTTATATGAACTCTAGAGTGACACCTCACAGGGAAAGTCTGAAGTGCAATTCCAGGCAAAGAGGATGTAGAGCAGGGAAGAAACTCAAAAAGAGAATTCCGGTTATAGTCAGCAGTAATTACCGTATATCAACAAATCATAGGTTTGTCTGCCATGAAAACCTTGTCAAACCATACGTGCATAGACATTCAAATGGAAGCAGACGGTGTTTAAGACTGGGGACATGGAATGTGAGATCCATACGAAATAAAATTGAGGATGTTGACAGTGTCTTTAAGGAACTGAAGTTGGGTGTACTATGTGTAACAGAAACTTGGCATGAGGACAGTGAAGACATTGTCGTTAAAAAACTCAGATCTGTTGGCTATAATGTCATGGATGAGGCAAGGCCTGTGAATAGTGATGTGGATCGAAATAATACAACATGGCATAACTATGGTGGTATTATAATTATTTCAAGAAGAGACATTCGTCTTTCAAAATTAAGGATTAATAGTTTTTTTCACTTTGAATGTATGGCTTGTAGAATTGCCTGTGGTGAACAACAACTTATCTTGGTTTCTGTCTATAGACCTGGATCTAAGCAGATTGTGAATGGATTTTATGAGGAATTCAGATCTCTGTTGGAAACCTTTGCAACACATTCTGTAAAAGTTATTATGACTGGGGATTTAAATATAAGATTTGATCGTGACTCCGATAGACATGCAAATGCTGTTACTACTATTCTGAACGACTTCGATTTCTGTCAGTGGGTGAGTGGCTCTACACACAATTGTGGTGGAACGTTAGATGTCCTGATTTCACAGGAAATGCTGCGACCTGTGATTCATGATGCTGGTCTCTCAGATCATAGATTGGTATACGCCAGCATCGACTTTGTTGTACCTCCGTTACAATATTTAAGTAAACAGTCAAGAATGTGGAGAAACTTTGATCTGAGTGCTTTTGCGGGGGATCTACTTGAGTCGCAACTCTGCACTGACCTATCGCATCTCGGTGCTGATCCTGAAGAGCTGGTGAACATATATAATAAAGTACTAACTGAGCTCATTGATAAGCATGCTCCATTGCGAAATCAGAGAAGGAGAATTAGAAAATCGGATGGGTGGTTTGATGAGGACTGTAGAGATCTGAAGAAGGAAATGAGAAGATGTGAGCGAGTCTTCAGAGGGGGTGGTGTGGATGTGGATCGTGAGGTGTGGATAAATGCTCAGAATGCTTACAGGGCAATGGTAAAGTCAAAACGAGAAAGCTATTGGAGGGAGCTGGTCCATGTTTCAAGGGATTCTAAGACACTGTGGCATGTACTAAACTCCATCTGTGAAAGAAAGTGCTCTGATGTTGACTCAACTCTGTCTGCCGAGGATCTCGCGAACTACTTCCAGTCTAAAGTTGATCAATACGTCAAAGAATAAATGTAGACTGTCAGAGTGGGTACATCAAGAGCCCTGCTCGTGTAAATGTGTCTTTGAGTAGTTTTACTTTGACATCGGAAACTGAAATAAACAATATTATTGACAAAATGAAAAATAAACAGTGTATTCTGGACCCTATTCCAACATGGTTGCTCAAAAAGTGTAAGACATATCTTTTAAATTTCTTTGTGGTTCTTGTGAATTCTATAATAACAGCCTGTGAGGTACCATGTACTTTGAAATCCGCTCACGTTACACCTATCCTAAAAAAACAAAATGTAAGTCCTGATGACATGTCAAATTACAGACCAATCTCCAATCTGCCTCTCTTGGCCAAGCTGGTTGAGAAAGTGGTTGCTAGTAGATTGTGCGACTTCTTGGATGACAATAATATGTGGCCTGCGAGGCAATCGGCATATAGAAAACATCATTCAACTGAGACTAGCTTGGCAAAGTTGTTGTCAGACATTATTGGATATAATGAAGAGGGAAAAATAACATTGCTATGTCTGTTGGACATGAGTGCGGCCTTCGATACAGTTGACCACGAACTTTTGGTGCAGAAATTAAATGCTGACTTTGGTGTGTGTGGGGCTGCACTAGACTGGTTCACTTCATATCTCTCGGGAAGAAAGCAAACGGTGTACTTCAGTGATGTCCAGGCAGCAGAGAGGCCATTGTCAACCGGAATTCCGCAAGGTTCAATATTGGGGCCTCTCCTCTTCATTCTATATTCGGCTGGAATCCAGACTATTGTTGAATCCTTCGGCTTGAGGCTCAGCGCATATGCTGATGATGTGCAGATTTATGCTGCGGAGGAAATGACAAAAATTGAAAGTCTGAAACAAACTTTTCTGCAATGCATAGAGGCAGTTTTCTGTTGGCTGTCGACAAATAAACTTTGTCTAAATGCTGAAAAAACGGAATTCCTGTGGCTGGCATCTAGAGGGAGACAGCATCTGCTGCCGAAGGATAACATTGTGATCTTAGGAAGTACTATAACGCCGACAACATCCGTCAGGCTTCTGGGGATCACCATTGACAGCAGCTTGTCCATGGAACGTCACATTGGTAGTGTTGTCAGCTCCTGCTACTATTGCCTCAGGCAGATCAAGTTGGTCAGAAGATCTCTTACCCGTGATGCCATTAAGACACTAATATCTGCGTTGGTGTTATCCAGGCTTGACTATTGCAATGTTGTGTTTAGTGGTTTACCAAAGGTGCAGACAAATAGGCTACATTCAGTTTTAAAATCCTCAGCCCGTGTTGTATATGGAGCAGATAGGTATGATAGCATCACACCTCTTTTAAAAGAACTGCACTGGCTGCCTATAGAAGCCAGAATTCAGTATAAAGTGTGTGCTTTTGTATATAAGGCTCTAAATGACATGGCCCCCACATACATTAGTGATTTGTGCACTTTGAGAAGTTTGGGAGAGAGGCGGCGTGCCCTGAGGTCAGCGCAGAGTGCGGCGCATGAGCTGGAGGTTCCACAGAGGGCACGTTTAACAGGTTACGGTGACCGCGCTTTTTCTGTTTCTGCCCCTAATCTGTGGAACAGACTGCCTCTGGGGCTCAGGTGTGCTGCCGACTTCCAGGCTTTTAAGAGGGACCTCAAGACCTACTTTTTCAAACTTTTTTATGAACTGTGACTGTTGTGTATATTGCATTATTTTATTTTTATTTCTGACGCGGATACATATTATTATGTATCTGAGATTATGTGTTATAAGGATTTTGTATTTAAATTTGAACTCTTGACACAGACAACATTGTTGAAGATAGAACATTATCATGTACAGCGTCCTCGAGGTGCTATGGCACGAAGATGGCGCTATAAATACTCTCCGTTATTATTAAACCAGGATTGAAATATTGGTTTGATCACTGCACCCTATTTTTACTTTTTGGTAAATGTATTATATGACATAATTTTTAAACTAAATATCAATTCTATGTCAGTTAAATAGAATAAATCGGAACCCATTTTCATAACAAAATGTACACCTAGAAGAAGAATAAAGTTTAAACTAAATATCTCTGACGTTCCAGGGTAGGAAATAATAAGATAGCATCAAAAGGAGAGAGCAATCTACTATTATCGTTTATTGAAGTGGGACGAAGAGAGGTTCTGAAACATCCTCTCTGTGAGACATTCCTGTATTTAAAATGGAAGAGGATCAGAAAATTCTTCTTGGCTAGTTTGATCTACCACACTATATTTGTATTTTTATTTAGCGTATACATCATGGGTAAGAAAAAATTCTGTCACTATTCTATTTGAGGTAGCTTGGTGACAATATACCTTTAGATTCTCTAATTGGCTAGTATGAATCCTCCAGTTTCGTTTCAGCATCTACTTCACATAACTATTTGAAAGTTCACGTTTTTCTGTTTTTTTTGGAATTCCTGGCATTCTGTTTTGTTTTTAAGGCTTCAAAAAATTAATGATGATTATTTAATTTTAGGGGTCTATGTAAGGCATTGTCCGAGTACACGAAGTGCATTCGAGGACTTGTGCCAGGTTGGACTGCACATAAAACTGATTGGTTATCTCTTGCTGGCTCTCAACTGCCTGTTTGTTTGTAAAGAAATATTTCAGGCATTACATAAACCTATGGAGTACATCTTACAATGGGAGAATTGGTTGCAGTGGTCGACTATCATAGTAGTCTTTTTGTGTGTGGTAAGATTTTTAAAACAATAATATTTTTATAGGGATCTACCCTTTTTCTCTTAGGCAGTATGCCTTTTGGTAAAAATGGAACAACAAAAGTTGACAACAGATGCAAATAATAATAAATGAGCAATGATTTGGATGATTTTTTTTGCCGCCACTTTTCGCCAATACCCTTGATCATCTCAAGGGTGTTGGTGAAGAGTGCAGTCTTTGATTTGTCTCTGAAGCTCATGATTGACTTGTAATTTTTCAATGTCATCGGTAGACGATTGCAAGTAAGCGGTTGATTAACATTAATGAATACATCTGACTTACGTTCCAGATTCCAGGATCGTATGACAATGTTAGGACAGACTTTTTTTCATGGCAACATCACGCAGCTGCTGTAGGAGTGTTTGTATCCTGGTTTGAGTTGATGCTTATTGTTGGAAGGTTTCCTATGTTTGGATTGTATATACAGATGTTTACAACAGGTATGTATTTTAATTAACTTTTTATTTAATTTATTGATGGTTTGATAATGTGATGAAGGCTGCAGGAGGCACAATGCAGGGGGTTTAGAGACAAGTAGAAGAAATGGGACAGTAGAGGGTCCGGTTTGAAAGAAGAAAGATAAATTCATATCTTTTGAAACTCAAACAAGCTCAGTCGAAATACAATATATAAATAGGTAAACTTTGGGTATTGCACATCACTAATTAATACTACTTGAACTTATTTCAGTTGCTGTAAACTTTGCCAAGTTCTTGATGGCCTATTCCTGCCTCCTGATTGCCTTTGGACTATCATTTGGAGTCCTTCTTGCTAACTACGCCCCGTTTCGTACTGTGCTCAACAGTTTGCTCAAAACTCTCATCATGATGGCGGGAGAGTTGGAGTTTGAGGATATCTTCTACAATGATGATGGGAATATGATTGTCTATCCTGTCACCTCTCACATACTCTTCTTGCTATTTGTTTTGCTGGTTACAATTATTTTGACTAATCTTCTAGTTGGTTTGGCCGTCAGTGATATTCAGGTGAGTGCTTAATTTATTAGAAAAATAATAAAATATTCAGAGAAAAATAAGAAGAAAATCTAAACTTTTTTAAAAACAAAACAATAAAAATAACAAATAAAACCATATAGCTTTAAATAGTAACACCACAAATTTTTAATTAAAAAGATTACACTTGAAAACATAAAAATGAAATGTCTCTACCCACATGTGTCTGAAGAGAGATGCATTGAAATAAATTTCACTTGTAAGTTGACATAGGAGATAATTACATACAAAACATTACAAATCCAGAACAATCTAACAGAAGCCCGTTGAAAATTTTCTGTCTCTTTTCCCTATAAATTTATGATGAATAAAAGAGATAGAAAACATTTAAAAGTTATTCCAAATTCATTCTGTGAGAAAAAAGGATGAAAATATGCATCCATTTTCAATAAGTGGGCTGGCCGTAGGTACATAACGCACAAAAACTATCATCTAACTACACCTTTAAATTAACACCGCATTCTAAGTGAGGTACATAGAGAGAATGGAATGCCATACAGATCTATCCTTACACACTTCTTTCACTTCCTCCATCTTCATCCAATTTTTCACATAGGCAAGCCGATTTCTATTACTCAGCATGTGGCTGTCTGTGACCAATTGATCAACATGGTTAATCCACGTTGTTCTCAAATGTCTATGTTCTCTTACACCCCCTCTTTCAAATAAATACACCCTCTTCATCATACATTCGCTCCATATGTCTAGACCATAAAAAAATTAAAATGATGACAATAGATTTTTTTTTTTTGATTTGAAGGCATTACAAGAGAGTGCTGGACTAGACAGGTTAGTGAGGCAGGCTGTGCAGGTGGCCAGACTAGAGGCCTTATTATTTAGTCCTCTGCTGAGGTGGGTGCCCAGAAAGCTGCTCAATATGCTCCATTGTGGAGCACTGCTGATGTCACAGCCTTATCGCTGGGCGCTGGTCATACGCCCTAATGATCCCAGGGAAAACAGGGTAAGACTTTATTACACTACCTGTCTTCAATTCAGCGATGAGATATGCCACACACCCTAAATGTCTTAATACCCTACTTGTGGGATATGCCGTTATGGTATAGTAGTATAATATAGATGATCTTTTTTTGTAAGATTTAAAGTAGACCTTTTGAACAATTTAATGTGGTAACGAGTATATTGATGATTTCAATTCAGAGATATGAAGTTGAAAACACAATATATCACACTCCACTATAAAAACGTAATAATATTAGAATTAATTAAGTTTCAATATTGATTTAGTGTTACTACCAAACTAGATTACATTCAGACTATTTACTCATATTGCAAATGTTTTCAGATTTACTTTGAAAAAAATAAAGATTAATTTTTGTCTACCAAATTCTGGCACCGTGGTATTCTATAATGTATATATTTTACTCTTTCTACCTTAATCTTTCACTATAAATACATATTTTTTATGGTGCGTTTGAAATCTTACTGATAACAGTGCAAGATCTATTGTATTCTGAAGACTTTACATTTATTCTCATAAATATATATTAATGTTGGATTACTTTCAGATTCCAAAGAGTCTTATAACATCAATATATAAACTGGTTGCAGAGCGAAAAGAGCAAGCCAAAAGTGCCAAGAAAGAAAAGAATAATGTTCTAAATAATAACAGAATGAGCGTCAACTACAGTCCGTATTTAGCACATATCACAAACAAAAAAGTTTCCTTCCGTCCGAGAACTGTATCAGATATGGGCAATGCCGTAATGAACAGCTCAATAAGATCCATGAAGAACGATGGAAGCGCAGATTTAAATAAACAAATCAATGAATTGGCAGCGAAATTGGAGACAACACAAAGGTTTTTCGAAAGAAAGATGAATACAGTTGAAGCATTACTGGAACAGATAATAAAAGATAATGAGGCTAGATGATGGGCATATTTTGTTATAAACCAATCCTGAACAAAACAGAAATATTTATAAATCTATTCACAACAAATTCTACAAAGAAGAATAGTCCAAAGTCAAATGCCATGTCCCAGGAGGGGTAGGCAGAGAGAACGGAATGCCATATAGATCCATCCTTACAAACTTCTTTCGCTTCCTCCACATTCATCCAGTTTTTCATACATGCACGCCGATTTCTTTTATTCAACACGCGATCGACATTGAGAATTTGATCCATGTGGTTCTTGGCCGTCCGCACTTCCACACACCTCCTCTTTCAGACAAATACATCCTCTTCATCATTCTTTCATCTTGCATTCGCTCCACATGTCCAAACCATTGTAGCTTATTTACACGCATTCTATCCACAACACTCTACTCGCATCCGCTCATTCTCCTAATATCCTTATTCTTCACTCTATCCCGCAATGTTTTGAACCCATCTCCACAGCATGTATTCCACTCTTATCCTTCTTCAACCACGTCCAAGTTTCACTTGCATACATAAGTGTCGGTATCAGAATGGTATTGTGCACCAGCATTTTGGCCATGTTTGGTCACATTTTCATTCAAATAAAATACTTTTAAATTATTTCATCTACATTAGAAGATGCTGGAGTGACTTTGAGTCAATGACAATAATTAGTGATTTTTAAAGTATATCAGTATTTCAAATCCATTTGTTTTAGTGAATCAAATCATTGTTGCATATTAAAAATTGAGAGACCCGGGTTGATTTCCAGAATTTACTTTGACACACAAGATTTGTATGGAATATGCAGCGATGAAAGACAATGGATATGTGCAAAAATGCTGTGATATTGACAAATCAAAATATTTTCATGTATAAGTGATTTAGAATAAATAAGCTACTAGGGGCCCGATGATTTAAATCTAAGTATTACTTCAATAACATGAACAGAATTTGGAGGGCGTCTGGACTCAGTGTCAGGATAAGATCCATCGAAGGCCATATTTTGAGAATCTTCAGTGAAAGTTGGTCAAAAAGAACACTGATTTTTTATCCACAAGGGTTCCGGCAGCCCGGAAATCCCTTTTTCACAATACACCGTTCCTACGACAACACTCTGAATGAATGCACCTTGTTTCTGTCACTGTGCTCCTAGAGCAATGTTGGAGGGGGAGATGATGATGATTAAAAACTTTGATATTATGTATTCATAAGATGTGTTGTGCGATCTACCGTCCAAAAAAATATTTTTTTACTTACTCGACTAATGTATTCTCCATAGTGGATAAATTAAAAAAATGTGTACATTTTATGATCTTATTTGCTAAAAGTGTGTTTTTTATGATCTTATTTGCTAAAAGTGTGTATTTTATGATCTTATTTTTTTACTATATCTATGATTTTTTCTATTTTATGTGGCGCAAACATGCTTTTAAATTGTAATTAACTAAAACATCAAAACTTCATAAGAACAGACAATACTCGAATACTCATTACACATCGCATATTATTTATATTAGGTATAACAATGTAGAGGTAAGACTTTAAAAGGAATCTCAAATTAGAATCTCTTAAAACAATACATTCAAACAATATAATAACACATTTTATGGGGTGTTCACATTTGGCGAATATCGCCAGGCGAATTTCGTTTGCATAAAAAACAAAATTCGACAGACACCCGTTGATCGTCACACCTGTTCACACATTCCACCGATATCACCTATATAGATACAATTGGATTTTGACATTGTTTTCAAAACGGCGGATGTTGAGATGGGGATCGCTAAGTGTTTATTATTAGTTAAAAAGTTATAGTAGAGGTTCTAAGGCGCCTTTTAATTAAGGAAACAAATGCCACAAACCAACAACAAACAAAGTCACGAAGCAGGAAACATAAAATTTATAGTTTATAAAGTTTTTACTTTAGATACGGACGCTGCACACATCTATGCATGCGCGAATCATTCAACCAGAGAATAAAGTTGAAAGGTGGTCAACTTGAGATGATCTAGTTTTTATCGTTTCAGACTAGCTGTCATTTTGTTCACACGGTTCAAATGGCTGACGATATTTTGGTGTCCTGGCAATATTCGCCAAATGTGAACCCACATTACTGATATTATGTTAAGTGTGGATGTTTTTAAAATTATTTTGGTGTGATTATATCATAAAATGGAGTCCAAGAAGTTGTGTGTTTATTGTTATACCTTATTAATTAAGAGTATTTTATATTTTTACAAAGATATTATAGTAATAAAATGATAAGCAATACTTATAAGACTGTGAAAAGCAACATATTTGTTCATTTTTACTATATTCTGTAGATAATTAAGAATATCATATAATTAAATTAAAAATATGCAAAATTATTCATCGTTTTATTTAGCATAACCAAACAAAGTACACTCATAGGATGTTCATCTTTCACAATACACCATTCCTATGGCAGACATTACGGGAAGAGGTGGCTCATTTGGCCCAGATACACTTACTATGGAGGAAGCTGGTTACTGTGCTTCCCAGAGGAACGTTGAAGAGCAATTGACCGCTTGAAAATAGTGATTAAATACTGTTCCGGTAAAATTGAATGACACCAATGTGTCTATTTGCATCTTTCTATCATTGTGAAGTCAATGAAAATTTATTACTATAATTGTTTTCAAAGATATACTCATGGTGATGAACGAATCTTGTTAAGACACACAATGATATTCTAATTTAAACTCTGAAGTAATTGAAAATAAATTACTCATATTAAATTCAATGTGGTATCTATCTAAACTCTCATTAGTGAGGTGGCCATTGAAATCACTGAATAATATTTACATACATGTTGTCTTTCTCGTAATACATTTCAGAATAAAACATTCAGAACTGGTGGCAATCTTACTCTAAATAATTATAGATAGTAAATTGTTCTTAAAAAATGAAAGATTCATTTTGATTTTGTGCCCACTAAGAGATTACAATAAATGGTTGGAATGCTTAGATATTCATTGTTTTAAAGGTTTTTATTGCTTTACAAGAGAAGCTCAAATATGGGAACAAAATATTCAAACT
The DNA here is from genome assembly GCA_947579605.1 of Athripsodes cinereus. NCBI lineage: Eukaryota > Metazoa > Arthropoda > Insecta > Trichoptera > Leptoceridae > Athripsodes > Athripsodes cinereus. The sequence goes on from OX388321.1 coordinate 1,789,828, forward strand.
ACAAAAAAAAACTTACCAAAAGTTTACAGGCATAAACATCTCCATTTTCCATCTTCACTAGAGATTCCTGATCATCAGATTCTGGAAGTTTATAATCTTGGATCTTGGCACTGTGCACCACTTTGACTTTATTGGGAATATCGGAGGAAGTAAGTTCTTTATTGACAGCCGCTAGAAGGACATCATTCTCTACTATATAAGCAACGTCTCCTTGGTAATTGTCCTCATTGAATGTGATTACTGCGTCAGAGCAGGCATCCCAAACCTGGAAAATATAGGAAACAAAATTCAAATTCAACTGCTGATCTTCCCACTGTCAATTTACAACAATTTCACAATATAAACATATTGCCTAATGTAAGGTTGTTTAATTTTATTTCAAACCTTTTAATGAAACCCAATTCACATTTTTTTATGGCATACCTGCATATTCTTAACAGTTTGAAGCCTCATATCCTGAATATGTGTCCATGCTCCGATGGATGAGAGAAGTTTCTTGGTGGAATGATTGAGAGCAGAAACTCTGTTACTATACTTGGGGGAGAGAGTGAAAGTCTGGGGTGGGCTGCCTTCCAGAAGTAGAATCCTACTGGATGACAGCTTATCATTTTTAGCTGAAATTTTGTACAAAGGATAGATTTATCAAATTTCGAGTAGAAACTAATTTCAGAATTAACTTTCTAATTAAAAAATTCTCTTCAATTTACACTAAGACTTGCTTTATACTAAAAAAGACACAATGTATAGTTACAATGATTAAAAATTAAGTGATTTGGAAGGAATTTAAGTAAAGGTCATGAAATAATAAGTCATGAGAATTGAATTCTAACCTAATGCACAAGCAAGAGTACATCCGACCATCCCTCCTCCAGCTATGATTATGTCATATTTATTTTCATTCTCTACTGCCACTCCTTGAGTAGAAGATATACTCCTAGTCCATCGTATCACTTTATTGTAATTGTTTCTAAATAACACTTTGCGAAAACTATTTTGCACAACTAAAGACATCTTGTCCTTTATTTTGAAATAAGTTTTTGACAGTAAAATGACAGTTGACAGTTGGAGTACTATGTTGCCATTCTAAAAACAAAAAAATAAAATTATATTTTTAGTATGTACGGTACCTACCCGGTACCTACATGCAATAAATAATAAATTACGGTATTATGTAACATAACAATATTCTTTTGAAAAACAAAATCATTTACATTCATTGCAATAATTGGATAAGAATGGGCAGCGAATATAAATAAATAAAATAGAAATGTTTTCTTTTACAGTAATGGTAACATTTTTATTGGAAATCTCCTATAGATTTTCATTCAAAGCTTTACCGGAGCGTAGAACCAATGTACCAGCTCAAAGCACTGCAAAATTTAATCTGATTTAATATTTAAAACATTTTGATAGATGTCCGTTTGTTTATTGTCCAGAATTTCGGATCTTTGTTAATAAGTGGTTACTTATACGTATCAGTTTTATTACTACAATAATTATATTTTCAAAGGACGATATATTTCAGAAGTATAGAGTGGGTTTTTTGTTTTATTGACCATCTTATAGTTCATTATTATTGTTAATTTTTAGAAGAAGCAGTTCATTCGAGAGACAGGTATGTAGGTAGGTAAATCAATTAGCAAGAAAAAACTTTTGAAACAGCTTTGTGGAGCTGTTGAGCCCACTCTTTTCTGTAAGCTTTCGAGAGACTTTAAAACTTTACGTATAATAGGTACATTTGACATCTTCCATTAAACAGCGATGAGGTAAATATACCACCTACCCTGAATCGGTGTAAATTAAATGAATATACTGGTTACCTTACTTATGGGAGATGCCATGATGGTGTCACTGTGGCTGGATGAATTGAATGGCCTGTTTTTTGCTTGTGTTTTCGAGAGGAACGAAAAGAGGCGAAAGAGAAGATTATAATCTAAAATGAAAACTAGTTCCCAACACGTGTTACAACATTTTGGTCGATGTCCTTTTAAAGGAAACTATTATTACAGACACATACCTAGCTACATATATTACAATATATCAACACAATCAACCGACTAACCTAATAATAATAATAATCTTTCCTACCCTTTGTGGTTCATACTATTAAACATATTATTAGTAGATATTAAATTGAGTAGATCTGAAAAAATCGCACGCTTATAATTAAAGTGAAAATTTAAAATTTTTCATAATATGAAATTATCGAACAAGACTTTGAAAAGACAACGTCACCTTATAAGGTGATTCACCAGACTGGACAAGAAAAGATTTTGCACGATGAGTGTGGATGGCATAGGAACTACCATTCCTGAAACATTCATGGGTAAGGGAGGGTACAACCCTTAATGTTCCTATGTGTTTTATGTAAATATATAAATAAATTATGTACAGCATGACTTTTCCAAAATATCCACATTTCTTTTTAAGATATCTCTGTTTAATTTTTTTAGTACCACTTGATAGTTTAAATTTGTAGATAGAGGAAAATTGAACATATTGTAATTTTACATTAAAATAACATTTGCTTAGGATAAATTGATGATCTTTTGGTAATGAATTAACGCGATTTGAGAATGAGTAAACGTTTCTGTTTAATCCCACGTTTAATTTTCTATGTTGTGTTTTCTGTTTTGCGGAAATAGTTAAATTTATTTGTTGTACCTACTTATATATTTATTTGAGCATATAAAGACAATAAAGTCGAATATTATTATCTGTCTATGACCTCATATTTTTCCCAAGTGGGATAGGCAGAGAGGATGGAACGTCATCTTTATGCTTACATACTTCGTCGCATCGTCTAAACTCATACAATTTTTCAAACACGCACGTAAATTTCTGTCACTAAACGCGTGTCCGTTCTTGAAAGATTCACGAAATCAATCCACATAGCTTTCGGATGTCCACGCTAAATCAAACCCTTTCTTTTAATTGACTAAGTTAAATATATTAGATAGATATATTATTTTTTTAGTTCTAAAACAAGAAACTATCCATTCTGAATAACATTTTTTTTTATGGAACGAAAAGGACAATTTGTATTTTGATTACATGAAATGCAAGACCCTGGCTACTAACGAGCAGACTGGGCGCTAAATTTTAGGAGGCGCAGAATTATAAAAAACCTCTGTAAGGTGGCATTTGGCAAATTTGTAAAATATTCATTTACGAAACCGCCGGGGATATCGCGAAATGGTTTAAATAACCTGGTGACGGGGTTAGGGGTAGAAAGATTCAGTAAGATAATAAATTTGTACTCAATCTTAACTGATCTAGTGTTTCATGTTATTTTGTTGAAAAATTGACCAACCCGGCAATAAGAAATTCGGGATTTAGGGAAAATATTCCTTTACAAAAACCGAGGAAATTGTAAAACATTTCAAATTCCTATACTATATCGAAAATTTGGTCTGATGGTATGTATCTATGAATGAATATTTGAAAATCAAATCGAAATGCAATAGAAACGAGATTGTAGAAAATCTATTCTACAATAATTTATGACTGAGAAAAAAGTGTTCGGAGATCTGGCTGCTAAAGGATCAAATAGTTATATTACGTTAACCAGATCCTCAAGGATGGACACTTACCGAGTACAATGAATAGGGTGGGGCAGGAACAGCATGCATGGGGTATTTAGTATGAATGTTGTACAAGTAAAAATGGTGCTCGATCTTTTCTGCCTAATCTGCGAGGGAAACGTAGGCCTATATATTAATTTGTGTCGAATTTAGTAGGTACATTGAATATATGTATACCGAATAGATATCCAATGTAGAGTAGGTGTATAGTATTATCCTATTATGTAGGAACCCACCTATATTGATGTAGGTATGTATAAGTATATAGCCACGTAATGTTCTAACGAACCGAGTGTTAACAGCGCTACTAGTACAGCACAGCAGCCTGCCGTATTACCCAACGCATCATTACACACACACATAGGGGAGAGAGGGGCTTGTTGTAACGGGGGTAAGTAGTAACAGCCTAATAACTCAGCCGGTTTTAAATATTTTGTTTCAATTTTGAACTCAACATGCTCTTTAAGATAGGGCCTACGACGTAAACGCAGTAGGTGCAACACGGAAGAGCGCCGTGACCGGTTGTCAGCAGGGGTACTGTTTTTTGCCAGATAACCTAAAAAATATTAGTTCGTTAAATTTGATTTCAAGATCATACTGTGTCTTATTGAAAAATGTTTCTATTAATTTTTGTTAGGCATTTATTAAACTATTGTATGATAGTATTTTCACATAACCCAAGCCAATCATTTTTTTTTAATAAATAAAAATGTTAGCAATTTCGGTGTGGGGCTAGTTGTAACAAAATTTTGGGGCAAGTTGTAACAGGCTGCTACGGCTTAATTCTTGCCCCACGCCCAGAGAAAAGGTAACAGAACAGGCTAGTATATTACCAAGTGATGCTGACTTGATATTAGGCCTCGAAGACGCCAAACTTCTTGAATCTGTGGCGCAGGTGGATATAAGCATAACTGAAATGATTAACCAATTGACTGGTGAAATATCCACTGAATCTGTCCCAGGCCCTTCAGGCATCAAAATATGTCTACCGGTTTTTCACCTTCAAAGGTCAGACCTCTACCTAAAGCACCACCAAGAAAGAAAAAACAAACAGGGCTGTGCGTAAGCGAAAGTCAGTTGTTTTGACTTAGACTCCAGAGAAGGAAGCTCTGGAGAAAGAATTTGAAAAAAAAATTATAACAAAACAGAAACAAGAAGCTAAAGCATAAAACAAAGGAACGGGATAGGGCAAAATTAAAGTAAAGTCGAATAGACCTGAAAAGACCAAGATTATAAGTGCATATTATAAAAAAATATTTTCACTGATGATTGAGTTTATTAATAAGTTTAATTAACATTAGTATATGTTATGCGAATCAAAAGATGACTATAATTGTTGCGATAACTCATTAGTTCGTAAGAGATACATTTTTTTTTAAAAATATGTTTTTTGATTTTATTTGTTTGTTGTTGAAACCTGTTGTTTTAATATGACGATACTACTTGCCCCACACTTGTTACAACTTGCCCCAAGAACGGGGTAAGTTGTAACAAGCGAATTTTTCCACAAAAAGTGCTACAAATACAAATTAATTATAGATTCTGGAATTTTTTTGTGGGAATATATTTTTAAATATATGATTACTGGTTTAAAAGCCCTTTTCAATTAAAATACTCAATAGTTTAGTCACTCCATCGAAAAAAGGAAAAACTGTTACAACTAGCCCCTCTCTCCCCTACCTACACCACCAGAGCTCTGCTCTGCAACCATTTGACAATACATCTATGTAGGTATAATATAGCTTAAATTAAACATAAAGTAACAATGAATATTTGAAGCTATCTTGTTATGATAGATATTTACTTATTTACTACTATACTATACTATACCCTCACGCCATGTCCCAAGAGGGGTAGGCAGAGAGGACAGAACGCCAAATAGATCTATCTTTGCACATTTATTTCGCTTCCTCCACATTCGTACAATTTCTCGTGCATGGACGTATGTTCCTCTTACTCAACACACGGCCGTCCTTGAGAATTTGATTCACATTGTTCTCAGACGCCCGCGCTTTTTCACACCCTTTCTTTCAGATACCTAAGTACTTATTTACTAGTGTACTATATTAAATTTCATCACATGGGGAATGGACTTTCAAAGTGAAAGTCATGAATCTGCTGGAGAAATGTTAGACATGGATGCATCGAAAAATGCTTCGGATACCTTGGACGGAGATGGTCAGTAATGCAAGGATTCTTCGAAGAGCCAGAGGAAATAGAGAGCTGCTATCAAATGTCAAAATCTGGAAGGTATTCTACTTAAATCATGTGCTCAGAGGTGGAAAATATAAATTACTGCCCCTGATGTGATAGTTAACGTTTGGGGATAAAGAAGAAAAAGATGGGGTATGGTATGTACTAGGATCTGTAAAATCTATTGTATTTTTTTACTTTTCTTAATGCCTTTTTTAAAAATATTCTTCACATTTAATAATAATAATAAGAACACTTTATTGATCAGAAAAAAAAAATCATGAGCAATTGGCGAGCTTATTGCCTGGAGGCAATATCTTCCAGCTAACCAAAATAATGTGTGATACTATGTTGACAATGTGTAATTAATACTAAATGTGAACAGTTAATACTTACTTACATTTACCTACATATTAAATTCAAATATTGAAGAGCATAAGAAAATCAAAGAAAAATATTTGCCACACTGTACTGTGGCAGAAAAAGAAATGTGGCATCTAAAAATATATGATTAAAAATTAACAAAGGTATACAGAATATTGTGCCAAAATAATAAACAAAAATAAATAAATAGCAATTGGTAAATACATACACACACATAGAGTAATAGGCAAATAGAACATTATTGGTATTGTCTAGTAAAGAGGGTTTAGAACTGGGAATGGTTCCTATTTTAATAAGTTCACTCAATTTATTCAGTACCTTTATTTTAGTCTCATGAAACATACCCCATTTTTTGTCCACCGAGAGGTGTCATGGAGTTTCAGCGTCTTCTTCACAGAATCTGCGGGTGCCGTCTTCCTCAAGTTCCAATTCGTGTAGGTGCTTTGGTCGGTTATTGCTATGAAGTTTGATTTTCTCCGGCAGATACACAGATTGATTTTATTGAAGTTAAGGCTTTTACAAGCTCCTTGGTTGGCCTGCTTGAATAAAATTTATTCTGTGATGTATGACAGTTAAATAGGATAAATAGAACAATTTATTAGTCCGGGTAACACCAAGTTATTTTATTTCATTTGTGTTCGTTAATACAACTGAAATATAATAATGTACGTTGTACAGATATAGCTATGAATGAATATTTTACATACTCATTTACGAATGAAATCACCGTACAATTCGCTTCAACGATCAAGTCTGTCGCTACAATTGCGATAAACTCGCCCATCGCGCATTGATTTTATCTAATTTGTTCTTTTTTTTATTCCGATTATGCTTAATACCGAATATGTGTGGTTTATTATTCCTACCCTATGAAGTCCTTGGAATACGATATGTCTCCCAATTTTTTTCAGTAACTGTTTTAGTGTATTGAAAAATGCAGGTGTTTGTAATTTATTCATTACGCATACAGACATTAATTTTAACATCTGCTATTACTATACCATCACGCCATATCCCAAAAGCGGCAAAACATGCAAGCTGTCCTCTCTGTTCCAACAAAAAATAAGATATTCAGAATGGGTGGCATCAGATTTGTATTTGAGAGTGTACGAGATACACCTTTTGTCTTCAAAGGACATTGTCAATTGTGATTGACTGTCAAATACAAATAATATACCTGCTTCGTAGATATTTATTTTCATTTCTTTACGGATTTTTACTACCTAAGCACTGAACACCCTCAGGATGTGTAATGTTCCTCATCATTACCTACTAAATTGAAGATGTTAAAGATACGTGAATTTGTCACACGAAAGTTAATAGAAAAGAGTGGTGAGTCTTTACTTTGCTGAGGACACCAAAGTATCCAATTTCTATAAATAAAAAAATGATGGTGATTTTTATGAAGGAATTAGGATGAGCAAGGTATTTACTCTGTGTACATTTTACTTTACCTAAATGAATTTGGTTTCATAAATGAACGCCCTGAATTTTAAACAGTTGAGCCGTGTCAATTTCTCAAGATATCTTTACGAGGAAATTGGCGAGGAAACCATGCCTAGGTAGGTGAGCATCTTAATACAATCATCCAAAAGAGAAAAGCAACGAGTCGAATTTATTTATAAATTTTCTTTTTCTTTCTTTCATGAGAGTCGGCTCTCCACTCTTTCTTGGGAGTTTTTGAATGTTGAATCCAGATTATTTTAATTATCATGTTGTGTATTTCTTGTATATTTATTTTGAATTTGGCCAATAAAGATTTATTTATTTATTTTAATGCTCTTTAAAAGTAGGTATCTAGGTATTCGTCAAATTGAAGAATAAAGCATATTCGAATCAGCGATGAGGTATGCCGTTCATCCTGATCTTTTTACACTCCATGATTTAATATTATCAACATATTATCTTTGTTTTTCTGATCGGAATTTTTATTTTTTTATTTTGACATATTCATGCTTGTTTGAATTTTGTTTCTTATTGACTTCTTTTGTTTTGCTTTGTCCTTTGTTTTATTTTTATTATGGACTGTTGCTTCATTAATTTATTACTTCAAATTTATACAATTATGTATCTTGACTATTATGTCTGTTTGTGTTTGTTGTTTGTTATACTGCTGGATTAATATGTAAAAGGCTCACGTCGTGTGTTGATTTTAATAAATAAATAAAAATAAATAAATAAATTTAAGAAAAAGAGCGAGAGAGCCATTCCTTGTCGAGGTCTCCATGGAACAATGAGATGGAAAGAATTAAAATATATATTATTTTATTAGATTCGATTCATTTCTTATTTCGCACAATCGCGTGATGGTTCGATAGCAATCTTAGTACATAATAGGATTTCGGATTTAGTATTCATCTGTCATATAGAAGTTGCTGTACTGTGTTTAGGTATCTATCACACTTACTAAATATATCGGTGATGTAACGCATAACGATTATACCGGATACCAGATGTTCGGTAGAGTACCCGGTCTCCTACTCTAATCTGTTTTCGAGTGTCCTGTAGAAGTATTCGCATAACATCGCGCATAAGACATTCAATATCTAATTGTTGAAGGGTGTTTGTGTTTACACTGTGAAAATTGATATTAAGTAATTTAAAAAGAATTAATAACACTGTTATATTTTCACTATATTTTTCACTCACTTAACGATTACTCTTGAGAATGCCCATTGAAGTGGGTGAAAACGTTAGAGTCTTAATAAAAAGTAGTGAAATAACTCTACCCAGACTACTAACGAACTCGAGTAACATTCGGCTAAATACCATCCTAAGATTAATAAAGAACTCTACCTCCAGGCTACCAAAGAACTCGAGTAACATTCGGCTAAATACCATCCTAAAATAAATAAAGAACTCTACTTCCGCGCCACACAAGTCATCGATATTCGGTATTCGGCGGGATGATTGCCAGAAGGCATCCGTCTCATATATGTATTTTACCAACAGCTGTTGGTATATATAATTATAATTTGGTTACATTGTGAGGGAGATTGAAATTATTCGAGACGAGCCACCTTTCCCTTCAATTCAATTACTCTGCATTACCATTTTCATTTCAAATACCTTCTACCTATTTAGCTACTTACTTATACCATATACCTACTGGTACTGCCACTATTAAAGGACCTCTCTACTGAAAATATAAATCATATTTAGGTTATAGTGATTGTGTGAGCTAATTTTATGGGGCGTAACTAAGGGGGGGGGGGACAGCTGCCCCTTGTTGTCCCCCCTCAGATGTCGTGAATAGTAAGTAAGTAGGCAAAATTGTTACGGAAAATTGGCATCCAAGGGGATTGCTCTAAAATTGTTAAAAGCGAATACAGTGAATACAGCCCCTTCTGTAGAAAATTTTGGTAACGCCCATGTTTTATTTATTCAAGTAAAATTGCTAAATGGAAAATAACATAATATGTAAATAATAGAAGTGCAAATAAAAATAAGGTTGTACGTCCGGGAGTTTTTCTAGGGGGGGCTGTTTAAACCTTTTTTTCTATATTAGTCTCATTTTCCACGATTTTTAGAATAACCTTATATCAATTTAGTCTGACTTCAAAGAGGGCAAGAACGAGAGGGGAGTGTTCCAATTCGCTACTTTTATTCCATATTTGAATATCGAATTTGTCTGCTATCCTACTATTTTCGAGATCCTAGATGGTACGCCCATGAAATAAAGCGTTGAATTCAGTGTAGAACTTATTCATAAATTGATACTTTACTGCTGAATTGATTTAGTAATTACTATATCACATCTAAATCTATTTTAAGCATATTAAATCTATTAAGGTTTTGAATGTGTTTTTACTTACAATTGTCTAGTTTTTCTTTCGAGAATTTCATTGATTAATATTTTGTTTAAGTGCCCGGGTTTCTCCTCTTTGATCCCCGCTGTCTGTTGGCTTTCCCCACGGTGTTTGCGGAGACCTATCGATAGTTTTAAGTTTTTGGTGTCGCTGGATGGTTTGTAGAATTCCTGCGTGGGTGGGGTAGCTCAGGACATAACACATTAATGTCTGTAAAAGGGCATAACATTGTTCATATCTTTTGTATTCCTTCATGTGTTCTTTTTTAATAAATAAACATTTACTTGACTATTTAGATGGGAGATCTTGATATTTTGTATGTATCAATCAAATTCTTGTAACATATCCAATATGTATAAAGTTATTGAAGTTTAATATTGTTTGACGATCAGTTTTCCTTCCATTCCTTCCTTGAAGGTCTAGAGCATCTGTTGGAGCCCTTTCTGCTGATGTTATTGTTGCTTGTATTTGAGAGATGAAAGTAATTAATCACTTCTATATGAAACTTGGGATGGGATAAAGTTTGTTTATATACCTACTTGTGGTTTACATGAATTGTTGCTGAAGAACCTTTCAGGAAAATATAATTTAGGTATACAAGGGTTTATTTATTGTTTTCTTTTCTTCTTCTGCCTTTTCAGGTCCTCTCAAAGTTGGCTATCATCCTCACGTTGGGCTCTATATCCTGTTCCAGCTGGAGCAACTCCTCCAAACTCGGGACTCCTGTTCATTCCCTGTTAGGATATTCGAACTATTCTATTTTTTTTTGAATTTGGTGACAACTTTGCTTAACTTTATTTATTTTATTAGAAAGAAACAGTTTAACAAAAAAAAAATATGCAACAATAAGTATTACATAATAATTCGCCAGTGAAGTTTGTTTATTAATTTTTATCTATATTTATAAAGACATAGTACCTAATTAATTTGTAACTGGAATAAGCAACTTAAAAATATTTCAAAATAATACTTATATGAAAGAAACATTGAAAAAGTAATAAATTAAATCAGTTATATCAATTATCAAGTAAAAAAGTTTGCATCACAAAGAAAAAAGATGAGGGGGTGAAGCGATCTCCTAAAGGAATGGACGTAATAAGGGAGGAAAGGAAATGTGTCATGTGAAACTCATCACGATCTGGATGGTAACTGACGAGAGTTAAGTAGGAGTTAACAGCTCCTGAGATATCCGGGTGGTCTGCGGGTCTCCTATAATGTACATAGATGCAAAGAGCGAAAGAAATGGATTTATGTATCCCTCGGAAGTAAATATACCTACTACCTATTATAACTAAAAAATAACAAACACAAAACTATTATTTTATAATGAATAAAAAAACCATTATATTTATTTTTATTATTTATTGCATGTGGAAATACTGTTTATTTTATAGGTTATATAAATAATGTAGTATTATTGATATAAATGTGTTGTAATTTTTTTTTTTTTTTTTTAAATTAAAAGTTATAAACCCAAATACAACCTTATACACCTTTCACACTAAGCTAAAAGCTTGTGCCGTGATAGGGGAGTTTGCCGGCACCTGGGATCGAACCACGGACCCCTTGTTCCGGAGGCCGAGGCTACCGATGAACTCTTATGAATAAAGAAAGAAATTTGAATTTGAATTATTTTCCTATTTTATATTACTTTATCTTATATTACATACCTACATTGGTTTTCTTTTACTTATTTTGATTTATTTCACTTCGATTTATTTTATTTTAATTTACTCTATTTTATTATATGTACTTTGAGTTTATTTTAATTTATTGAAGAGCCTTGTTATGAGCGTGTATGTAGTAATGAAACTATCCCTCAAACCACGAGATCTGGTCAAATTTGAGGGAATAAGTTTTAATGTGTATTTATAAAAAAAATATTATTATAAACTCGCCCTCTGTATATTAATTGTATACCTAATTGTATAGGGTTTTTCAACAAGGACTTTGTTTTTTAAAACAAAATAAAACAAAAAAAATTGATGAAGATGATTAAAATTTTTATTGAATTACAAAGAGAAAAGTTTGGCAATTATGCATGAAAAATGATATCTGACAAATGTCCACCACGAGCACGCTGACAGATGTCGATTCTTTCATCAAAGTTTTTAATCACTTTTTGGCAAAATGGCGGGACTATTTCGCTAATCACATCACGGATTTTGAGTTTTAAGGCTGCAATCGATTCGATTGGCTCCGTATAGACTCTGTCCTTAACATAGCCCCACAAAAAATAATCCAGTGGCGTTAAATCACACGATCTGGCTGGCCACTTAACAGCTGAGTTTCGTGAAATCATGCGATCGGGAAATTTGGTTTGCAATAAATTGATCGTTTCATTGGCTGTGTGACATGTGGCACCGTCCTGTTGAAACCACATGTCAGTGATATCCACGTCATCAATAATAGGCCAAAATTGAGTTGTCAACATCTTGCGATAGCGTGATCCATTGACCGTTACCGCATTTCCAGTCTCATCTTCGAAAAAAAACGGCCCAATCACGCCTCCAGACCACATAGCGCACCATACAGTGACACGCTGAGCATGCAACGGCTTCTCAATAATTGCTCTAGGATTTTCAGAAGCCCAAATGCGGCAATTTTGCTTGTTGACGTACCCTGACAAGTGAAAATGGGCTTCGTCTGAAAAAATTATTTTTTCAGAAAAACCAGCGGGTTGTTCCTGAATGAATTGAGCGAATCTACGGCGATTTGAATGGTCGTTCGGCTTCAATTCCTGCACCAGTTGAACCTTGTAAGGCTTCAAAGCCAAATCCTTACGCAAAATTCGCCATGTGGTGGTTTTGGATAACCCCAATTGTCGAGAACGTCGAGGAATTGACAAATTTGGATCTGCTTCAACACTGTGACTCACGGCTGCGATGTTTTCAGTTGAACGACCCGGTCGTACACGCGTTGGTGTTAACACATTTTGTATCGAGCCTGTCGACTCAAATTTAGCGACCAAATTCTTAATAGCGGTCTCAGAAGGACGATAATGTTGTCCGAAAATATCACGAATTTGACGAAATGTCACTTTAGCAGAACCACCATTTTCATAATGGATTTTAATTATTTTAATGCGATTTTCAAGCGAAATTGAATTCATTGCAACAATTGCCAATGCATCCACTACGAATATGTCAAAAAATTAAATGTCAAAACTATCATGTTGCTGGTGTTGCCACAATTAAAAAACAAAGTTCTTGTTGAACAACCCGTTATTTGTTTTAAATGTATTTTTGTGTGAATTTGCTTGTAATCAATGTACAGTAAAGAATAAATAAATAAATAAAATGATTGTACATATGTAATGTATATTTATACCTACCTTAATAAACATGTTTGAATTTTTTTATTTATTTATTTATTCTTTTCACTATATAACAGTGTTAACAAAACAATATAAAACTTTAAAAAAAACTAGGACGATGTGCAGTGGCGAGATTATCACTATAAAGTGATTTCTTCCATCTGACCACTATATATGAATTATGAATAACAATACTAATTACGAATAACAATACTAATATGAATGTGAATTATGAATAACAATACTAATATGAAAAAATATATAAAATTAAAGTTGTTACGAGCTATTGTATAAAACCAATCAACATATAAAATATGTAATAGGTACTATCACTCTATCTTAAACAAAGCATCCTTGCATATTTAAAAAGATGCATGTGCGAATATTTTTTTGTGCATGCTTAACTAACCTTAACTAAGAGTTATATGTACTATGTTATGTGCTTGTAACATATCAGTTTCTAAAGAAAAAAAATTAAGAACAGTGAGGTACATAATAATATATGAAATATATACTCTAAGGCAGGATGCAAATTTATTTATTAAGAACCCAATCAATATAAGCATTAAAATTCGATTATACAACTAGATGAACCTATTCTACTAAAAATATAATAGTTACACGAAACCTATAACGTGACTAAAAAAACTAAAAATATAAAAGATATGTTCACTCATGTTATGAGTGAACGGAGCTTTACATATTTATGAAGTTTACAGAAATTCGAGAAATCAGCCAGAATGCAAAGAGAATCCATCAAAATGGGGATACCTTTTTGTCCGCAGAGAACATAAAATTTGAAAGTGCAAAATGATTATCACCTGTTAATATAACCACTGATGGAGGACGGATGTAGTTATGAAACTTGTTTATGGAATTAGGTAAATTGAAACAACTGTAAATTATTGATCTTGAGAAAGACGTCTTTTGACTCATCAGGTCAATATCAATCGATTCATAGAGTGTGCAGTGTGCACCAACACAATTAATAATTAATAATATTGTTTATGGAAATTTGATTTCAGAAAATTACAAACAAAAAAAAATAATGTAAAATTATTAAAAATTTACTGTATAATAAAGTGAAATGACTGACTTTGTATTGGTTCTATGGAATATGGAATCGAAAGAAGAAAATTGGCTGGAGCTAGGATGAACGGTGCACTTTGACCCATTGTCAGCAATGGCAATGTGTTGAACAAAGTAAAAATGCTGATGCACAATACCATTCTGGTACCAACACTCATGTAAGCAAGCGAAACTTGGACATGGTTGAAGAGGAACGAAAGTGGAATATATGCTGTGGAGATGCGATCGCTGAGGAGAATGGTTGGTAAACCGTTGCGTGATAGAGTGGGGAATGAGGATATTAAGAGAATGAACGGATGCAAGAGAAGTATTGTGGACAGAATACGTGTAAATAAGTTGCGATGCATTGGACATGGGGAGCGAATGGATGAAGAAAAAAATGGCGAAGAGATTGTATATATCTGAAAAAGAGAAAACGCAGACGTTCGAGAAGTACGTGGCGAAATGTATGAATCAAATTATCAAGGATGGTCGAGTGTTAAGTAAGAAAAATCAGCGTGTTTGTATTAGAAATTGCATGAATTTGGAAGAAGTGTAAGAACTATGTAAAGATAGGCTAATATGGCTTTCCGTTCTTTCTGCGTACTCCACAATATATAGATATATATTTATACTAGCTTAAATACCCGGCGTTGCACGGGAATACGGGAAATATATATAAAAAAAACAGTAAATAGGTATATCGTTGCCGTGGAGGTGATCCAAGCCACACTTTTTTGAAAAATGAGTTTAGTTTGCAGTTTTGTTCAGAAAACCACGGAGAATATAGTGGTGAAGAGAAATAAGTGATTTGATATTCCTAAAGGGCATTTTTGGAAGATTTTGAAGAGATGTTAAGTGTTTTTACAATCATTGCAAGTATGTTAGAGCATTTCAGTAACGCATATAGGAACAAATAGTTCAATAATTTAAATTATAGAAGTGAAAAGATCTAAGCCGCATAGCGCGTAACTTTCCAACAATTTTTTTACAGGTGGATCTTTCTCAGCTACAGTGGTGAAATAACCGAAGTGATAAATTCGTGTTTACTTCTAAAATATATAAATTCTTTAATATTTTGTTATTTATATTAGTGGAATATGTGATCAGGAATATTGTGTAATTTTTTTAGCGAAATCCATGGAAAAATAACTTGGTTATTGTAAGATTAGTATTTTCGGATGTAACAGCGTAACTTCAACACCCCTTTTCTCGGAATGTCTGTCTTGTGGGTTGGATCACTTCACATCCACGGCAACGATATATAAATAAAAATTATTTTATGTAGGCAGCAATAATTTTTGTATCTACTATATACACAGTGTCACATTAAAGTAGAGAATATATAATAGAATAGTGAGACTAACAGTATATAAAATTATAACAATATACCTACATTACATACACATACATACATACATACCATTACGCCGCTTTCCTCGCGGGGTAGACAGAAAGGATCGAGAGCCACTTCCTTCTATCCTTGCATACATCTTTCGCTTCCGTCACTGTCATACAATTCCTCATGCATGCTCTCCTGTTCAATGTGCTCAACACGTGACCGTCCTGTAGGATTTGATTGTCATCTTAACTTATTCACATTCATCCTTGTAATTACAACAACTTTCATTCCACATTCCTTTTGTATATTACTGTTACGCACACAATCTCTCAGACTTTTACTACACATCCTTTTCAGCTCATATTTATGTAAATTTTAAAAAAATGGGTATTGAAATCTTGAAGTTTGACATCCCACACGGCCATATTTCAATAAAAAAATGGGAAGTATCTACGTGGATAAAGGTACTAAAATCCTCTTCCCACTGTAAAATCTTGAAGTTTGACATCCCACACGGCCATATTTCAATAAAAAAATGGGTAGGTACCTACGTGGATAAAAGTACTAAAATCCTTTTCCCACTGTAAAATATTGAAACTTGACATCCCACACGGCCATATTTCAATAAATAAAATGGGTAGGTACCTACGTGGATAAAAGTACTGAAATCCTTTTCCCACTGTAAAATATTGAAACCTGACATCCCACACGGCCATATTTCAATTAAAAAAATGGGTAGGTACCTACGTGGATAAAAGTACTGAAAACCTTTTCCCACTGTAAAATCTTGAAGTTTGACATCCCACACGGCCATATTTTGATAAAAAAAATTGGTAGGTACCTACGTGGATAAAAGTACTAAAATCCTCTTCCCACTGTAAAATCTTGAAGTTTGACATCCCACACGGCCATATTCCAATAAAAAAATGGGTAGGTACCTACGTGGATAAAAGTACCGAAATCCTTTTCCCACTGTAAAATCATGAAGTTTGACATCCCACACGGCCATATTTCAATAAAAAAAATGGGTAGGTACCTACGTGGATAAAAGTACTAAAATCCTTTTCCCACTGTAAAATCTTGAAGTTTGACATCCCACACGGCCATATTTCGATAAAAAAATGGGTAGGTACCTACGTGGATAAAAGTACTAAAATCCTCTTCCCACTGTAAAATCTTGAAGTTTGACATCCCACTCGGCCATATTTCAATAAAAAAATGGGTAGGTACCTACGTGGATAAAAGTACTGAAATCCCCTTTCCACTGTAAAATCTTGAAGTTTGACATCCCACACGGCCATATTTCAATAAAAAGAATGGGTAGGTACCTACGTGGATAAAAGTACTAAAATCCTTTTCCCACTGTAAAATCTTGAAGTTTGACATCCCACACGGCCATATTCCAATAAAAAAATGGGTAGGTACCTACGTGGATAAAAGTACCGAAATCCTTTTCCCACTGTAAAATCTTGAAGTTTGACATCCCACACGGCCATATTTCAATAAAAAAAATGGGTAGGTACCTACGTGGATAAAAGTACTAAAATATTTTTCCCACTGTAAAATCTTGAAGTTTGACATCCCACACGGCCATATTTCGATAAAAAAATGGGTAGGTACCTACGTGGATAAAAGTACTAAAATCCTTTTTCCACTGTAAAATCTTGAAGTTTGACATCCTACACGGCCATATTTCGATAAAAAAATGGGTAGGTACCTACGTGGATAAAAGTACTAAAATCCTTTTCCCACTGTAAAATCTTGAAGTTTGACATCCCACACGGCCATAATTCAATAAATAAAATGGGTAGGTACCTACGTGGATAAAAGTACCGAAATCCTTTTCCCACTGTAAAATATTGTAGTTTGACATCCCACACGGCCATATTTCAATAAATAAAATGGGTAGGTACCTATGTGGATAAAAGTACTGAAATCCTTTTCCCACTGTAAAATCTTGAAGTTTGACATCCCACACGGCCATATTTCGATAAAAAAATGGGTAGGTACCTACGTGGATAAAAGTACTAAAATCCTTTTTCCACTGTAAAATCTTGAAGTTTGACATCCCACACGGCCATATTTCGATAAAAAAATGGGTAGGTACCTACGTGGATAAAAGTACTAAAATCCTTTTCCCATTGTAAAATCTAGAAGTATGACACCTTTCACGCTCATATATCATTAAAAAAATGGGTTGGTACCTACTTGGATAAAAGTCCTAAAAAAATATATGTATATATAGGTACCTATAAGGAAAACAGTTCTTAAAAAGGAACGAAACAATTAATGTTTCCTATATAGGCATTCCCTCCCTGTATTCCCAAAAGAAACCTTGATGAATGAATGTACATTCTTCAATATTCTGAAGTATTATATTTTTAATTGAAATACTTCCATCAGATTTTTTTTAAAGACTCATGAAAATATTAGGTCAAAATAAATACTACTCGTTGATTGAGAAAAGTACCTACCTATGTATTTATTGGAAAACGCATACCTACAATATTGTCTATGAATTTCATAATTCCATTTTCACAATTATTTTTCTTTGTTTTTTTTTCTCATGTGTCATATTTAGTCTGTCATATGTGGTCTATGAAATTGAATGAAAATATGCCGAAATTATGCAATTCTAATTTACACAAATTAGTAGTTTTCATGATGTGCAAGCATGATGTTTTAAAACCAAAATAATCTCCAAGCTTTAAGATTCAGTTTTGTTGTATTTTTTATCACTTCCATTTTGAAATTAATTCAATATGATGAAAATGTTTTGCTTACGATTTCGGCAATCAGGAAGTCAAATTTTCATTCATTACCTCATTAAAATGTTGATATCTTTGTCAATAAATAAGATATTTGAAATATTTTTGGCCTGGAGTCTGTGATTATGTATAGAGTTTATTATTCAACATGCCTTTCCTAAATTAGGGATATGTACGGGCTCAAATATTTGTGTCGATTCCCACAAATACTAAGAAATAATAAAGGTCTACTATATTTTTGAAATCTGAGGCTTAAAAGCATTTCAAAATAAGTCAAAATTTTCATCTTTCCACACAAAGCATAAAGGGAGCATTAAAATAGAAGAACAATACATACCTTCTCCTTTTTTGTAATTAAGATACTTTGCAAAAATATAAATTATGTCATGTCACATCAAAAAATATAACCAGAACGTAATCATTGCAAAAAAATAATGGATACTCACCTATTTTTTCTTAATTTCCTATTCAACTACATATTTTATAAAACATCACAGGAAAAGAGAAAGTTTTATTATGTTAATTCATTTATTGCATCAAAAATTCATAAAACAACTACTCGATCAACCTTTAAGATTTTCCTGGGAACGAAGAGAAGAGAATACAGTCTTTTCCGTTCAGATTCTTTGCAATGATTGTCACTTCTTCCCACGACATTCCTAAAGCCATAATGTCGTTGTCATTAATTTATTATCAATTTAATTTCTAATTTCTTAATCATTAATTTCATCATTGAAAAATGAGCATCCAGATCGCAATGCACCGTTTTGTGTTTCTGCAAAAAAATATACTGTTAACTCTTTAGTAATAAAAATGTAAAGCAGGTTTAATAGATTAGATAGAAAAATTAATTAGATAGAAAACGTAAATTAATTCTCACCTGATGTTAAATTAAATATTGAACGTACTTTTTGACACATCGTTCATTAATCGCCATTTTGGAATGTTATAATGACACAAATAATTGCCAGACGAATAACATATTGTTTTTGGCTTTTCAATTAGCACGTGCTTAATATTTTTAAATTGGATTATTTACGCAAAAAATATTTTAAATGTGTTTATTTGCACGAAATAAAAAATATTTTAAATGTTTTTATTTGCATGAACTTAAAAAAGTCTGATTGTGCTTATTTTTTAGAAATTAATCATAAATATTTATAGTACTTTTCATAATTAATTTTAATATGGCAATATCTTATGGCACACAATTTTGGCGGTAAAGAACATTTTCGCACTCTTTCAAACTCACGCAAAAAACGTATTTTTTATCTCATTCACACTTTTTTTTTACACTCTTTTTTGCTGTTTTTCTCGCTTCTGTAAAAGAAAGTACGGCATTTAGTGGGTTTTTATTTGAAATAAATACCTCATCTTGTAATGGTCAGGTCAATGGAACGCAAATTCCTTGAAATGGGCGAGTATAGCCCGGTCTTCGTTAGTATGTAAATTCAAAAATCATTTTTATAAGATATAAGGATAAGGATTACTTGCGTTTACCAATAATGACATCTTTTGTCAAAGTACTCGTATAAACAGGCATTTGTTTATTTGTACCAATTTTCAAGAGTGCTACTTCTCTTTGTACTTCTGTAAAAATATCGACAAGAGATGCCGGATTACACATAGTTTTTTCTTTCATTGTTTCACATAGTTTTTGAATGAGCCACGATCCATATTCTCTTTCTCTCCAAGCTTTTGTTCCTTGATACGCGCTATGAAGGACTATCATATCTTCAAATTTTAACATGGGATTGTTTTTTACCATGTTGTTTTCACTAGAGCCCACACTGACTCGAGAATCATCTGCGGCAAGAGATCTATCGAAACCAACAATATCTTCATTTTTCACTTCCACAATCCCCTTAAATTCTACTGCTCTTGATATATCTCTTCCTCGACATACCTATAATATTAAAAAAGTATATGCATTAGTTACAATTTGTTTGCTGATTTACAAACTAGTTTTATTTACATTTTATTTAAATTTATAGAGTCTTTATGTATTACTACTGCTATACCATATCATACCATCACGCATCCCACAAGTGGGGTAACCATCGAACTAACTGCAAGTCACAAACACGCAGATAATCCCCTCCATGCCAATAAAAAAAGGCATTCATGATGGGTGGCATACCTTATCGCTGATTTGTAAATGATCATTGTCTTAACGTAAACTTATGAACAGCTACCTTTTACAGGACACACAAAAACATAGACAAAAGAGTGGGAGACCTATTCTGTTCCAGTGACTACGTGGTGTATTTTTGTATCGTACCCTTTAAGATATATTGCACACCACAAATCTACATATTTGATGTCCTGTCAAAACTAAATTTAAATGTATGATTATTTTTGATTCGACACATCAATTGTGTTTTTTTTGGGATCAAATTATTTGTTCGGCTATTAATCCATTCGATCGACAAGAAAAAATAGCATTTAAGTCATTTGCAAAGCAAACAATGTTTTCATCGGCAATAACTTGTTTTACAAACAAACTTGGTTATATCGGCAAATTGACAAATTTTAACGGCTCAATAAATATTCGCTCAGCAAAATAATTAATTAATCGGCAGAATTGTTATTTGACCAGCAGAAAATATTAATTGATAAACAATATTTTTCACACACCGATTTACTTTCGGATCCACATGAAGTTTTTGTAATTTCTTACCAAATTAATGATAACCACGAAAATAGTCCCAGTCCGCTGTGCTATATTATTAATCAATGTACAGTAAAGAATGAATAAATAAATAAAAAAAAATATCAACGAAATATCTAACTGAAATGTCAAAAAACGCTAGTGTCGTTCATTCAGATGCTACATATAAAATCATTTGACAGGGTTTTCCAGTTTTTTTCAATTCCAAAAGAAAGTACAGCAAACAAGTTGCATTCATTTCATGCTTGACAAACAAAGATTTATTATTTGAACAAGATTAAACATTTAGCTTTCACAAGTTATATTTAAATGGCTCACGGTTTGCCGTTAATTTATTTATTTTGCTGGACAAATAATCATTTTGCCGGACAAATAATCATTTTGCCGGTCGATTAAATTTTGAGCTTTACAATATCATATTATTTGCAATACAAATATAATATTCTCTCTAAGCATAAGTAGCATATCAACAAGATATATTTGTCGGCAGAATACATTTTTCTGCCGAACATAACTTCAATATTATGCTGATCGTTTAAATGATAGCCGTTTTTTAAGGTGTTTTCTTTTTTAATTTGATTGTTAACATGTCAAAGGCTAACGCCGTAAATATATGTTAATAAATAAAACAGCCTCTCTAGCTTCTAATGTATTATGAAGTCCAAGTTTTTGAAGAAGCTCTACATTAGTGAATGTCTCTACCTTTTTTTGACAATGAAATAAAGTTTATGAACATATCTTAGAAGATCTTATTTTCAAAAAGTGACTGCGTTCACAACTGAATAATTTAATTGGAATGTCCTTCGCAATGGGTGATATATTTAAAGCCTTTCCAGTTGCTATGGCTCATAACTAAAATTAATTAACATACTTGCAATATAAATATCTTAGGAATGTCTTTAAGCACTTCCTGTTCGCACACTTTTTTGTATAGATCCATACAGTCGATAGGGTCATCTGCAGTGCCTAATTTTCCTTCATATCCATGAGTGAATACTGCGACAATAATACACATATGTTTTCTACCTAAAATGTTAAGAAACATAAACAGATCATAAATGATACTGTGCAACAAACATTAGTCAAAGACCTGAATTTTGTGATAAGGGTGAAACGATAATCTTGGCAGATTCATATTTTGAGATGTGCAATGTCAGTTGTGTCAAAAGTGTCCAAGGTTTCAAATTACATCAATGATCTTTTTCCACAATGTACCGTTTTCACGAAAACGATATCAAGAGCATTGAAACATCATGATAATATGTAGGTGGCACAGTTGATACAGAATCACTCTAAATTAATGTTGGCATGTTTGCATCCAGTATAGAAGTATTAAAAGGCGAATGAAAATATAAAGAAATAAGGAATGAGCATTGTGATAAATCTTTCACAAAACAAAGTTTTTTATTTCATATTGAATTGTAAATGCAAAAAGAAAATATAAACTTAAAATGTCATCATCCATAAAAAAAGATCGCCGTAATAACAAATCAAGTTACTACTAATCAAACAAGTGTATTGGCCAACAACAATTTTAGTATCCATACCTTTTTTAAATCTTGTAGAGAGATCAAGTTCATCTTTTAATTCTTCTGATTTCAGATCGTGTTTAACGATTACTTCAAAGTGAAGCTCTTCGAAGGTTTCCTTCATTTTTAGTACATCATACATAGTTCCTTCACGGTAATCATATCCTGAAGTTAAAATAAAATAAAACCTTTAACATAATTCATGAAATAACTGAAAAATAGAACTAAATATTTTCTTAAGAGCACAAATTATTTTGGTAAGCATGTTATTATTTTATTCATGTATGGATAGGTGTAAATATAACTTACTACATCTCAAATTGTTCATGGTTTCATTATAATTAAAGATATAAAGTATTCCATTTTTCTTAGCTCTGTCATACGAAGCTAATTTGTGTTCTTCTGTATTCGCTTTGTTTGTTCTATTCAAGAACACTGTCTGAATAAGGGTGCTGGTGACGACAGGTGGCAAAATAGAAATACAACCTTTATTACTACTTATCATGTACTTGGCTTCATTTATAACATTCGATATTTCTTGTTGTAATGGTAGTCGTCCAATCAGTTTATTACAGATTTCATCTATAAACCATGTGCCGCCATTCGTAAGAGAAAATGACAAAGAACTCCTTACTACAAACATATTTGTTTCCTCTGGCAATGAATAAAAGGTGCTTCCAGTGGATGCACCATCATAGATATCTGAATCATTATCTGCAGATTTCTTTTCAGACGCCCTTGAAGCCTGAAATGCATATGAGAATTTTCATATAATCGTACATTAATTAATCACATAGTTTCGTGGAGTTCCTGGCACAAAATGGGTTTTCCACTATTTTCTGTAAATTGTCGAGTGTCTTGTGAAAGGCAGGTACTTGTAAAGGATCACGAATTAGATATCTAATATTGTTCAACTGTGATGTGTGCTACTCATCCTGAATGTTTTGATTTCTATTGAAATAGAGAGTGCAGTTTGTATGTTTACATTGAGTTTTCTACTGGCTGCCCTGCATGTGGGATAACTCTCGATGGAATACATGAAGAAGAGAGTCTAATTATTAGAAGGTTTGTGTAATTTTTTTTTATTTAAACATTGAAAATAAAAATCACGTACTTGAAATATAAACAATTTCGCTTTATGCACCAGGGCTGGAGAATTCAAAAAGAACTGAATAACTTCATCTTCTGTAAAATAATCTTCTTTAGCCAAATACTTTCCAACTTCATCAAACTGAGAAATGATAAATATGACCATTATGTTGGCATTATTCAGATATTCAGATTTAGCTGAAAATATTGTACAATTTCCATATAAATATTTCTTAAATAAATTCCATATAATCGATTTTAATCCATCTTAAACGATAAAGGTACGTTTAATCGGTTTTATAATAATATTTTTCTCAAGTTATAAATATTTAATCGAACATGGTGACCACACATACCTATTTCCTCAGCCTTAGTCCTAACACCATCTGCTGTTAAATTCACAAAAGGTTCAAAAACGCGATAGCTAAATTTTTCAGAGAAATGTTTTTTTATACGCTGTTCATCTTGTACTCTTCCTTTGCGTTGTTCAAATGCTATAAATAAATACATTTATGTTATTAGTATTTTTATTATGTATTTTTTATTCACACAAGCCGGGATTTAACATATGTATTTCACAAATATTCATGTAGTTCTGACGTAGAGTTCACTACAAAATCATGTAATCTCTGCAATATGATTAAGACGACGGATTTGGCTAAAATCTCCAACGATAATTGTCCACAAAGAGCACTGTTTAATCATTAAAGTAACTGGCAATGGCTTGGATGATCCTTATTTCGCATTTTACCATAATATGGCAACGATTTTAGATTGTTAGGAATATAATGGGAAGATGTGACCTATTTGGCAAAGAATTGTAGTAAATGGAGGAAGCATATTTCCGTACTGTGGTTCAAAAGGGAGCATTGAAGAGTTCAAAGATGAAGATAGAGATGAATTTCGTAGCAATAATGTAATTCAAGTGTATTTACTGTGTTGGTATTTAAGTACCTAGTAGAATTTCATAATGAAATAAAAAAAAAAACAAATGTTTTTCTCTACTATAGGTTTTTAATTGAGAGAGACGTCTTCAACAAACTGATTGACAATGTTTTTATAAGAAAAATAATGTCTCTCTCTCAAAAAAAAAACATATTTTGAATGTTTTTTAAGTATTCTACAATGCACATCCGTTACTTGATTATTTAAACCGCGATCAATTTCGGTAAACCTATAACATTGACGAGCGATATAATACTGACTTAATACTGACTTATTTAATAATCAAGTAACGGATGTGCATTGTAGAATACTTGGAAAACATTCAAAATGTCTCGTAACTTTTACATAGTTAATCCTTCTAAAATAACTGATATTAAAAAAAAATATATGTCTAGCAGAAAAAACCTTTTGTTTTTTAATTTAACTTTTCAAATGAATTCTTTTCTTAAATTATCCTTATAGATTTATTAATTTTATTTATTCAAATTGACGGAACACTACAGACAATACATATAAATTTAGTACAGATATATAAATATGATTAACAAGTATGCAATGCAATGTCCAATTTATAAGTGTCCATATATTAAATAATTTATTAATTGTGTCGGTGCACACGTAGTAGAATTCGTTTAGAGACGTCTTTCGACTTATCAAAACTGATAATGACCTTATAAATCGAAAGACGTCTCTCTGCGAATTAATAAACAATAGTAGAAAGAAACACTTGTTTCAAATTACATTAAATGATTTATATTATATTATAGCCCATTCGGTTGTCATACACAATCAAAAATATAAAAGCAATAAAAAAGGAGTCAAAAATTTTGAAATATAAACATTACTAAATTACTTAAATGAAACAATTTCTTTTTAAATACTTACAAACTATGAAGACAAAATGAAAACAAAATTTACGTACCTATATATAAGTTAAATCATTTATACCAAAAACTTGTAATTTATGTAATTGAGTCTCATGATGTAGAAAAAGAAGGGAAAACAATGATAAGAACAGTTATTAAGAGATGCAGAGAAAATCGAAGTCATGAATCGCTACACATAACCCACAAAATTGACATTTTAAAAGTGCGAGTACTACCGGCGAACATGCCAATACCACCGAACTTCATATTATAAGTACCTACTCATAATGCGGTGTAGAGGGTTTCTCAAACCAGCATTAGTGCGAGCCGCGCTTAAGTAAAGGGGATGATACGACCGTTACGATATCTTCTCCACAATCTCCAATACTTGTCTCTCATTCTCGCCAATGTGATAGTCGGCCGTATGTACCATACCGGAAAATGTGATGTTTTAGGATTTTTTGGAGTGTTATTATCAATAATTGACAGAAAAGTCTTGTAAAACACATCCACCGCACTATTCACATCCCCACATTGAAGAATCTCATCCCATTCCACCCTGCTTAGTTCAAAATTTATCTGATCGAAATTAGCTTTGTGAAAATTGTATTTAGCTGTGCAATTTACCTGCAGTTGAGTCCTCTCCTCCACAGCCATCGGCAAATCTACAAACAACGAGGGGTGATGACCGTCCTCAGGCACCAAGGGAAAATCACATTTTTCAACAGTACAGTTGATATTAGGTAGGACTAGATCTAAAATTGAGTTATTTTTATTTTCAACCAAATTATATTGATCAACATTCGTAAAATGCATGGCTTCTATGAGAGTCTGTGCTTGTGAGCTACTTCTCAGATCCGCAGACCCAGTTACACCCATGTCACCTTTATACCATTTTATAGCCGGGATGTTATAGTCACCTATGATGCAAACACGAGTTTGATTTCCGTTCTCGGTAATTTCATCTGAAATTTTATCAAAATGATGTTCGTATTCATCAACCGACGTAGCCGGAGGAAAGTAGACTACACCTAATATGACATTACAGCCCTTAAGATTTTCAGTATCTTTCTGAGATGACAGTGAGAGCCTGACGAAAAGATTTTAACCCATAGTTTCCCATCTGGGTTCGCGCACAGATTTGAGAGAACGTGATATCGCTATCAGTACACCATCGCCGTCACATTTATTCGTGGCTGCAAGGTCCCTATCTTTGCGAAATATACTATAGTTATCACCAAAGAGTTCACCATTCAAAACACTGGCATTCAACCAAGTTTCAGTGAGGATTATGATATCAAAACCACTAATTAAGACATTTGAGCGAAATAAGCTGGTTTTGCTTCTAAGCCCTCTACAATTCTGGTAATATATCTTTAAATCGCCTTATATGAATTGAGTAAACACAAAGCTATTATCGGTGATATGACACGCTCACCGGAGCCCACGACATACAGTACATTACATTAGGCAGCGATTCATTCAGATAATAACTACCTATAAATTACCCACTCAATATTGAGCTATTTGAGGAACAGATATTAGTTTTTGTAACCTACTTGGATATTCATCATGACTGAATGTATAGACAACTCCTGTTTTGCAGACCAGCTTCAAGGGAAGATCATTGTTTGCTATTGGGTCTTGAGCATCGATGGGTCCTTGAGACATTGTGACTTTTAACTGCAGGATATAAAATATGTTTCCTTTTTATTAATTATTATGAAAAACTACTTACCTGATTACTTTCACTGTAAAATTATTAAAGTTTTTTTATATATGACGGAAATTTTCACAAGATCAAGATCTAGAAAATCGTTCAACAGACATTTCATTTCCGCTTCGTTTAAGATCCTCTTGTAAAAATTTTTGTTCCATACTAATATCCCCGGAAAATAAACTCTAATAGGAATATCAAAGACTTATAAACAAGGGTAAACTATATAGGTATCGTTGCCGTGGAGGTGAAGTGATCCAAGCCACACTTTTTTGAAAAATGAGTTAAGTATGCAGTTTTGTTCAGAAACCCACGGAGAACATAGTGGTGAAGAGAAATAAGTGATTTGATATTCCTAAAGGGTATTTTTGGAAGATTGTGAAGAGATGTTAAGTATTTTTACATAATTTCAAGAGTGTGTTAGAGCATTTCACAAACGCATATAGGAATAAATAGTTCAATTAAATTATAGAAGTGAAAAGATCCAAGCCGCATAGCGCGTAACTTTTCTACAGGTGGATCTTTCTCAGCTACAGTGGTGAAATAGCCCAAGTGATAAATTCGTGTTTACTTCTAAAATATAAAAATTCTTTAATATTATGTTATTTATATTAGTGGAATACGTGATCAGGAATATTGTGTAAAAAATTTAGCGAAATCTATGCAAAAATAACTTAGTTATAGTCAGATTAGTATTGGCGGATGCGACAGCATAACTTCATCACCCTTTTTCTCGAAATGTCTGTCTTGTGGGTTACATCACTTCACATCCACGGCAACTAATTATGTTGATATGATAATGGAATGGTCTGCACGGTTACTCTTGACAAAACTAAACACAATCTTAATCTAGTCTTGTTCTTGATCATACGACGCACGAAGGGACTATGGTCAAAAACACCGCACTACCGCTAACGCGCGATCGGTTTGCGTGTATTTTTGGCCAATAGTCACTTCGTGCGTCGTATGATCAAGATCAAGACTAGATTAAGATCGTGTTTAGTTTTGTAAAGAGTAGCCCTGCTGGATTGTCTTTTATTTTGGATGTACGAGTATCATGAAACGTCAGATGATAATTATTCATTTTTATAATATTATGAAACTATTAAATTAAACTGATCTTCTATTCTGTTTTATACATATAAAATATTTAGTTGTGTAAGCTCCATTAATAAAGCGGATCCAAAATGGCGGCTAACCGCATTGTAAATTATTATGTAATATCCAAGTTAAAATAAGCTTATTTATATTAAGAGGAACATTTGCTTAAGACGAATTAATAAATCTATGATTTTAAATGGCGGGAATCATCCAAACAAGGGTACATCGCCAATATTCTAAAAAAAAAGAAACCTTTGCATTCTGTGCACCTATGTATGTTTTCTTTCTATACATGAATTTATAAATTTGTTAAGGTAAAGCGGGGGAATATGCCGCGTCGGGTAATATGCCGCACTAGTATGAAATGTGGCTTAATTTATCATTTTTGAACTAGATGTCACTAGTGGTCACTTGTTCCAGTTAGTTAATGACACAGTGTGGATAAGGACGGTTCTTGTGTTACTATTTTATAACAAAAACCAAAAAAAAAGGAATAACTGAGGTAAGCTCTTAATTACTATTGCTAAAAATTTTATGTGTTCAATATTGATTAGTATAAATTACAATATAGTGAAAAAGTATAGTGATTATGTTAATATTCATTGATTCAACAACCTCTCGGTAAAACATTTTGATACTAAACACCGCCATATTGTTTGTACGTTTTTGTTCGTGTTGAATATTATTATCTAGTCTTTTTGGTGTAATATGCCACACGGTCAACGGGGCAATATGCCGCATGCGGCATATAACCCCGCATCAAGTTATATTAGCTGTATATTTTTTTAGATTTATTATTCTATTGATTCTTATTTTTTTTCACTATTTTTTAGTACGATGCCGCGTAACTATATTTCTAAGAATATAAGAGGACAATGGAAGGAAGAGGATTTGCATGCTGCGGTTCGTGATATTCGTGAAAAAGTGGGAAGTTATAGAGAAATTTCAAGAAGGTATAATATTCCTGTACGTACAATACTTCGTAGAATGAAAGATAATAATCTACAAAAAAAATCTCTTGGTAGAAAACCTACACTAGGAGATGAAAACGAAGATAAATTGGTGAAATATGTCCAGCAGTTAGAAAGCTTCGGATATCCTCCCGTTGCTCGGGATATACAAATATTGGCCTACAAATTTGCTGTTAAGAATAATTTGCAACATTCTTTTAACCAGCAAAAAGAAATGGCTGGCTATGACTGGCTAACATTATTCATGAAGAGACATCCTGAGCTATCCATACGCCAGGCTCAAGGTGTCTCTATAGCAAGAATAAAGGGGATGTGCAAAGAGGAGTGTAATGCCTACTTCAGAAAACTTGAAGAAATTTTTCAAGAAAATGATTTTTTTTCATATCCAAGAAAAATTTATAATATGGATGAAACGGGCATACAGTTGAATAATAATCCCGGAAAAGTTCTGGCAACCAGAGGTGCCAAGTCTGTGTGTTCAGCAACGAGTGGAGAAAAGGGGGAGACAGTGACAGTAGTTAGTTGTGTAAATGCAGAAGGACACTTTTTGCCACCTCTTTGCATATTCAAGGGGAAAAATAAGAAGCCTGAATTTGAAGATGGTTTGCCACCTGGAGGAATAGTATTAATGAATCAGAAGTCAGCGTATATAACGTCAGAACTGTTCAAAAAATGGCTCGAACTTATATTTGTTCCACGCAAAGATCCTGGAAAAGTAATTCTGATTGTAGATGGGCATGCATCTCACTGTTCAGATCCTGATGTGTTGGACTTCATTGCAGCAAATGACATCATTTTATTCTGTCTTCCGAGTCATACTACACATTATCTTCAGCCATTGGATAGATGTTTTTTCAAGTCACTGAAGGCTAACTGGGAGAATGTATGTCATACATGGATGAGAAATAACCCAGGAAGGAAAATATCCAGGCTTCAATTTGCCGGACTTCTGAATAATTGTTGGTCTATAGCAGCTACTGTTCAAAATGGAGTTTCTGGGTTTAAGGCATGTGGAATACATCCATTTGACCCAACTATCATTCCAGATTATGCATTCTTAATGCCTTGCGACAGAAACTATGCTCCTTCTGGAAATCCTAGTGATATTCAAATTTTAGTCTCCAATGACACCACTTCAACCTCCGCTCCCTTACCTTTAAATCCTGTAATATCCTCTATTAGTTCTCCAGTCCCATCGTCCACACTCCCAACTGTATTATTAATGTCACCTCGTCAATCCAGTTTTGAAGATTTAGCTCCGATTCCATCAATTGCTGGTCCTTCTGGTTACTCAAGGAAAAAGCAACACGCTGAAGTTTTGACGTCACCTGAGGTCATTTCCGAAAAACGAAAAAATAAAGAAAAACGACTCGATGCAGTCAAAAGAAAACTGGAGAGGGAAAATGCTAAACAAAAACTTGCTCCAAAAAAAAAGAGACAAAAGAAGAGGCATTCAACTTCCTCAGATTCCGACAATGGCAATGAAATTTTTAGTTTAGCATCAAGTTCTGCTGATGAAAACGATGATGAAGAGACATGCGTAGAATGTAGTGGAAGATTTGGTGATAAAAATGGCCCAAAATGCGACTGGATCAAATGTGTGCGTTGCGAGAAATGGTTGCATGAAATTTGCACGTCATCTGATATATTGTGTGAGAAGTGTAATGTTTAATATTTAACTGTGGCCATATTCCCCAACAGTTGGGGTAATATGGCATTTTTTACATTTTTACATTTTTTTTAATTATACAATAATATGTTGAATTTAATGTTTAGTTTTAAGCTCATCATAATTTTAAATAAATTTATAAACTACTTAAATACCCATTTTTCACTTCTAACACATGAAACTGAAAAATATTAAGATTTCAAAAATAAGTCGCCATATTCCCCCACTTTACCTTATATCGTTCATTCGTTTTTTTGTCAATATGAATTGTTAATGCGTGATAAATAATTTAAACTAGTGTTCATAAAAGATATCTACGTACAGTTCAAAGTTAGACAAAAATTATATTATTCTTACAAAAATGTGGGCCAAACACATAATTTAATATAAATATTTGTATAGTTTATCTCACCTTTTTTTTCAAATTTTTACAAAGCACCACTATTTCAATAATATTATTTGCGAAGATGTTATCTGTTCTGTGCTTATCCAAGTAAATGAAAAATACACGACCATTATGTACTTTGACCAAAATTCTGATAAAGCTCTGCCATATTGATAAAATATGATAACATATCTTTTTTCTTGGTTATTGTAAATGTGTGAAATTCATTTTTATTATAAAGAAAATGAAATTAGAAAAACACTATTAATTTTCGCTCATGTAAGTTTAATTGTTCCCAGAGGTCTTTCAAAGGTCTCTGTGTAGTATTCAGGATGGGACTTTAACCCGCAACAAATCCTTTTCGCGAAGTGTGTTTTGTCCAATTAAGCTACCGGGTGACATGCCGAAGGTTCAAATTGAAAGATGAAAATTATAAGAAAGACCAATGTCTCTCATTCTCAACGACAACGATATTAGAGAAAAAGAATGTACATGGTTGAAAAAAGTGGCCCAGTTGATACAAAATCACTCCTGTACAAAAAGGCATATTTTTGAGAAAGATGTAAGTATCTGGGTTTTCGTTACAAACTCAAATACATCTTTATACACTTTTCATAGTAAGTTAAAAGCTTGTGTGGTGATAGGGGAGTCTGCCGACACCTGTGATCGAACCACGCACCTCTTTTGCATGAGGCCGTGATTCTACCTCCAGGTCATTGCCGAACTATTTATTTCATCCTATAAGAGTCCTTTTAACGAACGAAATAAGAAGATATGCATAATTTCCTGATAGATTAAAATATATTATGGTCGGGATACATAAAGCGAAAGGATAATAAAAAAAATAGCAAAAAGTGTGTATATTAATGAGTTAATTATTCACCCTGTTTTTGTTTAGGAAGCAGAATTTCATAATCAAATTAAAGACGGATGTTTTTTCTACTAAGTATATATTTTTTTTACTCTAAGGCAACTTTTTCGTCTTTCAAGGACATTGTCAATCGTTATAATAAAATTCTGCCTTATCGAAAAAATGAAAACTAATCTATTTTTATTGATAAAAGAAACTTTGGCAAACATTGCAATCAAAATGTTATCAACGAGAAATATAACAAACTATCTATCGTACGTCCTTTCGAGTGCTAAAAAATACAGACATACATACATACCATCACGCCGCTTCCCTCGCGGGGTAGGCAGAAAGGATCGAGCGCCACTTCTTGATAATGACCTCATAAGTGGAAAGACGTCTCTCTCGTGATCAGTTATTTATAGCAGAAAGAAACACTTGTTTCAATTTACCTAATAAAATAATACATATGGGAGTAGGGAAATGGGAGAAAAGGGGATCCTTGATGCATTCGCTACACCTTCCAGATGATTTCGAAATTAAATAAACATTTTATTTATCTTTATTATTAATATATTTATTAATAATAGTTTCATAATAAAACAATCATTATTTCATGTAATACTTATAAGTACTTTATCTCAAACAAAGATACTTAAATAAATGATTCTGTTAAACCTTAGATGACAAATTAAATTGGAGAATCCTAGTAGGTATGTGCTTCTTTTTAGAATCTTTAAATATCCTTCACCATTTTTGAGGGAGGTCCATGTGTTTGTATAAGGATATCGGTAGGATTTGTTGTAAGAAAACATTACAAACTATATGAATTTTCAACAGGTATTTTTTTGTTCACAAATCTTATCAAAATAAACAGAAATTTAATATAGAAATAGGGATGTGTAAAATGATAGCACTTGATTCTATTTTCTAGTCATTAATATGGAGATCGCGACTGAAAATCAAAATACAAAGCTTGGCAACAAATAATACATTAATTAGTTAAATTAATTAATTAATTAAATGATTAAATCTTTAATAAATAATTTACAAAAATTAGATTTACCGGTTAATTTGTACATTAAAATTCAAAAATCTATTATAATAAACACTTGTAATATTGTAAAAAGGTTTCTGAACACAGATATTTCAGGCACAATGCTGGTATTTTGATCCCGCGTCTTGAGCCTAATCCTTTGATATCCTGTATATCTGGATAGGTGAATTTTTCCCGGCATTAGACTGTTAAGTTTTTGTGTGATCATGACTGATCATATGGAGACTTATCTGGTTGTATAATGCTGAGAAGTGTGGATGGCAATTCTGCCGCCGCGTAAAAAAAAAAACTCTAGCAGAAAAACAATTGGTCTACTTAATTTAGCTAACCTTTAGAAATAGTTTATATATGCCATTAACTATAATTATTTTTGACCAGGAAAATTTTGATTAGTAAAGTTTTTTGCGTGTCTGTACAGGCACATTGGTAACTAGAGGGTTCACATATGCATCATAGTATTTATTAGTATGTAGTACATCATAGAGAATAGTTAGCCATTGATGGAGATCTGTTTTTCTATTTAGTAAGGTTTCTGAGAGCATTGACAATAACTCATTCGCAACACACCTTTCCTATAAAAACAATGCCATAGTGTGAGGATTATCGTGTGTTAGTTGGAAGATATCGCGCTTCTGCGATAATCTCGCCCATTGCACAAAATTATGTGTTCAGTAGTAATGATGTCATGTTTTTTTTTATTGTATATTATTTTTGTGCCAAAAGATTTTAATTATTAAAAGTAATAATAATTAGAAGATGCAAAGCCTTATCGAACCAGAACATTGAAATTGAGAAAAAGCACATTTCAATTTTTTCCTCTTTTTAACGATGGACCTGGGTTTCTGTTGCAAATCCAAATACAACTTTATACACATGGGATCGAATATTCTATATTATCGAAAATTCTACCTGTAAAATTTGAACATATTTTTTGAATATGTTGTTTCTGTACTTATATTTATTCTCTCTCTCTTTTCGGGTCCGGACTTCAGACCTTGCCACTCCAGTATGCAGCGACGTATATCGCCTTGTCATTCGCCATCATCAGGTCACTCACATTACATGCATTCCGCATCAGCGGGCATTGTAATAAGTGAGAATCATTTTGCACCTCCCCGCAGTCGCAGTTAGTGTCCTCCCCATCCAATAAGCCCCACCTCTGCTGGTTACTTCTGCACCTAGTCTCTCCAAGCCTTATATTTATATCATAATAAAACTACTTTTTATTACTTAATAAGTAAGTATATCATTCAAAAAAATTAAGATGGAGACTTTTCTGGTTGTATAATGCTGAAATAAGTGTGGATGGCAATTCTGGCGTCACGTTTAAAAAAAAACAGACTGATGTATTTTGTTTCTTTTTTTCCCGAGGTGAATTTTCATCGTTGTGATTAAATTACATTGTAGTCAGCGAAAAGAAACATTTCTGCATCCATAGCTAAATATTTGTATAAAAATGAGAACTATGTGCCTTTGCTTCTAAAACCCTCAAGTAATTGAAATATAAAGATAGAGACTAGATGAATTTGTATTGATTTTCTAGAATTTTAAGAGAGTATTTCCGTTAGTTGCGTTTACCAATAATGACATCTTTTGTCAAAGTACTTGTATAAACAGGCATTTGTTTATTTTTACCGAATTTTAAGAGTGCTACTTCTCTTTGTACTTCTGTAAAAATATCGACAAGAGATGCCTGATTATAATTAGGAGTCTTTCTATTCACAGCTGCACACAGTTCTTGAATAAGCCACGTTCCATGCTTTTCACTTCTCAAAGCTGCTTTTCCTTGATACGTGCTGTGTAGCACTATCATATCCTCAACTTTTAATACCGGATTGTTTTTTGGCATTTCGTCTTCTATATATTTGATACTGCCTGGAGTAGCGTCTACGTCATAATAGTCATCAAAATTAACACTATCTTTTTTATCCTCTTCATTTTCCACTTCCACAATCCCCTCAAATTCTACTGCTAGCGATGTGCTCTCTCCTCGACAGACCTATAATATTTAAAATGTTGTGAATTAATAATTATCTATTTAAATCTTATTCAAATCTCCATATTTTGTCCTCCAAATTTGCTTGTCTTAAATAATCCAGTGAAAGGAAGCTCTCTAGTTCTTAACATTTTATGAAGCCCAGAATATTGGGAGATCCAGAATGAGGAATAAAGCGATGTTGTATGATTCCAAATAAAAACAACCAAAAAATGGAAAAATCATTGCTCGATGTTTTTGATTTTTTTTATACTTTGCCTGTCAATTGCCTGATATGTTGAGACTTTCAAACAAGTATTATTTTTTTTTAACTCTCGAAATTTTTTTTTGGCGGCCATTTTCGGCGAAAATTGTTGTATCTTTTTTATTTATTAACATATCGAGATAATTTAAAAAATATATAGTTTAACTACAAAATTTTCTAAAATTTAGGTAATAAAAATAAAAATATAACACTGTATAACTTTCACTAATTATTATTTTGCTTAAAAGCTTTTCGGACATACGTCCATCTTCAGTAATAAATATCTTATAGGTAACTAATGAAAAAAGACAAAAAGGAACAAAACACCAAAATTATACGGACTGGCAAAAATCCATAAAGATAATATACCTATTCGACCTTTTGTTTCATACATAGACGCACCCTCGAGCAATTTATCTAAATTTATTAACAAAATATTTTTAAAATTTCACTCAATTTAAACCTAAATACACAGTTAAGAATTCTGTTATTCTTTGTGAAGAACTCAATAAAATAATACCTCCTAAAAACTGTTTGCTCGTATCATTCGATGTAAAAAGCTTGTTCACAAATATCCCAGTAGAAGAAACATTACAAATAGTGAATTCAATTTTACGCGAAAAGTGTGAAAATAGTGAAATGGCAAAAAGTATTGAAGAAATTTTGAAAACTTGCCTCAAACAAAATTATTTCCAATTCAGAGATGACATCTATGTACAAACGTCAGGACTACCGATGGGATGTTCTTTGAGTTCAATTATGGCAGATATCTTCATGGACCACTTTGAGAAAAAACTGTTTGAATCGGATAATCCACTTATTCAACATGTTTCAAATTATCATAGATACGTTGATGACATCTTCTGTACTTGGTCAGGTACAAGAAGGCAACTAGACATGTTCCTAACATATCTTAATAAACAGCATCCCAACATTCAGTTCACAGTGGAAGTAGAAGAAGAAGGAATACTTAATTTTTTGGATCTATCGATATCAATTATAAACAACAAATTTGACTTTAAAATTTATCGGAAACCTACGTATACAGACACAATAATTCATTCATCATCATGCCACCCTACATCACATAAAATGGCCGCATTTAATTCAATGATACATCGATTGTTATCCATTCCTTTATCATCCGACAATTATAACGAAGAATTAAAAACAATTTTAGATATTGCAAATAACAATGGTTACAAAAAGTGTGATATTATGAACATATTACATAAAAAAGAAAGAAATGTTCTAACATACAAATATATTTATCCTAAAACACAACCACAGTCAAATGAAGAATTTACATATAGGAGAATTGAATTTATGGGACAGATAACATATGACGCCTTAAATACTTGTAAAAAAACAACTTTTAAACCAGCATTTTATACTTCAAACAACATTGGGAGAAACATTTTCAATACAAAATCTAAAATCAATAAACTTGATCATAGTGGTATCTATAAATTACAATGTAATGATTGCCCCAAATACTATATTGGCCAAACTGGAAGAAAAATCTTATCCAGATATAAAGAGCATAGAATGGCTCTTAATACAATTAAAGTCAATTCAGAAATGGCGGACCATGCTAAAGAATCGGGTCATTCTTTTAATCAGGAAGGATTAAAAGTTTTATATACATGCAAAAAAGGACATAAAATGAATATTCTAGAAGCAGTAGAAATTAATAAAAACAATGATAATATCATTAATATACAAATACCACCTCTCATTTCTCCTTTAACCCACCCTTTCACTACCTCTACTCATTCATTACCTTAAAACAACACCTCTACCAATAACTACACAGATCCTTATTATAATTCCATTAACCCCGCCCACCCCCCTACCCTCAATTATTTATAATGTTTAACGTTTTGTTCCTTTTTGTCTTTTTTCATTAGTTATAAGATATTTATTACTGAAGATGGACGTATGTCCGAAAAGCTTTTAAGCAAAATAATAATTAGTGAAAGTTATACAGTGTTATATTTTTATTTTTATTACCTAAATTTTAAAAATGAGCTTTCATAGTGTTACCTCTTCAAAAATAGAAAAAAAAATTTTTTTTCTAGTTTTAAAAATATTTTTGATCATCGGCATCTATCGAAAAAATTACTAAATTTTGCTTCAAATTTACAATTCTAAAATTAAAAATTTCTCATTTTCGGATCATTATTTTAGAATGAAAACAACAAGTATCATCATTCATATTTTTTATTTACAAAGATATTTTATGTCACTATCCTCAGAAGCATTGCAAATGAATTTAAGATAGTCCTTCTTTTTCTATAACTAGTCGAACTTTGCTCTTACGTGAAAAAATGCATATTTTGAAACCAAATATCTGAAAAGGGACAGAACGTTTTCTTTTGAAAATTTTACATAACATTAACCGTATTCTTATTAATAAATGGCAAGAATTGTATGAGTGATATCGGAGTGGTTTTTGAGATATGGAGTTTTTCCCGCGGGCTGTTTTTGTAAAAAGAAATCAATACAAAATCCGTTATATTTTTTTTGTTTGTAACCGTAGCGAAATAATTTAAAAAAACATTATATTGAGTTATAATGACACTATATTTTCAAACAAGTATTATTAAAAAAATAATAATACTTGTTTGAAAGTCTCAACATATCAGGCTATTAACAGGCAAAGTATAAAAAAAATCTAAGACATTGAGCAACATGGTCTGGTTGTTTTAGCCTGTTACTTTTCTTACATAAATATCAACCTATTTTCATTTACAAATCTTTTAAAATACTACAATCAGAATAAAATATTCTCCATAATAGATGATATATTTGACGCATCTCCAGCTAAGCGATTGGCTTAGTACTGAGGATATAATTATTAATTTTAAATTAATGAACATACTTGCAATATAAATATCTTGGGAATATCTTTGAAATCTTCTTGTAAGCCGACTTCTTTGTACAAATCCATACAATCGATAAGGTCATCTGTTGTACCTAATTTTCCTTCATATCCATGAGTGAACACTGCGATAATAACACACATGTGCGAAAATGCTTCTTTACCTAAAATATTAATGAAAGATATAAAAATGTCACAAATGTATCGTGTGCAAGACCTATAATCGGTCATAAGGAGGGATAATATTTCTGTAGGTTCTTATTTTGATAAAGCACAATAATGGTTGGTCGAAAAGTGAAGAAAGCTTAAAATGGTTAAAAAATCTTCTTTCATAATTAACCGTGCTCATGATAAAGATATCTAGAGCATTGGAAACATCGTAACAACAGAGGATTTTGCAGAAGGGTCTTTGCGACGAATCCAGTATCGGCGACTCTGGGGTTAGCCGGTCTGAATACCTAAAAGATGTATCTGTACACCTCAACATAGCTTTTGTTCCATAATATAGATGTTTGACATATCATACGTACTTTTTTAAAATTGTAATCTAGATTAAGACTTTTTTTGTTATTTATCATTTTATATATTTTTTTATTTATATCATCACTGTGTTTGCCCCTCTCGGGGCATCGAAGGAGTTTAGTCGAAAGATCCAGACACGGGTTTTTTTGGGCTGACCAGACCTTCAGGCTGGCCACTATGACATCTTCTGTTGGGACAAATGTAGAATTACGGAACTCGTTAGACTTCGGGTAGACGGTAGGTCTTCTTCAATGATGCAGAATCGCTCTGAATGAAAGTCGGCATTTTTTCACTCCAAATAGGAACATTAAAAGGCGAATTAAAAAATAAAAATATAGCAAATGAACTAAAATTAACGTGCATTAATATAATATTCAGATAGAGTAGCAATGCAAGCTTACAAGTCAATTAAAATATATTAATTATACATAACCTTCTTCCAATCTAGCGGAGCGTTGTAATTTTTGTTTTAAATTTCTTGCACTAGGATTATCTTCAACGATTACATCAAAGTCAAGTCTTTCAAATGTTTTCTTCATCTTTTCCACATCATACTCAGTCCCTTTGCGAGGTTCTAAAACTGGAAGCAAAAAATAAGGATCTTTAACATAATACATAATGATGTCCTAATGATGGCGAGTGACAAGGCGATACACGTCGTTGCATACTTTTTTTGACTTGGCATTTCTTTTTTTTATTCTGTTTTTTTTTTCAAGTTTTTCTGCTGAGACCACCTTGGCCAAAAGCTCTTGTGGTCTCAGTGCAGGGTGATATTATTAGAATAATAATAATAGTGGAGTGACAAGGTCTAAAGTCCGGACTCGAAAAGTAAGTAAAAGAAAGTAGTACATAATACATAAAACGACTGAAACTTAGACCATTACCTTAAAAAAAAAACAAATAAATTTTGTATACGGGTAATTATTTTCATCTGTACCATCAAAAAATGTGAAGTAAAAAGCGTATAATAATTGAATATTCATTATATATAAAGAAAAAATAGCTATAGTACTTTATTACACCAGCACAGTAGTATCCCTTGAGTGGGGTAGCCACTGGACTAATTGAATGTAATAAATATACATGTGTCCTCTTTGTGCCATAAAGAGATTAAGGAGAATTATAGTAATAGGTGTAGATTTATATATTACATACCGTGTTTGGCATTGTTAAATGCTTCATCATAGTTGAAAATATAAAGGATTCCATTTTTCTTAGCTCTGTCATATGAAACTAATTTGTGATCTACTGTATTCGCTCTTGTTCCAGTCAAGAATACTGTCTGAATAAGGGTGCTGGTGACATCAGGCGGAAAGGTGAAATGTGGATTAATTTCACCTATACTTCTCATTGATTTGGATTTATTCATAACATGTACAATTTCTTGTTGTAGTGGTAATCGCCCAATAAATTCATTACAAATTTCATCTATAAATCTCGTTCCGCCATTTTCAAGTAAAAATGGCAAAGAACTTCGTACTATAAACAAATTTGTTTCTTCTGGCAATGTATAAAATACGCTGTCGCCTCCACCGTCATGGGTTACGACTGATCTTCGAGCTGCATATATCGCTGGAGATGCTTTAGAAGCCTGAAATGGATATGAGAATTTATATATTAATTAACTGTTCGAGAGTTTGTATAATATGTAGGTATAAGCATTGTTGAAATAAAAGGTATATCGAGAAACAACAAATTTGAAACCTAAACAAATATAGTCATTTTTTCTTGTCGAATACAGATGTCTTTTCAGTACTGAGCCAATCGCACAGAAGCTGGAGAGTTATTAAAAATATATCCCATTGTGACTGGACATCACAAGTTTTAAATCAAGAATGAAATTTCTATGAACTTAGCTCCACAATCACTTTTACTGTGCTTGTGCTGCAGGAAACCTCATAGCATTGTGTTCATTTGACAATTTTCGACTACACACCTGAGGAGGTTCAATATCTTATATGTTCAATGATTGAAACTCTTCCAAAAGAGAGACACTTTGAGAATATAGTAAGGGAATGAATTCTACAATCTTTTGATTTTACGCATAAACTAAGGAGATATGGATTTTATCGAAATAATTGATATTGAAACACATTTACCTGAAATATAAATATCTTCGGTTTATGCACTAAAGATGTAGACTCTATAAAAGCTTGATAAACTTCATCTTCTGTATAAGAATCTTCTTTGGCCAAATACTTTCCAACCACATCATACTGAGAAATGACAAATACGATTATTGCGTCGGCATCATTGAGATCATCCGAAGTAGCTGAAAATGATTTACAATTACAATATAAATAATATAGTCATACCTATAGAAAATAATGTGTACTGTACTATATCTTCACGGCATATTCCACTTGTGGAGTATACCGTGAAGGTATATAAAGGTTTATTATTAATCTTTTAGAGGAAAAACTCGAAGGACGTCTCATTCTTGTTTGTCTTAACTACATAGCTACAGTAGAACGAAACACTTTTTTCAATATATCCAATTATGATATTTTTCTACCTGTGCACTTATGCAATAAAAAAGAGATACAAATCTCACTCTTAATCTTCTCCTTCATCATGCGACGAAATGTATGTATAGTATAAACTTTGTGTAAGTTGGAAGAATCGCACTTCTGCGATAAACTCACCCACTTCACAAAATTATCGGTTTTCAATTTTTTTTTATGTTCTGTATTGCTTGTTTGTGCACTAATTATTTATTATTAAATACAGGAAAATGTTCCATATTGCACACCTATATTTTCAAATCATGGCGATTATACATACCTATTACTTTGGTTTTTGACCTAACTTCATTTGCTGTTAAATTCACGAAAGGATCCACAACACGATAACCAAGATTGTCAGAGAAATGCTCTTTTATACGCTGCTCATCTTGTTCCCTTCCTTTACGTTGTTCGAATTCTATAAATAATACACGCTTATATTATATGAGTTCGTCGGTAGCCTGGAGGTAGAGTCTCGGCCTTGTGAACATGGGGTCCGTGGTTCGATACCAGGTGCCGGCAAACTCCCCTTTCACGACACAAGCTTTTAGTAGCTTACTGTGAAAGGTGTATAAGGTTGTATTTGGGTTTATAACAAAAACCCAGATATATCTTTTTAAAAAAAAAAAAAAAAAAAAAAAAAAATATCAGTACTTTTAACACAGAATACTCGTTCATGCAAAGCAGGATTGCAAGAGAAAAATAAACGTTTTGGACATGCTTTGCAAATATTTTCTTGTATATCTGGTAAATGCATCACAAATGAGACTGTAGGCTGACATATTCTACGAAATCATGAAAGCAAAGTTTTGAGACTATGGATCTGACTGAAATCTAAAAAGATAACAGCACTGAGTTTTTGGTTGACAGTTGAAGCATTAACGATATCTTAAAAAAACGTTCATTCTGCATATAAGGGTGCTAACACAAAGAAAGCGGGTTACCTGCTTTCAGATGCCTGCGTCTACCGGCGCCGAGAATGTTTATATGCATTTCAATGGACACGAACATAGTAAAAGCAGGAACGCCGATTGCGATTTACTTTGCCTGCGCTTACCGGCACTTATCGGCGCTGGCAACCTGCTTTCTTTGTGTTCGCACACTTATCGACCCTCCAGTTCCATAACAAGTATGTCTTATATTTGAGAAATCACCAGTTTTGTAATTTTGGTATTTTATTATATTATGCTTTAAATACACAACAAAAAGTGAAATATACTTTACAATAATCACACATTTGGAGACATACGTTGTCTTTGTTCCGTTCAATAATTAAACAATTTGAAATACTTTTTTATTTGTGGAATTAAGCACTTATTTTTTTTCTATAACAGAATATATAATTTATAAAAAAGAAGCCGTGTGTTTTTTGTTCTTATTTATTTATTTATTTTATTCTTAACTGTACATTGTTTACAATAATACAAATTAAAACATTTATCATAGAAAATATCAGTTATACAATTCAATGTACAGGGGGCGAGTTTATCGCTATAATGCGATGTCTTCCAACTAACCCTTATTTATTTGCGGACATGGAAGAGTGGCGTTGATTGTGTGTAGTACCAATTATTCAATTAAAATTATTGAAATTTTCGATTTGTTGAATTTTGGAACTGGACGGTCGATATGTTATATAGAATCAACAAGGGATATTGCTAAACTCTCCAATAATAATAGGTCAAATATGGCCCGGATGATCCATCTTTCGTGATTCACCACAATATGACAACTATTTACAGTGTTAGGAGTCTAATAGGATGATGTCACTAATTTGGCAATAATGCGCTGTCATGAGGCAAAATGTGGCGCGATGGTCACGTTTCTCAGGGTTGAGGAATCAATATGGAGATAAAGATGTTGATGATTTTCCATAAATAGTGCACTTAAAAACAGATATCGAATGATTTGAGGAACAGATATTATTTTTTGTAACCTACTTGGATATTCATCATGACTGAATGTGTAGACAACTCCTGTTTTGCAGACCAGCTCCAAGGGAAGATCTTTGTAAGTCTCCGGGTTTCTAATGGATACTCGAGGCATTGTAATTCTTTACCTGCAGAATAAAATAAATATTTACAAATAAGAAATCAAAATAATTTATTTTAAGGGTAACTTGCACAGGCGTGCTTTCCATAAGCCTATGCATAAAAGTACCGCATGCCTACAAAATTTATTCACTGTATCGGTGTTTAGGTAGTAGAATTCCATATCGAAAAAATAAAACAGGTGTTTTATTCTACTAAAGATTTATTTTGCGAGAGAGACGTCATTTGTCTTATGATTGACAATGTCCTCATAAGACGAAAGACGTCTCTCTCGCAAAATAAATCTTTCGTCTTATGATTGACAATGTCCTCATAAGACGAAAGACGTCTCTCTCGCAAAATAAATCTTTCGTCTTAAGATTGACAATGTCCTCATAAGACGAAAAACGTCTCTCTCGCAAAATAAATCTTTAGTAGAATAAAACACTTGTTTTATTTTTCCTACAAAATTTATTATTCATTAATTCAAACATAACAGCACATAATACGTAACTTAAATCACAATAACAAAAAAAATAAGGCCAAAATGAAAGCTAGGTGGTATCGTCTGAAATTGTTACACAAAAACGATGAGATCTTGAAATATTTCAAAATCCTATACAGAAAACAATATTTGTAGGGATGTATAAATTTGAAAAGTCTAGCGGATGATTCTTAAATTGCTTGACATTGTTTCCACAATTAAATTGCTTTATTGTGCAAACAAAAAAAAATCATTACGAATAGATAATCAATACCTACAGGAAGTTTAGTCGGTATGAATATTTATTTAAACATTTTACGGTATGAGAGCCTTTTGCATAACAATAAAGTTGACAGAAAAAATATTCCATATATTACATAAAACAACCATAAAAACACAAACATACATCAGACACTAAAGAATACAAAGTCACATTAATACCTAGCAATGAAAACTATAACAAACTTTATATCTATCTAAACATTTGGGTGTTAATCGTTAG
Organism: Athripsodes cinereus; assembly: GCA_947579605.1. Lineage (NCBI taxonomy): Eukaryota > Metazoa > Arthropoda > Insecta > Trichoptera > Leptoceridae > Athripsodes > Athripsodes cinereus. The sequence goes on from OX388321.1 coordinate 1,834,308, forward strand.
ATAAATCAATTATAGAAAATAAAAACTAACCTGCAAATATCAAATTGTATCATTCCATTAATATTTAATGTTATAAAAAAATTAGCCTGTAACCCGAAACATATGTACCTAACTGTTTAATCAAACAAATTTAAAACTCGAAAACTGTTGTTACTTACAAATATTCAATTTAATAATGGAGTTTTACTCATTTGACGAAAATAAAATCAGTATTCTTGAAATGTTTGAATTTAAATAAAATAAAAACTAACGATCATAAATTAAAACATAAATTGATTGCGCAGTTGTTGATATAAAAAAAGTGTCAATAATTAATCAGTTTGATAGTAAGATTAATTCAAAGATAAGAATATTTTTTATCGAATTTCCACGTAATTGACTGACAAACCAGCTGATAAGAAAAAATCAAAAATACCTAATGATAAGAACACTATCATGTTCACAGCGTCACTGATATTAGAACGAAAAACAAAGAAATTTCAGACTGAGAGAGAGAGAGAGGATTTAATTTAGAATTAGGTATATTTACCCTACGTCGCAATTCATTACGTGTAAAATAAATGACACAAGTAATGTCTATTTAGTTTCTTTTGTGTTAATGGGTTTGGGCACATATACAGATGATAAAATTAAGATAATCTTAAGTGTAGAATAATGTTCACACAATGAATCGATCAGTGGCGGAACTGAAGTTTTCATATTGGTTATTCATTCGTTATAAAAAAAAAATTCACAACTTGATAAACGAATTCAATAAATCATTCTATTAATCAAAACTCTATCGCGTCGTCGTCGTCAAATTTTCGATTTGGTATAGGTTCGATTTGTTATTTAATATCTCGTTTGAACATATTAAGTACCTACTGTAATACATTGTACTTGTGGCTTAGTTGCTGATATCCCCGTATTACGATGTCCGGGGGTACCTATCGTCCCGGGCTACATGACTATCCCGTACATTCTCCACCCGCACTTTTTTGTCAATTGTAAACGATTTAGCTATCAGTAATTCACTTTGACAAAAAATCACATTGTAATTTATCATAAAAATTGTTCAGGGCACATAATATTATAATACAATGAATTTAAATTCTTGATACAGACAACTTTGTTATAGATAAAATAATATCATGTACAGCGTCCTCGAGGTGCAATGGCACAAAGATGGCGCTCTAAATACTCTCCGTTTATTATTTATTTATTAATGAATAAAGTCAATGTTATCTACCGACGGTACTAAGTAGAAGTTCATATTCAATAATAAACAAAAACACTTATTATATTAAGTACTTATAATAAAGTCACTGTGGAAGTACAAAATATAATTTTTTTATTTGCAATAAAGTGTTTTTTTTTTTACCTTATTGTCGTTTTTATCCTTGCATGTCACGATTTTGTACGTTGACCAGTATATGCGAATCTCGATACGGCCAGTTAGATACTAGTGTTATGTACAAGTACTAAATCGTAAAACTGCGACGTACCTATACAAAAATTCTGCCTTATCGATAAAAAATGATAACTTATCTATTTTTATCGATAACGTGAGCTATGTATGATAAGCGTTGTGATCAAAAAATTAACAACGCGAAATATAAGAAAGTAGGTACCTAGCCTTGATATAATTATAGTCTATGCACCAGATGAGGCAAAAAATATGAAGGTTAAAATATTTAGTTATGTATGTTTGAGACTTTTTTTTCTTTCATTTTTTTATTAAATAAAGTACCTCAAATTTGTGTTTATTAGTTGATAAGAAAGGGATGGCTGTGAGTTTTGGCACTTAACCAAGGCTCAAGAGCGGAAGATAAGAATTTGATTTTTTTGAGTCACAAATAATGCTGTGCGCCGACGCACCCAGTAGAGATCTGTAATCTACGTGATACAGGAGAGACGATGGTTCTGGCTGGGTCATGTTCTGTGAATGCCCAATGATAGTTGGCCAAAAAGAGCACTGTTCTTCCGTCCGCAAGGGTTTCGTCGGCCCGGGCGTCCCTCTTTCATAATACACCGTTCTTATGACAACGACATCAGAACGCAGGAAATGTCGTGGGAAGAGGTGACGCGATGAGCACAGAGACGTTCTGAATGGAGGAGGCTGGTTTCTGCCCTGTGCTCCCGAGAGGAGCGTTGAGGGCAATGATGATGACGAAGAAAGGGATCTTGATTGGTTTTCTCATTGTTGTATTTAAATGTTATTTTTATTGCTATAACTGTATGATCCATTTAGAATAAATAAAATAAAATAAAAAAATATTATTATTGATGATGATTTTGGATGATTTTATTTTATTTATGACACCGTTTTACAGTCTCTAGAGTCTAGACCATCTCAAGGGCGTCAGTGAAGAGTTCAGTTTTTAATTTGCCTCTGAAGCTAGTGACCGTCTGACCATCTCTCAGCAGTAGGTACCGGTAGGCGATTCCACATAACTGGTCCAACAACACCAAAGGCCCTCTCGTAGAAGTTGGACTTACAGGCTCTATTGGGCTCAGTAAGTCTATTCACGGCTAGTTTCATAGAGCGCAGAGGTCTTCTAGTGGTCGAGTCAAGGGGACAAAGCTCTGTGAGGCACGATGGTGCCATTTTATTAATAGCCTTGTAGACCAAAAGGCACACCTTGTATGTCACCCTTTCCTCGACCCTCAACCAGTGTAGTCGTTCTAAGAGGGGAGTGATGTGGCATCTTTTGCCCTCACGGAAAATGAGGGCAAAAAAATATTACTTATTACTACGAAGAAGTCGACTGGTGTGCAATTACTCTACTGGCTACCCTATTTGTGGAAAAAGTCGTGATGGTATAGACAGAAAGGTAGAAAATTAGAAGTACTTCTTTCTTGATTGTTGTTGGCTTAAGGATTAAGCAACAGTAAACGATTTTATAATCTAGTGTACCTTCTTCTGTAATGGGTTGAAAATTGCAAAAGTAATTTTAGAAAATGAAATTGAAACATTGTGGGGTGAGGGGGATGAATTTTGTTTTAGAAATAGGTGGAAAGATTAAGGCGTCATCTTCACATAGAAATTTTAGTCTGTTTATTTATTTGTCAAATAAACGACAAACGGTCTTCTCTGTGTCAACAAAGAAATTCAGAATGCGTGGCAAACCTCATCGCTGAATTTCGGATGTCAATTTTTAATTTTTTTCGAATACTTGCCTTTTACAGGACACTCGAAAACATACGGAAAAGAATAGGAGACCGATTCTTTGCTGGGTGCTACACGGACTGCCTACAAAAAGGTTTATGAAAAAAAATACATTGCAAATAAACTGCAAGTTATTAATAGATATCACAAAAGATCTATAATGGTCGCGGTGACACAAAGGATGCTTGACCTTTACTTAAAAAAAGAAATTATTAATAACAATACAATTATTTTTTTTTTTTTTTTTTTTTTTTAGGCATTCCACCCAATTCTGAGTGATTTTGCCGTAACAAAAACAAATCAACAAACAAAACTGCAAAATAACATCCTACCGCAACTACGCATTAGAAGCGAGCATAAAAATAAAAAATGTTACAACGCAACTAATTGGTACTTATAATACTTATCCATATAGTGGCCATCTATATACATGTGAAAACAAATTATTTTTATTCCAAAATAATATCAATTTGTAGGGACGGATTTTTAAAGCAGTTTATTATCCATGTTGTAGCTATCTATATATATGGGAATACAAATTATTTTCATTCTAAAATAATATCAATTTGTAGGGACGGATTCTCAAATCAGTTTATTGTTTCCTTTCAAAAACTTTGCAATACTTTTATGAACACTACTGTTATTTAAACACAAGAGATACTGCATGTTTATAGGAAATGAAGTACTGTGTTGTCGGATCTCACTTATAAATTGTTCTCGATTCAACAGCGAACACTCAAAAAATATATGATTCAGTGTCTCATCTTCGGCTCCACATTCGCACGCGGGCGAGTTAATGACCTTGATTTTAAACAAGTGAGATGCGACCGAACAATGTCCGATTCTCAGCCGGCATATTAAAGAAATATCGACTTTCGATAATTTTCCTTCAGCATACCACGGTGAAGTTGGAATTGTATACTGGATATTTTTATAATGAAGCCCTTTGCAAGAAGATTGCCAAACATTGAACCATTCTTGTTTTAGTTTTGACTCGCAATCGTGTAAATATTCATTCCTAGGACGCTGGTATCTTTGAGGATCAGATCCTGTTAAGCAAGCGCTCTTAGCTAATTGGTCAGCTTTCTCATTTCCACCAATGCCCGCATGTGAAGGGATCCACACAATTGCAATCTGCAAACCCTTGGTCATCGCATTAAATAGCAATTCTTTGATTGTCCAGAACAAGTAATCACAGGGGTCATAATTGCCATTACTATCCAGTTTCATAACAAGACTAAGCGAGTCAGTAAAAATAACAGATTTTTCTATACTAAGATTTATTATCTCACTTATAGCCTCTCTAAGTGCAATACACTCCGCTGTAAATACTGAAGAATTTTTGGGAAGGCGAAATTTGGACTCGATTTTGAGATCAGGTATGTAAAAAGCTGCTCCACAACCAATCTGAGGATATTTAGACCCATCTGTATATACGGGTACGGAATCTGGCCATCTACGGGAAATTTCGGACATAAACAAATTGTGAACTATGGACTCACCGTAATTCTCAGTGGTCGAGCGATCAATATCTATTGTTGTACAAATTACTGGGTGATAAGCTATCGTTTCGAACGGAATTGAGTACATCTGAATCTGAAAATCATTTCTAGTAATATTGAGGGAAGTGATCTCCTGTAAAGTGAGACACATATTTGAAATAGGCTTGGCCCGGAGGGCTACATGAGAGGATTGTATTTCCATGAGAGCAGTGAGTCCATTCCATAGTGGGTGTGAGGAATCATTGTACCTTTTTAATAAAAATTTGAAGGTCAATAATTTTCTTCGCAGATTCAAAGGCATTTCTGCGCATTCTACCTGCAATGTATCGACGGGTGAGGACTTCATCGCCCCTAAAATCATACGCAGACACTTGGATTGGATTCTTTGCAGTTTCAACTCGAGGTATCTTGGTAGAGGATCAAGAATTTGGCAACCATAATCCAAGTGACTGCGCACCAGAGAAATATAAAGGGTTTTCATGGTAATGGGATGTGAACCCCACCAGACTCTGGAAATGGCTCTAAGGACATTTATTCCCTTTTCGCATTTCGTTACTATGTGCTCCACGTATATGTTCCAATTAAGTTTTCTATGGAAAATAACTCCCAAAAATTTTACAGATTCGCTCGCAGGAATCAATGTATTGTCGAGATGGATAGATACGTTAGGGATCCTGTGTTTTTTTGAGAAAATCACTACTTGACTTTTCGATGGGGACAAGCTCATGCCATTTTCCTTAAGCCATGTATTCATTGTATTCAAGCCTTCCTGAAGCCTAGCTACTGCAGTGGGAATAGAGATGTCTGAAGAATACACGACAAAGTCATCTGCATATTGAAGAATGGAACAGGAGTTTGGTACAAATGATTGTAAGTCAGCAGTATAAATATTAAATAAGATTGGACTTAGCACGCTGCCCTGCGGAAGTCCTTTATAGACGTTTCTCTCCATCATTCCCTGAGGAGATTCCAACAGAATTTGACGTTCAGACATTATATTGAAAATCAAGAAGGACAAATTGGAAGGGATTCCCATACTTAGTAATTTAGATTTTACCAGTGGAAGAAGTACGTTATCATATGCACTGTTTATGTCCAGAAAGGCCGCAGCAATATTAGATTTTCTGGCGAATGCCATACGAATATCTGTTGTAATCACACTTAAACTATCAAGGGTTGATTTACCTTTTCTGAATCCGAATTGCCAGGGGGGTAAGGTAGACTTGCTCTCTGTAAACCATTCTAGTCGGATTTTTATCATCCTCTCTAGAATTTTTAGAAAACATGACGACAGAGCAATAGGGCGATATGAGCTACTTAAATCAGCCTCTTTGCCAGGCTTAGGAATTGGGATTACAATTTGTCTCTTCCATTGTGCAGGCACATCTCCAGTAGAGAGAATGGCGTTATAAAGATTGAGTAAATGTATAAGGAGAGTTTCAGGAAACTTCTTAATAAAAGAATATGGAATGAGATCTTCTCCCGGAGCTGAGTCCCCTGTTGAATCAATAGCTGATTTAAGTTCATTTAATGAGAATGGGTGAGATATTTCGGAGTACACCTTCAGCTTTGAAGAATGGGGGGTGGCAAGCTCTGAGTTTTGTGGAACGAAAGGAGGCGCTAATTTGTCAGTAAATTCATATATCCATTCACCAGAGGATGAATAGGATTTGTTAGACCCTAACGCCCCACGAAAGCGTTTAATGGCCTTCCAAACCTCAGTCAACGGCGTTTCTGGAGACAATGCCGTGCAGTAATTTTTCCAACCTTGTCTTTTTTTCCTTTTAAGTAATCTTTTAGCCGCGGCTTGGGCCTGTTTTGCTATAAGAAAGTTGCTAAAAGACATGTCCCTTTTAAATGATCGTACTGCAATTCGACGTTCAAGAACTGCTGTGGAACACTCGTCGTCCCACCAAGGTGGATTTGAAGGTTTTTTGGGGTTAGGATGGCATTTCGGGATAGAAATATCGGCAGCAGAGAGAGTTATTTGTTTAATTGCTTCCGCCTTCTGAGAAATATCGGATTCACCTAAGGCCTCTTTACATTGAGCGATATTAATAGAAAGAAAAGACTTAAACTCCTCCCATTTGGCTTTTTTAGTATTAAAACCACGAGGAGAACGTGATATTTTACTTATTTTGTCAATTTTCTGCAAGTGTAAAAGAATCGGAAAATGATCACTTGAATGTGGGTCACTCATAATACTCCAAATAAATAAGGGGGCCAGATCTGCCGTACATAGAGATATATCCACGGCGTTTGGGCGTTGATCCGGAGAGCAGAACCTAGTTGGTTGGCCATCGTTCAGTACGCATAATCCATAATTATCGGCATAATCAAGAACATTTCTGCCTGATATATCTGTATATGCGCATCCCCACGAACTCGAATGTGCATTGCAATCTCCCAATATAACAAACGATTTGGAGAATTTGGAGGTTATGTTATTCCAGTAAGTAAGGTCAAATATTTTTCTTGGTGGGATGTAAACGGATACATAGGTGATGTCACAAATTATTACAGCGACAATCTGCATTGATTGGATGTATGGAAGAGAAATTTGTGTGAATGGAATACTGGAGTGAATAAAAATGGCAGCACCCCCTTTGCCATCACATCTGTCATCCCTGACAATCGAGTATCCGGGAACAACAAATTGGGACATTGGAGGAAACCACGTTTCAGAGATCGCGGCTATTTTAATCTTGTGAGTATTTAATAACTGGATTATTTCTGATCTGTTTGAAACAGCACTACGGCTGTTCCATTGGAGGATAGTAATGTCATTAGTTCTCTGGAGTTGTTGTTATGACATATAATTATATATGAAGAATACTGAGGATTGCTTGTTGATTTTTTTTTAAAGATATATCTGAGTTTTTGTTATAAACCCAAATACAACCTTTCACAGTAAACTATTAAAAGCCTGTGTCGTGAATGGGGAGTTTGCCAGCACCTGGTATCGAAACACGGACCCCTTGTTCACGAGGCTGAGACTCTACCTCCAGGCTACCAATGAACTCAAATATATTAACTATTTTTAAATATTCATAAACAATTGTTTTTTTTTTAATATTTCTATTGTGTCAATTCTCGCTGTATGTAACAGTTAAAGAGTTCAGGTGACATTGAACACCCCTGTCTTACAACTTGTTCGACCCCTTTTTTTATTTTATCGACTGTTATTCAACAGCAATGACCTACAATAATTTTCAACAAAATACTTATATTATATAAAACAATCGAGAAGCATATTTAAGTATATTTAAGTATGTTGAAGAAACATTGAATAAGATCGAGGCATTTGAAATGTGGTTGTACAGAAGAATGCTGCGTATCTCATGGACTGATCGAGTGTCCTACGAAAGGGTTCTAAATATAATGAAAAAATATAGAGAACTTCTAACCACTGTCAAAAGACGAAAAGCCGCATACTTTGTTGGTGAAATGCCCTTCTACAAAATATGAAAATATGCCCTTCTACAGCTTATACAGAAATACCGGATGCAGCAACCCTCATCAGACTGACCCAGGATCGTGGGAACTTTCAAAAGATGGTCGCCAACCTCCTTTCAGAGCGGCACGAGAAAAGATAAAGAAACATTGGACAGTCGCACTGAAAAATAACGTAATTCGGGAGGTTGGCTACCTACTTATACACCCACTGATCGAAGACGTCTTTAGACCTGCAGTGCTACTCTTGACACTCGATTCGATCCTAATCCAATGCCAACACGATTCCAATCTCAATCTCAATTTCAACTTCAAAACCGTACTCTTGAACTCAATCCCGCGCGATCGAAATCGTATTGAGATTGGCGTTCCAAAGCGCGGGATCGTGTTCGCATCGAGTTTGTTGTTGCAATTTTAAAAATATTTTCGCTGCAAATAAGGAATAAATAATTATTTATATGTCGCGTTTGTATGTATACTAAAAGAAACTGTAAGGAAGTAAACTTGAGATCCGAGAGTGGTATATATATATATTTTTGAAACATAAAAAAGTCGAATACATTTGCTAATAATTGTCCTACTTAACGAATATAATAATTTGACGTCGCGATAATATTTTAGGATTATTTTTTTCTGTAAATGGAACACTCATTTCAAATATCAATTCTGACGTTTAGCATTTCAGTGTTGCGTTGTTTGTTTGAATATATTTGGTTATATTATAATTATCAAAAACGTAAGTATTATTTAAGTTGCTGATTAATTTTAATATCAAAATGAATCTATATGTATATTTTTTTAATTTGTTAACTTATAAACAAAGTTATATGTGAACTCCACGAGGTTGATTTGTAAATAAAGGTAGAACTAGTGTTGAAATTAAAAAACAAGTCAACTGCATGTTACACTAATATTTTAATTAATCTTAATTGTAGCAATTAATCTCATAGCGTCCTTTTTTAAATTCAAAATGTTGCTTTTGATAAAAAAAAACTAGTGTTATATTTATTTTTTCTTTCCATCAGCGCCTGGACGAAGTCCACGCATTCAAAGCAGGCAGAGCCCACATCTACAAGCCGGTAGGAGCCCACTTGTAGGTACAAGCTGTTAGAAGTCTCCGCAACCAAACAAGACATTCTCGTCTCGTCAGAACACAGGGGTTGGAACAACGAGAGCAACTCGTATTAATCGAAGAAAAACGGGTGAAAGCAGAGTGCTTAGCGGTGATTGCGTTTAAAATAGCTGCTGAAAAATTGGGGCAGTGTGCCGAATCTTTTAATGAAAGGAGTGCTGCCATTCGTACAGAGTCTGTTCAAGTATCATCAGCCTTGAGGAAGATTGCAAAGACAATATGCAGTAGAAAATAGTTTTAGAATAGAAAAATACTTGTTTATTAAGCATGATGTCTTAATGGTTTTTATTTTGTACATAGTATTTTTTTTAAATAATTTCATTATCAAGTATAAAATTCAATAAAATTATTATGTATTACACAATTACAATTTTGTTATTTTTACAAACCTTGAGAGTTTACATATTCTATAATATATACATAGAAAGTATAATATACATATAATATATAGATACTTAGTTTTGAAAACTAATGTCTTAGGAGGATTTTGAGTTTAAAATGGTATGAACATGTCACAAATGATGCTGTGATACAGGAGAGACGATGGTCCTGGCTGGGTCATGCTCTGAGAATGCCCAATGATAGTTGGCCAAAATGAACACTGTTCTTCCGTCAGCTCGAGCGTCCCTCTTTCACAATACACTGTTCCTGTGACAAAGACATCTGAGCGCAGGGAATTTCATGGGAAGAGGTGACGTGATTGGCAAAGAGACGCTCTGAATAGATGAGGCTGGTTTCTGCCCTGTTCTCCCGAGAGGAGCGTTGAGGTTGATGATGATGATATATATGTAGATACATGAAACGTGTACTTTCAATTCGTCTATGATGTGAATTCCACAGCTATGCATGTCTGGCTTGTATACCTATGTAAGTCATGAACTGCATAAACAACTTACAAAGAATTCTAAATAATTTACTCTTGAAACATATCTTTTGATATTCTGAAACACAACTCCTGAAACATTTCTTTTGATATTCTATAATTTACTATAAATTCCCCACCACTCATGCTAGACACATTTTGCTAATATCTTGCTATTCTACGTATTTTTTTTCGCTGACGAGTATTAACTTGATGCCGGTTTTCCAAATTTATAAAAAAATAATGCCAAACGAGCCATTTTTTAAAGTAATTTAATAAATTACTTCTACTCGATTTCAAAAAAGTTACTTTCTCGCGATCGTGTATGTAATGACAGTTAGTCGATTCCAACACAATCCCACAAAATCGAGTAACTGTCAAAACGACGTCAAGAGTACCAATTTTCAAATTTTACACGATTTCACATCTTCTTCAAATGAACACTCGATTCCAATGCGATTCAGCGCTAGCGTCGAATTTCAAGAGTACCATTTTGAAATTTTACGATTTTGTGATTGGGATCGAGTATCCAGAGTAACACTGCAGTTTTAAGAAATGATGAGGCAATATCTTTCGCCACCTATTGATGTGAAAAGCTTTAGCCAGGACACGAATAGTAAGCAGGTAAAATCTAAGTTTATTTTTACCATCAATGCAATTTCACATAGGTATATGGAGTAGCCAGTGAACTAACTGCATGTAAAAAACATACTATACCATCACAGCATATCCCACAAGTGGGAAAAATTAAGGATGGGTGGAAAACCTCATCGCTGAATTAGAGATGTAAATTATTTTTGTTCGAACTTGGGATTTAAAAGCTAGTATGAAATAACACTTTAAAACTTAAAAATTTCACCTTTTTGGGAATTAAAACACTTGGTTAGAAACGCAAAATTCATCCCTAGGTCCCGGTGTGCGGACAAATTAAACAGGGATAATCTTTAAAAGTAGATTACAAAGTTTTCTAATGTTACAGGCAGAGCGCTAAATCAGTCAGAAAGATAAACGACATCAAATTTTACATAAAAATGAAATGTTTGAATATTATCTTTATATTATTGACTGAAAAATCTACAAAGAACTAGTCTTTTTGTTAAATTTCGTGGCGTTTAATTGAGAGAATTATTAACTTAACAAATGTTATCCATTTTATTTTATTTGAAAGTCTGATTAATTTTGAAAAACTGCTTGCTAATTTGTAAATTTTTAGTGGTAAAGTTTTCTTTCGGGCCGAGTGGCCGTGGCCTCCGGGGCAATTTATGTTCCAACGTTTCACCAACAGCCGCGGCGGGCATCTTCCGGAGTAGGTGCATGCGAGCCCGGAAGAAAATTTTCGGCCGGCCGTGGAAGCCTAAGATCAAACATTATATTTTTTTGTTTTTTGATGTATTTTAGTATATATTTCGAAAGATGTGAGCTGTTCTGTATTATATTTTGAGTTTTTTTGATAATAATTCATATAATTTTGATGTTTTTTTAAGGCTTTTACATCTCTGGTATCCAGGATCTTTGCTGAGCTCTTTGCTGAACTTTTCGACAATCTACCTACATGTTCCATATAATTATGCGTTATTGTTGCAGTTATAGGCGAAAATTCGTTTGTAGTCGATCGCCAAGTGCGTGTTTGTCTAGGGGCTCTGGTCCGATACCGTTATGGGAGGAGCGGTAGTAGTTTTGAAAAGTTTCTGAATTAAGTCGTATGATTGTAAGTGTAGCGGCTATGATTATAACACTTTCACAACGTTGCAAAAGAAAGGGAATTGCTTTTTTTACAGTACGAAATAGATTGCAAGAAACAGTAGGAGGTCATCTTAATACTTTTCATGCTAAAAATTAAAATATACTAAAATAAAATTTGTAATAAAAAAATTACATTTTTTTTCAACTGTAAGCGGACGAAAAATCTTCTATCTATCTACATGATTAAGGAATATCCTAGAATTGGAGTAGTCAGTTTGTTGTTAGCACATGATAAATACTAGCTTCAGTGAATTTTCTCTAATATGTTCTGCCAGAGGAGATTTATTTCTTTGATATATTATTTACAAATAATGAATTAAATATTTTAATTATCTTTATCAAATTTTGTATGTAATATAACATTGCACAATACATACATTCATCTACAATAAAGAAATCAAGCATTAAGGATGGGTGGCATATCTCATCACTGCAAAATTAAGGATACTATCAAATGTAATTTTGATGATGTTTTTAAAACCTGCTTTTTACGAGACATTATAAACTTACAACAAAGAGTGGGAGTCTAATTATTTACTGGAGATTTAACAGAGTATTAATTACAAAATGATTTATACTTAATATTATGTAATTCGTACTGACATCTAGTGTTGAAATGACAAAATGGAATTCACCTTTTTACGTTTCCATTTTTGGTGTTCAGTAAGTAAACTTCAAAGTAGATTCTTCTTGTCATTGTACTCGTACTGCTCAACTGTAATCTGCTTTATTTGAAGTTATGAAACTGTTTGTTGTCTCAGCAATAGTTACATCAGTGGCCCTTGAGACATGAAACTGTCACCCTTTTCAACGCAAGTATGAAAAGTTAAGACGAAAATAATTATATTGTAATATTACTAGTTTTAAACACCCACAGTCTTGCAAGGGTATTGTTCTTTTATCCATGAGGTTTTCGACGACCAACACATTTCTTGACAACATCGAACGATGTATTTTGAAATCGTTGTTGTTTCACGAATGCGCAAGGAATGATATGAAAAGAGGATACTTAATATAGGTATAGGAGGCTGATTTCTGTCTTGTGTTTCCGGTAAGAGCCTTGAAGGGCGATTAAGTTGAGGTGAGCTTGATGTTATTTATCAAAAATGTCAAATGTTCTTTTTATAGTGTCGATTTTTATGCTATGTATCAAGGTGTTGATATTCATACTTTGTATCAGGGTGTCGATTTTTATACTATATATCAAGTAGTCGATATTGCTACTATGCATCAGGTTGTCGATTTTTATAATATGTATCAATGTGTTGATATTTGTTTTATTTATCAGGATTTCGATTTTAATACTATATACCAAGGTGTCAATTTTATTATTATGTATCAAAGTGTTGATATTCATACCCCTTTCACGACACAAGCTTTAAGTAACTTACTGCGAAAGGTGTATAAGGTTGTATTTGGGTTTATAACAAAAACCCAGATATATCTTAAAAAAATGCATCAGGGTGTCGATTTTCATACTATGTGTCAAAGTATTGACATTTATCTTCAAACTAGGGTGTCGATTTTTATACCATGTACATATATAGGTGTTGAGGTTAATAATTCTATTATTATTTTGAAATTAACTTTGCATATCGTTACAGCTATCAGCCAACGCGATATGTACAGATTGTATAAAAGTGTCAATTTTAGACCGTGTAACAAGGTGTCGATGTTTATACTATGTAACTTGGTGTAGGGAAGATAAAATATCGTAAAGGGGTCGCAAGGACTATTTCTTACAAGTGATTGTCAATATTTGGAGGATCTGAGTGAATACATAAAGAAGAAGAAAACAATATGTTTATATGTATGAACAAGCTGAAATATTTATATTATTTTGAATTGTATCGAGAAACTAATTACGTGGATTAACATTTTAATTCTGGTTTCATTAAGGAAAAGTTTCAGGATTATAAAGTATTTACTCAGCAAATTGAAGAGAACATTGTTGTGATTGTACCTTCCACAAATATCTTTTCCCTAACCCTTCTTGTTCTTCTGTGGAATACAGTGATACATTGAAAAACCCTCTGATTACATGGGTAGTAGTGGAAAAATCTGGGGACTTCCGTTTATTCGATTCTTTTAGCTACAATGGCAAAGACGCCCATACGGGAAGTGCCATACGTAGCGGATAACCTAAAGGGCAGGCTGGCCAAAATCACACTAATACTAGGTACTTTTATTATTCCATAACGGCATATTCTACATGTGGGGTAGCCAACAGACCGTCAGCGTGCAATCAATATACAAGTTGTCTACTCCATGTCAATAAAAAATAAAATGTCTTTATTTTTCGAACAGTGGGAGACCAACTTATTGTCAGGTGCTCCACGAAATACTACGGAATAAAAAAATAGTAATTTGGAACTAGTTCGGGTGTGAATTGTCCATATGAATATAAAGAACAAAATGTCATTGCAAAAATAAATTTTAAATACTACGTCAAGTACCTGCATTAAAATTCGTTTTGTCACATAGGCTTTTCCTCTCATTTTATTATCAGTAAGGAAAACTGAATAGGGAATTAAGACCAATAAGCATTAATAAATTACTTGTATGACTTGAGTTATGAACGACCTATTTCTATTTAGAAAACCATATTTATAGTTGTTATCTGTTATGTGCTTTTACCAATAAATAAATAAAAAATGACAAAGCTCCAAAAGATGTTTTTTGCTATTATACACAGTTCAATTTTGTGATCGCATTGAATATTGGACTTCTGTTTAAAATATCCCTATCATGTCACCACGTCATATCCCTATCATGTCACCACGTCATATCCCTATCATGTCACCACGTCATATCCTTATTTGAATCCATCTTATTCGTGGCCAAAAGGATGGGTTGTCAATCCAAATCCCGTCCAGGGCACTACCAAATAAGGTGATACTGTCTTTTCTGTTTTATTTTCATATGGTAGCTTCATGTATTAAAATTTCTACCATGATCTTACGCAAATGCTTCAATAAATAAACCTTTATTGGCCAAAATTTAACATAGATATACAACATTACACAACATTGTCAAATTTGGACCAAAAGACGTTGCTAAGCAACGTATTTTAGTCAACCTTAAGCCCTAACACAAAAAATAATAATATAAAGTGTATTCCTACCCATCTAATCAATTATAAAAAATAAATAAAAATATGTATGTACAGAAACCAAAAGTGAAAAAATAAAAGTTTATTTTATGTATGTAAGTATAATTCATTTGTTAATTTTTATTTATTGAGTTGACATTAGTTTTGCGAAACTCCATTTTATTTCATATAACAATTATTTTTTATTTAATTTATTCATTAAATTAAACAAGTGATATGTGAGCAAAGTTTCATTCAATAATAAAACTTTTGCATCAAATGGTTAGTAGTTGTAAAAATGAGACAATATTTTTTTGGAAAATCTGTTATTATTTTTACATAAAAAAGTGTATGGATCAGCGATAAATATTTTGCAAATCTCTCATTTTGGTTTATCCCTTGCTTTTATTCAATATTATTATTGCAGACCAGATTATGAATGCAATGAAATTAGTGCCGGAACGAGCGTGATACTCGTAAATACTTTCTTTGACATTTTTATTTCTCAAATACGTTGCCGTGTCGTTAAAACCGATACAGGATTTGACATGAGACTTAAACTAGATGGGATGCTAAATCCCACTCTTCAATAATACCTTCTGGAAAATAGAGCTGTGTAGAGTTGTACAAAGTAACATAATATGTCACAGTCATAATATTTTTTATTTTCGATACAAATTTATTGAGAAATTTGTTAAAAGCAATGACATCTTAGGTAAATAACTGAAACAAATGTTTCTTTCTACTATAAATATTGATCACGAGAGAGTCGAACATCAAGTTATCAGGTCATTATCAATCCAATTTCATTTGTGTCGTGATAGGGGAGTTTGGCGGCACCTGAGATCCAACCGCGAACCTCATGTACACGAGGCTGATACTCTACTGCCAGGTTGCCGATGAAATCTGGTAATGATCTCCTTTTTTAACTCTCGAAATGGTCTATCTATCTATCTATACCATCACGGCATATCCCACAAGTGGGGTAGCCAGCAGACCAGCTGCATATAAAAAATCTCGAAATGGTCTCCTACTTTAATCTACAAGTACTAAATGTAATGTATAAGGCAGGAGTAAAAAAATAAAAACATTTTACGTCTTTACTCAGGGATGAGGTTTACCATCCATATATTAAATATCTTAGTTTTTGATGGGTCGGAGTGGACAGTTTACATGTTTATAACGAGTTCGTCGGTAGCCTGGAGGTAGAGTCTCGGCATTGTGAACAAGGGGTCTGGGGTTCGATCCCAGGTGCCGGCAAATTCCCCTTTCACGACACAAGCTTTTAGCTTACTGTGAAAGGTGTATAAGGTTGTATTTGGGTTTATAACAAAACCCAGATATATCTTTATAAAAAAAAAAAAATAACATGCAGCTGGTCTGCTGGTTACCCCACTTATGGGATATGTCTTGATGGTATACTGAAAGTTGTACAAGGGGTTTGGTGTATAATTATACTGAATAAAATGATAGCAGAACAAATATAATACCAAATTCTCCTGTCGGCTAGTCTATAAAATAATTTGAAAATGATGATTTGAATGTTCATATTGATATTTTCAACAAACTTACTATTTACTTTTTGTATGGTTTCGGTTCTTATTAATTTTCTTAGCTAAATTGCTGCGTTCAATAGTTATTGCAAATTTAATCCTTAGTTCCCATCCAGAAGCCACTGCACCGCCTCTGGGGTCGTTCTATGGATGTACATTTTCAACTTAATTTACAATAATTTTATCGCGATGTTAGAGGCTCTACTATGATTTTCATTCTTTTTGATGATGTCTCTGTTGTGTTTTTTTCTCTCTATTTTGCTTTTTTATGTTATGATCTCAGTGCAGTGTGAGGTTTGTTAGATTAAAATCTTAATAAATTCTGAAAGATTTGGCGATGCTGATGTAGTCCATATAATAGAGTCTCGGCCTTGTGAACAAGGGGTCCGTGGTTCGATACCAGGTGCCGGCAAACTCCCCTTTCACGACACAAGCTTTAAGTAGCTTACTGTGAAAGGTGTATAAGGTTGTATTTGGGTTTATAACAAACAAAACCCAGATATATCTTTTTAAAAAAAAAAAAAAATTAAGAAATGAAGACAAAATGACATCCTTGTATTTGTCATTCTATATGAAATTAATTGAGATTTTTGCAATATAGAATTTCGCTACTACTTGAAAACATAACAGTGAAATGAATACATTGAAATAATAATAACAGTTGCTGCTCTTTCAAGCTAACACTATTCTTTAATGTACGACGTAATGGGTTATTTTGTTGTCATGGAAACGTAAGACAAGAGGGATTGGTATGTTTGAGGAGCACAAATCCGTAGACAAAGAGGTTAAAGACTCGTAGACACACTTTGTGAGTGTGTAGCAGTGTAGATACATACATCAAACCTACGCGACTTAGTACTTACAAACCACTACGATAAATGTTAAGTGGTAGGTCGGTAGGTTGATGATGAAGTGCTACGGTTTTGCGCACGTAAACTAGGAAGGTATTCATATATAAATGTACATACAAACACTTTACAAACAAATAGTATATTATGAAACTAATCAACGTAATAAAGCTTTTGTCAGCAGTCACATTACGTTATTTATTGAAGATTATAAATGAAAATCGAACAAGTGGACTCAATCACACTCCCTTTATCGCTCTCCATGGCAAACTTATTAGAAGTCGTCGACTTGAAATACCACCAAAGGGATGGAGGAATATTTAGGGATTCACCAGAATGCACCAGACTCTGGGGGTCTAGATGAAGAGAATGAAAAGAAGAATATAAAAAAATCTACAACCCACAATGAATACATTTTCCTGACCTTTCAAAAATCAAATGTAAATTAATAGTACCAATTGAGAGCGTCCTTTTTACATATTAATGAAGATATAGCAGATAAAATGAAAATATTCCACAGAAAAAGGCGATATTTTTTCCCCAACTTAAATGTAAACTGTGAATTTTATTTTAATTGGAGGATGATCACTCAATAGACATAAATTTGCACATTATATAGTATTACACATATGACTTTATTATTTTTCATGACTCATTGTATTGTTTTTGTTGCTCATTGTTTTATTGTTTAATCCTGCGATTATTGCTTTGTGAGCATTATTCTATTAATTTTGTTAACATAATTTACTCTATTCTATTGTAATTGTTGTTTGTTGATTTTATCTATTGCTTATTTATTGCTTATTGGTGTTGCTGTGTGTAGTTATGTATGTTTTGTAGAGCACATAAGGGTAATATAGGGATCTTCACTGGTTTGCTTATTGCTAAATATATTGTAGACTATTATATTTTTTGTATCAACTGTATGTATCCTGTAAAAATTGAAATAAATAAATGACAATTTGATAACATAAATTACATCGAAAAATAAATAAATGTATAAATATTTTAATGGGTGTTAAAATAACCAATAGAGGGGGGGGCTACAAAAGTATTGTCACCTGTCGCCGTCATAAAAATGCCAAAAATGGTACTGGGTAGGGTAAAATAATCACTCTGTTATTTCCAAATCATTTGAATTAAAAGGAAGCTTCACATTCATAACGTTAAAAAATAATACAAATTGTTCCATCAGCGTCAAAATAAATGAGTAAAATTTCAAACTTTTAAGTAAACTTTTCAAATTTATAATTTCGGTAAATAATTAATGTGACCCTTTGACAAAACAAAAAATTACTGCGGGTTTGTCGACGATATTTGCCTTACGTATTAATCTAACTAAGGGTAACAAAAAATGACATTAATCCTTATAAATTATGTATGTAATTGTAATATTAGATAAAATAATATTGAACAAAAAGTTAAGTATGAAAAGTTGATCTTTTGGTACACCGATGGTTCAGAGGCGAGCGAACAGGCAAAAGTGTAAATGAGGAAGAATATCATTCAAACAATACCTATCTATTTTACACAAAGCGGCAAATTTTAGAAAGTCCTTTTTTAAGGAACAGGAACTCAGTGATTTAATGGATGAAAATCAATAAAATTGGTTCGTCCTTAGTCTTTTTAGATTTTCTCCAGTAAAAACACATGAATTTTATTCTTTTTCGATTGTTTTATTATTTAAATTATTTTTTTGTTTATTATTAATTAGGTATCTGGTGCCTTGTAGGTAGTTATATTGTTTTATTCAATTTTTAATCCTTTATATATTTTAACAAATCTTTTAACTTTCAAATAAAATAATAATCTTAATTTAAAAACAGACTCAAGTCTAGTGAGGCAGTAAATTCCATTAACTATAATTGTTACAAGAATATGTGTGTATGAATCTGGTGCCTTGTAGATAGTTATATTGTTTTATTCAATTTTTAATCCTTTATATATTTTAATATTATATATTAAATTTATATATTATATATTATATATTTATATATTATAAATTTATATATTATATATTTATACATTATTTATCCTTTATATATTATATATTTCCTTTATCAACATCGTAGAGAATCATTCGAGAAATTTTTCTTGGAAAGAGAATTGCTAAAAACACAAACTATACTTGACTTTGGCTACGAAAATGAAATTTCTTACTATGTATTTTAAAACAAACACGCTGTGAAGAGATATCTATATATCGTTGATTTTATTTTATTATTTGTTAAGTTATTAATTATTGTAAATCATTTTGTGACTGAAAAATGTTATAACTGTAAATCACAAATTTTACATCTTAAATTAAGCGATGAGGTTTGCCACCCATCCTGAATGTCTTGATTTTATATTGGCACGAAGAGGACAGTTTGCATGTTTCTTATATGCAGCTGATCTGCTGGCTACCCCAGTTGTGGGATATGCCGTGATGGTATAGTAGTAGTATTTTAACAAATCTTTTAACTTTCAAATAAAATAATAATCTTAATTTAAAAACAGACTCAAGTCTAGTGAGGCAGTAAATTCCATTAACTATAATTGTTACAAGAATATGTGTGTATACAAGAATATGTGTGTATGACTCAAGTCTAGTGAGGCAGTAAATTCCATTAACTATAATTGTTACAAGAATATGTGTGTATACAAGAATATGTGTGTATGACTCAAGTCTAGTGAGGCTGTAAATTCCATTAACTATAATTGTTACAAGAATATGTGTGTATAAATAAGTTAAGATGGTTTGGGCACGTGGAAAGAATGAATGAGGACAGAATGATTAAGAAGATATATTTGGCTGAGAGGAATGGTGCTCGGAGACGTGGACGTCCGAGGATTAAATGGCAAGATCATTTAAATCAAATCCTACAGGACGGTCACGTGTTGAGCACGTTGAACCGGAGAGCATGCATGAGGAATTGTATCACAGTGACGGAAGCGAAAGATGTATGCAAGGATAGAAGGAAGTGGCGCTCGATCCTTTCTGCCTACCCCGCGAGGGAAGCGGCGTGATGGTATGTATGTATGTATGTATGTTCAAAGTATTACCTTTACGTTGTTATAATATAAATAATATGCAATGTATAATGAGTATTCGAGTCTTGTTTGTTCTTATGAAGTTTTGATGTTTTAGTTAATTACAATTTAAAATAATGTTTGCCCAACACAAAATAGAAAAAATCATAGATATACTTAGTAAAAAAATAAGATCATAAAATACACACTTTTATTTTAATTGAGTGCACATTGTTTTGTTATTTGTATAATATGTGTGTATTTAGATATAAGAAATGATCGCTAGTTTTTGTTGGTTGATTTTTATAGAAGAGTTAAGTTTTTTGTTGTTGTTAAAATTATGGAAAATAAAAAAAAATACTTTGGAAAAAATTTGACATAGTATAGTTTAGCTCTGATATATAGTTATATTTTCATAATAATAGGTATAATATAAAGTCAGCATAACTTATAGCTTATAATCTCACAGGATCAATTAATTGTTATTAATATGTTGTATAGTAGTGAAAGAGTGTACTATAACTGACGCACTGTGGTTTTGCAAGCAATTCAGAGCACCTAAATTATTTATATTTTATTTTCTATAATAGAGATAATATCTTTCTGCTAGTACCCTGTCAGTTTCCCTCCCCCCCACCCCGACGTTAGTAATCTCTCTGGCAAAGGTTTTGCGGTCCTGCGTCATCAGGTAAAACTTCTTCACATCTCTTATTCAGGACGTCTGTTTTCTGCTAGCTTGGCGAATTTTTTTCTTGCGCGATACGTGAACCAGATACGCACTTTGTCATACAGACAATATTATATTAAGTAAATAAATTTAATTGTAAATTTTATTTCGACAACAAGTCGAAAACATGTCACTTTATAATTAAATATAAAGTAAAACTTAAACTTATTGTATTTTCTTCCAAATATATTTTTTTTAAAAAAGATATATCTGGGCTTATTATAAACCCAAATACAACCTTATACACCTTTCACACTAAGCTAAAAGCTTGTGCCGTGAAAGGGAAGTTTGTCGGCACCTGGGATCGAACCATGGACCCCTTGTTCTGGAGGCCGAGACCTTATTACAACTATTACTACTACACCATCACAGTATATCCCACAAAGGGAGTAGTTAGCTATTTTCAATAATAGTGTAGTTTCAATTTCCTATAACCTGTTAGAAAAAAGTAATTCCACTTGTAGTACAAGAATAATAATATGCAGACTCTTAAAATGTAGAAAATTTACTTTAATCACACATGTGTATGTAACCTCATAAAAATGTTAATTTCAAAGACATGATTAAGTCAGAACAGATTTTTTTAGTTACATTAAAATCTCTGTACAAAAAAGATCTTAAAAATAATAAATCACTCAATAAATTAGATATTGCTACCACTGTGCGTTGGTTGATATCGTTCTGGGTGTGATTTCACTTTTAAAGGAAGTTATTAGGATAAGGAGGTAGCAAAGTCCCTCATCAAAGGTAACTAAAAGGTTGTTGTTGCTCGGCTCCAAGTATTATTAAATGGTTCTTGTTTCCAAACTTATTTAATGACTCTTTTCCTCAGACGTTGGCTGTTTCTACCATAGAATATTATTATTGTCGAATTATAAATATCCGGAAGTGCCTTAAGTGTCGCCATCCGAATCAACAGAATTGATCTCAACGCGATCTTTTTTGACCTAGTATCTTATATCTTATGGATATAGGTTTCCCAGTTTTATCTGAAACTTTGAGAGTGTTCTATTAAAAGAATTTTAGTATGTCACAATACGTAACTGAAAGAATATTCTAGTAGTGAATAGTGCCTTTAGTGACTATTTCTTCCAAGGAAAAGGTTTTTGTCGGGGGTAACCCTTCAGGTAAAAACGTCACTGAATTAATACAACATTTTTCATACTGTGGAGGTTCCGGCAAAGAATATATTGTCTTCCATTCTTTTCTGAAAGTTTTCGAGTGTCCTGTAAAAGACAGGTTACGTTTAATAAATTTAACATCTTCAATTCAGCGATGGGATATGCCACCTCAAAAATTTTATTGGCTCATAGAAAACGACTTGTATATTTATTACGTGCTATTGCTGGACGTGCCGTAATACTATGATGATGTCGATTTTTTTTCTACTACTACTACTAGTACTACATATACCATCACTGCGTATACCACTAGAGGAGTAGCCAGCGGACAAACTGCATGCATCAAACATGCAAGTTATCCTCTCTGTACCAATAGAAGTTAAGACATTCAGGATGGATGCCATTATTCATCGCTGAACTCATGTTGATAAATATCTTAAAATGTGATGTTATACGAATGCCCATATTTTTCAGGACACAAAACAAGAGAAGAATTAACAGTGTAACACTTATTTTAGTGAAAAACTGTGAATAAATTTTTGGTTAAAATATTAATGATCTAGAGTTTGTGTGTTCACATTGTGAAAAGACATTTTAAACATATTTGATATCAATAAAACACTGTTTTACTTTTCACTATTGATTTATTATTACTCAAGCGCTTTCGTCAAGTTAGCTTGACATTTTCAAGAGAACTCTCAAGAGAGCTTGACAGTTCTCTTGAAAATGTCAAGCTAACTTGACGAAAGCGCTTGAGTAATAATAAATCAATAGTGAAAAGTAAAAAAATTATTAAAAATTGAAATTATTATAAAAATTGACAAATATTAGAAGTAGTTTTAAAATATTGAAAATATAAGAAATTTTTTTTTTGCTAAACGGTCGAAAGAGCAAATTGAATAATATAGATACAGAAACATAATACACTTTTTTATATAAAAGAAATATCAAAATAAATTAATTTTAAATTATGAACTTCTAGATTATTCCCTTTCTATTATTTTGATTTCTTTGTTGGTTTCATCGTTTATTTTGAGTGCCTAAGCACAAATATTCAATTACCGAATCCAAGTGAAGTTTGTGTGTAATTCCACCGAAAAGAGAATCTATTGTTTTATAAGATAAGTAGGCATTTGTTAAGTATCCGCACAAAACAGGGCGATAGTTCTATCAAAACGGGCAATAAATTTGAATAAATATCTTGAAATTTTCTTTCACCCGTAGATCAACCGGTAAACAATCGATCTCTTTTCTGTAATTTTTTGAATAAGTCCTGTTTTATAACATAATATATGTTGAATAATTCTTTATACAAGCGTTCAAAAATAGTGTTAAAAAATGGGTCTTTGAGTGTCCTGTAAGTGGCAGGTGTTCGTCAAACCTCTGTTCTAAGATACGTTGCAGATTGAAAATGCTGTTATTTTATTTTTAGTCGTATGTTTATGTTTGCTTCTTCAGCACGAGGGAAATCGGAGGAGTGTAGATAAAAGAAATCCACATGTTGAGGTTTTGATAGTTTGGTGATTTTGGTCAGCCAATCTTTCAGACTGCCAACTATGATGCACCTCCCGTGTGGACAAATTTTCTAGTGTAGAAATTAGAGTTGGATAAATCGTAGTTCCCAGATATCTGCACTATCCGGTTGGTCGGCGGGTCCTTCAGGTTCTCAGACCCAAGATGAATAAAGAAATGAATAATTAATACATACAATGGTTACTTTACTGATTACAATAATAATGTATTAGTTAAAAAAATAAACAGTTTGCAAAATTAACATACAACAAGCTACCTCACTAGGCGTAGCCCGTACAGAGGTAGAGTCTACAACCCGTATAGAAGTAATGATTACCTCACTTAAGGTCGATGTAGTGATGGTATAAATAGAAAGATATATATTCAATTTTGATTTACTGCTTTCATTATGAAAATATCTCCCATATTATTTGTTGAAATGCTTACCTCACCTTTCTTCAATGTTATTTCATCACTCGAATGAATTCTGCGTCAGGAACTTCTCAACAATATTAGGTATGCCTACCTTTCTAACAATAAATTAGTAATATTTACAAGTCTTATAAATTGTCTATAATTGTTTATTCTATACGTCTTCATTATATTATCTTGAGGAAATGTTTGAGTATCTGTTGAGTAATGACTCAGATTTACGAACGAAAAAAAGAACGCATGATAAGTAAACAGAATGAAAACATAGACATTAATAAAAATTAGTAAAAAAGTATTTGAATAAAATGGGTAAAAAGAGAAAAGAAACAAATTAAATGAATAAATGAGGCAAGTAAATAAAAGTATATAAAAGTGGACCTCTTCTAGAGATATCAATTTATAGCTCAAACTTTTTTGCTAACTCATTTTCAGTACATGGTGCACACTGTTGGAATAGTCTGCCTTTTAGAATAAGGTTGTTCCTACTCTTCACGCTTTCAAGCTTGCGGTCAGAGAACATTTTCACACTCAAAATTAGGCGTCTAATTCCAAGTTCCTTTTTCTACCTTTTTTGTTACTTGTATCTTCACTCTTTTTCCTTTAAAGGTCGAGAGAACTACCAAACAGTCTTCTCCTAAATTCCCTGGTAAAGAATAGGTCTCCGATACTTTCTGCAAGTTTTCGAGTGTCCCGTAAATGGCAGTTGTTCGTTAAACGTCACGTATAAAATAATAAAAATTCAGCGATGAGACATGACTACCATCCCGAATGTCTTTTTTCAATTGGCACGGAGGCGACAGTTCGCTAGCTACCTCATTTGTTCGATATGCCGTGATAGTATAGTAGTAGTATATTATTTAGATCAAATTCAACAAAATCTTCCACTTTTAACGTCGAGAACATTAAATATATTAAGTATTTTTGTTTTTTTTTTTGGAATTTAAATAAAATGCCAAAGCTATTATATAATAAGATATAATAATATATTATTAAAGAAATTAAAGTACATATATAATGATTTGCCTGAGTGCCAATAATAAAATAAAGGTGTATGTATGTGCGTAGAGCCTATTTATTAATCCTTTGAAAACCGAAATAAAATGCTTTAGTCTTCCAGTAATAATATTCCTAGAACAATATCTGCTGGGACCAGTGGTAGAATATGTACCACTCCATTCCGCAGCATCCCGTAGAACAACATTCCTGACGCAATAAATTTACTGGAACAACTTCTCCGCGCATGCGACAAAACAGAAAGAGACGCTCTTATACACCGCCCTTATATTAAATGTATCGCTTTCCTTCTCTGAGAAAAGGAGCGAATGCCTTGAAATATTTAGTCAGCTGTTGAAAAAGGATGAATATAGTTTACCTAACTTCCATTTCTATTCCTGATGTAGGATATTGAACCGTCTACGCTATACCATTTTGAACAATGCGTAGGGATTTTTTTGATTATACGAATAATATTCAAAATGATCATCTTAAAAAAGTATTTAGTAATTTTTCTATGATATTTAATTTTATTCAGCTATTTTGCTTTCGAATTAAATCAAAATTAATTTATTATGTGCGAAATTTAATATCTTTAATAAACTCTTAAATCCGTTTCACAAAGTTTAAATAATCAGTTGTGTAAATAAGAAAATATTTATTCACTGTGTCGGTGTTTAGGTACTAGAATTCCATGGCGAATAAAATAAAACAAAGGTTTTAATCTACTATTCCAATAGTAGAAAACAACATTTGTTTTATTAAAATTCGTAGAAAATATTTGATGAAATAAAGAAACATTTGAGTTCAAATCAAGATACATTTTTTTTCATATGACTAATATTCGAAATGAGATGATAAATATATGCAAAAATACAAAGATGATAAAAAGATTTAAATAACTTGTTGATTTTTATGGTAGTCATAAGCTCACGCCTGAATGTGGAGAATCGATATTTTAATTTTAGAATTATGGTTATGTGTTATGTTACAAAAACATATTTTATGAAAAATATCATTCTAACGGATTTTAAATTCCATTATTCATACCAAACTATCACACTTTAAAAGTATCATTGGAGTACATTAGTTCATTGTATTTTTTTAAAGATTGGTAAGGGAAATATTCAGTTCTAAAGTTCATACAATTATGTTGATACATTTGTGGTGAATACGGTACATGAAAAGCTTCGAAATCAATAAAAAAATAGACAAAAACATATTGACCTATTAAAAAATGTATTAGAAATATAATTTTTGGAATATTTTTTTCAATAAAGACGATTTATAAAAATACTGAATTTTTCCAGATTTTTTTTTTCAAATTTACTTTGTACCGAATAACGATAGAATTTTTTGTAGAACTCGAGATGGTTTTTAATTAAAAAAATATTTTAGTTTTCTCTATTAACCTTTTAATAGTATTTAGCTATTTATATTATTACGGAAGAATAAAAGGATTTAATCTAAATGGAAAAATTAAGTAAAAAAACTGTATTTTTCAAAAGGTGTTTAGTATTAGAAATATTAATTATCCATTTAGATTATTTTTTTTATGAACAAATAAAATAAAATGTTTTACAAGCAAAGATTATTACATTAAATTTTATCGTATTTTGACGATTATGTTCATGGTTACAAATGCACGACGCATGATTTCTAGTGAAAATAGTATTGTTGCGCATCAAACAATTTCATCTCAAAAGGTATAGCGTAGACGGTTCTTGGCGTATGTTGTAAGGTTATTCTGTTCGGTCCCGCGCTGACAATCGACGCGGGTATGTACCCCCTAGTCCAGTGTTGCTTTCAGCGTCGTACGGTCGGTACGTTTCGCGTCTCGACGCTATTTCGCCGGTATATTGAGGTTACATACAAACAGGCGTATCGATACGTTCTGTTAAAATGCTTTTTAATTAAAAACAACATAAAAATACAATCAAATCTTTAATAAATAAATAAAAATAACATCAATAAAGTGTGTTCTTTGATATACAATAGTTGACATTGTCGTTGAGTCCTTGTTTATTTAATAAAATTAAACATTTTTATCATGAAATATTAAATTGATATATTTGTCTTCTACGCTTTTTATTATTATTGTAACAAAATTTGAAAGGAATATAATTCCAACGTTTTTGTGGTTTTTGTGAAAACAAATAATTTTTAAATTAATCATTAATTGGTGATTTATATCATAGTGTTGTTGTCTGAGGAATATTTTATGTGATTTATGTGCTTATTTGTGTAAACAGTGATAAGTGTTATCAGTGAGATAAACGGTTTAAATAAAAAAGGTAAATGAATCATTTGTAAAGTTTGTTATTAGGATATAACATAGCTTTGATATAAACTTCAGATTTACAACATCAAACAACAATAATTTAATTTGGTTTTCTTCGAGCCCATGCTTTTGATATCGTAAAATATTTTTATGGACGTATAAATTTATATTAAAAAATAAACAAATAATATTTTACTGAATACTTTTATGAACCGGCTCTCACGTTGTTAATTACTCATAAATTCACTTTAAAAAAACTTTAAGTCACATTGAAAATATTTTATAAACTTTTTTGAGTGTGTGCGTTTAGAACTATAATTTGAATATTTTCCGTGTATCTCTTGGGGGCATAGTAAAGACACAACCTTCTTTAATGTTAAGAGAATTTCATAGTAATATTACACTGCAAAAGAGAGTTTTATTATATTATCTTCTAACGCTGTATTTTAAATGGGGTAGGCAGAGAAAACGAAACGCAAGTTTGATCATCCATTACATATTTCTTGCATTTTTAACACATTCTTAGATTTTCTCAAATGTGCAAACCAATTTTTACCGGCAAACTATTTACATGCAATAAAAATGCAAGTTATATATTCCGTGCTAATATACAATTGATATTAGAATTGAAGATGTTATATGTCTTCAAGGTTTTTTACAGTAAGGTCACTTTTTACAGTAAGGTCACTTTTTTACAGTAAGGTCACTTTTTACAGTAAGGTCACTTTATATAGTAAGTTTTCGAGTATCCTGTAAAACGCAAGCATTCGTAGTATGTCCCTGTAGGAATTCCTGCAATCCAAACACGGTCATAAGGGATTACATAAATAAAAAAATGAAATCTCATATCAAGACATTTTACAGTAAGGTCACTTTTTACAATAAGTTTTCGAGTATCCTGTAAAACGCAAGCATTCGTAGTATGTCCCCGTAGGAATTCCTGCAATCCAAACACGGTCATAAGGGATTACATAAATAAAAAAAATGAAATCTCATATCAAGACATTTTACAGTAAGGTCACTTTTTACAATAAGTTTTCGAGTATCCTGTAAAACGCAAGCATTCGTAGTATGTCCCCGTAGGAATTCCTGCAATCCAAACACGGTCATAAGGGATTACATAAATAAAAAAAATTTAATCTCATATCAAGACATTTTACAGTAAGGTCACTTTTTACAGTAAGTTTTCGAGTATCCTGTAAAACGCAAGCATTCGTAGTATGTCCCCGTAGGAATTCCTGCAATCCAAACACGGTCATAAGGGATTACATAAATAAAAAAAATGAAATCTCATATCAAGACATTTTACATCTTCAACTCAGCGATGAAGTATGCCTCTCATCTTGAATATCTCAACTTTTATTGGCTCGGAGAGGACAACTTGCATAAAGTTTAATTTATCGACCGACGGTTCTTGGTGGAAGTTCATATTAATAACGTGTTTCAATAATAAATTACGACAACTTGCATATTGATAATTCCACATGTAGATAATTCTGTGATGGTATGAAATATATCTTATTTGTGATACCTGGTTTTTATAGGTAGGAATCTCAAAAACTTACAAAAAAGGGTGGGCACCTATTCTATGTCGAAGACATACATAATATGCAATAATATATTGGACCTGTTTCATCTGGATATTTGAATTGACTAGTTTTCCAAATTTTGTGCAACCTGTATTTTTGAACGAAGGCAGGTCCTTTTACAGAACAACTACAGAAAATACAGGGAAACTTATTCTTTACCAGATAATCTAAAGATTACGGCCTTATCTAATATAGTGTATTGTTTTTAAAGATTAAATTCTATGACTCGATTGCAATGTTCGATAGTTATGCAAAAAATGTGCAACAGACCTTTTTATTTCATTTATTTATTTATAAAATAACAAATTAATAGAAACCATCATAAAACTATCAGTTCAATGTACAGAGGGCGTTTTCCACTAGTTTGCGATATCTTCCAACCAACCCGAAAACAGATTTTTTGACATAAAAATTAAGAATATTTCGAGTGTCCCGTAAAAGATAAGTGTTCGACAGAATAAAGTCATATTACATCTTAAATTCAGCGATGAGGTATGCCATCCATATTGAAAGTCTTATCTTTGGTTAGGAAAAGACAGCTTGCAAGTTTCTTCCATGCGGCTGGTTTGTTGGCTACCTCACTTGTGGGAGATGCCGTGATGGTATAGAAGTAGTAGTTATTGAGAATATTCTGGATTAACGGTATGCCTCATTGCTGAATAGAAGATGCATGATGACTTGTAGAGTTTAATGACGGATGTGCGGTTCCGAAATTCCAAAATTAATACGATTAAAGTACATTAGAGTAAAACATGTCAAAGTTAAGTAAATGGTACCGACATCGAGAAATACGTGGCTAGATCACGTGGAATAAACTCTCTAGGATAGAGGCGTGTTGAATTAAGGGAATCTGCGTGCATGTATGAGGAATTGCAGGAATGTGGAGTAAGAGAAAGAAATATTGGTCAATATGGTGTTCCGTTCTCTCTGCCTACTTCACTTGGAAAACGGCGTGAGTTTAAAGATATATTAAGATCAATAATAGTTACAAATAATAACAATTAACATATTTATTGTAAAAACGCTGGCAAATCATTAGGAGATTTCGAAAAACATTTAGTATTTTCTATATACCCTTTTTCTTCTCCTTGTCCATTTAATAGTCCCACATGGTGGTGGGGTATGTCTTTCTTGTTTTATTTCCCCACTTCGTATTGTCGAGTGCATCCTCATGGGAAACGTCAAAGTTCTGTATGTCTTGTCTAACTACTTCACACCTTCTGTGCTTTGGTTTTCCTCTTGGCCTTTGCCGGTAACCATTATTCATTGTGCTTATTGCTTTCATATTCAGGGGGCTTACTGACCACATGACTCTACCATCACAACCTGCATCTTGTACCTATCTCAATCCAGTTTCTTATTTAAACACTTTTTTTATCTACAAAATAAAGAAAGAAAGGTATCAGTATTGCTTAGGCTTTATATCTGGGTAAAACTATTCATGATTGTTAGGTATTTTGACCATAAAATAACTTTTTTCATCTGGAAAAATTGAAAAATATTATGGTTCAGCAATACGAGTATTGATGAATTTTTTTTTGTCTAATCTAGGAGTGGAGGTTTTGGTGTGTTTAAAGATACTTCTTTTCTCATGCTACAAATTTATAAATTAACTAGGTAAATATTATTTTAAGAATCACAAGTTCTTTATTTTTCTCATGAAAATCGATGACTTTTAATTACTTTTTTAAACACTTTAAAAACGTTCGTAAATTTAGTTCAAATTGTTCAAATCATCAAATATTTCAATAACTAACGGTCAGCTCCTATAATCTGTGTACCCATTTCTATAAGTGAGAATTGTGTATTTTAAACATTAAAGTATTTAAACTGTTTGTAATGGATAGAAAAATTATTGGAACGGACCGTTAATATTATAATTCTTTTATGATTGTCTTTCGCCCTTTAATGATTTTATCACGAGCACAGGGTAGAACAAAGCCTTCTCCATTCAAGTCAAGTCATTCACTAACATTTTATCGTCTATAACCGACACTTCCACAATATTTTCATTTATGTCCCATAGTAAGATTAATTAATTAAACTTAATTTCACTTTTCAAGTATGTAATGTTTAATAAGTGTGTTTTAATTGTCATATACTTCCTCCTTATACACGAGATATCTCTAATAGGGAGGTAGAATATTATTATGATTGTTTTTTTTCTTGTTTATTGAGAATAATATTGTATTGTGTAGGTACTTTGGAAATAAATATATTTATTATTATTAAAAAAAATACTAATTTGTGCTATAACAAAATTCCTGCATATTTAATGTTTCGTCAAAAAAATGTTCCTGTCTTGCTCCAATTGTGTGGTGAAAGAAAAAAATCTTTTTCCTGTATTTGTATAACAAGCGATAGGCTTACGTTTTGAACATATAAATAATAATAAAAAAATGCAAAAAAATAAATATGTAAATTTAACACCTCTATGAAACAGAAAATATCTCTTACTATGAATTTCAATTAAAATATTAATATATAGGTATCAAAATTTTAGATGTATATTGATATAACAAGTGTTTGTAACAAAATGATATCTTGAAGGTATTTGATATCAAAAAGCTTAACAATTTCTTATCAAAGTGGTTGAAGTAAGATATTACATGAAAGATGAAAATTAATCCATACATTATGTTGTCGGCTTTTAATAAGAACATAAAACTTTACCTTGCCTGCCTTTGATGTGAGGAACATGAGTATCATCATATTATTTATATTATAATTATGTATCACATCATATAAGTGGTATTAGTTGTTCTATATCTATTTGTACGAAAGACATCAAATTTCAAAGTAATACACGTGGAATAATATGTATAACAGCGTCAATAAAATTGTATCTCTGTTTTTCATTT
Source organism: Athripsodes cinereus (assembly GCA_947579605.1). Classification (NCBI taxonomy): domain Eukaryota; kingdom Metazoa; phylum Arthropoda; class Insecta; order Trichoptera; family Leptoceridae; genus Athripsodes; species Athripsodes cinereus. The sequence continues at coordinate 1,866,168 of OX388321.1, forward strand.
TATGTGAACACCTTAAAAAATACAATGGATTAAAAAATTATAAAAAAAAATTTGCACGTTAATGAAATTATGAAAATGGTTAGTTCCATTACCTTAAGGCAATTTCTTATAACCAACCAAATGTAAGAAAGATGTTCAAATCTTCCGTGACGACTTCGTCAAGTAAAAGGTCCGACCCTCTCTTTTTTACTTATTTTTTGTAGTTTAACGATCAGATTTGCCACCCATCGTAGATGAACATAGTGTTTTTTCGGCTTGTTTAGTTATGAAACTGGACAAACAGTCGATATGAAATATTATACAATTGTTAAAGTGAAATTCATAAATTTTTAATTAAAGAATTAGTTTATTATGTACTACAACCACTTTAATTTTTTTAAAAAACACTTCCGGTTTCAACGCTTAGATGCGTCATTGACGAGTGTTATACTAAAACTAAAAAGTTTAGTATAACACTCGTCAATGACGCATCTGAGCGTTGAAACCGGTAGTGTTTTTTAAAAAAATTAAAGTGGTTGTAGTACATAATAAACTAATTCTTTAATTAAAAATGTTTCGTGATTACCACATAGTTAGTGCCAACAAAATCAAAGAAATTCATAAAACCCAATCATATTTTAACTTCTCTGCAGTTCAGTGTTTTTATATACATATATGACAAAGGTCTTCCTGCTGTGTGTTTTTATTTTTTATAATGTCTGCGTGTTATTGTTTTTAATTGTTAATTAAGTGTCTATGTGAGTCGTGTGGGTGCGAGCGGCGCTGTCTCCTTTAAGAACAATTGAACATGCAAAATACTTCTTAATATTTTGTTTAAATATCTTGTAAAAAGCTATACTTTCTAAATGAAAGCATATTAGGTACTTTCTCTTTGCTTTAGTTATTTTCAAACTTTTTTTCGCTTTATATTGCCAATATTTCAAATACGTTTACCCAACTTAAATTCTCCTTGTAGGGGGCTCATATGTAAATTGATATCTATGATTGTTGATCTTTTGATATGTTTTTTTTAATGTATAAAAAAAAGCTCATTATTAATAGCTGTTAACAAATAAATAAATATTTTTATGAACTAATTTTTTTGATTTAAAGTACAATACAGAATGAAAAATACTTTATAATTGAATTAAATCACATGCATGTACATATTACATAATTTTAAGTGTTGATATTTCGTGAGCACATTCCCTCTAGGCACTTTTATTTTTTGCCCATTAAGTTAACTTAAACTAAGCAAACCTATGCTTTACATCAAATAACACGGAGTTACTATTACAACAGTGTTGTAAACGAGTTATAAAAACACACTTTGTTTTTCTCATTCATATTCATTTATTTATATTTTAATTCATCAAAGACCTACTGGCCTTTTGAATGTAAAGTTGGGACAGTATAAAATACAATACATAAAAAATTGCAACCAATAACAATAATAGCAATAAAAACTTCAAAATTTCCTGGTTAGTTGGAAGACATCGCATTTTAGCAATAAACTCGCCCTTTGTACATTGAATTGTTTAACTGTAATTTTTATGAAACTTATTTAACCCAGATAATCCTGAAATTTTTTTTTCATCCGAAATTCATAATTTTTGAATATGTTGTTGATTTTGGTAAAAAAATAATGTTGTAGAAGAAGAAATAAAAAAATATATTTTTTAAAGAGTTTTATTGAAAAAAATAAAGTGTCCTTTTAAAAGGACAATAGTAATATCCACTACCTAAAAAACATTGTATGAGAAACATAAAGTATTGAGGTGGGATTCATTTACAATGTAGTTTTTGTGTTTATATATCTAATTATCTGTTGGATTATGTGGTTTTACATGATGATGTGTGAAATGGACATTAAGAAAGTAGTTTTTTTTATTATTTTTCGTGATATGGAATGCAACAATCGATGTGCAGTTTAATATTGCATTTTTTAGAATATATATTATGCGCTGGTATTTTCTGTGACACTCTCTTCAACGGGTTTCTTTTTCTTGATTCATTATAAAATGATCAAGTCTGTCAGAGCGGGAATCAATATTTTTCAAATTGGAAGGACTGGGTCTTTCTTTTGTTTGAAAGATTGCAATATACTGAGAACAACACGTCTTCTAAATGTTAATTGATCAAGTTTTTCACCTTCGCATCGATGTAGTTGCCAGGAATTTAGCACTGCAACGTCATTGAAGGAGACCCACCGTCCACCTGGATACCGCAGAAGTCTGAGGACTTCCATTTATCCGAATTCTACACTTAACAAATCTTGTCCACACCGAAGGTGCCATTGTGGGCAGCCTGAAGGGCTGGCCGGCCGAAAACAACCCCGTGTGTGGAATCTTTTGACTACACTCCTTCGATGTCCCTCTAGCCGAGAGAAGCAAACAAAATCATAAAATGTTTATTAAATAATATATATATATATATATATAGTATATATATATAGGGGGCTACGGGGGGGACCTTGCATGAGGCGCTGCGAAGAGCGGAAGATCGAAATCGCTGGAAGCATTTTGTGCACACCTATACAAATGATGGTCACGATCCTCAGCACTGAGGGACCGACAACAAAGAAGATATATATAAAAGAAAACAATAACAATAAAACAAACAAAAAAAAATATATCGCCAACTGTATCACCTTCTCTCTCAGATTTTTCCTCCTCAAGGATTGTTAATATGTCGTTTAGTGATAACGAATCTCTAAAATAGAAAAAAAAACATAAATATAAAGTATATAATATATTAGATAAGATTTTTACAAATGTCTTTAGTAAATTTAATGCGGATCGATGTGAAGTGTAAACATATTTTGTGACAAAAAGTTGAAGAAATATAACTTGTCTTTATTACGTACACCTATAAAATAGCATACGTATGTTACTATTGTCCTTTTAAAAGGACACTTAAATTTAACATTACGAAATTATCACATATTTTCAAATATTATTTTTTTTATAATTCAATCATATTTTAACAACATTTAAGTACATAAAAATAAAGCATGCATGTATTTTTTAATTAATATAAAAAAGTTATTTACCGTTTTCTATCCAAAGGTGGCGGAGACATCAACCCAAAATCTGTAGCACTATTTTAAATTCCAAAAACTCGACCCCTCGTCACAAAACAATGCTCAAAACTGTTTCATGATGCAAGTTGATTTATTGGCTATGCAAATGGACTAGTACGACTGCATAGGAACAAAACAAATTAAAGATATATCCATTTATATCGAGGTACTACTACTGTCCTTTTAAAAGGACAATAGTATTATCTGGGGTAATATTGTAACCAATGTAGGTACATTGAAGAATAAAATAAATAAATAAAATTATACAAATTAGTACAGATAAAAATATTGTGAAAAAAATGAAAACTTTTACAATATAAAAAACCCTTTCAAATAAAAACGGAAAAATTGGTCTGAGCAAGTATATACACAATTAAATAATAAATTTAAACAAACAATAAAAATCAATCAAACTATCATCATTCACCCACTCATGGGGTAGTCAGCAGACCAACTGCACGTAACAAACATAGCTTTTTTATACCATTACTAGTCAAGTTATTCTGCATGGGTAGAAAAAATACCTCATCGCTGAACTGAAGATGTAAAATATCTTTAACGTGATATTTTACGAATACTTGCCTCTTACAGGACACTCGAAAACTTACAGAAAAGAGTGGGAGACCTTTTCTACACCGGGGACTCCACGAGTTGAGTTTCCAGTTGAATGCAGGTATTCGTAAAACATCACGACTTTCTGGACGCCCTCTGAATAATTGAAATTTTATGAATAAGGTGTTAAATGTCTGAAAACGTAATTATAAACAAACATCTGCCTTTCTCAGGACACTCATAAACATTGAGAAAACGTAATTATTACCATCATCTGCCTTTCTCAGGACACTCATAAACATTGAGAAAACGTAATTATTACCAACATCTGCCTTTCTCAGGACACTCATAAACATTGAGAAAACGTAATTATTACCATCATCTGCCTTTCTCAGGACACTCATAAACATTGAGAAAACGTAATTATTACCAACATCTGCCTTTCTCAGGACACTCATAAACATTGAGAAAAAGACGGAAAACCCATTCTTGGCGGGGAATCCAACACGGTGCAGCATATAAATTTAATTTTATTAAACAAAATATAGAACACTGTTTTATGTTTCACATTAATGTATACCAAAGTATACTACAATTACGCCTAGCGCTTTCACCAATACATTGGCATCATCAGGGCGGAGTATAAACAGTTTATAGAAAGCGCTAGGCGTAATTGTAGTATACTTTGGTATACATTAATGTGAAACATAAAACAGTGTTTTTTTATATTTTATATTATTGAAATGTTGTTTCACAATGTCAACAATCGATCCTCAGTCTGGGCAAAAATATTAATGTCCATTTTTCTGAGCAATTCAATGTGTGCGAGTCATCTATAGTAGTTCAAAACTTAATTTGACTGAAACGTTAAATTTAAATAAAAATATATTACTAAGCACTGTTTAATCTCCACTTTGTTAGGTTAGTCAGTTTCCCTGAAGATGCCTACAAGTATAGGCGAAAACGTTCGGTATCTAACCTAACAAAGTGGAGATTAAACAGTGCTCAATAAAATATTTTTATACTTTGTGGAATAAAATTAAAAATGGATTTCCACAGTGTTAACACAAAAACTCTTGAATTATATAAATTTAACTCATGAGATTATAAAAATATAAGTGATGAGGGTTGCCACTCATTTTTTTTTTTTTTTAATAATAATAATAATTTGTTGGCGTTACCTCACCACGCTTGCCATGCGGGTTGGTGAGTCGCAGTATCCTGGAGGTTCGGGTGTTTTGTGAACTTTTCCGGATTTTAATGACCGGAGGTAACGCCAACAAACCCTCCAAAACAACAACCAAGATGCCGCATTTTCCCAAGATAGAGCGGCGTGGAAGGCGATGGAGGAGGCCTTCGTCCAGGAGTGGACGGGAGTAGGCTAGGAAGAGAGAATAATAATTTATTCAAACAATAATATCGTTCGAATGTCTTAATTTTTTGTGTGCACTGAGAGGACGGTTTAAATGTTTACTACATGCAGCTGATCTGCTGGCTACCTCACTTGTGGGATATGCCGTGATGGTTTAGCAGTAGTAGTTGTATTATATAATGTGATTGCATTCTCTGTAGAAGTACTAGGTACAATAGTTCATAGTTGCGTGACACGGTGTTATTATCACTCGGTACAACGTGAATATCCGATTTGTTTACCCACATATTGTGTGTACTGTACTATACTATATTATGTACCTACACATTCTAACTATTCGTAATATCAGTAAATATCTATGGATGGTGTTATGCAACAAAGTATCAAGCTATATGGGCTTAGAACTAACATAGCTAATAATTATAATAATATTTTTATTCATTTTTTGAACCACTCTAGATTAATCATTCCAATTGTTAACTAGAACTAGATAGGTTGATTATGGATGAGTGTGATCAGTTGGAATGATTAATCTAGAGTGGTTCAAAATATGTTTGACATTACACTTCTAGTAAGCGAAATCCAGTTTCCGACATCCAATTGTGTCAAAAAATTCATAACATGAATATTTTTATTGTTTTACTGAATACTGGATATAAAATAGGGGCTAAGGGTAGAAATTTTAAATTTTAGTTATAGAGGTTTAAAAAAATACACTGCGAAATAATAATAAAAAGAAAAGTTTTTTTTACTATTTTATAATTCAATCCACATAGCTAAAACATTCACGTTTCTACAGTTCACGGTTTTACGAACATCCGCTTTTTACAGGATACTAGAAAACCAATAGAAAAGAGTGGAAGACTAATTCTTTACCGGAGATCTCACGAGGCTACACTACTCTATTACGCCCGAATCTATTTCTTTTTTAGTGTACACTAACTAAAATAGGAATGTTCCAATTTTAGTTAGTCTACATTGGTATTCTATAAACTCTAAAATTGTTCCTAATTAGAACGTTCCTAATTACACAACTTGTATCATATAGAATACAAATGTTAGTTCAAGACGTTAACTTGATAATAAAATTTTGAAACGTTCTTATTTAAGTTTGAATCAATATAGAACAGGGTGTATTATATTATATAATAATAGTAAAAGTCTTTATTGCACGAAAATGGTATTAAATAGAATAAAAAAATGCGTGCATGAGAAATTGTATGACCGTAGCAGAAGCGAAAGAAGTATGTTAGGACAGATCTATATGGCGTTCCGTTCTCTCTGCCTACCCCACTTGGGATACGGCGTGAGGTAATAGATAGAATAAAAAAAAACATGACAACATTACTACTGAAAACATAATTTTGTGCAATGGGCGAGTTTATCGCAAAAGCGCGATATCATATTGTTTTGTAAAAACATATGTTTTAGAAAATAATACATAAACACTGGTGTTTTTTGTTTAAATTATATTTATTCTGTACACGTCCGGGACGTTCCGCAAAGTATTTTAAGTAAAAGCAACTTGTAGAAATGAGAACCGTCCTCACAGTGTCAATTTATTACAAAGTGACAGGTTACAAAGGAATTTCTTTGAAACCTTTTACAGGAAAATGTTCTCTGATCATTATATATGTACATACATTATATGAGGGGTAAAGAAGCAAGGTAGCATGAATGCCTATCACATTTGTAAAGTTTTTTTTTATAATATTAACGATGCACCCGTGTCTGGATGATTTCCGCCTTTTAAAATCATTGGTTTATTAACTCATCTTACTCGTAAAATTATAGATAAAATTAATTAGACCAAACAAAAACAAATGTAATGTGATCAATTTCTCAAAGTAAAATGACAATTCTTAGAACAAAATCAAACATCATTCAATGCACCTTATAATCCTCTAAAGTCTAAACCATGCAGATAGCAGATGTAAAGTGCTTATTCTACATTCCGAAGGGTTGTTAAGTTTTCACAGAATTTTGATGGTTCTGTGTATTTATTCATTGGTGTTTTTAATGAATGATAAAGTTCATCAACCATCTTAAATGACTTATTTTTTGGGCAAAGAGCACAGGTTGCATGTTTATAACATGCAGCTAGTCTGCTAGCTACTCCACTAGTGGGATATGCTATGATAGTATAGAAGTAGTATTTTTAAATTGAACTATCCCGATACCTGACTTGTTCTGGGCATTGCCATTTTTATCAAATTTTTTTCTGTTACTTTTCCTTTTGTTCACGTTATTTTAATCTCAAACAAAAAGCTGTAAAGTGCATTTAATAGTGTTATTATTATTAATACTTCCTGAGTGTTGTTATTATTTTTTATTTTTTTTCTAAAGATATATCTGGGTTTTGTTATAAACCCAAATACAACCTTATAAACCTTTCACAGTAAACTAAAAGATTGTGTCGTGGAAGGGGAGTTTGCCGGCACCTGGGATCTCCGGACCCCTTGTTCACAAGGCCGAGACTCTACCTCCAGGCTACCGACGAACTCGAAATTTATGTCGTCTGTTCAACTTTGCATAACATGATAAATTTAATTTTATCCTGTGATTGTGTGGTGTGTTTTAAAATAAAATAAAATCCATTTTTACCAATGTTTCACTTTAAATGTAGAAATATTTGTATATTGTTGGCTACATAGCAGTTGAATCGATACATTGAAAATCCATCGCTCTCTTCTAGTAAATCATTGACCAAAATACTTATTTCGTGTCAAAAACGCTTGAAGCACATAGAAATAGAAATGTATTGTTTTCTCAATTTTTAATGTTCTACGATATATCTGACATTGTTTCTACACCCCTCATGTGCCAGTTTATAAAATATATGTGAATTTTGTAGTTATTGTTATGTTGTGTTATTTGAAATTGAAATAACATGATATGATTATAGAATATCAGGGTTAGGCATTAACGAATTTATGAATTTCCGTAAAATTTATAGTTAACTGTAATCTGATCATATTTTTTATCAAATAAATTTATATAAATTTAATCATACATAAAACAAAAATTATATTGAATTAATTTTAAATAAAACACTTATTTATAGTAAATCCACGGTGACTTTTTATTGGATGCGAGCCGGCTTTCAAGAGCTTCCGCTCTCATCAATAGGCTAGCGAAATGGTCAAAATGGTCACTGTGGATATACTATAAATAAGTGTTTTATTTATAATTAATTCAACTTGAATTTCCCCCAAGTAAATATCAACTTTTAACAGATTTTTTTTTATTTTAACAGATACAACAGCTTTAACAATGAACAATACAATAATAAACATTTAATAATTTACATCGCCAATTAATTTATTGTTTATTGCCAACCTTATATTGTTTAAATCTTTTAACTGCTACAACTACTATACCAACATTGCATATCCCACAAGTGGGTTGCCTAGCAGAACAGCTGAATGTAGTAAAGATGTAAATTGTTCTCTCCGTGCCAGTAAAAAAAATACGTTAAAGATGTGTGGCATATGTACCTTCTTGAGTCGCTGATTTTTTTTAAGCACCTATATTGTGTGATATGTTTGTAAAATTGTTATGTATATGAACTTTGAGTGATAAGGTTTTAACTATTATGTGACTCAATGTTTATTTTAAAGAGTAAATAAATAAATAAATAAATATTGCAGGAGTCAATGACTCTTACATATTCTAACTTGAAATATTATAGCGTTATTGATAGAATAGAAATATAAGAATTTTATATTCATGTTGAAAAGCTTAGAGTGCTAAAAGTCTGACAAGTAACAGATGCGTTTCATACAAAGGACATTACTATGAAATATCTCTTATGTACTGAGAAATTATTTTCCAAAGACAAAGAGAGGAAAATTTGTGTTATTTTTATTTTCATTCTTTTATCCCTCTGCCGCCTTTGAAGAAGACGATTCAGAAGACAAGAGTATCAATGGAGAATGGGAAAAAGGGAAAAGGACTCTTTTGAAATTTCCTGTGTGCAATAAAATATATTATTATTGTTAGTACATATATTATTATAATCTACTGTAGGAACGTCACAATTTTTCAAAAAGCCAAAAGGACAATGATGGAACAGATTTCCAATAAAAGTTTTATTCATATTTCTTTGGCACGCTTTGTTTGAACTTTTTTTTATTATATGTTCTTGCATACTAATTTAACTTCTTTAAAGATCGTTGAACGCATGTAAACTATACATACTAACTATTAAAAAGAAATGAATAGAAAAAGGAATTTAGGGGGAATTTATATTTGTTTATTATGTTTACATCAGTTAGATTTTAAAAAATTAATTGCTTTCTTAATTTAGGTCGAAACTAAAGTTTAAATTCTCGTTTACACCGTGCAGGGATGTGAAAGCTTTCAATTTACGAAAGCCACGATTCTGAATTTCAATTGATATAGTTTTGAGACACTTCAATAAATTGAAGAAACATGTTTATACAGCTGGCTATTGTTTGTCGGGAAGGTCATGTCTGTTTTGTTGTATCGTAGTTTTTGCGCACATGCTGGCGCCATCTTCTTGGTAAAATGTGCGCAGAAACGTCGGTAGGTACAGTAAAATTAAACATGGTCCACCCGATAAATAACAACTAGCTATAGAAAATAGCCATGAAACCTTCAATTAACATGTTTATACATTGTGCAAAATAAATAAGAAGACGTCAAAACCTACACCATTTCAAATGCTGTATTTATTTGTTTTATTTTGAATAAAAGAAAAACACAGTCATGTAAAAATATTGCAATTGAATATTGTGAAATAACGAAAAAAACTATAAGATTTATACTATATACTATACCATCATGGCACCTTCCATAAGTGGTGTTGTCAGCGGACAAAATTTATGTAATAAACATTTTAATTCCCTCATTTGTCAATAAAAATACACTCAAGATGGATGGTATGCCTCTTCGCTGAATTTTACACGTCACTTGTCTTATACGTTGTACAAACACCTGTCTTTTACGAAAACCTGTCATTTACAGGATACTTGAAACCTTACAGAAAAGAGTGGGATAACTATTATTCGACGGGATTTCCACGAATGTATGTAAATCAATATCATATTCCATAATTAAATTAATATTTAGATATTTGACAGTCGGTGTGGCACAGATGTAACGCTCTTAATGCCTTTGAGTCTAGAAGTCCAGGTAACATTTACAGTTTAGCTAAAAGACATGCAATCAATCATGCATATTATTTTTATTTTCAATCGCACACGTAGAATAACCTGTATCTTGTTAACATGCAATTTTCCTGCTGTTTACTCCACTTGTGCAAGATGTCATGATGGTACCGTGGCAAAAGTATTAAATTTTATCGTCGTAGAAAAATAATATATTTTTATGAAAGTATTCTTTCACAAGTATACCTTTGACTTGTATGGTACAGAGTGCTAAGGAAATGAATATAATTTCTCAACAAGCTTTGCGCTTTTAGATAATAATAATAACAACACTCAGGAAGTATTTATAATAATAACACTATTAAATGCACTTTACAGCGCTGAGAGATGATGATTGAATCGATGAATAATAAAAATAATAATGTGAAATACCTTTAATAGATTTTGAAATTAATATTCGCACTACTCTGTTTGATAAAATGGAACACTTTACTGAAACTGTGTCACAGATGAATTTTTTAAAAGATTTGACATTGAGTGCGTCCAGATAGTAGGATGCGAACGTCAATCAATCATCAATCTTCAACGATTCGGAGCATTCTCCGAAGAAATATTCTAATGAATGCGTTTGTTTCCCGTCCTTATACGGGTTACGAAGGCATTCATTCAAATATTTCTTCGGAGAATGCTCCGAATCGTTGAAGATTGATTGACGTTCGCATCCTACTATCTGGACGCACCCATTTGCTAGTAATTTATTCATTTATTTTATTTATCATTTATTTAGCAGTATTTTATGAACATAATATGTCATAAAATTTACTTAACTGAACATGAGCCTGTACCAAGGGAGACTGAGTCAGTTTTTAACTTTACTTAATAGGCAGGTGTTCGAAAAAATAAAAACATCTTACATCTCAAATTCAGCGACGAGGTTTTCCGCCAATCCTGAATGTCTTAATTTTTGTTGTTACGGATAGGACAGCTTTCAATTGATCTGCTGGTTACCCCACTTGTGGGATACACTGTGATCGTATAGTAGAAATAGTCCATTTTTTGTTCCATGGAGTCCCCGGCAAAAAAACCATAAAAGGTAGGTAAACAAACGTATTCGAGTGTTCTATAAAAAGCAGGCAAGATTTAAGATCTTAAATTCAACAATGATGATACATCTCACCCATTCTGAATGTTCATACCATTACAGTACTATCCACATCGGAGGTAGTCAGCGAAACAACTGCAGGTAATGAACATGCAGGTCATCCTTTGCGTGCCAATGAAAGTTTAGACTTTCAAGATGTGTGGCATTACGTAATCGCATTATTATTTTAAAATGATTAAACTTAGTTTGTAAAAAATCCCAATAGATCCCCCTAAACACCTGTACAGTTAGCAATATGTTTGTGTTGTCAAGAAAATCAAACTATGGTCTCTGGGTTAAAAATCCGCTATGCGATCGCAGAGGAGATTGGTTGGTAACATTTTTCGTAAGAGAATGAGGATATTGAGAGAATGAGTCATGCAGGAGGAGTTCTAGAAAAGAATGCATGCCTATAAATAAGTAACGATGGTTTGGACATATGGATCGAATGAATATAATGAAAGGATGAAAAAGACGATAAACTTATTTGAAGGAGAAAGTGTGAGAAAGCACAAGCGTCCTAGAATCACGTGGCTTGATCAGACCAGACACACGCTGAGTTTGATAAAATGACGTGCGAATATGAAAAATTGTATGAATGAAGAAGAAGCGAAAAAAATTATGTAAGAAAAGATAGTATATATGGCATTTCAGTCTCTTTGCCTACTTCATTGGGATACGGCGTAAAGGTAGGTATAGTTAGTATATTATAGTAATTTGTGTTAATAAACAACACAATAATAATAGTTAACGATTTGTCCATGGTAAGAATGGTAAGTAAAGGTCGTTACAATATAAACGAGTCACAATAATGATTACAAATTTCTCTGTTTGACATGGTGGTTCCTCCTTCTACCTTTAATTAAAATAATATTCACACAATTCTTGTGTTCTACTAGCACTTAATCCGACGTCGCTTAGGGAATGAAAACCAAAGTTGAACACAGTGCGAATATCATAAGCGAAATTTTTGGACTAGTCTAGTAAAGAAATCGCGCCTTCATGATAAACTAGTTTTCAAGTGCACGTCATTAGGATATCCGAGTTTACTCGGATGGTGAACACTCGTTTAGAAAATATACCATATCTCTCTCTCTTCCAAGTCGGTCGCGCAATGCTGAGGATCGTGACCACCATGACAATATATAAATTGGTTTATTATTTTCAAACTCAATTAAAAGTATTATTTTTCTATATATCGTACTGCCGACCGACGGCACATGGCGGAAGTTTATGTCAAATTAATAAAAATTGAACACTTAGAGGTATATTAAGCACTTCAACATTGACTTTATTAATTGTGAGTCAGCATTAGAGAGCTTTTATTTTATTTTTAATGTAATCCGTAACTTTTTGCGTATTATCCATTATGGTATGAAGTAAACACTTAACTTTTTTTTATAAATACACACTATATTTTATAAATGAGTAGACAATTGTTTCGTCTTTTACCAAGACATTATCAATACTAAATTTAGAAAGAATACAAATTGATTACGAAGGTACAATAAATAAATTATGCAGTTAACAATTTTAAGTGGGGGATGAAGAGGGCGGGGACTTAGGGTGGAGTGGGAATATTTTTAGAATGGGTGATGCGTTAGGTACCGTTATGTTATTAACTATATTATTACAACTATTAATGTTTTTATGTATTTCCAATGTCTCTATCAAAATTAATCTTCTATAATTACTATTGCCGTTATGTAGAATCTAAGAATCGAATAAGGGTTTACCAACTAAACTGTGAAGAGTGTGATAAGAAATACATTGGTATGACCACGAGGAGAATAAAAACAAGGATTACCGAACATCTTAATTGTGTAAGGAACTCGGGATTCTCGGAATTCGCCAACCACCTCATAGAGAACAATCATCACATTAACAATAGAAAACCATTTAAGATTCTACATAACGGCAATAGTAATTATAGAAGATTAATTTTGAGAGAGACATTGGAAATACATAAAAACATTAATAGTTGTAATAATATAGTTAATAACATAACGGTACCTAACGCATCACCCATTCTAAAAATATTCCCACTCCACCCTAAGTCCCCGCCCTCTTCATCCCCCACTTAAAATTGTTAACTGCATAATTTATTTATTGTACCTTCGTAATCAATTTGTATTCTTTCTAAATTTAGTATTGATAATGTCTTGGTAAAAGACGAAACAATTGTCTACTCATTTATAAAATATAGTGTGTATTTATAAAAAAGTTAAGCTTTTATTTTACTGTCTCATATTCATTCTAAATAAAAAAAATCGGATATCAATTAATTATCAATTTATGATGATTTTACCGGCAATGAATAGATCTCTCACTCTTCTTAGTATGTTTCAAAGTGAACTGTAAAAACGGGTGATTTCAGATCGTCCAAAATAAATTGTATTATGAAAACAAGCTATTTTTCAGAAAAAAATAATAGTAGGGACGACGTTTATCTCAATAAACCAAATACAACCTTATACACCTTTCACACTAAGCTAAAAGCTTGTGCCGTGAAAGGGAAGTTTGCCGGGACCTGGAATCGAACCACGGACCCCTTCTTCTGCAGGCCGAGACTTTACCTCCAGGCCACCGACGAACTAGATAACATCTGGCAACTTTACTTGTTAGAGATGTTGTTATGGTATAAATAGAGATAAAGTATAGGTACATCGGCAAATATACGAACATATAAACAGTCGGAATTTATTTATATTTATGTTAGGATAACATATCTACTGTTTTATATATAATAATATAAATATACAAACATACAACAAAAACATAATAATAATAATTTATTAATAATGGGAAGGAAGTTGTAGGCAGTGTTCACGTTTTGAATAATATAATGAAATAATAATTATACTCACTCACTACTCACTTACTTTTTAGTATGACTTACTACCTTTAGTTACAATCATTTCGACAACATAGTTATTATAGTTTATTATGCCATTTATATCTTTTCTGATATCGCTCGATATTAACACAACGCTTAAACACTTTCCACAGTTCAACTGTGATTGATTTACCGTATATCGTTCAACTTCTGAACGGCAAAATAAAAAAGTATCTTTTTCTCATATAATTGTGCAGTAGGGTTGCTCTTAACAAAATCTAAATACGATCTTAATCTTAATCATACGACGCGCGAAGTGACTATTAGTCAAAAATACGTGCATACAAATCTCGATAGCGCGGTATTTTTGACCATAGTCTCTTCGCGCGTCGTATGATTAAGATCAAGACTAGATTAAGATCGTGCCTATTTAGATTGTGTCGACAGTAGCCCTGCTTGGTCTACGTGTAACATGTACATATATATGTATTTAGTACATTGTATATATGTGTATATATGCGTGAGGGTGTAGTTTTATATATTGAAGTAAAAAAACTATGAAGAAAAGACAAAGTTGATGGAAATAAACACAAACTGTTTTGAGTTTTACTATATTTAATAATAGGTACAGTGACCTGGTTTCGACTTACAAAGTCATTATCAAAAATATTACAGCCATTGTCATAACTAACATAACAACTTTATCATTGTTTGATAATGATTTTGTAAGTCAAAACCAAGCTATTGTTCAGTTCAGTTCAGTTCATCGCCCTCAACGCTCCTTTCGGGAGCACAGGGCAGAAACCAGCCTCCTCCATTCAGAGCGTCTCTGCGCCAATTGCGTCACCTCTTTCCACGACATTCCTTGCGCTCTGATGCCGTTGTCATAGGAACGGTGTATTGTGAAAGAGGGACGCATGGGCCGACGGAACCCTTGCGGACGGAAGAACAGCGCTCTTTTTGGCCAACTATTATTGGGCATTCTCAGAACATGTCCTTGCCAGGACATTCGTCTCTCCAGTATTACGGAGATTACAGGTCTCTGCTGGGTGCGCCGGCGCACAGCATCATTTGCAACATGTTCATACCATTTGACATCCAAAATCCTTCTAAGACACTTGTTTTCAAAGCTTAGTATCTTCCGCTCTTGAGCATTGGTTAAGTGCCAAGACTCACAGCCATATAGAAGCTATTGTACCTATTATTAAATATAGTAAAACTCAATCTGTTTGTGTTTATTTCCATTAATCAATATGAAGTTTTACGAAATAAACGTCAAATCTATAAAGTCTAATAATGTAAGTATTTTATTTTAAAATAAAATCGGTATCTAGTAAGAATAAATACATAGGTATAAAGAAGTCATTCAATCACGGTTGAAATACGAAAGTAGATTTAACACAACTCATGCAATCCTAATATAACATTAGTTTTGAATCGTTTAGTTCAATGAACACTAAAATTGGCGCTGGTGTCGCGACGAATAAATAAAATACAAGCACAAGTTAAATGTGTGATGCTTAACGAATCGAATGTTTTTCAGTAGGGCGCTCGAAAACTTATCAAAAAGAGCGGTGGATTTATTCTTTACACGGAACATCGTAAGAAACGGACTAAAATATAAGTAAACGATTACAATTGTTTGTAAACGGAAAATTTTGAACTGGAATTTTCTCTTTTACATTAAAGCTATGAAAAGGAGCTAGATAAATAATAATATTATTGAGAGTTTCATAATAATAATAAGCTTTGTCCTTCCAGGCCGAGTTTCTACCATCCGAGTGTTATCCGAGTAAACTCGGATGCAATCCTAAAAGAATGCACTTGAAAATTTGAATGATAGTCTCCGCATTACTTAGATAGGTTTAAAAAAATATATTTGATTATTACAGTGGTTCTTAACCTTTTTGGGGGTACCGAATCCCACCAGTTACATATCTCGTACATTCACCGAACCCCTCCTAATTTGAAAAATAAAATTAGATTTTTACAAATTCAAAACATGGTAATATTTGGATTGCTAGAATAAACTGGCAACCAGATGTAATATTTGGATTGTTAGAATAAACTGGCAACATTGTTTTTCAAACTTGTGATGGCGGTTTGAAGGAATTATCGGAGTATTTTTTTCTTTTTCCAACTCGCAAAACTATCTTGCCTTTAAAATGATTTTCACCGAACCCCAAAGACTGACTCACCGAACCCCTGGGGTTCGATCGAACCCAGGTTAAGAACCACTGGATTAATATATAATTTATGTTTTTGTTTACAAAAAATGGTTCCTGAACATAATTGTTGAAATATTTTAACACGGTTGGCTCTTCCTTTAAAGTTAAACTATGTATCTCAAACGCTTTCGCAGCAAGAAGTATATTCGTTTTATAAAGAAACAGTAGAACTCTAGATCTATTGAATGAAAGTTCAACACTTTATCATCGAGTAAAAATACGCATAAAGTTTAAAGCTTAAAAAATATACGAGTTTTATACTCAGCCTTGATGATGTCAATTCGTTGGTGAAAGTGCTAGAAGTATTTATAAATACATTGTATACACGACGTTTGTGAAACAAAAACAGCATTAATTTTATATGTTTAATTTTTAAAATTATTTTAATTGTTGTTCACAATGTAAATAAAGAAACATTAAATTCAGCACACAAGTTGTGTAATATGGTACATGAAATGTCAACTAAACTGGAATTAGAAATAATTGGTGTATCATTTTTACAATCCGAGTTTACTCAGTTTGATCACACTAGGGCAGTGAAAACCCGGCTTAATGATAAATTCGTATAAATTTGAAATAGCTTGTAGTAGCAAGGAAAGAAAACAGATTTATTGCCATTTAGTTTTCCTTAATTTTCCTTCTGTTGCGTCAATTAAATATGAATTTTAATACGAACTTTATGATTTAGACATTTACGTAATGCCTAGAAATATATAAGATAATCGCTTTTGAATTGTTGTTGAAAGCTTCGCCTTCTTCCATAACAATAAATGAAGCATGTTTTCACATATAGCTACAATTACTATTTCTACCATACCCACAAGTGGATTAACCAATAGACCAGCTGCAGCTCCCTGTCAACAAAACAAAAAAACCATCAGGGTGTTTGGCTTACCTCATCACACATTTTAATGGAGCATTCATCTCAAGGGTGCGGGTAACTGTATTGGAGGGGTGATGTTTTCAGTTTTCTCCCGAACGTTGTTTTTGATCGGATTTTAAGAAGGTCCTCGTAGAGTCGATTCCAGTTGACAAGCCCTACGATACCAAAAGTCCTGTTGTAGACGCAGGACTTGTTGGCTCTTATTATCTCGTCCAGCATAGTGCTAAATGCTTTAGCTAAGCATAGGGGTCTAATTGCAGGTGTTTTGAGATCGCAGAGTTCAGAAAGTGACTGAGGTCAGTGATATGTTACAACTAGATTCGCAATGTCATACAAATATTCTCTAAAAATGTGTACCCACCCTTCGACGTACAATACCTGAGTAATATATATTCATCTCTTTTCTTATATATGTATATATTTATCTCTATCTACCGGCCTTTGCTTCTGTAATAATCCCCATGTTCATATTGTCTATCTTTTGTTATTTTAATAGATAAATATAATGGTATAAAAAATGATGAGAAGTTTTAATTTTAAAAAAAGATAGTAAAAATTTAAAAAGTATATAAAAAATCTTTATTTCATATTTTATACATACAATTACAATTCACATTTATCAAATCACATATAAAGATATATTCATAAATTTGTGCAACCAACGAACGAAGCCCGTTAAGTCATTGTCAATGACTTATATCTACAAACAATTTATATGTGTGTCGCTTTTTTTCAAACTGACAATGGGTATTGTCGAACTTCAGCAAGTACTGCAAGTAGCATTGTTTAAAAAGGTGTATTACTTTTGTATCCACTATCGACATATTCCATATCAATAACAAAATTCTTTTTACAAATTACATGTTCCCTAGATTTTTTGGCAAATTTCAAACTTGATGAAGTACTCGCTATCTCAAAACGTTCATCAAAAAGTCAAACCATTTCTATGTTATCATTTAAGGACAATGCGACATTTTTACATAATGACATTTAATCCAACGACACTGAGACGACAAGTTGCCTTGGAAATTCTAAAGAAACTAAAAAAAAATTGCGGCGCCAAGGACCGCAACGAGATTTTATTGATGGTACATGTTTGAGATTCATATTGCAAATCTAGGTATAACATATCACTGACTGAGGTACCATATTAATCAAAGCTTTATAGACACAATCACAGTTTGTTTTGCAAGTATATTGCTTCCATAAAAAAATGCTTGAAGGGATTAAAAAAAAATGATAGGTACCTATTTATTTATTTAACAATAAACCCCGCAATACCAGTAAATAACGATGAGTTTTCAACTTCTTTCTAAGTACAAAATGTTTATATACCTACTCATAATTTGTGAGTAGATTCTATTCTATATTTAAAGGTTACCTACTTGTTCACGAGTGATCAGGACCACAATGATTTCAGTTTATTAAAAATGCTAAATAAATATACTTTGTCAGTAGAAAAATAATAAATCTTAAGAAAAAATGTGTGGACTCTAAAAGAGTAACAACAATAATCACTTAGATGGGTTAGTTAGAAGATATTGCACTTCTGCGATAAACTCGCTCATTGCACAAAATTATGCGTTAAGTATGCGTGCTGTCATGTTTTTTTTCTATTGTATATTATTTTTGTGCAATAGAGATTTTTATTAGTATTATTAAAATCGATTTTGAAAAATAAAAAGCATCTTTTGTATAATTATATCAAAGATTAGGCCGAAAAATCACAATATTATTCAAATTCAATACAATGAAAATTTAATTAAAAGCTATCTTTTTTAAATCGACATATTAAATTGAATATTAAAAAAATGTTGTTTGTATGATTACCAGAGTTACATGTTATATTGGTCGTTTGTATATTTGATGGGAATCATGCGTGACTAGGAGACATTACTGTGGTTGCCGTGGTGGGAAAATAGATTTGAGCATAGACAATCAGACAAATAACAATAAAATACAATAGAATATGATGATTATTATCATTATAATAACATTGTTAACTTTGAACCACCCTTCTGATTAATAAAAATAACTTCCTTTATGAATCTCCCTTTTCGTTTTCTTTTTTTAACACCTTTGCTCACCTCATCAAAACAATGAATGATTTATTAGGTATTAAGTACAAAATAAAAATATTTTTGAATGTTTTTAAAAGAGTGTCCTACAACGCACTTCTGTAACTTGATTGTTTATAAATCGCGATCGATCGAGTATTGTTGCAACAGTTTGCTGAAATCGATCGCGATTTATTAACAATCAAGTGTCCTACAATGCACTTCTGTAACTTGATTGTTTATAAATCGCGATCGATCGAGTATTGTTGCAACGGTTTGCTGAAATCGATCGCGATTTATTAACAATCAAGTGTCCATCAATGCAATCATGTAACAAAAGTGCATTGTAGGACACTCTTTTAAAAACACTTAAAATGTCTCGAAACTGTTACATAGTTTATACATCAAAAATAAATTTCTGGATTCATGATTTATTTCTGTAGGTTCATCTTTAGAATAGGAAAGAAAATGTACCGTTTGATAAATTCTGATTAAGTTTTTAGCCAAGTTTTTAATTTCTTCAAGCAATCTGTGGAGTATCTGGCAAAGAACTAGTCTCCAATTCTATTCTGTAAGTTTTCGAGTGTTATTTAAAAGGCAGGTGTTCGATAACAATAAGACAATTTTACATCATAAATTCAGCGATGAATGTTTTGAATTATTGTTGACACAAATAGGACAGTTTATTATATAGTATCTCCACGAGTGGGGTAGCCATTAAACTATTTGCACGTATACAACACACAGGTTGTCTTCTACATGAGAATAAAATTTGTAATAAAATTGTCATCTAAACGGATGAATAAGAGTCCTTGGTCTCCTGAAATATCCGGGAAAAGAGGTAATTTTAACAATCTATTTCAGTAATGAAAATAAAAAACCAAGAATTCTCCATGGAATTCATGAATTTTACATCGTAAATTCAGCATTTCACATATCTGGGTTGTCTCATTTTGATATGCCATAGTTTTCTTGTGGCTGCTCCATTTGTGGTGGTAGATGCTGGAGTTGGTAGATGCTGGAGTTGGTAGATTGAAGAACGTACCATGAGTATAGTGCACTTAAGTCAGCCTAAGCCGATTCTTAAGCATTGAAACACTTTTCCTGTTTCCTTCCAAAGGGAGTTTGCGCAATCTGTTAATTGTGCAGATGAGGTGTCTGTTGAGTAATGTTCCTATTATCTTCACTCGTGCAGGTGTGAAAAATCCATTTATATGCGTAAACTCCGTTCAACATATTAGAATATTAAGAAAAATGAATGTCTCATTTTAAATTCTCGTATATTAAAATCATCCTGGCATATTTACGTTTATCATATGGAACACTATGTAGACAAAATATTTATATTTTGGACTTGAATATAAAAGATGAATTAAATATCCCATTCAAAAAGGTTTTCTATTTATGAATTTAAATATTGTTTCTCTCTCAATCATCTTTGCACGTTCGTTCTTTTTTAATTAAGCATAAATGTTAAAAATTAAGATGTAAAATGTCTTAATTTTTTCGAACACCTGCCTTTTACAGGACACTCGAAAACTTACGCAGAAGAGTGGGAGACCAATTCTTTACCGGGTGCTCCACGGAATATGCGATGAGGTTTGCCACCCATCCTGAATGTCTTGATTTTATATTGGCACGAAGAGGAAAGTTTGCATGTTTCTTACATGCAGCTGATCTGCTGGCTACCCCACTTGTGGGATATGCCGTGATGGTATAGTAGTAGTAGTAGTAAAAATTAATAACACAGTTTATGACTTAAAATGTTTCAATTTCATTTAATAATTCGTTCCGAAGAAAACATCATCTCAAAAATAATATAATTCCCTTATTCTTAATGAAGATTAAATATTAATCTAAAGCGAATCTAAATGTCAAAGCTCCTTATTTATAGATATGATTGTTAAATAGATAAAATCTCTGTGTTAAAATTTGCTTTTAATGCTAATTTCATTTGCACAGTAAGCCCAAAGCTGTTTTCATTTATTCATCTGTCTGACCCCTCACACCACGTCTCCATATCCATCTGTCGCCGCCAGATAGTAGAATTAGCCAGATAACTGAATGACTAGGTGGGTAAAAATACGCCGGCATTTAATAGCATGACTTACAAATATCAAGCCGGATTGTTTATTGCAATACGCAACGTTTATCAATCAATCTTAGCGCCATTGTGCCAAATAAAGAAACTAAATTTCTATAATCGGGTTAGCTTAGAACAGGCAGAATGTTGAACGTCTTATAATTATTACTATTACTGACAATAAGACGATTCTTACAAGGATCATTAGAGCTGAAGGCCAATGGGATCCCAAAAGATAACCTTAAACGATATCCAGATGACAACACATCTACAATTATCTTGAATTTTCCTTATAAATTCCGCATACGTCACGTTGAAGATATCAATTTCACTAGCCAGACCATTAAGTATTTGAATAGCCTTTACTACTGGGGACTTTGCCAATATGTTTGTTCTACTTTGATACTGGTAAAAAAAATTATGAAGCTGCGAACGACATTGTGGTAGGTACATCAAAACGGCTTGTCATTCAATTGATTGCCGGCATTATACAAACCGCCTAGTCATTTAATAAACTGGCTAATCTAACTAACTATAGAGCGGTGACATATCTATACCATCACGTGATCTGCAATTAGTGGCCATTAGACTGTAAAAACTGAAAAAAACATGACAATAAAAACAAAAAAACATGGATGGATGGTTCTCCACTATATAGATATTGAATGTTTTTAGTGATGTTTTACAATTAATATATCATATCTTTTGCAGGAAATTCGCTAACTTACAAAAAATTTCAAGATTTCCACGAAACTATAGAAAATGCAATCAACTGTTATTGATTCTGAAATAAAATAATCTATGTAGGTACCTGCATGATTTTTTTTTGCCTGACACGTCTTAATTTTTTTAAACAAATTATTTTTTGTCCATTGAGAGAGGGGAGGCATTCGTTAAAATAGTCACCAACGATGCGTCGAGACGACCTGGCATGGGACATAAAGAAAAGAAAAAGAAACAATTATCAGGGTGGCACCCCGGAGGCTTATGACATAAACTATAAATGACAAAATTAATATTTTAGATACTTACCTACAAATGTATCAATGTAATGTACAAATATGATGTAGCGAGTTAAGCAAATAAATTGTAGAAATAATATATTAAAATATAGGGTCGTAGATAAACTTTATACGAAACTACATACATACACTCCCTACTGTTGTCGAACGGTCCGGATATGTCAATTTCATATTCAATTTAATGAAAAGTATTGCCGCTTCCCATACGACATATTCATATTTCCTGTAACAAATAAAAATAGATAGTATAAATAATATATTTTCTAATGTAGACTACCATTTACTATTACGACAACATGTATAAGTATGTAGACTTATCAAATGGGTACTAAGGAAGGAATTTATTGATACACTATGTAAATAACGTAGATAGGTATATACATACATGCAAAAAACACTGTATGTCTAACAAAATAACTGTGAATTGTTTGCAATTGTGATACAAAAATGATGAGATCATGAAACATCTCAAAATTTCATACCAAACTGAAAATTAGAGCCCTCTTTATACCCTCCAAATAGACCTATCTTTACATAATTCTTTCGCTTCTAATACATTAATGCAATTTCTTATGCATGCACATTGATTTATCTTACTTAACACACCTCCGTCTTTAAGAATTTGATTTACGTGATCAAGCTACGTGGTTCTCGGACGCTTGTACTTCCTCGCACCCCTTCTTTTAGACAATAATATCATCTTTGTCATCTTGTTTTCGTTCATTCATTCCACATGTTCAAACCATCGTAACTTATTTGCACGTATTCTATCCACAAAACTCTTCTCACATCTGTTCGTTCTCGTAATAACATCATTTTTTACTAATTTATCTTTAACCGTTTTACTAATCATTTTTCTCAGTCATCGCATCTCCACTGCTTTATTCCATCCTCATTCTACTTCAACCACGTCCAAGTTTCGCTTGTGTACATAAGTGTCGGTACCAGAATGGTATTGTGCATCAGAATTTTTGTCATGTTCGACACACCATGCGATTACTAACAATGGATCAAAGTACATACACTGTCTGTCCATTCAAGCCACTTTTCTTCTTTCAATGTCCCTATCGTATCTTCCATCCCTCGCAAATAGACTTCCCAAACATACATACTCTTTCACTTACTTTTAGCACATTATTTACCAATTTTTATTTATTATACATGCCTTCATACTTTCCTAATATATTTTTTTTCTTTTTCAGGTGTTCCAGACAAATTTTCGCAGAACCTGTGTAGGACTCAAAATATTGTTAGTAAATTCAAAGATTCTCTCACTAAACAAGTACCTATTCAAAAAAAAACTCTCAAATATTATCCTTAAAGCGTAAAGGACAATAATTCATTGCATTATTATAAATATAAATAAATACAAAAAATAATGTATAGGTATAAATAATAAATTAAACGTACATACGCGTAAAATTAAGTAGGTACTAAAATATATCATTAAATAAAAAAAAAACATTGAATTTCATAGAATGTTCATTGTTTGAAAACTTGGAATTCAGAGTGCGTGCAAAATGTGAATAAAAATTTCGTTCTATATTTAAAATAATTTTATTATCAAAATAAAATTGATGGTTTTGAAAATCGTACAAATCAAAATTTCAACATAAAATATTTGAATAGAGATTAAACGTCAAAATAAGTATTATTAATAAAATTAATACGGCGATAATATTGTTAAAATTAATTATAAATATATTATTTAAATATGTGGTGGTACTTGCACTATTTATGATTTGTTTGCGTCATAATTTATTGCATAAATGTTGTGAATGTTGTTTTGAAAAGTTTAATTAATAATAGGATTTGATTAATTAATTTAATTAATAATGGTGTTGTGTAAAATGTGGCTGTTTTCTTTGATGATGGAATTCAAGAGTAGAGGCTATCATAGGAGACGGAACCAAGTTTTGGTTCTGTTCATATTGACTGCGCTTCAAGCTACTACAGTTTCTACAGTTAAAACAGGTAAGAAATAATTATCTTTCTATTTAATTACTAGCTGACCCGGCGAACATTGATTTGCCATGTATATTTTCCATATAATATCGCTATTAAAAAATAGTGGTTGATGGTAGAAGGGTGAAAATTTAGTTCTGTATGTACCTATTTTTTAATGCCTCACCATAAAAAAATAAAAATTAAAATTTTTTACCAAAAAATAAAAATTAAAAATTTTGGGTGGACCACCCTTAAGGGGTATGGAAAATAAATGTTGGCCGATTCTCAGACCTATCCAATAAGCACACAAAATTTCACCAAAATCAGTCCAGCCGTTTCGGTGGAGTATGATAACAAACACCGTGACACGAGAATTTTATATATTAATTCAGATGATGTTGTCATTTTGAAAAAAATATCCATTTATTAAACGGTGTGCGTTATATAAATTATGTAAGCGTTTTATTCAATCATATCATAAATTCAATCAACTAGTTAATACCTATTGAAATAGGTTGACTATGGATGAGTGTGATCAATTGGAATGATTAATCTGGAGTAGTTCAAAATATTTTTGATATCTACACTTCTAGTAAGTAAAAAATCCAGTTCCCGACATCCAATTGTGTCAAAAAATTCATAACGTAAATTAAATTTACTATTTCGTAACTTTTTGTAAGAAAATAAAATAATTATGTAAACTTCTTGTTGTTCTTTCCACGAAAAGCTATGAACTTTGAAGTTTGATTATTTTAAAGTCTCGAATTAATTTGAAATTGTAGAGAATTTAAAAGGTTCTAAAGCGCTATATTCACTGTAAGAAACTCACAGGTTGTTTTTTTTTATATCATGAAAGAGACATGTATGAAAATATACCTTATCGCTGATTTGAAGACCTTTTTAGTAAATACGTTATAAATGTTTAGAATATTTTCAGTATTTTTATTGTTTAACTCGATTTTGGCACAACGCGCAGATGACAAATCCAGTCAGACATCTCAATTGGAGAACTATCTTTTCACGATGTAACATTGTTTTTTAGTAAATACGTTATAAATGTTTAGAATATTTTCAGTGTTTTTATTGTTTAAGTCGATTTTGGCACAACGCGCAGATGACAAATTCAGTCAGACATCTCGATTGGAGAACAATCTTTTCACGATGTAACATTGTGCGATATCTAGTCGAAAGAAGTGAAAAAGGGGGCCCATCGCTTACGAATTGTTTGCATTAAGTGTTTCTCGATTGGTAGACCTTGTATCCTGACAGTGTGAATGGCGTAATTGGTGAACGTTACCCATGATACCGAAAGTGATCACCTAAGCTAGAAATCAAATTGAATTTGAGTCAATTTACATAAAAATGATATTATGCAGTTACAAAATTATAGCTATAGATTTCTTCTATCTAACAATTTTGACAATAATATTGTTCTACTTCATATAAAAAATATTATCATGATATATCTGTCCTTGAATAATATGTAATTGTAGCTCTCTAACACTCTATTATTTTATTTCTACTTTCTCTCCTTTTTCTTTGTGGGTGTGTGTGTGTACTTATTCTGATGGTGAAGATTACCGCAAAAAGAATTGTAATAATTAATACTGGTAATGAAAGGTTCTTATGACGCAAGACTTAGCAATTACTGTATCAAATTATATGAAATGTCGCAGTGTGATAGACACAATCGGTCGTTTCGAAAATAATACTAATGGGGTGTTCACATTTGGCGAATATCGCCAGCCGAATTTCAAAATATAACGCCAGGCGAAAAAACAAAATTCGCCGTACGCCCATTGATCGTCACACCTGTTCACACAAGTCCACCGATATAGAAACGATCTGTCAGATGCGCTTTGATTTTGACACTGTTTTCAAAATGGCGTCGAGATGGAGATCGCAAGTGTTTATTTTTAGTCGAAAATGTTATAGTAGAGGTTATAAGGCGCCTTTTAATTAAGGAA
Organism: Athripsodes cinereus; assembly: GCA_947579605.1. Classification (NCBI taxonomy): domain Eukaryota; kingdom Metazoa; phylum Arthropoda; class Insecta; order Trichoptera; family Leptoceridae; genus Athripsodes; species Athripsodes cinereus. Next base: position 1,892,449 of record OX388321.1, read on the forward strand.
ACAAACGCCACAAACCAACAAAAAAGATAACAGCTGTCACGAAGCGGGAAACAATATAAAATTTATAGGTTATAAAGCTTTTACCATAGATATAAATGCCGCGCATATCTGCGCATGTGCAAATCGTTCAATCGGCCGCGAAAGTTGGAAGGTGGTCAACTCGAGACGATATCGTTTCTACTGGTTTTTATCGTTTCAGACTAGCTGTCATTTTGTTCACACGGTTCAAATGGCTGGCGATATTTTGGTGCCCTAGCGATATTCGCCAAAGTGAGAACACCACATAAGATAAAATTATGAACCGACGAATTAATCGTGGAAGTGACTATTACCTATTTAATATTCTCTAGACACTTCCTCAGATTCTTAAGTTTACATACCCATGTATACAAATACTTATACAAATTTAATTTAATCTTTATTTTATAATTTAATTTAATTTTTATTAAAATTATTGTAGTCATTTGTTTTCATTGTTTTGTATTTTGTAAAATTGTCCACTTTATACTTGTAATATTTTTTGTATTCAAAGGCAATTATGCCGTAAATAAATAAATACCCGTGTTTGCTTATATTGGATATACACTTAAATCAACTCTTTTAGTATTTGATTGGTATTTTTGAAGCAAATAATGGAAACATCATCCAAAGATCATCAGAAATTTAAAAAAAATGAATGATAAATAATTTTAAGTCCAAATTTGAAGATTTTCAAAGGAATGGACATTACATTCATCGAAAATAATGTCAAAGACTAGACTTTTTGAAACTTGCGTGTTTTCTAAACTAAGATAAGTATTGAACGAAAACTTAAATGCTAACACTTTTCCTCTTCATTTGGACTGACAAAGTAAAACTCAAACAAACGAAACCAGGTCACAAGATTATTAAAACTTAAACCATTTGAAATTTTTTACATGAACTAAGTAATATGGAGTTTGCGAGAACAAGCGTTAAGTCAATCGATATTATTTCTGCTAGCTTTCGAGTGTCACGTTAAAAGGAGGTTTTTGTAAAATATCACGCTTAAGACATTGAACGTCTTGGGTTCAGCGATGAGGTTTACCACCCATCCTAAAAGTCTTAACTTCTTTTGGCACATAGAGGATGACTTGCATGTTTATTACAAGCAGTTGATCCCTATGTATGAAAGCCAACAAAATAATATCGTTATGAATTATTTCATATTAACTTGTGATTTGAATATTACTTTTGGCTAATTATGAATGTTCACGATGTGCGTAATCAATAAAAAATATTTTTGCACTTTTAAGCAAAACTCTTAGGATTTCTGTTGAAATGACTGATAACCTCAATTTGACTGTGTGAATAAAGTTCTCATATATAATAATACTATGTTATAATAACCATCATGTCTACGTAAAGACTACAGACTACTGTAGAGCGTGATAGTTTTTCATATTGCTTATATTAATAGCGACGTCTAACAAACGCTTGCCGGCAGACACTTGATAATAATGTTTTGTTAATTATTACGGTTCTCTCGTGCGTTTTCTTTATTACTATTATGTATTTAATGAGGTATGTGGTGTCCAGAAATGAATAGACATGTTGATAGGTAGAGGACTCTTTATTGACTGCCTGGTATACATACATAAGTGACAATACAATACATTACACTCTTTCCCCCTTACATTTTATTTTAATCAGTGGTGAACCTCACTGGAGGTTTACTGATTCTACCTGACCTTGTAACATAATGGGAATCAGTCGATACACTAGGACTCGGTTCAGATGGACTACTATAATTACTGGTACTATTGAAATTATTATCTTGGTCAAAATAGTCATATATATAATCATCATTATGTGAGAGACAACTTTTCTTTAATCCACTGACGTGCACCTTCCTTACTTCTCCCCCTTCAGACAATTTTACGACATATACATAATTACTTAACTTATCTATAATAATACCTTTACACCACTTAAAAGGACTTTTAATATGACTTAAATATACTAAAACATTTTCACTAATATTAAATTTTTTAACATGACATTTTGGACTTATATTACAATTATTTCTTACATTATGATTTGGCTTTGACAATATGGATAAAGGTGTGTTAGGTTTAAAAACAAAGAGACTTGCCATAGGTGAAATACCTGTGACACTTGACGGTGACGATCTATACACAAACAAACAATCGAGCAATCTTTGTAATGGAGACATACTATTACTATACTTAGATGCTAGAGACTTTATTAACATTTTTTTAAAAGTTTGTACAGAACGCTCAGCTAATCCATTCGACTGTGGGTTATAAGGCGGTGAATGCATCAATTTTATATACTTGGATTTACAAAACTCTATAAATTCTTTACTAGCAAAAGGTGGACCATTATCACACACAATTAATTTAGGAAACGAAAACCTAGAAAAAATTTCTCCCAATTTATTAATAACACTTTGACAGTTAGTACTTTTCATAAAAAAACATTCAATCCATTTTGAAAACGAATCACATACAATTAAATACTTATTACTATTAAAATCAAAAAAATCTAAATGGACTCTCTCCCATGGACATTTAGCACTAGGCCACGGATTACGCGTATTCTTACTAGGATTTGCGTTTTGAGTGCTTTGACAAATATCACATTGTGATATTACTCTTTCAATGTCCTCATTCATCCCAAGCCACCAGACATAGGAACGAGCAAGTAATTTCGTTCTTACAATGCCGTTATGGCCGTAATGAAGGATGTGAAGTACTTTTGATTTTAAGGACTCTGGTATAACAATTTTCTCCCCATACATAACACATTTACCATTGACAGACAAAAAATTTCTTACTTTAAAATATCTTTTTAAATCAACATTGTTAACCCTTTCAGGCCAACCATTTAAAATATATTTACGTACCTCACACAGTACTACATCAGACTCAGTATTCTTTTCTACCTCTGAATATGGTATTAAAGGCGTTGACATGTGAATAAAATTGCATTCTGGAAAATCTACCTGTTGGGTATTAGGTAAACGAGACATAACATCAGCTTGTGGAATGCGACAACCTTTCTTATAAACTAAATTATAATTATATCCAGACAACAATATAGACCAACGAATAAGACGTGACGCTGCCATCACTGGCACTTTCTTATTATCAGAAAATAATGACAACAATGGTTGATGATCTGTATATATTGTAAAGTGACGACCATATAAAAACTTGTGAAACTTTTTGACTGCAAAAACTATAGCTAGACCTTCTTTATGTAGCTGACTATAATTTCTTTGTGCTGGAGTCAATGTGGCCGACTCAAAAGCTATAGGAAATTCCTGACCATTGACTTCATGACTAAGAACGCATCCTACCCCATATGCACTCGAATCGACTGTTAAACTAATTGGTTTACTAGGATCATACAAAACTAACAATGTTTTATCTGAAAGAATTGACTTACTCTGGACAAAAGCTTCCTCACACACAGCTGACCAAATCCACGCTACATCCTTTCTTAACAATTCATACAACGGTTCTAACAAAACTGGACTCATAGGAATAAAATTTTTGTAAAAATTCAACATGGACAAATAACTTTTCAACTGAGTAATATTCTGCGGAGACGGTGTAGACTTGATTTTTTTAATTTTTTCTAAAGACGGTCGTTTTCCTTCCCCCGACAATGTAAAACCTAGAAAATCCATACTGGAGACATAAAAATCGCTTTTATCTAAATTGACCTTGACATTATACCTTTCTAACCTCGACAACACTTGATGTAGTGTATGCTGACATGACTGAAAATTTTCACCTCCTATACAAATATCATCTAAATATGCAGCACACTTGTCTATACCTTGCAATGCAGAATCAACGAACATCTGAAAAATTGCTGGTGCTGATGCCAGACCAAAAACCATACGATTATATACATATAGACCCTTCAATGTATTTACAGTAAGTACATGTTTACTGACATCGCTAACCTGTAATTGTAGATATGCATTAGTAAGATCTAACCTACAAAATATTTTACAACCTGTAAATTTATTAAAAATATCTTCAGTACGTGGGATTGGGTACTGATCTACTCTTAACTGCGGGTTGACAGTTGTTTTTAAATCAACACATAATCTTAATTTACCCGACTTTTTCGGAACACAAACAATAGGTGACGCCCATTGGCTATGCCGAACTTTCGAAATAATACCTTCTGCTTCTAGACGATCCAACTCCTCAGACACTTCTGTACGTAAAGAATATGGCACCTCATATGCCTTATGATAAACAGGCGTAGCCCCTTCCTTGAGATTAATATCGACAACAAAATTACTAATAGGACGATCGTTATTTTTCTTTGAAAAAACATTTGGAAAACTACGAGACAACTGTTCACAAACTTCACTATGATTATAACTATTATTATTACTAGACACAACATTAATACTAGACTCAAAATACGACAAAATATTCTTATTAAAATTCTCCTCCCACTCTGGATAAAATACACTCAACCAATCTCTACCTAGAATTGCTTGAAATGTTAACTCTTTGACTACCAACAATTGTAATTTAACACAATGACTGTTTTCTCTACCTTGCACATTAACATATATATATCCACATACCTCTAGTTGTTGACTATTTGCTGTAATCAGCTTACCAGAAAAACTATTCATATTTTCATGACGAAAATATCTGTTATATATATCATAACTTATAATGGTGGATGAACTCCCTGTATCAAGACAAAACAATATTTTGACATCATTTACAAATAACTGTAAAGCAACAGGACCTGAAACATTAGATACATTATTACAATTTAGACTTAAAATATTCACTGTAGACTTATTACGACAATATTTAGATATATGTCCTCTAACATGACATTTGTGACAAGACCAATTTCTGGACGGACAATTATATGGTTTATGTGACACATAACACTGATCACATCTTTTTGACATAAACGATGACTCTTCAGACTTGCGATCCCCACTTGGAGACTTCTGACGACAATATGACGATGACCTCATGGGCTGACGGTACGACGACTTCTGACGTTGACCACTGTATAGTGACATAGACTCATTACGTTGACTATACGACGGCTTCTGACGTTGATCACTTGACGATTGTTGCGTATTAACTTGACATAACTCCTTCGATTCCCCGTGCAATAATGATGCACTATATGCGACAGCTTCCATGTCTAAGACAATCTTACACGCTTGACTGAATGACAGAGATTCCTCTTGTGACAGCAATCTTCTTGACATTTCTTTATTATTAAGACCGCACACTAACTTGTCTCTCAATGCTTCGTCAAGGAATTCATTAAACTTACACTCAATAGACAAACTCTTAATTGTTGAAATATACTCCCCGACAGACTCATTATGATGCTGATTTCTATTATAAAATATAAAGCGTTTAGCTATAGTGCACTTTTTAGATATAAATTTGTCTTTTAGGCATTCGATACATTCCTCAAAAGTACATTGACTTATAAGTCTTGGACATAATGTTTCTCTTAAAATTTTGTATTTTTCAGCTCCTAAATATAAACAAAGCCGACTGACTTTTTCGCTTTCGGGCACTTTCACAATGTTGAAATACAACTCTAACCTTTCTAGAAAAAGTTCGAATGTTTCTGAGTTTGGTTCGAATACAGGCACTGGAATATTTTTATCTTGTTGTACAGACATTTTGACAAATTCTTGATAATCAGACACAGATTTTAACGGTACAGACTCTGCTTTAGACATAATTAAATTTAGAAAACAACTATTTATTTTAACCAAAAACAATTTTTTCACAAATTATTGTCACAAAAATCCATACAAAATTTTATTATGACTGAAATGAATTTTAATACTTTACACTTTGACACGTATTTAATTATAATTAATGACTATTTGTACACTTTTTCTTTTCAATATTTGACGATTATTATTTTTATTTAACTTCCAATTTCCTCGTCGCCATAATATTATGTATTTAATGAGGTATGTGGTGTCCAGAAATGAATAGACATGTTGATAGGTAGAGGACTCTTTATTGACTGCCTGGTATACATACATAAGTGACAATACAATACATTACAATTACAATTAGTATTTTTTTCACGTGTTCATTTATTACGATTGCGTTTTGTGAGATAACGTATGTATACGTGTTTATTCTATACTTTTATACATTCAAGATTTATTTGCAGATTGTTGGTTTTTTTACCGGAATATTTATTATTTATTTATTTGATCACATAATCGGCTAATGCCTATTACAAAAAAATCTTTTACCGAGGACTTCACAGGGTATGCAAAAAAAGTTTTTCTAACTACTATAACACTATCACGGCATATCCCACAAGTGGGGAAGCCAGCAGACCAGCTGCATGTTATCAACATGAAAGCCGTCTTCTCTGTGCCAGCAAAAAATAAGACATTCAGGATGGATGGCAAACTTTATTGCTGAATTTGAGATACAAAATTTCTTTATTTTTTCAAACACCTGCATTTTGCAGGACACTCGAAAACTTACGGACAAGAGTGAGAGACCAATTCTTTGCCGGGTGCTCCATGGCTGTTCTTTTTTTTTACCGGAATATTTATTTATTTAATCACATAATCGGCAAATTAATTATTATAAAAAAAAATAAAGAGAAATTACAAAAAAAATATTACAAAAAAATCTTAGCCGAGGACTACATACGGTATAGAATTAATTTTACCACTTTTTCTATTTTGGACATCTATTACACATAGTACATGAGTATATTATGGTGTTTCACTTCCGATAGTGAGATGATAAATTACAAAGAAAGAAATACTTTTGCCACAATCTATACAAACAAGAAATCTTTTCTAAAATAACACTACTTCTACCACTTCTTATAATAATAATAATTACAATGTGAACTTTCATGACTAGAGGAAAACCAATTACCAATCAATTGTAAGAAGGAGGGCGAACGCTCTGTGGCGTGCAGGCGAAACATTGTGCCAAGGATACAGGATGTTTATATGTGGAAGAAAACACAACTGGTTTTAGGTTTACTTAACATTTAATTGAATGGTGACCTGGTTTCGACTTATAAAGTCATTATCAAACTCAAATTTTATTTCGGTTTATAATCAGTTTGACAATACAAGTTCATATTCGAAACATGCAAAAATCTCTCCACTTGTCATTTATTATCACACATAAACAAATGAAATACCCTTTTCATTTATTTGGAATAACGTAATTAATTCGGAATAAGCATAATATATTTGCTATGATTAAATTTCGCAATTAATTATGGAAGGGACGGCCGCGGGAACAATTCTTAGGGGGCGTCCACGCCGAGAATACCTTGACGATCAATGCGAGGATATGAGTTGAGGATCGTACGAAGAACTGAAGAGGGTCGATAGAAAGATACACTGAAGACTTTGCTGCAAACCAATTCACAGGATTGAATCGAGAGAAAGAGATAATTTGTGAATAATTAAGATTGATTATAAGTATATCCCTTAAATTCTCGCTTTTATCACCCTGTACATATTATTATGTATGATGCTTGCGTGATATTTTATTTTTTCCTTCCCTTACCATTTCTGATTGTATGTAGGCTCGTAATAATGTTACTCGTGAGCAACGACGGCTCTTACTTAGGATTGTTGATGCGCCGCACTCCCTCTATAAATTAAATAAGCGAGATCTTTTTCTCTCTACAATCTGTATCTTTTCGGCAACTGCACTCAACTCTCGGCAAGTGAGCAGCAATCAAATTAACTTCCATATAAAAAACGTAAGATATTCAGAGTTAACGGCATATTTTGTCGTCTTACTGTAATGAGCAATTCGTCTTCAACTTCTTCATGGCAACAGTGCCAGGGACGGCCAATTCTTTATCTCTGAAGGCTGCTGGGATTGGTTCTTCTCATCTTAAGATTATATATTATTCTTCTGTTACTTATGTCATCTTTATCTTCATATAACAACCAGGTATTCTTTGGTTTCCTTTTTGATGGATGTCGAGGGAAATTCACAAACATGATAGTAACTGACAGTAACATCCATACTCCTACGAAAGCGGGAAATTATTATTTTATCTTTCAAGGATACACCCGTTGACCACCTGAGCATTCGCATTTCTACCATCTGAATCTGTTGCATATGTAAAGTATTATTACTGATGAAATTCTTACAAACAATTCTTTAAAAATAATTTACATCATTCTGTGTTTATAATATAGTGCATATTAGTTTGTTTTACTGGCCGGCCAAGCCTCTTCAGCCTGCTCATTATGGTACCTCCAGGGTGGACAAGATAAATGGAAGTCTCCGGATTTCTGCGGTATTCGGGTGGATGGTGGGTTTTGTTCAATGTATAATTTGCTACGATTGAACAGAATCAAGAAATTATATTTTTTTTTTCTGAATATAAAGTTTCTTTTTTTATTTCACCATATCTACACTAGTGCAACTCACCAGCCGCCTCTTCTTGTGGGTATGTCCCAAATACATACATGTATAGAAAAAAACTCAAATTCTTGTTATAATTCCCCTTATTTTTTTTCTTTTACTGCTTATTTAACTACTACATGTACTTTGATTACTTCTGGTGAGCACAATGATATTTTAGAAACATTGTAGACATGTTATACTACTATATTATTAGGAGCATACGAAATGAAAAAAGTTATATTAAAATATTGTTTATCATTTCATTGTTCTTGTATTATTGTGTTAATCCAAAAATTATTATCCGTTCCTGGGAGCTCCCGGCAAGAAATTGGTCTTTATTTTTTTAAGTATTCGTGTGTCGTGTAAAAGACAGATATTCACAAAACGTTGTACATTATTAAAACATTTACTACTACTACTGCTACTATACCATCACGACAAATTCCAGAAGTGGGGTCTTTTTTGGATTTATTTGTATTTTTCCTTTTTTGCATTTAAACATCAAAACAATTAAACATTCGCATTCCAATAAATTACACGTCTTACTATATCGTTAATAAAACTAATATCATTAATGTGTTATTAGTCCTTTTACATTCTATTCTATCTATTCCCTCACGCCGCATCCCATGTGGGGTAGGCAGACAGAACAGAATGCCATTTATAGGTCTGTTCCTTCACAATTCTTTCCCCTCCTCTACATTTATGCGCAACCTCCCATGCACGCACGTCGATTTCTCGAACTCGACGCACGGCCGTCCTTGAGAATTTGATCTACGAGATCAAACCACGTAGTTTCCGCCCGCCCCGCCTCCTCACACCCCTTCTTTCAGACAAGGATATCCTCTTTGTCATCCATTCCCCTTCCATTCGTTCCACATGACCAAACCACCTCAATTTATTTACACGCATTCTATCCACAACACTCCTCTTGCATCCGCTCATTTTCCTAATATCCTCATTCTTCACTCTGTCACGCAAGGTTATACCAACCATTCCCCTACGCGATCGCATCTCTACAGCATTTATTCCATCTTCATCATCTTTTTTCCACAATCCTTTTATAGATCAAGTATAATATTTTTCGGATACATTCTTCCAAAACCATAAATTTAATTTGTGTTATTTCACTGTATTTTTTCATAATATTTATAATTTAGCAATATAACAGAGATAGATATTCAAATAAACAAGTCCTACGGTCCTGAAAGGTTTAATCTTTAAGGCGTTATCATTGCCTTCAAATTACGACCATAAGTAAACGGTACCTACACGTGGCATTATCTTAAGAAAACGTAGTTTAAGATAAACTGCCCTCGCAGCTAAATATTAGGTAGACAAGTGTCATGTAAAGGTCTGTATTGTATATAAGTTTATGGCAATCCTACACAGAATCATAAAATATTCACTTAGGTCAGTTTTATTATAATGTGACTGTGTCAGCTTGAAAACCTTTTGCCCATCCTTGCGCTTTCCGGAACAAACTTTCTTCATTGTGTACCACTTGAGTACGCACTTGACTTAGCGGTCCTGTCTACATGAGCACTTTTGCTCATTTCATTAACATAATATTTTCATTTAATGTTATAAATTTAAATATGACGCATGTCACTCGTTCCAAACTGATTCGGTTTTGACAAAACATGACAAAAATAAATACAGACGAGTATTTTTAAGGATACTTTTTTCATTGCGTACTTTATTCACTCTTAAGCTATGTATGCACAAATACTACAAATAAAAAAAAATCATGTTAATTTACGTCTATAAAGAAAAAATCTAAGTTAATCATTAGTGTCTTAGTTTTTTGTTGGTACGGAGAGGACAGCTTGCATTTTTATTACATCCAGCTGGTTTGCTGGTTACCTAACTTGTGAGATATGTCGTGATGGTATAGTTGGAGTAGTTGTAGTAATTTACGTGGTTGAAACTAAATTATGGGAAATGTCGTGATGGGAGAGATATTATGGTTTTTCTTTTTACTAATCTGATGATGTTTCGTTGGTTATACTTTACAAAACATATGAATCTATTTTATTTAGGAAAAACTAAACAATTGTTATTAACTAAAGAAGTTAAGAGAAATAAATATCTAATTGACAAATTAGTATTTTCAGATAGCGAAATTACTTCTCTATGAAATGGTTTTTTTCTTATTAAAACTGGCAATACCGTGATTCAAATACTATTGACAGTTCTATCATGACAATGAAAATATATTCACTTTCTATACAAATCTGATAACACTTAAATCTCTGACAATAAATAAAATATTAAAATGTTATTAGCCTAAATCTTGGCCAGAGAATGACACCTCGTATAGTGTGTATTATTTTATCTCTGCCTTTCCTAATTAGGGAGTCTGGTGTTTTTACGTAAAAGCACATTTTTTGTCAATAATTTCATAGAATATAAGTAGAAAAATCATATATTTTTTTGAAGAGTTCACCTCTCTTTAATAATTAAATAAGATCAGGATAAAATATTTGTGTGTGGATTATAATAAAATATTTACCGTGTCATCATAAACTTCTTATGGGGCGGGTATGTGTATGGATTTATACAGTTTTGCTAATGAATTTGCAAACTACACACTGTGCCAGAGAACGAGTTATCACACTGTTACAGTATATTGTGTAGAAAGTATTTCAATTAGTTTGCAAAACTAATAACTCCATTTTCGGCAACTCGAGTAGATAATAACAATACAACGCGGAGTTTATTAGAATCAATAACGGTGACGGTGTAGTTATAAACGACTTGTAGCGTGAGGGTGGAATACCTACATAGTGAATAACATTTTCCGAATCAAATTGAGTGGAAGAGGAATTTCGATGAGTAATTTTCTCATCTCAAATTAATATTAAATGTTGTAAAATATCTTTGTAGCACTATATATTACTTGTATTATTCCCTGAAGGTGAATGCAGAGAGTCAACACTTAAATACTATTTGGGCGCCAGGTGTACTCCTGAAGGAGTACACTGAGAGAGTTCAAAACACTGTTTAGCAAATTCACAATTTATTACTATCACTTGACAACTGGTAGAATACTGAATAAAGAAAGTAACACTATTAGTTAAACAATACGAAGACACCTCCAGGCTAGGTTAGATGGAATTTGAGGTAGTCGGAGAGAGAGTAGGTAAGAAGGGTCGCTACTACTGTATGGCACCAAGAGTAGGCACATCTCGAAATGCCAGGGAGTAGCGGGGAGGTATAAGGAGAGTTACCTTATAGCAACAAGAGTAGGTAGGTACTTCTTGAACAGCTATAGAGGGTAACGGTAGGTAAGGAGAAATACTTCATAGCAACAAGAGTAGTTACTTCTTGGACAGCTATAGAGTAACGGTAGGTAGGAAACCTTGGCCCTGGAAGAGCCACCGCGATTCTGCCTTTCTGTATGACGGGCTCCATCTTATATACCCTTGACTCCGTACTGGACAGCTGATTGAGACTTTGGAAGTGGATAGTGTACTGGTGGGAGATGTACCTTGGCCTTGGACTCCACCTTCCTATTTCCGGTCGGATTATTCTAGAAGGTTCTAGAAAGTTCGGGAACATTCTGGAGGCTTCCATCAATGAGACATCTATTGATGAACCTGGCAACTAATCAGGTACTTCCTGTGTCTTGACAGCGGCTGTCAGTCATGATTGGCAGGTTATGTTATTTTATTTATTTATTCTTCTTGCACATCATCATTACATACCAGTGTTAACAAAATAGTATAATATTTTTAAAAACTAGGACGATGTGCACTGGCGAGATTATCACTATAAAGTGATTTCTTCCATCTAACCACGACACATGTTGAAATTACGTGGTGTTACATATTCTATTTATCTTATCACTGTATCTCACACTGGTGGAGTAACTAGAAGATTCACCGCATGTAATAAACATGCAAGTCGTTCCCTCTGTGCTATTAAATATACTAGGTAGATTCAAAAACCTCCTTTTGTGTTCATTTATCAAAATTTTGCAGGAGATTTTTTTTGATAGATGACTCTTTATATGTGTCTGATTTGTTGCACGGAAGAAATTTGTTCGGCAAAACTAAAATATATTAGTAGTTTCATAAGACAGAAATCAATCTAATGTGAAAAAAGACAATTAAATAACAAAATATGCCACCCGTTCTGAATGTTTTTATTTTATTATTGACACGGGGAGGATGATCTGCATGGTTACCCCACTTGTGGGATATGCGATGATGGTGTAGTAGTAGTAGAAAAAAATTCAGAACGTAAGGAAGGTAGAATAGAGGCGACAAATTAATAAAGGTATCTCGGTAGGAGTGCATGACATTTTGATACATTCTGTCTGTCCTATACGTAACGGGACATGTTGATTATGTATATGTGAATGTTTGTACTTTATTTAGTTCACTCGTACCTATAAGAAGTCCACAGTATCGCGTGCAAATATTCCTTTTGTTACAATTCAATAAAGCGAATCATAATAAACAATGAAACTAAGACATTTAGATTTATATGCACTTATTTCTGCATTCCTTTGGAATTGCAACTGCTTTTGTATGCAGGTATATTTTACTCACTGTAATAATGCAGACGTAATCAGTTGATTACGATAAATTATATTTATACAAATATCTTTATGCTGTGCAAATCCGGGGTAACAATATAACAAGTATCGTGATTTATAAATGTTATTAATATTTTTCGTTTACAATTTGTTTAATATTACAATATTTAGGTTTATTATAAACGCAAATACAGTCTCACACTTGGCAATAGTGTATTTTGTTAAAGTGATTCAAGATGAACGATACACAAACATTTATTTCATTTATTTTTCCATAAATATAACAACAAAAAACTACAAAATTTTACTACTAACTAAACATTATATCTTAAAACACATATTCTTATGACAATTAAAGAAAATGAAATTTACTGCCTCACTAGACCTTAGTCTGTTCTGAGGAAATATGTTCATGTGTTGTTCTAAATTATTCTTGTTAGATTTTGTAAGGTACCGTGTGAAGTATACGAAAAAAACAAGAATAATAAAAAAAACAAAAAATCTGTTTGGAGATTAAAATTGTCTTTGAAACATTATTGATGTAGAATATCTTTATTATAAGAACATATAAATTTATTATACTACTATACAATACCCTCACACCGTATCCCAAGTGGGGCAGATAGAGAGAACGGAACGCCATGTAAACCTATTCTTACATACTTCTTTCGCTTCTTCTGCATTCACACAATTTTTCATAAACGTACATCAATTTCTCTTACCCTAAACACGACCGTCTTTGAAATTTTGATTCATATGATCCAACCACGTAGTTCTTGGAGCCTACGCTTTTTATATACATTTCCATACAGGCATATTATTTTATGGTTATTTGCCTAAGCATTGTTGAATAACGAAAATATAAACTTTAAAATATATGTTTATACCTATTATATGTGGGCAATACTTTGATAAGAAGGTTTTTCTCTACCTTTTCATATTATCATAGAGGTATAAGCCTCATTTGGATCATCTCTACTTCCTTTGTGAAGTAAGTAAGTACCTATCTACTTGGGTAAGTACTTTAAGGAAATTGACTGTCGGATTTATTGGTCTAATTTGTAAACACTCTTATCGTGTGACGGAGGGGAGGGACAGAGATAGGGGGGGACATTATGAATCTTATAATTGCCCCCTCCAAAGAGTCTCCATCACTTTGAAAAATTCACATCATTACTATAAAGAAGTATCAAAAATGGTAAATACTTGGTTTAAATCACCAGGATTAAGAAATCATTTATCTATCTATGTAATTTCTTATACCCCGTCTCTTGAGGGGTAGACAGAGGATAGAATGCCTGATGGTTCTGTCTTTGCATTTTTTTCTCTCTCGATTGGCGGTGTTTTATAAAATTCTGCCTTTTAAACAGTTTATCAACGATACTGGAAAATAAAAATTATGGGAATTTCGTTCTTTCCCGGGAGTTTCACGGAACAGAAAATATTACTTAATATTCTCGGAATACTAAGTATTTATTTATATTAAGTTTATATTATTATTGACTGTACATTGATTACGAATAATTCTATAGAAGTTATTTGTACATTCAAATTAAATACTCGTACAATCAATATATGTACAGAGGGCGAGTTAATCGCAAAAGCGCAATTTCTTGCAATTAACTCAAAATTATTTTAACTTAAACAATAATAACAAAAATAATTTCTAGATGCTTTTATATATTTGTGACACAAAGAGGACGATTTGTAAAAATATTTCATGTGAATTCAATGTCATGATGGCAGAGATAAAAATAAAGTTCGCAATATTCAGAAGATATTTTAAAAAATACATCTGAGATAAAGTTATAAAAAAATCTTTAGCGCAGTGAAGTTTGGATAAAATTATTATCGTATCGTTTTGATAATAATATTATATCTATCTTTATGTTAAGGGAAACGAGGGTCCTGTCTCTTTGCTGAAAATTCATATTATACATTGTCGCAAGGCCGGTCTTGCTGATAACATCAACAACGACCCCCCGGGGACGGAAAGTTTACTTCTTAACACACCTAAAGTACGTAGTTTGTATGAAAAAAGATCGTTTAGTTTGTGGCAGATTGAGGTACTAAATACTTTACACAACTAAATACTTACTTCTTGGTAGGTATATTCGGACCATGAAACATTGTTGTGTTATGTGTACACAACACGCTAGGGAGCGCTAGTGGTTGGCTATTATTATATTAAGTGAATGTTTTATTATGTTAAACACATAACTTCGATCAGCAGATTATCGACAACGTTTTATGTAAAGATAAATGAAGCGTTGAATATTCGATGCAGGAATTGATCAAATCTATGACCGTGTCAAAAGAAAAGTGCGCTCAAACCAGCCTTAGTTGGTTCGTAAGCCTCGGGACACTTTTCCCCTTCTAATTTAGGGAGTTTCTACAATCTACTGCTTATGCAAGTGATATTATATCTATTGAGTAAGTTTTTTACTAGCCCATGAGCAACATTATTTTATCGTCTCCATGACATATCTTCTATGGGACGTCGTCCACTCGGAAGAACACCAGTGAGATGGAAGGGCAGTTGGGAATTCACCTTTGCAAAACGCATACCCTGGGGTCTAGAAAAAAAAGAAGAAGAATAAGAAGTTTATATTACACGGTAAAAAGAAACCAGCGTTGTCTGAACCATAAACCTTCCTCTTTGAAGCTTAGAATCGTACCATTTTATAACTTTGTAATTATGTAAGCTCCTTATTGTGCAATAAAGTTTATTATAATTATTACAATTACCATCAGGATGTTCACAAGCTTCATGTTGTATCTCAAAATAAAAAAAATGTCTCAATGCATTGTATCCTCTCTTCAGTCCTCTTAGGGATGATATAGCATTACTCTCTTGTGAAGAATATGTATGAGTATTTATAGAAAAATTCACATTCATTATCGCACGTAAAATATCACCTAATTCAATGTGGGTGATATTTTTACTCGGAGGCATCTAATTGCAAATAAATTTTACTCGTACTTGATATTATTATAAGGCTATCATTTAAATGATCAGCATAATATTGATGTTATGGTCAGCAGAAAAATGTATTCTGCCGACAAATATATCATATTGATATGCTACTTATGCCCAGCGAGAAAATTATATTTCTATTGCAAATAATATGATTTTGTAAAACTCTAAATTTAATCGACCAGCAAAATTATTATTTGACCGGCGTAATGATTATTTGTTCAGCAAAATAAACAAATGAGCAGCAAACCGTGAGCATATTTCAATTAAACTTGTGAAAGCTAAATTTTTAATCTTGTTCAAATAATAAATCTTTGTATGTAGCATCTTTTTATGTGATTTTATATGTAGCATCTGAATGAACGACAATAACGTTTTCCGACATTTCAGTTAGATATTTCGTTAATATAGCAAGGCGGAAACTGGCATTATTTTCGTAGTTATCATTAATTTGGTAAAAAAATCACAAAAACTTCATGTGGATCCGAAGGTAAATCGGTGTGCAAATAATATTGTTTATCTAATATTTTCTGCTAGTCAAATAATAATTCTGCTGCTCAAATAATAATTCTGCTGCTCAAATAACAATTCTGCTGGTCAATTAATTATTTTGTTGTGCGAGTATTTACTAAGCTGTTAATTTTTTTTAATTTGCCGATGTCACCAAGTTTGTTTGTAAAACAAGTGCTTCGCTTATTTTTTATTTATTGCCGATGAAAACATTGTTTGGTGTGCAAATGACTTAAATGCTGTTTTTTTCTTGCCGAACGAATGGATTAATAGCCGTACAAATAATTAGTTCCCTTATGATAAAATAAATGTATTTTTTTCATCCACAATTTGAAACCGGATAGTTTTGGGAATGAAAAAAATATTACTGATTGCATTATGCCTTGCAAATTACAAAAAGACTGTCTAACTGTTAGACTCTAACACATCAAACTTGGTTGATTATTTATGTATAGGTACCTACCTTCTAAATCACTTGCAAACGAATGGATGGACTTGAGAAGAATAGAATAGAATAGGTACCTACCTTAATTTTTTTTTGTAACTATGAAGACTTTTCCCTCTAGTATTGTGTGAGTTTTATATTTATTCATTTATTTATTCATCCTACGGCAAAAGCCCTTATTACATGATATATATAAACAATTTTTACAACGATAAAATCGAAAACATAACACAAACATATTCAAATGTCAATGATATAAAAACATATAAAAGACAATGTAAAAGAAATTATATAAAAGATATTATTATTATTATTATTATACCATCACGGCACATCCCACAAGTGGGGTAGCCAGCAGATCAGCTGCATGTAAGAAACATGAAAACTGTCCTCTCCGTGCCAATATAAAATCAAGACATTCAGGATGTGTGGCAAACCTCATCGCTGAATTTAAGATGTAAAATGTCTCAATTTTTTCGAACACCTGCCTTTTACAGGACACTCGAAAACTTACGCAGAAGAGTGGGAGACCAATTCTTTACCAGGTGCTCCACGGGATAGATATTAAAAGATATTAAAATTTAAAAATAAAATTACAGAATATTAAAATTCAAAACCAATATTATACTACTATATTATACCATACTATACCTTCACGCCGTGTCCCAAGTGGGGTAGGCAGAGAGAACGGAGCGCCAAACATGATATAAAATATGGTTAATTGTATAAGTAACATCGGTTAATTCGATATGAAATGTCTGCATCAAACTGAGCCTCACAGCGAGTATACATTTTTTTATAAATATAATTTTTATATATCAAGTTTTTTATAAATTTACTGTAATACGCCAGTTTAAAAAAGACAATAGGTACCTACACGTCAAAACTCAAATCCCTCTAATAAAGTACTTGTAACACTAAAAAATCACATTTTATTTCTCAATTAATATAGAGATTTACAAACCCACCAATAAAATACAATAATCATCATATCACGTTCTTAGCAAACCATCTCTTTTTAACCATTCATGTTCAAATTAAAAATAATTTCGTATATTATTTAGCCTTGTGTGTAATATAATAACCAACAATGAATTCCAATATTCCACGAGTAACTATTTGAAAATGAAATATAATTTAAAATATGTAATACTTTTGAAATATTTTGAAATTTTCGGGTTACCTGGAAAATAAGTAATATTATATAGGTACTTTGTGTATATAATTAAAAAAAAAACGAGAATTTCCATGAAAAACCAATACTAAAGTCAAAGTTAATATCGAAAACATTTTTTTATAAATCTCGTTGGATAAATATACCTTTATTTCACCTTCACTTGAGACAAAAATTACAGGTATAATATTATATCTTTGTCTCCTTCACTCAAAGAGTCTCTAAGGCCGTAGAACCTACATAGGTAGGATATTAAATAAGGCCTCTTTAGACATGAATACAATTTAATGGAATTTTATTTTCTTCAATAAAAATAATAAAGCGGCAGTGTTATTTAAAAAAATCTCATTTTGATTTTGACATGATTTTTCATTTGCGAATCGTAAAAAGTTGAAGACGATGAGATGTCTTCATTAATAATAAAAATAATAAGTGATATCATAAAAAAATTCCAGTCTTTTAAAGTCTCGTTACAATATTAACAAAGTATAGCAGTAATAATAATAATAATTTAGTAGGCAATTCCTCCCCCCATCCCCTCCCTCCTCCTCTGCTCCGTTTTCCGGGTAAGATCATTATTATCCTTTTCGGGAGGATGGAAATTTTATTCCGGATGTATTATCCGATACGGGGAATCACAAATTTTCGTAAATTCTGATGTTGAATACTTTTTTTTTTTGTAAAAACAAGTTGAAGTGGCCGGTAGTCCGATGGTTAAGTCTCGAACTTTCAATTGAGGGACATGGGTTCGATTCCAAATTACTTGCTGGTAGAGTGTCTGAGGTGTGTTTGTGTTTATTTCAAGAAATGTATTTTTTTTTCGAAATTTCAACAATGATTTGCTTCATATTCTGAACTTTTTCTCGCCATCCCATTTTGAAGCTTCTCTTGGGAACAAAGTAGATACTAGCCTCCTCCATCAAAGCGTCCTTACGCCAATCGGGTCACATCTTGTTACGATATCGCTGAAGTTCTGAAAACATTATTAACAACACATTGTATATCTTTATATAGTGAGTTTTTTTACTCGTTTTGAAATGAGTTTAAATTGAGCTCTCTTGAACTGTCGAAACTGAGGAAGCTCGTGAGTAGTGTAAGTTCACTGATATAAAAAAATATAATTATAGTTACTTATGAAATTAATTTTAGAGTTTCATATTGATAATGAGAAAAGCTTTTCTATAGAGAGATTTAATATTTAAATCACTAAAGAAATTATGAGTTCTATTGATAAAGTAGAACTTTTTTACAAAAGCCCTAAATTTGTTTTAAATAGTTTTATGAAAAAATAATAATGCTTTTTCTACATAACTGATCTTTTGAAAGCTCTATTTTGTAAAAAAAATATGAAAGTGACAAATTTAAAATTATATAAATTTATGGAGTCATGAAAAGTTTGAGAAGCTTCGATGAAAAAATCAAATGGTTCCTGAATTTCTCTCAAAATATAAAATGCTGTTTGATCTTTATGCGTTGTGAAGGATGTACCACGTCGGGGTATTGTAAGTAATAGGTAGGTACTCATCACTACATGAAATATCATTGTATAGTCGTCAGGTGGGCTCCAAGTTAGAATTGGTGGTATTAATTGTTTTTCCAGATCCTTGATAATATTATATTTTCAATGAACAGTAGGTACTCTTTATTAGATTTGTCGGTCAATATCTACAATAGGCTATCTAGTAGTAGATAATACGATAGTATATATTGATGATCATAGTTGTATTATCTATTATTTTTATCCGTCACTGTACACTGCTACAAGATATAATGAATATTTTTGATCTAATATTCAAAAAGAATTCGTATAAAATTTTTCGTTTTTTTACGACCATCGGCTCATTAATGTCAAAAATAACGCCAATCCACATTGAATTGCTATTTTTTAAATATAAAAATAAAACAAGAACCACATAATTATACACTGATTTTAAAATTAGTGCCATACAATTATCATGAATAATCAGTTAGTATTCTTTTTTATGAACAATTTTTAGCTACATATGATCCAGTTTGCAGGTACTGTTTTTAATTTCAAATAATTCATTCACACGTAATAATTTGTCCCGGTTTACCCCGTGAAGTCTCCGGTTTAGAAATGGGCGCTCACTCTTTTCCGTAAATTTACGAGTATCCTGTAAAAGGCAGGTGTTCGTTAAACCTCACGAATAATTATCACACATTCTGAATGGACTATTTTTTTATTGGCACGGAGAAAACAATCTGCATGTTCCCTACTTGCAGTTGTTCCGCTGGCTACCATGATTTTTTAGTAGTAGTGTTATGAGTTTGTCTGCAATTGTCCAGTTAACCACAAATTTCTTACTTTATACCAAGCGTTTATTTTATAACTGTTGACACACAAAGTGTAAACTACTTTATAATGATAATTATTTATTAATATTTTAAACCAGGAAGACTGTTGTTTAATTGAATTATTTTAACGTTGTACACTACTCTCTATGTTCACCCCGCAGAAAGTTCTGCTCTAAATACAAAAGCACCGCACACAGTTTCGCTGCATATGTTAACACTAACAACTATTGCGACAACATTTTGGGTTTAAACTTTTCAATTGATGCTCATTTGATAATAAAGCTTAACTGTTTGTTCCTCGTACTTATATATAAGCACGATTATATCAATTTAAATCTATTATTTATTTTTTCCATTCTATACCTACGGTGACCATTTGTTTATAACATCAATAGTTACAAGTTTCATAATATTATAAGCTATACAATGCAATACATTTATATACAGGATTGAAGTAATTAGATAAAATAGCAGAAAATATGTAAATTAGAATAGTGGGTAGTGCATTTAATGAATAAATTGGTCGTTCTCTCCTTGACACAAAAAGAGAAAAGAGAAATGTTTTTGTAATTATGTTACAGGCGTATTCTGAAACACGCGTAAAATTCTTAGTTATTATAATCTGTCCAGAAAAAATAATATATGAAAATTAGTGTAGCCGGCACAGTTGGAGGTATTCGTTGCTGTACCAACCACTTGACAAGTTGAGATTCATGATCATCATAATGCCGATCTATTATATCCGCCCTCGCATTAGAGGGGACAGAGAGAGAGAGAGAGGGAGAAGTGCGCTCACCAAATTAATTATTACACCTCTGAAGAGGTAAAAACTCTTGTAATTATTTACGTCTAACTTACGTCGGCATCGGAGGGCGACGCAATGTCTAGGTTAGAGGTAAAGATGTTTATGTTGCTACGTTATGGATAAAAGTGATTTTTAAAAAATCACTGTGATTATTTATAAAAACGTAAAAATAAAAATATTATCTTTTAGTTTTATGTGTTTAAGATCTTATTTGTAGTTAATTACCATACGTTTCGACATTTGTCATACATTACGTTTTAAAATATGTCTCCGATTTTGTCCTTATGTCCTTATTGTCTTTGCTTTTTACTGTTCTGTTATATAATGAATTACATAAAGTACCCACATATGTGCAAAAGTTTTGTGTAAATTATAGTTTTTTTTCAATAAACAAAATTGTCCATCTGTGGATTAGTCCATTTATGCTTTAAATGCCTCAAATATGGAGCTCACGTCTTTGACGCACTGTTAGCCACTTCAGAGTTTCCAACCCTGGGAGATATTATGATCAGACCTTTTGCGATTAAAAATGATACAAATGCCAAAAATTTCCAATGTTTGTATTCAAGGTCTTGATTAAGATCGAGATAATATACCGCATCAGCGTAATCTATGAATGCCTATTGAATTTTAATCTAATTATTTGCTTTAAGAACAATGTTCACTTTATTTCTAGAAATAGCATAATATGTTATATTTATACCTGAAGTTTTAAGTTACTAGTTATAGCGCCCAGCACTACTATACAGCTCAGCTAGATAAGGGTGTAATAAAATAACATATTATTATAATGTAGGTTAATGTAACGCGCTCCTAACGTAAAATCTTGCGAATTAATTATTACGCTCGTTTAACGTTAATTGTTCTGTACGCAACGCCAGAGCTACAATTCTGTCATAAGTTATGCCGTGAGGGGAGGTTGGATAGTCATACTAGGTATCTATGTACAATCTACATACCTCACTCTATAGCAGTGGTTTCCAACTTTCTATCACCGCGAACTGGTCAATGTTTGATAATTTTATCTTGGCCCGCTGAAGGGGAGACGTTGATTGCTTACAAAGAAAACGTGAAAGGAAAGACTTTTATTCTACAATATATAGAAATTGCACACACCAGCATTTATAATGGCCTCGGTTTTTGGAAAAGAAATATTTCTCATTTTTGATTGATTTGGTTTTAAATATAGAAGAAAGACTGATCCTCGTATTCCTTACGCGAACTGGGGGTTGGAAACCACAGCTCAATAGGATTTAATACGGCCCTTCGTATAAAGCCTAAATTATTTGCATAGTAGACTTATTGAGATACCTACATGATATTATACACTGCACTCTATTGGAGATGATAAGGCTCTTCGCAAAGAGCCTAACATATCTTTGAGATAGAAATTATGCGTGGCTGTACATCACACCCCACTAATGGTTGGCAATTCCCAAATATCTCAGGTTAGTAAATTCAGGTACCTGGGAGCAACCATAACGCCAGAGGGTGATCTCCGGTCGGAATTACCAATCCGCATAGGAGCAGCTAGCGGGGCTTTCAACAACATGAACAAAGTTTGGAAGGCGTCTGGACTCAGCATCAGGACAAAATGTCGCTTGTTCAATGCGTGCATCATCCCAATCCTTCTATATGGCTGCGAGTCTTGGCACTTAACCAAGGCTCAAGAGCGGAAGATACTAAGCTTTGAAAACAAGTGTCTTAGAAGGATTTTGGATGTCAGATGGTATGAACATGTTACCAATGATGCTGTGCGCCGGCGCACCCAGCAGAGACCTGTAATCTCCGTAATACAAGAGAGACGATGGTCCTGGTTGGGACATGTTTTGAGAATGCCCAATGATAGTTGGCCAAAAAGAGCACTGTTCTTCCGTCCGCAGGGGTTCCGTAGGCCCGGGCGTCCCTCTTTCACAATACACCGTTCCTATGACAACGATATCAGAGCGCAAGGAATGTCGTGGGAAGAGGTGACGCAATTGGCACAGAGACGCTCTGAATGGAGGGGGCTGGTTTCTGCCCTGTGCTCCCGAGAGGAGCGTTGAGGGCGATGATGATGATGATGATGTACATAACACTATATTGAAGCAATACGACTTTTGGTAAAGAGCTTGACTTATTTGCAACATTCAGTAATCAAGATATTATCGATAGTTGAGCTAATTAATAATTGCACTTCTTTACAAAATGTAATTCGAATTTACTGTAATAGATTTTCAATTTTTTCTCATACAATTTTGAGTTCATATTTTTTTTTGTACTTGCCGCTATCGTTATTTTCAAGTCTTTTTAACACATTTGTGCTGTCCACTTTTGAAAAATAAATATGAAATTAGGTACTACTTAGGTATCCAAATAAAACCTTATAAACATTTCACAGTAAATTAAAAGCTTGTGTCGTGAAAGGGGAGTTTACCGGTAACTGGAACCTCTTGTGCAGGAGTTCGAGACTTTACCTCCAAGCTACCGACGAACTCAATGTACCTAATACGATCATGCAATATTGTGATGCATTATATTGAAAGTTTTCTGAATAATTTCATATTTTGCTATTCACAAGCGTTTGACAAATATTATAGTTTAGGCTCTGTAAATTGTAGATACAGTGTTATCTCAAAAAGCCTAGAAAGCATCCATCCTTATTAGACGGAAGTATGTAAATACCAACGCACTCGACTACCTTATTAATCTAGAGGTGAAACGTCCCCACTGCTGTTTAACTACCGTGAGTGAGGACAGGATAAGAAAAATGTTTGCATTTTCAAATTAATTTTATTTGTTGTTTTTATTTTTTACGTTTCAAGAATTCAAAAGTATTTTTTAATTAGATCCGAGAAATATAGCTTCTTTTTTCGTTTATATTCATATGAAGTAGATTCGACTATATTTGTTCGAAAAAAATCAATACTCAGTTTCTAAGTAGTAATTTGATATTATTTGTGTGAATAAATGTTAAATGTATTTACCAGATTTGAATTGTTGTGAAATGGGTATAACATTATCCCGGAGAGTTTCCGTTAATGACTAGCTCTCCCACCCTTTCCTCTCAATTTTCAAGTGTCCTGTAAAAAAATAGGTATTCGAAAAATATTCTACAAAATACATATAAAATCCAGAATTCAGCGATGAGGTATTTGCCACCCATCCTGAACGTCTTACATATTATTTGCATGGAGGGGACGACGATTTGAATGTTACTTAGTTCGCTGACTATCCTATAAGTGATGTGGTAGCGTGATTGTATGAATGAAAAGTTTTGAAATAAATGTCATAGGAGAAGATTAGCTGATGTAAGGTTATATGAACAATCTATTTATATTCACGGCTTGACCTGTGAACTATTCCAAGCTGGGACATTTTTCAAAAATGTTCAGTATTGTTTAGTTAAAAAAGTACCACATGTACCGTACTGTGAAAAAACAACATGTTTAAGTACTACATGTTTGGTAGATGCTTGTTCACTCCTTGTAGGGAAATAACAAATAAAAAAAATAACTGGTTTTGATCATTTTCACCTGGTGCTATTAAGCAGAAGTGAATATTGCTTCTCGTTATTTATGTTTAACGACAAACATTTAGGTAAGCACTTTTATCAATTGTAATTTATAAATATGTTCATCGCCAAGAGTACTATAGCCATAGACTTACTAGACTGGCAGCTTAGTAGGTACAAATGTGTGAAAAAGATATGTCTGTAATATTTTGCTGTTTCACTCCATAACATTGAGATGGTAATGGTCTCTTTTCTACTTATGCTGAAGTATAGCACATATTTCATTTTATCTGAAACTCATAAAAAGTTCTTTATAATAATAAAAAAAAACAACGAATGTCCTTCACGTCTGAAACACAAAGCATATTATAATACCTGTATAAACAAAGTATGGTGATTCTTGTTAAAAGGTGCACTTCTAATAGATAGTATATGAACCATCAATAAATTTTGAATCAACAGCAACATACTTTTATAAATGCATCTACAACGAGATACTCGAGGGAAACATGTACGAATCTTTTTGAAACAACACTCGCTTAAGACTGATTGATATGAAATTATATTGGCCGTAAAATTTGATTGGTCGCTTTACCAAATAATCCTTTGAATATCCTATCTATATTGGAGGTCATTGATTATAGTACAAAAAAAGGATTAAAAAACTCCGGCAACCTCGCACTGTGTACTAAACTCGTACGAGTGGGTGTTGCTTTGGTAAATTCTATTTTATAAGCTTCTCCATTTTAACGTTTGCTTATTCACTGGTGTTTTAACATACTCTTAAAAGTAATGCACACAATACGAGTAGGTATACCTGCGAGTAAACATTCAAACACATTCAAACTTCGATTATCGTCGATATTTTTTATTCGATATTCGACTTTCGTGTGTACCTACCTTCTAATTTCGTTTGCGAACAAAATAAACAGCTCACTTTTATTCACTGTGTCGGTGTTTAGGTAGTAGAATTACACAGCGAAATAAATAAAACAAGTGTTTTATTCTACTATTGATTTATTCGACGAGAGAGACGTCTTTCGTCTTTTTAGGACATTGTCAATCCCAGGACATTGACAATGTCATTATAAAACGAAAGACGTCTCTCTCGTCAAACAAATCAATAGTAGAATAAATCACATGTTTTATTTATTTTTCAAGGATTTTAATCATCTCAAAAAAATTACAGAATATTATTGCCTTGAGTTCAGAACAATTCCTTGAATTAAAAAATAAAACAGTTCTCTTCAATGATATACAAAGAGAATTTTTAATTTCTTGAATGAATATTTTTTCTTTTTATTTAGAACTTTAATTCATCTATAACGATATCTTTGTTTTACAGAACATTCGAAAACTTATGAAAATGAGCGGAATATATTTGCCAGCTGCTCCAGGAGAAACTAGTTTTCTTTCGTTTGTTGATTGGTGTTTCTCGGGTTTGAGAGGTATATCAGCTATGTATTTTTTTAAATAAATCGACAAAAAGTGAGGTGTTACTGTGCCACTGAAAAAATATACATACCTAGTACCTACTCACTAATTACGCAAAACTAATATTTTAATTACTTAAAAGTTTCTGATGGGGGAATGTTTTCATGGTTTACGTGCTCGTATAATTGTTTATTTATTTATTTATTCGCTACGTTTCTTTTTATCACCAGTTTAATGCAAAGCAAAGCATAGAGCATCTGATCCAAACTTATATTCCTCTATACTTCATTTACATACCTGTATGCTGGTATATATCTTTACCACGTCGAGCAATGGGATTTTATAGTATGGACGTTCGAAGTACATATTATCAGTATTACTAGATATATTATACTAAACCTCCCGGCATATCCTAAGTAGCGTTGGCAGAGAGAATGGAATGCCATATGCTCCATCCTTACATACTTCTTTAGGTCCTTTACGTTCATAGAATTTCTCATACACGCATGTCTACATATATCTCTTACTCAACACACGCCCATCCTTGAGAATTTGATCCACGTGATCAAGCCACTTTATTGTCGCTTCCCTGCGCTTTATCATCAATATAATTTACTTTAGCTTTTTTTTAGATATAATTTACACCAATTGTTCTATTTTATTCATTTTTTTTAAAGACAAGTAACTCGTTTATGAATGATCGGGGTTACGCCTGAGTTCATTTAAGAATGAAATCTTATATATATAGGTTTATGTTTTGTATTTCAAAGTAGGTACCTACTTGAAGAGCGAATTGTAGATAGATGCATTATGTCTTCCGATTGGACATGTAGCGTCCGATTCAGCGATGTGGCATGCCATTCATTCTGATTTTTTTTTTAGCATGCAGAGGACAATTAGCATGTTTATTGCGTGAAATTATATCTGCCGGCTACACCGCTTGTTAGATATGCCGTAAAGATAGATGATTGGACAGAACTATCGGTTTAGTTTATGCAGCACGATTAAGATTGAAAAAAAAGAAGTATTTTGCGCGTGTAAGTAATACCTATAGGTTTTATATTACCTATGTAGGTACTGTGTATGTTATTAAGAGGATCTGAAGGCTTGTGGAAAAGGGTTGGTAAGATTTAACTTTCAAAGATTTCGGAGAGTATTTATTACTTTTGGATAATATATACATCTTGTGTGTATTTTGGTTTTGTAGTGTAGAAGGGAGTATTCAAATTCAATATCGTATATTCTCGGTATAGACTAACTTATAAGCGGTGTAGAGATATCGAGTAGGCATTTGACGAATAGTTATTTTCCCGGATATCGGAAACGGCTATCTGGCGAAATCTTCAATTATTGGATAGTTGGATATCAGATCTCAGGGTATATTCATATACATGCTGTAAAAATTCGAATCATCTTCTTTGAATAAACGTAAAGCATCCAGGATAGGAAGCAAACCTCATAGCTGAATTGTACATATTTTAAATTTCGATAATTATAATAACTTAACGAAAAACCACTATCTGGGTTCTGGCCGGATAGTAAATTTAGACCAAAAACAGATAGTTAACAATATCCGTTACGTAATTTATTCGAACCCAATACTTACAAACCTACTGCGTACTTCAAATATAATTATTTGTTTTGGTTCATTATTAATATGTAGATGCTTCAATTCTATATATTGTTTCAAAATTAACAACAAAATGTTCAGGATTGGTTGAAGTTTATAAACTTTGTATTATTGATTTTGACGCCACTGGTTTGCTTACCATGCTGGTAGCGTCGATTGAAAATTGAGGCGGCAATTGGAACAATTACTCATGAACCCCATGGCGCATTTTTTTGGAGAACCCAGAAATGATTATTCTTATGATGCAAGTTTTTAATGTGATATCTTGATTCTTTACCTTAATATCCCTTTTTTTCTTTGTTTGATGAGTCGATTGATGATTTTGTTGGGATTTTAGTTTCAATGTTAGTTGCAAATGTTTTTGCTCTTAGAAAATATGTATTTGTTTTTAACTTTATAAATAAAAAATATTAACATTCGATTAACTAATTACACCGACTTACACTCTCTGAACGTATTACCTTACCTTACCTCAGCCTTCTTCTTGTGTCCAGTATTGAACAAAGGCCTCCCTCTTGGACTTCCATAAATTTCTGTTGGACGCAACTCTCCTCCAGTGCAGGCCCGCCACTCTTTTAATATCGTCGGACCATCTTGTTTGGGGCCTACCTACGCTTCTGCGTCCTGTTCTAGGCCTCCAGTCCAGCACTTTCTTCGTCCATCTATCATCAGACATACGCGCCACATGACCTGCCCAGTTCCACTTTAACTCCGCGATCCTTTGAGCCACATCTGTTACCTTGGTCCTTTCCCGTATCCAAACATTTGTTTTGCGATCTCTGAGCGAGATGTTCAGCATCCTTCTCTCCATTGCTCTCTGTGTCACTCGGAGTTTGTGTATTATCCTCTTTGTTAAAGCTGAACGTATTAATTTCAAAAATTTATTTATTTATTGTGAATACAAAAAAAAACATCACTCACAATGACACTGTTCACCTTTGCGATGAGTGAGCAATTTTGGTACAGCTTAAAACAAACTTTCCATGAAGATTGAATACAATTAAAAAATCCAATAAACATAAGAATAAACACTTTATTACATATCTCAAATAAATTAATCCCAAAAAATACATCAAAATTATGTTTATTTCCTTAGCGAAGCAGGTTAAACTTTCCAAGTTAATCAATTATTAATATTTTTCTGTAATGTAAATACACAACAGATTTTTTTTCAAAGCGTTTTAATAAATTATTTGACTCATGGGCCCTTTTTCTATCTAGTGCGTAGAATGGTATTATTGCCTACTTGAATTAGTTGTGCGAGCTACGGCTCACGAAAGGGTTCGACAAATTATCGGTCGGAGAAAGTTCAGTATTGTGAACACATTAATACAATAATAATTAAAGGTTTTGGGCTCTGAATCTTAGACAATAGAATCTATATTTGATAATATTAATATTATTGATAGTCAAGTTTGAACTTTAATACAATATAATATTAAATGGAATATAATACTGGGTTTTACACTCACTGGGCCTAATTTCGCATTACTTTGATGTAGGTGAAAATTCTTCATTGATTTATTTTAACCTATAATGTAGTACAAATCGACATGCTTGACTGCTAGACAGACTTTTCATACATCGTCATGGCAAAACTATTTTTTTTTCAAAGACAATAAGATCATTGCGTCGTTATTTCAGCAACTTTTGATGTGCAAAAAGAATAAATAAATAAATAAACTTTTAAGAAAGGTCTAAACTCAGCAAGGGCGCACAAATGTTTTTTTGGTAATTTCGAGACAGTTGTTATTTCGATTAGTCATTGATATTTCATTTCATACAAAGTTGGGAGGTAAAAAATTGAGATCACTTCTTAACCAGCGCATGTTGGTTTGATATTAAGGGGTGTGTCCGTGTAACTGTCTTCTTCGATGCTATTTTTTCATACTTTGATACGATTTTTGAGATCTAAGGAAGCAATAGTCAAAGTAACGCCCTTGATTCTCTGCATTTCGATCTCATAGGGTAGGTCTACTTCGTGGCCACACTTTAGTTAGATAGATAAACACCCAGTACATCTTTAACGTATAGTTCAATATAAAATAACTTACCATATTATTTTTCGGTACCCAGCCAGCTAGGGCTGATGATTTAATTTTGGCCTCATTTTGCAATACTAAGACCATATCAGTGGTGAATAGTCAAGTCTTCAATTTACTTCCAAAGTTGGTTTTCGGTTGGTTTTTTCTCAGTGTAGCTGGTCAGCGATTATAATGATAAATACGGATTAATCAGCGGTAAATCATTAAAGGTATGTTCTTGTTCGTATGTGTAAACTGAATGCAAGTAATATAAATCACATTGATTCTAATACACAACGCATGGTTTGCTACTCAAGCCATATACATACTTTTGTTGTGTCAGCGCAACTTATTTACCATACAACGATACTGAGCAGTCATTAGTTAGGCTTGTTGCGTGAAAACTTGTGTGGTGGTAATTGGCTCGTCATGAAGGAATATGTACGTACTTAGTGCTTTATTCCTTCATGTACATGAATTCCTATGATCATATAATGATAACTCATAAAAAATATTATAAAATTGTATGCAAATACTTCCTTTTATATTTGCTTGAATTATTAATTGTGTCGGTACACACGTAGTAGAATTCCATAATAATGCAATTTGAAACAAGTGTTCCTTTCTACTATTGTTTGTTAATTCGCAGAGAGACGTCTTTCGACTTATAAGGTCGTTATCAATCAGGATTGATAATGACCTTATAAGTCGAATTAACAAACAATAGTAGAAAGGAACACTTGTTTCAAATTGCATTATTTGCTTGAATTGTTACTTCTTCACGTTTATCATAACTTATTTTTAAGTGGTTATATTTTTATTATGAAATACAAAAAACAACCAGTAAAAATCATTGGACTCAACTAACACTACACACTTTTTCCTGATGTGATCTCTTTGGCCAAAAGCCGTAACGATCTTCGTGTATTTTTTTAAAGTTGTGACAAAATCAATGTAGGAAAAAAGTGCAGATTGCACACAAAGTGTAATTTAAATTTTGTAACACTTTCACCTGCGTCATAATTTTGTTTTATTAAAATTATACTTCATGGAAATTAATTTCTAATTTGATTCATCGAAGATATTTTTTTAAGAAAACACACTTTCATATTTAATTTGCATATAATTATGCATATTATTTTGCATGCTTTAAACACTTTTCATGCATAGTTCAATTTTCTCACGTTGCATATAATCTATGTCCATTTCTATATGGCACACTTCCATTTGCATATAATATGTATGTATACCCTGCGCAGTGAACAAACTGCATACAAAGTAATTATACTAATTACACATAAAATAGTTTATGTTTCTAGTCTAATAGAAGGTGCTATAATTGCTATATTAACTAATTTTAAATCAGGCATTGAGTAGACAATAAATAACAAAGTATTTTATAGAAGAAGATCGTTCTGTAATTAAAATTCTCTTAATTATTTTCAGTTGGAAAAATATATTGTTGTGTAAAACCCGATCCAAGAAAGCGAGGAAGGGAAAAAGTCAAAAAACTTACACATTGCTATTAGTTTGGTTAAAGGTCAGCCAATTAATAACATATACATATAAATAAATACATTCATTCATATTATCACGTCGCTTCCTTCGTGGGGTAGGCAGAAAGATCGGGCACAACTTCTTCCAATCTTTGCAAACATCTTTGGTTTCTGTCACTACCATACAATTCCTAATACATGCTCTCCTGTTCAATGTACTCAACACTTTTCCGTCTTGTAGGATCTGGTTTATATGAATGATTTTGAACGAGTTCGTCGGTAGCCTGGAAGTAGAGTCTCGGCCTCTTGAACAAGGGGTCCGCGGTTCGATCCCAGGTGCCGGCAAACTCCCCTTTCACGACACAAGCTTTTAGCTTAGTGTGGAAGGTGTATAAAGTTGTATTTTGGTTTATAACAAAACCTATATATCTTTTTAAAAAAAATAAAAGATTTTGTCATTTCGAAACTTATTTAAACATTTTGCAAACTAATTTATGTATCCGTTATCTTTTTGAAAAACGTTATTCTTTTATTTATGCATTTATTTGAATCTTAAGGTACAACAGCTTTTATTACACAATACACGTAATAATTATTGAATAAAATCAAAGACAATTACAACTTATGTAATTTATTTAAACTTAAAGTGGATTATAATTTCCTACGTAAAATGAAGCCGGAAATGTTTACTCTCCTTTTTTTAGCCGAGCTGTCACTACGCAACTTGATTTCAATTTAGGAATTTCTTTCATAATCTAAGATTTATATAATATACTTAGGAAAAACCAAGAAGTCACATAAATATACAGTAAATAATTGAAGAGTTTTTGTGTTTAAAAAGAGAGAGTTTTTTTACACTGTGGAAATCTATTTTTAATTTTATTGAATAAAATATAAAAATATATTATTGAGCACTGTTTAATCTCCACTTAGTTAGGTTAGATACCAAGTAAGTAAGGTTAGTAGGTTAGATACCAAGTAAGGAAGTAGATTAGATACGAAGTAGGTTCGGTTAAATACCACAGTAAATGTGAATGATTGGCTGTATAAGGTTCTTCTTCTCTTTGGAGTCCATTATGAAGCATTGCGCATTTGCAATACCAAGGAAGTGAATGTTGTACTGATTTGCATGCAATTTCCTCCACACGGGACCAATCTATTACCATATACTACCACTGCTACTACTACCGTCTAATAACCATCTTTCATAAAACGGATGTCGTGGAAGCGGATGCTGTGAGACAAGATATGAGAATTGGATCGAGAGCTTATTATTATGATCAATGTTATTGTAGTCTTAAAGGGGTGGTCGATAAGGGGATATTACGTTTTTCATCAAAAAAGTGTCATTTTTATTTATTAATTGTCATGTATATTTACATTTATGCAAAAAATCGAATGTTACATACAGTTTTTTTTTCAACTTTAGCTTACATAACAACTCATAGTAAAAGAATCCTACCATAGTTTGTAATAGGCTCGATCGATATAATTTGTCTAAGCGTATGTATGTGCAGGTATATTTAAAATTTGCTGATGAAGTTGTAGGGTGACGATGAGGAGGTCGGTAGCCCGATGGTAGATTCGAACTTTAAATCGTGATATCCGGGATCTATTCCACCCGGGGTCGACTAACTACACCTGCACGACACAATCATATTGTTTACTGCAAAGATGTCTAGTTTTTTTTTCAAATACAGATTCATATTTAAGTAAAAAATAATATTCACAAAACATTACTTTTAAGACATTTAACGTCATTAATTTGGCGATGCTACATGTTGCCCATCAAATAATCCATCTCCAGAAAGCCATCATAGTTACAAGACTTCAAGTTTTTAAGGTCAAAAGTTGTCACAATAACTTGTATGCGTTTTGATCACTATAGACCAAAACTTAAAAATAAATTTAGTTTCATTCCCATATTGATCTTGATCGAGTAATAACTGAAGTTAAATATCTTCTGAATATGTCATTTTTGCTGCATATAGGATTAATTTCAATATATCTTCCATCTTTCAATACTCTAAAATTCGTCAAACTAAAATACATTATAATTATCTATTTATATTAGGGCCAATTCTGAATCTTAATGAACTAACTAACTAAAAAGTTGATTAAAATTAGTGATTATGTAGTATTCAGCATTAGTTATGAACTATAAACAACTATAAACTCGTGAACCATCAAGTGCAAACGGTAAAATCTACGGGACAAACTAATATTAGTCAGTGATGCCGCAATACAAAATGTTTTTCACGTTCCGATTTACATTTCTGGCAACAATTTGATAGTTGTCGCGCACGAAAATTGTGAATGTCAGATTTGCCGATATATTTTGGCGTTCGTATTTGCGTCGGTGGTGGTGTAATTTTACAATTTATACATGCTAATAGTTGCGAGGGCCCTAAAAATACAAATTTTTACTTTTAATTGAAAAAAACAACTTAACACTTCCAAAATATAGCAATATTCTGCGGTAAAATGACAGCAACTAATAATATTCGCACATTAAAAGTCGCGAATAAAATTCAGCCAAATCCAACTTATTTTAGTCGTCGGCTGTCAACTAAAATTTCATTCTGAATACGAAATCCATAGATAATCGAAATTTATAGTTGTACTAAGGTGTCAAAATGAACTAATGAACTAAATTAGTACGGAAAACTGTGAATACGAATTAGAACTAATTATCATGACTCAACTATCTCCTCACACTTAGTTGACTTAGTTAGTGCAACTAAACTATTTTATGATTCAGAATTGGCCATAATATGCTTATTTTTCATGATTCATGATTCCAATTTATCGTTTTTTCTTTGGGTTATTTTGTCACAAGATTCTCCCTGCATTGATTGAATTTGACACAAAGCGTTCTATAAAGGCTGTATTGCCATAATCTTGGTTATAATATTAATAATGAAACCGATAGTGTTTTAAGTATTCCTCAAGCATGAAAAGCAAGCGTGTTGCTCTTTGTACCACCGTCCAATATAGAGATAGAAAGCTCCGATTATATCTCTATTTATTTTCTAATTTACTTGTTATTCATATAAATTTATTATTAAAGTGACTTGTGTTATATTATATTATTATTGTTGCGTCGCGGCGCTAGGCGCTGTGCTACCCACAACTGTGTTTATTAATTTCCTGTTTCAGCTTCCTTTCTTTCATTACTTCCGCTTCTGATAGAGCTACTACCCGTCACCCACCTGTGTTCCCTACAACAAAAGCTTTCCAAAACAATAATTTAATAACAAACACTCATGTCGGTAGTTACACAATATGATGTAGTAGTTTCTGGTAGCACTGTTTTGAAAAAATACACACATAGTCCAATGATATATGTGTGTGTTTTTTTCGTGTTTCCAAAAATGATGAGCAGTCCCGCCCATTCTCCATCTCTTTTCACCGTCCCTCTCAACTAAACATCTGTGTCGTATCGCGTATCTGATATTGTCTTAATTGTTTGTATATTAATTTAGGAAGTTTGTTGTGTGTGTATTTATATGCATGTATATATCTTAAATTAAGACATGGAATAGGTTGATATAGCTGCATTTCTTCGTTTCTTGTTAATGATATTCTGATACTCTACGATTACTTTTCATTATAGTATGTTAAAAAAATACAAGAAGATCGTAGGAGACTAAAAATATTTTAGTAACTGCTACACATAATAAGACGAAATATTATAATCAAAATCATCATCATCATCATCTCGCCCTCAACGCTCCTCTCGAGAGCACAGGGCAGAAACCAGCCTCCTCCATTCAGAGCGTCTCTGCGCCAATTGCGTCACCTCTTTCCACGACATTCCCTGCGCTTTGTTATCTTATATCATAATCAAAAGAGATGGGTAAATGGCGCTCTTGTAGCTGCTTGATCCCGTAAGTTCTCCACTCTTACTAGTAAAAATGATAGTTTAATATCACTAAAGTTATTATTTTTTTCCAACTAAAATAAGTTCTATTCTACTTGACAGAATTGTTTTAAGTGTTTGTTGTTTTCAAGTTAAATGATAAATTTCAATAAAATAGAAACATTAAATTTGTGACCGTATACATAGTTTAGGTACCTAATTTGTTTTGTAAAAGTAATAAAAATAAATTATAGTGTCAAATTAAAGTGTAAATGCGCTCTTGAGGTGATTTAATTACGAAAACAGCGCAATATAAATGATCTTATAATAATAATAGGAATAAATTCTAATAAAAAGTGTAGGTAGTCTAGACTGTTTGCAATATATGCTCTGTTTCAGATTCACAAAGACTCTAAAATAGATGAAATACAATTTAGCAGCTGTCCTGAGACTTATAAATGTATTGAAAAATTTTTGTTTTGAAAGGATGTGACGCAACGACACTATTCGTATTATTTACTACACACAAACATACGCCAACAAGTCTCTTTACAAGCATAAATGTGTTACCCCAACCTGAGCTACCCCAACTAAAACCCCTCACCTACGTAGAAATTGCATTGAGCAACCACTAAGTCCAGAAACCCAAAAGTGACGATTGATTTCCGCAGACACCATCAATAAAGCCAACAGACAGCGAGCATGAGAGAGGAGCAACCCAGTAATTCAAGTAAAGCAACACTCAATTCAAAGATACTATACTATACTATACCCTCACGTCATGTCCCAGGAGGGGCAGGCAGAGAGAACGGAACGCCATATAGATCTATCCTTACATACTTCTTTCGCTTCCTCTACATTCATCCAGTTTCTCATACATGCACGCCGATTTCTTTTACTCAGCACGCGTCCTTTCTTAAGAATTTGGTCCACGTGATCAAGCCACGTGGTTCTTGGACGTCCGCGCTTCCTCACACCCCTTCTTTCAGATAAATACATCCTCTTCGTCATCCTTTCATCTTGCATTCGCTCAACATGTCCAAACCATCTCAACTTGTTTACACGCATTCTGTCCACAACACTCCTCTCACATCCGCTCATTCTTCTGATATCCCCATTCTTCACTCTATCTCGCAACGTTTTACCAACCATTCTTCTCAGTGAACGCATCTCCACAGCATTTATTCCACTCTCATCCTTTTTCAACCACGTCCAAGTTTCGCTTGCATACATACATAAGTGTCGGTACCAGAATGGTATTGTGCACTAGCATTGTTGCCATGCTTGACACACTGCTTTTGCTAACAATGGGTCGAAGTGCACCATTCACTCTAGCACCGGCGACTTTTCTTCTTTCAATGTCCTTATCAAATCTTCCATCCCTCGCAAACAGACTTCCCAAATCAAATTCAAAGTTCTAATTTCCAATTTTGTTATAAATATTTCAATAACCTGAATAACACGATGAAATAGTATTATTAAGACCATGAAAAATGCAAGTTATGTGTAAAGGAATATGTCGCAAAAATAAAAACTCATTATTAAATTTAACTTTAAATTATACCTCTAAATTATTTTTAAGCGTTCCCTTCCTATACACGAGATAATATGTCTATAAAAAAATTGTAGAAAATAAAATATTGATTTGAGTATAACACGTCGTATGAATTGATTGTCAAGGAAGAAAATAAAAATTCTGAAAAAAAATCTGTAAAATATTATACATATATACAAAACTATTAAAGAGATAAGGGTGTTAGATAGGTGAGGGAAATATAGGTAAAATAAGGGTGTT
Organism: Athripsodes cinereus; assembly: GCA_947579605.1. NCBI lineage: Eukaryota > Metazoa > Arthropoda > Insecta > Trichoptera > Leptoceridae > Athripsodes > Athripsodes cinereus. The sequence goes on from OX388321.1 coordinate 1,929,385, forward strand.
TTTGTATAATTTTGTAAGATACCTAGGGGTGAAAAAATATACGTATAATTTTAATACAACATTATTATTATGTGTCCGTTAGTGCATTGTTGATTGCATGTGTTCTTTTTCTTTTCTTTTGTTTACTTTGTGTTGTATTTTTATTTCTATTATGACTGTTGATATGTAAGGGTGTATATATGTATGCATGTGTTTTTTTATTTTATTTTAGTTACCGGGTTAGTTGGAAGACATTGTATTTAAGCGATAAACTTGTCCTCTGTATATTGAATTGTAAAACTGTTATTTTTATGACGCTATTTTATTATGTAATATAAATATTGTAACCAATGTTCAGTGAAGAATAAAATAAATAAATAAACTTACTTTTCTAACTAATCTACTAAGTAATAATTATGTATCAAGAAATTTTAAGAATTTTCAAGTGTTTCCCTACTGGTAATCTAGAATCAACACGAATAAATAATCGGTTATAAGTGATTATAATATTATTATTATCGAAGGGAAATAGTAGGTAATGGTTGAAACTGACGATGTTTAACTTCTAGCGATGAAAAGATCGTCCTGTTAGATTTTTAATCGGAGAGCCGGATATCAGGTCACTATAGTGAACCGTTTGGCTTAGAATAGGTTATTCATTAGGGCTATTTATTTTGATAAGCTGATGCAATAAAGTATGGACAAATTAATTTGACAAGAGTTTAAAAATTGTACCAACGTCCTTGCGTGTAACGTGTTGTATGGTTCAATAGGCAGATTGCATTTCAATTTTTCGTCTACGTCTGTGGCGTCCTGACGATTTCATCTAGGCGAAAGCGTTAGGAAACTTTGGGATAAATCCTCCACTAAGTACTTGTATAGATTGTGTATGAGATGGCTTTTAATATTTTTTTTATAATTTTGGCTCCGTCTTCGGTTGTTTATGTTTAATAATTGTGTGTTTGTTCGGAATAGGGTGGTTTTGTTTTGCGAGGTTAAGGATCAGCTGTCCTTCCATCCCTTAAGCAATCTCCCTATCTCATGATTTTTTACGTTTCATTTCGTGAAAAAAAATAAAAAAATCATTGTTACGGAGGTATATTTTATTTCAAATCAAAGACCATCCATTTTGAATGTTTTTTTTTAAGTATTCTACAATGCACATCCGTTACTTGATTATTTAAATCGCGATTGATTTCGCTATTGATTTACACTATTGACGAGCGAAACAATACTAATTAAAAAAAAACATTTAAAATGTCTCGTAACTGTTACATAGTTAATCCTTCTAAAATAACTTACAAAGACAATCCGTTATTCGGTTAGATACTGAGGTACTACCCGTTACATTTCTAGTTACAACTGGTGAAGGTGTTACTATTATTACAATCGATAAAGTAGTTGTAGGCTGTAGACAACAACATATCCGTTTAGTTTATATCTACTTTTATACGAGTATATCTATCGTTATGTGAGCGATAAACGATAAAATAATATCAAACGATATTGTTATTACCTGCTCAGTTGTAGGGTGGACTGCAAACATTAGTCACAAGCTTGTAGGATATAATAACATGGTCACCGTGATTTTGTCAGACGAGTTTGCGTGGTGAATTCTCTAATGGTGCATATGATTATTATTATCATCTTAAAAATGTCACCCTGCGACAAAAAAAGGAAGATAGAAAAAATAACAGCATTGCGAATGTAGAAAACACCTCGCTTTTATTCATACTTCTAAGGTTGCCCGGCATAAATGAGGGTGATACGTTGGGTTATAAATTACCCTCAATACTACGGTCATTCAACCCTGAAACATTTATACTGTAACCTGTAGGTTTTTATTATAATAAATGTTTTCAAAATAGTAAAATTTGTTAATTATTCTAAAATATTTTAATAAATTAGATTACCCTAGAACAGGTCTAACCTAGTTGGGTAATCCACTATATTATGTAAAAATTATTGTTTTTTTATGTGATGACAAAATAAATAAAAATAAATAAACGATAAACTCGTCTTCTGTAATATATTGATTGTATCTAACTTGAATGTTTACCTTTTATGTAAATGTTTGTAATCAATTACAGTAAAGAATGAATAAATAAAAAAAAATACTCTAACTGATTTAAATATACCAAATTAAACAAATCCACCGATCATAGTATTTTTTTACTTGATTAAGAAGTTATATTAATAAAAAAGTTTTTTGTTTGATCACGAGGAAAATGTTTAACCTGAAAAATACAAAACATTGTGCGATTTTAAGAACCTGTGTAAGAGTCACATTATTTATTTATTTATTTAAATCATATACGGCGTGAGCTTTTTACATGTTTACAAGGTATGACAGATAACAAAAACAACAATAAACATTCGTATACAATCACATAGGTACATTGCAAATTCATAAGTCAAGATCAAAAGTTATATTCAAGTTTCGATTTAACACAATTTATAAATCTCATTATCTTGTTGAAACTGTCCTTTATAAACACCGACTTTTTACAGGAAATAATAGCATTTGATTTCACTGTTCCTCGGATTCTCCTATCCGATACATTTCTTATTTAGTTCGCTGTGTTTTTCCTTGGAATCGTTTAATAATTCAAAGTGAATTATATGCGTATTATTATTATTATACTGTACATATGGGAGATGTTTTCTAGACGTTATTTTATTTTTATTGCTGAAAAAAGTGTTTGTTTGATATCCTTAGACTTTTATTTGAACATACGTTAATAGTTTTAAATCGTGGTGTTATTGATTATACGAAAGCTCTGGGAATTCGAAACGTGTTGAAATATTGTCCATATACATTTTCTTTATTGTTTCTAGCAATATCTAGCAAGTCTAGCGTCCACTGAATACATCATATTTGTATCATATATTTCTTTTAATTCTCAAATCCACTAAACTTGATTGCACTTTAATATAATAATGTGTTTATCTTTCATAATACGTGATTGATGATTCTGAGTTTTTTCTTTCTGTATCTCTCTTTCTTTGCTGTTATTTAGCACCGTAAATTCAGAGAGGAAATTTGTCACCCATCCTTAATGTCTTATATTTTGATGACATAGAGAGAACAGCTTACAGAATTATTGGATATACCTACCGTGATGGGATAGCAGTGGTGAAGTATTTATTTATTTATTATTTTATTTATTCATTCAACCAAACATACGGCTTACGCTATATATAACATATAAAAAAAATAATATAAACACCTGTGCACTCAAATATTCAAACACTTATTATCGGACTCTTATCGGACCCACTAATTAGCTCATTTGCAGGAGATGGCGTAGTGATACGAAAATCTTAGATGACAAATTTATTAAGATGAAAATATTCGTAATATCCTGGAGGACCTGTTGGTGGACATGCGCTGCTCATCATATGCAGAATTTAAAAGAACCGCACAAGACAGGGAGGAGTGGAGGAGAAGAATTAAAGAGATATTTGCTGCAAACCAATCCCAGGATTGAAACCAGAGAGAGAGAGTCATAGACGTTGTAATCCGAGTGAAAACCGTATACGTTTTATTGTAAAATAATTGATAATTATAACATAATCAACATTGCCGAGTAAGCATCTATGTATGGCATGTGCGTGCTTTCATCTTGTAAGAACAAATGTATTCTTCATACATAGGTATGTAGCAATGATATGTTGTTATTCAAGCCATGATGAGATGAGACTGAGACAATCTCTCCTTTGCGCTTCTATGTACATAATAATGTGCCATATTTTATTCTACACTGTGCTTATGCATACGTTTATATTCTTATTATTATTATTTATTTATTTATTTACTTACTTTCGTTATTTTGTTATTATTATTATTGTTATTTCGGTTATTGGAAATCGATAATTTATTCAATTTGATACACACATAGAGGATGGGGGAAAAGCAACAAAATAAGTTGTACAGAGTGTTCTGTGCATAATATTCCACTTCTGTTCGTGTGTGATTGAGTAGAGAATAGCACTGTGGCTAGATAAAAAAAAAATGGAACAAGACGCCTTCATTTATGTATAGGTATATGTACGAGAAGTCGAAATATTTGTTGAAATTAGCGAGCGAAACTTTATGGAACGACATTTCATGAAATGATAAAAATAAATTACCTCCAAAAATACAATGTATTGCATTGTTATTGATAATGAACAGATATTGTTCGAAAACGTTCTGACGTTTATATAAAGTGAAGTGGATGTTATACAGTTTTTAGACACTTTAATTTTTTTGATTTATCAATATACTTTTTTAGACGAGCGTCACGTTAAATTTGGAAAATAATAATAATAAAGAAATAAGAAAATGATCAATAAACTATCATTCATTTGTAAATTCGTATTTTTTTTTAACAGAAAGGATAGAAAACGTGATAACTTTTTTATAGACGTAGGTTTGATTTATATTGATGATAATCTTTTTTACACTTCATTATTTGTTCTCACATTGATCAACATGATCATCGGTTGAGAATTCTAAAATTTAAGAAATTATCATTGTGAGAAGAAACACTCTGTGTAAATTCGAGGAGCATTGATACAGGCATTCCGTAAGCAGCTTGCTTCTTCCAATTTTCGGTCCTGCGGTGTGTCGTGTTGTTGTCCTTATCTTCTTGTATGAAGTGAAGAGGCAATTCAATTTCAAAATTGGAAATATTATCTCAAGTCTCGAGCACACACACAACCACGCACACATTCTACTCGTACGAATGTATAATGCTCGATCTTTTTTACCCAGCGTTGGTCAGAAGTCAAAATAATGTGTTATAATAATAAATAACCACTTTTATTATACTATACTATTACGACATATCATACAAGTGGGGAAGCCAGCACACATTACAATAGAAACATAACAAAAATCAAATAACTATGTGCAACGAGTGAGTTTATCGCAGAAGCGCGATGGAAACTAATGATTATTTTTTCCAAAGCATTAATTTTATGTTTAAACTTTTGTCGTTTCTCTCATGATTTATTTTTAATTATAATTCAAACATCAATTTATGTATTTTTGTTTTTATATACGTGTAAATGGCAACACGTTCCAAAAATAAATGTATAAATTAAAAAATAAATATTATCTAACTACCCAATCAAGTAAAATACAAAAAGAAAATAAAACTAGTAATAATGTTATAAATTTTTTTTTTAATAATAATATAATCTTTATTTCATATTTTAAACATACAATTACAATTCACATTTATCAAATCACATACAAAGACATATTCACAAAAACTGTGCAACCAACGAACGAAGCCCGTTAAGTCATTGAAATGACTTGTCAACAGGCTCCGCTCATCTCCACATCCAACTTATAACTAAAAAAAAAAGTTAAATACAACTATATTACTCCTATAAATGCCAACAAATCCATTTAACACTCACACTACAGCTATATGTACATATTTCTATTTTTTCTGAGCCAATTCTTAAATAATAATTTTAATTTTCCAATTTTGTCACACTTTTTTAAGCAGAGTGGCAGCGAATTGAACAGCTTAGGAACCAAGCACTCCAGAGTGCGATCACCATACTTATTGTTGGTTTTAGGTATTTTTAAACCTTCATTTTTTGTGAACCGTGTATTATGAATATGTATTAATCTCTTTTTAAATTTATTGTCCCGAAAATTCTCCATACCCAATTTATAACAAAAAATAGCCCTAATAGTTAGCAATTTCAACTCTCCAAAATATTTATACGCATCAAAATGTCTATTTGGTCCTGGCATATAGTCAGAAATTAACCTAATTATGGAATTCTGCTTGTTTTGAACTTTCTTCAGGTTTGTTTGTGTCGTCTTACCCCAAGCAGACAAACCGTATCTTATTACTGACTCCGCCAAAGATCTGTATATGATTTTAAGAACAGATTTTGGAACAAAAAATTTGATTCTATACAACCTACCCAAAATGGAGTACAATCTGTTACACACTTTCTTAAATAGAACAAAAAACTTAATTGAGCATATGGATAATACTGATCGTTACTGATGTATTAGTAGAGGCGTTATTATTGTCCTCTTGAAAAAAGGTTGAATAAGTAAATGAATGTACGAATATAGAGAGCTACAAAGGATTCATCATAACCAAACATACATACATACAAACAAACTTATTCAAACATTTAAGTGTGTATTAAGACGATGTTTTCAAAGAAATTCTAGTCTTATTATTGTAATGTTTGGTTATCTGCGTCTTGGAAATAATATATTCCACATTTTTTTGCAAAACATGTCATTGGTTATGAGAATTTCCTTTGGTACATGGTAGCAGATACTATTTGCTTATTCCTTGTTGTTGTTCGTCATACGAAGATCAATGAATCCAGTCAAAATGATCTCTCCATACACCCTGGAAAAGCTAAAAGAAATATTTTCGATTATCACTAGGAAGAAAAAATAAATGAGTTTTAGTGTAAAAATATCGATATTTTGAATTAAGATTAAATACAGTGGGTGGCCAAATTATTAGGGACAGTTTCAAAATTTTGTAGTTTCCAGTTTTGCTGAATTATTTGAGCATAAAACATCAACTTGAATAAGGTTTTTTTATTTATTTTTACTAACTTTTCTACTTTTGAAGAGCAAACACTGTGGAAGTTCATATTGATTTTTTGATAATAAACAGTTTGAGTTCTAAGTTGTTACTGATGATGGACGGATGTCCGAAAAGTACTTATAACTCTTTATATAATTTGTGAAAGTAATAGTGTTTTTTAATTATTTTTACTGTTGGTGTCACTATTATCATTTATTATAAGTGAAAATACTGCTACTCTATGTCATTTACGAGAAAAGTGAGATTAATTCTTATTCGGTCGTCGCTGGCTAAAAACATGTTAAAAACAACTCATGATTTGAAGACATATAAAACATTTTTAAATTGATTTTCCTGATGTTTTTTGGTGAGTAAATAATTAAAAAGTAAGTAATGTTTCTTGTTTAGTCAATTTTAGATATATTTATTGGTGAATTTCAATTTTTTGAACATTGCATGTGATAATAACCTCAAAACTATCTCGAATTTGCATGGGCAAGACTTCAGACACGTTTCCAAGAAAATGCAGAGAAATCCAAACTTGTAATTATACTCTACACATTCCTAGAGATATATAGCAGATCTAACAGGAATTACAAAGTCAGAAGTTACCAGAATCAAAATAAAAATGGCTCGAAACAAGCCCTTAGAAGTAGCCGTATCAGCAAATGTGGGTAAAAAAGAATAATTACTCCCCGTATCTATGGAAAAATCAGGGATATATGCTTCTAAAATTGGAAAAAGAGTACGACCTGTCTGACTGCCATGATAAAGGATGAAGAATCTGCAGTTTTCCATAAGACAGTCAGAAGACGGTTGGCCGGAGACAACTTGATTGGTTGTAGGCCAATCAAAAAATCACGCCTTATGAAAACAATGAAGAAGAAACGGCTGCAATGATCCAATCAACACCGGAATGTGAGATTTGCAGATTAGAATCGAGTAAACACTACTTTCTAAGTACTGTTAAGTTCGAGGATACCATATTATTGAAGTTTTTGTAATATTTTACTGGTGTGCTTCTCAGACGTCAATTTTCCAGATTTTGGTCGAAAAAACTTGATTTGCTTGACGACGTCCTGGGGAACAAGTTCCATCCTGACTGTCTTGTGGAAAGAGTCAAATCAATGGTTAGTGTCATGGCGTGGTTTGTCATCTCAGCCAAGGACATGGGATGCCTTTACATCGTGGATGGGACGATGAGATAGGATCAGTATAAGCGAGTACTAGAAACTGAACTGCTTCTGCAACTTGAAAAATGGTTCGGTGGTCACGATGAGCAATCCCATATATACGATTCGGCACCTTATCATAAAGGCAATAGTATCACTGCATTCTTGGAAGAAAAAAACATAACCATTTTGCCCTGGTTGGGCAACTCACCTGACATGAACCCTACAGAAAATATGTGGGAACTCAATAAATGGCAGTTGCCAAGGACGTGGTCACAACCAAGCATCAGCTGGTTGAAACTGTGATCAAAGAATGCCATTACAATACGAAGCTTCAACAGAATGCAAAAGTCTGCATAGACAGCATACCTTGACGTACAGAAGCTCTAATTCCAGCAAAAAGTGGCATCGCAAAATACTAGGATTAATTCGATTAGACGGTAGTTATGGTATTATATATTTTTTTACATAAAAAATAAATAGTTTCAATCATGTGACTTGTTGTTTTTATGATCTCAACAGTTTACATCATTAAATAAAAAATACCTGTGTGGGGTACAACCAAAGATTTGATCAAAAACTTCAATCAAACTGGAAAATACAAGAAATTTTGTACTGTCCCTAATAATTTGGCCACCCACTGTATCTATGCCATCACGTCACAAATTGGGTAACCAGCAGACTAACTTTATATAATAAACGGGCAATAAATCATCTAAGTCTCTGAGTATAAAAATCGTTGTTTTTATATTAAACTTTTATCAAAGCGTCATTTTGCAAAGTGAATACTCAAATCATAAAGATAATCAAAGATATAACTAAACAATATGTTCATCTGTAGCTTGGAGGTAGAGTCTCGGCCTCGTGAACAGGGGGTCCGTGGTTCGATCTCAGGTGCCGGCTAACTCCCTTTTTACGACACAAGCTTTTAGCTTACTGTGAAAGGTGTATGGGGTTATAACAAAACCCAGATAAATCTTTAAAAAACATACACAAAGTATAAAACTCCGTTAAATATGAGCATAATATAAATCATCTTCGTAGTGTGTCTTGTCGCACCCACTGACGTTGACGATCATTTGGGATAAACTTTGTCTGTCTTAGGCAGCATAAAATAGCTTCTCCACACCTTTCATCCCACTCCACTCTCGGATGTTTCAAAACCAGAAAAGCCGCCTTCTTTGAAATCCTCTACGGCCCTCAATCTTCCTGTTTATTATTAGTTTTAGGATGCCATGTTTTTCACCTCTCAAAATGTGACCAAAATTTTAAAAGTTTCACAGAAAATTTTTGATATGAGAATTGTTCTCAACAATCAAGCTCCGTAAAACTTCGTAAAAGTAGGTAATCGTAAGAAAATTGATAATTGAAATATTGACGACTTTATCTTGTTATATTCTACATAAAATGTTATCTGACTTGTGCATTTTATTATTATTATCGTGCTGAATCTTCGACTGGCATAAATAATAATAATAATAATTATAATATGCTGTCGTCACCACTAAACCAAATTGAAATACATAATATTATTCTTCTTCTACTCGGCCCTGTCAGGTGAATGTGTTCGCTGTTGTTGCTACGGTGCATCGCGTTGACGTGAAAATATTGTATTCTATAGTGAAGATGTGTCACCATTGTTGTATCATTGGAATAGGCAAGACCGCTCGAAAATATGCAACGATTCGAGCGAGTCATTATTAATTGATTATTAGTTTCTTTATTTCTAGATTTGTAGGTAGGTGCTAAGCTCACAGTTATTGTTTATTGACTTAATTTTGTGGTAAATAAATAAATAATAAGTATTTATGCAATATTAGATAAAAAATAAAATAAAAGAAGTACCCTTTAATCGGAAATACCTTTTCGTGTTAGGTTGAAAATGGGAAAAATTCAACTGCATTTTTAACTTATATGTATACATATTTAAAAATATTAATAATAAAGAAAAATCCTCTTATACCTAACACCGTACAATACTCACTTTCTTACTTCGATAGCTGAACAGCCCTCGTAGACCTTAACGATAGATCTTCAAGTTTTTCTATCTTGAGCAGTGGATTAACAATGCTCTTCTAGACCTTGATTTATTTAATATCCAAAAGCCTTTGCTTTGCTGTAGGTACCTAACAATGTTCTAGCAGGAATACCCTGAAAAACATATTCATTCGTTTCATTCTTCTCTGTTTATATGTATAGGGATGATAATTTAGGTGTTACGATTGCTTTGACTGTTGTAGGACAATAAAGCTCATTGGTGCAAAATGACTTTGAACAAAGTAGGCTTTTTTCCTGGAATATGCTTCCAAGAGTGAGCAAATAGAAATATTGAAGTGTGAAACAAAAAGATCATCACTAACTTTTATAAAAAAATATGCAACCCTGCCCTAAAACTCTAAAAATATGCAAATGCATAGACGCAATCTCTAGTACACACGTCAAGTTATTATTTAATAACTCGCATTCAACAAAAGGGAAGTTTTGAGAGTTAGGCAAAGTTTACAGCTCTAGACGTTTCGGTTAACGAGAATTTCAACCGTGCGCGTTAAAGTTTAGGTTGCCGTGCAAGTGACATTTTCGGAACGCGTGTTTCAAAGCCAAGGAGGGAAACCTTGTTTTTTGTTGGGTTTTGTAAACTTTTTAAAATCCCATTTGATAATATTACTATCACCCCGACCCAGTTTCTTATAACTTTGGTGTAACGTAATTAGGACAAATTAATAATGTGGTTTTCATACTTCCCCATTATTTTTGGTATTCATAACTGTTTTTCAGTCTTTTTTGTTTTAGTGAAAATTTGTTTGGTAGCGTAACCAATTTTTCCGTTGAATTTATAAATATACAACGTAAGTTGAATATCATATAGAATAAATTTAGAAGATATATATAACAATTTTGTGTAGTAGTTCTTCAACATAAAATTATCTAATAACTGTGTTTGCACTGTATGTACCTATGGCCTGAAAACTTACTCTTACATTAATCTTACTTGCACTTACTAAATGACTTGACGTATGACATGCTATTTTTTATGTATTTTGAATTATTTTAACTCTTATTCAAGTTCACATGAAAGAATTGTATTCTTAGTTATATTTGAAAAATTGCATTTTGATATTTGTATTTTTTTTAGTATTGCCCCAGAACAGATTTTAATCTAGTTGGGTAATATATTCCATAATATTGTTTTTTTTAATGTTAATTTTCGTATGCTCCATTTGGAATAATAATAAAAAAAAATACTCGTATTAGTAATATCATGATATGAAACTTCGTCGGATACGAAAATTTTCTTTCAGCCTTGCGAATTCGTTTTTGTTTCCCATCGTATGAAATGAAATACGGTGAAATGAAACGTACATAATGATGATAATTACGGAATATGGACTAGAGGCTGATATTCCGAATGATTTGAGAAGACGAATGTCGTCTCATAATTTAAATAAACGTTAAGTAGAAAAAGAACACGTGTCTTCTTTATATCCGATACAATAAGTTAGATTTTGAAGCGGATTGAAATTTTTAATTCCATATCTATAAGCTTGCTCCGCTTTTTATAATGTGTTCGGTATAGCACCTGGTAAAGAATTAGACTCCCACTCTCTTTCGCAAGTTTTCGAGCGTCCTGTAAAAGGCAAGCGTTTTAAAAAATAATGAAATTTTATAACATAAATTTAGTTATGAGGTTTGCCACCTATCCTGAATGTCTTAATTTTTTGTTGGCACGGAGAGAAGAGCTTGTATGTTTATAACATGCGGCTGATCTGATGGCTCCCTCACTTGTGATTTGAGCCGTGTTGATAGATTAGTAGTAGGTTAGGATAAGTGACACTCGATACTTGCTGTCCATCCCGCAAGGGAAAGTTATGTCTATATAATTATTATGCACTTGGTTTGATTGCATAAATGATAAAATATTGAAGAGATCTACCCGAAACAGCGGAGAGATGACTGAGGAAAAAGGAGTACAGATGGGAATTCGACGCAGTGTAAATTTTATATATTTTTTTTCATAATGAATACTTGAACTTCTATCGCGGAAGGCTTTGTTTATATGGGCTATATTTAAATTCCAGGAAGGGTTGGGTATTTGATACACGTGGCATTACTCTGTGACTGTGTACAGTGTGCACAGTCAGTGTACTCCCTCTGACAGGAAGCTCCGGATGTTCATCACAGACATTCTTCGCCTTTGATGAATACGTATAAGCTATTTAGGTATTTACGATGTATGTAGCATTACAATGGTGTATATTGTAATGTTATCATTAGACAAAGGAATACATCTAGCTTATGATATTCATGAAAATATGCAAATGAAAAAAAAGTCAAGTAAAGCCATGAGCAAAGTAAAATCTACTATTTTTTTCCGTTCGAGTCTCCTGTAAAAGGCAGATGTACTAAACCTAAGCATTTAAATTGCAATAGTTTTAGTACGTAGTAATACTTATTAACTGTAAGTTAGAATGAAAGGATGTATTGTTTTAGTTTTAAGAAATGTTTCAAAGCCTTTAGGGACATTGACGTTGTTATTAGAGCAATTGAATGAGTATGTCTATTTGGGAAGTCTGTTTGCGAGGGATGGAAGATTTGATAAGGACATCGAAAGAAGAAAAGTCGCCGGTGCTAGAGTGAATGGTGCACTTCGACCCATTGTTAGCAATAGCAGTGTGTCGCACATGGCAACAATGCTAGTGCACAATACTATTCTGGTACCGACACTTACGTATGCAAGCGAAATTTGGACGAGGTTGAAAAAGGATGAGAGTGGAATAAATGCTTTGGAGATGCGTTTACTGAGAAGAATGGTTGGTAAAACGTTGTGAGATAGAGTGAAGAATGAAGATATCAGGAGAATAAGCGGATGTGAGAGGAGTGTTGTGGACAGAATGCGTGTAAACAAATTGAGATGGTTTGGACATCTTGAGCGAATGCAAGATGAAAGGATGACGAAGAGGATGTATTTATCTGAAAGAAGGGGCGTGAGGAAGCGCGGACGTCCAAAAACCACGTGGCTTGATCACGTGGACCAAATTCTTAAGGACGGCCGCGTGTTGAGTAAGAGAAATCGGCGTGCATGTATGAGAAACTGGATGAATGTAGAGGAAGCGAAAGAAGTATGTAAGGATAGATCTATATGGCGTTCCATTCTCTCTGCCTACCCCTCCTGGGACATGGCGTGAGGATATAGTATAGTAGTATAGTAAAGTACGTAGTATAGTACGTTGTTATTAATTTTGGGGAGGTTTTGTCGGGGTGAGTCCTTCAGGCAATCTCTGAGGCCTCTCATTTGAACAAAATATTATGCACGATGAGTGTGATTGACATGGGGACAACCATTCCTGAAACATCCACGGGCAAGGAAGGGTACCTAAAACCCTTAGTAAATTAAAATAAAGCGAAAATAGGCGTCATATCAACAGATTAACATTAAAATATGCAAATTTTATTTAAAAAAATCGCCAAATTACAATGCATATTAGCATATCTTTAGTTATAATTGTAGGTACATTTGTTCCATTCTCTTTGTGATATGAAATATGTCAAGGGACACACAGACTTACTGATGTCAAACAACGCGACCATATTATTATTTGAATACTCTCCATAGGTGACATAGTATAATATCTTTGAGGAACTTTATTAAACATCTTCAAATCAGCAGCCGTGAGGCATGTCACTCATTCTGAATGATGACGGTTGATTTCTTTGGTGCCCTTTGATGGAGTACCCATCTCGTAGAAAGAAGACCTGTATGCTCTGTTGATTTCGTCTAGCGGATGAATGTTTTCGATGTGTGTAGTTGATTGTCTCAAAGCATGAAGAGAACGATATGCATGTTCATTGCGTGTAGTTAGTTCGCTAGCCACCCCAATTGTGGAAGATGTCGTGATGTATGTATTGTGTAACCAATAAAGTAATGATTGATAATGTAACTATAGTAAATAATTAGATATGTGAATGAAATTTAATATGACTGTTAGTCTATGCAGCTGTTCAGCTATTATCCTGTATAATTTTGTACATATTATATGATCAAGTTCAAAATCGAGTCAAGAAATATATTGATAGAAGTTGAATGCCTTACGATTATTGTTTTTGCTTGTGTCTCATATCCGTTAAGTGAAATACTGAGTTTATTATTCGGTATTCCAACCGATAAAATTTTATGACGATTCCTTGCGTTTAACGGAAAACACTAATAATCTTCAACACCATCGAATACACTACGCAGAGCAAAATTATTATTGTTTGAGCTTTTAAAGCAAACTTCCCGCATGTTTCCTGTGTTTCAACATGAGCTTTCTTAAGCTCGTGTACATTATATTATTTCAATATATTCTATGTACTCGATATAATTCTTCTTATTTTATCTTGTTTTTTTTTTTACAATTAAGTAATATAAAATTTTTCTAAAATTTTAGGTACCTAATAAAAAATCAAAAATGAAACACTGTATAACTTTCACCAATTAATACATTGCTTAGAAGCTTTTCGGACATACGTACATCCTCAGTAATAAATATCTTATAACTGAGGATGGACGTATGTCCGGAAAGCTTCTAATCAATATATTAATTAGTGAAAGTTATACAGTGTTTCATCTTTTATTTTTTATTACCTTAATTTTAAAAATGAACTTTCATAGTGTTTCCTCTTCAAAAATAGAAAAGTCAATATTTTTCTGTAACGGATTATCATCGCCTTTTATCGTTCTTTTTAAAAACAACGATCGGTTACCTATTGGTGAAATAAACCTACTGAGATACACAATACAATTATTATTGATACACTTCTTAGCATTTTTGCAATATTACCTTCCATGTTACTTTACGTCGATGCCCTGATAGTAGAGTCTTGGACTTTTAATAGAGATATTCTGGGTACAAATCTGTTCGGTGGCAATTTCCTCCAACTTCATGATCTAAAACATGGGGGCCAAATTTTAGAAATGAGATTTACTACTAATACATTTGTTGCACAATAATACATTCTTTCTATGGAACATTTAATAATTTTACTGCACCTTAAAAAAGTGTGCAGTAAAATTATTAAATGTTCGCGGGCCACGAGTAGACATCTAACGAGCCGTGGGTTGGCCACCCTTGATCTAAAATGTTGCTCAATGTGAGGATGCTCGGGGTGTATTTTGATAAATTAAAATAAAATACTTTTCAAAACTAAATTGAAAGACATAAATTTTTAGATGTAATAAGAATTGGATTTGAAATTTTTCAGTCCGACACACTGTATTTTTTTAATTTGTCCAAATATCGTCTCACTTCATAAAATTGGTTATCAAGACGGAGTTTAGTGCGTGACTAGCAACTGGCAATCAAAAAAATGACGAAAAGGAAGTCCATAGTGTTAGATATATCTCTCTCGCAGATATCGTGATATTGTGGTGGATGTGTAGCGAACAATTGTATATTATGTAAGTTGGGTAAGCGAAAGGAATTCCGGTTGCGTATATTTCCTTTTGCCTACCTGCCTATTATAATTCTACCTATATTTGGTATTCGTATTGGTTACTGCTGGGTTTGTATCATCGCCTTGATATTGCGCTGTTTTTGTTAATATTAATATAATGCAGAATGATACTGGTTATAAGGCGATATTTAGACGCATATTTGGATTATGTCAGAAATAATCTGAATTGTTTGTATGCAATCTCAATGGAGCTGACACGCGATTGGTATGTAATGCTTAATATCTTCGTACGTATGGAACCCATTTTCTTAATATACTACCAATGATTTTCCATTTCGATTTTGGGAGCTCGGCTTTCTTTTGGACATCTTGTTAATGCAGGATGAAAACAAATATGTTTTATTAAGATTGTCAATTAGTTACACTTTCTTTCGACATTGCAAATACTCTGATATCGTCGTTAATTCCAAGAAAAAAATTGATAAAGTTTTTTTCTTTAAATTTTATTTTTTTCAAAAGTTTTATTATGCGTTTTATCTTTTTAGAGCACAGAGACAATGATCTTTATTTTTATTCCATGTAGAAAATGTACTGACTATTCTATTTTTTGTGATATACATTGGTAGGTTTACATAGAATTTTCAAATGTAAATTCTTCAAAATGAAATAATTTCGTTTATTGCCTCTACGGTATTGTCCCGTGTCCCGTGGAAGTAAGTAACTAATTTAGTATGAGCTCCCACCAAGTACACTCGGTCGACAATATTGTTTATATAAATCATTAATCATTTCGAAATTATTCAATTAATCATTCAGTGGAATAAACAATGATACATTGAAGGGTATGTTTACATAATGTTATGTTAATTAATGAAGAGTATTGCATGGGTGAGATTCACTAGTGCGCACGACTACAATTTATTAGTGTTAGTGTTGCAACAATCTCTGTACTACACTAAATATATTTCAATCTGTTGGTATGTGTCTGGGTTTTTATAACAAAACGATTTTGAAAGGAAGGTGACTGTTTGCTCATGTTTTTATAACAAAACGATTTTGAATGGAAGGTGACTGTTTGCTCATGTTTTTTTATAACAAAACGATTTTGAATGGAAGGTGACTGTTTGCTCATGTTTTTTTATAACAAAACGATTTTGAATGGAAGGTGACTGTTTGCTCATGTTTTTTATAACAAAACGATTTTGAATGGAAGGTGACTGTTTGCTCATGTTTTTATAACAAAACGATTTTGAATGGAAGGTGACTGTTTGCTCATGTTTTTTTATAACAAAACGATTTTGAATGGAAGGTGACTGTTTGCTCATGTTTTTTATAACAAAACGATTTTGAATGGAAGGTGACTGTTTGCTCATGTTTTTTATAACAAAACGATTTTGAATGGAAGGTGACTGTTTGCTCATGTTTTTTCAAGAGGCTATGATGAATCAAGGGCTGAGAACCCAGAGTTGTAAATTTTTATTTTTATTTATTCTATTTCATTCATAAATACACAGTATACATTGATATTACAATAACAAAATAATAATTCACACAGTAAAAATGCTCCCTCCATAAGCAACTAAATGCTTGTGCGGAGGGTCGGATTTCAACTAACCCAATTTCAATGTCTGAATATAATTTATTAATAACTAAACTATACTAAATTATTGAATTTTTTTGGTATTTATTTCGTAAAACTCCATTATATGCAAATAAATGAATAATACATTATTAATGGTTTTACATATACAATATATGTTAAACCATTAATAATATATTATTTATTTATTTGTATATACTAAATTATTATATTTATTATTTATTCTTTACAGAACATTGATTTCAGGCAAATTTACGTACAAAAACATTTGTATCGAATAGAATCACAGACACTGATCAATAGACAGAGGGTGACTTTAACGCGGAGGCGCGATTTCTCTCAACTAAACCAATTTCAATGAATCTTTCACAAAAAAACTTTTACGGAAGGTACAGAGGAGGTACAAAGGAATAGAATTGGTATACTATATTATAATTACAAGTAATGAACAAGCAGATTGTCTTCTACGTGCTAATAAAAAAGGATGCATATGACATGCGTATCTTTAAATGTCTTATATGGGATATTATTTAAATACCTTCCTTTTACAGGACACTGGAAAACTTACAAAAAAGGGTGTGAGACTTATAAAATTCCGAGGATTCCACGGAAGTTGGAAAACTATCTATCTATACCATCACGGCATATCCCATGTGTAGGGTGGCCGGCAGATCAGCTGCATGTAATAAACACGAAAGCTGTCCTCTCTGTGCCAACAAAAATATTAAGACATTCAGGATGGGTGACAAACCTCATCGCTGAATTGGATAACTAATTAATTTTAACTTTTGTATTCATAGCGAAACTAGTTTTAAGTCCAGGAATAAAAAAATAGTAATAAACTCGCAATGTTTCACAGAGTGGGCGTAGGGGAACGCGTACATACATATTATTATACAAAGATAACCATTCTCTCTCGCTAACGCTATATATTATATTATAGTATCGAAACTAAACACACAGCCGTTTTGAATATTTCCGTTTTGACAAATGGTTATTAAATATTTTCCTTTCCCCTCCCCTCCCCTACCACTTACTCCTCTCGTTTCATAGAAATTATATTATCCTACATAAATGTACGCACATAGAATCTGCAGAATTTTGGGTGATACGTGGATTAATTGACCACATCCACAAAAAAAACGTATATTGCCATTACGCTTTTGAACCTCAAAGTGACGAACGTGTGTTTTTTCGTAAATATCTGCAAAAAGAAACGAGTTAGAAAAAGTTGAAATATCTTTATTTCTCGGATATTTCAGGAGTCCAAGGACTCCTATTTATCCGTTTAGGTGAAGATTTTTTTAATATTTGGACTCTCTCTATTCTAATACAACTATGCCAGTGTTGGCATCTACGATCCTACCACGTCAGTGGGCGGGGGACCCGGCTGACGCAGCAGATCCCATCTTGAGACCCACACATCTACGAATGTCTTAAAGCGTGAAGCGTTTGTGGCATTTAGAAACACTTCCCCAAACCAGATGGGTCGAGGAGTGTCAACAGTCATACCCAGAATCATTTCCTCTCTTGCATCCATCATCAAAGGACATTCCCAAAGGATATGTTCCGCATATTGAGCTCCTGTCCCACATGTGCACCATGGATTATCGGTCAATGCTAGCTCAAAAAGTTTACCTCTTAACTGCCCATGTCCAGTGATAAGCTGTACGGAAAAATGGTCAAGGGACAAGTAGCTCATTCTCAGTCTTTCACGGACATCTGGAAAGAACTTGTAGACAAGTCTACCCGTTCCTCCAGAGTTAGAAAAAGTGTTGAAAATATCCCGTGGAGCACCCGGTAAAGAATTGGTCTCCCACTCTTCTGCGTAAGTTTTCGAGTGTCCTGTAAAAGGCAGGTGTTCGAAAAAATTAAGACATTTTACATCTTGAATTCAGCGATGAGGTTTGCCACCCATCCTGAATGTCTTGATTTTATATTGGCACGAAGAGGACAGTTTGCATGTTTCTTACATGCAGCTGGTCTGCTGGCTACCCCATTTGTGGGATATGCCGTGATGGTATAGTAGTATAGTAGTAGTAGTAGTTGAAAATATCATATTTCTTTATCTATTTATCTATCTTTACCTTCACGCCGTTCCTCAGGTAGGATTGACGGAGAGAAAGGAACGCCATGTTGATCTTTCCTTTCATACTTCTGTCGCTTTCTCTGCATTCACCAGTTTCTCATACATGTAGGTTAATTTCTCTTACTCAACTCACGGCCGTCTTTGAGAGTTCTCTCCCACACTTCTTTTTTCAGGTCTCCCACACCCTTTCATCATCCTCTCACCGTGTACTCGATCCATACGTCCAAACCATTGTACCTACCTAATTTACACGCTTTCCATCCACAACACTCCTTCCGCATTCGCTCATTCTCCTCATTTATTCATTTATTTGCTTTTTTACATTTTTCAAGTTTTATACATTTTGCATTTTATACTTTTTACATTTTTCGCATTTTTACAATTTTTTGCATTTTAAACATGCATTTTCATATATTTTGTACATTTTTATAATTTTTTACATTTATTTACATTTTTTACACTTTTTTTACACTTTCACATTTTAACATTTTACACATTTTTATATTTTCAATTTTTTTTACATTTATATGTCTTTTATCATTTCAAGTCTCAAATTTATGTTTATAAGATTGGTAAAAAGGGGATCTTAATTGGTTTGTCTATTGTTGTCTATACTAATTGTTTCACCTGTCTGATCCTTACTGAATAAATAAAAAAAAAAATATCCTTATCCTTATTAAACTTTATCAGTGGGCCTTGTCAAAACACATTTTAGCGTTACGTTTTCGTTCAAACGTGGACGACGTTGCGAGAACGCGTCAATTAGCTGAAATACACAAGTAGCTATGAAAATTGACACGCTCTCGCAACGTCGTCCACGTTTGAACGAAAACGTAACGCAAAAATGTGTTTCGACTAGGCCCACAGAACATACTGTAAATGGAACAGTAAATTATATTTCTTATTATTATTTTTAGAGCATATGTAATAAGGTCAAGAAAAACTAATGCTTCTTAGTTAGATATTTTTTTGTGGTTGTTGAGTTTGATACGGTTAGAAATAAAAAATAAGAAGATTTAAACGCACTCCAAGCTTTTTCACTTCAGTAAAAAGCCTTGAATGATACATCTTTAAGAACATTCAATAGTATCGAGTGTATCTTTGCGGAAATTCATTAGCAAAAAACGTTCTTAATCAAACAAATTAAAAGTAGAAAAAGCGGTATTGTTTATTGTTATAATAAACATATCGTTTTGTTTTTTTATTTCCTACAGTTATTTATTCTTCATTGCTCGAATTTTGGGTGTAGATTATTGTGATGTTTTAGTGATTTCGAAAAGGGTTTCGTCGGTTAGATGTTGCATAGTTTACTCTAAGTTAATATCCCAAACAAACCTTATATTATCAAAATGTTTGCTGTACATATTTGAATATTACTTATTAATCTTGTCTATCTATTGCTATGTTGTACTATTACTGTTTTTAGACTTACACGTGTCGTCGTTACAGATGTCCTAGTATTTTAAATATTAGTTAAATTGTTGTACCTACTTTGTTTTAAACGAGCTCAGTGAAAACAGTATATTGGTCCTCTAGACAGGCTTTTAAGGATAAAATAAGTTTAATCAAAACTGTTAGAATTCAAAATAATATTGACAAAACATAAACATGAAATTTGTATGTGTTGAAAGCTGCTAGAAGATTAATTCCAATTAATTAATTCATTCGAAAAGAGAACAATAGACCCTGTTTTGCCTACAATCTCGAACAACTTCGAGCTAGCAACTAGCCCTCTTTGTTTCATATGTATACTGAATAGGTATATGACACAAACTATGTAGATCAGTGAAGAATAAAATAAATAAATAAATGTTTACGTGGTACACAATATTATGTAAATGTGAACTTCGTTAAGGGATGCACGAAAGTCCGAGTCTCTATGCTTACGAATCCACAGAGGTTGCTTAAAAATATTCTTTTTGTTCGAATCGTGTCCGTTCAACTTGAATGAAATTATAATGCAACCATATTTTGGCACAGTTATCCTATAATTTAAAATGTCGTGCAGCAAGTAAGTAATAGCTACTCCATAATATGTTGACCAATAATGCACTTTACTTTTTTTTAAACGGTTACCTATAGGTATCATTATTGCAAATAGTGGTTGGTAGTGAATCTAGAGGAGAGATGAAATTGATATTATACCAGGTAACGGATATTCGATGTAATTCCAGGATATGTCTTAAAACATGAATTAATGTTTCTGGACACATTATCTATGTTTATTATTATGTAGTACTCAAAGCTAATGTAAATTAATAACTAATTTTGTTTTATTTTATACTATTTCTACGGTTTGGCTTTCATTGATCTGACCTTCATGTCGCCTCTATGGAAAAAAGTTAATGCGGATAAATTGGACTTTTTGACTACTGAGATATCCGTTTGTGTAGAAATTCTTTCAACGTGTGATTCTACATATGACGGTTATTATGTTCTTTTCTTGATGTTTCTATTGTAGAGAGAGTTTTTATTTGATGAAGTGTGTTGTGCACTGCGAACAAAAAGGTCTATTATACTATACTCCATAGAGAAAGTCACTCTGTATAGGAGATGAGATGTGTTATACTCCCTACACCTTTATGTTCAAACAACTTCTTCAACTTGGTCCCCCTTGTTCAATCCACACAAAGCCGGATTCCACTTACTAGTAAAACTATACTGTGTTGGCCAGATATCGGATAGTTATCGAATGCATTTATTTCATCCCTAGTATGTATAAAGAGTGCAGTATTTAAATTTGAAAGTAGGTTGGTTGCCAATACATGTGATACAATAAGTACATAAAATAGCGCCGTCTTTATACCGTAACTGGGCCCCGCATGCCTTGACTTATGGCCACGTACACGGAAGTACTGTGTGTGTACTACATATAAATTGTATTATAGTATTATTACGTATGTGATACCAGCAATTTCGTTTATTGGTTAACTTGTTATGTTTATGATTTCCTATATACCTACTTATTTATCATTCTCCGTATAATTTTCATTACAACTCCCATTTCCTTATGCGTTTCCCCTACCCACTATTTATCAGAAGCGGCTGGTAAGTCGGACAAGTTTTTATTTAGGTAATTAAAAAAAACAACTTTCAAACAAAAGTTTCGACTTCCACTCTTGATTCTAATCAATTTCATTAATGCAAAATAAATAATCTATTTAGTTCTACCACATTCACATTGTCATTTCGAGAGTGACTTTATGAGTCAAAACCAAGTAAGTAAGGTAGGTATGTGAAGTCATCTAATTAAAAAAAAGTGGTAAAACGTGCACAATATCTCTTTTTTAACATGAAGAAACATGAATTTGTAAAATTAATAAAATGTAATACTAATAAATTTTCATGAAAAAAAATAAAAATCATTTTTAGTAGCAAATAATAATACATAAAATGTTTAAATACAATAAAAACATCATCATATTCTGTAAGATGGCGGGTTTGTTGCAGGGCAATGTATGTCTTGTTTAAAAATATTTTATGAATTGTATCCTTAAGAGAGATATCCTTAAGATCATAGAAGGGAAGATTGAGGGCCGTAGAGGGGTTGGAAGAAGGCGGCTTTCCTGGCTCCGGAACATTCAGGAGTGGACCGGGATGAGAGGTGTAGAGGAGCTGTTTCGTGTTGTCCGGAATAGGAGGGATTTCTCTCAAGTGGTCGTCAACGTTGGGGGGACCCGACAAGACAAAAAGAGAAGATGAAGAAGAAGAGAGATACTTATTGAGTTAAAGTTGATATTTTCAACCGACGGTACTTGGTGGAAATTCATGTTTTATTTTAATTAACTTATTGAGTTTATAAAATGAGTACCTACAGCGCAACGCTTCACCGCTCCTAAGAAGGAATCGCCGCTTCGACTCTCAAAACAACTTTTATTATTATCCGCCATAAATAAATTTATGATTAACTTATTATTGTCTATTAGGAATAAAACGATATTATTATTATTAATACTAATAATAGTTTGACTGTTAAC
The DNA here is from genome assembly GCA_947579605.1 of Athripsodes cinereus. NCBI lineage: Eukaryota > Metazoa > Arthropoda > Insecta > Trichoptera > Leptoceridae > Athripsodes > Athripsodes cinereus. Next base: position 1,952,199 of record OX388321.1, read on the forward strand.
CTCTACGGCCACTTACTGTAATTTTGTTTTCCGGTACAACATCCGCAGGGTCCCTGTAATAGAACTTTGGGGTTAGATGGAAGAAATTACTGCATAGTGAAAGTGCAGGTTTTTCCGGTCTTAATAAACATGCAAGCTGTTTCGGTCTCCGCGCCAATTAGAAAATAAGACATTCAGGATGGGTGAGAAATCTCATCACTGAATTTAAGATGTAAAATGTCTTTATTTTTTTGAACAGCTACCTTTTAGAGGACACTCGAAAGCTTACGAAACAGAGAGGGAGAATATTTTTTCCAGGATGTTTTTTATTTGGAATTTCGTTAAATTTTTAATTGTATAATATTTTTTTTTGTATTGTATTGTAATAATTTTTATTTCCGTTTATATTTTTTTCTTGCGTAGAATGCATTCATTTGCAGGAGTCTATTAAAAATAATTTACAGCTCATTTTAAAATGTGAGACTCATCCCCAATATACCAAACCTTTAACGCAGCAATGTTTTGTACTTCGCAATGAGTTGTAACTTTTGTACTTTTTTAGCATAATTATTAATGTTTTTATATTTAGAATTTTCTTGAGCCCTGCGAGACGTGCATTTTAATGAATTAATGTTTGTGGTGTATGCTTATAATCGTGATTGATGACTTTTTCTAATGCAGCTTGGAAACACCGACTTCTTGAGGGTGCTGGTGAAAAGAGAGATTTTCAAAATGCAAGTTTGAAATTGTGGATTATTTAACTGCATCTGAAATAGACATTAGACGATTATTTGAGGCTATCAGGGCAAAAATAGTGTAACTCACAATTTTAATTGGTCACGGTTCTGGTGTAAAATACATTCCTTACACAATGAACTTTCAATGCAATAGTGCAGGAGCAAGCCACATTTAGGTACATAGAAAATAATCAAATCAATTAAAATAATGTTCAAAAAATATATAATTATATAAAAGTTTAACCAAACTTTAATTCCTCAATATCTCCTTAAGTAGTCTGGGGTTATACAATGTACTTTTGCTCTGGTAGCTTCATTTTTTGTATAAATAATTTAATTTGCAATACCTAGGTCTCCCTATTCTTTGTGAAAGACAAGTGTTCTGTGATAGTACTCACGTGAAGTTATCCCATTAATCTCGATTGTAATAAATTTTATATATTTATTGTATACTTATTGCACATCATCATTCACATAACAAAATCAATTTATCTGTTTACACAAGAAAAAAATGTGATGATATGCAGTGGCGAGATTATCACTTTATAGTGAGTTCTTCCATCTAACCTCATTTCAATTTTACCTATATTAAGGAGGAACTTTCATATTTATTTCGTGCAATTAACTCGCTGTTTACCTCACTTGTTGGCTACGCCGTGATGTAATATAAATGAAGACAGTAAATTTTATTACTTTGACGCTGAAAAAATAATATTTTCAATAGTTGAAGGGTACTCGTGTTCACACTGCGAAAATTATTTGAAATTAGTTAATAATGATGATGATTTTGGATGATTTTATTTATGACGCCGTTTTACAGTCTCTAGACCGTCTCAAGGGCGCCAGTGAAGAGTTCAGTCTTTAATTTGCCTCTGAAGCTAGTGACCGTCTGACCATCTCTCAGCAGCACCGGTAGGCGATTCCACGTAACTGGTCCAACTCGTAGAAATTGGACTTACCGGCTCTATTGGGCTCAGTAAGTCTATTTACGGCCAGTTCCATAGAGCGCAGAGAATAATGTTTTATTTTATTCTTCTTGCACATCATCATTCATATAACAAATAAAATAAAATGTTGGCGTTACTTGGTAGAAGTTCATGTTAAATTAACATTTAATAAAAAAATCTGTTTAAAATATAGACATATTGTCGGGACTTAAATACTTTCAGTAATTGAATTTTGTAATCAATAATTAATTTTTAAAATACAAAATTTCCCTAGCGCAAACAATTTTCGGTGAGAATTGTAAAATGCGAAAAACCATAAACACCATAAATAATATATTTATACATATGAAGTTTAATAATTAATTACAAACTAGATTGGTAATATATGTTTTTTGTTTGATTGGAATTCAATAATTAAAATCAGATAATAATAAAATATGCAAATTAATTGAAAATTTATCGCAATATTTGATTATTTATACTGGCATAATTAAAAAATATGAGCGAGAAAATATACAGTGACGCACTAGTAATAGGATTGTATTTTTTATTATTAATTAATCTTCATGTTAATATTTAAGTGCGTTCAAAAATAAATATGTTAGTTTTAATTTTTGTGATGAATGGGTACATTTAATATTAATTGATATTTTTATAGTTTAACTACTTTTCATGATTTTGTTTATTTATTTGTTTTATTCTTCACTGTAAATTGGTTACAATATTACAAATCAAAACAAAGTAGGTATTTACCATAAAAATATCAATTATTAAATTCAATGCACCTATGTATATGTGTTTAGTGCATTGTATATGTGTATCGCCGTGTTAGTACCCATAATACAAGATTCATATCTTAGTTTGGGACTAGCTCGGTCTGTGTGAATTGTCTACACGTGTTATGTTATGTTATTAGAGGGCGAGTTTATAGTTAAATTGCGATGTCTTCCAACTAAACCGGTTATTATTTATTTATTTATTAATTCTTTACTGTACATTCATGACAAACAATTACATTTTAGCGATAAACTCGCCTTCTGAACATTGAATTGTATAACTATTATTTATGTGACAATGTTTTATTTGGTAATATTGTAACCAATGTACAAAGGCAAAAATTCAAGTTAGATACAATCAATATACAGAGGGCGAGTTTATTGCAAGGGCGCGATCTCTTCCAACTAACCCAAATAATTATTTTATAGTTGTTTTCTTAGATGTTTGTGTTTGCTCCTCTCTGCTCGAAGGACATCGAAGGAGTGTAGTCAAAAGATTACGCAAGTGAAGGCTTTGACCGGCGGGTCCTTCAAGCACCTTATGTCTGGACGAATTTGTTAATGTGGAAATTTAATCGAATAAATGCACCGAGAAAAATACCCACAACGAATCATTGGTACGTACTATCAGATTAGGACCAGAGATACTACAAACGATTCATTAGTACGTTTCTTTAAAATTAACTTTTCGCAAACAAATCATTGGTAAATTTACCAACGATCTGTTTGCGAAAAGTTAATATTATAGATTCGTACTAATGAATCGTTTGTACTTTCTGTGGTCCTAATTTGATAGTACATACGTACCAATGATTCGTTGTGAAATTTCGTTAGTATTTTTCTCACTGTGGAAGTCTGGGGACATTCAATGAGGACTAATTTGTTTGGTTTATAAAACAATGGTCTGAAAGGGTTTCATAATATGCTAAATATTAGTATTTCGATGGTAAAATAATAATAACTTCTTGACTGGAGTTGAGTATAATGTTAGTTAATAACATAATATATATTACATATCATTTTATAAATGTATTTTCGAAAACAGAAACAGTTATAACTTTTTTCAATATTGTTGTTATTATTATTGAATTATATCGCACATGTGTTTATTTTTCACAACGTATGTTTTTTTAGTTTACTCGTCAAATGAAGGTTCAGGTGCAATGTAGACGGAATTGATTTTTTTTGTTGTTGATAAAATTGTTATTATTTATTTTGTTACCGATATTATTAACATAGTACATAGTTTGCCAGCACCTGGTATCGAACCACGGACCCCTTAATATTTACTAAACTCTACGATGATTTGGGCAAGTGGAAAGAGTGAATGAGGACAGAATAACTTTAAACTTACTTTCTTTTTTTTTTTTTAAATTGATAAATATACAATTAACAACAATAATCATTTACTTATAATTATACAGTAAGCAAAACAATTTATTCCCTCAAATACGAGCAGAGCTCGTGCTTTGAGGGATAAACTAAGGTGATATTTTTGGCGCTCGGAGACGTAGACGTCCGAAAATCAAATGGCAAGTAAATTTAAATCAAATTCTACAGGATTTTTTATAACCTTTTTTTATATTTATTTTTACACTTATCATTCATCATAAGATATAGGCATTAACTTATATAAAAATAATATTTTTTCATTCATACTTTCACGGAATTTACCAAAAATGTGATAACCGGCGGATTAATTACGTGTAATAAACATGGGTTTAGTGCACCGTATGAATGTGTATCGTCGTGTTAGTAGGTACTAATGATACAAGATCCGTATCTGAATTTGGGACTAGCTCGGACTGCATGAATTTTCCTGCAGTCCGAGCACTGCTCAATTTTGAGGGTCAAATATGTAATAAATGCGTTTTTTTAGTAATAAGGTGTGTACTATGTAATATTATTAAATTGTAAATTTTATTTAAATAAAAATATTTGAATTTGAATGTCATATTATTCATTAAACATTTAGTTTCGCGCATTGATCGAGTTTATCGCAGAAGCACTATATTTACTTTTGTAAAACACATTTAACGTTGTCTGTTTAAAAATAAATATTATTTTTAAAACATAATGAATTAGCACCCTCAAGTATATTGACATGATAAATTCAAATAAACCCAAAGTTATTGTTAATTTATGATTTGTAAAAAAATATTATTATGAAACTTTATGAAATTAATTAAATAAAAAATTAAATTAAACGCCCTCACAGTTAGCGACATGCTTGTTTCGTGAAGGTGGAGTAGGCCGGCAGTGAATGGAATATGATTTGAAATTTCTTGACCAAAAGTCTGATATTGTATCATTTGAGTGACCAGCATTATACTATATTCTCTGCATTTTTGTTTTGATTTTTAAGAGAAAAATAAACGTGAATTGTGAAACAAAGGAAAGATTTTTTGAATTAGGTCTACCGTTCTCAAGTGTATTGAGAAAGGGGTAATAGGGGAGATAGGAGTAGGGGTAGGTAGTTGGGTACTCACTTTTGTTCTGTTTATCCCTTTTTTATTAGTAAACAAGAAAGCTGCTCGAGAATACATGTTTAAAAATCAATTACTGAAGATTTACCTATTCCTGTTACGAACAACTTGCGAAAAGTTTAGAGTTAAAGTCTTTGATTACAAAAGCTCAACACAGGATGTTTCAAGTTGATCCTATTTTTATCATATAAATAGATTTTCCAATCTTCTATTACATTGATAATATTTATTTTTATTTTATTTTGTTTTATTTTATTTTATAAATGTTAAAAGCAAAAAACAGACAATATATATAAAGTTAGAAAAAGGTTAATCTTTCAGAGATCAGCTATCATCCAATACCATGCGCTACAATTAATTTAAAGAACATAGGTTAACCTTACATTCCGGTCATCTCAACATGCCTACATATACACAGTCTCGCTCGTTCACTCAATCATCACACTAGCACAAAAACACAAATTAATAATAATAAAAAAAAAATCAAGAAATATGTCACAAATCTTAGTAATTGAATTTTTATGGCATCGAGGGGACAACCTGTACGTTTATTGCATTCAATTAGTCTACTGGCCACCATATTTATTGAGAAGTCCAATTTGTTCCGTGGAGTACCTACCCGTAAAAATGTCTGGCTCTTTTACGCAAGTTTTCGAGTGTCTTTTTAAAGGCAAGTTTTCAAGTTCAAAAAATGAAGAAATTTTATTTTTAAAATTTTGCGATGAGGTTAGCCACTCATCCTGAATATTTTATTATTTATAGGTACAGAGAGGACAGCTTGCATGTTTTTAATACGTATCTGGTTTGGTTGCTACCCCACTTGTGAGACATGTCGTGATTTTATAGTAGATGGCATTAGGAAATTCTACTTTTGTTGATCAGCTGTTTATTTATTTAACATCATACTGCTAATAGTCATTAGCTTATGAATGAAGTATAGACCTGAAAAAAATTACTTACGCTTAGGTGTTTCAAGTTGTCTAGATTTTCTGGAAATACGTTTCCTACCACGCCAGTCGGAAGGACTATTCAAATATTTTGTAATCTGGTTAGATAATATATTGATACCTTTCATGTGATATGCACGAAATTCACAAATGAAATTGAGAATTGTGTCATCTGGATGGTTTGTTAAATTCATAATTTAATGATATTTTCTGGTATTGCATTGGCCTACAGCATTGTAATGATCCCAGCAAGAGTCGTCTTATTCTACATAGTAACAATATGACCTGTCCATTACCACTTTGATTTTCCAATACGACCTGCCTACGTGGACAGCTTTCGTTCATCTATGTAATAAAGGTTTTCTGCAATACTCGTTAAAGAAACAGCCTGTATGATTGTACATATAGGTATATACTTCACACTGCCTCCCATAGACCGTAGAGTAGAGTAGAGTAGAGTGTGTATATACAGGACATAGGGGGATGTACTCCAATAGGTAGTTAGGCAGTACTCCAATCTCTTTTATCTATTGAATGTTATAGCGTTTTAAAACTAGTGGAGCTTGCTTGATGTATTTTATTAGGAATCTTGGGAAGTTTTACACCGCCGGTAAAATGTTTATATTACGCTTTTTTCTCTCACTCTTTCCTTTTTTTAAGTTTTATCTTTATCTATGGTGCTAACACTTAAGATCTTCAAATTGTTTATGTGTACATGCGAGTATTTTAAAGAGGACGTGATGTTAATGATTATTTTTTGCGTTTTGTTGTTTTATGCATTGGCCGTAAATAGATTAAGTGAACTTAACAGGGTTGGAATGTTCAACAGCTTTCACGATAGGGTTTTTGAGATTGCTAGATTATTTTCAAAGAAAATTGGCCGGTTTATTTTTATTTATTAATTCTTTACTGTACATTGATTACACAAAAATACATTCAAATAATATACATTCATACAATCAATATACATAGGGCGAGTTTATAACAAATGCGCGATTTCTTCCAACTAACCCGAAGATTATCTATTAATTCATTTTTAACTACATATTTATTCTTTACTGTACATTGATTATAAACAATTTTAAACAAAAATACATGACAATATCAAATAGAATCAATATACAGTGGGTGAGTTTATCGCTGAGTCACAATTTCTTCCAGCTAACCGATTTTATTGCAATTTTCAATTTTAAGAAGGGAAGAGAGGAAATTACAAGTATAAAGAACAGGTAGGAAAAGGGACTAGGACACAGATGCTACATTATGAGTGATAAAATGATCATTGACCGCTCGTTTGAAGGCGTGTATAGCAAATGAGGAGCGATCTTATTCTGGAAGGCAGACTATTCCAACAGCGAGCACCATGAACAGAAAATGAGTTTGTAGTCCTGTTATTACATACATAATAATATGTATAACACTAGTAGGATTAAATGCAGTGGAAATAAGGTTACTGGGAAGAATGGTTGACAAAACGTTGCGTGATAGAGTGAGGAATGAGGATACTAGAAGAATGAGCGAATGCAAGAGAAAAATTGTGGACAGAATGCGCCGAAGTAAGTCATAATGGTTGGACATGTGAAACAATGTTGAAATAATGACTCAGAGGATATGCTTGTCTGCAAGAAAGGGTGTGAAAAAGCGCGGGCGTTCGAGAACCACGTGGATCAAATTCTCAAAAATGTTAAGTTAGAGAAATCAACGTTCGAGTATGAGCAGAATTGTATGAATGTAGAAGAAGCGAATGAAGTATTTAAGGATAGATCTTTATGGCGTTCCTTTCTCTCTGCTTACCCCACTTGAGATACGGCGTGAGAGTATAGTGTAGTATACCCTCACGCCGTTACATTCAATTCAACATTTGATAAACTTCTTAACACATAATGCTAATATATGGAGGCCTGCACATTCTCTCTCTGTGTGTAAGCATCTCGTAATAATAATTATAATTGCTCCGAGGTTTGCATTCCATTGTCAAACTCAAACTATGTTTTATAGAACTACACAAGATTTCTAACTCCGCATGTGTAATTGTCTATGGCGACCTGCGATTGCAGTGCCGTATCACAGAATTAATCTTGAAATATTCGTATTTCATTTAATTTTTTTACATTGGGTTTTTTATTAATCTGTGTCAAATATCACGCAGCAAGTTTTGATGAAACTGAAAGTTTTACGTACCTACTGGTACGCTGATTGAAGGCCAAACGAAAAAAAAACTGAAAATTCAATTAAAAATAAATGACGAAAACATTGAAATCCAAGATTGTTTTTATACCATTAATATTTTTTTTTTCATATTACTTGATTTGTGAAATAATTGAATAGTTTGTAATATTGAATAAATTTGTAAATTTTAATTAAATGTTGTTTTTTTTTCTTTCAGGTATGTAACAAATAATTAAAGAATGTCAGAGGCAGAATTTCTACAGCCTATAGAATTTCAAGGTAACTTTATCATCTTTTAAAATATAACATTGATACTTTTTTAGTAACAAATAAGTGTAAAATGAATTTCTTCATCTTTTTTTATCAGTGCCGTATCAGGTCCCCCCGACTTTGTCGATCACTCTGGAGAATGTTTCTCTATCCCGCGCTGTTCGGACCAGCTCTCCCATCTGTGTTATTCCGATCCATTGCTGTATATTACGCAGCCAAGACATAATAAATTTAATTCAGTTAAAACAGTTTATCAGGTTCATTGTCTCTTCATGAAATCTGTAAAAATCTGTATTCTCTGTAATACAAAAAAAGAGTTTCCGACAGTCTGAATGTTCCTCTTTTACAAAACGTTGTTCCTATGAAAATAATTTCAGAGCCTAAGGAATGCCGTGGAAGAGGTGAGTCACTTGGTACAAAGATGCTATGAATGGATGAGGATGATTTTTGCTCTGGGATGGGAAGAACGATTTAGTTGAGTTGTTACTCATAAGATTCATATTTTTCTCTCAAATTCTTGAAATTATACGACATTCTTCATACATAGGTATATAATTTAAAAATATTAATTCGGTATTACTACTACTACTATAACATAATGTGATACCTCAAAAGAGGGGTAGCCAGCTGACCAGGTGTATGTTGCAAACATGAAAACTGTAGGTACTCTCCTTACCAACAAAAAATCAAGATATATAGAACGGATGACACACCTCATCGCTGAATTTAAAATGTAAAATATTTTTACTTTCTCCAATACCTGCCTTTTACATGACTCTCGAAAAGTTGTGGAAAAAAGTGGGAGGCCAATTCTTTGCGCCGGATGCTCAACGGAATATTTATTTGATGCTCAATATTAGCGATTATATCAAAAATGAGTTCATCAAATATTGTTAATATATTTAAAGTTATAATATTAATTTAGCACAGATGCGGTTGTAATACATGTGGATGCACGTACGTGTAATTTGTCTGTTTGTAAGTAAAACTTGTTGAAATATGTTTGTTCTCTTTGACAGCGCCACTATTCAACTATTTCACAACTACCTCCATCTCTGTCTGTATATCTCTATTCTTTCCCTCCTTGTCTTGTGTACTACATATTTCTTGTCTTCTATTACCCTCCCTCTCTCTCACACACACACACTCCTTTCTTCTCAATAATAATGTATTTCCTAGTTTTTACTTGTAGCCGGCCCGGGCGCCTAATAAGTGAATAATGCTTTCAAAAATTTATGCAGTGTGAATAAAAGTCATTTGAAAAAAAAGTTCATGAAAGCGATGAATAAGGTCACTTTGGGAGTACTAAATAATAGTGTTTACATAAATTTCTAGTAAGTATTGGTGGTCAGCATACCAGCTGCATGTAATAAATATGCAGCTAGTCAGCATACCAGCTGCATGTAATAAATATGCAGCTAGTCAGCATACCAGCTGCATGTAATAAATATGCATGCTGTCCACTCAGTACTAACAAAGCATTAAGACATCCAGGATGGGTAGCATACCTCATCGCATACGAATATCTGCCTTATACTGGATACTCGAATATAAACGGAAAAGAGTGAGAGACCAATTATTTGCCGGGCGCTTCACGGCTTGTATTGAATCCAGGTTGAAATAATTTTCAGTGAAATTAATTTTGCAGTAATAAATCTTCTTGTTTTATAAGTATTCATAAATTTATAAATTTCTGATGGAGTTGTTTGGTGTCTCTTTATTTTTTTTAGCAAGTCAGAATTAATAGTGTTCCATAAGTTAAAATAAGCAAAGTTTTATAATTACCTACCAATATATTTTTTTATATATTTCCAATATTTAATTATACTTTTCTTTATCGACTACTGAATATATCATTAATTATAACATCATCATCATCATTATCTCGCCCTCAACGCTCCTCTCGGGAGCACAGGGCAGAAACCAGCCTCCTCCATTCGGAGCGTTTCTGCGCCAATTGCGTCACCTCTTTCCACGACATTCCCTGCGCTCTGATATCGTTGTCATATGAACGGTGTATTGTGAAAGAGGGACGCCCGGGCCGACGGAACCCTTGCGGACGGAAGAACAGTGCTCTTTTTGGCCAACTATTTTTACAAGTTATCATTAAATTCTAAGCTATCAATTTAATGCACAGAGGACTAATAAATTATTTATCACGAAATTGCGATAGCTTTCTACTAAACCAGTAGACTTTCAACCTATTGGAGCAAAAATAGTAAAATTACATAATTAAAATACATAATCGTTTTTTCTACTATAAATATGATAATTTTTATAAGTCGTTTTAACTAATAATTACTATTCTAGGCACACCGGACCATACACAATTAGACCGCATACATACATACGTACCCCAACGCTGCAATTGTCTGAACTTCCGAACTGTGAAAACGACCCAACTTTGAATTTAAGCGTTTCTCTGGTGGCTTCGGCGCGGCGACGGTGATTTGTCGTTCGAGGGTCGAATGTTCGTCTCTTTTATATGTTTAGGAAGCAATTTAAGACTCTTTCATTACTTACTTTTGAAAATCTTCTACTTTCTAACTTTCTCATAAATCCAGCTACTTGCTTAAAGAAAGCTTCTATGTAGAAAGATACATATGGATTGCACTATACAACAATGTGTCAAGTTCCAGATAATAATAAAAAATAATCAAATGAAAAAATTTAAAATTGTAATTGGTTGTTTTCAATCAAAAATTTATTTATTTATTTATTTATTATACCATCACGGCACATCCCACAAGTGGGGTAGCACTAACACGGTAAATCAAAAATTCAGTTTCAATAAAAAAAACGATTTTAATTTTTTTAACCTGGTTAATTGGAAGACATCGTATTCTAGCGATAAACTCTCCCTCTGTGCATTCAATTGTATAGCTGATATTTTTATGATAGTCTGTGTTGATTGGAAATATTGTAACCAATGTAAACTGAAGAATTATATATATATAAATATATAAATAAATAAATAAGCAGCTAAAGCAAACCTTCATTTGTTTATTACTCATCCATCGATTATCTCATTCTTTCTGAGTCTGTGTAGATAAGAACAAAGACCTTCATATTATAGACGTTAGTAATGCAGTACTAATTTTCGTCAGAAAATAACAATAAGCAAATTAAAGATTGCTGCTTCATTCCGTAACATTATTAAGATTGTAATGGTCTCCCTCCCCCTAACACGAAGGTAGTGTACATCTTATATGTAGATATTCTTGACAAATTTATAAAATTAACCTTTTTGAACTGACGCTTGCTTAATAAATAACACTGATTTAAAAATAAATCAATAAATAAATCCTTATTGGTCAAATATTCAATACAAACATAATGTAAAATACTATACAATAATACAAGCGAGTAACTAAATTGTAATTTAAATGCAACAATTATTATGACTTCACGATTTGACTGGCCGCATTACAAACTTTTCGTTTGAATTTCTTGTTTAATTCAATAAAAGTCCGAGGGTTAGAAAGTTGTTGCATAAAATATTCCATAAAATATTATCTATATTATCATCATACGTATGAGCTTTTTTCCCTTATCAATAAACCTTGAAGCGCCAAGAGATTAATCATCCCTTCCTCTTTGGCTGCCATTTCTTATTCTTTATGGAATTTATTGGAAAAGTATTTTATTATAGTGCAAAAAACTAAGTATTATTTGCATTCTTTCAGAGCGTCAAGAAGTTTCATACTTTTATTGGAGATTTATTTCTACAGCTTTCAATATTGCTATTGGATCATTGATGTTGGATCGTAAATGTAAGCTTTATATTTTTCTCTCTAGATTTTACCTGAAAACTTAGTTTTCCCTAAAAAATGTTTTCATACTTGATAGTCCTATTGATAACGACGTTTTAAAATAAATAAAAGGATTTTTTAATGTGCAAATAAAGGAGGATGAAAAATATACGTCATTACTGAATAATAACATTAATTTAAAGAATTTTGACATACATAGCTTTATCGTTACTGCTTTTTTATAAGTGGGATGACTAAAAGAATTATTTTTATATAATAAAATAAAATACATTCAAGTAAGAGGGAAATCCACGTGTTTGCCAAATTTATAACATGAATGGGAAGGCCACGAAAAAGGACCGCAAATTCAGCTTCGCCTGGACATTCCTACCTTTTTGGTTCCTTTGTTAGATAAATGACATCGGTAAAAGACAAAAAAATATTTAAAATATTAAATAATTAAAATTATAAATAAATATTATTTGATATTTAATATAAATAATGTACTAGATTTGAACAAAGTGAAAACGAACAAAACAATGCGTTAAGAGTGGGGTGAATGAAAAAATTAACACGGATTTTTCTTATATTCGTTTTAATACACAACAACAAAATAGTAATTAGTATTTCCACTGGTGACTTTATTGATTTGTTAGCCAGTTTTGAAAGTTATTTAGTTTCTTAAAATAATTTATTTCCAACAAGAACTGTCAATTGATTAACTCAAGGTCTGCATTTTCTAATGAATTTCTAATAAAAACTCACTGATGATGGGTGTCTACCCATTGAAAATAATATAGTGTTTTATTTTAAATCTATTTTAATTCTATTTAAATGAACTAATAACTATAATATATTCTATTAACATTACTTACATATGTATGTAGTAAAAAAAAAATAACAAATATGTACAATTTACTCCAAAAAAGCGTATCTGATATAATTATATTGTGTAAAAATTTCACAAATAAGATTTTATTTTATTTTACTTCAATATAGGTACGGCGTCAGCCTTTTACATGTACACAAATGTAATTATGATAGACATAAAAAGTACGTAAAAGCAAATGCAACAAGACAGAAGTAACCACGACAAAAAATAACAATACACAATCCAAATTTCACAAATAAGATTTTATTTTATTGTACTTCAATATACGGCGTCAGCCTTTTACATGTATACAAATGTAATTATGATAGACATAAAAAGTACGTAAAAGCAAATGCAACAAGACAGAAGTAACCACGACAAAAAATAACAATAATACACAATACAAATTTCACAAATAAGATTTTATTTTATTTTACTTCAATATACGGCGTCAGCCTTTTACATGTATACAAATGTAATTATGATAGACATAAAAAGTACGTAAAAGCAAATGCAACAAGACAGAAGTAACCACGACAAAAAATAACAATAATACACAATACAAATTTCACAAATAAGATTTTATTTTATTTTACTTCAATATACGGCGTCAGCCTTTTACATGTACACAAATGTAATTATGATAGACATAAAAAGTACGTAAAAGCAAATGCAACAAAACAAGAGTAACCACGACAAAAAATAGCAATACACAATCCAAATTTGAAAAATATTACAGTAAAACATACATGCATACATTTAAGCAAAATTTCTAATAACATTGAAATAAATATTAATCGTCTAAAATGTATTTCCACCACTGTTTGCAGGTCAAAGATGATAAAATATTAGTTATATTTGAATGTAACACGAATGGGCGTCATGTCGGACAAGTAAATCACTACTAACTGGATCGTTTGAAGTTTTTTCCAACTTTTTTCCCTTCCTTCAGCAAAACAACAAGAAAAATAAAGTATAGAGTGTAGTATGTACCATATTGAGTGAGATGTGGGGATCAAAGGAGGGGGGGGGGGGCAATAATAATGGCGCAGCACAGATAGTGAACGTGACAAAAGCGTAAGGAGTCATTTAAAAGTTTTGCAATATCAATCAAACAAAATATTATTATTGTTATATCTAAACGAGCGTATTTTCTGTACCCCTGTATTATTGTAAATAAATAAATAATAAATAAATAAAGCTTTATTGGCATCAATATTTATAATGTGTACATGTTTTTGTTCCAATAGACTACCAAAAGGCGGGCTTATCGCATATGCGATTTCTTCCAGCCAACCCGAAAAAATAAAAAAAATAAAAATAAAACAATAGAAAAAACATAGATAAAAGTATATAAAAACAAGATGCTAAAATAAAAACTACAAATGAAATATATAATAAAAACAAGATAAAATATAAAAAGCACACATACAACAAGAGTAGGAAGGGAAAGGGAAAGGGGAAAAGGAGAGGATCTGCTCGGCGTAATTATTACGCGAAAGTTTAAAAAAGTAAAAAAAATGAAATCGAAAAATGTGTATGAAGACTAGAGACAATTAATTTGTTTACGAAATGAATATAATGTTGAAGAAGTACGAACCTTATGTGGGAGTCTGTTCCAAAGCCTCGCACCATGAACAGTAAATGAATCCGTATAAAAACTAGAATGATGAGGTGGGATGGATAGAAGATTATTTGTAGCTGAACGAAGTGACAAACCGTGTGATTGTAAGAAGACAAATCTTTCCTTTAGATAAGAGGGTGCGACTGGATCGAAGAGAATTTTAAAAAGAAGAGAGAGAATATGAACATCTCTACGCTGGGCTATTGTCTTCCAGCCAAGGCGCTGCCGGAATTCAGAAATGTGATCACGCTTTTTTAGACCAAAGATATACCGAATACATGAATTCTGAAGACGTTCCAGCTTATTCAGCGCCTCAACTGAGAGATCTAAGTAGCATACATCTGCATAGTCAAATAAAGGATGAATTAAGGATTGAACGAGAAGTTTTTTTGTGTCAATAGGAAGAAAGTTTTGAAGTCTTTTAAGCGAATGTAAAGAAGCAAATACCCTTTTACTGACTTCATTAATCTGCCTCCACCAGGACAACCCGTTATCAAAGTATATACCTAAATTTTTGACTGTATCAGCGAAGGGAATAATGGAATCGTTTAAGATCAAAGATGGCAAAGGGGCGAGATTGAGAGACGTCAAAAGCCTGGAACTACCTATAATGATTGCTTGGGACTTTGAAGGATTAACAAGTAGTCCATGCTCCCTACACCACGAACTAATATATTGGAGGTTTTGGTTCATGATTTGAAAAGAAGAAACAATGTTATCAAGATCAAAATGAATATAGAGTTGGAGATCATCTGCGTAAAGATGGTAGGATCCACAAAGCTGGTGAGTGATAGTATTAATGAAGACTGAGAAAAGCAAAGGAGAAAGAATTCCGCCCTGCGGTACACCTGCACGCAAATCAGTCCAGTTGGAGGTTTGAGTTGATAAACACACTCTCTGCCTTCTACCTCTGAGGTATGAGTTTAACCATTCCAAGGCACTTCCTTTAATATTGAGAGACTCCAATCGAGCCAAAAGAAGATCATAATCAACACAGTTAAAAGCGTTACTAAAATCTAGCAACGTCAGCAAAGTAAGTTTCCTCCCTTCCATAGCGAACCTTATATCTTCTGAAATTTTAAGCAGGGCAGTAGCTGTACTATGGCCCTTACGAAAGCCGGACTGAAATCGATCCAGAGAGTTGTGAGATAGAAGATAGTCATTAAGTTGTTGATAAATTAACTTTTCCATTATTTTAGATAGAAAGGGTAGGACTGAAATAGGCCTAAAATCCTTGGCTGAAGATGGGGAACCAACCTTGGCTAACGGAATTATATTTGCCGTCTTCCACTCAGATGGGAAAACAGATGTGGATATTGAGGAGTTAATTATGAATGTTATAACAGGCAAAACACAATCCATAAGCAGAGTGATCATCTTGAAACTTATCCCATCATAACCGACAGCAGTAGACTTCACCGCAGAGAAGGACTTTCGCACTTCTTCCAAGGTTATTAATCTGAAATCAAATGGTTCAAAATCATGCGTACAATTCTTTATTTTATTTAAAGAGAGTTGTTTAATAACAGGATCAATAACGACAGGTAATGAAGAAAAGTGAAGATTCAGCTCATCGAGGCTAACCGCAACCGAGCCAACAGTGCCACCTTGTTTACCCAAACCATGCTGCTTTAGAAATTTCCAAGTCTTATTTGGTGTGGATGAAGAAACATTATTGAAAAAATATTCCTTTTTAGATTTACGACACAATTTAGAGCAGTGTCCTCTTAGCAGTTTGTAAGTTTCCCATTTATTGAGGCACTTTGTCTTATTGAATTTTGCTTTTGCTCTGTCCCGTTTATTCATAAGTTTTTGAATGTTATCCGTTAGCCATGGTGCCGGAGGACGCCTCAGTGGAACAGTTATAACCGGAGCATGTTTGTCAAACAAATTAATGATTTCATGATTAAACTCCTCCACCATGACGTTTACGTCAGCCGCGGTGTAAATATTTTGCCAGTTTATTTGCTCAGCATCATCTTTTAAGCTTGCAATGTCTAATCGCCGAAAATTGCGAAACGAGTGAAGTCTAGACTTTATTTTAGGAAGTTTAACTTTGTAAGAGAGATAAATCAAATCATGACACGAAAAACCAGAAGCTGTCAATTGTCCATGAGACTTGACATGATTCACTGAAGATGTTATCATAAGGTCTAACAGTGACTGCGAAGATCTTGTATGATGAGTAGAGCAGAGCGGCAATAAATGTAAGTCAATTGAATTTATTAAGTTCGATAATTTGTGGGCACGGTAATCATTTCTAATTAGGCAGGTGTTGAAGTCGCCCATAAGTATAGTATGAATATAGTTATGAGTTAATGACTCCAATAAGGTTTCGAGTTCAAGGAAATAGTTGCAGCATGGCGGACAATAGGCAACACCCAACAACACCCTAGAATGAAAAACACACACCTCAATGAACAGGTACTCCATTCCCCCCACCACTCCTGCCTCAGTAGATGCGACAACCTTATAAGATAAATCATCACGCAGATAAATAGCAACGCCACCCCCAACACGATTGATTCGATCACAACGTATTAGATTGTATCCTGGAAGATCGAAAAGTGAAGATGGGAGAGTAGGCTTGAACCAGGATTCACTAACCAACAATGCATGTAGAGGAACATCTGTAAAAGAAGCAAGCAACTCATCATAGTGGGCGGGTATACTCTGAGCATTGATATGACACACATTGAGAATAGACCTAGAATTACAAAGAGATGACCGTAGTTGCTCAGAGAGTGACAGCAATGAGCTAGTCGAAGAGCTTTCAACCGATTGAAATGAATCAGAGAAGTTTGATTGAGCAGAGTAATGGGTGAGGGGAGAGGAAGGGAGGGAATAGAAGGAATCATTTTGAGGAGAAGTATTCATGTTATAATATGTGTGCTAAAAAATAATAAATAAATAAATAAAAATAATATGTATAGAGTATAAACAAATAAAAATAATATGTACAAACTATATATAAATAAACCAGTATTATAAATATATATATAGTAAACTATTAAAGTAACTTTTATCTAATAATAAGTAAAAATAGTAAATAGAATAAAAAAAAGCAAGTTATAAGTAAAAATAGAATAAAAGAAAAATCACACATTTAAATCACGAGGCCGCATGAAGTTAAATAAAAGGGAATATTAAATGCCGTTAGGTAGATGAGCGGAATGAGTATAAATTACACAACATAGTAAGCGGCATCATGATTAAGGATTAAATCCCAGGTACCTATGCACAATTGAATCAACATTTATAATTGGAATTAAAAATATAATAAATAAACATGAAATAAATTTAAAACAATTTAAGAATAATAGTACCCATCACATGTTAGACTCACACAATAAGACACAGATGTTTCAGTTAGGTACTTGTTACATTTGTCTTTCAATTAAACTATGTCGTGTTTTCATTTATTGACAACTGAGTACATTATATAGCACATGCATAAATATCTCCAACATTCAAAACTCTTACATCATTAACTGTTAAAATAAAAATAAATTGTCAAATAAAATTGATCACAAAATAAATAAACAATCACTTCTCAGTCTTAAGTATGAATCAATAAACTATTAATATAATGTATCTACAACCCAGCAGTTAGGTTATACAACAGTCAACTGGTGTTTAATACTCAATTACAATCATCATGTTATATAAATAAAATAGAATCTGAATAAGTTATTACGTAGTATTCATGATACTCACCGTTTATACGCAATAATCCATGTAAAATCATCCATTTCAAGTTAGATTACCAAACAAAAACACCGGCAGTATTAATTAAAATTCATACTAATTTACAATGTTTACAGATAGAACAAACTCGCAACCAATCAGGTCACTAGTGAAGAAAAGCACCGACAATGTAGAATGATGTGAATATATTTACATTTATAAAATAATTAAAAAAATGATTATTACATTCTGCGTGGAATTAAAGCAAGATATTTAAAAATATATAAATTTTAGTGAGCGATGACATTACAACCGACACACAGTTTGACAAGTGAAGGTTAGTTGTGATTTTCCAAATACAGATACGCATAGATAATCACAAGACAATCAAAACAAATCGGAAGTCTACAGACTTTCAAGCGCTTCACAAACCGTGTTACGCTGTCAATTCAAAATTAGTCTATGGATTGAAATGTCCACAGTGAGAGTTTACGAACAGGCAGAATAAAAACTTATAATAATATACCGTTGGCCAAACTGGAAAAAAAAATAATTAAACGAAAGTAAGTTGGCAAGACTGAATGTGATATTCCGAACCAAATTCTAGCTAACTTCATGACTATTTACAAAAGAAGTTTGAATGATTGAGTGGCTTGCAAAAGATATAAAAACTTACACAAAATGAAAGCAAAGTAAAAGTAAAACAATCAATACGCAAAATCATACAGGGTGCCATATATATGTAAGATGGTTAATCATTTAAAATTACTTGTTTGTCCGTGTACGCAGCTTTCTCTTGCTTGAGTCCTCGGGAACGCCATCCAGATCAGATAGGTTAGATATTCTCTTCTTTGAACCATCAGGAAATTTAACATGAACAAATCCATTCATGGTCCAGGTGTTTCTGTTACCAACCTTGTTCTTGGCTTCCGTTAGAATTTTGAGTGCATTTGGTGTAAGTGATTCAGTTAGTAGCCACTTAGTATTTTTCAAAGTTGTCTTCCTACCCCAGATGTCACTCTTTTGAGATTGGGTTTTAAAGATGATGAGTATTGGTCTTGGTTTATCTGCTTGGTTTCTCCCTATCCGACGGATATCTTTGATGTGCAGAGGGTCGATGTTTAGGGGGGTCTCCTTCAAAGCAGCGTCCAATGTATGTCCCTCGGGAGCTCCATGCAAAAGTAGCATCTTACGTCGTCGTGTTCTCTCCATCGTCTCGATTTGGTTCTCCAGAACACTCATTCTCGCATCATAAGCTTCCAGCTTCTTCATTATAGTGGTCTTGAATAGCTGAAACTCCTCCACCACACCAGTCGTCAAGCCACCACATTTACAAGGATTACATGTAATCCTTTCCTCCATGCTTGTCATCTTCTGTAGGAAGAAGGTCTTCAGTGCCTTTAAATCGCCAGAATCCATAGTTACAGCGCGTACTCGTAATTATTTTGAATATTTAAATATTCATTAATGCGCGATTAAGAAAAAAGCGTGTTGTACCAGTAATATGACTCCATTTAATCATTTTATTTGTTTTCTCAAATATTGTTATTTTCAAGTTAAGAATATTACTCAAAAGATAACTCATCTGCACAGCCAACAGATTGTGTAAACTACTTTTAAAAGGAAACTGTAATGGTGTTCCGATGGTTGCGAATCGGCTTAGACTGCTTTAAGTGCACTTAACTCATGGTACGCTCACCGATCCCACCAATTCCTGTTTCAAACCGTTATGTTCGACCTCTGTTGGGTGAAATGATTGGTCATTGTTTATTTATTTATTAATTTTTGTTCATGACTATCAACATTATAAATTTCAATCAAATTATCGATTAGGTTTATAATTATCGATTAGTGTATGGATTTTTTTATTGAATTTTCAATATCCTAATTCTGCGATGTTTTATATCTTAATTCGGTATATTGTTTTTACCCTTATGAATTGACACTTAGCAATACACAATTGACACAACACAATAGCTTATTATATATTTTTACCTTTTAACATTTCAACATATCGACCACTTTAAATTATTTTATATCTCGTTCTTGACTTCTCTATATTGACTGATATTCCTCAGGTGGTCTAATAATAATAATAAAATAACAATATTACATACCATTGACTTTTTTCCTTTATTTTTTAACATCTATTTTAAATTAATTGTATTTTTTGACATCCCACTTGTTTTGTTAAGAATTTTTCATGCTAACTATATAAAAGTAATTATCAAGTTGACATATAAAATCTAAAAAAAAATCCGTTCGTTTTCCCAATGTACCTATATTTAAATTTTTATTCATTTGTGGTTTTTGTTTTATTGCCCATTTAATGTGTTGTGTGTGTTCACATATTGTAATACTGTTTGTGTAGGTACATTATGATAATTATGTTAATATTTACATGTAAAAGGCCAGGCCGTGAATTGATAAATAAATATATAATTCAATACACAAAGGGTGAGTTTATCGTTAGGTTGCGATTTCTTCCAGCTAACCCGGTAAAATTGTTAGAGCGTCGAAAACGTTTTCATTTCGTTGTGAGAGTTAAAACATTTCGACTCATTTTCTAGTCATGGATGGATTGCTTGGTTAAAAAAATAAAAATCACTCTAAACACGTTATTGTACAGACCGAATATCTGGGTGCAAGTTATCAAAGTATGCAATATAAATAAGTCCCGAATATCAAATTCCCGACACTGCTACTGTTAAATCATCACGGTATATCTTACAAGTGGAGAAGCCAGTAGACAAAGTGCAAATAATATTTATGCAAATTGTCTATCAGGATGGATGGCATGCCTCATTGCTGATATTGTAGGTAAAAATTGTATTGTTTGTGAGGTTTTACAAACACCTGCCTTCTATATCACATTCAAAAATTCATAGAATAAAGTGAAAGATATATTCTTAACAAACAAACAAACAAACAAACAAACACATAACAATATAGTTTAAAAGACTAGAAATAAAAGTGAAAAGAAATATAACAAGTTAGTCTTTATAATAACGACCCTTGTAAACTGTCCGTAAATATTATTTACGAATGTTATGAGAAAAAATGATTATTTTTAGATTGTGTTAATTTCATTGAAAGTTTGAACGAAAAAATAATAATATGTTTTCATATTTTAAAAGGTCATGCAAAAAAAAGATTGAACCAGGAAAAAAATGAGAATAAATTTCAATTACGGAAGTTCACTTGGGCGAACTGAAAATTTTAATTGGCACAATCAACGCATCACCGGTTGGGTACGTACTTATATTAATAATAATAATAATAAAGCTTCTCACCTAAACGCTTTAAAAGTTTGCAAAGTGAAAGCGATATTCATTGAGGGTATACTCAATACCCAGTTTACGAACTGAGAGCTTTCGGCAAGAGGGTGAAAACTACAACTCAAACGTGTAGTATGTAAGTAGTAACTTTGTGTGAGAGGAACGAAACAAGCTGCTTTTGGGAAGTTTTGGCAATGATACAAACGTCCTTCAATTTGTCGTTGTGTGTAAAGTGTATGAAAGTTTTTGCCAAATTATCCCAACTATTGTGTAATAATTCTCCGAGTGAAATGGAATTGATATCGTTATAATGTCTACTTGTTGTTATTATTATTATTATACTCGTAGTACAAAGATGATGGAATACTCATGTACTTGTTAAATATTGTTGTTTGTACGTGCGTGATCATTATACCACTTTACCTTTAAAGATTTGAAGATGAAGGCTGTGTTTTGGGTTCTTTGTGTAATTAATTTTGTCCGTAAGTATTCTAGATCGTAAATGACAAATGATAAAACGATTAACGAAAGTTTTCAACGAAGTAGATTGAATTACTCAGGTTTTTTTTGATAAGATAGAAAACTAAGAGATGGTCAAACAGAATTTTTTTTCGGACGTATGTCCGAAAAGCTTTTAATATTATAACAATTTTAAATGAAAGTAAACAGTGTTTTTTATTTAAATATTTATTATCTAAATTAAAATGAACTTTCATAGTGTTTCCTCTTCGAAAATCGAAAAGTTATTCAAACAGAATATTAAAATGGAGACAAAAAAGGGTCTATTTCGGTTCTAAAAGGGCAGTAATATAATGTTTTTTTTTCTGAGGATATATGATCTTTCAGATCAGTCCCAGAACTGAGCCAATCACATAGCAGCTGGAGAACCGTAAAAAATATCACTAACTGTTCTTACATCTAGACGTAATAAGAATATTCAAAATTGATGACAACCTGCAAACAAAATCTGATTAAATAAATTATCATAAAACAATTTCCGACTCCTGTTCGGGGATCCAATTTCTGAAGTAAAGGAATTGAACACAATACAGTATCATCTGTTTATATTTAAAATATATCTGAGAATAATACCGTATTCGTTGAATATACAGAAAAATTATTACAATACAATATGGATAAAAGATTTTTGTAACAGTTATGTATGTAGGTTAACTGAATGTTATCTAAAATATTATTATATGATTTTTATTCAAAGAATTAATTTGTCTATTGTAGATAGGTGATACAACATAAATATATTTTCTAATATAATATTATTATTTTAACAGAAACCTAATATTTCACCCATACACACTCTGTTAATCTAGAGTGCCGAATGACAGGTTGCGATAAGCTCGTTTCCTTTAAATAACTATCTGTTGATGAAGGAGGTACTGAATAGTGGGAAGAAGTGAGAAAAAAATAATGAAAAAGAAAACTACGTACTTATCGGGATACCTATTTGAGATTAAGGCTGTACTTATATGTAAGTTGAGAGATAGATGAACAGATAGGAAAAGACCGAGAAGAGGAAAAGTATGTGATAGAAATAGAAAAGAATATTTTCAATCCTTTTTTAGATTATATATTTATATCCCCGGAGAAGAATGGACCTCTAACTATTTTCCGTAAGTTTTCGAGTGTTTTATAAAAGGAAGGTAATCGTCAAACAACATGTTTTAGGACATGAATGATGAGGCACGCCATTCATCCTGATTGCCTTCACTTTTATCAGCACCGAAAGGAGAAGTTGCATGTTTATTACAAGCAGTTAGTACAAATGCTACTCCGCTCGTGGGATATGCCGTGATGGGTAAACTAGATGTACAAAAAAAATCACTTTTAGTGTTTCTTTATTTTTTGTGATTGACACTATTAGTAATAGTATGAACTTACTACTCGTATGCAGTTTTGAGAATATGAGTCAGTGCTCTGTTGCTTTCGATGCTTAAATATTTCCAATAGGCTTAAATTTTATACAAACTGAACTTAAATTGTCTAGGAATAGGATATTGAATACAGCTTATTAAATTAAATTTCAGTTTTTCACCCCCCAAAGAAAATATTCAGCCCTCCTCAAGACAACTATCTGATTTTTTCTAGTTCTTAGTAAATTTCAGTTTGGTAGAACGTCGTTGGTTGGTACCAAATTCATTTCCTAACATTGTTTTAAAGGTCCAAAATTTTTCTGCATAAATGTTTTATCGTTTTTATTAATAGATAATCCGGCTGGTCGCTGGGTCTCCTTCAATGTATTTATAAATATAAATGTATGTATCTAGTATGTACTTATTGATTTTAGTATTATTTTTCATTTTTTTTATTTCATTGACTCTTAATAATTTTCAAATAAAAGATTATCATTTAAAGTATTACCAACTAAATTTTAATTTTTATGTAATCGATTTACCAAATGACCAACACACGACTATCATAATTAGATAGATATAAAGTTGTTGGATTTATATTATTGTATTGCGTATAACTGTGTTATTTTACCATTTTTTTGTTAGCTTTGCTGTAAAACAATAGGTTCTCGTGCCTTCTAATGTTAAAAAAAATAGTCAAAAGAATGGATTTTTTTCTGCAGTTTGATTTCAACATTTTTGCTGTAAAAAACGATAAAATTTATTTTCCGGAGATGTATATTGACATTAGAAATAATGATAAAATGATGATGACTCGATAGGTAGATATATATTATCAATTCAACTACAAACTTATATAACACTTACATCTAGGCGTAGTAGGTATATCTATCCCGTTTGTAAAGTTTCTTTGTAAGATAGTTTAAGTTTGCTTTAACAGGGATTAATGGGGGAGAATTATTCTGCTTCTGGCGAAATGTCGAGAGCTTTTGTTATATGTACCTACAACCTACTGTGTAGTTATATATAGTGTGTAAGACCATCTACTTAGTTATGTACGTAGAAAATTTAGAACACCAAATAACAAGTAATCATAATATGCATCTAAATATATAAATAATCCATTGATTGATATAAAAATTATTGCTTATGTGAATTGTGAATCAAAACTGCATATTCAGGCCCGTCGCCAGAATAATATGCAGCTTTGATTCGTCGAAAAGATGCTATGTTTTGACAATGGCTGCGTCCAGATAGTAGGATGCAAAAGTCAACCAATCATCAATCTTCAATCATTAAGTAACGATTCAGAGCATTCTCCGAAGAAATATTTGATTGAATGCCTTCGTTTCCTGTCCTTATACGGTTTGCGAATGCATTTTTTCGAATATATCTTCGGTAAATGCTCCAAATTGTCATCGAATGATTGATGATTGATTGACGTTCGCATCATACTATCTGGACGCACCTATTGTTTCACCCGTACGTACTTTTTTTGTACGCAATGGAGTAAAACATTTACCTCATATTATTTCCTGTATAAAATCATATGATCTTTCATCCATGGATTGAATGATGTGATTTGTCTAGGCATGTTGTATTGTGCTATATTATGTCAGTGTGAATGGCTATGTTAGTGAACGTAGTTCACGAACATCGAAACTGATCATGTAGGACCAGCCTTGAACTAATTCGTAAGCGTTAGGACACCTTTCTCTCTCCTTCCGATTAGATTTTGCAAAATATTACATTTGTAAACATGGTTCATCAATTGGTGCCGAAATCCGGTAAAATAATAAAAAAATGTAAATATTTCACATATAAAAATCAATTTTTATTTATTTTCATAAAAGATTCTTAAACTTAACGGATATTGCCATCATGCCGTAGATTCTTCATCAGATTATGCATGGCTGGAAGAAGTGCAGGCTGAATGACCTCGTCATCTAATCGACTACTGACCTACTGTTTAAATATTTTTGTTGTAATATTTTTTATTAATATTTCACACTTTCTCTCTCTACTGCATCAATCATTATTAGTCTTTCCAAGTTTTCTTATTCTCTCTATGAGATATGCCCCAAGAAACGGTTGATTCGTTGTCTCTATAAAATCTTTGAGGAAAGCTTCGACGCATGTACAATCCACTCAATCTGATGCAATTCTTCCAACAACTCATACCAAATGCATCTTTCATTCAAAGATTGACGGATGTAGTTCTGAAGAACTGACTTTCCAAATAACAAGTCCATGTTTGTCACTACCTATTGAAGTAGGAGGATAAAGCCCGGACACGAAAATTGAATAATTATAATATATCCTTAAACAACCACTGACTGTGTCAGAAGAATAGTTTTATTATTCGTCTTCATCATCACCATCATCTTCTCATCATGTCTTTCTGGGATAGGCAGAGTGAATCAAGCGCCACTGGTCTTTTTATCTCAAGCAGCAATGATATTGAGTATTATCGGCTAGTTACTACTTTAAAAGAGAACATTGCCGGGTGTAGGTATGTATTTATGTATAGAAATAGATAGTAAGTAAAGTGCTAAGCCTTGGGCGAAGTTTATTATTTGTTTGGAAATCGCTTATATAACGTTTAATTGAGTTTTTTTTTACTATTATTTTTTTAATTCTTGTTCTCTGATAATAATAAATTTACAAACTCCTTGTACCTATCTACTTTATAGTTTTCTTCTGTTCTCCCTGTTGTTTTTCATTAACTTTTGAATATAATTATGAATATTATTATTTTCTTCGAAATAAACTCAGTAGTTTTAATTAATAATTTGATTAAAAGGTATTGATCACATAATGAATAATTTATTAAAAAGTCGCTTGTTTGTCTACAGTTTGAAAATTCACAAGGCGAATAATAAATGTGAATATTTTGATTAAAATAATGTTTTTTATATTTTATGTAACTACAGTTTTTTATCACCGATATGTTTTGGAAAACTCGTCATGTCATATTTACTTTATTATAAAAATCTTCACCAGAAGTGATG
Organism: Athripsodes cinereus; assembly: GCA_947579605.1. Lineage (NCBI taxonomy): Eukaryota > Metazoa > Arthropoda > Insecta > Trichoptera > Leptoceridae > Athripsodes > Athripsodes cinereus. Next base: position 1,978,601 of record OX388321.1, read on the forward strand.
CATTCCTGTGCCAAATTTAAATCCCAGAACAATACCTACTCACGAAGCTGTCTTTGTGGTTAATAAGATCGAAAATAGGAGCTTTTGGCATGTCGCTCGATAGTTTAATTGGAAAAAGCACACCTCGTGAAAAGGATTGGTTTCGGGTTCAAGTCTCGTTCGGGACACTACCAAATAAGATGATGTTGTCTTTTCTAAGCCTTTTGTGGTAGTTTGTTGTATTGAATTAACATAAATTTAAAGTGATGAATATATTTGATTAATACATGAGGAATTGATAAAATGTGATGGAAGCGAAATTGAAAAAACGGGAAAGATGAAAACTTAAGTGTGTACATCTTACATTACCTTTCTGAACTTTTTTGTAAAATGCTTTTAATATTCGGCGATGTAGGTTTCAAGAATTTTACATGGACGATATAATGTAATAATATTAAATATGTTATGTTTATGTTTAAATAGGTACCCACATTATAGTGCTTTATGTTTCTTAGAAGGTAGTGTTCATAATACAATGTCAGCTATGTAACCCTTTGCGGGTTGGAGCATGTTGTGTTTTGTCTGAAATACCGCGAAATTTCCTTACAAGATTTTCACAGTTCCAGTAAGTCTCTTCTAAGTTATGTATGTACATTAGGGTGGAACACTTTTGTATGAAAAAAAAAATATTTTCGAATATCGAATTGGAATACCAGGCAAAAGTTGCCTTATATAATTGTAAATAACACCCAGTAATTTGGAAGTTCTAGCTCAACAGCAAGAGGTCCCGCCATAGACTTGAAATTTCAATTTTTAAGTTTTTACAGACGCTTTGTTAAGTACACCCTATTAACAAAATATTAACTAAATATAATATGTTATGCATTTATATGATAAGATAAAAGTATATTTTAGTTAATAGAATCATTTATTTTAAAAATATACACAGTTTCAGAAAGTTGTGTCGGTATGAATAACGTCATTTTTCATAACAAAAATAATAATAATAATAATAATAATAAAAATCTTTATTGCACAAAAAAACAAACATTATTAAAACACAAACATTGCAGAACCAAACAAATAAATTTGTGCAATGGGCGAGTTTATCGCAGAAGCGCGATATCTTCCAACTAACCCTTCCAAAAATCCTTTTTCGTCTCAAACTTTGGCATGAGCTTTCGAGACGCTAAATTAGATTTTACAAAACCCTATCTTCTTGTCTTATCGCATACACGTAGAGCTGCTTCTATCACACATTTTACTGATCTTTCCACAGCTTGGGTGTGGTAAGGCAGTCTCATTAACTCCAAAAACGATTCTCCTCCATTTTCAATAAGATGTTGTAACTGCTTATCGGAAATATTCATCAGTATTGAGGTTTCGTATTTATTTTGTTGCCAGTTTATCAAGTCTATGTAAGAACTTGCATTTAAGTCCACTTTTGGCACCTCAAACATGCGCGAAACAGAATTTTTATTCACTTGACGAGCTTTTAAAATGCGTCTGGCAGCTAGTTCTCTAATGTGCTTACGCGTATCTGTTATCGTACTCAACAACAAGTTTTCTGGATGAGCAAAGTAACTGTTCCGAAATAAAACAGGGTCCACAATCGCTAACAATTCGTTCGACAAATAACTAGTGCTGTTAATGAGCTTCCATAAATGTTTTGGACCATCTTTAATGCTATACCAATTTGACCTGCAAATGATTTAGATTCTGCTATAGGGCTATCCAAATAGGAAAACAAAGCGTCAATAGCAACTCATTGGCGTATAAGAGACAAATTATCCAATGCAATGGTTGAGATAGTCTATTTTCCAAAAAACCAATCACGCCTCCCACATTCCCTGTATTTGTGGTTGTTCCATTACATCCAACAGTCATTATACTCTCTGGTGATATATTTTCAGTCGTCAAAAAGCCGTGGATAGCTCTTTCAATATTTCTCGCACTGCCCGATGTTGGAAACACATACCCAACATAAACAGAACCTGGTTCTTTAATAATCGAAACATTTTCCTCTTGTACAATCACTTTAAATCTCTTCGATCTTTTTAAAACAGTTTTAGCCGTCTGGTTTTTCCTTCCATCAAAATATAAGTCAGGAATTTCTGTTACTCTTTTTTCTGTTAAAATTTGCTCGCAAACTTTCTCTCTTATTCTTCTGAGTTTCATCCTGCCCACGACGTTAGTCGACTGCGCCTCAGAGTCAGCATCAGAAGCAGAATAAAGAACATTTATGATACGATAACCGCCGCAGCTCGGTCTGATACTCCGTATCTATCGCATACAATCGTCAAACTATGAAGACTGGCATCTGTGAGCTTTATAGGCTTTTGATCCACTTTGTTCGCGGTGTCAAGACCATCTGCGGCCGACGAACAAGAAGGAAGGTCAACATTAGAACTAACTTCAGATCTATTTAGCCTATATAAAGAAAAGGAAATTTCTTTAATTCTTGTATTTGAATTATGCCTGATTTCTTGTTTAAGAGCACGTAATCTTCTTTTCTGCAATTTTTTACTCTAGATAAGATCCGTTCTTCCTAAAACCATTTGTCTGTTAGTGCGTTGGTCTTCTAAAAATATTTGTTCCTCTTTTGGCACTTTATTTTCTCTCAAACAAGTACAGTTTACAAATTCTTTTCATTTACATGCAGCTATGTCAAAAAGCTTTGCACTTTGTACTCTGAATTCTTCTACCTTTCTTTCCTTTAGTTTCTTCAAAGACTTTTTCAAATTTCAAACAAAATCAAACAAATTAAATCAAAACATTTTGAGTGATATTTTTAAGTAACTGTAAAACTCGTTTGTGTGTAACAATTGAAATAGAAGATTTTATTCATACCTAATTCTTCAATTTTTGTTTCAACTGTTTAGGCACTTTTCCAAAAATGTAGGTTATTTTGTGGTGCTGTTCTTTATTTTTAAGTCTTGTCGAACCCATTCAAAGAATTTCATAACATTCTCATACGTAAGTAGTATATTCTCCTTGAACTCTGCACTTTCACCAAATATCGGACATTTTAACTTTTGCCTTGTAGAAGTCATATTTATACACTTAAAAAACGTAGGTACATCAACTAATACCTACTGGTGAAAATAATTGACGGGCTACCTTCCACCTTAAGACAATATTATCGACACTAGTTGAAACGAAACACTGCAAATTCGTAGATCGAAGCGTGCTGCCCCCGCTTTGTCCCGCACTTTTCTCAACTGTCCCAGTACCAAAGTATATTAAAATGATGAAATATTTGATTGCAACTGCTAGTTAACTATATTTGAATATGTTTTTGAATAAAATAAACTTATTTTAATAAGTTCTGTATCGTTTTGTAGGCCGCGCAAATAGCCCCTAAATTGTCCTTTTTGTAAATATTCGATGTCTTGTCGGGGGCTCTTATCGTTGTCTGATAATTTTTATATTTTTAATGCAGGCAATTGATGGCAAAAGGCAACTAAATACAACTATTCCAAATCAAAATTCGAGAAAAAAAAATTTCGTTCCACCCTAATGTACATGTACCTACACGTATAGTGTTAGGTATGTCACATACACACAGAAATATTTAACTCATGTCCGATATCGGACAGAGGTTGTTTCTTCTATAGTGTACAGTATTTTAATGTTACTACTACTAATATACCATCTCAGCATATCTCACAATTGGGGTAGTCAGCAGACCAGCTGTATGTTATAAATATGCAAGCTGTATTCTCTGTGCCAATAAAAAAGTTGAGACATTCAGGATGGGTGGCAAACCTTATTGCTGAATATTTGAGATATAAATATCTTTATTATTTATCGCAAAGCAAGCGACTGTCCTATATATGAATATATTTTTTTAATCTATGTTTTTTGAAGAGATTATCTTTAAATTATCGCACATTACGATAATTATGAAAATAAATTGCTATTGCATCTGATATGTTGATAATAAAAAAAAAATGCTAAAAAAAATTACACCCTGTTTACGTCTTAAGTGTGTAAGTACCCAAAAATATGTTCCAAATGGTCCCCCAGGTTCCCCTTATAATATATACTATTAATTTGACTTACGTTCTGCTAAACAACCTGTATATTATATTATGATTTTTGGAAGAAAAAGTAAACATATTAATATTTCTGGATCATCTATCAGCGTCTTCTGATTTAACTTGGTTATTTCTTACAAAAAAAAAAATTAAAAATTCGGACATTGACCATAATTTGGACGACCAATATTCAGGCATTAGGCATTTCTGTCATGTTCTTATGCTGCATGCACCTACTGTGATGTCGTTACTACCACGTTGTGTTTTGTGTACGATGAGATCAAAGGACATATTCGGGGATATCCAACGATACCGTTACACTGGGCTGAACTTATGATATTATGTACCAGTACCTTTATTATACATAATAATATTTGCCGTGTCTTGTCTCTCATAGCGGGTTGGATGTTGGATTATATTAAATTTCTGTCTTTATATTGTTATTATTATTAAACCAACCGTGTTAAACACCGATGTAGAGTGAAATGAGGAGATTGTTTGTTTCGGGTCTTCGGTCTTGTTGATATCGAAATTTTATATAAGATATGATTTTCATATTTCTTAAGATTTTTATACAAACGTTAAGCAGCTTATTTTTAAGTCTTTTTAATGTTTGTATCTTCGATTTTCTCTTTAGAAGCTTAGGAGGAAACAATAATTTATTTTCATCTTTACTTTTCATTCGATTTAATGACTAATTTCTGGAGGATTCCTCAATCAAAACCATCTTTCTCTAGTGTTTTTAGATTTGGCGCAGGTTTTTTTTAATTTATTTATTTTTATTTATTTATTCTTTACTGTACATTGATAACAAGCAAATTCACACAAAAATACATTTAAAACAAAGACAATCATACAATCAATATATAGAGGGCGAGTTTATCGCAACAATAAACGGCATTTGCCTTTTACAATACATGATAATTTAACAATAAAACCTAGTCTTCAAATATTAAAAAAATGTATACATTTCAGTTAAAATTGCATAGTCCCTATTTACTTGTTTTTTTGCTTGTTATTTGATGGTGCTGTGTATTTTTACTTTATTTTTTCATTTTATTATATACCTACCTTTAATGTGCTATGCTGTATATACGTCTAATTTATGCTTGTAAGGTGTGTGTGATGACGTGTAAAAGAGGATAAATAAATTTAAAAAAAAATACTTTGTCGGTGTAGTATAACGGTGCATAGAATAATTAAATTAAATTTTAAGATAATTTTTTTAAGTTGCTACTGACATTTTATCCAGTAGAGTTCCCGGTAAAAAATTAGTCTCCAAGTCTTTGCTGTAATCTTTGGAATATCTTGTATAGGATATTCGAAAAATATCCCGAGTGAGATATTTAAAATGAGATATTTAAAATTCAGTGATAAGGAATGCCACGCACCCTGAACGAAGATAACGACTTGTATGTTTATTATTTGCAGTTCAACTGCTGGCTTCCCAACTCGTGGGTAATGCTTGGATGGTATGAATGAATGCTACTGAAATGCCAATGATTAAAATACAGACAAGTTCATCGCATAATATGCAAAGTATTCTAAATAAGATGAAATTTAATTTTTATTCCAAAATCAAGCATCAGATAGCTTTAGAAACGAAATTGGTTGATCAAGAACGGTGAGAATTTGAATAAAGAACATGAACCTAATTGTATACACGAGGTTCTTTGTTTTTTTTTTGCATTTTTGACATCATTTTACATCGGATGACATTCATTAGATCTGTCGGTATGGCGATAATGAATAAAAGTAGAAAAAATACTTGATTCATCTTTTGCACAACCTAATCATGTTTCAAACTTGTTATTCAAATAAACATTAAAAACAAAACACAATATTCTCTTTTTATTAATCAGAATCTCATTCATGAAATGTCACCGACTCATCACATCAAAAAGTGATGATCTAATGAATGAATAAAATAATAATGCCATTCAACTGTGTTGATAAAGAGTTAGCTGCTTGTAGGGGATAAGTAATGCAATGAGACGAAGATTTAATAACTTTACAGACGTCAGACGGATTATGATTTAAATAAAAATAATAAAAACACTTGTTATTGTATTTTTTTTCAAAAAGCGCACATATTATTTATAATCTTGAGACAATGTCTTCAAGTAAACCTAATACAAAGATAGAGCCGGTAAGTCTAACTTCTATGAGAGGGCCTTTGGTGTTGTTGGGCCGGTTACGTGGAATAGCCTACCGGTGCCATTGAGAGATAGTCAGACTGTTACCAGCTTCAGAAGTAAATTGAAAACTGAACTCTTCACCGGCGCCCTTGCGACGGTCTAGGGACTGTTAAACTACGTCAAAATAAAATCATCCAGAATCATCATCATCATCATCATAGAAAATGTAAAACATGTAAAACAGAACTAAAATAATTATTATAAACTAAATTATTCTGTTCTATTCCATCTTTAAAGGCTATCCACTCGATGTTTATGAGTGATCAGGATAAGCTACAGTAAAAATACTCGTATAAAATTAAAATTTAATCATTGTTGACTGAGAAATGAGCAACAATGAAAAACTCCGTCAATAATTGTAACCATCTATACCATGCTTGTCTAAAGTGCGGCCCACGGGCCGCATGCAGCCCACAACACTTTGAGATACGGCCCAAATGCTAATTATGAAAATATTTAAATTTGCTTATTTCTACTAAAAAAATTAATGTTTGCAATATTTTTCATTTTTGCAACATACAATATCGATTTGCTTGTTCAACAAAAGCAAATCCTTCCATCACATTAATTTTACATAGGTATATATGTATGTATAATATATACCTACATTTTTATACATTGTTTACATGTTCATTTATAATTTTATACATATATATCTAATTCAAATAAAATAAATTTAATAAAAAGAAGTTATTTTATTTTAGTAGAACTACATATTGGTATATAGTTAATTTTATTTCCATTTGTTGAAAAAATATTTATGTGCGGCCCAGCGTATATTTTTTTTTGCAATGCGGCCCTCGTATGGTCAAAGTTTAGACACCCATCATCTATACCTTCACGACAACTTGCATGAATGCGTTCACTAGTGTTCTAACTGTATATCATAAATCTACAGGTGGTCCTCTTAGTGCTAATAAAAGATATAAAGGATGAGTTCTATACTAACGCTATACCATCACGGCATATTTAAGATGTAAAGAAATATAATAAACATACAGATTGACTCCTTCGTGCCGATGAAAAGCGACACATTCATTTGATGTTGATTCTAGATGTTTAAGTGCGCCCTTGAAGTGATATCATATAATTTTTAATTTTTATATAATTTTCTATAAAATTTTTCATCTTTCATTACAGGACATTCGAAAACTGATAGCTTAGAATGGAAGACTTTTTCATTACTGGGCACTCTATGAATGACATATCTTATCGCTAAATTGAAAATGTAGTATTTATTTGAGAATAACTAATAATAATTTTCAAAAAAGTGTTCTTTCCTTTCACCCTTTTCAACTTCCTTCTTTCACAGTATATTATTTCTATAATATATTGTGAAAGAAGGAAGCCAAATGGCTTAATGCTAAGAATGTCGCAGGTTGTGGAGACTTAGTTGGCGTAAAGCGGCTCAGAATGGAGGAGACTGGTTTCTACCTTGTGCTGCCGAGAAGAGCGTGAAAAAGTCGCGCAATCACTGAGCAATTGGCTAGTTAGTATTTAATAGAATATTCATTAATTTATTATTGTAATCAATATCATAAGCTTCTTCTAAATATCAAACCTTTTAAATATCATATCGTCTGTCACTGAACTATCGTCCGACTTTGAAAGCTTTGATTCTCCGAAAAGTGTTTATTGTATATTAAAACATGGCATCCATTAAGCATATTATCAATCCTGAGAATGAAAATTTGAATATTAAATTGAATGTCTGAGCTTAATAAACTTAGTTATACAGAGTTTAGTAGTATTATTGAATAGAAATTAAGTTAATTTTCATATATTTTTTAATACCTTCATGGACACTAAAGACAACCAATATTTTTTGAAGTTGGTCTATCACTTTGTTTGATAAGTTTTAGAATTTCTTGATACAGTGATACAGTATCTTCCTATAAAGTATCCTATACTGAATGTCTTGTAGCTAGTCTGCTAGCCACCTTTACATCATTTGTGGAATATGCCGTGATAGGACAGTAGTAACAGGATCGCATGAGTTAAAAAGGGTGCAAAACTATGCCGTAAATCCATTCATTTGATGATAACCGGAGAGAATTAGAATGGAATTAGTAGTCGTTATTCGGCGAGTTACTCAATAATTGAAATGTTTTTCTGGAATGTAAATGAATACAGCCGTTTGAATTATTTACATACATACACAATACTTGACCGCATCCTCCATGTTCTGTTCAAAACATTCCATTGTCTTCGTCAAGTAAAAATAAAATAAAAAATAAACAACAACAAAAATGTTTTGTATTTTCAGAAACATATTTTTAATTTCATTTCTAACTGTGACATAGGGGTGTTGCAGCGACGAAGCAAACAAAGGGATGATAAATATTTTAACGTAGGTACGGGGTTGGAAAAGAATAAAATAATAATACTTAAAATAAAACAAACAAAAAATAAACGAGTACATACCTACATACATATACACAACATACATGCATAATGGAAATGGAGAGGCCCAACAAACATGTGTCAGATGCAGAATAAGGGAAGTATACGTACCTACATAATATTATAATTATTATCTCAGATATTTGGGGGTTGTCGGGGGCGTACAAAAAAATGAAGGGAGTTTTTCTTAACGCGTAAGTGTGGATTTTAAAAATTAATATGTTTGTATATTCACCTAATTGGAAAATCGTAGCATTTTATAATAAAAAATAAGGATACAAGCAGAAATTTACAATAAGAAACCGTACTCTTGATATTTACACAATTGCCTACCCCACGTGAGATACCTACGGCGAGAAGGAATTTATTTATTACATAGAGACACAAACAGTAGGTTGACAAAACAAAAGGTATAGAAAAGTAGTAGTATAGTATAGAAAAATGAAAGAGAACCGTTCGTTCGTTGTGTTCGCCAAACTGTGTGGACTTGGTACAGAGTCCTCGTAGGTTTTTTAAATTATATTTAGGCCGGTCACATCACAAATATCACAACAAAATACTTTTAAGTTAGCAGTAATAATAATAATAATGTAATTCTTTTCCCTTCATGAATATTTAGCAGCAGGAGGATGAGGATGAGGAGGTGATGGTGGTGGCGAGCTTAGCGAGATCGTTAATTATCAGAATACCAGCCAGTAGCTAGCTGCGGTGGTGATGGTGGTACTAACAACAAGAGTATACAGTACTGGAGAGACATGCTAATGAGACTTTAAGAGTGATTACAATATGATAATTTGTTGAAAATCTGTTTCATACATACACCACCACATTACATCCATTGTTCTTATTAATATTGCCAACCAGTGAGGGACAGAGAGGGGTCGTGGAAAGAGAAAGACGATCTCTGCATGAGGACGAAATGATAATTTTTATTTATACAATTGAAAAATACAGTTTTTAGTTTAACATGGATTTTATTCAAGTGACGCGGGTTTCGACATTCGATGTCTTTGTCAAAGAGTTTGACACATTAAGAGCGACTAAAACTTAAAACTATGAAATCATTTAAAAAATTATTTATTTTCAAGAAACAGAAACCAACAAACATATCAAACACATATGAAATAGAAGGTGAATAACAGAAACAGAATTTGATACAAATTTATTCAATCAAAACAAACAAAAACCAACAAGCATTATCAAACACATATGAAACAGAAAGTGAATAGCAGAAACATAATTTGATACAAATTTATTCATTCAAAACAAACAAAAACCAACAAGAATTATCAAACACATATGAAACAGAAGGTGAATAACAGAAACAGAATTTGATACAAATTTATTCAATCAAAACAAACCGAAATCAACAAGCATTATCAAACACATATGAAACAGAAGGTAAATAACAGAAACAGAATTTGATACAAATTTATTCAATCAAAACAAACAAAAATCAACAAGCATATCAAACACATATGAAACAGAAGGTGAATAACAGAAACAGAATTTGATACAAATTTATTCAATCAAAACAAACATAAATCAACAAGCATATCAAACACATATGAAACAGAAGGTGAATAACAGAAACAGAATTTGATACAAATTTATTCAATCAAAACAAACAAAAACCAACAAGCATTATCAAACACATATGAAATAGAAGGTGAATAACAGAAACAGAATTTGATACAAATTTATTCAATCAAAACAAACAAAAACCAACAAGCATTATCAAACACATATGAAACAGAAAGTGAATAGCAGAAACATAATTTGATACAAATTTATTCATTCAAAAGAAACAAAAACCAACAAGCATTATCAAACACATATGAAACAGAAGGTGAATAACAGAAACAGAATTTGATACAAATTTATTCATTCAAAACAAACAAAAACCAACAAGCATTATCAAACACATATGAAACAGAAGGTGAATAACAGAAACAGAATTTGATACAAATTTATTCAATCAAAACAAACAAAAACCAACAAGCATTATCAAACACATATGAAACAGAAAGTGAATAGCAGAAACATAATTTGATACAAATTTATTCATTCAAAACAAACAAAAACCAACAAGCATTATCAAACACATATGAAACAGAAGGTGAATAACAGAAACAGAATTTGATACAAATTTATTCAATCAAAACAAACAAAAATCAACAAGCATTATGAAACACATATGAAACAGAAGGTGAATAACAGAAACAGAATTTGATACAAATTTATTCATTCAAAACAAACAAAAACCAACAAGCATTATCAAACACATATGAAACAGAAGGTGAATAACAGAAACAGAATTTGATACAAATTTATTCAATCAAAACAAACAAAAATCAACAAGCATATCAAACACATATGAAACAGAAGGTGAATAACAGAAACAGAATTTGATACAAATTTATTCAATCAAAACAAACAAAAACCAACAAGCATTATCAAACACATATGAAACAGAAAGTGAATAGCAGAAACATAATTTGATACAAATTTATTCATTCAAAACAAACAAAAACCAACAAGCATTATCAAACACATATGAAACAGAAGGTGAATAACAGAAACAGAATTTGATACAAATTTATTCAATCAAAACAAACAAAAACCAACAAGCATTATCAAACACATATGAAATAGAAGGTGAATAACAGAAACAGAATTTGATACAAATTTATTCAATCAAAACAAACAAAAACCAACAAGCATTATCAAACACATATGAAACAGAAGGTGAATAACAGAAACAGAATTTGATACAAATTTATTCATTCAAAACAAACAAAAATCAACAAGCATATCAAACACATATGAAACAGAAGGTGAATAACAGAAACAGAATTTGATACAAATTTATTCATTCAAAACAAACAAAAACCAACAAGCATATCATACACATATGAAACAGAAGGTGAATAACAGAAACAGAATTTGATACAAATTTATTCATTCAAAACAAACAAAAATCAACAAGCATATCAAACACATATGAAACAGAAGGTGAATAACAGAAACAGAATTTGATACAAATTTATTCAATCAAAACAAACAAAAACCAACAAGCATTATCAAACACATATGAAACATAAGGTGAATAACAGAAACAGAATTTGATACAAATTTATTCATTCAAAACAAACAAAAATCAACAAGCATATCAAACACATATGAAACAGAAAGTGAATAGCAGAAACATAATTTGATACAAAGATACAGCCCATTTCAGGCGTTATTGGTTAGTCTCTGAGTCAGCCGTAGCACCCGAAAAAAATCTATCCATAAACAAACTATACAAATGGCAGGATGCATGATCAAATTCATTCTCTCAATAAAACCCGGCATCGGGTACAAGGCATTAGATTAGATACATTATATTTGTCATCAACGTGTAATTTTTATTACTTTACGCTAGCATGATGATGGGAACGGAAGCTCTTGAAAGCCGTCTCGCGACAAATAAATCCACAGTGAAAGTACCTACTAAATAGGAAGATGTTTTATTTTTAAATGATTTAACATGAACTTTCACCAAAGTTGGTTGAAAATATCGACATGACTCTATATTATTTAGTTGAATTCATATCTATGGATATGGAGTTTAACAAAAAAAATATCGATAAAATAATAAAGGTCTGTTTAGAATATTTTTTTTTTCCATTGTTCAACCGGATTTGAGTACAGATAAAAAAAAACAATCAGAAATCTCGATTGAAGAACCATGTCTACACAATGTAACATTTTGCAAAATCAAATCGGAAGAAGTGAGAAAGAGTGATCACTTAAGCCAGCCTAGAGCCAATTCGGAAGCGTTGAGACACCTTTCTGACTTATTCCGATTAGATTTTGCACAATGTTACATTGTGTAGACATGGTTCTCCAATCGAGATTTCTGATTGGTAATAAGGGTCTATTTATTTATTCATCTATTTATTTTTTAAAGCAGATGATCTTTGTTAACATCCTATTTACTAAATGCTAGTCCTAGTCTCTCCACTACTGGATACATGAGTAAATACGAGTCCACACCTTTTCCTTGGACAATGTTATCAGTTCAACTATGTACATATTTTGAAATGTCCAAAATAGGGACAAGTTTAATCTGGATTTTTAGCATTGGATTGTGTCTAAAACAACACCAGAAGTAAAATATGTAATAATGTAAAAGTTTTTAAACATATAGCGAAGAATCCTTTTCTCTAAGTGTAGCTGAACTATGAGCTAGTTATTATAGAAATAAATAAATAAATATAGGTACCTACTATAATAAGATCAATTTCTTTGAATCAACTTTCCAATCAACGAAACAAATAACTTTCTATATTGTGCAAAATAATATTATGTACCTACTGTAGTTAGTGTTGTGGAATTCTCAAGAAATAATTATTCGATAAATTTCTCGGTAAATTTCTCGAAGTAGAGAATTTTCCGAGAATTTTTTTTATTTATAATTTAACAGTATAATAATAATAAACACTTTATTCAATCAATCAATTTTTCTGCCGCCGCGTAAAAAAAAAAAATGTACAAATGTTGAGACAATTTATCACCAATATAGCTACAATTAATTATGGAAACAAAAAAATGTTAAGTACCTACATAGAAAAAAGTACTAACAACTGATAAAAAATCTTGATGGTTGACACCCCACATGCCACATTTTAAGTTTAAAAAAAATTGCAGGTACTAACATGGAAAAAAATGTTAATAACCTCTGATTTGGGCCTTAATCAGCCCCACAAATTTTTGAATCAATCAGGTTGGCTGCGAAATATACTGGGCGAAAGGTAATAATACCACCAAGAAGAATTATGGAGAGAAATTTCTCTTCCATCGGAGGAGAAATTCTCGGAGAAATTTCTCGTTCTCGAGAAATTTCTCTGGAGAATTTTCTCTTCTCACATCACTAACTGTAGTATTATGTAGGTATGTGTAGTGTATTGTCTATAGAACGCTCTGAATTTATTAATTTTATTAACGTACGCATACATCATAATATTATCATGAAAAACTTGTTCAGATTCTGATAATTTCATTTCAGTTTCATCTTCATTCAACTGCCTGTAGGTAATTCAGATCCGAAAACTTTATTTTTGTTAAACAAATTATCTTTATATGCGAGGCCCTTTTTCATGCAGGCCAAGGAGTTCTTAGTTAATGAAGATTTTCGTTATATAAATAAGTTCAATATTCTTTTTTAATCAAAATTATTCATTCATCCTTCAAAACTTTTCGGGGGTGAAAACGGAAACTAGCTTGGTCTGTTTAAAACGAAATGGGAGAATACGACAAATATACGAGAAGCAGCAAAATGCTTTAAAAAGTTACAGTAAATGATACAGTCCATGCGAAGGGAATGAAGTGGGTTCGCGATGCATGCACAGAGGAGAATGGTAAGGATTTGAAAATACCTATATGTGTCAGCGGAGAGATGGAGATTTACAATCTTATGCAAAAATTTTGATTTATATAAAAAAAATATTACGATACATTTTAAAAATCTAACGCTTATGTACGTTTACATTAATAGTCAGTCAGTAGTACTAAAACCAAAAAATTAAAATTTCTTAACCATAATAACAAGTTATACTAAATCATATGTAACCAAAAGAGATAGATGTTGGAGATTTTAGCAGACAGAAAAAAAATCATAATTATTTATTAAGTATATTAATTTAAGGTCCTCTAACGTTGACGATCGCTTGCCAGATGCTCTCTGTTCTTCACCACTTGGGATACGCCACATAGTATAATAGCTTATTTAAACATTCTCTGTACATTAAACAAAATAATATTCCGCACGCATTGGCCTGTTTCTATGTAAAATTCTCATTTTTGTACTTAACTTATGTACTCACCCACTGATCATACCACTTTTATATACGTGTATATATACTTAACTAACATATTTTATTAGTATTATTATAATGATCATGTATACCGTGCGTCCCATCCTAAATAAATATTATCGCGACAGCAGTGGCGGTCCGTGAAATAATAATAGTTTATAATTTCATTTTAATAATGTTAATAATGAATACCTTCGTGGATGATGTGTGCTACTTGAAAAACGGCCCCTGAAAATATTTGAATTACAACATTCTCACTGATAATAATTAAATGAAATTATTATGATACTTGCTTTTGAACCCGGCTTCGAACTTTTTATTTTTTATTTGCACAGAAATTTGTTTTTACGTAAAAAAAATATTTTCAAGTAATTTTCTGGTCTATGCTGGAATACGGAGCTTTCTATAATGTGGACAGAGTTAGGAGCGCGTCTGCATTCAGTGTTAGGACGACATGCCACCTGTTCAATGCCTGTATTATCTCAATCCTTTTATATGGCTGTGAGTCTTAGCAACTAACCATGGCTCAAGGGGGAAGATATGTACCTTGTTAAGAAAATACGTATGGTAGAAGGATTTTGGATGATAGGTGGTATGAGCATATTGAGCATGTCATAAATTACACTGTGCGCCAGCGCACTCAACAAAGATCTGTAGTCTCTGTAAAGCATAAAAATAAAAAAAAACATAGTCTTGCTTGGGCCATGTTTTGGGAATTTCCAGTGATAGTTGGTTAAAAAGGTTTCCGATAGCCCAGACGTCTCTCTTACACAATACATCGTTCCTATGACAACGACATCGGAGCGATAGCAATGTCGTGGGAAGAGGTTATACGCTTAGAATGGAGGAGGCTGCCTCTTGTCTGTGCTTCTGAGAGCAACTTTGAAGGGCGAGATGATGATGAAAATGTTGTTGATGATATGTGGAACACACATACATAAATCTAAGCTTACTTAAATATTTATGTTAGGATCTTACATACAATATTATCACAGGTTGTTTTAATAACATTGTCCATCCTCTTTTGTAAAATTTTACATACTTAACGAGTTTTTACCTATGTATCAAGTACTTTAATATTTTTTGCAGGAGTATGATAATTTATCTTTTTAACAAGACTTTATAAAATAACTTGTCACTTCATTACGATTATATTTGGGACAACTAAATTGGCATTAAAAAAATTGGATTCGTATTCCTCTGAGTGCCCTGTAAAATAGGATTCATACTCCTCTGAGTGCCCTGTAAAATAGGATTCATACTCCTCTGAGTGCCCTGTAAAATAGGATTCATATTCCTCTGAGTGCCCTGTAAAATAGGATTCATACTCCTCTGACTGCCCTGTAAAATAGGATTCATACTCCTCTGAGTGCCCTGTAAAATAGGATTCATACTCCTCTGAGTGCCCTGTAAAATAGGATTCATACTCCTCTGAGTGCCCTGTAAAATAGGATTCATACTCCTCTGAGTGCCCTGTAAAATAGGATTCATACTCCTCTGAGTGCCCTGTAAAAAGCAGGTATTCGTGAAACATTACGTATATATAAAGGGTCGGTCACATTTGTTCACTTAGTGATCACTCTGGATGATCCTGCAAGATGAAAAGGTGTGAACAGGCGTTTCATCAATAGTGATCACTAGCGATGACGGAGGAAAGAGATTACCACTCGTCATAATTTTGATGAAAGGTCCTTTCACTGAAACGACCATAAACAAGTTTTATCTTATTATTTGTTTTATTCTCTATGAATATGTATTGAATCTCAGACTCATGTACAAAATTATTATGCAGTTGAGAGCTATATTAATTTATTTTTAGTGTTATTTTCCATTTTTGAATTTGTTTAATTATTTTTGTACGAAAATACGTCAAACTACATGCGACATGACTGAGAGTGTTGACATGACACTGAAAGCATAGGATGAACAAATGTGAACAGACGTGTTCACTTTCGATGAACATGTTTGACCCTGACACTCTGGATGATCATCCAAAGTGAAGCAATGTGAATGCTACTTAAGACATTTAACATCCACAATTTAGTACTAATGAGGTAAGTTAAGCTTTATTTTTGTATACATGCAGAGGAGAATCTGTATATTATTATTTATTATATTTAGTTACTCCACTAGTTATTCCAATGCTAAACATATATTTACATTTATTTGTGTAGGGAAGTTAATTTATTTTTTCAAGAAACAGCGCAACAGTGATTATTGTAAATTATATTAATTTTTTTGTTTATATCTATGAATTTTCATACTTGACATGTTCACATTGTAAATGTTATAAGGTTTGGGACGGTTGAAAAAATAACAAATTATCCATTGAAAAATCATATTTTACAGATTCAACATAAGCTTGAAGTTAATTTTACAATTTATTTTAAGTTTTTGTGAGAAAGTTCTTAATTTAATATTTTTTCCTACAGCATAATGAGTAACGGGTATTATTATTTTTATTCCGCCCACAGTTTGTTTCATTATTTTATTGTTTTGTTAATATAAACCCACTTCTGTTTAAATCATAGAATTCTATTTTTTCGAAAGGGCAACATTTAATATATTCAAATTGTTAAATGTTTCAATCAAATAAATCTGGTATCGCCGCTACTGTAGAATATTCGATACATTCAAATATCTTTACACAGAAAATTAACAAGCGAATGAATATTCTTTTACAAATTAACCCTCGCCCATCAGAAAGGTTCTCTCGGTAACACCAGACAGCAAAAAAATAATTTGTAGATTTTGAAACTTTATCAAACATTGGCAAAGACATTAAGCCATGACATAAAGATGTGGAGCAAAATAAAAAAAACACATTTTACAAAAAATATTTATATCAAAGATGAAATCTAAATTATATTTTCTTTTAATTTTTTAAGTAACTGGTATACATATTTAGTTTTAAGTAGCTTTTTGATATTTTATTTTTATTTCATAGTAAAATCACAAAACAGAAAATAATAAAAATTAAAGAGCAGATAAAAAGGTCAATCTTTCATAGGTCAGCTATCATTCAACAACATGCGTCACATTATTTTTTGTTGCTTTATATGCATTGTATGGAAATTGTTTGCAATAATTACTTTTATACGAGTCATTGTAAAAAGGCTTTTATGCCGTTAAATGTATTAAATAAATAAATGAAAAAATATGTAGATAGCAAACATTCCGGTCTTCTTAATATGCTCACATGTACATATGTATGTACGCAGTCTCGCTCACTTATTTATTTATGACACTATCACACCACATCAAGATTTTAAAGGACATGATGGATGTATATCGAAACGATCTTAAACAGTTTGCGTTAAAAAAATCTGATAAGTTTTAACAATCAACTCCATACTGATTATGCACCTTCGTGTTCTAAGATGAGAGAAAAATATCGAGAACACTCTCATAATCTAAAAAAGTAAACCCCACATTGTACAAAATATGAAAAAAATCATTGAGGTAATCAAGGGTTGATTTGATTCATAATATCGCCTCATATCACCATGTCATTAGGAGCTAAGTATTTCAACAATAGGAGAATAGAACTCAAGTGTAAGAATTGATTGCGCTATCGAACAGTCCTTTCATCATCATAACATTATGATTGTTTTCAATAGGGGAAAATCAATGTTTCCTTCTGATTATTCTAATAAAGATAGTAAGTTGTCTATCGTAATTTGGATGACATATTTTATGATATTTCTTTTCCGTTTCATAATATAATAATGTTATGTCTATTGTAGTGAACATCGGTGACGAAGGGAGTAAAACAAGGGCGTCTTATGTCTCTGCGATTAAATTTTTAATTAATATTAATGTCACTATTTTTCACCTATTTATTAAATTTTATTTTTGTCGTAGTTTCAGTGCATTATATGATCCATTGAGTTTTTTTTCTCCATTCATAACTTATGCTGTAATACTGATAATTGTATTGTTCTTTTTTTTGTGTTTTTTTGACTTTTTATTATGATTGTTGTGTCTTAATTTTCTATACTTGTGTATACATCATATGAACTATGTATGTAAATATATAACATGTAAAAGGCTAGCGCCATGAATTGTTAATAAATAATAAATAAATAAATATGTGAGCTTATCTATATAATAAGTTATTTTGTTATGTAAAATTGTGCAATAAATAAGCTGTATTCCTTTCTCTATAGGTATATATTTTATATATATTTTTTTTAATATTTTGCTTAGTATTCCGTTACTAAATAATAAATCGACAATGTTGACCATAAAAATTTATTATCAGTTTGATATGATATTTCGGAGTAATAATTTATGGAACTAAAAATGGAAACCTGAAAAAAATTTGGACCCAAAATAGTTGACGTTATTTTCGAAAAGAAACGAAAGTATTTTATTTTTATTTTTAAGCGTCAAATATTCAACACTCTCTTATTCAGCTCCGTGACACGAACCCGTAATGTCAGAAACACTTTTACCTCTTTTGCATAAAAGGAGCGCGGAGTTCCCCAGGGATGACGCCAAGTACCAATCTATCTGGTGTGGTAATGTAGAAGATATTTTGAATGAAAGAAGACGCTGATGAGTTTGATTTGGTGTGAAGGGTTTGTCTCTTGTGGGAGAGACGGCATCAGAATGTTTCAGAGCTATTCAGCGTTTCGAGATATCATCATCACCTACTTGGTTCTTATATTAAGACGAAAAATCGTGAATCTAGAGACAGAGATAGAGAAGAGAGAGTGAGTAATGCGTTACAAAAATAAAATGTCACTTTTTTCAATATCGCATTTACAGGGTGCTGAAAAAAACCCAAATATTTTTGTCGGGCTCAAAACCGTCTATTGCAAAATATTTTTAATTTAATATTATATAATAAGAGAATTTACTATTTTTTTATTATTTAACTGGATTTGGGTACAACTTGCTGACAAGATGACAAAACCAATCAGAAATCTCTATCAGAGAATCATGTTAAAGCAATGTTGTACTGCAAAATCTAAGTGAAAAAGGCATCCCAACGCTTACGAATTGGCTCTAGGCTGGCTTAAGCGATCAACGTTTACCAATTTCGGCATTCTCACTGTCACGGTATGAGGTCCACCAAGCTAGAAACATTTAATGCAAACCATTGAAGCATAAAATATGTACCTACTGCTACTTCTCCCACTTGCGAGATATACCATGATGGTAGTATGTTGAAATAACTTTATTTCTCGGATATTTCAGAAGTCCAAGGACAAGCGAGTTCGTCGGTAGCCTGGAGGTAGAGTCTCGGCCTTATGAACATGAGGTCCGGGGTTCGATCCCAGGTGCCGGCAAACTCCCCTTTCACGATACAAGCTTTTAGCTTACTGTGAAAGGTGTATAAGGTTGTATTTGGGTTTATAACAAAACCCAGATATATCTTTTTAAAAAAAAAAAAATATCATTCATGATGGTATTAGTTATATTAGCAGTATATTTTATGAAAGATACATAAAAAAATCTGGTGGCATTATGCTCAGAAGTGTGGATGGCAACTCTGCCGCCGCGTTGAGAAAATAATGTGACTATGTTCAGCAGACATTCAGCGTTTGTCACAAGAAATAATTATTAGATAAGAGGTGTGGAATGTGTAAAACCTTGTGATAAAAATTGAGTCTTCAGACCTCTCCTGAAACCATATTTATTTATTTATTTATCTACGGCAAAAGCCTTTTTTACATGATATATATAAATATATATATAAATAATTTTTACAACAATAAAATTGAAAACAAAACACAAACATATAAAAATGTCAAAGATATCTTCTTCTTTTTAAAGTGCCTTGTTGGGTCCCCCCAACGTTGGCGATCACCTCGGCGAACTTGTCCCTGTCCTGCGCTGCTCGGAACAGCTCTTCCACAAAGATATAAAAACATATAGAAGACAATATAAAAGCAAAAATATAAAATATATTAATATTTAAAAATATAATGTATTCACGTACAGAATATAAAAATTCAAATCACAACACAAATAAAAAAGAATACCTATCTAAGATATGAAATTGAAAACATATGTGAACAATCATCAATTATAGATACTAATAAAAATAAGAAAACCTGTTATTATTCTAGGTAGTTTATTATTATAACGTTTTGACAAATATATTTTGAATGAAAGGATTCGGTAGTGGTACTTACATGAAATGTTTGTATTCCGAAGCGACACGACATGCCGAATACAAATAAGAAATCTTTTCAGTATACCATAATTGAGTAACGTGTTTTTTGTACACACTGTGTATGTATGTTAGAGCTTTTTCTGTAAGTGTGTACAGTGAAAGATGTAGGTATGTGTAATATATAACATTTGCATAAATGTATATCGGAGGAAAAAATATCCCTTCGACATCATTCAGAATGGAGAGAAGAGCCTTATTAGTTTGTCTTCAGAAATAAAAAGCTTTTATATTCCATTCTCTTTACAGTCTCCTAACGATAGGCATACAAAATATATACATTCATAATATTTAAGTGATGTTACAAATTTTACGAAAACTCGAGAAATTTATGAATTTCAAATTATCGATCATGAAACAGCTTATGGGATTTGTTTTTTAGATAAAAAATAAATAAAATTAAAAAAACTGTTTACTTTCACTTGATTGTCATATTATTTTTAGAATCTTTTGAGGCATACGTCTATCTTCTGTAATTATTACTTATAACTAATGAGAAAAAACAAAATGTTAATATATAATACAAATAATAAAGATAAAATTGATATTATCAACCGACGGTTCTTGGTGAAAATTCATGTTGAATTAATTATAAATAACACACTTACTTAAAGTATATCGACTGTGGCTTTTTATTGGACGCGAGCCGGCTTTCAAGAGCTTCCGCTCTCATTATCAGGCTAGCGAGAAGTGGCCTTATAATCACTCTTTGCTATCCTGATGAGAGCGGAAGCTCTTGAAAGCCGGCTCACGTCGAATAAAAAATTACAATAAGTATAAATGGATATAAATTTTATATTTTATACCTAGATTAAAAGCTATAAACAAGAAAATTAATATTCAAAAATAA
This sequence comes from Athripsodes cinereus, assembly GCA_947579605.1. NCBI lineage: Eukaryota > Metazoa > Arthropoda > Insecta > Trichoptera > Leptoceridae > Athripsodes > Athripsodes cinereus. The sequence continues at coordinate 2,000,116 of OX388321.1, forward strand.
TACTTGCTCACAGGCACTAATGATGTCATTAAATATTAAGATAATAATTCTTAAACACACATTAAAAGTAGTAGAACTTATTCACAAAATCAGTTGTTTCTCGAGAATACGTAGATATCTATTATTTTCTCCAGTTGTCGTCCTTTGAGAATTATTCCGTTACTCTTTTCAATACTCTTCACGTACGTATTCCACATTCGCACACTTAACCTCGTCTTCTTGTCTCATCTACTTCTCCTTCTGTATTCTTCTGCCTTTCTTCTACTATCTGTCTGTTGGAGTGTTGGTTGGAAAGTGCTGCCTGGTGGAATGGTAGATATTGAACGGATGAAACTGTGAGAGATATTTAGATTAGAATAAGTGTTTCCTCAAATGGAAATTAGGCGACGACGTCAGTATGTACTTACCATTTTATTATTAGGTATTATTATTATATAAGAGAAATGTACATATTATTTAGTACGACAGTTAACTTCTCCGTCTGTAGGTTGTATTGTATCGTACATTAGCTTTTAAAAGCTGCAATCTTCGTAAAGCTGTCCATCGATCACGAAAAGTAGCAAAGTGTCAAACCTCATAACATAACCATCTTATAATAATAATAAAAACGCTTTATTTTAAAAATTAATTTATACGGCTTACATACTGCCTTGAGAAAATGTCTTCCAGTAAACATATCTAATACAATGTTTGAAATGCAAGCTTCAACGCTAAATGAGTTGAGTTAAGATTGAAAATATACTACAGATTTAATAAATCAAATGTTTTTGTGTTAACACTTTGGAAATTCATTATAATTAAAATGAATTTAAAAACACTGTATAATTTCCAAATTAAATTTATTCATCTCAAACGTTTTCGCCAAGGCTTCTACTTGGCATCATCAGGAGGACTATATAGATACTACAGATTCACGGTATATCCCACAAACGGGGTAGCCAGCAGATCAGCTGTTTGTGATAATTAACACGCGAGCTAACTTGTCCGTGCTAACAAAAAATTAGACTTTCCGAATGGGTGCCAAACCACATCACTGAATTTTAGATGTCTTTTATAAAACACTCGTAAACTAACGGAAAAGATTGGGAGATCAATAATTCTTCGCTGAGCTCCACGAAGCTTTTTAACCATTCTTGTTTTTCAACTATTTAATCATTGTATGGGACACAGACCTCTATAGGGATGAAAATAATATTATGTAGGCATCGCTAAGTATTTATATGTATATAATCAGGTATTTATGCGTGAGTGGTATTAGGTTGTAAGGAAAGGCTGGTACTACGAAAATGTACTCGATTCCCTACATACATATATGTGTTGTGTTGGTACAGGACAAGGATTATGCTTGTCATTATGCTAAACAATGCCCCGACAACAACGTGGAGATGTTGTGATGTTAATTATACATATCCGATATAACACTATCATATTATGTATCTATATAACACATTGTCATTACAAGATACATTATGGTTATTACTAGTACTTAACTAGGAAATTATCTTAAATAATATTTGCTAACAAATGTTTGATGTATCGACTTACGACTGATTCGTGTGTGTATTGTACATATTTACATTTCTTTCCTCTTGTCTGAGTTAGGACTGAAGCCGAATGTGCCCAGATATTTATTCCAATGATCCCTACTGTTACTTACTAACTTTTCTTAACTTATGGATCGGTGTGTTGATAGATCTTAACACATATGGGCTACGTCGTATCCTCTACAATCCTGGCTCTAGTGCTGACAGCTAGTTCACGGCCTCCGGTCCCTACTGTTCGTTGCTGGTTTCAGGATCTCTGTACACTCTAAACGAAGTTATTCAATACAATGTATTTGTTACATGTACCTGTCAGTTTTCTCGGAGGCAGCTTCTGGTCTTTCGACCTCCCCTTCAGTAGTTAGTGGTCGTCTGTTTTCTTGAATATAAAGCACACAACATAGCCATCGAATCTTTAATTATTAATTTTTATTAAATATTAAATATCCCTCAAAGCACGACTTCAATTTTTTTTTCAAAGTGATTGTTATTTAGTATTAATCTTGAACATATTTTTCTTTCTATCTAAACAGAAGCCCTTTACATTCTTCAATTCTATGGGGCTACTTATGATGTAATTCATGTCCCCATGAGACTTTCAGAGTTGCTATTCTGTACTTAGTAAGATACATGTTTGCATGCTGTTCTGCAATGCACATGGTTAAAGTTTGGTTGTATTATGGCAGCGAATGTGACAGTTGATTCTAATCTCTGACGGACGAACAGCTTCGTGAAACCACAATACTTATGCACTATCAAATGACAAACATATTATAACTGCCTTCAATATATCTACATAGCGAGTAATATAATTCAGTATCTTAGGTACAAGTTATAATGAACTGTCAATTTCTCAAAATCGAATATGTCTCCCACCCTTTTCTGCAAATTTTCTAGTGAATTACTGTAAAAGGCAAGTATCTAAAATTCCGCGAATATTTTTTATTCGGTGATGAATCAGTCATTCAGTATCTTATTTTTTATTAACCATTTTATCTAGTATCTTATTTTTTATTGGCTATTTTATCTAGTATCTTATTTTTTATTGGCTTTTTTATCTAGAATTTTATTTTTACGCGGCGGCAGAATTGCCATCCACACTTCTCAGCATTATACAACCAGATAAGTCTCCATATGATCAGTCATGGTCACACAAAAACTTAACAGTCTAATACAAAACTTAACAGGAAAAATTCCTCTATCCAGATATACAGGATATGAAAGGATTAGGCTCAGAACGCGGGTTCAAAATACCAGCATTGTGCCTGAAATATCTGTGTTCATAAACTTTTTTACAATATTTCAAGTATTTATTATAATAGATTTTTGAATTTTAATGTACAAATTAACCGGTAAATCAAATTTTTGTAAATTATTTATTTAAGATTTCGGAGTTACCCCTGTAGCTGACATGACTAAAGGTATTATATAAACGGACCAAGAATGCCAAATATTTTTTATTTCTCCTGCTAGTTCTGTATATTTACGTATTTTTTCTGCGACGGTTGTTTGTATATTATGTGTATTTGGGACAGCGATGTCTATTAGGTACGTTATTTTATTACGTCTATCATGTAATACTAAATCGGGTCTATTATGATGTATTTGTCTATAAAAAAGGATCTGCGTGTGCGTTGCATGCAGTTAGTCCACTGATTATCCCATTTGTGAAAGATTCCGTGATGGTATATGTAGATAGATAGATGATTATTTACCAGCTTTCATACAAGGCGGTGAAGTATTGCACGTTACTTTATTGAATGACTGTTAATTAAGGTATAAAGGGCTTACATAGTTCGACGCACTTGTTCAATGAAAGTGAGTGACATGGATGTACAACATACATACAAAGTCGGTAATTGAATATCATACTTAACTAGACATATAATGATAAAGGGATGGTTGTTTGTATGTACATATATTGACGGTATGCTTAGTGTCAATATAGGTATGTACTATAAATTGAATAGCAGTAACTATGGAGCCTTGTGGATAGTTTGTAAAATTCCAGATGTCATAGGCAAAATACCGCGTAGCTTATACGACATGATGATAGAGAAGAAGTATAGATGCTTTATGCTTCATTTAGATTTGACAAGCTAGATAATAAAATTTTAAGAAAAGCACCACAAAAGCTGTTTAAGGCCGCAGTGAACATGGCGAAAAGTAATCTGATGATTGCAAATCTTCAGAGAGGAGACAGCATTCAGAAAAAAAATTGGATGAAAAAAATTAGCTTTAATTTATTTTGAGTGTTTGATGATTTTCACCCGTGAAATCTCCGAATAAGAATAGGTCTTTCATATTTTCTGTTAGTTTCTGTATATCCTGAAAAAAGTAAAACATCACATTTACGACATTAAATGGCTTCAATGCAGCTTGTGTAAGAATATCTTAAGTTTTTTTTGGAGAACAAAAAGGAAGATCAATATGTTATTTACGTGTAGTTATTCTAATGATTATTTCCTTTTGTATAGATTATATTTTGATGAAAGAGATAGATAGATAGATAGAAAGAGTACAGACAAGATAGACAGATGAGATTTACCAAAGTCTGATGCAAATGCTTAAGGTATAAAGTTGAGGAATATTATAGCAGAGACTTGTTCGTGGATAGGTTGATGAAAATGAAAGAGATAGGGTAATATGATATAGTAAAATAAAATTAATATGATATAGTAAAATAAAATTAATATGAAAGAAGACATTGTGAACGTCGCTTTATTCTGTCGTCGCATTGACAGGCGATACTTCATTATCTATTTATCATTATTCTAGATTAATCGACGCTCTCATTATATCGTGTCGTGGGCGAAATGATACAACTTTGTGAAGATATAAATAATACGTATCTATGTACATACCTACATATTATGTTTATTATAATATGAAATATTACTTCATGTCTCTAAGATGGATTATTAACGAATGAAAGACATGAATACTATTATTATAAGTTACACATATAGATGGGAATAGAAGACGAATATTATTCAATCGATATAAGAAATATTACTTCATGTCTCTAAGATGGATTATTAACGAATGAAAGACATGAATACTATTATTATAAGTTACACATATAGATGGGAATAGAAGACGAATATTATTCAATCGATATAAGAAATATTACTTCATGTCTCTAAGATGGATTATTAACGAATGAAAGACATGAATACTATTATTATATGTGGAATGCAAGGGAAGCTACCACATTAAAGGCTCTCGTAGCATCCCAAAGTAACAACGAGTTATGAGAATGACCAGATCTTTAGTAAAATTTTCCGGAGTCAAAATCGTCCCCCAATCGGATCTCCGGGTGGGGACTGCTCGAGATCTTGTCATTAAGCAGAATACACACAAGAGAGAGGAGGTGAGAAGAAATCGAAACAGCACACAAGGAAGATACGCAACCTGGAACGTCAGAACTTTGCTGCAAAATGGTAAGTTAGACAATCTTAAAGTAGAGATGACGAAAATGAAACTTAGCGCGCTAGGAATCTCTGAAATGAGATGGCCTAACCCGGGAGATATGTGGACAGGTAATTTTCGTCTTATCCATAGCGGTAGTATAGAGGGTAAACCGGGGCAGGGAGGGGTAGGAATAATGTTATGTAAAGACTTGGGTAGGAGAGTAAAGGGATACGTACACTATGGAGGTAGGATTATTTTAGTCAAGCTAGATACCAAACCCGTAGACACAATTTTGATCCAAGTCTACATGCCAACATCTAGCCATAGCGACCAAGAAATTGAAATTTTATACGAAAACATCCAAAAATTGCTAGATGACACAAAAGCTGAGGAAAATGTTATTGTAATGGGAGACTGGAACGCAGTAGTAGGGGAAGAAAGGGAGGGATCAGTCGTAGGAGCATATGGGTTGGGCACTAGAAATGATAGAGGTAGCCGTCTCATTGAATTCTGCGCCAAAAATAAAATGTTTATAGCCAACACGTGGTTTCAACACCACTATAGACATCGCTATACATGGAAATCTCCCGGAGACAGATTTCGATCACAGATTGATTACATTCTTACACGTCAAAGATACAGGAATCAAATTAAAGATTGCAGGAGCTTTGCAGGTCCGGACATTGATAGTGATCATAATATGGTTGTGGCGGAAACCATACTGAAATTCAAAAGGCTCGAGAAGAGAACCACAAAAAGATGGGACCTAAAACAGCTAAAAATAAAAGAAGTTAAAGAGAAATACGACGAAAAAACTAAGATATGCGATTTTGAGAGTAATGAAAGTATAGATAAAGTATGGGGTAAAATTAAAGAGAAAATAACCGCAGCGGCAGATGAGGTATTAGAGAAAAAAAAGCCGCAAGCTAGGAAAGAATGGATCACGGACGATATTTTAGAAATGATTGAAAAAAGAAGGAACTTAAAGAACTCTAAAACAGAAGAAGGGAAAAAGGAATATAAAGCCCTTAGAAATAAAATTAACAGAGAATCCAAGCTGAGAAAGGAATGTTATTTGCAAGAAAAATGCAAAAATATTAACAGGAATATAAAACAAAGGAAATTAGAAACCGCATACTCTGAAGTAAAGAATTTCCTCAATGACAAAACACAACCACGATGTGCTATACAAGATAAAAACGGCAAACTGCTGTTTGAGGATGAATTGATCGTAAAAAGATGGAAAGAATACCTAGAACAATTATACAAAGGAAAGAACATAGTCAAGGAAAGCAAAGCACTAGAAGCAGAATATGACATAGAAAATAATGGAGATGACATCTTAAGAAGTGAATTTGATATTGCATTAGCAAAGTTGAAAGACGGCAAAGCACCAGGTATTGACCTGATTCCATCAGAGCTGCTTAAATGCGCAGGAAAAGGCATGCTTGATACATTGTATAAGCTTGTCTGCAAAATATACAACACAGGAGAGATACCTGAGGACTTTGCCAAATGTCTGATACGAGCGCTTCCTAAGAAAGCAGGCACGACAAAGTGTGAACAACACAGAACCTTAAGCATGATATCACACGCTTCTAAGATACTCACCAACATTATAATGAAAAGGGCGGAAAATAAAATCAACGAAACACTTTCAGAAGATCAATTTGGATTCCGCAAAGAGACAGGCACAAGAGATGCAATCCTGAGTCTCAGACTTACTCTAGAAAAGAGAATAACAATTAATAAAAACACATATATAGCATTCATCGACCTTGAAAAAGCATTCGATAAAGTAGAATGGGAACAACTTTTTAACACCCTCAACCAGATAGGAATGAGTTATAAGGATAGAAGAGCAATCTGGAGCTTATACAAGAACGAAATGGCTGTGATTAAAAGCGGAGAGAGCTGTGCAGAAGCAAGGGTCGAACAAGGCGTAAGACAAGGATGCTCAATGTCGCCAGCTCTCTTTAACTGCTATATACAGCGAGCCATTGATGAACTGAGAGAAGAAATGAAGAACTGGACAGGAGTAAAAATAAATGGGAAAAAGGTCGACATGATAAGATATGCTGACGACATAGCACTGCTCGCAGACTCCGAGATGGAGCTGAACGAAGCTTTAGGAAAATTGGAAAGTATACTGTTGTCAAAGTACAACATGAAAATAAATAAAGAAAAAACAAAATGTATGGTCGTTGGAAGAGAGGAAGCGACTGCGAACATTGCATTAAATGGAGTGAGCATCAAACAAGTAAGTGAATTCGTGTACCTGGGCAGCAGAATAAACCAGGATGGACGCTCCAAAGCAGAAATTGTAAGCAGAATAAACCAGGCAAGGATTGCCTTCAACAAAAAATCGAAGATATTGGAATCCCCAAATATCGACTTAAGCGTAAGGAAGAACCTTACTAAAGCCTTTGTATGGAGCATTCTGCTTTATGGTTGTGAGACATGGACCATCAGCAAGAGTGAAAGCGGACGGTTGGCGGCCTTTGAGATGTGGTGCTACAGACGCATGCTTAAGATCCATTGGTCGGAGCACGTCGAAAACGAAGAAGTCTTAACCAGGGTAGGCGAAAAAAGGCAACTCCTTAAGAGAATCAGCCAACAACGAGCTAACTGGATTGGCCACAACATCAGGCACCCAGGACTACTCATCGCCATCGCGGAGGGTAAGACCGAGGGAACAAATGGCAGAGGCCGACCAAGAGACGCATATATGGACCAACTGAAGAGGGACATGAACTGTGGCTCATACGTAGAGCTTAAAAGACTGGCTGAGAATAGGGAGGAATGGAGAAGAAAAACCAAACTCGTTGCAGACCAATCCAATGGATTGTAACTAAATATATATATATAAGTTACACATATAGATGGGAATAGAAGACGAATATTATTCAATCGATATAACAAATATTATGTATGTTTTGTCGATATAAATGCTGCGATAATGAAAAAAAAGTTTAAACAATCAAATAATAACCTACAAATTTAATAATGTAAATCATTTTAGAGTTTGAAAATTCTTTACATCTTGTCTATCAACAGTTAAATTTTTTTCAGGAATAGGGTAACTAGTCCAGTTTTTCTCCTTCTACATATCAGTTTACTCTCGTTAAATTTTGGAAAAATGCCTCCTCCAGTTAATACCAACATATTTTGTTTTTTTTTTTATTTTATTTTGTTTGACTAATTTCATTTTAATATTATTATTGTTTTTATTAATTAATATTTTATTATCCCTAAATATTATTTAGTACTGAATTCCTTGATTAATGATTTGACTTTATTTCATGAATGTTTTGTATGTGTGTGTGTGTGTGTGTGTGTATGTATGTATGTGTGTATGTATATGTATTAGTGATGTAACGAATGTGTGATTTTGGATATTCGCGAATGCGAATGCGAATGCGAATATTTGTTGCCGACATTCGCGAATGCGAATGCGAATAGCGAATATTGACTTCAAAATGGTATAGGAATTTGAAATATTTCAAAACTCCTCGGTTTTCTTAAAGAATATTTTCTTGCAGTACCTTTTTCCACAATGTACCCGGTACTTTCACCGAATTACTGATTTTTTTCCTTATTTACATGGTACACAACAGATGAAACACATATAAATATAAACATGTAAGCGACAAAAACATTCCAATAGTCTTAAATCGAAACAGTGCACACTTCAGCAATAACACACAAAACAATTATAGAAAATCTTACACACAATACATTAATTCACAATACATCCACTCACCCAATTTCGCACACATAATACATTCATTCGCACAAACACATTCACACTTCACTGATGTATGCAATAACAATACAAAAAAAAAACTCTAAAAAAAGAAAAATCAAAAATTTAAAAAACAGACTAAAAATAAATACTATCCCAAACACTTCACATTACATCAAACATATACATTTTTTTTATATTTATTTCATCTTATTCTACTCTCAACTCTCCTTTCTCACAAACCTGACGTAATTGGCACTTTAAAATTCTATAAACAGGGTTTCCTGAGTCTTCGTTTTTGTTTTTTTTAATGTAGAACGGAAAACAAGATCTTGTTAAAGGAAGCATTCTAAAGTTAATCCTATGTAAAATATTAGGCACATCGTATTCGGACAAGCATATTTTTCTCAGGTTGCATGCATCCAGCAAAACTCTTCTTTATTCCAATTTAGGCAAATCTTTAATAAATACAGGATAATGCAATCTCTTCCTAACCAAACGAATGAATTTAGACTGAGTTCTCTCAACTTGATCGACATATTTTTTTAAAATGTGGATTCCATACAGAGGAGCAGTACTCCAGCTTGGAGCGAATCAACGATAAGTACAAGTACAAACACGATTCATATAACCTAAATGACTTTGTAGATCTCAGAATAAATCTTAGTATTTTATTGCTCTCTTCGATAATTTTGTTCACGTGATCATCAAAGTGAAGTTCAGAGTCAAACACCACACCTAAATCTCTAATCTTATGTACTTCTTTTAAATCATGATTATGGATATTTTTTTTTTTTTTTTTTTTTTTTTTTTTTTTTTTTTTTTTTTTTTTTTTATCATTCAATTTACGGCCAGATTGCCATTTACAAAATATATACAAATACATACAATTTATACGTTGGTGTTTGATTTATACATCATTTAAAAAACTCATACACACATTTATTGATGAATAGGAGCAAGCATTAATATAACAAAACATAAGTACATAACTAATACATAGGTAGGTAGGTACACCACTATTTATAAACAGTTTAAATCTGTAGGCATCTATACAATACAGCAAATAATATTGAAAAATATATATTTATATTTAAGTATCAATAGGTAAGCGCATGCAACAATAATCAGGAGAAGCTAATTGACCAACACCTATTAGGTAGGTACTTATTGCCACCTCTATAGGTATGCACCTGTAACACAAATCCAGTAGCAGCTGTGCACGCACCCATACACTGATGCATTTTACCTAACATTATGCCTACAACTATACATAGCATTTACAATAATAATATTTATGATCATGATAAAAACAAAACAGGATACAGTAAGAACCGACTTATGCGGTTCATACCTCAGAAGAAATAAATATATTTAGATATTTCATTAATTGTATCGGCACTTACTCCGCAACACTTCACTCCAAACTACCAAACAAAATAAAAAATCAAATATCAAACCAAATAAAATAAATATTACTATAAAATAAAAAATAAAATATTACAAAATAAAATAAGATATTGTAAATTTATCGAATTTTGTTTCTATTTTTGGTAAAAGAGATCAGATTACACTTCTCCAGATTCAAGTTCAAGTTATATCTGTTACAGTACTTGTGTAGTCTTCCCAAGTCCTTGTTAACCAGTTCACAGTCAAACAATAATTGAATTTGACAGTATATTTTTAAATCGTCCGCAAATAATAGAAGCTCTGAGTGTTTAAAGCACTTTTTTATGTCGTTTATGAATATCGTGAAAAGTAAAGGACCCAAAACAGACCCCTGAGGGACACCAGATGTAACACTGACACTGCCAGATGAGTAACCGTTAAGTTTAACTGTCATCAATCTATCAGAAATATATGAGTCAATCCACCTTAGAAGATTCCCATGAATTCCATGAAATTCTAACTTCTTAATCAAAAGTCGATGTTCTACTTTATCAAATGCCTTTTGAAAGCCGATATAAATGGCATCCAACTGTATACGATTGTCCATAGCTGAGAATAAAAACAGATTTGTTACTGTCGATCTTCCACTCATGAATCCATGCTGCTCTACAAGAAGATACGGCTTCAGGAAAAAAGTCATTTCTTCACGAACAATACCCTCAAATATGTTTGAAATAGGTGAATTGAAATTGGTCTGTAGTTACGAACGTCCGATTTGCTGCCAGATTTATGCAAAGGAGTAATATTAGCCATCTTCCATTTGCATGGAAAGCACCCTTCTTGTAAACTCCTAATAAATATCAGATACAATGGTTTGGTAAAATGACTTACACATCTCTTTAATATTATTGGTGCTATACCATCAGGGCCAACTCCTTTTGTCTCATCTATACCTAATAAACGTTTATGAATATCAGATTTCAAGATATTAACCGTGGATAAACATGAGTTAGTTAAAATATTTTACGATTCTTCAGTATTAGAATCATGAAAATTATTCAGTGAAAATACAGAACCAAAAAACGACGAAAACAAGTTCGCAATTCCCTTTGGATCGCTCAAAGTCTGGTCACCGTCACCCATTACCCTTGGATAGCCTCTAGATTCTTTAAGGGAATTCACGAACGAAAAGAAAGACTTGACATTGCCCTTAAGTGACTTCTCAGTGTTATTAATAAAAGACCTATAATCGTGATTCTGCGACAACTTCAACTGAGCTCTTAGTTGAAAAATTAAATTGTAGTCAGAATCATTATGGTTCATCTTCCAATTACGCCAAGCCTTGGACTTTCTCTTAAATAACAACACAGTTCTATTAGAGAACCATTTGGGAAAATTATTAGGTGCCACCCTCTTCATAGGTGTATGCTTCTCAATTATTGGCAAAACATAACCATAAAAATATTCAACCATCTCATTCACCAGTCCGTTTCCCAAAACGCTGACCCAATCAACACTTTGTGATTCAAAATTTATTTCCGAAAAGTTTGACTTAAAGTTTATCAATTTCTGGATCATATTTTGAGACAAATCCTCAGCAATTTCAAACTCATAATCTATCAACAGTGAAGGATAGTGTGAATCCTTACCAACCAGTGGAGAGTCACATCTGGTAACAGAACACGGAATAGTTGAAAGAACTAAATCCAAGATAACTTGATTGCTGTTATAAACTCCGTTAGACTGAAACATATTGAGAAAATATATAGATTCTATCAAATACTGCGCAACAGGACCCGAATAAGAAAACGGAACAAAGATTGACTCAACATCGGGGTCTTTTTTCCATTGGATTGTTGGGATATTGAAATCTCCAATAAGACAAATATCCGTTTAGTCGTAATAGCTGATTAAACGTTCAGATATACTTTAAAAAAATATGTTTTAAGTATCTAAGGATGTGGAAGGCGGTATATATATACTACACCTAGTAGCGATGAGCATTTTTCCATGGAACTATGTGTTACCGATGAAAAACGAATACTGGTAAAAAAACTTTCACCAATATCATCCCAAACAAGAGTGGATGAACATCCTAGTGTCCGATCCACAGCAATTAAGACCCCACCTCCATCCCTTTTACCACTCAACATGAAATCTTTATCCTTCCGGTAAACTGTATATTCGTTTTGAAAAAGTTCGCTACCAAATATCCCACAATTTAGCCAAGTTTCCGTCAGAACAATTATATCATAATTACTTGCAAATAAGTTTGCTCTAAACTCCTCGATCTTAGACTTCAAGCCCCGAAAATTCTGAGAGAATACTTTAGTGTGGTTCACCTTGTAGTATGATATAAATATTTCCTAAATAGAATATAAAATTATTGTAGGGCCCTATACTCATAGCAGTTGTGCAATACTTAAAACAAACATATAAATTAAATCTCCACAAATGCATACTTCTCCCAATAATAATAACATCATCAAGCAAACGAACACATGAAACAATACAACAAATGCGGCCAACACGGAACAGACCAGATACTTTATTACTAAAATAATATTCGCAAAACATTCGCACATTTTTTTGCGAATGCGAATGCGAATGCGAATACTTTGAAATATGCGAATATTCGCGAATGCGAATGCGAATGCGAATATTCGTTACATCACTAATATGTATATATGTGTGTATATGCATGTATATTTTTATATACCTTTATTTTTTTTAAAGTATACTTTTATTATCATATTATTTATATCATATTAATTTATCGAATGATTAATTATTATTACAATTAATTCTATTTATTGTATTACCTATTATTTGATATTGTTAGTGTGATCGTGTAGATATTATCGATTTATGTGTGTATTGTACTTGTTATTTATTCTTAATACGTTTCTCTGGTTACTGTTTGATTTTTCGACACTAGTATTTTTATATCCATTGTTATGTCATTGTTGTCTTTGTATTTTTTTAAAATTTGTGTAAACATGTAAAAGGCTTCTTGCCGTATATATTTCTATAAATAAATAAATAAATAAATATTTAACCATACCGATTCTCTATTTCAATGGTGACATTAATGTTTTTTCGGTCTTTATCCCAGTAGACATTTCGTTATTGCCAAAACACGAAATAGTTTATTACAAATTTATTTGTTCATTCTTTGCTGTCCATTAAAAGCAAGCAATTTTTTATTAAAACATTCGTATCAAATAAAATAAACATACAAACGGTGACTATCGCAAAGGCGCCTTTATTCCAACAACCGTTCTTCGAGCCATAAAAATATATTCAAAAAAGGTGGCATATTTCGTTGTTGATTAAAGATTTTAAAATGCCTTATACGTGATGTTTTACGAAGGACTGGCTTTTGCAGTTTGACAAACGAAATTTTACAGAAAAAATTAGACACTTATTCTCTTCTAAAAACTTCACTGACTGTGTGGTACAATGTATTTTATGTGTGGGGTTTTGCGGAATAAACTTTAATTCAAGAAATAATAGCGCGATTTTTTCCTTTCCTAAGACATGATAAGAGTATTGTATAATATAAAATTATGACCTCGTGCTTTCAAGATATAACATTTTAGGAAATAATGAATAGTGACTTTTATCAATTTACTATCGCGTTTGTTTGGAAGCAACAACACAAGCTGAGTGTTGATGGATAATTCAACATTACTTGTTTGCTGATAGAAACTTCACCGCTTCATTTCATATAATACATTTTGGTTTTCAGCCTACTACGACGTACATACAATGGTTGTCTAAGTTTGTACATAGTATAACACATAATAATTATCACGATATCACGCTTCAGTAAACGTTCTTTTAACACTCTTCACTCTACGAGGCAGAGGCGTTTGTACCATTCGAAAATGTACAATAATAAAGTCTTTCTGATAATTTTTTTAATGAATTTTCTTACTTACGTGTGTTTATATATTACAATAATAAAAAAATCAGATATTATATAAAATTGCAGGGAGGAATAGATAGTATTAAAAAAATTAATCAAGTTACAAAAAAATCGATAGTTTTATCAACCACATCATCTTCTATTTAGTTTAAATATATTGGCACTACCACTAACAACATGCATGACTCTAAAGAAGTCAGCAAAGTCAGTGCAACTAAACGAATAGTGATACAGAAACGGATGACACTTGGCACATGTGTCCGCGTTACTTAGGATGACCGGGAGAAAATTTTGACAACTAAATGTGTATTCGATTTTAGCAAAACCTTAGAGATTATTTTTCAAAAGTGTCTGATGTCCAACGTATAAACGAATCATATGTTGTTGAAATAAACAGAAATTAAATAAATAAATAAAGTCTGTCTTTATGATGCAATAATATTTGTTATATACCTAAATAAAACAGCCACACGCGACATGGAATCTTCAGTTCCGCCACTGCCTCACAAAGTTCCTTACACTCACACTGCGGAAATAATATATGATAACAAACCATAGACTTTGTTTTCTTCTTTCCTTTGAAAAATTTCATCTCTGAAAAATGCCTTTATTCAAATATACAGAACATTTTTTTCAAATTTTTTGTATTACCTTTTGTGTGCTTGTATTTATTCATTTCCAGTAAATATTTAATTCCGTGCCGTCAATTTTGAAGCTAGAAATGAGGCTTTTACTATTCTCTTTATGGAAAACTTAACCTTTAATATAAGCTCTTGGTTAACTAGATTTTCTAATGCTAAATTTATTATTCTTAGTTACTATACCACCAATCCTGAGTCTTATATTTTTCATTGGCAAGGAGGTACAGTTGATCTACTGGTTATCCTATTTTTGAGAGATGCCGTGATGCTATATATTCTTGGATAAATAAATTATTTCATTATTAACAATATAAGAATATTTCAATATTAAAGAAAACAAGAGGATTTTTGATACTTTCTACGTAAAATTTACTAAAACATTTATTGAGAAAAGCCAGGAAGCATATTTTATCTCATTCGGGTCTTTCATTAGTTGAGTAGAGCATTTAGCATGTTCATTGAATTAAATACAATATTAAGTATTACAAGAATGAGGTCAACAAAGGAGACACGGAGTGTTACGTTCGTCGCTATGCTTATATACTTGTACGCGATTTCCTGAAAATTCAGAAATTTATCGAACGCGTTGAAATTTCAGTAAATCCGAGTTAATTTTGAAATATCGTCATCAGGCCTCGCGGTAAATTGAAATTATTTAATTAAAGGTTCTTCTTCTACCTCCTCGTGCGGGAGCCTCCAACAGCTAGTACCGGAGCTTACAGACAGAGATGCGAAGAAAGGGAAGGAGGGAGCTTAGGACGGCGTTAATATTTTGAAATAATAATCATTGCTGAAATATTTTTGTCTGTTAGAACTTGTGTTGTGTCTAAAAGAACAAGTTTTGTGTTTGTTTGTTGGTTGTATATTCTTTTTGGACATCTACATTAATGACGATAGAGGAAAAGTAATTACTACCTTTTGTACAAAGTTTCACTATTGAACATGTTCATGGAAAGTAAAATTATACATACCATGTGCAATAAGAAATTTTGCATCCCTTCATTTAGTTTCAATAAATATATTTTCTTTCTTTTTTCATAGTTCAGTTGGGGCCGCGTTGCAACAAGTTATTATTTTCAAAAATGCTACCTACAACTGCACTCTAAACCAAGATTACATATATTTTATTTAATAACCAAAATGATAATAGATTATGCATAAATATGCTTTGAAATATTGAAGCCATTTTTCCAAATCTTAATACAAATTGCAAGGATGGTTCTGGCTTATTAGGAGTAGAGAAAACCACGATTCTTCAGACTTATCCTCATGTAAAGTAATATCGAATATATTATATAAAGATTCTTTCATACTCACTGGTTGCCTCTACTGCAGGATTTATATTTTCACACAATTTTTGATCTCGAGTAACATGAACTCATTATTTTCCTATAATCTCGATTGCTATTTTGAGATCTTTTCATCTTTCTAGAGGTCTTACTACACCTTTTCATTACTTCAAGTTCTTCTTTACAGAATATCTTTCGAGAATATTTTTTTCTTTTGTTTAAATAAACTAAAGAGTTTTCGATTGATATTTTCGCGCAATGTCTTGGGTTTTAATAGCTTGTGTTATATAATATTTTCAGTGTACGTCGTTGCCCATTAGTCTTTTAAGGACTGAAATAATCCCTTAACGATTTGTCCAAACAAACTAATTTTTGGAGAAAATTTGGAAAATTTTAATTAAAGCTCACACTTAGGACCAGCTCGTACCATAATCATGGGGATGTTCTGTGTTGTTTTTTCAACGTGTTAAAATAACAAAGGGATGTTTTTTATTGTCGTTGTGTAATTAAGTTATTTCTCTTCTTTCTCATACTTCATTCCTCAATACCTTTTCACCCCTGATGTTGCTATAAAGAACATGGAAAGATTACTAGACCAACAAATTTTAATTTAAAACTCATAGGTACATATCTCATCAAGGTGGTTTGTAGACCAAAGATAAATTGCTGGATTTTAGAATGAATGTTTTATTTCCGTAGTTTGAATCTTGCAGCCAACATTCGTATTTGCTTGGCATGTGAGTGTTGAGTTAAAAACACTAGCAGTTGTATGGGTAGCGAGTTAAAAATGTAGTAACTACAAAGAATTCGCTGCCTTTAACAGATCAATAATTGTCATTAAAGAACCTTATGTTTATTTTATTACTAGTGGTTTATAAATAAGCTATATATTATTTATTTATTTTATTCGATTTATATTATTTTATTTATATATTAATTATTTATTTTATTCGATTTATATTATTTTATTTATATATTATTTATATATTATATTCGATTTATATTCTTTTATTTATATATTAATTATTTATTTTATTCGATTTATATTATTTTATTTATATATTATATTCGATTTATATTCTTTTATTTATATATTGATTATTTATTATAATCTATTTATATTAATTTATTTATATATTATTTATTTTGTTTTACTTTATTTTGTCTATTTTGGATTTTCTTTTTTTCTTGTTTTTGTATTTTTATATTTTATTTTATTTTTCACTACCAATTTTGCTTTATTTGTATATATTTCATCTAATTTGTCTTGTTTTATTTTATTTCTATTTTTTGTTGTTGTTTTACTTATTATTTGTTATGAGCAAAAGTACGTGTAAAAAATAATGAAACTATCCCTCAAAGCACGAGCTCTGCTCATATTTGAGGGAATGAATTGTTTTGCTTACTGTATAATTATAAGTAAATGATTGTTGTTGTAAATTGTGTAATTATCAATTAATAAATATATTTGAATTTTTAAATTGCATATAAAAGATTCATCCTACTTTATACTCATACAGAAATAGCGCGATGTAAAAGTTTCTTATAAATAAATCCATAAATTTTTTCAAAGGTTTGAATTTTAACACTTTTTTCATTTTGCGACTTGAATCATTATTTCATAACGCAATCCAATAACAATTATGTACTTGTATGTGTAATATATTTTGAGTAGATGTTTTTTCTGAGCACATGCATAAGATGGAGGCTTCATTATAATATAATCATTATGTATTCTACTTACCCAATGTATATAATAATATGATGTATCTAAAAATAGTTACTATTAAAGGCCTTGGTATTATTATACTTATATTGCTATGTACTCGTAGATATGCTAGTGATGGAGTGAGAAACATAATATCGAGCAAAAAACCTCTTCGTAATATTTTATAACTAGTTTCAAATCCGTCAAAATTTATGAGATTTCGAAAATGGAATGTGTTCTACACTGTCTTCAGACTAAATATTAATTTCCAAGTCATATTCTTTTTTATTAATTAATATGGAGTTTCACAAAATAAATAACAGTTTCATTCAATAACCACATCGTGTAAAAACTATGAAAATAATTTATTACATGAACAGAAAAAAATGTCTTTAAAAAAAAAAAAAAAGAGTTTTAACGAAAAACTGCGATAATGATAAATTACATAAATCTTTGGAAGTCTTTCACTGTATAATAAAAATATAATTACAATTTTGTAATCGACGAGCTGTATGTTTTTGCGATTTTGTAATCAATGAGATGAATTTAGTCCGCTGGCTACCCTTTGTGGAAGGTGTTGCTATGATTTAGATAAGAAATATGTAGATAGATTGATAATATTGATATTCAGAATTTACCATTGAAAAAGTTTCTATAGAAAATACTCTTTTCTCTATTATTCTCTATCACCTAAAAATGTGTCTACCAAAATAAGGAAACATACTAACGAACTACAATGTGTATGTGAGGATTATTATTTTATACGTAATATTTTATACCTATTGTGTACACATATTATACGTGTGTATGTATTAAGGGTAGAGTATTAGTGTTACATTCACAATTATCTTTATCTCTTTCTGCCAGCCTCTCTATTATGTATATAGGAATGAAAGCCTAGTGGGCAGTGAAGGTTTAATGTTTATTTGAATTGTCACAAATGATACTGTGCGCTTGCGCACACAGCAAAGATCTGTAGTCTCTGTATAGTAAAATTAAATAAATAAATAAAATAATCTATATTTTAAAGAAGTAGAAATGGCGGGTTTATAGCCTGCAGGTAATTAATGACAACTAACCTGTTAAACAACTGAGACACATACTTACAACTCAAAAACAACACTTATGTGATACAGAATACAAACCAAACATACATACATATATTCACATATAGACAAAAAGTTAACAATACTCATAAATAAGATGTAAAGTATATACAATACTCATAAATAAGATGTAAAGTATATAAGATGAGAGTATATACGAAAACATCCAGAAATTGCTAGATGACACAAAAGCTGAGGAAAATGTGATTGTAATGGGAGACTGGAACGCAGTAGTTGGGGAAGAAAGAGAGGGATCAGTCGTAGGAGCGTATGGGCTGGGCATTAGAAACGATAGAGGCAACCGTCTAATTGAATTTTGTGCCAAAAATAAAATGGTTATAGCTAACACGTGGTTCCAACACCACTATAGACATCGATATACGTGGAAATCTCCCGGAGACAGATTCCGGTCGCAGATTGACTATATTTTAACGCGGCAACGGTATAGAAACCAAATTAAAGATTGCAGGAGCTATGCAGGCCCGGACATTGATAGCGACCATAATATGGTTGTGGCGGAAACCATACTGAAATTCAAAAGGCTCGAGAAGAGAACCAAAAAAAAGATGGGACTTAAAGCTTTTAAAAACAAAAGAAGTAAAAGAAAAATACGACGAAAAAACTAAGGTTTGCGATTTTGAGAACAATGAAAGTGTAAACAGAGTATGGGAGAAAATCAAAGAGAAAATAACCACAGCGGCAGACGAGGTAATAGAGAAAGGAAAGCCGCAAGCTAGGAAAGAATGGATTACGGACGATATATTAGAAATGATTGAAGAAAGAAGGAGGTTAAAGAACTCGAGAACAGAAGAAGGAAAAAAGGAATATAAAATCTTGAGAAACAAAATCAACAGGGAGTCCAAATTAAGAAAGGAATGCTATCTGCAAGAAAAATGCAGGAATATCAACAGAAATATAAAACAAAGAAAATTTGAAACTGCATATTCTGAAGTCAAGAATTTTTTCAATGATAAGACACAGCCACGATGTGCTATCCAAGATCAAAACGGCAAACTTCTGTTTGAGGATGAATTGATCGTCAAAAGGTGGAAAGAATACCTAGAACAACTTTACAAAGGAAAGAACATACTTGAGGAAAGTAAAGCACTGGAAACAGAATATGACAAAGAAAATAATGGAGATGATATCCTAAGAAGTGAATTTGATAATGCCTTATCAAAATTGAAAGACGGCAAAGCACCAGGTATTGACCTAATTCCATCAGAGTTGCTTAAATGCGCAGGAAGCGGCATGCTTGACACTTTGTATAAGCTTGTCTGCAAAATATATAACACAGGAGAGATACCTGAGGACTTCGCCAAATGTCTGATACGAGCGCTACCTAAGAAAACAGGCACGACAAAGTGCGAACAACACAGAACATTAAGCATGATATCACACGCTTCTAAGATACTCACCAACATTATAATGAAAAGGGCGGAAAATAAAATAAACGAAACACTTTCAGAAGATCAATTTGGATTCCGCAAAGAGACAGGTACAAGAGATGCAATTCTGAGTCTAAGACTTGTTCTTGAAAAGAGAATAACAGTGAATAGAAACACGTATGTAGCATTCATCGACCTAGAAAAAGCATTCGATAAAGTAGAATGGGAACAACTTTTTAAGACTCTAAACCAGATAGGAATGAGCTATAAGGACAGAAGAGCAATCTGGAGCCTATACAAGAATGAAATGGCTGTAATTAAAAGCGGAGAGAGCTGCGCAGAAGCGAGAGTAGAACAAGGTGTAAGACAGGGATGCTCAATGTCGCCAGCACTCTTTAACTGCTATATACAGCAAGCTATTGATGAACTCAGAGAAGAAATGAAGAATTGGACAGGAGTAAAAATAAATGGGAAAAAGGTTGACATGATTAGATATGCTGACGACATAGCACTGCTCGCAGACTCCGAGATGGAGCTGAACGAAGCCTTAGGAAAAATGGAAAGTATACTGTTGTCAAAGTACAACATGAAAATAAATAAAGATAAAACAAAATGTATGGTCGTTGGAAGGGAGGAAGCGACTGCGAACATTGCCATAAATGGAGTGAGCATCAAACAAGTAAGAGAATTCGTGTACTTGGGCAGCAGAATAAACCAGGACGGACGCTCCAAATCAGAAATTGTGAGCAGAATAAACCAGGCACGAATTGCCTTTAACAAAAAATCCAAAATATTAGAATCCCCTAATATTGATCTAAGCGTGAGGAAGAATCTCACTAAAGCCTTTGTGTGGAGCATTCTGCTATATGGATGCGAGACGTGGACCATCAGTAAGAGGGAAAGCGGACGGTTAGCGGCATTTGAAATGTGGTGTTATAGACGCATGCTGAAGATTCATTGGTCGGAACACGTCGAAAACGAAGAAGTGTTAACCAGGGTTGGCGAAAAAAGGCAACTCCTCAAAAGAATCTGCCAACAACGAGCTAATTGGATTGGCCACAACATCAGGCACCCAGGACTGCTCATCGCAATCGCAGAGGGCAGGACCGAAGGCACAAATGGCAGAGGTCGACCGAGAGACGCCTATATGGACCAACTGAAGAGGGACATGAGCTGTGGCTCATATATGGAGTTGAAGAGACTGGCTGAGAATAGGGAGGAGTGGAGAAATAAGTCAAAACTCGTTGCAGACCAATCCAATGGATTGTAACTCATTATATATAAGATGTAAAGGGAAGGGAAAAAAGAAATGAATAGGGTCAAAGCTGCATGTGATATAGATGCACGATAATCTTGGTTGGGTCATGTTTTGAGAATTTCTAGTGATAGTTGGCCGAAATGAGCACTGTTCTTTCGTCCGCAAAAGTTCCGATAATCTGGACGTCCCTCTTTCACGATACACCTTTTTTATAACAAGGACAGCAGAGCGGCAAGGAATTTCCTGGGAAGAGGTGAATTAATTGACGCAGACATGCTCTAAAAGGAAAAATTTTTGAAAGGAAACTTTTGAAAGGAAAAATTGAGGGTAGTCGTGGTGTGGGAAGGCGGCAGATGTCCTGGCTGAGAAACATCCGAGAGTGGACCGGAGTTCGGAGGGTGGAGGAGTTGTTCCGGCTGGCACAGGACAGAGGCCTACGCCAGGGTGATAGCCGACGTCGGGGGGACCTGACATGGCACTTTGAGAAGAAGAAGATGCTCTAAATCATGGGTGGCCAACCTTTTCAGCAATTGGGCCAAATTTCACAATGAAATTTCCTACCGGGCCGCACAACGACATATTATATGGAACATTTAATAATTTTACTTCACCTTAAATTTCTACCCCCACCCCGTCGACAAATTTTCAAAATGGTATAGGAATTTGAAATGTTTCAAAACTCCTCGGTTTTCTTTAAGAATATTTTCTCGAAATACCTCTTTCAAAAATGTAACGCGTACTCGTACCGACTATTATTAAAAAAAATGTGCAAATGCTTCGCAGGCTACAAGTAGGCACGTAACGGGTCGCGAGTTGGCCACCCTTGCTACAGAGCATGGGTGGCCAACCTTTTCAGCAGTCAGGCCAAATTTTAGAAACTCCAAATACCTTTATTCAAAAAAGTAACGGGTAGTTACTTGTACCGACTGTTATATAAAAAAAGTGTGCATATGCTTCGCGGGCCACAATCAGGCACCCCGCGGGCTGCATGTGGCCCGCGGGCCGCGGATTGGCCACCCTTGCTCTAAATGAAAGAGGCATATCTCTGTTCTGTGATTCCGAGACGAGCGCTAAAGGGAAAAATGATGATGATTTTTATTTGAAAATCAGTTTATTATGGATAAATAGGAGTTCTTGGACTCCTGAAATATCCGGGAAATAAAGTTTTTCAACATTTGAAATACGAAATATGTTGAACACTTATTATATCGATATTTATTTTGTAAAACTCCATATCTAATAACAAATAAAAACATGATTTAAAGTTGTGCTAATAAAACTTTAAATCATATTTTTATTTATTATTAACGAAATATTATGTTTTTCAACATCGATTCTAGATTTGAATTTAAAAATGAGTAAAAATAACAGAAAAGTTTTGTTCAATAAAATTTTAAAAATTAAAGATAGTGATTATTTTGTACAGAAAATTTAATATCTATGAACAACTATCAGAAAGTTGGTTCGGAATTAATATTTTATACAGTTTTAAAAAATAAATATAATATAGGTTTCTACTTCATTTTTTCATAAAAAAAAGTTTTGCTTAGCACAAAGTTACTCATCAAAACTTTGATGATTAGTAAGAGTTGCGGTTTGAGAGGTTTTTTTTAAAAATTATTTTTGATTTCAAATATTAATAGCTATTTGAATATTCTTGAAATATTAATTTGTTTTTCCCGTTATTTATTGCTTTCATAAACCTTTTTTCTGTAAATACTTAATGTTAATTAATAAAATTTGAATTACGAGATGTGTATTTCATTCTCATTTATTAAACAAAACAATATTAGATTCTACATTTTGAACACAATATAAGATTAACATTAAATTTTAAATATATAACATTAAATAACAAAAACCATCAAATATTAAAATAAATTTATATTTAAAATGTAGAACCCCAACATTATTCGAGTTGATTCTTCCATGATGTTCTATGAAATAGTACAATCATGGGAGATCACTTACAGAGCTACAGGGACAAAAACCTTCTTACTATCCTGGTGGACGATAGAAGTACGGCCTTCTGCATGCTGTATTTGAGCCTGTCATCTACTCCCAGTTTTCTGAGATTGCTTGACAGACTCTTAGGTATTAAACCATTCACAGACAACACTGTAGGCACGATGATTGTGGTAGGTGTTCTCCACATATCTTTGATTTCGTGAGCAAGATCAAGATATTTTATTATCTTATCTTGCTCAGCTTTATTTAAATTTTCATCGTGCGGTATAGTGATGTCTATGATGTATGTTTTACGGCATCTGCGATCAACCAAAACAATATCTGGTCGATTAGCTAGAATAGTTCGATCAGTTTGAATCGGTCGATCCCAGTAGAGTTTAGTGTCATTGTTTTCAAGTACCGATACTGGACAATAATTATAGTATGGTAATTTTGATTCCTGTTCAATTAATTTAAATTTCAAAGCTAAATTATTATTATTATTTAAAATAGTGGTTTGAGTAACAACCAAAATGATTCCATATCAATTGTAAAAAAAATGAAACTGGCCAAAATACATACTGTTTATGTTGGTTGATTATTTTGGATTACATTCACATTTACACAATTCACTACGTCACTCCACTTCTATTAAATTGACAATTGCTGAGAGATCCAAAGACAGTGTAGTTAAAATTGTAGTTTCGCAGACCTTAAGTGGCACGGCACCTTTGTGCCTCGCTGAACTCTGTCCCCTTGACGAAACTCCGAGGTGACAACTGCGTTCAGCATCCACTACTATACTATTCTATATCCTCAAGCGAGTAGGCAGAGAGAATGGAAAGGCCATATATATCTATCCTGACATACTTCTTGCGTTTCTTCTACATTCATACAATCCATTTCTCTTACTCTACACACGTCCGTTTGAGATTTTGATCTATGTTATCAAGTCACGTGGTTCACGGACGCCGGCGCTTTCTAAGGCACCCTCTAACAGATAAGTATATCGTCTTTGGCATCCTTTTATCCATCATTCGTTCCACACGTCCAAACCATAGTAGTCTATTTACGCATTCTTTTGATAACACTCTTCTTGCATCCGCTCATTTTTCTAATATCATCATTCCTCTCTCTGATAAATATATTATAAATAAAATGTTCTTACAAAATGTAGTGAAGTTATTTTCGAGAAGGCTTAACTGCGATAGTACACTATAAGTTAGAGGACATCTTTTACCGTAGCTAACTTATACTATTACTATACTTGTTGTTGTGAAGAGGGTGAAAAAAGTGTATTTTTATTATATATCGTATCATCTACGTCAAATTCTGTTTTATTAAGATTGATGGTTAAAGTTAAGAAAAATGTTGCTGTACAACATATCATACATACACATGACTGTGTCTTGTGGCTGGATGTATTTGGGGAGATTTTGTTCGCGATATAGAAGCTTTCAGAAGGAATGGAGTATCAATTTGATAGTGTCACAGCTGTCAAAAATTCAAGAAATACCTAATAAAAATAAAATTAATAAATAAATATTGGATATGCAGAAAAAATATTACATGACGATAGTTCTAATGTTGCTTTGTCTACCTACTTACTAAATTTCTTTTGTTTTTATATTCTCCATCCCCTTCTGCTCAATGTAATTCCCGCGATACCCTCTTTCTCTCTTCTTTTCCATTGTCAAAAAGGACGTGTCAATTAGAATATTATTATTGTTTTAGTTGAAGAAGTAGACACTAAGTAGAAAAGTCTTAATTACCGTTATAATTTATATGTTAACTCGGAATAAATGATTATTACTTTCGGACTAATTTGCGAGAAAAAAGTTGAGACCATTTATCATAGCGATAAAATAATTGAAGCAAACATTGTTATGATCCTGTGAATATAATTCCATCTCGGGTCAAGTGGTAACGGTGATGGAAGTGGGATTAACCCGTCAATTGTTGATGGCTGTAATTAAATCCTTACAGTATTTTTTTTAATATTTTCTTTCGGAAAACAAGAGTTTTAACATAATTAATAATAATATATATAACTAAATTAATTCAAAACTAGAAAACCAGCAAAGTATTTGTTTTGTATTTTTATAATTAATATGGAAATTTTTCTCATTTTGAAGTTTTTTAAGGTTATTTGTATGTTCATGAACTGAGACTAATAATGAAATAAGGTGTAGGAAGGCGGCAGATGTCCTGGCTGAGAAATATCCGAGACTGGACCGGAGTTCGGAGGGTGGAAGAGTGATAGCCGACGTCGGGGGGACCTGACATGGCACTTTGAGAAGAAGAAGAACTCTCTCTTTTTCTTTTTTTTCTTTTTCGGGTCCGGACTTTAGACTTTGCCACTCCAGTATTCAGCGACGTATTAATCTATAATGTTCTTCTTAAGAAGAACTAAGAATATAGGAAATCAATTATACTGCTTTTATATAACTGAACAATCATTTCTTGTTCAGAACTTTTTGTAATTTTTTTAAGGTGAATCTGGGCTCCTCCGGGCTGGTCTCCGATGACAAATATGTCTCCCACTCTTTTCTGTTCTGTAAAATGCAGATATTCAGCAAACAAATAACACATATTCAGTGATGAGGCACGATACCCATTCTTAATATCTTATTTTTTATTGATACAGGGAGGACAATTTGTACGTTGATTGCATGCAGATAGTTCACTTACTAACTCCCTAATATAAGAAGTAATTATAAACCCTAATACACCCCAAGAATCGTTCTCATAAGCTATATTATGATTTGTCGTGAAGTGGGATAAAAACAGTAAATTCGAATTCGGGAACTATCGATGAAGGTATAAGATTCTATCATTAGGTTACCGACCATTTCAAACTGTTTCATATAAAAGCGATAATTTTCGTCAGTTATTTGTTATCACGAGTGAATCGAAACTTCTAAAAATAACACTGAAAACCTTTTTCAAACGCTTCCAAAATCATTAAATGTTAAGTAATATTGCAGAAAAAATCACCTCAGTACTATTTTTACTTTTGCAATCTCATTCAATGTTCGAAATTGATAAAATTCAATAGATCTATCATAAAGCTTTCTATCAACATTCATACAGTACACACATTGTTCAAACTGTATTAATACAAATATATTGAGCTTTTGATCAACTGTACCTACAGTGTAATGAATGTAGCAGTAAATAAAGTATCAAACAAAGCTTGTTCATAAAAAAATGATTTAAAGGAGAGTTTGAAGGCTTCAGATGATTTCAAATAAGGGCACAGAATACACTGAGAAAAATACTAACGAAATTTAATAACGAATCATTGGTACTTACTATCAGATTAGGACCAGAGATAGTACAAACGATTCATTAGTACGAATCTATAATATAATCCAATGATTTGTTTGCGAAAAGTTAATATTATAGATTCGTACTAACGAATCGTTTGTAATATCTCTGGTCCTAATCTGATAGTACGTAATATTGATTCGTTGTGAGTATTTTTCTCAGTGTAGGTATGTGTTTTTATAACTTGTACACATATTCCATTTTCAGCGACATATGGATTTCACAAACGAGGAATCAGAGAGACAGAGCGTGTGATTGATGTTTTGGAGGGTAAGTGAAATTTAAAACAGTCAATAAGGATTTAATTTTTGTATTTGTAGTTTACGAGGGACGATATAGTAAATTATTCAGACGTGAAATATTAACGCCACATTCCGTTCGATGAACTTTCTTTTTGGGAACACATGAATTTATTATTGGGTCCACGATATTCAAAAAAGCTGTCAAATATATTCATATATTTACATGATATGTTAATGTATTCATTCATTGATACACCAAGTTATATCTCCAAAGTGAGGAATTCAGGTGAATAGCTGTATTAATCAAAATGCAAAACGTCAAATCGTTTTAAATATTGTAGTTAATGTGAAAAGAAATAAATGTAACAAAATGAAAATTTCTGAATTCGATTTTCATCGCTGACCTACTCAAAATTGATCATATTAACTTATTGTTTATTGTGAAAAAAGTAAATAAAAAAAATATAACATATTAATTTGACACATGAAATATCAAATAAAATAATAACGTGTAAAATTCATTAAATTTTGAATTGAATATTGTAGTGGAATGTGAGGTATTTGTTCGATGACATGTTAATTAAATAAAATTGTTTTGTATAGGAACGTTGAGTGACGCAAAGGTTGTATCTGTCAGTCATATCATTCACTGTTGTTTTTACATAATGAATAAATAAATAAATAATTATTTGATAGTTTTAATTTGCATATGATACAATGTTTAAAAATAATAAAAAAATTAGGTTGTCTACTCTAAAGTCTTTAAGTTGCTGAAAATTTTTGAAGGCTGATAATAAACAAGTAGACAATAATTGTGTTGATCATAAAAAAATATCTTCGCAGCAATTAAAACTAACGTGTTTCATGAAACAATTCGTCTGTTTTATTTGTCATATAATATAATTGTTTAGACAAGTAATTTGTTTAATAATAGTTTTTGATTGTTTTGTAAATATTGAACATCGAATTATCGTATTTTCATGATAACAATTAATTTTCAGTGTGTACATACGTTGACGTGACCCAATTTTCCGTAAGCTTAAAGTTCTCCACAGACAGACATTAATTTAATTTTAAACACACTGAGTTAGAAATGTTTCAAGGATAAAATTTAAAACTTGTGAGAATTGTTTTTTACTGGTTAACGTGGTACCGAAATTTGTAACACATTTTTTTAAGGTAAAATGATTTCTCTTGTGTCTTTTCACTTCAATTCCCAACTAGTTAAACTAGTTATTTGAAAGCGTCGGATTTTTTTACTGTATCTTCAATGACACAATTGTAGTATTTCATTACAAATAACGTATGGTGAAAATCGTAATTATTTGGAAGCAATGCCTTTATTTTTAAAATTTCGTAGGTTACATTCAGTTTGTACTCGGTTCTAAGGTTTTCTCCTGCAAATTGATATATCTGCAATTGGTACCTTCATTCACAATTTTGCTCTCATTTAAGCCAGATAGGAGGTTACTACTTTTTTATTTATTTTTACAACGTACACAACATCAGATAGTCAATTATAGAACATGACAACAAAATGCAAGATCAAAAGGTGGACCAGCGAAGATCCTAAATGTACCTGAGGAGTCTTAATAAATTTAATAAGTCCCTAAAAAATAAGGTTCTAATAAGTTTTGTTATTTTAGCTGTATTTTCACTAAAATCAGTTTGACTATTTAGTATCGTTCAGAAAAAATTAACTTTACTTTACTTTACTTTACCCTCACGCCGTATCCCAAGTGGGGTAGGCAGAGAGAACGGAACGCCACACAGATCTATCTTTACACACTTCCTTCGCTTCCTCCACATTCATACAGTTTCTCATACACGCACGTCGATTCCTCTTACTCAACACGCGGCCGTCCTTGAGAATTTGATCCACGTGATCAAGCCACGTGGTTCTCGGACGTCCGCGCTTCCTCACACCTTTTCTTTCAGACAAGTATATCCTCTTTGTCATTCTTACTTCGTTCATTCGTTCAACGTGTCCAAACCACCGTAGTTTATTCACGCGCATTCTGTCCACAACACTCTTCTTGCATCCGCTCATTCTTCTAATATCCTCATTCTTCACTCTATCACGCAGCGTTTTACCAACCATTCTTCTTAACGATCGCATCTCCACTGCATTTATTCCACTTTCGTCCTTCTTCAGCCACGTCCATGTCTCGCTTGCATACGTAAGTGACGGTACCAGAATGGTATTGTGCACCAGCATTTTAGCCATGTTCGACACATTGCCATTGCTGACAATGGGTCGAAGTGCACCGTTCACTCTAGCACCGGCCACTTTCCTTCTTTCAATGTCCCCATCGCATCTTCCATCCCTCGTAAACATACTTCCCAAATATACATACTCACTTACTTGCTCCAAACATTCGTCACCAACTTTAATCTCGCAAATCGTTTTTTCATTCTCTCTTTCAAAAACAAGAACTTTCGTCTTCATAACATTCATTTTCAAACCATTCAAATTGCAACTATCATACACACACGTAACAATCTCTTGTAAGTCCCTTTCACTCTCAGCCATTAACACCAAATCATCTGCGTACATCAATGCATTCACCCGAAACCCATTCAGCTCGACACCAACATCCATCTCTTTCACAGGTCGCATACAGTAGTCGAAGAATAAGTTGAACAGCCACGGAGACATGACACAACCTTGCTTCACTCCCTTGGTGAGGACAAACCACTCCGAGAGAGTATTATTTACCCTCACGCATGCGGAGCTTCCCACATAAAGTGAAGATATTGCGCGGATCAACCGGCTGCTCACCCCATACTCCGACAACACGCGCCACAACCTTTCCCGGTCCACTCGATCATATGCTTTCTCCAGATCCACGAATGCACAAAAAAGCCTCTGGTGTTTACCCAGAAACTTCTCTATAACCATTCGCAGGGAGAAGATCTGATCGGTCAAAACGCAAAAAAGCTCCTTGCGCATCCCATATCTTACACTCAGTTATCTTTCGTACTCTCTCAATCAAAATTCTACCATTAAAAAATTAATAATTTTTCAAAACTATAAAATTCTATTAAATCTCTTGATTCCCTATAAATATTATTGTACTGTTTCAATTTCTGTCTGATGCAAGCTGTGTTGTGTCACTTTCTTTATTGAAAATACTGTTGAGTATATTTATGTAAATATTTGTAATATACACGTGAATGGTTCGTACCGTAGATTGTGTATAAATAAATAAGTATATAAAAGATTATTCCGTTTTACTACCAGTTAATTATTCATTGAAATCGGCAATACCATTATCGTATTAAGCTATATAATTAAAGGTTACACATTGTACTCGGATAGGTTACCACCAAATGCCCGTTTGGCACTAAGGTATTCGTTTCATTAGTGGGTTATATATACTACACTCTCCACGGTTAGCGACAATGACAAAAACAAACGGCAACTACTACAGAGGTTGAGGTAGAAAATGGGGAACTTTGTGTGGAGGATTTTCATCAACAGAGAAACTTTCCCAACCTACTCCAAGTTTTGTGACCGCAGCACATTCTCCGCCCCTTTCCAACCATTCTCTACCGCCTCCACGTAACGAAGACATTAATAATAAATAGACTAGAATTTCGAACGAATAGTTGATAAAAAATTATTGGACCATTTTGGTTCAAAACATCTATATAAGTCTAAAATTTTCGTTGGTGAAGAAATGTTGTTCTTTATGTCGTTTATTGGAAAAATGTTATAATTTATAAAAAAATATATTGAAACTTAATATATTAAAATTGCACAGTTCTTGCAATTGTAAATCGACCGACTATTATGCCTGATGATGGCGAATGACAAGGCGATGTACGTCGCTGCATACTGGAGTGGCAAGGTCTGAAGTCCGGACCCGAAAAGTAAGTAAGTAAGTATGTTAAGTTATCCTTAAAAATACTTGATAGTCTTTCAATAATTATTTTTGCAGTAATGTCGTATCCTAATAAATACAGAATGCGTAAGAATAAGTGTGAATGAAACAATGGCGCACTTGTGTTATTGATATGAAACAGATAGATATTTTGATAGTGCTTTCGGAACCTTTATTTGGAGAACTTCAGTGATAGATCTCTGGTCTATGTATTAATGTCGTTGCTACGTTCACAGTTTTTGCGAACTTTCCCCACAACTTAACGGTGAATTTCTCTCCTCCTCTTTAGCCCGCACCGAAGTGATTTTCGTTTCATACATTCTTCGTACTGATTCAATTTACAGTGGAAAACTACATAATGTAAATTGATTCTTCTTTCAATACTTATAATAATAAAATCGAAATGCTTTTATGACAATGTTTTCAATTGTCCTCGACTAGTTTTGTTCTATTCAATCGTTGTTGGAAAAACTTGAAAATATTATTTTCTACAACTTACCGTCTTCATTTTGCTAACTGCGCACGTAAATACTATTTTGTGTTTACTTTGAAAACATTAAGGAGCGAACAAAACATTTCTGTTGAACTTTTTCCAATGATTGTACCTGCATGTACTTATTTATATATGTCCATATTCAACAGCTTTTAAAAATTAGCTAAAAAAATAATACATACATACATATCATCGTACTGCGAAAAGCACTAACAAACGAAATTACATTTCCATTCATGAAGTCAGCTTATGTCATGGGTACAATGACATGAGTATTGTTATCTACCATTATACATACGAAGCCTTCCAATTAAAGCTCGGAAAAAGAAATGGATCATCGGTAAAACGGAGGTCTCCCACCTTATTCAAGTGTTTTGTTAAAGTATTCAAGGCAAGTATTCGTGACACTATACGTAAAAATATTTCTCATTTTCAACGCAGTGATGACGTACGCCTCTTACCTTCTTACCTTTTCAATGTTTACGTAAAGGACAACTTGCGTGATTATTGCATGCAGTTAGTCTGCTGGCTACCTCACTTGTGATATATGCCGTGATTGGTGTATAAAGATATATACAGAAGTGGATTCTACAGGCGTCAGCTTCAAAATGTTTTACATTTTTTTATTTATTAGTTTTTTGTTTTCTTTTTTTTTATAGTAGTCTAAATGATTTATTAATCCTCAGCAGCCGTAGTCAAAACACATTTAAGCGTTATGTAGTGGTTCGACTATAGACGAGTTTGCGAGAAAGTATCAAATAAGTAAATACACAATGACTTGTGTATTTTAGCTACGAAATTGATACTTTCTCGCAATGTCGTCTATAGTCAAATGACTGCATAACGCTAAAATGTGTTTTGAGTAAGGCTGCTGATACGACACGTTGCAATACTTCTTGTGCACATGGTAAATATACTTATAAACTTTTGTCGTACATTTAAAAGCAAAATAAAGTCATAGATTTCGCTAAGAGGCTGTGTTTATTGTAGTTTTTCTCACAGTGTTTTAAATTTCTTATATTATTTCTAGGTCTATCGTTTCGTAAAATGAGCACTCTGTCGTAAATGGTTATTAAATTGTAATTTTATAATAATAATTAACAGACAATTTAACCTTTTTTGTGATGAATAATTACTCTCCCGGTACAATAGGTACAATAATTAAACAGTGCCGGTACTTGTTATTATATTATATTTTTTCTTGAGAGGCAATTATAATTGAGAGTTTGCAGTGTTCCATTTTGTGAAGTAATTGCCTAATAAATTATAATTTGCACGTCTGTTTTATCGAGAAATACTACTTCACATAATCAATCATGATGTTTGTAGACTTTTGTATATAAATAATGGTAAAGAAAAATCCTCGCTCGGGAACATAAGACAGACAATGGTCGTGACGACCTTGACTGTCAAGTGGTTTGACTAGGATGAATCATTTATCGATTTTATTATTATTTATTGATGGTCTTGTCTTTATTATATTACACTTTATAGGCACTTCATTATTCGCCTATATAAGTTTATATTAAGTGGAGATTATTTATGGTGAATTGAAGAGGTTTTCGATAGTTACTTTTTGCGAGATGCACGTGTAGTCACTTATTAAAGCTAAAAGTGATTGGAGAGCATCGGGATGCTTTGTCTTTTATACTTTCTTCATGAAATGATCTATATTAGACAACAAGTGTTCCTTCCTTAGATTTTTATTTTTTGATCATAATGTTTATGGACGGTAGGTATGTATTATTTTTGTCTTCTGCTCAATATTTGTTTCGTCATATTTCTCCAGACATCTACAACCTGGGCTTCTTTTTGGTATGACATTAGAAGATTCGCCAGTGACTGGTTACTGGTTATAAAATGACCAGGACAGAGATGCCTTAGGAAATGTAAGGGTGCTCATATTCGAATAGTATATAATATAAATAAATAAAGATAATCTGAAAAAAATATTTAATCACTGTTCATTAGTACGCAAGAAGTAGATTCTACAATAAAAACTCGGATTCTAATTCATCTGATTGATTATTAAACTTGTAAGTGATACTAAGAAGAATATAAAATTGAGTTTTTATTTATGTTCTAGAGGAGTTTACTATTTGTTGTTGCAAAGTATAAATGAGATGTTTGTAAAGAATCTAGTTATCTTTGCCGAACTTAATGATTGTTAGTATTAAGACAGGAAAAATATTTTTCTTATTAAAATTGCTTTTGTTCTTAGGCAACACAGAATGTTTTATTATAAGCAGCTGATATCATTATTATGTACGTGATTGACATTTCACCAGTGCGACATGTTTCCTCTTAAAACTTTATCCTCTGGGGCGTATCTTCGACGCCATCTTTCATAATGAGGATGTTAATTAAAATTACGTCTCAGAACTTTGATCAATTCCGAGAAATTTCGCAGTGATTCACGTAGAATAAACAGGTATCTTGTAAAAGGTTTTTAATTTGGAATGAGAAAATAAAGATATTTCAGAAATAAATAAATAAGATTTATGAGAAGAAAACTAAACTGTATTTCATTTATACCGAATTATATTTTGATCTTGATAACCGAAATAGTTTCTTTTACCTGATTGCAGTGACATTTTAGCAGCACTATCTCGTATTAGTGATTCTATACGTTCAATATATCGAATTAGACTACTAGCTACCTTATTAAACTAACATGCTTAATATTTGCTCATAACTCTTTGGTACTCAATAAATGACTCTTGGAAAATCTTCCATTAATTTCACCAACTATGCTTTTTCCCATCACATAGACATCTTATCTATTAATTCATCTCTTTGAATGTCTACCTATAATTTTATGAAATTATGCTCTTTTGTATAAATAATGAGATAGTATGGACATTTGTACAAGTTTTAATTAACGATTCAAATGAATAAATTTCATAGTTAAACGCTTTAAACCGTTAGCTTCACGGGAAAACTGAGAGAAAAATAAACAAAAACTTCTCCATTCAAAACAAATTTGCATCTGCCAATTGAGCCGTATATTCCACGACTTTTATTGGAATATTTAAAACGAATTATTGTATAATCTTAGACACTTTTTTAATTTTACACAATACAAGGCTTAAAATAGATACATACGTAAATAAATTTAAATTGTAGGTGCTTACGTTGTAATTTCTTCTCACTCTTTACATTGCCAAGTGGTGCTCTCTCAACGAACTCACCCCCGTCGTTTCCGTTTATAGATTTAACTACCCCACCCCCTATAATGATCATAGCCGCTATTGTTTCCAAAATTCTATTCTGTATTTGGTTCTGTAATAATAATAATTGTTCTTTCTGACGATTCTTGTCATTGACGATGGACTGACGTCCGAAAAAGCTCTATCTCTTTCTCTGTTTGTCTGACGTTTAATTAAAAAAGTTTAAATGAAAGTTTATACTGTGTGCTTTATTATCGTTATTGGATTTCATTTTAATTAATACTTCAATATTATTATTATACTGTAGCTCTAATTCAGTACCAACCCTTCTTTTTCTCTGAAATGTCTACTACTATTTACAGTCAACCCTGCCGTGATTATTAACATTCACGTGGAAGGTGTTCTCTCTTTTTTTATTACTATTGATCAACTGTAGAATTGGTAAAATTAAGTTTCTCACGAAGTGATTAAAAAAACCTTATTAAATATGATATAACAAGAGTATTTTCACCAGCTGCGACCTAGATAATTCATGTTTTATCGTATTTCTTGAAATATTTTATAGAGATGAATAATGATTAAGACATCCATTGAGAAAGAGAGTAACATACATAATATAAGGTACTTGACTGGTGTCTTATTATGAATTCTGTTCCTTCCATAATATGCTTGGCTGTTAATTATGTGACAGTGTTTTTTTGTATTACTTTTTTTTTCTCTATATATTAATCTTTTATTTTATTTCTTTCATGTCAAAGGCTTTTATAGCCATTCATTGTATTAATAAATAATATAAATGAATGACAATATATTGTTATCGGTGCTTCTAAAGGGTGCTGATAGTTACTGCATATTAAATGTTTTAACGTTAAAAGTTGATAATATGTATAATGATTCTTATTTTTCCTTTTATGGTAAAGGAATTTTCAAGAAAAGTAGATTGTTACAATAAATTGTTGAGTTGAGACATAAAAATTCGACAGAGTTCGTCGGTAGCCTGGGAGTAGAGTCTCGGCCTCGTGAACAAGGAGTCCGTGGTTCGATCTCAGGTGCCGGCAAACTCCCCTTTCACGACACAAGCTTTAAGTAGCTTACAGTGAAAGGTGTAAAATGTTGTATTTGGGTTTATAATAACAAAACCCAGATATATCTTTCTACAAAAAGAAAAAGATCAAAATTCAGTGATGGCTTTAAAAAAATCTTAACATTTTTAATTATAATTGTTAAATAAAAAACAAGAACATCGTATTTTCCACTATTTATTCTCGCTTAATCGTTCTCAAAATAACTGTTTCATCTTCAGTAACAAATAAAAAACTACACATTTTTATGATTCAAATAATATAACATTCCTCATGTCTCTTACATATACAATGAGTTCATTTCGTGGGTGGATTGTATATTATATTTGAGGAAATTAAATAAGCTATTTGACAGCATGAAACCCGCCTATTTGCCGAGTAATTAGAACATGGAATTTTAAACTGAAAACTTCTAATATTTTCAGCTGGTGTGCTTTTCAGGTCTGGGTAGGTAGGTATATTATCTCTATCTCCCTCAGCATATAATTAGAGTTATTTTAGGCTGAAATAAGCTTCCCAAAAATTTTAAGATTTGTTCTTTAATATGTATGTTTATGTGTCCATGGTAGTTAGACAAGAAAGAGGGAAAATTAAAAGTATGACTTATTCTTAAGCCATGCTTTGGACAAAAAACATCACACATAATAATAATAATAAAAATCTTTATTGCACAAAAAACAAACAATATAAACATCGTAGAACTTAGACCAGACAAATAATTTTGTGCAATGGGCGAGTTTATCGCAAAAGCGCGATATCTTCCAATTAACACATAGGTTGGTAAATATTTTATTTAGAGACTAAATAGTTATTGTTTATGTGATATCGTGTCTTCAAAATTTCGTGTACAAATTATTTATATTTTACAATGTCGAAACGGAGATTCTTTTTATGTATATTTTATTATGGAAGTATATGTTAGGGCTTGTATTGTTATGATCCTTCCAAAGCAGCCAGATAGTTGGATATGCGGATGATCTCAACATAGTAGGAAGATCCCTGACAGCCATAGAAGAAGTATTTGATCAATTGGAAACAACAGCCAAGGAGATTGGACTAGAAATTAATGAAAATAAAACTAAAATAATGAAACAGTCCAAAAATCCCAGAAATAACCCTCTACATGTAGCCCAGTTTAAGGAAAGTTATAATTTTGAAATAGTTAATGAATTTACCTATCTAGGATCTACCATAACCAAAAAAATGAAGACCACGTAGAAATTAAACGAAGGATAGCAACGGGAAACAAAGCATTTTTTTCTCTTCTACCACGCTTTAAGTCCAAAAGTGTCCACAGGAAACAAAAATTACCCTCTACAAAACTATAATTAGGACAGTAGTGACTTATGGGTGTGAAGCGTGGACAATGACAGCAAAGTCCGCAGAAGAGCTGGATAGATTTGAGAGGAGAGTGCTAAGGAAAATCCTGGGACCCGTGAATGATGGCGAAACCTGGAGAATAAGATTCAACCCAGAGCTGTATAACATCTACAAGGCTCCCAGACTTTCTGTAAATGCAAAACTTAACAAGCTAAGATTGGCCGGACATGTGCAGAGAATGCCGTCTTCACGGTGTGATGATCCTACCTATTTTAAACCTTTCTAAACTCCGAATTTGCAACATCCTAGCTTCTAAACTATACCTACTGTAATAATTGATTCCCCAACTAGAATTTACATCCCTATCCGACTAGCTAAGAATTGTATGAATTTTCGCATTGTTGCAAATATACGTACGAAATATCGCATTCCTAATTAAATTAATTAACGAATTTTGGCCTTTCGTGATCGTCTAGATTTATCTATTAACTATTTTCGTAGATTTGGACCCAGTACGTTGTGTTTTGACGATAATTTTACCTACGTTGTGTATTTTTTTTAAAACGTAAAATAAGTCACCTGAAATATACATTTCAATAATCAAAAAGAACAACAAAATCACAAAATCAATAAAACAATTTAAACATGAATTTTGATACATATTAACTCTGAGGTCAACCTTGACGTCAGATCACTTACCTTGAGATACTGTAAAATAACATAATAAAAATAGTGCATAATAAAACATAACGAAATATAACATAACAATCATCATAACATAAAATTCAAATAATATTATTCTATATCATTACGAGAATGTTGTATGGTAACTGGTTGCCGATCTATGTCCCTACATAAGATAACCATTTCATAGTTTCTATAGCCGATGTATGTACATATGTTCTACAACATACCTACTAATTCGTTGCGTCGTAAAGGACAGTGGCGCACCCAAAAACATAACTTTATTACTTTTGAATATTAATTAAATTTCAACACAATTGCTATGACATCATTTTCAGAGACTAACTACCAGGTTAGTGCATGGAAAGCATGCTGTGTCCATGCTAAAGGAGCGCCACCTTCGCTCCCTCACGTCTCAAAACTCGCCATGCCGTACTTTGAGCCCGAGTGCACAACACTACTCCCGGATATATAAAATAATATATAAGATATATTTCCACTAGGGCATGCAATATATTGCAAACATGCGGACATGCAAACATATAATGATATTAGCTCTAAAGATTCCTGATCATTGAGCCTCAACCAAAGGGCGCAGATAACCCCTTCAAGTTATACTCTAGCAGAAAATTCGAGGAATGGAGCTGTACCTGCTTCAGTCGGAGAACATTTGAAATAAATACCTTTTCATTGGTTAAGTTGATTTATACGCAGAGAAAGCACCATCAATCTCTACGCACATCCAACCATGTTAATGATTACAAGGTGTGTTCTTACAGAACTGATAAGATAGACTACTAATATAGTTAGCAATATCACGAACAGTGATTTACCAACCAGTTAATAATAATTAAAGTTAATTAAACATAATATCCATTTACAAATGCCCAAAGACCTTATAATGGATTGTGGGTCCTCCAGCATATAGGGAAAGGAGAGAATTTTGTTAGTTGAACTATGTACTTATATTTACAAAATTTGATTTAAATAATTATCATGCATAATTATATACTACAATATCATATATTTTGTTAAGAAAGGAATAACGTCGTACCCAAATCGTCTGGGGCCTAACAAACGACTGGACAAAACTACATTCCCTAGAAGGAAAAGGGTTTATGTAGGGATTTTTGGATAAATGGTATTAATATTAATATATTAATATAATAATACATAAACAATACGATATAACCATGCCTTGCAAAAATGTTAATTAATACATTCTAGAATGTCACAGCAATATAAGTAGAAAAATCCAGTAAGTTTATAGAAGACAAATGACATCGATGATAAAATATGTAATTAAATAAATAAATCAAATAATATCCTGCTCAACATAAAACTCCTCTCCAAACTGCTTAATCCTTCGTAATGGTAAAATAAATTAAATAAGAGTATAATATTAGGTAAGTCGGTACGCCACTGCCATTGGTCTAGTATTAGGTGTGTCGTACCGCGCTATATTATTTCAGTCATAGGTACATACATACATATAATAGTACTGAAAATAGGCATACATAACACATAATTCCTTTGTTTTCAAAATCTGAAAAGTTAAATAAATAAATCCTTGTGTACGACGACTACTTTGTAGACAACAATATCCTCCTAAATATCACGACCCTAGATATAAATAAATTAATAATATTGAAAAATCTTATCTTATGACAGCTGGCAGGCTCACGGATTTTAAAATGTTAATTAAAAGTAATTTAGGATGATCTATATATATTCCCAAATGTGGAAATATCACTAAAATATAATGTACTAACTACTACGAAGGTGGGTAAATAAATATTAAAATATGTCGAATTCAAACACTGAGATTAATATGATTGAGTCCCACCTCTCCTAGGTTCAAAACTAAACTGCCTAGAGTAATATCTGTCCCCTCTTCAGATCCTGAAAATGTCGACCCAAAGCAACAAAAAAAAACTACATCCATCTCTATCTGACACACACCAAAATATACCTGTCTCTGTCTCCTACATAGATAGCTTGCCATCCACTTGAATCAAACTAAGTTCCATCCCTTTATTAATTACCTACTACAAATATTCCATCTAGGTATACGAAAATAATATATACCGCCTTGTATATATTCAATTCATCACATACCCCCCCTTGAGATTACGCTGAAGACAAAATGGCTGAGGCATTATCTCACAACCAATTATTTATTTTCTAATTATTTTTCACAATTATTTAATTCCAACTTTCGAGTCCGCCACTGTATATTCCGATAGGTCGTAGGTACCTCGTCAGCTGTGCTCCTCTATTCAAGTCATCAATAATAATAATACATGCATGCACATAATACACCGATGCGTCCACTTGAGAAATACTCGTTCAATATTATTGTCCCAACATAACATAATATTTTAATATTCTGTTATATTTTATTATTTCGAGTTTTGTTATTATTTTATGTCATCACATCTATAGAACATAAAATAGTAATAACAAGTTTGTCCCAATACTTAAATATCCAAGTTGCATTTTGTTAAAATTCGTTTCATGTGATCATATTCACACATCATTATAATTATCCATAGTACTTGTGGTTCCCTATAGTCCATATATGCATTCTTCAGGGTGATCCAATTCGCTGGTAACACCAATCTTGTACTACTCGCCAGATGTCTCATATCCATGATTCCTTTGCCGATGCAGCCAATAGTCCTGCAGCACACAAATAGATACGCAAGTCGTCCTCTCCGTACCGACACAAATTCAAGACACTCAAAAACGGCGGCAAACCTCATCGTATCCAAGATGCTAAATGTCTTAATTTTCTAGAACACCCGTCCTCCCACAGGACACCCGAAAACTCACGGAAGAAAGTGGGAGACCAACTCTCCACCGGCAACCCATCCTAAATAACCATTCATCTCTCAGCATCATCACGCTGCGTCTCAGATGGGGTAGACAGAGAGAACCAAACGACAAATCCTTCTATCTTGGCATACATCCCTCGCCTCCATCACTGCCTTACAATCCCTCACACAATGCATACCGATTTCTCCTACTCAACACGCGGCCGTCCATAAGAATTTGATCCATGTGATCAAGCCACATAATTCTGCAAGTTGAGCAACATCCTCCAGCTAACCAACAAAATTCGTGATAATATGTTGACAATGTGCCTAAATAATATCAAACGCGAACAGCTAACCCAAAATACCTATAATTACGTACCTAAATTAAATCATCCATAATAATACCACAAATAATTAGGAGAAAGATAACATACAATGTTCTTGAAACATCCAGAGGTAAGTGGTGGGAACCCCTCCCTTGATGTATTTACACACATTTATGCATATAAAATACAAAACGCAATATTTAAACGAGTTGCATTGACAATATCTACATAATACATCCCAATATATTATTCTATAATAGGTATTGTAGCGGAGCTACATTTCTATGGTCCCGGGTGTGCATCGACCTTAAGATAATGATAAGCGAAATCCGCGAGTCGCTATTCGTTGATTAGATAATTGTTACATTATCAGATAGGGCTCGTGGGTTGGAGGTCGGTGAACACCCGAGCCTCGACACTCTTTCGCCTGCTACTGGACGATCAACATCACGCCAACCTCGCGCTTCTTGCTTGCATATTCAACCCACACGTGAGTGAAAA
Source organism: Athripsodes cinereus (assembly GCA_947579605.1). Classification (NCBI taxonomy): domain Eukaryota; kingdom Metazoa; phylum Arthropoda; class Insecta; order Trichoptera; family Leptoceridae; genus Athripsodes; species Athripsodes cinereus. The sequence goes on from OX388321.1 coordinate 2,041,327, forward strand.
TCACATAATTAGTGTAAAATCAAATATATTTAACCAACTCTTTAAGAATTAATAATTGTTTATAGCAGCATAACAAAATTTCACAAACTTTGTTTACATAATTCTAACTTTAAAGCGATAAATATCTGTATTAAATATAACTTATTATTTTATATCACCATTCATATTAACCTGCGATAATGGTGACCCAGCGTAAGTTTGTAAAGTAGAATCATTTGTACTAATTGATTAATAAATATAGATTTTCAATCGTCTTTTTATTGTCAAAATGCAACACGTAAAATCTTTTTAAATTTGTGTGTGAAAATTAGTATTGTTCCGATGGGTTGATGTGCAAGCAAGCACCGCCGCGAAGTAGTTTCATTAAATAATAATAATAAGTCGTAATAGAGTTAATATACATAGTAATCGTAGTAAATAGTACGTACATACATAATAATATATAAGCATAATAATTTCTTTCTACAGCGGTGAGAATTAAAATTCGGTAATACCAACTTAAGAGTACAACGTTAGTACGCGAGTATGGCGACAGGCGGCGCGGCGATCTCCAGTGGCTGGCGAATTAGTCAAAAGAAAAAAAAAATAGTAAAATCAGAAATAATATTAAAAAACGGGCAACACTAAATTTAGCCGACTTTGTCTCTGGATTAGAATAACTGACAGTTGAACTACGTGATAACGTGACACATCTCTCTAGTAAATAATATTAGTTTGTATCATAATAATTACTAAATTTTAATGTAAATGTATTGTGGCGTGTATTGTAATTAGTTTACAGCGTAACAAAAACAAATTCAGACATCGATGAAGCGAGCAGGGCGAGCGAAGCATCAAACAGGCAAAGAAATGACACACTGCAAAAGATGACAACCTGCACACATGACAGTTATATCTCCGGTCTGGCGAGATTTGTGCCAGCTACAGCATAGTATCCTGACACTTAAGGCATAGTTACACAATTTTGGCAATAATAAACATCACCGACAGGTAAGCATGCCCTTGCTATCCCATGATCATCATGCGTAAGGTTTGTACGAATCGAGGTGGACGTCATCCAACAGGCAAGCTGGTTTAGCCATGCCCCTGTATCCTGTGAACGACACGGGTAGGATTGGTACAACCGAGGTGGCCGTCACCGGCAAGAAAAGGTATGCCCCTGTTACTCGTGAACGACACGAGCTAGGTGCGGATAACCTAGGGGATCATCAACCACGCGACAACAGAAGACTGTCCAAGTGGATCATACCAAAATAAAAACAAACATATTTTTGAGTTTTTACAGATACTATTGTGCCTCAGGAAAACAATAACTCAACGCAGGAGAGTGCAGAACAATCAGCCAATCTCAGAGAAATCAACAATCAGCCAATCACAGAGAGATCAGTCCAGAGTCAACAAGTCCAGAGTCCTCAGACAACAGAGCAAGCCTCCACATCCTCAAGTGGTACAAGAGTGACTACCAGGAGTGCGAGAAGACTTCAATTCATCAATAAATATCAAGCTGGATAACTCATAAGATACGTAATTCTATAATTTTTAACGTAGAAATTGTCATAATTCAATATAAAGAATTTTATATTCATTATTTCAATATTTATTTATTACTTTGATGGCTTACATATAAATTTTCATAGTTGCTCTTTAACAAATAAATACATAAATAAAATCTTATCATAATAATATTAAGTTGTTCATATAATAACCTGATAATTATAGCTTGTAAGATGCATGATAATTTCATATGTTTTATATATTAAAGTGTATACATACACAGCGATTGTACATTTTCCTATAGACAAGTGATGATGTCATAGGAAAATGCAATCAAATATTTGCTTACATGTCATTATGCTCTATACAATTTAAGTTTTAAAAAAAAAAAAAAAATATTTCATAGTCTGATAAGACATTTTTTTTAAAAAAAGGAAATTCATATTCATATAAAGCATTATAAATTCATCCATCGAGCCATAGCATCATTTAGTTAGGTAGAGCTGAATAATAACAGCACACTAATTTGATCTTGGTTTTCAGGTTACACGGAGCCCTTAAGTGATGAGAGATGAGTCACGGGGTTGTGTCAACTAGGGATGAGAGCTTCAAGAAAATTTTTTTCAAATATATAATAGAACTAACAACATAGAATATAGAGTTTATTGTAAAGGTGGATATGCAAGCAATACGCGAGAAATGACAATATCTTGGGAATGAGGCTGAACCTTCATTCTTAACAGAAGGAGGGAAGGTATGTAGCGGAGCTACATTTCTATGGTCCCGGGTGTGCATCGACCTTAAGATAATGATAAGCGAAATCCGCGAGTCGCTATTCGTTGATTAGATAATTGTTACATTATCAGATAGGGCTCGTGGGTTGGAGGTCGGTGAATACCCGAGCCTCGACACTCTTTCGCCTGCTACTGGACGATCAACATCACGCCAACCTCGCGCTTCTTGCTTGCATATTCAACCCACACGTGAGTGAAAATCACATAATTAGTGTAAAATCAAATACATCTAACTAACCCGTAGGGATTTAATAATTGTCGTAGTCAAAGTAAATTTAATAAATCTATTTTACACTTCTAACTAGAAGATAACATCTTTCATTTAATTAATTTTCTTATTCACTTTACAAATTTGAACATAGCAAATATTACTTATTAAATGTAAGTAATTAATTTATATCGCCAGGTGAGATGTTTATTCATATTCCTTCATAGGAGTCGGATACGTCTTAAAATAAATAATACATTTTAATATTTCATACACCTTATTAACCTGCGATAGTATATAGAATTACCCTCGTCTCCAATATAACAGTCACCTAATGTATACACCACATAATAGGTATATATAAATGAATCGTCCACATTCATTTCAAAAGTCCTGAAAAAAAAAAACACTTAACTATTTCAAACTATCACACACACACAACTAAATATAATACACACAATTGTAACTCCATACGCACATATCATAATATTCGTTCCACTTGTAAAATAATAATAACTAAACACTTTATAGTTCACATTTAAATAACTTTACTCTAACACTATTGAATAATATTATTATAATATTTGACACCACAATTTAAAAATTATAACACATTAAATTTTAAATAATATTCCATTAGTGACATCGATAGATTCACAATCGATTCTCAAACTGTTACATCATAGCGTTGTACTTTCTTATCAAATTACTTCTCTTCAGCGATTTATGTTATTGTACACCACTCTCTTTTGGGTTAACAGAGAGGATCCAATGCTACATAATCTCATCACATCACCCTTCTGGCCTCCAATAAAACTACTATCATCGCTGTCCAAACTTTTCACCAAGTTTCTTGCAAGTAAATCATGTTGGTATCCTACCAACAGATATTCAACTCAAATATTTCCTATATAACCTCGTATACTTTATGTCTCAGATTTCCTTGTTCCATTCAGACAATATCATCAAATCAGTCCTATAGTTTAACAACCACTGATTGCATACATTCCGTTAGGTACTATAATATACCGTATACCTTTCTGCTTGCATCTTTATTTAAAACTATAGTTTTTTTGTCATTCCAGTAATAATATTATTTCCTATCTCGTTCTTGGTTTAGAATAATATAACGTTTTAATCATTATTATATCCTAGGATTCATAGGTTGTAGGTACATCTACTACTACTACTACTATACCATCACGGCATATCCCACAAGTGGGGTAGCCAGCAGATCAGCTGTATGTAAGAAACATACAAACTGTCCTCTTCGTGCCAGGACATCTTATTTCTCTATTTGGAAGACGATGTATTATATCGGCGAACATCAACCTCTTTTCTCCTTAGAACATTTTCATAAATGAGTATTCTCTTGTCCTCAATTTTGAAATGATAGATACCACCTTTCAGGGTATACAAAGAGTTCCAACGTTTCCTAAAACTCAAGATCCTGGAATGCCCCTCCTGGTTTAAAAGAGTCTGCTTTCCGTGTAGACTGTCTTCCCTCAAAGCCGATCATTCCCCCCTAGCCTGTAAGAATGAATATTCACTATTTCTTCCAGCTAACCGTTTAACATATAACTGTAAAAATAATCACCTAAATCGTGATTTTATCAAAACCCATCATTCGATTATTACCTACATACTTATCCGCTTCATTCATATATTGTATTATGTATGTTATCAGATACTCATAAAATCTGGTCTAATATTATTTCAAACTCAATAATATATTCACCATTCTTACCTCGATCATAAATTTATTTCACACCCCAAATAATTAACTTGACAGAATTCTAAAAGTTTATTAACAAACCACTTAACTTACAAATACTGTAAAATGTTAAGACCATATCCCTCATGAGATAATAATACCTATTATAATTAGGTACAATTCTAATCCTTAACAAACATCCACTTGATACATATAACTAACATCAAACTATATACCTATTATTTATCCATTTTACTCAAATACTACAATATCTAAAAATCCTAAAAACTCTAGTCATATACCCATATACATAAAATACACTTCGCATACATAATACCCATGTTTACAAGTCTACTTGGGAATATAATATTCCATTTTTCTAACACCCAATCTTCTTATGAAAGTACATATTTTTGGTACCTATATATATACATTATTGAATAAACTAAAGAACTATTCAGGGTTTCAACATATATATACCTATCCAATTTTATACCTGAATCACAAGCGTTCTTTATTAGACTATTCATAAGGACATAATTCCGAATGAACTCTTAAGGGTTCACCATTCTTATGTATAATGTAAGATATATACCTATAGATAGCCAAACATAAATATAATATGTTGCCGAATTTGCCTAACACAATAAACCATGGGTCACCAACCCGCTGTTCTCGAAGTAAAAAATCAACAACAAATTTCCTCGCTACATCTACCAAGAATAAATTTTATTCCTCCCCTCAAAAACCAAACACATTCCTCTGTCCATAACCCAGTTCTACTCCTCAAAACCCATTTATGCTCTCCCCCCCTCCAATATTCATGATTTTAGTTATTTATCATCGCAAACCCAAAACCCACTTCTACTCCGTAAAAACCCAGTTTATGTCTGCAATGACAGACATAATATCCTGGTCCAAGGCACCATTTGTGATGATCCTACCTATTTTAAACCTTTCTAAACTCCGAATTTGCAACATCCTAGCTTCTAAACTATACCTACTGTAATAATTGATTCCCAAACTAGAATTTACATCCCTAATCGACTAGCTAAGAATTGTATGAATTTTCGCATTGTTGCAAATATACGTACGAAATATCGCATTCCTAATTAAATTAATTAACGAATTTTGGCCTTTCGTGATCGTCTAGATTTATCTATTAACTATTTTCGTAGATTTGGACCCAGTACGTTGTGTTTTGACGATAATTTTACCTACGTTGTGTATTTTTTTTAAAACGTAAAATAAGTCACCTGAAATATACATTTCAATAATCAAAAAGAACAACAAAATCACAAAATCAATAAAACAATTTAAACATGAATTTTGATACATATTAACTCTGAGGTCAACCTTGACGTCAGATCACTTACCTTGAGATACTGTAAAATAACATAATAAAAATAGTGCATAATAAAACATAACGAAATATAACATAACAATCATCATAACATAAAATTCAAATAATATTATTCTATATCATTACGAGAATGTTGTATGGTAACTGGTTGCCGATCTATGTCCCTACATAAGATAACCATTTCATAGTTTCTATAGCCGATGTATGTACATATGTTCTACAACATACCTACTAATTCGTTGCGTCGTAAAGGACAGTGGCGCACCCAAAAACATAACTTTATTACTTTTGAATATTAATTAAATTTCAACACAATTGCTATGACATCATTTTCAGAGACTAACTACCAGGTTAGTGCATGGAAAGCATGCTGTGTCCATGCTAAAGGAGCGCCACCTTCGCTCCCTCACGTCTCAAAACTCGCCATGCCGTACTTTGAGCCCGAGTGCACAACACTACTCCCGGATATATAAAATAATATATAAGATATATTTCCACTAGGGCATGCAATATATTGCAAACATGCGGACATGCAAACATATAATGATATTAGCTCTAAAGATTCCTGATCATTGAGCCTCAACCAAAGGGCGCAGATAACCCCTTCAAGTTATACTCTAGCAGAAAATTCGAGGAATGGAGCTGTACCTGCTTCAGTCGGAGAACATTTGAAATAAATACCTTTTCATTGGTTAAGTTGATTTATACGCAGAGAAAGCACCACCAATCTCTACGCACATCCAACCATGTTAATGATTACAAGGTGTGTTCTTACAGAACTGATAAGATAGACTACTAATATAGTTAGCAATATCACGAACAGTGATTTACCAACCAGTTAATAATAATTAAAGTTAATTAAACATAATATCCATTTACAAATGCCCAAAGACCTTATAATGGATTGTGGGTCCTCCAGCATATAGGGAAAGGAGAGAATTTTGTTAGTTGAACTATGTACTTATATTTACAAAATTTGATTTAAATAATTATCATGCATAATTATATACTACAATATCATATATTTTGTTAAGAAAGGAATAACGTCGTACCCAAATCGTCTGGGGCCTAACAAACGACTGGACAAAACTACATTCCCTAGAAGGAAAAGGGTTTATGTAGGGATTTTTGGATAAATGGTATTAATATTAATATATTAATATAATAATACATAAACAATACGATATAACCATGCCTTGCAAAAATGTTAATTAATACATTCTAGAATGTCACAGCAATATAAGTAGAAAAATCCAGTAAGTTTATAGAAGACAAATGACATCGATGATAAAATATGTAATTAAATAAATAAATCAAATAATATCCTGCTCAACATAAAACTCCTCTCCAAACTGCTTAATCCTTCGTAATGGTAAAATAAATTAAATAAGAGTATAATATTAGGTAAGTCGGTACGCCACTGCCATTGGTCTAGTATTAGGTGTGTCGTACCGCACTATATTATTTCAGTCATAGGTACATACATACATATAATAGTACTGAAAATAGGCATACATAACACATAATTCCTTTGTTTTCAAAATCTGAAAAGTTAAATAAATAAATCCTTGTGTACGACGACTATTTTGTAGACAACAATATCCTCCTAAATATCACGACCCTAGATATAAATAAATTAATAATATTGAAAAATCTTATCTTATGACAGCTGGCAGGCTCACGGATTTTAAAATGTTAATTAAAAGTAATTTAGGATGATCTATATATATTCCCAAATGTGGAAATATCACTAAAATATAATGTACTAACTACTACGAAGGTGGGTAAATAAATATTAAAATATGTCGAATTCAAACACTGAGATTAATATGATTGAGTCCCACCTCTCCTAGGTTCAAAACTAAACTGCCTAGAGTAATATCTGTCCCCTCTTCAGATCCTGAAAATGTCGACCCAAAGCAACAAAAAAAAACTACATCCATCTCTATCTGACACACACCAAAATATACCTGTCTCTGTCTCCTACATAGATAGCTTGCCATCCACTTGAATCAAACTAAGTTCCATCCCTTTATTAATTACCTACTACAAATATTCCATCTAGGTATACGAAAATAATATATACCGCCTTGTATATATTCAATTCATCACAACGGCTACCAAAAAGTATCCTTGAGGGACATCCGGGTATGAAAAGAAGGGTTGGCAGACCTAGGCTGAGATGGGAGGATGAGGTGAGAAAAGACGCAAACCAACTCCTACAAGTCATAAATTGGAAAACCGCAGCGGCAGACAGCAGGAGTTGGAGGCGAGGGCTGATGGAGGCCAAAGCTCGATATGAGCTGTAGGGCCATCGAAGAAGAAGATATTTTATTTTCTCATTTGAATTCCTTACAGTAAAAAATAGTCTACTGTGGAATATTCAATGGCAAATATTTTATATTCAGTCATGACAAACTACCATAATTATGTTATTGTATCAAGCGGTTGGCAATTTATAAACTCATTCTCAGGAAAACCTCAATGTGATTATAATGTTTTTTCAATTTGATGTTTATTTGCTGAGCTAAGCCAGGTAAAAAAACTAGTAGTAATAATATATTTCTCTCGTGCATGGCATTAACAGTATAAGTCAAAAAAAATCGATTTTTACTTTTTGATGGAACCTTGTAGTATATCTCAAACTACACATGTGTAATCGATAACAAAAGTCAAATTGTAATTATAAGACCTTAAAAACAATATTTGTATTTGATAGTATATCTTATTTATTTTCAAACTCGTATAGCATTAAAAGTATATGTCGACCTATACTCTTAGTGACCAATCATAATGGTTAGTTTTCAACATTGTGAGTGGCATCAACAGTATAAGTCAACATGTACCTACTATGAGCCGCGTGAATGTTTTTTTTCTTACTAATTCACTTATACTGTTGGTATCACGTGCTGTCTCTCTTATTCTTTTGTTGGCTTTCTTCCTAGCCAGAAACTACCAAGAAAAATTATTAGTTCAGAACAAAAAACACAACATTCAAAGCTTTATCAAATGGGGCTTAAGGAATAGGACAAGGAGTTTGAAAATACTTTTGTTTCTTGAACCCAGGAGCAAGGAAGTATTTGTAGGTAACGGAACCCTATAATGTACCAGGTTGTTAATCAAAGTTGGGTAGAAGTTATTGATCGGGCATTCGAAAAAAAATGATCAAGGTCCTCCTCCTTCAGGCGGTCGCATAGAGGAGAACCAATAACGTGGATTCGGTAGAGATGCATCTGGGAAGCAATGAGCTAACTTCATTATACAGATCGTGGAGGTGTCAGCCTTACTCATTGAAATTTCCGAAAAATAAAAGTTTCGTGGACACATTGGGTTGGATTGAGGTATACTTTCTTCCTTTGAGTTGGCTGGTCTCTGTCCACTCTGCCTGCCAGCACTGGATGAGATTTCGGCCGAATATTAAAGTGTAATCGGAGGCTGAGACAGTTTCCGATGGGTTAGGGAGGTTCGTTCCCAATTTGGCCAATAGATATACCGCCTCATTGCCCGGGATCCCAGAGTTCACACGGGATCCAACCCAGTACCACCTCTCCACCCAAAATCTGAAGTTTATATAGGAGGTATCTAATATCTAAAGATAAAAGATCATCTGGTCGGGATAATGCTGGAGAGAGAACGGCCTGGAGGGAGAACGGACTGGAGGAAGAACGGACTGGAGAGCGTTTTGAGAGTCGCTGAGGAGAGTTTTAACCCTGTAATGGCGTATGGTCAGAGCCCTTATAGCCTCTCTAATAACAAGACATTCCGCTGAGAAGACTGACGACTCGTCTCTGAGCCTGAACATTTTATTAGTGTTATATTAAAAAAAGAAGCCAGCCCCTGTACGCTCTTTGTCACTTTTCGAACTGTCTGTATAGATAGGTGCCAGTAGTGCCAATCGGAATTAAAAATCGATTTGAAAATATGAGGTGCGAATATGCCATTACTGACACCCAGGTTGAGAGCAACTTTCGGTTTAAAACTTAGTGTGGGAAATGACAAAGAGTATACAGTAAGAACTGTGTAGCTCTCCAACAAGGGAGTTTTAATTTTTCTATAGCTGGTAACAAGAGGTGGTGGATCTTTACCCCTCCATACCGGTAAATGAGTTACCAAGTATGACAGGAGATGAAGTTTGAGAGACAGAGGGTAATCAATAAAACGCAGGATTTTGACTAAAAACCTGTTACACATAAGATGTCTGCACAGTCCAAGTGGGGGATCTGCAGCCTCCACCTGTAATGCGTTGATAGGGGAGGATTACCCGTAATTAACGGAAGAGACTGAGACCGGATCCGGTCTCAACAAGTTTTCTTGGAGGTTGGGGTTATTAAAAAGGATCCAAAGTCCAAATGGCTGCAGATAAATGCTGTATAAAAGATTTTCTGAGTCGCGGGGTGGCAACTCTCTCATGATTTTGAGGCCGGTCTGACATTTGTGGTGTATGAGTTCAATGAATGAGGTCCATCAAAGACCAGTGACCAATGTGACCTCTAGGAATCTTATTTCGTTAAAAGAATTAATCAACCGTTGGTCAAATCAAAATTTCAGGTAGACTAGACGGAGTTTTCTGGAGAATACTATGATTTTGCACTTCTGGAAGGAAGCATTAAGGCCATATTCCGACAACAACTCTGATTGCAAGGAAACCTGGAAGTTGTCAATGGATTTATCGGAGCAATATACGAACAAATCATCCGCAGATTTCAAAATTTGGACATCCGTAGATACTGACTGATAGACATCATGCGTGTAGGTACAAGTTGAATAGAATGGGTGAGAACACTGAGCCTTGCGGCAATCACCTGTGAATGGTCTTTCTAATAGGAGGGTTATTGCGGGTTCGGTTCACGTCCGGATAGGGTAGAAGGAATGTCCAATTGATCAAGCTTTGCACATAGTATAAAAATAATAACATTATCGAAAGCACTATTGGTCCAAGCATACACCTCCCAAGAGCTTTCTCCTCGATAACGATACGTGAACATCTGTGACCAAAATAGCTACGCTGTCCAGGACTTCCATTCTCTTCCTGAAATTGGATAACCAAGATGGCTGCTTCCTGTTACCTTCTATGAATCAATCTAGTCGATTTTTCACCATGTGTTCTGTATTTTTGGCTATTGCTGAGGAGAGTGCAATTGGTCGATATGATTGGCCCTGGTTTGGGTCAGTCTCTGCTTTCAAGGTTGGAATAATGATCTGAGTTTTCCTCGAGCAAGGTATATTGCCTATGATGAAAATATTTTTAATAATGTTAAGTAAATATTCTAGAGAAACTCTTTGTAATCTTTGTATAAGGCTATACGTTATTCCATCGATTCCTGGGGATGTATCTGTAACGCAGTTCAGGATCAGCTTTAGTTCCTTGTCATTAAACTTTTTGTCAATTTCTCCAAGAGCAAAGTGGGAATAGGATTGAGATATTTTATTATGTTTTGGCACTGAAGGGGGGCAAGTATGTCTGCGAATTTAAGGATCCATTTGTCTGAGGATGGATGAAGTTTAGGAGAGCTGCAACCCTCGAAGATGGTACCATCAGTTGGGAGACAAAATATGAAAATAGTTTCCTAAACAGTCACAGTGGATAATGAGAAACCACCATGGAAACTTGCAATCTATACCATTACAAAGCGAAGTACTACTACTACTACTATACCATCATGGCATATCCCACAAGTGGGGTAGCCAGCAGACCAGCTGCATATAAAACATGCAAGCTGTCCTCTCCGTGCCAATATAAAAACAAGAAATTCAGGATGGGTGGCAAACCTCATCGCTGAATTTAAGATGTAAAATGTCTTAATTTTTTCACAAAGCGAAGTACCTTTGTTTTTTAGTCTTCCAAAGAAGTGTCTGTTTTATGAAATTGGATGATTTTTAATATTATTTTTAGAGCTAGCTTATGAAAAAGTTGCATTTAGTAGTATACGTCACAAACAAAATACCAACACAACTGACATCAACAGTATATGTAAGAATCTAACAGTATATGTCACTGAAACCAGATACCAACACAACTGACATCAACAGTATATGTAAGAATCTAATAGTATATGTCATTTTTATATCAGAATCTATGAGTACAAGTCAATTTAATCTTTTATTTAAGTTATTTTTAAACTTTTGTATACACAGTAACAAAATAATACACATTTTACATTGAAATTGTAAATTTCACGTCTATATATCAATATTTGACTTCAGAAGCTTATTTTAAAAACTTTAAAATGCTCTCCTGTAAAATGTTGAAATTTGACTTATACTGTTAATGCCATGCACGAGAGATTTATTCCAACATAATATTTCATGAACAGGTAGCTCTGTGTAGCTATCTAGCGAACAAACTAAAACATATGTATGTATGTAAATGTTTACAGTTTGAAAACTTAATTTGCAGGAAATGAAATGAAAGCACTTAAGAAAATTTTCACTCAGTTTCAGACTAATTTGGCACAAAGTGCTTCGAGTTATAAAACATATGTATTCTGTACTTGTCAGATTACTTTGAGAATGTATTTTTTTTAATAAACTAGTTTATCGTCTCAACAAATCGGATTCAAAACTTATTTTATCGAAGCTGATTTTGTTTTCATATTTCTATATTTAAACATCGATTTTTGAAAAATAAAATATAGAACATTCTCTCGAATAAATTTTCATCTTTGAGTAAGGAATTCGATAGTTAATATCATAAGATTGACGAGTGTGAACAAATATGGATAATTATTTTTAATTTATACGGAGAAAGTGATAATATATAATTCATCCGTTACGGGTGGATTGCCAGAAAAAAATGATTTAGGACAAAATCAATTAAAAATGTTTTTTTTCGGGTAATGTTCAGTTATTTTTGAGAATTTAACTAAGTTAGAGTTTAGGAATAACCAATAATTTAAATATACTAATCTGAAATGGAGTTATTATGAAATATGAGTTATTATAAACCCTTTCTTACTATGAAACTCATATTAATGGTAAAGATTGAAAGACGAAGTGGTCCTTGTAGAGACAAACTTCGTGATTGAGCAATGCAGTGCCACATTTAGATTGTTTCACTTTTCAGGATCAAAATTGTTTTCTTATGAAGTGAATTCATCCTATGTTTTCACTGCCATGTCTTGTTTGACATATTTTCGAAAAAAATCACAGTTATTAAAAATTAAGACAAATTAATAAAGTTCTTGGAAGAATACAACATTAGGTATGTTTGTTTTGTTAGTGATTCTGACATTCAATGTAGACAAATAAAAGGAAAATAAATGTTTATGGTCATATCAGTAAAAGGATCTGTCATCATAAAAATGTCGTGTGGTAATCGTTTTCATCCATCATCGCTAGTAATCACTATTGATGAAACGTTTATTAACACCTTTTCAATGTGGAGGATCATCTAGAGTGATCACTACCAGTGAACAAGTCTGAACACCCTTTTAAGATAAGACTAAAGTAAGGTGTGAGGAAGAACTCTATCGACTGGCGCTTTGAAATGGACATCTTTGAAAGAGTTTATCTACAACAACGTTAGGAAGATTTGATATTATTCGCAGCGAAGAAGTTTTTTGAATTATATTTAATTTTAGGGACAGATTTTATAGTAATTAAAAATATTTTAATATAGGTAAACATACCAAGGTATCAGTTTTTTTTTCCAAAATTCATTATTCGTCCATTTTTCATTCCAGTCAAAAATGTCAATATCTTTGATGATTGACATTATCTTATGACAGCGTTTATATGTACGATGATTCTGACATTGGGTTTGGAATAAATAAGAGATTGATGGCAAATCGATTGTGTAATGTGTCGTCAACTGACGGAAATGATGAAGGTTTTTAACATTCTTATCTTTATTTTTTTCTTATCAATTTGCTCTATTGGAATGGATTCGAAGGAGAAAGACTGTGTAAATTCTTAATTTACATATTTTGTTTCTCTCCATATCACCATATTTTAACAGATTGGTATGAATGTTTGTTAACAAATTTGGAAGAGACAGGATCTCATTTAAATTATATTTATATTCGAATTAAAAGTAAAAGGGTAATCTTATAATTTATCTATTTTCAGTAGTTAAAAGTTTGTTCAAAGAAGGTGTCCATAATTAGGGTAGTGAAACCCGCAATTTTCGTTGGTTACGGTTCTGCTGTAAAATACATTCCTTGCATTATGAACTTTCAATCAAATAGTGGTGCAAGCCAGCTTTTGATAATAAGTAAATCAATTAAAATAATGTTCACAGAAAAAAACATAAAAGTTCCAAACTTTAATTCCTCATTGCCTCCAGAAGTAGTCTGGGGTTACACTACTTTTGCACTGATAGCCTCAATTAATCCATAGAATTATATCGAGAATGGTTTTGAATCAATTGACTGTCATTTCTCTGAGCTATATTCATATTTCTCTGATGTTATTATCTCAGGAATGTTGTACCTATTATGAAATAATGTTGTCCAAAACTACAATACTATTTTGATTTAATAAGACTGCATATAAATTGTTACCTTACCAACAACAAGCGTTACCTTTTAAACGTTCATTTTAAAAATGAATTATATGTTTTTATTGTATGCTTAGAAAAAGCGAAAGAAGTATATAAAAATAGATCTAGATGGCTTTCCGTTCTCTCTGCCTATCCTATTTGGGGTACGGCATGAGTCTATAGTATTGTATTGTTGTATATATTTTTTTAATTAATTTACATAAAAAATGGTTAAAAGTAAAATGATCGATAAATATCAACACTCTCTGTAAAATTATCACATTATCTGCAATAATTGTTCGTATATATTATCTTGTAATAATATATCTTGTAATCGTCTTTCTGCAGAACGTATTTGTTGTGCCAATTGAGTTGCTTCTTATCTCGGTATTCCTTACGCTAAGATATATAAGAACAAATTATCTTTTCATTGCAGTTAGCCGCATTGTCTCAACAATTACCCTACAGCTGACATATTGTGTACACCTTAATATTATTATTATATAAACACAGATATAGGTAACGCCCTACAGTGCTTGCTCAATATGTAGTTACATAGCTGGCCGTATGTAAATTGAGTAGTTTCTGCTGAAGACGTAGAGTATTAATATTTGTATATTGTGTTGTCTATACAGAATGATAATAATAATGGACTATAATATTTTACTTTCCCATATAAAACCTACTACCGTTCTGGTGCATATCTTGTTCGCTGTATACGTGAAATATTATCTGTACCTGAGAGCCATTTAGTCTTAAGTACTAATATGCCATTTTCAAATTCAATTTTTTAATCGAAAAAATCTCAACACAAAAATAAGCTGTATATAGTATATACAGCTTATTACATAGACCCTATAGTAAAGACCCCAAGCATTTCTGTACTTAAGACTCACGACTGTTGTGTTATTTCCGCTTTTTTCGTAACTTTGGCATTTTTGTCAAGAATGCACTCGAGTCCTAATGGCTCTCAGGTACAGTTATTATTCTAAAAATATCACCCTGCACTGAGACCATAGCAGCTTTTGGCCAAGGCGATCTTGGCAGGAAAGATAAAAAAAGAAATGCCAATTCAAATATCAAAAATAAATAGCGAGACAGAAATAAAAACACTAAAAAGATATCATCAAAAAGAAACAGAATCAATGAACAGTACCTACCCATCTATTCTGGCGATAAAGTCATTGTATGTTATGTTGAAAATATCGACATGAACATTTTAAATCATTAAATAATATTATAGCCTCGCCGATAGGAGAGTTTGATAGTATATTGTGTATTGTATGTATTGTGGTGGTTGTGATATTGTTATTGTATGACGCTCTAAATTAAAGACATATTGACTTCTGAGTGAAAAGTCAGTGGTTTGAACCCCATTGCTGACCAATAGTCAATACTTATTTGTTGAAGTTTTTTGGCGTCTTTCGTCAGAACGTATTTATTGTGCCAATTGAGTCGCCTCTTACCTCAGTATTCTTTACGCTATGATACAGTTTTTATAAAAACGGTGTATTGTAAAAGGAAAATGATCTTTTTGGTCGACTATCATTGTAGTTTTTCAAATATGACCCAGCCAGAACAATCATCTCCGGCCTGTTGCATACACTACTTCTAGATCTTTGATTAGTGCGTTGGTAAGCAATTAGTAAATCACCTGTATAGTTAATGACAAATTCAGTGATATATATGTAGGTGATTCAGTATATATAATAAGTTACAATCCATTGGATTGGTCTGCAACGAGTTTGGTTTTTCTTCTCCATTCGTCTCTATTCTCAGCCAGTCTTTTCAGCTCTACGTAAGAGCCACAGTTCATGTCCCTCTTCAGTTGGTCCATATACGCGTCTCTTGGTCGGCCTCTGCCATTTGTCCCCTCGGTCTTACCCTCCGCGATGGCGATGAGTAGTCCTGGGTGCCTGATGTTGTGGCCTATCCAGTTAGCTCGTTGTTGGCCGATTCTATTAAGAAGTTGCCTTTTTTCGCCTACCCTGGTTAATACTTCTTCGTTTTCGACGTGTTCCGACCAATGGATCTTAAGCATGCGTCTGTAGCACCACATCTCAAAGGCCGCCAACCGTCCGCTTTCACTCTTGCTGATGGTCCACGTCTCACAACCATAAAGCAGAATGCTCCATACAAAGGCTTTAGTAAGGTTCTTCCTTACGCTTAAATCAATATTTGGGGATTCCAATATCTTCAATTTTTTGTTAAAGGCAATCCTTGCCTGGTTTATTCTGCTCACAATTTCCGATTTGGAGCGTCCATCCTGGTTTATTCTGCTGCCCAGGTACACGAATTCTCCTACCTGCTTGATGCTCACTCCATTTATGGCAATGTTCGCAGTCGCTTCCTCTCTTCCCACGACCATACATTTTGTTTTTTCTTTATTTCTTTTCATGTTGTACTTTGACAACAGTATACTTTCCATTTTTCTTAAGGCTTCGTTCAGCTCCATCTCGGAGTCTGCGAGCAGTGCTATGTCGTCAGCATATCTAATCATGTCGACCTTTTTCCCATTTATTTTTACTCCTGTCCAGTTCTTCATTTCTTCTCTGAGGTCATCAATAGCTCGCTGTATATAGCAGTTAAAGAGAGCTGGCGACATTGAGCATCCCTGTCTTACACCTTGTTCGTAAATCAAATGATTCAGTAAATTTTCGAAATCACCTTGAACTTGTAATTTAACATAATCTTGCCATTTAAGCGTTCCTTCCTTCAGCGCTTTTTAACTGTAGAACGTACTGTGTAGTGTTTGGTTGAAAAGCATTACAGAGGCTTACTTTATAGAAGCTTGCTTGCACACGATGTAGTTAATAATTATAATTCCTATATATACACTAGTGCATCACAAATGTTTACAGAAGGTAGGACAAATGACTTTAGGGCGACAATGAGACTGAAAATTCACGGTTTTAGGACACGACTAACATTAATAAATAACGAACTTTTACGAGCTGCTTCCGAAAGACAAGAACAACAACTGACACAAAGGTGGATTGCATATTTAATTAATTAAGAAAGTCTGTAGGTATATTGAACCTATACCAGTTTAGTATGATCTTCTTTCTACTTATTTCTACTCTAATATGTATTATTTTTTTATCATTTGTATTATATTGTATGTATTTTAATATGGACTTGAGAGGTTTGCACACTCCACCTTCAAGTCTGGAGTAAATAATAAATAAATAAATAAATAAATAATAATAATATGTACATATTTTATATTATATTAAACCTTATCATCATACACCTCCCTTCCCTTAATAACAATATGTAGGTATAGAGTGTTCTCATATGTACCTATTATAACATCACTTGTAAGTTATACCTGCTGTGCATATAATATTATTATCTACAGACAAACTATATATGTAGTTTATATCGCAAACGAGAAATCTCAAATATTAAACCATGCACAAAAACGTTGAAGAAAATAAGATATTTAAAAATTAAAATAGAAAATATAATGGGTCAGTTGGAAGATATCCCGCTTCTGCGATAAACTCGCCCATTGCACGAATTGTCATGTTTTTTTCTACTGTTGATTGTTTTTTGTGCAATAAAGATTTTTATTATTAATTTTTATATAAACAATGCTAAATTTTCATTCGGATTTTTCGGTTATTTATTTGCGTAAGTTTCTCTATTAGTTGTCTAGTAAATATAACGTCTACAGCGGATTAACAAACTTACACGCTCAAACTAACATATCACATTTACAAAATAATAGCATTCGGTCTTTTTTCATACTTTTGATACAATTTAAACTGACGAATAATATAAAGTATTCAGAATATAAATTTTGTAAAATTGTTTGTCATATTATTATTACAAGTAGATAAAATTTTGTACAACGTGCTCTCCCAGTGTATGTGTGCTTCATTTTTTCTTTGTTTTTCATTCTAAATGTGTCTGTTTTCACTTGTTTGTAGAAACTTCACGTACCATAGTTGCGGAATCTAACCAACCACCATCCAGGTAGAATGCACTCCCCATTATTATATCATAGTTCAGGACGACAAAACTACGTCTTTGTGGTTCTATTGTTGATTATCCGGCACGGTTTACACCGGCACATTTATGCGGTATAGTTAACTAATATAGCAAACATAATACCCACACACATTTTAGATTGTTTAGAGAAGAGGTTTGTTGAGTTATTTTTAGTTTTTTTTGAATATGTATTTAAGATAAGAAATTTCACGAAATTATGTTATTAAATGGATTTAAAAGTTGTTTATAAGACTATTTGTTTGAAGGAAATTTATTTGTAATAATTATTTTAAAGTAAACCAAAATTTGTTTAAAATCTTGATGCATTTTCAATAAAGGTACATGACTCGAACTTTATCCGAATTATTTAAAAAAAATATCGTTTTTCCATGTGAGAATTAAGGATAGTTTTGACATGTGGAATGAATGAATAAGGGAAGGATGCCAAAGAGAATATGCCTATCTGAAAGAGGGGATGTGAAAAAATGGATGTCCGAAAAACACGTGGCCTGATCACGTGGATCAAATTCTCAAAGACGGCCGTGTGATAAGTAAGAGAATCCAACGTGCGTGTACGAGAATTTTTATGTGTATGTATAAGAAGCGTGGGATACATGTTCCATTCTCTCTTCCTAACTCACTTGGGATACGGCGTAAGGGTATAGATAGAAATAAATAGAAGAATTTAGGAATTTTGGGGTCAAATTGGAACATTAGGCTGTTTTCGTAATTGATTAACAAAATAGATAAGTTTTTATTATAACATAAAGACTATTATTTATTTATTGTGAACAGTAGTGTTTTCAACTTGCTCCTGAATGTGGTGGTGAGTTGCATTACTCTCAGATCAGCAGGCAATCTATTCTAGGCTACTGTATTATTATAATATACTACTGTTTTATTATTATTATCGTACTACAGGCGATTGTTGTTCTGAACAATGTGCGTTTAAGTTATAATTACCTTTCACTATCTCGATGTAAACTACGTTCGAAACGTTATTATCCTCTGTTTAGTTATCCACAATAATGTATAGTACTACTATAGTACACTACGCTATGTTGCAAATACTTAAGTTCGTTTGCATATATATCCTCTATAACTTGTTTAACAGAGTCGCAAAAGAAAATCAATCGATTCATTGAAAACTTTCATTTTAGAGCGTGCTCTTGAGTAGTTAAAATGTTTATAATTTAGTCATTAATGGAAAAAATATCGCCAATATGTGGGCATCTCGATAATTTTCATTGTTGCCGTATTTCGTAATAAAGTAAAAGTTTTTTGTAAATATTCAAGGATATTCAAAAACGCATGTACCTATACCTAAAAATAATTTCTATGGTATTGACAATTTTAAAACATTTCATTCGCCAATTCATGGCAAGCTTGTTTATGAGATTCTCACAGTCTTTTTATTTATAAATTTGGTAGGTGTATATTTTCTAATGGAAGCCGGATCTAAAGCTAGTTTATAATATATAATATATTTTGTGGCGCAGGTTATTTTGTAGGTATAACAGATTACCAGGTGCACAATACGCCATTCAGGTTAGTTCCACAAAGGCAACTTGTCCAATTTGAGCCACTAAACTTGAAATAATCTTCTACCAACACACCCCCAGCCCCATCCTCTATACAATTCTCTCTAACTCACCTACCCTCTTGGACCCCTAACCGTAGTAGTATTTTATAGGTATACCTATTGTGCAGTGTGGTGGTGTGGAAAAGGTGTCAACTTGAATATAGCAACGATTTCGATAGTGGGTGTAGTAGAAATAATAATAATGGCTATTTGAAAAAGATTGCCATTCTGTGATAAATTATATTATTACTATAGTGCACTCGTTTCATGTGACGTCTTAGCACGTTTTTATTTTTAAGATTTTTTTAATAAAAATATCGCATTTGATTTTCTAGCGTCAAGTCACATAAAGACATTTCTGCCATCTATATATCTCGCTCATTGAAAAATAAATACTACAGGAAAATACTAAGGTAACCGATGTGGTTCAAAGAATACCAGAACAGAATTGGAGTTGGGCAGGTCATGTCGTGGCACGTAATTATGTCTTATGGTAAATGAACGAAACAGTTTCTGGACGGAATGCCTAGAATTAGGCACAAAAGCGTGAAACAGGATGATCCCATGATCCCACGAGAATTATGGGCATGCACTGGAAGAGATTTGATTCAAACAGAGAATTATGGATGTGCAAAAGGGATACTAGATACAAGAAGGAAAAATAAAAACAAATGCTTTCTTTAACTAGATTGATGAGAGAGAGAGAGAAAAAAGATATTTCATAATTTTGTGTCATTAGGTTTCATTTATTCACATTTAGGTATATATCAAATTTTCATTACAACACAGTTGTAATACAAGATAAAGAGAGGTCAAGAACATAGATATGAAACACTGAGATTTTTTTCCAGGGAGATTATTTTTGTATTACATCTTTTTTGTGAATGTTTGACATTGAAAGCTAACAAAAAAAATCTATTTTTTTCTATTCTTCAAAAGTTTATTTTCATGGTTGATAATTATATAATTTTTTATTTATTATTATTTTCGTACAAACGAACTTTGTATTGATCTATGTTAGTGCTAATTTTAATTTCAGTTCAAAATGTAATAAAGTGATTGAATAAAAAAAAGGAAAAAGGGGGAGGGAGTAGGAGTGACGGGATTTAGGTTTCAGAGAGGTTTCATCATTTTATTATGAACTTGAATAGTGAGCTTAATCTAGGTTATGCATTGTTTGTTCTTCTTAAATAATCTGGATTAGAAATATATACTCGTTGCGTGAAGTTAGTTTGCAACGGGTGGAATCGGACTCGTGATCTTTCTATTGAAAGCCCGAGACTCTACCATCAGGCTAACGATCACTTCAGTCAAATTAAAATGGATGATAATCAAAATGAAATGCGTTTGGAGGTAACGTCAAAAATTGTGTATTAATATATACATAAATAATAGTATAACAATAAATACGAATAACAAATCATTGCTGTAATTTGTACTATTTACATTGGTGATGTACCTAGCTTCTTTCTGGTCAATTTCATTAGCGATTACCCCGACCAATCGAAACGTCGGATATATTATCTGATTAGTGGGTAATGGAATACAGAATCAATTTAATTAGGCAAATCATTGACCAATGAGACGATTGAATTGCTCGGGTTGGTGAATTTATTTGCAAATGATATTAGTAAGAATGAACGATCTTTATTGTATAATTTATTTAAATATCGAACGGATTCGTACATAATAATATTAACTACAAATCGAATTCATTCGACGAGATTTTATTCCAAATTTAATAGATCGCTTTCAAATGATTTTTCCTCTTTTAAACAAAATTTCTCCAGCGGATTTAATATTTTAAATTATCTTAATATACTGTACGAAAAACACATGTGGGATCTACAAAATTAACAATATTTCAAAATAAATCGGATTCGGTATATTTCGGATTCGGACAATTTATTAGATTTAATAAATTGTACTGTTTTTAAATGATTGCCTTACAAGTTGTGTTAAAAGATCCATCCTATTGCGTTTTTTCCCACAAGAAGAGTAGTCAGCGGACCAACTGCTTGTAATAAATATGCAAGTCGTCCTCTCCATGTTAATAAAAGTTAAGACATTCAGGTTGGGTGGTATATATATATATATATATAACTCATCGGTAAAATGATGATGTAAAATGTATTATTCAAAATGCATTACGAATAAGTGTTCTTTACAGGATACGCAAAAAACTTAGCTGAAAGCTTAGCTTATTTCTCTTATCCTACAGTACAGTTTGCAAACTGGTGGATATAATTATATTTCGATTCATGAATATGTCAAAGCAAATCATTGTTTAATGTATTAATTTATTGTCGACTCACAACTTATTAGTTTTTTGGGTTAAGTTTATTTAAAAGCTGATGGTTTGTTAATGAGGTAAAGGTTAGTTTGGTTAGTAGGTAAAGTTTATTTATTAAGTAAGGTATAAGGTACTTGGGGGGGAAGTCACCCCTACCAAGCGCGTCCCCCTGGGTGGCGGATTGGGGGAACCCGTGACTCAGGATTCGTTCCCTGTCATGGCTACTCCGAATAATCAATAAGGAGTCGTGGACCAAACAGAATGCCTCTGCATGTCACTCCAGCATGTAAGGTATAACCTACACCTGAATCCTATTCTCTCTCCTAAAAGAGTACTCCCATCCCGTCACACAAGTTCCCATCACTCCGGAAGGAGCCAACCTTCTTATCCAAAAACCCCAATCTAAGGTGTCATCCGACCCGTGCCGATGGATGCGTGGCTAACGGGTAGGTTAGTCATTAACGGAGGCTCTCTGATACCAGGCGACCTCAGGGCGATATATAGCCTTACCTCTACATGCGGGGCTCTGTAGGGGTGGACGTTTATTTCCCTAGCTTCTCGTGGGAACAATATGGAAAATGTAAAACAAAAAATGGAAAAGATTATTGAGGACACGAAGAAGATGGCTGTGGAGGATGTATATGGCACCTCCACAGTGAAAAAGATGGAAATGGAGGATGCACCTGGCACCTCCATAGAGAAGAACATAGATGTGGAGGAGGCACCTGGCACCTCCACAAAGAAGAAAATGGATGTAGAGGAGGCACCTAGCACCTCTGCAACAAAAAAGAAGGATGTGGAGGATATACCTGATACCTCCGCATCCACAGAAAAAGGAGACATAAAGTCACTTGACCACTCGATGCAACTGGAAGATAAGAGGCACACTAGGCCCTACCTGACGGGAGCAGCGAGAAGGCGGTTAAAGAAACTTCTTGTAGAGGGCAGGAGCCGTGAAGAGGCAATGACCCTCTGCATAAAACCTTTTAAACCCGCTTCGGAGGCCCACTCCAAGGAGAAGAGGGCTAGCAAGAGGCCACGCTCTACGGAGGGGCCTCCAAGAGAGGGCAAAAAAATCAGAAAGCATGGAGACACCTCAGGTCCCAGCTTCAAAGATATAGCTTGCTCTATTAGAGTAGGCATTCGGGACATAAACAAAAGCCTGAATGATGAAGAGATGAGACTGATTGCAGAATCAATACTCAAAAAAGTGGATGAAATCTCGGGCAGTGGAATGGGCCCAAGATTTCTGGGAACTCACTTTCGGGCGGGTTGGCTGATCGTGGTCTGCGGCGATGATCGCAGCAGGTCGTGGCTGGCTAGCTGCGTCGAAAGTTTGAGGCCGTATGAAGGGGCTTGTCTACGGGCTATGGATGAACAAGACATGCCCAAGCCTATCTTCGGAACAGCATGGATTCCGGGTTCCCCCTTGGAGACAAGAGTCTTGCTGAACCGACTTGATGTGCAGAACATAGGCCTGAACTGCCTAGGATGGAGAATCCTTAACCGAAGTGCCCACGAGGGAAAGGGTCAAACGGTAACTTTTTCCTTTGACAATGCCGCCCTCGAGGGACTAATGAAGATCCAGTTCAGGCCTATCTTTGGGTTTGGAGCCATACACATACGTGTAAGGGCACAAACTGGCAGGGAGCAGATCCCAGGGCTTCAGGATGTGAGGATCGGAACCTCCGCAGTGGAGCAGTCTAAGGATCCGAAAGGACCTGTCTGCCCTGCCGTGGAGACCGAGACCCTGCCTGGCCCCAGCGGAAATGTACCAAATGCCACCCCGACAGAAAAAAGACCTGTGTTGGTGGGGACGGCGGCTTCCAAGAAAGGAACACTGACCCTACTCAGGCAGAAGCAGGTCAATACTTCAGCTGGAGAGGACCCCAAGGAACTCCCCAACAAAAGGCGACGCAACAGGGGCTCGCGGAAGAGGAGAGGTGCTCAACAGCCCTCTCCCACCGTAAGGCACGTTGATGAAGCCTCTAAATAACCCTCCCTCACCCTATCCACCCAAATCCAAAAATCATGTCCAAACCCTTTCCTATTAACCTTCCACAAGGCACAACGCCTTCCTCTGACCACCTCCCTCTCCAAACTTCCACACCCAACCATTCCATTAATCAAGCCACGTTCAAGATAATTCAAATAAACCTACACCATGCGAAGGCTGCCTCCGCATTACTCTCCGAAAAAATGCTACGGGAGAAATTGGACGTGGCTCTGATACAAGAACCGTGGATCATCAAAAATACGGTTGCAGGACTTGGAACCGCGGGCAGGGTTTTATACACCACCAACGGAGATAGACCAAGAGCCTGTATTATATTCGCTCAAAACATTAAATTTCTGCCAATACCGGAAATCTGCACGGATGATCTGGTAGCAGCATATATAACACTCCCTGGACAGGAATCCCAAAGAATAGTAATATGTTCTGCGTACCTGCCTGGAGAAAAAGATGACCCAACGTTGCAATTAGCCCCAATTGTGGACTACTGCGCTGACCAGGGAGCCCAATTGATCCTAGGATGCGACAGTAACTCCCATCATACTACTTGGGGAAGCACGGATACGAATCATAGAGGTGAAATACTATATGATTACCTCCTAACGAACAAACTGCACACACTCAATAGTGGCGCCATTCCAACTTTTGTCACTAGAGTGCGAGAAGAGGTATTGGATATTACTATCTGCACAGAGTCATTAGTGGACCGCACACGAGACTGGTATGTCTGTGGGGATATAACTATGTCAGACCACAAATACATCAGATTCAACGTCCTAGCTAACAAAGCAAGAGAATCTGAATCTTACCGGAACCCCAGGGTTACTAACTGGGACGGCTACAGGCACCAGTTAGAGGAAAGCATAAAAAATATGACAAAAACTGTTAGATCAATCGAGCAGATTGAATCAGCGGTAGGGGATCTCAATTTGTGTATGTTGAACGCATACACAGACAATTGTCCCTTAAAAACCATCAATACAAACCGCAAGGTACCTTGGTGGAATGAAAAATTGAATCTACTAAGGAGAGAATCCCGGAGACTCTTCAATAGAGCTAAAATCAATGGTGACTGGGAATCCTACAAACAGGCCCTTACGGAATTCAATCGTGAACTAAGGAAGGCTAAGAGAATGTCTTGGAGGAGGTTCTGCGAAGAGATCAATGGTCCTTCGCATGTAGCCAAAATCCACAAGATATTGTCAAAAGCACCTCCATCCTATCTAGGTCTATTAAGAAAGACCGATGGAACGTTTACCGAGAATGTAGAGGAGACCCTGAAGCTAATGGCACAGGTTCACTTTCCAGGATCGAATATCACTGAATTGGACACTCTACAAACACAGACTACAAAAAAGTCCAGACCGGACATTGAAGACTGGAGAAGAGCGTCTGAGATATTCAGACCCAATCAGGTTTCGTGGGCTATTGACAGCTTTCAGCCATATAAATCTGAAGGGGAAGATGGCATTTTTCCTGCCTTACTGCAGCAGGGTGCAAAAAGCATCCTGCCTGTAATAATTAAAATCTTCAGAGCAAGCTTTGCGTGGGGATACATACCGACGGATTGGACTAAGGTTAGGGTAACGTACATACCCAAGGCCGGAGACAAAGATAAGTCACAGCCTAAATCCTACAGGCCAATTAGCCTTACCTCCTTCCTGCTTAAAGCAATGGAGAAAGTGCTAAATTTATACATAAGGGAGAAATATCTCAAGATAAAACCCCTACATGCTAAACAACATGCCTATCAAACAGGCAAATCTACAGAATCCGCTCTGATCGAACTAACAGACAGACTGGAAAAAGCCATAGAGGACAAAGAAATTGCCCTATGCGCTTTCTTAGACATTGAGGGAGCTTTTGATAACACCTCAACGGATGTCATACTTAAAAGCATGACTGAAAGGAGCATCGACCAAACGACGCTTAATTGGATCGAAGCGATGCTGTCAAATAGGACTGTCAAAACGACCCTTTTAGACAAAACATTGGCTGTTCGAATTGCGAGAGGATGTCCTCAAGGAGGTGTTTTATCACCCTTGGAATGGTCCATCGTAGTCGATAGTCTTTTATGGAAGCTAAATAATGCTTATTTTAACACACAGGGCTATGCAGATGATCTGGTAATTACGGTTGTAGGAAAATTCCAAGGCACCGTTTCCAGCCAAATGCAAAAAGCTCTGAAATTGGTGGAAACCTGGTGTAAAGACTACGGTCTCTCAGTGAACGCCAACAAGACTGTTATAGTCCCATTTACCAACAAAAGGAAGCTGGGTGGACTTAAAGCACCAACTCTCTTCGGGAAGACTATAACATTTTCCAAGGAAGTTAAATATTTGGGTCTAATCCTGGATCAACGACTGACATGGAACCCACACTTGGAACACATCACCAAGAAAGCAAAAATAGCTCTAGGTACGAGCTATAGGATAGCTGGGTTGAAATGGGGCCTTCAACCGAGGCAAGCCCTCTGGCTCTACACAGCTATGGTTAGACCAATGATCACCTACGGCTGTGTGGTATGGCACAAGAAAACTCAGCAGAAGACATGCATAAATGTCCTGAACAAGATTCAGAGACTTGCATGTCTTCTCACAACGGGCGCTATGTCCTCAACACCCACGACTGCCCTAGAGGCGATGTTGTGTTTGAGCCCATTGCACGTACATGTGCAAAAGGAGGCTCGCATGGCATTGATACGGGCGGCAAAGGGAGGTAGGAACAATTGGCGCTCCAGCATAATGAGAGGATTATATTCAGACCTCCACAAAGCACCCATCATGGATATGCCCACAGATACCATGAATGTGGCTTACAGCTTTGTTAAATACTACACAATAGACATACTTGAAAGAGAGACATGGCGAGAGAATGATCCCTACACCTTTCGAGATGGAGACATTATATGGTACACAGATGGATCCAAAAAAGATGGTCGGGCAGGATCTGGAATCTTTGGCGTCCACCCTAAGTTGAGCAAATCGGTCTGCTTGGGAGAATATGCTACTGTTTTCCAGGCTGAAATGAGCGCAATTATGGAGTGCGCTCATATGAACCTTCACCGATCATATCATAACAAAAAGATTAATATCCTCTCAGATAGCCAGGCGGCGCTTAAAGCCCTAGGTTCTGTAGAGGTGAGATCTAAACTAACTTTTGAATGCATACAGGTTCTGAATCGCCTAGGCGAGAAAAACGCGGTAAGGCTGGTTTGGGTACCGGGGCATTGTGGAGTCATGGGCAACGAAGCTGCTGATGAACTTGCTAGAACTGGCGCTGAGGAGCCACCAATAGGTCCTGAGCCCATATGCGGATTACCGCTTAGCACTATCAAGCTTAGTCTAAGAAACTGGGCCATGGACCAGAGCCACGAAATTTGGTCCAATTGCATAGGGTTGAAACACGCGAAGGAACTAATGATAGGGTACTCGCGGAAGTTCACCACAGAAGTTCTAAAACTTAATAAAAAACAAATAAGGATTCTAACCAGGACCTTGACGGGACACTGCAGACTACGGAAACACATGACAAAAATAGGACTGTCAGATACCCCAGTCTGCAGATTTTGTTCAGAGGATAATGAGACACCTATCCACATCCTCTGTAACTGTGACGCACTCGCTCGCAATCGAAGTCACATCCTCGGAGGACCACTGCTGGACTCGGAGAAAGTGAGGCTTCTCACACCAAGACAAATCGTGAGCTATATGACCCATGTAGGTCTTGAGAGTGAGATATGACACAGAAGGATGTCACAATAGATCTACTATGGTCGCAGTGACACAAGGGATACAAGGTCCCTTAACCTTCAAAATAAAAAAAAAAAAAAAAAAAAAAGGTATAAGGTAAAAATAGAAAAACTATTAAATTGTTTGATTTGCCTGTTGCCTGCACCTGTAATATTGGATAAATACAATAAATAATATTTTAACTTCCCCATCTGACTCCCAAGATAATGGTGTACAGGAAAAAATTAAAAAAAATCCTACCTTCATTATGATGACGAATTCTAAAATACTCTATGTACAGTACATAAAGAATGAATAAATAAATAAATGATTCTCATCAACATTAACGTAATGGATACTACCAACTAGACAATCTGAACTTTACATTGCTCCTTCCAATTAATAATTAACACTGCCAATAGACTATAGATAGCGAAAGGTTAATCGAGGCAATACTTGTAATAAATATACAATAGATTCATTTATGTAGACTTATATATTGTGTAACATGTTGTGTGTGCGTACATGCCTGTGTGGATGTGTGTGTGTTTTTGTGCGAGTGTCTGTTATTGGATATTATTGTTCCAATGTTGGTAACATAAATTGAGTTTGCAAAAGGTCCAGAAGCAAACCATCAGCGCTGAGTTTGTAATTGATGTCGTATGTTGTGTTGTTGAGTGGTGGCCTGGTGGAGGTTATCGTAGGGGGTTGAGGGTGGGTTCGTGCGGTTTTTGAAGGAAAATTTGTCCTCACTTGTCTCATACACAGGGTCGTCGAATTGATTAAAACGACGTAGCCCTGATTTTTTAAATATTTGTTTTCTATTCAGTTGTTGTACGTTATTCAGGATTTCCCAAAAAAAAACCCGTGGAGACTCCGGCAAAAATAGGTTTCTCACTTTTTTGTGTAATTTTTTGAGTGACCTGTAAAAGGAAGGTGTTCTTAAAACCTCACCTAGAAGACAAATAATATTTAGAATTCAACGTAAAGTCGTCGTGTTCCACAAGTGGGGGAGTCGGCGGTTCAAGTGTCCGTCTTATTTTGCTTCTTTCGATCTGTTTATATGTTGATGAGGTGCATACATGTTTTTCAATATTGCTAACACGAGACTGTTGCTAACCGTGCATAATTTAATCAAATGTTAAAGTTTAAAAAAACCGGGTTAATTTTTATGCGGAATGTAGAACGGAAATTGGTGTAATAATCGAGAAGAATGTAAACAAGTAACGATGGTTTAGCCGTGTGGAATTGATGAATGATTAAGAAAATATATTTGGCTGAAAGGAATGGTGCTCGAGGAAGTGGCCGTCTGAGGATCAAATGTCAATATCATATTATACAGCAGGGCTACTCTTGACACAATCTAAATACGATCTTAATCTCAGAGTCTTGATCTTGATCATACGACGCACGAAGTGACTATTGGACAAAAATACACGCATACCGATCGCGCGGTAGTGGTAGCGCGGTGTTTTTGACCATAGTCCCTTCATGCGTCGTATGATCAAGATCAAGACTAGATTAAGATCGTGTTTAGATTTTGTCAAGAGTAACCCTGCAGGTTCTACAGAACGGAAGCGTGTTGAACACATTAATAAACAAAAAAACATGCATGAGGAATTATATGTCTGTGACGGTTGCGAAAGTTGTATTCAAGAATAGGAGGAGGTGGGGCTCGATACTTACTGCCTACCCCACGAGGGAAGTAGCGTGATGGTATGTTTATAATTTTTTAACTTAAGTGCTGTTTTTGTATAAGGGTGAGTTTCCCCAATCGATTCACATAAATACAATATTTATATATATTCATTCACTTATTTCTAGAATTTTCTCAGAGTGGATAAGCATAGGTTATACATTGCGTTTTTTTAATGTATGTGTACGTGTAGGTACCCATGTGTTTGTTTATGTGTTCAATATTTGATTAAAGTTATTGTATTACCCTGTGTTTGTACAGTAGGGTGGAACACTTTTGTATGAATTTTTTTTTTCAAATGTCAAATTGTAATACCAGGTAGAAGTTGCCTTATATAATTGTGAATATATATATATATATATTTAGTTACAATCCATTGGATTGGTCTGCAACGAGTTTGGTTTTTCTTCTCCATTCCTCCCTATTCTCAGCCAGTCTTTTAAGCTCTACGTATGAGCCACAGTTCATGTCCCTCTTCAGTTGGTCCATATATGCGTCTCTTGGTCGGCCTCTGCCATTTGTTCCCTCGGTCTTACCCTCCGCGATGGCGATGAGTAGTCCTATATTGTGAATAACACCCATTAATTTGGATGTTCTAGCTCAACAGCAAGAGGTCCCGCCATAGACTTAAAATTTCATTTTTTAAGTTATTTACAGACGCTTAGTTTAGTACACCCTATGTACAAGTATTAACTAAATATAATAATATGTTATGCATATAAATGATAAGATTAAAGTATATTTAAGTTAATAGAATCATTTATTTAAAAAATAAACACAGTTTCAGATAGTTGTGTCGGTATGAATAACATCATTTTTTATAACAAAAATCCTTTTTCGTCTCAAACTTTGGCATGAGCTTTCGAGATGCTAATTTAGACTTTACGAATCCCTCTCTTCTTGTCTTATCGCATACACTAAGAGCTGCTTCTATCACACCTTTAACTGATCTTTCCACAGCCTGGGTGTGGCAAGGCAGTCTCACTAACTCCAAAACTGAATCTCCTCCATTTTCAATCAGATGTTGTAACTGCTTATCGGAAATACTCATCAGTATTGAGGTTTCGTATATATTTTGTTGCCAGTTTATCAATTCTATGTAAGGACTTGCATTTAAGTCCACTTTTGGCACCTCAAACATGCGCGAAACAGAATTTTTATTCACTTGACGAGCTTTTAAAATGCGTCTAGTTCTCTAATCTGCTTACGTGTATCTGTTATCGTACTCAACAACAAGTTTTCTGGATGAGCAAAGCAACTGTTCCGAATTAAAACAGGGTTCACAATCGCTAATAATTCGTTCAACAAATATCTAGTGCTGTTAATTTGCTTCCATAAATGTTTTGAACCATCTTTAATGCTTTACCAATTTGACCTGCAAATGATTTAGATCCTGCAGTAGGGCCATCCAAATAAGAAAACAAATGCCTCAATAGCAACTTATTGGCGTGTTAGAGACAAATTATCCAATGCAATGGTCGAGATAGTCTATTTTCCAAAAAGCCAATCACGCCTCCCAATTTTCCTGTGTTTGTGTTTGTTCCATCACATCCAACAGCCATTATACTCTCTGGTGATATATTTTCAGTCGTCAAAAAGCCGTGGATAGCTCTATCAATATTTCTTGCACGGCCCGATATTGGAAACACGTACCCAACATAAACAGAACCTGGTTCTTTAATAATCGAAACATGTTCCTCTGGTACAATCACTCTAAATCTTTTCGATCCTTTTAAAACAGTTTTAGCCGTCTGGTTTTTCCTTCCATCGAAATATAAGGCAGAAATTTCTGTTACTCTTTCTTCTATTAAAATTTGCTCGCAAACTTTCTGTCTTATTCTTCTGAGTTTCATCCTGCCCACGACGTTAGTCGACTGAGCCTCAGAGTCAGCATCAGAAGCGGAATAATAGCAATTTTTTAGTCTGGATAAAATCCGTTCTTCCTAAAACCATTAGTCTGTTAGTGCGTTGGTCTTCTAAAAATATTTGTTCCTCTTTTGGAACTTTTTTTTCTCTCAAACAAGTACAGTTTACAATTTTTTTACATTATTACATGCAGCTATGTCAAAAAACTTTCTACTTTGTACTCTGAATTCTTCTACCTTTCTTTCCTTAAGTTTCTTTGAGTGATATTTTTTAAGTAACTGTAAAACTCGTTTGTGTGTAACAATTGAAATAGAAGATTTTATCCACAATTCTTCAATTCTGATCGGAATTTTTTTATTTTATTTTTTATTTTGACATATTCATGCTTGTTTGAATTGATATAATTAATGCATTTTTTTTTATCGTTGACATTTTGTTTCCTATTGACTTCTTTTGTTTTGCTTTGTCAATTGTTTTTTTTTTATTATTGACTGTTGCTTCATTAACTAATTTCTTCAAATTTATATAATAATGTATTCTTGACTATTATGTCTGTTTGTGTTTGTTGTTTGTTAAACTGCTAGATTAACATGTAAAAGGCTCACGCCGTGTATTGATTTAAATAAATAAATAAATTTTTGTTCCAACTGTATCGGCAATTTCCAAAAATGTAGGTTGTTTTGTTTTATGTTATTCTTTATTTTTAAGTCTTGTCGAAACCATTCAAAGAATTTCATCACATTCTCATACGTAGGTAGGATATTCTCCTTCAACTCTGCACTTTCACCAAATATTGGACGTTTTAACTTTTGTCTTGTAGAAGTCATATTTATACACTTAAAAACGTACATCAACTAGTACCAACTGGTGAAAATAATTGAAAACCTTCCACCTTGAGACAATATTATCGACACTAGTTGAAACAAAACACTGCAAATTCGTAGATCGAAGCGTGCTGCACCTCACTTTGTCCCGCATTTTGCTCGACTGTCGCAGTGCCAAAGTATATTAAAATGTTGAAATATTTGATTGCAACAGCTAGCTAGCTATATTTGAATATGTTTTTGAATAAAATAAATCCATTTTAATAAGTTCTGTATTGTTTTGTAGGCCGCGCAAATAGCCCTTAAATTGTCCTTTTTGTAAATATTCGATGTCTTGGCGGGGTCTCTTACCGTTGTCTGATATTATTTATATTTTTAATGCAGGCAATTGATGGCAAAAGGCAACTAAATACAACTATTCGAAATAAAAATTCGAGAAAAAAAAATTCGTTCCACCCTATTGTACAGTGACGCTCAATAATACATAATATGTACTATATTATGCCTAAAGACATTAAGCATTGCAAGGAAATCTTTTAAATGGACATTTTCGATTAGGCGATAAGTAGATATGTGTGTTTTGTTTCGGGACTTGGGGTAAAATGGGTCAAAATGGAAGTATAAGTTGGGTGTGGGGTGGGGTATTTGTGTACACAGGGCGTAATCTTAGATTGTGGATCTATGTATTGTTGTTATGTACCTACATTTATTATTATGTATAATTGTGTATTGATTGTACTATGCACCCAATTATACCTCTATTAGTTAACAATGTTAAAGCTAAGCACGTTATAGGAATGGTAAATGTTGCTTTATTGTTATATTTTTGGAGTGGAAACTTATAATATATTCTTTGTGAACGATGCCACTATTTGTGAGTGATGCGAAACCATAAATAATTTTTATATGAAAGAAGACTAGGTACGTACCATGTTTAATTTAAATACATTTTCTTTTCCTTGAATCAGGAGTCGATTGCAACGAAATACTTCTTCCAGAGATCTCTGTCAATTGCAACTGCTTCAAATATCTCTGGATACTCCAGACCAATGCATCAGTTATTCCAATCAGTTGTTAAATTGAGTCATCAATTAAAATCTCTGTAAAATTTATAATTTAATTTAAAACTGATGAAATCAAATACTACAATCATGTATAAAAGTGACATTGGGCAACTCGTAGATCATATTACTATTTAATACATTCTTTACTTTTCTGATTGCTCTTGTTTGTAAGTCTTACATCATAATTACCTATACTTTATATTAATACTACTATTGACCTCAGTTTACCTGGCTTAAAATCTTTTTATGCAATGATTTAATTATTAATTTAATAAATCCCTCGATTTGAAATTGTATTTACATTGACCTTATTTGAATATTTTTGCTTGACATATAATTATTACTTCATCAACACTTATTATACCTCTATGACTATTTTTGAAATGACATATTATATATTTCCATTGTTTTTTTTATTTACATTCATAAAATCATTTAACAGAATTACTTTACTCTACCATCGATTGCAATCATTGAGTTGAAATGCCGACTGAGATTTATATTAGCGTTTATAATCTTTGTTGCTGTTTTCATGAGATTATTTTTTAAAGCGAACGCTGTAAATTTTTTATTTTTTTTATTTACTTATTTATTCAATTGAATAAAAAGATATATCTGGGTTTTCGTTATAAACCCAAATACAACCTTCTACACCTTTCACAGTAAGCTACTAAAAGCTTGTGTCGTGAAAGGGGAGTTTTGCCGGCATCTGGTATCGAACCACGGACCCCATGTTCACGAGGCCGAGACTCTACTTCCAGGCTACCGACGAACTCAGCTCAAATAAATATATACATATTCAATTATATTCTCAGTCTGATAACTTAGGTAATATTACATTTCTTAATAACAAGTGTTAATTTATGAGTTTTATACCTTATAAGAAAGTAAAAGAGATTGGCAATGTATTAATTAATAAGTTGAAATACACCCCCGCTCGAATTAATAAAACCTTAGTAGATGTACGTTTTTGTTTTAATCCAAGAGATCATTATAAGAACACAATCTTTCATCATGAAAGCATCCGAACAAAAGATTTATATTACTCGTATTGGAAATCTTCATCTATATTTATGTTGATAGATAATATAATTATATCCTATATATGTTATATATTAGACTTAAGGGTAGGTTCTTCTAATAATAAAACACTTCCACTACTATCCATTATAGATACTTGGAATACTTAGTTCGCAAGACGGTAGAGTAATTAATATGAGATCAGATTCTTACATTTCGTCTGCTCAGAGCTTTCCATGTAGTAATTTTACCTTATAACTACCTACCTTCTATGGAAACACATTTGCTTAATCAGGGGAGAGTAAACTTTTATGTTTCATTTAATTCTTCTTTAATATCTATAAAATAATAAATGAAATACAAAAATATTTATTAAAATAATGTTGTCTAATCTGTGATTGGATTATTGGCTGTTCGGAACTTATAAAATTCAAATACACCATAAAATTAATATTATGTCCAAAATGAAATATGACATCATCTACAAAAAAATATTTCAATAATAAGTAACTATCGCCTTTAACAATAAAATAACAGTTTACAATTGTTTCTTTACATTCGACTTATGACAATACATAACAAAGTGAAAGCAAAAAAAAAACACTTGCTATGAAGATTGAAATTAAAAATAAAGTCAATAAAAAAACATAGGTACATAGGTATTTGTGAAATAAAAAAAAACTGTTTCAACTAATATTTTGTTAAACTTCCTTAAATTAACTCATTATTCATTCATCTAAGATTTCTACTTATTTCATTATCTTGGCTATCCCTGCTGTATCCTTGGTTTTGTCTTTCGCTCTTGTCCTCATACTCCTTCCCACCTTCCTTCGCTCCTTTCTCCAGTCTCCACCACTACACAGGAAACCTTTTAGTTGGGCTTAAACCTTCAGAATTCAATTTGAAGCTCATTTGCGTTTTGAAAGTTTCCGATTGGATATTATCACCGCAGAGTAATTCCTCTTAAGCACATGACGAATAAACGAAAATATACAATTTATTTTATCAAGGTATTAATTTTATATAAGACACAACACTTTGAAGCCATTGCATGAATATAGAGGAAGCGAAAGTAGTGTAAGGGCAGGTGGAATATGCATTCGGCTCACTCTGTGTATTTCGCAGGGGATGTGGCCTGTGGGGTAAACAAATAAATTCTATATTTTCCGGCAAAGCAGTGGTCACCTAATTAATCTTTCAAACTTCTGGATTCGATTCTCAGCGGGTCAGCATATTTGTTGAAAGTATGAATACCTACCTAATTATATAAATTTATTCATTTCGGCGTTTACTGTTTTTTTTCCAAATCAACAGACTGACTGCATGTTATATACGTTCATTACTTATGGAGTCTGCCAATTTTTTCGGTAACTTTACCTGTACCCTGTAGAAGGCAAGTAACCTCCAATCCAGTGAATTTAAGAATTGGTCTTCCACTATTTTCTGTTAGTTTTCGAGTGTTCTGTAAGAAGAAGGAATATTAGAAAAACATCACGTTTAAGGCATTTGATGTCCAGCGATGAGATGTGCCACCCATCTTGAATGTTGAACTTTTACTGGCACGGAGAGTATAACTTGCATGGATGACAAGACAAGATACATTTTCCATACATTTAGCAATGAAATATGTCAACTGCTGGATATGTTCCATGTAATGTAAAAACAAAATTAGTAAGCTAGTGAAAGAAAACGGTGTTAGTGTCCAGAAAGTTTGAAGTGGTATAGTGTTGTGTCATGTACATGTACATGCTTATATTCATATATATGTAATAATAATAATAATATAATGTGTATATATACCTATATATATATATTATTTATTTTTAAATGTCAAATGTATAACTTATGTCTATATTTTTTTTTGTTTACTTGATGTCTGTAATTGGTTTTACCTCTGATACCAGCAATCCAGATTGCTGTTTTGAGTTTTTTTGGAATCTAGATTCCACTGATGGATATAGGCGTCCTCAAACTCTTCCACACTCTCCTATTTCGAGCAATACGATGTTTTCCCATCATCTGGACAACATCGTCAACCTGTTTTTTTGGGGTCTTCCTACGTTTCTTTGTCCTCCCACAGCCTTCATTCAAGAAATCTGGAAGTCCATCTGCCATACTCTCGTCTGACCACATGACCAGCCCATTGCCATTTCAGCTTAGAGACTTTATCAACAACGTTGACGTTTTGACATTCCTTTTGAATAGAGTCCGAAAAAAAATTCTGTCATATTATTTTGACAACACCCGGGTAAAAATTGTAAAATCGAATATTCCGTACCTTAAGACGATAATAATAATTGAAGATTCCTGCATAGTCCATAAATAATTGTAATATTGTTAAATAAATGAATGTGCTCTCCTCTTGAATATGATTTTAATTAAGTATAGTGGATTAATATCACAACCGCGCACGGTAGAAAATTTAACTACATTAATCGTTTGTCTGTTAATGAAAAAAAATCTCCGTTTTGTTCAAAGCAACAAATTGCAGTTACTACTACTATACCATCACGGCATATCCTAAAAGTAGAGATGAAAATGTCTTCGGAATTTTTTCGAAAACCTGCCTTTTACAGGACACTCGAAAACTTATGGAAAAGAGTTGGAGACGAATTTGCCTGGTTCTTCACGGAAAATGTATAGTAAAAAAAATACAATAATTCGATGATATACGGTAGAGAGACAAAGCTCTTAGCTGATTGATGTGAAATTATTTTGATCGTAAAATTTGTTTGGTTTCATTAACATTTTTTTCTTTAAATATCCAATCTCATATATTATTAATTTCATGACGTTACTCATGCACGTGTTTCCAAATAAAATATAAGAAAATATGATTAAAATTTTATTAATAGTTTCAATGATTGTTTTTACCGTCTACAAGTTGGTAGCCGTGATACAAACGACTTCAACGAATAAAGGTTTATAAAATGGTTTGGTTAATGAAATTTTAATTGAAATTCATCAATAATTCAAAATTTTCAGATTTATAATAATGTGTTATTCTAATAAAAGAAAGCCTTTGTCATTCCCTGGAACTTTAAGTTAAATTGAAATTATTCATCAGAGCTGAAAAACTTCCCTCTGATTTTTTTCAAGAGCAATTTATGTAAACAACAGCAGGGTTGTTCAGTAAGTGGGTGCTAACAATTGAATGAACTTTTTTATATTATTTAATTTTCACAATACACACTTAAAGAGATTGGTCACTCAATAAAAACAGGATAATAATGAAAGCTAATGGTGAATTTTCCCAATTATCGTCTTGAAAGTGGACCCATTGTATTCCGCCTCACCTTCCGCCCTTACCAATCTTCAATTCACTATACTCTGTGTGTCGAAGGGAAATAATACTACGTTAAAATTTATGAATATTTACAAGTTCTTCCTAAATAGAACTTTACAGAGATGGTAAGTCTAACTTCTACGAGATGGCTTGGTTTTGGTGTTGGAGGACCCGTCCTTTAGAATCGTCTATACAAGCGCCATTTAGGAACAGTCAATAAGTCAAATAGGAGTCAATCTTCTGGAGCAAATTAAAGATTCCACTCTTGACCAGAAAAGACAGGTTGCACTTTTTTAACATGTAGCTTGTCAGCTAGCTACCCCACTTGTCGGATTTGAAATTTACGGAGTAGAATAGTTTTTTTTTAAAATGTTTTTATGAATTGTATATTCGATGGAACTTCGTTGAAATGAGGCAACGAAATGTAATTACCTGTATTGAAAAGAAAAATGGACAGCCTTATTAAAAATATCATTTCTCGACATTGTGTAATTTCCCTTTGGTAAATAAATATATACTCTCCTATCCCTCCATCAGATAAGATCTCAGAATCAAAAAAAGGAACGAGAGAAGAATGAGAATGTTAGAATGAAAGGAGATTGTGATTTCTTCCGACAATTGCACTCTCGCTCTGTATAATAAGAGTAGATACGCTCAGCTTGTGCCATTGTGCTCAAATTTACCTTTATAATACATTAGGTATATCCATTATTTTTAATTCAAATGTATAAAAATTAGATTAGGTTATGTGGATATTCATGATGCAGACAAAAATTCTGATATGTCGTATATTCTTTTTGGAATTTATTTACGCGTTGTCAGATTGCAAATTCCACCATGATATTGAAATGAAGGATTATCTCTATTGTGATTTAATCATACACATATTCTAATGAGTATTTTTGTACTAATGGTCATTTTATTACTGATAATTTAAAGTCATCTTGACAAAATTCCTCGAGTTTTATAAATAAGTGTGCGAAAAATAAAAACATTGTTTTTTTTTTAA
Source organism: Athripsodes cinereus (assembly GCA_947579605.1). NCBI lineage: Eukaryota > Metazoa > Arthropoda > Insecta > Trichoptera > Leptoceridae > Athripsodes > Athripsodes cinereus. The sequence goes on from OX388321.1 coordinate 2,079,760, forward strand.
GTTGTATATACCTATAGTTCAATTTGACATTTTTCCATTGTTGAAATTAAGGTTTTTCTATTTGAGGGATTTCAGTGATGCCTGACAGAGTAGCTGGAATTTGCTTTCAGCGCAGCGCCGATATGGAAAAACAAACAATCCATCATAAACTTTCAGGGGCAAAATTTATTCTTAACCCTTCACCAGCATCATTCAGATAGTCTTAAGACTTTTAAACGACACCTATGCCGAAATCATCATAGTTTTTAATGTATAATTAATTACACATAGGCAGTCGCGTGCCTGCCATACATGCAAAAAAGCACAGCATGCCCATAGAATCTATGAAGAAAATATTGAAATCATCAAAAATTAGTTTGAATTTGCCGCCAAACATTTTGTTGCAAAGAGAACGATTCACAAAAATATACGCAGCAAATATACAATTTTTGTAAGTTTAGAAGTTTTTATCAAAAGCGCGTACTCAATGTATTAAAGTGTGTATACAATCGATACGTTATTTTGACTTTTTTAATAAAATCCAATAATTTACCATAATAGCTAAATTCATGGAATAGTTAATTGTTGCTTTATACGTAGCCTTTGTTATCACTAACACACACTTAAATTTTAGTGTGAATACTTAGTAGGCAATGATGCGCCAAACATGTGTATTATTGTGTATGTTTGGTTGTATGTGTGCGATTTTAAGGACAAAATAAGCAAGCATGCAAGAAGAAAGTTTGGGTGCATAGTGTACCTATATGAGTGTGTTTTTATGTGTATTGTGTGATGATTGTGTGAGTCGTACGTAATGTACTAGGCAGTTAGTAGGTATAGTTTTTAGACATGAAACGTTCTTCATAAAGGATTAATTCATATTATGATGGATGCGTGAGACAAAATAAGTTGTGTAGTTATTACGACATTTAACTTTAAAGTTACATACATACTTAAAAATAGTATTTATTTGTAGCGCAGACTTCTTGTATTTTATTTATTTATATTAAGTACTCCTCCATGAAGTCTTCGGCAAACAATAGATCTCCCACTAAAGTTTTCAAGTGTCCTTTAAGAGACATCGCATATAAACCATTTAATATCTTTAATTCAGCAAAGGGGTATGTCAACTATTCTGGATATCTTATTCACTCCATTTATTTATTATTACGAATGTAAGACCAACATGAAAACCTAGTCCCGTATCCGATTTATATATTATATTATTCTCAAGGGCATCCACTCGTTTGCGAGTAAAATAGTATATTTGTTCAAAGCATGCCCGATGTGAAAAGCCTAGTCCCGCCACTGCACATAGGTAATATAAAATATTTCATAATCATTTGAATTTCCAAATAGGACGAAATTTCTATGAGAGCTATGACTTCCTCATCAACTGAAGTGGTGATACAACCATCTATCATTTCATGTCTGTATGTGCATCATTCATTCTTTCAGCATGCTTACACTTTACACACTGCAACCACATGAATAAGTGTAACTTTGTATTGCTTTACTAGATGCAAACATACATACTGCAAACAACATCCTTACCGCACTCGAGTCAAAGTTTTCTCCAGGTGGTATGGTAATTAACCGAAGCTATGTATGTTGTACATATGATAATAATATAACAGCATATCACATATTATTATTGCAATACACGTGCATATCGCGAAAAACCGATTTTACTTATATACCTTCAACACTTAGCTTTATGTAATATGCTTTGAACAACCCACTTTTATGATGTTTCAGCCTTTACTTATAACTTTTTAATGCAAAGGATGCAACAATGCATTTAAAAAACAAAACCTGCTACGTTTGATATCGCCAATTATCAGATAAAGTTTTTTATCACTAACTTTATCGAACACATTTATGTATGCAAGAAAATCATATTTTAAATAATTGGTTTTTCATTATGTATACCATCGTTGTTAGTTAGTAAATAATATACATGTAAATGGTTTTTTATTACTAGTTAAATATTTAATAAATTAAAGATTAAAGCAAAAAATATATCAATTCTGTGTCCATCAATAATTTTTCACGTGAAAAGGAGATGCTCCATTCATAAAACAACCTTCTTATGACAACAATATCAGAACGCTAACAATCGTCGAAAGAGGTGAATAAATTGACATAAAATGGTACTTAGTGATAGAGGTTTGCTTTCACCTTTGTTCTTGAGAGAAACACAATTGGTATGATACATAATTAGGTGCTGACCTACTTGCAGAACAACTAAAGAGTAAGTCAGCCCTTATAATATACCGCGTCTTTGTACACGCTTTGGTTCGTGTTCAAGGATTACCACTTCGAATGTTTCATGTATTGCATATTGTGCACAACTTTACATAGAGGAGTCAAGCGGACAATCATACAAACATGTATCCACATATTGCAAACTTCGGGATAGAAATCAGAGAAACATTTACACGTGTGTTGGTTGCTGTCGTTGCTGGGTGTATATATTATATAGGTTGTATACCATCTGACACCAAAGTTTAATCCCTTTATTTCTTTTCTTTGAGTACCTTGTCAGGTCCCCCCATGTCGAGTATTGCTGATGTATGGCTCTCCTTATATGAAAGAGCTAACACAAATAGTAGGTACTTCCACTTTGTGGAATTCTGTTCAATTCTATATATTTATCGAGCAGGACATTCGATTTCTGTCCAATTTTTTTTTACTCATTCTACTTCCTTGCCCTTTTAGGTGCCATTTTGGAAAAAGAATTTCCTTATGATGTTTAACTCTCTCCTGTTATGGTTTTTTTGCATCCAGTTAATTATTAAATTTACTAGTAATATTCTCATTACCGAAAATCACGATTTTTGCTTTTTGAACTTAATTGCTGCTGCTACTGCTATACCATCACGCCATATACCACAAGTGGGGTAGCCAGCAGACCAACTGCATATAACACATGCAAGCTGTCTTCTCCGTGTCAATATAAAATCAAGACATTCAGGATGGGTGGCAAACCTCATCGCTGAATATAAGATGTAAAGTGTCTTATTTTTTAGAACACCTGCCTTTTACAGGACATTTGAAAACTTATGGAGAAGAGTGGGAGACCAATTCTTTACCGGGTGCTCCACGGGATTATTGTAAACAGGACAAAACCTTTCATTCACTCTGTTATTGAAGTACTTACCTACAAGAGTGTGCAAAGTTCACATTTTTTTTCTCCTTCAATATCACGTTAAAAGTCATCCATCTAACATGTTTGCCATATACTTTTATGTCAGATGTCAGGCCTGCCCAATGACTCGTCTGAGAGGACGATTTTGGCTTAAATATGTGGAAAAATGGGAGTTCACGACTCCTGCGATATCCGGTTGTGAGATAGGTCTTTCTTTTTGAAAATATTATTTACCTTCTATCTTTTTGATGACCTTAGCGGTAGTCAGTTTTTATCTTTGATATAATGCAAAACAGCTAACTTTAATTTTACATAAAGTGAGTTAAATAAAAAAGTTTCCTCAATACTTATTTTGAAATAGGTATGATTGTAAGTAGATAAGAACCATTCAGTACTGAGAAATAGTTTTTGAATTATTATTTGTTTTCAGGAGGAGAAAGCACAAGCGCGTAACAAATAGAATAAATTTTGATTACTAAGTTATGTGTAAAAAAAACTTCCATTTGTGGGTTTTCTCGGAATATCAATGTTTAAAACATTTCCAACTTTGTAAGTTTATAGAATCACATTTTACCAAAAATAATAATCTCGTCTGTTTTATATATATATATATATTGTATGCATATAAACCAAACTTCGAAAGCTTCTAACAATGTCAACTTCATAAAAAATAAAAAAAAAACAAACTAACAAAAAAGCTTTTCTTTATTTTATTTTTATTCCCTAACGGACAGTTAAAAATTTATTACCGCAAAACGAATAGAAAAATGTTGTAAAGAAAGTTAGTTTAATTTTTCAGCCTTTGCAGAACGTAAGAGGTTTGGTTCCTATTACTCGAGATATATGTACGAGCTTTGTGAGATGAAATATATCGCCGAAATGAGAAATTTCGGGAAATATCAATATAGAGTTATAATACTATTTCTAAATACCTATAATGAGAGATTAGACATCATTCATTTAGTTTTAAATGTGAATCACCCTCTACGTGCCAACAAGAAACAAACATTCAGGATAGGTGGCATTCCTCGTCACAGAATTGAACAGCTTATACTTAGTGGGTTAAAGCATTTTTTTTTTTATTTAATACACAGTATATATTGATATTACAATAACAAAATAATATTACACATAGTAAAATGCTCCCTCCATAAGCAACCAAATGCTTGTGCGGAGGGTCAACTATAATAATTATTAACACACATATAAGAATTAGCTAGAAATATTAATACACATATAAAAATTAGTTAGAAATTGCAAACTATCAGTTCTCATGTACATTCATCAAACGTTCACCAAAATCTACCTGCACAATACAAAATTAAACCAATACAATTATTCACAATGTCAAAACAATATACAAATCAACTCGATCAATTTTTCTCTCATCAACATTAACACAAACACACAGGTGTTTATATTAATTAAGATATATTTATCACTGATATAAATGTATTTCAAATTACAAGCGAAAGTAAGAAACGTTTGCGAGGTAGAGTGAACAATGAGGATAACAGTAGAATGAGCGGATGCGTACAGAATGTTGCGGAAAGAATACGATGGTTTAGACATGTGGAGCGAATGGATGATCAAATGATAACGAAGAGGGTGTATTTATTTAAACGAGGGAATGTGAGATAACGTGGAACAAATTATCAAGAACGGCCACGTATTGAGTATGAGAAATCAGCGTGCATGTATGGCAATTCCTACACACAGTAGGTACCAATTATTTCTCGAAATCATTCTCAGTTTATGGTGCTCGTTGTTGGAATAATCTTCCTTCTTCGCATAGAGTTTCACAATCGTTCAATGTCTTTAAATCTTATGTAAAGGAAAAAATGCTATCTTCTAACTCAGTATCCGTTCCCTAGTCCCCCCCCCTCCTCTGATCCATAATCCCTACCACATGTTGGGTGTGTGTCAAATATATTAAATATATTATTTTAAATTTTGTTTTTTTTTCTTTAGTTTTTGTGTTTTGATATTTTGTATGTTTTTTAAGTAAATTTGTTTTTTACTAGTTTCATGTAAATGTGTCGTGGTTAGATGGAAGAAATCACTTTAGAGTGATAATCTCGCCACTGCACATCGTCCTAGTTTTAAAATTTTATATTATTTTGTTAACACTGTTATGTAATGATGATGTGCCAAAAGAATAAATAAATAAATAAAAACTGGATGAATATGGTAGAAGCGAAAGAAGCATGTGGGGATAGATCAATATGGCTTTCCATTCTCTCTGCATATTCCACCTGGGACACGGCGTGAGGATATAGATAAATAAATACAATAATTTAATACAGACGTAAGAAAAATTTGTTAAAAGCATAAAATAAATTAAGCTTATTTCTCGATTGAAGTTTGTATTTCTCGAGTACAGCGGTTTCCTGTCAAATTCGCACGTGTTCATTTTAAACTATATAGGTACTAGTACATTCACTGACTTATGTAGAATGTAGCCACTCTAAAGAAATCCGTGAAACTTTACTAGCGTGCTAGTGTTTTTGAGACTCCATATTCTACTCTACATAGTACGTACATATGTGTTAGGTACATGAGTGAGCTTTCTCCGCTCGCTACAATGTAGTTTCAGGGCGACCCAAGTCAGATAATGGGTGCTACCTATCCATTATGGATTCTTACTCAAGTTGTATATATGTACAAAGGTAGTGGCAAGAATTACATTATATATTATGCTTATATGTGTATGGGGTGGTTAATGTTATACATATTTTTTTATTGTATACCACAATTAACAGTAGATTTTATTGGGTCACTTTGGCTTTCTGTACATTTCTATTTTAATCAAACATTACACCATTAGTTCATTTAATCTGTAGCTATCTAAAGAACTTACAGTTCTTCGCAGCAATTTTAAACGTTTTTCATCCACCTCGAATTGGAGCACCCGATAATTAATAAGTTCTGCTGAAAAAGCTTCGTTTTTTGTCGGATATGGATTATAGGAATAGAGTTTCGGAACACCTTGTAGATTAATGTGCCTGTGTATAGTTACAGTTGCCTAAATATTTAACCTTCGTCAAAAGTTTTCAAACACCCTGCGTTTCTAGTTATATTAGTGCTTCGTACATATACATTATTATATACATCTGAGTTCACATACCTAACAAAGGAGCAAAAGAGAAAGTTTTGAATATAATATCTTTAACCGATATGATTATATATTATATTCAATATTTTACTGAAAAGTTTTGATTATTTCATACAAAGTCTTATAAGTAAAATACAACCTCTGTGTGTATTTGTGTGTGGGCAGATACTCTATACAGCCTTTATATATTTTCTTAAAAGTTATCGTGCTTAAGTAGAACTTAGCCACACGCACTATAATTTTGTTAAAATCCATAATTATTAATTAATTACGAATTTAAAAAACTGCTTAATTTTACGAGTTCGTGTATTTGTTCTAAAGATTAAATGTTTCGTGTTTGGAGTCATGTCATTATGATCCACGATAATGAGATGGTCATGAAAAGAAAGCTTGGCATAGAAACCTTTTTATGACTCTGCTAAAAGGAGTTTATTGTTTTTTCAATGTATAAAATAAACATTATATGGTTCTCAGACACCCGCGATTTTTCACCCCCCCCTTTCAGATTCGTAACTATCATAATTATGTACACGCATTCTTTCCACAACCTCTTCAAGCATCCGCTCATTCTTCTTGTATTCTCATTCCTCACGCTCATAAATATGTTAATTAATACGGTGTGGTCATTTTCGAGAAGGCTTAACAGCGAAAGTTTACAACAAAGATGATAATAGTAATTTGATAAGCAAAATTGTAATAAATTCTTGTGTATTACTTGTGAAATTTTGATATTTATAATTGTTTTTTGCGATTGTCCAATTTTTCACAAAAACATATAAATATTTATAATGAAATTTATTGAAAATTGAAATTAGTGTCGAGTATTAATATTTCTTATTTTTGTTTCAGGTGAGTCAGAACAAGACCGAAAATACATTTTGGAGGTAGTAGTACTTACACATTTTGAAAAGACTAGCATTCATTGTATTCAGTGGTAAGAGAATAATGATTTTTCTATAAAATATTGCTTGTTTGCTAATTAAATAGGTACAAATAATACGTAAAAAAAACTATAACTATACTATAACTAATTATACCCTCACGCCGTGTCCCAAGTGGGGTAGGCAGAGAGAACGGAACGCCAAACAGATCTATCTTTACACACTTCCTTCGCTTCCTCCACATTCATACAGTTCCTCATACACGCACGTCGGTTCCTCTTACTCAACACGCGGCCGTCCTTGAGAATTTGATCCACGTGATCAAGCCACGTGGTTCTCGGACGCCCGCGTTTCCTCACACCCTTTCTTTCAGATAAGTATATCCTCTTTGTCATTCTTACCTCGTTCATTCGTTCAACATGCCCAAACCACCGTAGTTTATTCACGCGCATTCTGTCCACAACAGTCTTCTTGCATCCGCTCATTCTTCTAATATCCTCATTCTTCACTCTATCACGCAGCGTTTTACCAACCATTCTTCTCAACGATCGCATCTCTACTGCATTTATTCCACTTTCGTCCTTCTTCAACCACGTCCATGTCTCGCTTGCATACGTAAGTGACGGTACCAGAATGGTATTGTGCACCAGCATGTGCTGTGCACCAGTACGTATTGGTATTGTGCACCTACATTGGTATTATAGTATTGTGCACCAGTACGTAATATAATTACCAGTATAAGTCTATTCTAGCGTATATTTACTCTTAAAAGTGTGTATCATTTGTTGGTAACTTTGAGTTACTATACCTATCATTATTTTACTCACCGTTTTGCTAAATAAAATTGTGTAATATGCAACCACAGACTTATACTGTAGACCGGTAATGAAGTATCTATTTATTCTCTCAGAAATCTAGTTCTAAAATCAATATCAAGACAATAGATGTTTACTGTTTTAGACCATAACATTAAGATGCCAATGATTGTATTTGCACTTGTATGTAAGTATTGTGTTCCTTTATGTGTGAGTTAGTAGAAAAAGGACTCGTATAATAAAAAAATAACAAACTCTGCGACACAAAAGCAATCTATATAAGAATAATTTGGACCCAGGATTTCATTGGACCTAATATAAATTTTCAATTGAGTTTCTAGTCTTTGATAAATCTAAGACGTCTATGTATGCAATCCGCATTCTATACCAAATTTATCCTTTAAATTCAAATATGAAAAAAATACAAGCTCCTTATTTCTCTATTCTTTCAGATATTAAATTTTAATGCTTGTTTTTGGTATCCAGGATGTTCTTTATTGGTTTGATGTTTTTTTTCTTGGAGAACAATGAGATTAAAACTAGTCTTTAAAATCTATCCATCTATACATTTCTTCACGCCATCTACCACAAGTGGAATAGCCAGCGGACAAACAGTAATAAATATTTAGCAAGTCATTATTTCTTTGCCTATAAAACTAAATACATTCAAAATGGTTGACAAAACTCACCGCTGAACTGAAGATGTTGAATGTCTTAAAACTTGATCTTTTACGAATAACTGTCTTTTAAAGGACGCTCGAAAACTTACAGAAAAGAGTGGGGGCCTGTTCTTTTCCGAGTATACCGCGGGAATAATATGACAAATTTATTATAGTCGTGACGTCTTTGAATGTTTTTGGTTATAGCCGTTCTACAAAATATCTAAAGCTAAATAATATAATATGTACATAATACTGGGGATTCGGTTTGTTTTAGTAGGTAGGTACTTTCCTGTTTCCAAATCAAAAGATCAGGATGAGAAATGCCTTTGCTACCACTCTTTATCCTTTTCCTTCGTAGCGAGGAAGTGCGAATATCACCGACCAGCAAACAGGTCGATGGTTAAATTAAAAATATTTCGATGAATGATAAATATGGCAAGGCTTTAAAATTATTTTATTAAGTGGATGTTTACGATGATATTTTCGACATGACTAACAATGACTTTATCGCCAGAATATAAAGACTTTCCTTTGATTTTGCCTCTTTTGTGTTTTTTTTTATTCTGGTGAGAACGCCTTTTTTCTCACGTTCTGATTTTAAGGCATAATAAGGAGGACAATCTGCGTATTTTACAATAAGTCCGCAGGTTTCCCCACTTGTGGGATGTGCCGTGATGATAAAGTAGTATTTTGAAATTCATCGACTTTTCTATTTGTTTCTACGCACCTTTAATTTCGTATCCATCTCTTTGCTTTTTAGAAACAAAAGGGCGAGCCTTATATTCAATTTTCCGGAAGGGGTGTGAGGTAATGCGAGTAGGTATTATTTCAGTCGAATACATATACCTTTGTTCTAAGTATAAACATACCATTGTTATATTGTTGTGCTTTACGCACCTATGCGTCTATATGTAGAGGGTAGCTATAATAGAACCTTAAAAACTAATCAAATATTTATATTATTTTGTATGTTGTTGTCCTTTTGATGCTTCTATATATTATTACGATCAAATCCAATTCACATAGTTATCGGATAAGCATTTTTTTTGTAAAAACACAGCATAATATTCCACAAATGAGGTATCCAGCAGACCAAATAGGACATTCAGGTTGGGTAGTAAGCCTCATCGTGACATTCAGGAAGAATGTTTGCAGAATTTAAGACAAAAAATGTCTTAATTTTTACGAACACGTGCTTTTACAGGACACTTGAAACATACTAAGATTTTAAATGTCTTTTTTATAATATTATATTTTAGGAATAAAAACATTGCTTTTGCAATTGATAAGTACATTATAATGCTATTTTTTTTATACATTTTCCACCTGCTTAGATCAATATCACTTCAAAAAGAATGAGTACATTTTTTCAGCAACATTGAATTTCAAGTATTTGCTTATTCTCGTATTGTATAATTTTGTATTTTATTTCTTTCAGAATGTATACATATTCATATAATATTTTTACGATAATATAGGTAACATAACATTCCAAAGTGGGAGGGATTGGTTGGTTGGTATTACAGGGGGCTCATTTGTGAGATAAGTATATAAACTAACTTTTCTTCCTGTCATTTCTTGTGTCACCGCTTTGATCTCCCCTCCAGATACATTATATTACTAGTTTTAAGCCCATGAATACACGTTTCCTTCTTCTTCAAGTGGCTTGTCAGGTCTCCTCGACGTTTGCTATCACTCTGGCATAGAGGCTTCGTGCTCTTGCACTATCCGGAACAACTTCTCCATACCTCTCATCTCGATCTAGACTTGTATATTTCGCAGTTAAGACGTCTATTTTGTGCCAGCTCTTCAGCGTCCTTGCATTTTGCCTGTCATAAAAACCATTGAATGTGGTACTGAATTTAATATTTAATAGAATAATTCTCACATTGAAAAAAGTAAATAGGATAAAAAAACAGAATGTCATTGTTTTTATTGACGTGGAGACGACGTCTTAAAAGTTTATTATTTGCAATTAATTAACAGGCCACCTTATTTGTGGGATATATCGTGGCGGTGTAGACAGATAGAATGTAAAAATAAGCTTGACATGTTGAGCAATTACCTATATAAAAAGGCGATATTTCGTAAGAAAAATGTAAACACGACTCCATTGGATATTTCTGTTATAGTTGAGTGTGAAGCATTGCTTATTTATTTAACGAAGTAGGTAGTAAATTTATTTCAATTGTAAGCAGTTTGATATTTTATGCAAAAATTACAAGTTTTGCTGTTACACGTTAAAAAGAATCTCTGATTAAAAAAGTGTACAGATAACAATGTTAGGTAATTCTATAAAACCATAAAAGTCTTCGTATTGAAAACAAAGCATTTATCGTATTTTTCTGATAACAGATACAATATATTAAACTTTTACGTGAACAGACATACAGACGTAAATATTTATGTCGATATTTTTAAAGTTAAAATAAATTCAGTATTGAAAGAAAATGCATCACGTTTTTGTTAACCCTATTCTTTGTTCCAAGCTTTTCTTGTATATGATTACTAAAATTACTAGATCTTAGCAAATCCCTCGGGCAGCGTTTTCTTTTAATTTAACGATTAAAATAACTATCAACGTTTTATGGTATGTAAGCTTGTTTTATGTTCTGGGAATCACTAATGAAGGGAATCAATTTATCTACTGTTTTATTAAAATAACTCAAATATAGGTAATTGTGTTCAATTTTGAAGGAACAAATAAAAGAAAGATACCTATATGTTTTTATTATTATTTTGTATTGATTGATTATTGTTTTAAGTGTATATTTTTTACTGAATAAATATATTTGAATTTGAATTTGTTGGCAGATAGATACCCCACTATTACATTTTTATGAGTACCTTTTGAAAATTGTTTCATAATAGTTAAATGAACTGACGTTGCAAGCACCTTCAGGGTCATTGAGTGAATTCGCGCTAGAGTCCAAATATTAGGAGAATATTGGAAACAAACATACTTTTTTTAGCTGTTTCAGAAACGGTGGCTGGAAGAAATTTCTTCGTAGCAACATGCTGAATATTTAAACAACTGACAAACTTTTGCGGAAAATCATTAAAACGGATGCAATATTTACTACTTCTACTGTAATACTTATATATCACTAGTGAAGTAGCCAGTAGACCAGCTACAAGTAATAAACAAGCAAGCTGTCCTCTCTGTGCCAACAATAAAATAAGACATTCAGGATAGGTGGCAAGCATCATCGCTGTATTTAAGATGTAAAATGTCTCAATCTTTTCGAACGCCTGCCTTTCACAGGACTCTCTAAAAATATGAAAAAGAGTGGGACACCAATTCTTTGTCGAGTACTCCACGGAACAATTTTGATACGCAAATTTATAATTATGGAAATGTTTAAAACGTAGAAACCTACATTTTTTTCATTTTCTGATTCATCCACCGACTACCCCACGAGTAGAAGATGTGATGCTTTAGATAAATATTAATGTAAAATTATATTTTAATAATAATCATTGTGGTTTTATCAAAGTCTGGCATAATATAACATTTTACATTGAATCGTTGGCCCTTGTTGGCTACCCCACTTGTGAGATATGCCGTATAGTAGTTAAAGTAGTTTACCTATCTGTTCAGATTTCAAATCAGGGGTTTAAATTTCACGCCAATGCAAAATAGTTAGGATGTTTGCCGCCGTGTGGCGCTAACAACTCGATTCCGCCAATAACAGCATTACCTTATATTTATAGTTCAGTGTGACAGGTTTGAGAATATAGCGACATAAGTGGCGAAAATTGGCTAGTTTGTAGAACAAAATAATATTATAATATGGCGAAGTTTTGTCAGCTTATTAAGGTTTTCGTTTTTGTAGTGTAGGAAACATTATCTTTGTTTTGCTGTTAATATAAGCAGTTGTCTTTTACATTTCTACCTCTTTTACAATCGTATTTTCAAATCAACTCTACTTGCAATCAACTATCCTGCATTGTACATATTATAACCTGTGTGACAAATAAATAATTGAAGACCCTAAATAGTTTTACTGGAAGCATCAACCAACCCACCACCAAGTTTTGGACCTTCACCCGGATACGTAGAAGGAAGAACATACCAGTTTGAACAGGAATTCCAGACATCGTAAAGGAAAGACGGACAGGTTTTCTTAATCTAATCATCCTTATTATCCATTTCATAGTGTTATTATTTCAATTAATATCATAATCCTTCCATTGTGGTTTGCTAGTAATTTCATACAATTGATTTTGCGGCATTTAAGTGAGGTTAAGGGTAGTTATAAAATCAAGTCGAATAATTATTATTGTTACATGTAAAAACACGTTTTTCTTTTCTTGTTTGATTCATGTGCTTTGTTTGGTTTGGTTAAAGGGTGCTGCATTGGGATTAAATATAACAATATTTATCAATAATCGAGATGCCGAACGAGAGAGTGAAGATGCTTGTTTCTAAAAGAGGTGCTCTCAAAGGACAATTGACACGTTTTCAAGACTACCTCAATAGCAAATCAATCAATATGTGCGAACTAGAAGTGAGAATATCTAGAATAGAAGCTATTCTAGACAAATTTGAGACAATCCAGCAGGAAATGGAAGAGTATAGTGAAATTGAGGCTGAATATAGGGAACAATTTGAAGTTTTATTCTATGAAACAGTGGGAAAAGCGAGATCGATTATGAAACAAATTCCTACAGTTGTTTCGGAAGTTAAATTGAGGGCTTTAGAGGTACCGAATTTCTGTGGGGATTACAAAAACTGGCTTCACTTCAGAGACACCTTCAGTTCATTGGTGGATAGCAATCCATCATTAAATAATCTTCAAAAGTTCCATTATCTTCTCTCAAGTCTTAAGGGAGAAGCATTGCAGTTAATTTCTTCGCTGGAGGTTTCAGGAGAGAATTACAGTGTAGCATGGGAAATACTTAATTCAAGGTATCATAATGTACGTATAATTTCAGATAAGCACCTTCACAGTCTTCTCAACATGGCAGTACTAAGGGATGAGAGTCACACAGAGTTAAGGAAATTAGTAGATGAAGTACAGCTTCATCTGAGGGCTCTACAAAGCATGGGACTACCTACCAAGCAGTGGGATGCATTGGTAATTCATGTTATAACAAGCAAGCTTCCAGTAAGTAGCAAGCAACATTGGGAGACTTATTCGATCGCAGGAAAGTTACCCACATTAGGTGAGTTGATTTTATGTCTAAATGAAAGAGCAAGGGTGTTAGAAACATGTCTAACACACCAGCGGAAACCAAGTCCTAGGATCACACTCCATGCTGGTTCTAGAAACAATGTTTCAAGTTTATGTCCGCTGTGCAATGGGGAACACAGGCTGCACCAATGTGGTCAGTTTCACGCCCAGACTATGGAGCAGAGGTATGAGACAACAAAAAGGTTTAGACTCTGTTTTAATTGTCTAGGTACAAGGCACAATTCCTCCAAATGTAGTTCAAAAAACACATGCAGAATGTGTAGGAAAAGACATCATACAATGTTACACACATCAAATGTTACAAGGCAACCTCAAGTAGGTATTCAAGAAAATGTGACAACAATACTACATGAACAAGATGCTACCATCACTACCCACATGTCACAAGGTGGTAGTCAAATATTGTTGTCTACAGTGATAGTAGGTATCACACATAATGGCGTGTCACACAAGGTGCGCGCACTTTTAGATTGTGGTGCTCAATCTAATTTTATGACGAAATCCTTATGTTCTAGGTTGGGTATTTCACAATACGATGCAGCGATTCCAGTAGCAGGAATCCATAACCAGGTTACGAAAATAAGCAAAGGAGCCGATGTGGAGATCCAATCTCTACACTCAAGTTACACACGCAAACTGTCATGTTTGGTGTTACCAAAGATCACGCAGCCACTACCACAGCAAACTTTTGACAAAAAATATGTGAAACTACCTCATGGACTAAGGTTGGCTGATCCCGATTTTCATAAGAGCGCTCCAGTGGACATGCTTCTAGGGGCACAAGTTTTTTGGGAAATTTTACAAGCAGAAAGACTTCAAATCGAACCTTCACAACCAGTGATACAGCAGACGTTGCTAGGTTGGATCATCGCTGGACAGGTATTACAAGACAGGCAAGTCAAAAATTCCAGGCAAGTCTTACATTGTTATGTTTCATTAAATCAATTGCATAAAGACATAGAAGGGTTTTGGAAAATAGAGGAAATTCTTTCTATGCCAATTCAATCTCAAGAGGAGATTTTATGTGAAACGCATTTCGTTTCAACCCATCAAAGAAGTAATACAGGTCGGTTTGTGGCCAGACTACCATTCAAACCGAAGCATAAAGAGTTAGGTGACTCTTTACAAGTTGCAAGCAGGCGTATGTTAAGTATGGAAAAGCGCTTTGCCAATGATACAAATCTAAAAAATCAATATGTTAATTTTATGAAAGAATATGAAACTTTAGGTCACATGTCACCATGTGAACCATCAGATCAACATGATATATGTTATCTCCCACATCATGCAGTATTCAAGGGGGATAAAATAAGAGTTGTCTTTGATGGATCAGCAAAAACAAGTTCAGGTGTTTCTTTAAATGATACACTCATGACAGGTCCTTTAATACAAAATGATTTATTTACCTTGCTAGTAAATTTCAGGAAACACTCATTCGTGATTACTGCCGACATAGAAAAGATGTACAGACAGGTGGAAATTCATTCCGAGGATAAAAGATTTCAGAGGATTGTATGGAGGGATTCAGATGACAAACAATTATCTCATTTTCAGTTAAATGCAGTAACATATGGATTAACACCTTCTTCCTTTATCGCCACAAGATGTCTAAAACAATTAAGTATGGAGTTCAAAGATAAATATCCAAAACCATGTGGAGTTATAGCAGAAGATTTCTACATGGACGATCTGTTAACGGGAGGTGAAAACTTGCAGGAATGTTCACAATTGAAACAGGAATTAACCACTATACTTCAATCAGGAGGTTTTCATCTTACAAAATGGAAATCAAATGCGCCAGGTATGTCTGATGATATATTATCTAGTAAAAAGTCATTATTTGTTGAAGACAAAGATACATCTAAAATCTTAGGACTTTATTGGGATAGCAGGGAAGATTGTCTTTCTTACAAGGTAGAAATTTTACATGATAATGAAGCGACTACCAAAAGAATGGTATTGTCAGATACTTCAAAAACTTTTGACCCTCTTGGTTTATTGGGACCAATAGTAATTAGAGCAAAAATTCTTATGCAAGAATTATGGCAGCAAGGAATGGCATGGGATGAACTTCTTCAAGAAAATCTATTACAAAAATGGAATAATTACAAGGCTGATTTATTGACAATCAATGATTTTAAAATACGTAGAAATATCAAATGTGAAATTTCAATTCATATTCAATTAATAAGTTCTTCAGACGCCTCGCAGAAAGCTTATGGCTGTTCCATATATTTGAGATCTTATAGTAGATTTGGAAGATACGAATGTAATTTAATATGTGCAAAATATAAAGTTGCACCTATTAAACAATTGTCATCAACTAGTATAAAATTGTGTGGTGCATTATTGTTAACAAGATTGATTATAGGAACATTTTCAAGAGTGCAAGATACAATCACAACATTATGGACACATTACAAGATACAGACAACTTTAGTAGTTGTCACTCAAAGGGAAGATTGGGAGACATTTATTTGGTATTCATCTTTTAATAAATTACAAAGAGTCGCAGCATATTTGATACGCTGCTTACTCAAAGCAAGCGGTAGAAAACCACGTTTTAAAGAAGAACAAAATGTAACTGAAATGCACACAATGTTCTAATCATGAATGCACAAGAGTTTGCAACCCTCAAGGAGTTATTGATTTGTACCTAATTATCAAGAATGTTTTTTAACCAATGTATTTATGTTTCAGGTACAAATATAACTCATAAAATAAATTGATATGTGCGCAGGTATGTTGATCTGTTTTCATTGTAGGGGATAACATTTTTCACTTTCTAGGGAAGCATTTCGATTTATTTTCAATATTCATTTTGGGACAATGTAAACTTTTAAGTTTACTGAGGACAATGTAGCAAACTTTGCTGAATCAAGCAGTGAAATTCAAAAGCTTTCACTCATTTTCATCCAATTTAAATTCATGTTATGTTTTCTTGTATATTTTGAAATACTCACTTAAAGGCACTGCATTATCGATTGTTAGATTTTGTTAGTATGTACACTATTCTATTGCAAGTTCAACCTTGCGTCAATTCCACACTCCACTCGCCTCTGACTCAAGCGACCAAATCCCTTAACTCCTGCTCACTTCCTGATTGGAGAAAGATTGTCTGCTCTTCCAGAACGTAGTGTTTTGGAAATTCCTAACAATAGACTTAATCATTATCAAAAACTAATGATGATTTTTCAATCTTTCTGGGTACGATGGAATGCTGAGTACTTTCACGAGCTGCAACGTCGGAGCAAATGGCATAAGGGGGCCGAGAGGCAGTTACAGCTAGGAGACTTGGTGCTGATTAAAGAAGAAAATCTTCCACCTATGGCGTGGAAACTTGGACGAGTAACGGAACTACATCCAGGGAGAGATGGGCTCGTCAGAGTAGTTTCAGTTAAGACTACAAGAGGTATCTTCAAACGCAGTGTCGTCAATTTGGCTGTATTACCGATTGAAGAAAATTCTATGCAATAAATCGAGGAAAATTAATTTTACTTCAGGACGGTGAATCAGTTTGCAGAATTTCTAAGATGTATCAATAAATGTTATACTTTTTTTTTACTCATCATGTTTATCAGAGGAACAATATCTCGGGAAATGTTATACTTTGTTTACTTATCATGTTCATCAAAGGGATGAAAATCTCAAGAAATGTTTTACTTTATTTACTTGTGTTTATCAGAGGAACAATATTTCAAGAAGTGTTGTATTTTATTTGCTCATCATGTTTTTCAAATATTTAAAAATATTGTTAGATCATCTGTTTGTTTTACATAGGTTTTATGTTTCTTTCTTTCTTTCTTGGCTGACAAATTTTTCATTCATGTAGTACAAGGGGTTTAGTTGTCAGAAAATGTTTTGTTTTTTCATGTCATGTTTTTTCAATGTTATGTTACAGTCCACTATCTCAATTTTACGCATGACATTTACACAGGTACCAAGACATTTATAGTAGATAATTAAATTTTCAAACTCATGTTATAAAAACGTTTATTTATTTGTAAAAACACGTTTTTAGGGGGCGGTATGTTCAGATTTCAAATCAGGGGTTTAAATTTCACGCCAATGCAAAATAGTTAGGATGTTTGCCGCCGTGTGGCGCTAACAACTCGATTCCGCCAATAACAGCATTACCTTATATTTATAGTTCAGTGTGACAGGTTTGAGAATATAGCGACATAAGTGGCGAAAATTGGCTAGTTTGTAGAACAAAATAATATTATAATATGGCGAAGTTTTGTCAGCTTATTAAGGTTTTCGTTTTTGTAGTGTAGGAAACATTATCTTTGTTTTGCTGTTAATATAAGCAGTTGTCTTTTACATTTCTACCTCTTTTACAATCGTATTTTCAAATCAACTCTACTTGCAATCAACTATCCTGCATTGTACATATTATAACCTGTGTGACAAATAAATAATTGAAGACCCTAAATAGTTTTACTGGAAGCATCAACCAACCCACCACCACTATCCATAGATAAGGAGTAAGGAGGTAGACAGAAATGAAAAAGAAATAGAAAATTATACATATAAATAAGATTTAAATTTTAGATAGTGATCGATCTGTGAAAATTTAATAAAATAAAGTATATGCAAATCTTATCTATGCAGAAGAATCTCTCAACGTTCTAGATAGTAGAATAAATATATTTTGGAAATTAAGTTCGCCGTATTTTCATCCCCGTACCCATGTTCTGTACTCGTATGTTTACATTTTGATCGCCACCTTTTCATATTATGATAGGGCGTAATGAGATTTCGTTCCACAGTACAATAGTATATTTTAGTCCTGTGCGCTTTACTGCAGCCGGACGTATTTCGCATAGCTCCGCAAATATATGCACTTCTAACCTGTCAATAAGTGTCGGAATATCGCCATTTTTTGAATATTTGTTGCTACAATACTAATTAATCGGTTGTGATTATTATCTATGAACTATCTTGCCTCCATCTAAGTGAAATAAGTGATTATTTATCGATAGTTTTATCAGTGAATACATAATTATCTTTATTATAATGTGAGTTGTGATTTTGTTTGTGAACATGTGTGTACACAAGTGGCTATACCTGGACCCAAAACAGTAATAACTTATAGCTAGTATATTGGTATGTATAACAGTGCTGAAAAAAACTATTTTCGGTATAATGAATATCATCCTTCTCACTCACACATCGTCCCGCAGATTGCTGAATCTGTCCTAGATAAATTGAAGAAATATGGAATTCTCAGAAATACTACATACAAAAAAACCCATCGTGGCTGCAGGGCGGGCCGTCGGAAACAGAATAATAAACTGGACTCCACTACTATACCTAGTACATTTATTAAAAACATTAACAACAATGAAACACATTCGAGACATTATCCATTGGGTGGAGATATTGTAATAGCGGAATGGAATGCGAGGTCCATAAATAAGAAAGTTGATGAAATAGATGAGATATTCAAACTTCATAGTCTGAATATTCTTGCAGTTACTGAGACATGGCACGAAGACAGCCAATCAACTTGTCTTAAGCATTTGATGATGAAGGGTTACAACATCGTGGAACGAGCTAGAGAAATACCTCCAAATGTCAATAAGGACAAGATCACCTTTACGAATCATGGAGGAGTTGCAATCATCTCTCAAGCAAAATATAAACTTCTGCCAATAAAGTATACTAAATACGGCTCTTTTGAACACGTAGGCTGTAAAATTCGCTCATCTAGTGCTGAACTGATCCTAATAAATATATACCGTCCAGGATCAGACCCTCCTTCGTCACAATTTTTCCGAGACTTCTCACATCTAATGGAGGTTGTCGATCAATATTCATGTCCTGTTATCCTTACCGGTGACATTAACATTCGATTGGAAAGGGTTAACAACTCTAATAGTTTGAAATTACAAAAAATTCTATCGGATCATAACAGTGTGCAAATAATAACAGATGCAACCCATATTGCCGGAGGTACCCTTGATTTCGTGGTGACGCGTGTGGGTCACGAACCAAGAAAAGTTAATGTCATTGATGTTGGATTATCTGACCATAAATTGATAACAACAAAATTTGCATTTGAGCCACCTGTCCCTACATACTCGATGATAAAATCGCGTAATTGGGTAAATTT
Organism: Athripsodes cinereus; assembly: GCA_947579605.1. Lineage (NCBI taxonomy): Eukaryota > Metazoa > Arthropoda > Insecta > Trichoptera > Leptoceridae > Athripsodes > Athripsodes cinereus. Next base: position 2,099,679 of record OX388321.1, read on the forward strand.
CGATGAACATCAATTTAAGCAAGAATTAAATATGTCGCGGCTCTTAGACCAGAGCTTCTTAGTAACAAACAATATTGATATCATAATTGAAGAATATGATAAAACTTTAAAATCAATATTAGATACAGCTGCCCCAGTTAAAATTAAAATCTGTAGGGATAGAAATAAAGATACCCGAGAATGGTTCGATGAAGACTGTCGTAGGCTGAAGAAAGAAATGAGGAAAAGGGAGAGGAAGTTCAGACGAACTAAAACAAACAATGACCGTCAACAATGGGTTATATCTCAGAAAGAGTATAGGAAAATACTCGAATTTAAAAAAGGAGATTATTGGAATAGCAAATTGGAATCAAATAAGACCAACCCAAAATTGCTTTGGAAAAATATTAATACATTGTGTGGCAAGGATAAATTCGCCGAAGTAGATTCCAGTTTGAATGCTGACGATCTTGCTAACTATTTCAATGAAAAGATCGAGAACATCCGTTCAACATCAATTTCATCCTCAACCCATAATCATCTGAAGAATACTTCAACATCTAATAGGAATACATTTCACCGTTTCTGCAACATCCAAGAAGATGAAGTGAAAAAACTAATTCTCCAACAACCAAATAAACAATCAGAACTTGACCCTATTCCAACATGGCTTCTTAAAAAATGTGTTAATGAATTAACGCCTGTAATTACTAAAATCATGAATCTCTCCATAGATCACTGCATATTTCCACAACATTTCAAATTTTCAGTAGTTAAACCTATATTGAAAAAGATCAACTTAGATTCCAATAGTCCCGAAAACTACCGACCAGTTTCCAATTTGCCTCTCTTATCCAAACTATTAGAAAAAATTATGTCAAATCAAATTACCAACTTCCTAAATTCAACGAACATTATTGCTAAAAATCAATCAGCGTACAGGAGGTTCCATTCTACTGAGTCCATACTTATAAGAACGGTATCAGATCTTATATCTAATATAGCTAGGGGTGAGGTGGTTTTAATATCATTTTTAGATATGAGTGCTGCCTTTGATACTGTCGACCATACCATATTGTTATCAAAGTTGGAACATGAATTTGGTTTCAGAGATGACACCATAAAGTGGATGTCTTCATATTTATCAGACCGAGAGTATGAAGTTAAGTTCAATGACAGCATGTCAGAAAAGCGTTCCACTAAATACGGAGTTCCCCAAGGCTCAGTATTGGGACCGATTCTGTTCAACTTGTATACTAACCACTTGGAATCTTTAATACAACAGCTTGGTTTCGAAACATATTGTTATGCAGATGATCGTTTGTTTTTTAAATCTTGTTATCCCGGATCTGAGGACGTTCTAAAGCAAGATGTAGTCTCGTGCATATCGAGAATATCCTCCTGGATGTCAGACAATATGTTAAAGATAAATCCCACCAAAACTGAATTCTTATGGGTAGCTTCTCAAGGGAGACAACATCTTATAGGTTCAGATCCCATCTCCGTTCAAAATGTAGACATATTTCCATCGAAAAATGTTAAATTTCTTGGTTCTCATCTGGATAATGCGCTTTCTATGGAGAAACATATATCATCGATTGTTAGTCAATGTTTCTATACTCTACGTCAGCTGAGGAATGTGAGAAGGTGCTTGTCAATAGATGGAGCCAAGACTCTAATAAATTCATTTGTTGTTTCTCGATTAGATTATTGTAATGGTATTTTGGCGAATTTGCCCAATGTACATCTTCAAAGAATTCAATCAGTTTTTAACGCTGCTGCACGTTTTATATATAAAATGGATCGGTTTTCACACATATCGTCGACACTTCAGAATCTTCACTGGCTTAAGTGCCCAGAGAGGATCGAATTCAAACTTTGCCTAACAGTATTCAAGGCATTGAATGGTATGGCTCCGGAATATATCTCGGAACTCTGCAATCGCCAACCATTAAATCAGAGACAAAATTCTCTAAGGTCTCAATCCAACATCTCAACAAGATTAGAAGTAGTTAAAATGAGTCCAGCGCCAGCGTACTTGGATCGCGCCTTCATATCTGCGGGTCCTAGTGCGTGGAATAGGCTTCCCACAAACATCAGGGAAGCAGAGACCTTGACCCAGTTTAAGACCCATTTGAAAACGCATCTTTTTAAGAAATCATATGGATTAAACTGAAAATATATGTAAGGTCACTGTTAATATTTTGCAACGCTATAGCGAATACCTTAAAACATCCTATGCGCCCTTGAGGTGGATCTGTCCACAAAACGGCGCTATAAAAATCATCCGATTATTATTATTATTATTATATGCATTATGTTTTCTCTTGTAGATATTATTTTCATTTTCAAAAGATGCTTTTTTTTGCATTTTGCATATCCCCATTCGCACGAGTCCCTTAGGGGATAAGCGGGATACATTTTGTGTGCATTCTTAAAAGGATTCCACTTGTACAGACGGGAATCGAGCTCGGAGCATGCATTCGGTACTGCGTATGTGATATTTGAATTACACTAATGTATTTTGTTTTCTTGGGATATCAAATCCCGCCATCGATTTCTTATGTTTAGTACTATTACTATCCCATCACGACATTACAAAATGGACGCGAATTTTGATTTTAAATGTTTAAGTGACAGATTTATCAATATTAAATTTATATATTTAAAAAAGATTAATCTGAGTTTTGTTATAGACCCAAATACAACCTTATACACCTTTCACAGTAAGCTTAGAGCGTTTGTCGTGAAAGGGGAGTTTACCGGCACCCTGGATCGAACCGCGGACCCCTTGTTCACGACGCCGAGACTACCTCCAGGCTGCCGACGAACTTGTATATGTCCAGTTTCAGTCCCATGATCCAAAATACGTGATCCATAATATTATTTCTTACGTGCACGTACAAATTTCATTATATTCCAAAAAATGGAAGTACTAATAATAATAATAAACACTTTATTGTCAAAAATAAATTTTGCAATAGGCGTACATATTGCCTTGAGGCAATGTCTTCCAGTAAACCTACTACAATGTTTGATAATATTATGTTTTAGTATAAAGTGAGTTTAGATCAATTAAGGTAAACAGGACATATTATAAACAGAAAATGGAATATTATATAAAACAAGAATACCTATATAAACATATAAAAATAAGTACTTACTATTTATAAGTGTAATTTGAATGAGATCCATATTTAATTTGATTTTGGTATGACATATTATTATGTACGTAGGTATAGTGCGAGGGTAAATCTGGCATCGGTCATACATAGTTTACCATTTCTTTTGTCAGGGAGTGGGGGAGTCCACATTCAGGAAAATGGGCTCTAGAAGGCAGACTTGGAAATGTATTGACTGCAAGTCATTACTAAAAGTGGCAAGAACAGCTGAGACTCCCATTTCTGGTCCCGTTGTGCCTCCCATAAGCCCCTCTGAAGCACCTATAACTGAACCTACAAACTCTGATATAATGAGACAGATCTCGGCCCTTCGAGTGGATTACAGTAATATTCTGAAAGAATTTGTGGGACTTAAGTCATCCATAGAGCAAAATGTAAATACCGTCACTTTGCTAGATGATAGGATAAAAACAATGGAATCAACAATCCAATCTAAGGTCCTTCAGATAGATAACATAGATAAACGTGTCTCAGAGAACAAATCTTCAGTTGAATCCTTAATAAGAAGAATGGATGTGATGGACGCAACAGCTACGCGCATGAACACACTTGGTGACGAAATGGAGATTCTGAGCTCCAAGACTTTGCCCGTTGAAGCCCTTGAAAAAGAGATCACAGAGCTGAAGTCGACTATTGAGGACCTCAGACAAGAAAGCAATGACAGAGAGCAGTTTTTTAGGCTAAATAACATAGAGATCACTGGACTTCCCCTTATAAGGGATGAATCAGTAATGGATGCCGTTAAGAATATGGCTGAAAAGTTGAGTGTAAGTCTCGATGTTGCCGATGTTGATTTTTGTCGTCGTGTCGCTTCTTGGAGTCTACAAGGCAGTGTTCCGCCGAAAGTTGTAATAAAGTTTAAAAACAGAGAGAAGGTTGAAGATTTTATGTCAGCTATACGTAAACGACGAGGTATCACCACAAAAGATCTTGGAATAACAGGCAAGGAGACGAGAATATATCTAAATTATCACCTCACTCCTGCCAATAAGAAACTCTTTAGTCAGACAAGAAAGATAGCGGAGGTGAAACAATATCAGTTTACCTGGATAAAAAGCTGTAGAATATACGCCAGAAAAAATTCAGAGTCTCCAGCAATACTGATTAAAAATGCATCTGACATGAAAAAGCTGATATGACTATGCAAATCGACTGGACCAAACTCTCGAAGAACCCTAGCTTCACTCATGGTTGTATTACTTCTGCTATTTTTTTGCACATCTTACGTCATCTTTATGCTCTTATGTATCCTTTTAGGTTTGATTGTTTATTCAAATAAGCTCATGAATCCTCTCCATCCTTTCTCCCATAAACCTATTTCAGCTGTCATTCTGTTACTCTCAAATGACGCCAATCAGTCGTATCCTTATGTTATCACGGTTAATGTACTCAGATTTTTCTCAACCAGATAGTTATTAAATTATATTACCAAAACGTTAGGGGACTCAGAACCAAAACCCATAGTTTTCTCGAGAATGTATTGACCGATGATTACGATGTAATATGTCTAACAGAAACGTGGTTAAACGACAGTATATATAGCCATGAAATATTTGATAGAAGATACAATGTTTTCAGACGTGACCGTGATTATGAGGGGACTGGTCAGAGATTGGGCGGCGGAGTGCTAATTGCTGTCAAATCTACTATACCTGCGAAGGTCCGCTCTACTTGGGCCACTGCCGCTGAGGAGATTTGGGTGACCTGCGGTGAGCGGATTGGTGAATCAGTCAACATTTGCTGTGTTTATTTACCACGCGACACAAACTATAACGAACAAATTATTAATTTCACGGACAACGTTTCTAACTTGATTTTTAATCACTCTGAAGAAGTCTTCTTAATTTTAGGTGATTTTAATCTGCCGAACATTGCCTGGAGCCGGAAGGAGCGATCGCTTTTCTATAGTCCTGGTGAATATAATGATGGCACAAGTGCAATGTTTGTGGACTTCCTATCTCTGGTGGGACTCGAACAATACAATGGTGTATTGAACTCTAACGACCGAATCTTGGACCTGGTGTTGAGTACCAGCTCTGGGTGCACAGTTTCACAATGTATCAACCCCCTGACTTACGAAGACTCCCACCATAGATCTCTTTTAATTGATGTACGTATTGAAAAAGACATATACATAAAAACTATTCCTAGAACCGTTAATCTTTTCTATAAAGCCGATTACCTCTCAATAAGACAACATCTCTCACAAATCGATTGGATTGTTAAATTTGATAACTGTGATACTGATGAAGCAGTACAACGCTTTTACGGCGTCCTCGAAGAATGTATATCTTTATATGTCCCTCGTAAAACAGTTCAAAACTCTAATAAGTTTCCGAGTTGGTTTAGTGAACCCTTGAAAAAAGTAATTAGAGAAAAACTAAAGGCTCATAAAAAATGGAAGAAATCGGGTATAGCATCAAATTACGATACTTATTCACTGCTCAGACTGAGGCAGAAGGCTTTGCAACAGAAATGCTATAACGATTACGTCAGTCAAACAGAAAATGCCATAAAATCCAATCCAAAAGCGCTACACGGCTTCTTGAAATCGAAAAAACCACACTCTGGCCTCCCGCACAACATGCGTTACAAAAGTGAAACTACCAGCGACACGGAGAGGATATGTGATATGTTTGGTGATTTTTTCAATTCTGCGTTTGAATCGGACACCTCAGGTATGCCTGACGTGCTCTGCTCAAACTGCCTGGATATTAACAAAATTTACTTCGAAACGACCGACATATCACAGAAACTCAAAAGTCTCGACTTGAGTAAGGGAGCGGGACCGGATGGCATCCCACCCATATTTATTGTGAAATGTGCTGATGAACTTGCAGAGCCACTTACTATTTTATTCAACCTATCTTTTCGTGCCGGCTCCTTCCCATCCGTCTGGAAGAGATCACTAATTACTCCTATATATAAATCTGGTGACAAACACAATGTTGAGAACTACAGGCCCATATCGAAACTGTCTTTGATGAGCAAAGTGATGGAGAGAATTGTAGTTGAACAACTTACTCCTGCAATAAAATCCTTCATCATTCCGAATCAACATGGCTTTTTCCCGGGAAGATCAGTCGAGTCTAATCTTATTCAGTTCACTGATTATATCCTAAATTCAATGGGGGGTGGGGGACAGACGGACGCTATATATACGGACTTTTCCAAGGCGTTTGATAAGATTAGCCACAATATACTGGTTCACAAATTGGAGAGATACGGTATTCATGGTGACCTACTGAGGTGGATAGCATCGTACATAGAGGGAAGATTACAGGCAGTCGCCGTGAACAACTGTGTTTCTCAATACTCACATTGTTCCTCAGGTGTCCCACAAGGCTCTCATCTGGGGCCTATCCTTTTTATCTTGTACATAAACGATATAAAGCATTGTTTTCAGACTTCCAGCTACCTAGTTTACGCAGACGATATTAAAATCTATAGAAGCATTTCTAGTCCTAGGGACTGCGAAGAGTTGCAACTAGACTTAGATAGACTCTCTAGCTACTGCCTAAAAAATCAACTTTACCTCAATGTCTCAAAATGTAACTGTATCACCTTTACAAGATCAAAGAAGCCAATTGCTAAGAGATACGTTCTGAATGGCGCGCAGTTGGCAAGAGTAAACGAAGTTAAAGACCTAGGTGTATTACTTGACAGCAAAATGACGTATAAAAATCACATAGACCGAATAGTAGATGGGGCATTCAAACAGTTGGGTTTTATATTGAGGGTATCTAAGCCATTCAAGTCTATCAATACCTTGAAAGCGTTGTATTTCTGTTACGTGCGGAGTAGTTTGGAATTTGCATCAGTTGTATGGAACCCACAATATATAACATACATAGATCGGATAGAAAGGGTTCAAAACAAATTTTTAAAACATATTAATTTCAGATGTAGGTTATCTTTCGACGACTATAAACTTTCTGCCCGTCACCATAGGGTTGCAACTTTGGAAAACAGGCGAACTGTAAGTGACATGATGTACTTATATAAACTCCTGAATGGTGTCATCGACTCGACTGAACTTATCCATAAAATACACTTTAACTGCCCCCCAAGACGAACGAGAACTGGTTCTACATTTAGACTTCCACAGTGTACCACAAATTACTGCCAAAACTCGTATATACAACGAGCTTGTGGTAGTTACGACTCATTTTTTGGCGCGGTGGATATCCACCAACATACTAAGACCAAATTTAAGTCTCAAATATCTGAGACTTTAAACAGAGGATGACTCTGCTGTAATGGTTTTCCTTTCCTTCCCTTTTCCTTCTTCATGAGCGCTCCATTGTAGGTTTAATTTTTCTCTACAAATATAAGATACTTAGTCTTGTTAAGAATCATACATACTAACTTTAAATAAAAGCACTTTTCCATTTTTAGAATTAAGATTATATGTCAACTAAAAACTTGTAATATTACTGCAAACTGTTTTGGTTTACTTATTATGTAACTTATATCTTGTAATGTATTCTGTTTAACTGTTTGTTTGCTTAAAATAAAATAAAAAAATAAAATAAAAATCGGTCATTCTCGCGGGATTCAGCTGGTGGTGGACGTGGCAGCCCTCTGATCTGACACGACCTCTGGTCTCTCCTGGTATCTCCTAGAAATGTGACTGTGTCTGGTTAAGGGATTAAGCCTCCCTTGTCATATTATAGTACCAGCTTTAAAACCCTGCCTCGCTCTGGGAATAAACATTAATTCGACAAATGACTGCGGATTTATGAGGAAAAACGAAAAAAATGGAAAAGCAACCACTAATACTATACCATCACTTGAAATGTGGTAGTCAGCAGACTGGCAGTATGTAATAAACATGTAAGCTATTCTTTCTATTTCAAAAAACTAAGTCATTCAGTTTGGGTAGAAAGCCTCATCGTATAATTTTTGAAACAACACAAGATATTTACCTATGGGAAAACTATTAAAAACAAAATGGTTGTACCTATCATGCAAATATCTTTCTTTTCATTTATTTATTCGCTTGGACATCACCTCAGCAGAAAAAGAAATGCAAAAAATGTATATTCTTTAAATTAATTTCAACAAAAAAAAGTATATCTATTTGCCAAAATTATGCAACACAAAATATTACAAATTTGTGAATAATCTAATAAATAAATGAATAAAATCTTATCAAATTAATTTATGTTTTAGAGTTACACGTTTAGAGAATGCAAGTTTTTATAGAAAATATTACTGTTCGTCTGGTATAAGTGGTTATAAAGGATATATAAACTCACACACAACGAATGAATTCAAACATTTATACGGAGATTACGATGACAGATGGCGTAGTGGTGAGGCGGTGGTGTGGAGGGTATCAGCCGGCTGTGAATCCTTATGATATGACAACGTGTCACATAGCTAACATAGTAGTGCTGTCAGTACTACCTGCGTACTTGCGACATGGTCATCATGCTACTGCTATCGATATTATTATCGTGTGGAGCTTTTACGACTCGTCGCGACGCCACTAAGCTTAGTTGCTAGGGGAAATGTTCATACATACGTAGGTACCTTATTGAAGGTATTAATCAGATTTGCAATATTTTGATAATTTTTTTATAGCTGTAAAGTACTTGCTTATAGATAGGTTTGTTCTCTGATATTGATTTTATAGTAAGTAAGTAAGTTAGAAGATACTGCAAAACAGATAAACACCCATCCTCTGTGTATTGAATTATATACTTAGGTGATAATATAATTCTTGTCAAAAATATATCAATGAACTATATATATATATATATATATATATATGAGATGAATGTTTTACTCCATTTCACTGCGTACAGTCTGGCAGAGACTTGGCTCTTGCCTTTGCATACGGGACGAGGCACGGCTTGTCACCAAAACATGCAGATTGGATTCGTCGAAAAGGTGTTGTGTTTCAACATTGTGATCATTGTGTATCATCAGGACCATCTCGCAGAATGGCCGACACAACATTTAATCCAGTATGCGAGGAGTATCGCATATTATGAAAGACTGTATGATCTAATTTTCATTCGAAATGCATGTGCAACATGCATTCCATTAATGAAAGATCATGTAATTTTACGCAATGAGTAAGACTGTACGCAGTGAAATGGAGTAAAACATTCATCTCATATTATCTCCTGCGTAAAATTACATGACCTTTCATTAATGGAATGCATGTTGCACATGCATTTCGAATGAAAATTAGATCATACAGTCTTTCATATATATATATATCATTTCCGATGAAAATTTGATCACACAGTCATTCATATATATATATATATATATATATGGACCATCAACATATTCTGAATACACAGTAACATATATGCCTACTTATTACTAATAATTCTATTCAGCAATTTGAAAATTGTTTGAGTGAGAATGAAGTTCCATTGTTTTATACGCGAGATTGCCCATTAAAATCCAAATAGTAAAAGATATGGACAACAACCATTTACATTTGTAAAGTTATTTCAAAAATCGCTCCTGTACCTACTCTTTTAATCACTAGAATGTACAAATCTTCACAGGAATCTCTAATGATTGATCCTGATTCGAGAATTCTTAGCACAAGTGTGTTGTAAAGCAGGGTCATCGTGTCTGAAAGCAAGAATGCTTCGAGTGTCTCGACACAAAATCTAGAACTTTAAAAGCTCTGTTGGTTGTTCAACAATGTATTCTGCGATATGAAAATTATGAACGAAAAAGACACCAAGATACAAGTCTCTTGAATTCAAATAAATAAACTAGCAAGCTGTCTTCGTCGTACTGAAAATAAAAAAAAAAACTGATTGGCCTCATCAGTAATAAAAGATGTTAACTGTCTTTTTAATGACAGTTAACATCTTCAGTTTTACACAAATATGACTTTTACAGAACATTTGAAAAAAATATTATTCTTCTAGCACAATTTCGGCTTCAAGAAAATCTGTTCATGAAATTAATTTCACGAGAATTTTCTCTTTGTTCCAAATCTATAATGGATGTTTTCTAATAGATAAATAATGAAACTCTTAGTAGAAGAAGAAAAAAAACATTGTAGTAATCCTTTCCAGAGAATAATAATTATGTCCAAACTTGTCCATTTCATCCTTACACAGTAGGAATATACCCCATACCCCAATCGTCCTTTTAACTACCGATCGAACACTCTATATTGCGAATACTGGACACATAGCGATATCCCTTGCGTAATGGGAATATGAGCAAATAGGTCATCTGTATTAAACACGCTCATTAACTTTGGGCGCCACGTGTACGTAATTAATTTATATTACTTCATTTTACATTTGATTTTGGAAAACCACTTTTAACTATAACAATCTCTTAAGGAATAGGTATGCTCATCGTATTGACAGACGTTATAATTGGGAAAGACAACAAGGCACATTAATAAACATTTATGAATCTTTGTTCATGTTTCTATTTATATCTAAGTTTTTTTGTTGTCAAATTCAAGTGTTTGTAAAATATGAATAAGATATACTGAATCTTTAATATTCTTATTTTTATATGTTTCAATGTGCTATTTACATGCACGTGTTCTGCTGGTTGTTCCACTTTAGGGAAATGTTGCGATGGTGTGAATTAACGAACAAAGGTAGATTTGTCATTTCAAGGACAAAATTAATGTCAACGATACTAGAGACCTCTGATGAGAGAATATTGCGTTAAAGGACAGTTGATTTAATTTTAATACTGTCCACAATCGTTACCATAAACATTGATTCTATTCTATTCACGTATCTTAGCCCAAAATCCATACTATCAACCCTCCTATTGTACATGTTGATTGGTTAATACTTCTTCTAAGTGGATTCTTCATCACCTCACGGATAAGGAGGTGGACTGGGACGGGTCCAGGGTTCTGTAGCAGTATAAAAAAAAACATAGGAATAGAATAATACCGTTTTCCATATTGAAATCTGAATAAAAAAGAATTTATTTATTGATCAGAAGATACTTTGTCCTTTATCGATTTTGGGACTTTGGGAAAAAATAAAAATATCGACGGTTTTGTGCTCGGCTTAAAACTGAATTGTAATGATTTGAAATATATTGAAGTTTTCTCATATTTAAAGTGGCTTGATTATAACTCTCTCTCTTGCACTTGAAACCTGAAGTTTCTGCCGATAAAGACGAGTTTTAACTATTCGAGTTGTAATAAGCCGAGTGGTATGGACCGAATGAATTCAGATAGAAGTTTTCGCTCTCGGATAAGAGTCTTCTATTTTTTCGCCTTTTGATAAGATTAAGATAAATAATTTTGTTTTTCCTTTTCGTTTGCGATATAAATCTGTCGTTTTTTGGTATTATTTAGTTTTTACTAAATTCAGTTACTTACTTGCGGTGATTTGACGCGAAATTGCATTTAATTTATGTCCGAGTCATCTCAAATGAACGTCATCATCTGGATCAAAACGCATGGGAGATTTTTATCCGAGTGTACTCGGTTTATAAATTTTCATTATTTGAGTGTTATCTGAATTCAATCGTAGAAACTTTTAAGGCTTAATGTAAGGGCTATTAATTTGTATGACACTCTAACTAAGCCTACGCGTACACTAATCTTGAAAATTATTCTCGAGATTTTACTCTTTCTACTTTCGAGCTATTTTAGAACACAAGAAAACAATCAGATTCTTATCTTTTACATTTTATGTACTTCTATAAAGTTTAAAGCGAGACCATTTATTATATTCTATCGGTAAGCTAAAAAAACTTGCTCCAAGACACAGATTCATACGCAAGTTATATTCCCAGTAGATAGTTATTTATTTATTTATTTACAAATCCACGGCGTGAGCCTTTTACATAAAATATACAAAAAAACATAAGTACAAATATTTTTTTTTATTTTTATTTATTTTATTTATTTTATTTCTTTTATTTACTTTATTTACTTTATTTACTTTATTTATTTTATTTATTTTATTTATTTTATTTATTTTATTTATTTTATTTATTTTATTTATTTTATTTATTTTATTTCTTTTATTTACTTTATTTACTTTATTTATTTTATTTATTTTATTTATTTTATTTATTTTATTTATTTTATTTATTTTATTTATTTTATTTATTTTATTTATTTTATTTATTTTATTTATTTTATTTATTTTATTTACTTTATTTACTTTATTTATTTTATTTATTTTATTTATTTTATTTATTTTATTTATTTTATTTATTTTATTTATTTTATTTATTTTATTTATTTTATTTATTTTATTTATTTTATTTATTTTATTTATTTTATTTATTTTATTTATTTTATTTCTTTTATTTACTTTATTTACTTTATTTACTTTATTTATTTTATTTATTTTATTTATTTTATTTATTTTATTTATTTTATTTATTTTATTTATTTTATTTATTTTATTTATTTTATTTATTTTATTTATTTTATTTATTTTATTTATTTTATTTATTTTATTTATTTTATTTATTTTATTTATTTTATTTATTTTATTTATTTTATTTATTTTATTTATTTTATTTATTTTATTTATTTTATTTATTTTATTTATTTTATTTATTTTATTTATTTTATTTATTTTATTTATTTTATTTATTTTATTTATTTTATTTATTTTATTTATTTTATTTATTTTATTTATTTTATTTATTTTATTTATTTTATTTATTTTATTTATTTTATTTATTTTATTTATTTTATTTATTTTATTTATTTTATTTATTTTATTTATTTTATTTATTTTATTTATTTTATTTATTTTATTTATTTTATTTATTTTATTTATTTTATTGTAACAGAGTCATACAGTTTATCTCACAATATAATACAATAACAATAAACATTTATAATACGTAAACCAATCAAGACTCTACACAGTAAGTATAAAACATCAAAAATTACAGTGTAAGTGCAAACATCATAAATAAAATTACGACAACAAAAACATGTAGGTACACAAATGGCAAATTGATAAATTACAAATTCTATAAAAAAGGTACAAGAAGAATAATTGAAAATTGGGTGTATATATATGTCAAATCAATCACATTGAAAAAAACATGGGCATTAATAAAAATAAATATAAACAAATATACATGTATGTAAAATTAATCATGCAAGTAAAATCATCAGGGTGAAATGGATTCAATCAACGACCTGGATATACCTCTCTTGAAATTTCCAAGACTCATAGTCAAAATCTCAAGTTTTGACGAAATCATTTCATAGTAATATTCTCCACATTACATATATATATATATATATATATATATATTGCGACGGACTTTTGCATATACTTTTTATTCTTGCGCTCTCATGCGCTCTTTTACCTTGTACCCCTCATGGTACAAGGTAAAATAATCAATTATCACAATCTCAAAAAAATAATTTTTAGCTCAGTCGGTAGAGATTTCAAAAATAAAACAAAGAGTATTGGAAAGTACAATTGACTATACGATAAATGCTCAGGGTCGAATGGGTTAACCCAGATTTTATCACAAAGACTTCAAGACTTTTCTCTCTATAAATTCAACAATGCATATTGCCATTAAATCAACGGTGCCTTCCAACAATCCCCAATAAGAAGGAAAGATTCAGAAACAAAATAAAATTGCTATTTCATTATTTTCTTTTCAATTTATTCCAAACCTCCAGTATTCGGTGACACCTTTGGTATGGTCGATGAATTTACATACATTTTATATAAACTTTCTCGACAGTAAAATAATAAAAGATTAAAACCTTGTTAATCATTTGCTATGTGGCAATCTAACTAACCCTTAGATTAAAAGTTTAAAATTAAATAATGATTGTGGCACATCATCCTTAACTCCTACCCTTTCTTTTCAGAAACGACCTACATATATCATAAAGTTATCAAACTCTGTTTGATTATACAATTTACATTAACTTTAGAACAAAATATTTATATATAATTATGAATGAATGAGAACAACCTGATCAAGTTATCTTCCTTCGAGTTCCACTTCACTTCCCGTTTCCCGAAATTGAAGGTTCCTTCCTGATAGGTACATAAGGTTTATTCTGGTATAAGAGGAAGTCAGCATCTTGATAATTGAAAAAGATTTATTCTCTTGTTAACTGAAGAATTTATTTTGGTCACAAGATATATCCTGAATAATTGAGAAATTCATTCTGGTACTACGACATAACCTGAATTCATTCTAGTACTGAGGCGTATCCTGAATAACTGAGAAATTCATTCCGGTACTGAGACATAACTTGAATTCATTCTAGTACTGAGGCGTATCCTGAATAACTGAGAAATTCATTCCGGTACTGAAAGCCGTACATCCTTAAACATTAAAGGACAACGTAATTAGTATTTATCAAACTATGTTTCGGTTTATTTTATTAAACAACGAAATTTCTCTCATCGAAAATATAATTGTAACAATTTAGACTCACCATATTTTTGATGACGGCCTGAATTACCACTGATTTTAATAATTAAATATGATTAAACTGTCAATCGACAAATAGAACACATATCTTCAACTAATTTATACATTAATCAACCGTTTTAAAATGGTAAGGTTTTTTTTTTAAACCTTAATATTCACTATCGCATTTTGCGATCTGCCAATTTGGAATGTCGAATACAAAAGAGGAAGTATTCCTGCTTTCGACCGCCAATATTGAGAAATCCTCTCACCACGCATGCGCGGCGTCGCGTTATCAATTTCTGTCTTGCCAACGAACAAAATCATTTTTCTATAGTGATATAAAAATATCGCTACATATTACCACCCACGCCCACCAAAAAAAATAGTGAAGCTATTTTTTTTTTATATCAGGTTATTCTCGTTCTATGTTCTCATCAACCCTATAACTTACTCTACCTTTTTTTTTTTTTTAAAGATTAATCTAAGCACTGCACTGGGCCCAGCCTTTTCTTTTAAAGAAAAACTGTAATTACATAGGCGCCAATCTTGGTTTCGTTTAAATTTTAAAACTTTAATTTACATTCGTTTCCGAATATTCGGGTCAAACAACTTCCAAAATGAACAAAAATACCCGTAAATAATAAGTACTTAATGATAAAAAAATAATTTCTAAACCAGTGCAGGTCTCATCTTATCTTTGCATTTATAAATTACACTTATATATTAAATAATACATTTCCATTTTGTTACATTTACTAAATATCTTTTCAGATCTACTACATTTATTTTAAATTGTTTTGTGCCACAATATTCAAATATCTTCTACTACAAGCTCATATGATTTGCCACATTTTCCTTAGCTACATAACAAATTATATTAAAATTTCTTATATCTAAACTATATACATTTTGTGCCTTCTTTTTTTTTTTATTCAACATTCAAATACATTAAAATCTGTCTGTATATTATGCATTTATACTTTATATAACATTAAAAATATTTGATTCAACCTTTTGAATTGACTCACTTCAACATCATGTCATTTTCCTTTCTATTTTCATGTATGAAAATATCAATTTATCATCAATTCCATTTTCCTGCCATGTCTTATTCTCCCATCTCTCCTCAGATAAGCACATGCAACTACAACCAAAGGTTCTCAATCCCTTTCTTTTTTTATTTCCCTTTTATCCGTAAAATTACGTACTTTACTAATATATTTTCTTTCGAAAATTTCTAATCAACGACCCCATTTCATAATATAAGTTTCTCTACTTTGTTAAATGAATTTAACAATCGTATACACAATTATTTCGTAATTACTCGTTTTTTTATGGAGATAATTAAGGATTCTCTTCTTTACCACCGTATCCCCGATTTAAATTATGTATACTATAACTCCATTATCTACATTTTCTCACATTACCTATCTCTATATTTTTTTTTAATATTTCCACTTTCATATTGAAAATTACATAGTCAATATACTCACAAAAGAGATATAACGAACATCAACATTTGACCTTCTCGACATATTTCATTTTCAAATTCCCCTTTTACTATTTGACTTTAAATCGCGAGACTATTGAGTACTACAAACCTATCATTTATCAACGTTGCAAATCCTTACTTTCATTCTATTACAATCATTCACTTTCATCCTTCGTCTATCTTTTTCCCCTTTCACCGCCTACATACCTACTACTTTCATTTGATTCATAATTAGACCCACAAAACGTTTTGACAAGACGGAATGATCAACTCTCATCTTAGATTACAAACTTCTCTTATTGGAATTCATAAACCATGACCCAATACTCATCCCTTGAGCATGCATCCAATTCACTACCATATCATATAAGCACTACGCATACTCCTATATACGTCTTGCTAATTCGTATCTCTAGTTTATAAATGTATACACCGCGTATAGCTTGACACACTCGTATCAGAGATTATGCCTTTATGCATACTACAAACTTTCAATACAAATCATTACACGTCCCAGTAATGACATTATAACACATGACCCATCTTACAGAGAATCATATTCTTACCTCACCTTTTTATCTGACCCTTTCTGTATTATGTACTCGCGTAGAGTTCATATTATCGAAGAATCTAAATAATTTTTGCGAAGCGATTTTTTTCTTTTTAATTTTATCCAACCCTACTCTTTCGTAATTCTACGTACTATTTACTACGTAAATTTTTTTTTTTTATCAAATTCATCTCCTTTTCCCCATTTCATTAAACTTAAATAGCTATATCCTATAAATACCTAACTAAAATTTATACAGTTTTTTTTTTTTTATTTACATTATATTTCAATTTTCAGACGTGTTCGTCTTCTAATTTTCTCCCTTTCTTTCATTTAACTTAAATACTTATATCCTAGGATACCTAAATAACATTTATACGTAACAATATTTTTATTTACATTATACTTCAACTTTTAGAATATCGCGTACATGGTACTTTCCTTCCGCACCTGTATTTTCGTCTTTTAATAAGTATGCGTTATTTCCGAGTTTCTGTAAAACTCTAGCCTTTATGAACTTTGGAGCTAACTTTGCAGAGAAATATTCTGCAGCTTTTGAGTACGAAAAGCTCTTTCGCCATATCGTCTGTCCTACAGAAAAATTTCGTATTTCCCTACCTCTATTATAATATTTCGCATTCTTTTCGTAAGCCTGACACAAGTTTTCCAATACAATCTCATACAGCCATCTTAAATTTGACATTTTTTCCTTATACAGTTTTCTTTCTTTGGATATTTTGTCAATATTTCCCAACTCTTCTGGTGGAATATCAGCGTGTAAATTTCCGTCTAAAATCGTTTCTCTACCATGCATAAGTAAAGATGGAGTACACCCTGTAGCGAGATTAACGGTATTGTTAATTAAACTCATCACCTTATCCAAGTAAACGTCCCATTTTCTCTGATTTTCCTTCACGAATATAGCCAACGTATATCCTATCGTTTTATTATATGCTTCCACCGTATTTACCATTGGCGTGTATAGAGTCGTATAAAAGATATTTTTGACTCCATATGACGTCATTAAATCCTTAAATACATTGGATGTGAGATTCTTTCCGTTGTCAGTAATTATCGTTTTTGGAACTCCCTCTTGTAAAAATATTTTATTTTCTAGCAATTTCACAATTTCCTGTGATGTTGCCCTGCGAAGTGGGAAAACCCAACAGTATTTCGTAAATATGTCGACCACTGATAAAATGAATGTGTATCCGGAGGACGATTTTGGGAGAGGCCCGACTAAATCCACCGAGTAAACCTTCGCGGGCCTGTCTACCTTTTTCCTATTTTTCATCAGACCAGCCGGTGCCGCATTCGAAGGCTTATACATCTTGCACGTTTGACAAGCTCTTACATACCTTTTTATCTCGTTGAACATCCGTGGCCAATAATAATCTCTCGATACATTCTTGAACGTCTTAAAAGTTCCAGGGTGTCCTGAATCATGATGTGATATCACAATCTGTTTTCGCTCGTCTAACTTAGGAACTACTTTCCAACAAAATTCTTGTGTCAGTGGATTATCGTCCTTCATCAATCTATACAGACAATCTCCCTCCACTCTATAGTTAATATACTTTTCTGGAGTTTCCACGCAACCCCTATATACTCTACTGTACCACGGATCATCATCTGTGGTGATGTTTGTATCTATCATGTCTATGGAGGCTGGTATCCTGGAAAGAGCATCTGGCACTCTATGACTCGTTCCCTTTCGGTGAACAACTGAAAAATCATATTGCGATAATCTCATGCTCCACCTTGCCAATCTTCCAGAAGGGTTCGAGATCTTTGTAAGGAATCTTAGCGCCGAATGATCAGTTATCACTGTGAACTGCATCCCCTCCACGTATGGCCTAAAAAATTCTATAGCGTCTAATACTGCCAAGAGTTCTTTCTCTGTTACCGAGTAGTTCTTTTCAGCTTTATTTAGGGATCTGGAAAAGAAAGCGATGGCCTTTTCCTCTCCTCCTATATCTTGATGTAATGCTGCCCCAATCTGATGTTGGCTAGCATCAGTGTGTAACAGGAATGGCCTCTTGAAATCCGGGCATACTAATACCGGGGCCGTTACCAAAGCTTCTTTTAAAGCTTCAAAAGCTCTCTGTGCTTCATCATTCCACTTAAAGGTGTTTTCTCCTCTCTTAACCTTTAATAGTCGGTTTAATGGGGCCGAAATTTCACTACAATTTCGTATAGTTCTTCGATAGAAACCCACCATACCTAGGAATGTCCTCAATTGTTTCAGATTTCTCGGTGCTGGATATTCCTTTATCGTCTTTACTTTAGCTGGGTCTGGCCTTAATCCATTTTCGTCTATTACGTAACCTAGATATTTTAATTCACTTTTGCAAAATTCGCATTTTGAAAATTTTACAGTTAAACCTGCTTCACATAACTTATCACGTACTTTCTTCAACAGAATCATATGAGAATCGAAATCCGGACTCAATATAATTAGATCATCGATGTAACAGAACACGTTGTCATCAAATTTTGCTCCAAAGAGACGATCTGATAAGCGTTGCATTTCAGACGCGGCATTTTTCAGTCCAAAGGGAAGGCGCTTAAAGTGAAAAAGCCCGCGGTTAGGTACCACAAACGCCGTCTTTTCCCGCGAATTTTCCTTTAACGGGATCTGCCAAAAGGCTTTAGAAAGATCCACCGAAGATATATATTTTGCATTCCTCAAATTGGTTAAAATCTTTCCTATATTAGGTAATGGATAATTATCCCTCTTAGTAACCTGGTTAAGTTTCCTTGAATCCAGGCAAAATCTCCCTGTTCCGTCTTTTTTCGTTACGATGAGTGTAGGATGACTCCAAGCAGAGTTAGATTCCTCTACTACTCCTAATTCAAGCATTTCGTCCAACTCTTTTTCTATCTGTAATTGTTTTGCTGGTGATAGTGGATAATGGCGTTGTCTGATTGGTTCACCCTCTGTAATGATCTCGTGTTCTATAAGGTTAGTACATCCCAATCCATTTCGTTCATAAGACACTTCCATAAATTGTTCTTCAATTTCCTTAAGTTCAGATAATTGTTTTTCGCTCAATTTCATTCTATTTTCAATTTTTCCTAATTCATTCATTTCTAAGTTTTCTGCATACTCGATGCTATTTATTAGCTCAGGAGCTATACCGAAGTTTTTCCAAAAATCCACTCCCAGAATAACCTCTTGCTGCAACCTCTCCAACACGTAAAACTTGACCAATCCATTCCTTCCTCTCGCTTGTACGTTCAGGTTTAATATTCCCCATATTTTGGCTTTTTCTCCCGTTGCTACAGAGACTTCGTCGTAAACTCTCTCCAATTTATATCCCTTTCCTACAAAATATTCGGCAATATTTCTGCTAATAGCTGACACAGCTGCTCCGGAGTCCAGGAGTCCATTGAAATTTTCACCTTCAATTTCAATATGTAGATATGGTCTGTTGTCTCTTCTTTTTGCATGCAATAACGGTGCAACTTCATAAGTGTTATGGAACAGTTTTACATAATTAAGCCAATCATCCCACTCTTTCTGTCTCTGTTCCATTGATGGTATGCTAGCTTCTGCTATTTGTTTGTTATATTTCTGTTTATTTTGATAAGACCGTTTATTCCTACTTTTAAAGTAAATTTTCTTACGAGCAGAATTACACTCCTTTTCATTAACAAAATTTCCATCGCTCAACTGACATAATTGTTTATTATAATATCGATTTATTTCACAACCATTTACTAAAGTCTTATTATTGATAAAACTATTATTATTTTTTTTTATTATCAATTCTTCCGTCGCAAATAAATTACTACGTTCATTATGTTTGTATAATTCTTCAAATCGCATACAATCTGACATTAATTCTTCCAAGTTATTTATATTAGAAGATGCTACGACATTAACATATTGTTTCTCTAACCCAAAAATAGCAATTTCTAATAATTCTTCATCAGCAAACGGTCTTAACAGCAAACTATTTTTGTTACTTAGCTCGCAAATAAATTCCGCTGCAGTTTCGCCTTTACGTTGTCTTGCTGTAAGTAAATTGATCTTCATTTCACGTTGTCTGTTTGTATCTTCAAAATGTTTTAAAAATTTCAATTCAAAAATATCCCAATCATTCTCTATACCTATAGTTCTGAACCATGTTAATGCTTTATCAGTTAATAAAATGGGTAAATATCGCAATAATGTTCCATTATTTACGTTATATACTTTAGCTAATTCTTTCAATCTTTGGATAAATTCAATTGGGCTTTCTGCACCACTGTATGTTATATTGAACTTTCTAGGATCAATAAATTTTTCTACTGGTTCTGCATTTGTTTTCACAAGAGATTTACTACTATTCGTTTTCTTAATTGTTTTTCTGTTATTATTTAACTTCCTGATATACGATTTTACATTTACAAATGAATTACTCGATGATTGTTTACTTTCTTCTTTGCTTTCTTCCACCTTCTCTTCTTTATTTATTTCTTTATCCGCCATTTTGAATTTCTAAATTATCTATCTATTGCACTAAAATATGCCAATCTACAATTCAAAAATGTACAAAAAAATATTTTAAAAGAAATAATACATTAAATATTAAAGTCTTCCGTTATTCAAAATTACTCTTAAATATCCCCATATCTATATAAACTAATATCATTAATATTAAAGTTTCAATCTCCACATTAATTTAATATATCCATATTAAAATTATTTGAAACGACTTTATCGTATTAAATTGATTATGTAAAAATATCAACAATCTACTACGTCCATAATAGTATAGTTTACCCTATATATAAATATTATCATTCGATATTAAAACATTGAAATCCAAACCTTTGTATCTTCCGTCCGCTTTACAATCTTCCGTCTCTTTCTAACTAAAGTGATTAACAATTATTATGCGTTGGAGAGAAAAGTACCTTCCTATCACAGTATGTACGGAATAGCATCAGAATAATAATAATATTATTTTCGTATAAAAATTCTAATCATACATATTTATTTCAGAATCGGACAATGTTCAAAATAACTTATTTTCTTTATTTTTTTTTTTTTTAATTTAAAATTAAATCTACTTTGTTCAACGTATTCCTTAGTTGTGAGTTGCAATAGCCGTACCAGAAGTATGAGAAGAATTCAGACAAGGCAATCAATCAAATAAATTTTCAATTTAAAATATAATAAAAACTCACCAGAAGGTTGTTTAATAAGTTAATAGGTATACTCCTTTTTGAATAAAATTAAAACTCGCAATCAGCTTTCTGTATTTTGACATGATGTTGGGTTTCGTCTTTCCATATCTTATCACACATTTCCAATCAGCAATTTGAGCTAGAACATATTTTTTTAAAACATATTAAATATCAAATTCAAAATCATTTTTCACACTTCTTTTACTTTTTTTTAACAAAATTTTATTTTTTTGACTATGGTAATACCATTCAATTTTATACAAACTCAAAATAAAATCCACAAAATAAATTGATAAATAGATAACTTTTATCTACCATTTTTCAAATTAGGTATTCCACGAACAAAATTATTTTAAAATATTTTCACACAATTTAAAATTAGCATATATTTTTTTTTTGACTAATTTCCTTCTTCAATCAATCATCTCAAAGCATGCAAAATAATATTAACTAAACAAATTAAAATAATAATAAAATATTGAGTCTACCCATAAATATTCTTTTTTTTTATTATGTTACATATTCAATAAATATATTTAACTACCGCGACTCTGAAAAAAAATGTTTTGTTACATATTCAAAATTTTTCATTCTTTTTAATTTACCTACAGTATTTTTTTTAAACATTATGTTACAATTTTTTTATACTGATAACCAAATATAATTTGTAAAATTAAAATCGAAATACAATTTAACCCTTCTGCCACCAAAATTCAAATATTAATTTTGCCACATAAATTAAAATTTTTAAAACTCTTTTTTTTTTTTCTAAAACAAAACTTATTCTACTTACAACTATTAATGAATGCTCTTTTGTATTCAAGACACCAAATTATACAATTAATAAAAAAAATCTCGAGTCTAAGTAACAAAATTTTTGGGTTCAGCGCGTCTTTACATTCTACAAAGGTTGACCGACATTTTGGGTGACATGAATATGCGACCCCTCTGCCACCAAAATTCAATTCGACTTAAATTATATAAAGGTTGGCTGACACTTTGGGCAACATGAATATGTGACCCCTCTGCCACCAAAATTCAATTCAACCTAAATTCTACAAAGGTTGGCTGACACTTTGGGTAACATGAATATGTGACCCTTCTGCCACCAAAATTCAATTCGTCCTTAAATTATATAAAGGTTGGCTGACACTTTGGGCAACATGAATATGTGACCCCTCTGCCACCAAAATTCAATTCAACCTAAATTCTACAAAGGTTGGCCCCACGTTGGGCGCCATGAATATGCGACGGACTTTTGCATATACTTTTTATTCTTGCGCTCTCATGCGCTCTTTTACCTTGTACCCCTCATGGTACAAGGTAAAATAATCAATTATCACAATCTCAAAAAAATAATTTTTAGCTCAGTCGGTAGAGATTTCAAAAATAAAACAAAGAGTATTGGAAAGTACAATTGACTATACGATAAATGCTCAGGGTCGAATGGGTTAACCCAGATTTTATCACAAAGACTTCAAGACTTTTCTCTCTATAAATTCAACAATGCATATTGCCATTAAATCAACGGTGCCTTCCAACAATCCCCAATAAGAAGGAAAGATTCAGAAACAAAATAAAATTGCTATTTCATTATTTTCTTTTCAATTTATTCCAAACCTCCAGTATTCGGTGACACCTTTGGTATGGTCGATGAATTTACATACATTTTATATAAACTTTCTCGACAGTAAAATAATAAAAGATTAAAACCTTGTTAATCATTTGCTATGTGGCAATCTAACTAACCCTTAGATTAAAAGTTTAAAATTAAATAATGATTGTGGCACATCATCCTTAACTCCTACCCTTTCTTTTCAGAAACGACCTACATATATCATAAAGTTATCAAACTCTGTTTGATTATACAATTTACATTAACTTTAGAACAAAATATTTATATATAATTATGAATGAATGAGAACAACCTGATCAAGTTATCTTCCTTCGAGTTCCACTTCACTTCCCGTTTCCCGAAATTGAAGGTTCCTTCCTGATAGGTACATAAGGTTTATTCTGGTATAAGAGGAAGTCAGCATCTTGATAATTGAAAAAGATTTATTCTCTTGTTAACTGAAGAATTTATTTTGGTCACAAGATATATCCTGAATAATTGAGAAATTCATTCTGGTACTACGACATAACCTGAATTCATTCTAGTACTGAGGCGTATCCTGAATAACTGAGAAATTCATTCCGGTACTGAGACATAACTTGAATTCATTCTAGTACTGAGGCGTATCCTGAATAACTGAGAAATTCATTCCGGTACTGAAAGCCGTACATCCTTAAACATTAAAGGACAACGTAATTAGTATTTATCAAACTATGTTTCGGTTTATTTTATTAAACAACGAAATTTCTCTCATCGAAAATATAATTGTAACAATTTAGACTCACCATATTTTTGATGACGGCCTGAATTACCACTGATTTTAATAATTAAATATGATTAAACTGTCAATCGACAAATAGAACACATATCTTCAACTAATTTATACATTAATCAACCGTTTTAAAATGGTAAGGTTTTTTTTTTAAACCTTAATATTCACTATCGCATTTTGCGATCTGCCAATTTGGAATGTCGAATACAAAAGAGGAAGCATTCCTGCTTTCGACCGCCAATATTGAGAAATCCTCTCACCACGCATGCGCGGCGTCGCGTTATCAATTTCTGTCTTGCCAACGAACAAAATCATTTTTCTATAGTGATATAAAAATATCGCTACATATTATATATGGAGAATTTGTAAAGCGCTGTTTACTCATAACATGACCTCAAGGGCGCCGTATATCGTATCCATCACCCGAAACTCCCAGCAAAAAGGTGTGTCTTCAGTCCTCTTTTAAAACTCTCTCCATTCACCTCCTCTCGCAGACACAGAGGCAGCTTGTTCCAACATCTGGGACCCGCAACACTAAACGCTCTATCTCCAAAGCCTGTTTTGTTTTTTACATATTGTACTTTTTGTGTTAGATACTTATAGACACACTAATTTGAAGTTGTTATGCAAAAAGAATAATTAAAATATAGCTATAACTTTCTTCAATTTACTACCCTTAAGATTCTTAATGAATTCAAACTTACTGTCTCTCAAATAGAGACACTCGTATAAATAACGTTTTTATTATTATTATTTATTTATCAAATTGCCTCGAGTTTTTGCATGAGAAAAGAAACAATTAAGTAATAAATGTTTAGAATATTTACCATTTTTTTATTGTTTAACCGGATTTGGGTGCAGATGACAAAACCAATCAGAAACCTCGATTGGAGGACGACATCTACACAACGCAACATTGTGTAAAATCTAATCGGAAGAAGTGAGAAAGGTGTCCCAACGCTTACGAATTGGCTCTAGGCTGGCTTAAGTGATCACTTTCGGTGTCCATGGACAACGTTCACCAATTCCACCATTCTCACTGTCACGATGTAAGGTCCACCAATCGAGAGACGCTTTATGCAAACCTTAGAAGCAACCATCTTTTTGGGATCTAATTTTTCAGATCTCAAATGGACCGCGATCTCCCGTCTAAATGGCGCCGGAACAATTAAGTTCAATACTTTATCGGCTGTTTGTTCGACCAGTCAGCAACAAATGTTTAGAATATTAACCTATTTTTTAATAGCATAATACAAACTTAATAACCATCCACAATACAAACTTAATAACCATCCCATAATACAAACTTAATAACCAAGAGAAATGTACAAATATATGTAGATATAAAATATTTTTGCCACAATTTTTTTATACCGTTTTCTTCTTGTGTTTATATGTTCAATTTAATAGAGTGTAGAGAAATGATATGTATTGATGTAAATTGTATTGAGTAAAGTAGGTAGGTATATTATATTCTTATTTAAAAGCCAACAGCCGTTTATAGTTAAATAAATAAATAAAATTTACCAAAGTTAAAGAAGAGAATTTGTTTCTTGTTTTTCCAAGAGGATAATGAATAGGCTATAGAAAAATGTGAGAAATACATTTATTATAAAGATGGGGAAAGTAATAAGCATAATAAAATTTACTCCAAAAGATAGAACCTTGTTAGAATTAAGGGGGTGCTAGTAAGTTGAGACCCCCTCACTTGTGCGACAACAGGCATTTGGAGCCTATTAATGATCATTGTAAGACCTTTTGATCTTCAACAACTGGTGTAAATGTTTTGAATTTTCTTAAGGGAGGGGTTCAAATAAAGTGGTGTTTTCTCGATATTGTGATCAGAGAGAAACGTTGATTTAAAAAAAATATACACGAGTTTGAAAATTTATGATAGGAAATTAAGAGCAAGTTTAAATAAAGCTTAATTAAATTTTCTCGTGCGCGGAAGTATTTCTTTGTTATATAGAGAAAAAAAACAAATATTCTAAAAATCTATAAATTTATAATATTACCGCATCTCACATATTATGTGTGATGGCTTGTTGATAAACGTAGAGGTTGTTTTAGCCGTGTTAATAAAAAAATAAGACATTAAGAAAGAGTGGCAAACCTCGTTACTGAATCGAAAATCTTACTCGCGATGTTTTTTGAATATTTGTAGTTTACATGTCATTCGAAAACTAACGGAATGCAGTGGGAGACTTTTTCGTTGCCACAAATTTACTTGTGATAATTGGATGTAAAAAACCGAAACTCAAAGATTTAAGAGACAATTCATAATTACTTTTATCGCGAAAAAGTCCAAAAAGTTAGTGATAGCATGCTAAAATTATTATTATAAAGAAATATTATTATTTTTGTTAAGAATTATTATTATTTTTGTTAAAAATGATAAAAAGATAATTAGACATACATAATTATTATAAACATACTAAAGACTTTTCATTACTCGGTGTTCTTTGTTGACGATTCGATAATTATGAATATTTTCCTTTACACGATCAAAGTGGTGATTTTGTAAGCTTTTAATATACAAAGTTCTTTGCTTTAGACTCTTAGTAAAGGTGAATTACGGAATGTAACAGTACGTAGCAACGGAATATTGTTGCGGTGGCAGCCCTATTTGGTTGTGAGGCGGCGACCACGTCTAAGGGACGGGTACGTACAATAATTAGAGGAGAAAACGGAACCAGGACGGATAACTCATTCATTCATTGTATTGTTGTTCTTTGAAGGAGGAGAGCCTTTGTTTTCCTTTTTTGATTGGCGTTTGCTTTTGGTCGCTCTTCTACGTGGTAAAGTGTACACTTACTGACGCTATTCTTAATATCTATTTATTTATCTTTTCATTCCTTACTTTCATTCTTGATTGTAATGGGAAACATCAATTTCTGAGAAATTTGGGTGTGACGTGCACTTAATACTAAAAGTACTTAGGTCAAGAATAAAAAGTAGATATAAACACGTATTATAACATATTGTATTTTTTAGATTTTTATTTATGGATATTTTATTCTCTCTCCTGACTCTAACAGCCCCCATTTTCTGAGCATTTCTGAGCCCCTATCCTGCGCCCGTGCTGGCACGAGTTCCACTACTTTCTACTCTCGTTTTACAGTAGACAACCAGGTTGTCAAGGCTGCCTTGTTTTCTGGCTAATTCCTCCATATTTAGATCATATTCTTTACAATATTCTCAGGATGTCTCACGAAACGCAAGTACTATCGTGAGCATTTTTCAGTAAGTTTGTTTTTCACTAAGGCCACCTTAAGATTTCCTAGAACTTGAACGTTTTTCAGTATTGGTATTATAAATTACATTTTTATTATAATGACGGTAAAAACTCGTTATTTTCGAGCATTATTTCTTAACCGGCTACCAACGGTTCTGTTTCCCCATTACTTATGTAAATACCTATACCAACCGCTAACAACCGCTACTAATTTACGTAAGAAAAGATTGTTGATGTTGTTTTTTTTTTTATTATTTTTAATTTTAATATTGCGTTGTTTGATTTCACAAAGTCGGTTGAGCGAAAGATTATTAATTTTAACGTTTCAGTTTAGGTTGGTTTTGTATTGTTTTTAACGTAGTTTCTGTAGATTTATTTTACGCTCGAAATAGCAAAATTTTGCCCAAAGCTCGGACACTTATTCATCGACATTTATTCATTACATTTTTTTTCATAATTTAAATCAAACTTCATTAAATTATCTGCTTTGGGCATTTGTTTAATAGTTTTTTTTTATTTTAGCTTAAGGGCAAAACCCACCACCGTCCAAAATAAATACGCTTTTTTATACCACGTCTTGTACCTACATGTTTGGTAAATAATATATGATAATTGACTAGCGAGTCTCTTATCTCAATTTTTTGAAATGATCTCTGTGTAGGTTCTTAGATGTGTTAATTTTCAACGATGGAAAACCTGATATTTATTTATGCATTGTTTACTGTACATTGATTGCAAACAACTTCACGGAGCAATACATTATTTATTTATTTCTTTCTTCAAATTAACACATAAAAATAAATAAAGTTCAAAATATTAATATGGTTAAACAGTTATATTTTTCTCCATTTCACTAAACCTGAGAGCCTGTTTCGAGGCATTCAAATTAAATAAAATCAATATAAACAGAGTGCGAGTTTATTGCAAAATGCGCAATCTCTTCCAATAAATTCAGGTGGTATGGTACTCGAAGAAGTTCTATCTATAACTACCAACTGAATCTCTCATAATTTAATATAATCAACGTACAGGGGGCCCTCTCCATGCCAATTACCTAACAAATAAGAGTTTCATGAGGTGTGGCATACCTCACCATCAAATAACTGGATTGTGTTTTATGAGTATATGACATTTGGAAACTTACAGAAAAGAGCAGGAGTTATATTTTTTGTTGAAGGCTCGACGCTCTTGCAGAAGTTGTTAGCTTGATTTGAAAAATGTGACAAAGTGATCTAGATAAATCGGTGCAAAACTGTAGAAAGTATTCCGGTTTTCCGGTTCACTCGGTACTCGGATCTGAGTTACATCCATAACCCTTCCATATTCTATACATTTACAGTCAGTTCCACCGCTACCTATACCATCTAATATAACTTCCTGTTTAACCTACCCGATAATATTTCATCCTCACTATTTGGTAGGTATGTAGATACTTATGTAGTTCTCAGAACGTGGAGATTGTATTTTTGAAAGATCGTAAATAACGGCCACCGGAAATATTTGGTAAGACAATAGACCGATGGGTTATTTGAAGAAATTTTTTGTATTTTTTTCCCTTTTTCTTGCATTATTATTATTATTGCTGTAAATTCTTTTGTATTTATCTTTTTTCAAATCATCGTCAATATAATATCCACTGCTTTTTTTCTCATGACTTCTGTTGATTAGTATTCTGATGTTGTTTATTTATTGTGTGTTTTGATTCAATACTATTTTTGTGTTCTTCTCAGGAAATGTACAGGAAAAACAATGAGCGCGTGCATTCGCTTTATAAGTAAGATGCATAGTTTATATTATCAATCTGATATTACTTTGGCATATTGAACAAGATCTAGGGTTTCGGTGGAAGGATGTTAGGTACTGTAATGAAGTCATCAATTGCTTAAGATTACAATGATACAAACAATAATTTTATTAATATGTTTATTATTACATCGACTGTCCGGTTCCATAGCTCGACAAAAAGATGTCATATACCCGAGAAATCGGCATTTTTGTAGTTTTGGTATATTTATGTATATTATGCTTAAAAACACGACAGAATTTGAAATATAGATACTATATATAAAAATCACACTATAAAATACGTACGTTATCTTTGTTTCTTTCCATAGTTAAATTATTGAAAATGTATTTGGTTTGTGGAATTGAAAATAGGTGCATATTTTTTTCATAATTATGTATTTAATATAAAAAGGAAACCACGTATTTTTTTTAAAGTTATTTGTTTGTGCAATTGAAAGATTGGTGCTGAGTATGTGTATTCAATCAAAAATTTCTTGAGTTATTACTATGAACAGAATATATATATAATAATTATGAAAATATGAATTTTTACATATGCTATAGAATAGAAATTGTGAAAGCATGTGTCATTCGTTCAGATATTAATTTAATATGAAATTATTTTGCCCATTTGAGCAGCTTTTATATAAAATAAAAATAAAACTTAATAAAGCTCTAACTTAATACATAATTTAATAAAGTGTAGATGCTTTTTTCTATTAAAAAAACATTAATATTCTAGATTGTTTGTGATATAAAATAATTAATAAAATACTTTAACTTTTTTTATTAAAACAAAATTAAATCTGATACTCTTTGTTGCAATTAGGGGTATAATTAAAATTCATGATAAAAATCATAGATATTATTATGTTACACAATTGTACTTAAATAAGGGTTGTTTTTACTGTAAGGTGATTTAAATATTGTAATAAACAGTGTGAACTTTGGTTAATTTAAAAAAAATACTAACATCACAAAATCACAGGATACATGATAAATAAATCATACTATATACGATACAGATCCGAGAGATACGTAACAATAATCCCAATTAAAACTGTCAGAGTGCATAACAAGATGATGTGTCGTTATTAACTGATTAATGAAACAATATAACAATGTATATTATGTTAATGTTAATATAAAAAGTGTCTAACAAATAATTTCAATGGCCACGAATATAAACAAATATTATCCAAACCTAAATGTTTAGCTTGGTAGATAATATATGTGTGTCTAAAAAATTCTTGCTACAAATCCTATATTTATAGGCATACTGTTTGTGAAGAATTTGTAAAAATTATATCCAAAATAAAATACCTACTATATAAATAAACAATATAAGATGATTGATTGTCTTGGTGCTAGAGTCTAGATTTTTCAGTTTGGGGATTCCCTGCATGAATCCCAATAAGTAATAAATAAATAGAAATAATTAAATGTAGGTACTAAGATATTTTACATCTGCGATTCAGCAATGGGGTGTGCCCCCCATTCTGAACAGCTTTACTTTAATTGGTGCGTAGAAGACGACTTGCACGTTTATTACATTCAATTGGTCTGTTGGTTACTCCACTTATGGTAATTCCGTGTTCGTATGATTGAGAATGAAACAATGACGAATTGAGTTTATGTATTGAAAATTCACAATTTCAGAGACGTCTTTTGTCTTTCAAGGGCATTGCCAAATTACAACATTTATCTTTCTATCTATCTATACTCTAATGCCTTATCCCACGTGGGGTAGGCAATGAGAAAAGAACATCATATTGATCTATCATTACACGTTTCTCCCGCTTCTTCAACATTCCTGCATTTTCTCGTCATCGATTTCTCTGATTTAAAATGATTTCTGATTCTCTGATTTCTCTGACTTAAAACATGGCCGTCCTTGAGAATTTGATTCATGTGGTTTACGGACGCCCGCACTTCCTTACACCCCTTCTTTCAGTCAAATATACAAATATTTCAAATAAGTTTATCCTTTTTGTCATCATCTTTCTTCATTCAATACAATATTTAAGATAGTTTAAAATATTTTACCTCTTTTGGCTTTCATTCTCTACCTATTGACGGTTGATGTTATTTATTTATTTAATTCTTCTTGCAAATCATCATTCATATAAAAAAATCAACAAAGCAGTTTTCAAAAGAAAAATGTGATGATTTGCAGTGGCGAGATTATCACTATATAGTGATTTTTTACATCTAACCACGAGTTTTTCTTGAAAGACGAAAACGCCACTCTCAATAAAATCAACATAGACGTAGTAAAAATACATATTTTTTAATTTCATTATGGACTTCTACAACTTAAACACCGACACAGTTAATAATATGTATATTTCTTCCTGAGCAATGCCGGATATAAAAAGAAATGTAGAATTATAATAATAATAGGTATCATAAGTATAACAAGATCAAAATAATAATAACAACAGAACGAAGAACGACTGCGAGACATTTATTAACTGCGGGAGAATTAAAATCATAATTATATCTCAACAACAACACAACAACGAAAACAACAAAAACACGAAGGGGAGGGGCGGGGGAAGACAAAACAAAAAATAATTACGCGTAATGGGGCCAACAATGACGTGAAGGCACACAGTGTACCTAGCTACAACAACGGTAAATGGTAAAAAATAATAATAATGATAATAATATAACTCAACTCGAATGAAGAGTGAGTAGTGAGTGGTAGGTAGTACCTACCCAGATGTACATAGAGTGGTGGACGCTACGAAAGGTATGAAGTAATTAATAGGGAGAGATGGAGAGACAAAAGAGAAAGGTTTATTATTTATTATTATTATTGTAATAATTATTGTAATTGAAAATAATTTAAAAAATAATGCGAGGATAATAAGCCGCATAGCACCCGTATAATAACTGTGTTTTTATATGTATTTTAAACCATCACAGCATTTTTTTTGGAATTAGGCATGTTGAGTACGATTTTTTATGTAATTTTGTTTTTATTTTATTCTTTGTAGATTTTAATGTTATTTTAATTTTCAAATAATGAAGAAATAATAAATAACGATTGTTTCAAATTTTGTCAGAATGGAATATTCTAATCTGTTTTTTTTTTTCATTTTCAATTGTGATGTCTTCAATTTAAGTTACTCTAAAATTGACTACCATTTGAGACTGTGCGTCTCTATTCTGGGAAGTTTGAAAAAGCTCCATGGCGCTTCTCATTCGTGACAGTCCAATTATTCGTATTAATATTTCTTTGACCATTGATTAATCATCGATACTTTATTTGAATAGAGTGATTCCTAATTTACTTATTTTGGTTAATTAACACAGTAAGCGACATTTGTGATCTCGAAAGCTGAATAAAAATTAAATGAAACTTACTACTACTACTATACTATCACGGCATACCCTAAAAGTGGGGTAGCCAGCAGAACAGCTGCATGTAATAAACATGCAAACCGTCTTCTCTATACTAACAAAAAATTAAGACATTCAGGATGGATGACAAACCTCATCGCTGAATTTGTTATCTAAAATGTCATTATTTTTTTGAACACCTGCCTTTTACAGGGCGCTCGAAAATACACGGGAAAGAGTGAGAGAGCAATTTTTAGTCGGCTGCTCTACTTGATAAATATGTGATAAAAATTTGGGTAGATGGCGCTCTTGTAGCTGCCTGAACCCATAACTTCTCCTTCTTTTAAATTCAAGATAATAGTAAAACATTAATTGATTTTATATATTTTTGCATTCCGACTAAAATATAGTGTAGTTTATTTAATTATATATAGTTTTTGGTGTTTACTGTGCTAAAGTTAAAATATTAAATTGTAAAAATAGAAACATACAAATTAAATCTAATCAAAATTTGTGACAATAATATTTAACCAAATTTGTAGTGTAAAAATAGTAAACAATGTGTTATAATGTGAAATAATAGTGTAAATGCGCCCTTGAGATGATTTGAATCATGAAAACGGCGCGATATAAATGGTCCAATAATAATAATAAATACCAATATCTTTTACCAAATTTATTGCAAATATGTATGTATTCTTTCCGAATTTTGTTTTAGCGAAGCTAGAGCGATATTATTTATATTAAGATAAAGCGACCATGTTATCTATAGCTACGTGTGTACTACTACTGAACCTCTGACAAGAAGACCAGTACAGTACCACGAAGTGAATGTTCATCAAAATGATTGATTAGGCATTATTATTTTACTGAAGATTCTTGCGGTACATAGCTATCTTACTGTTATCTTAATAGTAAATACTCTCTCATATTATAAAATAACTCTCCTTCTTCGTTTTCTCTTTTGTTTCGTTGCGTTTTGTTTTGTGTTGAAGTTTTATTTCAAGGTTTTATTCTCTATTTATGTTTGGAGAGATGAGATTAATAAAAAATACATAAACATTAATAACTACAGCTGTAGCGAGTGACTCTTATTTAAACGAATCTCCGGAGACTCAGTGCATTTTTAAACTAACGTTTTTTTTTGACGTTCACTCTTGCAAAGACTTCTCTGTCATGCGCCATTCGGGTGAGTTCCTCACTTCAGTCCATTCTTTTACGTTGCATAGTCATGAGCTTTGCCTTCCACAAGGATCACGTAGTCCTTTGATCCTTTCCATCTATACAAATTTCTCTCGCATATTTTAAGTTATAGTTTATCATTACTATCGAGTTCATCGGTAGCCTGGAGGTAAAGTTTTGGCCTTGTGAACAAGGGGACCATGGTTTGATACAGGGTGCCGGTAAACTCCCCTTTCACGACACAAGCTTTTACTAGCTTACTGTGAACGGTGTTTATAACAAAACCCAGATTTATCTTTTTTTTTAATAAATCATGAAATTTTCATGTTTTATTTTTTTCATTTAAATTAATTTTTTTTATTTTTATTTTTTATTTACATGGTACACAGCAGATGAAATACATATAAATTTAAACATGTAAGCGATAAAAAAACATTCCGATAATCTTACATCCAAACAGTGCACACTTCAGCAATAACACACAAAATAATTAGAGAAAATCTTACACATAATACATTCATTCACAATACATCTATTCACCCAATTTCGCACACATAATACATTCATTCGCACAAACACATTCATACTTCCCAAATGTATGCAAAACGAAAAAATGTCATTTATATTAAATTACCATTTATTTATGTTACTTTTATTTCTTGTATTTATTTTTTTCATGTTTATAATTTAAATAAATTCACCTTTTTCATGTTTATAATTTAATTAAATTCACCAAAAAATTAAGACATTGTACATCTTAAATTCAGCGATGAAGTTTGCCACTCATCCTGAATGTCTTGATTTTACACTGGCACGAAGAAGACAGCTTGCATGTTTCTTACATGCAGCTGGTCTGCTGGCTACCCCACTTGTGGGATATGCCGTGATGGTACAGTACAGTACAGTACACTAAATTCACCTCCAAAAGGGACATTGAAGAGAAAAGTAGTATAAAATATTCCCGAGACTGTGATTTTGGCCAGCCGGCCCTTCAGGTCTGTCCAATGGCTTGCCCGTGAGGACAATTTTGGTTTGTATATGCGGAGATATCGTGTGCGAGGTGAGTTTTTCTTCAATGTTTGATGAACAAAGTTTCTGTTTATTTTCATGAGGAAATTGAAGGGCTTGCCAAGAAGAGCATGTTGCTCTAAAATATGCGTAGTTAAGTGTACATAGTTAAAGGGTATAAAGAGAGGGTAGGGAGAGGGGGCTGGTGGGGGTACACACAGCGATATATGATCACTTGAATTATTATTATTATTACTCGTCTTAATTAATTCGGCAAACAATGATTAATTTAACTTGTCAACTGCGTGTTAATACAGCGTACTGTATATTTCCTATGTGCTATCAGCGCGACGTACATGTGTTGCCGTTTCCGTGTATCTACAAATATATATACAGTTTGTAACATATATTATAATAAAACATTATTATTATTTGTTTGAAATAAACATTTCCGTGGATAATATTTGTATGTCCCTGTTTAATTTAATACTTAATATACGAATTTATCAATGTACATTTCAACCTGCTACGAGTTCATCGTAAAGTAATGAAAATTAACAGAATTTTTCAGTGTTTTGTGAATAACAATTTGACGAGCTTATAATCCATGTTAAGGTTACCGATAAGTCTTATTTAAGATGATGCCAACTGACTTGGTAAATTCCTCTTTTTCACAGATGTGCTTTATCTAATTATCTAGTTACTGAGAGCGACATGCCGAAGGCTACTATAATAATTTTAAACTGCAATGAATTATTTTTTTAATTCTTATATTATGAATATTGGAATAAATTTGCAGACTTCTCAATTTGGTTATAACGCCTGTTAATTAATTCTAGAGTCTGTACGTTTACAGACTGAAAATTCATACTGATTATAGTTTTAATTTTTATTAAAAAACACGGCTAATTTTTCACTGTAATTTATTTGAAACCTCGAGTACTTTCGTCAATATCTATATTGATTGACATTTACAAGAGCTGTTAACGAAATATTGACAAAAGAACTCGAGGTTTTAAATAATAATTAAAGTGAAAAATTTTCCGTGGTTTTTAATAAAAATAAAAATTATAATCAGTACGAATTTTCATTAAAACTATAACTAAAACTTTCATTAAAACTTAATTAAAACTTTAATCAATATGAATTCTCAGGTTTCTAATAAATTCAAGTGAAAAATTAACTATTTTTTTTAATAAAAATAAATACTAACATCTGCTTATATTAGAGCAACTACTATTACTAACACTATCCCATCACGACATATCCCACAACTAGGATAGCTTGCAGACCAGCAGCATGTAATCAACATGCAAGCTCAAAATCTTACTTTTATTCTTGTAGCACCCGCCAAAGAATAATTGGTCTACCACTCTTTTCCGTAAACTTAAGAGTGTTCTGTAGAAGGCAGGCGTTTGAAGGAATAAAGTAATTTTCCATCTAAAATTCAGTGATGAGGTTGCCATCAATCCAGAATATCTCAGGTATTTTTTGTTTATTTTTTTAATTCAGTGATGATGTTAGCCACCCATCCTGAATGTCTTAGGTTTTTTTGTTAGCATGGGGAGGATAACTTGCATGTTTATGCATGCAACTGACCTGCTAGCTGGATGGTAGCAGCTGAAAATAATAATATAATCAAGCCTCAGAGTGGCGGTTTTGCTTTTAATAAACGGTGTATTTGAACTTGTAGGTGAACGCCACGTTCTAGAAAGCACTAATGTAAACAATATAATATATTATTTCTAAGTAATACGTATTATTATTATAACGTTAAGTTTCGAGCGAATATATTACATTTTGTGTGCACAGACAGGTATACCTTACAATGGTACATGGGCGTTGACGTTACGTAATATCTGATAAGAATGTATGTACGTAGCAGGTTGGTATGTAAGTGATACAATATTCTGTGTACACGTACACATACAGTAGGAAATGTCTTCTTAGAACAAATAATTACATCGCGCGGTACAATAATTGAAACGATGGCAGCGCTCTCGCGAATTGTTCGTGACAGAGACAATATAGCAGTCAAAGGTTTAAATCATCGAGATGAATAGACACAACTAGATACTTATAACTTTTCCAGCACTTCCAATCTTCACAAGTTTTCGAGTGTCATCTAAAATGCAGCTTCTTGTAAAACATCAAGAAAAAGGTTACATATTATTATTCAATTCAGCGATGAGGTATGCCACGTTTTCTGAATTTGTATGACATGTAAATTTAACACAAGAAACTACCATATAAAGCTTAGAAAAAACAACGTCACCTTATAGTGCCCCGGATGGGACTTGAACCTGCATGTCTACCTTGTCGCGAGGAGTGCTTTTTCCAACTAAGCTAATGGGATGAACGGGAAAAATGCTATGAATATTTTAAACTTTATTTCAAGGGCAGCGCCTGCCACATACCTCGTTCCGTACCTGGAGATATGAATATTGTTAACGACACACAAATGCACAAACAGGATTTACTGTCGCATTGCAGCGAGAAATTCTATGCTATTGACATCTGTTAAAAATATGCTACAGGTTACTTTTTTATGTTTTGATGCTCCATTCAGCTTATATACTCATTTCTTACTTTCAATGACCTAACATCTCTATTATGTAGGCCTTTAGCCTTCCAAATAAAATATCGTCAATTCTTTCTATCGTTAGCAGTGGATGCTGTACCATCTTTAGAATTAAGCTCGTTCAGATCTCGGTTGATATTATCTAATAATCTTTGCTTTACTATATACTTAATTGTCCTCTGCCTTGTGGTGTACCTTGCACAAAGCACAATATTTTATTCAGTTCTATAAATAATTTAGAAATATTTTTTTTTTAAATATAACACTCATCCAAAAACAAAACGAAGAGAGAACTTTCGTATTTATAAAAAAAAAATATTAATCAATCGATTTGTTAGTTATTCGATACACTTAACTATGTTTTGAGATAAATATAATTATTGGACCGATATCAAACAATGACTTCCAGACGTACAAAAAATAACGCCCATTATTTATTATAACTTATTAAATTAAACTTAATTTTGGTAATTCACTTTAATAATAAACCTTAAAATAACTTTTTAATTACTGAAAATGATTTGTGATTAATACAATGTTATTAACTGTAATTAAAACTTACGTTTATTATTTGTATAATTGATTAATCAATTTTTAATTAAAGGGTGAGCTTTTACTGAAAAATATTATTTTAAAATACAGTTAGAGTAGGTTCATAATAAAAAAGTTCGAGAGAGTACTCGATTTTAAACGTATTTTCATACAAATTTTATTAACATTTTGATTCACATGAAAAAAAGATACATTATTTGTAACCATAGAAAAGTTCTCTATCTGTCCGTCATTCAGCTGACAGTTTTTAATAAAATGTTGAAGTAGTATTTAAATTAAATGGCTACTTTATTTGGTCTTATTATGAGAGTAGGTAATTAAAGTTTTGACATGTTCCACCATAGGCAAAGAACAGATCTTTCACACTTTTTTTGTAAGTTTTATAGTGACTTGTGAATGGAAAGTAAGAGAAAGGGAGAGATTGAGGACAATAGAAAGGTCGGAGAGGTGAGGTGTGAGAAATGGTAAACATATTAGAAGTTAATTATTATAAATTGCCAATAAAATTTTATCTTGTCTAGTCTAAGTTCATTCTAAGAACAATAATCTCACGATGATGATTATAACATTTCATACACCTTCTTTGTTATTTCCATCGATTTTTTTATTACTTTCTTCACACCTCTAATAGGCTGTTGAGATAGTCGGGGTTAATATCTTGTACTGTACTGTAATGCTCTACCGTTTACAGATCAGTGTTTGTAAACGTTTGGGTAGAATAAGATACCTTTATTGCACAGTATTATATTGTCTCTGAATATTTTCTAAACTGCGTAATATCCAATGAAAGTTATCTCAATAACCTTAATGTATGTTGCTTTGAAAGTTGTATATTTTTGAAGTGGAAGATTAGTTCTCATTTCACCTATTTGGCTGTCATCCTCATGGATACATACCAACGCAGTGTCTTTTGCAGTCTTCTTAGAATGACCCGTTATTGAACTTGAATCTCCAAAGGCATTTTTTTGCATCTTCTGTAACAGCCGGAGAAATCCAGGCGGTTGTTCGGGTACGTCTTTAATAAATTCGTAAATTTTTCTTATTGTAGATGACCACGCATCCTGCCAATTGTCATACACATATTATGGTAACCGCAGAATCCATCGATATATATATATATATATATATATTAAAGGCAAATGATAAGTCGTTAATTTGAAATAAAAAAAGTAATCTCATTATGTTCTCCATGACGTGGAAATTGCAATTGTATTTTCTTATATCAGTTCTGATCCTATCACTGAGGGTTTATATAATGTTTTTTTTTTATGTGTCAGAAATGTATAAAAGGGCAGCTATGCTTTAAAAGTTGAAAGATCTGCTTGAATGGTGATAGTGACAATTAGATAGTGACGTAGATAGTATAGATAATAATGTAATATATGAAATAGTACCTAATGGTAATAGTGTGTACCAGGGATGTTGCGAATATTCGCATCCGCATCCGCAAATGCGGAGCTTCCGCATGTATTTGGACATCTGCATCCGCATCCGCATCCGCAATAATCGATGCGGATGTTATTGCGGATGCGGATGTAAGACAATTTGCGACAAGAAAGAAATGGGGCAGGGCCGGCGAAAGGCGTGTGCCGTTTGCACTTGACATTAACCAATGGGAACGAAAATAATGGTGACAAGATCCGACGCGTTTTTATTTTTGCCGGTTTAATTTTATTTTTGCAAATAACAAAGAAGAAAAAAAAATTTCGCCAAAAAATCCATAATATTATTGTAGCAAAAATTTCGTCACATGTTTGACAGTGGGGCCTACCAACTAAGATAGTTCCTACTTTTTTCTATAATATCTTAAATATCTTAAACATCCGCATCCGCATCCGCATCCGCGGATGTGAGCCTTCAAAAATCCGCATCCGCATTCACATCCGCGGATGTATAAAAATCGACATCCGCAACATCCCTGGTGTGTACACAAGGTGAGATGTGAGATAGGAGTTAGTGTTTCTTATAATACGCGACAAGATCTCTTCACTAGTAGGTGCTCGTATAATAGAGTATTATTTAATAATGTGAGATACAGAAATAAATTAATATAAAGACTCGTGATATATTGTTGAACTTAATAAACGCGTCAATACCTGACGAATGGCGGCTTTGTATATCTGTAAATTGTATACATATTCCTTAGCACACAGTTCTGCTTCCATAATATGCCATTCCTATCAATCAGTATCATTCCTCGCAGGTACATTTTTGCCGTTGAGAATCCCCTGTAGCTTCTATTGTCATGTTTTTGTTTTCATTGCCTCTTATTTTTATTTTTTATTTTTATTTTTATTTCAATCATATACGGCGTGAGCCTTTTACATGTTTATAAATTATGACAGATTACAACAGCAACAACAACAAAAAATAATATAATGTTGATTGTGTTTGTTTCAAGTATGCTTTTTTTGCACTGTAAAGGCTTTTTAGCCCTATATTGTGTCAATAGATAAATAACTATATTAGAGATATCAGAAAAACTGTACCACCAGATATTCAATCGGAGAATATTTTGGAGAGATACTTCTTACACCACCAAACTGCCTGACTCAATGATTAAATAGGGTTCGTCGGTAGCCTGGAGGTAGAGTCTCGGCCTCGTGATCAAGGGGTCCGTGGTTCGATCCCAGGTGCCGGCAAACTCCCTTTCACGACTCAAGCTTTTAGTTTAGTGTGAAAGGTGTATAAAGTTGTCTTTGGGTTTATAACAAAACCCAGATATATCTTTAAAAAAAAATCAAGTACGCCCGCAATGAGGCAAATTGTATGTATTTGTTTCTAATTCCGTTTTTGTTGTTTACTCTATGTTCTTGATTGGTTTGATTTCAAAAATAAATTTAAGAAAATCTCACCTCTTCCTGTTTCAAACCAACGGTTGAACGCACTATACGGAAAGTGCGCTTTAACCAGCCTGAGCCGATTCGTAAGTATCGGAACATCTTTCCTTTTTTTACTAGAAGAATTTCGCACAGTTTGTTGTTTGTCTATTCAGTAATTTGCTTGATATCTTCACTCTCGCAGGTGTGAAAATTCCAGTGAAATATTGAAACTGTATTTACAGCCACTAGAAGCTTCAAATTACATTATGTGCTTGGTATTGGTTTAACAGAGATGTATTATTATGTAGTAGGTACACAGATTGTAAAAATAATACGTTCATTTTTTATACTGCCCCTTTCTTTGTTATTTCGTATTGTTTAGAGGATGTGAGAAGGGAGCAGGTGTCAGTCAAAGAATTTGAAAGGTTTTGAAGTGTAAAGGTTGAACTTTGCAAAGGAGAGGAATTTTCGTAAAGTTTTCATTTTTAATAACTTTTCCTATTGTCAAAGAATTAAAGGACTTAAGCT
This sequence comes from Athripsodes cinereus, assembly GCA_947579605.1. Taxonomy (NCBI): domain Eukaryota; kingdom Metazoa; phylum Arthropoda; class Insecta; order Trichoptera; family Leptoceridae; genus Athripsodes; species Athripsodes cinereus. The sequence goes on from OX388321.1 coordinate 2,140,879, forward strand.
ATTGTGTATTGAAACTCTCTCCTCTAAAAATATTTTAACATGATAAATATATTTCAGGTTAATTATATTGTTGTGTTAAATTTGAATTTGTTATATATTTGAATAGGGAATGTGGAATATTTGCGAATATATATTACTCTTTATAAAAAATATTAATACCGCATACTATATTAAATTATAGAAACTAACTGGTGAATAAATAAAATTAATATGTGTTTGTATGTAAATACTGACTCAGAACAGACTTAAGTCTAGTAGGCATTAAATTTCATTTTTTACTTTTGTTTCTCGAATTTGTCTAATAAGGTTAAGAAAAAGATATGTATGGTTACATAGATTTTTGTAGTAATTTAGTTTGATACTGTTGGAAATACAATACTTAAATACATATATCTTGTTCTTGTTGGGTTGGAAATTCATTGAACCTAGATATATTTTCCAGAAATCTCTATCTCTTATTGCCTCCAGAGCATCTGGCCATTTAAAACCGAGTTTTTCAACACACATGCTTGACACTCGTCCTTGACAGTTTATTTTTGAGCAATTCACTTACCTTCACTCTTTCCAACCAACTCCAGCTATCTTAGTGCTAAACTTGATCACTACTCAATTGGAAATTATGATTAATAATCCAGAAAGTTCAGTCTAACCACGATCTTCTTATCCATCTAGATAAAGATAATCCTCCACCAAATTGCATAACACCACGACATCCTTATTAGAAGCTCGGACTGTAATACTGAAGATAGGTGGAGAGAATTTCGGACATTATCTTCAGAAAGAAACCAAAATCTAGTACCAAATCCAAAAGAAGAATTGCCTGGATTAACACTTCCCAGAAAAATATGGTGTACAATACTTCGTAAAGGATGCAATGTATGCTGTACTGCTTCTAATCTATACAAATGGGGATGGATTGACTCACCAGCGTGTAGGTGTGGAAAGACACTAACTATCTACCATCTACTAAACGAGTGTCCCACATACACATTTCAAGAAGAACTTCAGGATTAACACGCTCTTATGGATGAAGTGATCCGACGGCTGGGGAATTTGGAGTTCAAGTTCTTTGCGACCATAAGAAGAATGAATGAATTAAAAAGATCTGATACGTGACATCAAACGAATATCTGCCTTTATAGGACACTCGAAATTTAACAGAAAGGAGTGAGAGAGCTTGTATATGTCTAAAATTTCATGGATGTAAAAAGTATGTTAAAATGACTTGAAATTTTTTTTTTTTGTACGTAGAATTTCATAATTGATATATTTCTCTCGTGATAATATCCAATTTCTTCATTCTTCAGTGTTTTGAAAGGCTCCTCATTTACATTTTGTTTTCATTTGAATTATAAAGGTGAAGCTTGAGAGATCTTTTCACCTACATCAACATTTTTAAAGGATTCACTTCAACCCTTTATTCTGCTCTATATATTTTTTGCACCCCTCTTTTTTTATAACACACCTTAGTGGTACATAGTAGTGTACTTTGGGCGTAAAATGTGTTCACTATTACCTTTTATTATTATTGTAATTCTGTTTAAAATTTTATACCTCCAAATTGTTAGAATTCTTCAAATATGTACTTTGCATCTATTTATTTTTATATAAAGCACCATCTTGTAAAAGTTTTTCGGGGCAATAAACTTACGTATTAACATCAACCTTTATTGTAAACATACTTTAGAAATCTTATTCGAACTTTTACCACTACTATACCATTACGGGTGGCAACCCTGAATTCTGAATTTAAGATGTAAAATGTCTTAGTTTTTCGAACAACTGCCTTTAACAGAAAACTTATGGAAAAGACTGGAAGACCAGTTGTTTACCCGGTGCTCCACCTTCACCTGCCCACATTGATCTTTTCCAGCCAATCCGGTATGAAACATAATAGGTACACTGTACAAATATTGCGTTGCGACTGTGAGAAATTATAATAAAAGTGGCTTTGATTAATAAAATAAAAGTAAGAGTATTGTAATTTCTTTCGAGACATTGTTAGTTTTATTGTACGTTTCACTAATAAATTCTATGTTTTATGTCATTGGTATAACTCGTCTTTATAGAATGTGTGACAATGTAAATTACTGAATATACATATTCTATGTATATTATTAATATATATTATATTATTGTGTGTGTGTGTATCGTATGTCATTATCACGCAGTTTGATGTAAATCACACAAGACACGACGAAACATTGAAATAATGATACTCACCTACCATTACAGGGTAAAGGCAATACTCGTTGACAGAATTCTATAAAAAATAACGTTTTCAGATTCCAAATGTCAATCATCCATTTCTGTGCAGCACTATTAGAATATAGTTTCATTATCAGCTTACCTGCAATCATATTGATATTGGTTTCCCGATTAATGTATAGTTTAATTTAAAAAAATGTTTTTAAACAAGGCAATACACGGCTTAAGAGCAGGGTTACTCTTGACACAATTTAGATACAATCTTAATCCTACGACGCGCAAAGTCACTATGGTCAAAAATACGTGCGTAGGTACCAATTTCGCGGTGGCGCGGTATTTTTGACTATAGTCCCTTCACGTGTCGTTGGATTGTGATCAAAAAAAGATTAATATCGTATTTAAATTGTATCAAGAGCCACCCTGCAACTGCAGAACTCTTAGTTCACGGACCTTTTTTAATATAAGTATTCAAAGTTGTTTGCAACAAATAATCGTGAAGATTTTTTTGAAAATATGTAATACTTTGCACCCTGTCAATTTACGTAGCCTTTGCCCTATAATATTTATTGTGTGAAGATAGTAGATATCTAATACTAATGGCACGTTCACATCTGACAAACACATCGACTAACTATCTATCTATTAAATTATACTGTGTATATGTATGTATGTACATATCATTATCATTATTATAATCATCATTACACATTAGCTCGACGACTAGTGATGGTGTTGTACATATAAATGTGGCTGTTAAGCCAGATTTACACCAATACGTCAAGTTTATCTGCTCGTTATTGTACATAAAATAATATCACGAATCTGATATATTATTGTGGTTTTGCATGTTAAGCCGGTTTTGAATTTGTCAAATTTTTAATAGCTATGTAAATTGAAAGTGTGGTAAGATGAGAGGAAATTATAAAAATAGTAGTAGCGTGGAAGGGATAAAAGTCAGTGGATCCATTTAGGTCTGCTATAGCCTCAATAATCACTCGATTATGGGTGCTTTGCCATGTAATAAAACGGTGGTGGAAGCAATAATGATTACGGTGTATCGGAGAGGGGCTAGAGAACTACGATTTATCATGCATAACGTTATGTTAAAACTGTTTTATAATGATGATGTGCTAAAAGAATAAATAAGTTAATTAATAACAAAATGTATAAGATGGCAGAATAACACTCCTAGATTGAACATAATGATAAATTGACGATCTCGAAACCTAGGAGTTATGCTTGAATTATTTTGATTATAATCGAAATCAAAGACTGTACGAGTATGCAATGGACGAAATAGTCATGACTGATTCCGTTTGGCCTAGAATAGAAATGATCGTCTATGCTGAAGTGATGGCCTAAGTCGCGTTGTATTGACTCTGTATTATTTATGGTCTATGACTTCTTGAGTCTCCCCTTGATATTTACATAGATTTTAGATTGCTTTTTCCTTGCTTTTTAGGCTAAGTAATAACGCTTGGACAGTTGAGATGACTGAGAAGAATGATTGGTTACACTTTGTGTGACAGAGTGAAGAATGATGATGTTAGGAGAATGAGCAGATGTAAGTGGAGTGTTGGGTATAGAATGCGAGTGAGTATATTACGAAGATTTGGATATCTAGAGCGAACGAATGACCAAGATGGTGTATTCGTTTAAAAAAGAGTGTGGGAAAACGTGGATGTTCTAGACTTATGTGGCTTGACCTACTGGATCAAATTCTCAAATATGGCCGTGTGTTGAGTAAAAGAAATAAGCGTGCATGTATGAGACGAACCGCTAAAAGTTTGTAAGGATATAAAAATATGGCGTTCTATTCTATCTGCTTGCCCAACTTGGATCACGGCGTTTAGGCTTTATAGAAAGTTTATGAAAACTTGCCTTATGTTTGTCAAGTAATTTATTGTTCAAAGTATCTTCAAATTCGTAGGTGTACTTGTGACGCAATTACTACAAATTACGACATAGTTTTATTGTAGTAGGACTAAAATAATAATATGTATAAATTCTTGTCGTTTTGTATGTTCTGTATACTATCTTTGTATGACTGTGAGGTAAAGTATGTAATTAAATTCGATGTTATTCTCGTTGAATCCTAGTATAAATAATATTTAAGTTTGTTTGTTAATAGGTATTTACGCTTGTTCATGCAAATTATATTACCCTTTTATAGTCGCTTTTGATAAAGAGCTAACACAACACATAAATGACCTCAATATCTGAAGACTTGCATCCTTCGACCAAAGTCCAGGAAAATAAAACTTTATGTAGGTGAAACCAATCAGAAATCTTTGTCGGAGCAAAAAAATGTTTACCTAACATAACATTATGCAGAATTTAATCTTAAGAAGTTAGAAAACTAACGGATTGGCTCTAAGTTAGCTTCAGTGATCATTTTCATTTTCCGTGGACAACATTCGGCAATTCAGTTGTTTTTCATTTTTTATAAAATTAAGATACACAAATGATTCAAGTTTTATGATTTTTAATATTATAGTGACCTGGTTTCGATGTACAAGCTCATTGTCAAATTCTGTTTCGTAGATTTCGTAGAAACTCGTTTTAAGACTCTTCAGTTCTCCGAGCAAGATAAGTTTGATTTTGTTAAAAAAATCAAAGCGATTTCTTTTAGTTGTTCTCTGAGTTTTCGTGAAGAGATCTACAACCAGGGGACCTGAAATGGCCACATTAAGCAATTCATCTACAATTCATATTTGGTGAAATGTTGTCGTTAAATCGTTTTACAATTCCTAATATGATCCTATTATGATTCATATAAAGAGGCCTTTTCAGCCCCCCAGCAGAGGATAAACATAAATGAAAAGAATCTCTGAGTGGAGCTGAGATTAAAACTAGTTCAGAATATAATTTTAATTGATTGGCGGTATGAGTAAGTAAGCGATACAGCATCTTAGCATTATATACCCATTAAAATATGTATTCTGAAGAAGGGAATTATATTAATTTAATTTTCTATCGAATATTTTCATGTTGGATTGCCCGGAATAGAATAGGTCCCCAACTCTTTGCTTTAAGTTTTCCAATGTCTTCACTTGATGTCTCATTTTAAAAGCACGGACAGGGTGACCTTTATGTTTCGCACATGCAGTTAGTCTCCTGGTTTCTCTGCTACATCTCCCATGAGTGAAGTAGCCAGTAGACGAATTTCATGTTATGAACATAAAGGTTGTCTCTTCAAGCCAACAAAAAATAAGTCACTCAGGGTGTGTGGTAGATACAGACGCCGAATTCAAAATGCTCAATGTCTTGTGACTTCAAACACCATAGATATACGGGATGGAAAAAAAAATACCGTAAAAAAAATTTGAAGGGTAAGAGGGCGTCATTTTCTTTTAAACATCCGTTTTTTATTGATATAATTTATATGTTTAAGTAAATATCGGTTAGTAACAAAACCTTTTGTATGTATACATAAGACAGACTAGCCTGAAAATGATGAATTGTACTATTGTTATATTAAAATTGAATTAGGTTTATTTCGTTTGTGTGGGAACAATAGATAATATCAAATAACAGGTAGGTTGGTTAAAATATACATACATACATACACGATGTGTGGAAGATGAAAGTTCACTATTTATTTTATGATGAATGGTTCTAGTCAAAACTTACATATTTGTTCTATTGTATTTTAAATATGCTTTCCATAAACCAATATTTTTTTTTAAATTTAATACCGACTTTGCCTTAAATTTATTTATTATTTATTTATTTATTTTATTTTTCACTGTACATTGGTTACAATATTACATAATGAAATAGTGTCATAAAAATAACAATGATAAATTCAATGTACAGAGGGCGAGTTTATCGCTAAAATGCGATGTCTTCCAACTAACCCGGTAACTAAAACTAAAATTAAAATAAAATTAAAAAAAAAACACATGCATACATATATACACTCTTACATATCAACAATCATAAAAGAAATAAAAATACAACACAAAGTAAACAAAAGAAAAGAAAAAGAACACATGCAAGCAAAATGCACTAACGGACACATAATAATAAAAGTATAACATTTAATTGCAGCGTGCACATGCATAGGGAAAGGGAAAAGGATTTAGGAGTCGGATGCTAAATTCAATGAAAGAAAATGATTTTTGTCAGCTTGTCTGAAAGAATTAAAGGTTGTTATCATCCTGATTTTCGAAGGAAGATTGTTCCAACAGCGAGCACCATGAACAAGGAATGAGTTAGATTAAAAGCTTGTACTGTGTGCTGGTATAGCTAGAAGACGCTCTCTGTTAGATCGCAAGGATCGTAAGCCTTTAGGTTCGTCACGTTTATGTAATTGGGAATATAATTACTTAACTGTTTTTCAATACGTTGAAAAATAAATGACGTACTCAAAATATTGTTATAGACAAATCTTTCTTGTTTTACTCGCAAACCTTATGCATTTCCAAAAGATAACATTTAAGGTATTCAACAAGACATCTAGATGACTCAACCAGAACTATTTCTCTTATGAACTCTGCGTATGTCCCGTAAAATATATCTTTATCTCTAGCTTGTTTTTAATTAATGTACAAGAAAGAATGAATAAATAAATAAATAAAATAAACATTTGAACAATCTTTCTACTGGGGACTCCGGCACTCCGCCATTATATTTGTACTGCATTGAAGACTGTTGAAAGGTTCGTGATGCTGAGAGCTTCCATATGACTTGGGAACACATAAATTGAACATTTTCAGTTTTGTTGTTTAAATAGGAGTACCTAGTTTAAAAAAGTGACCGGCACAGAATATACGAAACTCTGAGATGTGCCAATGTTACATTATTTTATTCATATGCAACAGAAATCCTGTCAAATCGATGAATATTAATATGTAGGTACCTACCTAATCCATATTGACGGATATTGATCGTAAAAAACGATCACGCCAGGTTATTGTGATTTATTTTTTAAATTACAGTTTGTGATCTATGGGCGAAACGCGCAAAAACAATTAGCAGCCGGGGAAAATATTGTTGCAAGATACGAAGATCGAATAAAGCTTATCTCTGTTTAAGGGTGAAACTTAACGTAATATCAAGATGTAAGGGCTGATAGGTATCACTGCAGGTCATTCTATCTGCCCCTTACATATTGGTGTAAGGTAATTATGAAATATTGACATTTATTGGACAACCGAAGTTTAATCAAATTAAGAGCTAATTCTGGATAAGGATTAACCTGAGGGCACATTGGTATACCAGGCTTTAGTCAGATATGATCGGTGATATATTATAAGCTATTCTGTTATTGGGAGTATGGGTAATATAATGAAAGTGACTTTCAAAAAGTATTACAAACTTCAAGTGTACTGAAAAGGCAAGCATTCGAAAAAATAAAGTCGTTTTAGATCTTAAATTCGTCGATTAGGTTTGCCACCCATCCTGCATGTCTTAATTTTTTAGTTGTCCTATAGAAAGGAAAGCTTGGATGTTTTTAACATGCAACTGTTCTGCTGGCTACCTACTTGTGGGATATGCCGTGATGGTAAATGATGAAGACCTTCTAAACGTAGACGTAGACTTTAAATGTAAAGTAAGTCACATCATTCAGACATTAGTCTTATGGTCGCTTACAACTTGACCTCCAAACATCACAGCCACAGGGTGGCATCGTTCATAAGAGCTTGCAAGTCTAGAAGTTCTCCTCGAAAGTGCGTTTGGAACACTCGTTTATCAGATGGTCGAAAGTTTGGTAATATGTCATTCCACTTTTGTACGTCGGTGAATCAATCAGACGTACATAAATTATTTTTTAGTAGCCAGCAATTGAATATAAAGACCTCAATCTCCACGTAAAAAAAGGCTATAGATTTTCCCACACGAAAGTGAATCACTTTATAAGTGGACACCCTGTTTTTGTATATTTAATAAACACGTTTCAATACAATAAGTGTGTGTATATATGTGTGTTTTGTATCGATGATTGATTGGTTTTTCTATACATGTATATTGTATACTCGGCCGTTAGTAGGTACCTACATAGGTTTTGTTAGTACATAATATGTATGTAATATTATTGCCTTTGTGTGCGTGTGTTTGTGTGCATGCACGTAATATATCAAACAAAATTTGAGGTTTGAATATAAGTTATGTTTTGTGTAACAGTGTGTTTACTTCAGTACATAATACACACGCAATTATTAAGGGTGATTGTGAACAATGAGAACTGATATTTTTCAATCGCGTTTAGTAACGACTGCTAATTCCAGTACAAAATTGATTTGTCACAAAAAATTGATTTGCATTTATTTAACAGTGTTTTCATTCCTTAAAGCAAACTTTTTGTGCCAAAATTAATCAAGAATATATTGGCCACAATTTGACCGCTAGTCTGTATATTAATTTATTATTGAATAATTTATAATTATTGTTTCAATTAAGTTTTTTTATTGTGTCGTCTATTTTTTTTTTGATTGATCATATATATTTGTGTTAATTATTTATTCTTCACACATAATTCTCTGGTTACTGTTTGATCTTTAGACACTGAGTAATTTTATACCTACGGTTATGTCACTGTTATCTTTTTATATTTTTAAAAATTTATGTCAACATGTAAAAGGCTTCTTGCCGTATATATTTCTAAAATAAATAAATAAATAAATTTCACAATCGTAATCAAGTCGACGACACTTAAGGTTAGTCGACAATCAAAACAAACCCAGGTGTGCCTTAACACTCAGTAAGCGATATTATTATGCTTGTGATGTACATACATAGATAGCGTAAGTTGGCAATAGATGGAATAAAATCCGGGATCTTTCGATTGATAATTCGAGATACCACCGCAGCCTGTCGGCTGCTTTTGGCATTATCTTTAGTAAAAAGTACACTGCTACTAACAAATTATAACATAATATATAACTTTTCAGTCATATGTTTCTTTTGGCTATCGCAGCCTTGTTCTACCCATGAGTTGTGGTTTTTACTTCGCGTTTTTTTCTTTCTCCATCCTATAACCTACCATTATATTATGTATGTATATTAAAGCATTATGAATAATAATATAAGTAAATAACATACATATATAATAATATAAATATAATTATTGCTTTTATAATGTGAGCGTGATTCGGCTGTTGTTAAAATGTTGTGTGTGTATGTAGGTGGATTGCTATTGTTGTTGTTTATTAATTACATTAAAATAAGTTCTGAATTCCATTTTTATTTTGTTATAAATGTTATATAGAATCAATATAATTACGCACTTAACCCGGTTTGTTCACAAAGTATTATAATCAACGTTGTGTTAAAAAAGCTTTGATTTTTTTCCAAGATGAATCTGAGTGATTTGAAATGCATCTCACACATTTCTACAATAAGTAAACTGTATGAAACGTAAATGTGAAATTTAAATTGCAAATAAAGTTTATTTGCCTTCAAAACTATTAAACTCGTACCTAGTTAAACAAAAAGTTAGTAAATATTCTAAGCGTAGATATTAAGTGCTTTTCCATGACATTATTTATCGCGAATCTGCTTTCAAAAGCTTTTGCCCCCGTCATCATAGAAATAATATTGTGTATTTTAATTTCTCTTTGTACTACAACGATTGCCTAATGATGAAAGTCAAATCTCTTGAAAATCGGCTTACAATTTATAAATCTAATGAAATCAATTTAGAAATGATGTTATCCGTGATATTGTTTAATTGTAATTTATATATTTAAATTATATGATTTTTGGCTACCAAATGATTTTGGCAAATCTAAGCCATTGGCGAACTTTTAATTCTAATTAATATTCCAAACAATATTATCTCTGGTGGAAGCACTAAGTATATTTGTTTTCAAGTCGAAAATAAGTACATATAATTGTGAACTCAGTCAAGTAGATTGGTAGTTAAAAAAAGGGGAAAGGTATATACAGGTTTCTCTTTTAAGGAGGTAGTGTTACATAATTAAATATTTATTTACGCGATTAAATGTCAGTGAATAGCTAAAAAGCTTACTGTTGAAAAATAACATTACAAACTTTCACGTCATTACACAAATAAGATCGATGCAAAAAATATTTGACATGACTTACATTTTGATTCATAAATTTGAAAACAATTACAAACAAAAACAATTTAAAAATAAATAAGACAACTGTAGGTATATTATATAACACAACATATATTTGGAGAATTAAAATATGTAGATTGAACTTGTTCCTCTTACCCTACTGCTTCAGTATGCGATGGATCAGACTGACGTAGCAGATTCTACACATCCACGAATACCTTAAAGTATGCAGGATTTGTGGCGTTCAAATCTCAGACCAAAAAACCCAGAATTAAACGAAAAAAATAATTTTTCATTAACCCGGGACTTCGTGATTCAAAGGCAAGAGTGTTATTTCGGCGCCACACCGGTCGTCAAACATTGAATTTATATTTTGAAAATTGATCTTTTCGTGGTAGATACGTATTAAAAATAATGCTCACTTGAGTACATTCCGAGTATCTATATTGTCAAATTGGTAACTACATTAAAGGGTGGTGCCAAATAACGTAACTGTATAGTTTGGGGGGTTTGACTGAATACATTAAATATGTATGCCAATATATAAATATGTATGTGTGTTGTATATGGGAACCAATATTATTTGATAACCCACTTAAGAAGTAGAATGTAATTATCCGATTCTTGAGAAAAAGGGAATATAACGTATTATTATTCTGTATTCTTACATAAATATTCGAGTCCGTTTGTAAATATTTATTTATTTTATTTATTTATTCATTTGTTAACAGCTATTAATAATAAGCTTTTTTTATACATTAAAAAAAAAAGAACACATCAAAAGATCCATGATCAGAGATAAAAATTTACATATGAGCCGTACAAATGCAAACAGCACTATCTCTCTACAAGAAAAAATTATGTTGGGCAAACGTATTTGAAATATTGGCAATGTTAAGCGAAAAAAAGTCTGAAAATAACTAAAGCAAAGAGAAAGCAATATGCTTACATTTAGAAAGTAGAACATTTTACAAGACATTAAAACCAAATATTAAGAAGTATCCTGCATGTTCAATTGTTCCCAAAAGGAGACAGCGCCGCTCGCACCCACACGACTCACATAGACACTTAATTAACAATTAAAAACAAACAACACGCAGACATATGTAGAAAATAAAAACACACAGCAGGAAGACCCTTGTCATATGTATATATATATAAAAAAAATATGTATGAATGTAGATAATTATGTTTATTGAGAATATCTGAGATTATATTGGCATGTACGTATAATTTGTCTTACATTATTGGTTATTTTTCTTCAATGGATATCTGAATTGGGCAAAAAAGAAGATAAATACAAATTAAACACTTTATAAAATTGTCATTATTTTGGCGAAATATACAGTATTAGGTTTCTGATGAACATAATATTTTGGTTTTAGTAAGACGATGTAGGTATGTATGTACATTAATAGCAAAATGAAGGTAAAATATCTTTATTCTTTTTTTCGAAATTTAGTTTCCAAACAAATGAAAATGAAAATTATTCGTAATTAAAGGGTTAAAACGACAGCTTTTACTACTACAAGACTAGCTGTATGTATTAAATATGCAAGCTTCTCTTTCCGGGCCAACACCTAAACGCTGAATTTTAAACGCCTTTATTGTTTCGAACACCTGCGTTTTACAGGACACTCGAAAATTAGTAGCAATAAAATAGTTAAAACCATACTTTTTATTTAATGCTTATGTGAAATTTTGGTAAATCTGTTCAAAAATGTTCGAGTTTAAAACTAGTAATAAAAATAATACCAACTACATGTTTTCCCTTTTCTTTTGACGCTCTCTCACTCTGAATGTATAAGTGAGTGGGTGTTTGTATATGTGTGTGCGTTTGTATGTATGTATGTGTGTTTGAGTGTTTTTATTTTCTATTTTCTTTTCCAATCAGCATCACTATGATCAAAGTAAAGAAGCAATGAATGGTGCTATATCTTATTTTAATACAGCCTTATGTATATAATATTATACTTATATACATACATCCACATATTATATTATTATACACATAGAGATTTTGGGTTGTTTGCTTTTATCTACCAAATGAAGTAACGTTTGAGGGTTGTTAAGTACACAATCGTTTTTTTTTTAAATTTGAATTTATAATATATTTTATTCAATCAATAATAACGTACAAAAGTTAAGACAACATATCATCAATATGGCTACAATTAAATTGCAGCAGCCTCACTAGGTTGCCCTGTATCGAATAAGTTTTGAACATCGTTTTTTGCTGAAAATCCCTGTTTATTATAAGCTATATCAAACTTATTCAACGAACGACACAATATTGAAAAATAATTATTGTATATTAACTACTAATTCTATACTATCACGACATATCTCTCAAGAGAGGTAGCCAGCAGACCACCGCATATAATAAACATGCACGCTGTCTTCTCCGTGCCAACACAAATTAAGTCAATCAGATTGTGTGGCAAACCTCATTGCTGAATTAAAAATGTAAAATGTCTTAATTATCTTGTGTCTTATTTTTAAAGCAATTCAGAAGAGGTAAGGAAATAACTGTAAATATTAAATAAGAAAAATAAACAGTGTTGTTGTTTTGATTAATTTTCATAATTCTAATAAAGGTACAAACTATTTGTAAAAATATCGATTTTGATTTATTTTGTAGTTCTAATGATGACATTGGAATTTGTATTATTAAATAATAAGAACATTGAGCTGATTTTGTTTTCACTAAATGAGTAAAACTCCATTTTTAAATAAAAAAAAAATTATAAGTAAAAAATACTTAAGAGTTTTAAATTTCTTTATTTATCAGTTACACGTGTTTCGGGTTGCAAGCCCATATTCATACTCTGGGCTATGTATGAATATGGGCTTGCAACCCGAAACACGTGTAACTGATAAATAAAGAAATTTAAAACTCTTAAGTATTTTTTACTTATAAATTTTTTAATTTTAAGAACATTGAGTTCTACTGATTCATGATAGCATCATAATCTCAAATTAATTATTCGTTTATTACGTTTTGTATTTATTCGTATCAGAATTATTCGTCAAAATAGAAAATTTGCACTATTAACTTTTAAATTTCAAAATGCTTGCGATTTCTTGTCTGTATCTATCATAAAAAATATGATCGATGTTAAAATTTCCATCCCTATTTGACAACGCAGTGTAGCATATCATCCTTATGAGTATTATCAGTGTGGTTTGAAGAAGAGGGGGGGGGTTTAGAATGTGTAAAGGAGGGGGAGTGGTGGGGGTGCAGGGGCCCGCCCGATGCTGCTGCTACTCCTTTGAAAATCTCATTACAATAAATCAGGGAGCTCCCTGAAGAGGTTTCACACATTGCTTCCTTGGAATCTTATTATTATTATTATTACTATTACTGGTATTACTATTAGCAGCTTTTCGGAAGCAATCCGTCCGAGGATGACGGGTCCATAATATGGAAGTAGTGCTTCCGTGCATTGGATAGAAGCATCAGTAATTGTAAAGAATGTTATACTTTATATGTTTTTATTTCAATGTTTTATTGGTTATTTTGAATGGAAGATGCAACAGTGCTGCCATCTGTACGATGGAAGCAGTAGCAGTATAAAATGGTAAAATTCTGATTTTTCTCATAGGGTTTTGTGCTGCTCTTTTGTTTTGATATTTCTTGTATTGGCTACACGGGCGATAAGATCATCGATACCAATGTCCTTGAATTGTACTTGCCACATTATGTAAGTTAGTGCAGTGTAGTACTAAGTGACAAATTTTTATTAAACGTGTGCATGCGCATATATTTAGACATTTTCTTTACTGGTACAATTAGGGTTTTTTGTCAATTTAATCAGTCCCATCAACAATCAAGCATAATTCACTCAATGTCGGGTGCATTGCCTTAAGAAAAGAAGAAGAGATGAGAAGTTTTAATATACTGAAAACTGAACACTACACATTCGTTAGAAGTTCATTATTTTATTCTTTGTGACAATTTGCGATTTTTTACGGAGGAATCAGATAGTTACTAAATGACTAAGATGGTGTATTCAAACTTCTCAATACATTGTTACTTACAAGTTAGTGTATCAAGTATATTTGTGGTTTTCATGTTCATTATCTATAGAAACACCTCCGATACGATACACATAAGATCCAAACAATAATTATACACTCGATTGTGATCGAGTAACCAACCATATTTGGCAGATTCGATACGAACAAAGACCGAATCGAAAAGCTAATTATTGTTTTCGAAATATCGTCGAGTGAATATTTTAATTCAAGGTTGTGTTTATTATTTATATAATAAATTCATTTATTTGATTCTGTCGGGATTAACATTGTAACGCTTCATGTTAATTTTGTGTAGGTTGTTAAAATAAATTGTTTTAATTTTGTTTCACTCCTTTTCTGATCATCTTCGTACATGAGTGATACTGAATTTGTAAATTTCAATGTATTTGCATCAAAAAAGCCCATAATATCGAGATGTTTATATATGTATAACGATTATGCTGTGGAGTCACCGGTCAAGAATATATCTCCAGCTCTTTTCTGTGAGTTTTATAATTCCCTGTACAAAGCAGGTATGGGTTTTTGTTGGTCGTGGATTTCTTGATAGATGGAGCCATGTAAGAAAATGCTTTCTTTGTTGGTGTAGCGTTGTAAATGTTCTTGTTTTAATGTTTCTGCGTACTTTTTATTTATTTATTTATTCTTTTTGCACATCGTCATTAAATTATAAGAGTGTTAACAGAACAATTCAAAATTTAAAATACTAAGACGATGTCCAGTGGCGAGATTATCACTATCAAGTGATTTCTTCCATCTTATCACGACACATTGAAATATACCTAGTAAAAACAGATTTAATTATATAAAATTAATAACACCATCAATACATAACAAAAGAAAAAAAAAAACAAAATTTAAAATAATATTTGACACAAACCCAACACATGGTAGGGATTATGGATAAGAGGGGGGGGGGGTTAGGACCGGATACTGGGTAAGAAGACAGTATTTTTTCCTTAACAGAAGATTTGAAAACATTTAGCGATTGTGAAACTCTATGCGAAGAATTATTGTTTTTGTTGTTAGCTCCAATATAGGCACATTTTGGGACAGCAACAGCAACCCATTGTAAATTACCAAATAATGTATATGTTATCATATACGTAAATGAAATTATTCTATGAATTAAGCAATTTGAAATTTGAATATTCTCCCACTGTTGCAGGAGTTGACTTGATGGAATGGATGGATGTAAATTTTATTTTACATATTTGGATATTTTATGGATTAGGTTATTTGAGCCGTGGAGCACCCACCAAAGCATGAATCTCACGCTCTTTTCCGTAAGTTATCGAGTGCTTAAATTTCAGTGACGAGGTTTGCCACCCATTTTGAATCGCTTAATTTTTTGTTGGTACATAGAGGGCAGCTTACAAGTTGACCATATGTCGGTTTTGATTAAAAAAAAATCATAAATGGAAGTCCCCAGACTTCTAGGGTATCCAGATGGTCAGTGTGTCTCTATCAATGTCTAAAGAAAATTCACGAGCCATTGACCAGCTACTGAGATTAAGCCAATTTTTCCAATTGACCAGAGCTATGTGTATCTTATTTTTCAGCAGTTCGGTCTTTGATTATTCAAAGTCGGCCAAAAACTATCAATTTCAGGTACTTACACATTTCAATCTATCTAGTATGTGAAACTTATTATTATTATATTTACATAAGTACAGTATCAAAACATTAAGCTCCAATATAAAATGTAGACGAGCACATAAGTACATATAATAACTTATTGTATGTATGTATATAAATATATATAATGGATTTAATTAATACTAATACGCATCCGAATAACACGCGAATCCTTAACAGTACGATATTATAAATATTTGTTAGAATAAAGCCTACCCCGCCATACTGCCAGGGCGTAAAATAAAAGGGTAGAACTCTCTCTATCTCTTTTGAAAATAAAATTATTATAATTATCTCTGATCGTGCGGTGGGAGCTTTCAGATAAGGTTACTTTATTCGGATTTAACCCTCTCACTACCAAGGTACAAATGGTTTTTATGTTTCATCAAATTCCGGGCATTGATTAGGTCTCTCAATATTTTCTGTAAATTTTCGAGTGTCCTGTAAAACAATGGTCTCCAACCCCCGGTTCGTAGAAAGGAACACGAAAGTCGAAACTTTTTTGTCGTGTCCTCCTTTTATATAATGTTTCAAATCATGTAAAGCAAATTTGTAAAATGTTCCTTAACAAAACCAAGAAGTCCACAAAATATGTCAAATTTACATACCTTTCCAAAGATCTGGCGACGCGACGGGGTGTAAATTCAGAGTGTCAAGAAAATCGTCAAAATTTTTTGTGTTTTTGTTTTTAATGGCAAGGAGCAGGCATTTCACATACACGTTATTACACGTCTTTATGTAGTTTTCTTGCTACTCTACTCGGGGGATATATCGTAATGGTGTTCATAGATACAGAAAGAGATAAATAAATAAAACTTCAAAGACTCTTTTAATTGAGTTCGTCGGTAGCCTGGAGGTAGAGTCTCGGCCTTCAGAACATGGGGTCCGTGGTTCGATCCCAGGTGCCGGCAAACTCCCCTTTCACGGCACAAGCTTTTAGCTTAGTGTGAAAGGTGTATAAGGTTGTATTTGGGTTTATAACAAACCCAGATATATCTTTTTAAAAAAAAAAAAAAAAAAAAAAAAAAAAAAAAAAAAAAAAAAAAAAAAAAAAAAAAAAAAAAAAAAAAATAATGACAGCTATGAGAGGGTTAAGCTTTTGTACCACCTACTTGCATTGTCCGGGTCTTATTCGGTAATAGGTTTGTTGGGAATGATTTCGATGATAAGAATATGTTCTCTAAGCTAATTCAATTATTTGATTTTTACAAAATACCCTATTATTATGCTCTCTTTGTTGTAAATGCCTCATTTTCATTATAAATATAATATTGATGAGGATATTTATAAGGGGGAAAATAATATTGTGTATATATTTATCAACCTTATTAGGATATTTTCAGTTAATCAGGTGAAATACTGCACATGAAAAAACAAACATAATGTAATTGTTTCCCAAGAATATATACAGATTTTCTGTATACATGGTCCATTATGAAAGTGATGCACATTTTCTGGGAAAAATATTTTATTTGATCAGAATTTTAAGCATCAGTACAAATGCTTAAAATTCTTCGAAATAGTCCCTTCCTGCATTAATGTACTTGCAGAAACGTGTCTGCCACGCCTGGAAGGCACTCTGAAACTCCTCCACAGGAATGCCCTTCAAGAACGTTGTAACATGCGTTTGAATGTTTTCCACGGATTTCAGATGCTTTCCTTTCAGCTCTCTCTTCAGTCGGGGGAACAAAAAAAAGTCATAAGGAGCTAAATCGGGACTGTAAGGGGACTGGATAACCACTAGGGTACTGCTTCGGGCCAGGAAGTTGTCTACGATGAAAGCCGTGTGTAATTTCTGTGTGTTCGCATTTGCTGATCCTCAGTCACAATCCTATGTACCACAAATGTGGACAAGTTTAGGAAGTCAGCGTTTTGCGATTTGCATCGACGATCAGACGCAAAATTTGGCGCACATGCGTCACATTTTTTTCGGTTCTGGCCTTTGTGGGCATCCAGAATGGTGTTCGTCAAGGACCTTTTCCTGGCCCTCCTTGAACGCCTTGCGCTACCTCCCGGATTGTGATCTTGAAATGCAGTCATCCTTAAAGGCCTCTTGAAGCATCTGGAATGTTTTGATAACATTCTTTCCAAGCCGCACGCAAAGCTTGATAGCGTACCGCTGGTCAAGCGAACCGTCTATCACGCCGTGTTACAAATACACAAAACACAGTTCACGCAAAGACACGTTCTTCCATTCTCACTACTCGGAGCAAAATTAAATTATGCGCGTTTGAACAGGTAGACTTGACGCCACATTTTCCGACTAGTCCGAGTACGCTCCGATGAATAGTCGCGTCACAATAAAATCATGTGCATTACTTTCATAATGGACTATGTATATTACACAGATTTTCTCTCTCTCTCTCTCTCTAGTTTTAATCCTGGATATTGGTTTGCAGCAAAATCTTTCAAATTTCTTATCATTGCGCTCTATACTGTACAGTACTCTTCAGGTTTTCGCACAATCCACAGCTCGTATCCCTGTGTAGATTGTCAAGTTATTCTCGACGTGGGCGCCTCCTGTGATTTGTTTCTACAGCCATCTCTTCTATTATATTTTATTTACTTAGTATATTATCTTAATAGTAGTGTTTTCATGGAAATAATAATGATGAATATTTTTATTTATGATGTTTAAACAAGAACAAACTGGAAAGGTATTGGAAGACCTCAGGCTGTGTTGTAGGAAGTGGGTGCAACAGTATTTCATAAATGGAAATATTTGGAGAGTCAAAGGGGAGAGCTTTATCCAGGAATCCAAGTAAATTTATTAAAAAATATATTTTATATAAATGATAAAAAAGCATTAGTCTTTAAGTAACACAATAATTAGTAAAAACGACACAACTTATAGCAAAAAAAATGTTATAATTGTTATTATTATATAAATAATCCTTTTTAGCCAAAAAGTACAATGAACTATTTTCTTGTAACAATTTATTTTAAGTTCTCATAATAGTAATAATCGGACTATTTATATGTGGCGCCGTTTAATGATCCGTGACCATCTCAAGGGCGCCGTGACTTCTCCCGAACAGTAGCGTCTTCAACTTGGTTCTTAATGTGGTTGTGGACTGATTCTACCTCAGATCTGTGGCAGTCTGTTCCAGGCAGATAGTAATCATTATTAGTATAACTTTATTAGTCGGATATTTCAGGAGTCCAAGGACTCCTATTTAGTATAACTTATTAGTATAACTGAATCATTGATAACTTTTCATTTGCTTACCTTACCATTTTAAATACAAAAAAAAAACAAATGCAAAAGCGTCGATGAAGGACGAAAAGGAAAGGGAAGGAAAACCGTAGCACAGAGTGAGCACCAAAGTCTCAAATATTTGAGACTTGAATTTGGCCTTTGTATATTGTTGGATACACACTACGCCAAAAATAAGTCGTCACTACCATAAGCTTTAAATATACACATACAATAACATAAATTTGAACTTACAGATTTTTTGGCCACTATAGTACAACTTTTGAATATTTGTTTAGAAGTTCTTAAAAATAATCCTTCTTTTCTTCGTTCATCTCGAGTTTCCTTTTTTAATAATAGCGAAATTATACAAAGTAATCAGTGTGATGACTATAGTGACTAGGTTTTATGATTTTACCGGTGTATAAAGCTTACAAAGCTCAGAGAACTGCTTTGTATGTACATATGTCTATTTACGTTATACTTACTTACCACTTTTATTCATCTACTCTGCACTTTGTGTACAAGGATAACAACAAGTTGGAGATATACGATTTGTAAGATTCAGGATTTGGAATAGTACGGTTTGTGATAGCCCCGTGAATCCGTTTGTGGTAACCCCGTGGAGCTATCTGTAAAGAATAAGTATCTTTTTAGCTGTAAGTTTTTGAGTGATTTGTAATAGGCACTTGTTCTTAAAACCATACGTCATAATTATAATAATATTAAAATTTCAACCCGTGGAGTTCCTGGTTACGATAAGGTTTCCCACTCGTTTCTGTAAGTTTTCGAGTGTCCTGTAAAAGGCAAGTGTTTGTAAAACCTTACATAAACGATAAGTAATATCTTAGATTTAGTGACGAGTCATGCCACCCATCTTGAAAGGTTTAATTTTTTTATTGGCGCGGAGAATACATTCTGCATGTTTCAAATATACAAACTGCCCTGAATGTTTCACATTCATAATGACCTGCGCCCTGCATCTAAGAGATGTTTTAGCAGTCGGTTCTTTGACTATCTTACTCCGTTTGAAGGAGATACCGTGATGGTATAGATAGATATACATTAAATTAATAATAAATCGAGTGAACTAATCAATCATTGAGTGGAGATCGTGAATTTTGAAATCGTCTATACGAAGGTAATCCTATATTAAATTGCTGGGATTTCCAAAGAAGATGACCTCGGCCGAACTCTTTTAACACTAAATCTAAGAGAGATAGAGAGAGAGAGAGAGAGCAGTACATACAGAATTTCCCACTTCCTTGTATTTCCTCTGTGCAATGTTATTTATATAGGGTGAGAAGGTACCTAGGAATAAGCTTGTACTGCCCTTAACGTATTACCTATAGTGAGGTACAGTGATACTTCATTTTCTGTAGATATGCAAAAAAATAATTGATATTTTTTTCATACCGAGGATATTGTTTCCACGTGAATCGATTTTTTTTTTGTTCAGATATGTAGTTCACAATATACTTGTAGTAAAAGGCTTTCCCAAATTTATGAGTTTTAAACTTTCGAAAACCTTGATTCTATTTCTCATAATACTGATCGCGTCGTCTTTTGTGATGTGAGAATAAAAAATATTATAACTATGAAGGGATTTATGGTATATCTCATCATCATCATCGCCCTCAACGCTCCTCTCGGGAGCACAGGGCAGAAACCAGCCTCCTCCATATGGTATATCTAGTTGAGCTTTTTATTTTTTTTATATTAACTAATCTTTATTGTTTACCCGGATTTGGGTGCAGATCACAAAATTTATCAGACATCTTGATTGGAGTACTATGTTTACACAATGTAACATTGTGCAAAATCTAATCGGAAGAAGAGAGAAAGGTGACCCAATGCTTACGAATTGGCTCTAGGATGGCTTATTTATTTATTTATTTATTCAATCATAAACAATACCTCAAAACAGCAACTAAGGTTGCTGGTGTCAGAGGTTTGAGAGATCATTTTTGCTGTCCATGGACAACGTTTCCTTCAACCGATTCCGTCATTCCTCAGAAGACTGCGCATTGTGCCCAAATCCGGAAACAATGAAGGATTAGTAAATATTCTAAACATTTATTGATGATTGATCGAACTAGCAGCCGCTGAAGTATTGAACTTAATTGTTTCATCACCATTTAGACGAGAGATCTTTAAAGAGGAGAGGTTCCATAAAGATTTTAAATCAAAACATAGAAACATCTTTGAAAAAATCTGTAACACGGGAGTTGGAAAGTAGGTAGGTAGGTATACAAATAAATCTTGAAATTGAAATAATGGATATCAAAACCTGAAGTGCTACTGTAGTGTAGTTTCTTGGCTTTCATCTCGTTGCCACAGTTTTCAGGTAAATGGAATGTACATACAAGGATATTCCAGGTAAACCTAAGTCATCCACCTTCTCAAAATATTACAGAACATAGGGAACTTTCTGGGTTGTTATTACTTCAACTAGATATTATTATTATTATTATCTCTTTTTATTTCACTTTTATACAGAAAAAAAATCAGCTTTTTTGATTTGTGGGTTTATTTGACTCTTTATTCCTATTTATTTTTTGTTTATATTTGTATCAGTATCAAAGGATATTTGATACTTGGAGCTTTTTCAATTTTGCCCATAATACATCTTTCTCTTGATGTATATCATTATGACTTATCCCGTACACATAATTACTTATTGAATGTAATGATTATTCAATAATCTTATGTCATTTTCCCTCATTTCTGAAGTTGGATGTAGCAGTGGAAGACCTTCTGAGTGGTTTGCTTCCATTTTGTATGTCATGAGCCATGCCAAAAGCGTCCAGATTTTTATTATAATAATAATCGGACTATTTATATGTGGCGCCGTTAAATGATCCGTGACCATCTCAAGGGCGCCGTGACTCCTCCCGAACAGCAGCGTCTTCAACTTGGTTCTGAATGTGGTGATAGACTGATTCTATCTCAGGTTAGTGGGGAGTCTGTTCCAGGCAGTTGGCGCGGCGGCTCATAAGCTCCTTTCTGCAAATTTGGAAGTGTTCGCCATATTGGATTTCACGAGTTTGTTGACAGCAGAAGAGGCTGAGCGCAGTGGTCGTCTCGGAGTTTCGTCAACGGAATAGAGTTCGGTGAGACGTGTGGGTGCCGTGCCGCTTAAGGCCTTATGGACGGTGAGACACAATTTAAACTACACTCTCTCTGGGACTCTCAGTCAGTGTAGATCTTACTTAATTATATGTATAAACTGTTGTGTATATTGCATTATTTTTATTTCTGACGCGGATACAAATTATTATGTATCTGAGATTATGTGTTATGATTTTGTCTTTAAATTCAAATTCTTGACAGAGATAACTTTGTTGAAGATAAAACATTATCATTTACAGCGTCCTCGAGGTGCTATGGCACAAAGATGGCGCTTTAAATACTCTCCGTTTATTATTATAAAACTTACTTATACTTACTTTCTAAATTATATGACATAAAAAATACTTAAATACTTACATAGAATGGATAGTAAAATTTAGTATTGCATCGATATTAATATCTTCTATTCAGCTAAAAGGTATGCCATGCATTCTGAATGTTTAACTATTTTATTGGTTATTACTTGTGGGAGATGTCACGATTAAATAGCCAAATTCACTTTACCATAGTAAAAGTACCTAATAAACGCGAAGTAATAAAATGTTCGATATAAAGTTTACAAAGTAAAGAGTACACTTATTAGTGAAATCGAAAGGAGTGCAGTATTATTACTCGTATTCTTTGTATGGGAATTGTTTTACGTTGGTCGGTCTTTCAAGATAAACTCAAAGCGTTGCCTCAAGTATCGATGCATAAAATTGATTTATATACCATAGAGACTTTCCTTCTCCTCTATCATATTTTCAATTTTGTATTTTGATACTGTTGAGCTCGGACGAGAAACAATGAACAGAGGGAAAAAACTACGTATGCATGTATGTACCAATCTTCTTATGTATTGGAAAACTTTGAGTACCTGCACAGTGTTTACTTGTTGCATAATTGACTGCTTCAATTCTATGATACAATTTGATCGTGCCATTATATTTTTGTTTTGTTTTTCATACATTTTAATCTACAACGTTAATGATGCAATACGGCCAACAGTCCGCATCATTAATTCGAATCGCACAGTCGGATTGTATCGATCGCACTGAGAAAAATAACCGATCTCCTCAGTGATTTTTCTCAGTTGCGATCAGAGAGTTTTATTTATAGAATCACTCTTTTGTGCTACATGAAAATTTTAAAAATCGATTCTATCAACGTTAAAATTTCTGCCACATAGATTAATATCAACAGCAGCCATCGGTCGTTAACTTACGTTTAAGGCATTGGAGTAAGCTCGTAGTGAAGAAATTATTAAGATTTACGCAGGCTGCCCATCTAAGACCGTGATCATACTAGATTTTTTTTTATTTCAAGACGTTATTATGCGAGTACTTTTTAAATAATTAAATAAATAATCTATTAACATCGTTGTATTTCATTTGGTCAATTCATTTACCAATTCGATTTTCATGTGATTTGACGTATAAAAAAACAAAAAAAAAATTTTCATTCATACATACTTTCTTATCATGTTCAATAATTTTCATAGCTTATTCTCCCAAATCTATCCTACATAGTAAATTCGTATAAGTAAACTTAAAGCTTCTTAGAAGAAGTAAATGTCACCATCCCACGCAAAGATTTCATTATAAGTAGCTAAAGAAGCGATATAGTGAAGAAATTTTTCAGTATAAGTTCAATATTTCAGTATCATGATTAAATATTTTTCAGAGGATTAATAAGGAAAGAAGATTTAGAATTTATATGTATGTGTTTTAAGTATAAATTAAGCATCAGTTTAAGTAAAGCAACAAGATTGAAAATCTAACCCATTGAGGTGAACTATCGTCGCCGACCAAGGTGCGGCGGTTTGCCCGTTACATACATGTTATTCTGATGTGAGGGTGAAGCTATAATTTACGACTAAAGGGTTAAGCACGTCTTAGGGAGATGAATAAAAAGAAAGATCACAAACCTAGATCTCAATTCTATAAGAATATGCTTTGTGAATGTACGTACCTATTTATGATGAAATTTTCATCCAAAATGCATTCCATGGTCGAAATATCATATGATTTTACGCAGGAGATAATATGAGGTGAAAATTTTACTCCGTTTCAGTTGGGCAGAGACTTGGCTCATTTCTTTGCCAGAACATAACATAACATGCATAGACAATTCACCCAGATTTAGCTAGTCCCAAACTTAGATTGAATCTTGTGTTATAGGTAGGTACTAACATGGCTAACTACCGTACTAATGGAATAATTATGTCGTCATGGTATAGAGGAGTAGTAATAATATTTGTTTGATTATTTGATCGATTCGTTCGACTGTAAAAATATCTTGATTTTTAGGATAAAACTTTCGAAATTTTATCATTAGAGATATAATATCTACCATTTTATCTGAGTCCATACATACATACATACATAGTAAGTCTGGTAATAGAAAATATAAGGATACAATATTTCCCAGAAAAGCCTTATATTACTGATAGGTACTTGCATTGTAATACCTGCTCTTTTACCTGTTACAAAATATATGAGCTATGTTTCAGGCTGGTATATATGGGGTCGAGTCGTTGGAAAATCACATGAGCCGTTCATAATCTTGGTGCACGCGTAGAACTTCAGTGTTATAACTTAATTGTGTTAATGATTACAGGACCAAACAGTCGATTACACAATAATATGTCATAAAAATAAATATTGCATATATGGATCAGCAAAAATCTAAAATGTACTAAAAGATGTTTTTTTCTTATATAAAAAATTAAGTAAAGTAAAAAATTATCAAAATAAAGTACTAAATAGCTCGCAGCTTTCGAAATGAATAAGATATTGAAAAACCTACATCAAAAAAAAAATCTACAAATTAGCAAACAGTTATTTTAAATAAATAAGACTATTATATAAAATTGATAAAATAAATCAAAATACCAATTAAAATGTTTAAAAAACGATAAAAGAAGGCAAAATATGTAGGCAGAATGATAACATAGACAAAATAAACCAATAAATAGGTTCACAAAAGATCAACAAAAATGTAAATAAATAAATAAAAAATATGAAATGATTGCTGTGAAAAGGGATAATAATACAAAAAGAAACAAACTATGTATAATGCTTAAACATGTTGGAAAAATAAGGAATAGTGTTATACCTTTTCTATTTAGGTATGTATTACCTACTTCTTATTTTGAATAACTTGATTCGAATTTTGAATTGTACCTTTTGCGATTGAGGGGTTCAATATCTTTTTCACCCTTTGAAAATGTACGAAATCTCCGTTGGTAATACATGGCTAATGAAAAAAGTATGAGGTACTTACCTACCTACTACATATGTACATAATATTGTACTGTGGGTATATATTATATGAATAGATTACGATTTGCTGAAAAATCTCGACATGTATGAAAATGTCCTGAAGGATGTATTACCATTACATACAAAACCAGAAGGTTCATTTTTCATGAAACCAGTTTTCAGCATTCATTTTCAATATGTCGATATATAAATTATTAATATGATATCATAGCCTGTAAAATTCTCGGTATGGAAAAAGTCTACTGTCTCTATTTTCTACAAGTTTTATACAAGAGTTCCTGAGTAAAGGAAGGTATTTATCAAAAAATATTTTTAAGATATCTTGATGAATTTTGTTCAGATTGTTTGTCTCGTGGAGCACCCGAAAATAAAAAGGTTTCCCACTCTATTCCGTAAGTTTTTGAGTATCATGTATAAAGCAAGTGTGTTTAAAACTAAATACATTTTACAACTTAAATTCAGCGATGAAGTTTGCCACGTATCCTGAATCATCTCATTTTTTTGGCACGTAGAGAAGTTACAGTTTGTATGTTTATTACATAGTACAGCTAGTCTGCTGGCTACTTTCTGCACTTGTTGAATGTGTCGTGATAGATATTTATTTATTTATTTGATCAATAAACGGCAATTTGCCTTTTACAATATGACAAATCAATAATACAACAGTCTATAAATATATATAAAAAAATGCACTAATACATTCAAATAGAAAAGAAACAAAACCAATACCAGAAATTTAGTCGCATGGATAACAATAATCATGCTCAGCTGCAAATACCCGCAGCATACAAATATATAATAAAAAAAAAGTATGAGGTACTTAGTAGTGAAATTATTATATTATTGTATTTATAATTTTTTACGCTACAATCTAAACGTTCACTATATGGAATCCTCTCATTAGCTGCCGCACTTATTAGAGATGCCTTGATGGTATAGATGGATCTATTTACCATTTTTGGAAGAACCAGTCTTCTCTTTTTTCATAAAATCTTAAATTGTTTAACACAAAAGGGGGTTTCTGGTTATTTGAAGTCACTTTTTTTACCGTCTTGGGTTTTCCTGATACCGTCATACTTAATCTTTTTATACCTTTAAAATGTGGAACGCCTCAAATAAAACGTTTTATAGTCATCTGCCTTCTAAAGCTATGTAGGTAACTTCGTTATATTTATTAATTAAGTCGTACACTGAGAGCTTTTAATTTTTGTTTTTGACATTTTCGTCGTTATTATGATTAAGATTAAAATCGGTTTTCTTATTAATTCTGTTAATTGTGTCAGTGGTGTTGTGTTAAAGCTTTATGGCAGTTGTTGTTTCGTGTTTATATGTATATATATATAATATCTTTGTATGTCTGTTTTCTTTTGTGGAATATTGTTTTTATGTGTTTTTATTATTATTATTATTAGTATGACACTTAACATAAACGGGTTATGACGGGTACTTAATAAAACTCGACACCACATCGGCCCTTCGAGATTCGCGAAAATTCCGATTTCAGCGTTATACAATTTTGCGCTGACAAGATATTTTACTAATAGTTTTTATGCGACTATTACGAGTAGATAGTAACCTTTTTTCGAGATAAAACTTGGCTTATTTAAAATAATATATTATGAATTGATTCGGCGGTAGCCTTGTGGTAGTTTTAAACATTATTGCGAATATTAGAAGTCAAAAAAAATTACGAATACCACAAATATTGTATGGTGCATGCAACAAAGGTTTTGATAGGGATCCTGTTATTATTTTTTTTTTTATAATAAGTATTGGCGATGCACCCTTGTTCGGACGATTTCCGCCTTTTAAAATCATAAATGAACTAATTCATCTCACAATTATATGCAAAATTAGTAAGGTCAAAGTAAAATGATTTTTTTAGAACATCATTCGATGTACCTCATATCCTTTAAACTATCCTGTCATGCTCTTTGACTGTTCAGATATTGCGCATTAGAATAGCAAGATCCCTGATAGATCTTTAGTCGCGCGTATTATAAAATATTATTGTGGTTTTTGTTAAGTTTTTGACTCCAAACATTCGTAATATTATTTGAAATAAACTTAAATGATCCATTAGTCTAGAAATATGATAAGTCGGTGGGGTAAATATGATAAGTCGGTGGGGTAATTGCTTTATGTTAATCTCTGTTAGTCTTTTTATCTTCTCTCCCAAGTGGGGTAGTCTATGGACTCATTGCATGTGATGAACATACTGCAAAAATCTTTTTCATAATAGACAATAAAATATAAAACATTCAGAATGGACGATTCACATCATCCCTTGTAAAAAAAATTATGACTGCCTTTATGTATTAATACGTTACGAATGACCGCCCATTCACTCAATACAAGATACCAAAAATTATATAAATCAGTTATGTAAGAAGATCCATTCTGCTACAAGGAATTTATGGGTAAGCTAAATATTAAATCATCATCATCATTATCATCGCCCTCAACGCTCCTCTCGGGAGCACAGGGCAGAAACCAGCCTTCTCCATCCAGAGCGTCTCTGTGCCAATTGCGTCACCTCTTTCCACGACATTCCCTGCGCTCTGATATCGTTGTCATAGGAACGGTGTATTGTGAAAGAGGGACGCCCGGGCCGACGGAACCCTTGCGGACGGAACAACAATATTAAATAAATAGATAAAATTAAAATATACACATTTTATTTTTCTTCTGTGGATAACTAGTATATTTTATACAATGGGTTCTTCTTTTAGCGCATTTTGAGGTCCCTCTGGAGGTAGATACGAAAGTAAAAGCCACACAAAAGACAAAAGGTTAAAAGCTTAGTTTTACTTAGTGACTTGTATTGTACAACAAACTGTACGCAAAGACAAAGCCCAGTAGTACTTTTACTACCTTCCTGTTTTACCTTCTGTATCAACTTACCTAGGAACTTATATTTAAAGAGATATTTGTAATTACAGTTGCTTTCATATCGCTGTGTGGTATGAGAAAACGTATGAAACAAAGTTATACCTTTGTGCTCTATATAAAAAGTTGACACACAATATTATTTAACAATATACAGTCGGATCCGATAATCCGTCTATACATTACTGTCAGTTACAACAACCCTTTATATTTTTTTTTTTTTTTTACGCGGCGGCAGAATTGCCATCCACACTTCTCAGCATTATACAACCAGATAAGTCTCCATATGATCAGTCATGATCACACAAAAACTTAACAGTCTAATGCCGGGAAAAATTCACCTATCCAGATATACAGGATATCAAAGGATTAGGCTCAAAACGCGGGATCAAAATACCAGCATTGTGCCTGAAATATCTGTGTTCAGAAACCTTTTTACAATATTACAAGTGTTTATTATAATAGATTTTTGAATTTTAATGTACAAATTAACCGGTAAATCTAATTTTTGTAAATTATTTATTAAAGATTTCGGAGTTACCCCTGTAGCTGACATGACTAAAGGTATTATATAAACGGACCTAGAATGCCAAATATTTTTTATTTCTCCTGCTAGTTCTGTATATTTACGTATTTTTTCTGCGACGGTTGTTTGTATATTATGTGTATTTGGGACAGCGATGTCGATTAGGTACGTTATTTTATTACGTTTATCATGTAATACTAAATCGGGTCTATTATGATGTATTTGTCTATCTGTTATTATGGTTTTATCATAATAGAGCCTATAATTTTGATTTTCTAATACCTGTTCCGGATAAGTTATATTAATAAAAAAAGGCAGTTTATTGGAACCACCCACCATTAGAGTTTTGATAATCGTGAAATGAGAATTTAATTCAAAATATGATTTTTGTTCAATTAAATTGTGCTTGTGCGTATGAATTGTGAAAAAACATTTTTTATTTTTTTTTATTTTTTTTTATTTTATTTTTTTCTTTATTAACACAACAGCACATAATATGCAATAAAAATCATAATACCAAAAAAAAATATAAGGCCAATTACAGTGTTTATACATATATAAAACAATGTTTATATATGTATATATGTAAAAAACAGTGTTTATACATATACATAATGAAAAGTTTATTAATTTCAATAAGTCATTAATCTTCAAAAAATTTTTTTCTATTAATTAGCTTGTAAAATTCTTTGTTAAATTAATTAAGTAGTTCATATATGTTATACTTGTTTTGTCTGCGAATTACTTTGGATAAGTTATTATACAATTTCTATTTATGTAATCTGTTCAACCAAACAGCTGTATGGTAATGAAAAGTGATACAATGGTTAAATATAAGTGAATAATTTTCTATTTCATTAATTGTATCGGCATTTACTTTGTAACACTTCATTTTAAATTATCAAATAAAATATAATAAATATTTATTATTATTTTGTTTTGTGTTACTGTTGAGTAAGGACTAACGCACAAGTCGTTAACGTGCGTTAGTCTTACTCAACAGTAACACAAAACAAAATAATAATAAATATTTATTTTATTTTATTTGATAATTTAAAATAATTTTCTATTCGTGGAGATTCCGGAATAGCTCCCGGTCCGCTACACTTTTATGTGTGTTTTTGAGTTAAACGCAAAAAGCAAATTCACTGTATTTATTCTGTATTTTATGTTTTTGAGTATTTGGCAAAATAATAATTATGCTGTTAATTTTCTACATAATAGAAACATCAAAAAAAAAATACTTAAGATAGGTATTCTTTTTAATATCCTAGTTTAAATGTCAGGCGTGTGGAGGAACTCTTTCGACTAACGCACGATTGAGAGGTTTTTGCAGAAGTGATTGCTAACTCAGGTAAAATCCTATAAGGCAAAAGAAGCATATAAAAATATACAGTTTTACTATCAAGTTAACTGACAATTATTCAAGTTCGACCTTTTTTGTTAAAGAAATCTGTCGTTTCGCACTTTAACAGTGACACAAAGACACACTTATTTACATATAATGTATATAAAATGAACTATTATTCACATACAGTTAGTTAGTAGACAACATCAGAACATAAGTCACTCGAGTTTATTGTCGCGGTGAAGGTTTTCAACAACAAACTGTGTCGGATTAACGTCCTCCCCTTACTCCACTTTCCATTAAGTATATTATTATTATGTTTGCATTTACGAGACTACTCTCTTTCTATCTTTATTATGTATTTTCTAGGTCGCCCACCTCGCGCGAGGATTACGACCTCTTTTAAACCGGGATTCTTTATTATTACAATAATGTTTATAATCTTTATTGCTTTCTCTCAAACCATATTATTATTACTATACGGAATACGACGTCTGATTTACTCTTGGTAACAATGGATGACAATTTAAAGAGCTTTTAAGGGAACTATTACGCACCGTAAGTTTTACATTTCGTTATTCTTATTCACTTTGAGCCACTTTGGTTCTATTCTTGTTTATTTTTATTCTACACTTTTGGATTTCTACTAATTTTTATCTTAAAAATAATGGATTTATTAATTTTGTGATATTCTTCGCATAATCAGAATAAAGTATTATTACGCGTTTTCATATTTAATTATTTTCTATTAATCAAAACGATAGGGATATCGTGCCAAGAGAGTATTCAGTTGCCGAAAAAACGATTTAAATCGAAAAAATCCTTTCAATTCTGTGAACCTTAGGGGAAAAGTAAAAGGCAAAATAAGAAGGGTAGAGTAACATTATTATTATTATTAAAAAAGCTTCTATTAAATATCTATTTTTAATAAAACAAAATTAATTTGAAGTTAATTCAAAACACAACTTCTCCATAGATATTCTTAAAATTTCAAATCTCAACCACTGTCTTAGCATTAGAATTATATTATTCAGGATTTTCTTTTACTATTAACAATAAGGAGGAAGAAGAATTATACATTTGTGTACTTTGAAAGATTTAAATGCTGAAATATTAAAAGACTGAAATTGTTCATCACTGCATTTCTTAAAGGCTTCTTGAAAAACGCACGCACTGCACACTTTCTCATAAACAATAAATTAGAGATAATCATGATCGCCCTGTGGGGATGTTACAAGGATCATTTTAATACATCGCCACCCTCTGCCTTCATCCCCCGACAAATGTCAGTCACATTTGAATGGAAATTCATTGTTATTATAATAGTACCCACCTAGTTGTATAAACAAAACTCTCTCGGGAAGTTCTTTGCTCTGCCAACACAGCCTTTTTGGGAAAATTGATGAACGTACAATGTTCATACTTCTCGTACATAGTAATAAGCATATTTTTCTGCTTGTTGGTTTATCTGTCTATGTATATTTCATAAACAAATAATCATCTATAGACCATCAGGCTTTTTTGAGAAGAAAAACTCCGTGTTAATTTTCGGACATCCTGTGCAAGGCGGGTATTAAAAAAATAAAAAAAAACATTTGCCATTTAAAATTCAGCGATAATGTTTGCCACTGATCCTGAATGTCTTTATTTTTTGTTGCGTCGGAGGG
Source organism: Athripsodes cinereus (assembly GCA_947579605.1). Classification (NCBI taxonomy): domain Eukaryota; kingdom Metazoa; phylum Arthropoda; class Insecta; order Trichoptera; family Leptoceridae; genus Athripsodes; species Athripsodes cinereus. Next base: position 2,172,814 of record OX388321.1, read on the forward strand.
GACAGTTTGTATGTTAATCTCATGCAACTGACTGCTGGCTATCTCAGTATTGTGGGATATGCCATGATAGTATAGTAGTGGTAGTAGAAAGAAAAGATGGAGTGTAATGTGTGTCTATTTTTGACCAAACTTAAATTTTTAGTAAAATGTCATCAGATTTTCATAATTTTTTTTCAATATACCCAATAAGCGTCGATCTTGTAGATTATGGTCTATACGACCTATTTGATCCTCAGACAGTCACGTGTCCAAGCGCTCTTCAGTCAATTAGATATAGTTCCAAATATTATGAACTCTTTTCTCTTGCCATATTTCCACATGTCAAAACTATCGTATTTTACGAACGTTACCTAATCCCTGTTATTGTTCCAGCATTCAATACAGGACGTTATTTTTCATATAAAGTATTTGATTGAGTCTATATCAGATATACAAAGGGACTTTCGTATACATGCACTCAAACATATTATAGGTATTATAATGTTATTTTGTTGACCTAACATCGTCGGATATTTCATGTTGTAATTGCAGGTAAAAGACAAGACGAAAATACATACTTTTAATGACGAATCTCTTCATTGTCTTGGGAGCAGAGCGATTCATAAAAAGTACACAGATAGATTGTGAACGAGAACAAGAAAAGGAAAAACAAATTACCGAAAACGGTTTCAAAATACTACGGTTTACATACATAATGAATCGTATTGTTAAACAATGTGTTGACTAGCACCAAATCTAAATTGATTTACTTAATTATTCATGTATTTGATTGCATATCGAAATTATTTTATAATGAACCATTTTATGTAAATTTAACATATGAAACTACCATATAAGGGTTAGAAAAGAAAATGTCACCTTAATCAACAGTGCCCCGGACGAGACTTGAAACTCCAACTAATCCTTTTCGCGAGGTGTGCGTGTTGTTGTGTCATGTTGTTTTTGATGACTTACCATTTGAAAATACTCAAAAGCTTACAGACAATAATTCTATTCAGATATGAAATGTACCATCATCGTGTTATATTCCACAAGTGGGGTAGCCAGCGGACTAACTGCATGTGATAAACATGCAGCCTCCGTGTTAGTAAAAATAAGATATTCAAGATGGGCGGCACGCCTAATCGCTGAATGTTATTTTTTTGATACGCGAGGTTTTACGAACATCTGCCTTTTACATGAATTTTGAGAACATACAGAAAGGAGCAGAAGACATGTTCTTTGTCGGGGGCCCCGTGGGGTAATTTTTTTAAATATAAAGCCTAATATAAATGTACTTAAATTCGAACATCACGTTTTAAGACAACTAAAATTTTCAGTATAGCGTTGAGGTTTGCCTCCCATCTTGAACGTCACAGTTTTGTTTTTTTTTTGCATGGAGAAGATGAATCGCATATTTTATATAAGCAGTTGGTTCTCTGACTAATCCACCTGCGTGAGATGTCGTGATAGAATTATGGTATTATATTTTTTATATTTTGTGATTTGACCCATTGTTGCACAACCTTATTTACATATATTATGAGATGTAGATAGAAGGTAAAAGGTATGGTAGCGTATAACTTGACGTCATACTGTATTTTCAGAACGGCGAAGAATGTCAATTTTGCGTGACCAAAACCGCGTAGCGAAATTCGACTGTATTCTGAAACACTTTTGATTTGTATTATACGACTTATACTTATGAAATGAGTGGATATTTATTGGGACTAGAAGTAATTTTTTTTGTGAAATTAACTAGAAATTGCCTAAAAATGGGAGTTAATACCAAAAAACCTATATCAAAAGTAGGTACGTCCGGAGCGAAACATAAAAAATCTCTCTTTTACTTGCAACGAAAAAAGAGATAAAGCAATGTGGCGTTCATGTATATAGTCTGCATTTATGGTGGATGTATTATGATATTTTAGTAAAATTATTTGGCAACTCAATTTGGGAATATATTGTATAGATGGTGTAAAAATAGCAAAGCTAGCGCCACAGGTGGATGAGTTTTCAACTAAATCAAGTTTTGCGGAGTAGGTTAAGAGTACTTCTTGTTTTTATTTGGTGCTTTCGTTTCTCACTACTAGTACCGAATATGCTTAGTTTTAATGAGTTTAGTACTATTCGTTAGTGTCTGTCATTAGATAAGATCAGAGACAAAAATGTCATGTGATATTAATTAATTTTTTGCTCACAACTTTTTATTACATAAAACAAATCTGTACCTGAGCGCCATTTAGTCTTAAGTACTAAAATGCCATTTTCAAATTCAATTTTTAATCGAAAAAATCTCAACGTTTTACTAGTAATAAACTGTATATAATATATACAGCTTATTAAATAGACCCTATAGTATAGACCCTAAGCATTTCTGTACATAAGACTCACAATTGTTGTCTTATTTTCGCTTTTTTCGTAACTGTGGCATTTTTGTCACAAATGCACTTAAGTCCTAATGGCTCTCAGGTACAGAAATATATCCGTGATATCCGACAGAATGAAATTTCTACTATCCCACCACGATATATACAACAAGAGAGGTATCCAGCAGACCAGCCGCATTAAACATGCAAGCTATGCACTCCGTGCCAGCAAAAAAATAATACATTCAGGAGGGGTGGCAAAATCATCATTGAATTTAAGATGTAATACTTATTTTTCAGGACACTGGAAAACGGATCAATTCATTGCCGGGTGCTATTAATTATGTAAAATCCTTTAACTTTTTTAGTTTTGTAATGGTAATCAGTAAATTTTGTGTCGGCTAACATTGCCCGATAAATAAAATTAATACTATACGCTACTTCAAGCTGCGGAATTCTTATATAATTACTACATGCACATGATTAGTCACAATTATCAAGATCATATTAAAATTGTATTGAAGTAAAACTGTATACATTATAGAATGCGTTATTTATAGAATGTAACATTACAGAATGCGTTATTTAAGAACGTATAGGTACATTAGAGAATGCGTTATTTTCATTTCAACATATTTATTTATTCTTTGTCGATTTACTTTTCATGTTATGATTCTCATGTAATGCCACGGATGCAAATGTGAGTTCGAGTTCTAAGCCCGTGTAAACTGTATACTAGCGAGTAGTAGAATGTAACTAAACAGTGTTTGTATTTGCGATATCGATTGAAGTTTTGCAAGAGGCCGAACAATAATGATGAGTCAAATATTTATTCTGCGTGTTTTTCTTGACTTGGAGTTTGTTTTTACTAAATTATCTCCGCTCCTTTCGGGGCGAGGAGAGATGGAGATGAAGGAAGGATGCGGAGAGATGTAACAATTATTATTATTGGCATTTAGAAGAGAGAACTAGAGGCAAATAATATATAAATTGGTCTATGTATCCATTCATAATATCACAACACTTTTGTTCAAATTGACGTACCTTGAGGATATTTTGTATTGTACTGAAAATTTCTACTGATTGTAGGTATTTGCTGTGCTTTGGGCAATTGAATAGGTAAACCTGTATCGTTGAATAATTATAACACAATAGCTTAATCATTCAATAATATTTTTTTGAAACAAGGTTATTATGAATAAAACACCCCACATTTAATATTCCATAAAATTGAGCATTATTGATTACATTACATCGCAGCACGCCTCGATACAGGGCAACCTAGTGAGGCTGCTGCAACTTAATTGAAGCTAATTGGTGATATATTGTTTCAACGTTTATACATTGATATTGATTGAATAAAGAAATATTTATTATTATTATTTCAAAATAAGTTTTTATAATGAAGGTGGGGCTGATCGAGAGCTAGATTTGATACACAGAATCTTTGATCATAAGTCTGAGAGTCTGCCATCAGATAAACAATCACCAAAATGAAACGCACACCAACACAATAATAAGGTCAACCTAAAACCTATTTTTTATAATTTCTTTTCACTGCTTCTGTACGCACGCCTGTCATCATACTGTACTAAGTTAAAACTTTTTGTTTGATAAGGTCATGTAGTAGATACTACGAGTATTTGACATACATATGGACAAGTTCCATACTAGGTATATATATATTATAAATCATGTATTATGGATTTTAACGCGACGATACACATATTTATGTACAATGCACCAAACACATATGTAGGTACCTATCTATACATGTAACGCCCAAACCTGGGACAGTCTGAAAAAGGGCATTTTCATTTTGTCCTGGACGGGAATCGAATTCGGAACGTCGTGACTCAAAGTTAAGACTTTTTTGGTTGAACCGCTAAGGAATGTGTGTGTACTATAGTTATGTAGGTATACATTATGATAAAATTATAATAATGTGTAGATATTATGTACGTACAAATACTATTGTTACAGTTACTTGGTAGTTTGTACGCAATGTTGCACGGATCATTAAATGTATTTATGAGACTCCGCATGTCACATAAAAGGAATTAATTCTGTTAGATGTAAAGGCAGTTTTTTTAAAGGGTTGTGACTCTTATTTAAAATTACATCGATTTTACGCATTCGCAGGTTTTCCGTCTCGAATTTCGAAAATTTTATAAAACTGGTAATACTCGTACATACAATCAACACCACTTTTTCAACTCCGCAAACAAATGACTACAATAGATACACAACTCCTTTTATGTACGATTAAAATATTAGTTATCAATAAAAGTAATGTACCCATTTTCAATTTCACAAATACATATTTCGACGTATTTAACTATATTATAATGGAAAAAATAACGTATGTCTTAAGCAGTGCAATTATTATTTAGTATATTTCACGTTCTGTTGTGTTTTTTAAAGCACAATAATACTGTGAAAATTCATCATAATTTTTAAACTCTTTTTCTTCGCCCTCGTCTTTATCCCATTTACTTGGGGTCCTCATATTCCAAGTTTTCCGATCCCCTGCGTCCTCCGAGCCCAATTTTGCCTCCTTCATGTCCCTGGCAATTGTGGACATCCAGTTGGTCACTGATGGTCTGCCTGGTCCTCTGGGTCCTACTTCTACGTCCATTGTCTTTTTGATCATGTTATCCTGTGGTAGTCTCAAGATGTGCCCGTACCATCTTAAATTAATTAATTAAAAAAACACTGTTTCATTTTTCAAAAGTTTCACGTTTTATAGTGAAAATGAAAGAGTGTTTTAATAATTAATTATTTTAAAATTTTATTTTTTTTTTATTTTTTTATTTTTATTTTATTTTATTAATACAAACAAACAGCTTATTACATTTTATATAGTACAACTTAAATATTACATTTTTCACAAGCCAGTGAAGTTTGTTAAATTATTTTATTTAACACTTTATTCTCAATTAATTAATAAATATATAAATAAATCACAATGACAAAAAAGGCGATATCTCGAATAAAAGACATTTCTATTTGTTTAGTTATGGAGTTGGACGGTCAAATTATGTACATACTATGGTTTTGTTGCGAGAAGTTATTTAATGTACATTATTGTGACTGTTTGCATTAACTTATCTCTGTTATATTCGATAGCTTCCAGAATCAGTTTTTGTTTAATTTTGCCAAAATTGTGGAAATATTTTGTGAAATACGTATAATGCAGTACGTCACGTGAAGTAAAATTGCGTTCGGTTGTTTTGAAATATCATTGTTTAAAACACAAGAAATTTTGTATTTAAGGTTCAAATAACAATAAAGCCTTAATGTTAAAATTTAACAATTTATAAAATGAAACACAATATATAGTTATTCCACTATTGATCGTGGAATAACTATGTAAGAACCGTATGTCGATAAATTAAACTTTAAAATTTGACACTCATAAACAAATATCTCCATCAGTTATATGTTTAAGCATATTTCAATTTAAAAAGATATTAGAAATATCGATGTTCTATAAAAGTCTGCATCCCTGTATTTAAGTAATTTGCGTATAAGATTTAATTTACGTTTATTAATTTCATAAAAAAGCTGTATACACACACAGAAAGAGAGAGAGAGAAACAAAGGGAAACATTTTGAGTACAAAAACGACTATACAACAACAATAGATGTAGTATTATTATTATTATTATATTATACATTATAATATAAGGTATATTACAGCATTACTCGGTAGGTGCGTTTCTTGATACAGGAACTAAATATTTATGCATGATACTCTTTGACGGCACAATCGATTATATAACAATATAGTTCATATTGCCGCGTTGTTTTTACATGTATATTACAACTTTTTTTAGCCATTGTTCGGTTCAATATTAAAATCAATCCTTCGTATTGAATGAAGGATTGGATAAACTGAAACAATCGTTTCTTTTTTCTACAGATTAACCAACACTGTAGAGACTTCTTTTCATTTCTTAGGTCATTATCAATCGGTGCCTCTCTCATGTTAAAAGCATGTTTCAATTTATCCAATAATATTGCCAATTCTGAATCACAAAATAGTTTAGTTGCACTAACTAAGTGTGAGGAGATAGTTGAGTCATGATAATTAGTTCTAATTCGTATTCACAGTTTTCCGTACTAATTTAGTTCATTAGTTCATTTTGACACGTTAGTACAACTATAAATTTCGATTATCTATGGATTTCGTATTCGGAATGAAATTTTAGTTGACAGCCGACGACTAAAATAAGTTGGATTCGGCAGAATTTTATTCGCGACTTTTAATGTGCGAATGTTATTAGTTGCTGTCATTTTACCGCAGAATATTGCCATATTTTGGAAGTGTTAAGTTGTTTTTTTTCAATTAAAAGTAAAAATTTATATTTTTAGGGCCCTCGCAACTATTAGCATGTATAAATTGTAAAATTACACCACCACCGACGCAAATACGAACGCCTAAATATATCGGCAAATCTGACATTTCACAATTTTCACGCGCGACAACTATTAAATTGTTGCCAGAAGTGTAAATCGGAACGTGAAAAACATTTTGTATTGCGGCATCACTGAATAATACTAGTTTGTCCCATAGATTTTACCGTTTGCACTTGGTGGTTCTCGAGTTTATAGTTGTTTATAGTTCATAACTAATGCTGAATACTACATAATAACTAATATTAATCAACTTTTTAGTTAGTTAGTTCATTAAGATTCAGAATTGGCCCTAATAATGTTATTCTACTTACTGTGAACCAATACTTTAAATAAGTATTATATTTTTTTGTATTTTCTCAATACCGTTCATAGTTTTCGTGTGCCGTCATTAGGACGAAGCGATGATCACGATCAACGTGTAATAGTCTGTGTTGCCTGGTTAATAGCCGAGCATGAATATTTTGTTTATCAATCTCTTTTTATGACCTCCCTCCCATCATCACTAATACTAGTACCATGTACAAGCACTACTACTTATAGTATCACTGCGACTTAATCGTTTCGTTGCCTTAATAAAGTGCTCCTTATGTAGAGAGGGCAACGACGCTTCTACAACAAAAAAAGGGTACGAGCGTCATGGCGCGGCGTCTTAAGGAAGTCCTATTGAGAAAGCTCGCATTTTGCCGTACAACTAGAAGCTCTATGGATATTATTATTATTATTTGATTATTCTTGTAAGACATTGCGTGAGGCTCGATATCTTTAATGTTGTGTTGTAATAGAGATTGTTTAACACGATTAAAGGGATGTTCTTGTATATTAGTATTTACATTTTCTTTTCGTTTAAAATTGCAATTGACCCCGAAAATCCAAAAGCGATGAGTTTTTTTTAATTTTATTTGCAAAGCAAAGTTTAGGATTCGATTTGACGTTGGAATCTTTGTGTTTTGTTTTTATGATATAAAAATACAAACAAAAAATATCGTTTAGTTGTTTTTTAAATTCTTTATGTTTTCTTTTGCAATCTTAACAGTTTGATGATTATTTGCTTCATATGAAACAATGATTCAGTCATAATTGTGTTTTAGAAATGTTTTAAATTTGTTTGCTAATTAAAGAACTCTTGTTTTTCTATGAATTTCATATGGTCTTGGATTACCTCTTTAACACGAAATTCTTTGGAGAAGGATATAACCTAAAAACTATTGTTATTTTCATCCTCTGTGAAAGAGTAGGTATTGTTTCCGAATTGTGTTTTATGAGGAAAATTAAAAGTAAAACAGGTAAAAAAACGATTTAAAATGTAAATAAAACATTCGAATATAAATAGAATAAGTATTTATTTTCTAGTACACGCAATTGTTCCCTAAGTATGATCTTTATATTATTTTTTCTTATCCATTCTTTACAGAGATTCCGAGGGGATAAAGTGTGTACTAACACATTATTAATTACTGTAAATAATAACAATTGTAAGCTCAAAACATCGCAAACAAAGCACCTTCTATTCTATCTTTTCTGATGGACTCCTGTTTCTACCAACTAATCTGTTATTGTACGCGGCGGGAGACGTCGCTGAGTATTAGTATTAACAAATATTATTTTTCTGCTTTACGAAATCTCCTCGAATATTGTACTTCCTAAGTAGGAGGAGGATTAAGACAACTGTATGAATCAAGGAAGGAATTGAAATACTTTTGCCGACATTTTGTGCGTTGTGTATAAAAAAAGTCTTAAAAGCTTTTTCAATTTTAAGTATGATACCAAAAAAGAATATTGAAAGATTCGTGGTAGAGTAGTCTGAAGTCCTGAAAATTAATGATGAATAGGTTGTTGCTGCAAGAAAAAAATAGCTTTTTTTATTTGTATTCTTGATTTAAGAAGGTATATTTTTTTTTTAACATTTTAGTACGTATAACTCATTTTCAAAAAAAATAATTAAATAGGTATTTATAAATAAGAAAAAAACACTAGGTACTAATTTTTAGTCATATATTTTTAAACTCTAACATTTTCGCCCACATTAATAAATATTTTCAAGAGTACTAAAGTCAAAAAATAAAAGTTTAAAATTGATACAGATTAAGGTTATGGTGGAGTGGAGACAGAAGGCAGGTTGGTGGTATTTAGAATGTTTATTTTTGTAATTAGATTTTTTTAAATGTAAGTGAATTTTAGAAATTTTTAATTTAAATAAAAATTGACTAAACTAAATGTATGTGTAGTATTTTGAAGATGATGTAAAAAATAACGTAAATGAAAAAAGTCGTGTAAAAATCGGGATAAAAATGACATTCGGGATAAAAAAAACTAGAATGCTTGTTCTATCTCTAAAATAATATATGTAAAATTTATTCACCTGTTCAAAGGATCTTTTTTGAAGTATGCAATGAATGATAATTTTATCATAATGCAGAATTACTTCAAAGATGCTACTACATAGGTACTCCCGTATGAAAATGTAAATTTCTTTTAAATTTTATCTTATGCAACTTTCCCACCCCCTCTGCCCCTCCCTAAGGTAGCCTTTGTGTGTTTGAGTGATGACTATTTACTTCACCCGCTCCCTCTCTTGTTAAAGATTCCACAGTCTCATTCCCTCTGTGTTCTCTTCTTTCCTCTCTCGCACTTCGTCCTCTTCTCTTAGTCGTTGTATTCCTTCACCTAATAAAAATATCCCTCGCACTCTCCCAAGGGATGAGCAGAGATTTATTTGAACATCGATTTGAGAGAGATGAGCGATGAAATTAATACGAAATCTTGACAGAAATTAGAATACCAAAAAAATTAAGCAATTTTTCTATCTGGTACAAATTTATATTTCTTGCGTAAGGTAAACTTTGAATCTGTGTATCAAATTTATCAATTATATCAAAAACAGTTCGTCGATAGCCTGGAGTTTGAGTCTCGGCCTCATACACAAGAGTTGCGTGGCTCTATCCCAGGTGCCCTTTTCACGACACAAGCTTTTAGCTGACTGTGAAAGGTGTATAAAGTTGTATTTGGGTTAAGTATAACAAAAACCGGGACACTATTAAAGAAAATGGAGGATAGAAAACTATATCACGTACAGTCACCAGAATCATGTAGGTTTTCTACTCTTTTCAGTTAGTTTTCGAGTGTTTTGTATGTAATTGACAGTTAGGTTATCTGTAGACGCAGTTAAGAGTCTAGTCGCCGCCTTCGTCGTCTCTCGTCTAGACTATTGTAACATCATATGTACAGGACTGCCCCAGATCCTTCTGAATCGTCTCCAGATGGCCTTTAATGCTGCTGCCAGGACCATCTATAGGGAGAACAAGCGCTGTCACATCACACCACTGTTTAAGGAGCTACACTGGCCGAGAGTCCCAGAGAGAGTGGAGTTCAAACTGTGCCTCACGGTCCACAAAGCCTTGAACGGCACGGCACCTCAATGCCTCGCTGAACTCTGTCCCCTCGATGAAACTCTGAGGCGACCACTGCGATTAGCTTCCACCGCTGTCAACAAACTTGTGGAGCCCAACAGGGCAAACAGTTCCAAATTCGCAGAGAGGAGCTTTAATGTTGCGGGGCCAACCGCCTGGAACCGATTGCCAGCGGACTTAAGACAGAACCAACCCACTGCAACGTTCAGGAGTAAGCTGAAAACACTGCTTTTCAAGAAAAGTCATGGCGCCCTTGAGATGGTCGCGGATCATTAAACGGCGCCAAATACAAATTATTTTTACGCGGTGGCAGAATTGCCATCCACACTTCTCAGCATTATACAACCAGATAAGTCTCCATATGAACAGTCATGATCACACAAAAACTTAACAGTCTAATGCCGGGAAAAATTCACCTATTTATTATTATTATTATCCAACTTGTATTGGAACAAACAGGACACCTTGCATGTTTGTTATTTGCGTTTTGTCCGCTGGCAACCCCGGATATGCCGTGATGGTTTGAATGAATGAAATGGATAACCTTTTATATGTGTATGAGAGGAAGCGGTTTTTATTTATGTGATGAAGCTAATGCTAAGGTGGCTTGTCCTGAAGAAGGTACTTTAATGCCAATTTAGAATAACCTTAGGCAAAACAGAACCGTAGAGAAATATTATGGACTATTTTGTCAGACGTAAACAGTGAACGCGTAAGTGACGTGTACGTAGTATGCTTGTTATATCTAAGAGAAGGTTAAGATAGATCCAAATATAAATCGAAAATGGTTAAAAAAAATTGAAAACATAGTATTGCACAATTAAATCTTTATTTTATGAAAAGTGGATGAACATTTTACCATACTCAGACTTAATTCTATCATGAATCGTGTGTTCTAGTGAATTACAAACATTGATTTTTTCACGATTCGTATCTATGTATGTAATTGACATCACTATTTTTCGCTCATCACTTCTTGTTCTGTCTTTTTTTACATATCAGTTTTTTCCACTTCCATCACTCTCCGTTCTCCACTTTACTTTCTCCGCTATCCTACTGCTACTACTTATCTCCAACGCTCCTCAGCTCACATCTTAGAAGTCACTCTGAATGGATCTCCTTAAAAACCAAATCGACAATGACTCTGCTCCTTACGCCACCGCTGTTGTTGCTTTTAGCTACTAACTTATTTAAAGGAGTTTTTCCTTTCACTTTTTTATTATTTTCTAAACGAAGCACTGTCTGAGTAACATTGGAAAAAATTTCGATTTCATGTTTTCCCGTTACAAATACATTTATTTTTACCCAATTTTGTTTTCCCTTCTCAATGTAATTGTTGCGAATTTTTATTTTTTAAATTTATTTCTTAGTTTAACAATAAGTTTAATTTTTATCATCAACATCATCATCGCCCTCAACGCTCCTCTCGGGAGCACATAAACTAGCCTCCTCTATTCAGATCGTCTTTGTGCCAATCGCGTCACCTATTCTCACGATATTCCCTGCGCTCTGATATTGTTGTCATAGGAATGATGTATTGTGAAAGAGGGACGCCCGGGTCGACGGAACCCTTGCGGACGGAAGAACAGTCCTCTTTTTGACCATTGAGCAACTATCATTGAGCATTCTAAGAACATGACCCAGCCAGGACTATCGTCTAATTCTTTTTTAATCTACTCGTTCTAATTTTCATAAACTACAGATAAAGTAATAAAAAAATGTACATATCTACGAATCATCGTCAAGAGATTCCACCAGGCAGAGTCTGAACAAGGGAATACTTATTAATAATATCGTTTGTTAACACATACATATTTCTCGCTTTCAAATTCCTACACAAAAATATTTACATGTTGGGCAAGCACCAAAATGCATTGTGTTGTGTATAAATTATTTGAATGCATTGATTGTATATGAGCCAACGATGAAATACCTTAATGTTTTGCTTTTACTTATGTGCTTTTATAAATTCCTAAAGACAATATGATTGTTTCTTTTCCAGTATGTATGAAGTTGTTGTAAAAAAGACTTATACGCCGTTTAATGCATTAATAAATAAACTAACTCCAATACATTCATCGTAAAAATACAGTGTTGTTTATGAAGTAATTTTCGTCATTAATCCATTATATTGTGAAATATTATAATATATTATATTGTCTGAATTGTTACAACACATCTTGATACAGATATAATGAAAATGTATTTTGCCATTGTGTCAAATAACATTTAGGTAGCTACAAATGTCTATCTTTGATTCGCGTCATTCCGACAGAAATCCCAGCGCGTTTAGAAAGAAAACGCCCGTACATAATAATGGCAGTAGGTAGGTACACAACAAGTTCACCACGCTCCATACTATCTCGTGTTTTCATATAAATTGGATCCTATTTAAAATCACCCGGTGTATGGGGGATCAAAGGGGTCATCAGAAACCAATAGAGGCCAAATCCTATACAACAACACGCGGGTTACATTTCAATGCGGACAAAGGAACAGAGATATACATATATACAAAATACACGTTCTAGTTGTGTTTAGATAATCATGCTTTGTATATAAAACCTAGACTTGTTTAAAAAAGGGAGGTTGAAAATCATAAGGCTGGTTCAAATGTGTTAATATTGTAGGTTTTAACTGTATCGGTGCACACAAAGTAGAATTATGTAAAATTGGAACAAGTGTTTATTTCTACTTTAATTGATCGATCTCAATTGATCGCAAGAGAGACGTCTTTTCACTTATCTGGTCGTTATTTATAGTAGGTAATTTTTGATAAATAGAAACACCTGTTTCACGTCAGGTCGTAATTTATAGTAACTTATTGTACATAGAAAGAAACACTTCTTTCAATTGACCTGTTAATATTGTCATGCGAAGAATCCATTTTTACATGACGTTCCGTTCTCTCTGCTTACCTAACTTAGGATACTGCTTGAGTGTATAGACAGATTGATTGATAGATAGAAAAATTCATCATTTAATTCTTCTGTGTTTTATACATTTTTGAATTAGATAGGTACTGATTTATATTTTGAAAACCTGATGATCTATGAAAATTGATAAAAGTGTTTAGTGTGATCTTGTTTGTGATAATGTTAAAGTTTCGTCATTTTAACTTACTTGACAGTAATGATAAATACATAGCATAAACTGTTCAGTGATTTAATGAAGGTGAAGCAAAATTATTAATATTTTAAGTTCGCTTGGAATCAGTACTTTATATAAAAGTTGCTTAAAATAAAACAATTTTTTTTTAAGAAATTGTAGAGGATACTTATTAAACTCAATTCAGAAATACTGATCTTCACCCCAAAGAGGTTTCCGCAAAATGCACAAGTTGTTTTCGAAAGAACGGATTTAGTTAATCAGCTCGCGACATGTTGTACATTCAGAGAACCATTACACAGAATGTTTGTAAAAGTATCTAGACAGAACTACACAAGCCTTTCAATGAATGGATGAATGAGTGAATGACTGAATGGTCACAATGGATTGGACGAGCAAACAAACATTTTGAATAAAAAATAATATCCTCACTCAGGTTATTTGTTGAAAAAGTAACATTTTATTATTTTTGTAATACCTAAAACGTTTCTTATTAACGAAAGAAACTTAAAAGCCTATTTTTATTGTTATATGATGATTTAAAGAACTTTCTGTCAAAAAGACACAATCATTCTTTTTGTTTCTTTTTTTATTCTCAAACAGGAGATAGAGGGCAAAAGTGTGATGCGAAAAAGAAGGAGAAATTCAAAATAATGAATTACACTATTTGAACCTAATCATACAAAACTTTTTTAGCACCTTATTGCACTGATTTTGGTTATATAAACTTTTTTTAAACAATATAGTAATTTATTAGATATCATTGAGGTTTTAAGAATTTAACATATTTTAATATAGTTTTTATGCAATAAGCCGTGGGGCACCCGGCAATGAATTTGTTTCTGACTTATGTCCGTAAATTTTCGAGTGTCCTGTAAAAGGCAGGCATTCGAAAAAATAAAGAAATTTTTCATCTCAAATTCAGCGATGAGGTTTGCCACCCATCCTGAATGTCTGAACTTTTTGTTGGCACAGAGAATACAGTGTGCATGTTTATTTCATGCAGCTGGTCTGCTGGCTACCGCACTTGTGGGATATGCCTTGATGGTGTAGTAGTAGTAGTATATCTTTTTTCATTCCCTGAAAATATATATAGCTAATAATTATTTTGTTCATACATATCACCTCCTTTTTAATGATGTTTGTCATCTTTTGATTTATTTAGGTATAATCGACTGCGTCACAGCTAAGGTATTTATGTATAAAATGATATCTAATAAATTTATTCAGCGAGGAAAACTTTAGTTCCATATTTAGTTGTGTTTTCATTACAAATTTTTCGTCAACTTTAGAAAATGTTTATTTCTAAAAGCGGCCTGATTGATCTGTACGTAGAGACATGGAAAAGTTGGAAAATTTAACAACTCAAAGGTTAATTAAAACATATTTACTTACAATGTTTATTTTTCCTCTGACAAATTATTCCATCAAATACATAGTTAATATTATGAATAAAATTTGAGGCATTACCATAGTTACAACAAATTAACATTGTTACTTAAACATCCAAATTAACATCGTTGATATATAAAACATTGTAGTTCGATTATAATTGATTACAATTGAAATATTTAGAATTTGACTTCACTTATCTTACTTTTTTTGTGACGAGACAAATTACCAACACACTTGGTCTGGAATGGAATATTTTATAACTTGTGATATAGTTATTGCCTCTTACATTAATTTTTCTGTTTGTAATGAGAAAACGGCATCGTACGAGTGTTTCACTGTTGATGATAATAAGACATTGAAGAAGTATTTTAATGTTGTTGATGATAATAAGATATCGTAGAAGTGTTTTTCTGTTGTTGATGACAATAAGATATCGAAGAAGTGTTTTTCTGTTGTTGATGACAATAAAATACCGAAAGTGTGTTTTCTGTAATAGATTATAGAGTATTTTCCTATTATTGATTAGAATAAAACATCCAATTAGTATTTTTCCGTTATTGATGAGAATAAGATATCGAAGGTGTGTTTTCTGTTATTGATGAGAATAGGAAATCGAAGGTGTGTTTTCGGTATTGATGATTATAAAACATCAAATTAGTGTTTTCCTGTTATTGACGAGATTAAAATATTCAATGAGTGTTTTCCTGTTATTTATGAGAATTAGACATCGAATGAATGTTTTCTTGTTATTGATGAGAATAAGACATCGAAGGTGAGTTTTCTGTTTTTGATGAGAATAAGACATCGAAGATGTGAATTCTGTAATTGATGAGAATAAAATATCGGAGGTGTGTGTTCTGTAATGGATGAGAATAAGACATCGAAGAAGTACGCTCCATATACGTAGTTGCTTTTGGATGAGACTTTCAGGGTACCCACTACGGCGTCTCTACTAAATCAACCTCATCAAATCAGCGGAGCAATAGGTGTTTCTTTTGTTAACGTGCTATTTTATTCTAATCTCAATATTTTTGATATGTCATCTGTTAAATTTTCTAAAGATACTATGTACGATAAGGTTACTCGCAAAACAAAAATTTAAGGAAGATTGCACTGAAAGGGTCAAAATATGCAAATGTAGTTCGCTGCCTGTATGTACATATTATTATGTAGGGTACGACACACGGTAAAGTCCGCCGTAGGAAAATCATTCTGTAATCCATACTAATGCCTGCTACTAATGTATGTAAGCCAGCGGAATCTATTTCGGTTAATGCAAATTAGATCCTAATCTAGATTTAATGGATCCTCTATATTCTATATTATCCACCGTTTATTAAATTAATGCACAAAATTAGTACACAATGTCATTTAACATAATATGTAATATTAGGCGTAGGTTCAGTTCACCGGTTTGACTATCGATTAGTGATGTATCCTAATTATTATATTATATAATTTCATTTTAATATGTTCATATTATTATATTCTTGGACTTTCAATAATGAGTTTACAGGTTTGACTATCGATTAGTGATGTATCCTAATTATTATATTAGGTATATACGAGTAATTTCATTTTAATTTGTGCATATTATTATATTCTTGGACTTTCAATAATGAGTTTACAGGTTTGACTATCGATTAGTGATGTATCCTAATTATTATATTAGGTATATACGAGTAATTTCATTTTAATATGTTCATATTATTATATTCTTGGACTTTCAATAATGAGTTTACAGGTTTGACTATCGATTAGTGATGTATCCTAATTATTATATTAGGTATATACGAGTAATTTCATTTTAATTTGTGCATATTATTATATTCTTGGACTTTCAATAATGAATAATTCAAGAGTTTTTGTGTTTACGCTGTGGAAATCCATTTTTAATTTTAATAAATAAAATATAAAAATATATTATTGAACACTGTTTAATCTCCACTATGTTAGGTTGAATACCGAACGTTTTCGCCTATACTTGTAGGCATCTTCAGGGAAACTGGCATCTTCAGTTTCCCTGAAGATGCCTACAAGTATAGGCGAAAACGTTCGGTATTCAACCTAACATAGTGGAGATTAAACAGTGTTCAATAATATATTTTTATATTTTATTTATTTTCAATAATGAGTTTACAGGTTTGACTATCGATTAGTGATGTATCCTAATTATTATATTAGGTATATACGAGTAATTTCATTTTAATTTGTGCATATTATTATATTCTTGGACTTTCAATAATGAGTTTACAGGTTTGACTATCGATTAGTGATGTATCCTAATTATTATATTAGGTATATACGAGTAATTTCATTTTAATATGTTCATATTATTATATTCTTGGACTTTCAATAATGAGTTTACAGGTTTGACTATCGATTAGTGATGTATCCTAATTATTATATTAGGTATATACGAGTAATTTCATTTTAATTTGTGCATATTATTATATTCTTGGACTTTCAATAATGAGTTTACAGGTTTGAAATCTTCCGTTATCGATCTGCTCCACCTATATACCACTATTGACTATTGGAAGTGTAATTAAATTTCACTGAAAGCCAGATTCATATTGAAAAATGCTTTGTAAAGATTGATTTAATTGGATATGATATTCTATTAATTAATTATAATGTATTTTTATATTTTTTCGAATATTTCGTGATAAAAACTGTGGAATTCCATATTCATTATTAATTTACAAAAAAAGAAAGAAACATTGTATTTTCCACTTATTTTATTTTAATTACACAACACATTTAATTTATTATTCACTTGGATTTATTTAAAATCTCGAGTATGTGTAAATACATTGACGAAAGTACTCGTGTAATAAAAATAAAATATCATCAGTATGAATTTTCACTTTGTGAACTTACATAATTTAGAAATATTACATGATACATATCTTATTCAGGAGGTTTTACGATTTTTTTTCCTTTAACAGGACATTTTCATACTTATCGTTAAGAATTAGAGACCTTTTCTTTACTAAATATTTTTAAAATCCTGGCTCAAACGAGTCAAATGTCTATTTAAGGGTTTGATATTCTTATAAGCCCCTTATAAGTTGTACGATTATACAAACGGAATAATTTTATCAGATCTAAAATTCTTAAGAGAAACCAAAACAGTTAAGTGAAATTCCCTTCACCTCACGGATCAATGGCAATAACTTTGGGGTATTATTTTCTAAAAAAAGCTTCCTCTACTACCTGGATAGCTTTTTGGGATATTTTTTTACACATTTGATTACGAAATAAAGTCATAGAAACCCTTGATATTGAAGACATAAAGACTTACCCTTACCTTCACAGGGATGAATCCACTACCCTTCTTGGCCGCAGGGGATGTACGTTGAGATTTTAAGTATTTCACTCGAATTTCATTTTTTTTGTACGTAGCTAAAAATAATATATTATCATCGTTTTTCTCGTATTTTTTGCCCTGAAAAATAATCATCTTTATTGTTTTTTCAATATTTTTCTCTTACATAGATGTTTTAAAAATGTTTTAATGCAACCCACACACGCACGCATACCTTTAGTCAAATTTATTTACAGTAAAGGGTTCTTGTGAATATTAGTTACAGGATTTTTTTAGATTCACATACATTTCATAAGACATGAAGAATGCTTAAACATTCAACTTTTATTCGTTCGTTGGAAAGAATGTTGGTTTTGAATTTGAATAGTTTGTAGAACGGTGAACTTTTTATGTTTATTTTTTGCGTAGTGTATAAGAAAGGACTAAAATAGATAAAAAAAAGAGCTTTGTCCATTTACGTTGAATAATTATTGTTTTAAAATTATCTGAAACTTGACTAGTAAGTCTGTAAATGAATGTTTAATAATTCACGACAGGATACGAATCTTTTATTTTTTAATACGAATATAAAAATATGTTTGATTTCTGTTTCGTTAACTGTATGAAAAAACAGCGTTTCTTTTTTGTGAGTTTTATTGGTTGCTTCGCCTTTGTTATGTTCTACATTGTATTATACAGAATCAATGTGTGTTATTATTAACATAATTCCTATGGCCAAAAAGCTTTTGCACAACTTCAACTTGCAAAGCAACGGAACTCCAAGTCATTCGATCGGGCTAGTGATTGTGAGTTGTTTTAAGTATTGAGATTTTTTAGATCTCGGGGAGTGTAGCTTAAGAAGTTTAGTAGACTTTACACATAAAGGAGAAACATATTTTTGAATAATAATTTATTATAACTGTTCATTTTAATAGTTTTCTTGTCATATGAAAATAAGTAGGTACTGTACATCATTAAAGAAGAAGAAGATGAGAAATGATCTTCATTTTGAGGTTCGAAATGAAATAAAATGAAAGATGACATAATAATAAAAATGATGCACATAATGATCTCACGGGGGTTGACACTTTACTACCGAATCACTGGAAATGAATTCGGACATAAATACTGGGGTGAAAAATGATGCTGCGTCGCATTTAGGGTCGCTCAAATGAGTTATTTTTATTTCACTTAGTTTCTATTTACATAAGAAGATAGATATTAGTGGGTACATTAAGTGAGTCAGCGAATGTTTTATTATATTCTAATTTCAGTAAAACAATGTCGGTTTGATAAATACTTCAAAAAGGTTTTTGATTCAAAGATATTTCGTAATGTAAAATTATGAAGTCGAAATGAATGCTAATTTGTCATTTTTAGGAGGTTTGTAAGGGCGTTTTGGAATAAGAGGCTCTCATGTTGATTTTAAAGCTGATTATATTTTATATTCGTTTCTAATCAGTGTTAGAAGTTTTATGTGATAAATCGCCTTGTAAATGGTAATGATTGGTAGTGTGACTTTGAAAAAATGCTGCAAATTTAGAATCTAAAATTAAACAAAGAATTGATCCCCATTCTTTTCCGTAAATTTTTAAGTGTCCTGTAAAAAGTAGGTGTTCAAATAAATAGACTTTTTTTTTTAAATTGTTATTTCATTTATAAATACACAGTAAACATTGATATTACAATAACAAATTAATATTACACAAAGTAAAATGCTCCCTCCATAAGCAACCAAATTTTAAACCAATTCAGCGATGAGGTTTTCCCCCATCTTGAATTTTATTTTTTGTTTACACATAAAGGAAAGCTTGCATGTTTATTTCATGTGACTGATTTACTGGCTACCCCGATAGCAGTAGAAGAAGCAAATTTAATAAATCAAACTTTCTTCTCATTCCAATAAATTTGTTAGCCAAATCAGTTTTTTCAATAAAATTCATAACGAAAATTATATTGTATTTATATGGAGTAAATATTTGAAGCTGTTCACTGTAGCGAAACCAAAATTAAATTAAATACCTAACTCAGTTTTTACACTCGAATAAAACACTAAAAAATACAATCATAATTTTATTCTGAAACGTAAATCAAGTAGAATATTATGTACGGCGTATTGTACTTTAAGTCTAGCAAATCTCAAAAATTCTACGTGCCTTAACAAAAGTTCATTAGTGGTGGTGGAGGTGCTCTCTTCTTCTTCGTCTCAATGTGTTGTGTTGAAATAAAAATTCATATAATTTGTAGACATTCTGTCTTCACGTAGTCAGCTTTTGTGTCGGTTTTAGTGCCTCCCATCCCCGGCCTCTCCCTTTCAGCAGATGGACTCTGCACACCCCCTGGGATGTTAGCTACCTTTCACACTGTCAAATTTAAGTATACGACAGCTTAAAAATTCTGTATTTTAACATATTATATTTCTCAACCAAATTCCATAGCACAATTACTGTACCTCCATATCTTTGGTGGTTTTCCGAGTGGACGACGTCCTATAATAGGTTTGTCACGTAATGTGATGTAGAGAAGTCTGAGTGGGTCTATTTTTTTGACATTTTCACGCCACTATCTTCTTATTTGTCTTCTGTATCTCATGATGCCATTCACTACACATATTAGATATTGGTTTCAGGATTTACTTACCGTGTCTACTCGAGCTTTAATGTCATTAGTCAAAAGTGATCAAAAGTGAAAATATTAAAAAATATGAAATTTTTGGAGAAAATTTTTGTTCACAAACATCAACATTCTTTAATTTTTTTGATAGATTCATTTCTGTTTATGGCATTTTTGAAATCAAATTGAATTTTAAGCCGTCTTTGAGATAGAAGCTCCATTAAACGGCGCCGAATAAATCATCCAACATACATACATCCCTTTAACTACTTTCACAAATGCTTGTGTTCTCAAGATGAAGGACGTTGGTAGCAAGGCACGAATCTGGAATATCTCGTTTATAAATTTAATTTTTACATTTATGTAGAATGAAACAGAGTAGGTAAATCTTGATTTTATTGTTTTCATCACATTTTGTACGTTTATAAATTCTTATCTGGTTGATTAGAATTAGAATTTGAAACTGTTTGTGCTAATGTTAGCATCAAAATTTCGATGCAAATTCCATGCAGTGTGTAAAGGGCCTAATGCTGCGTCGGTCGTAACGTTGGTAAAGCGTCCCCCCCCCAACCCCCCAGCGTTATTTCACATCTGAAAAGTTTTCCAGCCCTTCTCAAGGACGCCTTACGCATTGCCAGTTACTTCCCATTCATTTTCAAACATAAATTTCCCTTACGAAATTATCAATAGGTACGTATTTTTATGTTATATAACCAGAAATATACACCACTTTTCATACATTTGTATTCTTCATGCAGCGCGTTTTTCTTCGCCTTGAATTTTATTTCAGGAAGGAAAGTGTTATTTACTGCAAAGAATAGGTCTCCCACACTCCTGAAAGTGTTTGAGTGTAAGTGTTATGAAGAATTGGAACAACACGGCATCTAGTAAAATAAGTTTGACAATGACTTTGTAATTCGAAACCTAACAGGACACTCTAAGAATGGGAGATCGATTCTTTGCCAAGTGCTACACGGAGTATCAAATAAACGAAATGCAAATAATCGTTTGATTACAGACGTGCCTTTGTACAAGATTTCAAAACCGACGCCTTTTCTAGAGATACAAACTTTTTTGATCAAAAACAAAGGCAGATATTCGTGAAAGATCAAATTGAAGACATTTAAGATATTACATTCAGCGATGAGGTTTGCCAGGCGTCCTGAACGTCTTAACTTCTTTTCGGCACAAAGACGACGATTTGCATGTTAATGACAGTTAGTCCGGAGGTAATGCTCTTGCCTTTGAGTCACGAGGTCCCGGGTTCGATTCTCGGCCAGGGCAAAGTGAAGAATGACCTTTTTCAAATTGTCGTGGGTCTGGGTGTTACATGTATACGTGTAGTGCATTGTATATGTGTGTATCGTCGCGTTAGTATCCATAATACAAGATTCATCATAAGTTTGGGACTAGCTCGATCTGTGTGAATTGTCTATGTATGTTATGTTATGTTAGTCCGCTGGCTACCTTACTTGTGGGAAATACGACGATGGTGTGAATGAATTGTATATTATTAAATTCTAAGTTTGGATTTGCACACCCTGAATAGGGATTCATTTTCATGGCTTTTTGAGAAGAGAAATTTACATATGTCCGGAGAGAAGACAAAAAGACATTTTTTTTGTCTCAAAGTAAGAATATGAAAGAAAAATATAAGTACGTCGTTGAAGTCAGACTCTGAACGGAGATTTTCTCAGAATATACGATGGGTATGATTTCATGTGGTGGTAATATTCAGGAATATATGTAAAACTACATATGAGCACATATACATAATATGAAAAAATATATGCTCGTGAACTTTTTTTATTACCTCGCCGAGATCAATAACAAAAAAGAAACATATGCATGTTCTCGTATTGATTTTCAGCATCCTCGCTGGCTACCTTAGGTATATACTGTGAAACAATAGTTATTGGATGAAAATCTCGAGGTTATTTTTATGGCTATTTTATTAACTATTTGTAAACTTTTTTTATACCCGACATCATTCGGTAAATAATCTTAAATGATAATTTATCGAATCTAAGGTAATGAAAATATAAGGTTAAGACAAGCATTTAGGAAAAAATAGTATTGGTAGGTTGAAGGTAGATTCTCGGCCTTTTGCACAAGAGGTGCGCGGTTCGATTCCAGGTAGAGTAAACTCCTCTTTTACGACACAAGCTTAAAGTTTACTGTGAAAGGTGTATTAAGTTTAATTTGAGTATATAACAAATCCAGACACATATTTTTGTTCAAATAAAGAATGAATTTATTTATAACTATTAGTTTGTCGTATAAACGAGTTAATATAATAATGACTCTTTCTACTACTACTTATATAATTATGATATTTTCCATAAGTAATACATATATCTAGCCGACTTACTGCATATTTAAATCATGCAACTTGTACTCTCCGTGCCAGCAATACCTAGCACACTTAGAATCGTAAGTCTTATCTATTGTTCTGGTTTTTTTTAAATATAATTTGGTAAGTATATTCCTAACCTAAAGCTAAAGCTGAGACAAAGAATGGTCAAATGTTATGTATGGTCGGTCTTACTTTACGGTATAGAGGCGTGGACTCTAAAAGTTAATATAATTAACCGCCTTGAAGCGTTTGAAATGTGGATCCATTGTAGAATGCTAAGAATATCCTGGACCGATATGATAACAAACATTGATGTTTTACGTAGAACCAATGTAAATAGAGAATTGTTCACCACTGTTAAACTCCGTAAAATATAATATTTTGGCCATGTAATGAGAGGTAACAAGTACACTATACTCCAGCTCGTCATGAAGAGGAAGATCGAGGGCCGCAGAGGGGTTGGCAGAAGACAACTCTCCTGGCTTCGAAACATTCGACAGTGGACCGGTGTCAGAACCGTGGAGAGCTGTTTCGCGCCGCCCAGGACAGAGAAGCTTTCTCTCAAATGGTCGTCAACGTCGGGGGGACCCGGCAAGACACATGAAGAAGAAGAAGAAGGAGTATATTCCGTAAAGTTTTAGTTATCTTAATGTGAAAACTGTAGACGATTTATTAGGAGGAAATTGTTTGATTTTATTGTGTGTATGTAATAACTTAAGTAGGTATGTTTTGTATTGTCAAGTATCTGTGAATACCTTATTAAAAATAAAATCAAAACATACCGATTTTTTACTGAAAAAAAATATGAAGATAAATATTATATTATATAAGTAATAAAATCAATAAGTATTGAATATGTATAGCACAGCATACACTTCATGGATATGTTTACGTTGTTTTCCAAAAAAGTCTTGAAATAGACGAAGAAGAAGAAGACGAGAAAAAATAAGCTTTGGATAGATAACGACGTCTAAGGCTAATCGACAAACACCCTGTAAGCTCTGAGAACTTAGTTTTTTTTCATGCGACATGCGGGATTCGCTTATGCTGAAAATATTAGAGGAATATTTATGACCATATAAGAAGAACGAGAGAAGAAGAAAGATTGTCAAATAATTTTATGTTGTACTTCTCCTTGTATATACTATCAGTACTATTACTACTACTACTAATGCTTGTATATAGATTATTTACACAGAAATAAATCAGGAAGTTACAAAGATATATTATAGTTATAATATCGACGCTCCCTACGTATATGTGCGTAAGTGACATTTTTGACAAAATCGCTTTTTTAACACTAAGTATCTTAAAATATCGTAAATTTTTATTGATGAAATAATTGGGTCAAAATTTTGGATATTTGACCCTTTTTTGAAACGTATATGTGCGTAAGTGCACCAAATAATTTAAAGACGCCGGCGTATATCTGAGTAAGTGACTTTAAGTCGATATACGTCGGACATCCTGATGCATTGTTTGGTGTAAACCAGCGCATGTACCATACATACATAAAATATTATATACATTGTATGATTTACATACATAAAATATAAAGATGAATGTACCTTAATTCCTCTAACCGTAATTACAATAAGTATTTCATCATAAATAATGCCAACGTTATTGCAACAGACAAAATAATATTGTTATAGTATACATATATATTGAAAGGTATTTATGTATTTTCACTGACTGATTAGACGAAATTGTTATTTTTCTAGAAATCTTGTTATTAATAAAACATTGTACTTTTATCCATGTTTGAAAAAATGTTTCATTATTTTGATCTCACTTTCCTTAGTGAAAAGAATCTGCTAAATATTACTTTGTTATTAAACAAAATCCAATTTCATACACAAAACAAAGGAAGATAACTAGTAATATTACACAAGTGCACAATGCCCACGAAAAGTATAAATTTAATATGAGTACCCATTTGATTTTATTATTACAAATTACATTTATTTTCTTTAAGATATCTGCACATTCATATTCACTAAATTGCTAGTGTATGACACTTACTCACATATACGTCGGACCAAATAAAGGTTTACGAAAATACTAACAAGGAAGAAACTACGTTAATTCTGAGTCCAGAAATAACAACCATTCTTGGTTTATTATAAAATAAGTTCGTATTGTCAATAAATATAAATATTTGAAGTAAATAGTTAGAATCATGTCAATATATGCCTTAAAAACACAATAGTATTATCCCGGCGTATAACAACTCAAGTGGTAGTTAAGCTGGTAGATGTTGTTTTGTTTCCGACGTATATGTGAGTAAGTGCTAAATATCTAAAAATATTGCATTTGTAAAGAAATAAAATACGCAGTATTATTACACACATTAATTGAATAATACCTGCCAATTTTCAAGTAAATATGTCGAATAGAAAAAAAGTTATGTCAAAAAAACTACATAGAAACTTTAAATCGCTCTGGTGTAAAATTTAGGTTTGTGCACTTACGCACATATACGTAGGGAGCGTCGATATTATGTCGTAGGTGGATTTAAAAAAAATGACATTTCTGAAAAAGACTTTAGTTGCACATCAACGTTTTTTTGAATACCTTTTATTAAAATTTGACAATTTCTACAAATTTTACAGTTTTATCAAAAAATATGTTGGTGTTATTTCGATACTTCTATACCGTCACGGTTTATCTTACAAGTGGTTAGCCAGCGGAATAACTGCAAGTAGTAAACATTCAGGTTGACTTCTCCGTGCCAACGAAAAAGTACTTATTTTCTTAGTGGACTAAGTGTTAAATGAATTATAAACTAAATTTTAAATTAAATGAATCTAAAAAAAAAAACAAAACAGTCAACAGAGAATAAATTAACCACTGCGCCTTTACAATATTAATAACTTATGTATTAATTTTTGTCATTTTTTTTGTTTTTGGGTTTTGTATGTTTACTGCACATAAAATGCATTCCATAAACTTCATTTTCTTCGGTTATTTTTCAATGTTCCTATATCCAACCTCATTTGATTATTTTCACACAATTGATTTTGATATTTAATATTCATTTTAAATTAAGCCTTTTTAAGCTTCTGATATAAGCTTAGGCTTCGTGAGAATTGATATATATTCTCAAAAGCTCTGTAACATAATATGTAATATATTATATAACTTTGTTATATATAACTCACATATTTTCATTTGACATAGATAATATATTTCAGATGCCTGGCGTCACATTCCATAATCCAGAAAATTATTTTGTATCCTACTGCATATATTCATTTTTTATTTTCTCTATGACTGTAACGACATTCGTTTTCATTTCCATTCGCTATTGTTTCCATCAGATCGCCATCTGGTATAAGATTTTTAAGCTTTTGTGTTTTATTGATAATATTATTCGAATGTTCGCTGCATTTGATTGCTATAATTTGTGTGCAGAATGCTAATATGTAACCTAATTTATTTATTTATTTATTTATTCATTCTACGGCAAAAAGCCCTTATTACATGATACATATACACAAACAATTTCCACAACAATAAAATTGAAAACACAACACAAACACACTCAAATCTCAATGATATAAAAACATATGAAAGACAATGTAATAGAAATATTATATAAAAGATATTAAAATTTAAAAATAAAATTACAGAATTTAATTTTTTTAATTTAAAACCACAACACAAACAAATTCAATGTCAGACATGAAATTCAAAATTTAAAACACGTGTAAACTATCATCAATTATAGTTACCAATAAAAATAATCTCAATAAAACGAGAACTCTTTCTCAATATGGGCTTACCGGGAGGGGCAACTGTCTTGTTCTCGAAAATTGTATGTGTGTATGTGAAAAGTACGAAAACTTGATATCAAAGGGTGAAATTCTTTCCCCCTCCCTCTTAGAAGTTATAGTACATATATGTAAGTTCATATACATTAGCACAATATTCATTAGTATGTATTTACATGAGTATACTGGAAGCAATATGCTACGGTAGCTACAACTGCGGGGAGGAGCAGAATGATTCTCACCTATTGCAATATCTGCTGATGCGGAATGCATGTAATATGAGTGACCTGATGATGGCGAATGACAAGGCGATATTCGTCGCTGCATACTGGAATGGCAAGGTCTGAAGTCCGGACCCGAAAAGCAAGCAAGCACTGATGATGATGTTTGAGGTGCAGCGTTTCTTCTGGAGTGGGGTAGTACATTGAGAACACATATGTACTTATATAATCACTTTTTATTCTGATGCATTTGTAAAAAATTAAATTTATTATAAAACAATGATTATAAATGCTAAGAAGAGACAATGAGACACAGAGAGAGAGAGAGAGAGGGTCCGGGTTGAAGTTTGTACTCGTTTTTATAACTATCACCAAAGACAATTCACGTTTTTTGACAGACATAATGCTATCTCGCCTCCAGCCAGCAGCTCAAAAACATAGACAAATTTAATAGCGTCTAGCATTATTTGTATAATAATATCGTATAGAATTTTACAGTCCCTAAACATAAAAAAAGGAATGTTTGTTTAATTAACAAAGCTACATAATTTGAAATAAATAGAAACATTTCAAGAATTAATTGATTATTATTATTATTGGACAATATTAAAGTGTCGTTTACGTGCCGAAGCACCTCAAGGACACTGTATAATTCATAAATTCTAGGACATTACATCCACGTCATATTATAAATATAGATAAATACATAGGTAAATGAGAAATCTTGGATACGTAAAGGTATCCACGTCAGAAGTTCCATACTACATTGAGTTACAAATATTTTAGATACAATATTATGTATCCACGTCAATTATGTAAAACACAATACAATATTTAAAGTCAAGAATGATTATGATTATGTTACTTTGTATCGAAAATATGACCTCAAGACAAGACAAGAAGAAGGGGGCTGGAATGTTTATAACATGCAGCTGGTCTGCAGGCTACCCTACTTGTGGGTTATGCCTTGATTGTGAAGTAGTAGTATATTTTATGTAAATTGCACAGTATAATGCACATTGAAAGAGTTTTTCGCAATACCGCGATCTCTCACAGCTAACCCAAATAATATGAATTTTGTGGCTATGAAATTAAATAATCTTGTGATTGACATTAAGAAGTTAAACATTTCGGCGCGACTCTCAACGATTTGCAGTCAGCGCGCTTTGCGATATTTCGGGCACATTGCAAGAAGAGAGCCTGACAACCTAGAAAAAGTGATTATGACTGGGGTTGTAGAAGGGAGGAGAGGAAGGGGCAGAGTGCCAATAAGATGGAGCGACCAAATTAAGGAGGCCACACAGAGCTCACTTCATGGGGCCTTACACATGGCAGAGGATCGCTCAACATGGAGACAGATGGTCTACAGAACGAGGCATGATGGTCACGATCCTCAGGATTGAGGGACCGACAGAAATGATGATGATGATGATGACATTAAGATTTCGTAAAACAATGTTTTGAGGTGTCCTTCTTCCAGCCATACTGATGATGAGACATAAGATCTTTAAGACAAGCAAATTTATAGCAGGAATGATTTTCTATTTTAAAATTATCATGAAAACCTCATCATTTAATCCGAACTCACATGTGAATTTGCGTGATGTGAGACTAATTCGTCACTACTTTATTATGTATTTTATTATTATAATAATCCAAGCACGATTTTTGGGTGTTAAGTAATTTAGCCTTCTGGGGAGGGTGAGAGTTTCAGTTGAAAATACACCCAAGCAACATGCGAAATAACAGTTATCACGTGGTTTTTTATTAAAGTTGTAATATTAAGTTGTAGTTAATTTTTACGGTTTCATTTACCTTGGAAGAAAGAAACAGGTGAAGGTAGTGTATGAGAAGCGTTTTGAATATTTCGGGCGACAAAATGTAAAGATACAGGAATTCTTTTTTTTAGTCAATTTTTAACTTAAATACAGGCAGCTTGAGATGGCAGAAATGCGAATGCTCAAGTGGTCAGCTGTTGCATCATTGAACAATAAAATAAGAAGTTCACGCATTCGTAGTATGATGAGTATTACTGACAAAAAAATAAGCTAACAGAGGTGCAACTAAGATGATATGGGCACAGAAATAGCGAAGACTACCGTTAAAAATTTTATGTCACTAATTAATATCTCGAAGAACATCTGGATGACACAATGCGACAGGATCCTGCGGAGAAATGAGCAGGATGAAGAGGACATATGGTACAGAATAATGTACAATGTTAGGACGAGGAGATCCGACTTCAACAGCTTTCAAAGGTAATAAGATGAAAGAATGCCAGGAATATAAAAAAAAGTGTTACATTACCACTTATTTCCAAAGGTCCTTTTTTATTTGGTTAATATTGAGAACGTTAAATGATTGTGGTAAAAAAGATCGCTGTTTTTGGACGGAAACGTACAGAAATGCATCTCCCACATAGCCAGTGGACTGGCTTCCTATAATAAGGAAGAAGATATTCAGGATGGGTGACACACCTCATTGGAAATGTAAAATTTCTTAAAAGTGATATTTTACGAGAATCGCTTGTTACAAAAATTCAGAATTTGCACGAGTAAGTGGGACACTTATTGTGTTAGGTGATTCTTGGTAAAAAGTGATGAAAGTTTTTCAGACAAACGTATACTTGCGTTCATATTTCAATTAATTTAATTTGTTTCTTAAATAAAGGTAGCCTTTGATATAATTTCATCAACAAGAGTTATATGAGTTATTATATAGGTAGATAGGTTGGTATATAGGTAAAGCTTTCAAATTGTTTAGAAAGGACATATTATTTAGTAAGTTTAATTATAACTAATATTTTAATTTTGTAATTTCAGGTACAGGTAATATTCACAGTAGTTCAAACACGGGGTAGGTATTAAAATATTTTAAGTATGGAGATTGTTTTCCGTTGTAAATTAATGGAAACGTTTATGAGACGGTTATTAGGGGAACATAAATCCTATTAGAAAGGGCATAAAAGCAGGGCGAGGTGAGGGATTTTATATACATACATATTAAAATGGTGATTTCTTCCAGACGATAATATGCTCTATATATTTTG
This sequence comes from Athripsodes cinereus, assembly GCA_947579605.1. Classification (NCBI taxonomy): domain Eukaryota; kingdom Metazoa; phylum Arthropoda; class Insecta; order Trichoptera; family Leptoceridae; genus Athripsodes; species Athripsodes cinereus. The sequence goes on from OX388321.1 coordinate 2,202,819, forward strand.
TATCTATAATTTTTTTGTGCAGTCTGGATTTTCTAGAAATATTAAAGTCTTTGTAAATAAAACGCACTGCGACTAAAGTTGAAAGTTTCCAGGTGATTGGAAATACTTTTTATGAAGCAACTAGTCAACTAGATTTGTTGACTAACAATCTACCAATTCATTTATTCTGCATGCATTACGTTTTGCAATGGAATATTTTATTTTTACACTACGTTCTTGAAAGGAACGTCTTAATGTGGAAAAAGCAAATGGATAATCTTTGAGCACAGAATAAAACAGAATATATTTAAAGATTCCAATTTAATTAATTTTTTAGTTGAATCTGGAATCGAGCCATTTACTTAAAGTAAATAATGTCATTTTATTTTCTAAAAGTCAAATAATTTTATTAGTAAATGTTTTGAGAGAAGAAACATTTACATACAACATCTCCATTAAATATTTATAAATTGGAAAAAAAAAACTTCATTGACATCAGTACAATATTATATTATATGCATGATGCTTACAAGCCGTATAAAAGACGGGCTCGTTGCATATAATATTTCTTCCAGCCAACCCGAATAAAAAAATACTAACACTAAACATATAAGCTGTCATCTCCTTGCCAACAAAAAAATTCAGACATTCTTATAAAGTATCTTTTATTTAAAATGGGTGACTTCACTCTAGACAGATTTTTTATTTTATTTATTTATTCTTTTTGCACATCATCATTATATAACAGTGTTAACAAAACATTTAGGAAGTATGTTTGTGAGGGATGGTAGGTACGAAAGGGACATTGTAAAAAGAAAAGTGGCTGGTGCGAGAGTGAACGGTGCACTTCGATCTATTGTTAGCAATAGCAATGTCTCGAACTTGGCTAAAATGCTGGTGCACAACGCCATCCTCGTACCGACACTGATGTATGCAAGCGAAACTTGGACATGGCTGAAGAAGGACGAGAGTGGAATAAATGCAGTGGAGATGCGATCACTGAGAAGAATGGTAGGTAAAACATTGCGTGATAGAGTAAGAAATGAGGATATTAGAAGAATGAGTGGATGCAAGAGGAGTGTGGTTGATAGAATGCGTGTAAATAAATTGAGATGGTTTGGTCATGTGGAGCGAATGGATGGTGTAAGATTGACGAAGAGGGTGTATTTATCTGAAAGAGAGGGTGTGAGAAAGCGCGGACGTCCAAGAACTACGTGGCTTAACCACGTGGATCAAATTCTCAAGGACGGTCGCGTGTTAAGTAAGAGGAATCGGCGTGAATGTATGAGAAACTGGATGAATGTAGAGGAAGCGAAAGAAGTATGTAAGGATAGAGCGACATGGCGTTCCGTTCTCTCTGCCTACCCCACTTGGGATACGGCGTGAGGGTATAGTATAGTGTAGTATACAAAACAACTATAACAAAACAATATAAAAATTGAAAAACTAAATTTTCCTTTTCCTTTCGAATTTTACTCAGTAAAGATAGGTGCTTGCTTTCTTCTACATACTCAAAAACTCTAACAAAAAAGTGGGAGCCTTTTTCCTCCAGACATTCAAGATGGGTGGCAAACCTTATCGCTTTAAGATGTAAAAAACATTTATTTTTCGAACATCTAACTTTTAAAGAATACTCGAACAATTATGAAAAAGAGTGGGAGATCAATCCTTTGCTGTGTGCTCCATGGATAAAAATGAAAATAAATTTTTAGTTGTATTGATTAAATAACAAAATTTAACAAAAGTTCTTACCTTTTTCTCTCTCCCTTTCTCTTTCATTATATGTTTTCATAAACTTTCCTGAACGCCACACTGAAAAATGGGTTGTAATTAGTATAATTACATAGGTATTCAGATCATAATAATATAATCTTTATGGGACCGTCGGCTTCATTACAGAGATAACATCTTTAGACTTCGTATAGAAAACTTGAATAAGGCCGTGGTGTATGTAAGTATATTCAGAATACATCACAACACTTGCAAAACGTTTGCTCGATTTACACAATTTGAATTACCTACTTAATATTGTTTGGATAAGAAATTAAATATTATATTGCGTATAAACAAAAAGGTATTTTTTTTGGTGCTGTTTACTTACATCCATGTAACTTTGTCTGTAAGTTTTACAGTGTATTGTCAAACACAAGTATTCGTTTAACATCAAAACCTTGGACTTTCACGGTCAGCGTTTTAGTAACTATTTTTTTCTGGGCTTAATGACCATGATCTTGTGGATAGAATATCTTCTAAAGTTTCAACTTCAACTGCGGCAAGTAGGTATATTAAAAAAGTCTTAAGAAGAGAACTGCACCCCTAACTAAATCGTCCCACCTCCGACAACAGCGAATGGCAGCTATACACCCATGCCACCCTGCTTGAAGATGATGTCAACCACAATCGTAGGCGAAACGTTGGGAGATAATATTATTATGCCTACAAGATCACGGTCAATCAGTCCGAAAAAAGTAAGTAAATATCACAAATAAAACTTTTAACCCATTCTATCCATCTTTTATATGGCAAGAAAAAGGTAACTTTCTGTTTATTCCGTTGTCGTATTTTTCAGTGGCATAAAAATACTCAGTAATTAAAAATAAACAATATTCCTATATTAAAGTTAGCTACAGAAAATAAACAAATCCAGCTTTTAAAATTTTCTACAATGGTGTATGAAAAAAATGCGTCGATCAAAAAAATTATTGACAGACACGTTAGAATATAATTTTTTAACAACTTTTATTGAAATAACGTTGAATCAGCGCTACCTGAATAAAATGCGCTCCAAACACAATGAGCGATAACTGTTGATAATCAAATTACTTTAAAATTTCATACACAAAATTCACACGTTATTCCGAGTAAAACGAATAAAAATCCAAATATAGAGATTGAACCAGCATAAGCTATATTTGATACATGTAGTTTCAGAAATAGAATCGGTTTTCCAGTTTTTTCTGACGTCGTCTAAGGGCTGGCATTAGTAAAAGATTACTTACGTATTTTGGCAGCGATGACGATCGGTGTGGCATTGAAGTAACGCTCTTTCCTGTAAGCCATAAAATTCTATGTTCGATCTCCGGTCAGGAAAAAATGAAAAATCATCTCTTCATATTGTCCTGGGCTAGAAGATAAATCGAACTCTCCACACTTCTGCGGTATTCGGCTGGACGGTGGGTCTTGGCGTTGCCCCGTGTCTGGATGTTTCTCGTACATTTATGTTCTTAGCGCATTGTATATATGTGTGTATCGTCGCATTAGTTCCCATAATACAAGATTCATCTTAGTTTGGGACTACCTTGATAGATGTGATTAGTCCGTGTGCATATCGACGGTGGAAAGGCTATTTGACTAACGTGCACATCGTCAACTTTACAGTAGAGCGATTTTAAACTTAAAATTTTCGAAAAAAAATCATAACAAATTAATGAATTAATATATTTCAAACTTGTTTTCTACAACTTTCGAAAGATATTATTGAAGTAAATAACATTTTATTTACTTAAAAGTTCTGCAAGATAAGTGGTCTGTTAGTCAAATCGTTTTCTGGGACAGTCAGGTAAAACGACTAACATCCTACTCTTGAAGATTTTCAGATAGGTCCAATTGACTAAAGTGCATTTTTTACCCAATAAATTGTCCAGTAAAACGATTAACATCCTAATTCTGTACTTTTCTAATAGGTTTAATTGACTAACTTGCATTTTTAACCTGATAAATCGTCCAGTAAAATGATGTAAAAGGATTTAAAAAATAAAATTGCATCGGGAATAACATCTTATTCCATGACTCATAAATGTAAATATTCAAGTTAAACATCTAAAAAAGCACGCGTCGATCTTATAATCGATGAAAACAGGTAGGCAACAGTGGTCACGAACGTGGCACAACCATTTTTTGAAGAAGGCGAGGTATTTAAAAGACACAAAGTAGTGAAATATTGGAAAAATATATTTATTTAGTTTAACCACAAAAATAAAAAAAATTAGAAACAATAAAAAATATAAAAAATCATTAAACCTCATTATCAATTGAAACATAAAAAAAATAGCAAACTTGGTCTAGCTTTACAAACAAACAAACTCGAGGAAGAACCTGAGTAATATAATTAATAATAAAATTGAATCATTCAATCTTATCCTATTAAACTATGTTTCATCAAAATTTTTACTTAATTTTTTGGTTTCGATATATTCATTTAGTACTTTTTTTGGTCCAACAAATATAATAAAAAAGCAGCTTTGTTTTAAAGTTATATACACTCATTATCTTCTATATCGGAATCAATTAATGCTTCCCTATCATTACTGCATTATTTCATATTCTCTGTGATATACTCTTGGGATTACATTTTTCTTACACAAATTCATCAAATCGTTGTAAGGGGTGTTTCATATTGTTTTTCGTTTTTTGTTTGACCGTTACGCACCAACCACAGATAGTGGAGGGCCGGGAGTGATCTCAAATGCTTGGTGGGTTTGTTTAGTTTAGGAGTAATGGAATCTTCATGGGCCAGCAGCGCGCATTATACGTGCGAGCGTTTTATAAAAACAACGATTCGTACACTATTGTTCGACGTCTCTACAGGACATACTTTCATTTAATCACTATGAGAAATGTGCCAAGTGCAAATTTAATCAAGCATTGGATGCGAAAGTTTGGAACACACTGGGAACATAATGCCGGATAAATTTGGGCGCAAAAGGACATCGAGGACGAGCACGAATGCCGACCGAGTTCGCTAGTCTGTTATCCACGACAGTCACCGCAGCTTCACTAAATTTGAACAAATTCACGGTTCATCGCATCATTCGCGATATTGATCAGAACATTTCTGGCTACAGTAATGCAAAATCAGATCGGCTACAACCTCAACATATTTTTCCAACAAGATGGAGCCACTTCTCATGTAACAAGTGACTCCCTAGATGCTCTTCACGAATTATTCTCTGAAAAAGTTATAAATCGTCGAGGAGACATCTTCTGCCCATCGAGGAGCCCAGTTAACATCTGCTGGTTTTTTTCAATAGAGCTAGTTCAAAAGTAAAGTTTACAACCCTTTGCCACCCAACCTGAATGTTTTAAAGCAAAGAATCACAGACGAAATTATCGCCATTTTAAAAGCGGTGCTCCAGCGAGTGATTGAAAATTTTGGTGCCAAGCTTAATAAGTGTGAAGAAGTGGAAGATGCGCACTTACAAACGGTCATTTTTCACAAATAAAATTAAAAAACCTGCTCTTTAATTTAACAGTGATTATTCCAAGTTTGAACGAATTCTAATTTTCATGTATCAAAAACGAAAAACAATCTGAAACACCCATATTTTGGCTTTGACAATGGAAGGGAACAGTTGTAAATTGGAACTAGCTTCTTATTCATACACCCGAGTACTTGAATTTCTTCGTTATGTTCTTTATCGTCATTCATATTATACTTTAGAAATATTTTGCATGGTACACTTTTCTTAATAGTAACAGTTCTTATATTACTAATTTGTCCAACGAGATTGCCTCGAAAATATTTTTCGACAACCACCCCGTAGTTAAGAAAATCCTGGTGAGTTAAAACCTCGACTTTATAGGGTTGAACCGATTTCTGGCCAATAGGACCACTGTTGCCCACTGTGATGGTGCCCAGATTATGGTATTTCTAACGCTTTTTTCAATTACTGCGTGCATACTATCGACGGGCATATGAGTGTGTGCAGGTAATAAATAATTGATTTGGATAGTGTTTATGGTATTGCACGATTGTAAAGCTAGATGCAAGGCACTTATTATCATTTTGTTCTTATTTTGACCAGGACACGTGTCGCTGTACAGCAGTAAATGTTTCGTATCTCCTCGCTGATCCAATATTTTAATATACTTGGTGATTATAGTGGCGATTTCATTCGCTCCTCTCTTACCTTTACTTTCTCCCCATGTGAAGCAGTATGCCTCCCTTGTAATGCTTTCATAAAATGTCAAATTGTAAACAGCATATTTCCGGGAATATTTCCGGGAAAAAAATAAAACATGCTTTTTCCCATTGGTGTATTTAATACGGTTGTGCACAGACTAACGTCACTGTGAGACAGCGTCATATATTTGTACTCTTTATATATATAATGAGTAATCCATTGGATTGGTCTGCAACGAGTTTGGTTTTTCTTCTTGTACTCTTTAAGTAACATAAATTTTTCATAATAAATTTACAGCTAGCAGTTTTTTTTTTGAATTGGCTAACAACCCAATTCTGTACTTTTGGTATTAAAATAATGAAAAAATGATTGTAGTAAAATGATAAACGTGTTGAAAATGATTACTGATGTGTTAAGCAAATTGTCTAACGTGCCTAATGCAGTAAAAATGAAATAGGTTTAATTGACTAAAATACCATAAGCGTGTTACTTTCTAGTGAGGAAAAATGACTAACACGCCAAATGTAATAAAAAATTTATGGGTTTTATTGACTAAAGCGCCATTGACGTATTATTTTCGAGTGAGGATTAAAAGCTAACGTGCCATACAAAAACAAAATATAAACGAGGAAAAACTCTAAACAGATTTATCGGATAATTTTTAATCGTGAATAAAATCTAATAAGCTCAAATTGTTGAAATCATAAAAAGGCAAGGTGCCTAAAATGAAAATTTCATTTCTCAACTTATAGCTAATTGGAGTTCTGAAAAAATACGTACAATTTTGTGTCGTTTTAGTCATAGTATTTTATTATATCTTCATAAATTGTAAATATTTTAAAATGACTAACACGCCAAAAAAGTTCTCTGATCGCCGTGAAACCGATACCATTCGACGCAGAAAAAAAAGACGATTTCAACGGTATATATAACTCAATATCGCAAAATTGGCGTGTTAGTCAATTAGCCTTTCCACCGTCGATATTATGTTTTGTTATTTGTCACGTATCTATCATTTTTAATATCTTCTCTTTAATTATTACATGAATCATCAATGTAATGTCTTAAAGTGGATCCGAAGTTCAAATTTTGTGTTTATTTCCATAAATTCATAATATACCTACTCGTAATGTTGAATTAAGGAGAAATGTCGGTCATGCTAATATGTAGTGTAGTTTGTACATCTATATTCTTACCTAAAGCAAAATTATGTCAGGCGTCATTCAAAATTTAGACTTATCGAACACTCAATCCTTACGACGGGGTGACTTGAAAGCTACCAGGAGGTGACGCGAGGAGCTGATAAGGGAGTTAAGCTCACTTCATACCCACCACATATACTAATAGAGAGCTTTCACCTTTAAGTTCATGTCAAACTTGAAATATCGTGTAGTTTCAAATCTGTTCAATAATATTTCACAGAGTTCCATGTCAAATCACAACAAAGGGTCTATCGAATAGAATTTGTCTTAAGTTTTCAATCGTTCCGTAAAAGGTTCGTATTAATAAAAAAAACACGTTTAAGAAGACAATTGACGTCTGCGATTCAGCGGTGAGGTATGCCATCTACCTTATTTCATTATTGGCACGGAGAGAGCAATCTGCATGTTTAATATACGCAATAACTCCGCTGGCTACCCCAGTTGTGGTAAATGACGTGATGGTACGAAAATTTTTTATGTACCGTTCTATACGCAGATTTCAGTATAACTGGCGAACATTTCTACTACTACTACTACTATACCATCACGGCATATCCCACAAGTGGGGTAGCCAGCAGATCAGCGAACATTTCGATGATCGTAATTGCAATCATAATATTTCCTGTTCAAACTGTAGGCATAATTATTGTTGATTATTGTCATTAGATGTAAATCACTTGCAATAATCTCGCCACTGTATATCATCACATTTTTTCTTATGTAAACTGATTTGTTGATTTTGTTATGTGAATGATAATAAGCAAGAAGAATAAAATAAATAAATAAATTTGGAATTTAATAAGTAATGTTTTACTAAACATTGTCGGTGTTTAATTATTTTCTCACGTGTATGTGGATGAGGCTTTATTCCCGCTAGCAGGAAAGGGAAGATTGCGAGTAGGAAGGAAGGAAGGGTTGTACAGCAAACCCTCTTGATCACTGATAACAAATCCACGTCCCGGCTTCAGACATGACGTCAAGATAAAAACCTTGAGGGGAGTCATTTACTTTCACAGTAATCTTATGTCGGTGAACAGCACTATACTAATAATGTGTAGGTAAGCTTAAACATGTTTAAGCACAAAAATACTATTTATAATAATTTGTTGCTTGGGGATATTAATTTCTTTTATATTTGAGTCATGTTAGACTTGGCATTATAGTGAATAGAATTTTGGTTTCGTATTTCGATTAGTGTTCGTTCAGGAGAAAAAAATAAGCAAAATTGTTAATATTTGAGATGACTTATGCCACCCATTCTGAATTTGTTATATTATATAATACTAATAGGACCATTTTTACGTTATTATTATATGTATGAAACAAACCAGTAATATAAGTCTGTTTTGAAAAATCATTTTTTTTTCTTTTTATCTCTGAAAGCTTTTAAGTTTGACGTTAATGTACACTTTAAAAATATCCATGTGTTTTAAAATCGAAACAAAATACCTTTAAAATGAGTTAATTTATTTTTTACTTTTGCTATTTGTTTTTCAAGACACTATCTGCACCACGAATAGCACTCGTTTTTATTAGACTTTCTACTAAGAAGAACGACTTTTAATTTGCGAATGTACGCAAGTCAAATTTTTATATGAAGAAAAACTTAATATGCGCTATTTCGTAAGTTTCGTATACCTTTAGATATAAAACACACAGTGCGACAACATTATGCTATCCAATGTCATTATTTTCTATACTTTTATCTTCATATGTACGTAGGTATATTGAATAAGCTTTTACCTATTATTTCATATGTAAGTTATTATATATAGGTACCTACCTTTCTATACCGATTTCTTCGTAAATTCACCTTTTGTTGTTCTGTTTATCATTATTTAGGTTTCTTTTGTTTTGTATTTTTTTTTCTTCTTTCAAGTGATTCGAGTTTTAATCAGATTTTGAGGTTTCTGATTTTTATCTCTTTTTTTTAACGTATTAGTTTCAGGCCTTGTTAACTTTTTATCCTATTTCCACGTATACGTCTGTATTATGAGAAAATGTAAAATGTTTACGATTTTTTATTTAAAGTTTGTAACTATTGTAGTTTTTAAATATTATCTTAAATAATCGTTTTAGTTTATGGATGAAGAAGCGCGAGTTGGAGGCAAATTTCCTGGAAAAAAAATATCAAATAATGAAATAAAGTCAGAGGGTGGAAACTTTTTATCATACCTCAGAATAGAGAATCCTACATATATCAGATGGAGTTACATGATTTTAACACTTTCGGGGTATGATAAGATAGAAATATCTGATTAAAATAACTTCTTTTGTTTATTTCTACTATTGCTAGCAATGACAAAGTGTCGAACATGGAAAAATTACAGTACACGAATCCATTCTGGTACCAACACTTATAATATATCCAAGCGAAACTTGGACGTAGTTGAAAAAAGTCAAAACTGGTATAAACGCTGTGGAGATGAGATCGCTAAGAAGAATGGTTGGTAAAACGTTACGTGATAGAGTGAGGAATGAGGAAATTAGAAAAAAAGCGAATGCGAGAGGAGCGTTAAGGATTGAATGCTTATTAATAAGCTGCAATGGTTGGTCATGAAGAGTGAAGAGATGATAAAAGGATGACGAGAAGAGTGTATCATTCTGAAAGCGCGAGTGTGTTAAAGTGCAGTAAAGGATGAGCGCGTTATGTTTAAAAAAATGTGTGAATGCGGAGGAAGTGAAAAAAATACCTATGAAGAAAAGATCTACCCAGTAGACGAATAGTTTAGTCTATTTGTACTTCATTAGTTTCCTCATGTATAATGTATGTATATTGATTGTTTTCATTTGTATTCATTCCTGTGTATTCAAATTTATTGTTTGCCCTGTGGTTGCTATGTAATTTCTTCTATATACATAATATGTATGTATTTTGGAAAGATAGAAAAATATGATTTATTATATTGTCAATGGAATATGTCATGTACATATTATGTTGATATGTAGGCCAAATATCCCATAAATAGTTTTTTTGTTCACATGCATATAGATTTTTTACATGTATATCATATTTAAATGCTAATGGAATGTAATTATTCATTTTCTTAGGAGTACAGTATAGCAAGACAAGTTTTTTTTCCATTCGTAGTGATTTTTGCAACATTTTCCATCTTTCATACGATGTAACTATTGTGAAAGATGGTCGTCCAGAAAATTTGAATACTTGTTGGCTATCAACTACATAATTATGTATAATTGGACATTTCAAGACGTCTTTGTAATGAATAAGTTTAATTTATTAGTTGCACACGTAGTTGTATTCCATAAATAGGTTTGTAGTAGAATTCCACAATAAAGTAGAAACATTTGTTTCATTTAACCTAAAAAAATATTTGTTTTTGCATATCATTGTAACATTCATAAATATTAGGAAAAGTGTATTTTTTTAAACACAAGAAAATAGCGGATGGAAACGAACTCAGGTCTCTCGATTGAAAATCTGAGACTTCAGCGTCAAGCTACTAACCACTGACCGGAATGACGATCATCCCTCAAAAGAGACCCATTTGTATGTGTGTATAGTTTCTACATAAATAAATAACATGTTGAGCATAATCTTCATAATGTCCTTTCTACACGACGCGTGGAAGGAACAGAACGATTTGCTGCGAGGTGGACAGACCAAATTAGATCTGCCACTGATACAATAATGGTGGAACAATAAAACAGGTGTTTTATTCTACTAAAGATTTTATTTTGTGAGAGAGACGTCTTTCGTCTTATGAGGACATTGTCTGACAATGATTGACATATGATTGACAATGTCCTCATAAGACGAAAGACGTCTCTCTCACAAAATAAAATCTTTAGTAGAATAAAACACCTGTTTTATTGTTTCGATATGGAATTCTACTACCTAAACACCGACACAGTGAATAAATGGTGGAACAAATAAGGGCTGAGGCGTGTCAGGAGGTCTGGAAACTATGATCAATCATGTAGTTGAGGTAAAAAGACTTAAAGGTTACCACTCTCAGCAATGAAGAAAGCGACAAAGCTGAGCCAAGATATTTTTAAATGATTATTTAAATTAAATTTTTACTATCAAAATGTTGTTTTAATTACACTTCATTAAAACAATGTGTACGTTGGTAAGTAATAGGCAGTATCTAAAACGCTCACAAATTAGAATTAAAATGAATATAAGGTAGGTTATTATACGTATAAGTTATTATTATTAAATTAATATTCATAAAGATATTTATATAACAATGTTTTGAAATGCTTTTGTCGTTTAAATTTTGACGATAAACATCTTTGTCTTTTGCGATAAGATCGTACTGTATTTGCCGTGTGTATAATTATATTGTATCCTTGCGTCTATATTTTAATCCATGTGTTCGTTTGTTGTATTTTTGTAGTTTAACCCTATGACTGCTAGTGTGCCCGTACGGTTACATGAAGAATTTAATTAGTAAAAAATCGCCTGGTTAGAAAAGAATTTATATTTTATGCGGAAATTATTAAGAAAGCTTGGTTTTATAAAGCGGTATAAGAATTTTTCTGATGAAGTCACTTATTTGATGTGTTATTTATTCCCAAACTTTTTTTATTATTTTTTGGCCGTAATCTCCACGTATACGACTTTGATTAGAATCAATTGAAATAGGTGCTATCATTTCATGCACCCATATTTTCCATATTTTATTATTGTATATTTTTGTAATGATGTTTGTGAATAAAACAATATAAGTAACAACTTCATAGAGTTTGCAACGCGTCCTTAAACTGCCGATATCCTTGTACAACAAATGCGCCTTCCTTTTAAAACTGTAATCGGTAATTAAACAATTTTTTCACCAAAAATCATATTTTTTTGCCTATTCATTGTACATAATTATAAAGAATGATTTCAGGGCTCTTCAATTTAATTTGGTAGTGAGAGGGTTAAATGTATGAAAAATTAGACAGAAAAAAAGAAATTCAATCAAGACAAGTAGTAATCACGATAAAAGAGAACAATACATAATCTATATATGTAACCTATACCCACTTTAACCAGGTGAATAATAGCGAAATTAACGCCGTCGATGAAAACTTGCATCTTTTAAATGTGACTTCGAAACACAATTTTATGCTGGAAATAGGAATTAAACTTGTTTAGAAATTTCAATGTTAGATATTATAATACTTTAATCGTATTATTACTTCGCCTATTTGCTGAATACCAATGATTTTCGTATCGCATTTTCAGTAATTTGACGTTTGTCGCCTGAACGATGTCGGATTTATATCTAGTTTATAATGCCTATTACTTTTGCCTTTTACTTCGTTTATAATGGTTCTACATAATATATGTAGATAAAATAATGATTATAATATTGTGTTGTGTTGGTTGTAGCTATTATAGTGGTACCAAGAATACTGTGTTTGGATATTGTATATCAAACAAAATGCCAACGTTTTCAAGATGAAACAGTTTGATAACAATCTGTTTTATAACCTACATACGTTTGCTATCTTATAAACATTATTATTATGTACAAAACATACAATCACGCCACTTCCCTCGTGGGGTAGGCAGAAAGTATTTACTGGGCGCCACTTCCTTCTGTCCTTGCACATGCTTTTTGCTTTCATCACACATGAAATTCCTCATACATGCTCGCCTGTTTATTGTTTTCAGTAATGGCCCGTCCTTAAGGATCTGTCTACATGGTCTAACCATTTAATCCTCGACCAGCTTCGTATCCGAGTACTGACCCTTTCTCAGTAATCTTATTTCCACTGCATTCTTACGGCTTTCATCCATCTTCAGTCACGTACACGTCTCACTAGCAAAAATCAGTTTTGACACTATAATAGCTACTACTTATTTACTTGCAGCTATTCCTTCCACTTATGAACATAAGCCTCCCCTATATGTTTCCAGAGCTTTCAACACCCAGTCACCAGCGATTCTTCTAACGTCGTCAGACAATCGTGTGGGAAGTCTTCCTCTACTTATTCTGTCATCACAAAGTCTCCATTCCACTACCATTTTATCTATGATTAATAAAGCCACTGTAGATGTGCTTAATATAAGTGTTACTTAATTTTACTATACCATCACGGCATATCCCACAAGTGGGGCAGCCAGTAGACCAATTGCATGCAAGAAACATGCAAACTGTCCTCTTCGTGCCAATCGTGCCAATTTTATTAATAAAATTTCACTTATGATTGGTGTCTACCCAAAAAGCCTCCGAGTCTCGTGTTGTTCGTAGTGAAATCAATAGTGTTTTTAAATTTGTCATCTTTTAATATTCTTGTTATATTTTCTTATACTTTCGTCTTTGGAACACAGGGAGGGAATTTTTTTTTCCCATTAATGTAAAGTTTTTATCTCTCGCCACTAGCATTAGACTACAACGTTCTGTTAGTTTTTACTATTTTTAGTGTTTGTAAAGTTTAAGTTTTTTACGACTTTATTTATTCGTTAATTATTCGCGTCTTTATCGCTTCCAGACGAATGACCAGGGAAATAAAAAAAATCCAACTTCTTACTTGGTTTGTTAATAAAATCTTTTGAGAGAAGACAAAAAATGTAACAATGTACATGATAAATAATATTAAATTGTACATTATTAAAGTTTATAATATTAATAGAGTAATTAGAAATTTTAATCGCAAACTTAAACTCAATTTTAGTTTTCACCGCTCTATCGCTGACATTAGTGTTGAAAAACTTTTTAATAAAGACGGTGTAATAAAACGGACACTAACTATTCAATTTTAATAGAAGATTGAAATAAAAAAAATACCTAAGGTTTACCTAATAGAAAAATTTAAACAGGCATTCATATATTTTTTATCATTCTGCATAAGATATTCGACATCTTCAGTTCAATGATGAGGTATGCCACCCATACTGAAAGTCTAAACTCTTTATTGGCGATGAGAGGACAGCTTTTATGTTTGTAACGTACCTTCGTTAGTCAACTGGCTAGCCCACCAGCGGGAAATGCCGTGATAGTATGAATAAATGAATGAGGAAGGAAGGAGACCTTAGCCCGTGATGTCTCCGGTAGAGAGTAGAAGGTACCTCACACTTTTCTGTAAGTTTTCGAGTAACCTGTATGAGGCAGATATTTGTAAAACCTCTGGTTTATAACAATTAATACAAACAATTCAGTGATGAGGTATTCCACCTCTGATTCTGAGGAAGGGATGATTAGTGTGTTTATTATTTGCAGCTTATTCGCTGGTCACCCCACTTGTTGATATGCCGTGATGTTATAGCGGTAGTAGATTTTTAAATATTTTTTTGTATTTATTTAAATAATAACATTGTTTAAGTGTAGATGTCGTATGATTTGCATAAAAAGTTTATTAAGCGGGTTAATAGAAGAACAGTGGCAAAAAGAAGAAGAAGAAGAATATGGTGAAAGTATTAGTTAGTAAGTATCATCACTTTGTTGTTGTTATATTATTGGCAGTGGCGTATCTTCATAAAAACTGATATATGGGCTTTATCCATCAATCTAGGTACGAGTAGTATATTGCATTGATTAGAAATTCAAAGGAAAAACTGGTAATGCGACAGGACAAATTTTGCTATTGAAAACATTGGTGTTAAAGAGTATTGAACACGTGTTGTATTCGGAGAGTTGACCATTATAACATGTACTCAATGAAACCGTATCGTGCGTCTTTCATCCAAAGTTTTCAACAAAAAGCTGTGTTCTCAGCTTTCTTGTGAAGCCCTCTTCATTCGCTTTTTCTAGCATACCCGTAAATATATAAGTTTTTTCAAAATAAACTTGATGCATCAAAAACTTTATTCTTTTAAACAATGTCGCTGTTTTTTTTCAAAAAAATTAACTGAAGAAGGGTTTACCCAGTGTGAAAACTTTAGAAACGCCACTGATTATTAAGTATAATATAATCCCTTTTCTTAGAATATAATAATATGTTGTAGGCTCTATTACCGCTAGAAAACAACCTTTAAATAGAATACGAAATCTCATGGAGCAACATTGATATACCAAAATAACAAGATGAGGTGCGCATAACAAAATTGTCAAGTTTTTGTTCCATTTTGTATTGATATAAAGAAAACGACGAGCTAGTAATCGAGATGAACTTAAGGATCTAGTCTACATAGCCTAGCCTTTTAATCTAGGCCAGCAAGTTCTCCGAGTGCCTTTTCTCTGAGCCATGTTGTTAGATATACATTTTTTGTCACTCAGCTCTCATTCTTTCGTTCTTCATGCGAAAATACATTTTTTTTATATTCAACTGTATAGTTCTTAATCATAAAGCAGGTCAAAAAGTATACATTTGCTTTTTCATTCATAATAATACATACAGCTTAGGCCTTTCATACATTGTGACAATACACTACATAAAAATAATTATATTATACCTACCATAAAACATAATGTTTTATTATATTTTTTCATGAAATAAAACATAATTCCATTATTTTTATTAACTCGTAGCGAATAATTTGAACATTATCTTAAAAAATTATTCAACAAATTTATACAACTTTTGTTACATCACAATAAACGAAAGATGAGTAAATTTCATTATTTATTAATTATACGTAAATTGCATATTTCTATCGCACCCCAATGTGCTTCTAGTACGCAGTACATTTATTTCAATGAAAAGCAAACAGATTTAAAGCTGCGAGTAAAGAAAGACTATCATTTTGTCTCTTCTTTATACAACTCGTTATTATTCTTATAACTAGATGTTGCTGTTAGGCTTTGAGATGAGGGCTTTACTTTTTAATCGCCTTAGGGATTGAAAGTTACTAGGTATTACTTAATAGAAAATATGTAGGTGTTACTTATGAATACAGTTTTCTATGTTTCTTCACATTGACGAGAAATTGTTTTCCTGTCTGCATTAACTGAAATGGAGATGTGTGTAACTTTGTAATAAATCTGTGTCTTTGTTTCAATTGACTGAATTTCTAATCCTTTTTTTTATTTGTTCGCAGGTAAATATCGCTCTGCTTTTTAACTTCACTGATCTTTTGAAAGAAGTATGAAGATCGTTCAACTCTAGAGAATCCTGTAATAATTCAATGTAACACGATTGTGTGAGTCATTTTAAATATTTATTAATAGGATCATAATAAAAAAATACAACATTATTGATCTCGATCCACATGGGTAAAAATAGTTTAACCAGCATAATTATGTTAATTTGTTAAATTTGACATTTCTGTTTCCACCCAAGAGAAATTGACATAATATTTTGTATTGTACAAATTACTATTTTTTATTTTTCTCATTGAACTCCACTTACGTATAGCGTAGTTATAAAAAAATTCAGTTAAATTCGAACATTTATTTCAACCCCTGCACTGGTGATGTTAACTTGAATAGGGGTATTAAAGTTGAAGTAGGTATCTACCGTCTACTAGTCGAGATTTGCAACCCCTAAAAGGTTGTCTGAGATCTAATTTACCTACCCTATTTGAGTTAACGATCTCGAGTAATGTTCGTTGTTATTTTTATAGAAATTAAGACACGGAATAACGGTCATTTAAAGTAAATTGTTTTCTATGTTGAGTGCTTTCTTGTTGTACGTGTATTTCTCATTGATTTTATCATGTTATTTGTTGTAGTGATAAAACGAATAGTGCTTTGCCCGGTTAACGGGTATTCGACCAGACCCTAAACCGAATAGCTGAGTAATCAATCAGAATTTTATGATTTATTAAGCTTAGAGCGATTTACTATCTCTCTCATCCTTTTCCTCATGGTTCAGGATGGTGGCAGCAGTAAACTCATTTGGTGACCTCTCTTTACTCAAATATATATATCTTTAGCCATGCGGAGAGCATCCAGAATAGAATGATCTGTTGTTTTCTGGAGTGATTTACGCTATGAAGATGTTTTTATTTCTTTGATTAGTAATTTTTATGATTATAAGATGTACACATGTGAGTATAATTTTACCAATCTTATAAAGCTTTATAATATATTATAACAGTTGCAGGTACTGCAGGGCTACTCTTGACAAAACTAAACACGATCTTAATCTAGTCTTGATCTTGATCATACGACGCACAAAGTGACTATTGGCCAAAAATACACGCAAATTGATCGCGCGTTAGCGGTAGTGCGGTGTTTTTGACCATAGTCCCTTCGTGCGTCGTATGATCAAGATCAAGACTAGATTAAGATCGTGTTTAGTTTTGTCAAGAGTAACCCTGCAGAAAAGCTTATAATAAACTTCTCGACCTATACCATCACAGCACCTCCGATAAGTCAAGTAGTTAGCAGATAAATCGCGCATAATACACACGCCAATCATCCTGTTCCATGGGTAACATACTTTATTACTGAAGAATCAAAAATGATAAATAAGTTAATATTCATGATGTTTTAAGGATGACTGTTTTTTATAGAACACTCACAGAAAAATTTGTAGGACTTGAATCATAAACATTATTTTGTTAATGTTTATAAAACGTTGATTTTTCGATAGTTTTAATTCTATCGACCTTAACGGCTGTATGCCGGATAACCATATTATAATATCTAATGTATTACTAAGCAACTTATATTGGTCTTGGTATATTCTGAAGAATAAATTCAGTGTTTTAATGCTATGTATGTGTTATATTTTTACTATGCCAAAGAAACAGTCGTCGATGTTTAGGTGGTGTTAAAAGTCATGTCATAAAATTTTAACAACCTAATGTAGATGGATTGTTTTGTATAAGATTTTAGGTATTCATACATGGGTTTTTTAACATTTTTGATGAGTATTTTTTTTATTTTTTTGTAATTTCTGCGATATTGAAAAAGACAAATTCTGAAGACGTGTTAGTTATGACAGGCACATTTAGTTGATTTATAATACCTACGGTTAAGCATTTCTGATAAGAGATATCAGCTCTCATTTAAAAATGTTGTATCGATTTATTCATTATTTGTCACTCATTTCAACATTGCAACTCCAAAATACATTTACCTTAAGATGGGAAAGGAAGTTGTTGAAAGCTTGCTCGTAAATACAAAGAAGTTGCATTGACATTACTAAAAAACTTGTTGCATTTTTATGTCTCTGATAAAAATATGGATTGTTTTGAAATTTTAAGGTTGGAAAATAGAGTCAAAACCTGCTGTCAATTTGAGTTAATTTAATGACACAAACACAAGTTTCAATTGAGAGCTTTTATATGGAGAATGGACATATTTTTAGTTGTACCCGTTTGTAAAATAATACTTTTTCTTTACATGAATAATCATTTTCTACTTTATTTTTCTGACAATACAAATTTGATATACCTACATTACAAAATATTTCAGCCTTAAAGAACGGAACAAACAAAATTATCATACAGAAAAATTACATGCATTTGACCAGAGTTAATGTAATATAACTTTAGTATTTACTAAGTTATTATATGTAACTTACTTGTGAAACGTTTGTGGGTGTATTGCTTTTAAGTAAAGCTTTGAGATGTAGTAAAGTCAGTTATCGGAATCGAACTTTTTTTATGAAAAATTCTTAATAAAATTTCGTTTGCATGTATACATATGAAGACATCTACTTTGGATCCATTTCCTTTATTTTCTTTCCAATATCCTTTTAATAATGATGAAGGTGGTGTAAAACATCACCATATTTTTAAAATCCATGTTTTATAAGTATTTATTCTTTCTATTTTTTTCATTATTCTCAGTATATAAATTAGTTCTTTTTGACCAATTTCCAGAAATAATTAATAAGGTTGTTTCAGTTTAAAGGAGGCGGTGTTTTTAATTAATTAATATAATTATCAAGGCATAGAAAAAATATATGATTTTGCGTTGTTGTTTTAGGATAATGAATACTTTGATCATGATTTAAATAATACAGTTTATTTTATAATTTTTTTATATAAAATATAATATTTAATATTTTCGCTTGTAAGCTTTGAATTTTTGGGTAAACTACCATGATTAAATGAAGATTTTTTTCCACAGTAAATACCTACTTAATATCGTATAGAATTTTATATTTTCTTTCACAAGATTCATTTGTAGCCTAGATAACCTATCTCTTCATCTTACTGCTCCTGTGACAACGATATTCAAGTTTTTGGAACCCTATAGACAGTGATGACTGAATTTGCACAACGTGACTCTGAATGAAGGGATTTATTTTTCCACAAGCATCTATATTCATCTCTTTCAATTAGGTACTTATAATGGACGTCACAGATCATCCTTACGATTTGATAAAAATTTAGGCAGTCAAAATAGGTAGAATACTTTTTGCTAAATATAAATTGTGCTGTAATAACAACGGATGTAGTTGACAACCATCATTTACATATACCTACCTTCATTTACAGAAAAAATAAAAGAAAGTTAAGCTTATGGTGTGGGTTTGTGTGACTACTTGCACAGTTTTAAAATCACGTATCAGCATACACTTTAACAAATTAAGCATGCATTTTCACCAAACACTAACAGTTGACAATGTTGAGTAAACTATTTTATTATTGGTCAGCAAATATAAGTTTTTAAGACTCTCGATACTAAGCTTAATACTTGACAAAAATAATCAGGTCTCTTGTAATTACACTGGTTAACTTGTTACGGTTGAACGGATGTATTAAAACCTTGATCCTTTTTATATTTTTATTTGAATATGAGTCCAGAAATGTTTGAATTTTCACTATATCTAGATTTTTTTTTTTTTTTTTTAACTATCAAAGACGCTTGAGTGGAAACAAAACTGTTCTGTTATCTTAGTTTAAATGCGTTAGGATTAATGCGACTTTGCTTTTACATCCCCTCAAATTAAAGCTTTTTTATAAACGTTGATTGAAGGAAAAGTAAGATGTTGTGATTGATGTGTGTAGTGGAAGAACAATCGTACCACCTGTTACTGAAATGTCTGAAACTGAAAAAAAAATGTATAAGAAAAGTTTCGGGAAACATTCTGAAAAAAAAAACTAGAGAAAACTGAACAAATGAAACAACATAATAATAATTTATTATTTGTTCGTCGTTTTCTTTGTGTGTTGTATTATTTGCTTGACCAACCGACTACGTGTTGTGAGAATATGTATGTTTCAGACTATATATGAAAATATCATATTGTGTTATAATATTTTGTACGAGCTTTCTTGGAATTTCAGTATCTTTGAAGCAACAGTAGCTTAGTTTAAAATTTGCAAATTTTCGAAATGGCGCTGTTGCAAAAATATTTAATACAAAGTTAAAAAAATCTCAGCTAGTATGACAAGTGAAGCCTAAGTGAAATATGAGCTTTATTTATATGGGTTTAAATTTGGTTTTTGTGACATAATTTATTTATTTATTACATAGACACACACATAAGGTCAACAAAACATATATAAAAAACAATTAGAGATGAAGCAACAGTGCTCGACCAATGCAAGTCCAGTTTAACCGGACTTACACTAAACATGCGCCTGTTATATTAAACTACTGTAATGAAAAAATATACATATTAAAAAAAAAACACACACATAAACTCAACCACCAAACACACTCAAGTTGGAAGCAATACACCTAAATAAATTAAGATTCTATAGTTTGGAATAAAGTAGATACCTATTATCATATGAACCATGTAACGTTTTTGTAAAGACAATATTCTTATATGTTTTGAGTCTGGCACATAATATTATTAATATTAACATACAATATGAAAAATTCAGTCCGACCGCATCTTTTACACAGCTGTTGTCACCCGTTGAATGTGAGTTGAAAGAGGAGTTATATACTTTTGTTGTTTCAGTCTACGTGATGTTATTCACGCAAAGTCCGAACCTTGATACTATACTAGTTGTAAATCCGGGTTCACTTAAACAATCATTCATAAACTGTTTTCAATGAAATATTTCTGATTACAGATAGCAGATTAAATGATAAAAAATGTTTACAATTTGATGTTATCTACTGAAATGTTAATTATCCACCGTGAGAAGATTTTTCGGATTATATAAAATATATAATGTTATAGATAAATATCTGCAAGAGGGGATGTGTGAAAACGAAGAAGTCCAATAACTGGGTGGCATGATCCGCGTTACAAATACTCAAGTATGGGCATGTGTTGAGAAAAAGAAATATCTGGATGAATCAAAAGAATTAAGCCTACATATATAAGGATTTATCAATATAACGTTCCGTTCTCTCTGCCTATCCCACCTGGGACACGGTGTGAGGGTATAGATAGATAGATAAAGTTATTCGGGTTCTACATGCTTGTGAGTCGATAAAATTCGAGTATGCCATAGATTTTGTCAAAATACTTCACAAGTAGATACCTCGATCAGCCACGATGAATCATGTAAAACTGGTTACATTGTACTTTATTTATAATGTACGTAGGAATACACGTGTGCCTTTGTACTTAAATCCATGTTTATGTCTATAATATCATCGAATCTATCAAATGAGGGAATCCCATAGACTTACTATACGCTGAACATACCACAAAAATTAAACATTCGGTAAAGTTGGCAGTACTGCCGTAGTTCGACTGTTCCATAGGACCGTTTAAAAAATAAATTTCTATCGATAAAAGATAATGTAATATTAAAAAAAAATACCACACATCTATTTACAAACAAACTATGTATATAACTTATAAATATCTCGGTTGTATTCCTAACACATATTCCTAAAGTGTCGTAAAACGCGAGTGTTGAAGGATTTTTCACGACAATTTATAGCAAAAAAGAGTATATTTCGTATTTCTTGTTTATTGAAATAATAAAGTTGTATTAAGATATGATTTTTTTTGTTATTGCTGTTTTTGTCATGTGACACAAACATCGTTTCTTACTCGGATTATTTTTACGGATTGAAAAGTATTTTCAAAGACGTGAAACTCGTTTTGTGTATTGTATGTAGAAGATGCGGACATCTTGAATTAGTAGATAAACGTAGTGTTCTCGTATTTAAACGGAACTTTCTAATAAATATGTAGCCGTCTTTCGAGGTCTATCGTCTTCAGGGTAGTGAAGTATAATGTTTTTTTTTTGTGTGTGAGTGGACATCGGGGACAATCCATAAGGTTTGACATAAATTGTTCAGTGCAAGTCACAGGTACACTGGGTTTGTTTTGCGTGACTCACTCCTACGAGTTCACTATTACGCCATCAAGTCATATCCCACAAGTGGGGTAGCCAGAAGACAAATTGCATGAAATAAACATGCTAGCCGTCTTCTCTGTTTAAAAATAAAATGAGACATTCGGTATGGGTAGTATCGCTGAAATTAAGATGCATAATGTCTTTATTTCTTCGAACACCTGCCTCTTACAAGACACTCAAAACTTACGGAATAGAACGGGAGTCCAATTCTTAGCTGGGTGTTCCACGGAACATGGAACAGGAAACATTATCGCATCTTGTATCTTAAAAATATTCAAAAGAGAGCAAAAGTTTAAAATTTATGGTATCACAAAATGATTAATGACAACCCAACCTGAATTACCAATCAGATGCTTCGACTGGAGAACCATCTTAACAAAATGTAAAGTTGTGCAAAACCTAATTGGAAGAAGTGAGGAAGTCATCCCAACGCTAACGAATTGGCTCTAGGTTAGCTTTACTGATCACTTTCTGTGTCCATGGACAACGTTCACCAATTCCACCGTTCTAACTGTCACTTACTTTTGGTGTTCAAAACTATAATTTATTTGAGGTGGGATTACAGTGACTGTTGTATCATTTATGAACTAATTTATGTAATTTGGGTAACAGAAGTTCAACGATCCCTCATTAAAAACTTAAAAAAAACCGGCTTACAATCTGTGAATGCAGTACGATATATTGAAATGCCATTATAAATATCAACTCAATATCAAATTTTGCTTTAACGAGTATGTTATTTTATAAGCTTTGTTAGTAGATCCTTTATGTATTGTACTTTGGTTATTCTCTTCAAATTGCAAGTATTTTTATAATTGGACACAAGGAATTTGGTATTTTCAGTCACAAAATCCTACATTTATAGTGTCTACGACTTATAGTATTACAGGCTTTATATCTCAGTTCGCTTTTCGTGGTACTGTTTCCATGATGATTATGAAGACTTCCAGTACTATTAAACGAGCTTAGAGTCCAGCTTCGGGCAGAAAATGATTCTCAAATTAACAAAAATGCGGTTGATTGCATCGGCAAGCATACAGAGAAAAAAATGATAGAAATTGATTAAAATATAGCAGCGCTTTGATACATATTACATTAACAATATTATTATCTCATAAATTTTCAAAACAAATCCACGTGGTTATATCTATTCAGACAAAGATGTGAATCTTGTATTATGGGTACAGACACGACGATACAAATATTATATCATACAATGTACTAAATACATAGAGAGGTGCATAATTATAAACATGTATCACCCAGATATTGTTTGTAATTTGAAACAAGTGTTTCATTCTGCTATAAGTTATTGATCACGCGAGAGACGTTTTTCCACTTATCAGGTCGTTATCAATCTAAGTAGATTTTTTTTCATTGGTTGGGAATCGAGCCTCATACTATAATGGTATTTCCCATTAGTTGGATAGCTTGTCTATCAACTGCATATAACTTGAAAGTCATCCTAAAAATGGACTCACAGTGAGTACGTGGGTTAAATAAGTTAATAAAAAGTTGATACTATCTAATCGCCCTTCAACTTCCCTTCCAGGAGCACAGGGAAGAGATCAGTATCTTTCATTCAAAGCGCCTTTTGCGACTATTGTGTTACTTCTTCCCACCGAATTTCTGACGCTCTGACGTCGTAATCAATTGTTAAAGAAATTACTTACACCATGTGATCGAACGAGTCGAACGAATTTTTCAGTTTTAAGGCTGCCCGATGATAACGTACGGAGACGAATTCCAAACTCCAGGCAGGTAATGTTTATTTATATAAGATCGCAGAGACGCGAAAGGTTGTGGATTCAGGAATGTGTTAACTCATATTATTATTGTGGTATTTGGTAAGGTTTGCAAATCATCATTTCATACTTAATACTTTAGTATAATATAGGGAATAACGTAGGAATATTTCGGCGGTATTTATGGTAGAATTCCTCTGCGGTTAAGATAAAATTGGTTCCAGTACTAATTACGTAATGCTAATATGGTAACTAGAAACTATGCTATTTTCTCAAAGTTATTTGAACATATTCGTACAGGTTTTATCTATAAAATATCTATTTGTCAATACTGTCACGTTATTAGCGATACAAAAAAATAGCAATGAAAATCTTTCCAGTATCCTCTAAAAGTCAGTCCACCAATTCTGAATGTATTATTTTTTTGTTGGGATGTAGATGACAGCTTGCATGTTAATTGCATGCAGCTGATCTGCTGACTACTCCACATGTGGGATATGCCACGATGGTATAATGCAAAGTAGTAGTAGATTAAAAAAAATATTTTCAGTTTTGTATGACATTGTATATAATGGCGATTCTGAACGTTCATTGTATGTTAATAGTTGAGAATATAATAAATATTGTAACTATAATAATAATTAAATAATAATTACTCCTTTTAAAAGTAAGTAATACAGTGAAGTTGACCATTACAAAAAGTTACAAAAATTACAAAAAGTCTCAATAGGTACGCTCGACATACTTTTTAAATCACACGACATAATTATTATTGTTACTGAAAAAATCAATGCTCAAATCACGCGAAATGATAAAATGCCGCGTTCACATTGTACAAAGAAGTTGTTGGGAAAAAAAATATTTTCAAGTGTCAAATTAATAATGATTTTTATGAAGTATATCTAATTATAAATAAAATAATGTTTACAAAATCATATGGCATAAATAATGGGTTGATGTAAGGGCGCCTTAAGGTAATTTTTAAAAACCATTGACTTAAGGTTGACAAACTAATCAGATATATGACGGAATTTCAAATTAAAAATAGTGTTGTCTGCATTCACAAAGTACGTTTAGCAAATAAATTATATAAAACAAGAACTTTATTAACAATATATTCTACATTAAAAAATAGTTTAATATAGATATATTCAACAAATAACAAATAGATAATAAATAAAGGGAACTAATTATTTGATCGGCTATTAATCCATTCGTTCGGCAAGAAAAAATCAGCATTTAAGTCATTTGCGCAGCAAACAATGTTTTCATGATAAACACTTGTTGTATCCTTTTGTTGGTAAAGTTTTTTTAACTACTTGCCACGTTAATTGTGGTAATTCAAACGTTACAAAATAGAGGTCAGAATGAGGTTATCAATAGAATGAGTGGATGCGAGAAGAGTGTTGTGGATAGAATACGTGTAAATTAGTTTCAACGGTTTGGAGATGTAGGACGAAAAGGATGAAGAAGAGGATGTATCTGTCTAAAAAGTGGGTGTGAGAATGCGCGGACATCCTGAAACTACGTGGTTTGAACACGTTGATCAAATTCTTAAAGATGTCCATATGCTGAGTCAGAGAAATCGGCGTACATGTTGATGAAACTGGATGCATGTAGAGGAAGAAAAATAAGTACATGTGTAAGGATAGATCAATATGGCGTTCCTTTCACTTTGTTTACCCCATCTGGACAAAGCATTAGGGTATAGATTGTTTTTTTTTTTAATTTATTTGTATGTGGCAATGTATCTCCACCTTTACCTAAGTCATGTTGTTTCGAGTCACGACCAACTTAAATTTAATGTACACGTTTTTTTTTCTTTTCTCTTTATTGATGTTCTGTGTTCAGAAGGTGACTAAGCAAATGGTCGGACTGAAACTTGCAAAAAATAAAACGAAGTGGGTTGTTAAGCCCTTTTTCAGTCATCTTTATTTGGCTTCATGACTATGCAATACTGAAATATTGTTTTAGAGATAAACAAATATTTTTTCAGACAGCCTTTTTTTGTTGTTGTCTTTTTGTAATAACAAATCCATTTTCAAAATAAAATGTCATCATGGATCAAAATCCAAAGGACGGTCGCAACTTGATAAGAGAAATCAGCGTTCATTTAAATATAAGAAATCTATTGGCTGTGAAGGAAACAAATGAAGTTCGTATCATCACGGTAAATTATTATTATCTTAAAAATGTCACCCTACACCGAGACAATAACAGCTTTTGGCCAATGCGATCTCAGCAAAAAAAAGAAAAACAAAGAAAATGCCAAAAAAGCAAGACAAAGAAAAAAAATCACAAAAGAGATACTAAACTTGCTCAATTTTATTGGATTACTTATAAAATCACTATATAATTTTCTTGTTCATCTGGATTGCAAAAATACGTAAGTAGTATATTTCATGAATAAATAAATTTACTTCTAAACATCACGGCATATCCCACAAAAGGGGTAGCCAGCGGGTAAGCTGCAAATGGAAAACATGCTTTTGCCCTCTTCATGTCATTCAAAATAATACATCAAAGATGGGTGACACGCCTCGTCGCTAAAATTTTGTTATTCATTGACTAATATTTATTTATTTATTACTTATTTATCAACCAAACATACGGCTTACGCCGTGATATATATAATAAGTGAGGTTTTACGAACGTTTTTCATTTACAGTACACTCAAAAATTCACAGAAAAGAGAGGGATACCTATTCATAAGCGAAAACATCATAAAGGTAAACCTACAAATAAACATTTAACTTAAATACACGTTACTAAACGTTTTCCGTGTCCTCGAAATTAAGCTTTGCTCGTGCTCTGGGGTTGTGTGTTTGTGTGTATTTTTTAAACATATTATGTACTCGTATTTATAACTGAAACTTTCCGCATAGAAACAAAGGAATGCCTGAATACGAGAAAAGTCAGCGAGCGTTTCAACAAATTATATGATAGGATTAAGCAATTATGATTTATAAATGCTCACATAATAACTTGAGTGCGTAGAAAGTGCTTAAGTAGGCAAATTATGAGTGTTGGAAAATATGACATTATAAGCAACACTTTCGTAGGTAGGTACTTTTGTATGCTTAATACTCTGAAAGCTTCCGATAGTTATTCACACACTCGCATTCACAAAAGTAATGCATATTATTTATATCTGACTTACTAAAGCCTTGTCTAGTATGAGAATAAAATAATCCGTGATTTAACTGAAACCAAAACAAACGAAACAATTTGTTCTATAGTGAACTTATTCATTTTGGTACCAAAAATTCAATTGATTTTTTAAAAAAAATTAAATAACAGTTTTGTACGTTAGGATGTGAATTTTCTTTTTTTAATTTTATGCTTTGAAGTTATCAAATTTATTAAAAAAAACTACGACATAAAATATTGTATTGTTTTTTTAGTATTTGAACACAAGTAGAAAAAATCATTATTTTATAATTGAAATAAGACATTCGTTTTAGTATACAAATTAAACAACATAAAAGGAATTGATAATGACCTAAGAAATCGAAATTCGTCTCTTTTGTGTTGTTTTATCTTATAGTAGAATGAAACGCTTGTTTGAATTTATTCAATAACATGGAATGTCTTGTTTTTTTTGGCACAGGAAGGACTACACTTACGTGTTTTAATAAATACTGTTTACACCGTTTAAGTAGTTAATTTGGTTAGCTTGAATTGAATTGGAAAAAAAACGCTAATCTCTGTTTGTGGGTAACGTTTGACTTACCCGGGGATAACAATTGGAATAGGATTTAATCAGTGTTTGTGTGTTTGACTAAAATTGTTTTATACTGTTGAGAATCGCGTGTTATAGTTATGTTTATCAACACGTATAAAATCTCAATCAAAACTTATGCTTAGAAACTATTACTTTGCATTAAATAATAATAATATTGTTGTTACTCGTATTAATTTTTCATTAGAATTGCTAAGTATCTACTACGTAACTACCAAAAATAAGCATATAATACATATGTACATACTTTTATACTAATATTATATCGTCCCTCTTCTGACTAGCTGTCGTATCTGACATTTTTAGCGAAATCGAGTTATGATCACCAATGTGTACTTATATGAGCCCTGCATGTTCTCACTGAAGATCACACCTATTATAACTGTTACCGTTATCCTGGAACAGCTTTCTGATTTGTTATCGTATTTACGAATTACTCTAAATAAAATGTGTTGTCGTATCTAAAAATTCCTCAAAATATCATAACAAAAATCTTCTTTTCTTCTTCTTCCTCGTGTGATAGATCATCGATCTGTTGTTTCGGAAGTGATTCCCTCTTGTGACCCTGAGGACCAGCTATCTTTCCATCTCTTTGGTGGTCTTCCTCGCAAACGTGAGCCAGCCGGTGTCTTCTTTGCAGCAATGTGGGCGATCCTGTTTTCAGCCATCCTGTCTATATGGTCTCTCCAGAATCGTCTCCTCTTCCTACTCCATCTCACTATGTCCTCCGTGTCGCATATCCTTCTAATCTCAGTATTTCTAATTCTATCTCTGAGAGTTTTTCCCGCGATAGCACGTAAGGTTTTCATCTCAGATGTTCTGAGTAGGCTTTTGGTTCTTGCTGTGTCTGCTCTTGTTTCGACGCCGTAAGTCATTATTGGCCTGATACATGTTTTGTATATTCGGACTTTACTCTCTACTAGCATGTGTTTGTTCCTCCATATGACACCTTTCAAACATCCAGCTGCGACTGAAGCTTTATTGGTTTGCTGCTTCACTTCATTGTACAAATCGCTATTGCAAGATATTTCTACGCCGAGGTACTTAAATGTTGCCACTTGTTCGATAGGTTTATCATCGATGGTTAATTTACATCTGAGAGGGTGTTTTGAAATAACTAAGCACTTAGTCTTATCGATAGACACACTCATATTGTACCTTTTGGAAGAGAGGTGGAATTTATACAACAAACGCTGCAGGTCATTTTCTGTTTCTGCCATTAAAGCTGCATCATCAGCATAGCAAAGTACACCAATAGTACTATCTCCCATTCCATATCCAAGACCTACTGATGCTACCTCTTCAATAATTTTATCCATTATCAAATTAAACAGGAAAGGGCTCAAGCTGTCGCCCTGTCTTATTCCCGTTGCAGTTTTTATTGGTTTTGATAATTCACTTCCCACCCTTATCTGAGTTTTACTGTTTTTATTGATATTTCTGATGGTTTCTATGATAGATGGAGATACATTATACTCCTGCAGAATTTCTATTACATCAGTAAGCAATACCCTGTCGAATGCTTTTGTGAGATCTACGAAGCATATATGTACTGGTTTGTTATATTCGAGAGATTTTTCTTTTATCTGTCGGAGAACAAATATGGCATCAGTGGTTGATCGGTTTTTTCTAAACCCATGTTGCTCTTCTCTGTTGGTGATTTTCTCTTCCAGTTTTATTTTCAAAAGAGATGTGAGAAGCTTTAGTACACAGCTCAACAATGTAATTCCTCTGTAGTTTCCAGGATCATTTTTCTGCCCTTTTTTGAATATTGGGATTGTTATGCTGGTTCGCCACTCTTCAGGGATAACTGATTCATTTAGGATTTTGTTGAAGAGTTTTGTTAATTCACTGCTGAGTTTACTTCCGCCATATTTAATCAGTTCGTTTGATATACAGTCTATTCCTGGAGATTTTCTGTTTTTTAGTTTCTTTATGGCTCCATTCACTTCTACTTCTGAGAGGGTGGTTGCATTCTCTATATCCGATCTCTCCACTACTGTGTCTCGTGTCTGATTTTCATTAGCGTATAAGTTTCCAAAATAGTTTTCCCATTCTGCAATCGTTATCTTATTACTCTGTGTGAATTCGTCAAGTGGCTTTTTGTGGTTTCTCAACATCTTCCACACTCTTTTCTGTGACCCATACAAATCATGCTCCATATCTTTTGTGAACTTTATCCAGTAGTCCCTCTTTATTTTACTGATTTCCGAATTTACTCTATTTCTTACAGCTTTATATTTACGATATTCTTCTGGTGTTATGTTACTGCGGTAGGCTAAATAGCTCTTCCTCTTTTCACTAGCCAAGAGTTTAATTTCATCAGAAAACCATGGTTTTTTATTTCTGATTCCATTAACATTTATTTTCCTCTTTCCCAAGGCTTCAGAGGCAGCATTTTCTATATTAATTTTAATCTTCTTCCAAGCTCTTTCCACATCATCCTGTTCAGTTATTTCTTGGCTCAGTATTTTCTCGTAAATTCTATTTGCATAGAGATGGCATGTGCTTTCACTTTGTAATGATTCAACATTGAGTTTTTCTATGAATTTTGGTTTTTGTTTTATCTCTCTAGGCTTCTCCATAATCAGTTTGCACAAAATCAGATGGTGATCTGATCCTATGTTCGCCAATGTCAGGGCTCGTACATCAAGAATCTGAGTCGGAAGAACTTTTCTGTTGGATATAATGAAATCAATCAT
This sequence comes from Athripsodes cinereus, assembly GCA_947579605.1. NCBI lineage: Eukaryota > Metazoa > Arthropoda > Insecta > Trichoptera > Leptoceridae > Athripsodes > Athripsodes cinereus. The sequence goes on from OX388321.1 coordinate 2,233,165, forward strand.
AGACCTTTCTCCCCTGGTGTTTTGGAAAGTATATTTGTGCTGTGGTTTGTGCGGAAAGTATGTATTATTTATTCTAAGTTCATTCCTGGTACATATGTCTACCAGCATTTCTCCATTTTGATTGATCACATTTTCATTAAATCTCTGTTTGACTCCATTCAAGACTGCATCCCCGATTCTAGCATTAAAGTCACCCAGTAGTATTAATTTGTTCGACTCAGGTATCTTGTCCAATATGTTCTGCAGATCTTCGTAAAATTTGTCTATCTCTTCGAGGGGCTTTGTAATGTCTGGGGCGTAAACACTAATAATATGAGTTTTTGTATTACTTATAGTGATCGTTACTTTCAATAATCTGTCGTTGATATATTCGACATCGTCAATGCTATTTTCGTATTTTTCATGTAGTAAGATACCAACTCCCGAATGAGCTCTTAAGTGTTTTTCCTTCCCACTATATATTAGAGTGTAATTAGAGTACCTGCTAGTGCCTTGTCCCTTTTTCTTGGTTTCAGAAAGACCACATATGTCTATCTTATGTGTGTTCATCTCCATTATAATTTCCTGATCTCTCTTATTCCACGATGTAATATTCCAGCATGCTATTCTAGTTATGTTCAGTTTCCGAAATCGTTTAATCCTATTCCTTGCGTTGGGTCGTCTACAGATTCGTGCAGTGTCCGAGGCTGTTCTTTCCGATCTGTGAGCTTGAGAGTTGTTTCACCCCAGGTAGGCTGCTGACCTCACCCAAGAACCCTCCTCCTTTCTCATCCGGGCTTGGGACCGGCATAGGCGGAGTTTATGATTCCGACAAAAATTCCGAGTTTATGATTCATAACAAAAATGATTCCGAGAAATATAATAATACAAAATAATGTAATATATTTACGAGGGCGGTCCGATAAGTACTTAGCCTCTCCGCTCGACGCCATTACTATCACAAGAAAAATATAGGTACTATCGTATAGTACATTCTTGTAGACGGCTACTGTCAAAATTTCAGCCGAATTGAACTCATAGTTTTGTTTTGACCGCGTGTAAAAGCGGGCGGGTCCACGGATTTTAGAAAAATGGAAAAAGAGCAATATCGGTTGGTGATTCGATTCTTATTTTTGGAAGAGAAATCGCGCAGCGAAATCAAAGAGCGCTTGAATACTGTGTATGGTGACTCTTTTCCTTCGATAGCGATCGTCAAAAATTGGTTTACGAGTTTCGACGTGGTCGTACGTCGGTTTATGATGAGTAGGGGATTCGATCCCGACCCTTTTTTCTAATCCCGGGATTTCGGGATTATCTACAGTTGATCCCGGGATCCCGGGACTAGTCCCGGGATTGTATTGGTAATGTAAAGTGGGAACAAAAAGTCAGTAGGCCATGTCAAAATCACTTTTTTTATTTATCTGGCAATGAATTTAAGTTTTGAATCTGCAAAAAGTCGGTTAAACAAAATTACACTTCAAACTTATTCTAAAATTAACAAACAAGGCACTTCTGTTTATGATTTATAAAACTAACAATTTAACTTTTTTTATATTTTTAAATTGAATTCTTGTTTTTGAATTTATTTCATAGTTTTAACCCAGAACAGTCTTAGTTTAGTTGGGCAATATATTCTATAATGTTGTTATTTATGTTTGTTTGTATGTACTATTTTGGAATATTTTTTTAAAAAAATCAACTTAGATTTATTTAGTTTAACCCATACCAAAAAAACACATACCTACTACAGGGAACAATGTTTAAACTCGTATTTTTAAATTAAATTGACCAGAGACTTTATGAATTATTTATACGAATTAGGTCGATGAGTGATTTTTTATGCTATTTTTTAAAATATCAAATCGCTCAAGCATTGTTAAAAGACTATTCCAACGCGATTTGCAGTTAAACAATAAATTGAGCCCTCTTCCATGTTCCTTTTCAATATAGTTTTGAAGCATAGTATCATTCTTCAAAGATGCTCTTTTGAAAATAAGAACCACTACGAACTTTCTTTACGACCTCATTAATATTGAATCACAATAATCTGGACATTTTATTGAGCGCCGTTTTGGGGTATAAACCACCGCAAGGGCGCATTTTCATTTTTTTTTATTTATTTATTTATTGTTATTTATCAAATTTTAGCATGTTTTATAAATTTAATTTAACTATTAAAAAAATTTAATGCATTTCTATTTGTCACAAATTTGAAATATGAAGCATGATACAAAAAATATGAATTCCAATTATAGGTTTTATTATTTGCCACAAATTTTATCCACTTAATCATTTGTTTTTAAATTTGTAATTTTTAATAAGTTTGAAAGTAATTTAACACTTAAAAAACAATTATCTTTATAAAAATATTGAAACTACTAAAAACACTGTATAAAATTTTTGTTATTTTGAATCATTATAAGATAATATTTTAATTTTTGAAAATGAGACGTCAGAGGTTTCAGGCAGCTACTACGGGCGCCATCCACCGACTCAATTGAACCGATCAATTGAAACATCAATAATATTGAAGTGTATACATTTTTTGATGTTTGAAGACTGTATTATGTTGTAAACTTGTCAAGTATTGTAAAAAGCAAATGCCGTTTATTGTCCAAAATAAATAAGTAAATAAATATTCAGGTCATTGGTCAAACTCACCATTACCGATTTTAATGACTAATCCTGAGTCCAGTTCTTCATTATCACCATCCAAATCATCAATTAAAGGCGATAGCCGTTTTTGTATTAAATAAATAAATAAATAAAATATCATCACTGATAGGTTCATTTGGAGGTATTTTTCTATACAATAAATCACAAACGGCGAAGTGAATACCGTGTGCAAAACAAACTATGTGCTTTGCATAAACAAGTTTTCCAACTGTAATTTGGACCATCAGTAAACTATTGCCACAATATCGTATCTAGTGAGATATCGAACTCAGAATAGAGCTCTTTTAAGATACTAAGACAAGCTTCGGCTGTCAGTGATTCATTGATGCGAATGAGTCCCAAATTCTTGACTTATTGTATGATTGTATTAATCCCGAAAATCCCGGGATTTCTTAAATTTAATCCCGAAAATTTCGGGACTAAAATACGACCGGGATCCCGGGATTCGGGATCCCGGGATCGAATCCCCTAATGATGAGTCACGCCCAAGTGGCCCGAAAACGGCTACTACGGAGGATAACGTGACCAAAATCCACGATATCGTATTGGCAGACCACCGATTGAAGGTGCGTAAGATAGCTAAGATAATAGACATCTCAAAAAACCACATGTGTCATATCATTCATGAAATTTCGGCCATGAGAAAGCTATCGGCACAATGGGTGCCGCGTTTTCTTACTCCGGAAACAAGCGCAACCGTGAGACCACTTCAGAGCAGTGTTTGACGCTATTTAAGACCAATCTGATGGAGTTTCTGCGTCGTTTCGTGACCGTCGAGAAAATTTGGATACACTGGTACCCACCAGAGACCAAGGAACTGTCAAAACAGTGGACTTTACCCGGCGAATGAACTCCGAAAATGGCGAATACTGTCTGATCGGCCGAAAAGGTGGTAACCACTGTTTTCTGGGATTCACAAGGTGCAATCTACATCCACTTTCTGGAAAATGATAGAACAATCACAGGACTCTACTATGCCGAATAATTGGGCCGATTCGGCGCCGAATCAAGGAAAACAACGGCCCCGTTTGACGAAAAAAAAGTGCTCTTCCACCATGACAATGCACTGGCTCACACCTTCACCGTTGCCACGGCCAAATTGTTCGAATTGGGTTACGAACTGCTGGTCCATCCACCGCATTCTCCAGATTTGGTCTTGTGCGACTTCTTTTTGTTGCTAAACTTGAAAAAATAACTCGCCGGGCAGAAATTTGAGTCGCATGAGGAGGTCATCGCCGCCACGAAGGCCCATTTTGGAGACCTCGAGAAAACGTATTTTTTAGACGAGTTAAAGAAGTCGGATCATCGCTCGGTCAGCCGTTTCGAGCTAAAAGGAGACTATGTTGAAAAATAAATCACCACTTTTCCAAATTTCCAAACCATTCATATTCATTTTGTTTTAAATGGTGTGAATGAAGTAGAATCCAGTTTATTTATTACTTCACCTAATGCGTGAACTTAATGTATAATATATACTTAAATACGTACTTTTTAAAAAGTTCTACTTTGTGACCTTGTGCTTGCTTTATTTATACAAAAATATTTTTGTGAATTCTTTGAGTATTTTATTAGCATTCGTGTACGTCTTGGAAGAGATTTCAAGATATGTACAATTTTTCTGATTATTATTTTGCGATAAACTAACAATTATAAACTGTGCTCATGAATTCTTGTGTTATTTTATGACCATTCTTTTTTGTAAGAACGTATTCCTAATGCGACGGTAATAAAATTTATTATGTGAAAATTACAGTTCATTTTATGAACGTAACTGCCACTTGCTTATTTTGAAAAATGTGTTGTGTAGATTTTTCAGTGACCTACATAAATTTATAGTTTTGTTTTTAATTAAACTTTAAGTAAGCCATACCCGCTTATAAACATAGAGTGTTATAAAACATTAAATGGAATACACCATAGTATTCTTTGGTTTATTCAGAAATTATGCAATTGTCTGTAAATAATGGTACCATGAATAAGTTATTATTTATTTTTCAAATTTAATTTTTTTTTTACTTGAATATCTATGTTTATTGGTTACATGAATTCATGTAACAAATAAACATAGAAATTCAAGTTATTTTTTTTTAAATTTCTAGATATTGACAAAGTTAGCGCCTCTTAAATAAGTAAAATTTATTTTTCAGTTTAAATGCATTCTTAACAACAAAAAAATATGTTTTTTTTTAAATTAATTTAGTTGAGTATTAAAAATTATTTTAAACTGTAGGTATATTTGCGAACGAAATCATTTGCATGATTTAAGTGATTGTATGATTTTATTTCTCTTTTGTTGTGTATTTAAAAAAAAAGTTAAGTCATCAACATCCATTGTGCGTATAGACTGTTTAACTAGTCTATACCATATAGGTCAATGAGTTAAGTTTGCTGTCTATTCAATTATTGCACGTGGATTTACTTGTTATATTATGTATATGTGGTCGTTATTACTTTTATTATCTTCTTATTATTGCACTCAATTGAAGTAAATAAATAAATAAACATGTTGTCTAACGTGTTTGTACAAGACATCATTAAGAAATATTGAATTTATTTTTATACTCTCCATAGAGTGGACCACGATTTTTTTTTTGCTACATCCATTTAAATGGTGAAGATTATTTCATTCTTGTTTTAAGAAAATACTGTTGAAAACAAAGAACAAAATAAATAAACTTGTATGTATTTATGTGTTTCTTTTCTTGCAAACTTGTAAGATGTACATATGTAATCGTTCGTAAAACTTTGAATTTCTACATAAAGCTTGAATAATATCAAATCCTTCATCTGATTAGTTAAGCAGAGAGCTTTGCTACAATAGTTTGTGTTACATTGAGGTTAAAAGAGTGTTAATGTATTTCAAATTAATCTCCAACTATGTCAGAGCTATGAGCTTATAAAAGCTTTCATTATTTATTTATTTTATTTATTCATTCTTTACTGTACATTGATAAAAAACAATTACATAAAAGGTATACATTCAAATTAAATACAATCAATATACAGAGGGCGAGTTTATCGCAAAGGCGCGATCTCTTCCAACTAACCCTATTATTTAGTGTATGTACTGAAGTTATAAAGCATAAATAATTTAAGTTGTGATTATTTCAAATGAAATGATACAAAAAAAAACTTTCACCAATTTTGACATGACAAAGCCTTTTCTCGGGAGGAAATGGTGAACAGGGAGTTTTCAATTTAGAGGGAGGTTTCACAGTGATTAGGCTATTGAGTCCAATTCTTTCACAACATTTATAATAATGCTTTTGATTTGGTGACGATTTGAGAAAAGTTGGTCAAACAGAGCAATCTGAACCCATCCACAAGATATTTGACGGCTAGGGCGACTTTTTTTCCTATGCGAACAAAATCAGATAATTTGGAATATTAAATGAAAAGGTACTAATCGTTATCCTTCTATCTGGACGCAGCCATGGACGAAGCCTTTTTTAAAGCTATACTTAATTCTATGAGGAGCGACGAAGAATGCATGAAGAAGTAAAAATAAACAACAAAGCATTGTTTTATAATATCGATAAGACAATAATTATTATAATTGTTATCGAACATTCATCATAAGCAATAGTTGATGTCCAAATCGACAATATTGGTGTTCAATTTGTGTTCAAAGTAGTCTGAACTTATATCATCGTTTCGATAAAGGAATAACTTCTACATTTCTCCCCCTTGCTCTCTCGTCCACGAATGAATGAGGTTAAAGTTTTTGCACCGACCGCGTTGTGGAGTGCACCAACTTTACAATGGTTAAGGATTATTATTAATAATATGAGGTTGGTACTTTCGTTATTATTATTATCATAATCAAACTATCGATAGATAATAAAGTTGTTATTAATAAATCAGTGGTTAAATCTTGTGTTCTCGTGGTTAAGAAAGGTAAAGTCTCAATAAATCATTAGTGGAGGATTTCTCGAGTAACTGAACGATTTTTTTCGACTTCATTTCTCGTGTTGTTTATTTTATTCTGCTAACAAACATTTATTATTTTTATTCACATTTTATTTACATCGAGAATGGAAGTATATTAATATACAGTTTCCAGCGATGGACACGAATATGATTCCTTTTGCCCTTATTTCTTTTTTAGGCCGCTTCCTTAGACAATTTCATAATTGTGTTTGAATCCTTTAATTTACTGCTTAACTATTTGTATATAAATGTGTTCAAATGGAAAATATTCAAATATATATTAATTATGTGAGAATAATAATTATTATCTAGCTATGCATATCCTCGCGCCATGTTCCCTCGTGCAGTGAGGTAGGCAAAGAGAACGGAACTCTTTATCATTACATACTTCTTTCGCTTTTTTATTCATACAAATTCTCACGTCATGACACGCACGTCATCTCTCTTATTTGACAAATAAAAAAGAGTCACAAGACGGATGGTGTCATTGAATTACAACATTCCATTCAGGTCTACAGTGTTCGAACAGCGACAGTTTATGTGCATGGCACCTAAGCTGTTTAACATAATGCCCCTAAATATTAGAGAAATCACTGTTTTTGTTGAGTTTAGAAGAGCATGTTATGGTTGGGTGTCGGATCTTCCACTGGAGAAAATGCAAGATATTTTGGGATTCGTTCCGTTCTTGGACGCCCGCGTTATCTCACATCTATTTTTCTTGAGAGGTTAATCTCTTTGTCATATTTTCTCTTCATAATAAAAGTATCATCAGTTTTCATATTTTATATTCATTGAATGTGAAGCATCATTTTCATATTTTCCAAAATTTCGATAAATGCTATCGATGCTCATCGTTTCGTCGATGTTTAAAATAGCATAGATCGAATATGACAACAATGACTGCACAGAGTTTGAGTTCTTGAACTTGTTAAATTATTATTTTGTACGAGACTGACTGAGTAACAGTATCAACTAAAGGTACCTACCACGTTCCACTAATATCATTACTTACTATCTCGACTATACTACCAGGAGTTTCATTACATCGACTTGACAACTTTATGACACTTTGATAACGCCTCGATGCTATGTACGTGTACGTATGTATGTGTAACTGTGAAATCTATGAAGTAAGTATTGTAGAAAACTTTTAACTTACGATGCACTTTAACGACTCGTATAATAAGAACTACTCGTTACGCTTGTAACGGAAACATTGACGTATGAGTTTTTCTTGTTTGAAACTATTACACAACGAAGAAAGGTAAATGTCAAATTATGAGTGTTTTAATTGATTTCATAATATTTTTTAATGGATTTTGATAAACATACTTATGATAATTTTTTTGCAATATCATCATTTATATTACAAAATAAACTAATCAATTTAACATAAAATGTCATAAATGGTTGGTTGTCAGAAATTGCCTTCAGGCAATAAACCCACCATTTGTACAACTTAAAAAATGTACAATAAAGATTACTTTTTTTATCTAAAAATGGGATGACATGCTGTGGCGAGATTATAGTGATTTCTTCTATCTAACCACGAAATTTTCTTATAGTTATGATCATTAGATGTTTAATTATCAAACATACTCCCATCACAAAAAAATACTTTTTATGCATATTTCAGACATTTGGGTTCTTATTTCATAAAGATTTATGAGAGTAAAAGTTCATTTACAATGGCATTATTTTTATGTATTTTTTTCTCATAATCTGTATTAAAAAAATTAACGAAAATGGCTCGAGTAATTGTTTACAAGTTTTTCAGATTTTTCTGAATATTTTTATGTCACGTTAAAGCGAAACTTTTCACATTCAAACGTTTCGTCTTTGTTTGTTGAACTCAATAAAAAAATTGAAATAATACAACAGGTTAGCTTTTTCTTATGAGAGAGCCCCGATAAAAAAATAAAGACAGATTAGTATCTGCGCAATGGATGATGAAAATAAGAAATCTTAAGTGCCTCTTAATGTAATTTGTATAAATAATCAAATCATAATCGTTGTCAACATGTATCCATCTTGATTTTACTCTTCAAAACCGTGACTTGAAAAACTTTCTCATATTAGCTTTCTATAAACATTAAACAAACTTTATTTAATACAGAACTGTGATAATATCGGATAGAGATGTATGGATACTTAGAGTGGTGAGAAATAGTATTACTTATTACTACAAGTTAGTTACTTGAGATTGAGAGTATGTAGGTACCTACTTTAGATGTTTTATGACCGAATGCATCATCGTTGGTTGGTTTAATAGTATTAATAATAATATCGACTACCTACGAGTTACTTACCAGTAACTAATGGTTTATAGAGAACTCAGTGTATGTAACCGGGTAGTACGTGATATAATTCCGGTTAATGAAGATTACAAGTTCATCTTGAAGAGATTTACTATCTACTACTTAACTTAACTCTACTTCTGGTTTGAGATAAAGTATGTAATCTGGTAAGATAATTAACATGTTCCTTGTGATATTAAAACTGTTTGTCTTTTTCATTCGCATTTGATATTTGACTATTCCGTATGACAACTTGTACATAATTTACTTTACTTTTTGTATGGTTTCGGCTTGTATTAATAATCGTCATTCAAAATCAGATCCTTGGTTCTCGTTAAGAAAATGACTGCACCGCCTCTGGGGTTGATCTATGGATGTCCATCCAGTCTCCCTCGTACCTTTTTCCTTGACACTCCTCCACCAGATTTTTTGGGACTGAGCTCCACTGTCGAATTCCGGAGACTCCCTCTTACCCCATTACCACATTAAGTAGTTGCAGCAGCCTTGACCCGTGCGAATGACAACTTGTAATTCATAGTTAATGTAGGTACTATGTAAATTTAAGGAAGAAAGGCAACCTTTTCAAAAAATACTGCTCATCTCTGATATAGGTTTTTTGTGATATTTTAGTCATCATACAAAAGGCAAATTCTTGTAATATTAATAATATAAAATATAAAAAAACACTGTTTTATGTTTCACATTAATGTATACCAAAGTATACTACAATTACGCCTAGCGATTTCACCAATATATTGGCATCATCAGGGTGGAGTATAAACTAAATTTACAAGAGAAAACAACGTCTATATTGCTTGTAATATTTTTTTTGAAATCCACCCACATCGTAGTTTCGTATTAATCTATCCACTGTGCATGACCTACACTGACTTATGTTATCCCTTCTATTATATTTATGTTATTCTCATTGAAAATACATATGTATTTGAATGTCATTTCTTCACTATACGCGCACAATGATGACAGTGGAAATTCTTGAGAGTTGGTTGGCAATTAAAAAAGTCACCGAGGAAGTACGAAATATAAGTGTTTTATTTTTATTAAAATTCCATCATGTCCACCACGTCCTGTTTCCGTCACTCAACAATTTTAATTACTATTTTGAGGGCTACCTCACTAGGATTGGTTTTCCCGTGCAGTATGTTTATAACCCGAAGGTAGAATACGACAGAAGTTACTTTCTGGCATTCAGGCATTCTCTGAATCCAGATTACTCACTCTTCGGGTTCGGGCTGCAAACCTAGCCACTCCAGTATATAGCGACATGAAAGGGCGTGAAAGGAGCCTCCACGAGAGATTGCAACTGCACAAATTGAAGAAAATCACGAAGCGAATTATTAGACGTGTTTCGAAGTAAAATAAATATGAGAAGAAAAGGAATGAATAATAGCAATCCGGCGCCCCCTGGAAACGATGAAAGTCGGCGAATTCTTTCACGATCGGACAGCCCCTCACAAATGGAATAAAAGATTAAACATTTTATTACGTTTATGTATGTATATTTATAATTATGCACATGAGCTATATTTTACGAGTTTATATTGAAATGTCCCCAAAATTTATACGTCATCGAATCAATTTTCAATTGGGTTAACGACTTTATACGTACGAACTGGTAGTTGAGCAGTAATTTAAATTAACTTACCGGATTTGATCATTTTGTTATTGAAGTGTCTCTCCATCATTTTAAATTTAATATTATTATTATTACTTTCAATGGTTAGTAATAAATTAATTGAATTATTGACATTATTACGGACCGCGGGTTGTGCCCATATGACAAAACCTTTCAATATGTTAATATATGACCGGCAATAAATTGGGTTATATATTACATTTCGAATACTTTGATTACTAATGCTGACCAATTTTGATGTGCAGTTGAATTATCAGAATGTTTTGATATTATAACGCCAGATGGCATAAGTGTCGTTTTAGGTGAAATTTAATTATGAATTTGATTACCAGCTGGATCTCACAAATCCATCTGTAAAAATATTGTTTGTGTTAGTACTTTTAACTAAATGGGACGAATGTGTAATATTGGGATAACGTTTTTTTATTTAGAAAGGAGTAAAACTTTCAAGAAAATGACATAGAATTTGCAAAAAATTAGGAGTTACTGGGTTGCATTATTTTAAAACCTTATTTATCAAGAGTATTTTATAAATTCACTAACTCACTATGACATTTAATACGTACATACTATTTTATCATCACAGCAATTTCCTCGAGTGGGGTAGTCAGCAGACCAATGATATTTAATAAAATGTAATAATGTAAGTCGTCTCTTCCATGCCGATACTTCATCGCTGAACTGAAGATGTAGAATATCTTAAAACATGATGTTTTACGAATACTTCTCTTTTACAGGACAGTCGAATACTAAAAGAAGAGAGTAGAGTTTTTTACCGGAGACTTCACAGGATACATGCAATTGAGAATGAGTTGAAGTTGGGTTATATTTAACGAACATTTCTCTATGATTGTTCTACATTCAGAGACAGTAACTAATACCACCACCACATATCCCACAAGTGGAGTAGCCAGTCGACCAGCTGATTGTTATAAACATGCAAGTTGTCCTCTCTGTACTTACAAAAAATTGACACTCAGGATGGACGGCAAATATCGTCGATTGCTTTAAGTAGTAAAATACATTTATTTTATTCGAACATATGCCTTTTATTGTATCTACACTCGAAAATTTAAGGAATAGAGTGGGAGACCAATTTCTTTGCTGAGTGCTCCACGAAATAGTGAAAAACTTTAAAACATTACCTACTGATATTTCTGTGAATATTTTACTAACAATTGAGTGATAAATACAATAGCACTGAAAGTGATAACCCAATTTAATCAATTTATTAATAAAGAGAAGCCCTGATCACTCGTAAATGAGTGGGTGGCCGTAAAAGAAAGAATACAATAGAATATTAATAAAGAGAGGTACTGTAAGATATTTTTGTTGTTTATATATACCAAGTTTAGATGAATTATAAAAAAGCGTCTATTTGGTCTTGATGTTGAAAAGCTTGTTCTATCAAGTTAAGGTTATTCATATAAATGTTCATATAGGATAACGCTTTGTGTAAAGCATTGACAGTAGTGGTTGTAATATATATGGCATAATTCACTTGAAGGATAAAGGATTACAATAATATATATTTATTTATGTATGTATTAATATCTTTCAGACAACCATACATAAATATACTAGGGAATTAGAAAATTGAATGTAGGTATCATATTTAGGATAGTGATTTGACCGAATATCGAATATTAGGTTAGCGAGATTCTACAAACCAGATATTCAAGTTAGTATCCGCTATCGTAACGTATGTATTACTTTAAGCAGTTCGTCTTATAAGGCGTAAAACGAGATAGACGTATATTATCATGATTGGCAACCAAGTTAATACGTTGTAAACACTTTAAAAATGTTTCGTTGATTGTATCGGCATTAACTTTGTAACATTTCATTTTAAATTATCCGCATTCGGAGTCCGCGAAACCGGCCTTGCGTTAGTCATATTCAAAAGTAAGATTTAACAAAAATAATAAATATTAATTTTATTTGATAACTTAAAAAAATGACTTAAGGTAATTATAAAACAAATATCATGTATTGTATCTTTCTTCAGTGATGATCCGATTAAGTAAAGAGAAGGTATGCAAGGTCACAAGTAAATGACGCTCAATCTATTCTGTCTAATCTCGCAATAAAAGCGATGTTTTGGTGATGATGAAACGTTCATATTCAAGAAATAAATATTTTTCAGGATATAATAATCATTCGGTACTCGAAATTGAGATACTATCTGTACCCGGTACCCGGTCGGATAGTAAAAATTAGTCAAACAGATCCTAAGTATCATAATATACTATTTTCGTCCCCACTCGACTAATCAATGCTAATTTTCGGGAGAAGAGCTGATGTATAGCTTCTCTCACACCATTTATCTATCTATACCACGCCTTGTCTCAAGCGAAATACATTTAGATCTATCCATAAATATTTATTTCACTTTCTTAACAATCATACAATTTCTCAAACACGCATGCCGTTTTCTCCTACTCAAGACTCGGCCATCCTTGAGAATTTGATCCACATGATCAAGCCATACAGTTTTCGGACGTCCGTGTTTTCACCATAATCACGCCAACATCATCTATTGCGCTTGAAATGAGTTAAATTCGTTAGTGATGACTTTGATAATAGACGGTTTATACAGTTGAGCTTTGAAGTTGAATATTTTGATTTGATATGTAAGCAACAATTAACTCAATTATACAATGATTTAGTAACAACTAACAAGTATTGTACATACCTTAATATATTTCATAAATTTACTCACCAGATTGGGCTGAAAATTTATCCTCTCATGAGTTTACATATCCGAAATCTTTATATAGCTTGTCATGCATATTTTGTGTTCCAATGACTCACTCGCGAGACTAATTTTATATAGGATTAATAATATATAGGATTCCACGACTCTTGACACATCCGGGTTTGAGGTGGGTCTCACTTCTATGTTCAAGATGCTTAGAACGTGTTCTAGTCTTTTATTTAATTTTTTCATAAGCCACCGTAGCTTTTTAACATTCATTTTGGATGTTACATCAGTTAAGCTTTTGTTCCACTTTTTTTTCTTAAATCATAAAATTAATACAATAACATCTACAGATCAAGGCTCTTATAGGTGAGAATATTATCTGTATCAAAGAAAACCTCACAATGATTTTGCAAAGCGTTGTTTCACCATTCAATTCAAGTTAAGTTTAAATTCTCATGATATTTATCCGAATAAGTCTTTCAAATTTTTTGACAGTGATATGGAAGAAATTTCGAAGATAAACGGCCAAATTTATTTATACAAAGTAAATTGTATCAATGAGTCTTTTTATTTCTCGACTTTGTAGAAAGACACGAGTTCTGAATAAAAATAATATATTTGCACAAGCAACAAAGAACGACAATGAATTGTAAAAAAAGTAACGAACTGAACCTTGACCGTAGAACGTCTTACATACAATGGAATGTTTAACATCCACTCAATATGTAATAGAGAATACGGAATATAGAGTAATACAGAGTACAAGGTTGATTATTCCCTTCTCATTGTCAGGCACATTCAATACCTACATTTGTCTGACTCGATATATTGACAGGGATGAAAAAAGGAGATGAGAGATAAGAAATATTATACACTCAGTCCCTTGGATCTCTGCGTAAGGTATTACTTTTATGAGCTAAGTGTTTTGCTATAGTAGATCCTTAGATTTTATGTTTTTGGCAAGTGTGACTAGTGACAAGTAATTGGCTGCACGTTTTTGTGTATAATCATATTATTTTTATTTCATAATAATAAAATCATCTCATTTTAAGAACAGTATCCAGATAATTTGTATGGAGACTATGGCTGTGGTTGCATCACATCCGTGGTTTAATTCATATTCTGCATTGTGAAAAATTTCTTGTAATCAGTGAACAGTAAAAAAAAATATATAATCTGTTGCATTTGAGTTTAAAAGGCAAAATAGTAAGCAGGCATGGAATGGGAAAAAGACGAATGTCCTGAGTCTTGAGTGGAAAATATAATAAAATGAACAAGAATCCCGAGTGTGGAGGAGTTTTCAAGATGGGTCAGAAAAAAGAAGTCTGCACCAGGTGATAGTTATTATAGAAGAGAAAGATAATTTATGCCAAAAACACTTTGATATTTAAGAATTGTACTTACACTCAATTCATTACCTCAAGTGTATGTACAAAAAAGCACATTGACTTGGTATAGCTGCTATTTGAACAATTTAATAAGATGGAATAACATAAAGATATTAGTTTGCACTTGTCAGTTTTTTTTTCAGATTCATATATTATTACTTTTGAGCTTTTTAAAAGGTTTCTAGTGCGAGTGACAAATACTTAGCTCGTGTGAACTATACATTGTGAGAGAGGATACGTCGATCCAACCTTTGAAACAGTTAAAATATGTTGTACGTTAAGGAGAGAAAGGGATTTTTTGTACTTCTTTGAAACGTATTATTATTCTGAATAAGAAACGAGACTTAGGTACATATGTATCCCACTACTAACATACGAGGAAAATGTTGATTGTGTTTGTTTGTCGTGCAAATTGGCACATCTGAGCTTGTGATGATATCGAATTTTGTATAGGGGCTTTTTGTATTTGTTTTTTAACTCCTGTCTTTCATTTTTCCTGTGGGATTTGAGAATAAAAAGGCCTTTCATTAAAAAAAATATATTAAAAATGTTAAAATACTATGAATGTAAATAAGTTAAGATGGTTTGGGCACGTGGAAAGAATGAATGAGGACAGAATGACTAAGAAGATATATTTGGCTGAGAGGAATGGTGCTCGGAGACGCGGACGTCCGAGGATTAAATGGCAAGATCATTTAAATCAAATCCTACAAGACGGTCACGTGTTGAGCACATTGAACAGGAGAGCATGCATGAGGAATTGTATGACAGTGACGGAAGCGAAAGATGTATGCAAGGATAGAAGGAAGTGGCGCTCGATCCTTTCTGCCTACCCCGCGAGGGAAGCGGCGTGATGGTATGTATGTATGTATGTATGTAAAATATTCTTTTTCGGAATATTTCAGGAGTTAAAGGACTCCTATTTATTCCATGAGGAAGGAAGGAAATAAGATAATCAGCGGCTTGGCATTGAAAACCTGGTTTAGTGGAGGGGTATTAATTTGAATTAGTTTTAAATATGTATGAAATAAAACACTTTATTTTATATTAAGAGAACCGTTTTCAAGTGCATTATCAATATTCGAAAGTATCGCGTAATGTTGCTTTTCGTTAACCTGATGATGAGAACGAAAGCTCTTAAAAGCCGGGCTACGGTTTGCAAAGTCAACGTGGGAGTACTAGATATACCAAGGTGTTTTATTTATTTAACATGCACTTCAACCAAGTGCCGTCGGACGACAATGAATATTGTCTTGTTTTTTTTATTTTGACGGATAATATATCAATATGGGTAAGTAAAAAAATTCTTTAATTGTTTTCACCTCAAATATACCTCACTCCTCACTTACTTTCTCTAGGACTTTCCGTTCTAGGAGGGGACTTAGATTCAAGGTTCGATTCCCGTTTGAGAATCTTTGAAATTAACAATAACATCCCTATTAGCGAGTACAAATGTAATTAATTACAGAGTAATTAGCTCTTCTCACTAAATATATTGCCTACTCATTAGATCAAATCCTTCTGATCAATATTTTGGTTACTCAAATTCTGTTCTCTATCATTACGCCAAGATCAGGCGATGCATCTCACCAAAGACATCTTAATCATCAACACCTAAAAGTGATGCCAGCCAAAGTTAACATTGTTTACACGGAAAGGATAATCTACATGTTTATGAGATGTCGGTCAGTCCGCTGGCCACCCCACTTGTGGAATATGACGTTACGGTTTAGAAGTGTAGTGGTCTCTTGGTATTTGTGGGTTTAAAGCATAAACTCAACAGCTGACATGATCACCTTTGCTTCTCATAAACCTGAATTCCAATTCTCTGTTGTATTTTAAAATTTACATTTTAAAATAATATATTGTTCATGAATGTTTATTTAACCGTCTTATCAGCAAGTTGGGTTGCTATTTTATGAGCGATCCCTCAGGGCAGCGCTTTTGTTAAATTATAAACTGTGCTGTTTTGGTTTCGAAATAGGGTCAATAATTTTCATTTTTATGTAGTTTATACAGACATTTTACAATCTCATTTACTTTTTGAACTATTTTTTGTGAATGTCAACATATTTTAAATACAAATTCGTAAATAATTTAGGTGTTAATGTAGTTATACCCGAGAGCTACGTGGATGGAACATTTGGATTAAGTTCTCAAGGATGGCCGCGTATTGAGTAAGATAAATTGGCGTAAATGTATGAAAAATTGCATAAATGTGGAAGAAGTGAAAGAAATACGTAAAAATAGGCTATTATAGCGTTCCGTTCTCTTTGCCTACCTAATTTGGTATATGCTGGGAGGCTATAGATCTATAAAAATTTAATTTTCTCATTTCTAGATTTTAGTTGTTCGTCTGCATCCCGTGGAGCACCCGGTAAAGAATTGGTCTCCCACTCTTCTCCATAAGTTTTCGAGTGTCCTGTAAAAGGCAGGTGTTCGAAAAATAAGACATTTTACATCTTTAATTCGGCGATGAGGTTTGCCACCCATCCTGAATGTCTTAGTTTTGTGTTGGCACGGAGAGGACAGCTTGCATGTTTTATATGCGGCTGATCTGCTGGCTGCCCCACTTGTGGGGTGTGCCGTGACGGTGTGGTGGTGGTCTGCATCAAGAATTCTGAAATTCTCAAAGACGGCCATGGATCGTCAATGTGTCGTCGTTAGATGGAAGAAATCACTTCGGAGTGCTAATCTCTATTATATAATGTTTATGTGCAAAAAGAATAAAGTAAATAAATAAAATATTCAGTGAGAGAAATCGGCTTGCATTTGTGAGAAATTGGATGAATGTAGACGAAGCGAAAGAGATATGTAAGGACAGATCTAGGCACCTTGGCGTTCCGTTCTCGTTCGGAATAGATAAAAGAAATTGAGATTATTAATTATTGTTTTGCTTTCATGAAAATATGTTTTAAATTTTCATATATTTAATTATGTTTTAAAATATGTACCTAAATGTAACGCGCGAATCATAACATTTGAGTACAAAAAAATGTGAAATGGAATGTTCTTATATTGGTACAATAATTCATATTGCTTCCCATGGAACATGTTATTATAATATTCTTGTTTTTTATCTATGCTGTACACGATTTCACAATAATGTCTACGAGCCATAAATTTGGCAAAGTATTAAGTTATTTAAATATAATAATTCTTGCAAGCGTATGATACGAATAGCAATTAATTATAAAGTTAAAATGAAAATAAATCAACATTATTTCATGTTTTGTTCCACTGTTCCTTCAGATAAAGTTATTGTAGTTTTGGAAGATTTCATGTTTTGATTAGTAGAAAAGTATTTCTTTGTTTCAGCTGTATGTTTCTTACATACAGCTGATCTGCTGGCTACCCCACTTGTGGGATATGCCGTGATGGTATAGTAGTAGTAGTAGTAGTAGTAGTAGTAGTATTTCTTTCAAAATGAAAGAATCAATAAGTCTTTTTTTTTTTACTATATTGCACAACGTGTCGCAATTCTCAAATGGAGATGGGCGGGACACATGAGTAGAAGCCGGGATGATCCAAAATCTTTAACATCTAGGAGACCACGAGGGGCAACCAGGAGTATAGAACAACCCCAGGTACGGTGGAGGGATGACATCACACGTCATGCTAGTGTCAACTGGATGCAAACGGCGCAGGATTAATTGGAGTGGAAGGAAATAGAGTAGGCTTATAACCAGGTCTTTAGGCCAGGCCAAATGGGACTGGGCTGAGATGAAGAAATTTATTTATATTTTATTTATTTATTTGTTGCATTTGAACATTTTTTAAGAGCGTAGGGTGAAAATTAGCTTCCTCCATTCAGAGCTGTTCTGCGCTATTTTTTTTCTGTACTGTGCCTATGTATTAATTTAAAGAAAATTAAAATAAAAAAAAATCAGATACAATCAATATACAAGGACTTAATATTTAAGTTAGTATGGAAATTGCTTGTATGTATTTTGATAAATGTACGGTAAAGAATGAATAAATAAATATGCATGCAAAATAGAAATTAACTTATAACATTGTTATCCAAGATCAATATATTGTAATAGGGACCCCACCAGATCATGGGATATCCTTAAGGTAAAACACGAGATGTTTTTTGCTAACCGTAATTAGGCATTCTCAAAACACGAATCAGTCAAGACAAAGATCCTCGTGACACCAATATTGTTGACGTCGCTTGGGTAGGTTATCTGAATATTATTTTCGACATGAAAATAAGCTGAATGCAGAATATGTAATGTAGGTAAGAGTATTACACTGTTTTGTATGGGCGTCTCGACATTGGTTAAGACTATATTATTATTCCATAGACATTACGGATATTATAAGCACAATATAACGTGTACAACCGAAGCACTTGTAGGCTTTTGTGTTATTATTATTATTATTCCCGCAGAAAGCTTTAGTCTGGCTGCATGTATGGAGCTTCACCGTAGTTGGTGAAGGGTGAAACAGGCAGCAGCCAACAGTATCGTCGCGACGAAATAATAATCACGTGTGCTTATTCAGCTCGTCCACATTACACGGTTGTATGAGCATTTTTTTTCATACTTTCTATGCATTTCCCGGTGGAATTTGATGGATTTCTTTACAGGTCAACCACCTTTTTTTTGTTGAGAGTCTATTCAGTTTATGAATGAATAAGTGAGGTTTTTTAGATCCTTTCTGTCCCTTAAATATCTTAATTTCTAACTCAAAAAAAATTACAGTGAATTTAAAAAGAAATTGCAAAATAATTTTTTTGAGATAAGTTTAATCATACAATTACAATAATCATTACTTAGTAATGATTTCTATTTTCCAGGCTTTTTTTCATCCTCAACCTTTCTGATGTCTTCGATGAACTCTTTTTGTTATATACCTATCTTTCGTTTAATTTCAGAAAAGCTGGACGTATCAAAGTACATATTATGAATTCATGTTATTTATTATAAAGTTAATCACCTGAGAAATCGTTCGTCCGAATTTGATTTATTTTGTAAACACTAAATTAATTATTTGCTTTTTTCATACACAAGACTAGAGCATAAAACAACGCCAGACTTAACAAAACCTAACCTAAAATCAGTCAAACGTTCGATATGCAGAACGCGTTCATAAAATTCAAATAATTCATTGATTGAGTTTGGCGTTAATTTTGTAAAACTCCATGTTTATAAAATGGAAGAAAACACAATTGGTTTATTAAGTTGATTTACTTTATATATTTAGTTATGTTGCAACATGGTTTCGACTAACAAAGTCATTTTCAAACTTATAATTAACTTTTTACTTAAAAAATCACCAATGTCTTTCATTTTACAAATGGAATACTACATTCATTCACTGTGTCGGTGTTAAGGTTAACGTGAGCTCCCGTGGTAGTACTTTGCCACGGCTAGCTTGGGGGCCACGTTACAAGATATGTTCCTCTTAAGTAGGTGGGTACTAATATACAAAATAAAAAAAATAATAATTATAATTATAAATACGATTTATTCAAGGGAATAAATTATATGCATGGACCAATGCAAAATAAACTCAAACAATAACACTGACGTGTTCACACAGTAAAAAAAAAACACATGTAAGTACTATTATCATATAGTAATAGAATATAAGTAATGTACAAAAATTATAAATAAAAAACAATTACTTCTTCGATGCGCTGGCTAAACGCGAGGGCGCGACCCTCAGCGATTGTAGTACAATTAACACAATGTCTATATATGTGTCACGAAGAGTCCAGTTGCAGTGCACAAATATAGTTCCCGATGAACAACTTCACAATGGAATATTTTATCAATAGTCTATTAATCACTCGTCGAATATATGATATTGCAATCAAATTAAAAAAATAGTCTCAGATGATAGTAATGAAATTCACTTTTCAATTTATTTCTCACTTTCGATGAATCACTTCTCACTTAGGTATTTGTATATCGTAAATACCTAGCAGACAAGGCGAGTACTATATCGGTGTTACGCGCACGGATGTTGAAAAATTTCTGAACTCTCGTCCTTGAACTGCGCTGGCTTATATAGTTCTCCGGGGCGGCAGACAGAGACAGAAATAAAATTGTTCTGTCTCCTTCTATGTCCTTGTACTTTTCTTCAATGGCAGTATAAAATAGTATGTATTTTAAATTTGATTGCTTTATCATAATATGAAGAATATTAAAATGATTAAAATGCGATGTTTTTTCTTTCTTGAAGTTACAGCCGTTTTTCGGAAGATAATTATCAAACAAGATTATTTACATACATTTGAATTATGGAACAAATACATAACTTATCTTAACATATGCAAAATTATTTACAATCAATTTTCACCTAGATATCTACATCTCTAAACAACAATTTATTTAATTAAATACATTTTCATGTTCTTTTGATATACATAGGTATCGTAGAATTTTAAAACAATAGTTATGACTCTAAGATTACCATAAAGTTTGATCCTATACCTACCGATACAATTTACTTAGCAACATCAATTTATAATTTACATACTCGATCTACTTTAAATATAAAACAAATCTCAATTGTAACATATCGTCATAATATATTATTGAAATCATTAATTATTATTAGTGTACACCTCTGTCTATCAACAAGCAATTATTTACATATTAAACATTATTCTTTCTTATAATATCCAATTATTTACATACGTCCTTAATCAAATTTATAATTACAATTGTTGTTAAATATGCAAAACTTTCTTTATACCTATCTCAATGCCAGATATTAAGTCCAAATTATATTTTCCAATATAGTGACAATATCCCATAAGTTGTGTGACTTGATAGATATTTATAAGATACAATGAATCAGTGATACAATTAATCATTGGATGAACACATCTATATAATTATAATAAAATTAATTCTTTCCGTACTAGTAAATATTAACTACCTACTATATTATTTACATTTTTACATATTTAAACATTTCTTTTACTCAATTATTTACTATATGCGATATTTACACAGGTTAGGTATATTTTAGGATCTCTCATAATGTATTATCACATACATCATATCAAAAATCATACAAAATAAATTACAATTAAAATATTACTATACCTAGCGCGGACATTAGTCATTATTATTAAACAGGTGTAAAAACAAAACACTTTGTTAAACAAAAGGGAATATCATAAAGCCATTAAGATTTTTGTAGAAAAAGTTACAACAAAATAAAATTACCCAGCTGCTAAGTGAGTAGTCACCAGAACTCTCATTGTTATATGGGATAGTTATAATCCTGCCATTGTTTATTTAACTTTCACTAATACATACAATAGTATCTAAGTGCAGGTAGATATATAGGTACATAAAAATAGATGCATCAATATTTGGATTTTTCTAGACTTTCTTGCGAACTCTATTATTTGAAATAAATATTCCCGTATCCACAAAACAATATTATATTCATCATAATGTTTTCCGTCATAATTAATTAGCAATGCATATCAAATTCGACACCCCCTTCTTGACGGAAAAATTATGTTCAATGATACCTTAATTATTCTTAATCAATTACAAGTCCCGAAAAAATAACATCATTCTTAAATTATTACATATACAATCAATAATGTGTGCAAACTAGATAACCAAGGTATGTACCGATATATTTAAAAATTTACTCTAAACCCGATAGGCGCCAACTCATTCTTCTTATTTAGATGTTCGACGGAGAATGAGTAAGACCGTCATGCTCAATGATAATATTATCGGCAACACACCTGTATCATCCCATCTGCACACCACATATTAGGCAAAAAATAAAAACATAATTATTGCCAACTTATAGCCTATATACAGATCATCTTAACTAATGTTGTGTGAACACGTCAGTCCTACCTATCTATTATATACAATTATTTACAACTTAACACTTATCTTACCTACATGTTATCCTAAGCTTACCTAAACTCTACTTAAACTGCGCAGTTTAACTAATATTTACACTAACTACCTTTCTACATACACGCACTTACCTAACTATTTATATATTTACAATTGATTAATTATGAAAGAATTATTTATATTGCACTCATATTTACACGCGATGATTTAAGGATACTAGGTATTTATAATTACAATTTACAACGATTATGATTTTTTTTTTTAAGAGACACGTATAATATATTTACTCAGCCGTTTCTTCTAATAGCTCTCCGCCAACTTCCTCTTGTACAGACTCGATGTCTTCCGTAGTGTTTGGGGCTGATCGAAGGTTATCTACGTGAACCTTGATAGGTTTTCCACGTCTGTCAATCCAATATATGTTTCCTCGGCCAACCGACATCAAAACAGAGTAAGGCCCTGACCATTTTGGCGCAAAACCTCCATGAAACCCAGCTAAGTGATTTGAAATAGGATGTTCTTTCATCATGACTTCTTGACCGGTGGTAAATTTAGGTATGGTGGTCGTCGCAGACGCATATTTTTCACAATAACGTGCTTGATTTTGACGTATTAAGTTATCCTCGTCTGTGCGGTCACGTGCTTGTTCCACTTGATCGTTATCCGATGCAGGTATATGTGCCCATTCTCCTGGCTGCTTCCGTTCATATCCTAATAAGGCCTGTGATGGGGTTACTCCTGTAGCGTCGTTACGTCGACCTCGAAGCGCTCCAATTATTCGAGGTAAACACTCATCCCAATGACGATGTTCTCTATTGAGAAGATGAATTCTTAATCCCTTCTTGATTTCCTGGTTTCTTCTCTCCGTTATGTTCGCTCTGGCATGGTAAACTGCAGTGGTCCAATGTTGGCATTGCCAACGCTCGATGGCCAACTTCCATGATCTATGTATAAATTGTCGTCCATTATCTGAGAGTATGGCCCTTGGATAACCATATCGTGAGAATACTTCCGTTTCCAGGATCCTTACAATTTGAGATGCTTGTCCAGTCTTTATTGGAAATGCTTCCACCCACTTGGAAAACATATCGGTGACTACCAGTAGGCACTTGTTTCCTTTCAATGATCGTGGATAAGGCCCCATTAAATCTACTGCTACAATTTCAAAAGCATGCTGTGCTTGGTATGCTCCTAAGGGAGCATGTGGACGGTCGGGCAAAGCTCTTGCTTTTGCGCACACGATGCATCTTTTTACGTATCGCCGTATATCACTGTTCATTCCGGACCATAAATAGTATTGTCGGACAGCTCTGATCGTCTCTTTCTCTCCAGGATGTCCTGCTCGACACCCATTATGATAACTTTTGATCACTTTCGAGATCATAAATTTAGGTACGATCATTTTCTCTGTCTCACCATCTTCCATAGCACGATAAAGGCAACCGTCACGTAATCGATAAAATTGATTTTCTGTATTGGGATTGGAATTGTCCGCCGAAACTTGATGCTCTAAGCTACTGATGAGCCTCATAATCCTAACATCAGATCTCTGAGCCATACGCACTTTATCTGCTAATCCTATGGTAATATCTTCGTCACTGGAAGCTTGATGTTGACGTGACGATCCTAATTCATCTTCAATATGCATCACTTGTGGAACATTGGATCCTGTCTTCCAGCCTTCCTGGTGTACTGCTGGATACATGGCTCTACTAATTTCCGTATCTGGGTAAGTAAGAACTTGCTCGGGGCTACGAGAAAGATAATCCGGAAGTTGATTCTTCTCGCCGGGACAATGTTCAATGGTGAAATTATATTCTTGAAGAAGCAATGCCCACCTTGTAAACTTGGCTCGTTCATCCTTGGCGCTGTCCAACCATGTTAAGGCTCTGTTGTCGGTCCTCAAGATAAAATGTCTACCTTCTAATAAGGCACGGTATCTTTTGATGGCCCACACTGCGGCCCATGCTTCTTGCTCATTGGAGTGCCATTTTCGCTCAGCGTCAGTAAAACGAGCACTTGCATAAGAGATAACATCTCTACCACCATCTGAACGTTCATGAAATAATACTGCTGCAACACCCAGCATGCTAGCGTCCGTTTGTAAAATAAACTTTCGGGTAAAATCAGGTCTGCATAGGGTCTTTGGCTTAGTCATCTCAACCTTGATACGCTCCATTGCTTGGTTAGCACGTGTATTCCATTTAAATGGTCTTTTAACACTTAACAAATCTGTAAGTGGTGCTGCTAATTCAGAAAAACGAGGTATATACTCCCGCAGCCAGTTGCATAAACCTAGAAAAGCGCGTAATTGTTTTCTGGTTGTTGGGACAGGAGTGTCCATTACGCTAATCTCGTGTACCTTTTGTGCCTGGTTTCCGGAAGCTGTTACAACATGGCCCAGGTAGTCTATTTCCTTGGTGACAAGTTTACATTTATCGGCCGCACATCGAAGACTATACTGTTGTAATCTTTCCATAACCAACCGTAGATGACGTTTATGTGACTCCCAATTTGGTGAATATATTATCAGATCGTCTAAGTAAACAAGTACAAATTCTCGTAAGTAACCTGCAAGCACTTCCTGCGACATGATCTTCTGAAAGGTTCGAGGAGAACCCTTCAAACCAAAAGGCATAACTTTAAATTGATAAGATGCGCCATCAGGCGTGGTGAACGCAGTATAAATCTTGGAATCCTCATCCATTGGCACCTGCCAGTATCCCTTCTGTAAATCTATTGTTGAGAATAACTTTGCGTTGCCCAAGTCTTTAAGTGTCTCATGAATGATAGGTAAGGGAGAAGCTGCATCTTCGGTGACGTCATTCAGTTTTCGGTAATCTACACAAAATCTATACTCGTCTTTGCCTTTCTTGGGAACCATAACGATTGGAAAGCTGTACGGAGATCTGCTTGCTTCAATTACTCCATCCGCTAGCATTCCTTCAAGTTGGGAGTATAAGTTACGTTTCTTAGCATCTGACAGCTTATAAGGTGGAAGTCTAATAGGTGCGTTATCCCGCAGTGTGATGGTGTGAGGTTGTAACGGCGCAGGACCAGCATATGGCAAGAAGATATCCTTAAATTCATCCAGAATCTCGTTCAGCTCCTCATGTTCGGTCCTGGACAATGTGGCTGGTAGTTCTGGAAACTCTACTTTTCTTGAATCGATACCAGCTCTTCTTACTGGCAAAAGGTGCGTTGTCATCCGTTCCTCTCTTCCAAAATGTAAACATCCTCGATACAGGTCCAAAACTGCCTGATGTTTAGCCAACCATTCTATGCCAAGAATTATGTCTTCCCGGAGATCTTCTGATACCAAAAACTCCTCCTCCATTATTGCCTCCTGTACCTGCATCCTCAATGAAATCGTTCCATGTACATCCATACGCGTACCGAAATTTGCCAACTGCAATTTTTTTATGGATGTATTTTGTACCTTTCCCTCTACCAGGGATAACTTGATAAGGTTGTGGGATGACGCTGAATCCACCAATGCAATTCGCTCCTTGCCGCTTATTTGTATTCTTATCTTAGGAAGAACGACACGCCCAGGGTTGGTGATGATATTACACTCAGGAGTTACTTCAACTTCAATGGCATCGAAGTCTTCTACAGGCAGCCTCCTTGGAACATGCATATCCTCCACTTGGATATGTCCGTGGGATGTGTTATCCACGCTTTGTTCACTCTGGAGACTCCTATTTCCTCTTCCTTCACCATCCGAGTGTATCATCGCTTCGACAATAACTGTCTGTACTGCTGGCTCTTCGTCTGGGTGGGGTTCTTCGATGGTGGCCGTATCTCTTAATCGCGGTGCCCTTGGGTTGGACGAGGTCCGAACTGTCCTTGACCCGGGCGTTGTCCGTTTAAAGGCCGATTATTAGATTGAGAAGCTTGTCCGTTATGTGGAGAATTTCGTCCGTTTCGTCGAGAATCTTGTCCGTTATGCTGAGTGTTTTGTCCGTTATACTGAAAGCTTTGCGAGTTTTGTTCGTTGTTCCAGGAGTTATGATTGCGTCCGTTATTTCGATAGTTACGATAATTGCGTCCGTTATTCCGAGAGTTATTTCCGTTGTACCGTGGGTACTGTCCGTTCCGTCTCGTATTGTGTTGCACATTGTTATCGCCTCTTTCCATCGGTTCATCTTCTCTCTCCTCCCTGTGTGTTGTTTCTTGATAAAGAGCTTCGATTGGCGATTCAATGTCCTTCACCTTTGTCCATAATTCATCAAAACTACTCCCGACGTTCCTTCCGATCCTTTCACGATATTTCAAAGTCATAAGTCCGACAGTACGAAGAAGTAATGCGTGTTTCCAAGGTTTATCCCCATACACGTTGGAATATACCCGTGCTTTTCTTTCGAGAAATGCAATTCCTGACTCACGAATGCCTTGTCCATTTGTCAAGATATGTGATTTAAGGGCCGTCCTGTATTCCTCACCGGTGTATCTTGCTACAAAGAGACTTTTAAATACGTGCCACCTAAAATGGTTACTTCCTGTTCTCTGCCACCAAAACTGAGCCGATCCCTTAAGCTTTTTAGCTACTTCTGCAACACGGTCATCTTCATGTATATCTACTTTTCTGAAATAGGTCTCACAGTACCTAATGAATTTATCTGGTGATTCTTCGGGCCTCCCCTCGAAAGTCATCGGAACGCCGTCCCTCCTTTCGTTCATAACATATATGACTTCTCGCTGTATCGTTTGAATCTCCTGTTCTTGTAGACTTCTGGACGTATTTGTATTTTCCTCGGACTCCGTGGTAGTTCTCCCCGAACTCCTTAAGTCCTCACGAGATACGACAGACATAAATACATATTTAAACAATAATAAAAATCCACCGATGCCTATAGTTGCACCACCCACAATAAGAGGAAACATTTTAAATGATTAATTATATAAAACAATAACACAAATAATCAGGTTCGTTTTAGCGATTATACCGATAATAGGTATTTTTTCGCTAAATCCACCACGTTGGGACCGCCAATATAACGTGAGCTCCCGTGGTAGTACTTTGCCACGGCTAGCTTGGGGGCCACGTTACAAGATATGTTCCTCTTAAGTAGGTGGGTACTAATATACAAAATAAAAAAAATAATAATTATAATTATAAATACGATTTATTCAAGGGAATAAATTATATGCATGGACCAATGCAAAATAAACTCAAACAATAACACTGACGTGTTCACACAGTAAAAAAAAAACACATGTAAGTACTATTATCATATAGTAATAGAATATAAGTAATGTACAAAAATTATAAATAAAAAACAATTACTTCTTCGATGCGCTGGCTAAACGCGAGGGCGCGACCCTCAGCGATTGTAGTACAATTAACACAATGTCTATATATGTGTCACGAAGAGTCCAGTTGCAGTGCACAAATATAGTTCCCGATGAACAACTTCACAATGGAATATTTTATCAATAGTCTATTAATCACTCGTCGAATATATGATATTGCAATCAAATTAAAAAAATAGTCTCAGATGATAGTAATGAAATTCACTTTTCAATTTATTTCTCACTTTCGATGAATCACTTCTCACTTAGGTATTTGTATATCGTAAATACCTAGCAGACAAGGCGAGTACTATATCGGTGTTACGCGCACGGATGTTGAAAAATTTCTGAACTCTCGTCCTTGAACTGCGCTGGCTTATATAGTTCTCCGGGGCGGCAGACAGAGACAGAAATAAAATTGTTCTGTCTCCTTCTATGTCCTTGTACTTTTCTTCAATGGCAGTATAAAATAGTATGTATTTTAAATTTGATTGCTTTATCATAATATGAAGAATATTAAAATGATTAAAATGCGATGTTTTTTCTTTCTTGAAGTTACAGCCGTTTTTCGGAAGATAATTATCAAACAAGATTATTTACATACATTTGAATTATGGAACAAATACATAACTTATCTTAACATATGCAAAATTATTTACAATCAATTTTCACCTAGATATCTACATCTCTAAACAACAATTTATTTAATTAAATACATTTTCATGTTCTTTTGATATACATAGGTATCGTAGAATTTTAAAACAATAGTTATGACTCTAAGATTACCATAAAGTTTGATCCTATACCTACCGATACAATTTACTTAGCAACATCAATTTATAATTTACATACTCGATCTACTTTAAATATAAAACAAATCTCAATTGTAACATATCGTCATAATATATTATTGAAATCATTAATTATTATTAGTGTACACCTCTGTCTATCAACAAGCAATTATTTACATATTAAACATTATTCTTTCTTATAATATCCAATTATTTACATACGTCCTTAATCAAATTTATAATTACAATTGTTGTTAAATATGCAAAACTTTCTTTATACCTATCTCAATGCCAGATATTAAGTCCAAATTATATTTTCCAATATAGTGACAATATCCCATAAGTTGTGTGACTTGATAGATATTTATAAGATACAATGAATCAGTGATACAATTAATCATTGGATGAACACATCTATATAATTATAATAAAATTAATTCTTTCCGTACTAGTAAATATTAACTACCTACTATATTATTTACATTTTTACATATTTAAACATTTCTTTTACTCAATTATTTACTATATGCGATATTTACACAGGTTAGGTATATTTTAGGATCTCTCATAATGTATTATCACATACATCATATCAAAAATCATACAAAATAAATTACAATTAAAATATTACTATACCTAGCGCGGACATTAGTCATTATTATTAAACAGGTGTAAAAACAAAACACTTTGTTAAACAAAAGGGAATATCATAAAGCCATTAAGATTTTTGTAGAAAAAGTTACAACAAAATAAAATTACCCAGCTGCTAAGTGAGTAGTCACCAGAACTCTCATTGTTATATGGGATAGTTATAATCCTGCCATTGTTTATTTAACTTTCACTAATACATACAATAGTATCTAAGTGCAGGTAGATATATAGGTACATAAAAATAGATGCATCAATATTTGGATTTTTCTAGACTTTCTTGCGAACTCTATTATTTGAAATAAATATTCCCGTATCCACAAAACAATATTATATTCATCATAATGTTTTCCGTCATAATTAATTAGCAATGCATATCAAGGTAGTAGAATTCCATATCGAAAAAATAAAACAGGTGTTTTATTCTACTAAAGATTATATTTTGTGAGAGAGACGTCTTTCGTCTTATGATTGACAATGTCCTCATAAGACGAAAGACGTCTCTCTCACAAAATATAATCTTTAGTAGAATAAAACACCTGTTTTATTTTTTCGGAATACTACATATTTTTCATATATTTTAAATTTGTACCATTTTTTTTATTTGTATACTAAATTGCATAGAGTGTAGAGAAATGATATGTATTGATGAAGATTGTATTTAGTAAAGTATATCATATTATAATTTAAAAAGCAACAACGATTATTGTTTAATAAATAAATAAATAACTTTATAAAAATAATCCAAAAAAATGACATTAAGGCACGTCCAGGAGAGCTAAAAACAGTTTGTATCATTCTAATCACAACAACTTCACAGTTCCAATAATATTGTGTGAAGAAGTAACTTAATTTGATTAATTGAAATACTCAATAAAGATCGTTCCTTCGCTTTAATGATCCCAATATAAAAAGTATTGCATTTAATGTGGGCAATGTTACGTATAAGTTTCATATCACGATTTTCGTTGAATAACGATAATTATAACCTTTTTTTATCATTATATATGAAAGCTCACTCGAAAGTTATTATTTTTGTTATTTCAGCAATTTTGTGTTCGTATGTAATAATAATTTGCAAGCAGAAGTAAGCGCTGCTTGTATGCTTTATATGAATATTGCTTATGTGAATAGCGAACAGTGATAGATATTAAAATCAGTATGTAGGTATGTGCAAATGCAAGCTACCCCCTCCGTACCAACAAAAAAAAATTGACATTCAGGATGGGTGACAAAGCTCATTGCTGAATTTAAGATGCAAAATGTCTTTATTGTTCGAAAACCTGGCTACTACAAGACACTCGAAAACTTACGAATTTTATACCCTATGGTAGGTTATTAGGTTTGTAACAAAAATAGGGGTTGAAAATTCCTTTTTGGAAACAGTAAATCAGGTTCAGACATTTTAAAGAGTGATATTCGGGTTCCAGAGCCTCAATTCATCAATCCCGAACAAATAAATTTTATTTGAATCTACTTATAAATATAAGAAATCTACGATTTACGGGCTGTTTCACCACCTCTGGATAAAGTGCCAGATAGCCAATCCAACACAAATCTAACGGATAAAACGAAAAATGCGTTTCACGACTCCCTGACAGCGCTATCCTATAGATTAAGTTCCAGATAAGTTATCCGGCCGATAAGTCTTAGATAGTGTTAAACTGTCAAAATTTGTTTACATGTGCGTTGCCTAGATATATTCCTAGGCAACGAACGATATATTCCTACCTACGTGCATACATTCATGCAAAAAAAACTCATGAAATTACAACGTTGCCACTGCTATCTGGCGGATAGCAATCCGTAAGAAATCTGTAGGTGGTGAAACGCTCGCTTCAGTTTATCTTGTAGATTAATTTATCCTGAGGCTTGTTACCTAGAACTTTATCCAGAGGTGGTGAAACAGCCCGTTAATCATTTATCAGTTTATTCTTGCGATAAACTTCCCCCCTTTGTACATTGTACATTAACTAATATTTTTACGATAATTTGTATTGATTGTAACTAATATATGAACAGTGATGTATTAAGCAAATAAATAAATAAAATAAATTATATTGACCCAAAGATTATTCAAGAAAGTTTGTTATTATCAATTCTTAATAAGTGCGTAGATTTAAACCAAAGCATGAATATTGATTGAGGATTGGAGTGGACGTGTCATTCAACGTGCGTAATATAAATCGTGTTTGTTTGTTGTCGGCGTCGAATGAAGCGAATATTTTAGTTCGAAATCAATTTCTATCCCGATATCAAATATTAGTGCTTAAATCAAAAATAATATTTATGTTTAAAGTGTAAATAAATATATTTAGATATTTAAAAAATTTGTTTAAATATTCAGCGACGGTCTATAAGAGACCGCCCGCTGTGGGTAGTTGTTATTTTTGTGTATATTTTTTCTTTTCAATCTTCTAATAAGCAAACAAAAATTATTAATTTAGAAATAATTTAAGTACTAATTTGTTTTTTCCTTTAATTTTTTTCATACAGTAAGTGTATTTGTTTATTTTATAATTCCTCCCAGCTCGGGGTAAGTGAGTTTTTTGTTTTTTTATGTATATACCTGTTAACTCAAGGTGATTTTTTCGTTTTATTTTTAATTTAATTATAAGTAGGTATAATATTTCACAAAGCCTCCTTAAATATTTACATGTAGGTAATACACCCATTTTATAATGGAGGAATGTGAGGTTCGTGATATCCCTCCTGATATAGGGGTAAACGCTGTTATTACTGACCCCCCAGAGACACCGAAAAAAAGAAAACGAATTCAAGCAGGATCTGAAATAATAATTAACGAAAATGCTTCTCCTGCTCAGATTACGAGCAGTGTGAACCAAATCGAATATTTATATACACCTGATATCCCTGGTCCATATGTGGTGTTTGTTCAGAAGTCCGACGACTCCCAACTTCATCCACTAACGTTTGGTAATTTCCTATTCAGGAAAAACTTGCTAAATATAAAACCTGACAGTATAAGAGCCGAAAACAGATACAAAATCTCGCTAACTTTTAACAATTACTTAACGGCTAATGCATTCGTTAAATCTGCATTCATCGTAGAAAACAATCTAAAAGCTTTTGTCCCTTTATATAAATTATTAAAATCGGGCCTAGTCAGAGATATTCCTCTGGAATTGTCTGAGGCCGACATTGTAGATAATGTCTCCACATCTGGGGGCACAATTAAGGTAACAAAAGCCCGTAGGTTAAATAGAAAAAAAGTAGACAAAGACACTAATAACATTACTTGGGTCCCTTCAACTACTTGTATCCTAACATTCCGTGGGCAAATTTTGCCAAAAAACATTTATTTATTTTATAATTCTTTACCGGTTGAACTTTATTCTGAGCCTACCATCATCTGTCACCTTTGTGCCAGATTTGGGCACTTAAGGAAAAACTGCCGATCCAAACCTAGGTGCGCAATATGTAGCTCAACTGAACATAATAAGGATAACTGCACATCTAAGGAGATAAAGTGCCCCAACTGTAACGGAGACCATAGCGCCCTGCACTCTAGCTGCCCTGAACTAAAAAGGCAGAGAGACATTAAAAAAGTTATGGCTGCGGACAACTTATCGTTCGCCCAGGCCGTTAAGTTGTTCCCTAAACCTTGCAAACCTTATAGTGAAATTGCCAAACCCTCAGAAGGGAATCACCCTATAGCCCAGATCCCCAATAATTCCTCATTCACAACACGACGAGTAATTAGTTCGTCGAAACCTAACCCAGCTATCCACAAAAAAGTTCAATCTCTGTACAATGATAAAACCTACATAGATAATCTTTATTACACTAACGGGAAGGCTGTAAACCCTAGCCCTGGATGTGCTTACCTTTCAGCCCCGGATTCACTTATTTCAGCACCTTCTGATAACGAATCCACGAATGACTTCAGTACTTTTATTAATAATAGTAGTACTAAAACTCCCACCGATGAGACAAATTCTTTGAAATCAGCCTTAGAGCTGTTGCTTGACATTATTCTTAACAAATCTGATACATTTATATCTAAAATATTCCCTCTAATAAAAACTATTTTAGAAAATGAGAAAATTCAAAATAAATAGTCATATTCTCAGCATTACGTTGGAGAGTGCCATTTTAATTTTCTTTAATTCCATTATTACCTCCATTTTTATTAATATTTTCAAAAGAGTCAGGTATTAATCATTTGACTATTCTCCAGTGGAATTGTAGAAGTGCAATCTCCAACAGAACAGATATTATATATCTGTTAAAGCAATATTCTGTTCATATTGCTGCCTTATCAGAAACATGGATCAAACCCCATTATACCTATAATATTCCCGGTTATTCCGTTTTTCGTTCTGACAGGGCTGAAGGCAGAGGAGGTGGAGTTGCCATGTTGGTTAAGTCGTCTCTCCATTGTTACGTTATTCCCATCCCAGAAAATCCCTTTTTAGAAATACTAGCTCTCACTGTTGACGGTATTGGGTACGTCTCTGTGTATATTCCCCCTAATGGTGGATTTGACATTCATTATTTCAACTCAATTATTCCCTTACTTCCATCTTCATTTTTTCTACTAGGGGACTTCAATGCCCACTCCACCATTTGGGGATGTTCCATCTCTGATAGAGCGGGAAATCAACTTCTGACATTTGTGGATAAACACGATTTATGTATTTTAAATGACGGTTCCCCGACCAGGCTCTCTTCTCCAAACCAAAATCCAAGTGCAGTAGACCTTACAATCTGCACAGGCAACCTGGCTTGCTCATCAAGCTGGAGTATCCTAGACGACCCATTTTCCAGTGATCACTACCCAATTTTTGTTAGCCTAGCTGTTACACTTTCCAGAAATGTATCGTACAGTAGAAGATTATTCAGTATCAAGAAGGCTAACTGGGACAGTTACTCAGAGACCGTTAAAGAATCCGTTTCTAAAATGGGGAATAACACAAATACTTCTGTACAAGAGCATTATGATGATCTAACACAGATTCTGTACGATGCGGCCAACATCAGCATTCCAATAAGAAAAAATACCAACAAACAGATTAAAAATGCTCCTTGGTGGGACCAGGAGTGCTCTAATCTTATTGCCGAAAGGAAACAAGCTATGCACACCTTCAGGAAAAAATTTGATCTGGAATCATTTATCAAGGCAAAGGCTATACAAGCTAAAGTAAAAAAAAAATTGAGAGCCAAAAAGCGTCAAAGTTGGCAGAACTTTTGCTCTTCACTGTCCCCAAATTCCCCCCCCTCTTATGTTTGGAGTATGATCAGGCGCTTCAAGGGCTCCTTCCAAATTCCCAAAATTACTGCCCCCCTATCTGACTGGCTTCCAGATTTTTTGAATAATTTGGCTCCTCCTACTGTCCCGCATTTGGAACAATTAATTCCTCCATGTGTTCCTGATAATGATCCTAATCATAGTAATAAAAGCTTGCAGAAGGAAATAAATATGCACGAATTAAAAGTCTGCTTACTTTCAGTTAAGCACTCTTCTCCTGGTGAAGACAAAATTCCGTACATTTTCTTTCAAAGAGCCCCGGATATATTTTTATCATCTTTTCTCATCCTTCTTAATAAAATATTTTCTTCGGGAGATATTCCCAACTCTTGGAAACATCAGTTGATCATCCCTGTCTTGAAACCAGGTAAAAACCCAAAACTGGGCTCCTCTTATCGGCCTATAGCCTTGTCTTCCTGTGCCATGAAAATTTTGGAACATATAATAAAAAACAGACTTGTCTGGTATATAGAGCACAACTCTCTTCTTCCTCCTTCACAGTTTGGTTTTAGAAAGTCCCTCTCCTGTGTAGATAATTTAAGCATACTGCTCACGGATATTCAGATTGCTTTTACTAGAAAAAAATTGACATCTGTTGTTTTCCTGGATATTACATCAGCTTTTGACAATGTCTCTATTCCTCTTCTTTTCAAAAAGCTCGTAAAACTCATGATTCCTCACAAAATGGCTGCCTTGATCTTTCATATGTTTTCTGAGAGAAGTATCTCAGTGACCGGAGACGCTCCTGGAGAGTATAGGAAGGTCTGGAAAGGCTTACCTCAAGGGTCAGTTTTGAGTCCAATCCTGTTCAACATTTATTGTTCAGATCTCCCTACAATCTCTAACGACTGTCAATTGATACAATATGCTGATGATATAGCGATCTATACATCTACCCAGAATATTGATTGTGCGGAAAGAGCTTTATCAAACTCATTAAAAACTTTAAATTCATGGATGGAACGAAATAACTTATTCCTATCTCCTCAAAAGTCTAAAGTTGAAGTTTTTTCCAGAAAGCACGTGAATCCATCTATCTCGGTAAGGCTTAACGGAAATATAATCCCTCAATGTGAGGAGGTCAAATTTTTGGGATTAAACTTGGATAGGAAATTGTCATGGAATTCTCACGTAAACCATACAGTGACTAAATGCGAAAAAGGTTTGAATATTCTCAGAGCTATTTCAAGTTTGTCATGGGGTTCTCACCCCTCTTCCATGAAAAATATGTACAACGCACTAATCCGGAGTCATTTGGATTATGCAAGCTTCTTACTGACTCCTTTATCCAAAATCTTGGAGAACAAGCTAGACGTTGTTCAAACGAAATCACTTAGACTCATAGTTGGAGCCATGCCTTCAACTCCAAACAATTCTCTACAGGTGGAGTGTGTTGATATGCCACTAAAAATCAGAAGGCAGTATTTATCCGATTCTTTTTTTATAAGGAAGCGGATATTTATTGACCATCCATTGCTGAAAAGTCTCCCCATATTGCGTGATCTATGTGATGGTAATAGTTATTGGAGGAGGAAAGCGAGACCATATTTGTGTAATAGCTATAGTAATTTCATGACTCAATTTGGCGTTAAGCGTTATTCATTTCCTTCTCCTGTCTATGATCTCCCATTGGAAGCTATACAATTCTCTCCAAACATCATAGATAATATTGGCATCAATAAATCTCCCAAGAAATCTTCCAACGAAATAAATCAGATGTTCCTTTCAAAAGTTGATTCTTCTTGGCCAAATCATACCCAAATCTTTACTGATGGTTCTAAATACTCTGTCAATGATCATTCCGGTTCAGCAGTTCTCATCCCAAAACTCAATATAAAATCGATATTGAAACTTCCACCTGAAGCCTCGGTCTTCACAGCGGAGTGTGCTGCTATAAGCCGGGCTCTCGTTCTGTGTAATGATCACATATTAGACAGGGCAATTATCTTTACGGATTCATTATCTCTGGTACGACTTCTTGCTTCTGGCTCATCTAATGACAATTGTATTATACTGGAAATAAGGAAGAAACTATATGAACAGGTAGCGAGGGGAAGGGATGTTATCATAGCCTGGATCCCGGCCCACTGTGGTATCACGCCCAATGAGGACGTGGATGCATTGGCAAAGGAGGCTACCAGGAATGGTCTAGTTCCTGATAATTTTGAACTCCCCCTGAATGACATTAAGCGTACTGCCTTGTTCAGAGCTATGTCTGATTGGACCAACTATTGGAACGAGATCGGTAGGATAAAGGGATCAGTGTACTGGGGTATCAAGGAGTCTATCTCCAGAAAGCCATGGTTCCATAATTCCAAGTTTTCCAGATCGGAGATTGTCTCATTGACTCGCATGCGCTTTAATCACCACAGATTAGACAGTCATCTATTTAGATTAGGTTTGGTCTCGTCCCCTTTTTGCGAGTGCGAGCTCGATGTGGAATCTCTGGACCACGTCTTCCTCGGTTGCCCAATAAGAGACTCTTATAACTTGTATTATGAGATAACTGAAGTCCAGTATCCAATCAATATGTCTTGCCTCTTACACACTGATGCCCTGTCTGTATATCTCAAGATTCTAAAATCCGCCAAAAGAAATTTTATTATCTTATAAATTAATGCCTTAATATTACGTGACATCTTCCTAAAATATTGTACTTGGCACAAATCGTCCCACAAGGGACGGGTTGCCGTAATCTTATAAATAATAATAATAAACCAAAGCATAATTCATATTTTACACTTTCGTTCCTGCAAGTTCATACTATAGTTTAATCTTATGGGAATACAACCTTAGAATGTCAGTCACGTTTTGTGTTCACATATTAAATATTTTTTATTACGATTAGGTATAATATAAACCAATATTTATACAATGTATGGAAGTAAGTACCGAATGTGTGTACCATTGGATCGTTTTGTGCAATATAGATATGGAGTACTACTTCATTATAGTACAGTTTGTATATTTTTATTTAGTGCTTACATCAGCAACTACAATAGTACCTATATATGATTTTACTTGGATGGGAAATAAATCAAAAGAGTGGCGCTGCTGGTCGCTTGTATAAACTCTGACAACAAAATGTAACAGTATACTAATATTGTGTCGTAGGGTTTGTGACAAAAGAGATCACATTTGAAAGGCCCTAGGTCTATATTAATACAATGTGTTACACTACTTGACATTTGACAGTCTGAGGAAACAGTTTAATTATTTCAAATACAAATTTCAGAAAAAAATTAAGTAAATTTGTACCCCTCTTTATATATGAACGTTGCATATTTCAAAAATTTTCCTAACTTGTATTTCTGTTATTTTTTAATTGATTTTATGTGTCCTATAAAATGTGCATATGTTTTCATAATATTTTTTGAAAGGCTCACGTCGATGAAATAATTAATCAACTGTGACAAAAGCGTCTTAATGCTTACGAATTGGCTCTTACGTCCTAGCGTTTGGAAGACTTTGTACAATGTAATGCGCAAACATCGAGACGTCTGACTGATTTTGTCATCTGCACGTTGTGGTCACATGCAGTTAAACAAATTTGTTCATACTTTGAACATTCATGTACATAACGAATCTACAGTTTGTTTGGAATTTTCCAGATTCAAAAACAATACAGTGAATGAAAATTATGGAAATGTTGCGGAATGCAAGATTGAAAAATTATTGGAACCTTAATTTATTTTTACTGACGTAAAATGTTTTCTGTTTTTCACCATTTTCCAAGTGGTCGGTCTAGGACTGTTATGTAAGAGTAGTGTTTTTGATTAACGCTGCAACAAAATTTTGTACCAGCAGTTTCATCATAAAAATAATAATATTATACTTTTCAATACAGAGTGAAATGTTCTGAATATGCAAATGTACATACGTAGTTCTTCTCATGAATAAATATTTTACTGAATTGGTGTTTGCTTGATGCTATTGCAGCATATTTTCGTTGTTTTTTTTTTGTAAGTTAACACAATCTCCGCTATGAGAGCAAAGATTTAATATGAGTTTCAGAGTACTGTATTCTGAAAATGAATTATTCTTTACGACAAACGTACACAATTTTCTTTTGACAAGAAATTCTATAAAAAAAACCCAGTTGTTTATAGGTATTTTGAGAGAGTCGTGCTCAACTAAGCTGTTATCAAACTTGGCGAACTTAATAAAAACTATGATCGTCCTTTTTATTTTATTTATTTATCCTTTTTATTTTATTTATTTATCCTTTTTATTCTTCACTGTACATTGGTAACATTATTTCAAATCAATACAAAGTATCATAAAATAATCAGTTGTACAATTCAATGTAAGGGGGGCGAGTTTATCGCTAGAATGTGATGTATTTAATATAATATATAAGAACTAATCGTTATTTTTATGTAAAAACATTTTGTTTTTGTTTTTTGTAATTAAAAGAAAGTGTCGTTATAAGAAGAACACGCTGTATAATTTGTTTCCAGTGACGTATCAAACAAATGAATTCTGAAACCGTTTTGCGTGACATTCGCACATATTTTCTCTGTTTGAGCAGTTTGTTGTTCCTGCGCGAGTATGCGATGTAATGCTTACTTTTATTATCATCATCATTATTATTACACATTTAAAACATGTATAATAATTATCATACAGCCCATTCTGTAACACGTACGCCGCCTGCGTGTTTTAATAAAATAACCGAAGAACACTGAACTAACAGTACTCACATAAAAAAATAACATTTTATTGATTTATATACGTACCTATTTTATGGTTTTTATTTTATTGAATTATTGAATCATTTTATTTTATTCCATTATCTTATCTTTTCCATTTCATTCCATTGATTTGTCTGTTTATTTAGTTTTTCATAAATTCATTTGTCATCTTTATTATGCATGCAATAAATTATTGATTAATTGTCATATTAAATTTTTTAATTCATTGAATAATTTATCAATTTATTCATTGTGATTTTTTTGTTGCTAGATATATTGATCATTTGTTAATTTATTGTATTTATATTTTTTTATACGCAGCACGCCTCGATACAGGGCAACCTAGTGAGGCTGCTGCAATTTTCATATTCAAGCCACATTGGTATTTGAATGAATAAAGTATTAGTAAATACTTAAAAATTAATAAAAAAATAATTTTGAGCACGACAGAAACGTGATATTATAAAGATATTTTTTAAATTTCAATCTAAAATAACGATTTCTTCTGACGATTGTTTATTTGAAATAGCTATATCTATCATTGTTTCGAGTACAATAAACAAATTAATTGCTATTATTATTATATCAGTAGACGGTTCTTTTCTTGAATTACGCCGCGTTCACATTTTTTTTTTTATTTTATCACTTGTACACGGCGTGAACCTTTTACACGTTAAACATATAACAAGGTAGAAAAAAACAATTTGACAGACAACAACAACAAAAACTGATAAAAAATGAATTGGTACAAATTTATAAAAATAAGCATTAAGATGTAACAAAAATGGTAGTAATTAGAACAAAACAGCAAAAGTAATAGAATAAATCCATTAAATTAAATTATACAGAGACTGGACAAAATTTGATTAATGCAAACATTAAAAGACAGAATGAAATATACAAATTAAAATAAATATCCAATTAAAATAGTTCAAGATGATAATTGTCAAATTCGTTAGATTAGATGTCAAAAAAAAATAGAATCATTCATTAATAAACAACATACAAATTAAACATATAAATAGATTAAGAAATAATGTATAAAATTCGAAATAATAATTAATTCATAATAATATTAATAAGCAATGGACAGATTTTATGTCATTTGCAGACAGGTTCGATTGAAAATGTTGAAATAATCAATGACAATGATTTCATTCGAATATTTCTTCGGAAAATGCTCCGAATCGTCACCGAATGATTTAAGAAGTTTTCATCCAACTGTATGGACGTGGCCTATTGTAAACGGGTGCAAAATAATAACTAGGGTACGTACAGAAGGAATTTATTTGCAAACTAGAAAACATTGTTACACACAAAAAATTCATAATGGCATCATTACATATAATTTTTAAAATGAAACACGATAAAAATTATTAATATGAACTTCTACCAAGAACCGTCGGTCGATAAATTAAACTTTATCATTGCATATAGTAGTATTAAGCAGTATTATTGATGAGTATATACCTAATTTATTAATTGTGTCTGTGCACACGTAGTAGAATTTAGTTAGGTATTTTGAAACAAGTGTTTCTTTCTACTATAAGTTATTGATCACGAGAGAGACGTCTTTCCACTTATCAGGTCATTGTCGAAAGAAACACTTGTCTCAAACTATAAACTTAATGTTGCCAGATTGACAAATACTTTTTATCTGATTTAACACAAGTGATGAGTCGGGCCTTCAAATTTGTGTAGGATGACTCGCAGGTGTAAGTACTGCGTCAACTTATAATAATTATAATTATGGAAGATGAATATTACCCAGAGATTATTTTTTTTATGAGGAAACTGTTGCGATATCTAACATCACGAACCTATTTAATTTGTTATTTAATATTTTGTATGCACGCCGTAATAATAAAAAAAAATGATTATTTCGCGAAACTCACTTATTTTTCGAATTTTATTATCATTTTTACGACGCAACTTATTACTGTAACGATGTTTTTTTTATTATTAATATTTAGGAAAAATACATCACACAGCGGCTATAAAACGAAATAATAAACAACATTATTAATAACAAACAGATTTGTTTTTTTTTATATGTAATATGTTTTTTTTTGTCAGCGTCTGTGGTATTAGCGGCTCTAACGCACTAGTTTTGTAGACATTGAATTTAGAGTTTGAAATAATATTTAAATAAAAAAAATGTTTTTCTGTCTTTTATCTGGAAGTAATAATGGATCTAGTAAATCAAGTTTTTTTTCATACAGGCACTATGACAAAATCTTAAGTATAGGTATCTATTAATGGATTAGAAAAAGAAACTTTGTGAAAAATCATTTTAATTGAACTAAAATACCATCTATACCATCACGGCATATCCCACAAGTGGGGAAGCCAGCAGACCAGCTGCATGTAAGAAACATGCAAGCTGTCCTCTTTTTACATATTCTGATACATCTGACAATATTGCTTATATTAACATTTTCTGAGGTACCTATTTGAAAATATTGCAAATTTTTTACATAGGTATCCTAATATGTATAACTGAAAATATTGCTTAGTTTTTACATATTCTGATACATCTGACAATATTGCTTATTTTAACATTTTCTGAGGTACCTATTTGAAAATATTGCAATTTTTTTACATAGGTATCCTAATATGTATAACTGAAAATATTGCTTAGTTTTTACGTATATTGATATATTTTTAATGATTTTTTTTCTTTCTCTTTCAGGTAGGTACGCTCCTTGTGTTGCCATCCATCTAGTTTCTCAATAATTTTTAAAATAGTAAGTTTCCATTTTTTTATTTTTAATGTTTTTAAACATTTGGATGTTTTATATGAAAGGTGTCTCATTGATATCACAAATAAAAATATTTCTTTAGATCTTTTCTTACTTTCACTAGAATCATGAGATGAAAGGAAGAGAATACAATTAATATTAATATCGTCCCCTGCTAGTAAGCACACAAAAGATTTAGAATCACTGATCTATATTGTAGAAGCATAGCCTCTCAAAGTACACCGATGATGTAAAATAATGTCTTGGGTCTTTACTTTTCATTTCTGCATTTCAATGAGCTGAAAATTAAGAGTGATTTGTCAACGAATCTGAAAGAGACGAGCTTAATACTACAGGGGACCTTTCGTTGTCCCGGACATTTAATAAATGAGAGTGCTTCTCGAAATTATCGAGAATATTCTAACACGTGTTTCTCATACTATCGAGGTAATAAGAGAAATTCGATAAAATATATAAACGAAAACTTTTAATTTGGAAAATCAGCGTTTTATAAGAGAATGTCAATTAACGAAACTCATTCCTATAACAGAATATCAATTAACAAAATTAATGTCAATTAACGGTTTTTTATGTCCATAATTATTATAATTCGACAATATTCCTAACAAATGCTACGACAAAAAATGTGTTTTTTTTTGATATCTTTGATAAGTTGAAAAATTATTTTTCTGTTGTTGTAAATAAGTTTTAGTGTATATTAGGTAAGTTGGAAGAAATCACGCCTTTGCAATAAGCTCGCCCTCTGTATATTGATTGTATGGTTATTATATGAATAAAAAAAAATTAATTATCAAATTACTTGTAATCTATGTACAGTAATGGATAAATAAATATAAAAGATGCACCACATGTACCTATAAAACAACATTGTGTATTAGATTTTTTGCTTAATTTTTGATTTATAAACATCATAATTTATTTATGATGTTTTTTTTCTCTTCTCCATAAGTTTTCGAGTGTCCTGTAAAAGGCAGGTGTTCGAAAAAATAAGACATTTTACATCACAAATTCGGCGATGAGGTTTGCCACCCATCCTGAATGTCTTAATTTTATATTGGCACGGAGAAGACAGCTTGCATGTTTTATATGCAGCTGGTCTGCTGGCTACCCCACTTGTGGGATATGCCGTGATGGTATATTATGGTATATTATTATTTATTTATGTTGGACGAATGGTGAGAAGAGAAATAAACATCCATGAATATAAAAAGGACGCAAAGTCAATAGCAAACCTTTGCTGATTCTCGAAAAATCGATACCGTGGTGACGATATCTCTCGTTGTATCGAAAGTGTACCCGTATCAATAATTAAGATTTATCGTGTTTTCGAGATAAGTGATAATACGTACATAGTAATAGTAATAATAATATTTGAATGAAAGAAAGGATAGATGGGTCCCGTTCGGTCGATCATTTATTATTTATGGTGAAATAAAATTACGAGAGACAACAAGGCAGGGGAAAGGAAAGGGAAGGGAGAGCCAGTATCCTTATATAGGACGATCCGTCATCTCACACTACCATCAGGATCCGCAGCCTTCCTTCTGAACTTGAAACAGGAGTGTCTTGGAGAGATTAAAAATGAATACATATTTTAATATACCGACGAAAATTGTTGTAACAAAAGATTATATCAAACCTGTCGGTGGTTTTTGGAATACCATAAGGAACAAAAAAAAATATTACTTTGCCCTATAAAACTAAATATAGAAAAAAAAAACTTTGATATAACGCGATAAATGGAATATAATATTTTATTAACTTTATTCTGTGGATATATTTTGTTAATTTTGTATTGGACAACATTAAAGTGTCATTTACGTGCCAAAGCACCTCAAGGGAACTGTACATGAATTCCAGGACATTAATTTCA
The DNA here is from genome assembly GCA_947579605.1 of Athripsodes cinereus. Taxonomy (NCBI): domain Eukaryota; kingdom Metazoa; phylum Arthropoda; class Insecta; order Trichoptera; family Leptoceridae; genus Athripsodes; species Athripsodes cinereus. The sequence continues at coordinate 2,276,984 of OX388321.1, forward strand.
TCTATGTCATAATATAAATAAATAAATAGTATAAATAAGAATCTCGGATGCCTACATAAAAGTATCTACATCAGAAGTAGATATGATATTTGGACTTTCTTTTGGGAAGGTTAGAAAATTATCGTTAACGAATATTCTCCGTAAACATGGGTCTTAATTTAGAATTCTACTTAGGTATTATTCCATACAATGACTTGACGCTGTATCTCAAGCGAAGTTTGCAGAGAGAACGTTACATCATATAGATTTATCCTTTTTACATACATCTTTTGCACCTTCTACATTCATATAATTTCTCATATGCTAGTGAGGACTATTTTTGACAGAATCTAGTCTTCAGCAATTTTAATTCAATGATTATCAAGCAAAATTCCGAAATCGTAAAACTTGTAGCTTAGGCTCTTTCCCTTTCAAATACAGATTATATTTTATTTATTATATTTTTTGCTTTGTTAAAATCTTTTCTTTTTGTTGTATATTTTATAACAACGATGTCAGGAAAAATAATTTATTATCAATAAGTACTTTCTACAAAACTGATTCCCCATTCCAGAAATCTCTTATACATAGGATGAGGAGATGGGGGGGGGGGGTAGGCTCTCACTTTGCTCAAGTTAAATCTTTATTGTTATGATAATACCTACATATACTACTCCTATACCATCATGGCATTTCTCACAATTCGAGTAGCCAACAGATGCATGTTACAAACATGAAAACTGACCTCTATGTGCCAACAAAATTAATGATTTATATGTAGAGAATTCCATAATTAGGTAATCTGAAACAAGTGTTTACTAGACATAAGCTGTTATTGATCACCAGAGAGACTTCTTTCGACTTTAAAGGAGAGATTGATAATGACCTGATAAGTCGAAAGACGTCTCTCTCGTGATCAATAACTTATAGTAGAAATGAAATTTGTTTTATATTACCTAAGTAGTTATTTCAATTCATCTTATTTAAAAAGTTGTAAATTTTTTGTTTATATTTTTTACTATTAATTTATTAATTATTGTTTGCTATTGTTAATATTTATTTATTTCAATCAATATACGGCATTTGCCTTTTACAATACATATATAATAAACATAAAACATTTTGCAATCCTCAATACAAAATAAGAAATAATAATACAGTAAAATCTTAAATAATTAAATTATTATCGTTATTCTTTGGTAACTGTTTGATCTATCGACATTATGAATTATTTTAATGTCATTACAAATTTTATATATCAAATATATTAAATTTATGTAAACATGTACAAGGATTCTCACCGTGTATATTTTAAAGAAATAAAAACAGGATTGGTGTCCAACCACATTGCTGAATTTGTAAGATGTCAAATGTTTTTTTCGAACATCTGCCTTTTACAGGACACTCGAATGCTTACGGAAAAGAGCGGGAAGCATATTCTTTGCCGAGTGTTCCACGGCTCAAATGATGTATATAATAATATACAAGAATATGATACCTACTCCTTTGAAACCTTTCTACTGTTAGAAATATTAGCAGTAGCAACAGCGTTAGCAACCACATCTAGTGTTGTGGAATTCTGAAGAAATAATTTTTCGTAGAATTTTTTTTATTTTTTATTTAACAGTATAATAATAATAAATATTTTATTCAATCAATCAATAACAATGTAAAAATGTTGAGATAATTTATCACCAATATTGCTACAATTAATTATGAAACAAAAAAATGTTAGGTTAGGTTAGGTTAGGCACATAGAAAAAAGTGCTAATAACTTGATGTTTGACACCCCACATGCCTATATTCAAGTTAAAAAAATTGCAGGTACGTACATCGAAAAAGTGTAAATAACCTCTGATTTGGGCCTTAATCAGCCCGAAATGTACTGGGCGAAAGGTCATAATACCACTAAGAAAAATTATGGAGAGGAATTTCTCTTCCATCAGAGGAGAAATTCTCAGAGAAATTTCTCGTTCTCGAAAAATTTCTTTGGAGAATTTTCTCTTTTCATATCACTACCCACATCTGTCATATCCATTTTGCTTTACCATATTATTATCTTATTTCTGTTAAATGTCAAGCATTACATACATGCAGCAACAAACATATCATTATTTCTTCTTGAATTCTGATATGTTCAAATAAAGACACGTATACAAATAATATTTGAGTCAGTTCTTCTGTACGTACGTATGGATATATTATTTTGTATCGGTAAATTTATTATTGTATATCTGAATTTTTTTTGGTGTTAGGTTAAATATTATATTCTATCTTAAGCTAGAATATAATATTTAACCTAACACCAAAAGAATAACTTCTTTTTTGTTTGTGTTATTTATTTTTTTAATTTGGAACATAGTGTTAAATAAAATAATTTAACAAACTTCACTGGCTTGTGAAAAATGTAATATTTAAGTTGTACTATATAAAATGTAAAAGCTGTTTGTTTGTATTAATAAAATAAAATAAATAAATAAATAAAATAATGTCAGAATTATTTAATGTGTTTTAATTTAAAAATTCTTTTAAAAAATATTTGATTATTTTTTTCAATTTCTTCTTTTTCTTTGACGGTTGATGCATGCAATATGATTTAATCAAAAAATAAAAATGATACTCGATTTTTTAAATTTCTTCGAAACATTTGTTTCTTTGTTTGTTTGATGACAAAATACATAATAAGTAACGTGTATAATATGATACTTAAGTTTGACTAGAAGAAATTGTTTATAAAATCGCCGTCTCATGCACATTTTTTGTACAATTACGCACTTTATTTCCAGTAAAATTATACTTGTTTATTAATTTATTTAATTTGTGCATTCCTTCCTTCATACCATAGTGGTGTCTTCTACAAATGCGGTTGTGAGCAGAGTAGCTGCATATTATTTACTTTTGATGAGATGTGCAGACAGTGAGCCGCAAAGTGCAGGACTGTCATCTCGAAACGAAAAAGACCGAAAAGACCGAAGGTGATGGGCTGGCTATCAGCCCTTGACCCAAGACTTAGCTTACATGGGTGAAAAACTACATACACCCCATGCCATGCGAACAGTAAAGAAAAGTAAGTTTTAACATGCGAGTCGTCTCCATCGTTATACAAAAAAATAAGACGGTAAAGGATATGGAGGAAGAAGGGGCAAAAGTGACCTTGCTCATAGCTGAATATTCATATTAATGACACTGACAAACGGTCATTATTTTATTTTTGTTTAAATATTCTAAGAGTAACTCCAGGTATACAGAATAATACTAATAAAATATCAAAAGATAGAATACACGCGCTCCTGTCAACCTGTGTTGTATCTAACTTAAAAATATAAAAAAATGGCTCCCCTATTATGGCTTGATAAAGCTTTAGTATTATACACTACGTAGTATATTTAAATCATACCGAGAAAGTTTGACATACACAAAGCTCTGACGCGTATAAAATCTGAAGGTTTACCCCCGATGCCATCTAATTCTAGAACAATCTTATCTTATATCTCAAAAACGTCAAATCGCTTCTTATAAAATTAAATAAATAAATCTTTATTACTCAGATAACTAAATTAAAAAAAAATGCACAGTGAAATTATAAATTGCTAAAAGACGGATTCATAACAATACATGAGCAATTTCTTTCAGCGATTAAAACATAACATAATTTGTGTTTCAGACTTGAAAGATATTCATTGTTTTTTTTTTATCGTAAAGATATTTTTATGGATGTTCAGTTATTAAGGTATACTTCAGTATTTATAGAGATGAGACCATTGCCTCCTTAATATTATGTACTCATATTAAATATAGAATAAAATTACATTTAACAGATAACTACAGTTAAAATTTATGATGGAAATATACATACATAAGAAGATAAATAACTTATTAATAAGCACATAATATGTATATGTTTTAATTATTATTTTTAATTGTTCTTGACATCACAATTTTATCCTTGACATTTCAATATTATTTTTTGTTATTTTAATTATTATTTTTACTTGTTATTTTGATTATTATTTTTTATTACTTGGAATTTGCTTGTTGTTGTTATATTTATTTTGTGCTGTTAACATGTAAAAGGCGAAAGCCGTGAATGTGCTTTAAATAAATAAAAAAATAAAATGAGTAAATAAAAAGATAAAAACAATAGCAATGTATGAAAGTGATACATACAGGAATGATTGGACAAAAGTAGAGAGGATCAAGTTAAATAAGCTGTTAAGTCTCAAGAATATGTACTTTACTATACAAAATATCAAAAATGTTACTTTTTCCGGGCCGAGTGGCCGTGATCTTGTAACTCAACGTTTTACCCGTATCTCTGGTGGGCACCTTCAATCAGAAGAAGGAAATATTTCTACTAGTAATGCCAGCCGTGAAAACTATAGCTTTTAAATAACACAAAAAGTTAAATAATTTTAAAAACCAATCAACTTAATGAAGAATATAATATGTTCACATATTTGCATGTCGTTACATACTTAAATTCTTGATAAGGTCTGTGTCGGGAGTAGCCTCACGCAATTGAAAAAAAATACTCATAGCAACGTTCATCCAGACAAAATTATTTTCAGATAATGTCTTTTCTACGTCAGAATTTAATATTTCTAGGTAAAAATAAATATAAGATATATGTACTGTTTTTCTTCTCGTCTTTACGGAATAGTCAAACCTGATATGAGTATATATTCTCGTAGAGATATTTTGTCTTTTAACAATATCATTGAACAAAAAAGTTTAATATCCTGACATCGAACTATTTTTGTATTTGCCATGTTTAGTATATTTACACAATATAAGGTGCTTTTTTCAAAAGTTCTAGCTTACATTAAATGAGAAGAAAGAGTGTGGGCTAATAATCGACAAGATGAAGGGACATTTTGAAAAAATTAATAAGGGGGATCAGTAGGATGACTTTGCCTGAGGATATAAACAAATTGGCTTTCTTCATTCAGTGAACGAACACGGGCAAAGAAAAGTTGAACCTACGATTATATTACAGTTAAATGGAGGTCCTCGGACTGCTGAGCTATCCAGACTATGAGATGGATTTTTTCAATACCGTGTTGATTGTTTCAAGTCCAAGTGCTTTTAGAATAATGTTCTAGATATAATCTTTTTCTATGGCTGCTATGCCAAAGCGTTTCAACTTCAGCTGACATTCTAGCGTAGGCCTCCCTGTTTTGTGTCATGTATTGTCCATTCCCTTATGTTTCCCAGCAAGTATATTCTTCATCTGCCCAAGCCACGTTTTCCGTCCAGAGATAATATTAATATAAAAGAAAAAAAATGTATTTGAAAATTAATCCCATATTGATATTAAAGGGGAAAGAAATTCTTTATGGATTCAATACAAAATAAATGTGATATGATAAATTAATTTGGTAAAAGTTTTGTAAAGAAGGAATTTTGTATGATAGATATGAGTGTGATAATAATATATTATCGTAAAAGCACGCAAAAGCTTTGACCTTTTCAACATAACACATGTCGGTGTGTATAGTATACTCGTATAGTGTGTAACATATCGCGGTGAAATACTTTACGTCGCAGTGGCGGTAACTTGAAGATTTTTAAGATTTACTAAAAAATTATACTGTAGGATCTTTCACGTTAGAGACAATTTTGAGATCGATTGAGTTGACGTTTATTTTGTATAATTTCTTATTAATTTATGTAAAAAAATAGAAATGGTTTATATTTAATATTTTGAAATAATCTGAATATTGACTGAATTGAGCTGAGTTTGATAATAGCCTAACGTCAACTCAATCAAAAGATCGTTTTTTATGTTTCATTGTTTACTTTGATTACATAGTTTGACCAAAACTTGTGTATTTTAACTGATTTTTAATATTTGTAATTTTTTATATCATTTTTTTTATTAACTTATGAATTTTAACTAACTGACTTTTAACCAATATTTGTCATTTTTTATACCATTTTGATTTATTTTTTAATGTAATGTCTTATTTTTTTAAATCTTGATCTAAATTTTTTGACAGTTTTGTACTTTTTTTATAAATTTAATGTCTGAAGAAGTAGAATTTAATTCATAATTCATTTGATTATATTGTTTGTGAACGTCTTCGTCAGGTATTGACTAATTAAATGTTGGTTAATCGAAAAATTTGTATATTCAAAATTAACGTAAAGAAATGCAGCTTGCGTCGCGAGTTTTGTACTGCGATACTCAAAGTGGACGAATAAATTTAAATTTTGAACATAAAAATTTGGTTTGAATGTCAAAAATTTGAAAAACAAATTAGAGATGAAAATCCACGGGGTTTGTTAGTGTCTAAGGGACGTATGTGACCGCCACTGTTCTTTTGGAATGTATTACGTATATACGTACTTAACTTTGGAACTGTCATACACCTAATAATATTTTACACGGGTTAATACCATGTGAGATATGTTATCTGGGAGAAGAGATAAAGTATCTCTGCGTATATTGTACCTAGGTTCTACATATTATGTATGTATCGTGAGTGGTTTGGTTTCGAAGTCGGTCAAATCCAAAAATTAATTTTAAAATAAACTTTTTAAATTAGCATCAGGTTAACTAATGACACTACCCCCTTTTCTATATTAATTCAAACTAAAATAAGAACGTTACTAAATTCAATAATTAAGTTCACTTGAACTAAAATTCGTATTTCATATGATATTTTAGAGTTTTTAGAATACCAATGTGCACTAACTAAAATTGGAACGTTCTTATTTTAGTAAGTGCACACTAAAAATGAAATAGAATAGGGGGTAATATCTTAATATCTAAATACTATCTTGATCTTAAACTGAATGATGCGCGAAGTAACTTAAGTCAAAAATACGTGCATGCCAATTCTGCGGTAGCTGAGTCTAGTCATCTGCAATATTTACCTATGTACATTAGTATTACGATTTTATTTTGCGACATATTGTATTCTGTTTTTTTATATTGTTTATTCTTTATCTAGTATGCATTATTTCACTTGATTTCTTTGTTTTTATTGTATTATTTGTAAAGGCTGATACAGCCATTTTTATGTAAAATAAATAAAAAAAACCCCAAGCATGTACCAGACCTTGGGGTGCAAATTAATTTTGTCAAATTATTATTTTTTATGAAATACATGTATATCTCCTGATATCGGTTAATAAAATAATACGTCTGATAAACTTTTTTGACGAAATTAAAACATTTGTTTCGTAAAAATTTATAAAAAATACAACAATATTAATGTAGGTATAGGTACACCAATGTCTGGAACGCTCTTGAAAATGTCTTGTGTCACATGTGAACTCTGGGAATATGTATGTATGGATACTCAACTCTTTGTTGATTGAGTAAAACTAATGTAATATGTAGTTATGTATGCTTAACTTTTGTTATTATTGATTGATTTTATTTTCCGTTATTGTAGACTGTAAAAATTTCTTGTTCATATCGAATTACAAAAAGCCGTTTGCCGCATATTACATGAATAAAAAAAATAATACATACAACCACAATACTCATGTAAATGTTAAAAACGACTTTTCTCAGCTACAACGGGATTGGCATGAACGTATTTTTGTGACTATAGTTACTTCGCGCAATTTTGGTAAAACCAAGAGTTGATCAAGGTCGTAATAAGATCGTGTCATGAGTAACCCTGCACAATATTGTGAGATACAATCTATTGGATGGATTGGTCTGCAACGAGTTTCAATTTTCTTTGCCATTCCTCCCTGTTTTCTGCTAGTCTCTTTAATCGACGTATGTGCCACAGTTCAATAAACAAAAATAAATAATTTTGTAGTTTTTTTTTATCAGTATTGGTAGATCCAAACGTGGAATGATCAATATAGTTAGGAGAGACACGCGGGAGTGCGATATTACTCATAATGACGCAATTAATACGCGACGTAGTAAAATTGAAAATGTTTGCACTGCTTTATTTTATCTACAGTATTGTTGATAGCCTGGACGTTTATCTTTTAGAATACACCATTCCTCTAACAACGACATTACATAGAGTGTAACGTAAAAAGATGTGAATAAATTGGCGTCAGCACGCGTCTGAATTGAGCAGGTTTATTTCTGACGTGTGCTCTCAAGAAGTTTATTAAAGGGGGATTGAATTGGATATGGATTTGTCCAGTTTTGACACAAAACCACTCGAATAAGTATTTTGAGTAGGTATGTGTTTAATATTATTTCGAATAAGTTTCCTAATATAACATTGTACGTATGTGTACCAACAATATTATATCCCGTATGACAGTGGTTCTTAACCTGGGTTCGATCGAACCCCAGGGGTTCGGTGAGTCAGTCTTGGGGGTTCGGTGAAAATCATTTTAAAGGCAAGATAGTTTTGCGAGTTGGAAAATGATGAAATCATTGAAATTCAGCCAAGCCAGGTTCAACAGCAACTCTTCAGAACAACATCGCTCTCAACGTTTTGATGTCAACATATGGAAACATACCCTTATATTGCTAAGAAAGCTCTGGAGATTTTTATACCGTTTGTTACAACATATCTTTGCGAGCAATCGTTTTCGAAGATGTTGGATATATAAACGAAGAAGAGGAATAGACTTTGTTCTGAAAATGACACGAGAGTGGCACTTGCCAAGATAAAGCCGCGAATTTCTGAATTGTTTTCTGAAGGCAACAGCAGAAGTCACACTGATTTGAAGTAAATATTAATCAATATGTTTCATGTTGTGATTTAATCATTAAAATTTAATGTTTTGATCTGTGTTTTTTTATTTTTATTTTGTACACTTATTTATAAATATATAGCATGTTTTGAATTTGTATAAATCTAATTTTATTTTTTAAATTAGGAGGGGTTCGGTGAATGCATAATATGTAACTGGTGGGGTTCGGTACCCCCAAAAAGGTTAAGAACCACTGCCGTATGAGTTAAAAGGATTCGTAAAACACTCTGATATCACGCTGAGATTTGCTCGGGTGTACTCATGTGTATGTGTGTGTGTATCATGCGGGCTAACAGAAACACAAAATGTTACAATATATTTAAGTATGTAACTTTTAAGTATAATCTTTTATCCATCTTTTTGTTCTATCTATCTACATATTACCTACCATCAAGTCCTTGAATCTTTTCATTTCAATAAGAAGATAGACATTACAATTTTTTTTATTTTTATATCTATTACATGACAACTTTATGGGCTAGTGAAATAATATGAAATAGTTAATTTGTATACACTTTTAAATTGGGAAATGCATGTCTTTTGTTATGTGATTATAATTGTTTTTATTTATTTGTATGTGTTGTCTGAAGTGTGCAACTGGTTTTGAATTAATTATTAAAATACATATATGTTTAAGTTTTTTCTAGTTATTTTATCGTAGTGATAAAGGTTTCGACATGCGATGTCTTTCTCAAACTAAACCTATTACAAGTAGTAGTGTTTCTGGCTTAGTTTGAAAAAAAAAGACGTCGCATGTCGAAACCTAAATCACTGTAATAAAGTAACTAGTTAAACATTGTAATGCATTTTTAGTTCTTATAAAAGGTATAATGGAGTTGTACAAAATAAATAACGATAAAATACTTCAATAAGATAGACACCAAATAAAAAAGGCACCATTTAGTTTTGTCAGAGGAATGGAGGAATGGAAACGAAAATCCAAACTCGTTGCAGACCAATCCAATGGATTGTAACTCATTATAATATATTATAAGTTTGGCCATAAAAAAGTAGATAAATAAAATCACGCATTATAATATATTTAAACTCTTCATTCAACGGTGATGAGGTATATATATACCATCAGATCTGAGTCCCTTACATTATTCGTGGCACAGAGAGGATGATGTGTATGTTCTATAAATGCAGTAATTTTAATTGTGGTAGAAGCTCTAACAGCATTATAACTTACAATGTTATAAGTAATGGGGTGTCGCGATACTCTGCATTTTATTATATATTCTACTCATAAATCGCTGATATCTTTTAAGATTTCACTCCTTCATAATATTATTAGTATTATGTACGTAATACGTATGGTAGATTTCAGCGAATAATACGAGTATCTAAAATACGAGATGAACATAACCCAAAGTGAATGTTTTCACGAAATCCTTGAAGTTATCCTCAAAGATTAGGAGTTGAGCAGAGATTTGTGTTTCAAAGTTACTCCGCCGTCCTTCATATATACCTACACACACACAACTTTAGATACAACTACATTACATAATATTAGGCACACACTTACATACAATAACACATTCTGACACGAAACGTATATGAAAGTTTGTGTCATGTTTTTTTATTTAATTTTATAATATTACGATTATAGTGAGATGAATAATTATTTGTTAATATCATTGATATACACACAGATAGTTGACAAAATATTTAACAACAAAAAAGCACGCTAAGCCCGTCTACAGGATTCACAAAATGACAAATCACAGAGCTTTGTCCCCCTGACTTGACCATTAGAAGACCTCTGCACTCATCGGAACTGGCTGTGAATAGATTAACTGAGCCCATTAGAGCCGGTAAGTCTAACTTCTATGAGAAGGTTTGTGGTGTTGTTTGGCCAGTTATGTTGAATCGTCTACCGATGCCATTGAGAGATAATCAGACTATCACCAGCTTCAGAAGCAAATTGAAAACTGCACTCTTCACCGGTGCTCTTGAGACGGTCTAGGGGTTGTTTAACGGCGTCAAAACAAAATCATCCAGAATCATCACGTTTTAATAAAATTATACAAAAAATCAAATGTAAATAAAAAATGTGTGCGAGTCAATTAAATCAGATACACACTAGTAAAGTCCAGTTAACCATATGCATGTATCACATTAGACAATAAATATTATAAAAAAATAATGCATTGAAGATGAAGAAATATATAAACGTTTTAATTTGTTAAACCATCACTGGCGTAAGTACACCGAAATCGCGATGGCGTATTTTAAATAGTGATCCGATTCTTGTCAATATAAAATTCTTATGCTTCAGAATAATATGGGACATGGGATGGAATGTGTTAAGTTTTGGCGTCATTTTTTACTAGAGCTAATGTAAATCTTGAAATATTAGGTATAACGTGTGTTAAAGTTTTGGCGTCGTTTTTTTTACTACCACCAACGTTACTCATGAAATATTATACCGTTGCGTGTAAGCTTTTCAGAAAGTTTGACCAGTCGTCGTTATCGATGTCTTTCCTTTACTACAACTACTAGTACTACTACTTCTACTACCACCACTTTGCTACGACTCTAGCGGCCGTAATTTTTCAAGATCGTAAATAGAAAGTTTTTGATGGGTACTGTATAAGAGTGGTTTCCATATCGCTCTCTGCCATTACATAAAATACTTAACTCATTCAATATACTATCTTTTTACTTTAAGCAGATCTAACAACTTGTTTATCTCTTGGACTATCTGCTTTCTTAGAAAATAACACTGTCCATATATTATATAATATATACTTCTTCAAACATTTCTTTAAATCTTTTTTGTTTTATATTATTACTAAGTAATTGTTTGCCACTAGTTTAATATCTGTTATGATTTAAGCTTTTCTATCCGGTTTTGAGTTTGAGCATACAACTAAAGCTCAGAAGTGGTCGGAAAATATATTACTTTTAAAATAAGCATATATATCAGCTGACGAAGAGAAAGTATGTTAGAAGCCTCTGTGATACAAGAGACGCAATACTGTTAGCTAGATCCAAACTTATTTGTCCAAACAGTAACGTTGTTCCTTCTTAAAGATTTCTGGATGATACAACAATTTAACAATTTATCCTTCCAATCATAATGATATCTCAGCGTTGGTAATACTCTGGCATCAAATCTTGCTGAATAGAGAAAATTATTTCTGCCATGTATTTCTTCAACACACCGAGAATAAACCTTGTTTAAATCTAATGAGGCATTTATTGCACACCTTAATAAAAGGGTATCGATTTTTATACAGATTTGTAAATATATGATATTATTAAATTATCATTTTCTCTCAGGTAGCCGCTTACCCACATCCAACCCTCAATCGGCCCCACTTTGGGGGATGTTATTTACCGATACGCATGATTCATTATCGTGAAACTTGAAGTTGTAATTTGAATAATTAGTAGTGGGTAGGTAGTAGGTACTAATTATAATAATATAATCGTTACTGAAGACTGAGAGAGGAGCGGATAATCCCCAGTGATCCTACTCTTTGCGGAAACTTCTCCGATGGCTCTGAATAGTCTCCTTTGTAGGTAGTATGACTGTACTTAGTACATTATACATCATAATCCTGTTATAAATAGCAATATTTAATGACAATCTATTATTATAAGCTGTTTGCTTATGGATAATTCAAGAGCACTTGTAATACGGATTGACTTTTTCTAAATTCGGAACAGCTTTTCTGTTTGTTTATGTAATGGCTAAGAATATTTTTTAAACCTGTAATTAATTATAATTATGGAATAAAAAGTAAGACACTTCAAGTGTTTTTTTTAAAAAAAAACTAAACGATTGTAATTTTAGTTTAAAAAAAATCAACAATATTTTTTGGTTTGTTTAAATTTATGTAAATTTTAAAGCAACAAAAATATATTATTTCTACACTAGTGCTTGTATCTAATTGTGTTCTGAAATATAAAAATATAAAAACTTGTGTACACTTTTATGGGGACATAGGTACATTTTAAGTATGATTCCACATACTCATACTCATTGACCGATAATCCATGTGGGACAGGAGCTCAATATGCGTAACATATCCTTTGGGAATGTCCTTTTATGATGGATGCAAGAGAGGAAATGATTCTGGGTATGACTATTGACACTCCTCGACCCATCTGGTTTGGGGTAGTGTTTTTAAATGCTACAAACGCTTCACACTTTAAGGCATTCGTGGATGTGTGGGTCTCAAGATGGGATCTGCTACGTCAGCCAGGTCCCCCGCCCACTGACGTGGTAGGGTCGGAGATGCCAACACTGGCATAGTGGTACTAGACTAGAGAGAGTTGAAATACATACAAATAAATTGTCACCTAAACGGATAAATAGGTGTCCTTGGACTCCTAAAATATCCGACAAATAAAGTTATTTCAAAATACTCATGATACGCCTATCATTAATATATAATGTTAATAAAATTTATACTATATAATTATAGTGTACAATAATATTTATGAATATATAAATGAAGAGCTTTTAAAGCTTATAATGTGTACCATGAGGGGTGGCGTAGGTTTGATAATTTGATTCTGCATAATTGATTAATAATTTGTTGGACCATAATAGTACATAGAAATGTATATAGTAGATATAGGCGTGGGCTCTAAAATAATTATTATGTTATAATGTTACGATAATATTGAAACTTAATATGTATACCAAATTGTTGAAATAGAATTATATCATGCTATTCTTGTCGGCAGGTGTGGCGCGGAGGCAGCGCTCTTGCCTTTGAGTCACGAGGTCACGGTTTCGATTCCCGGCCAGGGCAAAATGAAGAATGATCTTTATCAAAATTGTCTCGGATCTGGGTGTAGCATTTATATGTGTTTAGTGGATTGGATATATGTGTATCGTCAAATAAGTAAATAATTCAAGATTCATGTATTAGCTCGAGACTTGCTCGATTTGTGTAATTTTTCTATGCGTTTTTTGTTGTGTTATGTTATTATTACACTAATTTTACTCTACGTTGGTTAGTCAACGGAAAAAATGCAAGTAAAAACATGTTATAGATAGTCTTCTCCGTAGCAATGAAAAAAAAATACACAAAGAAAAGGTAGCTTACCTCATCGTTGAATTAAATATGCCAATTTCCTTATACTTGAAGTTATACGACCACTTACATACTTTTTACAGGACACTTGTAAAATTACTGAAAACAGTGGAAGACCTGTTATTTTTCGTCGATTTTTCGGGGTATCCTATCATGTGTTGGTATATATATATTGTCATTGATGATGATTCTGGATGATTTTATTTTGACGCCGTTTAACAGTCCCTAGACCGTCTCAAGGGCGCCTATGATTTTTATTTAACTATTATAAAATTTTGAAAGCACTTTTAACTGTCACAAAATTTGAATAAAATGCGAGAATTTTATGTGAAATTCAATTGTAGGTATTGTTGTCACAAATTTTATTCACTATATTATATACCTAGGTATAAATATTGTGATCAGAATTCTCTAAATTATTTTTATTATATCAGTCGTGAAAAAATGTGAAGTAAATTTTAGGAATTTCACTGTTGACTGCTGATTTCAAACTATTTTTATTATTCAACGATTGCGGTCACGTTGAGTTTTGGATATTTGCGCCAACCTTTTTATGGATACATTAAGCATCAGTTTGCTGTGATGAAATTTCGATTGTTAAATAGTGTGCATACCTTACAAAGGATCAAATATAAATTGAAAGAGAAAAATGTTGAATATTTTAGACAAAGCACATTTACATTTAAGTCAATATTGTTGATCGAAAGTCCTTCCTGGAAGTTCACATTAAATTTTCAAAAATAGAACACCTATATTTTGTACTTCCACAGTCACTTTTTTGATCGCGAGCCGACTTTCAAGAGCTTCCTTTACGATTACGCTCCATTCACTTTACGTCAGTCTGATGACGGTTCGCGATCAATAAAGTCACTCTGGAAGTACTTTATATAAGCTTTTATTTTCAATTATTGCATTCATATTATTTCTGCGAACCTTAATATAGTCATAGAACTTTTTGTATCAGCGTTTATGTAATCAATATACCCTTAATAAACACAGTTCTAGAGAGAAGTGTTGGAAGATTTCAAGCTTGACGGTCTCATGATTTAAGTAACAAGAAAGAAATAAAAGTAAAATAATCAATTTAAAAATTAGTGGAAGATCAAGAGGAAACCCATGTGCAAAAGGAGACTTAAAAATTCAGTGAAAGAAAAAGGATAGGGTCATTCTTGTATAACAACTTTTGGGTTTTGTGGTGAAATCGGTTCAAACTGTTCACATCCGTTTCCCGTCAGCATTTTCCATTGTCCCGGAGTTGTTCCATTGTCGTTTTTGATATGGGAATAAATAACACGCCTTATAGCTAGCTACTACGTATTGGAATATATACCAACGCAACCTGATACTTACTTTAACACAAACGTACTACGTTATAATATACCCATTTAACTTTTGAATGCACGATATTGATTTGACGTTGCCGATTTCGGACCTAAAGTTGGAAAAAGTTGTCCACAAATACACAATAACTTTCGGTATTAGGGGTTAGAGCAGTAGGCTGCTGGTCGAATGGGTGGGTATTTAATAAATATTAATACTCTAGGTATACCTACTCACACCAGTTTGTGTACCTGAAAAAAAAAACGAGTATTCATCGAAAAGTATGGTGTGCAAGCTTATTTAAGTATTAGATAGTTGATTGTATTATTTTTTGTTATAAGTTACTTTTTGTGATTTTCGGGTTTTAATTTAATTGTAACATTGTCACCCAAACTCATGGTTATATTGACGAGAACTGCTGATGTTTTTATTTTGAAATAAACTATTATTCAACATGATATCTCATACTGTAAAACAACTTATTCTGAAGGAGTATATTTTTTTTATAAGGCATACAATTTTCACTTGCAACCATAACATTCATTTACGAAAGTCCTTGAAGTATTGTTTTAAAAATGTTATGCATAATAATTTGTTAAACTTTCTCATGTAAACCTGTCATTAGGCAAGGCTACCGAGTGAATTTTAATAATATTATTAAAATGTTCGTGATTAACAAATAACTATAACATATCGCTACATTTATTCTATATAGGGAACCGGTATCCAAAGATATGATATACCTAAAGTAATATTAAGTGTTATAGAACATTTCATGTGCAATAAGCGTCTCGCGATAAAGGCGATGTTGAGCTCTTTTCATGTACAGGAATCGTGTGACTTTATGGTACCTACCTATGTTTTCTTTGATTTTTATTGGCGCTATAGGAGTAGATATAAAATTTTCAATTAAACGTTGAACGCTTTTAATTTATAGCCCGATTGCTGTGTATTTTATTTTGCAATTTAATTATTATTATTAAAATATCTTACAATAATAAATTCTAAGTGTAGAGTATTTGATCGTTATTTATTTATTTATTGAAAATTCCATATCTATCCATGTGTTATATGCAGTTGGTCTGCTGGCTACCCCACTTGTGGGATATGCCGTGATAGTATAGCATAGCATAGCCATATCTATTAATAACAAATAAACACATGATTTAAAGTGTTACAAGTTACTTTATTATAGGTGGAAGATGAGGAAAGGATGACAAGGAGAATATATTTGTCAAACAATATTGAAATATAAAATAAGTATTGAAATCATAAACAAAAATAAAAATAAAACAAAATCATTAAGAGAGGGAATAGTAGAAGAGTAATCCCATAGAAACTATTTAGGTTTTCAATCGGGACTACTACCCGATACGATGCCAGACTAGAACCGTGAAAAAGTTATGTTTAACTATTTCAAACAACATTTCTACTATTGATTTATTCGATGAGAGAGACGTCTTTCGATTGACAATGTCCTAATAAGACGAAAGACGTTTCTCTCGTCGAATAAATCAATAGTAGAATGAAACACTTGTTTTATTTATTTCGCTATGGAATTCTACTACCTAAACACCGACACAGTGAATGAAATATTTCGCTTGTCTGTGGATTAACTATAAATTTAATCTACAGTAAGTTTTGTCCTGTAAAAAATAATAGAATCGCATCTTTGTACTTAAATGATTCTTGTGTTATGATTCTTAAATGGGCCCTTGCGGTGGTTTCTCCACAAAACGGCGCATCATAAATAAGTTGTCTAGTTATTATTATTAAAAGTAACAATAATTTATTACAGGTATGAAGGAAGGCAGTTGGTAAGTTGGACTTTTGGCAGTAAGATGACATTATTTTATTTATTTTTTATTTATTCATAAAAAATACGGCTTATGCCTTAAAAAGAAACACTTTCTTATAAAATCAAAAATCCTTTTCATTTATTTATTTATTTTATACTTCTTGCACATCATCATTTACATTACAAAATTAACAAATCAGTTTACAGAAGAAAAAATGTGATGATATGCAGTGGCGAGATTATCAGTTTATGGTGATTTCTTCCATCTATCTAACCATCCAACATCGATTCTCATCTATGATAACAAATAATTACTACACCACTACTATACCATCACGGAATATTCCACAAGTAGGGTTACCAGCAGACTAGTCGCATGTAATAAACATGTAAGACGTTCTATCCGTGCCACCAAAAAATAAAGACATTCAGGATGGCTGGCAAATCGCTGAATTTAAGATATAAAATGTGAGAGAGAGAGCGAGAACGCTCCTAAAAAGAAACCGCAGCCTTTAGGTGCAAGTCTACGAGTATAATCAAAACTTGTCCCAACATAGCGAAGTCATACTAATAATAATAATAGTGATATTGAAAATGTTTTGCATTCAACTTTTAGGGGAGGAAATTTAAAAGAATTATCCAAGTTTCGAAGGCTACGTCTATCTACATAGTTTTCTCTTCTCCTCCTCTGTCTTAAACACCTTTCCACACGACGATTTTTACATTGGTTACTGGGATCCGACCAAAATTTTGTCCAATCATGATCGTAAATTTCATTTTATGACGCGTGACTTGAATCGCTTCGGACAAAGATATTTTTTACACATTTTACTTCTACTACTAAACAAGTGGGGAAGCCAGCAGACCAGCTGCATGTTACAAACATGCAAGTTGTCTTCTCTGTGCGAACGAAAAATAAGACTTTCAAGATGGGTGGCAAACCTCATCGCTGAGTTCTAGATGTAAAATATCTTTATTTTTTCGAACACCTACCTTTTACAGGACACTCGAAAATTTACGTATAAGAGTGAGAGACCTCTTCTTTGCCGGATGCTCCACATTTTATATCAATTATAAAATCTATCTGACACTTTGTAGTAAAGAAAAATCATATTGAAATCAAATCAGAATTGAAGATAAATTTGTGATAAATTATGTAATTTTAGTCAATTTTATTGTACCATCACGGCACATCCTGCAAGTGTGCAGTCAGCGGACTAACTGCATGTTAAAAACAATGCACTACGAACACCCAGAAAAAATTAAAAGGGTCATTCTTCATTTTATACTAGCCGGGAATCGAACCAGGTACTTTCTGTTTCAAAGGAAAGAGCGTTACCTCTCGCCACACTGATCGACTGACAACATACTCGTAGATACTTAAATGTTTATCCGTGAATAATTTTTGTAGTATCCGTTAAGTGTTCTATTCAAATTTCATAGACGTGAGAAGGATCTTTCATCCGTCTCCATAGAAGTTTACCAATTTTCTAGGCTTAGGTACAATAACGCCGTTCTTGTTTCATGAGGTGAATAATGCGAGAATGGAAATGAAAAATTGAATAAAAGATTTCAAAACGAATTTAGAATATTGAATAAGATTTCAATCAGACTTTCACGAGACAAAACGACAATGGACGATTTGTATTGAATCATATTTCTATTTGAAGAAATTTAAACAAAATATTTTTATTTTCAAGCATTATTATTGTTGAAGTCTTTCTTCGAATTTAATAAATTTGTTATTCGTTTTTATACAAGAAGATTATTAATCTTAAATACCTACTTAACTTAGGTGGGCGAAAAGCCCTTTTAGAATCTTAGCTTTCAAAATAATTGATTTCTTTTTGATCTTGAACGGTGATTTTTCATGTTGTTTAATTTTCATATGAAATTTTAAATAAAACATAAAGAATTTAAAAATATAGTTAATAAATTAAAAAATAAAAAAAACTCCCCTTTCACGACACAAGCTTTTAGTAGCTTACTGTGAAAGGTGTATAAGGTTGTATTTGGGTTTATAACAAAAACCCAGATATATCTTTTTTTAAAAAAAAAAAAAAAAAAAAAAAAAAAAAAAAAAAAAAAAAAAAAAAAAAAAAAAAAAAAAAAAAAATGCATGAAACCATTTATATAAATATATATTTTTAAATGTCTTGGTTTTTTATATCTCTCTCGCCCTCATCGCTCCTCTCGGGAGCACAGGGCAGAAACCAGCCTCCTCCATTCAGAGCGTCTCTGCACCAATTGCGTCACCTCTTTCCACGACATTCCCTGCGCTCTGATATCGTTGTCATAGGAACGGTGTATTGTGAAAGAGGGACGCCCGGGCCGACGGGACCCCTGCCGATGTTTTTTTTTTATATAAGCCCAAATACCACCGTATACACCTCTCACAATAAGATAAAAGCTTGTGTCGTGAAAGGGGATTTTGCCGGCACCTGGTATCGAACCAAGGACCCGCTGTCCACAAAGCTGAGAATCTACCTCCAGGCAACCGATGAACTCAAAATGTTAATAGATATAGAAAAGAATTATTTATTTATTTGACTGCTGATTAATTAAATTTAGCTTTTGTATATCAATACGTAGGTACAATAATGATTATGTCGGTATTTATTTTGTTGAACTCTATATATTTATATTAATAACAAATAAAAATATGATTAAGAGTTTTATGATTAATATGATTTTACAAATTACTTTATTGCACTGACTTAGGTTTCTAGATGCAATATCTTACCTTTTAAAGATCAGTTTAACTCAAATATTGAATTTTTAAATAGTTTTACAAAATAAATATCAATAAACGACCAGGTATTGCATTATTTTTATAACAAAATTAATAATTGTATTGTAATATCGGTAATTTTTTTTAATTGTTTAATTTCTTTATTATTATTTACATAATAATGTTTTGACGTAGTAGGTATTATTAGAAACCTATACACATCAGGCCTTACTGATGTTTTATAATTTTATATTGTACCTATCAGAGTACAGTAAAACTAACTCTACCAACATCAGATCCGGTGTGGAACAATATAAATTGTTTAACAAAGACTGGCTATGAGTTATTATGTTGGTACAAGTGTAACATAATGTTGTCTGTATGTTATTTATGTTGGTACGTTTGTGTTCTCTAGGTTTTGTTACGAGTGATATTAGAAGGTGTATCACTAAAGCCATGATTGTCCTAGATGTTGTATTTGTTTCAGGATTGCAAGATTTTAATCTGCTCTCTACGTCTGTCGTAGAGGTTTTGAATTAAATTTCTGAATCATAATGCTAGAGGTATAATATTTGGGAAAAATGTCTTTGTCTAACCTATCCGTCAGCCTTCTTCAAAAATCTAGTTTAGGACTTTTTAAGAAGCTTTCATTATTCTATCCTATTGAAAATTTATTTCCAGCAATAAATATCTCATAGTTCAGATGATATTTGGTTAGTTTTCTAAAATTTCGGGAAAAGATCAACCAATCCTTCTAAAACCAACCATAATGTTTGCAATTTATTATTATCTATGTAAGAAGAATGTTGTGGACAGAATGCGTGTGAATAAACTACGGTGGTTTGGGCATGTTGAACGAATGAACGAGGTAAGAATGACAAAGAGGATATACTTGTCTGAAAGAAAGGGTGTGAGGAAACGCGGGCGTCCGAGAACCACGTGGATTGATCACGTGGATCAAATTCTCAAGGACGGCCGCGTGTTAAGTAAGAGGAACCGACGTGCGTGTATGAGAAACTGTATGAATGTGGAGGAAGCGAAGGAAATGCGTAAAGATAGATCTGTTTGGCGTTCCGTTCTCTCTGCCTACCCCACTTGGGACACGGCGTGAGGGTATAGTATAGTAAAGTACTACTATACCATCAAGGCATATCATCCTACAAGTAGGGTAGCCAGCAGACCAGCTGCACGTAAGAAACATGCAAGCTGTACTCTCCGTGCCAATATAAATTTAAGACATTCAGGATGGGTGTCCAGCCTCATCGCTGAATTTAAGGAGTCAAATGTCTTAATTTTTTCGAACACCTGCCTTTTACAGTACCATTTCAATTCACTTGCCAATTCACAGCCATTTTTTAAGAATATATTATTTATGTTGTCTGCAAGTGTAAGCTCGTCACATTGATGTTCGTTGCCTGAGTGAAGCTTTGTTAAACTGCAAAAACATGTAAATAATTATTATGTTTGATACAATAATAAGGTTGTACGTTCATAATGCTATAATTATGTGTTATCATTATTTGGTACCTACTTCTACATAGTCTGGTTATGCTATATGAGGGTTGTCGGATAAGTTACTTTAGGGGTAGTTGTGAGTAGTACGTATATTATAAATCAAGTTTCGTGTAAATCGTCTTATCCAAAAGGGTTTATGATTAATTATACGTCACGGGCAATCAAATTTACACTCTCTCATTGTGGATTTAATGAGAAACGAATGGGAAATACATAGAAAATTGGGTGAGGTAGGTACTGTTTCAGGAAGTTTGGAATTGTTGTGTTTGGTAATTTTCAAAATTGAGAATGTTACACGTCTTCAAGTATTGATAAATACATCAAGCTGCACCGTTCTAGAAAAAGAAAAGAATATCGAGCTACTTACGAACATGCTGTTTTTGAAAAATATTAAGTTTTGTATGTTTTCTAGTGTAACTTTGTGGAAATGCATTATTAAATATTATATTTCAAATAAAATTAAAAAAAAAACATATAATTATATGCCCCTTAATTTCAAATTTATTAATGTATTGTTACTGATGATGACTTCATTGTTGTCGAAGACGTTTATTAAAACAATCCTCATAGTGGAATTAAACAGTGTTTTTTAATTAAATTTTTAATTTAATCTTTTAAAAATATAAAGGTTTGATTCGATTAATAATAATAATAAACTTTATTGTATAATATAAACTTACAAAGTTATAAAATAATGTGATACAAATAAATGATATCGAGTATCCGTGTAGTATTTTATTAAAAAATCATAGTAGGGATTAAATTTTAGTAGTAGGAATATATTGTATAAAAATGCAATATTGTACTAAATTTGTTGACTACCGAATACCTGCCTTGATTAATTTAAGTATTGCATACGTGTATAGCACCCTTTGTAATTATGAGGGCACGTTAAAAATGTTCACAAACTATCAGATATAGGTACATAACTAATATACATAGGTTTTATACTAGGTACATGCATATTATAGCATAATAATAATAATAGCTTAAATTTTTATTATCAAATTGTTTGGATTATTTCAGCTCACCACAAATCTAATGAATGTGCACGAGGGTGAATATTAAACAATCATTAAGTGTTATTACGTGGGGTTCTTAATTGTACCTGTCTAATGTGACTTTCATATTGCTTGAACCGTGTTTTACAGTGCTTTTAGAGAGGTGTGTATAAACAAACTTTTAAAAATTATTACAAATATAATATATACCTTCTTTTAGAACTATTTCGTTTCTCGGTGCTTTTGACAAATCTTGGTTGAAATAGTTGAACCTGGATTTTTGATAAATCCAGATGCGTAAAATTTTACGTCTTTAAATAACTCTTTAGGTTTTCACGGTCTTTTGTATCATGTTCGGTGGTTTTTGGGATCTCCGTGTGGTAGTTTTTACCTCTAGCTGCTGCCGCCGTCTTCAGGAGTGTGAATTGTTGTCACACTCCTGAAGATGTTCTCCAAAAACTAAAGTTAAAAACTACCACACGGATACCACGTAAACCACCATGACCTTACGTTCTCCTACTGGGAGATATTTATTTTCATTAATGTGGAGTAGATGGCAGTCAAATTCGAATCGGGACATCTTAATTGATAGTTAAAGACTTTATCATGAGGCTGGTGACCACATTAAGACAATTAATTAACATTGTGTGTGCTTTCCAATCAATAATCTTCAAATATGCATAGGGTATATCACGAATCACGACAAGCATGTGGAGTAGGGTGGAACGAAATTTTTTTTTCTAGAATTTTAATTTGGAATAGTTGTATTTAGTTGCCTTTTGCCTTCAATTGCCTGCATTAAAAATATAAATATTATCAGACAACGGTAAGAGCCCCCGCCAAGACATCGAATATTTACAAAAAGGACAATTTAGGGGCTATTTGCGCGTCCTACAAAATAATACAGAACTTATTAAAATGGGTTTATTTTATTCAAAAACATATTCCAATATAGTTAACTAGCTGTTGTAATCAAATATTTCATCATTTTAATATACTTTGGCACTGCAACAGTTGAGCAAAATGCGGGTCAAAGCGGGGGGCAGCACGCTCCGATCTACGAATTTGCAGTGTTTTGTTTCAACTAGTGTCGATAATATTGTCTCAAGGTGGAAGGTCGTCAATTATTTTCACCAGTAGGTACTAGTTGATGTACGTTTTTTAAGTGTAGGTATAAATATGACTTCTACAAGACAAAAGATAAAATGTCTGATATTTGGTGAAAGTGCAGAGTTGAAGGAGAATATCCTACCTACGTATGAGAATGTGATGAAATTCTTTGAATGGGTTCGACAAGACTTAAAAATAAAGAATAACACAACCAAAGAACCTACATTTTTGGAAATTGCCGAAACAGTTGGAACAAAAATTGAAGAATTGTGGATAAAATCTTCTATTTATTTCAATTGTTACACACAAACGAGTTTTACAGTTACTTAAAATATCACTCAAAATGCTATAATTTGAAAAGTCTTTGAAGAAACTTAAGGAAAGAAAGGTAGAAGAATTCAGAGTACAAAGTAAAAAACTTTTTGACATCGCTGCATGTAAATGTAAGGAATTTGTAAACTGTAATTGTTTGAGAGAAAAAAAGCACCAAAAGAGTAACAAATATTTTTTGAGGACCAACGCATTAACAGACTAATGGTTTTAGGAAGAACGGATTTTATCCAGAGTAAAAAATTGCTATTATTCTACTTCTGACGCCGACTCTGAGGCTAAGTCGACTAACGTCGTGGGCAGTATGAAACTCAGAAGAATAAGACAGAAAGTTTACGAGAAAATTTTAACATAAGAAAGAGTAACAGAAATTCATGCCTTATATTTCGATGGAAGGAAAAACCAGACCGCTAAAACTGTTTTAAAAGGATCGAAAAGATTTAGAGTGATTGAACCAGAGGAACATGTTTCGATTATTAAAGAACCAGGTTCTGTTTATGTTGGGTATGTGTTTCCAACAGCGGGCAGTGCAAGAAATATTAATAGAGCTATCCACGGCTTTTTGATGACTGAAAATATATCACCAGTGAGTATAATGGCTGTTGGATGTGATGGAACAACCACAAACACAGGAAAATTGGGAGTCGTGATTGGTCTTTTGGAAAATAGACTATCTCGACCATTGCATTGGATATTTGTCTCTTACACGCGCTTACACTTACACGCCAATGAGTTGCTATTGAGGCGTTTGTTTTCCTATTTGGATGGCCCTACTGCAGGATCTAAATCATTTGCAGGTCAAATTAGTAAAGCATTAAAGATGGTTCAAAACATTTATGGAAGCTAATTAACACCACTAGATATTTGTCGAACGAATTATTAGCGATTTTGGACCCTGTTTAAATAATTCGGAACAGTTACTTTGCTCATGAGTACGATAACAGATACAAGTAAGCAGATTAGAGATCTAGCTGCAAGACGCATTTTAAAAGCTCGTCAAGTGAAAAAAATCTGTTTCGCGCATGTTTGAGGTGCCAAAAAGAGATTAAATGCATGTTCTTACATAGACTTGATAAACTGGCAACAAAATAATATATACGAAACCTCAATACTGATGAGTATTTTCGATTAGCAGTTACAACATCTAATTGAAAATGGAGGAGATACAGTTTTGGAGATAATGAGACTACCTTGCCACACCCGGGCTGTGGAAATATCAGTTAAAGATGTGATAAAAGCAGCTCTTAGTGTATGCGATAAGACAAGAAGAGAGGGATTCGTAAAGTCTAAATAAGCATCTCGAAAGCTCATGCCAAAGTTTGAGACGAAAAAGGATTTTTGTTAAAAAATTACGTTATTCATACCGACACAACTTTCTGAAACTGTGTTTATTTTTGAAATAAATTATTCTATTTACTAAAATATACTTTTATATTATCATTTATATGCAAAACATATTGTATTTATCTAATATTTGTTAATAGGGTGTACTAAAAAAAGCGTCTGTAAAAACTTAAAAAATGAAATTTTAAGTCTATGGCGGGACCTCTTACTGTTGAGCTAGAACTTCCAAATTAATGGGTGTTATTTACAATCACATAAGGCAACTTTTGCCTGGTATTCCAATTCGACATTCGAAAAAAAATAATTTTTCATACAAAAGTGTTCCACCCTAATGTGGAGTCCTTTTAAGAATCCGGGAAAGTGATAATTTCAACAAATATATAACAAAGTAAAGGTATTCAATATGAAAAAAGGAGATTTTTTTCTTCTCCGAAATTCCGAGAGAATCGTCAAGGATTGAAAAGGTGAAAAATTCCAAATTGGGTATTTTTTCGGAAAAGTGTACACACTATACTTTTTTGGGTGCTATTAAATATTTTTTTTTTTACGCGGCGGCAGAATTGCCATCCACACTTCTCAGCATTATACAACCAGATGAGTCTCCATATGATCAATCATGGTCACACAAAAACTTGACAGTCTAATGCCGGGAAAAATTCACCTATCAAGATATACAGGATATCAAAGGATTAGGCTCAAAAAGCGGGATCAAAATACCAGCATTGTGCCTGAAATATCTGTGTTCAAAAACTTTTTTTCAATATTACAAGTGTTTATTATAATAGATTTTTGAATTTTAATATACAAATTAACCGGTAAATCTAATTTTTGTAAATTATTTATTAAAGATTTCGGAGTTACCCCTGTAGCTGACATGACTAAAGGTATTATATAAACGGATCTAGAATGCCAAATATTTTTTATTTCTCCTGCTAGTTCTGTATATTTACGTATTTTTTCTGCGACGGTTGTTTGTATATTATGTGTATTTGGGATAGCGATGTCTATTAGGTGCGTTATTTTATTACGTTTATCATGTAATACTAAATCGGGTCTATTATGATGTATTTGTTTTTTGGTATGCGTAGTAATGTGCATTATATAACTTTACGATTCTTTATAATTATAAATATTTAATAGTAAAAACACCAACTTTTTATTTAAATATCCACAATTCTGATCATTAATTCATTATTCACTATTTCTTGGTATATTTGATATGATATTATTATTATTGTTTGCATAACATCAAACCTGCTTTGAAACCCTCAGGTGATTCGTTAAAGCTCCCGACAGAGCTTTGAAGTGAAATTTGATAGGATTGTAGGATTGTTTTTCTTTCAAGAACCTATATATATACATAATAATAGTATAATCCAGTAATGATTGTTGTGCATTAGACAATGATATCTATTATTGAAAATAATAATAATATTTGTACTGGATACGGATTATATGCAACCCAAAGAGGCACGTAAACATGCGTAATAAACGTTGAGAATACGATAAAACACGATAAATGCAGTATAAAAATGTAACACAAATATTCCATTTTGTGTACTGCACGCTGAACCCCTATAGAGGCAAGATTGTCAAACATCTGTTTAAATACATAGTTTGTAGTGGCTATAGGAATGTATGCAGCATTGCAATACAGCGGACCCCGACCCAATTATGATAAGATTATGTTTTATCCAGTAGGTATATGTCAGGTTGGGTTGAAGAAATTTTGAAATGATGGGGTTAACATTTTTATTTTAAATCTCATCGCTGAATTTAAGATGTACAATGTCTTAGTTTTTTCGAACACCTGCCTTTTACAGGACACTCGAAAACTTACGGGGAAGAGTGGGAGACCAATTCTTTACCGGGTGCTCCACGGGATAAAACAAATACTAATAGGTACTTATTTCCGAGCGTTTTCGCCTTGAAGCATTTTTAGGGCAAGAGTAACTTTAAACTATTTTCCTTTTTGATATGCCGATATACCAAGCGTTTATTTTCTGGATATCAATAAAATAAATATCACGAAGTACCTAGATGATTATAGAAGTATGCAGAAATCTATAAATAATATAAAATTATGCAGAAATGTATTAAAATTCCTAAAATATGCAGAAACCTATAAAAATTGTTAAAATTTTCAGAAACCTTCAAAATTATTAAAATTATCAGAAACCTATAAAAACCTATAAAAAAATATCAATATATGCAGAAACCTATAATAATTATTAAAATATGAAGAAACCTGCAGGAATTACTAACAATGTGTAGAAACTAAACTCCACAAATATTCGAAATACGTAATATCTGCATAACCATTTGCATATTATAATCCGGTTTTCGACTATTATGTTTATATTTTTGAGTTGTTGGTTTCTATCATATCAGATCTATGATTGTTTTGAATGCTTGCCTTATCAATGTCATCTTTTGTTCGACTTCAAAAGGTTTATTTATGTCAATCCAAAATCTTTTGTTACCTTTGATATGTCATATTTATCTTTTATAAGAGGATGAATCTGGATTTAAAATAAATCCAAATAAGCAATATTATGCTTGTGTTGTGAAGGTAGAGTAGGTAAGTCAACAGCGAGTGGAATCGAACCCGCCTCACAATTGAAAGTCCGTAGACTCTGGCTATGGACCATTTCAACGAATATACCTACCTAATATTAATTTTTATGTTTTATCGGCATGTGTTTTAAAGAAAAAAGTTGTCTTTATAAGGAAAATGATTACAGTTTTAGGTATATGTGATATCAGCTAGGTTTTTCTTTTATAAAATTCAATGCCAACGCTTCAACTAAAAAGCATTATGCAAATTTGACCTGTAATTGAGTGCAAATACTCTCATCCTCCCCTATTCTCCTTCCCCTATCATGTTTTTTGTAATTTAGTTTTAATTTTGCTTGTACTCTTAATAATATTTTTGTTAGTTTTAAAGTTTTACTTCTGTACCATGTTTTGCAAAAAGAAAATTCTTTATGTGCAAGGGTCAGTTGTTTTCCCAGGTACTTGGGTGCATTGGGTTGGTCTCGAATTGCAATTGATCCTGTATATGTAACTCAACCATTATTATGCCTGTAATGGGGGACATCATTGTTTGTAAATTATTTTTTTGTTTTATTTATGTATTTGATGCGGCTATTTTTGTCTAAAAATTTATAAACAAATTATCATTTTGGTGGATATTTTTTTCGTCAAAATTCTCAGAACAAACCTTTTGTATAATATACTGTATGGGGAAGGCTTTTTCCACCCTGTGCGTCTGGGAATTGAACTACAAAAGAAAATAAATAATCAGATTTGGAATTCACTGTATTGAATTGGATGTTATGACTGAGCGAAACCAATTGTGATGCTAAGGTATAAAATGTGTCCTTGAATGGTACCGACATGTTTAATTTTTTATTTTATAAATATGTCAGTAGTGAGCTGGTTTCGACTTATAAAGTCATTGCCAAAAAAACTCCTTAAATTCTTTTAAGTAAAACTAAAACTAATAGGTAGGTATATAAACATGGATTTTTACAAATTTAACGTCAAATCGATAAATACTTTAAAGAGTAGTTTAGATGAATATTTCTGAACAAAAAAATGCGAATAACGAGCAAATTTGTTCAGGTTTTGATCCTAAAAAAATAACTTTAAACTTATCATGTATTAACATGAAAAAAGACTTCAAATCTATTCCAGCTTCAGGCGTCCTTATATTTTGCCTATCACAATCAAAAAGTCGAAAACATTATGTCGTGACTGCGCAATAAACGAGACAAGACTAGTTTGAGAGGTGTGTAGTAGTTGTTCTAGACTGCGCAAGACCACGAAGCTTATGCCCGAATGATCGCCAACGTCAGGAAGACCTGACAAGGCATTATTTGAAGAGGAAAATAATATTTTCTAAATATATTTTTTTGTACATTTTTTAAAAGCCTATCAATAAATTCAGTATCTTCTTCTGTGGTAACGATGATATTATAGTCTGATTCCCAGAAATAATTTCCTTGTAAAACTCGGCTCAATAGTAATCACATTCTTAGAAATAATAAATTCCCTGCGAATTTCATCTCTATTTGTGTATTCGAAGCATTTTGATGGATATTTATCTTTTTATAAGCTGTTGTGATCTTTATAATCTTCTAGTAGTGTTATTTTTTATAGTTTTTTTGCAAAAAACCATCTACATCATCAATCGTTCTTTATCGCTGTTTTTGTATGTACAGAATCATAAAATTCATAAAATTTATTATTATCGTTTAGTTTTACTAAAGAGAATACAACTAACGCATGACCGGTTTTGCGGTCTTCGAGTTCACATCATCGGGTGCTGACCTAAACTGAAAAGAACAAAAACATGTATAAAAGTTCCTTACGACTTACAATAAAGGTTATGATGGTTTCAGGCGTGGAGCTCTTGGAATTTTTGATAGGAAAAACCTGTAGTAACGGAAACAAAATAAAAAGATTAGGTATTAATAGCTGTTATAGTTATTTTTGTATCATTTGAGTTATTTCTTTCTGCAATACTGCGACTTGTGAGCCGAATAATAATTTTTTTTAATGGTGAACATTTTAAAAATATTTGCTCTAGTCTTTCTCGTGTCACAAATATTTCAGATTTTAATGTAACAAACTTCTGTCAGATCTTGACTTTGATTACCGTTTTGAGTGTACGCATCCTTGTCTCGAGTAATCAAAAAAAGCTTGTCAGCAAGTTCAGTCATGTACATATATTCCCTGAAACCTTCTTTCAAATTGCATCTCTTCAACCTTATTTTTTACTTTTGAAGATCAAATGCAGTTATTCATAATTATATAATTTAAACAGGACACATTTCAAATATTTATATCAGCAATTTTTTTAATTATTCCTGATTGTGATTACAAGTTCCCATATAATTTGACGGTTTCGTTTTGATGAATAAGTTTAGGAATAACTTAAAAATATATTATATAAATTTGATCACGTCATATTTATCTTTAATCTTCAGAAGATATATCATAGGTAAATATATTATCAAATATGTTGTAATAACAGAACTGGTTAATAAATTATATAATACAACAACAATACTTGTTTCTAAGAAAAATACTCGAAACGAAATTCAATCTTTTGTATTGAATTATTATGAAAAATAATGGAGTAGTTTAATATGGTATTATGGGATTTCAATCACGTATTATATGGTACAATAATAATACTTATGATCATTCGACTACTGACTCTCTCTTTCTATCCTCAAAGTAGTTATTACGTAACAAAACTGTGTTGATTTTATCTATGTCTTTAACTACAATGAGCGGTTTTAGATCGAAAGTGGACAAGTCCAAAAATGTGTTTTTTTTTAGGTTAATATGCAGATTTTTTTCTGGACTGTACCTACTGACATTTTACTGTTTACATAACTTTAATATTGATTCTCACATAACCACACATAATAATTATTTATAAGATTACGGCAACCGTCCCTTGTGGGACGATTTGTGCCAAGTACAATATTTTAGGAAGATGACACGTAATATTAAGGCATTAATTTATAAGATAATAAAATTTCTTTTGGCGGATTTTAGAATCTTGAGATATACAGACAGGGCATCAGTGTGTAAGAGGAAAGACATATTGATTGGATACTGGACTTCAGTTATCTCATAATACAAGTTATAAGAGTCTCTTATTGGGCAACCGAGGAAGACGTGGTCCAGAGATTCCACATCGAGCTCGCACTCGCAAAAAGGGGACGAGACCAAACCTAATCTAAATAGATGACTGTCTAATCTGTGGTGATTAACACACATAATAATTATCGACTATTTCGTTCCATAATTCAACAAGTAAAGATGTCTCATGTTCAAAAATTGTAAATTTTGTAATTCAGGTTTATTTAAAAATATTTTTTTTTTAAAAAAGATATATCTGGGCTTTGTTATAAACCCAAATACAACCTTATACACCTTTCACAGTAAGCTACTAAAAGCTTGTGTCGTGAAAGGGGAGTTTGCCGGCACCTGGTATCGAACCACGGACCCCTCGTTCACGAGGCCGAGACTCTACCTCCAGGCTACCGACGTACTCATGCTTATATAATATTTTGCCATGAACATAACAGAACGTAAAATATACTACCTATACAACAGTTGCACTTTTAAAGACATACTTTGTCTTTGTTCTCGGGCCCCGTTTAGCAAAAAGGGTCCATCCATCCATCCATACCATCACGGCATATCCCACAAGTGGGGTAGCCAGCAGATCAGCTGCATGTAAGGAACATGCAAACTCTCCTCTTCGTGCCAATATAAAACCAAGACATTCAGGATGGGTGGCAAGCCTCATCGCTGAATTTAAGATGTAAAATGTCTTAATTTTTTCGAACACCTGCCTTTTAGCAAGCAAAAAGGGTAAAATTTTCTATTTTCAACAAATTTGATAGAAAAACTACCAAAACTTGTTGACCCTTGCGAACATATTGATTTGATAAAATAAAAAAATCTTAATTTTATTACCAAAATTAGTTTTTTACTAAAAAATAAATAAATCGCAGACTGACGAGATTTATTTAGGTACTCTTTGTTATATCAAAACACAAATTATTTGTAAAATATATATATTTTTTATTCATCCTATCAAGCATATAAATACTATAGATTTTAGCAAACTTTTTTTAGTATACAAAAAATTGAGTTCATGTGGTGATTTTTGGTTTCAAAATATGAGAAATTTTATCAAAAAAAATATTTTTTATATCGGTCAATAACCTGAAAAAAAGAAAAAAAAAGATTTTTTTGTTCTATAATTGTACCTAATAACTATCTAAATATTCTCAATATTAAAATAAATATATGGAAATTTGTAGGATTCTCGTGTATGTTATGTACCGAACACACCCCAGAATTCGATTTTTGGAAATACGCTTTTTTATAAACGAATACTATGAAGCTATAATTGAGTTTTATTTGAAAGTAAAAGTTTGATATTGGTAATTAATATTTGTTTTCATATTTTATCAAATCAAAATGTTCGTAGGGTCAACAAGTTTTGAGAGTTTGTGTACCAAACTTGTTGAAAATTGAATGTTTTATCGTTTTTGCTAAAGGGGCCTCTTAATAGTTAAACAATTCGTAGTAGGTATTCATTTGTAGAATTAAATTGCGTGCATTATTTTTTTTCATAACTTAATGTTTAAAATATAAAGGAGACAATGTATTTTTTATAGTGCATGTTTGTAAAATTGAAAGAGTGGCGTGTTGGTTTTGTGTAGGTTTTACGAATGGAATAATTTTTTTCGAAACTTTCGACATGTTGAGTTATGGAGTTGGATAGTCATAACCTATTCTCTACTATTATTAGCAGCCTCAAGTACTAAGTACTTACGTAATATTATTACGTATTAAATACTTGTCAAATATTGGAATTATTTACAGAGATTGGTTTTGATATTTGAATGATGTTACAAAATATCTAACACATTTTTTTCTGTTTTTTTTTAACCTTATAAACAGAGGCGATAAATAAATGGTGAAGATTGTTTTTTTATTTCATTTTCATTAAAATTTGGCAAAATAATTTTATACTTACCTACTTAGAAATATATTAACAATAACTACTTTCATTCATTTTGTAAAGCACAACAAGTCATCGTTCACTTTAAAGCTCAAGGATCCTTAATTCATCAATTTATGAATCTTAGTTATTTTGAAAGGGATATATAAAATCACATCGATTAGGATGAATTTCAATAAAATCATTAATAACTTTTATTTTTATTTGGAATTTTAAATAGGTACTTTTATGCATTACCCGTGAAGCACCTGGCAAAAAAATATTATCTCCCACTCTTTTCAGTTAGTTTTCGAGTGTCAGACTATAAAAGTTATGTGTTCGACAAAATAAAAATAAAAAAAATTCAGTGGGTTAGCCACCCATCCTGAATGTCTTATTTTCATTGACACGGAGAAGACAGCTTACATGTAAAGTATATGCAGCTGATCTGCTGGCTTCTCCACTTGTGGGATATGCTGTGATGGCAAGTACATAAGTAACAGTATAGTAGGTAGATTGAATGAAATATAATATATTAATCTATATATTATACTGTCACATCATTTGGAGTAATAAACATGCAAGATGTATTCTCCGTGCATATAAAAAAAACAGTAGGTATTATTATTCTTCAGTGTCCTGTTAATAAGGTGAAAATTATTAAATAAATTTATTATAAAACTTCATTTCTATGTTGCAAATACAAAAGACATTTCAGGCGTCCATCATCGCTTAATATAACAACAACAACAGGAAAGTTACTCTCCTACTGAGAGGAGCCTCTTTGTTCTTAATGAAAATGAATATGCTAAAAGTTTTTCCTTTTTTGTTGTTACTACTGTTGATAAATGAGTCATGCATTAAATTATACAAATAATTACAGAAGTACCTTCTTTTACATCCCCTTTTTAATTTTCTCCGACCTCTCCCCAACCTCCGCACCGACGTCGTCGTCCGCGGAGGTTCAACGGTATAACCAGCAAGCAGCGTCGGGTCGCGAGACGACGACCGACGTCGACGCAGCGGCACGCCAGGTATATAATCAAAATATTTATATTAAAAGAATATAAAATTACAGGGTCTATTATTTTTCGACCCCTCTTTCATTTTTTATTAATGACCACCAGCTATGTATATTATTCCTTCCTTTCCTGCCTTAAGGCTGTTGTGTACCTACCCGCTGCTGGTGTTTTTTGATTAATATTTTTAATTTAATAATTATTATTCTGCCTGCTTTCAAATAACATGGTACATAATATATTATTATTTTTATGATAATTTAGTAGAATTTTGTTTAACGTACATACAACGCAATTATGTTAAAAAATCTATACCCGCTTTTACTAAAGAATACATTTTCGTTTGTTTCAGGTAATTGGAATATGAACACTCTCGTGGAATCAAGATATTAATTAATTTATCTGGAGCTTTGAGGTAGATATTTCAAAAAAATAAGTTCTTTGATTCTTATAAAGTTTGCTCATATGGTAAATTTATCTTGTGCATACAAAGACATATAAACAATGATAATTTTTGTTTACTGTTAGACAGAAAGGATCGAAGCGCATTTTTTTCTATCCTTGAAAACCTTTAACGCTTCCGTAGCATTCATACAATTTTTCTTTCACGCCTTCCTTCGGTTTAGTTTTTCTGATTTGTCTTAGCTTCATCTAGAGATTTATCTTCACATAGCTTGTAAACGATACACTATAAACATAAGTATCTCTTGTTAACGACACCAATATGCATAAACAGGGTTCAATGTCGTGATGGATCGAGAAATGTTACCTTAAAGGACATTCCACGACATTTTTAATGATCCTAGGTTTTGCCATAGTAATTAAGTACATATTATGTGCGTTAGACGACCATTATTTTGATTTTTCGAATGTTTCGTGATTAACACTGTGGAATTCCATATTTATTATTAATTTATATTAAAAGAAACTTTGTATTTTCCACTAGAATATTTATTCCATTATTTTGACATATCAGATACCTTGATACTCATTTTTTTCCATTCCTACCATCGTTGAAAATTCTCAGCAATTGTATTTGGTAAAACAATGAAACCATATGGTATAAATTTTATCTGTTAATAATACAAAATTTTGTGTAATCTATTTTTACCCAGATAACATGAAATTATCATATAGTTTCTACTCTGGCAATTTTTTTATATCTTCTTAGACATAAGGTATTCATTATTATGTTGTTGCCTATGTGTACAGACATTTGTAGGAGGTGAAGGTAGTCTCTCTCAGCCTACCCTCTGGGGGTGTGTGTATCTGATCGTTTAGTGGCATCTAGGGGTTGAATCTAAAATATTATTGTTATTACTACGAGGTCAGTGGTGGAATGTTTTGAGAAGGAAATATCTACGTACGTGTTTTAAATTATTGATACGGAAAGGGGTTGATTGAACTTTTTTCTTTCTATGTATGTACGTTTGAGCTTTCCTTTGGAATCTATGGAAGCCTTCAAGTTTCCTGTAATGAGTGTTTTATTATTCAAAATAGTTTTATGAGCGTAGATAAGGGCTTGCTTGGGCAGAATTTGGTTAACTCCCATGAATTTAGACATCTTATTTTCTTCCTGGTACTGTCCTAAC
Source organism: Athripsodes cinereus (assembly GCA_947579605.1). Taxonomy (NCBI): domain Eukaryota; kingdom Metazoa; phylum Arthropoda; class Insecta; order Trichoptera; family Leptoceridae; genus Athripsodes; species Athripsodes cinereus. The sequence goes on from OX388321.1 coordinate 2,312,005, forward strand.
TTATTGCCGCTGAAGGCTGTTGGGGTCGACTCTTCTCGTCTTTAGGTTACATATTCTTATGTTGCCTTTGCCATCTTCATCGAATTCAGACGTCCAAAGTAATAAATATCTCATTCAAATGAAAATTAGTCAGAAGCTCACTGTAGTACATCCAGGTGATTACAGTTACATTACAACTACGAACTAATCAATATTTTTCATCTCTCTTCCTCCATTTGTAAATAAAATAGAGCAAAGGAATACAAATAACACATTTTTTTTACTTTTCTATAGGCATTTTTAACAACTTAATGAAATAATTTTTAATTTATCCCACTTTTTTATACGAGAAAGTCTTCCATCTATCTCTATGTTGTCCAAACATGTGCTTATTCAATTTACACCAATATTTCATTCTTCAAAGGTCATCTCTGAATTACACAGTGATAACTGTTTATTCTTTACATATGTCTTCTTTATAACTTCTTAATATTTGTCCCTAATTTTGCTTCCCTCGGGTGCATTTTTCTAAATCTTACATTTTGATGTTGCTGTCATAGGAATTGGTCTTCACAACATCAAGCATCATCATCGAAGAACAGTGTTGCGTTTGACCATCATCGGTCATTATTTATTTTTATGTTACAAATTTGAAATATCTGCTCTATGATTGTGTCTTCTTACCTGTCCCTGACTTTTTCCTTAGTCAGCCGCAATACACATACAAGACCCTTCCTAATCTCCCGGACTATTATCAATAGTAAATTTTCTTTACTTTCATTTCCTTTTCTTATTTACCTTATCCTCCTACTGCTTCTCCTGAACCCTTCTCCTCCACCGACAACAAACGTATCAAATTATTCCCTCTTTATCTATATTCCATCCCATATACATTCCATCCGGAGTATCCTTCCTTTAGACCGCATCTCTTAAGTCCTTTTCACATGTATGATATTTTCGTAGCAGACGAAAAATCATCTAGGTTGCTTATCTCAATACCCGAAAGTCAAAGCACTCTAAAAAAAATACGAATCTGCCTTTATAAACAAACTTTATTGGCATTAAAATATAACTTTATTTCTCGGATATTGCAGGAGTCCAAGGACTACTATTTATCCGTTTAGGTGACGATTTATTAATATTTTAATTCTCTCATGTTTAATACCTCTATGCCAGTGTTGGCATCTCCGATCCTACCGCGTCAGTGGGCGGGGGACCCGGCTGACGTAGCAGATCCCATCTTGAGACCCACACATCCACGAATGTTTTAAAATAATATATGACTGTCCAGTTCCAACAAGTAAAAAATTTGATTTAATTGATAATACACACAATCAACGCCACTCTTCCTATCCCACTAACAAATAACTATGAAAAATACAAACCTAGTTCCCTTTACATATCAAATATTTAGTTTTAGAAAAAAAATATATTTATAGAAAAACTTTCAATTTTCACATAATCATTCGACACAAAAAAAAACATACATATATGTTTGTGTTGTAAAATTGAATTGGGTCGCCAACGGGAGGAGTCGAATTCGGGATTGTAAAGTCCAGGACTTCAACATTATATTCATCATCAACTCACGGTATTGTCGATAGAAAGAATATTAATTTAAAAAAAAAAATTCATACTTGGCTATTCAATTTACCGAAGGGAAAATTATGATGTTTGCTTTATTTTATTACCGATTCTATGCACATTTTGGCACGGAAATTATGAACCGCAATGAATCTTTCAATTACTTCGTTAGGTTTCATACAATGATGTGTAGAAAAGTACCAACTTTTCCCGTTTTTACTGGTCGCATTGTCTAAAATACTTGGCTACGGTTGACGCCATTTTGAGACATTTGACGCGTAACCGACGGAATCCCACGTTGTGAAAAGACCTTTACGTAAAAGCAACAAAGGAGATGATACCTTGCGTTGAATAATATTAATAAATAAATACATAATAAAATTTCATTAAATTCTGAAAGAAGAGTTCCATTTTTTTGAAATTGAAAATGTTTATTAACTTGTTGTTTTACATAGCAGTAATAAAGTAGGTATTAAAAAAGAACACAAAAATGCGTTTTCAATACAAAGTTATCTTTCAAATTCTCAACACCCGGTAAAGAATTGGTCTCCCACTCTTTTCAGCAAGTTTTCGAGTGTCCTGTAAAGTGCAGGTGTTCGAAAAAGTAAAGACATTTTACATCCCAAATTCAGCGATGAGGTTTGCCACCCCTCCTGAATGTCTTAATTTTTCTTTGGCACAGAGAAGACAGCCTTCATATTTATTGCGTGCAGCTGCTCTGCTGGCTACCCCACTTGTGGGATGTGCCGTGATGGTGTAGTTGTATAATACATAATTATATTTTATAATTGTCAATATAAATAAGCATGTTGTTCAGGAGGTGTTATGACTCTTGAATGCGCCCTTGCGGTGGTTTTTCCACAAAACGGCGCATCTTAAAAAAAAGTTGTTATGTATCTATGAATATGTCACAAGTTTAATAAAATTGAAATGTAATTTTTGCAATTCAAAAAGTGAGTATAAAAAAAATTAAAAAAATGAGACTCGAAAGAATGCGTTGAAAGGATAAACAATTAAAAATTATTAATATGAACTTCCACCAAGAACCGTCGGTCAATAAATTAAACGTTACATAAAGTTGTTATTGAGCTAATGTCAAAAACCCAGATACATCTTTATAAAATAAAAAATATATTTATACATACCTATTATTATATTGAACGGTCAATTTGTTTTATTTATACCTGTGTTGATAAATATGGTATTTGATAATGTAATTATTATTGACCAATTATACCAATAATAGTTACAAGTTATACTTATACATGGATTGGTTAATTTTATTATCATCCAATCGCATTAAGTATAGGCAAACCTCAAATAGAATGAAGGATACAACAAAGTATATACTGATGATGTGGGTCTGCTCTCTCTACCCTGGAGGACAAACCTCCTCCCCCCTTCCGGACTTTCATCCCTTATAATCATCGTCGACGTCCCTTGGGTTGACACGCAAGCCTATAATGAGAGCTTTGCGTAAGACTTTATTGCTTACAATCCGATGACCGTATTATTTGTTGATCGTAAGAGGAAGCCACGTCGATACGAGAAAATCGAGAATAACTGGTGTAAAGTTATTTCGTGAACTTTTTGTGATCTCTCTCTCTCTCTCTTCCCACAAAGGGGTAGTCAGCAAACTAGTTAAATGTAATAAACATGCCAGTGGCCCCCTTTATGTCAACAAAAATATGTGTTTGAATAAATAAACAAGTACCTTAACGCAATATTGGGATATTGAGCTTTTTCCTATAAAATCATTTTCTTAAAAACATATGTACCTATGTGGCCGGTTTCAACAGCGTATCGTAATATTTGAAATATATTTTATACAATATATTTCAATCGACAGTCACGGATAGATAAGTTATTGAAACCGGCCATAGAAGGTTAATAATTTTGTTGAGAATAATATTCAATTAGCATAACATAACATTACGTACAAATGGACAATTTACATAAATCGAACTAGTCCAAACCATAGTTATATTATTTTATGGGTACTAGTGTGACGGTACACTTACATATATAATTCATTTAACACATATACATGTAACCCCCATACCCAGAATAATTTGAAAAAGACCATTGCCATTTTGCTCTCGCTAGGAATGGAACCCGTTAGTTAAATATAAATCATTACATTTATGAAAGAAGTACACTATTTTTTTTTCAATAATATGACTGTTTAGAGGATATGTAGCGTGTATTATCTTATATATGCTATTGTTGCTTATTCTTTGCGACCTTTGACATTAAAAGAAGAATTGATACTGGTAAATATTTTATAAAATATCTCGATTAGTCGAACTTCTTTATTAAAGTTTCTCAAATAAAACAGATTTTCGAGAAATGTTTACCATTGATATAACACTAACCCTTTTCCGATCAATACCACCTACATCTAATTCTCATAATTTTATTACGCATAATTAATGGAAATCTAAATTAGTTCAACCTATAATTAGATTACCGAAAACTCTTAACCAGCTATGAAGATGAAGGTATCAATATTTTTTGTCGAGATTTTAGTCTTATCGATATTTGAAATTTGTAAAATTTTGTTTATTTTGAGGTACGGCATCTATCCTAAATATCTAAACATTTATTGACACGGAGAGGATGAATTGCATGTTTGTTACAAACAGTTGGTTCACTGGCTTCCCCATTTGTGGGAGATGCCGTTATGGCGTTTATAGATAGATTGTAGGTAGGTATATTTTTATTGCAATGACAAACATGACGTATTAAGTAATAGAAGTCACCACGAGTGTATAAGAAATTAACATAACATAACATGTATAGACAATTCACACAGACCGAGCTAGTCCCAAACTAAGATATGAATCTTGTATTATGGGTACAAACACGACGATACACATATATACAATGCACTGAACATATATGCATGTAACACCCAGACCCAGGACAATTTGAAACAGGTCATTCTTCATTTTGCTCTGGTCGGGAATTGAACCCGGAACCTCGTGACTCAAAGGCAAGTGCGTTAGCCTCCGCGCCACATCGGTCGTCGCTATTGTATGGAGAGGAAGCGAAAGAAGTATGTAGGAAAAGAATGTGGGTCATTTCTTTCTATCTGTCTACCCCACTTCGACTACGGGGTGAGGGTAAAGAATGGAATAGTAACGCCTTACACTAACCTGATGATGGGAGAACAAGCTCTTGAAAGCTCGTCCGTAATTAATAATATAATTACCGAAAAAGTACTGAATATATATATAAAAAAAAGTTTTATTGTTATTATAGGAGAAGTAGTGCAAATGCAATTCTACTTAGGTATTTATTTATTCTTTACTGTATATTGAATACTAAACATACAATTTCATAGAAAAATGCATTAGGTAATATTATATTTCTTAGTTTTTGAATATTTTGATAAGAAAGATGACTATATCACTATTTCAACAATGAAGAGCTAATAATGCACTCTGCGGATCAAAATACGTCAAAGTGAATAGCATTAAATGCTATAGTGGACCATATGTCAAACTAACAGGAGATAACTTGAGTTTACCTTAATTTTAGTTGAATATACATTGAAGGAGACCCACCGACCACCCGGATAGCGCAGAAGTCTGGGGACTTCCATTTATCCGAATTCTACACTGCACAAAGTTTGTCCACACCGGAGGCGCCATAGTGGGCAGCCTGAGGGGCTGGCCGGCCAAAAACAACCCCGTGTGTGGAATCTTTTGACTACACTCCTTCGATGTCCCTCTAGCCGAGAGAAGCAAATACATTCATAATTTATTTAAAAAAAAAAACTAACAATATATTTATAAAGGCATTTCCTTAACCTAGATAACAAATCAATACTCAAAACAAAATAATAGAAATAAAAATTAAAAGAAATAAAAAATGAGCAGAGAGCCGAGTTGAGGTGTCCGGAAACTTCTTTAGGTATTCATGCCGGTGAACCCGAGGGTCGCTGATACTGGAGTCTTCACAGACACGCTTCCCTCCCCAAGGGACATCCCTCCCAGACCTAAGACTCTCCACCAAGGGAGACAGGACAGCACAAAAGACGAAGAAACGAGTTCGCTCGCGACAGCCACGATCACACAAGGCAAAATCAACCATCAAGCTCATCCAGGTAAGCCGGGGGTAAGCCCGGCTCACGCAGAAGGTCCCACCGAGATACCCAGACATCCGTAAACTCCAAGAAGGCCCTGAAATTTCTCGGACTAATCATTAATTCCCCAGACCAAACGGGTCTCGGAGTATCATCACTCAGACTATCAATCATTACATCCCTCGCATCCGTCATCATTGGGCACTCCCACAGGATATGCCCCGCAAACTGAGCTCCCGTCCCACAAACACACCACGGGTCGTCCGTCAGCCCTAACTCAAAAAACTTGGCTTTAAACTCCCCGTGTCCCGTCACCAACTGCACGGCAAAGTGATTGAAGGACAGGAAGCGCCTTTTAATCCTCTCTCTTACTTCCGGAAGAAAATCGTAGACAAGTCTAGCGGTTCTCCCCCGGTCCCATCTTTCCTGCCACACATCCAAGGTTCTTTCTCTGATTTGGCTGAAGGCCCTACTAATTCCCCTGTTCCCGGGTTCCGTCTGAACGGAAATACCAAGATATTCAGTCCCACCATCCGCCATGATCTTACGCCTGGCCACACTGTCTAGGACTTCCAAATCAGCGGGTAGCACGCCAGCGATAACAGGAAGGCCATCGCTAGCGGCAGTACGATACGCACCTGTGACGGCGAGCAGCGGGAGTCTCTGTCCCCTCAAGACTGCCGTAGATACGGAGCCTACCGAAAGTCTATGAGACCAAACCCGAGCAGCATACGTAACTTGCGCCACGTACGTCGCCCGATATATGGCCCTTACAGTCCCCGAACGCAGGCCCCATGTACCACGACTAAGTCGGCGAAGGGTGAAGAAAAGTACCTTCGCCCTCTCGGCAGTCGCTCTCACGTGAGGAAGAAAGGAAGAACCCCTGTCCAGAACAACTCCCAAGTACCGGACTTCATCGACCACCCTTACGGGTGTTCCACTCATCCGGAGAACCGGATTTCTGCCCCTTCCAAGCGCTCCCTTCAACCACATCGCGGAGGTCTTGCTCGGCGAGAAGACAAGCCTATTCACACTGCCCCACGTCAGGATGCGCTCGATCGCGGTTTTAAAATTGTCCTCAATCGCTCTCCTCGTGCTGCCAGACAGCAAGAGAAGAGCATCGTCAGCATAAGCGAAAATCGTACAGCCAGGAGGAAGATCTATTTTCAAAAGGTCATCGAAGAGGACGTTCCACAAGAATGGTCCGAGGACCGAGCCCTGCGGACAGCCCATATCTACAACCCGTTCAACCAAGTGTCCCGCGTGGGTGATCACAACTGACCTGTCGCTGAAGTAGCTGCTGATTACATTAAACAGCCAGCGAGGACATCCCCGTATCTTCAGTTTGGCCAGTATGAGTGGCCACCACGCATTGTCGAAAGCCCCAGCTATGTCAAGGAAGACACCCAGCACATTTTTCTCCTTACTGTCATCCCTCCACTTCATGCAGGCATCAATGGCGTGCTCTGTGGATAAGCCCCGGCTAAAACCAAACTGCTTAGGATCTCCCGGCACAAGGGCCCCATCTAGCCGGTTCCTCACCAAGATCTCAAGTATCTTGCCAAAGGAAGGCAGCAGAGTGATAGGCCTATACGCCTTGAGATCCGACAGAGGCTTATCGTTGCCTTTGGGGATTACCCTAAGCAAACCTCTCTTCCATACTTTTGGAAACACTCCCTGTCGCAGACAGGCCCGGAAAAGTCCCAACATTTCAGCCGGACAGAATCTCCAGACCTGCTTCACAATCACACCATTCACTCTGTCAATTCCAGGTGCCTTCTTTGGTCCTAATCTTTTGACGATTTCACCCAATTCTTGATGTGTCACATCGTCAATTTCGATTACTGACTCATCGGGGGGGCAGCGTGATTGGAAACGCAGCGCTGCATGAAATGGTGTGTCCCCCGACATTGAGTCAAGGGGCACCAGACCATCTAATAGCGCCCTGAGTGTGCCGTCAATACACACTGTTTCATTATCGCCAGAAACAATACTGGTAAGATAGTGATCAGCAGACCTCTTAGACTTAACCACAGTTCGAGTCACGGACCAAGGGTCGGCGTTTCCCGTTTCTGTTATCCACTCCTTCCAAGCCGAGGTCTTAGCATGCCTTATGGCTGATTTGAAAGAGCCCCTCGCTCGCTGGAGCCGCTCAAAGAGTTGCCTCCCAGCTGGAGAGTCCCGCAACACGCTGCCTTTTCTCACCGGGCAGAAGGCCCGTTCGGCGGATTTAAATTGGCGTCTTAAAACCGTGAGTTCCGGGGTCCACCAATTAGTGGAACGACGTCCCCCAGGCCTGCACCTTCCCAGCGCCACTGTCGCCGCTGAGACGACCGCTGAGTTAAATTTTTCCCCAGCTACTTCAGCTCCATCAGCCAAATATACATCAAAATCTCTCAATTCTTCTTTCAAACAAATTCCAAAAGAATTCCAGTTCGCCTTCGAACGCTTGAAACTCCACAGACCGTATGGTTCAATTCCCAACGAACCCCCGACAGACCAAGTGATCAGTCGATGGTCGCTGACAACCTCCCCAACGTGGACCCTCCAATTGGAGAGATCCGCAAGCAGATCATCGGTGCATAGAGTTAAATCAATCCAACTCTCCCCCATTGGCCCAGCAAACGTGGCCGGTTGACCGGCAACATTGAGAATGTTGAGGCCAGCGGAAGATATAAAATCCTCCACTGGTCCACCACTCCCAGTGCGGTCCGTGCCAGGTCTGTCGTGCCAGAGAGGCGAGCGTGCATTAAAATCACCAGCTACCAAGACCGGTCTGCCCTGCAAAGCGTCAAGAGTCCGTCTCAAGCCCCGGAGGTGTATTCCTACATTATCAGAGAACTTAAAATATACAGATATCAAGAAGATCTCGCGGCCATCGATTCGGAGGCATATACAACACCGGAACTCATCCGAAAGTCCATCCAAGAACAACGGCTGCACCTTACTGGTGTCCACCAAGAAACCCGCCATGGGACGAGACCCCTTGTCGATCACGGCAAGCGGTACATCGGCACCATCGAGGATCACTCGTGAAAACAACTGCTCCTGAACAAAAACCAATGGAACGCCCCTGCGCTGCACGGACCTTACCAAATCAATAGCAGACGCGCGGCATCGCCCTAGATTGATCTGGCCCAGCACGACGGCAGCCTCACTAGCCATTGTAATTCGTTGACTGCACCATCCTGTCAATTGCGTCCCGTAGAGCGGGACAATCCCGATCACCCGTGGGGTGGGCAGCATTCTTCCTGAAGGCTGTGCACGTGGCACACACCCTTCTTGCAATAGGGACATTGCAGTCCCTCTCTTCGTGCCCCTCTTTAGCACAACGTGCGCACACTGGAGCAGCGTGTTTGCACTCCCTCTGGGTGTGCCCATACATATGACATTTGAAGCACCTTGTGGCGCCTATGTAGTCTCTGGTTTTACAGCAACTCCAGCCCAACAATATTGCTCCGTTGGCCAGAAGCGCGGACCTGACCTGCCCGCTGCAGATCAGTATGCTGCCTATTCGTGACGCAGTCTTGGGGCCAAACTTAGCCACTCTTCTTGTCGTGGACAAAAAGGATTCCCTACTGATGTCAGTTTTCCCTTCAATATTGGCCCTGTAGATCTCTTTCAGGAGATCCTCATCTGAAAGATCTCGTGGGGTGTCATACACCACAATGCGCGGAGATCTTCCCTTTGGCTCGGCAGCAATGAGCCCTTTGCTCTTAAGCTTCTCAGAAGCCAAGAGTTTTTGCGCACCCTCCTTGGTGGCCGTCTCTACAACGACTCCAGAACCATACGCCCTACGAATCCTCACCGGAATGAATCCGTCCTGGACAGGGTCCAGAACTTCCTTTAGGACTTGCTCCGTCTTTTTGGACGATGCACCCTCTTGGTGATCAGGCCTGATCACAACTGCAGCATTCTTCCCCTCTGTAGCTCGGGATACCACCCGAGCTGCCCTCTCTGCATACGTCTCCTTGGGCGCACTAGCAGGTGCCAGTGACGCCTGCGACACAGCGGAGGATACAGCACGAACGTCCCCTTTGAGGGATCTAAGGTCCTCTCGGAGTGCCGACACCATTGCCTCCGCCGCGCTGGCCCTCGAAGCAGCGGCCACTTCACGAAGATGACTCCTCGGGAGTAGTTCCCCCACATCGGCAACCAGGCCCCTCAACTCCGCTCTCTGCTCTAACTTGAGCCGGCCTTTTTCTTGAGACACCATTGTCTCCAACTGGGTCACAATTTTCTTGAACGCCTCCTTGTCATCCACGATTCCACCAAAAACATTGGTGGAATTCACCACTTCAACCGCAGCAGATGTAGTGGGGCTGTTCGCCGCTCTTCGTCTCTTTTTTGATCTTTCGACCGTGAGCACCCCCATCGGCGGATCCCCCGAAGTCGGCTCCCCCGATGCAGCCGCAACCGAATCATCCGAGTCTTCATGTCTCGCTTCTCCCCGAACTGCTCTCCTTGCCAGATACGCTCCCGAGTGTTGTGGGTGTAATCCACCTCTATTTCCCCCCAAAACAGCAGAAACCCCGGCTGAAGCCTCTTCATCACCTCCCCTAGGTGGCGTCCGACTTAAAGACATTCTGGGTGTAAACACCCTTTCTGCATCATCGTCCGAAGACATTCCGCAGCCTTTCACACCACAACTGTCACCGGAAAATCACCCACGAAAGCTATTGTCCGCTGATTTTTTTTATTTCAAATATGACACTTAAAAGGTTTTTCTTATAATTAATTAGTTTTATGTATATTTCAATGAAATATAGGCCACTTGTATTGCACTCGTAGTTATTACCACCAAAATATTTAGTTTGTTACACTCCGGATGCCTCAATCGGTTAAACTTCTTTCTTTTTTATTATAGAATTTTTTCATACAAATATGACACTCATAAGGTTTTGCCAGATTATTACAATATGGATTAAGATTTTTCATACAAAAACAACATTCACAAGGTTTTGTCATATGTCCGACTATTACAGTAGTAAACAGTTTTTCTTTTTTTTTCATACAAATATAACACTCAAAAGGTTTTGTCAGATTATAAGTATCTTCCCCTCTCCTTTCCATCAATATGTAGATATTAAAGATTACAACACACCTCTAAGGTAGCCTCAAAGACACCCTTGTAATAACATGGGGGTACCCAGCGGGGCACCCCAGCGAACAACAAACACACAATAAAATAAAAATAAAAATTATAAGGCAAAGGAAACACAACACTCACAAGGTTTTGTCATATGTCCGACTATTACAGTATTAAGCAGTTTTTTTTCATACAAATATAACACTCATAAGGTCTTGTCAGATTATAAGTATCTTCCTCTCTCCTTCCCATCAATATATAGATATTGAATATTACAACACGCCTCTAAGGTAGCCTCAAAGGCACCTTTGCAATAATACGGGGGTACCCAGCGGGGCACCCCAGCGAACAACAAACACAAAAATAATATCCCACTAATTCACTATATAATGTAGGTAGAGTTTTATCCACTATTACTAATACTATTTGTAAAATATACTTATTTTAAGAAGACAAAGAAAAATAGAACGAAAAGAGAATATACAGAAACAAAATAAAATCAGAAGCTTGTAATTAATAACTAAACTGATCTCAAGCACTGCATGTCACATGCGCATCGCATGACAGCGCAGAGCGAACTGAATTTATTAGTTTAGTTGAATAGGAGACATATTCATATTGCGCTCAAAAGCATTCAGGATAGATGGGGAACTTAATACGTAAAATATCTTTACTTTTTTAACATCCGCCTTAGATATTTAAATACTTTATTCAATCAATATCAATGTACTACAATTAAGTTGCAGCAGCCTCACTGGGTTGGCCTGTATCGAGGCGTGCTGCGTGAAAAAATATTTAAAAAAAAAACATACAATTAATACATCTTACAATAAAAAATAAAAATAATCACATTAGCAAATTAATAAATCAACAACAAATGAATAAATAAATGAATGAATAAAATTACAAATGAATAAATGAACCTTTTACAGAACATTCGAAAACTTACAGAAAAGAGTGTGAGACTAAATCCTTTTTTAAAATTGAAGAATTGTCTATAAAAAAAAACAAGATTATACTGAATACACGTTTTTAAATATCGCCATGTTGTTTTATTTAAAGAAGCTACAACAATTTACTGTTTGTAGTATTAATAATAAATCACGGCGCAAAATAAAAATAAAACGTTTAAAGATTGTGTTTACGATATATCATTTTGTATATTTTTGCAATTTATTTCCCTTATCTTTCCTCCGAGGAATTTATTCCCCGTTTTCAACTTGAAGGTTCTGTTGTAAAAATAATAATTACAATTTTTCCTCCGTTCCTCATTTTCCCTACTTTCTACTCGATTGTATTTAAATCGGTGGTTCTTAACCATTTTTTATTGCCAGGAACCACTTTTTCTGTGAAGTCTTTGGCAAAGAACAGGTTTTCCAATGTCTTCTGTTTTTGAGTGTAGTTATATAGGTACTCGTGAATAATTTATTGTCACGTGTGAAAATCTTCTTATCAATAATAAGGTATGCCACTCATCCGTTATGTCTCATTTACTATCGGCACGTAGAGGACGAACCTGTATATTAATTTGTATTCAGTTAGTCATTATTATCATTTTTGGTTTGGTGCAGAAAATCGACAATCCAAATACTTTTAAAACAGAAATTAAAGATGTCATGTTTTTTTCCCATTTTTGATAGAAATTCAAAACAGCAAGGGACATGATTTTTTAAAAAACTTTTGCAACATTTTTCCACTGTAAGTCCTCTTGTGGACCACTGGTTGGAGAACACTGACTTTGAAAGATAATAATAAACGCTTTGCGTTGTCTTCTTAAGACTTCTCCGACCCGTATATATTGGTTGCAGTTTTGTATTGTAAGCAAAAAAGGAAGGAAATAAATGTAGAATAAGAATTGAAAAGTATTGCCTTTTTTGTAATAGGCAGGTACAAACTGAGGTCACAAATAATCCATTTGTAAATATTTATATACGTATCACGTGAAAGACAATCTACACCCCCAACTCAATATGTGAAATTTGACCCATTATGGATGTCCAATTTCATGATACGGAATAAATCAAATGTAAGTATATTCCGAAATAAAATTAATTTAGTCTTCCGAATTAAAATTATACGGCGTTTAAGTTCAGCTTCAGTTTGGTGTCTTCGGTCGAGCCAGGGGGGTTTCCTTTCCTTGCTTTCCCCCCTCCTTTCCATCATTGCCGTAGGATTCCACAGCAAATATAATATTAATTAAATTTTTATTTTTATACTATTTTCTATGTTTATTTTTCAATATTTCTTTATTTATGCATTTAATTTATTAATTGTTACAGTATTTATTTATTTGTTTTTGTCTTCTCTCTTTGTGTTGAATATTTGGCTGGAAGACGTTACCTAGTAACAAATCCGCTATTTAACCGAACATTTTAGGTGTTCTCTTTACTATGTATTAATATTATTTTATGATTTATTTTAAACGCGGCGGCAGAGTTGCCATCCACACTTCTCAACATTATACAACTAGAGAAGTCTTCATTATGATCAGTCACGATCACACAAAAACCTAAAAATCTAATGCTGGCAAAAATCAACTTTTTCCAGATATACAGGATATCAAAGCATTAGGTTCAAAATGCGAGTTCAAAATACCGGAATTGTGCCTGAAATATCGGTGATCAAATACTTTCCAGCAGTATTAGGTACAAGTATTTATTATAATAGATTTTGAATTTAGGCGTATAAATTTACCGTTAAACCTAATTTTTGCAAATTATTTATTTAAGATTTCAGAGCTACTCTTTTAGCTGACATGAACAGAAGTATTATATAAACAGACCTAGAATGAAAAATATTTTTGTTTCTCCTGCTAACTCTGTATATTTACGTATTTTTTTGCGAAGGTTGTTTGTATATTACGTGTATTTGGGTCAGCGATGTCTATTAGTTACGTATTGGCGTTCCGTTCTCTCTGCCTACCCCACTTGGGATACGGCGTGAGGGAATAGATAGATATATAAATATTTTGTTTATCGCGTACCTAATACTAAATCAAGTCTTTTCTGATGTACCTATTTGTCTAAATTTTTGACTTGATCTAAATTATTTCATAACATACCTACAGTTGGTCAATTGGTTACATAATTTTCATAAGTGACGCTCATCAAGTGAATAGAGCCAAGTGACGTCATCAAGTGACTAGAGCCAAGACTGTAGAGGATACGACACAGCCCACATGGGTTAAGATTTATCAACACCGGGTCATTCGAAAAGTAAGTAAGTAAGTATCAAGTGACGTCCTCGATCAACAGAAAGTCAAAATTTTCACATTACTTACTCCAAAGAATCATGATATTTGATATTACAATAGAGAAAATCTGTCACAATCCTTTGATTGTACGAAGTAAGGTCAATATTATCGTAAAACCTTATTGTAGAATGTCATTTAATAATTATAACAAACTTCAAAGAGATATTTCTCAGCCTTATCATTACCAGGTTGTTATATTATCTATGTATCTAGCTAGTCTCATCTGGACTGTGGAAGGTTATAATATCTATCAGTAGCTACGCAGAAGATGCTAATATAACAAAGAAGATTATACATACATATAATACTTATAATGATATCAAACTATTAATATATGAGACTATGTTCGTTGAGATATGTATCAAAATTTCCCTACTAATTCACAAATATAATACTTCTCCTCCTTTATAATATTAGACGGGTGGTGTGGCGCAGAGGTAACTCTCTTGCCTTGGAGTCACGAGGTCACGAGTTCGATTCCCAGCCTTTGAAATGATGAATGACCTTTTACAAATTGTCCTGGGTCTGGGTGTTACATGTATATAATTATGTTAAGTGCATTTTAATAAATATCTAATATCTCCACAATCTACCTATTTAATATTGTACTTGCATTGTATTATTATTTTCATTTCCAATATTTATGTATATGTATGGGTGCCTGTAATTGATTTATTATTTTCAAAGATGAACTATTATTACTTACTCTGTGATTATTCATGAGTAGTGATAGGATACAATGTATTTCTGGGTTGATAAAAATATTGTTTTTATTTTTTAACTGCATTTACTTTATTTTAATGTTTTCTTATGTACTCAAATGTTATTTTATTTTTTTATTATTTTGTTAACTTAATATTTATTCTCCATTGATTATGTAATGGGTTCTTGGTTGTATGTTTACTTTTTTATATTTTTTATATCCACTTACTAATAGCACATGAAATTAACAAATTTAGAAAAAAACACATAGGTAACTATGTATATTATCAAGAAATGAAAAATAAAATAAGTAAAATATAAAATGAAATAAAACCCATTCGGAGTGTAGTGAAATTAATAAAACAAGTGTTTTATTCTATTATGTGATTTATTCTCGAGAGAGATGTTGACAGTTCTATTCTTTGATTTATTCTTTTCTTTGATTGACAATAAATTGTAGAATAAAACAAATGTTTTATTCTATTATGTGATTTATTCTCGAGAGAGATGTTGACAGTTCTATTCTTTGATTTATTCTATTCTTTGATTGACAATAAATTGTAGAATAAAACATTTGTTTTATTAACTTCGTTATGGAATTTTACTTCATAAACACAGACACAGTGAATACATCCTGAATGTTTTCTTTTTTATTAGCACGTAGAGGACGATTTGAATGTTTATTACAAGCAGTTAGTCCGCTGGCTACCCCGTATTATTATGCAAAATAATCAAAGTGTTGTTAGATATATTATGACTCTACTAGGAGTGCAGGTTTTGAAGCTAGTATCCAATATTTTACTCGTTGGAGTAGAGACTGGAGATTGGGAAAATTTTCAGTTGAAGCAATATTAATTAATGTCTAAATGAAGAATGGAATTATTAATAATACCTAGTTGGTTGGTACTATACACTTATACCAAGTAAGTACATCTAATATTTATCTACCTTACTATACCAGACATCTTAACGCCTCGGAATAATATTATTATTGTTACAAGTACTAGATTTTAGGCCCGATTAAGTTTTGAGAATAGTTATGGAAGAAACGCTAGTATACCTATATTATATTTGAAGGACAGTGTGGCGCACAAGTAATGTTTTTGACTTTAAGTTACGAAGTCAAGAGTTAGATTCTCGAAAAATGACCATTTTTTAGCTGTCCAGGGTCAGGGTATTACAATATTTTATGTATCTTAAGTGCATTGTACCCATGTGTGTGTATCGTCACATTAGCACCCGCATAATATGTACAAAATTCATTTCTGAGTTTGAGACTGACTCATTTTGGGTGGATTGTCTATATGCATATTTTATGTTATGTACATAGTAAATATATTGAAAATTTCTTTGTTTTGGTTGATCTGGTCTGGAATATATTTTTGTTATTATTATTTTACTTAACAGTTTAGGATTTTTTTTTTTATTTTATTCCTCTTAAAGGACACAAACAGTTCAAATTAACAAATATTAACAGTCATATTTTTCCAGAAAACAAACCAATCAAGGTCCCGCAAATTACCGAAGCGTATGACGAACAAGTAAAGTTGCAAGTAAACAGTTATAACACAAACAAATATGTTTTTTCTCATAGGGCTACAGTAATAGGTATTTACTATAACAAGGAAATCATTGTCTCAGTATAAAGTTGACTCGTTTAGCGCAAGGTTTTTGACAACCCTTTTTCACAACTCATCTTTTTTATGACAATAAAATATAGCATTAAGAATATGTATTCGTCTTATATAGAATTGAGTCGATTGGCACACAATCGCTCTAAATTAAATGACTCGCTTTCATTCTGTACTTCAAAAATGTATCTGAAAGGAAGGTAATTTTATTTCATCTTTAATGCTCCTACATAGGACATCGTTTAGGGATTACAGAAGAGATATCAGTTGGGCTCCTACATAGAACATCGTTTAGGGACTACATAGGAGATGTATCGGTTGGATTTCTACAGAGGACACTAAGTTTTCAGTGAATGTATGTACCTACTGCAATATTTATTTAGAGATTCCACAATATATTGACATTAATATATCATCAAGAGTTCTATTTTACATAATGAATAGTGGTTTTGGCAATACTGTCACCGCAACATCGACACGTACTTTATCAATACTAAGCGAAATTGAATAATTTGAAGTCTAATTTCATAAGATTCAACTATAAATCTAAACTATCGAACAATTACGAGAACAATATGAACTTAGACATAATTACCTACCAATATTGTTAAAGCTCGACTCAACTTAGTCTACTTCAATGCTTCTTCTAGAAACACGCGGTGTAAACAAGTCTCCTAAGATTAGAGTGTCTTCGTGCCAGTCAATTCACCTCTGCCTACGAAATTCCTAACGCTTTCATATCATTGCTATAGAATCGGTAAACTATGAATGTTGATAAAATATAGTGCTTTTTTCTTGGTCAATTATTAGGTAGTCCCCTATAACAATGTATTTTTTTCATTACATAGTTCTGTCCAGTGCGATATTCTGGTCGACATATTCGTCATGCATGTACGGATTAACCACTGCGTCAAGGCAAACCTCTGGGTCTTCTTTTTATCCGATAATAAAGTTTTTGTTTAATTTTTAGTTTAACTTTTAAATTTTATCTTATTTTCGTTTTCAGCATCTTGTCTCCTTTGCTGAAGAGTGGCATTGATTGGGATGTCCCTTATGGGTGGGAAGTAGGTTTCCAGATCGCTCCGTTATCGGTGAACCCTGGGCCCATTGTCTTAAAACAGAAATGATTCTGGACACTTTATCTCTGCTATCTGTACCAATTGTATATTATGTTTAGTAAAAAATATAAATTTTGGTTTTTAAGTAGGTACTAATTTTATTGATTCTGTCACACTCGTGCTAGGTATTTGTATTCAATTTCATTTCATATTTTTCCATATGCGTTTATTATTGTTTTTTCTACGGTTTTCCTATGAGGCGGCTTACTTGGGTCTGTCCTTCGTGCCGCCCGTAAGGAAAGGAATGTGTGTCTGCAAATTCGGGATAAATTGAAGTCCTCGACTCCTGAGATATCCGAATGTGTAGTGGTTCTTTCAACGTGTCATATTTTAAATGCTCAGAATCAGATAAGCTGTAGAGAGTATTTTTTTATTGATTGGTGGGATAATAACGTGGATTCAGAAACAAAATCTTTAATAGATTCGCACTGCTATTGAGTACCTATAATTATTTGCTGAAGAAATAATGTATCAAATTGGTTGCCAATACATTGGTTCATATTATAATGATTTGTTATTTGTATATAGGTATTGATAAATTTGTATAATATTATTTTAGTTTGTACATACGATTGTTTCTTCTCGAGTTTGTTGTTGTTGCTATTATTAATATGAGAACGTCAGACGAACTAAGAAAGTACCGTTGCAAAGTTTAGCAATATGTTAATAAATCAAAATCTTATTGCTTCACAAGCACAAAATGGATACAGGGTGGTTTATTTAAAAGCTAATATTTTTCTGGCAATAATTTTTTTGTGTTAGATGTTAAAGAAATTCGATAAAAAATTTGTTTAAATTATTACTTATCATTTTAAAGATTAGTTTAAATTATTTAAAAAAAATATTCATGATGCGATAGATAACACATAATGATAATACAGATTCTATTTTTATATTAGTAGCTTTATAAAAGTTAATTTTTACTTACATAATATATATACTCGAATAAATATATGAACACTTATAAACTGGACATTGTATTGTATACTTGTTGTTGATTATTGTATTATTGTACTAAACATGTATGTATTGTCTGTAGTGTTCCGTTGACCAAAATAAATAAATAAATAAATAAATGATTTAATTAAAAACACTCTGACAATGCCTGCATTATATATATTTGGCAGAAGCTTTTCGGAAAAAGCTTTCAGAGTTTCTATGTTTATGGCACTGATAATGGACTAGTTCCGAAAGGCCTCTGCCAAATATTAACTTAATACAGTGAAATTTAAAGTGTTTTAAATTAAATCATATAAAATATCTACTTCATTTATATTTTTTACATATTAATGTTTCCAAGAGAACTATGATTGAATTGTTATAACCTATTTCAATTCCACCATTTCACAAAAAAGTATTTTGTGTACTTTGTTTCAGTTCTTGAAGTTTTATTAAAATTACTTACAGCTTTTAGCGGTAATTTCCCGAAGGGTTTTATATTTATACGAAATGTAATAAACTTAAGGAAGATCTTTAAAATTTAAGATTTATGGTCTTAATAATCTTGATTGATTTTCGATATATCGGTCATTATTTTCTTAAACTTTCGGCGATCTCGTTGCCGTTATTTTCAAAATTCACATTCCACAGCACATGAAGATAAAACCGTAATTAAATAGAAAAGTGATTATTATTTATTTGTTTTATTTTTTCAGCCCATGCTGTATATTTGTATTCTTTCAATAATAATTTATCATGAAATGAGGCGGAAGGATCCATCGATAGCCATTTATTATCTATTGAAACATTATTATTTTAAAATGTTAAATTCAATTTAATTGGAAAGCTTCACCATGCATGCCCATCTTCTTATGTACTAAAGTACCTACTCGCTGTTTTAATCCGCGTACTTGTTGGACTAGAGTTTTTTTTATAATTTTACTTCAGTTTGATCATATTTACGTATATTCTGACATTTAAATATAAAGAAATATTTTATTTAAATTTATAATATTAATCAATCTATAGGTATTTATTTAATGGATTAAAATTTAACCTCACAGGTGTTAATCATATTTTGAACCACTCTAGATTAATCACTCCAAATGATCACACTCACCGATAGTAAACCTATTTGAAAAGGTATTAACTAGGTAGGTGTGTTGTATAATATAATACACATTCATATGTACATATGTGAGCTTCCTTAACGAGTGCATGACATAGAGTTTCGACTCTTATGAATAGACTCAACGTCGACAACAACCGACATCCAATTGTGTCAAAAAAATCATAACATATCTCACAGATGTTATAATTTTATAAGTTATAATTGGCACGGAGAGGACGACTTGAATGTTCGTTACATGCAGTTGGTCTACTGGTTTCCTCACATGGGGTATATGCCGTGATGGTGTTGTTGTAGTAGTCGTAAAATAATTACCATGGAGCGCCCTAAAAGATCTCTCACTCTTTGTCGTAATTTTTCAAGTGTCCTGTAAAAGGCAGGTTTGTGAAAAAAAGAACACAGAGGACAGCATTACATTTGGCTGATCTGCTGAATACTCTTTTGTGGGTATTGCCGTGAAGATATAGTAGCAATTGTAAAAAATTGCTTTTCTTGAAAAAAGGATACATAATTTACTCAAATATGGATGCTTTGCCATGAAAGTTTACAAGAAACAGCGGGAGGGTTCATTGGTCCATGGATCATTCGTTTGAAAGACAGATTAATATTACATTAATTCAGTTAAATTTACTTCCCGGTACTTAGTTTTCCTCATTCATTATAAGAAGATACGTAGGAAATAGATCTTATTCGAGAACGAAAGAAAATTTAACCAAATTTTCTTTTCTCGTACGTAGTGACATAAAAGTAAGAGCCTACTTAAAACTTTTATACCTTCCTACAATTAACTAGAATTTCACTTTTAATCCAACATTTTAAAAAAAAATCATAAGTTTTTCGAGACTATTAAATAAATTATGAAGCTACTATTTACCGTATACATTAGTGCATAATTTTATGAATTTGTTCGCCGGCGTCGATGTCGGGTCGGTGGCCTAGTTACGATATTAATAATAATTTTATTTAAGGAATCTTAATCAAGGAAATAAGGTCGTAAATTATCATATTTGAAAGTAACCAATTACTTGAAGTGCCCGAGTAGGCACAAGTAAGATACCATAATATTTCATACTGTAGTCTCATTTTATAGTAGCTACGTATCAACGTTTACTTCGCCAAGTAAAAGCTTAAAGTTTTAGTAGTTTTATTCATAACGGTAGGTAGCTTGATGGTTATGTATTGGACTTATGATTACGAAATCTGAACTTCGTGTTTTATCGCCAACCTCTTTAAACTTTCAGAATATCGAAAAACATTGTTTTGGAGCATAAAACCTATTCTACCCTTAGGATAGAATAATATAATTTCGAATGGATTTCTTTCAGTGATCATTGCTTTCATTATCAAAAATTCTTATCTGTCCAAAAGATCAATATGGATTTTTCAACATGCTTGAAGGTTTTTTATTTATAAAATATCGTGCACTCGAACTCCTCTCTATGTATAATAAGTCAGAATAATTAATTTTATATATCCTCAAGGATCAGAAGACATAATAAAATAAAGCATGGCAAATGATCCCGACTGGCAACAAACTTCTCCTGAAAATGTTGATGAAACAAAATTGTTTAAATCGAAATAAAGTAGAAAGAGGTAAACCAAAACTGTTACATGTACACGTAAGCTTTTTTCCACTGTTTGTTTGAAAGAAAAATTAATAGGGCAAATGGACGAATAGGTAAATTATACTACAAGTTTAAGTGTTGAAATAATGTTTTCTCTTGATGAAATAGTTTCGATTTAATATTCACAGTCTTTGCAAAAGCATCTTCACACATTTTATTCGCAGCCTTGTAATAATATGAGCGATTCACATGCCAAGGCACTTCGATCCATTTCTCACAAATATTTAATTATACTCCGTGGAGCACTCGACATAAGTTGGTATATCCTATTTTTTACCGGAAGTTTTCGAGTGCCCTGTAAAAGGCTGTTGATTAAAAAGTAAGGACATTTTACATCTTTAATTCAGTGATGAAATTTGTCACCCATTCTGAATCCTGCCATCTTATTTTTTGTCAGGATCGAGATAGAAGAGAAAAGTTTGCATTTTTACAACATGCTGCTGGTACGCTGGCTACTCCACTTGTGAAATATACTGTGATGGTATAGTTGATTATACATAAATAATGAAATGTTCGAATTTTTGCAGGCTACATTTCAGTAAAATCATAATAATGCTAATTTGCTTTCATCCTCGATTTAAAAAAAAAAAAGTATTAAAAACACGTCAAATAGACGTCCTTGGATCGGTGTGCCTTTGCATGTAAACCCCTCATATGTAAATATATTTATTACACACAAAGTTATTCCAAGCGATAATAATATTTTAGAAAGCTGACCTCGATTTTTTTTACATAATATTATCGCGTAACGTTTGGAAATTGCTTTTGAAATATTAACGAAGGATAATCATATAAAATATTTACAACTCGCCACAGGCATCGGGAACAGACTGTACAGTACTTAGCCACAGTATTATAATCGCTGCAGATTTTTTCACAGTTTATGTTTTGCTCCATGGAACACTCTTTTTCTTAAGTCCTCGGGTCTCCTTTTATAAGCAGGATTCAGCGACGAGTTGTTGATTGAGCTGTCGCTTATTCTGTATAACTCCACATTTACTTACGTAAAGAAATACAAATGATGTAGTTTTTATTATTTTTAATAGAACCATATTGTTAATCTTTCCAAGTCGAGTGTGAAAATGCCTTTGAAGGTCGAATCAGGACATTATATTATTGAAAATAGTAAAACTTGAGGTAAGCCCAAATTTTGATTACATCCAGTTAATCCAGTGGCGATCCTTTATATTAAGGGAGAACTGTTGTTGTATAGACAGAAAGAAATCATTAAAATTATTCCAAAATAACAGTAGGTATTCAATGTCGAAAAGCCATTAATGGAAATTATGCTGAGATAGAATAATATTATTCGAATAGTAGTAAATGTAAGAAAAAATCGGCGTTATCATAAAGTTGAGACCATGGACTGTACGTATGGAGATATTAAGGTATTTCTGAAACACAGTACACACACACATACAGTACTGTACTACAAACTTACTTTTTCTTCCCTAAGGAATCTCTCTGATGGATGAGAAGGAGTTGAATTTACGTATATATTTTTTTCATTACACCCCAAAATTTGTACGTACAAAGTTGGTACAACTGATTGTAGATTTTATTGCAGAGTTGTTTATTTTCTTGACCGAGTTTCTCACTTGTATTGTAAGATAATATTTTTTGTGTAAAGATTTTTATAGATAAAATATACAAATAGTTTTTGCTTGCAAATAAATACTGTAATTAAATAATGAAAAGGTGACTTCCATTACCGAAAAAAGAATAGTTTTCAAAAGTCTAATATTGTTTCGGTCTTTCAATCGGGAGATTTCGCTTCGGAGCCGAGTTTAAGGAATATTTCGGATTATTTAAAACTGAGAAAAAAACTTTTCGTTAATTCATTTATTTATACCATATCTCACTGGTGGGGTAGCTGGCGGACCAACTGCATAAAATGAACACACAAGTCGGCACTATATGAGATGGTAGGCCCCACTGTTGTCAAATGTGAGATTTCATAGGAAAAGTAATATTAATTAATATAACTCAAGTCGGTCGGTGGATGGCGCTGGTAGTAGCTGCCTGAAACCTCTGACGTCTCATTTTTCAAAATTAAATATTATTATCTTATAATTGTTCAAATTAACAAAATTTAATACATTTTTTTAGTTTCAATAGTTTTATAAAGTTAATTTTTTGGGTGTTATTATTTTTGAAATAGTTAAAAAATTATAATTTAATAATGTGAATTAGTGAATAATATTTGTGACAATTAATAATACCTTCAAACGGAACTCATATAAAATTCTCGCATTTTAATCAAATTTGTGACAATCACAATTGTGTTTTCAAAATTTTATAATAGTTAAATAAAAATAATATGCGCCCTTGAGACGGTCTAGGAATTGTTAAACGGCGTCAAAACAAAATCATCCATAATCATCATCATCATCATCATTCACGAAATTGTTGCCATATGTAGAATTTTTTTTTGGTCACCACATTAAATTATTTTTGGGCACCAAGTTTTTCAACACCGGCAAAGTTTACATTCGAGTTAGATTTTATTTTTGCTGGTTTTATTTTATTTTTGTCGGCAAAAATAAAATAAAACCAGCAAAAATAAAATCTAATTCGGATACAAATTTCCTAAAGTTTACATTCAATTTACATTTCATTTCTACTTCGAATACAAATTTCCCAAAGTTTATATTTGAATAAGATTTCATTTTGCCGGTTTTATTTTATTTTTGCAAATAAAAAAAGAAAAAAAAATATTTCGCAAAAAAATCCAAATAATATTATTGTAGCAACAATTTTCCTCCATTGAAAACTATATTTGACAGATATCTGACATTGGGGCCTACCATCTCAATGAGTTCCCTCAAGTCTCCCCCTCATTTTTGCAAACGGGAATTAAACCTCGAGGTATTTGAGATTACTATTAATATTCATATATTTTGGAAATAAATGAACTTTTAGAATAAAGAACAAATAAATTCAAAGTTTTTTTTCAAGCCATATGAATCGTTTCTTTCTGTTTATCCCGAATGGGACACGGCGTGAGGAAAAGAGGTGTATGGTATGTGAAGTCGAGCCAGGATATCTATATTGAAGGACCCACCGACCACCCGTAAAGCGCAGAATAAGGATATCCATAGTGAAGTTTCAAGACCCCTCGATTTCTTATTTATGTATATATTTTATTTATTCATTCTTTACTGTACATTGATTAATAACAATTACATAAAAGGTATTTTTTTTGTTTTTTTTAAAAAAAAGATGTATCTGGGTTTTGTTATAAACCCAAATACAACCTTATGCACCTTTCACAGTAAGCTAAAAGCTTGTGTCGAGAAACGGGAATCTGCCGGCACCTGGGATCGAACCCCGGACCCCTTGTTCACAAGGCCGAGACTCTACCTCCAAGCTACCGACGAACTCATACGAAGAAGGTATACATTCAAATTAAATACAATCAATATACAGAGGGCGGGTTTATCGCAAAGGCGCGATCTCTTCCAACTAACCCATTTCTTGTTATATATTGAATTGGGTATATTGTATTATTCGGGTATTGTTTGCCGAATCGCCTCAAGCCGTTCAAAGGTAGGTAGATAGTAAGTAGGCATACTGGGAAAAAGTTTGGTAATTACCGAACTAATCACGTTCGTATTATTATACCCAGTGGTTTTGCCGTATCCATTTCGTTGGACTTACGGTTTTAAATTGTAATTAAGTAGGTATAAATGTGTGAGTTTTTAAGTGTACCTACTTACGTTTGACGAGTGTTGCTTGTAAGATAATGTGAGGGAATTATAAAACTGACTATTTTAGATTTGCGTATTTCATTGATTTTTTGTATCGAAATTGGTTAAATTCATCGCAGTCATAAACGAAAGTGGTCGAACCTCAGCTGACCAACATGGGACGATGAATTTGGTTTGACGCATCGGTTTTGTGCATTTTTGTGTCACATAGAGAATAATACAATTAATGAGTTGTTCCGTGGTATCCTAGGTATGTATGTTACTTATCGAGCGTCATTTACCTTTAAAATGTCCGTAAAATATCACTTGTTCATTTCATATCTTCAATTCAGCGGTTAGATGTGCAACCCATCTTAAAATTAATAATTTTTATGACCCAGAGAGAAAGACATCTATGTTATTTACACTTTGCAGTTTGTCTGCTGGCTAGCTCATTTTTGAGAGTTACCTAGATGGTATCGATAGAGAGATAAATGTTTATTTTATGGAGGTAAAAAGCTTGTAAAAGGATAGGATAAGAGTGCTCGATTCATTCTGTCTACTTTACAAGAAGAACGACAAGAAGGGAAGTACTTATGTATGATTTATTTCATTTGAATTTTAATACTTATATTTTCAAATTGCTTTTCCTCCCGGCTTCACTGTGAACGTCCAGTATATACACGATATCAAATATCGTGACGCAATCGGCTGACTGTGTCATCTGATACATCCAACTAATATCACTTTCCTGTTTGTTGACAGTGATTGCTTCTAGCCTAGTTTAGTAAGTAGTACTTAGTGATAAACATTATTATATAATTACAGAGGTTTGAATATTCAGTTCTGTACTAGTACTTACATTATTACGAAATTGTATTAGTTACAACATAATATTATGAATACTTTCTAGATATATTTCCCTGCGGATTCTCCGAAACTAAATGGGTTTTCCGCTCTTTTCTCCAAGTTTTCGAGTGTCCTCATGCAAAAGGAGATATTCGCATGAGTTATTTAATATCTTCATTCAGTTATGCCACTCAATCTTGAATGCTTTATTTTTACAGCATGCAATTTACAACCCGTATATTTGTATAAAGCAGTTATCCTTCTTTTTTCTTTTTTATCTGATTGAGGTTTAATGCATATATACGTATGCATCGATTCAAATATTGGCATCGAAATTTTGTGAGCTCTATCTATTTTAGCCACCATGGCATCTTACAAAATCGGGATAATCAAGTAGACTATATACGCGTTTTTTGTAAGTCTCATAAAACATTTATCTTTAGTACCTCCACAGTGACTCTATCGCTCGCAAAATAGTTTTCAAGAGCTTCTCTTTCATCATCAGTCTAAAGTGGAGTAAATAACTTATATTTAAATCATGATGTTCATAAGATTATGGTCTGGGTGTTACATGTATATGTGTGTTTAGTGCATTGTATATGTGTATCGTCGTGTTAGTACCCATAATACAAGATTCATATCTTAGTTTGGGACTAGCTCGGTCTGTGTGAATTGTCTGTACATATGTTATGTTATGTTATAAAAATAATAATTGTCGGCATAATGTCAGTGGTTTAGAACAATTGATAAGTTTATATTAAATACTCTAGTGGACGAATTTAAAGAAAACACCTTCAGCATTTGGCTTTGTGTGTCATCGAAAATCACAAAAAATATATACCTATCAGAGATGAGCAATAATTTTTAAAGATGTTTTCATTCTTTATATGTATTGGGTGTAAGGTATTAAAATTGTAGAGCCCATCTTGAAAGCCGGCTCGCGATGAATAAATAAAGTCATCGTTTTATTTTTATAAATTTAACATGAGATTCCACCCAGTACCGTGGGTTGACAAAATCAATTTCATACACAAGTGTCGAATGCATGCACTGACAATGTTCATGATTTCTACATTATGTATGTAGATCAGTAAAAAATATATTTGAAAAAACCTCACTATTTTGTATTAAATAAGGAAGTTTATACTGGCTAGTAACTGCCATTACCTACTGTAGTGTGTTTACCATAGTTTGTCTTAAAACTATCCATCTAGTGAGTGACTACCAACTAACGAGTTGGCTATATGAAATCTGAGAGTTTTAATAGCTTGACTGGGGACAGAGTTAAGTGGTTTTTAACAAATTAACATGGGTCCATTATAACTATGCTATAACATGATGTAGTTTAGCACACAACAACCAACTTACAGAAATCGATTTTGGAAATGAAAGTACATAGTCTGAGAAATAGGACAGGTGTAAAAAAATATCAATGCCAAATTTGTTTTACACGTTTGTATTTTTAGTTCGAAACTCAATTGAATATATCCTCAAATACTCGTTGGTTAAATTTGATAAAATTTAGAATTTACTCGCCCATAACGAGTAACGATTTCATACATGAAGAATAAGCCGGGAAAGTGTGTATAATATAACAGCGTTGGTCTGGTCACTTCATTCGAATGCACAATAACCGACACCCAAAAAACATATTATTTGAAGAAACGTGCATGGAAGAAGAAACCAGGGTGGGACAGTAAAATCCAGCACACTTGGGAACAAGGCGCTACTAATAGCGCCAATTGGAGAAAATTGGCGTATAAATACACCCCAAAGGACAAAAGACACCAAGGCCCACCTGCGGGAAAGCATCCATGTCCCAAATGCAACAGAGTGTGCTTGTCTCTAAGTGACCTATTTAGTCATCTGAGATTACACAGCAGAGTGGATGCAGCACAGTCGGATCCACCGTGAAACTTATACGCTCACGATACTCGCTCTATCGAGTTGTTGGCATATTATAGTGAAAAAGTCTCCGTATATAGATCAGTGTAAAATTCAAACATGTAACAATATTGTAAATTGCATAGATTTCTTCCAGCCAACCCCAAATGTAAGTATTTTATGGGGACTGGTTGGTTTCTGCACAACTGTGTTCAATATTAATTATTACGTTTATTACAAATAATAATATAAACTTTGTTATGATGTATAATGACATTGTAAAGGTTTCAGCGTCGTATGGAAGTTTGTCGGGTCCTCCTCGTGAAGGTATTAAAATACTAGTAGAAGTGGCCTCGGGTTTTAGGCTAATGTCGTTATGCATAGCGGAAATGAAATTACTCGCTTCAAATTTTCGTAAATTAAAAGTGATTTTCGGAAAGGTTTCAGTTAGTGGCGAAGCATGGGGTACATGAAACATATTTCCATATTATATTAATAATAATATGTTTTAAATTGAATATTCTTGTATAGCGACCAGTAAATACATCAAAATATAATATTTTTTTATGGTTAAAATATAACTATTTTATAAACTTAATTACTTACGGTGAGTCGGTGGATGGCGCTCATAGAAGCTGCTTGAAACCTCTGACGTCTCTTTTTTAAAAATTAAAATATTATCTTATAATGATTCAAAATAACAAAACTTTAATAGTATTTATAGTTTCATGAGTTTTATAAAGATAATTGTGTTTTGATTTTTAAATTATTTTGAAACTACTTAATTAAAAATTACAAATTTCAAAACAAATGAACTAGTGGATTAAATTTGTGACAAATAATAATACCTTCAATTGGAATTCACATAATTGTTTCATATTTCAAATTTGTGACAATTACAAATGCATTCAAATTTTTTATAGTTAAATTAAAATTATAAAATATAATAAAATTTGATAATAACACTAAATAAATAAAAAAAAAACTTAAAATGCGCCCTTGTGGTGGTTTGTACCACAAAACGGTGCTAAATATATTGTCCAAATTATAACTATTATTACTTACGGTGGTCGAACAACATTAAAGGGCCTTGGTCTCCAGAACAAAAATTCTCCAAGCCTTTCTGTCTTGAATATTGTTTGTCAGTCGTATTTAGCATTTAGTCACCTTGATCTCGGTGGATGATATCCAACGGCCTTTTCCTTGGTCTGCGTAACAGTCTTATACCATGAAAAATAGTCCCTCTTTTATAATAAATGGTTCCTATGATAACGCAATATCAGATCGCTAGGAATATTTATTTATTTATTTATTCATTACCTAGAGACACACACAGTAGGTTGAAAAATAAAAAGAGAGAGAATAATGTAGATCTGATCAGGCCAACCTACCAATTAGGCGTGACTACAGCATACATATTAAAATATAAATCACTATACAAAAAGGTAACAATTGAAGATGACGAAACAGCGCTCGACCAATGCAAGTCCAGTTTAACCGGACTCACATATTTGAGCATAGCTCGTGTTTTGTTTATTGTTACATAAAATATTGTTGGAAAAGCTGACTCAGTTGATACAGATACGCTCTGAACGCTAGTTTTTGCCTTGAGTTCCCAAGAGGAGCGTTGAAGAGCAAAATGATGATGGTGATGATGATGAAAAAAATATAAGAGTATAAAAATTATCGTGGCAAGAAGTTATTGGATTGTTTTATCACGTGGAAGAAAAAAAAAATGGGAATATCAGTTTTTTATTTAGTAGTAATGAGTTGATATTTAGTTTGTGTTAAAAAGGGAGAAAATTTTAATGAAAATTCTATAAATAAAATAACCTTTTAATCCAAATTTGAAATAAGTAATCGCATATAAAATACAATCCTACAGATTTGGATTAGAATTTCAAAGAAGGTTATTATGCTCTATTAATATTTTTTTCAATTCAATTCAAAATATTTCGTTTAACCCAAAAAAGTAATTTTTTATATCTAAAATGTATTACCCACGTACAAAAATGCTTGTAGTAGTATTATTGATAAAAGAGCAAAGGTTAAGTCCTTCCTTTTTGTGATCAAAGAAAATGTTACATATATTTTTTTGAAGTAAGTGTAGAGTACAAAAGATGATCAAAAGAAATTCAGTCTGAGTCATTAATTTCAATACATATTTGGAAATTGACAATATATTGTAAAGAGACCTCGTACAAGTGAAAATAATTTCTGAGTGCTTTGATACCCACTACGAGTAGACATTATTATACCATTGAATGTATTTTAACACCTACGTGAGCAGAGGTTGTTGTATGTCAATATTCGCGTGATCACCCGACATTTTGTTCATACAAAGCAACAGATTCGGGAAAATCTAAATGTAAAAAATAGAAAATCTATGTCTCAAGATTATTAGAATATACAGCTTGATAACTTGGAGTTTTATTCTAAGCTCTGATGACGCCAATATGTTCGTGAAAGCTTTTTTCTTTCACCAACAAAGCCTGTATATTGTTTACATTTTACACCTTTCAATGAAATGAAAAACGCTGCTATATTTTTAATATTGACGCCCTTGAGACGGTCTAGATGCGGCGTCAAAATAAAATCATCCAATATCATCATCATCATTGATAACGGAGCGGAAATTCGAGAACTACGTGTCTAGATCACGTTGATCGTAGTCCTAAAGACGGCCGCGTAGGTATACTGAGTAAAATAAATTATATCTAATAAAAAAATGTCTAAATCACTCGCAAACGAGTGGATGGCCTGTAGAAGAATAGAATAGAAAAAAAAAATGTCTACACCAATCTACGCAGTCTTCCCCTTTGCGGTGTGTGATGCTCGCAAAATACAACTCGTCAAATAAACGTGCATGTAGTATGGGAAATTGAATGAATGTGTAGGTAGCGAAAGAAGTATGTGAGGATAAAACAGTATGACGTTTTATACGTTCTCTGTGCCTATCCTACTTGGGATTAAAAATTAATAATAAAAATACCTTTACAATATTTAGATTATCTTATATTCATTTGTTTAGGGAGCCAAATAATTTTAAGGTAGCCTGTTATTCGAAACAATAATTCTAATAGTTTTTTTTCTTGTAGAAGTTATTTTTTTCACTCGACCGACCGCGATAGTACCGCGAAAAGTTTTTCGCGCGTTAGGCTTACATATCGGATTGGTACCTACCTAAATACCTTCAGTACAAACGTATTTCGTTTATATTATTGTATAGGAATGTGTAGTACTAGGTATAGGTTTGTTGGTACTTATTTCCCGGTCCCACCATTACTCAAACTGAGAGAGCAATATTTCACAACCCCTTTTCGCCAAATACATTACGCGCATTTTCACCGACAGTAAAAACAATATAATTCCTTATGCCATTGCCTCTGTCGCTACTGCCCCTGTATCTATGTATCTAGTATGGCATGACGTTACCTTGTTACATATCGAACGAATAAAAATATACGACTTGTTTTATTATTTTTCAGTATAACGTATATTATTATCAATACATATTATAATATTACTTAATCTTGAAATTTGGATGTATAGACTATGAATTCCCAAGAGAAATTTTTCAATATGAATGTGTCAATATTGTTTGTATTTATTTTGATATATTATTTCAACAAACCAATATAAACATTAATTTCTTTCTCTTGAACTACTTTGCCTGGGGACTCATCGCTCATTGCTGTTTCCAAGACCCCTGGCCACGTTCTCAGCTTTTTATCAATATTTTTAATTTATAAATTTATTTATTAATTCTTTCAAGGAACGAACAGTCAGCGCAGTAAATATTACATGAATTAACGGTATATCTAATAAAGAACACAAGAATCCCTCCATATTACAACAGCATATAAATTTGATGCAACTAAAAACAAGATATATTATTATAACAAAAACATCAGATAAATCATGATAAAATAGTCAATCACAACAAAATACAATACAAGAAAGTTTTAATTATGTAGGTATATAATTTATTATAAATAAAAAGTAATAAATTTAAAAATAAATAATAAAATTATAAATCAAATAATAAAAATTAATAATAAGTAATAGAATTAACAAATAAATTAAAAATCTTAAATGAAGGTTATTAAATATTATATAATGATAAAATTAACAAACAAGATAAAAAATAAAACATAATAATAAAGTTCTATGGCAGATAATTAATAGAGATAAAAGATAGAGCAAAAATGGCTATAAAGGCTATTTTGCATTTTTGTTAGTCTTCAAAGTTCAACATTTTGTTTCTCGAGGAACTACTCAGGATTTGCCAGAAGCACTCCATCCTATAAAATCCTTCCCAGAATAGAACAATATTTATATTTCTCGTAGGCACTACCCACTACTTACAAACAATGCATGATCTTACAAATTATCTTCTTTTAGTTTTCGTGTCAATAATATCTCTTCCCACGATATTCTAAAAGCTCTATTACGCTTGTCCAGGGAACGAGGTATTGTGTTGAAGCGTTTACGTTATAACAATCTTATAACAATGTTGGTGCACTCTGCTATCTTAGTGCCAACACTTATGTATGCAAGTGAGACGTGGACATGGTTAAAGAAGGATGAAAGTGGCATAAATGCAGTGGAAATGAGATCGTTGAGAAGGATGTGTGATAAAAGTCTGAGAGATCGTGTGCGTAACAGTGATATACGAAAGGAATGTGGAATGAAAGTTGGTGTAATAACAAGGATGAATGTAAATAAGTTAAAATGGTTTGGGCACGTGGAAAGAATGAATGAGGACAGAATGACTAAGAAGATATATTTGGCTGAGAGGAATGGTGCTCGGAGACGTGGACGTCCGAGGATTAAAAGGCAAGATCATTTAAATCAAATCCTACAGGACGGTCACGTGTTGAGCACGTTGAACAGGAGAGCATGCATGAGGAATTGTATGACAGTGACGGAAGCGAAAGATGTGTGCAAGGATAGAAGGAGGTGGCGCTCGATCCTTTCTGCCTACCCCGCGAGGGAAGCGGCGTGATGGTATGTATGTATGTATGTATGTAACAATGTTATTTCAGTACAACTATTCTTGAAATAATTTCATTTGAATTTTTTGTACACGAGTTTATCGTAGGTGGATAATATTTTATGAACGAGTATATCGACTAATTGGTACGTACTTAATCCGTACCCGTAAATTTCCCGATTCAAATCAATGCGAGATCTTTGTTATCGTGTTTTGTGTGTCTGCGTGGTGGATTCATGACCAACGAAATGGATATTACAGTACGGTCTCTCAGTATCCGGAATGGAAACAGGATAGATTGAAAAAAAAAACAAGAACAAACTAATCTATATTTTTTTCTTACGGTCGTTCATAATTTATTAGTGTTTACTAGAGTTTTTGATACGAGTTTTTCGCCAGATCAGCATCACAATGTCATCATCATTCGCCAGTTGTTGTTCTGTTCCAATTGTGTTGTAAATGAGAATTATGTTTGTTTTTGTTTTATATTTTAACATGTAAAAGGCTCAGGACGTGGATTTATGTATAAATAAATAAATAAATAAATGAATCTTCAAAGCAGAGGCGTTTTTCCTTAATAACACTTCTTCTTCTTCTACGAGTGCCTTGTCAGGTTCCCCCAACGTTGGCGATCACTCTGGCATAGGCTTCTCGGTTCTGCACTATTTGGAACAACTCCTTCACACCTCTCATTCCAGTCGAATCTCTCGTATATTGTGCAACCACAATGTCTGCCTTCTGCCAGCCCCCCTCTATTTTGACTGTCATAATTAATCGCAAAATGTGGTTCTTTTCTCCGCGCATTATATGACCCAGATATGAGATCTTACACACTTTGACATCCAACAGGAGTTCTCTGTCCATTCCAGCTCTTCTTAACACTTCTACATTTAATATTTAACTGATGTCATTCACAATTTCGTCGTATTGTTTACTCTTTTGGCTAGTATAAACTGGTTTTAATCGGAATAATTTAATTCGTTCACATATACTTACAAAGTTAAACACATCACAAGAGAAGCTGAATGATGTACCTACTGCTAATAATTCAATCAGTAACGCTTACTCTTCTTCTCCGTCCTCGCCTTTATCTCATTTATTGGCGTCGGCTCCCCTAGTCCTCATCTTCCAAATTTTCTGGTTCTCTGCGTCCTTTGAGCGCAACTTTGCCTCCTTCAGGTCCCTGGCAATTGTGGACGTCCAGGTGATCACTAGTCTGCCTGGTCTTCTGGATCCCACTTCTACGTCCATTGTCTTTTTGATCATATTATCTTATGAATATCGTTTACTGCAAACTATATAACATGTTATGAATGTAAATGAATATCTGTTTTGTAATCTTACCGAATATCCGAATTGAGGTAAGGTTTTCATCGCTAGTGTATTTCCTTACCTATTGATAATAATAATAATATCACTCGCAGGAGTAGAATTATGTGGGAAGGTAGGTATTAGACATATATTATTATCTCAACTGACCAATAATAAATCTACATTGCCTACAACCACGAGAGAAAGAGAAAGAGGGAGGGGGAATGTATTGTATGTATTGCAGGTATGTACCAACCTAAGGCCAATATCTGAATGAACGGACCGTGGATAGGGATGTTGAAAGCACATCGATTTTTCAATAATGATGATTGACTGACTTACTGCATTAATTCGGTTTCGCACTTTTTTCTGTTAATTTTATTGTGTCTTGAAAATGGTAGATATAAGCAAAACCTCACTTATAAGTCATTTAGCATCCTCGGTTCAGCGATGAGGTATGCTATCCAAATTAAATGTCTTTTACTTTTATTGGCACAGAGAGAAAACTTGTATGTTCAAAGTTGAATAGCTGGAATAGATTGCCAACATCACGTTCAGCAATAAATTGAAAATATTACTGTTCAGGAGAAGTCACGGTGTTCTTGAGATGGACACGGATCACTAAACGGTGCCATATAATAAGTATTATTTCCTTTAGTATCTTCCTAAGACACTGGTGATGTTCTAAATCTAATCGAAAGTAAGGCGCTAAATACATGTCAAGTCAATCTCCAGGTATGGTACGAGGTATGCGGTGGGCACTGCCTTTAATTAATTCAGTGTCAGATATTATAGACATGTTATAAAAGTATTGAGATTAGATAGTCATTAAAAAGGTGGCATTTTATTTTATCAGTGTGTCCACATGCTCTTTGAATCTATACAATGTGTTACTAAACGCTCCACTGTCAGTTTCCCATCGACGTTACTCTGAGATTGTTTGTTTGTTAGTGTATTGTTACATCACTCCGTAAGAATTATATTACAATATATTACTCCAGGACAGGTTTATCCTTGACCTGAAATTCAGGAGCGATGTTACGTATTAAATCCTTCTAATCCTTCTTTGTTGCCTGAATACCTACACATTACAATCCTGCACATGTTCTCAAACTAAGATACTTTTTTGAACGAGACCCACCCTCATCACGGACATCGCAGAAGTCTGGGAAATTTTATTTGAAATTCTACACAAAACAAATCTTGCTCACACCGTAGGTTCCATGGTGGGCAACCTGAAGGGCCGGTCACACAAACTAAAACAATGATCTATGATAGCATCTTCAATAATTTTTTCCTCAGTTATTAGATAACTTAAAAGTTCTTAAAATTTCAGTGCTGAAAAGCTCGTCAGAGATCAAAGCCATAAAAATGCCACGAAGTTATCTATCTTACTATTTCGCATTTATACACACCATGTCGCAAACGGGGTAGGCTGAAAGGATGGAACGTCATATATATAGACTTATCCTTACATACTTCTCTCGCTCACTCTTTATTCATACTATTTCTCATATAAGTACGCTGATTTCTCATACTCAACACGCAGCCGTCGCTGAGAATTTGATCCACGTGATATTATTGTTTTGGCGAATTTGATCCACGTGATATTATTGTTTTGGCGATATATTGTTTTGGCGACGTGATAATATTGTTTTGGCGATAGTGTTATCTTGGGTTAGTTGGAAGATATTGCGCTTCAGCAATAAACTCGCCCATTGCACAAAATTATTAATTCTATTGTTGTGATACCATGTTTTTTGTTCTTCTTTACATATTGATTTTGTGCAATAAAGTTTATTATTATTATTATCTCATATCTCATTTATTAAACAAAACAATATTTGATTCTACATTTTGAACAGAATATAAGATTAACAATAAAATTTAAAAATAACATTAAATAACAAAAACCATAAAATATTAAAATAAATTTATGTAT
The DNA here is from genome assembly GCA_947579605.1 of Athripsodes cinereus. Taxonomy (NCBI): domain Eukaryota; kingdom Metazoa; phylum Arthropoda; class Insecta; order Trichoptera; family Leptoceridae; genus Athripsodes; species Athripsodes cinereus. The sequence goes on from OX388321.1 coordinate 2,347,815, forward strand.
ATTCAAAATGTAGAACCCAGTAAATGTAATTAATTTATGTATATTATTATTATCTTAAATAAAACAAAGAAAATCTTAGATGTGAGTAGTTATAACAGTTATTTTCATTTACTACTTTTTTTCATTATTGGTAAGGCTTCTGTTTTGATTTCTGAGGCGATCATTAAAAAATTTGAATTTATTTTTATTTATTCCTCAAAATTTTTTGATGTCAAATAGGTGTTTATTATAATTTGAATAGAATTTTTTAAACATATTTTGAACTACTCCAGATTAATCATTCCAATTGATCACACTCATCCATAGTCAACCTATTTGAATAGGTATTAACTAGTTAGGTATGTTGTACATGATACACATACATATCACACTATTGAGTTGTAACATATATACAAATTTCAAAAATTTCAAGTCATGTGATAAGCATGACACAGAGGAATTGGGAATGTTACCTAGGTTTAAAGAGAACTCTAAACCAAGCCTAAGTCGATTCATAAGCGTCGAAACTCTGTATTGTGCACTCCTTAAGGAAGTTCACATATGTATGTGTATCATGTACAACATACCTAACTAGTTAATACCTATTCAAATAGGTTGACTATGGATGAGTGTGATCAATTGGAATGATTAATCTGTAGTAGTTCAAAATATGTTTGACATTTACACTTCTAGTAAGTAAAAAATCCAGTTCCCGACATCCAATTCTGTCAAAAAATTAATAACATAAATAGAATTTTTTAGTAATAAAGCGCTGGTATGATAATTATGAAAGGGTGAAGCGGTTCGAAAAAGTTTGGTGTTCAGTGTGTTACGGGGGTTCGGCAAATATTTGAGGCAAATAATACTGAAATATTATAATACGGGTTCTATTCCAGACCTTCGTGTCCAGGCATTAATCTTCCCAATTTCAGGATTCTCCTTTTTTTCAGGGCAAGCGATCCAGCTGGACTGCGGAATCTAATGATACTATTATTATTATTACTATTTTATTGTACAAATTTGCTTATAGTTAAAAGTATTTTTATTACCCTTATGAAATATGATCCGGACTTTAAAAGTTTCGGGAAATATTTAAACATTTTGGCTATGTTAAAGATCGATGCGTGTAATCATGATTTTAGTGTCCTTACCTACTGAGTATAATTTTTTCGGAAAAAGCCAGGAGGCAAAGTCTTTGCAATCGGCATCTGCAGCAGCATTACTAGGCAAATGCCTGTATGAGTGCCGCAGCAAACAATAAAAAATAACGAATACGTATACTCTAAACAATCATAATAAGCAATACGCTCGTGTTTTGAAGTTTGCTCAAAAATACATCAAGGGTAAGCAGTGATACCACAATGACGATAATATATTGTGACGAAGTTTACTTTGCTTTGATACAAATGCAGAAGTTTCATACAAGTTTATAACCTTTGACTTCTCATTTGTCCATCTCCCTTTTTTAAACGTTATACTCTGTAATATATTATAATTATTATGTATCGTGAAAACACTTGTACCCCAGACTGACTGATGTCGTCTCCAGCCGTTGGATGATGATGATATGTGATGTGAAATCTCCGTGTTGTGTCGTCGTTGATGTTATAAATTATGTATCATGTTTTGTAACAGATTGTCGCTACATAATGATATTAGACTGACAGAAACTATACTGTAGTATCTACTTCGTACGATAGGGAACACCCCTCTGTCTGTAGGCATACTCACTGAATGTAAATTTTATAGAGAACATAATAATGTGTTATAATATGTGACGTGGTTTTTTTTGGTTAGTTTAGTTCAGTCGAAAAATGGTTGAGAAAAACTTTATTTCAGGTAGACAGTAGGTATGTAGAAAGCTTATTTGTCAAAGAAATACGTGGTTTGGTCATGGCGATGCCGTTTTTTTGCTAAGCGAGTTAAAATCTGAACTGTAATTATAATTACATTGAGTGAATCAATTGCATTTATTTAAAATAAATTTTGTTGTTTGCGTGCTTTGTTATAAATTACATATATTCACAATAAAACAATCTGGATGGGCAACAACAAATTTCTCGATTATATTAAATTTAATATATCATATGTGATGATTAAAGTAGGTATATCTGAATTTTACAAGGGATTGTCAATAAAGCAGAAGAACTGTTATTTTTCAAATAAGAGATAAAACGACGTTTTTATTGCTTGAAAGTCACTTTAATTGAAGCCGAATAAATAAAATTCCGTGAAATTTGAGGCAAAGAAAAGGCATTCACTCTTTTCTGATAGTTTTCGAGTGTCCCGTGTAAGAATTAGGTGTTCATAAAACAATACCTTTTGAAACATTCAACATCTACAGATGAGATATGCCACCTTTCCTGAATTTCTTCTCTTTTATCAACACGGAGTTGACGCCTTGCATGTTCATTACATTTAGCTGGTATACTGATTACTCCACTTGTGGAATATGTCATGATGGTATAGTAGTAGAAATACTTATTAATATGAAAAGCTTTTCTAATATCGACTGCATTTATAAGCCACAAAATGGTAGTAAAATTTCTGTGAAAAAAATGTATAAAAACTTAATGATAGTGACAGATTAATGTTGAGAACGGGTCGTTTACATAAAGTTTAGACAGCGATTTTAATTACCTACCTACGTCCAACTTTTACGGGGATTTTTTTTTAAATTGATAGATGTCAATGTCAACATTACCTACACTATTTTTAATAAAAATATCCATTTATCTGTACCATCAGGGCATATCGCACAATTGGGGTAGCCAGTAGACTACCTGCAAGTAAGAAGCATGCGTAATATCGACTTCCAGTTCCATAAGTTAACAAGTCGAAATGTCTTTTATTCGAAAATCGCCATTTTTGTAATTTTGGTATATTTATAGGTATTATGCTTTAAAAACACAACAGAAATTGAATTGAAGAAACTGGTCAAGAACTATCTTTTGCCAAAACAAGCCTTTAGCAGACAAAATATTCAACTTTTTAAAGTATAACGAAATATTATTACGCGCCGCGGTGCATACATTTTTACTAACAATTAATCTTAAGATCGATTTTTGTGCGAGCATTACCCTTTTTAAATTAGTATTAGAACAGTTACCCCAGCTACTAATACCATACCTAATCAAAGATTCTGCCAAAGACTTGTATATTAACTTGAGTGTAGTTCTAAGAACAAAGTACTTAATTCTATACAACTTACCAGCTATGGATCTCAAACGCTTACAAATTTTATCTACATGAAGATCCCATACAAACCTATTATCAATACTTAATCCTAGGTAAACATAATTACTAACTACATCAATAGACGGATATTATTAAGTATGGTAGAATTAAACAGTTTGTTTTTATTTCCAGAAATTAATATGGAGTTTCACAAAATAAACGTCAACTCAAACAATAATATATTTTTAAATTTGATAAGTTAAAAATTACCAAAGGAGGACGGAATTGAAAAAACGAAATATACCTACTCCATAATAATCGCACTGTTAGAGGCATTATGTTGTCTTTGTTCCGTTCAATAGTTAAACAATTCGAAATATTTAAAAATTCCTAAACCAAATATTTACTATAAAAAGGGAATCGTTTATTTTTTTGCAAATAATTTGTTTGTGGAATTTATAGAGTGGAGTTGATTATGTGTATGTATTACCAATTAATCAAAAAAATTAGAGTTGTGGAACTGTGGACAGTCGATATATAAATACAAAATGATTTAAATAACTCGAAATGAATGGTTAAAATGGTTAATAACTCGAAACATTTTTTTGTAAATATCTTGTGTAAATTATTTGACATATTACATAGGTAGCTATGTATTGTTTTATTTCTAAAGTTCCAGTATAATTATTTCGCCTCTTAAGATATTTGACTCTCTCTAGTAGGTACAAATCTTCGCCTTCAGACGCCACCTACATAAGGCCCATTACTCACACGAAATTCGCACATTCCCAAAATAGCTTATACACACCATTTAGTATAAAATTTGTAATGTCTTTTAATTTCCCCGACATTATTCCCTAATGCTCCTGGTGTAAATACTTTACTGTGAACCTGTTCCAGGATTACGAGATACCCGGGACCAGGAAAACATAGGAAAAATACATATTTAAAGACATTTCGTACAATGAAACTAAAAAACAATTCGTTTTTTTCCACTATATAGATTTTCATTGAGAGAGGCGTCTTATGTCTTTCACGAACATTGCCCTGAGCTAATGTCTTCCAGTTAACCTAATACAATGTCAATTGATAAACATGTTAAAGCATAATGAGAGATTTGATAAATTATAAACTTACTGCTTGCTGTTGTTTTACCGGCTATCCCACTTCAAGAAGATGCCGTGGTGAAATTTGTACATATTCTTCTTTTCGTGTCGGTCAGCAAACGACTGTCTTTTTTCCATCCCCTCCCACAAAGCCACGACCTCTCTTGCAGCTCTCCCCAGGTGAGTTCGCTCCACGAATTCCTCCCAGTGACACTGTTTGGGAGCCATTGGACATGTCAGGAGGTGCCCAGTGTTTTGTTCCTCTCCAAAGTCACACACCATGCTCTCAGCCAAACCCCATGTAGATAGATAATATATTTTTTTCCCATTTTTTTTCTTTCTGTTTGAACCAATAATTGTGGTCGAATACTCTTATTTTAAAATATATTTGATATCGTAATAGTAGGTAATGTTGGTATAAATATTGGTTACTTCGCGTAGGTGTAACTCAAAAGGGTTTGAAAATGAAAACAAACAACAAGACAAACCTTTCCATTATTACAACTGTTTGTATTATTATTATTTAAATCTTTACATACTGGCAACACTGTGTGTGTATGTAGAAGAGTAGTAGTACAATATTATAACATTACACCCGTCCATAATGCGAGTAAAGGGTCTTCATAATTGCCGTATAAATTCATATTAGCTCAACGTGAAAATATAATAAATTATTTTCATTATGTACCTATTATAAAAGTGGGTGGTGAATAGACGTATATGTTTATATAAGTAAACTTAAAATATTATATTTTGTAATTATATTGTTGTTAATAATAATATATACATAATGTATAATTATGAACTTGGGGGGGAAGTCACCCCTACCAAGCGCGTCCCCCTAGGTGGTGGATTGGGGGAACCCGTGACGTAGGATCCGTTCCCTGTCACGGCTACTCCGAATAACCAATAAGGAGTCGTGGACCAAACAGAATGCCTCTGCGTGTCACTCCAACATGTAAGGTATAACCCACACCTGAATCCTATTCTCTCTCCTAAAAGAGCCCTCCCATCCAGTCACACGGAATCCTATCACTCCGGAAGGAGCCAACCTTCTTATCCAAAAAACCCCAATCTAAGGTGTCATCCGACCCGTGCCGATGGATGCGTGGCTAACGGGTAGGTTAGTCATTAACGGAGGCTCTCTGATACCAGGCGACCTCAGGGCGATTTATGGCCTTACCTCTACATGCGGGGCTCTGTAGGGGTGGACTTTTATTTCCCTAGCTTCTCGTGGGAACAACATGGAAAAAGACAAAATAGAAAAAATCATTGAAGAAACCAAGAAGATGGCTGTGGAGGATGTACATGGCACCTCCACAGCGAAAAAGATGGACATGGAGGATGCACCTGGCACCTCCACAGGGAAAAACTCAAATGTGGAAGAGGCACCCGGCACCTCCACAAAGAAAGTGATAGATGCGGAGGTAGCACCTAGCACCTCTGCGGAAAAAAGGATGGATGTAGAGGATATACCCGGTACCTCCGCATCCAAAGACAAAGGAGACATAAAGTCACTTGACCACTCGCTGCGACCGGAAGATAAGAGGCACACTAGGCCCTACCTGACGGGAGCGGCGAAAAGGCGGTTGAAGAAACTGCTTGCAGGGGGTAGGAGCCGTGAAGAGGCACTGACCCTCTGCCTGAAACCTATTGAACCCGCTTCGGGAGGCTTCCCCAAGGAGAAGAGAGCTAGCAAAAGGCCTCGCTCCACGGAGGAGTCTCCTAGAGAGGGTTACAAGATCAGAAGGCATGGAGACACCTCAGGTCCCAGCTTCAAGGACATGGCCTGCTCTATAAGAGTAGGCATTCAGGACGCCAACAAAAGCCTGAATGATGAGGAAATGAGATTGATTGCTCAATCAATCCTCAAGAAAGTGGATGAAATCTCGGGCAGTGGAATGGGCCCAAGATTTCTAGGAACTCAATTTCGGGCGGGTTGGCTGGTCGTGGTCTGCGGCGATGATCGCAGCAGATCGTGGCTGGTTAGCTGCGTTGAGAGTTTGAGGCCTTATGATGGGGCATGTCTTCGAGCCATGGATGAACGTGACATGCCCAAGCACATCATCGGGACAGCATGGATTCCGGGTTCTCCCTTAGAGACAAGAGTCCTGCTGAACCGGCTTGATGTGCAGAACATAGGCCTAAACTGCCTAGGATGGAGAATTCTTAACAGAAGTACCCACGAGGGAAAGGGTCAAACGGTCACCTTCGCCTTTGACAACGCCGCCCTCGAGGGACTAACGAAGATCCAGTTCAGGCCTATTTTCGGGTTTGGAGCCATATACATTCGTGTAAGGGCACAAACTGGCCAAGAGCAGAACCCAGGGCTTCAGGATGTGAGGATCGAAACCTCTGCGGCGGATCGGCCTAAGGATCCGAAAGGACCTGGCTGCTCTGCCGTAGGGACCGAGACCCTGCCTGGCCCCAGCGGTGATGCATCGAAGGCTACCACAACAGAAGAGAGACCTGTGTTGGTGGAGAAAGCGGCTCCCAAAAAAGGAACGCAGACTCTACTTAGGCAGCAACAGGTCCAATCTTCAGCTGGAGAGGACACCGAGGAACTCCCCATCAGAAGGCGACGCAACAGGGGCTCGCGGAAGAAGAGAGGCGCTCAACAGCCCACTCTCACCGTAAGGCTAGTTGAAAAAGCCTCCAAATAACCCTCCCTCACCTGATCCAACCAAACCCTAAAATCATGGCCAAAACCTCTCCTATTAACCTTCCACAAATCACAACACCTTCCTCTGACCTCCCCCATTCCCAAATTTCCACTCCCAACCATACCATTAATCAAGCCACGTTCAAGATAATTCAAATAAACCTCCACCATGCGAAGGCTGCCTCCGCATTACTCTCCGAAAAAATGCTACGGGAGAAACTGGACGTGGCTCTGATACAAGAACCGTGGATCATCAAAAATACGGTTGCAGGACTTGGAACCGCGGGTAGGATTTTATACAACACCAACGGAGACAGACCAAGAGCCTGCATTATATTTGCTAAAAACATTAAGTTCCTGCCAATACCGGAAATCTGCACAGATGATCTGGTAGCAGCATATATAACACTCCCTGGACAGGAATCCCAAAGAATAGTAATATGTTCTGCGTACCTGCCTGGAGAAAAAGAAGACCCAACGCTGCAATTAGCCCCAATAGTGGACTACTGCGCTGACCAGGGAGCTCAGTTGATCCTAGGATGCGACAGTAACTCCCATCATACTACTTGGGGAAGCACAGATACAAATCATAGAGGTGAAATACTATATGATTACCTCCTATCGAATAAACTTCACACACTCAATAGTGGCGCCATTCCAACTTTTGTCACTAGAGTGCGAGAAGAGGTATTAGATATTACTATCTGCGCAGAGTCATTAGTGGACCGCACACGCGACTGGTGTGTCTGTGGTGATATAACCATGTCAGACCACAAATACATTAGATTCAACGTCCTAGCTAACAAAGCAAGAGAATCTGAAACTTACCGGAACCCCAGGGCCACTAATTGGGACGACTACAGGCACCAATTAGAGGAAAGCATAAAAAATGTAACAAAAACCGTAAGATCAATCGAACAGATTGAATCAGCGGTAGGAGATCTCAATCTGTGTATGTTGAACGCATACACAGACAATTGTCCCTTAAAAACCATCAATTCAAACCGCAAGGTGCCTTGGTGGAATGAAAAATTGAATTCACTAAGGAGAGAATCCCGGAGACTCTTTAATAGAGCAAAAATTAATGGTGACTGGGAGTCTTATAAAAAGGCCCTTACAGAATTCAATCGTGAGCTAAGGAAGGCCAAGAGAATGTCTTGGAGGAGGTTCTGCGAAGAGATCAATGGTCCTTCGCATGTAGCCAAAATCCACAAGATATTGTCAAAAGCGCCTCCATCATATTTGGGTCTACTTAGAAAGACCGATGGAACATTTACCGAGAATGTAGAAGAGACCCTGAAGCTGATGGCACAGGTTCACTTTCCAGGATCGGATATCACTGAATCGGACACTCTGCAAACACAGACTACAAAAAAGTCCAAACCGGACATTGAAGACTGGAGAAGAGCATCTGAGATATTCAGACCCAATCAGGTTTTATGGGCTATTGAAAGCTTTCAACCATATAAATCTGAAGGGGAAGATGGCATTTTTCCTGCCTTACTGCAGCAGGGTACAAAAAGTATCCTGCCTGTAATAATTAAAATCTTCAGGGCAAGCTTTGCATGGGGATACATACCGACGGATTGGACCAAGGTTAGGGTAACGTACATACCCAAGGCTGGAGATAAAGACAAGTCACAGCCTAAATCCTACAGGCCAATTAGCCTCACCTCCTTCCTGCTTAAAGCAATGGAGAAAGTGCTAAACTTATACATAAGGGAGAAATATCTCAAGATAAGACCCCTACATGCTAAACAACATGCCTACCAAACGGGCAAATCTACAGAATCCGCTCTGATTGAACTAACAGACAGACTGGAAAAAGCCATAGAGGATAAAGAAATTGCCCTATGTGCTTTCTTAGACATTGAGGGAGCTTTTGATAACACCTCAACAGATGTCATACTTAAAAGCATGACTGAAAGGAACATCGACCGAACGACACTTAACTGGATTGAGGCGATGCTGTCAAATAGGACTGTCAAAACGACACTGTTAGACAAAACACTGGCTGTTCGAATTGCGAGAGGATGTCCACAAGGAGGTGTCTTGTCACCACTGGAATGGTCCATCGTAGTCGACAGTCTCTTATGGAAGCTAAACAATGCTTATTTCAACACGCAGGGCTATGCAGATGATCTGGTAATTACGGTTGTAGGAAAATTCCAAAGCACCGTATCCAGCCAAATGCAAAAGGCCTTGAAATTGGTAGAAACCTGGTGTAAAGACTACGGTCTTTCAGTGAACGCCAACAAGACTGTTATAGTCCCATTTACCAACAAAAGGAAGCTGGGTGGACTTAAGGCACCAACTCTCTTCGGGGAGACTATAACATTTTCCAAGGAAGTTAAGTATTTGGGTATTATCCTGGATCAACGGCTTACATGGAACCCACACTTGGAACACATCACCAAGAAAGCAAAGATAGCTCTAGGTACGAGCTTTAGAATAGCTGGGTTGAAATGGGGCCTTCAACCGAGGCAAGCCCTCTGGCTCTACACAGCTATGGTTAGACCAATGGTCACCTACGGCTGTGTGGTATGGCACAAGAAAACCCAGCAGAAGACATGCATAAATGTCCTGAATAAGATTCAGAGACTTGCATGTCTTCTCACAACGGGCGCTATGTCCTCAACACCCACAACTGCCTTAGAGGCGATGTTGTGTCTGAGCCCATTGCACGTGCATGTGCAAAAAGAGGCTCGCATGGCATTGCTACGGGCGGCAAAGGGAGGCAAGAACAATTGGCGCTCCAGCATAATGAGAGGATTATATTCAGACCTCAACAAAGCTCCCATCGTGGATATGCCTTCAGATACCATGAATGTGGCTTACAGCTTTGTTAAACATTACATAGTAGAAATACTTGAAAGAGAAACCTGGCGAGAAAATGATCCCTACTCCTTTCGAGATGGCGACATCATATGGTATACAGATGGATCCAAAAAAGACGGTCGGGCAGGGTCTGGAATCTTTGGCGCCCAACCTAAATTGAGCAAATCAGTTTGCTTAGGAGAATACGCCACTGTCTTCCAGGCAGAAATGAGCGCCATTTTGGAGTGTGCTCATATGAACCTTCACCGATCATACCATAACAAAAAGATCTATATCCTTTCGGATAGCCAGGCGGCGCTTAAAGCCCTAGGTTCCGTAGAGGTGAGATCTAAACTAACCTTTGAATGCATACAGGTTCTAAATCGCCTGGGCGGGAATAACGCCGTAAGGCTGGTTTGGGTACCGGGGCACTGTGGAGTCATAGGCAACGAAGCTGCCGATGAACTTGCTAGAACTGGCGCTGAGAGTCTACCAATAGGTCCTGAGCCTATATGCGGATTACCGTCTAGCACTATCAGGCTTAGTCTAAAAAACTGGGCCATGGATCAAAGCCATGAAATTTGGTCCAACAGCATAGGGTTGAAGCACGCGAAGGAACTGATGACAGGGTACTCGCGGAAATTCACCACAGAAGTTTTAAAACTTAATAAAAATCAAATAAGGATTCTAACCCGGACCTTGACAGGACACTGCAGACTAAGGAAGCATATGACAAAAATTGGATTGTCAGATACCCCAACCTGCAGATTCTGTTCAGAGGAAAATGAAACGCCCATCCACATCCTCTGTAACTGTGACGCACTCGCTCGCAACCGAAGTCACATCCTCGGAGGTCCACTGCTGGACTCTGAGAAAGTGAGACTTCTCACACCAAGACAAATAGTGAGCTACATGACGCACCTAGGTCTTGAGAGTGAGATATGACACAGAAGGATGTCACAATAGATCTATTATGGTCGCAGTGACACAAGGGATGTAAGGTCCCTTGACCTTTTAAAGAAAAAAAAAAAAAAAAAAAATAATTATGTAATGTAAACTGTTAGGCATCCTCGAGTAGTAGTAAAGTTATGCAAAGGTAACATTTTGTTTTGTTTGTTTAATTATTCAGTGATATTCAAATGCCTTCACGTGTAACTTTAAATTGTTTTTTTTTCAATTAAAGATTGCGTTATGATTTTTGTCCGTTCCGTGGGGCACTCGGCAACGAATTGGTCTGTCGCTCTTATACGCCAATTTTGAATAGAATTTCAGTCTTTTATTGAAAAAAAAAATTAACAAAAAGACAGCATTTATAAACCGTTTAGAAATATTTATATATATATTGTAATAAAGGCTTGTCAAATTGATAAGAAGATTAAATAAAAAAACAAAACGTTGCAAAGGTCTTTTGGTCGCATTACCAACTTCTAGTCTATACAAGTCTTTCCTACGGTCATTAAATATTCATTTACACTGTTTTAAGAATAAATTCACCTGTCTTCTTGCAGGAATATTATTATCTCCTCTCTCCATCAGATGTACCTAGTAGTCTCAGCTCTTACTGCATTAATAAGGAAGTGTCACGTGCTACTTGCGATACACTTGAAATAAATTTGAGCTAAAAAGCGACTGAGATTTGGAGAGCGTTTTTTTCACATGCTAGCTTTATATATTTCTTTTTCCATTTTTATATTCTTTTAAGTAATATAAAAAAACCTGGAAAAAGCTTTGGAAACTTTTATACTGAGACACGTTTATTAATATATTTTTGTCCTGGAGTCATCGCTAAAGAATTGGTCTCTCATTTTTTTCTGTAAGCTTGCGAGTATCTCATGAAAAGCAGGTGTTCCATAAAACTTCACGTATAAGGCAACAAACATCTTAAGTTCAGCGATGAGGAATGCCACCCACCCCGAATGTTTTGTTTTTTATCGGATTGTGTAGTAGTTGGAATTTTTATAGGTACTTAAATTTCTTCAAACTTTACTGACTGTTATTTCGGGCTCTTTTTTGGGCTCGTCAACCATTCAGGCTGCTCATTATGAAACTTAGTGTTAACAAGATATTATACTATACTACTATAATAAACTATATATAATTAAATTATATGTAATTAATTAAATGTATCATCACGGGATTTCACACAAGTGAGGTAGCCAACAGACCACACACATGTAATAAACATGCAAACTGTCCTCTCTGTGCCAATGATAAATGAGGCATTCAGGATGGGTGGCAGACCTCATCTTAATTTATGATTTATTCAATCACTTGTCTTAAACAAGTTACTCAAAATATACGAAAAAGTGTGGGATACCTATTCGTCGTCGGGATTTTTACGAGGCAAACAACATTTGATATAATTTTTAAAATGAAACACGATATAATTGCATAAGAGTTTTTTAAATTGAATCTGAAAGATATTTTTAAATAGCTGTTCAACTGCTCTGTTGTTTTGTTAAGAAACTGTATTTGGTTGCTGTTTGTATTGTAGATAGGTATGTGTTTATTTTTGTTGTTGTTTGGTGAGCGCTATTGTTTTATCTAAATTACATAAAATATGTTTAAGCCCTCAAAGCACGAGCACTGCTCAATTTTGAGGGTCAAATATGTAATAAATGTGTTTTTTTTAGTAATGGGGTGTGGTATGTAATATTATTAAATTGTAAATTTAATTTTAATAAAAATATTTGATTTTGAATTTGAATTATAGTTATTCCACTATTGACTTTATCTATTCTTCTTCCTTTACGCTTAAAGTCTTTACTTTTGCCTGACGATGAGAGCGGATAAGCTCTTGAAAGCCGGCTCGCAAGGATAAATAAAGTCAATAGTGGAATAACTATATATTATCTTGTTTCATTTTAAAAATTATTAATATGAACCTTCACCAAGAACCGTCGGTCGATAAACTAAACTTTAACATTTGATATATTCGAATAAAATCAAAGTCTCCAATCTTTTGCAGTATTCGGGGTGGACGACGGACTACTGTCATTTTGTCCACGAGGTTCTTTTAAAAACAAAGTGTTCCAATTAAAACAAGTTCAGAGTATTTGGATTGTTGTATGTTTCATGTTGATCTCACTAGTTTGTCTAAAGCAGAGGTTCCCAAACTTTTTTTTCTCATAGAACACTTTTAAAAAATTTCTGGTACTGGTGGACCCCCTGTATTTCTACCCCCCCCCCCCGTCGCTAAATTTTCGAAATGGTATAATTATTTGAAATATTTCAAAAACTCCTCGGTTTTCTTATAGAATATTTTCTCACATTACCTTTTTCTACAATGTAATGGGTATTTGTACCGAGTACCGACTATTGTTTATGTCAATATCTGGTGCTTTTACCGAATATCCAATACTTTAGCTATGGATTCGTGGACCCCCTTTTACAACTCGTGGACCCCCATTTTTTAGTAACGCCATCGTGGACCCCCGTCGAGTCTCCCGCGGACCCCTGGGAATCCATATGGATCACTTTGGGAATCACTGGTCTAAAGCGACAGTGACTATCTTCATGTTTCTCGTTTGAGGATAGGACGGTAAAGCGCCGTCTTTTCTCAGGTTGTCTATTTAGTTATTCATTCGTCATACATATTTTCCCAGTTCATAAATACTAATAGGTGATGTATTATTACAGAGCCAAGATGCGAATTATCTTCAGACAAATTATATGAGAAGTATGTTTGATATTAAGAGACGAATGTAATACATCAAGATGTTTGTTTGTAGCTGCATTTGTTTGTACTTTAAAGCTCTTAATCTTGAATGAGTGTGAGATTAAAATGAAGCACAGAATGAAAGCAACTCTCCTAAATTCGAAATGAATCTGTATCAGTCGAATCGCTATTTCTCGCAACATCGCAATTGCTTTGAGAGGTTTTGGGAACGGATTATTGTAAAAAGTGGCGTCGACCAGTAATGTCTATTTTATCTATATCCTCACGCCGTATCCCAAGTACGGTAGACATTGAGAACGTAACACCATAAAACCTAACTTTAAATATTTATTTCGCTTCTTCCATATTCACAACTCCCTTCTCGCTTTCGCTCACTCTTCAATTATCCTCATACCTTACTCTATCACGCAAAGTTTTACCAATCATTCTTCTCAGTGATCGCATCTCTACTGAATTTATTCCACTTTCGTTCCAGTTCAACCATGTCCAAGTTTCGTTTACATACACACGTTTTAGAATCAAAATGGTATCTATTGTGCACCAGTGTTTTTGACATGATCGACATATTGCCATTTTTAAAAATTACTCCTTATAATTATAAACAATATTTTTCAAGCCAAAAGTCTCGAGGTAAGATTGCTTGTGTTGTATGGAACAACATGGATGTTGAAGATAATTTGTAGGTATCTTATTAATAATAATAATAATGCTGCTGTATGTCTGTATGTATGTTTATGTGCAGCGGGTGGATCCCAGTATTAATAATTACGCAGCGTGTGATTACATACGGCATCCTTTCCTCATTAATTATACCACACCGCCGCCGAGCGTGGGTCGTAGCCGGGGTAGGGGAGAGACGTCTCCCCGAAAGATCACGAAAGGTGAGCGAAGCGTCGAGAAGATCGAATTTAAGTCATATTATGTATATGGCTAACAATAAAACAAATAAATTTTATTAGCATAGTAATGAAACGGATCGTAAATGAGTCGGAAGTAAACAGCTTTTTTGAATTTGGAACAATGTGAAGTATGGATTTTGACGATCAATGTTATATCGGAATATTTTTGTATCTGATCATGAAAAGTTATATTTCTTTTATGTGTTGAAATAAATAATCGTGATTTTTTATTACGTCAATGATTTAACTCAAATTTATCAATCTCGTCTGAATATAAAAGATTGTCACAAATTGGTCAAAAACAAATGTAATAGCTTGCAATGTGAAGGAGTTGACTAGCAAAAGACGAGTGGAGGATTAAGTAGTCCAGAGAAGAATCGCCTTCTCCCTGGCCCAAGCCAACTTTTTGAGTTAAGAATATTACAATTTTGTAGGTATGTAGCGGAAGTATAATTTTCTCTTATTCAAAATATTAGCATATACGTGAAAGAAAAAAAAACTAGAAACATGAAATTATTTCTCAATTTAAGAAGATATATATCGTTTTAGTAGAATAAAATTTTCTTTTCAAACAATCTTCACTGAAGAAATTAAAAATCTCAATCTTATCGAAGAGAACTGATTTTCTTAATTCATGGATATATTCTTCAGTCAAGATAATATTTTCTTGAATTGTTTGAGATTATTGAAGTTCTTGGATTAAGATAATTAAATGAACCTTTTTTCTGTACAATAAACATAAAAAGGTACACAGCATGTTTGATCCGAAAACAAAACTGAACTTAATCCAAAATTTATTTCTTCATACAATAAACGGCTATATAAGTCTTTGACAAAATGAACACATACCAAACTGGAATCTAAACAATGTGTGGATAACATTATTGTATTATTAAAGCATTAATTTTTTGAAATTGAGTTCGAATTTTCGAGAAAACCTAACCAAATCGATAGTTGAAATCACGTGTTGTTTTGGTGAGCTTTTTAAGATGATTATATTATTACCTTAGTAGGTACCTACGTTCAACTACAAATATCTAGTAGGTACTGCTCTGTTGCTGAGAGTCTCCAAGGAGGTCGCTGAGATCCGAGACTGTTACTAATATCTTAAGCAAAACAAACTATACCTACAAACACAAACATACCATATTATTATTATTATTCATATAAGTGTATTGAACTTCTACCTACATACTTATGTAGTACAGAATATCTACGAAAATGAAATTAATCAGAGTTAAGGCAATGTTTTGTAGATTATAGCACGTGTATAGATACGGACTCTGTAGATTTTGAGAGATAAACTAAGAACAGAAGCATGGATAAGATGTTTTTTTTTGTTTTTACATAAAGTCTCCGGCATGGAATATGCCACCAATTCTAAATGTCTTAACTTCTCTATCTGGTTGTTGTTTTTCGGGTTTGCCATGTCTGGTTATGTTGTGTCGACGTTTCGGTGCACACGCTGGCGCCATCTTCAAGATATAACTTATATTGACGCGGAGATTACAACTCGCTTGTTTGTTACGTGCAGTTTGTCTGCTGGCTTTCATACATGTGGGAAATGGTGTAATTATATAGTTTTTAAAATTTCTAACAGCAATCTTATATTATCTTATTGGAGTACCAAAAAACCTAGTTTGTTAATTGATTTTTTTTGTGATTTGTGATAGTAAAGTGATCACTTTTCTATATAATTTCAAAAACTAAAATAATAAATCTAAGATTACTATCATCATCATCATCATCATCATCGCCCTCAACGCTCCTCTCGGGAACACAGCGCAGAAACCAGCCTCCTCCATTCAGAGCGTCTCTGTGCCAATTGCGTCACCTCTTTCCACGAAATTCCTTGCGCTCTGATATCGTTGTCATAGGAACGGTGTATTGTGAAAGAGGGACGCCCGGGCCGACGGAACCCCTGCGGACGGAAGAACAGTGCTCTTTTTGGCAAACTATCATTAGGCATTCTCAAAACATGTCCCAGCCAGGACCATCGTCTCTCCTGTATTACGGAGATTACAGGTCTCTGCTGGGTGCGCCGGCGCACAGCATCATTTGTAACATGTTCATACCATTTGACATCCAAAATCCTTCTAAGAAACTTGTTTTCAAAGTTTACTATACAATTTCAAAGTTTACTATACAATTTCAAAGTTTACTATACAATTTCAAAGTTTACTATACAATTTCAAAGTTTACTATATAATTCTATTATCATCACGGCATATCCTACAAGTGGGATAGTTTACGGACCAGTCACATGTTATGAATATCTATGCTGTTCTCTTTTTTCCAACAAAAAATTAAGGTATCTAGAATGAACATACGAGTATTTGATATCAATAAAACACTGTTTTACTTTTCACTATTGATTTATTATTACTCAAGCGCTTTCGTCAAGTTAGCTTGACATTTTCAAGAGAACTCTGTCGTACCTAGAATGATTGGCAAACCTCATCGCCGAATTTTTGATATAAAATGCCTTACTTTCGATCGCGTGTCTTAAAATCATCATCATCATCATGAGCTCTACAGCCCTGGGTGGGCCTTGGCTGAATCCAGTAGCCTCATCAACTCTCGTCTATCCTTTGCTTTTGTCTTCCAGTTAGTTATTTGCAGTGTGGATGCATCGGCGCTGACAGAGTCCATCCATCGCAGTTTGGGTCTGCCTGGTCTTCTTCGTCCTTGTGGTGTGAGGAGTGTGAGGCGTTTTACAGGGCTATCATCTTAAAATGGGCACTCAAAAACTAACGGAAAAAATAAGACCGACTATTCTTCACCGACTACTCCACGGTTCAAAATTTCTTCTAAAATTATTCGTGGAAATAAAGAAATATCGACTATTTAACGCGTCAATTGAATATTCTTCAAGATTTCATGGACTAAAATGACATAATAAATTTTCAAAAGGTTTCAATCGACTGCATTGCAAAGAACACTCCAAATCTCTCATAAAATTAATTTTGGTAACTCTTAGAGAAATAAATAAAAATATTGGTAACTTGTATCAATACAAGTTTAAGCATTCAATTTAATGGCCTTGAAATTGTATATTTTTCTTCCCGGTTGTGACATTTTTTGGGTTATTGATTTTACGAAACGCCTTCCCCGTGGGAACAGAAGGGGGAAGAACGAAAGAAAGAGAATGTAAAGGAAGAAAAAAATAATAATAAAATACACTCAAAGTGAACTAAAAAGTAAAAATTTTGCGAATGTATTCGCGCAAACTTTCCCTTTGTAGTTGTTAAGTAAAAAGTTGTATGTAAACAAAATAAATTGACATCGTATGGGGAGGAGGGACATGACTCAAATTTCACTGTGATTTTTATTTTTTTAAGTCCCGAAGTGTTGCTGCTATTTTTATCCACACAATTCAATTAACTTTGGGTTGGTTACAGATGAGACCAGCTGCATTGAAATAGACAAGAATACAATTGTGATTTACACATAATATTTTCATTTACTCATACCATTACGGCATTTTTCACTAGAAGGATAGCCACTAAACAATTTCACATAATATAGGTACCAATAATAATTTTACAAACGTTTATTGTCAACGAGTTTGACAATGATTTTTTAAATCGAAACTAGGTCACCGTACCAATTATTAAATTTAATAATATTGTAGTGTATTGTAGCTTGTATTTAATTCTATATTTGAATAAAGATTTTACTTCAACTTAATCAATAACAGTGTTATTTGAAATGTAAGCCTTTATAAAGAAAAAGAGTTCACCGGGATAGTAGGTAAACACATCTTCATTCATCAACCAGGCAATTGAGAATGAAAATAATTTCAACTGTTTGGTTCATATAAAGTGAGTTACTTACAATCCATTTGATTGGTCAGCAACGATTTTGAATTTTCATCTCTACTACTTCCTTTTTTCTGCTAGTCTCTTTAACTCTACTTATATGCCATAGTTCATGTCTTTCTTCACTCGGTCCATATAGGTGTCTCTTGGTCGGCCTCTTTTATTTCTGCTTTAAGTCTTGCCCTCCGCGATTGTGCAGTAAGCTCGTTTTTATCTGATTTTGTTAAGTACAATGATTTCGTTATTGTGACTGCTTTTGTATCGAAACCTCACTCTAACCTTTTAGCTATGTGCCTGCGGCAAGAAAACAGGTTAAAATTTTGGAGATGTTACGAAAAGAATTTACTTTGATTATATTTTTTTGACGACAAGGAAGTGTATTCTTCTATTATGCATAACTTCTAATAATATTATTTACATTATTATATTCATTTTATTATTCCTTGTTATATCAAAAAAAGGAAAAAAAAATACTTCAAAGTTTGTTAAACACGTCCTGGAAGTTAAATAAAAATTATATTATTATTGTATTTTTAAATGAAAATCCATATACTTGTCAGACTTGCTTTCACACGTTTTCAATATGAACAACGACGTAACTATTCACATATTTTATTTTTTTGTCTATATTTTGTAAGAGTTTTTAATGTTTGGTATATAAAATAAAAATTACTTCTGTGATTTACTGCTTCGGTCATTTATTGGTGACAGTAGAGATAAATAGACTATACTTTTCTAGGTTTATAAGCTTTGTTTTCATCTTTGAAACAAATCGAATTACCATTGTACTCAAAGCTTTTCTATCATACAATCCTTTCGAAAACTTTTGATAATTACACCCTTGAAACATGTCAAGGTTACATTACCGAACTAGCTTACTAAAAAATAATATCCAATACCGATAACTTTAAGGCATGAACTGTTTCATAAAATTTTATTGCTTTTCAAAATTTAAGTTTCATTTCCTAAGTTTTTTTTGCGATCTTTATTTCTTACGTGGCTTTGTCATCAATTGACAAATGATTACTTCTGAGAAATCAAAGTATGTAAGAAGTACACATTTTTTGTGAAATATTATTTCTAACGTTTTTTTCTGTTTTTAATCTAGGGTGAAATCTACCCTCTACGACACGTATTTCGTGCGTGTTAATGGGGGTAGATCGTAAAGATCAAAAACACTGTCGTCGAATTGATCGTAAAAAAATACATATAATTCTTTTCAGGTGTCTACTTTCGTACCGACTTAACTATTTCCTCTTTTCATTTCCGAATTATCATGTAACACGATATCCTTTTTTCCTGTATAAAAGGAAGTTAATAATATGTTGATAACTCATTATGAAAAGTTTTTTTTAACACTTTATGTTTTTGAAATTGGATCAATTTTTGTGGAACGTGGTCTTCTTAAGAACATGCCTTGAGACAATTTATTTTTTCATTGTTTTTATAATAAAAAAGGTACAATCTTTTATATGCAAGCTATCAAGTATCCTTAAAAGGCAGCTATGAATTCTAAGAGGGGGCATGAATGCGTAGGCAAGTCGCCTGCACCGTGCGGTTTTAAACGGTGCATTAAGTTTCTGATCACAGCTTTTTGTGTGATGCATATTTAATATCCATTCGTAAAACAGAACTTGTAAGTCGATCAACACCTTCAGTCTACTTATGAAGCTTGCCTTTATCTGAATGTCTTATGGAATATGGAAAAACTTATTAAAATAAAAACAATAGTTTCAGTTTATTTTATTTATTTCATGCAACGACAGTATTTCAACTTGCTACAGAAATCAGACTGAATTATAAAGGGGCGATTTAATTTTTAAGAATTTTAAAAATGTATCTGTTTATTTTTCACGTTAATGGTTATAAATATACTTTCTTTCAAACTAGTTTTTACGTCAGTTATCTTTCGTCAAACTTGTAAGACATTATAAAAAGAAGCTTCAATTTTTATTGTAGTTGTATCATCATTTTTTTCTTAAAAATTAAGGATATGATTCAATTTTTCTTTCTATTAATTTAATTAGCTTATTTTATTGATATATATTATTATGAGTCAATGAATATTGTGTTTGTAGGTACCTTATTTTATTGCAAACTGTTTTGCGATTGCTAATTGAGTGATTCATATTTATGGAAAGTTTATTAGTTAACAGTTTATTTGTTTGAAATATAATAAAATAAAAATTAAACGAACTCTGAAACATGGAAATGTAATATCATATACAAATACCTCTTTGAAAGAACCGTTTTTCTTCAGCCCCATTTCTAACATCACCTGTATTTTAATAGAAGTGTTACATAATATTGAACATTTTCCAAGCGTACACAATAACTCCGATATTATAATATTATTGCACTTAAAGCATGTGGTTATCAATATTTAATTGATTCCTGTTTATATTCTGCCTTGATATTAAATTGCACCATTGACGGACTGACATTTTCATTCCCACGACGTTAATACGCGTTTTTATTATGATACTTGTAATAAAATTGTTAAACACCGCACAAATATTATTCCCTTTAGATATAGTCTTTAACTCTGAATGCACTTGCACTTTGATTAATTCCATTCTTAACTTCCGGGACTAAGAGATGGATTGACGAAATTATACTAGTCGTGGGGAAAAATGTTTGATACTAATTTCCATTATGATAATTATATGTTGTTTGCGTACTTAAGCACACCAAGAAAAATGTTATCTTTTCTAGAGCATTTAATCTTTGTCGTGGAGATTATTAAAATTAAGTATTCTGTATGAGTTTTGGTAGTAGATATATATTGTGTCATAGCGAATAGTTAAGAGAATTTTATTTCAATATATTTCAATACTGTACTGTGGGATCCATTGCGTAATATTTATAAAAAAAAACATATTTGCGTAAAGGTTTTTGTCGTTTATAAAATAAATGAAATAAAATAAATAAAATAAATAAAATCATGTCATCATCCATTATACATAAGAACAAAACCGTTACTTTTGAAAGAGTGTGGGAAAGGCCTTTATACAGCAGTGGAGATATGTTTGGTTAGTGAATGAGCAAGTATACTTACATTATTTGATAGGTTTTGGATATTCCTTTGTTATACGCAACAAACTTAATAGAAATGAAAGTTTTTTTGCCTTCTTTTTTTTGTCCAAAAACTTTGTTATTTGGCCACTGTAAGTGCTTAATCGGGTCGGTATTTTTCAAACACATATCTCTAGGAATAGGAGAAAGTCTGCTTTAAAAAATAAATGTTAAATATTTATTGAATATGCGCTATTTGAGGATTGACTGCAAAGGTTATAATCTTATTCTGAATGGATGAAATATAAGCATAAAACATTGAGGAAACGCTGTAATAAAAAATATAAAAAATATATATATAACGGCATATCCCCGCCGTTATGTCGTTAAAGGATTTGTCGTTAACTGGATCGAACACACCGTTCCTTCCAAGTTACAACGTGACCTTCCGATGCCGGGCGGCGCGACGCACGCCGCCTCCGACGCTGTTGTATAACTCCTGGTCCGCGCCCTTTCCGAGGACGTGATTCCATTAAGTTTCATACCTGAAATGCGAGCACCTAGGTAGTTACATAGTAGGCTCCGTAGGAATTTACACAAGGGCTCAAGATTACTTGGATATTACCTATACATAGAATCCGTCTAATGTACATATGTTTTTGCGAAATACGTGTAGGTACTATAGTGAAAAATATGTTTGGTCGTGACTGAAAAAGCTTGAATAGTAAGTTGATATAGAAACGAGATCTTTGATGTAGTAGGAAGGGTTGTCGAAATGTATTATTTTATTAATGAAACCTCATTCCTTTTCATCTCAACCTAGTCTCGTCCGATGGCTGTATTTTGGCATTTGTCTCGTTATTTACTGTACATATCCAATAAATTTTCAACTAACGTCAATATTATCAATTCGTTTGTGTATGTTTGTACCTTAGTTATATACCCAAATACAACCCTATACACCTTTCATACTGAGCTTAAAGCTTGTATCGTGAAAGGGGAGTTTCCCGGCACCTGGGATCGAACCACGGACCCCTTGTTCACGAGGCCGAGACTCTACCTCCAGGCTATAGACGAACTCAACTTACTACTTGAAATCCGATTAATTTTTATTGGAAATACTTACGTAAATACACTTCGATATTTATTGAATATTAACTAAGAATACTATTGAAATGATATAATATGATGCAATGCTTTGATATTTTTTTTTTTAACTTTTAATTAAATTTTTGGTGTTTAAATTCATTATATATACTGATGTGTATATTATATCAATTATGTATTGAAATCATTGACGAGTTAAAAGCTAGTTCCAAAAATTGTAAATAATGTGTAAATAAAAATGGTGTAAACTCAAGAATAGACTCAAATAATTTACCGAACGAATTCACAGCTAGAAAATATATTTATTTTTAAAAATATTTATTTTAGTTTTCACTGTACATTAGTTACAATATATTTTTTTATATATATTTTAACAAGGTGAAGAAATTTAGGGTTGTTATTTTATCGAAAGCTTTTTATATTTTTTCTGCATGGGGGTTGAGGAGTTTGACAAAAAGCTATTTAGAACACAACTTCTTTAGTAAAACAATACATACCATATTGTAGTCTATCGTATTTCCGTGAGTGTATGTTACATTATTGGTTTATATATTATTAATGCGAGACAATGTAGAATATTGAATTGAACAAGAATGGTTGGGGCACGTCCCCCATATTGTTTACCCTCGTCCATCTCCGGTTAATGTTACCCCGCCGTGTTTATCAATAATGTGTCTTGGTGAATTGTTTTCAGGAGCAGTGAAAAAGTATATCTTTCATGCTGGAACATGTGAATTGGGTTAGTTGGGAGAAATCACGGCTTTGAGGTAAGCTCGCTCTCTATATCTATACCCTCACGTCGTGTCCCAAGTGGGGTTAACAGAGAGAACGGAACGTCATATAGATCTGTCCTTACATACTTCTCTCTGTTCTTCTACATTCGTTCAATTTCTCATACACGCACGTCGATTTATATTTATTACCATACGGCCGTTTTTGAGAATTTGAGCCACGTGGTTCTTGGACATCTCCGCTTCCTCATGCTTCGTCTTTCAAATAAGCATATTCTCTTTCTCATCCTTTGAGTTTTATATATCTTTTTTCTATTGTGTTTACTTTCTATTTAGGTACAACTTTTTGATTTTCGAAGAAGAGACTATGAAAGTTCATTTTAATTTAGATAATAAAAATATTTAAAATAAATAAAAAAAACACTGAACTTTCATTCACTGTGTCAGTGTTTAGGTAGTAGAATGCCATATCGAAAAAATATGGAATTCTACCATTGACATTGTAAATCGTCAATGTCCTTATAAGACGAAAGACGTCTCTCTCATCGAATAAATCAATAATAGAATAAAACGCTTGTTTTATTTTTTCGGTTGAACTTTCACTTGATTGTTGTATTATAATTAAAGTTGATTATATTAAATTTAAAGTAACGTTGTGAAAATTCATTTTAATATGAATTTTAAAATGTTAAACTAAACACTGTTTAATTTTCACGTAGATATTATTATTTAGTCAATTAATGTAGAGTTGATTATCACTGAAGATGGACGTATGTCTGACAAGATTTTAATTATAATACAATAATCAAATGAAAGTTAACAGTGTTTTATTTATTTTATATATTTTAGTTATCTACATATTTAGATATGTATGTATATTCGAATACTTATGTGCAGCCTGTAATGGGATAATTATGTAGATGGTAGATATGCCCACAAAATATAAAATATAACTTAAAGAAAGTGAAACAATTATCGGTCGTGTGGGAGTAACTGTGATGGTAAAGATAGATTCTGTACGATTGACTAATTGTGATTGTTATTTTAAAAGATCAGTGATTGTTACACTGGAACGTCTATGAGTTAAGTAGTCGCGTAAGAAATGGGACATGTTAATATTGGGAAATGTGCGTAAACAGTATAATGTGATATGTTAAAAACAGCATGTCGATACCATTTCGTTCAATCGTTCAAGGGACTGTTCGCCTACGCTACGCTTATGCCTCACTTTGAATTATAAAGAAATAAATTAACATATTATATGGCTAAAAAAAAATCTGTTCACTCCATACTATATAGTGTTAATAGACTGTAAGTGCAGTACAAATTTGTTCAAAAAATATTTTACAAGATTATCAATAATAGTGATAACATTACGCTGTCTCATTCCATAAAATTGAAATGGCAATGATCTCTTTCTTACTTATGCTGAAGTATAGGACATTCTTAACCTGAAAACCAATAAAAGGACTTTTTTACTTAAAAAAATTTCCATTTAGTCTGACACAAAAAACAAATTACTGAACTTTATTTATTCCTAATTATGTTCCTATGTTCCTACATATTATTACATACCTATTACATATAACGTCAAGACAGTTATCAATTAACTTAAATGATTTATAAAATATGTGTACGAACTCGTTGAAAAATTACTCAACTACATTTTTCATTACTTTAGTCTGTATGAATAAAACATCTTAAATATTTACATCTTTTGTGTTCTACATCTGTGATTGTTGCTTTTGTCAAAAAATTGTCAGGAATTATTTTATTGTTTGTAAACCCATTTAAAAATTTGAAGTTGTTACTTTGTTTTACTTATTAATTAAATGATAGGTAGAGTTTTAAGGTTCCATTAAATGTTTTTTTGTAATAAGTACTTTTGTTTATGAGTATGAATATGAAGAAGTATGATATCAAAGTAAATAAAAAAAACACGTAAAATCAATTGCAAGATATACCGGTTTGAATCAATCGAAATTTGCGAAATTGTATATAACGCAACAAACAAAAAAACGTCGTGTGACATACAACGGGAGAAAAGCTAAAAATGGGCAAAAATCGTGAAAAAATAAATAAAACATACTTATAAAGGTAAATGTAGGAATTTGAAATGGCGATCTCCTTGACGTATCACCGTGCCATCGTGCACTGAATATTTTATTCGCGTTTGGGATATGTATGTTGGTACGCAGGGAAAAAAAGAAACGAACGGTGGATATTATTTCCGAAAGTAACTTACGTTTTATTGAGAAATACCGATGGGTAAGATGAAAATTTAACGTTGGATACTTTTTCACGTAGTGCGTCTTATTGGACGTGTCGCAAACCCGATGCTAAATTGAACAATATAAAAAGAATACAATTTTTGGTAATATAATAAATTTAGAGCGATTTTTTAAGAAAACTATTTTTTTAATAAAGTCTAGTACATAACTCAATATCTTGTGTCGTAGTGAGATTTGAATCTCGAACCTTCTACTCGAAAAAAAATAGAGTTAATTATCGGGATACTGATCGCGCTTGTTTTCAACATGCCTACTTCATATTATCTTGAGTTAGTCGATAACCTGGTGGCAGAATTTTGAACTTTAAGATATTCGGGTTCTTTGCCACCCGTTACCGACTTACTCCTGTGAGCGTGAGCGTGTCTGGAGTATATTTTGATTTATTCCAAATCCAAATTTATAGTACTGATTGAGTTGACTTTGTAAGTCGAAAGCAGGTTACAAGATGTTATTAATAAATACAGTAGGTAAAATTTAAAATATTTTGTTTACAAAAGAAAGCAAATTTATATATCTACAATATCACGTGATATTCCACATGTAGGGTAGTCAGCAGACCTTCTAAAATAAAGGGCAACTATTATTTCAATTATATACATAAAAATTAGTTCTTGAGTATTTATCAGTTTGTAAAATTATTCATCGTAATGTATTGACTATAGCACCTCACTCAAATTTTAATGGCGTAGATAAGACATGAAATGATTGCTACCCACCCTGTATGTATCCTATTAAAGAATATAAATATTATCTTAATATTTCTGAATTCAATCTGAAAAATTATCTGATTGTAAACAGTGACAATAGGAAACAAACCCCGGTAGAGAATATACTTCCCATTTTATGTTATGAATTTTTGACACAATTGGGTGTCGGAAACTGCATTTTACTTACTAGAAGTGTAGATGTCAATCATATTATTTTGAACCACTCTAGATTAATCATTTCAACTGATCACACTCACCGATAGTCAATCTATTTGAACCTAGTTAAAACCTATTCAAATAGGTCGACTATCGGTGAGTGTGATCAGTTGGAATGATTAATCTAGAGTAGTTCAAAATACGATACTTCCAACTTATTGCTGTATTTTTTTGAATGCCCATTGAAATTCAGTATTCGTATAGTATTAGGTTTTAAGGCATAGTTTAGCGATCAGTTACATCATACATCCTGACTGTCTAAAATTATTGTCTTAAATTTTATTGACACGGTGAGGAAAGATTTGCATGTTTATTACAAGCAGTTGATCCACCGGCTGCCCAACTTATGGCGGAAGCCATGATGATGAGATGGATGTAAAGGTTTGGAAAAAAATTAAAAAGATATTTCAATAACTACTGTTTTTCTTATCAAGGATTTCTAAAAATCGTTCATATTATCGACGGGGATGTTTTTTGTTGTTTGTGATATTTAAAAAAATCTATTCAAATACGTCTCTTTGTGTATTTTTCAATCGATATGCTTTTATCTATTGCATGTTAACTTATACTCGGTTCCGTTAGTGAATAAATATCAATAAAAATAAAATTGAAGTTAAAGAACAGTTCTAATATCATAAATAATTTTCCAGCAAAAATGACAAAATACGAGTGGATTTTTTCACAATGGCAATATCACGCAAATATTGGATATTTTTTTTGCTATATTTTTTGCTTCTGTGATGAATATTTAAGCAAAAAATGGTTGGTTTTTGTTTAACGAAAGATGGCGGATAAGTAAAATTACCAGAGCCTTCAAATTACCACAAAAGTTTCATTTGCAATAATACGTACCTACTTATAATTTGATTATCTTGAAACACGTTCTAAAGCTGTATATCATGTGTAATATGTCAGATGATTTGTTCAGCGCCGTTTAACGGAACATCAATCTAAAAGGCGCGGGAAAGTATGTTGGAAGATCGATGTTTTGAATTTGCTCCTTAGCGTTATAATCGATTGTTTTTTGGGAAGGTCCTTGGGGAGTCGATATCACGTGACGGGTCCTACGACACCAAATGTCTCTTCGTTGAAGTAGGACTTGTTGGCTCTATTAATCTCATACAGCATATTGGGGAATGTTTTTGCTGAGCAAAGGGATCTACTTGCAGGTGTTTCGACAACACAGAGCTCAGTTATTGACTGACGTGTAACATTATTCAGAACCTTGTGGAATAAATGAAAGGGTCTAATACAAACTGTGCCTTACAACACCCCATATCAAGCCTTGCAGCGCCATTAAATGCTGTTTGAGACTGTTCAGTTAGATATCCAGCAATCTTATATATAGTTAATTGCAGTCGTCTATTCTAGAGACTACAAAAGCAGAGAGCCACAGAAGGTCGGCAGAAGACAGTTCTTGTGGCTTCGTAACATTCGAGATCTGAGAGCTGTTTCGTGTCTACCAGGACAGGGAAGATTTCCCTCAAACGGTCGTCAATGTCGTGGAGGAGGGGGAGGCGGCAGGACAAGTGAAGATGAAGAAGCGCTATCAGATGTGAGGTTTTTCGACACTGAGCGTATTTTGCGGATGTAGTAAAATGCGGAAAGATGCATGTTTGCATAAAAGAAATCGATATAAAATTCAATAACGGAAATTAGAAATCTATAAAGATAAACACTTACATATTAATAAACAGACTCAAATATTTTATAGGATTTTTCATATAATATACATATTTATATACATATTTTATATATCGTGTACCCATAATTTTAAAGCATTATGATTTTTTCTCCTTGTAGCGATATTATTAGGTGCTTGCTTTCATTCGCATACAAGGAAGTAAGTAATATAGAACATAAAATATAATATGATATAAAATCTTTTTCAAAAAACGTTTTTTTTTTATATAATATTTTCCATTCATTCAGCAGCTGATATTATCAACGATTCCGTATTGTAAGTTGTTGATAGGGAATAAATTTATAGGAAGTTTTATATTTTTTATCTTTTTTCTTAGTACTTTATAAATAGCTTAAAGTACGCGGCGAACAAGAGAAGTAAACTTAAAATTTACATGCAAAGAGTGAGAAAATATAATTTTTCATTGGTGGCTTACAGACAGCTGGACGCGAACGTCAATCATCAAGCATCAAGCAAAAATCTGAAATCTTTCGGCGACAATTCGGAGCATTCTCCGAAGAAATATTCGAATGAATGCCTTCGTTACGTCTCATGGACGGGTAACGAAGGCATTCATTCGAATATTTCGTCGGAGAATGCTCCGAATTGTCGTCGAAAGATTTGAGAGTTTTGCTTGATGCTTGATGATTGACGTTCGCATCCAGCTGTCTGTACGCCGCCATTGTAAAATTATTTCTGGCTATCAGATTCTATTTTAAAAAAACTCTCAAAGCAAGAGCATTGCTCAATTTCGAGAGTACGAAAGAATATGTTAATGTATTTTAATTGTATAAATGTATTTATTTACATATTTTCCATAAAATAGGCTCTTTGAAATTTAATGAACAAAGAATTTACTTGATTACATCCGATGGCTGAATAGCTTTGGTAGGATTCTGCTCTCAAAAAATATAAAACCTTAAGCATTGAATTGGAGCTTGGAAGCTCTGCTGAATATATCAAGTTGACCTTTTTTCTCCGGATCTGAGGACGTGGCCAATTTAAGCATATCTTTGAGATCTTATCTCACTTGTAATGAAAGTGTGATTTGTTGTGGAGTGACTCTCTTTAAACCTGCCTCTTACAAAAGGCTCACGGAAAACCGTTGGAGGTTTATTTTTTTCCCGGATCTCCACAGGATCTAAAGTTTTGATAATATTTTTTAAGAGAATAGTAAAGTTAAACCTATGAAATCATAATATATTTCTCCCGAAGCAGTGGTGTGAGAAACTCAGTACACAAGTTAATGTTCTCATTTTGTTTATAATCTTATGATTTATTGGGTTGTTAATCTTACGAGGTCACTAAACTGCGCTAAATGTATTGCGAGAATGGACCATTATTTTAAGTGATACTATTAAATAACAGCATATTTTATCCTGTTATGATCTCAACGTTTCTATTATGTTTTTTTCTTTTTAGTAAATTAAATAATATAATAATACCTACGTAGGTTAATTCTTTCCCGTGGAGCACCCGGTAAAGAATTGGTCTCCCACTCTTCTGCGTAAGTTTTCGAGTGTCCTGTAAAAGGCAGGTGTTCGAAAAAAATAAGACATTTTACATCTTAAATTCAGCGTTGAGGTTTGCCACCCATCCTGAATGTCTTGATTTTATACTGGCACGAAGAGGACAGTTTGTATGTTTCTTACATACAGCTGATCTGCTGGCTACCCCACTTGTGGGATATGCCGTGATGGTATAGTAGTAGTATAGTAGGTTAATTCATTATATATTTTTTTCAAATATAGACATGCGTAATATTAGTATCGGTAAAGATCAATTGCTACTATTTTAACTACTGAAATAACATCATGGTACATCCCACAAGCGGGGTAGACAGTAGGCCAGCTGCACGTTATAAACATGCAGGCTGTCCTCTCCGAGTCAACAAAAAATGAGATTTTCGGGATGGGTTCCAAACCTCACTGCTGAATTTATGACGTATAATGTCTATTATTTTACGGGTGCTCCATCATCATCATCGCCCTCAACGCTCCTCTCGGAAGCACAGGGCAGAAACCGGGAGCTGGTGCTCCAGGGAACAATAAATATTGTAAAATTGAGACTTTCAGGATGGGTGGCAAACCCAACCACTGAATTTTCAAACATTATAGAGGACATAATAAAACTTTAGTCGAGTAATCCACGGAATAATTAAATTGCTCTGTTACATAAATTTCGAGTCTCGAAATTTCAACAAAAATATTCGTTTTTTTTTGTTTTTAAGCTTGTTCCATAAACTTGCTTTTGAAAGGACACTCTAAAATTTACAGAAAAGAGTGGAAGAATTTTTTTATAAACTTTTTATAAAATCGTTATTTATGAAGTGCACACTTATTAAAACCTTCTCACCATCGATTTTTGGGTCCATATTATTTATAAGAGAAGGCTGTTTTTCTCTTTCTCTTAATTATCAAATTCCGGGAAAGAAAATCGAAAAGAAAATTGGCAAAAAATAGTTTGATTCAATGCCCACTTACTAGGAAAAAGTATTAACTGCTTTTCATAATGACTTTGTGTACTCGGATACATAAACATAAAACTGTCGCAAATCATATTATAATATAATCTATGACGTAATTTCACTAAGAGCCACTTAAAATAAAGGGGACGAGAGAAAAAGAGAGTGATTTGGTTAATGTAAAGTAAATATTTGCCCCTTTTCACAATAACTACTGTTTACACTGCTAGTGGTGTTGATACATAAATTATAGTCCGTATGGCGATTTCCAGGTTATTCAAAGTTGTAGTGAATAAAACAGTGGTGGTCTTTATTGCAAGAAAAACGCGAAGTGCCCATGCCATTTTTAACACTTCCTCCCGAGTATGTGAAAAAATTCATGGCGTGAGCCTTCAATATGTTATGTAATTATTGTAAAACTGTATCTTCGTTTACAATAGTAGGTTCTTTAAATGATGAACACGGTTATTAAATTAATACAAACATATATTCAAATAATCGTACTACTTACAATTACGAACATAAACAGTAAAATACGTAGCGTAGCAGTGCAAACCATGGTCGCAACTATAATGAGCCCCGTTCCACGTAGGACTAGCTTTTATAGATAAAAAAAGTATTGCTACTCAATCAATGTTGCTTGCTTAACTTGTAAACAAGTAAAAGGTTCAATTCAAAAGGTGCAAAGAACTAAGTCAAGAATATATTTTTTTTACAAATATGATAAGAATTGATAACATTACATTATCATTACAAAATATGATAAGAAACAGTCAATAAAATAATGGCAAATAGGTAGAAGGAATCAATTGAAAAAAAAATAGATCCACGTTACATAAATTTCATTAATTATGTTAATAGAAGAAAGTATGCAAAGGTTAAAGAAATAAAATAAGCAATTTTGGAAATAAAAGTTGGTACCTAAGTGTTAACAAGATAAAATGCTAAGATTAGAAAAAAATATTAAGATAAAATGCATTTGTTATTTCTAAAAAAGAGAAAAGTTAGTATGAAATGTGAAAAGTAAATAAAATTACATAATTAAAAAAAATCTCAAGATCCGATAAAATAATAAGATGTGCGAAAACTCTTAATAATAACACATGCTCAAGATTCTGGGAATTTCCATTTATTGGATTAAATTTCTTTACTTGTAAATTTGTCCACACAAGAGGTGCCATAGTGGGAAGCCTGAAGAACTGGCCGGCTAAAAACCCACGTGCGGAATCTTTTGATTGCACTCTTTGACGACCCTCTAGTCGAGAGAAGCACATACCCACATACAATAAGACAACAATAAAAGAGTATAAAATTATCAATATATAAACCTATAAAATATGTAAAATATAACCATTCTTTATTTTTTATTTATTTTCATTTTTACTTTATTTACATGATCAAACAGTCAATTACAGAATAATTATGTTCACTAAATATACATTCAAGACGTGGACCAGCAAAGATCCTAAATTTACCAGAAAAATTTGAATATTAAAGAAAAACATCAAAGTTAAATGAATTATTTTCAAAACAATACAAAATGTAGTTCTGAATAACTCACAACTTTCTAGATGAACAAGATAGAAAAAATATGCATATCAGAAACATAAATTTACAAATTAGGCTTTCAAATAAAATTGATAAAACAAATAAAAAAATTAAACACATTCAGTCCAGTGCACCGAATTGAGGTGTCCAGATACATTTTTATAGGGTATTTAGGACGCCAAGCCGAGGGGCGCCGATGCCGATTTTCACTTATGGTCAACGGCGTACTTACTCATTCACTTCAAACTAAAATATAGTTGGTATATTATTATAATGAATATTTCTTATACTTATGTATTGTATACTCCCGCGCTGTTGATTTTAATGGAATTTTTCATTAAATTACCATCGTCTCCTGTAATCGAGAACAAACATCGTATAATTAACGATTTACTCTGAGACTAAATTATCTTGGCAAGAAGGCGATCGTTTCTAAAATAAAATAAAAAAATATTTTCACTTGTTTAAGTGAGTTGGCAAAGTGGAATTAGTTTTATTGGCATATTTTGGATATATGAACTGTATTTGATTGTATATGCTTTTTTGAGGAAAATAACGAATTTGAATTTGGTTTAGGCTGTTGTAGAAGATTGAGTGCATGTAGGTATCTATAAATATAATGTGCATGGTTTGGATGTTTGATTATTTGTGTGAATTTTGCTGATTTAACTTTTTTTTTTTTTAAAAAGATATATCTGGGTTTGTTATAAACCCAAATACAACTTTATACACCTTTCACACTAAGCTAAAAGCTTGTGCCGTGAAAGGGGATGTGTATCATACATCTATTTTGCAGGGCCGGCTGATTTGGAATTTAAAATATTGTTACACATTATTTAGTTTAATTTGTGTTATTTCTTTATTCGTTCGTTCGGTATATTATAACAACTTACTTACTTACTTCCGATGGCCGAACAGCCCTTGTAGGACCTTTGCCTCCGAAACAATAGATCTCCAAGCCTTTCTATCCTGAGCAATGGACTGCCAATCGTCTTTAGCATTGAGCTCCTCTAGATCTCGGTTGATGTTATCCAACAATCTTTGTCTTGGTCTGCCTAGCGGTCTTCTGCCCTCGGGTATACCCTGCAGAACACCTTTAGTCGCCCTTTCTTCTGCGGATCTAACGACGTGGCCAATCCATTCCAATCTTCGGGATCTGATCTCACTTGTGATGAATGGTTGTTTAGTTGTGGAGCGAATTTCTTCATTACTTTTAAGCCTTAAGACAACGCGACCTACTCTCTCCAGTGCTTTTTAATATTGCATTGGAGAGTGTGATACGCAGCATAAATAACATATCAAGTAGAATCCATTTGGAAGTAAACCATAAGATCTTTGGATATTATAACAAGTATCAGCAATATTTCCAATGCAGGTTTTTAAAAAAGATCTCTTATAAGGTCATACAAAACTCTTTCCAGATATTTTGTACAACCACCAAATATATATATATATATTATTAATGAAACATAATAGGTATATTATCAATAGCAATTATTATTTATTCAATGTGCAAATCAAAAGCCAAGTTATATTAGTTTAACTATATATTAAAAATATTAAAACGCCCCTTACAATTTTCAAACTCTGTTATGAAAAAAAATCCCAACAGGATGTAAAAGTTTTTAAATTAAATGGGTTTATTAATATATAAAAGAAATATATTATCTATGACCGTTTCCATAAATCATTATTTAGATGTAGTTTTGAATATTCAAAAGCTCTGAAATATTCGGTTAGTTGAATTAATTTATGAGAGTTTCTGTTCAAATTGTAGTAATAAAATTCAAAGAACTTTTTATTGATTTTCTTTACTCGTTCGTTTATTTTTAAAATCGTATCTAAATTTAGATAGAGAGTGAAAGAGACTACTGGATTCAGCCAAGGCCCACCCAGGGCTATCGAGCTCATGATGATGATGATGATAATTTAAATTACAGTACAGAAAAAAAAATTGGAGAGAAGTTTATTAAAAAGTGAACAATCCTTTAGCTCTCGATGACTTTCTTTCACATTATATCGTTTTAAAAACAGTGGCATTAGAGAATT
Organism: Athripsodes cinereus; assembly: GCA_947579605.1. Taxonomy (NCBI): domain Eukaryota; kingdom Metazoa; phylum Arthropoda; class Insecta; order Trichoptera; family Leptoceridae; genus Athripsodes; species Athripsodes cinereus. The sequence continues at coordinate 2,381,767 of OX388321.1, forward strand.
AGGAATGTCGTAGAAAATTTTACTTAGTTGGTGCAGTATCTGTTATTTTTTACTCGTTCGTTTATTTTTAAAATCGTATCTAAATTAAGATAGACGAGAGTGGAAGAGACTACTGGATTCAGCCAAGGCCCACCCAGGGCTGTCAAGCTCATGATGATGATGATTTAAATTTAAAAACTATGAAAGAGTACAGAAAAAAAATTGAGAGAAATTTATTAAAAAGAGAACAATCCTTTAGCTCTCGATGACTTTCTTTCACATTATATCGTTCTAAAAACAGTGGCATTAGAGAATTAGGAATGTCGTAGAAAAATTTTACTTAGTTGGTGTAGAATCTGTTATTTTTTCCTATTTTGTTATACAGGAATATTTTTTTTTTCAATAATATAAGATGTTTCCTGTGAATGTTTCTGTGAATGAATTTGATCTTGGTACAAGATGGTAGGTAAAGCTGATAGATCGTCATTACGTATAATGATTCAGCGACAGAGTGCCACTCATGCCAATAAATTTTCAACTTAAGCTTTCAAAACGTAAGCTTTTGCTCACTGTAAAAGCTTTGTTATTTAGATCTTCTGGTTTAAAATACTTTTCAGGCAAAATTGAATGAAAAAAGTGTTGCAAAAATAATTTCTGTTCAGCGTTTTATTTGACACCTGTCCCTTTACAGTAAAATCAAAAAGTATTGTCGGATCACAATGGCACATAATGCGATACCCTTTGATTATTTAAATTGACTGTTTTATCCATGAAAGCTGATACGGGAGACGGAAAAAGAAAATAATAAAAGTGAAAAGCTATGCTCTATGCTGTTTGAGGCTCCATTGTACGAAGAATAAGTTTATTAAAAGAAACACATTTTCCTTCTATCACTGCATCTGCTCAATATTCTTTCAGTCTTTGATAAACCTTAGAGAAATATGTCAAATTGAAACAAATGTTTCTTTCTACTATAAATTGTTGATCACGCAAGAGACGCCTTTCGACTTTTCAATTAATTATCAATCTTCTACTACGTGTGCACCGATACAAATAACAAAATAATAAAATCATCTTCACCTCTCTTTTTTTATCAAGATGCAATTTTTACTAATGAAATAGATACCTATATATGATTTGAGACAATTATATCAGTAGGTACACGTTATTTGCTTTTAATGTAGCATTATCTTTTTTTTAATTAGAAATTAATATTTTTAATTTAATTTGCAAAATTACAAATGACTGACAAGACAGTTGCAACCTTTGCGTCCCTCAATGTTTATATACAAAACAGTTTAACAATGATTTACATGTTATCAAACAAAAATCATGCAATACACTTCAATACTTAATTCTCATGTAAATTTAATAATGGTAACATACAAACTAACTTCTTCGCTTTGAAAAATGACAAACGCTTATTTCTTTCATGCACTTACAATTGCACAATAAAATTAAATACGAACATGCGATGCAACTACATTTTTTCTTCAAGTCATATCTCGATGTAGAAACAAAAACCTCTATAGCGTTTTTGTCGGATTTGAAAATTTATAAGACGTTAACGTCTTTTGATATATTTTTAAGTTATGTTTTTTTTTTAATAATTTCAGTTGAATAGCTGTAGGTTGATAGCTCCTTAAAGGCGAGATCTTTGATAGTTTAACGGAAGATTCTTATTTGATTTTTTTTGGAATAAAATTTGATCGTATGTTCCTCGCACACCGTTAACTCTTGTGAATATATAATAAATATTTATTATTTTTTGGATTTTACGTCTTTGCGCAGAGAATCACTATATATGTACCACCGATGCCAGATCTGAAGCCAAAATCTTTCAAGCAAACTGAGCGGAAAGAAATAAAGACGCTGCTTGGGTTCTGCGAGGGGAATGAGTGGAAGACAAAGATGGAGAGGGAGGGCAATTTGGGTTTGTGTAGGGTGACCAACATAATATAAAAAATACGTGTAAAACGCAAATGGAAAGCACCTTAGTTTTGCTACTTTTAAATAATTCAGTGACATGCTTTTGGTTTAAAGTCATTGTTATTTTGATTTTACTTCAATCCGTGTTTTTGCTTGTATACTACGAGTATGTCTTATTCTGAAAAATAATATAGAGTTTTTGAAACATGATTCTATATAAACCAACCATGATTTTAGGAAAGATAAAAATAAACAAATGGCATATTTGTGGTCTGACAGATTTACAAAATAAACGTCCATGAATCAATAAATTTAATTTGCTGTAGAAAATGAATATCAATTCACTTGTTTCCTCCACCATCTTGAAATGAAAATTATGAAACATTTTCAAAACCATCGTCTATCCATATCAAAGACCACAGTTTTTTTATGGACTGCACAGCATCGTCTCTGAATATTTTTTGTAATTCATTCATTGTGTCAGTGTTTTGGTAGGAGAACTCCAAAACAAAATTAATAAAACAAGTGTTTAAAAAAAATATATATATATTTGATTTATTTATTTCATTGCTAGTAATCTTTTTGTCTTATACAAAAGCTGAATGTTAATTGCATAATACATTTGTATTTGGTATTTGTTTAGTAATGTAGGAATACAGAATGAAATTAGAACAAAATAGAAGTCGTGGAACACCCAGCAAAGAATTGGTCTCCCACACTTTTCCGTAAGTTTTCGAGGGTTATGTAAATGGTAGGTGTTCGAAAAAATACATTTTACATCTCTGAGGTTTGTAGCCCATCCTGAATGTTTTATTTTTTTGTTGACACAGAGCCTGCCATCTTCTGGATTGCATGTTTGTTATAGCTGGTCTGCTGGCTACCCCTCTTATGGGATCTGCCATGATGGTGTAGTAGTTGTAGTGATAAAGAGGCTCCCACCTTTTTTAACTAAGAAATTTGAATTAAAATAATGTGATTTAACTTTTCGAATGTTTCGTGATTAACACCGTGGAATTCCATATTCATTGTTAATTTAAAATAAAATAAACTTTGTATTTTCCACTAGAACAACTTTAATTAGAGCTAAAACGTTTTCAGAACTACTTGTTCCATCATTCATCGTATTGTTACTGATGATGGAACAAGTAGTTCCGAAAACGTTTTAACTCTAATTAAAGTTATTCTAGTGGAAAATACAAAGTTTATTTAATTTTAAATTAACAGTGATTTAACTGTTTATTTAAGTTGTTTTGATGGTCATCCTATCTAAGAATAAGCAAAATACTAAGAGAGGCCTTCGAATTAAACCGATGTATAAACGTGCGAACGAATTTCTTATTATTAACAGCGAAGCCTTGATGGGAATAATATATCCCTGAGAAAATCTCTGTTCCCTTCTTGCTTATTGCCACTAAGGCTATTGTACTACACATTGTACAATACAACACTCTCAAAACTACCCTTTTTATTGTAGTACAAATTGTCTCACCCAAAATTAAAATGTATTCACTGTCGGAGTAAATAAGTTTGCTTACATTACTAAATTAAAATCCTATGCATCTTAGTAATATAATGTAACTAAGCAACGGTTATAACGAGATGGCTTGGACGACAATCCTTGACAATACACCGTTTCTATGACAAAAAATATTTGTGTGTTAAATAATATATTATTGCGGAACCCTCAACTTGAGATGAAGCGAAAGAAGTATGTAAGGAAAGACTACATATTATATGGCGTTCCGTTCTCTCTGCCTACCCCACTTAGGATACGGCATGAGGGAAAAGATAGATAGAACTGCTAGAACTAGCGTAGAATAATAATCCTCTTAATGGAGAGGGGTTTATTGCAGAATCATGTGAAAATCAGACATTAGTTAAGTATTAAATAAATAAACAAAACTTGATTGGTATCCTAATATGTAGTATACGAGTAAAATTTTACAGAGAGTACCAAAAGGTGGGCTAATCGCATATGCAATATCTTCCAGCCAACCTGGTGTATTACAATGCATATATGTAATACAAATGGGTAAGTTGGAAGATATCGCTTCTGCGATAAACTCGCCCATTGCACAATATCATTTATTTGTATCACATTGTATTATAACTTGGTAATTATGTATGCTTCTTATTGTGCAATAAAGTTTATTATTATTTATTATTAACTTTTTAAAATGGCGTTGCGAATTGCCGACCGCCCTGAACGACCCGCTGGTCTGTGATATCTTTTGTGTTGATTTTACAGTAACTTTTATTTAGTGAAAGAATTTATTCTAATGATATTTATCAATAGCATATTTTTAATTATTTTTAAAAATATGCTATCCGTGTATATATGATCTGTAAACACGAATTATTTATTCCTCTTTCAAGATCTTCTATTGTCTTTATAACTTACTAACTTCCTTCATGTATACATATAGGTACACCTTTTTCGTAAAATTTTCATTTTATATAAAAGAATAAATAAATAGTAGGTATATATAATGAGTTACAATCCATTGGATTGGTCTGCAACGAGTTTTGACTTTCTTCTCCACTCCTCCCTATTCTCAGCTAGTCTCTTCAACTCCATGTATGAGCCACAGCTCATGTACCTCTTCAGTTGGTCCATATAGGCGTCTCTCGGTCGGCCTCTGCCATTTGTGCCTTCGGTCCTACCCTCTGCGATTGCGATGAGCAGTCCTGGGTGCCTGATGTTGTGGCCAATCCAGTTAGCTCGTTGTTGGCAGATTCTTTTGAGGAGTTGCCTTTTTTCGCCAACCCTGGTTAACACTTCTTCGTTTTCGACGTGTTCCGACCAATGAATCTATAGCATGCGTCTATAGAACCACATTTCAAATGCCGCTAACCGTCCGCTTTCACTCTTGCTGATGGTCCACGTCTCGCACCCATATAGCAAAATGCTCCACACAAAGGCTTAAGTGAGATTCTTCCTCACGCTTTAATCAATATTAGGGGATTCCAATATTTTGGATTTTTTGTTAAAGGCAATTCGTGCCTGGTTTATTCTGCTCACGATTTCTGATTTGGAGCGTCCGTCCTGGTTTATTCTGCTGCCCAAGTACACGAATTCTCTTACTTGTTTGATGCTCACTCCATTTATGGCAATGTTCGCAGTCGCTTCATCCCTTCCAACGACCATACATTTTGTTTTGTCTTTATTTATTTTCACTTAATAAATAAATAGTACCTAAGTATAAAATATATTTTGTTCAAATATAATATAATATTTAATGCAAACATTTCTGTATACAGAAGAAGTTAATTTTGCTGAAATATTAGAATGTTTCGCTCGCTCGATTATACAATATTAATACTCGTATACATACCTACATACTTATGCATACATCCTTATTACGTGAAGGAGGGGGGGGGGTGGCAAGAAGCTTTTGTTTCAATTAATTTTGCGGAAAGGCTTTTTGATTTTGCAAAATTCCCTCTTTAATGATGAGACACGTGTTTTGGTTCATGAGAATTTCAAATTTGAAATTTAATCGTGTTGTGCAACAATATATCAAACCACTAAATTTAAATTTAAATTGGAATGTAATTACCTTTTGAATTTCACTTATTTATTTCCAGACATATAAAAACTAATAAAATCTATTAACTTCATATTACTTTATATTAAATCGTAAAACGCATACTTATTCATAAAATAATTAAGCAAATAGAATTTACTGCCTAGCTTGATTTAAGTCTGTTCGGAGACAGAATCTATATTATTATTATTATAAAAACATCACCTTGCACTGAGACCATAACAGCTTTTGGCCAAGGCGGTCTCAGCAGGAAAAATGAAAAAACAAAAGAAAAAAACAAACAAACAAAAAAAATAAAGATATGCTAAGTCAAAAAAAAAAGTTATCATCGAAAAGAGACAATCAAACATAAGTTCTACTTAATTATTCTCTAGTCAGTTTTTGAATGTACAACTTGAAACTTAGGACGAAAAAAATAATTTAGAGATGAAAACAAATGAAAAAAAAAGAATGGAGTCAGTTTGTTTTTCTATCGCCCTCTCTCTCTACCCCGTGAAGTCCCCGATAAAGAAAAAATCCCACTTTTTGTTGTAAGAATTTCTGTAAATGGCAGGTGTTTGTAAAATCTCTCGTATATAACAGTTAAAATCTATCTACGATTCAGTGATGAGGTTTGCCATCCATTCTTAATGGCTTGATTTTGCCCCAAAATTGAAATTAGCAGTTTCGATCTACTACAGGTTAAACAACATGAGAGAGATGTCTTTCGACTTTTTGGGTCATAATGTATTTTTATTCGCACGGCGAAGACATCTTGTATGCTTTTTAGATGCAGCTTGTCTGATGACTCACCAACTTGTGGATTAAAAGTAGTTGAAGTATTTTTCAAATATTTCTTGCCAGTGGTGCTTGAGCATTTTAATTAAAAATTGATAACTCTCACATACAATATGCATACTTATCTCTAATGTAAAAACTTGTATTGTTGAATCAATTCATTTCATTGGTTATTTTTAGTCGAAAGTTGTTGTTGTTTGAGACATTATTTTGTTATACAATTCAATTATGAAACTGATGATTTTATTTAAAATTAAATCCTATTATTTGTCTATGTATATCTTGAATAACAGTGAAGTAAGAACAACGTTGCTGATTCCTAAGAAGTGATTCCGTGTTTCATTTATGTACCTACTCAACTGCTTCTAAAGTAATATGTAGCCTTATAAAGATCCTTATAATGAAGTAGGTATCTATTTAATATTACAATGAATTGATTGAAACATACTTCATCAGGTATTGAAATAAATTGTTCAGAAGTGCGAATGTCAATCGCATTAGTTCAAACTTCACATAATGCAGTTTACAAGCTAAATATAATATTTATTATTAAACGAATTGTGAACCGAATGCTTAAAGGACTTTACAACTTAGATTCATACATAAACTAGAATCAAAGAAGCTTATGCATTGGACGAGGTATACGACTTGGATGAACTGATAAAGTCTGAGAAAGCTAAGTTGATATACAAATTGCAAAACAAGGTGATAAAGGACAATATGACTTTGGTTTTTAACAGCTTTGTACATTGTTAAAACGCGAGATAATATAATTATTACAAAGCGGAGCATGTCCCAAAAACATAAATAGAAATATGTATGGTTTTCTCCACTATGCTTTGCAGATATAGCATGTAATTGCCAGAAGATAAAAACCATTGCATTATTTGTGAAGCGATTGAAGAAATATGTTTTGGAAAAGAGGGAATGATAAACTATTTATGAAATGAGTGTATAAAAAAATATGTAGTTTAACATAACCGCTAAAACCAGCTCCTGGTGCTATACGTAAAATTATTTGCATAGAATAATAATAATAAACACTTTATTGTCAAAAATAAATTTTACAAAAGGCGTAGATACATATTTCCTCGAGACAATGTCTTCCAGTAAACCTACTACAATGTTTGATAACTTTGTTTTACTATAAAGTGAGCTTAGATCAAAAGGTAAACAGAACATATAGAATAAAACATAGAATAAAAAAGAAGTATAGAAAATTAATTGACATGATTGTATTTACTGTGTAAGTACCATGAGTTCGTCGGTAGCCTGGAGGTAGAGTCTCGTCCTCGTGAACAAGGGGTCCGTGGTTCGATACCAGGTACTGGCAAACTCCCCTTTCACGACACAAGCTTTAAGTTGCTTACTGTGAAAGGTGTATAAGGTTGTATTTGGGTTTATAACAAACAAAATCCAGATATATCTTTAAAAAAAATGAAAATGAAGAAGTGGAGGGAGAAAAAAGGGTAAAGAAACCTACCTATGTATTATTAGAATGTACTTACTATTATACGTATGTGGATGTATGTTTACAAGTAAATAATATCACCGATCGAGTCCTTTTTGAGTGTGAAAATGAAAAATACACGTGTCTAAAAATAATATCTTGTTTGTCGACAACAATACCCTGTCGTCCTGTATCCTGTTCATGGCGAATATTTCCTTTTTCCGCTCCAACCTCCCAGTCGAAGGACGATAATAATATATACCTACATGTCTTCTTATTTTTAATATTGTATTATATTGTTAAAAATAGAGAACATTTATACTTGTTATATAGCCTATATTTCATGAACTTACCACTAAAACGTAATTAATTTGTAAATGGCCATCATCTTTCAGCATGTACCTAATACATCGTATTTTTTTTTACATATAATATTGAAACACATATTGTAGAATTCCATAATTGTATAGATTGAAGTAAGCGTTTTGTTCTTGTGTAGATAAAACAACGCGAGCGAAACGTCTCTCAACTTCTTAAATCATTTTTTATTTGCGGCGTACAGACAGCTGGATGCGAACGTCAATCATCAAGCAAAAATTTGAAATCTATCGGTGACAAGTCGGAGCATTCTCCGAAGAAATATTCAAATGAATGCCTTCGTTACGTCTCATGGACGGGTAACGAAGGCATTCATCAGAATATTTCTTCGGAGAATGCTCCGAATTGTCGCCGAAAGATTTAAGATTTTTGCTTGATGATTGACGTTTGCATCCACCTGTCTGTACGCCGTCATTAACGATTTTTATTTCATTGAAAACGATTGATAATCACTTAAATTGTCGAAAGTATCAATAATCAACCGATATTGACCTAAGAAGTCGAAAAATAGATAAAAAGATTCTAAAAATCTTTGTCTGTTCAAGTTTTCTATACTACAGAATCAGTATTAATAAAAACATTTCTTCTTTACTACGCCGTAGAGATACCGCTAAAGAAAAGGCCTCCAATTTTTTCTGTGAATTTTCAAATGTCTTGTAAAAGGCTATTTTAAGTTCAACCTCACCTTTAAGACACTGAACATCTACAATTCAATGAGAATAATATAAATTTTTTTATTGGCACATGGAGAGCTATCTGCATGTTTATTCCATACAGTTAGTCAGCTAGTTACCCACTCGTAGTATATACCTACCGTGATGATAAAGTAGTGAATTATTATTATTTTTCATTATAAATACTTTATTTTCGTAGACAACTACGCGTGTTTGTCAAAAATATCACAAAAAAGTTGTTAAATTTTGCGACTTAATATTGTAATGTGTAGATAAAATCTAAAATTATTCAATACACACGTGATAGCACACAAGTTATGAACTAAACAAGTTAAATTAAAAGTTAGTTGGCAGATTCGTTTGTATGTAGCACAAACATACTTTGTAGGTACAAGAAACTTTTCTGCTTACATATTTCATTTCGTATTCAAAGATCCAGTGCATTAATAAGAACTAGCTTAAAATTCGGATTTGATCAGATAATAAGTTAAAATCACTCTGCAATTTTGCAATCTGTTTACTAATCCACATTTCTGGCAATTCTATTCCTTGTGAGTTATAATGTGTTCCGAATATTTTTTTTAAAAAAAATTCCACAACACGTTGTAAGATCAATATAAAACATCTTGCAACATCGTAAAGTAAGTGGCAAAACTAGTTGAGAAATGGAAGCACCATGCAGCTCAATTGTATATACCCGTTTGTAACTTTTTTTTTAATAAATTTATTACTATTAGCTACCAGCAGACCATGCGCCACACTTATTGGAGTGTGCGATGTGCCCTGTCGCATGCACTATGGGGGACGTTTTTGACGCATCTCCACCTGCTGTGCACTCTGGAGATCAGTTTGATTGGTTTTCTGGGTTTCGATACGATAAATAAATAAAAAAAATATGTTGCTTGCAAATAATTGTTTTATTTTATTTTATACGAGATGTTGCCAAAATAAAATTGAAGTATAATTTAAAATATTCATGTATTTATTAATAATACATGTATTTATTAATAAAAGAGAACAATTTCTACTTCCAACCCCCCTCCTCCTATTAAGTACCTAGCTTTAGTCTGTTTTTTGTCTTAGTTTATGGCACTGACGATGGACTTAGTAATTACGAAAGGCCTCTGCCAAATATATAATTTATATTGTGAAAGTAACGTTGTTTCATTAAATAATCATTTTAATATAAGATAAATTTTATTTTGATATCCAGACAACTCTCGAAGGAAGTAAGTTTTTATGGTGAAGATGATTTTGGATGGTTTGTTTCTTTGATGTGGTCTTTAACTATTCTTCGACCGTCTTCAAGAAAAAAATAATGTGTGTAATGTGACTAACATATGTACATGCAAATTTTTAAACTGACTAAAATATTTATGGAGGATTAAAGCTATCTGTGTTGGTTGGTATTCGTCGAAGTAAATCTTTTCCAAGAGGAACTTTTCGAAATATTTTTTTTTATCTTTTCTTTTAACGTTATTAACTCAAGATTGAAATCGAATGAATCACGGTGGCTGATACAATATTAAGTGTTTTATTATTTGATTTGGAAAATCCATTTACATCGTTGAATTTTTAAGTACGCACTTACTAAAAATTAAAAATTTACACGATTATTTGTTTCGTTACTGCCAACATCGGCGATGAGGGGAAGAAGAGATTCTCTTATATCATTAAATATTCAAGAAAAAGAAAAATAATTTTCCTTTTTTTAAACTTGTCTTCAGACGATGGTACATAAAGTGATTAGCGCACGTTGAAAAACAAAAATTGAAGTACTTTTGGTAAAGTTTGTAAGAGATTTTAAAACTTATAGATAACTTAATATATTATCATCGAACATGACAACGCATACTTTTTTTAATGAATATCTTTCAAAGCTCTGAGCTCTGCTCAATTTTGAAGGGATCAGGTATCAACGCTTATAAGGCAAACAAAGATCCCATTCTGAATGTTTTATTTTCTTATTGGTACGGAGAGGACAATGGCAAGTTTATTACTTGCGCTAAGTCTGTTGCTATCCCAATTGTGGGATATGCCGTTATTGGGTTGTAAAAGGTATCTGCACTAAATAACTTTTAACATAAAATGTAAAGATCGAGCTAGTCCCATAAATCTTGTATCATGGACACTAGTATGACGATACACATACTATATAGGTACAACGCACCAAACACATATAATTGTAGAAGTTCATTCTTCATTTTGTCCAGGTCGGGAATCGAACCCAGGACCTCGTGGCACAAAGGCAAGAGCGTTACATCCGCGTCACGATGGCCGAAGAGAAAAAATAAAGGGGATTGTATGAAAAAATGTCACTGTAACACTTTATTTAAATGGTTGTGATTGATTTAACTTTGTCATGCAATAATAATATCTATCAAAACACAAACTCACAATCATGGGATAAATACAAATCCATCTGTTATGTCTGGCTAAGTAACATGTTAAACCTACACAAAGAGAGATAAATAATTATTATTCCGACACTATATCTGTAATTTTTTTTATTTTATTTATTTTATTACACTTATAATTTACAAATCTTATACATATTTTCATTGATGCTGCCCAACTAGGTATAACCTGTTCTAGGGCAAACATCTCACAAACATATCAATCATATTGAAACATATACACAATCACAAAAAGCATTCGTCTCCTATATTAACACAATCACATTCATAACAAGAAAAACACTGCTGTAAACTGTCCATACATGAAACAACACACAAACAAACCATTCCTCCATATAAAACCAGAAAAAAAACAACATATCCCTCAACCACACACATCACAAATCACACACCACATACTAACACACGTATATCACCCCACATAAAACACAAAACAGATCATGGAACAAATCCTAAGATATCTTGCAATCTCTCCATTGGCAGATCAGACACCCACCCAAAACATGCTCTTATAAATTCAACAAAAACAGTGATTTCTCTAATCTTTAGAGGCATGATGTTAAACAGTCTAGGTGCTATCCACACAAACTGCCGCTGTCCGAACACTGTAGATCTGAATGGAATGATACAACTGAATGACAAATATTAATGTAATACTAACTTATGTTTGGTAGTAGGTTTTCACGGCCGGCGTCACTAGCAGACAAGTTTTTTTTAAGCTGACTTGACTTATAATTACAACTGTTATTTGAAAATCAAAGGAAAACACTACTATACTATATTATACTATACCTCACACCGAGTCGTATGTTTGGTAGGTAGAGAGAACGGTACGCCAAATAAATCTATCTTTACACACTTCTTTCGCTCGATCCACATTAATACAATTTCTCACGCACGCACGTCGGTTCCTCTTACTCAACACACGGCCATCCTTGAGAATTTGATCCACGTGATCAAGGTAAAGGTAAAAACACCGTTGAATAAAATTAGTATTAAATATTTTGTTCTCAATACATTTAGTGAATTGCACAAATGTTGTTTTATTAGTAAGTTATGTTTAACATATTTTAATCAGTTACTACTTTATTCTCAGAATAGCCAGGGCTAAGCATCGCCTTTTTTATGAATGCATAAGCATGGGCTAGTTTATTATATTTGACATAAGCAGGTAAGTTCAAATAAACGTATTTATGTATATTCGCATAGTTATTTAGCAACTTTAGTTATTTTGTATGCAATTGTGGAAACTTTAAAACTCATGCCATCCACCCGCCGTACAATTTGAAAGTTTGACAGTTTGTTATAATACTAATAATAATAATACCTAATATTATTTTTGACCTGAAAACTTCTGAAACATTTTGTCATTTGTCAGTTGATATTCAGCGCCCGGAAGGAGTGTATGGAACAGGTAAGAACGTTTGCGGAGAAATTTAGAAAACAATTTAGTCAACTTTTGTATAGGTACTTTGTTGTCGCAGTAGTAGATACCTAATCACAAACCTGACAAAGCCAGTTTTATAAACTAATGTTTTCCTTTGTTGTTTAACGTACTTACTTTATATTAATATTCTTACAATGAATCTTGATTTGATGTTATATCAAATACACACTGTAAATATATCTATCTATACCATCGCAGCACATTCCAAACAAATCATTAAATTGTATAACTGATATTTTTATAAAACCTACTTTGTATTGATTTGAAATATTTTAACCAATGTTCATACAGTGAAGAATAAAATTAATAAAGATTAGCCAGCAGATCTGCTGCATGAGATATACATGCAAACTGTCATTTTAATAAAAAAATAAGACATTCGGGATACTACTACTACTACTATACCATCACGGCGTATCCCACAAGTGGGGTAGCCAGCAGATCAGCTGCACGTAAGAAACATGCAAACTGTCCTCTTCGTGCCAATATAAAATCAAGACATTCAGGATGGGTGGCAAGCCTCATCGCTGAATTTAAGATGTAAAATGTCTTATTTTTTTCGAACACCTGCCTTTTACAGGACACTCGAAAACTTACGCAGAAGAGTGGGAAACCAATTCTTTACCGGGTGCTCCACGGGTGCGACCTTCGGGATAACATAACATAACATGTATAGACAATTTCACACAGACCGAGCTAGTCCCAAACTAGGATATGAGTCTTGTATTATGGGTACTAACACGACGATACACATATATACAATGCACTGAACACATAATATACATGTAACACCCAGACTCAGGACAATTTGAAAAAGGTCATTCTTCATTTTGCCCTGGCCGGGAATCGAACCCGGGACCTCGTGACTCAAAGGCAAGTGCGTTAGCCTCTGCGTCACACCGGTCGTCATGATGGGTGGCAAACCTCACCGCTGAACTTAAGACGTATATAAATCTACCATATTATTTTTTATGAATCTACTAACTATCTTGTACTTAAGCTGTGGATAAAGCTCTCGGAATAAAAAAGGTCTCCTACTTGTATCTGTAAGTTTTCGAGTATTCTGTAAAAATGTACTATACTATACCCTCACGCCGTTAACCAAGTGGAGAAGACAGAGAAGATACAACGCTATGTGGTTTCTATACTTTAAGGCAGCTCAAGAATATAAGGAAAAATATATCAACCGACGGAGCTAAAACCATAATTAACTCATTCGTCGTATCACGATTGGATTACTGCAATGGCATCCTCGCAAATCTTCCACAATATCAACTCCATTTTAATGCGGCTGCACGTTTCATTTATCAACTGAATCGCTCTTCACACATATCTGCCACCCTTCAATCTCTTTACTGGCTCAGATGTCCGGAGAGAGTTGAATTTAAAGTGTGTTTGACAGTATTTAAGGCACTTCATGCTATGGCCCCAGAATATATCATGGAACTCTGTGGTAGACAGGCGTTAAGTCATAGACAGACAACACTTAGGTCTTGTCAAGATATAACAACTAAATTGGAGGTGACCAGTACTGTATCGAAACCAGTGTACGTGGAGCGTGCTTTTGCAATATCTGCACCTGTAGTCTGGAACAGGCTTCCACAAACGATTAGAGAAACGCAGGACATATCTCGTTTCAATAACCAACTGAAAACTTATCTATTCAAGAAATCTCACGGAATAATTCAAGCACAACCTTAGTTAGCAAAGAGCGCCCCTGGATTTTTTTCACAAAACGGCGCTTTACAAATCATCCAAATAATAATAATATGTTGTTTCATCCTATTTTAATTCTTTCGCTTCTACCACATTCATGATGTTTCTCATATAAGTATTTCGATTTCTCTTACTTAAGTGTTGACACTCCTTGAGAATTCAATCTATGTGGTCAAACTTCGTATAGTTTACGGACGTCCACGTTTGCTCACCATGTAAAAGAAAGGTGTATCACCCAAACAAAATGTTTTTGAATGCATTTTTTTACTCTTCTTTTTACATCTATGATCCAGAGTAGCGTAAAATTTGTCCCGTCCAAATTCGTCCACGTTCAATTGTGTTTATTTTTATTAGCCAAATTAAATCACTTTCTATGTAACGAAATGTATTCGCGTATATCAAAACATTTTGGAAAATGTTTCAAACTATCCCTGAAAAAAAAATTGCAATTAAAAATGTACAGAAAAAAACGAGTGTACCAATTCTGAACAAAAAACGCACAGCTAACAAAACGACGAGTGTGCAAAATGTAGAAAACTGCAAATAGAAAAAAATCGTGTACATTTTGTACGTTTAAAAGTACGTACTTTTCTTTTGTGAAGAATTTGTATACATATGTATATGTAAAATATATTTTTTTGTTGGTTGGTGTAGTGGTAGTAGTAAGAACGAAACATTTGCAAATTTTCGCTGAATAAAGTTCAATTATTTATCGAACAAAACGACACGTTTTTTCTTCCCATCAATTCGGATTATCTGCATTTGGAAAACTTTATAAATGAACTCAAAATAAATTCGAAAAGAGATGGAATGTATTGCATTAGGGATTTAAAACGTTCATGTTGCTTTGTACAAAATCGATATATTATTTTATTTCGATGTTACGCAAACGGCTTTTTTTTATTATGTAAGTATATTTTGCAATAAACTTTGCAATTGTATCCAAGACACCGTTTTCTGTTTTTTTATCAAGTGTTGTACAGTTGATTAGAATAACTGAAATTGTTAGATTTTTTGAGGTTTGCCACCCATCCTGAATGTCTTGATTTTATATTGGCACGGAGAAGACAGCTTGCATGTTTTATATGCAGCTGGTCTGCTGGCTACCCCACTTGTGGGATGTGCCGTGATGGTATAGTATTAGTAGTAGTAGTAGATTTTTTCTTAAAATCAAACATCGAACAGATTCTATTTTTCACTGTTTATACATAAGAAAAGTAATCAAATAAAAAAATCACTTTGTTTTGGTTACAATATTATAAATCAATACAAAATGTCGAGTTAAAATAATTATCAGTTATAATATTCAATGTACAGAGGACGAGTTTATCGCTAAAATGCGATTTATTCCAATTAACCCGATTAAATAAAAATCACTTTTTAATTAACGAATAAACTCTTTCGTTTTCAAGGATTTTTTTGGAAAATGTTATGTGCATTAATTGATTTTATTTTTAATATTTTCAATAATCTTTTTATAATTCTAACCTAGATATGTAGGTAGATATACCCAATAAACATTCATTATTGTATTTATATTGAATATTCATTACAACTTTTATTTTATTTAATCCACATCGATCGATGTGTATATCATTAGTACATTGAAGGACCCACCGACCACCCGGATAGCGCAGAAGTCTGAGGACTTCCATTTATTCGAAATTCTACACATAACAAATCTTGTCCACAACGGAGGCGCCATAGTGGGCAGCCTGAAGGGCTGTCCGGCCAAACCACCAAACCGCCAAAACCTCCGTGTGAAATCTTTTGACTAAACTCCTTCGATGTACCTCTATACGAGAGAAGCAAACAACATATATGAAACAAAATAAAATAAAAGTTTACAAAAACATTCTTAGCCAATTTTACAAACCATGCAATAACAATTAAACAGAAAAAATAAAATATATCATTAAAACGTTGTCGATGTTGCTATTGCCACCATTTTCGAGAAGAACAAAGCGCCACTCTCCCTAACTAACAATCCACACAACCGACTCGCCCCCACTTACTCACACTAAACTAAAATAAAAAAATAACACCTCCATACACAAGTTGTAAATAACAAACAAATTGAAAACAAAATACTACAATGCTGTAAATGAATGCTTTATCTGGATTTAGCGTCGATTGGATTTACACCGTTCATTGGACCTAAATAATTACTTACAATAATAATAATAGTAATGAAGGTACAAAGCAGGGGTTTTCATTAAGATACGATACAATACGAATGTGTTGGCTGAACAACGTAAAAACAACTTTGTTAATTTTATTTATAACTGATTCTAGTTATATTTATGATGATCTGAAGTACAATTTTCACAGCTCACTGTATCAATACTTGAAATATCGTGAAAAAAGATAAAAAATGTGTGTTTTTTTTTTAATGTGAGATTATTAAATATTTTTTCATTTTTTTGGGAATTTCATTCATTCCCACCATCACGGAAATTTTCCCCAATTAGATTAAGTTCATAAGGATAGTTTTGAGTAAGAGAAATCAGAGTGTATGTATAAGAAACAGGATGAATGTGGAAGAACAAAAGAATAGACGAATATATCTTTCCGTTCTCTCTGCCTATCCCACCTGGTACATGGCATCAGGGTACAGAGTAGCGATTGAGGAACATTTGAACGAAAATTACCTCAAATAGGGTAAAAATGACATTTTCGGCGGTAATAAGCAGTGGAGATGCGATCGTTAAGAAGAATAGTTGGTAAAACGCTGCGTGATAGAGTGAAGAATGAGGATATTAGAAGAATGAGCGGATGCAAGAAGAGTGTTGTGGATAGAATGCGCGTGAATAAACTACGGTGGTTTGGACACGTTGAACGAATGAACGAAGTAAGAATGACAAAGAGGATATGCTTGTCTGAAAGAAAAGGTGTGAGGAAGCGCGGACGTCCGAGAACCACGTGGCTTGATCACGTGGATCAAATTCTCAAGGACGGCCGCGTGTTGAGTAAGAGGAATCGACGTGCATGTATGAGAAACTGTATGAATGTGGAGGAAGCGAAGGAAGTGTGTAAAGATAGATCTGTGTGGCGTACCGTTCTCTCTGCCTACCCCACTTGGGATACGGCGTGAGGGTATAGTATAGTATAATAAGGATTTTTTTCTTACTTGACATTTTATAAACGTGTTAGTATTTTCACAAAAATGAGGGGTTACTCATAAACGAGTTACGCAAAAAATGGGGAAATGGTTAAAAAAATTCACCACCCGCTAGTATAGATACATAATTATATATGTAGATAGTTAAATTTATACCATTTTTTATAAAATTTAATAGTTATGCAGTAAAAAGAAAACCCATTAGAAAACTTAGTACAATTTTGATTTCGTTTTGAGTGTTATAAAAATATGTTATGGAATTATGTACTTACCGAATCCATTATAATTCATTTTATCACAGTACTTCGCATTCATCGATTTGAAAAACGCCGTTCGAAGAATCATTAGGTATGACTGACTGCGAAAAAGATCACATTATTATTACGCTAAAATCAATATTTATTTCGATTGTATGTATGTAGTAACTGTTCATTGGTTTTATTCGAATCATTGTTCAAACAATGGTTAAATAAGTTAATGAAAAAAAAAAACGACATGTGTATGAGATTTCTAATGTTAAATTATATTTGTAAATGCGTGTATTTGTCTTTATTCAGAATGCTATAGATTTTTTCACAAATACCTATCCTTCTTCCTGCAACTGTCCCAAATTTTTGCCCCTGAAAGCTGCTGGAGTCGCTTTTTCTCATCCTAAGGTTGTAACATTATATTCTTCTGTTCCGTATGTCATCTTCATCCAGGCCATTTCTCCGCAGGATCCTGTCGCATTGTGTCATCCAGGTATTCTTCGGTTTCTTATAATAAATTCTTATGACTGGTTATTGTTTTTCTTGTTCTATTATGGCTAATATCATGATTTTGTTTAACAAAGACACGTTTAACCATTGAGCAATGACTTCAGTAGACAATACAAAAATATTTGATGGATTTTTATCAATCATTCATTCGTTCTTATTATCTCGGAATGTCTCACAACTGGGTAGCCAGCAGATTAACTCCATGATATAAACATGCAAGCCGACCTCTCCGTGTCAGTAAATGTTAAACATTGGGGATTGGTTGCATTTTTCATCGCAAAATTGAAAATGTTAGATTTCTCAAATGTGGTATGAATATTTGATTTTTTGTCTTTAATAGGACACCCGAAAATTAACCGAAAAAAGTGAGATACCTATTTTTGCTCCGGGACTCTACGGCATTATCATGTCTTTTCACTAGTGATTATATCGAAAAATTACCTACATAGTTTGACAAAGAACAGTTTCAATCATTGGTTAGTGACGTCACAATGTGATTATAGCTTTTTAATACAGATTGTTTTGCTTTATCTTCGTCAAGATTACATTTAATATCCAAAACTTATTGAACCAAGTATGACTAAAAACTATATTATTCATGTCAGGTCAGCGGTCTCCAGCGGTATGTACAATGTAAGTTTTTTTTTCAATTCTCAGCAATTGTCTCGACAGACACGTGTATATTTTCTATGTCCGACACGAGGAGGTAAATAAAATATGAAAATATCATTCACAAAATATATATTTCTGAAATGAATAATATGAAAGAGGGAATTGTGCTAGTGTAATAACATCGGCATGGCTATTACATAATATATAATGGAGTGTTTAGTTTAGGAATCACGCGAAGGATATTGGAATTTTGAATTATCCTTGGGCACTCGTTAATAATAACGCGTCGACATCTGGTCTGGCCTTAAATTATAATATATGTTCAACCGCCAACCGTCTCTTTATATAACTCCCACATACATACAAACATACATATACGATATACGTACCCTTCTTCTATCTCGTTCTACGTTATATATATTTCTCTGTCTCAATAGGTACATTTTTCTTTGTTTGAATCAAATATGTTTCATCATTCTAGGTCTGAATCATTATGATGTTATAATGATTTTCAATTTTTACTTGTACATATATTTAGCACTTTTAGCTTATTTTAAAAGACAAAATAAGGAAAAGCAATGCTTTTTATGTAAGCCTGCATTCATTCAGCGTGTTTTTGGATTCTATCTAATAGGTATGTGTTTCTCTGTCTCAATATATTTTCATTGTTTGAACCAAATATCTATCTATATTCTAGGTACATAATAATGATTTTATATTTGTTGCTTGTATATAAAACGTTTTAAGCTTATTTTAAAAGACAAAATAAGGAGAAGTAGTGCTTTTAATGCGAGCTTGTATCCATTCAGCGTGTACTAGGATACAATATTTATCATATTATTATGCATAAATAAAAATTCAGAAAGGCACCTTTTCCTAGAAATGTATTTGATATCAGCCTTCGTGATGTCACATCCTTTCTTTTAAAGGATGTGGTAGGTAAATATCTATGTGTTCTTTGCCAAAAAGAGAGTGTTTGAAGAGTTAGAAATAATAAAAACGTAAACTTTGTATGAATGTCATTTATTTAATGTTCGCTTGAATCATACAGTGATGATTGGCGAATACCTAATGATAGCGATATTAAGAATCCGAGACAGTCACGGATGTGTGTACGCGCTGAGCGGAAGGGAGAGATGTAGGATGAAAGAAGTGTGGTTGGTAGCTACGTGCTCTGTGCTTACTGGCCGGGTGACGAGGCTAGACATGCAAGGTTGCCATATTTTTAATTCTGCGTAATTTAGAGTTTCTTTCGATGAAGGAAGCTTTAATTCTCTGAGTCAGACTGGAGAGCATTGAAAGCTTTTTCAGTAGATGGGGTAGTTGCAACTCTGTGACAGGAAGTAATACAATTTTCTTGTTCCAAACACAGGTAGTGTACCTACACCTTGTGCCATTTGATTCAATTAAGTTGTAATCGTTTATTATTGTGTTAGTATGTTTTGAAAATAATGTGTCGTAAAATTTATTCTCTGGAAATTATTGATACAAAAGTGAGCGTTGTCTAAAAATGTATAACAAAACGGTTTAATGATTATTATTATTATTATATCCTAAAGCTCCTGCGTCAGTAGTAGTTATACAATATTATCCAAATAAAACTTAATGATGCAATTATCTGAACGATGTGGGAACAAGTTATAGTCCTTAATCCCTCCTTAAGAGACATTCCAAGAATAAGGAATCCCCCATAACATTACGCCACCCATATGTCCGAATGTCCTCTCATAATACATAACAGTATGTTAGAATGTCCTGCTACAATAGCCTTTCGAGGACTTATCGACTATTCAGTTCCATAACTCGACAAGTCGAAATATCATACATTCGAGATAAAGCCACTTTTGTAATATTGGTACCTATATTTATATAATGCTTTAAAAATACAACAGAAAGTGGAATAAACTAAACAATACGCGGCCGGTGTGGCGCGGAGGTAACGCTCTTGCCTTTGAGTCACGAGGTCCCGGGTTCGATTCCCGGCCAGGGCAGATTGAGGAATGACCTTTTTCAAATTGTTCTGGGTCTGGGTGTTACATGTATATGTGTTTAGTGCATTTTATATATTTGTATCGTTTGGGACTAGCTCGATCTGTGTGAATACGTGTTATGTTGTTATGTTAATATTTGAACTGAATTTGATTGTATATGCTTGTTTGAGGAAATAAACGAATTTGAATTTGAAGTAATAATTTAATTTGTAAAAGAATAGTTTGTAGAAATAGTTTTCAAATCTGTATGCATTTGATTTGTTTTATATTTAATATGTCCCTACTCTCCTAATACCAGTTAACTTTTTACTGTTTGGAGAGTGAGAAAAAAAAATTGTTACTTATTAGATATATTAAGGTTATGAATTACTTATTGTTATAGTTTGTCTTATGTACTTAAATAAAAAAAAATAAAAAAGTAATTGGACTGTTAGAGGCATTATTATTGTCTTTGTTTCGTTCAAAAGTTAAACAATTCGTAATATTTATTTGTGGTATTGAATATTGGTAGGTACACTATTTTTTTTTTATTTACTTAATATTTAATATACAAAGGAAACCGTATATTTTTTATAGTTATTTGTTTGTGGACTTGATAGATTGGAGTTGATTACATCTATTTTCAATCAAATCAAATTTTTCGCAAATGTCGACTTGTTGAGTTGTGGAACTGGTCAGTCGTTTTGTATTGTTTAACTTATATCATTTTATATCCACACAATTTGGAATTATATTCTGAATCCCCCTTTAACATATGAATGCTAAACGTTTTTGTATGAAAAGTAACAGCTGATGCCGTCGTAGTGAAGATTCTAATATTTCAATATCATACTGTATATGTTACTTCAAGTTAATATATTTTTTGTTATTGATGACTACTCCAACTTCTTTCTACTATCTACTTTACCGTCACGGCATATCCTATTTGAGCCTTAACCAGCAGATCAGATGTGTTTAATAAAACATGAAAACTGACTCCTTTATGGCAACACAAACTCAAATATTGGGGATGGAAAAAAAAACCTCATCGCTAAATATCAGATATGAAATGCTTTTTTTTAAAGGACATTTTGAATCGGTTTAAGTGTGAACTGATTTCACATATATATTCTATTGAGAGTTTTGAGTTCTTCGGTAAACTGGAGGTAGAATCTCGGCATCATGGGGATATCTTTCCAAATTCATCCTCAAATTAAAGACGTAAAATAGGTTATAAATATGCTCTATTTTGAGATACTTGTCTCATACGCATAAAACATAATCAATTAGGAAATAGTGTAAGACTTTAAAATTATGAATTCCAAAGTTTTTGGTTTTCACATCTCAACGTAGGTTTTATCCAAAAAGGACGTTTTAAATCGAAACGTTTTAAAGAATTTATACTGAAATCTTTGACATAATTTTTTTAATCCGAATCGCTCCAACTTGACGACGAATTTTCTATAAATAACCTTAATAAGCTTTTAAGCTCTTTAATGTTTTACAAATTTCTTAAAGCACATGATTAAAATATAAAATATTGAGTTTGTTTTTCGTTTATTAAATGCAATTGAAATAAAATATTAATAACGTTTTGAGAAATCTACACAAGATTATCTTATATGACACTTATTCAATAAGCTTTTCTCAGAAATCAATGAAAGGTTTATTTCGACTTATCAAAATGGCTTGATAAAAAATCTTATTAAAATATTTTTTATAAATTAGTTTTGTTCATTACACTTCATCAAATCACAGATAACATTTTTTTAAATTCTTTTTATGTAAATTTTGATGAAAATTTTTTGATGAAAATTAATTATTATTTTATCGTGATTACGTACCGGCTTATTTTATGGAATTATTTTAAAATAAAAAGCATATTATACAACTTGTAAATCTGGATTAAAGTATATTAAAACAGACGTGCATGTATAATATATGTAAAAGTATCTTGAAGAAGATTTTGAGTTCAATTCACCAAAACTTATATACCTAGCACCATTTTTAATATTGATTTTTATTTATTTATTTATTTATTTTATTCTTCTTGCACATCATCATTCATATAACAAATAAAATAAAGCAATATAAACAAGAAAAAATGTGATGATGTGCAGTGGCGAGATTATCACTATATAGTGATTTCTTCCATCTAACCACGAAAAATATTTAATGGTGAAATCAGATTGTGTTTCAACTGAGCTCATCAAGTCTGGTGGGTCGAAGACCCTCACATGGTGCCTAGAGCTATTCAACACCTGTTGGAGAGAAGGCACTACTCCGGAGGACTGGAGGAAAGCCATCATCTGTCCGCTGTATAAGGGGAAAGGTGCTAGGCTTGAGTGCGGAAGCTATCGGGCTATTAGATTGCTGAGCTCAGTAGGTAAACTGTACGGAAGAATTTTGATTGAGAGAGTGCGAAAGACTACTGAGTGTAAGGTATGGGATGCGCAAGGAGCTTTTTTAA
This sequence comes from Athripsodes cinereus, assembly GCA_947579605.1. Classification (NCBI taxonomy): domain Eukaryota; kingdom Metazoa; phylum Arthropoda; class Insecta; order Trichoptera; family Leptoceridae; genus Athripsodes; species Athripsodes cinereus. The sequence continues at coordinate 2,405,013 of OX388321.1, forward strand.
ATGGTAGAGGGTGTGCCGATCAGATCTTTTCCCTAAGGATGATCGTAGAAAAGTTTTTGGGTAAACACCAGAAGCTTTTTTGCGCGTTCGTTGACTTGGAGAAGGCATATGATCGTGTGGACCGAGAAAGACTGTGGCGCGTGCTGTCGGAGTATGGAGTGAGTACACAGTTGATACGCGCAATATCTTCACTTTACGTGGGGAGTTCCGCTTGTGTGAGGGTAAACAATACCCTCTCGGAGTGGTTTACCCTCACTAAAGGAGTGAAGCAAGGTTGTGTTATGTCTCCGTGGCTATTCAATCTATTTTTTGACTTCTGTATGCGACCTTTGAAAGGGATGAATGTAGGTGTTGAACTGAATGGAAATCGAGTGAATGCTTTGATGTATGCAGACGATTTAGTCTTAATGGCTGAGAATGAAAGTGACTTACAAGATATTGTTTCGTGTGTGTATGATAGCTGTAGTGCAAATGGGTTAAAAATGAATGTCGCGAAGACGAAACTAATGGTGTTTGAAAGAGAGAGTGAAAGAACGGTATGTGAAATAAAGGTTGACGTTGAATGTTTAGAGCAAGTGAATGAGTATGTCTATTTGGGAAGTCTGTTTGCGAGGGATGGAAGATTTGATAAGGACATTGAAAGAAGAAAAGTCGCTGGTGCTAGAGTGAATGGTGCACTTCGACCCATTGTTAGCAATAGCAGTGTGTCGAACATGGCAAAAATGCTAGTGCACAATACCATTCTGGTACCGACACTTATGTATGCAAGCGAAACTTGGACGTGGTTGAAAAAGGATGAGAGTGGAATAAATGCTGTGGAGATGCGTTCACTGAGAAGAATGGTTGGTAAAACGTTGCGAGATAGAGTGAAGAATGAGGATATCAGGAGAATGAGCGGATGTGTGAAGAGTGTTGTGGACAGAATGCGTGTAAACAAGTTGAGATGGTTTGGACATGTTGAGCGAATGCAAGATGAAAGGATGACGAAGAGGATGTATTTATCTGAAAGAAGGGGTGTGAGGAAGCGCGGACGTCCAAGAACCACGTGGCTTGATCACGTGGACCAAATTCTTAAGGACGGACGCGTGCTGAGTAAGAGAAATCGGCGTGCATGTATGAGAAACGGGATGAATGTAGAGGAAGCGAAAGAAGTATGTAAGGATAGATCTATATGGCGTTCCGTTCTCTCTGCCTACCCCTCCTGGGACATGGCGTGAGGGTATAGTATAGTATAGTATAGTGAAATCAGGACATTTATTATGTTTTTTTTGCAATTCAAATCACCAGAATATTATTTAATCAGTAGATAATAGTTATTTACATTTAAATTTATTGCTGATTTTTTATATTGTAAATTAAACTTATCTATATTTGTTATGTAAAAGTCCTTTTATGGACCAGGGAAAATATTTTAGGTTACAACATTTCCGAAAATCATAAATATGGATAGGTATGCTTAATATATAGGATTGCTTCATGGATAGGTATCTGCAGTATTTAACGATATACCTATGTACTATGTATGTTCTAAAGCAGTGGTGAACAGACTTACACTATTGGCTATTTAGAACAATTGATTTGGACGACAAGCGATCAACTCGCAAACAATTTTTTTTTATATGAAGGTATTTATTGTGTAGGTACCTGGTACCTAACATAATAACGTACATACTTACAATCTAGAAGTCGATTATAGGCACTACGTTTGTGGCGCCAATTTGTCGAGGGGGCACGGGCTTTCTTAAATATAGTAGCGTTCGATAGAATAATAATAATAATAATAGACAACTTATAATGCGCCGTTTTGTGGAATAAATCCACTTCAAGGGCGCAAGAATGCTCCAAATTATCACCGAATAATTGAAGATTGATGATTGACGTTTTCATCCAGCTGTGTGGACGCTGCTTTTGTCAAACGTAAGAACTAAAACATAGGTACGTTGGTCATCTAACTGATTGGATTTTTTATATATCTTTTATTATTTCAGAAAAAGCAGATTCGCAGAAACACGTGAACTTAAACAAAGCTATTAATTGCTGGGAGAGTTGTTTTAGATTTGGGTATTTTTCTTAGGTAGAAATATATTGAAATTTGGTATCTATTGCTGTGGCTTTGGAGTGTATGTTTGAAATGATCATCTCGTTTTATGGTATGCTCGCGATCGACTGTTTTCCCACCCCTGCAAAGAATGATACTATGCAGACATTTCATCGAATGAATGGGTTTAACATGTTATCTTCCTATCGATGTTTTTGTCCGCTATCTGCACAACATTTAAATGCGACAAAATACATTCGCCGTATTTTATGTTTGACACTTGTATTTACTTGCTGGTTATTTTCATTAATATTTGATTTCACCGCAGCTCACCAAAAATGACGTGTTCTAAAGCGTGGGCTTCAGTGGCTAATCCACTAAGGTTAAGAAATGAGGGTTTACCATACTATAGATTACATAAAATTAATTTAGATATTAAATAAAACACTGTGAATCTTTAATTAATAAAGATCATAGTGAAAAAAATAGAGTGTATTATTTTAAATCTGTTTTAATTGTATTAATATTATGAACATTCACAAAGTTATTTCGATCATAATACAATCATTATACTGCAGATTCTTTTATGAAACAATTAATATTAATACTATCGGCGTAAGTCTGTGCAGCGTATTTACGTCACAATTCAAAATATCATTTCCGGCTTTCCAACAGGAAATGACCAAGTTTCCATTTCTTTAAACTCGAATTCAAGACGATTAGGTTCTTTTTCGTTTTAGTTGGTAGTATTAGCAGTAGAAGATGGGTATATAATATATATAATATAATTATATATACTGCATACATTCTTGACGAGAAGAGTAAAAGAAACTATTTTCAGGGAGCAGCTGGAACTTTTGTAACGAATCCTGAATGTGGAGGTATTCGACAATACAAAATGTTGGATTATGCAATTCATGGCTGAATATAGTTACGTATATAATACCTATGTATTATTGAAATAATAAGAAATTCTCTGCTGAACTTTTAGAAGATTCTGTCCAATCTCGAAATTGCTACATATTATTATTATTATTTGTAGGAATTTCGTTAGCTTTAAGTTGGTAAGTAAGTTAGTCGAAAACGGAAGCTTTCTTGTTATTTTTTTTATTTTGTATCATTAAAGTTTATATCTTTCATATTTTTCTATGATAAATGTATTTATAATATTTTTTTTTTAGATTATCTCGTTCTTATATACCTAGGTACTTAATTTGTATTCGAAAAGTAAAGTCACTCCTTGGTTCAGTAAAATTAATAAGGTTTAAAGCGTTTTTGTACAGATGTATTTAAAATACATTGTAAAGCAAGAGTACTTATAATGAAATAGGTTATTTTTATTTTAGTATAGAGCATAGATATTATACTTTATTATTTATTATCAATACCAAGATTTTTTCAAATTTTATTTATAACATTAAAAATATTTGCAATATTACCAGTTTATCAATCTTCTCTCAAATGTTTCGTATACCAAAACAAAGTCTTTGAATTTTTTGCTGCAAAAACCTTTAATTAATTTTTAGAGATTTTTTTGCACGCGAATCAATTTTTTATAACAAAATCAGCTTTTTATTCAGCCAATTAACAATAACGACGTGATTAAAACAATGTGATGTAATTTCATCCAACAAACCTGTCAGCTTTTCAAAATAACGATATTCATTTACACTTTGTTTTGATCGCTAAATTTTCATTAATATATATTTTTGGATATTACATTTTTCCATATTTTTCTATTGATTATAAAATGACCGCAAAATAATGGGCATTATATTTTTACACTCTTTATATTTTTAATCTTAATAATTAAATATTCAAATTATGTACATGTTTTTGATGTGGCGATAAGTATCAAAAAATTGCGTTTATTAATTTTGCGTTCTTGGAGTGTTTAGCTTGCACGTGTGAGTTTGCATAAATGATAATTATTATATTTAAAGGCATCAATAGGGACTTTGATAATTTTAATTTTAAAATTCAAATTTGAAAATTATTATTATTGAGGAATAAACACATTGAATTTTATCCAATTGACACAGTTATAAAAAAGGAGATTTATTTGTGTATTTGCTATAAACCCAAATACAATTTTGTACCCCATCCACACAAGCCCTACTTCTAGTATGGCTCTGCTTCCACAATAAACTAAATGTTTGTGTCGTGAAGGAGGAGTTTATTGGCAATGATCAGTTTTGTCTTCAACAAATTACATAACATATTATTTCTAACTCAAAAGTGAGCACATCTCATGCTTGAAGGGGTAGTTCTATTATTATGATATTATTCCTAATATTTATTTTTACTCAATAACAACTTGTATCAGTTTGTGATTTCTTCACTTAACTCTCAGTAACCTAATGATGAGAACGAAAGCTTTTGCTTACAAATCTCATAGTCAGGCAAATGTAAAGTGGAGCCTTCTCGCAAATTAAGAAAATCACCAGTGGAATTACTAGAATTATTAGAGTTCGTCGGTAGCCTGGAGGTAGAGTCTCGGCCTCGTGAACATGGGGTCCGTGGTTCGATACCAGGTGCCGGCAAACTCCCCTTTCACGACACAAGCATTTAGTAGCTTACTGTGAAAGGTGTATAAGGTTGTATTTGGGTTTATTACAAAAACCCAAATATATCTTTTTAAAAAAAAAAAAAACTATAAATTTTATTTACGTGGCGGCAGAATTGCCATCCACACTTCTCAGCATTATACAACCAGATAAGTCTCCATATGATCAGTCATGATCACACAAAAACTTAACAGTCTAATGCCGGGAAAAATTCACCTATCCAGATATACAGGATATCAAAGGATTAGGCTCAAAACGCGGGATCAAAATACCAGCATTGTGCCTGAAATATCTGTGTTCTGAAACTTTTTTACAATATCACAAGTGTTATTATAATAGATTTTTGAATTTTAATGTACAAATTAACCGGTAAATCTAATTTTTGTAAATTATTTATTAAAGATTTCGGAGTTACCCCTGTAGCTGACATGACTAAAGGTATTATATAAACGGACCTAGAATGCCAAATACTTTTTATTTCTCCTGCTAGTTCTGTATATTTACGTATTTTTTCTGCGACGGTTGTTTGTATATTTTGTGTATTTGGGACAGCGATGTCGATTAGGTACGTTATTTTATTACGTTTATCATGTAATACTAAATCGGGTCTATTATGATGTATTATTTTTTTTAATTTCTTGGTTAAGTGCTTTATTTTTATTAATTTGACATGAACTTCCACCAAGTGATAGTACTTCAACAGTCAACAGTAGTAGTCAACAGTATTTACGATTACTTTATTTTGAATAATGTTGTACATACAAATATTTACTGCTTTCGAATCCCATAAAATGTTTCAAAATTAACGCATTAATTTTTTTAAGCCAAAAAGTACATACCAAACATTTATTACATAAATGTTTAGAATATTTACTATTTTTTTTATTGTTTAACCGGATTTGGATGCAGATGACAAAACCAATCAGAAACCTCGATTGGAGAACCATGTCTACACAATGCAACATTGTGTAAAATCTAATCGGAAGAAGTGAGAAAGGTGTCCCAACGCTTACGAATTGGCTCTAGGCTGGCTTAAGTGATCACTTTCGGTGTCCATGGACAACGTTCACCAATTCCACCATTCTCACTGTCACGATCTAAGGCCCACTAATCGAGAGACGCTTTATGCAAACCTTAGAAGCAACCATCCTTTTGAGATCTCATTTTTCAGTTAGTAAAAATTAGTTCAAATTAGTAAATATTCTAAACATTTGTTGCTGACTGGTCGAACTAGCAGCCGATAAAGTATTGAACTTAATTGTTCCGGCGCCATTTAGACTCTCGATTGGTGGGCCTTAAATCGTGACAGTGAAAATCGAGGTTTCTGATTGGTTTATTACATAAGTAAATACTATAGTTTTAATATTTAAATTAATATGTTCAATAGTGGGAACATATCTATGTAAAATTTACAAATTATTAGTGCAATTTATCAATAATGTTTTCTCAAAAGGCATATGATATAGGTAATTATTTTGTTTATTTATGTCCATAGAAAAAAAAATCGATAAAAAGACGAAAAGGGTATAATACTACTCGAGCAGATACTATTTGCGCATTATAATATCAAAATGTCCCCCCCCCCCTGTTTGATTAAAAACGGGGAATCGCGTTAATTTTTATGTTACCAAAGTTGCCGCTGTTAACACTGTGATGTCGGCGGTTTTTTTTGTTTTATATTTTATTATTTTTCCACTCTCTCTTTGTTTGGGTAAAATTTTTACGGTTATTGTAAACCATTGCCGACGGTTTTTTTATTTAATTTTATTATTATTATTATTATACTAGCGTTTATATCCGGCGTTGCTTAGGGAATAATAAAATGATCGAATTGACATACCTCACCAAAAGATCAAATGTTATCGGAAATTGACACTATACTAGAGCATTAATTGTAGAGCAATACTGTAGGTAAAACGAAGTTATCAAAATTAACATCCCTTACATCAAAGCATGTGTGTTTTTGTACATTTTTTATATGTATTTATAAAAATATCGAACATGTTTGAACAAAAAAGTTTGCCACCCATTCTCAATGTCTTGATTTTTTGTTGGCACGGAAAAGACAGTTTGCATGTTAATTTTTTGAATCTGGTCTGCTGGTTTCCCCCATTGTAGGTTTTGCCATGATGGTATAAAAGTAATAGATATATAACTTAACTAGTACAAAAATCTATAAAAGTAAATAACTTTTTCTTCACCTAATAACTTAATGTGTTCTACAAATAAAGTTATTATAAACATCTTGAAAGAAAGGAATTTGCTCCCTCACTAGATTTGTCTGTTTCGAAGCAGTTACTACACACATAATTTTAATATTGTTCTTAATATTGCACTAGTCAGTTTCTACTTCAATACAAAGTGATGGATTAGTGATGCATAAAGTCATAAAAAATAAAGTTCATTTGGTACACAATAAGAATGGAAGACAAACTGCATGACATAAACATACATCTCGTTCGTACCATTAAAAACTATAAACTTTTTTGTTTAAACTCATTTAAAATTACCATAGAATAAGATTTCTCTTCTGATTATTTTCTAGGCTGATTTTGATTTAATCTGTAGTTTCAAGACTAATTATTGAACATTTTTTGAAATTCGTACAAAGGTATTGACAATATGATGACGTATAATATATGACAGTTCATACAAATCGAGCTAGTTTTAAATTAAGATGCGAATCTTATATTTTGAATAATAATGCGACAATAGATACATATATACAGTGCACCAAACAGACATTTAACACCCAGGACGATAAGAAAAAAATTCTCCATTTTTCTCTGGTCAATTATTTTTATTTAAATGAAATTATTTCTACCAATTTTAATAACATCTGTAAAGGATACACCAACAAACAAAATATGTACCTACGCACATATATACATAAAAACGGTCTCATATATTTATAAGATTTTCAACGAAGCGGCTAAAAGAATTAGACTGAAGATTTTTTTCTCCGCATTGTACAACTACTTTTACTGATGTTCCGTACAGTTTATTTCCACTTTTTTATATCGTGCCTTCTTAATTTTAAAGGTTCAATGGTTGTACATATTTTTTTATTCGCCACTATTCCAGATTGGGAGCATTAACATATTTCGTGCGGGCCATTATTATATTTTTTCTAACTATGATTTTAAATCGGGAAATATTTAAATGGGCGACCGAAAAAACAAATGGTTGACTTACAATGAACTCACTCTAATACTATTATTTGTGCGACAAAAAGACTAAGTTGGCAACAAAAATATTGCGTAACAAAAAATGGGCGACCGAAAATACAAAACGGGCGACGAAAAATACTAATTGAGTGACTCCATGCTTACATCGAATGTTTGACAGGAAAATACGTTATTTCAACTTATACTTATTCATAATTTTTCAAATTATTTTAAAATTTGTGTTCTATGCGTTCATTAACTTGTTTTTTTTTATAAAAGTTAATACATCTTGACATAAAATTTTGTGCTCGTATCGTGAAGGTGGAGTAAGTTGGCAGCGGGTTAAAAACAATACTTAATTTTTTTATCAGATATGACGACAATATTAGAGTGTTATTATACTATGGTGAGATCTGATTTGATAATTGTTAAATAAAAAAAATTGGATGAGATTGATTTTCATCCTGTATTCCCGGGAGGAGAGTCAAAAAGAATAAGAAGAAAAAAACATCAAATAGTATCATAATGTATGTGTATTATGCCAAACTTGAGTAGGTAACTATTAAATATACCATATAAAAAAATCTTGGAAATGGTTTGGCAGTAGGTACAAAATTAGACATCATAATAATTTGTATGAAACGAGATGAAACTGTATTGAAGTAGGAGATTGTATAACCTACTTATAGTACATAGATTGTAGAACTCTCTAATAACCCGTATAAAATGAAATGCATAAAAGAGTCGTAACTCTAAAACAATGTCTTGTAATGTCTACTGTGTGTATGTGTAGCTATTTTAGTGTCATGCTACTAGTATTACGTAGGTATATTATTAAACCTTTAGTTTCGAGGATGTTAATTTGTCTCATTAGTAATAAAAACTCTTAAGACGGCGTTACACTGAAGCAACTAATAGAAGTCAGTTAATAGCAGCAACATTCATTCTAGTGAAACGATTTCTTTGTGTTATATGTTTTTAAAACGTTTGTTGTTTATTTGCTTTATTAATGACGCAGTTACAAAAAGATTTTTGTATGTCAATTGTATCTTACAGGGTGTTTCAGAAACAAGAGTTTTTTTTATCACATTTTGAAAGAGTTAAATATTTTCTGGCAACTGGCAATAAGGTAAATGGTGCAATCCGACCAATAATTGCAAATAGAAACATATCCACCACAGCTAAAAGGTTGGTGCACTCTGCTATCTTAGTGCCAACACTTATGTATGCAAGTGAGACGTGGACATGGTTAAAGAAGGATGAAAGTGGCATAAATGCAGTGGAAATGAGATCGTTGAGAAGGATGTGTGGCAAGAGTTTAAGAGATCGTGTACGTAACAGTGATATACGAAAGGAATGTGGAATGAAAGTTGGTGTAATAACAAGGATGAATGTAAATAAGTTAAGATGGTTTGGGCACGTGGAAAGAATGAATGAGGACAGAATGACTAAGAAGATATATTTGGCTGAGAGGAATGGTGCTCGGAGACGAGGACGTCCGAGGATTAAATGGCAAGATCATTTAAATCAAATCCTACAGGACGGTCACGTGTTGAGCACATTGAACAGGAGAGCATGCATGAGGAATTGTATGACAGTGACGGAAGCGAAAGATGTATGCAAGGATAGAAGGAAGTGGCGCTCGATTCATTCTGCCTACCCCGCAAGGGAAGCGGCGTGATGGTATGTATGTGTGTATGTATAAATATTTTCTCCAATGTGTGCTGAGTTTTCTAATACGAAAACTCATAATTTCAACGATAGCGATCTTGTTATTTTAAGTTTTATCTTATAATTAGTGTGTGGCAGATGTCAATCAATATTTTTTTAGTCTCGGTAATTTTCCGTGAAGTCCTTGGCATATAATAGGTCTCCCACTCTTTTTATAAGTTTTTGAGTGTCCTGTAAAAGAAAGGTACCTATTCATAAAATATCCCGTGTAAGACATCGAACACCTTTAATTCAGCGATGAGATATGCCATCCATCTTGAATGTCCTAACATTTATTGGATCGGAGAGTATGATTCGCGTGTTTATTACATGTAGATATTCTGCTGGTTGCCACACTTGTGGATAATGTTGCGATGTTATGAATAAACAAAAGAATGATAACCTGATAAGTAATATAATAATGTCAAAAAGGATAACAAAAATGCTAAGAACAATTACGCGTAGATTTGTAAATCATAACTAAACGATTAACATAATTGAACTGAATTCGGAGTGTAAAACGCTCTCCTGCAAAATAGAAACATGTTGCTTCTGATTTGTTTCTATTATTTAGATACTTTTATGTGAGATTGTTGCATCTGTGTGAGACAGTTTTATGAGAAATTAGTTCTGAAGATAATTACTACACAAGATGTGTACCTACATTGTTATACTCTTAGCAAGCGATCTGAAATTAATTGTAGTCGTGTCTCCCAACAGATAGCAAGAAAGTATGTAGTCTATAATGTAATCAGTTCATAGTGATTATATTTTTATACGAATTATGTAAGTACACCATAAAAAAATATTACCTGATATAAAAGGCGGTTACTTTTATATCAGTCAAGCATATTTGATTAACAAAATATTAATTTAATTTTATAAGATTTTTTTCATAAAACAACATTCGCAATCAATATCCAGGGACGAGTTTATCGCTTGGACGTGATTTATTCCAACTAAATCTTACCTTTAAGACTTCTGTAGGCCTAGTCAAAACACATTTAAGCGTTTCATTTTCGTTGGAATGTTGACGACGTTGCGAGAACGTGTTAATTTTTGTAGCTTAAATACACAAGTAGCTACAAAAATTGACACGTTCTCGCAACGTAGTCTACATTTGAACGAAAACAAAACGAAAACGTAATGCTAAAATGTGTTTTGACTAGGCCCACTGATGGTTCAGAAGATTTTCTTTTACGAAACATTGAAATATACCGCACAAGCCTTTTACAGGCAATAAAGTGTGTAGAAAGTTTTTGATAAAGTGATTTGTTTTTTTTTATTTTTCGGGTATTTTATGAATTCAAATATGCCCTTTAATAATCATTATTTCCTCCATAAAGGATCCTGTAGGTAGCATAAGGTAGAAATCATGGCCTCCTCCATTCAAAGCGTCTCTGCGGCACATCTGCTCATTCTCTTAATGTGTCCTCATTCCTTACTCTATTACGCAACGTTTCATCAACCATTCTCCTCAGCGATTGCACCCGCACAGCATTTATTCAACTTTTGTCTCTCTTCAACTATGTCCAAGTTCCGCTTGCATACATAAGTTTTGGTACCAGAATAGTATTGCGCACCAGCATTTTTGTCACGTTTGAGATATTACCATTGCTGACAAAGAGTCCAAGAGGAAATTTGTACATTGAGTATTTTAATTTACGCTAAAATTAGGGTGATACTGTTTCAAGGTGTTTCATTTTCTTATATAAAAACTTAATCTCATCTATCTCTCGTTCCTGAATTATTCTCGCTTTGGTCTCGACCTCTCGTTTACGCTCTCGTCTGCTTAAATAATGTCAAATTTGTCACGGTTTAATGAAAAGAGACTTTCAGCGTCTTTTGTTTTCAGAAGATATTGTATTTTGTAAGTATCTCCATCAAACGAGATTGCGGCAACATGGATACCTTTTGTTTTTTATTTTAATATACGAATAATAATATTTTATGTATAAATTAAACATAACTTTTTATCAAACTATAAGTTTGTGTCGTCATTCGACCGACTTACGTTTTATTTATTTTCATTATTGGACAGCATTAATGTGCCATTTACGTTTCAAGTCACTACAAGGAAACTGTGTTATTTATGATTTTTGGATATTGCATCTACGTCATAATGTGTTTTGTTTTTATTTTATGATTTGATATGATGCAGTATGTTAAAATTTTATTTTTTAATTTGATATGATACGGTGTGTTTTTTTGTTTTTATTTTGTGATTTTATGTGTTGTGTGGTGTGCTGTAATTTAATTTAATGGTTTGATATGATTCAATATTTTTTATTTTTATTTTATGATTTGACATGATGAATGTGCTGTAATTTTATTCTATAATTTGACATGAGAGTGTGTTTTATTTTAATTTTAAAATTCGATGTTATGCAGTGTATTGTAACTTTATTTTATGGTTAGATATGATACAGTTTGTTTTTTTTATGATTTGACATGATGCTGTTGATATGTTGTAATTTTATTCTGTGGTTTGTGTGACACAATGTGTTTAATTTTTGTTTTTATAAATTGAAGTGATGCAGTATATTTTATTTTTGTTTTGAGTTTTAATTTAATACGATGGTGGTGTTGTACAATTATTGTTTCGAGGGTATACAACCAAAATGCACTAAGTCATTTCAGTTTTGAGATGACATGGTGGCAGTTAAATGAAAAAAAATGTGTTTAGATCAATACAAATTCGCCATGTATTGTTTGAACTTTAATTAAGATGATATTGGTAAGTGACTTTTAGGCTTTGCAAACAAATTTAAACATAGGAAATATGTTAATTACTTGAATAGTTTTTGACAACTTTTGTAGCGCTAGACTGACTTAGTGCATTTTGGTTGTATACCCTCGGTTTGTTACTACGTATTAAAGGCGTAAGCCGTATGTATTGTTATAAATAAATGAAATATAAAATAATATGAAATATAAATAAATTAAAATATTAAATGAAAATCGTGGATACATAAAGGTGTCCACGTCAGAAGTTACATATATTTGGATACATTACATTTTTGGATGCAATATTTATTCAAGTCAAAAATGTAAAACATAACAAAATAAAATTAATAAAAATAATTGTTTAATAATATTGATTGAAATATAAGCCAGAAAGCTTTTGATTTTCGTAATAAATAATCAAGTGAAAGTTTACTGTGGTATTATTGGGAAAAAAAAATAACTGCTACTATGTACTTTCAAATCACTGCATATCCCATCAGTGGAATAGCCAGCAGACCAGTCGCATGCAATAAACATGCAAGACGTCTTCTCCGTGCCAACAAAAAAATACGATATTCAGGATGATGAGAAAACCTCATCGCTTAATTTAAAATTTAAAATGTCTTTTTTTCGAACACCTGCCTTTTACACGACACTTATTTCCGTAAATTTTAAATGTCTGTTAGACTTTTTTTCACAGAAACAACATTAAATTACAACAACACGGTCGCGCCAAATCCATAATAAAAAATTTGACGGCGTCTGTCTTTTCATAACAACAATATATCTTCTTCTTTCTGTGCCATGTTAGGTCTCCCCGACGTTGGCGATCACTCCGGCCAAAACCTCCCTGTCCTGTGCTGCTCTGAACAGAGCCCGTAGACAATTTGTACTTGGCGATCGCCTACAAACGAATTTTCGTCAATAACTGCAACAATAACGCATAATTATACGGTACGTGTAGGTAGATTGTCGAAAAGTTCGCCAGTAGACGATCGCTAAGTACAAATTGTCTACGGGCTCAGGTCATCCACTGTCCTCATTCCGGTCCACTCTCTAATGTTGCCCAGCCGGGACATCTGCTTTCTGCCAACTCACCGTTTTCCCTCTATCTTATCTTCTAATATAAGGCGGAGGAGACGATACTTTTTTCCACGCAGCGCGTGACCCAAATATGAGACCTTCCTCACTTTAACAATCGACAACAGCTCTCTCATTATATAACAATATATAAATTATTTAAATCTAACACTCATTCTGAATGGCTCATTTGTAGCACAAAGTGGACAGCTTGCATGTTTATTACATACAGCTGGCCAGCTCGCCTCGGGATTTGTCATGACGGTACAGAAGTAGTATGTAGTATTTTTTTATTATATTATATTGATGCTAACATACCTACATACTACGTGTTATTATATTTCTGTGATGTATTACGTGTTATTTTGTTTGACACCTCTCTTTCAGAGGTAATCCTTCATTCTTTAAAGAAAGAAAATTCGTCCACGTTATTGACATATGTGTCGTGAGTACTATGGTTGATAGATAATAGATAGAGTAACGTAGTATTATAATAAAGTTAGGAACAACTCTCACATATCAATCGATAATGCGTTTATTCTATAAAAATATATCGGATCAAAATGTGATGTGTTTTATTATTGTTTTGTTTATGACATGATATCTATGTCAATAATATTGGGAAATTTTATCCCGCAGAGTCCCCGGAAGAGAAAGATTATCCCATTCTATTCTTTTATCTTTTGAATCTCCTGTAAAAATAACAATTAACATCTACAATTCAGCGATGAGGTATCCTGAATGTTTTATAGTTTTTACTGGCACGGAGAATGCAATCTATATTTTAGTCATCATCCTATCAACTGATACAGTATCAATTTGATATTTTCAACCGACGGTTCTTGATGGAAGTTCATGTTAAATTAATTAAAAATAAAACACTTCTTTAGTATATCCACTGTCACTTTATTAGACGCGAGCCTTCTTTCAATAGCTTCTTTACGCTAGCCTGATGATGAGAGCGGAAGCTCTTGAAAGCCGGCTCGCGTCCAATAAAGTCACAGTGAATATACTGAAGAAGTATTTTATTTATAATTAATGCAATTTTTATGTTTATTGCATGTACATAGTTAGTCGGCTGATATGCCATGATGGTGTGTTCTAATAAATATTTTAGTTTTGATAAACAGTACTGAAAAACAGAAAATCAAGTCAAATCCAGCAGTACCGCTTTCATACCAGAGCTTTCAGCGTTGCAAATACTGTGACATGAACTTAACTTTCTACCGATCTGTGGCGCTAGAAAAATGCTACTTTTATAAAGAAAATTAAAACTGCCTTACTCACAGTTTTCAGCCCCTTTTATGGTCGAAAGATCATAAAAGGGCGTCGTTAACGGGTTCATTCGTTGATACCTAGTTATGTAAACGAAATGAAATGAGAAGTAGTGAATATTTTTAACAAGTGTCGACAAATATACTCAACAAATAAAAGTTCACAATCTCTTCTCTCACTTTTTAAGTTTTTGATTCGCTTTTAAAGGGCAAGTATTCGCAAAAAGTCGCATAAACATAAAACAAGTAGTTTATTCGTAAAAAAATCACATATAAAAAACTTAGTTTGACAATGGCTGGACAAAGTCGAAACCAGGTCACTATCAAATCAAATATAAAGTAAAATTAAAACCAATTGTGTTTTGTTCCATATATGTACAATACAAAGTTTTCTGTCTATAAACACGTTTGTGGCGTCTCATATAGCAAACATATAACCTCACGCCATATCCCAAATGCAATTAGCAGAGAGAACAGAACGCCATATTAGCCAACTCGCCCATTGCACAAATTTATTTGTCTGGTTCTACAATGTTTATATTTTATTAATGTTTGTTTTTTGTGCAATAAAGATTTAAAAAAAAAAAACTTTATATAGGTACTTCTTTCGCTTCTTCTACGTTCATGCAATTTCTCATACATGCACGACGAATTTATGTTCTCTTACTGATATATACGTCCTCTTCGTCACCCTTCCTTCATCCATGCACTCCACATGTCCATGTGATGTTTATAATTCAGCGATGATGTTTTCCACTTATTCTTAATGTCTAATTTTGACGTCACAGATAGCTTTCCCAATTGTGGGAAATCCCATATTAAATATCTCACGGGCGGTTTTCTATGACAATCTGTCTCTTCCATATTTTTCAAAATTATTTACTAAAAAGAAAAACTTCACTTACGGAAAAATAATATTGTATACAATTTATTTTATTAAAAGTTTTTGTAATTGTTTTTATTGTTTGCCCATAAAAAAATCGTTTTCGTAATATAATATGAAAAGGAAATAAATAATAACAATAAAAAAACTTTTCATGACACTTTTTTATTACGAACCTGTTATCTGACGTAGTGTGTTTGATGTATGATTGATAATAATAATAAAAATAACGGTTCTAGGGGTTGTTTGGGGGGCTGGGGAGGGGTTAAAGGATCCCCAGTGTAATTTGATGCAAACAATCCGTGAAAGGAATAATATTATTTTTATTCTACATATATGATGGTAATGTGAAAAATTGTGAACCTGCGGTGAAAACAAACATGTTGAGTGATTTGAATTAACTGGTTTGATTGGATAAATAAAATAAACAACTACTTCTCAAATAAAATATTTAAACTTGAATCACTATGTTTATTTGTTACATTAATTTAAATTACGCTATCGCGATTTCAGTGCACTTGCACCATTGACGAGCTTTTCAAGACTTGAAAAACTCGTCAATGGTGCAAGTGCACTGAAATCGCGATAGCGTAATTTAAATTAATGTAACAAATAAACATAGTGATTCAAGTTTAAATATTTTATTTGAAAATGTCTCGTAATTGTTACATAGTTAATGCCTCTAAAATAAGTGAAAAAAACAACTACTTCATCAAATAAAAAAATATCTACATAAATATCACCTATTACGTTGCCGTTTCTCATGCAGGGTAGACAAAAGGGCGCCACTTACTCTTAACTGCAAATTTGCATACACTTTTCGTTTAGAAATCATCAAGCCATCTTCCACAAGCATGTAGGGTAGCCAGTACAGACAATGGATTCCGTTTTTTTATTATCTTTCATCTTTAATCTACATAGTGATTGGGTTTGTAAATGGACGTCTCCGGAGGGCAGGGGGCAAATAGGCAGCTCGAAATAATAGGAATTTAAGCAAAATTCATATTAAGTATGGAAAATTATCATTGAAGTGGAAATCTTATAACTGACTTTTGATTTTTAATAAATACATGTATAATCATTATTGCGTCGTACATCGACTTATGTTAACAATATTATTTGGTTTTTAGAGCTTTTTTTCAAGAAAGTAAAAAAATTAAACCAAAAATAAATTTGTAAAAAGAATTATTTAGTGTTTTTCAATTTGATTAAAATTGAGATTAAGTCTGTATATAGATAAACATGATAAGAAATTCTCTGCAAACATAAATTTCTATAACAAAAAATGTCTAGTAACTGGCTAATAAAAAATATAAGACATGTGGAATAAGAGAACAGTATTGTTCTTTGTGCCATCTATTGTTACAGGTTGACAACCAACTATATATTTTCAAAAGCCTTGAACAAACAATCATAAAAATGCTTGCTTTTAGATAACATGTATACTCAACAGATGTCGAACATAATGGTTTGAAAAAGAAATTGATGGGATTCGTGAAATTCGTGATAAGGTGAAATTAAACCAACCTAAACCAATTCGTAAGCTTCGGGACACCTTCCCTTTCCCCTACTAAAGGGAGTTAATACCTGCTTGACAGATGAGGTATCTGTTGAGTAATATTCTACAAGTAAGAGAAGTAAATATAAAAAAAAATATGACATATTAGTTTTCCGGAATAGGTGCGTTGGTTTTATTTTCAATTAAATATTATTTCCCGTGTCCAATTTGACACAATCTAGATGAGAAATGTTCCAGCCATCAAGGGTCTGTCGATCAACACAGCTACTCTTTTACTCTTATAATTATAGGTACTCTACCTATGTACTGTTGGGTATTTTCCTTGTCGCCTGTCACTACATAAGCGGGATGGGATTTCAGGATGACGTGTCTGTACGGTTCTTGATGATGATGCCCGAATTACGATATAATATATCACATCGCTTACAAGAAATCATATACTCACCGTTTTATGGTGTTTAATTATCTTTGTATCCATAAAATGGAATTGTGAAAACACTAACACAATCACTTGATAATGTAAATATAGGTTTTTAATTAATTGAATTATTTGTATAAAACATAATTTGGTTTCATTAAAACTAAAGAAACGACAAATTATGTTAATTAATTCTGTCTCTCTTTACATCTTGTCGAAATTCCTCTTTTTATGAAAAAATATCAATTTAAAACAAAAACCAAATGGAACAAATTCAAAATAAAAATAATCTAACTACTAAGGGAAGTGCCTAGGTACTTATTTTAAAATAAAAATAATCTAACAAAGTAATAACTAAGGTAAGTACCTAGGCACTTTCTTACACCGTTTTATGGTGTAAAATAATCTTTATATCCATTTCACATTTATTTATATAATATATAATGGCTTCTAATGAATATTTTTTTGGTTATTTATTGGTAAAAGTACATAACAGATAACAACTATAAATATGGTTTACAAAAATAGAAAAAGGTCGTTCATAACTCAGCTGTCATCCACAAACAGTTAAGTCAATTATTTAAGTATCACACATTCCGCTCATTCATCTGTTCTCACTAGCATATCACACAAGCAGCCATCGCTAACACACAAAAATATAGTTTGAAACATACAAAATAGAAAAGAAGAAAAAAATAAATAAATATAATATGATAAATTATTAAATGACATATTTCACACTTAGCCTATGTAGATACTTACAAACTAAAATTTATGAACAATAATTAAACTATTATATAAGGTATCATATTCCCATCTTTTACGTAACATTTGGGTTAGTTGCAAGAGATTGCGCCATTGCGAAAAACTCGCCCTCTGTATATTGATTGTAGGTATCTAAACGACAAATTGAAAACAATGATAAAAAAAAAATAACAAATCTTTCAGATGATATATAGAAACTAAAATATAAACCATTAATGTATAATACATATTTTTAAGTTGTAACTACAAAAATAAATAGGTAATAAACTACAGTAATTTGTCTTGATAAATTATGTATTTTATAAGATACATTTAGATACAAATCGCTAAAACTTGAAGTGTTGCAAATTATTGTCGGTGACTTCTAAGAATGAGAATTAATCTCGTTAATTAAAACTTTTCCATTGTTTCAGGTACATAAAGATCGTAAATACGACGACAGCTACAATTCTGGAATTGCAAATCTGCATGGTGATCACTGCATCCAACTATGGAAATAGAAATCTTGGTACAACTACAAGTATTGTTGGTTGAGCTGAAGTGATTGAGGTTAATTGTGGAGCTTTGCCTCAAAGGTTGAAGGAAAATTAATTCTTTGGTTTTATTATTATTTTGTTTACATTTTTTGTTATAGTTTTATATGATAAATAATATTTTTTTGTTTTATGATTTAATCATGTAACGTGCTCAAATATTAAAAAAAATTAAGATGTCTTAGAAAATAAATAAAAAAGATAAATTTTGTTTTTGCGCAAATTTCTCAATATACGGGTCCTTGCACATGACGGAGGCGTATAAGGTGGAGACAGATGGTCTACAGAACTAAGCGTGATGGTCACGATCTTAAGGATTGAGGGACCGACAGAGATGATGATGATGATTCTTTCAAAGAATTTTTCGAACATACCGATTAAATTAAGTAAAAAATATTCATTCATTCATTCATGCCATTACGGCAAGTGGAGTTGACAGTGTATTAACTGCATTCAATAAACATGCAAATCGTCTTCTATGTGACAGCAAAAGACATTCAGGATGGGTGGATGGGTGGTGAATGGGATGGATGCAAAACTCATGGTTTAGTTCACGATGTTAGAGGTCTTGCATGTAATATTTGAAGCTAATAATAATTAAATATTATTTTTTGTTTCTATAAAATATTACATAAATAAATTTATGACAAAATCAAGCATCGGATGATAAATAATTTCTCTCACTGTACTAGGTATTTACTATGTATAGGAACATGTTATCCGAGTTCATTGTATCTATAAGAGTTATGTTACAAAAATATGAAGGTGCTTAAAAATGCATTAACACAATCTTGATAAATAATAATTATATTATATTGTTGATATTTGTACAACTGTGGTGGTGAATAAGGCAGAGAAAAAGCACGAGAGCGAATGAGAGAGAAGGCATTAACAGAATGCTGGCAACAACCGTAGTGTAATAGATAGGGTAAAAATTGCAATAAGTGATCGGTAGAATGATCTGGTTAACAAATTAATATAAAATTTGAGTAAGTTGTAGATCGAGTGAATTCATTGTTGTTAACCCGCCGTGTTTGGGAGAAATTTATAGTACTTTTTTTTAATAAAACAATGATAATCACTATTTCCACAGTGAGCACAGAGTCGACTTTCAAAAGTGACCGTCAGCGCAGCCAACTTATTAAATTTAGCCTTTTATTTAGTAAGGCCAGAATGAGCTTAATTTTTTTTTTATTATGTGATGTGGGTATGTCATAAAATACGTAGATGAAAAAAATAATCAATCAGAAACCTCGATTGCAGAACCATGTCTACACAATGCAACATTGTGTAAAATCTAATCGGAAGAAGTAAGAAGGTGTCCCAACGCTTACGATTTGGCTCTTGGCTGGCTTAAGTGATCACCTTCGGTGTCCATGGATAACGTTCACCAATTCCACTATTCCCACTGTCACGATGTAAGGTCCACCAAATCGAGAGACGCTTTATGCAAACCTTAGAAGCAACCTTCTTTTTGGAATCTCGTTTTTCAGATATCAAATGGATCGCGATCTCCCGTCTAAGTGACGCCGGAAGTTCAATACTTTATCAGCTGCTAGTTCGACCAGTCAGCAACAAATATTCTAAAAAAATAATCGGCTTAATAAATACGACAAGACTTGAGAATCAGGGAGTAGTGGTCAGTTACTGCAACGTTTATTCCATGGGTGGGCGTGATAGATACAAATAGCTAGTTGCATCGTGTACTGTTGTTACTGTAGGTATATGTTTTGTATATTGTGTGGTTACGGACTAACACCAGTTGAAACCAAAACAATATTTTTATATTATTATTCTCAGTTACACAAATGTTCGTATACCAGCTACATCTTTAATTTGTGCATCGCTCTTAACCTTAACAATGGTATATTGCTGTATTTCATAAACTGGTGTAAGATTCTTCAATTTATTTGTTGAGAAAATTGAAAATTTTGAGTATGATGATATGGTCTTGAGCAAGAAATTTTGTTTAAGGTTGGAATCACGTGGTAGAATGGCTATCGTAGTTGATTTGCATTATTGGAGTATATATTTAATATCCGGCATTTTGGATGAGATGTCATTAAAAATATTAGCAAAGATAATTAATTTATTTATTCATGCCATCACGATATCTTCCAGGACTGCAATAGCCAGCGGAACAACTGCGTAAATTAAAAACGATTATCAGCTTTCGCGTGTCAATAAAAATCGAACGATGCCTTGCTACTGAACTGAAGATTTTCAATGTCTAAAAACGTGATAGTTTTGAAGCCTTTCACAAGACACTGAAAAACTTACAGAAAAAGTGAGATTCCTTTTTTGTACCTACCAGAGACCCCACTCCAAAATAAATGTGAGTTTGAATTCTACTCCAAAAATAACCTTAAAAAGCTCACGAAAAGCAGTATGGTTGCTCTGGGAGAGAGGAATCCAACCCATGTTGGAAATTGAGACAGAAGCTGATTTTCTGGAAGAAACTACAATTGTGATAAGTCCGCCGATCCGTGTACAGAGAAAATAACAAAAAATGTATTTAAGAATTTCTTTCTTGGCAGGTAAAAGGCTAAAACATAAAATGAGAATATTATTATTCTCCAGTCTAGTAAGAAGCGCAGAGAGAATTAAGATGACTGTTTATGCTCAGGTGAGAATCTATCGCGAGATTCTGAAATAAATGGTGTTTTAAGTATGGCAATAAGATGCAACGAAATATGTATAAACAACATAGCATTGGGATCTGAGGTAGTTGCCCCTATCAGTAACATTCATAAAATACAACATTTATTTATTTATACTGTTTTATTAAATTGTGTGTGTTGCCATGTGCAACCTGTAAAATATTTTGTACTCTCCCTCCTTTGCTTGACTGATGTCGTCCACTTAAAGAAGACCTTCTTGTCCAAAACAACTCATGAAGCTTAAGATTTTGTTTAGTGGAGATGATTTCATTTTTACTCCGTGTTTACTAAGCACATATCTTGATATTTGGCAAACAATGTGATGAAGTCAACCAAGAGATGCCTGAGAAGTCTCAGTTTTCTCTTCTTAAAATCTGCATAAAATGTTGTATGAATCAGAAATAAACTGTTAAGATCTATTTCGTGTTTTCTTTCACTGTCAGCTTAAAACATTATTCTTGTAGATGAATAGAGGTGTTTAACAGGATGGATAGTGTGAGCCACAATGGTATTAAATTTCATCCAATTCTCTCCAAACTGCGCTGTATATGGGTGAAATATTAATTTGGTTTGTTTGAAAATATGTTAATAGAAATATTCATCTACCCACATAAAACACTATACGATTACGGAATTTCTCACAAATGGGTTGGCCAGCATATTAACTGCATATTATAATGAACATGTTTTAATCTATGATCAAATGTGTTCCTAATATATTATTATGAGAACCTAACAAGATTTGTCTATTTTTTCATGAATTTGGTATTTTGTCCCTATAGGTTCAGCGGTGAATTTTCTCAGCCAGATGGTTACTTTAGTTGTCACCTCATGTTGGTCCCCTCAGTCAGACTCAAAGTCATGCAGAGGATGCTCTACAACAGCGATGCACAAACCGCGGCCCGCGGGCCGCATGCGGCCCTCGGTCGGTATATCTGCGGCCCGCCAGCAAATTATATAATTTAAAAAAATACCAGTGATAAGTATCGGGTATTCGGTAAAAATACCGGATACTTAATAATTCGAGTAGATTCTTTAACTTTCGCCGTACTTAAATGTGTAGCCAGTACACATGCTTCTGTTTATAATTAATATTTCAATAAGTACAATAAATAGAAGGTC
The DNA here is from genome assembly GCA_947579605.1 of Athripsodes cinereus. Taxonomy (NCBI): domain Eukaryota; kingdom Metazoa; phylum Arthropoda; class Insecta; order Trichoptera; family Leptoceridae; genus Athripsodes; species Athripsodes cinereus. Next base: position 2,427,476 of record OX388321.1, read on the forward strand.
AAGATTCTAGGTAATCCTCAGTCATATATTTACGCATCGAACTAAAAAATTATATTGACAATAATTGGAACTTATTGACTATTTCAAAGACATTTTTTGGAGAATGGAAATAAAATTACAAACACAAACAAAATATCTTACTAATACAATCAAATGCGCGATGTATTAATACTGTATCTCACGTGTCTTCGACTGCTCGTACTCGGCTGTTGTCGTTAGATAGTGAATACTATTTACGTCTCGCTCTCGCGAACTGTGCTGTGGAATGACTATGCGAAATAGCACTAAGTCGTGTTTTATCAATAGAGATATAATTATTATTTTACTTCCGAAGTTAAACTTAAATCCAGAGGTTTCAAAGTGATTTATTATTTCCGTTCCATAATAATTTCAATAATTATAACTAGGTAGGTATTCATTTTACATTATTCTAAATACCAACTTTTCATATTATTGTATCATAAGAGGGAAAGGTGTATATCATAATATAACGTTACTTTTCAGTTCATTTCTTTGTGAGGGCACTTTATTTATGGATTTATTAGCGATTTATTTATAAATATTATTATATAAACATTTAAAATAAATATTATTATGTAGGTAAACATTTCAAATAAATATTATTATCTACAATTAAAATAAACATAAACGTAATAATATTATTTTTTACGTGGCGGCGGAATGGCCAACCACACTTCTCAGTATTATACAACCAGATAAGTCTCCATATTATCAGTATCAGTCATGATCATACAAAAACTTAACAGTCTATTGCCGCGAAAAATTTACCAATCCAGATATACAGGATATCAAAGTATTAGGCTCAAAACACAGGTTCAAATACCAGCATCGTGCCTGAAATATCTGCGTTCAAATTTTTTTTACAATATTCCATGTATTTAATATTATAATAGATTTTTGAATTTTAATATATAAATTTACCGGTCTAATTTAAGTCTAATTTTTGAGTTAAATTATATCCAGAATCATTAATTGTGAAATAAAAAAATTATTTAAGAGTTAATAAAAGTGCGGATTCTTCGAGAGACATTTGGAACTAAGTTATAAAATTATTTATCTTATTGTATCTATTACTGCTTATAACTTTTACGGTTAAAATGATTTTTAATTTTATCTATTTTCTGTAAATCATTTTTTTATCTGTAAGTTTGTAAGTTGCCTGTTCTTTTTTTTGAACTGTTGTATGGACTATTATATGTGCTGGTTATACTTTAATTTTTCATTTACTTTGATTAAAATCTTGATATGAGTACATACATATATTTTGTCCTAGCTAAATCCTAGAACAGGTTGGATAATCCATTTTCTATGCATTGATTGTCTTTATAATTGTGTAACAATAAATAAATTAATTAAATAACATATTAAATAGTTTGCAACCACTGCAGTTTACGCAAATGTATGTCGGACCATCGGCCGATGATTGCCGATGAATGCCGATTGCACAATGCGTCGCTATGCGTGCGGTCAGCCGTCAGTTGGCCTTCGCTATTCATAATGAGTTGTCTTCTCGCTAGGTTCATGAGCGCTAGACAATGTTATTTTTTCACGTTTTCAGCAATAATTTATATATTTTTATGATTTCCTATTACAATACACATATACAATACTTTACTTATAACTGTCCGAATGGTTTGGCTATGATTATTCCTATATTTTCTATCTTAAACAGCTTATTTGAAAATGTGTAGTCACTACACATGTTAGGAGCGCGCGTAGGTTTTTTATTTCAGTAAGGCGAAGGTTAAGGAAACTATGTTTTTTTTTTTAAATATGTCAAATTCCTATACCATTTTGGAAATTCGGCGACGGGGGGGTAGAAATTCAAACACGTTACATTTTTAGTATCCGGTATTGACAAAACAATAGTCGGTACAAATACCCGGTACACTGTAGAAAAAGGCACTGCGAGAAAATATTTTTTAAGAAAACCGAGGAGTTTTTGAAATATTTCAAATTCCTATAGGTACCATTTTGTAAATTCGGGGGGGGGGGGGTGGAAATTGTAATGTGTGAGCATTTCTACAAATTTAAACTTTTAGTACTAATTTTCTTATAGTGGCCCGTCCTTGGCTCATAATCTTCCCGAGTGGCCCCTGTTCCCTATAAGTCTGTGCATCCCTGCTCTACAATATGGTTCATTGCCTGACATTTTGTGCTACATTTATGATTAGGACTAGAGAACAAACCCCATTGGTTCATAATTATGGTCTGCACATCTCGGACGTATATTATTAATGTGTTCCAATGTCTGTGTAGCAAGTGGATTCCCAAAATGAGGGATCGGTGACTAGATGACTATATATCACCTCTGCTTGAGTCCATTGGGATATCCAGTCCTCTACGACTACATACATATATCATCCACAAATATCATAAAAACAATAAATTCAAATAGAATATTTAATTACTGAATGAATGATTCAAAATACCTACCTGTTTTTTATAGATAGTGTCAAAACTTTCAGAAAGGACTTAGAGGCTTTATTGAGCTCGGGAATTTTCATAGTCCATTCAAGGAACTCCAAACATTTATTCAGTTCAATAAATCTTACATTTCTAAGGGGTTTTAAATCCTAGTATCTTTATCATAATGTTGCACTTGTATCTCGTGTAGAAATATGAGTAGATATAGATATACATAGTTAGTTGTTGTGAGGTCAAATGGTTTGATACCTACAGAATGTAGAAATTGTATGTATTTATATAACCAGCACAGTATAGCTCGCCTGATGCATTTCGTAGGACATTTAGTATGAAACCGCAGGAGCGCGATATGTTTTGTCGCCTTTATAGCTTAGCTGTATAATATTATTATATGTTTTTATGTTGTGTGTGTGTAATATGCAGTTATGATTTGGTACACAGTATCACGTACCTACCCTCTGTTAGCTGTTCTCCTGGTAAATATGTGAGATAAATAGTTTCGTTTTAACAGTAATGTGAACATAACCGCACTGTTATTGCTGTGGAAATGTATGAATACATATGAAGAAATTCAAAATGAATACAAAAACACTGTTTATTTTTACTTTGATAGGTACTTTATTTAATCAAATTCATCAATCATTGATAGTGGATTAAATTCTAAAGGACGGCCGCGTGTTGAGTAAGAGAAATCGGCGTGCATGTATGAGAAACTGGATGAATGTGGAGGAAGCGAAAGAAGTTTGTTAGGATATGGCTTTCCGTTCCTCTGCCTACCCCTCCTGGGACACGGCGTGAGGGTATAGTATAGTATATAGATAAATAAATACTTATATAAAATATTACCGACCGCTTTCGCCTTACGGCATTCTCAGAGCTTCTCAAAACTTGAGTTAAATAAAAATTCATCAATATTGGATGTTAAATCCGTGAGGTCTCCACCAAAAAATGGGTAGTCCGAGTATTTTTTGATAGTTTGAGAGTGTCCTGTAAAAAGCAGGTATTCGTAAAATATCACGTAAGATATAATAGAGAGATACATCTCTATTTCAGCAATCATGTATGCCAAAAATCCTTATGTAAATGTCTTCAACATTTATGAGTATATATATGACAGGTTGCATGTTTTTACATGGAATTAGATTAAGTCTACTGACTGACCCACTTGCGGGATGAACTGTGATGGTATAATGAATGTACCTAAACATCATTGTAGAAATTTAAACCAATACTTGATATTTACCGATTACATGACTTAAACAGTATAATAACGGAAAACTAGCAAAAATGAGTTGTAGACATATTATTACTAGACTTTTTCAAGGAATAAATAAATAACATAATATTATACAAGAAAATTAATCAATGAACCTGTCAAATTTCTTGACCAAATTCCTTTTTTTTTTTTAATGAGTCAACGTTGTTCTATTATTTAATTGTACTCTTGTTTTGTGTCTTTTTTAAAAGAAAAATACTTTTTGTATGCATGTATTGTATGTATACTAGTTTTTTACATGTAAAAGGCTTCGGCCGTGAATATCTGAATAAATAAATAAATAAATAAAATAATTTATAATCATGTGGTTTCCCTGGTATATAAAAAGTATCCCACTCTTTTCCGTAGGTTTTGAGTGTCATTTAAAAAACCAAGTGTTCGTAAAACTTCACAAATTAGACAAGCAACATTTACTATTTGGAAATGAGATAGGCCTACTGTTCTGAATGTTTTTAACGCCACTGAAAGAGAAGACCTTACAAAACAGTAGTAATACAATTAAATAACACTAAAAAAATAATAATTATAAAAAAATATTGTAAAAAAGTTTCTGAACACAGATATTTCAGGCACAATGCTGGTATTTTGATCCCGCGTTTTGAGCCTAATCCTTTGATATCCTGTATATCTGGATAGGTGAATTTTTCCCGGCATTAGACTGTTAAGTTTTTGTGTAATCATGACTGATCATATGGAGACTTATCTGGCTGTATAATGCTGAAAAGTGTGGATGGCAATTCTGCCGCCGCGTAAAAACAAATTCTCAATTAAAATTTCTTACACTAAATTTCATAGTTAAGAATTATATAAGTTACGTGTCAATAGATTTGATTGATCTAATATTGAAAAAGTTTTCGTCTTTTTCGAGATGTTATGTGTTTTTCAGTAAGTAAATTTTTCATCTGTCATCGCTGAAAAGGGTAGAGAAGTAGTGGATATGTGGAGATATTAGAAGGTGTTTGTGAGTAATCGATATTAAATTAAGAAGTCTATAAGTTTCTTATCATTGAACAACGATAGCATCTGATACTTTGAAGTCGTCGGGTACACTAGTACATACAATAATAGTAAGATTTTTATGAGCTGGTCACGAGATAAAACGGATATTCGGTATCCGAATTATCCGATTAAGATTGAACTATCTGAACGGATTCAGGATAACAACTCTTTTCTATACTAACTATACTCTCACGTCGTATCTCAAGTGAGGTAGGTACAGAGAACAGAACTCCACATTCGTTCAATTTCTCATACATGCACGTCGACTTCCCTCACTCATATTTCTTATTAAATATTTAAGCTATTTACATTTAGAAAAGAAACAGTGATGAGTATTGTCCTGGGTCTGGGTGTTACATGTACCTATATGTGTTTGTTGCATTGTATATATGTGTATCGTCGCGTTGGTACTCAAAATACAAGATTCATATCATAATTTGGGACTAGCTCGATTTGTGTTAATTATTGTCTATGCATGTTATGTTATGTTATTTAAAGTTACCTTCTCGTTGAACCCTTATCGTCCTGAAGGGCTTAAACTGTGAATGGTTTAACTGTTGACATTTATGCGCATCTACTGATAATAAAATCTAAAAAAAAAATACTAAAAACACTGAAAAACTCGCTATAGGCTTAAGAAGTCACGGCATTGGCTATCCGGTTTAAGATCTTAAACTGTGAATGATTTGACTGTTGACACTTATGCGCATCTACTGATCATTAAATCTAAAAAATCATAAAAAAACACCGATAAACTCGCTCTAGTCTAAATAACTCACGGCATTATTGGTTATCCGGTTTATGATTGAGTCAAATATCCGTAATTTGGCATTCAACTAAATGACTCTGTTTCATCAATAAAGTCACAACACTATCATTACATTATATTATATAGTAATATAAAAAAATATATACCTATCTATTATTGCATTATCATTTTGATAAGGGTGAGGTGTAATCAATCATAATATTATATATAACTACTATAAGTTATTGTTATGTGTTGTGAATCAAATTGATATGGATGAAGTCTGTTTACAATGTGATACTTTGAACAACCTATTGATAATGTTGTATGAGGAGTATTTGAGCTTTTTAGTGCAACTATAGCCTCACATAATGAAGTTATGAAAGTAAAATATTTTTTTTTTGTTTTTTCTTTTTCATTTATTTCAGTCGATAAAATACATTTTTTTTTTTTTAAATGAATGAAGATTTTTTAATAAATATTTACATACCTACTAACACTTGCAATTAGATGATTTTCCCACAATTTGACGGCAGACAGCCGTATGCAAGAACCATACAAGCTGTTCTCTGCCTGGCAAGAAAGATTTTCAGGATGGTTGGCAAAAGTCATCGCAGAATTTAAAAAATAAAATGTCTTAATCGGTCACCAGCTTTTTACATGACACTCAAAAACTTATGGAAGAGCAAGTAGACTAATGCTGTCGTCTTCGTGGAAATATAAATTGATTTTTCTATATAAAATTACTGCATATTCTACACTGCAGTAGCCAGCAGGCTGATTATAGCCATAAAAGTTATCCTCTCTGTGCTATTAAAAAAGAGAATTGAAATATTCAAGGACGGACACGTGTCAAGTAGAAGAAATTGTATGAGAAATTTTATGATGTGAAGAAAATGTAAGAAAAATATTTTGCGTTCCATCCTTTCCCGCTTGGAACACGGCTTGGAATACGGCCTGAGAGTATAGATAGTTGTATCTAATTGTGTATAGTAATTAATTAATTTACAAGAAAGAACGCTTTCTGTGGAATATGTGAGATGAATACTTAAAAAAAGTATAAACAAAAACACCGTTAACTTATATCAAAAATAAATAAAAGAAGGCATTATTGTAAGAAAACTTGATTATACGAGAAAAATGTTAAAATTTTGGGACAACTGTCGTTTAATTGAATTTGTGTTTTGATGAAAACCGTTGTTCAACTGTCACTAAAGAATGTCTTCAAACGAGGAATTGTTTTCAAAATTGATTATAAAAAAAGGAATTTAATGTCTCGAGTTGAAACTTTTGTGAACAAGTTTAAAACACTAGATATTTTGTTTCCCTGCCAAGTTTGTCCATGTACATTACGACTATGTAACTCGGTTCGTTCTTAATACTTTTTTGTCGTAGGTAGTTCAACTATGATTGAACAACAAAATATAAGCGAGCAATCTGAATCATTCAATCTGAAAATATCCACTAAGATAAAACGATTATTGTACCTACTTAATAAATATTTTGATATCATAATGCGGTTTGTATCACTGCTTTTTTAGCTTTTTGTGTCTAAGTTTTGGATTACGGGTTCAATTCTCAACCAAAACTCTACCAAACAAGGTGACGTTATATTTTTCTAAACGTTATAAGATATTTTTTCAACTTACAATTGTAACATTCTAAATTGGTTAATTGATTGTAAAAAAAAAATAAAACATGCGGATCTCATTCTAAGAGAGACAGTTCTGCAATACGCTCAAGATAATTTTAAATGTTTTAATATGCTTTCAATTTCAAAACATTCAATTACTTGCAGCCATAGTGAAATAATGTTGGAAAAAACGTGATTCAATTGAAATACGTTCATTGTGGTTTTTTTAAATCATATTTTCTGTGAGGAGCGTTTATTATTTGTTTTCTTAATTAAGAAAATAACATATATAATAATTGTAATGTTTTGGTGTTTACACTATGAAAATTCAATATTAATTTTTGAATCAATTAAATTAATTAAAAAAAACACTGTTCCATTTTCACTATAATTTTTTATTGCCTCGAACGTTTTCGTCTACACTAATAGACATTTTTAAAGGACTGAATTAAAATTAAGACTATGTTATGTTTAATGTTAGGGGGGGGGGGAGGTAATGATTAAGGCGTCCTCAAAAACTTACAAAACAATAATGGAAGACCTATTTTTTACTGGAGACTACGGAGTGTTCGAATAAATACAAGTTTTTTTTATAATCGATCAACCGATGTTGAAACGTAGAAGTTGAGCATGTTTATGTGTGTATGTAGATCTTTCTACATCTCGGTAGGCATACCCAATATAGATAATGGTATTAATTAAATTTTCTTAGGCCAGCTACTACGAGAGATGGAGGCTGAAACGACGACCACTACTCTAGGAAAGTTTTCGAGAAAATGAATCAAGGAACATTTTTTATTACAACATCGTTGTATTCAAAGGAAATTCGTTTACAATCTGAAATTTATTTAGTTTTGTTTTATGTTGTTATTTTCTTCTTGATTTACTACAGCCACTACGCTGGACCTGAGTTTTTATATTCTTTATTGTATGTACAATATTTTTAATATGATTTTATCTTTTACGAGTTTCAAACCTGGCTTCTCCTTGAGAATTTAAGTCTCCGTCAATCATAGAGAAAATGATTTAATTGCCTAAATGTTACACTTTCACCCTGAATGTATATTCCTTATTAGCATTAAGAGGATAACTATCATATTTGTTTCGTGCAATAAGTCAATTGGCTACCCCAGTTGAGGTAAATGCCATGATGGTATGAATGAATAAACTATTTGTAATAGTAAGACACTATTGCGCAGATTATTTACTTTCTTTTTTCTATTGAAAAAGCTTTTAAATCTCACGAGTAGTATTATTACTTTTTGAATCACCTTATTTTTTATGAAATTCCAACAAAAAAGATTTAAAGATTTAGCTTATCTACCAACGACTCTTGGTGAAAATTCATTATAAAAAGAATAATGCAGCAAAATATTGAGTTCCTTTAATGATTTCATTAATTTTGAGCCGGTTTTCAATAGCTTCCGCTCTTATCGTCAGGCAAATTAAATATTGTTTTGATTTGCATTTGATTGACCTTGAGAGCGAAAAATTGTGAATGCCACCTCACAAATTAATAAATTTGGGTTAGTTGGAAGAGATCCTTTGCGATAAACTCGCCCTTATTTCAATGCATTTTTCTTTAAAATTGTTTGTATTGTAAACAATGTACATATAGTAAAGAATGAATTAATAAATAAATAAAATTACCAGTAGAATAACTATGTATAATTAGAGTTGGTCGTTATAACGAGGAACGCGTGATATATTAAATTATTTTTACGGAGCTTGGTAGCAGAATATCGATATATCACATCACACTATTATCGAGTGATTTCTGACGACGACCCGCTACTTCGTTCCGAACGACGTGAATTATCACAGATATCAAATTTTCTATGGAAAATCATTTAGGTATTAATAATAGTGTTACTTATCACACCGCCATACATTTTACTATGGACGACCATTTAGGTATTCCCGATGACGTTACAAATCACGCGGCGATACATTTTAGTATGGAAAATAATATTTAGGTATTATTTGAAAAGGAACGCGTTCTTTTTTTCGCCTCAAAACGGTACTACTACGGACATCTGTTGATTGACACAAAAGTAGAATGAGTTCGAGATACGGGTAGATAATTATTCATAACCCTTTTATCACCTGAGTGGTCAAAGGACTATCTCCACTCATGATTTTACATGTTTATTTTTCATAAAATTAAATTAAAAACTTTTAATCTAAATTAATATAGTAAAAAATCTTTTACTATATTAATTTTATGATTGATGTAATTTAAAAGAGATTATTTTAATCTTTTAATTATAACTATTTATATTAGATATTATTAGAAAAGTTGACAGACAAAAAAATAAGACAGTCCGGATGGGGGACAAACCTCATCGCTGAGTTTAAGATCTAAAATGACTTTATTTTTTCGAACTTTCCTTTTTTATTTGCGCGTTTAATCTTGCGTATCTTATTATTGATCGTCGCCAGATAGAAAATATTTTTGAACATAACCAGGTAATTTTTTTTATGGGGGGGGGGGGGGGTGATAACGGTAGCTTTTCTAATAACAGAATATAAATAAATAACAGTCGCTTACGTTCCATTATTTTCAAGGAGCCGTTATTCCCAACTCTATGTATAATGGGTTAGTTGAAATATATCGCGCTTCTGCGATAAACTCGCCCATTGCACAATATTTATTTGTCTAGTTTAAATTGTTTATTTTCTCCTTGTATACTATTTTTGTGCAATAAAGTTTTTTAGTATTATTATTATTAATTAATCAATGTTTTTTACATACATACATACATACCTCTTCTTCCCCTTGTCCTAGTTGAGTCGGGGGCCCATTGCGCCTAGGTACCTCCTGCAGAGATCCCTGTCCACCGCTGCTTCCAGGACCTCTGGCCACTCCAAACCAAGTCTTTCATCACACAAGTTTGACACCTGCCCTTGCCAGCTTCTTCTAGGGCGGCCCACCGGTCTTCTGCCCTCTCCCACAGCCTCCAAAGATCTAAGTGGTAGTCTGTCCTCTGGCATGCGGAGAACGTGACCCAGCCATCGCAACTGCGACCTCTCTATATGCGGGAGTACCGGTTCCACAATGTTTTTTTTCTTTTTTAATTATTTAGAAAGTTCAAAAACAAATAATCAAGCTCAATGGATGCAAAATTGTACAGAAAAAACTTATTTTCCTTTTATTTTGTATGTTTAACCTATACCTATATAAATATGTTAAACAAAACTTATAAAAATGACACACAACTTTGCAAACTTACGAACGAACTCAAATACTTGTATGAATGTTCTACTACACGCAGGTATTTTTTTATTTATGTTTGAGTTTAATATTAGATTTGCAAACTTGAATGAAATTATTTGATTAGATGTACCTATAATATAATTAGTTTTTTTCTTTTTAATTCAACGTAACGGTAAGAATACCTAGAAAATAATAGTTTATTCAGTTATTTCAAATAATATAAGTTATTATTGTTGACAGCAGTCGCGCAGGAGAGAAAAAGATGGAAGAATATGGAAGAGGCCTACATCCAGCAGTGGAGAGATGGCTAGAGATGATGATGATGATGATGATGATGATTATTAAGAATACGAAATGGAGCTTTGCGAGCAAAGCTTTTTTTGGAATTCAATTTAGAAAATTTAATTATGTAGGTAGCATTTTATTTTACTCATTTATTTCATTTTCAAAATAAGACATTTAAGCACGCATGTAGATAATGTAAAACATGACTGAAATGAATGCGTAATTTTAATGGTAAATTTGTATATTTTATGATGAAAACTAGTTTGATGAGAGTCTCCAGCTTTAAAATTGAAGGTTCCTGGCTCGAATTTCACTGCCGAACTACGTCCACTTTCACTATACAAATCATTGCTGAGTGTGAGTTTGGTTTGGAATAAATACAGATTTAACTGTCATTTTGATTTTTGGTTATTTGGAAGATATCGCGTCTCTGCGGTGAACTCGCCCATCGTGCAAAATTATTTGTACACGAGTAGGTATACCATTTTATTGTCTTATTTTTTTGTCTGAATATTTTGTACAATAAAGTTTATTATTACATATAATTATGATTACATTACGATGTTATATTTTTAATAATTACGAACAGTTTTTTAATATCTCTTCTTCTTCCTGGCACTGTCCCAACTTATTACCGCTGAAGGCTGTTGGGGTAGGCTCTTCTCGTTCTGAGGTTATTATACGTTCTTCTGTTTCCTATATCCTCTTCATCCAGGCCATTTCTCCGCAGGATTTTATAGCATTGTGTCATACAGGTATTCTTTGGTCTCCCTCTTGATGGATTTCGAGGGAGATTTTTTTTTTAAATTATTAACAGTTTTATTCCGTAGAGCACCCCGTAAAGAATTGGTCTCCCACTCTTCTGCGTAAGTTTTTGAGTGTCCTGCAGAAGGCAAGAGTTCGAAAAAATTACGACATTTTACATCTTAAACTCAGCCATGAGGTTTGCCACTCGTCCTGAATGTAATGTTTTTATATTGACACGGAGAGGACAGCTTGCATGTTTATTATAGGTATACAGCTGGTCTGCTGGCTACCTCACTTGTGGGATATGCCGTGATGGTATATGTAGTAGTAGTAGTATTATTAATAGGAATAAAGGGAAAAGATATAATATGATAATTAAACTCCTTACATTAAGTAAGTCCTATAAACATTAATTTATAACATGAATTCATGAAAATATAATTAATATAACCTACTTACGTACGCAGCTTTTCCTATCCTCTGCTGAAATAAGTTGCCCCCAATTTTTTTCAGCCACCTCAGTCCTAAGCTTTCTGCAACCGGTCAGCAGCGATTCTACTTAATATTATTGGACCATTGCGTTGCGGATAATTTTTTTCTGCTATCCACACCAGTCACCACTCAAATACCTTATTTATCCAACTTTGATCTTAAAATTTGTAGTGTATGGAATTTATAAACTGCACCTATGAGTTGAACCTTGCACTTGTTTACATGTAAAGCGAGGAATATTGATGAGTAGCAATACTTTATTTTGCTATATAGGATAGCTTCCTATAGGAAACGGGGCTCATTATAGATACGACCTTGACTTGCACTGGTTCGCTGCGTGATTGACTAAGTTGTGTTCGACATTATAAGTAGGATTTATTATTGAATATATTATTATTTGTGTTAATATAAAATCAGTGTTCGTTATTGAAAAGAACCTACAATATTGTAAACTACACAGTATACAATAAAATTGAGAAACATATCCCACACGTGACCATTTCCACTCTTTCGAAAAAGCTACGCAGTGTATTTTATTTCAAATAATATTCTTTATTTTCTTCTTTTCCGTGTTGTAGTAGATCATCGATCTATTAGTTCGGAAGTTGTTACCTCTTGTGATGCTGAAGACCACCTGTCTTTTCATATTTTTGTTGGTCTTCCTCAGAGCCGTGAACAAACTGGTGTTGCCTTTGTTGCTACATATTATGTATGTGTATGATTTTGTTTTCAGCCATCCGATCTACATAGTCTCCACAGAACCCTCCTAATCCATCTTACAATGTTCTCCGTGTTGTATATTATGATTCAAATCTCAGTATTTCTTATTCTGTCTCTAAAAGTTTTGACCGCAAAAGCACGTAATGTTTTCATCATGAAATATTATTATTAAAGAGTAAAAATAGTAGTGTAGTTTTAGCTTGCATAATTATTAATTAATCATTATTAATTTGATGTTAATATTAATGACGATTGTATCTCTATCGTACTACATTAAATGTAAACATGAACAATGGACTGACTGACAATATGCTCTGTCACACTATTGCACGTATAAAAAGTATAGTTATTAACAAATATACGAGTTTGTTCGAAAATGTGTAAAATGTATGTATGCTTTTTCTTTATTTTTTATGAAAATAATTCTTTAAAATTCGTGCGGTCTTTTATAACAAGATACAATAAGATTTCGCAAATTATATAGTTATTTTAACTATTTGTCTAAATTTTGTATTCTCTTTGCATATTTAAGAGTTACTTTTATTTAAGTTTATTCGATTAACATGTACATGAAATTAAATTAAGTATCTTTTTTGCCATAATAAGTATTGTTGAACTTTTTCTATTTCTTTATGATTCAGTTTGTGTTGTGTCTTGATTTTAATGAAAATGACTGCTATATACATGAAATATAGTATATGTTTCAAACTCCAATATTTTTTATTGAAATAATTTGATTCTCATTAAATACTTGTAGGTACATGCAATTAACACAATTATACCTACATTTTAAATATTATCTATTCCCTCAAAATTGATCAGAGTTCGCACTTTGAGGAGTTATATGAATATTTCTTTATATTGAGTACATTTAATTAATCATTTTTCCGCTTTTTCTAGACAATTAACACTTCATTATGGATCTTTTGGGAATGTTTCTAAAAAACAAATTAAGAGTCCTCAAACATTAATAAATAATGACACTATATATTAGTACCTACCAAGTAGTCAATTTGTAGAAAGAACCGTGAAAACATTTTTCATTATATTTTATACATACATACATACATACCATCACGCCGCTTCCCTCGCGGGGTAGGCAGAAAGGATCGAGCGCCACTTCCTTCTATCCTTGCATACATCTTTCGCTTCCGTCACTGTCATACAATTCCTCATGCATGCTCTCCTGTTCAATGTGCTCAACACGTGACCGTCCTGTAGGATTTGATTTAAATGATCTTGCCATTTAATCCTCGGACGTCCGCGTCTCCGAGCACCATTCCTCTCAGCCAAATATATCTTCTTAGTCATTCTGTCCTCATTCATTCTTTATATTTTAATTAGCTATTTATTTTGATTTTTTTTCGTTAGATAGAATTATTGATTTTTGTTTTTTTCTCGGCGAAACCGGATTTGAAGCTAGTATGAAAATAATTTCAGAATGCATTATGTTTGATTGAAAAATATTATAAACATTGTATAACATCGCACGTATTGTGAATTTTTAAAATCTCATTACTTTAATATGTTTTATTGTACAACTTACTTATGAAATATTAATTGAAATGAAATTGGATTGGTGCAGATGTAATTTTGAGTTATAATTAAACTTAATTTGATAAATAAAAAGTTGTTTAAATAGATGGAATAAAAATCGTGTCATTTTTGGGTAGTAGGTAGAATAAAATAAACAAAATCCGTATTTATAAAATTTCTACAAAATTTACGTCAAGTACGAGTTTTCATATTAAAATGGTCTTCTAGAAGATTTATGGGCATTTTTTATTTTTTGATTATGGAATTTATTTTTTGTAATTTAATTCCTAATGACGGCCAATGTGACACGAAAGCAACGCTGTTGCATTTAAGACACGAGATTTGGGTATCGATTCCCGACCAAGGTAAAATTATGTATGTCCTTTTTCAAATTGTGCTAGGTGTGGAAAGCGTCTCTGCAAATGACTCCGGTATTGGTGACGTTCGGGTTCAGCGGCCTTAGTGTTCATAATGCAAGGTTCATTATCTTAATTAGGGACTACATATCTCGATTATTCTGAATTTATATATATCTTGTAACACTATTCAGAGAAGCACGCTTAAAGTCAAAGTCCGTAGGCTGGAGGTTTACCTGGGTGAAAAACGCAAGAATTTACGTACGAAAGGACGTGGACGAACCAGCTATTGCCATTACATCGTTAAAAGACCTGGAGAATATTTTTTAAAATCTAATTTTGTTGCATTTTACAATGTAATTCCTATTATAATATTTGTCTGTTCCCTTATTTCCCCTTTTCCTTCATTTCATTGGTGTGTGAACAGCTCTATAGGTGTATTATCTTATAAGCCACACTGTTGTGTCACTACTATTGTACGACTTGCGTTACATTAATTATAGGCGCATTAAAGGTATATTATCAAAACTGTAGAGGGCTTGGAAGCAAGACCAGCGTTTTTTGCTCAAATATTATTGTTGGAGGTTATGACATTGTAATCCTCACGGAAACATGGCTCAACGCTAGTGTTCAGAATAGTGAACTTTTTAACGACGATTATAATATATTTCGCAGAGACAGGGATCTCAAGGCTACAAACAAGCGTGACGGGGGAGGCGTGCTTGTGGCGGTATCGCGTAATTTTGATTGTGTGCGGGAGCCAAAGTGGGAGACCTCGGGTGAGGACCTTTTTGTTGCGTTATCATTGGTATCTAAAAACGACAATACTGGTCGTGGGAAATGTGGTCTCGTGTTGGGGGTGGTTTACTTTCCTCCGGGCACTTCTATATGCGAGTACGAACGACACTTTAACAAAATATCTGATACATTTATGGAGGATAGAAATAATATTCACTTGTGTATTATAGGTGATTATAATATTCCAAACGCTCAGTGGGTTAAAGATGATGATGGTCGGACGGATATACAGGGTTCGCGGCGTGGCCCCCATGTGCGTCTTCTCGTGGAAGCAATACGCTTCATGAACGTTGAACAATATTATTTTATAAAGAACAAAAATAATTCTATCTTGGATCTGGTGCTATCGGATTTGAATTGCGATGTTGAAAGATGTGACTTTCCATTGGTGCCTGAGGACGGACATCATCCTCCTCTATTGGTTAACATTCCTATTATTGTGAACGAAACCCATCTAAGTATTAATCGTAAGGCCAAATACAATTATCGTAAGGCGAATTTTGACCAAATCAATGCAAAACTTGCCACTGTTGATTGGAATGACTTGTTGAATAGAGGAAATACTAACGATGCTGTGAACACTTTCTATGAAGTATTGTTTTCAGTTATTGATGCTCACACTCCCAAGAAAATTCTCAATCTTCTGGCTTTCCACATTGGTACAAGAAGCCTACAGTTTTATTGGCCAGGATGAGGAATAAATATTGGGGGCTGTGGAAAAAGTTTCATAACCAGTGTGATTATGCTGTTTTCTCTACGTACAGAGCAAAACTAAAACAGGCACATAGAGGAGATCGCAAAATGTATTTAGATAGTTTAGAAAAATCAATTAAAAATAATATTAAGCCCTTTTTCTCTTACATCAACCATATGAAAACTTCTAACGGTTACCCCAGAAATATGCACTTCAATGGTGTTCATTCAAGTGATCCAAAAACAATTGCAGGTCTTTTCTGTTCTTTTTTTCAGTCTGTCTTCAATGAAAAAGTTTATGACGACATCGACATCATTGATGATGCACTCGCTCTACCTTCAGCCTGCTTACCCGGTCTAACAATTTTGTGTTCTGAAGTTTATGATAAATTGATAAATCTTGATATTAATAAGGGCATAGGTCCAGATGGATTATCTTCATTGGTACTAAGAAGATGTGCGCCACACATAGCTAAACCTTTACAAATTATTTTTAATATGAGTGTTAGAGAGGGATGTTTTCCAAAAATCTGGAAAACTGCCAATATTACTCCCATACATAAGACGGGCGACAAGTCCGATATGAGTAACTACAGACCTACATATATCCATTCTTTCTCCTGTATCAAAGGTATTTGAGTCTGTCGTGAAGGATCGTTTGGCGCATTTTTTGGGACCGCGGTTGCTGGAGGAGCAGCATGGGTTTGTGGGGGGTAGGTCTACGGTCACTAATCTTTTGGTGTACTCAGAGTATTTGTTTTCTTCCATGGATGAGCGAATACAAGTTGATTCTGTCTATACTGATTTTAAGAAAGCCTTTGATAAGGTGGACCATTCCATTCTACTCAATAGGCTCTCCAAATATGGTATTCACGGCGATCTTTTGAGATGGTTGAAATCGTATTTGACCGACAGATTGATGTCCGTGACGATGAACGGATTTAATTCTGATAATGTTCCAGTGACGTCCGGAGGGCCTCAGGGTTCAGTGTTGGGGCCATTGCTGTTTTCGACATTTATTAATGACATAGGTGACTGCATACGTCATTCCCAGTTTCTGCTTTTTGCCGATGACCTCAAGATATATCGGCAAATACGTTGTATTGAGGATGCTGAGAAACTGGAGGAGGATCTTGGTAGGATCTATGATTACTGTGTCGTTAATAAGCTAGAGTTAAATTTAAAAAAGTGTAATTCGATTTCTTTTACGAAAAATAAAAAAATTATTAATCATAAATATACTATTAACGGTCAAATTTTGATCCAACTAGAGAAAATACGAGACTTAGGCATTACGTTTGATAGCAGGCTTCATTTTGAGGCGCATGTTGAGGATATCACGGAACAATGTAACAGAACATTGGGCTTCATTTTAAGAACAACTAAAGAGTTCAAAGATCCTAAGACTATGACAGTACTATATGTCGCACTCGTCAGAACACGGCTTGAATATTGTTCTACAATTTGGAACCCGTTATATGATAAATATATCTTAGCAATTGAACGTGTACAGCGTAAATTTCTACGAATGTGTGGACGAAGGTACGGTGATGCATTCTGTGGGAACCTATTGGAGCTCTCAAAGCGCCGTGAATTGATGGATGCGTGCATTTTGAGGAAGGTATGTACATCAGAGGTTGATGTCCCTCAAATATTGACCAAAATCGGTTTTCGCATACCTTCAGTAAGAAGAACTAACCGGCCTCTAAACGTAAGTATAGCTCATACTAATGCTGGTTTGCGTAACCCCCTCTACCGTATATTAAGCAACTACAACGATAGATTTTGTGACGTCGACATGTTTGCGAGCAATCCTCGTGGCTTTAAAATATCTGTTTTGCAGATTTTGAACAGTATATAATTGACTGCCTACTTATTTGATGGTGTTCCACTTATCCCAATGATTTTCCCCTTTCCATTCTCTTGCTGTTTGTCAGGGTAAGGATTTTTTTAGTTTTTTTACTTTTGAATTTTTAATCTTTTTACTTTTTAAATTTTTTTTTAAATTTTTAATGGTTTTTTATTGATTTGTTCTTTAATTGAATAGTTTTTCAGTTTTTTTTTAATTGTTCAATTTTAATTGTGGATTTGTAATGACTATTAATTTTTGAGTGTTGTTTATTGTATTACTACTGTTTTATTGTTATTTTATAAATTAAATTAAATTTTATTATAGATGACAACTTTATGGGCTTAAAATATTGTGATTAGTGAAAATTGTACGCACTTTTAAATAGGGTAATACATTGTTTATATTATTTTGTCTCTTGTGTATTGTTTCAACTTACATGTATTATCTGAAGTGTGTCATTGGTGAATGAATGAATAAATGAATAAAAAAACACTTAATCCCATATTTATATTTATTTAACACTTTTATCCCTCTATATTTCCCTCCAATTCTTTCTTCGACTCAAGTCCCCTTTTTCATACATTGTCCAGCTAAATCAGTCTGCAGAGCTTGAGTCTCAAGTCAGGGATGATTGTAGAGTTGCATAGATTGGTTTCACAAATTAAAAGAAAAGGTTAAGTTAAACGAGGAACATTTATTGATAGTTTAGTTTTACAATGTCTGGCTCAGATACACACACAATAGTTATTTACATTTTCACAATTAACTTATTAACTACACAACAGGATCTACTTAAATTAATCAATTACAAGTTTATTTAGTCACTGCTTATTGTTTAGATTGCAACGGGTTTCAATTATCTTTTAAACACTTTATTAACACTAAGTTTTATTATTTTTTTGGGGCTCGCTGACGTGAAACACGTCAGCGAGCCCGCGAGGCCGGAGAAAGAGAGTGAAGTTGGTTGCAGATGGTCAACCAAGAGAATTTTTAACAGAAGTCAAAACAAAGTTTAAATTAATTTTAGCGGGATTCTTTCCTTCAAAAAGTCAAATTGTAACTATGTAAATTTAATACGGAAATACCCTAATAATTATGTACTGTTATTTTTAACTACGACATTGTTTCGTGTTTATTTATAAAATGAATGCTTTTGCTGTTAACAAAATAAAAAATATATATTTTACATTCAGCTAAATTATATACTTAATTAATTTGGACGTGTTTTTATATTGCCATCTTCAAAAAAAGACAAAATCTATACCCTAATGCTGTGTCCCAGTAACGGTAGATAGACAGAATGGAACGCAATATTTAATACCTACATACATAACATAACTAAAAAATTATTAACATGAACCTATAGAAAACTTAAATAAAAATGATAAGGTACATAACGGAACATAAAATTGACAAAAAATGGTAATGTAATGTAGTATTTAATTTAATTATCAAAATATGTGGAGGGGATGTTACACCAAATATATTAGATATAGAACATCCGGAATAAAATACACAGGGCTTGAGGAATTTGAAGATGGAATTGATACTTACCCCTCTCCTGTGTTCTCCAATGTGTGGACTGTAATTTGTAGTTGTTGTTGTAATTGTTTTTGAGGAGTCACTTATTTTTATTTTTGAATTGAAATGTGATTGATTGAATAAAATTGTATTAGATTGTTCCGCCGAAAATAGTGAAAGATGTTAAACAGCTTGCGAACCGTATGTATACTGTTGTAATGTAAGTACCAAGGGATAGGTTATGGCCAAGGTGACAATAATAAGATAATATCACGGGACCCAGGGCATGTAGGTAGGATAAGATTTTAGCCCTCTACTTCCCCAGTTACTTAACCATGCACCTAACTAAATTAAATATTCGTAATATTTAACAATATGCATTTCGTCAGAAATGCCGTGAGAAAAAAGGTGATTCAATAGGCGTAGAGTCGACGTAAATGGAGCAATTAGATTTCTGCCACGTGTTTCTGATATAAACGTAAAGGGGTAGAGGATGATGATGATGAGTATGTTAAATTCAATTTGCTTAAAAAAAGTCAATAAAAATATTGATATTGTTTTTTACGTAGAAAGGTTGTTATTAAAGGTTTTAAATCCTAAAAGCACCCGAATAACACACTTTATCCAATTGGACCCTTTCAAGTACATATCGCTCGCTTACAAGAACAGTGACATATCTCAAAAAAGGTAGTTTTGAGATTAACTCCTTCAAAGTTTTTAAATTAATATAAAATATCTACATAATGCGCATTAATAAATCGATCTCTTACCGCCCTGACTCCACTACTGATGATGTACTATATGGACCATCAATCTTAAAATCAGAAGTTCTTCATGCTATATCAACATCTGTGATTAGGAAGTCGTGTGGACCAGACGAAATCCCAACTGAAATATTGAAACTCACCAATGAGCAAAACATTGACTACTTGCTAAGGTTATTTAATACTATCTATGACACAGGGATTATTTCTCACGATTGGTTAATGTCAACATTTGTCACACTGCCCAAGAAGTAACACCTTAAAAAGTGCAATGACTATTGCCTAATTAGTCTTATGAGTCATGTAGGTACTTAAATTGGAAAAAAATCATCCAATACTTCCACAAAATAATATATAACATAAATATTTCAAAAGGTTTCATGTTAAGAAAATGTCATCTGAAACATTCTAGGTAGTAAAAATAACGTTTCTTTTAGAAAGGAAAAGAAAAAATCAGAGACATTTCTAGATATGCAGTTGTCCACAAATTTATTTTTTATTATTGTTTGAAATGATTTGTTTTATATATTGATATTTCACAAAAAAATACCATTTAAATGCAAAACATAAGAAAACTGTTTGTCTTATTATACCGGGTTAGTTGGAAGACATCGCATTTTAGCGATAAACTCGCCCTCTGTACATTGAATTGTATAAATGATATTTTCTATGTAAATTTGTGTTATTGTAAACAATGTACAGTGAAGAATAAAATAAATATATTTTGCACAAAAATATGCTGTACATAAATAATTCATTATCCATGTGAATAAAACTTAATTGAACCATTGTACATTTTTGTTGTGATTGATAAACTAGCACATTATAAAGATGTAAAAGTGATACATGTGCTATCTCTCTCGCACCGAAATATGATAATGAGGGTTAGAGACAACATAGATTTTTTAAAAAATACAGTTATTGTGTATTTTTTAATTAATATTCTCTTTTTTCGCTTTATGGCGTTGTTTTCGCAAGCAAGCGAGTCATATGTACACATGCTCGATGTTTTTAGCAACCTTTCAAGATCTATAGATTAAGGGTGTGTTAAGTGATTAAGCCATCTTTCACAATTTGGTATTGGTCTTGGAGTATGTAGTATATATTATGTAGTTCAACCCTTAGATGTGTCAGGCGATGGACTTTCTCGAACTTTCTGAAGGATTATGTTCGTACTTAGATACATATTAGGGATAGATTCTGTACTATTAACTTAGAAATTCAGCTGTCAGTCAAGTTAGATTTCGATCGTTTGAGAAAATCTACTAAACCTGAGTGTTCTTGATTAAATACCTACACATGCTATGGAGTTTCTTAATCTCTTATCAAACGAATAGATCATAATAAGCCCGATTCATGTATTTTAACGTGAAAAACAAATAAAAATTATGTATCTAATGGACACCGCTGTTCCAAATACACATTAAATACAAACAACCGTTGAATCTCCCTGACATAGACAGCAACAATGATTGCAATATGTGCATCCTCAGGTTTACTCAAGAAATAATCATTGATTATCAAATTGATAAATCAGTACATCGAAATTAAAAATATACAATGTGTGAAAACGTATGTTTTTCCTTGATTATTTTTTTGGTATCCAGAATTACGATATTTACATATGTTAATAAATTAGAAAAATGTACTTTTCATATCCGGGAAGGTGTAGGTATATTTTATGAATGTTCGCATAAAAGGCATTTGTTTTTATCTATCTTGCCGCAGTAGACGACGATTTATATTAATAATCACATACATTTAAACAAACAGACACAAATCTTTATTTGTTTTACGCCATTGGTATGACTATTTACAAAGTTGCGTCGCGACCTAAAAACGCAAGGCCGTCACAAATCATTCTCGGAAGCCTGAACAAGTTTCAGCGAGAATTTTCATAATTTCAGCGACGGCGTCTGTAGGTATACATACATAAATTGGTTATTTTTGACACAATGCTATAAACTTTTGTCACGATTTAAAGTTTCAACTATTATTTAATTAATGACATTATTACTATGTTCGTGATTTGTCGAAATTGTGTCGCGTGAAGCTTTAAACTTTCAAAGTTTATACGATTGTGTAGGTCCTTCTTAACAGAAGTTGGGTGTACTTCAATTTATTGTCAATAACACTATTGGTTGGATGAAACTCGCAAGATATTAACTGTTAATAACCAAGTAGTACTAATATTTTATGCATTTGTATATTTTAAGATATAAGCATAGAGCTAAATGAATCTTAAGTGATATAATTATATTATACAAATAAATATATAAGAAAACTTTTTTAAAAATGTGCTAGAAATAGTTCTGGCTCAATTTCTGACTTTAAATCCCATCGTTTAACTCAAGTTTGTTCTAACTATTTTTTTTTATTTTAAAATATAAGCTCATTTATTGATCTCTTAATTTAATATATTTTTTTTTAACTTTTGTGCTAGTTTCAAGATTATAAGTTATTTTTGTCACTCTACATCCCTCAAATTCTCCGCTAACTCCTACTTTTTTCTCATTATTAAAATTTACTAACAGCCATTTTCTGATATTTATAGTCTTCTTGATGAATAGCTTTTGCTTAAATTTACTTAATAGCTTTTGCTAAGAAAACTTAGATTTATATTTAGTCTTGTTCTGCTGGCCATCCTCACTTGTGAGATATGCCGTGATTATAAAGTAGTAATAGAAGATTTAAACATTTTTTTTAAAAAGCTAAAAAAATTCTTTAATGTGTGCCCATTTGCAGTGGTCGACAAAACAAAACTTTGTCCTGATCAGTACTGTGACATATATGAACACAACTTTTTAAAAGCAAATGCTCAATTCATAATAATTTGTGCTTAAAATATTCTCAAATAAGTTAAAAAATAAATCTTATTTAAACTGGATAACTTTGGTGTAGTAACCAAAGTTTCAATCGTGTAAGCGATCAAAAAACGCATAATCAAGTTCTTCTAAATATGAGAAAAATCAATAAAACTATGTAAAAAAATATCACAAGGTATGCAAAAAAACTACTAATTGGAATATATATTATATGTAAGTATTATTCAACCACAATTCAACCACAACCACGTCTAGTGAGGTGGTATAATTTTCCAGGACGGCAGACTCAGAGGATGCACGCTCGAGGGTCGGGGACGTGCGGGGCTCGGTCTCGCCACATGTGGCCCGGCTGAGAACCGCGTGTCTTCGCTGGGAGGGTGGGCGTCTGATGGGCCTGTTTCTTTTTTGATTGTAATACTTATAACTTAAACAATATCTACCTTTGCAGTTTAAATATTTTATGTAGTTTTTTCTTCACATCAATCTTTTCATATATTTTTTATTCTTCTAATGTATATAGGTATAGTGTGTATTTAATTGATTTATAATATCCATACAGATTACGTATACTTTATTTTATAACGTAGTATGTACTTCATTATTTTATTGTTATTTTTTCCTGGAAAATAAATATTCATTCATACATTCATTCATTCAATTATAATCCAAATTGCAGTGATAAATACCCTCCGATATATTTTTTTGTTCTTTAGCTTTAAGCAAGCCTGCTTCTGCAATCTTCAGGGGTCGATGTGCTTAACAATTAGACGCAAAAACACATTAATTTCATTGATGACGCTTATATTGTTGGTATATTATTGAGGTAAAATATTCTTAAGTTATATAGGGTGCGATGTCAGTTATATATTTTTAAGGTTGTGAATTATAATAATTACAATAGCACTGTAATATGCATATTTTATAATTACTAAATAACACGTTAAACTTTTATTTCACCTTAAAAGTGGATACATTTTAAAATTCTACAACAAAACACCGATTATTAACTTTGGAAAAAAACAAAAAATACTCACTGTCGGTTGTGTGAGGGAGGTTTTGGTTGAGTACCTAATATTCTAAATATTTTCACTTATGTTGATGTGGAAATTTAGTAAAATGTGAAAACTGTGTTTAACAATTATTTTATGCATTGAAAATTCTAACATTTTTTACCCATAAAATGACTACTAGTACCTACATTGGTAAAATTTCGTAGGAGAAGCGAAAAATTGTAGGATAAAGAAAATGACAAATAATTGTCATTTTTATTTTACGAGTAGGTACCATCTTATAGTAAAGTAGTTTTTATTATGCCATTAAATTCAAATAAAAGTATTCAGGAATTATCAAGTTATAAGCAAAAAAAAATAATTAAAAATGTTGATTCAGTCCTTCATTCTTATTTTTCTATAAAAAACTAGACATTTGGAGATTGAATCCTTTAGCTGAAATGTTTACACAAATGATTTTAAAACATAAAACTACGTTTACAAAATTGTGGTTTGAAGACTTTATCTGGAGCACCGTCGATATTGTGAATATATTTCCTTTGTCTCCTAGCAAATATAAACAAGTTTTCTCTTCTGTCCTGCAATTATCTTTATTCTAACTTAATATGTATCAATAAATATTTTATGAAAAAAAACAGAGTTAGAACTTATAATGATCTGGGGATTGTCAATTATAAAATCACCTTAATTTTTACTTATTTTCTTTTATTTATTTAGATTCTGATATTTTTCGTAGTACTAAGCCATGCATTTTAGTCAAGATTTTCATTTACCCTAGGAGTGCCTGTATCTGTGACATTATTGCTCCAAAACGGGTTTTCGTCTACGAACTATTTGTCGTGATGAAGTAAAGTTTAGCTTTATAATAATATTATTATTGTTATTATTACTTCCATTAGTTCTTTATTAGGTAACTAATAACAACAACAGTAGAAAGCACACAACATCTAGGTACATACACTACACTAATCGCATTCATTACTGTTATATAATAGTTGGAAGGGTTTTTCATGATATGAAATAAGAAATGTACATATTTAAGGCATCGTCTTTAGAAAATTAATCGGTGTATTTATGCATATTACACTGTTACAGCATCTTCCACAAGTAATCTAGCTAAAAGATTATTTGCAAATAACTTAAATACAGTGAAGAAAACATGAGTTTCCTTTATTTATTTATTTTATCTGAATTCTGGCAAACTGAGTGATTTGTGCTTTCTTTATTTGTGCATCTTCAAGTAATTCAAATTGAATAATTGAAGTTGTGACAATAGTTTTAGATACAAATAATCTATACTCGCATTACCTATTCAAGTCATTATCTCCGTGTCATACAGATATTCGTGATGATTGGAAAATCTGTGGAGATTAAATTCGTTTTTATATTTAAGAAAATATATATATTTATCCATTTTTATATCACAATATCGAAATAAATAAAACAAATCGCAATATACTGCTTAACAACAACAAAGCATCAGGAACTCAAAGCAATAATATACTATAAATATAAATAATATATAGCCCCATCAAAATACACCAAAAATATTTTTATTTACTATACTATACTATACCCTCACGCCGTGTCCCAGGTGGGGTAGGCAGAGAGAACGGAACGCCATGTCGCTCTATCCTTACATACTTCTTTCGCTTCCTCTACATTCATCCAGTTTCTCATACATCCACGCCGATTCCTCTTACTTAACACGCGACCGTCCTTGATAATTTGATCCACGTGGTTAAGCCACGTGGTTCTCGGACGCCCGCTTTCTCACACCCTCTCTTTCAGCTAAATACACCCTCTTCGTCAATCTTACACCATCCATTCGCTCCACATGACCAAACCATCTCAATTTATTTACACGCATTCTATCAACAACACTCCTCTTGCATCCACTCATTCTTCTAATATCCTCATTTCTTACTCTATCACGCAATGTTTTACCTACCATTCTTCTCTTTTTATTTCATATTCGAAATATTTAAAAAATATCTAATACCTTATTTTTAGAGGTTACTTGAAAATTTATAGGGACGAGTGGGGGACTAATATTATTGTTTGCCGGAGAATTTAAGGAGCTTAATACGCTATTTTTCACGAGAGGTTGCTCGTGATACCTATACCTTTTATTTATCAGTAATTAGATGATTATTTCTTGAGTGAACCTAGTGTAACGATTCAACTATTTTCTCCAATATTTGTTCAGTTTTTAAATACCCTTATCGAATAGCCTCGTTATCAAATAACATGCGTTTTCCGGAATCATAGTTTATAATGTTGCATCAAATATTGAACTTAACCGTATAATTGACTCGACTTTTATTGTGATACCATAAAATAACTTATTGTTTTACTACAAATTACAACGTTGTAAAATATTATTTTATATTACTTATAATATTCAACTAACGTGATAACTCCCTTCCTCCTACATGCATTATGAATTTACGTAAGGTGCGCACACTTTTCTACCCAATACAGAAAGCATTTATACTAGTATAGTAGAAATAGTAATAATTACAAACTAGTCACGCTAAATGTAAGCAAGTTGCGGCTTAGTCACGATTCCATATTACGTTTGGTTAGCAAGTACTCATACTTAGTATAGCAAAGAATTGTTGAGCGTCCTTGGATGTTTGTTTTCATATTAAACCGTACGTACATTAAGTTTTGAAGAAATACTATGTACCTACCAATCGCATATATTCGGATGTAAGTATATAATTATATTTTAATCTCCCTTTAAAGCTTCACTCGGGAGTACGGAACAGAATAATTCGGTTTCCTCCTTTAGAGCGTTTCTGTGCCTTTTGAGTCACAACTTTCCACACCTAAATTTTAAAAACGTAAATTTTTCTCATCGGTTTGAATTCCATCCATCCTAAATGTTTGTCAGTAGCCTGGAGGTAGAGTCTCGGCCTCGTGAACAAGGGGTCCGTGGTTCGATACCAGGTGCCGGCAAACTCCCCTTTCACGACACAAGCTTTTAGTAGCTTACTGTGAAAGGTGTATAAGTTTGTATTTGGGTTTATAACAAAAACCAAGATACATCTTTTTAAAAAAATGTCTTAATAATTCAAGAGTTTTTGTGTTTACACTGTGGAGATTAAACAGTGCTCAATAATATAATTTTATATTTTATTTAATAAAATCAAAAATGTCTTTTTTTTATTTCTGACACGAAGAGGACAGCTTGCAAGTTTGTTACATACCTCACTTGTGGTATCCAGCAAGTCTACATTGAGATGTATTAATTAGGTATATCATTGAAGACTACGTTTGCGCATAAGATGCACGTAATTTGTCATATTTTTAAACTAAAAGCTTGTGTCGTTTAAGGGGAATTTGCTGGCACCTGGGATCGAACCAGGAACTTCTCGTGCACGAGATCAATACTCTAGCTCCAGGCTACAGGATAACTTAATGATTGTAGAGTTCCTACTTGAAGACTAATTTTAATGAAATGAAAAATGAAAAAATGATAAATAAAACATTCCTACTCTTCTACTATTCGATCTCGGCGTATACCGCATGTAACGTAAACAGCAGACCGGCTGTACGAAATAAACATGCAAGCAGTCCTCTCTGTACCAACAAAAAAATAAGTCGATCCGGATGGGTGGCAAACCTCATCCCTAAATATAAGATATAATTTTTATTTTTTAAAATAACTGCCTTTTACAAGTCTCTCGAAAATTTACATAAAAGAATGAGCCAAAAAAAACTATTCCTATCAAAAATAAAAAAATTGACAATATTTTTGTTATGAAATGCATTTCAAAATAATAAATAAACCTGCATAGATAAACAAATAGATAGATTGATAATATTAATATTGACATTGTGTACATATGTATTATTTTCTGCATAATTTAAGCTGCCATAATAATAAATTAATGAAAATATATTGCGCATTTGGTTATTAATTATCATTGTTAAGGTAGATGATAAAAAACGAACATATGTTTTAGACTGTTTGTTAATGCGTACCGACATCAAAATATTTTTTGTTTGTCCTTATACTCGAATATATATTTTGTTAGCGATGATGTAGGCTAATTTGTTTCATTGGCACCGCCGTTTCACGATCTTTCGACTGTCTCAAGGGCACTAGTGAAGTGAACAAGGCAGATTTCATTTTGCTTCCGAAACCGGTAACTTAGTGCCGCAGATCGGTACACAGCCTATTCCATGTTAAAGGACTTGCATATTTAATATTGTATCTTCTCCTTCTTCTCTATGTGTCTTGTCAGGTCCCCCCGACGTTGACGACCACTTGGGAGAAATCCCTCCTGTTCCGGACAGCACGAAACAGCTCCTCCACACCTCTCATCCCGGTCCACTCCTGAATGTTCCGGAGCCAGGAAAGCCGCCTTCTTCCAACCCCTTTACGGCCCTCAATCTTCTCTTCTATGATTAGTTTTAGGATGGTATATTTTTCTCCTCTCATTATGTGACCAAAATACGAAGTTTCATGGAGCTTGATTGTTGTGAAAAATTCTCTATGAGCATTTGCACTACGTAATACTTCAAAGTTACTTGTCATGTCAGTCCAAGATATTCTCAAAATTCTTCGGTGGATCCACATTTCAAACGCCTCCAAGTGGTTAATGGTATTAACCTTGAGGGTCCATGCCTCGACACCATAAAGTAGAACTGACCACACATAACATTTGGTCATTCTTTGTCTAAGTTTCAAATTTATATTATCGTTACAAAGAAGATTCTTCTTCCTATTAAAAGCTACGCGCACTTACGTAGCTACGCGTTACTAATATTGTATACCTACTTATTTTTATCATTTTTTTGTTAGATATGAAGATTGTATTCCTGTTAAAAGACAGCATTATGGCTAGTGTGGTTGATATTTTTTTGTGTTTATTTAAAGCATGTCTATGTTTATATTTAAATGAAATTATGAGGAAAAATATATAAAAAAATATTTATTTTTAATTGTTATTTTATTATAACTCCTTTTATACCGCTTTTCCCGAATGAAAAGTAGAAATTAAATGTCCTCCATTAAACTGGAATCCTTTGATATGCTCCTTGCTGATAAAATCGTATGGATCACACCTTTAAACATTGATAAAACAGCATTCCGTATAACAAAATGTGACAATTTGAAGTCAATCTCTAAAATATTTTGATTGTATATGTTCACATCGTTTAAACCGTCTATCGATGTAAACATATGTTATGATTTAGTAAGCCTTCATAGTCATATATTGAGCATGATCTTGGAAAATAGAAGCTGCATTTTTTTATATTAATCACAATTAAAAAAAAGCGTTTTCTGATACGTATAAGTCACCAAATTTGTATCATCATCATCATCATCGCCCTCAACGCTCCTCTCGGGAGCACAGGGCAGAAACCAGCCTCCTCCATTCAGAGCGTCTCTGTGCCAATTGCGTCACCTCTTCCCACATCATTCCTTGCGCTCTGATATCGTTGTCACAGGAACGGTGTATTGTGAAAGAGGGACGCCCGGGCCTACGGAACCCCTGCGGATGGAAGAACAGTGCTCTTTTTGGCCAACTATCATTGGGCATTCTCAAAACATGTCCCAGCCAGGACCATCGTCTCTCTTGTATTACGGAGATTACAGGTCTCTGCTGGGTGCGCCGGCGCACAGAATCATTTGTAACATGTTCATACCATCTGACATCCAAAATCCTTCTAAGACACTTGTTTTCAAAGCTTAGTATCTTCCACTCTTGAGCCTTGGTTAAGTGCCAAGACTCGCAGCCATATAGAAGGATTGGGATGATGCACGCATTGAACAAGCGACATTTTGTCCTGATGCTGAGTCCAGACGCATTCCAAACTTTGTTCATGTTGTTGAAAGCCCCGCTAGCTGCTCCTATGCGGATTGGTAATAACTGAACGGTAAACACCTTTTTTCTTCATATATGTATACATAATACAGTGTCCGCCCTCCCACGACATTGATTACCACTTGCGAGAATGTATCCCTATCATGGTCAGTCTGAAACAGCTCCTTGACGCTCTGTTTAATATTATAAAGCCAAGAGATACGTCTTCTTCCAACACTTCTTCCACCCTCGAATAAATATACATAACATTCTGCAAAACATGATTTTTTTTTCAATTTAATGTTAATTAAGTCATTACTTGTGGAGAGAGAAGTCTGGGTTGAAGCTAGTACGTAATAAAATAGCAAAAATAAAATGACGCGTAATCAAAAATAATAAATTACTCGACAGAACAACAATATGGCCGATAGAAATAATAATTTATTTATTTTTGTAATAACATATTAGTGTTTTTTATGATTATTGTTTATATTTATTTAACAACTTATTATTTATTTTAATATTGCATAATAAAGTGAAAAAATATTTGTGGGGGTAAATGTACGTACGTTTATTTCACGAAGATAAATATTGTTTGTATTATAGCGATTAATTTAAAATGTTCTCCAATTATCCGACTTCAGGGTGACGAAAAGACTTCAAATGTCGAAAAATGTGTTACCTTAATAAAGTAACAATAAAACTAAAATTCTTGCTTTTGATTGTTTCAATATCAGGTTTCAGTCTAAATATTATTAGTATCATATAACTAGATCAATTGATCAAAACGGAGAAGGTTTACCTGTGATTCTAAGAGATTTACTAAAGGGTGATTGGATGGATGCATTTTGTTGATTTATTTCGATAATACATAAATTAACATAAAACTTAACATATTAGTTTAAAAAATTCTCACAAGAGCCTTATCTCCGCGCCACACTGGCTGACGGTGTGTAGGTACTTTTATTTTTGATCTAAATGTGTATACCTATCACTTGTTTTTTAACATTGCTTTTTTTTACTTTATTAGTCATGTCAAACTATTTTATATGAGCTGTTTAAATTAAACAAATCTTAACACAAAAAATATACACGGAGATATACAAATAGAATGGCGCAGACGAAATAATAGAAGGAAGAAATTAGAGGACGCATTCTAATTTGAATTTGTATTTTGTATGAAACTGTAAGTTTTTTGTGAAAAAAAGGTTTTGTAAAATATTAAAACAGAAGATATTTATCATTTTTATTTCAGTGATGAGGCTTAGGACCTCTCCCGTGCCTCAAAATAAAGCGATTTTTTTATATTCATCTGAGACCGCGAGAACTGAAGCAGAGCCCTTTAGCTACATGATAGTATTTAGGTAATATAAAATATCGGCGGTTATAAAAAATTGTGTATTATTCAACTAAAATGACAATAATATCCAACAATACATTAATCACCCGAAAACACTCGTATTACCCGAATCTACGCATGATCATTTTACATATATGTAAATTAAAAGTTTACAAACATGGTGATGAATTTAGTCGTACTATATTGTGCACTAGAAAGTCGGACAATGGTAACGATGGCAAAGATATGGTCATAATATCGGATTTATGAATTTCTCATTTTTATGATTAATTATTTGATTATACACTCGTTTACCAGTGATCACGGAATCACGGTCACGGAATATCTCACAAGCGGAGTAGTCAGCAGACCAGAGGCCTGAGTCAATAACACATTTTCACGTTACGTTTTCGTTCCGTTAGCGTTCAAATGTACACGATGTTGAGCCAAAGTGTTGATTTCGTGACTATTGTGTATCTTAGCAACGAAATTGACACTTGCTTGCAACATCGTCAGCACCCGAACGCTAACGGAGCGGGAACGTGAGACGAAAGTGTGTTGTTGACTCAGGCCTCAGAGGCCTGAGTCAATAACACATTTTCACGTTACGTTTTCGTTCCGTTAGCGTTCAAATGTACACGATGTTGAGCCAAAGTGTTAATTTTCGTGACTTTTGTGTATCTTAGCAACGAAATTGAAACTTGCTTGCAACTTCGTCTATACTCGAACATTGAAAATGTGTTATTGACTCAGGCGTGTAATAAACATGCAAGCTGTCCTCTCCGTACCAATAAAAAATTGAGACAAAAAATGGGTGACAAACCTCATTACTGAATTTAAGATGTAAAATGTCTTTGGTTTTTCGACCACCTGCCTTTTACACGACACTCGAAAAGTTATGAAAATGAGTGGGAGCCAAATTCTAAATAAGACATTATGGTATAATAAACAGCATTTAAGTTTTTCCATATTGATATGTTAGTAACTAAAATGCCGTCAGTCTTCAAGACAATACTTCTACTTGCATAAAGATAAGCAGAGTCAGTTTGCTAATATTTTAACACAATATTATAAGTAGGTACTATAATAGATTACATGAAAATTCTTCGAAATACAATTGTTCGAATTTACAATTGTTCGAAAAATTATTATTCGATTTAGCAAATCTTCGAATAACATTTGTTCGACTATCAATTATTCGAATTACAATCAATGGAAAGTGAATTGTTCGACTAACATTTGTTAGAAAACCACATTCTTCAAACTATTTTATATAAATATAAATTAATTTTATTTTGATGTTCAGAAGCAGGTCATATTGACACGACTATATTACGTTTCATATAAAACCCCAGCCATACCTCATCCGACTGTGGACGAGTTCATAAAGAACAAATGTTATTTTAGTTTCTTAAGAAAATGAGGCGATTGCGTTCATACCTAATTATAAATAATTTTAAATAATTTTTCTAAACGTTTGACACTATTTGAATATATCGATTGCTAACTGAGTCGTATTATATAATATTACTTCGCTAAGCGAGTCACTTTTCGCCGAAAATAGGAGCAATATTATCTGTCTTCATAATAAAAATTCTAAGAATTGTGTTTCGAATAATTGTTGTTACCAATATAAAGTATGAAAATTCGAACAATTCTGTTTTCTGATAATTGTGGATTCGAATAATTGTCATTCGAAAAAAAGTGAATTCGTACAAATGTTTTTTCGAAGAATTGTCAATTCGAATAATTGCGATTCGAATAATTTTCCTGTCAACCTACTGCCACCCACAGGGTAGAACGATATAGGTAGAGGTATGAGTTATACACATAATATGATATGAACTAATAACTACAACATATATACATACTAGTACCACAATACATACACAGGCTTTCCGTCTTAAGTGTGTAAGTAATGAGGAACCCACTCATGAATGAGTGTGTGCGTGAGTGTGTGTGTGTGTGTGTGAGTGTAGCTATAAGGTAACTACTAACTTGAGAAGGGAATAATAATTTGTTCCTTGCATATAACGCGTGGTGTTGAGTTGTCCGATTAGCGGATTATCAGACTTGTTAACTGAGGAAGAATGTAAAGAATAAAGAAATTTCCTAAAATATCTGTAATGACTCTCAAAGAACGTGTTCTGTCGATTTTTTTGAATCAGTATTTTTACCTCACTTCAGGAAAAAAAACGTATTGATAATAATTAATATCGTGTTTTTTAATAATAAACTGCTTAATTAGGTAGTAACTAGATCTATAAATTTTCTATAAATTATAACATGTGTTCTTTTCTATCAATACCATCATGGCACAAGTGATGTAGCCAGAAGACTTATGTATGTTATATGCATGCAGATTTTCCTTTTTGTGCCAATGTGGTAGCAACATTTTTATTTATTTTCAAACCTTTTTTTCCGACCTTTAACGTTCCACTCGGAACCGCAGAATGTTGGCTATCATACTCTACATAAATGAGTAGGTACATTAATTTTTATGTTCTTATTCGAACTAATTAAGTGTTTTTTTTAATGTTTCTTGTATAACTTCTGTCATTAGAGTCTCCATAGAAAAATATTTACAGTAAGAACAGAGTATAGATTTTTCAGCCTGAAGACAAGAAGAGATCAAGACTTTGACACAACAAACAAGTTATTGGTCTGAAAACACACAAATTGTTGAAAACATTATTTGATTATTTTGTATTTGCTTTAAGAAACTTCAAGGAGAGGTTCCTGTGAACATGCGTTAAACGGGAATGATTTTCGGAAGATATTGTAGTTTATTTAATTCATACGCCTTCGCCGACATACCTGTAATAATATCATTATGTTGGCTCACATGCAAAGTTAGAAGTCGGTAATTTGCGCTTTAGACCCCCATGCTTTCGGTATACGAGTATATTATATGAAGTAGGTACACCTCGGGTAATTTATGCTATCCTGCTAATAAATACTGAGGCGTTTGCCCTGGCATACATTTTATAAAGTTCTATCAACATAGCAATATTTAGGCTTTAAGATTCGCAAGGATTTGAGACTGAACTATAATAGAAAATATAGTGAGTTATTATGGGTGAAATACAAAGTGGAGCTAAGTTACAAAGGCTATTTTTACACCTTAGGCTATTTTTACTCATAGAGTTCAGGATGGTCTTTTTAACAGTCACACCAATTCTATGAACTAGTAAAATAGTTGCATGATAATATTTTTGTGAGTCATAAAATACTTGGAACTTCTTTTATTATTCAATATAGTGACAATCAACTGATTTGGTCTGCAAGGAGTCTGGTTTTTCTTCTCTAATCCTCCTTATTTTTTGCTATTCGCTTTAATTCTACATATGTGCCACTGTTCATGCCCTTCTTTAGTTGATTCATATACGCGTCCCTAGGTTGACCTCTATCATTTCTGCCTTCAGTCCTGCTCTCTGCCATGGTGATAAGCATAAAGTCTGTTATCCGAAATCATGTTTTATCGATAAGAGCGAAAATAAAGTCAGATTTCGTAAACTTATTAAAGTCGGTATAATTTCTACTAAAAAGCATTCGTTTTTCATCATCGCGATATTTGCCGCTAATACTTATAAATATATACTTGATATATTGAGGTACATAGATAGTTCAATTAGATAGATATAGCGTATGTATACTAACCGTTGTATTATTATTATTATATTACGTACATACATCTCTGTCGGGATACACAGCCATTCAGGCAGGCAAGCGTAGCTATAGCCGTAGCATTGAGTGTTGTTAACGTAGCTAGCAGCAAGACCTTATCAGGATAGCCATTAATTTATAAGTCGCGCTATCATTTGACGCCTACAAAAAGCCTCCGCCACTACTAACACTAACACTGCTGCTTCGCGGCGCTGTAAAGAAATGTGGGAGAATGAAAGTATAATGTACATATATACATATATATACCCATTGTAAAACGGGTAATAATAACTAGTACTTTATTATTATGTGAGTTGGAAAACACGTGACTCAAAAAGACTTTTGAATTCATTTTGCTATTTTTTTTATCGGATTTATAAAAAAAACTTTTTTTCCACTGTTGAGAGAGAGGCAAAGTCGTCGAACGAGTCTTAATTTCTCTGTGAATCAAAAATCGTATATAAAATCGCCTAAGGTAATTTTTACTTACGGATGAATATTATTATCCGTATTTATTACACAAGTTTGAAAATCGGCCCTTAAACGGTTCATTGATCATCTTAAATGAATTCTCAGGTAAAACAGAGTAATTGATGGAATGCTTTAATAACACTGGGGTCCAGTTTTGAAATACATTATGACTAGATGAAGATCGTATTTAGATTGTGTCAAAAGTAGCCCTGAAAATTTTACTGATAAATACTAGCTAATTTATATATTTCAATACATTCAGTATTTTACAGGCTGGTTATAACCGGTCAGCGATGAAACGGATATATCAGTTCTAATTTTTAACGGATATATCAGTAAAAAAATCTTAACGGATGTATCAGTCACAACGAACATGTAATGAAATAATAACTTTTACAAACTAAATTAACTTAAGCATAAAGGTACCATTGATTTTCTGGCCAATAACTCTAGGATTGAGCGGTATGTATTAAACCGTAAAAAAACTGACAAAACATTGTTAGAGTGTTCATACCGTTTTCACTTATTTTGAGATAGGTACATAATTAAATTTCACTCGAAGTTTCTCAATGTAATAAAACTTTACATTGACCGAATATCCAACTGTTATCCAGTATCTCGGTTCAGAATCTCGTAGAATATCCGTTATTCAGTATCAGACCAAACCATGACCACTAATTATTACATAATATTATAACACAATGAACAACTTGACGAACTGTTGTCTTCCAGCAAACCAGATATAATATTGTATTAGATATATAATATATTATTATATTCAGTAACGAGACGAATTATAGTGGATTTATTGCCATCTATTTATAATAAGGCTTGATAAGTACAATACATTACAGTAGATAGGTTACACTGGGTACAGTAATAATAATAATAATATGAACTTCATATTGTTGTCTCGAATTGGAATCTTGATGAATGTCATGCACTTTGGTAGGTGGTTATAATATGTACGTATTATTAATAACTTCTCAGACAAAAGGCTTTGGGCCCTGCCATAATTTACTCCAAAGCTTGCTGTTGTTATTATTATTATTTTAGTCATCATCCTATCAACTGATACAGTATCAAGTTGATATTTTCAACCGACGGTACTTGCTGGAAATTCATGTTGAATTAATTATAAATAAAACACTTATTTCTAGTATATCCACAGTGACTTTTTATTGGACGCAAGCCGGCTATCAAGAGCTACAAGAAAAGTAAAGGAATTACAAGTTGGTGACGAATATATTATAAAGTATGATATTAGATAACAACATTGGATCGTCACCAACATGTAATTTCTTTACTTTTCACCAGCCTGATGATGAGAGCGGAAGCTCTTGAAAGCCGGCTCGCGTCCAATAAAAAAGACACTGTGGATATACTATAAATAAGTGTTTTATTTATAATAAATGATACAGTATCAGTAAACTCAATAATAATTTGGATCAATGGAACCCAGAATAGTTAGTGTTTACTTTACTTTGAATTTATTTAAATCAATCAGACACCTCGATTGGAGAAAAATGTTTCCATGGACAACGTTCACCAATTCCGCCATTCTCACTGTCACGATGTAAGGTCCACCAATGAAGAAACAATTTTTGAAAACCATAGAAGAAAAATTAGTAAATATTCTAAACAAAAATTTATTAGTGTTTAAGAAAGTTATTACATTGAATATTATGGAAGTTTGGACCGATTAAAATGGACTGATCGAGGCTCTCTCATAGCAATGCACAGTGTTAAAAAATACAGAAGATGATTGTGCAGTGTGATTTATTTGTCAAAAGGTTATGACTCTATCAGTTATTTTAGAAGAATTAACTATGTAACAGTTACGAGACATTTTGAATGTTTTTTGAGTATTCTACATTGTTGAAATAGCTTTATTTCTCGGATATTTCAGGAGTCCAAGGACTCCTATTTATCCGTTTAGGTGACAATTTATTACTATTTGAACTCTCTGTAGTTTAATACCACTATGCCAGTGTTATCCGTTAGGTACTTGATTATAATCAAGTAACGGATGTGCATTGTAGAATACTTAAAAAACATTATAAAGTTACGACTCTCAGCCATCAGGAAAAACATAAGAGATAGAGAGATAAGAGTTCATATCTAGATAGATTTCACCGTTTTAAAAAGAATCTGAAACATTGTATAATTATTAACGAACTTTTTCACTCAGGCTTAATTTGTTTCGAATGCGAATTAGGAATAAAAAAATGAGTTCAATTGCAAGATGTGGACTACGTATGTATAATATTGTAGAAAAATCAGCTTGCCAAATTCAATAAGCCAGAAGAATTCACGTCGGTACCTTCTTCAAGAAAATCAGAATTCATGTAGGTACCAATAAATTAATGTAAAAATATTGTGGATGATTGTTTTATGGTTAAATCTCTCTAAAGGGCCTACAGAGATCCCGGCTTCAACACTTCCTGCTGCCAATCTACTCCACTATCATGACATACAAGCATTTTGCTTCCTGTACATATTGTGTTTTGGATGTAGGTATTTGTGTTTATTGTTAGCCTAAATACAAAACAAAAAGTAAGAATAAACCAGATAAATAAACCTTTTTAAACCAGATATTAACATTGTTTTTTTTAGAATCAAATCTGTTTGTTTCGCTTCTTCTTTATATTGCTTGACTCGCTACTCATAAAATTGGAATAAAACAGCTTCAAGTTCACCAGTAGTTTACTTTAGAGTCGTTCAGGAAATGGAGCCGTCACTATTATTATTGTCACTCATGTAAATGGTTATTTGCCTCTCTATTCTCCTACATTAATCTTTTATTGCTCCATGGTATAACCCTTAACTTTATGATATGCGGTTTGAGAAAGTCCCAGGTGCGATATTTAGAAAATATAAAATATTTTTAAATTTATTAAAGAAAAACACTTACTTCATTACTCGCGAGTCGGCTTATCAAGAGCTTCCACTTTTGCTAAGTTAATTTGAAGAAATTATATGCAAATACATTAGCAACATGTGTTTGAATATAATTTCTACAATAAACATAATCCTGATGATGAGAGCGGAAGCTCTTGAAAGTTGGCTCGCGATTAATAAAGTCTCTGTGGAAGTATTAAATATAGGTATTCTATTATTTATTTATTTGTACAATTAGCGGTTATAAAAGCCTTTTATTATATATTTTATTATAAATTTAACAGGCATGCAGATTCATTAAAATATTTTTGATAGATTCTATTCTCTTTCCACTATGTGATCTGTGCTGTCACGAATATTTTCGAAATAAAATAAATAAGATATATTAAAAAAATATATGAATGAATAAAACTAACAAGTAGAACTAATCTGACCTCCTATTGATAACATCAACTGGGATCTAGAGGAGCCGATTATTAAAATTGTCTGGAAATTTACTGCACAAGATTAGTGGGCTTTTAGATCCATTGTTTCAGAGGCTAAAATTTTGTTAGGACTAACGTTTGATGATAAAAATAAACAAACAATTATTTGGTATATTTGATTGAGATTCTGAGGAGATGAACCAAGTGACGCCAAGAGAAGTAGACTATGAAGAGTCGTTGCTATAGGGTAAGGTCAATTCGCTTTCAGGTAACTGATTCATTAATTGAAAACACCTCTCTTACGTGGATCTGTCATCTCTGTCAGATTCATAATGACTTCTAAATGGCTGCCGTAAAAATAATTCTTTGACTTTTATCACAACACGTGACCTATACATAATATTACGATGTCGTATCTCGGCCTGATTGTTAGCAAGTCATGTTCTCTCAATATGTTTAGCGTTGAGAATGGTAAAAATTGTACGCGATACTTACTCCTAAGTCCCAAATAAAATATAATGTACCTAGTTTGTTTTACATGTAACATAAGGGTATATTTGTATGATTATTTACCTACATACATACATTTTGTGAACTTTTTCACAGTTGACGGTGCTTTCACTTTTATAGTGTAATATAGTATGATTAGTGATATACTAAAATTTTCAAAGTATTTCACCTTTTGTCGTTGTTTGAGACACGTTTATTTTCATATCTACTACTTGTAAAACAGAAATGATTATAATAATATTGTAATGTTCATCTTTTGTGTTTTATTTTATTTCATATGTTTCTTACGTAGAGAGTTTAGTATATTTCTGAATTTTACAGATCAAATTAAAAATAGGTATAATGTACGAGAGGAAAGTGGAATGAAATTTGATTTAATAACCAAGATGAATGTTGATAAGTTACGATGCTTTAGGCATAAGAATGAATGATGATAGAATGACAAAGGAAATAATTTATTTGGCTGACTGGAATGGTACTCGAAGACGTGGCCATCCGAAAATCAAATGGCAAGATCATAATATAAACCAAATCCTTCGAGACTCGAAAACATTCACTGCCTTAGAACAGAAAAAAAGTCAAGTGAGGGAGTAATGCCATTTCTTATTGTTGTTTTTAGAACACATGTAATTAGATTAAGAAAAAAATATTTTTACTTATAAGTACCTATTGATTTTTGTAGCAGTTAAGTTTTAAGTACAAATATAAATAATTTAAATGCCTCTATCACGTCGGAACTTTGTGGAGAACAATATGAATCTCAAATCATTAATTGAGAGATAAAGTTTAATCCACTTTTGATGATAAAGTTAGGGTGATTCGGACAGCTTTAATTGCATGCAATAACTCAAAATACTAAACTTGTTTTAAGAGTCGATACTAACCATAATTTTCATCAATTAATCATATAATAAGTTGTGTTATATACTATCTAGGAGAAAAAGACGTATACACTTTGAATTCAGAAAACTCCGTGTAACCAAATATAACAAAAATGGGTTTGAAACATTTTAACTTTTAGTCAATATCATATTCTGGCTAAATTTATATGTAGGTCAGTAAAATAAGCATATTTTAATTATCTATTTACATATTCTATACAATTTTTCCGTTGAGCACTCAGCAAAGAATTAGCCTTCCATTCTATTCTGTAAGTTTTCGAGTGTCTTTTTAAGTTTGGAGTTCAAAAAAATATTTTTACGGCATTTTATATCTTTAATTCAGCAATGAAGTTTGCCACCCTTCCTAAATAAAGAAGGTAATTTCCTTGTGCTGATAGGCCGATTAGCCCACGTGTGGCATATGCCCTGATGGTTAAGTAATAGCAATAGAAGTTAATAATAATAATAATAAAATGTAGAATGTATAAAATGTTCAAAATGTAGAATCTAATATCGTTTTGTTAAATAAATGAAATATGAGATAATAATAATAATCTTTATTCAAATAATATCGTCTTTACATTTTCATAATAACACAGCTGAACATGCTTAATACAATCATAATAAAATGTCTTCCACACTAGCCATAGGGCTGTGTTGTGGCAGAAATACCAATTAAATATTAAACAATAGAATTATTGAAGTTAGCAAAAATAAAAAAAGAAAGCTAAAACCTTATAATAAATTAATAAAAACGACTATGCAGTAAAAAAAAACAATTACTTACAAACATGTCTCAGCGACACTGTCAATTATAAAGTTCGATAAACACTTCATAAAGAATGGTTAAGGATAGATGTATATCATCGCTGAAAGTGTCAATTTAATTATACATACGTAATGTTTTATGAACACTAGAAATATTCGAATGAACACCTTCGTTTCCTGTCCTTACACGGGAATAATTCTTCGGAGAATGCTCAGAATCGTCACCGAATGTTTGAAGATTAATGATTGATTGACGTTCGCATACTACTATTTGGATGCAACCATTGACGAGCTTTTTAAACTTTTTGTTTCCCGTAGACGTCGCGTCGCAAACTCGAACTTACGGATGTATGATTCCGTTACTCTCCCACTGTACCCATCTATTATTATTAATTAACTTTTATTATTATTATTATTCTGTTAAGACCACCTGACACGATGTTCAAATTCATCTGTACGACAATATTATTATAACTTAACCTAATAGTACCTACCTATTGTGAATTGCTTGCTGCTGCAATACGATCAGAATCACTTCGGCAGAAGTAATTGAAAGGGACACCGAGGATATCCTGTACAAATCCTAGTTGACTAACGACCACAATTCCACTACCGTGCCGATGTAACACAGCGGAGTATGTTGTAATACATAATAATAATATGTATATATACCTACAATGGGTTCAGAGGTGCGTTCAGAGCGTAACGCTTACATAAATTAATATATGGTGCAATTGGCACAGGTATATTCATTCAAATATTTTTGATAGATTTTGTTTTTTTTTTAACCGCTGAATTTTCTATCAAATCGAAACGAAAAAACCTTCGAGCTTTATTACGTATTAATAATAATTTTGTTGAATGCATGAAGGCCTGATCCAGAATCAATTGATGCGGAAATTTTGTATGTTAATTAATCCGTTGAAAATGTTATCTATATTATTATTTTATAACGTACATATTCAATTATCGGCTTTTGTTTTTTATTACTCGTGAAAAATAATATATTTGAAAGATTTTTTAAACTGAAAAATAAACTTAACACCCAATGATAAATCAAATGTAATCTTTTCTCTAGCACTTAGAATAATTTCTTTGAGTTTTCTGATATTCTATGAAACGTAAAATTCTAGAAAAATATGTAACGAATATGATAATAATAACGATTCAGACATTTGCCTAGTGAGGCTGGTGCGTGTGTCGATTGCATAGTCTTTATTTCCTTGTGTCTTCGGGCGTTCACCCGCATCGTCTGTTTGTTATGAACTTTTTTTTTGTTTTATAAAAAGAAAAGCAATAAAAATTAAAAAGTTATGTAAAATAGTGTCAATGCTTATGCA
This sequence comes from Athripsodes cinereus, assembly GCA_947579605.1. Classification (NCBI taxonomy): domain Eukaryota; kingdom Metazoa; phylum Arthropoda; class Insecta; order Trichoptera; family Leptoceridae; genus Athripsodes; species Athripsodes cinereus. Next base: position 2,469,519 of record OX388321.1, read on the forward strand.
TATTAATTAAATGTTTTGTATTAAGTATTGTTTTTCATTTCAACTTTTATTACAAATGATAACCTTTACGAGCTTATTAAAATAAAGAAAATTTCTAAATTATGTGTGCAATTTCATATAGTATAATGTGTTTGTGTTTTGTAAACAATGTCTTTTCAAATGTTTTATTTTTTATTTACACAGAGAGAACGTCTCACATTTTTATTGCATCCAACTATTTTACTAACTATAATACTTGTGAAATACGCTTTGATGGTAGGAATAAATTGAAAACAAAAGAAACAGATTCACAAGGATTCAATTATATTCACAAATATTACTTTTTTTGTAGAACTACTAAAAGCCATTTGAATATTTACAAGGCATGAAATAGATTTCAGCACGATTTAGTGCAACTTGTGGTGTTTATTTTTTTCACAAATTCTCGGGCAATTTAAAACGAAATCAACGGGGGTAATGTCAGTTTGAATAAGTATTTAATTTTAAAAGTACCCGTTATTACCTACTGCGACACGCAAGGTTTGTTTGTAAGGACTCGGGGAGCGGTAATTTGTACTATGGGGAGGGTGATAAAATGATAAACTAGTGTTGTTTTAACGGTGTACCTAACTGCCGCTTCTTGTTTAAGTAATTATTATTTTTATTATACGTGTCAACGTAATATAATCATTCGTGATAGAAGATATCAACGCGTTCTGTAAGGGCTCGCCTAATTATTGTCATGAACACGATTATGACATGACGTGACGCGACATGTTCATTTTATGAAAGTAGTAGACATTAGGTATACTACAAATTGAACAATATTTTTTTCCAAATTCAAATTTTGAATAAAGACACTGTAAGATGGGATAGTATAGAAAGAGATACTAGAGAAAAAAATGGAGTTATTCAGGAAACCTCAGATTGCTCCCTGCGCAAACCATTGGACGGTTGTAAACTTGCAAGACTACCAAAAAGATAAAGGTTTAGTTAAGACTTTTGTCGCAGAAAAGTTTTTCTGTAAACTATTATCTAAGTCTGCGTTTTCCTGTGTAATGATTTTTATATTATAATTTGTTTCAATGTGAATACTTACAGAAAAGAGGAGAAGGCGTATTCTACCTTAAATAATGAGACTATATGAGAGGTTTTCTCACCACTTCATAGATTATTCAAAACCAGACCTTCTGTATCATCCAGACTCAAGGAAACATTAATTTCTAAGGGAGGGCTCAGAGTTTGCAATAGAGGCTTCCCTCAACAAAATCCTCCACAAAATTGCAAAACCTTTAACACTTATGTACTCTAAAAACATTTAACACTTTGAATAAAATTTTATAGCTTATTATCAAGTATTATTGTAATTTTAAATTTACTTTAAATTATATGTACTCACCTTTGAAAATATATAGTCTACTCCGAATAGAAATGAAAAAAGGGAAGAAGAATTTGGCAACCATGGTTGAAGGATAGGGAAATCATGCAAACAATGTTAAAACAGCCATTGACATGAAAAAAATATTGAAAAGCCACCTCCATCTGCGACATTGTGTTTTTTTTTTATAAATTAAATTAAAGTTTTTAAAGGCACGATTCAATGATCGCACTCGATGAAAATTTTTTTCCGGCGGCGTCATTGGTCGTCGTCGAGTAGTGTGTTTCTAGAGTTATGTTTGTCAGCTTTGCCGTTTGCGGTCTCTCATTCACGGGGGCAACATTTGTTCATCGTTCTTCATACAATAGTCTCCTAGGTACATTACCTAACATAATGTATTACCCACCTGATATTATTATTATTTCATCTGATGAGTAATGACACTCCGGTTTGATTCCGCTGTACCTGCATTATCCCGGATTTTCAGGGATGATATTCGTATTACGATATTTCGATAATAAACTACCTACAAGAATATTGAATATTCTTCCGAATTTTGCGTCGTTCTTTTCGTAATTCATACTTTAAAGATGATAAAGGCATTTTTGTTTCGTAACCCGGAAGCCGGACTTCAAAAATTTTCAGTGTAGTTTATTTTGTTGTACCTATATAAAATTAGTGATAAAATGAGAATGTCAATACTTCTAATGTTTATGTGTGAAAGATTTTGTAAATATAATACGCGCTGGTTACTCTTATTATTCTTGGTCAATTTTTTAAATATTCTTTTACTCCTTTGATTTTTCAAATAACGTATGAATTATTGAGTTTTAATTAAGCACAAATGCATTCTAAACGCTTAAGATGGTTTTCAGGATCACCTTCATGTTACGATGGTTTTCAGGATCACCCTCATTCAGGAGTTGAAGTTTGACTAATATGACAGAAACAAGATCGTTCAAAGACCGAGTTACATATTAAAAGTAGCAACTAGGAGAAGATTTGGGGTTTTTATGGATCTATTTCAAATTCAAATTCATATTTTTTTTTACATAAATTCTGTGTAAATCATATACCTATACTATAACTGCAACAACACGGCATATTTTACAAGTGCCAATAAAAAAAACAAGACCTTCAGGATGGATTACATGCCTCAACACCGAATCGTAGATATTTTTTGTCTATTCACTGTGTTGGACTATGTCAATTGACAATGTCTTAACAAGACGATAAATGAATAATTTGAATAGTAGAATGTTGATTTATTTATTTCTTTATTTATTGTCTTGTACGTGAGGTTTTCAAAAGACCTGTTTTTTTCTTCACTAGAAAATTCGAAATCTTCCAGAAAAAAGTGGAATTCTAATTCTTTACCGGGAGACCCCATGGGGTAAAAAATGTAGGAATATAGAAAATTCGATTTCCCGGAATTGCGTTTTCTATATACATACATATAAACCAATAAATTTTATCTTAGTACCTTTGTAATTGTTTTAATAAAATATAAAGTAAGTAAAAGAATTTAAATCAGTTTGTTACTTATTGCTGTTCAAATTTTGGTTTACTAAAGATACGTAGTTTCCTGTGCATATCTTTAATATTTATTTATTCATTTTTTAAACGTAGACACGCGCCATACTATGAGCACGAGCTACTTTCTTAGTTTCTAGATTACATAATAACAGTACAACCTAATAATTTTAATAACAAGATATAAAAAAATAACATGAATTATTATTATTGTTATAGGTAGGTACACATAATAATATTATGTAGCAGTTACAACATAAACGAAAACAGTAATAGTTTCATTCCACGTAACTCTGTAGGTGTACAAAATTGTACTAGGTCGATAAATCAAAAGCTCTCCATACTTCATACGGTAGTAGTGTATGTAGGTATAATGGAGATAATATATAGTGGAAATCGTATGAATGTATTACGTTTATAATATTTTCCTTTTGTAAAAAATCACTCAGATGTTAATTACAAACAGCACGATATGTTTTTTTGTATGCAGTTAAAATGGAGATAAGTCAGATTAAATATTATCTATTTTTTTTAAAAGATATATCTGGGTTTTCTTATAAACCCAAATACAACCTCATACACCTTTCACAGTAAGCTATTAAAAGCTTGTGTCGTGAAAGGGAAGTTTGCCGGCATCTGGTATCGAACCACGGACCCCTTGTTCACGAGACCGAGGCTCTACCTCCAGGCTACCGACGAACTCAACTATTATTATTTGACTTATTTGTCTACCCATAATATCACAACTGCATTTCTCGCAAAAGAGATGGCAGCTGGCTTTCTGTATACATTCAATATTCAGATCTATGTTGGATGATCTAATCGGTGCCGTATTTATATCGAGCATTTATCGAGGCGTTCAGAATAGGTTGCATACTTAATCTCCGCATTTAAGATGTTTAAATGTTATTTGTGATGTATTAGAAATATGCATATGCATTGGATAGCGATAGGACATTCTAAATCTTTCAAATCAGAAAATGAAACCTCTTCTATTTTGTATGTTCAATGACAACTTATGTTTTTTGTGAATATACATAAAAGGTTGTTTTTTTCTTATTTATTCAGTTAGAAAATATGATTACTGAAATGTGTTATTAGTACAATAGGTTAATTAGTATTTATTTTACTTAAATCATATTTCTACAGCATAATAATATTATGAACCGACATATTAATTATATCGGTGCACATGTAGTAGAATTCCATAATTATGTAATTTGAAACAAGTGATTCTTTCTACTATAGATTATTGATTCCGAGAGAGAAGTCTTTCGACTTATCAGGTCATTATCAATCTCTGACCAGATAAGTCGAAAGACGTCTCTCTCAGAATCAATAATCTATAGTAGAAAGAAATACTTGTTTCAAATTACATAATTATGAATCGACTTTCGTCATTGTTATTACAATATTATGAACTCGGTAAAACCCTTGAAAAAAAGCATTTTTTGAAAAAAAAAATTACTTATACCCATTTTACCCCAGGCCATGGACATGTGTATGAATGTTTCTAACGGGCCTGGGCCAATAAAACATGCAACGAATAGCCTTCCGCGCAATAACCCGCTCTTAACGGCACAATCTCACATCCTGAATATCTTGGGTTTGAAATAGAACCGGCGATAAGACATAAGGTTACCGTTAGGGTTTCAAAACGGCGTGAACCGTTTCATCGACGATCAATAATTTTAATTACAAATCGATTATTGACCTCTACATGTGATGATCGATTGACCGTTTAACTCTGTATTGAAACGGTATCGGGTTTTTTACTATTAATTTCACAACCATTTTGAAAACATAACATTTCGAAAGAAGCAAGAAGAACCAGTCCCATATTATGATTCTGATATTTTTGATAATCTGGAACGCCTTGACTTCGTTAATCATTCAATCAAGTCTTTAATCTGTACTTTTTAGTTATATTTGCGTGACATTGTAGAAATAGCGTGCTAACGTGAAGTTGAATGATGTTTTATTTAAAATCTTAGAGTTGAAAAACATTGGTTGAATTGCACAAAAGTATTGTGAAATGTCAAAACTATTAGTTATGTTTTTTTATTAATCTACCTTTTTTGAAAATTAAATCAAATTCATTAGAAACGCTTTAATATAATTGCTTCTTTTATATTTTTTTCTCAAAACATAATAAATGGTAAGTATGTTAAGAATTGCATGAACATCTGTAGGCCTAGTCAAAACACATTTTAGCGTTACGTTTTCGTTCAAACGTTGACGACGTTGCGAGAACGTGTCAATTTTCGTAGCTACTTGTGTATTTTAGCTACGAAAATTAATGCGTTCTCGCAAGCTCGTCTTGTTTGAACGAAAACGTAACGCTTAAATGTGTTTTGACTAGGGGCCCTAAAAGATAATACATATCTAGATCACACATGAATTGGAATTTTATATCGATGGTATAAAAACATATTGGCAACTCTATTTGTTTAAATTTGTTGTAAATGATAAACATTTTATATTTCTGTTTAAGAATTAATTTTCTCATATTTTTGTAGTCTACCCATAACGTAATATTATATTTATGTGGGCAATATTTGGCAAAGTTTCCATATTATTTTTTTACATGCCGATTTATCTTGAAAATGATGCGAAGAATTCTTTTATATTTAAACTTAAAAGAGAACTTGATTGTTTTCATACTGTCATAAAAAATTGATCATAGATTTTACTCAATTTCATATTCTATAATTCAAATGTATAAAATATATGGATTCAAATGAACTTCAACTGCTTAGTCTAAATGTCAATTGGGCGTAACTTTTAGAGGTTTTCTTTTTCTTTTCAGCATATTGTTGTACATTTCTGAACAAGGGTCTCAACTTCTCTTTGTACCTGTAGCTGTTAATTAACATTTTTTTTTATTATTTGTTTTTGTGTGCTGAACATCTAAAACGTTCACGCCATGTGTAAGTGATAAATAAATATAATACTATAAATTAATATTTTTTCCCACACTCTCGTACATGACATTTTTTTTTATAAAGATTAGACGCTCTTATATTAAGTGCTTCCACCGTGAGTTTTTTAATAGCGAGCTGATTTTCAAGAGCTTTTGCTCTCATCTTACGTTAGTCTGATATGAACGAAAGCTGTTGAAACCCGGTTCGTTATTTATAAAGTTACTACGAAAACACTAAATATAAGAGGGTTTTATTTCATTTATTTACCATGAAGAATCACCATCTTACGACAATATTAATTGCATTTTTTATTTTTTTATTTTCATTTATTTTACAAATTATAAATACTATACACATAATTATTATGTACAAGGCAAATGATTGTTCAACTAAGTATTTAAGTGATTTCATAAAAAGTCGTTTTGTAAATAGTGTAATCACAATATCATGTCGTATATGATTTATTACATTTTTTTACGATTTCACAATAATAATATTATTATGTATGACGTGTCTCGATGCAATAAAGTAACGACATGGAGATATGCACCGCACGACCGTTTTGTTGCACGTTACGATCCGAAATGATTGAATTAAATTAGATATCAGTCAGTGTTGCCGTATTATTATTTATTTTGTTTAAACTCAGCTTTGTTCTGAAAAAATGAAATAAAAAAAAATATGAGAAACTAAAAAAAATGTTAGTCACCTTTATATATGAGATGTACTATAAAAGTTAGGCACCTTATAAACACTTCAAAAAATAATTAAAAATGTTCCACTTAAGGTGAAGGTGGAATAATATCAAAATACTTACGAAACGGTTAATGCTGGTTGTAGTGCACTTTACCTTTGTCATGTTTCTTCTATAATGATTTAATAAATATTGGGGGTATATTTAGCATTTTTTCTGCAAAATGCTGCACAAAATAAAAAAAATGTGCTAAAATTCAACGGTCAGATTTTATACAACACATACACAGACACTCGAATATACCCTACATTGAAAAAAACTCAAGATTTTGAAACGATTTCACATCATTGCTTATAGCTCATCTACACATTCGCCTTATTAGACAAATTCTGTGAGTGGGGTATTCGTGATCGCGAACGAGATAAATGTATAAAGCGCAAGAGATGGATGAATGCATCCTTTTGATGTGCTTTGAAAAAAAACTCAAATATTTATGAATAACTACCTACTGTTCAACCCACAAAAAATCTTCAAAAAAATGTATCTTCATTTAAGTACATTTGGAGAATTTTTAGACGATTTGTTATATCTCTGTAAACAAATAATTAACCATCTATAATTATATCTTTAAAAAACGCTTATAGGATGCAACCTTTAAAATAATGCTTTTATTTAGTGTTACCTTGCTTGGTAGAATGTATTACAAAGGGCATACAAACAATCACGCACACGAATCAACAAACGGACTAAAATATTTATGCTAGAATTATCGATGTGTACGAATGTATTTTTATGATTTAGTATTCAATCACTGGACACTTTGCAACGTTTATGAAATTGCGCTTGTCGAGTAAGTACATAAGTAGAAGATATTTATTGACTCGTAAATCTATCAAAATCGAGAACATGATTGAACTCTTTATATCTCCATCGAGAGTTTGACAACCTTAAGACACTTTCCATCCAGAACATGCTATTTTTATGATTGGTGAACTTGTATAAGTATGTCCTCCAGTCAACTGTGTATATAGTTCTCTCAAATTGCATTTTATTTCTCTATTTCCACCTCAGTATTTAATGTTTTTCTGAGTGAGAGAGCCAAATAAACTGGAAAAAACTCATACTAATGAATGGCGGGTGTCAACGAAAGGAGATTTCATGTTTTTTTTTTTTATTATTATTTTATTTTAACAGATACAACAGCTTTAACAATGAACAATACAATAATAAACATTTAATAATTTACATCGCCAATTAATGTATCTTAACTATGAACAATTTAATACAAAGCACAATATATAAAAAAACAATTATAGAAAGAAGAAGAGAAAGGAAGGAAGGAAGAGAGAAGGGAATACAACCTAATTCAATGTTCAATTGTGTAAACTTACTATATAGATAGGTAGATAGGATAGATGTACTGCATACTATGACAAAAAAATTAATAATAATAATATAATATATAGGCGTTAAATGGTGACAATAATATACTTTTTTAGTAAAACATTTTAAATTTACAATGTACCCAATCAACAAGTAGCACTGGATCCAAAAGCCGATAGCTGCACCAGATTGTTTTTAAATTTACTAAAGCTTGTGGCGAATGGATCCAGGCATGGAATGTTTTTACAAGTCCTGTCAAAACTGGTGCAAACCCTATTGATGAATGAATTCAAATGATAATTCGTTCTCGATTGCTCTCTCCGGGCACCAACTAAGTTTTTCGATGCATTTTGCATTCTGGCCCTAAAGATTCAACGGTAATTTTCTCTGTCCATTTTGCTGCACCGTAGGTCCCCCTAATTAAACTCGAAGCCATACAGAGATCACTCCACAATATGGTTTAATGACGGCTCAGAAATCATTACTTACCTGATTTTGTAGATTTAAATCTGTTTACCTCTTGCACGCTGAATTTAAATTTAATAAACGAAAGCGTACATTATTAAATTTATTAATCTCACGTGAAATGTGTCGCTGAGTTTCGAAATCCGCTATAACACATTTTCACGAAAACTGAGTTATAGGTATATGTCTTTGGATTCATAATTAAATATTCTTTTGCCGTAGAAAATTGTTTCTTTCAAAACAATCACCATTTGCAAAAAAAAAATCAATAAAATGATGATGAAAAAGTAATCCAGCTAGGTAGGTATATATTTTTGAGTTCTCACGGTCTCCCACTGCGATCAGCATTCAATAATCTTCTGGCAATACTGCCACATCATTCCAGTTGCTACACAGACTCCTTCACCGTCCATGGGGCCAGATTGTGGAACCAGCTTCCACCAAAAATTCGTACTTGTACGTCTTTTTATACTTTTAAGAGGGAAGTGAAAAATTGTAGTCTTCTGCTGTAACTGTGCACAAAAGTCCTTTTTCGGTTATAATTTGCCACCTTTTTCGTGTTCTATATACACAATGAGCAACCCTACCCCTTAACCCTCTTCCCTACCCTCTTTTGCTCTACTCCTTCTCCCTAATGTTGTATTCTTTTTCACATGTAGCCTGTTATCGTTATTTCACACATATATTTTAGCTTTTACTTGTGTTCATGTATCGGTGTTTTCTCGCTATCTGTATAAGTACATTATATGTATAGTATTTTGTTTGCATATATCTATCTATTTTATTTTATTTCATTTTCATGTATTTTATTTCATTTCATTTTCATGTATTTTATTTGGGTTAGTTGGAAGATATCTCAACTCTGCGATAAACTCGCCCGTTGTACAGATTTTTTCATGCATGTTGTATATAATTCCTGTTATCATATTCTGCACAATAAAGTTTATTATTATTATTATTATTATTATTATATCCCTTTATGTGCCTTTCGAACCAACTGACTTGACTCTCTGTAACTCGATCAACCAATAGGAGTTATTTTTATGTAAACAAAATGTACAGTTTATTTTTATTCACTAGCAAAATTTATTATAAAATTAAACTGTTGGAACAAACTCGTATGATTTCAGCAAGTACATTTGATACTTGTATAATAGTTTTTGTCGAATTTTTCTGAATCACAAAAATGTGTTATAGTGGATTTCGAAACTCACCGACACAAATATTTAGCGAGCTAAATTAAATGATATTATTTTACTTATGCATTCCAAAGGTCTACATAAAGTTCTCAAGTTTGACATTCAATAAATTCAGCCTACCTATAAAAGACGCACGCTTTCCAAATTATATTTTAATAAAAATATAGGATTTAATATAGAGCCGTCTTATGCATTCTTATTATGAGAATATAATATTATATTATAATATTTTTTCCTTCTGTGATTCTGTTTTCTATTGAATTTGAAGTGACGATGAAAGAAAGAAGGAATAATAATAACACATAAAAGAAATGGTGTAAATGAGAATCTTCGCGGGATGTGTTTCTATATGACTTATTTGAGAAAGGAAGGCTTGAAAAGGGATTTGAATGGTATATTGATGCTTTTAATCATTTTTATCACATTTTCATGATCATAATTAATCATATATAATACATTTTTCCCTTTCGTTTTTGCACTTTACATGCTAATAATATAATACCGTAATATCATTACATAAAAATAATAACATGACCTAAATCAAGGGTGCAGAATTGTGCGTCTATCACCCGAAGCTCTTGGCAAAAAGGACAGTTTCCAGCTTCTTTCGGAAGCCCTCTCCTATCTCTTTCACTTGCAGACCCAGAGGCAACTTGTTCCAGCATCTTGGACTCGCAACAGTAAATGCTGTATTTCAAAAGCCCATCTTGCGAGATCGAGATGTCTTAATGGTTCTGCTTTTGCTTCACCCTGTGCTGAGTGACACTTGAGACGTCTTTCATTGATGATCTCAAACTCGCACATCTCTGACAAATCTGTGACAGCGACACACCTTTCAAGGCCAAAAACACCATCACACATATCTTGTACTTTACTCGTTGCTTTAGCTCTTTTTTTTTATTTTATTAATTATCCAAGCAAAACATACATTCATTCAGTACATATTACAAATAAATATATTAAATCTATAATTGACCAGTGAAGTTTGCGGATATTACTAATTAATCGGCATGTTCACAAGTCAAACAGGAAGAAAAATACAACAACATGCAAACCAATGCAAATCGTTTAATACAGTAGTTATGTGTGCAACAGGGTTACTCTTGACAAAATCTTATAACGATCATTATCTTGTATTGATATTAATCATACGACGCGTGAAGTGATTATAGTAAAAAATTCGTGCATACGAATCTCGTGGTTACGATAGCGCGGTATTTTTGACTAAAGTCCCTTCGCCCGTCGTATGATTAAGATCAATACAAGATAAAGATCGCATATATGTAGATTGTGACAAAAGTAGCCTTGCAGATCTTTAGCCTCTCAGGAGAAGTCTATCAGCAGCATTAAATACAGTCTAATAATTTCAGACATTTTCAAATGCAAAAAAATATATATCTACATTGTTTTTCGATGTTTTTTTTCATATGCTGCGTTCGTTATCTCTATCAACATAATGTTATATCGTCACTGTAGTATCTACGTATGTATTCTACGTGTTGTGCTTTATTTGAGAATGAGAGACGTATCAAGGATTCCATCATTCATTGTGTGAACTTATAATAATAAAAATACAATACATACGTCATAATATTAAGACATATTATTTTATTTCATAAGAGTCATACATTTATTATTATTATGTATTCCTTGACAAAGATGCGCAATGTGTCGCAATTTTTTGCATATTAAAATATAAAACTATTCTTGGTAGTTGAACATAATCTCATTGAATTTTCAATAATAATTATTTCAAATTCGCAACATGTTTGCTAATTAATAAAAGCATTTCTGAATAAAACGTCAATGTCTGACATATCAGTCGTGATTGACAATGTTCTTATAAGACGAAAGTCGTTTCTCTCAATAACAAAACAAATAGTAGAAAAAAGAACTTTGTTTATTAATTTCATTTTGGAATTCTTTTACTTAAACACCGACGCAGTGTAGAGAAAGCATTTTCTCTACATCTTTTTCATATTTTTTGAAAGATTTGAAAAGTTTTTTCAAAATCACAAATAAATATACAAACAAAATGTAGATGTCATTATAAAAGGTCAGCAAGATTATTTTGTATTTTCAAAAATTATAAAATATTAAAAATGTTGGCGAATAGTACTTAAAAATATTCTGATGAGCTGGCGTCTGCTGCTAGTTTGTCCCATTATGAAGAGTTGCACGTTGCTCAATAAATTATAATAAAGTATTGAAGCTACACAATAACAGTATGAAATTATAATATAAAACGCTATTGAAAAAAAAAATAATCATGTCTCATAAAACATATTCATGATATAATTCTATACGTACAAATGTACAAAATGCGAACTCTTTTATTGTCAGTGCTGAACAGCAGGTGAAAAGAATCTATAGAAAGTCGACTTATTTGCTGAGAATACTATATACCAATAAGAAATATATTACAAACCTACTGAAAATATCTCAAATCTTCGTAAAGTTCTCATACTAGAGAAAGACTACTCTACAATATTATTATTCATTTGTGGAGTACTAGGATAAAACTGTGTCTCTCCATTCTTTTCTGTGTTGGTTTTAAAGTGTTTTGTAGGCACTATTCGCCCATTACCGCTGTAAGCGACAAGGTGAAAAAAAAACGTCTTCCTCTTCAAGTAATTTTGTTCTTTTACCATGTCAATAGAAATATTACAAGCTTACTATACTATACCCTTATGTCGTGTCCCAAGTGGTGTAGGCAGAGAGAACAAAACGCTACATTTGTAGATCTATCCTCACATACCTACTTATTTCGCCTCTTCTACATTCATACATTTTCTCATGTACGCATTTTAATTCCTCTTACTCAGCACACGACCGTCTTTGAGAATTTGATCCACGATCAAGCCACGTGGTTCTTGAACGCTCACGCTTCCTCATAGCCCTTCTTTTAGACAAATACATATATCCTCTTTTTCATTCATTCGTTCAACACATCAAAACTATCTAACTTATTACTAGCTTAAACTAAAAAGTTTAAAGAAAAACTAAGTGATCGTCCAAAGGTATGCTTGAACATGTGGAAAAAATTTAAATGGTGTATTTATCAAATCAATATCTTTTTTTGAAAATATTTCGTTACTTGTATGAAAAAGGCTACAATATCATTTTTGTATCATTTTGTGTCTTAATTTCCAGCCAAATTCCATTTCCTGAATCGGGAGGATAGCTGAGCGAAAACCGGGTTTATTGAAGGTACATGTACACTTACAGGTATAACTATATTATGGGTACGGGTAGAGGGCTTGTAAACTTCACTGTAGCTTTTACATCATAATATACTAGATACTTCTGCCGCTACGAAAGCTCCAGGTTTCCTGTCCCTCGTGTATTTCATTAAGCTCCAATTCAGCTTTCCTCTGCAACCAAAATACGATGGACTGAAATATTTTATAATAATTATTATAATAGTAATATTATTTTCCTTCTCCTTGTATTATTGAAATTTGCCATATTTGTAACAAATTATATTATGAAATCTTAAAAGATGATAATATTGGACTTATTTGAAATGTTTTCATTAATTTAAGAACAGACTACCTAACTCCTTGAGTAATCGCACACAATTTAATACGTTCACTGCCTTACCAAATATAAATTTCCATCAAAAATTCCAGATATGTTTGTTTCTGGTTTCCAATACTAATATGTGTATTTATTACTAACTAATTAAATTTAATTTTTATAATTATTTTTTTGTGGAAAATTTGTTCATTTATGTCTACTTTCGAATAAGAGACAAAAGCAAATTCAACGCTCGCCAGTAATGTCCACTTAAACTGACGAGTTCATATTATGTTCAAGTGAATGATCACGGATCCGTGTAGTGGGCACCATGCGATAGACGCATAATACACTGATCCGTGTAGTAGGCACGCAACGTGTAAACGATACAAAGAGGACGTTAAAATGTGTTCCCTCCATTTGGTAAATCCACTGGTAACATTTTAGTATACCATGATAGCGTAAACAATGATAAAACACGTCGGACAAATTCAAAATAAGTTTTTTCATTGTTTAATTTAATAGATTAAGGAATTAAATGTTGGAATCTTTTATTTCATATTTTTTTTCGTATGAGTGTGTATCATTGTGAAACTGTTTTGTGTGTTGTGAACTTTGATTGACGCAGAGGTTACAACTGTCATGTCATTTATTGGAAGTTATATAAAATAAATAAATATAATTTATGCATGTCTGACATTTTTCAGTTTACCATTCGTAAACGAAGTTCAAAAATTTGACTAAAAATACACACACACACCATCACGGCATATCCCACAAGTCGATTAGCCAGCAGAACAGCTGCATGTTATATACATGCAGGCCGTCTTCTCTATGCCAATAAAAAATTAAAATATTAAAATGGGTGGCAAAATTCATCGCTGAATTAGAGATGTAATAAGTATGTCTTTATTTATTCGAACACTTGCCTTGTACAGGATACTGGAAAACTAACGGAAAAGAGTCTTAAATGATACTTAAAATAACCCATCTCTAAATTCTTCATAACATAGTAAACTGAATGTCTTCTTAGTGCCATTAAAATTGTGTTGATTTGATTTTTTCTTTTAATAGCGATATCAAGGTACAAAATATTCCAGTAGTAATGAAGTTGACAAATCAAATCTTTGAAATATTCCATTTTAAAATTTATTAAGGTTTAATTGATACCTTTAATAAATTGAACAAAAACTGGTAGTTGTACTTTGTCAAGTGGTTTATCAGCCGCTCCTCTCTCTACCGCGGTGTAATTTTCAATTTACATAAATTTGCTAGTCAATGAGATGGATATAATATTATGCATGTTCGTTTCATGTACTTACATGACAATCCCTTGTGGATAGAACTATACTGTTTTATATAATAAAACCCTTTGGATAAGTGACACTTGCGATAGTTGGATTTGCGCCAAAAATGTAATAAATAATTCCACATTCCCTTTCAACATATATCAAGAATAACGAATGAACAAATTATAGTTTTTTTAGGTTAAATTATTAACAAATGTTTGGAGTAAAAAAAAACTATACTAATATCACTAAAAAATATTATACGCGCAACTAAGGTTTCAACAGGTATCCTGTCATTCTCAAGCGCAATATTTGACGCAACACTTGAGAATTTCAGGAATTGAAACCTTGGTCGTGTGTATAATAATTTTTAGTGGTAGGTGTTGGTAATTTTTTTTACTACAAACATTCGTAATTATGTTTAGAAACTACCACAACGTTACCGCCAAATCAATAAATAACTTGATTTATTTATTTTCCAGAAATATAACAACAACAAAAACTATACTAATGAAAAAATCTACCAACTTAACATTACATACTAATATCTAAATACAAATTCTTATAAGAATTATAGTACCTTAATAGAATTAACTGCTTCGCAAGACCTGCGTCTGTTCTTAGGCAGTAGTTTCATGTAGTAATGTAAAAAACAATCAGAAGATCAGTAATGCAAAAGAATATTATTAGAATCACGGTTTTAAAAAAAAAAACAGAATATATTCAATTTGGCTTTGTGAAGTTCAAAAATAGACAAAGTATTTATAAAGAAACAACAACAAAAGCCCCAATATCATTGTCTTTTGATTAAATGTTTTTTTTCTCCACGATGAATTGTCTTTTATCGCATCAAATAAATAAAAATAAATAAATATTTTCCATTTTGTCGAAATATTTCATCCATCGGTTTTTATGCGCTCTTGGTGTTGCGTTCTTCTAGTACCTACATATTTACTTGGATCCACAGCGAGCTCTGTAAGTTAATTTGAATAAATTTTGTCGTCCCAGAAATTAAATATTATTAGAACCTAATAGTCGTATCCCGGTACAAAGAAGGTGCCGTTCGTTTAATATAAAGGGTGTTTGATTCTAGCAGTAGAAATATAAAGAATAAATAGCACCTTATCAGAGAATTTTTTTTTAAATTATACAAATTGTGTCGTTGCACACGAAGTAGAATTCCATAATAAGGTTAAACAAGTGTCTCTATAAATATTGTTGATCACGAGAGAGGCATTTTTCCACTTATCAGGTCATAATCAATTTATAGTAGAAATAAACACTTGTCACCTACCTTATTATGGTATTCTGCTACGTGTGCACCGACACAATTAATAATATGAAATATCTGAATTATTTACAGCTTGCAAGTTGAATAGTTGTGAATAATTCAGATTGATAATGACCTGATAAGTGGAAAAACGTTTCTTTCGTGATAAATAATAATCTATAGGTAGTAAAAAGAAACACTTGTTTTAATTTACCTATTTTTTTTTAAATAAAGTCTGCGAGCAATGGTGACATTTGAATTCATCCAATATTTTAAAAATATTTCTATGTCAATAAATCAATTTGCAGTGTTTCGTTTCTCAAATACAATCACAATAATTGTCAAATCATCCGAACCACTCACAAAGGGTTACCCCAAGGATCTGTTTTGAGTCCCCTGTTATATTCCGTATATACTCACGATATCGAACGTTCAATACCAAATAATGTTAATATTATTCAATACGCAGATGATCTTACTTTATACTCTGTTAACAAAGACCCTCTCATAGCATCAGAATCCTTGGAAAAGGCCTTAAATTCTCTCAGTGGATGGCTTAATGAAAATAATTTGGCACTATCGACTGCCAAATCAAAAGTGGTTGTGTTTACAAAGAGGAGAAAATTGCCTAAAATTTCAATTGCACTTGATAGCGACAACATTCCGATATGTAAAGAAGTAAAATTTTTGGGTGTCACTTTCCAAAGTAATTTACTTTGGACCACTCATATTAGTGACATCGTTGTCAAGTGTAATAAATCGTTTAATTTGATTAAATCAACAACCGGTGTTTGGTGGGGATCCCATCCTGAAACATTAAAACTACTATACAATGCTTTAGTCAAAACAATTATAGAATACGGATCCATTATTTTCGAACCCATTCCTAAATATTTAAAGCTTAAGTTGGACAGAATTCAGTTCAAATGCCTCAGACTAATAACCGGCTGTATGAATTCAACCCCTACAAATGTTCTTCAAGTGGAATCGGTGGATCCTCCCATCAATATCCGTAGGCAATATTTGTGCGACAAATACGTTCTTTCTACGATTTCGACGCAATCACATCCTCTCCTCCCAAAGTTGGCTCAATGTTCAGAAATTGATAAAATGCAACAGTGTTCTTTAGTCAAAAGTTTCAACAAGTTGTCTCGCACAATAGAGAATAGATTTTGTAGCTATCAAAATCCAATATATGAGATCCCATATGAGTCGCTTGCGCTTAGACCTGAGATTGAGTTTAACGATGAATGGAGGAAAAGCAACACAGTAGGTCAGCATTCAGAAACAATGAATCAGCTCTTTGGTGATTGCATTTCAAAGCTAAATAACTTCAACCATATCTATATGGACGGATCGAAGTCTGCGGAAGATCAATTTGTGGGTTGCGCTTTCCTTAATACTACCTTGGACATTAGTGAAATATTTAGCCTACCCGCAAATGCATCAATATTCACGGCAGAGAGCTTGGCAATTTTGGAGGCTCTGAGTCATGTCTACCAGGAAAAACTAGATAATAGTGTAATATTTACAGATTCACTTAGCTGTCTATTGCAACTTAACTCCTCTCCCTTTAAAGTGAAACATAACACGATCCTCATAAAAATAAGATTTCTCTTATATCTCTTACATCTCAATGATCAGCGGGTCATCTTGGCCTGGCTCCCAGGACACAAGGGAATAACAGGAAACGAAAGAGTTGATATGCTGGCTAAGAGTGCTAGGAGTTCGTACCCAATAAAATATAAAAAAATTCCTTCAAGTGATTTTGTTCCCACAATAAAGAGAGAAATGTTAGAGGAATGGGAGAATGATTGGAAGGAGACATCTAAAAAGCGCGGAAGGTGGTATACGGAAGTTCAGGAGGCCATCCCAAGGAAACCATGGTTTGTTGGAGCCCGTTTGTCCCGCAGGGAAATTTCATTGATTTGCAGACTGAGATCTGGACATACAACTGCCCCGGCTCATTTGAGTAGGATCAATTTATTGGACTCCCCAAGGTGTTCTTGTGGAGTGGATGTGGCGGATCTTAATCATATTGTGTTCGAATGTGAATTGCTCAAGAATAGGGATGAATTTGTACGGGAACTGAAGAGAAGGGGTACCTTCCCTATGGGCCTGCCAAGTCTTTTGTGTGATCCAACTGCTGAAATGGTGAGAATTTTGAATGGTTTTTTGGAAATGAATGGGGTGCGTTTGTAGACTTTTGGGATGGTGAGATTTTATATTGCTAAGTTTTATTAAAAAATATATATATGTGTGTGTGTATGTGTGTATGTGTGTATGTATGTATGTATATATATGTGTATGTTGATTTAAAAAAAAAAAATATGTCATTGTAAATACATATAGGTATACTTGAGACTGACCGGGAACACCATCATTGGTGAAGGTCATAAAAAAAAAAAAAAAAAAAAAAAATAATTGTCAACGTCATGCGGGTTCCCTTGCGAGATAGGCAAAAAATATCGAAAGCAACTTTTTCCTATCATTGCATACCTACAGGTTTCACTTTCATTCAATTCCTCATGTATGTATGTTCTCTTATTCAATGTGCTCAATGCGTATCCGTCATGTAAGATCTTGCTATTTTAATCCTTGGATGATCACGTCATATGTAGAAATTTGGAATTTTGTATGGAAGAATTTGTTTGGGTGATGTGTGCTATATTTTGTGCAAAGCAAGATACATAATAACATGACTTTCTTTTTTTTATTGAAGTGCTTTTTTCAATTTCCTTGGAGATTTAAAACACACGTGCTATGCTTTGCCTCAAGGTATGTAAAAGAAATAAATTACTTTCCATACGAACGTACGAAATTTAAAATTATTAAAACCTAATAAAAATCATTTGGTTTCATTACTTTTCGTTTTTTTGTGATTTTTTTCAGCCAAATAAACCTATGTTACTTAGACAGAAATTAAATTTTGCTCATACATTTATTCCGTTTATAAAATTTTCATAACAAAAGAATCAACAGAAAAAAATCCGTTTTCAAATGCTGCAAAAGGGGTAAATGATTTGTTTATGATCAAATCAAAATTCGTAATCCACTAACCAATTTCTTTCACGAATGAGTGAAACATCGACTTGCATCATCGAGGTCCTTGCATCATCGCGGAGTTTCATGTGGAATTTTTGAAACCAGGATTTGAAGAAATAACTGTCTCACCAAAATTGAGACAGCACTGATTGTCATGGAGAAATTACTTAGGTAAGTGATAAGTCTGCCAGCTGTACCGATATCTGTGAATACGAAAGTGTTTTTTTTATAATTTTTTATTAAATACAATTTTAATATTTCCCCAATTTCTTTCAAAGCACAAAGTTAGAACGAATTTTCTTAGTTCAAAACGATTCTGCCCTAATGAATCACTTCTTTCCATGGTGTTCACATCACAATGGTTTGATGAATTATATGAAACAGGTTTGTGAGTTACCTGAAAATCTGAGTTGCAAAAAGCAAAACTTATAGAACACAGGTATTTCTAAAAACGCACATACGTAGCTAGCTACAGAATGTATTTAGGTCTTTGATAATACCTAATACAACATGTAATATTTCTTGTTGAATAAGCTAATACAATGCCCACTGTTGAGCGATTCTGTTCAGTATTGTGATACGTAATCCTCTCAAGAGTCTCTTGTGAACCGGATCATTATATTATTGTGAACTGCAGTGATGAAAGCGGCGGTATTACAATATCGACTTTTGGAACTGTACCTTGCCTACATATGTACATTGTACATACATGAGTACAGAGATCAATGCACTTGAGTAATATTATGATTAGCCCTATTGGTAATCGTAGATAATACGAGAAGATAGTATCGTTTCCAGAACAGATTGGTCCTATTTCGTAATACAATATTAGTTCAATAATATGTCAATGTATTACTGGAGAGGTAATAATTGAGACTAATCACATATTAACTGTAGATACCAGAGTCATCCCCTAAACAGTAAACTTGTGAACGAATGGATCGTATTAATGTAAACGTAAAATAATAAAAAAAAAACAGATAAACAAATAAAATATTAATTCATAAGCTTCTGTATTTTTCAAACAAGTCTGTTAGCCTGTAAACTTCCAGCATGTAATGATCATATTATTATAAGTCAATCTATCCAAAATAAAAGACATTCCAACGGGTCGTTTACCTCATCGCTGAAAAAATTAGTTCACATGTGTGTCTTAATTAATCCATTTGTAGAAAAAATGTTAGAAGATTCCAAAATCTTGTTGAAAATTGAATGGTTTCTACACTTACTTTGATTTTCTCCGCTATTTTTCAGGCAAGTTTCATAGTACTTTTCATATGAAAAATAAATCAAAAAATATGAAAAATATATCATTTTACATCTCTGAAAAATAGCAAGCTGTGCAATAGAAGAAAACACTAACCACTCGTTTTCCCATAAAACGATCATATATCTCTGATTTTCTAGCCTTGGCAAGTTGGCTAGTATGAAAATAAAACTGTTCGTGATAAAAACGAAACTTTACAAGCGAAACATTTTTTTTTATATATTATTCTACTAAATGTTTAACAAAAATATAAAAAAATTGTTTGAAATTTTCATTTTTGATTTGTTCTCCCATTCTTTACCGTAAGTTTTCGAGTGTCCTGTAAAAAAGCAGATGTTCGAAAAAATAAAGACATTTTACATCTTAAATTCAGCAATGAGGTTTACCACCCATCGCGATTGGCTATGTTGGCACGAAGAGGACAGCTTGAATGTCTGTTAAATATTATAGCTGATCTGCTGGCTACCCTACATGTGGCATATGTAGTGATGGTAAAGATAGATAGTTTGTTGGATGGTTAGTTGGAAGAAATAGCGCCTCTGCGATAAACTCGCCCTTTTTATACTGATTGTATGATTGTATTTGTTTTAAATGTATTTTTGTGTAAATTTGCTTGTAATCAATGTAGGTACACTTAAGAATAAATAAATTTAATAAAATAATTAGTATCTACCTATAAAAAGGGATAAAATTTAATGGCCACAGTGAAAAATGCCGTTTTGCGACATGGTATATTTTTATCTTCGGCATTCAGAATGATTTCTCCTCTATGCTTCTCTAATCCATATAAAGATGAATAGAAAAACGTTAATCTTAATAATTACATACAAGCAGATCAAATTTATAACCCTTAATATGAACAAGCATTGTGTGCTCTAGAACCGATGCTGCCTGC
Source organism: Athripsodes cinereus (assembly GCA_947579605.1). Taxonomy (NCBI): domain Eukaryota; kingdom Metazoa; phylum Arthropoda; class Insecta; order Trichoptera; family Leptoceridae; genus Athripsodes; species Athripsodes cinereus. The sequence goes on from OX388321.1 coordinate 2,490,359, forward strand.
TATTTAATAGGTACCTACATACATACGAGTATATTAAGAGGATCTCCTGCTATACATATTGTAATGTACCTAATATGAACAACTCGAATCTATATGAGGAATGTAGGCATGAATAATGTGAAACACGATCATTGTACATAGGTACTTCTATGAAGAACGAGCACTTTTGCCAGTAGATGGCACTAGTGGTGTTTTTTTTTTTACTTTTAGTTTTTCGCGATTGATTGAATGAAGTTTTTTAATGTGTTATAGTGATACGATTTTTGATTTTACTAGAACGTGATTCTGAATAAAGGTTTTGAAATTATACTTTGATGTTTTTAATGCTATTTTTTATATATTTACTATATGTTTAATCTTTAATTTAACATTCATGGAAATGAGGTATGCCACTCATTCTGAATGTCCTAATTTTTGTAGGCACAGAGAGGACAGTTTGCATGTTCATTATATTCAGCTGGTCTACCTCAATTGTGCTGCGATATGCCATGATGGTGTAGTAGTAAAAGTTTATTTGATTTTGTTTTTTAGGTTCGAGAGAGTAATGCATCATTTAACTTTGCGTGGCTATGAAATAATTCATTCAATGGATGAATGAATTATTTATTCTTTTATTTACATTATATAGATAACTAGGTACAGCAAAAGATACATTATAATGATAAAATGGCAAAACACAATATTTTTAGAAAGATAAAAAATAAAATATAAACATTAATAATAGTATAGGATTTTAAAGATAGCTTAAAACGAAATTAAAAGATTTAAAAGATAAAAGCTAAAATGAACATAGTAATACAGATGAATCAACAAAGAGATTAATTAACAAGATTTTGAAAAAATAAAATATAAATACAAAGTTTAAAGATTAAATATGAGATATTTTAATACAACTAATATATTAGGCATAAAAGCGCCTAAAAATTAAAAGAGGAGTAAACATTATTTGGTCAATTTTTATTATCGTTTCCCCTATATTTTCTCAATCTTGTTGATTAAACAATTGAAATAATTCCACTTTGTGACAATCTTTGTGTTTTTTGTTACAAACATATACCCTACCGTAATTATTCTATTTTTTTTGTAATTTCTATGTGTAATTATCTTGCTTTGTATAAACTGTTTGTATAAAAATTCGTTTAAGTAAACAGTGTTTGTTTTTCATTTATTTTTATAATTTATATTTAAAATGTTGTTAACATGTCTCGATGAAAAGGCTGTCATGCTGATATGTATTTACTATAGTTATAATTAATTAATAGTTGAATAAAGATCCTTGAGAATGCAAGGCACTAGTTTTGTTGAGGGAAACAGTTACCTAAATATGTTATACTCATTTTATTCTGATGGCTGGTTTTATTTCTAAAAGTATATAATTATGTATATATATGTAGATAGGGGTAGATAGCGGAGCTTTTCAAAAAGCGGATGCGTGCGCTGAAGACAAATCACACATAAGATTATTGGTTTTATTATGACTAGGGGAGAGAGAGTAAGATACGAATTGCTGAAGACAGGGTTTACACTGGCATTAGGTTTCTTCTTGTTGTTTATTTACATTAGATCCGTATTCGTTGTTTGTGTTTTTTTTTAAATAACGAGAAACAAATTGAGTGTCTTGTATGTAGGTTGTATCTCTCTAAGCTGAATTAGTGTCGCTGAAGCTGAAAAAATTATCACTCCATTAGGCATGTATTTATTTTCTTTTTTATCTTTTCGACATTGAGTTTATATATATATTTTTAATAAAGCTTCTCTAATATTTGCATTATCTTGGTGTAACAGACTTGAAAATGTTCTGAATCGTCTTTGAGTTTATCCATTTATTCTGCGGAGCATCCGGCAAAAAATGTATCCCACTCTTTTCCGTAAGTTTCGAGCGTACTGTAAAAGGCAGGTGTACGAAAAACGTTACAATCATTCTACATCTTAAATTTAGCGATGACGTTTATAATCCATCCTGAATGTCTTCATTTTTTTGGCATGGTGCACACAGCTTGCATGTTTATAGCATGCAACTGGTCTGCTGGCTACCCCACGTGTGTGCCATTCCGTGACTGTGAAGAAGTAATTATTTAAAAAAAAAATAGGTTTATAGCTTTTTCTACCCTAGATATCATTTTTGATTCCACAGCATCTAATTTTTTAATTAAAATTTTGTTTCATTATATTAACACTTAAACATTAATTTCAATATGAACATATTTTTAATTCTTGTTTTTGTTTCTTTTCAGGTATGCATCCATATTCTGCTGCTCATCTTGTTCCTATACATTCCAATCGTAAGACGTAAGTTCTAACATTTTGTACATACTTATAAACTGATGAATTAAAAATGCTCTGTGTATTACATGAAACTTTTTAGACATAATATTATTATGTAACAACACGGCACATTGTAAAATTAGCTTGACAATGACTTTGTAAATCGACACCAGGGCCCGTAGTCAAAACACATTTTAGCGTTACGTTTAGGCACAATACTTTTGTATTTTAGCTACGAAAATTTGACGCTCCCTCCAACGTCGTCTATATTCGAAAGAAAACGTAACGCTTACATGTGTTTTGACTACGGCCCCTGATCAGTCTCTAAAGTTTATTTACTAGGTCTTGATTAAGATCAAGATCTCAATTATACATTATCTTTTAGGCAAATATACATTGTCCTTTTAATATCCATCCGTTCCACTTGTTCAAACAATCGGAACTAGAAATACTAATTCAGTCTATTTTGTAGAAATTTAATTATGTAATTTGATTAATAAAGTTATAACTGATTTATCAACTACTGTAATATTCTAATGACGTATCACGTATTGGACGTTACACTGCAACTAGGTGATGATCACAAACTTATTAGTATGTATTTTCGGAGTTAGCCACTAGGGCGATAATTTATTATAACCAGCTGATTGCTCCCGCATTTCAAATGCAAAAATAAAATATTCATTTCTACATTTTATCAAGAAAATTTGTTTGCGATGAACTCAAATATACTCATAATAAAAGCGGAGTAAGTCGGCAGTATGATTCGTTCCCCAGATCTCTTGATCACTCTACCATTTTAAGCAATTGGTGTTTTTCTCAAAAATTCAAATTGTCTTCTCGTGATAAAAGTTTGTGGCATGTACGTTAGTCGATGTTATTTTTACAATGAATTATCATATGAGGTTATGTATGTAAATTTTAAACACAAAATTACCATATATGGCTTAAAAAAGGCAAATCAATACCCTCCACATAAAGCTGTCATTGAGGTTTATATTAGAGAAATACGGATCCTTCGGCATATCGCTTGATAGCTGAAATTGAAAAAAAAACACACCTCGTGAATTGGATGATTTGCGGGTACATATGCTGTCCGGAACACTTAGAACATGGTGAAGTTTTTCTTTCAAAGCTGTATGTTGTAGTTTCGTGTATTGAAATACCTACTTAACTTTTTAACAATTTTTAATCTTTTTAATTGTTGAAGGGTGTTTGTGTTTACACTTTGAGACGCTTGAGAATGCCCATTGAAGTGGGCGAAAACGTTAGAGTTTAAATAAATATACTGAAAACAAAACAGTGTTTTTAATTATTTACAAATTATTTAATCATTTTGTTTGTTCATTTCAAAAAGAAGATCAGTAATGGAATTGGACTCCCAGAAGCATTAAACATTAGGCTTAGAAAAAACAACGACACTTTATTAATTGGAAGTGACCCGAGGGTTACTTGGACCTGCAAATAATCCCTTTTGCGAGGTTTGTTTTGTGAAATTAAACTACCGGGCGACATGTCGAAGGCTCCGATATTATCTATTATAAACCCCAATGACAGTTTAATGTGAAGAATATTGTTCTGGGATACCTAAGATAGGTAAATTTATGAGACATATTTTCTGTTCGTATCAAGTTTTTGAGCACTTCATATTCTTCGCTATTCCGAGTCGTATTTAAGTATAAATACTTATATTTAAATAATTATTTTCTATAAATATGTGTACATTATATTAACATGTTTCTTTATACATTAAGATTGCAGATTTGATCAATATAATGGACGTTCTCGCGTCATTTCTCAATCACGTCGCGGGAATGGTGCAGCAGTAACGATTGATACTGCAATATGCAACTCTACACCGTGTTTTAGCATCCATAAATCATCAATATCGAACACACATTTCTCTATCAGCGAGCTGCTCTATAATACATATTAGTAGTGTTGCCAATATCTACAACTACGTATGCATCTATATCAGCTATATTTTATTTGTAACAATCGAACCTCTCTACTACACTGGTGATGGTAAACACTGATATAATATCTCAAATATTACACTAGTGGACATGGTTTTAGAAAAAAATATTAGTTTTAGATGGGTAATCGGTGATGATGATTTTTTCTATGTAGGTAAATCAAATAAATTATAACTATATATCATATTGTAATTTGGCCGACATTTATATAAATTAATACTAAGGTGGATCAAGGCCTGTCCCAGAGCACGAGCCACGCTCAATTCTGGGACGGGTACTTTGATCAAATGAATTGAAAAAATAAATAAATTATATTATGTATATTATTATGTATATATATTATGTATGTTATTGTGTTTATATATTGTTATATTATATATGTTATTATATATATTATATGTATTGTGTATGTATATTAAAAAAAAAAAATAGTTTCTTTCCAAGAATAACAACTATAAATACAATCGCATGTTCTCTAGTGTAGTTTGTAATGAAAGTGGTATATTTCATGTTGAAGGGGTGCTTTGCCATAGCGCGGAAGGATTCTAGAATTTGCGGGGTTTTATTGATAGCCTCAATGCTTTTTATGTTATTATTATTTATTATTCACCCGTTCTCAAAATGCATTTCTTTTATGTCCGTTATACGCTTACTAATCTTTATGGAACACCACTGCGCGCGCTGCGATCATAATCAAAAACCGTTTCAATTTTTCACGATGTTTGCTAACACATATCGAATGTTGTTGAATTTTTTAATGAATTGAAAATTCTTCGATCGTGTATCTGTTGTAAGTTATTCTTTCATTGAGTTTCATTACATAGTATGCGATTGAATAATTATTACTGAAGAATAAAGCAGTCCAACAAGTAAGCTTTTCGATTTTAATTAAATTAAGTTTTAAACATTTTTAATGAAAGATACCATCACGGCACATCGTATACGCAGGGCAGCCAGCAGATAAGTTGCATGCAGCAACAAACAAGCAAGCTGTTCTCTCCGTTCTAGTTAAAGTATATAATATTATAGTGAAAAAGCTTTTACAAGATATTTTTACAGAAAAAATGTAGTTAATACATTTCTCTATAATAACGACGTTGTTTAAAAATAGTATTTTACATCGTTACAATAATTCATCATCAAATATATATATATTTACCTTCTTTAACACTCTATACGAGAGTATAGGATATTATAGTAAATGAATTCTGAGTATTTCTAAATAATAATCTATGTGTAGGTAATCATGAAATTTACTATCAAAATGTGATATATTGTTTATAAATTACTTTCTTTATGTTCTGTGTTTATCTAAATATTTGTGTTTGTGCAGACTGTTTTCAAATAATGTACATATCATAGTTGTTAATGTGATATTGATATTTCAAATCGGTTATTGACCATAATATTATTAATTGTATTCCATATTTTACTCGAGAAATATCATTTTAGGATGACAATATAAAAAGGGCACAAAAAGGCACAAATTCTAAAATGTATGGATTGGTAATACTTATTAGCTGTGGCCTGTGTGCAACCTTAAATCGTATTTTATAGGGTTTCCAGTAGGCATTTTGATGAAAAGCGTGAGTCTGAGCACAATTAATAAATAACTAATTTAACAGCCATTTTTGTTTCAATAAACTTAGTTTATTCTCGTAGAAACGAGTTTTCGTTCTATGTTTTTAAATTGTCACTATCATCTAACTTAATTATTATTTTTTAAAAACATAGTACGAAAACTATTTTCCATTAACCATGTCGCGGAATTATCACATTGTAAATGCCACTAATAATAATAATATAGTTTATTCTACCTACTTCGTTAAAATCAAATATTGGAATATTTCTTACCGACAACTTTACATTTATGTACCAACTGTTTTTAAATGTTCCTCTTTCGCAGCCATGTTGGGTCAATCTTCATGATTTACACTTCTTTTTGTCTTAGATTTTACTGAATCCATAGGTATATTTATTTATTTTATTCTTCACTGTACATTGGTTCCAATATTTAAAATCAATACAATGTTACATAAAATAATTAGTTTTACAACTCAATGTACAGAGGGCGAGTTTATTGCTAGATTGCGATGTCTTCTAACTAACCCGATTTTTTTCTGGTGATTTTTTCTTGTTTCATCCGTCCATCTAACCTGAGGCTTTCCAACACTTAAAATATCAGTATAAATATATCTTCTGCGATATACTCGCCCATTGCACAAAAATATGTGTTCAGTAGTAATGATATCACGTTTTTTCTATTCTATACTATTTTTGTGCAATTAAGATTTTTTTTCAGGATTTTGTTCAGGGATTTGTTTTCAAATAGTGAGCATTACCATGTAAAACAAACTTTTTATATATTTGTTCTTATGTAAATGATAACAAAACATAATAATTATCATTATTATTTTAAGATATCCTGATACTAAAATTTTATATACTTCTTTTAGTAGTGATTACGTGGAAGGACTTTCGGTAGACGACGATTTTGCAAATGATCTCTGTCATTGATTTACGCTTGTACCCGAACTTTGGTACTCAAATATGAGAAATGACCTACGGCTTTATATTATTGTCTTGATATCTCCTACGTTACACCCTTCTGTTTGACACAGTCGTTAATACGAGTAGCAATATATGTAAAATGGAAACTAAGAAATGAACAGAATTTTTCGAACTGTAATATTTCATAAAATGTTATTCGTAAAATGTCATGTTAAAGACATTCAACATTTTCAGTTCAGCGATAAGGTATGTCACCCATTCCGATCGTCTTAAATTTTATTGACTCAAATTAGATGACTTGAATGTTTATTACATGTAGTTAATCCACTGGCATTCTCTTTGTAGAAATGACGTGATAATACATAATAATGTTCGTGTGCGTAACGATTTCCATAGTTTGTGAACTTTTTCTAATCAAATATCTGAGAATAGATCATCTAGCCTTTTCTGTGAGTATTCTATCACACTGTTGTAATATACAGTCATATTTTTAAAAGACACTTTATTTAAGAAATCCAACTTTTAAATTTCAGCGTTAAGGCATAGGTATGCTTTCCAGGATTGGTGAGTCTCGACAGGAAAGCTCTGCCTTCCTGTCGAGACTCACCAATCGCTCGAATATCGCAGAAGTCAGAGAACTTCCATTAATCGGATTATAAAAAAAGCTTTTTACTTTCGTTTTGATAAACAGCAGACATGATTTTTTTTTTAATAAAACTAAGAATGACATTAAGAAAATATGTAGTCAAACGATACCAGTTGGTTTTCAAGATTATTTAATTTCCGTAGCTAGAGTAACAATACTTTTTTTATTGCAATATCATTTTTGTATTATTTCATTTTTCTTTAAAGTCATGTAGACTAAATAAAGATTCAATATAAAGAATCTGATAAAAAACTGGGTTGAAACTTTTTAAACGTGGAGTATATCGCATTTCATTATACCGAGCATAATTAATAGATTAATTTCAATAGTTTTCATCGCAAAAGATATTTTAATACGAATCAAGGAATTTCTTGAGAATCTACTGACCACATCGATGTTGCATGTTCGTACCGTTTTAGGGATATAAAAAATGGTAGATTTATATATCATGTAAACTTGCTATGCACACACTGAACCGATACTAACACCTATTTATTTAATTAACTACTATTTTTGGTAACTCCATTCATCTTTTTTTTTTTATCGTTATATGTTTATAAATCATGTACCTGTGTTATAAACCAAAATACAACTTTTTACACCTTTTGCTATAAGCTTTAAGTTTGTGTCGTGAATGGGGAGTTTTTCGGTACATAATTATGTATTCACATTTTCTTATTAATTTCGTTTTCTATTCCATGGATTATGATACGGATTTAGAGGTTGGGTTACCCCATCTTCAAGTCAAGAGTAAAGTCAAGGGCAAATATAAATAAATTTAAAAAACGAAATAAAACCAATCGAAAACTATCTTTTACAATAAATTTGAGCTAACTTACTAACGTACTTATTTTGTTTCATATTTTTGATGTATTCATACGATTTTTTTGATTTCTGTATTTTTATATATTTATAATCCAACGGGTATGCTAGCTTCTGCAATACATTTATAGTAAGACCTACTTTTTTTTAAATGTTTTATATATGTAGTTCTATTCTCCATTTGTAAAAGTGATTAACTTCAAAGAACAAAATTATATGATACTGCTGTTAGAACGGATGAAATTGTGTAATCCAAATCTGAGAATTGATGAAAAGGAAGTTCTTCGAAGATTCAATATTGAAATTGCTTTCGGAAAGTGCGAAGATAATAATATTTTTATTAATAATAATGATAGAAATATGTGTGTATGTATTATAAGTAGTACTTGTTTTCAACAGAACAAAGAAATTCCGGGTGAATGTGGAAATCACATCGTAATTCAAGCAACGTATGTATGTGAGTGCGAGAGAAAAGGGGGGGGGGGAATAAAAATAGATAATGCTTATTATTCCGATCCGTGTTTTTCAAAGCAGTGAATTAATTTTTCCAATACTCTGATGATATTATTATTACGTTAGTACTAGTATTAAACTCGCCATCGCACGGGAATGATGATTCTGGATGGCTTTCCTTTAGCAATTTTTAAAAACCTTTAGATCATCTAAAAAGTGGAAGCGGATTGTACAGTTTTTTAATTTGTTTGCTCCTCGATGGTACTCATAGACGAATACACGGGAGAGGCCCGTTGACACCAAAATCTTTCTTAATAAAATACAGCAGTTTTGTTTCGTTCTTCTTTCTTCTTCAACGCACTTTTTGAATGCACCGAGAATAGATATTTCCCCTCTGTTCAGAGCAATTCAAGGTCGGTCCATTTTCCTATCCTTATGATTTTTTTAACGCTCTAATGTCCTTATTGCGAGCAAACGAAAACTGAGGTGTGTACAGCGTGCCATGGAGAGGCAAATGCTAGGTATCAGCTTGAGAGACAAAATAAGAAATGAAACTATCCGACAAAAGACAAAAGTCGTTGACGTTGTTGATAAAGTCTCCAAGCTGAAATGGCAATGGGCTGGTCATGTGGTAAGACGAGAGGATGGCAGATGGACTTCCAGAATTCTTGTATGGAGACCATGGGAGGACAAAAGAAGCGTAGGAAGATGGGTTGATGATATTGTCCAGATGATGGGGAAACAGTGGTATCGTGTTGCTCGAGATAGGAAAATGTGAAAAAGTTTTTAAGAGGCCTATATCCAGCAGTGGAGAGAAGAAGGCTAGCAGTAAGTAATGTCCTTATTATAAAAACGATGAACTGTGAAATGATAGCTCATTAAAAGCGTTTTTTGGCTTACAAATTTTCATTGGATGTTCTCAAAATATGATTCAAGCTGAATTATCGGTCTTTCCCATGTTACATAGAGTTTAGAAATCTTTGAAGTTTAGCCATCACGAACTCCTACAGAAATGAATCGAAAACTCATAATCGCTACTCTGATCGATGGTGTTTTTGTCTCTATATAAAAATAGAAATGCATACATGTGAACCTGTTCAAATATGTATGAATGGATTGATATCTACTAGTGGCGTGTTTTTTATACATGCCCAAAAACCAGGATATTTCTGGATTTTCAAAGTTAAGACAAATGGAAAAGATATAACGCTTTAAAAGTCTGAGACTTTAAGATTTCTTGCGAACTTGTGCAAGAGAGTTCGTTCGTAATTTGTTTATATTAGGTCTACGCACCTTATAATGCAGTTGTACTTAAGGTAAAGTGAAGTAAGAAATAACATGCAATCTTTGTCTCGCTTGCACATGTGGTTGCTAATGAGTCATATTTTTGTTATAACTCTATCTCGCTCATAACAGTAGTGATACGCTATCATCAGTACTAGAATACTACTAACTACACACAAATGATGAGCTAATTAAGGCAACTGAAGTATTATTTCGCGATTTGTGCATGGACAAAATAATCAAGACTTATGATCGAAAGTATGTAGGTACTTACATACCTAAACATGCCAGTTTTCACGATCAATGAAAGTTAAGCAATATTGGGAGTGGTCAGTGCTTGTATATTATGTAGATGACCGGTCAATGCAGTAGTATAGGTTTCAATTTTATACATTTTATTTTTGTTAAATTTATTATTCTGAATATTTTTTTGTGGGCTTAACCAGTAGGATGAAAACTCTTGACGCGCCACTGATATCTTCTACATATTATAATGTAAGTCTACAAGTAAGTACTCACTAATTCGACGAGTTTGTTGATGTAACTAATTTAATATCTAGATTGATTGCATATATGGGAATCAATTTGTAGAATATAATAAAATAATGAAATTAAAGAAGAAAATATGTATTTATTCTGTGGAACGAGTCCGTTTAATGATATATTGCCTTATTTTTGTAAAAGATTTAACTAAGTTTTGTAAAATATTATCTAACGTTTGTAAAGTAATTGATTGGGTTTTGTAATGAATGTTTCTTAAATATTGTAAGACGATTAAGTAGGTGTGTGATTCTTGAGAATAATAATAATAATAATAAGAAACTTTATTGCACAAAAAAAACAACATATGAAAATATTCAATTTAACTATACAAAAAAAATTATGCAATGTTATAATACTTTTATATTTTCATCTTTAACGTGACGTATGCGGATTTTGTAAGAAAAATTGAAGATATATTGTAATTATGTTGTCGTTTGGATATCGTTTAAGGTTATCTTCTGGGATCGCATTGGCCTTTAGCTGTAATGACCCTTGTAAGACTTGTCTTATTGTCAGTAATAATAATAAGATGTTTTGGTTCAATTCCTTTGCAAAGTAATAATTATGCAGGTATCTAGCGAAGCAGTGAACTCCATTCCTTATAATTATTAATATATTTTTTTTGCGGGCATGGAGAAGAGAGCTTGGACGTTTATTTTATGCGACTGATCTGCTGGCTACCCTGCTTGTGGTAGATTGCGTGATGATATAGTAATAATGGTACTAGTACTACTAGAACATCACGGCATACCCCACAAGTGGGGTAGCCAGCAGACCAGCTACATGTTATAAACATACAAGCCGTCTTCTCCGTGCCAACAAAAAAATTAGACATTCAGGATGAATCACTGAATGATGACTCATCGCTGAATTTGAGATGTAAAATTTATTCACTTTTTTGAATACCTGTCTTTAACAGGATCCTTGAAAACTTATGGACAAGAGTGAGAGACCAATTTTTTGTTGGGTGCTCCATGGCTTGTTTAAGGAATTTCTTTTAGTAAGGTAATGAAATTGGGTATTATGATAAATATGTTATTGTTAAACTATGAGTGTGTGAACGTTGCACAATAAAGAGTAGTCTGTGAGACCATTGGTTGTACAGTGGATAAAATGAGAGTGCTTTTTGTTATCATTTAGGCATCTCGAAACGTAACTACAGAACGTAACTAAGAAAAGCTTACGCCGCCGTAAAGGGTTTTATTCGTCGTAAAACGTAAAAATAGCCTTGTGCAGTAACACTGGCAATGAAATCGTAGATATTTGTAAAATGAAGAGATACTAATGTATGTTAATATATTTTGATCGAATTAATACATCGTAAACAGAGGCGTTGTTGTTATCTTTATACACTTTTAAGTGACATTGTCATTTATGTTGACAAAAACATTAGATTTTATGGTTTAGATACATTAAAAAATACATTGAAACAAAAAAGCACTGATTTATTTAACTTCATATCATTTGGATTTATAAAAAGGCTGTAGAAAATGCCAATGGTAATGACTCATAATCATATTTAACAGTAATTCTGTGTTATCAAACATCTGTGTACACAACTACGACGTCTTCTACAATAGGAGTAGCCTGTGGCATGTATGAAACATTTATATATAAATTGTCTTCTACAAAAAAAAAGTCATTCAAGGTGGCGGCGTATGTACCTAACTGCTGAATTTGAGTTGTACTTACTTGAGGTGTTGATGAATCTTAACCCATGTGGGCTGCGTCGTGTCCTCTACAGTCTTGGCTCTAGTGTTGAGAGCCAGTTCACCGCCTCCGGTCCTGCTTCGTGGATCCCCTGCAGATCCCCGCTAAATTTTTTGAGATGGCAGTCCTGCACTATGTGTCTCACACTCTGCACATCTCCACATTCACAATCAGGGGAATATCTTTTCCCCCACCTCCAGAGCAAGTTTTGAAAAATCTTGAACGTGTACAATTGTACTTCTTCTAGAGGTTTACACATATGAGAGACATAAATGAAATTATTTCAAAAAAAAAATTTGTCGTTCACATCGAAAATTATCAATTCGTGACATTGTGTAGTTTCCCTTCGATACCTAAATACAATTATGTAGGTCTATAGCATTCGTATGTTAGTATTATTGGTGTACGTAGTTGGTATGTTATGTAATATTAATGCCATCCTCTCCCGAATTACAAACAGACATTGGCATCTTGAACGAGAAATATCCAAATGTTTGCTCACCTATGTTGTACAACATACCAATGTTATCATTTCGTATAACTATTCTTTGTATAGAAGATGAATAGCAAATAATATAATATCAATCCGTGTAAGGTAAAAAAGCTTAAGGAACCGAAAGCCCATATATACAATTATAATCATCTCTGTTGGTTCCACAAACCTGAGGATTGCGACCATCGTGCTTCGTTCTGTAGACCATCTGTCTCCACCTTGATCGATCCTCCGCCATGTGCAAGGCTTCGTGTAGTGAATTCTGCGTGGCTTCCTTAATTTGGTCGATCCATCTTGCTGGTACTCGGCACTTTCTACCCCTCTCTTCTACAGCCCCAGTTATAATTACTCTTTCCAGGTTCTCAGGCTCTCTTCTCGCAATGTGCCCGAAATATCGCAAGACGCGCTGTCTGCAAAAAAATGATAAAAATATGAACAATGTATATATTATTGTGGTGCCGTTTAATGAGCCGCGATCATCTCATGGGCGCCGTGAACAGTTATATTTTAAACTTCCTCTTAATTGTAGTAATTGGTTGGTTCTGCCTTAAATCTGCTGGTAATCTGTTCTAAGCAGTAAGTCCCACGACGTTTATGTTCCTCTCTACAAATAAATAACATTTTTTTATGTTTCAAAGCTTTACTTTTTAGATATGGAAGAAAACACAATTGATTTTACTTTTACTTAGTATTTAGTTGAATAGTGATCTGGTTTCGACTTACATATAAAGTTATTGTCAAACTTTACTTTTTACTTTATATTAATGACCTGGGTTACGAGATCCGATGTCTTTATTCAAAAATCTTTATTAATAAATATGGAGTTTTTCAAAATAAATATCAATGAAATACTCCAATAAGATTGTATTTTTTTGGAATAACTTTGTAAAGTCATAAAGTGAATAAAAGATAAACATTTTTTTTATTACACCAATAAATTACAAATCTTATACATATTCTCATTCATGCTGCCCAGCTAGGTATAACCTGTTCTAGGGAAAACATCTCACAAACATATCAATCATACTGAAACATATACACAATCACAAAAAGCATTCATCTCCTAAATTAACACAATCACATTCATAACAAGAAAAACACTGCTGCAAACTGTCCATAGATGAAACAACACACAAAAAAACCATTTCTTCATATAAAACCAGAAAAAAACAACACATCCTTCAACCACACACATCACAAATCCCACACCACATACCAACACAAGTATATCACCCCACATAAAACACAAAAACACAAAACAAATCATGGAACAAATCCTAAGATATCCTGCAATCTCTCCATTGGCAGATCAGACACCTACCCATAACATGCTCTTTTTTTTTTTTTTTTAAATTAAAAAAAAAACAGTGATTTCTCTAATCTTTAGAGGCATGATATTAAACAGTCTAGGTGCCATCCACACAAACTGCCGCTGTCCGAACACTGTAGATCTGAATGGAGCGATACAACTTAATGACACCATCTGTCTCGTGACCCTATTTAATAGAATGTTCTTTTTCACTACGAGTTTTACTAGATTCAGAGACCTTTCAGGTAGACAATCATCATCAGTGAGCTTTTATTAAAAGCTTTTAATCAAAGCTCATTGATGGCAAAGATGTCTATCCGAAAGGCCTCTGAATCTAGTAATTAATACTCATGGTGAAAGTAAACAGTGTTTTATTAATTTTTTATCTTAAATTCATTATAAAGTAAATAAATATTTTTCATCCCAAATATTTTTCATCACACATTTTTTATCTTAAATTCATTATAAAGTAAATAAATATTTTTCATCCCAAATTCATCCCACAATGGACTACATCTAGAAGTCGAGGTGGGCAAGGTCTTTGGATGGAGGAAAAAAAAATAAATAAATAAATATTTGCACCTCATACCCTTTAACTCCTGCAGGTATAGGAGCTTGAGAATAATAATAATAAAACTTATATTATGTATGTAATATAGATTCCACAGATTCAGATGTTATTGATTTCTCATTTGGGCATATAAATATTACCTACTAGGTACATACCTAACAGCGTGGGTTCCTCCTTTGGAGCATTGATGCGGCGAGCTTTCTTAATAAATTCATTTACCATTAATTCTTTTGATAACTTAAATAATGATTCTCCGAAATTAGGTTTATCATATTTCTTTTTAATCAACAATACGGTTCATCTTTATTCGTTGTCATGGATAATAATCGAAAAAGGAAATATTTTAGAAAGTAAATGTTTTCTTTTCTATTACGTTCTATATTTAAAGGTCGTCAACTCGTTTACGAGGGATATCGATGCTACTAGTCAGTTTATAAAAAATGTCAAGCAAACACAGTAATTAAATAAACAATAAACCCAAAATTAAAAAAAAAAGCAATATTTAATAAAAATATTATATTTTCATATATTAATACAAAATGCAGATGTCGTGGCTGTGTAATAGATGGCAATGGACCGGAAAAACACAGATGGGAGAGCCGGAGCCTAAGTCGGATTGCTAGTACCTACCGTCAGTTACGCTACATTATCTCCATGATAACAATTTCATCTCCATGGTAACAACGGTGCAACATTAGTAATTTCCGTTGTTACCATGAAGATAATGTAACGTTAATGACGGTACCAGTAATCCAACGTAGATTCTAGGTCCGCACAGCGCAGGACAGAGAAGCATTCTCCAGAGTGATCGCCAACGTCGGGGGGATCTGATACGGCACTGATGGAAGAAGAAAACAATATTTATATTGGAAATGTTTTCTATATGAAGATATTTTTTTATGATTCCACCGCACCCCATTAGCTCAACACACTATGCGCCTCTGCTAAATACTAGTCTTATACCCGTATAGGCAAACACTGCTAGTTTTGCTTCTGGTGGCTCGAAAACACACTGCCGATGTCGTACATACATACCTACAACCAAACAAACCAGGCGTATTGTTATTATTAGTATTATAATAGAAGATATCATTGTTTTGTATGGAGCATGCTAAAGTATGGTATGTGTGTATATAATGTACGGGAACAGCATTCGTTGAATAATATTTCTAGCATGTAGAATAGTACATACGTTTTGTGGGATAACGGGATGTATGTAAAAAATATCGAACATTGCATTGAGCAAAACATATAGGTAACAATACAGTGTCAACTCTTTCAACAATTCCACATGCACTGTAATCCCAATATTTTACTTAAATTTAGTTAAAACATCTTGACGTTCATATGGAACATGAAGTTTCATTTTATAAGCAAAATAATCAAATCGAAGTACATATTATATTGTCCTTTCACTAAAAAAAAAAAAAAAACACAGAAACTTATAGCTTGTCTTCTATACAAGCCAATGGAAAGACCGTAATTTGAGGTTTGTAAGCTAAAGAAATAATTTAAAAATGTTGAAATTACATGCAGTGAACAATATTAATCCGATCATTTTTAATTCTGCGCGCAGTCACTCACTATGTGTGAATTTTAGTGCGCTGTCGTGTTTTTGTTGTTGTCGTCTGTGAGTTGTTGTAATTTTACTGTGAATGTATGTTTTACATATAATTAAAAAAAAAAAACATTGTGGAATTGGACTTATGGAATTTCATAACGAAAAATCTTATTATTTCCCTTTAAAATCCACAATACAATAATTGCGTAAACTATTCGTAATTACCTTCTACTTATTTAGGTGTATTTCATGAATTTGTGTAGGAACCATTTACATGTGTTTGAAAGCCCCGAATTCGATTGTAACTAAAAATATATCTAATGTTCTATCCTATTTTTGTTCCAAGCTAAACCTCGTATATTATTTGGAATACGTTAAACCTTCCTGCTGTTCCTACTCTTTCCCTATTTTTCTTTCTCCCTCTATCTTTTGTTCATCCGACTCTCTCCCTCTAAATCTCTCCATTCTATATTTTATTCAATAGAATCTGGATATCGAAAAAAGGAATAAATAAACTTTAAATTCGCCGGGTCCTGTTTCTGTCGTCTTTCATGTTGGGACGTTTTCTTTTTAATTTACTTTTTATCTACTGTATATATTTTACCATCATGGCATATCCCACAAGTGGGGTAGCCATCAAAACAACTGCATGTTATAAACATGCAAGTTGTCTTCTTTGCGCCAGAAAAAAAATAAAGACTTTGAGGATTATGCAATTTGAAACAAGTGTTTCTTTCTACTATATATAATTGATTCCGAAAGAGACGTCTTTCCACTTATCAGGTCATTATCAATCTCTGACGTTTAGGATGCTTTCACCTACCTTTTACAGATTTTTTACCTTTTTTATTTATTTATTCCAGAATATATCCCTCTCTGTTCTTCAAGTTGTCGAGTGTCCTGTATATAGAATAATAGGTATCCGACTCTTTTCTTTCGAAAAAAGCAGATATTCATTAAAAGTCGTGAAAAATATTCGATCCAGCAGCGATAAAATAAAATATGTAGAACTAAAACGTTTATCAAAGTTTCATTTATCGACCGACGGTTCTTGGTGGCAGTTCATTTTTAAACGTTTGTTTTTGTTTTCATTTTTGATACATTTGTCAAGTATCTACTAAGTATGAACCTGCCTGCCAATACTAAGTTAGTGTTTAACGTTTTTGAGGGTTTACCTCAGTGATATGTTACAACTAGATTCGCAATGTCATACAAATATTCTCTAAAAATGTGTACCCACCCGTCGAGGTACGATACCTGAGTAATATATATTCATCTCTTTTCTTATGTATATTTTCATCTCTATCTACCGGCCTTTTTCTTCTGTAATAATACCCATGCTCATATTGTCTATCTCTTGTTATCTAGAAACAATTTATATGTGTGTCGCTTTTTTCAAACTGACAATGGGTATTGTCGAACTTCAGCAAGTACCTACTGCAAGTAGTATTGTTTAAAAAGGTGTATTACTTTTGTACCCACTATCGACATATTCCATATCAATAACATCATTCTTTTTACAAATTTCATGTTCCCTAGATTTGTTGGCAAATTTCAAACTTGATGAAGTGCTCGCTATCTCAAAACGTTCATCAAAAAGTCAAACCATTTCTATGTTATCATTTAAGCACAATGCGACATTTTTACTTGATGACATTTAATCCAACGACACTGAGACGACAAGCTGCCACGGAAGTTCTAAACAAACTAAATAAAAATTGCGGCGCCAAGGACCGCAAAGAGATTTTATTGATGGTACATGTTTGAGATTCATATTGCAAATCTAGGTATAACATATCACTGGTTTACCTTGACTTTCGTTTTTACCTTAATCAGTATTCTCACCTTGTTTCTTTAATTAATTGCATATTATAATGATGGCAATGATTGTACAACAACAACATTCGACATTATTTTCTAATTGAATACCAGACAATTATTATTATCATACCAGCTTCATACCCGATGTGTGCAAAGAATTTTATTTAAAAAATGGTAACACGTTTAATCAAATATTTTTGTTAGTTACAACGGGAATCAATACACAATAGTTGCGATTCATTTTGCGTGAAGTTTTGTTATAATTTGTGGGAACATATTTTGAATACTATTCTACTACTACTATACCATCACGGCATATCCCTGTCCGGTAGCCAGCGGACCAGCTGCATGTGAGAAACATGCAAGCAAGACATACAGGATGGGTGGCAAACCTAATCGCTGAATTGAAGGTGTAAAATTTCTTAATTTTTTCGAACACCTGCCTTTTAAAGGACACTCGAAAACTTACGGAGAAGAGTGGGAGACCAATTCTTTACATGGTGCTCCACGGGCACCGTATTTTTTAGTTCCCATTTGAATATTCAATAAAAACGTTTGACATTATTCTGAACAAACATGTTTATTGCAATGTGTTCATTTCCATAGTAAATTTTGGAGACGGCTTATCAAATACATAATTTATCAATGTGAATTAATATAATAAGTACTAGTATATTTTACAAAAACGTACTCAAAGATGATAGTTCGTATAGAACGAATTAGTTTCTCTGTTCTCTTCAAAATTAAAGCGGGTGTACCTACGAATGGACAAAAATTTTGATATTTATTCGTCGATCATTTCGAGCAGCGAGTTTTATTTATTTATTTATTTTCAAAAATTGACATCACTCACCTTGACAGTTTTCACCTTTGCGGCGAGTGATGTAAACAAAACACACAACATAACACTATTTACAAATCACAATATTATTCACATAAGTTTAAAAAAAAAAACAAACTAATTAGCAATAATTATAAAAAAACGACTTATAATTAAACAAAATACATTCCTTCAAAAACATTATTGACATCACAATGCACAATCAGCACTCTGACAGAGTCACACAATTGGTCGTCAAAACTATCCAATAGAATGCCCCCGAGTCAGAAAGCGTAGTGAGTGTACACCACCGCTTCCAATACAATGCATCGAAACATCAAAATATGATTATTCAAACATTAATGCTAAAAGAATAAAAACAAACAAAACAAGACATGCCTCAAACAAAAACTATCACAACAAATATACTATACAAAAATGCAATCATACAATACACATCATTCTTCACTCATTATTACAAAAATGATAATAAAGTAAAAATTAGCACAATTAATATTTTCACTTACGCATCATAAATACATATCTATTTCAATATCAATTCAACACATTTGGTGAACTGATTATAATTTATATTGAATATATCAATATGTTGCGCTAAATGATTAAATATGGTAATAGCCCTTCCCAAAGGAGAATAAGTCAACAGATTAGTTCTGCAAATGGGAGGATAAAAGAGAGTGTGAAATCGGGACCTACCGTATGATTCTGGGATGTAAAAATTTAACTCCTGTAAAATATCAGGATTATGGATGATTCCGTTAAGCAACTTAAAAAAGTGCCTGCAAAGGTAATCATCTCTACGCTTCTGAAGCGAAGACATTCCTAAGCATCCCATGATAAAAAGTGAAGGAAACAAATATGGATAATATCCATATGTTTTCCTATAAAGATGTCTGGCGAATCTTTTTTGTACTTTCTCAATCAAACATATGTACGAGTTTTCGTGTGGAGCCCATATTATAGATGCCGATTCCAATATTGAACGCACTAAGGATTCATAAAGCAACAAAAGAGTGTTTGGATCTTTAAAATGTGTAGAATTGCGAAGTACGAATCCCAACATCATATAAGCCTTCTCCACCATAACGGATATGTGGTTCTTGAATGATAAATCGAATTTAAAAATCACGCCCAAATCTTTCGTTTCAGTTAACTGTAGCAATTTTGTACCGTCCATAGTATATTCAGAGGCAATGGGATTGCGTGCTCTAGTATATGACATGATATGACATTTGGGGGAGCTAAAATACAATTTATTTTTATGTGACCACACTACCAATGCATCGATATCACTTTGTAAAGCAGTCACATCATCCTGGCACTCTATTTCTTTGTAAAGTTTGAGATCATCTGCGTACAATAAATATTTTGATCTTTCAATGTTTGCTCCTATGTCATTAATAAATAATGTGAACAACAATGGTCCAAGATTAGAACCCTGTGGGACACCTGAATAGGTGAAATACTTCCTTGAACTACAATGACTAAAGGCTACAAACTGTTGTCTATCACGCAAATAGCTGACCATATATTCTACAAGTCCATTTGACAACCCGTAATCATTCAACTTAGATATTAAAATATCGTGGTCTACCCTGTCGAACGCTTTCTCGAAGTCCGTGTAGACAACGTCGACCTGTATTCGTTTATCAAGATTCTTAGCAACGTATGTACTAAAACAAAGTAAATTTGTAACAGTGGATCTTGTAGGTCTAAAACCATGCTGTTCATTAACAAGAAGGTGATTTACGTTATCCCAAATTCTCTTCTGAATTATAATTTCAAGCAACTTTGCTGGAGCAGATAATATCGCGACTGGTCTATAGTTTTTCACATCTGATTTATCTCCTTTTTTGTGTATTGGACTAACTCTGGTAGTTTTCCATTGTTTTGGAAATACTTTTGATTTAATTGATAAATTGAATATAAAATACAAAATTGTCGTCAATTCTTTACCCGTTTCTTTAATTATAAATGTAGGTATCAGATCTGGACCAGATGAGCGTTTTGGCTTAAGTTTAGATAAGCTATATTCAATTTCATCTAGGGATATACTCGGTAGGTTACAATTTGTTGGAAACATAGAAGATGCAACATTACAAAAATCAGGTATGAGCTTTGGTGGCGTTGGGTTATACACCGAAGAAAAATACTCAGCAAAAGCATCAGATATCTGTTGCGGTTCCGAATATATTACATCATTGTAGATCATATCGTTAGGCAATTTTCCAACATCTCTTTTAGTTGAAATAAAATTCCAAAACTGTTTAGGATCCTCGCAAATATGTGCTTCTGCACGAGCAATATGTTGCTGATAGCACTTGCGTATATCCTCTTTTACTGAAATACGAATCTTACAAAACTTTTTATAGGCCAAATCTGACGCTGTTTGTTTCCATAATTTATGAAGAAAATGTTTTTTCTTAATACATCTTATCAATTGTAATGAAAACCAGTCTGGATATCCAGTACGAATATCTACATGTGACTCCTTAAAACAACTATCAAATATACAATACAATTTATCATAAAAACATTCCACAGCTTGATCAACATCTGAAGTTTCAAACAATTCTACCCAAGAACAATTAGTGATCATATTTTTAAGTAAAGGTATATTGGAAGGAGTTGGTGTCGTAATAATAATTAACATCCCCACATCTCACGGATCGATTCCGCAAAACGTTTCGTGAATATTTTATATTGTTTGATCGACTAAACGATCACGTAAAACACATTACAAACTATGATAACAGTTCTACACAGACACATTATATAATATAGCAAGCTAGCTAGAGCTGTCTGTATAATTATCGTTATTACACTCGATTTCCTACAAAATGCTCGTTAATTGTTTAATTGTCTTGTTTTGCAAATCACACTATTGAACCGATTTGTTAATTCTTATAACTTTTTCATGTTATAACGTTAAATTTATGTTTACAGAGATTTTATTTTAGTTTTGTGATCGATAAAGTCTAACGGCGTTTAGATTTATCAATATAATTTTTCCAATCACTTCTTCTTCTCCGTGGCCACTTATTAGTCCCACATGATGGTGGGGTCTACCTTTCTGGTTTTATTCCGCCACTTAATGTTGTCGAGTGCATCCTCATGGGAAATATTGCAGTTCCGCATGTCTTGTCTCACTACTTCACGCCATTTGACCTCTTGCCCGTAACTTTTCCACTCACAAATGGCTTTATTCCCAAAAAGGCAGGGTATCACAAAACATTACGTTTAAGATATTTCACATTTTCAGTTCAGCGATGAGGTATGTCACCAATTCTGAACGTCTTTATCTCTTTTGGCACGGAGAGGACGATTCGCACTTATTACATGCATTTGGCAGGCTGGCTACGCCACTTGTCGTGAGACGCTGTGAGAGATGCCGTGATTGGATAAGTGGATGAATGGATTTGAGTTTTGTCATCGAATAAGATTAATAGTATGTAACAGCTTTATTATTTATTTCGCACTGTCTAAATTACCTGTCACCTGTTTTCTGATTTCTATTGTCTTGTTCCATTTACATAACGTTCCTCTCTCATCTACACACACACACACATTTCTACTTCTAATAATTTATGGAATTCGACGAGAATTCTATTTCCATTTAGACTACATATGTAATAATGAGAATTCCTATGTCTAATACTGTTTATACAACGGCTGCTTTATACAGGCTCATAAAATTAATATTCCTCTCGACATTTTCGATCAATTTGTTTTTGATTGGCGTTATTGAATCGATTTATTCGTGTTGTGTTTTGTTCGACGTTATACATATTTAGAGATGAAAAACTTAATATTCATTGACAATCCGATATTCGGCTTGTTTTTGATATTCATCTGAATGCCGGATGACAGTATGATTTTCTCCGAATCACGCATGGTCATTGCATTTCAAAAATAATAAGGTTAATGATAATATGTGATAATAAGATAAATTGATAACACAATTACGTGTTGTCTATAATAATGAATGATACTGTGATAAATTGCGATGCATTTCGAAAATAATTAAATTAATGATGAGGTGTGATAATAAGAGAAATGATAAGACGATACGTGGTGTCCATAATACTGTGATAATTTTAACTGTCTAATATTGATACATTGTAGAGAGGAAAGTTAAAAACTTTTCAATTCATTTCAATTTGATTGAACTGCGATAGAATGACGCAGAAAAAAAGAATATGTTTTTCCGATAATATTTTTATATACATCGAAACATCGACAAAATGTATTGTGGTTTTCTGAACTTAATAACATACGCATAAACGTATCATGTTCCTGAAAATGTTCCTCCACTCTTTTCCGTAAGTTTTTGAGTTTCCTGGATAAGATGAATATTCGTAAAATATCACAAAAAAACCATTTTCAGTTCATGAAGTATGCTACCAATCTTTCTAGATTCCTCCTTATTTTTTTTGGTACTTATAAAACCACTTGTTTCATCCGATTGAATCATAAAATACTATTTTAATTTAGGCATAGCTTATACTTGATTTTCTTACAATTTGTATTCGTCATTTTTCTTTTCTTATTTTAAACTTAAATTTTCTTTTGTTCATTGTATACATCAATTTTATGAATAATTTATTATTATTTAATTTTTGTTACACAAATTATTTTGAATTTTGAATGATGCAAGTGATTAATTTTATGAATTTTTGCACCTCCAATTGTTTTCGTCTGTCAAATTGTTTTTAATTTTTTTTAATTTGAGAAAAACTCGCACCGTAGGTGCACGTTGATGAATAATTAAATAAATGAAATCAATCAAAGTATCCGTTATCCGATTTTCATCACAAAATATACTTACTCTTCAAGTTTGTATACTATATGTATTTATCTGTTACCTTTCTGTCTATTGGAACATAATAATTACCAACGGGTTAATTACTTTCCAAATCATCAATTACCATCAGGTGAAATTGTATAATTATTATTATTATAACCTTTGATTACTATTATTGTTGTTTTAGTTGTAATCTAATCTTGTTTCGCGTTCCCAAATGGTTATCCATAGATTTGAAAATATCGGAATGAGCTTAATTATTTTCAATTCAAATAACATGCAGAGTTACAAGATTTTGTTTCTAAAGAAAATACATTAAAATTTTCATAATAATATCTATAATTTACGCTTTGTTATCAAAAATTAAGATTTGTTTACTTACTTACTTACTGCTAGCCTTCTTCTCTCCACTGCTGGATATAAGCCTCTTCAAAACTTTTCCACATTTTCCTATCTCGAGCAACACGATACCACTGTTTCCCCATCATCTGGACAATATCATCAACCCATCCTTTTTGGGGTCTTCCTACGCTTCTTTTGTCCTCCCATGGTCTCCATACAAGAATTCTGGAAGTCCATCTGCCATCCTCTCGTCTTACCACATGACCAGCCCATTGCCATTTCAGCTTGGAGACTTTATCAACAATGTCAACGACTTTTGTCTTTTGTAGGATAGTTTCATTTCTTATTTTGTCTCTCAAGCTGATACCTAGCATTTGCCTCTCCATGGCACGCTGTACACACCTCAGTTTTCGTTTGCTCGCAAGTGTTAGCGTCATAGTTTTTAGCCCATATGTAATCACTGGCAGGACACACGAATCGTAAAGTTTTCTCTTAAGACTTATGGGGACTTCAACTTCATTATTTTTAAATATATGTTTAAGTTTTGAGAATGCATCCCATCCCAATCCTATTCGTCAAGATTTGTTTAGTGCAACTAAATAACCGAGAGCTTTAAGTTTATTTATTTTATTTCTATGCCGTGAAGAATTAAAGAATTTATGACAAAAAACTTTTCACTCCTTTCTGCAAGTTTTCGAATGTCCTATAAAAGTCAAAGATTCGTAGTTTGCGATGCAGTATTCCATTAATCATGAATGTCTTTTCTTTTATTGACACGGAGAGATCAACTTGTATGATTTTTACAAGCACTTGGTCCGTGATAAGTTTTTTGGACATATTTTTATGATGTGAGAGGAATACTTGAAATGAATTGGTAAAATTTTCCATTTTGTACTGAATTTAACAAAATATCACAGCGGCATGTGGTCGAATTGATATTTTTGAGATACACAGCCAATCTTGTATATAGATTTTAATCTATGGTCTTTTGATTATTGATAATCAACGTGTCGTGTTATTTGCTTGAATAACTAATAATAACTCATCTGGAATCAAATGAAATGGTACTTAATGATATTTGTGGTGGCGACGTATGTACGTTATACTCTGTATAAAACATAGTGCTACGTTTCTATATCTTGCAGCAGACGTCAAGCAGCATAGATGACGTTCGCTTATGTCGTAGCTGAAGACATCAAAATATTTTGCTATAAAAATATAATTATACGTCTTTTTGTGTCCAACAAATTGAGCGTTTATGTTTGTATGAATTTACCTACTTATGGTGTTTTTTATTTCAAACCAAAAAACGATATTATAACTTTGCTTAAATAATGATAGAATATTACATTCGACTTAAGGCTTGCAACTCATAGATTTGTTGAGGTTTTTTGAATTTAAAATAATGATAATCTACGTATTTTAGTTACCAATTATTTTTCATTTATAGTCTACATAATATTATTGCTGACGACAATAATGTCGTAAGCGAATGCTGTTTCGAAGTTGACGACTGAGGTTTGCCGCTAGGTACAGAAACGTACCTTAGTACTTAATACATAATATGTTATTATTTTAATGTATTAATCTAATTAAACTTACTGTCATCCAATGGATTAATTCACTAATCAATAATTAATCATACGATTTCATAACATTATTAAAACATATTGTTGTTTGTATAAAACTGAGTTAATATGATTTAGCATTATTGATGGATGACTGAAATCGTTCGTTTAGTATGATTTTAAGCAATGATTTGTCGAAGCATAATACGTAAAAGTATTGAAATATGATGTTGGATAGTTTGGTCCTTTATCGCCGTTTAACGATCCCTCTTTCCCAAACAGAAATCTTTCTCCGGCGCCGCTGATCCGCAGAAAACCTGTTGCATGTCAGACGAATGATGTGATAATATTGGGGTATAAGGAATATTACCATCATCATCTCCGTCGGTCCATCAATCTCGAGGATTGTGACCATCATGCTTCGTTCTGTAGACCGTCTGTCTCCATCTTGAGCGATCCTCCGCCATGTGCAAGGCCCCGTGTAGTGTGCTCTGTGTGGCCTCCTTAATTTGGTCGCTCCATCTTATTGGCGCTCTGCTCTTTTTCCTCCTCCCTTCCACAACCCCAGTCATAATAACTTTTTCTAGATTTTCATGCTCTCTTCTTGCAATGTGCCCGAAATATCGCAAAACGCGCTGTCTGCAAATCGTTGAGGGGAATTTTATAAAATGAAATTAAAATATTAATTCAGAGTCTTTCTGAAAGATACGAGCTTTTACGTTGAGTCTTCAAACGTAAGTCACGTATCCTGTTAAGTTCTGTAAGTTTTTGAGTGTCCTAATTTAGGAAGGTATTCGTAAACATGGTAAATAAAACATTTCTCATCTTCCATTCAGCAGTTATAAAGTCTCCACCCATTCTGATTGTTTTACTTTTTATCGTAAGAAGTATATTTTATGTTTATTATAGTCACTTGTAGGATATGTCATGATGGTATAGATTTATAGAAAAAAGAACCAATTGTTTGTTGTTTCTTCCCAAGAAAATGTTCAGGTTGTAAGATATTAACTATACATAGTTATACACATAATATGTGGTATATGAAATTCAATTTCTCAAAGAAAACTAATTAGGTAACGAATAAATAACTTCAGGATATTATTTTTACGAATAAATATTTAATTAGGTCACATATGTAAATACCACACATGAAACATATCAAAATTGAATTTTTAGGCCTTCAGTCTGTCTCCTGGCAGCTTAATTGGACAAAGCACATTTTGAGAATAGGATGGGTTGCGGTTTCAAGTCCCGACAAAATGTACCACCAAATAAGATGACTTTGTTTTTTCAAAGCCTTTTGTGTTAGTTTCACGTGTAAATTTTACAAATAAATATTTTTATTACATAATATTATAAACAAAATAAAAAACGATTTCAATGTGAAACAGCTGAATGTCAAAAAGGCGGGCTTATGGCTAAATAAATTTCACACTCTCTTTTATGCCATACATGACTCAAGTTGTAGAATTCAGGGTGGTGTACGATGAGCCTTTTCATTTTACTTTACTAAAATATATGTTACATGAAAATGTCAGTAGTAGTGATGGGGGTGGTAGGGTTTTATTAATAATTATTATCATTTCTAGGTCAATAGGCAAACAGTAGAAAGGTACCTACTTTCTACATACTTTGCTATTTATAATGTATTATTACCACACTCTCACTTTCGACAATGATTCAAGCTCTTCCCATTCCAGGAGTCCAAAGGACGAATATTATTATTATATCAATATTTCAGTTGGTCTGTGTGTTTGTTTATGTTAACATATCCGGTATAGGCTCTATTTATCTGTGTTTAGTACCACGGCATTTTTCATAAATGAGGTAGCCAGAAGGCTAAATACTGTACAAAATAAATGTACAGGTTCTCCTTTCTGTGTCACAGATAATAACACATTCATTCCATACTTAATACTCAATAAAAAATATTAAATGTGAAAACATCTATTTTACAAAACACTCGAAAACTTACAGAATATAGTGAGAGATCTATTCCTTGCTGGAGTTTTCGAAAAACTATGGACTCTTGTCTGTGGTGGGAGAGATAAGTATAAAAGTTTGTATTTATTAAATATTTAAAATCGTAGTTTATTAAAATCTTAAATAAAAACAGAATTAGTTTTTTTTACATTGCCTTCTAATTTGATAAAAATGTATATAAAAAAACCTTTTGTATTCTTTAAAATGTTTTATACGTAATGGTACTATGGTACTTGATGTTTAAGATTGATTTCAATTTAATAAATGTTTAGAATATACCTATACTAATTTTTTTATTGTTTAACCGGATTTACATAGATGCAGATGACAAAATCAATCAGAATCCTCAATTGGAGAACCATGTCTACACAATGCAACATTGTGTAAAGTCTAATCGGAAGAAGTGAGAAAGGTGTCCCAACGCTTACGAATTGGCTCTAGGCTGGCTTAAGTGATCACTTTCAGTGTCCATGGACAACGTTCACCAATTCCACCATTCTCACTGTCACGATTTAAGGTCCACCAATCGAGAGATGCTTTATGCAAACCTTAGAAGCAACCATCCTTTTGGGATCTCATTTTTCAGATGAGAAAATAGAAATTTTTCAAATAGATCGCGATCGATTTGAGATCTGAAATCTGATCTGTTTGCATAAAGCATCTCTCGATTGGTGGACCTTAAATCGTGAAAGTGAGAATGGTGGAATTGGTGAACGTTGTCCATGGACACTGAAAGTGATCACTTAAGCCAGCCTAGAGCCAATTCGTAAGCGTTGGGACACCTTTCTCACTTCTTCCGATAAGATTTTACACAATGTTGCATTGTGTAGACATGGTTCTCCAATTGAGGTTTCTATTTAATAATCGATCTAATTAATCAAAGACCAGTGATCATGAAATCAAATCAAAATGAGACAATTTCTAATCTATTGCTTAAGATCGTCACGGCACGGTCTATAAGAGCCCTTTGGCTAGCGGGAGTAAATAAGAACAAAGTCAGGTTTTAATAATTCTAGTTTGTACCTAGTAGTAGTAGTAGCATTAAAATTAATTATTATCGCTGAACCTTATAGATTTATCGTTTCCTTTATGATCCTTAACATTACGTAGGTCATTATTGGGGGATGGTATTTCCTCCCTTTGAGTGGTGGTAGGTACTCAGTATTATATTATATCATTCGACTCATTCCC
Source organism: Athripsodes cinereus (assembly GCA_947579605.1). Taxonomy (NCBI): domain Eukaryota; kingdom Metazoa; phylum Arthropoda; class Insecta; order Trichoptera; family Leptoceridae; genus Athripsodes; species Athripsodes cinereus. The sequence continues at coordinate 2,519,053 of OX388321.1, forward strand.
CGCAACAGCCTCCGCCGCCACTCGAGCGAGTTTCACTTTCAACCATCCACTCTTCGTCCACCCCGCACGCTGATATAATTAACGACAGGTATCCTTATAGCTATTAAACAATTAGCATATTTTGATTGTCATTTTTTCAGGACCCTACCACAATTATTATTATTATTAAAAGGTATCATCATTATTATAATTATCACCGTAAAGTCTCGGTAAAGGAAATGTTTCCTTTCCTTTTCTGCAAGTTTTTGAGTGTGCAGAATACATTTAAATTTAGGGATCGTCTGGGTGCAGAATTGAGGCAAATAATGTACCTTGTTTAGTGCCTGTATCATCTCAATTATTGTTGTGAATCTTAGTACTGAACCAGGGCTCGGCAGTGGAAGTTAAAAAGCTTTGCAAATATGTGTGAGTAGGATATAAATGTCACAAAATAAACCGTACACCTACACAGTTGAACGAATGAACGAGGAAAGATAGAAAAAGAGGAAACACAACACGAGGAAAGCTCGGGCATCCGAGAACCACGCGACTTGATCACGAGGATCAAATTCTCAAAGACAGCCGTGTGTTGACTAAACGTCACCGACGCGCGTGCATTAGAAATTGTATGAAAAGTTTGTAAGAATAGATCTATATGGCGTTCCATTCTCTCTGCCTACCCTACTTAGGACACGGCCTGAGGTAGTATAGTATACCAATACAGTTATCTCAAACCTATAATTCTATCATGATAATGGGGAGACAGTTACTAATATTTGGCCTAATGGCCAAAAAGAACACTATTCTTCTGTCCATAAGGCTTTCAAAGGCCTGAATGGCTCGCTTCCATAATACACCATTTTTTGTCAATGACACTATAATTTCAGGAATTTTCTGGAAAATGACGACTCAATTGGCGCCTAAGCGTTCTGAAAGAAAGGAAATTGTTTCTGTTCAATGCTTCCGAGATGTGCGTTTAAGGAGCCAATAGAAGAAAATGAAGTTTAAAAACTTTATCAATACATCAATTATCGCTAAATCGCAAACTTCTGTTACTTCAAGTATGACAATATTGTTTGTTATGTATTAAAATTCTTTTATTGTTTTTGTTAGTATTAGTAAATACAATATCCGTTTTGTATTTTAAAGTTTTTATTGCCGTCTCGCTTTCCGTAGCTTCCTCATGGGGTGAGAGACGTCACTTCTAAGTTCTTATTTATTTGGGATTTGCCAATAAATAAATATAAACTTTCAAGGTTTTTAATTTAAATGCTGCGAAACTCATGTAATATTTTCTCGAAACTCATGTAATATCTATTATTATTATTAAAGAATTAAAATAGATTTAAAATAAAACACCGTATTACTTTCACTATGAATAATATAATATTTGACTCAGAGGCCTTTCGGGTAGACACCCATCATCAGTGAGTTTTTATTAGAAACTAAATAGGTACAAGGAAGAAAAATTACCTACAGATGTTTACAAATATTATAATGAATTTCCACCGAAAACCATCGGTCGATAAATTAAACTTTATATCATTATTGATGTAAAAATGCTCTTTTATAGATGTTATTTGTGGAATCTCCAAAAAATACAGGTGTCTTTCTCTTTTTATCCGCTTTTTGTGTCATTTAAATGGCAGGTATTCGTAAAGCGTCATAATATAAGATAACAATATAATTCGTTGCCGTGGAGGTGAAGTGATCCAAGCCACGCTTTTTTGAAAAATGAGTTAAGTATGCAGTTTTGTTCAGAAAACCACGGAGAACATAGTGGTGAAGGGAAATAAGTGATTTGATATTCTTAAAGGGCATTTATGGAAGATTTTTAAGAGATGTCAAGTATTTTTAGAGCATTTCACTAACAAATAGTTCAATTAAATTATAGAAGTTAAAAGATCCAAGCCGCATAGCGCCTAACTTTCCATACAATTTTTTTACAGGTGGATCTTTCTCAGCTCAGAAGTGAAAAGATCCAAGCCGCATAGCGCCTAACTTGCCAACAACTTTTTTACAGCTGGATCTTTCTCAGCTACAGTGGTGAAATAACCCAAGTGATAAATTCGTGTTTACTTCCAAAATATAAAAATTCTTTAATATTTATATTAGTGGAATATGTGATCAGGAATATTGTTTCAAAATTTTAGCGAAATCCATGCAAAAATAGCTTAGTTATTGTCAGATTAGTATTTTCGGATATGACAGCGTAACTTCAACACCCTTTTTCTCGGAATGTCTGTCTTGTGGGTTAGATCACTTCACATCCACGGCAACGAATTCAATTAAGTATGAGATTTGCCACCCATCCTAAATATCTTATTGTCATTGGTGCGGAGAAGACAACACGCTGTTAGTCAATCATCTTCTCCGCTTTACGGCAGATGCTTAGCCTCAATCCAGCCTAATCCGATTCGTAAGCATCGATACACCTTTCCTGTTTCATACAGAATGGAGTTTGCACAATCTGTTGGTTGTGCAGATGAGATGTCTGTTGAGTAATATTCTCAATAACATAACTCTATTCTATTCTATTCTATTTTTCTCAAGGCCATCCACTCGTTTGCGAGTGATTTAGGGAATAACATAACTCCCGCAAGTGTGAAAAATCCACGCTCGAGATTCAAAACTTAAAAAACATATGCTTTTTTATAATGCTATATTTCAGTTTGTCGAACAGTTTGAACGTATGATCATATTTTAAATTATTGGCTGCTTTGAGCCAAATTCGATAATAAAGAAATGATAAGACGGGCTTGCACTTTATACGTGGTTTAGTTTAAAATATAAAAATAGAATAATATAGGTAAATATTATTATATAGGTACTATTTTATATTGGTAATAGTGTAGTATCACTGTTTTCCATTGGCATTTATCGTTTGGACTGAAGCCATTTGGACACGATTCACTCCATCAATTTCCCTTGAAAGAATATCGTTTCTAAAGTGACACATTTCACTGTTCACTATGTGTAGTATACTGTACATATATTGCACTGCATTTAGTAGGTAATAATAAGAACCAATGACGATAAATATACCTACATACTTTGACTAGTGGAGCAATATGTATTTGCAAGTTTACAGCCGATGTATGTAAATCTAAATATCTATAAGTTAAGCTTAATATCAATTAAAAATTATCGGAAAAATTGATGTAAAACAAAATACTACTACTACCTACTATACTATACCCTCACGCCGTGTGCCAAGTGGGGTAATCAGAGAGAACGGAACGCCATATAAATCTTTACATACTTTTTTGCTTCTTATACATTCATACAAATTCTCATGACAGTACGTCGGTTCCTCTTCACCAGCACACGGCCGTCCTTGAGGATTTGATTCACGTGATCAAGCCATGTGGTTCCCGGACGCCCGCACTTCCTCACACCTCTTCTTTCAGACAAGAACCCCTTCTTTGAAACAAAACTCCACGTGATTTGAGGATTATAGAGAATGTGGAGGTGTTTGTAGTAGGTAATGATTCTTCAATGTGTTCCACGAAACAGCGCGGCGCGTTTCAAGATAAAGTGTTTACGCCGTAAATATTAGAATAATTTTGTTCAGATACCAATTTCAAAGTAATAAGATTAAATACTTCTTGGAATCACAAGGCAGAAATATGTCTCTTCGTACAAAGTGATTTTGCGCTGAACAAGCTGTTTATTACTCTAAAAGGTATTACTTGCTTTCAAATGTCGTTGACAAAGAAATGGTGTACTGTAAATGATGAGTAGTTCAGGTCATTAGTACTTCAGAATTTTTATAGATAAATATATAATCAACATTCTTCCATAAAATGATTATTCGCGTCCATTTCCATCATGCAAAATTTTTTAGTCAAAATATTTCAAATTCATATATGTTTAATAATTTTACCAAATATTCATTTCTTATAAAATTTATGAAGTTTGTATTTCAACAATATGGAATATTATTTTTCCCTCAAAATTGAACAAAGCTCGTGCTTTGAGGTATGATTCCACTGGTTTGCATATTAGAAAGCAGGTACATATTATTATGCTCCAATGAAAATAATATATTAGGTAGTTACATTCATAATCTTACAAAGCAGTCAAAAAGCATTTAAATAATAGATAATGATAAAATTCATAGTAAAATAATACAAGTCAGAAACAGACGAAACAATTTTTTTTATTTAACAAATTATTACTATTCAGTTGATATAATGAAATAAAATTGTTTTTAGGTTTTACTATGATTTTACTATGAATCAAAGTAAAACCTAAAACAATTTTGTTTTCATTATATCAATATAATGGAGTTTTACAAAATCAACGTCGTCTCAATCAGTACTATTCATCTTTAAAATTATTAGGTAAATTATTGAAACAATTGTTTCATTCTACTTAAAACTATAAATAATGAGAGAGACGTCTTTCGACTTGTCAGAAAGAAATAAATAATGACTCGAAAAGTAAAAAGATGTCTCTCTCACGATTTAAAATCATAAGTAGAAAGAAACACTTGTTTCAATTTGCCTTATAATGGAATAATACTACATGAGTACGTAAATAAATATAAAATAATAATTAATTAAATAACGTAGTTTCTTGGAGATATTTACATAGTTAAGAAATTAATATTGTTAAACGTTTTGATTGAACAAATTTATACGAGACATGTGCATATAAATTGTAATTCTGTCTTATTTAATAGATAAAATATCACCTAGGTATTTGTACTTATTTTCTATGTAGTTTTATATTATTAGTCCATAATGAATGAACAGTTTGCTTCGTTGGCGTTCGTTTGTTTTTCACTACACGGTGAGTTCGTCGAAGTCTGGTGACGACTACGTAAATTGTACTGGAAGCACGGAAGAAATGTTGTTTGATAGAATATCTCACGCGTGAGATCATTATATTTTTAAATTTACTTTAAAGTTTGTTGAATACTTTTTTTACATTTTTTTTTGTAATACAATATAAAAAAAAAAACTATAAATAGGCCTGGATGAATAATATTATTGTATTTCCTGCAGATGCCTTTGTATTTTTTAAATGTAAATTTTGTATATTATTAAAACATACACAATTTCTATTATTTAGTTTTGTAAACTTATATTTGATTTCTGTCTTGAACACAGATAATATTTTTTGTTTTGTCTTCATCTTAGGTATAATGTTAGTAAAACTGTTTTAAAATAATTTTAAAAAAGCGAAAGCCATTTATTGCTTAAATAAAAAATACAATAAAGCATATTCTATTACCAATAGTTTTATTTTATTTTATAGAGACACTCACAGAAAACTGACAACACAATACATAAATTACAAATATACAATACATAAGATCTGGCCAGTTCCCCAATTAAGAGTGTCTACAGCATGCACAATCAGAGAATTCAATTAAAGCGTGATTCAATATAATGCCACGATAATGAGAATCTCTATATAGAGACTATTCCACCAATGCAGTAAACATGTAAAACTATCAAATGAGATGACGTAAGATGGCATTGACAACACAATAATAGGAAATCAGTAAAGAATTTTTCCGTAGGGTCTTCAACTAAGAGTAGGTCTTCCACTCTTTCCTATAAGTCTTCTAGTGTCCTTTAAATGGCAAATGTTTGTTAAACATTACGAATAAGACATTAAACATCTTCAGTTCAGCGTTGAGGAATGCCGTCATCCATTCCGAATGTATAAAATGTTATTCGCACGGAGAGGGCAACTTGCATGTTTATTACTTACAGTTGATCTGTTGGCTAGCTGCGAATGTTGGTAGATACGTTCGTTTGTTCGTTCGTTGAGCTTGTATAGAGTTTATTTTAACTATATTAAATGATCAATACAGCCAAAACATCAACAATGGATGTAGGAAGATGGAAAATGATAAATGGCGCATGGAACTTACCAATTTTAATCCTTCATCCAGAGGTCGCTGGTTTCCCAAAACACTGCACACACTAAACTTGCACAGAATTTAATTTGCAGTTAATGGTTGTTCGATCCTTTTACGATTCCGATTTGTTGAATTTTAGTAAAAATGATTTTATTCCGAATAATAATAAAAAAAAGATGATGATAAAATTTTCCGATGAAATATTGATTTGTAGAGCGAATGTAGAAATTTGATCCGACCGTATTACCGTATGAATTAACACTAACTTGTTGGTAAGGTTTTTTGGGTAGGAATAATATGTGACATTTTGGTATCATGGAATGTAGGTAATCAGGACATGTACCTATAAATCGCATTCATACCTAGATGTCCGAAAAAAATAACCAATCCGAAGTGTTGCAACAATTAGAAAATAAAATAAAATTAAAACAATAAAAATAGCCTTCGCTACCATAGCGAACATACTCCCCCGGCAGCCCGAAAAGAAAAAGAAAAACTTATAATTTTTACCGTTGAATTTGTTGACCGAAAAGTAAAAAATCTATTCCCCCTCTCAAACCGCTAAAATATAATCTAAATAATATTTTCCTTATCTTAGGAAGCTTCCGAATGTGTAATAATAAAAAATAACAAGAAACGAAAATTAAAATGCACCCTTTGCATTTCACATAAAAATAAAATAATTTATAGACCGAAAGAAAGCCTTAGTATCTTAGCATTCCGTAAATTTGAAGATTTTATGTTAAAATAACCGCCAAAATCCATACCGCATATGGAGAAAACTTTACTGGGTCTTACTCTGAATGTTGGTAGATCTGCCATCATGGGTTCTAGACTCTTCGCTCGTCCGCGAAAACACTGTATGCATCGATGAACCTCCTGACGTACAGCATCTATTCCAGAAACAATCCAGAATTCTTGTCGAATAAGTGATAATGTTAAGGATGAACCGGTATGAAGATATTTCTTATGATAATAGCGAATTATCAACGATGTTAATATATGATTTTTCGGAATTATAATCGGATGCTTCGATGAAAAATTCAATGATGCGTTTCTCAATCTTCCGCCCACTCGCAATATTCCTTCAGCATCTATGAAAGGATTTAATCGAAACAATCTCGACAAATGTGATTTTCCACTCTTGATTAAGTGTAAATCTTCATGAAAAGTCGCACACTGTACCTGAATGACGAGAGCACGCAAGGCCTCATTCCATTCTTCCCTTGAAACACATCCTAACCGTTTGTTTTTCTTATTCTTTAAACTGTGAATGAAACGCTTACACAATGCCGTAATATTGACCAATTTGCTGAATGAACTATATTTTTCGAGTATATCCCATTGTTCAATTTGTGTAACGTTCGAAATGATTTTTGAAGGCAATAATTTCTCCGTTTCATAATCGACAAGATTTAGTTTACACTGTGGCCACTCCGATGATGGCTTCAGTAACCATTTGGGTGTCCACCATAAATTATGTTCAATCAAATGTTCCGGATAAATACCTCTTGTAGCGCAATCCGCTGCGTTCATAGAGGTGGGTACATACCTCCAGGTAGCCGCTTCCAAATTAGTGTGAATGGAGCTCACTCTATTACCTTCGAATGTTTTTAGTAAATGTATTGGAGTTCTTAACCATGATAGAACAATTTGAGAATCACACCATCCAAATATTTTCATGTCCGCTATATGACTAAGTAAGTTTGAAACATGTTTGAGTGATCTTGCTAATAAAGCTGCTCCGCATAATTCCATTTTAGGAATGGTTAATTTTTGTTTTAGTGGTGCCACCTTTGTTTTGCCCAATAGTAAATGTAAAATGACATTACCACTATCGTCAGTCGACCTCAGATAAACACACACCGCATAACCCATTTTAGATGCATCCGAAAAACCGTGTAATTCGTACTGTCTTGTATTCTGAGATATCACTAACCTTGGAATTTTAATGGACGATAATTGATTGAGTTGTGATGAAAACCTCTTCCATCTATTTTCCAAATCCTCTGGGATCCTCTCATCCCACCCTATCTTCAGTAACCAAAGTTCTTGAAGAATGACCTTTGCAGTGAATATCACCGGCGCTATCCAGCCGCAGGGGTCATACAAACTTGCAATGCATGATAGAATATATCGTTTTGTAATAACCGTAGTAGGAGAAATTTCCGTTTTATTGTATTCAAAATAATCGCTCTGAGGATTCCAATTTATACCTAACACCGTAACCACTGTATTCTTGAGTGAATCTGTCTGCACACAATGTTCATTTGGCAAATCTTTTAAAAATTCTTGTTTGTTACTTATCCATTTTCTTAACTCAAAACCTGCACTTTGTAATAAACGTATAAGTTCGTTCCGATAAGTAATCGATTCTTTAATACTCGAACCTCCGCTCACAATATCATCTACAAATGTATCCGATTTCAAAATTCTTCCTGCATTAGGAAATGACTCGCACTCCTTTTCTGCTAATTCACACAAACATCGCATAGCTAAATATGGGGAAGATGCTACCCCAAATGTTACTGTTGTAAGTCTGTATGTTTCCAAAGGTTTATTGGGCGAGTCCCTCCACAACACTCCGTGAAATGCTCTGTCTTCAGGATGAAGTGTAATTTGTCTATACATCTGCTTGATGTCAGCCAAAAATGCAACTAAATTTGTTCTAAATTTAATCAAGATATCCATCACTTCGTTTTGTAATTTCCTACCCGTCATAAGTGACGAATTTAAAGATAAACCGTTATGTGTAAGCATTGACGCATCGAACACTACGCGTACCCTGGTACTTGTAGATGTGTCCTTAATTACGCAATGATGTGGTAAAAAATATTTTATTTCCGAAGTCAAAGCTCTTTCCATGTGACCCAATGTTAAATATTCCTCCATCACCTTAGAGTATTCCGTTTTAAGATCGATGTTCCGTGTTAATTTATTTTCTAATGTATAAAACCGCCGTGCAGCCAGATTATAAGAATTCCCCAATTCTGGAATGTCCCGTTTAAACGGAAGCCGAACCATGAATCTTCCGGATTCTGTTCTGCTTACTGTTTGAAGAAAATGATTTTCACATTTTTCCGCATCTTCCTTTAAATCCGTGTCTTGTGGTAAATCTTCCGATTCCCAAAACCGTTGCATTAGGTTTTCTAATGTCACACAACCCGACATTGCTGACGTGTTTTCCGATGATTTTCCATTTAATTTTCCTATAAGTACCCATCCAAAAATAGTGGAATGTGCTGAGGGTAAATTCTCGTCATACGAAATCTTATGGCCGTCTACGATTTCGTTAAATATATCAGCTCCCAGAAGCATCTCAACTGGTTGAGATTTATGAAAGGCAGGATCTGCTAACCGTAAATTTTTGTATTTATTTAATATATCCGACGAAATACTTTGCGAGGGCAATTCACCTGTTATTGTTTTCAATATTAATGAAGATACATTGATTCGTGGGTGCTCGCTAAATTTGGGCTTAATAATACACGTTACCTCACCCGTAGTTACGTTAATGTTTTCCGTTCCTATGCCGTACACTGTTTTAGTCGACTTATGTTTCATTAAACCGAGCCGCGCTACACACTTCTCTGTCATCAAACAACATTGACTTCCTGAATCTAGTAAAACTCGTACATCTCTGTATGTTCCGAAATTATCCTGAACCTGAATAATCGCTGTGCCGAGTAAAACTGTACTAATTGTGTCCCTTGACGGACGACAAGTCGATGTACTACACTCTAGCCGAGTCTCCTCTCTCGCATTTGACGTGTTTTCCCCGTCCCGTTCCGAATTTTCGTAATGTAGAAGAGAGTGGTGATTCCGTTTACACACCCTGCAGGTATGCTTCGATTGACAGTCCTTGACGGCATGTTCCCGCAGGCAGTTCCAACACAAACGTTTTTCTTTCACTACCTGTCTTCTCTGATACACCGTCATATTTGTAAACTTGTTACAAGATGAAATAAAATGAGTATTGCTATTGCAATGAACACAACGTTGTGTAATGCCGCCGAACATGGCATTCACATGTTTCCGTCCGTTATTTTGTTGATTTGTGCTTGCTGTAAAAGCTCTTCCGTGCGAAATATCAATGTTTGACGCTCTACATTCAACTTCCAGAAATTCAATAAGTTGTATAAACTTTGGTATCTCCGAATTTGTAAACTTCAACTCAAATCTGTTCCGCAGTTCATTAGTTATTTTCCTCAAAATAATATATAATAATATAAATGACCAATCGTCAACCTTGAAATCTAACGATTTTAAGGCTGAAATGTTTTCGTTAATTATGTTAATAAAATCCCGTAACTTTATTCTTCCGCTTGATAAGTTTGGCAAATTCACTAGCATACCCAAATGTTTTTCCGCAATGATTCTCGGGTTGTGATACCTCTGTTTCAATAGATTGACTGCAACTAAATAGTTTTCACTAGAAATAGTTAAATGCGTAATAAGCTGACGTGCTTCGCCGCTCAGAGAACACAACAGATAGTGAAGTTTTTGTACCGGTGGTATACTAATGTCCTCGTGTACCAAACTATTGAATATATTCCAAAAACTAGTATACTTGGTGATATCTCCGTCAAACTGAGGTAATTGGATTTTTGGAATCGAAAAATGTATGTTACTACTCCTTCCTTCCTTAACACTGCTGGATGAACTCTGATCGGTTCGTTCTTTCATCCATTTCTCAAAAACTCCCTTAATCTCATACATCATGTTCTCAAATTTCAAATATTCTTTTAAGTGTGCCTCTGCATCAAACCCCGCTTTCTTAGCAGCTTGTACCGAAACGTATTGTTTTGTAAATAATTCCCATGTTTTTTCTATATCTTGAACTCTAGCTATGAATGCAGAAATCTGAATTTCCGTTTTCAAACCGGCAATGCTATTTGCTTGATCCCACAAGGTAGAGATGGCTTGTTTTGCCAAATCATATTTTATTTCCATTGCCATTGTAAAAGAAATTAATATCGAACTTACTTAATCCAAGAAACAAATATGGAAATAATTATTTAATATTTCTCCGTTAGAATATTATTATTATTATACCGTGATAACGTAATATTCCGTAATAAACCCAATTGTTAAATCCGTACCTAACAAAGAATTTTTAAAATAATTCTATAACCATAGAAAAGTGATATGTATATTGAATACCTAACCGTAATACCGAATTGTCAACCTTCCGTAGCTAACAAAAATGATTGTAAACAATAAATTATACTCACTATCTTAGTGTGATAGTAGTACCTAATGACATTCAATAGTAAACAATATAGTAAGTTGTAAAATTATAGTAAATAGTAAACAAATATGTCTGCCGTATTACAGCTGTTTTACACTGACATTAAATGCAAGATGGCTGCCGAATGTATACTCGCTTACGTGCGAATCTACAAATAAAAATACTACCCCGAAAAATGTAATTGTTGCAACTCTCCGCACAAGCAAAAAATTCGAACAAACCCAACTACAAATGCGGCTCGAAGGCCAAAAAAAAAAAAAAATGCCCAATCCGAAGAAAAATGTTGTTTATTTTAACTATATTAAATGATCAATACAGCCAAAACATCAACAATGGATGTAGGAAGATGGAAAATGATAAATGGCGCATGGAACTTACCAATTTTAATCCTTCATCCAGAGGTCGCTGGTTTCCCAAAACACTGCACACACTAAACTTGCACAGAATTTAATTTGCAGTTAATGGTTGTTCGATCCTTTTACGATTCCGATTTGTTGAATTTTAGTAAAAATGATTTTATTCCGAATAATAATAAAAAAAAGATGATGATAAAATTTTCCGATGAAATATTGATTTGTAGAGCGAATGTAGAAATTTGATCCGACCGTATTACCGTATGAATTAACACTAACTTGTTGGTAAGGTTTTTTGGGTAGGAATAATATGTGACATTTTGGTATCATGGAATGTAGGTAATCAGGACATGTACCTATAAATCGCATTCATACCTAGATGTCCGAAAAAAATAACCAATCCGAAGTGTTGCAACAATTAGAAAATAAAATAAAATTAAAACAATAAAAATAGCCTTCGCTACCATAGCGAACACCCATCTTTAGAAGTAGGGAATTTTATGTTGATGAAAGGATTAATATTGTATCATACGTATTCTGAGAAAGAATATTATTAATTTATAACGATAATCATCTATCTCTCTCCTCTCTTTTGACTTTCTTATTTGAAATCCCCTATTTTATCTCGCTCTTTATAATAATTTTTCTCAAAGTGACTATAAATATCTATGATAGAAAGAGCAAAACTTAAGTTCTATTACTATCTCGTTCACTCATGTTTGATCAATACATTATTAAGATTTGCAGTTCGTATGTTTGTTGTGTTATTTTTTCTTCTACTTTTATCAACTTTTAATGTTCCTCTTGGGAGCTTAGAATGAGATCTATCCCCTATTTTATTTATTTAAAGTCAATATTTATTTATTAATTTATTGATTTATAATAATACATACGGCTTACGCCTTTAATACATAGTTACAAACAATAATTGCACAACACCACCATCGCATCAAATTAAAACTCAAAACAAAAATAAAAATATTACACTTTACATAATACATACGAGTTCAAACAATATACAAAAATATAAATAATGCATTAGCATATAGGTATATTTGGTCCACTTTCCATTTCATAATCCAACGCTGATATAATATTCTGTAGAGAAGGTGAACTATGAAAGAGGATCATCATAATCGTCAAAAATAATATAGGTAGGTATATTTATAAAAAAAAAACATTTAAAAAAAGTTAAACAGTAATTTTAAGTTTTGTGCCTTATTGCTGAATATATAGGTACGTGGAGAATTATATTAATTCATTTATTGTATTATAAAACATTTAATTAAATATACATTTGAACAGAAATAATTAACAAATCACAAGAATATAAACAATGCATTATCCCTCTCAATTTGTATATTATATTTCACAATTCGCTATAATTATTTATTTATTTATTTAAATATATTTAACAGTACCTACGTTTTTTTTTCATTTAGAAAAGTGAATATAAAAACATTATTTACAGATTAGCCACACTAGCCTCGTGGCTGTGTTGTGGTCTCAAAACAAACATACAATAAACAAAATATACAATTAAAAAATCTCTAAAAAGAACTATCAATTAAGTACCTAACAAATTTAAGATGTAAAATATATCACAAAGCGAAATATTTACTTCATATCCACTTATTAGTTTTTTGGTAAAGATTTCATGATAGGTAATGATCGCTGATTATTTTTTATCCGGACAACACCAGGCGACACGACTAGTAATAAAATGTTTGCTTTGTGAAAATGTATGGAATGGCAATGAATATGATTGAAAATCGTAAACAGAATTGTTAATGAACATTTTAATTAATTATTCAGCGCCTCAGATGTAACTCGTGATAACACGATACAGGAGCACCTCGCGTTTCGTTCGGAAAATCCACTTTCTATTGAAATAACGTAATTCGAAAAAACTTTCAAAAAATTATGAATAATTATTGCAATTATACTTACCATCAAAGAATATTCTACACGTGAGGTTGCTAGTGGACAAGCTGCAAGTTTTAAAGATACAGTTTGTCCTCTCCATGCCAAGAAAAAATCAAGGTTGTTATATTCAGGATGGGTGGCAAACCTCAGATGTAGTATGTATTTAGTTTTCGAACACCTGCCATTAATAGGACTCTCTATATCTTTGCCGGGCGCTTTACGAAACGTAGGATAAATAGCGTTCACATTGATTAAATTCTCTCTCGGAAGATAAAACCTCAGATTTCTAGTGATATGCTTATTCGAAGTTACATAAATAAGGATTCATAGAATATTCTTACCTCAATTATGTATGTAACATATCGTGATAAATACAGTTGGTAAATTATTACCTATATAAGAAAGTAAAAATAAAATTGGATGCGATCAATAAGATAATCCAAATATTCTAGTCATTTTTTCTTTGAGTACTTAAATTCAGTTATTCTCCATCAATTCAACTTACCCTCCTCGTCCTAGTCGGTGACTCATTGCACCTAGGTATTTCATTCAGAACTCCTTGCCTAATGCTATTTCCATGATAGCCTACCGCTCTTCTCTCTTACTGCTTTCAAAGTAATGATATATTTTTTTATTGACTACAAAACTGTGATTGTATTATGATAAGAAACAATATTAAAAATAGTCAGATTCAAAAGTATAATATATCAGCAGTCAAAGGGTGGATTTGTTGAACATCTTTCAGACAAACAAATTATAAATGTTGTTGTCGTGTCTCGATCGCCTATGTCCCTTTTACGATCGCTAATGTTGAGTTGTTGGATTTGCAGAACAAACACTCTTATTTTTATATAATAGAATTTAATGTAAAACTTGTAACAAATAGAACAGTATAGATGCTAATGTTTTTGTTTGACTGTGTATTGGAGAAGAAGAGGTGGATCAACAAGTGTGTGTGTATTATATACACGTAACCAAAGACAAACCCTGAATTGAATTTATTCGCCATAGATTATCACCTTATGTCTATAGCCAGTGACTAGTGCTTCATAATTCACCACACAGATGGCAGTATTCAACATTCTCCCCCTCTGTAAGCGATTGATGATATTAACATCAATTGGACTTACATTTTTACAATAAAGATAACAACTAATTAAACCTAAAATGAATTTACTTTCCCATTACAACCCATGATTAAATCCTTCCTCTACCAATGCTAAGATATTTGAAAATACATACAACAAAATACAATATACATAATAAATCTTCTTTCTTGAGGTTAAATGTCCATGTTTTTAATTAAATATTTTGTTTGGGTTTATAAGCTTCATGTTCAACTATTATAAATGATTAATATCTTGATGTAAGTCTTGTTTGGAGTTTAAAATCTTGATGTACTGTATTATTGTTTTGTTTAATGCATATTATTATGTATTCAAGTTCACTTCACAAAAGAAAAAATTAAAACAATATAGCACATAGGTATTTCACTGTTCCGAAGGCTCTGGTAGCAATGCCACACGATGGATGGCTCTTTTTGTCAGTCCAGATTGGGTCCTCAAGGTGACAACTCGGGTGACGTTATCTGGACCTGGATGTGTCTGGACAACTCTGCCAAGTCTCCACAGCATGGGAACAGTCTCGTCCTTTATTAGCACCAAATCCCCCTCCTTCAATTGTCTCTCATTTCCGTGTGTCCATTTTGTCCGTTGTTGGAGTCCCTGGAAATACTCCCTGCTCCATCTAGTCCAAAAACCCTTGAACATAGCAATAATCTTTTGGTAGTGGTTTAAACGATTATCTGGTAAGTGTGATACATCTGGTTCAGGTAACCTCGCCAACGAGTCTCCAATCAAAAAATGGGAAGGAGTGAGTGGGTTGAGATCAGTTGGATCAGAGGATAAACTGGTTATTGGTCTGGAATTAATGGAGGCTTCGATTTGACAAATCAAAGTAAGCATAGAATCATAATTCAATACCTGAGAATTCAAAGCCTTTTTCAAGGGAGTTTTTACTAGTTTTATACCTGCTTCCCAAAGAGAACCAAAATGGGGTGATCGAGCTGGAATGAATTTCCAGTCGATCCATCGTTGAGAACAAAAATTAACAATCTCCTCCTCAGAGGCTCTTAACTGTGTGTAAATTCTGGCAAGATCGTTGCTTGCACCAATGAAATTTGTGCCATTATCTGAATAAATCTTGATTGGCATTCCCCGCCGAGCAACAAATCTTTTTAATGCATTCAAAAAAGCCTCTGTCGTCATGGAAGTGACAACTTCCAGATGCACTGCCTTAGAGGCAAAACAAACAAATAAACAAATATAACATTTTACAACCTTAACGTTCCTGGTAAAACCTGATTTTATATTGAAGAAACCTGAATAGTCTACTCCAACAATTGAAAATGGCCTTGTCGCAGTGACTCTGTCTGCAGGCAGATCCCCCATCCTTTGGTAATTCACTGGCGTCTTGTACCTAAAGCACAGGATACAATGCTTGAGAACCCCTCTTATTGTATTCTTTGCTGACAATGGCCAGTACTTGAGTCGTAGCTGCGCCAACAGTCCCTGCAAACCCAAATGTAAATTAGTATAATGATAATACTTTATAATTAATGTTGTAAAAGCGTGTCCCGCAGGCAACAAAATAGGATGTTTTTGTTGGGTAGGTACCTCACTGTTTTTCAGTCTTCCTCCAACACAAAGTATACCATTTATCAATACTGGATTTAATGATTTTACATTACTACGAGCAGACACCTGACCATCCTTTTTTAAATCCCTTATTTCTCTGTGAAAGAAAATACCTTGGACGATGTTGCACAATACATCATGTGCATGTTGAAGTTCAGATACCTGTAAAGGTCCAGTTCTACGTCCTGTTTTTGATGTTACATTATTCTTAAATCTTATTAAATATGCAGTAATTCTAAGCAATCTATTAAATGAAGAATATCTTGTGAAAATATCCCATGATTCAATATTTACCAGTGTGGTAGTATTTACCACTATATCTTGTTGTATATCAACCGTAGAAGAACATTCTGTAAGTTTCTCATCCTCTTGTATGAAAGATGGACCATTCCACCACAAAGTTGAAGATGAAAGTTGTTGTACAGATGTACCCCTGGAAATCAAGTCTGCTGGGTTGTGTTGTGACGATACATGTATCCATTGACAATCTTCTGTGCTACGCTGAATTTCTGCTACCCTGTTTGCTACAAAGGTATCCATTTTTGTTGCTGAGGCTCGTAGCCATGACAACACAATAGTTGAATCTGTGAAAAGCTTAGTGGAAACACCTTGATAACCCATGTTCTCCTTTATGGACTTGACAAGTCCAGCTAATAGTAGCGCTCCTGATAATTCTAGCCTAGGCAAGGTAAGTTGTTTGAGAGGTGCCACTCTAGATTTTGCACAAAGTAAATTGATCTGTGTCCTACCTTGTTCATCCATGGACTTCAAATATACAGTACAACCATACGCTTCCTTCGATGCATCGGAAAACCCAAATATTTGTATGTCTGCACTCCCTGTTGACGTCACAATTACCCTCTTTGGAATCTTGATGATGTTGATGTCTTGTAGATCCTTTTTGTAAAGGTTCCATGCAATAATAATGTCTTCAGGTAGTTCATCGTCCCATCCTATCTGTAACTGCCAAATTTTTTGCATTAATAATTTTGCCCTAATTACAATGGGCCCGATGAGTCCTAACGGGTCGAACGTCTTAGAAATATCTGAAAGAATTGTCCTTTTAGTAGACGTTGATGTATTTGTTTCAATGTTAACCTTATAATGAAAAGTGTCTTCGTAACTGTTCCAATGCAACCCTAGAATTTTGCACTGAAAATCGTCCTCCAGATTCAAGGATTTACTGTCATTGTTCTGACCAGTGTCATGTAGGTCTTCCAGATTTGACCTCCATTTGGTAAGTTTCATACCTGCCTTGTCTAGAAGGTATGACAGTTCATTTTTTAAATTAATACAAGTCTGCTTATCATGATCTCCTGTTAAGAGATCATCCACATAAAAATCCCTTTCTATCACCTGAGAAGTGAGAGGAAAAATAGAAGAATAAATTGTACTTAGTTCCTTTAGACATCTCATCGCGAGATATGGTGACGCACTGAGTCCGTATGTGACGCTGTTGAGTCGGAAATGTCCTATTTCCTCACTGGGAGATGTCCTCCATAAGACCCTCTGGTAATCCCTGTCCCTTTCATGTACGTTGACCTGCCTATAATACTGTTGTATATCTGCACTCAAGACATATCGATGTTTCCTGAAATTAATCAACAATGTAAATAACTCATTATGTATGGTAGGTGTTTTCATCAGATTATCATTTAGGGATTTTCCATTGGATGTTTTTGCAGAACCATCGAACACTAGACGGATTTTTGTTCCCTTGAAAACGGAATGATGGGGAAGATAAACTGCATTTTCCTTGTCAGGTAGACAAGGAGACATATGCCCCAATTCCAAATACTCATTCATGAATGCTGCATATTGTGTGTGCAGCTCTGTATCCTTCTGAAACCGTCGCTCCATCGAAAGTAACCTCCTCTCGGCTATTTCAAGAGAGTTTCCCACGTTAGGTGGACATTCCTTGAAGGGTAGACTTGAAATCTGCCAGACTCATCACGAGTCGTAGTACTAGTAAAGTGTTTCTCGCATAATGTCTCTTCCTGGGTTCGAACCAGAGAATTAGGCACACTTTCTACCTCCCAAAATTTCTCAATGTTTTTGTTTAATTGATTCAAAGAAATGTAACAAGATACCGGCCTTTGTCTGCTGATTCCTTCAGAGTTCCACGGAATAGCTCCTGCAATGACCCATCCTAACTTGGTCTGATGCATCATCGGCTGCTGACGTTGAGCTGATGCATGATTTCCCTGAAGTACCTCCCAAAATACCTGTGCTCCCAATAACAAGTCTATTGGAGAAGATTTATGGAAGTCAGGGTCCGCTAGCTGCATCTGGGAAGGCACGTGAAAACGTCGTCTGTCCACAGATCGCAGTGGCAAGTTTGATGTAATTACAGGCAGGACCAAACAGTTGATTTTCCTCCTGTAATCATACAATAAAGAATTAATCGTTATATCTACCTTTTCTTCAATGTGAGTTACCTGTTGCCGCAGTCCCGAGACTGGCAGATATGCTCCCTTTGTTCGTAAGTTGAGTTTCTCGCATAAACTCTTTGTAATGAAATTCGACTGTGCTGCCGAGTCCAAGAGTGCTCGTGCCCTAAAAATGCCGCCATCAGGGAGTTGGATCCCAACCATGGCCGTGGATAACAGTACTTCCTCGTCGTTTGAGAGCGAAGCATGGTTCACCACAGTAGGAACCTGTGAAGTAGGTCCCAGAGTTTCCGTATTTGCTGTCGAATTGTGCACGCTCGGTGTGTGCAATAAGGTGTGATGGTCCCTCCGACACACCTTACATCTTCCTCCTGAAGAACAATCCTTGGCAATATGATTCCTTAACATACAGTTACGGCACAGTCGCTGCCTTTTTACCAGCTCCCACCTTTGCTGAGTCCCCATCGACTTAAACTGCTCACATTGGTTTAATCGATGCTGTGAAGAACAAAGTGGGCAAACTGGGTTTGCTCGTACATTTGCAACCAAGCCAACTCCTGCTCGGTTGGAGGTGTTGGATGGTTTGAAGTTTTTGTTGTGAGACGTCGTCTCCAAAATACGTGCTCTCTCCCCAATACATTCGTACAGTTCCTTTAATGTAGGTAGCTCACCCTGCAAGTGATGCGATTCCCATATGTTACGTGATACTGAATCTAATTTGTTAGCAATTATGTGAATTAACAGGATGTCCCAGCTGCTTGTGGGTAGTCCCAAACTTTCCAAAGCTCGCGTATGGAGCTGTGAATCATCGATCAATCGCCTTAAAGATTGATATGATTCTGGCTTCACTGGAATGAGATTGAAAATGTGATTAACATGTTTGTCCACAATGAGGCGGGTGTTCTCAAATCTCCTTGTTAAGATGTCCCATGCTAAAGAGTAATTAGTGTCTGAAACTTCCAAAGAAGAAATTAACCTTAAAGCTTCACCCTTTAATGAGCTCAGTAAGTAATGATACTTTTGTAAGTTAGATAAAGAATTATTGTTGCCTACAAGAGATTTGAATGTATCTTTGTAGTGTAACCATGTTTCATAATTACCATGAAATGTAGGTATTTGAATTGGATTTAACTTAACTTCACATGTGACTTGTAGTTGATCTTTCAATAATGATTTTGCCTTACTTAAAGTGGTATAAAATAGTTGTTCAAAAGTATCCCTATACACCACTTCCTCACCATCAATTTCCTCCAAGTCACATTGCAACATTTCAAATTTTTCAAGCATGCTTTCCATTCTTGATGTCCTTAACTGTAATTCACAAATATCTAAATCTTTCTTACTCAAATAATCTTTAAAGCGCGTGAGTTGTCCCTTCAAAACGCCTCGCCTTGATATCAACCCTTTGCAAACCTCCATTTCAGAATCACGTGTTTTTTCCATTTTTGAAGTGGCTGTCCTTGTTTCTCTTTCTCCAGACAACATAATTCACTAGAATGTAATAAATATACAATAATAAAAAGAGAAAACTCAATGCAAAAAATGCCAATCAATGAACATTGAAAACACGCGACTACTTTGCAACAATATTTCTCACGAGAATTTACACACAGTTTTTTTCATAAAAATGCCGAAAATATGATGGAATCACGGGTTATCTGCAAAACAATAAAGATAATATTAGTTTTATTTATTAAACAAATGTTTTAAAACAACAATTAGATACGATTACAGTTGTGAAATTGTAGGGTAGATATTATTGTAACAATTAACCTTAAAATGTAAAATATTTATATAAAATGGCAATGAATCCTCAGATAGTTAAATATATTGATCTATTTGAATGGAAATGTAATATTATAGGATAGAATTGTAAATGAATAGGAAAATATAGGATACGATACGCAATGATGGATTCGATGTTTTTTCCGAAAGGTGTCCTGTTGTACGGTCGCCAATGTTGTCGTGTCTCGATCGCCTATGTCCCTTTTACGATCGCTAATGTTGAGTTGTTGGATTTGCAGAACAAACACTCTTATTTTTATATAATAGAATTTAATGTAAAACTTGTAACAAATAGAACAGTATAGATGCTAATGTTTTTGTTTGACTGTGTATTGGAGAAGAAGAGGTGGATCAACAAGTGTGTGTGTATTATATACACGTAACCAAAGACAAACCCTGAATTGAATTTATTCGCCATAGATTATCACCTTATGTCTATAGCCAGTGACTAGTGCTTCATAATTCACCACACAGATGGCAGTATTCAACAAATGTATTAACCGCCATCCGTTTTTTGGGGCCTCCGCGGTAAAAATCGATTGAAAATCAATAAAAATACTACTAAATATCACTTTATCGCCAAATAATTTTCAGTATTCCTGGAATGATTTGTCAGTAAACTATTTATGAAAAAAAAGTTGGATTTTAGTTCATAGAATCGATTTTATTTAACTTTTTCAAAAATCATACGGAGACCGTTCTCTAGGGCCGCTAAAATCACCAACACATTTCAGCTGTTTTGAGTAAAGTATTCAATTATATTTTATGAATTCCAGCTGTGATGACTTCTACAAAGTGTTTTAATTATGTTTGTTAGAATTGTTTTTTTTAACTGTCTATAGTCACATTATTATAGGTAATAATTTTACATAAATAAATTAAATTATTCAAATAATATTACGTATTTCTCTGCATTGATTTCAATGTATCATTATTTATGAAGATTTTATGTTCAATAAGATCTCATTTTGTTGAATTAGAATCTTTCTTCTCACGCTTATTTCACATGGAATAGACAAAGAGGACCAAATGGCAGACATTTATTTTGAAACAAAGTTTTTTCGATCTGTTTCCTTGCATGAAATGGCAATACTTGCAATGAAAATGTATTTTCTCATATGAAATCGTGATACAACATTTGTACAGAATTCAGCGCCCTTTTCGCTAAGAAAAACGATTTGCTAAAAAATGCTAAATTTTGGTAATAAAATTGATATTGCAAATATTATATCGGCAGTCATTACCTGATAATTCAGGTAATGAAATACAGTAAGTATTTGTATGTACTCAAGAAACATTTTATTTAGGTGGATCATACATAAATAGAGAGGTATTGCAGGTGAACATAGAAAACATATATATTTATAGGTGCATTCAAACTTTTTTTTTATTTATTTATTTTATTCTTCACTGTACATTGGTTACAATATTACAAAATAAAACAATGTCATATAAATATCAGTTATTCAATTCAATGTACAGAGGGCGAGTTTATCGCTAAGATGCGATGTCTTCCAACTAACCCAACATATCTTACAAGTAGCGTAATCAGCAGATGAACTATGTGTGATAAATATGCAAGTCGCCCTCTCCGTGTCAGTACAAAATTACAAACAACTTATGAACCATGTAACATAAGATACTTATATGATAGTGTATATTGTTTTCGGTTACTTGCTAAATTAACTGCATAAAATTATTATACAGGTTGTCCTTCCCGTGCCGTTAAAAATACATTATGGGTATCATACCTTATAGTCAAATCAAAAGTATAATGAAATACGGGTAACACGTAGTAACTCGCACTTTTTATTTCAATAATATTAAAAAAAAAACTCAAAGACTACCATTTAAGTTTTACTAATTCTATGTAGAATGTAATTTCTAAATACACAAATAATAATCTACGATAAAAACAATAAACTATTCTTTTTTTTAAAAACACATGTGTGCATTATTTTTGAATAATAGTTTGACAATGGTTTTTTTTAATGCTATTGGATAATCATTTTTTGGGTTATCTTTAAATTGCGTAACCACAAAGAATTATTTTGAAAACCATAATGAATACTTAAGTCATCCTTCACTAGTGCAATTACACATTATTGTTTCATTTCTTTGTTTTATATTGGTTCTTTATTTTTATTGTCATCATTGTTCTCCGTCTGCATGGTATTTCATTCATTATAAGGTTTTTAAGATTTTACAACCCTATTTTTATTACTGAGGCTCTGCTAAGTACTTAAATACATACCTTTTTTTATAAAAAAAATGTCAAAAACAATGAATCAATCTATTCTATATTATTCTTCTATATCTATTGTCATTTACACATCTTGTACTGCGTATTATTTCAACTTTAGTCAAATGATATATATTGTGTTTTTGTCTATTTTACGCATTGTTTTTTTTATTCATCTTAAGATCTTTGTGATGTTCAAAACCAATAACATAGCATTATTCCAATTTTTTAAAGTGTCCTTTCTATTATTAAAACACAATCATTGTGTTGTGATATAATTAAATTGGTAAAATGACGATAAATAAATCACTCGGAATGTGAGCATTTGCATAGTATTTGTATGGAGGCCGCGCAGGTTGTAGAGATCGTCTGACTGACTTTATCCTAGGGAACGGATAGGAGTTAAAGAAAGTTATCGTTCTCAGTGGTTGTCCGTTTTTAAACGTGTGTCTAGACTTGGTCATCGCTAGTGCGACCTCTCAATGTTAGAGAACCGGTTGCATCTTGAAAGACATACATAATTAGGTTTAATTGAGAAATAAATTTTATTTTACTAAGTTTCATTTAATTAGCGATTTAAAACCTGGTCTTATTGTTGTTTTAATAAGCATTATAATATGCTCCCTCAGGCATTTCATGAGTTTCATGATTCTCATTCAAAATGTCCTTGTTTTGCTTGAAAAGGTACCTGTAATAAATTAAGGTCATCCTTAATTTCACCAACAGGACACTTCTCGTATCGTCCAAGGCCATCGCGTTTTATTATAAATGACGAAATTTCTTCAGAATTTGGGACTTTGAGAAAAATAGTGAATTCAAAAGATTTTTCATTAACCGACTTTCAAAAGCTGCCACTGTCATCATCAGATAGGTATACGTAAGGCATCAGTTCCACATTAGTGCTTCATTAGTTTTAAGATGAAACCAGAATCGGCTCATGATTAATACAGTTTTGTGGGTACAAAACAACAAATCCATCAAATACCATTGTTCAATAGCATTGAACACACTCTGTCATGCTGACATGTTTTGTTCAAAATTGAAACATGTATTTAAATATTAAATTTATTTTTACTAACAATAAGACAATTTTAACAAGGATCATTACAGCTGAAGGCCAATGCGATCCCAAAAGAAAACTAGAAATATCCAGGCAAAAATATATGTAGCTACAAAATATCTTAAATTTTCCTAACCAACTCCGCACACGTCACGCCAAAGGTATAGATGTATCTAGCCAGACGATTAAACATTTATACAGTATGTATATTTGAACGAAAAATGAGCATTAACTCGACGTAAAATGAGAGCAGAATTTCTTAAAAGCTTGCTCGTTACCTTTGAAAGAATTAAAAGTTTACATATTTAAAAAAAAAAAAATTATCTACATACATAAGAACAGAATTCATTTTAATACCACTGTGTATCTTATTTCATCTAATAAATTGTTGGTGTCTTATGTGTTATTGATTTCGATAAATTCGTTCACAGCCTCGCTCAATGAAGATACTTATCATCGTATATTAGATAAAAAAAATGCTCTACTCTATTTTCTTATCTTTAAAATTTCCTCATGCGCCGAATTGAAAGTTGGAAGTAGGTAGGTACCTACGTATAAAATATACAAAGTAGTAGGTAGGTACCTAAAATTGTCTCTCGGCAAGCCTTGATAAATGTGTATGCCAGTCGCGTGCCTGCCATACATGCAAAAAAGCACAGCATGCCCATAGAATCTATGAAGAAAATATTGAAATCATCAAAAACTAGTTTGAATTTGCCGCCAAACATTTCGTTGCTAAGAGAACAATTCACAAAAATATACGCAGCAAATATACAATTTTTGTAAGTTTTAGAGTTTTTATCAAAAGTGCGTACTATTTGTATTGAAGTGCGTGTACAATCGATACGTTATTTTGACTTTTTTTAATAAAATCCAGTAATTTACCGTGATAGCTAAATTAATGGAATAGTAAGTTATTGCTTTATACGTAGCATCTGTTCTCAACTAACACACACTTAAATTTTAGTGTGAATACGTAGTAGGCAATGACGCGCCATACATGTGTATTATCGGGTATGTTTGGTTGTATGTGTGCAATCTTAAGGACAAAATAAGCAAGCTTGCACGAAGAACGTTTGGGTGCATAATGTACCTATATGAGTATGTTTTGATTTGTATTGGTTGTGTGATGATTGTGTGAGTCGTGCGTAACGTACTAGGCAGTTAAAAATAATTTCAAGGTAGATAAAGGGTTTTTCAACAAGGACTTTGTTTTTTAAAACAAAATAAAACAAAAAAATTTGATGAAGATGATTAAATTTTTTATTGAATTACAAAGAGAAAATTTTGGCAATTATGCATGAAAAATGATATCTGACAAATGTCCACCACGAGCACGCTGACAGATGTCGATTCTTTCATCAAAGTTTTTAATCACTTTTTGGCAAATTGGCGGGACTATTTCGCTAATCACATCACGGATTTTGAGTTTTAAGGCTGCAATCGATTCGATTGGCTCCGTATAGACTCTGTCCTTAACATAGCCCCACAAAAAATAATCCAGTGGCGTTAAATCACACGATCTGGCTGGCCACTTAACAGCTGAGTTTCGTGAAATCATGCGATCGGGAAATTTGGTTTGCAATAAATTGATCGTTTCATTGGCTGTGTGACATGTGGCACCGTCCTGTTGAAACCACATGTCAGTGATATCCACGTCATCAATAATAGGCCAAAATTGAGTTGTCAACATCTTGCGATAGCGTGATCCATTGACCGTTACCGCATTTCCAGTCTCATCTTCGAAAAAAAACGGCCCAATCACGCCTCCAGACCACATAGCGCACCATACAGTGACACGCTGAGCATGCAACGGCTTCTCAATAATTGCTCTAGGATTTTCAGAAGCCCAAATGCGGCAATTTTGCTTGTTGACGTACCCTGACAAGTGAAAATGGGTTTCGTCTGAAAAAATGATTTTTTCAGAAAAACCAGCGGGTTGTTCCGGAATGAATTGAGCGAATCTACGGCGATTTGAATGGTCGTTCGGCTTCAATTTCTGCACCAGTTGAACCTTGTAAGGCTTCAAAGCCAAATCCTTACGTAAAATTCGCCATGTGGTGGTTTTGGATAACCCCAATTGTCGAGAACGTCGAGGAATTGACAAATTTGGATCTGCTTCAACACTGTGGCTCACGGCTGCGATGTTTTCAGTTGAACGACCCGGTCGTACACGCGTTGGTGTTAACACATTTTGTATCGAGCCTGTCGACTCAAATTTAGCGACCAAATTCTTAATAGCGGTCTCAGAAGGACGATTATGTTGTCCGAAAATATCACGAATTTGACGAAATGTCACTTTAGCAGAACCACCATTTTCATAATGGATTTTAATTATTTTAATGCGATTTTCAAGCGAAATTGAATTCATTGCAACAATTGCCAATGCATCTACTACGAATACGTCAAAAAATTAAATGTCAAAACTATCATGTTGCTGGTGTTGCCACAATTAAAAAACAAAGTTCTTGTTGAACAACCCTGTACTATGTGCAACCGCTAATAGTTTTTAGACTTGAAACGTTCTTCATAAAGGATTGATTAATATTATGATGGATGCGCGAGACAAAATAAATTGTATAGTAATTACGACATTTAACTTTAAAGTTACTTACATACTTAAAAATAGTATTTATTTGTATCGCAGACTTCTTGTATTTTATTTATTTATATTAAGGACCCATGAAGTCTTTGGCAAACAATAGATCTCCCACTAAAGTTTTTAAGTCTTTTAAGAGACATCGAATATAAACCATTTAATATCTTAAATTCAGCAAAGGGGTACGTCAACCATTCTGGATTTCTTATTTATTTCATTTTTTTTATTATAACGAATGTAAGACCAACATGAAAAGCCTAGTCCCGTCTCCGATATATATATATATATTATATTATTCTCAAGGACGTCCACTCGTTTGCGAGTAAAATGGTATATTTGTACAAAGCATTCCCGATGTGAAAAGCCTAGTCCCGCCACTGGTGTATGCCGAAACCAATGAGTTGAAAACAATGTTAAAGTGTTTTCTGTTCCAATACATTGGCTCTCTGTGTTTTCGCAAACTAAATAGAGCGGTTGTTACGGAGACTGGAAGCTTTTTACACTGTTTATTTACAGACTATGTGTTTTGATAAATTATAGGTAGGTATAGTTAAACGAATGAACCATCTAAAAAACTATATTGCTGTCAATCATTTTCTATGGAATTGGATATCAAAAATATAGGTGCTTATAATGTTATACCAAAAAGAAGATTTTGAAAAAAAATACATATTTTTTTTTTTTTATAATAATTTTATTTAACAGAGTTGTTATAATCAATTAACAGAGTTAATTGATTATAACAGAGTTGAATAACAGATTTGATTCGATCCTGAGATCTATCGATTGAATTCCCAAGATTCTAGCGTCGAATAATCGACAGTACCAAACATCCAGTTCGATATCGTAGTTTTTTGCACGTGGTTTCGTGAAAATAATGCAATATTTTGCTATAACAAATTAGAAAAATAACGTATGATAAAGGTAATGGTACGTTTGACGATTTTTTGTTTTGTACGTTTTTTTTGCTTTAGGGCTACCTCTTACAACCGGCCAAATGTAACACGCTTTGTACTTTGATAAATATGTAAATAAGAAACTTTATATATACGCATATACAAAACAATTAATAAATATTTTAAACATTATAAAATGTTTGATTTACCTTAGTACGTACCTAAATAGTCATGTCAAAGGCTAACGCCTTGAATATATAAGTAAATAATAAAATAGGTTTCTATATTAATAAATGGGAAGGGGAATGGAAGTAATTTCAATTTAATTTAAAATTTATTTCAACAAACGGCGTTAGCCTTTTACGTGTATAAAATATATGACAGGACTGGACAGAAGACAGGGCAGGACAGTAATGGACTCAACATGGGTTATTGAGAACAAAAAATAAAATAAAATAATTCGGGGTGGACCACCCTTGACTTTTAGGGGTATGGAAAAAAAATGTTGGCCGATTTTTAGACCTACCCGATAAGCACACAAAATTTAATCAAAATCGGTCCAGCCGTTTCGGATTAGTATGATAACAAACACCGTGCCACAAGAATTTTATATATTAGATAATATTGTAGATATATTATGTACCTAAAAGTTGCTAAACACACACAAATAGTATATAACGATATCGGTAGGTACTTGCATAAAATGTGGTAGTATTATTTTTCCTTACGATTCAAATACCTCTCACATAATAAAACAACAATCATTCGTACATATTATGACAATCATAGGTGAGTGTGTGGGTGTGTGAATAATATAGATAATAATATGTAAGTATAAATATGTGTGTAAGATGGAAGCTTAAACATTCAAAGTCGGTGAAATAGGGTAGATTGAATGTCACAAATTGTCGTTAATTTTATTTATTTATTGACTTATAATTTAATTATTCCATTATTATTATTAACATTTATCCCATTTATCGTATACTGATTTATTTATTAAATATATAATTATATTTTTTTGACTTTTACTTTTTTATTGTAGTTTGGTTTCCTTTTATTACCTAGTTTTTTTTTTATTATCATATTATTAAATTATTATTATGTGGTATTGATTTCGTTTATTTTGATTTATTGAATAATTATTTACAATTCCTATTCCGTTTGATCGTATTTATAATGATATTTTTTTTTCATCTTTTTTATTATTTCAATTGTTATTATTATACAGTGTGACAGATTAATTCACATTAAAATTGTTAAGAATATGAATTTTTGAATGTTTGCAACATTGCGGAAAGGAAGTGTGGATAATAAAGTTTTGTTCACTCACAAGTCGCCTATGAAATTTGCAACAATCATTCTTCAGCGGAATTAGTTAGAGAAACGCACGTACCTTGGTATTCTCTCACGACAACTCGACATGTAAAAATCAAATTAGTTTTGTGTAATATAAAAAAAAAGGTTTATTTTAATTCATAATGGATGTTAAAGATATTCATTCAATTTTTATATATAATGTTATAACAGTGAATTAGTGATTAATCCGCCATTAAGGTAGGTAAAACGTTGTCGAATTATTTAATTAGTCAATTGTATAATTGAATGATGAATGGAATATTCTTTTAATTCTGAATTTCTATTTTAATCAGATGCGGTCCTAGTCACGAGTTCCTAGTCACGAGTTCCTAGTTACGAGCTCCTAGTTACGAGTCCCTAGTTCCGAGTTCTTATTTCATAGTTTCTGGTTTCCACTTAGAATAAAATTCTAAGTCGGATACAAGACATGGACTCGTGATAAATTGTGGAATCACATTAATTACATATGTATTGAACTGCATGAAACTATACTATGTTAGAAGAAATGTTGAGATCGATAGGTACTGTTTATTCTATGTGGATGAAGAAGTCTTGAGTTGTGTCTGGGAGGAGTAAGAGAGACTACAATTAAAGATAAATATGGGATGGATGTCTGGAAGGGGTCCCCACAGAAGGAATTTGATCAGGTCGTAATGTAGATTTTAAAGTTTTTAATTATGTTGTATTCATACGATGTTCCAATGTAGTTGGGTAATTTTAATCTATTCATACATTTTTTTTGTATGTGATGCACAACTGATTTGTCTCTTAATTATATATATATATATTATATTTAATTATCAATAAATTGTATTAAAATATTCATAATATGAAAGTCCAGAATAGTCCATATAGAGTGTTTCGTAGAATATAATTTTTGCATTTTTATGAAGGAATTTCA
This sequence comes from Athripsodes cinereus, assembly GCA_947579605.1. Taxonomy (NCBI): domain Eukaryota; kingdom Metazoa; phylum Arthropoda; class Insecta; order Trichoptera; family Leptoceridae; genus Athripsodes; species Athripsodes cinereus. The sequence goes on from OX388321.1 coordinate 2,548,368, forward strand.
ACCCATGCTCTGGGATAAATATGAAAATTAAGATTCTGTATGGAAGATTCTTACTTATTTTTTAATTCTTTTCTCATGCTCTACCAAATAACGCCACAACAGCTCTTCAGACATTTCTAAAAATTAAATTTTCCCCACAAAACCAGCTACTATAGTACTTGCAATTTTTGTTCACTGTATATTTAATTAAGAGTTTTATTTGTTTATGTGTATTTCGAAACTGTTATCTTTGCTTTGTTATTAAGTGTACTGATTCTAAATCTCATTTGTTTTCTAATAGTATTTATTCTTTTTTCATATATACCTAATCTTCTTTATTATATCTCTCTTTTGTATTTGATGGGTTATCACACATATGTTAAATTGTTTTGTATGGATAGTGATGGTGATAATGTTGATAGATCGAGTATTGGTCATTATTATTTTTCTACTTCTTTTTAATTGTAATACCACAAGAATGTGTAAGATTGTGCTTCTCGCTGTTGTTTACAAGTTAATTATTGTTTAATTTTTATTAAATTTACTAAAATATACTATCGGTGCGGGGACATCGACCTATGGTTGCCGGCTCCCGGCTGTGTGATGTTGCTCGGTGTCGACGGTAGCATTTAGGTTTTTGCCTAGTCTGGGCGATGTTCCCTGCTCCACAATCTACCTATATAATATTGTACTTGCATTGTATTATTGTTTTCATTTCCAATATTTGTGTATATGTAATTGATTTATTATTCTCAAAGATCAACTATTATTACTTACTCTGTGATTATTCATGAGAAATGATAGGATACGATGTATGTATTTCTGGGTTGATTAAAAGATTGTTTTTTATATCTGTATTTACTTTATTTCAATGTTTTCACATCTACTCAAATGTTTATTATTTTATTATTTTGTTGGATTTTTGTTAACTTTAATGTTTATTCTCCATTGATAATGTTATAGGTTCTTAGTTGTAATTTACTTTATTATATTTTTCTATTTATATGTTATTTATATAATTTTTTGTTAAAGGCTTATAGCCGTTTATTTTGTAAAATAAAATAAATTATATTCTCTGGTTACTGTTTGATCTTTTACACAATGAATTGTTTTACACATTTTTTATGTAATTGTTATGTCTATATATGTATGTATTTTATTTTTTGTTAACATGTAAAAGGCATAATATAGTCGTGTATATTTGAATAAATAAATAAATTTATAGGTTTACGATAATTCTAATTAAATGTTTTTATTTATTGATTCTTAACTAACAAACAGTTTACACATGCGTATAACAACAATTGATATAGAGTAGGTACACTACATATGTAGGTACAGCAAATTTTTCACTATTTTATCACAATTTCAAAATTCAAAGGAACTGACACTAAACAGAAATTAATGAAATCAATAAATACATTTGTAATGAAATTAAAAAAAAATGTTTTCTTCCTTTACATGTTCTTTATTGAAAGACATGAAAAATATCTCTCTCAGTAAAGGACATAATGTATAATATAAAGAAACATTTTTTTTATTTTGTTAGGAATTCTACTTCCTGAACACCGACACAGTGAATAATTTGTTTTTAAATAAAAATTATAAAATGCTCATCATTTGGAAATAGACACAGTAGAAAATACGAAAGGGGAATCAGATACATACATTTGAAAAAAAATACATAAAAATCCGCATAAATGTAGATGATAAAATACTTTTTAAATATTCTTTTTTGAAAATTGTGTATTTTTTCGATTCACCCCGAATTATACATCCCATACTGCCTTATAAAAATATAATATAATAATAATTTTGTGATGAGTCGAGCCTCCTCTTTCATTTACAAAAAAAAAACTTTTATGATTCGATAATAAAAACCCCGGAGCTGAAAGAAAAAGACGAAGTTGTGAAAGAAAAATACCCATTAAAGATATCGTAAAGAGACTTCGGAAAAGGATTCAAATTATCGTCATCATATCATCGAAAAATGTGAATTTAAAAAAAAAATATGTTTCTAATGAAAAAACATCGAATAATTTTAAGGTTATTTGTTACGGTTGATTTGATAAAACGTTATGGTACTTACTTATCAACTTCTTCTTCTTCTCCTTCTGCTTGCAGTAGGTCATTGCGTTTCCTCTTGCGACGCTGAAGACCAACTATCCTTCCATCTTTTGGGTGGCCTTCCCGGCAATCTGCGTCCTAGTGGAGTCTCGTTCGCGGCGATGTGGGCTAATCTTTCGCTACTCATGCGGTCCACATGGTCCCTCCAGAACCGTCTTCTCTTTCTGCTCCACCGAACGATATCTTCAGTTTCGCATCAACATTTAGTATAAATATCCCACAAGTGAGGTTACCAACGAAATAACTTAACGTTATAAACGTCCAGATTGTCCTCTCCGTTTAAAATAAAAATTAGACATACATGATGGATGGTATGCCTCATCTCTTAAATATAGATTTTAATTGTCTTAAATGTGAGATCTTACAAACATTGTTTTTTACAGGACACTCCAAAACTTACAGAAAAGAAAGGGATTATTGTTTTAAAGCAGTCCCTAAAGGGTTTATTTATTTATTCATTCTCTAGTTTAGTTTAGTTCTAAAACTGACACATACATTATTAGACTATAATAGGTTTCGGTAAATGGTCCTGCCATTATCAAGCATAAAATATGATGTATAATATTTCATCTATATTTTATTTATTCTTTACTGTTTATTATAAAAAAAATTGTGAGCTTCGTATATATATATACTTTTTTGTGTTAGGATATAGGGTTGACTGGAAGACTTATTGATCTAAATTGAATTTTTTTTTTTATTTATGTTTAATTATGACCAATACAGATTTATTTATTTATTTAAAGTAATTATCACAATACACACACAGTCGTTTTAAAATATAATATGCATACTTTTTGTACGATTTTTTTTAGAAATATCGATGATTATATTTACACCCCTTTCCGGAAACTGGCGTCAACATCTTCGTTTTTCCATAAATTCCTTTATCAAAATGTTGCAAAGATAATTTTACATATGCTCAATACGATAATAATATTATATAATGTATATAACATGTCGTTTATTATATATTTCATTCAAACTATAAGCACATAGCTACATATTACTTGTGTTTTTAACAAAGAAGACATACAAGTATTTTCTCTCTAGCCTTTTATAGACCTATTTATGAATACATAGTACGCAGTAGGTACGTGCGTTTATATAGATATTTATTATTAACTAGACTAAATATCGTTTTACCTCTTTCATGGTCTATGGAAAATATTGTTTTGTTTTCGATTTTTCAACAACGAGACACGAAGAGTCTAAAAAATTTACCGTAGGAGCCAAAACTGGAATCAATTATCCAAAAACACATAACTTAATGGTGCAATATTTTTTGAAATGACTTTGTATGTAGCTTGTCTGCTAAATAAGTCTGTAGAGAATAATTATATTGTTGTACTCTGTTCTAGAATAACTTTCTTCATGATTTGCGGACTTTGGAGAGTGTGAAGGATCTAGATTTATAAAATGTCATTACTCCTGCGCCCATTCGGTAGACTTCAACAAATAAAACACTCAAAATGAAATATTTGAAGTGGATTTTTGTTGTATATACCTACATAAATGAATATTTGCGGTGGTGACAACGTGCATGTTTCTTACGTGAAGTGTGTCCGCTGGCTTCACCACACGAAAATACTGTACTGGTATGAATCAATGAAATATATACATTTGAACAGGCTTAAATATTCATACAAAAAAATTCTGTCTTTTCTTCAATAACAATTTCGTAGATAAATAAATCATGTAAATGGATAATGTCGGCAATTCCGAGGACTTTGACCGATTTTTCTTTTGTCTCATAGATTGTCTTTTGTTTTTTCCCTATCGTTTGTTTTTTTTTCGTTTGTTATTGTTTGTGGTGTGGGTAATTTGATCAGTCATCCATCTTTACACATCGTATATACATTTGCAAATAATAATATATGTAAATGAAATATAGCATATTGTTTTTTTTTCGATAATGAAAAGAATTTACCAGATTTATTATGTAACATTCTTATAATGTTGTAAATGCTTTGAAGTTTTTTTCTCCCATTTCATTTATGGAGTGAATTATTGTCTTTTGCTTTTTTCTGAAAATTGAGTGTTCTGTAAATGACAGGTGTTCGTAAAATATTGTTTACTTAATCTATTTATTTTATTTATTTATTATTACATTATACGGCATGAGAGTTTATTGTTTATTGGTTATGACTGGGTTATGTTTTACTGAGAACGACCAATATTATTTGGTCAAAAAGGGCACTGTTATCTTGTCTACAAGGTTCCTTATTCACAATATACCGTTTTATATGACAAAGACATCAAAGTGTTAGGATTGATGTTCTGGATTGACAATAACTACATATATACAAAGTTAGAAAAAAGGTTAAACTTTCAGAGATCATCCAACACCATGCGCCACAATTAATTTAAAAAACATAGGTACCTAACATTCCGGTCATCTCATCATGCCTACATATACACAGTCTCGCTCGCTCACTCAATCATCACACAAGCACAAAAACACAAATCAATAATTTATAAAATTAAAGGAACAAGCAGAAAATATGGAGGAAGACACAAGCACAAAAACACAAATCAATAATTTATAAAATTAAAGGAACAAGCAGAAAATATGGAGGAATTAAGAAGATATTATCGAAACTCGTTGCAGACCAATCCGTTGGCTTGTAATTCACTATTTTAAAATAAGATAGTTTCATAAACTATGATGCATTTTAATTTTTATAAGTAGGTATGTACTACCAAATAATAGCTCCGTATCTAACTATTGACGTTCATTTGAAAGTTAAGCCTGTAAGTGGTACCTGCCTGTTCGATGTTGTTGCTATTAGGTATATTTATTATGTGAATAACATTATTGTTGCAGTGGCTGCTGTGCACAGTAGTAATAGTTTGGACAATAATTTGTCTGATTGCAAGTCCTACGTAATGATTTAATTACTGTTACTTCAACTACAGTCATTTACGTTCTGCTTGTTCCCCATAACCTAGAGGTTGCTGTAAATTAATATTATATTGTTTAGAACTAGCGGCATTGTTCAATGTGGCAGAATTTGACAAAAACGGCATGGAGAAATGTCTAGATTATTTCCAATAAATATATTTTATCTTCAGATATGTACCTATATAAAACAAAAATATTATTAGAAATATTAAAAGACCATAAAAAAAATACGGAGGAACTATCATCGAAGACTACGACCTTGCACTTGGATATTTTAAAGGTCCAGCTACTATGAATAAGTGGCCTCACCAGTAGATAGTTAAAGTGGAACTGCAGGGAATTCCCATGGTAGGAAGTCACCTCTATAAACGGCCTTGTCATCTTATTGAGGAAATTAAATGGAATAAAAATCTTCATTAACGGCATTCTCAATTCCTTTTTTGATTAAGTTTATATCTATCTACCTAAACAGAGTGCTTCGTCATAATAATTATAATATAACTGGATAATATTGTTTCTCAACCAGGAAACGAACTTTATAATTGCATTAAGACGGAATACACAGATCAAAAAGGAGAGAGGAAAGAGAGAGAAAGGGAGAGAAAGCTGTTATGTACAACCATCTCAACTTTGAACTTTGATTTCTGGTCCATTTTGTGGGGAGATGAAGTAGTAGCATGCCACCATGATAGTCAAATTATACAGGATTCAAAGATTCTAGCAGGATTCTGTTCATTTTCGGTCAGCGCAATTTTAATCAATTAAGGTAAGTATATAATTATAGTTTTAAGATTTTACTGTATGTATTTGGGAGAACTTTGTGAAAGTTCATTTTAATGCAATAAAAGTACAATAAAAACAGTGTTTATTTTCACTACGAATAATACTAGACTCAGAAAGCTTTCGGGTAGACACCCATTATCTGTGAACTTTTTAAACTTAAGGTTAATAGAAACTCGTTTTCTAATAAAAACTCAATGATGAAGGTTATCTACCCCAAAAGGTGTCTTAAGTTCATTATTATATATCGCGAAAGGTAAAGTTATTTGCATTTTTATCGTATTTTTTAGTAAATTGTAAAGGATTTATAATTTTATAATGATAAATACATAGGTATATTTTTTCAAATAAGACTAGCCAGTTTATCATTTTTTTAAGTTAATCTTATCATCCTGCAACAAATCCACTCTGTATTTAATAATATAGGTAGCAGTAAGGGTGCTCAGTACCTTGTACTCGATACTGTCAACTTCCCTTTGCCAAAAAATTAATTAATCTCTCCGTGATGAGATGTTTTCATTCCACTTTGCGTAGGAAATTGAATGTTAGATGAACGAGTGTTGTTATGTTTGCTTCTTCAAAGTGTGTTGAACTTTCTGAAATGAAAACGATTATGTGCTTTAAGTACATGTAGCTTCCTACAGTATATTGAATTAAAGCCACTAAGATAATATTGCTAGGACTATGTTTGTACATCTATGAAAGCTCAAGTATTTTTCAAATCATAAAACGAGTATTGAGTGAGTTTTAGCTGTTCTATTTTAGATGAACACTTCAAATGTTTGGTCAATATCTACAATAGGTTATCCAGTAGTTCCCATTTCGAAAATATATTTATTTATTTATTTATTCTTTTTGCACATCATCATAACATAACATAACAGTTGTTAACAAAATAAAATAAAATTTTAAAAACTAGGACGATGTGCAGTGGCGAGATTATCACTATAAAGTGATATCTTCCATCATACCACGATTATATATATTGATATATATATATTATATTGATGATCATACTTGTACGTATTTTATTATCTTTCACTGTATACCGTTATAGATATCACAGAAGTCATATGGGGGCGAGGGGGTGCATTTTTTCCAGTGATTGCAATATTATTGAAATGCTTAATTATGACATGCAATTCAAGTATGTAGAGTAATAAATCATTATATAAAAGTATAATTTGTACCAGTGATATCTTGTTACAGTGTACAGTGAAAGATAATAAAAATTAATACAACTTTGTTTCTTCAATATAATTATTACATTATCTATCTGGAGACTATTGAATAACCTATAGTAGAAATCGAACAATGTTTTAGGATGAAATCTGTATGTATGAGATAAATCTGGGTTAGTTGGAAGGTATAATAATCTAGCGATAAACTTGGCTTCTGTACATTGGATAATATAACTGATAATTTTATGATACTTTGTAATGATTGATTTATAACCAACGTACGAAAAGGAATAAAACTTAAATTCAAATAAATACCATAGGTGACTATGGATATCCATTACACAATATTGAAATCTAATAGATACCTACGAGATTACACAAAGGCCGTATTTTGTTTTGACAGCCAAAGCTCTACAAGAACACTGTTTTATAAAGTTAATCTAATTCCGAATTTTGTTTGCACTTAAATATAATAAGGGCCGCGATATCCAAAACGTTAACCAAGCAGTTAACTTGTTGTCAAGAGTAAACCATAAGTTAACTCAAGAAATGGTGATATCCAATGTTGGTTACGGAGATAACAAATGGTTATTTATAACCACCCGATTTTCATGAGTTAACTATCGAATCCACGAGTTAACTTTGAGAATGAATATTTTTTTCGTCTGTAGATGGTGCTATATATGTCATCAATTTGACAGTTACATAGTTTGTCATTTTGGTTTGAGAATATTGTGTTGTAATAATATAATATATTGATCAAAACTGGATAATTATCTTCATAATAATGTTGATACATCATCCGATGAACAATATTATTGATACTTTCAAAACACTCGTCAACATGAGCAACACGTTAAAATTCAAAATGGCGGCTCCAAACAACCGGTGAAGTGTCAAATAACTTCCCTAGTATTGCCACTCGTACGACAAAAGTGCGTAAAAATTAAATTTCAACCGATTTGTACTAAGGTATTGCCATATGTGAATACTGTTTACATCACTACAGAAAGTTAACTTCTGGTTAAGTAACCATTGTAAATTATTTTTATGATATCACCAAACGCCGAACATGAACAAGTTAACTCATACCAGTTGATTACTTAACTACTGGTTAACTTCTATTTGGATATCGGGGCCCTAAAAATAATAAATTATTCTTATAAAAATCTTTCTTGCCCAAAAAATTATAAAGACAAAACTAACACTTATGTATGCAAGTGAGACGTGGACATGGTTAAAGAAGGAGGAAAGTGGCATAAATGCAGTGGAAATGAGATCGTTGAGAAGGATGTGTGGTAAAAGTCTGAGAGATCGTGTGCGTAACAGTGATATACGAAAGAAATGTGGAATGAAAGTTGGTGTAATAACAAGGATGAATGTAAATAAGTTATGTTAAGTTATGTTAAAATAGTTAAATAAGATGGTTTGGGCACGTGGAAAGAATGAATGAGGACAGAATGACTAAGAAGATATATTTGGCTGAGAGGAATGGTGCTCGGAGACGTAGACGTCCGAGGATTAAATGGCAAGATCATTAAAATCAAATCCTACAGGACGGTCACGTGTTGAGCACATTGAACAGGAGAGCATGCATGAGGAATTGTATGACAGTGACGGAAGCGAAAGATGTATGCAAGTAGAGGGTTATTCCCGGGAATTCCCGGGTGGGAATTCCCGGGAAATACCTTTAATTTTTATTTCCCGTTTCCCGGGAAAAAAGCCAAACATTTCCTGGGAAAAAACACAAATTATTAGTCATGCAGATTGCCATACCGATACCGAAATCTTTGTTTAGTTAACTGTAGACTCGTAATTTTTCCGTAACGTGTCGTTCTAATAGTCGTAATAAAAAATGCAATTTCATAATCAACATATTATGACGGCGGATTGATAAGTCCGGTAAAAATGAAACAATGAGTTAATTTTTACGAATGGATGATACTTATTTTTCAACTTTATCTTCTTTTAGAGCTATACACTTGGTTAGACGATGTTGAAGTTTTTTGATTCACTCTTTGTTGTTATCTTTTCCAAGGGCCATAAAAATACGCCATAGTTTCGGAGATAACCTCCAATTCAGTTGCAAATCTTCGTCCCCCAAGCCATTTTTTCGCGTTTGGTTAATGGCAGGAATAACTGAGAACCAGGTCAGGAAAATATAGTGGATGGGGAAACATTTTGTAGCGTGACTCCACCAGCTTGGCCGTTGCAATGGCGGAATAATGAGCACAAGCATTATCGTGGTGAAACAGGATTTTCTTCTTGGCAAGATGATACCGTTTTGCTTTGGTTTATTGATTCAACTGGACCAAAAGTGTAGAGTTATACTCTCCATTAATTATCTTTCCTTTTAAGAGAAAATGAATTAAGACTGTACCTTGTGCGTCCCAGAAAACCTTAGCCATAGCTTAGCCTGCTGATGGAACCACCTTGACCTACTTTGGAGCACTTCCGCCAGCTTCCAGCCGCTGCTTGGTTATTATTTTGTCCTGGTGTGTAAAGATGAATCCTTGTTTTATCTTCAGTGATGAAACGGTGTAAAAACTCATCTGGATTTCGTTGAAGCAGCCGAAAATCAGCCTGGGAAAGTGTCATTCATTCGCGTTTTTGGTCAATTTTCAACAAACGTGGCAGCCATTTTGCTGAAAACTTTTTAATACGCAAATTTTCATGAGATGTTATGAAAACTCGTTCATATGAGATATTTTAAGTGTTGGCTACCCCTTTCAACTTCATTCATCGATCTTCCAATACAATATCGTGGATTTTCATGAGCATTTTTGGAGTGGTTACCTCAATTGGACGTCCTGATCGAGAAGCGTCTTCCGTGATCGTTCTACCACAACGAAATTCAGTTAACCACTTGTAAATTATCTTGAGTGACGGAGAAGATTCACCATAATAGTTAACAAAACTTTTCTTTGTGTCCGTGATGGTTTTTTTTGCGTAAAAAGTAGTTTTATAAACACTCCTAATTTACTTTTTTCCATTTTAACAGCAAAAGAACGACTTGTCCGGCCAAAACGACTGAAAAAACAATTCCAAATTCAAATTTCAGTATGAAATTTCGTGTATGTTCCTTCAAAGCAAGTACCTGGCCAAACATGTCATAACTTTTTTTGAAGTGTCTGTTTTTTTTTCGTGTTTACTACAAGATGTTAATGTTGCATTATACTATACCAAATAATTTTACAAACTTTGCTGGTTTATTAATTGTAATTGATTTGTCTGTATACTATTGTTAATGTTATAACTGTTTGTTTGTGAAAGAAAATAAAAATAAAAAAACTTTATGTTAAACATGTACAGTTAATAATGAATAAAATAAATAAATAAATAAATAAACTTTTATGCTAGTATCACTGCTTCATCCATTTTTACCTGACTTATCAATCTGCCTTAGTATTTACTACTTATCAAATCATCATTTTATGAACCTAAATGATAAGAATTAAATAAAAAATATCGCTTAAAAAAAAAAAAAAATATTTACGTAGAAAATCATACAATGCTGACATGTATTTCTTTCGGCCTGATGGTGCAATTACTCAATTTGATATTCAGACACATAGGTATACAAGTTTGAAAGGAATCCATAAATTTACCAATTTGCATTTTTTTATTTCTATGGTATGGTTTTTTATTAATGTAAAAACAATATGAGAAAAGAAAAAAAATATTTTCTATGAAACAGTCGTCATACGTATAATGTAAACAAATAAACGTAGGCTCAAATACCACCACAATTTAATATTCGGACACTATAAGAATCGGACACTATACACTACCAGAACAAATAAAGTTCGAGATGGTTTCTTGTACTCTGCTGTTATGATTTATAACAGTTTGCCTGACCAATTGAAGAAATGTAAAAATCCTAAGGAGTTTGGAAAGAGGATTGAAGAGTTAGTAATGACTTCTCAATGTTTGTGATAGTGTTTTGTGTTTTTTGTTTTCAATAGTGTTGCTGTTCTGTGATTTCTTTGCTCTGGTGTCTTATATTTTACTATAATATCAAATAATTTAAATTTATGAATTGTTTTACCAGATTTGTAATACTGCACGCCTCTGACACCAGCAACCTTAGTTGCTGTTTTGAGGTATTGTTTATGATTGAATAAATTGAATTGAATAGATAAACTTTATTTTTATGGCTTTTTCTGAGAATTTGGTCACAGGTGCTGAGGAAGTATCATATCAATAAACTCTTAAATTGCAAAAACAACATTTATTTAACTTTTCCGTAAAACTAACAACTTCCAACGCAAAATTAATGTTTTTTAATTTCCCGGGATTCCCGGGAATCCCGGGAAATTCATTTTTAAATTTCCCGTTTCCCGGGAACGAAAATAATCCGGGAAAAATAACCCTCTATATGCAAGGATAGAAGGAAATGGCGCTCAATCCTTTCTGCCTACCCCGCGAGGGAAGCGGCGTAATGGTATGTATGTATGTATAAATTTTTAATTCAAATATTTTTATTAAGAAAGAATATACAAAATTTAATATAACCTACTGTTTTATTTTTTGACAACATTACATATATTGTGACAAACAAATTATTCCTTCAAAATTGAGCAGAACTCGAGCTTTGAGGCATAATTACATTACTTCACATATTGAAACCAATTCATATATTATGCTACTATGACGATTTTTTCTTAATTACTTGCACAATCTTACAATGCAGTCAAAAATTTCACAACAATAAACAATGATAAACAAAGAATAGTTAAAATAAGCATAATATGGAACAGAACAGAACAAGAATTGTTATTCAGCAGGATGTAATGGAATAGAGTGGAACAAAAAGAATTAATGAGAATAATGCAATGGAATACTACATAAAAGTAGTTTTATTTATTCATTCATTATTTACTATACATTGATGTATTTTTTTTATTTACTATACGATACATTTACTATACATTACATACAGACATACCAATTTCATGTAGAAAAAAACATTCACAAATTTTACAAAATCAATACATTGAGAGACAGTTTATCGCAAAGGCGCGATCTGTTCCAACTTACCTAAAGTAATACATCAAATATCCATTCGAATAATATTTATTGAAGTATCTACCTACAAACACACCTTTTTGTTTATCCTGCTAGATATTATCTATGTTATACGTTGGATATACGTATATGCATATTGTTGCACTACCTACATATCTATCGGATGAACAGATTGATAAATGGAATTTCTGATTCGGTTCAATGTAAATAATCCGACAGATGTGACCAATATCACCGATATTATTTATAGGTACCTACCTAATATTATTATGCACGTACACACATTCTGTATGGAGGATAAAACTAACGAATGGATTTAAATAATATTGTGCGCTTTAATAAAAAAACCTTTAGTGGCTCGGTAGGTAGGTAAGTACCTTACTCTGATTATAATGAATATGAAAAATAAATTAAGCAAAGGGTTGTTTTTCCGAACGTTGTCCAAATTTCTCCAAAAATTGACCCTTCTTATATTTTTCGTACCCGTAAGTATTTACCTTTTAACAAAGGTTTCCTCCATTTCTCAATGATATTGCATTAAGACGACACCAATACTCCTTATATGGTTTTCGTCCCAGTACAATGTCAAAGTATTTTTTTTTATTATCGTCCTGTTTTGATAAAGAGAGAAAATTTTGATTTTATCTGTGTTTTTTAAAAATCTGTTTGATAATCGACAAAAAAGTAAAAATTTACATTTTTACTTATATATTTAGGTACAACAGATAATGTTCCAATTTTGTAAATATTTATTTAAATACCTTAATTTTTAAAACTTTTTTAATTATACTTTTACTGTTGATATGTATGTGTATGTATTTATTTATACCTACCTACCTATGTTTTTTTTTTATTTCCATAACCGAGTTAGTTGGAAGACATCGAATTTTAGCGATAAACTCGCCCTCTGTACATTGAATTACATAATTGATATTTTTATGATGCTTTGTTTTGATTTGTATGATTGAAATTGTATCCAATGTACAGTGACGAATAAAAGAAATAAACCCTACAATTTTATTACTTTACACACGACCGTCTTTGAGAATTTGAAAACAAATCAGGTGGTTCTCGGATGGCCGTTCTTTCTCACTCGTTCAGATATACGTAGATACATAAAGCTTAACGTGAGCTCCCGTGGTAGTACTTTGCCACGGCTAGCTTGGGGGCCACGTTACAAGATATGTTCCTCTTAAGTAGGTGGGTACTATTATACAAAATAAAAAAAAAAAATTATAATTAAAAATACGATTTATTCAAGGGAATAAATTATATGCATGGACCAATGCAAAATAAACTCAAACAATAACACTGACGTGTTCACACAGTAAAAAAAAAACACATGTAAGTACTATTATCATATAGTAATAGAATATAAGTAATGTACAAAAATTATAAATAAAAAACAATTACTTCTTCGTTGCGCTGGCTAAACGCGAGGGCGCGACCCTCAGCGATTGTAGTACAATTAACACAATGTCTATATATGTGTCACGAAGAGTCCAGTTGCAGTGCACAAATATAGTTCCCGATGAACAACTTCACAATGGAATATTTTATCAATAGTCTATTAATCACTCGTCGAATATATGATATTGCAATCAAATTAAAAAAATAGTCTCAGATGATAATAATGAAATTCACTTTTCAATTTATTTCTCACTTTCGAATGAATCACTTCTCACTTAGGTATTTGTATATCGTAAATACCTAGCAGACAAGGCGAGTACTATATCGGTGTTACGCGCACGGATGTTGAAAAACTTCTGAACTCTCGTCCTTGAACTGCGCTGGCTTATATAGTTCTCCGGGGCGGCAGACAGAGACAGAAATAAAATTGTTCTGTCTCCTTCTATGTCCTTGTACTTTTCTTCAATGGCAGTATAAAATAGTATGTATTTTAAATTTGATTGCTTTATCATAATATGAAGAATATTAAAATGATTAAAATGCGATGTTTTTTTTCTTTCTTGAAGTTACAGCCGTTTTTCGGAAGATAATTATCAAACAAGATTATTTACATACATTTGAATTATGGAACAAATACTTAACTTATCTTAACATATGCAAAATTATTTACAATCAATTTTCACCTAGATATCTACATCTCTAAACAACAATTTATTTAATTAAATACATTTTCATGTTCTTTTGATATACATAGGTATCGTAGAATTTTAAAACAATAGTTATGACTCTAAGATTATCATAAAGTTTGATCCTATACCTACCGATACAATTTACTTAGCAACATCAATTTATAATTTACATACTCGATCTACTTTAAATATAAAACAAATCTCAATTGTAACATATCGTCATAATATATTATTGAAATCATTATATATTATTAGTGTACACCTCTGTCTATCAACAAGCAATTATTTACATATCAAACATTATTTTTTCTTATAATATCCAATTATTTACATACGTCCTTAATCAAATTTATAATTACAATTGTTTTTTTTTTAATATGCAAAACTTTCTTTATACCTATCTCAATGCCAGATATTAAGTCCAAATTATATTTTTCAATATAGTGACAATATCCCATAAGTCGTGTGACTTGATAGATATTTATTAGATACAATGAATCAGTGATACAATTAATCATTGGATGAACACATCTATATAATTATAATAAAATTAATTCTTTCCGTACTAGTAAATATTAACTACCTACTATATTATTTACATTTTTACCTATTTAAACATTTCTTTTACTCAATTATTTACTATATGCAATATTTACACAGGTTAGGTATATTTTAGGATCTCTCATACGACCCAATGTATTATCACATACATCATATCAAAAATCATACAAAATAAATTAGAATTAAAATATTCCTATACCTAGCGCGGACATTAGTCATTATTAATAAACAGGTGTAAAAACAAAACACTTTGTTATACAAAAGGGAATATCATAAAGCCATTAAGATTTTTGTAGAAAAAGTTACAACAAAATAAAATTACCCAGCGGCTAAGTGAATAGTCACCAGAACTCTCATTGTTATATGGGATAGTTTTAATCCTGCCATTGTTTATTTAACTTTCACTAATACATACAATAGTATCTAAGTGCAGGTAGATATATAGGTAGGTACATAAAAATAGATGCATCAATATTTGGATTTTTCTAGACTTTCTTGCGAACTCTATTATTTGAAATAAATATTCCCGTATCAACAAAACAATATTATATTCATCATAATGTTTTCCGTCATAATTAATTAGCAATGCATATCAAATTCGACACCCCCTTCTTGACGGAAAAATTATGTTCAATGATACCTTAATTATTCTTAATCAATTACAAGTCCCGAAAAAATAACATCATTCTTAAATTATTACATATACAATCAATAATGTGTGCAAACTAGATAACCAAGGTATGTACCGATATATTTAAAAATTTACTCTAAACCCGATAGGCGCCAACTCATTCTTCTTATTTAGATGTTCGACGGAGAACGAGTAAGACCGTCATGCTCAATGATAATATTATCGGCAACACACCTGTATTATCCCATCTGCACACCACATATTAGGCAAAAAAAAAAAAAAAACATAATTATTGCCAACTTATAGCCTATATACAGATCATCTTAACTAATGTTGTGTGAACACGTCAGTCCTACCTATCTATTATATACAATTATTTACAACTTAACACTTATCTTACCTACATGTTATCCTTAGCTTACCTAAACTCTACTTAAACTGCGCAGTTTAACTAATATTTACACTAACTACCTTTCTACATACACGCACCTACCTAACTATTTATATATTTACAATTGATTAATTATGAAAGAATTATTTATATTGCACTCATATTTACACGCGATGATTTAAGGATACTAGGTATTTACAATTAAAATTTACAACGATTATAATTTTTTTTTTAAGAGACACGTATAATATATTTACTCAGCCGTTTCTTCTAATAGCTCTCCGCCAACTTCCTCTTGTACAGACTCGATGTCTTCCGTAGTGTTTGGGGCTGATCGAAGGTTATCTACGTGAACCTTGATAGGTTTTCCACGTCTGTCAATCCAATATACGTTTCCTCGGCCAACCGACATCAAAACAGAGTAAGGCCCTGACCATTTTGGCGCAAAACCTCCATGAAACCCAGCTAAGTGATTTGAAATAGGATGTTCTTTCATCATGACTTCTTGACCGGTGGTAAATTTAGGTATGGTGGTCGTCGCAGACGCATATTTTTCACAATAACGTGCTTGATTTTGACGTATTAAGTTATCCTCGTCTGTGCGGTCACGTGCTTGTTCCACTTGATCGTTATCCGATGCAGGTATATGTGCCCATTCTCCTGGCTGCTTCCGTTCATATCCTAATAAGGCCTGTGATGGGGTTACTCCTGTAGCGTCGTTACGTCGACCTCGAAGCGCTCCAATTATTCGAGGTAAACACTCATCCCAATGACGATGTTCTCTATTCAGAAGATGAATCCTTAATCCCTTCTTGATTTCCTGGTTTCTTCTCTCCGTTATGTTCGCCCTGGCATGGTAAACTGCAGTGGTCCAATGTTGGCATTGCCAACGCTCGCTGGCCAACTTCCATGATCTATGTATAAATTGTCGTCCATTATCTGAGAGTATGGCCCTTGGATAACCATATCGTGAGAATACTTCCGTTTCCAGGATCCTTACGATTTGAGATGCTTGTCCAGTCTTTATTGGAAATGCTTCCACCCACTTGGAAAACATATCGGTGACTACCAGTAGGCACTTGTTTCCTTTCAATGATCGTGGATAAGGCCCCATTAAATCTACTGCTACAATTTCAAAAGCATGCTGTGCTTGGTATGCTCCTAAGGGAGCATGTGGACGGTCGGGCAAAGCTCTCGCTTTTGCGCACACGATGCATCTTTTTACGTATCGCCGTATATCACTGTTCATTCCGGACCATAAATAGTATTGTCGGACAGCTCTGATCGTCTCTTTCTCTCCAGGATGTCCTGCTCGACACCCATTATGATAACTTTTGATCACTTTCGAGATCATAAATTTAGGTACGATCATTTTCTCTGCCTCACCATCTTCCACAGCACGATAAAGGCAACCGTCACGTAATCGATAAAATTGATTTTCTGTATTGGGATTGGAATTGTCCGCCGAAACTTGATGCTCTAAGCTACTGATGAGCCTCATAATCCTAACATCAGATCTCTGAGCCATACGCACTTTATCTGCTAATCCTATGGTAATATCTTCGTCACTGGAAGCTTGATGTTGAGGTGACGATCCTAATTCATCTTCAATATGCATCACTTGTGGAACATTGGATCCTGTCTTCCAGCCTTCCTGGTGTACTGCTGGATACATGGCTCTACTTATTTCCGTATCTGGGTAAGTAAGAACTTGCTCGGGGCTACGAGAAAGATAATCCGGAAGTTGATTCTTCTCGCCGGGACAATGTTCAATGGTGAAATTATATTCTTGAAGAAGCAATGCCCACCTTGTAAACTTGGCTCGTTCATCCTTGGCGCTGTCCAACCATGTTAAGGCTCTGTTGTCGGTCCTCAAGATAAAATGTCTACCTTCCAAGAAGGCACGGTATCTTTTGATGGCCCAAACTGCGGCCCATGCTTCTTGCTCATTTGAGTGCCATTTTCGCTCAGCGTCAGTAAAACGAGCACTTGCATAAGAGATAACATCTCTACCACCATCTGAACGTTCATGAAATAATACTGCTGCAACACCCAGCATGCTAGCGTCCGTTTGTAAAATAAACTTTCGGGTAAAATCAGGTCTGCATAGGGTCTTTGGCTTAGTCATCTCAACCTTGATACGCTCCATTGCTTGGTTAGCACGTGTATTCCATTTAAATGGTCTTTTAACACTTAACAAATCTGTAAGTGGTGCTGCTAATTCAGAGAAACGAGGTATATACTCCCGCAACCAGTTGCATAAACCTAGAAAAGCGCGTAATTGTTTTCTGGTTGTTGGGACAGGAGTGTCCATTACGCTAATCTCGTGAACCTTTTGTGCCTGGTTTCCGGAAGCTGTTACAACATGGCCCAGGTAGTCTATTTCCTTGGTGACAAGTTTACATTTATCGGCCGCACATCGAAGACTATACTGTTGTAATCTTTCCATAACCAACCGTAGATGACGTTTATGTGACTCCCAATCTGGTGAATATATTATCAGATCGTCTAAGTAAACAAGCACAAATTCTCGTAAGTAACCTGCAAGCACTTCCTGTGACATAATTTTCTGGAAAGTTCGAGGAGAACCCTTCAAACCAAAAGGCATAACTTTAAATTGATAAGATGCGCCATCAGGCGTGGTGAACGCAGTATAAATCTTGGAATCCTCATCCATTGGCACCTGCCAATATCCCTTCTGTAAATCTATTGTTGAGAATAACTTTGCGTTGCCCAAGTCTTTAAGTGTCTCATGAATGATAGGTAAGGGAGAAGCTGCATCTTCGGTGACGTCATTCAGTTTTCGGTAATCTACACAAAATCTATACTCGTCTTTGCCTTTCTTGGGAACCATAACGATTGGAAAGCTGTACGGAGATCTGCTTGCTTCAATTACTCCATCCGCTAGCATTCCTTCAAGTTGGGAGTATAAGTTACGTTTCTTAGCATCTGACAGCTTATAAGGTGGAAGTCTAATAGGTGCATTATCCCGCAGTGTGATGGTGTGAGGTTGTAACGGCGCAGGACCAGCATATGGCAAGAAGATATCCTTAAATTCATCCAGAATCTCGTTCAGCTCCTCATGTTCAGTCCTGGACAATGTGGCTGGTAGTTCTGGAAACTCTACTTTTCTTGAATCGATACCAGCTCTTCTTACTGGCAAAAGGTGCGTTGTCATCCGTTCCTCTCTTCCAAAATGTAAACATCCTCGATACAGGTCCAAAACTGCCTGATGTTTAGCCAACCATTCTATGCCAAGAATTATGTCTTCTCGGAGATCTTCTGATACCAAAAACTCCTCCTCCATTATTGCCTCCTGTACCTGCATCCTCAATGAAATCGTTCCATGTACATCCATACGCGTACCGAAATTTGCCAACTGCAATTTTTTTATGGATGTATTTTGTACATTTCCCTCTACCAGGGATAACTTGATAAGGTTGTGGGATGACGCTGAATCCACCAATGCAATTCGCTCCTTGCCGCTTATTTCTATTCTTATCTTAGGAAGAACGACACGCCCAGGGTTGGTGATGATATTACACTCAGGAGTTACTTCAACTTCAATGGCATCGAAGTCTTCTACAGGCAGCCTCCTTGGAACATGCATATCCTCCACTTGGATATGTCCGTGGGATGTGTTATTCACGCTTTGTTCACTCTGGAGACTCCCATTTCCTCTTCCTTCACCATCCGAGTGTATCACCGCTTCGACAATAACTGTCTGTACTGCTGGCTCTTCGTCTGGGTGGGGTTCTTCGATGGTGGCCGTATCTCTTAGTCGCGGTGCCCTTGGGTTGGACGAGGTCCGAACTGTCCTTGACCCGGGCGTTGTCCGTTTAAAGGCCGATTATTAGATTGAGAATTCTGTACGTTTCGTTGAGAATCTTGTCCGTTATGCTGAGTGTTTTGTCCGTTATACTGAAAGCTTTGCGAGTTTTGTTCGTTGTTCCAGGAGTTGTGATTGCGTCCGTTATTTCGATAGTTACGATAATTGCGTCCGTTATTCCGAGAGTTATTTCCGTTGTACCGTGGGTACTGTCCGTTCCGTCTCGTATTGTGTTGCACATTGTTATTGCCTCTTTCCATCGGTTCATCTTCTCTCTCCTCCCTGTGTGTTGTTTCTTGATAAAGAGCTTCGATTGGCGAGTCAATGTCCTTCACTTTTGTCCATAATTCATCAAAACTACTTCCGACGTTCCTTCCGATCCTTTCACGATATTTCAAAGTCATAAGTCCGACAGTACGAAGAAGTAATGCGTGTTTCCAAGGTTTATCCCCATACACTTTGGAATATACCCGTGCTTTTCTTTCGAGAAATGTAATTCCTGACTCACGAATGTCTTGTTCATTTGTCAAGATATGTGATTTAAGGGCCGTCCTGTATTCCTCACCGGTGTATCTTGCTAAAAAGAGACTTTTAAATACGTGCCACCTAAAATGGTTACTTCCTGTTCTCTGCCACCAAAACCGAGCCGATCCCTTGAGCTTTTTAGCTACTTCTGCAACACGGTCATCTTCATGTACATCTACTTTATTGAAATAGGTCTCACAATACCTAATGAATTTTTCCGGGGATTCTTCAGGCCTCCCCTCGAAGTTCATCGGAACGCCGTCCCTCCTTTCATTCATTACATATATGACCTCTCGCTGTATCGTTTGACTCTCCTCTTCATGTTGACTTCTAGACGTATTTGTATTTTCCCCGGACTCTGTGGTAGTTCTTCCCGAACTCCTTAAGTCCTCACGAGATACGACAGACATAAATACATATTTAAACAATAATAAAAATCCACCGATGCCTATAGTTGCACCACCCACAATAAGAGGAAACATTTTGAATGATTAATTATATAAAACAATAACACAAATAATCAGGTTCGTTTTAGCGATTATACCGATAATAGGTATTTTTTCGCTAAATCCACCACGTTGGGACCGCCAATATAACGTGAGCTCCCGTGGTAGTACTTTGCCACGGCTAGCTTGGGGGCCACGTTACAAGATATGTTCCTCTTAAGTAGGTGGGTACTATTATACAAAATAAAAAAAAAAAATTATAATTAAAAATACGATTTATTCAAGGGAATAAATTATATGCATGGACCAATGCAAAATAAACTCAAACAATAACACTGACGTGTTCACACAGTAAAAAAAAAACACATGTAAGTACTATTATCATATAGTAATAGAATATAAGTAATGTACAAAAATTATAAATAAAAAACAATTACTTCTTCGTTGCGCTGGCTAAACGCGAGGGCGCGACCCTCAGCGATTGTAGTACAATTAACACAATGTCTATATATGTGTCACGAAGAGTCCAGTTGCAGTGCACAAATATAGTTCCCGATGAACAACTTCACAATGGAATATTTTATCAATAGTCTATTAATCACTCGTCGAATATATGATATTGCAATCAAATTAAAAAAATAGTCTCAGATGATAATAATGAAATTCACTTTTCAATTTATTTCTCACTTTCGAATGAATCACTTCTCACTTAGGTATTTGTATATCGTAAATACCTAGCAGACAAGGCGAGTACTATATCGGTGTTACGCGCACGGATGTTGAAAAACTTCTGAACTCTCGTCCTTGAACTGCGCTGGCTTATATAGTTCTCCGGGGCGGCAGACAGAGACAGAAATAAAATTGTTCTGTCTCCTTCTATGTCCTTGTACTTTTCTTCAATGGCAGTATAAAATAGTATGTATTTTAAATTTGATTGCTTTATCATAATATGAAGAATATTAAAATGATTAAAATGCGATGTTTTTTTTCTTTCTTGAAGTTACAGCCGTTTTTCGGAAGATAATTATCAAACAAGATTATTTACATACATTTGAATTATGGAACAAATACTTAACTTATCTTAACATATGCAAAATTATTTACAATCAATTTTCACCTAGATATCTACATCTCTAAACAACAATTTATTTAATTAAATACATTTTCATGTTCTTTTGATATACATAGGTATCGTAGAATTTTAAAACAATAGTTATGACTCTAAGATTATCATAAAGTTTGATCCTATACCTACCGATACAATTTACTTAGCAACATCAATTTATAATTTACATACTCGATCTACTTTAAATATAAAACAAATCTCAATTGTAACATATCGTCATAATATATTATTGAAATCATTATATATTATTAGTGTACACCTCTGTCTATCAACAAGCAATTATTTACATATCAAACATTATTTTTTCTTATAATATCCAATTATTTACATACGTCCTTAATCAAATTTATAATTACAATTGTTTTTTTTTTAATATGCAAAACTTTCTTTATACCTATCTCAATGCCAGATATTAAGTCCAAATTATATTTTTCAATATAGTGACAATATCCCATAAGTCGTGTGACTTGATAGATATTTATTAGATACAATGAATCAGTGATACAATTAATCATTGGATGAACACATCTATATAATTATAATAAAATTAATTCTTTCCGTACTAGTAAATATTAACTACCTACTATATTATTTACATTTTTACCTATTTAAACATTTCTT
The DNA here is from genome assembly GCA_947579605.1 of Athripsodes cinereus. Lineage (NCBI taxonomy): Eukaryota > Metazoa > Arthropoda > Insecta > Trichoptera > Leptoceridae > Athripsodes > Athripsodes cinereus. The sequence goes on from OX388321.1 coordinate 2,570,597, forward strand.
TTACTCAATTATTTACTATATGCAATATTTACACAGGTTAGGTATATTTTAGGATCTCTCATACGACCCAATGTATTATCACATACATCATATCAAAAATCATACAAAATAAATTAGAATTAAAATATTCCTATACCTAGCGCGGACATTAGTCATTATTAATAAACAGGTGTAAAAACAAAACACTTTGTTATACAAAAGGGAATATCATAAAGCCATTAAGATTTTTGTAGAAAAAGTTACAACAAAATAAAATTACCCAGCGGCTAAGTGAATAGTCACCAGAACTCTCATTGTTATATGGGATAGTTTTAATCCTGCCATTGTTTATTTAACTTTCACTAATACATACAATAGTATCTAAGTGCAGGTAGATATATAGGTAGGTACATAAAAATAGATGCATCAATATTTGGATTTTTCTAGACTTTCTTGCGAACTCTATTATTTGAAATAAATATTCCCGTATCAACAAAACAATATTATATTCATCATAATGTTTTCCGTCATAATTAATTAGCAATGCATATCAAGCTTTAAAATAACAAATTTTAGTTAAATAACTGTTTTTTTTTGACAAACATAACGGACGGACAAGATCCGCTTCAACATTTAGACTCCCACAATGTACTACAAATTACTGCCAAAATTCGTACATACAACGAACTTGCGGTATCTACGACTCATTTTTTGGTGCGGTGGATATCCACCAATATACAAGGTCAAAATTCAGGTCACAAATATTTGAGACTTCGATAAGAGGCTGACTCCGTTGTAACGGTTTTCCTTCCCTTTTCCTTTCCTCCTTCATGAGCGCTTCATCTTTGTTTTAGTTTTTTTTCTATAAGCTTAGAATACCTGCTGATAATTTTGATTCACATATGCACAAACTTTAATTAAGTAATAATATTATTTACATTTAAAAAAAATGTGTATATGTAAGTATGTGTGTGTGTGTGTGTGTGTGTGTGTGTGTGTGTGTGTGTGTGTGAGAGAGGGTGTATATGTATATGTGTATAATGTGTCAACGAAAATTTGTAATATTACTGCAAACTGTTTTGGTTTATTTATTATGTAACTCATACCTTGTAATGTTTATTGTTTAACTGTTTGTTTGCATAAAATAAAATAAAATAAAATAAAATAATGCTTGTATCTATTACTATGGGAAAATGATATATTTATTATGACGACAGATAAAGATCACTATAAATATTAAACGGCGTTGCAACACCGCAATATTACCTCCACCACGACCAGAGCTATAACGACAGCCGATAAAATAACGTTTACTGTCGATATACAACATAATATATTACAAAGCTATTACTATAATAATAATAATATAACCAACGCATTTTTCAATAAAATCGTTATTAATTATTATTAGTTAACGTTAGTGAAAAATAACGCAAATCCAAAGAGCTGTTTTTATTAATATTATTATGCATAGTAAACACACAACGTCGATGACAGGTCGGTGTGATTCTGCGGTTAATAAATGTAACAGTGAATAAAAAATAAGCTTTTGTGATTAATAACGGGTTATTTTTTAATTATTATTCGCAACTTCTTTCGATTTTAGTCCATTAACCTATACTAACTGCCTACTCTTTTTATCAAAGATTTTAGATTTCTTTTAGTAGCTGGTTTAATTTGTTTATTTTCATTATTATGTATTTAAAATCAATAATGAGTGACATGACAGTTGTAACCTTTGCGTCACTCAAAGTTCACAATATACAAAAACAGATTCACTATGATACACATACATACATGCAAACAAACAATTTTCAAACAAAACATTCCAACATAATTTTAAAATCTAATAAATTGATAAATAACCAAAAATCTTTTAAATTTGTACAACATTAGAATGGTCGATTTCTGTCATACACATACATTGGTACAAGATCATATTGCAAACGTAGCTACATAATTCATTTATACATTTATTCATTTATTCATTTATTCATTTATTCATTTATTCATTTATTCATTTATTCATTTATTCATTTATTCATTTATTCATTTATTCATTTATTCATTTATTCATTTATTCATTTATTCATTTATTCATTTATTCATTTATTCATTTATTCATTTATTCATTTATTCATTTATTCATTTATTCATTTATTCATTTATACATTTATTCATTTATTCATTTATTCATTTATTCATTTATTCATTTATTCATTTATTCATTTATTCATTTATTCATTTATTCATTTATTCATTTATTCATTTATTCATTTATTCATTTATTCATTTATTCATTTATTCATTTATTCGTTTATTCGTTTATTCGTTTATTCGTTTATTCGTTTATTCGTTTATTCGTTTATTCGTTTATTCGTTTATTCGTTTATTCGTTTATTCGTTTATTCGTTTATTCGTTTATTCGTTTATTCGTTTATTCGTTTATTCGTTTATTCGTTTATTCGTTTATTCGTTTATTCCTTTATTCGTTTATTCGTTTATTCGTTTATTCGTTTATTCGTTTATTCGTTTATTCGTTTATTCGTTTATTCGTTTATTCGTTTATTCGTTTATTCGTTTATTCGTTTATTCGTTTATTCGTTTATTCGTTTATTCGTTTATTCGTTTATTCGTTTATTCGTTTATTCGTTTATTCGTTTATTCATTTATTCGTTTATTCGTTTATTCATTTATTCATTTATTCATTTATTCATTTATTCATTTATTCATTTATTCATTTATTCATTTATTCATTTATTCATTTATTCATTTATTCATTTATTCATTTATTCATTTATTCATTTATTCATTTATTCATTTATTCATTTATTCATTTATTCATTTATTCATTTATTCATTTATTCATTTATTCATTTATTCATTTATTCATTTATTCATTTATTCATTTATTCATTTATTCATTTATTCATTTATTCATTTATTCATTTATTCATTTATTCATTTATTCATTTATTCATTTATTCATTTATTCATTTATTCATTTATTCATTTATTCATTTATTCATTTATTCATTTATTCATTTATTCATTTATTCATTTATTCATTTATTCATTTATTCATTTATTCATTTATTCATTTATTCATAATTCATTTATTCATTTATTCATTTATTCATTTATTCCTTTATTCCTTTATTCGTTTATTCCTTTATTCGTTTATTCGTTTATTCGTTTATTCGTTTATTCGTTTATTCGTTTATTCGTTTATTCGTTTATTCGTTTATTCGTTTATTCGTTTATTCGTTTATCCGTTTATCCGTTTATCCGTTTATCCGTTTATCCGTTTATCCGTTTATCCGTTTATCCGTTTATTCGTTTATTCGTTTATTCGTTTATTCGTTTATCCGTTTATCCGTTTATCCGTTTATCCGTTTATCCGTTTATCCGTTTATCCGTTTATCCGTTTATCCGTGTATCCGTTTATCCGTTTATCCGTTTATCCGTTTATCCGTTTATCCGTTTATTCGTTTATTCGTTTATTCGTTTATTCGTTTATTCATTTATTCATGTCTTCATTTGTTCATTTGTTCATTTGTTCGTTTGTGCGTTTGTTATTGATTTATTAATTTGCTGATGTGATTATTTTTTTGTTTTTTTTTTTGTAAGATGTATTAATTGTTTATTTTTTTTTAAATATCTTTTCTCGCAGCACGCCTCGATACAGGGCAACCTAGTGAGGCTGCTGCAACTTAATTGTAGCCAATTGGTGATATATTGTCTCAACGTTTGTACATTGATATTGATTATTAGTATTTTTATTAACTTTTTCAAAAAAAAAACTTATACATCTTTAGTTTTTAGCATTTATCATCTTCTATACACTCACTTCTATGTATTTTGAGCGGCGTGTAAATGGCAGGCATTCGTAAAAAAAATTATAAGACATTCAACATTTCCAATTCAGAGGCATATAGAGGCACCCATTAAGAATTTTACGGTACAGGGAGGAAAATTTATTTGTCCGTTAGTACAGTTAGTCCACTGGCAACACCACCATGGTAAATGCCATGACGGTAGATATAGTTTTTTTTGTATACCCTTAATTATTGTTACCAAATTTTTCCATTTTCATTTATTGTTTCGATTTTCTTTGTATTTATGAAAACCTGCCCAGTCATTCATTTCCATTATTTTTTAGGACTGGAAGAGTGAAAATATGTGAAAAAATAAGGTAGGTAAGGTTAATTATTTGAAAATAATTACATTCGGTAGGTAATCAAGTATACATTTATTTGAGTTCGTTCATGTTTGAATTTATGTTTATATCAACTTTAGATACATTTACTAGACAAATTACAGCGTAACCAAAAGGCTCTATGATTTTTTTTTTCCATTCAGCGCGTTTCTGGGTAGAATAATTTTTAAAGATACGACAGACATTATGGAAGCATTTTAAAAAACCTGCAACCAGTTTTTTTTATTTGAAAGTGACGAGCATAAACATGTTTGAAAGTTTAGTTCAATAATTCGATAGTTTTTTCGATGAATGAAAGTCTGCTGTCTGACCAAAGCCAACTTCAAAACTAGCCTCATTCCGTATCCCAAGTGGGATATTAAGAAAGAACGGAACGCTATTTATAAATTTATCTTTACATACTTTTTCTATATTAATACAATATCTCATACGCGCACGTCGATTTCTCTTACTCAACACATTGTCGTCCTTGAAAATTTGGTCCACCTTATCAAGTTACGTGATACATGGATACCCATGCTTTCTCGCATCCCCGTTTCCCTTTCAGATTTCCCTTTCAATTTCCCCTCCTCTTGCAGAAAAAAAAATAAACTTTGTCTTTCAGTTAAGTACATAATATAATATGCTCTTTGTCATTCTTAGGGCCGAAATTATAAACGAGGAACCGTAATATTCGTAAGTATGTCGACACCTTACGAACGGATGGCGATCTGTTCGTACATTCTACTAGATACTGTATTATACAACTACATATTTTGACAATTCGTTAAAAAGAAATATTTTTGCCTACTGTACCCATTGTTTTCAACCGGTGGTCACATAAGATCTTGCCTGTCCCTTTTATCTACCTGCTCCTCATTCATAAAAACTTCACCCAACAATCTCATAATTTACACAAAACAAATGAGTAAATGACAGCGATGCTATGAGAATATATATCTTGACAAAACACGTGCGTAGATTCATCTATTGTTATTTCTTTCTCTCTTCAGGCAAATAGTGAGACAGCAATGCTAGTCGTCAAAACTAACCCCTGGTCGGTCGGCTAGTAAAAGCCGATGGTAACATTTTACTGAAATAATATCAACGGATGTTTATAATGCTGAAAAACGAGTAGTAATATCAAATTTTGGACCATATTAAAATAGTTTGAGCTAACGGACTTTTATAATATTGGCCCTTAATGTATCAATATTCTGCTACAAGGTGTGAAATTAATAATTTAAAATATATTGTGAAAATTGTCAAATGTACCTATTGTAAGAAGGGAAATAAAAGAATCTCATTTCATTTCATTTCAATTTGTTTAATTTAATCCAAAAAGTAAAACTCTTTTCTGAAAATGTTTGAACTTAGAGCTAGTTAAAAATATATCAATAATAAATAATATAATATGGTGCTTACTGATGATGAACGAGCAGCTTTATTATTGTTGTCCATTAGTGAAACTTCCTCATCGAGTGTTGACAAGCTTTTTACAGATGGACGTGGAAATATTAGCTCGACATACGTAATGAATGATTGATCCTTTCCCCCTCTCTCTCTCTCTCTTACACACCTGTTCAAGTGTAGACTTTCTGCAATAAACAGGTACATTATATAATCATTATTTTGCAGATATGTATGTACACTTGTATATTTGTAAGCCAATCACTCAAATAGAAAAGTACTATTTTTTCCTTATTTATTTGAGTGGCTGATAGTATAAGGAAGTTTTATTCTATACATCACGCACACTTAAAATATTTATATCTTTAATTCAGCACTGATTAGGTAGATATACTACCTAGTTCATTGAACCTAACGCCCTTGAGTTGCACTTGCCACACGCAGCGATGAATATTGTAGTTACTAGAAATATATATCCACCACGCTAAGGCGACGGACTCACAGCTTGTTGTGAGTCTGTAAGTGTTAATCTAGCTGAAAATATTCTATTTATTTTATTAAAAAAATATTCACAATAAAAAAATCATAAAATTCCGTTTAATTAAAAAAAAATTAGTAATTTATTGAAATAGGTAAAAATAAACTCGAGTATTTTTATCATTCTATAAACAAATAGGCATAATTTATTCGGTGTCGGGTGCCTTGTCTAAGAAAAAAAGAAAGAGAAAGGAGGAACGCTACCTATTCTGAGTGTCCATATGGCACATTATGTAAATAGGTACACCGAGAGATAGGTACTGGTGGTTCCGGATTTCGGATGACAAATTTCTATTGATACATACCTACATACATTCATTCGTTTATTCATACAAGTCGGATAGCCAGCGGACCAACTTCACGTAATTAACACGTAAGTTGACATCTCTGTACAAATTAAAGTTAATACATTGAAGATGACTGGTGTTTTTTATTATAAGTGTTTTACGCTCATCAATAAGAACGGTTTGCTGAAATCGATTGCGATTTGAACAAAGGCAAATAATAGAATTTGGTTGTAGGATACTTTTTTAAAAACATTAAGAAAGAAGTAATTATTGTCTTATATTTACATTCCTTATGTATAATATATTGCCTACCGGAGCCATTGAGAGACAATCGGACCAACTTCAGAAGCAAATTGAAAACTGCACTCTTCACCGGCGCCCTTGAGACGTTCTAGGGACTGTTAAGCGGTTTACATAATATTTTGAAAATAATAATATTTTTTTTCAGTTATAATATATTTCTGAATACAGTCGGCAGTGATGTTAGTACAGTAGAAGCTACATATACATATAATGGATGTTTATACTTGAAATAAAGCAATCAGTGTTTTTCTGAAATAATATCAAAAGTTTATTAAAAACATTATTTAAACTAAAGAAACTAAATATTACTAAAAATAAAATAAGCAATAATAAAACAATTACCTGAAATAATATCAAAAAAACAACATTTAAAGTCTTTACTTCAGGTCTTTCAAAACTAACACAAAATTACAAACAAAATTACTTTACCAACTGTCAAAACAAAAATTCTAAATTCAAATAAATAAACTAAAGGAAATCACTCCTATGAGTAGGTAGGTGGTTTTCTTTACACCTCCCCTCCAAGAAAAAAACAATTACAAGTGAAAACGTACGTAATTGTTCACTTAATAACAAATACTGGAAAAAGTTTCGTAATGTGGTAGAAATTTGACTCTGTTTTCTTGTGTCCGGTATCAACTTCATAGATTGAGTTTGAAATTTTCTTTAAAATTTTGTATGGTCCAATCTTTAATTCATCCATTTTCTTCCTATTTAGTCGATTTCCATTTTCTACGTAAACTCTGTCTCCCACTGCCAATTTATATTCTTCCCTATGCAAGTCGAATATATTCTTATTATAATTGTGAGATTTTATTGTATTTTCAAGGGCTAGTTTTCTGTCTCTATTCAAATCTTCTTTTGTAAATTTTGATTTTAATTCTAGTGGTAAAATATTAACATTTTCGCCTTCCAAAAGGTATTTTGGAGCAAACTTAGTGACTGTGTGTTCTGTTTCATTATATTTTTCTACACATTTCTGTGCAACAGTAGTCCATGCTGTTTTCCTATCACTTTCATTTATTTTACACCTTATTTTATTTACTAAGGTTTGATTTAACCTTTCATTGATCCCATTCGAAAAAGGTGAATCCACAGCAGTGAAAACTATTCTTATGTTTTCCATTTTTAGAAATTCTTTAAATTCTTTTGAATTTATGCCAGGATATTGGTCTGTTAGTACCATATCAATATTGTAGTTTTGTGTCACATTTTTTATCAGTTTAATAAAATCATTTGCGGTTTGGTTTTTCGATGTGAGAATGTAAGCATATCTCGTGAAATGATCTACCAGCAGATGTAAATATTTTTTTGTTGATCGTGATCCTCCAAACCCTCCTATGGTATCAATAGATATAATTTCAAATGGGCGTGTAGCTGGTCCTAAATGTGACATTAAACCATATTTTGATTTCCTCCTTGATTTGTTTTTTATACAAATTTCACACTCATCGCAAATTTGTTTAATGTTTGTGATGATATTCTTTGCAGTATAGCATGGTGTTATTTTATTTATCATTTGTGTTCTTCCAATGTGGCAGTAGGTATCATGGACATCTTTTATTATTGTTTTACTATATTCTTCTGATAGTATGATTTTTTTCCTTTTTTTATACATTTTGTAGTAAATATCATTCTCCAATATAAATTTGCTATTTTGTAGTTCCATATTCATGTGTTGGTCATTTTTTATATCTTGCAGGTTTACTAAATTTACTACTTTTATAAAATCGTCATTATTTTCATTTGGTTCTAGAACTGGATTTCTGCTTAAACAGTCTGCTTCTTGATTTAATCTTCCTGGGTTATATTTTATCTTAAAATTATATTGAGATAAATAATACATCAAATCCCCTAATTCCTCATCAGTTCTGGCCTTGATGTTCATATTTTCTAATGGTTTATGATCTGAGTACACTATAAATTCTTTTCCCATTAGCCAGTGTTGCCAATATTTCACAGCTTCTTTTATTGCCAGACATTCTAGATAAATTGCCTTCTTCTTTTTTTGTGCTTCAGTTAATTTTTTTGAAAAATAAGCAACCGGTTTACTGTTTTCGTTTTTATCTTCTTGTTTCAACACTGCTCCCACTCCTTTGATACTAGCATCCGTGTAAATGTATATTGGTAATTCAGGGTCAAAAATTTTCAGGATTGGCTCTGAACACAGCAGTTCTTTAATTTTTTCAAATGATTTCTGGCATTTGTCGGACCATATGAATTTCACATCTTTTCGTAATAAATTGTGTAACGGGTCCAGAATAATTGCGCTGTTTGGTAAAAATTTATGATGAAAATTTATTTTTCCTAAGAATTGACGTATATTTTTTCTTGTTTCTGGTATTGGAAAATTTTTCACAGCGGTTAAATAATCTTTCAGAGGTCTTACTGAATTATTTTGTATTATGTGACCTAAATATTTGGCATAATTATTTGCAAAAGTACATTTGGAAAATTTTAGTCTAAAACCTTCTGTTATTATTGCCTCCAGTAGTCTTGTTAGATGTAGTATATGTTCTTGAAAAGTTTTCGAAAAAATTAAAATATCGTCTATAAAATTTACTGCAAAATCAGAGAGTTTGTATTTCCTTATGATGTTACTCAATATTCTTTGGAAGATAGCTGGAGCAGTCTTTAATCCAAACGGAAGACACGTCCATTGGTAATGGCCTTCTTGTGTAACAAATGCAGTTTTGTGTCTATCTTCAATCTTCAAAGGTATCGACCAAAATGCTGAATTTACATCAAAAGTAGAAAAATATTTGCAGTTTACAGTTTTCACCATCAAATCCTCAATTAATGGAAATGGTTGTGATTGAGGTACGACAATTTTATTCAATTCTCTGAAATCTATACATAATCTTGTTTTCTTGTAATCTTCTTTTTTATAAGCCAGAGTTACTGGAGCAGCAAATGGGCTATAAGATTCCTCAATCAGATTCTTCTTTAATAGTTGTGATATTTGATCTTCTATTTCTTTTCTATCTTCAGCTGTGCATCTATATGGACGTTTGTAACAGTATTTATCCACCATTAAATCAATATGAGCCTCATAATCTCGCACAGTACCTATGTCATATTTATCTTTTGCAAAGACTGATTTGTATTTTTCTATCAACTTATCGATTTGTGATTTTTCATATAAATCTAGATGGTTTACAAACATTTCAAAACCATCTGAGTTAATATGTTCATTGAAATTTATTTTACATTGGTTTGATTGTTTGTTTTCTCGTTGTAATACCTCAGTGGGTAGAAAAACATCTTCTTTATTCTTGTCACCTAGTACATCAGGAATATCGACATTTTGAATATTTGAAGTTTCTCTTTCATTTAAACTTAATATGTGATTTTCTTTTTTATCATTACATTGCATTATCTTTAATTCTTCATTTTGTATTAATCTGAAGTTTTTGATGCAATCCAATCCAATTAGAAAATCATAATTAAAATTTTCATTATCTATTATGAAAATATCCATAATCTTTTCAATATTGAAAATCTTTATTTTAAGTGTTACCATACCTTTAGTTTTCTTCTCACCATTAATAGTTTTCAAGTTAACCATTTGTATATCTCTTGTATCTGGTTTTTGTTGTATTTTTAATAATTTAGCATTAATTAATGATACATTTGAACCCGAATCATTAATTCCAGAAACATTTAAAGCATCATTTATTATTAACTTTACTTTTATTAATGGTGGCATATCTAGTTTTTTGGATTCTTTTCATTCAATTCTATTTCCAATTCTGAGTTATTTACAGTTACAATAGAATTTTGACTTTTAAACCAGCAATTTTCTTCAGAATGGTAACGTTTTCCTTTTTTCTCATTAGCACAGATTTTGCATGGTTTTTTGTATTCATTTTTATTTAATTGAGTGTCAGGATATGAAACCCTTTTTTTAACATATTTATTCTTCCCAACAAGATATTCTAATTTTCCTAATGCATTGTATAGATCTTCCGTTCCTTGTAAAGCTTCTCTATCAATTTTATCAGCAACATAATTTGGTAGTCCAAATGCTATGAGGTCTACAAGTGTTCCAGTATCAATTGATTTTCTCACTCTCAACAATAGTTTTTCTTTTTTTAAAGCATACTCAATTAACGGGCCTGTTTGATAATTAAAAGCGAGAGCGTATCTAATAGGTGACCATCCTTTGTTTTCAAAAGTCACGCAAAAACTTTTTTCCCAGTCTTCCCATCTCGATTCCACTGTATGTTTAATCAACATACAGCTGTACCAATCTTGACTGGAGTATTCCAAAAAGGCTTTTAATATTTCAATTTTTTTTATATCATCCTCGATTTGAAATCGTTTACATTCTAAATTAAAATCTTTCATCCACTGGCATGCATTTGTATTTCTGCCTGTAAATTTTTCAATCATGAATTTCTCTGCAATTTTTCCCAAATTTGGATTTTCATATTTTGTTTGCTTATCTTCAACTAATTTTGTTAACAGTTTTTCCAACATTTCATTTAGTTTATCCATGGTGTTAAATATTATCAATAAATGTTGTTTTATAATGGATGTTTATACTTGAAATAAAGCAATCAGTGTTTTTCTGAAATAATATCAAAAGTTTATTAAAAACATTATTTAAACTAAAGAAACTAAATATTACTAAAAATAAAATAAGCAATAATAAAACAATTACCTGAAATAATATCAAAAAAACAACATTTAAAGTCTTTACTTCAGGTCTTTCAAAACTAACACAAAATTACAAACAAAATTACTTTACCAACTGTCAAAACAAAAATTCTAAATTCAAATAAATAAACTAAAGGAAATCACTCCTATGAGTAGGTAGGTGGTTTTCTTTACATACATATAATTGTTATTTTCGTAGGCATTATGTAGTATTGTTTGCAGTTCTAGTAGACTATTACTGTAGGTAGGTACTGTATAATAGTGTCCGTGGTGGGAAGGTTAATTTGTCTTGTGTTTGAAATGTCGGAGCATTGGACATGGCGATAGATTGATGAATTATATACACCGAGTGTGAGAATATACTATGTACTATTGTTGTTACTAAATAATTGAAATAAATAATTCGCTGAAACATTGCAGATAATCGAGTATTTTTACTCTGAAATTGTATGAGACACTTATTTAATATATTACAAACCGTGTTTTGTGAACATGTGCCTTTTAGAAGATATTGGAAAATCAACAGAAAAGCTTTTTAAGACTAGTTATTATAATTCTCAATAATTATTTTATTGAACCAAAATCAATTTATTTGTTTTAGTATCAAAGTTTATGGCACTGACGATAGACTTAGTAGTTCCGAAAGGCCTCTGCCAAATATTTATTTATTTATTCCTATCATCAACGGCATCTAGCTTTATACATTAGTAAGTTATAAACATATTTTACAAAAATCAATCAATACATAAATAAAGCAAACAAAAAACAACAAAATAAACCCTTAATTAATCAATAAAACATTAAAAATATTGGCGCATTCAAATATTTAACCAATATCAACTTCAAACAAACATAATACAAGTGTATAGGCATTCATGGGGATACATACTATGGTGCGCAAACGCTACAAAAATATAAATTAATATCTAGGCACATATAAGATGTATAAAAATATTTGACATTATAAAATAAAATTTAAACAAATAATAATAATATTAACAACAGGAAATAATAATATCATTCCCCACAATATAATAATTTCAAATAAATATGTGACAATAATAACGAAATCGACGGGTTAGCTCTCAGTATAACTATAAATATATAACTTATACTGTGAAAGTTACAGTTTAATTAATTTATTATTTTAATAAATTATACAGTTTTTATGATTCCATGTACTGTTGATGCTTAGCGAGCTTTTGCAGAGTGGATGGAGACGGCGCAGGATAGAGTGGCATGGAAAGAAATGGATGAGGCCAGCATTTTTACTCTCGAGACAATCTAAATAGATCTCAATCTTCTCTACATCTTAATCATACAACAAAAATAAAATGGACTTGGCCGGGTCCCCCGCCCACTGACGTGGTAGGATCGGAGATGCTAACACTGGCATAGTGGTGAACTAGAGAGAATTAAAATGTTAATAAATCGTCACCTAAACGGATAAATAGGAGTCCTTGGACTCCTGCAATATCCGAGAAATAAAGTTATTTCAACATCTTAATCATACGACGCGCGAAGTGACTAGTGTAGTCAAAAATACGTGTATACTAATTTCGCGGTAGCGGTAGCACGGTATTTTGACTATGTTCTTTTCTCACATTGCATGATTTAGATCAAGACAAGTTTAGACCGTGTCAAGAGTAACCCTGCAGGAGTGGACAGACAGTGGGTTGAGAAGAAGAAGATATTATATGATCCTCATCAAGAGTAAACCTCGGTGTTTCTTGTATATTTGTATCAAATGTCGTGACGGTTTATTGATATTCTACTCACTATACTTATAATGAAATAAATTTGAGTCTCTTTTAAGCAATTGGAATATAAAAGTTCTTTATTTTTTTCAAGTACTTTTCTATACTGCATTATTGTCTATAAATGTATTTTCATCTGAAATAACCGCTGTTGGTCCGTGAAAGATGTCCGGAACTTCACTCCTAGAAAAATGAACCATTAATCTTCCAGAGAAATATAAGCACCTCTCTACCTATCAACTGAATATATACATTTTACTGTTATTGTTGTGCACAACACATTTCTTTTAATGTATATTCTGTTACTATGAGATATTATTTTTTATTATTTTTTCATTCCTCCTTCAAAGAAGGTGACCTTTCAATGGCTTTCAACGTATTTGCTAGAATAAAGATTGTCCTTCTCGATCAATTTCTACTAAGTCTAATAAAACTATAGGTCTAGTTCTCTCGTATTATTCTTATTCTTCTTTCTTTTTTTTCCGGCAAGGCACCCGATATCGAGTGAATTATGTATTATTCTTATTATTTTATTCAAATAATATTAGACATAAATACATTCAAAATATGCCAATAATATATTATTACCTACAAAAGGAAATTCAAATAATTTTGCGATTCGCATGTTGAAACCCAATAATGTAGTTAAAAAATATATGTTGATGATTCGAAGTAGGTAACTAATTAATTATTTTGATTGTACATTCTTCGTTTTCAAGCTTTTTGATTATGCGGAAGTTTTTCACAAAATGATTAATTTCAAAATTAATTATCTTAGTTTATTATAATCATATTCTATATCCCTGGTAACACAGCATTAGCACACATCATTCACAAAATTATTATTATTATTTGTAAATATAGTTGATGAGCTTCCAGTCGGAATAGCTTTTTTGTAATATTTTGTACATCATCCTAGAGCTTATTCACCCCGTCTCCTTTCCTCATGGAGCTTACACGATAATTACTTGTACTGCGTAATGAACGTACGTGAAAAGGGGTCGGGGGCGAGATGTTGATATACGCAGTTCATTTAATTTCACTTATGAAGTTATCTTCAAGCTCACATTGAAATTACATATTATGATCATTAATGTACATTATACAAAGATGAAGTTATGTTATGATTTTAACCTATCATATTTTTAATGAAGTATATAGCTAAGTCTGTGATAACAGATAAAAATATTAACTTTTACTAATTTGTATAATATTGAAATGTTTATTATTGTTATATTTTGAATTGTGCCAACCTTACTTTTAAAAGGCCAGTGGGCCGTTGATGTATCAATAAATAAATAAATTATAATTAGGAGATGATTCACATTAGTAATGAATAAAACAAAAAAAACTTGGCTGGGTCATGTTTTGAGACCGTCTACAAATAATTGGCTAAAGGTTCACTGTTTTTTTTATTTACTATACACCGTTTCAGTGCTTTAATTTATTTATTTACTCTATCCAATCTGTTTATTATGATGTCTAAACTTGTTTTGTTGTACATATATTACTGATTGTAATGTCCGCCTCGACACAGGCTCTTGCCTAGTGTGGCGGTTAAGTAGAATGAATTGTATTACTATGGATATTGGAACCGCATTGATTGGTATGTGCTTATTTGAGGAAATAAATTTAAAAAAAAATTATAATTTAAAAACATCAGAACGTTAATGGAATATCTTATGATGATGAAGTTTGATGATTCTTACGACGGCGGTTTTGGCCGGCCGGCCCTTCAGGCCTCCCTAATGCCCGCCCGTGAGGACAATTTTAGTTTGAATGTGCGGATAAGTAGGAGTTAAAGACTCCTGAGGTATCCGGGTGTGTGGTGGATCTTTCTTCAATGCCGCAGAAACGCTCTGAAAGAAAGAAGTTTGTTTCTTGATTAGATAATGAGTTTTATTTACTAAGTATTTAAATTATCACTAAGGATTTTTTAATAGGTCCGCGACCGGTTTCGATACGTTAGCAGCAGATTTTAAACTAAAACTTAAAAACATAGTAAATAAAACTCATTATCTAATCATGTGGTGTTTTAGTTCGTCGATAGCCTGGAGGTAGAGTCTCGGCCTCATGAACAAGTGGTCCACGGTTCGATCCCAGATACCGGCAAACTCCCCTTTCACGACACAAGCTTTTAGCTTACTGTGATAGCTGGTGTCGGTATAAGGTTGTATTTGGGTTAATAATAAAATCCAGATATAACTTTTAAAAAAAAATTACATACCTAGTTATTGCAAATAACATCGAAAAGTTTGTTTCTACCTGTGTTCCCAAAGGAAGCACGAACACTTTTTAAGTGGCATCCAGATTCTCAAGATTTCAAAATGCTATGTGTTAACCTATCTATTGAAATATGTATAGGCTCTCTACTTACTTTATATGTGTGCCAAAAAAGGAACAATTTATGTACTAAAAAATGGGGCTATTTGATTGCCTTTCCATATAAATCGCATTGTCAAATATGGACCATTTGCGGTGAAACATTAAATAAACGGTAACAAAATATTGCCAAATCAAAATAAGAGAAGAACACTGTTGGGAAAAATATATTATTCTGGTATCGTTACACATGGTCTATTTTACCTACGGCTTTAAAATAAAATCAAAAATATGAATAAAAAAAATCTCACCTCTTTTAACTATATTTCGTATGCTCAAGTCTTCTTTTCCTCATAACGCTATATTGTGTAAGAAATTCAGGTCGTCGAAAACGTTTTTTAACGAAAAAAATGTCCTTATAGAAATTTCTTTGTAATTTGACAATTTTTAAAGCGCCGCTTACCCATATCATGACCTCAAGGGCGCCGTATACCGCGTCCATTACCCGAAACTTCCAGCAAAAAGGAATTCTTGCCTTTTATCGAAAATTCGAAAACTTACAAAAAAGATTTGGAGGGCTTTTTTTGCCGGAACTCTGCAGAGCATAATATACCTATGTATTTTATTTAAGTTTTATGATAAAGCATTGAGCTTTGCATGTAAATCCTATTAGAATCGTGACTTACAGCTGTTGCAATCATATGTTTTCATTAAAATTTCCTCTTAAGTCTATTTACCATGATAAGTTTCATACAATTACTTAGTGCAAAGTTTGTTGAGTAATATGTCTAAAGCTCAGAAACATACTTAAATTGTATATTTATACCTCTATGATGAACCAAAAAAAGGTTTGAAAATATTTTTAAATAGTTCATATAATTAGAAATATGTGACAAAACTACATTTCAAACTCATAAATTATAGTAAAAGTATATGTAAAACTATGTACATTGAAGGAGATCCACCGACCACCTGGATACCGCAGAAGTCGAGGGACTTCCATTTATCCGAATTCGAAAAAATAGAAGTATTTGTTAAAGTACCTAAAATTTAAATCATTTCAATAAAATATATAAATATAATACTACTACTCTACTGCACCATCACGGCATATCCCACAAGTAGGGTAGCCAGCTACATGTAGTTAACATGCAAGCCGATTGCTCTGTACCAACAAAAAATTAAGACATTCAGAATACGTGGCGATCCTCATTGCTGAATGTAAGATATAAATAGAGTAAAGAACACAAAAACTTAAATTTATACGAATTAAATGAAAAGGAACAAAAAACAAGAGAATAAAGAAAATTTTAAAAATAGGAATTACTTCACATATTATTAAGAAAATAAGAAATAAATTCGATAGATTTTATTTTTTCTTACAATGATATTAAAACAATTTTCAAAAAACGCTTTGTAACAATCATTGAAAGAAGAGTAAAAAGGATGTTTGTATTTGTACAAAAGCTATCGAAGGACACTCTTTTAAAAACTTACCCAACAACAGCTAAAAGCTTATCTTCTGAGTGATTTATATATAGGTTTTCATATACCTATTATTATTTTTTTACATTTTGAAATTCTTAAATAATAATGTATTGTGTTGTAAAATATTTCCCTTTCTTACTCAAACAACAAAAAATTTAAGTTGAAGTTATTTCTCCAACCTCTTAACCCCGCCTGAGATTCTTTTGGAGTCGAACAAACGGGTAAGGGAATATAAAAAAAACTTTTGAATTACCTACGTGTAATATTTTGCAAAATTTCGACAAGTTTATATTTTACGCGTAGGTAGAGGTATTATTACGTAAAAGTTTAATCACCACATTAATAATATAGTTCGTCCGTTCATTTGTTTATTTATTTTATTTATTTATTCTTTGCTATACCTACATTGATTACAAATAATTTTGTCATATAAATCATATAGACTAAAATCAATTTTTATGCGTAAAGTTCCCCGTGAAGAATTGATCTTACACTCTTTTCTTTAAGTTTCCAAGTGTTCTGTAAAAACCTGGTTTTCGAAAAAACTCACGAAAAAATAAACATCGGCAATTCAGCGATGAGGCATGATACCCACCCAGAATATCATATTTTTTTACTGGCATGGATAGGACAGTTTGTATGATTATTAAGTTAATGCAGCTTGTCTGCCGGCTACCTCGTTTGTGGGATATTTTGTGATGGTATAGTAGTCATATTGAACACCATCAATACACAAAGGGCTCACTGCATGGGACCTTGCTCATGGCGGAGTATCGCTTGTGGTGGAGACAGATGGTCTATAGAACGAGGCATGATAGTCACGATCCTCAGAATTGAGGAAGCAACGGATATGATGATACACAGGGCAAGTAAAGGAATAAAACACAAAGTATTGAGTCCACCAGCAAATGGCTAAGAAGAAGACCAAAACTCAGATGGCATGAAGTAGTGAGACAAAACATGCAGAATTGCGATGTTTTCCACGAGGATGCACTCGACAAAAACAAGTGGTGAAATTAAACAAAAAAGGCAGACCCCACCACCATGTGAAACTAATAAGGAGAAGAAAAAGATACATAGCGCGAGTTTGATAATATACAAAAGGCACGGTCTCTTCCAACTAACCCAAACAACTATTTTAATATGTTGGTAATCAACAGGCACCATACTTAGACAACACGTGTTAAATTAAGTTTCAAGACAATACCTATACTTGCGTTGTATGCAAAGATTTTATTTGCGTTTGAGTGAAATCAGGTAGAATTATACTAGTATAATATAATATTAAAAAATAGCTAAAATATACGAAAATCGAAAGAGCATTCCTTATGATAATGCGAAAATATAGAGCATAATAAGATGTATTTTATATTATGTATAATATCAATTTATGTTCGGTCAATGCTCCATGCTAAAACTGAAAAATACCTTCACCCAAAATATTTATTTGCATTGTAGGTACTGAGAAGGCACTATAGCCCGTTTCATCGCCGCCATTTCAGCGTGTGTAGTATGTGATCAAAATGCCCCCTATTTTATAATTTACATTTCAATGTATACCATCTTACAAATCGTATGAGATGAAGTCCATATTATTATACAATGTAAATAGAAATATGAACTCGTCTAAGCAATTCCGTATTTTTCATTGTGCCATACGGGACCCCATAAGGCTGACATATTTGGCTATTCAAAAGAGGAACCTAAATTTTAGCTTTTCGTTCCCAAATATTGTGCACCCGGCAAAGAATTGGTCTCTCAACTTTTTCCGTAAGTTTTCGAGTGTCCTGAAAAAAGCAAGACATTTTACGTCAAAGGATGAACAGTAGTATTATATTAGGTTACAGTAGTAGTATAGTAGGATACTAAAAAAAGATCCACTCTTCTGAGAAATTTACTAAAATACAACTCTAGGATTCTATGAATACAATCTTAAACAAAACTGAAAAGATTGCCAAAATTTGACAATTATTAATGTTCTACATAAGACGGCTCTGCATATAGGCCATCAGAAACGTTGATGGTAACAAAAAAAGCGAGAAACATTTTCTCCTGCGAATAATTCACGAGTTATTATTTAAACTCTTAAAATACATTCGAATAATGAAAATGCGCAAAAAACCAAAAATTAATAAAAACCATATTCAGTAAATTTTATTCGTCGATTTTTTTCATCCATTATTCCTTTAACTTCAACAAGGCCTCCTTTATGTTATTCATATCCTTTTCTTTATAATATCGTCTTATTATACGATGCCCATAAGGACGTGGAGCTCCTAAGAATAACATTATGTTGATGGCTAAGATCCTAAATGCATCAGATGACGCCGTTTCCTTCAGCCTGCACGTTAAAAGAACATTAACCTCTTGGGTATGAAATGAGAAGGAACATATACACATAGCCCCTTTGTTGTGAAATGCATAAAATATTAGGCACTTCTATGATTTTACATATTCATTGGTGTTTTCTTCACTCACGTGTTTTGGGGATGAATTTTTCATTTATGAAAATCGTTTTTTCTTAAACATGTTATTTTGTTATTTTTGATGTTCAATGGCCACTTATCCGTTAACTTCTAAAGTTTGTTTTGATGTCAAAAATACATTTAATTTTAATAATTATGATAGCCTAGCATATTTTATTAGCCGTACCATCGAAATAATAGGAAAAGTCTCTGACTAGTCACCAAGTTTTCGATTTTTCGGCTTGCACGTTTATTGCATGCAGCTGGGTCTGCTGGTTACGCCACTTGTGGTATATGTCGTGATGGTATAGTATTAGTATGTAAAAGGCAAGTTTCTCTTAAAATATCACGAATAAAAATATATTTATTACTTTCTATTCTGAGATGATGAATGCGTCTTACACTGAACGATTCATTTTTCGCACTGGCTAACCCCATTTTCGGGAGAAGACATGGTGGAGTACAAGTATTGTAGCACCTAGGTAATAATTAAGTGTATTGTGGTGTTTTTTTTTTGTATTGTGGTGTTCTTTATTAAAATTATATTTATTTATTCTTCTTGCACATCATCATTACATAACAATGTTAACAAAGTAATATATTTTTTTAAAAAACTAGGACGAAGTAGCAGTGGCGAGATTATCACTACAAAGTGATTTCTTCCATCTTACCACGACACATTGACATAAACCTAGTAAAAACTAATTTACTTACAAAAAAAAACATATAAAACATCAATACACAACAAAAGAAAAAAAGAAAATTTAAAATAATATTTGACACACACCCAACATGTGGTAGGGATTATGGAACAGAGGAGGGGGGGGGGCTAGGGAACGGATACTGAGTTAGAAGATAGCATTTTTTCCTTAACACAAGATTTAAAAACATTGAGCGATTGTGAAACTCTATGTGAAGAAGGAAGATTGTTCCAACAACGAGCACCATAAACTGAGAATGATTTTGAGAAATAATTGGTACTGTGTGTAGGAATTGCCAGAAGACGCTCGTTATTGGATCGCAATGGTAGGCCATGGCTCGCTAAATACTCGAAATTATCTTTTAAATAGTAGGGAGAAGACGTGGAATAGAGTATTTTGTATACAAGTGATAGAAAATGAAGTTCACGTCTTTGATGCACAGTTTAGATTAGGTATAGTGTAATAGAATATGAGGGTGATTCGGTTATTCTCAATGTGTTTTCAATTTGTTTTCGTCAATTGAAGTTTATTTAAAAAATATACAAGAAATTAAATAAAAAGTTAATGGAAAGTTGAGATAATGAAAATCTTGTAAGGGTTGTAGTTATTTTGAAATATTGCATTATTACAAAACAGTACGCTACAATTTTCAATTTAAACGCCGAGTACCTTTCCGCGGCTTCAAGTATAGGTTCGTAGCAGGGTAAAAATTGCAATAACCTACTGATGATTATAAAAATTACAAAGTCAATTCAAATTTGGTCTTTGCATGAGTTAAATGATAGCAGAGATGATTCTATTTGTTATTAATTATTATGGAAAGAAATATACCTTATTTGGAAATACATTGTATGAGTGTGAATGATGTTTATTGTTATTATAATTGGAAAAACGTCACTTTCTAATGGGACAGTAACAGCGTTCAGGACCATCACAGTAACCTGCAAAATGCAGGCGTTCTATAATATAAAGAAATCTATAATAAATCTATAATATAAATAAAAAAAAAAGACACTTTGCAATTGAAATTCAGTGATGAGGTTAGCCACATATCTTGTTTTTTATTGTGATAGAGAGGAGAAGAGTTTATATGTATATGAGGCTGATTTGCTGGCTATCTCAGTTGTGGGTTTCGACGTTATTGGATAGTAATGATGGTCATTCTGCATGTTTATTACATGCATTTAATCCGTTGTCTACCCACTTGTGACTTATCATTTTTATTTTTAAAATGGCTACCTGCACTGAGACCATAACAGCTTTTTGCCAAAGTGATCTCAGCAGAAAAAAATGAAATAAAGCATATTCAAAAACAAAAAAAAAAGCTAGACAGAGAAAAAAAAAACACAAAAGAGAAAACAGAATCAAAGGAGAGGCTCTATCTTGGCGATAAAATCATTGTATGTTATGTTGAAAATATCGACATGAATATGTAGTAGGTAATAAATATTGTTAAGTCATGATAATTTAGTAATATGTAGTAGTTGTGTGTGGCATTTTTGGTGTGTGGCCACTAAATCTAGAGTGCTCCCTTGGGGCAGCATTTCTCGCTTTAATGCGACATTAAATCCTGTATGAGCATGTGTGTGTCGTTATGGGGAAACATATCTCCAGGTAAGGCACGTGGTATGTGGCGGGCCCTGCCTTATAAAATAGCAGTGGTAGTAGATTATTACATTATTACTACACTATTTACCCTTCTTTTATATATTGCTGTACCTATAGCCTACAATGTAGCTATTACCTTCATGCGGCATTTTTAAAAGTATTCAACATAATATTTCATTTCTCCCTCTCACTCGCAAGCTTTTGAATATAAAGTGCTATCATCATGTATACCTATATCTCTCTATCTCTTTCTAACTCTGTCTCACTTGCCGACAAAATTGCATAACATTTTTACATCTGACTGCATAAATAAGTGGAATTGAATAATACCTTCTCCATATACATTATGTTATAGGGTGCTGGCGTAATCAGCCCTATCACTAGAGTGCTGATTAAAAATCGAAAAGTATCTACGTTATTTCGTACCTATGTCTGTTCCCTTCATTTAGATTTAAGAGGTATTGTTTTAGTAAATTTATTGAATGAATCAACTTATTCACAATTCTTATGACTTAATTAAATTTTTTTAATCAATGTATAAAGACGACATACATTTAAAGTACGGAAATAATTTTCCAGTTGGGCGTGCAATGTTTTTACATTATGCTGATATCATTATTATTAAATTATTGTTTATATAGTTTTTAAATGCTTTGATTGAATGTGAAATTTGTTTTTTTTTCGGCTTTGTAATATTTTTTTTATAAAAGGCAATAGCCGTTTTTTGATGAATAAATAAATATCGGTTATATTCAGGTCTCACCTTCTGAAAATAAAAATAACAAGTCTTTGAACACCTTATTTGACCACTGATCCAATGTTGAATACTGTATATACGAGGTCTGTTCAAAAAGTATCGCGAATTTTGAATTTCCGCGGGCTACGTATATTTGATTTCTGATTTTTTTGTAGCGTTATGTTGGTACTCATGTCCCTTACTTATGCTGACAAGGTCAGCCATTTTTAACGTTTAGTTAATTTTTGACAGCTGTTTTGATTAGATATGTTTTGGCTCGTCTTCGATTTTTGCCTATTCCGAAAAATGGATCTATTCCAATGAATGGAGCTATGGTTTCCACGTCATAACCATAAAACCATAATTCGTCACCAGTTATGATCCTCTGGAGCACATTTGGGTCATCACGGACCGAGTCCAATATCTCCTGGGCAATATTAAAGCGATACTGTTTTTGGTCGAAAGTGAACAATTTTGGCACGAATTTCGCGGCGACCCGACTCATGCCCAAATCATAGATTAAAATCGAATGGCACGAGCCAATCGATATGTTTAGGTCCTCAGCAACTTCTCTAATGCTGATTCGACGATTGGCTTAAACTATTTTCTTCACTTTATCAATGTTTTTGTCTGTTGTTGATGTGCTCGGGCGCGTCCGGTACGATCTGCGTCGATCACATCTTCTCGGCTCTCTGAGAACATTTTGTACCACCAATAAACGTTTATTTGGTCCAAGGTAGCCTCACCATATGCCACAGTCAACATTCGGAATGCATCTGCGCACTTTATTCTGTTTTGTCACACAAAAATTGATACAGATTCTTTGATCCATTTTTTTTGAATAGGCAAAAATCGAAGACGAGTCAAAACACACCCAAGCAAAACAGCTGTCAAAAATTAACTAAAGATTCAAAATGCCCGACCTTGTCAGCATAAATAAGAGATATAAGTACCAATATAACGCTACAAAAAAATCAAAAATCAGATATACGTAGCCCACGGAAATTCAAAATTCGCGATACTTTTTGAACAGAGTAGTATATAGATGATTATGCTTGCCTGTTCATTTTTTGAGTTTTTTGTTAGTCATTGTCGTTTGTATTTGTTATTTATTGCAATGTATCCTCCTCAAAAAAGCATGGAACTCGTAAATGTAGCATAAATGACTCGCACGAAGCGGTTTTGACCCCCCAGCCCTCATTAGGACCTCATGTTAAGCAAAAAATACACTTGTGGTCTGTTACCTACCTGTATAGATTATCCAATAGTATCCACCTAGAAAATCTTTAAATACAATATACCCCTTACCCATCTCATACATGGATACCCCATGATATTTTGTAACGGTGTACAATGAAAGATAATAAAAATAAATACAACAATGATCATCAATCTATATTTTCTAACTGGATACTATTGGATAACCTATAGTAGAAATTGACCTTCAAGTTCACTAATCAAGCACTTTTAAGATGTCAGTAACTCAATCGGACATTTTGTAAAAAGGGTAATTTTTTAATCAACCTGGGTCAATTTTTTAAAACGGACATAATATTCCTTTTACAAAACATTCTATGGGATTTGTAATATAATCCTTACTCTACGTAAGTTGATAGGTGTGTGAGTGTGTGTGTGTATGTTATTGTATTATTATTATTATGGTTCTCATACATTCATGTAAAATGTATTATTTTTACTCCTATTGTTAAACTTCTACGTGAAGAAACACAAGAGCTGCGGGCCGAATGTAATATTTATAAGCGTGCGGGCCATGACAAAAAAAAATACCTGCTGATTGATGTCGGTTGTGTTTGTTTCATTTTTTAAAATCCATGTAAGTAATATTTAAGGTTAGGACAACGCGATGTTCTATTCTCTCTTTCTATTCCACATAGGATACCTACCGTTTGAAAGCAGAAGTTTAAATAGAAATTTAAGTTGAAATAAAATGATTTTCTGTAAAAACAAATTTTTCTAAAAGGACCTACACAGGTTTTTAATTTAAAAATTGACCAATAAAACAAATCACACAAGGATACTGATCTCTCCCTCTCTCTCTCTCTCCCCCTCTCTCTCAAGTCGTTTGTCCAACTTTCGGGATTGTGATCTCCGGATAGCTCCTCATGGACATCCTTGCGCCATCCTCTTCTGTTCTCAGCCAGGTGTACCGCATCCCAAATTGACCGAATGCCAGCCTGCTTGATCTGATTAGTCTATGGTATTCCGCAAAAATAATTAAAAAAAAAAAACATACACCAGCGCCGCTGGTCCAGCGGGCTGAAAAAAATAAACATCGTGTCTTATGGCGAAGGGAAAGAAAAATAAAACGTACGTACGAGATAGTATACCTATAAGGTAATTTGTCCTCTAGGTAGCGGTGCATAAAGGTTATTGTTTTCTGTGCCAAGTTAATATTGCTTTTATTATTATTTGTTATGCGTATATATTATAATACATTTATACATAATGTATGAAAATATTTTATACATACGTTCTACGCTCTTCTGTTAAAGAATGTATGAACATTTGTATTCAATAATATTTTTCATCATTTTTCTCGGAATTTCGGTGCGATTCGAATAAGTGGCAGTGTTGTATCAATTTTGGGATTGTAATTAGATATATTCGTGGAGTTCCTGAGCGTATTCCTGGCGCTCTGATGTCGTTGCCATGGGAACGATGTATTGTGAACGAAGGACATCCGAGCCATCGAAATCCAAAACCCGAAAGAACTGGTCTCTTTTTGGCCAACTGTCGCTGGAAATTCTCAAAACATGGCCCAACCAAGACCATCATCTCTCTTGTATTACGAAGATAAGAGATCTGTGCTGGCGCACAATGTCATATTTTGTGACATGCTCATTAAGTTAATAATTTTATTATAAACTATGAATCTCTCGTGTGTGTATTGGAGGTGCCTATTACTAGTTGTTGTTGCAATTTGCCCACCTGCATTTTGAATATTGCGTTTTGATTTCATTATAATATTGTTTCGTTTATTGTGTGCAATGTTATATTTGATTGTCAGTCTACGGATTGTGCTGATAATATAATATGATATGATTATGTGATGCTACAAGGGTAATGCAGTTATAAATATGGTGTATCTTGCCCTTGGTATGGAATACATTGTTCCCAAAGGGCTCAAGTCACTCGATAACGGGTGGATAGCCAGAATAAAAAAAAAAAAAAAAAAAGAATCTCTCGCTGTTGAGCATTTGTTAGGGGACAATACTCACAGACATGTAGAAGGATTAGGATGATAGAAGTATCAAACTGGTGGTATTTTGTCCTTATATTAACAATGCCTTATCATTAATTTGGCATATTTTGTTCCAACAATTTTATATGTGATATCCTATTGAATAATTTATTATTATACAAATAAATATGTTTAAAACTGCATTATACAATTATTTACTATCCAGTATGTTTGCACTGGTTTTTAATAGGTGAAAACATAATATATAATGAGTTACAATCCATTGGATTGGTCTGCAACGAGTTTGGTTTTTCTTCTCCATTCGTCTCTATTCTCAGCCAGTCTTTTCAGCTCTACGTATGAGCCACAGTTCATGTCCCTCTTCAGTTGGTCCATATACGCATCTCTTGGTCGGCCTCTGCCATTTGTCCCCTCGGTCTTACCCTCCGCGATGGCGATGAGTAGTCCAGGGTACCTGATGTTGTGGCCAATTCAGTTAGCTCGTTGTTGGCCGATTCTCTTAAGAAGTTGCCTTTTTTAGCCTACCCTGGCTAATACTTCTTCGTTTTCGACGTGTTCCGACCAATGGATCTTAAGCATGTGTCTGTAGCACCACATCTCAAAGGCCGCCAACCGTCCGCATTCACTGTTGCTGATGGTCCACGTCTCACAACCATAAAGCAGAATGCTGTGAATGCGGTGAAAACACCTGCATTATATTCATTTGTCTGTGTAGTATTATTCCAATTTAATTTTGCTAAATATTGTTTGTGGTCTTTATCTATGAATGTTGTCAATGTCAAAATTGTCAAGACTCGTGTTATTGTTTGTAAATTATTTTTTGAATTTGATTTTAAATTAGTTATTTTATTTATTGATTTTATGAAAGAAAGAGTTTTATGTGTTTTTTGTAATAGTTTCATTAAAGGCTATCAACCGCATGATGTTGGAATGAAATAAAATTAAATAAATATTCGTTTGAAAAATGCATTTAAAAATGTATATAAATAAATTAATCAGGAATATTATTTGTCAGTTTTGTGTGTTATCGATCCTTTTGGTTCTTCTTATATTTTTTACTTTTAGAACTACACTAATAGGGACGAAGGGATGAATATTAAGAAAAAAATTGGGTGGTACTATGAAAAATCGCTTACCACATTACTCGGAGTAATATCAACCAATACTCAATATCTCATATTATATTTTGACTAGCCTTAGACCCGGATTAAATGTCTGAAAATAATTTCATTATGACAACAATAACCATTAATCTATCTATACCATCTTGGCATGCTCCACACGTGAGTGGCCAGTTAACTGATTGCATGTAATTAACATAAAAGTTTACTTCTTTGTGCCAATAAAAACTGAGACATTTAGAATGGCTATACCTATCTAATTCACAACACCATTCAAATGACATATTTACGTATTTATGTACTTGGATCTTCTCTCTATATTGAACTTGTGATAAACGGCTTGCAATAATGTTTTGGTTTTTTCACTAAAGGTGGCACTAATATGGACCTAGTCTCACTTTTGTTAATAAGTGTCATGGTAAAAAGTTGAACATTTAAGAGTATGCTCAATTGCTCAGAGAATATGTTTTTCATGGCATCGCTTTCCTTATATATTTTTTCATAAAGATGTCCACAGAGGATTTGGGTACACAATATCGAACAAATTTAAATATTTTTATATGGATTACTTCTTCCAAATGTCTCCCTCGAAGTACATAGATAAATATTCCAATACTCAGATCCAGAGATTTTTTACAGCATTTTTCACAGTGCACAGCGGGTTCTAAAAGGGGCTACTTAGTACATACTTATCTCCGTCATCTTCGAAATCCCTTAACCGAAATACGTTTATAAGAACTGAAAATTCCTAAGCATTAAGCACTAGGGTGTGTGTGTGTGTGGTGAAAGGGGGTTGCAGCAAACCCTTATATTTCCATTTTTTTAATCCCCTAAGTAACACCAGTGGATATCAAAACATCTGGCAGATCTATGTATTTTACATACGTATATAGTTTTATTAAATAACAGATTAGATATCTGACGATGTTCGGATGGAATACTTATATTAAAAAATAATCAGCAAAACGTTTGAATAGATTTTCAAATTAATATCTACACAATATTATCATTTCTTATAAAGGTAGTTAGTTATAATAATGCCTAAAGTCTTATTCGTGCCAGTAATTATTGTTAAAATCAGACATCAAATTGTTTAAAATGTTTAATTGTTTATTGTTTATTAATGTCTTATGAGTGATATTTTATGAAAACTGATCTTTTTTGGATCACTCAAAAATTTACAAAGAAGGTCTACAGATTATATTTGTGTCCAACATTGATATGTTTATTTTATTTTGTTTGAGTTGAAGTCTGTTTTATTTTGTAATTTTAGAACGAATGTTTGTGAATTTACATTGTCAAAGACTTTGCCGTTAATCTAATGAAATGAAATTTAAAAAATAATGAGCAAATGGCTTTTAGGTTAAATTTTTGCGTAATATATTTTTGTTTTAAAGTTCAAATAAAAAATAGTAGTTTTTTTAGCAGTCTGATTTTTTAAACTCAATAATATACTGAATATATCTTGATAATGAATGCCGAATTTCCCAAGCCCATTGCTTTACGAATTGATGACCAAAATTCATTAATTTAAATAAATCCTAAATTTTTTTAACAATTTTATTTAAATAACATATTGTATGGTTACCTACTTCTTATTAAAATATTGCAACGAATTTCTTAACTATTACTTATTATCCAACTTCAAAATACTTATTATCTCGCATCCAAACTTCAACGGTGTCTTAATAGTTCTATAACCAATTATTTTAATATAACAAACATGAATTTGTTTTCTTTAATGTTAATAAATTGTCATTAATTGTATCGGCATTTACTTTGTAACACTTCATTTTAAATTATCAAATAAAATAAAATAAATATTTATTATTATTTTGTTTTGTGTTACTGTTGAGTAAGGCTAACGCACGGCCGGTTTCGTGGACTCCGAGTTCGCATCATCAGGTGCTGATCTATAGGATGCGAACTCTCGAATTTCTTAACTATTACTTATTATCCAACTTCAAAATACTTATTATCTCGCATCCAAACTTCAACGGTGTCTTAATAGTTCTATAACCAATTATTTTAATATAACAAACATGAATTTGTTTTCTTTAATGTTAATAAATTGTCATTAATTGTATCGGCATTTACTTTGTAACACTTCATTTTAAATTATCAAATAAAATAAAATAAATATTTATTATTATTTTGTTGTGTGTTACTGTTGAGTAAGGCTAACGCACGGCCGGTTTCGCGGACTCCGAGTTCGCATCATCAGGTGCTGATCTATAGGATGCGAACTCGGAGTCCGCGAAACCGGTCGTGCGTTAGTCTTACTCAACAGTAACACAAAACAAAATAATAATAAATATTTATTTTATTTTATTTGATAATTTAATAAATTGTTTTTAGTTTAATTGTATTTATTAATAATAGTAACCTGGTTCCGACCTACAAAGTCATTGTCAAACTAACATTGTCAGACTTTGTAAGTCCAAATTAGGTTACTCTCCAGTTCTCCAAGCCTTTCTATCTTGAGCAATGGACTGCCAGTGGTCTTTAGCATTGAGCACCTCTAGATCTCGGTTGATGTTATCCAACGATATTTATCTTATTAATAAATACAGTCAAACTTAATACAGTTTGTTTGCTTACATAAATTAATATGGAGTTATACAAAATAAACGTCAGTTCAATCTATACATTAACATTTATTATATACTATCCCTCAAAGCACGAGCTCTGCTCAAATTTGAGGGAATGAATTATGTTTTGCCTACTGTATGCAAAGCTTTGAAAACAGGTGTCTTAGAAGGATTTTGGATGTCAGATGGTATGAACATTGAACATGTTACAAATGATGCTGTGCGCCGATGACAATAAGATATTTAGGATGGGTGGCAAATCTCATACTTAATTGAATATATTGTTATCTTAAATATTATGACGCTTTACGAATACCTGTTATTTAAATGACACAAAAAGCGCGTAAAAAGAGAAAGACACCTGTATTTTCGAGTCTTGGCACTTAACCAAGGCTCAAGAGCGGAAGATACTAAGCTTTGAAAACAAGTGTCTTAGAAGGATTTTGGATGTCAGATGGTATGAACATGTGACAAATGATGCTGTGCGCCGGCGCACCCAGCAGAGACCTGTAATCTCCGTAATACAGGAGAGACGATGGTCCTGGCTGGGACATGTTTTGAGAATGCCTAATGATAGTTGGCCAAAAAGAGCACTGTTTTTCCGTCCGCAGGGGTTCCGTCGGCCCGGGCGTCCCTCTTTCACAATACACCGTTCCTATGACAACGATATCAGAGCGAAAGGAATGTCGTGGAAAGAGGTGACGCAGTTGGCACAGAGACGCTCTGAATGGAGGTGGCTGGTATAATTATAAATAAATGATTGTTGTTGTAAATCGTATATGTATCCATGATAAATATATTTGAATAATAAAAAAAAAATCACATTGGAACGTTAGTATACATTTCATACGCACAAACTTTCTATCTCATTTATTTGATATATAAGCAAAAAAAGATTATTTTTCAGACATAAGGAAGGAAACAGATGAAGACTGAAACATTCCATTTTTTCTCTTATTTTGTAATTCGTTGTTTCTAACTCACAAAGTTATTTAATAAAATGTTTAATAATAATATTATTATTTTTTATATTCTTTTTCGTTTGTGTTTCTTTTTTATATTCTCCTTGATGAAATTGTTTTTAAACGTTTTTGTTGCGAGATTTCATCAAAGTTATTTTCTTTCTTACATGCTTAATTTTATTATGATTTAACTTGTATTTGTGCCTACTTTATTTTGTTTTGATGGAATGCTAAAAATGTTTAATTGCCCTTTTATGAAACCAATGACCAAAAATGCTAAGAATAATTTTAAATTATATTTATCTACATACTTTTTTTATAATTTTCTGCATAATATTTTTGTATTCTAAACGACACTCTAATATTTTCATTTGTCTTCCATATTTGAATAATTTTATTTGATTAATTTTATGAATGCTTTAATTCATTCTTTTTAAGATATATTTGGGTTTTGTTACAAACCCAAATACAACCTTATACACCTTTAACAGTAAGCAAAAAGCTTGTGTCGTAAAATTTTATTCTTCATCAATTATTGTTCTTATCTTGCTCCGACTATGTTGGAAAGGAAATTTCCGATTCGATTTTTGTGTCTTGTTTGAGGCTCAGGCTGCGAATATATTGATAAATTTGGTTTGATGAAATAAATTTAAATATATATACCTAAATGAATAAAAAAAAAACATTAAATATCTCAAAACCATACATATGACAATCAATTGTGTACAGAAAGAGAGTGTGGTACAAATAACATGCATAGACAGTTCATAACATTGTGACACAAATAAATTATTTCTTTCAACTGCACCATGATAAAAAATAGTTTCTGCCCCTTCTAGGAATCGAACTTTGAACCTTATCGAAAACAAACCATTGCACAACTGAAGTTATGAATGTTTCATATTACGGGGAACTGTCAAATAAGGTGAAGTTTTCTTAACTAAGCCTTGCATTATAGTTTCATGTATTCAATTTGCATTATATTTTATAGCCTTATATAACGGTTAATAGTGAAAAAAATAACTTCTCTAAATATACTGAAAAAAATTATCTGCAATATTGTCTAAACAGCTGAAACAAATTCTTAAACAAAACAACCGTATTTTTCAGTAGAATAATATTTTTACGAGTTCAAGTATATGTATGTACGTATGTACATATGTAGTTGGTTTCGTATTTTATTTTTATTGCCGTTACTTACCTAACATTTCTTGTGCTTTTTGATTACAAACTTTGTCCATACATCAAAAACTTTCAACTTATTACCTACCTATATTCAATTTCATTCGCGGATTTTTATGCTAACATACTTATAACTTGGTTTATAGTAAAACATACCTACATAATATTTACATTATGTAGGTATGTTTTACTATAAACATAAATGTTATTGAACATACTATTATTGTACCTGTATATATGTATATGGGTGTATTGTGTATGATCGATTTATTTTGTTATTATTATTTACTTCTACATTAAAGACAATGCGATAGACGTAACCCATTGTATCGACTGTACTCATAGTGGAGTCGGGTCTGTTTTAATAATTATTATTTTAATAATTATTATTGTCAACATAAAAATAAAGTGATATTATTATTTTATTATTTTAGCATCTAAGCCAATAGTTTTATCATGCATAGTATATGTATTGATATTTCATTTCTTATTATTATACTATACATTTTGTACTTGTAGAGCCATGTATAATATGTATGTATAGTGTGCCTGCATAGTATATACGTATACCCTCGGTGTTATACAGTTAAACAATGTTATGAGGTGTGTGTATGCTGTGCGGCCGCCTTTGCTTGCTGTATGCCTGGCACATACCTACATTTTTATTTTGTATTATTATTATGTGCACTTATTAATATTTATTTTTACCTGTTGTTATTATGTTGTGTATTGTTTTTGTTTGCAATATACGTATACTGTATTATTATTAAGTTATTATTTGTGTAGCTTTTAAGTTTAAGTGAAATGTTTTATTATTTTCTCTTTATCCTGTAAAAGGCATTAGCCGTATATTAGAAAAATAAATAAATAAATAAATAAATAAAAAATAAATATAATGTTGTGGATAATGCCAATAATCCGATTTTATTCAAAATGTCTCAACACTTTGAGATGGACATTTGGAGATGGGATTTCTTGTAGAATAAGTTCAGTACGTGTGATTGTGATGCTGAACAATAATTATTATATTTCACATCTGCCGAATTTTTGTTATGTCCAGTCATATGATATAGATATGTTGGAGATATTTTTAATACTTCCCGAATGCTGTGTAATTAATTCAGCATTTGTTCTTGTGGCCCGCTAGACTTGAATTTCGGAGATTTCAAGCCACGTTTTTGCATCTTCTGCTGCAGAATGGAAAAAGCTATTTTTTTTTTATTCAGTAATAGACTTAGGGTTGGGGTGAATAGTTGCAAAAGTAATCCCTCCTTTACACGAGACTTGTCTCTATAAGGAGGATGTTTAGATTTAAGTTTTATCAATTAGTCTATGTATTGTAATGTCTGTATAATTATTGTTAAATAAAATAAATAAATAAATAAAAAATAATCAGCAGAGGTAGGGTTTTTGAATGGGGAGGACACTAGCTGCGATTGCGGGGAGATTCTCACTTATTGCAATGCCCGCTGATTCGGGATGCATGTAATGAGAATGACCTAATGATGGCAAATGACAACGTGACATACGTCACTGCATACGGAAAAGAGTGGAAGATCTATTCTATATCAGGTGCTCTACGGCTCAATAAATAGATAAATTTATCATATTTTTATTCATCGTAACTCTTTGAGATACTTAAATTACGTACACAGTACCGTGTAAGTTTTCCATATAATAATATTGTATTGTCTTGTTATCGTTCTGTGGGTTATATTTCATAAAATCGATTTTTTCTTTCTTCTGACTACGTTTACTTATTGTTTTTTTTTATATTATTTTATTTTATGTCTATGCCCATAATTTACGTGTGTGTGTACGTACAAGATAGGTATATTATGTTACACCCGGGACGAAATAAAAAAATAAAAACTTCACCCAGTAATACGTTTACCGATACGTATTGCAGTAGGTATGAAGTGTTTAGAGGGATGTATAGCACGCTACATAGGACATCGATAAATGGAACTTTAGTATGAGCATCGAAGAGCAATAAAACAAAAGGCAAGTTGAAAGACAAAGTATCTATACCTACTGGTGTTAAATTTGGACACATTTCGTTCAATAATTCAACAATGCTTTATGTCCTACATACGTATGGTTTTTCAGCAATTAAACCTTAAAACGTCGATGTATTGATGATTATCGTCATTGCATATTCAGAAAGAGACATGTGTGCAAATTTTTATTTGGGCATACTCTTTTAAAACTGTTCATTAAGGCATTAAAATTGTAGTTTGTACTTTTTATTGGAATGTGATATTATTCTTTAAGTATTGAATTTTAATATTTGGTACTAAGAATCACTTGATAAAATGGTTATGATGTTATTATGAGCAGTTTATTCTGGAAATGTCAAGACATTTATGAATTCACATGTCCCTTTTTGAATATGCAACAATGTTATGTGTTTATTATGCATTTAGCGGGACTGGGTATCTATATGTAGGCATATTAAGACAATCGCGAGGAATTGTGGCGAATGTTGTCGGATACCTTTGAAAAATTAACTTTTTTATCTGCACTTAGATTTGTAGATATTGTATGTTTTGTACTTTTACAATTTAAGTTAATATAAATAACATGAAAGCTGGAATAATCCGTGATTTTCAGAGAATCAAGCCACTTCTTCGAAGTAATTTTAAAATATTTTGTTATCATTAAAACACCGGATTGTATAAGAAAATCTTTCAGATTTTTGGATGAGCAGATAGCAAAAATGCAGTGTTTTTTTTGACCAGTTATCTATGGGTCGTCTCTAAACACGTATCAACGAAGAGCATTTCCTTTCTTGTATCATGTACTACAAGTATTTAGGTGCAGTGTGCGTCGGATTATAGTCTTATTTGCGACATAATTTATGATTCATACGATTCGTACCGCAGATGATTTCAAATCTAATGTCATCGATTTTGCACCCACACTAGCTGTTTTTTTTTTCAAGGAAACATTTCCAATCCCTATCATATATATTATTTATGTATTTTAATACTTCATCGATTTGCTGTTATCATCCCTTAAACAGAGAGTAATTCTTTGAAATATGAACCAGGGAGTGAGAAGTGGAAAAATGATATTTTATTTGTACCTACCTTTTAAAAGGGTAGAGGGAGTTTCGAAAAAAAAAAGGTTTTGACACTAATGGAAAAACATGTAATGCTCTTGTGTAGGTACTACTACATGTATTTATTTACATACAAGATTATTGTATTAAACATTATATAGCCTCTCGTGGAGTCCTCGGTACAAAAAGACCTCGCATTCTTTTCTATAAGTTTTCAATTGACCTGAGCCTAAGTTCGGATTGCCCACACCATCAGTAACGCTACATTATCTCCATGGTAACAACGGAAATTGCTAATGTTGCACCGTTGTTACCATGGAAATAATGTTGTTACAATTGAGATAATGTAGCATTACTGACGGTAACAATTATCTCCATGGTAACAACGGTGCAACATTAGCAATTTCCGTTGTTAGTTAGGCTTTAGGAGGCGAGAATTCGTGAAACATCATGTTCGTCTTGACCTAAGCTTTGTTCTTTAACCTAAAATGATGAACAAGAAAATAAATAAATATATTATGGATGTCTAAAAAAAAATATGTGCATGTACTAATATCAGTTTATTTTTTATTGTTTCAGGTATATTGACAAACCATCAATTGCAGTCTTAAGACAACAACTGGTTTCTTCTTCATCGTAAGTCAATCAACTCTTAGTTTATATATTATGACGAAACCATAGAGCAAGGGTGGCCAACCCGCGGCCCGCGGGCCACATGCGACCCGTTGGGTGTCTCTGTGCGGCCCGCGAAGCATATGCACACTTTTTTTAAAATAAAATAATAGTCTGTACAAATATCCGTTACATTTTTGAAAGAGGTATTTCGAGAAAATATTCTTAAAGAAAACCGAGGAGTTTTGTAACATTTCAAATTCCTATACCATTTTGAAAATTTGGTGACAGGGGGGTAGACATTTTAAGGTGAAGTAAAATTATTTAATGTTCCATATATGGAGTATATTGTTGTGCGGCCCGATAGGAAATCTCATTTTGAAATTTGGCCCGGCTGCTGAAAAGGTTGGCCACCCATGCCATAGAATACTAGCAACGAAGTACATTTTTTTTAGATATCTTACATTTTACAAAATTTATAATACTGTAGTATGTACCTACATAATATGTAGGTTATATTAAATACATAATAATTATAAATTGTGGTAATAGGAGATCATTGTTGTAAAAAGGTGCACTTCTTATATATGTATGGACCATCAATATATTTTGTATGAACATTAACATTAACATAATTAATTAACATAACATATATAGACAATTCACACAGACTGAGCTAGTCCCAAACTAAGATATGAGTCGTGTATTATGGGTACTAACATATTATGTACTTTTATATAAACATCTACAATTAGAGACTCGAGGGAGATATGAACAAATATTTTTAAACCAACGCTCATTTTTAAGACTGATTGACGTGAAATGCTATTGGTCGCAAAATTTGTTTGGTTACATTATCAATTTTTTATTTGAATTTGTAGTTTTCATGTGTGGATCTGTAGCTGATGGGTGTCTCTCATTCCTAAGGTCAGTGATAAATTATGGGTCTTTTAGACCTATCGTCAGTAATATATTAATATTTTCATAGTGTCTCACATACATCAGCTCAGTAAATTCATAGAGTCTACCTAACATCACTTCAATAAAACTTTTTTTTTTCAATAAATGGAGAGCAGATTTTATTTAAGGCCTTGTTCTTCCTATTATGAAACAGCGGGTGTATAATGAAAAATTGTCAAGAGAATTGCGCAATCATGTCTTAGGACGAGATTTGCCAACTGCCCCTGAAAAAAAACGAACCTGGGAGATCGTGTGAAAGAATATCGTGCAGAATTCTTCCGAGTGAATTGAAAAGAAAGATTAAAGAGTCCGATTTAATTGAAAGGAACACAAAATTTACTCGTTGTTCATGCAAAAAACATATCTGCCTACAATGCTCGGCATAAATTTGCCAGAACTGAGGGGAAGCACTTTGAAGCCGATTCTTAGAGAAACCGCCAAACGATTTTTTATATTATTTTTTTATATTTCAACAAAAGTTAACGGAAAACAAATTTCTACTTATTTTTTTTTATTTTATGTGTTTTTGTTTATTTAATTAAATTTTCTAAATTTTTCATAGAAAAATGGTGATTATTTATTAGCATCAATATTTTTTTTGTAATTTCTAATATCTGTTTTTTTTTAACCATATTTTTTCAAATGTTGTCAGCATAGGTATATGTCAAATACTTACAAAAAACTAAAAACATAATAAAAACTTTTTGAATTATGGCAATAATGGAACTTAAAATGAGTGTCTGTCAGACTAATTATCAGCAGAATAATAACTAAAAAGCCACCTCAGTTGCAGAAGCTTAATGTGATGAGCTTATAAAATCTTTTAGAATTATATTACTTAAAAAAAGGTAAATCGGGGTTTTGTTATAAACCCAAATACAGCCTTATAAACCTAAACTTTTTATTGTATTATATTACATTATATATAAAATGCTAGTAAAATTGTAAAAACATGTTTCACGACATACAATAATTATGTTCTCAGCGGTAAAAGTGACTTCTTCATAATATTCATTCATGTGAAAAGTTAGTAACACCATCTTTAAGGGATGTTTGTATGTATATGTGAATGTATTGGGATATAAATGTATGGTGTATAACGATGAAGTCGAAAACATTCAACACAATAATATTTTCTATGATGGTAGAACATTCCTAAAACCATACAGGGTAAATATAGCAATATATGGCTAGTTCTTTTTGTGAGAGCAAAATTTTAGGTTGTGGATTTCTTTAACCAAATATAATAAATAAAAGAAGTTAGTGAATCTTGTATTTAATTGAATTTATACATGTTTATTATATTAATACCTAATAGATACCTATTGTTGAAAAATCCATAAAAAAATGTCAATCAATGGTTTTGAAAACCTTCAGTTGGTTGTCAACCATGTATTTTCATATGTGAAGATTTTTTATCAGTAACTTCAATTTGATGTTCCTATCTTATGTACACTAGACTAAGTTTCTACTTAAAGTCCGCGTTAGGGGTAACTCCCTAGAAATGGATTTGTTTGTTTGAATGTTTTTTTTAGGGAATGCTCGTTTGTAAAAAAGACTGGAAGATTTATTTAAATCTTTAAAGGCACTCAATTAATTTTTATTTTTCGTGTCGAAACCCAGAATTGATCTCCAATACTTCGCAAAACGCACAGCACGTGGATGCATCAAAAAGGTACTCAATGAGATTTAAAATGGCCCAAGAAGACAAAAGACTCTTTTTAACTCATAAATAGTGAATTAAAGTAAAACTTTCACAACTCAATGGCATTATGTTTTTTTAAATTATTAGATAAGTATGGGATCAGTCACTGTAGCTTTTACCCTAGTTAACAAAAGCCCTTTTATTTTAAGGGCTGTTTTTATGATGTAACTTCAAGACCGCTGCTATATTGTTTAACGGGTACATTTTTATTTGAAAGTCGAAGGGAAAAAAGATATTAATGCCAACGGTGATTTCTGTTCAAATCGTTAACGTTGTGTTTTATGTTATGTATTTTGTGTTAAAAACATTACATTACTGTCGCAAGGATCGTTTAATATTGCTAACGTGAAGGGAGACTTTAAATAATGTAGTGATGTAATCAAGCATATTGACGTTTAGAATATGTACCTACTATTTTTTTTTATATTCTTTAACCAAATTTGGGTGTACTTGTTCAGAAAACTCGATTGGAGAATCATGTTTAAGAGGTAGGTTATATTACGAATATATTTTTCAACGTCAATATATTTATCCAATCAGAAATCTCGATTGGAGAACCACGAAAACACAATGCATCATTGTGCAAAATCTAATCAGAAAAAAGTGTGTTTAGGAATTAGCTCTAGGCTGGCTTTAGTTATCACTTTTGCATAAAGCGTTTCTCGATTGATGGACCTTACATCGTGACAGTGAGAATGGTGGAATTAGTGAAAGCTTTCCATGGAAACCGAAAGTGATCACTCAAGCCAGCCTAGAGTCAATGCTTTAGCGTTGGGACGCCTTTCTCACATCTTACGATTAGATTTTTCACAATGTTTCATTGTGTTTTCGTGGTTCTCCAATCGAGATTTCTGATTGGATAAATATATTGACGTTGAAAAATATATTCGTAATATTACCTACCTCTTAATAAAAAATAAAACAAAATTCCCCATGGTTTGCGAACTCTGGAGAGTGTGAAGGTGTTGAGGGCAGGGTTAAAGACCCTTTTTTTCAGGAGATGTTATGATTCTCAAATGGGCCCTTGCGGTGTTTTTTTCTACAAAACATCGCGTCTTAAAAAAATTGTCTAGTTATTATTATTATTCCATAGCTCATTTATGATTATTAATTTAAAACCTTAATACAGGCAAACAAACATATTTTGTCCCATTAGATCAGAATTAGGCTAACTCCAAATTTATTATTTAGGATATTATATTGATTCAAATGTAAACGCAATGTTACGCTCCATTAGATATCAACATATAAAATTTTCAAATTGATCTGGAAAGTTGTTATTTTGGAGTTGCCATAGTTCTAGTCTAAAGCGACGACTTTTATTAATGAATTTCTACTTGAATGTTCCACTCGGAAGAATAGTGTGGAAATAAGTCTCATATATACGAAACGCTTTTCCATTGCATCCTCAACACTTACTGATATTTTTGATCATTTTAAAAGATGATCTACCAATTTGTGTAAATTGACTGAACTTAAAGTAGC
This sequence comes from Athripsodes cinereus, assembly GCA_947579605.1. Taxonomy (NCBI): domain Eukaryota; kingdom Metazoa; phylum Arthropoda; class Insecta; order Trichoptera; family Leptoceridae; genus Athripsodes; species Athripsodes cinereus. Next base: position 2,609,955 of record OX388321.1, read on the forward strand.
ATTCCCATTGCTTCACTTTGGATGATCATCCAGAGTGTCAGGGTCAAACCTGTTCATCGAAAGTGAACACGTCTGTTCACATTTGTTCATCCTATGCTTTCACTGTCATGTCAACACTCTCACTCATGTTGTATGTAGTTTGACGTATTTTCATATAAAAATAATCAAACAAATTCAAAAATGAAAATAAACACTTAAAATAAATTAATATAGCTCTCGACTGCATAATAATTTTGTACATGATTCTGACATTCAATACAAATTCATAGAGAATTAAACAAATAATAAGATAAAACTTGTTTATGGTCGTTTCAGTGAAAGGACCTTTCATCAAAATTATGACGAGCGGTAATCTCTTTCCTCCGTCATCGCTAGTGATCACTAGCGATGAAACGCCTGTTCACACCTGTTCATCTTGGAGGATCATCCGGAGTGATCACTGATAGTGAACAAATGTGAGCGCCCCTTAAGATTTGGAATGTCGTTATTTTTTCACACACACCTGTCTTTTACAGGGCATTCGAAAACTGACGGTAATGAGTGGGAAACCTATCCTTTGCTGAATCCTCCACGGAACATTTTATTTCATTCAATTCTTAATTGAACAAAGTACCTACACCTCGTTTGCGAGTTCAAGTCCCGTTCAGAAAACTATCAAATAATGTGACGTTGTCTTTTCTAAGCCTTATGTGGTTATTTCAAATGCTTAATTTAAATCTTTGTACAACTTTGTTGTTTATGATGTTATGAGTTAAGTATAAGTTTCTGATCACCTACTGAGAGATGAATATTTGATATCTGTATTTGATATTGCCATGTATTTATGTGTAATATTGCTTGTAATCAATTTATGTTTGTTATAAGTTATTTTTAAGGTATAATTATAACTTTATAAAATTTAATAAATAAATAAATAAATAAACAAAAGATAAAAAGATGCAAAGAAAGTTGTTCATAGATACAAATATGCATGATTTTAACGTATAAAATTAACATTTTTACAAGGATACCAAAAATGCCTAATTTTGTTATGTCATGGTTCTTTTTTATCCGAATTTTTATTAAGAATAGATAATTAATTTCATATTTTCTTGTTAACCCACATAAAAACAGAATAACACATAGTTGACACGACATCAGGGTAGCATAATATTGTCTGCGGCGCAAACCTAATTAAGTGTATATACTTGCTGAGCAACTGTATCAGTTCGCGGAACCTACGGCATGATACGAAGAACGATAATACAGCAGTTGCGGTACTAACCTTTTTTTATCTGTCATACTTTATTTTTGAAAAATTTATGAGAACTTTTGTCTCTCAGCTTTTACATTTTTAATATGAATTACGAAAATCACCCCAAAATTATTTTTCAAATCGCTAATATATCGACTGTGCTCGGGACAAAGGCTTCTAAAGGTAAAATTTTGTAGGAGATGAAAAAAGTGTATGTTTGAGAAAATGTCAAATTATTGTCATTATTATTTTACCACCTTAATGAAATGCAGGTTTTTTTATTATGTCATAAAAGTTCAAGAGAAAATATTCAAGTTATAAGCTAAAAAAAAAGTTGATTAAGTCCTTTGTACTGACAGACTTAGCAACATGTGATAAGGAGGGTCCGAGATTGTCTTTCGCTAGATGCAGCAAGAACACTTGTTAATGCCTTGGTGGTCTCCAGACTGGATTATTGCAACAGCCTGTACTTTGGTCTTCCTATGGTGCAATTGAATAGGATCCAGGCTGTATTCAACGCTGCTGCAAGACTTCTTCTGAGAGGTCGAAGATTTGAGCATATTACTCCTCTCTTGCACAACTTACATTGGTTAAGGGTAAAGCAACGAGTGGAGTATAAGATATGTGTGATGGTGTTTTCGGCCTTGAAGGGAGTATTACCATCTTATTTGTCGGAGATGTGCGAGATGGAGACCATCAGTGAAAGACGGCTCATGCTTCGCTCAGCACAGGGTGAGGCAAAATGCAGACTTGTTGAGCCATCTCGATCTCGCAAAACAGGCTTTGGAGATAGAGCGTTTAGTGTTGCGGGTCCCAGATGTTGGAACAAGCTGCCTCTGTGTCTGCGAGAGGAGGTGAATGGAGAGAGTTTTAAAAGAGGACTGAAGACACACCTTTTTGCTGGGAGTTTCGGGTGATGGATACGATAAACGGCGCCCTTGAGGTCATGTTATGAGTAAACGGCGCTTTACAAATTGTCCATATATATATATATATATATATATATATATATATATATATATATATATATATATATATATATATATGTGAAAGAGATTATGTATGTCACGTGTAATGTGGTTTGATGCCTTTTACCTGGCCCTAAAATTATGTCTGGATGAAATTTTTTGGTGATAATAATGATACTCAAACTGTTTGAGTCCTTTATCCTATTGAATATTTACAATTAAGTCCTAGCTTAAAAAATGTTTTGCTTTTTCTATAAAAAAACTAGGCGTTTGGGTATTGAATCCTTTCATAATATTATGGTGGTTTTTTGCATTTGTGGGATAACACCACTGTTGTAAAGGTACTGACTACGTACTGTGCAGTAATGACAAAATAATATCTGTGACATAAAAATAATATTATGGTCTTGTTTAGAGAAATACTAGCAACGCCAATGGTCGTTACAAATATATATATATATATATGTATATAAAAAGGACTAATATATTTTGAATGAAGTAAGAGTTTTTACATAATATATTTTTGTAATTTTTTTTGGTAAAAAAAAAACTCTTACTCCTGAATGATAGTTTTCGAGTGTCCTGTAGGAATCAGGAATTCGTAAAACATCACGTTGAAAACACTGAACATTTTCAGCCCATCCTGAAAATATAAACTTTTTTGGCACAGACAGGACTACTTTCCTGATTATTGTACGCATTCAGACCGTTAGATAATTCATTTCAACGAAATTTCCGTGATAGTGTGAAAAAATGAACAAATAAAAAGAAAAGTATTTTTTTAATTATTCCTTAAGTACCTATTTTTTTACTGGGAGGCCTATAATATTATAATTATGTTCATTCGGTCTGAAACGCTCTTTTCGGTAACATAAAGTTGAAATGTGCTTCTTATATTCAGAGCGTTTTGAGTCTCGATCAAATTTACAAAACTAAGACATTGTAAGTAAATAACATAATATGACACCGAATGAATTAGAATTTGCTATTATTTCATGTACTTTTGGATTTTTTGAGATAATAACGTATTGAAACATCGATTATTTTGAATTATTTTATGCCGCAATACATTCTTATAATTTTATAATCTACGTCACATTTCTTGACAATTACGTTTGACTAATTATTGCTTATGTTATCATTTCATGCTATTACGTTGTGTATCAAAAATCAAATTAATTAATATTTTGTGATCATTAAATCGACCTAATTTGGATGGAATAGGTTCGCACACTTTTCGGGTGAACAAACTATAATATTATCACGTGACTTTAAGTACAAAATTCATCAATTTAATAGAATTGAATAATATTTAAAAAAAAAAACACTGTATTACTTTCACTATGAATAATATAATATTTGACTCGATGGCCTTTTGGGTAGACACCCATCATCAGTGAGTATTTTATGATCAATTTAATTTTGATGCGTTCATCATAATCTCTGAAATTTTACCGTGCTTTTAATCACAATCATACATACATCGCTATAATACTAATGTACCAACTATGTAAAAGTCTACATAGTTGTATTAGTTGGGACAAAACTGTGATCATTGCCAAAAACTCACTTTAAAAGGTAACACTGACAACCTTATATTATATTCTTAAGTGTTGATATAAATTCCTGTTCTCTACTTAATAATATGATGTACTTGTACCTATGTACATACATTGTATGTCATCGCAGCCAGCTTTATTACTACTTATAGTAAGGAAGTGGTATTTCTATTATGTATGAATAAACTTCCATAGTACAACTTGGCAAAGAAAGCATATTTTAGTCATTTGAGTTTTTTTGGTAACGGAAATTTTTAAAATTTCATAATAAATAAATTATTCTTTATTAGTAAAAATAAAGAATAATTTATTTATTATGAAATTTTAAAAATTTCCGTTACCAAAAAAACTTTTAATGTCCATCAGATTAAAAAACAATTGCGAAGTGAAACAGTGAGTTTAATATTTTTTGAGACAAGTGTTGAGAGGGAGTTTTAGAAAACGCAGACGTCCGAGAACAACGTGGATCAGATTTTCAAGAATGGGCACGTGTTGAATTCGAGAAATCGGCGTGCGTGTATGAGAAATTGTATGATAAATGAGGAAGCGAAAAAAGTATGTAAAGATAGGTTGATATGGAGTTTCATTTTGCTGCCTATCCCGCTAGGAACACTGCGCTAGGATATACCTAAATGATTAATAGTTTTAAGGAATACCTATAGGTAGGTACTAATAAAATTTCACAAAAAAGTCGCTTGGCTTCACGAATTGGCGTGTTTTTATAACTTGAATAATTTAAATTGAGTTGAATGGTTCTTCACTCTTGATTTGCGAGAGCTAGCAAAATATGTGAATTTATTTTAATAAATCGCCTACTCTTGTTGCTCCATATGGTTTTTTTTTTTTTTTTTTTAAAAAAAAGATATATCTGGGTTTTGTTATAAACCCAAATACAACCTTATACACCTTTCACAGTAAGCTAAAAGCTTGTGTCGTGAAAGGGGAGTTTGCCGGCACCTGGGATCGAACCCCGGACCTCATGTTCATAAGGCCGAGACTCTACCTCCAGGCTACCGACGAACTTTTTACACAAATTTACTGCCGAGCGCTTTCATCTTGCGGCATCTTCAGGGTAATGGTTACTTAAGCCCTGCATGAAGTACATTTGGGTGTTGTGAAGAATTAAATTTCATTTGATTCAATTTTTATTAGGCTTTTGGCCTCTTTTTGATGAATCGTTCATTGAGAGTGTTGTGAAAGATTTTAGGTTAATTAAAAACTTGTATGACTAAGGTGAATTCATTTGTGATATAAACAAAATCAAAACCTCAACAACGGAATTTTTTTTCTGCGATGTACATACATAGTGGAAGTGGGTAGTAAACTTAGGGAAAAAAAGGTTCGGTCAGTCGTGTTTATGTTTGCACGTTCTTCAAACGTGATTTTGCATTGGACGAGCGGGTAACGGGGGCAGAGAATAATAAAAATGGGAGATTTTTTTTTTTCATGTGAATTAGTGTAATTTGCTGTAAGCACGAAGGTTGTTTATAATAGTGTACCTACTACTTATACCCATTGGAGATGTAGACGTGGAAAAATGCTGGATTCTTATTGTGAATTTATGTTTCAAAAGGTACCTACCGCAATGACAAGAATCAGTGACGGTAAACGAGTTGTTTTTATTTTGTGGAAGCTCCATCTAAATATTTTCATGGCAAAACATAGATGTGAATCTGAATGTCGTAAGATTATTTTATTATACATATCTACCTATATGAGCTTTTCAAATACCTATTTACTTACGATCAAAAGATTGAATGAACATTTAAAAATATTTATTATGATATTTTGAGTACAACTGAATCTGTCTGATAGTAAGGGTGTACAAATTGACGTTTGCGTGCTAAGCAAGAAACAACGAGCTGCTTTGCAATTGGAATGGTTTTAAATACTGAAGGAATTAGAATTAAATGGCCAATTTAAAAAAATCCCTAAGTCCCGTATTTTGACAACAGAGATATTTGCATTTTAATGTTTCAAATGGACCGTGAAATATTATTTGTGGTTAAAAAAATATGAAAAAAAAACACATGATGTAGATACAAACTATTTATTTTATAACACAAAATCAGGAATTCTCTAAGTCTTATAAGTTTTATCAGAAAAAATAACAAAAATGCTGGACTTAAATCTAACTTATGGACTAAGGCATTTTTTATGACAAAGGTGGTGGACTTAGGGTTTTGTCCTTAAGGAATGTAATAATTTATAGAAAACTAAAACACTTTTTTTTTAATAATTTGCAAATAATGAAGAGAACTAAAATGATAAATCATAGTACATAATAAATTAACCTAATATTTTTATAGTATGGTTGAGAACATGTTGAGAAAACAATGGCACGATCAACCATTGATATTATTATTATTATTATAGATTAAACAATAATAATATGATGACTTTTTTCAACCAAAGATATGCTTTGAAACTTGAAACTCACCTTGAAAATAGTTTGATGTTACAGTTTTATCGTGATATTATCAAAAAATATTATTATTAATCGTAAAAATAAGAAGTCAACGGACTTAGGGTATTATTACGGTGGAACACGGTGGGCTTGGAGTATTATTGCAATAGAATTGATGGACTTAGGGTTATTCTGAATTGAAAATAATGTTATTTTCTACTACTACTACTATACCATCACGGCATATCCCACAAGTGGGGTAGCCAGCAGATCAGCTGTATGTAAGAAACATACAAACTGTCCTCTTCGTGCCAGTGTAAAATCAAGACATTCAGGATGGGTGACAAACCTCAACGCTGAATTTAAGATGTAAAATGTCTTATTTTTTTCGAACACCTGCTTTTTACAGGACACTCGAAAACTTTTTTTTATTTTAAAAAAAAAATGAACTTGGGAATCTTTTAGGGTCAAGAAGTAAAAATAATATGTTACAGAGAAAAAAAATCTACATCTGATGGTATAGTCAGCTCAATTTGGACGAAAGTGGACTTAGAGATTTTTATGAAATTGGCCATTCAATTGTTTTTTCGACTCATCTACAATATTTATTTATCTGTTTTTACTGTATATTGATTACAAGCAATTTTACACATAAATACATGGCAATATCAAATACAATCAATATACAGAGGGCGAGTTTATCACAGAGGCGCGATTTCTTCCAACTTACCCGATTTCATGCAAATTTCATTATAAAATTTATTAAACATAGATAGGAAAAAGGAATAAGACAGAGACGCAACACTTTGATTGATAAAATTATCCTTGACCGCCTGTTTAAAGGCGTGAAGAGTAAAGAGCAATCTTATCCTGGAAGACAGACTATTTTAACAACGAAGCACCATGGACGGCAAATGAGTTAGCAAAAAAGTTCGATCTAGGAGCGAGTATATTCTATAATACAGATCTTGTATTGAAAAATATGCCAATATATTATATTTATAAAAAACTAGTTTGTGACTTGTCGCACCACCATAGTTAAATGTGTATGTTATTCAAAGAGTAAACAAAGCCTCATTCAAAATATTCGAATGAACCTTTGATTATTGTAAATATCATAATATTATATACGCATTTTGTTACTTTTAACTTACAATTAGGTTTTTATGATTCCAATATTTAAATGACTTCTTTCTAAAAAAAAAACGTTTTCAATCATTCTCTCAATGTGTACAATTTACATAATATTATTGTCTATGATTCGTTCTATTCCAATTAGATTATTTCCTAGACTTATAAAACACATTCGTCGGGTCTGTGAACTCCATAAGTTATATAGATATGTAGGTATTGTATATATAAAATATGGCATATAAGGTTATGAAAGAGCTTTTAATAATAACAAAACGAAATCCTTCTCCAAAATACACAAATTCCATTACCTGAATAGGAAGAAAAAACACGCAACTATAGCTGGCACTGTAAAGTATATACAGTCATATTCCTTGCAGAGTCAGTAAACGAATCATATAAGTCCTTATTTTTGGTTTCCAGAAACTTTGTTTTAACAACAAATTCTAATTCAGTTCTTCTTCTTCTTTAAGTGCCCTGTCGGGTCCCCCAACGTTGGCGATCACCTCGGCGAACTTGACCCTGTCCTGCGCCGCTCAGAACAGCTCCTCCACACTTCGGATGCCGATCCACTCCCTTATGTTTCGCAGCCAGGACATCTGTCTCCTACCGGGTCCTCGGCGTCCCTCAATTTTCCTCTTCAATATCAATTGGAGAAGGTGTTATTTCTCCCCACGCAGCACATGACCCAGATGTAAAACCTTCCGAACCTTGATAGTTGACAACAGCTCCCTGTCAGCTCTAGTTCGCCTCAGGACTTCGGTATTGGTTACCATGTCTGTCCAGGGAGTTCTGAGTATTCTGCGATGAAGCCACATTTCAAATGCTTCCAGTCTGTTCATTGAGTTGACCTTTAAGATCCATGTTTCACATCCATACAATAAAACAGACCACACGTAGCATTTGATCATTGATCATCAAACAAACTTTTTTAACTTGAATGATATAGACTCATCACTGAATTGTTATTTTTATTAGGCTGCTGCGTTCTATGAACAGGTAAGAAACTCGGCTGGTTTGTTTGTTGATAATATTGTTTAATTGAACTGTGCGTACCTTAATACTGGAAATAAATAAATATTTCTTCATCTTCTTCTTGGGCAAATATTAATCTCATATGATGGCGGAGTATGTCTTCTTTGTTTTTCTTCGCCACGTAGTCTATCGCATCATTCTGGGTGACTTCACTCGCATATTCTTCATAACCACTTCCCCCTACCTACTTTTGGGCCTTCCTCTAGGCCTCTTACTTGAAAGTTGATGGATCTTATTGGCTTCATGATCTCACGGTCTTCTTGACATATGCCAATGTTATTTTAACATTTCTTTTTGTAGTGAAATCTCATTGCGACTGGCGTAAAAATAATTATAAAATAGAAGGAAAATCGACATTTTTCAATTCAGGCATATGATTGAACAAATCAGAAATCTAGATTGAGCAACCATCATTATATACACATTTATTTTTGGAAGAGATTTAATCAGTGATCATAATGAACAAACATGTCGTCCTCCATGTGTCATAGAAGATGAATTGGATATAGAGAGGGAGAAATTGAGTGGTTTGTTATCGAAATCAGACAAATACAAAAATTGTTAAAAAAAGTATGCAAAAATATTCTTTGTGTTGAGTTATAAAAACTGCACTTTACAAAACAGTCGAATCCTTTGAAGTAACTAGGTATGTGAAAAATTGCTGACGAAATTTTTATTACAAATAGTAAAGTGCTGGTTAGTTTTTTAACATTTGACTACAAATATAGGTACCTACTTGTCTGTTTTCGATTTCTAGTTATTCAAATTTTACTTTCCGTTTGGAAACATTTTTAGACTTGCGTGTTTTGTATTTGAATGTGACGATATAGCATTTTCTATTTACAATATGGCGATGTGCTCCAAATAAAATGGACCATTTGTTACGGAGCTCCATGGCGCAGCGGTGGTGCCTACGTAAGCTTATCCGGCTATTTATGCTGTTGAAAATCGTGATAAATGTATGGAAAAATTTCAATTAACTTGATAACATCGCCATGTTTATTTCAGGCCGCACATCTCTGATATAGCTGCTGTTTTTGTTTTCATAATTTTCATTTTACACGAATTTTATTCAAGCGACAAAAGTTTTTTAAGCTAACATAATATGATTATTCATATTCTGTTTCGAGTGATGTGTGAATTTTTTTATTTATCTTATAATTGAGATAAAAAATACAAGAAGTAAGAAATGAAGATATGCAATATAGCTATTTAAATAATCCATGGATTTCCTGAAGAGATAAAAAGACTTTAAATTGTTCTCTTTTTCCATAGTGGTAATAGATTTCCTAGTCTCATGCAATACTGAAAATTTATTATGAAAACCATGTATGCTGAAAGCTCTCATTTTGATGTGAATATGCTTTTTCAAAAGCTTTCCATAACAAATTCACTTATTTTTCATTAATTACATTTTGTTAGTAAAGCACTTATTTTGTGTAAACTAATTGTATTAAATATTAATCGTTAAAAAAACACATTTTAATTTTTCACTATGTATATTTAATCAATATCGTAATGATAAAAAACCTGAATGCTAGTTGCGAAGTGTTTTTGTCTAGTGGCTTATTCAAGAGTTTCTTAAAACTAAAGAAAAGAAAAAAACTATCCAACATTAAACGTAGTCTTAGAAAAGGGATTATGGAAGGGTCTTTGTCATTACCTGGACAATGTTATCAGAACATTTTTTTTTGGAATCTTTCTTGGTTTCTCTTGTCGTCCATAGTCTCCACTTCAGGGTTCTACGAGTCCATTCGTTATCTTTCTTTCATATTATACACGTTTATACCTACATATCATCTCCTTGTCCTAGCTAAGTTGGGGGGTCATTGTGCTTAAATGATCCCTCCAAAGATCCTGGTCCACGCTACTTTCAGGACCTCTAACCACTCCGACCCAAATTTTTCAACACACAAATAAGTACGTGTACAAAAAAAAAAGTATTATTACTTACTTTACTTTACTTTTCGTATGGCTCGGTGTTGATGAATCTTAACCCATGTGGGCTGCGTCGTGTCCTCTACAGTCTTGGCTCTAGTGTCGAGAGCCAGCTCACCGCCTCCGGTCCCGCTTCGTGGATGTCCCGCAGATCCCCGCTAAATTTTTTGAGATGGCAGTCTTGCACTATGTGTCTCACACTCTGCACATCTCCACATTCACAATTAGGGGAATCTCTTTTTCCCCACCTCCAGAGCAAGTAGTTACAGCATCCATGTTCTGTCCTCACTCTATTTTGCTGTACCCAAACCCTTCTCGGCAGATCAAAACCAGGTACTTGGATTGTGGGGTCCACTACTTATTAGTATTATTAGTATAGGATTGTGTAGGACTACTTATTAGTATAGGATTGTGGGGTCCACTACTTATTAGTATTATTAAGTATGCATATCGTTTCATGTTATTGAATAAATTCTTCAATTCTCTCAAATTATCCAGAAAAATCAAAAGTCTTATGAAAAAGTTAACCATACTTCACAAGTTTTATGTACAAAAACTATCGTTTTCTTCTTGCTGTAAAGTTATTAGAATATCCAAAAGCTTTTTTTCATTCTTTTCCCTAAGTAGGACCTTTGACTTTGGATAACTTATGACGAAAGCACCTATGGATTACATTATAATACTATGCGTGGGCGTATAACAACGTATTATAATTCATAGAACTTTCGATAAAAAGCTCGATTCCCATTTACCTATGTACACCGTGAGAACGTGTGCGGCATTCAGCTTTATCGGCGATATGAATTATTTTGATCCTATACCTGTAGTAAAATGTAATTTAGGATAATAATAATCGTAATAATAAAAAAAAAACTTTATTGACAGAACAAAAAATACAATATTTACACTAAAAATACATATTACAAACAATGGCGAACTTGTTGCAGAGCAACGTCTTCCAGACAACCAGAATAGGTGGTAGGTATACATAGAGAAAGATTTTTTTTACGAATAACTTAACGTAATATTTAAATAGAATCACAATTCACAGAATAAAAAAATATATATAGCTATTTATTATTTTCATGTCAAATCACATTAAGTCAAAATTGATAACTGAGATATTTGGTCCAAATAAAAAAAAGAAAATAAAGAATAGCATTTTTATCAAAAAAGATTAGTATATTTTATCCCTTACATCAGATTACGTGAATATACAACATCCCTTTGGCTTATTTTGCAAAATTTGTAACAACAATGATAGATGATCTTTCTCGATATAGGCGCTACATACGTAATATATTCTCTACAAACCTTTTTCGAGTCTTACTTCCTCTATGTCCATTCTAACAATATAAAAAGGATTATTTTCATTATACTTCATTTGAATTTGTTGGCGAGCTATAATGGGTTTTAATAAATTGAGATATTCCGCGTTTGGATCTTGAAGTTTATTGATAATTCTTTTTGTCAGAGCAGATGTTTCGAACCCATAAGTGAGCACTGGAAGTATCAAATGTTTTCGTTTTCAGGTGAATGGGAATGTTTGGGGATTTTAGGACATTTGAAAGCTTGCCAAATGCAGCCCATCCTAAAGCTCTTGTTAATGTTAAAAAGAAGAAAGTTAATGTTAAAAAATCTCAGAAAACTGTCTTTGATCTCATAAAAAATAGCTACTTAATAGAATATTTAACGAGGAGCTAAATATATATTTTTTCCATTGTTTGAACATAATTGAAAGTATGTAAAAATAATCTTTTTTTTTATTCTACTATTGATTTATTCGACGAGAGAGACGTCTTTCGTCTTATTAGGACATTGTCAATCTTTGACAATAGTAGAATAAAACACTTGTTTTATTTATTTCGCTATGGAATTCTACCTACTAAATACCGACACAGTGAATAAAAATAATCTTTTCATTGCATCAAGCCAACAGCTAGCGGACCAAATACAGGCAACAAAGAAATATTGCAAGTAGTCCTCTCCATGCTAATAAAAGATCAGACACTCAGAACAGGTGGCATACCTCATCGCTATACAAATGTTAATTGTTTTACCCGTGATGTTTTATGAATACCTGTATTTGACTGGACATTCGGAAACTAACAGAAGAGAGTTTTAGACCTATTCTCAACCGGGAACTCCACGGGTCTTTAAAGGTCTCATTTACGAGTTACCGGGGGCACAATGTTTTCAGTTTATGTAAAGATGTATAAAAAGTAAATAAACCTAATCAAATTCTTATGTTTATTCAGTTTATCAATATGAGAAAAGAGTTCTTTACTTTTGCTGACTATGAGAACGAAGCTCTTGAAAGCCGGCTCGCAAAATTGAAAAAGTCAACAGTAGAATAATTAGGTATATAATTATTATCTTGTCTTATGAATAAATTATGAGAATAGAGTTGTTTAAATTTGAATATTCTCAGTTTATCTCACAAAGAGTGTGGAGTTGGAAATGTAATAGATCCATACACACAGTCAGAGAAAATAAACTAATTCGAGTCCTGCGAGAAGTGATAAATAAAAAGTTTGTCAAATAAGGTGATGACGATATTATTGTCTGTTAAAAAAACAGAGAATGAAAAAAGCTCTGAGAAATATTTGATCTCCAAAATACTGCCTGCTAGTAGTCGTAATAGGTACATGCTAAGAATACGATTAATGTCAGTGGAAGAAACCTTTGAAGCAGAAATGTGCCTTTATAAATCATTCCATTTCTAGTAAAGAAATATTATATAATACTGTAAAAGAAATCGAAGTCTTCAGAATAAAACAGTCACACCACACGATGTGACGTTTTAGATTATAAATTTTGCGTTAAGTGAAGAAAAAACTGATTTGTCCGCTATTACTACTATTGTACCATCATGGTATATCTCGCAAGTGGGATAGTCAGTAGATTATCTGCATGAAATTAGCAGATATGCAGATTTCTTCGTGCCAAAAAGAATATAGATGATTATTCTGAATGGATTGAATGTCATTCAATTAAGGATGTTTCATGTCTTATACGTAATATTTTACGAACAACGTTTAGGAGCCAGTTAAAGACATCACTCTTCCAATATAGTTTCCCGCTCCCTTGAGATGGATGCTCCATTAAACGGTGCCGAACAAATCATCATACATATGTACAAATACCTGGCTTTAATAAGATAGGTACTCGAAAATTTTAGGAATTCAGCGGGTAAACTGTTCATTATTGGAGACACCACGGAGCTGAATTTCTGATTGTGTGTTATTGCTGTGGGAGACTATTTAAAACCCTCTTTGATCTCCCACTCTCTTCTGTTTCTTTGTTTCCAATTGGTTTCCAACTCTTTTTCGTAAGTTTTCGAGTGTCCTGTAAAAGGAGATGTTGAATATGGATATTTTATAGCTAAAATTCAGCGATGGGTTTAACACCCATCCTGCATGTCTTAATTTTTTGTTGGCAAAGTTTGCAGGTTTATTGTATGCGGCTGGTGCGCTGGCAACCCACTTGCGGGATATTCCGTGATGGTATAGTAGTAGTAGTAGTTTTTACATATTATGTTTTACTAATCGATTAATGAAGGTTCCCAGGCTTCTGCGGTAAAAGGGTTAGCGGTGGGTCTCCATGAATGTTTGTTTAATCTGACAACAGCCGCTGATTTTTTTATAAATACGTTATGCGAAGAAGCGTTCATTGGATGTTGAGTGCAATATCGACAGAATTGCTATGTCGTTTGTGAAATTCGTAGTGAAAACACTAACCAAGTGAAACATAAATAATTTTATCAGAATCTTTAAGGGTTGGGGGTTGGAGGGTGGAGATGGAGCTGAAACATTATGTGCGGATAATCTTCAGTAAGGGTAGAGTAATGCTTTACTTTGTTGTCGTTATTTTTTTAAATACGATATTTCATGTATTTTAGATATTTTTTGAAGTTTGTAAATATTTATCTAACTATAGAATCGCGCTGTGCCCCAAACAGAGTAAGCGGAGAGATCCACCATATCGAACTATTCTAACATAACTATATTGACTAAGAAGATATTAATTTTATAAAACTACATACCTATCAATAAATAGATATAAACACAAAGTGAATTTTACTTAATTAAACAATAGGTACGGTAACCTGGTTTCTACTTACAAAATCACTGTAGAAATAAAAATCTCGAACTTGGTTTTATTTGGTTGGTTAATTTTTCAAAATAGAAAACCTTCTTTTCTAGTCTTACTATTTAAAAGTTTGTGGTCTTTCTTACAACAGATTTTCGATTAAGTGTAGAGATTCAACACATTTCATGATCTCCCTGGAAAGGAATATTTTTGAAATAATCACAGGTCGAATAGTCACTAAATTTTCCTTTAATTTTACGAACGTCACATTATAGGCTTAAAATTGAGCCGAGGCCTTTATTATCACCATATTGTATTTGAACAAAAAAAAATCGTATTTAGCAATATTTTAATTTTAAACAGAAATCATATTTTTAATATGTGAAGAAAAAATAATAACAGTTTTTTTATTTCTTGTTATTTTCTCACAGCGTAAATTTTTTTGGAAGTCAATAAACCAGACTTTGCCCTCCCGTTAAAAATCTGTTCAACCCCTTTCACTTAGCCTGTTGGTATTTCAAAAACTTCCCCATATTTTATTGCAGCATCTTTTATACACTTTTTTTCAAGGCAAATTTTTACATTGGGGTAAGTGATGCAATAACTGAACGAACTCTTTCACTTTTTTTCGAAGACATGACTTGTATCAGTTTTGAGTCATTTTCATAATTTGAAGTGTTTATACTGTAGATTATCTATTACTTGATTTTTTTAAAATCTCGTATTTCTGCATTCTTCTCTAATACGTAATTACCTCTCAACCACTTTCTACACCCCGCCTCCCTTTTGTTTTCATCCCTTCATTAACACATCACACCAGTATTGCTTCGCCTGTAGATGGAAAAGGTTTGCCGAAATTAGTAGCGTTTTTAAAAAAAACAATTAACAAAATATACTTTCTATTATTAGAGTGAACGAATCTATTTAAATTATCATACAAGTAGGCATGTAAAAAGAAAAAATATATAATTACATACTCATAAATAAATAGGTACGTATTATTTATGAACAACAAACAAAAGGATTACAAGGATTACCTAAATTAAACGTAGATAATTATAAAGTAAACATCATTTAAATAAAACAAAAAAAATTAACGACGTAATGTGCTCAGTATACTTAATTTGAAATTAATGTACTATTTATGATAATTATTTAAGTATGTTGCTAACATAATGGTAACACGAGTGTTTTGAAATAATTTCTTTGCACGTTTATGATCAGTTTTACTCGATATTCGAGTAATAATTCATAAACCAACATATCGAAATTTTGAAAAGCAAATGTAGGTATTCGCATCATCATCATCATCATCGCCCTCAACGCTCCTCTCGGGAGCACAGGGCAGAAACCAGCCTCCTCCATTCAGAGCGTCTCTGTGCCAATTGCGTCACCTCTTCCCACGACATTCCTTGCGCTCTGATATCGTTGTCATAGGAACGGTGTATTGTGAAAGAGGGACGCCCGGGCCTACGGAACCCCTGCGGACGGAAGAACAGTGCTCTTTTTGGCCAACTATCATTGGGCATTCTCAAAACATGTCCCAGCCAGGACCATCGTCTCTCTTGTATTACGGAGATTACAGGTCTCTGCTGGGTGCGCCGGCGCACAGCATCATTTGTAACATGTTCATACCATCTGACATCCAAAATCCTTCTAAGACACTTGTTTTCAAAGCTTAGTATCTTCCGCTCTTGAGCCTTGGTTAAGTGCCAAGACTCGCAGCCATATAGAAGGATTGGGATGATGCACGCATTGAACAAGCGACATTTTGTCCTGTTGCTAAGTCCAGACGCCTTAGGTATTCTAGTATTTATTAATTAATGATTCACAGTCTTTTAAAAACATGTAAGGTTTATATAATAAAAATAAATGGAAAATTAATATTTTTTTAAAAAGGCTTATAATGATCCGTGTGCCCTGACTTCTTCTCGTTCAACAGCAGCGTTTAAAACTTGGTCCTAAATGGGGTTGAATACTGATTCTCTTTCAGGTCTGCAGGCAATATATTTCAGGCAGTTGCGTGGGGACTCTGACTTTCTGAAAATTTAAATATATTCGTCAACGGAAATGAGATATGTAAAGAATTTAAAATGGATATTTTGATTTATGAAGAAGAGTTATCAGCAGTCAGAACAATAACTGCTCCCGAGAATAGCCGTTATCCAAAAGTATTTTAAAGGTGCATTTCTAAATAATCGGATATATAATATTTTTCATAAATAAATAAGAGCCCAATAACTGAATTTTTTACCCTTCTATTATTATTTTGCGTTAACCCACTACTATCATTGTCATTCTTTTTTGCTTTTATTTCATAAATTCCTTCGTATAATCTAGAGACACTCTTTTATCGTCTCTTTCGCACTCGTATAGATGTCATTGTGTGCGTTCCTTTGTTGTCTCTCTTTCTTTAGATCTCTCATTAGATGTTATTGTGTGAACTTGGTGTTTTTTGTTCTTTTTTTTTGAAAAACACAAAGAGGTGAATATAAATCTCTACATAAATATTTAATGCGGTTTATAAATATTATATACGTATGTTTGTATATGTGTCTGATAGACTTTTGCGTATGTAATATAATATAATTATATATTGCCAATTTAACAATAATACCTACCAAATGTAAGTATTTTTTGAGTAGAGTCTGGAAATTTCATATTAATTGTGTCAGTGCACACGAAGTAGAATTCCATAATCAGGTAAATTAAAACAAGTGTTTCTTTCTTGTATAGATTAAAAACTGTGAGAGAGACGTCTTTCGTCTACTACTACTACTACTATACCATCACGGCATATCCCACAAGTGGGGTAGCCAGCAAATCAGCTGTATGTAAGAAACATACAAACTGTCCTCTTCGTGCCAGTATAAAATCAAGACATTCAAGTCTTTCGTCTAAGCAGGTCATTATCAATCTGCAAGATATAATAAATTGATTTAGGTTAATTGAATGAAATAGGTACACTTATTTAAAATAACAAAAGTAGGAATTTCAATCGAGAGTTTCAAAATCTACCCCCGTTCCTGACCTACTTAACCTTCCCTTTGTAAACATATTGTTCACTAAATGAGTATTCGAAGTGCATTTTACTTTTATTTCAAATCTAGATTCATCTTAAAAAAGTTATAGAATTATATTTTTTAGGTATAGATTATTAATGGAAAAAAGATTAAATTGTTATTGAAATTAATTAACAAATTTACTTTTGTACGATGTGTGTATTTCCTTATTTTGTTTTCAAGTTTTATGGATATGTTAATTATAATAATAATAAAAATCTTTATTGCACAAAATTTGTATACAAAGAATTAAAAAAAACATTACCACTGAATACATAATTTTGCGCAATGGGCGAGTTTATCGCTGAAGCGCAATATCTTCCAACTAACCCATGTTAAGTAATGTTTTGATAGTGTATTCTTTTTTTATTTACTTTTTGCATTGTTTTGTAATATTTTAACAATGCAACTCACTTCAAAACACAAGATTATCTCATTTCCACCTGCCCATGCGGGGAAACCCAGAGCATGGACCATATCGTGGAGCAGTGCCCCCTATATTCCTTTGACGGGGGACTGAGAGAAATACACGACGCCTCGGAGGCAGCCGTACGATGGTTGAGTGAGCTGGAAGTACGGGTTTAAGGCCATAAGAAGAAGAAGAAGAAGATCTCTTTTTGAAGTTGGGTCATTGAAATTTAAAGTTTTATTTGTTGTTGTTGAAATGCAAGTCTTATAATGATATGCAGATCATAAAGTTATGATGTGTTTGATATCATGAATTTAAAGTTGGTTGAAATAACTTTTTTTCTCGGAGTCCAAGGAGTCCTATTTAAAGTTTTATTTATGTGGTATTATTGTATGATGGTAACACCACATGTTGGATAGATAGGCGGGTTATATTAGTGAGTGTAAGCCAGTAGCCGGCCTCTTTGATTATTTGAATCTTGCACAGTACACTCGCTCTCTCTCTCTGTGTAGTTGTTATACCTTTTACTTGTTAATATATTGTATATACTTAGTATTACGTGTATTATTATATACCCACCAGAGTACCTACAAAACAATTTATATGTTTTTGTTAACAACGAAAAAAATTACGAAAAAAATATACAAAAAACTAAAAAAAAATCTTCGATAACATTCAGAGCAAAGCCAGGTTTGTTCCTCATTTCAATAGTGTAAAAAGTTTTTCTTTATCCTTTTTTTCTTTCTCTCGTGTATTATGCTAAATCTTGTTTATGTTTCAAAAACATGTTTATGTTTGACATCCAGAGTGCTATTTTGGGGAGGAATTATTATTGTTGTTGTTCCATACAAAATCTTCAGCGATCATTTCAACCGTTTATCTAACAAAAATTTGAATAAGTGAACTTGTGCCTTTTCTCTGTTGAGTTTTTAAAACATTTAATAATGAAATTATTTGAAATGAAAATTTAAAACATGTTTAAAAATATTTATGTCATATTTTTGTCACAGGTCATATAGGTTTATAATATTTATTTATTTCACATAGGTATCCTACATGTTCAAGAATACACAATACACAAATTAAATATCTCATTCACAACACAGTTGGAAAACAAGAATTGGTAAAGAACAAAACACAAAAGGGAATCATTTCATAGCAATAATAATTTAAGTCAGATCATAAAATATTGGAGTGTCAGTATAGAATGTCAATGAAATGTTTAGTACTTAATATATCAAGAATTAAAATTGCAATAAAAGTAGGAGATGTCAAGTAGATAGATGAAAAAAAAAAGAAATGATACAAATAGTTTAAATGTCATAAGAATTAATGTCATAAATAGTTAAAATCTCAAAATGTCTAAAATAATTTAAAATGGTCAATAAATAGAACAGAAAAATGTTAATTATAATTTAAATTATCAATGATGTGACGTCACCAGATGAAGGAATAATCTAAAAATAGTACACAGATATTGATTTATTTATTAAACTTTAAAAGGCTATTGCCTTTTTTAAATACAGAATTCTCTAACATTGACTGTTTACGGGCGTAAAAAGGCCTCCACTTTTCTTCATGTTCTTGGTACATGAACATAATTAATTGGATTAGCTTCATTCAAAAGGACCGTATGCCTAAATGAATACTATTTTGACACATCAAATAATGTTTTTAAATCGTCGATAATTGCCAAATTACGAATACATTCTATTCTTCTCAATTTTCAGCAAAAATCATACGTATAGACTTTCCGAATGAAACTATTGCAATTAGATATGTGGGTTAGTGATTAGATATGTTAGTGATTAGATATGTGGATTAGGATAGTGGGATGGGTTAGTTGGAAGATATCGCGCTTCCGCGATAAACTCGCCCATTGCACAAATTTATTTGTCTGGTTCTACAATGCTTATATTTTATTAATGTTTGTTTTTTTTGTGCAATAAAGATTTTTATTATTTTATTATTATTATCTCATATCTCATTTATTAAACAAAACAATATTTGATTCTACATTTTGAACACAATATAAGATTAACAATAACATTTAAAAATAACATTAAATAACAAAACTCATAAAATATTAAAATAAATTTATGTAGGTATATTCAAAATGTAGAACCCCAACATTATTCGAGTTGATTCTTCCATGATGTTCTATGAAATAGTACAATCATGGGAGATCACTTACAGAGCTACAGGGACAAAAACCTTCTTACTATCCTGGTGGACGATAGAAGTACGGCCTTCTGCATGCTGTATTTGAGCCTGTCATCTACTCCCAGTTTTCTAAGATTGCTTGACAGACTCTTAGGTATTAAACCATTCACAGACAACACTATAGGCACGATGATTGTGGTAGGTGTTCTCCACATATCTTTGATTTCATGAGCAAGATCAAGATATTTTATTATCTTATCTTGCTCAGCTTTATTTAAATGTTCATCGTGCGGTATAGTGATGTCTATGATGTATGTTTTACGGCATCTGCGATCAACCAACACAATATCTGGTCGATTAGCTATAATAGTTCGATCAGTTTGAATTGGTCGATCCCAGTAGAGTTTAGTGTCATTGTTTTCAAGTACCGATACTGGACAATAATTATAGTATGGTAATTTTGATTCCTGTTCAATTAATTTAAATTTCAAAGCTAAATTTTATGTAATATTTTTGCTACCTGATCATGTCTTTTCAAATAGTCTGTTCCGGAAAGAAGAGAACATCCAGACAAAATATGGCAAAATATGAGATTGTTTTGTTTGTTACTATACGACTCATATACGCATCTCTTGGTCGGCCTCTGCTATTTGTCCCCTCGGTCTTACCCTCCGCGATGGCGATGAGTAGTCCTGGGTGCCTAATATTGTGGCCAATCCAGTTAGCTCGTTGTTGGCTGATTCTCTTAAGGAGTTGCCTTTTTTCGGAGTTGCCTTTTTCCATTGTAATCCTTATATTCAAAGCCAGAAAAAGTATAAGAATAGTTTTTTTACGATTTATTAATACATAAAAAGTTATGGGGTAAAATATTAAAAAATATATTTTTTTTTATTCCGTAAAAAATATTTCATACTCAAAAAAAATATTATTTGTTATTTGTTTAGACTTTTTTAATATATTTTTACAAAAACAAACATGTTTCTAGATTATATATCCTTTTTCAGAATACAAAAAGGTTTTTTATTTACATAGATATAATGAAAAACATTTAGCAAGGTGCCATGCGCTTGGCGGCCATCTTTAATCCGCCATTTTGGATAGAAGCTCACATAAGATTTTTAGAGACTTTTCAGGATTTCTTCCAGAAGCATCAAGGAACCATCTCTGAAAGTTTCAGTTGGTTATAAATTATTTCCCTGAAAAATCCTATATTTCCTGGGCTATAATCCCACATAATTACCTAACATAGGTTGTATAATAAACACTATCATATAAAATATTTTTATGTGTCTAATCTTCTGGTAACCTCACTTGTGTGATATGCCTTGTGTGGTATAATAATAAAATTTATTATCATAATATATCATAATAAATAACTTTATCTGTAATTTCAGTACTTACTATATATAATTATTATTTCAGTCGTGAAAACTAACCCAGTTAAAAGCTGTGAATGATATAAGAGTAATATAATTAAAGTTCTGAACTGTATTATTACCAAGGCGAATAAGCTTGTGCAACATCAGATGAATTAAGCTAATAAAGTATGAACAAAAAAATAATCATTCCCCGTCTGTCGCTCTTTCCTTCTCTCTACGCTGCTACGACGACGAGTGAGTGCTGCGACTGTATTATATTATGAGCGTATTTTGTAGTAGGCGTATTGCTACGCTCTCAGTGCTACGATTGTATGTCAGTGTGTACATATTGTGCATACATAATAATATTATTTTCTTTATTTATGCTTCAGTTAAATTTATTCATAATATAGGTATATATATTTTTAGTAGGTGAGAGTTTCAGCGTAGAAGGAAGCGAAACTTAATTAACAGTCGACGTCATAAAAAAGGCCGTGCAAGTATAGCTACGCCGTTGATAGTGATGGAAATCAATGCATCGGTTTACCAAAAAAGTGTCATCGTTATAAAAAAAGGTGGCCGGTGTAACACACTTGCCTTTGAGTGATGAGGTCCCGGGTTTGGTTCCCAGGTGGGGCAGAATTAGAGGGTTACTCCCGGAAAACCCTATAAATTTTATTTCCCGTTTCCCGGGAAAAAAACGAATCCTTTCCCGGGAAAAAATACAAATTATTAGTCATGCAGATTGCCATACCGATACCGAAATCTTTGTTTAGTTAACTGTAATAGTCGTGATAAACTTGTAGAAGCTGACGAATATTTTGATATGAAAATATGAAAAATAATATTAATTACCAATATAAGTGTTATACTTTAAAAAAAAACTTAATTATAGCTTCAATGTATTCGTTTGAAAGAAGCATAATTATTCTAAATATAATTCGAAATCGGAGGTGTGTTTGGCCGACAATGTTTAAGAATCCTACAATTTTTCATGTTTTTTTTTTTACATATTTCGAAAAGTTAGATAGTTCTTAAAAATATTAGTGCAGCCAACTGTCATTTTTTTTGTTTTATTCATGGATATTAACCGATATAAAAAATCTTTTTTTGTCGAAATTTCTCATTTTTTAAAGTCAAAAATCTTTAAAAAGCTTTGCCAAAATCCATAACAATTTTTTGCTTGATAGGATGATCAAAAATTAAAAGTTTATATATTTTGTAAACAATTTTTATTTTGATATAACATAGAGTACCTAAATAAATCTCGTCAATCAGCTATTTAGTTTTTTTTAAGCAAATTACTTATATTGGTAACAAAAAATTGTTTTTTTTTTTATCAAATCAAAATGTTTGCAAGGGTCAACAAGTTATGAGAGTTTTTATACCAAATTTGTTGAAAATTGAATATTTTTAAATAAAAATATTCAATTTAAAATTTCCCGTTTCCCGGGAACAAAAATAATCCGGGAAAAGATACCCTCTAGGCAGAATGAAGAATGACTTGTGTTCGGGATCTGAAATTATACATATTGTATAATAAACATTTTACTTTCTACAATCAGATGCACAACATATATTTGTTTTGTTTATTTATTTTTTTCTACTGTAGGTACATTGAAAACAAGCAATTTTGCATTGCAACTAAGTATAGTGATATAAGCAATGTACAGAGGGCTGGTTTTTAGAAATTTAACAAAAAACCTTCAAGGAAAGAAATGGACATGGGAGAAGAATATGTAGGAAAAGGGACTAGAAAACACATGTCAAATTTGCCCGCTTGATAGCGTGAAGATTGGGGAACAACCTTGTTCTGGAAGGCAGACTATTCCATCAGTGACAAAAAATCATTAACAAAAAACGAGTTCGTTTAAAAGTAGAAAAGAATAGTTTTCCTTCGGGATGTTAATTTTTTAGTTTGCTGTTTTAGTTAGTCACGTGTTCATAGATTATAAATGTTGTTAACATCTGAGTAAAATTGAGAATTAAAAAAAAATAATCGATGGAATCGTGTTTCGTTGGCATCTCTACTCGTGGGAGAAAGAGAATATATTATAATATGAGGTGTTTGAGAGTAAAGGCGGGAATAATGTACAATATACGGCATTGCCCGTATTACGGTACGTACGGGAGAATAACATTGTTTGTTTGTTTGTTTTTTAGTCTTTTTTAATATATCAAAAGCATCAAGTGTAGTATCTTGTATGGTAGATATTATTATTGTTTTATATAATATCTGACAAACACACATATGTATGTATATTTTGTATTTATTCTATAGCCGAGTTGTTTTTCTTTCATTTAATACGACGTATGTGTATGTGAGTTTGAAAATAATTATAGGTAGGTACATGATAAAATAAAATGTACATAATAGTGTTTGCAGGATATCTCATTGTTTTGCTTCTTAGCCGAATTTTTTTTCATTATGATGAATCTTGGTAGGAATTAATGCACTCAAATTTTATATTAATACACACTTTTTCTAAATCAACGAGTAAACGATTGTTTTTTCTCTTACTTATATTTAATTGAATCTCTTTAATTTTTTTAATGATTTGGATCTTTATGTTGAAATTTTCAACATAACATACAATGAGTTTGTCGCCAGGATAGAGACCCTCCTTTGATTATGTTGTCTGTTTTCAATAATATACCCAATAATTATAATTTATTTCCCAAAGTGTAATATTTTCGCAATACAATGTGTAACATTTTTCACTATTTAAATTCACATTTATGCATTCAATACCTACTATCTCACTGGATGGAACATACAAAAAAAGTTACGGATCATATTAAAAATATGACAAATCTTACTGGGATAGAATTACTTATTGGTTTTTCTGTTGAATTAAAATTTTAAAATACCACTATTAAGAATAATATTATGTTACGTAAAAACTACGTTAAAAAAACGTATTCCTAATATTCTTTGACTTTTTCTATTTCACGTTATTTTAATGATTGTTTCAAGTATCCTGTAAAAAGCAGGTGTTAGAAAAAATAAATATATTGTACATCTTACGTTCAGCGATGAGGTTTGCCATTCATTCCGAATTTCTTCATTTTTTTATTGGCACGGACTTGCATGTTTATTACATGCAATTGGTCTGCTGAAGAACTGGCAGAAAAATAGATCGTTTATTATGAATGAATTATTAAAAAAATATTTTTGTTATTTGGCTTTTGATGTATACCTACGTCTTTGTGTGTTTGTACTGTTTTGTTGTCTATCGAACTATAACGTTGTTACAATTACTCAAAAGCTTACGCTGTGTATTGATTTGAATACATAAATCATTTTTGGCTACGTACAAAATCATCAGAAATTATAATAATAATTCAACCAATATTTATTTTTCTCCACTTTTTTCACCCCGTTTCCGATCATTTCTTGATTTTAATATCAACAAGTTTCCCGAATTCTGAAAAATTGGTGCGTTAGGTGGGAATCTTCAGTGATCTAAAGCCATCTCCATCCATTTTACACGAACGCATTCAACCAAGTTCCTCCAAAATGAAACTAGAAATGTCGCATTTTGATTATAGCATATATTACCAAGATCATAACTGTATTTTTTTTCAGTGCCTACTGTCCTCTGAATAGAATTGGTATTTTTCCTAAATGTACATAATATGTTTGGTGTTTCAATAAATGATAGTTTTTTTTTTCTCGAAACAATACCACGTACAAAACAGTTACGTACAAAACAGAGTGGCTTGGGAACTAAAACGAACAAATCTATTTATAGTAATGCAATTTGAAACAAGTGTTCCTTTCTACTATTGTTTGTTAATTCGCAGAGAGACATGATAATGACCTTATAAGTCGAAAGACGCGAATTAACAAACAATAGTAGAAAGGAACACTTGTTTCAAATTGCATTATTATGGAATTCTACTACGTGTGCACCAACACAATAAATACTATTTATAGTACTTATTGAAATTCGACTGTGTCCATTCAAACTTCGATATTCTTCACAATGTTTCACATGAATTTCCTAGTCTGAAATTTCTGAAATTTTATCAAATTCTACACAAAGCATATTTTTCTATACTTAGTCAAAAAATAATCAAACTTAATTTGTTAGACTTTGACCGGATATTTAACATCTACGATTTAGAGATGATTAACATTTTTTCCTATTTAAACGTCTTATATTTTGCGATACGGACAATAAGACAAGACAGAATATAACACAGTAAAAAAGCCATTGCAATAATTAATCAAAATAAATAGATTGATAATGAAGATTAAAATATTTAACATTGTTTCATTGTAGAACACAAGAGCCAGTTAAGATTGAAATACACTTTTTATGTTTCCAGTCTTTTAAAATAATATATTAGTACGGACACGTTATATTTTCCAGCATGATTTAATATACCGTAAAAAAATATCGAGTCATCATCCTAAATATTACATATTTTCGAACCGGCTCTGTCGATCCATCTTCCTCCTCCTTCCAGGTCCGGCTCTGTTCTGCGTTACTGACAAGAGCTCAGATTAGGTGTGAAATGGGCCAGAAGTGACATTTTAGGCAACATTTATTTAGTTGGTTCAAAAATAATAGTAATAATAACACGAAGAAAGATGAAGTAGTGTTTCATTCTTACTTCGTAATAGCTTCCTCAGTTTGTTCTATAATGAAGATAGTTAATCTGTACGTTTGAAAGTGGGACACTTTTTTTTCCTACGTATTTTTATTTGTATGTATGATATTTTTATTTTATTTTATTTTATTACACCAATAAATTACAAATCTTATACATATTCTCATTGATGCTGCCCAACTAGGTATAACCTGTTCTAGGGCAAACATCTCACAAACATATCAATCATACTGAATCATATATACAATCACAAAAAGCATTCATCTCCTATATTAACACAATCACATTCATAACAAGAGAAACACTGCTGCAAACTGTCCATACATGAAACAACACACAAACAAACCATTTCTCCATATAAAACCAGAAAAAACAACACATCCCTCAACCACAACCATCACAAATCCCACACCACATACCAACACAAGTACCTATATCACCCCACATAAAACACAAAAACACAAAACAAATCATGGAACAAATCCTAAGATATCCTGCAATCTCTCCATTGGCAGATCAGACATCCACCCAGTGATTTCTCTAATCTTTAGAGGCATGATATTAAACAGTCTAGGTGCCATCCACACAAACTGCCGCTGTCCGAACACTGTAGATCTGAATGGAGTGATACAACTAAATGACACCATCTGTCTCGTGACTCTATTTTGCTGTGATCTCCTCCAACCCTGTCTAATTGTGTAAAACTGCACTAGAGCCTTCCTAATATATAGGTGTCTCACAGAAAGAATCTTCCTATCATCAAATAATTGAGTGGTTGGATACCTCCCCTGCAATTTAAACATTATTTTTAAACCCACTTATGTGACACATATGTATTATATCATGAAAATTACGTTGATAATAGTTTTTGTGACACAAAATAAGATGGACACTGCAGGTAGAGATATAATATAAATAGAAGCATTTCTTATAGATAACTGTTATTGCATTGTAAGAAACATTTATTGCATGAATTCACAATATTATAAAGCTCACTTTATCAGTTGGTCATAAGAATTGCTTTCAAAGCGCAGAAAGATGTCAAATATAAATGTAATTTTGACAGGGAATAAAGCTGTATATAAAAATATAAGTTATGAAACAAGTAATATTATACATAGATAATTTTTTTTTTTTTTCAAAATGTGATATTAATTATTTTTTTCAAACTATTTTTAAAAATGTCTCCTTAGAAAAGGCGTACTGGTGCCGATGAACGTTACCCCAGCAGCTCATCAAGAGTGAGACAAGAGTGAAGTTGTCAAGAGACAAAGAATGTGAGTATGTAAAAGGTGTTGGTGTTCTTGTTGACCGTGTATGAAATTATAAATAAATGCTTTCTTAAAGCAATGTTGGTTACATTACAAAAACAAAATCCTTAATGGACTGGCGAATTTTTTTCAAAACTATCCATTTTTCTCTAATCATGTCCACATTATATCAACGCATTGCCATTACTTGTAAAACCAACCCATTACCATTACGGCAATATAATTGGTCGGACATGTTGACAGCGCTGCGTGACGGCAGATATTGAAACTAAATAACATTTTGCGCGATATTTTAAAAGCCGTTTAATCAAAACTCAACAAAAGGATTAGCAGTGGACATAATTTTGAATGAAGAAGATCGGATAAAAAATATGATCCGGTAAACGCTGGATTGAAACACAACGTAAATAATAGTAGACTATACATCTGCCATAATAACAAAAACCCTCTTTTTATTTCTGGAAGTATCCAGATAATAATAAGAACAAAATATAAAGAGGAGAGGAAGCAAGCAGGGAATTGAAGATTTTTACAGTCCAGTGCATCCAAGATGGTCTTCTACAGGTACAACGTAAGTTCCTATGAAGGTATAATGAAGTAGAAAAATCTCCATCTCGTCTTTTAGTGATGGAAACATCTGCTAATCTGTCTGAAATATTTACCTAGGTACTTTTCGGTTGGAAAGACAATTAGTATAGTCGAATAAGATTTAAAATTATTCTCCTTTTGACCCACAACATTCATCTTAAAAAAAACAGGTTGGAAATAGTAAACCCTTCAAATTCAGAGTTAATGTGCGCTTACTGATATGATAAAAGATAATATAATTTATTTTTACACGTTGTGCAATTTAAAGACATTTTTTAAAGCGCTGATTACTCATAACATGTCTTCAAAGACGCCATCATACATGTTATTGTCTTTACATGTTATTATATAGTTTATCAATCGTTCAAAGCTCCTTGAAAAAATGTGTGTGTTCAGCAACCTTAATATTATGTATCCTCTCAATTAACGTCTTCAGCTTATGCAGCTTATGCAGCTTGCTCCAGCATCTGCTCTATCTTCAAAACCCATTCTGTAAGATCAAAATGTCTCAATAAGTCAAAGTTCCTATTATTTTTCAACTGACGTTTCTTGGTGAAAATTCATGTTAAATAAATTAGAAACAAAACACTTCTTTAGTATATCCATTGTGACTTTATTGGACGCGAGCCGGCTTTCAAGAGCTTCCGCTCTCATCATCAGGCTAGCATAAAGTCGTTTCACAATACTGCTAAAGCTCTGATTTTGTCACCAAGGTGTCTTGGGAAGTAGCATCGCGAAAGACATCGAGAGATTCGTTGATTCGAATGATTTCTCATTTTCTTTTTTTTCAAATCGTAGAGATTATGGATGTTTATTGATTTTATGTCCACAGCCAAAGCCACCACGTGTCATGCAATTTCTTTATTCTTATTTTTAGTTTTCCTCGCTTTCACCTTATTTATAGGATACGCTCCCCTGGTCCTCATCTTCCAAGTCCTCCTGACGCAGCTCAGCCATCCAATATCTATCAAAGATACTTATTTTCAAGCTCAGTACATTCCGCTTCTGAGGTTTGGTTAAGACTCACAGTTGCACAGAAACGCTGGGATGATTTAAGCATCAAACGGGTGACATTTTTTTCCGATACCGCCAATTCTAAACGCCTTCTCAAATCTTTTCATGCTAACTTTCATCGCATTTCATTGGAAAAATTACTTTTTTTTTTAAATAATTTCCCCTCAATGTTTTCTGGTGGATTTTTAAGATTGAGTCAATTTGACAGAGTTAAAGAAAGTCGCTTCCAGAATATTGTTTGTTAGTCATAAAATTATTTTGAAAGTTTATGAAAATCTCTTCCCAATTACAGAAAGTCCTTTAGATAATCAGACGTCGTTTAATTTTGAGAGATAAAAAATCAGTTTTAAAGTTGAGAGAGAATTTCGTTTTCTGAAAGCTTATTAGGGAAAGAATATACTTAAGTATTATTAAAAATATTATATTACTAGTTTTATATCCAGCTTCTTTCAGAAATAAAATATGTAATTAAAAAGAAAAAAAAACATAGTGCTGATCTCCTTAGTTACCTTCGCATGAAATAGTAAAATAAGGGGTTACAACTTTTATGAGAATGGTATAATACCACTGGGAAAGATTTTGTCAATTTTTCGTATTTGAATGTCTGTTTGCGTTCGGTTCATAATAGTAATTAAAACATTTAAGTGGTTTAGATGAAGAACGATACCAAAAATTAAACTTGAATGGACCGAACGCAAACTGATAAAATAATCTCTATAGCGCGTGCATATCAAAGAACAGCTGATTGATGTTACTTAAAATATTAACTACAGCAAGAAAAAAGTATGTTAATATGCTAGTTTTTTTGAGTGAGTTCATTAATTTGGACACCCTCTGTATGTGACGTGTATTGTTTAAGAGGTTATGTAGAATATAAATACATATTTACACACAAAATCAAATATTTATTATGTTATTATTATTTCCGTTATTTACCTGCGTTCGTTGGTTCTTATCGTAAACGATTTATCAAAAATTATTACGGGATGAATGCCCCCAGGACCATGTTGTGTAATATCGTCGAATATTTTGTTGCCAAAATATTTTTTGGAATATTACAAATAATAATTGGTAAATAGTGCCTTATACTTACTTATTATAATGTTACATTCATTATTTAAAACACAAAATGCCGGTTTCATAAAAGATAAAAAATTTTGATATCTTTTAAGTGATATGTGGATTGAATAAAGTATTTTATTATTATTCAGAGACTTAAACTCAGTTTAATTTCTTAACACCAGATATCATTACAAACAATATTTACCTATCATAAAGTGCGAGAATTGTTGTGTATATAATAAATTATCTTGGTAACCGTCGATCGAGAGATAATGCTTTGTAATGGTTGTTTATTGAACAAAAAAATACACAGCATAGCAAACACTTTCCCTGAGGAATTTTGAATATTTATTTTGACATTTTGAACGTTAACTTTATTTTTTTATGAAAACCCAAGAAATTGAAAAAAATAAAGTGATTTTTTGGCCAGAGTGATTACCAAATTTTTTTTTAATGAAACCAGTATTAAGATCATTAAATGCATCTAAAGGAGAGAACAAATTGCGATCTGATGGAATGGTGGATAGAAAAATGACAAGATAGAAAAATGATGTGGAAAGAATAGTCTCGATGGAAGAGTTTGACGTAAGGTAGAAAGAGATCATGGCATATAAATGAATAGGTTTTATCCAACATCTAATGGACAGATACCTCATTACTGAACTGAAGAATGTGAACGTCGCTTATTCGTTATGTTTAATTCTTGCCTTTTATAGAATACTCAGAAACCTAGGATTATCTTTAAAATATTTTGATAGTCCAGTAATTTTATAATTCAATTTTTGAGTTGTAAAAATTCGTGCTTTTGCGATAAACTCGCCATCAGTATATTATTTGTATTTAGTTTGAATATATTTCTCTTTAAAATTGTTTGCAATCAATCTAATGACATATGTAACATAACGTGCATAGACAATTCACACAAACCGAGCTAGTCCCAAACTAAGAGGAATCTTGTAATACAATGCACTAAACACATATACATGTAACACCCAGACCCAGGACAATTTGAAAAGGGTCATTTTTCATTTTGCCCTGGCCGGGAATCGAACTGGGGACCTCGTGATTCAAAGGCAAGAGCGTTAACTAAAATTAAATAAGTAATGAAAATATCGCGAAACTAGACTAACTCCATCTAGCGAGAAAAGTACTAAAAATGACAAGCCTTCAGGTATCTTTTTCGAATAGATCTTAGTTCTCTATAGCGAATCATATTATCGTTAATGTCCAACATACTGTAACTATGTACCTACTCGTACTTTAGTAATAATATCGGTGATATTTTTCTTCTTTCTTCCCTATACCTACATGCTTGTAGTAAGTAAAGAGTAGGTAAGTAGACATTTAATAGGAATTGTATTTGGAAAACTTATTTGGACAATCGCCAGTTTATTTTTACTTATACCTATAATAACAGTAGGTTCTTTTGCGAGAGTTTGAAATTATATATTTGATCAATGTCCAAAATCTTGATATAGGAAATTAAGCAATCTTTCAGTTAGTGTAATAAAAATATTGCTCTGCGGATATTTCTAGTGATGGGATGAATATGCCACGAGAATCCGGTTTCTGTCAATCCGGTTTAGTCGTTAATAAAAATAATATAGAAAACTGTCGTGAATAATGTGTTCTGCAGTGTTACTCTTGACAGAATCTAAATACGATCTTAATTTTGTAGTTCTCTTAATCATTCGACATGTGAAGGGACTATATTCGAAAATACCGCTCTACTGCAAGATTCATATGCATGGATTTTTGACAAAGACCACTTAGCACGTCGTAGAATTAAAATCGAGACAAGATCGTATTAAATTGTGTCAAGAGAAACCCTGTTGTAACATTGTACGAAAATCAGTTGGAATTTCGGTTCACTTAAAAGATCGCAAAAGGCACGATCAATATAGTGAGCCAAGCTACCTTTTTATGAAGAAGGTAGGTATTAAAAATATCTTGAAAGTAGATTTTGACGAGGGACTTGAACTGTGGCTCATACGTAGAGCTGAAAAGACTGGCTGAGAATAGGGAGGAATGGAAAAAAAATCCATACCTACTCGTTGCAGACCAATCCAATGGATTGTAACTCATTATATTATTAAAAATAAAAATAAAAATAAAATAATCTTTATTGTGAAATAAACAATATAACACAAATGGCGGGTTTATTGCCTTTAGGCAATTTCTACCAACCAACCAAAAGTGAGAGAGATACAAGACACAATTAAAATTGATGTACACATCCAAGTACACAAAAGAAAAAAAAAAAGACGTAATAAAAAACAAGTAAAATATATATAGGTACATACAACCAAAGAAGGCATAAGCACCAAAAACAAAAAAGCATAACAAAATAATATAAATAGATCAAACACAAATACACATATACATACACACACACATACATATACACATATACATACATATATATACATATATATATATATATATATATATTCATATATAGTGGTGAGGGGAGGGAGGGGAAGGGATATGGTTAAGTTGAGTTATTGAGAGAGAGATAGTGATGTTTCAGTCTGCTTTTGAATATAGAAATAGTAGGAGCAAGTCTGATCAATAAGGGTAAATCATTCCATAACCGAGCTGCATGTATAGTGAATGAAGATGTAAAGAAGGATGATCTGTGAGTGGGAATGGTCAACGTACCAAGTGCACCAAAACGAAGAGGCAAACCATGAGATGCCAAAGGTGTAAAACGAGACTTTAGGTAGTTCGGAGTAGTTGGATTGTGGAGAACATTAAAGAGAAGACAAAGAATATGCAGATTTCGACGCTGTGACATTTTTAACCATTTGAGCTCGTTGCGATAGTGAGAGATGTGATCAAATTTACGAAGCCCGTAAATAAAACGAATGCATATGTTTTGTAAGCGCTCAAGTTTTATTTGTTGTTCGTTAGTGATGTCCAGGTAAGCTACATCCGCATATTCCAGCAGAGGGAGAAGTAGAGTTTGGGACAGAAGAATTTTAGTCTCTAAAGGAAAAAAGTTTTGGTGACGTTTAAGTGAATGGAGACTAAAGAAAAACTTACGACTAACCTCTCCAATCTGGGGCTGCCAGCATAAATTTTGGTTGAAAAATAAACCTAGGTTCTTGACCTTTTTTGAAAGAGGAATTTCAGAATTATTAAGGTATAGCTTGGGTAATAACTCCGATCGAATTTTAGATAAGAGGCGGGAACTACCAATAAGAATAGCTTGAGATTTAGAAGGGTTGTGTAATAGACCATTTTGCTGTGCCCAGTGAGAAATGCGGTCCAATTCACCGTTTACGTGACTAAATGCAAGCTGAGCTTGATCCAACTCGAAGTGTGAATAGATTTGTAAGTCATCTGCGTACAGATGATGGTCAACATCTATATGTTCGACAATTGAGTTGATATAGAGCGAAAATAAGAGAGGTGATAGGATTCCGCCTTGAGGAACTCCTGCCGTCAGTGGCAACCAATCTGATGTTTGACTATCATTCATTTTAATAGATTGAGTCCTATCTCTTAAGTAAGAATCAAACCAGCGAATTGTGCTGTCGGAGAGATTGTAATATTTTAATTTTGCGAGAAGTATGTCAAAGTCGACAGAGTTAAAGGCGCTGCTGAAATCAAGTAGTAAGAGAAGGGTGAGTTTTCTTTCTTCCATAGCGCCTCGTATATCGTCAGTCACTTTGACAAGGGCAGTAGTGGTGCTGTGCCCACTACGGAAACCTGATTGAAAGGGAGAGAGTATGTTATGAGAAGTGAGATGGTGGACAAGTTGTTCATGAACAACCTTCTCTATGACTTTTGAAAAAATGGGAAGAATTGAGATAGGACGGTAGTCTCCTTCCGTTATAGGATTAGATTTTTTGGGGAGAGGTATAACGTGAGCTTTCTTCCAAATGGAAGGAAAAGTACCGGAATCTAGTGAGAAATTTACAATGTGAGTTAGTATTGGCAATATAGGATCAATGATAAATTTAACGAATATTACGCTCACGCCATCAGCTCCAATCGACTTGGAATGGATTGAATTGACAAGCTTACGGATGGTATCATTAGATACATGAGAGAAATGAAATATGGGTTTACCAAAATCAGGCAGGTTTTGAATATATGAGAGAGTGGAGTTTTTTATAGATTATGACAATGATAACATAAAAAAATCTCTCTCACAAAAAAAAATTATGGAAAAAAAACATTTGTTTCTTGTTTTTATTCAACAGCAGAATTTTATGTGACAGCATACCTGAGTGATTTGTGCATTTTCGTTATTGTATCACAAAAACATTAGGTGACTATATATAGGTCGTAGGTGACTATATATTAAAAAAAAAGTTTTAAATTAATTATACCTTAATTTCCAAAACATTAAAAAATCGGTTTATCGATATGAAATGTCCATATTATGTTTCTTGTTATGATTTTTTTTTAATAGCTATTAACCGTACGATGTTGAAATAAATAAATAAATTGATATTAATTGTAATGTATTGGTGTTCACACTGGAGTTTTTTTAGTATTGAATTTAGGTGCGTCCTTTAAGACTTTGTGTAAATCAAAACGTTATTATTTTACTCGCACCCTAATCGAATCTATCACTCACAAGAAAGGTTATTAAAAAACGAATTGAAAAATCATGACAATAACCGAGTTTCCGGTCTCCATATATCCGTTATCCAAACGACTATCTTAATTCACCACTAGATATTTTTCTGCTTATTGAAGAAATGAATCCGTTATGAGTGTATTTGGCTTCATCCATGTTAGATATATATTTTTTAAAAAAGTGACTATATTTTTGAAAATATTTTTCTTATCATTTGTTATTATTACTGGTATTAATAATTTTCAATATCTGTGACATTTTTATTGTTTGAAAAATTACATATATATTTCATAAATTTTTGGTTAAGTGTTTGTTACGATTTTGTATATT
The DNA here is from genome assembly GCA_947579605.1 of Athripsodes cinereus. Taxonomy (NCBI): domain Eukaryota; kingdom Metazoa; phylum Arthropoda; class Insecta; order Trichoptera; family Leptoceridae; genus Athripsodes; species Athripsodes cinereus. The sequence goes on from OX388321.1 coordinate 2,644,790, forward strand.
GTGATATTGTTTTTGATGCTCGCGTTCGATGTAAAATAGTTCTTTGGAAAAAAATTTCACTCAAAACTTTTACTGATTATTTAAATAATTATAATTTTAATTAATTTTTATCGAGAGATCCAGAGTTCGAATACTTGCATATACTTTGGAGATACTTCGTCACACTAATAACCATACTACCTACTTATTACACTTTATGATGGTGTACTTACTTATGTAGGCTTAACTCATTACTAATACACCATTACGGCATATCCCACAAGTGGGGTAGCCAAAAGACAAGCTGCGTGTAATATACATGCAAGCCATCTTTTCTGTGCCAACAAAAATTAAGATATTCATGATAAGTGGCAAACCTCATCGCTGAATTTGAGATGTGAGATGTCTTTATTTTTTATTATTTTTCTCATTAAATAAGACTATAACATAATAATTATATTTTAATAAATACATAGGTTAAAAGTTTGTTAAAAATTATTTTAGAATAACGCGAATAAAAAAATAAATAAAAAGAAATTGTAGAATATTTTATCAGTAGAAACATTCAAAAGCAACTCTCGTATTTAAAAAAAAAGGCATACGAAGTCCATTTTACAATAACCGAATATAAAAAATGCATTGGATATTTTTTTGAAATAATTTGTTTTCAAATAAATTGGGCATATCTCTGTGCTTTTTCGTAAAAACGAACTTCGCGTTGGAAGCTGTGTAGGTACTTGCCTTTTTTTGAAAATGGCTATTTTCAAACAACGATACTCGATGGAGTGGTCAAGTTGTTTCAAAAATGATTCAAGTCCACATTTAATCAATTTTATCGAGTGGCAATTTTATTCTATGTCGGTACCTAGTAGCAGTAACGCCATCCACTCGTTTACGAGTGATCTGAGGGTGTGGCAATAGTCGTTCGAACAATTGCACGTATTGTATCTACTATATACATAATGTTACATGTTAGGCATAAAAAGGGATTGCAGCTCGATCATAGAATGATCGACAGTCTAATACGATACGGATATAACTGTCAATATTATTCTAGCTCAGGAAGTCCCATTCAAAGAGAATGATATTATTTAATGTGCTCATTTCTTCCTTCTACTAAGATTTTTCACTGTAATGAAACAAATTATTGCTTGGTTTATAAAAAAAAATTAAACGATAAAAGGTATAATTTTGTTTAAACGTGCATGCTGTAAACACGCTAAATTAGAATTGGGAGGTTAGCATGACCAGATTAATGTGTTTTTTTTTATTCTTTTATGAATATTTTGTCAATTGTCTTTGTGTAGCTCTGCGAACTAAATAAATTTCTCACTAATCATCTCATCTACACACATGAGATTTTATGCCAGTAAATTTAGAGTATTTTTCAAGTATTCGATTAATCAGCATATCAATCAGTAGAAGAAGTCCATGAACGATATTTCATGAAGACTTTTTGTAAATTATGAAAAAAAAAGAAAATTATATTCTTGTGGAAGAAAAAAGTATTAAATAAATAGAAATGTTTTAACTGTTAAAGTTTCTAAGATTCTGGAACAGAAGATGGACGAGATCCAAAAGACATCTGCACTTTAACAAAGTGGTCGGTCGGTGTGGCGCGGAGTTAACGCTCTTGCCTTTGAGTCACGAGGTCCCGGGTTCGATTCCCGGCCAGGGCAAAGTGAAGAATGACCTTTTTCAAATTGTCCCGGGTCTGGGTGTTACATGTATATGTGTTTAGTGCATTGTATATGTGTGGATCGTCGCGTTAGTATCCATAATACAAGATTCGTCTTAGTTTGGGACTAGCTCGATCTGTGTGAATTGTCTATGTATGTATGAATGTAAATAGTGAAAAAATAAAATGTTTCTTGTAATTTTAATCGCTTTCATTAATTTATTATTTGCAAAAATAAACAAAAAGAAATAAACTATAAGAAAAATGTTTTATTCGACGTCCTATGTACCAATCATTTACATCCCGTTTTTTACTTTTGTAAAATAAAATTCGCACAATCTACTTGGAGTCCCTACCTACTCGTACCTATACATACAGTAATAATAATATGTATGTAGGGACAACAAAGGATTTTATGAAAATCGAGAACAATTGTATTGAAATCGATCGCCATTTCAATCTGCCATGATGGAAAATGAAAATATCTCGATGACTGTGTGTTAGAGATGTAATTTGCATTATGTAAAAACTCTCCGATATTCGGTTTATTCTGCTAGGTTTTTATTGTTTTATTGTAGTTTACAATTCATTTAACATCACACCGATTAAAAATGTCATTGTGGAAGTACTTAAATTCATGAAGTTTTTTATTTTATTAATTTAAAATGAACCTCCATCAAGTACCGTCGGTAAATCATTTTTTTTTTATTTTTTGTAGGTACGAGTATATCAATTGAATTCAATTCAATTTCCAGCACCTGATGATGCGAACTCGGAGTCCGCGAAACCGGTCGTGCGTTAGTCTTACTCAACAGTAGGTAGCACAAAAAAAAATAATAAAAAATATTTATTTTATTTTATTTGATAATTCAATTCAATTTGTTTATATCCTAAAATAAGCATAATATAAAATCAAATACAACTAAAACATCCACATCCACTACAGCTAATTCTATTTTTCCACCTCACTAGGCTAAGAAGATATATTTGGCTGAGTGGAATGGTGCTCGGAGACGTGGACGTCCGAGAATTAAATGGCAAGATCATTTAAATAAAATCCTACAGGACGGTCACGTGTTGAGCACATTGAACAGGAGAGCATGCATGAGGAATTGTATGACAGTGGCGGAAGCGAAAGATGTATGCAAGGATAGAAGGAAGTGGCGCTCGATCCTTTCTGCCTACCCCGCGAGGGAAGCGGCGTGATGGTATGTATGTATATATGCACTAGGCTAAAGCCTGTGTGGAGGCGGACAGTACAGTCAGTAACATAAAAAACAAATTTTGACATAACAATTGGTGCAGGAAATTAATCGATGCTGGAGAAATATAAACAAATAGATAATAGTCAACAAATATCAATAAAGCCAGGTTGATTAAAAGATTAGAGATAAAATGTATATAGGATAGGAAAAAAAGATAAATATTAAAAATATAAGGATGAATACAAAATATCAAAGTTCAAATTTGGGAAAATTTTGATTCAATCGGTAATTGATGTAATCAATTCCACAAATAAATAACTACAAATATACACGGTTGCCCTATACATTACATTAAACATTTAGTTAATGTAAAAAAATACTTACTTACTTTCCGTGTCCATAATCATCTATACTCTGTCCCTCCAGTAGTTCGCAGCCAAAATGGCATTGTCGTTAGCTCGCCATAGATCTTCCTCAGAGCACCCCCCTCCCATAAGCGGGCAATTCAGCAGGTGTGTCATGTTCTGGGTTTCCCCACAGTCGCACTTCACATCCTGGCCGGCCTCCAGCATTCCCCATCTGTCCAGGTTCACCCTGCATCTTCCTACGCCTGTCCTCAGTCTGTTCAGGGATTTCCAGGTTGCATATGGTAGTTGGTGACCTGTTGGAAGTTCCTCTGTTGGTTTGGGTAGATTTTCATTTCCCAAGTGTTCTTTCCACAACTCAACTCTTCTCCCTTTGCTGGTTGAGGTTGATACCGTTGGGTTCCTGAGGAAGCTGTTTCTAGACTTGAGCCTTGAGGGCGGGGGGATGTGGCCATATAGCGGATGTCGAGGGTCATCTTGCTGTCTCCTTTTTTCCTCCTCAGAGGCTACCACTATGTAAAAAAATGTGTCTACCTTTTATCTATTCCACAACTAAATATTTCGAATTGTTGAACTATTGAAGGGAACAAAGACAACGTAATGCCTCTAACATGTGATTATTATTTAGTATATTTCACTTTCTGTTGTGTTTTCAAAGCATAATATAAATTTACCAAAATTAAAATTTTGTGTTCGTCGGTAACCTGGCGGTAGAGTCTCGACCTCTATAACATGAGGTTTGCGATTCTATCCCAGGTTCCGGCAAACTCCCCTTTCACGATACAAGCTTTTAGCTCTCTGTGAAAGGTGAATAAGGTTTTATTAGAATCTCACCGAATATCCGGTACAAAAATTCGTATCACCAACCATGTAATGCACATTGTAAACACTACGCTCTTGTTTTGTATTTTCCTGTGTACATTATTATTATTATTATAAATGCCTTTTGTATTGTTGTATTGACTTTATATCGAACTGAGTCCATACAACATACATAGAGCTAGTAGTAGAGTATAAAATTTTATTTGTCTTCGATGTGTATGTATAAGACTTGAGGCACTTAATTTTTGTCGTTATTACCTTTTTTACGAAAGCTCTCTTCGTAAACAACGTAATGTGTTGTGTAACGAGTATGGGTTTCTCCTTAAATATAAAAGCTTATACATGCATTCGATATTTTAATTCATTTTTTGTTTTATTTATTTTGAATTATGTTGAAGCTGTAATGTCACTGGCTGAAAATTTTGACAGACAAAAAGAAAGGAAATAGTGATGTTAATTCGGTACCCCGTTCGGTACCCCGTTCGGTACCCGTTATTAAATACTCGTTACTTTTAATTACGGGTACATACGCAGTATCGGTAAAAAAAATTAAATGTCTGTAATAATAGATACTTTGATGACGGGGGAGGAGAGGGGTAGAATTTTGAAGGGTGAAGTAAAAATTACCGAATTATCTTCCGGTTCCAATACAATAAATAGTCGGTACAAGTATCAATCACCCTATCATTTCGAAAATAATACATTGGTATAAAATACATATTTGTACGCTAGATAAAATTATAATAAATTTAGGGTCCTATAGGATAAATGTTACAATTTATTATTATAAAATAAGTAGGTACTTATTTTTTGGATTAAAATTTTAAATTTTTTTTACAGTGATTGCCTCCTAAATAAAAATGTTTTTTGAAAAAAAAATGTTTTAATTTAAATTATAATTTTTTAGTGCGTACAAAAATATTAAGCTCTCTCTACTCCACAAAATAAACAATATTAGGGTAAAGAGTGCATCAATTGGCCGCGTACGATTTCGTTATAATATTCTTGTTTTTTTTTCAATTGTTAAAATGTATGTTTAGTTACGGCAATTATTTAGTTCCCAAAACTCAAATAAATCCATTTATTGTTCAATTAAAGAAAAGCTTTTTGGAATACCTACATACTTAAATCGCTAAAGGCGGGTGGTCAAAAAATACAATAATTTACTATATAACCTTGAATTCATCGATGAGATATTGACTGATTGACATATTTTATCTTGGTGTAGATGGGACGGCTTGCATTTTTTACATGGCTAGTCTGCTGGCTACTCATTTGCGCGGTATGCCGTGATGTTTTTTGGTATTTTTTTGGGAACAGTAGTCTTCACTGCCTATCGAAAAGTTTAATCAAATAATTTTCTTGAAGCAAACTTCTGAATTGATAAGTAAGCAATGGTCGGGACAAGAATTATGGTATTAATTTGTATATGTAATAAAATACGCGTGTATTGATGTCTGAGGACGAGTACCAAAAGGTATATACTAGATAAAAAAATATATATATTGACAGGTATATGTATAGTTCGACCCTCCAGTTTAATAAACTAAAAATTCAAAATTATTATATTCCAAAATGTAACTTTTAAGTCTTGGAACAATATGGCGGTATTCTGAAAACTCAAAACAAATATATGCTTCTTATAGAAATTATTAATTTTTTGATCTTCTTTTTGTTTGTGGTATTGTAAGATTATAAGCAAAAAATATATATATAATGAGTTACAATCCATTGGATTGGTCTGCAACGAGTTTTGACTTATTTCTCCACTCCTCCCTATTCTCAGCTAGTCTCTTCAACTCCATATATGAGCCACAGCTCATGTCCCTCTTCAGTTGGTCCATATAGGCGTCTCTCGGTCGACCTCTGCCATAAATATAGATTGTTAAAACTTTTACTTGGTGGTCTATGGAACAGCAACGCTTTACCACTCAATAGGTAACTTTGATGGTGACTAATTGAAAGTGAAATAAAATGCCACAGTGTATTATTTGTAGGATTTCGCATCGCATTGTTTACACAGTAAATTTGCATAAATATCCAAAAACTTATCAGCTAGACAGTCACTGCAATATTTCCTCTATTTTCACCATTTTTCACGGTGGAAAATCTTCTTAAGTAGAATTATTATTATTTTCATTACTATCTGTCTAAATTTTTATAAAATACACTCGAGGTGAAGGAGAAGGGGGTTGGTTCCATAAATAGGGATGGGGAGTTTACCGTACTATGACAACAATAATTTTTTTTTTTACAACACTCTCTTATATTTTGAAATTTAATAAATTTTAGGCATGTGTAATAGGGTCGATGTGTTACATCGTTTTTTGTTGACGTCATATTTTTTTTTATCTCACAAATCAATATAATAATTCAAAATTCTTGATGCAAATAAGTTTTATTAATCGATCCATTCATATAAAGATGTGTTTTTGATTTAAAACATTGTAGAAATATCAGTGTCAACACGTGACCGTCCTGTTATAATATATTATGGTCTTGCCGTTTGATTCTCGGACGGCCGCGTCTCCGTGCACCATTCCTCTCAGCCAAATATAATATTTTCTTGGTCATTCTATTCTCATTCATACTTTCTATATGCCCAAACTATTGTAACTTACTAACATTCATCTTTGTTATTTCTCTACATACTCCACAAAAAATGTGGATGTATACATAAACATCAACCATGGCTGTTGAATGAGCGATGATTTTTTGACGTTTTAACATCCCTTTTAACCTATAATAAAAAAGAACATAATCAATTTGTTTCGTTTACACATTTCATCAACTTCTCATTTCATTTTGACGTATATTTTTTCGGGGAAAAAAGTTAATCATTTTCAACAAATTAAAAATACTACCAAGCTACTTACTTACCTGTCTGCTTCTCTTTCCCCAACACATTTCCCATCTCTCTCACTCTCTCTCTATTTTCCACTCTCTCAATTTCAAGCAGCATCCATCACTCGACCTATGGACGGGATTTACTAACTAATTTAATTTCGAAAATGTCGTCAGAGCTTTCGATGTGCTTCGAAATAAAACCAATTGATGAACTGCTGCTTAGAAAATGTATTTTCCGACTACATATTAAGTCATTATAAAGTTTGGATTTAAAAGGAAGATATGTATGTATGAAAACTTTATTTTACTATTCCTCGTTGTGGCGACGAAAAGTTCAAATAGTATTTTATTATGAGGGCACAAAAAAACACAAACCGATTTTTTTAATTTAATCCAAGAATTTTAATAAACTCAAACAATTGAAGAGAATATTGTCTTGAGTTAAGAATAATTCTTTCGGTAAATACAAACTATTTAAACAATTTTCTTGACTGAAAAGGTTTTTTTTTCAATATTAGCCTGATGATGAAAGCGAAACCTCTTGAAGGCTGGCTCATTATCAATAAAGTCACTGAGAAAGTTGTAAATAAGAAGTACTTTATTTTTAATAATTTCACTACAGCTGTGTTACGTTTTCTAATACCTATACTTATTTCTAGGTTCATTTTTAGACATTTTTTAAATTTGATCCAAACAGCCCCACAATAATTTAGAATTTGAGGAGCAGATCATCGTCAAACTGTTAAAGTATTTCAGTGGATTAATTTTCTTATTTTTAATACAAATTCTAAAATTATCACACGAAAATACACGCTTTTTAAGAGGCAGAAGTTATATTGCAAGATATTCAAGGTTTTAGAGTACCTTCTTATGTTAGCAAGTATCAAAAGTACCAATGTAAAAATAAGGGAGAATTTCTTACACACGGTATCTCCTAGGTACCTTTGTATATACACACTCCAGGTTCTACGCTTTTCATCCATCTTCCTGTAATTTGTCTCCTGAAAGATAAATCATTCTGAAACTGGAAGGAATGAATACCTCCAAGACAAGAAGGTTATATTGTAAAATTGGAATGAACAAAAAGACCCGCTGCTTTTCTAGTAGAACGGTTAGTACCTATGTAGGTACAATGTACCAAGTAGCTCTGTACATTATATTTATCTTGGTCTTATAATCAACTTTGTAGTACATTATTTTTAAAGGTGTAATGAGTAGGTACCCTGCAATTATCCGGTTGGAACATTGTAACGATATCATTTAATAGAAAATGATTATATCGAGTCAGCAAATAGGAATGTCTTGTATTAGAATAGTCGCAAAGTGAAATATACTATGTACTTTTATTCAGTGACCAGGTTTCAACATGTTATGTCTTTTTCAAACTTGAAAAAGTCGAAAGACATAACATGTCGAAACCTGGTCACTGAATAAAAGTACACAGTAAAACTCTACAAAGTTTTTTGTTTTTATTTACATTAAATTATGGAGTTCTACAAAATAAACAATTATAAAATTCATATTTTGAAATATACTTTTTATAATTGCACTGTTAAAGACATACGTTGTCTTTATTCTGTTCAATAGTCACACAACAAGAAATATTCATTTGTGGAATTAAAAAAAGATTCATTGATTTTTTTCCACAACTGAAATATGTTCTATATAATATACAAAGGGAATCGTGTTTTTCTTATATGTATTTGTTTTTGGAATTGAAAGTGTGTCGTTGATTGTGGGTATTATCAATAAGTAAGACCATGTAAACGGTCACGTGTTGAGCACATTGAATAGGAGAACATGCATGAGGACTTGTATGACAGTGGTGAAAGTGGAAGGTGTAGGTATGCAAGAATAGGAGGTTGTCCTTTCTGCCTACCCCACGAGGAAAGCGGCGTGATGTAACTTGTATATTATGTATGTATTTTTATTATGTATGTTTATTAACATTGACACATTTCCAAATTTGTTTTTATATTTTACCAAATAATTTAAGCTTATTTCCTTACCCCGTGAAAAGGCCAGTAAAGAATAGGTCTCTGAATATCCAAGTGTGCTTTAAAAGGTGTTCATGTTTTATTTGTATAGGTGTTCATGTGTATTTCCTAAAAGAAGTCGGATAAATTACTCTTATAATCTTCGTCGTCTCCATCGGGCCCTCAATTCTGAGGGTCGTGACCATCATACCTCGTTCTATAGACCATTTGTCTCCATCTCGAGCGATACTAAGACATGTGCAGGAGCTTTATGGGGCCTCCTTAATTTGGTCACGCCATATTTGGTTTAAAATATCTCCAAATATTAATTATTCGTCGAAATCAATATGCGTTACATCTCTGATTATTTAGAAGACAACAATATGTTAGAACTCATTTATCTCTTAAATAATATTATTATATTAATAATATGACTTGGCTAATTTCAAAGCGGGGAAATTGGGGGCGTGAATGTCAATTTCGTAATATTAATATTTACCGAGGGGGAATGATTGAATTGTGATGTTCTAAAGTGTCTCCAATTTTGAATACATTTTTTTATTCAAGACCTGTCTGTAATTTATTTTAGGTATAAATATGTCAGTTTATTTTTTTTTATTTTTAAATACGAATGAATTTGACGTGTTGAAAATAAATTACATCTTTTGTGAGCTATGTATATAAACGACTATACATAATAAATAATTATATGTACATTATAAAATATGTTTACAGCGTACAAAACAAAATTATGTTAAAGGAACCTTTTTCTGACACCAGCAACCTTAGTTTCTGTTTTGAGGTATTGTTTATTATTGAATAAATTCATATTATTCGAAAATATTATCTTCCCTTTAAACGTTCTTTATATACTTTTACATTAATACGATTTTGTGGCTTACATATTTTATGTTCACTATAACTATATTTTAATAGCGAACACAAAAAAAAAATTAACTCAAAAGGGGTACATATATTTTTAAATACTTTACTTACCAACCCGCTTACCGCCGTATCAATGATAGGCTTCGAGCTATAGGAGTCCCGAACGTGTGTAAGCAAATATCCGTAAAATTTTATCCAAAAACTCTTAAGCCGTACGTCTCAAGAAAAAATCATATGATAAAAAAGTTGCATGCGTCTAAATAAGTTTTCACTTAAAAAATAAATTACGAAAGTTAGAAAAAAAGAGTATTTTTTTTTCAGTTATAAGGAAAAATTATTCATAAATAAGTAAGGACTTCTATGGGACAGGAACGAGTCATTATTATCTATAGAGGTAGACAATTTAGAAAAACTGAATTGTCTTCAGCTATGAAAAATTTAATAAATAAGTTCGCTGACAAAAAGTGTATATTTGATAAGCATTGTTAATATTATAAGTAACTTGTAAATTTATGTATTAATAATTCTTTTAATTCAATGCGAGCGTTTTTGTTTCTTTTATGAAATTTTTTAACCCTTCATTTGGGGCCCCCAACAAGACCCGTCTAAGGCTCGCTACGCTACTGCCTGTTGTGTATGGTATTATAGAAATTCTTAGTATTTTGTCTGGTTAAATATGAATAAAATAAATACTTATTCTATGTTTGAAGTGGATACAATTGAATATTAGGTTTTCTTTGATGCCACACCGATCAAAAATAAATACTTTGGTAATAAAAATGGTACAATATTGAATTTCGGTGGTACAAAGATGTAGCAAATAATGGGGACTGTGTTCTTACTCATACATACATTATCAGAAAAGATATTATATGTAGTTTTTTGGTATACAGGAGTGATTGATCCTGGCTGGGTCAAACTTGGAAAACGTGAAATAAAGTCACCTAAAAAGATCACCGTTGTTTTGCCTACAAGGCTTCCGACAACTTGAACTTTCCATTTTCACACAAAAAACACAATAGGGTCAATGTTGGTCAATGTCAATGGGTAATGTTGTGGAAACCAAAAGACGTTTTGAATATAGGAAGCGAATTTCTACACTGTTCATTAGGAAAAAGTATTTTAGGGCAATTAGTTTGAAGTCATATTTGCAAATTGCCAAGCGTACATATTTCTACTTCCATATTTCTTTTGATAATTCTAATTTGATACAATAATACAGATTTAAAAAACTTCGTATCTTTTTTCTTCGCAATTCCTGTTCAATACTCAACATAAGTATGAGTTTGAGCTGCTGACTGAAGGTAGAGTCTCGGCCGCGTGAACAAGGGGTCCGTGGTTTGATACCAGGTGCCGGCAATCTCCCCTTTCACGTCACAAGCTTTTAGTAGCTTACTGTGAAAGGTGTATAAGGTTGTATTTGGATTTATAACAAAACTCAGATATATCTTCAAAAAAAATTGAGTCTCATTATATTTATCCATGTTTATTTGACCAAGTCACAGTCACCACCAACTCTTCTTATGTTGTCTTAGGAGATTATCGTCATTTTTTTTTATCTTCACAAACTCTCCACTCAATTGGGTACCCTTTTTATCTATCTGTGCTCTTTAGATTTAGCAACATGTTTAAATTTGTCACCCGCTACTCCATCAGTTCTATGACTTACATTTCCAAAGCTATTTCTAAGACTAGTGTATCTCGTGTAAACGATATAATTTAACATAATAATTTCTCCACTCAATTGGGTACCCTTTTTATCTATCTCTCCACTCAATTGGGTACCCTTTTTATCTATCTCTCCACTCAATTGGGTACCCTTTTAAACTCTCCACTCAATTGGGTACCCTTTTTATCTATCTGTGCTCTTTAGATTTAGCAACATGTTTAAATTTGTCACCCGCTACTCAATCAGTTCTATGACTTACATTTCCAAAGCTATTTCTAAGACTAGTGTATCTCGTGTAAACATCAGTATAATTTAACATAATAATTTCTCAAATATCAAGGATTTTTATTCATGTAGGTACAAGTTGCGGACATATTATTATTATTATGGAATTAGTAGTAAAAGGAATGAACGGACAGTGACAGGATGAAACGGAATGTAGAAGACAAGTTGTGGTCAACGCCGGTTCCTCCTTTAGATCAATAATGTGACGCACGTTCTTTTTATAAATACTCTGACTATAATTTAATTATAATTTTTATTTTGACGTTTCTTTCTTCTGTTTGAAAGTTGTAATACATATTGAATGACAAATTCAAGTGCCTGAAATGTAAGGTCTGCGGACAAAATGCTAATTTCAATTCAATAAATTAATGTACACAAATACTTGTTATTTTTTTTTGTAATTGTATATGATTGTATTTAACATACCAAATGCCTTCGCCATAAATATGTGATAAGTGAAGAAAATAATTATATCTTTTAAGGGATGATTACATAGTGTTACATTATGTCTTTCTCAGCTCTTCTACTTTTTGCTTCTTCTCGCAGATTTGCATAATGTTACACCGTTTAAACATGATTCTTCAATGTCTGATAGATAGAATGAGTTAGAGGATCATGTTTACACAATGTACGTAACATTATGCGTTTCTCACTTGCATACTTCGACAAGATTTTGTACAATGTTACATTGAGTAAATGTGATATTCCAATTGATATGTCTGATTGGTATTGTAATTTGCACGATTTACGCAAACGCAGTGAAAGAGAAAAAGGAAATATTGTAAACGATCTCTCATTCAAATACATTTTTTTTTTCAAAAAAAATATGACATTCATATTGTTTTTAAATGCAGTGCATCTTATTATTCGTTTTCATGGACAAATAATAAGGTGCACTGCATCAAAATCAAGAAATGAAATCGATATTTTTAATACTGTTAAATTTTTTTTTTAATTGTACAATACTCCCATATTTGCGATCCACAAACCGCCTCTGGTTGTAGCGGATAGTAACATTAGACATATTGCTATCTAGTACAGTATAATTTTATCAAATGGAAGACAAGACAGAAGTGAAAGATATAATTCATACATAGAATGTGAGAGCCTTGAGAGGGACAGAAGGAGTATGGGGGAGATAATATGTACATATTAAAGAAGGAGAAGTTGGGCAGATGAGGAATGTTATGTGAAAGAGGATGGACGTAAACAACATGTAATTATAATAATATGTAAACTTTATTAAATGTATTTGTTCTTGTATGTTTTAATATTTCTTTCACTCGGCCAAGGTAAATACAAAACGATTTTACTTACCCATAAAATACGATTAAAAAATACAAATCGAGACGATCAAACAAACTGACAAAATCCGCGACCTGGGAGTCATCTTAGATCATAAAATGGTACTAGATCACCACGTAAACACAATCATCAATAAAACTAACAAAATGTTAGGATTACAGTGCATTGCGAACCTGTAAACCATTTGAATATTCATCTTCAATCAAAATTGTACGTGAGGAGCATCCTAGAACTCGCATCTTCTGTTGGGTCTTCTGATTATTTAACGTATATTTCGAGATATGAACGAGTTCAAAATCTGTTTCGAAAAAACGGTTTAATAAAATATTCTTGAAAAAATTATTTTTCTTATTAATAATTATTAGATACCTAGTTACAAATTTGCTAAAATTAATTCCAGTTTTATTTTTAACAATGGGCATGACAATAATACTCTGAGCGAAGTCCGTTGTATAACTAGTATCAAAATATCGTTGACACAACATCATACAACAATCAATTAAGAGAAAGGGCTGTTCTGATGAAGGGGTGGGTTCGATTAACGTTATTGAATAGTTAGTACCCTTATACACAGTGGTATAGATTTGTAGTATTAGTAGTTGGAGAGGAAGATAATTATTAGGCTGGTGCTAAATTCTCCTTATCTAGTGATTAACGCATAAATTTCACATTACATTTAGAGTTATTGGCATTTAATTTGAACCACCGCTATACTATGGTAACGCCAATGGCCTAATTTCAATTCAGAGCCGAACAGAAACATCTCGACTTTTGAAAACGGTTGATTATTTTTTGTTTTGAATTTTAAATTTGTTCTTTCTCTATGTGCCACAAGAAAGTGACACAAAGATAAGAAGGATAATGATAAATTTTCTATATATTTATCTTTACCCTGACGCCCTGTCTTGGATCTGGATGTTGCATGTATAATATGTGTATCTTCGCCCTAGGACCTATGATACAAGGTTCACATATTAGTTTCGAACAAGCTTAATCTTAATGCTTGTCCATGTCCATATGCAAAAAATTATAATAAGAATTTCTCTAAAAGGTGAATGCAATGGTCCAGGATATGGACACTGAAATTATTGGATGTTATTATTTTACTCTGTTGACTAGTTCACATTTTTGTCGTTGTCACTTTGAGATGAAGCATACATTTGTTGTAATAATAATAATAATGAAAGCTCGATTCTACTACTACTATCATCATCTATATTCTGGCTTACCTTTTCCGATCGATTAGCCTTGGATTTAGAGGCAGTTACTCAAAGCTTCGACCGTTGTTAGTGCTGTAGATGGTAACGCAGTACTATGTAGTAGTTGTTGGTACAAAGGTTACTATTTAATTTTCGGAAAATAAAAAAAACCATAGACATGTTCGTACATACTCTTATAAAATTTCTGTTTGCAAGTCTATCATTTTTTATTAATACTACTAGTTCATCTTTGCCATAGCGGTATATCCCAAAAATGGGGTAGCCAGTAGACAAGTTAAACAAATTAATATTTAAAAGTTCTATCGCACACTGAATGAGGCTCCTCAAATGCTTAGTTTCTGGACGCTCTTGACAACTTTTTCTTGCTAGAAATTTTCATGAAGTTTAATATTAATGAATTGCAACAAGAAAAACATTCAAATCAGAACTTTATAGCAAATACTTTAACAGTTCTTTAAGTATCGTTAGAAAAAATAAACACTTAACTGTCAAAATAAATTTGTACCAAAGACGTAAATATTGTCTTCCAGTAAATTTAACAATATACTTACAATAATTAATTGTTTGAACCAATATGTGAAAGGTTGAATTATATTTCTGAGAATGCTTTATTGTCTTTTTGTCTAAAAGATGAAATTTTCAACTCAAAATATGTAGAATAAACAAATAGTATGTATTCATTTGATAAAATGCTCTGATTGTGAATACTGTACGAAATGACACATTTTTCGATTGATATTATGTTCATACTATGGGCTCAAATTTCTATGGTTTTATATTTTCCCGAAACTTTAATAGCAGACATCCTAGTTTCCTTTATTATCCTATCAAGTATCAACTGAAATTATATTAATATATTCGAGATACGCCACCACGCTACTACGACAGATGAATGTAATAGCAGCGCAAGCAAAGTTATACAGTAGTAACTTAAAACGTTTCGTATAAAATCAGTGTCATTTATCTTCCAACTAAAATTTACATTGTAATTGAGATGGTCGCCAGTCTGATTGATGATTGTGTCACGGGAAAGAGAGAGTTACCAGATTTTATTTGTAATCGAATTAGATTCTTGAATTACTACGATTTGTCATAGTGAACAGTTTTCAGTTATCTCAGTCTGTTTCTGTTATCTCTGTCATAGTGAAAGGAATAGTTTTCAGTTCTCTCAGTCTCTTTCAGTTATTTTTTGGTGTCGTTAGACAAAGATTGTTTGATAACATCAACCGAGATCTAGAGGAGATAAATGCTTAAGACGACTGGCATTCCATTGCTCAAGATAGAAAGACTTGGAGATCTTTCGTTTCGGAGGCAAAGGTCTTGCAAGGGCTGTTCGGTTAAGTTGAAGTGTTTCAGTTATTTCCATCATAGTGAAAGGAATAATAATAAACTTTATTGCACATAATTACAGCATACATAATTACAAAGTTATTAAAAGCAACAGTTTTTATCCATCTCAGTATGTTTCTGTTGCCTCTGTCATAGTGAAAGGAACGGTGTTCAGTTATCTCAATCTGTTTCAGTTATTTCTGTCACAATGAAACGAACAATGCTCCGTTATCACTGTCGTAGTGAAAAAGTTTTCAATTGTCTCAGTTTGTTTCAGTTATTTCTGTCACAATGAATGATAGGAACGGTGTTCAGTTATCTCAATCTGTTTCAGTTATTTCTGACACAATGAAACGAACAATGCTCCGTTATCACTGTCGTAGTGAAAAAGTTTTCAATTGTCTCAGTTTGTTTCAGTTATTTCTGTCACAATGAATGATAGGAACGATGTTCAGTTATTTCAGTTTGTCACAGTGATAGCAACAGTTTTAAGTTATCTAATTTCTATGGACCACGGTATCTACCATAAATAATTTATTCAGTGACTTAACTGCTGCTTGTAATGAGCATACTGGTTATCCTCTTCGTCTCATTTGAAAATAAAATACATATTTCTATTAGAACAATAAAATATATAAAGATTCACCTCATTGATGTTGAACTAAAGACATCAAACGTCTTTATTGTAAAGCTTATCGAATATCTACCTGTCTTTTATAGAACTGACCTATACCTATATCCCGTAAACTTAATGGCTATTAACTTTCAAACTAAGTGAATTTAAAATATTCTCATATGATTAATCGTAATATGGATTTCTTAATGTTATTTATACAAAGTCATTGAACATTCTCAAGTTTTTAATTTCGAGGGTAATAAAACTGGCGCAAATCATTCAACCCTTATTCATTAAACAACGTTTTCCCGACTACAGCACATGATTGCGTAAGGGTGTATAATCAAGTTTAGTATCTACATATACGTATATTATTAGTATTTCCACCCTGTACTTTTCATCCCTTAGCCTCGTTCGATTTCCTAAGATTAACACACAATTAAACTCGACAAGATTTATTTAGGGTAATGAGTGTTTTGTAACTGGAGCCTTATTCGAGCAATATATTTATTTTGGTGTCTTATTTCAGAAAAAAGGTTTCTTCCTTATAAATACACATTTGGGTCACACGTCACTAACTTAATATTTTTCTTTCTCTCTTTTGGTATTTGTATGAACGTATTGGTACATCTTATTTTGCACTTTCCATGAAAGCCGTATGGGATAAAACAAACACACAAGTTTTTTTTTATTCAATGTAAAAAATATTGAGAGTCGCCTTACGACTTATAAGAAAATTATTATTTAGGAGACGACATACGTCTCTCGTGATCCTCAATTTAATATTAAAAAAATATATATACATAATACCATCACACCGCTTCCCTCGTGGGGTGGACAGAAAGGATCGAGTGCCACTTCCTCCTATCCTTGCTTACACCTTTCGCTTCCGTCACTGTCATATTATTCCTCATGCATGCTCTCCTATTCAATTTGCTCAATACGTGTCTTTTATGTAGGATCTAGTTTACATATACCTACTTATTATGATCTTGTCGCTTTGATCTTCGAACGACAACGTCATCGAGCATCATTACTCTCAGCCAATATATGTTCTTGTTCGTTCTGTCCATGACATTCTTTATAAGTTGCGTTTTTGATTTTATCCAATGTGGAAATGTGTTTGTTAATATGCTCGAATTACACACAATGTTCACATACCTAGGGAAAGTTTTATCTCAGTTGTTTTTTTCTCATTTTGTTATTTATAACGCTGCTTTCGATTAAAAAACCTTTATACTATAATAAAATGCTTACTTTGTAGGTAGGTACAAGGTACGCGCTCCATCATCATCCGTCGTGTCTCAAATATTTATCTTTAATTAATATTATCATAATATTATTATTTTCGTATTGAACCTTAGTGTCTATACTACCGCCATCTTTGTAAATATTTCGCAAACAAAATAAAAAAGTACATATTTTTTACTAAAAAGGAGATGATTTAGATTTTGAAACAAACCCAAATACCTACTGAAACGCTTTCACATTAAGAAATATTTTGTGAAAGTGAAGTGCCTAAGGCTTTTTTTTCAGGTAAGGCTTGATAAGGCTAAGGCTTTTAAGTCTCTTTTTCAATGAAAGTCCAAAACTACCATCAGGCTTAGTAATTAGGTAATTTATCAATTAGATTTTTCATAATATACCTATTCAGCTTTGAGGTGAAATAAACAATCTTCAATATTTCAGCATTCTCGTTTGATATTTCTCATCGATTTAAGTTCTTTCATATGCACAATCGTTTTGAAAATGTATTTAAAAAATAGTAAACACTGTATTATAATGTGAAATAATAATGTAAATGCGCCTTTGAGATGATTTGAATCATGAAAACGGCGCAATATAAATGAGCCAATAATAATAATAATACGTTATGAAACCGAATCTTTATTTCCTTTGAAATTATTTATTTGTATATTTTTGTAAATACATTATTTTTAATTGTTTTGATTGTTCTTGTTCGGCTCGAATAACTCTATAATCTAAATATTATCTTCGTATAGAATATTATTACAACGTTACAATAATAATTAATTAAATTTGTCTGTTCTCTAGGAGATAACACGCTATTTTGTATTCATGTTAAGTGCGTTGCTCTGTACTGGAGGTTCCTTTAGCTTCAATAACATGTTTTGGTAAAGACTGCGAAGTTTATTATTAATAATATACCGGCACAGTATATAATACACATAATTAATTTCAAATTGAATATAGTTGTCTATTCTACCGCCATCTATGTTACACTTCGAAAATTAAGTAAAAATAATAAATGATGTATTATTAAATTTATATACCTAGGCCGGTTTTTCCGAATCATGTTGTAGTTTTAATTACCAATTAGCTATCTATGAACATTGTAAATAGAATAATTGATAAAGAAGAGTTTCAGTTTATTGAAGTGCTTAGTTTGAAAGTGGTGAGTGGTTTGCGATGTAGGTAATTATAATTTCAATAACAGGTTTCGATAAAGTTTGCATTAGGTTATTATTATTATCAGCAACATAATTTATTCACATCGAATGTACTGGTCTACGCTACCGCCATCTGTATACAGAGTTACTTCTGTCATAACAAGTCGAAAACGTGCCTACTATAGTATAGAGTAGTGATGTAACGAATGTGTGATTTTGGATATTCGCGAATGCGAATGCGAATGCGAATATTCGTTGAAGACATTCGCGAATGCGAATGCGAATAGCGAATATTGACTTGCCTAGATTTCTACAATATTGCTCAATCATTAAAATTTCTACCCCCCCCCCGTCGCCGAATTTTCAGAATGGTATAGGAATTTTAAATATTATAAAACTTCTCGGTTTTCTTAAAGAGTATTTTCTTGTAGTACCTTTTTCTACAGTTTACCGGGTAAATATCCGGTACTTTTACCGAATACCCGATACTTTATTACCGGAATAATATTTGCAAAACATTCGCATATTTTTTTGCGAATACGAATGCGAATGCGAATACTTTGAAATATGCGAATATTCGCGAATGCGAATACGAATATTCGTTACATCACTAGTAAGTATATGTAGAGTGCGTAACCAAGTAGTTCCACAATTAGATCCTTGTACTTCGATTGCTTTCCCTTAATTTCAACAACTGGTTTCGTGAAAGTTTGCTTTAGTTTATTACAGTGTTTACATTCGTTTGTCCTTTTGTTACAATAGTATTGTGTATTATAATATCACTGCTGTTGTTGTACCCAAAACGACACAGCGCTAGTAGTTTGCAAAGTTTGTTAGTAAATAAACAGAGGGACTGTACAAATAGCACATAATATTTATTAATATTACATCTGTTCAGTTAGTCAGCTGGTTGCATGCTACTACTTGTTCAATGTGAATAAAGCAGTAATTTTGGTATATTGTTTTGTGATGTTGATATTGAGAAATTCTAATTAGTTTCTATTGTGTTTACATTTTTTTATGAAATTTTCTCTTTATTGTCTAAAATAGCTTTACAGGCCCTTTCTTAATTTAGTTTCCGAATGTATTGTAGAATTTAATCACACCATTACGACGCCGCTTCCTTTCGCGAGCTGATGAGTTTGTGTGGATTTGCAATAATTTGTGGAACTTTTGTTCAATGACATCTCTTGAATCCATTGACTATCAGAAATGTGTAAATATGCACTTTCAGTTTTATAGAAATGCTACATGCATCTAATTTCAAACGCTGAATTAAACGATTCTTTTCCAATTTAGAAATTTCTTTCTGTATGGTCATAATGTCAAAAGCTTTGATTAAAGCTTATTTGCCAAAGCTAGTAGCTATAATAACTAACTACTATAATATATTAATTGTGTCGGTGGACACGTAGTAGAATCCCATAATTATGTAACCTGAAACAAGCGTTTCCCTCTACTATAGATTATTGATTCCGAGAGAGACTATTATTGATTCCGAGAGAGAGATTGATAATAACCTGATAAGTCGAAAGACGTGTCTCTCGGAATCAATAATCTATAGTAGAGGGAAACGCTTGTTTCAGGTTACATAACTAGCTACTAATGTTCTAATATGGTTGTGCTTATGAGAAATATTATTAAAGCATTGCAAAAAATAAATGTTTCACTATATCTGATTTAACAGAAAAAATACAGCTTTTGTTCCGTGGTGTCTCCGGTATAGAATACGTTCTCCAATACTTCCTGCAAGTTTCGAGTGCCCTGTTAAAGGGAAATATCAGATATATCTTCCGGGTTAGTTGGAAGATATCGCATTTTAGCGATAAACTCGCCCTCTGTACATTGAATTGTATAAATGATATTTTCTATGTTAATTTGTATTATTGTAAACAATGTACAGTGAAGAATAAAATAAATAAATAAATATATAAAAGGAAGTCGTGTGTGTTACACCTCATTTATAACTCAAGAATGGCTGTACCGATTTGAATGATCTCTGATTTTTTGGATTCTTCTCCGTCCGGAATAGCCGATAGGCTATTAAAATATCTTACAAATTCACGGGAAGAAAAATTACGAAGAAAATTATTTACGCCATACATTTTAAATTTCAATAAATAATGCAATATGGAGAGTCATACAAAATCAACGATGATGTTATTTTTTATAGATTGGCCTATTTATAGAATAATTTTTGTATACATTTTCAAATTAGAATCGTTATCCATACAATTTTACATCTGTGGTTCTGAAATTTAAATTTTGAAAAAATCATGGATAAGATTTTTTATATATTTAAAATGAATGAGTAGGTATCTACCTAAAAAAAATTAGTACCTTCATAATTCGTAAACAAATCTCAGTTAAGTATAATTGTTCACCATAAATGAATTTTATTTTTTACACTATACGATTACATACTTGGACAATTACAGGAGTTTGTAAAGAGATTAAAAATATTATTAATCACTTATTGATTGTTAGGCGGTACAAAGTTCGCTGGGTCAGCTAGTTATATCATATATAAGACATTTATAATCTTCATTTTTTTTTAATTAAGTATCCCATCCATCCTAAATTTATTATTTTGATTGGCACAAAGACGAATCTGTATGTAGCGTGTGACTGTGTTGCAGCACAGACCATGTCACACTTGTTGGAGTGTCAATTGTGCCCTGTCATAATATGCACTATGGAAGATATTTTTGACGCATTTCCACGTGCCGTGCGTTTTGCACAGTAAGTACCTACTGGAGATCAGTTTGATTGATTTTTTCTGGGCTTCGACACGATATATAAATAAATTGGCACAAAGAGAGAAACCTTCACGTCTAATCGACAATTATTGGAGTTGGCGTGTTGTTATACATGGCAGCTATTCTGTATTTATAAGTATGGCTGATATTGTGTACTGTGCCAAACAATAGTATTACTAGGTAGGTAGGTACTAAGTGTAAAATATTTCCCATCCACACTCGTGGTTTTACATTTGCGGTGTTTTGTCGGAGCGTGTTCTGAATGTTGTTGGTTTTGGGTCTAAGAACTTAAATGTAAGTTCAGTATGTAGGTACCTACCAACACACGCATACACGTGGCATTCGCGTCTTATGAAACACTCTATACTTTTGTTGTTAGAATTGGATTTTGTGTTATTATTTTGTACGCACGGTCGTGTTTGCGGATTCCGAGTTCCTATTATTGGATGCAAACGAATGATTTGTTCTTCTTTAGCCATGTCCACGTCATACTTCCATATGCATACTTCCATATATATATATATATATATATTAGAAACTACAATAGCAGTGTCAGCCGATCTTAAAATTATGTCAAATATGGTTTAGTGCATTTCTGCGACATTCGATTTTTAAATAATCGCTAAATTTTAATAATTGCGGACACTATAGACAGTATGTGAATGACAGTTTTTTTTATCATATAAGTGATTTAGGATCGAAAGTGGATGAGTCTCTAAAGGACATTTTTTTAACCAAGTAAGCTGACATATTATAGGTACCTTTGTGTTGAGTTCTATAAATTTGCACTGTAGTCCAAAAGTAATCAAATTCTATGAAATTTCTGAGAAATACGATGTTTCTAAGGAAATCAGTGAAATTTTATTAGTTTTTGGGTTCTTTTGACATTTTACTACAATTAATGCATTAATCCAGTTTAGATACGGAATACCATATAACAAATTAAACCATAGTTAATAGATTTCCCGATGACGTCAAGAGGCTGAGTGTTAGGAAATGCTTCAAAAGGTAGATAAAGAAGCTATAACTGTTGAGCAATGAGTGACGATAGTTTATACTTGTATTCGTGTGCCTTCTGAGACCAGCGACCTCGATGCTGACTGAAGGAGTTTGTTCAAATACATAAACAAAAAATATTAAACAGATAAACACAGAAAAATAAACCTTAAGAAATATAGAGAAGGCTAACATAATATATTGAGTATTGAATAGAAATTGCTAGTTAATAAAAATGTACGAAGACATTTAAAATCTGGGTAATTATGTATATAAAATTAGAATTTTCGTATGTAAGAGATATGCGAGTAGAATTTCGCTTGGCAATCTGTTCTCTCTGCCTTAAAGCTAATCGTCCTAAAACACTGTTTCCGGGAGCAAAGACGGAAAATAGCCTCCTGTATTCAGCTGATCATTTTTGAGTCAATGATTGTCTTTTTTCACAAGATGTCTAAAGAAGGATGAAAGTGGCATAAATGCAGTGGAAATGAGATCGTTGAGAAGGATGTGTGGTAAAAGTCTGAGAGATCGTGTGCGTAACAGTGATATACGAAAGGAATGTGGAATGAAAGTTGGTGTAATAACAAGGATGAATGTAAATAAGTTAAGATGGTTTGGGCACGTGGAAAGAATGAATGAGGACAGAATGACTAAGAAGATATATTTGGCTGAGAGGAATGGTGCTCGGAGACGTGGACGTCCGAGGATTAAATGGCAAGATCATTTAAATCAAATCATACAGGACGGTCACGTGTTGAGCACATTGAACAGGAGAGCATGCATGAGGAATTGTATGACAGTGACGGAAGCGAAAGATGTATGCAAGGATAGAAGGAAGTGGCGCTCGATCCTTTCTGCCTACCCCGCGAGGGAAGCGGCGTGATGGTATGTAGGTATTTATGTACGGATGTCTATGTCTTCGGAAGCCTTGTGAACAAAAGAACAGTATCGGGTAACTATATTTAACGTCATGCAATGCTTTGAATAAATGTAGTTTTCTCAATCATTTTGCATATCAACTTTGTAAAAATTATTCCTCAAGCTGTTCATTAGTTACCGCAGTAATAAATCCTTCCAGAGATAAAGATAATAATTTAATAATAATTAAAATCTAAGCTACATTTGGTTGCTTTGCTGTAATAAGTTATTAGGTACAATTATTTTCTTATAATTATCGGTATAAATTCAAAAGGATTAATTTTACATTACCTACCCGCAAAGTACTTTCTTTTATCGAATCGGAAACTTTTAACTCGGTTCCCAATGCCTTACAGAGGCGGTTTTATTATTATTACTATTTTTACATGGTTTTAAGACTTATTATTTGTTTAATTTATTCTGTAAAATTTATGGACTAAGAAGAAGTAGCAAGAAAAGTCAAAGAGAACGAATGTAAAAAATGTATTAACAGAGATTATTAAACAGTTTTTCTTGTGTAAATACAGATGTACCTAAAATTATTTAAATCCGACAACAAAGTGATCCTTCTATTGTTTTTCATGTCTCCTTATCGAGCGATTCAAAAACTTTTTTGGAGTATTTTTTGTCATTTTTTATTGTAAATTTGTAATCCAAGCACACTTTTGGTCTGATATAATTAATTTAATCTATTAAGTGTGATAAATGAGAATTTTATTTCGTGGAGCTCCCGGCAAAGAATTGGTCTCCCACTCTTTACTGAAAGTTTTTGAGTGTCCTGTAAAAGACTAATGTTCGAAAAAAAGACAATTTAAATCTGAAGTTCAGCGATGAGATTTGCCACTCATCCTGAATGTCTTAATTTTAGAGATAACTTGCTTGTTTATAAAGTGAAGCATATGTGCTGGCAACCCTGCTTCTGTGATATGTAGTAGTAGTTCATATCTTTTATTTTTTTAATAAACAATAGATTAGGTATATCAACAAATAATCATCATCATCATCGCCCTCAATGCTCCTCTCGCGAGCACAGGGCAGAAATCAGCCTCCTCCATTCAGAGCGTCTCTGCGCCAATTGCGTCACCTCTTTCCACGACATTCCTTGCGCTCTTATATCGTTGTCATAGGAACGGTGTATTGTGAAAGAGGGACGCGCGGGCCGACGGAACCAATAAGAAAAATATTAACTTTTAACACATTTATTATAATATGTAAGATTACAATATTTTACCTGTAAAAGGCTTAGGCCGTGAATATCTGAAACCTCGATTAGAGAACCATGTCTACACAATGCTGCATTGTGTAGACATGGTTCTCTAATCGAGGTTTCTGATTGGTTTTGTCATCTGCACCCAAATCCGGTTAAACAATAAAAAAAAATAGTAAATATTCTAAACACGTGAATATCTGTCATGAAAAATGAATAATTAAAAATAATTAAAATAAACTGAGAGTTAAAAATTAAGAATCACCGTTTTAGAATCTGTCGCGATCGAGCTGAAATGTGGATAAAAATTTATGTAAAGGTATTCAGATTATCTGCAAGAATAAAAATGAAATGTCCCAACCATTTTGATGTAGATTTCACCCACTTTTCTTTCACTCTTGTACTTTGAAATCGTAAGTAGCTACTTCTGTATCTAATGGTATGGTAACCATAGCTATATAATATACATATTATATTGTAGCTAGCTAAAATTAGTATATTGCATTGGATTCTCATAATATAGAGTTCGTAACAGTGATTCTGAGAGAACTTTTGTAGCTGACGAGATTAGAAATTTGAGACGGATTGTCGTTAAACTCGATAGAGAGAGTAAGAAATGAAGTAATATATAAATGCATGAGTTAAAAAATAAAAAAGAAAGATTTGTAAGTATAGTTAGTACTTTAGATTTTTATAAAAGACAGTGTAAGGAGACCTCAGAATATAGAAAAACCAAGACATATATTTCATCGAATTTTGAATGTTTCTGGATCACGTTTTCTTTAAATGTCCAATTCATTCAGTCCATGGTCTCCACAATAATATCAAGAATGACGTTAAATGATTTATTATTTCTCACAAAATTAAACAAAAAAAAAATCCTTTTTGAATGATCTACCAAATTTTATATGTATTTTTCATTATGAACCTACCTTATTATTTTATTATTTCCTATTTAATTATTGTTGTGCATTTTATGAAGTATTTTAAAATTACTAATTTGGGTCTAAGTACTCAGTTTTTGGGTAGATAGCCTTATTACAAAAAATATAAGTTTATCACATGTGACTAGTCTACCAGCTGTCCCACAAGGAATGCAGCGTCGTTTCTCAAAAGACTGCGAGTTTTGAAAGCTAGTATCCACATATTATAAAAACATATTAGGTAGGTATATCATAGAATCCCTTTGAAAGATAAGTTCGCATTGTTGGTTTCCTTGTGACCTTTCATTTAAGATGACTGCTTATTTCTGTTCCGTAAACACGATTATCCTTCTCAATAGATCCATTACTTTGTAAAGATAAGATGATACGTTTTATTTTTATCTGAGGCTGGGTGGGTGCCTACATATTATTTTGCGAATTATTATTTTAAGTATTCCAAGAATATTGATATACCTACTTACATAAGTAACTCTTTTTGAATAGTATCTAGATACCCACATTACCATAAAAAATGTCCAATATTTTTTCCTCTCATTTTTTTGAAGCTTAAATCGATTATGTGAAATCGATACCTAGGAGTTACCATTTATTTAAAACGCTATTGTAGAAAAAAACTATAGGTACATATACAAGCTTACGTTTTTGAAATTGTTTGATGGCAATATTTACACCGATCCAGTTTATTATACTGCTTATTTAATTTATTTATATCCAATTTTATAATACACACAGACAAAATTTGTTATTTTATTTAATAAAATAGCATTGCACAGAAAAAGCATTACAAACAAACAAACCAGTAAAATACCAACTCTAATCCATTCATAGAACGCTGCAGCTAAAAAATAGAACAAATTGGAATGAATAAAGGAATCTATACTCATTCAAGTTTAAGAAGTTAGTTAAACTTAGTCTCAAGATTCAATTGAGTGAGTTATTAAGATGTCGGAAATTTTATAATCTAAATTGAGAATATGAAAATTGTTTGTTTAAAAAAGATTATTATGGAATACATAAATACATCATGGATTGATTTATACATTTATATTCTTTTATAAGTAATTCCAGGGACTAAACAAGAATAATCATTTTGAAAAAAATTCTTGAATTTCTATGTTTATTTGTTACATGAATTTTAAATACGCTATCGCGTTTTCAGTGCACTTACATACACCATTGACGAGCTTTTCAAGACGTTATCTCAAGACAAAAAAGTTTTTTTTTATGATTTAAAGACTTTTCAAGTCTTGAAAAGCTCGTTAATGGTGTAAGTGCACTGAAATCGCAATAGAGTATTTTAAATTCATGTAACAAATAATTATAGAAATTCAAGTTAATTTTTTTTAAATGTCTAGAAATTGTAACAAAGTTAATGCCTCCAAAAGTGAATATAATTATTATTATTTTAAAAACATCATATTGCTCTGAGACCATAAAAGCTTTTGGCCAAGGCGATCTCAGCATGATATGATAGTATTATGGTAGTATTTAGGTAGGTACATGTAGGTACGTTTTTTTGTTGTTTAAAACAAACATTTCTTCTAAAGCTGATTTCATCAAACAGGCAATGAAAAATGCTATCCATCAATAAAAACTTGCATTAATAATAAAATTTTAAATATTTGCATTTCAAAAATTAGAAAAAAAAGACCAAAATAATCGATTTTTTTTAAAACTATTTACTTACATGCATACATTTGTTTTAATTTTCTATTATGTGTCACAAAAATCTTTACATGATGTTGTCATTACAATAATTTTCAGCATGTATTTAAAAAAGTAAAACAATATGTAGTTAACTTCCAAATGACTTTTATTAACTTCGCGTACTAGTATTCGGAGACTCTCAACTCCATCATCAGGTGATTAGTAAAAAGATTTTTACTAATCGAACTTTTAAGAAGATTTTTACTAAGCGTACTAGTATTCGGAGACTCTCGACTCCATCATCCGGCGATTAGTAAAAAGTTCGATTAGTAAAAATCTTTTTACTAATCACCTGATGATGGAGTCGAGAGTCTCCGAATACTAGTACGCGAAGTTAATAAAAGTCATTTAAAGTTGATATTTTCAACCGACGGTACTTGGTGGAAATTCATGTTGAATTAATTATAAATAAAACACTTATTTATAGTATATCCTCAGTGACTTTTTATTGGACGCGAGCCATTTAGAAGTTAACTACGTATTGTGTTTTTTTTTAACTATCTTGAAATGGACTTCCAACAAGTACCTTCGGTCAACAACATTAATGTTTAAAAAAGTATATTTTTATGATGTTTACTTTTTTAACCACAAAACGAAGCCATGATAAGATCTCGAATTTATATACCTACATAATTTCACAGCGATTACATTTCTATAAAACTGATATGCACCTTCTCTAAATATGTAGTTGTACCCGGTATGTATTCCAAATATCTATTTCAGTAAAACCGGGTATTATTAGTATTGTTATTAGATACTTCCAGTATATTATTTTTCCTGAAACCGGCTATGATTTAGATAGAAGATTTATTACAATAACTCCGTAAACACAAACACACAGTAACTGTTACCTAGTAACGTGTACCCACATAGTATCCTAAGTACCTACCTATATTTTGTAGTGGAGAACTAATATTGCTCACTTATAGGTAGGTACCTAGTACGAAAACCTGGAACGAATTTATTGCTGCATTTTCCACGAGATGAATTTCAATACTCATAGAATACCTATCCATTCGTATGTAGTGATGTCAATATCGTTTCTTGGTACTCCGGTATTGTAGTTGTTACTAGTATTTATGTCAAGTAACGGGTATTTATGCTGTATTGGTATTTTCAACAGGAATAAAATTATTGACTAGACTATTCGTAGATTCCTCTTAAAATGAGTTTTCAAGTGTCCCGTAAAAAGCAAAAATTCCGAAACGTCTCGAAATTCATTAGTGAGTTATGCCATCCATCCCGAATGTATATATTTTTTAAAAAGCACAGCAGAGAGAATTTGTTTTTTTATAACATAGGACTTTACTGGCTTCCCCACTTTTGGAATAAGGAATATTTGGAATTAATATTAATAATAATAAAAAATGTATGTAATGATTTATATAGATTTTTGAAACACGAACAAGATTTTTTGTATGACACATATAGGTATTCAGTTTTTTTGCAAATAATGTGTCAGTTTCTCAAATTGAAAATTGGTTTTAGATACAAACAGGAAATTTTGAAATAAAACGTCTAGTTATGTATTCTACTATATATTTTACCTTTTTAGCGAGAGATATCAAAAATCATTTTAAATATAAGTAGGTACCTACGGTGGTCAGTAGGTACCACTTTGAAAAAGTATCCGGTATTTAATAACTGGTACGTAATAACACTATCTGACATCTCTAATTCTTAATACATAGGTACCTACCTACTAACAACCTACTGAAACACAAAATCAATAAAGTGATTTCGAAAATAATATTATTAGTTAGGTACGTAGTTTATACTCATACATTATGTAGGTTACATACGGCTATAGAAATAATATTTTTATTTTAACAGAATGTGACTTATTATTTCAACAAGTCGTGGAAGTGAAACCACGTTAGGAATTTTATTTATTGCATACTACAAAAGCGGTTCGCGTTTGTAACTTATAACCTTACTTCTATAATATACCTACGTCTTCCTTTTTCTAATACATTGCTACTGAAGATGAATTATTACTTTATATCCACACATACCTGTCTAATATGCTTTGTGCCTAAATTTTATGTTATTTATATCTACCGAATGTTCGCCGTTGGCTCCTGGGCCCGTAGTCAAAACACATTTTAGCATTACTTTTTCGTTTTGCTTTTGTTTCGACGACCGGTGTGGCGCGGAGGCTAACGCACTTGCCTTTGAGTCACGAGGTCCCGGGTTCGTATCCGGCCAGGGCAAAATGAAAAAAGACCTTTTTCAAATTGTCCTGGGTCTGGGTGTTACATGTATGTGTGTTCAGTGCATTCTATATGTGTGTATCGTCGTGTTAGTACCCATAATACAAGATTCATATCTTAGTTTGGGACTAGCTCGGTCTGTGTGAATTGTCTATACATGTTATGTTATATTATGTTTAAATATAGACTATGTTGCGATAAAGTGTCAATATTCGTAACAAAAATACACAAGTCTCAATTTTCATATCTAAAATACTTAAGTGTCAATTTTCGTAGCTAAAATACACAAGTAGCTACGAAAATTTAAACTTTATCGCAACATAGTCTACATATTATATTCCAACGAAAACGTAAT
This sequence comes from Athripsodes cinereus, assembly GCA_947579605.1. Taxonomy (NCBI): domain Eukaryota; kingdom Metazoa; phylum Arthropoda; class Insecta; order Trichoptera; family Leptoceridae; genus Athripsodes; species Athripsodes cinereus. The sequence goes on from OX388321.1 coordinate 2,674,481, forward strand.
GCTAAAATGTGTTTTGACTACGGTCCCTGCCGGGTGTTGTTTTACATGATTGGTTTCTTTTTTTATTTATTTATTTATTTATTCTTTTTGCACATCAACATTACATAACAGTGTTAACAAAATAATATAAAATCTTTTTTGGTGGTGTTTCTTGGTGGTACAATAGTTTCAGAACTATGCATAATAATAGAATGCATCACATAATATAACAAAACATTCATAGACGATTCTTACAGATCGATCTAGTCCCAAACCTAAATATGAATCTTTACATGCATAGACAATACACACAGATCAAGATACATTGAAGGACCCACCGACCACCCGGATAGCGCAGAAGTATGAAGTCTTCCATTTATCCCAAAATTTACACTAAACAAATCTTGTCCACACCATAGGTGCCAAACCGCCAAATCGCCAAAACCTCCGAGTGAAATCTTTTTACTAAACTCCTTCGATGTACCTTCAGAGATACAGATTAAGATAGTCCCAAAATAATTATCATTCTTCATTTTGCCCTTGCCGGGAATTGAACCTGGAACCTCGTGACTCTAAAGCAAGGGCGTTATTATCGCGCCTCACCGGTTGCCACACTAATAAAACATTGCTGTTTCGATTTTTGACAGGTATAATTTCTTAATTTTTTGGTAATTGATAATTGGGTTTTAACGATTTCATGGAAAATCTTACACTTGCATGTTAAAATATTGAAAAACAAAATAAATAAATACACATACTACAAATATTATTTTATAATTTTAATAAGTTAGTTGTTTTAATAATTCTTGATTCTTCTTTATTCATCACTTATAAAATAATACAAACAAGCTTTAATACCGGTCTCGCTCAAGAAATAAATGTAAAACTGAAAATATATTATGCAGATATTTTGATTTTTAACCTTCCTTGAAAATAAAAGGAAGTATTATGGTTGTATTATATGACATAACCATAAAAACGCTCCAGACATTGATGTGTGTATATTTTTGTGATATTTACCAATTTTATAAAATATATCTTTAAATTTCGTCCAATTCAATATGAGTGGAAAATCTCATCGCTGAACTTAAGATGTAAACTGTCCTTAGTTTTTCAAAAACCTGCCTTCTACAAGACACTCGAAAACTTACGACAAAGAGTGGGAGACCAAATCTTTGGCGGGTGCTCCACGGAACAAAAATTCTACTTATCAAAACAAAACCTCATTGCTACATCAATGATGTTAATGTCTTTCTTTTTCGAGCACCTTCCTTTAACAGGACCTTTAATTCTAATAATTATAAAAAAATCCGCAATTACAAACATTCTTATATATTTAACAAAACATTCTGAAATATTATAATAAAACAAATTAACGTTGTTTTTTAATGGCTTCTGTGGTTTCGTATTACACAAGATATAAAGTTTATTTTTCAGTTTCAGGAATAAAAACCCTTTCAGTTTCAGCAGTTGTCGGCAAATAATAATATTATGTTTCTCAGAAACAAAAAATAATTTGCGGTTATATTTTTCGTTAATTTGTTAAAGTTGTGCCCCACTTTTGGAAATTATTAAATTAATAATAATTTGTAAGTGAGAAGAAACCTGGAAGATTGAGGTATCGCAATACGGCGAAAAATTCATTAACCATTTGCGTATTGAAATATTATATATCTATGTACTTTTTTTAAAAAAAACATGTTATGGATGGTACTATACTATACTATACCCTCACGCCGTGTCCCAAGTGGGGTAGGCAGAGAGAACGGAACGCCAAACAGATCTATCTTTACACACTTCCTTCGCTTCCTCCACATTCATACAGTTCCTCATACACGCACGTCGGTTCCTCTTACTCAACACGCGGCCGTCCTTGAGAATTTGATCTACGTGATCAAGCCACGTGGTTCTCGGACGCCCGCGTTTCCTCGCACCCTTTCTTTCAGATAAGTATATCCTCTTTGTCATTCTTACCTCGTTCATTCGTTCAACATGCCCAAACCACCGTAGTTTATTCACGCGCATTCTGTCCACAACACTCTTCTTGCATCCGCTCATTCTTCTAATATCCTCATTCTTCACTCTATCACGCAGCGTTTTACCAACCATTCTTCTCAACGATCGCATCTCTACTGCATTTATTCCACTTTCGTCCTTCTTCAACCACGTCCATGTCTAGCTTGCATACGTAAGTGACGGTACCAGAATGGTATTGTGCACCAGCATTTTAGCCATGTTCGACACATTGTCATTGCTGACAATGGGTCGAAGTGCACCGTTTGGATGGTTTTGTCATAAAAAAAACTAATTAATTAAATATTGGTTTATCAATTTTGATTCTGATAGCTCGAGTTCCATGCTATGAGTTGAATTTAGCGGTCTTGATAGCCGATTTCTGCATGGTTAAGACTTTCCTGTAAAATACAAGTAATTTGAGAATATCGCAAAAAAGATACTCAAATTCTTCAATTTAACAGTGATGAAGTTTTTCATATATTTTGATTGTCTCAATTTTTATGTTATTTGTTACGAGGAACACCCGGCAAAGAATATTTTTTGCTCTAACACTCTTTTCCACAAGTTTTCGAGTGTCCTGATAAGAGTATTCGTAAAAATGAAGCCATTTCGAAAATGAAATTCAGCGATTATGTTTGGCACGCAGAAGACGCACGACTTGTATGTTAAGTTCATGCAGCTGAGCTGCTGGCTACCCCACTTGAGAGATATGACGTGATTGTATAGTGACAGTTATATTTTTTTACCAGAGAGGAAGAACTAAAGAATAATGATCTTGTAGAGTATATTCCTCCATTAAAGTCTCTGGTACAGATTAGGTCTATATGTATATTAATGTTTTCGAGTGTTCTGTAAAAGATAGGAATTCATCAAATGTCACTTTTTGAGACATTGTAAATCTTCAGTTTTATGATGCGGTATGCCACCCATTCCGAACTTTTTAACTTTTATTGACACGAAGAGGATGATTTGCCTGTTTATTACTAGCAGTTGGTCTGTTGGCTAATCCACTTGTTGGAGAGGCCGATGACGATATATGAGGGATGGTTGCATAATTTTTACACAGAAAAGACCGTGTTTTTTCTTCATGTAGATGATCCATTTATATGTAGTGAGATAAAGACAAAGATGATTGGGACTTCAGCGAAACTATAAGATATTTTTGACGATTGCTCATCAAAAGTGTAACTATTGAAAATCATGTAAAAATTTAAACGGATGGGATAACTGGAGTTGAAAATTCTTCCAGACAACTCCTAAAAATAAAAATGAATTCAAAAATTATGCAAAAAATTGCAGGTAAACTTGCGAATGATTATTCACAAAAGTACTGACGTAGAAAAAGTTCTATAAGAATATTATTCCTTCAGGAGAGGAATAAATCAAAAAAGGAACTAGTATTGTCTGTCTGAGAGGGATGTATGCAATTTGGTACAACATTGCGGATAAGTGATATTCAGACAACGGTCTACGAACCATTTTTTAACCAAAATTTAAATGGTTTGAATTAAACGTTACTCGATCAGTGGACCTTAAATCGTTACATTGAGATTGGCGGAATTTATGAACGTCGTCCATGGATACTGAAGGTAATCACTTAAGCCAGCCTAGAGCTAATTCTTAAGCGTTAGGACACCTTTCTCATTGTTTCCGATTAGAGTTTGCACAATGATGTATGATTGATTTTAATTACATTTTTTCTATTAGCATCATCATATATGCATAAGTATACCTACACATCTATGTCCAGATTCGCCTGCGAATATACACAGGTACACATATTGGCGATGAATTCTCCGACCAACAAGGCAATGGTCTTGTTTAATGTGTAAACTATTTTCTCTACGACGTATTTTCTCTTACAGAGAATTTGTTCTGTAATTCAGTCAACGAACATTCTTTGGTGATCTTTTTGTTTGTTTGTGTATTTTCTAATTTTATTATTTATTAGCTGGTCCTCAGTGTCACAAGAGGGAATCACTTCCGAAACAACAGATCAATGATCTACCACACGAGGAAGAAGTAGAAGAAGATTATTTGTTTGTTATTTTTTTTATATTTCTTTAATGTTTTGAGATTTTTATTTGTAAATATTTTGTAACTGTTTATAAACTGTGTCTGTTTACACACCGCATTGGCTGAAAGTTGTAATAATGTGCAAAATAAGTTAAAAGAGTATAAAATAATATAAAATGTATAACATTTTTCACGAAGTTCTGATGCAAGATTGTGTTGTGAAATTTGTAGGCAGAGAAGAAAAATTACGAAGAAAATCACTAATATATATTTATAGCCCTATAATAATATAAATAAAGCCCTGTTTAAAAGTCTACACATTTAAAAAAAAAAAACAAGATATGGCGATTAGCGCTAACATTAAGAAAAGGTTGAGCAGGGCTGCTCGAGGTGAATTGTTGCAGCGCTCGCGGTATTGTAAGTATTAGGTACATACTGAAACTGCTGCACTTAGGGCGTAGCATTTTAACGCTTTAATCCGTTTGAAGAAGATTTGGCTATTGCCAACTCTGTCTCTCTCTCTCTACTTATTTTTATATGTGCTAGGAAAGTTGTTTGTATGAACAGTACCTATGTATATTCTTCCTCTTTCTTTCTTTCCTCCATAATACGTCTTCATAGTGATAGAGTTCATAATATAATACAAAGACAGAGCCGTATTATAATTGTAGAGATTTTGTTTTCAAATGATAACTATAAATTATGGAAAGTTTGAAATGTGCATTTAAACATTTCAAGAAAAAATAGGTGTAAGACTTAAATTACAGTAAATTAATTGGAGAAAATATTAATTTTTTAGGTCCTTTTTTGAGAGTCTAAAATCTTTTTTTTTACGTTAATCACTCATATTCCTCTCAAAAAAATGGGAGAGTTTTTTTGATATACCTACCTCATTTTATTTTACACAAAAAGACTTTCTATTGTTATTCTTGTGCTCATTGAAGGAGAGTGTTTTTCAACATCTTATCTTTTAACGACGAGCGTCAAAAGTTCGAAAGAAATGAGTTTATTTTGGTATATCTAAGTTTGCATTTCAATCAAAAACCCTCACTGCTTGTATTATGAAGATGTAGCTGTCATTAGGAATTTTAGGAGTGCATGGATTTTGAAACCTATTTGTTAAATTTGTTCAAGCAGTGAAGCAATTTGACACGATATCAATCCATCTTTTTTTTAAACTGCACTTCTAGCTTCTTTCATCTGAAACGTTTGCTTCAAGTGTAAGCTTTTTGCCCCGGGTGCTTTGTGTGTGAGTTGTGTGCGAGCTTTTTCAGTTTTATTATTATTATTACTTATCCTTCAAACTACTTTATCACTAATGGAAGTTAGGAATAAAGTTCTAGTTATATCACATTGTTTGTATTCTCATCCTCAGCCGAGTTCCTTAAACCTAATCTCCGTTTGTGTTTATGAAAGTTTGTGGTAAGAGAATGTACCTTATAATATATTTTTACAATAGTCGTCATTCCGTATTCTATCATTTTGAGGAAAAAGCTCGAAGCTTAAGTTAGTTACGACAACGCGGTAGAAAACATTTGGATATTAATATATTTCCAAAAACTGTATATAAAATAATAATCAATAATTTTAATAATTCAAGAGTTTTTGTGTTTACGCTGTGGAAATCCATTTTTAATTTTAATAAATAAAATATAAAAATATATTATTGAGCACTGTTTAATCTCCACTATGTTAGGTTAAATACCGAACGTTTTCGCCTATACTTGTAGGCATCTTCAGGGAAACTGAAATCTAAAAATTGTGAGAGCTGTTGTTCATGTGGTGAGAAGGGTGCAGGTAGCACCTTTCTTTCTGCACCCTTCTCACCACATGAACAACACCTCTCACAATTTTTAGATTTCAGTTTCCCTGAAGATGCCTACAAGCATAGGCGAAAACGTTCGGTATTTAACCTAACATAGTGGAGATTAAACAGTGCTCAATAATATATTTTTATATTTTATTTATTAAAATCAATAATTTTGCATAATATAAATATATGTATGTGCCTAAATCGGGGATGTTTAATGGAGCATTCATCTCAAGGGCGTATGAATCTATTTTGGAAGAGTGAGTTCTTCGAGGGGTCGATTCTAGTTAACGGGTCCTGCGATACCATAATCCCTGTCATAGAGGCAAGACTTGCTGTCTTTAAATGATATTGACAAATTTCGATTAACCATTAAATTACATGTCATTAAATTTTTAAGATCAATACGTATAAGCAGTTTTTCTTAGATTTGACTTAAATGCCAAAATCGTTCAATTACTAACAAGACATTTATGCAAATTTTTGACATTATTATTTTGTTGTTCTGCGGTGTTATGTACGGTGGTTTGTGTAGCGGGCAAAACATCTCAATAAATTATTCCATAGAGGACTCGAAAACATACGTTAATATTTTTTATTCGGTTATGACAATCATGTTTCTATACGAATGGGCTAATATGGAGAATTCTTAATCTGACTCTGTGTTCTGATAACAGAGTCGAATGTAGTCTATATTGTTACGCTGCTGACGCCCGGGGTGCTTCATAGATAAATGCACTTTAAAGAGCTATAAATAATATTCAGAATGCATCTGCTTTAGCGCCAGCAACTTTTCAAGATGCCTTATTCTCCATTCTCAACTTTTGTTTCTTGTACATAGAATATATTACAATATTTATTATTATTAGTTATAAAGCTATGTATATGTATATATAATTTATTTTGTTTTGAAGTGAAGATACCGGAATATAAATGGTTTCTCACGCTCTTTTAGAAATTTTAAAGTATCCAGTAGAAATCAGGTATTTATAAAGCATCACGTATAGGACACATTCATTTATCTATCTAAGTATACATTGAGAGTTAGATCCACGTGATCAAGCAACGTGGTTCTCGGAAGCCCGCGTATTCTCACAACTCCTCTTTCAGATAGCTTTATTCTTATTTGTCATCCTTTCCTCATCAATTCGTTCCACATGTCCGAGCCTTTGTTACTTATTTACACGCATTCTGTCTACAATATTCCTCTTGCATTCGTTTAATCCTGTAATATCCTCGTTACTCACTCTGGGATAGAGGGTGTAATTATTTGAAAGAGGAGATATGAGAATGCGCGAACGTCCAAAAACTGCGTGGTTTGATGACGTGCATTAAATTTTCGAGAAAGACCACGTGGTATGTGAAATCGGCGTGCATGTATGAGAAATTAGATGAATATAGAGGAAGTGAAAATTTTTTTTTTAATGATAGTTCAACATGGTATTCTGTTCTCTTTGCCTATACCTACCTACCTACCACCCGGGACATGATTTGAGGGTATAGAGTGATTGATGGGTATCTTCAAACTTTCGAATCACGATACTTGAATTTTTAATAATCATTCAAGTGGTGAAACTGATTCTGCGAGGATATTTCAACAATAAATTATTTATGATAATGTTTATTGTATACTCACATAAGTGTGTAGGTACAATCATGTATCATATACTAAAGTAATTTTACTCGATTTCATTGATCATCAAATTGAAAAAAAAAAAACACTTTCAGATAACTTAAGGGACTTCTCTAAGAAAAGTTAAAAAATAATGGGGAATAGATTTCAAACCTGGCAACACCATGTTGCAAATATTTTTGACAAACTATTAAGATAATAGTTTATTTTTATTTTATTTTTTTTATTCTATAGAAGCACAAAACAGACAACAACTACATAAATAAAGTTAGAACAAAGATTAATCTTTTCGAGATCAGCTATCATTCAATACCATGCGCTACAATTACTTTTAAAAAGATAGGTACCTAACATTCCGGTCATCTCAATGACCGAAATTGAAGTTGAAGAAATGTGTGTTATACTTATTTTTTAATGTAGTCTAAGACACGTATACATACATACCATCACGCCGCTTCCCTCGCGGGGTAGACAGAAAGGATCGAGCGCCACTACCTTCTATCCTTGTATACATCTTTCACTTCCGCCACTGTCATACATGCTCTCCTGTTCAGTGTGCTCAACACGTGGCCGTTCTGTAGGATTTGATTTAAATGACACATATATATATACAACCAGACATAAATATTTATGTATGATTTAATTATTCCAGGCCAGTTGTAGCTATTGTTTGTTATACGTATATAATATAGTATTAGTATTATTAATATTGCCGATCGTTACATAATTTGTACTACTAAATGGAAGTGTGGTTAAACGCAATTGCTCCCGGCATTTCAATGAGTGTTCTCCAACTTTGGAAACACTTTGGTTCGTCCACACTGATCCCAAAAACTTTTCGAGTGTCTACATAATATTATAATAGGAAAAAGACGCTCTCTTCTCTTAACTTCTCTTAACTGAGATTTCAATTCTGAATATTCCTTTATCACATTCCATTTCAATTTCAGCAACGATTTTTTGAACATTGTCCTGCAAAGTTTTTTTTAAAAAAACTTAAACCTGTTCAATTCACCATCTTCGGGTCATAAGCTGTCTACGAGTAATTTCAAATAATTATCTCTTTTTTATTGTCAAAATGAAAAAATACTATCCAAAAAGTACCTACAACGAAGTAACATAAAATATTAGGTATGGTCTTAGGAAAATAAACTTTTTTTATTTCACTGGATGATTAAAAGACTTTTAACACAATAAAGTTTGTTTATTTAGCAAAATATTAGGGTTTTTTTATCTGAACGTAATTAATACCAAGAATAAAAAAATGATGTGTGTTTATCGAGAAAATAAAATATTGATAAAAAAAAACTAAAAAACGCAGTATGTATCATAAAAAGTAGGATTTCACAACTACACATTTTTCGAGATTTTTTACTTCGAGATTTTCAATATCTTCCAATGATACAAATTATGATGACTTGAACTTTATACTTTCAATTACACTGAGAAAAATACTCAAAACGAATCATTGGTACGATACTATCAGATTACGACCAGAGATCGTACAAACGATTCATTAGTACGAATCTATAATACTAACTCTTCGCAAACAAGTTGTTGGTAAATTTACCAATGATTTGTTTGCGAAGAGTTATTATTATAGATTTATACCAATGAATCGTTTGTACGATCTCTGGTCCTAATCTGATAGTATCGTACCAATGATTCGTTTTGAGTATTTTTCTCAGTGTATGTAATAGCAAAAAATCAATTAACATTTTTTTTTATGGAAAACTTCACAAAGTTAGATCATATTATATTTGGGAAGTATACTTTCCCTTGATCGTAAAGGTTAAAAGACATTTTTTAGCAGAATTTCATTTCATTTCATTCCAATTATAGATACCTACAATGCGTCCACGTTTTACTCTACTTTTCAAATCATTACTTACGTACTGTAGAAGGGACATTAAAATTTAACAAAGCATCGATATTTTTTTCTCAAATCCCTATTCCGTTGTTGCTCTCTACTTTATGTAGGTATGTAAGACTATAATTATTATCTATATTCTTTGATACCTGTTTTATTTTTATTTTTTTTATGATGAAGGGAAATCCTTCGTGGACACCTAAATAGGTAGTGCCGGATTCCTATCGGCTAAAACCCCTCATTCTTCTTTGCAGCCACGGTTCCCACCTTGAAGTCTACCCGTATGTTGTTTGATACCTGATTTGCCAGATTCTTTTGAGGCTGCTCACCAGCCTTCAATCATTTTCTACAACTTTCGAAAATTTTAGTGATTTCATCTCTTTTTCTGACATGCATAACAAACTGTAAATCAATTTCATCTAATATTCTATTTTCATTTCATCTTTAACACTTTCCAGTTAACGTGTATCGATTTGATTAAAATCTGTTTATGTACTTATCAGTATTATGAATATGGCCTTTACATAAAATAAATATAACTTTTTAAATACAAGGAGTACTACAAACGCCAACAAATTATAGCTTCCCATTGTTTGTACGTAGATACTATGTAGTGCAAATGTGGAATACACAACAATTATTTAGTGTAGAAGTTGATGTTTTGTTTGCAATGTGTTTGACAACACGATAAACTGCGCACTATTCAATATTATTACCAATCAATCGGAAGACGAAATTACTACTGTCGGTTAAATTATTTATATGACGAGAGTTGGAAAAGGTAGGTATTTATTTGTAGTATCGTTTGAATTGTTAATTATCACATCGCACATTGAAAACAAAAGTGGCAGTACACAAATAATGACAATTTTGAGTTTAAACGATGTTTTAAACGCTCAAATTAAAACGCATCCAATACAAAAACACCTATTTCAATAGCTTGTTTAGTTTTCCCTAGAGGTCACTAGTGTCAGTTTGTACTTTTTGTATATGTAAGCTTCAAGTTGCTAATTAATAAAGTGACACTATACCAGTTCGAGTCAAACTGCGGCAGTGGTTGTACATTAATTTAAGGAAAGACTTTTTTTTTTATATAATCTTTATTTCATATTTTAAACCTGCAATTACAATTCACATTTATCAAATCACATATAAAGATATATTCATAAAAACTGTGCAACCAACGAACGAAGCCCGTTAAGTCATTGAAATGACTTGTCAACAGGCTCCGCTCATCTCCACATCCAACTTACATATAACTAAAAAAAAAATGTTAAATACAACTATATTACTCCTATAAATGCCTACAAATCCATTTAACACTCACACTACAGTTATATGTACATATTTCTATTTTTTCTGAGCCAATTCTTAAATAATAATTTTAATTTACCAATTTTGTCACACTTTTTTATGCAGAGTGGCAGCGAATTAAACAACTTAGGAACCAAGCACTCCAGAGTGCGATCGCCATACTTATTGTTGGTTTTAGGTATTTTTAAACCTTCATTTTTTGTGAACCGTGTATTATGAATATGTATTAATCTCTTTTTAAATTTATTGTCCCGAAAATTCTCCATACCCAATTTATAACAAAAAATAGCCCTAATAGTTAGCAATTTCAACTCTCCAAAATATTTCTACGCATCAAAATGTCTATTTGGTCCTGGCATATAGTCAGAAATTAACCTAATTATGGAATTCTGCTTGTTTTGAACTTTCTTCAGGTTTGTTTGTGTCGTCTTACCCCAAGCAGACAAACCGTATCTTATAACTGACTCCGCAAAAGACTAAATGCATAAATGACGTTTTAAGTATTTTTATACATTACTTTTTATAAATAATGTATTCAAGAAACGAGTAGAGGTGTAAACTATAGAACTATACCAAAAACTTTAAACGGCCTGTTAGAACATGTGAGCACACCTTTACAATAAAATCCATAGAATTTTGTTTATGGTAATCATTATCTATAAAAACCATTGTAACTTGCATTTCTGTCTCTGTAATCTCTGTCACTTCACTTGCTCTGTGAAATATACTTGCTTTCTTCGACTCTGCGTGTTTTAATAAAAAACCCGGATCACATCTCCCAAGATAAGATTGACCTAATTCAAACACGGCCATACTGAAAAATTATATTTTTGTATAATGCCACTTTTGTTTTCAATGTGCGACATGTACAAAATTGAAACATTAAGGGCTTACTTCCGCTCTCCCCTGGATGTTTCAAGAACAAAGCTCTTGCTTATATAATTTCTTCTAAAATAGAAATTTGACGCATAGAAATTTAATAAAAATACTGCTGATAATTGAATAGTATTAACTTATTAAACAAAATTTAACCAAAAAATACTAAATTAGATTAGTTTATCGACAAACGATTGATTGTGGAAGTTTATTAGTTAGCAAAGGCACGATCTCTTCCAACTAACCCAAATATTTTTCGAGAAAAGCTGCCTTCAAAGCTACATACTAGTTATAATAAAATCAATAACATATTTTCAACCTTGGATACAACCTGAAGAGTTGTTTTGTTATTGTACAATATCCTCTCAATAATAGTACCTACTTTCCTATAAAGTAAATAATAATTTATTTGCGTTACTAAGTGTTGTTTTTCATGAAATAATATTATTACTATTATTGTGATGGCAGATCCCAGTTATTCACCATCTCGGATGTTTTTTTCCTCCTTATATAACTTTGACAAGGAATTTCCTAGTAGGGTAAACATTACAATAACTGATGATAGAATTGAATGATCATACATTTTTACACATATTTTTATTTATAATCAATCGGTGCAATGATTTTTCTTCTTCAAAAAAAAAGCAACTCTAGATGAATAATGTATTCCAATTGATTTAAGTTTGAATATCGCAGTGAAGAGAATGTTTTAATTATTATAAATAGAACACATATTTACTCGTAGTACTTACACTGTGACTAAATAAGTGTTTAATTTACAATTATTTAATATGAACTATTACTAAGAACCATTGGGCAAAAATATCGACTTTTAACTCATTTCAGTAGTTGGAATGATTGGAATGATTGATCAAGAGAGTTTTGAAATCCAAATATGAATTAAATCAACACTTTTTGGTAAGTAAATCCGGTTTTCACTACCTGATTGCATCAAATTTTTGATTATAATTAAAAAACCTTATATTTTTTAATAATGTAGGTAGGTATTACATTTTAAGTGAGCTTGTGTATGCCAAAATACATTGTATTGCTCAGATCGACATGCCAAAATACCACTGAAAATCTGAACCCACAAAAATCGTCATCTAGTGATTATTTTTATACAATTTTGATTTCAACTTTCAGACAGTAGCTTTTTCATTGACTTTCCTCTCATACCTACTTTTTAGCAAACTGCATCCATTTTCATCAGAAATCTTACTTTGTAAATATTTTCAAGATTTCGAAACACCTTTAATTCCATGGACAAAGCAACATTCATTTATAATATAAAAAAATTATGAAATAGTAATAAAATAGGTGTCGCTTATAATAACTTAACCGAATTAAAATGAAAAAGAATTTTTTTTCGTACTATTTTGATTTTCATAGAAATAGACGTCTTTCGTGTTTCAAGCATACCTATTGTCAATCTAAATACTTTACCGTTAACTTTTTACGTTTTGTTGATTTTCGTTGTAGTGAGAAACACGCGCGTCAGTGGCAAGATTAACTATTTTTTTTTCTAGACATCTTTGGAAACTAAAAATAAACTATTATAAAAGAAAAATCTTTATTATAGGTTCGCAGAAAGAAAATATGTAGCAAACAATATCATATTTTTCAAAGGATAAGTCGGTACAATAAACAAAATTTTTGTTGTTGTTGATATTTGTATGTTTTGTTCATAATTAAATAAAGGTTTTCTTATTGTATTAAATTTACAATATTTATAGGAGATTTTTCAATTTATTTTATTTTGCTATAAACTCTTTTTTACATATTTGTCTAGGACATTTTTGAACGTTTTACAAAGTGTCCTGAATAATAATGTGCTTTTTAATTACAGCTACCGGTTTTACACCTTCGATTCAGTTATTAGCCTTCTATATTTTTTTTGTATAATAATTATAATTGTTTGGATTTCCTTTTATTTAAATGGTTAAGTTGGAAGACATCGTGCTTCTGTTTAAAATTTTTGTTTTATTTATTTATTCAAAAATAATAATTACGTACAAATTAACAAAAAGACCAAAATTAGAGAATATATTTCCCCACTACACTAAGGTCTGTTTTGGGACAATATCAAATAAAAAATACAGCTTTTACGTGAATACAACAATGATAACAATTAAAAAAAAAATATTTAGAAATACTGTGTTGTAATTCTATTATCTACTGTTTATCAATTTTGGATGTATTTTTGTGAAATTATGGTAATTATTACTTATTACCCATTACTTGCAATGAGTTTGCTTGCATACCAAAATGTATAAGGACTATTTTTCAATATAATGTATAAATACGTGTGAAACATTAAAGGAACAAAATATCATACACAGTTACAAACATCAGAATGCCATATGACAACTTCATACGCTTTACTATACAAGAGCCTTTGTTGAGGCGGAAAATACATCTTAATGCTGTACCTATGTAGATGAATATCAAAGTTTTTTAATCAATGATGGATGGATTTTTAATCAGAAGATGGCGGATCATTGCATTAGTCATAATCACAATTTTGATGTGAATAGTGTAAGGGTCCTACATTCAGAAAACCGGTATAGAAAATGAATTGCCTTGGAAACATTGGAAATACATATAAATATTAAAAATATTGTAAATATTCAAATACCCCATTCATCACCATTGTTGAAACCAATTGTTCATCCACCATTGTCTTAACTCCTCCTACTTCCTTACCCCTTCTTTTCTGTTTTTAGGTACCTACATATAAAAAATATTGTTGTTTCATGTGACTTTAAGAAAAAAAATCTTGTAATTAGTTCTCTTGAAAATGTCAAGCTAACTTGACGAAAGCGCTTGAGTATTAATAAATCAATAGTGAATAATAAACAGTGTTTATTGATATCAAATATGTTTTTTTAATCAAATTATTTTTCATAAACAAACTTTCTTACATAATCTTCAACCTACAACTACAAACCTACTTATTTTACTTATTCAGCTATTCCTGTTCACTGTTGAACATAAGCCTCCTCTATATGTCTCCAGGCATCTCTGTCCTGAGCTTTTTGCAAACAGTCACCAGCGATTCTATTAATGTCGTCTGGTCAACGTGTTGGAGGTCTTCCTCTACTCCTTTTATCTTCACGAGGTTTCCACTCCACTACCCTTTATGTCCATCTTTGATCCATCCAACATGCCCCGCCCATGACCACTTCAACCTTGCCACTCTTTCGACAACAATTGTAACTACTACAGCTACAACTACAGTCTCCTACAATTAATAAAGAAACCAAAAATGAAACACAACCTTTAAAAAACTACTAACATTTGTAATTTTTTTAGGTACTCCTATAAAAACCCTGTAGTATAATATAATTTACACGAAGCAGGCTTGGGAGTCATATAAAACGTAATCACTAAATTCCACACTTAATTAGCGGTATATTAACTCTTTAAAAAACTTTCACAACATAACAAAACTTAGGTACTTTAAACTTCCAACTTTATATACATATTATTTAAACCTAACATAAAACGTAGCGCACGCACGTTTTTATTCATTTCCTAGCTACGAAGCTACGTCAGAATCTACGGTAGGTGTGTTATAGAGGTATAGTGTCTTTCCACCGGTACTAACAAGCACAAGATAGATGTTATTCCATATTTAATGTCCGACTAAGTGAAATGCTACTCAAAAATAGAGCTTAGCGTTGTTTCGACACTATCTCTGTGTTAAAATATTCACCGTTGACTGTTTTTAGCACACTCTGGTCCGAATAAATAATTATATAACAGAACAAATTTATTTTATATTAATTTATTTTTGCAAATAAGAATTTGATTTTATCAGAGACAATTCCATTCTCATATTCATGGCTAGTAAGTCAGATATAAATATGCATATTTAAGCGACTGCGGCCAATAGTGTGAAGAATTTTTATGGTTGAAAAATTAGGTATAAATATGCATCCTTTGCAAGTACGGGTGATAGTGTGTATAATTTTCGTACTCGTGGCTAGTAAGTCGGGTGTAAATATGCAAAGTTTTGAAAATACGGGTGAAAGTGTGTAGAATTAAAACTGTAGAGGTAGGTCCTATGGATACCGTGTAAGTTTTTGTTTAATTGACGGTTGTAAAATAGAAGGTATATTATTATGAAATGTTGTACTGTACTTACTGCTTTAGGCAGTTCTTTATACCAATTACTTGTCACATTACCACTGGAAAAAAACTCACCCCTTAAGCCTCGCATGAAGGGGGTACATCCGCTTTAGAAGGGTACACATGTAAGGTTTACATGGTTTCATTTTTACATTGGTCTAATAAAATTAGTACGTCTCAGACATTTGGAATTTTTATATTTAACGTTTATCACTTTTGATTTTCTTATATTTTGATTATTTTCAAAATTTATTTATTTATTCAAACATAGACGGCTAATGCCTTTTACATAAAATCATAGTACAAAATCCTATATACAATTAACCTTTTCTAAATTAGGATCGTCATTATCTCCGTCAGTTCCTCAATTTTGAGGATCGAGACCATCATGCTTCGTTTTATAGACCATCTGTCTCCACCTCGAGCGATCCCCTGTTATTTGCAGGGCCCTATGCAGTGAGGTCTGTGAACTAGGATAAATTAAAAAAAAACGCACCCTACAGCCAGGTTCACCACTCACCGATGTGGTAGAGTCAGAGATGTCAATTCTGGCTTAGTGGTACTGATGTACTTAAGAGAGTTAAAAAAATAACACTTTTCATTAGCCTAAA
The DNA here is from genome assembly GCA_947579605.1 of Athripsodes cinereus. NCBI lineage: Eukaryota > Metazoa > Arthropoda > Insecta > Trichoptera > Leptoceridae > Athripsodes > Athripsodes cinereus. Next base: position 2,690,740 of record OX388321.1, read on the forward strand.
CGGATAAATAGGAGTTTTTGGACCCCTGAAATATTCGTTAAAAGGGGTTATTTCAACAATACACCGTTTCTATATGTTAGATTGTCAATCATGCAAATAGGTTATCCATGAAGGAAGACATAATTTATTTCTAACCTGTACTCCCGTGAAGAGAGGTAAATTAAAAAAAATTAAAAAAATGAATGTAAATGGACATTTCACCCCACTACTCATGGTGCCTACATCCGGATTAAGGGGTGAGTTGCGTACATATACATATTTATAAAGCATATAATATATGTAGAGCAAGTAAATTCATATACCTACGAACGTGTAGGTTATATTAAGTCGTGCGTAATTATCACGGGGTTTGACATTTTTTAGCCCTCTGTCACATCGCATGATTTTAACGGCGACTAACGCGACGTGTCGCGACACAAGTGACAGATGTGAAAACATTTTAAGTACTTTTGATTAATTTATTGCTGATAGGTCGTGTGTGTATGTGTATCGTCATAAGCCGATGTATTGTGCATCATTATCCCGGATCCGTATTTTGAGGATTAATAATTTATTTTTTTATCAAACGAACATTAGGTACTTTATAAGTATTGAGTGTTTTCGTGTGCTTTTTTTTTGTAAAAATACCAATATTATATTTTCTAGTTGATTTAAAGTTTATGTTAATTAACTTTTCTCTAAAAGTCAGAAGGGCGCCATTGAAGAGTTCAGTTTTTAATTTGCTTCTGAAGCTGGTAACAGTCTGATTGTCTCTCAATGGCACTGGTAGGCGATTCCACGTAACCTGTCCTACAAAACCAAAAGCCCTCTCTTAGAAGTTAGGCTTACCAGCTCTATTGGGCTCAGTAAATCTATTCACAGCCAGTTCCGAAGGGCGCAGAGGTTTTCTAATGGTCAATAAAAGGAGACAAAGCTCTGTGAGGCACGATGGTGCCATTTTGTTTATAGCCTTGTAGACTAAAAGGCATATTTTGAATGTCACCCTTTCCTCTACCAATATTTACCTCAGCCAATGAGTGATTTTTTTTACATAAGTTCACCGACTGTACAACTTTTGGCATATGTCGTACCTACTTGTACAAGTAAGTTATATAGTTATGTATGTTAATATTTTTAGAGTAAATTGCTAATAATAATACGATACAAACGCAATATTTATTTCCATTGGATAAATACATTTTTTTACTATTTGTTTTCCTTTATTTTTAATTAATTTCTACTACTACACCATCACGGCATATCCCACATATAGGGTAGCTAGCAGAACAGCTACACGTAATAAACATTCAGGCTGTCTTTTCTGTGCCAATAAAAAATTAAGGCATTCAAGATGGGTGGCAAGCCTGATGAGTTTGAGATGTAATATGTCTATTTTTCGAACACTTGCCTTTTTCAGGACACTCGAAAACTTATGGGCAAAGAGCGGGAAACCAGTTTCATTCTTTACCGGGTGCTCCACGGTGCAATCATAATGAAATATAATGACCGTCAATATAACCGCCCTCGTTTATCGTTTTGTGTAAACATAGCCTTATTCGCGTTTTCAGGTAGTATTTCGCAGAATGAACACTGACTAGTAGTAGGTAAATACACCCTTTCTCGAATTGAGTTTATTACGAAAATAAAGAGTTGCAATTACTCTTTATAATTAAAAATGTAAAATAATTAATTTCATACAAGGGTTTCTGTATAAAAAATACCTACCTAGTATTTTTCTTTGGACAATAATTGTTTTAAGTGACTTGTATAAGGTACGTAGCTTCAAATAAATATTAAACATTATTCTGCTGTAAAGGCTATTTAGCCGTATACTTTGTTAATAAATAAATAAATAAACTTGAATCATAAAGGAAAGAAGATTTTAAACAAACTACGGAGGTTTGAGTATATTAGTTTCAACACTGATGTGTGCACGCGAGAATTGGACTAGCTGAAAAGGATGAAAACAGTATAAATGAATTAGAAATAAAGTCTACTTAGACTTTTTAAGAAAATTTTAACTTTTGCTTTTTTTCTCAAGACTAAGACATTTCTGGTAAGAGTGGAATGTTCGCTGGTCCACATGTTAAGTGTATTAATTGTTAACATATTGTGTTATGACTGTTTGATTCTTTAATATTGTAAAAATAAAAAAATAAAATAAAAGTCATCGAGAAGAATGTGTGACTCTGAAAGACAAGAGTGCGTTGTAGTGTAATTCAAGAAAAGTGAACTAAATAAGGTAGTTTGGGCACGTGGAAAGAATGTATGAGGATAGAATGGCAAATAATATATTCTTGGCTGAGGGAATGATGCTCGGAAATATATCATCGTCCGACGATTGAGTTTAACTTTATATTGGTTTTATTTCGTTTATTGATGTGATTTGTTTTGTTTTTTAACTAAATTGTATATAATTGACTTTTATAAGCCATATAACATCCATTGTTAATAAAGCAATCAGAATGCTCGGCTTTATTATTCGAATATCTAGAGATTTTCGGAATATCTCAACACTAAACACCTTATACCAAGCCTATGTACGGAGTCAGCTAGAATATATAAATAATCGTATGGCATGTCAGGCGCTATAAATCATAAAAATCACTAAAAACAAAAATCATAAAAAAAATGTCAGAGGTAAAATTGTAAAAAAAAAAATGTCAAAAAGATAAAATTGTAAAAAAAAAACATGTCAGAAAGATAAAATTGTAAAATAAAATACAATCGCAAAATATTTAAAATTTATAAAATTTATAAAATGACTCTTGTATCCCTCAGCCAAATTCTGGCTTCGGTTGTCAGATTACTAAAACCTTCCATCACACCGTGGAACCTATAAATAGGGCAATCAGCAACAATATGTTGCGTGGTTTGTGATGTTGCCCCGTAATCGCAGCTAGGGTTCAGCTAGAATATGCATCATCCACTTGGTCCCCATACTATGCGATACACGTGAATTCCATAGAAAGAGTTCAACGTAAATTTATGAGGTACATCAATTTTCGATTAGGAATCCCATATGATGAATTCTGTTATGAGCACTTACTGGTCGAACTCGGTATGACAAAGCTATCTGACAGACGTGTAATAATAGATCTCATAGTCCTCAGTAAAATAATCATTTCAAACTTTGACTGCCCAGAACTTGTTGCTATGATCAATTTTCATGTACCAAACCGTTCTACAAGACAAAATATGTTATTTCAGGAAGCGCAGGCAAGGACCAACTATCAAAAATATTCTATTATAAATCGCCTTCACATTCTCGGAAATAAATTCAATAATTTAATAGACTTGTTCCATGATCCAATCCACATACTAAAGTTAAATCTATTTGCACATTACAGTCACATTTATATGGACAATAATCAGGAATCAACATCTTAGCAGGAACCCTTCCTCCTTTATATACCTACCCATGTTTTTTTTATATGTGTTTGTAATATTGATTTATTAATATTGTGTTTGGTACCTATGTTTTGTTTTGTTATGATATTGTACCTATGTAAAAAAAAAATATTGTGTAAAAGGCTAATTAGCCGTAAACAAACAAATAAATAAATAAATAAATAAATAAATATATTTTTTAAATATTTAAAGACCATGTAGTTTTGTTACATTTCTCATGTATTGTAAAAAGCGAATGCCATAATATATTGTCTTAAAAAATAAATATGAAAAGAAAATAATGACCATACATTAATAAATAAATAAGTATTATATTATCGGAGTTTTTGATAAGAAACATTCTCCATATTAGCTTAATAAAAGTAGACAATTTTTCAAATCCTTTTCATATAGGTACATGCATACAGAGTAGGTACAGGAGAGATGAACAAGTAAGAAAATTTATAGGCCGAGATAAACCCTTACAACAAGTTATGGTCTAATCTGTTCCACAGAGTAGAGAACATAAAGAATTAATGATATTTTGCCCTTATAATTTTCAAGAATTAAGGAAAAATATGTTGTGTTACTTGATTATAAAAAATAGCGATATACAATTGTGTACCTAGGCCGTTTAACGAACAAATGTGTTATGTTGCTGAAGGGATGAAAAGGATGGGGTTGGGAGGTATTAAATTACATTTTCAGCTCTGATCAAGTTTGATTATTAGTTCTTAAATTCATATAATACCTACCACTTTTAGTTTGTATCTATTTGGTATCTTTCACCCCTTCATCAGCATAACACCTCAGTATTTATTCTCTCGATAATGGGGTAGGTACGTCGAAATTGATGACTTTTTTTGTCAAGTAACAAAAAGTTCATTCATATCATCACGTTATTTTAAAATGGGGTAGACAAAAAGAGAGCATTGTCATAATACTTTTAAATAATAAAAATATCTCGTAATTGTTGTATAATTAACCTAAAAAAATACGTGATTTTTCATTATTCAATTTCAAATGATTCAAGCATATGACGGCCGGTGTGTCGCGGAAAAAACGCTCTTGCCTTTGAGTCACGAAGTCCCGATTAAGATTCCCGGCCAGGGTAGATTGAAGAATGACCTTTTTCAAATTGTCTTGGGTCTGGGTGTTTCATGTACCTACATGTGTTTAGTGCATTGTGTATCTATAATATGTGTATCGTCGCGTTAGTACCCATAAACCGAGATTCATATCTTAGTTTGGGACTAGCTCTTTAAAGTCACGAATGTATCTACAAGGTCAAATATTCAAATATATAAATAATTCAAATTTCAGAAAAGGAACAATTATATCACAAAAACAATAAGATATTTCTATTCATTTATCAGTTCGTCAATTGAGTTAAATGATTTATTAACCAGATGCGATAATAAAGTTACTAATAAAAGTAATTAAGATAGATTTATCTAAGTTCTTAGTTTTTTACTAATCTTTTGTTTCAATTTTTTAAAGTCAAATTTAACAATTATACAACACTCATAAAACTCCATGTATTTATTAATTTCTCAGAAAAATTAAGCTTTCTTTTTGTTCGTTCTTCAGTGGTTTGAAAGGATGTATAATATAATGTATAATAGGATGTTCCAACGTAATAATATATAAAACACGATCTGATCGTAAAATGCTTGAATGATCGTTTTCTGTTGGCATATTTCATAAAAATGTAAATCTCTTAAGTATGGAGAGAAAGATTTTCTCCGAGTTTACAATGTAATATAATATTTTACAATTGTGCTTAGGACAGTATTCTTAATGTGACATGGATGTGTACTTTATATTTTATATAACAACTTTTGACATTTCAACCCTTCCTGTCTCAATAATAAAATGCTTTTACTCTAATCTGATTTAAGAATTTCTTTATATTTATGAAAATGCCGTAGGTGCCTTTATTCTTCGAGTGCGTGTATTAAGCATTTGTGAGATCAAGAATAATGATTTTATAAAATAATAATTAAGTTAAAGATAAAAAAATAAAACACTGTTTACTTTCACTTCGAATATTATTGGACTACTTATTAAAGACAACCATACTTTCTTTATTTACTTTTTATATGGCTCGGTGTGTTATAAATCTTAACTCATGTGGGCTGCATGTGCATCGTATCTTCCACAGTCTTGGCTCCTGTGCTGACAGCCAGTTCACCGCCTCCGGTCCTGTAGGACATCCATCATCAGGGAGTTTATATAAGAAACTAAAATTTTATTTTAATTTGTTATATTTTGATGTCGTTATCAATGTACAGTAAAGAATTAATAAATAAGTTATAGCTACCTATATTATATTTACCATAAAGTCAAAGGGAATGAAGCGTGTTTTACTTTGAAAAATTTGATATTAAAAATTGTTGTTGTAGGTATCTACCATTGACTGTTGCGAATAGATAAATAAACTCGTCTGAGACACATCCATCTCTCCCACTCGCGCCCCTGTAGGCCATCCCTCTTGTGTGTCGCGCTATCTTACTAAATTAAATTCCCAGGCTGCCTTGTCGGCTACACAATGGCTAAGTAGAAAAAAGCTTAAGGTCCCAATCACACCGTATTATTCGAGTCCATAGAAAAATAAATTATTGCTATTAATTGAATTTAATGTTTCAGTGTTTGACATTGTGAAACAATATTTTTAATGATATAAGATATAAAAAACACTGTTTTTTGTTTCACTTTAATGTATACATAGAATACCACAATTACGTCTAGCGCTTTTTTTACCAATAAATTGGCATGTGTTATTTTATACAATATACTTATTATGAATATTATTGGTATAAGTTTATTGATTCATTCAATAAAACCTAATTGCCTTGGAGATGTGATCATTGAAAAGAACTACTACTACTATGCTTGACCGTCCCATCTCACAAGTGGGGCAACCAGCAGATCAGCTGCATATAATAAACATGCAAACTGTTCTCTCCGCGCCAATAGAAAATCAAGACATTCAGGATGGGTGGCATACCTCATTGCTGAATTCAAGATGAAAAATGTGTATTTCGAACACCTGCCTTTTACAGGATACTCGAAAACTTACGGAGAAAAGCTGGAGTAATCCGGAGATTGTGAAACCAATTCTTTAAAGGGTGCTTCACGGGATATTGATTGAGAAGAATGAATGGTTAATTACTTACATTTTGTATCCTGTCTTAATCTTTCTTTTCCAGTAGATGACGACAGACATTCCCCGTGAATGGGCATATTACATTATTGGATGTCTACGTTTTGAATTAGGTACGCCGTATTTTCATTCAAGGGCTGAAAAGATATCGTGAGACGAGATTGAGAGATGAGCATATTGGAAAAATGAGCAATTTTGGGACAAGTGCTGCGGATAGGTTACGTATAAAGAATTTTCAATATTTAAAACACGCGAAAAATACTCGTACATAAAAAAAGACAAGAGAAAAGTATATTGTTAACACTGTTATGTAATGATGATGTGCAAGAAGAATAAATAAATAAATAAATTTATTTGTCTGAAAGAAAAGGTGTGGGTAAACGCGGACGTTAAAAAACTGTGTGTTTTGATCACACGGATAAAATTCACAAAGACAGCCGTAGTTGAATGATAGAAATTGTAAAGTTAAATTTATCGACCGACGGTTCTTGGTGGAAGTTCATATTAATAATTTTTAAAATGAAACACGGTGTATTTTTATTTCACTATTGACTTTATTTATTTTTGCGAGCCGGCTTTTAAGAGCTTGCGCTCTTATCGTCAAGCAAAAATAAAGTTACTTTACTTTTGCCTGACGATGAGCCGGCTCGCAAAAATAAATGAAGTCAATGATGGAATAACTATACACCGTGTTTCATTTTAAAAATTATTGATAGAAATGGCATGCATTCATGGAAAATCGCATGCATGTAGAGAGCCCAAATGAAGTGTGTATAAATTTATGTAAAAATAAATCATGAATGGCGTTAGTTTTAATAATAAAAAAAAATATTATTAAGTATCCTAGTTTTGACATACTAAGTCATTGTTACTAAGTGTGTATTATTTTTTATTAAGTTTGTAGAATTCCAGATATGGTGGGCATAGAGTCTTCATAGTACTTAGGTACCTAGCGGTAGTGAAGATAATGTGACAACTAAGGATATATCATCCCGACTTGAATAGAGGAGACTAAATTCATTCTTAAAAATGTTATCAATCATCTAAGAAGAAATGAACAGAAGCAGTGTCAAAATACTTGCGAAAATAGAAGTATGTAATAATACATTTTCTACTTCTACTAACATCCTATAAATATCCTTTGTGTAAAACATCTTATATTTTTTATCGTCCTTTGAATTTTTGTTTAGGAGAGGGAGACTCATATGATGTATGTTTTTCATTACACACTCTAAACTCAATGTCCTATATCAATTTGAAGGTCAAAATGATATCTCTTATTTTACTTATTCTTAACCTTTATCTCTCTTTTCCTGAAAAAATAGTCTCCGTGAATTCCCTGGAAAAGATCTCCCAACTTTTTCTGTAAACTTTTCTCTCTTGTAAAAAGGCTGATAGATTCCAATAACATCACATTTTTATTTTATTTCAATATAATAATATACCACTGCCCGCTTTCACAGCTGTTTAACTTAAATGTTGGACAGTGGACAAAATACAACTTGCTTTAAACCAAAAAGATTAAAAACCAATGAAATGTAACAACATAAAAAAGAGCTTACAGTATTTGACAAAACAATTTGTGTGCTTGTGTGTGGGAGTGTTTATAGGCATTTATTCTTTTTCACTTAAATATTGTTTTTAATTATAAACATATGTGTCTCACCTATACAACTGGTTGGTTGTAACTAATTTCCTGTAGGTAATAAACCCGCTATTCGCACCATGGGAAAATGTACAAAAAAAAAATCTTTATTTAATTTATCGATCGATGGTACTTGGCGGAAGTTCATTTTCATAAGGAATTAAAATGAATATTAAATTTACTGTTGACTATTATTTTGTGAACCGGCTTTTGAAAGCATACGTGTCATCGACAGGCAAAATATTAATACTTTACATTTGCCTGACGATAAGATCGGAAGCTTTTGAAACCTGGCTTGCAAGTTAATAAAGTCACCAGTGGATTAACTATCTATTTTATTTCAATTTGAATTCAAAACACTTTTCATATTAGCTCTTTAAAATATCTATATTCTTACAAAGTCAATTTTCCCAAAAACGTTAAATACAATTCATGCATTTTTGGAATAGGTAAGTGTATGAAAAGTGGACTGTATCTCGTATACATAGTTTAGATATGCTTATTCTATAATAAAAGACTAAAATATTTTAAGAATATTGGAAACTCGTATATTTTTATATCGGTGCCCGATACTTCTACCCCATACACCCCCACCCCTTGTGACCCGTCAATAACACCCACCCCCACCCTCCTCTCTTCTACACCCATTTTGTAATCTTTGTAAAAAGTTTTCGACACTCCACTGGTGCTGAGCAATTCAATAATTTTATGCATTCAATAAAAACTGGTTTAAGTCATATTTAAATAATGCACTCATTCATTCATAACATCACAGCATATCTCACAAGTGGGGTAGCCAGTAGATCAGCTGCATGTAAAAAAACATGCAAGCCATCCTATCTGTGCCAATAAAAAAATAAGACTAAAATCCGGGGTTCGATCCCAGGTGCCGGCGAACTCCCCTTTCACGACACAAGCTTTTAGCTTACTGTGAAAGGTGTATAAGGTTGTATTTGGGTTTATAACAAAAACCCAGATATATCTTTTCAAAAAAAAAAAAGAGTTTTTATAATGTTAAAAAAATTTCGAAGTATGTGTATTGTGTACAGTTACATATGACAAGTTTTACGATGGAACTGTCAAATGAACACGAATACACGCGGCCATCTTTGAGAAATTGATCTGCGTGTTCGAGGCACATGGTTCTCGGACGCCTGCGTTTTCGCACCCCTTCTTTCAAATATAAACACACTCTTTGTCATCCATTTTTCATCCATCTGCTCCGAACTTCAAAATCATATAAGTATTTACTTATATGATTTTGAAGTATAAGTATTTACTTATATAAACTATTTGAAGTATTTACTTATAAGTATTTACATATAAGTATTTACTTATATGTAAATAAGTTAAGATGGTTTGGGCACGTGGAAAGAATGAATGAGGACAGAATGACTAAGAAGATATATTTGGCTGAGAGGAATGGTGCTCGGAGACGTGGACGTCCGAGGATTAAATGGCAAGATCATTTAAATCAAATCCTACAGGACGGTCACGTGTTGAGCACGTTGAACAGGAGAGCATGCATGAGGAATTGTATGACAGTGACGGAAGCGAAAGATGTATGCAAGGATAGAAGGAAGTGGCGCTCGATCCTTTCTGCCTACCCCGCGAGGGAAGCGGCGTGATGGTATGTATGTATGTATGTATGTATTTACTTATCCACAACACTCTTCTCGCATTCGCTCATTCTCCTATTATCCTCATTTGTTGGATAATAGGAGAGTTGCCGCCTGGGTGCACCATTTTTGCATATGCTGACGATGCGCTTCTCTTACTCTCTGGAGATACGAGAGGTGCAATCGAGGGCAAGTTTAGAATCGCGATAGATCGCATCTTGACGTGGGGCAGGGTGAACAGGCTTGTTTTCTCGCCGAGCAAGACCTCCGCGCTGTGGTTGAGGGGTGTGCTGGGAAGGGGCAGGAACCCGGTGCTTCGGATGGATGGGCATCCTGTCAGGGTTGTCGATGAAGTCCGATACCTGGGGGTTGTCCTTGACAGGGGCTTCACCTTTCTTCCACACGTGCGAGCGACTGCCGAAAAAGCGGGAGTGTTATTTCATACTTTACGCAGACTCAGTCGTGGTACATGGGGCCTTAAGGCGGGGACTGTGCGTACCATTTATCGGGCGACGTATGTGGCTCAGGTCACCTATGGTGCTCGTGTTTGGTCGCATCGTCTTGGGGTTGGTTCTGTGTCCGCGGCGGTCTTGAGGGGACAGAGACTCCCCCTGCTCGCCGTCACCGGTGCGTATCGAACGGCTGCTAGCGATGGCCTCCCCGTCATTGCTGGTGTGTTGCCCGCAGATTTAGAAATTTTAGATGGTGTAGCCAGGCGCAAGCTCAAGGCTGACGGCAGTGTTGAACATCTCGGAATCTCTGTTCATGCGGAGCCTGGGACCAGAGGATTTAGTAGGGCAATCGGCGTGATTCGAAAGAGGACTTTTGAAGTTTGGCAAGATAGGTGGGATCGGGGGAGAACTGCTAGATTGGTCTACAGTTTTCTCCCTGATGTATGTGAGAGAATGAAGAGGCGATTCCTTTCCCTCAATCACCATGCCGTCCAGCTTGTTACGGGCCACGGTGATCTAAAAGGCAGGTTATATGACCTTGGCCTAGCGGAGAATCCGTGGTGTGTTTGTGGGTTGGGGGCGCAGTATGCTGGGCACATCCTATGGGAGTGCTCCGTGATGAATGATGCTAGAGATGTAATGATAGACGATATGAGTGAAGACACTCCCAGACCAATATGGTTTGGGGAGGTTCTGCAATGCCCGAGAAACCTTAAAGCATTTTTGGTGTTTGTGGATGTGTGGGTATCTCGTTGGGAGCTTTTGCGTCAGCCGGGTTTACCCCCGCCTGACGTGGAAGGGTCTTAGGGTTGATTTTGCCCATTGCGGCGTTGGCGCGATAGCGAACTCGTGTTTTCGTTGTGTCGTCCTGTCTCCCTTGGTGGAGAGTAGGTTTGGGAGGTATGTCCCTTTTGGGAGGGTTTAATGTTTTCACACCATTCAGGCACTGGTGGCTCTCGGGCTCGCGCCCTCGGAACGCCAATTAACATGTTTCTGGACACCTCACCTCGGCCTTCTGTTACTACCAATCTGTACACATAATTCATTTATTCGATATTATTTCTGTTTTATTACTTGTGTTATTCTTGTCCTGTTCTATGTATTCTTATTTTTTTTTTACTACATTGTTATTATTTTATATTTTATTAAATAAACATCTTTCAAAGGGGACATTGAAGAGAGAGTGTTGCTTAAAAGATTCCCACGATGGCGGTTTTGGCCGGTTGGCCCTTCAGGCCTGCCCAATGGCCCGCCCGTGAGGACAAATTTAGTTTAATTATGCGGATAAATAGGAGTTCACAACTCCTGAGATATCCGGGTGGAGGTGGGTCTCTCTTCAATTATCCTCATTTCTCAATCACGCAATATTTTACCAATTATTCTCCTTATTCTGAGCGCCAAATGAAAACTTTAATCGGAGTTGAAGTTATTTTTAATTTATTTTATTCTTCTTGCACATCATCATTCACATAAGAAAATCAACAAGTCAGTTTACATAAGAAAATATGTGATGATATGCAGTGGCGAGATTATCACTTTATAGTGATTTCTTCCATCTAACCACGTCATACTCGTATCAACACTAAACACAAAGAAACGATAAAAATAAAAACAAAAATAATTAAAATCTACACACCTGACACTCCAAAAGGACCGGGAACTATAGGAACTATAGGAAGGGGTTAAGGTACGGATGCTGAATTAGAAGACAATAAATACTTCTTGACTGCGTATTTAAATCCATTAAAAGATTGAGATATTCTATGAGAAGGGAGATTATTCCATGTTGATCTTTTTTAGAAAAAAATATAACTTGTATTATTTTTCGCTCACAGCGAAAATTTTTAGCATAACTTTTCTAATTATGTCAAGCAAATGGTTTTACTGCCGTTGTGTTTAAAAAGTGACAAAAGAATTTGGCATAAATCTTGATAATGCCAACAGATAAAATGAGGTCGTCGACTAAAAACTATAAAATACTTCGTCTTCTGGATAAATTATTTACTTGTTCACATTATTTATTTTTCGGGGAGAATTATTTACACATTTTTTCATCTAATTTTCGCAAGCGTTATGCCAATGTTTTTTAGTCGGAAAAACAATAACTTTTTTAATATTTTCATGTTTATTTTATACAGACTATAATCAGGAACGTGGTTGGCTCACCAACAATTTATGTTTTAACCTTTAGGATCGTAAGTTAAAATTCTGTTGCCGACATGGAATATTATGTGGGCTTAAGAAAATATCTCTAAATTTAATATATATTTTTTTAAGCATATTTTTATTTAAAATTATAGTTAATACTTTTGCCGAAATAAAATATATAATTTCTTTTTGTATATAGGTAACGCTGAACAAATCAATAATAAGAATATTACTCAACAGACACCTCATCTCCACAACAGGAAAGGTGTCCCTTTACTTACGAATCGGCTTAAGCTGGTTCAAATACAAGTTACCCATAAAATGTTCACTAATCTCACCAACTCCTGTTTAAAACCATTGCTTTTGACATCTGTTAAGATACATGTCAACTAAAAGCAACCATTTTTATGCTTGAGTTTTTTAACATTTTCTAATGCGTTTTAGGTAATTAATGGACAATCTGTATTAATCACCAAAAAATAAAAGGTAAGGTTTGTGAGTCCAAACGTAAAGTGCATCAATCTTTCCTGTTTTCCCTTTATGATATTTTTATAAGGTTGTCAGCCTATAGAGCATCAATACTTAAGTTACAAGCCCGTTCTTCTCACATTATAATTTGTATTGTCTATTTCTTATACTAATACTCTTCACTACAATTTAAAAAACGGAAAAGAAATATTACACCCCTACTTTTTAAACTACGAAAAAAAATGTCTGCGTGTTTTAGTTTTGTTTTGTTCTAAACAAATTTTCACTAAACAATTTTCAGGATGGAATACAGTCTCAAACGTTTAAGTATCCATTTGAAGTACTTTTTTTCTTTCTCCGTCTTTCCATACTTTTTGAATGGTTTTAGATTTTTAAGAATGCATTTTATATTAAATTCATTACTTAGAATATAACAAAGGTATTTAACTGTTGAATAGCTTAACTTTTACGTAAGTTATAACTCATGCAGAGATTATCGTGTCGAGGCTTCTAGGGGGGAGCTTTTTGATTTTTGAGTTATTCAGCATAATTGCAGTGCAAAGATCGGTTCACTTACATAGTTTTCGCTTGGATTCGATGAAAGCACCCACTAAAATTTATTGGTAATATAATAAGTATACGACTGATGATCAACCCGAAATTCAACATGTAAAAAGTTTTTTTGTCCTTTTTTTCTGTCAGTATTTTTGGAGTTAATTTCGTGTACAACTATAGTACAGTATTGCTATATCACTGTCCGTCACCGCCTTGAAACGAGGTAAAGACATATCGTGACATCTGTTTTGATTAAAATCCCCACGGAGAAAATGAATTTCTCAATTTGTTTCAATATTCAGACACCAGGCGGTGTTACTTTATGCGTCTTCTGTCAGACACCTTTTTTAATTTTATGATGCTCATATATTCTAATTAGCTTTTATTAATTTTCGTATCATTTTGTTAAATTCTCTGCCTTTTGCGTCACACTCAAACGATTGTTTGTCTGAAATAAGTCACCTCATCCTGTTCAGTTTTACTGCCACTTTCTTTTTTATTTTTTAAAGTGCACATCCTCTATTCACTCTTTTTTCATTGTCCTCCTTGATTTCATGTCTTGGTCATTTCTTTGGTGATGGATTGATGCAATTAATTTGTTCACCTACCCATATTGTAAAATAACAGGTTTCTTGAAATTTGAGAGACAGGCTCAACAGACACTCAATCTACACAAGCAACAGATTTTGCAAGCTTTTTTAAAGTAGTTTATTTAAGAAATGGCTTAGGCTGGTTTAAATAAAGATTTTTTTTTTGTTATAAACCCAAATACATCTTTATACACCTTTCACAGTAAGCTACTAAAAGCTTGTGTCGTGAAAGGGGTTGTGAAACGTGAACGTGAAACCGTAGTATGTTCACCAATCTCAATAATTCCAGTTTTAAGCCATTGTGTTGGATATATTATGTTGACTACATATATATTTAGTCACTTATCATCAGCATAAACAGATAAATAAATATATTATAAATAAGAGTATTTCGACTTCTGAAATATTCGTAGAAAAGAAGTTATTTCAACATATTTTTGGATTCTTGTTTTCCATTAAAACGAATAAATATTCTCCTCCAATGAGCAGAATTATATTTCAAGTAACAGCAATCATTTATTTGTTCAATAACATCAATCTTGACGCCTTTGCATTCTATGGCACGGAGAAAAATACAAGTTTTCTAACTACCTCAATAATAGAAGATTTGATGGCATAGACATAAAGGCAAAAATATCTGCACATTGAAGCACCTTATTTTGGATCATCTTTATGAATATTCTTAGTAAAGTTTATTCAGAATTTTTATACTCATCTTGTTGGATAATATCATATTCATGTTGTAACACGTACGGTGTACTGAAAAAATATTTTACAAGTACTTGTAAATTAAACATAAGTTTTCTCAACAATTTTTATGGTATACAACTTTTCTAAGTAGTTTCCTACCCCGTTCCAATGTTGTGCTTTTTATTTGTAAACTTTTAAAACAATTCTTAATCATCTTTTGGAGTAAAAGCTTCAACAGTTTTCCCTGAAACAAGTACAAAATAATAATATAAAATAAAAACAGCTTTTCATGATCGATAAAGTTTGATTATCCTAGAGTTTTTTTTTAAAGTTAGCTTTGTTAGATACTGTTCAATATTGGAATAGTTTGAAATTATTTGTACCTATGCAACCTTGCTACGATAATATGTTTTATGTTTATCGAGTTTTAAATTATATTAGATATATTTTTTTCATGGTCGATTGTTTCATAAAGAGAGCAAACCCAAAGAGCCGTACTAACAGACACGGAATAGTTGACATTCCATGTTTCAACAAAGTATTTTATACGAAATATTTTGGTATAATCAAGATTATCTATTCTCAAAACATTTATACATGTCTAATTAGACCACCCTTAATACATAATCAATCAGACATTTCGATTAAAGAACCATGTTTACACAATGCAAAATTTTGGAAAATCCAATCGGAAGAAGTGAGAAAGGCTTCCTAACGCTTACAAATTGGCTCTAGGCCTGCTTTAAGTGATCACTTTCGGTTTGCATGGACAACGTTCACCCATTCCGTCGTTCTCACTATCAAGATATAAGGTTCACCAATCGAGAAACACGCAATGCAAACCATAATAGCAACCATTTTTGGAATCTCATATTTCAGACCTCAATAATGGATCAAGATCTTTCGTCTAAATGGCGCTGGAACAATTGAATTCAATATTTTAGCAGCTGCTAGTTCGACCACTTGATAATAAATAGTAATAATAAAAAAAATATTCTAAACGATTTAGCTTTAATACATAATTCTGAGCAAATAATAATATCAAAATTTGCCTACAGTGTCAGTTCAGTATCGAGATTTACACATTAAAAAAAAAATTCAAGGAATATTATTATGTTTTAATGTTGATGTTTTTATTGTTTCAGTGACGATAAACCACGTGATAGCCGTGGCTGGGGAACCAGCCTATCTTCCATGTGACATTTCTACCACTGACCACGGAGATGCTGTGCTATTAGTGCTTTGGTACAGAGAAGACCTGGGTACTCCTATATACAGGTATGGGTACTTATTACTTTTTGTATTGAATATTAGTAATTATTTGTTTATTCAACAATATAATATTATGAATGCGTCTATGAATATTATGTATGCATTTTTGTTAAATAAAATAAATCTGAATTTACGTGTGAATCAAACGTAAGAATTATGGAGATAAATCTAGTTGGAAGAAATCGCACTCCTGGGATAAATTAACCTTCTGTATATTCTTCTGTATATACTGCATGATTATATTTGATTTGTTTGTATTTTTTTTGTATATTTGCTTGTTATTAATCCTGAATTAATTAATTAATCAGTTACAGAACGAAACAGACTGACATTACGAATAACTCAGGAATTATGCAATATGTATATAATTAGAGTGAATTACAATCCATTGGATTGGTCTGCAACGAGTTGAGATTTTCTCCTCCATTTCTTTCTATTTTCAGCTAGTCTTTTTAGTTCTACGTATGTGTCACAATTCATTTCGTTCTTCACTTGATCCATATAAGTATCTCTTGGTCGTCCTCTACCAATTTCGCTAAGTTAAATATAATATAAGAGGTTGTTTCGATGCATTTTGAGCCCCCCTATCATCGTACTGATGATGTTACCCCACTGATCTATGACTGAGCGGACACCCTGTATATACGTTTTAACATAATTTATTTTAGAATCTAAACACAATGAAAACCTATATGAGAATACAATTAATTAGAGTTTTAAATAAAGATAAATTAACTTTTTTGTAGATACGATTTCTTGAAATTCAGCCAAAATATTTGATTGTTTATAATCAAAATTCTTAAACAAATTTCAAAAGTATGTAGTAATAATAGAAAAGTAATATGTATAAAATATCTTTACTTCAACCCTGTAGGGTTAACTTCCCTCACATATCACCGAGTCACAACCAGCCTATAACTTTTACTCTCTTCACCCTCCTCCCTGTGTACTGTGCAATGTAGATAGATAGATAAATAGAAAGGGTAGGGGGGTTGGGAATTCTCTGTTACTAGTTATTTGTGTACGAATAACATAAAAACGAAAATCAAATATTGGTAAGAGGAAATAAATTAACCCATTCCTCAACCTTGCGAGCTATCCATTTAGAATTACGTGTCAAATATAGGAGAAAATTTCGTACGGTCGTACGTTTTATTTCTAGAATGTTTTTCTTGTATAGTATTGATATGTATTGAAATTTTCCCTTATATTTACATACTGCGTATGGAGGATAAAGCTCAATTTCTAGCTTAATTTTAAAGTCTGTTACAGGTTTATCTTCTTCGTGACTAGACATATTATGATGTCATTGATTAAATAAAGTAATGGCTACGTAGTCGTTTGTCTTTTAATAAAATATATATAAATCGTACATTAAAAACGATATTCCACTAGAATTTTGCACAACAGTGTCACAATAAATTAATGAAAAACCTACTAAATTTATACTTTACCCGCTCACCGCATCGCAAGTAAGAAGTAAGGTAGGCGAATAGGATGAGATGCCAAATAGATTAAATATATCATAAGATAAAAACCCAGATATATCTTTTAAAAAAAATTAAAGAAAAATGCAACTTCTCATGCACGCACTTCGATTTCTCTTACTTAACACACAGGGTTCTTGAGAATTTGAACCACGTGGTCAAGCTATATAGTTCTCGGACGCCCGCGCTTTCTGACACCCTCTCTTTCAGATAATTTATCATATTTTCTTCATTCATTTCAAATCTCCAAATCGTTCTAATTTATTAACACGCATTCCACTCACAACAATCTTCTTGCATCTGCTTGTTCTTCTAATGTTCTCATTCCTCATTCTATCATGCAACGTTTCACCAACTATAGTTTTCAGGAATCGCAAACCCACTGTATTTGTTCCACATTCGTCGTTCTTCAGCCACGTCCCTAATTTGATTGCACACATAAATGTCGGTACCTACCAGAATGGATAGCTTGTATTTTTATTACATACAGTTAGTGAAATTGATACTCTATTAGTGTAAAATGCCATTATGGGTTAGTTGGAATAGATCGCGCCTTTGCGATAAACTCGCCCTCTGTATATTGATTGTATTTGATTTGAATGTATACCTTTTATGTAATTGTGTAAATGTACAGTAAAGAATTAATAAATAAATCAAATGTTTTTGTGTCAACACTTTGGAAATTCATTAAAATTAAAATGAATTTAGGTCGAGCGGTAATATTCGCGTGCGATGGACGTGTCTTTTGCTTGTCAGAATTTCGCATATCGATAATTTGTTCTCAATTCGGTGTTTTTTAATATTTCTCTTAGAAATTATTAAGATCAGAAGTGTTTTTGTTTATTTGACTTTTTTTTGAGTTAATTAACATAATTAAAATAACAAAATATAAGACATTATTAATATATATTTAAGTGCAAAAACCATTATTATTATTTTTTCAAACATTTCTTTTTTAATATCGGTAATCTGCAACAATAATATAGTAAGGCCGCGTTCTCACGGAGATAGTTAGGCTCGCTCTCACGGAGCGGGCCACGGTAGGGTTACGGCGGTCCGGTTTTTTCGTTCGCACACAAGTGAATATCAAAGGATTTGGTGAAACCATTTTATTTATTTTTTCTTTTCTTTTATTGAGCACATTTAATGCATTTTTGTTTATTATTAATTAAGATTTTTTTGTTTGTTCTTTTTGTTTGATATAAGTATAATATAATATAAGTTGTTTTTTTTAGTTTTCTGTATGTTATATTATTTTCTATAATGGGTGATCCTCCTGATTGGGGTGATCCCCCCGATCAGAGTCCGCCTGCTAGTAAAAAGCAGAAAACTAATTCAGATGTACACAATGAGCCCGTTGTACAAATGAACACCATTAATATTAAAGAGCCTGAATATCCTCATTCGGCCTTACCTCCTTACATAGTGGTTGTGGAAAACCTGGAAAAGGGAAAGCACATCCACCCCATGGTTCTTGGTGGTTTGTTGACCAAAACACGGATGGAGGGAATAGTCCCTGGGGGAGTAAGAGCAGACGGAGGTCGACGCACTATTGTGACTTTCTCGACTACCAAACAAGCAAACGATTTTATTCACTCAAATGTTCTTTCTTCTAATGGCCTTAAGGCCTACATCCCTAATTATAAATTATATAAAAATGGCCTAATCAGACGCATTCCTTTGGAATTGTCAGATGAGGATATCATTAATAATGTACAGGTTCCTTTTTCTTACGGAAAAATTATTAAATTGAGAAGACTGAATCGAAGAATTAACGTTGACGGGAAATCCGAATGGAAACCATCGACCACAATTCTTGTAACGTTCGAGGGGCAAAGGCTCCCTGAGCATATTTACTTATATTACAACTCAATTAAGGTTGATTTATATATTCCTCCCTCTTATATATGCCACAAGTGCCTTAAATACGGTCATACGCATAACAAATGTACCAATTCACCCAAATGTGCTAAATGTGGTGAAAATCACGAATCAAATAACTGCCCTAAAACTGAGACTACTGTTAGCTGTGTTAACTGTAAAGGCGATCATATGCCTACAAGCAATTCTTGTCCAGAGCTACATAGACAACGAGACATTAGACGAATTATGGCTACGGAAGGTGTTTCTTTTGTACAAGCTTCCAAAAAGGCCATCGCACCTAAAAAATCTTTTAGTGATGTGGTCTCAACTCCTCCACCTAATAAAAAAATTACAAAGAAAAATATTGATTATAAAGCAATTGATTCTCTTTTGTCATACACAAATGGTCAACCACTGAATCCCAAAAATGGATGTGGCCTGCCCACTGAATCAATCGCCAATTCTTCTATCTCCCCCCCCACTTATCACTCCTCTTCCACCTCTTCAAATCCTTCTACTGCTGAGTCGCCACAGAATTCCAACAATATTAAACTGATGCTCCAGATTTTTACCTACTTATTATCAAATATCAATGATGAATCTATCCTTACTCAAATGTCCTCTCTGCTAATGCCTTCGAAACGTCCTTTGCATGATTCTTCAATTTAAAATACACCATTGGCTACTTGTAATTTTTACTCACAGCTGAAATCGACTTTATATGCAGATATCGTTTAAAAATAATAGTTTTTAAAAATATGGGTAGTAATTCTTTTAATGATTTTACAGTATTACAATGGAATGCTCGTAGTGCTGTGAGTAATAGATCCGATATCATTTATCTTTTAAATCACCATAGGGTTAACATTGCGGCTATAAGCGAAACTTGGATTCGTCCTCATTATAACTATAATATTCCTGGATATTTTTGTATAAGATGTGATATGCAGGAAGGTAGAGGCGGTGGCGCTGCTTTGCTAGTCAACTCGTCCCTTCCTTTTTCACAAATTGATTTACCATTTAATCCCTTTTTGGAGGTTGTGGCAGTTAGGATAGGTGATGTAGCTTTTGTATCAACATATATACCTCCTGATACAGGCTTTGATGTTGGATTTTGGAATGCAATAATACCTCTATTGCCTTCATCTTATTTTATTCTGGGCGATTTTAATGCTCATAGCCCCTCCTGGGGTTGCTCCAGAACAGACAGAGCAGGAAATCAACTATTGAATTTCATTGATGACCATAATATTTGTGTTTTGAATGATGGATCGGCAACTAGACTGTCACCGGCGGGTCAGGGGCGCAGTGCTCTGGATTTATCTCTTTGTACGGGAGATTTGGCCGGCTCTGTGAATTGGACTGTTTGCCATGATGCGCATTCTAGTGACCACTTCCCAATTATTTTTACTTATAAATGTAAATCCATTTCGCACGTACCTCAGAATCAACGAAATATGTATAACATTCGTAAAGCTGACTGGTTTAAGTTTGGGGAAATTATTGAGGATAGCTTGAATGAGAAAGAAAACTTATACAATGGCAATGCATCTGTACAAAAAAATTACAGCAATTGGTTTCATATATTGCAAAATGCTGCAAATGAATCCATTCCCATAAGGAAAAAAAGTAGTAAGAGGCCAAAGAAATACACTCCATGGTGGGATGAAGAGTGCGACAGATTAGTGGATACACGTAAAAAGGCCATGCTTAAATATAAAAATGACATGTCTATGGAAAATTTTTTGGCCGCTAAGGCTTGTCAAGCAAAAACGAAGAAGGCTCTTAGGCAGAAAAAGCGAATCGGTTGGTCCAAATTCTGTTCTTCTTTGTCGCCAAATTCTCCTCCATCATATGTATGGGATATGATCAAACGTTTCAGAGGTTCGATGGTTCCTCCTCGCAGATTACAGCACACACACTTATGGCTCACTGACTTTGTCAATGCCTTGGCTCCTTTATATGTCCCCAACATAACTCAAATGTCTATGGTTGACCAGTTTTCAGAACCGGATGCCAACGCTTATTTAATTCAACCCTTTACTTTGGATGAGCTCATAATTTCACTGTCCAAAACCAGGGATTCCTCCCCGGGTCTGGATATGATCCCATATTCTTTTCTTAGAAAACTTCCTGAACCTTTTCTCCCTTTCTTGCTTAATATTTTTAATCAAGTTTTACATGAAGGCGTCGTTCCCGAGGAATGGAAATACCAACTGATTATTCCAATTCCGAAACCAGGTAGGGATACGACACTTGGATCGTCATATCGGCCGATCGCACTATCATCCTGCATATTAAAACTACTTGAACATCTTATCAAGATTCGGTTAGAGTGGTTTATGGAACATAATGGCATCTTTTCACGAAGCCAATTTGGATTCAGAAGATCTCTTGGTTGTATGGACAATTTGAGTACCTTTGTCACTGATGTACAATTGGCCTTTTCTAATAAAGAATTTCTAGTTTCATCATTTTTGGACATTGACGCAGCCTATGACAATGTGTGTCTTCACACGTTACATAACAAACTTATTAAAATAGGTATCCCCGCCTCTCTAGCTAGATTAATTTTCAACCTTCTTACTGAAAGAAGAATATCTGTTATGAACGAAGGGGAGGAAATTTCTAGAACGATATGGAAAGGGTTACCACAAGGTTCCGTGCTGTCGCCCCTCCTTTTTAATACATACATTTGTGATGCTCAATCTGATTTACCTGAAGATTGCAAAATCTTGAAATACGCAGACGACTTAGCGCTTTACTCTGTACACAAAGATATTAATAAGGCTGTAAATTTGTTATCTGATTCTCTCTCTAAGCTCAATACATGGTTGTTGTCCCATTCCCTTCAAATATCTCCTACAAAATCAAAGATTATGGTTTTTTCCAGAAAACACAGAAACCCAGAGATTTTGGTACGCCTCAATGATCATGATATTCCCCAGGTTGATGAAACCAAATTTCTAGGTGTTATTTTGGATAGAAAGTTGGCATGGAATTCCTTTATTAACACCACAACTTCAAAATGTGAGCGGAATATGAACATATTAAGAGCGGTGGCGGGAGTGTCGTGGGGATCTCACCCATCAACTATGAGAAACATGTACAACGCTTTAGTCAGGTCCCATCTCGATTAAGCTTGTTTTTTGTTGAATCCTCTTCCATGCCATCTGGAGACTAAGCTTGAGAGGGTTCAGTCCAAGTGTCTTAGACTTATGATTGGTGCTATGCAGTCCACTCCAATAAACGCCTTGCAGGTTGAGTGCTCCGAAATGCCTTTAAATATAAGGCGACAATATCTTGCAGAAAGGTTTATTCTTAAACGCTTTGGTTATTCTAACCACCCTCTCTTCAATAATATTGGTAAACTGAATCAATCATATCATTCTAATCGATATTGGCTTAAAAAACGTATTCCTCTATTATGTGCTGCTTACACTTCTATTGAGAATCTGTACAAAGGACCTAGGTATCCTTATCCATTATCAATCTTTAATCTACCTCTTAAAGCTTTTCAGACTATTCCCAAAATCATAGAAAATATAGGTTTGAACAAAAATCCCAAACAATGTTCTGTTGACTATAACCAAAGATTTTTAGCCTGTGTGAATGAAAAGTGGCCCGATCATTTGAAAATTTACACAGATGGATCTAAATTGTCTCTTGACGGTTTTAGTGGATCCGCATTCGTTATCCCGAAGCTAAACATAGATGACGGTTTCAGATTACCCCCTGGGGCCTCGGTCTATTCAGCAGAATGTTTCGCATTAAGAGAGGCGTTACAAAAGTGTTTAACTATACCAGAGGAAAATATAATTGTATTCTCAGATTCACTTTCCCTGGTGAAATGTTTGGCATCCCCACATTCACTGTTTTCTCGCAACCAACTTATAATTGACATCAGATTGCTCATCCTGGAATTGCAGAACATGAATAGAGATGTGGTGATTGCCTGGATCCCAGCACACTGCGGTATTTCAGGTAATGAAAGAGTGGATCTGTTAGCCAAGGACGCCGCTATTCGCGGCAGAACTCCTGATAACTTCGTCTTGCCCGAGTGTGATGTTTTGAACGAATTGGAGTGCATTAGCTTCAAACATTGGTATTTATCCTGGCAAAATAACCCAAAAGGTTCTCATTACAAAAAAGTTCAACTATCTATCCCATCTCGACCTTGGTTTCACAACAAAAAATTGTCCAGACAACACATTGTCTGTATTTCAAGATTGCGTTTCGGCCACATGCGCCTGGATTCACACTTGTTCCGAATCGGTCTTGTTGAATCTCCCGATTGCGAGTGTGGTTGGGACGAGGAAACGCCGGACCATAGCATCCTAGGATGTCCAATTAGGGACGCTATGGACATATATTTTAAATTCATAAACGTTGAGTACCCTGTTAATATTGTTTACCTTCTTGGACTGAACTCTCGACAAGTTAATGATCTTATATTTGAATCCGTCCAAAGGAATATGATTCTGATATGAATGTTTTTCGCTTTTTCTTGTTTTCCCTTTTTTTCTCTCTCTCTTCGCCTAAAATATATATTATGAATTTTTTTATATGTAAGATGAAAATATGGCCATAACATCCAACAGGATGAGCCGCCATAATAAAAAAAAAAAATAAATAAAAATAAAATGAATTTAAAAACACTGTATAATTTCCAAATTAAATTTATTCACCTCAAACGTTTTCGCCAAGGCTTCTACTTGGCATCATCAGGAGGACTAATTAGTTTAAGTTCATATGTAGTGAGTCTGTTTTCTATTACTAACTTATACTAGTGGTGGGGGGGAGTTTGAAGGTGGGGGAGAAAGGGCGGAGTTGAGGGTGTTTGATAAGAGGGAAGGAGATGGGTATATCAACAAAGGAGATGCATATGGTATTTGGATATTCACCAAATTGTTCTTGTTTTTATGGATTTCAAGAATCTCCAAGGCATTTAATTTGCTAATCTTAGACTCGGAGTGCAAGACCTTAGTACCTTGCATGTCAATAGAATGATCATGTTGTATACAATGGTCTGCAATCTCCGAGTATCCGGATAACCCCCTGAATGCCCTGTTATGTTCCTGAATGCGAGTTTTAATTGCTCTACTTGTTTGGCCTATATACTTCATATTACAATCCTTACAACTAATACAATAAACCCCACTATTATCTATGAAAACAGACTCACTACATATGAACTTAAACTAATTAGTCCTCCTGATGATGCCAAGTAGAAGCCTTGGCGAAAACGTTTGAGGTGAATAAATTTAATTTGGAAATTATACAGTGTTTTTAAATTCATTTTAATTAATAAATAAATAAAAATTATAGTTTAGGCAGAGAGATAGAAAGTAATTAGTAGATAAAAAGAAATAATACAGAATTGAAAATTTTGTTATTTTATTATTGTTATTTTGTTAAATTATCCCGTGGTGCACCCGGTAAAGAATTGGTCTCCCGCTCTTCTGCGTGAGTTTTCGAGAGTCCTGTAAAAAGCAGGTGTTCGAAAAAAAAAAGACATTTTACATCTTAAATTCAGCGATGAGGCTTGCCACCCATCCTGAATGTCTTGATTTTATATTGGCACAAAGAGGACAGTTTGCATGTTTCTTACATGCAGCTGATCTGCTGGCTACCCCACTTGTGGGATATGCAGTGATGGTATAGTAGTAGTAGTAGTTGAAAATTTTGTAGTCTGCGCGGCAATGTTGATGTGCAATCTATGTAATATTGACTGAATTGTCCTCGGTGTCCTGTCACCTGTTGTGAAATTGGATCAAAACTAGAGACATATCTTGGCTTGAAATAGGATAAGAGTATAATTAAATCACGCTAACAAAAGGTGTGATAATATAAAATAAGCTATGTAAAATGGAACATACATAATAAATTTTAAAAATATTTTTGCGAAAATATCTTATAACATTTTCCTCGTAGTTTTAATTTAATATCGTTCTTGTGGGATGAAAACATTGAACCTACATCCTTACATTAATTTAACTAGAAAACAGCTTTTTTCGTCGCTTGTAGAAAATTTTCCATTCAATCTCGTAGGGATATTTATGAGTATGAAAAGTTTATCTACGTACATGGTTCTACGGTACTACGGGGCCGCTACGCATCGTCGGCTTTCGTAGATAGGTACAGATTTAGCTTATATTATTACTTTAAAGATGTGCGCTTTACTATTATTCAAAAATCGCAGTGAAATAAGTCTCCGAATAAATAAATGAAGTTTTTGAGTGCCCTGCAAATGGCCAATTTTCAAAAAACACATTATAAGACATACTACTCTATGTGCAAATCTTTAATTAAATGATGTAACACGTGCTTCTTAACTTGAATGATACCTTTCACTTTTTTCCTCGCACTAAGAGAAGGTATATGAATATTATTACTTTAGGTTAAACCAGTATGGATCACTGTGAAATTCTGGTACGTTACATGAAGACTTTCTCTTGAATAAAAAAGTTATGAGGATCGTCTTTCCTTTTTTAAGATGGATAAACTGAGGGACAGGAGGATACTTGCGGATCTCACTATGCTTCATAAAATGATCAATGGTAATGTAGATACTGTGTCGGTCAGTTCATTGAATTTTTATGCAGCAAATCCTCGCCTGCGTAACCTAAGAACTTTCTTAATGGACAGAGATAGTAACAATGTCAGTCAAAATAGTCTAATCAGCAGAATGTGTAGATTATATAATGTTTTATGCTCACATTGCGTGGATGGTGTGGATGTCTTTTGTCATTCACTGACGGGGTTCAGAAGGAGTGTTGCCTCCAACTTGCCAACAACTTGTAGATTGACTTTTTTGTATTTTTTTTTTGTTTTGTTTTTTGATGTTGAATGGATTGCTTGATTTTAAGTATCGCGATGGTATTTGCTTGTTGTTGTTTGACGTGATCGGTGCTTGTTTGGTGCGCGGGTTCAGTTTGTACTGGGCCTGCGGTGATTGTGATCTGCTTTTGTTTGATTGGTTTTTTTTTTCTCTCATTCTTTTGTTTACATTAATATGTGTATGCTGTAGACACACTGAATTGGGGGGTTGGCCTGGCCGAATCAATGTATGTTGTTTTTATTTTTTTGTGTGTATTCTGTCAACTTTCTGTTTGTGTCTCTGATTAATAAATAAATAAATATAATAACAGAGGCGCCCGTGATTACAGTCAATCTCTCATTTTGTTGACTAAAGCATCGCAAACCATATTATATGTAGCTTAGTTGGTATACTGAGTTTGTTTTATAATAATATGTACTCATAGATCCGTAGCAGGATCTATGTATTTGCTACTTATAAGACGTATTAACTTTATAATATATGCTTAGTAATGCTACGAAGATCACACATCGTAGCAGACCAAGGTGCGGATCTGTTTCTTATAATTTTTCAGTGTCTATTTTTTAATTTATGCCCACCACTGAATTTAAATAAATGTTTCATGGAGCACCTGCCAACGCATTGGTCTCCTTCTCTTTTACGTAAATTTAAATGCCTTCCATAAAAAGCAACCATTAGAAAAATAAAGACATTTTATATCTTGAATTTAGCGATGAGTTTTTCCACCCATCCTGAATATCTTAATTTTTTATTGGCATAGAGAGGACAGTTTGAATGTTTATTGCATGCAGCTGGTTTGCTGTATTTTTGTGCATGCTGTGATGAAGCACAAAGCAATAAAAAACCATAAAGATCGGTTTAGGTTAAACATCCTCTAGTTTTGTTTTTGTTTTCTTGCTTAAATGGACTTAGAAATTAGAAATATTCGCCCAGTTTTTATGGTATTAATGTATTTTTGTGGAAAAACTTAGAACGTCAAATTACTGCTACCCATTAAAAAAAAATTGCTTTAAAATCCATAAGAAACGTGACGCATCCTGCATTTTTCATTGTTTACCAACTCAACCCATTTAGATATACAAATATTTATTATGATAATATTATTATCCAAATAAATTTAAATACAATACAAAAGCGAACACTTATGTTTATTTTCTTATATGTTAGTGAGAAACGAAACAAACAAAAAACGCCTGTTTCAAAAGCACTTGAAAGTTACGTGTGCCATGGCCGCTGACTAAAATATTTTATAAAAATATATTATGTATATTCTTAAAACAAAGTATGCATGTAGGTGTGCTTTCGTAGAAAACAACTTTTAGACAAAGCTTAGTAAAGTTTGCCAGATACTTTTGAACTTTTAAGTGGATAACGCATTCAGAGAAATAATCACATCTCTCTCTCTCTCTCTCTCTCTCTGAATGTAACTTTTCTTTATTATGTGTTTCGTGTGGGTTTTATAAGACATAGTAAGCAGTGTGTTATGAACACAAGACTTTAGGATATTCAGTATTACAAAAACATTGTTAGAGGGTCGCTGAGAAACTTTCAAATTCCTCTTTATTCACTCAAAAGTTACTTGATAATATTCAAAGAACCAAATTATTGGAAAATGCGCTTTTGAAATAATTGAATTTGATTTTATTTATATTTATTGATTGTGTCGATGCACACGTTGTAGAATTCCATAATTATGTAAATTGAAACAAGTGTTTCTTTCTACTTTAAATGTACACTTGTTTAAATTACTACACTATACTACTCTACTTTACCCTCACACAGTGTCCCAAGTGGGGTAGGCAGATAGAACGGAACGCCATATAAATCTATCTTTACAAACGTCTTTCGCTTCTTCACGACCGTCCTTGAGAATTTGATCCACGTGATCAAACCACGTGGTTTTCGGATGCTCGTGCTTCCTCACATCCCTTATTTCTGACAAGTATAATATCCTCTTTGTGATTCTTTCCTCGCTCATTCGTTTAGCATGTCCAAACCATCGCTATCTATTTACACGCAATCTATCCACAACACTCCTTTCGCATTCTCTCATTCTCCTTATTCCATCATTCTTCACTCGATTCTCGCACCGTTTAAACAATCGTTCTTCTCAGTGATCGCATTTCAACTGCATTAATTCTACTTCGTCCCTGTTCAACCACTTTCAACCATGAAAATACTCATACAAATACGGTTCGCATGGTCGATAGGTTTTCCTTTTTCTGGTATATTTGTCATAGAATTTCTATGTGTCTGTATTTTTCTGTTATGTTTAACTATTGTCTTGATTGTTTACGTACAATGACAGCAAAAAGGTTTTTTTACTGTGATGCTGTTCATTGTTTTATTTATACAATAAATAAAAAAATATCTGAGAGAATGAGACTGAGAAAACGCAAACACATCGGTGAATAATATAACATGATTATATCACTATTAATCAAATACTTGAACAATTCGCATGCTTAGTAAGAGAATTCGGTATGATGGCGTGGATTCGTATGAAAGTGATGAAAGTTTAAGAGATGTACGATGATACGTTGATCTGACAATTCGTCCTCCAAATAAACTCGCAAAGAAATCTGCGTAAGAATATAATTATTATAAAAACCAAGACACCCAAAATATCAATTACTTTAAAAAAAAATTTTTTTTTCAGTGTTGACGCGAGAGAACGTGATTTCACAATAGCTGAAAAATGGTCAGACGAGAGCGTCTTCGCGAACAGGGCATATTTTATGCCTGAGCGAAGGCCCGCTCAACTAGGAGTGGATAGAGCGAAAGAGTCAGACCAAGGAGTGTACAGGTGCAGGGTGGATTTCAAAGTGGCGCAAACGAGAAACAGCAAAGTCAACCTTACTGTCATAGGTAAGTCATTTTCTTAACTTCTAATTTTGTAAACGTAAACATATGTCAGAACGTTGATATTATGGGTTTTTAAACTAGAAGCGTTCTGGATCTTATCTTGAATTTCATCTAAGAAACACAAAAAGGTAAGTGCCAATTATCGAAGATTTTTTTTAAAAATACATCCTGTTTTCTGATGATCTGGATAACCGTCTTCACAATGCACTGTTTGTTTGACAATTAAAACAGTTATTTATTTTATTCACAAAAAAATTATTAACTGTTTGAAATAAGGGAGGCTCGTTTCTTCCATGTTCTTTCGAAAGGAGAGTGGAAAAAAAATCGTTTATATTGGTTATTTTAATAATATGTTAAGTAAATCTTTATTTATTTCAGTATACAATATTTGTACAGAAGTTTTTTAAACACGAATTTTGTCCAATACAAAAGAATAATGTATGACATTTGACATTATAACGAAATGCCATTTATTTATGTCCTTTAGTCAATATTTTTTCTCAATAGAGATTTATGCATACATACATACAAATACACAGAATGTCTGGTGAAACCTTTTAATTTCCTCTGAAAAAATATTAACCATTATTCCACCCACTAACCTTCCCAAGACCTAGTCAACTTAATTCTTACATTGTCTGCGTTATAATATAATAAGGTCAAAGATGTGTCAAATGTGAAGAAAAAACTACACAGTATACAAAGCATAAATAATACCCATAGGTTTATCTTACAATCTATAATTCTATTCTACCATGACATCTCCCAGAAAAGAGGTAGCCAATAAACTGACAATAACAAGTCATCCTCTTTGAGAGAAAAAAATATATTCGGGATAGGAGACATCTCTCAACGCCAAATAATTGACGATACTAAGTTTAGTTTGATAATGACTTCATAAGTCGAAACCAGGTCACTTTATTGATAAATAAATACAGTAAAACAAAAAAAAACAATTTGTTTTTTACACATGATACTAAGTATCTTATAGATGATGTTTTGTGCAAATTTACCTTTTTTGTGGAAATAAACACAATCTGTCTGAGTTAAACTATATTTTTAATAATAGATACAGTAACCTGTTTTCGACTTACAGTGTTATTGTCAAACTACATCTTGCCGTGTTGTTGCATAGACTTAAAAAAATGAATCCAAGTTAATGTACCTTTTATAAAATATCTATAGTAAAACTCAAACAAATTATGTTTATTTTCATAAATTAATATGAAGTTTTACAAAATTAACGTCAATTCAATCAAGGAATAATTTATTTTTACTAAACACTAAAAATTCAGTTCGTCGGTAGCCTCGGCCTCGTGAACAAGGGGTCCGTGGTTCGATACCAGGTGCCGGCAAACTCCCTTTTCACGACACAAGCTTTTAGTAGCTTACTGTGAAAGGTGTATTAGGTTGTATATGTGTTTATAACAAAAACCCAGATATATCTTTTTAAAAAAAAAAAAAGTTGTAGATCCATTCCTTTCCAAAGAGCCCACATCAAAGAACATTAACAAAGACTTAACATTTCATAAATTTGACACTTGCAATTTATTTCTTTATTGGGTCGACAAAAATATTTCTTCATATTTCAATACGTCTTTCTCAGAAATTTGCGTAAATTTCTCTTACTATTTAGTACCCTATTTTGGTGTATTGCTTCTGTGGAAAACCTAGAAATGGGAAATCAATGCAAAATACTGTATATCAAATTTTAGTATTAACATTACACGTGTTGACTCAATAAGCGGGGCGATAAATACTTATTTCATTTTTTATATCAAAACTAAAGCGCTATATCAAAATATAAATTTTATGCGCTGACATAAAAATCGTGTAAAATATCGAACGAATTTCTTGTTTTGTCAAAACGGTGTATAAATAAAATATATTTTTCGTTTATTATGGTATGTAAAACAAAGAGCTGTATTGTTTTAGTACTGATTGTAAAATAAAAGTAGGTAGGTACACTAGTGACCATAAGATTGGATATTTTTGTTAGATTTTTTTTGAATATATAATTCAATCCATTTCTTATTTTTTTGGATGTGATTACAACAACTTAGACTTAATCTTTTATTTCCAAAAAAAAAAAAAAAAAACGCAGTAGCCAAGAAAATGTATTTTTGGCTTGGTTCATAATTAAACAAATCTAAATATAATTTGATAAGACATGCTCAAAATGTTATACCTCATATTAAATTTTGAAATGATAAATAATTATATTATTAATAATAATTGTATGGGGAAACCGAGGGTTTTATGTTAGCTATCCGAGATCAGGTAATAAATACAATAAATTATCAGAAATATATTATAAAAAATCAATAAATAATTGATGATTCGTGTAGGAAATGTCTGGCCAAACCGGAAACAATACAACACATAGTTTCGGGTTGTTATCTTCTCGCTCAAACTGAGTAGGTATACTAATAGACATAATCATGTTGCAAAAATAATACATCAAAATTTAGCAATTAAACATAATCTATTAAACTCACAAAATATAACACCTTATTATAAATACAACCCGGAACCGGTTTTAGAAAATCAAAATTACAGATTTTATAATGATAAAACAATAATAACAGATAGACAAATACATCATAATAGACCCGATTTAGTATTACGTGATAAACGTAATAAAATAACGTACCTAATAGACATCGCTGTCCCAAATACACACAATATATACAAACAACCGTCGCAGAAAAAATATGTAAATATACAGAACAAGCAGGAGAAATAAAAAAAAATTTGGCATTCTAGGTTTGTTTATAATTATAATACCTTTAGTCATGTCAGCTACAGGGGTAACTCCGAAATTTTTAATATATAATTTACAAAAATTAGATTTACCGGTTAATTTGTACATTAAAATTCCAAAATCTATTATAATAAACACTTGTAATATTGTAAAAAAGTTTTTGTACACAGATATTTCAGGCACAATGCTGGTATTTTGAACCCGCGTTTTGAGCCTAATCCTTTGATATCCTGTATATCTGGATAGGTGAATTTTTCCCGGCATTAGACTGTTAAGTTTTTGTGTGACCATGACTGATCATATGGAGACTTATCTGGTTGTATAATGCTGAGAAGTGTGGATTGCAATTCTGCCGCCGCGTATAAAAAAATAAATAAAACACTAATTATATAAAATACCTCAACATTGATTCTATTAATTACGAACCGGCTTTCAAAAGCTTCCGCTCTCGTCATCGGGCTAACGCGTAATATCAATACGTAGCTTAAAAAATCTGGGTGGTTTTAGAGCAATTACTAAAGTGGCAGTCGTGAAGATGGTAAAAAAATGTATTCCCGTAAAATTAGTAAACGTGTACGAAAATTCCAAAACTAAAAAAGTATGAAAGATATTAGCATATCAAAGAAATCACGCATTGCTTGATGATCTAATTTAAAAAAAAGATGCTTTGATAACAAAAAAAAATATAAATGCTTAAATATATTAAATAATTATAATGTACATATGTTCGAAAGTATATTTGGACAAAAAGAGTCCAAATATATGGCCAATAATGTATAATTATACTCGTACATAGATGATGCCCATTTGTCAACAAAACTCAAATAGATGTTCATTTTAATTATCAAGTTTTAAGGATATTATGAGAGTTAGATTTATGAGTAATCATCGTTTTGATTTCATTCTTTTTTTATATCTGGACGTTTAAACAAACAGAGAGGTTGGTTAAAATATTTCGTAGGTAATACAGCGATGAAACCGCTCATTATGCATCGAATCATATGACTGATGATTTTCAAAACTGCGTTTATTATTTTTATAATCTTATTTTCATGTTATGTTCACTCTTTTCCGTAAGTTTTCGAATGTCTTGTAATAGCCGGGTGTACGAAAAAATAAAAACATACGGTATATCTTGAATTTAACGATGAAGATTGCCACCCATCCAGAATTTCCTATTTTTTGTTGGTACAAAATAATCGCTTACATGTTTATAAAATGCAGCTGATCTGCTGGTTATAACGGTATTATTGGAGTGTCCATTATGCCCTGTCACATGCACCATTGAGGATATTTTTGACACATCTCCACGTGCTGTGCGTTTTGCACAGTACATACTGGAGATCAGTTTGATTGTTTTTTCTGGGTTTCGACACGATAAATAAATAATAATAAGTAGTATTTTTAATCTCTAATTTGTTTGACGTCGTATTTTATTGGAGTTTTATTGACATATAAAATATGAATTATCGATTACAACTTCCATTAGTTTCTTATAAGTTGATTGAATGGAAGTCACATAAAAATGTAAAATGGACCATTTCTTAGTGGGTATTATAATAAAAATTTACATAAGTCAATAGGGTCCAATCGCTATTGATGCATCAAAGAAATTGGGTTCATTTATATATACATATATTAAGGTATATGTTTTTTAATCTGGATCAACTATTTTTTTTACAGAAATCATCGATATTTATTGTTAGTTTTATGTATAATATAAGTTTTCATATTCCTATTTGATAAAGCTATTTTTCTAGGCTTCCAATCGGGAAACCATAATTCAATTTATCCATTTCATCAGTGGTTTAACTTTCACAAGTGAATATCTCGTGGACTTTCATTAACGTACCTACACCAGGTTGTCCACTCTAAGTCATTTTTTTGTTATAAAAAGACACATGTGGGTTTTTTGTTATCAGCCCAAATAGAATTTTATATAACTTTCACAGTAAGCTCAAAGCTTGTTCCGTGAAAGGAGAGATTGTCGTCACCTTAATAGGATCGAACCGCGCACCTCCTGTTCGTGAGGCCAAGACTTCCAGGCTACTGACGAACTCATTGGTTGTTGAAGTTAGCTCTTTCCCAGATATTCCAGCATTGAAGAGAGACCCAGTTCACACACGGATATTTCAGGAGTCGTAGAATCATATTTATAAATATTCCAGCAATGGAAGGACTTCTATTTATCCGTGTGGATCTAAAAAATTTCGTGCTTTTACAAGTTAAGTTTGTACAGGTTAACTATGTTACTTTAAAGCCATAAAAAATAATACTCAGAATAGGAAATTCAATACTTTGTATACTAATTTGAACTCACGGCAATTGAGCGAGTTCCTAGATATTATGTAAAGTATTATAAGAACCCTCAAAAGTCCCATTGCTGATAGGGAATATTTTTTATATCAATTTTGTTTTTGTTTTGTTTTTGTATTTTTTTGTAATTGTATTTTTCCTAAGATTAAATAACATAATGTATTCTTCATTGACAAGGATATTAGTTCTTGTGATACCAAGCCGTAAAAAGTAAACGAATTGTACTTAAACATTTTATTTTTTTGTCCGAACCATGTTATTTCAGCATATTTTTTGTGTCATCAATTTATGATAATTCCTTGTGCGGGCAGGAATAAAACTAGTTTTAATAATTGATGTTTTAAATAAACTGAAGAGAGAGCTTTATATTTATCTTCTTTTTCCTATTATTCTACAGTATATTTTGATAAATTAAAGTTTTTTTAAACTTTACGTTTTGTGTATTTATGTATATTCATCTTTGTTTCGATTCAAGGCTATTGTGAAAGGCTATCTGTTGCTACATAGTCACACAACTTACATATAAGTACTATGACAGTATGAAAAAGCTTGTAGGTAGTATCTATAATATATATCATCTCAATATGTTATAAACAAATACAATAAGTTTTCGAAATAAAACATTATGAACGGCTGACGTATGTATATTGTCAATGATGAATTATAATGTCAAATATGAACGTAATATTTGACGAATACCTACTTACTTCTTTCGAAAAGAAGATCGAAAGCACCCACAAAAAATTCTCGTGGTGAAAGTTACTAAGTTTTTTCGATGGCTCTGCAAAAAATCACCCATATCATTATTTTATTTTATTTTTACAATATTAAAGAATCAAACAGTCATAACATAACATGATAACAATTAATCACTCAACATGTGGACCAGCAAAGATTCCACTCTTACCAGAAATGTCTTAGACTTGAGAAAAAAAGCAAAAGTTACAATTCTAAAAAAAGTCAAAGTAAAGTTAAAAAATAAAAAATCCCAAAATACTAGAAATCAAAATAAAATCACGAATCCAGTATGAGTTACAAAGCCCAGTTAAACACACAGCCAATATCCAATGTCCCAAGGATGCTATGATCGAGAGAGCCATGCATTATTGTTGTGCTATCCCAAAAGTAGGACAGCCAGCTCATCAACCTCTCAATGCCGATATAAAAAGTAGAATATCTAGATGTGTGGCATACCTCATCGCTGAATTGTAGATATAAATAATTTATTACATAATTAATTATTATCTTTCACGTAAGGTGGGTCTGGGTTTACATGTATGTATTAATGTATAGTCGTATTAGTAATCATAATACAAGATTAAATATACCTACATATATTTGTTTGGGACTAGCTTAATTTGTGTGAATTGTCACACATGGTATGTTATATTGTATTTCGAACACCTGCCTTTTAATAAACACAACAAAATATTGGAATACTTATTCGTTTTTGTAGACTACTACTATACACTTTTATACATTTTTATATCGTCCATATACATTAAATGCGATATTTTTGTTGACAAACGAGTATTTCCGTAAATTTTGATTCCATATTTGGATTCATTTAATAAATTGGATCTAGAGGATTTATTGCCAAACAAAACCAAAGTGGACTTAAGGAATCTCCTTGATAGATACCTCTTTTAATAGGAATATCTTTTAGAGTAACAGATTTATTATTTAGATTTAAATTTAAATCGATATTCCACGAACCCATTACTGTTTTTAAGAAATTTATGATTGTTGGATTAATTTTATAAATTTGGTAAATTTCTATTAGCCACGAGTGAGGTACGCTATCAAATGCTTTTTGATAATCGATATAACAATATAACCATCACGGCATATCCCACAAGTGGGGTAGCCAGCAGACCAGCTGCATATAAAACATGCAAGCTGTCTTCTCCGTGCCAATATAAAATTAAGACATTCAGGATGGGTGGCAAACCTCATCGCCGAATTAAAGATGTAAAATGTCTTATTTTTCGAACACCTGCCTTTTTGTTTTTGTAGGTAGACTCCACAGCATTATTCATTCATACCGTCACCACATTTGTCACAAGAAGGGTTAAAAGTGGACTGATTACATCCTCTCCGTACTAATAAAAGTTAAGACACTCAAGATGGGCGGCATACTTCATTGCTGGATTGAAGACGCTTATCGTTGAAGCTCTCAGTGGAAAAGTAGTGTAACTCCGTCTACTTCTTTAGGAGATAATGAGGAATTAAATATTGGTTAAACTTTTTGGTTAAAAAGGTAGCTTGCTTCACTTATTGCATTGAAAGTTCATAATGTATGTATTTATTTAACAGGAATTTATTTCTTGGAATGTATTTTTAACCAGAACCGTAACCAACAATAATTGAGGGTTACACCATAATATTATTTGGAATAAGCCGCTTTGTGTAGGTATATTTTCATCTAATTTTTTTTTAACTTTAATTAAATAAAACAAAATACTTAATAACTATTATACATAAGTTCTGTGTTTGCTAGTGTATTCATTTGTAAACTACATTCATATATTGACAAGTAAAATATAATATTTAATTTGAATTATTATTTCAATATTTTAGAAAGAGAAAAATTTAACAAAGGACACAGTAATATCTTTCAAATGAATTAAATTAGCTTTGTGTCCACTATAGTAGCTTACAAAGCTTGTATATACCTATGTATACCCACCTATTATGCGTACGTAGGTACGATCACCACTTACTTTACGTCGAGGAGGCTGAAAGTTTTTTTTACATAAACTTACGAAGCTTTTATCTTAATTACTACTAATACTTCTACTTCAAATAGTAATAATAATTTTCAGATATTAATATTAAAAAATATAACAATGTTTTCTGAGGAAAATACTTACTGCCTCTAGGCCTTCAGATAAGAATGAATAACATTTTGGTTTATTTTATTAGCATTATGGCAAAAATTATTACAAGATATTACTTTTTGACTTTATTTCGCATTGTCGTAACTTAGAATAGAATAGAATAGAATTGTTTTTATTCAATAAAATAGTTTACAATTACAATTATATAGAAATACCTTACCTTACCTTACCTCAGCCTTCTTCTTGTGTCCAGTATTGAACAAAGGCCTCCCTCTTGGACTTCCATAAATTTCTGTTGGACGCAACTCTCCTCCAGTGCAGGCCCGCCACTCTTTTAATATCGTCGGACCATCTTGTTTGGGGCCTACCCACGCTTCTGCGTCCTGTTCTAGGCCTCCAGTCCAGCACTTTCTTCGTCCATCTATCATCAGACATACGCGCCACATGACCTGCCCAGTTCCACTTTAACTCCGCGATCCTTTGAGCCACATCTGTTACCTTGGTCATTTCCCGTATCCAAACATTTGTTTTGCGATCTCTGAGCGAGATGTTCAGCATCCTTCTCTCCATTGCTCTCTGTGTCACTCGGAGTTTGTGTATTATCCTCTTTGTTAAAGCGGATGTCTCAAATCCATAGGTGAGCACAGGAAGTATACACGCATCAAATGTTCTTTTCTTAAGGTGGATGGGAATATTTCGGGATTTTAGGACATGTGATAGCTTGCCGAATGCAGCCCATCCTAGAGCTCTTCGTCTTTCCAGTTCAGCTTCCATATTATCCCTTCCCAATTTTACAGTGTGACCTAAATAGACATAGGACTCAACTTTTGCAACTCTTCAGATAAGAATGAATAACATTTTGGTTTATTTTATTAGCATTATGGCAAAAATTATTACAAGATATTACTTTTAGACTTTATTTCGCATTGTCGTAACTTAGAATAGAATAGAATAGAATTTTTTTTATTCAATAAAATAGTTTACAATTACAATTATATAGAAATGACACAAGTTTATTTTTATAACATAACACAATAATATCTAGTTCCCCATTCAGCACGTGGAATTGAGAGATGGTATGAGGGGAACAATTAAAATAATAACAAAATTTACATACTAAGTTAGGTCTAGCACTCATTTATACAAATAAAGATAAGAAAAACTGTGTAGTTTAACAACTTAAGAGACATAACTGAAAAAAAGTAATCCCTTTAGATTTTTTTTTATTTATTTACCAAAAAACACGGCAAGTCTTACATAGTTTTAAGTCAAACATGAAAATGTTTTCTGAATTTAATATTAAAAATGCAGAAATAGGGCACAGGAAGTTGGTGATTGCAGCTGTTAAAACATAACAATATTAAGAATTTTTCAGTAAGATCTTTATATCCTTAAGCAAGCCATAAACGTATGAAATACATCAGGCATTAATGTAATTTGTATTTTTTTTATTTATTTTATGTTCAATCTGATTATAGCTACTTATAGTCATATTAACTTAAAAAAAAATTATTTGTAGAGAAACCATAATTTTCTAATCAAAGTTTATGAGACGCAAACATTATTTCAAATAAATTAATTTGGATTTTTAATTTGGTTTTATATTTTTTCATTTTTTTTTCTACAATCTATTGTGACTTGTTAGAAATATACTTGGTCAGTAAGATAAAGACGAAAATGGTATATCAATTATTAGCTAAAAAGATATACTTAAGTTTTTTTTTATCTAAGTAATTATGTATATATTCATTAATATACGAAATGGTCCCAAACTAAGATATGAATCTTGTATTATGGGTAGGTACCAACGCGACGATACACATGAACAATGCACCAAACACATGTACATGTAAGACCCAGACCCAGGACAATTTGAAAAAGGTTATTCTTCATTTTACCTTAGCCAGGAATCGAACCCGAGACCTCATGACTCAAAGGCAAGAGCGCTACCTCCACGCCACACTGGTCGTCAATATAGTTGTTAATTAAGAATTCTTTTGTTAATAAGAATAATTAGGTAATTAAAGGTTGGGTAGTCTTGTTACAAGACATAGAAAAGATCAGTAGGAGAGTTTGTTGCTGCCGCTATCCACAGAAATTAAGAAAAAAGACAGTCTTATTGAAGGACTTTAACTAAACATTATCTTCTTTCATAAAAATATTTGTACAGTTTCACAAATTTGTTATTCTTATTATTACCATTATTAAATTTACTCATCTACCATTTTATTTTACCATTTATTTGATTATTAAACATCTTTACAACATAAACTTACATTTAATGTGATTAAAATATGATCATAATAATATATTGTACATTAATAAAATTATCATGGAAACGGCATAAAAATATACAAATCCTATTATAAAACTTACATTAGTAATTTCACAAAAATTATAATTCTTAGTGTAGAAGCGAAACTACAATATGTCGAATTTCAACCAAAGTGACTTATTTAATTGTTGATTTATTCTTTCATTTGTTAATAAAGAGTTGAAGTCTTTGTTTTTCTCCTTCTTTCTTCTTTGTTGTCGGTCCGTCAGTGCTGAGGATCGTGACCATCATTTGTATAGGTGTGGACAAAATGCTTCCAGCGACTTCGATCCTCCGCTCGTCGTAGCGCCTCATGCAAGGTCCCCTCCGTTGCCCCCTTCACCTGCTCACTCCATCTCATTGTTGCGCGCCCCCTAGCTCTATTGCCCTTCACATTTCCAGTCAAAACAAGTCTCTCCAGGTTGTCTGGTCCTCTCCGTGCGATGTGCCCAAAGTATTGATGATATATTTATCTCTCTCTCTCTCTCCCTGGGCAATTATTAATCCCACATGATGGTGGGGTCTGCCATTTTTGTCTTTCGCCGCCACTCGGCTCTATTCTGTGCGTCCTCCGGGGAAGCTCCGCAGTCTCTCATGTCTTGCTTCACAACCTCGCGCCATGGTGATATATTTAATGTGAGAGATATAAATAAATTCACATTTCCGGTGGAATAACAACATTAAATTATGCATATTTTCAATATATAACCAATTATATTATTTATTGAGTTCATTATTTTTATATTTTTCTTGAAATTGGTTTTAATTTATTTTTTAAATTAGTAGGTATTGTTGAAATTGGCGTTTTGTGACATAGCATAGTTTCGCTCTGGTGTTCAGATATTATCTATTATTAATAATTCAGCTTTTATCAATAGATACATTAAATAAGTAGACTGGGAAAGGGATTCATATTGTTAACACCAGTGTATCATTACTCGGCTTCTCTACAGAAATTAATATCTAATAGAAAGTTTACCTGTAAATCAATCTAAGAATATTAAAACTGAGAAAACGAGACATTTCTTTTTGCCAATTCATACCCTGCACTAACTTGCGACAGTTAAAAAAAATGACACTTGTCAATAGCTAAAACGGATAAACAGTAGTCCTTGGACTCCTAAAGTTTCCGGGAAAAGAGGTTATTTCAATAAAATTTCTGTACATACTATTTAAAGATTATGTTTTAAAAATATTGTATCTATACCAATATTACTTCATGTCATTATAATAATCGATTGCTTGATTAATCTCAAATTCAGAGATGAGGTTTGTCACCCATATTGATTGTTTTATTTTTTTGTTGACACATAGGAGAATAGTTTGTATATTAATTACATACGTAGTGGCATCACTTGTGTGAATGTGCGCTATTTTGGGCAACCCGAAACAGCCCCTTAATTCATACATTATGGAGTTAAAAAATTGTCTTTTTCCAAGATTTCTTTGACCCTTGATCGAGACTTCTGAGCTATTCGTGAGGCATGTGGGATAATTTAAGTTTTTTTTATTTTAATTTTAACTCTACATTGTCAAATTACAGTGTTTATAGAACACAACTAAGT
Source organism: Athripsodes cinereus (assembly GCA_947579605.1). Lineage (NCBI taxonomy): Eukaryota > Metazoa > Arthropoda > Insecta > Trichoptera > Leptoceridae > Athripsodes > Athripsodes cinereus. The sequence continues at coordinate 2,731,569 of OX388321.1, forward strand.
ATATTTCCACATTTACGCATTTACGAACGGATTAAAATAAATATTTTTCGATTGTTAATACATATTATTATAATGAAAATAAATAGCTTTCAAAAGTAGCGGAAATGTTGTTTGCCAGTAGTTGAGGAGCTTTTGTTGATAATATTATGTTATTATTATTATTATTTGTAGAAGCTAAAGCTTCGGCCATTCGTCATCGTTAATGCTATAAGCACAATGACGCAACACTCGTAAATCTATTTAGCTTCTACATACTCGCAACACACAGGCAGTTTAACAAATGTAACCTATGTACATACATACAAACATAATTTCAACTTACATACACACACGTCATGTCTTTACCAAAGATATGTCCAACATAAAAATGGTAATAAAATAATTGTTATTATTATTTATTGATATTTTAATATTTGAACTCCTTTTCCTACTTTTATTGGAAGGATAACTATGCCTTTAAAATAGAAAAGCTTTATTTAATAACTAGGTATAAATATTTAATAATAAAAAGAAAAACTTTATTATTTATTTACAAATTTATGTTAATTAGTTGGTAAGAAAGGGATCTTGTTTGGTTTGCTCATTGTTTTATTTAATTGTTATATATATTGTTATGACTGTATGATCCATGTAGAATAAATAAAATAAAACAATACGATTAAACACAGAACAGTTTCTCCCCTTTTTATCTTTTTTCTTCCCCTTCCTATTCTTGTTTATATGTACTTTATTTTTTTTTTATCTTATTTATATTATATATTGAATTAAAAGTTTTTTTTTTAATAAATATAATATTTGTATACCTTTTAATCTATACATTATGTATTTTTTATATGAAAAAAATCCAGGTCAGCTGGAAGAGATTGCTTATTTATTTATTTATTTTACTTATTTATTTCTAAAGTTGATATTTTCAACCGACGGTACTTGGTGGAAATTCATGTTGAAAAGACTTTTCGCCAGCCTGATGATGAGAGCGGAAGCTCTTGAAAGCCGGCTCGCGTCCAATAAAAAGTCACCGTGGATATACTACAAATAAGTGTTTTATTTTAATTAATTATTTATTTCTATCAACGGCTTATAGCCTTTTACATAAGTAAGGTTTAAACATATTTCTACAAAAATCAATCATATATAAAGCAAACAAAAAATAAAACCTTAATTAAACAATAAAAGATTAAAAATATTGGTGAATTTAAATATTTATCCAATATTAACTTCGAAAAAACATAAATATATGCGATAAACCCGCCTTTTTGTGCTTTTTGTAAACATTATATACTTGTATACTATACATTTAGCCAAAAAAGTTTTATATATATGTAAAGAAAACTACCTACCTACCCATAGGAGTGATTTCCTTTAGTTTATTTATTTGAATTTAGAATTTTTGTTTTGACAGTTGGTAAAGTAATTTTGTTTGTAATTTTGTGTTAGTTTTGAAAGACCTGAAGTAAAGACTTTAAATGTTGTTTTTTTGATATTATTTCAGGTAGGTAATTGTTTTATTATTGTTTATTTTATTTTTAGTAATATTTAGTTTCTTTAGTTTAAATAATGTTTTTAATAAATTTTGATATTATTTCAGAAAAACACTGATTGCTTTATTTCAAGTATAAACATCCATTATAAAAGAATTGCTATGTTCAGAGAATTATAATTAATTAATTATATTACAATTTTTGTTTTGACAGTTGGTAAAGTAATTTAGTTTGTAATTTTGTGTTAGTTTTGAAAGACCTGAAGTAAAGACTTTAAATGTTGTTTTTTTGATATTATTTCAGGTAATTGTTTTATTATTGTTTATTTTATTTTTAGTAATATTTAGTTTCTTTAGTTTAAATAATGTTTTTAATAAATTTTGATATTATTTCAGGAAAACACTGATTGCTTTATTTCAAGTATAAACATCCATTATATATTTATTTACATCATGCCAAAATCATGACCTTATATTATTTTGTCAAATAGTTGTAACATGATCAATTAATTAATATTGGATGGCTCACATCATCACTTAAACATCACAGAATACTAGAAAACTTACAAAAAAGAACGCTAGACCTATTTTTTTTTGGAAGACTTGCGATACAAAACTTTTTGAATGGATAAATTAATATTTAGAGAGTTTTAAAAATATATCCTCCGACAATTGTTTTACAATTGAAATGGACATCTAGACAGCTTTTTGCAAATTTATATCTAAATTTGAAAGCGGTATTAATTATTGCTTAAACATTTTTATATAACCAATAATTAAATAAGTTCAAGTGCTTTATAAGTACTCCATTCTCTGTTTTAATAACAATTATGATTGTTGTATGAACAAGCGGCACAAAAAGCAGAGAAGAAAATGCGAATAAAAAAAGCAATTTCAGATTCAATTTTGTTTTCATTACAATTTGATTTCAAGACTAGGTTTTATATTTTATTATTAATTGTGTGTTATACCTGGCTTTGTTCTGTTCATAAGGATTAATTATTGTGGGTCAAACAATATTTTTTTTTTAAAGATTGTTAAGACTTGATTCTTAACTATAGACATGTGTTAAATATGTGTAAAAGGAAACATACAAACAAAATATATATTTTTTTAAGGTTCGTGTTCTATGAGTTAAACTTTCTGGTGTTTTCTTGTGTTATGTATAAATCATTGATTTTTTTTATAAATCTTTCCATGACGACTGCCCCCACAAGTGGGGTAGTCAGCAAATCAACTGCATTTAATAAACATGCATGCCAATCTTTACATCTCATTATATATATATTTTTAACATATTTTATAAAACTTCCCGTGTAAAAAGTTTAAAATATTCGATTCAGCATATTTTTTTTTTATTTTATTCGTCACTGCGACGTGATTAGATGGAAGAAATCAAATCAAAGTCATAATCTTGCCAATGAACATCGTTCTACTATTTTGAATTGTTTTATGTGTCTTTTACATTAGAGTACAAAAATATACACAATACAAATTCACATATACACAAGTCAAGGATCATAAAATTATGAATTAACATCGGAAACAAAAAACATTATAATGATGACAAAACCAATCAGAGACCTCGATTGGAGAACCATGTCTACACAATGCAACATTGTGTAGAATCTAATCGGAAGAAGTGAGAAAGGTGTCCCAACGCTTACGACTTGGCTCAAGGCTGGCTTAAGTGATCACTTTCGGTGTCCATGGACAACGTTCACCAATTCCACCATTCACACTGTCACGATGTAATGTCCACTAATCGAGAGACGCTTTATGCAAACCTTAGAAGCGAACATCTTTTTGGGATCTCATTTTTCAGATCTCAAATAGATCGCGATCTCCCGTCTAAATGGCGCCGGAACAATTAAGTTCAATACTTTATCGGCTGCTAGTTCGACCAGTCAGCAATGATGTGCAATGATTGCCATTATAATGATGTGCAAAGATAAAAAATAAATACTTATGTTACCATGATAATATGTTACCAATTCCGAATGTTATATTTTTTTATTAGCTTTAATTCGTTCATTCACTAGTTATTTCACTTGTAGGGAACACATTGATAACATGAATTGTTCTATAGCATCATGCCATCTTGAACTGCATATAATAGACATGCGAGTTGTCTTCTGCGTGCCATTAAAAATACAAGACACTCAGGGTGGGTCGTAAAGGTAGGCACCTCATTGCTGATTCGAAGATTATACATTTCTTATACGATAGGTTTTTCGAACACCTGCTTTTTACAGATAACTTGAAAACTTATAAAAAAGAGTGGGAGACCTATCCTTTGTGCCGAGTTGTTATCGGGGAATCGTAGAATGGATAAAAGTCGAAATAAAATAAATAAATGGAAACGAATGTACAAACGATGCGAATTGAAATTAATAATATTATGTATGGTGATTAGTTCGACATGATGGGAATGAAATAAAATTACTTATTTACTCGTTTTCTTCGTTTCGCCTCTCGGACAAGTACGAATAAAAATAATAATAATAGTAATAACAACAAAAGACAGACAGGAAAAAATAAACAAAAGCACTCATCCATCGGAATCGGGACAAATTGTCAATTTCCATTTTTATTAGGGACCGCAATTCAATTGATTACAACCATTCATCAAGATTTCTCTTTCGGGGTAAGCAGCAACTACCCTCTCTCTCCTCTCACACCCCTCGACAGAAAAACACTGCGGGGGTGTGGGTAGGCCGGGCGGGAGAAAGAAGAAGAGTCCCAAATATACTAAGAATGCCTGTCATAAATAATGGGTGGGCTATGTGCTTTAAATGGCCCATCGACGGCAATCGAAAAATCGTTTCGTTTACACATTATGCCCATCACTATTGCTATCTATAGCTGGCCGACCTTAATGCTGCCTATATTATTATTTTATTTATTCATTCATTCATCGCATTCAACGGTTCTCTCGGGAGCACAGGGCAGAAATTAGCCTCCTCCATTCAGAGCGTGTCTGTGCCAATCGCGTCACCTCTCCCCACGACATTCCCTGCGCTCTGATGTCGTTGTCATAGGAACGGTTTATTATGAAAGTGGGACGCCCGGGCCGACGGAGCACTTGCGGACGGAAGAACAGCGCTCTTTTTGGGCAACTATCATTGGGCATTCTCAGAACATGTCCCAGCCAGGGCCATCGTCTCTCCAGCTTTGCGGAGATTACAGATCTCTGCCGGTTGCAGCACCATTTGTGACAATATGTTCATACCATTTGACATCCAAAATCCTTCTAAGACCCTTGTCTTCAAAGCTTAGTATCCTCCGCTCTTGAGCCTTGGTTATATAAGAATGATGAAATATGATAAGTAAATAAATCAACACAAACTATAACAAAACACCTTGGATTCTAAAATGTACCTTCATTTAGCCTTGTGATCAATTTCAAACAAAATATATTTTTCCCATTTTTCCTTTCTCTCGTAATAATATTGCGGTAGGCATGATAAAATTTCGAAAATTATTTCTATTGATCGTCATAAAGTCCTCGCTTTAAATCCTTTGAGAATCTTCCTTCAATACCGGGATTTATTTTCCATTAGGTTTTTTACAAGTGCTAAAGTTTAAATATTTTATCCGCCCTATTTCGCGTCGTCAAATTATTTTTTTTTTTCATACCGATCACATATTTAGGCTTTTGTTGTATTATATATCTTAATGATTTTATTTTCCTCTACTCTTAATCGTAATTTTCGAGTGTCCTGTAAAATTCAGAAATTCGAAAAGTAATGAGATTTTATATCTTCATTTGGGTTACTTAGAGGAGATCGCGCCTTTGCGATAAATTCGTTATTTGTAATAAACAGCACATTATACACTAAATAAACATCATTCGCATTATATTAAAATAAATAATTATGTGTTTATATACTTTTGATATTATTTATGGACACTGCTTGCCACACCTACACAAGTGTTGGTGCACTTTCTGGAGGGGTAAAAAAACGTATTTTTGTTTTCCAGAGAAGGCCAAAAAAATATGTATAGTATATAAGAAACAATCAATGTTATTGTATTTTGTTTAATAAATTTATAAAAAAAAAAACTTGAACATAAACTTTTTGGTCACATAATGAGAGGAGAAAAATATGCCATCCTAAAACTAATCATAGAAGGGAAGATTGAGGGCCGTAGAGGGGTTGGAAGAAGGCGGCTTTCCTGGCTCAGGAACATTCAGGAGTGGATCGGGATGAGAGGTGTGGAGGAGCTGTTTCGTGCTGTCCGGAACAGGAGGGATTTCTCCCAAGTGGTCGTCAACGTCGGGGGGACCCGACAAGACACATAGAGAAGAAGAAGAAGAACATAAACTCATTTTAAAGGAAACCTCAAATAAATAAAAAAAAAACTTTTTAACTGATAAAAATATTTATGGATAAAACACAGTTAGTTTTAGTTTTACATAAGATTTTATTGAGAAGTGACCTGGTTTCTGTAATGTATTGTATTGTCACTTATGTATGTATACCAGGCAGTCAATAAAGAGTCCTCTACCTATCAACATGTCTATTCATTTCTGGACACCACATACCTCATTAAATACATAATATTATGGCGACGAGGAAATTGGAAGTAAAATAAAAATAATAATCGTCAAATATTGAAAAGAAAAAGTGTACAAATAGTCATTAATTATAATTAAATACGTGTCAAAGTGTAAAGTATTAAAATTCAATTCAGTCATAATAAAATTTTGTATGGATTTTTGTGACAATAATTTGTGAAAAAATTGTTTTTGGTTAAAATAAATAGTTGTTTTCTAAATTTAATTATGTCTAAAGCAGAGTCTGTACCGTTAAAATCTGTGTCTGATTATCAAGAATTTGTCAAAATGTCTGTACAACAAGATAAAAATATTCCAGTGCCTGTATTCGAACCAAACTCAGAAACATTCGAACTTTTTCTAGAAAGGTTAGAGTTGTATTTCAACATTGTGAAAGTGCCCGAAAGCGAAAAAGTCAGTCGGCTTTGTTTATATTTAGGAGCTGAAAAATACAAAATTTTAAGAGAAACATTATGTCCAAGACTTATAAGTCAATGTACTTTTGAAGAATGTATCAAATGCCTAAAAGACAAATTTATATCTAAAAAGTGCACTATAGCTAAACGCTTTATATTTTATAATAGAAATCAGCATCATAATGAGTCTGTCGGGGAGTATATTTCAACAATTAAGAGTTTGTCTATTGAGTGTAAAATTAATTAAAATAAAACACTTATTAGTAGTATATCCACGGTGACTTTTTATTGGACGCGAGCCGGCTTTCAAGAGCTTCCGCTCTCATCATCAGGCTGGCGAAAAGTGATGCCAGCTTTGTGATGCAAGCAGATGCCAGTTTCGCCAGCCTGATGATGAGAGCGGAAGCTCTTGAAAGCCGGCTCGCGTCCAATAAAAAGTCACCGTGGATATACTACTAATAAGTGTTTTATTTTAATTAATTCAACATGAATTTCCACCAAGTACCGTCGGTTGAAAATATCAACTTTATTGAGTGTAAGTTTAATGAATTCCTTGACGAAGCATTGAGAGACAAGTTAGTGTGCGGTCTTAATAATAAAGAGATGTCAAGAAGATTGCTGTCACAAGAGGAATCTCTGTCATTCAGTCAAGCGTGTAAGATTGTCTTAGACATGGAAGCTGTCGCACATAGTGCATCATTATTGCACGGGGAATCGAAGGAGTTATGTCAAGTTAATACGCAACAATCGTCAAGTGATCAACGTCAGAAGCCGTCGTATAGTCAACGTAATGAGTCTATGTCACTATACAGTGGTCAACGTCAGAAGTCGTCGTACCGTCAGCCCATGAGGTCATCGTCATATTGTCGTCAGAAGTCTCCAAGTGGGGATCGCAAGTCTGAAGAGTCATCGTTTATGTCAAAAAGATGTGATCAGTGTTATGTGTCACATAAACCATATAATTGTCCGTCCAGAAATTGGTCTTGTCACAAATGTCATGTTAGAGGACATATATCTAAATATTGTCGTAATAAGTCTACAGTGAATATTTTAAGTCTAAATTGTAATAATGTATCTAATGTTTCAGGTCCTGTTGCTTTACAGTTATTTGTAAATGATGTCAAAATATTGTTTTGTCTTGATACAGGGAGTTCATCCACCATTATAAGTTATGATATATATAACAGATATTTTCGTCATGAAAATATGAATAGTTTTTCTGGTAAGCTGATTACAGCAAATAGTCAACAACTAGAGGTATGTGGATATATATATGTTAATGTGCAAGGTAGAGAAAACAGTCATTGTGTTAAATTACAATTGTTGGTAGTCAAAGAGTTAACATTTCAAGCAATTCTAGGTAGAGATTGGTTGAGTGTATTTTATCCAGAGTGGGAGGAGAATTTTAATAAGAATATTTTGTCGTATTTTGAGTCTAGTATTAATGTTGTGTCTAGTAATAATAATAGTTATAATCATAGTGAAGTTTGTGAACAGTTGTCTCGTAGTTTTCCAAATGTTTTTTCAAAGAAAAATAACGATCCGTGTAATCCGTGGCCTAGTGCTAAATGTCCATGGGAGAGAGTCCATTTAGATTTTTTTGATTTTAATAGTAATAAGTATTTAATTGTATGTGATTCGTTTTCAAAATGGATTGAATGTTTTTTTATGAAAAGTACTAACTGTCAAAGTGTTATTAATAAATTGGGAGAAATTTTTTCTAGGTTTTCGTTTCCTAAATTAATTGTGTGTGATAATGGTCCACCTTTTGCTAGTAAAGAATTTATAGAGTTTTGTAAATCCAAGTATATAAAATTGATGCATTCACCGCCTTATAACCCACAGTCGAATGGATTAGCTGAGCGTTCTGTACAAACTTTTAAAAAAATGTTAATAAAGTCTCTAGCATCTAAGTATAGTAATAGTATGTCTCCATTACAAAGATTGCTCGATTGTTTGTTTGTGTATAGATCGTCACCGTCAAGTGTCACAGGTATTTCACCTATGGCAAGTCTCTTTGTTTTTAAACCTAACACACCTTTATCCATATTGTCAAAGCCAAATCATAATGTAAGAAATAATTGTAATATAAGTCCAAAATGTCATGTTAAAAAATTTAATATTAGTGAAAATGTTTTAGTATATTTAAGTCATATTAAAAGTCCTTTTAAGTGGTGTAAAGGTATTATTATAGATAAGTTAAGTAATTATGTATATGTCGTAAAATTGTCTGAAGGGGGAGAAGTAAGGAAGGTGCACGTCAGTGGATTAAAGAAAAGTTGTCTCTCACATAATGATGATTATATATATGACTATTTTGACCAAGATAATAATTTCAATAGTACCAGTAATTATAGTAGTCCATCTGAACCGAGTCCTAGTGTATCGACTGATTCCCATTATGTTACAAGGTCAGGTAGAATCAGTAAACCTCCAGTGAGGTTCACCACTGATTAAAATAATATGTAAGGGGGAAAGAGTGTAATGTATTGTATTGTCACTTATGTATGTATACCAGGCAGTCAATAAAGAGTCCTCTACCTATCAACATGTCTATTCATTTCTGGACACCACATACCTCATTAAATACATAATAGTTTCGACTTATAAAGTCATTGTTTAACTATTTTTTTTACCTGGTTTTGACTTATAAGTCATTGTCAAACTTAGTTTCACAAAATTTACGTCGACTCAACAAATAAATGATAAAGTTATATAAGAATCAATGCACATACAAAATATTACCTACTATTCCACTGAAAATGTTAAAATAATAATAGCTCTCACTTTTTCGAATAAATACACGATCAGGTTAAAATGGAGTTGTTTCGCTTTAGCAAAAAAATATACATTATTTTCTTATTTATGGATTTCAATAATAATTTATAATACTAATAACAAACTAGACAATTTTTAAATATGCGCCGTTTTGTGGAAAAAGCACCGCAAGGGACCATTTAAGTATCACAACACCTCCTGAACAATAATAGGGTCTTTAACTTAACCTTGAACAAATACACACTCAATTGTTTTTAAAATTTACAAATTATAATATTGTGTTTTTATGGTACATATGTACATTTATATTTTTGTCTAAATATAATGAAATACACAATAATAAAAAATATGTTTTCATTTTCTGCCAATGTGGTGTTTGGTAGGTAGGTACGGTAAGAGATAAAATTAATGAACAGAATGTAGATACATTTTCAAAATAAATGAACGAATGAAAAAATAACGAACTGAACTACATTTACTTACTACTATTAAATATGTTTTTTCGCGGGAGAGCATCAAAAAAATATTAAAAACCACCCGGTCATCAATCATACAGCCCGTTGTATGTGGCCAACTTCATTCCTATCTGACATCTTGTACAGGATGGTCCATAAAATAAATTAATTAATCACAATTTTTCATCAAACACCTTTTTTTAAAAGGACAGTGCCCGCCACATATCTACCTCGTGCCGTACCTGGAGATATATATCCCCTCCCTCCCCCTTCACCTTGATTTGTTATTAATGACTTGTGTTTTTGTTCTAGTGTGACGATTAAGTGAGCGAGCGAGACTTTGTATAGTAGGCAGTTAGGCACGATCAAATGACCGGAATGTTAGGTACCTATGTTTATTAAATTAATTGGGGCGCATGGTGTTGGATGAAAGCTGATCTCTGGAAGATTTATCTTTTTCTTTACTTTATATATGTAGTTATTGTCTGTTTTGTGCTTAAAATGTATAAATAAATAAATAACGACACACATGCACAAACTGGATTTAATTTCGCATTGAAGGGAAAAATACTGCCTCGAGGAAGCACTCTAGATTTAGCGGCTACACATCAAAAATTTTGGTGCAAAAAGGGAAGGGAAGAAATGAGAATATGCCTTTCTCTCTATGCAGTATTGTTAGTTACTTAAAGGGGATTATACCTAATGCTACCAAAGAAAGTACAGAAGTTCATCATTCACCTACATCCATTACTTCTACCCTTACATCATGTAACAAACACGCAAGCGATTTTTAATAATGTAACACAAATTTTAATGTTTGTTATTATGAACCACCCTGTAAGTAAATATTATATGTACAGGGTGCACAATATGGTTATGTATATTTTAAGCACATCCTACATTTCGTGTAATAATATTTAAAACTTTTTTTAAAACATGACAACCTTATGTGCGCCATTTTAGTTGCGTCCACCATAAGTAAAGATTTGTATAATAATTTGGAGTTCAAAATAAACAAAACAGTCGTCATTGTCGTTACACTCACGCTGTTTCCTCTGCGATAGAAATCGAGTACCATTAATTATCTTTACCTATTCATCCTAGCATACACTTCTTGCTTCCGTCACTGTCACAGAAGTCTATAAGCACGCTTTTCAATTAAATTTTTACAACACTTCCGTCCGTCTTGGATGATTTAGTTTACATTTATTATTTATTTGTAAACTAACCCAAATATTTGTAGTTAAAAATATTACCACAACTCTGACAACTCTTTCGACAAACAATATAAGATGATAAAAATACTTCCGCAATTGAGGATGGCGGAAATCATTCACACGACGAACGACCAAGAGAGAAATTTTATTATTTATAATTTATCAACTCAATATTTAAAATAAAATAAAAAAAATCTCACCCCGACACATGTACTACATAACTAACTACCCTTAACAACAACTGACTGCAGAAAATATCCAACCTACAACAAGAATTTATTGGGAAATTTAGCTCTTATTCCCTATTTCTTTAAAGACTATTTTCCAAAATCAGTTTTTGTGGGTTAGATGTTTGTTGGATAGTTAAACTCAATATCTATTGAGCTACCAACATTCATCCCCGAAAGCTCGAGATGAGGGGTTTTGACTAATTAATATTCTAGGGGTCATATTGCTTACTTAGTGTAGAATTTGCCCTGATATGGTAGTAACTTTTTAATTCAGTATTGCTCAAGAATAAATTGTCACTATCTTTGGTGGTTGTCGAACCATGCTACGTTAAACGATGCTAAGGTGGGCTTGTATCGACCTTTAACTATATACGAATGTAGGTATACATATTATTTATTTATTTATCGTGTCGAAACCCAGAAAAAAAAAATCAATCAAACTGATCTCCAGTACTGTGCAAAATGCACAGCAGGTGAAGATGCGTCAAAAATATCCTCCATAGTGCAAATTACAGGGCACAATGGACACTCCAACAAGGGTGGCATAGTCTGTGCTGCACCACAGTCACATGCTCCAGATTCGTCCTGTAGGAAGCCCCATCGTTTTCTATTGTCGCGGCAGTTTCCCACACTGGGTTTAATTTATACAGCTTGTGGGTTCTAAATGGTATTATTGTTGTTAATCTGTGTGCAGGGCCTGGACATAGTCATCTGTGTTTATACATTACTAAGTATCAAATTAAATAAAATAAAAGTCTAGTAAATAAAAAAAAATACTCTTTAGGTACCTGCTTTTTATAGGACACTCGAAAACTAACGGCAAAGAGTGATAGACCAATTCTTCGCCAGGCACTCCACGGATCCCAAATAATGACACATTTAAAATTATCTTAAGCCTATTAAACGATCTGAAAATGATCTTAGGTCTATTAAACGCAGTACAACACTTGTTATCTGCAATGTGGGAAATTAAATGACGGTATAGAATTAGATACATAGATAGATAGAAGTATTTTGTTTAGATCTTGGAAATTCTAAAGCTACCCCAATCATCATATTCTATTCTATACCTATATATACAAAAACTTTGAAAATATATTCATTCAAAACTCTGATTTTGAAGCGTTTGCAAAATAATTAATCTCACTTTTATTTCTCTATTTGATAAATACGATGCTTGTACCATCAATTGTAAGAGAATTCCGCTGAAGGCGATCCTATGAAAAATGTACAAAATTATATTTCCGAACCCTTTATGAAAATAAAATAATATCACCGTTTCTATTTCATAAACGTGTATTGGCAAAATTAAAAATATTTTTTTCGGCTGTACAATAAAATGAATTCACGAAAAATATACCAATTTGTATCAGTTAATAATGAGATTGATTTTGGTACCAAATTAATGAAAAAGATAACATCAAATTAAAGCTTTTTCAAATATATGTACTGTAAGAAATGGGTTTGGCTTTCTGAACCTAAAGATTCAATGGTAAATTTCTCTGTCAGTTTGCTGCATTGGAGGTCGGCTCATGGCCCCACAAACAAACTTAAAGTCATACATACTCCACAATATAATTCATTGTCTTGCATTCATACTCAGTTGCAGATCATACTCACAAATTCCATTGGTGAGTATGATCTGCAAATATGCCATGCCCAGTTCGTAATCAATTTAGTGCAGAACATCGTTTGCTTGGAAAGTTGAATGTCGATCATCGTTCAGAGAAATCGATGACCGAGTTATAGATATTTTGAAGAAAAACTAAGATTTTATAAACTGGAATGGAAAGTAAAACATAAATTTTTATTCATAATAAAGATTCACTTAACTATCGTTAGAGTATATAAGTGGTCAGTGGAAGCTCTTGACCCGAAGCCGATAAGTTAATTAAATTAAGGAAAGTAGAATTAATACTTTTCGCAGTTGTGTTTTCATTGTATGCCTTAAGAGGTATTGTGATTTTTACCAAAAAACTGTCAGTGTAATTTAATGTAATTGAAATAAACACAAACTGTTGGAAAAGTGACATGGTTTAGACTTACGTAGTCTTTGTCAAACTAGTTGTCACTCATTATTAATGTTCTTAGTTGTTAATGTTTCGGTACTTTTTATTAAATTTATTATTTAAAAAAGTTTGTGTTTACTTCCATAAATTAAAATTGATTTTACAAAAAAAACTTTGACTTAATCAATTATTTTTAATCAAAAAAGATAAACATAGGTAAATTTATGTTCAAAAAAACGTAGATGTGATATTTTGTCTTGTAATTGTGGATTTAAAATAAATATCGTTACATTTCAGTCATGCGAGGTAGACAGAGAGAAAGAGAGAGAGAGGGACAGAAAACACTGATGCGATTATCATGAAAAGTTGATTAACAAAGAACAATATCATTGTGTATGTATGACGCTACAAACGTGGGATTTGTACGGCGTGTTTTTTTTTATACATTAGGTAGGTATACTAGTTTTAAACCCGACTTTATTCATTAATTAATACCATCGTGGCATTTCTCACAAGTGGGATAACCCACGGAACAACTGCATGTAATAAACACACAATTCATCGTCTCTGTGCAAATAAAACTTAAAATATATAGAATGGGTGTTGTTTGTCATTAGCCGCGTCCACACAGCTGGATGAGAACGTCGATCATCAATCTCCAATCATTCGGTGACGATTCGGAGAATATTCGAATGAATTTCCCGTCTTTATACGGGTAACGGAGAAACTCATTCAAATATTTCTTCGGAAAATGCTCCGAAAATTCACCGAATGATTGAAGATTGGTGATTGACGTTCGCATCCTACTATCTGGACGCACCCAATGTTAAACTGAAGATTTCAAATGTCTAAAATGTTATGTTGCGCGAATACCAGCTTTTAACAGGACACTCTAAAACCTGCATAAAAGAGTGAGAGACCTATTATTTTCTGGGACTCTACGGTATAAACTTGAAAGAATTATCGGTTGCCATCTTTTAACGCAAACATTGTCAGTAATATTTCTGTTATTCAAATGACAAATTTAGGATCATTGCTAGTCCACATATTGAATGTAGGTATATTTTGTTAATATATTTTGTGATTGTTGACCACTTATTTAATTCTAAAAATATTGTGCAAAAAAACCACAAAAAGTTCTTTCTAGAATAATTATTGACTTAACGATTCAGTTAGACTCGGTAAGTGCATTTACGTACCTACAATTTTAAACTACGTGGATGCTAGTTTTCAGAAAAGGTAATCGTTTTCCTGCATAAAAGTGTGTTTAAATAAGATAATATACATTCATATTTACATACGGATTCAATTATATGTTTAGATTATACCAACTCGAGCTTTTAATCTCCCATTTTTTATTTTCTTTTTAGAATTAAGCATTACGTCAAAATAAATTAATTACGTCGGTACGTTTTGGTTTTCTGTTGTTTAAATTTATTTTGTGAAATACTGAAATAGAATTGTTATTATTTTTTTCATCATTATTTTCAATTTGTCTTTTGTTTTACATTATTGGGTTAGTTGGAAGGTATCGCGTCTCTGCGATAAGCTCGCCCACTGCGCAATTTTTTTTAAATATACCATGTTGTAATCTTATTATTTTGTCTAAATATTTTGTACAATAAAGTTTTCATAACGCAGCGGCATAATTACCATCCACACTTCTCAACATTATACAACCAGTGGGCCTAGTCAAAACACATTTAAGTGTTACGTTTTCGTTCAAACGCGGACGACATTGCGAGAACGCGTCAATTTTCGGAGCTAAAAATAGACAAGTAGCTACGAAAATTGACGCGTTTTCGCAACCTCGTCTTGTTTGAACGAAAACGTAACGCTTAAATGTGTTTGACTAGGCCTACAGATAAGTCTTCATATTATGATCAGTCATGGCCACAAAAAACCTAAGTCTAATGTCGGTAATAATCACTTATCCAGAAACATAGGAACTCAAAGGATTAGGCTCAAAATGCAACTCGCTCTAAATACCAGCAATGTGGCCTAAAATATAATAATATACAATAAATGATGGCACAGATTTTTTGGTATTGAAATTAAAATATCCTTTTCATTCAATTGAATTATTATAATTTTAAAGAATCAATAAAATATGTACTCACTACTACGATACACAATGCGGGAGTTTAACTCGTCTTCTGTATATTGATTATATTTAAATATGAATGTAAATATATTTATATACTTGTCTATAGTCATGTACAGTAGAAAATAAATAAATAAATAAAGGAGTTGAGTATAACATAATCTATTAAACTCACAAAATGTAATTCCTTATTATAAATACAACCCGGAACCGGTTTTAGAAAATCAAAATTACAGGTTCTATTATGATAAAACAATAATAACAGATAGACAAATACATCATAATAGACCCGATTTAGTCTTACATGATAAACGTAATAAAATAACGTACCTAATAGACATCGCTGTCCCAAACACACATAATATACAAACAACCGTCGCAGAAAAAATACGTAAATATACAGAACTAGCAGGAGAAATAAAAAATATTTGGCATTCTAGGTCCGTTTATATAATACCTTTAGTCATGTCAGCTACAGGGGTAACTCCGAAAACTTTAATAAATAATTTACAAAAATTAGATTTACCGGTTAATTTGTACATTAAAATTCAAAAATCTATTATAATAAACACTTGTAATATTGTAAAAAGGTTTCTGAACACAGATATTTCAGGCACAATGCTGGTATTTTGAACCCGCGTTCTGAGCCTAATCCTTTGATATCCTGTATATCTGGATAGGTGATTTTTTCCCGGCATTAGACTGTTAAGTTTTTGTGAGACCATGACTGATCATATGGAGACTTATCTGGTTGTATAATGCTGAGAAGTGTGGATGGCAATTCTGCTGTCGCGTAAAAAAAAATAATAATAATTAAATATCGATAAAAAATATCGACTTTTTAATCTAAAACTAAATGGTAATATATTGGACTATGAAAATTGGAGTACCTATTTAATAAGATTTTCTTATATTGGCAACATCGAGCTTAGAGATGCTATAATATTCAGTAAACTGTTGTAATTTCAGTTCAGTAATAACAACATTATAATTTACCGCTTAACTCGCTTATATACCAATCCACTGTTGTAGAATAATTAGCAATTTGACGTCTAATACACTGTATTTAATGAAATAGCAAGATATATAATGTACAGTGTCTATATATACATAGATACTTATACAATGTAGTGTTTTAACGAATTTTCTAAGGTTAATTTACTTTTAATTAATTTCGTAATGAAGCCGAAGATAGGGAGGCCGTACAAGCCGTAATATCGTCGAAATTATTTATTATGTTGGTGCAGAAGTAGTAGAATTCCGTTATTGGATAAATTGAAACAAGCAATCTTGTCAATTGATAATAATGGTCTGAGAAGTCGAAAAATGTCTCTCTGTCTCTCTCTCGTGTTTGTTCAATCTGTAGTAGAAAGAAATGTTTGTTTCAATTTTTTTAAAAAGTGTCAAAATGAATATTGGAAGGGACCCATTCAACACTTTCAGTATCAGATTGGTAACATTAACTGCATCGATTTTCCTACATCGGAAACAAATCAGTTGTGTGAACACTTTGTAATTAGTCATAGACGCATATTTCAGTGCACTTTTTTATACACTTTTACTTCCATAAAATAAACCATCCATGTTCTCCTATTCAATGTACTCAACACATGTCCGTCTTTGAGAATCTGGTTTGTTTGAGAGTCTTGCTCTTGCCATTTCAACTACACAGCTCCATAACAAATTTCAAAAATTTTGAATTGATTCGTTATCATCATCATCATCATCTCCGTCAGTCCCTCAACTCTAAGGATCGTGACCATCATGCCTCGTTCTGTAGACCATCCGTCTCCACTTTGAATGATCCTCCGCCATGTGCAAGACCCCGAGTAGTGAATATAATTCGTAATACCTACACAAAATCAACGCCACTTTTCATTTCCACAAACAAATACTCAACTGTATAGTTATACGTCTTATATATAGAAATGAGAATGTTATGATGTTCTTCAATATTTTGACATGTTCGATGAACATATTGTCACCTCTTTTCGTAAATGTATCTGGAATTAGTTTTTAACACCACGCCCGCACTTTCTATATAGACGTTATTACAATACATAATATAAAGTGTTATTCTTCTTCATCTTCTACTTTATCTTCCTCTTTTTCTTATTCTCCTTCTTGTTAACAACAATAAGAATAATAATTAAACAGAACCGAACAAAGGAATAAGAGTGGCGCAGAACAAGGAAAAAAATATGAAAAGAAACCCTTTTTCACGTCTTCAATCAAAATTTAATAAGTACTTGTAACACTAGTACTAGTATATCCCACAAGTGAGGTAGCCAGCAGATCTTTGACATGTAATAAATATGCAAGCTGTTCTCTCTGTGTCAATAAATAATTAAAACATTCAGGATGCGTTTGTCAATTAGTCAGGAATTCAAAAACAACTTTTATTTTTTTCAAATTTAAAACTTATTTAGAACCGAGTACCTACACTCCAAACATCGTCTAAGTAAGCAAAACGATTATGTCGTGAAGGGGAGAGATTTCAAACCCAGAAACTCCTAAATTCAGCAATGAGGTAGACCATACCACCCACACTGAAAATCTGCAGAGAGGATACTTTGCGTGTTCATTACGTGCAGCAGGTCTGCCGGTTACCCCATTGTGGGGTATGCCGTACAGGTGCAGTAGTAGCACCTAGTAATAGAAAATAATACCTAATAATAATTTTATTGAAACAAAAAACAATATACAAAACAACATATTATATAAACTATTTCATTTAAACTTAAATCGAAACATCCTGCTTATGGAGACAAGTCTCGTGTAAAGGAGGGTATGTTATAGAAAAGATGTAAGAATGAAAGGTGCGATTATAAAAAAAGGATATTTTTATAATCCCGTGGAGCATCCGGTAAAGAATTGGTCTCCCACTCTTCTTCGTAAGAATACAGGTGTGCCGCGGTCAAATACAATGTATGTATTTGAAATTTTACAATTTTTCATTATGTGTTAATACACAATGACAAATTATTTTTCATAACATTATATAGAATAATTCTTATATTAAGAAAAATATTATTATCTTATAATTATTATAATATAAAAAATATTGTAAAATTTGTGTATCAATTAAATACCTATATATTTGAGCTTTTGGTGTGCCGCGGATTTATAGTGAAGTTTTTTTGTGTGCCGCGGAGTTCTAGGAAGAATTTTGGTGTGCCGTAAATGAGAAAAGGTTGCGGAGCACTGCTGTAAAAGGCAGGTGTTCCTAAATATAGTCTAAGTCTTCTATAAGTCTTTTACATATTAAATTTAGTGGATGAGGTTTGCCACCCATCCTGAATGTCATGTTTTATAGAGGGCGCGTTACGCGCGAGTTACACGGAGAGGGCGGCTTGCATGTTTGTTATGTGAAGTTGGTCTACTGGCTACCCCAATTATGGGTTATGCCATAATGGTATCGTAGAAGGTAGTATTACCTATATTTTTATACCTAATTGTGTTTCATCGTCGGTTTGAATATCGATGGTATAAAGCACAAAAGACACATGTCCACATTTGACAGTTAAGAGAAAACAGGTTTTTAAAGTTTGAGGAACTCAATTAATTCACTAGCTTCAAATTAATGCAGAAGGTGTTGAAAATCATAATCTTTTTTCTTTTGTAATGTCATTTATTACTTATTTTTTATTATATTTTTAACCAGAATGTCAAGAATTAGCATTTTTAGATGATGGTCATGGAGATGTGTTTGGAAGTGTGATGGAAGTGCCGCTTACGGCGACTATTGGGATGCGTTTATGCGTGCACAGATGACACATGTTCGTCCTACATGGACATTTGTTTTTTAGAATATTCATATCTTATGTGACATGTTACATCTGTGCACAAAACAAAGTGCATTTGTGGACGTGTGACATTTGGCTTTTATTAAATATTTCAATAATGATATTAAGATTGTTGGTAATATTTAGTCAGGACATAGATGGCGTTGCAACCGATCTTGTACATGTATAAACTCATTTTACCTAAAAAGTGGACATGTGTCTTCTGTGCTTTAAACCATCGATATCGTTCTCGGAATGATGCCGGGTCTAAAGTAAGTTTACAAAACATTATTATCTAAAACACTTAATAACGTAGCGTGTTTGTATATTATGTGTGTGCTACAAACTACCTACGCACAATAATTTCTTTGAACCTCTCAACACAACTCCAAAGTCAAATATTTGCAAAACCTCTTCTTCAATCCTTGAAATGCTAAGCAGAATTATTATTATTATTATTATTACTTTACTATCAGTGGCGTGTCTAGACTTTTCACATCGGTCATGCTTTGCGAAAATATAATATTTCACTCGCAAACGAGTAGATGTTCTTGAGAATAATATAAAATATAAGTATACATTATATGTGAGTACCTACGTATTTTAAGATACTCAACAATTACTCTAAGATTTTCAATCAAGCAATCAGTAATCAGAAATGTTCGTGCCGATAAAGTAGAACACTACATAAAAACTTAAACGGTCAAGAAAACAAATCAATATTTTAAATCTAGGTGTATTTTCGTTTATAACAAACATATTATCTTAAAACTCAAATAAGTCGATAAATAATAATTTGTGATTTACTCGATATTCAAATTGAAATTGTTAACCAAGTTAAATACGGTTACTTGTACAAAATAAAACATTATTTTAGATACACACTGAACTTAACTTTAAATAAATTGTCTCAACCGTAGCACAAATACAAACATGCATCGTATCGTCGTCTTGTTCATATTGTAATATTGTTACAAATATGAAAATCGAAAATCTGGAACAAGCGGCGAATATATGGAGCAGTTGTTATCCATACCGATATTATTACATTAGTTTGTAGTAGTTCACTTAAATGTCTTTAATGAAAAAATGGTGCGA
The DNA here is from genome assembly GCA_947579605.1 of Athripsodes cinereus. NCBI lineage: Eukaryota > Metazoa > Arthropoda > Insecta > Trichoptera > Leptoceridae > Athripsodes > Athripsodes cinereus. Next base: position 2,751,702 of record OX388321.1, read on the forward strand.
GTGAGAAATTTACACGCGCTGTGTAAACCAAAGTGGTGAAAGAGATGGAAATATCTTATGATGTTCGTCTTCAATAGATATTAATTTTGTACGTTAAAACTAAACTGAAGTTCCTGCGGAATACTTCATGACCATGGCGGACTATTCAAAACAAGCTTGTTTGATAAATATTTTTTTAAATTTATTTTAGGGCATGCTTATAATATGGAAGGCTGCGCCACTGCTTCCAATGTATAGTTTCCATTGAAATTAATAAAGCAAAAACAGCAGAAAATGTTCTTTGAACTCTGCTTTATACCATACTAGCTTTTTACCTAGGTCGCTTCCAGGAAAAACATCAAACTGACAACAATGAAAAAACACTTTTAGAAAAGATATGCATGTAAGTGTTTTCCTGAGAAAAGTTGAAAGTGGAAATATTCTAATGCAAATATTTTTGACAGCATGTCACAAAGGTACATTGTTTATTTTTTATTTAGTTTTTGGTTTCAATAAGAACAAAAAAATATGCTTTTTGCCGTGGAATCCCTGGTAAATTATTAATCTATTATTAAATTATCAAAGTTTTCGAATGTCTTGCAAGAGTAAGGTACCTATTGGTAAAAAATCGCGTATAAGCCTTTTACAGGACACTCATGCTATCAGTCCTGAATATCATACTATTTAGTGTCACGGAGAAAACAATTTGCATGTTTATTAATTGTTTCTATTTTTTTTTACTTTTCTCGAACATTACGATTCTAAAGAAGTGTTTACAAAATAAAATAAAGTACAAACTACAATGACTATAATATGCAGTGGCGAGATTATCACTATGCAGTGATTTTTTTTTAAATCTAACCACGTTTTTGTATGTTGAAAAAAAAACATAATATGTAGTTAACTTCCAAATGACTTTTATTAACTTTGCGTACTAGTATTCGGAGACTCTCGACTCCATCATCAGGCGATTAGTAAAAAGAATTTTACTAATCGCCTGATGATGGAGTTGAGAGTCTCCGAATACGAGTACGCGAAGTTAATAAAAGTCATTTAGAAGTTAACTACATAATATTCTGTTTTTTTTTTCAATTTTATCTTGAAATGGACTTCCAACAAGTACCTTCGGTCAACAACATTAATGGTTTTTTGTTGTTTGTGTTTTTTGTGATATTTTAAAGTATTTTTTCACTTATTATTATTATTTATAAGATTACGGCAACCCGTCCCTTGTGGGACGATTTGTGCCAAGTACAATATTTTAGGAAGATGTCACGTAATATTAAGGCATTAATTTATAAGATAATAAAATTTCTTTTGGCGGATTTTAGAATCTTGAGATATACAGACAGGGCATCAGTGTGTAAGAGGCAAGACATATTGATTGGATACTGGACTTCAGTTATCTCATAATACAAGTTATAAGAGTCTCTTATTGGGCAACCGAATCTTGGATGCAAATATCACAAGCTTGTGACAATAATATTGTGAGAAATGAATAAATAAATTTGCACTTTAGCTCAATGGAACAAAGCACATCTCGTCGCGAAAATGATGGGAAGAGGGTCCACATCCCATTCGGAGAACTGCTTAGTAAAGTGAAGTTGTCTATTCTAAGTCTTAAGCGAATATTTCATGTGTTAAATTTAGATAAGTAATCTCGTGCAATAGTTGACTGTATTTTGAATACAACATCAGATTTTGTAATATGATCTTTATTTACAAGAATGTTTTCTTAACTTGATTACTCCGAAACAATTTCTAGACATACCGTATTGAAATTCAGTCCACTTATGTATCTTATGGAGCCACAAGATTCACCTTCTTTCAAAACCTCTTCGACTCTCGATTTTGCCCTTGATCATCAGATCCAGCAACTTGTATTTGTATAGTTTGCTCACCAAAAGATTGCTTTTGCTCACCAAAAGAGCAATCTGGAGCCTATACAAGAACAAAATGGCTGTAATTAAAAGTGGAGAGAGCTGCGCAGAAGCGAGGATAGAACAAGGTGTCAGACAGGGATGCTTAATGTCGCCAGCACTCCTTAACTACTATATACAGCGAGCTATTGATGATCTGAGAGAAGAAATGAAGAACTGGACAGGAGTAAAAATAAATGGGAAAAAGGTTGACATGATTCGATATTCCGACGATATAGCACTGCTCGCAGACTCCGAGATGGAGGTGAACGAAGCCTTAGGAAAAATGGAAAGTATACTGCTGTCAAAGTACAACATGAAAATAAATAAAGACAAAGCAAAATGTATGTTCATTGGAAGGGATGAAGCGACTGCAAACATTGCCATAAATGGAGTGAGCATCAAACAATTAAAAGAGTTCGTGTACTTGGGCAGCAGAATAAACCAGGATGGACGCTCCAAATCAGAAATTGTGAGCAAATTAAACCAGGCAAGAATTGCCTTTAACAAAAAATCTAAAATTTTGTAATCCCCTAATATTGATTTAAGCGTGAGGAAGAATCTCACTAAAGCCTTTGTGTGGAGCATTTTGCTATATGGGTGCGAAACGTGGACCATCAGCAAGAGTGAAAGCGGACGGTTAGCGGCATTTGAAATGTGGTGCTATAGACGTATGCTGAAGATTCATTGGTCGGAACACGTCGAAAACGAAGAAGTGTTAACCAGGGTTGGCGAAAAAGGGCAACTCCTCAAAAGAATCTGCCAACAACGAGCTAACTGGATTGGCCACAACATCAGGCACCCAGGACTGCTCATCCCAATCGCAGAGGGTAGGACCGAAGGCACAAATGGCAGAGGCCGACCGAGAGACGCCTATATAGACCAACTGAAGAGGGACATGAGCTGTGGCTCATACATGGAGTTGAAGAGACTGGCTGAGAATAGGGAGGAGTGGAGAAGAAAGTCCAAACTTGATATTTTATAGTCGTGTATGTTTTGTTTGCTGAATTTAAGAATAACCCTATATCCTTCAAAGCACGAGCTCTGCTCAATTTTGAAGGAACAAATAAAAGAAAGATGTATATTTTTATTATTATTTTGTATTGATCGTTTATTGTTTTAAGTGTATATTTTTTACTGAATAAATATATTTGAATTTGAATTTGAATATAGGTATATAGCTCACCAAAAATAATGAAAAAAAAAACATATGTAGGCAGAAGCAATATGAATTCGAAAAGTCCAGTACCGCTGTCAAATTGATGACATCATCCTAAGGCGAACCCTCTTATTCCATTTTCACAATAGAATATACATTTGTTCATAGCTTAGCTACTACCTTTTCGTATAATAATATGTGTAATGTGTTTGTGTCCCTCTGGGTTAAATGGGACTTATTTGTCATTTGGAAACCCCCATAGTACTGCCTCGTCCTACCCGCATGATGCTTTATGAGGGATGTTATTATAAAACTTATATCCTTCAGAATTATTTGTCCCAAGTAGGTACAACCCATTTGGCCTGTTGTACCTTTGTTTGTAATTACTTGATAAAGTAGGTGTGATATCGAAATTATCTACATATTTTATGTTTTCATTTTTCTCCATACAGATTTTAATTTTCTTATATTTTTTTTTCTTTAATTATCGTAAGTGTATGATTGGCTTTGAAAATGCTTTGGTATACTTTTTATTCTATTTTATTTCATATCCGTTGTTTGCTTCTCTCGCATAGACTTAAATTGAAGAAGTTTAGTCGAAAGATTTCACACGAAAGGTTTGGTGGTTTAGCCGGCCAGCCCTTCAGGCTGCCCATTACCCACTGCCCTTAAATAGAAAATGACTCTTCACAATGTTAGAAATGACATAATAAGTAAATTAAATTTAAATACAAATTTCATTGTTTTGACTTTAAAAAAAATAAGCGATTATTTACTATTTTCCGACCGACGCTGGTTTAAAGTCAGCAAAGGTTTAAAGTAATAAATTCTATAGTAAAAATATTTTATTTATGAAAATTATTTCATTATATTAAGAGACTTTATATGTAAAAGCTTACAACTCTATTTCTATGTCTGGACATAAAACATTCCTTTCATATTTTCTATTTGTAATCAATATTAATTTTCTTATTATACTTACATACAGTCCCTGGCCAAATTATTAGACGCACTGCAAAATTTCATGTAAAATATTAATTACCGGGTGATATTGTACCGTTTTATTATTTTAAATTGATTTGTTTTTTATTTTTATATTATCCAATCAATAACTAATTTATTTGACATGAATAAAACAGCATTAATTTAGAAAAGCACAAGTTTATTAAGTTTTAAAGAAAAGTGAAATTAATGTTAGTATAAGTCAATATTTAGTTGAGCCACCTTTAGCCGCTATCAAAGCTTTAATTCTGCGCGGCATGCTATCAATACAAGACTGTACTGTCTCCTGCATTTGAGGATGATGATTCCACACATAGATAATCTTTTCTAGGAGCTGGGTTTTGTTGGTAATCACATCTTTAGCCACTTCTCTTTTCATCAGCTCCCACACATTTTCAATCGGGTTCATATCAGGGCTATTACCCGGCCAATCCAACAGAGGGATACTTTTTTCTGTCAAAAAAGCTTTAACAGACCGAGCAGTGTGGCAGGGAGCTCCATCTTGCATGAAAGTGAATGGTTCCCCATTTGGAAACCATTCTCTGAGCTGCGGAATCAACCGATTTTGTAATACTTCTTTGTACTGATCTTGCCTCATTATTCCTTTGACGACGTACAGACGTCCAGTGCCCTTGCCGCTGATGACTGACCAAATCATCACTTTGGTGGGATGTTTAACCGTCGGGACGACACAATCAGGATGAAACTTTTCTCCATAACGACGACGCACATACTGAGCTTTATTCTGCAAAATTTCGAATGTGCTTTCGTCACTGAAGCAGACCTGTCAAAAATAGGAAAAATATATAAACTTCCATGTTTATTTGCTTTATTTAACTGAAAATGATAATAATGTATCAATTTTTTATTTAATTGCTGTATCTTACCGATCTCCAGAAGTCCACATCTTTGTCTTGCCATTGTTTGGCCCACTTCAGGCGCTTTACTTTCATTGCAGCTGTTAACTTGGGCTTCCTGGCGGGGCGACAGGCCTTGAAATCTAATTCTTTCAATTTTCTTCGAACAGTGCGCTCAGAAACATTTACGCTAGCATCCTGGAGTTGTGATTTTATTACCTTTGTGGTAGCAAACCTGTTTTCTAGACAAATTTTCTTCAAAACTCTCTCTGACCTTGGAGTGAAAATTGGTTTTCTACCGCATCTTTTCTTTCTTTTCGGGCTTAATTCCTCCCCTGACTCAATTTTATTTTTTATGCGTCGTACACTAGCTTCAGAAACTTCCAATCTTCGTGATATTTCTCGGTTTGTAAATGTTTTCACCATCACAAGGGCCTTCACTTCAGCTTTTTTAAGTTGTGAAAGATCGCCTTTTCTACCCATAATGAAAATAGTCCAATTACTTTTTTAAAACACTGCATACAAAATAAACTAATAACTGAGTAGTATAAAACTGTTAAACAAACAATTACAGTCCATAAAGCCACAGAAACACGTCCGTACCTGTCTCGATTCCGATCGCGACTGATACAGGTTTGTACTTGTTTACGTTCATGTATCACTTTGTCAACACAGTGTTGCCATATATTAAAAATAAATACAAATATGTAGTCTACAACAATTCTTTTAAATAAAAATCAATAATATTGTAGTTTAAATATACCATTATTGCATAAAAACACGTAAGAAACATAAAATTACTAAAAAAAATACAGTGCGTCTAATAATTTGGCCAGGGACTGTACATACCATGTCTCTTCTCTTTGTCCAGAAATATAATCATAGAATGAAATATCGTATTATAGAGAATTATTATATTAAAGGATTTGTGCAGTATTTATTTTCTGTTGCTAATAAACAAAAGATTGTGTATATTTTTCAAGTATATGTAGAAAAAAATTGCCGTATTTCATTCCTATATTATAATTTTACTTTTTGTAAAGCAAAACTATTTAATACTGTTAAGCCCTCAGGTTCCTACTGTAAAGAATTTCATTCAGTTTTCTTATACCTGATTTATTACTACCCTAGTTAGAGACAAAAAGAGATAAGAAGCGTTTGAAATGTGATCCTGTAGAAGAGTTCTGGAAATTATATCTTGGATAGACCACATCTCAAATGACGAACTGTTTAGCAAAATCGTAACAGGAAAGCAACTGTCCAAGACCAACCAACAAAGACTAACCAGATGGATTGCGTTTTTTTACACATGTTGCGTCACGAAAACTTTCCAGAAAATTAATAAAAGGGAGGGCTGAGGAGACTTTGCTGAAATCGTGTCTACAGGATGGGGGAGAGAAAGATTTGCGTCAAGGTAACATTGCACCTCGTTACTTTCTCCAGAGATACCTGTCTATTGCTACTGTTTCCGGGATCTGTGACTAATCTACATAATTACCAACCTATCATTCACTACTAAATAATATGTTTCATACCTTTGCTTTCTAATCTCATCTGGGGTGACTGAATTTCTTACCTCAGTCAATAAAATTCTTGGTCTCATCTCATTTAGATTTTGCCATTGTTTTATGTTTTTGAAAGGTATCTAATGCTTCTGAAGGTCTCTCAGAATCATTCGCCAGAACTTCAAATTCAAATTTTAAATTCAAACTAGGTATTGTTTTTATTATTATAACTACATATGTAAATATATAATATATTAAATAGAAAACAGTTAAATACTTCCCAATATGAGCAAGGATTCCAATTAATTTATTCATTGTTTGTTTCTTTAAATTTATAAAGAGACACTTTAGAATAATTGATAATAATGAACGTTATTTAAATAAGGTAAGACGTTTTGAAGACTCCGATAATGAGATGGCTAGAAAAACCATGAATTTTTGTTACTTAGAATTTTTTAAACTCTCTTGAGCAAATATTATAAAAATATAACCACGATGCGCTCCGTTAACTTAATGGATCGTTAGAGCGAGTATTATGCACACAGTCCCTATCTACAGTAGCATTAGAAGCTAATATAATATTATTGATATTGTTATGTATATTATATTTCTAGGAATCTTCTGTTGCCGTTCCCGTTAGACATCCGTTCACTTATGCCTTCGTATGTGGTCGTTATTTAATTACGTAGAATAACGAAATTATTCGTTAAAGACAGCGATGTAAATGATTTTCGATGCATCTATTTTTGATAATATAACTTAGCTTACTGTGAAAGGTGTATAGGGTTGTATTTGGGCTTATAACAAAACCCAGATATATCTTTAAAAAAAAAAACTTTCAAATGAAAATTAGGGTAAAAGATTATCTCAAAAATCGATTATATAATTTGACCTCTATTTCTTTTCTGTTGCTTGTTTACTGCTGAATATCGTAACCATACTTTGAATAGATGTAAATAATGTTTCTAGCGACAAGGTTATTCTTGTTGCCTCATATTAATAACTAAATGCAGTTTTTTAGTTTCATGAGCATTCAATTCAACGGATTGTTGGATGTTTAAATAACGAGGTATATACTAGTTAACAGTTTAAAAAATGAGCTACCTAATACCATACATTTTGTGATTTTTTTGCATCACTTTAGTAGTAGTAGCATAATACAAATATATTTGTCGATGTTCTATGTGGAGTTTGACCTCCCTGGTGAAGTCCTTCGAGTTTACGAAGGCGGTGAATTCGTTAAAGAGTTTCGTTACCGCATGTGTAAGCCAATGGATTATATTATTGAAAATTATGCTCCGCATTAATATGTTACAATTTAAATCCTTGATCCCTAGGTTAGCTTTCTATACTTTCTACAAACATTGTGTTTTATTGTTTATTATAGATACATAACTATGTACGTGGTGTTAGTGATACCTTTCTGTTATGAGAAAATTTTCTTTAGATTGATTATAACAAGTGTTCCTTTTACATCTTGAAACTCAGCGATGAGTTTTGCTACCCATCCTGAATGTCTACAGAGAGGACAGTTTGCATGTTTGTTACATGCAGCTGGTTGACTAGCTAACCCTATTGTGGGCATGGTGGGCATGGTGGTATAGTGTAGTATTTTTTCTTGTTATGATTTTGAAGAGAAAAATACGTCTTTTTACCGATCTGCCCCTCAGACTGCCCACTATGATACCTTCAGTGTGGGCAAGATTTGTTAAGAGTATAATTTTGTAAAAGTCTCCAAACTTGCGATGTCCGGGTGAACGGTGGGTCTCCTTCAATTGCTAGTTTATTATCAATTTCTTAATTTAGATAAATGTGTCATAATTAAAAAAAAAATCTTAAAAAACGGTGTTCCGCTGGAAACATTACACAAAAAAAACATTATCAACAACAACAAAAAAGATCACATGAGTACCCTGATCACTAGTTAACGAGTGGATTGCCTTCAAAGATAGAATAGATCACGTCATGTAGGCATGTTAAGATAACAGGAATGTTAGGTACCTATGTTTTTTAATTCAATTGTGGAGCATGGTGTTGGATGATAACTGATCTCTGAAAGATTTACCTTTTTTCTGTACTTTATATAATATGTAGTTATTGTCTATTTTGTGACTAAAATTAATAAATAAGTTAAGCAACATTGAGTACTGTCAGTTCTTGAATTGGTGACCATTATTATAATACATGTAGTAATGTGGAGTCAAACTTCATATTTTTTTTTTTCTTACTTACTTTATTTTACTCAAGCCCATTCTCTCCTTCGCGAGTGATTTAGATACTTTATATTTAATCAAAATTATATTTAATTTAATTTATACCTGTCAATTATTGGGAGTGGGCATATACCCTGTATTATAAAAAATCTAAGACACGTCACTGGTATATAGTTCGTTTAATAAAATGCAAACAAAATTAAAACAAGAGAAATATCCGGGTACTGTAACATCATCATTGGTCGACGGGAAAAATATTATTTCCGTTTAAAGTTAATTTTGTCTCTGCTGTAGGATAAAATGGGAGTAATCACAATGATGAAAATAATAATAATAATAGTAATTTTATTAAAGCTATGCAAGCATCTAGATAAACTTTAATTAATATCAATATTATAATGAAACTAGAGGATAAGATTCTTACATTGAACCGCTCGGAGAGAAAAAGAATTATTATTAAATTGAATGAACAAAACATAAGTTTTTTTTTTTTAAATTTTACTCTACATAATGAAGAATATTGAAGATGAGTTTGTATTTTTAAATAACTTTTGATATTTATTTTACTTTAAAAATTTAGTCTTCAATTTTGTTTGGCGTACCAACTCTTCAATTTGACTGTTTTTTTTTTATTGAAAATAACTGTTGGACCTCGATTGGTTTGTTTAATTTTTTGGTTTGTTTTTACCATGGATATGGTAAAAACAAACATTAAATAAATTTAATAAATTATTTTATAAATTGTCACCTAAACGGATAAATAGGAGTCCTTGGACTCCTGAAATATCCGAGCAATAAAGCTATTATATAATAAATCAACAGTGCCATGGATATGGAAATTTCTCACCCTATCCATCCTTGTTACACCACCAGCCCATCTGAGCATTTTCATTTCATTGGTGTGTAGAGTCTGGGTGTGATTATGTTTTAGGGCCCAACATTCAGATGTATAAGTCATGGATTCATGGATGGTCATACCTACATAAACTAATTAATTCAAGAAAATTTTATTCATAAAAAGTGCGTATATTTATCTTGACCAATAACTTAAACAAAACTCTGAACTAAAGTGAAAAGTTGAAAAATGGTGGTTAGGGTTATGTTCCTATCTAATAAATATATATTTTCTGAAAGGAATTTTCTGATTTTTCAGCTACCACACGCTAAGGCGGCATGGAAAATAATAGCATATTTTAAGGCTTTTAGATAAAAAAAAGTAGCAACTTATAATATAATATGCATAAAAAAATCTTTCTCTTTATATCATAGCGGAACGCATTATGCAAAGATTAACCTAAGGGTTAAATGATAAAAGTATATACTTTCTAACCCTTATTTCAATAACCGGGTATCCTTTTTGGATTTTCAAATGATTTTTTTATTATTAATTATCAACCGATTTTTTTTTTTAGATCACAAGTTCACCCATTTTAGTAGTGTGTGGTTTTTTTCCAATATTTGAATTATGAACAGAATATAATTTTACTTATTTAGTCGACGTTAGTTTTGTCAAACTCCATGTTTATGCCTATGTGTAGTGTTTTAGGTATGTAAGTGTTTGAAAAATAAAAATAATTTACATCTTAAATTCAGCGATGATATTCGCCACCCATTCTGAATATCTTAATTTTAAATAAGCACAGAGAGGACAACTCGCATGTTTGCTGCATGTGGTTGGTCTGCTGGCTACTCCATAACTGGGATACGCCGTGATGGGATAAGAGATAGTAGTAGATATTGTTTTAATTTATAATTATTATTTGCAAAAAATCAATGAAAACGAGTTACCTGTATATTAATGTATGTGTGACTTTTTTGCGAAGAAATTGTAGATATATGAAAAAAAAACATATTGGTATATATTTATAATCCTTGTACAATATTTTCAATCGTCCAATTCAGAAAAATTTTCGTTCGCAAATACCCAAGGGAATGGCCGGTTAAAAGCATTGTCCTAAAAAATAATTGAAATATAAAAGTTACCAATAAATATTGACATTTTGTTTTTATTTACACAACAAAATATCACGTTCCTTTTAACGAAACACTTAAAAAATAACAATGTGCGTCACCCTAGTGTCGGGAACTCCCTACGAACGTTTCACTTGGGTTTGAGACAATCTGTCACCAGATGTCACTAATTGTATGTATTTGTTTAAAATAAATTGTTGTAAAATAAATGTTTTTATTGATTATTAACATGCTATACGTATAGACAAAAAATACTTTGAAAATGCTGGAATATATGAGTTATTAATGGAACAAGGTATAGGTTATACAAATACCTACCTAAAGCTTTTCCACTGTTGACAAATATTTATTTTGCTTTTGCCTAATGAAAGCCGGCTAGCAAATAAATAAGGTCCACAGTGGAATAACTTTATCTTTTGAGTCATTAATAACTTGTTACTATGAACTTCCACCAAAAACCGATGGTCGATAAATTAATCTTTAAAAAGAACTCTGTTTTTCATTTACTGGACAATCCTCTTTTACAATATTCCGTTTTATGACGACTTATAGAAGACATTAAAGTGATAGAAATATCGTGGGGTGAGACGACTTACCAAATGCATCTGCTTTGGAATTTTCTAGTATTATTTTTTGAGTTTCGGTTAAAGTTTTTGTTGTTATTGAAGTCATCGTTGAGATGGAAAAAGGTTCTGGATGAACGCTCGATATCGCAGATCTTGAAGAGAAATGGTGGAGGCCTTTATCTAGGAGTGGACGGAAAAGTGCTGAGAAAAAAAAGAGAAATAAAAAATTTTCAGGGAGTGAACTTTGACAAAAAAAACACGTGCTAGGTATTATTCTTTTTCAACGTATTAGCTTTCGTAAACAGATTTTTCAAAAAAAAAACAAAACGATTTCAGTTCTTTCTCTTTTTACCGTATTTTCCATTTTCAGCTGAACTTTATTTAAGCTTCAATAGTTTTTTTAAAACATCGGTTTTAAATTCGAGCTGTAGCAGATATCCGGCAGCTATCCGGCAAGTGTGTCTGCGATTAAAAGATTTTAATTTTTTTCCAATATAAACACTCCGAAAATAAACACAATAAAGTTATATTTTATAAAAATCCAGTTTATTAGAAAAAAATATATGTTTGTGAAAATATTCCTCCCACATGAGCTGTAGATAAGATGGAGTGGCAGCATATAGAAGAAATGGAGGGACCAGGTGGAAGACGTTGACGGAGGATAAAATTAAGTTGCTTGCTCTCGAAGAAGCGGACATGGGATGAAGCAGATGATGATAAGAGGTAGACATACATAGAGTTGAGTAAATGAGATGATTCACCAGTGGATGGATACGTCATCATCCTACACTGTCACACTATATGAAAAATGTCATCCTACACTAAAAAGAGTTGATTTTTTAGCACCGATCGTCCTGTAAAGGACGTATTTCTATGCTCTCGGTAAAGGAAAGTTTACACTGTCTAAGTGCACTTCGATTAGGTGGACTTTGACGAAATGTTTCAAGGGAATTCGTATTATTTTGGACATTCTAGCCCAGTATGAATAGAGTTCCGTCCTATTCCACTTTGATCAGATGAGGACGTCCAAGTACACACAAATTCGCATAAGACATTTCATCAAAGCGCACCTGATCCAAAAGCACTTGTGTAGTGAGTGTTAGCTCGGCTTAGTATACGACCTAATTTTCATGTCCCGAAAGTGGACGTATATGCAGCGGCAGGATTTCTAGTTGTTTGGCTTATCCGGCCATCCGGTAAAATCACTTTCTCCTAGTGCTTTAAATGTTAAGTTCATCCTCGCTTTTTTCTTCTATTTCATTTGGTTTGTTCATAATAGTTAATGATTCTTTATAGTACACTTTTCCACTGTCGATGGTCGTCGTATTGGCAGCTACCGTAAACGACATTACAACGTTTTCAACGATTATGGCGCATTTTTATTATTATTCTCTTTCGATGGTGTAGTAGTGCAGAGATCGACAAACTTTTTGCAGAAACAATCAGATTTCAAATAAATTTGTCTCAGCGTGTCTAATCAGATAATATTACATACTTTTTACTTCGGTGAACCATTTTTTCATAAAAATATTATTAAGTTTTCATTAGAGCGATTAGATGTATCAATAAAAATAAACATTATGCTTATTATCAAAAGTAGTTATAATACTGTTACTTACATTTAAAAGTTACTATCCATTTCAAAAAACTTTGCCATCTATAGGCTAATCAACACTAGTGTGATGTGTTAAGTATATCAATGAAGAAATAAAAACAAAAAGAGGGAATTGGGAAGGATGAGGAGGAAATTAAATACCCTATAATAAAAGAAAAATAGTACAATAATATTATTCCAAAATAACTGATAAAAGAAAATACCTTTCCTGAGAGGTACATAGGTGATGCGGACATAAAATTTTATAAGTGTTTACATGTGGACCACAAAAGAGATGGACTGACGACATTACTCCAATCGCGGGAAGGAAATGGATACAGAGGGCACAGGACCGCAACGATTGGAAGAGTTTGGAAGAGGCCTTTATCCAGCAGTGGAGAGATGGCTGACTAAGAAGAAGAAGAGTTTACATGTGGAGATCAAGTCAAAGTAAAGGACACCTAATTAAAAGATAAATAAAAAGCATACTTACCTTAACTTTTCTTACATAATATTAACTTGCCTATAAACACATTTTGGATATAAAAAAATGCCATGAGTCGTTGTTTGTCGACTCCTGATATAGTGTAATAGAAAGTGCTAAAAGAATCAGAGAACATCGATTATTGTGATGATCAAAAAATCTAAAAACTCTATTAACATCACTATTTTCTGTTTTAAATTTCTCTTTGCCTTTTCTGGAAAAATATGTTTTAAAAAATGTGTTATTATTTCTATATATCTACACAATCACAGAATTTCATACGTTACCAATAAATTAACTGAATATTGTGTAACCTGTAAATTAACTGCATATTATGAACATACAGGTCGCTCCACGTGTTGTAAAATACATTATGAATGGGTGGCATGAATTATTATTAAATTAAAAATTTATACCTCACGTACAAGATAATATAAACTTAAAAACTTCAGCAATGAGGCATGCCAGCCAATCATAATATCTTATTTTCTTATTGGAACGGAGAAAATAATTAATAAATCAACCATAATTCTTGTTTATTTTCATGCAGTTAGATCACCGGGTACCTCACTTGTGATACTGAATAACTTATAGAAAATAATGGCAAACTAATCCTTTTCCAAATCTGCTGTAAATATCAAATAAAAATCTATCTTAATAATTATTTCCTAAGGTTGTTTCATGAGTGACCCTGCACGTGTAAACATCAATAAATATAAGCAGCAAACCAATTTTCGTGAACTATTTTAATTTATTTGTTTCACTTTATTTTTATTGAACATTTTTAACAGTTTTTTGTTGTATCAGTAGAATTTAATATAAAATTAAGTATAATTTGATAAATCAGCTATAACTCAAACGGAAATTTATTCATGGATCATTGACCTAATTAGATTTTTGAAAAAATAAATAAACGTCTATGGGTGTTCATAATACTTATCTTACTTTGTCACTTAGATAATATAAAACTGTATCCACCAACTGTTATAGAAATGACACGAAAAATTGAATTATATTTGCCAGTGGTGTCTTATCTACGTTTTAAGTGTCATTCACAAATACAAATTCAAAATCATGTTTCTCCTTATCATTCAGCCTTTATTAGAGATTTAACATAACAACAGCGAGTAAAGTGCTTTTACAGGTACAACAATAATGATGATAATTCTTCAGTATCTCAAATGGAGCTTTGTGAGTATTTTGATCGTAAGATTAAGAGTAAATTGCCGATTTTTTCTTTCTCTCTCATTGAAAGCTCACTCGGGGAGGCTTTTAAACGTGTTTCGTAAATAGTCTCGTTTTTGATAATATTATGTAGGTATAAGAAACGTTGAAATTGGCGTGTATAAAAATCTATTACGTATTTAAAACAGATTAGGTGGGTACTCTTTTCAATAGTCTTGTTTAACGATTGTATTTATATAAACAACTTTTTTGCTGTTATTTTGGGGGGTAGGGGGGGGGGGGGGGAGTGTTGAAATATTTCGTCATTTTTATTATTATTCGTTTTGAAAAAATACAAAGTATTTTATTTTTATAAAGGTACATAAATAAAACAATCATTAAAAAATCTTTTTTGCGTTAACATATATTTTACAGGTGTATTTGAATTCTTAAGATCACATCCTTTACTTTTTGTTTTCAAAAGCTTTTATCAATATAAAGTGACTTGGTTAATACATTAAGGGAGGGGTTCCCACCACTTACCCCTGGAAGTTTCAAGAACATCAGTTCTCATGTCATCCAGTCAATCTAGAGCAAAAACTTTATTTTTTTATTTATTTTTTTAACAAAGAGTGGACTCGAGGTTTTCCCTATGGGATTTCCTCTGCAAAAAAAACCCACTCGACAATTAAAATACTCCCTTCATGTACCCTTGGTGGAAGACCTCACACCGAGGATGACACACACATTTACACAACATAATACATGGTCTATAAAGAAAAACTTACGTCTAGAAATATACAAAACTTTTCTTAAGTCTATCTTACAGTTACGTACGAATACGTACTAAGAATACGTACTTAAACTATTACAAATTACTTGGTTTAGACAAAATAAATTCAAAAGAGAATAACTATTGAGTATTCTTTTGGCATACGTGGTTAAATGGAAGAAATCACTATATAGCGATAATCTCGCCACTGTACATCATTACATTTTTACCTTATGAGTACTTATCTGTTGATTTTGTTATATGAATGATGATGTGCAAGAAGAATAAAATAAATAAATAAATATTCACACCAACATCAGCTTCTTTGTCTGCTCCATTTCACAATGTCATCCACTTCACACGTTTTTGAACTAATGATTTTTTTATTCGTTCAAAATATAAATAGCTCCCATGGACTCCCATTGGTACTCGGAGGATCCAGGAGGGATAACCATTGGTACAAAATAATAATATTTGAATTATTCGCTGTCCGCACATGTGGGTACATTTCATGTACATAACCAATAACATAAAGGTTAGTTTTTTATTTTGTTTTTTGAGTTGACTTATTAACCCGGCAAAGGAATATGAAAAATAAATGTTTATAATATTAAAAAAAAAAATATTGTTATACCGGATTTGGGCACAACGGGCAGATGACAAAGCCAATCAGATATCTCGATTGGAAAACCATGTTTACACAATGCAACAATGTGCAAAATCGGAAGAAGTGAGAAAAGCATCCCAACGCTTACGAATTGTCTCTAGGCTGGCTTGAGTAATCACTTTCCTTACCTATGGACGACGTTCACCAATTCTGTCATACTCACTGTCACGATGAAAGGTCCACCATTCGAGAAACACTTTTTTTTTTGCAAAACATAGAAGCAACCATCTTTTGGGATTTCATATTTCACATGACATCGTGATCACATACTCACTGTTACGATGAAAGGTCCACCATTCGAGAAACACCTTTTTTTTTGCAAAACATAGAAGCAACCAGCTTTTGGGATTTCATATTTCACATGACATCGTTATCACATACTCACTGTCACGATGAAAGGTCCACCATTCGAGAAACACTTTTTTTGCAAACCATAGAAGCACCAACTTTTGGGATTTCATATTTCACATGACATCGTGATCACATATTCACTGTCACGATGAAAGGTCCACCATTCGAGAAACACCTTTTTTTTGCAAAACATAGAAGCAACCATCTTTTGGGATTTCATATTTCAGATGTTAAATTTTTATTTATTTGTATAAACAGTACCCGGTAACGAATAGGTCTTCTGCTCTTTAGTTTCGAGTTTTATGAAATTAAAACATATTTGAATTAAAAAAAGACATTCTCAATTTAATCATTTTATGGAAGATTGGATCTTGTTGGCCAATACCGGTCGTGCCCAGAAGAAACCCAGTAACGTAGTTTTTTGATGAATGTTTTGATACAGAGAAAAACCAAGGTACTTGCGAGTATTGTAACAGTGATGCGAATATGGTAACGAGTGATTATTTAGAAGAGTTGCATGCTACTGAATACAATGCAAAATTGCATAAATAATCATTCCCATGTAAGGAGCGATGATTGTCCGATTACAGTGAAATGTTAATATTCTTATATGGTGATAAAAAAGCGACTGATTACCTTATTAGGAAAGGTTTGTGTTAATCACTTTCACATTATTTAATACGATACCATATAAGGAGGTCGTTAATGTTTCTGCATTAACTACCTACCGCGGAATTAAGACATTGAATAATTATATTGGTTGAATCGACAACATTTTGTTGAAGTCACCTCAATTATTTCATTCGTACAAACATACGATGAGAAAATTCTATAGTAAATTACGTAAATCGTATCGCGAAGTCCTTTCCGAATCATTGCGGAATTTTGTATTTTAAATAAGGTACTTTAGTCCCGAATCCTGGTTAATCCTTTTTGAATTAATCCCGCAAAAACAAAAACAAACAATTCGAATTTAACTTTCGATACCCTGATTAAAAATTAATTAATCAAACTGAACGAATAACAATAATAATAATAATTAAATTCAATCAGAATTGTATTTAATTTTATCACCATTTGAGTATTATCATTATTGTTCAATATACAAAAACAATTTCGCTCATCTGAGATCCCTATAGGGAGCCCATGATGAGTTTGATAAGAAGAAAGAGTGGTATGTGTTGTCCATAATAATTTAAAATATATTGTGAAAATTGTCAAATGTACCTATTGTAAGAGGGGAAATAAAAGAATTTCATTTCATTTCATTTCATTTCATTTCATTTCATTTCATTTCATTTCATTTCATTTCATTTCATTTCATTTCATTTCATTTCATTTCATTTCATTTCATTTCATTTCAATTAACATTAACCTAACGTGTATAGACAATTCACACAGTTGTTGATACATTGAAGTATCAACAAATATTATACTACTAATAATGCCCTTAACTCGTTGCCGAGTCTTGATCCTGGCGTCGGTTCTATTTGAGATGGCTGTATAGTCCAATTCGTGACAGGCATACTTTGCCATATTCAGGGCTGGGTTGCTCCACACAGGCGTTATATGGTTCGTTATAATTGTGAACAGCATTCCTCCACTGTAATCCTCTCCCAATTGTCATGGGCATTTATTACTTTCAGGGTTTTGTGTAGAATATTCTTGAAACACTAGTATAAAATGAACTAAACATGTAAATTTTCATTAATACTCATCTCCATACCCTTCCAAATTCTTCAATTTCATAAACAATTTTTATACTATCCATTTTTATTATTATTGGACAAAATTTAGGTATTGTTGACGTTGTACAATTCATCAATTCTTGGAAATTACATCCACATTATATTATAGGCACTCGGTAAAGAATTGGTTTCCCTCTCTTTTCCGTAAATTTGCGAGGGTCCTAAAAAAGGCAGGTGTTCAAAAAAATAACTGACACTTAACAATATCCTTAATTCAGCGATGTAATTTGCCACCCATCCTGAAAGTCTTATTTTTTTACTGGCACGAAGAAGACAGCTTGCAAGTTTTTACATACAGCTGGCCTGCTGGCTACTTTACTTGTGAGATATACCTTATGATGGTATAGTATAGTATAACATTTTGATAAATGTACTGACGATTGTATTAGAAGCCTTATATATTACAAAGTTCGTACGTAGTAGGTGAAAAATATTACATTGTACATACAAATTTTGTACCCACTAACTAGGCTATGTATAACCGAGTTTTGCATTAAATTTGTCTCATTTAATAAATTATAACCGGGCGTAGTACAATATACTAGAGTAATATGTACTACTACCGCTGTGTGTCGGTTGGTTTGTAAACTTCCACCAACCGGAAACTGAAGTCTGAATCATACTAATATTAACACTTAGTGAAACGCGTGAGTGAAAATTTTCTCACTTTACTAATTTTTTTAGTTCCCATAGAATTACTATACTCTTGCTAAATATTTTACTATCCATCTATGTATTTATAATTTTGGTTTCGTTAAGTTTTGCAAAAGTTTTTTGTCAAGAGATGTTCCTATTTGGTTTTTTTCTATAAACCCATTTGGGACTTTGTATACCTACAGCTTTCAAAATAAATAAAAAGCTTGAGAGTTTGCTAGCATCTTAGAAAGAACCGCGTTCCTCATTTGCATCGGGCCGAGACCTTAATTCCAAGCTACCGACGACCTCAGAACTAAAATTGGATGCTGTCATCAAACTATCTTCAACTTAACGATAAAATCCGAATACCTACGTATGGACGGTTGCGGAATGGAGACGCTATCATTTAAAGTGATAAGTCATAATAAATCCGCTCCCTTTGCCTCGCTTGAGAAGGTCGATTGATCTTAAAACGGTGCCATAGAAACAAATCATCCAACATCATCATCAGCAAAGCACGTTATTTGTGATTCAAGGGCACCAAATAAGCTGTCTTCGCAAATCATATAACATTACAACATTTGATTTGTTTATGGTTTCTTTTCTTAGAAAAATCACGTGTCACATTGTGTTAATAAATATATAAATACACATATTTTATAATATAAATAATGATACACGCACGCACACCCACACACACATCCGTAATAAAATAGTAGCCAACAATACAAAACAAATAAACTTGTTGTAAGCAAACTACATAATTATTCACAATTTGTCGCCGCAAAATGCCAATTGTTTTATTATTTGCAGTATTTTACATAATTATGTTATCCAGTTACTAAATTACACTGTAACACTTTTATCCGGATTATCGACTGATTCGGATAACTTATCCGGTAATTTGACTACAAATACTTTTGATTTTGTTTTCAATCGAATTAACGATTATTTTTTTATGTTTACAATGATTTTATTACAAAAAAACGTATGTTTAAAAATGTAGCAAATTTTTTTATTTCATTTATTTACACGTTAAAAACATAATATATAACGAAACAAAGAACAATAGTGACATTAACAATTTTGATAAATTTGAAAAAATATGGCACTTTCGGCCTACCCCTAGCATTTACTCGGCATATTCACAAATATATTCGGAACGTTTGCATTTTGTTACAGTGTAAACGTCTTTAAAAAGCTGAACATTAACTGAATACGTAGGAGTACCGGTATCTTGTTCAAACTCCTAAATTTATTCAGTTCATTTTGTGTTAGTCAAGTTTACCTTATTTGAGTTTCTAATAAAAATTCACTGATGATGAGTCTTTACCCGAAAAGCTTATTCATAGTGAATATAAATTGTGTTTTATTTTTAATTCTAAATTCACTAAGGTAAACAAACAATAATGAATTTTGCCGGTTAATCGGATAAACTGGTTAATCGGTTAAATGTGATGTTTTCTTTATTTAAATAAACTCATTATCATTTCCTAAACGAAATTGTCTAAATCACAATTTGAAATAACATTTATTCTGTGCAATTTATTGGTAAAATATAGTACTCAATTTGAATGAAGATTATCGAGTTTTTATTAGATGGAAATTCGTTGTTTTCTGTCTCTTAACACAATCACGGCATGTTCCACAAGTAGGATAATCAGTAGACATAATTTCTTTATACAATCACCGCATCTTTCACAAGTGGGATAATCGGTAGACATAATTTCTTTATACAATCACCGCATCTTTCACAAGTGGGATAATCGGTAGACATAATTTCTTTATGCATACAATCACCGCATCTTTCACAAGTGGGATAATCGATAGACATAATTTCTTTATACAATCACCGCATCTTACATAAGTGGGATAATCAGTAAACATTATTTCTTCATTCAATCACGGCATCTTACTCGTACATAAGTGGGATCATCAGTAGACATAATTTCTTTATACAATCATGGCATCTTACATAAGTGGAATAATCAGTAGACATTATTTCTTTGTTCCAAAAAAAATATTTATTTCATCTTAACTTGACATCAGAATAAGCTATTTTACATAGAAATACAATTAAATAAAATTCATTAACTATACAGAAGGCATTGTTTTAAATTTATCTACAGATAAAACCTCAACAATTATTATCTGCATTTTCCATTATAGGTATGTCTTTTGTTTACGCATATAAAAAATCAGTTTAACTTAATTATTTGGAGGAATGAATAAAAACATGGTTTCTACAAGAAAAACAAACAATGGAATAATCACTAGGAAAATAATATATGCTTAACGTGATTTTAATATCTTATAAAATCCACCCCCATATTACTTGATTGTTGAGCTTTTTTTAAAATTTTATTACCTAGGTACTTCGCATAATAATAAAATGAACCTTTCGATAAATTAACCAAATGAGTATGGTCACATGGGTTGCTCTCATTTAACAAATGTGACACAGGGATATTTTTAAAAATAAGTCTAAATAGGGCTGTGTAAAACACTGAACTAAACTAGTTGGTTGTTAGAAATTGCCTGCATGCAGTAAACCCGTCACTTGTTTCATGTGAAAGTGTACTAAGTATAAAGATTATTTTTTATTATTTTATTTTATTATTTTTTATTCTGAAACAGTATAAAGAATAATAGATTATATTTTAAATTAAAATTAACAGTGTTTTTTTAATTTAATTTTAAATATAATATTACATAAAGCATTTTTTTTTATACATAGACAACTCACACAGATCGAGCTAGTCCCAAAGTAAGATGAATCTTGTATTATGGGTACTAACGCGATGATACACACATACACAATGCACTACACACATTTCAACAAAGTTGCACTGGAAAATATAGAATATTTAAAATTAAATTCTCCAAAATGCAACAACTTATATCGCTTTGCCATTTGCCATCATAATAGGTCATTCTTATTACATGCATTCCGCAAATCATTTATGCACTTGAAAATGCGTGGCATCCACTCATTTTCAAGCATAATTTTTTTTTTTTTAAAGATAAAAGCTTGTGTCGTGAAAGGGGAGTTTTGCCGGTACCTGGGATCGAACCCGACTTATTTATCTATTATAATCTATTGACCTAATGGTGACTCATCTTATGTTCCAATGGTGACTCCCAATTGGGAACTGTGTTAGAAGGGGTGAATTCAAAGTTAAGCTCTTTTTTTACCACTTTATGAATTGATAGTGTGTAAAACAAGTTTAGATTTACAAATACCTGAATGTTTAGAAGATATTTGTTTCAATGCAACTTACTATCTTTATTTTACCCTCACGCAAAATCTCAAACTGGGTAGTAAGTGTATGGATTGATAGTGTGTAAAACAAGTTTAGATTTACAAATACCTGAATCTTAAGAAGATATTTGTTTCAATGCAACTTACTATCTTTATTTTACCCTCACGCAAAATCTCAAACTGGGTAGTAAGTGTATGGATTGATAGTGTGTAAAACAAGTTTAGATTTACAAATACCTGAATCTTAAGAAGATATTTGTTTCAATGCAACTTACTATCTTTATTTTACCCTCACGCAAAATCTCAAACTGGGTAGTAAGTGTAAACGGAACGCCATAAAGATCTATCCTTACGGATCTACTTCTTTCGCCTTTTCTACTAATAATAATAGTCAGAAAAAAGAAATGTTAATTAGTTAAGTTCAGCTTAAACTTTCAATTTTTTTTTTTTTTTTTTATATCACCAATAAATTACAAATCTTATACATATTTTCGTTGATGCTGCCCAACTAGGTATAACCTGTTCTAGGGCAAACATCTCACAAACATATCAATCATACTGAAACATATGTATATACAATCACAAAAAGCATTCATCTCCTATATTAACACAATCACATTCATAACAAGAAAAACACTGCTGCAAACTGTCCATACATGAAACAACACACAAACAAACCATTTCTCCATATAAAACCAGAAAAAAACAACACATCCCTCAACCACACACATCACAAATCCCACACCACATACCAACACAATTGCAGTTTATATTTTTAAAAAATATTTATACGTAAATACATGTCAGTTATTATTATTAAAAATTGAGGAAATTTTTAAAAATTATACAGAACATGAAATATCAAAAGTTCATCCCTTATTTTCAAAAAGATTGTCATAATTTTCAATTTTTATAATTTGACTAAAATCAAGATAAAATTAATTTAAATTTGATTTTATATTATTTTTTCTATGCTTTAATTTTCCGGGCTTTTTTGTATTTTACCTACCTACTTTTAAAATATTTTTTGTTAACCATTTTTTACACGAATAAAAATAAAATAATGTAGGTTTTGGCATAATTTTCTCTGAAATATTTTAAAGAATTAAAATATTTTTCTTATATATTTATTAGATAGTTTTAATTAAAATTCTGACCTTCTAAGCATATGTTCCTATTTTTTTTATCTTTTACTTAAAATATATACTATTACTATCACAGCGAATGAATTTAATTAAAATTAAAATTTTGTTTAAGATAAATTATTCAATATATTATTGTCTTTTTTATAATTTTTCGAATGTTTCGTGATTAACACTGTGGAAATCCATATTTATCATTAATTTAAAATAAAAGAATTTTTTGTATTTTCCACTGTTTGATATTGTTACTGATGATGTAACAAGTAGTTCTGAAAACGTTGTAACTGAATAAAATTATTATTTTTACATAAAATATTTCACGGCCATTTTTTAATTTTTTTCACAATACACTGTTACTATGACAACGATTATATCAAAAAGATCATGCTCTACTTCTCAAAGGAAGCAGTGAAAAGCAAAACGAAGACAGATTCAAGAATCCCTGTTCTAAAATATAATTCATCTCGTCTCTTTTCTGTAGGCTTTCAAGTGTCTTCAAAATGTGTGGGTTTTGGCTGACCAGTCATTTAGACTGCCAACATGGCACCTCTTCTATGGACGAATTTTATTAATCTAGAAACTTAATGGGATAAATAAAGTCCTCAATTTTCTCGTCTTAGACAGACTTAATGTCTTCTAAAAAGCAGGTGTTTGAATTAATCAGATGAATAACACGTTTATATCTCCAATTCAGGTCTAGTGAGAAGGGTCACCAATTTTGTCTTATTTTTTATGACACATAGAAGACAACCTGTATTACGATTATTTCGTGCAACTAGTTCATTGGCATAAATAAAACAAGCGTTTTATTCTACTATTGTTTTATTCGGTGAGAGAGACGTCTTTCGTCTTATAAGGACATTGTCAATCAAAAGACGTCTCTCTCACCGAATAAAACAATAGTAGAATAAAACGCTTGTTTTATTTATTTCGATATGGAATTCTACTACCTAAACACCGACAGAGTGAATAGTTCATTGGCCTTCCTCAATCGTAGGAAATGACGTAGTTAAACATGGACAATTATGGAATAAATTCTGTGAAGATGCAATCGCTAAAAAGAATGGTTGACAAAACATTCCGTGATAGCCACGACGTATTTTAACTATTTAAATTAAAATTGTTCTTGCATGTAAGCCTGAAGAGACAGCCCACCAAAATCGCCATTACTTTTATGTATGGTCGATCATCAATGTATGTATGTTTTTGAGAAACATAGCCGATAGAAAATATATTGAAAAGAAAATAATATATTCCAACAAAAATAACATTAAATAAAGAGTTCTTATTTCTACAGTACTTAAAGTTTGAATTAAAAATAAATTAAAATTATGTATTAAATAAATCATTTAAACATTGAAAATAAAATGAGCAACGGGTAGGTACATGAAGTTTTTGTATTTAAATTATTAATTTTGCTATATTAGAAACCTTGCATTGGTATTCCAAAGTAGGAACATTGATATAATAATTCCAACTCTGAACAAATTATAATATTATTTTCGTTCAAGTTAATAAAAAACTTTTCAGTTGGCGAATAAGCTGTGTCCGTTACATATCACCTTCATGGTTCTATCTTGGTTGAACAACTTTAACGCTATTAGACGGATCGCCTGAAAATATTAATAGTCAGTGTAGTGAAAGTAAATCGCTTTTCACTTCAATTGTTTCAACTCATTCGATGCAGTTGCATTGAACCGAATGTATAATATAAGCATATTTTTATGGTAAAGTTACCAAAATATCTACTGACTTTTAGTTTACTGTAAAATATCGCTTGCAAAAAAATGTGTGATTTGAGATCATTAGTTGACAAAAACAAAATGATTTTTTTTTTGTATTTTATGTTGAGTTCTATAAAACTGCATTTAGCAAAACGTTAGGGTTCTGTTAAGTTTATTTGATAAAAGCGGGTAAGTTTGAATTTTGTATTGAAATCAATCAAAAATCGAATAGTTTCTGGGCCCAACTAACATTTTGATACTAGTGGATCTGTCGAATCATTTCGATCCTAAGTGGATCGAAGGGCGAGCTCCTATTTTTTTGATGTAAAATATTCAATATTTCGAATTATATTGTTAATCATGCTCATTTGATTGATTAAAAAAGATAACTGCATTTTATTTCAATTGCTATTTTTATAATTGAATGATTCAAAGGACAGTTATATCATCTGAAAACATGTCGTTCAATTATCATTAAATTTGATCATACGATTACAGTTGTTCAATAAAATCTTTTGAAAATTGATTAAAACTGTTGTTTTAAAGTACACACAAACCTTTATTATGGGGTCTTGGAAATGGTGGATACAGGTACTCATTGTGTAGTATATAATTGTATATACCGAAATACGTATTATTAAAACTACAAAATGTTTCAAATCGCATTTATATTCCGAATGAACGCCCAGGGGCGGCTGGCCCTTCATTTACATCCCATATTGCTGTTTGAATTGAACATTGTCAGGGCCGTATGCAGCATGTTAAATACTCGAAATCATCATCAATGAACATTATTTTATACCTTTGAACATAACACGTTCATAGGTATAATGTATTTCGAAAAACTATTTTGAAACTTTTTATGGGTATTTGAATACTAGGTTTTTATGTTCATACTTTTTATGGGAATTCAATGCATGATAAAATTATAATTTTGTAGATATTTTTGAAGTCACATTATGTATTTTATTTTCAAAATGACATGATTTTTAAAAATTCAAATGTACTATACCTATTAAAGGTACATACTCTTATTCAAAAACAAGTTTGAACTCTGGTATTTTCGGAAAAAAAATCGCCAATTCAAAACAATAAAATGACCATGATCTGATATAACCGGAGGAAAATTGTTCAATCTTCATACAAATTTGACATCTTTTATCACCAAATATCTACCATCTCATCACGGCTTATTCCAAAAGTGGGGTAGCCAGCAGACCAGCCACATGTAATCTTAATAATAAATAACGTAAATTTTTATTAAAAAATATATTTTTTCCATAAGATGAAAGGCCTTATAAAAAACATCGTTTACGAACTATTATTATTCGGTTAAATTGTATATATTGTATATGAGAATGAACGTAGGTACTGTGTAATAACTTACAAATGAACGAACATGCTGTAGTATTAGATTTCAAAGTACGCAAAAAACAGGAATGTTAGAATACCTATTGTGTTTTGAAAATTTAACATCATTTACTTGACGAATGGACATAAGACCGTAAAAAAAAATAACTATTGTAAGATACCTTAGAATTTTTTTCAAACACACCCAAAAGTATTATAGAACTTTAACTTGTATTGTAATGATTGAAGAGGGTAATTTCGTTTGATATTTTTTTATCAATCGAAAATCGATTTTTCAATTTCGAATATTGTTTGAATACATACATACTTACGATTTGAAAAGGTTCTTTGCTTCTTTTTGACCCATAAAAGATCAACGAGTCTGTCTCGTCTCAAGTGCAATGCAAAGACGTTATTTTTGGAAAATAATATTGATACTTTCATAATATAAAGGCAATAAGTGCAATTGATTCGTTTAAAGCACACAAAGGCAGTTGCTACATGTAAGTCTAAGAGCAATTTTTAAGCACTATTGATTCAGCTTTAATATATTTCACATGACTTACGATTCCCGTGTACAACATTTTTCTTCACCTATCGAGCTGAAGTTTGTTTTCAGATAATATAAACGATAGCAAAAGTGAAGTTAGAACAGTAATTAACAATTTAATGAGGTTATATATATGTAAATTTAACACATTGAATTATCACGTAAGGCTTTGAAAAGATAACATCACCTTTTTATGACAGTTCCCCAGACGGGACTTGAGCTTTCAAACAATCGTTTTTGCGAAACATGCTATGTTCAATGCTTGTATTTCTGAGCTTTGTATCACCATGTGAAAACTTTCAATTTTTTGTAGAAAAAATCATACACACCATTGCAAATAAAATTGAGATTTATATGCTTTAAATTTAATGCATATTGTACAAAGGGCTTATTTTACACCAACTAACCTTAGCGTATGAAAAAAGAAATTACACCTGAATATAGTTCGACTAGAATCGCGTTTTTATCATTTTCATTTTATTCGTGTAAGACCCTTCACTGCACTTGACCGCAATAAGTCAGTTATAGCAAACATCAGGTATAGATAATAATTTATATACCTACGTGAAATAATGTGAACGGAATCGAAAGAGTTACTCCGCTTCCAAACTTTATCCCGCTATGTAAATTATCCAAGTTAATTGAGTTAAGTAAATACTAAATAGTCTGTATAATAAAGGTAGGTTTACATTATTTCTGTTGGAGCACAGGTAGATTGTTAGAACCTACTACTTCTACTACATAATAATAATAACAATATTAATAATTCATATTCCGCAGAGCAAAGTTATGTAAATTGTGAATTAATTGTATTAATTTCGTCCGGATTCTGCATTTCAAATAATGGATACTACATACATTCCAGGAGCGTATCTTCCCGCTTTCTCGCGAAAAGCCGTGCCTTACTTGAGGTTGTTAAGCTTTGAAAGAATAATAAAATAGGAAAATTATTCATCGAAGAATGTTTCGAATACCGTGGACAGACTTAGTGCCCAATACAAAAGCCCTACGCAGAGCACATACGAAAAGAGAGCTCCTGACAAATTTAAAGGTTCGTTAAGGTTCATATTTGGGCCACATCCTGCGAGGCGATAAATATCGGTTTCTGCAGTTGATAATATAGGGCTAGATTGAGAGACGTCGTGGAATGGGAATAAGGCAGATGTCGTGGCTGCGTAATATACGGCAATAGACCGAAATAACACAGATGGGAGAACTGGTCCGCACACCGCGAGACAAAGAAGTATTCTCCAGAGTGATCGCCAATGTCGGGGGGACCAGATACGGCACTGATAGAAGAAGAAGAAAATTTAAAACATCCAACATTCCAATTATTTTAAATTTCGAATTCGACCCGATGTTGTCTGCAGGGCTACTCTTGACAAAACTAAACACGATCTTAATCTAGTCTTGATCTTGATCATACGACGCACGAAGTGACTATTGACCAAAAAATAATACACACAAACCGATAGCCCCTTATCGGTAGCGCGGTGTTTTTGACCATAGTCCCTTCGTGCGTCGTATGATCAAGATCAAGACTAGATTAAGATCGTGTTTAGTTTTGTCAAGAGTAACCCTGCTGAAGCGTCTTACTATTATTTTGTTAATCAGTTTCATTGTCCGAATTTTCACACAAACCTGGCTTCATGCAACTAAGCTGTCTTGAATCATTTGTTTCACAACACTCGTTGTATTAAACGCTGCTTATTTTGTTGTTTCACTCGTCGCTTTTAACGAAAAACAACGAACAGTTTTAGCATGTGTTACTCAAGATATATGTAGTTGTACGCGGTAGTACACGGTAGTATGGAAAAATAATAAAGTCATAAACTGGGTTTATACTAATGATCAAAGTGTATTGTATGCACTGGCTCTCGTTCGATCACTAAAGTTAGAGTAAAATTGAGCGTTGAAAGTTCATAGATTGGTGACCATTATATAGTAATACTAGCTGACCCGGCAAACGTTGTTTTGCCATATACTAATATCGCTATTTAGAAATGGGGGTTGATGTTATAAGGGTGATATTTTAAAATCTACAAGTATGTAGTTTCAAGTTTGACAATAACTTAGTGAGTCGAAACCAGGTCACTATATAATTAAATAAAAAGTAAAACTGAAACCACTTGTGTTTCTTCCGTATATATTGAGCCCATATTTTATATAGGTATAACTTATATATTAGTTTATTCAATTACTTATTTTATTTTTGACGACAGACTTGCCCAGTATGAAAACTTTGGACACGGCACTGTAACGTAGGTAGGTATATACTTACTCAATTGTATTTTATTATTAGGATATCCGTTGTTTCTTGTCTTTGGTAACATGATATACAACCATATCACACACAACGACAGTGAAAGTTCACATCTGGAAACTTTGGCTCATCGTGAAGTTTTAACAGTCTTTCAGCATTATTACGAATATAATATAGAATCGAATCAGTCTTAAAAATATTATTGCGATGATTGAATCATATATAGTTCAGAAAAATCAAATTTAATTTCAAAGTCAAACCCGATCCACGAGTCTTTCTCGTATCCTTATTATTTGTGTTACCTTTGACACCCTTTTGAAAATATGTATACATAAAAGTTCCGAATTATTATTAATGAATACCTTACTTCTGAGAAGGAATCTAATTTAACAGTATTATTAAGAGTTCAAATAATGCGAATTTTTAATGGTAAAATGAAATTGTATCGGCAGAATGTGATTTTTACGAATAATTCATTCAAAGGGATCCAAGATTTTTGGAACGATTTTGGCTTTTAAATGTACAAAAGATGTTTTATTAACATAATATTTTACCTATGAGTTCAATCCTTTTTTCGATATTTCAAGTCAAAAAGAATTAAATTTTGGAAGAGGGATTATAAGAATGGTAAGTAAATAAGTAAAAGCTTATCTGTTTTTGTTCAAGTAACAAATAACCAACACATTCATTTTTTTAAAAAATTACAATCTGCTGAGTCTAATATTGTTAAACGTAACAGAAGACAGACGTGGTGCAAGAAGAAGTATTAATGCGAAACATTAGAGAACAGACGAGAATTCAGTGAGTGGAAGAACTTTTTCAGATACCGTGAAACAGAGAGGCCCACGCAAGAGTGATGTCCAATTTAAGTAGAATTTGATATACCTCTCAGAGAAGAAGTTACCAGTTCCTTATTTTGTAATAAGGTTATCTGCCCAAACACTTAATTTTTTGAGCCAAATTATTGATTTAAAAAATGAAAATAAGTATGCAAATAATAATAAAATAATCACACAATAAAAACATTATTGTAAGAAAGTTTCTAAACACGCAGATATTTCAAGCACAATGCTAGTATTTTGAACCCGAGTTTTAAGCCTAATCCTTTGATATTATATTTATCTGGATAGGTGAAATTTTCCTGGCATTAGACTGTAAAGTTTTTGTGTGACCATGACTGATTGAAAACTTATCTGGTCGTATAATGCTGAGATATGTGGATGGCAATTCAGCCGCCGTGTTAAAAAAAAAAACAATTTTGTTTGCTCTTAAAAAAGGAATATTTTTACTTAATTTTGTGAGAGTTCAGAAATAATAAATGAGTTACATCCATGATATCATAGAAACCATGGTCCGAACGAATTGGATATTCAAAGAAAACGTGATTTAGAGTCTCGTCATTTAATTTGCACTCTCAGTATTCACCACTGGCAATACCAAACCTGTGAAGGTAAGAAGCCGCAAAATGCAGTGACCTAGACGATTTCTCGAAACTGATCAAATGCCAGTTTTGGGGTATTAACACATTATATGGATTCGTGGTATAGAGGGGTTTCAGGCTGAAGAGATCTATAGAATAAACCATCACTACCATTAATACATGATATCTTCCTCATTCGCAGTTTCCAGATGGACAGAAACCATGTTGAAAACATTCATGATTTTCTTTTCTTTTTACCTTTCGCTGTACAAAGACTTTATATGTACCTACATAGGTACCTACTTTCTAAAAACATCACTACAAAATATGTACAAAAACATATAACGGGTCAGCGAGTTCCATTATTCACCCTGTCGGGGTGAGATCCCTTATCATTTCTCATACGAACCACCTACCCGTATAAAATGTATATAAGTGCCTCCGTTAAAGGCAGCATAACGCTAAACTCTTTTACCAACAATGCCTCCGTTAAGAAAGACATTGAAATCAAATTAATATTACTAGAAATTTGATTTGCTTAACAATCTATACCAAATTTATAAAATTATCTAGAGAAACCTTGTGAAACAAAATTTTATAAAATAATAAAATATTACAAAACACTGTTTTACTCCCACTTCACTTCATTCAAATGTCAAAACGTTTTCAAACAATATCTGTTAATTATTAATAACAGTGCAATACTTGAGAGATGTTTTATAGACATTGGAAATCCATAAAAATTTAAAAACAGATGTTTGAAAAATGATAATACTTTACGTCCTGATTCAGCGATGAGGTGAGCAATCCTTCCTGAATGTTTATTTTTTGTTGACTAGTTGCAAATTTATTGGCAGCTACTTGCTACTACGCTGTCTATCTCACTTGTGATATTTGCAGTGATGGTGTAATAGTAGTAGTAATGGTAAAACCGGGTTAGTTGGAAGACATCGCTTTTAGCGATAAACTAGCCCTCTGTACATTGAATTGTATAACTGATATTTTTATGATATTGTTTTATTTTGTAATATTGTAACCAATGTACAGTGAAGAATAAAATAAATAAATCAATTAATTAATTAAACTAACATATCAGATGGCAGTTTCTATAGAGGGCATTATTTTATCTAATTCACATCTAAAATGTTCTCATATCAAATTCCTTTATAAACAAGTAAGTGCATATAACTTTATGGTTAACTTGCAAAACCTCTCAACCCACATTGACCAAATTTTACAGGAGAATTAAAACTGTTTTAAATTAGTATTATCAATCAATGTGATTATTTTTTTTTGTAGGATGTATTAATCTTTGTTAATTGTATGTTTTTTTTTAAATATTTTTTTATACGCAGCACGCCTCGATACAGGGCAACCTAGTGAGGCTGCTGCAACTTAATTGTAGCCAATTGGTGATAAATTGTCTCAACGTTTGTACATTGATATTGATTGATTGAATAAAGTATTTATGTGTAATGATAGTGATTTTACATTATTTGTCTTATTTTAATATTTTGTACCATATTATGTAAAAGAATGGAGTAACCAGCTTTTATTTGAGAAAAAATTGTGGGTTGAAAGATTATGCTCTAAATTTTCGAAAGATTTGTGTTAAGAGGTATTGTTTTTTATAGATTTGACCCGTTTACAGTTATCTGCGTGGTACCTATATGAGATTTCGCAGGTAGATAAAGAATTTGATTTTACACACTTTTGCATATTTAACTTTATTTATGAAAAAAAGTGGGTTGAGAGGTTTTGCAAGCTAAACGTCGATTATTTAGAGAATATTATAAAATTGGATGGACCTTCCACTTTTCCCTTCTAAACATACTTATTATAATATGAAACGGTTTTATATGTCAACACTGTTTACCTGTTGTATTCGACCATTTTGTACTATGTTAGAGGGCTTACAGAGTTTACTTTTCACATACACAACTTGACCACCGGAAGGCGCTTCGCCTGACAGTAGTTTATCCGTAGGTACCACCGTTTAGAATGATGATTGTTTGCATTTGTAATAATACAAGGCTTGACCTCCGGAAGACGACGGCACCTTGTTTACATAGTGTAAGTATAGATATACCTAGGTGTGGTATTATTATATGATATGCCAGGTACAAATTTAACTTGTTACTAATGGTATATATTTAGCGGAAAGGGATGATGAATCATTCACAACGACATCGATTTTTTGACAAACATCCCACAATGAGATGAAGATGATGTCACCAAATGTTTATCACAAAGAATCGGGTAAAATGGATAGGTATAATAGAAAAGATGACGAGAAACACCTATTCGGTGTGAAATATGTATATTCTAATACTTTACTTTTCGGGTCCGGACTTCAGACCTTGCCACTCCAGTATGCAACGACGTACATATTCTAATTGAAACAAACTAATTGAGCCACCGGATTAGCAGTGGTATGTACTTACTTTTTTTCGGGTCCGAACTTCAGACCTTACCACACCAGTATTCAGCGATATATATCGCTTTGTCGTTTTCCATCGTTAGGTCATTCTTCAATCGAAAATAAGGTCATTAGAAAATCACTCCGCACCTTCCCGTAGTCGCAGTTCATGTGCTCTCCACGTGCCCATATTATTGATTTAAAAATACTTTTTTCACAAACGTCTCAGAAAAATAAGAATTTTCGCCTCAATCAGATAGATGGATGAGAGTCGATCTTCAAACTTGAAGTCTCGCAGTACAGAGAGGTTTCTTCTTTCTGGTGATGATGCATGGTCAGACGATTCTAACCATGAGTCATCAGCTCAATACCTCAAAATAAAGTAGACTTTTTATCAAAAAATCGATGTCATTCATTGACAACCCTTACATATGTACGATATCGTCTTACAGGAAGCAGCATAAATCAAATAATTTTATACATTTCTAGCACCTGTTTAAGTCGTCCGTTTTCCTGAACCCATTACTTATTTATTTATTTATTTATTAACATCCGCCAGCCAGCTCAGCAATGCTGGAATTAATATCACCAGACGGGATGTGTTTGTACTCACAGCAACTTGTACACAGTGAGTGTGAAGTAATGCATAATGACGGAATATATTATCAAAGTAAACGCTGTTTTGATAATACAAGGCAAACTCCTTTTACTTGAAATAAGTTCGTCGGTAGCCTGGAGGTAGAGTCTCGGCCTTGTGAACAAGGAGTCCGGCGTTCGATCCCAGGTGCCGGCAAATTCCCCTTTCACGACACAAGCTTTTAGCTTACTGTGAAAGGTGTATAAGGTTGTATTTGGGTTTATAACAAAACCCATATATATCATTTAAAAAAAAAAAAAAAAAAAAAAAAAAAAAAAAAAAAAAAAAAAAAAAATATTGTGTTGGCTATCGTGGCTGTAAAACAGATAAAGTTTAAGATAAATCAAAACAGATTCAATGAGTGATGGAATCTTAGTTATCAGTTGGTGCAAATTATCCTGGATTCAAGTTTAATAACCGACTCACGGTTTTTGGTGTAAGATCATGACCAACAGATTTGAAAATGAAACACATATTTATTACTTCCGTTTTTATTGGCCTTCTTCTTTTGACATTCTTTTCGGGAACAAAGGAAGACAACTTATGTATAGGCCTTTCTTCAAAGAATGCTCTTGCCTTTGAGTCATGAGACCTAGAATTCGATTCTCACCCAAGTCATAACGAAAATATATCCTTTTTTCAAATTGGCCTGATTCTGAGTGTTGCACGTACATATAAGTGTTTAGTGCATTGGATGTGTGTATCGTCGGGTAAGTACCCATAATACAAGATTCATATCTTAGTTTGGGACTTTCTCGATCTTTGTAATTTTTCAATAAGTATGTAGGTGTGAATAATAAACATACGGTTGATAATTCACAAAACCTTAAATACCCAAATGCACTAAACCTTCGAGTGTACTGTTAAAGGCAGATATTCGAGAAAATATAAAGACATTTTAGATCTTAAATTCAGCGATAAAGTTTGCTACCAATCCTGAATGTCTTTTTTTTGGTACGGAGAGAACAGTTTGCATGTTTGTAACATGCAGCTTATCTGCTGGCTTCTCCAATTTAGAATATACCGTGATAGTGTATCAGTCGAAAACTAACTAAAATGAGTAAGAGATCTATTCTTTATAGGGGAATTAGAAATGCAAAAGTATTGCGATGCTTTTTTTCATCGCCACTTTTTTGCGATGCTTGTTTTCATCGACACTCCTTGACAAATAATTATTATTGCACATTTTTAGGTTAGACGACCATAATTATTATGCATACATATTTTAATTAATCGACATTTGCTAATAAACACGAACAGCCATTTTGAGCGAAGTAAGCGAATCTCCCATAGTCCCATTCATAACCACAGAACTGAGCCATGTTTTATTACAATTATACTATGCTTTTACTTTGAATTGATACGAATATAATACAGAGTGTAATTCTACGCGCATAGGTACTTTTACATCTACATATTGTTAAATATTATTAATACCAATTCCAAACTACACGACTGGACATACACTAACTAAACGATGGTGTACCTATAGAGAGTCCCTTATTATTGAAAATGTTGATACAATTATACAGGGTGTAATTCTATATACCTTAAAACATTGATACTAAAATATTCAACCAGACACTACATAACTTAATGATGTTTTATAGCTGATATTCCTCTATAGTAACTGGTATGTACATATGCATGTTTGTGAGTGCTGATACAGTAATACAGGGTGCAAATAATATTGTGCTAAAACACACAACTAGATTCTAATTTAATGATATACAGGGAGTTCCATAACAAGGTTACAAGCGCATTTATTATTACTTGTAGTTGTTGTTGTGTCAGAGAAGCTGACAACGTTACGTTAAGTATACAGGGTAAAAATTACCTGTATAATAATAATAATAATCTTTATTGCACAAAATTAGTAAACAAATAAAAAGATAACATGACATTACTACTGAATACATAATTTTGTGCGATGGGTGATTTTATCGCTGAAGCGCGATATCTTATATTATCTTATTATCCCTGTATATCTCTTATTATTTATTTATATATTATACAAAAGGTCATTGTACGTAAACAGTAAACAATCAAGACTATAATAAAATATAACGCAAAAATACAGACACATAGAAATTCTATGACACAAATATAGAAGAAAAAGGATTATTGAACATGTCCAATTATGCGTAATTATTATTATTTTTGGATGAAGCATGCCGTTCACGATCCTCAGAATTAAGGAGCCGATGGAGAAGAATGTGTTTTAATTGAATAAATACTGTGGTTAACAAATGACGTTTTAGAAATCAGTGATTCTAGTTTATTACATCTAAGATAAAAAAAAATATAATATGACGGTTGGTGTGGCGCGGAGATAATACTTTTGCCTTTAGACACGAGGACCTAGGCTCAGTTTTCGGCCAGAACAAAAAGAAGAATGACTTTTTTCAAATTTCTCTTGGTTTAGGCGTTGCATGTTTATGTGTATAGTGCATTATGTATGAATGTTTTCTCTCGTAAGTACCCAAAATACAAAATGCATATATTGGTTTGGAGCTAGTTCGATCTTTGTGAAAAGTCTATTCATATTAATATTATTTTATTTTTTGTTATGATTGCTTAAATTTCTTGCGAAATTCTTTCTTGTTTTTATGTTTTTTTTTACACTTACTTTAAAATTTGTAATTTGTAAATAAATAAATAAAATATCTTAAATAAATACTTTAATTTTCAGAAAAAAATAATCAACCTAACCATTATTTATAATTAATATTTCAGAGAAAAAAAATACTATATTTTATATATTTTAGAATCTTTATAATACGAATGCCAAGGTTAATGGTTTTTATTATACAAATACTAGGCTGATTGTGCATAGCATTCCACAATTCAATTCGAATTTCACAATCATCAAATCGTACACTCTAAGTTCTCGCTGAACAAATATTATATCAAATTACTAGTATGTAATAAACTATCGACGAAATTTATTTGAATAAGCAGAAGGTAAAGTAGTCATTTATATCATAAACTCCACAATTCAATTCGAATTTCACAATCATCAAATCGTACACTGTAAGTTCTCGCTGAGACAAATATTATATCAAATTACTAGTATGTAATAAACTATCGACGAAATTTATTTGATTTAGCAGAAGGTAAAGTAGTCATTCATATCATAAACTAGCATTTGATGGATGGACTATCATTTTCGGTACGTTACACCCTGTATGCTTGTGGAAGTGATTACGCTACATTGTTCCGTGATAAACTAAGCCGCAAAATTATGTCTGGCTGATGCAGTTAGATTCTTGTTAAATTAACACACTGTATAATAGCAGTGAATAGATACTCATACATAGATACATGCTGCAATAATATATTAGATATATAGTATTAGTTTTAACATACTGTGACAATGTATCGCTTTATCATTATACACTATAATATGTGCAGGGTTACAGATTACCATCGACCATTCCATAATATTTGTTTTATTTATTTCTTTAATTATAAATGTCTAGTGAAATCCTTTTACACATTTCATAAATTAATATGTACTTAGATAGGTATAATATTTAAATTTTCATAGCACGATCATAAGAACAAAAGTTATTAAAAAAAATTGCACATTCATGGTGACATGTAGAAGGTACTAAATAATGTCGCCGTGGAAATGCTAAATAAATCAATGCTTGTATTTTATTTATTTATTTATTTATTTATTCATTCTTTACTGTACATTGATAAAAAACAATTACATAAAAGGTATACATTCAAATCAAATGCAATCAAGGTTATACATAGTGCAGGACTGCCAGCTCAAAAAGTTCAATGGTGGCCTCCAGGACATTCATGAGGCGACTCCGGAGGCGGTGGACTGGCTGACGAGACTGGAGCCAAAACTGTGATACCAGGACGCAACCCACATGGGCCAAGACATTATCCGGAGCCATACGAAAAGTAAAGTAAAGTAAAGTAAGTAAATGCAATCAATATACAGAGGGCGAGTTTATCGCACTAACCCAAACTTTTAACTAACCCAAAAGTATTAACTTAAAAAAAAAACATATGATAAAAATAAAATCAAATCATTTAAAATTAATATGAATGATGCGTGTACAGTAATTTTTTTTTAACAAATTTGAAATTTATTGATGTTGTTTTTACAATTAACCAATATAGGTATGTGGATGGTCTTGAGAAGAATAGAGTGGAATAGAATAACCAATATATGAGGTAATATAATTATATTCAACACATGTAACTACCATAATATAAGGCTTTGAAAAGACAATATCACCTTATTCGGTAGTGCCCCGAACGGGATTTGAACCCGCAACTCATCTTTTTCGCGAGGTATGATTTATTCAATCAACCTTCCGTACGCGATGTCTATGGTTCCAATATTCTCTCTCATAAACCTTGATGTCGCTTGTGTCACAGAACTTCTTTTCTCACTGAGTCGGCAGGTATGTTTATCGATGTTACATATTTTTGGTTTTAACGATTGCATCAGGTTAAATTATGTATTTAACACATGAAAAAAAGACAATGTCACCTTATTCAGTACTTAGTGCCTCAGACAGGGCTTGAATCCACAATACACCCTTTTCTCGAGGTGTGATTTTTTTTTAAAAAAAAGATATATCTGGGTTTTGTTATAAACCCAAATACAACTTTATACACCTTCCGCAGTAAGCTAAAAGCTTGTGTCGTGAAAGGGGAGTTTGCCGGCACCTGGGATCGAACCGCGGACCCCTTGTTCAAGAGGCCGAGACTCTACCTCCAGGCTACCGACGAACTCAGATTTGTCCAATTAAGCTACCGAGACACATGTTTCCTAAGTTTTAATGTTCTAGGATCGCTGTGACATTGCCTCTATAGCCTTCAATATAGTACAATGTTAAATAACTCGACATACTTTGTCTAAGATTCTTGCTTTTTGTCCTATGTGCGAAA
This sequence comes from Athripsodes cinereus, assembly GCA_947579605.1. Taxonomy (NCBI): domain Eukaryota; kingdom Metazoa; phylum Arthropoda; class Insecta; order Trichoptera; family Leptoceridae; genus Athripsodes; species Athripsodes cinereus. The sequence continues at coordinate 2,789,976 of OX388321.1, forward strand.
TAGATTGCTTCAATTATTCATGTATACAGGCGTCTAGACATGATTTATATCATTCCGTCTAATTAATGTACTAAGTCATTCTTAATATACTTACAAACTATTTGCTGTGTAATGCCGATTATTATAATTATATATACATTATATATAGTATTTGTAAAGCACTGTTTACTCATAACATGACCTCAAGGGCGCCGTATACCGCATCTAACTCCCAGCAAAAAGGAACTTCTTCAACTTCTTCTAAAACTCTCTCAATGTTTGTTACTCTGTTACATGTATATATGTGTTTTGTGGATTGTATATATGTGTATCGTCGTGTTAGTACCCATAATACAAGATTCGTATCTTAGTTTGGGACTAGCTTGGTCTGTGTGAATTGTATATACATGTTATGTTATGTTATTTGCCTCCTCTCACAGACCCAGCTTGTTCCAGCATCTGGGACCCGCAACACTGAATGTTCTATCTCCAAAGCCTGTCCTTCGAGACCGAGATGGCTCAATCATTATGTACGTATTAGTGATGTCAATACCAGATATTTTTTCATACCGAGAACCGAAAGATAATCCAAGCGCGAAATACCCGTTATTGAATAACTCATGTTTTACCGGTATCAAATAATGTGAACCTTTCATTTTTTAAGTCTTAATTTATAAATTTTAATTATTTTGCCCTTAAAGTTTCAATGAGTCGTCTCATCCCCTTTTTCCTTTCGCACATAGAATTATTTGTAGCACTCTTTTCTTATATGACGGTTTGTGTCCTTTTTGGCGTGATACAAAGAGTAAAGAAAATAAGTTTGGTGCATTCTCATCTCTTTAGAAAAATGGCTGAATCCTGTCAAACAAAAACGCATTCATAAAATTCTCTACACAAGTTAGTGTAATAATGTGTTACTAGCTTTAAGCCCGACTTCAGAAAATAATCACGGAATTTAACAAAAAAAAATTACAGAATATATTATGTAGCTCATTTACATTATATTTAGCTATGTTTTCCATATAAATAGTTTGAAATGCATAGTAAAAGATTGATGTAAGAAAACACAAATGGTTTAAATTTTACTTTTTTCTAAGTTTAACAAAATAAAAGTCCATTCAATTAATAAAAATGGCAAAAATCAATAAAAAAAAATAGAGAAGCAATATTCTAATACAGTTTTAGTGATTTTTTTGAAAATGTGATATAAAATGTTCATATAATGTTAACAAAGTAGTCAAATTCGTCTATCACAAATATTTTGTGAGAGTTTAGATTTTTTATGAATAAACAAACTTAAACTTTATTTTTTTATGAAAATAAAAATATTGATTTAATCAAACACCTTGAGGCGACTTTTCAATGAATAAAATGAATACGACCTGTTTAAAAAAAAACGTTTAGAATCGCGTTCAATCCTATATAACTTTGTGATGTAAAATCACTAAAAAAAAGACAGAATTTTGTAAAGAGGGTATTATTTTTCCTTTATCTTGTGTTATTACATTATCTACATATACATATATTCCTATTGACGGACAAACTTAAATATTTATTTGAAGATTACGTAATAATATTATTCTATGCAACGTTTTGTCATACATTTTCTTGTGTCGCAAACTATTCGCCATCTCGCTCTTTATCGCGTCGTTTTTCAATGATGTGTATCTCTCGTGTCATATAAACATTTCGCCAGAACATGTCCCGCTACAGAGTTGTCGACACGTTGTGGGTATCTACTGTATTATGTAGGTACCTCCAGTGGTTTACAACCTTTTTTCCAAACTGCATCATGAAATTTGTAAAATCTTAAGCAATACTATTTAGCTAACTTTTCCAATAGTCATATCACACGGAATAAATAACCTACCCCCAGTGAAATTAGTTTTGTGGATATAGTAACTGTTAAATCAAATAAATATAATCTTCTACTTAGGACTAAGAATATAATTAGTTATAATTAAATTTAGTATTAACTGTTCACATTTAGTATTAATTACACATTGTCAACATAGTATAACACATTATTTTGGTTAGCTGGAAGATATTGCCTCCAGGCAATAAGCTCGCCAATTGCTCATGATTTTTTTCTGATCAATAATGTGTTCTTATTATTATTATTATTAAATGAAAATGAATAATTAAAGAAAGTAGTTACATATATTATTTCCTTTTACTAAAAAAGTGTACTGTACAATACAGTTAAAGACTTTTCATTTTTATTTCAAGAATCATGTGGCTTGATTACGTTGATTAGCTTCTCAAAGATGAGCGTGTGCTTAGCTTACTCAAAAATAAAAATCTAAGGAGTTGACGTGCGTGCATGAGACATCGAATGAATTTAATGTAGAAAAAGCGAATGAAAGTATGTAGGATAAATCTTTATTGCGTTCCGCCCTCTCTGCCTACCCCACTAAGGATATGGCGTGAGGGTATAGTATAGTATTATAACATTTCCTAAATTTAGTGATTAAAATAATAAATAAAAGTCCAATTTTAACTAAATATCACAAAAAACAACACGGATAAAATTAAATTCTGAAATTTAAAAAAAAAACAAAATGTTTTTTTATTACTATATTTTTTTTTATTGACAGATGTCATTCGTCTTATAAGGACATTGTCGATTAAAGAAGTTTTTTTAATATGTATTATGGGCGTTCGTTATCTTGAGTTTATAATCCATGTATTCCAGTTGCACTGCGGGATACTGTTACGGGTCACTACACAATAATTTTCACAAAATATTTGTCACATTTCACCACACAATACTATATATCGGACCTATTCACAAAACAGTACAATGTGTATATGCCCATCTCACTCTTCTGTATATAATAATGGAGTCACTTTCAAAATAATATTCTATGCACACTACACTACACTACGCTACACTACAATAAAAACATAAAATGGAATATTATGAAAACACAAAAACAAGAAAGATAGAAGAATATTGTTAAATCTTACTGTGCGAAAGGGATGGATAAACTGTTTAATATGGAAGAAATTATGCGAGATGTTCTTTACTGTGCGTTGCGTATTATATTCCATTGTGTTCGGCATGATTTTGAAAATTGAAAATAGAATGGAGCGGATGGAGTTATGTTGATGGAATATTTACCAATCAGAGAGCTTCATTTGAAAATGTTGAAATTATTATTTTTAATCAAAATTAAGAATCTTATTTGAATTCTTCTGAAAATTTACTTTTCATATTGAAAATTTTAGATTAGACCAGGAAATGTAAAGAAAATTAATAGCTTTATGTCTTCACCAACACGGTATTTCGCAAAATTGGAGTCTTCAGCGCTAAAAATGGGTCTTCCACTTCTCAAAGACATCACAATTTCCTAAAAATACAACTTTTACTTTTTTCTTCCACTTTTTTAAGCGTCCTGTAAAAGACATTCATAAAACATCACTAAAAAGACATTTTACTCTTCAATTCAGAGATGAGACATGCCACCCATCCTGAATGTCTTAAATATGCCATTAGCATTGAGTGAACAAATAGTATGTTTTTTGCACTCAGTTGATCTACAAGCTATACCCCTCTTGCGTGATACACCGTGATAATATGGAATTATAGATTTTTTTTCCTTTGAAGGTCAAGGGACCTTACATCCCTTGTGTCACTGCGACCATAACAGATCTATTGTGACATCCTTCTGTGTCATATCTCACTCTCAAGACCTATGTAGGTGCGTCATGTAGCTCACTATTTGTCTTGGTGTGAGAAGTCTCACTTTCTCAGAGTCCAGCAGTGGACCTCCGAGAATGTGACTTCGGTTGCGAGTGAGTGCGTCACAGTTACAGAGGATGTGGATGGGCGCGAACAAAATCTGCAGATTGGGGTGTCTGACAATCCAATTTTCGTCATATGTTTCCTAAGTCAGCAGTGTCCTGTCAAGGTCCTGGTTAGAATCCTTATTTGATTTTTATTAAGTTTTAGAACTTCTGTGGTGAATTTCCGCGAGTACCCTGTCATCAGTTCCTTCGCGTGCTTCAACCCTATGCTGTTGGACCAAATTTCATGGCTTTGGTCCATGGCCCAGTTTTTTAGACTAAGCCTAATAGTGCTAGACGGTAATCCGCATATAGGCTCAGGACCTATTGGTAGACTCTCAGCGCCAGTTCTAGCAAGTTCATCGGCAGCTTCGTTGCCTATGACTCCACAATGTCCCGGTACCCAGACCAGCCTTACGGCGTTGAAAAGATAGATAGGTATCTATCAAAAAGTCTCATACGTAGAGACCTGAATTTTTCGCGTTTGCGAAAAACCTGATTTTGTTCGCGAATTTCACACTTTTTGCTAAAACAGGACACTCGAAAACATCCACAACATCTAATCATTCAATAATCATTATTTTAAAGTAATTAATTGTCACCACACACACACTCTCTGTATATCTTGTTACAGCAGATTGCCTTCCCTTATAATTTCATGTACAGGGTGCTAAAAATATAAAAAATATTAATTATGCTTTTGACTGCTTCTATTTCAACCTATTTATTTACATTTTTTTATTATATGGAAAAAAACACAATTGGTTTTAGTTTTAATTCAAAGATTTTAATGAGCAGTGACCTGGTTTCGACTTATAAGTCATTGTCAAACTCCTTTTGAATTGTCACATTTAATGTCGACTTATAAAGTCATAATCAAAAACCTTTATTTATTTCATATATTTATTTTCACAAATATAACAACAACAAAAAAAACTAATTACCCACTACAAAAATCTACTAACTTAACATTACCTATATCTAAATTCACATTATTCTTATAACAATAATAGTAAATGGAATTTACTGCCTCGCTAGACTTGAGTCTGTTCTGAGGCAGTATTATTAAATTAATATTTTGTCCTTCTTGATTTTTTTTTATGGCACAAAGAAAATAACTTGTAGATTTATTACAAGTACTTAGACCACTGGTTGTTCCATTTTTAAGAGAAGTAGTGATGGCATAGAAGTAGTTGGTGTTCTCGAAATTTACAAAATACGTAGAAATTGTCTTCAACTTGATGGTATAGCATGTCACGAATGATGTTGTGCGCCTGCGCACTCAGCGAAAATCTGTAGTCTCTATAATACAGCAGTAACGATGATTCTAGTTGGGTCATGGTTTGAGAATGTTCAGTGATAGTTGGCCAATAGGAGCACTGTTCTTCTTCTCAATAAGGGTTCAGGCAACCCAGACAGTCCTCCTTCACAGTACACCGTTTCTATGACAACGTGATCAGACCGCTAGGAATGTCGTGAGAAGATGTGACTCAATTGGTATAGAGACGCTTGGAATAAGGGATCCTTGTTTATGAGATCCTTGAAAAAAACGTTGAAAAGCATGAAAAGTCGAAACTATCAAAAATCAAAACTCTAAAAAAAAATCATGCAAGAATAACACCTTTTTCTTTGTTTTAAATATAATTATTTTCTAGAACAAACTAAACATGCAAATTTTATTTTAAATTTCGAGATCATTCGATGTTGTTGTTGTTGTATCTACCACTAATATCACTCTACTAAGACCTACAAGAAAATATTGAAATATTTAAATAATAATTGAACACTTAAAATACAGTGAATAAATTAAATTGAATCCACCCTGTATATACGGGGTGAAACAATACCCTAATAAGGGTTTTTATGTGAACAGTTTTCCCCACAATAGGGTCATTATGTGTGCCTTAGAAGAATATATGCCTTAATGGTCATTTAGCCATAATAAATATTAATCTTATAAATGAAAGCCTTACCGTACACATACGTTCAACAATATCTACATTTTTAAATGATACTTTGTAACGTGAATTGTACATCATTTTATTTTTTAATTACGTTTATATTTTAGTTTACTTACTATTAATTTTTTAAACTAAAACTTAAAAAAGCACTAGTTTGGAGTGAAGTAACTCACATACGATTTTTTTTTGTCAAATTGACAAACTAGGGTACCTACCTATTTAATCACTTATAAAATTGTCGTGTACTCAATATTACATATGTTTCAATGTATTATTGTATGTAATAATTCTAGTAATAATTAGTTGGCAATTAAAATCCATGGCTGGTGCACGAAACCTTTGATTTTATTAGCACCCCGTCCTCGATTGGCCTTTCAACAGTAACGAAAAAAATAAACAAATCTGAAGATTGATAGGTATGTCATTTTTTTATTTATGTATATCACCACGGTGGGGTAGTCAACTGGCTAACTGCATGATAAAAGCATGCAAATTTTCCTATTCGCAACAATAAAAAAGAAGACATTCAGAACTGATAACATATTTCATCGCTGAATTTAAAAAAAAAAAGATATATCTGGGTTTGTTACAAACCCAAATACAGCCTTATACATTTTTCACAGTAAGCTAAAAGCTTGTGTCATGAAAGGGGAGTTTGCCGGCACCTGGAATTGAACCGTGGACTGCTTGTTCACTAGGCCGAGACTCTACCTCCAGGCTACCTACGTCTTATTTGTGATGTTTTAAGAATATTTTTTTTTGTACAGAACATTGAAAAATGTAGGAAAAAATGATTGAGTAGTAGTCTTGGCCGGGAATTGAATGGAAATTTAGATCTAAGTATGTGTATACATTTTTTTTTTAAATGATCTAAGTATAATTTTGTTTTGTTTATTGACGTAATTTGTTTTGTTTACAACTAAATTGTATGCATTTTCTTAATATTTAAAGACTATCTAATGTTGTTTAATAAAGGTATCATGTATTGTCAAAGGCAAATGTCGTATATTGTCTAAATAAATAAATAGATAAATATATGTTTACATCTACTACTACTACTACTACTATACCATCACGGCATATCCCACAAGTGGGGTAACCAGCAGACAGCTGCATGTAAGAAACATGCAAACTGTCCTCTTCGTGCTAATATAAAATCAAAAATTATGTTTACATAATTTAGCCAAAATGATTTTTTTTAATAATAATAATATAAATGATAAGCCTATATTGGACACAAATCTAGGAATAATAATTATTTAGTTTCAGACAATAAGCTTAGCTCTTCAAAGTGTACGACAAAATAATGTTTTTAATGAAAATACTTACTAGCGAACTTATTTTTGTTTAGGGCTTAGAGTTTTGTGTTTTCTTCAGGCGATTTTTAACTTTAGAACAAACGGACACAAGTCAAATTGTATTAATATATTATTATTATTGTTCATCAACATTCTCTGAAGCTATATGCATGAAAACATAAATACAAGTGAATTAAAAAACTTTAACTTTTTTATACACGCTATTTATTTTTATTTCTGTACACAATATTGTTTCGTCTCTTAATGAGACATTATCAATACTATATATAAAAATATACTTGGTCGGTAATTCAAAGAAAAAATCGGTCATAATTATAGCCAATCAAATTTTGCATCCAGTTTTAAACTGACGTTGGTTGTAAGACAATACATTGCTAATGCTTGAAGGTCGTCGATGTTGGAACACAAAAATTCCGAAAAAAATTACCGCGCGTGTTGTGATGTTTCTTCTAGTCACTAGAAGAAACATCACAACACAGCAACCTGTTTTCATTTGTAAATTGATATTAATAGTTAATAAATAACTTAAATTGTATTATTAATAAAACTTGCATTATATAAATTCAGATCAAAAACAAACTCTCTTCCTACCTTTTTACAATATCATTCTGATCATATACTTCCCTTTTCACAAATTCACCTTGAATATAACAACAAATAGATAGGTTTAACCAGATTAATATAATACACTATGCTTGTCCTTGTCACACAAGTACATATACATATTGTTCTCCCTTTCGCATGGTAATTAATAATTTCTTAGAATTAGTTACTGATACATACTACATTGTAATATTATACTATACTCTCTTATCATTATTATTGTAAATATTTTTATATATATGAATATTGTTGTATTTTTAAAATCAGATTGACAATGTCCTCATAAGACGAAAGACGTCTCTCTCACAAATTAAATCATTAGTAGAATAAAACGCTTGTTTTATTTATTTCGAATTATAAAATTAGTCAAATTAAATCAAACAGAAAATTAGTCATGAATAATCAGAACATTGGAGTAAGGGTGTAAATGCCAACAAAGGTTTATTAACAGACTTATGTCCATTTGCATGTAGACACCATAGATTTATATGTACTAAAGTACGTACTAAAGTACTAAAATACGAAGTAACATAATTCTATGGTAGACACAGAGTTTTCTCTTGAAATTTTATTGATTTCTGATATTAATAACGGGAGAGAATAATAATTGTTTAAACTGTGATCAAAATATTAATTCCGAATCTCCCTTTGCAAAGAGAAATCGGCCCGATGGCAAAGTTTAATACGGTAAAGTTTCATTTACAGTACGTAGGTACCCACCTACTTTTGTACTTTCAGTGGTTATCTTTATACATTTTATCTTTAATTTCTTCTTCTTCTTCTTTTTCTTTTCGGCAAGGCACCCGACATCGAGTGAATTATGCCTATATACTCACTGCTGTGAGTACAATGTCTTAACGTAGTGGGTATTCATTAGTACATAGCTACATAGTAACTGCCGTTTCAGTCGCCACGTGCGGCAAGTACATCTCAAGGGCATTGGGATCAATGAACTCCCCGCCCGAATAACCAATACATGCACACCGCTTGTGTGGCGACATCGTTGCAATCACAGGGCCGTTTTCAGGAATATATTTGATGTTAAACACATCGTAGTCTTACAAAAAAAAAATCTTTGTCAAAATTTATTATTATTTTTATAATAATAATTTGTTTCAAAACCTTTACTATAAAACAATTTATCATTAGGTATAATTTATAATTGAAATTTATTCTTATTAAAATTAATAATTTAGATGTTCTTATTAAATTTTTTAAGGTGATTTATTAAGGCTAGGTTCACTTTATTACAATTTTGGGCCAAAAGAGAATGGACAGAAATGGGAAAATTAAAACCCAACTTCCTAATCGTCTGAGAAAATTCTTGATTTGGTAGGAGTGGGCAACCAAAGAAAACGTGGTCCAGAGTTTCCGTGTCCTCCCCGCATTCGCACATAGGGGAATCCAGAATATTGATTCTGGCCAAATGAGAGGCAATAACACAATGTCCTATCCTCATTCTACAGAGAAGCGAAATGTTTAATTTTGGCCATTTTGTTTCTTGAAACCAAGGTTGCGAGGGGATTGAAGGCTGAATTCCTTTATAATGAGACCCAGATACAGACCCGATAAATGAATAATTCCACTTCTCATAAATTTTATCTCTTACAACACCCAGACAATCTCCTATAGGAAGTACAAATGCATTTGGTAATATACCACAAGAACATGCTTCCTTAGCCAGAATATCTACTTTCTCGTTTCCGGCAATACCCACATGAGAAGGGATCCAAGCAATCACCAACTCAATATTTTTACTTGATGCCTCGAACATCAATCTTAAAATATCGTGGATTATACAATTATTTGATGACAAACTACCCTTTCGCCCTAGAAGAGATACGAGGCTAAGGGAATCAGTAAAGACAATTGCCCGTGAAAGTAATCTTTCGACAATTACCCCTAACGCCTCTCTGAGGGCTAAACATTCTGCTGTAAAAACAGATGCAGAAGATGGAAGTTGAAATTGAAGTTCGACTTGAAGAGAAGGAGAGTAAACAGCCGATCCACATTCATTTGTATGAGATTTAGACCCATCCGTAAAGAAGATCGTATGGGCAGGCCATTCACTATTCACTCTATGAAGGAAAAGGATATTCACGACCTGCGGGCTCAATGTAAAAACTGATTTATCCAAACCTATCGAATCAACAATATTGCATGCCTGCAATGAATAATTGAATGGAATAGAATGATGAGTTGAAGGTGTAAGGTGAATTGAAGACGAGAAACTTTGGGTTACATACTCCCAAGAGGAGCACAAAAGAGGGTACTTTCTATTACGCCCATAAGGAGAATTTAAGCAAAGCTCCAACAATGTTTGTAATTTGAGGAGCAACATATGAGGACCCATGCTCAATCTCCTCAAAACGAATTTGTGAGATAGAAAAACTCGCCTTAGGCAAAGGGGCATCTCTACACACTCTGCCTGCAAGGCTATTATTGGAGACGATCTCATGGCTCCCAGTATCAGTCTCAGGCATTTATTCTGAACTCTTTCTAGTTTTGCGCTTAAATAATTTGGAAGGGGATCCATTAGGAAGCATGCATAGTCGATGAGGCTTCGGATGAGGGATGAGTAAAGCATTCTCATAGTAGTCGGGTGGGCCCCCCACCAGACTCTAGAAACCGCTCTGAGGATGTTTATATTTTTTTCGCACTTGGCTATTATATTGTCAATATGAAGGTTCCAAGAGAGTTTTCTGTGCAAAGTGACCCCCAAAAACTTTACTGATTCACAACTTGAAATAGTGGAATTGTTGCACTTTAAAGATATATTGGAGGGTTTATGTTTGTTTGAGAAAACAACGAGTTGGCTTTTGGAAGGTGAAAGAGTCATACCATTGGCACTAAACCATTCACCTAAGAGATTAAGGGATGCTTCAAGTTTCTCACCCGCAGTGAGCGTGGAACCAACAGAACAATAGATAACGAAGTCATCTGCGTATTGTAGTATATTGACTTCAGGAGGCAGAGCGTTTCCAATGTCGTGAGTGTATAGATTAAAAAGAATTGGGCTAAGCGCCGATCCTTGTGGGAGTCCTTTATACACTTTTCTTTCGACAAGCCCATGGAAGGAGTTAATTAGCATACTCCTTTCGCACATTATGTTAAAAATAAGACAACATAATGAATTGGGTAAGCCCGCAGATGACATTTTCTGAAACAATACAGGTAAGAGAACGCTATCATATGCCCCACAAATATCTAGGAAACAGGCCGCTAGATCACTCTTATTAGATCTTGCAATGTGTATATCAGTTACTAAAATACTCAAGTTATCCATACAAGATCTTCCCTTTCTAAATCCAAATTGAAAGGAGGGAAATGTACCAGAGTTTTCAAAAAAATATTCCAGTCTTTTTTTTAACATGCGTTCTAGGATCTTCAAAAAGCAACAAGACAATGCGATTGGGCGATATGATGAAGGTAGAGAAGGGTTTTTTCCGGGCTTAAGGATTGGAACAATGGATTGCCTTTTCCAGGAAGAAGGAATGTTTCCACTCCTCAGTATTAAATTATATAATTCCAATAGTTTTATTAAAAGAAGTTTAGGAGCATGTCGGAAAAAAGAGTATGGTATGAGATCAGGTCCGGGAGAAGAATCCCCTGCAGAGTGAACGGCGGAAGACAGTTCATCAAATGAGAAAGGAGATGAAAGTACATTAGATTGCTCCTGAGATGTAGGACTTCTTTGAAGTTCCAGCATTTCAGGTGCATATGCTGGGGACAAGTTATCTATAAAGTTTTCAATCCATGGACCTATCTTGGTTTGTCTTTGGTTTGGGGAGAAAGAACCTCTAAATCGTCGAATGGATTCCCACACATCCGATGAAGGTGTGTCAGGGGATAAAGAAGTGCAAAAATCTTGCCAACCTTTTCTTTTCTTTTTCCTGAGAAATTTTTTGGTACGAGCTTGCACATTCCGAACGAGTAAAAAGTTTTCCCAAGACATATTGTTTTTAAAAGATTTAATCACTGCCTTTCTTTGTTCGACTGCCTCCGAACATTCCTTGTCCCACCAAGGAGGGGATGTTTTGCGGGGCTTTCGATTAGAGGACATTGGTATAGAGGCTGTTGCAGCACGTAAAATCACATCATGGATTCCGTTCGCAAATTCGTCGACCCCCTGATGCTCACCCTGCACACCAGCGACATCCAATAGAATGTGATTCTGAAATTCATCCCAATTAGCTTTCTTTGTAATAAATTTACTCCTAAATGGGCCATTTGAGGTGCTTTTGGAGGTTACTTTTAAATCAATGATTATGGGAAAGTGGTCACTGGAGAGCGGGTCCTCAAGGATTTCCCATGTTGACATAGGAGCAATGTCCGCAGTACAGATTGATATATCTACCGCACTTTGTCTCTGATTTGGATTTGAGAAGCGAGTGGGATCTCCACTATTAAGGATACAGAGATTAAAGTCATCTGTCCAGGTCAGAATAGCCTTTCCTGGAGAGTCCAGGGACTGGCTTCCCCAGGAGGGAGCATGAGCATTGAGATCTCCCAGGATCATGTAAGATGGGGAAAGTTCTGAAATTATTTCAGACCAGAAGCTCCTGTCGAAATTAGTTCTGGGAGGAGCGTATACGGACACTACAGATATATTATTGATTTTCGCTGCCACCAACTGTATATTTGATGGAATATTCAGAGAAATCCTGTTGAACTCAAGAGAGTCCCTTACTAAAAGAGCTGCTCCTCCCCTACCATCCAAGCGATCATCTCTAAAACAGGAATAACCTGGGAAAGATACAAACGAATCGTGCGAAAACCATGTCTCTGATAAAGCAGCTACATCAATGTTATGAGTTTTGAGCAAAAACAGAATGTCATCTCTGTTGGAAACTGCACTACGGCAGTTCCACTGAAGGATGGATAAATTAGAAAGCTTACTTTTCGAGATGCTGGTTATGTTCGTTGCGTTGACCATTTTCGATGAGGAGTGCGTTTAGTGCAGGAATTAAGGAAGCAGCGTTTGGCGATGTCAAATTTTTTCGTGAAAGTATTTCAATAAGCATTGTTAATAGTGAGTAAAGAAAATTATTGTTATCAAGTGTCAAAGTTTCTTTGAGATTTTCAACTACATCTTGGTCAGGTACGAGTACTCTTTGTGAAATTGCGCAACCATTAGAACTCTGAGAAGGAGATCCATTGGTATATGAGAGGAACGAATTGTGCTTTTCTTTGTCATACCCACCATTTGTTGATATTTTATGGGGCTTACCAACTACTGTTCTACTATGACGTGTGGAAAAATTTCGAGAGTTGACAGATATTGTTGGGGGATCTGGAGGGGTAGCAAGAACTTCAGCGTATGAAGATTTAATTGAAGGGTGCAGTTTTGCTGCTTGAATATATGAAATATTAGAAACAGTCATAGAATTCTTTATAGCTCTTTGCCTGGAATATTCAGGACACGAAGTACTTATCGCTTTGTGTGCTCCTTTACACTGAAAACATTTGATTTCTGCAGTCTTACACTCTTCTGAGGAGTGGTTATCCCCACAATTAAAACATTTTGGCGGCGAACGACATCCAGCTTTTGCGTGACCATACTTACAGCAATTAAAGCACTGAATTGTTGGGAAATTATATTTTTCAACATTGAAAGAGTTGTAGAGAATGTATATATGGGATGGTAGAAATTGGCCTTCGAATGTTATTACTATACTCCTGGATGGTTTCCATTCGACAGAACCAGATGTTCTGTCTTTATAATTCAGTCGTCTTATTTTTATTACGTTTTCCACTTCTGGATTCGATTCTAGAATGGACGATATCAATTCGTCATTTGTGATATCTAGTGGGATACCTCTTATTAAGCCCATTCTTGTGACGTTAAACGAGGGAATATATGCTCTAAAATTAGAGTTCGAAGATATAAATATATTTTTAATAAAAGTATTGGCCATAATTCCCGACGTGAACTCGAGAGAGATTTTAAATTTCCCTTCAGCTTTTAAAGAACCGTTTACGACGCCTTGAGTTTTTCTAGTATAAAGAAATTTACCGAACTGCAAGGGGGAAATAGATTTACCCTGTTCAGCATTTTGCACGAACACGATATAGGGCCCACATGATTTGTTTGAGTAAAAATACTCCCTGACGGGTGTATTAGAAGCAGAGTAAGAAGAAATAGGTGTAGCTGAGGTCTTATCGGTAGGTGCGAGATTAGCAAAATCAAAATCCATGTTAAGTGTATGGTCTGTTTCTAAGTTTTGATGTGTTCTCTTTCTCTTTGGATCGGGGGGATCCGGAGGAGGAGGAGCTGGTGGAAGAGTGTGAGGTGGATCGCCATCCATCTCTATTAAAATAAAATTAAAATGTTAAAAATAACCAAAGATAGTCTTACCAGAGCTGCAACAAAAAACAAGAAAAAAAATTGAAAAATAAAACTAAAAAAATCAACTGAAGCCGGCCCTCAACCGGAATGTAGAAAAAATAATAATTAAATTATTATAAATTTTAAATAACACCGCACAGCAATAGACACAACCGAATGATCAAAGGTATTGTCACCGAATGTATCTTTAATTTCTTCAGTACAGAAAATACACCAGAACCTACAAAGCAAAATCTTCTACACAAACCTACTTTATTTCAATGAATTTTAGATAAAAATATTAAAGTAAAACACTGTTTACTTTCACTATGAATATTACTAAAAACGTTTTGAAGTAAGTTTTTATTAGATTTTTTTGTTAAATTTTTCTCTAGTTCTAATAAAAACAAAAAAATTAATGGGTATCTACCCGAAAAACCTCTGAGTCTAATAATATTCAAAGTAAAAGTAGACAGTGTATTATTTTTTAATCATATAAATTAGTAGAACATAGTAAGTTTTTATTAGATTTTTTTTGATTATTTTTTCTCTAGTTTCTTATAAAAAAAAAAAAATGGGTTTCTATCCGAAAGGCCTCTGAATCTAATAATATTCATAGCGAAAGTAAACAGTGTATTATTTTTTATCATATAAATTCATTATAGTTCTTGTGGAAGAGCTGTTCCGAGCAGCGCAGGACAGGGACAAGTTCGCCGAGGTGATCGCCAACGTTGGGGGGACCCGACAAGGCACTTGAAGAAGAAGAAGATAGTTCTTGTCTTGCTCCAACTGTGTTGTGAATGAGAATTTTGATTTGTTTTATGTAAAGTATAACATTTAAAAGGCTCATGCCATGGACGTATGTAAATTTAAATAAAATTAAATCAAAATGAAATTTCAGAAATATTGTTCCAAATACAGTACCTACCTACAGCCTCGAACGGCACGGCACCTCAATGCCTCGCTGAACTCTGTCCCCTCGATGAAACTCTGAGGCGACCACTGCGATCAGCTTCCACCGCTGTCAACAAACTTGTGGAGCCCAACAGGGCAAACACTTCCAAATTCGCAGAGAGGAGCTTTAGCGTTGCGGGGCCAACCGCCTGGAACCGATTGCCAGCGGACTTAAGACAGAACCAACCCACTGCAACGTTCAGGAGTAAGCTGAAAACTGCTTTTCAAGAAAAGCCATGGCGCCCTTGAGATGGTCACGGATCATTAAACGGCGCCAAATACAAATTATTATTATTATTACAATAATAATAATTTGTATAATAATCATAAGTGTCTGGCCAAACCGGAAACAATTCAACACATAGTTTCGGGTTGTTCCACTCTCGCTCAAACTGAGTATACCAATAGACATAATCATGTCGCAAAAATAATTCATCAAAATTTAGCAATTAAACATAATCTTTTAAACTCACAAATAGTAATACCTTATTATAAATACAACCCGGAACCGGTTTTAGAAAATCAAAATTACAGGCTCTATTATGATAAAACCATAATAACAGATAGACAAATACATCATAATAGACCCGATTTAGTATTACATGATAAACGTAATAAAATAACGCACCTAATAGACATCGCTGTTCCAAATACACATAATATACAAACAACCGTCGCAGAAAAAATACGTAAATATACAATCTAGCAGGAGAAATAAAAAATATTTGGCATTCTAGATCCGTTTATATAATACCTTTAGTCATGTCAGGTACAGGGGTAACTCAGAAATCTTTAATAAATAATTTACAAAAATTAGATTTACCGGTTAATTTGTATATTAAAATTCAAAAATCTATTATAATAAACACTTGTATTATTGTAAAAAAGTTTTTGAACACAGATATTTCAGGCACAATGCTGGTAAAAAAAAATTAGTGATGTTTTCCACCTATCCATTTGCAAGCAGTAAATCGCTAGCTACTCCACTTATGGATGATTCCATGATGTTATAAATAAAGGGATTTCTATATTTTTACTGAAAGAAGTGAAAAATTAGTTTTGTGACTAATATACTCGTATTTTTAAGTTTATTTTTTCTGAATTAATTGAAAGCGACCTTTTCAAGTAGTATGTATGTAAATACAGGCTGATGTTTTAACATGGGTAACGAAAACGTATACCTTTATGTAGATTTACTCCAGGGACGGAACTATTTTTGTTTATTTAAAAAAAAAAACATTAGAAAAGTGTGGGTATATATAAAAAAAGGATGTGTACTATTTTCTCTGAGTTTGCATTGTGTGTATGTTTTAATGCCGCAACTGATAAAGAATCTCATTTGATAAGAAACTCGTTTGCATATTCTGCCCTGATAAGTAAAAACACAGTAATTACCAAACACATACCTATGTGTCAGAATCGCAGACCAAGTTTAAAACTACATTTTGTGTGTATTTTTTCAAGCATTAAAAAAACATACCACAGTCGTCACAAATATCTAAGATATTCAATAATTTTTGAAATATGCTTCCTTTAAATAAGCTAATTTATAATAGATACCTATTTGTGACGACTGTGGAAAGTTTGTTTTTTGATACTTGAAAAAATACACACAAAATGTAGTTTTAAACTTGGTCTGCGATTCTGACACATATGTGTTTGGTAATTACTGTGTTTTTGCTTAGCAGGGCAGCATTGTGCTTACGATAGAAACTTTGATGACCCAATAGAAACGCTACAAATGGCATTCAATGGAGCTGCAAGGCTCATTTTCTGTCAGAATAAAATCTCTCAAAAGAGTAGGTATCCTTTTTTAAAAGAGTATCCATCTCAAGGGCGCGGGAAACTATTTTGGAAGAACGATGTCGTCAGTTTGATTTTGAACGTTATTATTGATTGTTTTTTTATGAAGTTCGTCAGCAGGATATACCTAATATTATGTGACAAGTTTAGACCGTATAAGGAATACGTATGTTCGTGAGGCTCTCAAGGAGGAACTAGTACTCCTGCATATAGAGAGGTCGCAGTTGCGATGGCTGGGTCACATGCTCCGCATACCAGAAGACAGACTACCACCTAGATATTTGGAGGCTGTAGGAGAGGGCAGAAGACCGGTGGGCTTCCCAAGGTTCTCTGGACGAGGTACCTAGGCGCAATGGGCCCCCAACCCAACTAGGACAAGGGGAAGAAGATATATGTATGTATATTTGTCACACTCAGATCTAAGAACATTTGGAAAAAATCTATTCTTCATTATGTCCTAGTTAGGAATCGAACCAGAAAGATCGTGACTCACAGCTGATAATAGCGTTACCTCTGCGCCACACTGGTCATTACTCTGTGGAGAATAATTCACAATAAATAATAGGTTATTATAATATTAAAAATACGCCACTGCAATATGTGGAGTAGTAAACCGTACTATTATCGCAATACAAAACATTATTTTGGTAAAAGTATCTAAATTCTGGGGTTAGCGGGTTTTGCATAGTCACTCCTCTGTCTACCGACTATAATATATGTATAGGTGCATATCTACATGTACCATTCGCGGTCACGTACTCTTAAATGTTACACTGATCCTTTTGAGTTTGCGGTCAGGACTCTGAGTCCTTAACGATGTGAAAGGGACTTTGTTACGGCACTGGACCGGGTAGACATACCCGTACCTAAAACGCAGCCGGACAATCTATGGAACTACTTATAGAATCTGTATTTAATTTTTAGAATACCTTATTCAAATTTGCCGAAATTACATATATTTTTTGAATTAAACTCTTTTATATTTAAGATAATATTAAATGTTGGTTACAAGATAAATAAAATCAGCTGGGCATATGTGTCGTTGAAAGACGAAAGACGACTATCGAAATAAAAAATCAATCAAGAGTAAGAGATATGGACGAGCGTTTATGAGAAATTCTATGAATGTGGAAGCAGCGATAGAAGTACATGCCTATGTATGTATGTAAGGATAGATCTCTCTGCCTACCCCCACTCGAGATACGGTGAGAGAATATAGTATAGAAGTACACAAACGCTTGAATTTTTTTTAATGAATTGTCTGAGGGAGCAACCAATGAATATCATAAAAATAAAAATGTTAGGTATTAACTCTTTTATTAATAACTAGGTAGGTAGGTACCTACTCCAGTACCTACCCTTTTGAATATTTTTTTTTTTCAAAAATTAAAATTATTTTTTTGTTCCTACAGATCTATTAAATTGTAGTAAAACACCATGAACAATAATTCAGGGAGGTTTTTTCCTATCCTAAATGCACATTTTTTTACGATACGAAGATGATGACCTTTACATCTATTACAAACAGTCAATCCACCAATTACGTTTGTTATGGAAGATTCCAGAAAAGTATTGAATGACAAACAGATTGATGTATTTATTTCGGTGAATTTATCATTTTTTACTTCTTTGTTTAACAGCCAACCAGAGTGCCTACTCGTTCTATACATTCCAACTTGTAACCAATAACAAGCGAACCTTCCTTTAATTATCACAAACGGTAAATAACTTTAAAAAAAACGTTTACGTGTTCAGTTCCGCTCGACTATAAACGACCTGTTGCCATTTTATTTAGACGATAAACTGTGTGCATACTCATTATTTGGTCGATTTACCCTTTTGTGAATTTAAAAGATGTGTGCTGTTTTCATTTAAATCATTTTTTTAAACCATCTGATATAGAATTGGTCTTCCACTCTTTTCCGCATGTTTATGTAAGAAAACACAAGTGGCTTTGGTTTGTCTATTTTTTAATGATTGATTGACATGGTTTCGACTTACAAAATCATTGTCAAATTGATTTTACTGCAAGCTGTGTTGTAACTAATATATATGTAGGTACCTACTACCTACATCTTAGTCTTCGAGATTCAAAATGTTTCTTTAAAATGTAACGTTCTTTTTTGGAAAAATAAGGAAAACCGATAGTCTTAGTGTGAAGAAAGATAAGGACAACAGATCGCCTAGTTGTAAGATTTTCCGTGGACCACCCGTCAAAGAATTAGTCTTCTACTCTTTTCCGTAAGTTTTCGAGTGTCCTGTAAAAGACAAGTGTCCTAAAAATAAATATATTATACATTTCAAATTCAGCCATGAGATTTACCATCCACTCTGAATGTATTATTGTTTTTGTGGACACGGAGAGGACATCTTGCGTGTTTATTGCATGCTGCGTAGGTATCTGCTGGCCACCCCGTCTAGTTCAATAAGTGCTAAGAAATCTGAATCAAGTAATGTTGCACTTTTGAGCCATCATTTTTAATTTATTTGAACTCTTATGAAATAAAATGATATACTAATAATTGTATTTTTTTTGTTCGCAGGTAAGCAGAGTTCTCGAGTTCGAATTATGTTCTTCTAATTGAGGTAAATAATATCATTATTTCTACAATCCCATCATCATCATCTCGCCCTTCTCGGGAGCACAGGGCATAAACCAGCCTTCTCCATGCAGAGCCTCTCTGTACCAACTGAGTCAACTATTACCACAACATAGTAACGATGTATTGTGATTGAGGGACGTCTGGGCCATTGGTACCCTAAAAACTAATGGTAAACATACTCGCCTTGAAAGCTAGGGATCGTTGGTTCGATTTTTAGAGAAAGCAGAATGTTTCTGTTCGTTTTTCAGAATTTAATCGATGAGAAGAATAATTCATTGAGACCCTGATAACATACCTGCCTTGTATGACTGGGTGTGTGCGTGTGTGTATATAAATGTATGTGTGGGTGTATGTGCTTGAGCGTGTATGTTGTATCATAGGAGATTAAATAATTAAACAGAGTATGTAAGGTAAATAACCATCGCTGCACTGAGTGAGACAAAGCTAAAAAATTGATTCAGTCTGCCTTGGTGCAGGCTCATGCTCAGTTAGTAAGGTCTTATGATATAGGTACTAATATATTCTCTAAAAATGCTTATATATCGATGGTTTAAATCACAGAAAACGATGTCCACATTTCTACAATTAAAAAAAACAGGTTTTATAAATTTGTTATTCTCAATTAATTAACTAATTTTAAATTAATTCACAAGATTTCCTTGATGGACATGTAATTTTTAAGAATCAAGAAATTCAATATAAATGTATTCTCAAATATCTTATGTGAATATGTTACATCTGTGCACAAAAAATGATAATTTAAGAACATGTGGCATGCGGTTTTTATTAAGTATTTAAGATTGATAGGGTCACAAATGTAGAGGTATTAAGAAGAGCTGGAATGGACAGAGAACTCTTGTTGGATGTGAAAGTGCGCAAGATATCATATCTTGGTCATATAATGCGTGGAGAAAAGTACCACATTCTGCGTTTGATTATGACAGGCAAGATAGAAGGACGTCGAGGGGCTGGCAGAAAGCAGACATCTTGGCTGCGCAATATACGAGATTGGACTGGAATGAGAGGTGTGGAGGAGTTATTCCAGACAGCGCAGAACCGAGACGCCTATGCCAGAGTGATCGCCAACGTCGGGGCACCTGACAGGGCACCTACAGAAGAAGAATTATAAAGTTATAATTGGTAATTATGTCATCAGGACTGACATTGAAGACGTTTCAACCGACCTTGTGCATATATTAACTCGTTTTACCTATGATAATACTTGGCATGTGTCTTTTGTGTCCTTAACCATCGATATATTGTATATTTCAATAATTTGGAATGTTTTAAATCAAAAATAGACAGGTCGATATTAAAAATTTATGTAGAAATAACGATTTTCAATTTCATTATCATTTCCCAATTTTGTTCATGGTAATTATTTAATTCGATCAAAAAAAAGTAATAAAGGAGGAAAAACGGAATGACTATTCGGTATAATAATTCCAATTGTTGTAAAACGAATGTTGAAACATTAGCAATGTAGAATGTGATGATGGTCATAATATAAATTAAATTCACGGATTTATTGAATGTTAGAAACATGACATTTTAATTTCCTCCTCAGACCACTTCAGCCCTTTTACGCACCATTAAACAGAATCAATGGTTTCTCATCTTTCTCTTTCTATCTATATCTCGCTCGTTTCTTCTCTCTCTTGTATAATTATTATTACCGTATTTCACTCTCACTCTCTCTCTCTCTCTCTCTCTTTCCCACAATCTCCATCCACTTCCCATTCTGCGTCTTTCAACAGTCCATGATCAAGGGCTTCCTTTGTGGTTTTTGTTTCACTTTTTCTAGACGTTTCGAGAATTATCGAGAAATGATTTTGGATACAACTTATATTTTCATTTTTTTTTCAATTCATTTTATGTTTTTGTGTTCTGTGGAGTTGCCGACAAAAAATAGTTCACCCCCTTTTTCTGTAAGTTTAAGAGAAAGCTGTAAATGGCACATATTTCTTAAAATATTACAAATAAGTTCTTTTATTTTTCTCAATTAGCTAAAAGCTTGTGTCGTGAAATAGGAGTTTGCCGACACTGGCACATAGCTCGAATGTATTCCTTTTATTGATTCGTTTGTAATCAATGCACAGTAAAGAATAAATAAATAAATTTTAAAAAAATAACCGATTGAGGGATGAGGGGTGCTACCCTTTTCGAGAATTCTCGAGAAAACGTTCAATTCATTACCGTGAATATTAACAGTATATTTATATTGGTAGAACGATTAACAAAAAAAAAAAAAATACTTTTAAGTTCCTTGAGTTTTTGTTATTCAAACATTATTCTACTTGATGGAATGTTTTTATATTTTGTATATTCGGTACATTGGAGAATCGTACTCTTATGAAATGTAATTTTTATGCTATTTCTCGAGAAAGCGAGTTTTACACACCTAGATCTCTTTTTCCATCTATCTATACCATCACGGCACCTAAAATAAGTGGAGTATCCAGTAATTTATCGACCATTCCATTCGTTATTTCTACGCCAATAAAAAATAAGTCATTCAGGATGTGTGACATATCTCATCGCTGCTGAATTGAAAATGTTGTATGTCTAATGAGTGATGTTTTTGTATTTTTTTTAAGATACTCAAAAAAAGAAATTCAAAGATATGAATAATTTAATTTAGACTTTTCTAAAATCTTATTAAATTTTTAGTGAAGAATCCAAACATTTTTTTTTAAATTTTTTTTTTTTTATTTATTCATCATAAACGGCACATTAGCCATTGACAATAAAGGTTTACAAATTAATATCGTTCACATAATAATAGACATTATCTAGACAAAATTATTTTAATAAATATTTTTTTATTATAAATTTTTAGTGGCATACAGAGAAATAAAGAGAAAATTAATAATAAATTGTATTGAAACTTTTTTTGAAATATAATTGTCTGTTATGAGATTTTTAATGAATTGTGATAAAAGTATTAAAATTAAAAATATTTTGAATCAACCTACTAACAATATTATTTTGTAGCTCATTCTACTTCGAATTCCTAAAAAAAAACTATTAGCGTCATTTTATGAGTTTCAGGTAGATGTGCGATATTTATAAATCGTCACGTTTAAGACGTTTAAATTGTTCAATTGAGCACTGCACAATTGTTCAATTCTAGGACATTACGTCTACGACGTGATAATGTATGTTTATTTATTTATCCATTCGTAACTGTACCTTCATTGATTAAATACGTACAATTTAATAGATCAATTCATTCAAATAATGTCAACTCAATAAATAAATTAAATCAATTAACAGAGGTCGAGTTTAGGTACATATCTCAAAGACGCTATCTCTGTACAAGAATATATATATACAAAACAAACTATTCAAGAGTTTGTAAAATAATCAAACACACATACAACTTAAAGATGAATTTTGCCTCCCAAATTTTACTGTTTGGGAGGCAAAGGCATTACATGCAGCTGGTCTGCTGGATACCCCACTTGTGGGATGTGCCGTGATGAGAAAGTATTAGTTGTAGTTGTAGTTAAAATATGAATTAAAACATGGGATTTGTCATCCAAACGTATCGAACATATCCCATTTATATTATTTAGTAGTAAGGTGTTATAAATGGGTATATTTATATATATTGTATAGTCAACTTACACTCCAATCCTCTTAAACCTGCGTCAAATCCCCTTACCTAATCTTATATATTTCAAAATCAATTTACTCTCCGCGAAATTAGATTTTCATGTTCTGGTTTCAGAGAGAGAGAGAGAAGGAATGAGAGAAGAGTGGAATGGATGACATAGAAATGAGAGAGAAATAGTAGGGTAAGATAAGATTGAGGGGGGGGGAGTTCTTAAGCACATGTTTAGACAATAAATATAAACTAGTAAATACCGATGTACATAGGTATGTACTTATCAGCCCTGTATTATATCCATTTAGACTGGTAACTCCCAATAACCTTATTCAGTAAGCTAAAAGCTTGTGTCGAGAAAGGAGAGTTTGCCGGCAACTTAGAGCGAACCATACGCACCTCTTGTGTATGAGGCCAAGACTCTACCTCCAGGGTATCGACGAACTCATAGAAATAAACTATATTTTAAGTATAATTGTCCCAATCCTTCTATATGGCTGCGAGTCTTGGCACTTAACCAAGGCTCAAGAGCGGAAGATACTAAGCTTTGAAAACAAGTGTCTTAGAAGGATTTTGGATGTCAGATGGTATGAACATGTTACAAATGATGCTGTGCGCCGGCGCACCCAGCAGAGACCTGTAATCTCCGTAATACAAGAGAGACGATGGTCCTGGCTGGGACATGTTTTGAGAATGCCCAATTATAGTTGGCCAAAAAGAGCACTGTTCTTCCATCCGCAGGGGTTCCATAGGCCCGGGCGTCCCTCTTTCACAATACACCGTTCCTATGACAACGATATCAGGGCGCAAGGAATGTCGTGGGAAGAGGTGACGCAATTGGCGCAGAGACGCTCTGAATGGAGGAGGCTGGTTTCTGCCCTGTGCTCCCGAGAGGAGCGTTGAGGACGATGATGATGATGATGATAATTGTTTATTTATTTACTTCAACATAACACGGCTAAAAGCCTTCAACAAAATTATTTCAAAAAACATGTAGACATTTCGTAGATCACATAACACTCTTTTTATCATAAAATTAATTATATTTATCTAATATATCGTTTTGCGATATGTCGGGCACATTGCAAGAAGAGAGCATGAAAATCTGGAAAGATTAATTATAACTGGGGCTGTAGAAGAAAGGCGTGGAAAGGGCCAAGTACCAGCAAGATGGAGCGACCAAATTAAAGAGGCCACACAGAGTTCACTACACGGGGCCTTGTACATGGCGGAAGATCACTCAAGAAAGAGACAGATGGTCTACAGAACAAGCCATGATGGTCACCATCCACAGGATTGAGAGACCGACGGAGATGATGATGCTGATATAATCAAATGCACCTAACGTAACATAATATGCATAGAAAATTCACACAGTTTGAGCTAGTCCCAAACTCAGAAATGAATCTTGTATTATGGGAACTAACGCAACGCAAAGTACCTACTCATAATAGGTACAAGAAAACGTAAAATGTATCGATAGTTTTGTTTTCCACTGATATATTTTGAGTAGTCGATAGGAAAAACAACATAACTTTCACAAAATGTTATTTTTACTATTGAAGAAGTTTTATCGGAATACGAGATCTGTCTACGTTTCCGCAATATCTTGTCGTATATTGTTTTGTCATAATTTCTTTCGCGTCCGTCTTACGAAAACAAGTCGCAAAAGGTCAGAAGAACAAATCTAGGTCAAAGTTTATACTTTGGTACCTAAACACTTATGATACAAACATATTATTTATTATTTTGATTTAAAACAATTTGCAAAATATTATTTGCCACCTAACGTATTATGAATTTATTTTCATTATTTCATGTTCGATTTATAATACACGTATTGAGTCTAACGACTGTACCATTTTTAAGAGATTTCCACGATGCTTACTTTTGATCTGTTATTATTTGAAATTATTAACACAAATAATACCCTCCTCGTATCAATTTTTATTTATTTACAAAGTATTTATATAATGTTCTTTCTTCTTCACTTTTGACATATGCAAATACAAAATTAAATAATTCCGAAAACTTCCTAATCCCTCATAAACAACCCCCCACCTCTCTAATAACAGATAACTTACTTACTTACTGTTAGCCTTCTTCTCTCCTCTGCTGGATAAAGGCCTCTTCAAAACTTTTTCACAGATTTCTACCAACAACCCCCCACCTCTTAAGAAACAGAGAACACTCATTTAGATATAATATTTATATGCGATTATGTATTATCTTTATTTTGGATAAAATGTATGTATGTAAATAAGTTACGATGGTTTGGACATGTGGAACAAATGGATGAGGAATAAATGACAAAGAGAATGTATTTACTTGTCTGAAAGAAGTGTTGTGAGGAAGTGCGGGCATTCGGGAACCACGTGGATTGATCATGCGAATCAAATTCTCAAGGAGGGCCGTGTGTCAACAAACAGCAACCATCTTTATGATTGTGTTTGAAGCTGTTGACAATCTGTCGTTGATTGTCAACCTGAAACACTAAATGACGCCAGAGAACCATATTTTTCTCTTATTTGCAGCGTTGCTTTGGCCAGTGAGTGAAAATATTAAGAATATCTTCAATATCTTCACTCAAGGAGGTGTAAAAAATCCTAAAATGCTTATCATTTTGTCAATTAGATGCTTATAACATGTGCAAAGCCGGGCTCAACTAGTCTAGTATAAAATTAAATAAAAATATTTGAATTTGGAAAGTAAGCATATTCTCTGAAGCAAGTCAAGATTATACGATTCAGGAAAGTTTCCTTACGATTCATAAAGGAGAATTTGTACGAATTTTATGATCGGAGAATTCCCTTACATAGCTGCCGCTGAGAATAATACGGGGGTCCAAATTATTACATTGCTAAATTTATTTTTACAGAAGTGTTCCATAAATATCGTACATTATTGAGATTAAGGATTCCGAATGCAGTTTCCTGAATGAAAACTTCTGGAAACATCCAGATATTGTGATTATATTCTTCTTATATAATATTATGTTTTAGCTAAGTCATTTCGAAATTGTCCATTGTTATCAAAATGACAGAACTCGAAAATGCTTTGAAATATGTGGTTAGTACCTACGTAAAATTTAAAACTTTAACCTATTATTAAAAACACACAAAACATTTAACTACTGATTGCTATCTCACTCTTTTTCATAAGTTTTCGAGTGTCCCATAAAGGCGGGTATTGTAAAAGACATTTTACATCTCCAATTCAGCGATGAGGTTTGCAACCCATCCTGAATCTCTTTAGTTATGATATGCTATGATGGTGTAGTAGTAATATTGTTTTTTAATTAACATGCCAAAGGCCGTTGTGAATATTTTAATGAAAAATAAATAAATTTATTTAGTTAGTTCCTTGAAAATTTAAGAAAGGACGAAAAAAATATTTTTCTCCTCTCTCGGATAAGGGTTGTAGCTTATATTTTCAAATCGCATTTTATAAGTCCAGTTAACAATAAATTTATTAAATAATTCAATATTATTTGTTAAGATGAATGGAAAAATCTTTAAAAATACAGATATCGTGTTATTATAAAAAAAATGTGTACTTTCGGGTTTTGTTTTTGATTTTATTTTTTATCGGCCATTAGCACGTTGGCGGCTATCGATCCGTACGTACGTACTATCACTTTGCATAATATCAATATTGTTTGCCTAGGTTATACTAATATAAGTGTGAAATCTACTTAAAAGTTTTCAATACAAAACGTGTCCTATCATACCTAATGCCCGGGCCCGGATATATCCCGCAGTATATTTATAATACCGCGTTTGAAGAATCCCATACAATTTTTGTACATATCTTCGTATATTTTATAATATGATATCAAAAATCATATATTTTATTCTTTTATACGCATATGGATACTGTTTATTCGTAGAACACCTCACGCTAGAATCTTGAGTACAGTTTGCATATGGGATATATTTGACTTCATTTGAAAACCTACCAAAGACATAATATTATTTTTTCTGTATTCATTTCACATATTGTCATCGATAAATTTTATACATCAAATTCTACAGCTCATACTTCACAATACTAAACCATCATGACATATCCCACAAGTAGGGTAGCCAACAGACCAGCCGCATGTTTTAAACTTGCATGCTGTCCTCTCCGTTCCAACAAAAAAATAAGGACATTCTGGATAAGTGGCAAACTTCATCACCGAATCCAAAGTCTATAACACCTGCCAAATATTTACTCTAACGATTTCATTTTTATTATTCATTTATTAATATCAGTGCTCCTCTTGACACGCGTCCAGTATTGGATAAAACCTCCCTCTTAAGCCTCCATAATCCTCTGATAAATGTAGGTATCTTTATTCCATTACAGGCCTGAAAAGTTAAATACCATCGTAATGCTGTCTAGGGTCTCTTGCATTAGATGATGGGTGACTTGGTATTTAGGTTTCGGTTGATTATCTTATCCTTATTGCAGCTGGTAGGCGGTTACTATATTATCCCATACGATGCAGCCCACGTGGGTTTAGATTTATCAACACCGGGCCATACGAAAAATAAAGTAAAGTTAGTTTATCATCCTGTGTTAAATTATCACCAGCAGATATTCAATCTATTATTTTATAAATAAAAAAGACATTTTTCAACAAATTTAATTGCAAATATTTATAATGCGAGAGTCTAAGCATTATAGTCGAAATATTTTTAAGAAGTTTAGTTCAAAATAAAGATATGAGCTTGTTAAATGCATCCTCGCAGTATCAGTGTTATATTTGTCTTTACACTGTCCGTAGAACAAACATCTCGGACACGTCCGAATTTAAACATGATCGCGCTCGGATATCGATGCATATTATATGAGCAGAGATCACATATTTCCTAGCTGAAGAAATGGAGAAAAAGAAAACGTTTGAAGATGGAAATTTTAGAATCAAAATGTCACGGCTTAGTATGAGAACATTGACACAGGAATTTGAAACGTATTTATATAGTTGAAGAATTATAACTTCTTGATTTCAATATGCTCCTTTCTATTTTTTCTTATGTTCTGAAAGTACAATTTTATTTGTTTGAATTAGTTGTATCTTGTGTGAGAGATTTTAGATTTCTGTGTTTGTTTTGTGTGTTATTGCTGAAGCGTGCACTTTTTGGATGTAAGACTTTTGAAATATTATAATGTTTGTTATGTTCCCCGCCCCTGATATACCACTTTTTTTACTCCCTGGGTGTCATTCATTACTAAACTTGTGTATGTTTGTAATGGCGTATTCATTTCATGGGTGAATGTTTTTATCTTAATTTTGCACATAACATCTTGCACTAGTAAGTAGGATTTCCAGCGGACCAACTACTTGCAAAAAACATGCAATTCGTACCATTAAAAGTAGGTATAGCTATTTGAAATTGGTGGCATAGATTCTCGTTAAATTATAATATTTAATATTTGAAAACGTGATGGTATCCGAATATGTGCCTATTGTTTACCGGGCACTGCACGGGCTATTACCGGGGACTCTACGTAATATGTTAAACTCTTGACTTATTATTCACAAACTTGAACTAATCGGCAAACTTATTAAATGTTTTGCTATTCTCTGTTTATATAAAATTAACATTTCATTGAACCTGGATTAATCCAAGGAATATAAGTAATTCCGAATTCATTAGTAGGTTAGTAAGTCTTCAATTTTGTGAAGAGTCGATCTGCTGCGTAAAATAATATCAAAGGAATAATATTGTATGATAAGGAGTATGGGGAAGTTGTTGTATTGTATGTAACTTTACTTATATTTTATTTAAGTTTGCAGCTACACGACGAAGCCAAGTTTCTTTTTGAACTCTGTATCGGCGGCAATGTTTTATTCAGCTTTTACGCCAGAAGTGAATTACTTTGTATGTTATTTTGTTCGCTAAAAAGTAATAAAAATATTTAAAACTCCTTTGTATGCTGCTCAAAGGACACCCGTTGAATATGAACTGGATGCGAAAATCTATGATTCCATGCGAAAGATTTTAAATTTTATTGAATTTTCTTGGGCTCATTCACTGATCACCAACTTTCGCGATATTCGATCGACTTTTGAAAAAATCTTTAAATCATTTATTTATTCCTCTCTTTTAACTCTATTTATCTCTTATTCTATTTTTGTACATTTCTTTCTCTTAAGTTAGCTACTGTCACATTTTATAATTATTTCGCGAAATTAAGTATTTTCACGAATGAATTATTTTATCGTATGCTTAAAGTAGGTAAGAAATGCCTATTATGTGGTCAATAATTCTGGTTATAATATATTTTTAATTCAAAAAATTATTTTTGGCCATAACAAAAACAGGGAGCTCTTTGTTTAAGTAATCTTTTATAGAATAATTTAGGGAAATTTCAAAATTGATTGGAAAATTTTCGCAGTTAATGAGCACGTGTTCTAAGTATGTACTTCACAAAAAGAAAAAGCACAGAGCAGCTTTTGAATATTCAGTTTTTGACCTAGTCTATGTGGATAACAATGGATTTGCAAATTATAAATAAATATGAACCATATGCACTAGGTTTCTCTTTTTAAATTGTATTTTACGCCCTATGACATTAAACAAGTTTTTTTCAGTTTATTGCTAGGTATACTTTTAGTGAAATTTCATACAATGATTAATATGAAATTTAAGCTCTGAATCACTATCATCATTTTCTGCCCATCAATACTCCTTCTCGGAGCACAGAGCGAATACCAGCTTACTTCATTAAGAGCACCTTTGCGCAAATTGAATTTTCAATACCAGCAAAATTTCCATCGATTTAATGTCTGCAAATGATAAATTGCAAAGTCATTTTATTAAAACATAACATTGCATAGACAATTCATACAAGTCGAGCTAGTCCCAAACTTAAATATGAATCATGTATTTTGGGACTAACATTATAATTATAATCGCTCTTTGTAATTATAATAGTCTTGCTTATTTTTTTATTTATTTATTTATTTATTTATTTATCAATTCACGGCCTGGGCCTTTTACATATAAATATTAACATAACTATAATAAGTACACAAACAGTATTGACACACACAACACACAAAATGGACAATAAAATAAGAACCACAAATGAATAAAAATTCAAACATAGGTACATTGGGAAAACGAACGGATTTTTTTTTTTTTTTTTAGATTTTATATGTCAACTTGATAATATCTTTTACATAGTCAGCATGAAATATTTTTAACAAAACAAATGAGATGTCAAAAAATACAAGTAATTTAAATAGATGTCAAAAATTAAAAGTAAAAAGTCAAAGGTATGTAATATTATTAGACCACCTGAGGAATGTCAGTCAATAAAGAAAAGTCAAGAACAAGATATAAAATAATTTAAAGTGGTCGATATGTTGAAATGTTAAAAGGTTAAGATATCTAATAAGCTATTTAGTGTCAATTCATAAGGGTAAAAACAATATACCGAACAAAGATATAAAACATCGCGGAATTCTGATATTGAAAATTCAATAAATAATCCATAGACAAACAACAAACCACAACTGCCCAATGTCAATTTATACACTTAAATATGTTATAACTTCACGTTTGAATTTGAGGAAATTGTCAATAAAAATATCCGTGTTATCCCCGACCAAGTTTCCCAGTCTATGAAGTCTATTCATAGGAGAGTGGAAGGTGTAATTATTTTTAGTGTTAAACTCTCGAAATAACACAGATTGTCTGGTACTTCTGGTCGGAACATTAAATTGGATCATTTCGATCAGTTCTGGAGAGTCGATTGCACCATTCAGAAGTTTGTGCAGGAAGCAAAGATCAAACATAATTCTTCGACTCTCCAAACTGAGGAGACCGAGCTCATGCATTAGAACTGGGTAGTCAATATCTTCGACAGGTATCCCTAACTTGAAATTCACAAGCCTCAAGAACTTTCTCTGTATTCTCTCCACTGCCTTGATATGTATAGCATAATTTGGTGACCATATTGTAGTGTTATATTCCAGTAAAGGTCTTACAAGTGAAACAAAGATCAGTCTATAAGACTGGATAAATTGGAGGTCGGTTGTCAGTCTAAAAATAAAGCCAAGTGTTCTCATTGATCTACCGACAATTTCCTCGATATGTAGGTTATAAGTTAGATCTTCAGAGAAGGTAATGCCTAGATCCTTCAAACTAGCGACGGAGTCAAGTGTTACACTATCTATCGAGTAATTGTATGTAATTTTAGTTTTAGTTTTATGGAATCTGATGACCTGGCATTTAGCTATGTTGAGATGAAGTTTGTTTTGTATACACCAGTCATTCAGAGAATCTAAATTATTTTGCAAAATTATACAGTCATCAGCACTCTTTATAGATTTATATAACTTAAGATCATCCGCGAACAGTAACACCTCTATTTCTCCGAAGATCTCAACTATGTCGTTTATAAATAGATTAAATAGAATTGGCCCCAAGTGCGATCCCTGCGGTACACCACTATATGCATATATTGTATCTGAGACACAATCGCCTACCTTTACTTTGAGAGTCCTTTTTGTGAGATAGCTCTCAATCCAATGAAAGAAAACTCCGTCGACTCCGTATCCACGTAGTTTATTTATCAGCCACGTAGTTTATTATTATGAAATAATTCGTGTAGTAGTGGTTGCATACGCCCAGGAGCAGAAAAATATCTACCTCGTCTTCCTAAATTTGATCATGACAAACAATTTTCCCTATTTTTTAATAAAACACCAATAGTTACTTCTTTTACAATACTTTAATGTCTTTCAAAAATCTGAAAATGTGAGCAAAAGCTCTTGAAGACCGGCCTCATGATCAAAGTCTTATGGGAGGTTATATCTGTACTTATTACGAGTATATTCGTTAAAGCTTCGTGAACTTCCTCCAAATACCATCGAATCAAACCATCAACTTAGTAGGTGTGTAGCTTTTATATTTATTTGTAATCTCCATCATGATTTTCACCCTCTACCGGATTGAAAAGCGTTTTAGCATTTATTTTCACACATGATTTACCGATCTTGAAATTATTTTATTTACTGGACAAAATGAGATAAAGACATTTAGAATGTGCGGCGTCCCTCGACATTGCTATAATTATTATGGCCATGTTGAAATTTTCTTGAAGTACCATCGGCGTCAGTGCGTAGTTAGGGATGAAAAGTTTTGAATGTGTTTCCAGGCATTCGAAATGAATTTTCAGTTTAAATCCATTTCATAGTTAAACCCTATTCACACAGTTCAATTTCAACTAAATAACGAAGGACAGTAATTGAGTCGTATCATCAATTTTTTGATAGCATATTCAATGAAGTCAATCAACTAATGGTTATCCATGTCAGTCTTTTTATTGCAATTCGTAATAGATATTTCTGTTCAGACATACATGTGAAAACAGTAATACTTATTGATTTTTTTACGATTCTAACGTATTATTTATATGTCACTTGAATTTGGATACTTTAACATTAAAATGCAGAAGAAATTTATATTATTTATTCATTCGCATTTTTGACATTTATATTTTAATTCACTTTTGAATAGAAGTTGTAAAACAAAGTTGTTTCTTACCAGACTATTTATGGAAACTGTCATGATTTACCCCCCTTTTTGAACTAAAGATATAACTTTATGGTATGAAACAATTATAAAAAGGATGAACTTAAATATACCTTATTAATAAATTAAAATTTCAACTTTATGTCTCTATATATTTTGTCTTTCGATTCGTTCGTGATTCTGGTTGCACAACTAAGGTTGATCAATCAAAATTGAGTTTTGTAAATATTATTTCACTAATAATAATATGTTCATTGTTCAAGCCTCTTGCTATGTAGTTTCAAATATTCATAAAAATTAATAGAACACGTTACAATTCAGAAGTTTTAGGTATACATATACTGTATTGTATGTTTTGCAGACCCAAAATTCCTTTTATATTATTATTGTATTTCTATTTCTGTATTTCTAGGATGATTGTTGTTGTTTGTCTCTTTCCCTCCGTGCCTATTTTGTTTATTTCGCAAACAAACAAACGGCAAACAAATTAAACACAACAAATAAACATAATAATGAGTAGTGTTACTCCTGCTAATGTATTCAATGAACAATAACGACACTTAAAAGCTAAAGTTGTTTGACTAGTAGTATAGGTATCTAGTAAGAGGAATGATAATGAAGTGTAGAGCGATTTGACTAGATACCGGATAGTAAATATCCGCTGCAATACTTACCGAATATTCGGTCACTGTCATTAGTTGCTTGGTTTACTGTATAAGATGTCTTTTTTTATGACTAGGCATATCTTATTTTTGTGCCTTAATATTGTATACATATGAGATAGGGACTAAGTCGCTAACACTTGCGAATAAATGAGAACTGAGATGCGTATAGAATGTCATGAAGAGACAAATTCTTGGCATTTACGTGAGAGATAAAATAAGAAAGGAAATCATCCAACAAAAGACAAAAACGTTGGAATTGTTGATGAAATTTCTTAGCTATAATTACAGTGAGCTGGTCAAATGGTAAAGCGAGAGGATCGCAAGTGAACTTCCAGAACTTTTGAATAGAGACTTTGGTAGAACAGAAAAAGTGAGGGAAGAACTAAAAAAATAAGTCGGTAATAATATTGTCCAGATGATGAGAAAATATAATTTATTGTTTCTCTAGATCAGAAAGTATATTTTTTATTGAAGAGACCTGTATCCAGCAGTGGAGAGACAAGGATTTGCAGTAAGTAAGTAATACTTTAATGGAGTTACAAGGTTTTTATGACAAATCAATCTAATGACAATCTATTTATTTATTAATACATTGAACGATCATTAAAGACTTGGACAAGAAATCGAGTAAAAATACATTTACAAAAAAATTACGGATTTTTGTTTCATCTTTAATTTAATAATATATTGAAGGCTGAATGTTTTCAAAGAGTTTTAACTATTTGTGTTTGCCAAGAGTGTCAATCTTGAGGAATGATGAAACTTTTTGGAGGACAGAATAAATTCTACTGAGTAATATGTAAAATATTTTGTTTTTGAAGAATCTTTGAATTTGAACCTTTGATGTATTCATGAAAAGTTTGACTTCACAATTAAGAAAAACAATTTTAAGGGATTTAAGGAGTTTTGAACTATAAATCATATTTTCGCTATTCAATCATCATCATCATCATCGCCCTCAACGCTCCTCTCGGGAGCACAGGGCAGAAACCAGCCTCCTCCATTCAGAGCGTCTCTGTGCCAATTGCGTCACCTCTTCCCACGACATTCCTTGCGCTCTGATATCGTTGTCATAGGAACGGTGTATTGTGAAAGAGGGACGCCCGGGCCTACGGAACCCCTGCGGACAGTGTTCTTTTTGGCCAACTATCGTTGGGCATTCTCAAAACATGTCCCCGCCAGGACCATCGTCTCTCTTGTATTACGGAGATTACAGGTCTCTGCTGGGTGCGCCGGCGCACAGCATCATTTGTAACATGTTCATACCATCTGACATCCAAAATCCTTCTAAGACACCTGTTTTCAAAGCTTAGTATCTTCCGCTCTTGAGCCTTGGTTAAGTGCCAAGACTCGCAGCCATATAGAAGGATTGGGATGATGCACGCATTGAACAAGCTACATTTTGTCCTGATGCTGAGTCCAGACGCCTTCCAAACTTTGTTCATGTTGTTGAAAGCCCCGCTAGCTGCTCCTATGCGGATTGGTAATTCCGACCGGAGATCACCCTCTGGCGTTATGGTTGCTCCCAGGTACCTGAATTTACTAACCTGAGATATTTGGGAATTTCCAACCATTAGTGGGATGTGAGTACTCGTGCATGTACTATTACATATGTACTCCGTTTTACCAGCGTTGATACGAAGGCCAAGGCGCAAAGAATTTTCATAAAGAGCATTAGCGTTGCACTGTAATCCGTCCACAGATGTATCAAAAAGGGCTAGATCATCCGCATATTCAAGATCGTGCAGCACTCCCACAGACGTCTCATTGTTTTCACGCTGTGATAAAGGCACACCGCCAGGGCCCAGAATAGATTTTCTGAGCAGGTAGTCCATAATTATGGCAAAGATAAAAGGTGCCAATACACAGCCCTGCCGGACTCCAGTGGTGATCCTGAAGGTGTCAAAAGCTTTTTCGTAGTCAATGAAGCAACATAAATTATATATACATCCCATTACGCCACTTTTCTTTCTAGGTAGTCATATAAAGGTGTAGAGCCACTTGCATACACTTTTTACATCCGTCATTGTCAAAAATTTCCTCGAACATGCTCTTCTTTCCAATTTGCCAAAAAAGTATCAAAAAAGAATCTGGTAAACAAACATATTACTCATAATATCTTGAATTTCATCTTTGGATGGCCACATCACCGTGAACCATTCCTCTCAGCATATTAATATCTGTGATCTAATGGTAAGAGCACTTTATTCGTAATGCAGTGGTGCTGGATTTGATTCCTAGTAGGTGCGGATGGTTGGACGAAGTCGCTATTCAGCGATGAGTTACATAAGTCATCGGCTCTGAAAGGATTGATATTAGAGAAGTATAAAAGAGATTTGTAGAGTTAGTGAATGTTACCACAATGTAAAGCGCTTAAACTAGCCTTAGCCGATTCGTAAGTGTCGAAACACCCAAAACTCTCTCTCTCTATCTTGCAAGTG
This sequence comes from Athripsodes cinereus, assembly GCA_947579605.1. NCBI lineage: Eukaryota > Metazoa > Arthropoda > Insecta > Trichoptera > Leptoceridae > Athripsodes > Athripsodes cinereus. The sequence continues at coordinate 2,825,564 of OX388321.1, forward strand.
ATGCATATTTTGTGATACATATCATATAATATTTGAAAGTACGCGAAACAGATGCTGCCTATAAAAGTATTGGTTGTTATTTTGTACCTGATTATTTTTGTAATCAAGATTTCGAAAGTACATAATATTGTTCTAATAATGGAATTGGTAAATAATAATACGTACGTACCCAATATTTATTATTACTACCCGAACAACACTCGTAAAAGTAGTCGATACAAATAGATATTTAGTACCTGATAGTTATAACAGGTATTATGTGTCTGATACTTATAACAATAACAGAATTTTGTATGTTGGAGCGAAATTAAACTATGTCAAATTTTGACTTAAGTGTAATAGTATTTTTAATGGCATATATTCACATTACAAAAATATATCAATAATCGACTCATATTTAAACGTCTTACGGGTTGTGATGTTCCTAGATAAAGAAAAACGTATGTTTGGAGTCAAAAAACTTTATTAACACCACTAAAAAAAATACTCTACGCGCGAGAACGCTTTCAACAAGTATCCTGTCATTCTCAAGCGCAATGATGCCCGTTGAAACCTTGGTCGCGCGTAGAACAGTTTTTTAGTAGTATAAGTTTTTAACTTCAATCATTCGTAATAATGTTTAGAAACTACCACAACCTTACGCCGCCAAATAAAAAAATAAAAAAAACGGTCTTGATTTTTTGATAAAGCGAAACATCGGTGTTTTAACTTCATACTGTTGAGTTTCAAAAAATGTGAAAGTAACATATAGTTAATTTGTCAGGAATTTGTATTTACGATGGTTAAAAACTTTAAAAGGGTGCACTGAGCAATGAGGTCTTGTGACATAGAATATTTTCACATCGACATAAAGGGGTAGGTACTCACAAATAGATGTTTTCTCATTTTTTCATTGTTAACTTTTATTCTTAGAATATAATAAATGTATCTATACAATGTTTCGATTGCGAATTGAATGGAAAAGATATTAATAGAGTGATATTAGATTTTTTCAACGTTCCTTCGGTACATTGAGTTTGCTTGTTATTAAAATACAAAAAGTTTTCAACGTGACATCTTTGAAGCCTTGTTCGCACTTGGCAAATAGGTGATTTAGTCGAGTGACGAGTAATTTAGTAACTAAACGTGTCCGAACGGCAATATTTTAGTAATATAATCACTTACTAAACTACTTCACTAAATACTCAATTCATTTGACTCTATTTTCCGGCGAATAAAGCCCCATCCCCCCGCCCCGCAAACTATCCACTAAAGAAGTGCGAACCTGTCAAATTAGTCTAGTCAATTATTTCATAACTCCGAATTTCTGAAGTATTCTTTATGATATTCTAATGCTGATTCTTTCAGAAGAGAAGTAGTTCCTTCTAATCTAAGTGAAGAGAATGTATTTATCTGTAAGAGAGGGTGTGAGCAAACGTGGACGTCCGATAACTACGTGGCTGGAACACGTAACGTAGATCAAATTCTCAAGGATGGTCGCGTGTTGAATAAAGAAAATTGCCGTAAAATGCCGAGAAATTGAATAAATGTGGAAAGTGAAAGAAGTATGTTAAGAAAGGTTAATATGGAGTTATTTTCTCTCTGCCTACCCATCTTGGGAAACAGCTTAAAGGTATATGATAGTATAGTAATATAATATTGTACATATTTTACTACTTTACAATTTTTACGCATTATTTAAAATTGTTCCAAATGTAAAACGGAATAGTTTCTGTGTTGAAGTTGATAATATTTGATGATTCAGAGTACATACATCATGAGATTCAAAGTGCTGAGAGCTGATTTGTTCGAAGGAACTTCTTCTTCTTCGATGGCCCTACAGCTCATATCAAGCCTTGGCCTCCATCAGCCCTGTTCGAAGGAACATGCTTTCCATAAAGAATCCCATATATGTAGTTTCTGTCATAGTGTTTTTTTATTGTATCTTAGGTATATATTGATTGTTTGAAGTGTGATTTTTTTAATGTTATTGTACTTTAAAGGCTTTTTAAAAGGTATTTGCTGTTGTGTTTATTTATATATTTATAAATAAATAAATTAGTTCGTCGGCAGCCTGGAGCTAGAGCCTCGGCCTCGTGAACGAGGGGACCGTGTTTCGATACCAGGTGTCGGCAAACTCCCCTTTCACGACACAAATTTTTAGTAGCTTACTCTGAAAGGTGTATAAGATTGTATTTGGGTTTATAACAAAACCCAGATATATATTTTAAAAATAAACAATCCAATCGATTCAATGGACGACTTATTATCTTGAAATATTATGATCAATGGACGACAGTATCTACAGATGACATAAGTCTCCGTATTAATTCTTGAGTCAGATTTATAGAGCATTATTTTATTATTTACCTACACACAGAAAACATTCAAATACACAAACAGAGTGATTGAAATATTATTTATTAGACATGATAACGTAACAGAAATTCTCCCCTGTTTCACATATTTTTCTTTAAATAAATAAATATTATAGGTACATAATATATTTTTGTATTTATTGGTATTGATAAATGTTATTATAAAAATAAAAACATTCATACATAATTTAAAAAGAAATTTGTGCGTTTATGTGTTTACATTTTTAATATTTTTATTATTTTAAGAAATTGTTATTTAAATATGGCATTTCTTGTAATGTGTTTTTCTTCTTCTCAGAATAAAACGTATAATTTTTTCTGTTTTGAATGTCAAAGGAAAAGTTTTTGGTATTTGCGATATTGTGAACATACCCATTCTTATTGATCAATATTATTATAGTTGATGACATTTTTGTTATATGGACAGGTAGTGATAGACAGCTTGATAATTTTTTGTCACATATTAATAAACTCCATAATAATATTAGGTTTACTGTAGAACATAATGATAATAATGTTTTGAATTTTTTGGATTTAACCATTAGTGTAAATAATTCGAAATGTGAATTTGATATTTATCGTAAGCCTACTCATACAGATTGCGTGATTCCAGCAGACTCAGAAAGTCCTATTTCTCATAAATTAGCTTCGTTTCACTCTATGATATATAGAGCGCTTAAAGTTCCTCTTAATGACACGAATTTCAAAAATTATGTTTATATGTACTACAACCACTTTAATTTTTAAAAAAACACTACCGGTTTCAACGCTCAGATGCGTCATTGACGAGTGTTATACTAAAACTAAATATATACTAGAACTGTTGATGATTAATTAGTTAGGGAAGGGTGGGGGCGTTAGAGTGGGAAAATTATCAACATTATCAAACAAATTGCTGTTAACAATAAGTTTGATTCAAACCTAATCGATAAATTACTTCGAAAGAAAGAATTTAACATTATAACTAAAGAATACATTTATTCTGTTGCTTCTAATAATCCAAATAAAGACAAATCATATAGAAAAATAATATTTATGAGTGACGTCACTCCGAAAGTATGTAACATATTATTATTTTTCTATATGATTTGTCTTTATTTGGATTATTAGAAGCAACAGAATAAATGTATTCTTTAGTTATAATGTTAAATTCTTTCTTTCGAAGTAATTTATCGATTAGGTTTGAATCAAACTTATTGTTAACAGCAATTTGTTTGATAATGTTGATAATTTTCCCACTCTAACGCCCCCACCCTTCCCTAACTAATTAATCATCAACAGTTCTATTAGCCTGTCGTTCTCGTTTCTCGTTTCTCGTTTCTATAGTTCGTCGTTAGCCTGGAGGTAGAGTCTCGGCCTCGTGAACAAGGGGTCCGTGGTTCGATCCCAGGTGCCGGCAAACTCCCCTTTCACGACACAAGCTTTTAGCTTACTGTGAAAGGAGTATAAGGTTGTATTTGGGTTTATAACAAAACCCAGATATATCTTTTTAAAAAAAAAAAAAGTTCTATATTATATTTAGTTTTAGTATAACACTCGTCAATGACGCATCTGAGCGTTGAAACCGGTAGTGTTTTTTTAAAAATTAAAGTGGTTGTAGTAAATAATAAACTAATTCTTTAATTACAAATGAAATACATAAAAAATAATACATAAATCCTTGATAGGGTTTTTGGCTGCTCTACATTTATATTAGGTAATGTATATATCAAAAAATTATGAAAGAAATGTTTAATAAAATGTCGTGAAATGTTAATTAAAACAATACATTTTATTTTTCCAGAAACTTATGAAAGTATGGATTTCTTAGAAGAATTATTTCAATTTTTTATCAAAATTTTTGTTCAACTTATACAAATGCTAGACATGCATAAATACAATCCTGTTGTAGGGGTTTTTTAGCGTTAATTTCCGCTATATTTCGTTTTTTATTTATTTATTTAGTTTGAGTCGTTGAGCATCCAGCAATGAATTGGTCTCCAACTCATTTCCTAAGCTTTTGAGTGTTTGAAAAAAAAAGACATTGTACATTTCAAATTCAGTGATGAGGTTTGCAACTTCTCCTGAATTTGTACAGAGAGAAGACGGCCTGCATGTTTTTTACATGCAGCTGGTCTGCTGACTACTCCACATATGAAATATGCCGTGATAGTGTATGTAGTTGTAGCAGTATTTAAAGAGACTATTATATTATTTGTTTATTTATTATGAGGCATACAACACATTTTTGATGCACATAATCAGATAAATAAGCAAAATTCACACAAATAATCAAACATCCGAACCATGCACACGACATCTGTAGATACATGCATTTTATCTCGTACAGACATCTCGCAAATACTCACAGATACATTTAACAATCACATTTTTATAATTTATTCAATGCTGTAAATGCTTTCCTTCCCCTTCCTTTTCTTCCTTCATGAGCGCTTCATTACTGTTTTAGTTTTTTTCTATAAACTTATAGTACCTGCAGGGCTACTCTTGACACAATCTAAATACGATCTTAATCTAGTCTTGATCTAAATCATACGACGCACTAAAGGATATGGTCAAAAATACCGCGCTATCGAGATTTGTATGCACGTATTTTTGACTAATAGTCACTTCGCGCGTCGTATGATTAAGATTAAGATCGTATTTAGATTTTGTCAAGAGTAACCCTACTGCTTATAATTTTTGTTCATGTATAATCATTTTAATTAAGCAATAACTCTATATTATTTTTCAAAAATATGTACCAAAACGAAAATTTGTATTATGAGTATTACTGAAAACTGTTTTGGTTTATTTCGTTTGTAACTCATATTTTGTAATATTTATTGTTAAACTGTTTAATTGCATGAAATTAAATATAGTAAAATAAAAAATACTTTAGTACTTACCTATATAGATACGAGACAAACAACATAATATATATCGGTGACGTGTACACAAACATTGTGTCGATTTGATGTTTTTTGTACATACATATTTCGAAGACCAAGTTTTTGTGCAAAGGAAAAGTGCACTTGTCACTTCATATTGTTCACATGCGTCGTGGAAAAAAGGATGAGTCAATATTTACACATAAGACACCATATTTCAATATAAAACAAGTTCATATTGAAATATACATATTATAACGTTACGCGGATTTTGTTTTGGCTCTTCTGTGAATAATCGTTAATAGTTTCGAATCATCCTCTTTTTCCTTTCGCACACAGAAATAGGCACCTAATAGAAAAAGTACCTACATAACATACATCAGCTGTTTTTATGTAGGTACATATTATTACTATTATTGACCAGCATAATAATACGAGGTCATAAGACTTTATTGCTCGCTGCTATTATTGGTACATAGTACCCTGTCCCAGAGAGAATAGTGAGTATGGATGAATGGACGAAAGGGCTAGTATTATGTACATAGTAACTGCCTCCTATTTATTTGTATTACATGAAGCTCATTGAACATACTACATATTATACATATGTACGATTTGGGATGAAATGGGCTATTGTCGCTACAACGGATACCGGATAACCGCTATTCGGTGAAAGAATTTCTAGATTTGTCCTCTCGTTTTATGTATGAATGCAGCTCACAATTACAGAAAATGAACGATATTATGGATTGCCTTTTGTATGAAATTAATCTCGATTGATATAACCTAAATGAATTAATAATATACCGTTGAATTACCCTATAGCCAGAATGTCAAATACAGGTGAAATCTCGTTATAACGAAGCTGAAGGGACTGAGTAAATTGTTTCGTTATACTGAAAATTCGTTATAATGAGTACTATACAATATTGTCATAAAGGTACCTACTTAATTATGTAGGTATATCTACATAATTTAGTAGGTACCTTTCTTCATATAATGAAGAAAGACGAACCACACTGGCGGAATGGCAGCAAGTATGAAACCAGGCATCTAGCGGAAGATGAACTTATCGTCTGATAAGGGAGATCGAGCCTTGGCTGAACAGAAAGCATGGAGAAATAAGCTTTAGAATAACGCAGTATGTGACTGGTCATGGTGTTTTCGGCAAATATCTCCGCAGAATACAAAAGGCCCCAACAGAAGGGTGTATGTACTGTGAGAAGGAAACGGATAACCCTGAACATGCCTTGTTTGCGTGTACGAGATGGCAAGAACAACGGGAGGCCTTGAAAACCCAGATAGGCCGTTTCGATGCCGATTCCATGATAGAGTCAATGCTGCAATCCCCATATGTATGGAGTAGGGTGGGCAGTTACATGGAAGAAATAATAGCCCAGAAAGAAAGGGATGAAAGGCGACTGCAAATGGAGGGATAACATGTCAAAGTTTGCAGTTTGGGTAGACCGAAAGGTAGGAACCAAGCTGCAAAGGAAGAGGAGGGGTTTTAGCCGGTAGAAGTCCGGCACTACCCGGTCTGGAAGGCCGGGTGTCCATGATGGATTTCCCCTCCACTAAAAAAAAGGTATATCTATTGCATAAAAATCATTCAAACACATGTCAAAACAAACATTAACAGGATGAGTGCTCTTCATTCATTGGTCAATATACCCTAAGTACCTACCTAGTACAGGACAAAAAAGAAATGAAACACTGCTTGTAAAACTGTGATAATTTTATATTTTAAATAAAAATGAGATGTTTAATATATTTTTACAATGAGAATAAAAACATAAAAGGGATTAAAAAACAGAAAATACAAAGTAAGCTTTGGGTTTTATTTTTTATCGAAAAAATCTGAAATTTTGCTTTGACTAGATTTATCTCTGGCGGCTTGAAAAATAAAGGTTTCTAGGGAGTCAAGTTTTTTGAAGACGTCTTCTGGAACATTTGAGCATCCGGAAAAATATTCCCGTATGTTCTTCAATCCATTGATTGCATCTGGTAATGAAACCTTTGTTACTGGCGGAACAACTTCAATTTCAGTCTCGTTTTCGTCTTCATTTTCCGAAGAATCATTTTCAATTGTCGATTGCAGACCTTTAACAATTTTTTGATCGGTCAACTCGCTTACAACCACTACATTTTCGTCAACTTCAACATAGTAATCAAAGTTGGTGTAGTTGGTTGATTAAGTTTATAACAAACCCAGATATATCTTTTAATAAAAAAAAAGTAGTAATAGTAATAATAATTCTAAAAACCCAAAGACCGAAAAGTAGGTAATAACGACCGGATATCCGTTTCGTCTCTAATCATCACACATATCCAACTTCATTACATAGGTATTATTGTGAAATAGCAAAAGGTTTGCTTTGTGTTATATAAAAGCCTGCTCTTATACATGTTATCAAGTAATTGTGACGTTTGAGGATTGAAACGGTTGGACAATCAACTTTAGAGACTATTAAGCCTATTGACTTATGCACAGCTTTGAAAATACGGATGATTTCTTTTGATAAACTGACCAATGACTAGTTTAAAAGTTGTTGAATGTTAATACGTTTATTAATATTAGTTTTGTATATTAACCCTTTAAGGTTTCGGGGGAGTATTATTCCAAAAGATATTATCTAATTTTTCGACGATTTCAACAATCAACATTATTTTATTTTTGATATACAACGAAAGTCTTAAATTCAATTCATCATTACCCTTATAATCTGGTAATAGTCACTGTCCCAAATTAGTAAAATATTTGCTTAAAGAACGGTGAAATCATGTATTACTAAGATATTTTTTTATTTATTTTTTCTTTGCTATAACATTGATTACAATTAAGTATACACAATAATACATCTAAATCATAGGCAATCATACACTTTTATGCTGAGGGCGAATTTATCACAGTGGTCCTTGACCGCTTAATCTTTAGTACACGGTTTAGTATTGTGTATGAAAAATGCGAGTGATTCATTTTATGCTTATAAAATTGACCAAATTTAGATCAAGAAGTATAATTCTTACTAAATATTACAAATTTAAAACTAAATATTAAAAATCAATGAGCTTTAAGTTGTCGTTTTTCAAGTTGTGGGAAATGGAAATTCCCAATCTGAAAACTTTACCATTCGAATAATAGCACTTTTAGTAGTATCTATTGTTTTTCATTTCATGGAATTCAATGGCTTGAGGATATACCTACATAATTAATAATATCCAGCTTCTAGATATACGAGTATAGGTATATCTGGCTAGGACAATCATCCCTTTCAGAGATATTATTAGAATTAATCTTAACCAAGTTCAGGACTACTGCTACTAATTATTGTGACAAGCCACACAACTTACCCTTTGTACTTCATAGCATGGAGGCAGTGTTGGGGGATGATGAAGACTTGGAACTTCCTTCATTAATATTTAGTAGTTTTGGATAAAGTTTTTGTTAAAATTAGCCGCTGCGAGAGCATTGCAAATGAAAAGGGGATAGTTTGAAAATATTTCAATTTTCTTTTTTCCTTTTTGACGTTGGTACATTCCGATTTTGCTTATTTTTGTATGTTGAAGAGTTACTCTTTCAATGTTGGCGTTAGCTATACACATGTTTCTACAATCACTCGTGAGTGCTAAGGCAATAAGTATTTTAAATGATTATTTTGGAACATAACATATACACATAGCATTATTTTTTATTTTTGTATCATGTAGTCTTCATGTAAGGGATTACTCTTACCCAATGAAGCCCAGTAATGACAGTCGAGAATGGACAGCAGAATTAAAGGGAAAATCTGCGAAATGCTCATGCTCAAAATAAGGATGAATGGATAGCTATGAACATGATAGTTTTGATCCATTTTTAGAACGATGTCTAAAAGTGTGATCAACCAACACAATATTTGGTCGATTAGCTGGAATATTTCGATCAGTTTGCATTGATCGATCCCAGTAGAGTCGTTAAGTCCAAATCATTAAGACAAAAATCATGAAGCTTAAACGAAGTCTTCTTCTTCTTGATATAGTACATAAAACATCGATCTATTACTTCGAAAGTTGTCCCCTCTTGTGACGCTGAATAATAGCTACCCTTCCATCTTTTGGTGATCTTCCTTGTGAACGCAAGCCGACTTGTATATCCTATGAAGCGTTGTTTATATAGGCGATCCTTGTATTGCAATGTAAAAATGGAGTGAGTGTCGAAAAAAATCGTTTATGAAATGAATTTGCTGTATTCTTTCAGCATATTTATTTGTCGTAGTGTATCAGTATGTTTGTTTAGTACAGATGTTTCAAATATTAACCCAAAGGGTATGAAATGTCTCCGATGAGTTAGTAACATTGTTACAGTGTAGGTTTTGATCAAAAAAATAATTAATTAAGTATTGTGAGAGTTGTTATTTTGAACTTGCCAAACTCTTTGTTATTATCAATAAGTTTTTGGAAACTTTGACAAAATTAAAATGTTGTTTCTCGGTTGTTCTGAGACTACAGTGGCTGGCTGTATTATTTTGATCAACATAATAATTTTTCTTGTAAATTTATCACATAAAACTGCCTTATATGGTAGTTTCATGTGTTAAATTTACATATATGACCTCATACAATGGTTCAATTGTAAAAATACATCGATAAACATATTTTTTCTTTTCATTTTCAATACAAATATACATCATCTTTCATTTGTACAATTTGAGTCAGGGATCACTGTGTTTAGGTAAATCTTCAGCGGCTCTTTATTTATTGTTGCTTTCAGGACTTCTAGCAACCCCAAATAAAGACTTTCAACACACGTGTCTGACAACTCATAAACATATTTTTTCTTTTCATTTTCAATACAAATATACATCATCTTTCATTTGTACAAGTTGAGTCAGGGATCACTGTGTTTAGGTAAATCTTCAGCGGCTCTTTATTTATTGTTGCTTTCAGGACTTCTAGCAACCCCAAATAAAGACTTTCAACACAAGTGTCTGACAACTCATATTGATATTTTTTGCCGAAGTATTTGTAAAATTATTCTTGGTGTTTGACTATCATTTCATACAAAAAAAGAAGAAATAGCACGTGAACAAGATGAATCTAAAAATATTTTAATCATCTTCAGTTTTAGGTTACTCTTGCCCTGAGGATGCCTCAAGGCGAAAGCGCTCGGCAATTGGAATTTAGTCTATATTAATTGACTAAATAATCATATGTGAAAATAAAACAGTGTTTAGTTTAACATTTTAAAACTCATATTAAAATGAATTTTTACAAAGTTAACTTTACTTACTACTTACTAAAGTTACTTTAAGTTTAATAAAATTATTTTATTTGAACCAGGTTATATTTTTGAGTGTTCCAAATAACCACTTGTACTTTCGTTGCAAAATTTTGTGATTATGATTTTTTTTTAAATGGACATGAATATACTTTATAGAATTAACTATTGCTGCTACTACTACTTCGCGATATATCCAACAAGTGGGAAAGCCAGCTGACCAGCTGCATATAATAAACATGTCATCCTGCTACTCTGTGCCAACACAAAAATCAAAGATATTCAGAAAAATTATTTAATAAAACAAAAACTCTCTGATCAATTTGAAATTTCATATTTATTGAATCTGTTTTTATTTACTGTATTGTTAATAGTTTCAGCCAAACATCCAATAATATAAGAAAAACGCGATGTTATTACAATTTATTTGATCAACATGAATTAAAATAAAAGATATGAAAAATGTGACAACCGCATTAATATTATTGCCTGAAACTGTAACGGAACAAACTGGAATGGAAAAGTTTACATCGGACATGGAAATTAAATTCCAGGAAGGCGATTCCATTTTCTTGCAATGTTCTTTATTGTTTCGTATATAGTTTTCAACATTCTTTCGAAGTCCCCCCCCATTCCATTCAGATAGCTCCCAAAAGTACAGTAAAGTTAAATAATTCATAAAGCGTTTTTCAGTGTATTTGACAAAGGATTTCGTAACAGCATCTCATTTTATTGCCTAATGTGATCAGTGTGATCCATCAATGGTTCTTAATATTTTTCAATACAGACATGATTTTTTCACATATCATCATATATTTCTGATAATTAGTACAACATTCCGTAAAAAGTAGGTATCTCTAAATTCTAGATACGTTGCGTCTTCGTGAGAACATCGATACTCAACGAGGTATCGAAACCATGACGTCGACAATTTTAATTATAGATGATAAAGATGATTCTGAATGATTTGTGATGGTAAATAGATTGACAGTGGTTTCTCGGTCTTCCAAGCAATAGAGAATCCAAGTAAATCCTTTGAAGTCGTCGTTCGAATTTTCGAGTTTATCGGTAGCTTGGAGGTAGGTTTTAGGTATCATACACAAGAGAAGCGCGAATCGATCCCAGATGCCGGCAAACTCTCCTTGCAGGACACAAGCTTTTAACTTACTGTCAAAAATATATAAAGTTGTATTTGAGTTTGTAATATAGACCCAGATACATATTTAAAATTAAAAAAAAATGTATTTAGTTTAAGATAATATGTATACTTCAGAACAGTTGAATTCAATAAATTTCTGGGTTCTACAGACAATTTACTGCAAACGGATTTATCAATTTTCAATCTCAAGGTATGCTAATGTATTTTTGCAAATGATCATCATCATCATCATCATCGCCCTCAACGCTCCTCTCGGGAGCACAGGGCAGAAACCAGCCTCCTCCATTCAGAGCGTCTCTGTGCCAATTGCGTCACCTCTTTCCACGACATTCCTTGCGCTCTGATATCGTTGTCATAGGAACGGTGTATTGTGAATGCAAATGATACGAGTTGGAAAATATTTGATGGTTATGATAATGAGGAAACATTATGCGATATATATCTGTATACAATATATAATCTAGGATGCTCTTGCAATCTCGGCGAAAGGAGATTACGACCAACGTAGCTAAGACATATGTATAAACTTATATGCTTACTTTTTCTACTCCATGACCGATACAGTGGAATACTTTTAACTAATATTATAAACATTGTATGCTGGAGGAGAAAAAAGTTAAAATAATATCATATTTTTGTTCCTAAGGTAAGTTTGGTTAACATAAATGAAAATATGAATACATTGTTATGTTTATGTAAGATCTCTTACGTCCCTCGACAATCATTTCGTCTGAACAATTTGAGTTTGAACAATCTGCAACGCTATGTAAAATATGAGATATCTGTTTAAATACAGATTTTCTAAATAACATTATTATTCGGAGTCAAACACTTTATTTAATCCCAGTTTGATTTGCCTCCAAACGCTCACCATTTACAAAATTTATTTTGATTTAAATAATCAGTTTGTTACTGTACTTATACCGAACAGTCTTAGCTTAGTCTTATTTTTTATTCTTTGTTAGATGAAAATCTTCTTGTATGCACTATGTAGTAGTGGGTGCTTCAGACATCCTAGAAGAAGGTATGAGTAGTAAAGTAGTATTACCTATTTTATTGCATCACTGTGAAACTTTATGCTTGCAAGGGGAGTCGTAGTAATCATGGATGTCGTTAGTTAGCAATAGTTACGTACAAGCTGGGCCCTCAACCATAATATCCTATGGATGAAGGAAATTTCATGAAATATACAGGAATTTGTTGCATGGAAAGAATTCCTAATAGGATGTACATTACATAGTCGCTGGCTAGTGATGTTACGAATGTTCGTACTTCAATATTTCGATTTTCTGTGGTTTTATGTACCTATATGTTTTTTTTAACTAAACATCATTTATTTTATGAATCTAATAACTTCAATTCAAATGTAATGAAAAACAATACGCATTCCTAATCTCTTATTTTTGCCACAATAAGGACAAATTTTGCTTATTTTATGCGGTCAATTGTGCCAGATACTTTCTGTGAAGGTATGGATGGATACATATCCAACGTCAATTTTTGAAAGCAAATGCGATATCCTTAATTGTATCTTGGGTTTCCATATTGTGAAAGACATCGTTGGTTGGATGGAAGACATCGCATTTTAGCGATAAACTCGCCCTCTGTACATTGAATTGTATAACTGATATTTTTATGACACTGTTATATTTTGTATTATTGTAACCGATGTGTACAGTGATGAAAAAAATAAAATAAATAAAAGTTCAACTCAACCCTAAAAGTTGTATTAAAAGAAAAAAAAAAAAAAAAAAGATGGCTCATCGCTGAATTGTAAGGTTTTACGAGGACCTCCCTTTTACAGGACACTCCAAAACTTATTGAAAAGAATGGGAAATTTTTTCTTTACCGAGGCCCCCACGGGGTAGGAAATCTAAAAATAAACGATTGCGTAAATTCGTAGCATCCCTAGTCCTTATAAAACCTGAAAATCCGAGAATATCGTCAGTAGGATGGACTTGGCGGTGAATAAATAAATCCGAATGCATTTCCAGAAGCAATTTGTTATTATTTGTTCAAAGAAATTGTATTTTTTACCTACCTGTGTTCTACATTTAAAATTTACTTCTTCTAAATCTTTGAGAAAAGGGAACTTTGTAGATTGCAAATTATGTTATATATAATAATAACATCTTCTATATCTTAGGTCAGTAACGGTTGAAGGCTTTTACGGGCTTCATTTAAGGTTTCTTTTCTTTGTCTTGACTCACACGTAAAGCGATTGGAACTTTATGAACATCCAAATAACATAAACAGAGAATAAGACAGCTACGTTAAAAAAGCATGGCACACACTATTTATGTACAAGACATACACAAAATGACACACAACAATACGCGACATGACGTAGTACCTACGGCAAACAGATGCTCTCGCCGCGGCCGTCACTTCTCGACATAACAACACACATAACGCGCATACCATCGAGCGCACGCTGCAGCCGTAAGTTACTGATATTACGGTTATACGTGACTATAACCGTAATGCAACGCAACTCATACTCTTGATAATGACTTCATCAAGCAGACGCGGTAAACACTGAAGAACATCATCACGTGTACCTTCTTCCACTCTTTCTTGTAAATGTTCTGTTAAATTTTTGAAAGATTGTTTAGTAAACGGCAGGTGTTCTTGCACATTTCATAAATGATATCTAATATCTGCAGTTCAGCGATGAGGATTTTCGAATGTCTTTACCTCTATTAGCACGGAGAAGATCACTTGCATGCTTTCGAATGACTTTTCGAACAAAATGATAGAAAGATTGTTGTGTTACAGGAGAGATATATTTTCTATTTATTTATCAGATGAACGGTTAATGCCTTTGATAAAAAAAAATTATAAAAAAATACATTTCACACAAAGTAGGCATGTTATGTACAACCGTTGCATTTTCGATACTAACACTGAACAATACATGAACTAAAAATTGTTTTGTACATTTGTATATAACGCTCTAATGGTTCGTAATGTTTGCATCCAGCTAAAAGGATGCATCTATAATTTCCAAAATACTGAACCAAATAATATTGTGTAAACGTGGGTAAATGGTAAAATAACCGGTACCGATAACGACATACCTATATTCTGGTACTTATTCAGTTTATTATTCCTACTCGTAGTAGCATAAAGTAGGTACCACCTAGGCAGTACCCGGTAAATTATAGGTCTCCCACTCTTTCCTGCAATATTTCGAGTGTGAAGCAATGGAAATTTGTAAAGATTAAACCATATGCATACTAACTCCTAAAGAAGCATTGTAAAAATTATTATAATTAAAAACACATTCCACTGTAAATTTGTTTATTTTTAAACATTTTCGTCTACATTCTAGCAAAATAAACAAATTTATGGTGGATTTAAACTGTGTTTTTAATTATGATAATATTTAAACATTCTTTATTGTGTTATAACAAATAATCAAAAGATTTTCTTTTCGGTACCTATATTATGTAAAAATATAAAAATGTTTTGTTATGTCTGTTGTATAACAGTATTAATGTTAAGGCTTCGGCCAACTATTTACAAAATATACAAATTAATTAAAGAATAAACTAAAGAAATATTTTTCTTACTTATGTACTTTCGATGCCCGAACAGCCCTTGTAGGGCCTTTGCCTCCAAAACAATAGATCACCAAGCCTTTCTATCTTGAGCAATGGATTGCCAGTCATCTTTAGCATTTGGCTACTCTAGATCTCTGTTGATGTCATCTAATAATCTTTGTCTTGGTCTGCCCAACGGTCTCCTTGCGAAATTCCTTTTGTCGACCTTTCTTCTCATGATCTGACAACGTGGCCAATCCATGTCAATCTTCAGGATCTGATCTCACTTGTGATGAAAGGTAGGTTTGTTGTGAAGCAAATTTCTTCATTACCTTAAAGCCTCCAGGTTCCTTCTGCAAAAACCCGGTAGTGGACCTAATATGAAAGAAATATATCAAAAAAAAAATTACAATATCTTTATAAGTTGAAGTTATTCTCTTACGGTTCTTTGCTTCCATTCTCATATGCTATCAAATGTTTTTTTTCTTACATTTTAAATTATATTATGTTGCCATTGTATCACCACGTTGTTGTATAATTTTCTGTGGAAATAATAAACAAAGGATATAACCGTATCCTTTCCGTCACGCTCTGAAAATACATTGTATGTATTCGTATGTACGTATTATTAATATGAACAAACGGCAGATTTCGCTACTGTGATTTTATGAAGGATATTAGATGTGCTAACTAACTAAATATTATGGAAGCAGTGCTTTTAGTTCAAATGTGAAAAATACCAACGACTTGCGTTGTACTGAAAAGTTATTAGGTACAAATTCCAACATAATATTTTAACTCATTAGATTTCGGTTAACGTATAATCGATATTAATTGCTCCACAATTTTTAGCATAGCCCTGTGAAGTTCCCAATTTAGAATAAATCTCTCACTCTTATTAATTGTAAGTATTCAAGAATTCTGATAAACATTGAAAATTTTGTGTTTGTTTCTTGATGACGTTTGCTACCCTTCCTGGATGTCAGAACTTATATTGGCATGGAGATTGCGTGTTTATTTCAAGCTATTGAGCTGCTGGTTACCCCACTTGTGGGAGAAGCCGTGTTGTGGTAGATGGATTAATTTAAGTAAATATTTTCAAGTTAAACTACTAAATTTTAAATTTTCAAATAATTTTTAACCTTAATGAGGCGAAATAAGTGCGTTGAGATAATAAACCAGAAGATCAATGCACAAAAAACGAACAACAGTGCAGTGGTAAATTTAAAAGAAATGGGATATTAAAGAGAAATTTTGTGTCCAGAAATACATAAAAGAGACTGAAGTACAAGAAAAGACATTAATTTGATTCCAATCTATTTTTATACAATTTTTTACAAATAAGTACTTAATACAATAATATATTGCCTTTAGAAATTATTTTGAAAAAACTATCCCATAAAATTCCTTCTAGTTCATAAGAATTTATAAATGAATGAAGTCCTTGAACTGCAATCGCCTATCTAGTACTCAATTTTTTGAAAAATAACAGTTATAATTTTACCCAAACATGTCTAAAAAGTTAACAGGATATGGTTATGCAAGCAGTTAAACTAGCAAGCAGCAGGCACACATATGTATTCGGTCTGACAAAATACATAATGCATATCATTATTATTATAATAATTGTTACGATATTGCAATATACATGTGAGGTAACGTATGCGAACCAAATAATAATAATAATATGGTGAAATATTCAAAGTTCTTAGAAGCTGCCTGAATTTTGAATCAACATATATACCTACTTACATAAGTTCATACTTAATCAGATTAAGAAAATTCCATATTTCCCCCTATTCTATTATATATTGATTCAAACTAAAATAATAATGATCTAAAATTTTATAATTTATTTATTCAGATATTCACGGCCGAAGCCTTTTACATCTAAAAAAATTGTATATATACAATACATGCATACAAAAAGTATTTTTCTTTTAAAAAGACACAAAACAAGAGAACAATTAAATAAAAGAGTAACGTTGACTCAATCTAAAAAAAAATACACAAGAAATTTGGTCAAGAAATTAATTTCAATTTTTAAATTTAAATGATATAAATATTAAATGTCAAACAGAAAAACAAATGGTCAGTTAGTTAAAAAATCGCAAATTAAGGTGAAATGATTGTATATAGAATACTGTTTTATAAATAAGAATTCAAATTATATACATGGACTCATCTCACCAAAAATGATAAATATTACAGAAAAAAAAACAAGTAAACTCTAAACCTCGACTACCCATTGTCAGTTTGTGCACATAAAAATTTGATGATGTCAGATCTGTATTTGAGGAAACTGTCAGCAAAAACATCTGTGTTCTCAACAATCAAGTTCACTTGAACTAAGATTCGTATTCTACATATATGAAATTAGTTGTATATAATTCCAATTAGGAACAAATTTAGAGTTAATAGAATACCAATGTAGACTAACTAAAATTGGAACGTTCCTATTTTATGTAGTTTGTGCACACTTAAAATGAACTAGAATCGGGGGTATTATGTACGTAATCTTTTCATATGTATTTTATCAGAATTTGATTGAAAACCGTAGAATCCCTAGAACATTTTTACTTTCAGGTTTACTATCTTAAAAAGTTAAATAAAAAGTATTGTACTTTGATCTCTTTCACAATACACCGTTCCTAAGACAACGACATCTATACCTACCACTGAGGTTGTCTAATGTAGGTATTATTATTCTATTTCTTTTTTTTTTCATAATAAAATACATTTCACAAACAATAATCAGGACGAAATATGCGTCATCACAACGCTTAGTATCAAATACATTTACCCTTTTGTATTATTTCGTAATTATTTCGTATATTCGTAACACTCGGAATCATACAAAAAAGATTTGGAGACCTATTTTTGTTGTGCTTTATGTGACAGGTATCGTGCGTAATATCTAATATGTATATTTAATTCTCGTGTCACAGTGTTTGTTATCATACTCTTCCGAAACGGCTGAACCGATTTTGATGAAATTTTGTGTGCTTATCGGGCAGGTCTGAGAATCAGCCAACATCAGCTATTTTTCATATCCCTAAAAGTTAAGGGTGGTCCACAGCGACTTTTTATTTTTTGCATAATTTTTTATTTTTATTTTTTTATGACGAGGCATTAAAAAATACATCTTCTTTCTATGTCAGGTCCCCCCGACGTTGGCGAAAACCTCCTTGTCATGTGCTGCTCTGAGCAGGTCATCTACTCTCCGGATTCCGGTCCGCTCCCTAATGTTGCGCAGCCAGGACATCAAAAAATACATACATCCCTAAATTTTCATCTTTCTACCATTAACCTTTATATTTTAATAGTATTATCTGATATTACATAAGTTGTGTTCTTTTGAAATCAGATTTTTTTTTATTCGCATTTTCATAATATTTAAACATATTAGATTTTTCTTATTTTCTGCGGTGGGATTTTCTAGCTACATAGTTTTACGTCTGACAATCTTCCTTTCTTTCTCTGACACATTGAGTGACAGGCCCTGGCTTGAGATGATGATAACAATGATGATGATGATATTGTTATTATTATTATTATTACAATAAAGGTTTACCTACCTCCACATAACCACGTACATATGCAAATAATTGTATTATTATTTTGTGTTTCCATGATATTAAGATTTTTTCAGTAGGTACATAGGTACCTGCTACGCAATCCTTCTGAAATATTTTCCATTTTTGTAATTTAAATAGACAAAGTAGGTAATATTTTTTTATACCTACTAATATTTTTTTTTTTTTTTATTTATTTATTCTTTTTGCACATCATCATTACATAACAGTGTTAACAAAATAATATAAAATTTTAGAAACTAGGACGATGTGCAGTGGCGAGATTATCACTATAAAGTGATTTCTTCCATCTAACCACGGTTATATCACGATTAAGAATAGAATATAAGTTTCCGACTATCCAGTATAATATTGAATTGTATTATCATGTTATTGGTTTTGTTTTTTTTTTGCTTTTTGAATGTGTTAGTAAATTCCTTTTTTTATGTTTATAGACTGTTTGTATTATTGATTTGTCATACTTATGTATCATACCTATTGTTAAAGGCAGATAGCCGTTTATTGATCAAATAAATAAATTATGTATAGGAGCTAGGAGCACCTCACGTATGTGTAAGATAATTTATAAAAAAAGAGTTCGTTGATAGCCTGAAGGTAAAGTTTCAGCCTCACATACTAGAGGAGCGCGATTCTATCCCAGGTGCTAGCAAACTCCCCTTTCACGATACAAGCTTCTAGCTTACTGTGAAAGGTATATAATATTGTTTTTGGGTTTCCAACAAAAACCCAGACTTTCTTTAAAAAAATACTTTCTTCAATTCAGTTAAGAAGCATTAATTCTGAATATCTTGTTGTAAATATAGTTAGTCTGCTGTCAACCTCACTTGTGGGATATTTTTATTTTATTTAAAGTCCTTTGATGTGTCTCCTGGTAGCTAAATTGGAAAAAAACACACACCTCGTGAAATAGAGTGGGTTACGAGTTCAAGACCTGTTCATTGTTGACAACTTCTTCACTTTCCCACAAGAACTGGGTTAGTTTGAAGAGATCGCGCCTTTGCGATTAACTCGCCCTCTGTATATTGATTTCATTTAATTTGAGTATATGCCTTCAGTGAAATTGAATGTAATCAATGTACAGTAAAGAATAAATATATATTAAAAATAAGAACAAATTTCACCTAAATTTATATTTTTGGCACTCTATTTTTAAATCTAATTCCGTAAGTTTCCTTCATAAGTTTACACTTTTTCTAATAAATAAAATATTTTAAAAATATTTCTCATTGGTTTGTTAAGAAGGGATCTTAACTGGTTTACTCATTGTTTTAAAGTAAAAGATTATAACATTTATATTTCTCGTTACACCTGCATAGTAAAGATTGTAAATAAATAAAATAACTACCAAGTTAGACAACGTTTAATTTAACACAATGATAATGTTATTAATAACGTCGTTATAGTAACGTTATTTATTACAATAGTAGTAATATAGCTCATAATATTATGATTGTATCGCGTTATCTGCGCCCGTGTAACAATACAAGAGAAAACATATTATTATGTAGATACATACCTACACGAAGCGTTAGTTGTAACGTTATTTTATACGTAGGTTAGGTAAGTATTATTTTACGGTACCTACGTACTGCGTGAGTATGTAAATAGGTTATATGATTCAACATAACAACATTATCTTCTTCGTTATTTGCATTGCTCTTGGGAAATACCAGGGAAACACATTGCCCCGTTACCGGCATCCTTATTGTTAGGTACCTACTGCATAGAGATGAAAATAACGGCTATTTTTCGCATTGAAATATTGTTCGCTAATTATCTGCAATGGCTGTTTTAAAACATTGATTTTTGACTACATGACGTTTAGGATTATGTTAATATCGTAAAAATCTATCAAGTGAGTCTATTGTAAATACAATACCTAGGTTATTTTAGATTATAAAACAGATATCAAGTTTAGGAACTTTAAGCTCTAAGATACCTTATAAAACATTTAAACATTTAATTATAGTTTTTACTTTAAAAACTTATTATTAAAAAATCCTACGGTTGTAGGAAAAAAGATTATTTAATGAAAACTTTTATCTTAAATTTTATTTATCTAAATTACTAACAATCCAGTGGATGGACTTGAAGGTAAAAGAAAAGGCTATTCTAATTCATTTTTAATAAATTAACCTTATTTTACAAGTTGATAAAATCCAGCATGATTTTGATTCAAGATGTGCATATGTTAATTATAGTTAGTTAATAAACTCTTAGTCTTCGTTTCTCAAACTACGCTTAAGAAACTATTCGTTATAACTATCGTAATAACCATCCACCACTATCGTTCCTAACACCAAGTCAAGCAGTTCCTTCACTGTAAAAATAGCATTCTGCTTTACAAGTTGTTGTGTTGTGAAATGGACGAGCCCGCTAATCCTTACATGTTCCAAAATCCGTTTTCACTTTTAAATTTCACACAACACCTGGGTTCGGTTATTTCTATTGGTAAGTACATAGATGCATATGTATTGAAAATAAAATAGGAATTTTTACGGTAAAGTAATAGGAAATTCATATATAACGTAATGTATTTTATTTTTCTTGTAATAGAATTTCTAATGACACGTTCACCAGACTAAATATTATGTATTTGCGGTTAACATGTTCTTTGAAAATAAAGAAAATGAATTCTCGTGTAATGATTATATAAAATGTAGTAGGAGGCTCACAAACACGAAATATATGGGGTTCGAGTCTAGACTGACAGATGATTTCTTTCACAATAAAAATAATGAAATTAATTAATCGTCCGTCCATGCTGTTCTTTTTCAGCCCGAATCTGTCAACTGCTGGATAAAGTTCCCACCACTTTATCATCATACCGCTTCCTTTACGGGGAAAATGGAAAATATGGTCTGCCACCTACTTTTTTCATAATAATAAGCACAATAGGATTTCTCTGTCAAATCAATATTTATTTGAGTACATAAATCTTCAAAATCTTTTTCTTTCAGCCATATAATATACAATACATGTAGATTTGCCTTTAACTGAACATTCTGTGTTTCAGCATCCCTTTCAGAGTACCCTTCGAGTACCTTTGTACCTATATATTGTAACTGAACAGAAATATGTACTATCATAGGCGTCTTTGAAAAATTGACCGGCGTAGTCAACTTAGACGGCGTCGTTTGTCAAGGGGGTCACCACCGCGCCCGGCCAGTGAGTTCTCCTCCCCCCTCCCCAAAACTACTTCTCCACAGGACTCCAACAAAATCTTTGGCAGTTTTCTATCACAACAAACGTTAGCGATTCATGATTCCGATATTTGGGGTGACCATACTATTATGTATAACGAGTCAAAACTATTTTAAACGTGTGTGTATAAAATCACACTCTTCAAATATTAAAAGGGATTAGGCAGTGAAACATCAATTATATATTTTTATTCTTTATATAAATGAATATTATTTACAGCCTTTTGTGTGGCTGGTACGTTGCTGTGGAACGAAATTCCCTATGATTTGCGAACTCTGGAGACTATGGAGGTGTCCAAGGTAGGGTTAAAAATCCAATTATTCAGGAGGTATTGTAATTCTCGAATGGGCCCTTGCGGTTTTTTTGCCACAAACCGGCGCGACTTAAAAAAATAAAACTTATTATTATTATTATAAAAACAGTAGGTATCAAAAATAATGCCCTTTCAATACAGATGTCTCCCATCAAAAAAGAATAGACGAGAACTATAGGAATTTGCTCTGCCTGCCGAACTATAGCTCTGCCCGAAAGATTGGAGAAATGGATCCATCGTGACACTTTTCAAGAAGGGAAACCCACTGGAATGCGGAAATTACCGTGGCATCACACTACTTAGTGTGCCCGGTAAAGTTCTCTCACAAATCATATTGAGTCGCATTCAAAAACCAGTGTTGGCATCTCTGAGAAAGCAACAATGCGGGTTTGTACCTGGCAAGTCCTGTTCGGACGCAATTTTTTGTGCCAGATGTGTACTCCAACAGTCGCAAGAGTTCAACTCACCGCTTGCATGTTGCTTCATTGACTACGAAAAAGCTTTTGACAGCCCCCACAGACCAACCATATGGAAAATACTGGCCGCGTATGGCATCCCGCCCAAGGTGGTAACCATGATCAAAGCCCTGCATATGGACTCTGAATGTTCTGTCAGAACATCAAGTGGTCCAACTGACACCTTCAGGATCACCACTGGAGTCCGGCAGGGCTGTATATTGGCACCTTTTATCTTTGCCATAATTATGGACTACCTGCTCAGAAAATCTATTCTGGGCCCTGGCGGTGTGCCTTTATCACAGCGTGAAAACAGTGAGACGTCTGTGGGAGTGCTGCACGATCTTGAATATGCGGATGATCTAGCCCTTTTTGATACATCTGTGGACGGATTACAGTGCAACGCTAATGCTCTTTATGAAAATTCCTTGCGCCTTGGTCTTCGTATCAACGCTGGTAAAACGGAGTACATATGTAATAGTACATGCACGAGTACTCACACCCCACTAATGGTTGGCAATTCCCAAATATCTCAGGTTAGTAAATTCAGGTACCTGGGAGCAACCATAACGCCAGAGGGTGATCTCCGGTCGGAATTACCAATCCGCATAGGAGCAGCTAGCGGGGCTTTCAACAACATGAACAAAGTTTGGAAGGCGTCTGGACTCAGCATCAGGACAAAATGTCGTTTGTTCAATGCGTGCATCATCCCAATCCTTCTATATGGCTGCGAGTCTTGGCACTTAACCAAGGCTCAAGAGCGGAAGATACTAAGCTTTGAAAACAAGTGTCTTAGAAGGATTTTGGATGTCAGATGGTATGAACATGTTACAAATGATGCTGTGCGCCGGCGCACCCAGCAGAGACCTGTAATCTCCGTAATACAAGAGAGACGATGGTCCTGGCTGGGACATGTTTTGAGAATGCCCAATGATAGTTGGCCAAAAAGAGCACTGTTTTTCCGTCCGCAGGGGTTCCGTCGGCCCGGGCGTCCCTCTTTCACAATACACCGTTCCTATGACAACGATATCAGAGCGCAAGGAATGTCGTGGGAAGAGGTGACGCAATTGGCACAGAGACGCTCTGAATGGAGGAGGCTGGTTTCTGCCCTGTGCTCCCGAGAGGAGCGTTGAGGGCGATGATGATGATGATGATGATAGGAATTTATTTTCATGTGTCACATTGGTCAAAATTTGACTTAGATTAATGTCCTCTGACATACAGACATATAATTGAAAATGTTCGAAAAAATAAGTCAGTTTTCATCTTAAATTCAGCGATGAGGTTTGTCACCCATCCTGAATGTCTTGATTTTGTGTTGGCACAGAGAGGACGGCTTGCATGTTTATTTTATGCAGATGGTCTACTGGCTACCCCACTTGTGGGATATGTCGTGATGATAATATAGTAGTAGTAGTAGTAGTAGGAAAATGATTTTAATGAGTTTAAAGCCTATTTCTTTTAATATGCTTACGTGAGAAAGTAAAATGAAATTTTATTTCTGAGTATATTATTTCTTTCACGTGTTTCCTAACAACTCACCTATATAAATTATTTTCTGTTGAAAATTCTCGAGCAACTCTTACATACCTATATTGTGTAGTGCGTCATTTTAATCAATTTGAAAAGCTCAATATACTATTTTATCATGAAAATGTATTGAAAAAAGAGATATCACCAAATGGAGTCATAGTCTGGTATCTCAAAAACGTTAAATTTATGACGTATTCTTGAAAACAGACAGCGGTCTCAAATTGGTCAATCATAAATTACGAATATTAACAAACGCCTCATGAGCCCAAACTAATTATTACTTTGGGCTCATGAGGCATTGGTTTGAATTCGTTGAGCGAATAGATGATGAAAGTATTACAAATAATTTAATGAGAGATTTATGGAATAAATTGTTTGATTTTTAATTCTATACTTTACTATACCATCACGGCATATCCCACTAGTTCGTAAAAAAAATGCCACCAGTTCTTTCGTCTCCTGCCTTATAAATTGAAGCTTAAGTCTACCTTCTTAGATTTTGCTTACTGGTCACCCCAGTTGGAAAGACACCCGAGAGGATAAGTAAATATACTGCCGAGACGGGTCATATATTTCCTCTAAAAAATATTGCCAGATAGAAAATTTCAGATCCCCCGCTTAAACTTTCTCCGCGAGGTCTCTCTGGGTGAGTGTGTAGGAAGTGTCAGAAGCCATTGGTTATAATAGTTAACAGTAGATTAAAGGAAAACTTTTCATTTTAAATTGATTAATTGCCAATGTTTTGTTAGATTAAAAAAAAAACAAAACTTTCCTGCTGTTCCAATATCATCTCTCACAATAAGGTTGGTTGGTAAATGTACATTACGTAATAATTTTATATAAACACAAAATTGTAGAATGCTGGAACGGAGAACGATTCCTAAGCTTTTCTACAAGTTTACGAGTGTTCTATAAAAATAAATGTTTATAAAACAGAATAATGTGTAGGTATGTATTGGTTTTATTGACTTGTAACAGAGAATACACGCTTGCGGTGTGGGATAACTACATATATAACAATGTAGCTTAAATTTATTTAAATTATGATATATGTTGTAAAAGTTTGAATTCATTGACATTGATCTCTAATGGTTTTTAATAAAGAAACAGTTTTTTTTGTTGTTATATTTACGTATTTGCACACCAATTTTTGTTTTTTTTTTACGCGGCGGCAGAATTGACATCCACACTTCTCAGCATTATACAAACAGATAAATCTCCTTATGATCAGTCTTGGTCACACAAAAACTTAACAGTCTAATGCCGGGAAAAATTCACATATCCAGATATACCTACAGGATATCAAAGGATTAGGCTCAGAACGCGGGATCAAAATACCAGCATTGTGCCTGAAATATCTGTGTTCAAAAACCTTTTTACAATATTACAAGTGTTTATTATAATAGATTTTTGAATTTTAATGTACAAAATAAACAGTAAATCTAATTTTTGTAAATTATTAATTAAAGATTTCGGAGTTACCCCTGTAGCTGACATGACTAAATGTATTATATAAACGGACCTAGAATGCCAAATATTTTTAATTTCTCCTGCTAGTTCTGTATATTTACATATTTTGCTGCCACGGTTGTTTGTATATTATGTGTGTTTGGGACAGCGATGTCTATTAGGTACGTTATTTTATTGCGTTTATCATGTAATACTAAATCGGGTCTATTATGATGTATTTGTCTATCTGTTATAATTATTTTATCATAATAGAACCTCTTATTTTGATTTTCTAAAACCGGTTCAGCTAATGGGGTTTTATTATGTATTTATTTTATTAATCTGTAATGTGCTAATGTTTTTTATTTTTTGCCACTGTCCTGGATGTCTTGTTTATTTTTATGGCACAAAAAAGAATACTTCTAAATTATGGATAGTTATTGCTATAAAAAGTTCAATATTCAGGATTGACAGCATACGAGTTCGTCGGTAGCCCGGGGGTTGAGTCTCGGCTTCGTGAGCGGGGGATCCGTGGTTCGATCCCGGGTGCCGGCAAACTCCACTTTCACGACACAAGCTTTTAGCTTACTGTGAAAGGTGTATAAGGTTGTATTTGGGTTTATAACAAAACCCAGATACATCTTTAAAAAAAAAAAATATCGGATCAGTGACGAATTTAAGATACGTATTGTTATAAATTTTATATGTCGTATTGATGATGATGTTTATCGAATAATTAACTAACGAGTCACTTGAAAGCTTTGACAAAATAGTGGAATGTGATTTATCGTTCAAAGTTTGATTATATTTTTTCCTTCTTTTCAGTGCCACCTCAGAAAATCATTCTGAGTGACGATACTGGAGCAGAGAAAACTTCAGCAGTGGGCCCCTTCTTAGAAGGGAACAGAGTGGTACTAAGAT
The DNA here is from genome assembly GCA_947579605.1 of Athripsodes cinereus. Lineage (NCBI taxonomy): Eukaryota > Metazoa > Arthropoda > Insecta > Trichoptera > Leptoceridae > Athripsodes > Athripsodes cinereus. The sequence goes on from OX388321.1 coordinate 2,852,223, forward strand.
GCGATGTTGTGGGAGGTAAGTTAAATATAAAATATTATATCACTATACGATAATATATTATTCAAGTTCTACACTTCTGCCAACACGGCATAGTTCATTATATTATTCTTTTGCTGTTATTGGAAGAGTGACAGACCTAATATAAATCATATTTAGATTAAATAAAACCTTTTTAGATGAATCATTCCCATCGATTCGATTCCAAAAAACGAGCAAGAGCATTCTGTTCACTCCGAGAATCGAATACTTGACATTCTTATAAGGAGAGTGTGTACAGCACACATTTAAATAGACATAGTATAGTTAGTTAGGTACAAAGTACACATATGTATGTGAATTTCTTGTTGAATTTTTTTGATATTTACTCGTATTTCGTAAAACTCCATTATATATAAATAAATAATAAGATACCTATTATTAAAGGTTTTACATATACTTTATTACGAGTTACCCGAGTTTCGACATGCAATGTCTTTGTCAAACTAATCCTAATCACAAATATAGGTTCCTTATATACCGGCAAAGAATAAAATTGGTCTCCCACTCTTTTCGTAAGTTTTCAAGTGTCATGTAAAAGGCAGGTGTTCGAAAATAAGGACATTTAACATCTCCAAGTAAAGCGCTGAGGTTTGCCACCTATCCTGAATGTCTCATTTTTTGGCATGGGGAAGACGATTTGCATGTTTATTACATGCAGCTTATCTACAGACTTTCCCACTCGTGGGATAATATGCCGTAAAGGTAATGTAGTTGAAGTAGTATTAATATCTTTTTTTTTACATTTTCCACACCATCATCTGCCAATATTTTTTTTTTTTAAATATATATTAGGGTTTGTTATAAACTCAAATACAACCTTATACGCCTTTCACACTAAGCTAAAAGATTGTGCCGTGAAAGGGGAGTTTGCCGGCACCTGGAGTCGAACCACGGACCCCTTGTTCTGAAGGCCGAGACTCTACCTCCAGGCTACCGAAGAACTCTATAATAATAAGACGAATATGGAATGCATCATTTGTATTATGTAGTATATTTGAAATAACATCACTTGACACTCGAAAACTTACGGAAGAGAAGTAGAACGATTCTTTGAACATTATATTTTTAACGTTAAATCATTTATATTATGAGTATTTAATACCTATAGGAAAATATGTTATGTTATCTACTACTACAATGACGCTTTCCTAATACATAATTTGCTTTAGGGCTAATTTCTGTTTTTGATAAACAGCCACAAAACATAGACTTGTCAGCGTCTAACGGTGTGGAAGTAATATGCATGCCGCATTCACTGGGAATGACGGTTATTTTTTCCGTACTTATATTTTTTACATCTTACCACACCGAGTCGTTATGTAATAACAACATTGTATTACGAAAAAATACCTACTTTAACAATAATATATTATTATGTAGGTACTAATCTTTACCATCTATGGCTATTTGACTAGCCGATGAATAAACCTATATAGTAACATTTTTTTATTATATTTCTCAAGTTTTATTATGAAATATGTAGGCATAGAACTTTCTTAGTTTATCATAAAAAAATAATCATTCAATACGTAGTGGAATGGCTGCTACCTATTCTGTATACCAAATAATCTTTTGAAATTGTTATACTCGTATTTATATGAGATGATGATATCAGAGCATTAGGAACATTGTAGGAGCATCAACTAAATTATTCCAGCGCCATGTTTTGGATTTTTGCTTTTATGTACAGTTCTTGTCAATTTCTAAATATTTGCCTATCAAATTTTATCTTCAGCATTCTTTATACCAATACATATACACGAATAATAATAAATGACACGTTATAAAATGTAAGTTGTTTTTATCCCGTGGAGCACCCGGTAAAAATTGGTCTCCCACTCTTCTCCGTAAGCTTTCGAGTGTCCTGTAAAATACAGGTGTTCGAAAAATTAAGACATTTTATATTACAAATTCAGCGATAAGGTTTGCCACCCGTCCTGACTGTCATGATTTTTGTATTCACACGGAGAGGACAACTTGCGTGTTTATTATATACAGCCAAGCAGCTGGTCTGCTGGCTACCTCACTTGTAGGATATGCCGTGATGGTGTAGCAGTATATAAGTTTAGATTAAGTTAATCTAAATAATATTGTTATCTATGCTATTAATTAACAGATTCGCTTAAAATAACGCGACGGACATTTTGATAAATCTAAATGATAATAATACATATTAATATTATGGTTTGTTATTAGATTTTAAAACATTACTATTGTGGCTAAGTACTTGTCTTTAATAATATTATGATATTTACATTTTCAAAATAAATTAATCCAATTTAAATCACAACTAGGCAATCATTATAATGTTTCGTAGGTACATGTGGAATAAAGGTACTATTTTCCGGGTCGTGAATCAACCAAAAAGCCTCGTGAAATGCAGTAAGGATGTAAATTACATAAAACTGAAATCGGATATAAAACTAATCTTATTATCAGAAAAAAAGGTGGAACACATGGGCTTATATTATTATCTACTACAAAATTCCTCTTAAGGCCCCTCTTTAGCAAAAACGATAAAACATTCAATTTTCAACAAGTTTCATAGTATTCGTTTATAAAAAAGCATATTTCTAAAAATCTAATTCGGGGGTGTGTTTGGTATATAAATGCACGAGAATCCTAAAAAATTTCATACATTTTTGTAAATATTACCAATATTTATAGCAACAAATGAATATGCAATTTATAAAGTTTTTTGAATAGACATCATTGTCCACTTGAATCATTACAATTTTGGGCCAAGGCAATCCCTGTGAAGACAATTAATTTATAAATTTGGAACATCGCCGAGATGTATTCTGTGCTCGTCACTTTTTCAAACTACTTAATGGTATTATATTTAATCCAATAATACTGGAAAATTTCAATATATATGTTCCCGATGCATGTGGACGTTCTCGGCATCACGTTTTTTTTACGAGCCTCAAATCAGAACAAACATTTTGTTAAACGCTTCAGTGGGATGAGCTATTCAAATGTTTATTGGTCTGGCTGGAGAAATTGATATCTTTAACGTGAAATATATGCAGAATTTATAAGAAAAATCGAGAATATACCTTTTGTTGTTGTGATATCGTTTGGTTTTCTTCTGGGATCGCATTAGCCTTCAGCTGTAATGATTCTGTTAAGAATCGTCTTATTGAAAGTAATAATAATAATAAAGTATAATACATATAACAGTTAAGTTTAATAGAAAAGTATACTAAAATATTCTACTATTACTACTATCCCACATTTGAGTAGCCAGCAGATCGGTCGCAAGCAAAAAACATACAAGCTATCCTCTCCGTGACAGTAAGAAATAAAACTATTTAGGATAAAATGGCAAACCTCACCGCTACATTTCAGCCTTAAAGACCTGCCCAGGGGCCCGCCCGCGAGGACAATTTTAGTTTGAATGTGTGGATAAATAGGAGTATACAACTCTTCAGATATCCGGGTGTGAGGTGGGTCTCTCTTTAATGGTCTTATATTCTGCTTTATGGCTGTGAGACGTGGACCATCAGCAAGAGTGAAAACGGGCGGTTGGCGGCCTTTGAGATGTGGTGCTACAGACGCATGCCGAAGATACATTGGTCAGAACACGTCGAAAACGAAGAAGTATTAACCATGGTAGGCGAAAAAAGGCAACTTCTTAACCCTCCAATTCCCATGCCTTACCTAATCATAATATTCCTATGAAATTTTGTATACGGGGTCTATATGGAGTCCAAAGTAATGGACGGTCGACAAAAAATGATAATTTTTTGTAGTTTTTTTATGGGGGAGGTGGCACCTGAGGGTGACATTGGGCACTGTAGATACCAAATTAAACAAAAACATAAACAAACATATTTTTGTTTGATTTTATTAGCAAAAAAAATGTAGTTATCACGAAACATTTTTAAAATATTTAGTTATAGTAATTATGTACTACACCACATAAATTTATGTAGTGTAGTACATTATTACTAGAAATAAATATTTTAAAAACATATTTTTATAAGGCAAAAATACATTTTTAATTGAAGAAAACGATTTTTTGCACATAGATGTGTTTGATATTATATAAATTTTACAGGGATAAGGCTCAAAATTGACGAGGTACTCGAAACGAGTAGCCGCTGCCCATATCTTGTAACTAAATCTAAAAGGTTTATGCTTTATGTGCTGCTTTCTCCCATAATGCCCATAATATGGTATCATTGATTCATCTATTGATATGTGGCTTGAAGCAACAGAAACAAAGTTATTTCAGAATTTTTTGTTCAAGTATTCAAAATACATTTTCAGCTTACCAAAAGAACCATTTTTGGGCATAAGGCCTAATAAAATTAACAAAAACAAGAATTAATACAATGCAAATAAATGGTTCTTAAATTTGTTCAATAATGTACCTGTCATGCCCAATGTCACCTGGAGGTGATATTGCAGTTTTAAATAGCTATAAATCGAATATTTAAATGAAATCATGATTAAAAATTTGTGTAAATACTAAATTGATCCTTTATAAATCTGTTTTTGATAAAATATTTCACGAAAATTACTATTTAGACATTTTTTATTGATGTTTATTTCGGAACGTAACAATAACACCAATATTCCCGCCAAGAGCTGACAAAAAATGACAAAATACGTAAGTTTAGTGTTGCCAGTCGTAAAAAAATATACACATTTGGATTGTTAAACCATTGTACAAAAATATAATACCAAAATAAAAATAATAATAAAATTCCACATATTTTTAATATTTTTTTGAAATCGCAGCACCTGTAGGTGACGTTGGGAATTGGAGGGTTCTTCTTAAGAGAATCAGCCAACAACGAGCTAACTGGATTGGCCACAACATCAGGCACCCAGAACTACTCATCGCCATCGCGGAAGGTAAGCCCGAGGGGACAAATGGCAGAGGCCGACCAAGAGATGCGTATATGGACCAACTGAAGAGGGACATGAACTGTGGCTCATACGTAGAGCTGAAAAGACTGGCGGAGAATAATGAGGAATGGAGAAGAAAAACCAATCTCGTTACAGACCAATCCAATGGATTGTAACTCATTATATATACCTATTATATTATTCAAAAACTTTCGATTACAAAACACGCTTAGAGCAAGTTAGACAGTCAACAATGTACAAGACAAAAGTAAATGTGTAAATTCGATGATATTTTATCGATGTTTTAAAGTTGATCCCATTAATTAGGTACATATTATTCTATGTGCATGTCTATTTCGACGATTTCAATCCATTTCGCATTTCAATTTACATGATGGTTAGGCGTTCGCTGTTTTTGGCGAATTAGTAATTAACTTGCAATTAAATTATCAAATTATTGTCTGCTCCAATAAAATAGTAATATTATTATTATAATTATTGCAACAACAAGGTACTTATTATTATTGCGAGATACGTACCTATTATTTTAATTACCAGCGAAATATGACACCAATTTTAATTACGATAGATACATATTATGTAGGTACACGGGGGTTAAGAACATATAGGTATTTGGATTAATAAAATCATAAACCTAATGATGTTTGTACTAAATATATGGTGTTTATGAATCCCGGTAAAAAAAATGGATCTCACTGTTTTCTGTAAGTTTTCGGATGTCCAGGGACCGTTAGGAGCCTTGTGAACGAAGGAACCATTGTTCCTTTTAACTTCCAACAGTTAGAGAGAAAGAGAAAGTATTACAATTACTTTTATACCATCACGGAATATCTCACAAGTGGGATAGATCGCGTATCTACTTACTGCAGGAAATAAATATTAAGATTGTCCTCTCCTTGCCAATAAAAAAAACATTAAGAATGGGTGGCATATCTCGTCGTTGAATTGACGAGATTAAATTTGACAAATTTTAGATGTTAGAAAGAAAAGGTAACTATACAACTACTCCTACTGCTATTCCACCATGACATATCCCAGAAGTGGGGTAGCCAGCAGACAAGCTGTATTTTATGTGCTCATAAAAAATTAAGACATTCACGATGAAAGCAGACCTTATCGCTGAATTTAAGATGTAAACTCTCCTTATTTTTTCAAACACTTGCCATTTACAGGACACTCGAAAACTTACAGAAAAGAATGGTAGGGCTATTAATTTACAGATGCTGCACGGGATAACATAAGTAGATATAAACAATATCTTATGTATATAATATTAAAACATGAGATAAACTAAAGCGTTCAAAGTGTTCAAATTGCTTCACCTTAACGAAAGCGTAATCCATATTAATGTGGCCATAAGTAACTTATAATATGCAGTGGAATATTCTCGTAGGTCAGTTGTTGTAATGTATCGTCCAGACCGGTGTACAATATGATACTTGTGGAAAATTATTATTTTGTGCTCCGTGTAAACGATCCTTAACAATATTAGTAGTAGTACTAAGAAATAAGGTAAAATATGCAATAACTGACCAATAGAAAGATCGCGCTGGAAACTAATGGATCGCAAATCTGGCTAACTTAATATATTGCTTTTCGAGATAATTTTATGTCTTTTTTTATAGTACCTAAAATGCATGCAGCCTCTTTTTAAACTTATTTTGTTTATTTCTTGATGTTTGGGGTTTTAAAAAATAAATAAAGTGCAGAACCTTTTCAAACCTTTGACAGCATTCGTCTCAAATCATTACCTATATTTTATCGTTTTCAGTCTTAATTTTGAAAAATGTAGAATAAATATTTGAAAAATCGATGAAATATAAACACAATGCACCTAATAGGTATATTTTATTTTACACATTATGGGTCTCATCATCAGACTCATCATAGTTTGGTAGCACTGCCTCAACCAGACTGCCACCTTGTTGGCTTACCTCTGGATTCAGATACTTGCTAAAATATTGTTTCCATCTATCCAAAACTTGACTGTCCTCTCTAAGAATAACACCAGATTCACTCTTGAAGATCTTTGTTGGATTATTGTCACCCATCCTCATACGTTTGACAGTCTGCCAGAATTTCTTGTCAGAGTTGTGGTAGTCATTTTCCCATGGGTTTCCCACCACTTTCCCCTGGATGTTTTAAGAGTATGATGTAGGAGCCTCGCTCCTACATCATCCAGACTAATATATTTAATTATAAAATATTTACAGACATAACCTCAATCTATTAACTTTTATTGGCTCAAAGAGAACAATTCGCTTGTTCATTATATGTATGTAATTATTCCGCTGATCACCCCAAATTTGGGAAATGCCACGATGATATGAATGTAAAAATAAATGAATGAATTTTAAAAATATGATTTATTTATTTATTTATTTATTTATTTATTTATTTATTTATTTATTTATTTATTTATTTATTTATTTATTTATTTATTTATTTATTTATTTATTTATTTATTTATTTATTTATTTATTTATTTATTTATTTATTTATTTATTTATTTATTTATTTATTTATTTATTTATTTATTTATTTATTTATTTATTTATTTATTTATTTATTTATTTATTTATTTATTTATTTATTTATTTATTTATTTATTTATTTATTTATTTATTTATTTATTTATTTATTTATTTATTTATTTATTTATTTATTTATTTTAATGAATGATTTGATGAAATGATAAAATAATACTTTTTGTATTTTGTTAAAAAAAAAAACATATTCTCTACACATTATGGACAGTGTAAGTTACTGAACTGTTTACCCTACATGCATAATCTTCTGTGTTTGACTTGATGGCATACAACCATTATGCATTCGGTAGAGGGATAATAAATACCTAATATGTATGCACATGTAGTTTGGGAAACTTTGGAATAACCTACGATACGGCCACTGTATGTTTTGTGGAAGATAATATCTCATTACTAAGAACTACTACCTACAGCACAGTTTCTCAAACTGTCTCTAAGGTCGTTGATATTATTTATTGTAAAACTTGCTGTTGTGAAAACGAATGTTAATGTTAAGGTAGTTTTTTCACAGGAGATGGAAAGTGTGAAAGAGTCATTGAAACGATAAAAGTTTCGAGCAAGAAGATAAATGTTGCAATCAGACCAATAATTGCAAATAAAAACATTCCTATTACAGCTAAAAGATTGGTGCATTTTGCTATCTTAGTGCTAACATTGATACATAATAATGAAAAATGGACATAGCTGAAGAAGGATCAAAACGGTATGATTGCAGCAGAAATAAGATCGTTAAGAAGGATGTGTTATAAAAGTCTGAGAGATCGTGTGCGTAACAGTGCTATACGAAAGGAACGCGGAATAAAAGATGTTGTTATAATTAAGATGAATGTAATTAGTAACGGTGGTTTGGGCATGTAGAAAGAATGAACGAGGACAGAGTAGCAAAAATGATATAAGTAGATAGATAAGTGGAAATGGTTCTTAGAAACGTGTCTGGCCGAAGATTTAATGGCTCAACCAAGTATACCAGAATCTGAAGGACGGATACGTGCTGAGAACAATGAGCAGCAGGGCATGTATAAGGAATTGTTTGAGTATGATGGTAGCATGTTTGTTTCGGTATTTTCGGTATTTCGGTATTTCAATACCCAAAGCGTAGATGGCGTGAAGTAGAAGTACAAGACATGCAGAACTGCGATGTTTCCCGTGAGGATGCACCCGACAGAACCAAGTGGCGAAATAAAACAAGAAAGGCAGACCCCACCACCATGTGGGACTAATAAGTGTCCAAGGAGAAGAAGAAGATACCCCGATCGCCGGGTTCTTTTATGGCTTTGTCAGGTATATAGGATGTGTTATACTTAAGCAATGCTTAAGAATAAAATGTACTTCAGAGATATTTAATATAAATATTATATGAATTTATAAAAATAAAAACTTTTTTCTTGTGTACATGTAAAATAACCGTATTATTATTAAGTAAATATAAACCTAAGTATGAAGATTTGTGTAGGCTTTCATATCGCTTACAACATTAAGCACTATACAACACATTATAAGATCTCGTACAAGGCGATGTGACGGCGACATACTCGCAGTGTGTGGATATTATGTTATTATGCTTTTTCGTATCACTCTGTGATAGTGAAATTTGTTCGTAAAAAGCAGATGTAATATGTATACATATAATGTTGACCATAGGCGTATCACCTTAAAAAAATATGTAAACTTTCACTTTTAGATAAATCAACTTTGTGGAACAAATTTTGTCTTGTAAGAAATACATATTTCTTTAAAAAAGATATATCTGAGTTTTGTTATAAACCCAAATACAACATCATATACCTTTCACAGTAGGTACATAAGCTATTAATAGTTTGTGTCGTGAAAGGGGAGTTTGCCGGCACCTGGTATCGAACCACGGACCCTTTGTTCACGAGGCCGAGACTCCAGGCTACCGACAAACTCATATATATGGCGAATGAGCATGGTTAAAAAACCAAGTGTCATGAAATAAATTCTTTTAATAATGCACAATCCCTTTCATTTATCTTTAAGTTGCACAGATTTTAGTTTCATAATCTTGATTTTCGATGCTTTCAGAGCGTCTCAAATGTGGGTATGTGCTTACGACATTAATAAAGTAACATTGTTTCACTATACACACCACCAATGCAGCAAACTGGATGAGAATTCACCCATAAATTTTGAGGACCTGTAAGCAAAATGTTTTGAAAAATTAAACATATGTTTAACTTGTATGCTTGTTCGTGTTATGTTTAAAATAAAATTTATATAAATTAGAAGTTACTTTAGTTACTTTACTTAAGTTCGAAAAATAAGACATTTTACATCTTAAATTCAGCGATGAGGTTTGCCACCCATCCTGAATGTCTTGATTTTATATTGACACGGAGAAGACAGCTTGCATTTTTTATATGCAGCTAGTCTGCTGGCTACCCCACTTGTGGGATATGCCGTGATGGTATAGTAGTAGTAGTAGAAGTTACTTTAAAACCCATGACTTTTTATCTTAAAATATATATATATTTTTTTATCATCTTAAAACATGTACGCATTAAGCATTAATATTATTTGATAACCTACTGCGCGAATAAAACAAAACGATTCCGGGAACAAATTTAATGATACATAATTTCATGTGACGTAAAATGTTTTTAGGAATGTCATTAGAAAATGTAATTTATTTTTTAGACGTATGTAGTTATGTGATATTAGATATTTATGTATAAAGCAATCAGAAATCTCAAACATATTATTACAAAGCTACTTATTCTGGTTATAAAGGTAATCTACATTCCTTGCAATGTCGACAGAGAAAATTTTGGATGATTGTTGTTGACTGGATGACCCCGAAAGATCGGGCATGACGTGTTACAGCCGTTTTCTGTTATTTGATGTTTTAATACTCTGTCTGGCGCACTTAAGACAACGTCACCTTGTTTGGTATTGCCCCAGACGGGACTATTAGATATTATATTATTTCCTTGAACCGATTCATTGAAATCTTAAAGCCATTCTTGCTCTATAGACTCGCTGTACAATCGGGTGAATTCAGCTCATAAAATTTCTCAGATATCATTTTATTGTATCTTATATTTTGAACGCAATCGCAGAATACAAAACGTGTGTGTACGTATAGAAACCTGAATTTCACAAATGAAAAAAATATTGAGCTGAACTACTCATACAAACTTCAAAAGTTTCTGAGTCATTTGATAAACATTTTACAGAGAATTGGGAATGTTGCCTAGGTTTAAAGAGTACTTCTAACCCAACCTTGAGTCGATTTATAAGAATCGAAACTCTGTGTCATGCACTGTCATAGGAAATTATGTACGTGTAACATATCTGACTTATGTACCTACCTAGCAAATATTTATATTTAAGTATAAGTATCAATATACTTGGAGGTACAGTCTCGGCCTCTTGAACAAGGGGTCCGCGGTTCGATCCCAGGTGCCGGCAAACTCCCCTTTCACGACACAAGCTTTTAGCTTACTGTGGAAGGTGTATAAAGTTGTATTTGGGCTTATAACAAAACCCAGATATATCTTTTTTTTAAAAAAAAAAAAAAAAGGTTGACTATTGGTGAGTAGAATTTACTAGAATATTAATCTACAGTGATTTTAATCAAAAATATAATTAACATCTGTACTTTTTAGTAATTAAATCTAGTATCCATCATCCAATTATGTAAAAGTTCATAAATATAATAAATATAACTTTATTGGCCTAGTACAGGACCTACCTAGTTGGGCAGCATCAATAAAGTATGAATGTAAAATTGTAATTTATTGAGAAATTAATGAATAAATTGGCAAATCGGTGCAGTACCTATTAAAAAAAACACTCAAATTGAAAAACAAAATTTGTACAACATCTACATTTAGGTGCTTGGTATAAGCTTTATTTTTTTTTTATCGAATGCTCACATTGCGAAGATTCCGCCACTGCCGAGGGTATCGGCGGGTAAATGGGACTTAGCCATGGAGCGTAGTGTGGCTCAAAGGATCTGAAATCCTGTGAATACTATCATATCCAGGATGTTTTGGATTCAGCACAGATATTACAATAATAATACATAATATGTACGAAGACTGGTTATCCTTTCTGCGAGATCGGAATATACAAACGATTTTGAATCCTAGAGATTTATGGACCTTTTCTGAAATATTCTTCAATTCATTTCAAAATATTATAATAATATTATTATAACTCAAATATGTAAAACGATATATTAAAATTGTTGCTGGAATTTGTTCGGTGCAGACATTGAAAAAGTATTGTTAAATATATCGACTGTCTAGCTCTATAACTTAACAAACTGAAAATTTCGAAAATTTTGATTCAATTGGTAATGCACACAATCATCGCGACTCTTTTAATTCCACTAACAAATCACTATACAAAAAAACACCTGGCCCCCTAGTCAAAACACATTTTAGCGTTATGAAGTCGTTCGACTACAAACGAAATTACAACAATCTACCTACATGTACCATATAATTATGCGTTATTGTTGCAATTATAGTCGTAATTTCGTTTGTAGTCGAACGACAAGTGACGCTAAAATGTGTTTTGACTAGGGCTGATGGTTTCCTTTAAGTATGTATAAAATATTTTGTTATGGAATAAAAAAAATGTACTAACCTCTTTTCAATTTCACAAATAAATATTATAATAATATTATTATAACTCAAATATGTAGGTACAACGATATATTAAAATTGTTGCTGGAATTTTTTCGGTGCAGACATTGAAAAAGAATTGTTAAATATATCGACTGTCTAGCTCTATAACTTAACAAACTGAAAATTTCGAAAATTTTGATTCAATTGGTAATGCACACAATCATCACGACTATTTCAATTCCACTAACAAATCACTATACAAAAAAACACATGGTTTCCTTTAAGTATGTATAAAATATTTTGTTATGGAATAAAAAAAATGTACTAACCTCTTTTCAATTTCACAAATGTAGTGTTTGGACTTTGATACACAGTACAGGTTAAGTGAACCTTGAACCTTGTTTTCAAGTAAACAGTAGTTATGATGAGTGAGTAGCAATACTATGTAGTCTATATAGGTTGGCCGCCTGTGGAGAGCGGCGCTCATTAATTGATAGAACCTTGACTTGCACTGTTAGGCTGCGTGTTTTGACAAATTGTGTTCGACAAATTATAATAGGAATTATTTATTGAATATATTGTGTAAATATAAAAATACGTGTCGTTATTCAAAAAGAACCTAATATTGTTATACTTGACCCAGTATACAATACGTGGCGCAGCCGGTAGTTCAAAATTGTCGTAAACATACAACAATAGTTTTTTTTCCGCGCCGAAAGTTACTGTCGGCAGTACGCGGAAATAAAGAGTGAAAGGCAGTCTACAGGAGTAGAAAGGAGGCAGGAGTCTCCAAAGCCAGATAAGCCAGCAGTTGCAGGTAGCAGCAGAGAGACAGGAGTCTCAGAAGCCAGTTGGGCAAAGTTGCAGGTAGCAGCAGGGAGACAGGAAGTCTCAGGAGCCAGTTTGAGGCAAGGTGCAGGCAGCAGTGGGTAACAGGAGTCACCCAGCATCCAGGCGGAGCCAGTTGGTGGATCCAGGAAGCCAGGAGAGGAGAGTTCTTGCAAGTCAGCCAGGCGGAGTCCATTGCAGTTGCAAGGAAATCCAGAAGACCGGGGCGATTGGAGGAGACTCTCATCAGCTAAGTCTATTTTTTTATTCTTGGTTGTTGTTGCTTGTGGTATTTTCCGAAATGACTTCGAGAAGTTTAGAGCCGTTTTGTCACAAGACAATGAGTTGGCCTTCTTACAGGACAAGGTGGGAGAACGCCTTATTATTGAATGATGAAAGTTGGACTGATGTGAAGAAACGTGCTTTCTTCATAACATCGTTGTCCCAAGGCAGTTTCAAGCTACTGTCTGATCTGTGTTTTCCAGCTTCTGTGGAAAAACAGTCTTATAAAGAGTTGATTCAGATATTTAATGGTTATTTTAAAGAGGAAAAAAGTATATTTGAGTCGCGTGAAATTTTTTTCAAGGCTACTCAAGGTCATTCGGAAAATGTTAAAGATTTTGCCTTAAGATTAAGGGAATTAAGTATAAATTGTGAATTTGGTACTAGATTAGAAAGTAATATAAAAGATTTGTTTATAATCGGAATTAGAAATAAAGAGATTAAACAACAGTTATTTTTAAAATGTGATAAAGATAAAGTATCTTTGAACGAAGCAGTTGCTTTGGCTTCTAGTTATGAGCACATACTAGAGAGTAAATTAGAAAAAGAGGTAGAAAATTTTGAGGAAATTAGCCAGATTTCCAGGCGAAACAATAATAGTTTCAGTAGTTCAAGTAGTACAGATACAGATTATAAGAAAAATAATCGACCGTCAAAATTTTCAAGGTTAAATTCAAATGTAAATACGAGTAGGTATAAGCATAATAAAAATGTTTCATGTTTTATTTGTAAGGGAAATCACTATAAAAGTGAATGTAAATTTAATAGAGAATTTTTTTGTAGAAAATGTAGATCTAAAGGGCATTTGAGTGAAAATTGTCATAAGATACAAGGTATTTATAATTCGCAAGACACCGAAAACGATTTTATAAAATTAAATGTAAAAATTGAGAATAAAAATGTTGAATGTATTTTAGATTCGGGAGCGAATATTAGCTGTATATCTATTCAAAAATTGCAAGAAATATTCAACGAAAATAATATAATAGAGAAGTGTGATGAAATTAATTTATCTACGTATAGCGGGCACAGTTTGAATGTGTTAGGTATTAAACATTGTAAAATAAATCATAATGGAATGGAAAAAAATATTAAATTTGTTGTAACAGAGAGCGGGAATAAAATAATATTGGGTACAGATTTTATGCGTAGGTATAATATAGGGTACAAAGTACATAGCACGGAAGGCAGTGAATTAAACAATATTGTTGCATGTAAGCCCATTGAAAATATTTCGAATTTCAGTGCGGACGCATCGCTTGCGTGTAATGTGAAACAACAAAAATTAGATTTTGTAAATAAAAATAATAGTTTTAATTCGAAATTAATTTTAGAGAGAAGTAAAAGTGATTATACATTGGAAAAAGTTGTTAAATATGTGGAAAAAAATAATTGGCCGTGCAAAAGACAGTTAAATGAATTTATTGCGAAGTTGTTTAATGTGAAGGAACATTTGACTGTGTACAAGGATTATTTATTCTACAGAGATAGAATTGTTATTCCGGAATCAGTTAAAGGTATTGTGATAAATTATTTGTGTAAAAAATTATTCAGTTATTGGGAAAATGAAATCATTTGTTAGAAGTTATTTTTATTGGGTTAATTTTAATATAGACATTGAGAATATAGTTAAGAATTTAGTGAAAAAGCGGAATAACAATGGATGTAAATGTTTAAATAGGTATAGATACGAGAAAAGGTATGTAAATATGGAAACTTGTAAAGATAGTTCCAGGGGTTCGAAGTTTGTCTCGGGGAGGAAAAAGGAATTTAATTTGGGTACATCAGTACTTGTCAAAGATCTCAGAAGTGAAAAGATGGTTTTAGGTAAAATTGAAAAGGTATTAGGCAATACAACTTTTCTTATTAGAATCAAAGGTACTGGTCAGCTCTGGAAAAGACATATGGATCGGATAGTTGTGGGATCTGTGCATTGGGATGACAGTCCCTCTGATTAATAGTAGGAGTTTAGGTCCCCTCCCCCTGTTTGAAGGCAAAGCTCTCACCGGTTCTGAATTTTTCAGGTCAGATTGGAAGCCATTGGCGGGGACAGCTGAGACCCAGGACTTAGGCTGGTGGAAGACTTCATTTGGTGGCCCTGGACGGAAGGAAGAACATGTCTGCGTGTATTTGTAATGTTTTGTTTTATATGTA
Organism: Athripsodes cinereus; assembly: GCA_947579605.1. Classification (NCBI taxonomy): domain Eukaryota; kingdom Metazoa; phylum Arthropoda; class Insecta; order Trichoptera; family Leptoceridae; genus Athripsodes; species Athripsodes cinereus. The sequence goes on from OX388321.1 coordinate 2,867,551, forward strand.
TAGAGTCTTGAAATAAGTAGAGAACACTGTCAATCACATAGAATTGTATAAATATTTAAATATGTAGTATAGAAAGATTTTCAAGGTTGTAAGGGGAGAGTGTAGTGTTTGGACTTTGATACACAGTACAGGTTAAGTGAACCTTGAACCTTGTTTTCAAGTAAACAGTAGTTATGATGAGTGAGTAGCAATACTATGTAGTCTATATAGGTTGGCCGCCTGTGGAGAGCGGCGCTCATTAATTGATAGAACCTTGACTTGCACTGTTAGGCTGCGTGTTTTGACAAATTGTGTTCGACAAATTATAATAGGAATTATTTATTGAATATATTGTGTAAATATAAAAATACGTGTCGTTATTCAAAAAGAACCTAATATTGTTATACTTGACCCAGTATACAATAACAAATAAATATTATAATAATATTATTATAACTCAAATATGTACAACGATATAGTAAAATTGTTGCTAGAATTTGTTTGGTGCAGACATTGAAAAAGAATTGTTAAATATATCGACTGTCTAGCTCTATAACTTAACAAACTGAAAATTTCGAAAATTTTGATTCAATTGGTAATGCACACAATCATCACGACTCTTTTAATTCCACTAACAAATAGCTATAAAAATATATGATTTCCACCTACCAACCCATAGGAGTGATTTCCTTTAGTTTATTTAAATAAATAAATAAATAACTCAAATATGTATAACGATATAGTAAAATTGTTGCTGGAATTTGTTCGGTGCAGACATTGAAAAAGTATTGTTAAATATATCGACTGCCTAGCTCTATAACTTAACAAACTGAAAATTTCGAAAATTCTGATTCAATTGGTAATGCACACAATCATCGCGACTCTTTTAATTCCACTAACAAATAGCTATAAAAATATATGATTTCCACCTACCAACCCATAGGAGTGATTTCCTTTAGTTTATTTATTTGAATTTAAAATTTTTGTTTTGACAGCTGTTGGTAAAGTAATTTTGTGTTAGTTTTGAAAGACCTGAAATAAAGACTTTAAATGTTGTTTTTTTTATATTATTTCAGGTAACTGTTTTATTATTGTTTATTTTATGTTTCGTATTATTTAGTTTCTTTAGTTTAAATAATGTTTTTAATAAATTTTTGATATTATTTCAGACAAACACAGATTGCTTTATTTCAAGTATAAACATCCATTATAAAACAACATTTAAAGTCTTTATTTCAGGTCTTTCAAAACTAACACAAAATTACAAACAAAATTACTTTACCAACTGTCAAAACAAAAATTCTAAATTCAAATAAATAAACTAAAGGAAATCACTCCTATGAGTAGGTAGGTGGTTTTCTTTACATATATTAAATATTTTGTTATTATTATTACCTTTTTTCGATTTCAACAATATTTTTTTTGAATTGTATAACCATTGAAAGGAACAAACACAACGTATGTTTTGATTAGTGTGATTATTATATAGTATATTTTTTAAGTTCTGTTGTGTTTCTACAGCATAACATAAATATTATATCAAAAATATAAAACAGACGATTTTTATAAGAGGGGTAGCCAGCGGACTAGTTACATGTAATTATCATGCAAATTGTCCTCTGTGTGTAATATAAAGATAAGACATTCAGAAAGCGATGCATGCCTCACCCCTGAATTACCTACATATTATAGATGTAAATTGTGATATACGTGAGCTGCCTTTAAGCTTAGCTGAAATACAATTAAAGTAGCCACGTGGCTACAAATTATGCAAATTTACAAATCGAATGAATAATATTTATTCAAAATCAAACAAACCTCGTGTTTCATTTATAGTATTTCCGAAATTATAATTTGATATTTTCGTTATTGAAATATGGAAACAAAAAGGACATTGAAATCCATATATCTTCCTACGTAATGTATAATTGGATCTTTATTTTTAAAAAAATGTTGGGTGTGTAAGTAATACAATTTTTCCACCTCTTTGACCTTTCATGCGAAAGCTAAGAATGTAGAAAAAGAAAGCAATGAATTCATTTCAAAAAAGAAAGAATGTTTTCTAAAATTTTACCGTGAAAAAAAACCCCCCACACTTCTTTCTAACAATGAAAGTTTAAAACTTTAAAAAGTTCTTTTTTTCAGAGAATAACTTTCCAAAAGCTCATCACTTTGATGAAATTTTCAAATTCGTTTTTGTATAAATGTTATCTATATATCTGTATTATCACAGCACAGTACGTATCTCCTAAAACTGGAATTTCCATGGCCAACTGTTTGTAGTGATTAATTGATTATACAGGCATCCTTTTGGATCGACAAAAATAAGTAGGATATTCGAATACTCGAAAAGGATATTAATATCTTGTTTTTGTTATTATCAATTGTCGACGGTGGTGGTCCCCCGTGAAAAATGGGACTACCACTCTTTTTTTGTATTTTTTCTGAGTGCCCTGTAAAAGTCAGGTTAGGTGTTCGTAAAACATCACGTTTTGAGTCATTTGACATCTTCAGCTCAGCGATGAATTATTCCCCATATCCTGAATGTCTTAACTTTTATTGGTACAGAGAAATCATCCTTTCTATAAGCTTAAACCATCTCATTAATTCATGTCTACATAAAATAAAATGACATCCTTGGACCACCTGACAAAGAATAAATTGGTTTTCCACTCTTATCCGTAAGTTTTCAAGTGAACAATTTTTCGAAAAAATAAAGCCACCTTAAATTCAGCAATGAAGTTTGCCACCTATTATTTTATTTATTTTAATAATTATTCCTAACTGATCGCAATAGGTATGTACATACAATTTAAGTGAGAAATGCATTCAAATTAAATACAATCAACATACCGCTGAGGGCGAGTTTATCGCAAAGGCGCGACCTCTTCTGCTTAATTCAACAAATCATCCCCAATGCCTTAATTTTTTGTTGGCAGGAAGAGGACAGTTACGTGTTTATTGAATTCGGCTAATTTGCTGGTTACCCCAATTGTGAGATATGCCGTGATGGTATAGTGGTAGTAAAATAATACGGGCTTAGGGCTAGTACCTAATTACTTTAGAACATTATATTTATATAAGAAGTTTTCAGCTGTGAAACAACAAGGCAATGTGAACTGCCATTTCAGTCTTTCTTTTTTAGTTTATCGCCATCGCCATTATCAACATCTTCAAAATCATTACACTTTCGATCTCCTCAAACTCAACCGTCTACCATTTCTCGATAACTCGAGAAATCACTGCTGCGATAACAATAACGATATTCGGGTGATGTTTGACACATGTGCCTGTGTTACCTAGGGTTACCAGGAGAAAATCTTTAGTATTTTACAACTGTTTGTGAAAAAACAAATATGATGATCGTTTATTCGATAAAATAAGAATGATGCAAATATCGGACATTGAAAGAAGCGACAAATTACATTAAATACTTTGCTTATGTTTTCGGCATTCACAATATAACAATTTCTAGACATGATATGATTTTTTAGATTATTATGTAATAATTGTTATTGTTAGTTTTAGATTAACGCTCGTTAATGGTGGACGCTCCACCGAAACCGCGGTAGCAAATAAAAAGCTCAAAAAATAACAATTATTACATAATAATCTAAAAAATCATATCATTACATTAAATACTTGACCGTTAATTGTAACCCCAGACATCATCGGGTACTAGTATTAGAGATTCAGTTGTACCATATGACTTTTTTAGACACCCATTTGAAAATAGTTTGTCATTCCCTCACCTGCGAAATTTATTTCTTAGATAATTCATAAAAAATGCAATTATTTTCGTTTGTTTTACATCTTCCGGCAATGCATTCTAAGGATCATGTAAGGATTTAAGTATTTTTCAAAATGTCCTTTTATAAAACTCAACATGACCAAAAAATTTGCATAGATACGTTAAAAATGTTTTCTTTTTTTAGATTTGTCTGGTTTGGATCTCAAAACACTCTATGATAGATATACTAATATGAATATGAGCCTGTAACCCGAAACATTATGTCATTGTTTCAATAAACAAATTTAAAATTCCAAAGTGTTTTGCTTATAAATATTTAATTTAATAATGGAGTTTTACTCATTTAGTGAAAATAAAAATTACTGATAAATTAACATCATCAATATATCTCGAGTTTCCCAATATTTCTCAAGTCGAATGCCTAAGATGCGCTCTGATTGCAAAAGTTTGAAGAGCGTAATGAGTGTGTAAACAACAAGACAACGCCAGAAATTTTATAAGAATAAGGACAAGAGAATAACGAAGAACAACAAAAACAACACGAAAAAATACGCGGGGAAACAAAAAAAAATAATAGAAAGTGTCAGACAACAAAATGATGCCTGTTATTGTTCAAAACGTGTTCTATATAAAATTATAATATGTCCCTTACTCGTGCTGTGTGCTATATAATATACAGAGTGATCTTTCCATCTATCAAATAATCATAATGAATAATTTATTTCTGTCACATGCAAAATGCAAAAGAAAAACATACAAATGATATTTGACAGCTTTTCAGAAGGAATAAAAAAAATGTTGACATCCTAATTTACGAAAGATTTTCACACCTTTCGCAAAAGAAGAGTAAAAATAAGTTTGTGTTGTGTTTTACAAAACGGTGCGAATTAATTTATCCAGATTATTCAAATTCACAACAATTTGCAGTCAGCGCGCTTTGTGATATTTGGGGCACATTGCAAGAAGAGAGCATGACAACCTGGAAAAAATAATTTTGACTGGGGTTGTAGAAGGAAGGAGGGGAAGGGGCAGAGTGCCAATAAGATGGAGCGACCAAATTAAGGAGGCCACACAGAGCTCACTTCACGGGGCCTTACACATAACGGAGGATCGCACAACATGGAGATGGATGGTTTACAGAACGAGGCATGATGGTCACGATCCTCAGGATTGAGGGACCGACAGAGATAATGATGATGATTCAAAGTTTAAAGAAATTGAGGCTTTGAAAGACAACTTTACCTTATTTGGTAGTGCCCTCTACGGTAGGTACTTGAACCTACAACCTCACACAATGGTTTAGTGTAAAAATAAAACCCTCAAAAAGGTCCAAAATGTTACTTATATTACGGTTTTAGTTTTGGTGGTGGTTTTAATGGATATTAGCTTGATACATTATCTTGAACTTCAAAATCGAAGATCCGCATTTCGAATCTTCATACATACATACATACATCTTCTTCCCCTTGTCCTAGTTGGGTCGGGGGCCGAATCTTCCCGTCTACTTATTATAACTATATTTGGGGTGCGTTTGAGTTCACAAAAAAAAACACATTCATTAAAAAATATTTTTATACATCATTTTACTGTTACTTTAACAAATTAAGTGAAACTTTAAATTTGACTGGCTGCAAATAAGCGTTTAATTAAATCATAAGAAATATAATTACCCAACTCTGTTTTTACTTCACAATCTTTTCCAATTTCTATAGAAATAGCACTCCGTTTTAGCATTTCATGAGTACCCTCTCTGGACAAACATATTCTGTAGGAATTTTAGAAAATGTTTTAAAAAAACAAAACACTGTTAGTTTTTCACACTTATGACTAAATACTCATACATGACATATTTTTTTTTTCAATTTATGATTTAGTTAAGAATAAAAAAGCACTGCACCATATATTATAAATAGGTAAAATAGGTTGTCTAACAACGATTTTCACTCGCATACACGTGGACACAAAGATTTTTTTGTTGTTGTTAAAGGACACCCTGTACAGAAGTAGTATTGTTATTATGCACTCGTTAGGGCAACAAGTGCTCTACTGTAATTCATGAAGCATAATATTCCATCTCTTTTCTTACATATTATTATTATTATTATTATCATCAAGGTCCCGAAAACTCGAGAGATACTTAAAGCTTGGAAAGTTTTGGTTATCTCGAGAGCTTTCTACAAGATTCGTTTTCTTGTTTCTAGAAGCCTTTTTCATTTAGTGTTGTTAATGATCACCGACAAGTCGACATTAATAATAATAGTCGGACGTAGGCGATCGTGTTATTTGAATCGTATGATTAAACATTTTTGCGGGTTTTGTTTTTTACAAAAATCAATTGTATTAACTTTTCGATTTTCGAAGAGGAAACACTATGAAAGCTCATTTTAATTTAGATAATAAATATTTAAATAAAAAACACTGTTTACTTTCATTTAAAATTGTTATAATATTAAAAGCTTTTCGGACATACTTCAGTAATAATTACTTATAACTATAGTTAGTCAGAGTTATAGTTAGAGTTATAAGTAATTATTACTGAAGATGTATGTCCGAAAAGCTTTTAATATTATAGCAATTTTAAATGAACGTAAACAGTGTTTTTTATTTAAATATTTATTATCTAAATCAATTGTATTAGGTTGCGTATGTAAATTTAATAAATGAAACTATTACATTAAGCTAAGAAGAGATATAAGGTGACGTTGTTTTTTGTTCCGGGCATCCCTCTTTCACAATACACCGTTCCTATGATAACGACATCAGAGAACAGGTAATTTCGTGGGAAGAGGTGACGCGATTGGCACAGAGACGCTTTGAATGGAGGAGGTTGATTTCTGCCTTGAGCTCCTGAGAGGAGCATTGGGGGCGATGATGATGATGTTTTTCTAACTCTTATATTATTTAAGTTTCATGTATATAATTTATATATTGTTTTTTTGTCTACAAAGTTCTGTATACAGTAACAGAAAATAATATTTGAATTTGGAAGGGTTTAATATCATAAATTAAAATCTTATTAATTAAGCACTTTTTTCTTTATATTTAAAAAAAAAACTTACTACCATATAGGTTCTTAAAGAACTTCTTATTGTGAGCACATTAATTTAATTAATATTTATATCTACAACTAATCTACATAATGTGTCGCTTTGATATAATTTCCAAAGAAACGATAAGTTGTGAACACAAAAAAATGAAATTTACAAAATTTAAAAAGTCTTCAGAATATCTTTTGAAACTGATATCCGATGCAAATATCATAATGTGTATTGTGAAAAAACTTCCTTGTGTTATTACTCGCGGTACAAGAACTTTTGCTACTAGTACTATCATTATTAAGTGTGTCCCTTGGAGCCTCTCTTTTTCCCTTATTGCTCCAGCTTTGTACATCTCCTCCTTCTTGTTTCAGAGATGTTTGATACAATTTGTACATGTCAATGTTCTTCGCAAACTTATTTATTAGATTAAAATTAAAGTCCCCTACAACAAGAATTAGGTATTATTTTGTACGTACATTGAACTTGTGGATGTGATTTTCCTCTTCCTACGCAAACCTGATTTTCCTCTATACTATACTATACTATAACCTCACGCCACGTCCCAAGTGGGGTAGGCAGAGAGAACGGAACTCCAGATAGATCTATCTTTACACACTCCCTTCGCTTCCTCCACATTAAAACAGTTTTTCATGCACGCACGTTGGTTCCTCTTACTCAACTCACGGCCAACCTTGAGAATTTGATCCACGTGATCAAGCCACGTGGTTGTCGGAAGCCCACGCTTCCTCACACCCTTTCTTTCAGACAAGTATATCCTGTGTCATTCTTCGTCATTCCTCTAAATATCTACTGCCTTAAAGTACTACTCCTCTACAAATCCTCTAAATACTACCTTAAAATACTTTTTTTTATTTTTACTATACTATACTATACCCTCACGCCGTGTTCCAAGTGGGGTAGGCAGAGAGAACGGAACGCCAAACAGATCTATTTTTTTTTTTGAATAAAAAAAATAACATTCAGAATGGATGACACACCTCGTTATTGAATTTCAGATGTGAAACATCTTTTTGTAGGTCACACGAATGCTTGCAGAAAAGAGTGGAATATCCATAACTATATTGTAGAAGCTTTACTTTAATACCAATTTTGAGGAAATAAAAATATAAGTGTATGGGAGATGAGTGTTGCACACTGGATGCGTGTAAATGAATTGCAGTGTTTGGAAACTTGGATGTTGAATGTAAAGCTGACAGATGGAAGGTGTCTAAGGACGTGCGAACGTATAAAAATCACGTGGCATACATCAATATCTCAAATACAGAAGCATATTAAATAAATTAAACCAGAATATAAGCATGATTAAAGAACTGTTAAAATGTAAAGGAAGAATAATTATAGACTGTAGTCTAAAGTCCAGCATAGGCATTCTGTTTCTTTTTGTGAATAATGATGGACGAATTATGTCCACCATAGGCACGTACTCGTTCTGTCTCTCCTTCACAAAATTCTATTCAATCTTGTCGCATCATATTAACTGAGTGAAGGAATTGTCTTCTTACAAGATCATGGTCTATCACTTCGTTCAGCTACAAATAATCTTCTATCCATCTATATTTTACTAGCTTTACTATACTTTACCCTCACGCCGTGTTCCAAGTGGGGTAGGCAGAGAGAACGGAACACAAAACATATCTTTCTTTACACACTTCCTTCGCTTCGTCCGCATCGTATATACAGTTTCTCATACACGCACGTCGGTTCCTCTTACTCAACACACGGCCGCCTTTGAGAATTTGATCTACGTGATCAAGCCACGTGGTTCTCGGACGCCCGCGCTTCCTCAGACCGTTTGTTTCAGAAAAGTATATCCTCTTTGTCATTCTTACCTTGTTCATTCGTTCAGCATGTCCAAACCAACGTAGTTAATTCACGCGCATTCTGTCCACAACACTCTTCTTGCATCCGTTCATTCTTCAAATAATTTTGCCGTGCAGATTCTCTCCTATTCCTTATATTCTTTTCCCCCTTCATATTCGTGTATGCTCCTTTTTATTTATTTGACATATTTGGTTGTTTTCATGTTCTTTCATTTATCGATTCCTCATACTACTTGTACTCTTCAAACTTTCTATTTTCCAAGGTAACAATTTAACTGGTTAATAAAATGTTCAAAAACAAAATACGATAATTTGAAATAATATTATGTTCTCAGAAATACCGAGGAAAATTAAAGAGGTTTACCTGTGTAAGGTAATAATAAATTGAATTTTTTGTATTAAATATTTTTTAAAATCGGTTATAAATATTATTTTGTTAATATTGTTTTCATGTTTCTTTTGATGAAAACAACTTCATCATCAAAGGGGCAGCTGGTTTGTTAGTCGAAATTACAGATCTCTACTTCTAGGAACTCCTGAAGAAATCCTATTTTGAAACGGCTTCTGAGTATTACCGCAGATATAAGGAAAATAAAAATATCAACCTAATAAACATTATAATGTGATTGATAATTTTATCAAAGTGGGTTATTTTAACTTGGTACGATCTATTTGTAAAAACATCTTCAGTAATGAGATAAGTTTGCCACCCATCCAGAATGTCTTCATCCTTTATTGGCACAGAGAAGACAACCTGCATTTTATTTACAACCAATCAGTCCATCCACCTATCCCACTTGTTGAAATGCCTTGATGGAATGAATTTCTTTCAAACACATTCTGGGTACTACGACTACTACTACCACTATAATACCATCACGGCAGATCCCCATATTCCATAGGTGGGGTAGCCAAAAGACAAGTTACATTTTATAAATATGCAAGCTGTCCTCCCCGTGCCAATTAAAAAATATAATTTAAGTCATTCAGGATAGGTGGCAAACCTCATCACTGAAGTTAAGATGTTAAATGTCTTTATTTTTCGAACATCTGCTTTAAACAGGACACTGAGACACATATTATTTGCCAAGTGCTTTAAGAAAATTTTGGATGTACTCTGTACTGCCCCAATTATGGAGAGCAAAAATGTTGGAACTTGTAAAACATTCAATAGATTTAAAATATTTAAGATAAAAGTACAATTATGGCTCTTAATATGGCACTTATGCTGAATGTCTCAAACTTGTCGCAGAGAAAGGATCTCTCGCATTCTCTCTCTCTCTCTCTCTCTCTCTCTCTCTTAAATTGTGTGGAGTCAAACCTTATTTGAATGAAATATATTCTGTAAGTAAATATATTCTAATCACCGTGATTAAGAATAAACCAATATTTAATTGTAAATTTGGAACATAAAAAATGTTATTTAAGAACTAAGTTTCAATTAAGTATTTCATAATTTTGTACGTTTATTTAACATGGCCCTGTTTTAATTAAAATATTAAACGTACGCTCAGAAATTTAAAGAACGATACACTCTTAATTCCAAAATTTCTAATATGTGTCAAATCATGCTGCATATGCTAATATCACAATGAAATAAAAGCAGTCTATTGATCAGTCTATCAATCCATTAACACTATCACGGAATTTTCCATAATTGGGGTTACTAGCGAATCAACTGCATGTAATAAACATATCATTTGACATTCTCTATGTGCCAATAAAAAAATTTAAGATGTGATGTAGACTGTACTGCTTCTAATTTTACCAATGGGGATGGATTGATTTACCAGTGGGCACATGTGAAATTATACAAACTAATAACCATCTTATAAACGAGTGTCCCACCTACACATTCCAAGGAGAACTTTAAGACTTATAAACACGCTCTTACGGACGACGCAATCCAGAAGCTGCAAAATTCAGAGGCCAAGGTATGAGCGACCATAAGAAGAATGAATGAATAAAAAAACAACTCATTCAGAATAGGTAGCACACTTCATCTCTGAATTGAATAATATTAAACAGGCATAATTAATATACATCTTCTTCTTCTTCTTCGAGTGCCCTGTCGGATCCCCCAACATTGGTGATCACCTCGGTAAACCTGATCCTATCCTGCGCCGCTCGGAACAGCTCCTCCACACTTCGGAAGCCGGTCCACTCCCTAACGGGGGGTTCACATTTGGCGAATATCGCCAGGCGAATTTCAAAATATATCGCCAGGCGAAATAACAAAATTCGCCGGACATCCATTAATCGTCACACCTATTCACACAGTCCACCGATATAGAAACGATCTGTCAGATGCGCTTTGATTTTGACACTGTTTTCAAAATGGCGGATGTCGAGATGGAGATCGCGAAGTGTTTATTTTTAGTCGAAAATGTTATAGTAGAGGTTAAAGGTGCCTTTTAATTAAGGTAACAAACGCCACAAACCAACAACAAAGATAATAGCTGTCACGAAGCGGGAAACATTATAAAATTTTGAGGATAGAAAGTTTTTACGGACGCCGCGCACATTTACGCATGCGCAAATCGTTCAACCAGAGAAAAAGTTGGAAGGTGGTCAACTCGAGACGATAATATCGTTTCTACTGGTTTTTATCGTTTCAGACTAGCTGTCATTTTGTTCATAAGGTTCAAATGGCCGGCGATATTTTGGTGCCTGGCGATATTCGCCAAAGTGAGAACACCATATTATGATTCGCAGCCAGGACATCTATCTCCTAGTGGGTCCTTGACGTCTGTATTTTACATGATGTTTTATAAATATTGACATTCAATATAAAGCTTTTACCTATACCGGAAACTCTATTGAGCAATGGAAAGAGCTTTTTTAATAATGCTTTTCTAATTTATATCTCTCGGTAACGAATTTATTTCATTGGTGTATTGAATTTTAATTTCGAGCATGTCGATGCTTTTCTTTCTGCAAATGTACCAGCGAACGTTGTATCATGTAAAATTTTCTAAACATTTACAATTTTGATTAAATTCTATGAAACACTTAATTGTTTTACTTGGTAAGATGTCGATGTTTTTGTTCTCCTTTGTATTTCAAAATGAAATAAAATTTATAAACATACCAAAATTCAAATAAAATAAAATACCTACCTAATTGAAATATTCAAATCTTTTAATATAAATTATTAATATTTAGGGAATAGAAATAATTATATAGGAAAAATACTTTTCTAGAGAAAGGAATCGACTTACCTTATACCTATATAGTAATTACTGATTTTGATGAGATTTTTTTTATTTCATTAGACTCTGGAGTCTGTTCTTACATTAGAATCCACTGACAACATGATGTCCCAACTATTTTTATGTTGTTTTGAGGCTTCTTTCTTCTTTTTGCAATGATAATAATATAATATCGCGATAGCTTGCATGTTTTCTTTATGAAGGGATGTTATGGAATGAATGAATGAAACAATTCGTTTATGAATGTTCTTCTTTTTTAAAAGTTGATATTTTCAACCGACGGTACTTGGTGGAAATTCATGTTGAATTAATTAAAATAAAACACTTATTTGTAGTATATCCACGGTGACTTTTTATTGGACGCGAGCCGGCTTTCAAGAGCTTCCGCTCTCATCATCAGGCTGGCGAACTGATGATGAGAGCGGAAGCTCTTGAAAGCCGGCTCGCGTCCAATAAAAAGTCACCGTGGATATACTACAAATAAGTGTTTTATTTTAATTAATTCTTCTTTTTTGTCAGGGTAATAGTGGTTTATTTGTGTTTCAATAAAAGCAAAACAACAAGTAAACAACTACTACTACTGCTTCTAACCATCACGGCATATCCCACAAGTGAGGTAGCCAGCAGAACATCTGCTTGTTATAAACATGCAAGCTGTTCTCTCCAAGTAAACAAAAAAATAAGGTCTTCAAGATGGGTGACATATTTCATTGGGGGATTCAACATGTAAAATGTCTTTAGTATTTCGAACACTTACCTTCACAGGGCACTCGAGAAAAAAAAAAAACTTGCGGAAAAGAGCGGGAGATCAATTCTTCGCCGGATGCAGTTCTTATGTTTAAACGAAAATAATATAGTTTATCGTTTATTTACTTATATTTCAGAATCTGCACGATGAAAGTGATGCATATTTATTTATTTATTGACCAAGTAAACGGTTTACCTAAGCCTTTTTCAAAAATATCAAAACTGAAAAAATTGCATTTCTCGTTGAATAACGTAGTAACAAACCATGTAAACAACAAAGAGTCAACAACTTTTTCTTCTTCTTCTTCACCCTCGCCTTTATCCCTTTTACTTAGGGTCGGCTCTCCTTGTCCTCATCTTCCATGTTTTCCGGTCCCCTGCATCCTCCCAGCAAAATTCTGCCTCCTTAAGGTCCCTGGAAATTGTGGACATTTGGATGGTCACAGGTCTTTAAACAGCAAGGAATCAACAACAATCATATAATTCCTACAATAACAGTAATTAAGTTAGTACCTACACATTTATATCAATAAATTCATCTTAAACCTTAATATTGTAAGCATCGCTTATTTATTTGTAAGTATTTAGGTAATAAAAATAAAAATATAACACTGTATAACTTTCACTATTTAATATTTTGCTTAAAAGCTTTTCGGACATACGTCCATCTTCAGTAATAAATATCTTATAACTTATACCAGTTATAAGATATTTATTACTGAAGATGGACGTATGTCCGAAAAGCTTTTAAGCAAAATATTAAATAGTGAAAGTTATACAGTGTTATATTTTTATTACCTAAATTTTAAAAATGAGCTTTCATAGTGTTACCTCTTCAAAAATAGAAAAGTTGTAAGTATTCATAATATGTTTCATTCCCACAAGCATACATAGCTGAATGACAAATTATTTAAAAAAAAAAAAATTGATCTTATTTGTACAAAGTCAATATAGTTGTCAGTGTTCGTAGCATGTAACTTGTACTTACTTATTATATAATTCCCACGCATTGAAAGTTTTCTACGTAATATAACAATGTATTGCCCGCACAACGGGTGTGCCGCCGCCAGTCGCCACGGCAAAGTAAAAAAATATATATAGGTACCTATGTACATAAACTATGTGAGAAATTCCCTTTTTTGTCAATAACGTATCTGGCAATTTTGTATTGAATGACACGAAAATTTTATCGGTCCTCCTATCGGGACGTAGAGAATAAATAATAGCACATTTTACTCGGACAGTTGCCGTAATGAAATTCCAATCCGAAGCCATATTTTATTAACCCTAAAATAAACCGCCCATTTCAGATTGAATCAGCCGAAATATTAGAGCTCGTAGCCTAAGCGGCTCACAGCTGATAAGTACGAACCATTTTAAATTAAATTATTGTTATGTTGTTGGGTAAAGTATGCCATGAATGATAATATTGTTAAAGATATCAGTTTTGATACTTTATCCTTAACAGATGGTTGATTTTATGATGATCTCAGTTTTTTTTTCAAAAAGCAAGTATACAGTTAAGTAGATAAATAAAATGTAATACACGATTTAAGTATTTATACGAATTTATCTTCTGTCCGTCTTGCGGTACCAAAATCAGTTGTCCTTCATCTTCTTTGGTAGCCTTTCGTAAACTTTCGTTCACGCTATCTACAATAATGCTCTTTCTGAATTTGGAGTCAAGACAAATATCTTGAAAGACAAACTTTAACATTGGTCAAATGAATCATCGCTATTTATTGAAAAAAAAAAACATAATCGTTTGATATATTTATGATAGTGAGATATGATTATTTATGTAACACAATCTGTTGTGTTGAAAACTGGATTTCACTTGCTCAGAAGTGTGGATGTCAATCAAATTAAGTTTTCAACTACTATAGATGACTCGTACACATTGAATTAGCTCAGAAAAACTTTCGCCATCTATTCGCGGCATATAGTCTTAAAATGAACAATGTCGAGTTTAAGGATTGGTGGCTTCAAATATTGTGTTTCAACCGAACTTCGATAGAGGGACGCAGCATAGTAAATCGTGTTACATGTGAAAGTATTTGATGATTATAGTATATATATAACTTTCAAAAAAATCTGAAACATGTGACATGCATGATATAGAGGAATTGGGAACGTCACCCGGGTTTAAAGAGTACTCTTAACCAGCCTTGTGTCGATTCGTAAGCATCGAGACTCTGTATCATGCTATCCTTAAGGAAGTTCACATTGATGTATCTACCACGTACACACGGTATAAATAATATACCTAACTAGTAAGTACCTAATTCATTAGGTTGGACTAGTGGTTAACACACTCGCCTTGCAAGCGAGGGGTCGTGGGTTCGATCCTCAGACTAGGCAAAAATATTAATGTCCATTTTCTAAGCTAATTCAATGTGTACGAGTCATCTATAGTAGTTTAAAACTTAATTTGATAGTGAGATATGTTTATTTATTTATTTATTTATTTATTTATTCATTCTTTACTGTAGGTACATTGAATTCAAACAATTGCATAGTGAGTATACATTCAAAATATGTATGGAGCAGAAAGAGTAGATAAATAAATGAATTTAAATTCTATAGGCCTCTACCGATTAAATAAATTTCGTGAAAGTAAACAGTGTTTGCGTTGAATTTTTTTTTCAATATTTTTATAATGTAAATAAATTCGTTAAGCAAATGTACTTGTAGCCTCTGCGGCTTTTCAGCGAATTCACACAGGGTTAAAAATGATAGTGGAGAAAATACTTTATCCACACAAAAGACAGGACTTATTTGTAGGGCAAGTATCAGAATGAATATTACTTTGTAGGTTGGTGGGTGGTACTTTGATCAATGAAAATATTTGTTTGACAATATTATCCCACATTGGGTCATTTTAGACCCATTATATAATATTATATTATTATTGAATAGTGACAGCCTTCTTTTGGCTCAATGCGCCGAAATGAGTAATCTGAATTCATTCTGGATATATTTAATTTTGTAAATTGTAAAAAATCTCAAAAACGAAAAACGTTGCCATCTTAAATAGCTGCAGTGGCGTAGCTAGGGTCATCTGCGCCCGGGGACAAAGTCTGCGCCCCTTCTCGGAGTCCCCAAGAAATTTTTGAAATTTTACAGTTTATATGGTTCATTTTCGAAGCATGAAGCATTATGAAGAATAATATTTGAACCCGAACTGATCTTTGTTGTTACAGCAATCCTGTATTGTGGATGTTTCATTTTGTTTATGAGTAGAATGGCGCCCCTTAATGCTCAATGGGGGCGCCAAAATCGTGTTTGCCAACTGGTTTGAAATGAAGATATTTGTGTATCTCCAAAATTTAATCTTGCAAACGTATTTGGGATACATTAGCTTACATCAAAATAAAATTAAAAAATTGTTTTAATACTCATTTTGGCGCCCCTTTATGTGGCACCCGGGGACATATGCCCCCCCCTGCCCCCCCCTAGCTACGCCACTGAATAGCTGAGTTGGAAAAGAGTAAGTCAACAAAATATGGAGAGGCCGTTGGCTTGGGTCCAGCTGTGGTACAAGTGTGTAACTATTTTTAAAGTGGTTTTCTTTCGGTAGTAACGTTAAGTTTAAATGAAAACCGAATAATAAGTAATTCCGAATAAATTTTCAATAGCACGTAAGTATGATAATAAAAATACCTAAACACTATATTAATTTATTAATATGTGCAGAAACCTAGTTTCGAATAGAAATTTCTAACCCATTGTCAAACTAATTTGACTACAGGCATATTCGTCTCTAATTTTTTCTTTTATTGTTTTCTATCAAGGATCAACTGTGGCACAAACGAAGAATTAAAAATAAGGAGAAACGGAGAAGAAAATCCACAGAGGTCACAAATCAATCGTTTTCTTGATGGGTAATGGCGTAGACTTACTGCCTGATGATGGAATCTCTATGATTTCGAAAGTTTGTAAACAAAAACTTACAATCACATTTTATTCTTCGTCGCGAAAACCTCTTTCAAAACATAAATACCTATATTTATGGGTTAGTTGGAAGATATTGCGCTTCAGCAATAAACTCGCCCATTGCACAAAATTATTAATTCTATTTTGTGATACCATGTTTTTTGTTCTTCTTTATATATTGATTTTGGGCAATAAAGTTTATTATTATTATTATATTTGATTTACCTGTGTACATATCATCATGAGTCATTTATCTGCATAATATTATATTTTCCTACTTATCTCATCACGGTATCTCTCATACGTGGAGCGGAATAACTGTCTAGAATAAACAACTTAATTCTCAGTTCTTTAATACAAGGGCGGCAGTGTAGGTACCACAGTAGTATTGAATTTTAAAAAAATGGGTTAGTTCGAAGAGTCTTTGCGATAAACTTGCCCTCTGTATATTGATTATATCTGATTTCAAGCCGTGGAACAACCGGCAAAAAATTGGTCCCTCACTGTTTTTCGTTAGTTTTCGAGTGTCCTGTATCTAGGTATAAGGCGAGTGTTTGAAAAATAAAGTCAGTTTACATCTCAAATTCAGCGATGTGGTTTGCCATCCATCCTGAATATATTAATGTTTTGTTGGCACAGAGAAGACGGCTTGAATGTTTATTACATGCAGCTGGTCTGCTGGCTACCCCACTTAGGGGATATGCCGTGATGGTACATTTACCTGTTGAGATTTATGTCAAACTGTAGGTAATTTATTATTAAGAAACGTGTATAAGATCTTTATTCAAAAAAAATATATTAAATTCTTATGTAAAGCTAATGAATCCTTTCAAATATTATTTTGAGATGAAATCGTTGTATTTAATATGCCTACATACATTTTTAAAAAGAAATTTAAATTGGAAATTTCGAATCTCATTCCTTTGGTCTATCGTAGAACTGAAGGCAATAAATTATAAGTTTACTCACTCTTTTTTTTAAGTTATTGAGAGTCCTTTGTTAAAGGAGGTATTCGTAAAATGACACATCTTTTTACATTTTAAATTTTCGGTTAAGCGATTAGATATGCTACCCATCCTGAATATTTTAACGTTTAATTGGCTTTTTCTTCTTCTTTTCGTGTCGGTCAGCAAACGATAAATAACAAAACCATTAAATCAACATCTATACTCGCATTCCCTCCTTAAAATCGACGACCTCTCTTACAGCTCCCCCCCCCAGGTGAGTTCGCCTTACGAATTCCTACCAGTGACACTGTCTGAGAGCCATTGAGCATGTCAGGAGGTGTCCAGTTTGATTGGCATAGAAAGAATATTCTGGATGTTTTTACATGCAATAATATTAGTCTGCAAACTACCCTACTTATGGAAGTAATCTTCTTCTTCGCCCTCGACTTTATCCCATTTACTTGGGGTCGTCGGCTCTCCTAGTCCTAATCTTCCAAGTTTTCCGGTCCCCTGCATCCTCCGAGCGCAACTTTGCCTCCTTCATGTCCCTGGCAATTGTGGACATCCAGGTGGTCACTGGTCTGCCTGGTATTCTGGGTCCTACTTCTACGTCCATTGTCTATTTGATCATATTATCCTGTGGTAGTCTCAAGATGTGCCCGTACCATCTTAATCGGTTTTCGGCTATTTTTTCACCGATGGGAGCGAATTTAATACTACCACGGATATGGACGTTTCTCACTCTATCCATCCTTGCAATGCTATGGACGTTTCTCACCCTATCCATCCAAGCAATATTGGCATGAATAGATAGATAGATAGAAAAAGGTTTGATATTTACTGAGAGTGGCCCAGACAACGAACCTATCACAGTCTAACGTAAACAGATACAAACGAATTTTTTGATAAATTTAATTATTAGCTTTTTCGATAGATTGTGATAATGGCTTGTTAGTAGATACCTACCCTCTGAGTGAAGTCGAGTTTTAAGGTGGTTGACAGTTATTAATAATGATATGTTCTTAGGAAGTACTGATTCCTGAAAACACTCTTTGAAGTAAATTCATAATCCTACTTTGGGGACCTTAGTGAAAAAATGATTAAATATTTTTTTTCATTCCGACATCCATTTACTTAACAAAGGCCTAAAATAAAATTGCTGTTGGCATATTGAAATATTTAATTATGTATTTACAGGAAGTGAAGTTGTATTTTAATATTTGATTTCATTTATGGTATTTATACATTTCAAAAAATACTTTTTTTTATAACACAATTCGCCGTTTTTAAGTAAATCTTGGAAAATATTTCAAAGATGATAAAGATAACAGAGATGTTGACATTGTTTTCTATCAACAAAAAAGAAGAATCGCGAATCTTAAATGCTTATTTTGGGATGGAAATATCACATATTATTTATTTAGTTATTTTCTGGGTCCATGTGTTTCAATATTTTGAGTGCATTATAATAATAATCTTTATTCAAATAATATCCAGTTTACACTTTTATAAAAACATGCTTAGTAACATTTAACACAATCAATAATTATTTTTTTACCACACAAGCCATAGGGCTGTGTTGTGGCAGAAATACCGATATAATAAATAAAAATAAAATCATTGAAATTAGAAAACTAAAAATAAAACCTTTCAACAAATGAACAAAAAGAATCAGTCAAACAAAAATTGATTATTTATAAACATGTCTCCATAGTACTGTCAATCATAAAAAACAAATACAAGAAACAAAACAAAAATGGGACAGTGAATGATTTAGAAAATGTCAATGAGTGAAACCCGTCTGCAAATGAGTCACTGTTAGCTGCGTTAGTATCTTGTTAGTATCCTGAGTTAGCTATAATTATCATGAACGTTAATAGATTAGTTTGTTAGTATCTTGAGTTACTGTCATGAACGTCAGTTGATTAGTTTGTGAATGAGTTGATGAGCTAATGCTCGCGCCGGTCTGCTGAGATTAGAAAATAGCACCGAATGTCAGCAAATAAGTTAATGAATGGGCAAGTCAGCGGGTTAACGGTTGACTCAGTAACGTGTTAGTCCCTAGGTTAGGTGAAAAGCCATATATGAGTGAGTTCTCAGACAAACAAGCGAGTGTGTTATGGGACAAGCGCTCAATCCAAGAGATGACCGAACAACAACAACAATAATGACTCACACTCTATCACACCAAAAACCTTAGTAAGGCCTCCGACTCATCCACCCCAATATCAACAAGATGCCTCTTGTATGTGTATATTGTTGTGTTAGTACGCATAATCCAATACCGATACAAAATTCATATCTTAGTTTGGTATTGGCTCGATCTGTCTGAATTGTCTATAAATGTTTTGTTGTGATATTCATTTATTGGCTTGGAGAGGACAATCTACACGTTTATTATATGCAGTTGTTTCGTTGGCTACCCCGCTTGTGGGATATGTCGTTATGGAAAAGTAGTAGTAGGAGATATTGACAATTATTACAAACTCAATTCCATTCACACGATTCAGGGTGCATTGCCATGAAATAAAACAACAAGAAGAAACCCATCAATTAAAAACATAAACGTGAACGATTGATGATTCAATCTTGTCTTTTTGGATAAAAACCTCTTTTTTCTACCCCAATTATTTCTTCCCTCTGC
This sequence comes from Athripsodes cinereus, assembly GCA_947579605.1. NCBI lineage: Eukaryota > Metazoa > Arthropoda > Insecta > Trichoptera > Leptoceridae > Athripsodes > Athripsodes cinereus. The sequence goes on from OX388321.1 coordinate 2,887,646, forward strand.
CAACGTATTCCAGTGGGCCTAGTCAAAACACATTTTAGCGTTTCGTTTTCGTTTCGTTTTCGTTCAAACGTGGGCGACGTTGCGAGAACGCGTCAATTTTCGTAGCTAAAATACACAAGTAGCTGCGTCGTCCACGTTTGAACAAAAACATAACGCTAAAATGTGTTTTGACTAGGCCCACTGCTGGACAGTTGTATTCTTTTCACACAATCTTGCTCTTTTTTCTCTACATTTTACTCCATCCTCCTCCACACTCCTAACAATAGTCTTCTTTTACCCCAGTCAAGTAAATAATTTACGGATCCATTTTACATCTTCTCATTAATAAATGCATCTTTTAGTTCTAATTATATTTGATACCTTTACATTACAGCTGCAGTTTTGCGTTTTGGGGGCAAACAAACGGATGAAAACAAGAAAGCAACGTAATAAAAACGTGACAAAAAGCGAGCGATTGAAATCGCATTAGAGCTTGATGCTATTCGAAAATTAGAATACATTTGTGTATAACAAGCGACAAAAGCACGAACTGTGTAAGAAGAAGAAGGAAAATAAAAACACAGAAAACAAAGAAACTAAGGACGTGATTGTGGTAACGTGGTCTTACCTAGGTATATTTTGTTCGGAAAGTATTTAAATATAGAGTAAAAGGTGTAGCAATAGACAATCTTATTAATATAGTCAAGATATAACACTGAAAGTAATACAGTGTTTTATTTTAAATCTATTTTAATTCTATTAAAATGAACTTTCACAAAGTTATACCAAGTACTAGATAAACAATCATTGCAAAATAAAAATATTAATTAATACACATTATTTTAACAGTTGTATCGTCTTGTTGGCAAGAATTTAACAGTTTTGGCTGAGTGTATTCGTATGAAGGTATTTTTCAGACACAAAGGCAAGTTTTATGAAATCCTGAAAGACCTGTTACTGGTCTGTCTCCTCTTGTATTTTTATTTTATTCTTCGGAACAAGAGAAGATAGATATATTTATACAATATCATACCAACAGTGGCGTGTCTAGAGTTTTTATAATGGGTAAGCCCGCCTTCAATTTTAAGTTTTTAAAATATGAGAAAAAAATTGTGTAAACGGAAAACGCTGAAGTATAATATTTAACATTATGATAATAAATTCGACTCTAAAAGTAATATAAAATCTATTTAAATTATACAAAATCGTAGGTACAATTTGCATCATTGTACTACATAATGCTGTGATACTGATAATTGTATTGTTCTTTTTTGTGTTTTTTTGATTTTTTATTATGATTGTTGTGTCTTAATATTCTACACTTGTATATACATCATATGAACTATGTATGTAAATATATAACATGTAAAAGGCTAGCGCCGTGAATTGTTAATAAATAAATAAAAAAATAATCGGTTGCTTATGGAGGGAGCATTTTACTATGTGTAATAATATTTTGTTATTGTAATATCAATGTTTACTGTGTATTTATAAATGAAATAATAATAATAAAAAAAAAATATAACAGTCACCCACACAAGCTCTGACCGCCCTCAATATTCTTTATCTTTGTTGATCGCATGAGAACCAACAAACAACAATCTTAAAAACCCAGGATTATGTCTCATTTAAAATCACGATGTTATACGATACGTACCTTCAAACATTAACTCCTCACATTTTGTGCACTAATAGAACGGGATGAGCGAGATAAAGCGATAACAACCAAAAGCCACGTAAGCAGCCATATGTGCAAGCGAGACAAAATTCTATGACTTACTTCTTGCCTATGATTATAGCTGCGTAAATATAAGGTACAGCTACACTCAAATATTTGGTATAAAAGTAAAAAAATCGACTTAATCTCGGCTATCGGGTTTGTATGGAAGACACGCCACTGCATACTCGGACTTAGATAATGGTGCATACATGCTCCGTGAATCCATGAGCGTTTTCCCATTGGGATAGTAAAATTTCAAGACTAATTATTTCTGGACGTGACACACAGTTGGTCTGTAGAAGGACTATGAATCATTACTGCTGCTGTCGGACGTTCGTTTGTAAATACAGGACACGTTAAGATGACATTGTTGTTATTATTATTCTTATTATTAACACGTATAATCCTTTTGCTTCTGAGGACGACAGGACGTGTTACGACCACACATTACTAAACCAGCAAGCTTTAGGCTCTATTCACATGTCTTATATTATTTATTATCCTAAATTGGACAATATCCGTAACTGGACATCAACTAATATTATACTATACCCTCACGACGCCAAGGTATCCCAAGGGAGTAAGCGGAGAGAACGGAACGCCATATTGATCTCTCTCTACATACTTGTGAGAAAGAGGAATTGAACTTATATATTACATCCTAGACGCAGAACAGTTTGAGAAAAGAAACTCTTCATTTTGTTTTTTGACTGGGAATCGAACCAAGAACCTCGTGACTCAAAAGCAAAGGTGTTTCCTCCACGGCACGCCGATCGTCCAACAAAATCACGAGATTTTATTTTACATATTCTGTACTCATAGTGGAGTCGGGTCTGTCAAGATAAAAATAGTGATATTATTAGTTTACCATCTAAGCCAATATTTTTATCATGCATAGTATATGTATTGATGTTTCATTTCTTATTATTATATTATACATTTTGTACTTGTAGAGCCATATATATTATGTATAGTGTGTCTGCATAGCATATACGTATACCCTTGGTGTTATACAGTTAAACTATGTATGTTATGAGGTGTGTGTGTATGCTGTGCGGCTGCCTGTACTGTATGCCTAGCGGATACCTACATTTATTATGCATTAATATTCCACTTATTAATATTTATTTTTTACTTGTTGTCATTATGCTGTGTATTGTTTTTGTTTGCAAGACACCGTATAATTATTATTATTAAGTTATTATTTGTATAGCTTTTAAGTTTAAGTGAAATGTATTATTATTTTATCTATATCCTGTAAAAGGCATTAGCCGTATATTAGATAAATAAATAAATAGATAAAGTATTCTAGATATTAGTATATTAGATACTTAAATAAATAAATAAATATTTCAATATTAAGGAAACGGATGTACACGGATATGTGTGAATTTATCCGTAAACCTACATTGTTATCTCTTTTAGTATATTTATGTACTTAAGATATGAATAAATCATGAATTTTCTGTATGCAGATGATACGTATCCTGTCCACTCCAAGGCTTTTCTTGACAGCAGCAGTGAACCTTAAATCATCCATGTTTGTTGTTAATATATTTATATTTTATAAAGCATCAGCTTGTTCATCTTTTTCAAGATTTATTGAACATAACATACATAGTTTTAAACGGCAAACAATTTTTAGTTTGAAAACGACATAGCATGTCAATACCTAGGTCACTATAAAAATGTCACTAGTAAAACACTTAAACTCATTTTTATTAGAAATGGATTTTTTACAAAACAAACATCGATAAAATACTACCATTCATTTATACGATCACGGCATTTAGTGGCATGCATCATAGCCGAACTGCAGCTGATGTTGAATGTCGTAGAAAATTATGGTGTATGAATAGCTGCCTTTTACAAGATAGGTACTCGAAAACGTACAGAAAAAAATAAAAGGTATATTCTTTACCGGGATATCTACGGAATAAGAGATTGTTTTAAAGATATATCTGAGTTTCTATTATTACTTTTTTTTTAATATATTTATTCTATTCATAAATACACAGTAAACATTGATACAACAATAACAAAATATATTACACACAGTAAAAATGCTCCCTCCATAAGCAACTAAATGCTTGTGCGGAGGGTCGGATTTCAAGTATAACATTAACACACATATAAGAATCAGCTAGAAATATTAATACACATATAAGAATTAGTTACAAATAGCAAACTTTCAGTTCTCATGTACGTTCATCAAACGTTCAACAAAATCTACCAGCACAATACAAAATTAAACCAATACAATTATTCACAACGTCAAAACAATATACAAATCAATTGGATCAATTTTCCTCTCATCAAAATTACCACAAACACACATATACACAGAAATATATCACTTTTACGCGATTTAGTGCTCAATGATGACATCATGAGCCTGAATCTCAAAATTGTCGCTGAAAGTGTTATCCCGTCTTATCCGGCTTGTAGAGCTTCTTTATTATTTTAGTAAGCTCGTCGTCTTTTGGAGTCTTTCTCACGTCTAATGGCAGGTTATTGAATTGGGTCTCTCCGAAATATGTGTAATGCTGCTGACCAAAAACCGTGCGTTTCTTAGGACGAACGAATACATATTTATGTCTGGTACGATTCTCAGTAAGGAAATAATGATATTCCGGTTCTTTGAGAACCTGCAGAATACAAAATTTAGAATACTTTAAACTCTGTAAATATTTATTTGTAAACAGAAATACAACCTTATTACCTTCACAGTAAGCTAAAACCTTGTGTCGTGTATGGGCAGTTTACCGGCACCTGGGATCGAACCGCACACCTATTTTGCACGAGGCTGAGACTCTACCTCCAGGCCAGCAAATAGCAGGATACATAAATAAATTTATGATTGTTAACCAAGGAATAATAATCTTGTGCAAATCGAATAAATTATAATATTATCATTAGGTACAACACACTACTAACTTAATACAAAAAAATATTATATTTTTTCTCTCTCGTCTCCGTTATGTTTTTTTCTTTCTGATTATGTCGTGACGTGGCTTGTCTTGTTTTATTTATTTTACTTTTGCCCGCAAATAATGTCTCAGTCAGTATACGTGACTTATTTGTGATTTTTTATTTTATTTATAATGTACGTACGTAACGTGAGTCGTACACGCAATGTTTGATAAGTCAAAGTAATCTTGAACTTCTAACCTCTCATCTTATTATTTATCTATGTAGATATGCCTACCTGCCTCCTGCCTCTTGTCATTCAAAAAGTGAAAATAAACGACATGGTTTGAGTGAGTAGCTACTATCTACTACACTTATGCATATTGTTTTGTGAGATTAAAGGTTTTCTAACCTTAAAGAATTTTTCAAAAAAAAAAAATTGGGGCGATATAGAGATTATTGTAGGTAATTGAAGTATTTCGTCGAACACTCGGTAAAGAATTGGTCTCCCACTCTTCTCCATAATTTTTCGAGTGTCGTGTAAAAGGCAGGTGTTCGAAAAAATTAAGATGTGGTTTGCCACCCGTCCTGAGTGTCGGAGAGAACAGCTTGCATGTTTCTGACATGTAGCTGGTCTGCTGGCTATACCCCATTTGTCGGATATGCCGTGATGGTGTTGTAGTAGTAGTAAGATAAATGAAAAATATCCGAGCCACCTTCGATTTGAATATGACATAGTTACATATACTAAGTGAAAACATTTATGAATTAAAAGGTATAATAGAGGAACTAGAGAAAGCATCAGCTTAGATTGGTCTGGAAATGAATATGAGTAAGCCTAGATAATAACATCACTGAAGACTAATCTAACAGTTATTGGCAAGGTTTTAGTTAACCGTAGAACAATTTATCTACTTATGTCATAGAATAATGCAAACTGAATCAAACGTCAGAAATATGAAGATGAATAGGACTGGGCTAGGCAGCGTTCTAAAAGCTCAAGTATATTTTTGAAAACAAAGAAGCACCCTTTTATTTGAAAAAAGAGCTCTACGACTCATGCATATTGCCAGTAATGACGTATGGACTAGAAAATATATGATACTAACACTTGCAAATGAAAAGAAACTGTGATGTGTACAGCAAGCAATGGAAAGACAGATGCCGGGCAAGACAGAAGCAAGAGAGACAAAATAAGAAACCAAAAAAGATAACTGATTAAATGTCCAAGATTTCATGGCAATGTGCTGGCCATACAGCTTGAGGACGAAGAGGACGATGGACAACTAGGATTCTGGAATAAAAACCATGGGAGGACAAGAGAAGCATTGCGAGATCCTTAACCTAAGGATGTTTATGATAAATTAATAATAAAAAAAAAAAATTGTTTCAACTAGCTCAGTGAAGAGATTTAGAACTTCGTTACTAAAACCTAGGTAACGATAATTTTAAGTTCCATAACAATTAACGAAGTAATCTACCTTTGTTACAGAAACCTTGGTAACGATAAGATTAAGTTTATAACATTTAACATAGTAAAAAACTAAGACAACCTCACATTGGGAAAAAATCTTTAAGTTTTATCCAACACGAGTAATAAATAAATAAATAAAAAACAGTGAAATGAAACAATCCTGTTTTTGCCATTTTATTCAGTCTTCGTTTACAGTTGAACTCAGAAGTCTTGGGAAACGCCTCACATCGCGTACACGTCATGCCATTTCTGACGTTGATGTTTCACTTTACTGTCTAAATAAAGAAGACAACAAACAGCATAACATGCATTAGCTTTATTTCATTTAAACGTTTACATGAAAATATTATTTTTACTACTACTATCTTCAAATAACATCGTTTACAGAATTCTAAATATTATTTCTGCAATAACGAAAATATTAAAGCATTATAAGCTATAAACCACTGACAGAGAAATACGAATAAAATAAAATAAAAATTTTAGACTAGGTTTAAAGACCCTCAGATTTGCGTGATGCCGAAGTTTGTCTTTGCAAAATTACTCAAAACTGGGTGGAATGCCTAAATAATAATAATAAAAAGTTTGTCTTTGCAATGCGACATAATTATCTTAGATGTAAACCATAAATTCATTTCGCGAACGCATTAAAAAGTTGTCAGATGCTAGAGCCATCTGTGCATTTTTTTATCAAACTTTTTGAAAAATGACATCGATAATAAATTATTCGTGGCTTACTTGATAATTATACAACGTAATTAAGCGAATACTTAAGCTAATATTGTGATAAATTTAAATTCTGTGTTACTATGAGCAGAAAAATTTAATGCATGATAAATATGTAATTTTGATTAATTTGTTTCTGTGGAGCAGCCGGTAAAGAATTGGTCTCTCAGTCATTTTCGAAATGTTCTACTCTATTAATTATTTTATTGGAAGATACGTAATACATGTTTCAAGGAAATTGTCAACCATGAAAGATGAAAGACGTCTCTCTCAATATAGAAGAAGAAGAAGAAGATATTTGTTTTTAATTTCATTATGTAAATCTACTACCTAAACACCGACACAGTGAATAAATATAATCTTTTCCTTAAGTTTTCTAGTGTAATGTCAAAGGCAGATGGTCGAAAAAATAAAGACATTTTATACATTAAAATCAAATATGAGATTTGCCCTCCCCCATCCACGCATCCTGAATGTCTTAATTTTTTTCTTGCATGGAAAGAACAACTTGCGTGTTTATAACATGCAGCTGGCCTGCTGGCTACCTCACTTATGGGATATACTGTGATTGTATAATAATTATTTATATGGGACTTTCTCGATCGGTGTGATTGTCTATGCAATGTTACATATATGTTGATTGAAAAGGTTACATAATTTAATTACCACAAAACACGCTCATGCAGAAAGCTTTATTTTCCCTGTTATTTCGCCAAAGCTGCGTATAAATGATGCGTAGGCCAACAACAAAAACATGCATACGCATAAACAAACAGATTTAAATATTTATACGTCGATTCGACGCTTTACACACAACCACTAACAATATTGTCACTTCGTCTATATAATAATATGAGTCTCTTGGTATGTGACTACCTACGTATTATAAAAAGGTAATAATATTTTTGCTACTCATTGTTGTATTTTTGTACACTTTCAACTTGTTTATAATAAAAATTCATATAAACAACTTTACGTAAGTGTATTTCCCCACAATATTATGATGTGTCTCTGAAGAACGATTTGCTAGATTTTCAACCGTTTTAAATGACAATAAAATCTCGTGTGTTTAGATACTCTCTTTATATATGTATATAATTATGTACATTCTCCGTATCTCTATGAAATCTACAGGTGATCGTTTATATTTGAAGCTTTTTCAGTTTTTCAAACACGATTCAAGTTTTTAGTTATTTCAAGGGTTTTTCGCATTAACATTGTCTCATAACATAACATGCATAGACAATTCACACAGATCGAGCTAGTCCCAAACTAAGGTACGAATCTTGTTTTATGAGTACTAATGCGACGAAACACATAAACATCTTACATCCAGACCCAGGACGATTTGAAAAAGGTCATTTTCATTTCGCTCTGGCCGGGAATCGAACCCGGGACCTCGTGACTCAAAGGCAAGAGTGCTACATCTGCGTCACACAAGTCATCAAAATTTTGTCATCCATTTTTCGGTCCCTTTCCTTTAGTACATTTTCAAAACACAACATTAAAAAAAAATCAAAAGTTTTCTCTTCTCTGTGTTGGTATTTATCCACCATTGGCTGTTATTTTTCTTCCGTCTTTGCAAGACCATTAAAAAAAATCCAATAATCGTTTTCAAGGGTGACATGATGCAACCTTGCATTACACTCTGTTCAAAATAAACCACTTCACAAAACGTCATTACTTCTATTTAAAGACTATGTAGATGAACTGAAATATTCACTATCTAGGATGTAGTCAACTGTGGGGATATGACACAACCCTGTGTAACTCTTTTGGTCAAATATTATCCACTCTAATATTAGAAAAAAAATCGTTTATTGTATAAAATAAAAAAATGTAAAGAGTAAGAGTGTATCATATTGTTATATTTTTAGCAAATGTCAGTTTTATAAGTAGGTACAACAGCCATTATTACTAAGCATACTCCATTCATGTTTAGAGTTCCTTATATTCACCACGTGAGGGTAGTGGGAGCATAACGTGTACCCATTGTGTGAACAGTCGATTAATTTTAAGCTTTTCGCTGAGCGTTCACGATGTATAATAATATTATGTATTATTACGTACCTTGTTGTTGATACGTACACTGTACAGTCGTATAACTTATTACATTACCAAGTTATACAGCGGCAAACGAGACGAAAGTTATGCCCTCGACTCAATGTATTGAAATGAATTACAACTACCTGCTGTATTCACATATGATTATTGTTAATATTATTACCCAAATAGAAGTTCATGTACTTTATTCTCTATAGCTTCGCAACTCTTTCATGATGCAAATCTCCTTACAGCGGCAATTATTTCAATAACATCCGCATTAATATTTTTCTTTTTAAACAACAACAATCTATGTGACAGAGTTCACCTTTTATATGAATAATGCCCATAATTGTAGCACTACGAAATTCAAAACACACTATCAATTGCCTGTCATTTTATCGTTTACATTCATAAAAATGTAGGTATATCTCTGATACCCAAATGACTTGAAAAGTGCTTAAGCCTACAAAAAAATGAACCTCGAATCATTTCGATGGTTTGCTTTGTAGACTTTCAGTCGATTCTGACATTTATTAGTTCATCCGAATTATTTTTGATATCATTCATTAGACTTTTTATCTACTGCCCTCAACTGTATTAACACATTGAAGACTCTCTCCCATACCTGAATATCTCAGAAGTCTGGGGACTTCTATTTTATTTATCCACTTTAAGCAAAACTTTTGTCTTCACGGGCAAGCTCTAATGGGCAGCCCAAAGAGCTGGCTGGTCAATTCCGCCTCGTGGGAATCTTTTACGCTACATTCATGTTTTCAATGTTCCTCTCAGGAGGACAAAATGTAATCACAAACAAATCAAAAAATATCGTTAACATTATATTAACAAAGAGTTCGTTCGTTCGTGAAAGGTGTATAAGGTTGGTTTAAAAAAAAAAAAGATATATTGTCAACAATGACCAATAAATGACCCAAACAAATAACAAGCATGCATAATTATCAATATAATTATACTGTATTCACAACAATTTGTTTCGGAAGATATATAAATTCTATTTTGGATATGTGTATGCATATTTTTTTAATAGTTTTCAATATGTACAAGCTCACGCCATCTGTGATGATAAGTATTTAATTATTATAGAACTTTGTGAATCATTTTGAAATATTAATGTCGTTGATTGTGGTACGTATTTGGTCTTAACTTACACTTGAAGTACAATACTGGTATGTTAATATTAGGAATATTTTCAGTCGTCATTTAATAATGCGTTAGGATAAGTAATATGTGTGTTTGTATGTATGCATTACGCGTTATATTGTTACTAATGTGACTTGCTTTCCTTTCACAAAACCACTTAGCGGGACATCATAGCAAACTGTACACTCACTCAGTGTACAGCAGGCAGAATCCGCATTCAATACGTTTACATACAATGGTTGGACGAAATATACACGTAGGTAAGTACTCACCCAATAGACAGCATTACATACACAGTTAGTGATCAATATGAATAATATTATAACTTTATAGGTAGCTCTACTTATTTATCAATTTTCTTATAAACATACATACATAACATCACACCGCTTTCCTCGTAAATTCACAAGACGGCTGCATCTTGAATAGAAGAAGTTGGGGTGTGTTTATGAGAAATTATATGAATGTAGGGGAAACGAAAGAAATATGGGAGAATAGATCAATACTAATAAATAATCTTTATTGCACAAAAACAGTATACAATAGAATAAAAAACATGACAACATTACGTTTTAATATTCCCAATATCTTCAACTCAGCGATGAGGTATACCACCCATGCTGAATATCTATTTTTCGTTTGGTATGGAGAGGACAACTTGCATGTTAATTAAAAGCAGTTGGTCCGCTGGCTATCTCTTTTGTGAGAGATACCGTGATGCGATAGATGAAGTATTTTTTAGACTTGAAAATTAATCCATATTTTCGTATATTTTTTCCCGATTTTCTATTCCAGCAAATGTATGTCATTCACAAAGTTTAATTTATTGACCGACGGTTCTTGGTGGAAGTTCATATTAATAATTTTTAAAATGAAACAATATATAGTAATTCCACTTTATTTATTTTTGCGAGCCGGCTTTCAAGAGCTTCAGCTCTCATCGTCAGGCAAAAGTAAAGTGAAGCTTCATTACAAGTTAAGTATGTGACAAACAGAAAACAATAGGTAAAAATTAAAAGTAAAAAGATAAATTATTATCATGTATCGTCAACCATATTACTCTCGAAGCTCTTGAAAGCCGGCTCGCAAAAATAAATAAAGTCAATCGTGGAATAACTATATTATTGTGTTTCATTTTAAAAATTATTGTATGTCATTCATTGTCTCAAACACGTAAGTAAGTAAATTTTGTGCGTACTAATAATACTTATTTGAAACCGCCGACACACCATCGAGTTGTTGCTGAGTTGTAACGTTTTTATCGCTTTAGTCTTCAAATTGCATAGTAAAACAACAGTTTCACAAAAACTGAAGCGCTGTACTACATCATTCTTCTACTGAAATGAGAGTTTCTTTCATAAAGATTGTACTAAGAGCTTTTGAAACAGACATTTACCGAAATATTTCCGTATGTTTTATGACGGTGTAATTTATATCTATGTGCATATAAAAAATAAAAACTACACGAGATGATACCAAACATTGTTATTAAATTTTTGCGCACTCGTGCTTTTAAAATGTCTATTATGCAAGTAATGTGTATCTAGCGGTCAGAATCGGCCAAACATTAGTTTTTTTTTATATATGCAGAATAAATATGTAGCACAGAACTAATCGGTTAGACGAACTTTTTCACAAAGTGTAAATAATAATGGTTAGACAAACTGTTTTACAAAGTGTATACAAAGTGTAAATAATTAACCAAACAACCAAACTATGCAAACTTCATCAATAGATATAGTGTGCATTTGAACTCGTACAGTCATCTGTCAAACACTCACAGATAAATTAAACAATCACACAATAATAATTAGTTTATAATAGTATAATAGACATTTTGTTACAAAGAGAAACAGAAAGCAAAACCTCATAGAATAAAATAGAAAACAAACCACCCAAGGGACAACACCACAATCAAAAATATGACTCCTAACATTCTTTATAAATTTATTACCTGTGGCCTCAATTAATTCACATTATTAAAAGTTCTTGTTATAAATATCACACATTCTATGTATTCGATTTCTAGAGCCTTTAATAAATTGTATTTGTTTTGTGTAGATGGAAAGGAAAGGAAAGAACGTGGTTAGATGGAAGAAATCACTTTATAGTGATAATCTCGCCACTGCACATCGTCCTAGTTTCTAAAATTTTATATTATTTTGTTAACACTGTTATGTAATGATGATGTGCAAAAAGAATAAATAAATAAATAAATAAATAAATAAATAAATAAATAAATAAATAAATAAATAAATAAATAAATAAATAAATAAATAAATAAATAAATAAATAAATAAATAAATAAATAATATAAAGTTTGAGTAAGCAATATAAAATTGATTTTGTTTGATACTGGGCGTATCAAATTCAGTGATAATCACTTATCTAAGACTACAGACATCAATTAAAGTTCCCCTAGATTCTATTTTAGATTCTAAAATAAGTGATGTTAGGTAATCTTTTCTTTATTCGCCGAATTAAACGTGTTTGAATTCCATCAATTTGATCTATGTATTTCTTATAATGAGATTCCACAATAGCAGCGACCACACAATTGGATGAAAACGTTAATAATCAATCTTCAATCATTCAGTGACAATTTGGAGCATTCTCCGAAGAAATATGCCTTCATTATCCGTCCCAAAGAAGGTTCTTAACGATAGCATTCATTCGAATATTTCTTCGGAGAATGCTCCGAATTGTCACAAAATGATTGAAGATTGACGTTTTCGTCCAGCTATGTGGACGCTGCTATTGATAAGCAAAATTCAAGCTTAGAACCAATTTGCGACGTATACAAAAACAAAGAATTTAGTAGTTAATGATCAGTTTATCATAACAGTTTGAACTGATAGTGTAGATCAGACTTTACAATATCGGCATAATGCTTTTAGTGTATTTTTTCAAAAAGCAATCACATTTTAACACCTACACAATAACGAAAAGGAATCAGAAATGGCCCTTTTATAGAAAGTGATTTTTAAAAATAATAGGTAAATTTCACATTATATGCTTTTAGGTTTTTCTTTCGTTCTCAGAAGGTACGTAAGCAATTTCAAATTTCAGGGATTCGTAATAAAATGGCAATGTCACTTTAACAACAAAACCTTTTTACTCGGAATCAAACTATTCCTTTTGACTTTAAGTCTTTGAGACTTTGATACGCAAAGGCAAGCCAAAAAATGTATATTTTTTTGACATAAATATTTCAGAAAATCTCAACCTTGCGTCGTTTTTTGTGTTTTTTTTTTTATTTAACGTTTTTTGTTTTATATTTATCACAAATTTTTCACACCCTCCAAGAAAAAAAATTCCATATTATAACATACATAGACAATTCACACAGATCGAGCTTTGAAACTTATGAAACTCTTATTTCAGGACTATATACGTCAGTTCCTCTGCGCAAATAACAGAACAACTGTGTCTTAAGGCTCTCTGAAAAATTTTAACAAGTAGTGGAGACTGATATTTTTTTGATCTATACTTTAATATTATTTATTCTTTAGTGGGTAGGAAGAGAGGAAGAAATACCAGAGTATTCCTATTTGTATATCTACCTATTTCGTTTTTGAGCAATTATTTTAATACGCAAACTACATAAGTATTCATGAAAGAAATTAATGTATTTTTTTTCTTGTTTCTCAGGTAAACCAAAGCCATGGGTGAAGTGGTTCAGAAATGAGGAGGAGCTTGAAGCGAAAATTGAAGACCTCACCAAGGAGAACTTAGAGACAAGAATCAGAAGTACCATCGAGATTATGGATCTGGGTAGAAAGGATGTCCATTCCGAGCTAACCTGTCAATCTGGGAACAACAATAGATCAGCTCCACTCAGCGCGACCATCCACGTGGACATGCACCGTAAGTTTTTTTTGAACTTTTGAATGAAGTCCACTTAATTTTTTTTTGTATTTTTTAATAGATAGGTAACCAATTTTTCTGTGAGCTTTTCAGTGTCCTTAAAAAGACAGACATTTTTGAAACTTTACCTGTTAGACATGTAATGGGTATTTCCAGTTCTTTTGTTGATTATTTCAAGTTCAACAGTAAAGAAAAATATATCTTTTCGATTATCGCATAATCACTCTGAATGGGGAGAACTTGTGTCTTCTCTGTCTTATTAGAAAAAAGGATTGAAGGGCGAAAGGAGAAGAAATTAAGCATAAAAATGTAAAAAAAATCTACATCATGCACATCTAACTACAAATAACACTAATGACTTGTGGGAGTACAAGCATTCTCGGGACTCTATAGAAATAATAATAGTATAAAATAATGAATTCATTATTCTTAAATAAAGAAAGGATTTTCCTTCTCTCTTCCAATTTCATTTAAGGATACTATTTTTCAACCTCTCTCCCTGGAGACCAATTTACATAAAAGAACATTTTAAGAATGATTAATCTATTTTACAGTTGGACCTCTTGACGTTAAAATCCTTGGAGCGAACCAACCTCTGTCTGCTGGCAGACGATACGATCTTATCTGTCAATCTTCAGGGTCGAGACCTCCGGCGACCATTACCTGGTGGAAAAATGGTCTGAGACTGGATAAGACGAAGGAAACAGTAAGTTTGGAAATTTCTACCATATTTAAGCATTTTTTTACTTTGCCTTATGGAAACTTTTCACAAAGAGTGCTCAAAAGAATTTTAAAATAATGAAAATAAGGTTTTTTCATAGCTATCTACTTTTTAATTGTTCAAGTATATTTTTTTAGTACGAGGTGGATGTAATGGATGAAATCTTGTATTTGGAGAAGTTTTAATTTACCTATTTAGTTTTCAAAATTAAGCTTTGACATAGGTACAAGTCACATAAATTGTAAATTAAATCATTTTACATAAATAATATTTATAATTTAAATTGAAATTCTAGGAATTTCTATATTAAAATTATTGTGATAGATAAAATTTAATCCTGTTGAAATCCATTGGTCCGTCGTACATTTATGAGAGAGAATAATTATAGGATTATTTATGCGACGACTTATCGCTTTATTTATTTATTTATACATAAATCGTAATACATAAAATACATAAAGTGACATGTTAAAATATAAAACAAAAACAAACATAATTCTCATTTACAACACAGTTGGAACAGAACAACAACTGGCGAAGAAACAATACAATTGGAAATCAAACTATAACAATTATAAAATGAGTCAAAACAAAACAATTAGAAAAGTCAAAACATTGTTACATATATTTTGTTTCACATATTAAAATCGCATAGTATCTATTATGAACTAATGCTTTCTGTCAAAAATTGATAAAATAATTAAGGTAAAGTTAATAATTTAAACCCACATATTATGATTAAGCTTTCTATGTTAAAATTATTAAGCAGATAAAGCTTTCCTTTTTCTGTTCCTAAATTATCTGTAACATCTGCAATTTCAGATTTTTTTTGTTGAAAAAATATCTGTGGATACATAACTTTTTTAAATAAAATATTTAAACTTGAATTACTATGTTTATTTGTTACATTAATTTAAATTACGCTATCGCGATTTCAGTGCACTTGCACCATTGACGAGCTTTTCAAGACTGACCTCGAAAATAAGTGAAACATAACTTTTTGTTGTACTAAACTTTTTATATAACTAAATATTATTGGTATTAAATGTGTTATGTTTTATATTCTCCACGTTTCCTTAATTAATTAAACGAGTGGATGGCCTTAAGAAAAATAGAATTGAATAGAATTATTTTTCACGTGGATTAAATATAATATATTATGTATTTCGATATGTGTGACTTCAAACCTAGAAAATGCTTTTTTTATTTTATTTTTACAATATTAATGAATCAAACAGTCATAACATAACATGTTAACAATTAAAGCACTCAACATGTGGACCAGCAAAGATTCCACTCTTACCAGAAATGTCTTAGTCTTGAGAAAAAAAAGCAGAAGTTAAAATTTTCTAAAAAAAGTCAAAGTAAATTTAAAAACAATAATAATACAATATTATTATTGTTTTTAATTTATTATTGTTTTTTTTTATTCTTATCAATGTAAACAAATTTATCAATCAATATCATTCTATTTGACATTTAATATTTAAATTTTAATTATCCTTATAATCAAGAACCAAGACAAGATTGAAGATTAAATTTTAAAATAAAAATAATGATATCAAGTTCATAAGTACTTAAATAAAATCGACACCACAAGTACTTAAATAATTTAATTATCAAAATTGTTCCAAGCTACAAATTCAAAAAATTTTTGACACATTAACAAGTTTACTTCATTGACATTTTATAAAAGTTTTGATGAAAATTTAAAATCATATGACTTCAACCACCAAGAAAGCACTTTACCACACTTCAGTACCTGAAGAAAATAAAAGTCAAATATTATTATATAATATAATAATAATTTAATTTATAATATGGAGTCAAACTCAAGATATCAAGATACTCGTCCATCGGAATCCCGAGATTCATGCGCGACCGTTAATATAGAATCAAGTGTTTCCCGAGAAAGACGAGATTCTATCGCGATTACCACTAGTAGACAACAACATAGTCAAAATGTTTTGCAGATCAATGACGACTCTATGTTGTTACGGTCTGCAACCATTGAGACAAATTTGTATTCACCCCAGTCATTTACTTTCGAGATGAACAGGGATTTGTATCGTGAATACTATCGTTTTTCAAAATTTGAGTCTACTAGTTTGGTATTGTGCCTGGAATATATTGTAAATTATATGAAGTCGGCCTATCCAAATTTTGAATTTAATGAAAATATAATAACTAATCAGATAAATAATATTAAAAATAATAATGTATTAACGTTTGATGAAATAAATAATATAAAAAAACAATTAGAAATAGAAACTGGTCTAAATTATAGAAATTTAAATACAAACTTAAGACCAGAAAAAACAAAAGCAGGAACTTCTAGGCAGAGATTAAAATGGACAACCGAAGTTAATAAATTCATAATTCAACAATATTTTATCGTAACGGATTTGGAAACAAATTTATTAGGTTATAGGCAACGCTTACATACGGTATTTAGGCAAAATTTTCCGGCAGTTGACGTAAGCGAACAAAGACTTTCCGATCAAAGACGATCAATAATACGTAATAATTTACTACCTAGAACAATAATCGATCAAATAAAAAAAGATGTGGCTGATAGCATACACCGCGATAACAATCCTGACATTCCATTAAATAATAATGATGATGACAATAATAATACAATACAATTAAATACTAGCCTAGAAGACGACATAAATGTAGAATCGATTACTTTAATAAATGATAATAATATAATAATAAATAACGTTATCCATAATGTAGATGATAACGTCGCGAATGATAATAATATTACAGAATTGATCAATTCTGTACGTGAAAACATCAATCTTTATGCTAATACAGATCCGATGTGTAGGCCCAAATTTAGAAAATTAAATTCGTCTAAAAAACTTTCGTCTTTAATTTGCGAGTTTAATAATAAAATATTTAACAAATTTCTGTACGATAATATATCATTTTTGAATTTACATTTACTTATATATGCTAGTGTGGTAACCATTCATAAAAAAATTGGCTCTAAGCTTATAATAATAAATAATAATCAAAATAATACAGCTAAATCAAAACCCCACTGGCAAATTCGTTTGGAAAATAACATAAAAAATATTCGTACAGATATTGCTAGAGCCACAGAATTTAAAAACGGGAATCGGGGTAGGAATATAATAAAATATTTTGAAAAAATAGCACGAAATAATGGATTTAATATATCTGGTATACAAAACTTTCAAATTAATGAAATACTAGATATATTAAAACAAAAACTGACCGCGAAATCTAGTCGATTACGCCGGTATAATAAAGAACTTAAACGTAAAAAAGATAACGCTTCTTTTGTAAAAAATGAAAAACAATTCTATAAAAAATTAAATAGTAATATCGATTTTAATAAAAATAATAATGGCTTACCATCGGAACCGGAATTAAAACAATTTTGGTCTAACATATGGAGTAAAAATATTGAGCATAAAAATGGAAATTGGATAAATGAGGAAATTGATCGATATTCAGATGTGGACGAAATGGAATTCTCCAATATTTCCGTTGACTTAATTAAAAATGTAATTAAAAATACACATAACTGGAAATCCCCGGGTTGCGACGGAATACATAATTTCTGGTATAAACGTTTCACATCCCTACAACCTTATATTGCTAATTCTTTAACAAATCTCATACAACACCCGCAAAATGTTCCTAAATTTTTAACAAAAGGTCTAACATACATGCTACCTAAAAGTCAAAATACAACAAATCCATCTCAATATAGACCTATAACGTGTTTACCGACTATTTATAAAATATTAACATCGTGCTTAACTAATAAAATATATAATCACGTGACGCAAAATAAAATTTTGGCTGAAGAACAAAAAGGGTGTCGTAAAAATCATATGGGATGTAAGGAACAACTAATAATAGATTCCGTAATACTTAAACAAATACAAACGCGTAATCGTAATTTAAATATTTGTTATATCGATTATCAAAAAGCATTTGATAGCGTACCTCACTCGTGGCTAATAGAAATTTTCAAAATTTATAAAATTAATCCAACAATCATAAATTTCTTAAAAATAGTAATGAGTTCGTGGAATATCGATTTAAATTTAAATCTTAATAATAAATCTATAACTCTAAAAGATATTCCTATTAAAAGAGGTATCTATCAAGGAGATTCCTTAAGTCCACTTTGGTTTTGTTTGGCAATAAATCCTCTATCCAATTTATTAAATGAATCCAAATATGGAATCAAAATTAACGGAAATACTCGTTCGTCAACAAAAATATCGCATTTAATGTATATGGACGATATAAAAATATACGCTAAATCGGATACCGAATTAGAAAAACTAATAAGTATAACAAAAAAATTCTCAGACGACATAAGAATGTCTTTTGGGCTAGATAAATGTAAAACATTACACATTGAAAAAGGTAAAATTATAGAATGTCAGGATATAGTTTCTAATTATCAAATTAATAACATGAATAGTAATGAAATATACAAATATTTAGGTTTTCCGCAATCTAAAAATTTAAATCACTCTTTAATCAAAACTCAATTAACAAATGATTTTAAAGATAGACTTAATAAAATATTTAAATGTGATCTATCGGCCAAAAACATAGTAAAAGCAATAAACGCGTGGGCAATCCCATTATTAACATACTCATTTGGCATCATAAAATGGTCTAAAACGGATCTAGATAAATTAGAAAGACTTATTAGAACACAACTAACAAAAAATAGGTATCATCATCCAAATTCCGCGAAAGAAAGGTTGGTTCTGCCTAGGAGTATAGGAGGAAGAGGAATTGTTAACATTTCCTCTTTACATAATAATCAAATAGAATCCCTTAAAACATTTTTTAAGAACAAACAAAATAATTCTATATTACATAAAATAATAATACAGGCCGATAAAAATCATACACCTTTAAATTTAAATGACGAAACAGTAGGTCCGCGATTAAACTATTTAAATATTTTGTTAGAATCTTGGGGTAGGAAGGAACTTCATGCTAGACACCTCAATGATCTCAACCAATCTTATGTTGACAAATATGCGTCAAACAGGTGGTTGACCATTGGGGAATTGTATGGGGAAACCGAGGGTTTTATGCTAGCAATTCAAGATCAGGTAATAAATACACAAAATTATCAAAAATATATTATAAAAAATCAAAACATAATTGATGATTCGTGTAGAAAATGTCTGGCCAAACCGGAAACAATTCAACACATAGTTTCAGGTTGTTCCACTCTCGCTCAAACTGAGTATACTTATAGACATAATCATGTCGCAAAAATTATACATCAAAATTTAGCTATTAAACATAATCTTTTAAACTCAAATAATGTAATACCTTATTTTAAATACAACCCGGAACCGGTTTTAGAAAATCAAAATTATAGGCTCTATTATGATAAAACCATAATAACAGATAGACAAATACATCATAATAGACCCGATTTAGTATTACATGATAAACGTAATAAAATAACGTACCTAATCGACATCGCTGTCCCAAATACACATAATATACAAACAACCGTCGCTGAAAAAATACGTAAATATACAGAACTAGCAGGAGAAATAAAAAATATTTGGCATTCTAGGTCCGTTTATATAATACCTTTAGTCATGTCAGCTACAGGGGTAACTCCGAAATCTTTAATAAATAATTTACAAAAATTAGATTTACCGGTTAATTTGTACATTAAAATTCAAAAATCTATTATAATAAACACTTGTAATATTGTAAAAAAGTTTTTGAACACAGATATTTCAGGCACAATGCTGGTATTTTGATCCCGCGTTTTGAGCCTAATCCTTTGATATCCTGTATATCTGGATAGGTGAATTTTTCCCGGCATTAGACTGTTAAGTTTTTGTGTGATCATGACTGATCATATGGAGACTTATCTGGTTGTACAATGCTGAGAAGTGTGGATGGCAATTCTGCCGCCGCGTATAAAAAAAAAAGTAAAAAATCCCAAAATACCAGAAATCAGTTTTTCAGTCTCATTAGTCTTGAGAAAAAAAGTAAAAGTTAAAATTTTCTAAAAAAAGTCAAAGTAAATCTAAAAATAAAAAATCCCAAAATACTAGAAATCAAAATAAAATCACCAATCAGTATGAGTTATAATTACAAAGCCCAATTAAATACACAGCCAATATCCAATGTTGATTTAGTAATCTGAGATACCTACTAATTTCCTCTATTTATGAATTTTATATTATGACGTGAATACTTATAATGTCCTAGAATAAATAAACAGTACACTCTCTTAGAAGTACTTCGGCACATAAACAACAATCTCCTGCTGTCCACTAATAATTGTACACTTTTACTGTGAAATCGAATCTAAATCTTCTCTTCTTGTTCTTGGGGACTTATTAGTTCCACATGGTGGTGGAGTCGCCTTTCTTGTTTTATTTCACCACTTGATTCTCTCGAGTGCATCCTCATGGGAAACTTCACAGTTCTGCATGTCTCGTCTCACTACTTCACACCATCTGCGCTTTGGTCTTCCTCTTGGCCTCTTGCCGGTAACCTCGATACATTGTGCTTTAGCATCGCTTACATACTCAGGTGTTCTCAGGTAGCCTTCATACCCAGGTGGATTCAGGTAGTCGTACCATCCTAATCTGGTTTCTTGTATATTATCAGAGATATCCCGTACAACAGACATCCACGAATGAATATATAACTAAAAACCATTTTCAAATTATCTGGTTAAAACAAATAATATGATGTATTCATGATATAACCTAATCACAATATCTAGCATTGTTATGAAGATATACATTGTATTTGAGTTAATATTTTGTTGGAGCTCTCCCAAAGAACCACAAATAGACCAGTTTCTTTCTACATTCAGTACCTATAGATAGTCACTTCATAATACCTGCTTACAAATTGCATAACTGTCTTATTTTTATTATTATTGTAATAGAATTGGTTTTCTTACTATGTTATATTGTTTCGAATTATTATTATGATATGTTTTATATTTATTTAATAACCTACTTGATATTAAGCCAAAAAGAGGGCCGCTATTTCGTTCAGGTTACTTTGTCTTTATCTCGTACTCGTATTGTTTCCACGACATATCTAATTATATGATTGTAATGTCAGAGCGAGGTTGCTTCAAATCGATACG
The DNA here is from genome assembly GCA_947579605.1 of Athripsodes cinereus. NCBI lineage: Eukaryota > Metazoa > Arthropoda > Insecta > Trichoptera > Leptoceridae > Athripsodes > Athripsodes cinereus. Next base: position 2,909,400 of record OX388321.1, read on the forward strand.
TAATTATAAATAAAATATATCAAAGATTCTTTTTCATTTAATATATTTCCTTCATCTCTTGCCCTATAACGCTCCTCTCGAGAACTCAGGACATAAATCAGCCTCCTGCATTCAGAACTTCTCTGCGAAACTATTTAGTTACATTCTTAGCACTCTGACGGCATCGTAATACGAATGATGTTGTTTTGTATAAGTGGCTCGTCCGAGCCGTTGGAACTCTTGCAGACTAAAGAGCAGTGCTCTTTTTTACCAACCAGGATCATCATCTCTCCTGTATTACAGAGACATAAGATATTTGTTGAGTGCCTTGGCACACAGCATCATTTGTGACATGCTCATACTACCTGACATCTTAAATCTTTCTAAAATATTTATTTTCGAAACTTGTTAGTATCATCCGCTTTTGACCCATGGTTAGGTGCCAATACTCCATACATATAGAAAGATTGGATTAAGAAAAACTTAGATTTAATACTATACTACACTTTACTATACCCTCACGCCGTGTCCCAAGTGGGATAGGCAGAGACAACGGAACGCCAAATAGATCTATCCTTTCCCACCTCCTTCGTTTCCTCCACATTCATACAATTTCTCATTCACGCACGTCGGTTCCTCTTACTCAACTTAGATGAAAATTTGTAAATAAATACTTAATTTAATAAAGAACAAATTTTCTATAGTACTACATAGTGAATAATACAAATAATATTGGAATTACAATATCTAGATAACAACTTAATTTATCCGGTCGCCACCTGAGTGAGTAAGTAATATGTACAAGTAGAGACTACTAACAAGTATAATGTAACTACTTCTACTAACTGGCGATAATAATTGCTTAGTGATGCGTTCAAAAGGTCAAAAACTTTAATTACCTGGTCAGTGAGTCAGGATGTCGGATTAATCGGGACCATGTCCTTTTACTTTTAAACAGAGATGGAATAGCGGCCGTGTGTCGAATCAAATTAAATGATCGAACAGAAATATTATTATGATCGATCGACAAACTTCTAATATTTAATTGGTATTGTCAAATTACGATGTTCATTATCTCAACTCATATTGTTTTTTGAGAAGGAATAAACTAAACTATGATATGTGAGGTTTGTGGTGGATCAAAAGTGTACAAATCCATTTTTTTTATTTATAAAAGTATTTAGAAATATTCTTTGTATCCAGTTCTATATAACTATGTACATTTTCCAAAAAAGTCCAATCCCATGAAATTGATATGAAAAATAGGAGAGAAATTCGAAGTTTTTATGGAAAACAGTCAAAATTTAGTGAGTTTTTGTACTCACCACTTTCTTCTTTTTTATCGTGTTTTATCTATATTAATTTCTCTCTTTTATCAAGCAAATAATTGTACAGTAGCAAGAGAGGCGTCGAAAACGTATTTTATTGAGTACCTATATTGAATTACTCAATATCATAGTCACTCACATTAACAGAGCTCGTTCTGCATCAAACCTCATCTCATCATGCCATATTTTTTTTTATTTTCCATTTTATTTTGATATTCTTCAATATCTGTCACATCTAGTTATCAATATTTTCTAGAAAAGAGGTATTTTAATTAGTTGAAGTACAGATAACTCTCAAAAAATAAATTAAAACAATAGTAATGTTTACTTTTACTACACCTAAGAACATTGTAAAATAATTAAGAAGCCTTTCGAACATCAAAAAAACATTAACATTCAAACATTATTTTTAAAAATACTCAATGTTGAAAATTTATTTTACTCGACTCATCGAAAAATTCTCGATAACCGTTACAATTAAAATAAAATATCGATAAAAAGTTCTCTTCGATTTTTTCACATCTCTATTTGAAGTTTCCTCCCAACTGTCGCCCAACATTTTAATCTTTCGATTCGCAGAATTTCGCAGAAGTTTTATATGAAAATTATTGTTGGAACAATTCACCGAAAAACTAATCTATGAAATTCTATGTATTATAATGTTAATATTATTATGTTCTCGACGTAATCCCTTCTCTTGGCAACAACTTGCTTTTAATTTTACAGTCATTGGATGTTTCGATATTATCTTCTATGTATTATTTATGATCATCGAGTAAGGAATTTATATGAGAATTTAATATACTATTGTTAATTTAATATTTTGATGATGTTCTTTATAGTATCTTGTCTGAATAGATGCTTCGCACCATTTCAATTAAGTTGAATTGACTACATACAATTTTAGTTTTAAAAAGTTTTCTTTGTATATCGAACTTTTTAAACATACCTATACCTATATGAAGATTCGCTTGTGAACCATTTTTTTCAAAAGGTAATATTTAAATTAAATCAAACACTGTTTCATTCCACTATGAGATTAAATTAAATGAAACACATCTCATAGTGGAATGAAACAGTGTTTGATTTAATTTAAATATTATCTTTTAAAATGCATTTCCACAAAGTTACACTTGAAAATATAGAATATTCATTTTTTTCACATGATTATGGAAGTGATTCTTTAATGTCAGGTTAATGTATAAAAAAGTTTGTAAAAGAACACAAATAAGCTATTGACATCTTCGATTCAGCGATGATGAAAGCCACCTTTTCGGAATGTCGTATGTTTATAGTACGTGAAAGACCTTACGTAATTGTTCTGAAAATCACCTCATGTTTAAGGAGGAAAGGATGTCACAAACAATGCATAGATAACTATACCATTTTTTTTTCTTTTCACAGACATCCACTGATGGTAATACTACAACTTCCACAGTATCAATCTTGGCGTCGCAGGAAGACGCTGGGAAGTATTTGGCCTGTAAAGCTGAAAATACAGTGCTCAACACTGATCCTATTGAAGATGGCTGGACTCTGGACATTCAGTGTAAGAAACCAAATATCATTTACAAATCAACTAACTTATTTCATTGAGCAAGTAGTAGAATATTTCAAATTAATTGAGCAAAAAAATATGTGTTTTAAGCTTATAACTTATCTTAACATTTTCGTCTTATTGAAACGTTGGCAACTGTAACATGAAATTGAAAATGTTTTTATAAAAAAAAATGTATTTTTCTCAAAATTAACTAAGAAATAAAATAAAACGCGTGTTCATAATTTACGATCGCTTAAACCAAAGTAAAAATTTATCAGGAATCATTAAGCTATTTTTAATGCTTATAAAATTTTGAAGTAGCATATGAAATATTTAAAAAAAATATAATTTGTGAATACTTCCAACAAATAACAAAAAATAATAATACAAAACTATTGTTTTTTTACAGATATCCCTGAAGCAAGGGTTCAACTGGGTACAAATCTCAATCCTGAAAACATCAAAGAAGGTTCTGATGTTTACTTTGACTGCATCATCCGATCGCATCCTTATGTTTACAAGGTGGAATGGAGGCATAATGTAAGTTCAATTTATATGACACACTCTTCAGGCATTTTAGATTTATTGATCCTGCTGAGATCACATTGGCCAAAACCTTTTATGATCTCAGTGCATGGTGAAATATTTAAGATAACTTTTAGGATCTTTTACATTTTTTTTGTTCTATACAAACCGCATTCATTACATTTTTGGTACTTATTGATGATTCAGAAATGACGAATAAAAATGAATATGTACCTACTGTTATTTTTTTCTAAGTTAACACAATATATATAATTTGAATTGAGTAAAGACGGCTAGTGTGGCATGAAGGTAACGTTCTTGCCCTTGAATCTAAAGGTCCCGTGGTTGATTCCCGGCTAGGGGAAAAAAAGAATGACTTTTTCAAATCGTTTTGAGTCTGGGTGTTACATATTATATGTGTTTAGTGTATTTTGAATGTGAGATAAAAGATTAAATGCTCTGGTGACGTTTGCATTATCAAAGTATTATTTTATTAGTAATAAAATCATAGCATGTTTCTTCGCCAGTTGTTGTTCTGTTCCAACTGTGTTGTGAATGAGAATTATGTTTGTTTTTGTTTTATATTTTTAACATGTAAAAGGCTCACGCCGTGGATTTATGTATAAATAAAAAAAAAAAAAAAAAAATAGCTAAAACTTGCATTTTAGACAAATTCGTGCACTCCTGAAGGGGACTGTCGAAGGGGGGGGGAGGGTGGTAGAACATTCTAAAAAAATCTTTTTGGGTATTGAAATGCTATAATACTATATAAGATATCATCTAGAGACTAATTTTTTTCAAAAATTAAGAGGAAGCTGGTTCCAGAGCCTAGCTTTGTAAATACTTAAATATGAACAGTAATAATCGGAGTGTCGGCTATATTATCATATTTTTTTCAAATTTACGCAAAAACTCACCCTTACAGTTAGCAATATACCTACTTGTGTCGTAAAGGTAAGTTGGCAGCGGATGGAATCGAACCCGGATCTCTCCGTTGAAAGGCCAAGTCTCTACCATCAGGCTACCGACCACCTACTTTGATCTACAACTAGGACCATTTATTAAACATTCTACTAAACCATCTTCTTAACATTCACGACACATGTTGTTGCTAGGAATTTTGAAAGTCTTTTTGTGTTAATAATAAACTCAAATTCAACTTAAAAACGTTTTTAATATATCATTCAAAATAAAGTAAACTCAAAACGTATCTACAAAGTATGAAATTATATTAAAATATTATTTTCTAATATAATGTTTCTCTTTCAACAGGGCAAGCCACTAAACCACAATATTGGACTTGGGATCATAGTTAGTAACCAGTCTCTAGTCCTTCAAGGGGTAGGCAGAAGGACCGCAGGGAACTATACATGTGTGGGATACAACACTGAAGGGGACGGGGAGAGTAAACCGTTCAACCTAAATGTTTTATGTAAGTACGATGTTATCATAATTTTGTTATAATATTTATTTGATGATGTTCGTAATACTCATCTTTGAGACTAGAAAGTGAATTAAGAACAAAAAGTTGAACATATTTAGTGCCCTAAAAGCGCCAGATACTTATGAAATATCAAAAATAATAAAGTGAAATTTTCTACCGACGGTTTTTGGTGGAAGTTCGGATGTTCATATTAATAACTTATTAATAAAACAACATATTTAGTCATTCCACTGTTGACTTTATTATTTTGCGAAATGACTTTAAAGAGCTTCCGCTTCGTCAGACAAAAGTAAAGCTTTGTTAAAACTATGTTTACCAGAAAAAGTAAAATTAAAAACTTTGCTTTTCCCTGACGATGAGAGCGGTAGCCCTACTGAAAGCCGATTAACAAATTAATAAAGTAAACATTAGAATAACTATATATCTTGTTTAATTAATAAATTTATTATAAAAATAATACATACCACGCAAGATGTGTATCGATTGTCTACTGTCTAATTCTATATTTCGACAAGTTGAAAAGTTTGGTTCAATTGTTAATACAGTATTCAACGCCAAACGTTCAATTCCACTAGCAAAAAACTATTTCTAATACAGGCTTACCTTTAAATTTCATATTAAATATTTAGTTCTGTAAAAAATCATGTACTTATCTATTTTCAATTTCACAGATAAATATTTCTTATTATTTAACTATTGAACGAAACAAAGACATCGTATGTCGTAATACAGTTCGATTATTGTTATAGTATATTTCACTTTCTGTTTAGCAATTATTATAAATACGTTTACTAAAATTACGAAAATTGCGATTTCTAAAATATAAGACATCTTTACTAACATAATGAATTCGTCGGCCATATTACTTGTATTCTCACAATATAGAAAAAGACAAACAAAGGGCAAAAAAGAGTCGCCAGAATTTATTTTGGGAAAGCGAAACATTTGCATATTTCGTAATTATTAAGGTAAGTACCTACAGATGGTAGGAGAGTAAAGAATAGCGGGTATTGTACCTGGGTATAAATAGGCAATGAAATGAAATATGTTTTTATTTTTTTGCAGAACGACGGATATCCAAAAAGTTTCTAAACCGGATTCTAAAAATGACGAGTAAAACATTATTTTTTTAAGATAATTGAAAAAAAATCGCCTGATGATGGAGACGAGAGTCTCCGAATACTAGTACGCGAAGTTAATAAAGTCATTTGGAAGTTAACTACATATTGTTTTTTTTTGTGTTTTTTTTCAATTATCTTGAAATGGACTTCCAACAAGTACCTTCGGTCAACAACATTAATGTTTTATTAATTTTTTCATGTCAGTAGGAATGAGTTATATCTCCTATGTTTTAATTTGCAAAAATATGATGAATTATATGTTAATATGCAGTTAGTCTATATTAAATGGGTCGTATAATGCACTGCGACCTATAAAAATTTATTGTACTCCGCTACTTAGGTTTTCTAGTATTGACAGTTAAAGTCAACCAACTACTCCCAGACATCTTATGAAGAAGAGATTCCACATTTACCCTGTGATTGCCTAGGGTTTTGATTCTAAGGTTGAAGTATTCCAAGAGGTGCTGAGGAGTCATGGCTTCCTCCTCACAAAATCTGTGGCATCTTAAAGTCCTAGTTTGCGCAAGTGCTCCTTGAGGCTACATTTAATGACTCGTTAGAGTTCGTTATTGCTTTATGACTTGGTTTACAAGGTTTGATTTTTCTGGAGTCATATTCTCAGAGTACCCTTAGTCTAGAAAGTTTTCCCTTCTTCTTCTGTAGGTGCCCTGTCAGGTCCCCCCGACGTTGGCGATCACTCTGGCATAGGCATCTCGGTCCTGCGCTGTCTAAAATAACTCCTCCACACCCCTCATTCCAGTCCAATCTCGTATATTGCGCAGCCACGATGTCTGCCTTCTGCCAGCCCCTCGACGTCCCTCTATCTTGCCTGTCATAATCAAACGCAGAATGTGGTACTTTTCTCCCCGCATTATATGACCCAGATATGAGATCTTGCGCACTTTCACATTCAACAGGAGTTCTCTGTCCATTCCAAACACCTCTGCATTTGTGACGCTATCATTTTTATTCCCTAGTTCATTTATTTTCTGTCTTCCTTTCTTTACAATTTGATCTTTAAAGAATGCACATCCCAGACCACAGAATGATTCTGGTCCATAAAGTTGCGTTGCCGCACTCTTTATTGCCAGCTTGTCAGCTCATTCATTGCCCTAGGACCACGATGTGTCCGGGTATCCAAAGGGGGATGGAAAATAGTTATTTGCCAGATGTTAATTACATCTCTAGTTTACTTACTTACAATTTTTTACACAGAATACTATTGTTTATCGACCTATGTACACACCTGAAGTAAAGCCATGAAATTAATTAACCTGGAAAAGTCTCCCTCTTCTGCCCCCCTCCCCCTTAACCTTCTGCGCCTACCAATTTTGTGAACAACGATTCTATTTTATTTCCCAAAAGACAATCGCATCTGTATTTTATCCGTCCTATATTATTATAACATAATATTGTGTTATCATATTATTATTTATATAGGCGAAAGTGAAATAAAGTTATTAACTGTGTCGGTGTTTAGGTAGTAGAATTCCATATCGAAATAAATAAAACAAGCGTTTTATTCTTCTATTGTTTTATTCGGTGAGAGAGACGTCTTTCGTCTTATAAGGACATTGATTGACAATGTCCTTATAAGACGAAAGACGTCTCTCTCACCGAATAAAACAATAGTAGAATAAAACGCTTGTTTTATTTGATTGAAATAAAGTTATAACGAATGCAAGTAACGTTTGTTTTTATTTTATTCGTTTATTAAAAAAAAGTGTGGTGCACGTATGGCAATATTATTTATTGATTTTGGATTATAAATATAATATAAAATAGTTTATTCAATCAAAAAGAATAGTAAACGTACAAAATCTGAGACAATATATCACCAATATGGCTACAATTAAGTTGCAGCAGCCTCACTAGGTTGCCCTGTATCGAGGCGTGATGCGTATCAAAAAATAATATACAATTATTAACAAAGGATCAATATATCTAACTAAAAAGTTTTCAATAAATAAATTAGTAAACCAACCAATTAATAAAAAAAAAAATATGTCAATGAATTGGTCTCGTTTTCTTTTCCGTAGATACTTTTTTTTATTATTGTGATTCAATAGAATGTTAATAATATTCGTTTGCTCATTAAAAGATATAACTATTTTAAAGACTATCTGTGTCCGAAATTTCGTTATTCCGACTACCATTATATATGTAGGTACATAGAGATAATAATATACAAATATACCAAATTTTCCGCGTAGCCACTGAAAGTACAAACATATAAGTACACACGACACTGTGTTTGACTATTTTAATTGGGGGATTTTCCCTTGCGGTTTGTAAATGAAAAATAATACCGGCTCCCTGAAATGTATATTTGCACTTCTGGCCTGTGACTGTACAGAAAATACAATAATATTATTATTATGGCAAAATAAATAAAATCTGATGAAATTATAAATGTATGTACACCATTACGTCATATCCCACATGCGGGACAACCAACAGTCCAGCTGCACGTAGTTTACATGAAAAAAAATAAGAAATTCAGTACAGGTGGCAAACCTTATAGCCGAATTTAAGATGTAAAATGTCTTTATGTTTTTGTCGAACACCTGCTTTTTATAGAACACTCGAAAACTTATGGAATAGAGTGGAGGACCAATCATTTACCGGGTTCTCCGTGGAATATATTCCAAAATGTTGAGATGAAAAAACACTTAGGTAGTACAAAATTTATTCCCCGGTTTATACTCCAGCCCTGATGATGCCAATGTATTGGTGAAAGCACTAGTCGTAATAATTATTGTGATATACTTTGTATATATGATAGTGACACATAAAATAAAGTTATATTTTATTATGAGTTATATAAAAAAAATCATATATACTTTTTTTTAATAATTGTAGTACCTAATATAAATAAAATTTAATTGAGAAATAATAATAATAAACTTTATTGTGCTTAAAAAACATACATATATACAGATTATAAATACCAATAATTAGCATGCACAATGGGCGAGTTTATCGCGTGTAAGCGATATCTTCCAACTAACCCAAAAATCATAAAAAAAAAGAAAATAATATATACATACATAAAATTAAAAATAAATATTCATAAAAACAGGCAAACACCTGCGCACACTATGAGATAAAGTCCGGATATCGAGGGAAGGGAAGAGAAGGAATGCTCGCCGTGTATATATATGTACTACACGTGAAGAAAACGTTTCCTCAGGGTTTACAAAGTGAAAGTATTAAAATTCTGAAGACTAGCGACCACCGAGCTGCTTTCTAAACAATTGATATGTGGGACAGGTGCGGATACTAGGCGGAAGTTGATTCCATAACCTAGCACCGAGAACTGTGAAGGAGTCTGTCTGAGAAAAAGCTTCTTCAAAACAAAATTTAAAATATTAAAGACAGTAATAGAAATATGCTATATTATTCAGTTTCAATGTTCTAGGATTTATGTGCCTTTGAATCAAAGCTCCCATTTTATAATGTTCTTCCAGAAAGTAACACTCAATAAAAAGTAAAACTCAAATGTAAAAACAAACCGACAAAAATCACTCAGGTCTGCTAACACATATTCTGTCAACCATGTTGACCGTGCCTTCTGCGTGGTTGGTACGTTGTTGTGGAACAAAAATCATTACGATTTACGGATTCTGAAGAGTTTGAAAGTGTTCAAGGCAAAGTTGAGATCTTATTGTGATGGTGATTTTTCCATCTTTAAAAGAACTGTCTAGTAATTATTATATATAAGTTACAATCCATTGGATTGATCTGCAACGAGATTGGTTTTCTCCTCCATTCGTCTCTATTCTCAGCCAGTCTTTTCAGCTCTACGTATGAGCCACAATTCATGTCCCTCTTCAGTTGGTCCATATACGTGTTTCTTGGTCGGTCTCTGCCATTTGTCCCCTCGGTCTTACCCTCCGCGATGGCGATGAGTAGTCCTGGGTGCCTGATGTTGTGGCCAATCCAGTTAGCTCGTTGTTGGCCGATTCTCTTAAGAAGTTTCCTTTTTTCGCCTACCCTGGTAAATACTTCTTCGTTTTCGACGTGTTCCGACCAATGGATCTTAAGCATGCGTCTGTAGCACCACATCTCAAAGGCCGCCAACCGTCCGCTTTCACTCTTGCTGATGGTCCACGTCCAAGTAATTATTATAATAATATTATTAAAATATGAAATAGATTCTCTTCTTAACAATGATATATTTCGTTGAATGAATCCTTTAATGCGAATGTAACATTTAAAAATATGACAAATTTATATTATTAACGCCACCTTGTTCCATTCACTCCTCCATTTTTATTTACTCTTTGTGTTATTATTTTTCCTGTCGTGGGTTAAAACAATATAACAATATTCGGTCGGCGTCTCTCTCTTTTCAAATTAAAATGGTTTATAATTTTGTTTGCGAAACGTAGCAGTAGGGTACGTACCTAAACGTGGAATGAAAATTAATTATTTTTTACGGGGATGGACAAAAAGTACATCCTGTATATATGTAGAGTAATGAAATTAAAGTGTAGGTGCTATAAAATACCATGATATTTTTTCGTTAATTTTTTTTAAAAATGGGTTGTTATTTTTAATAAATGAAGAAAATGTTTGACAGGAATAATGTGGTTTATTGTACTTACAAGTTTCAGGTCTTTCAGTATATTAAGCATTTCTTAATATTGAGTGATGCTTACCATCTTCAGTTCACTTCATATGCAGTTGATCTGCTGGTAACCAATAATTTAAGATTGATAGAAACTGTATAACATTAAAATTTGGCTTTTGTTAGCTTCCATATTTGAATTATATCAATAACTTTAAAAGTGTATAAAAAGGTTACTTTATTATTATTATTATTTGGATGATTTGTAAAGCGCCGTTTTGTGAAAAAAAATCCACCTCAAAGGCGCTCTTTGCTAACTAAGGTTGTGCCTAGATTATTCCGTGAGATTTCTTGAATAGATAAGTCTTCAGCTGGTTCTTGAAACGAGATAAGTCCTGCGTTTCTCTGATCATTTGTGGAAGCCTGTTCCAGACTACAGGTGCAGATATTGCAAAAGCATGCTCCACGTACACTGGTTTCGATACAGTACTGGTCACCTCCAATTTAATCTTGACAAGACCTAAGTGTTGTCTGTCTATGACTTAACGCCTGTCTACCGCAGAGTTCCATGATATATTCTGGGGCCATAGCATGAAGTGCCTTAAATACTGTCAAACACACTTTAAATTCGACTCTCTCCGGACATCTGAGCCAGTGAAGAGATTGAAGGGTGGCAGATATGTGTGAAGAGCGATTCAGTTGATAAATGAAGCCAATTGATAAACAAAGGTAACAAAGACATTGCAAATTTTGACACCTTGGTAACCTACTATCTAATAAAATTGTTTGTAAAACTCATAAACAATTTATGTTTATTTTATTAAACAAACATTACATACCTACATTCTAAATGTTTGGTTGTTCATTTAGTTTTATGACTCAAATTGAGTTATTTATTACCCGATCATTCATAAACGAGTAGATGGTCTTTGAAGATAGAATAGAATAGAGTTATTTATTATGCATTCTAAAACAGTTTTTGTTCTTCGAAGTTATTTGTTATACGAGTTTACCTTTGATTTAGAAATGTAATAATGTTTTATGATTAAACATTTTTATATGCTGCATGTTTTATATCTACGTATAGAAGATAAATTGCGCATTTCTCGTCGATTTAATATGTGTGTACGCACAATCGACGTAAAATAGAGATAGACCAAAAACGTAAAACTAATTTTCTCAGAATTCATGTTCCAAAATTAATGTCAACATAATAGAAATTTTCTGTTTTATTCCATACCATTTGTTTACTGACATTGTGTACAGCAGGAAAAATACAAGTAGGTATGTTTCAAAATAATAAATTGTTATCAATTAATTGTCATGATTAGCAGTGGATACACCAGAAGAATCAGTTAATTAATTCACCTACTACTACACAATAATAATACTTTTCTTATGTCGTACAAATTTAAAAATAAGGTTTTTCATTGCTGAAATAATAGATTTAAATGTTGAAATGTTTTCTTTGATATTTGTTTGTTTGTGTGTGTGTATAATTGTCAAACTATTTTGTGTGTTGTGAACTTTGAGTGACGCAAAGGTAACAACTGTCATGTCACTCATTGCTGGTTTACATAATAAATAAATTACAAAAAAAAAATATAAAAAAACTAATAAAATGATCCCTGATCTAATAAAATAATAAATGGAAACAGAAAAACTTATTCGCGTCTATATACACTCAATTTCCAAAGAATGTAAGCTTGACAGATGTTTTGAAGAAATGCGGTGTTGCTTGTAAGAATTTATTTATTACAAACAATTATTAAGTGGAAGGTATATGTACATTCAAATAAAATGCAATCAATATACAGAGGGCGGGTTTGTTGCAATGGCACGATCTCTTCCAACTAACCCAAATGTACAAATTCAATAACTATATTACCTTAAAATAACATTAAAAATAAAAAAAAATCAAAGTTACTAAAAAACGGCTATTACTTTAGTTGATGGTAGTTCTGAAATGGCATTTATATACCATACCAATGTACCCCTTTCCATAACAAAAGATTTTTTCACAACCTTGGACCATCTCTTGTTTACGATTGATATGAAAATATTTTGGACCCAAAATCCATTTGGACCCAATACCAATTTTTTGTTTCAATTTTTAATCTATGATAATATGATACGTTTATAGTGTGTAAAAACAAACTTTTATGTATACCTATGACTCGTATAAAATTCGACAAACTGCAAATATTGGCAAAATGAGTGAATATCCTGTTTTATTATTTGCTCTAAACAAGACAATATAAAGTTTTATCGAGATTGAGAAGTATTTTCTTGTATCAGTAGTTGCAAGAGATATGTATATACTGCACCCTCACTAAAAGTTTGTTCCGTACTGTTGATTCGAGAAGAAAATTTCATTAAATATATTATATATCGTACCTACAATTTTATTTATATATTATCATATTGTGTATATAAGCTTTTATAAAATTCAATATACTGTCAACATTGTAGATCGTTCTACATATAATATTATAATTGTGTACACTATGTATTTTGAAACGTCAAAATATTGAAGTGGTTGGTGTTTTAACCGTATCCGTATTCGGTTCCTCGACTCAAAATAAACCGAATTATAGACACCTATGTTTAGTACCTGTAGGGTTACTCTTGACAAAATCTAAAGATAATCTTAATCATACGACGCGTGAAGTGACTATTAGTCACACCACTCTCACGGTAGCGCGGTATTTTTGACCATAGTCCCGTCGCGTCGTATGATTAAGATCAAGACTAGATTAAGATCGTATTTAGATTGTGTCAAGAGTAGTCCTGCTGGTTTAAAAAACTTGAATCACCCAATTTGACTTGATCTCTACGATTCATTGAACCACATTCGTTGAAATATTTTTTTAGGAAATAGTTTTGACGGTAAAATTATTTTTCAAGTTAATGACAAATGGCATAAGAAATCATGTAGCCAGAAGCTTAAGAGATAAGTGGAAGTGATGTCTCCTGAATTGGAGACCGATAAATAACAACCACAGATAGAAGAACAGCTTAAGAATAAAGGACCTGGAAATAAATAGTGAAGAATTTCTTCAGGGAGTGAATGGGAGAAGGCTGAAAAGAAGAGAGAAAAGTTTTGACGAGGACTAAAAGATGAGTAAATTATTAGAAAAAGCATCTTGATTCAGTAATAATTGGCATTCAATCCAACTAAAAAAAGGAAGGAAGCGGATGTTTTCGCGTGGATATTGGACTTTTACCAGTTTTTCAAGTTAACCGGAAGTGCTGAAATCGGATATATCCATTGCAGAAAAGTGGAGCTATTCAGTTTAATAATATTGGTACTTGGTACTCTGATTTTATGTAGTGTAAAAGAGAAAATCACTCGCTGCATTTTCCATCTACTTAGGTATTGAAGCAACAAATTTTGTTTCTCTTTCGTTTCTGTAATGTTGTATTAGGTATATAGTAACAGAGCTTTATTGAACACATAGAGCTGCGAATGGCAGAGCGATGCTAGTTTACAAGTTAAAATAATAATAAAACTACAAGATGTTCTTTGATTCTTAGAAATAATATTAATTGGTTATCGTGAGATTTGTGAGATATTGTACGTTTGAAGAATTAGAAAGTATTTTTCCTCGTGTCATCATTAACGCAATATTTAATTTTTTTATTGTAAAGAAGGAGGGGGTGTTAGGAAACACGGGTATCTAAGAACGACGTGGCTTGATTACATGGATCATACTATTCTCAAGAACGGCCGTGTATTGAGTAAGAGAAATAGATGCGCGTGCATGAGAAATTGCATGAATGTAAAAATTACGAATGGAGTGTGTTAAGGTGTAGATCTATAAGACGTTTCATTCCCCACTTGGGATACAGCGTAAGATGGTAAAGTATACTACAGTAGTTAATTATAGGTATGTAATCATTAGCACCTTTGAAGTCGATAGCCATGTCTCTCGTTTTAAAATCTATATTAGAGTAATAGATTATAATATTATTAAAAGACTTGTGGTACCGCCTAGAGGTGGTTTCGCTATAACTTACATAGTTAACCGTTCCTTCTGCGAGGCTGGACCGTTGTTGTGACATCTGCTTCTTTGGTGACATACAATGAACTCTTAATATTTAAAATAAACAAAAATTAATATGAGTAATGTACTGTGAATAATCAATAATTATTTGCAAAGTCCGATGCAAGATTTGCAGTTCCTTTAATCCTTAAAACAATGCAAAAGTACTGCAAACATACTATAACATAACTCTAACCAAGGGAGTATGGTAGAGACACAGTTGTATACAATATTGTATTATACATTAAAATACATACGAGGCATATATATTTTATTCGTTTCCGTTTTGTTCCAATTTCAATAGAAAGTTTCTCGTTCATCAGCCTTCTCTATCCAATAGAACCTACGTACTTCTCTCACTTGCCACCTTCTATGCTCTACAAACGTTCTCTTCACAAATATAGTTTTATTATATTAAAAATTAATACAATGAATCGCTTGGAAGCATTTAAAATGTGGCTTCATAGAAGAATGCTTCGTATTCATTGGACTGATAGGGTCACAAATGTAAAGGTGTTAAGAAGAGCTGGAATGCACAGAGAACTCCTGTTGGATATATTATCAAAGTGTGTAAGATTTCGTGAAAAAAATAAAATAAAATAGTTTTGTATCACATCACATCCAACTAAATTTTACCATTATCACAGAGATATTGGAATTCAGGTCGCATTTCAAAACATTCAGAAATGAGATGCTTAAATCTCCTAAAAGCTTCTCTGAATTATCCTCTTTGAAATGCTTTGTGTATAACATCTCTACAAAAAAATTAAATAAAGAAAAATCTCTTGATTCTGGTGTGTGGCACTTAACCTTATAATATTCTGACACACTTAGGTAAATATTCTCAATAACTTAATATCGATTCTGAATATCTGAGTTTACGTCACTTCAGATAACCGATTTTTTTACGTATCTCCATGTACATAGTAGGTACAGGGTTATTCCTTCTCAGGGTTCCAGTATTATTTTGCAGAGGTGTCCCTTCTAACCTCTCACCCCATCCGCCCCCCCCCCCCATTCATCTGTAGGAGTTTTGTATGTCTCGCATTGTTCTCATATCTCATATGTCAATATCAGGATATTATTTGTATGTTTGTACTATGTAATGGGAATTGATTTATTTACGAGTTTATCACGAACATTATTCCTATTTTTGATCTTCACAGTTCGTATAGCATTTTATTCTTCTATCTACACCAGCACGGTATCTTCGATTAATTAGTAAACAATAAATCTGCAATATAAACGTTTTTTTATAGTATTGGTACACAAGTAATAATTTTTTATATATATGGACAAGAGATTGCAAGATATATGTTCGTCGAAACGACAAGTCACCAGCAATAGCCATTCGCACAGAAGACGATTTAAGGAAAATAACCTAATAACTGTCATACAATCACCATCCCGCCGCAAGAACCTAGCATCTATACTGGACGACGCACCATTGAACTCTTTCTTCAATCAAGTGAGCATTTCCTATCAACCTCCTACCCCATTCCACTATAACATATCTACACTATCAAAATTCTTTATTAATATACACTTATTTTTCAAAATCACTAATATTATATTATTACTATTATTTCAAATTAAATATTTTCGTTCATTTCGTTCGTTCGTACCTTGATCTGTGCACAACTAATAATAACTAACCGCACACATGCTGGCAATTTAACAACTCATAGCATATATTATTATTATTATTACCATATATATCACAAATTCATTTGCACAATACTGTCCTTCAACCATCATCATTGTCACGGTCACCACCACCCAGGTACGCACCCCATCCGGAAACAATATCCCACTTACAAAGTATCAAATTACATCACACTGATCAAATCCACTTCATACCAAACCATACCTACATTATTTATCTATAAACAAAATATCTGGCTTCAGTCGAATAGTCCCAATATACCAACGTATCAATCGAATTATAATAATTGTCGTTTTTATTCCTTACCATATAATATTACTATCATATTAATGTCATCATCATCATCATGACTTCTTTGAAAATATACTACCAAAATGTCCGTGGACTAAGAACAAAAATATTGGACTTCTCACAAGGGGTAGAGGTCAATAATTACGATATTATTGCCATCACTGAAACATGGCTTACTGATGGTTTTTATGATTCCGAACTAGCAGATAGCCGATATACTGTATTTCGACATGACCGTGACAATATACTATCGGACGCGTCTAGAGGCGGTGGATCTATGATAATTATAAATTCCAAATTCAATGCTCTTCAACGACAAGATTGGGAATCAAATTCAGAATGCGTATGGGTGACTATACCCCGTTCATCCTTAACTGGTGGGAAAACAATACATATTGCATGTTCATATATAGCTTCGGGTTCAAATCACAGAACACTTTTTACTAATTTTTCTAATAAACTGGTTGACATAACTAACTCTCATCCTGAAGACTTGTTTATTGTTCTCGGTGATTTTAATCTTCCACATATTTCTTGGACACCTATATCTAATGACAGCCATCTCACCGCCAACATATCTGATTCCTACACACTTGACTTGTTCGATATTCTCTCAATTACTAACCTGAAACAATTTAACCATGTACCTAATGCGAATAACCGTATACTTGACTTTGTACTTACTAACTCTGACATTAAACTATCACGCTGTCTGCATCCTCTCGTCTCCGAAGACGCTCATCATCCATCATTAGAAATAATAGTAGATAAAATAAAAGTAAAATTGTTACCTACCGCACCGAGCCGTATATATTTTTTCAGAAAGGCCGATTATAATGAAATAAATAGATCATTAGCACTTATTGAATGGGATGATATACTCAATACTGACACAAATACAGCATTAAATAAATTCTATGAAGTTATAATGTCTATCATTGAAAAACATGTTCCTAATAAAATGCTGTCTACCGCAACCCATAAATACCCACATTGGTACTCGCCTGCGCTTATTCAAATTATAAAAGAAAAAACGAAATATCACAATCTTTGGAAAAAAAATCAAAACGATGCAGATTATTACACATTTTCCTTATTGAGAACACGACAAAAACGTATTCAATCAGAATGTTTTTGTTCTTTCATAAAAAAATCAGAACACCTGATTAAATCAGATCCAAAACAGTTTTGGAATTATATCAAACTGAAAAGAAAATCTACATCATTACCAGGGGAAATGCACCTAGACGATCGTGTAGCCACCGATGGACGAAGTATCGCTGAATTATTTTCAGAATACTTCAAATCAGTCTACGTTGCAGACAGCGTTGATGGGACTGACCAAGAAAATGTATATACTAACCATATAGACTGCATCTCAAGTATAGAATTAGATGAGAACCTTGTGGAGAAGTACCTAAAAAAACTTGACACAAAAAAGGGACCTGGTAGTGATCTCATACCGCCTATTTTTGCCGTAAACTGTGCCAGTCAACTAGCATATCCTCTGTATAAAATATTCTCACGTTCCATATCAGAAGGTATTTTTCCATGTACATGGAAATTAGCTAACTTAATTCCAATTTACAAACAGGGAGGTAAAAATCTTATCCGCAATTATAGACCCATATCGATCCTTCCAATATTCAGCAAAATGTTCGAACTAATTATTTATGACCAAATTTATCCAATTATCTCCAAACATATCCCCGAAACTCAGCACGGCTTTATGAGAAAGCGATCAGTCACCTCTAACCTGTCAGAATTTACTAATTATATTAATACAAAAATGGATAATAGAATTCAAGTGGATGCGATTTATACCGACTACTCAAAGGCCTTTGACCGAGTTATACACAGAATACTACTAAGGAAAATACGCCACCTCGGTATACACGGCGATTTATACCGTTGGTTCGCGTCGTATGTAGAAAACCGTCAACAGGCAGTTGTGGTGGGAGGATATAGGTCGCAATACATTAATGTTACATCAGGAGTTCCACAAGGTTCTCATCTCGGCCCTTTATTATTTAATATGTATATATATGACATAGGTGAATGCTTCCATGACTCAAAATACCTACTCTACGCTGACGACATGAAAATTTTCAACGAAATAATCAACGAACGAGACTGCCTAAAGCTTCAATCAGACCTTGACAGACTAAACACATACTGCTTACAGAATAAATTAGATATCAATATTACCAAATGCTTAAATATTTCTTTCACTCGGAACAAAGTACCCATAAAATACGATTACAAAATACAAAACGAGACGATCAAACAAACTGACAAAATCCGCGACCTGGGAGTCATTTTAGATCATAAAATGGTACTAGATCACCATATAAACACAATTATCAATAAAGCTAACAAGATGTTAGGGTTTACAATGCGAACCTGTAAACCATTTGAAAACTCATCTTCAGTTAAAATTGTATACTACGCGTACGTAAGGAGCGTTCTAGAATTTGCATCTTCTATTTGGTCTCCTCATTACTTAACATATATTTCGAGACTTGAACGAGTTCAAAATCGGTTTCTTAAACATCTGAACTACAGGGCCCGTGTTCATTTTGATGACTATACTGACTCCGCAGCCTACCATAATATGCTTACACTAAAGACAAGACGAACTTTAACAGACATGAGACTATTATATGACATAGTACACAACAACATCGACTCTCAGTACATGACTTCCACAATCAAACTTCGAACACCACAAAGACAAACAAGAACACACACGTTATTCCATGTTAACACATTTCAAACAAACTATGGCAGGAACACTATTTTTAACAGAATTTACGAAACTTACAACACATCCTTCAACGACATAGACATATTTCAAGCAAGTAAAAACACTTTTATAAAATCAGTCAATGCAATATTGAGGACGCAAATCAGTACACAGCTTTAGAATAAAATATAATATATCTTATATAAAATTAACATAAATAATTATTGTATGCATAGTACATCCTCATAAATTAATTTACTTTTACTCAAGTTACTCAGATCTTTTAACAAAATCATTCCCTTCCCTTTTCCTTTCCCCTCAATCCTAAAATGCTCACATGTAATTGAATTTATCTCATAGCTTTTCTTCTTTATTTTCATATTCTTAAACATGTACTTTTTTAAATATACATATTTTATCTTATAATCTTTCATCATAATAATTTTAATAACTGTTTTATATAATTTGTTTTTTAACTAACATTTTGTATTATATAACTTAAGTTGTAATTGGCTTTAATTTTGCACTATTATTTTTTCGTTTATTATGTTATATAAGCTGTAACTTTAAGTTTGAAATAAATAAATAAAATAAAAAAAATAAAAATAATTTCATGATTTGATAAATTGAAACGAGCATTTCATTCTACTATACATAAATTAAATAGCGCTAGAGATACAAATAAGTCCTTCTACTTCTTATGATTGATTCACTATCCCCGAATCTATTTCATTTTTAGTGTGCACTAACTAAAATAGTAACGTTCCAATTTTAGTAAGTCTACATTGGTATTCTATAAACTCTAAAATTGTTCCTAATTAGAATTATATACAACTTGTATCATACAGAATACGAATGTTAGTTCAAGTGAACTTGATTATAAAATTTTATAACGTTCTTATTTTAGTTTGAATTAATACAGAATAGGGGATAGTATGTCGGTGTTTAGGTAGTAGAATCCCATAATAAAAGAGACGTCTTGTCTCAAAAGAACATTGTCAATCGTCAATTGAGATTGACAACGTCCTTCGTCCGTCCATCAAGACGAAAAACGTCTTTCTCAATGAAAAACATAGACAAGAAAAAAATAGGTTTTTTAATTCTTCGCTCCTTAGGATTGATAGTGACCTAAGAAATCGAAAGGCGTCTCTCTCGCGTTATTTAAAATAAATAAATAAATAAATAAATTACTGCTACTACTACCTACCATACCATTACGGCATACCTATCACACAAGTGATGTAGCCAGCAAACCAGCTGCATTTAATAAACATGCAAACTGTCTTCCTTCTTGGTGCAAACAAAATATTAAGAAATTCAAAATGGATGGCAAACCTCATCGCTGAGTTTGATATTTAAAATGTCTTTACATTTTCGAACACACTCCTTTGACAGGACAATCTAAAACTTACGGAAAAGAGTAGGAGACCAATTTCTTTGCCGGGTGCTTTTCTTGAAATAAAAAACAAAAAAACTAAGAAGAATGAGAGGATGCACGAGGAGTGTTGTGGATAGAATGCGCGTAAATAAATTGAGATGGTTTGGTCATGTGGAACGAATGGAAGAGGAAAGAATGACAACGAGGATATACGTGTCTGAAAAGATGGGTTTGAGGAAGCGCGGGCGTTCTATGACTACTTGGCTTGATCATGTAGATCAAATTCTCAAGGACGGCCGTGTTTTGAGTAAGAGAAATCGACGTGCGTGCATGAGAAATTATACGACTGTAGCAGAAGCGAAAGAAGTATGTAAGGACAGATCTATATGGCGTTCCGTTCTCTCTGCCTACCCCACTTGGGATACAGCGTGAGGGAATAGATAGATATAGATGGAAAACTTAATAAAGGTACCTACCTATTTTTATCAATCTTTGTGAGTTACTAAAGTTCTACTGTGGGTATACATAAATAAAATTGTGAAGAGTACAGCAGTGTGTTTCGAGATCTCTTCACTATTAATTAAATAAACACGGTGTTTACAAACAGAGCGACTGCGACAATTGACTATAAAAAAGAAGAAAACGACAAAAATAATAATTAAGCATTATTTTAAACAAATGAATGAATGAATGCAAAATGTCGAGTAGTAGTGTGTAGCAAGTAGTGTTGGGAACAAAAGAGGATTAATAATAATAGTAATAAATGTGATTCCGCACTGTTTTTCTTTTGTTTTTTTTTAATTCACTCTGTAACTACTTACTTTCGTATTGCATTTGTTATTTTTTTGTTTGTAGTAGTAATAATAATAATTATGTTTTCCTTTGTTAATTAGTGACAAATGATAGAGTTTTCTAGAGATTTTTCAAACAAGCTAATGAAATTAATTAAACACATTTCATCGGCTATGTATGCAGTTTTTTCAACAACTTGTTTATTAGGAATGTATCTATTCAACTCTTTTGCGATCTGGTTGAACATTTCATTTGTTTTTTCTCTCAATTTGAATTTCGAAATAATTCTCCTTTCTAAAAAGTTTTCCTCTGTTTTTTATGTTATATTTCGAAACATTATGATTGTTTTATTATATTATTCCTTTCCTGTTCCTTTATATTCCGAAGAGTTCCGGTAGAGTATAGGACTCCCACACATTTTTAAAGTTTTCCAGTGACGTTCGAAATGCAGGTATTCACAAACACAATGCATAAGACATCAATATTTTTTTTCAATTCAGCTTCAGTGGATACCACCCAATCTGAAGGAACTGTTGATTATATAGAGTAACAAATTGTTGTATTGCTTTGCGTTATTGTTTAAATAAGAATTATTTAAAATAATAATTAATTCTGCAGAAATTCAGTTTTAGTCAAAAAAGATGTGCAATTCTGAATGCTTTACAAATTTGACAAATAGGCGAAACTTAACGAACTGACACAGAAATAAGTGAAACTTAACGAACTGACACAGAAATAAGTGAAACTTAACGAACTGACACAGAAATAAGTGAAACTTAACGAACTGACACATAAATAATTGAAACTTAACGAACTGACACAGAAATAAGTGAAACTTAACGAACTGACACAGGAATAAGTGAAACTTAATGAACTGACACAGAAAAATAATCGAACTGCACAGAACACAGAAGCGAGTGACATTTTTCACACGTGCCCGTGTCACTTGGAATATAGGGAGGAAATTCTGAATAATAAATTAAAAATAAATTCTTGCTTGTAACATAACAGAAATTATTATTATTTTATGATTTTTAGTATATCATATTCAACATACCTATTCAAATTTGTGTTTTGTTGTGTCTTGTTGTTTTTTCTTTTTTTAATTTTTTGTATAACTTTTGTAATAAATGACAAACTTGTGGGCTTGGTATTATATAGCAAGGGGTTGGATGATAAGTGCGGGTTGAGTAGGATAATGCATTGTCTTTGATTTGTGATTGTGTGTATTATTTCTGTCCATGTGTGTTTTCTAAAAGGAAAAAAAAATAAAAAAAAAAAAACAAAATAACTTGACAATCGGTGAGTAGAATCAACTGTAATAATTAATCAAGAGTGTTTCAAAAAATATATTTAAAATAATAATATTAATTCACAATAAAACTCAATACAATCATACACAATAATAAAATATTCTTCACCCCTAATAGAGATATCTCGTGTGTAGGGAGGGAGCATTTAGAATTCTCTTATAGAGTACATTTTTTAAGGTCAGCTGCAAGAGCGCCATCTACCCATCTAAATTGTATCACAATTATAAATTGAAAACGAAATTCTTCACATTTTGTAGGTAAATTGGTAGTTCAAGAGTTTCAACACGTTATGAATATAAAATTCATATCCAATATTTTTACAAAATTACAAAGAAAAACATTCTTTATTTTTTAACAGTTTTATGAAAATAAAATTCATAATTGCGTGCTCTCTGACTGTACAAAGGTAAACACTCGTCTAAATATAATATTTTAAAAACCAATTCTGTGAAGGTACACCGCAACCGATAGGGTTTCAAAATTTAAAATTAAAAATATATGACAGACATAAAAAGTACATAAAAGTAAATTCAAACAAGACAGGAGTAACTTTGACAAAAAATAATAATCCAGTTACAATATAACATATCATAATATAAATAAATCATTCAATTGATAAAACTTGATAAAAGTTAATTAATATACGTTAAATAAAATAGAAGCAAATACAAATTATTATAATTAGTTAACTTTTTGTTAACTGTAATATGTTGGTGATGTATAAATAGAACAAAAATAATAAAGATTCATATCTTTCTTTGGGACTAGCTCGATCTGTGTAAATTGTCTATGCATGTTATGTTATAATAAATAAGTAAGCTTATTTTCTAATATTTCAATGTTATAACGAGTTCCAAGTCGAAAACAGGATTCGGCAACCCTTCCAATTGAATTCCACGTACTTTTATCCTTTTCAAAGGGATTAATTTGTTACCTGTCAAATTCTTATTAATCGAAATGGTTCCGACAGAGAAATGTGTGAATATGCCCCCCGAAAATTCAATTATTTTTACAGGTACCACCCCAACATACCAATTTTGTACTTACACTGAACGTACATTACGAGAATTTATGTTTGATACACCTTAATAAACCTACCTGCTTTAGAACAGCTCAACAATCAGGGAAGTTGGTGAAACAACCGCATTAATATACAGTTAGATTTTCTTCACTGCAACATAAAATATTTGAAAAAGTTTAATATATCGACGTGTGTGGTATATCGAAGATGTGTGGTAAAAGTCTGAGAGATCGTGTGCGTAACAGTGATATACGAAAGGAATGTGGAATGAAAGTTGGTGTGGTTACAAGGATGAATGTAAATAAGTTACGATGGTTTGGGCACGTGGAAAGAATGAATGCAAGAAGATATTATTTGGCTGAGAGGAATGATGCTCGGAGACGTGGACGTCCAAGAATCAAATGACAAGATCATTTAAATCAAATCCTACAGGACGGTCACGTGTTGAGCACATTGAACAGGAGAGCATGCATAAGGAATGGTATGACAGTGACGGAAGCAAAAGATGTATGCAAGGATAGAAGGAAGTGGTTCTCGATCCTTTCTGCCTACCCCGCAAGGGAAGCGGCGTGATGGTATGTATGTATGTATGTATATATATCGACCGACGATTCGTGGCGGATGTTCATATTGATAAAAGATTAATTAAACAAGATATATAGTTATGTATTCCAATCCTGACTCTATTAATTTTGCAAACCGGCTTTCAAGAGCTTCCACTCTCATCGTCTTTACCTTTGCCTGACGATGAGGGCGGAAGGTCTTGAAAGCCGATTCGCAAAATCAATAAAGTGAACGGTGGAATAACTATGTATATATCTTGTTTTATTTATATATTATAAAATATTTGACATTAAGGATGAGTAAAATATCTAAACATAATGCTGAGATGTCAAATAATATACTTTGTATTAGACTTGACTTATATATAGAAACTCTCTACATTATTTGGGTCAAATTCCTATGATTCAAAAATACTTTTGAATTTCTTTAATAAAAATGATATAAAAAACACAACGTTATTCATTGTTGCCAAAGCAGCTATAGTTCTAAATTACACATTGTTTTCACTTGGTGTAAGATATTTCGAGTATTATCAACTGGGTAGTCCTTTTTTCCTCGATTGTACACACATACTCTCTCGCTCCTTTTATTCTCTTTTATATTTTATGTTTGTTTGTCTTCTTTGTTTGCGCTACTGCTGTTTACACGCAAAGTTAATAAAATAAATAAATAAATATAAATAATAAAAAACACGTTCAATTTTTTTTATCATATTTTAAATTTACTTTAACATTGGATGTATTGGTAACCACCTAGATAATAATTATATACTATACTATACTATATTTTATATATATTTTTTTTTTATATATATTTATTTATATTTTTTCATATCGTCCTTAGGTCCTTATATTGCGGACACTTAGACTCGTCAAATGTAGAATATAATAATTAATGAATATTACAAACATTATATCAAAAAACAAGTCAATCAAAATTAAGCAACGATCACACAAAACATTAAATATATCCAACCATTAGGATTTCGTCAAGTGAGAAAAATAATTAAATAAGTAAAATATAATATGTAGTCGCAAATGTAAAGGGTTTGGATCTACAGCGTCAAACATAGATATAATAAAATTATAAAAAGGTACAAGGCATAAAACATAAACATTTTTATCCATTTAACATTTCGTCAATCGTGTAAAATGATTTATTAACTAGATACGATTTCACTTCTCTCCGGAAGACCAATACATCATCACATTTTATTGTGTCTGGGAGTTTGTTATACAGTCTTACACTAAGACACAAAAAGCTTCGATCTACTTTAGAGGTTAATTTATACTA
This sequence comes from Athripsodes cinereus, assembly GCA_947579605.1. Taxonomy (NCBI): domain Eukaryota; kingdom Metazoa; phylum Arthropoda; class Insecta; order Trichoptera; family Leptoceridae; genus Athripsodes; species Athripsodes cinereus. The sequence continues at coordinate 2,935,020 of OX388321.1, forward strand.
TACCATCACGGCATATCCCACAAGTGGGGTAGCCAGCAGACCAGCTGCATGTGAGAAACATGCAAGCTGTCTTCTCCGTGCCAATATAAAATCAAGACATTCAGGATGGGTGGCAAACCTCGTTGCTGAATTTAAGATGTAAAATGTCTTAATTTTTTCGAACACCTGCCTTTTACAGGACACTCGAAAACTTACGGAGAAGAGTGGGAGACCAATTCTTTACCGGGTGCTCCACGGGTAAAAATAATTATATATAACTTCAAATATTTTAACGCGTGTAAGAAATGAGAGATATGATAGATATGAAAATATTCCTTATTATGATAAAGCCTTTTTCATTATACTAAACCATACATATTTATCAAACAAACATCTCGCTTGTAGAACCATGATTACACAATATAAATTTAAGATCCCAAGAATTGGTTGTTTCTGTCGTTTGCATATAATGTTTCTCGATTGAGGGACCTTACATACATCGTGACAGTGAGAATGGTGAAATTGGTGAACGTTGTCCATGGATACCGAAAGTGATTACTAAGAGTCAAGTGAGCTTAGAGTCAATTCGCAAGCGTTGGGTTGCCTTTTTTACTTCTTCCTACTCGTTAAATACGCGACATAAATTTACTTTTTTTTCTGTTCAAATAAAATCAAGACATTCAGAAATATTAATGTTGTTAACCGAAGGTACTTGTTGGAAGTCCATTTCAAGATAAAATTGAAAAAAACACAATATGTAGTTAACTTCCAAATCATTTTAATTAACTTCACGTACTAGTAGTAATTTTTTACTAAACGCCTGATGATGGAGTCAAAGGGTCTCCGAATACTAGTACGCGAAGTTAATAAAAGTCATTTGGAAATTAACTTCATTTTGTGTTTTTTTCAATTTTATCTCAAGACATTCAGGATGAGTGGTAAACCTCGCCGATGTTTAAAGAATATTTGCCTTATCTATACAGAACAATTAAAAATTAACAGGAAAGAGTGAGGGGACTTTTCTTTACCGGAGATTTCACGGGATACGAGATGTACAATGTAGTGATGTAACGAATATTCGTATTCGTATTCGCATTCGCGAATATTCTCATATTTTAAAGTATTCGCATTCGTATTCGCAAAAAAAATATGCGAATGTTTTGCGAATATTATTTCGGTAATAATGTATCGGATATTCAGTAAAAGTACCGGATACTTACCCGGTACATTGTAGAAAAAGGTACTGCAAGAAAATATTCTTTAAGAAAACCGAGAAGTTTTGAAATATTTTAAATTCCTATACCATTTTGAAAACTCGGCGACTGGGGGGTAAAAAAATTAATGATTGAGCAACATTGTAGAAATCAAAGCAAGTCAATATACGCTATTCGCATTCGCATTCGCGAATGTCGGCAATAAATATTTGCATTCGCATTCGCGAATATCCAAAATCACACATTCGTTACATCACTAGTACAATGTAATATATTATAAATAATATTTTATATTAAGTTCTATCTAAACAATATCTCCACCAATCCCTGGAGTTTAATATTTCTTAAATGAAAAATTATTGTTTCTTTATATATACACCTACCTAAACAAAAAACATCCCAAAGTAATAATATTTAGAACCCACTAGTTTCAAAACCCTGCTTGGCTCTAGAAATAAATAACATATTTTACTTAAATGAAAAAGACAGAACACATTTTATTGCAAGCGATCTACTACTATGCCATCACGACATATCCCACAAGTAGATGGCTAGCAGACCAACCGCGTATAATAAACATGGAAGCCATCCTCTACGTGTCAAAGAAATAATAAGACATTTGTGGTGGGTGACAAATCTCATCGTTGAATTTAAGATGTTTAATGTCTTTATTTTTTGAAACGCCTGCTTTTTATAGAACTTAAAATATAAATGAGTGGGAGATATAAATTCTTTGCCGGGTGCTCTGCGGAACATCCTCTAACAAAATTATTGACAATCTGTTTTACAATGGACCCCTAGCAATTTGCCGTTTTACAAAGAGTTCACAAAACTCGTTTTTATCGATGACGGATGTAGTGCGGATCTAACACGAGGTTCCGAGTTTGATTCCCGGCCGGGGCGAAATGAAGAATTACCTTTTTCAAGTTGTTCCGGCCGTTTAGGCCTGTCCAATGGCTTCCCCATGAGAACAATAATTTTGGTTTGAATGTACGGATAAACAGGAATCTATGAAATGTTCGGTAGTGAAACGGGTCTCACTTAAATGTTCTGGGTCTGGGCATTTATCTATACATGTTTTATTCTTTTGTGATAATTATTATGGCAATAAGGTATCCATGTAAGGTTTTATTATTCCGCTTTCAAGACAGAAGTTCGTATAGAGGATAATATTATTATCATCATCTCACGAAGTAGGTATATTCGTTCAGGTTTCTTTAATGAAAATATTGTAAATATTCATACTCACTTACATAAATATTTGTGAGGGGACTTTAAAATATTTGTCTTTAATAAACTGACGTCATTGATTTAGTCCTCTCGACGGTACGTTTACCTATAACTTACTGCTATTTATGTAGGTAGGCGGTGCCTATGTACACTTCATAATAATAATGATGAACAGGAAAATTACAAGACCGGATACCAGATAAAGAAATCTGCTGAACCTATATTTTGGGGCTTTGAAAGATTGAATATTCGAATTCTTTCGTGCCGTGTTTAATTTAGAACGAGTTATTATTTTGTTCAGTGAAACACCCGAAAAAGAATGGTTTCTCATTCTTTCCGTAACTTTTCGAGTGCCTTGTAAATTTACATTTTAAATTCAGCGATAAGATTTGCCACCCGTTCTGAATGTCTTAATTTTTTGTTGGTACCTATGGCTTGCAAGTTAATTACATGCGGCTGGTCTGGTGACAACCCCACTTGTGGGATATGCCGTAATGGTATACAGTGAGCTACAATCCATTGGATTGGTCTGCATCGAGTTTGGATTTTCTTCTCCATTCCTCCCTGTTTTCAACTAATCTCTTTAGTTCTACGTATGTGCCACAGTTCATGTCCTTCATTAGTTGGTCTATATGGGTATCTCTTGGTCGGCCTCTACCATTTCTGCCTTCGGTCCTGCCATCCGCGATGGTGATAAGCAGGCCTGGATGCTTGATGTTGTGACCAATCCAGTTAGCTAGTTGTTAACTAATTCTTTCGGCAATGACTTGTGCCATCCACTCTGAATGTTTTCATTCTGATGGTAACCTCACTTCTGGGATATGGCGAGATTTTATACAAAGAAACATTCATGATTACGAATGAGTGAAAAAGTTTTCAACATTGACTACGCCATCAATAGGATAATTCGTGATGGTATAATTGGTTAAATAGTTTCTTTATTATCTACTACCGTAATTTAATAACTATTCGGTTTATGACCGAATATTCAGCTGCCATATCCGTTTCGTCGCTACTTGATTATAATATCCGATGCTTTTTAATATTCAGGGCGTCGTTTCAGGCAAATTGCTTTGTTGATTTTTATATATTTTTTGTGAATCTTTTGAGTAATTGGATCCTAAACCAATTACGGACACATGACTTAACTTCGCGATATTGCCATTGAAAATTAAATTGTTTTATTAAAAGAATATACCTATACATATAATAAATTTCGAATTTTAAATTGATACGAGAGGGATGATGTGATTGAAGATGGTGGTATTCATCTATTTTTACCAACACACGCGACATATTTTATATGTGAACTGGCTGCTAGAACAACTTACAACATGTAGTACTTACACGAAATTATTCCTCTTTGTACCAGTTTAAAAGAATACATTTAAAATGGATGAAAAACCCAAGCACTGCTTATATATGAATATCTGCCTTTTATAGAAATCTCAAGAACTTGTAAGAAGAAGTGGGACACCTATTCTTTGCTGGAGACTCCACAAAACATATATGCTCTCTGCAAGAAACTCGCCCGATATGTAAAACTATTTGTATATACCACGTTCTAATCTTATTATTTTTGTCTAAATATTTGGACAAATCTAAATCCAATGGATTGTATGTAACTCATTATATATATATTGGGACAGCAAAATTTAGTATTATTATATATATCAAGTAATTTTCGTTGTAAATATTTTCGTTGTAATATGAGGCTTGCCACCCATCCTGAATGTCTTGATTTTATATTGACACGGAGAGGACAGCTTGTATGTTTATTATATGCAGCTGGTCTGCTGGCTACCCCACTTGTGGGATATGCCGTGATGGTATAGTAGTAGTAGTAGTATATTATTTATTTATTTTATTGGTTACAATACTACATAATAAAATAGTGTCATAAAAATAACAGTTATACAATTCAATGTACAGAGGGCGAGTTTATCACTAAAATGCGATGTCTTCCGACTAATATTAAAAATATTTTTTTCTTTTTTACAGTTGCTCCGACTTGCAAGCCAAACCAGATCAGAGTTCACGGCGTTGCCAAGCAAGAAAAAGCTCAAATCATGTGTCAAGTGGATGCAAATCCTCCAGAAGTTCAAGTAAGTAGTTAAACCTCTCATGACATTATGTAGATGTATATGAAAGCCTATGATTGAAATTTTTAAAAGGCTTTTCTTTCAGTTATAATAAAGCAAAATTTATAATACTTGGTTCATGTGCACTTTTATAAAAGAAGAACCAATTCTTGTTTGATATTTTTAATAGAATATTGCTTCTTTGGTGATTGCGATGGTTGGTTATCATATTGTTACATATGTTTTGGTTGAATCTCTCAGTTTTTATTATGATTTTTATTGAAATTGTTATTATGATAGCCAAATATCTATATAAATAACATAGCATAACTTACCATTTATACCTTTGCACACAATACACACAGATCGAGTTAGTCCCAAGCTAAGACATTTATCTCGTATTATGTTTACTTACATTATGATACACATACATACAACGCACTTTATACATGTAACACCCAAACCCAGAACAATTTGAAATATGCAGATCATTCTTCATTTTGTCCTGGCCGGTAATCAAACACGAGACCAAGAGGTTCAAAGTCAAGAGCGTTACTTCTGCGTTAATTAATATTAACAATTCAATAACTAATTATGTAATTTGAATCAATTGTTTCTTTCTACTATAGATTATCGATACCGAGAGTCAAGTCGAAAGACGTTTCTCTCGGAATCAATAATCTATAGTAGAAAGAAACACTTGTTTCAAATTACATAATTATGAAATTCTACTACGTGTGCACCGACACAATTAATTAATTGATCAATAACTAATGATTTGCTTTTTTTATTTTATATGCACACTTTTAGTTTAAGTTTAATTTCTTTTGAAAGCTTTCCTTTATAGTCGTATAACTTAAACTAGCTTTCCTGAAACATGTCTAAAAACAGTTGATGGGTATCTATATTTTTTCATTTGTTCTCTCGTTCATTTGTTTTATCTAATTATTTTATTGTGTAACTACTTTGTATGAATAAGATATTTCAAGGATAAGTAAAGAAAAAAGGAAATAATACAAACAGAAACAATAGTAATAATAACAAATAGTCGATGATTTAGATTGTAATTATTCTACCACGAAGGTCTCTTTAAGCCAAATAGAAAAAAAACTTTTTTATCCTAAAACTTAACAATCTCATCGGCATTCAATAATGGTAGGTAAAACAATGATAGAGAGAGAGAGAAAAAAAAACAGGAACAGCGGTATAAACCAAAAGCCTTTTAGCCTTAATCAAGGGAATGGAAATGTTTGATTTGTTTAATAAAATACTGGGTACTATATAATAATACGTTTCTTCATTACTTGAATTTCAACTAAGCATCTGTTCGAACAGATTAATTTATGGAAAACTATGTTTTAACAATCGGTTTTTTTATAAAATTATGTCAAAACCAATCAGAAACCTCGATTGGAGAACCATGTCTACACAATGCAACATTGTGTAAAATCTAATCGGAAGAAGTGAGAAAGGTGTCCCAACGCTTACGAATTGGCTCTAGGCTGGCTTAAGTGATCACTTTCGGTGTCCATGGACAACGATCACCAATTCCACCATTCTCATTCCACCACTGTGAAAATGGTGGAATTGGTCTTGGTTTTGTCATCTGCACCCAAATCCGGTTAAACAATAAAAAAAAAATAGTAAATATTCTAAACATAAAATTATGTCTTCAAAATTATTTATTTTATTTTTATTTATTTATTTATATACATACATACAGTTTACACAACATAAGAAGTCAATTAATACATACATTATTACTAAAAATACATATAAATAAGTATTATACCTCATGAGGACAAGTCCTGTGTAGAGGTATTACTCAAAAACAGATATTAAACTTTCTACAGTATAACAAAGACTCTAGAAAAAGAGACAGTTTTAAGTGTTGAACAGTAAAAAAAAAAAACACAATATTAGCTTACTTTAAAATGTGGAAAAGCGTTTTCCGTGCCCAATCTCTTCCCTTATAAATCAACCATTGTTTGACCCTTTTTTTAAATCTCCAAACATTATAAATTTCTTTCAACCTGTCGTCTAACAAATTATACATTCTAGGGCCAAGGAATGCTACACTTCTCTGCCCCAGTGCAGTCTGCATCCTACTTAATATACCTACTATATATACAAAATACTTCAATATACCTATTCTTGTTCTCTCAATTTTGTTCTTCCAATATTATTTATATTTATTTATCGTGTCGAAACCCAAAAAAACCGATTTAACTGATCTCCAGTAGGTACTGTGCAAAACGCGCAGCACGTGAAGATGCGTCAAAAATATGCTCCATAATGCATGCGAAAGGGCACAATGGTCACTCTAAAAAGTGTGGCATGGTCTGTGTTGCACCGCGGTCACTTCCAATATGACTAAGCATTTTATTAACTTGCATTGGAAAAAAGTAAGTGAAAGGATCCAAAATAAAGGATCCTGTGTTTTATGGTCTACAAGGCTCTGTGTAATATGACAGTTTAGTCACTTTCTGAGCTCTTCAGCGAGATTTCTGATTGGTTTTGTCATCTGCGCATTGTGCCCAAGTTTAGTTAAACAATAAAAAATTGTAAATATTCTAAACAAAAATGTGTAACTGTCCTGCTTACACCATCCATCTACCGGTTGTCATGGAATGGGACAACATCACAACGTTGATACACAAATAGAAATACAAGTAACATAATAATGAATCCAACATAAATCTAATGACTGTTCTTCTTCTTCTTCTCCAGTTTCGTTGGACGTTCAACAATTCTGCGGAAAGCATGGAAGTGAGTAACCAGCACATTGCAAGATCGGGCACTTCAAGTATTGTTTCCTATACTCCTATGACAGAACTGGACTATGGTACACTCCTTTGCTGGGCCAGCAATAGAATTGGACATCAAAGAGTACCTTGCGTGTACCACATAATCGCTGCTGGTGAGTACATTGAAAATATTTCTAATTTTTCTAAGACATTACAAGCTCGTTTTATTGGGGCTTGTTGTCTTTTTTTTTAAGTTACTGCCAACTTCAAAATCAATTTACATATATAAAAAATATTAAGTTTTTTTAAACCTTGATATCAGCTTTCTTATAAAGATGTATGATTATTTATGTCGTCCGGGATCCAATATTTTGATTGTGTCCAAATACTAATTCCAAAATCTCTTGTAGCTTTTCTACTGTTCGTGTGCTTTAGGTGGTGTATTTACATGGGATGCTGATATGAAATTCCAAGAAAGAAAAATCAGAACTTTGCGCTTAAAAGTATAAACAATAAAATTTCTCGAATTTCGTAAGATTAAATGGATTTCATGATGATTTTTTTTTCAAACCCGGAAGATAAAAATAATGTCCTGTTTATTTTTTTTTCAATACTTTACATACATGCAATTGCCGCTCCACAAAACTACTAAATATAAATGTACCCGGTTTAAAATTTTCATATTCAATGCTTTTTTCACTGAAATTGTTTTGATAAAGGCATCTATCTATGTTTTTTATTGAGCGTTTAAAAAATAAAAATCCCAACACACAAATATACAGACAACCGAATTGTGTATATTTATTTATGGTACGCACTCAATTCATCCGCACAAAGCCAGGTGCAGGAATCAAATAATTCCAATATCTAGATATTCGTGATCCAAAATTCATGAACTCACAATTTTGGTGTTTTCTACAAAACAATAATATCATTATCTTCAAAATCATTATCATCGCACCGTTTCCCTTGCGGGGTAGGCAGAGAAAACTGAACACATTTTATTCTTTTTTAATTATTCACTGTCTATACTAACATTATTTTTATAAAGAATGTTACTCAACCAACACCTCAACTGCACATCAGCAGATTATGCAAACTCCCTTAAGTAGGTAACAGGAAAGGTGTCCCGTATCTGTCTACGTATCTGTCTACGTATCGCCGCAGGCTGGTTTGAGTGAACTTTCCTTATCACCTTCCCTGTTTCCTACTCAAGTGAATTGGCGCAGTCTGTTAGTTTTGCTGATGAGATGTCACTTATGTAATATTTTATTTTATTTTTATTTTACAAAATAAACGGCTATAAGCCTTTAACAATTTTTTTTTTAATTTACATATAAATAGAAAAAAATTAGAAAGTAAACATACAACCAAGAACCTATAACATTATCAATGGAGAATAAACATTGAAGTTAACAAAAATCCATCAAAATATGTTCACCCTCGCAGGTGTGAAAAATCAGTTAAATGCGAGATCTACATTTAACATTATTTTATTGTCTTGAATATTCTTTACTATGTAAATCTTTAAGGGTTTTTATGGGTTAAATGCAAACCTAGATTATTTTTCTCCAAATTCAAGTGATAAACGCATATCTTTCTGAATAAACCCCATTTCTCAATATAAATGATAATTTTCATTGCTATTTTTTTATATTTTATATAATTACCCATGGGGATGCAGTGCTCTTGAGATTATGAATAATTGTCTAATGTTCAATTATACTAAAATATTGTCCAAAAACAAATGATTGTTGAAGTATGTATGTAGATTCAAAATTCACGAATTTCTGAATGTGAAATTTGAATTTCATTGCTAACTTCCGACTTCGGAAACAACACATAGGAACCGATGTTATAAACAAAAAATAATCGAAATTTACGCATTCATTCAAAAACTACACTAAATACCTACATGTCTTTTCATGATAGTAATGAAAAAACAACTATTTTTCGATATTTCGAAATGCATTATCTGTAGCCATTGAACTGGGTCAGCCAAAAGAATGCTTTCAAAATTTTAAATTATTTATTTTTTCAAAAATGTTTTGTTATTTTGGAATGTATCAAATTATTATTATTATTCATATGAATGTTTTGTTGTTACTGTAATCCTATGGTCCGTTTATTCGTTTGAATTTAATACCTCTGATGGACTGGGATAATATTTTTTTTTCTTTAAAATACTTTTATTTCAATTTTCATTTTTTTTTAAATATATTTAATTTGGTCTCATTTTAGCGCATTTCTGCATACATAATACTTTGCCATATTAACTCTCTCTGTCTATCTCTCTCTACTCTATTCCCGAATTCTCTAATATTTAATTCATTTTTGTTTTTTTTTATATATACTCGTACACATTTTTCTATGGACATATTCACCAGATAAGTGGATTACGGAAAAAAACTATTCGTTCAATGCAAACATGCATCTTCTAAATTTGTTGGAATGCCTTCAGATGAGCGCTGTGTATTTGAAGGGCAGCGCCCACCGTGTATGTACCTACCTCGTACCGTTCCTGAAGATATCATAAAATTTAAAGTCGCATTTTAGCGAGAAACGCAGCCTTACGGGAGCACTTAAATATTTTGGTGCGAAAATGGAAGGGAGAAAATAATGGGAATATGTCTTCCTCTCTATACAGTATGATAAAGACATTGAAGAGGATCTAAGGCTACCAAGTTTTTGGGTTAAATCATTCCTATCGCGATGCATATCACGTATTATAAAGCACTAATGTGTATGCAAAAATAACCAGTTTGATACAAAAATCAAATTAAAAAAACTTCCATATAATTTTTTTTTCGAGTTTTAGTAATGTTCTGATAGTGTTTTCTTTTTTTCTTTACTTTTTATATTTTTTTGTTATATTGTTACAATGTCACTTACTTCAAAACACGAGATTATTTCTTTTTAAGAGTCGTTGAAATTTAATGTTTTATTTATATGAAATTTAATGTTTTATTTATATGTACATACATATTTGCCAACTATGAAAAAATAGGAAAAAAAACACTGTATATAACATACTTTTGGAGCTATGATAATTACTACAACGCAACGCGTATAAACAATACACCACAGTTGGCACGGAGAGGTCAACTTGCGTGTCCATTGCATGCGGCTGGTCTGCCGGCTACCTCACTTGTGAGATATGCCATTATGGTGTAATAATAATAGTAGTCGTTGTCTATGAAACCTGTTCAGTTCTCCATTAGGTAGCTACTTTTGAAACTGCACAGGGCTTATTTTACATACCTATGTAGTTACCTGACGCCCCGTATGCAGAAGACACAACTTGTACAAGTTCTTCTATTGCTATAAGTTTATATGTAATATATTTAGAGTATATATTATTATGTACTGCATATTATATATATTATATTACACCTACATATATCTGACAAGCGGTTATTGTTTGTTATCGTTCTCTTTACTGCTAGCACGTGAAGTCACGTCCACTCCAAGTCCGCGTCCTCGGTCTCTATGCTGCTTATATTGCTTAGTGCTCAACTACAGTCTATACTGTATAGTCATAAGAGATTACCACTTTCACATCGAATATTCTTATGTATTTTTTAAATTTATTTTGTTATATAAATAATCATCATCCCATCCTTCAACGCTCCTCTCAGGAGTGCAGGGCAGAAACTAGCCTCTTCCATTCAGAGCGTCTCTGCGTCAATTACTCGTACATCACTTCTGTCTACTACATTTCTGATGTTCTGATGTCATTGTCATAGGAACGATGTATTGTGAAAGATGGAGGTCTAGATTGTCGAAACCCTTGTGTGTGTTTGTGCTAACTTTGGTCTCTCTCCGGACATTCTCAAACATAGGCAAACCAAGACCGTCATCGCAGCTCTACCTGCCTTAGGTCTATGACTATTGTGAACATCCAAGCGGTCACTGATCTTCTTGGTCCTACTTATATGCCCATTGTCCGTTTTATCAACGTTAACTCTTATTATTTTGTAATCAACGTTATTTCTTTGCAAACCGAATACGGTTTAGATTAATATTACGGTACTGCTCTCCTTTACACAAGCATTACATTTATAAGAATGTACCAAATATTATTCATAGTAATGAAATATTTTTATCAATATGATATCGAAAGTAATAAAAAATATTTTAAAAAATCTTTTTATTTTCTTGAACAAGTTAATTTTATTATTATAATCATTGCAATCTCTACTGTGTCGTGTCCTCAATCCTTCTTCTCCACCCCTTCTCCATGCCGCCATGTCGAGGCAGGCACCGTGTCTCTCTGCTACTGTATGTTGGAACATCCTCAATTTTCTCGTATCCTGACTCCTCTCCAGCTCACGTTCTGCCGCTTCCTTCGTGATCCTGCAGAGAACTTGGATTATTAATAATGTATTAGATTATTTTTATTACATACTATATTGAGAAGTATCTAACCTTCTTTAAAGGATATCAAAAGTGTCCAAGAGTACTCTTTATAAGTATCTGTGTGTATTTCACTTACTATTGATTATAAACAAAAAAAAAACAATGAGTTTAGTTATCTCAAGGAACCAAATATGGGTCGTAATAGTTATATTGAGAGTGCCTCAAGCATTAATCACATGAGACATCTTGACTGGCGAACCATTTTTACATAATGTTACGAAAATTGAAAATATTCTTACCATCTGTTGCAGACTGGTCGAACTAGCAGCCGATAAATTATTGAACAAAATTGTTCTGGCTTCATTTAGACGGGTGATCTTGATCCATTCAAGATTTTATAATATGAGATCCCAAAAAAATGGTTACTTATGGTTTGCATTAAATATAGAACCATTTTTACATAATGCAACATAAAAAATGAAAATATTCTAAACATCTATTGCTGACTGGTTGACTTAGCAACCGGTAAAGTATTGAACTTACTTGTTCCGGCGCCATTTAGACGGGTGATCTTGATTCATTCGAGATCTGAAATATGAGATCCCAAAAAATGGTTACTTCAATGGTTTGCATTAAATATTTCTCGATTGGTGTATCATGATAGTGAAAATGACGGAATTTGTGATGATCACTTAAGCCATTCTAGAGTCAATTGGTAAGCGTTGAGACGCCATTTTCACTTCATCCCACTAGATTTTTTGCACATTGTGTAAACATACTCATAGTTCTCCAATCGAGATATCTGATTCGTACTGTCATCTGCGTGTTATGTCCACATTCAGTAAAACAATCAAAAAATATAAAAATTATAAACATTAATCATTCGTTTATTCCTACAATTACAACATTTTATTTTACAACAACGATAGATAGATAAAAATCATGAATTTGAAATAAAAAATTTCAATGACAGAAAACAAGTTTACAATGCAATTTATACTATACATACCTACTATACTACTAATCCCTCATGCCGCATCTCAAGTGGGGTAGGCAGAGAGAACGGAACGCCATATCATATAGCTCTGTCCTTACATACTTCTTTCGCTTCTTCTACAATATTCATGTAATTTCTCATGCAAATACGTCGATTTTTCTTTCTCAACACACGACCGTCCTTGAGAATTTGATCCACGTGATTAAGCCACGTGGTTCTCGGACGCCTGCGCTTCTTCACACCCTTTCTTTCAGACAAGTTTACTATTCAATTTACAGAGAACGATTTATTACTGAACTACCTTACAATACCTATACAATACAACCTATACAATAATTTTATATACTATTTAGGGAGTATTTATATACATACTACAAGGTGAACCACATTAAAGTATTCTATCAGAATTGTCGGGGCTTGAAGTCTAAGATCGAGGAGTTTAGAGCAAACTTATTTGCAAATAATTATGATATAATTGTTTTGACGGAAACTTGGCTGAATTGTGGCATATTTGATAGTGAACTTTTTCAAAACGAATATACAGTTTACCGGAAGGATAGGGATTTCATATTGAGTGGTAAAAAGGATGGAGGTGGGGTCTTAATTGCTGTGAATCGGACACTGGGATGTTCATCCACTCTTGTTTGGGATGATATTGGTGAAAGTTTTTTTACCAGTATTTGTTTTTCATCGGCAACACATAGTTCCATGAAAAAATGATCATTGCTACTGGGTGTAGTATATATACCGCCTTCCACATCCTTGGATACTTATAACGTCTTTTTTAAAAGTATATCTGAACGTTTAATTAGCTATAACGACAAAACGGACATTTGTCTTATTGGAGACTTCAATATCCCGACAATACAATGGAAAAAAGACCCCGATGTTGAGTCAATCTTTGTTCCGTATTCTTATTCGGGCCCTGTTGCGCAGTGTTTGATAGAATCTATATCTTTTCTCAATATGTTTCAGTATAACGGAGTTTATAATAGCAATCAAGTTATCTTGGATTTGGTTCTCTCAACTATTCCGTGTTCTGTTACAAGATGTGACTCTCCACTGGTTGGTGAGGATTCACACCATCCTTCACTGTTGATAGATTATGAGTTTGAAATTGCTGAGGATTTGTCTCGAAATATGATCCAGAAATTGAATTACTTTAAGTCAAACTTTTCGGAAATAAATTTCGAACTACAAAGTGTTGATTGGGTCAACGTTTTGGGAAACGGACCGGTGAATGAGATGGTTGAATCGTTTTATGGGTATGTTTTGCCGATAATTGAGAAGCATACACCTATGAAGAGGGTGTCACCTCATAATTTTCCCAAATGGTTCTCTAATAAAACTGTGTTGTTGTTTAAGAGAAAGTCCAAGGCTTGGCGTAAGTGGAAGATGTACCGTAATGATTCTGACTACAATTTATTTTCTCAACTAAGAGCTCAGTTTAAGTTGTCGCAGAATCACGATTATAGATCTTTTATTAGTAACACTGAGAAGTCACTTAAGGGCAATGTCAAGTCTTTCTTTTCGTTTGTGAATTCCCTTAAAGAATCTAGAGGCTATCCAAGGGTGATGGGTGACGGTGACCAGACTTCGAGCGATCCAGAGGGAATTGCGAACTTGTTTTCCTCGTTTTTTGGTTCCGTATTTTCACTGAATAATTTACATGATTCTAATACTGAACAATCGGAAAATATTTTAACTAACTCATGTTTATCCACGGTAAACATCTTGAAATCTGATATTTATAAACGTTTATTAGGTATAGATGAGACTAAAGGAGTTGGCCCTGATGGTATAGCACCAATTATATTAAAGAGATGTGCAAGTCATTTAACCAAACCATTGTATCTGATATTTATTAGGAGTTTACAAGAAGGGTGCTTTCCATGCAAATGGAAGATGGCCAATATTACTCCTTTGCATAAATCTGGCAGCAAATCGGACGTTCGTAACTACAGACCAATTTCAATTATGTCACCTATTTCAAAAATATTTGAGGGTATTGTTCGTGAACAAATGACTTTTTTCCTGAAGCCGTATCTTCTTGTGGAACAGCATGGGTTCATGAGTGGAAGATCGACAGTAACAAATCTGATTTCATACACTGATTTTCTTTTCTCAGCTTTGGACAATCGTATACAGGTGGATGCCATTTATACCGACTTTCAGAAGGCATTTGATAAAGTAGATCATCGACTTTTGATTAAGAAGTTAGAATTTCATGGAATTCATGGGAATCTTCTTAGGTGGATTGACTCATATATTTCTGATAGATTGATGACAGTTAAACTTAACGGTTACTCATCTGGGAGTGTCAGTGTTACATCTGGTGTCCCTCAGGGGTCTGTTTTGGGTCCTTTACTTTTCACGATATTCATAAACGACATAAAAAAGTGCTTTAAACATTCAGAGCTTCTATTATTTGCGGACGATTTAAAAATATACCGTCAAATTCAATCATTGTCTGACTGTGAAATGCTCAACGAGGACTTGGGAAGACTACACGAGTACTGTAACAGAAATAACTTGCACTTGAATCTGGAGAAGTGTAATCTGATTTCTTTTACCAAAAATAGAAACAAAATTCCATATACTTACAATATCCATAATCATGATTTAAAAGAAGTACACAAGATTAGAGATTTAGGTGTGGTGTTTGATTCTGAGCTTCACTTTGATGATCACGTGAACAAAATTACCGAAGAGAGCAATAAAATACTGGGATTTATTTTGAGGTCTACAAAGTCATTTAGGTTATATGAATCGTATTTGCACTTGTACTTATCGTTGATTCGCTCCAAGCTGGAGTATTGTTCGTCTGTATGGAATCCACATTTTAAAAAATATGTCGATCAGGTTGAGAGAACTCAGTCTAAATTCATTCGTTTGGTTGGGAAGAGATTACATTACCCTGTTATAATTAAAGATCTGCCTAAATTAGAATTAAGAAGAGTTTTGCTGGATGCATGCAACCTGAGAAAAATATGCTTGTCCGAATACGATGTTCCTAATGTTTTAGATAGGTTTAATTTTAGAATGCCTACTTTAACAAGATCATGTTTCCCCTTCTACCTTAAAAAAACAAAAACGATTGCAGGCTCAAGAAACCCTTTATATAGAATGTGCGATGCTTATAATAAAAACTTTTCACAGTGCGATATGGCTTGTACATCGAACCATGGATTTAAGCGACTTATCGGTCGTCACGTTTTTGGTCCTGGGCCTGTCTCGGAGGTGAGCTGAATACCCCCCCCCCCTTTCCCAATTCCCTTTTTAAAGTGCCAATAACGTCAGGTTTGTGAGGAAGGAAGTTGAGAGTGGAATGAGACGAAAAAATGAAGAAAAAAAAATGTATGTGTTTGATACAATGTGAAGTGTTGGGATAGTCTTTGTTTTTAGTCTGTTTTTAAAGTTTTTGATTTTCCTTTTTTTAGAGTTTGTTTTGTATTGTTATTACATAGGTACATTTAGGAAGTGTGAATGTGTTTGTGCGAATGAATGTATTATGTGTGCGAAATTGGGTGAATGGATGTATTGTGAATGAATGTATTGTGTGTAAGATTTTCTATGATAGTTTTGTGTGTTATTGCTGAAGTGTGCACTGTTTGGATGTAAGACTATTGGAATGTTTTTGTCGCTTACATGTTATATTTATGTGTCTTTCATCTGTTGTGTACCATGTAAATGAATAAATAAATAAATAAATAAATAAATAACTTACCTTCTGTTGCTTAAATATGTTTTTAAAAAGTTTTTCAAAATTCATATAAAATATAATAAAATTTGTTTTGATAATAGGGGTTATACAAATTATAACGTAAGACTGATAGGAAATTTCAAGATAACAGGTAATTTATTGAAAATAAGTCGAAGTTTATACTATATAATATGTATATAGTTTGCAAGACTAAAGAAAACTTAGTAGCAAGTATCCTTTGAAGGATGATATTCAAGAGAAAGATAATAATAATAATAATAATATAATGGATAGAAGAAGAAGTAGTTGGAGGAGAATGAGGAGGAGAATAGTGAAGAGTAGTAGTACAGAGAAGAGAATGAAGGGACGACATTGGGAACTTGGTGAATTTATACTCGAACGTGATGCCACAGTAGCCGGAAAACTTATCGTGTCTTTCAGATTATAATTAGAGATGAATAAGATATTCAAAAACTATCCGAAACTTTCATCTTAATCCAGACTCGAAATTCTAAAAAAATATTTAATATTTATATGTTTCACCTATTGGTATACATAATATCGGTGGTTTAAAGCACAAAAGACTTTATTCCACTACTTATTAACAAGAGCGGAAGATACTAAGCATTGAAAACAAGTGTCTTAGGAGGATTTTGGATGTCAAATGGTATGAACATGTTACAAAATAATGATGCTGTGCGCCGGCGCACCCGGCAGAGACCTGTAATCTCCGTAATACAGGAGAGACTATGGTCCTGGCTGGGACATGTTTTGAGAATGCCCAATGATAGTTGACCAAAAAGAGCACTGTTCTTCCGTCCGCAATACTACGCAAGGGTTCCGTCGGCCCGGACGTCCCTCTTTCTCAATACACCGTTCATATGATAACGACATCAGTGCGCAGGGAATGTCGTGGAAAGAGGTGACGCAATTGGCGCAGAGACGCACTGAATGGAGGAGGCTGTTTTCTGCCCTGTGCTCCCCAGAGGAGCGCTGAGGGCGAGATGATGATGATGATTAACAAGATCGTACAAGATTGGTTGTATCATCACCTATGTTCTGAGTTCATAATTACCAATAATACTAAATCTTTATCAAAATATTAAATAAAAACCAAATGGCACACATGAAACTACCATATAAGGCTTAGAAAAGACAACGTCACCTTATTCGGTAGTGCTCCGGACGGGACTTGAACCCGCATCCCTTAACCTTGTCACGAGGAGTGCTTTGTCCAATATTTTCATGTGCTAAATTTACATATATGACCTTATACAATGGTTCAATTGTAAAAAAAAATACATCGATAAAACAAATGGCACACGTCCATAAATGATAAAAAAAAATCTGTACAGATGTAATATGTCACATAAGATATTTGAGAATACATTTATATCGATTTTCTTAGTTCTAAAAAACCACATATCCATCAAGGACATCTTCTGAATTAATTTTGAATTAGTTAATTACATAATTGAGAATCTCAAACTGACAATTTCAAGAAAATCTGTTTTCTTGAAACTGTCAAATGTGGACATATTGTGCTTAAAATTATCGATATGTATACCTACCAATAATATTATTGTTTCTTATTAATAATAAATAAGTAAATAACTTGTTTAGAATCTCACTCAATATCCATTATTCTGTATCCGGCTTAGACAATATCCGTTTCATCGTTGATCATATTGACTCTACATATATTGTTAGTCGCTAATACTACATATTATAAAGCTCTAAAGCAGGAGTGTCCAACCCTTTAGCCACATTAGCGAAGACTTCCTTGGGCCACATAAGCAACAAGATGAGTTGTTTTGGGCCACACAAAAGTGTGAAACTTTTTATCTTTAAGATCTCCGAATGGCCGAATTCCTATTTTAACTGAGTTTTAAAAAGTGGAGACCTTTTTTCAACTCTCAATTATTAAAATTTTGTAATTCACTTTGTACTTAAAAATTCTAACCCTCGTTGTCAGAGATTCTAAATAAATAAAATAAATAGTACCTATCCTCGTTTGAAATGTTTCGCAATCTTCCAGAATTTGTTGAGAAATACTAAATCAAATACATTGAATACCTAAATTCGTAGATTTGAGAAAAAGCGGAAAGTACTTAGATTCGGAGGAGATATCCCGTGGAGCACCCGGTAAAGAATTGGTCTCCCACTCTTCTCCGTAAGTTTTCGAGTGTCCTGTAAAAGGCAGGTGTTCGAAAAAATAAGACATTTTATATCTTAAATTCGGCGATGAGGTTTGCCACCCATCCTGAATGTCTTAATTTTATATTGGCACGGAGAAGTCAGCTTGCATGTTTTATATGCAGCTGGTCTGCTGGCTACCCCACTTGTGGGATATGCCGTGATGGTATAGTAGTATAGTAGTAGTACTTAGATTCGGAACAAAAATAAGTAGATTACCAAATGAGATCAAAGATAAAAATGTGTAAACTTAGCAACACTGGCAACTTCTTGTTAGTGCGGCAGTTTTGTATAAATACAATAATTTTAAAGTAATTTTATGAATCTTCATTAATTAGTTGAACATCGAATTTTTATTTGGAGCATTATTAATAGATTTGCAATCCAAATCTTTTTTAAAAAACAAAACAATTTTTGTTGGGCCGCACTCAAAATCCGTCTCGTGAGCCGCGGGTTAGACAACCCTGTTCTAAAGTTACATTAGATATTTACAAGTTTACAACGTACCTAAGAAATGTATGTAGATCCCTACTATATCAGAAACTCTAAATGCAATATGGTATGCTTCGATGAATCTTCCCTATTTCGCAAATGCAATCGATTCCTGCTCCAAAAGGTTCACGGGAAGATGATGTTATCTACATTATGTATTCCAGTTAATTTTGTCATGATTTTAACATACATAGTTTGCTTAGAAATGACGGTTCTTGGCGAAAGTTTTTCTATGAATCAGAGTAAGGCAGAAGATATCACAATATATATTCACTTACCTTTTATTCATTCAATTGTAAATATTATTTATTGTTTGAATATTATTTATTTATTTATTTCACATATCCACGGCTTGAGCCTTTTACATCTTAAGAATACACAATACACAAATCAAATTTCTCACTCACAACACAGTTGGAAAACAAGAATTGGCAAAGAACAAAACACAATTAAAGGGAATCATTTCATAACAATAATAATTTAAGTCAAATCATAAAATTTTGGAGTGTCAGTATAGAATGTCAATGAAATGTTTTGTACTTAATATGTCAAGAATTAAAATTGCAATAAATGTAGGAGATGTCGAGAAGATAGAAGAAAAAAGGAAATGATACAAATAATTTAAATGTCATAAGAATTTAATGTCATAAAGAGTCAAAATGTACAGTTCAAACTTAATCAATGTACAGTAAAGAATGAATAAATAAAAATAAATAAATAAAAATAAAATGTCTATAATAATTTAAAATGTCAATAAATAAACAGAAAAAAGTTAATTATAATTCAAATTATCAATGATTTGACGTCACCAGATGAAGGAATAATCAAAAAATAGTACACAAATATAATATAGATAAAAAAGTAAAACAGAACAAAATACAAACATTCTTCGAAATGTCCATTGTTAGTTATACATTAAAATAATTTATAAGATACGTGTAGGTAGTTTATTGATTTATTGAGTTTTTACTTTTTATTATCTTTTTTGCTCATTAGCCTTTACATGTAGCCAAGTAACGCAGTACTAATTTTCACGGAAATTAATGCAATGTAAATTTTTCCAAATAGATTAACAAAACGTTAAAGATGACATACAATTTAATTTAAATGTTCACAGTAAACAAAGTAACTACGATTTGAATGAAAGTGAAGATTTTTTGCTATGGATTTATTTATTTATTTATTCCTTCAAAAACACACAACAGACAACAACTATATATATAATGTACAAGGTAGAAAAAAATAAAACATTTCACTCAGTCGTCAATGGATTAAATGGAAGAAATCGCGCCTCTGCGATAAACTTACCTTCTGTAAATATATTATATTTATTATTTATTTTATTATAGGTACATTACAAACAATACATAGACTATTTAATAAAAACTTAAATCTAAACATCCTCCTTATAGAGACAAGTCTCGTGTAAAGTAGGATATTTTTGTACAAATTTGCTTATACTCAATGAACCGTATATAATAAATTAAATTATTCTTTTAGCATTCCACCCAATATTGAGTTATTTTGTTTAAGTTGAGGATATGAAATGTAATAACAAATGACCTAATGACCAAAATTATGGCAAAACGAGACGAGGTCGTCTTGTAAGCTTTGTACAAGACGACCGAAGAAAACGTGACGGTAAAAATAGTTTACTTTTTCTTTACAGCATAACTTTATACTTTTATTATCATTATTGTACTAAAAATGCATTTTGTTCATGCTGTGTTTTTATCATGATGTAGTAGAAGTATTTTTGATATTAAATTTTTAGTACATCTTCAGGCTCCCGTAGTTTTTATTTTTCTACATCGTGCTTCCTCAAATACCCACCTTCCTCCAGGAGACGTGTGCGAGAGCATGCTTTGAAATGAGACAAATTTAATGAAATATTGTTAGTTTTTACTATCATACTGTCGTCTTTATTATTAAGTTATTTGACATTTATGAACCCTTTCATTCAAACATCTACCTATATTGTATAGACTTGAAATTCAAGATATTCCATGAAGCACCCGGCAGACAATTATTGTTCTCCCTGTTTTTTTTTCTGTAGTTTTGTGTGTGCGGTAGGTGAATGGCAGGCATTTGAAAAATAAAAAACATCATTATTACAGAAATTTACGGATTTACAAAATATTTAATGACCTTGAATTGCAATCGCTGCAGTAATATCGACCATCTTATAATTCGAGGGTTTTTTTAAGAGGAATCTTTATAATCAATGATTTCTAGGAGTGACAATCAGGCATTGAGTTTTAAATAAATAAACATAATTATGTAAGTCAAAATTGAAGACCAACAATACTTGGTGGATGGGCATTTTGAATTCACATTTGATTTTTCATAACACCAATTCTGGGTGATTTCGCTTTCGCGCTGTTGAATATTCTTTAGGTAGTCTTAGGGACGCTGGTCAATAGTGCAGTTAAAAAAATATAATTATATTGTTGCTTGCATGTGCTATTTTTTTTATTGTTATTATTATTTTTTACTATTACTGTTGATATATATGGGTTTTTATATGTATATATGTATCTATGTGTTTTTTTGTTTTAATTTTAATAACCGGGTTAGTTGGAAGACATAGCATCTTAACGATAAACTCGCCCTCTGTACATTGAATTGTATAACTGATATTTATATGACATTGTTTTATTTTGTAATATTGTAACCAATGTACAGTGAAGAATAAAATAAATAAATAAATAATTAACAGGTTTTTTGTCTCTTAATGGTTCTGATAGCATACTCATATTCCTAAACAATTATTTCAATGAAAAATTAATACACTAAATCTTGAGAACTTTTTCTATACAACGCTGTATTATTTTTAATCGTCGCATCCAAACAATTACACAATAATTTATAAAAGTACACCCACACACACATACAGTTTGTCATCCTTCCAGTCAGTTGTACTAACTGTATGTGATTGTGTCATTCTTTTATTATTTCTCTTTTCGCATTACATATTATGATCTTGTATGATATTATTGTATTACTTTGTATGTATGTATGTAGGTATATATTATTATGTTACGTCACTGACATTGTCGTTGTAGAACCACAGCAAACATGTGTACTACACCACTGCTTGATACTGGTGCTGCTAGGTTTTATATTATCATTTTATATCAAAATCATAATTTAAAATCATAACTCTGATTTACAAGTTTTCATTTAACGTCTCTCCAGAATTACAATGGTAAGGTTATTACGTCAACAAGCACCTGCAAGAAATAAATATAAAAGCTTTCTTCTATCATTATCATCATCATCTCCGTCGGTCCCTCAATTCTGAGGATCGTGACCATCATGTTTTGTTCTGTAGATCAACTGTTTCCACCTTGAACGATCCTCCGGCATGTGCAAGGCCCCGTGTAGTGAACTCTGTGTGGTCTCCTTAATTTTATCGTTCCATCTTATTGGTAGGTGCTCTATATTTTTCATAAAAAAAGAAGACATTCAGGATGGGTGACAAACCTCATCGCCAAATTTTAGATAAAAAGTGTGTTATAGCGGATTTCGAAACTCAGCGATACATTTAACATTCATTTATATTTCGTTTCACAGCGTTTACATTGAAACATTAAATTCGATTTAAGTAATAAATGTTACACAAGGAATGTTTCTTCTTGAAATGACGTAAATCTTAGTACAAGTGTTGAAGCGACGTATTTTTGTACAACTGCTGTACAATAGGAGACAAAGACATTTTCAATTATTCTAAAACAGACTGACATCAAAATGAAAATGGCTAAAGAGACATGTACAATTTTAGGTTGCTGGATAGGTAGTCACTTTTAGTGAAGTGTCTTTAAATTAAAGTCCTTCCCGGAAATTTTATTTTATTACCCCCTGGGCATATTATGAAAATTAGACACTTTGTAGTTTTAGATTAAAAAAAGTTACGTAGACTATTTTAATTTTGAAAACAAGTTATTTAATTATCCTACTCCATTTTCAAAAAGCAAGCATATTTCTATTTAAAAGGGTGAAAAGGTTTATTTCGAAAACAATTTCATCATAAAAATGTACGCTAAAAATGTTCTACTTTGTGAAAACAAAGCTATGTCTGATAGCTTCATCATGTTTATGGAAAAAAATTATAGGACATAAATTTTAACGGGGCCTTTTCTAGGTATTACCCGGAAAAAAACTATTACGTGATGTCTGTTTTACAATACAGGCAATTATTTTTTATAAATATTATTTGATTACAAAAATGAACTAGCTGCCTCTGTGTTTTCGGGAAGATGAACTTCAGAAAAAAGCTAAAGATATGTTTTTCGTTTTTTTTTTCAGTTTCAGGAAAAGGACTTCTACAATAGCGCCCTCGTGGTCACGTTGTGCGTATTTTTTTTTAAATCTCCATTATCATAATATAAATAAATAAAATGTTGAAAAAAACTCTTTTCCGGATATTTCAGGAGTCCAAGGATTCTTATTATTTTATCCGTTTGAGCTAATGACAAGAAACAATTTTTGAACTCTCTCAAATTCAACAGTACCAATAAGCAGGTATTGGCATCTCTGACCCTACCACGTCAGTGAGCAGTGGACCTAGCTGACGTAGCAGATACCACCTTGAGACCCACACATCCACGAATACCTTTAAGTATGCAGCGTTCGTGGCATATAATAATACTTCCCCAAACTAGATGGGTGTAGGAGTGTCGACAGTAAATCAAAAACAACTTTCATTTTTCTTCGTCCTCGCCTTCATTCCATTTACTTGGGGTCGACTCTCCTCATCTTCCAAGTTTTCCAGTCCCCTGTATCCTCCGAGCGCAACTCTGCCTCCTTTGGATCCCTGGCTATTGTAGACATCCAGGTGGTCACTGGTCTGCCTGGTCTTCTGGAACCTATTTCTACATTAATTGTTCTTTTGATCATAATATTACCCTGAAAAAAAAACTCTTAACGGGAACGCATCATTTTGTTGGCGTGTTTTTCCGACCCATATCCCGGAAAAAATACGTGTTTCTGCGACGCAATGCATCACTACTGCTTATTATTAAAGGCATCAGAAATATTATCAAAAGACTGCGGCGCTATGTAAGTAGCAGTGTTGCAATAGCAAGAACAGCTCTTTGTAATGGAATATTAATTATTGTTATTATTATTATCATGTTCCTACAAATAATAACATATTACCATTATAAACAACATACGAATACTATTTAGTCTTGACAAATAATACATACTTTACTCCTTTTGAATTTCGTTTACGTAATAACGAGTCCACAATATTATGCTGTCATGAAGATGTTATCATTATTTAATAATGTTATTTTATATAACGTTATAGAATAATAACATATTATTATTGTTATTATAGAATTTTATCATATTTAAATATACGAATGCCTTTGTAATAAGCATTTGACATTGTTTATTTATCATGATTAATTTTCAGAAAAACTTAATGTACCTACCACCAACGCATATATTTTCACATTGTCGAACATATTTGGTTCGAGGGCTTATTCCACATGAACTTCTTCCACAGACTACACATATTATATTGATATTACTTTTAACATCTCTGGTAACTCCAATCGAAGTCTCTTTCACTTACTCAATCAATTACTTAAAAAGAAGCCTGTCGTCATTCAGCGATATTTTCAATATTTGGATTTTAAACCACACTAGATGAATCATTTCAATCAGTTCAATTATGGAAACGAGCAGAAACATTCTGTTCACTCCGAGAATCGAACCAACAACCTCTCACTTACAAGGAAATTGTTTAGTTCGCCAGTCAACCTATTTTCTACACTTTTCAGCAAGTTAATTCAGTCCCCGGCACCTAATAATATCACAGATTCAAAAATAATAATTATTTGCCTCTCATCCTGTATTTTATTGTCTAGTCACTTGTTCCCGTTTTTTCTTTCTTCATTCCCAAATTATGTATCGTAACTTTTACATACATACATACATACATACCATCACGCCGCTTCCCTCACGGGGTAGGCAGAAAGGATCGAGCGCCACTTCCTTCTATCCTTGCATACATCTTTCGCTTCCGTCACTGTCATACAATTCCTCATGCATGCTCTCCTGTTCAATGTGCTCAACACGTGACCGTCCTGTAGGATTTGATTTAAATGATCTTGCCATTTAATCCTCGGACGTCCACGTCTCCGAGCACCATTCCTCTCAGCCAAATATTTCTTCTTAGTCATTCTGTCCTCATTCATTCTTTCCACGTGCCAAAACCATCTCAACTTATTTACAACTTTTATAACTTTTACATATTTCGTAACTTTTATTTATTTCTTAATATTATATTAACTCAAAGGTTTCTTCAAGAGAAAATCAAACCTTTAATAAAGAATTCTCTGTGCATCCGGCTCATTGATAAAATTTTGTCGGTGCATATTTAGGATATTACTAAATTTTTACTTAATTATTTCCATTTTCAAACAATTTTATTTTATACTTGACTAGACTTAACTAACTTAATTCCGATGGCCGTAGAGCCCTTGTAGGACCTTTGCCTCCGAAACAATAGATCTCCAAGCCTTTTTATCCTGAGCAATGGACTGCCAGTCGTCTTTAGCATTTAGCTCCTCCAGATCTCGGTTGATGTTATCTAACAATCTTTGTCTTGGTCTTCCTAACAGTCTCCTGCCCTCGGGTATACCCTGCAGAGTGCCTTTAGTCGCCCTTTCTTTTCCGGATCTAACGACGTGACCAATCCATGCCAATCTTCGGGATCTGATCTCACTTGTGATGAAAGGTTATTTAGTTGTGGAGCGAATTTCTTCATTACTTTTAAGCCTCCAGGTTTTTTCTGCAATACCTGGTCGTGGACTCAATATTTTTCTTAGAATCCTATTTTCAAAAGACAGAAGTCTTTGTTGGTCTTTTAGGGTCATACACCAAGATTCCGAACCATAGATGACCACTGGTTTAATGAGGCTAGACTTTGGCTACTAAAATTAAATAAATAAATGTATTTCTTTATTTTATGCCGTATATTAAGTATCGTAAAAATGTATACATAAATATTAATACTTCAGTATATTACGTTCTACTTTTATAGAACTGGAGTTTATATCTGACGTTGCTCGGGGAATAATAAAACTCATCTTAATTATAAAATAACAAATTATGTTAGTGTCACAATATAGTATATTTTGCCTGTTTTGTTGTGTTAAAAGTGTGTTTCAAAATGTGTGATATCATAGTACTAAAAATTTCCCATTATCAATGAATTAATATAAGACCATTGCATTTTTCAAAAAAAAACTTTACGGTTTAGATTTTTTCAATATTTTTATTTCTACAAGTGCTTTTACCTCATGCTTATCCCCAAATGAAGGTGATGTTTATGGTATAGACTTTTTGCCAAAGTGCTATTTTTCCATATTTATACTACGACATTTATTTATTTATTTACTTACATCAATAGCATAAACATGCATATTTTATTATAAGTATATTTATACACATCACACGAAAACAAACACAAGTATAATAAAAACCATTATACTTTTCATTTAATTTATATTTAATGTAGGTACCTATTTAGAAATGTGTGTACCATAACTATAAAAGATTTTAAATCCTTTTTCCCCTAGAATGCACGTATGCACGAAATATTTCTATTAGGGTAGGTAAATGATTAATATATTGATTAATATCATTAACCTTTATTCTTAAGACAAGAAATTCAAAGGGAAAATTGGAAAGGGACTAAACGAATTTTATGACCAACACGTTTTCGCTTGAAGGGCATCGATTGTTTTTTTTATGTTTAATGATTTCTTATGGCTTTGTTGGGTATAGAGAATAACATGCAAATTTAAGTAGAAGTAAGAAAGAGAATTAAGAAAATTAGTGCGTTATTAGTCTATGCCATAAAATGTCCGGATTCGATTCCCGGTCAGAGCAAAATGAAGAATGTCCTTTTTTGTAATTGTTCCGGGTCTAGGTGTTACATACTCCAACTTTTATTTCCCGTTTCCCGGGAAAAAAACGAATCCTTTCCCGGGAAAAAATACAAATTATTAGTCATGCAGATTGCCATACCGATACCGAAATCTTTGTTTAGTTAACTGTAATAGTCGTGATAAACTTGTAGAAGCTGACGAATATTTTGATATGAAAATATGAAAAATAATATTAATTACCAATATAAGTGTTATACTTAAAAAAAAAACTTAATTATAGCTTCAATGTATTCGTTTGAAAGAAGCATAATTATTCTAAATATAATTCGAAATCGGAGGTGTGTTTGGCCGACAATGTATAAGAGTCCTACAATTTTTCATGTTTTTTTTTTACATATTTCGAAAAGTTGGATAGTTTTTAAAAATATTAGTGCAGCCAACTGTCATTTTTTTTGTTTTATTCATGGATATTAACCGATATAAAAAATCTTTTTTTGTCGAAATTTCTCATTTTTTAAAGTCAAAAATTTTTAAAAAGCTTTGCCAAAATCCATAACATTTTTTTGCTTGATAGGATGATCAAAAATTAAAAGTTTATATATTTTGTAAGCAATTTTTATTTTGATATAACATAGAGTACCTAAATAAATCTCGTCAGTCAGCTATTTAGTTTTTTTTAAGCAATTTACTTATATTGGTAACAAAAATTTGATTTTTTTTTATCAAATCAAAATGTTTGCAAGGGTCAACAAGTTATGAGAGTTTTTATACCAAATTTGTTGAAAATTGAATATTAATAAATATAATAATGAATTTCCCGGGAATCCTGGGAAATTCATTTTAAAATTTCCCGTTTCCCGGGAACAAAAATAATCCGGGAAAAGATACCCTCTAGTTACATATACACAAGTCCTGTACGTTTTTTTTTTTTTTTTTAAAAAAGATATATCTGGGTTTTGTTATAAACCCAAATACAACCTTATACACCTTTTACAGTAAGCTAAAAGCTTGTGTCGTGAAAGGGGAGTTTGCCGGCACCTGGGATCGAACCACGGACCCCCTGTTCACGAGGCCGAGACTCTACCTCCAGACTACCGACGAACTCAAACTACTAGGTA
Organism: Athripsodes cinereus; assembly: GCA_947579605.1. Taxonomy (NCBI): domain Eukaryota; kingdom Metazoa; phylum Arthropoda; class Insecta; order Trichoptera; family Leptoceridae; genus Athripsodes; species Athripsodes cinereus. Next base: position 2,963,043 of record OX388321.1, read on the forward strand.
CACATAATACAAGTTTCATTATTTATTAGTTTGGGACTAGCTCGATCTGTGGAGTTGTCAATACATATTATACTTGTGTTCCATTTATACTGAATATAAAAAAAACTTAAATTATTGTTACTACAAAAGTGACTAAATATACATATTTTCATTACGATACGAATTTGATATCCAAACTCTAAGTCTCTTTAATAACAAACCTACTTATAAACTTTATTCGTGTGATGGGGTGATATGTACGTGTGTTACTAAAATATCTCTTGTAGGCATGTAAAAACATCATTGAACAATATGTACATATGCCTTATAATAATATTATTTACACGGTAGGTACATAGCTGGCGGGCTTGTTACCATGAATTAAGACTCGCTGTGGAATAATGAATCTCTTTTACGTCTCCAGAGATAAAATTTATATTTAATGAATATTACTTACTATGCCTCGGTCGATTTGTGTTTAAGAATATTAGGTACATATTATGTCGATGGTTTAAAGCGCAAAAGACACACGTCCACTATTTGGACTCTGCTAAAATAAAGGTGACATATATCAAGGAAATGAAACGCAATAACACAACCACATATAACATCTATGCTGAAGTAGATCCAATAACATATAAGGAAACCATTGAGAGGGGTAAAATTTACTTAAGATGGGAAAGATGCAGAGTTTATGAAGAGCTTAGCATAATGAGATGCTTCAAATGCAATGCGTATGGACACAGAGCAATAGAATGTAAAAACAATATATCGTGTCCGAAATGTGCAGAAAACCACGAAGAGAGGGAATGTGAAACAACAGAACCTAATTGCATCAATTGCAAAGTATCAAATAAACGCCTTAACTTAAAAATCGACACAAAACACACAGCATTTGATAAAAGTTGCCCAGTTTATTTAAGAAAAGTTGAAGCTCAGAAAAAGAAAATAGATTTTTTAGAATAAATAAATACACGGACGTTATATATAATATGAATGTTTCAAGTATTTTAGCACATTATGACGAAATAGAAGTAGAACTGAATAAATTAAAACCAAAGATGGTGATGTTGTGTGAGACGTGTGTTACCGATGATATAAGCGAGAGTGAAGTTACTTTTACGGGTTATACAACAATAAGATGTGACTCAGTCAGTAGACATACTGGAGGAGTAATTATACTTTTAAAAAATGATATATCTTACAAAATTATAAAAAAGGATGTTCTAGACGAAAGGAATACATGGATACTAACGATAAAAGTTATTAAAGGGTTTAGATCAGGAATGTACTCTGTTTTGTATCATTCCCCAAACCAGAATCACACAAAGTTTTTGGATTTCTTTGAAAAATATATGGAAGATGTCATCAAATATGAAAACATATTTTATATATTTGGAGATTTCAACATTGATTTGAAAACAGACACAATATACAGCATGAGGTTGAAAAATATCATCAAAAATCTAGGATTAAAACAACATGTGAACGAATGCACCAGAGTGACTGAAAGTTCGAATACCTTAATCGACCTTATAATATCAAACGATTTTAATTTAAATGCTATTGTTACCGACTCTTTTAAAATATCAGATCACGAAAGTATACGGGTGGATGTAAAAAGTAATACAATTGAATACACCAATAAAACGTTTACCTGCCGGAGCATGAAATCATATAACAAGGAAGCACTGTGCAACGAGTTAAAAACTTTGAACTGGTGTCAAGAAGAAGATTTTAATAAAAATGCTGAAAAATTTGTATTGAATTTCAGGAACGCTGTCGACATATTGATGCCGATGAAAACATATAATTATCGAAGTACATCATGTAAATGGTTCTCCGTTGGTCTAAAAGAACTGCGTAAAAAGCGAGATAATTTGTACAACGCATTTAAATTATCTCAGGATATTGCTTTATGGCATGAATATAAACATGTAAGAAATAGATATAATAAGGAACTAAAATCTGAAAAAAGGAAATATATTACGAATTCCATAGAGACAAACAAAAATGACCCAAGAAAAATGTGGAATGCAATAAAAAGCATCACACATACAACAGAAAAACCCACTATAAGACTAGTAGAATTTCCAGATGGTGCAGAAGAAGATCAATTGAATATTGCCAGAAAATTTAACGATTTTTTTTTATCAAGTGTGACAAACATTCATAATAGTATTCTGCCAAGTCAAGAAACAAGCTCAGATATCAAACAATATTCAACTACTTTTGCATTTGAGCAAATTACATTAGAGCTGCTAAGAAAATTTATTGGAAAAATGCAAAACAAATCTTCACACGATGGCATCACTATCAAGGTCATAAAGGATTCGTTGGAAGTAACAGGAGAAAGTTTAGTTAACTTGATTAATGACTCCTTGAGAAATGGAATATTTCCCGAATCCTGGAAAACATCAACTATCATACCAATACCCAAAATTCCAGATGCCAAAATATTTGACGAGTTTAGACCGATTAATTGTCTACCAAAATACGAGCAAATCCTGGAATGCATTGTGAGAGATCAGTTGAAAACATATTTCGAAAACAATAACATACTTGTTCCAGAACAATCGGGTTTCAGAAACAACTACTCGTGTGAAACAGCTCTCAATAGTGTAATTAACACATGGAAAGAGAACATAGATAGAAAAAAAATAGTGATTGCAGTATTTTTGGATTTGAAACGAGCATTTGAGACAATTGATCGATCCCTTTTAATAAACAAACTGAGCAAATATGGAATACAAGGAAATGAAGCAAAATGGTTTACACAATATTTGAGTACAAGAACGCAAAAGACTAAAATTGGAAACACGGTATCTGAAGAGTTAGAGGTGGCACTGGGAGTTCCCCAAGGCTCAGTCCTAGGTCCATTGCTTTTCATCATATATATAAACGATATAGTGAAGTGTTTAAAAACATGTGGAATCAAACTCTTTGCAGATGATACTCTAATATATATTATAAGTGATAGTGTTAGTGACGGATTACATAAAATCCAATGTGAACTTAATGTTATAGCAGAATGGTTTAATAGAAATAAACTTAAATTAAATACATCCAAAACAAAAGCGATGATAATAGGTAAGTATGTGGAGGATACTACGCTATCCTTAAGTATTCAAGGGGATAAAATAGACATTGTAAAAGAAATGAAATATCTAGGTATAATTATAGACAGTAAGTTGAATTTTAAATCAAACGTGGAACATATTATTAAAAAACTCAGTAAAAAAACGGGTTTCTTCCTAAGAATAAGAAAGAAATTAGATTTAAGTACAAGAAAACTAGTTGTTAATTCTATTATAATGCCCCATGTAAATTATTGTTCCACACTATTGTTTTTAAATAATGAAGCGCATTTTAATCACATGCAAAAAATTTTAAATAGAGCAATGCGGGGAATTTTAGGGTATAATAAATATGCTAAAATTAAAATAATGTTGGAAAAACTAAACTTCATGACGGCCAAACAAAGAGTATACTTGAATACTCTTATTTTTATATTTAAAATAGTAAAAGGTATGCTGCCAAGCTACCTAGGACAGAACTTGACTCACAATTATGAACATCATAGGTACCCTACGAGAAGAGGAAATGACTTTAGAATACCAAAAACAAGGTTAGCAGGAACATCGAATAGTTTATTCTATAAAGGTATTAGATTATACAACGATCTTCCTGCAAACCTAAAAGAGGCTCGAAGTCTTTCCTCTTTTCGGAAGAAATGCTTGCAATATGTGAAACAAAAATTTTAAATTTGAAAGTATATGAATGTTAGTAAGTTAAGAATAAAATGTGTACAGTTAGTTGAGTATTTATATAATTAAGTTCAAATAATATGTAGGTAGTATATAAAAAGAAAAAGTTTTTAAGTTAAAAAAAAGAAATCGATATATGTTTTACTTGAATAATGTTAAGTAATTTAAGTATGATTGTAATGTATATAACTAGATAATTATAGAATTAAGATGAAATTAACGTGTAAATAAATTATAAAAGAAATTTTAACTTTTATAATTTTATAAATGAATAAATAAATAAATAAATAAAAAAAATAAAATGAGTTAATACATGTACAAGATCGGCAATGCAACGTCATCTATGTCCTGAGTACACAAATGTTGTACGTTGTTGTTGTTTTGTGCACAAATGTATCATGTCACATAAGATATTAGAGAATGGATTTATATCAACTCTTCCCACTCTTCTCTTTAAGTTTTCGAGTGTCCTGTAAAAGGCATCAAGACATTATGGATGAAGGGGCTTTGTTGGTATAGATTATTAATGTTAAATATCCTCACAGATCCACTGTGTACATATTTTCCCTTTCTTCCATATACAATTTGCAGAAGGCTTGACAAGTAAGGAAATTAGTTTGATTCTAAATGGTTATATTAAATTACATACTGTGATTAAAAAGGAACGAAATGAAACAGTAATATTTTACTTACATGAAAATATGCTTTTCACAAAGTTTATTCACCAATAAATTTAACAATAAAAATGTTAGTAATGTGTTAGACTAAAAATATGTTGTTGGCCGTACGTTCGAAAGAGGTCTGAAGCTATCTCACATTCATTCTTTCCACAAGCCCTATTTGTTAAGGAAATAGTTGTAAACTTACATTAGGAAATATTCATCGCCATCTACCTATAATTGTATAAAACTCATATCTAACTAGCTACCGAGGTGTTAAGTAATTATCTTCTATATGTGCTTCTCGATGCTTCACGTACATAGATGTCGCCACAACATTTTACATCTTAAATTCATCGATGAGGTTTACCACCCATCCTGAATGTCATGATTTTATATTGACACGGAGAAGACAGCTTACATGTTTATTGCATGCAGCTGGTCTGCTGTCTACTCCACTAGTGGGATATGCCGTGATGATATAGTTGTAGTAGTAGCATTTATATTGACTTTCTTAATTCTTAAAAATCACATGCCCATTGTTCATCAAGGACATCTGTTGAATTAGTTAATTAATTGAGAACATCAACTTTGAAAACCTGTTTTCTTGAAAATAGGACGTAAGTCTTTTGTGCTTTGGACCATCGATGTATAAATCGACACACAAATATTTTAATCCGTTTATGGCATATCTCATCGCTGAAATGAAGATGGTAAATGTCTGAAACGTGATGTTTTATAAATATCTGCGTCTTACAGAACACTCGAAAACTAACAGAAAAGAGTGACAATTCCTTCCTTTACCGCTAACTTCACGAGATATAAATACATTGTTTACTGTCTAATACAAGTAAATATCATAAACAAAATACTTATATACCTACTTTATATCTATGTAGGTATCATCTAATTTATGTACATAGCTATAATGTTCTTATTGTTTTAATTTTTATTTCTGTTTAGTGTCAATGTCCAGTTCTGGCGATACCAGCTCATAGCTCAAACTTTTTTACAAACTCTTTTTCTGTTCATGGTGCTCGCTGTTGGAATAGTTTGCCTTCCAGGATAAGGTTGCTCCCCACTCTTCAAGCTTTCAAGCGGGCGGTCAAGGACCATTTTATCACACAAAATATGGCTTCTGTATCCTAGTCCCTTTTCCTACATATTCTTCTCCTTTTTACCTCCTCTTTCCTTTCTTTAAGATTTTTTTATGTGAAAGTTTTATGAAATTGGGTAAGTTGGAAGAAATCGCGCCTCTGCGATAAACTCGCCCTCTGTATATTGATTGTATGATTGTCTTTGTTTGAAATGTATTTTTGTGTGAATTTGCTTGTTATCAATGTACAGCAAAGAATAAATGAATGAATGAATGAATGAATGTGACGTGGTTAGATGGAAGAAATCACTATATATTGATAATCTCGCCACTGCACATCATAACATTTTTTCTTGAGTATACTGCTTTGTTTATTTTGTTATATGAATGGTGATGTGCAAGAAGAATAACATAAAATAAATATTTTTCCAGACACTCGTTATAAGTAGCATAACTCATAGCTGAATTTTAAATGTTAATTCTCTAATTCTCGTTGTTTTTTGGAATACCAACCATTGACGGGACATTCAAAAATGTGAGAAACCTTTTATTTACCGCCGGAGACACCAATGAATAGAGGGGGTTTATGAACTAGTTCCTAATATTATTATTTTGCCTGTATTACAACATTTAATATCCCCAAAAACTTATGCATGTTGTTGCTGTTAGTAAACGCGCTGAGTTTTTATAGCGTGTAGTAAAAAGAATACCAAACAGTTTTTTTTTCTTTAATAAGTAATGGTTTTGTTTGTGGACTTATATACCTACCTAGTTAGCACTGAGCGAACAAACAAATAGACTTACCCATTTATTTCAACGGATTTTTTAAATAATTATTTTTTCAATCCAGAAAAATCTTTCATCAAAAGTATATTTAACATAATATGAAACTACCATGAAAAAACAACTGTACCTTTAAAAAAATTATAATTAAAAAATAATTTAATAATGGAGTTTTACTCATTTAGTGAAAACAAAATCAGTGAACTTTACCTTATTTGGTAGTGCCCCGGACAGGACTTGAATCCGCCACACATCCTTTTGGCCAGGTGTGTTTTAACCCAAGGGTGGCCAACCCGCGGCCCGATGGATGTTTACTTGTGTCCCGTGAAGCATATACACACTTTTTGAAAAATGCTATTTTTTGGAGAAAATATTCTTAAAGAAAACCGAGGAGTTGGCAAAACATTTCAAATTCCTATACCATTTTGAAAATTTGGCGACTGGAGGGTAGAAATTTTAAGATGAAGTTATTGAATGAAATTATTATAAAATGTTCCATATATGGAGTACATTGTAGTGGCCCGGTAGGAAATCTCATTTCTAAAATTTGGCCCGGCTGCTGAAAAGATTGGCCACCCATGCTTTTAACCAATTAAGCTACCAGACGACAAAGCTCACCAACCGAATGTAATAAACGTGCAATTTGTCCACTCTCTTCCAACAAAATTTATACATTTTATGAATATTTAAACCAATTGTATGTCGGGGACTGGATTTTACTTACTAGAATGATTAATAATAATAATAATAAAAAAAAATCTTTATTGCACAAAAAACGAACATTATTTAAATATAAATATTGTAGAACTTAGACCAGACAAATAAATTTGTGCAATGGGTTTAATTTAAAGTGGTTCAAAATATAATAAAATGTAAGCACTTAAGACTGGTAGCATACCTCATTGCTGAACTAAAAATGTTAAATGTACGAATATTTTTACGAAGATCTGCCTTCAACGGGACACTCGAAATCTAACGCTGAAATACATTGTCACTTATTCTGAATGTATGCACGATGTACTATGAGGAATTTTATATTCAACATTTATAAGTCTGCTGGCTACCCCACTTGTGGGTTATACCAACAACAATCTACATACTAAACTGCAAAGAAAACCTCCTTGTTATACATATTCATAGCATGACCCCTTATAAAAATGTTTACGACTAAAATAAATAGCAGTTTTGAATGCCAATGTATGCGAAGTTATATGGTTATGTTTCATTCCCTTATCAGCTGATGCGTCTAGTTGATGGAAGAAAGTACTTCGGTATAATTTGGTGTAGATACATAATTCACACGATTTCGGGTGCCTTGGATACTTAAAAAGTTTATAAAGACTTTTAATTTTTTGTGTATGTGAGTAACCTTTAATTTTATAAGAGGATTTTCATTCGCGTATCACGTGCAACCAAACAATCCCATGGAGTCCTCGGTTAAAAATAGGTAGTAGATAAATAATAGGTCCCCCACCTTGTTCTGTAAGTTTTCAAGTGTCCTTTAAAAGACAGGTATTTTATTAGACTATTAACATTTTTATTATAGTATTGGTACACAAATAGTAGATTTCATAATTGGATAAATAAAAAACAAGCGTTTCGTTCTACTAAAGATTAAAAATGATCCGACAGAGACGTCTTTCGACTTCTTCGTCATTATCAATTTGGATGGATTACAAGTATCCCCCTGGATGTGTACGTATGCAAGACAAAAATATTAGTAAAATTGAAACAAGGGTTCATTCTACTATAGATTATTAATCGTGATAGCGGCGTCTTTCGACCTCAGGTCATTATCAATCTTGGATTGATTGGTATTAGCAAATTCAACTGATTCGCCTACAAATAGCACTCAATAGCGCTGCAATGCTTATTTTCCTCAAAGATAGGGGTTGTCACTTCACACCTTTTCTGGAAAAGTTGAACTGGTATTAGTAAGAATAGGTAAAAGGGTCCAATACAAACTGTGCCTTATAGTCTACAAAACAATATGGCACCTCAGTCACTTTCTGAGCTCTGTGTTCTCAAAAAACCTGCAAATAGACCTCTATGCTCAGCTAAAACATCCACCAACATGCTGGACGAAATCAATAAAGCAAACAAATCCTGCTTCTATGATGGGGATTTTGGCGTCGCAGGACCCGTCATCTGGAACCGACTCCCAGAGGACCTCCGTAAAAATCAATCGATAACAATGTTCAGGAACATGTTGAAGACATTGCTCTTCCAACATAGTTTCCCGTGCCCTTGAGATGAATGTTCCATTAAACGGCGCCGAATAAATCATCCAACATACATACATACATACTTTATCAATCAGAATGTGTTTCAGAACGGTATCTCCGGTGTGTCGGACAAGATTTGCTAAGTGTAGCAAACAGCTCAGATAAGTGGAAGTCCCTAGACTACCGCACTACTTGTTTGTCGGTGGTTTATTCTCTTTCAATATATTTTAGAGTATTGAAATCAAACACGAGAAACATTAACTATAATAAATGTTTGTAAATAAATAAAATATTACTTGGTAAATGAAATTCGATTACATTTAATTTAAGGTTTTACGTAAACGCTGTTGTTGTGAATATTAATTTCAAATACATTTAGATTGTAAATTAAAACAATTTTCTATTTTCAGTACAACACAAGCGTTGTGTAATTTTATTCAATAAAAATGTAAATAGGAAGCTTGAAAACCTTTTAAATAATAATATTTAATTAAAATTTATTGTATTATATGCTAAAAACATAACTATTATATTTCATTTTCTATAGAATCTCAAGGATATTATGATTCAATTCTAGATAATTTAATCCAATGAATAAAATCTAGCCTTAGTTTTTCAAATGTTAAATACAATACATTTTGCAACGTAAATTTAACGATGAGGCTTGCCACCCATTCTGAATGCTTAAACTTTTGTTGTAACATGCAGCTGGTCCGCTGGCTAGTTTTTACATTTTTAATTCAGCGATGATGTTTGCCACCCATCCTGAATGTCTTATTTTTTGTTGGCACGAAGTGGAAAGCTTGTGTGTTTATTACATTCAGCTTGTTTGCTAGCTACTACTTGTGATTTATGCTGTGATGGTACAGTAGGTACCTATATGTTCCAAATTTATAAATGAGTATACATAGTGTTAAATACCCAGTTAGTATACCAGCTATCTCACATAATTATGGGATATGGCGTGACGGTGTTGTTTAAAAGCTTTGAAAATAGTTTTTTTTTTCACTTCGATGTATTTTCACTTCGATGTATTTTCACTTCGATACATTTTCACTTCGATGTATTTTCACTTCACTGTATTTTTGCTTCACTGTATTTTAACTTCATTTCCACATTTTCACTTCGATGTATTTTCACTTCACTGTATTTTCACTTCGATGTATTTTCACATCACTGTATTTTCACTTCACTGTATTTTCACACCTTCCGTGTGGAAACAATCAATAGCCAAATATAGTAAAAAATAAATTAATTATTCGGTACCTACTATTATCAAGGCATATCCCACATGTGCGGTAACCAGCGATCTAGCCGCGTCAAATAAACATTCAGATAGTCTTCTCCGTGTCAATAAAAAATAAGACATTCAATATGGGTGGCATGTCTCATCGCTGAATTGTAGATGTCAACTTTCTAATACCTATGTGAGATTTTCCAAACACCTACATAGGCATAACTGAACTCTTCACCGGCGCCCTTGAGACGGTCTAGGGACTTTTAAACGGCGTCAAAATAAAATCATCCAGAATCATCATCATCATACAATCACGGCATCTCCCACAAGTGGTATAACCAGCTGGAAAACTACATGTTATAACAAATAAACAACTTGTTTAAGATGCGCCGTTTTGTGGAAAAACCACCGCAAGGGTTCATTCAATAATCATAACACCTCCTGAACAATGAATGATTTGCCATTACTGATCAGACTTGCTCCTTCAATTTCCATTTTCAAAAGTAGACTGAAACATCACTATCTTGCTCTCAATAACCCATCATAATTCCATCCCCTTCCTTGTCCCCCTTTCCCCATTCCACTTTATGCATGTTCAATATTTATGTAGGTATTTCTTGAATATGGTATATTTTGTATGTATGCATGTATTATATATATTTTTTTTTATGGGTATATTTATTTATTATTTTGTATTTTTCTATGGTTCTGGCATGTACTTAATTATTTTTCTTATTTTTTTCAAACATCAGGTTGGTTGGCAGAAATTGCCATTTGGCAATAAACCTTTTGTACAATGTACTTATTATTGTCACAATAAAGTTTATTTTATTTATTTATTTATTTTATTTAACAATAGGGTTTTTAACCTCGCCTTGAACACCTCCACACTCTCCAGAGTCAGCAAATCATAGAGATTTTTTTTATGTTATGAATTTTTTGACACAATTGGATGTCGGAAACTGGAATTTATTATGTTGAACCACTCTAGATTAATCATTCCAATTGATCACACTCACCGATAGTCAACCTATTTGAATAGGTATTAACTAGAAAGGTAGGTATGTTGTGTATGATACACATACATATGTGAGTTTTTAATAAAAGTCGTCCATTCTGTGCTAATATAAAAAAAACGTTCGGAATAGGTGGCATAACTCGTCTATGTATGTCTCTAATAGACTCTATAATTATAACATTAGACAAATGAAAAACTGTCGTAAGTTTGATGTCGCCTTATCGTAATAATTATTATGATTATGGTAGATCGTAAATAAACTTTATTTATTACTTACTTACCTGTATCTATCTAACGAATTACTACCCTCAACACAGGTTAGTTAAACACAGATACTGAATATGTTATGGTCCTAGAAGCCTCATTACTCCTTGTTAATATCAGTGAACATAAAAACTTACTTAATTTTTCCACGTAAAATATTAGGGATTATTAAGAGTTATTATTTTGTCGATATAGTATTCCTCTAATTAATATTTTTCGGAATGAGATGTTATTAATTGGAGTATCAAAATATTCTCTCTCTGGTTTAAATCTTGTGGATTAGTATCAAAATCTTGCGTTTATGTATTTTTCAATTACGCGCTTTCCTGTGCACTTGTTAAACCAATCAAAAATTATTTAATTTTTTAAACCAACAAAAAAATAGATATAAGAAAAATAAAAAAGAACATTCTGATTATAAATAACGATGTCTGCCTTCTGCCAGCCCCCCGACGTCCGTCTATTTTGCCCGTCATAATCAACCGCAATATGCGGTACTTTTCTCCACGCATTATATTATGACCCCGATACGAGATCTTACGCACTTTGACATCCAACAGGATTCTCTGTCCATTCCAACTCTTCTTAGCACCTCTACATTTGTGAACCTATCAGTTCAATGAATACGAAGCATTCTTCTATGAAGCCACATTTCCAATGCTTCCAAGCTATTCATTGTATTCATTTTTAGGGTCCAGGTTTCAGAAGTATACAGCAATACAGACCATACATAGGATTTTACAAGTGTCTGTTGAAGTTTCAGATTAAGATTGTCGTTGCAGAAGAGCACTCTCATTTTATTTATGTAATGCAGCACGGCTAGGTTTTCCTAATAAATATTCTATATTTTCGAGTGTAACTTTGTGGAAATGCATTATAAAAGATAATATTTAAATTAAATCAAACACTGTTTAATTCCACTATGAGATTGTTTTAATTATAACGTTTTCAACTACAATATAGTCGTCATCAGTAATAACACAATACTAGTATTGTGTTATACATAATTAAAACAATCTCAAAGTGGAATAAAACAGTGTTTGATTTAATTTAAATATTATCTTTTCCTAATAAACTTTCATCTTAAGTTGCATATCAGAGACTTGATGGTCTTTAAAGTTTCGATCGATTGAGACATTTTTCAGATTTTTGGGTTATTATCAACCTTTTGAATATTAATAATAACCTTACATAGAAGTCCAAATACGTCTCTCTCGTGTTGCTCAGTCTAAAGTAGAAAGAAACGCTTATATAAATTTGTATAAAAATAGAACTCTTGTGTAAAAATACTATAAAAAATAATATTCATCGATTTTTTTTCATCAAAAAAACATTTTAACATGAAATGTTATTTCAATAAATTTCTATTCGTACTTATAAAAAGGGATAGGTATTTCATTTCGAATTTCAAGTATTCACCATTTCTATTGTTGAGTTAGCGTCTAACAATTGTGTAAGTCAAAAACGGATTTTATTTTATTTTATTTTATTTAATTTTTTTAATAAAGTTACAAATTATAGATTATTTATAACTTAAAATTACCTTATTACCTACTATTTGAAAATAACTTTCTGACGTCACTATCATCCACTCATTCTTTCATTCAGGGTGTCACGCTATCATCCTAAAGTTTTTACTTGATTTTAAATGTTTAAGACATTTCCCACGAAAGATCGCAAGCGTAGCCGCATCCTTGAGGCCGGCCGGAAGATCGTTGAACAGCCTGAATCCTTTATAGAAAAGACTGCTCTCCGTACCCGCAAGCCTGGCCCCTCGGAGCCTAAACGCATCGCGACCCCTCGTGGGATAGTCGTGTACTTCATAATTATATTTTATATTCTTGGTTAGATAGCGCGGCACCATCCCTTTCTTGATCTTATATATAAAAACAAAAGTGTTGAAATATATTAGCTGCTTAATATCCAAGTAATTTAATTTCTCCAACATTTTCTTGATTCGGCTGTACCTATTCCATCCTAGTATCGCTCTCATCGCCCTGTTCTGCAGAGTTTGCAGTCTCATCAATTCACCTTCCGTGGCCATAAATAATATCGTTGAACAATAATTTATGTGGGGCAGGACCACTGAGTTGTACACCAATTTTCTACTATTTATATCCAGTTTTCGACTTATGCGACCCAATAGACCAATTTTTAAACTTATTTTTTTCAAGTTGTAACCAAAATTATCATTAAACTTTAATTTTTTATCTATTACTATCCCCAAATATTTAATTTTATCAACCACTTCTATACATTCATTGTCCAATGAATGTATAGAAGTGGTGTGGATGCCACAATGAACAGATAAAACATGAACTTTTTTTTGAAGCTTCAAACTATTTATTCTTCCAAGAAGTAGTTTTCTTGAGAGCATCTCTCTCTCTGTACGAGCATTATTATTATTAAATTATGAATAATTTTCAAGACGCAGTCGTCTGAGAATCACGTGTCGCCGTCACGTGGTTCAGGATCTCAGGCACGTGTTTAAAGAAACGATTTATTGGGTGTATTAAAAACTGTAAAGTAAAAACTCTATGAAAAGTGGGTGCCTCACTCTTTTATGAATGTTTTTGAGTATCTGGTAAAGGGCAGATCGTGGATAAAACATTTTACGTTTCAAATAGATAGATTTATCGTATTCAATTCTAAAGAATTCCATATTCCGTGGAGCGCCCGGTGAAGAAAGAGTATCTCACTCTTTTCCATATTTCTTCTTCCATATTTTATTTCTTAACTCCAAGGATGAAGGTTGCCACCTATTCGGATTGTCTTAATTTGGACGAAGATCTGCTGGCTACCCCACTTGTGGAATATGCTGCGATGGCATAGAAATAGTAATTTAAAGAATCGGAAACAAATTATGCATCTTGCGGCCAGGGCAAAATGAAGAATAACGTTTTCAAATTGTACTGGATCTGAGTGTTAATGTATGTGTTCAGTGCATTGTATACTTAGGTATATTTGTATCGTCGTGTTAGTACCCATAATACAAGATTCATATCTGAGTTTGGGGCTGGCTCTGTTTGTGTGAATTGTCTATTCATGTTATGTTTATGTTATGTGAGTCTTTTTGAATTGCCATCCCGTGAAGACGTACATAGTTGCATATTAAATTTTCGTTGCCTGTATAGATTGAATCGAATGTGCATATTAGTGATGTAACGAATGTCTGATTTTGGATATTCGCGAATGCGAATGCGAATGCGAATATTTCATGCCGACATTCGCGAATGCGAATGCGAATGCGAATATTGACTTGAAAATGGTATAGGAATTTGAAATATTCCAAAACTCCTCGGTTTTCTTAAAGAATATTTTCTTGCAGTACCTTTTTCCACAATGTACCGGGTAAGTATCCGGTACTTTCACCGAATTACTGATTTGTTTCTTCATTTACATGGTACACAACAGATGAAAGACATACAAATATAAACATGTAAGCGACAAAAACATTCCAATAGTCTTACATCGAAACAGTGGATACTTCAGCAATAACACACAAAACAATTATAGAAAATCTTACACATAATATAGGTATTAATTCACAATACATCCAATCACCCATTCCTATTACAAATCGCTGCTCACCCAATTTCGCACACATACCTAATACATTCATTCGCACAAACACATTCACACTTCACTAATGTATGCAATAACAATACAAAAAAACTCTTAACCCCTAACTTCTCCTTGGAACATAGTCGGTTATCTTATCCTAGGCGCCTAAGGGGCATATATTGGTAAAACTTACAAAATATAAGACTTTTAATAAGTTTTCGCTTATAATTTAATATTATAATGATTGCATGTTGTATAAATATTCAAATAATCGAATTTAGTGTTATGTTTTAATTGACTTTTTGATCGTAATAACAGCATAAATACATTCTTGATTCAAAATAAATTATGAACACCTTGAATATACTCTGGATTCTAATTATATTATGGACAATATTTATGATTTTTGGTCAGTTTTTTATATCTTCTTCTGTAGGTGCCCTGTCAGGTCCCCCGACGTTGGCGATCACTCTGGCATAGGCTTCTCGGTCCCACACTGTCTGGAACAACTACTCTCCATCTCTCATTCCAGTCCAATCTCGTATATTGCGCAGTTTTCTGTTTAATGCTACATAGTTTTTTGGATAAAAAATTTGGTTTCAAGATTCATGCAATGTTTTATTTCAATTTGTATAAATTCATAGGCACTCGGGCACAGATGTGCACCTTGGAATTTCAAAATGAGGACAAAAATCAATGATTATTTCTGGCTTTCTTTTTTTTCTGACAAAGTACCATCATGGTGCATAGACGAAAGTAATACAACTGCTTTTCCTTTTTTGGTACGTAAGACACCAAGGTAAGTTTTTTTGTGAATCCAAATACCGATGATAACTCTTCTCGGGACCGATTAGCTAAGAAAGTATTTGGAATATACTGTTTGTTTTTTCGTAATGTTCGAATCAAAGTGAGTCCAGAACTTATCAAGTTCAATGCCAATTGTTTTGTTGTGAAAAAATTATCACATGTTATATTCCTATTTGTATGATAATATTGTTTTTCAACAATTTTTTCTCCGAGATTCGTTGCTCGTTCATTGCCCTCTTTACCTAAATATGGAATTCCACCAAGAGGGTAACCATTTTTGGAATCATTAAGCCAAAATATCTTCATCCCATATTTTTCTGGTTTTGATGGCATATACTGTTTGAATGGACATTTTCCATCATAACCAACCAACTGTTCGTCTACAGTTATGTTAAAACCTGGCATATAAGATTTTTTAAGATTTTTGTTTATCATCTCCCATATATCTCTAATGCATGCCAATTAATCGGTTGCTCGTCTCTGTGATCGAGAGCTTTTGTCATCGAATCTCATAAAACGTAGGATCATCAGGAATCTTTTTTTTGACATAGTGGCACGAAAGATTGGGGGTCCGTACCTCAAACTCCACAAACGATGAACACTGACATCTTGAGATTTCAAATGCCCAGCTTAAGCAATATTCCAATAAAGGCATTCATTTCAATATTGTCTACAGACTTCCAAGGTGCGTTAAATTTCTTCTCTGTGTATACTCTTTCAGCTTCCATATTAGTAAACTTAGTTATAATAGATATCACTTCTTCTGAAAATATTAGTTGAAATGGAATTTCAATTGTCAAACCTGGAGGTAATAATATTTTATTTACTGACCCTCGAATTATGTTGTGAGCCGGTGTCCTTCCAGAGAGTTGAGGAAAAAGATACCAAGTACTTCCGTCTTTAGTAACAGGATGAGATTCACTATTATTAGAAGTATTAGCACATTCATCATCGTTGGTTCCATCTTCGCTGACATTGTCACTATGATAAGAAGTAACACTCACGTGGTCAGAATCTTCATCGGTTTCTCCATCAGAAATATTAAATTCTGTATCAGAACACTCCATTTCAACAAGCTCACAAATTTCATTATCGTTTAAGATTTTATTTGACATGATTAAATTGATAAAACACATGTGTGAACTACACAAGTATCAAGTAAATATTAATTGTAACCATGTGCCGATGTGGCGCCATGGGGAATGTGACTGACTTTTGTAATTGATATTTAATTACTTATGATTCTCATTATTTTTTACGATGTTTTATATGAAATCTGAATATAAGTATGTAACTGGAGGAGTACTAAAAAGAAGAATAAAATATACTTACAATTAAGTGTCGAAATTGAGTTTTTAATTACGCAATGTGCCTATAAGGCGTCAAAGATAAATTAACGTTTAAAAAAGAAAAATCAAAAATTTAAAAATTTAAAAAACAGTCTAAAAATTAATACTATCCCAAACACTTCACATTTTATCAAACATATACATTTTTTTTATATTTATTTCATCTTATTCTACCCTCAACTCTCCTTTCTCACAAACCTGACGTAATTGGCACTTTAAAATTCTATAAACAGGGTTTCTTGAGTCTGCAATCGTTTTTGTTTTTTTTTTAATGTAGAACGGAAAACAAGATCTTGTTAAAGGAAGCATTCTAAAGTTAATCCTATCTAAAATATTAGGCACATCGTATTCGGACAAGCATATTTTTCTCAGGTTGCATGCATCCAGCAAAACTCTTCACAATTCCAATTTAGGCAAATCTTTAATAAATACAGGATAATGCAATCTCTTCCTAACCAAACGAATGAATTTAGACTGAGTTCTCTCAACTTGATCGACATATTTTTTAAAATGTGGATTCCATACAGAGGAACAGTCCTCCAGCTTGAAGCGAAACAACGATAAGTACAAGTACAAATACGATTCATATAACCTAAATGACTTTGTAGATCTCAGAATAAATCCCAGTATTTTATTGCTCTCTTCGATAATTTTGTTCACGTGATCATCAAAGTGAAGCTCAAAGTCAAACACCACACCTAAATCTATAATCTTATTTACTTCTTTTAAATCATGATTATGGATATTGTAAATTTATCGAATTTTGTTTCTATTTTTGGTAAAAGAGATCAGATTACACTTCTCCAGATTCAAGTGCAAGTTATTTCTTTTACAGTACTCGTGTAGTCTTTCCAAGTCCTCGTTAAGCATTTCATAGTCAAACAATAATTGAATTTGACAGTATATTTTTAAATCGTCCGCAAATAATAGAAGCTCTGAGTGGTCAAAGCACTTTTTTATGTTGTTTATGAATATCGTGAAAAGTAAAGGACCCAAAGAAGACCCCTGAGGGACACCAGATGTAACACTGACACTGCCAGATGAGTAACCGTTAAGTTAAACTGTCATCAATCTATCAGAAACATATGAGTCAATCCACCTTAGTTGAAAAAAGTCGATGTTCTACTTTATCAAATGCCTTTTGAAAGCCGATATAAATGGCATCCAACTGTATACGATTGTCCATAGCTGAGAAAAAAAATCAGATTTGTTACTGTCGATCTTCCACTCATGAATCCATGCTGCTCTACAAGAAGATACGGCTTCAGGAAAAAAGTAATTTGTTCACGAACCATACCCTCAAATATTTTTGAAATAGGTGATAGAATTAAAATTGGTCTGTAGTTACGAACGTCCGATTTGCTGCCAGATTTATGCAAAGGAATAATACTAGCCATCTTCCATTTGCATGGAAAGCATCTTTCTTGTAAACTCCTAATTTATTTATCGTGTCGAAACCCAGAGAAAAAACCCATCAAACTGATTTCCAGTACTGCGCAAAACGCGCAGCAGGTGGAGATGCGTCAAAAATATCCTCCATAGTGCAAGTGACAGGGCACAATGGACACTCCAACAAGTGTGGCATAGTCTGTGCTGCACCACAGTCACACGCTCCGGATTCGTCCTGTAGGAAGCCCAATCGTTCTCTATTGTCGCGGCAGTTTCCTACACCAGATCTCAGTCGATTTAGGGTTTTCCATGTCCCATAGTCTAGATTGCCTCCTGCAGCAAGGTGTTCTAATAAATGTCAGATACAATGGTTTGGTTAAATGACTTACACATCTCTTTAATATATTGGTGCTAGACCATCAGGGCCAACTCCTTTTGTCTCATCTATACCTAATAAACGTTTATGAATATCAGATTTCAAGATATTAACCATGGATAAACATGAGTTAGTTAAAATATTTTCCAATTCTTTAGTATTAGAATCATGCAAATTATTCAGTGAAAATACAGAACCAAAAAACGTCGAAAACAAGTTTGCAATTCTCTCTGGATCGCTCGAAGTCTGGTCACCGTCACCCATTACCCTCGGATAGCCTCTAGATTCTTTAAGGGAATTCACGAATGAAAAGAAAGACTTGACATTGCCCTTAAGTGACTTCTCAGTGTTATTAATAAAAGACCTATAATCGTGATTCTGCGACAACTTCAACTGAGCTCTTAGTTGAAAAAATAAATTGTAGTCAGAATCATTACGGTTCATCTTCAACTTACGCCAAGCCTTAGACTTCTCTTAAACAATAACAGAATTCTATTAGAGAACCATTTGGGAAAATTATCAGGTGACACCCTCTTCATATGTAGGTGTATGCTTCTCAATTATTGGCAAAACATAACCATAAAAAGATTCAATCATCTTATTCACCGGTCCGTTTCCCAAAACACTGACCCAATCAACACTTTGTAGTTCAAAATTTATTTCCGAAAAGTTTGACTTAAAGTATATTAATTTCTGGATCATATTTTGAGACAAATCCTCAGCAATTTCAAACTCATAATCTATCAACAGTGAAGGATAGTGTGAATCCTTACCAACCAGTGGAGAGTCACATCTGGTAACAGAACACGGAATAGTTGAAAGAACTAAATCCAAGATAACTTGATTGCTGTTATAAACTCCGTTAGACTGAAACATATTGAGAAAAGATATAGATTCTATCAAATACTGCGCAACAGGACACGAATAAGAATACGGAACAAAGATTGAATCAACATCGGGGTCTTTTTTCCATTGGATTGTTGGGATATTGGAATCTCCAATAAGACAAATATCCGTTTTGCCGTAATAGCTGATTAAACGTTCAGATATACTTTAAAAAAAGATGTTTTAAGTATCTAAGGATGTGGAAAGCGGTATATACATATACTACACCCAGTAGCGGTGAGCATTTTTTCATGCGTTACCGATGAAAAACGAATACTGGTAAAAAAAACTTTCACCAGTACATCCCAAACAAGAGTGGACGAATATCCTAGTGTCCGATCCACAGCAATTAAGACCCCACCTCCATCCCTTTTATCACTCAACATGAAATCCCTATCCTTGCGGTAAACTGTATATTCGTTTTGAAAAAGTTCGCTGTCAAATATGCCACAATTTAGCCAAGCTTCCGTCAGAACAATTATATCATAACTATTTGCAAATAAGTTTGCTCTAAACTCCTCGATCTTAGTCTTCAAGCCCCGAAAATTCTGAGAGAATACTTTAGTGTGGTTCACCTTGTAGTATGATATATAAATATTCCTTAAATAGAATATAAAATTATTGTAGGGCCCTATACTCATAGCAGTTGTAATACTTAAAACAAACATATAAATTAAATCTCCTCAAATGCATATTTCTCCTAATAATAATAACATCATCAAGCAAACGAACACAGGAAACAATACAACAAATGTGGCCAACACGGAACAGACCAGATACTTTATTACTAAAATAATATTCGCAAAACATTCGCATATTTTTTTGCGAATGCGAATGCGAATGCGAATACTTTGAAATATGCGAATATTCGCGAATGCGAATGCGAATGCGAATATTCGTTACATCACTAGTGCATATATATAGGGTATTGCTTCTATAATGTTTATTGGTGTAGAGTATTGAATACACACGGCAATCAGAGCAATAGATTTGGCACACCGCATGACAAGTAATCTGAATATATATGGAGACCTATTAAATAACTGTGTTGCACACGTTGCACTCTAAAATATGCACTCAGACATAAAAATATGCCGCAATATCTTCTGAATGTTTATTTACATATCATTTCTCTTCTTAATTATAAAGCATGTATAATGAATTTAGATTTCTCCATTGGCATTTATTTATTTAATTAAAAACTTTTCGGTTGTTAAATTACTATACAATGAAACGTTGTACGTTTAACTAAACTGTATTCTCTTCTTCCCCTTCCCTATATCTATATACATTTTTTTTTAATATTGTGCTGTTTAAATATTCACACTTAAATCAGTCGCAAACGAGTGGATGGTCTTGAGAAGAATAGAAATATTCACATTTTAGGTACCTACTATAATTGGTGATGTCACTAGATGAATTATTGTAATTTCCATTGTTCAAGCTATTGCATGTGTTGAAAAAAAAATATGCGTAGATAAAAAATATACTTATTCATATATTTATTCATAATTTACTGTAAATTGATCACAATACATACAATTTTATAGAAAAACTCATTCAAGTAAGATATTATTATCAATAAACAGAGAGCAAATTTATCGAAAAGAAGTGATCTCTTCCAACTAACCCTAATATTCAAGATATATTCAAGATAAGGTGATTAGAAAACAGTACATTAATTAAAAGTGCTTGGACAGATTATATAGTGAAAACGAAATTTAGTGGATCATGTTGCCAAAGTATTTGTTTAATAAATTTATCAGGATACAGACAGATGTGAAAATAAAGGAATGACCATTATTATAAATCAATACATACTATTGTAAACCACTAAAATTCCCATGGATTATCGAAACATTTATTATATCACCATTGGTACAAGCAAAGAACAAAAGTCTATAGAATTTTACTGTAAAACAACGAAAGAAATAAATTATGAAACATTGAATAAACAAAAGCACAAAAATTACGAAACCTTTGCATAGTGATAAACAAAATTACATTTGCTGGATCGGTTTATATAACAATCATTTCACAATACTGTTTGTTCGTATTACTCAGTTTTGTAAAATGATCGAATGAAAGTAATATAATTGTTACATAATTCACACAAGTATACCTAAGTTTTTAGTGTAATTTCTTTCTCTAACATCCACATGTAAAGGATGGTTTGCAAGACTGCATGGTGCGTACATTTTTTTTTGATATTTTTTTTCAACAATATTTACAGGATCAAGTTGTCAATTTGAGAATATTTTGACAAAATTCTTATTCAATATGTGGACCAGGCAAATTCCTTATATTTACCAGAGATGATGTTTAAGTCTTTAAAGAAAACAATCGGAATAAAAAGATTTATTATCAAAACAACTCAAAATTCAGAATAGCTCGCAACTTTCGCGATGAACTGGATCCTATAATACATCACAATCAAAAATTTGATAAAGTTGAAAGCAGTGATTTAAAAATTAATCAGATTTTCAAATTAATTTGATAAAACAAATCAAATAATGAATTTAAATTCTTAAATTAAGAACAGAGAAAGCAACATAAGCAGGGAGAACGATAAAAGATTTGCACATGTGGAACGACTAGAAGGAGAAAGGGTGACAAAGAGGATAAACTTGTCTGAAAGAAGGCGTGTGAAGAAGCTCGGGCGTCCGAGAACTACGTGGCTTGATGAAATTCTCAAGGATGACAAGTTGAGTAAGAGAAATCGACGTGCGTGCATGAGATATTGCATAAATGTAGAGGAGGCGAAAAAAAGTTTGTAGGGACAGATCTATATAGCGTTCCGTTCTCTCTGCCTACCCCACTTGGGATGCGGCGTGAGGGAATAGATAGATAGATAGAATAATAACATAAAGCGCTTAAGCCAGCCTAAGCCGATTCGTAAGCATCGGAACACCTAATACTCTCTTCTCTACCCTGCAAGTGATGCATATATTGCGATTAAAACCATATCTATCGTATAATATATCAATGATAACATAGACAAGACATTAAAATTTTATGTCCACAATATGCAATTTTATGTCCACAATATGCAATTTTCATATTATTGTTAGTACATATTATTGATGTTCAGTGATGACGACATATCGTTGCGGCCATTGCACAAACACTGACGGACCTCTAATATATTATTAGTTAGGAATATATTGACCATAGCTCATTCGATAAGGTATAGTAATATATGTAGTAGGTACGTACTTGGAGACTTATTAAGCTGTAGATATAAGTGCATATATTATTATACATATTGCATTATTAACACTAACCACTAGAACTCCCTGCAGAGTTCCGGGATTAATTAACATGATTTGAACTCGATTTCTCATATTATTAACTGTTTAATATATTCCCCCTTATTCTATATGTTTGTATGCACATATGTCCGATGATTTATTCGGCGCCGTTAAATGGAGCATCCATCTCAATGGTGCGGGAAAATATATTAAAAGAGCGATGTCTTCAATTCGCTCCCGAAAGTTGTTATTGATTGGTTTTTAAGAAGGTCCTCGAGGAGTCGGTTCCAGATGACAGGTCCAGCGACGTCAAAAGCCCTATCATAGAAGCAGGACTTGTTTGCTCTACTAATCTCGACCAACATATTGGTGGATGTCTTTGCTGAACGTAAGGGTCTGCTTGCAGGTGTTTTGAGAACACAGAGCTCAGAAAATGACTGAAGTGTCTTATTATTCGCAGCCTTGTAGACTCTAAGGCACAGTTTGTATTGGACCCTTTCACCTACTCTTAACCAGTGCAACTTTTCTAGTAGAGGTGTGATGTGACGACCCTTATCCTTCTGGAAAATAAGCCCTGCAGCGCTATTAAGTGCCATAACAATCATACGTTACGTATCTTCCAGAACTAAGGTAACCAGTACATTGACGGCATGAAATAAACATACAAATCGTCCTTTATATCCTTTTAGTCTGTGTTATAGTATTGTATAATTAAATAGAGTAAGGGAAATAACCGAAGAAAGTAATGAATGTTATAGTAATGTCAAAGCGCTTAGACAAAGTAAAGGTAAGAGCTGACTCAGTCTGCCTTGGTATGGGCTCATGCTCTGTAAAGTAGATTTCGTATGACATATTATGTTCTTAAACCCTATGTATAGCATTCTATATACAAAATCACTCTATATTTATTTATGGCATAAAAGCCTTTTTTACAATAACTCGTAAACAAGTAACGCATGCAAATAATTTTTATACAATACATTTAAAGCAACAAAGACAGTCAGCAAAAAACCATAAAAAACATTATTGGGTAGAATGCCTGAAGAATAATATACATATAAAAAATATTGAATGCTATAATACCCTCACACCACTTTCCTTGTCGGGTATCCACAAAACTTGTGTCATTTTAATATCAAGCTTGCAGAGTTATAGTTTTTTATAGATGATCAGTGCGATCCCAATAATTTGGTTGAGAGAATACCTATACCTATTGTTTTCGTTAGTACAAATATTCAAAAAAGTATTTAATTTCCAGAAATATTCTGCAGAAAATAAGCATCATACAGCAAACAATATAGTTACTATGCATTGTGTAATACAACGTATATATGGCAGCTTTATAACAATGCAGAATACAACTTACGTTAGTAATTTCCTATATTTAGGAATAACAGGGAAGCTTTTCACAATAAGAACAATACAACTGATCTTATCCTGAGCTTTCGTCGGTAAGAATTATTTCCAATTTCATTTACTAACCCTTCCGTATAAAAGTAAATACAATAGTTATAATATTCATATTTTTATGCTCTTTTAACTAAATATTCTGTATATTTATATCAATGCAGTATTTAAAAAAAAAAAGAGTTTGGAGCTACTACTATTTTTTTTAAATATTTAACTGGATTTGGGGGCAACGAGCAGATACCAAAACCAATTAAATATTTTGATTGGAGAACCGTGTTTACACAATTGTGCAAAATCTAAAAAAAACGATTAAAGTGAAAAAAGCGTTCTTAGCTTACAAATGGACTTGCATTGGTGTAGCGCTGTTTCTTCATCTCCAATTGTTACCTTTTGTATAAGTGGTTTATACTTTAATATATATGCTGTAGTCAAGCCTAATTGGTGGGTTGGCCTGATCAGATCATCATTATTCTCTCTCTTTTTATTTTTCATATATGTTTTGTCAACTTACTGTGTGTGTCTCTATGTAATAAATAAATAAATACATAAATGGACTCCTAGCTATCCTTAACTGATCATTCTCCACGTCCATGTTATTTTTTCCAGTTCCGCCGTTTTCACTTTCTCAATGTGAGGTACACTAATCGAGAAAAAATTAATGCAAATCACTGCAGAAACCATTTTTTGGGATCTCATATAATGTCAGATCTCGAATGGATCGAAATCAACCAAAGATGGTTTATTTAAACAGGAAATGATTCAAAGAGGAAATTTTAAGAAAGATATTCAGTTTTACAAGTTTTCACTGACGGCTTTCTAGAGCCTTCACGCTCTTTATTTGCCTAGATTTATTTTACATTATTTAATTTCAAATCATATGTTGTATTCACTGTGTCGGTGTTAAGGTAGAAGAATTCCATAACAAAATTAAAATAAAAAAAAATCTACTATGCTAACCAATAGAGCCGATAAGTCAAAATTCTATGAGAGGGCTTTTGGTGTTGTTGGGCCGGTTTCGTGCAATTGCCTACCGGTGCCATTGAGAGACAATCAGACTGTCACCAGCTTCAGAAGCAATTTGAAAATTGCACTCTTCACCGACGCCCTTGAGACGGTCTAGGTACTGTTAACGGCGTCAAAACAAAATCATCATCATCATCGTGTGATTTATTTTCGAGATAGACGTCTTTCGTCTTGTTAGGACATTGTCAATCGTCTTAATAGAAGAGAAGAAAACATTTGTTTTTTAATTTCGTCCGTAATCGTAAAAGTACCAAATCATTATAATAAATAAAGAAATCTTTATTGGCCATAATTTTACACAAATACATATTATAGGTACAATAAAACTTAACATTACAAACGAGACAATTACCAAAATTAGGCGAAAAGGCAGACTTGTTGCTGAGCAACGCCTTCCAGTCAACCCTAAACTCAACATAAAAAAATAATTATAAAATATAACAAGTTTTCAAAATATAATGAGAAATGATTGGGTACAATGCATGTGGGTTGATAATTTTTTTTCCGTATTTACTTTATTTTAATGTTTTCTTACCTACTCAAATGTTTTTAATATTTTTATTTTGTAGGATTTCGTTAACTTTTATGTTTATACTCCATTGACTTAGGTTTCTTAGTTTGATACTATGTTGTTTTACTTTTTTATATTATTCTATTTAGGTCGATGTAAATTAATTAAGGTATATTTTTTTTGTTAAAGGCTTTATAGCCGTTTATTATGTAAAATAAAATAAAATAAAATTAAAATAAATTAATCATTGTAATCATTTCTTTTGAAAAAATAAGTAGGTATGCATAATTACTTGTCAAATAAAAAAGAAGTAATATTTAGAATAGTTTCTAAAGAAACATAAAGCGAGTTTTGCTGGGAGTTTCGGGTGATGGATACGATATACGGCGCCCTTGAGGTCATGTTAAGAGTAAACGGCGGTTTACAAATTGTCCATATATATAAATAGAATGAGAGGTTTTTGTTATTTTAGTAGGTACTCTATCTCTTTCTCTCTTCGCACTAGATTCTTAAAAATATTATATATACAAGTTCATACATAAATCACTAAGTTTAATATTAATTGCTTTGAATGAATTGCATCACAAATTAAGACCGAATGCCGCTTCGACGTTCCCTCTGTTGCGGTTTAAACTACAATTTTCAAAATACATTATGCATACCTAATACTAGTGTAATGTGCTCGAGAGCTTTAAACGTAGTCTTAAATGAGACATCTATAATTTATAAATTGGTTCATCTACATTATTGAGAGTTTCTCTCGCTGAGATTTAAACTTATAATTGGTATATACATAGTTTAAAGACTTATGAAATTATAAATTTAACACTTACAAAAATATTTGCTATTAACTTGTCACATTATTTATCGTTGTTTTATTTATAATTTCTCACGAATACCTATACATTCAAAGAGAAAGTTTTAAACCATTTAGATTGATAATGTCTTCAGATACTGAAAGATATATCCATAGTAGAACGAAACGCTGGTTTCAGTTTATTCAATGAAATTTTGTAAGTTTTGTAGTTATGCAATATTGATTAGGTATATATCATTCATTTGAATAATTTATTCCAGTACGTCAGATTAAAATATTATTCACGTGTACTTGCCTACAGTGATTTTTTTACACTCACAACTCCTGATATAACCAATTTGTAGTGGTTTTATGTTAGTTAAGACGATTTTTCAGTTGAGAAAAATATTTCCAGCCAACTTCTCATAGTATTTATGAATTCACTTAACTGTAGGCATACATTATCTTTATACGTACATTTGAATTAATGAAAATATAATATCGCTAAATCGTTCAAAAAAATGCAAGACGTGCTGTTAATGTCATAGAAAACATCACTTATCTCATAATAATATTATA
This sequence comes from Athripsodes cinereus, assembly GCA_947579605.1. NCBI lineage: Eukaryota > Metazoa > Arthropoda > Insecta > Trichoptera > Leptoceridae > Athripsodes > Athripsodes cinereus. The sequence continues at coordinate 2,990,011 of OX388321.1, forward strand.
TTTGACATATTTTATTATTAAAACAATTGCCAATGATTGTCAATATTAAACTTTAAAGTTTAGTCCAATATTTTCGCAATCGATAACTTACTTTATTTTTTTCTATCGCTCATCATTTGAATATTTAAAAAAATTCAACATAGATCATTTCAACATATACAAACGAACATTAAGGGTTTTCCCACCACTTTCCCCTGGATGTTTTAAGAGCTGAGCTCCTATATCATCCAGACTCAACGAAACAAAAGAAAAATTCAAAGGGAGGGCTCAGGATTTGCCTTATGGGCTCCCCCCGACAAAATCCTCCCCTAAACTACAACCCTTAATGTCCCTTGGAGGAGATACTCGCTACAAGGCACTACTCACTACTACAATATTCTTACAAACTATGTTCTTACAGTTACGTATTGCTACGTACTAAAATTCTTAACACTAAAGACAACACTTTACAGCTTATTATCTAAGTAGTAGAGTATTCAAGACAATAATAATAAATGCTTACCAATCATACCCACCACTGCCAAACATGAAATTTCTTCCTTACTGAATTTGAAAGAAACAAAGAAAGGGAAAGAAACACATTAAACTTCCAAGGCTAGAGTATGAAAGTGGAAGCAAATAAGCAATTGATCAAAAAAAGAAAAAAAATGACAAAACCAAGGGACAGAGTGCTTGAAAAGCCACCTCCAACGACAGGAGTGGACATGCACAAAACAAGTAAGAGAGTTCAGCGGCTCGGTCACCAAATTATCAGGATGAATCCACTGGTGGCAGTCCAGGTCGACGAAGATCATCCCACTTAAGCTTCCAGGCTTCTACAAAATTTTTGAAGCATTTGAAGTTTGTAGCATTAAGGGTTAATTCTTCAAACCAAACTGGTCTTGGAGTGTCCACACTCAAACCCCGAATCATATCGTCTCTGGCCTCCGACATCAAATTGCAATCCCAAAGAATATGTTCTGCATATTGGGCTCCTCCCCCACAAGGGCACCACGGCTCATTGCATAAATTAAGCTCAAAAAGTTTCCCCTTAAGATCAAACGAACAAAAAACTTTTAATCAATAATATGATGTACAGATATACAATAAATGTAGTAAGAGTGTATTATCCGTACTAGTGTTGTATTGTGAAGCGAAGTGGAAGGTAAACAGTAAATACTAGCGTTAAGGTACCATCTGTTTTATTATTATTATGATTGTAATATGTACGAGATAGCTATATAGATATATACATAATAATGAACATAGTTTCATAATAATAATATTTCGATACGTTTACTATTATTATTATTATTATTATACATATTGTTATTGTTCCTCTTGTATTTTCTGCATCACTACCTATGTATGTATGTACATCACCTGGCGTTGTTGGTTTATGTAAATGTTGCAGTGTTTATAAATGAAGCCCCAAACGAGACTAAGAAAACTGAAACGTATTTAAAAAACACTGTTATTTGTAATATTCAGCTGCCTTTTAAATTAAACCATAAACAAATCAATAAAGACTAGAAACCCTATTGAGGAAATTATATCAGTCCAATTATTAGAAAATAATTTCACATCAACCTGTCAAATTCAATTCATTGCTTTTTTAATTTTGTTGGGATCCTGTCATAAATATTATTTTATTACACACTAGGTATATTATTACAAACTATATTATTTTAAATTTTTGACAAAGACTGAAAGTCCGCTGAAAAAAATGAAATTATTTTATTATTTTATTTTCATGATTTTTTTTATTTTAGTATTATGATTTTTGTATTTTTTATTATATTATATTTTTTTTTATTTCATTATTATGATTAAATATGATTTCTTATCTTTTTGATGACAATTTTTTAATTGATATTATGTAGTTTTTTTTTAAATGGACGTGGATGTTGATCCTAAATAATTTAAAGCGCCCTTGAAGTGATATTTTCACAGTACGGTGCTATATAAATAGTAATAATATTTTTATAAATAAGCCAGATATGTAAGATGTGGAAAACATACATTTCAGTGCGAGGGAGACCTTAGCTATCTAAATGTCGTCATGTATTGAAACAGCAAACGCTTATTGTATTATTTTATAACCTGCATTCTATAAAAATCAGTAGGTTCCGCGTTACTAGTCTATGATTTCAATTAATATTTCAAACACACAAACTAACTTTATTTATTATTATTAGTCTAGATGATAGATGAAATGGAATAAATGAAAATACAAATGGTTGTATATTTGTGCATAATTGTATAGGTACCTTTATTTGTTAGTTGCAAATAGTGATGTGAGTAGAGAAAATTCTCCGGAGAAATTTCTCCTCTGATGGAAGAGAAATTTCTCTATGATTTTTTCCATGGAGATTCCCCTATTATTTATTGACTTGGCGGTAACGCGGCGGGATTCCCCTACAAAATAGATGAAAAAATATCCGGTATTGACATCACTAAGTGGCAGTTCTTCACAGGCAGTGACTAGAATAGTGCAAGATGGACAAGAAGGAATTTATATTTAGATATTTTGTCGAAGAAACGGCAGGAAGCAAGCCACAACAATACAAGTGCAAGTTTTGTGGTGCCAAGTATGTAAAAAATGTAACAAGACAGGCCAATCATCTTGTAAAAAGTCCAAACAACAATTCTCCTCTGATGGAAGAGAAATTTCTCTCCATAATTTTTCTTAGTGGTATTATGACCCTTCTCCCAGAACACTTCGCAGCCAACCTGATTTTCTAAGTATATTCTTTTTACACATGACCATTTTTTGATATTTATTTTATCTATTTACATATATTCACGGCCAAAGCCTTTTACATGTAAAACCCCTGTATACTTACAATACAAGTATAAAAAGGTACGATCACTTTAAAAAAAGACACATTTCATGATTACATTTTTTTTTGAACATTGTAAAAATGATCAATAAAAAATTTATTTGCCTCAAAATATACCATAATTAATTGTAGCAATATTGGTGATAAATTGCCTCAACATTTGTACATTGTTATTGATTGATTGAATTAAGTACTGATTTATTATTATTATACTGTTAAATAAAAATAAAAAACTCGGAAAATTCTCTACTTTGAGAAATTTACCGAGAAATTTCTCGGTAAATTTCTCCAAAAATTATTTCTTGAGAATTCCACAACACTAGTTGCAAAGGAGAAGTTAACACCCCACTTGAATCGGAAATTATTTACATTTCGCACCACAAATTTTCAGCAAGAGCCTGTTCTCAATATTTATTAATTGATGACACAAACATTCAAATAAATAAATCATCAAAATTATTAATTTATATACTATATATTAATTTACTACTAGACATCGACGTGGTTGAAGAAGGTCGTAAATAGAATAAATGCAGTGTAGACGCGATCGCTTAGAAGAATGGTTGCTAAAAAGTTGCGTGATAGAATGAAGAATGAGGATATTAGAAGAATGAGCGGATGCAAGAAGAGTATTGTGGACAGAATGCGCGTGAATAAGATGATCCTCAAATTCCTTTCGATCTTTAGTGACCAAAACGAATTTCTTGTCGATTCTTCTTGTAAAAAAATACTCTTTAGAAAGCCTTTTCAAATTCATAATAGGTATCCCGACCAAGAACATGAATTTTTAAAAACTATTTTGGTTGTTTTGTAAATTTATTGCAAAGTAAGAGCTCTCTGGTAATTACAACACACAAACTTTTGATACTGAGTAACAAATTGATCGAATTAAGCATATTTGGGTATTGAACTACCAATTTGAAAGCCACAAAAACCACACCACGTTCTTCATCATATTATTATTTGTCTCTGTACTAGAGCAATTGAACTAAACTATAGGAATGCTTGATTCCTTCAAGATTCCGATTTTCCAGAGAAGGCATCCACAATAATACATACATAGAATAATAGTTAGGTATAGGTTAATGCGGTTCTTTTATCGTCTAAGATTTAAATTTATATTTTATTCAATAAACCATTTAAGTATCTATTTATTCATTGAAAGGTTAATTTAATCATTTTTTCAATGATTTCTGAGGTACAAGCTCATTATTTGAAATTCATTCTGTTATTTTTTTATTTTTTAACTATCCATTTATCATCCCTCGAAAGGGGGCAACTTAGTGAGGGTGTTGCAATATAAATATATTATTTAGAATATTACTCCACAGACTCTTCATCTGCACAACCAATAGATTGCACAAACTCTTTTTAGCGGGAAACGAGCCCCGTATTATGTTGATGGTGTATTATTTTAAGTATTCGGAGCCTTGTAGACCATAAGGCATAGTTTGACTTGGACCATTTCTTTCGTGTAACTTTCCAACCAGTCCAACCTTTAGCTTCCAGCAAAAGCGTAATGTGACATCTCTTATCCTCGCGAAAACTATTAAACCTTGCAGCACCATTGGATGCCATTTGTAGGCGATTCAGTTGAATCTGCGGCAGTCCTACATATTATAATTTGTTGTAGTATTCTAGTATTGAGACTTCAAAAGCAGAAATTAATGTTTTTGTGCTTTTAGAAGATAAGTCTTCCGACACTGAGCTTATTATTTGCGGATGTAGTAAATTGCGGAGCTTTGTATGTAGGTACTGGAGATATTAGAAAGTTGTATATAAAACTACTAACAAAATAATTTTATTATTTGTCTCTGATTCAACAAAGAAATTATTGAAAAGCTCTGTAAGGATATTTTATGATTATTATTACGAATATTCTTATTATGTATTTTGTTTTGATTCATTCGTTTATCGTTCTCCGTTCATTTTGTCTCAAATATTTGTCAGCTTTCTTAAATTGAAGGATTTATTGGGGAAAGAATGAGTGCTTTATAAATTATAAATTTGTATTATTAACGTTCTTATCACGCAATCTTTTAGGATTGTTGGTGGTGGCCGTTTCAAGTTACGTATCTCGCTGCCAGGTTTAGAAAAACAACTGTCAGAAATCTAGATCTTCAGATATAAACAACTTGTCATATGTTGAGAAGTTTTAATCGTAGGATTTACAATACAAATGAATTTTTTTCGAGTTTTTTCTCTCGTCGGTAGCTTGGAGGTAGAGTCTCGGCCTCGTGCGTAGTTCGATCCCAGGTACCGACAAACTCCCCTTTCACGACACAAGCTTTTAGCTTTCCTATTGTGAAAGGTGTATATGGTTATATGGTATATGGAATAAAATGTCTAGGTTCTACGTGTCTGCGAATTGAGTTTTTGATTTTATTTTTGAATAAAAAAAGACATGTTTTTCAGACTCTGAGATTAACTATTCTTGTTGTATTTTGTTAAGAAACCCTGTGGATAAATATGATTGTGAAGTCCCAGAAACAAAACAGGCATGCAACTCTAATTTATATGATTTCCAATGTTCTACTGTGAAGGACAAGTTAGTATTAGCAGAGTGTCCTAAATAAGACATTTGTCATCTAATAATTTTCAATTGAGTTTTGAAATATATTTGCCACTATACTCATTGTCCTATTTTTGTGGTATAGAAAAGAAGATCCGTACGTTAATCACACGACAGATAAAATAATATCACCTAGAATCATTAATTTATTTTTAAATATATTTAATTTACATCAACGACCGAAGCCTTTTATAACAACAAAACTATATCATGTTATTGTCACTGTGTTAAAATACCACAAAAATAATTATATCTATCTCTAAAAATGTAGATGTATAAAGCTTCCTACGTTTTGTTTTTTTTTTGTGATTTTGAAGGAAAACATTATTGTGTTTATTTAAAATATTTATATTTAAGCTTGGGACTTTTTCAATTTCATAAATTTTGATATCGCTACATGTCAGAAACATAGATATTGTTTTAGACGTACAAATACTACTACAAAAGATACTGAGTATTGTATTAGTATTGATATTATTATATGAAATACGCAGATTGTTTTCTTGCGTAAATATTTTTCTGTGAAATACTAGGAAATAATAATATTTTTAAGTAAATATTTTGTATCAAGACTATCGTAAATAATATAAGGTATGTTGTTTTGCGTGTTTGTGTGTTCTTGTGAAATTGAAAGTTATTAAAAAATTACGTAAAACTAAGATATTATGTAATGCGTATAAATATTGTAAAGATGTTCATTAATGTTTCTTAAATACGTTATAAATAAACCAACTGAATCTTAATCTTAAGATCAGTATTCATTTATTAGTTATTCATACCATTATAGTTTCGGACGTTTAATTTGAAATTTAGTGCTAGATAAGAATGATACGGATAATAGGACGCCATCCTTACAATTTTTTTCACTCCTTTTACATTCATACAATTCCTCATACTAGCACGTCGATTTCTCTTACTCAGCACACGCCATCTTTGAGAGTTAGATTTTCGGACGCTCGTACTTTTTGAACAACCTCTTACTTTACTAAATAATGTACCTATTTAATTTATATTCATCATACATATTTAATAAAATTAATCAAAAATATTTATAATTCAACATTTAATACAAGGTTCAATAACTTATCATTATGTTGTTTTCTTTTCTTTTTTATTGTATACCAAGCAATAACAAATTTAACTGCGTAATATAAAAGGTAATTCCTATTATTTGTAATGAGTAAATCGGTTTAAGTTGTGTAATAAAAATATTTTTATGACATTGGTCCTTTGTTATTATTTATTATGATGAATATTTGTTATTTAGTATTCGAAGATCGATATAATCATGTAAAACTTTTCGGACTTTCGATTTGGAGAGTCTAGGTTCGAATCCCTGAGCCTATTTTGTACTATTTCATACTGATACGAAATGTAGAAAAAATATAAAAATTCACGCGTGAGTACATATATAGATTAAATAAAAATCTTTTGGAAATTACGTATGAAATGAAATACCTAAATTACAAATGAAACAAAGTGGAACGATTGAAAAGTTTAATCATAAATAATAATGTTTCGATTGAATATATAGGCGCACATTATTTTTGAAAAGATTGAAACTCAAGTGAAATAATAGCAATATATTTAAAAATAATAAGCTTTCAAAATACAACCTACTTACCAAAAACATTTAAGAGGTGAACGTTTCACATTTTGTAAAAGAACAGTAACATTTTTTTACATAACTTATGAAGACAATGTATTGAACATTGATTTTTTCACATATTTTCATGAATATTGCCTGATAATAATTAAAAACTGTTTCAGATTGTTTTATTTGTCAATCTTTTTAACGAAGATTTAGTTTTTTTCAACTTTTATCTGTCCAATAGACTTAAGACAGTCAAATGGCTTTAAAAGCTCGCGCAGCTTCTATAAAAAAAACTATTCAATGCTAACATTTGCATGATCAATTGATGCTTTCGTATGACCTATAAAACGCAGGTGTTTTTACAACGTCCTATTATCAATTATTTACACCTAAAACGCAAGCGATGAGGCGTGCTACCCATTCTGAATGTCATTTTTTGTTTGGACTGAATTGAATCAATATATGAATTTAAGGAAAATACGAGTTTATGAAAATATTGAATTAGTTTTTTTTCAGTGAATATCATATTGAAAATCGCTGCTCTGTTATTGAACCAAGCTATTTACAATAATTGTGATTTTCTCTTACCTCTACCTGCTATATTCTTTCATAAGAGCCAATGAAATAATTACTTTGTACTGGAAATCGAGGAATACATAAAACAAAATGACATTGTTTTCTATTATTTCTGTACGAATAAGAATAATAATAACATTACATAACTTGATATTGTATAAAATATAATTTACTCAACAATTCCACCTATAAAACATAATTATTAATTAAAGAAACAATAATATTATTCTAAATAAGAAAACTATTTTTTTTTTAAGAATGTACTTTTTATGTCTGTCATATATTTTCTTTATAATTATTTTCTACATGTAAAAGGCTCACGCCATATGTTGTATTGTATTATATTAAAATAAAATTAATAGTTCCCACTTCTTTCCGTAAATTTTCATGTTTCCTATAAAAGGCAGGTGTTCGAAAAATAAAGATAATTCACATATTTAATTCAGAAATTAAATTTGTCGCCCATCCTTTTTTTTGTTTTTGCACCAAAAGGACAGCTTACGTGTTATTTCATGTTCTAATGGCTAGCCCACTATAATATGATGTGAAGATTTTACTCCATTTCACTGCGTTCAGTCGGGCAGAGACTTGGCTCATACCTTTGCATATTTATGTAGTACGCGACTCGGCCCATCGCCAGAATAATATGCAGTTTGAATTTGTCGAAATGGTGTTATGTTTCAACATTGGTATACGTGTCTCTTCAGGACCATCTCACAAAATGGCTGACATAACATCAAATCCAGTATGTGATATATTTATGGACGTTATATGGTGTTTTGTATGGACGTGGATGTTGATCCTAGATGTTGTAAAGCGCCCTTGAAGTGATATTATCACAATATGGTGCTGCATAAATTATCGTATCATACATAATTAATAAATATAAATATGTGTATCTATGCTAAATTTCATCTAGAATCAAAAAAAAAGAAAGATTAGCTGCAAAAGTTAGGCACAACGTCAAAACAAGAAAGTTGTTTCATAATATAAACATGTAAACATTATAACTTATTATTCAATTCTTATTCTGAACATCTCTTGCAGAAGTTCTCGATTGACTTATCAGACATAATATTAGGCAATGGCAATGTAGTGTATTGATATTGCTTACAACATATTATTAAATATTATGAAGTATTGAAAGTGATTCGCGAATATTGAGTTCCGACCTACTGAGCTTAGTGTATCAAGAGGAAGTTTCTATTGAGAACTTTTACCCTTGTGGAAATCACGACAATAGAAAATAATGTATAATTGTTTATTTCATCATGTTTATATTTTATGATCTGATCCGAGCTGATATTTTTACATCTGTGAGAGTATTATAAATATTAAATAAGACCGGTTTTACACCCACCCTGAATGTCTTGATTTTTTATTGACACGGAGAGGACAGTTCGCATGTTTAATATATTCATCTGGTCTGCAGGCTACCCCACTTATGGGATATGCCGTGAGAGTATAGTAGTAATAGGACCGTAACACCCTCATCATACTTGATTTAAATTAAATGAAGGATATATAGCACTAAAATATAATAATGAATACTTTGAGAGGGCTAAAGAATTTAAAGTGCCTAAATTGCTTAATATTATGATGCCGAGATCTATGTGTTAAGAAATATGGTTGTAAGACTGCAACAAAAAGTTTATCAAGGAGTGGCTCGTGAAATGTGGATTTATTTATAATTGAGATTATGTATGCAAGTGAGACGTGGACATGGTTAAAGAAGGATGAAAGTGGCATAAGCCATGCAGTAGAAATGAGATCGTTGAGAAGGATGTGTTGTAAAAGTCTGAGAGATCGTGTGCGTAACAGTGATAGGTATACGAAAGGAATGTGGAATGAAAGTTGGTGTAATTACAAGGATGAATGTGAATAAGTTAAGATGGTTTGGGCACGTGGAAAGAATGAATGAGGACAGAATGACTAAGAAGATATATTTGGCTGAGAGGAATGGTGCTCGGAGACGTGGACGTCTGAGGATCAAATGACAAGATCATTTTAATCAAATCCTACAGGACGGTCACGTGTTGAGCACATTGAACAGGAGAGCTTGCATGAGGAATTGTATGACAGTGATGGAAGCGAAAGATGTATGCAAGGATAGAAGGAAGTGGCGCTCGATCCTTTCTGCCTACCCCGCGAGGGAAGCGGTGTGATGGTATGTATGTATGTATGAGATTATGTAAATACTCTAGTTATTAGGTTTGCTGCTATTGGCTAGGTGAAATTTATTTATAACTTGTAGTTATGAAAAAGACGTGCCCCCAAATTTGTTTTATTAGTATTTTATTTATCACGTATGCATTAAATAAATAAATAAATAAATCTTTATTGGCCAAATTAAAAAAAAAAACGCAACATGATAGTAAAAGAATAAAACAAAAAATCTGGACCAAAAGGCGGACCCTTTATTTTAATGTTATTTAATATGTTATTGTTACTATTTAAATATGTTTTTTTTTAATTTTATTTAAATATGTTATTTAAATAAAATTTAATAAACATAAAAATGTTATTTAAATAAATAAATACTAGTTTACATATTATATTAATAAACATTTCTATTAAGATTATGCATTATGTAGATATCTATCTACGTACGTATTGCTCTTCTACGCCACCTGACTTAACCTCCGGATAACCGCTACATCACTACAGATAACATAACCACTACCTCTTTGCCACACGCCGCACTACTCGTCCGTATAATAATGTTACATAGTTATGAGAGGGTGGTGATTGAGACAAATACCGGATAAAGGATATCCGACAATGTTTGAAAAAACTTCTTCTTCTTCTTCTTAGTCAGCCATCTCTCCACTGCTGGATAAAGGCCTCTTCCAAACTCTTCCAATCGTTGCGGTCCTGTGCCCTCTGTATCCATTTCCTTCCCGCGATTGGAGTAATGTCGTCAGTCCATCTCTTTTGTGGTCTGCCGATGCTTCTTTTGCTACTCCATGGTCGCCATTTGAGGATTCTAGGAGAAAAAACTTTGGATATTTGTTGGATATTTGGTCATTGTCATAACGTATTGGCTAAGATCGAGTTATCCTATGTGGAGAAAGATACACACATATCATCACACAAATGGGGTAGTCATGCACTACCACATCCAATTTATTTAATAATATTTTTTTTCAGATCAATATTATGTCTACTACTACACCATAACGGCATATCCCACAAGTGGGGTAGCCAGCAAACCAGCTACATGTAAGAAATGTACAAGCTGTCCTCTCCGTGCCTATATAAAATCAAGACATTCAAGATGGGTGGCAATCCTCATCGATGAATTTTAAATGTGAAATGTCTTTTTTTTCTTAATATTTTCGAACACCTGCCTTTTACAAGACACTCGAAAACTTACGGAGAAGAGTGGGAGACCAATTCTTTACCGGATGTTACACGGGATTCAATATTATGTACATTTGAGTTCGTCGGTAGCCTGGAGTCTCGGTCTCGTGAACAAGGGGTCCGTGGTTCGATACCAGGTGCCGACAAACTCCCTTTTCACGACACAAGCTTTTAGTAGCTTACTGTGAAAGGTGTATAAGGTTGTATTTGGGTTTATAACAAAACCCAGATATATCTTCTTTAAAAAAAATCATAATAACATAACAAATTTTTTTTTAAAAAGATGTATCTGGGTTTTTGTTAAAAACCCTAAAAACAACACTGTACACCTTTTACAGTAAGCTTAAAGCTTGTGTCATGAAAGGGAAGTTTACGGTCACCTTGTATGGATCGAAGCACCTTTTGTACATAAGGCCGAGACTCTACCTCCTGGCTACTGACGAACTCGATATGAATAATATGTAAATGGCCATAATAAATGTTTCAACTGTAGATATAAGTCTTCTGTAAAATTGTACACTTAAATAAAATGAACTACTTTGAAATCGAATAATAAATTTGAGGCGAATCTTCCGGATAGCTTCTGTTTATCCTGATCATCTCTTATAATAATGTTCCGTGTCTTCCACCGCACCACAACATCTTGGTATTCTTCTTTGTGACAAGTGACACATCATTAAGATGCATTCTAAAATGTATCCGTTCTCTGCATCCAATACTTAAATGTTCCATATACGTAAGAAATAGTGAGATATGTTAAATCTGTATAATATATAAAGTAAAATACAGTATTTTTCTTCCTATTTCTTGCCTAAGATGGGAAAAGTATCAAGATTCTTTTAAAATTAAATACTGAAACAATTAAAGAGGCACTTTTCTTTGTTTGGCTATATTAACCGAATGGAAGTGGTCACTAAAAAACATAGATATATAAAGAAAATCACAGATAAAAATTATGGTGATTTTTACCACTTATTTTTAATCGCTCTACAAAAATCGTTGTATAGATAACCAATCCGACATCTCGATTGGAGACCCATGTTTACACAATGCAACATTATGCAAAATCTAATCGGAAGAAGTGAGAAAGGCGCCCCAACGCTTACGAATTGGCTTTAGGCTGGCTTAAGTGATCATTTTTAGTGTCCATGGACAACTTTCACCAATTTCATCTGCACCCTAATCCGGTTAAACAATACAAAAAAAATAGTAAATTATTCTAAACATTCGTTGTAGACAGTTAAACTTATATGTGGATAAGTATAAATTTATTTTATTTGTTAAATTTAATGTTCTTGTTTTCTAAATATTTCGTTCGTTTCCACTTCTACAATAACTAACAGGTCTAATTTATTACATATTATCTACCCTTTATTTTAATTATACGAGGAAAACCTTCTATTCAATATGCATACAATTATCCGTTCGGATAAATTTGTTAAGTTAATCTTATTAAATTCGTTCCATCGTTGTCTATATATATTATAATATTCTGTACTATTATTATAACAATTACTACCTGCCTAAGGTGTTGTTATTTACAATCATATGTACATTCAAGAAATGTATGTCATCAATGGATCCATGAAACCTCTCATGTGTCAATTTTCTCGAAATTTGACAAATTGAGACCAAATTATTCGTCTCTTTCTATCTACCGATGAAATAACCAATTTGCTGAGATATCGTCACCTGAGAGTAAGAGCGTTCCGAGTAACAAATTAATTAGAGTTCGTCGGTAGCCTGGGGATAGGGTCTCGGCCCCGTGAAAAAAGGGTCCTTGGTTCGATCCCAGGTACCGGCAAACTCCCCTTTCACGACACAAGCTTTTGGCTAACTGTGAAACGTGTAAAAGGTTGTATATTGGTTTATAACAAAAGCCCAGATATATCTAAAAAAAAAAATTATACGTTTTTTGCGTGAAAATCAATACAACTAACCTACTCTTTTAATACTAAATACAAAAAACACTATGAACTGGCATAGTTTTTATTACACGAAGATAATAAAGATCCATCTGATTACCAATATGTCAAATAACACTATTTAATAAAAAATATTTTAACATTTTTTTTTCAATAAAATTTATGGTTAAATTTAAAACATCTCATTTTTCTCTGAAATTTCATTTTGTTTTTGTGAGATGTACCTAACCCTCTTATTCTCAGGTTATTATATCTACGAAAAAAGTATTGAGGGAAATTAAATCTCTTACCTGCTGCTTTTTCATGGATAATTCTTGAAGTTCAAATGAACTTAAAAGAAATGATCTGTGAAGTTTTTCAAATAATGCCTAGAAATTCAATAAACTATAGAATTTCTATGACACCGTCGACGTACCGAATCAGATACATATATGTAAAATGTCATCCGGCAAAATATTTTTTTTTTGATCTCTTGTAAAATCTTGACAAATGCACATACGAGGTGTCATGATTCCACCGACGATATGTATTATTTCAGTTGTTAGAACATTTATCCATACATTAACATAAATACGCATACATTAACGGACAAAGGTCCATTGGTTTTGGATACCTGAAGGTTGTATGCCCTCATAGAAGTTTTCATAATACATACATTCTTGATACATTATTTCAAGGAACAAAATAAATTAAAATATAGACACTTAGTTAAGGGTCGAACGACGCGATTTCATGGCTGCGGGGTCTTGAGACGTTTGGACGTTTTGTAAAGCATTGTTTACTCTTCATAAACGGTGGCATATTGTGTGTCTATCATCCAAAGCTTTCAACAAAAATGTGTCTTTTCAGCACCCTTCTTAAACCTTCTCTATTCGCAGACCCAAAGAGCAATATTAGTATTTAACTGTGAAGCATTCCTGTAAGTTTTGAGAGTCCCGTAAAAGATAAGTTCTCGAAAAAAAGTCATTTTTCATAATTAATTCAGCTATAAGGTTTTCCACGCATCCTTATCTATTATTTTTTTATTGGCACGAAGAAGACAACTTTCAGACATATTAACTGCATGTTATAATAAACATACCTACAGCCCATCCTCTTCATATCAAAATAAATAAAATGGGTAGCATGCCTCATCGCTTATCCGAAGATATTTAAAGTAACAGCGATATTTCGCAATTTTTGTAAGACAATAGAAAACACCTTTCTCAGAACACTGGAATACATACGGAAAAGAGTGGAAGACCGGTTAAGTCTCATTAATGACTACCGATTTTCATGACAAAAACATAATTTAGATCAATAATAGAAATAAGTCCGCATACTGTCACACCAAATGCGTGTAAAAGCTCGCCCGTGAGGACGATTATGGTTTGAATGTTCGGAGTCTACGATTCCTGAGATACATGGGTGTGAGGTGGGTCCCTCTTTGTTTTCTTTGTTCATATTCTTTGTAGTCGAAAGATCTCACTCTCATATACCTACAAATTACATAGTAGAACAAAACATGTTTTTATTTCATTATGGATTTCTACTACCCAAGCTCTGATAAAATGGATGAAAGGTAGGTTGTTTGAACTTTTTAAATTTAATTAAACGGATAAATTAAAATGTGCGACATTAAGAAATAATTATTATGTTGAGACAGTGATAACACCCAAAAATTATTGTTTATTTCTACATTTTATTTAAGGGAAAGTGTTCCTGTGTATCATTTTATAGATACGTAAGGGGTGTGAGGGTTGAAGCAAACTATGTACGTCCGAACGTAGAGAGGTCGTAGTACAGGCCACCGCCATTGCTTCACAGGGATTGTAATCCCCGAATATTATTAACAATAATAATGTAAATTGCTGAACTAAATATGAAAATTGAAAATTATTCTAACCCCTCGTCTATGTATGTATGTGGGCAATACACGCGTAGGTACCTATAGTTTCTCTTGTAACAAAAGCAATAATCGTTTTACATATCAGTGTAGTCGGTACACAATTGCAAAACCATACTTTTATCAACTTACTTACTTGCTTTACTTCCGATGGCCGAACAGCCCTTGTAGGACCTTTACCTCCGAAACAATAGATCTCCCAGCCTTTCTATCCTGAGCAATGGACTGCCAGTCGTCTGTAGCATTGAGCTCTTCTAGATCTCGGTTGATGTTATCCAACAATCTTTATCTTGGTCTGCCAAATTGTCTTCTGCCCTCGGGTATACCCTGCAGAATACCTTTAGTCGCCCTTTCTTCTCCGGATCTAACGACTTTTATCTTTTACTTTTACCAAACCAAACTTTTTTTATAAAATTTTACAAAATCATACTTTTTACTTTTATCAACACTAGGCAATAATACAAAACGTCTTTTGTAGGAATGGTTTAAAAGTTTGATGTTTTTTTTTGTTAGTTGATTGTATCGTTAGTGAAAAATGGCAACCAACTTATAATTTAAATTTAAATACGATGATATTCTCCCACTCTCTATCTATCTATACCACCACGGCATATGCCAAATGTAGGGTAGCCAGCAGATCAACTGCATATAATAAAAATGCAAGCTGTCCTCTCCGTGCCAATATAAAAAGGAAGACATTCTGTATGGATGGCAAACTTTAACTCTGAATTTAAGATGTAAAATGTCTTTATTTATCGTTGTTGTTTTTACAATTAACCATTGTATGAGGTAACATATGTAAATTTAACACATGAAACTACCATATAAGGACAAAGCACATCTCGCGACAAGGTGGAAGGGCGGGTTCAAGTCCCGTCCGGGGCACTACCAAATGAGGTGACGTTCTCTTTTCTAAGCCTTATATGGTATAGTTTCATGTGTTAATTTTATAAAATATCTTTATTTTTTCGAACATCTGCCTTTTACAGGACACTCGAGAACTTACGGATAAGAGTGGGAGACCAATTCTCATACATAAAAACAATACATAAAAACAATATGTAAACGTACATAAAAACAATATGTAAACTGTACCTACTACTCTCATTATTATGAAAATGTGAAAACATACATACAAATTAGGGTTACAAAACTTTCTCAACACTCAGAGCAAACAATAAAGGATATACATAGTACAATACATTGATACAGTGTACCTATAGGTGAAAATGTTTTCCAATTTGTGCCCGCAACTGAGAGCAGAAACACCTTGCAGAACAAAAATACACTTTTTTTTTATTTTGAGGAACAAAGTGACGTCATTTTTTCTTAATTAGCATAAGGATGCCCCAGATATGTAAAATTCATTATTTCAAAAAAAAAACTTTTCATAAAACAAAATGTTATCGACTGATTTTGAACTTCTATATTATAATATGAGGGGTCTACCTGGTAATTCTCATAGATCCAAGAACTTGGAAACTGGGAAAACACCGCGTTTTTGAAAATATTGATTTTTCAATAATATTTATTAATATCATTTCATATAAAAGTCGTTCGAGGCTCTCTTTCTAAGTTGAATTCTATAGAGTGAGTTACAATCCATTGGATTCGTCTGCCAAGAGTATAGATTTTCTTCTCCATTCCTCCCTATTTTCTGCTATTTAGTTTAAAGTTATAGGTTTAGTTATATTTATAGTTTTCCAATTGTCCCTAGGCCCCTGTTGTGCAGGCACTTGGACTCGTCATACATAAATTCACAAAATTCATTACAATTTCAAACACAATCAATGAAAGAACAATCAAAGTAAAACAAAACATCAAATTACATTATTTTAATAAATCAAATGTTTTTGTGTTAACACTTTGGAAATTCATTATAATTAAAATGATTTTAAAACACTGTATAATTTCCAAATTAAATTTATTCACCTCAAACGTTTTCGCCAAGGCTTCTACTTGGCATCATCAGGAGGAAAAGTTATGAAATACTATTCATTCATCATTTCGTCAATGGAATAAAAAGATTTATCAACCAGATACGATTTCACCCTTCTCCGGAAGATCAATACATCATCGCACTTGATTGTATCTGGAAGCTTGTTGTATAGTCTTACACTTAGACACAAAAAGCTACGATCCAACTTAGAGAGCCTGTGTTCTATTGGTCTGATTTTATGTTTTAATCGCGTACCTATTATAATTATGAAAATTTTCATTTAGTGGTGTGGTATCTAAATTTTTCTTTGCATAACATATTATACATTCATAAATGAAAAGTGATGGCACTGTTAGGATTCCTTGCTCTCTGAATACACTTCTGCAAGATTCCCTATATTTCATGCAGAGAAGAGTTCTAATTGTTCTCTTTTGCAATTTAATTCAGCGTAGGAGCCACAGTTCATGTCCTTCTTCGCTTGGTCTATATAGGTGTTTTTAAGTCGGCCTCTACCATTTCAACCTCCGGTCTTGCCCTCCGCGATGGTGATGAGCAAGCCCGGGTTACTCATATTGTGACCATTCCAGTTAGCTCGTTGTTGGCTGAATTTTTCTCTGGAGTTACCAACTTTCGCTGAAGCAGAATTAAATATATCATGTTAATAGTATCTACATCCTTTTGATTTTTACCGTGTTAAAGAAATAACTTGGTGGAAGTTCATATTAATAATTTTTAGAATGAAAGACGTTATATACACGAAATAAAGACATTTTACATCTTATTAAATTCAGTAATGAGGTTTGCCACCCATCCTGAATGATAGCTCGCATGTAAATTACACGCAGCTGATCTGCTGGCTACCTTACTTTTGGGATATGCCGTGATGGTATAGTATTAGAACATTGATTATTAAAAGAAATGAAGTCAATAGTGGAATAAGTATAAATTGTGTTTCATTTTAGAAATTAACTTTGATAAGATAAATTTTCCTAGAAAGCAAATGTACAAAATTGTTTTCATTGGCTTCATCTCCCAAGTGCCTAAATATATTTTACTCCAAGTGTTGTATTAACAATATTTTAATTGTTGTGTTTCTATCATCTGTCCGTAGATTGTGGTTCTCTATATGTGTGTGTGTGTTTGTGTGGACCCTACCTTACCTCGATCAAGTTCATATTGAAAAAGTTTTATGAATATTTTACCCTAATCACGTAATAATATTGTTTGTATATAAATATTTATAAATATTATTAGCGAAATATTGGTAATCCGATGTAAAATATTGGATAATCAGTGTTATGAATTACTTTCTTCTTTTATAGATGTGTTTTGCTAATAAAAATAATGAAATTGATATTTAAAATAAAATATATTTGTTTTTAGATTAATAACAATAAAACATATTGTGATGATGAAGGTTATTCTGAATGATTTTTTTACGCCGTTTAACAGTTCCTAGACTGTCTCAAGGGCGCCGGAGGAGAATGCAGTCTTCAACTTGATTCTGAAGCTGGTGACAGTCTGATTTTCCCTCAATGGCACCGATATATATTTTGTATTTACACAGTGACTTTATTTATCGCGAGCCAGCTTCCAATAGCTTTCGCTCTCATCATCAGGCTTACTTAAAACGAAGAAATTACATTCAAATTCAAATTGTTTGTTGATGAGAAAAAAAACGTTAAATTTTGTAACATGACTTTCTTTATGTAACAAACATAAAGGTATTTTTTTTATTTTTCCATAAAACAAGGCATTTAAGATCGAAGGTGTGCGTGTGATTTGTTGATGAATTTAATAAATACCTATTTAATAGTCAATATACTGCTATTAACTATACCATCACGGCATATCCCACAAGTGAGTTAGCCAGCAGATCAATTTCATGTAATTAATATGCAAGCTATCATCTCTGTGCCAACAAAAATTCAAGCATTCAATTGATTGCACACACCAATTTTTTTGGTGTGTGGCCGCTAAATCTAGAGTGCTCCCTCGGGGCAGCATTTCTCGCTTTAATGCGACATTAAATCTTGTTTGTGCATGTGTGTGTCGTTATGGAGATAGATACATATCTCCAGGTACGGCACGAGGTATGTGGCGGGCGCTGCCCTTTAAAAAAAATTCAATTGATGGGTGGCAAACCTCTTCACTGATTTTAATAAAATGTAAAATGTCTTTATAATTTCGATCATTTGCCTTTTACAGAACACTTGAAAACCTTTGGAAAACAGTTGGAGATCAATTCTCTGCCGGGTGCTCCACGTTTTAAAATGTTCCTATTTGAAATACCATAGTATTTTTTAATACTTGCCTTTCGTTGGGCACCTACTTTAAAAATTACCAAAAAAACATTTAGGTACGCTCCACTTTATTTCAAGGACTTTTTATTCTTTACGGTAACAAAGTTGTAACTGAAATTTGTGTTATGCACAAGGAGGTAGCAAAGATTCTCAAAGTCAATATAAATTTAAGATTGTAATAATAATATAATAATTTGACTATTGGAAAAGCACAAAAGTTTTCGTTTAAGTGGGAGCAAGAATAATAAGAGTATTAATAATAAGAATAATGATATTAAATTTTCCTTATCCCATTAGATAGATAAGCATCCAGAGAGAGTTGGAAAACATTGGAAAAACGTCTGGAGAGGTCTATAAATCAGAAGCAATTATGTGAAACAAACCGCTCTACGCCTGCCTCGATCAAGGAAATTGCCAATAGAAACATAAGTAGGAAATGTAAAAATATAAAAATATCGTTTTTTAAGAAAGAAAACGTGAATCTTGTTATGAGATATTATTTTTAATTGATTTTAAATTTGAAGATGGGGCATGCCATCCATCCTGAATGTTTTGTTCATTTGTTCTTGACAATAACATCTGTAGGTTATTTCATACAGTTATTGAAGTTACTTCCTCACTTCTAGTGTGAAAAATAAATGAATTTGAGTTTGTAACAACTCGAATATATTATCAACAAATACTCTTGAAAAAGCAATATGCTTGTATCACGAGAAATGGAGTATTTCGGGATGTGGAAATTAAATCTCAAATCCCTTGATCAAAAGTCTTAAAGATAAATCTGTGGTACACAAAATATCATTTTTTTAAAACAGGAAATCGTTTTCATTCTATGGATGTAAATAATTTGTTGATTGATTTGTCGTTTTTTTTGTAAAACTCCATATTCCTTTAGAAAAGTTTTTGTTTTATTTCTATTTTTACATAAAAATATAAATTGAAATTATTTTTTGCACCTGCATATTGTATTTTGTAATTAACGCCAACACTCACGAATTTTCATGCAGGTACTTAAAAAGTTAATTTATTTTTATTTCTTTTTTTAAGGAGCTATAATCTACTTGGGGTTTTATTTAAGTTGGTGAAGTGAGAACCTTAAAATAGAACTTTTTGAAAGTACTCGTATTCCTTAACAACATCTTCATTTAAACTACGCAAAATCAAACAGAATATTTTATTAATATATGAATAACAAGTATTTTTTCATTAATATATTAAAAGTTCTGAGGTGGTCGGTGGCGCGAAAGTATAAGAATCAAGAACTTCAAATAAATGATAGTACGTGGTTTGAATCTCGCTATAAAATGAAAGCTTTAACTTAACCATGATAGCTTCTTCTTCTTCTCTACGTGTCTTGTCGGCTCCACGTTGACGACCACTTGGGAGAAATTCTTGCTGTTCTGGACAGCACGAAACAGCTCCTCCACACCTCTCATCCCGGTCCAAACTCGAATGTTCTGGAGCCAGGAAAGCCTTTTGAGCCATGACACTTGAAAACTTCCAGAAAAGAATGGGAGAACTATTCTTTGTCGGGGACTCCGTGGAAGTAGAGAAGATTGTAAAATTGTATATTTATTTAACCGATAATTTTTGTGTTTGCTACGCCTTAATTCCCGTATTAAGATCAAGAGTTTTGTAATAGCACTAATGCTTAGTAATTAAGAGCTATGAATCAAAGAAATAAACGCGGCTAGGATGTCGTGTGACCCCCTAAAGTGATAATTAATAGTATATTTTTCTAATTTATTGACGCATAATTCACGGATTTCCTCAACACCCTCTCCCCCATGCATAGTTAAATGTATAAATTCTAGAGATGATTTGAAAAGTGATTTTGGTGGATACCGAATAACCAATATTCGGCTCAGAATAAAGCCAGTGTCGTGAGGTAGGTATATTGCTTGAGCGAATTATCCTGAGCACTGTACTGTAAAGCATGGTATTTTATTATATAAAGTTTAAAAATGCAGTAATTCTGCTGGCTACCCAAGTTGTGGGATAAACCGTGATGATATAGATATAGGTTTTATGATTGAGTAAATAATGAGTTTTCACAATATATTGAATTATTAAAAATATTTGTATTTATTTTTGTCCACTATAGAATTTTGCCTGCCCCATATTATGTCTCCAGGCATTCTTGTCGTGAGCTTTCTGCAAACAGTCACAAGCGTTTCTTTTCATGTCGACAGAACATTGTTAGGGAAGTATTTTTCTACTTGTTTTATCTTCACTATGTCTTTACTCCACAACCGTTTTTTATTCATCTTTAATATTTAAGTCTAAGAACATGCCACGCCCATTAGCAACTTCAACTTTTCTACTTCACTGCAACCTGCCACAACAAGCTTTTCAACGACATCTGTAACTCCCGATCTTTTACATTATGTATCAGTGTTTCTTATGCGAACGGAGAGTCTCATTTGCAGCATCGCCCTTTCTTGCTTCCCTTCTGAAAAACAGAGTTTTGAAATAGTCGATCTGGTTGAAATTAAAATTACTGGCATTGTTCACAGATTTTGCGCTTCAGACATTGTGAAATGTCGTAAGTGTAGAAGAATTTCTTAAGATTTCTGTAAGATGCCAATCCAACATTCGATAACTTACCGAAAAACGTGCTTAGATGGAAGAAATCACTATAAAGTGATAATCTCGCCATTGAATTTCTTCACATTTTTTTCTTTTGTTAACTGATTTGTTGATTTTGTTATGTGAATGATGATGTGCAAGAAGAATATAATAAATAAATAAATAAAAATAGGAGATGATTTTTGTTTCAGTAAAAGTATCCAAAACTTGGATAGCAAATTTCAACGACATAATAGGTCGGATACTGAATAGGTATATGTTTCACCTCTACTAACTAGCAATGTACCCATTATTTACCCACTCCCATTAACGCTCTGTAATCTCTGGTGTAATGATTTAATGAACGTTGTTGGTTGTTGCATGTTTATTCCTCCCTCCTCTTTACAATAGGCGTTTTAATGCAAATTTATATTGCAAATTTACTCCAATTATTGCTGTTGTTTTAAGTGATTCTATATTTGAAATATTACACATTTATACATACCTACATATAATAAATTGAGCCGTTGTTGTCCCAACTGTGGAGTAAGCAGAAAGAAAAGAGCACTTTACACACCTCTGTAGATTTCTTGCTCTTCTGACATACATACATAATATTGTTACCGATGATGACTGCATTGGAAATGTTATAACAAATAAACAATCCTCGTAGTGGAATAATAAAACAGTGTTTTCATTTTATTAATAATCTTTTATAATGCATTTCCACAAAGTTACATTAGAAAATATAGAATATTTATACATATGGATTAAAATTCTCCTTTATCCTTCGATTAAAATATTTTTCTCCCCAAAGCACGAGCTACGCTCAATTTTGGGGAGTAATTGTATTAGGAAAATAAATGTATTGTGTTATTGTTCGATTATTGTAAAATGATATTGTGAAAAAAAAAAAAAAAAAAAAATTCATAATTAGCATGCATGCTTATTTTTTAATGGTATTTACCTATTACCGTACCATTGTACCATTGGCCGGCCGGTGGTCTACAACTCCTGAGATATCTGTGAGTGAGGTGTTTCTCTATTTAATGATCAAGTTTGCGTAATGATCAGTGGATGAATAAATAAATATAATAAAATTTCCTTCAAGTGGTCAAGCCTCATTGCATGTAATTAACAAGCAGGTTGTCCCCGCAATGTTATATAAAAATTAACTATTGAGCATTGCTCAATTGAAGGTGTCTTACGTCTTAAACGTACAATGTTTTAGGCATACCTACCTGCCTTTGACAGTGGCGCACTGGTAAACATGCAGAAAAAAGTAAGAGGACTATTCTCTTCTAAGCATTCCATCGTGTTTTTAAACTACCTGATTATTTTAACATTCACTTGTTACCTGGTATAGTATATATATTTGAACACGAGTATTTGATGTGCAAATAAAAATTATTCTATTATTTTAATGAAAAATGTAGTAAATTCTTAGTTTATTTTATTTATACGCAATTTCAAATTAGATTTTATTTAGTGTTTGAAGAAAAAAATACATTTAACATCTTTTCATTCTTCTTCTATTTAACATAATATGTTATATGGATTAATATCCAGCGATAAGGTTTGCCAGCCATCCTGAAATATTATTTTTTGATAGCACAAAGAATAATTATGTTGATGTTTATAACATGCAGCTGATCTGCTAGCTACCTCAGTTGCAGAATATATAGTAAGAGTAGTAAGTGTAGTAATTTACGTGTGATTTTGGAATATTCCTTTGTTCTATATGAAACTTGGGCAGGAGGGGTGGATCAGGTTAAGCCATAAACGCCTGGTCACATAAGCTGTTAAACATATTATTATTATGATTATGGCACATATACATAATATAATTCTGTTATTACTTTAACAATATAGCAACAGCTAATACAACATTATTAGTAGGTGTACATAGCATTGAAAGCTACGTGGATGTATGTACAATAATAAAACCTCGTATCCGCCATTACGCTCCGTTATGGCTGTGCAAACAGATGCGCAAGATTGAAATTCGAGTACATGAATTGTTAAAAAAATGTTGGGTACTTGATACGTAATCTCACGTAAATGCTTAATATTTATTAGTACACAATTCAACGGTCGGTGGACTATTTTAATCATTACCCCAAAATATTTTTGTGTTAGTCGATATTACCGGTAAGTCTAACTTCTATGAGAGGGCTTTTGGTGTTGTTGCGCCGGTTACGTGGAATCGCTTACCGGTACCATTGAGAGACAATCAAACTGTCACCAGATTCAGAAGCAAATTGAAAACTGCATTATTAACCGACGCCCTTGAAACGGTCTAGGGACTGTTAAACGGCGTCAAAACAAAATCATCTATAATCATCATATCATTACCCTCTCATTTTGAAGTGAAGACAATCAAAATTTCTGTAAAATAGCAAATTATAAAAATTTGTTACCCTCAAAAATTTCATTTTTACCCCATTTAGGGTAATTTACCCCGGTTTCCCGACCGCTGGTTTACATGATGTAATATAATCAAAACTTTTGCATACATGCACATATCATCAAATATCGAAAATAAACTAACACAATAACAATAACTGTATCAAAAGCAACAATATCTTCAAAATTTATACAATTTTTTTTCAATTTTTTTTCTGGAATGCTATAATTTGTAGATTATTTTTCAAATGAGAAAATAGTCCGAAATTTGTGGTAATCATTACTACAAGACTTTAAATATTTGAATATATATTATGAGACATTATGAATGACAAAATAAAATAATATAATAGTCTGAAAAAATCAATGAAAAAACTCACAATAGTCTTATAATTTCAAAAGTTAAGATTTCATAAAATTGACGCTTTTCAGATTAACTGACTAAAATTCAGAAAAATAAATGTTTGGAATGTAAACAACGAGAAACCGTTGATAACAAATTTCTTTTCACATATTTCAAATTTGTATCCTTGATAATGTTCTTATTTTTTATAATTGAAGATTGTTTAATGTTTTGAAATGATTATTTCTATTGTAGAAGGCAAATGTCGTGTATCTGCTGAACAAATAAATAAAATATAAACGCAAATTAATTGCTGTTTTATAAGAAAGTATTTTACTATTCCAGTACTTTGTATGTATTGGAGTACTTTTTTGCAGAAGTACTTGTAGTATTCATCACGCTACTTTCATATAATTATAATGTCAATGATTTACAACGCGAATGTAAACTTTTTAAGTCCGCGCAGATTATGCTTTTAAGATTTACGATTTGTAATTTACAGGAAAAAACATTATTCTGCAAATTGTATAACGTAATGTACACCTATATTATTATAATTATTATTCATACTCGAAAATACGTATAAGTATTTTGGTAAGTTTGTACCTGTTTTTTAAAGTACCTATTATAATTCAAGTACCTAGGGAATAAAAGTATTTTTTTTTTTAATAATAACATTTGGATATGTTTGAATCTCTTTATTCCTTGGAACGTTCGGTATTCGATTGGTCTCTCACTCTTTTTCGTAAGTTTTCAAGTGTCTTGTGAAAAGCAGGTGTTCGAAAAAATAAGAATATTTTATATCTCAAATTAAGTGATGAGGTTTATTGGCACTCGTCCTGAATGTCTTAGGTTTTTGTTGGCACGGAGAAGACTACTACTCGCGCCATTGAAGTGATATTAGCACATTACGGTGCTGTATAGTTTTTTTTGTCATAACATTACTTGCATGTTTTTAACATGCGGCTTGTCTGCTAGCTACTCCACTTGTGGAATATACAGTGATGGTATAGAGGTAGATTACTTATGTAAACAAACAGAGGCAGTATTATTTACATTGTGTTACCTAGTTAAAAACTTGCTAAGATTCAATATTGATGCATAATATGCACCCTTATTTTTAATACACAGAGGTTTTTAAAGTTCACTTTATTTATTTGTCATATTTTTACGATAAAAACATTTAGAACACACAGATAAAAAAATCAACACATCAATATTAAATCAAAGTGTCTCAGATCAACAGATAAATTAAAATATAATCGATTGTCAGATATGTTATATTGTAGAATAATTCATATGATTTTTGCTGTTAGATCAGTTAGATATACTGATCCTTTGTTAATTGTGTACATTTTTTTTAAACGCAGCACGCCTCGATACAAGGCAACCTAGTGAGGCTGCTGCAACTCATATGTAGCTCTATATTGTCTCAGCTTTTGTATGTTTATTATTGATTAAATAAAGTTATTATTATTTTATCAATTAAAGTAATAGTAATTCAAAACGATGGATGGAGAAAAGACGATAAAGAGGATACAATTGTCTGAAAGAAGGGGTGTGAGTGTGATACATACCTATTACAATTACATATGAAAATCAAACCTTATATATAAAAAAAACTATGCCAAGTAAAAGTGTATGGCTACATTAACGACTATGTATAATATTTTATAATTATATAACAACTCCTTTCATAATATAATACGTTTACTTTCGTGCAGTTTTATTTCCTTACAAAGTTGATAAAAAGTCTACTGTTTGATTTGATGTTACCAGAGTAGGTTTTAATGGCAAATACATAATAATGTACATTGTACATAGTTACATTGATAGAATGATTGTGTTGCCTTCAGAGGAGATAGGTAAATATATTACTTACTTTCCCCTTGCCGTTGACCCGTTCAGTGCATTCAATCCTAATTCCACTCTACATACTTGGGAAGTCTCTGGTTTCTTTTGCTACTATAAAATGTAAAGCTTGTATGTTCTGGACATGTAACACAAAAATGAATCAATTTATCAAAAATCTAGGTACACTTTTACAATGATATTGAAGATAGTACTAGGAATATTACAAGTTGATATTGTTTAAGAGTAAAAAATATATAAATTATTATATTTTATGAGCTTTTTGCTACCGCGGTTTCTGTGGAACGTCCACCATTTACGAGCGATTATGTATCTAAAATTTTATTAATTTATACATAAAATATAATAATTTATACATAGTTACTCTAAAACAATGTCAATATGTCTAGAAATCATTATATTTAGTTAATGCCGAAAATATAAACAAAGTGATATATGTTCTCAAATTACTATTAAAAATTCACAAGATTTTTTTTTATTGTTCTATCCCATGTACAAATATATCAGAATTTGTAATATAGTGATAACATGTGACTGAACAATTACCATAGAGTCTAGATTCATTTCAAATATCTTCACATTATTAAATTATTTATTTATTTATTTTTCGCAAGGAACAAACAGTTAACACAACGAATTTTACAAAAATCGACATTTAATGCAATATAGACTACAAACAAATTATAATTAAAGCTTTGTTGACAAGCAAATAATGTTAGTTACAAAATTTGTATTTTGCGGTCTCTCGATTCGAACTTCTCCACCTCTTAAACTATCGATGACTTTTTAATCTACGGATTTAAATAATATTTAAAAAGTACGAGTGAGCCTTATATTGACGAGATTATTCTATCACAATGAAAAAAGTACGAGTGAGCCTTATATTGACGAGATAATTTTATTACAATGAAAAAAGTACGAGTGAGCCTTATATTGACGAGATTATTCTATTACAATGAAAAAAGTACGAGTGAGCCTTATATTGACGAGATAATTTTATTACAATGAAAAAAGTACGAGTGAGCCTTATATTGACGAGATTATTCTATTACAATGAAAAAAGTACGAGTGAGCCTTATATTGACGAGATCATTCTATTAAAATGAATCCATCACGCCTGCTTTTATTGATTTACTTCTTGCTGCATTCTGATTACAAACACAGATTAACTTTATTTACATTCAAAGTAAATGACATGCATTGGGTAATTTGTCGTTATAGCGCTATTTCTTTCATTGCTAAACCAAAATGTCTTCTAAACTGGCAGAAAATTTGACATAAATTTATAAAACATTTTTTGTACTTTATTCTTTTTTATTTCGTATGTTAGGGCAGCGTCGGGTATTAAATGTTATTCCCTCCCTGAACGGAAACGGTTTACAGTGAAGCACACTCTGTAGTTTAAACAAGAAAATTAAATTTTCATATTACACTACTTCACCGCGCCATTGTTACTTTAGAGCAGTCAGTGCCTAGCTGCTTAGTAGAGTGCAACCAATTTAACTTGACACATGATTTCATCTCATCTTATGTACATAGGTTTCACATACGTGGACAGTAAAATTTCCGATTTCTAAAATAAATTTTAAGGTTTTACTTGTTCTAAGATTTTTCATAGTTATCTGCATACGTTTTTACTTTGTTTTTTAGATAACTATATAAACTGTTATATACCAAAACGGTTTCAGTAGAGACTGTGACCATTTTCAAATGAAATTCTAAAGTAAGTTTATTAGTGGGAGGTCAAAGAGGTTGAGGACAAGTGATTGCTTCAAACATTATAATCAGGTTTTTACTTACTTAATTTTCACTTGAAGATTTATGAGAAAAAACCATCAATGAACAAATTAATTATCATTTAAAGTTCTTAGAAAGGGAAAAAACCTTCACGAATCGGATTAGTCAGTTTTATCTCTGGTTACTTTCACTAATATCAACAAATGCAGCCTCAATATATTTTTTGTTGAAAATATATTTTACTACCTTATAAATCACGCGAGGTGTTTTAATTCGTCAAATGGGCCCTAAAAGTATTGATAAGTATTCTACATTATTGTAGGTTATTGTGTTTGGTAGTTTTTGCCGGCTAGCCCTTCAGGCTGCCCACTATGACATATCCGGTGTGGGCAAGATTTTTTAGCGTAGATATCGAATAAATGGAAGTCCTCAAACTTCTGCGCTATCCAGGTGATCGGTGGGTCTCCTTCAATGTGATTGTTTTTTACGAAGGTCCCCGGGGAGTCTACTCCGGATGACGGGCTTAATGACACAAAACTCCTAGATCCTTGCTCTTCAAATGTTCTAGATCTGAATGTTTCATGTATTTGTATTTGGTGCATTGTATATTAATATCTCTTGCATGTATCGTCATGTTGGTTCCCATAAAACAAGATTTATAAATTAATTTGTGAGTAGTTCGATCTTTGAAAATTTACCATATGTGTATCATCATTGCCCTCAACGCTCTTCTCGGGAGCACAGGGCAGAATGTAGCCTCCTCTATTCAGAGCGACTCTGTGCCAACTGCGTCACCTCTTCACATGACATTTCCTGCGGCGCTCTGATGTCGTTGGTATAGGAACTGTGTATTGTGAAAGAGGGACGTCGGTCACCTCCATATGTATGCATGTATGTATTATGTAAAATCAGACATAGCTGTTTTTGTTACAATCCACTGTCTACTACGTTGTGCAAATTAAATGACTGACATCTAAAGAAGTAGGCTATTATTTATTAAAATGCTAATTACAATAATTTAACTTCTAGATAAAAATATAAGTGTACGTGAAAAGCTAATCATTTAAATGTATTCTTCTACGTACTAACTATTTGTTGCCAGTATAAAAGTGTTGTTTCGTACGAGCTTTTTAAAAGCTATGAATTTTATTTCTCATGAACAATCACAATGCGAGCATAATACCGAGCTATTAAGCTTTAGGAGTTAATAAAATGTAAACATTGTGTTTTTATACTCGATTCATTTTATTAAAAATTTTCTTTAACTTTTATCGGAGTAAATCAAAAAAAAAAAAAATTTTATTTTGATTTATCAATCCAAAATGACACAGTTGTACAAAAAAATGACAAAAATCTTTTGAAACAATCAATTAACCAATCAATACCTCATTACCATAACACAGTAATGTAAAAATTGTTAATGCAAATCATTGATGGAGGACAGTTATTAAAAGTTCATTTTTTTCAGGAGTGTGTTTTTTAGAGGCTGGTTTCTAGCATGAAAAGAATTAGATTTATGATTGATTTATTTGGCGCCGTTTAATGGAGCATCCACCACATCTTCAATATGCCTACCCTATATAATACTTAGTGATTCTTGAAAACGTACTTGTAAATGAAAAATTATTTCAACAAATTTGATATATAGTAGAGATGCACGGATCACTTGGTTAAAACTCAGCATATTTAGTGTTGTTCAGCTGCCAAGTAGGTACTAAGTGAGCGATATAATGAAAAGATTATTGTTTATTAGAAAAATAATGTGTGTTTATTAAAAAAAAAACTTTTAGTTGTGTACCTATTTAATAAAAAAAAATTACAAAATTGAAAGAGGTGTTGCCGCTACGGTTACCGGTGACTCGTTTAAATTTATTTTTGCATCCCAGAACGTTTGTATGGAATAGAATAACTCGTCCGAGAACTCTTTTTGGCAAACATTAAACTGAGTCACACTCGGTACTCAGTTAACTCGGTAAAACTTATTCTCAGCGCATTTCTTATAATATTTAGTTGGTACCCTTAAAACTACATGAGTTTCATCAAAATACTTGGACATTTTTATCTCGTAACTAGTCACTATGTAAATACGAACCAGAGAACTTGGAAGATGAGGACTAGGAGAGCCGACCCCAAAAATGGGATAAAGGCGAGGGCGAAGAAGAAGAAGCAAATTCATTAAATCAAAAACATATAAGTGAACAATTTGAACAAAATAATTCGCTTTCATATTCTTTTTCATTCATAAATTCTTTGCTAAGGTATCTAATAAGAAAGAAATTTGACTTAATTATTTTTGTGAAATCTCGGAGTATTTTTCTCTTCCCACCTTTGTACGTTATTACATTCCGAAAATTGCTTACTAAATTAGATGAGTAAGTATATATGAAAAAATTATATTAACACATAGGTACTTTATATTAGTGCTATGTTATGAGCTACGTAGCTATTTGCTAGAAAATAAAATTCATTCCTTTTCATACGACAATAATTCTTGTCTTTTAAATTATTGCAACACTCAATGACATGAACGTGCTTTATTTTTCTAATAAATTTCTATTTGTTTATTTATGTATACATTAAACGGCTACAAAAGCCTTTGAGATTAGTTGACAAAAATTCAATGTAATAACAATAGACACCTACATAAATTATAACAAAAACAATATCTCATAATTATAACAGCTAAGTATATTATAATTATAGAAAAATATGCATAATATGATACCAAATAATGTCAAGCACCCACACATATGCATTAGCACAATATTTATAAGTACCGTAAGTGTATGAGTACAAAGTAAGCAGAAAAC
The DNA here is from genome assembly GCA_947579605.1 of Athripsodes cinereus. Taxonomy (NCBI): domain Eukaryota; kingdom Metazoa; phylum Arthropoda; class Insecta; order Trichoptera; family Leptoceridae; genus Athripsodes; species Athripsodes cinereus. The sequence goes on from OX388321.1 coordinate 3,020,726, forward strand.
ATGTATCTAAATAATATAAAACAAATAATACGTAATATGAGTTACATATACCCATCACATTCGTATCACAAAGTCCCGCAGCCATGAAACTACGTCATCCGACCCTAAACTAAGTGTTTGCTCCCTGCCATCGTAAGAGTACTGGAGATATGAGTTCAACACGTGGTCTGCTATTTGGTCAAAATCACTTACGCATAACAGAAAGTTTACAAGTCCCCATTGAAGTAGGTGACGCTGTCCATCCAAAGACATTCCTTAGTCTGTTTAACCCTTAGCTACAGTGGTGAATTTTTATAATTTTAGCACAGTGGTGCCGTCTGACAGACGTACAATTCGAAATCTATATAGAATACACTTAATAATAAATTATTATTTTTCTTAGCTAATATTACTAAATATAAGCTATTTGCAAGCACATAATAGGAAATTATTAAATTGAAACAAAGCACATACATTTTAAAATTGATAGTTATTATGAGCTCAAAAAATACGATGAAAAATACAAGTACTTATGTTTTTCGGTTTTTAGCTAAACATGAAACATGAATATATAAAAAAATACAAAATCCTTATCGTAAATAGACTAGTTAATAATATTAAGACATAAAAAAATAATTAATATGAACACACTAAGATTCTGCAAGTACTCTTTACATAAGAGTGTTAGTATTACACTCTTCACAAATTTGCTTGCATCAAGACACATAGGCTTGCAACAAAATCTACAAGTAAGTTTCAGACAGCTAGGACAAGTTTTTCTAATGTTGTTATTGTCACTTTCTTTAAAACCGGGACGAAAATGTGTGTACAGTGAAAAATAAAATAAATAAATAAATATTGATATTTATACATTACATGGTAAAGTAAAGTGACCATATATATATATATATATATAAATAGTGACTCCCTCTTCATTGACCAGTGAAATACTCTTTTGGAGAGGTAGCACGTTAAAATTTATGCAGGTAATTATGTTACAAATGTTTTAATAAATTTCATTCGAAATAGTCCTAATATTTCCTCCATGAGACTCAAAGACATAAAAACATTAAATGCGTGGTGACGACTATTAGACGTATGGATAAAATCACACTATTACTGACCTGACGTCTGTGAGACGTAACTATCACAGCACAGGAACATAACACACACAACGACAACGCATTGACGACTGTTCGATTGGTCACTAGGATACAGAAAGGTATTGTGAGTGAGGGATGGGGATGGGTTGATGGAAGAAAGATATCTAATAATTTCTTAACGAGGTGTCTGTCAGACGTGCACAACTGCGGTAGAAGGTTAAAATATACTAAATTTTTCTGGGAGACGTAAAACCTGGAAACTGTATTATTGAATCTGCAACCAGATTATGGTTTCTCACCGCTGGCCACAGATCTTGGCATCTGTCGTCAATTGGTCGGACACCACTTCCAGCTATAATCCAATATGTATTCCGCGATTGTAGTTGATAATACGGAGGATAAGTTGATCTACATAAATGAATAGGGAGATCTGGATTTTTGATAATTTCTGGTGTTTTCTCTACACAGCACTGGGAGTCAAGATAGAGGTGCTGGTTTCAAAGTGCCACTAATAATTCTCATAGCATCATTTAGTTGGGTGTCATCTTCGCCAGTTGCTCCATAGAAAATGTAATATAAATAAAATTACTGGGGTGTCCCCGAGTGTTAAAATAAAATTCATACCTTTCCATACGACATTCTTACCTTTTTGTCTCTTAAAATTATTTTAGCGTTGATAAGTAGTGCTTATTACATTTTGATATTATTACTCGTGTACAGTACATAAAATGTCTTTATTGTTTTTAAAAAGCGTACCTACATAAATTATTTAGGAAATTATAATGACGAACTACCAACACGCTTTTGATTAATATTATTATTCAACCTGAGGCTTAGTTTAGACTTGTTTATTGTCAAGTCGAGTAGCACGTAAATTTACTATCTCGTCCTTTCCTCGAGTCTGAGGATGGTGGTACCATTGGGATTAGACCCTCTAAATAACCTGTGTGTGTACATAGGACTATGTGTAGAACGTCTAGGACCTTTCTGTTGTTTTCTGGATGATGTCGCTCCGTCTTCGTCCCTCTGCACTGCCTTTTTCATGAGTCCTTCATCATGAGTTTTTCCAAGTTATCTGGCTCTTTTTTCATAATATTTATTTATTTAATACGTACTGCAGGATACGTCTTAAGTATAATATGGTGGACAAGCGATCCTGGATATTGAGCTCAACATTGATGGTCTCGTTAGTTCGTATGACTATCCATGGGATTCACAAAGAACGATCTGCATGTTTCAAATTGTAATATTGTTTTTTTTCCAAAGTACGGATTGAATAATTACAGATTTATTAAAAGTTTATTTCATACCTAAGCATTGAGTATTAATTTATACCAGGTAAAATATCACAATATAGCAATAAACTCACCTTCTGAGTTTTAAAATTTTATAATGTATTGATCGAAGACCTATTGTTTCCTTTTGACTTCTTTTGTTTTGCATTGCTTATTTTATTGACTGTTGCTTGTTAATTAATTATATAAAAAAATTATACAAAAATGTATTTTTGACTATTGCGTCTGTCTGTTTTTGTTATACTGCTAGATTAACGTGTTAAAAGCTCACGTCGTGTGTTGATATAAATAAATAAATAAATAATTGTTAATTTTTGATACTGTATAGTAATTAATATAATTCGAATAACTTAATTGCAGTAAGAATAAAGTGAATAAATAAACTAATATCTTAAAATGACTTGGCTTAGTAAATTATCTGATAACTTGACTGTCGACTAAACAATGCTTACAAACATATTTCCACCTTTGACGTCGATGACTTGAAAACAAACAAAATTCCTCCAGCATCCTTTACCTCTTCCTGTAAAATATTTCAACGGCCATGATGTTTTGATCAAAGTCAAGCGAATGCTTTTGTGGAAATTCTTGTACACGTAAAACTTAATAATTATTTATGTTACAATATTGTATTTTATATTATTACCTTCCTGCCCAAAATTAACCACAACAGAGTGTACGTGACTCTTTGCAAGTACCTGCTCGATAAAATGAGGTCAAAGATGAAGGTTAGTTAGAAGAAAAGGTATTTATATGTACATTCTCTCGAATTGAAACGAAGATGACTACAGAAAGTTTCAGACATTTATTTTAGTTATTAAATTGCTACATAATAACAAAATAAATACGTTCATTATTATCATTTGTTGATTGATGTTCACTGAGACTTTAATAAAATTAAAAATGGGTGGCAAGCTTCACCGCTGGCATTCGACATTAAAATGTTTCATATTTTTTTTTATGAACTATCTAGAGTTAGTTAGAAGATATCGCTTCTGCGTTAAACTCACCCATTGTATAATATCATTATTATTTTATCAACTTTTTTAATAATCCTGTAGTTGCCTTTGTTCTACATATATTGTGCAATAAAGATTATTGTTATTGTTATTTTTATGCACCCCTACAAATTAACTAAAAACACGACACAATATTCTCCACTTTGCATAAAAAAGATAATTTTTTCAGATTACGGTTTTTTTTTCAAAGTCTAGTTGTACTGTTACTGACTACCCCACATGTGGAAATTGCCGTTTTTCTATAGAATAATAAAAAAAAACATATTTTCTGGAATCGTAGGGTAATAGGTACACCCAGCCATCATAGTAAAATATGATTTCAAGTATTTGAAATATAATTTATAAAAAAACTATTTGGAATTATAGAACTTGATAATATTGAAAAAGCTTGTCAGCTGGCAGTTGAAAAACAACAACATCTGACAACCGTTTTCTATATAAAACTTTTTTTGTTGATCCTCCTTTTTCTCAAAACAAATTGAAGCCTTGCGTAATAAATTATATCGTTCTTTTTTGAGTAAATTCAATCAAGCCTCGCCACGATGTGCCATACTATGTGAGATAGAATTGATTGAATCTTATAAAAGGTGGGAAAATTTGTCTTAAAATACGTTATTTTGTTATCTAGGACCACGTTTTTTTTATTATTATTTTCCCCATCCACTTTCTCGAGGTCTGTCAATTCCAAAAAAAAGATATATAAAATAGAAAGAGACTTTTTATAAGATGAAGGCGTCCGAATGTATTTTATTTTATTTGCGTTTTGAAATATATTATCATTTTAAGCAGTTTAGGAATAGAATTTTATATGATTTCGGAACTATTCACTTTATTTTATATGGCTTTATAGGAACTATATGGAAATACAGAATAAATACGAGGGAAGTAAAAATATTGCAAACAACAGGAGTATTGATATACTTAAATACAAAAAGACACAGCCCATTGATCTTTCTTTGTATTTACTATCTAATTGTAAAAACAAAAAGACAATCAATAAAAAATGATAATATAAATATATTTTATTATTCAATGAATATTTTCCTTGATATAATCCGTGGTCTTGTGCATTATGCTGATTTTGGGTTTCAAAAAATATTCCTACAATATAATATTATCTAAGTCGTCTGTGAGTTCGTCAGCAGCCTGAACGTAGAGTCTCGGCCTCATACAAAAGAGGTGTGCAGTTCGATCTCGAAGTGCCGGCAAACTCCCCTTTCAAGGCACAAGTTTTTGGCTTATTGTGAAAGATGTTCAAAGTTGTATTTAGAGTTGTAAAAAACCCAGATATTTTAGAGTAGAGCTTTTGTATGTAATCATGCAAGCTTTTATCTACACAGGTTTTTAATAATCTAAAGCTTACAAATACTCTAGCAATTTTATTCGTAAATTTTGTGACTTTATTTTTTTAATATATTTCCTTCTGCAATTCAAAGACTGCGCCTTTATTTTAATATTCGAACATTAGTTATTAATTTTTTTAGTTTTCACATAAATAATACTTAAATACCCTACTTTAAACCTTGTAATGTCAAAAACAGTAAATTAAATGAAACTAAAAAAAAACCTGCATTTGATCATCGAATTTCTACTAAATTTAACCCATATCCTGTATTCGTCAATCTCTGACTTCTCCACCATCATATTTTTCATCTTTCATTCTTTGTCTCAGATCTTTATGAACATATTATAGTCTGACATATCTTTTTTTAATATACCAACATGAGCGGTACGTTAATATTAATATAAAGGAAATTATTTTCATATGAAGCACCCATGTCATTCGTCTTTTGACGAAACGGAATTTGTATGAACCGGATGGAAATGAGTAAAAAGAATTTTATTATCTGTCATTTTTTACTATAAACGTAATAAGGCGTTCTTCAAATTTTGAGCAAGTAGGTATTAAACTATTATTTTTTTCTATAAAAGTACTCAAACATATGTGTAAATAACCTAAATCCATAATATTACAGCATATCTCAATAACAATAAGTAGTATTATTCAAAATGGTTGGTTTAGCTCATGGATAATGAGGTTCAGTGTCTTAATCAACTGAATCTTTTACGAATACCTTTTACAATTCGCTCGAAAATTTACAGAAAAGGAAGGGATGCCTCTTCTTTTCAGGGTAGGTAACGAGGCAATATTTTAATTAAATGTTTTATGTAATAAACTTTCTTTCATATAAGTTCAAACAAAAAAATAAAAACATTAAGAATAAGAACAGGAAAAACTTAATTAGAAATATTTTTCAAAGAAGTTAGACAAAAGCTTTAACACAAACTTTCTTCTCTTTGACTGAATGACAACGGTACTGAAAATGTTATAATTCAAAAACTTTTGTTACATATTGAAAATAGTTACGAGAAATACGAGGAATTCAATAGGAACTTATATATTTATATGTTATTGATTTTACTTTCTATGTTATTTAAATGGCAAAATTAAGCACCACATACAATAACTTAATGCTTTTTTTTATCCTTTTTTCAGGACGTCCTGATCAAGTTCACAATTGCAGCATAGTCAACATATCCATGAGCTCATTCACTATACGCTGCGCCGAAGGCTTCAACGGAGGACTACCGCAAACGTTCCTGTTAGAAGTTCGAGAGACCAACTCACAGGTAAAGAATTAAACATCTTTTCAAATTCCTGAACTATATGACTCTCAACCGCATTGCGAATCTTTTAGGCCGTCTTCACATTCATTCATACAATTCATCACGCAGGCACATAGTTTTTTCACAATCCACTCACGTTCTTACTTTATTTATTTTAAACACACACACATTGTTTTCTATAGTTAATAACGTAAATAATAGTTTTTTTCACATTTTGTTTCGTTCTAAACTCGTTTGACATATACATGGATATAATACAACAAAGCATGCATAAACAATTCACACAGATCGAGATAGTCCCAAACTATCATATGAATCTTGTACTATGGATACCTAATAACGCGACTATATACATATAAACAATATTCTTAACACATATACCTACATGTAACACCCAGACCCAGGTCAATTTGGAAAAGGTCATGCTTCATTTTGCCCTGGCCGGAAATTGAACCTGGGACCTTGTAATTCAAAGACAGGAGCATTGTCTCAGCACCACACCGACCGTCTTCATTCACCGACAAATTGCATTATTTTTCTATTCAGAAGAAATGAATTGTGTGAAAATTCAATGAAATATTAATCAAATTAATTAGCGGATAATTAGCAGATTTTTGGTTAGCTGGGAGATATTGCCTCCAGGCAATAAGCTCGCCAATTGCTCATGTTTTTTTCTGATCAATAAAGTGTTATTATTACTTTAATATTTTGTTTGATTTTGTTGGCACTAACTATGTGGTAATCACGAAACATTTTTAATTAAAGAATTACTTAATTATGTACTACAACCACTTTAATTTTTTAAAACTAGTTTTAGTATAACACTCGTCAATGACGCATCTGAGCGTTGAAACCGGTAGTGTTTTTAAAAAATTAAAGTGGTTGTAGTACATAATTAACTAATACTTTAATATTTACTAAATATGTTTTCTCTTCAACCAGGCTATGAAAGTGAACCTGAGTTCTGCCGTTCCTCGCTTTGCCGCCAACGGTCTGGAACCAGGACACCATTATCTAGCAGGCATATTTGCCTACAATCCCAAAGGAAGGAGCGAACCCGTGATGATCCAAGCTTCAACACTGAGACTACCAGAGAAGCAACTCACTGCCAAGAATGAAATGGGTAAGTTGAGAGTTTATTGTTCGTATTATTTTATATACTTCTAACGAGCATATGTTTACAAAAATGAATTGGTTGACAGCTTGATGGCAGAATCTCGGGCTTTCAATCAAGAGATCCCGAGTTCCATTGCACCCGCTGCCAACTAACTCACTTTACATAACAACAAATGAATTTCACTTACTACGAGGGTGTCTTGATTGTATTTGGATTTACTTCATATCCAGATTTTTCTATAAAAAAAATACAAATTATCATTTAAAATAAGAAAGGGCGCAATATGATATCATCAATTTGTAAAAGATTTCCTAACATTCCCATAGATCTGTCAAAAATGATTTTGGTATCGGAGCACAGATTCGTTTTTTTTTTTTAATTTATATCTAGTCCATTTTTTGACAGTGCAAGTTATCTGTCACCCCTTATATAACATAACATAACATGTATAGACAATTCACACAGACCGAGCTAGTCCCAAACTAAGATATGAATCTTGTATTATGGGTACTAACGGTAATATGGCTCACCCCTTTTTTCAATTTAATATGAACATTTAAATAGTTAAGTTTTCAATAGTAAAAATTAAAATCAATCAATAATAACAAAAGATTAACATACATATTTAGAAGGGAAAATATGTATGTTAATCTTTTGTTATTATTGATTGATTGATCTGTATTTAGAAGGGAAATCACGAGTAAGAATAGAGGACTCCATTTCGGAACCATTCAAAGCAGAGAAGGATGCATACTTTCGCCCAAGCTCTTTAATCTTTATGGAGAGAGCATTATGAGAAGAGTCCTAGATGGTTGGAATGGTGGTGTCACAATAGGAGGACAGAAGATATGCAATCTCAGGTTTGCGGACGACACTACCTTAGTCGCGTCAAGTGTGCAGGAGTTAGCAGAGTTGTTTCGTCGTGTGGAGATTGAAAGTGAAAAGATGGGACTGAAGATCAACTGGAGGCACATTGCAAGAAGAGAGCATGACAACCTAGAAAAAGTGATTATGACTGGGGTTGTAGAAGGGAGGAGAGGAAGGGGCAGAGTGCCAATAAGATGGAGCGACCAAATTAAGGAGGCCACACAGAGCTCACTTCACGGGGCCTTACACATGGCAGAGGATCGCTCAATATGGAGACAGATGGTCTACAGAACGAGGCATGATGGTCACGATCCTCAGGATTGAGGGACCGACAGAAATGATGATGAACATACATAAGTACTCAATTAACAATTAATACTAAACCACTTTATTAAAAGCATAAATGTACTTTACTTAATATTCTAAATATTTTTGTTTGTAATAAATACTCCCTCAAAGCACAAGCTCTGCTCAATTTTGAGGGAAAAATAGATACTTACTATAAAAATTGTATAATCGTGTTTATTGTATTTATTTATTTAATGTGTTTATTATTGTCTCCATAAAAATATGTCTCTAGAAAAATCTAAAGAAATGCAAAAACTACGCTTAAAATTAAATTCGTCTTTAAAAAGTAAAGAAACCAAGCAAAGTTACTGACCGTCATAAGCCAGAGATGATAAAATTTGATATAAAAACAGTGATTTTCATATTATTTTTAATACCATTAAACACATTCGTGATACTTATAATAATAATAATAACAGTGATATCTTCAAGAGTCTTTCATAAGAGGAACGGAGTGAATAAAAAGGATTAGCGGTGATACTGCTGGTTGGTGTGTCTGCAGTAGTAGTAGAGGTAGTGGTGGTTCTGTTCTTGAGAAGATCTTGAAGGAAATTAATCTGTCTTAAGATAGATTTAGATATCCACCACATACATACATGATGTTAGATTATATGCGGAAAGATTACAAGTCGTAGAATTTCGTACTTATATTTGAGAAGTTTGTTTTAAAGTTTCATGTGTATCAAATGCTATTAAATACAGTTTGGTTTATCAACCATTAGTAATTATTGTTGGAAATTCATTATTATATTTGACCTACGATTTAATTAGGATAAAAAGTAAGAACATATTCAATGTGAAGGCATTTTTTATAAGAAAGCTGGTGTCAGCTCAAAAAAAAAATTTTTACGTCTTTTTTCTTATTTCTATAAACTTTTTCTAACTCACATAGCATCATAGTCATTTTTCTGTACAAAATATTAACTGATGTAAGATAATTTGTTCTTTTAATGCCGTTTTAAGATATTTCGAAAATCTTAAGGGCATCGATAAAAAGGTGACTTACATGTGCTTCTAAAGTGATATTCCTCTGATACATACAGTGTGCCTTTTAACTTGCTTCTACTCATTCCTTCGATTCAAATTTCATTCTCTTGATAAAAGGGTTTGCCAATCGAATCAGATTATCCAATTCATTTTATACATTACCTACATTTGCTAAAATTTACATTGAAGAAAACTGGACACGATCGCTTTGTTAGCATGCAGTGTAATTTTCTATGCGCTGTCAGTCTGTTTTTGCGGTGGAAGTCAGAATGAGCGTGTTCAGTGTTGCAATATTGTAGAAGTTGTAAACCAAGTTGCTACTTACAGTATGGAAGCAGTAAAGTTATTATCATACAATGTCAGCTTTATTTGTCTGCAATACGAAAAGGTCACGGAGAAAGGATTTCTTGGATCCATATATCTATTATCTTCCATCTACCAATTCAATTTAGATTCAAAAACTAACATTAAGGGTATCCCACCACTTTCCCCTGGATGTTTAAAAAGCTGAGCTCCTATGTCATCCAGACTAAACGAAACATAAAGAAAAATTCAAAAGGAGGACTCAGGGTTTGCCTTTAGGGTTCCCCTCAACAAAATTCCCCCCTAAATTACAACCCTTGATGTCCCTTGGATGTTAACTACATACTGTGTTTTTTTTTCAATTTATCTTGCACGAATCATAATTATGTAACTTGTTCGCTCTGTACGGTTGTGAGGTGGATCTCTCTTTCCAATGTTCGCTCTGTTTCGATAAAAATAAGACATTCATAATGGTAACATACATTACCGCTGCCGAATTTAAGATGTTATATGTCATTTCCTTCTTCTCAGTCCACTCCCGTTCATTCCTGGACAAAGGTCTCCTCCATTTCCATCCACATCATTCGATCCTGCGCCGTTTGCATCCAGTTGACCCCAGCGTGTCTAGTGATAATATCATCCCCTCGCCTCATTGAATATGTCTTATTCGCAAAGATATCAACTCAAATATATTATACTGATTACTACAACTACTATATCATCACGGAATATACCACAAGTGGGGTAGCCAGCAGACCAGCTGCATATAATAAACATGCCAGCTCTCCATGCCAATATAATATCAAGACATTCAGGATGGGTGGCAAACCTCATCACTGAATTTAAGATGTAAAATGTCTTATTTTTTCAAACACCTGCCTTTTACAGGACACTTGGAAACTTACGGAGAAGAGTGGGAGACCAATTCTTTACCGGGAGCTACACGGGATAAAATTCTGATTACCTCCTCCATAATAAGGATTTGAAATAAAAATTGGAATAATAAGTTCCAGTGCCGAATTTCTCACAATAATTGGGAATCCAATTACATACCTATTTATTTCATGTGAACAACACCCTTTCTATGCCATTAAAAGAAAATTAATCAAAAATCTGGTTGAACTTTGAGGTCTCAATTAATAAGTTTTTCCTGATTTATAATTTATCACAAATAGCAAAAACTGATAAAAAGTTAAACTCGTAATTAAAGCTCGCTACAAAAATAATACTCCAAAGCTTCACATAAAATAATAACATTTGATATTCCGAGTGTATTTATTTTGTTAAAGTTTAAATGTCGTATTATTAAATTTGTCAAGTCCTCCACTATGGCTCGTATCATTTATTTTTAAACACTGAAAGTAATAATATCCGTTTTTCTTCTTTCATAAAAATAATATCTTATAAAATATTGTGTTGTTCTTCTTCTTCTTCTTCTTTTCTAGACAACACTGCTTGACAGTATTATCATTAACAAATGGAATGGCAGCTCACTCGGTGTTGCAATTTTTCTAAAACGTTTTTCACACCGAAACCGACTCGTGCTACTATCACTTACCCTGTCAAGTGAGAGAAAAAGTGTAACATACATACATTGGTCGCTGCAACGTGCTGCAGATATAAATTTCTTTATATTGTTTCAATTTATATAACATGAAATTTACCGATTTATTTTTCTGTGTTTGATTTTTGAAATGTGGCTGCTGTGTTTCTTTCAAGTTGAATTAAGTTTTGGTATAATATGTTCATTTATTGTACTATAGGTACTATGTATACTAATATCAATTTCTCATGCACACACGTCGGCTCCTCTTACTCAACACGGCCGTCCTTGAGAATTTGATTCACGTTATCAAGCCACGTAGTTCTCGGACGCCCGCACTTTCTCACACCCTTTCTTTCAGACAAGTATGTATATAATGGTACAATATGTTGATTTATTTATTTATCATTAGGTGTACAACAAGAATTATAAAATGGATAATATATTAAAATATTAAATGAAATGCAGTGTCAAAATTATCACTATATGCGTATTGATAAGAAAAATAACATACTTACTAAAAAATAAATATAAATTCTGGGCTAATAGAAGGTGTTAAACTCTTTTCTACAAGTTTTCGAGTGCCCTGTTAAAGGCTGGTATTCATATAATATCTACTAAACTATACGTTAAACATATCCCGCAAGTGGGGTAGCCAGTAAACCACCCGCATTTAATAATAATGCAAGCTGTCTTCTCTGTGACATCAAAAAATTAAGATATCCAAAAAGGGTGGCAAACTCATCGCTCAATTCAAGAGGTAAAATGTCTTTAATTTGCCTTTTATGAATGCCAAGATACTCGAAAACTTGGATGAAGTTAAAGAGCAAATATATTTTAAAATTCAAATTAAATTTATTTTTTAACATTTGTTAACACATTAAATATATACATTTAACACATAAAATCTATTATACCCTCTAAATCACAAAAATTAGTAGGTACTGTTTTACTAGTCTAAAGTAAAATCATAATATACATAGGTCAATGATTCAATAAACATAAGAAAAAGAAGGCATGTAAATAAAAAGTGTTTGAAATATGTTATAATAATGTAGATATCTGTATATTTCTAGGATACTATAATACTTACATTCAATATACGAGTTCTACAAGAATGTGTAATAATGAAAAAGGAAAAATAGCTCTATAGAGCTATTTTCGTAGATTTACGTATGAGAATAGGTACCTACTATTTATTATAAATATGTATATTATTTTGATATACTTATACATAATATTAATATTATATCCTCGATATTTATTCCTTATAAATTGCTAGGAAGTGAAAGTGTATGTATGTATAATAATAATAATATTTGGACGAATCACAACTGGGTAAATTAACCGGACGCGTCTGATAGTACTACGATGATAATAATGTAGGAATGTATGTAATAAATGGACCCTTTCATTCAGAAGTATCCTATATAAATGATATTTTTTTCAGCCGATGGTTTTTGGTGGAAGTTCATATTAAGTTAATTATAAATAATAAATCAAGATCAAGAAGGAATCTGCTTTATCTTAAGATCAAAAAGGAATCTACGTTATCTCTGGACAGGCCGGCCAGTGCTTCACCGGATCTCGAGAGATGGCGACACTAGTACCAAAATTATAATACCATGACAACTGCCAGTCGTCTTTTGCATTTAGCTCCTCTAGATCTCTGTTGATGTCATCTAATAATCTTTGTCATGGTCTGCCTAACGGTCTTCTGCTCTCGGGTAGGTATACCCCGCAGAATACCTTTAGTCGCCCTTTCTTCTCCGGATCTAACAATATGTCCAATCCATGCCAATCTTCTGGATCTGATGAATATGAAGAAGTGATGCTGATATCTACCCTTACGGTCCTGAAAGGGTTAAATTTGTTTTCTTTTCTTGTACCATGCGGTATGATTAGAGTCTAGCCAACTCCCCAACTAGTATCTGACGCATTTTTATAAATAATGTGAAAAGGTGTTTTACAGCTAAATGTGTGAACACTTTTCTTTTTATCTACCTACCGTCATCTCTCTTTCTGTCTCTCGTTTCTTCCCTCCTTTTCATTCTTGTCTGTGAAGCGAGCTTCCTTTAAAAATTGTTCGGACCGAGTTATTGTTGCCATTACATATTTCCTGTTATATTATTTCATACATGATACGTTATTACGTACTATTAGATAATATAACAATGACAACACTTTATTCTATAAAATAATGTACATATAAAACAGGGACAATATATCACCAATGTGGATAAAATTATGTTGCAGCAGCCAAACTAGGTTGCCCTGTATCGAGACGTGCTGCGTGATGAAAAAAACCGAACATAATGATTCAATTAAATAAATTCAAATTCAAATATTTTTATTGAGACAATAATAAACAGATTAAATATAGATATACAAAAAACACAATCATGCAATTCTTTATAATATCTTTTTTACTCTCACAACTGAGCAGACTTCGTTTTTTGAGGGATTATACGGTTTTTACTAATATTCAACAAATTCGACTATACTTATATGTATAATGAGTTACAATCCATTGGATTGGTCTGCAACGAGTTTGGTTTTTCTTCTCCATTCGTCTCTTTTCTCAGCCAGTCTTTTCAGCTCTACGTATGAGCCACAGTTCATGTCCCTCTTCAGTTGGTCCATATACGCATCTCTTGGTCGGCCTCTGCCATTTATCCCCTCGTTCTTACCCTCCGCGATGGCGATGAGTAGTCCTGGGTGCCTGATGTTGTGGCCAATCCAGTTAGCTCGTTGTTGGCCGATTCTCTTAAGAAGTTGCCTTTTTTCGCCTCCCCTGGTTAATACTTCTTCGTTTTCGACGTGTTCTGACCAATGGATCTTCAGCATGCGTCTGTAGCACCACATCTCAAAGGCCGCCAACCGTCCGCTTTCACTCTTGCTGATGGTCCACGTCTCACAGCCATAAAGCAGGCTGTGTGACTATACTTATCCATAATGAATATCACACACATCTAACATCTATATATCAAACAATTTACCATATACAAAATAAATAAAAATAAACAACAAACTAACTATCAACATCATAATCATTGGATTTTATATTTATACACCAATAACTCTAAGGTTTGTACATTCACAGAGTTTGATTAATAGTCGTGTAAGTATTACAATTAATTATTAAGAAAAAATAAACAGTGTCGTTTTCAATACATTTTTGTGTATTCGCGAATGAACCATCGAATTAATGAATGAATGTTTATTGGCACTCGCTTTTATTGCAGTTCATTATATTTCTTAGAAATAATAATAATTATACACAATAATTGTGTGTTTGAAGTAGACACGACAGCGAGAACAAATGATAATAATAATAATAACTCTATCAAAGAACAGATGGCATCAGAAACAAATGACATAGTGAGAAGTTTCAACACAAACAAGTGAACAAACTGAGAAAGTACATAATAGTTCTTATTGGGAACAACAACTTACTTAAACAATAGTAATAATAATAATAGTAATAGTAATATAATAATGATATAATCCGAATAGTAATAATGGGGATACAATCATATTATTATTGTTGTGTATCGCCTTTATAGACACTGCCAACTATCGTGAAACTAGTTAGAACTTTGTCGCCTTAAGTTCACTATACCGTTTACAACACTTCACGTTTCCTCAATACTGTTTCAATTTCAATTATTTTATCTATTCATGTCATCCCGACATCTTCCACTAGTGAGGTAGTCAGCGAACTAATTGCGCTTGTAATAAATATGCAAGTTGTCCTCCTCTTCCTGACAATAAACCGGCCACGTGGTGCAACGGCTATCGCAGTCGACTTGCATCATCGAGATCCTGGGTTCGATTCCCAGCTGGGTCGCGAAGTTTCGTAAGGAATTTTCGCAACCACGGTTTGGAAAAGAGTTGTCCCAGCAAAATTGAGTCAGCACTGCACGTAAGTGATAAGTCCGCCAGCTACATATTCTGATATCTGTTAAAAAAGTGTTAAAAAAAAATTAAGGGCATTTTGGATAGGTACCTCATCGCTGAACTGAAGATGTTGAATGTCTTAAAATGTTGTGTTTTGCAAATGCTCATCTTTTGCAGGACATTCGAAAATTTACAGAAAAGTGTGGGATGTACCTATTGTTTACCGCCAATTTGACGAAATGTGAAATTTCTTTACTAATTCTGGCAACAATAGTATATTGTGTATCTGTTTTTGTATCCCGTAATTGAATTTAATAAGTTTACATTTGAGTTTCTAAAGCTCTGTATATCTAAACCATCACAGCATTGAGAGTCAGCAGATTAACCACATGTAATAAAAATGAATATATTATTTTCTGTGCCATAAAAATCAAGACATTCAGGCTATATGGCAAAACTGTTTGTTTCTGAAAAGAGCATTTCGCCCCAGGTTTTTCAGAATATCCTGGAAGGATGATTGGATGCCATCCATATAGTGAATGACGTCCAATCAAAGTCTTATTATAACTTATAACCGATGCGGACTGTCTGAAAATATACAATGAAATCTATAGGGACATTATGTCAAATGCATTAAAAAAAAGCAATGATCAATTTTATTAGATTCAGGCATAATTATTTATTTTTAACTAAGCCAACCGCCTTCTAACACCACTTCTAAAATCATTCAAATGTCTCGGTAGTCCCTCGGAAACTTCAAAAGTCAAAACTTCGAATGTAACTGCAAAAGACAGCGAGAGAGTATGTAGGTACTAACAATTTGACAAAATATATTTATTGAGTATTTTAACAATTAATTTTACGAATTAACAATTTTAACAATTAAAAAAAATACTTTTGAATTGAATTCTCTAGTTTATCGAAGAGTAACTAAGAAATAACTAGGAGTATCAATGAATAACTTTTAAATGGGTCAAACTAAAATCATTTTATTTTGTTCTGAAATAAAATAATGATTGAAGCATTTTACAGTTTTCAAATTCATTTTAAGTGGTATGAATGTTAGTGATGTGAATATATAATATTTTTTCATACCGAGTACCGAAGGATAATTCAAGCAAAATATCCGTTATTGAATAACGGATATAACTATTACTGGTTCCAGAAAATGTGAACATTCCTTTGTTAAGGTCTCGGTTTTCGAAATATGGTGATTTCACTTACAGTCCAAATTTCTATCCTCCTGTCGTCAGATTATCAAAATCGTTAGATGATCAGATTCCCGAATTGGGTATATTTTACGTTTTTACCACCCATTGCCAAATTTTAAAAATATGTAGTATGGCAATTTTAAATATTTCTCGATCTATTCGGTTTCGTTAAATAATAAATATTTCTGTTACCTTATTTTGTGTAGTGATTTATTTAAAGTAACGGGTACCTACAGACTACATACCGGTAACCAAAGACATTCTGATTTCAACAAATAACGGGTATTCGATAACGTATAGTTACTGGAATTAACATCACTTTAATATCTCATATTTAAATAAATAAAAAGGAAATTTAGACATAGCCTACCAGGTATGTCTTAAGTTGAGATTAATTACCTTAACGTTGGCTTTAAGTTTCAAAAAACCTCATCTCTTTGCACAAGGGAGATCTCTCAAATACAGGTAAAACGTTAGAAAAATAGTTGTTCGTTATTTGTTACTACGACGGTACATAATATATTTCGCTATCGCATCACTATCATCAACAAAGACTGCAATTTTTCTTTTCAAGTTGCAATAAAAGAATCCATAGATATGCGAACCTGTAATTGATTTAATTTTATACGTAGGTACTAGATTGCGATTTTCACGGTGCACATTTTATTGTACAGCTCCTATTATTATATTTCCCCTTTTTAAATGTTAAAAAGTATTCGTAAGATTTTCTCTTGTCTAATAATGTTCAGTGGCGTTTCCATTTAATCAGAAAACTTCATTGGGCCTTGTTATATTTGGTGGTGAAAAAGATCGCTGCAAAATAATACCTACATGAAGATTTTATTTATTTATTAACTATTTTATTAAATTGCATTTCGTCCCTTCATCATAACTTCAAAACGCCAACATTAGTTACATGAGAGCAATTTGAAAATTTCAAAAGTTTCAAATCTACGGTATTACTGGTTACATGTGAATAATAACTTCATTGGTACAATATTTCTGCACTAGATGAAACATGTGTGTTGTGTTTACATTTGTACCAATATCTTCAAAACGAGAAGACCTTCGAATATTTTAATGAAAAAACAAATATATTTTTTTTTATTGTGGAATTCTACTACCTAAACACTGACACCTCGAGATCGAAAATTATGGAAAAGCTATGAAGAGGCAAAAAGGAGTGGAGAGAAGAATGCTAGCAGTAACACCGACACCATGAATATATCAGAGTATTTCCTTACTCAGGAACAAACCAGAAGATCTACAAACAAATACCAAAAGGACTTTTCATAAATTTGATGGGCTCGACAGTTTCATAACCCCAGGGCCAACCTATATAGAACTGCCACTGCTCAATATCAGTAGGTACGTTCTCAGTCAAGCGGGCGACACGAGCGTTTCCATTTCAAGCGGATACTGTCTCGGTAATTTCACACCTCGAAGATTTCCAATAATGATAACTTTTATACCGTGGAAATAAAATGTATTATATCATGAACTGAATCATAATGATTATTATTATATTATTATCGCAATGCAATGCAATCAGGTCATTAATAATAATATTATTATTTCTTAACTTATCCTTAACTTACCATTATATTTTTCCTATTCAATATTGTGTTAATAGTGTCATAGAAGGCAGGGATATGCATTTGATTGTGTTGTGGAATAAGTAATCTCGTTTATATTCCCCTTTTCCTACCATACCTACTAAGAATAAATCACAAAATACACTATGATTATTATTTTTATTAAAATGACACCATGTTATTCTACTGAGACCATTAGTTTTCAGTCAATGCGATCCCAAAGGATAATACCTTAAAACCACCACAACTACCACTGCTAGAATAGGATCACGGGGTGTATATATGTGGCAAAAAAGAAATAAGTATGACATTCAGGATGGGAGGCATGCCACATCGCTGGATTGTACGTGCTAATTTTCTGATACGTAAGGTTTTACTTTATAACTCGCCTGGTACTATCATCATGAATGAATGAATAATTTTTTTATTTGTTTATATATTCATTATTATCTGTTCATTGATTACAAAGTAAACATTCAAATTAGATACAATCGATATACCTAGGTACAGAGGGCGAGTTTATCGCAAATATCTTTTACATGTCATAAAAATGTAATATTAACAATGATCGGTATGCCTCGCCGTTGAATTCTTTTATTTATTTTATTTATTTACAAATATTTACGGCCAAAGCCTTTAACATGTTAAACCTCTGTATACATACAAAACATGTAAACAAAGGAAAGATCTGTTACAAAAAAGACACAAAACAATTAGACTAAAGAAACGAAAGTTTTACAGACAATATAACATTAATGATGTTATAATAATAAAAAAGATACAAAATTGTTAAAAAAATCTTGGTAAAGACATTACAAAGAGAAATCAAAGGTATATAAATGTCAAATAAAGTAAAAAGTCAATTAGTTAAAAATTTGGTCAAGACATTACAAAGAGAAATCAAAGTGGTATAAAATTGTCAAATATAGTAAAAAGTCAGTTAGTTAAAATTCATTAGTTAAAAATTTGGTCAAGACATTACAAAGAGAAATCAAAGTGGTATAAAATTGTCAAATATAGTAAAAAGTCAGTTAGTTAAAATTCATAAGTTAAAAATTTGGTCAAGACATTACAAAGAGAAATCAAAGTGGTATAAAATTGTCAAATATAGTAAAAAGTCAGTTAGTTAAAATTCATAAGTTAAAAATTTGGTCAAGACATTACAAAGAGAAATCAAAGTGGTATAAAATTGTCAAATATAGTAAAAAGTCAGTTAGTTAAAATTCATTAGTTAAAAATTTGGTCAAGACATTACAAAGAGAAATCAAAGTGGTATAAAATTGTCAAATATAGTAAAAAGTCAGTTAGTTAAAATTCATTAGTTAAAAATTTGGTCAAGACATTACAAAGAGAAATCAAAGTGGTATAAAATTGTCAAATATAGTAAAAAGTCAGTTAGTTAAAATTCATTAGTTAAAAATTTGGTCAAGACATTACAAAGAGAAATCAAAGTGGTATAAAATTGTCAAATATAGTAAAAAGTCAGTTAGTTAAAATTCATTAGTTAAAAATTTGGTCAAGACATTACAAAGAGAAATCAAAGTGGTATAAAATTGTCAAATATAGTAAAAAGTCAGTTAGTTAAAATACATAAGTTAAAAATTTGGTCAAGAACATTACAAAGAGAAATCAAAGTGGTATGAAATTGTCAAATATAGTAAAAGTCAATTAGTTTAAATTCATAAGTTAATAAAAAATTGATAAAAAAAAATTATATAAAAAATTTCAAATAATAGAGGTAATAGAGATAATAATAATTCTTATTCAAAATGGCGTTTAATAAATAGCTGCCATTTACAATATGCTCTATAGCAATGGTTCCCAAAGTTGACTGGGCTCCGACCCATCTAACAAAAACTTCCAACCTTGAGACCCACCTTTTAGCTGCCTTAGAGAAAAGAGGTCATAAATATTGGTAATGCTCAGATTCCTTAGTAGTGAGTCATGGAACAACTTAATGCTCAGGGCCGCGACTAAATAGTTTGGGAAATACTGCTCTAAAGTGTATGTATTCTAGAAAGTTATATTATATATTCTTCTATGATATTTCACCTAAGTACAATAATTTGTGAAAATAATATAATGAATGTTTTGCGAGTAGAAAAATGTCCATTATTTGATAAGACTTTTGAATTCTTAAAGCAGTCATAGAATAAGAGCGACATGATGTTTAATTAATTACGACTGTATTTTATTATGAAATTAAAAATGTCTCTGGTATAAAAGAAAATTACCTACAGCTTCGTTGCATCCTTCTAGGCATTTATACAGAGTGTAACAAATAGCGTGTACTTTCCACTTATGAACTGCAAAAAAACCTGCTGTACTTATTTATAAAAGTAATTATTCTATAAACCAAAAACTTGTCTACTTTATGCATTTCTTTTATAAAAATGATAAAATGAAATGTTTAGAAATGTTTGTGTACCTACTGTTTTTATTTTTGGCAGTTTCGATATTAATTATTTTGAGGAATCATTATCTAAATTACTTGCAAAGTATTGGATGGTTTTGGGAAGAAATAGTATAAGTTATTTTAGAAGGATTAACTATGTAACAGTTACGAGACATTTTGAATGTTTTTTTAAGTATTCTACAATGCACATCCGTTACTTAATAATTTATTATAATCGCGATCGATTTCAGTAAACCTATACCATTGACGAGCGATATAACTAATGTCGCTCGTCAATGGTATAGGTTTACCGAAATCGATCGTGATTTAAACAATCAAGTAACGGATGTGCATTGTAGAATACTTAAAAAACATTCAAAGAAAAGATTAGAATAATAATCAATATTATTAAAACATAATACCATAAAACTAAGCAAAATAAGTTCGACAATGACTTTTAAATCGAAACCAGGTCACTGAACTCAAACCATTTGTGAAAGTTTCAAATGAAAAACATTTATGTTTTTTCTCTATTTATTTAAATTGAGAAAGAACAGAGAGAGAGAGAGAGAGAGTCTTTCAACGACATCAAGATTGTGGAAGTCATAATGAAATTCTGCTACCTAAATACCGACATAGTAAATAAACCATTTCTGTTTACTAAAATTGTTTAATACCTACATTATGAAAACTATTTTAGGAGAATTATATTTCTTAACTACTTGATTACAAATAATAATTTATAAGTTATTGGAAATTTAAGGTTAATTAGCAACAAGAAAAAAATACAATTTTTGAATTAAATAATTTGCCGTGTTCACAAAATAGAAATGTTACGCCCTGTATTCTCACTGCACTACAATGTGACCTTTCATTATTCGTTTTTAATGCGGTAGTCATACTGTCTCGTTCTTTTGCCGTTTTTCACATCACTTTTGTTTTTATGTAGTTTTTCTCTTTCTGTCGCGAACGGGAGGTAAATTAGTAAAAGAGAAAAGACAAATAATAAAAATAAAAACAAGAGGATGCCTGTATTAGTACCACTGCTACTACTACTACTACTACATCTGTACAAAGCGTTCGTCGTTTGTTACGAGTCTCCGGTGCAAATATATATTATTTTATCCAGTACGTAGATTGTCTATTGTTTTTTTATACCTATTAATAATATACCAGCATAAAACACGATACCGTCCAGGATTTAGTCATTAATAAACTAATAATTCGATACAAAGATATTTAAAGTAATATTGTTTTATAATGGGACAAAAACACAAAGAAATTGGGTTATTATGGTCATTTGACCCACTTGTAGGAGAATACTCGTAACTTGAAACAAGTCAAAAATGAAGAAAAACAAAACATTTCTTTTTAAGAATTTGACGGTTTGGTGTTATAAATTTTATTTATTTATTTTATCACAGAAATTATGGAAAAGTATACTTTAAACAGTATTGGTTGCCTTATAAGTTGTCCTGTAAAATATAATACAAATATTATATGTATTATAATACAAATATTATATGTATCTATGGAAAAACATACATACTTAAAATCTTTTCAAATATTTTATAGATTCTACTGTGTAAATTTGTTGTTTGTCGTAGTTTTTCTAGTATTATTTTTTTTTTTCATTCATTTCTTTTCTTTTTTTGTCAACGAGGATAGAATTTCAAGGAGCCAAAGACAAACACATTTAAGATAAAAAAAATCATCAAAGCGAAAGAACTATCAGTGACTACTTTTGTTTCTTATTATTATGTCCTCTCGGACAGAGGACAAGCGTGTCAAAGAATTGCGATGAGTATAATTATTTCCTGTTTTTGTTTTTAAGATTACACCGAACCTATTCAAGATTAATTGAAATATCTATCCATTTATCTTTCTACACCAGCCATGAACATGCCGCAGCCCTCTGTCGGTATATCTGTAGCCCGGCCGCCGGCAAATTAAGAAATTGTGAAAATCAAAAGAATTTTTAAAATGTAAGTTGATAATTTATTTTATTTTGGATCGACGTATATTTGTGAACAAACGTTTTCAAGCATGAAACTTAACAAAACAAAAAATCAAACCGTCTTGCTAATGAATATTTGGAAACAATTTTACGTGTGGCGACAAGTAATGTGGAGTCAATACAATGTCATGCATGAAAATAATAAAACATCGGACATTACAATGTACCTAATGATTACAATTTTTGAGCATTTGTCATTTGCACAAATTAAAAAATTAATACTTTTAGTGTTAATTTTCTTGTAGCGGCCCGTCCTTGGCTCATAATCTTCCTGAGTGACCCCTGTTCCCTTTAAGTCTGTGCATCTCTGATCTATACCCTCTCACCGTATCCCAAAAGGGGTAGGCAGAGAGAATGGAACGGCATATAGGTACATCAATCTTTCCACACTTACTTTTTTCTATTCAGAATTCATCTTCTTCTTTGTTGTCGGTCCCTCAGTGCTGAGGATCACTTCCAGTCAAAACAAGTCTCTCCAGGTTGTCTGGTCCTCTCCGTGCGATTATTAACTAATTATTGTACAGAATTCATACTGAGCAATAATTAGTTAATATCTTATCTCTGTACGTATAAGGGAGATCTGGATTAATGATGATTTTTTGGTATTTTCTCGTCCATTAGAGAACACTGGGAGCCAAGGCAGAGAAATCAGTTTCAGAGCACCGTTAATAATTCTAAATGTTATTCGAACTATAAATTTACTAGACAAGAAATAATGAAAAAACTAGGTATGTTTTTATTAATATTTTGTTTTCTTTCATTGTTACAGATGCCCCACTCTCCGGATTCAAGTTTACTCCAATGATGAGCGTTGTAGCTGGAGCCGCAGCAGCCATTCTCATCGTCATCATTATTATCATTGTGCTGCTCAGAAGTCAGTGCAAGAAGGTATATACATCATTTAAACTTATATTTAGTACAGTAAAAAAATAAAATGTATTCAAAAATAAATTTTGATACTTTTGGATCCATATTCAGGTATGGAAAAGACATTTCTGAAGATGGATTTTAGAATACGGAAACTAAAAGCTCATGAAAAAAAATATTACAACACAAATTCACGTATCACGCCCGAAAGCATCAAATATTAATTCTAATAAAATTGGTAGTAGTATTTTAAAATTGCACTGGAATACGTTACTTATCATAGTCAAAATTTTAATATGTATACTTTTTATAAAGCTCAAAATATACCTACTTATTATTTCAATAACAATCGTTTTTGTTTAGTTTTAACTGCAAAAATAAATAAATAAAAAATGTTCTTTTTTAACAGGATCCTAGAAGAAGAGATGGAAAAACTGGCACTCGTTCACCTCCACTAGGAGCTGAAGGTGGCTCAACTGGGAGCAACTCTGACAACGGAAGCCCTGATGAAAAGATAGTGACCGGAAACTCAGTTCAAGGAGGATTGAAAGTTGGACGGATGCCAATTCCAGCACATAGACATCATATGATGCTGCCGGCTGATGGATCTGCGGATGTGGATGAGAGGAATCCTGACATAATACCTGATCAAATTGATGGAGATATTCAGGTAATAATAAAACATTATTCTTTCAAACTTCATCTATGATTAAATAATCTTCCATATTTTCAAATCAAATGATCCACTAAACAAGACCTCAATAAAAAAAAACTGAATTTTCAAAACTGCCATAGGCTCATATTTCAAAACTTTTTTACGTATACTACTTTAAGAGGAGTTTGATTTTTTTTTTAACTTTTCACAACTTATGCTTCCAATGAGTTAAATTCAAACAAATTCTTCTTCTCCTTCGCCCTGTTGTGGTAATTTAGGGGCACAGGTTACAAATAGAGTCCAGAGTAATCGATTTATCTCTTCCTATGGCATTCATAAAATCTGATACCATTGCTATAGGAACAGTAAATTGTAAAAGAAGGTTGATGATGAATATTAAGGCACATAATCATTTTTCTTCTTCATAGATTGACTACATCAGAAAACGACAACACGTCTCGACAATAGATACTGGATCACCAAGTAGGACTGGTTTATTACAAGCGGGAGCTCCCACAGGAACGACCCGTCTTCCAGCCCCATACTGCATGCCAAGGAATGGTCTTCCACTGCCTGGCATGCACGATCACCAAGGAATGCCCAATAACGTGGTAATTTTTTTAATATTTGTTTTTAATATTTCACTAGACGCTGTGCCCAACAATTAAAAACTTTTTGAAAAGTTTATTTGGGATCCGTAAAAAGTTTAAGTACACCATTATTTTTTCTCAGTAAAAATCATTTTTTCTCCATTCCATATTATCATCTCAAAAGCACTTCAAGTATTTAGCTTTTTATGCTCGCTAAAGCAACTTTTTTATTGAAAAAAAAAATGTTTTTACTACACGTATTCTATTATGTTTGACTATCTGTAGGTAGATACTGCTGATGACCATTATTTTTCTTTAAATTTGTAATCTCTCTGGTGGCATATCGAAATACTTTATATTCTTATAAACTTTTTTATCTATTCTATCAACATTATGTTATCTTCTTCATAAAGTGACTCTACTATTATTCAACACATTTCTTGCATTGATTATCCGGGTTGACTAAAAGAAATCGCATATGCGATAAGCCCGCCTTTTAATACGCTCTGAAGAATTTTTTTTGTGTACTTACTGCATATTTTGATTTTAGTAAAGTTTTATTATTTATTTATTTATCTTATGATATGACCACGTGTATTTCAGACGTTTGATCAATTGAGATAAATAGTAATAACCATAAAGTAATGAACAAAGTTAATCCTTAAAGTCAATGTTTTGGATCGATGACATTTGGTGGAAGTTCATTATAATTATAAAATAAAAAGCTTTATTTAAAAAAAATCATATCCAAAACAAAAAAAAAACTTTTTTTTCATTCACCCAACTACAAATTTTTCGAGCAATCAGCAACGCCCTCCGGTCTATTTAGACTTAAATGCTTTTACTTATATTTTTGTTCTTTTCTAATTAATTGAATTCAATTCTTGTTTTGTTCGTACAATTGACTTTGTTCGTCTTGTTTGTTTGTTATAAATACATTATATCATGACGTTTTACTTTAACTTTTGATCTTACTGTATTATTCTTGTTTTGTCTATCATTATAATCTGCTCATCTTATTTTATTTCTTTTGATTACATTCAATCATGGTTTACTAGTTTTACTTACTTTTACTCTTACTTTATTTGTTTGTTATATTTTATTCATTCATTTGAATCTTTCACCATATATTGTTTAAATACCTACATATTATCATTTTTGTTTGATTTTTAATCTTATTTATATGTTGCTGTTATAAACATTCATTGGAATCCATTCATTTTATTGATTTGGTTTAATACATTTTTATATTATTATTACTTTATTTTGTTACTTACGTTGATTTTTTAGTTTTGTTTTGTTCACTTGGTCTTAATTAATTCGTTCACCTGAATCTTATTTTATTTATTAATTTAAATGCATGTTATGGTGTTTTTTGTTTTTTTTGTGTTTTGTTTTTTATCTTTGATGATTGTTTAAAACCCTTCAGGTAAATTTAGGATCTTCACTGGTCCACCTTTTGATTTTGTAATTTGTTATCATGTACTATAATTGACTGTCTGATCCAATGTACATTGTAAAAATAAAAAAATAAAATATGTTCTATCATCAAGTCGGTGCATATTATAATGCCAGTTTATGAAAAAGATATACCATATGGAATTGATCTCAAATTTTCACTCAAACAATACTAGAATAGATTAGATTTTTTTCAATTAAAAAGTTTGTTTTTTTATATGTTGCATAAAATATATAAAAAAGAGATTTTCTTGTTTTCTACAGACAATTCCACCTCCACTAGCCTACAGCACACTTCCAAGAGGTGGACACTGGCCTAGTTATGGAGGCACAATAGCTGGTGTCAGACCAATGGCTGCGGCCGCGCAGCCACATCCTTCCATACCAATGCAGCACATGAGGACACTGCCTCGTGGATACTGTGCAGGATCTAGGATACAAGCCCACGAAGAGAATAATATGAGAAACCAACAACAGAGTTTCTTGTCCAATGGTGACGCTAACGTTTCTCCGAATCATATTTCAGAAGAAGATAATCCTGCATCTCCCGAAACTCCCCTAATGATTAGAGACAAGAGAGAGAGTACTGTCTGACAAACAACCCAGCTGTAAGGACCTTAAATGAGAAATAAAAAATGTGAATAAAAACAGACTTTCCTATAAAACGGTCCTCGCAGTGTTAAAATAAAGTAAATAATTATAAGAGAATAATAGATAGATTTTTATTAAAATAAAAATAATATTTACTTAACTTATTGTTGTATAAAATCCAATGTTTTTTTACTGTGTCTAAATTACATAAAACTATTATAAACGATAAACAATTTATTTATCTTACACTAACAATTTAATTATTACAATATTGTATTTACTAATGTATATATTAATAATTTAAGATTGAGCAAGTAAATAATAATAATAATATAATGATTGTATTGAAACTTTAATTTAAGATTTAATTAAATAATTATCTAATAATACTTACATCATCTCTTACGATACTGGGATTTATATTAAATATAATTGTATTTAAAATAATTTTTATAGGTAGAGTAATAAATGTTATAATATAAAATATTAAATTTATTTCTTTTATAAAATATTTGTTGATTTTAATTTATTGCTCAAATATTTTATTAACGTTTTCCATTGTTATAACAAACTATTAATAAATAATACTCTATGAATATCTTTGTGCATAAATGTGTATGTTATTTGTTAAAATTTATAATATTATTTTCATACTTATAAAAAGAAAACTGCCATATATTTCAAATTTTGAGTTAGACAGATTCGCTCACGACGTTTTTGAACACTTCTTCTCTCCACTTACGATTTTCACCCCAAAAAATAGGATACAACGGAAGAATTAACAATGACCAGGTATAAGTTATTTGACACAATAAATGAAAATAAAAATTAATTAAAAACACATAAATATGTAGAGAAGATATTTTTCAATCGACGGTTCTTGTTACTATCCAATAACATTCTAAAT
Source organism: Athripsodes cinereus (assembly GCA_947579605.1). NCBI lineage: Eukaryota > Metazoa > Arthropoda > Insecta > Trichoptera > Leptoceridae > Athripsodes > Athripsodes cinereus. The sequence goes on from OX388321.1 coordinate 3,048,101, forward strand.
ATATTCGTCTTCAACTTGTAATTTCATTACTTTATGCTAGCCTGATGATGAGAACGGAAGCTATTGAAAGCCGGCTCGCGTCTAATAAAATCAAAGTCGATATACTATAGAAGTGTTTTATTTATAATTAATTTAACATAAATATGTACCTATTCAATTCAATGACAATTGCAAGTGTCATCTTTTATGATATATGAAGAGGACGGTATCTTCCACAAGCAGAAGAGTTGTAAAAAAGTTCTAACTGCGCAGTTATAGTGGCACAGATCCTCATCTCTGTGCCATTATTCAGTAGGGCATATAGTGTGGCTGAATTGTAGATGATATTTTGCGAATATTTACAAGGCTCTCAAAAACCTACAGAAAGAGTAAAAGGTCTTTCCAATGCCAGAAACTCAACCAATTGAATTAAGTATGTAGATATTAAATTATAAAACGTTTCTTTATAATGGTAATATGATCATGAAGAGGTAGGTACTTCAAAGGAAGATGAAACATTGAGAATCGTAACCCAACCTATTGATATTTTTAATTTAAAAAGTTGTTGTGATGATTCTGAGAATTATTGGAGTGTACCTTTTAATCAAATAATTTATCTTCTGCGAACAACATGAATATGAATAACAAAAACGATTTATTTCTATGTATTTGTAACTTTAATTAAAATAATATAAATACGAAATTACAATGTTTTTTTTGAAATATCATGTCAGGTATTCCGAAGCTCAGATGAAACGAAAAACGTACGCGCAAGTTAGTACAGATTTCGGTAGGTACCAGTTAGTTTAAAATATTCTCAGAATAGTTCATAAACAAAGCTTAATTACTTTTTATTTCATGGATTCGCGATAAAAAATCGGTATCCTAGTATTTGATGTAAGTTTTCGAGTAGCCTGAATTTTCACAGTACCTTTATTAAAAGTTGCTACTCTTTACTTATTTTTTGGTTTTGCAGGTAATTATTAAACCTCACGTTCAAGGCAATCAACATCTACAATTCAGCAATGAGGCATGCCACGCAATCCGAAAGTCTTATTTATTTATTGTCATGGGTTCAACATTCTGTATATTTTATTAGTCCACTGGCCCTACCCTACCTTACTTGTGGGGTGGAATTATGTTCAATTTGAGTGATTTAGGATAAAAAGTGAAGAAATTAAAAAAATATATTTTTTGATAAAGCATCTACGCAAAAATGTTCTACAAAACAGCATTTTCTAAAACAGTGCAATCTTTTGAAGCTTTTCTGAAAAATGGTGAAAAAATCAACGTTAATATGGAAGTCGGTCAAAATAAGTCTTTTGTCTGACATTTTACAAAAACAATAAACAATTACCTAACCAATAAACTCCAAGTCACTTTATTCTTACTTTAAAATAAATGATATCTTGCGATAAATACACGTAAATACATTTTTCACAGTTTCACAAATACCTTGATAACGACGTCAGCACGTGCGCCGAAACGTCAGGTAGGCTTACCCGAAATCTAGACATGGTTTGCGTGAAAATCATCAACAAAATTAGATTTCAAACTCATATTCATTGTAATGCTCTTTCCGTCAAACGATATTGACGTAAATGTGACATTAATGGTTATACAATATAAAGAAAATAAGAATATACTGTTTATTACTAGCTGACCCGGCAAGCGTTGTTTTGTCATATATGTACATTATGTATCAACCGGAGTTAAAAATGATTGAATTACTAATATCGCTATCAAGAAATAGGGGTTGACGGTAGAAAGATGAAAATTTAGGGCTGTATGTATTTTTTAATGCCTCATCATAAAAAAAATTCGGGGTGGACCACCCTTCACTTTTAGTGGTATGAAACATAGATGTTGGCCAATTTTCAGGCATACCCGATAAGCACACAAAATTTCATCAAGATCGGTTCAGCCGTTTCGGAGGAGTATGATAACAAACACCGTGACATGAGAATTTTGTATATTAGATTTCCATATTTTTTTGTTATGAGTATTTTATTTTCATGTTTGTTCATATTCCAAACCACTTACTCGAGTGTTGAAGGTGAATAATTGATTTAATTAATTTATGGAGAAAAATTTAATGAATTTTTCAAGCTTTTATTTTTGTTATGAAATATCTTTTTTCCTACCTCTCTGACAATCAATGTTTTAAAGCAGTGGTCCTCAACATAGTAATGGGCGGCAGAAGAAACATGAAGTTCAGTATTTTTTTTTGTAGTAGGTATCCTCATTTTTCTTATATTTTAAGGTAAACAAATTTATGAAATATTCCTGAACAAAACCGAGAAGATCGATAATTTTTTCAAAATCAAATATATTTTCGAAAATTTGGCGGCTAGGCATATAATAAATAACTAAATTTTAGATTCTGAAACCCAAAAATATGTTCTAATTTTTGAATAGTCGGAAAAATCCTTTACAAAAGGTTTACGTTTTTAATGTAAAGAAACAATGGCACCACCGCAGCGGGCTACGGTACATTTATCAAACGTTGAGTAGCCCGTGGTTATAAAAAGTTTGGGGATCGCTGTATTAGAGCACTTTATAATTTAGTTTACACATCTTGTATTTTTTTATATTTATCTATTTTTTTTTTATTTTAGGGTTCACCCTGTGTATATTTAATTACGTTTTTAAGCTACATGACATTTGTATGTATTTTAATTTAAGTTCTATCGATGACGCTTTTATGGATTATATTTTTAGGGTTTATCGGTTGAGTTGATATTTATTTTTAATAATTTTGATAATGGTTTTGTTAGTCAAAAGCAGGTGTTGTACCAACCTTTTATACATAATTAAACTCAAACTGTTTGTGTTTATTTCCATACATAAATATTTTTAGGGCTCATTCAACCAAACATTCATTTCGTCATGAACAAATACACATTTACAATACATAAATTCATTTAACCCGACTCACCTCTTTCATAACACACCGTTCCTATGACAAGTACATCATAGTGCTGGAAATGTCGTGGAGAAAGGTGACTCAATTGGCACATTGATGCTCTGAATTGAGGAGACTGTTTTCTGCCTTGTGTTTCCAAGAGGAGGGCTGAAGGATGAGACGAGGATGATGAAAATTTTTACTAACAAAATGTCGAGTTAATTGCTCTTTTTTTAATATTGCCAAATTAATGAGATTTAACTTTTACATTCGCCACTTTTTTTGTACTGTATTTTAATTTGATTATCTGGAAAAATGGCACGTGGCAATAAGATCACCAATGAAAAATATGTAAATATATATAATGTAAATTGTGCATGTATTATGTACCCAGCTAAGGGCTATTATTATGATTATTGTTATGTCATATAAATATTACAGTTGCACAAAAATTTCTCCAGGTTTCAATGGCACATATTGTGCCAAATGCCACCCATTTATGTGTCGCTATTCATAAAGCTGTATCATTATTTATTGTCCTATGTAACATTTATTTATCAAAATAATATTGGATACTATTTTAATATTCAATTTTGATTTAATTAACATTGATTATTTTTAAATTCTTTATCTTTTGATTTATCAAAGATATTGCCATCGGAATTTGTGTTCATTTAATTTTACCCACAAAAAATACGCCAATATTAAATTAATAGATATAAATAAAAAACAATAAAGTAAGAAAAGATGTGATTGTTGAAAAGCTTTTCTTTGACATGGTTGTGCTCTATCAATCCAGTGTAGCAAATAAAAAGGGAAATTTCTTATTTTATTAGCAGTGCGAGCGCCATTTATTGGCACCTTTAAGAAGAGAGGAGTTGAAACTTTAACTATAAAAATTTACGCATTGTCAGCAATGGAAATCTGCCAAACATGGTGAATGTGCTAGTGCATAATACCATTCTGGTACCGAGACTTCTGTATTCAAGCGTCTCATGGACGTGGTTGAAGAAGAGCAAATATAGAGTAAATGCAGTGCAGATGCGATCGCTACGAAAAATGGTTAGTTAAACCTTGCGTGACAGAGTGAGAAATGAAGATATTAGAAGAATGAGCGAATGCAAGAGTTGTGTAATGGATAGAATGTATGTAAATATTTTATATTGATTTGGACATGTGGAACGAATTTATGATGAAAGGATGATAAAAAGGACATACTCATCTGAAAAAGCGGATGTCAAAAAGCGCGGATTTTTAACCATGTGGAAAAAACACTGAAGGATGGCCGTGTCTTGAGTAAGAGAAATCAACGTGCGTGAATGAATTTGTTTTTTGAGTTCGTCGGTAGCCTGGAGGTAGAGTCTCGGCCTCGTGAACATGGGGTCCGTGGTTCGATACCAGGTGCCGGCAAACTCCCCTTTCACGACACAAGCTTTTAGTAGCTTACTGTAAAAGGTGTATAAGGTTGTATTTGGGTTTATAACAAAAAATCCAGATATATCTTTTTAAAAAAATTAAAAAAAAGAGGTGAAAGAAGTATGTAAGGATAAATCTATAGAGCATTCCATTTTTATGTCTATCCCACTTGAGATTCGGGCGTAAAGATTACACAAAGTCTAACTTATTTACTTCCGATGACTGGAGAACATTTGAAGGACCTTGGTCTTCAATACAAAGGATCTCTAAGGTTTTCTATCTGGAGCAGTGTATTGCCAGTCGTATTTGGCATTTGGCTTCTCTAGATCTCGATTGATCTCATCCAATGGCCTTTGCCTTGGTCTGTCTAGTGGTAAATCCGCTTTTTAGCCTAACGTTGAGATAAAACATCCATTTGTACTTGAAATATCAGTATTATGCCTGAAACACGTAAGTATTTTAGAACGTATGTATTATTATCACAAATCATTCGTTACGGGGGGATTGCCGGAGAAATAATATAAATTATAATCCACTTGATTATGAAGAATTATTTTTGCATAGGATGTCAATAAATCATCGCACTGCTAATGAACGAAATTCGAACACTGTTTTTATAGTGTAAATATATTTTGTAAAATTTAAACTAAGACAATTACTAATTTTAGTATTTAGCTTAAGAAATCATAAATCTGATAAAATGTTATAGTAAAAATTATTAAATAGTTGTCTAAGTATTCATTTCTGTAAATAAGAAAATTACCAATTGATTTTTTGTTTAAACAGTTTATTTTTATTGTGAGGTTTGATACCGAAATCTCAGAAATATTCTTTTTTTTGTTAAGTTGACATAATCGAAAAAAACTAACTTTTCAATTATTGAAAAGAATTAAAGGGGTGAAAAAACATTGCAATTAAGCTACAAAATGGTTCAATAATTAAAAGAAAAAATTGAAAGTGGTAAGGAAAATATTGATTGGAAGATATTAATAAATAAATTTTTAAAAAATTTAGTTACCAAAATTACCACTTTAAGTTACTTCATCTTCCTTGAACAGTGTTGATTGTGTTTTTTTAACAACCTAATTTGATTTTCGTTATTTTCATAATCTGTTATTATTATAATTGTACTTAATAAGGTGCTCCTTAAATCATTTTTATATGACATTGTATGTTATTTTCTTAAAAATCTAAATAAAATGTACATAATTAACAAAAAAATATTATCATATAGGACTTGCAATAACTTGGCGAAAGTTCATTTAAATAGAATCAAAATATAATTATAAATAAAACACTGTATTTCAGTTTCGTATGAAAACTCACCGAGTCAAATATTATTGTTCGTAGTGAAAGAAACACAGTGTTTTATTTATAATCCATTTTAGTTTTAAAATCTACTATTATTGTAATGTGTTTACTTAAAACTTCCTGATTATGTGTTTGAAAATGGTAAATCAACTTATATTATATAAATTCAGACTTTTTCTGAATCATTAACTTTTGCTTTTTTACAGATAATATTAAAAAGATGTGATCATTTTGAAACAATTTAATGTTTTTCGATTTATTGCTCTCCATACTGTTTTAAAATATTAATGTTTACACAAGGCTTTAAATATATTAATTTATTCTTTATATATATTAACTAAAAACAATTCTACATTAAAAAAAATCAAATCGTATACAATCAGAACACAAATAGCCTAATCAATCATTTATTCAACGTACAGAAGACGAGTACAATGTACCAAATAATTCAGATTTTTTAACGAATTTTTATTTTTATTCATAAGTTTGTACATTTTTATTTATTTTTATGTAAAATAGTAATAAACAAAAACAATCTACCTAATAGAATAAAACATTATAATAAACTGTACATAATTACCATATTTGAAGTTTTGAATAAATGTATTTCAAAATTGTGTAAGATATTTCTAGTAACAATTTAATTAAATATTACTTTATGTGAATACAAATTTAAAAAAAAATGTTTCCATACTAACACTCGTTCATGTGTATAAACCGAATTTATTTATAAAAAAAATGAATATTAAATATGTGAATAAAAATATTTGATGGTTAAAATACTTAATATAATAATTATTATAAAAATTAACAACTAATATTACTTTATAATAAAATAATTATATATGTATATTATGAATAATCCACTGATGTGAATATCAGATATGTGATGATTATATATATAAATAAAATATTAAATATTTGAAAAATAATAAAAAAAATGCTTTTTATTCACTGAATATCTTCATATACCTACATTCTTTACTAATTTGTGTTCCTCTGGAAACTAAGAAAATGGACCAACAAAATTTCCGTATAACTTTTTCTGTCTGTCGTTAAAGAAGCAAATAATAATAAGAAGTGGTCAATGAGTGCCATAAGACAGATATGGAATATAAATGTCAAAAAAGAAATTTCAAGTTTTTTAGAGTGGTCAGAAGTCCTGGAAGCAACACTGGACAGGGATCTATAAAGAAATTGTTTAAGTGTAATTGGCGCCCAACTCAACACACACAAACAAAAGAAGATACATGTTTATATGGTTTTTCCCTAAATTTATACAAAATAAAAAAAAACAGCAGAGAACGTTATAGGTATATATTATAAAAAATTGGTTTGTTAACAAAATATTAACAAAATAGGGAAATTCGAGAAAAGACATGACTCTAGAACTGGGATGAAAAGTATTAAGGAGCATTATTTAGGTCAAAGAACGTTTTTTTCATAAAGCCGTCAGTGTCATGAAGACTAAGAAAGATAAGCAAAAACTTATTCCAAATAATATTGTATTCACCTTACGAATTTTTTAGTCAGATTAACATTTCAAAGGTTCACACGCAAAGTCATATGATCTTGTTTTTACAAACATTTATATATAATGTTAAAAAAATGTTTGAATTCCGTGGAGTCTCTTATAAAGAATTAATAGTCTTCCACTCTATTCTGCAAGTTTCCGTGGATCTCTAAAAGGTAGATATTCATAAGGGTGTCCCCCCCATCCTGAATGTCTTAAGTTTTACCGGAATGAAGAAGAAAACGTGGATTATTGTTATAGACAGTTGGTCCGCATGCTACCGAGATGATATCTATGGATGGACAAATATTTTATTATGTTCTTATTATATTATATACGCCGTATATCGTATCCATCACCCGAAACTCCCAGCAAAAGGGTGTGTCATCAGCCCTCTTTTAAAACTCTCTCCATTCACCTCCTCTCGCAGACACAGAGGCAGCTTGTTCCAACATCTGGGAACCGCAACACTAAACGACCTATCTCCAAAGCCTGTTTTGCGAGATCGAGATGGCTCAATCAGTCTGCATTTTGCCTCACCCTGTGCTAAGCGAAGCATGAGCCGTCTTTCACTGATGGTCTCGATCTCGCACATCTCCGACAAATAAGATGGTAATACACCCTTCAAGGCCGAAAACACCATCACACATATCTTATACTCCACTCGTTGCTTTACTTTTAACCAATGTAAGTTTTGCAAGAGAGGAGTAATGTGCTCAAATCTTCAAATCAAATTATAATCGATATATAGGTATATATAAAAAAAACTACGCCTTCATCCTCGAGTAAATCAATTAAAAAAGCTGATCAACTTTCGAAAACACTTCAAGTAGAAATAGAAATATGCTTTTTCATCAATTTCAAAGCTCTTGAATCAATGTGCTTTTGTATGTAGCCCCCCCTTCACTTGACGAGGAGATTTAGTTTTCCCCTAATAAACTAACTGCTTTGCAAATATGTATGTATAGTGTAGGCGATATACATATAATATTAAATACAGACGTGAATTAATATATTTAATCTACATACAAAATAGTCATTTTGCGCCTACTTATATGTAGATACTATATAAATACGTATTTATTATAATATATTATTAGAAAGGTGTTGATTCCCCTAATCTTATATTCTGTGAAACAGAACAGTATTAATTTTCTTGTTATCACTCGTGTGTGAAATACCAATCCTTCTGAAATTGGGTTATCCATATTCAAAACTGAAAATAATAAGTTATTTAGTTCAATTGACACAAAATTGTTTTGAATTTGGTGAGATTATTTCATATTGTATTATTTCTATCATAGATGATCTTTTAAGAAAAAGCAGACTTTTTTAATTAAATATATTTAACAATGATATTATCGAGAAATAAGCTGATATTTTCATTCTAAATTTTTGATCTAGAAAATTGCTCTTAGTTGGATTACCTCAAGGTTGCTTTATTGGCCCTTAATTCGGTTGATACGTAATGAACAAAATAAGTCGTACTTTTTAATAAAACCAACGTGTCATGGTTTGAAATATACCTGAATATTTTACAAAGTATATATCGTATGAAGTGGACTAGGTTAATCCCAGAAGTATTTGAACTCGAGATCTTTCAGTGGAAAGTTCAAAGCTCTAACATCAAGCTACTGATCGCCAGTAAAATTACATAAAATTAATGCCCGTTTTTCCTGCTTATCTTTAAATACTCATTAAAATAATAATAATAATCCTTAATGTTATAAATGTTCGCTCGCGCCACACTTGTAGAATTCTATGATGCGTGTTGGTACGTGCGTTACTTAAATAGTTAACGCTAGCATCGCGCTGCACAGTCCATGACACGCATTGATTGATGCATTCGCGCGTCCACAGCAGCACCTCGCAACACGCACACAGAATCCCTGATAGTAGTAATTATTATTATTATCAGAAAACCCTTTCTCTCTCATCACGTATACAAGTAATAAAAGTACATTATAACACTAAGAACTGTGTACTTATAATTCCTCAGATACCACGATATTGCTTTTTAGTACTATTGACAAACATACATACAATTAATAATTTATGTAGATTGGTAACTATATATTATTATACTCTAACAAATATATTTCGTACTACTCATGACATATTACTCGGTTGCGGGTGAATTGCCATGAAAAAGAACAACAATCAAGGCATTCATTATAATATCCAACCTACATTTTCTCAATTTTGCAATCTTCCTTGAAGGTAGGGATTGCAAACCAGCAAAGTGGGATTCCGCAATCCAGCGGGATCCGCGTAATTTTAGGGTTTGCGGGATCCCGCAAATGCTTGCGGATCCGCATGTGCGAATTCGCAAACTGAAGATTTTATGAAAGTTGCCAACTAAAGGTGATACATATTTGCAAAAATACTTAAAGAAGAAACAGGAAAAGAATTATGCTTAATCCTAGATTGCTGCACTCACTAAAACAGCTTGCTTGATATGTTAGAAAGATTTTAGTCCCAAAGTTTGCATTGAGAAGGCTCTCATCGACATAGCATCTGACATAAAATTTACGCACAAAATCAAAAACGTGATTGACAGCTTGCAGCCCTTTAAATTGGTCGTAAAGTATTATGCAGAAGAGAGTCTACCCTAATAACGGCAGATATAACATTTCGATTTATTTTAGAGAAGCTAGAGAAGCTAGACACAGTATTAAGCGATGTACTATCCGGGGTGCTGCGTGCAAGAGTGAAAGAAAGATGCAGTGAAATTACAGCTATGTTGATTTATTTTCCGCATCCAAAAAAATATGACTAAGAGTTGAAAACGTGCAATTCAATATTTTTAATGCCGAAAAAGAATAAGTTGCGGCAAGAAATGAAAAACATGTTACATCGAGTCATTATAGAAGACGCTCAAAATGTAGAATTTGTAGTTGTAGGTGATGTGATTGCAGATAATTGTCAACAGTCTCTGAATGTGGAAAACAATTTAACTTTACAAATGGAATAAGAAATGCAGCAAGACAATGAAGATTACACTAAACAGACAAAAACTGGACAAGAGAAATGCTTCGAAAAAATATTGAAAAAAGAAATGGCAGCATTTAAAAGTGATGGAGTTAAAGAAAAGTATTCGAATTTGTTGCACGACTTTATCAATACAAGTATCTAACCAACAATTAGTGTGGGGACAGAAAGAGCCTTTTCGGTCGCTGGCGCTGGCTACATATGTAGTTCCTTAAGAAGTATCTTGGAAGATATGTAACACCATTAATGCTATTTTTTTAAAAATCATTTTTCTAAAAAGAGAAGTGACTTTTCATTTGATATTTTAAAATTTGTTCCATAACACTTGATTGATTAGATAATGAATTAGTAAGAAAAATTAAAGACTAATAGTACCTATAGTTAGTTATGTCAAATTCATATAATTATGATAGTATAGTTATTTATGTTATATTCAATTATGTACAGTAAGATGTTGTTATTTTTTGCAATTTTTAATAATCCAGCGGGATCCCGCGGGATCCCGTTGGATTGGAGTCAATCCAGCAGAAATCCCGCGGGATTGAAAACGGTGCGGGATTGCAATCCTTACTTGAAGGGAAATAGAAGGCATCCGAGAATTTACGATTTGCTTTTAAAATGTGTAGTTGAGCAAATCGATTGTTTTTATACAAAAAAAAAACTATAACTATCCCATCTAGGCATATGTCACAAGTGAAATGATCAGCAAACATGCAAGCCGTCCTCTCCGTGCCAACAAAAAAATAAGTCATTTAGGATGGGTGAAAAACTTCTCCATTTGTACGACAGAATTTAACAGGAAAAATGTCTTTTTTTATTTTTTACCCCTACTTTTTGCTCGATACGGAAAAGGGTGGAAGAAAATATTATAAAATTTGACAACATAAATATTGTAGTGACTCAGTTCAAAAATACTTTGAATAGAGGAGACATGCTTCTTCACTGTGTTTTTGTATGGACGCTGATGATTATGACACACATATCGTCCCTCTTCTAACTAACTGTCGTATCTGATATTTTTGGCGAAATCTAGTTATGATCACCAATATGTACTTATATGTGCCCTGCATGTTCTCACTGAAGATCACATCTGTAACTGTTACCGTTATCCTGGAAAAGCTTTTTGATTTGTTGTCGTATTTACGAATTATTCTAAATAAGGTGTTGTATCTACTAATTCTTCAAAATTTCATCACAAAAATAATTCTGAGATAAGAATAGGTACAAATAAAATAATGTAATATATTTACACTGTATCATATAACTAGGAGAGACGAAAATATGCACGGCAAAACACTAAAAACGCTCTCCTGAACAATTTACATTTAGGCAGATACGACAGTGTTAGTCAGAAGAGGGACGATATATAGGGGCATCATTTAACCAGTCAATGGACCGTCTCAAGGTCTTGGTAAATATAAAAGTTTTCAATTTTACAGATTGCCCCCGAAACTGACGATATTGCAATTTAACTAGTATTTATTTATATATTGCAACATTTCATACAAGTAAGGTAGCCATCGAACTAATTTCAGATGAATTCGTCGGTAGCCTGGAGGTACATAGAGTCTCAGAATACAGAAGCTTTTAGCTTACTGTAAAAGGTGTATAAGAATGGATTTAGGTTTATAACAAAACCCAGATATATATTTAAAAAAAAATATATAAAAATCATCAAAAAAATATATACAGTTGTCCTCTCTGTGCCAATAAAATATGAAATATTAAGGATGGGTGATATGCCTCATCGTTGAATTGAAACAAAATTTATAATTTTAACCCACTTTATGGAGCACCCGGCAAAAAATTGGTCTTCAATTCTTATTCCAAGTTTTCGAGTATCCTGTAAAAGGCAGTAGTTCGAAAAAATAAAGACATTTTACATTTTCAATTCAGCGATGAGATTTTTCACTCATTCTTTTCCATTATATCGTTGCTGTGGATGTGAAGTGATATAACCTACAAGACAGACATTTCGAGAAAAAGAGTGATGAAGTTATGCTATCGCATCCGCCAATACTAATCTGACTATAATTAAGTTATTTTTGCATAGATTTCGCTAAAATTTTTACACTATATTCCTGATCACATATTTCACTAATATAAACAAAATATCAAATAATTTTTATATTTTAGAAGATAACACGAATTTATCACTTGGATTATTTCACCACTGTAGCTGAGAAAGATCCTCCTGTAGGAAAGTTGTTGGAAAGTTACGCGCTATGCGGCTTGGATCTTTTCACTTCTATAATGTAATTGATCTATTTATTCCGCGTCCCTCTTTCACAATACACCGTTCCTATGACAACAATATCAGAGCGCAAGGAATGTCGTGGGAAGAGGTGACGCAATTGGCTCAGAGACGCTCTGAATGGAGGAGGCTGGTTTCTGCCCTGTGCTCCCGAGAGGAGCGTTGAGGGCGATGATGATGATGATGATGATTTATTCCTATCTGCGTTTGTGAAATGCTCTAACACACACTTGAAATGATGTAAAAACACACACTTCACAATTTTCGAAAAATGCCCTTTAGGAATATCAAATCACTTATTTCTCTTCACCACTATGTTCTCCGTGGTTTTCTGAACAAAACTGCATACTTAACTCATTTTTCAAAAAAGTGTGGCTTGGATCACTTCATCTCCACGGCAACGATATATAAATTATTTGTTGCCTTGGAGAGGGCAATTTGCATATTTATTATATGAGGTAGTCCGCTGACTACCCCACTTGTGAGATAGTAATCCAATTTATTCAATTTTCAGCCAAGAAAGCTTCCGTAAGAGATGAATGATTATTTTTCGGATTAACAGTGTCTCAGGTGTTTGGACGGTCGTTAGTTGCAATAAACTCAACCCCTGATAATCTATTTGTTCCGCACATCATCCTCAATTTCCCACAACACGCTAAAAGAGGGTGGATTGGGGAGATTAAGCAAAATGGTGAAGAAAATTTAATAATACCTTCTCCTTGTTGCTTTTCCGTTATACCATAATATAACCCTAGCCTTGTTTGCTTGTTGATTTGGACTAAGAAATTTCATTAGAAAATTAACGTTTTTCCGCCTAATTTAGAACCTTCAATTTACTCAAGAAATTTCGTTTATGAAGACACTTATTTTATTATTTTGAAACAAAGAATCTGAAAAAAAAAACTTTATGTTAATAATTTTAAACAGAGCAAAAAAACACTGGTTGTAAGAAAATATTCAGAATAAAATATAATTTCTTCTTCAAAGCCCTTGACTAGCTACTGCTAGAGATAATTCTCCTCATGAACACACTACATAGGGGGAAGTCCTACAGTACCGACACCCTAAGGTTTATTTATAATAAAATAAAAATCCTCTCGGTTACATGCAAAATACCCAGTGATATGTGTAAAGGAACTCTTGTACTATAAATAAAAACAATAAAATATCGATATATTTATAAATAATCAACTTTATTAACAAAATTACAAGACATAGAAAAATCAACTTCAAAAAAATTGTCCTCCAGTACCGGCCAGCAAAAATTTCAACATTTATTTAAGGCAATAATCGCAAATATATTGATTTGATAGCTCTGATACGTTTGCACAAGCTTCATGGACCCAAGCATTGCAGTTTCCGCATTGTATCCAATCCTCTTCATTTAATTCCATTAATTCTATCATTCAATGTTGTTCTTGGTACATGATAACGATCTGCGGCCTTACGCGCCGCACTCATTTCATTACTCAGTACCTTTTCCACGGCTTTTCGCATATTTTCAGGATCCCAGGTGCCCTTTTTTCTTCATCTCACCATTGTTTTCATTGCCAAGCATCTTGGTGTATCTATAAGCAAAATAAATTACACAAACATTAATTTAAATAGTGGCCGGTACTGGGGGACAATTTTGTGGCCGGTACTGTAGGAAACGGGGTAAAATATTATTTCAACATAGCATAAGACTATGCGGATAATAATGGATTTTCAATATATTTTATAATAGCTATATAAACAGTCAATACATACCAAGTTTGACTTCTTTAGAATTCGTCTTCAAAACTATAGCAATCACTCACAGAACTTTAATCGTGCGTCGCATGTCCACTATATTTAATACAAATTTTAGCACTGACAGGAAGCTTGTGGAAATATCTCGCCGCTGAGCGAGGCATATTCTTGTGAAAACGTATTACTTGATTTGAAATAACTGTCTCAGCGCTATTCATTGTAGAATTTCGTAAATTGCAACTGGCCGGTACTGGGTGCCGGCCGGTACTGTAGGACTTCCCCCTATTTCTGTCTTCAGCCAATACCTTTCACTTAGATCTTCCTATTGTTTACATATTATCACTTATTATGTTGGGTTTTTTTTTTATATTTCCTACAATTTCACATTTTCTTACCAAAAAAACGGACCTTCAATTGAAACATCCGGATTATAACGGATAATATAGATGAATTTGATTAAATGCATGTCAAAGTGGCGCAAAAGTATCATTAATTTCAAAAAGGACCCCTTATTTTAATTAGGTAGTTATATTTCATAAGGAAGACACCGGAAGGGGAGGAAATTAGAGAAGGAATTTGATACGCAGTAGAGGTAAGAAGGGTAGGTAAAGTTAATTAATTAATATTGTAAACAATCATAATAATAATACGATACATGATAGATCCCCCAAGTGATGGCATCAACCAGGAATATTACAAGGAATAATATAATGTCAAAGATTTTTAAGATAAATATATTTACATTTGCGAAGTTCAACAGTAAAACCCTTAGATCAATTTGCAAGAGCTTATAAATCTTTCTGGAAGAGCTCTTGTTGACCTAATGAATGTGAAGGATGTGAAAGAAGTGTGTTTGGCCAAACTTGGAACTTTTAAAATACAGTGTAAAAAAGTCATTTTGTTTTATTCTCTATGAATTTGTATTGAATATCAGAATCACGTAAAAAAATATTATGCAGTCGAAAGCTATATTAATTTATTTTAATAATGTTATTTTATTTTTGATTTTGATTAATTATTTTTGTACGAAAATACGTCAAACTACATACATACATACAACATGACTGAGAGTGTTGACATGGCAGTGAAAGCATCGGATGAACAAGTGTGAACAGACGTGTTCACTTTCGATGAAAAATATTAGGTTTTGACATTATTGTAAGTATGGACTTTGGAGTACAAAGTTTCAAGTTTTTACATAATAGATAAATAAAATTTGTATATAGATAATAATTATATATACATAAAAGTTGTAGCTAGCTATCTAAAGGATAAATATATCTTATGGATAAAGTGATGGTTAAATAAATTTATTTGCCGCGTCAATCTAAAACTATCCAGTGGATGATAGCTATCCACCAGTATTAAATGTTGGCTACACTGAAATCGTAACTATGTTTTGTCTATGGTTTTACCTTGATCTTCGTTTCGTGCCAATTTTGATCCCACTTTAGCATATATTTCGTGATAAATATTTATTATTTGCAAATCAAAAGATGTTAAAATAAAATAATAAACTTATATTATTGTAAAAATATGCTTCCAGGTAAAGAAAAAAATATTGAACTCTTTGTTACATATATTTTTACATATATAACGAAATACTTTGCGTGAAAACAACAATCATAGCTCGAAAAATTACATTAGGATTTTACTTTCGTTGTTTTTCAGTTCAAAATTCCCTTTTACGTAATTTTTTGTAGTTTATTAATACATCTACTACATTTTTAATAAATTTTAAAATAAAATATTATACATTTTTGAAGTTGATAAAATATGCATATAATCTGATAATGCCATCTACCGTATTTAGCTAAAAATATTACGTGAATCGATTCTACGAAAACAAAAATGGCGGTTATGTCATCTTTCTTTCAAAGTAATCACCGCGTTATTTGTAGAATATGTTCTTCGAGATAGTTGAAACAATGATTTAACGGCATAAAATTCTACGATAAGCATCCACACTTTTAAGCAAGTGAAAATAAAATTTCGGTACCTGATTAGGGTTTCGGTACCTTTTTACCATAATATGGGGATTTGGTTTGTAAAACTTCATGTTTTAACATGGGGGGAGGGGAGGGTAAAACATTTTTGACGTAAGTATCGTCATATTTTTAGTTAAACGTGGACGTGTCGTGTGCCAAACTTCCAGTTTTTACAACGAGATGCGATTTTAAACACTTTTTCCCATATAGGCACCTTTCTATTTTTCACTTAAATATAGGATGTCTAACTTCACAATTTTTCATTGGGAATAGGTTTTCAGTACTTTTTTCGATGTAGGAATCAAATGTGGGCATGTGGAGTATCTAACATCGAGATTTTTCATTGCAAAGAGGATTTTAGCACTTTTTTCTATCTAGGTACCTTTCTATTTTTTTTCCATTGAGTTTATGATGTTTTATCTCATGCATATGCGCTGTTTCTTTTTCATGTGTATGTGTGTATATATGTGTGTATATATATGTGTATATGTGTGTATATATGTATGTATATTTTTATATACCTTTATTTTTTTTTTTTAATATACTTTAATTATCATATTATTTCAATTATTTTATATCATATTAATTTATCGAATAATTTATAATAATTATTATTACAATTAATTCTATTTATGTATGTATCTAGATTGTTTTATACACACAATTATACAATTCTTTATAATATCTGTTTTACCCTTAAAATTGAGCAGAGCTCGTGCTTTGAGGGGTTATAGGATTTTACTAATATTCAAACGAATTCGACTAAACTTAATCAATATAGAACATCACACACATTTACAAACATTACACAATTTACCATAATTTTTTTGATAAAATAAATTAAAAAAAATAACAAACTTCCTATCAATGACCTTTATATCATTTCGAGAATTTTCACATTAATATATTCTTAGATAAAATTATACAATGATTAATGTTTTGTGGATATCAAATGAGACGCAATATTCTTATAATCATTTTAAAGGTATTTAATTTCCTATCTACAGTACGTTGTTGCCACGTATAAATATTTGAATAATATAATTTAATATGCAAACCTTCCACTGTAATATTATTTTCAAACTTGAGTATTGTTAATTGCTTGGAATAACATACATATAGTGAGCTACAATCCATTAGATTGGTCTGCAACGAGTTACGTTTTTCTTACCCATTCCTCCTTATTTTCAGCTAGTCTCATGGTGATAAGCAGGGCTGGGTGCTTGGAAATGGGTGCTTGTTTCAACTAGTAATGTGCGTCAATGCACTCATCAAATATCTTAAGTTTCTGTAATACGGATAAAATGATATGTAACTCTGGATGAATAAGAATGTCCAGTGATAGTTAGCCACAAGATGTGCTGTTCTCTCATCCACAAATTATCCGACAGTATTACCATTTTTCGTTCATAATAATCTATCTTTCCTATGTCATAGATATCAAAAAGTCATGGTTGTCATTGTAAAGTCATCAAATTGTCAGGAGATGACTCAATTGATACAGAGACAGTCTCTATGGAGAAAGTTTGCTTCTGCCTTTCTGCCGGAAGGAAATTTCATTCAGGCATGCTGTAATGATTTTAGGTATTATTTATCAATATTATACGAGTACATTACAAACTTGTTTGCAACTGCGGCGTTGAGTAGTTCATTTAACACCTACTGGAGTGTCTTCTTTTTCATACATAGGTATATTCTATATTTTTACGATTTTCAAAAAGTAAATAAGCCGAGTGGGGTAAGAAAAATCAATATGGGACATTGAAAAAAGAAAATTGGCTGGTGCGAGAATGAACGGTACATGTCTCGAACATGGCTAAAATACTGGTGCACAACGCCATCTTCGTACCGACACTTATGTATGCAAGCGAAACTCGGACATGGCTGAAGAAGGACGAGAGTAGAATAAATGCAGTGGAGATGCGATCACTGAGAAGAATGGTAGGTAAAACATTGCGTGATAGAGTAAGAAATGAGGATATTAAAATAATGAGTGAATGCAGGAGGAGTGTTGTGGATAGAATGCGTGTAAATTAATTGAGATGGTTTGGTCATGTGGAGAGAATGGATGGTGTAAGATTGACGAAGAGGGTGTATTTATCTGAAAGAGAGGATGTGAGAAAGCGCGGACGCCTAAGAACTACGTATCTTGACCACGTGGATCAAATTCTCAAGGACGGTCGCGTATTAAGAAAGAGGAATCGTCGTGCATGTAAGAGAAACTGGATGAATGTAGAGGAAGCGGAAGAAGTATGTAAGCATAGATCTATATGGCGTTTCGTCTCTCTGCCTACCCCACCTGGGACACGGCGTGAGGGTATGGTATAGTTTAGTTTAGTTTTGTATAGTACAATCCGTCCCATGTTCTATAAAATGCAGGTGTTTGTAAAACATTACGAATAAAACATTTTACACCTTCAGTTCAGCGATAGCATATGGCATCCATCCTGAATCTCTTTATCCTTATTGGCACGGAAGGACGACTGTGTGTTTATTATATGCAGTTATTCCGCTAGCATACCTATCCCAATAATTGTGGGATATGCCATGATGGTATATTGAAGGAGAGAAATAATAAATGTTAGATCATCATTAACTATAATACAACATCATTATTTATATTAGTCATTTCATATTGATTTATCACAATAAATTATTCATATGGATTTTAAAATTGATCGATTTAAGTATAAATGTGCAGAATCGATCAATTTAGTAATAAGTAAAATATATGAAAGTAAAATGACCGTTTTTTTAGATTTAAATGTTGTATTCAGTCTCAAAATATTTCGTACAAAAATTAATAATCTTAGGTAAATACTAAATCTGATTAAGTTTCTGATTACCTACTGTGAGATAAATATTTGATAACTGATTATAAGATTTTTGTTTTTGTCTATAAATAATGATACATTGTAAGGAGAGAAATAAAAAACTTATCATTTCATTTAATTTTTCATTTTATATTATTATAATATTTCTAATTGAAATGTATAATAGTTTAATAATATTTGTTACGGCTATTAAAAACAGACGCATTCATTGTCGATTTCGTGGCCATACATATATCCTCGAGCAACGCAATAAGCTTGGCATTCATCATCAGTGGGTGGACGCGGTTGTAACTTAGGTGGAAACAAAATAACATTCGGCTTCTGTCCCAAACCATCTGTTGGAAACAAGTTTATGATTAATGTATTGTACATGTAGGTTTACTGGAAGACATTGCCTCAAGGCAATATGTTCGGCTTTTGTAAAATTTATTTTTTCAATAAAGTGTTTATTATTATTATTATTATTCATATCTCATTTATTTTACAAAACAATATTAGATTCCACATTTTGAACACAATATGAGATTATACAATAAAATTTAAATATACCATTAAATAACAAAAACCATAAAATAAAATATAAATTTAAATTCAAAATGTAGAACCCCAACATTATTCGAGTTAATTCTTCCATGATGTCCTATGAAAATAGAACAATCATGGAAGATTACTTACAGAGCTACAGTGACAAAAACCTTCTTACTATCCTGGTGGACGATAGAAGAACAGCCTTCTGCATGCTGTATTTGAGCCTGTCATCTACTCCCAGTTTTCTGAGATTGCTTGACAGACTCTTAGATATTAAACCATTCACAGACAACACTATAGGTACGATGATTGTGGTTGGTGTTCTCCACATATCTTTGATTTCGTGAGCAAGATAAAGATATTTTATCAGCTTGTGCCCGTATTTTATTATCTTGTATCAGAGCCCGTACTCAGCTTTATTAAAATTTTCATCGTGTGGTATAGTGATGTCTATGATGTATGTTTTACGGCATCTGCGATCAACCAACACAATATCTGGTCGATGAGCTAGAATAGTTTGATCAGTTTGAATTGGTCGATCCCAGTAGAGTATAGTGTCACTGTTTTCTAATACCGATACTCGACAATAATTATAGTATGGCCATTTTGATTCCTCTTCAATTAATTTTTAAAGCTAAATTTTGATGTAATAATTTTGCTACCTGATCATGTTCTTTCAAATAGTCCGTTCCGGAAAGAAGAGAACATCCAGACTAAATATGTCTTAATGTCTCTCCCTCCCGATAACAGGCTTATTATTACACGGTATTCAGAATTATTTTCAAATAAATATAGGTACTGAAAAAAAAACAATTTTTTTTAACGAATCATGAAATTGTATTATCACATTAATGCAAGGAATAAAATAAGTTTTTTGAATATGTAACAATAATTAAATTAATTTTTTTGGCGTGATAATTAAATAAAATTAAGAGACGGAATAAGTAAAAAATTATGTATCTAATGTTGTGAATGAAAAAAGAAATTTTCAATTATACGTGATAAAAGAAAGAAAGTTATAAATGAAATCTTACTAATTTTTGGCGAACCAATATCGTTGTTTTCATTTTCTCCGCGATTTGTGCCTGAAAAAAATATTTTGAAAATAATTTTAGTACCTACCAAGGGAAACGTGTTAACATAATGGTGTAAAACCCTTTACACCCCCCCGAACGGCATGCATTGATCGTGTTGTTCAATTAACTGTGGCATACACTTGTACGATCAACATGATCAATGCATGCCGTTTGGGGCTTAGAAATCAATAAACAATCGCAGAATAATTTTTAAAACCTTTTACCAACAAAATTGTGTGGGTGTAAGGGTGTAAAGGGATATTGAACAATAATTTTCAAGTCCTGAAGAAAACTAGCAGGATAAATTAATTGATATTAAAACATTTTAGTCAAATACGAGAAACTTGTATAAGTGATTTTATTGCCATAACAAATAATGTGTTTAATAATAGAAACATATTATGTATACTGCAACTACACAGATATCTCATAGAGAATAATATTATAGTTTACCATAAAGTAAAAATAATACTTTTCTTACCTGAGTAGACTCCCACTACCATTAGAGTTACTAAAAACAGACCAAGAATTATTGTCTTCATATTGGATAAGAAGGTTACAACGAATACAAGTTGATAGCAAAATATCACAACGTATATTGATAATGGATATTAAGATGTCTCCCTTTTTATACGATACTGAAATGAAACTCTGAACACTGAAAAGAATTAGAAAAAGTCATAAAAGTGTTAAAAACATGTTTATTTACTGAAATTTATAACTTTTTTGTTTAATTATAATTATATAATTTGTGTCAAAAAAATATTATAATATAACGTTATCAAAGAGATCTAGAATATTGTCGTATCATTTTATAAATCTGTAAACACTTAACTTACTTACTTTTAAGGCACTTGAAGAAAAAGGAGAAGAATAAACACAACTAATCTTTTGTTTACCCCCATATGCCTTCTTTTATTGTGATTCATTCAAAACGTAATTCCCCGGGTTTATTTTGTTTTTGATAATATTTTATTCAATCAACACATAATTATATGCATGACGACTTTCAGACAACGATTAAGTCGATAAATATTTGCCTACATCGAAATAATTTTTCCGTATCCAGGGGCCGTAGACAAACCGTACTTAGCGATCGACTACTGGCGAACTTTTCGACCATCTACCTACATGTACTGTATAATTATGCGTTATTGACGAAAATTCGTTTGTAGTCTATGGCTAAGTGCGTTTTTGTCTAGGGGGGCAGATTGTTTTTATTTCGAGACTTCTTTCATCAAAAGTTGTGTAATATTTACTGTGAAGTACTCCGTGGAGTCCCCGCCAAAGAATGGGTTTCAAAATCCTTTCTGTAAGATTTCGAGTGTCCTGTAAAAGGGAGGTGGTCGTAAAACATCACAAACAAAATATTTGGCGCCAATAAATTAAACGAGGAGGTATTATATCCATCCTAAATGCATTAATTATTTATTGGCACGACCCGCATCAACAATATAAATATGTAATTAGTCAACTCGCTACCTCACTTGTGGGATTCACTGTGATGGTATAGGTAGGTAGATAAATATATTCAAATAGTTAATGCAAATTGAACAAAATCAACCTAGAGAGCTATGTATTATTATAAGCCGCTGTTTTGTGCAAAACCACCGCAAAGGCACAAAAAGTTAAAGATAGGGCTTTTATAAAATTCAGCTACCTACGATATTTTTACCATATCATTTTCTGCTTTATCAATCAACATCAGTGGAGTTTTTAAATGGAAACATTTATTTTTTAATTGCGATAGAATTAAATTGAAAAATATTTTTTCCATTGCGCTAAATATTATCACAAGTTTTTTAAAGTAATCTGAAGTTGTCCATTGGCTACGTTACCGTATCGCCCATAAAAACATATTGTAGTGCACATTTTTAAAGTCTCATTTGAATATCGTCTAACACCATTTCCATACATTTGTATTGTACGAGGAGATTTATAATACATTTGTATAATATATTGAGTACATGGCCTTTACAAATAGTAGAGAATCTTGATACAGCAGGGCTACTCTTGACACAATCTAAATACAGTCTTAATCTAGTTTTGTTCTCACTTCGCGCGTCGTATGATTGAGATCATCCTCTTAAAATAATATGACAAGTTAAGTGATATTTCTCATGGCTGAGTAGTAATTTCCTGCATTTATTCTATGTCCAATGTATCTAATATAGAGCAAGTAATCAATTTATTGAGAAGAATAAATAAGTTACATGACTTGATGTTATACATTGTTCTCCCTCACGTTTTTTATCAAGATTAAGCCATAGAAGAAATAACAAAACATAAAGTGAATAACAATTCATTGGATTGGTCTGCAACGAGTTTGGATTTTCTTCTCCATTCCTCCCTACTTTCAGCTAGTCTCTTTAGTTTTACGTATGTGCCGCAATTCATGTCCTCCTTTAGTTGTTCCATATATGTAAGTGTCTCTTGGTCGGTCTTCACCATTTTTGCCTTCGGTTATGACCTCCACGAAACATGTGAAGTTAATGTAGGCATAGGTATATATTTAAAATAATTTAATTCAAGTACAGTTTGTACTCTTTTGTAACGTGTATTTCAAATACAATCATTAGGTACATCATACATATTTTTTAATGTCTACAGTCTAGCACTTTCACTATTTTACAACTGAAGTTGTAAGTTGATTTTAACTGAAAATGGACGTATGTCCGAAAACTTTTAATTATTAGAATACAGCAGTTATATAAGTGAAAGTTGACAGTGTTTTATTTTTATTTATATTTTATTATCTAAATTAAAACAAACTTTCATAGTGTTTCCTTTTCGAAAATCGAAAAATTCTTCGCTATATATTTACACTTTCAATTCATATTCTAAAGTAGTGAAATTCAGAAACATCAAATAACAAAATATTTTTAGTTAAAAGATAAAGGTATCTACATACATATGTATATAGTTAACCTATATCCAAATTACAGGAAATAAGTATAATCCTCATGCTCATAAAATAACTTTGAATAAACAAAATGTTTTCATGTATTTTATTCAATTGGTAGTTTTTTTCAATAGGTAATTCCTACTCTATGTGTAGCATTCTTATATTGCAGTTTCAGATTTTAACGTCGGCAGATACATGATGTAAAGCTGCAAGGTCCTCCTCTATACCCATTAAGTCTGCAATTGTATGAACACTGCCAATCATAGCAAGGCAAATTGAATCTGCTGAAAACTGAGAGAACAAAAAATTAGACCTTTTGATAGAAAATAAACTCAACACTATTATTATTACTCGGGAAGCCAATATTTTATTCTAAGAACAAATTTTATAAATTTATTATATTTTTATTACCTGACGGAGCTTTCGAACCTTGAGCTATGATAGATTCTAAAGGGACTTCATCGGAATTATTCGAATCATCTGGAATCGATTCTGGTGCAGGGACACCTGAACAGAAAAAAGTAAATGATTTTAGCACATGAAATCACATTTAAAATTTTGAATACATTTGTTGTTACACAACAAATTTGTTAACAAACAATAATTATCATTACAATACATTGGTGCTTCCTTTCTTTTGTACTGAACTAACAACGGTTTTTATTTTCGAACAATGTTCATAGTGATCGATTAATATTTAATTTAAAAATTATACTTAATACTAAAATTAACACAAAAATAGAATTTGAAATAAAAATTAATATCGGCATTTTTCATAAAAAAATATTATTAAATTTTATCATAAAAAGTACCTATTTAATATTTTAGGAGATTTTTCCAAAAATAATAAATGCGTACCCTAATTATATCAAGTAAATGATAATGTACAGATAAAATAAAAAAATATATTTCACTTACTTATAACCAGAGGCGGCCGGCAGTGAGTATTTACGAGGGTTCGGTAAAATAAAAATACCTAGGTACCTTATTTCTTATAAAAAAAATTCTCGTTCCATCCAAGTTTACTGGCTACGTCACTTGTGGACACAACCATACATAATATAAGAAATTTGCAGTTAACCAACTCCAAATTTCTATTGTAACAGATGCACTTTCCATCTCTGCAGGGTCCTCCTCTGTATCCTACTTAGTGTGCCCGGTAAAGTTCTTTCACAAATCATATTGAGTCGCATTCAAAAACCAGTGTTGGCATCTCTGAGAAAGCAACAAATGCGGGTTTGTGCCTGGCAAGTCCTGTTCGGATGCAATTTTCTGTGTCAGATGCGTACTTCAACAGTCGCAAGAGTTCAACTCACCGTTTGCATGTTGCTTCATTGACTACGAAAAAGCTTTTGACAGCCCCCACAGACCAACCATATGGAAAATACTGGCCGCGTATGGCATCCCACCCAAGGTGGTAACCATTATCAAAGCCCTTCATATAGACTCTGAATGTTCTGTCAGAACATCAAGTGGTCCAACAGGATCACCACTGGAGTCCGGCAGGGCTGTGTATTGGCACCTTTTATCTTCGCCATAATTATGAACTACCTGCTCAGAAAATCTATTCTGGGCCCTGGCGGTGTGCCTTTATCACAGCGTGAAAACAGTGAGACTTCTGTGGGAGTGCTGCACGATCTTGAATATGCGGATGATCTAGCCCTTTTTGATACATCTGTGGACGGATTACAGTGCAACGCTAATTTTTTTATTTTTTTTTTATTTATTTATTTAAAAAAATGGGCAACATACAATAAAATTTTACAAAATATAATATAATAACCATTAAACATATTTCTTGTACTTGACCAGCCCATCTTTGAGTTCATTATTATTATTATTATTGCCAGTACAGTACAAACACAAAAAAAGAAAAGAAAAGTAAAAATAAACAAATATTTCATTCCTGTCTAATGTGGCTCCTAAAAAGGCTCCTGGACATACAGAATATGTCCACGGACCTCACCTTCTCCAAATTGTTATATGTGGTAACGCATCGATGTAGTGGCGAGTTCTGAGCAGCATTAGTACTTTTTTTACTTAAGAAGAAAGTCGAGGTGTGTCTCGTTCGTCTATTTGGTATGTTAAAAGTAATTTTTACTAAAAGGTCTGTACAGTCAATATTTGAGTTTATTAAATCGTAAAGGTACAAAAGATCTGAATTTCTACGTCTTGTATGTAATGTCTGTAATTCATTTTTGTAGTTGTTGGCAAATTTGTAGTTCATATGTTTCAAAAATATACGTTTAATCCGTTCTAAACTGTCAATGTAAATGTTATATTGTGGATTCCAAATGATAGACGCATGTTCCAATTGACTTCTAACAATTGTGTTGTATAATACATTAAATGTTTTCACCTGAATGAATGGTTTGCATACTCTCATTAGGAATCCCAACATTTTGTAAGCCTTTAAAGTAATCGTGTCAATGTGTTTGTCAAATAATAGCTTACTGTCCAGTTGCACACCCAAGTCTCTACAGTCTGATTTTTCAGCTATTGGCTCCCCATTGATTTTATATGTTAATGGTACTGTACTATTTTTCCTGGAAAATGTAATCTGGTGACATTTTTTTACGTTCAGTAACAGTTTATTGGAAAATCTTCTCCTTATGAAAATTCCTTACGCCTTGGCCTTCGTATCAACGCTGGTAAAACGGAGTACATATGTAATAGTTCATGCACGAGTACTCACACCCCACTAATGGTTGGTAATTCCCAAATAGTCGGCTAATTCGCGCCATTGCGTCCCTATATACAGGAAGTTCCGCGTGTGTTAGAGTGAACAATAACCTGTCGGAATGGTTCACACTGACAAAAGGAGTAAAACAAGGGTGCGTGATGTCGCCATGGCTTTTTAACCTATACATTGATTATTGTATTCGTCCATTGAAAGAAATGAATGTAGGTGTTGATATGAATGGGATGAATGTAAGAGCGTTAATGTTTGCCGATGATTTGGTATTGATGGTTGAAAGTGAAAGTGATCTACGGCGAATGGTGACGTGTGTGTATGAAAATTGTGCGATGAATGGATTAAGAATGAATGCAAAAAAGACAAAAATTATGGTGTTTGAAAGAGGAAGTGAGAGAACAGTATGCCAGATAACGATTGACAACGAAGTGTTAGAGCAAGTTGACGAATGTGTGTACTTAGGTAGTTTGTTCACGAGAGATGGGAAGTGTGAAAGTGATATTGAAAGGAGAAAAGTTGCTGGCAATAAGGTAAATGGTGCAATCCGACCAATAATTGCAAATAGAAACATATCCACCACAGCTAAAAGGTTGGTGCACTCTGCTATCTTAGTGCCAACACTTATGTATGCAAGTGAGACGTGGACATGGTTAAAGAAGGATGAAAGTGGCATAAATGCAGTGGAAATGAGATCGTTGAGAAGGATGTGTGGTAAAAGTCTGAGAGATCGTGTGCGTAACGGTGATATACGAAAGGAATGTGGAATGAAAGTTGGTGTAATAACAAGGATGAATGTAAATAAGTTAAGATGGTTTGGGCACGTGGAAAGAATGAATGAGGACAGAATGACTAAGAAGATATATTTGGCTGAGAGGAATGGTGCTCGGAGACGTGGACGTCCGAGGATTAAATGGCAAGATCATTTAAATCAAATCCTACAGGACGGTCACGTGTTGAGCACGTTGAACAGGAGAGCATGCATGAGGAATTGTATGACAGTGACGGAAGCGAAAGATGTATGCAAGGATAGAAGGAAGTGGCGCTCGATCCTTTCTGCCTACCCCGCGAGGGAAGCGGCGTGATGGTATGTATGTATGTATGTATAATTCCCAAATATCTCAGGTTAACAAATTCAGGTACCTGGGAGCAACCATAACATATTTTTTGATATAGGTATTTCATATATTTTCCGCTTTCAATATACTATGTAATAATTTCAATATAATGTATATTATGTTCCCGATGCATATGGACGTTCTCGGCATCATGATTTTTTTTACCAGCCTCAAAGCCGAACAAACATAATGGCAAACTCCCCAGTGGGAAGAGCTATTCAAATGTTTAATGGTCTGGCTGGAGAGGTTGATATCTTTAACGTGACGTATGCAGAATTTATAAGAAAAATCAAAGATGTATTGTAGTTGTGTTGTCGTTTGGATATCGTTTAGAGTTTTCTTCTTGGATCGCATTGGCCTACAGCTGTAATGATCCTTGTAAGAATCGTCTTATTGTCAGTAATAATAATAATAACGCCAGAGGGTGATCTCCGGTTGGAATTACCAATCTGCATAGGAGCAGCTAGCGGGGCTTTCAATAACATGAACAAATGAATATAGGTACTTTTTAAACGAATCATGAAATTTTATTATCACATTAATGCAGAGAATTTTTTTTTTATATCTCGAATTAAATTTAATTTGTTGGATCGTTAATTAAATAAAATTGAAAGACGGAATAAGTAAAAAATTATTTACCTAATGTTGTGAGTGAAAATAGAAAGATTTTAACTATACGTGATAAAAGAAAGAAAGTTATATCTAAATGAAATCTTACTATTTTTAGCAAATCATCTTCATTGTGATCATCTTCTCCGCGAACTGGGCCTGAAAAAAATATTTTGAATATTATTTTAGTACCTACCTACCAAGGAAAACGTGTTAACATTATGGTGTAAAACCTTTACACCCCCCCCCCCCGAACGGCATTCATTGATCGTGTTGTTCAATTAACTGTGGCATACACTTGTACGACCAACGTGATCAATGCATGCCCTTCGCAGCTAATAAATCAATGAACAATCGCAAAATAATTTTTAAAACCTTACCAACAAAATTGTGTGGATCAGAGTGTAAAGGGATATGAAAATAATTTTCAAAACTAGCAGGATGAAAGAAACTTTGTACTTTCCACTAGAATTACTTTATTCAGTTAAAACATTTTTGGAACTTTTTGTTCCATCATCAGTAACAATACCATCATCAATGACAGCAGGATTGTTATTGATGATGGAACAAGTAGTTTCGAAAACGTTTTTACTGAATAAAGTTATTCTAGTTGAAAAAACAAAGTTTCCTTAATTTTAAATTAATAATAATTATGGAATTCCACAGTGCTAATCACGAAACATTCGAAAAATTATAGCAGGATATATTAATTGATATTAAAACATTTTAGTAAAAGACGAGAAACTTGTATGAGTGATTTTATTGCCATAACAAATAATGTGTTTAATAAAAGAAACATCTGTATACTGCAACTAGACAGACATCTCATAGAGAATAATATAGTTGACCATAAAGTAAAATATAATAGGTATTCTGTATAAAAAGGACATTGGTGATGATAATATTATTGTTTCCAAATGATTTCAATCTCGCACCATATTAAGACTATCTCAAAGGCATCCGAGAAGATTTCGTTTGACTTGATTCGAATTCGTTTAATTTTTTTTTTTTATATACAGTTTTTTTTTGAAAATTGTGGCTTACTACTTTTTTCTTTCGTAAGAATGCGATGATGCTGAATTTTGTCAGAGTTAAAGAAATAGACATTGTACGAATGTAAAATAAGTGGCAGATATGGTGGTGAACATCTGAGGTCGTATGTCTTATGTATGTATGTTAATACCTTAGGGAAATAAACCTCCAGCGGGAAGCCCAGCTTATTTCGATACATTGTTAAACCATCATATTCCTTATCAGGGATGTATAAAAGTAAGATTTAGCTCACTTCTTCAAAACTTTTTTGTAAACATTGTTCTTCAATCGAGATGTCTAATAAGAAATAACATTTATTGATTGAGTCGACGTTGATTTTGTAAAACTCCATTATATTGATAAAATGAAAACAAAATTGTTTGACAATGATCTCATAGGTCGAAACCTGGTAACTTATTTAACAAATAAATCGTAGTAAAACCAAAAACAATTATTTTGTTTTCATTATATCAAGAAATAACATTTTTTTTTTATCTCAGATATTAAGGTACCTTTATCATTCATTATCATTTATGTGTACTGCTTTGTTTATTTTGTTTTATGAATGATGATGTGCAAGAAGAATAAAATAAATTAATAAATAAATAAATAATTTTTTAAGTGATTTTCAAATGTCAAAAATAATGTGATTTACTTTTTTGAAATTGCCAAATAAAATTAAATTCTAAAAATGTGTCAAAAAATTAATTCAAATTTTAGTGACAATAATCAACTCTTACAAAGTTTAGTACAAAAGTCTTATCCATAAAACTTAGTAAGAACACAATTCTCTTTTTCTTCAATTTTGCACCCCTACTATACCCAAGTACATTTTCAACAACATAGTGCAATGACAAAAGTTATGCATTATGTTCTCAGATTCCCAAATGTCTATCGTATTTCACTACATACGGGTACACTAAGATATGATATAATGCAGTAATAGCAGCGAGAATTCTATGCTTTGTGTCCTATCCATTCTATCTTTTATCTATCTATTTATCTTTTAATATAAACGCTGACATGCTTCTTCATACGCCATACTGCATTTGTCTTGCAAAGGCTTATCCTACAGTCCTAGACGAAGAAACTTCACCAGTTTCTATATTCCTGTCCATTCTGTAATATTTTTCAGTCGAGTTAATTGCATTATTTTCAAGCCACGACTTCCTCTTTTCTTCCATTAATGAAAAAGTTTAATAAATGAATTTAATTGTTTTATAGAATGCGTCACAAATAAATCGAATTCCTTTATTTGATCGCAGACAAAAATAAATTATTATTTTGATCTGAAGCTAGTATGAAAAAGCCTGAAAAAATCTTGTAAATTAAGATCCCTACCGTACTCCAGCTGAAAAAACGCATAATTGCTAAAAAGAAAAATAACTGAGATAACCAGCAAAACTCTGAGGGGTATAGGTAAAAAATGCTTTTAATGTCATAATAAGCAGTTTATTCTAGAAATTTCAAAACATTCATAAATTTACAACGTACTCGTAATTTCAAATATGCAACAAGGGTATACGAGGTGTATCGTCGTATTCATAATACTAGTGTTGTGGAATTCTCAAGAAATAATTTTTGGAGAAATTTACCGTGAAATTTCTCGGTAAACTTCTCGAAGTAGAGAATTTTCTGAGATTTTTTTTTATTTTTTATGTAACTGTTTAATAATAATAAATACTTTATTCAATCAATCAATAACGATGTATGTACAAATGTTGAGACAATTTATCACCAATATTGCTACAATTAATTGGACCGCATTATGCAAACAAGATCCAAACCACAAGTAGGTATTTTTTGAGTTAGATGTATCAAACGACTCTCCTTTGCGAGTTGTATCATATAAAAAAATATCAAGCCGAAAGCTTTAATGGAATGATAAAAAAAACGCATGTCCCAAGATACCACATTTAAAAAAACTGACAAATATTTTTTGCCAAAAAGATTCAATCCTCATGTTACGTCGGTTTAGTATGGTGATGAAAAATCTGTCGTATAATTCTAATTTGCAAAATGGAACCAAATACTTTGGAATGATATTACATAAAAGGGATTTATCATAAAAACATTAATATTAATTTCCCAACAACGATCCACAAAGCTTGGAACTTTTTAATGTGAATTGTACTTTAAGTAAAATTACTTATATATAATTTACAAAAAGGAACCATGAAGCATGGATCTATTTTGCTAAACCGATAGTTTAAGTAAACAGCACTCTATACATTTCTCGAAAACGATCCACAGAGCATGGATCCTTATTGCAAATAATCGATCCAGTAAAAACTTACTTCAAAAATATTTCGCGAACAAGATCCAAAGAACATGGATCCCTGTTACAAAATATTTGATACAGTAAATACGTTCCATAAAATATTTCGCCAACAAGATCCACAGAGCATGGGTCCCTTTTGCAAAATATTCGATCCAGTAAATAAGTACTACAGAAATATTTCGCGAACAAGATCAACAGACCATGGATCCCTATTGCAAAATATTCAATGCAGCGAATACGTACTACAAATAATTCAAGGATCTTTATTGCAAAATTGTTTTGTTATTATTATTGATGAAAAGTTTTGCATAAAATAGTTGCCGTGTCATTTAATTTCAAAAGGTTTGATTTTTTTCCATTGCTAAACAAAATTCGACATCCGAGTGTGATAAGGCAGAAATTGACGATTACATGCACATCATGCAAAAGTGTAAACAAAATAAACCTTTCGTAGTGAATAGGATCGAGCAGGATGTATTTTTATCTTCAGCTGTTTTGAAAAAACGTAACATATCGTAAAGAATCAAAAAATGGGAACAACAAAATGGGAAAAAAGAAATTTGCCTGAGAAAAGATTTTCCACACTCATTATTTATGCGGGAAAATTTTGATGAAGATTTCGAAGAAATAGACATATAAAAAATATTCACGGTCAATATTTGAACTCAAATCAACAAAGATGACAAAACTTTGGCCAAATGGAAAAGAAATTCCAGTGGCGAAATTAAAAGACCTCAAATCTATGATGCATCTTATTCCAAACGATGCGAAAGATTTTTATAAAAAAAACTAAGAGGTAGCACTTCAATATTTGATGATATATGTAGATGGATTTTCAGGTGAGCCAGACTTTGAAATCGAAGATGAGGAAATATCTCAATAAATGAAAATCATTTTTCTATTTATTATTATTTTATTCTTCTTCTTAGTCAGCCATCTCTCCACTGCTGGATGTGGGCCTCTTCCAAACTTTTCCAATCGTCAGGGTCCTGTGCCCTCTGTATCCATTTCCTTCCCGCAATTGGAGTAATGTCGTCAGTCCATCTCTTTTGCGGTATCCCGATGCTTCTTTTGCTACTCCATGGTCGCCATTTGAGGATTCTAGGAGTCCATCTACCGTCGTTTCGTCTCGCAACATGACCCACCCACTGCCACTTAAGCTTTGCAACACGATCCATAATATCTGTGACTTTTGTTAGGTGTCTGATGTCTTCGTTTCTAATTTTATCTCTCAGACTCACCCCTAATATTCGTCTTTCCATAGATCTTTATGAGCATTTTAGCTTGTGAACACTTGCTGCAGTTAGCAATATGGTTTCTAGTCCATATGTTGTCACTGGAAGGATACATGTTTCGTAGACTTTTTTCTTTAGGTTTCTTGGGATATCTTTACTGGTGAGAATATGATTCAATTGTCCAAGTGCTGCCCAGCCCAGACCTATTCTTCTGGGTATCTCTGCAGTTTGGTTATTCAGTTATGGTTACAAACCTGAATGTTAGGTACCTATCTTTTTAAAATTAATTGTGGCGCATGGTATTGGATGATAGCTGATCTCTGAAAGATTAACCTTTATTTTAACTTTAATTATGTAGTTATTGTCTGTTTTGTGCTTCTATATTTATAAAATAAAAATAAAATAAAATAAAAAATAAGGCCACGGATATAGAGGGAGGCTGAACAGTATTGTCAATGTAGGTATATATGAGTACATATAAATCACTTGCACACTTGATGATCTGTTATTTTTAGTGATTGCGCTCTAGGTTTTAGTCATAGTAGCTAGTTGTGATCATAATAATCGTCGTGGATCTTTTTTGCATAAATTTTGTACAAACAGATTGTAATTATGCAAAAAAGATCCACTGACAATTTTCTTGGATTTTTATTACATAAGAGCATATAATTTGTGTGCATTAAATGTGAACAAAAAAAATGAAGGAATATCCAGCAAATAATCAAACAAACCTAATTTTTTTTTTTGTAATTTGACTTACAAACGCGTTTAAACTTTATCCTTTAATATCTCAATTCGACTGTTATGTGGATTGGATCTTGTTTGCAAAAGGCGGTCCAATTATGAAAACCAATAATTTTTATAAAAAATCTTGATGTTTGACACCCCACATGCCCATATTTAAGATAAAAAAAATTGCATGTACGTTCATGGAAAAAAGTGTTAATAACCTCTGATTTGTCAGAAAAATTATGGAGAGAAATTTCTGTTCCATCAGAGGAGAAATTCTCGGAGAAATTTCTCGTTTTCGGGACATTTCTTTGGAGAATTTTCTCTTCTCACATCACTACATAATACCTACCCATAATACAAGATACCCATGATACAAAGATACTCATCTGAATTTGAGATTAACTCGTAAATTGTCCTTAAAATAATATAGATAGACTTTTAGAATATCGTACGACTTTGAACTGCCTTATATAAAGTTTTTCAGTAAATTTTTGATATTTTCTTTCTATTTTGACTGACAAGCAAGCTTATATATTGTATATACGAGAAAGTAGGTAGAAAATAAGCTTTTTGATTTTGTTTGTGTTAGCGCATACAAGTAACAGAATAGAGGTTAGATGATAATAATAATATATACCTAGTATTGTATTATCTAGATATTTACTGAAAACGTTACGTTGTTGATGTTTTCATTGAGTTCAAAGTGAATTCTTGTGTATCCTCAAAAATGCAGGCACCAGCTCTTTAAATTTCACATTCTTAGAATTTGTACTTGAGATTTAACGAAAAACGATTTCACCGGATAATAGAGTTCGTCGGTAGCCTGGAAGTAGAGTCTCGGCCTTCAGAACAAGGGGTCCGTGGTTCGATTCCAGGTGCCGGCAAACTCCCCTTTCACGGCACAAGCTTTTAGTTTAATATGAAAGGCGTATAAGATATATCTTTTTAAAAAAAAAAAATAACGAATTTTCAGACAGATCTTTTTCCGAATAATCGACCTCGATCGCGTTTTCTACATTTAATCGAACCAATCATGATTTTTTCTCAACTCTTTTAAGCAAAGGAGATTTTTTTTGGCACCCAACTTTAAGAAATTAAGACATGAATTTGGGAAAATCCCTGACTAAAAATTGGACAAACGGTTCAACAAATACCCGAAATTATAAACCAATCGATAAGTTCTGCAGCATGACACTCTTTAAACACAATTCGAAGTGATCTACACTTATGTTACATATGTCAGCTGCCTGTATTCATTACCAAGTCTTTGAATGCGATTCTGTGATAAAATTCTGTTTGTACATTGTGAAGGATTCATTTCATTATAGTCTTGTTCTTTCAGGATAACAATTTGGTATCAATCAGAATAATGAGTGGATATCCGGTATTCAGTACGGTAGCAAATTTACACCGGATGTGTTACCGGATTTGCATTACATCTCTGATTTGTATAACTTATACCTAATAACTCCAATGTTCTACTTTAGTACGTCAAGTATAAAGATAAGTCACTTTCAAAAAGCGCACATTCCTTGTGGATTGTTTTTGTGTAGGCATGAATCGTTATAATTTTTTGGTAGCGAATCTCATCGCTGAATTCAAAATTGTTTTGAGGTATTGTGTTTTGCTGGGCAGGCTATAATAATGAAACAAGAAGTACCATTAACAGACACAATATTTAATAACCAAGGCTCAAGAGCGAAAGATACTAAGCTTTGAAAACAAGTGTCTTAGAAGGATTTTGGATGTCAAATGGTATGAACATGTTACAAATGATGCTGTGCGCCGGCGCACCCAGTAATCTCCGTAACACAGGAGAGACGATGGTCCTGGCTGGGACATGTTTTGAGAATGCCTAATGATAGTTGGCCAAAAAGAGCACTGTTCTTCCGTCCACAGGGGTTCCGTCGGCCCGGGCGTCCCTCTTTCACAATACAT
Source organism: Athripsodes cinereus (assembly GCA_947579605.1). Classification (NCBI taxonomy): domain Eukaryota; kingdom Metazoa; phylum Arthropoda; class Insecta; order Trichoptera; family Leptoceridae; genus Athripsodes; species Athripsodes cinereus. The sequence continues at coordinate 3,083,169 of OX388321.1, forward strand.
CGTTCCTATGACAACGATATCAGAGCGCACGGAATGTCGTGGAAAGAGGTGACGCAATTGGCACAGAGACGCTCTGAATGGAGGAGGCTGGTTTCTGCCCTGTGCTCCCGAGAGGAGCGTTGAGGGCGATGATGATGATATTTAATAATTCAAGGTAAAATAACTACAGAGAGAGAGCGTGTGTACTGTGTGCCAAGTTCAGATATTGAAAGAGATCGCTGTACAGGCGATGTTCCTAATATAACTATCTACTTATCTGTAGGGTGGCCACTATATAAAAATCCACAAAAATCAACACTTTTACTCGAAAACTAACGTTAGACTGAGGAAAACTAACGGAAGACTAGAAGACCAATTCTATGCTGGTTTCCCCACGGAAATTAATAATATCGGTAATAACGTATCGGTTTATTTGCTTCCTACTTCAAGTAGTTTGCACAGTCTGTTGGTTGTGCAGATGAGGCGTCTGTTGAGTAATATTCCTAATATCTTCAAATTCAAATACAAATTAATAATATCGGTAATAACGTATCGGTTTATTTATTAACGTATCGTTTAATATTATCGTTTAATGTTTATCGTTTATTTAATAATATCGGTAATAACGTATCGGTTTATTTGCTTCCTACTTCAAGTAGTTTGCACAGTCTGTTGGTAGTGCAGATGAGGCGTCTAGTGAGTAATATTCCTAATATCTTCAAATTCAAATTCAAATTTTTTTTCATATTCAAATATTTTTATTAAAATAAAATTTACAATTTAATAATATTACATACACACCTTATTACTAAAAAAAAACACATTCATTACATATTTGACCCTCAAAATTGAGCAGTGCTCGTGCTTTGAGGGTTTAAACATATTTTATATAATTAAGATAAAATAATAGCGCTCACCAAACAACAACAAAAATAAACACATATCCACGATACAAACAGCAACCAAATACAGTTTCTTAACAAAACTCAACAACAGAGCAGTTGAACAGCTATTTAAAAATATCTTTCAGATTCAATTTAAAACTCTGAATATTTTTTGTAGAATCATACTTAGATTTTTTTTCCAGCTTATTGTACCACACGACACCCAAATGAGTATAGTGGTGTTGTCCAGCAGATGTTTTTCTGGGAGGTACCTTAATTAGGCCTCCCAGGTTTGGACACGCACTAATATCATCCGGCGAGTGGAGATTTTGTACAAAATACTCTTTACAAACCTGAGACACTGCCTTCCTCTTATAAATATTATCCAACGTGGGCACCAGAAATTCTTTAAAAAGTTCTGAGGTTGGGTGGTCCATAGGTTTTTAAAGAATTATCTTTATAATATTTCTTTGGCACTTCACTCACGCAGATACAGATAAAAAATACAGTTAAATGCGAAAACCACACTGAGAAAAATACTAACGAAATTTCACAACGAATCATTGGTACGTAGGTACTATCAGATTAGGACCAGAGATAGTACAAACGATTCATTAGTACGAATCTATGACATTAACTTGTCGCAAACAAATTGTTGGTAAATTTACCAACGACTTGTTTGCGATAGGTTAATATTATAGATTCGTACTAATAAATCGTTTGTACCTACTATCTCTCGTCCTAATCTGATAGTACGTACCAATGATTCGTTGGGAGTATTTTTCTCAGTGTACGTTTAACGTGTAGGTTACACGTTACTAACACTGTTTTTAGTATATCATTAAGGATAAATAAATAAATGAACACATAAGTCATCAATCTGAATTAAAACAAAACCAAAATGTATCTCACGTTATACAAAATTTCTTATTACTAATGCTCAGATCAAACAATCCCTAAATCTTCCTCACCATATTTTATTTTATCGTATGTTTGAGTGTCTGTCTAAATATATGTATGTAAGTGGGTTAATCTAATATTAAATACTATCAGACTAACAATATATTAGTATGTACGTATGTTATAGCTGGGATACCCATACACTTCCATTATCTGCTCTGAGAATACAAACGAAATTATTTTTGTTCGTTCATTAAAATGTATCTTCGTAAATAAATATACTTGCATTAAGGAATTTATGCTTTCTGTTAAAGTTTTAGGGAAATGATAGATAGAAATATGAGAGAATAGACATCCATTATTTTCTGTTAATGTTAAAGCGAAAAGATAGATAGGAATATATGTAAGAGAATAGGTATCCGTTATTTTCTGTTAATGTTTAGGCGAAAAGATAGCTAGAAATATGAGAGAATAGGTACATCCATTATTTTCTGTTAATGTTTAAGCAAGAAGATAGATAGAAATATGATAAAATTATGTCAGTAGATTCATGAACCCTCCTATGTGCATTTATCAAAATTTTACAGTTTGACAATAAAAACTGTTTTGCTGGATTACATTTTCTATGTGTCTGATGCGTTATGTGGAAGGTGTCTTAAAAAAATTGTGGTAGGTAGATAAATAAAATTTAACCGAGAATTTTCATTACCGGGTTTGAAGCTAGTACTATAATATACGTTTATAATATTATATTAATTCAGTTCTAGTATCGTGGAACGATTTACGGGCGCACTTCAAGTTTACTTATCAAATATTCACCCGTTCTAAGCTGGGGAACTCAGTTTCTAAATACATATATGTATTAGATCCAGCTAGGTAGGCATACAAAATCTGTATAAAATCGATTTAATGTCCATTTGTCTGTTTGTAATTTATGCATGTTTTTCTTATCACGTCTTTTATACATACATACATACATACATACATACATACATACATACATACCATCACGCCGCTTCCCTCGCGGGGTAGGCAGAAAGGATCGAGCGCCACTTCCTTCTATCCTTGCATACATCTTTCGCTTCCGTTACTGTCATACAATTCCTCATGCACGCTCTCCTGTTCAATGTGCTCAACACGTGACCGTCCTGTAGGATTTGATTTAAATGATCTTGCCATTTAATCTTCGGACGTCCACGTCTCCGAGCACCATTCCTCTCAGCCAAATATATCTTCTTAGTATTCTGTCCTCATTCATTCTTTCCACGTGCCCAAACCATCTTAACTTATTTACATTCATCCTTGTTATTACACCAACTTTCATTCCACATTCCTTTCGTATATCACTGTTACGCACACGATCTCTCAGACTTTTACCACACATCCTTCTCAGTGATCTCATTTCAACTGCATTTATGCGACATTCATCCTTCTTTAACCATGTCCACGTCTCACTTGCATACATGCTGGCACTTCGATAGGTTCCCCTTGTGACTTTCCTTAAGTGAGATCCCCAAAAATTGTTGTTTCGATGGTTTGCATTCAAAAATTCTCGATTGACGGACCTTTTATCGTGTCTGTGAAGATGGCGGAGTTATTCATGGACACCGAAAGTGATAATTTAAGCCAGCCTAGAGCCCATTCGTAAGCGTTGGGGTGCCTTTCTAATTTTTATATATATTGTAAAATATTACTTGTGTAAACATGGTTCTCCAATCGAGATGTCTTTTTGTTTTTGACATCTGTCTGTTGAGCCCAAATCCAGTTAAATAATTTTAAAAAAATATATGTGTTCTAACATTTCACTACATAGTAAAACTTTAAATAATATTTTTATTTGTTTTCAATGTCTGCAAAGTGCTTTGAAGCCACATAATAATTATCGACAACGTCAGGTGTTTTAGATAACTTGAATTCAGTGTATGTATTGTATCAAAAGTAACAACTGTTGTATGTATGTATGTTTGTAGTTGGTAAACACAACATAAAATGCATAATACTCCAAACTTACTGGAATTTTCAATTGGTTCAACATTTTGAATAGTACCTACATATTTCACGTACACAGGTGCAATATGCATTTGCGATACATTCCGATATAAATATTACAGCTGGTTGAAGTTTTACTGACTGCGCTTCTACTAGAATTGAGACTAACTTCTACTATTTATTTATTAAGGAATACACGACAAGTTGTATTTAAGAAACATTTTATCTAAGTGGGGTAGACAGCAGACCATCTGCATATAATTAACACACAAGCTGTCCTCTCTGTGCCAAAAAAAATAAAACGACATTCAGGGTGGGTGACAAACCTCATCGCTGAATTTAAGATGTACGAGTCTCTTAATTTTTTCGAACACCTGCGACTCCACTCCATTATCATGCGCCTGATGATTTAGTCGAGAATCTCCGAATACCAGTAAGCGAAGTTAATAAAGTCATTTGTAAATTACCTACATATTGTGTTTTTTTTTAATTTATCTTAAAATGGACTTCCATCAAGTACCTTCGGTCAATAATAGCGAAATTAAAAAAAAACTAAAAAACAATGCAATCTTAATCTAACTGCTTGTCTACTCATAACTCGTCACTTTGTCATTTCGTTCACTTCACTTGTATAATAATTAATAAATTTTCTCCTTTCGAGTGTTTACAGGACACTCGAAAACTTACGGAGAAGAGTGGGAAACCAATTCTTTACGGATATTTGTCAAAAAAGTGTTCTTAAAAATATGTGTACGTTTAAAATATAATGTCGTTTTATTTTCATACAGAAGTGTGTTAAAACTTGTTGTACTGTATAATATCCACTCACAAAAAATATTTCATCGTTTACCAAAATGATAATTCAAACATTAATATGATACAAAAACTATAATTAGTATTCATGTCACGATTTCGCGTATAAACACAACACACCATTCGTGATGATATACATCATAAAAATAATATTATTATTGTTGTTTCTACATCATTTTATGTAGCAAAATATTATACCGATACCTTAATTCGCAGATTGGGTAACTCCATTTTTTGACAAAATGACTTAATGATGCCATAATGTTGACTGTATTCCAACACACATGCTAGGTAAATTTGAAGAATCCAACTTTATTACAAATGCCCTAAAAAACACCTCAAGAAAATTGGGTAACTCCAATGTTAGTATTTACAACGCTGCAAATTGGGTAACTCCACCATTCTGTATGGAGGCTTGCGAGAGATAGGTTGTGTATTAGGAATATTTTACAAAAAAGTGGTTTTGGATATCTTATCCTGTAAAAAAATGTTAGATAACTGTAACCATAAGTATCAGCTTTATTTTCTTAAATTTTTTAAAGTTTTTTTTTTATCATTTGCTCCTTATGTGATGTAGTTAATATGTAAGGTACTCACATTTTAAATAATGCAACTTTTGCAGGAGTTACTACGTGGAATTTAATTATTACTGGATATGTTTGCGCACAAGTTTTGAAGCTGATTTACTAATATTGTATTGTTTTTTAACACATATTATGTTATTATTTTTTAGTCAAATAAAAAATCTAGGTTTTAATACTTAAATAAACGACTTTATTTTTTGATATATTAGAATTTGTTGAATCATGATTATTTTTAAATAAGCTCAAAATCCGAAGAACTGAACGTGTATCTATATACATTACCTACTTATCATAAGTTTAATTTCTCGACCGACGGTTCTTGGTGGAAGTTCATATTAATAATTTTTAAAATGAAACACGATATATAGTTATTCCACTATTGACATTATTTATTTTGCGAGCCGGCTTTCAGGAGCTTCCGCTCTCATCGTCAGGCAAAAGTGAAATGTTTACTCATCATTTTATAGATGAATAGCAGACTAAAGACTATGGTTAAATTAGTAACTGAAAATTGAAGAAGTGAAGAAAATCGTATGAGTGAAACAAATCCCAGAAATCATGATTTTCTACAAATTTATCAAAGACAATTCGAATTTTTATAATGGAATTGGCCCATCATATTACTTGATAGTGGTAATCTTGCAGAAATCCAAAATATAAATACCTACTGATGATAATAATTTAGATAATAATGCGACACAAGGGATATTGTTAGATGCACAGGCTAATGCTATTGATCATAATATTGCAACAGAGAAGGGCAGCATAAGAGTCAACATCTCGTTAGTCCCATATTCAGAACATTCAGATTCTGATGAAAACTCTGAGACTTCTCTTGGAAAAAGGATGAATCATGGAGTAATAAAAATTTAAAATTCAAATTTAAAAAATCAAAAAGAGGTGTGATAAACTCGCCCTCTGTATATTATTATTATTATTTATATGATTACGGCAACCCGTCCCTTGTGGGACGATTTGTGCCAAGTACAATATTTTTAGAATATAACACGTAATATTAAGGCATTTATTTATAAAATAATAAAAAAATTTTTGGCGGATTTTAAAATCTTGAGATATACAGAGAGGGCATCAGTGTGCAAGAGGCAAGACACTTTGATCGGATACTGGACTTCAGCTATCTCATAATACAAGTCGTAAGAGTCTCTTATTGGGCAACCGACCTCTGTATATTGATCACACCTAATTTGAATGCATTTTTTTTTATAAAATTGTATATATTGTGATCAATGTATAGTAAAGAATGAATGAATAAATAAAATAAATTGCCTTAAAGGAAGAAAAGCCTTGGCCCAAAAAATATTGTCTGCTTAAATAATCTAAACGAGACTGAAAATATCTTCACGAAAATGGACTCAAGACTACCACGATATCTAAAATAATGCTCCACACGAATTATTATTTTCACATTTTGTCACTCTTCATTATTTTTGTCTAGCTATCAACGAGTATATCGCTAAAGGTGCAACTTTTTTGTTCAACTATGTTCAACTCCGTGATACAGGATAGACGATGTTCCAGGCTGGGTAATATCCTGAAAAGGCTAATTGGGCAAAAAGAGCACCGGTCTTCCGTCCGCAAGGATTCGTCAGCCCGTGATTTCCCTCTTCCACAATACACCGTTCTTATAACGACAACAGCAGAGCGCAGGAAATATCGTAGAAAGAGGTGACGCAATTGGCACAGAGTCGTTCTGAATGGAGGAGGCTGGTTTCTGCCCTGTCCTCCCGAGAGGAGCGTTGATGATGATGATGATGATGTTGAAGTATTTATCCTATATACCTATATTACTTCAATTTAATTTGATTTTCATATAAAACACTTTAAAAATAACATTATTATGAGACCAAACAGTATGCAATACTTATAGGCAAATTGGGTAACTCCATCAATTATAGCATTTATTTTACAAAATCCATCACAGAAAATTAGGTAACTCCAAAAAAAGGCTACAAAACCATTATAAACATAATTATGTCATGGTTATTGTGTTACGAACATGTATCTACATCATGAAGATATTTTAGAATAAGGAAAATAATAATAATAATATGCATAACAAAAATATTTAGTTTTTTGTCCGCCCTGTAAAGTAGCTATTTTGGAGTTACCCAATCTGCGAATTAAGGTATCGTACAAATCTAACAAAAATCTTTTTACTTATTCACATTACAAAATATTTATGCTTGTTATACAAAACAATATTTTTTATACCTACTTAAACCAACGACTTTGAAACACTTCTGCAAAAACTTTTTTCAGTGAAGTTATAAGTAACTTACAGTGGCACACGGCATATGCCACAAACGGGGTAGCCAGCGGACTAACTGCATGTAATAAACATGCTACCGGTGCTAGAGTGAATGGTGCACTTCGACCCATTGTTAGCAACAGCAATGTATCGAACATGGCTAAAATGCTGGTACACAATACCATTCTGGTACCGACACTTATGTATGCAAGTGAAACTTGGACGTGGTTGAAATAGGACGAGAGTGGAATAAACGCCATGGAAATGCGTTCACTTAGAAGAATGGTTGGTAAAACTTTGCGGGATAGAGTGAAGAATGAGGATATTAGGAGAATGAGCGGATGCGAGAAGAGTGTTGTGGATAGAATGCGTGTAAATAAGTTACGATGGTTTGGACATGTTGAGCGAATGCAAGATGAAAGAATGACGAAGAGGATGTATTTGTCTGAATGAGGAGGTGTGAGGAAGCGCGGACGGCCAAGAACCACGTGGCTTGAGCACGTGGATCAAATCCTTAAGGACGGCCGCGTGTTGAGTAAGAGAAATCGACGAACATGTATGAGAAACTGGATGAATGTGGAGGAAGCGAAAGAAGTTTGTAAGGATAGGCGTTCCGTTCTCTCTGCCTACCCCTCCTGGGACACGGCGTGAGGGTATAGATAGATAGAATAAACATGCATATTGTTCATTAAATGTCAAATAATTCAGTCTTCTTTGTTACAGATTCATGCCCAGTTACCTAGGTAGATTTTTGTGACATGTTATGTTTTGAATACTGCAAATTTTGACAAAATAAAATATTTTATAAAAACCCAAACACTAACACAAAAAACTTCAGAGTAATTATAAGTAATCTACAGTTCCATCACGGCATATCCTACAAGTGGAGAAGCCAGCAGACTAATTGCATGTTATAAACATGCATATTGTCTACGGGATGTTAATAAAAAAATGTCATTTAGGATGGATCACTGAATTGCAGATGTCAATTAATATCATGTATGTGAAGTTTGAGGAAAACCTACATTTTCCAGGACATATTATTCGTGCAAATAATTGGTCGTCCACTCTCTTCCGTAAGTTTTTGTTCGTCCTATTTAACACGCAAGTTTTTATTTATTTATTTATTTATCTTATATACGGCTAAAGCCTTTTGTGTTCGTATATAAAAGACATTTTACATCTTAAATTCAGCGATGTAGTTTGCCACACATGCTGAATATTTAACTTTTTTTGTTGGCACAAAGAGGACAGCTTGCATGTTTTTTACATGCAGCTGGTCTGATGGTTGCACTACTTGCAAGATACATAATTATATTGTGATGGTATAGTATTAGTAACACTTTCAATTCAGCGATGAGTACCCATTCTGAATGTCTAAATTTTTATTAGCACGGAGAGGATAACTACCACGTCTGTTGGCCCGCTGGCTACCCCAATCGTGGGAATCCCGTGATGAATGAATAAAGACAATATGACATCTAATTTCAATCAACTAGTAAAATGTACTTAGTTCCTTGTGGAATATAACAAGCTATTGGTTGCATAGATTGTTTGTTTGTATATGTATTATTTTACGTTGTAGTAATATCGAGGGAATGGTGTAATTCTAAATCTAAGATGATTTGTATTTCCTCAAGGGAGGATTAATTTACGTTATACTCTCGTACTTGTACTTTCGTTTCTACTAGGTTATGATACCCTTTATTCAAATATTCTGGAAAAAGAATGAAACAGAACATTTTAATCATCCGCTGTCATTTTGGAACTAACAAAGAATATTTACGAAATTATACTTAGAAATAGGCTATAAACAAAAATTTTATAATTTTTTTAGTTTCAATACTTTTATAAAGTTAAATTTTTAGGTTTTAATTTCAAATTTAATAATGTGAATCAGTGAATAATATTTGTGATAATTAATAATACCTCCAATTAGAACTCACATAAAATTCTTTAATTTTAATCAAATTTGTGACAAAAGTGTTTTCAAAATTTTATAATAGTTAAATAAAAATAATAGGCGCCCATGAGACGGTCCGGGAACTGTTTAACGGCGTCAAAACAAAATGATCATCCATAATCATCATCATTATCATCAAACTAGTTCTCGGAAAAGACCTCCAATATTTTTCTTGTAATTGCAGAGTACGGCTCAAATGTACACTCATGATACACATAAAACTCAAACATTATAATATATAAACATTTAATATCTTTAATTAATTCAATTATGGGATATGTCACTCATCCAGAATGTCTAATTTTTATGGCATTAAAAGAACAATCTGTATTTTCAATATACGCAGCAAAATACGTCCTCTGTTAACAACACTTTTGAGTGATACTTTGTTTGTATAGATAGATAGATTTACTCTTTTCGTAGATTCATATATAAATAAGAATTTTAATAACGAAACAATTTTGGTTGATAATAAAAAAAATATAGTGAATACAGAGTTTTGTCGATAGCCTGGAGGTAGAGTCTCGGCCTCGTGCACAAGAGGTGCGCAGTTCGATTACGATGCCGGCAATATCCCCTTTCCCGACACAAGTTTTAAGCTTAGTGTACATTTTTTTTTTTTTTTTATTTATTTACATATCCACGGCGTGAGACTTTTACATGTTCAAGAATCCACAAAAAATCATATAAATCAAATTTCTCATTCACAGCACAGTTGAAGCAAGACAAGAACAAAACATAAATGGGAATCAATTCATAATAACTATAACAGCTTGAGTCAAATTACAAAATATTGGAGTGTCAGTATAGAATGTCAATGAAATATTTAGTAGGTACTTAATATGTCAAGAACTAAAATTGTAATTAAGTTAGGAGATGTCAAGTAGATAGAAGAGAAAAATATATATATATATATATATATATATATAGTTATATTCTCATTCACAACACAGTTGAAGCAAGACAAGAACAAAACATAAATGGGAATCAATTCATAATAACTATAACAGCTTGAGTCAAATTACAAAATATTGGAGTGTCAGTATAGAATGTCAATGAAATATTTAGTAGGTACTTAATATGTCAAGAACTAAAATTGTAATTAAGTTAGGAGATGTCAAGTAGATAGAAGAGAAAAAAAAATATATATATATATAAAGTTCGTAAATATATATGTATGAGTTCGTCGGTAGCCTGGAGGTAGAGTCTCGGCCTTATAAACATGAGGTCCGGGGTTCGATCCCAGGTGCCGGCAAACTCCCCTTTCACGACACAAGCTTTTAGCTTACTGTGAAAGGTGTATAAAGTTGTATTTGGGTTTATAACAAAACCCAGATATATCTTTTTTTTTTTTAAAAAAAAAAAAGTTATATTCTCATTCACAACACAGTTGAAGCAAGACAAGAACAAAACATAAATGGGAATCAATTCATAATAACTATAACAGCTTGAGTCAAATTACAAAATATTGGAGTGTCAGTATAGAATGTCAATGAAATGTTTAGTACTTAATATGTCAAGAACTAAAATTGTAATTAAGTTAGGAGATGTCAAGTAGATAGAAGAGAAAAAATATATATATAAAGTTATACCCCAGGAATCAGTGAAATTCTTGGGTGTACACCTGGATAAGGCTCTCTCCATGAACATCCAAATATCTGGGATGGTGAGCTCTAGCTTCTATTGCCTGAGACAGATAAGAAGAGTCCGAGATTGTCTTTCGCTAGATGCAGCAAGAACGCTTGTTAATGCCTTGGTAGTCTCCAGACTGGATTATTGCAACAGCCTGTACTTTGGTCTTCCTATGGTGCAGCTGAATAGGATCCAGGCTGTATTCAACGCTGCTGCAAGACTTCTCCTGAGAGGTCGAAGATTTGAGCATATTACTCCTCTCTTGCACAACTTGCATTGGTTAAAGGTAAAGCAACGAGTGGAGTATAAGACATGTGTGATGGTGTTTTCGGCCTTGAAGGGAGTATTACCATCTTATTTATCGGAGATGTGCGAGATCGAGACCATCAGTGAAAGACGGCTCATGCTTCACTCAGCACAGGGTGAGGCAAAATGCAGACTTGTTGAGCCATCTCGATCTCGCAAAACAGGCTTTGGAGATAGAGCGTTTAGTGTTGCGGGTCCCAGATGTTGGAACAAGCTTCCTCTGTGTCTGCGAGAGGAGGTGAATGGAGAGAGTTTTAAAAGAGGACTGAAGACACACCTTTTTTCTGGGAGTTTCGGGTGATGGATACGATATACAGCGCCCTTGAGGTCATGTTATGAGTAAACGGCGCTTTACAAATTGTCCATATATATATTATATTTGGGTTTATTACAAAAAGATAGATCTTTAAAAAAAATACCCAACGAATTTATACATTTGAAACTACTTATTTTATTATATATTTAAAAAAAAAAAGATATATCTGGGTTTTTGTTATAAACCCAAATATAACCTTATACACCTTTCACAGTAAGCTACTAAAAGCTTGTGTCGTGAAAGGGGAATTTGCCGGCACCTGGTATCGAACCACGGACCCCTTGTTCACGAGGCCGAGACTCTACCTCCAGGCTACCGACGAACTCATTTTATTTAAGTATTATATTACATTTAATTTTATTTTACTTTATTCTAATTACTTTATTTTGTTTTACTACTTTTGTTTTGATTTGCTTTATTTTATTATAGGTTTTATATTTTATTTGAATTGATTTATTTTATATTTCGATTACTTCCTTTTGATTGAGCACACATACTATAATGATGATGAACTATCCCTCAAAGCACGAGCCCTGCTCAAATTTGAGGGAATTAATATGTTTACTGTGCATTTATAAAAAATATTATTGTTGTAAAAAAATGTATCTATATTTATTCCAATAAACATATTTGCATTTGAACTAGGTACATCCAGCAAAAATTCAAATCTACGATAGTAGTGCTTGTTATGTAGTATTAGTTGTAGTAGAGTTACATACGATTATATTCATTCACTAACAAACATTGCATTGCATGAATAAACCTAATGACAGTATATTATGTTCCTTTGCTTCTATTTCATAGCATCTTTGTATCGCCACACAGCTCCTTCTCGTCTTGGTATTAAAGGAAGTCTGTTTATTTGAATAATGTTGCATACAAAATAATGCTACATAATCTTAGTACTGGTTTGATCATCCCATGAAATGAACTCAATCATTATATATGCTTGTAAAGAGCTTAAAGCTATATGTGTTGTTAAAAGATGTTTCGGATGTTTGGATTCGGTAACACATGAATTAGAATAATAACTTTCGAAAGCTCAAATTGTTGATGGGTTTGTCATGTAGTCAAATAAAAAGTGCTTTCTTAACTGAAGAATGAGACATCAAACCCGAAGTATGGGAAGGACAATATTGAAATAGAGGAGCAACGCGGAGAGGGTCAAATAAGGCGTGGACGGACGGACGTCCAGGAGTGGACGAAAATACGTAAAGAAAAATAAAAACAAAACATTTTGTTGATTTTGGTTTTCTGTAGAACCAGGTCAAATTTTGTGGCACTGATTATCTCACCTTTTTTTCTGAAAACTCTACTTTTCTTTAATAAGTTTGTTTCATGTTTTAATAGGCCGTGGAGCACCAGGCAAAGAATTGGCCTCTCATTCTAGTCCGTAAGTTTTCGAGCGTCCTGTAAAAGGCAAAATAAAGTCATTTTTTTATCTTAAATTTAGCGATAAGGTTTGCCACCCATCATGAATGTCTTAATTTTTTTTTGGCACAGAGAAGACGGCTTGCATGTTTATTACATGCAGACCTCACTTGTGAGATATGCCGTTTTAAACATTTAACATACGTTTTCAGATGGAAATATATTTACGTAATTATTTACAAATTCATTCAACTTTAGTTTCAATTACGTAAATAAAATATGTTTAAATATTATCATATTGCGATTTACTCAATGATGGAATAGGTACCTACATTAAATTCAAATTGATTGTTATAAAGAAAAAACAATCGACGACGCAATCAATCAAAAGCAAATAATAAAACAATAAAAAACGCAAAATTGGAAAACCGACTCTGTAGCTTTTAATAATTTAACATCGACAATAAAAATAATAACAATAAAATGAAACCGGATCTGTGCGGTCATTAAAATTTTAAATGATCATTATTATTTCAAGAATATAAAAAATAATAATAAAGCGGGGACTAGAGATGAGCGAAAAAACTGAGCTTCGACTATCGAGTCGGAAATTCGATTTCGGACACAAAGATCCGAGAATAAATGATACAGTGAGTCGGTTCATTGATTTAACATACGTATATGTAAAGGATCAATTTAAAGTACTGCATAAAAATTTACCTTTCCAATGAAATGATTTTATCCCGATCACTATTTAATGAGTGGATGACCTTTGAATATTGAATATCAATCATCAATCATTTTTATTCCTTTTATTATTTTAAAAAACAGTATTCCTTTTATTTTTGTCTTTGTCTTAACAATTTTATACTGCGGATAGATTTTTATACCTTCTTATAGAGGAACTTTTTAAGTCTATAGTTTATGTAATATGGTAGGTATATAATTTAAGGAATTCTTTTGACTATTTGTTCCTCAAGAATTAACAAATAAATAAATATTTCATTATCATTTACATACATCATATACAGCAGTAATTCCTCAATTTCCTGAAATTATTGTCGCAAATGTCTAAAAGAATCATGTTGAATGACTTAACTCGCAGTTGTCCCTGTGTCAGCCAAGCAACAAATTGACTCAACCCTAGACTACGAAATCGACTCGATTCTTTCCAGGCAAGTCATTCAAGAGACGGTCCAGTTTTTGAAATTACTTTACCCATCTCTAATGGGGACGTTTAAAAATACCTTCAAATGAATGCAATTAAAAGTCAAAATGGATAGCGATGCCAGAAGCATAGAGCATAATCTGCATAATGGGATGGAATGGACGTACCTTATTTTCTCTTTGCTACGGTTAATAATTTCTTATTCCAAAACTCTTATTCTTTCTACCGGAGAAAGTAATATTAAGACTTGCATACATATCTATTAATATTATTTTTCTCAATTAAATGTTACAACAAATTACATGCTCTATGAGGTTAGTTCAAAAATGCTCTGAATGGAGGAGATGACTGTTTTTGGATCGTCAATGAACGATTGGATTGTATCGGATCTATGAGAGCTTAGCCCACATGATTATCGAGCTTTTTTCAGACAATTAATTAACCAATAATTTTTCATCGTCCATTTGGTTCACGTATCTAAGTCTAAATTTAGATCTCTAAAATCATAGGATTATACGTTATATTATAATTGGATTATGCAATTTAGTAAAGTAGCTAAATATTAATTAGATATTTTTTGTATAACTATAATATTTAGGTATAGCATAATAGCACTGTGAAAATTACTACAGCTGAAACTCTATTTTGTTAGTAGAATTTACACAGTATTCAAAATATTCCATATCTTAATAAATACATAGCTTTAAGGCTCTAGACAACCATTGAAGTTATTTTGTTTACTATTTGTCGTCATATTATTTTTCCTTCCTCCCAAATACTTAATCGTAAGGCTGCTAAGATGAAAATGGCAATCCACTACATAATTGTTTCCTTCTTTTAATGTACGCGCTGTACCTAATGAGAAAGTTGAGCTGCAGACATATTGTAGCTTGATTAAGTGAGCCTTATTTTGTCAAGATTGATTACGTAGGTATAACAGTTGTTAACGATTTTTTTTTATAATTTTGTTGTAAATATGGGATTTTTAATTTTTATCATTTATTATAACATTATGTCATACCTTTTGTGTGCCTGAGGATTTATAAAAAATTATAAAAAGATTTATAAAAAGATGTATTGGATTTCCAACATGAAACTAAAGCTTACTGTACATACAATAAGACGAGCTTTTATTTATTTTTTAATCTGTTAATTAAAATATGTCGATTCATAGGAGCATATAAATTGTAGTGTCGGTGTACAGGGGTCTTAAGTGATTGCGGAGTAGATTTTAAGGGGCGATTAAGACACGGCGTTTAATTACCAGCAGTTTGAAGCGACAGTCTTAATTTCACGTCAGACAATCGTTAAATTTATTAAACTACCTTTCAAAAGAGACGTTTAATTGACATTTTCTCACCTGTCGTTGTGAAGCATTAAGATGGCTGTAAAACAAATTCAAGCAAACCCCCTCCTTATCTCAATTTTATATAATATCATCGCTATGAATTAGAGGTATTGCAAATGAGGGTGGTAAGAAATATTTTGATATCCTTAATACTCAATTGGGTTAATTAGTGAATATCGCTCTCTCTCTCTCTCTCTCTCTCTGATGGCGCTGTGGCCCATATCGAGCCTTGGTCTCTCGCAACATTCGCCTCAAACCCTCCTTGGCCTGAGTGGCCGACTTCCAATTTCCCACCTGAAAAAACTGCGCTTTCTCACCTCATCTTCATACCTAAGTCTGTATCTTCCCACTTTTCTCCTTTCGCCGAGATTTCCAGTTATATTTATTTTAAAAACAAGTGTTTTTGGCATTCTTTGTACATGCCAAACACATTTCAACCTGAGGAGTCTCATATGGGTTGTAATGCTTGGGAGAAATTCTTGGTGCAGTGATAATTAAAAATTCTTTGCATTAAATTTGCGCGCAGTTATGCCTACTTTTAATGTTGTTGGCTTTCTTTCACGTGGAAAACCGTCCGAAACTTGGTCAGGTAACTCATTACCGGCAAAAGAGGGAACAACTAGCTAAGTAACTTATCAACGATCTGGAATAAGAGGAATAAGATTTCTTTTGCGACGCAGTTTGTCCATTTGGATAAATTTTATTTTATTTTTTTTAAGATTTTTTTCGTGCAGATGTCAAGACCAATCAGATGGTATCAGATGTCAAGAACAATTCAAAAATATTATGCTAAATAAAACCACTAAATGTGAGAAAGATATCCCAACGCTTACGAATTATGCCAAAGCCAATACGAATTATGACAATGCCAACGAATTATCCCAATGCTTGCAATGCTTATGAATGTGGTATTATTCAAAATCATCTTTATCAAACATTATTTTGTGGTCTTCATTTGTTATTTATTTATTTTATTCTTCTTACACATCATCGTTCATATAACAAATTAAATAAAACAGTATACATAAGAAAAAATGTGATGATGTGCAGTTGATGCTTAAAAATGTTATTGATGCTTATGTCAAAATTTGTCATGACATTTATAATTTTTTGTAATTTAATTTTTAAATATGTTTTTGAATTATTGTTCTTTATTTTACTTACTGTTTGGATTATAGATAGAGTCTCATGTACCAATTCCGAAAAAATTTCATGTTGTTTGTTTTGCATGTTTGTTTTTGTTGTTTTGTTTTGTGTTTTTTTTTGCAATAACTTTGTTAATGGCTATAAGCCGTATGAATGAATGAATTGATAGTAGGCTGGCTCAAAAATAGTTCTTTTTTTAATTCTACAAAGTATTGTTACCTTACGAATGTCTCAAAAGGCACTATTAGGGTAAAAAACGGAGGATTTAATATATTAATGAACTGAATTTTCTCAGAATTTTCGGACGTAAAAGAGGTTTTTAATATTTAATAAATACAGCAATTAGGGAAAGTAAAAAGGTATGTTTCTTAATTTGGAGCATTCTTGTCTTCCTAATTGAATTATTGATTTTTAGTGGCAGGTATCTTAAAAGGCGGAATTCATTCAATTCCGTTTTTTATAACTCATCTTCATCTTAAAATTCATTATTTGAATTTAATAATTCTTAATGTAACCCAAATAAAGTAAAATATACAGAAAGTAGAATTTAAATTTATTCTATTACATTCTTAAAATGGTGATGAAATAATATATAGTTAGTCCAATCGATTTACAAAAAGGCCGTCTTATATGTATAAATTAGAATCCGGACAGTGGATGACCTGTTCAGAACAGCACAGGACAGGGAGGTTTTCGCCGGAGTGATCGCCAACGTCGGGGGGACCTGACATGGCACAGAAAGAAGAAGAATATGTATAAATAAATAAAAAACACTTTCCTATACACGGATGTCAGTACAGCTGGCGGACTTATCACCTACGTAATTTCTTCCAGACAACCAGTGCTGTCTCAAATTCGCTGAGACAGTTCTTTTCTAAGCCCTGGTTGGGAAAATTACTTACACTGAGAAAAATACTAACGAAATTTCACAACGAATCATTGGTACGTACTATCAGATTAGGACCAGAGATAGTACAAACGATTCATTAGTACGAATCTATAATATTAACTTTTCGCAAACAAATCGTTTGTAAATTTACCAATGACTTGTTTGCGACAAGTTAATATTATAGATTCGTACTAACGAATCGTTTGTACTATCTCTGGTCCTAATCTGATAATACGTACCAATGATTCGATGTGAGTATTTTTCTCAGTGTACGAAACTCCGCGACTCAGCTGGAAATCGAACCCAGGACCTCGATGATGCAAGTTTATTAGTTCTTTTTCGAAGTTTTTCATAGTGTTTAAGAATCATTTTATATTATGCCTTTGAAACTTCTAGAGCTAATAATTCCATATTCCTACTCCATATTCACGATAAAGACTATTATTTAGGATGAGGATGTGTTTTGCTTTATCATAAATATAGTCTTTCAATATTTATTCACAGCTAGGTAAAATCTTTATCGCTCAATTTTCTTATTATTTTTTTTTTTATTATTTTTTATTTTATTTATTCAGTAAGGATCAGACAGTTGAAACAATTAGTATAGACATTAAAAGACAACAATAGACAAACCAATAAAGATCCCCTTTTTACCAATCTAATAAACATAAATTTGAGACTTAAAATGATAAAAGACATATAAATGTAAAAAAAATTGTAAAAATCCGAAAAATGCAAAAAGGTATAAAATGCAAAATGTATAAAATGCGAAAAATGTAAAAAAGCAAACAAATGCGAAAAATGCAAAAAATATAAAAACATACAACCCACCAAAGTCCACTAATCCAATCTCCAAAAGTAGCGTTTACCATATTAAGAAAGTAGGAAAGCAAATTTATCAACATTAGTTTATTTGAACATGACAAAATTTAAACTAGACAAATAAATTTGTGCAATGGGCGAGTTTATCGCAGAAGCGCGATGTCTTCCAACAAACCCATAAACAATCAACCCAGATATAAACCTTTTTGTTAGGTTGTCTCTCATTTCAGTCTTGTGTCATCATCAACCACCTGATCCATCCTTATTTCTCTTGAATCATCACCACATACGTCCTGTGGGGTAGTTGTAGATGTAAGTTGTCCTCCTAAAAGCTTTCAAAATTCCATTAATTTTGTTCTTCATCTCCGTCTCTCTATTTATACCATCTCGGCATATCCATAAGTGTGGTATTCAGCGGCCTAATTGTATGCAGATAGCATGCAGATTGTTTTCCTCATTCCAATACAATAATATGTATATTCAGCATGGATGCCTTAATCCTGATAAAGGCCATTCACTCTTTTCCGCAAGTTATTGAGTGTCCTGTAAAATCCAGGTGTTTGAAAAATATCACGTTTTAGAATTTTAATATTTTCGGTTCAGTGGTGAGTTATGCCACCCATCCTGAATGTCTTAGCTTTTATTGACACGAAGACGACAACTAGTATAGACTAGATGCAGTTAGTCTGCTGGCTACCCCACTTGTGAAAAATCCCATGATGGTACAGAAGTAGTGTCTAATTGTCTTGCACTTTAAATACGGACACCTGCCTTTAACAAGACACTCGAAAACTTCCAGAAAAGAATGGGAAATCTATTCTTCACCGAGAACTCCATGGTTATATTATTAATGTTTGGGTAGATGGCGCTCTTGTAGCTGCCTGAACCCATAACTTCTCCTTAATTAAAATAATATCTAAATATCAATCGATTTTATATACCTAGGTATTTTTACATTCTTACTAAAATACAGTGTAGTTTATTTGATATTATTGTTTTAAGTGTTTGCTGTGCTAAAGTAAAAATGTTAAAAAAAAAACGTAAAAATAGAAACATACAATTTAAATCTGATCAAAATTTGTTACAATAATAATTATCTTATCAAATTTGTATTGTAAAAATAGTAAAGAATAAATTACAATGTGAAATAAAAGTATAAATGCGCCCTTGAGATGATTTGAATCATGAAAACCATTAATAATAATAATAAAGGAGGAATAAATATGTCTTTAAAATGATACATACAAAATGTGTCAAACTATATGATCAACATGTTTATAATGGAGTAGTTTGTATATAAAGATTGATAAATGATAGTTGTTTTATATGTAATATTATTCATGTTGAGAACATTATGAATATCCATAGGAACGACACGCCCGCTAGTAATCTACTGATACTTTAACAAGATACCATAAAAATCATATTCCTTCCATAACGCGGACCTTTTAGTGGAGATCACAGTTACACTATCAATGTCAAGCTTAAATAAATAAATAAAAAAAGGTTATTAATTTATTTAAATTTAACACACAAAACTACTATAAAAGGCTTGAAAAAGACAACGTCACCTCATTTGGTAGTGCCCCGGATGGGACTTGAACCCGCAACCCATCATGTCGCGAGATGTGCATTGTCCAATTAAGCAATCAGACGACTTACCAGAGGTTCCGATATTCTCTCTTATAAACCGCAATGACAGCTTCATGTGTAGGTATTGTTCTGGGATATCTAGTATGGGTGCCGCATGCTGGATACTTCCAAGTGTAGGTAGATAGGATTGTACCCATCGTTTACAACCTACTTCTAGATATTATTCCTTTAGCGACATCTATCTATATTTTACGGATCTATAGTTTAGAAATATTCAAGTTTACGAACAGTACGGTCTTGCTGCATGAATTTTCAGTCATCATTTTAATTTCATAATCAAATTCAATTTCAAGAAAGCACATTTCAATTGATTCATTGATACCTAGAACTGTGTCCATATCAAAATCATCCAGGCCATATGTCATATTCGATGACTGGTGCAGCGCAGAAGTGATTCTCTTGCTTTTGATTCACGAGATCCCATGTTCGATTCCCGGTCCACCTATGTATCATCACGTTAGTACCCAAAATACATAGGTTCATATATAAATTTGGGACTAGCTCGATCTGTGTGAATCGTCCATATATGTGGTGTTATATTTATTAAACTCAAAAATAAACAAGGGAGTGGAATCTCCGGTAAAGAAATGGTTTAAAATTCTTATTCAAATATAAAAAGTTGCTGAGATAAATAATTACTGCTCGCAAACATTTCTGATCGTCTCTGTATTCCACATTGCTGAGGAACAACTATGTTGGAGTGGAACGAGGGCGTAAGCGGTGTAAAAATTAATGACCCGAAAAAACGTCGTTGTTAAAAAAAAATCCTTTGCATTTTCGACTCCTTAGGGGATTCATTTGAAAAATTAATAAACGTGGTTGGTCTTGAGTGTAAAAAATAATAGTACAGTCAATTCCTGCTATGATTATGAAGATTCATTTTAAAAATATTACAAATACACACATTTTTTTTATAAATGTTAGATTATATCCTTTTTTTGAGATTTATAAAATGATCGTAAGGCTTGACTTTTTGAATTAATTTTTAGATTTGAGGCTCGCTATAGATATTCTATGTATTTAATATAATATACAATGAGTTAACTTGAATATTTAGAAGGTATGACGATAAAATATAAATGAAGATGAGCTTGGATTCCCTGAAATAGAATATGCTTAAAGCACTGTCTTCTTTATATTCAGTTTTGAATTCAAACCATTCTAGATTAATCGTCCCCATCGACTCATTTCCAAAAAACGAGCAGAAACATTCTATTCATTCTTAGAGTCGAATTGACTACCCTTCGCTTACAATGCGAATGTATACATCAATAGTCAATCTACCCTGTTTGAATACCTATCAACTAGTTTTTTTTTTTTTTTTTTAACAGATACAACAGTTTTAACAATGAACAATACAATAATAAACATTTAATAATTTACAACGCCAATTAATTACTACGCCATCGCCGTTTTTGTGTAATCTGGGTATAGAGATATAACTCTACATATATTTTAACATACAGGTAGTCCATTTCAGTCGGCCGGTGAGGCGTGGGAGAAACGCTCTTGCCTTTGAGTCACGAGGTCCCGGGTTCGATTCCCGGCCAGGAAAAAAGAAAGAATGACCTTTTTTAAATTGTTAGATCTAGATTTGGCAAACTTGCCATAATGTGTATCGTCGCGTATCCATAATATAAGATTCATATCTTAATTTGGTACTAACTCGATCTGTGTGAATTGCCTAAACATGTTTTGTTATTTAGAAGGCTGTGTTAGTAAATAATCGTGGCTTGATTATAAGTTATTCATCATAAACTACTACTACTACTACTATACCATCACGGCATATCCCACAAGTGGGGTAGCCAGCAGATCAGCTGCATGTAAGAAACATGCAAACTGTCCTCTTCGTGCCAATATAAAAACAAGACATTCAGGATGGGTGGCAAACCTCATCGCTGAATTTAAGATGTACAATGTCTTAATTTTTTCGAACACCTGCCTTTTACAGGACACTCGAAAACTTACGGAGAAGAGTGGGAGACTAATTCTTTACCGGGTGCTCCACGGGATTACCGGGTGCTCCACGGGATTTACCGGGTGCTCCACGGGATAAACTAAATAAATGAAAAATTTCAAAATTTGTATTTCTCTTTTATTTTAAAGCTTCATTGAGTAACCAGTTGCCTCATATTCTTCAAGCTGAGCTTTTTCCATTTAATTGAGGTTTAAGTGTAGTTATTATTTAAAGCTCTCTTTTGTTGCAAACTTTTAAATCTCTATTATTTTAAAGTTGGTTATAGGGAGATTTCTTTCTCTCTCACTTTCACCAGCTTCCAGTCTTTCAGATAATATCGCCCCAATGAAATTATTACAAAACAATATTATTATTCTAAGCCTACATAGAATGAACGGAATTTTCTATATAGTTGCACACAATACAATACAACGCATTAAAAGACTCAAATATTGATTTAAATTTTGACAAAATAATCAAGATATTAAATTTTATCAGTATAATTGTCGCATGTTTGTTAAAAATAATTATATTTTGTTATTTATTGTTTGAAAAACCATTATCTATTTTTAAGTAACTTCTTTTTTTATTATTTTTAAGTTGTTCTTGTTTTTTTTTCTTTTGTGTTTTAATATTTGATTTTTTTATTATTATTTTAACTTTCTTTTTAGCTATGTAAGTACCTACCTATATTTGTATACAAATTTGCAATATGTAAATGGATTAATATGATTTTATATTATTACCTATACTTATATTATAAAGAGGAAAGATTTTTGCATTGAATAGGCTCTGAAACTACTGAACCGATTTGAAAGATTCTTTCACTGTTAGGAAGCCACACTATCCCTGGGTGATAAAGTCGATTCCAGATGACGGGCCATGTAACACCAAAAACCCTGTCATAGAAGCATGGTGGACATGCGCTGCTCATCATATGCAGAATTCAAAAGAACCGCACAAGACAGGGAGGAGTGGAGGAGAAGAATTAAAGAGATAATTGCTGCAAACCAATCCAAGGATTGAAACCAGAGAGAGAGAGAAGCAGGACTTGTTGGTTCTATTGATCTCATCCAGCATATTGGTGGATATATTTGCTGTGCATAAGGATCTTCTCGCAGCTGTTTTGAGAACACAGAGCTCAGAAAGTGACTGAGGTGGCATATTATTCAAGGCTTTTTAGTCCATAGGGCACAGCTTTTATTGGCTATGTAGATTGAAGTCTTAAATAATGACGCGTATTGAGTAAGAGAAATCAGCGTGCATCTATGAAAAACTGGATGAATGTGGAGTATAATAAGTTTTTTCTATTCCAAAAGTTTTTCAAAAGTTTAAATGCTATAATTTAATTTTGTACTTTTGAGTAGGTTGGAAGAGATCGCACCGTTGCGATAAACTCGTCCTCTGTATATTGATTGTATTTAATTTGGATGAAATATTGCGTTCAATGAATTTGTATGTAATCAATGTACAGTAAAGAATAAATAAATAAATAAAAACGTTGTTGAATATTTCTTCATAATCAGCTTGTAAACAAAATGAAATAGGTAAAAGACATTGCTGTTTTTCTCGTTTAATACATTTCCAAAAAGCAATTAAATTAATTATTGTTTTTATTCTTTTTAACTTCTTTAAAATGTCAGTTTAAACAAGGCTAATAGCATTCTTCTCTCTTTCATTCTATTTATCATTATTATTATTATTTTATTCAACTACTTGTTCAGCTTGTTGTTTGGGAATTAGTCAATGTTGTTTAGTGTTTATAAAATACAACAATGTTCCCAAAGAAAGCCTTGTTACTACTTCTTGCTGTTCAATTTAGGCTTGTTAAGTAATACAGTCCAGTTACTAGCATCATAGTTACTACAATCACAGAATTCCATACGAAACCTATAACCCTGACTCGTTTACAAAAGTGAGGGAAAAAATCTATGAATTTTTGACAGAACGGTTGGCGAAAGCGTGTGGTGTATCGTACATTTTATGGACTATTTCTCACATTTTTATAAAAATATATAATCTTTACATTTATATAAACGTAATTGGTCATTTTTTGAAGTTCTTGTCAACGTTTTTAGCTATTTACCACACTTTTTTTTGCCAACCTATCTGTCAAAAATGTCGAAAAATGGTGCCTCACTTTATTTCAATGAAAATACATACGAGTGCTCCATCTAGGTATTATAAATAAAAATCTATGACTACAATATCACTTGTCTATTTGTCCTCTTCCTGCAAAATGTGGCTATAAACATGACATGTTTTAAATCACTGCCGAGATTTAAATATTAAAATCCCGATATATTCTCGGACAAAAATGCTTTTTTCCTTATTAATTTAAGGGAATAGAGTAAAATGGCTTTTATGTAAACTTGCTAACGTGTCTGTAATCTTAAATAATGAATTTCCACATTTTGTTTATTATGGGAAAGATTTCTCTCAATCGATTATTTTTTTTTAATTAAATTCGATTGTAATGTCCTTCGGCCGATTGTGATAGCTCATATTTTTTTAGCTATTCGAGGTTCAAAGTTAGAAAGAGTCGACAAATCGATTAAATTATTAAATTCTACCTTTAAAAGTTTACCTACATGCTACTTGACGTATTGGTAAACTGAGCCTAAGACCGACCCGACAACAATGAGCCTTTATTAACAGTTTCAATGTGCCCCTGTTTTGTTAACAACTTAACCAATAGGGAGGCAGAGTGTGACGAAATCTTTACAGAATTTTAACGCCGAATTACCAACAGCGCCTAAATACAATATTATACTTAGGTACTACAGTATTTACTTGCTTACGTAGAAACAATAATTGTTGTTGTACTCGACCATTTAATGAATCGTTGATTTCAGAAACCACGAATTTTCAAATGGATAACATTTAAATGAATGACAGAAAATTCAAATTATAGGTTGCAAAAAATACAGCAATGAGCGTACGGAACCGCTGACTGAGCGATTAATTTCGAGCGACTAAATAAAACTAAAGTGAGCGACCATTCGTACAATTCATGCGACCATAATATAACTATTTGAGTTACAGCATTGTTGTATCGAACAAATAAATTGAAAATTGTCACTCAGTTAATTTTTTTCATCGCTCGATTAGTTTTTTCGTTAGTACAATTGTGGCATTTTTTTTACTTCCGACAAACTTTTCACTCGTTAAAACACCACTTACTTCGATTATTATACATTAGAAATGAACGTCAATGCACTTGTAGATTAACTTTTTGAAAAAAATAATTCATAAACATAATTATGTTACCGAAAAAGTACCTATAGTTTTTTATAGTTTCCAGAATGGTATTAGTTTTCCACTTGTTGTCAGTAGACAAAAGTTGTCGACATTGTAGATAAAGTCTCCAAGCTGAAATGGCAATGGGCTGGTCATGTAGCAAGGCAATAGGATGCCAGATGGACTTCCAGAATTCTAGATTGGAAGCCGTGGGAGGACAAAAGAAGTGTTGGAAGACCCTAAACAAGATGGGTCGACGATATTCCCCAGGTGATGGGAAAACAATGGTGTCGAGTTGCTCGAAATCGAAAAATGTGGAAAAGTTTTGAAGAGCCCTATATTCAGCAGTGGAGAGAAGATGGCTAGCAGTAAGTAAGTATTAGTTTTACAATTTCTTCTAAAAAAGTTTTCGTGAAAACTAACTGAAGATATACGAAATATCTTGTATTCAAAGGTCAAAACTCAACCTGAAAATCTTATCTTGTCAAAAGTACGTAGAGGATGGTCTGTAGATTCTTGACATACAGTGAGTCAACTGGGTAGGTACTCCACTTAAGAAAAATGTCAGATTCAAGTGACATTGAATTAGATATAACTTGCAGTGAACAACTGAATCAAAATTCGATTGCTGTAAAGAAAATATACTATAAATTCATTGTAGTGTTTTAAATATCTTTCATCTCATACATTTTAAATTATTATATATTATGTAGTCTCACGTATCAGGAACCAAATATAATATTATTATTTTATACATACATCCGGCGCCATAGTCCCTGAACCGTGTCTAAAACCAATTTAAACCCGATAACTTAATTAGCCCTAGACCATACGACTAAAAGGAGCTTTCTTGGGACCAAATGGGTGAAAATTGTCCGGCAGGGTTGGGTTAAAACAACTCCGATCCTTTTAAATATTCATAAGAACGTTGGAATCCTTGAGAAGGATGGTTTCGGTCGGCAAATGGTGACTTTCTGAGCGGTTTCATAGTAAATTGTCACTCTCACCACTATACACTTGAGCATATTATTATAAAATATATGTAAATGAATATTTGTACATATAAATATATGTAGCCCGAAAGAACAGTCGCATGAAATTAGATCTAAGTAATAAAAGTAAAATAATTTCATCTTTTAAAAATATCATTACAAAACGCATACTTCTCCATAAATAGTCCAAAAAGGGTGATCTTCAATTTGAATCTAAAACCTTCCAAATGTTCCACATCTCATCAGGTATAGTCCGGAAACACAGAAAACATTTTTTAAGTTTTCAGCTATCATGAGCAAATTCATAAAAAAAAAATAGCACTTGAAAAATTTGGGAAAATTGTTGACGAGTTAAGTATTTATAAAATTATATTACTTAATAAACCATTATATTACTCAGTAAACAATAAACATATTTATTCCCGACAGCGGCCCTGTATGTTGTTTACTTCTAATATTGTTTTTATTCTGTGAGGGCATTGACCGCGCTGTCCTTGTTTTGCACTTGCTTCTCATTCTGGCTCACGGACGGACGTTGCATCGTCTATTTTATTTATTACGAAGCAATGTTTTTGTAATGATTTGCCATATGAATGTATAAAGCAATAATAATTCACTCGGATTCGGGTCTTTGCCATAAAGCAAAGAGAGGAAAGAAGGTGGAAGTACTAAATATGTATGTATATGTGTTTTATTTTTAACAATTCACCAAATTCTATTTAGGTTCACAATAAACCAAGTGGAACTAGGTCTGATGATCGCTAATCTTCGCAGAAGAGACGGCGCTTCGAGAACAAGATAGTCATTCTTTTTTATGTGTTTTAGGTAGATAACACAGAACTAGTTCATAAAAGAAGTTTCCGGACACCTCAACTCGGCTCTCTGCTCATTTTTTTTTGTTTGTTTTCTTAAGTTTTTTTATTTATTGTTTTTATTTCTATTTTATTTTGAATATTGATTTGTTTTTCTAGGTTAGGGAATGCCTTTGTAAATGTATTGTTAGTTTTATATTGTGAATGTATTTGCTTCTCTCGGCTAGAGGGACATCGAAGGAGTGTAGTCAAAAGATGCCACACATGGAGGTTTTTGGCCGGCCAGCCCCTCAGGCTGCCCACTATGGCGCCTCCAGTATGGACAAAATGTGTGTAGTGTAGAATTCGGATAAATGGAAGTCCCCAGACTTCTGCGCTATCCGGGTGGTCGGTGGGTCTCCTTCAATGTATAGAACTAGTTCATAATTTTACAAAAAAAAATTAAACCCCTATAAATTGATAACCATTACAATTGAAAAATAGTAAATATTCAAATCCCACCCGTATCATCCCTCTATCATCTTTACTTATCTCTGCTCCACCCCTTATCCTACCCATCACTAACTCACTCCAACTTCACTGTACTTAAATAATTTAAAGTTTAGATAATAACTGAAGATGTAACAGTAGTTTCAAAAACGTTCTTACTCAAATAAATCAATAAGTAGAAAAAATAGTGATTTCTTTTACTTTATTTAAACCCTCTGAGTAGATGAGTTGATATTTTATATATTCCTGTGGAACATAATATAAATTACTGTAATTATAATTTTAACTAACGCGGTTCGATCCCAGGTACCGACAAACTCCCCTTTCACTACTCAAGCTTTTAGCCTACTGTGAAAGGTATATAAGGTTGTATTTGGGTTTATGACAAAACCTAGGTATATATTTTTAAAAAACAAATTAATACATTTGTAAATCCAGAATGTTAATTACGAAAGATTTAAAAAGTTAAAAGTATTTTTCATGTTTACAGAAGTTTTTGGTGGTATAATGTCACAGTTTATGAATGATCGTTTCTAATGTAATTGTGTGCAAATTGAACCGCGTTTGACAGAAATAGTGAGAAAAAATGAAAGGTCACTGAGTAAATGTTGAACCCGCTAGTATCAGGGACATAATATATATGCGTGACTATGTGAACTTCTCTTTTTTTCAATGAAATTCTAATGAGTTATAAAAAAGGGAAATAACATACAATGCTATCTGTTTTTTATAGAAATTTTATATTAAGTATCTCCATATTGTACAACATCGAACGACTGGGTCAGTAATACAATTATGGGATCAGATATGGGCGATGTCTTTATGTTTTAATTTTAATCGAGAACTTTTTTAATCAAATATATTTTTGTGATTTTTTAGTATACGTTTTGAAAAACCATATTCGAGTTTTTGTTTACTAAATCCATATTTAATATTATAATATTTTATATCATAATGTTAATTATGATGTTAATCCACACAAATATGAGTTTTTTGTTTAATCAAATGAGCAAATACTCGAGCAAAATTATTTGTCTTTTTCTTTCTCAGACATCTCTTTAGGGCTGAAATTAAATCTGTCTGTCTATCTATACCATCACAGTGTCTCCTACAAGTGGGGTAGCCAGCGGACTAACAATCTAGGTCAGACAAAGCAGGTCGTCCTACACGTTGCAATAATAGTGAAGATATTTAAGGAACGGTGGCATACCTCATCGTTGAACTGAAGAGATCAAATGTCTTAATAATGTGACTTTATATGACTTGATGCATTTCGTTTATTTTCACTATGTGACTAACCTATTGCCACTAAAGTTTTTAGACTTAGTCATTATTTTACCGCTGTAGATTATATTTTTAGATATAGCCAATAGAGATGACCGATTTTACTTGGTGGAAGTTCAATTTTAATTCATAGAAATAAAACGTTTAAGTATAGGTATTTAGTACTTCCACTAGGACAAAACTAAATATTAGAGTTTTATTTTAAAAAAATACTCAAAAACATTTATGGATATGGACAAAAATTCTAATATTCTAACAATATATTATATTTGGCATCACTTAATAATACGTAAATTTTATATGCACTCATGTATTAATGTCGGCGCCAGAAAGTTAAATGAACCTGTAAACTGAATGACTATTGAAGGACCCACCGACCACCAAAATAGTTCAGAAGCCTGTAAACTTACATATATTCGTGCGTTATTGGATGGCTAGGCGATTAATTAAAATTGACATTCAATTGTACGGAAAAACAGTAGTCTAGCTGGATTTATCAATCCTAGCGCCATAGTGCCAAATAAAAAAAACTACATTTCAACAATCGGGCTAGCTTCGATCAGGCAGAATGTTGACCGTTTGGCGCGTCATTGTGATTCAACGAAACGGTTGGTTATTCAATGGATTGCCTGCGTTCTACTAACCACCTCTAGGCATTACGTTTACTGGCTAATCTAACTATCGAGCGATGACATATACATAGCTACGTATTCTAAATGTTTTATTCATTATTTTAAGGGAAAATTCTAAATATACATTATATTATATTCTCTATCAACTTATTACAGAACTCATGACACAAACCCCTTTAGGCTTTGTATATTATGAATATGCATGGACTGAATATTTGTGTTTATACCAATTATAATTATTTTATTAAACTAAATAATTAATAATTGTATCATAATAATTATTATCATATAAATGTAATCATAATTAATTTCATCGATTGCTTTATTATTCATTACAATATAATTAACCAACTTTAAGCTCGGAGTCGCTCAAAGAGTATAATTTAGCCTACCTTATCCTAACCTATCCCTTCAAGCTGACGGCGACTTTAGCGGCGACGGCAGTTTTATATCAATCGTTGCACACTTTTTCGTTCCTTTTTCATTCTCATGCACGCAATTTCGCCAATTTCTCTGAAACAACACGCACTTGTCCTTTTTTCAAACAAATACATTTTCTTTGAGGTACTTTTATCATCCATTTTCTTCAATAATTAATTATTCGCAAATGAAACTAAAAAGTTTTTTGACTAAGCTAACCTAGGTATTTTTATTTATTTGTTTCGTTGTTGGGGTATAGTATGTACCGCGACCTATAAAATCTATTGTACTCCCCCTACTTAGCTTTCCTGGTGTTGCCAGTCAAAGCGAACAAGTCCCAGACATCTTATGAAGTCCAGGATCTTTAGGAGGTCTAAGGTGTGGAGAGATTCTACTTCTACCCAGTGTCTGCCTAGAGCTTTGAATCTAGGTACCTACCTTCGAAAGGATGTAAAATCATATATTATGTTTACGAATGATTTCTCATATTCAACAAAATACATTTTCTTTCCTTTGTCCTAAATCGGTTGCTGAGCATTGAGCCTTTACGTTTCCTACAGAGATCTCTGCCCATTACTGCTCCCTATAATCTAGACACTATAAATTAAGACTTTCGACAAATAATACTATTTGACACGTGCTTTTGCCAGTTTTTTTGAGGTGGTCAATAATTTGTTAATAAATTTGAATACATATAAATATCGCTTCGCTGTTCTCTGTGTCGTCGACGAAAATCTTAGGCGACCACTGCGCTCAGCTTCCACCGCTGTTAACAAACTTGTAGAACCCGACAGGGCAAACACAAATCCACAGAGAGAAGCTTCAGTGTCGCGGGTTCAACTGCCTCAAACCGATTATCGGGAGGACTTAAGACAGAAACACCCAACTGCCACATTCAGGAAAACATTACAAGTTGAAAACATTACAGTTCAAGAGTAGTCACTACGCCTTTGAGATGGTCACGGATCATAATATAAATTAACATTATCCGGTTACATACCCAATGGGTACAACTCTTCTTAGAATGCGTCGATTTTTCTGTAACTTGTAGGTATTCATAGAGAACATTACAATACATATCAAGGAACGTACAGGTATACGAACCGACTCACATAACACATTCACTAAAGGTGCTATTAATTTCATTTGAACCATTTCTATGTAAGCTGAACATTAGTTTATATTTACCTTACTCTCATTTGAATTAATAAAATTATTATAAGTGGATATGGAATTAATATGCTATATTATTAATTTAATAAAAGGTATTCATTATCATTCATTTGTTTGTATCTATTATTACTTTTTATTATTAGATACCTACTTATATATGTAGATTATTACTTTTATTATTAAGTGCATACTTTTTTAAAATGGCAATATGTATTGTCTTGTTTTGCTATTAAGTTATTTTTTACATGGTTTGTTTTTTATTAGCCTATTTGGATTTAATGTGAAATGTGTATTTTTTTGTTCTGTTTTATTATATTTTATGTTTGTAAAAGGCATTAGCCGTTTATTTAATAAATAAATAAATAAATAAATAAATAATTAATTTAATGTACAAATCTACATAAATAGTTAAAAATTTATGAAAAGATTAAAGAAAACACCTCTTACAACAAGAATAGTTATTTGCATATATTACAAAACGGCACGTAATGAACATTCAGGTTATTCTCTCTCTGCTTTAAAAAATAAAGCATTCAGGATAGATGGCAAAGCCACATCTTGAATATTTTTTACAGGACACTCATTGAAAAATTACAGAAATCTATGTGAGACCTTTTTATTCTATTAACGTTGTTCGATAAGTTTATTTTCCCCGTGTAGAAAATAAACTCATCGAAACTTGGATGGTAGGAAGGATGCTGGATAAAGGATATGGAAAAAAGACTTACCGAATCCCAGGAATTTCCGTACCCGATATACGTTCCACCGATCCGAATTGATGGTTTTCTCTCTTTTCCTAAATCCGTGATGTAATGCTGGTCTCTTCCTTCCTTCTTCTCGGAACCGATCCACAAGATGAAAATGATGATGAAATCCACCGTACTGATGAAATGACCGACCGTAACCGAAATTGACGTTTTGTCTTATTTTCCAAAATGGCGGGAAGACAGGAAGTGGGTAAGGAGGGGAGAGAAGGGAAAAGGAACGACCGACAGTGTTACCATAAGCGATATTTATTTTGTTTGAACGAAACGAGTGCACACCGCAACAACCCTTTCTTTTTTGATATGAAAATATCAAACAAACGTGCTCTATAATAAATTGCGTTACGATATCTTGACAATCAATTCAGTTTCTGATCACCTACTGTGAGATAAATATTTGATATCTGTTTATATTTGATATATGTATGTACATAGAATTCCAGTACATAGAATTGTTCTGGAAAGTCGAGATTTGTTTCTGTCTTGAGTTCGTCGGTAGCCTGGAGGTAGAGTCTCGGCCTCGTGAACATGGGGTCGGTGGTTCGACACCAGGTGCCGGCAAACTCCCCTTTCACGACACAAGCTTTTAGTAGCTTACTGTGAAAGGTGTATAAGGTTGTATTTGGGTTTATAACAAACACAACCCAGATATATCTTTTAAAAAAAAAAAAAAAATTTTTTGATATCTGTAAACCTGATATCTGTTTATATTTGATATATGTATGTACATAGAATTGTTCTGGAAAGTCGAGATTTGTTTCTGCCTTGTGTTACGACTAGAAACATAATATTGTATTAAATTAGAGTCTCTACTAGTATCGGGACTTATACATTGTATTTACAATACACGCATTGTTACTAATTAATTAGCACGATAATAAATAAATTAAACATGAATTAATGGACATTTTCAATTAACTAATTTAATGGGTTTTTTTCTTCTTCTACTTTCAGCCTAGTTTGAGTTGGAAAATCTCCACCTCATTTCTGTATATCTCTCTCCTATGTTGAATCACGGGTAACCAATTTATTTGAGCTACTCTCGATGTTGTCTGACTAATCAATATTATGAGGAATATGAAATTTATGTATGTTAATAATATTTACATTTTGTTTATCTTACTTACCCCCATAGATTCCTCGGTAAAAATTAAGTTTCTCACACTTTTTTGCAAGTTTTCGAGTGTCCTGTAAATTCAAATGTTCGTGAAACTTCACTATAAGAATAAAAACATTTATAATTCAGCAATGAAACATGCCACCTTTATTAAATATCTTAAATTTTATTGGTACGTAGAGGACAACTTGAATGACTATTATATGTAGACAATTAATCCGCCAGCCACCCCACTTGTGGGAGACGCCGAGATGGTAAAGATATATATTTTTCTTAAAGTGGCATGTCAACTCCCTCCGACGTCGGCTATCACCCTGGCGTAGGCTTTTCTGTCCTGTACTAGCCGGAACAGCTATTCCACCCTCTGCAGCCGTTGTCATAACACATTTTAGCGTTATGTAGTCGTTCGACTATAGATGACTTTGCGAGGGAGTATAAAATTCAGTAGCTAAAATACACAAGTCATTGTGATACTTTCTCACAAAGTCGTCTATAGTCGAAGGACTACATAACGCTAAAATTCGTTTTGACTAAGGTTGCTGGTGTTTCTTCAGGACATCTGCCGCCTTCCTACACCGGGACTACCCTCAATTTTTCCCTTCAAGATGAGTTAGAGCAAACTATATTTTTCATTTCGGATTACGTGTGTCAAATGTGCGTTTATAACAGATAGATAGATAAACTTATACTCAGCAGAAGAGAAATGTCTGAGAAAGTAAAACACAAATATTTTTTTCGACTATTATAATTTATATTTCTGTTTTTCTGGATTTTGTAACATGGATGTAAATAAATTCAACTGGCTATTTTCACCCCTTATAAAAATCAACATCTATCTAGATACCACCTAATGATATTTACCAAGAAAATACAAAATTAACATGTAACTGAGACTCAGCTACACCTACATGTAGGTATAGCTTTCAGTTTCCCATCTTTCAAAATAGCTCTTTACATTATTCATATTTTAATAATCCTCGTAGGTACTAACACGTGAATATCAAAAGGGGAAAAGCTTAACTTAAAAATACCTCATAAAAAACAAACATACCTATTTATAAATAAATAAATAAATAAGTACATAGCTTAGCAAAGATGAAATCTGTTTACTCGTATTATTCAAAATTAATCTTTGTACGAAGGCGGATTCGTTTACTGAAAAGTAGATTTATTATTTTACTAGTACAACTATCCCATCACGGCATATCCCACATGTGGGGTAGCCAGCAGACGAGCGACATGTAATAAAGATGCAAGCTATCATCTACGTGCTAATAAAAAAAATCAGGATTGGTGGCAAGCCTCATCACTGAATTTAGTATGAAAAATGAAAAATAATAATAATAAAAATCTTTATTGCACAAAAAAACAAACATTATTAAAATACAAACATTGCAGAACCAGACAAATAAATTTGTGCAATGGGCGAGTTTATCGCAGAAGCGCGATATCTTCCAACTAACCCATTAAACAAAAAATAAAATAAAAAAAGTAAGTAAATTAAGTAAATAAAAAAATCGTGGTTAGATGGAAGAAATCACTTTATGGAAATAATCTCGCCACTGCATAAATAGATTTGTCACATCATGTGTTAATTTTTTTTTTTTATATTGTTTTGTTAACACTGTTATATAATGATGTGCAAAAAGAAAAAATAAATAAAACCTAGAACTAACGAAAAAAAAGGATACCAACATTTTGCCGGGCACTCCACGGAATAAATTTATTAATTGAGTGGCTCAGAGCCAATGGTGCCTATCCAAGTCACAAAAATTTGTACTTGGGCATATACATATTTCTTGATTTATCACTGTTATTTACTTATTTCGGAGACGTGTATTGTCATTAATGCTTACAATATAATATGATTAAATCACTGCTGACATAAGGAATCTTTGAAATAAGTAAATAATTGGATAGGCACCATTGGCTCTGAGCCACTCAATTTATCATCAAAATAATACGGTTGCTCTGTGGAAATTCCCGGCAAAGAGAAGGTCTTCCACTCTCTTCTGAAAGTTGTCTGGTAAAAGCGGGTATTTCTAAACCAATCAATACCTAGAATTCAGCGAAAGGACATGCCACTCATTCTGAATGTAATTAATTATAATATTATAAATTAATATAGAGTATGGTAAAATTATGAGTTACACAACTCAATGTAAAGAGGTTGAGTTTATCGCTAGATTACGATGTCTTCCAAATAACTCGGTAAAATTAAAATAATTCTTATTAATATTTGCAAAATAAAAGAAGCATTGTTTTTTCAATTAAAAATAATTCTTTATTCAAGCTCTAAATTCACATCAACTTTCATTAGATTTCTAGGTACATTTATAACAATGTTATTGGTCCTGCAGATTTTAATGTTTGATTTTGAAATGTTATTTCAAATCATAATAATTATCATTATTATTATTTATATTTGATCTAGAGACGTGAGGGTGGAGTAAAAAGAGAGGGAGAGGTGTAGCAAGAATCAAAGCTAATATCCGATGTTGCCTCAATGCCCGGAGGAAATGAACTAAATAACATTATAATCTAGGATATTCTTACTATGTACCGCACCTAACTACCTACCTATGTGCTAACATTATTATTATGCTTGATATTTTGAATGGTCTTATGCAACAACGTGTCAAACTACAAGTTTCACAATCATACAATAGAAAACAACCATATCTTTAACTCTAAAAATACGGTAAATTTCTACTATAGGTTATCCAGTAGTACCCATTAAGAATATATATATATATATATATAAATGATCATAGTTGTACCTACTTATTTTTATTATCTTTCACTGTGACAAGATATCACAGAAGCCATATGGAGGCGAGAGGGTGCATCTTGTCCAGTGATGGCAATATTATGTTAATGCATAATTATGCCATGAAATTGAACTATGTAGAGGAATAAATCATTATATAAGTATAATTTGTACCCCTCCCCCAGCTCATATCTGGATGCCCCATGATATCTTGTAACGGTGTACAGTGAAAGATAATAATAATAAATACAACTATGATCACCAATATATATTTTCTAACTGGATACTATTGGATAACTTGTGGTAGAAATTGACCAAAAATAGTACATTTGTATACTGAGGGTGGACACATTAATGTTTGTAGGTACATACTCAATGAAGTATGAAATTGTGAAATCAAATCAAACCCCAAAAATATGTCAAAAAATTATTCGATTCAACAAAAATTCTCAAATCTCCTCGGACACAACATGCAGCATAGCATTAGTATTTAGAAGAGACTTCTTTACATGTTCTTCAGTTCGTTCATCTATGTATCTTGTTTGTTATATTATTATCTTCTTAATCTGCCTTTGAATATAGGTACTCTGCGATTTAGATTCCTTTACCTCATTAAGGAGTTCGTTGTATAACACGATTGCTTTGTACAGAAAATCAAATGTATTCGTATTAGCTCTTGCGATATTGCATCTAAAATTATCTTTTTTTCTTTATTATAATTATGGACACTTTCGTTCATTCTGTAGCGCAGCTACATTTCTATGGTCCCGGGTGTGCATCGACCTTAAGAGAATGATAAGCGAAATCCGCGAGTCGCTATTCGTTGATTAGATAATTGTTACATTATCAGATAAGGCTCGTGGGTTGGAGGTCGGTGAACACCCGAGCCTCGACACTCTTTCGCCTGCCACTGGACGATCCACATCGCGTCAATCTCGCGCTTCGTGTTGCTTGCATATTCAACCCACACGTGAGTTAAAATCACATAATTAGTGTAAAATCAAATATATTTAACTAACCCGTAGGGATTTAATAATTGTCTTAGTCAAAAGTAAATTTAATAAATCTATTTTATACTTCTAACTAGAAGATAACATCTTTCATTTAATTCATTTTTCTTATTCACTTTACAAATTTGAACATAGCAAATATTACTTATTAAATGTAAGTAATTAATTTATATCGCCAGGTGAGATGTTTATTCATATTCCTTCATAGGAGTCGGATACATCTTAATTTAAATAATTCATCTTAATATTTCATACACCTATCAACTTCATAACCTGCGATAATGGTGACCCCGACGTGA
The DNA here is from genome assembly GCA_947579605.1 of Athripsodes cinereus. Classification (NCBI taxonomy): domain Eukaryota; kingdom Metazoa; phylum Arthropoda; class Insecta; order Trichoptera; family Leptoceridae; genus Athripsodes; species Athripsodes cinereus. The sequence continues at coordinate 3,120,163 of OX388321.1, forward strand.
TCACCATTATAAATAAATTTAACCAACTCTTTAAGAATTAATAATTGTTTATAGCAGCATAACAAAATTTCACAAACTTTGTTTACATAATTCTAACTTTAAAGCGATAAATATCTGTATTAAATATAACTTATTATTTTATATCACCATTCATATTAGCCTGCGATAATGGTGACCCAGCGTCAGTTTGTAAAGTAGAATCATTTGTGCTAATTAATTAAATAAATAGAGAATTTCAATCATTTTTATATTGTCAAAATACAACACGTAAACATTTTTTAAATTTGTATGTGAAAATTAGTATTGTCCCGATGGGTTGGTAGGCAAGCAAACACCGCCGCGAAGTAGTTTCTTGAAATAATAATAAATCGTAATAGAGTCAATATACATAATCATAAGTAAAATAGTACAAACATATAAGCATAATAATTTCTTTCTACAGCGGTGAGTATTAAAATTCGGTAATATCAACAAAAGTACAACGATAGTACGCCTAAATGACGACAGGCGGCGCGGTGATCTCCAGTGGTTGGCGAATTAGTCAAAAAAAAAAAAGAAAAAAAAAGAAAAAATAGTAAAATCAGAAATAATATTAAAAAACGGGCAACACTAAATTTAGCCGACTTTGTCTCTGGACTAGAATAACTGACAGTTGAACTACGTGATAACGTGACACATCTCTCTACGTAACAAAAACAAATTCAGACATCGATGAAGCGAGCAGGGCGAGCGAAGCATCAAACAGGCAAAGAAATGACACACTGCAAAAGATGACAACCTGCACACATGACAGTTATATCTCCGGTCTGGCGAGATTTGTGCCAGCTACAGCATAGTATCCTGAGACTTAAGGCATAGTTACACAATTTTGGCAATAATAAACATCACCGACAGGTAAGCATGCTCTTGCTATCCCATGATCATCATGCGTAAGGTTTGTACGAATCGAGGTGGACGTCATCCAACAGGCAAGCTGGTTTAGCCATGCCCCTGTATCCTGTGAACAACACGGGTAGGATTGGTACAACCGAGGTGGCCGTCACCGGCAAGAAAAGGTATGCCCCTGTTACTCGTGAACGACACGAGCTAGGTGCGGATAACCTAGGGGATCATCAACCACGCGACAACAGAAGACTGTCCAAGTGGATCATACCAAAATAAAAACAAACATATTTTTGAGTTTTTACAGATACTATTGTGCCTCAGGAAAACAATAACTCAATGCAGGAGAGTGCAGAACAATCAACCAATCGCAGAGAAATCAACAATCAGCCAATCACAGAGAGATCAGTCATCAACAAGTCCAGAGTCCTCAGACAACAGAACAAGCCTCCACATCCTCAAGTGGTACAAGAGTGACTACCAGGAGTGTGAGAAGACTTCAATTCATCAAGAAATATCAAACTGGATAAAACATAAGATGCGTAATTATATAATTTTCTGACGTAGAAATTCCATAACTCAATATAAATAATTTTATACATTATGTATATACATATTATTTGGGCATTGCTAATGAATGTATTAAGATATACATCACAGTCAATTTTGACAAAACAAAATCAATTTATTCATTGTTTCAATATTTATTTATTACTTTGATGGCTTACATATTAATTTTCATAGTTGCTCTTTAACACATAAATACATAAATAGAATCTTATCACAATCATATTAATATTATGTTATTCATAAGATGAATAATTAATAATAATAATTATGAATAATAATAATAATAATGTAAGATGCATAATTTCATATTTTTATATATTAAAGTGTATACATACACAGCGATTGTACATTTTCCTATAGACAAGTGATGATGTCATAGGAAAATACAATCAAATATTTGCTTAGATGCTTATAAAAGAAAATTGCAATCTCTAGTCATTAGGCTCTATACAATTTAAGTTTTTAAAAAAAAATTTCATATTCATATAAAGCATTGTAAATTCATCCATCGAGCCATAGCATCATTTAGTTAGGTAGAGCTGAATAATAACAGCACACACACTAATTTGATCTTGGTTTTCAGGTTACACGGAGCCCTTAAGTGATGAGAGATGAGTCACGGGGTTGTGTCAACTAGAGATGAGAGCTTCAGAAGATTTTTTTTTTAAATATATATAATAGAACTAACAACATAGAATATAGATTTTATTGTAAAGGTGGATATGCAAGCAATACGCGAGAAATGAGAATATCTTGGGAATGAGGCTGAACCTTCATTCTTAACAGAAGGAGGGAAGGTATGTAGCGCAGCTACATTTCTATGGTCCCGGGTGTGCATCGACCTTAAGAGAATGATAAGCGAAATCCGCGAGTCGCTATTCGTTGATTAGATAATATTGTTACATTATCAGATAAGGCTCGTGGGTTGGAGGTCGGTGAACACCCGAGCCTCGACACTCTTTCGCCTGCCACTGGACGATCCACATCGCGTCAATCTCGCGCTTCGTGTTGCTTGCATATTCAACCCACACGTGAGTTAAAATCACATAATTAGTGTAAAATCAAATATATTTAACTAACCCGTAGGGATTTAATAATTGTCTTAGTCAAAAGTAAATTTAATAAATCTATTTTATACTTCTAACTAGAAGATAACATCTTTCATTTAATTCATTTTTCTTATTCACTTTACAAATTTGAACATAGCAAATATTACTTATTAAATGTAAGTAATTAATTTATATCGCCAGGTGAGATGTTTATTCATATTCCTTCATAGGAGTCGGATCATCCATATATTCATTCATATATTTCAATTAAACCAACATCGTCCAGGGCGATAATTCTAAAGAGGACTTCATTTATTTATTCTCGGTAAAAAAAAAACACTTAATGAAATCTAATTTACATATTTCTCTCAGTAGTTTTGATATTTTGAGTAATTTATTTATTTATTTATTTGATCAATAAACGGCAATTTGCCTTTAACAATAGGTATAATACATAAGTATGACAAATCAATAATGCAAACAGTCCATTAATATAAAAAAAGAAATGCACTAATACATTCAAAAAGAAAAAAAAAACAAAACCAATAACATAAATACAATTCAATATTATGACGATAAGCTGACGGGTAACAATAACTATACACAGCTGCAAATACCGGCAACATAGGGTAAGGTTGCTTTAGTCGTACCACGGCCTAAGTCGTACCCCGGCAATATCTTATCTGATAGTTATAAATTGCACCATCTAGTATCGTCAATCTGAACTATATAGTTGAGTGAATGAACGTTAACAAGTGGGCGGCCGGCCGGCTTCGTTAAGCAAAAATATTGAAAAATTAAGTTTTTTTACAGTTTTCATTAAATTTTTTGTCTCATTTGTAAGTTTTTTATGGCAGGAATGTGATACTTACCTATTTTCTTTGTTAACGTCAATTTGTAAGACTTATCTGGCAATAGTTTACGCATATTCAAACGGTAGAATAATTTGAGGTTACGTCAGTGATTTTAGTTTTAAACATAGAAGACCCAGACGCTTAAGTCGTACCTTTGCAAAAATCCTTACTCGTACCGGTACGACTTAGGTATTTAGACAATTGTTTATTTTATTTTATTTATTTATTCTATTCTCTACTGTACATTGGTTACAATATTGCAAAATAAAACAGTGTAATATAAATATCAGTTATACAATTCAATGTACAGAGGGCGAGTTTATCGCTAAAATGCGACGTCTTCCAACTAACTCGTTTAATAATTTACTTAACGTTTTATCAGGTAGGTAATACCTAAATATGGCGAAGAGAAAGTACAATACTTGGAAGGAGGAGGATATGGACGAAGCTTTACAGAAACATCGGAATGGAAAAATTGGATGTAAAGAAGCCTGTAGAAGATTTATTTGTTTTTTTTTCTTAAGAGATTATAATTCTATTTTCTATGTGTTATTTACTTAGTAATTAGGTTTGACCAAAAAAAATTGTTTTAAGTTGATCTCAGACTGCATTGTTTACATGTTTTTAGCTATTCATTTGATATCTGATGGTTATTGAGTATTTTTCTAAATAGTTTATTATAGTATTCAAAAGGTATATTTCCTAAGTACGACTAAGGCTATAGGTGGTACGAATTAGGCGACTAGGCGCCTTAATCGTACCGAAGGTATATTTTTGAAAAACGTTAATATACCTATTTTGTTAAAAGATTTTCAAATTTCTATGATTGTTGATTACAAGGCAACTAAATAAAGATTTAATATATGCAGATGATTTTGTTCTATTTTAATTGCACTGAATATTATAGTATTATTTCCTTAGGGGGTACGACTTAAGCAACCTTACCCTACATATACCTACATGATAATATACAAATAAAGTCATAATATACTGTACAATGGGAACCAATATCTAAGATTTTCTTTTTGTAACTGACTAATGGTAATCTTGTTCATATTTTTTACCAGTGGTAACTTCACGACTAAGTAATTTGCTACATCCTTAGTTGAGTTCTTGCAGTTTAAGGATGTGTACGCTTTATTTGAAACCATTTGATCAAGTCTTAGAAATAAATATGACAATATCAAAAACAGTATTAACAAGAGCGAGTTTATCGCAGAGGCGAGGTTTCTTCAAACTTAACCAAAGATGTTAGTGTTTTGGTTAGTCTACTGGATTCCACGTTAGTGGGAGATTCTTTATGGCTCGATACATTGTTACATAACGCTATCCAGATTATAATCTTTGCTTTACTTATCTCGCTTATTGCGCTTTATCAACTACATTCTCATCATTGAAGGAGACCCACCGACCACCCGGATAGCGCAGAAGTCTGGGGACTTCCATTTATCCGAATTCTACACTGCACAAAGTTTGTCCACACCGGAGACGCCATAGTGGGCAGCCTGAGGGGCTGGCCGGCCAAAATTCTCATCAATGTAATATCTAACAGTTAGAAAACCACTTTTCACGTTGAAAAAATGCATAGTCACTATAATACGAGTATCCGACTTGATAATCGCGGCCACACGTTTGGTGACCTATTGTTTTTCTGACGGATGACAGCGACGAAGTTTCTGCTACAAATACAAAAAATGATTAACTGCGTACGAATCTTTCTGGAATTATCAAAATTCTGGATAAAATAAGGCTTATTGTAATTCTCACGAAATAAATTGATACAAAGTTATGAGTCTTCGTTGTGTACCTATTATAAATAAATGTGTATATCTAGGTGTAACTATAGACGATAGATTTAAGTGGGATCAGCATGTAAATATTATTTGTAAGCGATTAAGATCTATAGCATGTATGTTATTTAAGATAAAATATTTTGTACCTAGGTCCACACTTGTTACTGTGTACAAGTCTTTGGCAGAATCTTTAATCAGATATGGTATTGGTACCTGGGGCAATTGTACTAATTCTAATTTGAAAAGGGTAATGTTCGCACAAAAATCGATATTAAGACTTATAGTTAAAAAAGAAATTTGTAACGCGGCGCGAAATAATATTTCTCTGTATTTCAAAAAGTTAAATGTATTATCTGCTAAAGGCTTGTTTTGGCAGAGAGTTGTCCTTGACCAGTTTTCAAAAACCGAATATAAAGAAAAACCTCGACATATGCATCACACAAGATTTAAATTTAATGAAGGATATGTAGTCCCTAAATTCAATAATAAATACGGAAAAAGAACATTTGAATATAACGTGCCAAAATTACTTAATATGATGCCGGTATCTATTAAGAAATGCAAGAGTAAAAATATTGCAAAAAAATTAGTCAAGGAATGGTTAATAAAGTGTGGATTTATATATAACTAATAATTATTTTTGTATTTAGGTTAATGTCGTATTAGGTCAATATATGTATAAAGTATGTTATAAGAGAACACGCCGACAAATCTTTTAGATTTGGCGTGACTCATTATCATAAGATGTATATATTTATTATTCAATGTACTATTTTTCATTAAATAAAAAAAAAAAAAAAACTTATTTTTCACTAAAAACATTTCAACTCGTATTGTTTTTGATAACTGGCTGTACTGATAGCTGTACTGTGACGGGAGCCGGATAATTTACCGACAACAATTTGCCGATGGACAATTCACCGAGAGGACAAATTACCGAGAGGATAATTCACCGACAGGATAATTCATCGACGTACATTTCACCGACAGACAATTTGCAAAACAAAACAAAATAATCACGTTTTGTAATTTTGTATTTTATTGTTTATGTATTTGTGTAACAAAATATTTAAATACCCACTACAAGAAACAATCTGTCTTTTTTTTTTAAAAGAACTTCCGACCACGCCAGAATTATATTATTCGCATTTGTCGGCAAATTGTCTGTCGGTGAAATGTACGTCGATGAATTATCCTGTCGGTGAATTATCCTCTCGGTAATTTGTCCTCTCGGTGAATTGTTGTCGGTGAATTGTCCGTCGGCAAATTGTTGTCGGTGAATTTTCCTAGACCCACTGTGACGGCTTATCACCATCTTGAGATTAACATAAAACTAAATTCGAACTACTTCATGTTTTGATGCAATCGCCACCGAAGATGTGTTTATATGTGTCCTATATATAAAAATTGATGTTTGCATAGAAGACCGATTTAATACTGTAATAATATAGTGACCTCAAATAAAAGCAAACCTCCAATTTAGCCTAATGATTTCATAATGTACCACACAAAATTTTGTTCTCTGCTTGTTATTAATTTGGTCATTTGCTTTTCTTATATTTAATGATATTATAATTTTGATGAAATTGTCACTGTTGTACCTACTTGTAAATGTTATGTATAATGTATTTTGTCATGTAATAGGCTTATGCCGTGAATTTTTGTAAAATAAAATAATGAAAGTACATAAATGAAGAATTTTAGGCATTACAAAAAGAAACTAGCTTTCATATCACAACCCACAAACCATCTAGTTTATGAAAAGTCTCCAAAGTAAAAAAGACCAGAGATTTTAGTATACGACTTGTATCTTATTAATACTAAATGGGGCCTTACTACTGGATGCCATCTACTTGATGTTATGATTTCAATAATATGTTTATTTCATACTCTGTACCTACCTAATAACTAAGTACATATTATGTATCTTAACAGTAGCTTGTTTCAAATTCTTCTCCTTTTATGAATAATAACTGTTTGTTTGTATATTGTACTATCTTCTACAACAGGGGTGGTTAACGCATTGATCACGATCAACCGGTCATTTAGATATTCCTAGTCAATCACCGAAAACTCTATAAGGGTATGATTTTTTACGTAATTTGTCTGATTTTTTGAATATTCATTTTTATTATTTTTTTTTATAAGATTACGACATCTTATCCCTTGAGGGACGATTTGTACCAAGTTCAATATTTTTAGAAGGTATCATATAATTTTAATGCACTAATCCATATAATTTAAAAAAATTGACATATATGTAGGTACAGAAAGGGTATCAGTTTGCAATAGGCAAGACATGTTGATCGCATACTGGACTTCAGTTATCTCGTAATACAAATTGTGTGAAAACTATTTCTACACTTAATTAATATTTCTTAGTAATATTGATCTCGGGCATAATTATTCCGTTAAAAAAAAGCCCCCGACGCGACGTATGAAAGTTTGGCCACACCTGTTCTACAAGAATCAATATCAAAGTATTTATTGAGTTCTTCTTTATCTATCTGTTTGTTTGTTCGTTTGTGATAATTTGACAGCAACAAAGGGAGAAGATGGTTTGTAAATTAATTAAGTTGCATTTTGGGGTGCATAATGAATCAAATAGAATTCCATGTTTATATTTACATAATATTGAAATATTTGAGAAGTTACGGATATTGTAAACTTTTTATATGATAATTTATTTCCTTTGGTATTTCTCGGTTATTCATTTGTTCCTTATATTTATTTTATTTATTTTATTTTATTCTTCACTGTACATTGTTTACAATAATACAAATTAACATAGAAAATATCATTTATATACAATTCAATGTACAGAGGGCGAATTTATCGCTAAATCGCTAAAAAATATGGACTTATAAAATATAAGTCGATCAGTGTTTCATCGTAGAGTACCTATCCGGTAAAGAATTGATCTCTCACACTTTTCCGTAAGTTTTCGAGTGTCCTGTAAAAGGCAGGTGTTCGAAATAAATAAAGACATTTTACATTTATTAATTGTGTCGATACATTTTACATCTCAAACTAAGCGATGAGGTTTGTCACGCTTCCTGAATCTCTTATTTTTAGTTGGCACAGAGACGACGGGTTAATTACATGCAGCTGTTTTGCTGGCTACCTCACTTTTGGGATATGCCGTGACGGTATAGAAGTAGTAGTACTAATGTTTCATCGAATTCAGTGATACCAAATAAACTAAACATGGTGTGCCACCCATTCCGAATTAAGTATTTTTGACATAGAGAGCACGAATTTTTTATACAATCTAAATTGCCCAGCACAGTTTTACATTCATTCATTCCTTCATCACGACATTAACTTATTAAAAAGAGAAGAAGACATATATTCTTCGCCTGAACTCTACTGATAATCCGACAAATATAACCGTGGATTATATTCAAAAGACCCGTTGGTGAGTGGGATCCACTGGTAACCCCATTTATGATCCATATACGTTGTGTAGATAGGCAGATAAAAAAACAGGATATATACTTTAAGCTGTTACTGAAATTAAGAAAGAGAAGAATTGCATCTTTATGTGTCAAATTCCTGTCTGCTAATTCAACAAAAAAGGATTTTAAGAGAAACTAGGTATAATCCAGCAAAATAAAGCCTAGATACTCCTCTGTTAAAGTAAAACATCATTAAACCAAGGACAACCTTAAGGATGGGTATTTTGAACTTAAGCATTTAAAATTTAAATTAATCATAGAGTTGTTGTCTCTCAGTATATATCATCGTAGTCGAGATAAAATCCATTATCTGCATAAAAAATAATGTTTTGTTTCGTTCCAAAAATTTCAAGATATTAGAAATGAATTGGATTTTAGTTTTTTCGGTTGCTAATGGAAATTTATATTTGTTTGTAGGTTAGCTGGAAGATAAGGCCTCTATGCAATAAATTCGCCAATCGTCCATTATTTTATTTGAGCAATAAAGTATCATCATTATTATTATTAGATTTGAAATACAAATAGTTGAAAAATAAACATATTTAACAGAAAAAGTATACTTAGTTAATAACTTATTCTTTGGCAACGTTGATATGTACGTACATAGATGTTCCTAGTTTCTACTACCCATAAGTAATATCAACTATCTCTTAAGTGATACTCTTTTTGCTAATATGTTGAAATAATAATACACAAGTACAAGGATGTAACGGTTAAAAGTTTGAGCGATAACTAATAGCCGAATATTCGGAAAACTGAATCAAGTGGTGTATTAAATACAATAAATCATAACGAAATTTGTAAACAATTTTTTTCTTCTACTATTATGTTCTTTATTGGCGGCGTACAGACAGCTGGATACGAACGTCAAACATCAATCGGACAATTCGGAGCATTCTCCGAAGAAATATTTGAATGAATGCCTTCGTTACCTGTCCATGATTTAATATTTTTGCTTGACGATTGATGTTTGACGTTCGCATCCAGCTGTCTGTACGCCACAATTGAGAGAGTTTTTTGTTCTTATAAGGACATTGTCAATCAGATTAAAAACTACAACTACATATATTTATATATTATTATCTAAACAAGAGTATAAAAATGCACCGAATTGTCGCCGAAAGATTAAACTGTCTGTGCGCCGCAAGTGAGAGAGTCTTTAATCTTATAAGGACATTGTCAATCAGATTAAAAACTACAACTACATATATTCATATATTATTATCTAAACAAGAGTATAAAAATGCTCCGAATTGTCGCCGAAAGATTAAAACACAATGTGTGTAACAGAAGCTATTTTCATAGAATTCACTAACTAAACACCGACAATAAATCATCTTGTGTGGAATAACAAGGATTATTCATAAAGACGCATGCTTAAGATCCATTGGTCGGAGCACGTCGAAAACGAAGAAGTCTTAACCAGGGTAGGCGAAAAAAGGCAACTCCTTAAGAGAATCAGCCAACAACGAGCTAACTGGATTGGCCACAACATCAGGCACCCAGGACTGCTCATCGCCATCGCGGAGGGTAAGACCGAGGGAACAAATGGCAGAGGCCGACCAAGAGACGCATATATGGACCAACTGAAGAGGGACATGAACTGTGGCTCATACGTAGAGCTTAAAAGACTGGCTGAGAATAGGGAGGAATGGAGAAGAAAAACCAAACTCGTTGCAGACCAATCCAATGGATTGTAACTAAATATATATATATTCATAAATTGTGTAAGTGAATCTCTAAATCCATTCTCACAAGGTTTTTTTACAACATCGCAGTTTTATTTATTTTATCTTTAATTTTAATTTGCATACGGTCAAAAGTCGGTCTCCCACTCTTTTTCATAAGCTTTCAAGTGTCCTGCAAGATGCAGTTGTTTGAAAACTAAAGATATTTTACGGATCCAACGATGAGGTTTGCCACTCATCTTGAATGCCTTTTTTTTCTAACTGGCACGGAGAGAACAACAAGCATTTTTATTTCATGCAGTTACTCTGCTGACTATCCCACTTGTTTCAAATGCCTTGATGGTACGAATGAATGAATATTCAAAGCACCAAATATCCGGTATCCGGTCCGATATTAATCCGAAATCCGGATAAAACGAATATCGCAAAATTACCAGATATCCATGTTATTACTAATAATATACCTACTACATACAAATATCTTTAGTTAACCCGTCAGGACCGTAAGGTTTCTACAAGTAATTTCTAATAATATCCATCTCTGTTTTAAAAAATGGAAGATTTGAAAATAATAAGTACCATTTAGGACCATATTATTATATGTGTGTTTTCAATTTTGATAGAATAAATAGCCTATAATGTTGTTGAAAAAAAATTTGTATAATAAGGTGTATATTCCTAATTATAAATATATAAATCTGAAAAAATATTTATATAAAGTAGTAATCTACTATTTGATTTATAATGAAAAAGACAAATTTTGTCTTTCATAGACATTGTCAATCATTTTTGTTATGTCATTGTTGTGTCTACTACATATGTATTTTGTTAACATGTAAAAGGCTTGTTGCCGTGTATGTTTAAATAAATAAATAAATAAATAAATAAATAAATAAATCCCAGATACAGTCTATTGATAATGGGATTGCCCAGTCATTCACTTCAATTAGTTATAATTGTCATGAGATTGACAATATCCTTGAAAGACGAAAGACGTCTCAACCAATATGACATATTTTTTGGTTATTTCATTATGAAACGTATACACCATCACAGTGAATGGAATAAAATAATAATTTGAAACTCGAAACTTTGAGTCTTGAAAATCGAGAGTTTATTTTTGGGAAGAGTGTTTCCTCTTGACCTCAAAGGGTTAATAACAACATGATTGAGACATGGTGTCTGTAACTCTGTAGGGTATTATTTCTATTTACTCTTTGCATATAAATAGAAAATTATAATCTGAACATAACATGACACACTATCTACAAACATGGATTCCTAGTTGGTACTTAAAACTAAACATCTTAAATTTATTAGGTTCTAGGAATAATAACAATTAATATTAAGCAACATTTAAGTACCTCGGCGTAGAAATATCTTGCAATAGCGATTTGTACAATGAAGTGAAGCAACAAACCAATAAAGCCTCAGTCGCAGCTGGATATTTAAAAAGCGTCTTATGGAGGAACAAACACATGCTTATAGAGAGTAAAGTGTGAATGTACAAAACATGTACTAGGCCAATAATGACTTACGGCGCCGAAAGAGGAGCAGATACAGCAAGAACCAAAAGCCTACTCAGAACATCTGAGATGAAAACCTTACGTCCTATCGCTGGACAAACTCTCAGAGATAGAATCAGAAATACTGAAATTTGAAGGATATGCGACACAGAGGACATAATGAGATGGAGTAGGAAGAGGAGACGATACTGGAGAGACAGACTAGGATGGACGACGACGACGATCGGACAAGATGACTGAAAACAGGATCGCCCACATTGCTGCAAAGAAGACACCGGTTGGCTCACGTTCACGAGGAAGACCACCAAAAAGATGAAAGGATAGCTGGTCCTCCGGGTCACAAGAGGGAATCACTTCCGAAACAACAGAGCAATGATTTGTTATACGAGGAAGAAGAAGAAGAATATTAAGCTGCATGATATATGTATACCCCGTGGAATCCAAGGTAAACATAAGGTATTCAAGCATTTCTGTAAGTTTTTAAGTGTCCTGTAAAATCCAGTTTATAAAATACATTTTACATCTTCATTTCAGCGACAATCGCTGTGTCCAAATATAGTTTTACAAAGAAAATAGTTGAAATATTTAATATTTGATAAAATTTATAATTTGTAAATTTATAATAAATATATATTAAATCTCAATATGATTTATTTACATCTAACTTTTAATAAATCCACAGACTCTTCAATTCTAGATAAGTTTATCAACTTTCATGCAAATAAATTATAAATGAAAGTTCACAAATCCACTAGATCAAACAGAACCTGCAGTTATGTAGGTACATAAATCTGATTTAGTTTTTATTTTTCATCGAAATTGTACTTATCAAATAATAATATTTTCAACTTGTTCAAATTCTAAATGGCTTTCAATATAATGAATTTTTCAGCTATCGAATTATCCTCGAGGTTTTGCTAATAATCCAAGTGAAAAATTCAATCGGATATTGGAGAACGACTGTGGAATATAAATGAATGGAGATCTTTAGAAAACTGCAAATGGGTTAAAATTCACAATGGTTCGCAATAGCAGGAGTAATAAAAATAATAATTAAAAGATATTTTACCTAAAATCTTTATACCTTACAATTTAATATTTTGATATCTTAGAAATTCAATCCAAGTTTGGCTGATATCTTATCCTTATGAGAACTTCATAATTTAAAGGGTTTCTTTTTTAAATGTACTTTATAACTTACCCTTTCTTTATTAACAAGCTTTCTGAGCACAAAGTATTGCGGTTATATTTTCCGGGTTAACCAATAGACTAATGCAAGTGTCTTCTTCGTGTCAATATAATATGGCTGTATGTAGATACAAGAATGATATAACACAAAATTAAAAGATGTTTATTTGTATAAAAAAATTGAAACATAACAGCAATACATATATTTACTTAAAAGTGCATTAATCGCTTGTATTATTTACTATCCTATTTAAAGAATTAAACTTATGTATGGGATCTATCCCAATTATCTATTCTAATAACCAATATTCTTAATTTTACATTTTACAAATAAGTGAATGATAAAAGGTTGAGGTGAGGTGTCCAGGAACGTGTGTTAGACATCCAGAGGGTGCGAGCCCGAGAGTCGCCAGTGCCTGCATGGTTGAAACATTGAAGGAGAACCACCGACTACCCCGTTAGCGCAGAAGTCTGAGGACTTCCATTAATCCATCATGTTGTGGAAACATTAAACCAAGGTAGACAAGACAACACAACGAAAAAACAAGTTCACAATCGCGTCAACACCGCAACGGGCAATCCCAACCCTAGGACTCTTCCGCGGATCAAAGTTGTAACTAATAAAATATATAAAATAAACAAGTTATAAATTCATGAAAGTTTATTTATGTGACGTCGCCGAAGTGTTTTCATATTCTCATAATTTTATTACAAGTACGAGTATAACGTTATTCTAACGCTCTCCTAAAGCCAATGTACCCACATAATAAAATGTACTTAATATGTTAGTACATATTGGAAAAGTGATTTTCTAACAGATTTATTAACTATCTTTACCGTTAACTCTAAACTTTATTTTAATATTTACACAACAAAAATCAGCATAATATTTTTACATGTTGATTTATGAGTCGATTATATTGCATTATACATAGCATTATCTGAAATTGCATTGACATAAAGTTGCAATGGCATCTAAATGTCTTTAATATTATGTAAACCAGATCCTACAGAACGGATACGTGTTGTACACTGTGAAAAGGAGAACATGCATGAGGAATTGTATGACAGTGACGGAAACAAAAGGTGTATGCAAGAATATGTCTTTTGTCTTTAATGGTTTATATGTATTATATTTAGCATACTGTTTTTTTATTGTTTATTGTCCTTTTTTCATGATTATTCCTTGTTGTTTAAATGTACTGTCTGTCATGCAATTTCTACAATTTTATTTTATACATGTAAAAGGCTCACGCCGTATATTGTAATTATAAATAAATAAAATATGATGAAGCGGCGCTCGTTTCTACCTTCCCCATGGGGGAACCGGAGTGAAAATCAATCAGAAAATTATTTATTATATGTTATTAGATTATTTTTTACAGAAAATTATTTTTTATATGTTATGTCAGCCTCCTTGAAAATTAACTCAAATGATTCTTGGACGCTCGTGTTTTATACACCACTTCTTTTGGAAATTCATTTATCATTCCTTCACTCAAAATATCCAAATTATTACAACTTCTTCATTCGCTTTGTTCTCACAATATTTGTCGTGCAATCGTTCATTTTTCTTACTTATTTATTTGAAACACAAATATGCCAACAAGCACATTCAACACATGCAAAAACAAAAAAGATTAACTAAAATAATAATCTGACTTTTTACAGGCATAATTGTTTAAGTTATCATGCCGAAGTAACACTTAGGTTTGTATCTGTATCAAAATATAAAAACATTAAAAATATTCATATTTTCTACTTTGCCACCCATCCTGAATGTCTTGATTTTATATTGGCACGAAGAGGACAGCTTGCATGTTTCTTACATGCAGCTGGTCTGCTGGCTACCCCACTTGTGGGATATGCCGTGATGGTATAGTAGTAGTAGTAGATATTTTCTACTTATTAAATAGTATAAACTGAGGTATTCTGTAATAATTTAGTAGTAGTAATAGTAATTAAAAAATCTGAATTTTGCTCTTGATTATTCTTGTACCAGTAAGTAGGTTTGCGTACTGGTATGGGTTGTAATATATGACACACAATATTTACTTACTAATTAATCTGTTGAGTGCATAGGGAATGTTGCACAACTTTGCAGCTTGTTATTATAAGCTCATCTCATGCACTTAGTTCCCTCTCACTCTCTATCTACTGCAAAAGTAACTTAACTAAGAATCCCTAAGCTTTTCAGCTTTGGAAACTTCTTAATTTTATCCACAGGTGGGAATAAAAATAATCCTGTGTCTTTTATGAATATGGGAATTAGTCTGATTGTATTCCGTAGGTGAAAGTGAAAAATAAATAATTTATTGATATTTAAAAATAAGGTAGGTATTTATTATTTACATCAATACCATCACGGTATTTCCACAGGTGGAGTAACCTATGATCAAATGAGTGTAATTCAAAAATATATGTACTTAATTGTATCATGAAATATATAAAATTCGGGATGACCAATGAATTTTATGATGTTCTATTATAACAATTATAACCTCGTGGAGTTTACGGTAAAAAATGTTTCTCGCTATTTTATGCAGGTTTTAGAGCAGGGATGCACAGACTTATTGGGAACATGGACCACTCGGGAAGATTATGAGCTAAGGACGAGCCGCTACAAGAAAATTGACACTAGAAGTTATATTTTTATAATTTGTACAAATGACAAATACACAAACATTGTTATCATTACAATGTTATGTTCGATGTTTTATTATTTTGATGCATGACATTATATTGAGCCATTTTTTATTATATTTGGCTCCACATTACTTTAAGACATGAGATGACATAGTCGAGGTGTGGCAACACCAGAGAGAGAGAGAGAGATTGAATATTTTGGCGTTATGATTTTTAAAATATTAAAACACCATTTTACCTAGCTACAGATTGCAACAAATGAATGCAATAAGCAAACTAGAAAAAATCTTCATACAACCAGTGATATGTTACAACTAGATTCGCAATGTCATACAAATATTCTCTAAACATGTGTACACACCCGTCGAGGTACAATACCTGAATATTCATCTCTTTTCTTGTATATATATTCATCTTTGGCCGGCCTTTGTCGTCTGTAATAATCCCCATTCTCATATTGTCTATCTCTTGTTATCTACAAACAATTTATATGTGTGTCGCTTTTTTTCAAACTAAAAACTGCGGCACCAAGGACCGCAAAGAGATAATATTGATGGTACACGTTTGAGATTCATATTGCAAATCTAGGTATAACATATCACTGCATACAACAAGACGGGATTTAATATTACTTTGAAATGTGTTTGTACATGATCCAAGAAAATGAAATCAAATTATATTTTCTTTCTGCTTTGACTTCAGTTAATATCTTAATAATGTTTTGCTTGGAATACTTAGGTAGTTACAGTAGCGATGAACCAGCCTGATTTAAATCCAGATAGCAAAATATTGGATCACTTGAAATCTCACAATATTAATTCATTTATTTATTTTTCACTGTGTTAATATTTCAAATCAATACAAAGTATCATAAAAATATCAATTGTTTGTGAGTTTATAGCTAGAAAGCGATGTCTTTCAACTAACACAATTTTCAAATTTATACTCTTCCTTCTTGTTTTATTTATGCATCCGCAATCGAGAAAATTATGAGCATAGGTACTCTTTCTTGAAATTCTCTATTGAAAATTTTATATTGAAATCTGATATTTATTGAGATTAAAAAAAATCATATTGCAAACGTGCAAGCAATTAATATGCACTCATTTTTGCATTATATCGTTGTTGCATATTCAAAAGACGTACCTTATGTGCGAACATTTTTTTAGGCATACTCTTTAAAAACCGTTCATAAGGGCATTAAACATGTTATTTGGGCTTTGTATTGACATGTGATATTAATCTTTAAAGTATTGAATTTTAATATTTGATACTAAGAATCACTTTGTAAAATAGTTATGATGTCATTATAAGCAGTTTTTTCTAGAAATGTCAAAACATTTATAAATTCACTTACCCTTTTTTGAATATGCAACGACGACATGAAGAATCTCGGTATCCGTTTTATGCGAATATCGAATAGCTGAACCAGATATTCGTTCGATCTCTATTCAGGGGTATAAATATTATGTGTCTATTATGTTTGCAGAATCTCTGTATTTATGTACGTACTGTCAGTCTCTCAACGACTCTTTGGTTCCAACCATGTTGATACCGCGATGTTGGTATTATTATAAAGTAATAATGTTTATATGGTAATAATACTATATTTTGTATAAATTCTCTTACTGCACAGAGTAAATAAGATTATCTTATGCAGTAGCTTCATGGGGATCTAGTACTATTCCGTATGGTGTATTTAAATATAGGTATATCTATCTATTTCTAAGCTCTGTGATTCTAGCTGAATATTTCTATATTATATACCTACTTGTGGAGATCATATAGGTACCTAATGAAGTGTTAATTTGAGTATTATGATAAAATAAACTCCCTGGAGCGCTAGGACAAAGAATTGATCTCCCACAGTTTTCCGTAAGTTTACGATGTGTCCTGTAAAAGGCACCTGTTTTATAAATAAAAAAAAATTAAAATAATTAAATTCAGCGATGAGGTTCGCCATCTCAGGAAACAATTATGTTTGTATGTTTATAAAAAAAATACTATTATGATTAAGTTTTTTTCTAAGCCAGCTCTCATCTTTGAACATAACATGCCATGGCAAAAAAATACATCTTATAGCTTACATCCCGGTCATCTTGCTCAATCACTAATTCGTCATTCACGCACTTTGCTTTCATTCACGCACTTCATTCTAGTTCAACAGGGTATATAAACAATATCACTTCACAGATACCTCTTCAACACAACCAAAACAATCTCAAAACAACTTTTTGATGGTAACAAGAAATTTATATTGATATATTTTTTTTTTTATTCTATATGGATCATATAGTTGTAACAATGAATATAAATAAATAATTAAAACAATGAGCAAAGATCTCTTTCTTAAGAATTTAGTAATAAGTATACATACAATAATTTTGCTGTAAAATGTTTTATTCCCCTAATACCAGTAAGTTTTCTTTATTGCTTGGGGAGTATATTTATGTATTTAACTACATATGTTATTTCATAAAATTTTGTATATGTAGGTATTTATTAAAAGCAATGTTTTTATTTTACTTTAATAAAAATTTAAAAAAAAACTAATTGACAAAAATTTTGCTCCTTTATTGAAATAAAAAGATGAAGGCAGAATTAAATACTAAAATTTACTTAAAAATGTTAAAACTTTAAAAACAAATATAAAAACATACAAAAAAACACATATTAAGAAAATTTACCTACATAATTATCTACCAAAGTCCAAGAATTCAATCCCTAAAAATAGCGTTTACCATGTTATTAGCAAAACCCATTTGGAACTGTAGAAGTACATATTATATAAAAACAATTTAGTATTAATAGGTCCATGTATGAGTGGTATTACTTATCCTGAATTTATTCCCAGAAAAAAAACTTAAACTACACAAAAAGCTATAAACTACATAGTAAATACGAATACTTTATTTAATTGAAATGACTTTTTTATGTATCTTTGCGTTGAATGGATTCGACAGAGGTTGTATCATGGGATAAAAAAATCAATACAAAATCTTCCATTTATACAGTGGGTAGGTGCTTTCACCCTAACCTAAATATTACCCGTTCTATTCAACCATAAAATTTATTAGCCAGCTATCTCAAAGATACTCTTACATAAAACATATATGATAAGTGACAGGGCTGCCAAAAATCAATTTAATTGTTAAATGAATGAGCTCAACGGATGTCGAACATAATGATTTGAAATAGAAATTGGTTAAAGTACAATGGGTGAAGCGTGTACTCAAACCAGCCTAATCTTTTTCGTAAGCATTGAAACAGATTTTCGGTGAGGTTGGTGAACGTACCATGGGTAAAGTGTCTTAAACCAGAATGCACTTAAACCAGCCTAAGCCACTTCGTAAGCATCGAGACACCTTTTCTATTTCCTACCAAGAGAAGTTTGCATGATCGATTAGTTGTGCAAATGAAGTGTTTGTTGAGTAGGTATCTATTTTTCTAAATATCAATTTATTTTTTTACTAATCTCAGACCAAATCGTGTTAACGCTTCTCCATAGTACTCTCTAACCGTAGCGTAGTGAATATATTATCTACTATCCGTAGTCCATCAAAACATCTGTTATTTGCTGTTGCAGCCTGGACGTCATGTCATATCTCACAATTAAGGTAACCTGCGAACTAACATGCAGATTTGTTTGTTTATTACATGCAGATTGTCCTCTCCATACTTAAAATGAAATAAGATACCCAGAACGAGTGGTTTGCTTCATTGCTGAATTGTAAATGTTAATTGTCTTATACGTGAGGTTTGTCACATTTAAAAACTTACAGAAATGAGTGGGAGACCTGAGGCCTGAGTCAACAACACACTATCGCGTCACGTTCCCGCTCCGCTAGCGTTCGGGTGCAGACGATGTTGCAAGCAAGTGTCAATTTCGTTGCTAAGATACACAATAGTTACGAAAATTAACACTTTGGCGCACCATCGTCTGCACCCGAACGCTAGCGGAGCGGGAACGTGAGACGAAAGTGTGTTGTTGACTCAGGCCTCTGTTCTTTACCAGGGACTTCACGGAGTAAAATATCAAAAAAGGTGATGTCGTATTTTCTAATCCGTAAACGATGAGTCGATACGAGCTATATTGACATTTAATGAATATTCTAAATATTATTTTTTTTAGTTTTTGACATTAACAAGCGTATTACAAGATCGCTTTAAAGAAAACTTGTCTACGCAAACTTGTTTACATAATTTGCAAATAGTAAACCAATTAATAAAAAAAGAACACTTATATTTAGTACTTACTTAGTATATTTAGTATTTTAATTAATTAAACATAAACTTCCACCACGTAGCGTCGGTCGACAATAATAATAATAATGAAACTTTATTGACAGAACATAATAAAAAAAATGTACAAACAATACATAATAAATAAAAAAGAGTGCTCTGTCAAACGGCGGACTTGTTGTAGAGCAACATCTTACGTCCAACCATTCAAGAGAAGAAAAAACATGCAAAAAAGATCAAATACCTACTCAAATTGAAAATATAAATACATACACACATAAAATATAAAAATATATCAGAATAAATAGTAAGACAATTAAAAGGTAAATTTGGTGGCTGCACAAGTGGAGAGAGGCAAACAGGTCACGGATCAGAGACACATGCTGCATGGGCACCTTCCCCCACCGAGTCGTCTCAAATCCAGGAGGAGCTTTCTTAACGCAACCACACCTTTGACTGACACACCAGAGATTGCGAGAGTGCGCCTATGGAGAGACACAGAGTAGAACATACAAGGGACAATATTTAACAGCCCAGTGGAAGCCCTGCCTCCGGGCCATGACCTACCATGGCCGATGTGGAAAACCCTCAACAGAATCAGAACAGGAGTGGGACGCACTAGAAAGAACCTCCAGAGATGGGGCTTGGCTGAGAGCACGGCGTGTGACTGTGGAGAGGAGCAAGACACTGGACACCTCCTGGCATGCCCAATGGCTCCCAGACAGTGTCACTGGGAGGAATTCGTGGGACGAACTCACCTGGGGGGAGCTGCAAGAGAGGTCGTTGCTTTCTGGGAGGGAATGGGAGTGTAGATGTGAATTTGGTGTTTTTGTTGCTGACCGACACGAAAAGAAAAAGAAGGTAAATTAAATACGATATCTGTGCAAAGGAGAGGGGAAGGGAAAGGGAAGGAATCCTACCTATATCGACCGAAGACAAAAGAAAAAAAAATGAATAACAATATTAATTACGGTAAAACTATTTTTTAGCAGTGTAATCTGTCATCCCTGTTATGATTAAGGTTGTGATGGTAGCTCACAGGCTACATATTATATCAAAAATAAATACACAAGAGAAGGGTAAGAATAGGTTAAAACTTACATACATACTTACTAACTCATGATGCAGAAAAAATCTTTCCCTTTCAATAATGGATTTCCAAAAGAAACATTTTCAAACAACGTCGCTATACAAAAAACTTATTTATTTATAAATGTTTTAGTATTCAATACATTACTGAGATTATTTACATTACATTACATTATACTATGTACTAAGATACATTATTATTATCTATTGAATCTCTAGCTATTATTAAAGGTCTTATTTAGATTATATTTAGTACAGATATTTATTGTTATAAAAAATACAAACAATTCATTTATTCATTCATCACAGCATTTTCTACAAGTGGTGTAGTAAAAGTTAAGATATTGTACGTGGCTACACCACTTGTGTGATGTGCTGTGATGGTAGGTATAGTAGTAGAAAAATATGTATTCTATTTTTTCGGTGGTAACCTTATGAAAGTTCATTTTTATTAATATTAAAATGATAAGAGTTAAACACTGTTACTTTCACTTATATAAATTTTTATTTTGGCAGAGGCCTTTCGGACTTAGTCCATCGTCAGTGCCGTCAACTTAGAAACTACGATGACGATGGACTAAGTCCGAAAGGCCTCTGCCAAAATAAAAATTTATATAATTGAAAGTAACAGTGTTTAACTCTTATCATTTTAATATTAATAGTAGAATTTTTTTTTTTTTTATGTTGGTATCCGTTTTTTTTTTACGATATTTATCAACAATTTAGTTTCATTGACAGTAATCCACACATAAATATTCTAATGCGTTCGTATGTATGTATGTACGTATGTCCTCAATGGACTCTGAAATAAAGAAAGACAGAAGTAAAATAATACACTCTATACGAGGTCTCATCTCCTGGGCACGTTTAAGGCCAAAAACATTTTAAATACCTTATATATTGATAAAGATATTACAATTTATGTCACAAAATTGGCAACCAAATGTATGAAAAACTATGAAAGTTTTTGTAAGTAGCAATATTCATGGTCGAACATTTTTCAGTGTATTGAATTAATTTCACAATGGATGTAACGAGAAATACATCAGTACTGAAACTAAACATTTGGGGATTATTTTGGTTATAAATTATTGTGTTTGGTTATGATAAAAACTCCTGAATTATGCGAGTTAAAATTGCATATTTTTGACATCTTGGGCTAATTTCATAATGGCCGACATGACAAACACAGAATGCACACAAATATATATTTTAGTTGGTGCAAATTGTTTGTTTGATTGTGATATGTATGTTCTTTATAGTCTCTACGATAATAGATGTCATGCAGTTTGTTAAATATCTTAATTAACAAGAATAATAAAATTTAAAAGTAATTGTTAATTTTGAAGAATTTATGACAAGAAAGTTAAAAGTATTAAGAAGCATGATATCTTAAATCTCTTCTAAAATCATAATAATAATAACACCGGCAATCGACACATAAACATTTGTAACATATATTTTTTCATTTTTAGTGAAGCTGTATATTGCTTTCAGTGTTCTTTTGTCGAAGTCTGATAAACATAAGATACAAAAAAAAAAAAATACAAATCTATAACAATGCTCTTTGTGTGTGTTCTTATTTTATTGCTGAATATTCTGGGTGTATTTTTATACCAAAATTAGTTCATCTGTCATACCAAAACATGGGAAACTCATTAATATATAAAGCCGTGAAATGAATCCTTTTCAATTATCTGAGATTTTATCATCATACTTCTGTACTTACTCATAGGACAATATGAAGGTACCTAGGTAGGTTCTTGACATTATATGTTTTAGACTTTCTATAATCTTTCCATAATGTATTCTTTAATTTGCTTAATTAAGAATTTTTTAATTTCTCAAACATATGTCTCTGAAAACATATGAAAATATCTAAAAAGAAAGTGAATTATTATAAAAATACATACTATAATAGTCCATTTTTAGGATACATACATACATAATATTTTCATCATGGCATTTCTGTACATTATTAGTTTCCAAACAAAATCAATGACCACAACATAGGCATTATTATTATCGTTGAATATTTTTGTGTTACACGGATTTTCAGTTAAATTTTTCACATTTTAATTTCAAATTTCGAATGCGTCTTCATAATATACAGTATCAATAAATTATCTGTCATGTTATTATGTCAATGTCAAATTGTAATTTAGATAGATGTTGCCAGAATAATGACGTCGGTGCGATATTTTAATACCGATAACGGTTTTTATAATACCCGCTACTTTCAGGATCATTATAATAGTTGTGTGGATTCTGCAAAATCAAGAACTGTTGATCTTTATTACGAGTTTGATAAATGTCGCACAAACATGAACAGATGGGGAATATTCTTAAATTTCCAAGTAGAAATTCAATATTATGGACCGATTGTTTCTAAAGGGTCGTTCACATTTGTTCACTGATCACTCCGGATGATCCTCCAAGGTGAATAGGTGTGAACGGGCGTTTCATCAAAGAAATTACCACTCATCATAATTTTGATGAAAGGTCCATTCACTGAAATGACCATAAACAAGTTTTATCTTCTTATTTGTTTTATTCTCTATGAATTTATATTGAATATCAGAATCACGTAAAAAATTATTATGCAGTCGAGAGCTACATTAATTTATTTTAAATGTTATTTTTCATTCTTGATTTTGATTAATTAATTTGATTAATTAAATAATTATTTTTGTACGAAAATACGTCAAACTACATACAACATGACTGAGAGTGTTGACATGGCAGTGAAAGCATAGGATGAACAAGTGTGAACAGACGTGTTCACTTTCGATGAAAAATATTAGGTTTTGACATTATTGTAAGTATGGACTTAAGAGTACAAAGTTTAAAGTTTTTACATAATAGATAAATAAAATTTGTTAATCCAGTGGATAGCTACACACCAGTCTTAAATGTTGGCTACACTGAAATCGCATGTTTTGTCTACGGTTTTAGCTTGATCTTCGTTTCGTGCCACTTTAGCGTTTATTTCGTGATAAATATTTTTTATTATTTGCAAATCAAAAGATGTTAAAATAATAAAATAATAAATTTGTATAATTGTAAAAATATGCTTCCAGGTAAAGAAAAAAATATTGAACCCTTTGTTAAATCTATTTTAACATATATTAGGAAATACTTTGCGTGAAAACAACAATCATAGCTCGAAAAATTACATTAGGATTTTACTTTTGTTGTATTTCAGTTCAAAATTCCCTTTTAAGTAATTTTTTTTAGTTTATTAATACATCTACTACATTTTTAATACATTTTAAAACAAAATATTATACATTTTTGAAGTTGATAAAATATGCATATTTTTTATTTATTTTATTGTAACATATAATCTGATAATGCCATCTACCGTATTTAGCTAAAAGTATTACGTGAATCGATTCTACGAAAACAAAGATGGCGGTTATGTCACCTTTCTTTCAAAGTAATCACCGCGTTATTTGTAGAATTCTTTGAGATAGTTGAAACAATGATTTAACAGCATAAAATTCTACGATAAGCATCCACACTTTTAAGCAAGTGAAAATAAAATTTCGGTATGTACCTGATTAGGGTTTCGGTACCTTTTTACCATAATATGGGGATTTGGTTTGTAAAACTTCATGTTTTAACATGGGGGAGGGGGGGGGGGGGTTAAACATTTTTGACATAAGTACCGTCATATTTTTAGTTAAACGTGGACGTGTCGTGTGCCAAACTTCCAGTTTTTACAACGAGATGCGATTTTCAACACTTTTTCCCATATAGGTACCTTCCTATTTTTTACCTAAATATGGGATGTCTAACTTAACAATTTTTCATCGGGAAGAGGTTTTCAGTACTTTTTTCGATGTAGGAATCAAATATGGGCATGTGGAGTATCTAACATCAAGATTTTTCATTGCAAAGAGGTATTTAGCACTTTTTTCTATCTAGGTACCTTTCTATTTTTTTACATTGAGTGTATGATGTTTTATCTCATGCATATGCACTGTTTCTTTTTTCATGTCTGTATATAACCCCGAGCGATGCCGGGTAATTAAAGCTAGTAATCAATAATTTAGTTGTGTTGAACGATTTAATCAATAATTTATTTGTTCTGACTGTATTAATCATTAAATTAGATGTATTGAAAGTAATCCACACATAAATATTCTAATGCGTTCGTATGTATGTATGTACGTATGTCCTCAATGGACTCTGAAATAAAGAAAGACAGAAGTAAAATAATACACTCTATACGAGGTCTCATCTCCTGGGCACGTTTAAGGCCAAAAACATTTTAAATACCTTATATATTGATAAAGATATTACAATTTATGTCACAAAATTGGCAACCAAATGTATGAAAAACTATGAAAGTTTTTGTAAGTAGCAATATTCATGGTCGAACATTTTTCAGTGTATTGAATTAATTTCACAATGGATGTAACGAGAAATACATCAGTACTGAAACTAAACATTTGGGGATTATTTTGGTTATAAATTATTGTGTTTGGTTATGATAAAAACTCCTGAATTATGCGAGTTAAAATTGCATATTTTTGACATCTTGGGCTAATTTCATAATGGCCGACATGACAAACACAGAATGCACACAAATATATATTTTAGTTGGTGCAAATTGTTTGTTTGATTGTGATATGTATGTTCTTTATAGTCTCTACGATAATAGATGTCATGCAGTTTGTTAAATATCTTAATTAACAAGAATAATAAAATTTAAAAGTAATTGTTAATTTTGAAGAATTTATGACAAGAAAGTTAAAAGTATTAAGAAGCATGATATCTTAAATCTCTTCTAAAATCATAATAATAATAACACCGGCAATCGACACATAAACATTTGTAACATATATTTTTTCATTTTTAGTGAAGCTGTATATTGCTTTCAGTGTTCTTTTGTCGAAGTCTGATAAACATAAGATACAAAAAAAAAAAAATACAAATCTATAACAATGCTCTTTGTGTGTGTTCTTATTTTATTGCTGAATATTCTGGGTGTATTTTTATACCAAAATTAGTTCATCTGTAATACCAAAACATGGGAAACTCATTAATATATAAAGCCGTGAAATGAATCCTTTTCAATTATCTGAGATTTTATCATCATACTTCTGTACTTACTCATAGGACAATATGAAGGTACCTAGGTAGGTTCTTGACATTATATGTTTTAGACTTTCTATAATCTTTCCATAATGTATTCTTTAATTTGCTTAATTAAGAATTTTTTAATTTCTCAAACATATGTCTCTGAAAACATATGAAAATATCTAAAAAGAAAGTGAATTATTATAAAAATACATACTATAATAGTCCATTTTTAGGATACATACATACATAATATTTTCATCATGGCATTTCTGTACATTATTAGTTTCCAAACAAAATCAATGACCACAACATAGGCATTATTATTATCGTTGAATATTTTTGTGTTACACGGATTTTCAGTTAAATTTTTCACATTTTAATTTCAAATTTCGAATGCGTCTTCATAATATACAGTATCAATAAATTATCTGTCATGTTATTATGTCAATGTCAAATTGTAATTTAGATAGATGTTGCCAGAATAATGACGTCGGTGCGATATTTTAATACCGATAACGGTTTTTATAATACCCGCTACTTTCAGGATCATTATAATAGTTGTGTGGATTCTGCAAAATCAAGAACTGTTGATCTTTATTACGAGTTTGATAAATGTCGCACAAACATGAACAGATGGGGAATATTCTTAAATTTCCAAGTAGAAATTCAATATTATGGACCGATTGTTTCTAAAGGGTCGTTCACATTTGTTCACTGATCACTCCGGATGATCCTCCAAGGTGAATAGGTGTGAACGGGCGTTTCATCAAAGAAATTACCACTCATCATAATTTTGATGAAAGGTCCATTCACTGAAATGACCATAAACAAGTTTTATCTTCTTATTTGTTTTATTCTCTATGAATTTATATTGAATATCAGAATCACGTAAAAAATTATTATGCAGTCGAGAGCTACATTAATTTATTTTAAATGTTATTTTTCATTCTTGATTTTGATTAATTAATTTGATTAATTAAATAATTATTTTTGTACGAAAATACGTCAAACTACATACAACATGACTGAGAGTGTTGACATGGCAGTGAAAGCATAGGATGAACAAGTGTGAACAGACGTGTTCACTTTCGATGAAAAATATTAGGTTTTGACATTATTGTAAGTATGGACTTAAGAGTACAAAGTTTAAAGTTTTTACATAATAGATAAATAAAATTTGTTAATCCAGTGGATAGCTACACACCAGTCTTAAATGTTGGCTACACTGAAATCGCATGTTTTGTCTACGGTTTTAGCTTGATCTTCGTTTCGTGCCACTTTAGCGTTTATTTCGTGATAAATATTTTTTATTATTTGCAAATCAAAAGATGTTAAAATAATAAAATAATAAATTTGTATAATTGTAAAAATATGCTTCCAGGTAAAGAAAAAAATATTGAACCCTTTGTTAAATCTATTTTAACATATATTAGGAAATACTTTGCGTGAAAACAACAATCATAGCTCGAAAAATTACATTAGGATTTTACTTTTGTTGTATTTCAGTTCAAAATTCCCTTTTAAGTAATTTTTTTTAGTTTATTAATACATCTACTACATTTTTAATACATTTTAAAACAAAATATTATACATTTTTGAAGTTGATAAAATATGCATATTTTTTATTTATTTTATTGTAACATATAATCTGATAATGCCATCTACCGTATTTAGCTAAAAGTATTACGTGAATCGATTCTACGAAAACAAAGATGGCGGTTATGTCACCTTTCTTTCAAAGTAATCACCGCGTTATTTGTAGAATTCTTTGAGATAGTTGAAACAATGATTTAACAGCATAAAATTCTACGATAAGCATCCACACTTTTAAGCAAGTGAAAATAAAATTTCGGTATGTACCTGATTAGGGTTTCGGTACCTTTTTACCATAATATGGGGATTTGGTTTGTAAAACTTCATGTTTTAACATGGGGGAGGGGGGGGGGGGGGTTAAACATTTTTGACATAAGTACCGTCATATTTTTAGTTAAACGTGGACGTGTCGTGTGCCAAACTTCCAGTTTTTACAACGAGATGCGATTTTCAACACTTTTTCCCATATAGGTACCTTCCTATTTTTTACCTAAATATGGGATGTCTAACTTAACAATTTTTCATCGGGAAGAGGTTTTCAGTACTTTTTTCGATGTAGGAATCAAATATGGGCATGTGGAGTATCTAACATCAAGATTTTTCATTGCAAAGAGGTATTTAGCACTTTTTTCTATCTAGGTACCTTTCTATTTTTTTACATTGAGTGTATGATGTTTTATCTCATGCATATGCACTGTTTCTTTTTTCATGTCTGTATATAACCCCGAGCGATGCCGGGTAATTAAAGCTAGTAATCAATAATTTAGTTGTGTTGAACGTGTTAATCAATAATTTATTTGTTCTGACTGTATTAATCATTAAATTAGATGTATTTCCGGTATTAATCAATAACTTAATTTTATTGACCGTATTAATCAATGATTTGGTGTTATTGACGGTATTGATCAATAATTTAGTTGTATTAACGGAATTAATCAATAACTTAGTTTTATTGACCGTATTAATCAATTTTTTTATTGTTTTGACTGTAGTAATCATTCATTTAGATGTTATTGACTGTATTAATCACTTATTTAGTTGTGTTGACAGTATTTATCATTAATGAAGTGATATAGACGGTATTAATCAATAATTTAGTTTTATTGACCGTATTAATCGATAACTTAGCTGCGTTGACAACATTAATTATTACTTTTAATTAGGTCGTATTTATCAATAATTTAGTTGTGTTAACTGTATTAATCAATTATTTAATTTCATTGACGGTATGAACTATTAATTGATTATGTTGACAGTATTTTTTTATTCACTATTCATTGATTCCAATATTATAAATCAATACAAATTATCATAAAGCAATACAATTCAATACGAGTTTATCGTAAATATGCGATGTCTTCCAACTAACCTGGATTTAGGTCAGACATGAAAAATAAGTATACTTATTTATATAAGTATAATAATTTAATATTCAATTCAATTCAGCTATGAGATCGAAAAACTGTGCCTTTTGCAAAAATGTTTGTTAAATGTGACTGAAAATTTTACCTAGTATAATATTATTAAAATTAGTATCACGTCTGTTTTCTATATTGTGTGGGGAATTAAACGTACTAACTACTACATAGGTACTTATGTATATACTTCACACCACATTCCCAATATGCATTTCATGACCTCGTCATAAACAGCGAGAGGGCACGCAAGCAGGTGCACTCTATGATCTGTGGCTGTAGCACCTCTCCAAGTAGATATATTTATTCGAATCCACTGAAACAATAGTCAATAGTACCCATTTTTATACAATTTGAATGGTGGTAGCATGGTGGTAAAGGGTATAAATATTCAGGCAATAGGAACGCTTTTTGTACAAATAAAATTTTACAATTAAGTGATATATTTATTTTGTAAAACTTAATTTTATTGGTGACGAAATGGTTCACGGCGAGGGGCAGAAGGGATATCTGACGAACATAATACAATGACTACTAACTCCTACATACATAAATCCAACTCCCACGCACTAAATGACTTGACGCACATAATGATGATATATTATTATTTTTGACGCGCATAGGATGTAGGTACTATTCTTATTATTTTATTAATTGTTTCGATTTATTGTGTACATGTAAAAGTTATATTTTTTGTGACATTACCCAGAACAGACCTTGTCTACTGGGACATATTCCATAATGTTGATCTTTTTGTTTGTTTGTATGTATATTATTTACTCTTCTGGGAATAAATAAATTAAAAAAAAAGTGTTTTATAATAATATTATTATTGAGTAGAGGAAAAATGTTCAATATAAAAGTCTGTTTTCTGTCCTGTGCTTCATATCATTCATCATCTTCAGGTGACTTGTATTTCAAAATGCCTGGAGAAGGCACGTTACATGGATTAACTTTCAGATTATGTGCTCTTTTTTGCATATGTCGTTTGTGAGTTTTATGTACACTATCGACATCAGAATGAAGGATGTGAAAGGATTTGTTATGTGTCTTTCGTCAGCTGATATATGTATTTGTATTTCATTGAGAGTAGAAGTTTATTCTACATAATTATTATTATTGTTGCATATTCTATGCTGGGCTAGGTCGTCTGTGTATACCTACCTATGCTTAGCTGACTACTGTGTATATCTTTCTGATTATTAATATTATATTATACTTGTATAAATTCTTATATACTTTTGGTTATAACCGTAGTGCTTATATATATGATTTCTAGTATTTTAGGATTTTTTGCTTTTATATTTATGTTTTTGTATTGTTTTAAGTATTGTATTATCGTTGTTTTTAAATTAACTTGACTTTTTAGAGAATTTTAATTTTACTTTTTTTCCTCAAGACTGAGACATTTCTGGTAAGAGTGGAATCTTCGCTGGTCTACATGTTAAATGTATTAATTGTCAACATATTGTGTAACGACTGTTTGATTCTAAATATTGTGAAAATAAAATAAAATAAAATAAAATATATTTGAAATCATTTGCTCGTGTCCTAGTTTTATATTATTTTCCTTATTTGATATACCTACATTGTTTTTTCACTTGACTGTTTTGTTTTTGTTATTATGTTTGTAAAGGCTGTTTCAGCCGTTTATTATTATAAATAAATAAATAAATAATTTGACTGTGCTCAGGACAAAGGCATCAAACCACAATTTTGTCAAAAGTCGTTTTATGTTTTAGAGTCAATCATTTGTGTCTATTTCACATTCTGGTAAAAGTACTCAATCCCCAAATGTCTAGATTTTATAGAAAAAGCGAAAGATATTTTTTAGCTAGGACTTAATTGCAAATATCCAATTGGACAAAGGACTCAAACAGCATGAGTTTCATTATTAACACCAAAAAATTTCATCCAGACATAATTTTACAGCTAGGTAAAAGGCAACATGTTGCTAAAGTTTGTCATGACATAGGATTTAATCAACATTTTTGTTAATTTTTTACTTGTAACTTGGTTATTCCTGAATATTTTTTCTTAAATTTTTATGACAATAAAAAAAACTACATTAAAAAAAGATGGTAAAAATGACAATAATTTGAAATTTTCTTCATCCTACAGTTTTTTGCATCTACTATAAAATTTGACCATTGTGGTCTGAAGCCTTTGTCCAGAGCACAATTGATATACCTATAATATTATCATCTCTAACCTTCCGTTTTCTCCTATCGAATTCCATCCAAATATTTTGAAACACAACAATAATAGTAACTTATTGGATACAAAATACTAAATGTAAAATATTTATCTAATCCTACCGGGTGTTTACTTAAATTCCTTTGTAAACTTACTGACTACATGATATTCCTATTGTTCTTGAATCTACCACTGCATTATACAACCGGGTGACTGCTAAATCTCTCTCCCCAAATAATAATATGTTGTTGCAGCAGTAACTAAATTACCTACTGTTTACTCTATCCTATAACAACTAAACAAATTTGAATAATATGTACACTAAAATATTTTCTCAATGATCAAATATATTAAATCAGTTTTATAACTTTACTATAATTTTTCTAAATTACTTCTACCACATTTCAGGAGTAAAAAAAATAAATTTTTTCGTCACTTTTGCTAGACACACATTAATGAGCGAGAAAACCCAAAGATGTTACAGGAATGTCAGTTCCTATGTTATTCATACAAATTCTTCTTTAGAAAGGGTTTAAGATTCTCCTGAAGGACTAACCCCGACAATATTCTCCACAAAATCAAACACAACTGTTAAAGTCAACTAACAGTTACGTATTTATTACGTACCAGTTTATCAAAATTTAATACAAAATAGCTTATGTTTAGATTGAAGTTCTGAAAACTTATTGTGATTTTCATAACCACAATTATTTTAAGAGCAGTTTCTTCTAAGCGTAGTGTTTCTGTAATCATGAAAAGAAATAGATCAATACATGCACAACACACACGACAAATGAAAATGATAAGACAAGTAAGGGTACAAAATTTTTTTGTCATAAATTTGTCATAATAAAAACAAAAGTGTTACAAAAAATAAAAACAAACAGGACACGATCGGGGCATGCCCTTAGTATTTCGCCCGAATACTTGAAAACTTGTTTTATTTTACCATCTTATAAGCACCTCTCAGAAGCGCAGGTGAAGAAAAGGCTCTGCCATGCAGAATTATGTCACCTCATCTCACTTAGATATCGTGTTCAGAGAAACTTTGTACAACGAAAGGAATTGTTACGATAGCCGGAAACCTTGTGGATTATATGTATGTATAGCAGTGCTTTTTAATATCAGTCATTGAACATTATAAAAACATCACCAAGTCTGGATAATCATTTCTCTCATATCACAGATATTACAGGTCTTTACGGAGTACCTCAGCGCGTAGCATTATTTACTACATAAATATTCATACCATCTGAAATTCGATGATGAATAAATCATCATCATCATCGCCCTCAACGCTCCTCTCGGGAGCACAGGGCAGAAACCAGCCTCCTCCATTCAGAGCGTCTCTGTGCCAATTGCGTCACCTCTTCCCACGACATTCCTTGCGCTCTGATATCGTTGTCATAGGAACGGTGTATTGTGAAAGAGGGACGCCCGGGCCTACGGAACCCCTGCGGACGGAAGAACAGTGCTCTTTTTGGCCAACTATCATTGGGCATTCTCAAAACATGTCCCAGCCAGGACCATCGTCTCTCTTGTATTACAGAGATTACATAAACATGAATAAATATCAAATATAAACATAAATCGAAATAATTACAATGTCAAGTTATAGACAGTAATAGGTATATACTTGTGCCACCTGGTGACAGATGCACGCAAATCATTATGAGTTTTGGCACGATTTCAACAATGCCTGATATATATAAAATAAGAAATTTATTAAGTAATATTATAAAGTAATATAGTATGGGTGTAACACCATGTTATGTACAATTTATACACTGTACGTATGAAGTTAGCTTGGTTCCTAGGTATTATACGTGTTAGTGATGAAACGCATATTCATTTAGTTACTTATCAGATATCCGACTCAATTCATAAACGGATGTCCGTAATAAAAATTCTCGAATTTACTGAAGAGAATGGATTTTATTAATTCAAGGAAATATTTTTAACTCAAGACATATTCTGTTGAATTATTTGATATATTTTTGATTGAGGGAATAAAATTGACCTGTTCTTTCGGTCTTCTTCTTCAACTTAATCTTTTAAGGATCCAGGAAATTCCTCTTGCAATGTGGAGGCTCAGCTCTCCTTCCATCATTCTGGAGGTCTTCCTGGTGGGCGTCACCCATCAGACAGTCCATGTGAGTCAATATAAGGGATTTAAATTAATCTAGGGATGAATCAGAATGCCAAAATGGCATTATTAATCCTTGAGACTTATTTACTTATTCATTTTAAGCACAAAACAGACAATAACTACATAATATAAAGTACAGATAAAAGATAAATCTTTCAGAGATCAGCTAGCATCCAACACAATGTGCCACAATTAATTTAAAAAACATAGGTATGTACCTAACATTACGGTCATCTTAACATGCCTACATATACACAGTCTCGGTCGCTCACTCAATCATCACACTAGCACAAAAACACAAGTCATTAATAACAAATCAAGGCGGAGGGGTGGGGGATGATTACTGCGTACCTGTTGATTCATCGTTGAAATGGCGAAGTAAGTGTTTTTGAAAACCTGTCTCTTATAAGCGAGTGCTGAATAGAGGTAATCCGAATATGTTGAGATATGTGAGTGTATTATTGTAAAAGTGGTCAGTGACTTTTAAGTCAGTCAGCAAATGATAAAATAACAAAAACATTAAAATCCATATAGTCTGGGAGCCATTGGGCATGTCAAGAGGTACCCAGTGTTTTGCTCCTCTCCACAGTCACACACCGTGCTCTCAGTCAAACCCCATCTCTGAAGATTCTTCCTAGTGCATCCTACCCCTGTTCTGATCCTGTTGAGGGTTTTTCACATTGGCCATGGTAGGTCATGGCCCGGAGGCAGGGCTTCCACTGGGCTGTTAAATATTGTCGCTTGTACTAACAAATATGTACTATCAAACTATATTTGAATCAGAAACGAATGCCGGCAGGTTCCGGATATCCGTTACATCTCTAATACGTAGTGTTATGTAGTAACCGTGAAAACTGCGGTCAGCTGTTGTTGTCGAAATGTTTATGGCTGAGATTATTTTCTCCTAGTGTTTATGTTACGTGCCCACTGTGCGAATATGCCCCGGGGCAGTTTTTCAATTAATGTTTGTACTATTATTTATTTTATAAAACCTCTCTACGCTTTGTTGTAACCGCAATGTACCAACACATATAGCTTTATATATGTATTTGCTGTCAAATTGAAGATGCTTTACTTTGGAAGAGTAGAACAAACACATAAATATTAGTTTATTTTTAGTCTTTTACCTTTTGTGTCGCCTTATTTCATCATTCACATAATATATAATGATTCTCTTGGGAGCGCAATCTTGGCGCATAGTTGTTTCGTCGTCACAGAAGCTGATCAATTTCAACACTTTTTTAACGCATTTCTCTCTGTAAAAGGTTCTTCAAATTATTAATATACAATGTGCTTCATAAAACAAGTCTCTTCTGTCTTTTTGTACATACATACATACCATCACGCCGCTTCCCTCAAGGGGTAGGCAGAAAGGATCGAGCGCCACTTCCCTCTATCCTTACATACATCTTTCGCTTCCGTCACTGGCATACAATTCCTCATGCATGCTCCCCTGTTCAATGTGCTCAACACATGACCGTCCTGTAGGATTTGATTTAAATGATCTTGCCATTTAATCCTCAGACGTCCACGTCTCTGAACACCATTCTTCTCAACCAAATATATCTTAAAAATTGTCATTCTGTCTTATTGTCTTTGTACAAAAACGTATTCACCAGGATTTTAACGGAAAAACTAATACTTGCTTCCTCTTACCGTATTTGTGTAAATATCAATTTTTTCACTATCTTTTGCTACTTTTTTCATATCTGGTATAAATATTAATCAATTACTATCAAGAAAGAAATTTGAATTAGGTATATCCTCATTAAATATAATATTTCAGTTTCTTGATTAAAATGGAAATCTCTTAATTTATTTGAGAACTTTCTGAAAAATGACAATAAGAAATTCAAATAAAACAAAATAGGTATAAATTAATTTCACTGGTAGTTTCATTATTTGCGAGTCAACTTTCATAAGGCAAATGTGAAATTACAGTTCCTGACGATGAGAGCGTTAACTTTCGAAAGCCGGTTCGCAAATTAATAAAGTCACCAGTAGAATAACTGTATATTATTTAGTAACCTACATTTTAATTTCTTATTGCAATGATTTTCCACAAAGAACCGTTGGTCAATAAATCAAACTTTTTAATGACAATGTTTGTATATTATCTCTTATCAAAGCCAGCTCTGTTAGCGTTGAAACATAATTGTTTCCTTTTTGCTAATTTTGTTCTCTAGTAGGTAATACTTAACTTAAGCGTTAAAAACTAATCGTTGAGTTTTAATGAGAATTAGATAAAATTTATATTATTACTTGTAGATATTAATTGGAAGATCAATATGAGACGGTAAATTATTGTTCATCTATCTAAGAATAAGTAAGTTGTAATGTAAGTAAGTTATGGATGTTAAGGCAATGTGAAGTGGTTCGGAAGTAATGCTTGGTGTAGTTCCTTAGCTTCCACTGTGTTGCTAGTCAAAGGAAAACTTAGCAACGCCAATAAATATCATATTGGGTGTCCACTACTATCCACGACACAGTAATTGTGTTGAAATTTACCTGTATGCAAAATCTATTTATATATATCCTTGCTGACAGTTTAAATATAAACAAAAACATGACGTTATAAATTATTTTATGTAGGTTAAAACTAATAATGGGCATTTCGAAGAATGTTTGTATTTTTTTTTTTCATCTTTTTATTGCCTAGATTATAACATTTTACCTAATTATGTACTATTTTTCGATTATTCCTTCATCAACATCATTGATAATTTAAATTATATAGTAATATTATTAGCATTTTAGCGATAAACTCGCCCTCTGTACATTGAATTGTATAAATGATATTTTCTATGTTAATTTGTATTATTGTAAACAATGTACAGTGAAGAATAAAATAAATAAATAAATATTTTTGTTTTATTTATTGACATTTTAAATTATTATAGACATTTTGACATTTCAACTATTTATGACATTGATTTTTATGACATTAAATTATTTGTACATTAGTTGTGTGTTGTGAATTTTTCATTCTGACATCTTTATTACAATTTTAATCCTTGACATATTATTAAGTGCTAAACAGTTCATTGACATTCTATACTGACACTCCAATATTTTTGATTAGACTAAAATTATTGTTGTTATGAATTGATTCCCTTTTGTGTTTTGTTCTTCGCTATTTTTTTTCTTGCCTTGCTCCAACTGAATACAGTGGAGTGTGAATATCACAATAGTGAATGAAAATTTTAATTTGTATGATTGTGTATTCTTAATACAATAGAAAAATAATGTCCTACAAGCCTTGCAGCACCTATGTGTTATTATTGTTATCACAATACCAATTAATTACCCCATTGAAATTCTTGTCTTTACAATAATTATAAATTGATGAATGAAAAAGAGTTTTATAACCTCAAACACGAGTGCAAGGCAACATAAAATAAATGCTATTAACTTGACTTTTTCTCAGACATTTGTTAGACCTGCAGATAATTTGACATTGCCTATGACACTAGCTTATTAATAATAACATATTATTAGGCAAATAGACATACATACATATACATACGGTATAGCCTATATTGTATTATATTGCCTAATGACAAGAGAGTGTGTTTGATACCCGCCTAAGGGATATCAGCTATACATACATAGTACTACTAAAACATATACACACTTATGCCTACGCTCATCTCTATTCGGACTAACTCAATATCCTACCTACATCCATTAATTCCTTGTAGTTTTCACCTGGAATAAAATGGCTTTAGAATCTTTTCTTCTTCTCAACAACTTTTCACTGAATGCAATAAAGAAATAACCAGACGACTTTCCATGTGTTGTCTTGTCTATTTCCATTAAATAAAAGTTTACGCATTTAAGACGCTTATTACACTTGAGGGATATGCCGTGATGGTATAGTAGTAGTAGTTGTAATTTTCTAGCTGTCTTAATCTAGTAAAAACAAAATTCACTTATTTATATTACTTAGATGGTGTGAGGTATGACGGCTGGTGTGGCGCAGAGGAAACGCTCTTGCCTTTGAGTCACGAGGTCCCGGGTTCGATTCCCGGCCAGGGTTAAATGAAAATTGACCTTTTTCAAATTCTCCTGTGTCTGGATATCCCATGTATATGTGTTTAGTGCATTATATAATATGTGTTTTGTCGCGTTAGTACCCATAATACAAGATTCATACCTGAGTTTGGGACTAGCTCGATCTGTGTTAATTGTCTATGCATGTTATGTTATTTTAGCCATGAAAGAAAATTAGAAAGCAGATGTAAAGAAACAGGATAGGGATTCCACTCTTTTCCGTAATTTTTCGAGTGTCCTGTGTTCGAAAAAGAAAAACATTTTTTTTAAACGAAATGCTGCGATAAGGTATGCCACCCAGACTGAATGTCTTAATTTCTTGTTGGCGCAGTGAAGACAGCTTGCATACATACAACTAGACTGATGTCTATCCATCTTGTGGAATATGCTGTGATAGTACAGTGGCGCCTAGTAGTATATGTTTTAAGTTAAACTAACAGACGCTCTCTCACATTAACATATATAAGAGCAGATTGTTTGTGAGTAATTACAGAAATAGGATATAACTTAAAGTTTCTCCACTTAAGTGATCAACCTAACCAATGAATTGACTTTATCAATACTCTTCAATCAACAATGTTCTATTTGCAATATATTATTAAAAAACAATATTTGTACGAGTAAGCATAATATGTCTTCCATTTTTTTATTCCAAATCATCACAACAAGTTGTTCCTCCATCGCAACGGTGACGTTCTTCCGCTTCGGTTTTGATTTCATGATCACTTTTTTATTACTTCTCATTTGGATTATATTTGTCCATTACCTATATTTTAACCCATGATTCTACTCTTTCTGCATGAGCAGGTGCTTTCTGCAAAAAATGGTGATTACACCATTTTAGGTAAGTATACAATACGTCAAAAATGTTTATTTTTTTTATTTGCATCACACTCATTCATTTCGCAATCTATCTCTAAGGATGATATGTAAATTTAACACAATATATAGCTATCATTTACGGCATAGAGTGCTTAGAGTGCTGTGTCCAATTAAGCTACCGAACGAATTTGGCTAGCCAAAGACTCCAATATTCTCTCTTACAAAACTTGATGACAGCTTAGGTAACAGCAGTAGGTATTGTTCTACGATACCTACATAGTATGGGTGATGCCCAGATTCTCTTACTCTACTACCATATGTAACAAACTTGCAAGATACCCTCTCCGTGCCAACAACAAATCGAGAAATTCAGGAGGGGTGGAAATCTTTATCGCTAATTTTTTTTTGTGAAAATCCATCTCTTACAGGACACTCGAAAACTCACTGAAAAGATTGGGAGATAAATCTGAATCCTTAGCCTGATGCTTCACAGAACCTATCTTACTTTAATTATTTTTTTTAAATATATATCTGGGTTTTGTTGGTTATAAACCCAAATACAACCTTATACACATTTCACAGTAAGCTACTAAAAGCTTGTGTCGTGGAAGGGGAGTTTTCCAGTACCTGGTATCGAACCACGGACCCCGTGTTCACGAGGCCGAGACTCTACCTCCAGGCTACCGACGAGCTCTAACTCTAATAGTTAGGTTACCAAAATCAAACAATCCTCTTTGACACAATGTGTTGTCATTTTTTCTCTATTTCATTCTCTTACTTTTTTAAAACATCTAAGCACATTAAAGTTTATCATTTCAGAGTATCTCAACTAAAATTTGACATAGAACATTAACGAAGGTAAAGTTTCAAGTCTTCTCTGGTCATAGTCTTAACTTTGATCACAAAGAGGAAATGATTTGAGGAAGGTTTCTGACAACCTATGTATATACGAGTAGTAGATATTGAAGATTATTAATAGGTTGTGTTATGTAGGTAATGATATTGTTATACTTTAATGTCTTAGCCAATAGGCAACATGGTATATAGCCTTAATAAATCATCTTTATCTTCTCCTCCATATAGACCCTTTGATGCCATCACATATTTTGAAAGGTCATATTACTATACTTGATTATTATCAAACATATTTGTTTTAGCTGAAAAATATCGTGTTTCATGAACTTAGGCTATTGATAATTATCTCTGTTAAATGACATTTAATAAATTCAGTTAATATTGTCCACCGACAGTACGTGGTGGAAGTTCATGGTTCATGTATGATTAGAAAAATAAAAAATATTTATGATGGGACAAGTAGTGACGAGTTATAACTAAGTACAGTTATTTGAGTAGAAAATACAATATTTCTTTTATTTTAAATATCACCATCAGCAAGGACCATCAGCAAGAATTAAAGCGGACAGCTGGCAGCCTTTGAAATATGGTGCTACAGACGCATGCTGAAAATTCATTGGTTTGAACACGTCAAAAACGTAGAAGTGTTAACCAGGGTAGGCAAAAAAAGGCAGCTCCTTAAGAGAATCAGCCAACAACGAGCTAACTGGATTGGCCATAACATCAGTCACCCAGGACTGCTCATCGCTATCGCGAAAGGTAGGACCGAAGGCACAAATGACAGAGGCCGACCGAGAGACGCGTATATGGACCAACTGAAGAGGGACATATATAAACTGTGGCTCATACGTAGAGCTGAAGAAACTGGATGAGAATAGGGAGGAATGGAGAAGAAAAACCAAACAATCGAATGGATTGTAACTCATTATATATAATAAAAATACTTTTAATTAGTACTTTTATATGGACTTTATTGATCTCCAGCCAGCTTTCAAAAGCTTGCGCTCTCATCATCTGGCTAACTTCAGTATTACGTTAGTCTATTATAAGCGGAATCGACGACCTCGCTCCACGACGCCTGCTGCTTCCACGACAAACGCTCCGCCAAAACCTACCACTGCCCCAGCTGATGCCACATTGAATCCTGCACGAAACGTAGAAAGAGCAAAAGACAAAGATCTTTCGCAAGACCAAACTTAAAAGTCTTTCGCAAAACCAAACTTAAAAGTCTTTCTCAAGACTTACTGTACGTAGAGTACCCGATCATTATTATGTACCTATATAAAATATACTCCGCGTAACAGCTTTTTAAACCCTATTATATAAGACACTAACGGGCTGTATTATTGTATATATATACATATATGTAAGTTTGTCATTATTTTACGTGGCTTGTATTTATCCTTCTGTCTACTATCCTTGTACCTGCTGCAGAAATAACAAATCACAAATATTTGTAAACGTAATGGTGATTTCAGGAATAAAACTAACTTACTTATTTTCAAATCAGATCAGAAATATTTCATGATTTCATCGGTTTTGTAAAAGAATATTCCAAAAAATGGATTGACATTCATATTCCTTCCACTTGCACTGCGAAACCACTGATTTAGTGCGTTAGACCCCTTTTGTTATTTTACATTAATCTCTACATTTGTTTATCCTACTACGACTACACTATAGCGGCATATCCTAGGTATTTAGCGAGTGGGGTAGCCAGCATACCAGCTGTCCTCTCTATGCCAATAAAAAAATTAGACTTTCAGGATGGAGAAACCTCATCACTGATGAAGATATAAATTTATTTTTTTCGATTACCTAACCTTTTATGTACAGGACACTCAAAAACTTACGGAAAGAGTGGGTTCTTTTCCGGGTGCTTCAT
Organism: Athripsodes cinereus; assembly: GCA_947579605.1. Lineage (NCBI taxonomy): Eukaryota > Metazoa > Arthropoda > Insecta > Trichoptera > Leptoceridae > Athripsodes > Athripsodes cinereus. Next base: position 3,161,207 of record OX388321.1, read on the forward strand.
TACTATGTACTCGTTTATATATATCTTTGTTTTTGAAATTATTAAAAATATACCAGTGACTGCTATTGGTTGTCCATTCTTGTGGTAGTAAGAATTGTTACATTCACAAAACATAGTATTATGTAGCTGCTATGAAGAGCAGAGCAGTGAGTCGGTCGGTCATTAGTCGAGTCGGACGAGCGGGAAATCAATTTGTCAGTAGTGTACTATGTATTAACTATGTAGTGTACTATTTACTATGTATGTACGTTATCTTTACAGGCTGCGCTGGGAGGCCATATTTCTTTCCGGGATTTGCCGGGAAACGATATATTGTGAGATCATCGATTTCGAAATGAAACAGTACACTACCAAACAGTGACGTGATTATACTTTTTAATACTGGTCATATTTCTCTTTAGGTCTGCCCTATGCCTGTGAGCATAAATAATTTAATTTCCTCGTCCTTCTTTTCTTTAATGGCAAAGCACCCGAATTCGAATTTATTATGTCTTTATTTCTATGAGAAATCATTACAAAAATATCTTCACAATAAAGAAAGCAGACAAAACAGCACCTGTCCGTAAGCCAGAGCGAGAAGCGAATATAGAAGCGAGTGCAAATCAAGGACATCGCGGTCAATGCCCTTACAGAATAAAAACAACTTTAGAAGTAAACAGCACACAGGGCCGCTGTCGGGAATAAATATGTTTATTGTTTACATAATAATAATGATGAAAATAATAATTTACTGAGTATATCTTCAAATTTTCCCATATTACAATAAAATAATAAATATTTGAACATGCAGATAAATAGACGTCTTCGACTTCTGAGATATCCGGGTGTGAACTTTCTCCTATTTTTAATGAATCCAAAAATGTACTTATCTGAAAGAGGGGATATGAGGAATCGTGGACTTCCGAGAGCCACGTGAATCAAATCAAATCAAATTCTAGTGTAACTTTGTGGTAATGCATTATAAAAAATTATAATGAAATTAAAAACACCGTTTGATTTCACTGTAAGAATGGTTTTTATGTCATAACGTTTTTGACTACAATGTAACCATCTTCAGTAACAATATCTCACAGTGGAATCAAACAGTTTTCTTAATTTTACAATACTCGTAATCTTTATAAATATAATATTATTCAAACAATAATATAACAACGATGAACTCTTTTGATACCTACCTTCATTGATACTTATATAATTCACTTTCATAATATCTACCTACAATTATAACGATCAAATTAATAATAATAATATTACATCCCCTAATAACGAGCTGAATAAGCTACATTTTAGTTTGATTTCAATCAAATTTACAACAGCCTCAATCAGGATTTCAAGTACCAACGTTATTGGAAAGTATTTGAAATAATTAATACTTGAAAGATGTAATAATTCACAAAATGCCTTTTTTCTGTGGAATGGACAAACTTTCTTGTTCTTCTCTACGTGTCTTGTTGGATCCCCCCGATGTTGACGACCACTTGGGAGAAATCCTTCCTGTTCCGGACAGCACGACAGCACAGCTCCTCCACACATGATAGCATCCCGGTCCACTCCTGAATGTTCTGGAGCCAGGAAAGCCGCCTTCTTCCAAACCTACAACCTAATTCTTACCTACTCTATCTAAATAGAAAACTACATTAAGCATAAGTAAACATGTCTAGCACCTCACTTTATCCCGCGGAATTACCAGTAAAAAATAGGCTTCCCATCATTTTCTGTAAATTTTCAAATGTCCTGTATAAATTCAGCAACGAGAATTGCCACCCATCCTGAATGTTTTATTTTTTTATTCATTGTGTCGGTGTTTAGGTAGTAGAATTCCATATCGAAATAAATAAAACAAGCGTTTTTTTCTACTAATTATTTAATCTGTGAGAGAGACGTCTTTCGTCTTATGAGGACATTGTCAATCCGTCAATCGATTGACAATGTCCTCATAAGACGAAATACGTCTCTCTCACAGATTAAATCATTAGTAGAATAAAACGCTTGTTTTATTTGTTTTATTTTTTATCAGTACAGAGAGATGGTTTTCATGTTCACAACGTGCGGCTGTACTGCTGGCTGCTCCATTTGTGAAATATGCCGTGATTTTATAAAAATCTATAAAAAAACAATAATTATTTTGATTTATTCTTTATCTCCGTACTTCACGAAAAAATAAATAAAATATTAAAAAAACTGAAATATGTACAAACATTTTTATACAAAAGAAATATCTCTCACTTACTTTTGGTGAAGTAAAAACAAATGAATGCATTTTAATTCAAATCATAATAATGCATTGAAGTACTTTTTGTAATACCTACATCAATTTGAATTTAGAATATAATAATATCACGACATAATAATATTTGATTCCATCATTATTGCTTTAAATTTAGTCGTATTCCGTTTTTAAAAATAAGCTTATTCATCAAATGATCGTAACAACGACGCTCTGAAATTTGTTTGATGGAAATTTTAATATCGAAATACTTGATGTACTTACCTATAGACCTACTGGAACACTTTTTTGAGGGAATCTGCTTTTGTTATATTAAACTTAAATACATACAATCTCTCACATTGATCAAGATGTTTGTGTTGTGAAATTGGGTAAATCGGAAGTGGGGTAATTCGGACTTATTTTGAATCTCCTGAAAATCTGAAACAATATTTTGAATGTATGGAATAAAAAATTTCTAATACGACTACTGATCATGGCACTTCTTACAAGTGGGGTAGCCAGCATACCAGCCATGTGTAATAAACATACAAGTTGTCCTCTATGTGCTAACAAAAATCAAGACGTTCAGTAAGGGTGGCAATTCACGATAAAGATCTTTTTGAATTATTTTTTTTCGAATACCCGCCTTTTACAGGACACTCGAAAAGTTTTAAAAACTGTAAAAAAAAACCGTATATATTTTATTCAAATATTTCGCACGAGAATTACAGTGTTACGTATTATTATACAAACAAATTAAAAACAAAAATAATTAACAATAATAGAATTACAACATGGTTTATTAAAACAATTTTGTACAATGGGCGAATTTATCGCAGATGCGAAAAAACTTTTTCAAAAACCTACCTAGAATTCTGGACAAACTATAAACAATTCAATCGAAAGCTGCCGACTTACTCCACCTACACGACATAGGCTTCTAGGACGTCTGGGGTTTATAGGGTTTATTCCAAATCCAGATTCATCTTTAAAAAATTGTTTATCTTTTAATTCTTAATGATACACGTGTATTGATTTTATATTGGCACGAAGAGGACAGTTTGCATGTTTCTTACGTGCAGCTGATCTGCTGGCTACCCCACTTGTGGGATATGCCGTGATGGTATAGTAGTAGTAGTAGTAGTAGTAGTAGTACACGTGTAGATATTTCGTAAGTATTTTGCAAAACTCGATATCCAACAAATGGAAATGCTATTTATAGGTAAGTTTGTTTTCTCCAAATATGAAAGATCAAAATTCCTAGATTATCTCGTGAAGGAATACGTTTGGTACATATTCCTTTTAATGTACAATATTGACTTACTTGAAACTCAATACATATTTATAAATCTATGACAAAATTCCTCAAAACAAATAAATATTCAACATAATATTTGGTATTAACAAAATACTGTTTGAATTTTACTCTCAGAGACAACTTATTTTTGAAATATAATAGGTTCCTAAATCACTCGCAAACGAGTGGATGGCCTTGAGAAAAATAGAATAGAAATATAATAGATATAATTAGTTATAAAAGGTAGCTGTGTAGTAAACAACTGTGCGATGCGTGGAATAATGTATTGTCACAATTTTAACTATTAATATACTACCCCGTTTTTATCTAGATTTATACTAGTTTTATTTTGTTATGAAACATTTCAATACTTTTTATATGAGTTTTAGAAGAATTACATAGAAAATAATTAAAATCATGTTGTTCCATATACCTAGGCCTAAATTACTTGTCAACCACTGGTTGTGAGTGGGTGGTCTTGAGAAGAATATTACCTATGGATATAATTTATAATTTTAATCAAATTATTTGTAGAAGAACTTTTACTTCACAGATAGATAATATTTTTTCTACCTCTTCTTCGCTCTCGCCTTCATCCCATTTATTTGGGGTCGGTTTTTCTAGTCCTTATTAAGTTCTCCGGTCCCCTGGTTCCTCGGAACGCAACTTTGCCTCCCTCAGGTCCCTGACAGTTGCGGACATCCAGGTGGTCACTGATCTGCCTGGTCTTCTCGGTCCTACTTCTGTGTCTGTTGTCCTTTTTATCATATTATTATCCTCAAAATGTGGCCGTGCCATCTTAATCTGTTTTCTGTTACTTTTTCGCCGATGGGATAGTATTTATTAAATATGAAATGTGATATTAAATATAAAATTCGTTATTCATAGAATTTCACAAAAATACTTCATTATATAATATATAATTTTTTTATTGACTGAAATAGGTACGGGCAAAGGAAGGTTTCGCTTTACATTCAACCCACATAGCTGTCGAGCAATTTGTTTTAAATTTGTTGAAGTAATCTTTTGAGCGAAACAAAACCAGAAATCTGTAAAGAAAAAACTCAACGGAATATCGATATAATAATATTATTAGAACACTCCTATTCACCTAAATACAGTAAACAAGACATCAAAATGTGATTCGTGATCAGCATTTAAGGTTGTAGACCAGAATTTAACTCAATATTACCAAAGAGTTATCAGACATTTTTATGAAAAAGTGTATTACTTTATTGTACTAGCTATTCATAATTATATTCAATATCAATTTCAATACACCGTACACAAAAATGATCAGTTCCGGAATTGACTGGAATTTCGACCATTGCAATTGTTCATTTTGGAAAAAGAGTGTGTTGCTATATAGAATAATATATCTGAGTTTTTGGCCTAAATCCCTCGCAAACGAAAGAACAGATACAAAAAGAAATAAGAAAAGAATGTATTAGCTTTTCGGTAGTCTGTACTCTTGCAACACACTTTTTTTCATAAATAGATAACCAAATGATATTTTTTAATACGCAACAAATCTGTTGGTCGTAATCCATATACTCTTTCCACATCACATTGTCCAAAAGCTGTCATTACATTATGTGCAAAGTAAATTTAAAGAGAAATGTTTTATTTTAATTTTAACTCGTATAAACGAAACTTTATCTGAAAAAAAAATAAAAAAAAATTTTTCAGAAGAGTTTATGTAAAGTTCTGAATACATCGATATCTGATAACAAATCAATTAGCTGTATAAAGATCTGTTATCTTATCGAGTATCATAATTAGAATAAAACAGATGATTACGCGCAAAACGCCCATCAATATTGTACTCACTATTGTAATTGGTTTATGGTTTGGAATAAATTTGCTTTTTTAATGTTAAAACCGATTACAATTATAATTAAGTACATACATCGTTGGTTTGCCAGATCCAAATCATTCCACGTAACTAAAGGCCTACTATCACCTATCAACATCTGTTGAATTTGTTTGAAAGCTACAATCTTATACATATATTATTATTGAGCGAGCCTAGATTTAGGAATCTGTGCCGATAGGTAGGTGGGTAGGTATAGGTGAAGATTCTTACGATAGCTCGTAGAGAATAATTTAGTGAACGTGCTCCTCATATGGAATATCGGACAACAATTGGTTCGGTTGGGTGGTTCTAAATGAAACGATTACTACTTAGGTATTGGTGTAGAAACGCACAAAGCTACCCACCAAAATATAATATACCACAGTTTACTTTCGATTCAATTCTGGTCGATCAAACAAAATACATTATTTGTCGTCTCCCTGAATGTCATGTCATGTTTATTTATGTCAATGTCATGTCATGTTTATTTTATCATGTCAAATTTGTCTACAGACCATGCTGATGCTGATAAATATGTTTTAACATGGAGGACCTGTCAAAAATAGTCATATCAAAATTTTGACCAAAATTTATCAAAATCTTGGGATTATGATTGATATGTCAAAATCATCAGCTCGTGGTAGACCTATCAAAAATATTCACATAAAAGTTTTTATCAAAATCTATCAACATGGTATGGGTATGGGTATTTTGACGATGACGACGACGACGAAAAACAAAAAAATCATTATTTCATGTCTGTCAAAATATAAACAAAAACGTTTTGATCAAAATCTATCAAAACACCAAAATAATGGAATGAATTTTCAAACATAATATATATACATAAAATCGACACTTCGTGGTAGACCTGTCAAAAAAATCACATAAACGTTTATATCTATCAACACACTCATATAATCGTCAAATTTCATAATTGAAATGTCAAAAATATTCACACACCTGTCAAAATATTTATATAAACGTTTTGATCAATATCTATCAAAACTCCGAAAAATTTCACGGATCATGGTTGAACTGTCTAACACATTCACAAACTCATCATTTCTTGGAAGAACTGTCAAAATATTCACATAAACGTCTTGATCAAAATCTATCAAAAAACCCATATGATCGTCATTAAAATGTCAAAATCATAAAGATATTGGAACTTTATATTTTATTTTTGGAGTTTGATCAGGTCTCTTAGGAACTTCCTTAAGAGTTTTAATTCGAACCGAATTAAGAATAACCGGTTCATTAATCAAAAATGATCAAATTTACAACGTTTTAGTTACAGCACATGCTTTATTATAATTTTTTTTTATAGTAATACCTATTATAATTGGAGGATTTTGTAACTGATTAGTTCCTTTAATACTTGGTGCCCCTGATATAGGTTTCCCTCGAATAAATAATATAAGCTTTTGACTACTCCCCCCATCTTTAAATTTTCTTTTACTAAGAAGAATAGTAGTACCTTCCTGTCAAGGTCTTAGTGATCATTTTATGAATAGGATTGACATTTTAATCATGATTTGGCGATTATATGGATTCTTTGGTAGATTAAATCAAATTGTTTAAGTGAATATTTTTGACAGGTCGACTGTGAAATGATGATTTTGTGAAATCGTTTTTTCTGATAATTTTTGGCAGGTCTTCCATGAAGTAACGATTTAAGGAGTATATATGTGTCTAATGAAAGGAATGAATTTTATTTAAATACACAAAGAGGTTGTTACCTTAATAACATAATATTCGGGATATAATAGTAAGTTGTCTCCATTTAAAATTATTGACACATGACTTTTTTTATAACAAATTTTGACACTCTTTATCTCTTTATCTCTCTATCCTCTTTATCTCAATATTTTTGTGGTTTAGATGTTCAATTAAGGTTGAACTATAGTTGTTATGAGCGCAGAACTAGCATAGTAATAATAATGTGGTAGGAACAATCTTACATATTATGATATCGGGGGTAACTTTTCATACTTAATTGCTGGTATTGTAACCGGACGTGACCACAAAACTAGTAAAAGAATCATTTTTCGCACTATCGAAACTAAAAGATCATATATTTTTCCAATAGAAAAATACTTTATAATTTTAACTCATTTCGCTATGGTTTTCTTTTAAAATACTTACTTATGTACTTTTCTTTTCGGGTCCGGACTTTAGATTTTCACTCCAGTATTCAGCGACGTAGGTATATTGCCTTGTCATTCGCCATCAATAGGTCAATCTCATTACATGCATTCCGCATATCGGGCATTACAATAAATGAGAATCACTCTGCATCTCCCCGCAGTCGCAGCTAGTGTCCTCCTCATCCTAAAAGCTCCACCTCCGCTGGTTACTTTAGCACCTAGTCACCCCAACCTTTAGCCTGTTCAGTGTTTCCTACGTGGGGTACCTCAGACTATGCACGGTGTTTGCGCTTTCGGATGGCATCATCCATGGATTGTCGTCAAGTTCCTGCCTCCATAATTCCTCTTTACGTTTTTCTGATGAGGTGGTAAGGTCATTTGTGACGGTTTTTAAATAAATCTAGTATGTTTGGATATGAAAACTCAAACAATCCTCCAAAGAGCTTGTAACCAAAATATGCTTGTATAATGAGATTGAAGTAAAGCGGCATCAAAAGGGTTCAATCCCAGAGTCTGCTAACTCTTTGTCCAGATTAGACTTGCATTTCAAAACTTTCTTAGATTGATGAAATAAAAAAACAAATGATTTATGATAAACTTTGTTGTTGTTTTTTATTTAGAAAGACGTCTTCACAAGACATTTCCAATCTATAAGGATTCATCAATTCTGAGTATATGCATGCTCAACTCCACTTTAGATATATATAAAAAGTGACCGGAATCTTGTGCGACTAAAAGTATTAAAATAATAAAAAGTTAAAAATAATAAACTATTAGATTTATAACATAAGTCAGTTAATTTACAAACGTACCACATCTCAAGTTCAGAAGTAATATCAGGGAATAATAATATAATATTTATAGATAATAACACAAATAATAATATATATCAACATAAGTTGTACTTGTACAAGGAATGAAAAGGGAATATTTAATTAAACTTTATGTTTTCATTTCCCAGGCAACATTTCTTAATTGGTGATGTATTTATTACCAAACTCCAAGTTCCAAAATAATTTATTGTATTAATTCCTCTATAATTAGCCACATTTCTTCAAAAGGCAATGGAATTGCTACAATAAACAAAATATTATTTTGATATAATGTTGTATTCCATTTCTTATATAATCGTGAATAATTTTACAAGACTATATTTGTGTTCTATCACTTACTTACTTACTTATGCAGCTATTTGTGTCCAATGCTGAACATAAGCCTCCCCTATATTATGTCTCCAGGCATATCTGTCCTGAGCTTTCTGCAACTATTCACCAGCAATTGATTCATTTAATGTCATCAGACCATCATGTGGGAGATCTTCCTGTACTCCTTTTATCTTCACAAGGTCTCCACTCCACTGAGTAGTTTTTTGATTTTTGAACCAAAAAAGAGTTTTTTATCCATACTTGATCTTAGCAACATGCCCTGCCCATGACCATTTGAACCTTGCCACTCTCTCGAGGACATCCGTAACTTACATTTTTTATCAAGAATCTCGGAATTATACAGCGTTTTATATATGTTATCCCGTGTGGAGTCTCCGGTAAAGAATAGACCTCCCACTCTTTCTTGGTACTTTTCGAGTGTGCTGTAAAATCAACTTGTTAAACATCGCATTTGAAATATTTATCACAGTTCAGCGATGAGGTATGCCACTTATGCCGGATCTCTCATTTTTTATTGATACGAAGAGAACAACTTTTATGTTTATTACTTGCAGTTGATCTGATGTGGGATCTGTGGGGGCCCACTTGTGGGAAATGGCGTGGAAAATGCAAATGTAATAAACGAGTTCGTGGGTAGCCTGGAGGTAGAGTCTCGGCCTCGTGAACAAGGGGTCCGTGGTTCGATACCAGGTACTGGCAAACTCCCCTTTCACGACACAAGGTTTTAGTAGCTTACTGTGCTTTCACTGTGTTTTGGTTTATAACAAACAAAACCCAGATATATATACCCTCCTTTACACGAGACTTGTCTCTATAAGGAGGATGTTTAGATTTAAGTTTTTATCAATTGTCTATGTATTGTCATGTATCATCTTAAGGGTAGGGTGTAGCGCCGTAAGATTTCGAAAATGCGTTCTACGGTAGATTTCTCCCTCCGCGCGATCTGCATCTTCCCTTTCCCCGCTGTTGTTTCCTAGATACGAATTAAAATCTTTCGAATTAATTTCTTATAAGAATTCAGTAAGAATACTACGTAGTTCGTATATTATGATTATTATGAATACATTTGCTTCTATCTCGCTTGCACCATACCACACTCTTCACATACCGCACTATTTACAACCGAGTCAGCAGGTAATAACAATAGATATATACAACAATGCTATTATCGAATGGCTGTACTTCAAAATACTGTATAAAGACACCAACATTATAATCTCTCTGGCGGCTGGCGTGGCACGGAGATAATGCTCTTGCCTTTGAGTCACGAGGTCCCTTGTTCGATTCCCGGCCAGAGCAAAATGAAGAATTACCTTTTTCAAAGTGTTCTGGGTGTTACATTTTTATTAATCTTATTTTTATTCTTCAATATTACAAAAATTACTTGGTTACAATATTACAGAATAAAACAGTATCATAAAAATATCAGTTATACAACTCAATGTGCTTAGTGCATTTTTTTTATAACACAACTCGTATAGACAATTCACAGAAACCGAGCTAGTCCCAAACTAGGATAAGAATCTTGTATTTTGGGTACTAACACGACGATACACATATATACAATGCACTGAACACATACACATGTAACACCCAGACCCAGGACAATTTGAAAAAAGATCATTCTTCATTTTGCCGTGGCCGGGAATCGAACCCGAGACCTCCCGGGATGCCTTCTGTTAGACAAGTATATCCTCTTTGTCATCATTTCCTAAATAATTCGTTGCACATGTCCAAGTTGATATTATTGTGTATACTTATTGTACCTAGGTTGATACATAAATGCATAAATGTAACACTAAGTACCTATACACAATACTTTATAAAATAATGAGTACATAAAAAGAAACATAAAAACGTGCTCGACTAAAAAATTACAGAAAAAAGTGGGTAGGTATAAAATATCTTGGCAGAGAACCAAGATGCCAAGATGAGGTGTGAGGAGGCGCGGACGGCCAAGAACCACGTGGATCAAATCCTAAAGGACGGCCGCGTGTTGAGTAAGAGAAATCGGCGAACATGTATGAGAATGAGGAGGAAGCGAAAGAAGTTTGTAAGGATAGATCTATATGGCGTTCCGTTCTCTCTGCCTACCCCTCCTGAGACACGTCGTGAGGGTATAGATAGATAAGATAAAATATCTGTCTAACCCCTCACCTCAAGTCCTGTGCAGAAAGGATGTAACGCTCGACTAAGCTAATACATAGATAAAGAGAACTTGAGATTTGATCGTTACAAGTGATAACTAAGCTTATTTTCTGTTTTTTTTTTCTAAAAAACTGGCAATATTTTTAAAAAATGTCTAGAAGTAGGTGTCTAGATAAAAAATCGATCTATATTATGTTTTTTTTTCATGAACATTGCATGAAAGTTATGCGTATTTCAGTAGCTGAAAGACGCATAACAAGCCTGAAAATTAATGGATAGAAGATTGACAGATTTATTCTCTACCGGAGATTCCACGGGTTATATAAATATGTATATCATTATACTATCCCACTTGTGGGATAGACTGTGATGGTTTAGTAAAAATAGGAGAAACTATACGCCGCATCCCAAGTAGGGTAAGCAGAATATCCTTTTTTAGCATCTTTTCATCACTCATTTGTTCGATTGGGAAACTTTTCGAACAATAATGAATGATAATAAAAAACCAAAATAGAATTTAATGTTGGTACAATTTCTATCTATTCTCTCACGCCGCATCCCAAGTGGGGTAGGCAGAGAGAACGGAACGCCATATAGATCTGTCCTTATATAATTCTTTCTTCTACATTCATACAATTTCTCATGCACGCACGTCGATTTCTCTCATTCAATACACGACCGTCCTTGAGAATTTGATCTTCATGGTCAAGCCATGTAGTTCTCGGACACCCGTGATTCTTCACACCCCTTCTTTCAGACAAGTATATACTCTTTGTCATTCTTTCCTCTTCCATTCGTTCCACATGACCAAACCATCTCAGTTTATTTACACGCATTCTATCCACAATACTCCTCTTGCATCCACTCATTCTTCTAATATCCTCATTCTATCACGCAACGTTTTACCAACCATTCTCCTCAACGATCTCATCTCCATAGCATTTATTCCACTTTCGTCCCTCTTCAACCATGACCACATTTCGTTTGCTTACATTGGTACAATGGAGCGGGTAATAACAATCAATTTTGAACAAGGTATTTTTTATTACTAGAAATACTTAAATAGTATTCCGTGGAGTTTCCAGTAAAAGAATATTTCTGTTTTCTGTAAGTTATCGAGTGTTCTGGAAAAAGCAATTATTTCATTTTCCGAACATCTGTCTTTTACACGACACTCGTAACTTACAGAAAAGAGTGGGAGATCTATTCATTACTGGGTACTCCTCGGTGTATTCTAAATGTCTTATTTTTACTGTTACGGAGAAGACAACCTGCATGTTTATACATGCAATTAATCTACTGGCTACTGGTGTAGTAGTAGTTCCTTTAGTAGGTAAGTAAGAAACGTTTTGTGATCGGGTTTAGTTTCCCTGAAATGAATAGTTTACCTATTCAAATCTAACTTTTATAAGCACGCAGAGAACAACTTGGTTGTTTATTACGTGTTACTGGTAGAAGTTACGCTACGTTCTACGCTAGTTACCCCACTTGTAGTAGTTGCATTGTTTAGGGCTATAAATCATAACGTGTGAAATATTTGCCCTAATCTGCTCGCAGATATAAAAAAATAATTGTTCTTCTATTTTATGACTGCTGGCTATTGTGAGAGATGAAGTAGGTACCTACCTATAATGATGGTAGAACAAAGTGGTGATAGTATCTTCTACATAGTAGATAATATTATTTTGTAAAGTGAAAAATCAATGAATAAATATTTTAGTCTGTTAGTTTATGTCATTATGGATGTATGTTTGTATGTCCTCAATAGAAAAAATAATATGATAAGACTGAGGAAAAATAATGTTTAGTTTTATCTGCTGGGTATTTTTTAGGCTAAAAACGTTATAGGTACATATTTTTTTACGGACCAATATATAAGGGTATATTATTAGAATATTATGTAATAATAAATGGTAATCAACATTGTTATAAACGTAATCATGATAATATTTCCATAAAAGTGTTGCTGGTTTTAGAGACAAAATACTAAAACTACCGTTAAGTGTTTATTCGCCAATTTGGTATTCATTTCCCGTAGTAAGCCGGGTATACCCTTATACAGGCAGTATGTAATAACTTGAAGAGCAATATTTATTTTGAAAACGTTAAGATTTTTTATACCTGCTTTTAGGGCAATCTTTATTTTGCAGTCTTTATGTCGAGCATTTGTTTATAACCCATTAGAGCTCTTCTTTATTTTTGTGTATTACCTATTCATAATAATTATGTAGATAATAATATACTATATTATACCCTCACGCCGTGTCCCATGTGGGATAGGCTGAGAAAAAATAGCGGCCGGCGTGAAGCGGAGGTAACACTCTTGCCTTTGAGTCACGAGGTACCGGGTTCAATTCCCGCCCAGAGCAGAATGAAGAATGACCTTTTTCAAAGTGTTTTGGGTCTGGGTGTTACATATATATGTAAAGACAAGTTTATATCTATACTAATTTGTATAATACTGAAATATTTGTTGTTGTTATATTTTATATTGTGCCAACCTTACCATTAAAAGGCCAGTGGGCCGTTGATGTATCAATAAATAAATAAATAATATATCCTCTTTTTCATCCTTTCCTTATTCATTCGTTCCACATTTCCAAGTAGGTATTATATCCATAGTAGTATTTATATAAAATTACTGTACCTAGATTGATACATAAATGCATCAATGTATAAATGAAACACTAAGTAGAACCTGTACACAATAGTTTACAAAATAATGAGTTACCTAAATGTATTACAGTAAATAAATAAAATTGAATGAATCAATGAAAGCAGGTAGGTATATGCTAATATTGCGCATATTATGGATGTCAGTGAATGACTGTTATTGGGCATACAAAGTAAACATAATATTTCATTTTTATACAGTGAGTTTTATTGTCTATGTCAATAAGTAGGTACGTTACAGAAAAAAAATTATAAGTAAACAAATAGGAGATAATTATTTCGAATAATTTATTTTATATATTCTAAATAATTATATATGTATTATTAAAATTGCATAATAAGAATTAAACCAGTAACAAGTACTTTATTAGTGGGTGAAGAAAATAAAACATAATAATAATAATTAATAATACATAAAAGGAATACAAAATATACCTGCCTAAAACATGTGCACACCTAATACAATAGCGGTGGCGTATAACTTTTGATAAGTATTATAAATAATATTATAAAGAGGAAAGATTTGATTGTTTGCATTGAATAGGCTCCGAAAATACTGAGCCGGTTTGAATTTTTTTTTCATTATTGGGAAGCTACACTATCCCCGGGTGACATAGGCTATTATTATATTTTCAAAAAAATTAGGGATCCTAATTAACCCTATTCTTTTAAATACCTATCTACCCGTGCGAAGCCGGTACGGACCACTTTTTATAAATAAATGTTGAACTTCATCATTGATTCCAAGAAAAATGCTTTAGTTCTAAATATACCTTTTAAGGGATTAATGGTAATAAAATCAATTGTAAAACTATCAATCTACAGTACAGATTAAAACGATAATAAGAAAATAAATATACATAGCAACACTATTTATAGACACAATAATTAATAATATAAATTAAAAATAATAGTTTTTAAGGCATCATCTATTATTAGGATTCTTCCCCTGATTTTGGTATTTTTTTTTAATAAATAAATCATCACCTTGATTAAAACATACCTAAAAATATTAATGGCTTATTAATTAGCACCTTCTCGAAGAACTCTTTATAATTCATACTTTTTTTGTTGAGAAATTTTGCGGGACAGGGTCGGCGTTCAACATCAACTGTGATTTCGCACCCATGCCGCGTTTCGGTATAGACAGCGGACGACGAATAATACTCGATAACGTCACGACGACGGTCAACTTCAATACTCTTATTGTAAATGAGGAGGACAACGTGGATGAGGAGGATGGTCTTTATTTGCGGTGAGCACAAGATAAGTTAGTGAGGTGATGAGCCATTTCATTGCTGTAGCGGCTGCGATGATCTGTAGTTGGACGTTATAGATCCAGTGGCAAGGCTTGATGGACACCTACAATGAATATAGTATAACGTTATATAAAATATGTATAGATCATAAGTGATGCGTAGGTATACAAGAAGTCTCTGAAACCCATTTATCATAAATAAAACCAATGGTTTCCAGCCGAATGAGTGTAGAAATATACTTACTCAACAACATTATAGGATGGATGAGGATGCTCTCTTATTGTGTTATTTGATTCCAGAGCTAACCTTCTGTAATGAATAAAAAATATATATGACATATACCTGGAAATTTAGGTATTTCAATGCTCCAGTTCCATCAACTCGAAATTCTAATATTCCAAGATATATCTAATTTTGAATCAGTTTAGCGGTCTACTACTCAAAACAAGTATATACTTCTAATAGAAATAATAAAATTTTTGTAAGATTTTTGTTTGTGAAATTGAAATGATATCTACGAGTATCAATAAAGCGAATGGATGATGAAAAGGTAATGAAGAAGATGAATCTATCTGAGGTGCGATAAAACGCGGATATCCGAGAACTTCGTGACTTGATCACGTGTATCAAAATCTCAAGGATGGCCGCGTGTTGAGTCAAAGAAATTGACGTGCATGTATGAGAAATTGTATGTATGTGGAAGAAGCGAAAGAAGTTTGTAAGAGTAGAGCGGTGTGGCGTTCCATCCTCTGCCTATCCTTTTCGGGATACGGTGCGAGGGTATAGTAAAGTAGGTACTAATTTTTCCATTGATTTTCGAATCTGCAATAGAGGTCGTTGATTTCGAGTGATGTACATAGTTCACTAAAGAAGTTGTTTTGTTGAAGAAATGTATCAGGTATATACTAGGTAAATAGGTAAGTAAAATTACAGATAACCTTTTCGCATTCATGTATTGTATTACAGGTAAATCATTCAAGTAGTAACACAGCTATGTGGACATAGGTACTATTGTTTATGTTCTCAGTAGTAAGTGATTATGATTTCTAAACAGATTAACGTCGTTGCATATTTAAAATGACGTATGTGAATATTTACAAATATTTTGACATTTCTATAATAAACTGCTTATTTTGACTGTATGTTAATGTGATTCTTATTATCAAATAATAATATTTAATATTTTAAGAATAATTAATCGGGGATTATCGATCAATATATATATATATATTTGTAGAATCATATGTTTCCCTTGATTTCTTCTTATATTGCTTCGTCTTTCTGAATATTATGACAATTTATACAACGCCGTACTGTGATTATATCACTTCAAGGGCGCTTTACATTATTTAGGATCAACATCCACGTTCATTTTAAAATTACATACCTAGTATCAATTAAAAATTGTCGTCAGAATGATAACAAATCATAATAATGCAATATATATATATATGGACAATTTGTAAAGCGCCGTTTACTTATAACATGATCATAATATTACATAGCAATGAAAAGTTCATACAACAACTGAACTTTTTATTGCCATGCACTAATGAACAGTTTTGTAAGAGTATGCCTAAATAAAAAAAAGCACATACATCATTTTAAATATATAACGACGTTTTATTGAGAGTAGGCATTCAATATTTATAGTATTACTCATCAATTTTAGTAGTAAAAATTCTATAGACAGCAATCGATTGCACTAGCCGCTATTTATTGTTATTTCGGCGTGCTAATAGAAAATATCCCACACAATTCTAAGAATCAACTGCAAGCCTAAAATTAATTATTTTATTATTACATACATACCTACCTACTAATATACTAAGAACAGTACCATGTAACAGACGGGTGTTCGTAAAAGCTCACTTATAACCTACACCTACAATTCAGTGCTGAGGCATGCCACCCATCCTGAATGTCTTATTTTTTGTTGCTACGGAGAGGACCATCAGCATGTTTTTTACATACATTTACTCCAATGGCTTCCCAATTATGGGATATGCAATGATGGTATAGAAGTACTTTTAATAAATTGTTCTCCCACTATTAACCTATTATAAACCTATTTTATGTAGGTTTTTGATCGTTTTGTAAAAGGCAGATATTCACAAAACAAAAGGCGGATAACCTGCTTGTTTATAATTACACACAGTTGGAAATAATATCTATCCCAAAACATTCTTGAATAAAAAATATATTGACTGAATGTACCTACCTGTTACCAGAGAAAAAAAAATGATAGTATCTACAGATAGATCAGGCTAGTAAAGCCATAAGCACAAATCATAGACCCTTGGTAAAAATTGAAAAAAGTAGCTACTTACAATTTTTTTTGTAGATGCATATATTGCATATGTTTCCCTTGATTTCTCCTTATAGTACTTCGTCTTCCGGAATATTTTTTCGAATTTCCCATACTGAATCTTTATAAAATCTGTAAATAAAAAACGTTAAGTATTTCAAATACATCGCGTCAAATTTAAAAATATTATATTTTTTGAATTAAGATTTTTTTATTGAATTTAATCTCGTAATACGGAGGTAATCAAAATAATATTGTAGGTAATCAAAATAATTTGAAAATATTATGCGTAGTAAATGAACACAAAAAATTGTAATTATCATAATTCCATCGCGAAATAAATTAATCTTGATAGAAAAAAATGTCATTTAACAAGAATCAGTGTAAAAGTTAATGGAGACAAAAAAATATTTAGACACTTACCTATTACAAAACGGCTGACTGTAATCTTACTCGATTATTTGAAACACTGATAATAATAACTCACAAATATAGCCACGAAAAAAGCGATACGTCCACCCTCACCAACACTTCACTCGATACTAACATTTTTAGACACACCCTATGGGCAGGGCAGAAAGTATTAAATTTGTATGGAAATTTCGATAGGCGGAAAATACTTTTTGTGCAATTTTACGTTTTTAGAAATTTATTAAAAAAATAACGCATATTAAAGAAAGTCAACAACTTAGAATGTAGATTTTTATATATGCCATAAGTCAAAAAAATAAAAAAAAACGTGCAATAAAGGGAACTTGAGATGCGATTCGTACAAGTTTTAATTTTGATTTTTTTAGGATTTTTTTTCTGGAAAACTGGTACCATTTTTTATTGAAGTCGACAACTTAAACTCGAGATAAAAGATTGATCTATATTATATATTTTTTTTACTAACATTGCATGACAGTTATACGTATTTTGATCTTTGAAACACATTGAAATTAACTAGAAAATGTATAGCTAATAGGAGGATAGAGGAGAGCTAAGCCTTAAATAAAATAATAAACAAAAAAAAATTTAAAAAAAAAAGAAAAAAAAATGTGAGTCACCCTCTCTATTGTAAGACACCCAGGATAGATATCATACCGCATCGCTGAAGGTGTTAAACATTATATTCGTGATGTTTAACGAAAACCTGCCTTATACAATTTGATAATTTAATAATTTAATAATTTAATAATTTAATAATTTAATAATTTAATAATTTAATAATTTAATAATTTAATAATTTAATAATTTAATAATTTAATAATTTAATAATTTAATAATTTAATAATTTTATAATTTAATAATTTAATAATTTAATAATTTAATAATTTAATAATTTAATAATTTAATAATTTAATAATTTGATAATTAAATAATTTAATAATTTAATAATTTAATAATTAAGTAATTTAATAATTTGATAATTTAATAATTAATAAATTTGATAATTTAATAATTTGATAATTTAATAATTTAATAATTTGATAATTTAATAATTTAATAATTTAATAATTTAATAATTTAATAATTTAATAATTTAATAATTTAATAATTTAATAATTTAATAATTTAATAATTTAATAATTTAATAATTTAATAATTTAATAATTTAATAATTTAATAATTTAATAATTTAATAATTTGATAATTTATTAATTAAATAATTTGATAATTAAATAATTTAATAATTTGATAATTTAATATTTTAATAATTTAATAATTTGATAATTAAATAATTAAATAATTTAATAATTTAATAATTTAATAATTTAATAATTAAGTAATTTAATAATTTGATAATTTAATAATTAATAAATTTAATAATTTGATAATTTAATAATTTAATAATTTGATAATTTAATAATTTAATAATTTAATAATTTAATAATTTAATAATTTAATAATTTAATAATTTAATAATTTAATAATTTAATAATTTGATAATTTAATAATTTAATAATTTAATAATTTAATAATTTAATAATTTAATAATTTAATAATTTAATAATTTAATAATTTAATAATTTAATAATTTAATAATTTAATAATTTAATAATTTAATAATTTAATAATTTAATAATTTAATAATTTAATAATTTAATAATTTAATAATTTAATAATTTAATAATTTAATAATTTAATAATTTAATAATTTAATAATTTAATAATTTGATAATTTATTAATTAAATAATTTGATAATTAAATAATTTAATAATTTAATAATTAAATAATTTAATAATTTAGTAATTTAATAATTTGATAATTTAATAATTAAATAATTTAAGAATTTAATAATTTGATAATTTAATAATTTAATAATTTGATAATTTAATAATTTAATAATTTAATAATTTAATAATTTAATAATTTAATTATTTAATAATTTAATAATTTAATAATTTAATAATTTAATAATTTAATAATTTAATAATTTAATAATTTAATAATTTAATAATTTAATAATTTAATAATTTAATAATTAATATTTAATAATTTAATAATTAATATTTCATAATTTAATAATTTAATTCAGTTTATAATTTGTTTATAATTTATTATTTTGAGAACATTATCGATTATGTTACCTTAAATATTGTTTTTTTTTCTGTTGTACTTGTTTTGTATTCTTTGTAACTCTGACCTTGATGTGTGATTTTATAAACTTTGACTTGTGTATATGTGAATTGATATTGTGTAATAGTATGCTTTTGTACTCTGTCTCATGCAACATGTAAAAGGCTCACGCCGTATATAATTGTAAAATAAAGAAATAAAAAAATACAGAACATTTTAAACCTACAAGGAAAAGAGTGGAAAACGAAATATATCCCGCACACGTACGCACGTAATTGAATGTACGTACATATTATTTTTATTGAATGTGTGTACCTAGTCTACTATAAAATATTATCGTCCATGTAGATATAGAAATGTAGAGATGGCTGGCAACAAGGATAAGTATAACGATTCACTACTTCATGTGGTTAAATGGTTCGTTTAACCATCAAATAGACTCCGTTTATGTATCTCTAGACTTCATGCACATCCTTGTTACTGCCTTCTCCCTTTTCACCGCTACTACGAGATATTATTATCTAAGTACATTAGAAATCTACTCTAACTGCTGTGTGTATTTTATACAAGGTGGACCATAAAAATAAAAAATAATATTTTTAAAATTATGATAAAAATGTTTCTATAATTTTCAATCAATCTCTCCTTCTTTAACCTTTTTTATTCATTCTTGAACATATGCCTCCCCTCTACAACATTTTATTATTACATTTATGTTAGATGTATCGTATGATTGTTGTCTCATGGTCATCTCCGCACACTTTAAAAAAAAAAGATATATCTGGGTTTTGTTATAACAAACCCAAATACACCTTGTACAGTAAACTAAAAGCTTGTTGCCGTGAAAGGGGAGTCTGCTGGCACCTGGGATCGAACTGCGGACCCCTTGTTCAAGAGCTCTTTCAAAAACTCTTTTCGTTTATTTGAGATTTTGTGCAACAATAATTGGTTCAGATCTATACTCTGTTTAAAGTTTTTTCAAACTCTGAAAAAAAACTATTATTTCAAAAATTGAGGACAAAGCGCATGCTTTATTTTTACTTAAGTAGATATATAAATTAGTTTGATTTCTTACAAGTACCTACATGAATTTACTTGTTCCACAGAACAGTTTTAAATTGGATATTTTATCTCTTCTATAATTTCATTATAAACATTTTCTCCCTTCTATAATTTCATTACAAACATTTTCTCCCATCAGTTTTACTTAAGTTTTATTAAAGTTATTGTTACAATATTGCTTAGGTACTTTTCAAACCTTAGAATCCTCTATATGCGTTCATTATAATAATAATAATAAGAACACTTTATTGATCAGAAAAAAAAATCATGAGCAATTGGCGAGCTTATTGCCTGGAGGCAATATCTTCCAGCTAACCAAAATTATATATCCTAATTTTTAGTCCTCCTCCTAATTATTAAGAATAATAATTATTAATATTAATTATTTAATTATTAGCCGTTTATTGATCAAATAAATAAATAAAAAAAAACAAAGAAACTTTTAAGGTATTATGCCAATTCGGAATCTCTTAATACCCAACTGGTTACCAATATTTACCTGTATTTCATAAAAAAAATAACCGACGTGTATCACAAAATTATGGACCACCCTATATTGTTAACAATATTATGTTATCTGCGGACCTACGAAATAATATCGTTCTGTTAGAATACATAATAAT
Source organism: Athripsodes cinereus (assembly GCA_947579605.1). Taxonomy (NCBI): domain Eukaryota; kingdom Metazoa; phylum Arthropoda; class Insecta; order Trichoptera; family Leptoceridae; genus Athripsodes; species Athripsodes cinereus. The sequence continues at coordinate 3,182,520 of OX388321.1, forward strand.
AATATTGTAGAATAGTAAGTATTATTTACTTTTCTCATTTGTCCATGTTCTGGTATCCTGGGATAATTTATGCCTCTTCTTTAATGAACGATATCTGTGGAGGCTTATTATTTATTATGATAATTACGTATTTGAATATATTTATATTCTCACTCATTCTACCAATGAGCTTTATTATATTTTATTATTAGAGATACCTACGTGAAGTAGACTTATTAAATTATGTACATCTACTTATTTCCGATGCCCAAAGAACTCTAAAGTTCTAGTTTTCAAAGCTTTGAATCTTCAAACCTTCCGATTTTGTGTACCAAGTAGATTCCCGATCCTCTCTAGTATCATATTTTTCTGAGTTTTGGTTGATGTTTTACAAAACCGAAAAAGAAGCATTACATTTTTTTCCAATTTCTATTCTCAATCATTCTCAGTGCTCGTTGATGGAATAATCTCCCTTCTTCTCATAGAATATCTCAAGCTTTTAAAGGATTTAAATACGCCGTCAAGAAGTCTGGAATCCAGACTATTGTTGAATCCTTCGGCTTGAGGCTCAGCGCATATGCTGATGATGTGCATGTGATCTTAGGAAGTACTATAACGCCGACAACATCCGTCAGGCTTCTGGGGATCACCATTGACAGCAGCTTGTCCATGGAACGTCACATTGGTAGTGTTGTCAGCTCCTGCTACTATTGCCTCAGGCAGATCAAGTTGGTCAGAAGATCTCTTACCCGTGATGCCATTAAGACACTAATATCTGCGTTGGTGTTATCCAGGCTTGACTATTGCAATGTTGTGTTTAGTGGTTTACCAAAGGTGCAGACAAATAGGCTACATTCAGTTTTAAAATCCTCAGCCCGTGTTGTATATGGAGCAGATAGGTATGATAGCATCACACCTCTTTTAAAAGAACTGCACTGGCTGCCTATAGAAGCCAGAATTCAGTATAAAGTGTGTGCTTTTGTATATAAGGCTCTAAATGACATGGCCCCCACATACATTAGTGATTTGTGCACTTTGAGAAGTTTGGGAGAGAGGCGGCGTGCCCTGAGGTCAGCGCAGAGTGCGGCGCATGAGCTGGAGGTTCCACAGAGGGCACGTTTAACGGGTTACGGTGACCGCGCTTTTTCTGTTTCTGCCCCTAATCTGTGGAACAGACTGCCTCTGGGGCTCAGGTGTGCTGCCGACTTCCAGGCTTTTAAGAGGGACCTCAAGACCTACTTTTTCAAACTTTTTTATGAACTGTGACTGTTGTGTATATTGCATTATTTTATTTTTATTTCTGACGCGGATACATATTATTATGTATCTGAGATTATGTGTTATAAGGATTTTGTATTTAAATTTGAACTCTTGACACAGACAACATTGTTGAAGATAGAACATTATCATGTACAGCGTCCTCGAGGTGCTATGGCACGAAGATGGCGCTATAAATACTCTCCGTTATTAAGTATTTATTGTCTTCTAACTCAGCATCCGTCTCTTAACCCCTTCCTGTGGTTTCTATAGTTCCCGGTCCCTTTCGAGTGTTAGGTGTGTGGATTGTAGATTTTTTCTCATTTTGATTTAAGTAGAGATTTTTCTATTTTTTGTTTGTGTTTTTTTTATTATTATTATTTGTGATTAGTGTTAATATGGCGTGGTTAGATGGCAGAAATCACTATAAAGTGATAATCCCGCCACTGCATATCATCACATTTTTTCTTATGTAAACTGATTTGTTGATTTTTTTATATGAATGATGACGTGCAAGAATAAAATAAATAAATAAATACCTACATTTTGAATGTTTTTTAAATATTCTACAATGCACATCCGTTACTTGATTATTTAAATCGCAGTCGATTTCGGTAAACCTATACCATTGACGAGCGATATAAAACTAGTATTATATCGCTCGTCAATGGTATAGGTTTACCGAAATCGATCGCGATGAAAATAATCAAGTAACGGATGTGCATTGTAGAATATTTAAAAAACATTCAAAATGTCTCGTAACTGTTACATAGTTAATCCTTCTAAAATAACTGATATTATAAATAAATACCTACATTAAAAGCTTCCCATCACACCCATATAGGTACCTTAGAATCAAAGTAGCAGCGAAGTGATATGTTAATATGTATATAATATTATGTTTTATAACTTTGAAACAGTCTTGTTTTTATTATTTTTAAGGTCATAATAATATGAAAGTTACACAATCATTCTCAACTGTCCGGGACTCCGCGGGGAAATCTTCGTATTTCTTGGCAGTTGTAAATATTGTTGATACATAAAGCCGTTCATACAACATGTAGGTTCTACTTAACATTTAAAGTCGAAAAGGTGAAACTCACTTTTACGCAGAATTCTTACTTTAAAAGGTAGGTACTCTTTATTTTACAAACTTGAATATTATATCTATCTATCAAAACTCAAAACTTAAATAACCAAATGTTAAAGAAGTATGTGATACTTGTATTTAAACGTTGGGTATCTGTAAGTTGGTAAGCTGTAGCGATAGATTGCAACAGACTCGAAGACAATCATAAAGATGGTTGCTGTTTATTCACTGTGTCAAAATTCCATAGCGAAATAAAAAAAAAACAATTCGATTTATTTACGAGAAAGACGTCTTTCGTCTTGTTAGGACATTATGTCATTGATTGATTGGCAATCATGAGATTGACACAAAACATTATTTGTTTTATTTATTTTGCTGTGGTTGCGTTATTTGACATATATGCTCAACAGATATCGAACATACATGGTGGTTTGAAACAGAAACTGGTCAAGGTACCATGGGTAAAGTGCGCTCAAATCAGCCCAAACCGATTCGTAAACATAGCTTCACCTATTTCCTACTAAAAATAGTTTCCACAATCTGTTAGTTGGGCGGAAGATATTCATAAATTATTCTTATTATTCTCAATATATTCACTCACGCAGGTGTAAAAATCCAGTAAAAGAGAAAAAAACTACATTTCACATTAATTGTCATCGAATTTAAGATATGTATTAATTTTTATAAACTTTCCTTCTTTTAGTATTAAGCAAAGAATGAGATTTCAGCTGCAAGAGGAGACTATTTATCATTCATATTCATATGAAATTTTTAAAACATTTACGAACTGAAAATGAACCACGCGGTGAGTTGAGAATTTTCACAAAGTGACAACATGAAAACCGTTTTTTGTATTGAATTCCTAATACCTAAGTAGGTACCAAACTTGTGTGAAGTATTATTTGAAGTTCCAAACATCTAGTACCTACCGGATGATGTTATTGATACATTTCATATTAATGTCATCACGGTATTTCATACAATCGAGGCAACATCTAGACCAGGCGTCGGCAACCTATGGCACGCGTGCCAGGCTTGGCACGCGATGGGGTTCTGAATGGCACTCTACAAAGTAATCAGGGACAAGGTTCGCATTAAAAAAAAAATATGTTAGAATTTTATGTTATTTTTTTAATAAATATGTTTAAAAGATAAATTTGATATAAAATTCTTCTCCTCTAGAACCCCATTATATAATTTAGAATTAAGGCGGCACCCTGAATCATATTCGTAGAGTGGCTTGGCACACCACAGCTAAAAGGTTGCCGACCCCTGATCTAGACTAACAACGTGGTATAATAGTAACAACAGGGTTATTGTCACACATTTGTTTTATTTATACGCGGCGGTAGAATTACCATCCACACTTCTCAGCATTATACAACCAGATAAGTCTTCATATTATGATCAGTCATGATCATGTTAATGATAAAAATAAATAAATAAATATGCAGATCGTCCTTTCCCAGTCAATAGAAAGTAAGCCACACAGGATGGTCTCAAAATATTTTTGTTGCAATTACACTATGTCGGATATTTATATACAAGCCACTCTTAATTGCATTGCAAATAAATAAATAGATACCTAGGTATATTTGTCCTCCGAAATACATACGGAAAACCAGCATATATCCATATTTTTTTTATTTATAATACCTAGATGGAGCACTCGTATGTATTTTCATTGCAATAAAGTGAGGCACCATTTTTCGGCACTTTTGACAGAACGGTTAGCGAAAAGAGGTGTGGTAAATCGCTAAAAACGTCGACAAGATCTTCAAAAAATGTCCAATTACGTTTATGTAAATGTAAAAAAAAAAAAAAAAAAAAAAAAAAAAAAAAAAAAAAAAAAAAAAAAAAAAAAAAAAAAAAACAATGATATATTTTATAAAAAAGCAAGAAATAGTCCATAGTCAAATTTGTGACAATCACAAGTGTTTTCAAAATTTTATCATCATCATCATCATGAGCTCTACAGCCCTGGGTGGGCCTTGGCTGAATCTAGTAGTCTCTTCCACTCTCGTCTATCCTTTGCTTTTGTCTTCCAATTAGTTATTTGCAGTTTGGATGCATCGGCGCTGACAGAGTCCATCCATCGTAGTTTGGGTCTTCCTGGTCTTCTTCGTCCTTGTGGTGTGAGGAGTGTGAGGCGTTTTACATGGCTATCGTCGTCCATTCTGGTTATGTGACCAGCCCACCTTGATGGAGCTGATCACGCTTTCGCCAACCGTTCTGTCAAATTCATAGATTTTTCACCTCACTTTTGCAAACGAGTCAGGGTTCTAGGTTTTGTATGGAATTCTGTGCATACAACATCATAATTATGATCATATGATTTTATACAGCAGATAATATGAGTTGAAATTTTTGTATACACAATATAAACAGTCTGTGGTGGTGGTTGTAAAAAGTGTATTTCTAATATATGAACCATCAATATATTCTGAGTCAACAGTAACCTACTTTTATAACTACAATAAAAGACTCGATGAACGTTTCTTTTGAAACCAACGCTCGTTTAAAACTTGTAAATATGAAATTGTATTGGTCGCAAAATTAGTTTGGTCGCTTTACCAGATTTTTTTATTAAATTTCCAGTCTATATTTAAAGTCATTGTGTAGATTCAAATACAACTGTTTACATGATAAACAATGAAAATGTCGGTTTTTATTATTTGCTTCAATGATATTATTATTTGTGCTTCCGTAACTGTATGACAGGTGACAATACTACAAACAGGTCTAGGTGTTAGTATATTATAATATAATATTTATTTTAGAAAACGAACGAAAAATATCGAATAGTTACAATTTTATATTAGAAATATGAAATTACTACAAGAGAGAATAATCATAAACACTTGTGAGTTACGATAAAATTAGTTTGTAAATGGTGTAAAAAGCTGTTCGAATTGTGTCTTGAAATAATTTCGTTATTTTTTAAATCTCCTATGTAAAGTATTTTTTGGTAAATCCTAACGAACTTTATATTTGTTTTTGTTTTATTCAGTACAGATCAGCACCTGATGATGCAAACTCGAAGTCCGCGACACTGGTCGTGCGTTAGTCTTACTCACCAGTTACATAAAACAATAATAATAAATATTTATTTTATTTTATTTGATAGTTTAAAATTAAGTGTTACAAAGTTAATGCCGATACAATCAATGAAAATGTTCAATTATTATTTAGTCATTCACTGCGAAGTATGCGGCTTCAGATTATGAACAAGAAATATGATACTATGTTGGTACATATATTTCATTACTATTATTTATTTTCACTTTTTCATAAAATAAATAATATTCCTCGCACCCCGCCCTATCCATATAATGTCCACGTTAGAAAAAATAGTATTGTGACGTCCATTTCTTTTCTGAACAAAAAATATAAATATAAATAATAATAAATATATATGGGTACATGTTGTATAATATCATCTGTTATTTGTCCCGCCGCCTGTCTCATTAATCCATCTCGTCTCCCGCTTGTCTTACTCCCAGAATATAACCAGGTGTTTGTTTTTATACACACCTACATCTACCTAAAGTAGGTTTATAGTATACACAATACACATTATATGTATATACCCAACTAGCTTTTATATATACCAATTCATTAAAACCTGATTATCGTAGCGCATTCTACACAATAAGATAAATTAATTTTATTTCACAAATTCAAACTCGTTTATTTCCTCAAATAAGCATATACAATCCAATACAGTTCAAATATCCATAATATGTCATCACAACACTAATAAATTCCACTTTGTCACCTCACTAGGCTAAATCCTGTGTCGAGGCTGACAGTACAATCAGTAATATATGTGCAAAAAACAAATTTAGACATTATAATAAACAGATTAGATACAACACACCAATAGACTATGGAGATCAGAAAAACATTTGTGTATAGATCAGTTTTTTTTTTTTTTTTTTTTTTTTTATTTAATGAAAATAGTACATTGAATAATAAATATATACATCTTATGATAATGAGTCACGCCAAATCTAAAAGATTTGTCGGCGTGTTCTCTTATAACATACTTTATACATATATTGACCTAATACGACATTAACCTAAATACAAAAATAATTATTAGTTATATATAAATCCACACTTTATTAACCATTCCTTGACTAATTTTTTTGCAATATTTTTACTCTTGCATTTCTTAATAGATACCGGCATCATATTAAGTATTTTTGGCACGTTATATTCAAATGTTCTTTTTCCGTATTTATTATTGAATTTAGGGACTACATATCCTTCATTAAATTTAAATCTTGTGTGATGCATATGTCGAGGTTTTTCTTTATATTCGGTTTTTGAAAACTGGTCAAGGACAACTCTCTGCCAAAACAAGCCTTTAGCAGATAATACATTTAACTTTTTGAAATACAGAGAAATATTATTTCGCGCCGCGTTGCAAATTTCTTTTTTTACTATAAGTCTTAATATCGATTTTTGTGCGAACATTACCCTTTTCAAATTAGAATTAGTACAATTGCCCCAGCTACCAATACCATATCTGATTAAAGATTCTGCCAAAGACTTGTACACAGTAACAAGTGTGGACCTCGGTACAAAATATTTTATCTTAAATAACATACATGCTATAGATCTTAATCGCTTACAAATAATATTTACATGCTGATCCCACTTAAATCTATCGTCTATAGTTACACCTAGATATACAAATTTATTTACATTATCAAGACATGGACAATCACAAGATATGGGGAGCTCAACATTTTTATGTATACACACATAACTATGCGAAACGATCTTCGGTGCCACACCAGCCGTCGCAATACTTGGAGATCTGACATGCATTAGTTTGGTCTTTTTTGCGTTGATAATTAAACCATAGTCATGTGACCACCTAACTAATCTATCGTAGTCGTACTGCAATAATCTGCGAGCCTCCATTTCGTCATGATGTGACACCACAAGAGCCGTATCATCCGCATAAACAAAATATTTACAGTATCGGAATAATGTCTTCATACATGAGACAAAAATTATGTACAGTGTAGGTCCCAAAATTGAGCCCTGTGGTACACCTGTCAAAATACTTTTCCTGTCACTAAGATAATTACATATTTTAATACTTATTTTTCTATTATTTAGGTAATCCCGGAAAAGCTGCAGGACAGTACCTCTTATTCCAATGCGTTCTAAAATATTAGACATTTTATCATGGTTTATTGTATCAAAAGCTTTCGAATTGTCAACGAAAAGCACCAGAACATGTTTTCTATTATTCAATTCTGAATTAATGCAACTTGAAAACTGACCGAGTAAGGTTTCAGTGCTTTTGTTTTCCTGGAATCCATGTTGTGAAGGATCCATTAGATCATGTTCCTTTAAATATGAACCAAGCCTCTGCAACAAATATTTTTCCATAATCTTTTCAATAACCGGAAGAATACTAATAGGTCTATAATTTTTTAGTTCCGTATGTTTATCACCTTTATAAATCGGTCTAACAATGCTACACTTTAATTCATTTGGCACTATTCCCTGTTTTATAATTAAATTTATTAAATGCGTTAAAATCGGTGCCAAAATATTAACGTTATTTTTCAAATCACAAACCCGAATATTGTCTATCCCTGCTGATGTATTTTTTAGTTTTGTTACAATTCCAGCTATATCAGACACCGTAGCCCTAGGTAGGTACAAACTGTGCAACGCACTTGGTTCCACGATATTTATCGCTGTATAACTACACTCATGTAACATCTGAGAAACACTGTCTGTAAAATAATTCAAAAAATTATTGGCAATTTCATCAACCTCACATACACCGGTAAAATATTTTTGAATGATCTGATCACAATCGTTTTTAGGTTTACGACCCAATATACCATTCAGACAGTCCCATGTTTTTTTAACATTTCCAAAATTTTTTGTAAATCTATTATTAAAATACGAAAATTTTGCATTTCTAATAGATGTGTTCACTACATTTCTATAATTTTTATAATTTCTTTCATATAAAACATTTTTAGGATTACTCTTCCATTTCCTATACAGTACATCTCTCTTTCTTATTTCGGCGAGTAAGTCTGCTGACATCCAAGCAGCCACCGGAGACGGTCTAACACCACCCACACCCGATTTACGAACAGAACTTTTATTATAAATGTCATCAAATATCTGCTTTATTTCATCGTACAATATATTGCAGTCAGTAACACGCAACAAACGTTCCCAATTAGCTTGTTTACACAGTTTATTAAATACTTTTTGAGATATAGTAGTACTGTTCACAGAGGTGCCCTCAGAGGCGGCCGCCGCGGTGCTGGCCGCCTCGCTATCTTTGTTCCTATTACTATATACAACTCTAAGAGCCACTGCATAGTGGTCAGCTATATCCACCTTCCATATACAACTATACATAGATACATTACTTCGTTTACACAAACTAGCAATTCTTACAAATATGTGATCAATACAACTTCTTACTATATTATTACACACTATCACCTCTCGTGTTGCTTCATGTATACAATTTACAAAATAGTTATCCAATAAATTATCATGGTATTTACATACAACACACTCATCCGACAAAAGGTTCAAATTAATATCACCAACAAGCACGACATTCTCATCAATCTCAAACTTCTTAGAGATATACTCTTCCAATTCAGTGACAAATGAAAGTTTATTTAGATTGGGAGGTCTATAGATCGCAATGAGGTCGATATCATGTCCAGTTGGTAGTAAAATTTTTCCACAAATATTTTCACAATAATTAAATTTATAAGAGTCTAGTATAAAAGTGAATCTATCATTTATATAAATATTTATTCCACCTCCTCGTTTATTTTCTCTACAGAAGCTATATACACTATATCCTGGTATTTCATACAAACCAATTAAATCTTTACTCAGTGAAGTCTCAGTTAAAACAATAATATCAATACTATTTATACTATCATGTATTCTCAGCAAAAATTCATCCCAATGTTTGGAGATCGATCTAATATTTAAGTGAACAACACATAAAGCATTACAACCAGATGCTGGACGCAACAAATCAACATTTACCCATTCTTTGATGTTTTCCACTACAGTGAAATTTACATCATCTTCTCCATCTATATAGCTGAAAGACATTTTGGATATTTTATGGATTTCAATCTCAGTACAACATACATAGAGTGTAAGTAAATATAGTACAACCCACAAGAAGTGCATAAATGCAGTATGCAAACCATGTCTATGCTATTATATATTAAAAGTTCATTATATTGCAATCCAACAACATCATTAAACCTTATAGCTATTTCAAACAAATTATTATTTTTGCCTTGCTCATAGTATTGTACAATCAATTCACAATACAATATATTAAACAACAACACGTTTGCATCTAAACGACACTCAATATTTCTATTTACATTTCGTTCATTTCTCATGTCGATCATTTCGAAGCAACACAAATACGACAGCCTATACTTATCTCTTTCACTCGTATTCCCAATATGGGCAGTCTGCGTACAATAGTTATTCATTAAGAAAAAGAAATCAAAACTCTCATCGTCCACAAACAAACACAAAAGAGATAGCACATATACATCCCTTTCACTAGCATTCATATAATCAGATTCATACGTACAGCAATTACTTAGTAAAAAAAGGTAGGCAATAGTTTTGTTACAATAATCCACTTTGTATACTAATACTTTATCATATAAGTACACTGAACAACATCGCGGTGTATCGCACCATATAATTAGGACACTCGTTATATAGGGTGTATCACTGTCACTTGATATTTTTTTATAGTGATTAATAATTATTAAATTTATGATAAGAAGTCAGTATTCAATTCTATCTTTAGCAATCTTCAACATGCGGGAATAGAATCCACAGTTTTTTTTATCCAGAGCATTGTGTTCATGGTTGATACGTCTTCCACTTCTTATACCATCTTGTTTGCAGTTGACACATATGGGTTTGTCGTTCCTCTTGTCACACTCACCGAACTTATGACCACCTCCACAATGGGAGCATTTAGCAGGTTCACCAATAGTACGACAAGATTTTGCCGAATGCCCAGGCCTAAGGCAGTGGTAACAGATGGTTAATTGATCAGAATTGTCCACTCCAACCCTCTGGTATCCTAAATATGCATAACCCATTCTATCCACAAGACAACGTCGCACATTAGCGCTCACCTCGAACAGTATGTGGACAAATGATTGGTTGTTCTTGAGGCTGATAATCTTCCTCACGGCCAGTTCATTATCATCTTTTATTGTCTCTTTCAGAATCGGATTTTGAGCCTTCAGATCCTCCACTACGCCATCACGGTCATAATCCGAAGAAACATACTTCATTATCACCCACGGTCTTTTTTTCTTACATTCTTCCGCAACCAATCTGTTTTTGAATTTCTCATTTATCAACTTCGTCAATAATTCTGCATCCTCTTTATCTGGACACGTCACCAGCAAATCTCCTTGTCGCAACATCCTCATTCCACGTACAGAAACACCCAGCGGTCCCAATTTCAATTCCTTTTTTAAGGTTCGTTCTATAGCATCAATCTTCATGCCATCATTCAAGACACGCACCCTTAGAGAGTACCTTCTTTCGCCGACACCACTCCTCCACACACTTTGTCGATCAGCGACCGCTCCATGTTCAACTGTAGCATGCTTTTCAGCTTGCTTGGAGGCCTTTAATCTTCCTGCTATTTCGGCATTTTCAGTGCTGAGAAGCGTAAATATGTCTGTTATCTCATCTAATTCTTTGAACATTTCGTCCCTTCCTGTTGCTGAGATCTTCCCCTTTCCTTCCGAAACAATGAATTTAACTGTGTTCACGTGGTTTCTCAGTTCATTCATTAGAGTTGCGATCCGTGACCTCATCTCAGGAATCATCTTTCCTGGGGTCCGCATGGGTTCGGAAATCCCTTCGGATGCATCAGACATCCTCAGGTCAGTCGGCGATCTCAGAGTCATAGATGACTTCTCAAAAGGGCTGTTCATCGTGAATGCAATGTCTAAACAAGATACTCTGTATATACCAAAAGTACTGGGTCCAGCGGGTAGTATCCTTTTAAATTTGACAATACAAAATTTTTGCTATTACCGAATAATTCACACTCAGAAATAATAAAATCAAATTTTTCAAATCACTATATCTTCATAGATAATCAGATCACGCACTTTATAGAAATTTTAAAATATATAACTCTCGGAGATCTATCTCTCAGAATGAATCTTAAGTAGATTTATGTAGATTTCACTATTTTAAATTCCAAAAAAATGCAGACAAGTAAATAAACACGTCAATGTTGAATCGTATCGAATTCGTATGAGTAGGTAGCAATATTGTAGAAAAAAATAAAAACTTGTTAAAGGATAGATAATTGATTGGTGCAGGAAATTAATCGGTGATGAAGAAAGATATTCAATGATAATCAAATAGATGTCATCAAAAACAAATATCAATAAAATGTGGTTGATAGAAAGATTATAAAAAAAAATATATACTTAATGTACATAGGTCATCATCTGTCTTCTTCTTCTTCTTCATGTGTCTTGCCGGGTCCCCCCGGCGTTGACGACCATTTGAGAGAAAGCTTCCCTGTCCTGGGCGGCGCGAAACAGCTCCTCCACGGCCACAATCATCTGTCTACTGTTACAAAAAATATAAAAGGAATAAAGTGGATAAAAGTAGTATTAACTGCATCCAGTGCAACCAGATACATCAGTTAAACGGAAAGAGCAATAAATGCGAGGTTGAAGAAGCATCACAGAGCCTTCAAGAGACTGTCGAGATTTTCAGAAATAGCAAACCAATCTATTGAGAATGATCATTCTTTCAATGTTGACAATATTACGGTCTTGCACTTTGAGATCAAAAGGAGTAAACTGAGTTTTCTGGAGTGTTTGGAAATAAGTAAATGTCGGTCTCGCAAAGTGGATATTATTTATGTCCGAACTTCTTCAACTTGTCCATTGTTTAGTACCAGTGTACCCCCACTAAACATACCTACCTTGATAGTTTTGTGTATATATAAATGATGAGTTCTTTTTTATTTACAGTTTTATTTTCATACGTATTCTGATCATATCAATTCGGTGATGAAAGCGCTATGCATGTTTGTGCTATATATTCTGACTTAATACATTAAAGTGAAATATAAAACAGTTTTGTTTAAAATTTTAATTGTTGTTTCACTGAAACATTAAATTTATTAATTGTGTCGGTGCACGCGTAGTAAAATTCCATAATTGAAACAAGTGTTTCTTTCTACTATAGATTCTAAAGATTCTACTAAAGATTGATAATGACCTGATAAATCTAAAGACGTCTCTCTCGGAATCAATAATCTATAGTAGAAAGAAACACTTGTTTCAATTACATAACATTAAATTTAATTGTTACCTTGTGCTTTATATTGCTAACCCGGCATATTAAAATAACATTCCCTAAATCACTCGCAAACGAGTGGATGGCCTTGAGAAAATAGAAAATAACATTCTAAATTAAATGCATTTATCTTGATTTTAAGATAATTTTGTAGATTAGGGCTTATGAAAATCAAGTCTGCTGGCTACCTCACTTGTATGATATTGCGTGATGATATAATTTGATACACTTCAGAATTATCAGATTATTTAAAAACAGAAACACACATTAAGGGTTGCACCCTCCCTCAGCCATGAATGTTACAGGAATAAATTAAACAGAAATTTAACAGAAATAGTGTACAAAACATAAAGTAAAATAATAAAACATTATCAATGTATAAATCATTATCATCCTTGATGAATGATCTGATTTTAAAAAAAAATGAAGTTTAACAATCAACATTTGCATTTTTTCTGAAAGCTATTATTACCATTGTTAATAATTAAATAAAAATTTATCTTAATTAATAAATGTTGACTGAGTTATGTATGTTTTATTATTTTGTCTCGAAAGTTTCAACCATGTGCTGAATTTAATAATATAATATTGTTTTAGTCATAGGCAATCTCGTTTGAAAATTCATTAGAATTTTGGTCTAAAATAAAATCGTACTCGTTGACTTTTGGATTAACAATGCGCACAATGTGAAATGAATAATATTCTACATATATATATAGTAGTAATATATGTATAATATATGTAAATGTATAGTATAGCTCCCCGTATAGATTTTGTATTCATATATTAGGTAAAGTAAACAGTTCAGTAACTGATCCCGTCTTCGATAATTTATGAATAATATTCAAATTTATTTATTTAACAAATTCAACCAATCAATACAATAAGAAATAGGTTTATCTAACTAGGTAGAATTGTTCTAGGATAATTCTTTTATTGCAAATAGATATACATATCAATATGAATGAAACCTATGAACTAAACTTAAAACTAAAAAATAAAACAAAATTATGTAAATAAAGACAAATAAAACAAAATAAAGTAAGAATTAAACTTACTTATATCACAAACAGTCTACACATACATACCTACATGTGACACGTAATTCCCACTCCATATTCACACTAATTATGTTCCGTCTAGCATCCGGCAAAGAATAAAATGGTTTTTAACTCTTTACTAAAGTTTTGGAGTGTTGGAAAGGCAAGTGTTCGAAAACATTGCATCTAAAATTCAACGATTAACTTTGCCATCCATCCTGAATATTTTTTTTTAATATATTGCTACATGAAGAGGACGGCTTGCATGTTTATTTCAGACTATATTCAGACTCAATGAGAATTGCGAAATACATATCAGTCTGAATAAACTTTATATGAAAATACTCATAAACTCCTTCATTTAATTATGAAAATAAACTAGAATCAGCCAGAGGTCTAATGCTATAATCTCGCATTTTCAATTGAAAGTTCCCGTGATTCCCCTGGTGCTAGCCTATAACATCTTCACGACCCAAGCATATTGATTAGGTACTGTGAAGATATTTGGGGATGTATTTGGGTGGATTAGAAAAACAGATTCATTTCTCGATAAAACTTCAAATGCACACAAACTCATTAATCTCGGATACTCTCACTAGAAAAATGTATATTCAAGTCAGTTAGTGAACTGTTTCCCCTAGAGTGGGTAGTGTTTAATATACGAAATGATGTAGATGGTGTTCTTTGTCCAAATGTAGATATAATTCACGGTGGACAGCCCACAGAAGTAAAAGTTAAACATTGCCTGCTCCCCACACCCATACCTTTATACACACCCCACATCCACACCCTACAGACACCGCAACTGAGAGATACTCCAAAATACCCCATCATCCAAACCACCCATGGGCACATCGTCATACTTAGACAAACCTGCGAAGAACCCTTGGATGCTGTTTATGAATGCATCCACTATCTGCCAGTAAAAAAAAATACTTCATATTTTATATTTACTGGTTGTTCCTCGTTCCCTATTTAGCCATGGAAAAGAGACACTAAAAATCATAAAATTAAGCAAAAAAAGTTTTTTTAATCCATCTTACTATTTTAATAGAGTTCATTGTACCTAAGATGAATCATATTATGGATAAATATTATTCCTAAAATTTCATGCCCAAAAAATAATAAATGATATTTTATACTGATAGTAACATTGAAATATTACGAAATGTCAAATTAGTTTCATTTTCTGCCGTCTGTCAGGTGATGTTAGTGTCGCTGTGCTCTCTTCTAATACCTACACTAGCACTAATAATAAAGTAAGGGGAAACGGAAGTTGTCGCATTAATCACACACGACAAAACTTTGTATGTTTTATGGGAATGATCACTTCACTACTGTTACAGGTACTCATAATTCTCATTTACTTGTTCCGTGGATAAGTGGGTACCTACCTACTACCTAACGAGTACCGACATAAAATCATAAATATTATATTACTAGCATTATATACGACTTCGCTCAGGTAATATACATCGTATTGATAAACGACAGTGTGGATAGCTTAGTGGAGTTTCCGGTAATGAAAATATCCCACTTTTTTTGAAAATTTTCGATAGTAAATAAATTATCAAAAAAAAGACACAAGACATTTTCATTTGCGCTAACAGGTATTATAAAATATTATAATAATTATTATGTTTACCTTAAAAATGTTACCGGAAGAAAGGGCGACTAAAGGTATTCTGCAGGATATACCCGAGGGCAGAAGACCGTTAGGCAGACCATGACTGAGATTGTTAGATAACATCAACCGAGATCTAGAGGAGCTCAATACTAAAGACGACTGGCAGTCCATTGCTCAAGATAGAAAGGCTTGGACATCTATTGTTTCGGAGGCAAAGGTCCTACAAGGGCTGTTCGGTCATCGGAAGTAAGTAAGTAAAAATGTTACCAAGCACTGAGACCGTAACAGCTTTTGGTCAAGGCGATCACAGCAAAAAAAAATACAAAGAAAAACTCAAAAAAGAGGAAAAAGGAAAAAGAAACAGCAAAATCAAAAGAGATTCTCTATCCTGGCGATAAAATCATTGTTTATTATGTTGAACGCTTAATTATTTTATAACCTTGCCGACAGGAGAATTCGGGATTATGTTTGTTGTGCTATTCAGGGAATAAAAACGGATATGCTGTCGAGAATGATTGTATGATATTGAGATATAGATTCTAAACTTGCTCTGTATCATTGAATTACTTGTAAAGCCACTTAGGAGTATGCCACCTATTTTGAATGGAATAATTTATAAATAATCAAAACACTGTTATATTTTCACTATATTTATTTAAACTCTAACGTTTTCGCCCACTTCAATATCTTAGGATTTGTTCCATGATTTGTTTTGTGTGGGGTGATATACTTGTGTTGGTATGTGGTGTCGGATTTGTGATGTGTGTGGTTGAGGGATGTGTTGTTTTTTTCTGGTTTTACATACAGAAATGGTTTGCTTGTGTGTTGTTTCATGTATGGACCGTCTGCAGCAGTGTTTTTCTTGTTATGAATGTGATTGTGTTAATATAGGAGATGAATGCTTTTTGTGATTGTATTTATGTTTCAGTATGATTGATATGTTTGTGAGATGTTTGCCCTAGAACAGGTTATACCTAGTTGGGCAGCATCAATGAAAATATGTATAAGATTTGTAATTTATTGGTGTAATAAAATAAAATTAAAAAAAAATGGGCATTCTCAAGAGTACTGTTTGAGTACTCTTGAGAATGCCCATTGAAGTGGGCAAAAACGTTAGAGTTTAAATAAATATAGTGAAAATGTAATACAGTGTTTTGATTATTTATAAATTATTAAATATGAATTTTCACAGTGTGAACACAGACACCCTTCAACAATTGAATGGATTATTTTGTATTGGAATGGGGAAGACAAATAATTACATGTTTTTGCCTTCTAAAAATACTCAGTTCTGTATTTTATAAAAAATGGTGATATTTTCGTAAGCCTTTACGTTATTGTTAATTCATTAATGAATAAATGATGAACATACATTTTTTTCTGGATGAACGGTTTTATAGAAGGCATTATTTTCCTGTTACTTTCTTGGTGTAATCAGTCATACACATTCACAAACACAAGCTTAAATATATATGCAGAGATTTAATTTACATAGCTGAATTGTCAGGAATAAAAAATATAGTTCTACAATAAATTGTAGAAAAGAAATTAATCTATTTCGGTTTAAATTTTACAACTCTACATTTTCACATTTTCTCTTTTTAACTTCAAGTTCTATTTGTTTCTCGATAAATGTTTTTTTAATAATAATAATGATAAATTATTGATAATAATGTTTATGTATAAATCTTTTGACGTTATTAATAAAATTCTTTTGAAGAGATTTCATGTTTTCTAATCTGTTTGATTTTTAATTCTTAGTCTCCTTTACAAGATTTTTGTTTTGTTTTGACATTTTGGTCCACTTATGGCTATCTTTAGATGCCAATCAACAAGCAATATATGAGCTGAATGCATATTATGTACATCTTAGTATTGTTTGACATAACAAATCATAGGTATATGATAGGCATGTTTTATTTTTCGTAGATACAATAAATTTTGTAAACTGGGTATTTTACCTTTTTTATTATTTGTATACCTGTTAACTTGAATTGACCTTTTCAACTACTACTACTACCACTATACCATTCCAAATGGGGTATCCAGCAATCCAACTGCACACAATAAACATGTCAGTTGATCTCTCCGTGCCAACAAAAAAATAAGGCATGCGTGATGAGTGGCTAACCTCATCGCTGAATTTCAGATGTTAAATGGTTATTTTATCGAACACCTTACAGAACCCTCGAAAACTTACGGCAAAAGTAGGAGACCAATTATTCACAATGTATATCAGGGAGCCGAGATAGTTGCCTTCTATTAAAATGAAGTCTGTCAAGTTTGCAAATCTGTAGACAGTATTCTAATATTTTATAAAGATAAAACTATGAGAAGCCGACGTCCTTGTTAATAATAAAATAACTTTTCACAATACCTCTTGGCATAACAATAGTAAGCAGTAAACTTATAGGAGGACAAAGCAAATATTAGATTAAGATAGGTACGTTGTTGTACAGGTACACTACACTACGAGAACTCTATGTGCACCCCGAATATGTTGCGATAATTGAATTTGCCATTTGGTCCTCTTTGCGGCAGCACTGTGGGGGTTGAAGAGAGGGATACAGAGTATTGTACAACTCAGGGAAATGCTAATTCTAGAGGAAATGGCTTCCATTGATTTGTAACGGTAATAATTTCTGGACTAAAGTACATATCCATCCATTGCTACTAAAGAAATACAACTCAAAATAATATTTACTGAAAATATTAAAAGAGTTGAAAAATCTACATTCTCGATGGTTAATTACTTAAGAAGTTGAATCATTTATCTTTTTATACATAAATGATGTTAGTTCAAATATTTTTAATGAATTAATCATACATAATGCAAGGAATACGTTGCGAGAGGCACACATAATTATATCACTATTTTTGTAAAAAAAAATTAATAAGTAATAATACACTGTTCATTTTTTCTTCTTCTTCTTCTTGATGTAGATCATCGATCTGTTAGTTCAGAAGTTGACGCCTCTTGTGATGTTGAAGACCAGCTGTCTTTCCATCTTTTCGGTGGTCTTCCTCCGGGACGTGAACCGACTGGTGTTTCCTTAGCAGCTGCTATATTATGTACGATTCTGTTTTCAGCCATCCGATCTACATGATCTCTCCAGAATCATCTCCTTTTCCTACTCCATCTTAAGCATAGTCTATATTTTCAAAATCGTCATTCAATAATAAAATAGACACTACAATAAATATTATTAGAGGATTAAGAGCTAAATAGTTCTGAAATAGACTGATTGATTCTCCCTCACGCCGTATCCCTAGTGGGGTAGGCAGAGAGAACGGAACGCCAATTAAGTCTGTCCTTACATACTTATTTCGCCTCCTCCACAGTCATAGAATTTCTCATGCACGCACGTCGATTTCTCTAACTCAAAACACGGCCGTCCTTGAGAATTTAATCTACATGTTCAAGCCATGTAGTTCTTGGATGCCCGCGCTTCCTCACACCCCTCCTTTCAGACAAATATATCGTCTTTGTCATTCTTTCCTCTTCCATTCTGATTAATTCTCCTTTTTGCTTGTTTTCTTGATTTCTGATTGATTCTCCTTTTTGCATATTTTGCGGTACTTATGAAATTGTAAATATTGTGGAAAAATAAACGATCTGCCGTGAAGCACCCGAAAAAGAAATGGTCACCCACTCTATTCCGTACGTTTTCGAGTGTATTGTAAAAGGCGATAGCTAGGAGAAATAATGAAGAATGATGAGATTTGCCATCCATCCTGAATTTCTTAATTATTATTTTTTGACACGGAAAAGACATCATGCATGTTTATTATATGCAGCTGATCTACTGTCTACTCCACTTGTGGGATATGCCGTGATGGTAAAGTTTATTTATTTTTTCCCTCACGCCGCATCCCAAGTGGGGTGGGCAGAGAGAACGGAACGTCATATAGATCTGTCCCTACATACTTCTTTCGCCTCCTCTACATTCATGGAACCCAGAGGTTGCATCAGAAAGCACGCACGTCGATTTATCTTACTTCACGCACAGCTTGATCTATGTGATCAAGCCACGTAGTTCTCGGACGCCTGCGATTTTTCACACCCCTTCTTTCTGGCATGTATATCCTCTCTGTCATCCTTAAAAGTAAAGTAATAAATATAGGAAAAAAATCATTCATTCTTTCATTTTATTCAAATGTAGTATTTCATGTAGCTCTGTGAAATAATTATTTATTTTAAGTTGTGTCCCTTTTATATCGGCAGGACATTTTGCATAATGTACAGCTGTAGACACACATTGCAACAGGACAATGCGCTCTCCACACAATAAGGACGGTTGCGAAGTAAATTCATTTTCTCTTGTACCTACACAACTTCGAGTACATACTAGATTATCTATCAAGTACATACACCATACAACAGTAAACCTATACATTAACCCATACTTACCACGGTGGAATAACTAAATGATACGTCACTCACAAACATAGATTAGCGTTGTTCGTCGGTAACTTTGTGCCTGACTGAATAATTCAGTCCCCACTGTCAATATTAATTCTAGCCAAAGATGTCATTATTTTTTTTACCAGTATTTTTTTATAAAAAAATCATTACCAAAAACACAGCCTTTGAAACCTACAGTGATACAGTAAAAAATGAATAAATAAAATAAATAAATATGAAATAACATTTATATAATATTGAATTAGATTATGAAGGTGGATTTTAGAACAAATTATCTTATGAATAAGTTTTTGGTTCATCATCCTCTCGGGAGCACAGGGCAAAAACCAGCCTCCTCCATTCAGAGCGTCTCTGTGCCAATCGCGTCACCACTTGCCAAAACTTTCCCTGAGCTCTGATGTCGTTGTCATAGGAATGGTGTTTTAAATCATCCGAGATGACAATATTCTCTTATTACATAGGTTAGTAAACCAGACCTAAATATACATTTTTGGGAGTTAAGGTGTTACTACCATTGACCTAAAAGACTGGTAACACAGTATTTTTTTTCTCAAAAACTATGTTCCAAAATTTTATGCTATTTCACTCCATAACATTAAGATGCTAACAGTCTATTTTCTACTCATAATTAAATACCGGACATCCTATATACCTGTTTAGCAATAAAAAGTATACATACCTACATTCTTCAAGTCTGCAACACAAAGAATAATATAATATATTATGTACTATAATGTAATATATTAAAACATAATATAAAAAACAATGGTGATCGTTATAAAAAGGTGCACTTCTATTTTATGGCCAATCAATTTATTCTAAATAAGCACTAACATACTTATATAAATGCATCTATAACTAGAGGCTCGAGAGAGATATGAATGTATTTTTTTGAAATATCGCTCGTTTGAGACTAATTGATATGAAATTATATTGGTCGCAAAACTTAATTGGTCGCATTTAAACAATGTTTCCTTTGAATCTTCAGTCTATATTGTAGGTCATTGGTTACTACACATACACACACCTTCTACGGATAGTAAAGCACGTGCTGAGTAGGTACTTATGAATTTTGGATTACGTCCAAAGGATTTAGAAACCGTATTACCACGTTTGTATTAGAATTTTATATGCTGACATAATTATAATAAGTATACCTATAATATTTTTTAAATAATCAATTATTTTGTCAAAACTAGATAGGTACCTACTTATTTATTCTGTGGTCCTTTGTATGTAATTACCATCTCGTAAATAATTAATGACCCGTCATTTTTATAAAAAGTTAATTTCTTTTAATACGCAATCACTGATGGTCAATACTACAGCACGGCACCTTTCTGTAGAAATGACAAGATTTTAGTAGATTTATATTATTGCCATTACCATCAAAAGATACTCTCACGAGTGTGTTACTAATAGCCTCACCATATTATAATATGAACCTTCATATTACAAGTTATTTTGCAAACTCCCTTTAGCGGGATACTGGAAAGGTGCTCTGATGCTTACGAATTGGCTTAGACTGGTTTTAGTGCACTTTACCACTTTAGGTTACTTTCACAAATTCTGTTTCAAAATTTAGGTTTCTGTATTAATAAGTGCGCTTAAACCAGACTGAGCCGATTCGTAAGCATCGCTCTTGAGATTGTCACGGATCATTAAACAGCGGCAAATATAAATTACCTTTTTGTTATTATTATTATCGATTGAAGATGGAGATAAAGACTTTAATTTATTTATATTTTATAAACAAGCTTTTGCATTGAATCGATTTTAAAATCCTTTTCACTCAATTCCTAAGATACATAATTTACACTAAGAGTTCTCATCAATGATTTAAGTTCTAATTAATTCTTATAACTTATCAAAATGTGATTAACAATGATTGAGAAACGTGATTCTTAGAAAATACGTTATTGACAACGATATTGTTCACTTTGTCATCATTAGATACAAAATTATATCCCTTTGAATGATGATAGCTTCTTGGAATGAAATATGAAATCGTAATAATGTTATTATAAATATACTAGTTTATTTATTTATTTATTTATTTATTCTTTTTGCACATCATCATTACATTACAGTGTTAACAAAATAATACAATTTTTTAAAAACTAGGACGATGTGCAGTGGCGAGATTATCACTATAAAGTAATTTCTTCCATCTAACCACGACACATTGACTGAGATAAACCTAGTAAAAACTAATTTACTTAAAACAAAAAACATACAAGACACAACAACACATTAACACACAACAAAAGAAAAAAAAAAGAAAATTTAAAATAACATTTGACACACACCCAACATGAGGTAGGGATTATGGATTAGAGGAGGGGAGGGGGGGGGGCTAGGGAACGGATACTGAGTTAGAAGATAGCATTTTTTCCTTAACACAAGATTTAAAAACATTGAGCGATTGTGAAACTCTATGCGAAGAAGGAAGATCGTTCCAACAACGAGCACCATAAACTGAGAATGATTTCGAGAAATAATTGGTACTGTGTGTAGGAATTGCCAGAAGACGCTCGTTATTGGATCGCAATGGTAGGCCATGGCTCGCTAAATACTCGAAATTTTCTTTTAAATAGTAGGGAAAAGACGTGGAATAGAGTATTTTGTAAACTAGTGATAGAATATGAAGTTCACGTCTTTGATGCACAGTTAGCCACTTAAGATTTACTCGATACTGGGAGATATGATCAGACCTCTTGAGATTGAAAATAAATCGGATACCATAATTTTGAAGTCTCTCAAGTTTATTTGACAGGTCTTGGTTGATATCGAGATATACTGCATTAGCATAATCTATGAGAGGCAGCAGCAGAGATTGAACAAGTAAGGTTTTGATTTTAGTTGGAAGGAACATTTGATATCTTTTAAGAGAATGCAGTGAATAGAAAAATTTTCGACGGATTGTATTCATATGCTGCTGCCAAGTTAGTTTTTGGTCCATAATCACACCAAGGTTCTTCACTGTTGTTGAATAAGGGATTACATCTGAGTTCATTGTTGTATTGGGCACGGTCATGGATTTGAGTTTTGAAATGTGATAATGACTGCCGAGGAATATTGATTGAGATTTTGTAGGATTTATGATAAGTCCATGATTCGTTGCCCAAACTGAAATTTTTCGCAGACATTCAGATATATTCTCAACAGCGGTAGAAGTATTTTCTATATTAAAATGAGTGTAAATCTGAAGGTCGTCTGCATATAAGTGATAATGACAAGTATTAATAAGGCGTGACACAGGGCTTATAAAAATTGAGAAGAGAAGAGGAGAAAGTATTCCGCCCTGAGGTACACCTGATCTGAGTTCCGCCCATTCAGAGACAGCGCCACCAGGCAGTCGAACACACTGGAAACGTCCCTTCAGATAGGATTCAAACCAAAGGGAGCATGAGTGTGAAATATTGAGGCTTTCCAGTGTCGCAATCAACAAGTCAAAGTCCACAGTATTAAATGCTGTGCTAAAATCAAGTAACGTCAGTAACGTCAACTGCCGATTGTCCATTGCAAGCCTGATATCGTCTGAAATCTTAATTAGAGCAGTTGTGGTGCTATGACCCTCACGAAAACCTGACTGGAAGTTATTATGGAGATTATTTTGGGAGATGAAAATATTTAGCTGATTATAGGCAAGTCTTTCTATGACCTTGGAAAAAAAGGGGAGGATCGAGATTGGACGAAAATCGGCTGGACATGATGATGATGCTTTCTTTGGAAGTGGTATAACGTATGCCTTCTTCCACTCTCTCGGAAAAACATTGTGTGAGAATGAAACATTTATTATATGTGTTATATAAGGTAAGATTAAATGAAAAAAAGGCGAAATGAAGGAAAAACAAACATCATCACATCCAGTGGCCTTGGACTTTATGGACTTTACAGACTGTTGGACATCGGCATCCGTAACTTCAGTGAAATTAAACATATCACAGGGGGGTCTAGGCAGAGCATGTATTGAGACCAGTGATCTTGACTTAGCGGCGCTATCCAGAACAAGCGGGGGGGTGGCAAATTGAGTGTTTAGCAAATTGGGATCTAAATCTATGGCATCGTGCATCTTACTATTTTGAGGTAGTCCAAGCGAGCCAAGACGCTTCCATGCTTGAGATTGTGTACAGTTATTAAAGAGATCGTGTGTGTACGCAATTTTGGCATTTCTACATTTTTTTGTACATAAGTTACGAAGAGTCTTGTAGGCAAACCAGTTTTTGTCACAAGGGGAAAGTTTATGTTTGACACGAGCCCTGTCTCGGCGAGCCATGAGTTTTTTAATCTCTTCAGTGATCCACTGAACTGGCAGATTTTTTATTCTAACTTTTCTTAGTGGTGCATGCTTATTATATAGTTGTTCTATATTTCTATTGAGAATTTCAACTTTTTCATCAATTGAATTTGCCAGTGTAATGTCATCCCACTTTAGAGATTCCGCTTCAGTGAGCAGAGCATCGTTGTCAACATGACGAAGTGAGCGCGCATATACAACTTTTGGTTTGGGTTTGGGGACCTTTAAAGAGTATTGTAGAAATAGAAGATCATGATGTGAGAAACCTCCAGCTGTAAGTTGACCATGAGCCTTTACCATGTTAAGTTGGGAGACAATTATAAAATCAATAAGAGATTGAGAATTCTCAAGTATGTGTGTAGGCTGAAGTGGGAGAATATTTAAACTAGTAGAAAACATTAGCTGCTGGAGTCTCGCTGATCGGAAGTCATGCTTCAAAAGACAAGTGTTTAGGTCACCCATAACGACAATATTGTGAAATTTGGAAGAAATGTCTTCAAGAACAGGCTCCAACTTTCCATAGTAATCTGACGCGGGTGGACAGTAAATAACGCCAAGGACAACAGAAGAATGTAAAATATTTACCTTGATGAAGAGAAACTCCGGATCCGCAATACCATGAGTAGTGGATTGTGATATGATTTCATATTGTAAATCTTCTCGAAGATAAATGCAAACCCCACCACCACGTCGCTCAACTCGATCGTTTCGAATAAGTGAAAATCCTGGAATATCAAAAAGTGAAGAAGGTAAAGATGGTTTTAGCCATGATTCGGAAATCAATATAGCATGAATGTTAGCACCATGAAAAGTTGCCAACAATTCCGCGTGATGACTTGCTACACTTTGGGCATTAATGTGACAAACTCGTAAGTGTTTGGAATTATATGAAAAAGAATTTTTAAGAATAGTATGAAGATCAGCAATCCCGCTACTAGACGAGTTGAGTGAATCTGCAGCATCCGAAGAGGAAGGTGAAAATGGAAAAGAATTTGGTGATAAAGGAGAATTTAAGGGTGAGGTGGAAGCATGGGAAGTATTAAGTTGTGTGTGTGTATACATATAAATATCAATATATTTTCAAGTTATGAGAAAAAAAAAAAAAAACAAAACAATACAAAACAAATGTATATATGGTACAACCACCCTAGCACTTTCCACGCAAAAGGAATAGCGAACATTGTAAATAACCGTAGAGGTATCTATTATTTTACATATATATACACATAACCATAGTAAGTATCAATAACAGCAGCAACAAGTTTGATATAAAAACAACAATATAATAATAATTATGATTGATTAATAAACTATATTCGGATAAATGAAATTTCAAAACACTATATTAACTTATATGTAGGGGAGAGGGGGGCATAGTGGGGTACCTAACATATAAAGTCGTCTAGCTCGCTTATGAATTATTATTTTCTTTGTAAATAATGGTTAATTAGTTGTGTCATTAATAACGCAAGATTTGAATAATAACTTTTTATTATAGGATAAATAGTTTAGCTACATAATAAATATATGCTATGAAAGCGGTTTGCCCCACTTTGCCCCGTACACGGGGTAAAGCGGGGTACCAGGTGGGATATTGTGATGTATCTTTAAAACTTTAACATATTAGTCGCTTATTTAATTAAATGAATGCTTTATTGAAAAAATATATATTTGAAAATAAAAACCTAAAAACTAGAAGTATAAATACTGACTGCATCAGCGAAACTTAATCGTCACTGCATATTACACACAAATGGGTGGCTTCATTATCGTCATCATCCTCTCCAGCACACGAGCAGTGTGCCCAACGAATACATTTCCTATATCTTATCCATACCTCATTTGACTGAGACTACAAGTAGCCACAATAGATGCTTTCAGCGTCTTATTATATAACGTCAGCGCAAAATGTGCTCAGAGGTTTCATAAAGCCAACGTCTAATGGTTGGAGATGGTGTGTGCAGTGAGGTAGGAAACATAGCAAAATTACTCCATTTTTGCGGGCTAAATCGATTACCTCAATGGATTTTACATGTGTTGCATGGCCATCTAAGAGCAAAAGCACAGGATCATCTATGGTAACATGTGACCATTCTATAAATCTCTGTAACCATAGTACGAATAGGTGACCTTGTATCCAACTGGATTCGTGACATTCACCCCAAGATCCAGCCGGTGATATAACAAGCAATTCGGGCTTCATATAGGTACCAATTGCACTGAAACACACAATTGTCGTCATCAATTTCCCCCGTTCTGCAGAAGGTTCCGACTTGCCGTTTTCCACGTGAAGACAATATTTTGGAATGACTTTTGGGGACAGTCGACACCCCCGTTTCATCCACGTTGTAGATGCGCTCTGAATTTAATTTATATTTGTCGCTGACCTTTTCCAAAAAATCAAAAAAGTTTCCAACAGCAACTCTATTAAAATTCATTCCTCTGGCTGTTGAAGTTCTTTCTGGCTTTCTGTAGCTGATATCCAGGAGTCTCCTCAAAAAGCATTTGAACCAGTCGTCTCTTGCCAGGCCATTACATGTGTTAAATTTATGGGCGATCTGGTTTTTCTCAGCTTATTCATTCTCAGGCAGTCTTCCTAATTTCTTTCGAAGTCAGACCGTGGAGTCTCTTTTCTATCATATTAATAATATATCTTACTAATTCAGCTTCCTGCTGTGGGGAAAATAGCGTGGAGTAATGGCCTAACTTCTTTTGAAACATAGTTTCATCAGGATTAG
Source organism: Athripsodes cinereus (assembly GCA_947579605.1). Classification (NCBI taxonomy): domain Eukaryota; kingdom Metazoa; phylum Arthropoda; class Insecta; order Trichoptera; family Leptoceridae; genus Athripsodes; species Athripsodes cinereus. Next base: position 3,209,381 of record OX388321.1, read on the forward strand.
CTCTGTACTTGGATACGTATCGTTCAAGAGTAGTTTGTGGAACATGATGGGAATAAGTAGCTTTTTTTATATCCCATTTCTACTGAAACCACACTCAACACGGCTTTCTTCATAGACTCCATGGACCATGACTGTTGATCGGTTTTTCTCTTGTATGTTCTAACCATATTGACTAAAACAAAAGAAGTATAAATTGTTATTCCAATAATTATGAAACAGTATGGGGTATAGTGGGGTACCTAAATGAAAGTACCCCACTATGCCCCTTCCAGTATACCCCACTTTGCCCCAAGCTATGTGCAAAATAAAACAAGGACAACACCATCTTACCTTTGTTTATATCCAATCTTTTTATTATTCCTTTTATCTTAAAGCATCCAACTCATATAATAGGCGTATTTTCACTATAAAATATTTACGATAGGGCACGTAAACAAAAAATTAAATTTGTGAAATATTTTAACGAAACGATAATATTCAATAAAATTCACGCGGGGAAAAAAACAATAACACAACAGCGTCTATCACATGCGCAGGTCGCATGACAACTGGTAGTCAATCTGTTTGCTATATTTTGCATACCATATGACGACCACAATGCTCAAAAAATGCACTACCCCGCTATGCCCCGGTACCCCACTATGCCCCCCTCTCCCCTATAAACAGCAGTATCGCATTATAACATTGTTAAAAAAAATACACTCAACACCAACCTGTGCAATGCAACACAACGCAACTGTGTGTAATATTAAATAAAATTCCAATAAATCTCTGTAACAGAACCGTGCAATATTATAAAAAAATTCTTATAAACATTTTCGTAAACAGAAAAAAAGTAAACATCCAAACTAAACTTTGACAGAAGGTTCACATGCCAATCAAATAAATTCATAGATAAAGTCAACCTGCAAATAAAGAAAGGATAAATATTTAAAAAAAAGGCATATACACACGGTCACATCCGTCATCAAATACATTGGATGTCAAACCTAGGCGCGCGTCACCCAATAGATTGATATAGCCATGTACAATGAATATCGATACTAAGAAAGTTCGTGAATATAATCTATGGTATTATCACGTTGGTAAGCCTGTGAAATAAAGAAAATATTTATATAAATCAGATCAGTTAGGTGGAGCGGCCATCTTTGTTGCAAACTTCATAGTTATTTACTCTAACACGGGGCTCCGACGGTTAAAAAGTTTAAGTTCACGTGTCGGAATTACTGGAATGTGAATCTAAATAGTGTATTTAAGCTATGATAGTGAATTTAACTATAAAAATATCACAAAAATCACTCAATGTGCAATTTAGTTCAATAATTATGTGGCATCATAACAAAAATCACTTGTTAGTGCGGAGTCTCAGCTGTCTTCGATCGGACTCCACGCCATCCAAGTCAGAGAGCTTACAAATCTTCTTAATGGAGTTATCAGGTAATTTAGCAATAATACTTCCATTGGCGGTCCAGCTATTACCTATTCCCAGTTTCTTCCTAGCCGCAGTTAACAAATCAAGTGCTCTCCGAGTGAGTGACTCGGTGAGCAGCCATTTTGATTTTTTTAATGTACTTTTTCTTTTCCATATATCGGCCTTGTGTTCATATGTATTGAATTTAATTAAAAAACTAGTCTATTTTTATTCGGCTTCACTCAGAAAACAAACATCAAATAAACAAAACCAATCACATATTAACTTTAATTTGAGAATCGGTTATCATGAAAATAGAATATATATACGTAACAAATAGTATGTGTGGGTCTCAAGGTGGGTCCCTCGCCCACTGACGTGGTAGGGTCGGAGATGCCAACACTGGTATAGTAGTACTGACAGACTAGAGAGAGTTGAAAGATAAATAAATTGTTACCTAAACTGATAAATAGGAGTCCTTGAACTCCTGAAATATCCGACAAATGAAGTTATTTCAACGACAAATAAAGTTATTTCAACAATTCCTATACGTAACGAAACGAAAGAAGTGAAAATACCAACCTATGCTTACTAATTGGTTCTAGGCTGACAACACCAAACACCAAAATTGATCACGTTTCAAGACAGAGTCAAAAGCATTGGGACGACATTCCCAATTCGATTTTGCATATATGTATTGGCATCATCTAAACATGGTCCTCAGATTGAAATAATCCGATTGGTTTTGTTATTTGCACACGCACCCAAACCAAATGTTTTTTTTTTTTTAATAATAATAATAATAAAAAAGATACTTTTTTTTGGCGCTGTTTAATGGTCCGTGACCATCTCAAGAGCGCCGTGGCTTTTTAGTTAAGTTGGAAGCATCTTCTAGGTCAAACATGAAGTTCATGTAACGCTGCTGCCACTGCAGAGGACGGTCGGGACTTTGGGCAAACTCATCCCACATAGAACTCCATTCATTCACAGACACCTCTCCATCTTTATTGGCATCAGTTCTCTGCCTCAGGACATCCCATATCTTGGTCATGGTGTCGTACGTCTCTACGTTCTTAGGATGACTCTGGGGCCATCCACGAAGAGTGCAGATTTTCTCAATAGCTAACTCGAAGTCCTTCTTTTCGAGCGTTCCACTTTGGTTGACATCAAAGAAAACGTTGGACACATAGAGAAGCTTCTTCTTACGGAGATATGAGATAGGCATCGTGGTAAATTGGAATCGTGAGACAAAGCAGTATTTTTGTCTCTTTCACCCGCTGTGTTGTTGCGAGTAGTCGGTGTTGTTATCCTTTTCTGTTACACTACCGGACATACACTGATACTACACGCTGGCACTTGTGAGACAACAAAGTGATTCCCGGAAGGGGTCGATTTTTTTAACACGTGTTTTGTCAATAGAAGCGGGAATGTAACACAAAATGATGACTTGTTAAAGTTTTGAAGAGACAATCAACAATAATGAATATTAATTTATTTAGAGTTTTGATGAAGTTTAAGAGATGATGAGATGCAAAAAACTACGCGGTTTTGTAATGTTAGCGTGCACAAGAAGGTTCAGCACTGTAGGACCGATATCTTTCGTAAAATCGAATTATTTATATGAGCGGTTTGATTTGCGTGGCGGCAGCTAGAACAGCGCGCAACCCACTTATTATATATTTATATATTATCAATCGAAAAAATATTAACAGCCGTTCTTACCTAAGGTACAAATTAGATTTAGCTCTAGTGGTTTCAGGCAACAATTTTTAGTAGGCGCAGAGAAAATTATTCAAATAATTAATGAAATAGCTTTATTAATAAGTATAAGACAAAACTTTATATGCAAAAATATTCATGGGTATAAAAAAATAGTATGTTATCACATATAAATAAAATTTAAGTTGTATTTATTCTATAAATTGATTTTATTTATTTCCTTATTCAAAAACAGAGCGAGTACCGTCTCACGTCCGGCTACTAGGCACGCCGTGGGCCTTCTGAATCTGAAAATTTGTGAAACTCGCTATATTCTTGATTATTGCACATAATAACGTTATATATGTAGTATGCATGGTAAACAACATACCATTTTATTATAAAAATAAAAAAAATGGTTGAATTATAAACATTTTCTATAATTTTTTGATAATGAAATTTATTTTTGATGTGTATGCAGTTTGTCATAATAATTAAGAAAATCCAAGGGTTGTAAATAAATAACTCAAGGTGTATTATAAAATTCATGATATTTTAAGATTAATCTTGGTTTTAAATTTTTATTAACATTCTTGTATTATTAAGGATAATTTATTTAAAATAGCACCACTCAACGTATCATCTTTGCAACGGTAATCTTCAAAAAATATTTTCACTATATTCCTCGCAGCAAAATTAAACTAAAATGATAAAATCATATTTCTAAATGTTCAAAATATTATATTAATATAAAAAATAATATACATGTGATCCAGAATTTAAAATATTTAAAAAATAAAATGGTTGTAATTTTGCTAATTCGTTTGCATGAAATCACAAAGAAGGGGTGTAGAGCCCTCTTAACACTTACCTTTAGGTAAAAATTAATTATAAGGTTTTAATTAATTTAAATTAATATAAAATAAATTATATATAAAGAAATGAAATGTAAATTTATTATTTTCATTAAACATATAAAGCAATGTATTCAATTCTCACTGTATCGGTGTTTAGGTAGTAGAATTCCATATCGAAATAAATAAAAGTGTTTTATTCTACTATTGTTTTATTCTGTGAGAGAGACGTCTTTCGTCTTATAAGGATTTTAATTTCGTCTTATAAGACGAAAGACGTCTCTCTCACAGAATAAAACAATAGAAGAATAAAATACTTGTTTTATTTATTTCGATATTCAATTCTCATTTAAATCTTATTACATTTTTTAACCTAAAATATACTAAGAGAATGAGACGTTTTATAGATTGTACTATTTTACCTATATCTTGGGCAAACGCATCACGGAGTCTCCCACAAGTAAACTAGCTAATAGACTGAATGCATGTGATAAACATACTACTTGTCGATGTATCGACGAGTTAAGCATGTTTACATACAGATATATTTACAAACATGTTAATTTATTATTATCCCATTTATATTTAGAATATTATGCAGAAATCGATGACAAGATTAAAATATTGTTATTATATTTGGGAATTATCTTTCAATCCCAATTTAATTTATTTTGGGATATTTTAAGCACTAGAGACATATGCGTAATGTGTCAACATAATTTAAAGTACATAATATACAAATGTGTTGAATTTTTACACACATACGATTTATGTAAATGAAATACCAGTTACAAACTCGAATGATAACAAAACCAATCAGAAACCTCGATTGGAGAACCATGTCTACACAATGCAACATTGTGTAGAATCCAATCGGAAGAAGTGAGAAAGGTGTCCCAACGCTTACGAATTGGCTCAAGGCTGGCTTAAGTGATCACTTTCGGTGTCCATGGACAACGTTCACCAATTCCACCATTGTATATTATTGTCACTTGTTCGTTTTGAAATTGATTTTTACTAGATTAATCTGTGCGAATTGATATTACATTGTAGTTACAACATTCATCTGTGCGAATTTGTAATTATTGAAAGTATGGAATGATATTTCTACCATGTTAAAACAGTATCATAAGGTATCCAATACAAGTAACGTTATGTGAAAAATGTCTTATACAATATTAAGGTAATTATTATAATGGTATGTTGCATGTCAAACAGAATTTGTCTTATTTTTCTTGTGTATTAGAATATATGCGTTACCCAATTGTTTTTGATTTAGAGATGTTATGAAAACATTCATTGCGTACAAATATAATAATATATACCTATGTATGAAACATGCGTATACAAAGTTACGAAACACTTGTTAGGGGTGGATTGCTAAAAAAAAGTACCTATGGATAGAGTAAACTTAATGACCAAAATATAAAAGTATCTAGCATGCTTAGAAATTGTGGGAGAATAAATTACTTTAAAATAAGAACAAAAGTGCAACCATCTAAAAATAACATAATAATTGACTTGGATTTCACTATCCATGCATGATATTTATTTATTTTATATTTAACACAAAAATAATAGCATAAATATAAATTAACACATTTCAAGCTAGGTACCGACACTTATGCATGCAAGAGAAACATGGTCATGGTTGAAGAAGGACGAATATGGAATAAATGCTGTGAAGATGTGATCACTGAGAAGAATGATTGATAAAATGTTGCGAAATAGAGTGAAAAATAAAAATATCAAGAGAATGAGCAGATGTGAGAGGGGTCTTGTGGATAAAGTGCATATACAAAAAACTTTGGATGGTTTGAACATGTGGAGCGAATGTAACATGAAAGAATGAAAAAAAGAGGGTGTGAAAAATCGCGGACGTCCAAGAGCAACGTAGTTTGACCACATGGATCAAATTCTAAAGAACAGCCGCTTATTGAGTAAGAGAAATCGGCCTGCGTGTGTGAGAAACTTGAATGTGGATGATGCGAAAGAAGAATCCAAGAATAGGTCGAAATGGCATTCCGTTTTCTTTGCCTACGCCATCTGGGACACGACGTGAGAGTATAGATAGGTAGATAGAAGTTCGGTTTATATAATGAATATTAAAGACGTAGTAAGCCAACAAACTTATTATATTAAATGTAAAATTTATGATGAAATAGAGAAACAAATAACAAGAAAATAATGTGAAACAAAAAGGTGTTAACTGGAATTTGTGTTTTAGTAGAAAACATAGTAATATACTATGTCTTAGAGAAGAAGGAAAGAAAAAGAATATTGTAATAATAATAATAATAATGCTAATACTGTTGAACGAAATAAATAGAGAGTGTGTTAGAAGAACAAGAAAGACATAAGCCGAGTTTTCATCATCAAGGAACCGAGTAAACTGGGAGAAAACCGACTATGCATTGCCGACATTACTTGCGCTTCTTTCATAGAATCATTTTTACATAATGATATTTGTTTCAACTCTGTGGTCTCAAGCAGAAGGTTGTTAAGTAGGTTTAAGTCCGACATAAAAAATTTAGATTTTCTACCATACCCGATATACAACTGGTCTTGACATGAGAAATCGTGATGGTATAGATTGGCAGGAGTCATAAAAATAAATAAGCGTATGGTATAAGTTATGGCTTGGGTTATTTCCACCATGATAATTTATCTAAGCCAAACAGAGGCTGCGATTAAAACTCAGTTGATGGATTCTGCTTAAATGCTACACACTACAAAGTTATCTAAGAGATGCACCATCAAAGACATTCGGGATGAGTGGCAAACCTCATCGCTGAGATTTAGATGTTCTTATCTTAGACATTAAAATAAAGATTTTTTGAACACATATTTTTTTACAGGACACTCGAAAACTGACGGAAAAGAATTGGAGACCAGTTCTTTACCGGGGGTTCCATCACGCAGTAATAATATTAAACTATGTTTGACTTCAAATATAAAAGACACAAATTGCTTGAAATAAATAAAATTGTATTTGATCCGAGTGCACTCGGATAATAAGTTAACTTACTGACTTGTTTGTTGAAAACTCGTCTTTAGGCATGTTATTAATATATTCGCTTGTTGTTAAATCCTGACTTACGAAGACAAATTACTCAAAGTGCTGAGTATAGAAGAAAGCTGTTAGCTCTTAGACAAATTCCTTGTACTTATTTGCCAAATCTTTCTTTATACCCCGAGGAAATATATAATATTCGTAATGTACCAATGTATACACACCTACTGCTAGCGCCACCCTACTTGTTACACACTACGTTGAGAGCTGGACCCTCCCTCACCCATGGATTCAATACAAGAATTCAAACGTCATTCATACTCTTAATGCAAGTTCTTCCTAAACAAGGACTCAAAGTTTTCGTGAAAGACGCTCCTGACAAATACATTGCTAAAATATAGGTAGTTGAAAACTCTTTGTTAATTAGTATCTGAAATAATATGCTTTATATAACAGGTTTTAGGTGATTTTGAAGACTACCTGCTAATTATTTATATTTAATTATAAACCCAAAACTCCGACAGAATCCTTGAAATTGAATTGATTCAGTTTTCACGGTTTTACATTTCGACAAACAATTCGTATCAAATCATAGATACAATAACAAATATATTTTATACAAATACTACATCAAATACACATCAACAAGAAATGAACGATTTCAATAGCATGCTTAATCAAAACAAACATCTGAATAACCAATCTATCTGAAAATGTATCTGAAAACAAAACAAAACGAATCAAATTAAATTTCTATGAATTTAAGATATCTTTTGTTTAGAAACATGAGAATGTAAATAATAATAATAATAATATTGTAAACACTATCAAACATATCATATTTCTATTGCCAATCTCTTAAAAATTCTTACATGATTTTAATACAAACTCACCGCTAACTTTCATCTTTCCACGAGCTCTCATCTCTCGATCACGATCTCTCATTCGAGCAACAAGTATCCACCGTTTTCACATAGCCGGGGCTATGATTTCTTGTCAGTTTGTTTGTTGCAATAAATTTCTTTTGTCTCTACATTCCAAAATTTAAAAGATCCACCTTCTATTTGTTTATCCACTGTTAACAAAATTTTACATCTTTTTATCACGTCTATAATAAAAATATGTCTTATATATAAATGCGATACAATTCAATAGAAATACAATGTAATAATTTGCAAATAGTATAAAGGATCCTCAAAACTATGATTTTTCCGGCAAAGCACCTCAAAGACTGTAAAACCTTATAGAAAATTTTGAAAAAAAACTTAGGAAAAATAAATAAAAAAAGTCAGGAATTTTGCAATAGTAAGTCAAAAAAAGTTTATGTTAAAATTTCCGTTGTTCTCATTGCATAATAGTTGTATGCTTTTAATATGTGCTTTTGAAATTGGCTTCAGAGCCATTTGAATTGATAAAAAAAAGATAGTCACAATGTGATCGGTCGCCAAATGAATAAGTGTCAGATCTTAGATTCCAGATTCAAATTCTTCTGATCAACTGCACGATGCAAGCAACAAGCATGTTGTTTTACATAAAACACGTAAAATTTGTTGTATGTGGTAATAAAAAAAATCTGAAAGCCGGAAAAGAAGGCAAATATCTCAGCTGGAAAATATTAAAAAATGGGTAGGAATCCAAAAAGTAAAGAATCTGTGTTAAATAGGACGAGAGAATGGATTCGGAAATAAAACAAAAAAAAAAACGAAATGTGTTCGTCTTTTTCAACATACATTAATTCAACTTTTAAATAAAATATAATGTTTATAGTATCAGAATTGTAAATAATGTAGGTATTTTAAAAAGGATTGAATGAAATTCAAGTTTACAGAACAATTTAAAACTGTTCAATAAGAGAGCTTTACAAGAATTTAGTACATACTTTGTTTCCAGACCTTCTGATAAAAAGATATCTATTCAATTTGTTACAATAGTATCCTAACACACATTACGAATATGTGCACATAGCGTATGTATCCATACTAAAATATTCAATATTTTTTTACACATTATTTTTTACTTTTTAACTACAAACAACATACGGGATATACTGCTTAATTTAAGAATAATAAAATATTAAGAAATCCAAGCAGACTCGATGAAATAATGGCATAAAAACAATTTCGCTTAGAAGACCTAGTTTCGAGGGAAATCAATATTATGCCGTAGATGTAGATGGCTGATTAAATGAAGTCAAGTCATATTGTATAAAAAAATTAATAAGAAGTAAAAATAAGGTGTTTGCGTAAAGTAACCTAATTTCGTTGTCAAAGTAACCCTAGTACGATATGAAACACCTTATTTATTACAGGTTAACTGTTTGAAACGTGATCGAGACACGTAGTTCTTAGATGTATCCCCTTTTTTACATCCTCTTTTTCAGGTGGATTAACCCTCTTCGTGATTCTTTCATCGTCTATTTGCTCCACATGTCCAAACCATCGCAACCTCCTTACAAGCATTCTATCCATCACACTCTTTTCGCATCCACCCATTCTCCTGATATTCTATTATAATTTTTCACTCTATTTTGCAACATAAAAAGACGCCACTTTTTGAAGTTTACGATATCCAATATGTTCTTTTAAAGTTTTTTGTATGACAGACAAATTCAGGTACACGTCATATAGATTGTCTAAGCGTCTCCAAAAGTTTCTGTAATCGCTAGTAAAGCGCTAGTAAAATAACGTAAATATTTATTAACAGACAAGGTAGAATGAATAGGTAAGTGATGAAACTTTACCCATTTTTTTATTTGCGATGGTTCAGGCATGTGGAGTGAACTGTTGATGAAAGAATGACAGAGAGGATGCACTGGTCAAAAAAAAGGTGTCAGAAAACGTGGAGATTTAAAAAGTACGTAGCTTGACAACAAAAAATAAATTCTCGAGTAAAAGAGATCGGTGTGCGTGTATGAGAAATTTATGAATGTGATATATGATGATGATGGTTCTGGATGATTTTGTTTTGATGCCATTTAACAGTCTTTAGGACGTCTTAAGGGCGCCGGTGAAGAGTGCAGTTTTCAAATTGCTTCTGAAGCTGGTGACAGTCTGATTGTCTCTCAATTGTATATATGGCGTTCCATGCTCTCTGCCTTCCCCACTAATTATTCGACGTGATGGCATAGTTGTAAAGCTTATCTACTGGATATAAGCCTATAAGTTATAAAAAAGAATCTTTTCTTTACTGTCTCGAATAACACAAATTCCCTTATTCTGCAACTCACGTCATCAGCTGATGTCATCTGCCCATTTCTTTTTATCATTTTTTATCCTACGATCATTACTTCACCGTCTACTTCTTCTCATAGAACAATTCGAATACATCATCTCTGAATTGAATATTTTAAATAACAGTTAAGTAATATTTCTCGAAAACCTGTTTTTTAAATGACACTGGAACAACTTAATATAAAAAGGTTTGACGGAAAAAACTGTATAATGAACTCCTTAAAATATGCAACATTTATACCTCCAACTTGCAATAGCAGGAATCGTCAGCTTTCATATCCTTCATAATATTATGTACGAAGTAGGGGAACTAGGGGCAAGTCGGGAACGTTAAGCTAAAATGTCAAAAAAAAACACATTTCTTTATATAAATTCTTTTAAAAAAGTCTATTGACACAAACTTTGATTTTAAATCTAGCAAATTAATCACATAAACGTTAAAGTAAACGTTAAGAAATAATAAATATTTCAATTTTGAAAAAAACTTAATTTTCCCGTCTTGCCCCACGGGTAGGGGCAACACGGGATAGTTAAGAATATTAATCAATATTAATTAAGTAATTAACCATATTTTTTTCCGGTTAATAATCGAGTATCTTCCCTTAAAATTCAATATTTAAATCTTGTTTATCAAATGTCAAACAATCTGAATCACGATATTCTTTCTTGAATGACACTATCAACAAAATTAAGTAAAATGACGTGAAATATGCGAAAAACACGTTTAGTATCACAGCATCATGGAGCGAGCAACCACTGCTGATGTAGCCTTGTTACTAGTGGGGGGTACGAAGAGAGCATCTAATGTCATCCAGCGTTCAGGGCTACTCGGCACGGTTCCACTTTTATCCCAGCACCTCGTCTTACCTCACTATCCCGTCTTGCCCCTAGTTCCCCTACCTAATATCTTTATGAGAAATATCTCCACTATTACTATAATAATTAAGCTGAATAATAGTAAAATTTAAAAAAAACGTGGATTCTCTGGTTTAGAATGAGTCTCCCACTATTTTATACTGTGAGTTTTCAAGTGCCCTGTGTAAAATAGATATTATTTATAAGTCATAATTATAAATGCGTTTATTTATTTATTTATTTACTCTTTACTGTTCATTGATCAAAAGCAAATTTAAACAAAAATACATTCAAATAAAATACATTCATACAGTGAATATACAGAGGGCGAGTTATCGCAGAGGCGCGATTTATTCCAACTAACCCGCCTTTTTGTCCACAGATATCCCACAAATGATAAATACCATGCTAAAAAATGTTTGTCTTATAATGTAGATTAATAAATACAAAAGAATAAAAAGCAAGAAAAACTAACGAAAGAAAAATTAAGTGAAATTTGTTTATTTGTAGACAAAATAATTACATTATTTTGTCTCTGTTTTTCTCGCTCTTCTGCTGTTAGTAATAATAGTAAAAGAATAAAAGTTATTCTCTGTTATTTGTATAAGCCGGCAACAACAATCATTAATTAACACTTCGTACTCCAAACAAAAATCTAACACTGAATGATAAGCTCAGAATATACAGTACTGTGCATACATTAGGGGTGAAATGGATAGTTTTTTAGCCGAATAATGGATATCTGGTGATATTCCAAACCAAATTTCTATTATTATTCATAGGCATTCCTCCCGGTACGAGTGATTTGTGAAAAGTGAGTACTAATGGAACTGAAAATTTTATTTACTTATTACATTTGAGCACAAGTAGTAGAATTCCATAATTGAATATTGTGTGCTACAAACAAAGTGTTTCATAAAATTTGTTAATGAATTAATACATTATTATATTTATCTTGGGAAATCTTTTATTTGTTTTGCTTACATACACGTAGTTTTCTTGAAATATGATGTTTAACTGATATGTACCCGTCGGATATTGAGCCATGTACTTTCTGGTATCACATAGTAAACTTTACACAGAATATCTAGTTACCAGATATCCATTTCATCTCTGTTGATAAATTCGAAATAAACAACCGTTTGTTTTAACAAACAAAGGCTACAACTAACACGTAGACTGATAATGAAGGTATTTTGGTTTTCTGCGCATACGCCAACTTTGAACTTCAATGCTAGTAAAAATCACTTGAGATTGGTTGAATGTGAAAACACATCGGTTGGTTTTAGCGTTAGCGTATTTGTTAATTAATATTTTTTTTAATCGGTTTGTAATTAAGATTTTTACAGATCTGTAAAAACCTACAACAAATTTTAATTATATGTTTAATTACAACTATATTATACCCTCACGCCATATGTCCCAGGTGGGGTAGGCAGAGAGAACGGAACGCCACATAGATTTATCATAACATACTTCATTCGCTTCCTTTGCATTCATCCAGTTTCTCATAAATGCACGCCAATTTCTCTTACTCAACACGCGGTCGTCCTTAAAAATTAGATCCATGTGATCAACCCACGTGATTCTTAAACGTCCGCGCTTCCTCACACGTCACGTGTTGAGCACATTGAACAGGAGAGCATGCATGAGAAATTGTATGACAGTGACGGAAGCGAACGATGTATGCAAGGATAGAAGGAAGTGGCGCACGATCCTTTCTGCCTACCCCGCGAGGGAAGCGGCGTGATGGTATGTATGTATGTATATATTTACAACTAACTAGAATTCAATGTTGGCTCACTTAAAATCATTTTGCGCATCTCCACAGATAGATACTCCTTAACATGACGACTGTGTGCTCTTTGCAAACAAAATAAACATATTAAAAACACCTCCATCTATTTATATGTACTAACATTAGACCACTAGTTGGTAATTGGTAACTCTACGCCATATTATTATCACTGTTCTACAGCTTATACTTATATCTACAACTTTTCTATTACGAGTCTACGAGTACAATTTAGTTTTATTTATTTGTAAACTAGCTTATCAACCAACATCACTGAGATAATAATCGTAATATCTACTGAAATGAAGTTTATCTATACAAAACTGAAATAGAATAAAAAGGGGATCAATATATTGATTGAGTCTGTTGTTTTGTAAAATTTCATATAAATTTATGGAAACAAACAGACTGTTTAAAGTTTTACTGTATTTATTAATAATATTACCCTTCATTTGACTTTCAAAGCCATTGTCAAACTTTAAAGTACTCTGTAAGTTTGACAGTGACTTTGTAAGTCGAAACCAGGCTACTTTTATTAATAAATACAGTAAAACTTAAAAGAGTATTTTTGTTTCTATAAAATAAGATCAATATTTTTACTGATTATTCACAAATAATTATTTATTTATTTTTTTATTTAAATACAATATACGGCAAATGCCTTTATAAGTACAATACAGATAAACTTTAAAATATCACATAATCATTTAACACATGCACAAAAATAAAAAACAGACTTTAAAGTACTCTATAAGTTTGACAATGACTTTGTAAGTCGAAACCAGGTCACTTTTATTAATAAATATAGTTAAACTTTAAACAGTATTTTTATTCACGAATATTTTTTTATTTAAATTTATTTATTTAAACACATTATACGGCAATTGCCTTTATAAGTATACAGATACATAAACTTTAAAATATCACATAATCATATAACACATGCACAAAAATATAATAACAAACAAAACATAGCTATACTCCAGTTCAAGTCAAAAAATAAAAATGAAAATTTAAATACAAATACAATTAATTCATACAAATACAACCACATTTACCTATATAAAAAATAGCAATTTTTTCTAACAATAATATAAATTTAATTTGGTAATATTTCTGTGAGTCCCAGTAAAGAATACATCTCCCATCCTATTCGTTTACTGTATAAGTGTTCTGTTAAAGGCGGGTGTTCGTCAAAGTTACACATAAGATAATTTACAATCCTCAAATCAGCGACGAAGTATGTCACCCATTCTAAATGTATTTTTTTTATTGGCACGAAGAAAATTCTTTTAATTTGTTTTTTTTATGTTAGGGTTGACTGGAAGACGTTGCCCAGCTACAAGTCCGCCTTTTGATCCAGATTTTTTTTTTTTTTTTTCATGTTGAGTATTTTTTGTATATTAATTATTTTGAATTTGGCCAAAAAACATTTATTTATTTATTTTATTTATTTAAGAGAGAAATCTGCGTATTTATTACATACAGATAGTCCACTGGCAACCCCACTTGTGGGATTTGTCGTGATGGTATAGTAGCATTAGCGGTTTATTTGATTAAATCGATAAATACATTTTAATTGGAAGTTAGATTGTCACACCATCCCAGCAGACCAGATGCATTTTATAAACATACTAACTACCCTCTTCGTGCCAAAAAGTAATTAAGACATTCAGGAAAGCAACAAACCTCATCACTTAATTCAGAAGTCATTTTCGAACACATGCATTTTTACACTAGACACTGGAAAATTTAGGGCAAAAATTAAAGAGATTTTAACATCCTTGTTAATTTAATATACTACAAGCGGTCCGCACTGGATTCGCACAGATAGATGGGTATGTAAAACATAATTTGGTTTTAGTAAGGATCCCTAATTTTTTGAAAATATAATATAGCCTATATCACCCGGGGATAGTGTAGCTTCCCAATAGTGAGAGAATTTTTCAAATCGGTTCAGTAGTTTCGGAGCCTATTCAATGCAAACAATCAAATCTTTCCTCTTTATAATATTAGTATAAATGATATTAGTATAGCTGATCTGCTGGCTACCCCACTTGTGGGATATGCCGTGATGGTATAGTATAGTATAGTATAGTATAAATTAATATACAGACTCAGTAGATGAAAGGTTGTAAAGAGAGCATTGTTTTCTTGTAATAAAGGATATTATAAAGTCACATAGATATTTTCATTTAGCCAGACTAAAATATTTTTACTCAGATTCACCATTATTATTTTGTAGTTGTAGGTATATTCTCTCATGTTAATATTATACTGACTGTCTATTGGTCTTTGTATCCCGCAGTTTTATTACATTTTCATTTCGCTTCTAGATCCGATTGCTTAGTTAGAAAACATGTTCTTGTAGATTCACATAAAACACAATATAGACTATGACTCATTCTTTTTTGTACATAATGAGTCAATCTGTAATTCGGAGAAAATGATGTCGTTAAATTATCTACACAAAGATAAAATTAATACATCCTTGAGTTTATGTCTGCAAATGTGCAATGTTGTAAAGATTGGCTAGAGAGTTGCAAAAGCATCGTATTTATATTTTCTTTTATTTTATTTTTTTAAATAAAAGATATATCTGGGTTTTGTTATAAACCCAAATACAGCCTTTTACACCTATCACAGTAAACTAAAAGGTTGTGTCGTGAAAGGGGAGTTTGCCGGCACTTGGGATCGAACCGCAGACCCCTTGTTCACGAGGCCGAGACTCTACCGCTAGGCTACCAAAACTCATGTTGAGACAATTTCTAATTGATATAAAAACACAAAGATATTTTTATATCAATCTATACCTACTATAACGTTTCCAACAACTCACTCGTACCTCTTTCACAATATAGTCGTTGTATATTCAAAAAGAGACATGTGCGCACATTTTTATTTGGGCATACTCTTTTAAAATTGTTCATTAAGGCATTAAAATTGTAGTTTGGACTTTTTATTGGCATGTGATATTATTCTTTAAGTATTGAATTTTAATATTTGATACTAAGAATCACTTTATAAAATGGTTATGATGTCATTATGAGCAGTTTATTCTAGAAATGTCAAAACATTTATGAATTCACATGTCCCTTTTTGAATATGCAACGACGATATTGTTCCTATGACAACGACATTAGGGCGCTAGGAATATCGTGAGAATATGTGACTCGATTAACACAGAGACGCTCTGAATGAAGAAGACTGTTTTCCACCCTATACTTCCAAAAGGTGCGTTGAGAGCGAGATGATAATAATAACTAGACAACTTTTTTAAGATGCGCCGTTTCGGGGAAAAACTTCCGCGATGATGATGATACTTTTAAGGTATATCTCTCTTGTAATTCCCTTCTATTGAACCCGTTTCTGTACTATACTATAGGCTCACGCTGTATCCCAAGTGGGGTAAGCAGAAAGCAAGGAGTGGCATATAGAGCTAACCCTTACGTACTTCTTTCGCTTCTTTTACATTCATGTTATTTATTACACCTGCACGTCAATTTCTCTTACTCAGCACATGGCCGACCATGAGAATTTCATCCACGCGATTGGTGGTCGACTTGGTCCTCGAACGCCTGTGCTTTTCACACCCCATTTTTTACGAGTGCATAACCTCTTTTCAATCCTGGCATTGTCTTCTTCTATTATAATCATTCTGTCATGCAACGTTTAATCAATCATTCACCTTTTCCACCGCGTTTTTGAATATAAGAAATGTGTCTCAACTTTGAGAATAAATTTCATTTTTTTTTGCAAATTTTCGAGCCTTCTTTAAAAACAGGTATTCGTAAAACTTCCCATAAAAGTCTCATTACGTCTTCAATTCAGCGAGGATTTATGCTACCCATCCTGAATAGGTATCTTAATATTTATTGAGTGTTTATTAAAATATGATGGCTATCCAACTTGTCGCAAATTCCGTGATTGTATGAATGAATGTATAGTACCTAGTTAAATGTTAGATGTATAATTAATTTGATATGTGTTAGTACAAATCGGATTTATCATTTTAATACATTGCTTGTGAATAATTTCAATTTTTTCGGCTCTAATAAAATTATGCAAATTGACGCAAACGCCAACGTACCACAGTTTAACATTTCCTGTATGAATAACAAGAGTCTAAATAAAAACAGGAATTTGCATTATAAATATGTTTCTAGATTTTTAAATATCAAAATGTACCCTCAAGCATCTTCACAGTGAGCAGTATGATTGTTAAATTGACCTACTGTATGGTTAGTTGGAAGATATCGCTTCCGCGATTAACTCACCAATTGCACAATATCGTTTATTTATATCATCTTATTATTTAATTTTGTAATTGCTTTATTCCATATTGTGCAATTAAGTTTTTTTATTATAAGAATAATTTGAGTACATATAATGAAATAATAACAAGTAACATGATTGTATTTTTAATATAATCCGTAACTTTTTGCGTATTATCCATTATGGTATGAAGTAAACACTTAACTTTTTTATAAATACACACTATATTTTATAAATGAGTAGACAATTGTTTCGTCTTTTACCAAGACATTATCAATACTAAATTTAGAAAGAATACAAATTGATTACGAAGGTACAATAAATAAATTATGCAGTTAACAATTTTAAGTGGGGGATGAAGAGGGCGGGGACTTAGGGTGGAGTGGGAATATTTTTAGAATGGGTGATGCGTTAGGTACCGTTATGTTATTAACTATATTATTACAACTAATAATATTAATTGATAATTACCTATAATTTACTATATGTTCCTACCCGGCGTCGCAAGGGTAAATTTCAAAAAAAAATCGGTATGGCAACACGTGACAACGGAACTGTCATACAAACGTCAATTTCATACAAAAATACATTCCAAATTTCCGACTTTTCTGTTGAATTTTCTTTCATGCAACCCGTCTCTTGATAATTACAAACACAACAAAAAAAGATTCAGCCACTTCGGTTCAGCCGTTCTCAAGTTATGACGGAACATACATGGTCAACTATATTTTATTTATACAAAAGATATTTGATATATATCTATAACGTAATCTCCCATTAGTAGAATAACTAGCGTGTTAACTATACGAAATAAACATAAAGATTACCCTGCCCGTACCTACTAGCTCCGTATCTCATCATTGATTTGAAGATATCAAATGTGAATTCACAGAAAAAGCTGGGAAATCAATTTTATTTTAAGTTTTGGATTACAGAACTAGAAAAAAATCTAGGACAAATATTATTTTACGACTGAATTCTTCTTCTAAGAGTGCCGTATCAGATCCCCTCAACGTTTGACTTTCACCATGCAGAAGATTTTTACGCAACCCGAAGCAACTTCTCCACCCGTCGTATTTCGGTCCAATCGAGAATGTTGCGCAGCCACTTCATCCACCTTATGCCAACTCCTCGTTGACTCACAATCTGATTAACACGAAGTTAATACGGGCATTATGAAACATACCTTTTATAAAACTTTTTTAACCCGAGTATAAAAAGATTGTATAAAAAAATTACGAATATCTAAATTTGGTAGCAGAATCTGTTAGCAAATGATGGTAATATGCAATAACAAATTATTTTAACGACATAGTAGTTAACCAGCATGTTCTAGATTACATCAGCAGGTAGACGGGTAGGCGGATAGGCGGATAGGCAGGTAGTCAGGTAGGCGGGTGTTAGATACACCAACATCAGTAGGTAACAGGTAGGAGGACATAATACTAGGTAATTTATTATTACACCAACTATGAAGGATTCCTGGCTTTAATAAAATTATGCAAATTGACGCAAACGCCACCGTACCACAGTTTAACATTTCCTGTATACATAACAAGAGTTTAAATAAAAACAGGAATTTGCACTTTTTAAAAAAAAATATAAAAATATATCTGTATTTTGAAATCTTAAAAAGTACCCTTAAACATCTTCACAGCGAGCAATGTGATTGTAAAATTGATCTCCTTTTGGGTTAGTTGGAAGATATTGTTAAGGATTTATTCCATAGCATACTAATTTTGTCTATGAAAACATATAATCTATGGATGTCAACTTTCCTTCTTTCTTCTGTGCTAAAACTTGTAAGGATGAACATTGTTTTTTGCTGTGCTCTGTATATTAAAAATAAAAGTGAAACTTCAATCCATAAAGAACATCAAGAGATATTGCTTCCACGATTAACTCACGCATTGCACAAAAGCGTTTCGCTACCTTAATGCAGAACTAGCCGAAAAAATCATCCTAAAGTGTTTTAGGATGATTTTTCAAAGGAGCAGTATAAAGCTTTGTTTTGAAATAAAAAAAATAATATGTCAAATATCTAAAGCAAATTTAGACAACCATTATTATTTAGGAATCTAAACACTCTAATTCATTAAATTATCTCGTATCTATTATTATCATTTCTTGTTTCTTATAACTTTACTCAGTTTACCAAAATTTTAACTTAGGCTAGTTCTGCATTAACGTAGCGGTTTATTAATATCATTTTATTATTTATTTTTGTAATTGCTTTGTTCCATATTATGCAATAAAGTTTTTTTTATTATAATAATTATTAACTAATAACTTCTTTTTGAAAGATTTACATCTACTGATTAAATTGTCTTTGGACTATTCAAAAGAATACTGACATCTAAAATATTAATTCACAAATATGAAGTAAATGAATATCAAAAATATTTCAAAGGAAAGAATTACACAATACGCAAATATTATTCCAAATACTTTTTCTCCTAATCAGAAAAGAGGCTCTTTTATCTTTAATTTATTTACCTTGATAATTGAGTTTTTTTCTTGATTAATTAAGTGTTCACTGCTTTGATAATAATATTGTTTATTTTTGGTAAATATTTTAATATTACCCACAATATTTCATTTGATGGTTTACTGGTTTTTTTTTTCAATTTGGGTATTTACTTGCTTGTTGTTTAATTTTTATTTTTCAAATATGTACGTACTTGTATTGTTTTAGTTATTATTTTACTATCACGAACATTATTACATGTCGATGGCTAACTGGACAAATATTGTAGATCCACTTTTTATAGTTTTGAGAAAACTCGACTTGAAAGTTTGAATAGAGTAGTAGTATTTGTATGTAATATGCATTTTTTAATTGATCATATCTCGGTTTGTATTGCGTGTGGATCAACTATATTTTCAAATATCAAAGACAATGTCACGTTTTACAAAATGTGTATCATAACTCAATTTTACCAAAAAGTGGACTTACAATATTTGCCCGGTTAGCCATCGATGTATACATTTATTGTTCAGGATATTGCGACGTTTATTCTATAAATAAATAAAATAAGAAAAGACAAAACATTTTTATGAGGTACATTGGAAATACAAGTACCTATTTACATACTTGTCTGAAAGCAAGGGTATGAGGAAGCCCGGGCATCCGAGAACCACGTGGCTTGATCACGTGGATCAAATTCTCAAGAAGGGCCGTGTGTTGAGTAAGAGGAACCAACGTGCGTGCATGAGAGAAACTGTATCAATATGCAGGAAGCGAAGGAAGTGTGTAAATAAAGATCTGTGTGGCGTTCCGTTCTCTCTGCCTACCCTACTTGTGGCACGGTGTGAGGGTATAGTATAGTATGTACATGCAATTGATTGCACAAGAATTGTTTTATTTTCACTACAATACGTTTAATTTTTTTAATAAGCTTTATTTAATTCCTGTATATATTTGATCATTCCTTGTATCAAAATATATTATTATTATACTCGTAATGAGCGTTTAAAATTATTTAGCATAAAATAATATAATCATACTTAGGTACACAAAATAATAATAATAATAATAATAATAATAAGTTTAATGCCGAAAATAAATCAAACAAAATAATATCTACGACGAACGGCCGTAATGTTACAACGTTTTGTTATATTGTGTTGGTATAAATGTATTTGTTTTTGAAAGGAGATAAGTATGAAATAATAATATTATAAATCACACGCGTTGTGCTCAAACTGTCACAGTTTTGTTTACACAGATATGCCACTATACTGTAGACTACTGTACATTGTATAGATAGACATACTATCCTATGTACACTACGTAACTAAAGTGTGTAAACTTTTGTACTAGTATTTACTGGAATTAAGCATCAATGCTTTAAGTCAGGGGTTCCTAACTTTATTTTTGCGCGGGTGCAATCGAGAGTACAGAAAATAATGACGGACAAAAGTCTAATAAAAAAAAGTTAAGTACAAGCTTTTGTTTCAAGACTCAGTTTTCCAATTAAGATGATTACACCAGAACTCAAAATTTCTATCCCGCATCAAAATGTTTTCGATTTGGTATGGGAATTTGGAATGTTTCACGATATCCTCGGTTCTGTAAAAAAAAAACAATGCGTCAAATTATAAAAAATATTTAACTTACGGTTAAATATTTTGAACCGTTAGTTAAATATTTCGAAATCTAGAGAAATAAAATGCTGTTTCAACCCCAAAACAGAGAAACCGATGTTGGATTGACCGAACGTTATATTCAAAGGAGAAAGAAATGTTTGGTTTCAAAATCAATTTAACATTTTTTTTATATCGCTTTCAGTGCGAAATTGATCTAGTAATTTGTTGAATAAATTGATTCCTAAATAGGAATAATTTCGTTGTACAATATCTCTGTGGCATTGACTAATGTTGTAAGATTTTAATATGTACTGATTCCTGACTGCAAATTTATTTATCCACATTCAATACTCAGATAAAATGTGATTGAAATATTATAAGAATATCCAGAAGTCTCATTTTTAAGTACCTACCCAAATCATAAATAAACATGACGTAACAAATGGGTGTGTACTTGTACATTCTTAGTATTGAACATTCGTACGTAGGAGTATGGTTTTAAGAAATGTTTTTACTAGAAAATAATATATTATATAAGACGCTAAACTTGAAATACATTTTCAAAAGTGACACAGATTTTTACGACAAGACATGTTAAGGTTCAATATACTCCACATCGGAGAATTAAGTTAATTGTATGAAGAAGAAGGATGCTAGTATTTAATCTCCAATCCGTTGATATTTTTTCTTATGCTTTCAACTCGAGAAACTAAAGAGCAAGGAAAATGCACATTTTAGTCACAGTTATTGGGAAGTTTTATATGTACTTCTGTAGTTATTTCATCTCCATTGTCAGAAAATAAGACTATTTTCTTTTTACATTTTACTAACTCGGCAGATTTCATCCGCTTCTTATCGCTGTTCTCTTTATATTAGAGATAATCTTTATAAAATTTTCTTACTTGGTCATAATTTGTGAAAATTTAATCACCCATGATGCTCATTTTTTTAAGTTTTCAAAATGTATAGTAAATTTTGTAGACCGACGGTACTTGGTGTTACTTATTCGGATATTAATTTTCAAAACAAATATCTCAAAATAATATTTATGACAATAAATAGCCCAGCAAAGCCACCCAATTTTGTCCAATCAGAATTCAGCAGCGTAGTAAAACCGGGGTTGTTGAAAAATATCGCAATCTAGCGATATACTCGCCTTCTGTACATTGATTTCTTTAACTGATAATTTTATGATATTAACTTTGTAATGATTGATGTTATAACCAATGGACACTAAAGTTTAAAAAATAAAACAAATAAATGAAAATAACTAATCTACATTTTAGTTTCATTAATTAATAAATAATAGGTTGACTTTAAGTTAGTCCGATGACATGAACAGTAGCTCTTGAAAGTCAACTTTTCATTAATAAAGTCCTATGGAAGTATTATACAAAAGTATTTTATTTTTTCTTGTTACATTAACATAGAAATGTATTTATATTATATGCGCCCTTACGCCATGAAGCTTATATCCAACCACGCGTGTGTACATCATTAAAGGAAAATGAGCGATGTCGTCTGTACAAAAAAAGTCAACAGAAATTATTTTCCAGCAGATTTAATATAAATCACTATGCAACAAAAATGTTATTACTTCTATCCCCAAGAGTACCAATAACAAAATCAGTGCCATGAAAAAAATATTCAGGAATATAATATTTTCCTAGATAAATAATGTAACCGTGGAGTCCCCTGCAAAAAATAGACCATGGCACGAAGAGGACGTCTTACATGTTGATTATTTTGCAGTTCTTTTACTAGCCACCTTACCCGTGAGATATGTCGCGATGGTCACAACAAAGTCATACATATCTAGATAATAAAAGTAAATAAATGATTTTCAGTATAGGTGGCAAACCTCAATTCTGAATTTAAGATGTTTAATGTCTTAAACGTCAAATAAATCGTTTTATAAATATTGTAGAAGATTAAATTCACTGTTTCGGTGTTTAGGTAATAAAATTTAATAACGAAATTAATAAAAAGAACAATATAATTATCAATATCACATCATCATCAAACCGGGTTAGTTGGAAGACATCGCATCTTAGCGATTAACTCGCCCTCTGTACATTGAATTGCATAACTGATATTTTTATGACACTGTTTTATTTTGTAATATTGTAACCAATGTACAGTGAAGAATAAAATAAATAAATAAAACAAATGTTTTCTCCTACTCTATGTTCTTAATTGAGAGAGTCATCTTTCGTCTTATAAGAACTTCGTCAATTTCTTTTGAAAACATTTGTTTTTAAATTAAAAATACTTACAGAAAAAAGTGAGAAATTTATTCTTTGACGGGAAACTATAAGATACTTTTTTTTTCTTTTTGATTCAATATTTCAATTTCACCATTTATTGTGAAAGGATAAGAATTAAAATTGATTTAAAATTAAACACTGTATTACTTTTACTATGAACAATAATAATTGACTCAGAGTCCTTTCGGAAAGAGTTCTTGTTGAAAGTAGTACAGTGTTTTAATTTAAATACATTTTAATTCAATTAAAATAGACTTTCACAAAATTATTTCAAGTACCAAACGATGATGATTGCGAAACGACATTTTAAATGAATAATTTGTGATAGATACAAATTAATTTGATTATAATTGTTAGTTCAATGAACAACTTACATAGATATGCAACAAACGGTAATAATTTGCGTTACAGTATCCGATTATCTGGTTCGCCCAATATCCGGTAATAGAATGATCGGTGTGCAATACAATGAATAATGATGATAGACGGGAACCGGTAACTGTATGATGAATGGGGACACGTAAACTGATAGAAAACACTAATCGACACTAAAATTGCACGTTTCATACTCCAGTAGTCTATAACCACATTTTGAAATGCATCTATCTATCGTTTGATATCAGTGTTCTAAATGGATTTTACTTTGATTCATGTCATATAAAGTGATAAAGTGTTGAAAAAAAATTTAAAAGCAATTTTTTTGACTATTGTTGTTATTATTTTATAATTCTAATGCACCTTAAATTTATTCAAAATTACTTATTTCTTGACACAAAATTGTTAACACTTTATTATCACTGTAGTAAAACGAGTATTCTGCGAAAGAGAGTCTTTGGAAGAGTTGTAGCTGAAAAAAAAAGTTCTTTTTTGGCATGTATGATATTATTTACTTATAAGAACTTAGTCGTCCTTCTCAGGAATCTAAAATAACAAGATTTTTGTCTTTATCTAACACTTTTTTAGAAACATATTATAAAAGAAACAAGCACCTATCATACAACGTTTAAACCAATCAGTAGGTATTGTTCTTTCTTAAATATTTCTAACCTCTAATATCCTTTTACAGTACAAAACTTGATAAAGAAATGTTTATCACTATGTATATGTTATTAAATACAAAAATATCCATATGTGGAAGAAAACATAATTGGTTTAAGTTTAACTTAATATTTCATCGAATAGTGACCTGCTTTCGACTTAAAAAATCATATTTTTAAGAACATAATTATAGTTTATGTGAAGACAAAGTATTTAAGAAACAACACGGTATGTAATAACATAAGTTTGACAATTAATGAATAATTGTAATGTTTTGGAGTTTACTCTGTGAAAATTCATTATTAATTATCAAATTAATTAATTACAAAAACACGTTTAATTTTCACTATAAATTTTTATTTCCTCGAACATTTTCGTCTACAGTAATAGTGTCGACTAGTAGTGTAGACGAAAACGTTCGAGGTAATAATTATAATAAATGTAATAATTTTTAGTAATGGTAAATTTAGTATGATTGTCTTTGTTTTAAATGTATTTTTGTGTGAATTTGCTTGTTATCAATGTACAGTAAAGAATAAATAAATATATAAAAAATTAAGTAGAACTAAAACCAATTGTGTTTTCTTCCATATGTAAACATGGAGTTTTACATGATTAGCGTCAACTCAGTAATCAAAAATATCCTTTTAAAGAAATATATAATATGGTGGATATTTTCTCAAAAGTATTATAACACATAATATAGTAATATTGTAGTTCTGCTTATGTATGTTTGTATGTATGTAAAGTTTTTTCCTGTCGACTGTCAGTGGAATTACGCTGCTCTGAACAAATCTAATGACCCAAGTAATATGAGAAGACATATATTCGTTTCAAAGACAAAAATACAGAATGGAGACATTTTGTCTGAAGATATAAATTGTTCAATTTCTATTTATAAAGGGGTCGTCTCTTTCTTCTTTATATAAATTTCCTACATTCAACATTATTTTACCGTTGATGTCCGCATTTTCTCACTCTTTCTGATACTAAGTACCTACCTAATACCCATGTACCATTTCTGGACATTATTTATTTCAAATTCACTTGCCTTCTCTGTTCAAATTTATTTTACCTACGTACCTATATATTCTTTTCTGTTTTACAGAATCCAATATATTTTCAATACGTAGAACATTTTCAGTGTTGTTTAAATGATATCCCGTAGGATTGCCGATAAAAGATAGGCATCCCACTTTTTTCTGTAAGTTATTTTATTTTTATTTCATAGAGACACTCACAGAAAACTGACAACACAATACATAAATTACAAACATACAATAAGATCTGGCCAGTTCCCCAATTAAGAGTGTCTACAGCATGCACAATTAGAAAATTCAATTTCCGAGTATTTTGGAGTATTAAAAAGTTTTAGAGTATTATGTAAAAAAAAAAACAAGTATTCGTAAAACATCACGTTATAGGAAATTCCCCGAGAAACAATTCGTGGAATGTATAGCGGTTAACATAAAAAGACAATAATCACTCATAAATTTTGAATATAAGTACTACTACATACTACTATACCATCATATCATATATTACAAGAAAGGTAGTCAGCAGAGCAGATGCCCGCAATAAAAATGCAAGCTGTCCTCTCCGTCCTAACAAAAAAATTAAAACATTAAGATAAGTGGCAAACCTCATGCTGAATTTAAAATGTGTAATGTCTTTTTTGAACACTTTCCTTTTACAGGCCACTCAAAAACTTACGGAAGAGAGTGTGAGACCAATTTAATTGCTGGGTGCTCCACGTGATTGAATCAAATAAGTTTTCAAACTTAAACACCTTCTTTCAATACAATTTTTATTCTACATTTACTGCGAACAACCGCGTGTAGAAATACTAATATGCCGAAGATATTGTGAATATACACCACAAATCTAAATTGCATATCGATTTTAAATTCATTTAAATTTTTTTTATCGCTTAAGTCAAATGTGAAGTCATTACTGATATAACACGATAATTGCATTTGTATGAAATAAAAGAAAAAAACATGATGCATCATACGTTGCTACAATTTGGAGAAGATGTCTAATCGATCCGCCAATAACCTACATAAAAATATCAATTGCAAGGAATCCTTAACGTAATTTAACTTTGCAGTAAAACGAAAAAATTGTTTGCACTTTTAATTATGCTTGTAAGAGCAATTTATATTATTAATTTAACTTATATCTTTTTTTTATTCTTTTATTTATTTTGCAACACCAATAAATTACAAATCTTATACATATTTTCATTGATGCTGCCCAACTAGGTATAACCTGTACTAGGGCAAACATCTCACAAACATATCAATCATATAGAAACATATACACAGTCACAAAAAGCATTCATCTCCTATATTAACACAATCACATTCATAACAAGAAAAGCACTGCTGTAAACCGTCCATACATGAAACAACACACAAACAAACCATTTCTCCATATAAAAACAGAAAACAAACAACATATCCCTCAACCACACACATCACAAATCCCACACCACATACTAACACGTATTATTATCACCCCACATAAAACACAAAACAAATCATGGAACAGATCCTAAGATATCTTGCAATCTCTCCATTGGCAGATCATATACGAGGGTACATTGAGTTACAAGGAGTTTTACAAAGATTGCAGGAAAAACATAAAATGTGTTATGAGTGATGATAAAACAAAAACGTACCTTTTAAAAAACATTTGAAGACTTACAAAAAAGAGTGGAAAACCTATTATTTACCGGAAAATTACTTGGCTTGCATTTATAAGATAAAACAAGCAGTACTTTTGCCCCACAAACGATATCAATCTATATTTTTAGGTTAACTTCCGAAGTAAGATATACTTGACCGACTCTCTTTACGAGCTCTTCTTCTTCTTCTTTACATGTTTTTTTTAATCCCCCCGACATTGATGATTACCTGGGAGAAATTTGGTCTGTTCTGGGCAGCACGAAACAGCTCCTCCACACCTCTCATTCCGGTCCACTCTCGAATGTTTTGAAGCCAGAAAAGCCGCTTCCTTCCAACCCCTCCACTGTTATTTATTTATTAACATTACTAGTTTTAATATGTAGGGATGCTGAATAGAAAAACTTTTTAATAACATTAATATACCTAATATCTTAAAAGAAATTCATTTCTGGAAAAAATAATTTATTTTTACGGTCATCTGCAATGAAAGTTATTCTTACTTACAACAACATAAAGAATAAAAATATAATTTTGTTGAGCATTACTGTATATTAGGTAGGTACCTACCTACGTGTAGTTTTAATAATATTGTAGTTCTGTAGAAAAGTTTCGCATAATTTCCTACTAAGTCTTACATAGAATTAAAGTTTTTAATTAAATTTTTCTTTCTCCTTCCACCTTTTCCTCCTCCTGCTGCTTCCCCCTCCTAACACTATTGCCAACTTTCGAGCAGCCACTTAGTACAACAATATTATTATATTGGAATAGCTATTATTTAACGTCAAGATATTTTTATTATTTCATTAATACTACTAAAATAATATAATGAAACAATATATTTTATATTTAAGATTTTACGTACCTCCCTTGTTTTTTTTCATATACTAGACTCTTGACAACTGCTAAAAATCAGTCTTTATTTTCCGTTTTTTTTTCAACGAAACATAACCCTTGAGACAGATACAAAATGATAAATAAAGAAATCTGATAATTCAATTCAATTCAATTCGTTTATTTTCTCAAATAAGTATAATATACAATCAAATACAGTTCAAATATCCATATGCCAATACAACTTATTCCACTTTGTCACCTCACTAGGCTAAAATAACACTTGCTTATTTTGAAAATTCTATTTGAACAAAGTCTTACAAAAACATTTCATCCGCTGGTAACTTCATAAAATTGATATTAGTGATAAATTTTATAGGGAATTTAAATTAAAGAACCATTGGACATAAATTACAAAAAAAGCATTAATAAACATTTCGAAATATAGAAGGAAGAAGCTTTTCACTCTGATAACGTGCAAATCATGCAGATGGCCTTTCAAACACAAAATTCAATTGGCTACAAAATCTTTCAATTTAATGTAGAAGACTCATTCTTACTCGAAAGCAACGTGAAATTACATATTGTCTTTTATATATTGAATAAACATTTTACATATGTTTTATTTATTTTAACTGTCAAATAAGTATACAACCATAACATAATATATATCATATTAATGTCAACATAGTATTTACTTGCCCCAGGCAGCGAGAAAATAATATCGCTGGTATTAGGGGAAGCATCAAAATACACTAAACTAAATATTACTTTCTAGAATAAAATCTTAGTACCTACCTAATTGAAGTTAAATATTTTTGTGTGTTATTGCTGAAGTGTACACTGTTTGGATGTAAGACTATTGGAATGTTTTTGTCGCTTACATGTTATATTTATATGTCTTTCATCTGTTGTGTACCATGTAAATGAATAAATAAATAAATAAATAAATAAATAAACTAAAACATGTATTGTATAATAAATTCGCCATTGCATATCGTCCTAGTTTTTAAAAAAAAAATTGTTTTGTTAACACTATTATAATATAATGATGATGTGCAAAAAGAATTAATAAATAAAATAAATTCACAAGCATAATATTGTGAAGTACAAACAAAGAAAACATTTTTAATAAATATTTTGTTTTAAGTATTCTGTGCTTATTTTTAAGTTTATAAAGCCTTAACTGTGCAACAAAATCTTAAGTTTCATAATGCCCATAGTTATAATATATTGTTTGGTGCAAACATGCTTCCTGATTGTTTAATGAAAAAACTGCACAAACTTGAAATACTTTATGAAAGCAGGCGATAGACCTGACAACGTAGAATATAATAGATTATGTGTAAATATTTTTATTTTATTTTTCTTTTAAATCGTAGTTTTTAGTGCAGGTGTTTACAGCTATCACTATCTATATTTTTGAAGTTGATTCAGTTAGATATGTATGAGAATAAAAGTATAAAGTAGGTTTGTTTTTTTTCTATTTAACATTTTATAAGCACAGAAAGGACAACTTGCATGTTTATAATATACCATTAGTTAACAAACTATCTCTCTTATGAGACACGCCATCATGATTTTGATATGGACAATTTTTCGTAATTTTTTAAATGTAAATTAAAACGTATGAACGCGTATCTTTTAATTTGCTTTCTTTTTCATTAATACTTTCTTGCATTGTGTGTTTGTATACTGTAAAATAAATTAATATATTTAAAAGTAAAAAAAATCGATGGTATTAGGTCAAAACCTGTTATCTGCAAATGAGCACATTTCCAGGGGAGCAAAAACAAAGCTTTTTTTCAAAATTTTGAAGCCAAGTTAAAGCAAACTGTAATTCTAATCTGTTTTTATAGATTTTTTCCTACACTATGCAGTGACCAGGACTTAATGAAACGAAAATATATACCTTTGCTAACTTATTTATACAAAATTTACCAAAATTGCAGATATCAAGTTTTGACCTAATACCATCGAAATAATTATTTTTATCTTATTTTGTATATCATCATCTCGATCTTCGACGTTCCTCTCGGGAGCACAGGGCATTATAAGCCTCCTCCATTCAGAACATCTCTGCGCCAATTAATGGCCAATTAGTCACATCTTGTGGACGAACTAACAGTGGTCGTTTTGGCCAACTATCAGTGGACATCATCGTCTCTCCTATATTACAAAGACAACAGAACTTTGTTGAGCTCGCTGGCACACAGTATCATTTGTGTCATGCACATACCACCTAGCATGCGAAATCCTTCTAAGACACTTATATTCGAAACCAAATATCTTCTGTTCTAGAGCTTTGGTTATGTGTGATAAATATTCTCTTAAATGGATGGAGATTTAAATAAAATACAATTATAATTTTTGTTTTCATCGAGTGCAAAAAAACAGGAAATTTAATAGCTTTTTAATATTACTTTACGGAGATGTGAAGAGTGAGTAATTCTAAACAATATTAGCTGGATAAGGGTAATATATTATTATCAACATAATAAAAATCACAGCGTATCAATTATGTCATTTAAACACCCCCGCAACCCCGTATAGAGTGTTATAAATATCTTGAACACTTAAAGACGATGAAAAAAATAATAATATAAATATAAATAGCGGACATCTATTACAAGGCATTCTTGTGTTTTATCGACCATTAAGGTTAATTAAAAAGCTCCAAGAAAAATATTTATTTCCTCATAAAGAGTGGGGGGACGAGAGAGATAGAGAGTGTGTAGAATAGGGAAAGAAGAGGAAAGAGTGATTGCAGAAGGAGAAAAACGGAATGAGGTGAAGGAGAAGGGAAGAAAAAACACTTAAAATAATGAATTTACATCCTGCAGATGGTTTCTTGTTCTTTCTTTCTCTTTGTCTACATCCCGCGGGACACTTAAATCTCTCAGATTTGTAAAAATGTTTCAATAACGCGACAGTCCCTACAAGGTTCATATACGACAAACTATTATTTTGTTTTCATTTTAAAAGAAACCTCAACGACACAATTCTAGATTTTTAATTTTTATTATTAGCCGATACTTGTTAGTAAATATGTACATGTATAAGTATGTAGAATAAAAGTCTTGTATCAAAATTAAAATACTGTGGTATTTGGTGTTGCGTCATGTCCTCCTATATTGGCTATCAAATTTGAGAATGTTTCCATATTCTGAGCACCTCGAAATAGCTCCTCAACGCTCCTTATTCCTGAACACTCATGTTTATTATGGAGCCAGGATATCCAATTGATTTCACCACTTCTCTGAATCTACTACTTAATATTAATAGTAAAAAAAAACATATTTTTTTCACAATTATTTTACAACATACGTATACAAAATTGTTTCAGTATAAAAACAACCGTCTGTATTAGTGATCAACAAACTATAATTGCTTAATTTATGTACAGATTTAAAAAATCTTTAAAATCGTGGGTTTTCCCACAAGTGTGATGGTCAGTGGATTAACTGTATATAGTAAAATTCCATTCTTTTTCGTGACATAAAAGATTAGACATTCATGATTTGTGACATATATTATCAAAGGTTTGAACATTTATTTTGTAGTGATTGTAAACCTTTTCCGACTTAGTCAATCGCGTGCCTTTAAGATGAATAAATAAAATACATAAGTACAAACTAAGAAAATAATTTCACCTAGTCTGAATCCCGCAGCGAAAGTAAAATATAAAAAATACATACCTTCATACATTTTCCCAATTTCACTTATATAATATTTACGTTTACGTATAACATGTAATAGGATGTAGGTAAAAGTAGTATAACACCCCCTAAATATATCAAAAATTCAATACAACCCAGTGATTTTTATTCATGAAAACGTCAGGGGCGACTTCCGGTCAAAAATTAAAATAACTTTCTCCCTGCAATCCCTCTCTCTCTCTCTCTTCCTTTCAGGAGAGGTGGTGGTAGATACATGAACGAGAGTCATGTAAATTCATGCAAATAGCAAATTGACTTCAATCGATCCCTTGGCTAGAAGTATTAATCTACATATTGTAGTATGTTAAGGGTAGATATTAGGTACCGTGCACCCCCCCCCCTAAGGGTCTGTAACAATACAATCTGCTCCAACTGCTCGTTAGTATACACATAAATACCAAATAACAAATAATAAAATGGGTTATTATTTTCCGGGAAAATTCGTTACGTATCATGAGAAGAATATGGAATAAAAAATTATGTAATAATAACTACACTACGTTTGGAACGAGTTGGTTGTGAGCAATTGCTATAAGGCACTTGACGTTTACCTATGTATTTTTGAAATTCGTAAAATTATGATTATATTTTTTTATGTTTAGTGACATCATGGGCGGTATCACACCACTCGACAAGCTGATTTCAACAGAATGGCATGTAAGAAAATGGAGGAAGCCTTCGTAGACGGGAGTAGGCTGAGAAGAAGAAAAAATGAGTCACTTTGTCATAAAAAATGTAGGTATGGCAGAAGCGTAATTTTAGGATAAAATAAATTGTAATATCATTATTACTTACTTTTTCGAAATTTATATTCAGCGATTTGGATTAGGTAATGTTAATAAGTTTCGCTAGTTTGAGCATTTGGTTAATTGGAAGAGATCATGCCTTTACGATAAACTCTATTACTACTACTACCATCACGGCATATCCCACAAGTGGGGTAGCTAGCAGACCAGTTGCATGTAATAAACATGCAAGCTGTCCTCTACGTGCCAACATTTGCCAGTGCGATAAACTCACCCCCTGTATATTGATTGTATCTAACTTGAATGTTTACCTTTTATGTATGTTTTTGTTTATAATCAATTGAAGAAAGATCCACCTCACACCCGGATATCTTAGAAGTCGTTAACTCCTACTTATCCGCACATTCAAACCAAAATTGTCCTCACGGGTGGGCCATTGGGGAGGCCTGAAGGGCCGGCCGGCCAAAACCGCCGTTGTGGGAATCTTTTATACTTCTTCTCTCTTCAATGTCCCTTTTGGGCGGTAATAATGTTTATTAAGGACAATTCAATACAAATGATCAATGTACAGTAAAGAATGAATAAATAAATAAATAAATGAAAAGAATGAATGAGAACAGAGTGACAAAAAAATAAAAAAAAAAACTTATCCCACAGAGAAAAAAACATGTTGATCAAGTATAAAATATAAACATTTTTTGCATAGTCGTAAATTGAACTCGATCCTTCCTGCCTACCCCGTTGGGATAGCGACGTTATTATAACAATATATTATAATATTAATGTATTAATTGGTTTCGTTTATGTAGCGGTCTTTTTTGGAGTAAGTATGTGGATATTTGGCAAACAACAATGTTCTGTTATTTCTGTGCAATACAAAGCCTTTTGCTAGGAGGGTGCACTTAGAACGTTAATAATGTCGAGTAATACACTTTCGGAAAAAGTGCACTTAATGGTATTTCAAGTATTCGCTTGGTAATGAACCCTACTAGAAATTGAATACTCTATTCTACCAATTGATTGTTAACAATTCATTGAATCTAACTATAAATAATTTCATATTATATTTCGAAAAAAAAAAATTGATCGACGGTTATTGGTGGAATGTCATTATAATAAGAATTTAAAATAAATAGTAAATCCACTATTGACATTGACAATGCCGTTACCGTCTACATGAAAAAGTGCCTTATTTCAAATAAGTTAACATGAACTTCCACCAAGTACCAACGGTTGATTGACAACATTGATATATTTTTTCTAGCTTTCGCCGATCCTGCTACCGTCATTTTTAGGATGTGAAACTATATTTTATTTCATGCAGCAAGCTTCATAGTAATTTAAGTAAGTGAAGCTAATGTTTTTTTTTGTTAATATATAGGTAATTACTTACTTCCGATGGCCGAACAACCCTTGTAGAGCCTTAACCTCCAAAAACATCCAAGTCTTTTTATCTTGAGTAATGAATTGCTAGTCATCTTTAGCTCCTTTAGATCTTACTCGATTCTGCAAGCCTTTCGGTCTTCTTCCCTCGGGAATATTTCTTCTTCGGAACTGACGAAATGGCCAATCTATGCATTGGCATCCCGGAGGTTGCTCCGGGATTTGACCTCACTTGTAATGTAAGGTTTGGTTTATTGTGAAATAATTTTCTTCGTTGCTTTTAAGCCTACAGGTTCCCCCTGCAATACCAGATCGGGAGCCTGTTCTCCTTAGAATCCCATTTTCAAAAGTCTTGGTTGGTCGTTTAAAGTCATACACCAGCAATCTGAACCATAGATAAACATAGGTTTAATAAAGCTATGTTTATTTGAAGTTCCAGTCAATAATGTACTTAGTATGGTTAAAAGCTATTTTTGTATAATTTTGGTAAATCAATATGTTATTATTTTTACTCTTTCTATCATCTGCAACCTTTTATATTTAAAAAAAACTTACAACTGAATGATAATAAAACCGTTAAATACCGAAGCACTAGTTGTAAAGTTATTTATTTCCTATTTACGTACTTATTAAAAAAAAAAACAAGTCATTGGAATAAATTGTCTTTTCAATAAAATGTATTGGCAGCATTGTAAAAGTAAAGTAGTGTTTGCTTATGGAGAGCGAATACAAAAAGATATATGTGTAGAGGAGGGTGCATAGTTAATATGGTGGTAACTCTAGATAAGTGGTTATGCATAATATTAACTAGTGAACAATGCAACATTACCCACCCTGATGGTTTTACAACCCTCACTTTCATTTGAAAGGTCACAAAACAATTAATATTATATATGGTGGGGAAAATCGCTTTTACTTTTATTCACATTTGCTTTTATTATTTTTCTTAATACATATTATTTAATTATTTTTGTACAAGGGAACCTCTGAAATCGTGATAGAACTCCCTCTCTTGTCTAGGTATCTGTTTATTTTATTTCGTGATTTTAAGAACACGGGTGGTTATCAATCAAATCTTTTTTTAGAAACAAAATGTTTTTAAAGAGTATGGAATTTTTGTGACTGGCATGAACATACATATCTCTTTTACGTTTTTCATTCACTTGTTTCAAGAATGTCACGGGAAGAGGTGATTCAATCGACGCAAAGAATGGAAGGTATCTGCTCTGTACTGCCGAGAATAGTGTTGTTAAGATAAAATTATACGAGTTTTAACGTTTACATAGAATAAGTGAAATGAAGTGAATTCAAAAAATATACTACCTATTTAGCTAACTTCCGATTGATCACTTGGAAGTTAACTAAATAGTGTTTTTTTTTTCAATTCACCTTGAAATGAACTTCCTATTAGTTCAAAAACATAAAATTTTATGTGAAATAAGCAATGAAATTTTCACTAAATAGTCAAAATTTGTAAATATTCGTTGTATTCAAATGTTAAGGATTTTTTTTTATTGAACTGCACATGACAGGGATGTATATTGTATATCATTCTAAAGTGATATTCGACTTTGAAAAATATGCTGACTCACTCTTTATATTTCTGAACGAAACGCTAGTGAGAAAATAAAACAAAGAAGAATAAAATAAAATATACCTCACTATAATGAAATTATCAAATTGCGTTAACTTTTATTGGAGTTGATTTGTTTCAATTGGATAAGATTACCAACACATTGTCGTGTGTGGATATGGGAAAATCTTTTACATGAACAAACACAAGGCGGAAACCCCCCAGACCCCCAGACCGCGTATTCATAAAGAATGGGGGAGTAGTAGCGAGTTTAAAAGATCAACTTTTGTTAAAAAAAAATGCGATGCAACATACAAAAATAGCGATGATAAAGCGAGATACAAGACTTGTCTCATAATATAAATACCTCCATTTAGACTTAACCGTATTTAATTTGTTCGGAAAGAATTTGCATACTAACGGTTATACTCCTAGTTATATCACACGACAGAAAACAAAATGTGTTATTCGAAAAAAAAATGTGAAAATATATATATAGCAAACTAAAAATATTGATTTCTACCGACAGATGGTTGATAGCTCGCATTGTCATATTTATAGACAAAAATTGATTAAATCTTGTAACATTCATTTTCACAATATTTTCCTGCATGCTTATCTACTTAATATTCTCAGAACCAAAGCCTTATCTAGAGGTGGGTGAGCTAGGCAAATACCCAGAGCGACAAAACTGAGGAGTAGCAAAAATCAATCTCCTAGATTGTCAAAACATTCGTAAAAAAGTTCTTCAGTTTTGGAAAAACACTAAAAATTTCAAGCATGATATTTTGGGAATACAATATTTAACTTTTATATTACTGGGGAGAATGTGAAATATTCCAAATACCTATACCATTTTGAAAATGACGCGACGTAGGAGTAGAAATTTTGATTGTCAGGGTAATCATTGAATTTCGGAGCTATGGAAGACCTATGGAAAATTGATCAACAATACTTTACTGAAGAAATTGGATTAAGACTACCATGTCGTATAATTATTATTGGTTGTTGTAATGGTCAGCAAGTATTATTTTTGTCCTATGCGGATAAATAGTTATTTATTATTTATCGATCCTGCTCTTAACGTATCCATCTTTAAGAAAATGGTCGATTAATACTTCAGCAGAGTATGCTTTAGACATGTATCTGTAACGGGAAAATACTATGTCTTCTTTGTAACAGTTAATAAAGTTTTTTGTATTCTGAGGAATGAAATGTTCCAAAAGCCACATGATATAATTAAATATTTTAAATGCTCAAATGCGATGATTGCGCTTTTACATACAATTTTATGTTATGATTGCGCCAAATAAACAATGAATGATAATATGTAGCAGAATAGACATACCCTAATCACTTGTTGACACAGAATTTTATTGTTATTCTAGAATATGTTAATATGTTAATCTAGATTCTATACAAAACTTATTTCTCATTTTGGTAGATAAACAATAATTTAGTATCATAATGATCAGTATTTTATTTTTGAGTTGTTTCACTTGATTATCACACGAGTAATATTATTATTATTATGTTACTACTTGCATTTCCTAGGTGCATTGGAAAAAATAAAACTTTTTTAATCTAGTTTTGTGTTAATTAAAACTTGTAGAGGAAGGATTTACCGCCGAGCATAATCTATTTCTTCCGCATGGCCAACGAGTTGCAATAATTTGTAAACATTTATCTTTGTACTAACTATGTGCACTGTACACAACATTATAATGTATAGTATTATGTAGACTGTTCACACTTTTTATTGCCTCTACTAAACTATTAGTGTTATAATATAATTAAGTAATGCTGATTAGTGATGTGCCTTAGATATTCGCATTTACGAATAAAATGTAAATTTTACGCTAGTCTTAAGTTTGTGGTTCTAGAATGAAAAAATCGGAGATTTTCTCAAATCCTTTTGATGGAATCAATTTATTTATCGATGGAAGGGTTTAAATTTGATATCTGGTTTTTAACATTTTTTGTGATAAATTTCAAACTCCTATATCAAATCGATAATTTTACGAAATTTAATGATAAACAGGGGAGGGGTTAGTAAAAAAGCAGTGTTTTGTAAAATTGTGATACAAAAACATCACGCATGAAATATATCAAATTTCTAAAAAGTCGTTTATTCTTTTAGAGCAACGTCATAATACAAAAGTTTAAACAAAATAATCTAAAATACAATACATGATACATTGCCCTAGAACAGATTTAAGTCTAGTGGGGCAATATATGCCATTATGTTGTGTTTTATGTTTGTTTGTACCTATGTACTATTTTGGAATAAATAAATAAGAAAAAAAATATCAAATTGTTAATATTGTTGTTTTTATTTATTTTATTGTTACATGTAAAAGGTTCTGCCGTGTAAAAGTATAGATAAATAAACAAAATAAATAAATATGTATGTAATGGGGAGATTATTACTAAATTAAAACCACGTCATTTAAGCTACTACCTAATATATAGGGACCTGAATTTTCCGCATTTGCGATAAACCCTCCTTTATTTGCGAAATTTGCATTTTTTCGCGAATAACGCGAATTTCCACATTTTAGCAAAATAAAACCGAAATATGTTTAAAACAATAAAATAATCTATCGAATTGATGACAAAACTAAAAACATCTATATCTAAAAAGTGGCCAAGTGGTTATTATTTACTGGATAGCCATACATTTATGAAAGAATGTCTATGGTGGCGTGCCTTTTTTTTATGGTAATGACATCGTGAATTGGCGTGAATTGACGTACTGTAAATAAAAAGAGGTAATTGAAATTCAATTGGCTGCG
This sequence comes from Athripsodes cinereus, assembly GCA_947579605.1. Taxonomy (NCBI): domain Eukaryota; kingdom Metazoa; phylum Arthropoda; class Insecta; order Trichoptera; family Leptoceridae; genus Athripsodes; species Athripsodes cinereus. The sequence continues at coordinate 3,247,643 of OX388321.1, forward strand.
GGTGAAATTGACTTAGCCAAGGCATTGAATATTGTGAAGCTTCAAGAAAAAGAATTTGCTGAGGGAGTTAGCGGAGCAATATGGATGCCTTGTGCTAATGTCGATTCAGATAGATTCTTGTCCTCTTACACAGTGTTGTCTGATCGCAGGATTAATTTAAAAGAAAAAAAAATAGCTACGATATCATTTTTTTATTTTGAACCGTAATAAAAGTATTTGTATATGACATATTTAAAAAAGTTAAATAAAAGGTTTAAATAACTGTAGGCGTTTAAAAAAAATATTGTGTTTTAAATTTAACTTAAAAACCGGGATTACTGATAGTGTTGCTTTTTTTTAAATAACTAGATTTATTTTAAGAAAATGGTACCGAAATCTGCAAAAGTAACACCAATCTTTGAAAAATAACACCGCTTTTCCATCAAAATAACACCGCTTTTACAGAATAATAACACCGCTTTTCCATAAAAATAACACCGAAAAATTCAGGTCCCTACTAATATATCATTATTTCTATCAACACTACTTCCATACCATCACGGAATATCACACATATTAAAACATTCAGGATTGGTGGAAAACCTCATAACTGTTGAAATAAGATGAAAAATATCTTTATTATTTCGCTTCCTTTTATTTATTTATTTATTTATTTATTCATTCTTTACTGTACATTGATAAAAAACAATTACATAAAAGGTATACATTCAAATTAAATACAATCAATATACAGAGGGCGAGTTTATCGCAAAGGCGCGATCTCTTCCAACTAACCTTTTACAGGGTACTTGAAAATTTACAGAAAAGAATCGGAGAGAAATTCTTTGCTGGATGTTCTAAGGAACAATTTATGTATAAAATTTAATTAGGTGTAATATTATTATCATCATACCTAATTAAAATATATACTTTATTATCTGATAGCTACTTGCAATTTCAAGTAAAAACATAATACGGTACATCACTTATGCTTATACACTTAACATCCTGTGTATGGATTATTATTAATTTATTATATTCTATTAATTAGGTTACACAGAAAGTCAATTTATTTTCTAACACATTTATAATCAGTATCTGTATATTTATTAATTAATTTTTCACATCATGTTTTTATTATAATTTTCCCTTAATAAAGAGGATGTACGCCGTTTCCGTTCAGAAAAATATGTGACGGTTGAATAACACTTTGTTCTGATATTCTTTTAAAAATCTTAAAGAAAAATATAGGTTTGTATTAAACCAAAATAAAAATGCGATTTTTCGCGCATCCATAGGACTTCGGCAAACTTGGCCTAAAAAAATTGATCAAAAGCCGTAGAAAGCCAACGATAATATGTATTTTTTTATCGACATGCATAGATTTTCATCATGCTCACATCGCAAAAGTGATAGATGTAAAATTTGGAAAAATATGTAGAAGTCCCCAGACTTCTGCGCTTTCCAGTAGGTTGATGGGTCTTCTTCAATATATCACAAAAGCAATATTTTTGTACAGCATTATAATGCAAAAGCAGCGATCTTCTACGATAATAATTAATTCATTCATAACTATATATATAATGAGTTACAATCCATTGGATTGGTCTGCAACGAGTTTGGTTTTTCTTCTCCATTCGTCTCTATTCTCAGCCAGTTTTTTCAGCTCTACGTATGAGCCACAGTTCATGTCCCTCTTCAGTTGGTCCATATACGCGTCTCTTGGTCGGCCTCTGCCATGATAATCTCAATATTTCACACTTGTACAAATGATGCAAATTGTCTACACTACTCTACCACTGCGTTCTAACAACGAGCGTCTTCTGGCAATTCCTACATATAACACCAATTTCTACTCTCAATCATTCTCAGTATGTGGTGCTCGTTGCTGGAACAATCTTCCTTCTTCTCATAGAATATCTCAAACTTTTAATGGATTTAAATACGCCGTCAGGAAGACAGAATTTGTTATCTTCTAACTCAGCATCCGTCCCCTCGTTCCTCCTGTGGATTTGACCAATTTCGATGTCAAACCAAACATTAACCTACTTTATTTTGTTAATCATATCAATAAGCAACAGGATCCGAAAAAAAACATTTTTTAGCGCAGAATCTGTTTTATGTGATCAATAATAAAATAAATTCGAATAATATTTTTTTATACATAATATTTTGATTGATATTTCTTTATAGGGTGAAAGCTACTTATATGTATGTAAAGCTTTTCAATTTGCAAATGTGCGTACTTACTTTATTCTTTAAAACGTATAACGTCACACAATGTTATGTCAATGACTTTCACATTTCTTACATTATTTAATTTCCCGTCTTAAGTTTGCGAAGAAGAGACAGTGGTGTTACACATAAAAGTATCAAAAATTTTGGATCACACGTCAAAAAATTAATGTTTTATTATTTCTAAAAAATAATAAATTAATATTATGTAAATGTATATTATTTTTTACCTTATTAGGTATATCAAACAAAAATCAATTTGAATATATTGCTTATCTATGAATATTATTTTTTTTCACGTAAGTTACCTTTTATGTATTATTGGTGAATATTTCATTTTTTTTTTCTCCACCAATTCCTTTAACAATTTTCTCATTTATTTTTAGTAAGACGTAACGAGTTTTACACTACTGAAAATTGATTGAAAATGACGTCACTTTTCAAGTGTTCTTTATGTACATATTACATCATCTATGATTTAACATGTGTAACAGTGTAAACGTAACACTATCTCACTTACTAAAATATTACATAAAAACTAGCATTCACTACATGAATTATTTTATTTTATTTACTGTGTCTTTGTTTTTGGTAGAAGAATATCATAATGAAATTAAAAAACAAATGTGTTCTCTACTATATTGTTTTTTTTTTTATTGAGAGAAATCGTCTCAAAAGGACATTGTAAATGTCAAAAGGAGATTGACAGTGTTCTTATAAGACATCTCTCATAATAAAAAACAATATAATAGAAAATACATTTTTGTTTTTTAATGTATACTATATTCTATTTTTAAATATGACAGTGTCGTAACGCAATATTATCAAAACGTCACCAATATAATAGGTATGTTTGATTTCAAAACGTTAAGGCACATTTTTGGTTATAAGTAACAGCTTTCGACATACTTACTGTGAAAAAATATGTGCTGTGCTAAAGATTACTTCGTCCCGCGGGATCTTTGCAAAAAGGATTGGGATGCGAAAAGGATTTTATAATTCATGTTATTATTTATATATGAATGTGTGGTTTTGTTTCATTTTATTTATTTTTTATATTTCACTGACAACGCGTCAAGAGGAATAAAAAAATTATATTTGATAGAAGAAGTGTGCAAAGGCGTAATGGAGAATCTTAGGTAGGAACAAAAATAAGAAAAAAATACACAGGCTTTTAAAGTGTTTTTAAATAATAATCAACCATTAATTTAGTACTAGCGGTCCTCCCCGGCTTCGCACCGGTAGATTGAAGTTTTAGTAAGGATCCCTAACTTTTTTGAAAATATAATAGCCTATGTCACCCGGGGATAGTGTAGCTTCCCAACAGTGAAAGGTTTTTTCAAATTGGTTCAGTAGTTTCGGAGCCTATTCAATGCAAACAATCAAATCTTTCATCTTTATAATATTTGTATAGATTAAACATTATTTAGACAGGTGACATAAATATCAGCACAATAAATAGGCGTTTGGTTACTCCAGACATCGATTACATAATCTGGAATTAAATTTGGAATTTCGCAAAAATCTAACCAATCTATCTTTCTATACTACTTCATGTTTGTGTATTTATTTGTTTGTTTATTTTTGTTCTTTATACCTATGTACACTATCGTTGGCAAATTAAAAATAAAAACTTTCTTTTAGTACAAAGTGCTCGGTATTAAATGAAGATTTTTCTCGTTTTATTGACCAAGTGGTACAAGTTACATGACGTGTTTGCATCGTAATAATAGAACCAATTCTCTCGCAGGTTCCTCACTTATTACATAGATGGCACTGGCAACATGTCACTTTTGAGTAGCAAAGACATTGATCATGAATACAATAATACATAATAAAATTTTCGTCACGATAATTTTTTCGATAAATATGTATAGTTTCACAGCTGTTCGTATAAGTAATATTTTGCCTATGCATATTATTATACGCACATATTATTTAAGTAAACGAATGATTACTTGTTAAATAATAATAATAATGGTTGGTCGTATGATTTTATTTACAAAGTGTTGCCAGTGGGAGGTGTTTAGTATTTAATCTATTCGCCGTGTTGTTCGTCACGAACATCTAACACTGGACCACTAATCCCACCTCTATACGTCACGTAGAATGTCGCATGAACATTGAACTACTGTGAGTGTTGCCAGCGAAGTAGATAATATTGTTATTATGATTCTATGTTATAAATTTTAGTAATAAATATATTTCCTTTCTAACGCTTAGTAATTTAACAAGAACAGTTTTAACTAGAACTTAATATTGTAACCCCGTACAGGGTTTATATTCTGCATACGACAAATTCGCATATTTACAACCAATAATAATGATGCCAGTGATGAAATACGGAAAACAATCCCTCCAGGAAATAAATGCTACTCAGGTCTCCAAAAGCAGCTGAGATCAAAGATCTCCAGACAGTAATTCGACCTGTTCAAAGGCCTGAGTCAAAGCATATTTAAGCGTTACATTTTCGTTTAGTTTTCGTTCGAATATAGACGACGTTGCGAGAAAGTGTTATTTTTCTACTCAATAGGTAGCTACGAAAATTGACACTTCCTTGCAACGTCGTCTATATTCGATCGAATTGTAGCGCTTAAATGTGTGTTTGACTACGGGCCCTGACCTACGTCACCGAAACATGGACACACACTATGACTGATGAGTTAGAATTGAATATAATTGAAAAAATCATTACTCACTCGATTGCGGGTGCATTGCCGTAAAATGAAAAATAATCAATAGAAAAATCTTAAAATGCATCTATGGACACATATGCGACATCAAAGTTTGGCGTAGTAATCTCCGCGAACTTATTTTTTACAACTGTGTAATATTTATGCGTTCTTCTTTGTCATCTTACGTTAGTAAAAAACTTTTTTGCAGTGAACTTTGAATATTATATGCGTAGTTTCTTGTATGCGATCCCATCTATAGAAAAAAAATGAAAAGCAGTACTCATAAATTGCTTGTAAAAAATGTTTCGTAAAAAATATATTGTTTTTCTAAAACCATCTTTTACAAAGATGATAATTTATGTTAATTTATGATAAATCTTTACATTCGAGAACATTGAGTGTTTGTGCACTTATAATATTTCAAAGATTCACTCAATAGATGGCGTTTATTTTGTCTTAAAGGTAAAACATATTATTATTGGCGCCGCAAGGATTAAAGGGCCCCGTTTAGCAAAATATTCAATTTACAACAAATTTGATAGAAAAACTACCAAAACTTGTTGACCCTTGTGAACATATTGATTTGATAAAATAAAATAAAAAACAAATATTTATTACCAATATTAGTTTTTTACTAAAAAATCAAAATGTTCGTAGGGTCAACAAGTTTTGAGAGTTTGTGTACCAAGCTTGTTGAAAATTGAATGTTTTAACGTTTTTGCTAAAGGGGCCCTTTACAGTCCCGAATCTCTCAACGGAAAGTCAGAAACTCTACTGTTACAGGTACAGGTCACCCTCTCCGTACCAATAAACTAATATGGCATAGATGATGATGAGAGCTTTATCTCAACACGACTTAATTTATAAGGTTCTGTTTTACAAATACTTGCCACTTAAAATTTATTTATTTATTTATTTATTTTATTTACAAAACAGATTTTAAAAGTTTTTTTTATTTTAAAATTATTTTAAAATAAAAAAAAATACATTTAAAAGCTTAGTTTTATATAGAAAAAGTATTTATTTATTTATTTACAAATCCACGAGCCTTTTACATGTTTAAAAATATACAAAAACACATTCAAATCAAATTTCTCATCAACAAACACTGCTGGAGCAAGATGAGAACAAAAAACTGTCTAAAAACAAAAACACAAATGGGAATCAATACAAAATATAAATAATTTTAGTCAAATCGCAAAATAGTATAGAATGTCAATGAAAAGTTTAGCAATATGTCAAGAATTAAAATTAAATTTGAAATTAAGTTTGGAGATGTCAAGTAGATAGAAGGAAGAAAAAAATCTGTGAGAAATGGTATAAATATTTTAAATGTCATAAGAAATGTAGTCAATAGTTGAAATGTCGTAAGAATTAGTCTATAATAGATTAAAATGTCAATAATAAAATAGAAAATGTTAATTAAGTATAATTTAAATAATCAATGATGTTTTATCACCAGAAATAGGAAACAATCTAAAAATAGTACAGTGTTGCAATTCAGATAACAAAAGACCAAAAAAATAATAAAAAAATACAAACATTCTTCGAAATGCCCGTTGTTAGTTTATACATTAAAGTAATTTATTACGGCATGTTTATATTTAGGTAAACTGTCAGCAAAAATGTCTGTATCATCACCCACCAAATTACCCAGTCTGTGGATTCTAACCATAGGAGAGTAAAAATGTGTAATTATTCCTAGTGATGGGTTCTCGAAACAACACAGTTTGTCTGGTACTTCTGGTAGGTATGTTGAATTGAATAAGTTCAATTAATTCAGGAGATATTGATATTGATATTTTGATTTATTACATTAGGTATATTTTACAAATTCGCAAAATGATAAAGCAGTGACATAACTTATTATATTTACGTGAAAGAGCAGCACTTTTCAGAACCAATGTGATATATATTTTTTACAAAAATGATACATATAACATGTGTAAGTAGGTCCTTATATAAATAGATACCCGCTTAACAATATGAAGTATCTACTTTCCTGTATTATACATATTGTATGCAGAGTTGAACATTAACGATTAACAAGTTAATTATCATCCGCTATTAACTAAATTAAACTATTAATTAAATTTCCATATAGTTAGCTGTATTATAAAATATCGTAGTAAAAAAAAAAAATATTTTTCTAGTACGAATCCTCAGCGAATTTAAGAACAGTGCCGAAAAAGTTCCGAAGGGCTTTTTTTGTATTAAGATCTCTTATTTTCCACACTGGAGGCTTTCTTCATTGAATTTTTCGTTAAACTTTTTTTATGATGGACTTCAATGTGAAATTAACTTCTTCTCCGGTTCTCTCTATTTTCTGATTGTCTCTTTAATACTACGTTTGTGCCACAGTTCATGCTCTTTCCACTTGATCCACTTAGGTGTCTCTTGGTTGACCTCACTATTCCTGACTTCAGTCTTGCTCATAATGTGCAAGCTTGGGTGACCAATTAGTGGCTAATTCAGTTTGCTATTCTTGACTGATCTTTCAAAGGAGTTGCCTGCTTTTGACTATTTTGACCAATACCTCTTCGTTTATCGACGCATTCCATCCATTAAGGGTTTTCCCACCACTTTCACGAAACAAAAGAAAAATTCAAAGGGATTCCATCCAATGGATTTTCAGCATGCGTCTATAACACCATATCTTAGAGACCGCCATCACTCTTGTTGATTGCCCACGTCTCGCTGCCATATGGCAGAATACTCCAGACAAAGGTTTTAATTAAGTTATTCGTACCATTAAAATCAATGTTCGAGGATTCACCGGCGCCCTTGAGATGGTCTAGGGACTGTTAAACGCCTGCATAATAAAATCATCCAGAATCATAATCATCATCATCAAATATTTTAGATTTGTTATTAAAAGCAATTTATACCTGTGAGCCTAGTCAAGATTCTACTTACAATTCCAGGGGCCGTAGACAAACCGTACTTAGCGATCGACTACTGGCGAACTTTTCGACAATTTACCAACATGTACCTACCGTACAATTTTGCGTTATTGTTGCAATTATTGTCAAAAATTCGTTTGTAGTCGATCGCCAAGTGCGTGTTTATCTAGGGGTGCAGATTTTGTTCGTTTGATTGATATATATTTATTTTATTCTTCTTGCACTTCATCATTCACATGACAAAATCAACTAGTCATTTACACAAGAAAAAATGTGATGATATGCAGTGGCGAGATTATCACTATAATAGTGATTTCTTACTATACTACTATACTATACCCTCACGCCGTGTCCCAGGTGGGGTAGGCAGAGAGAACGGAACGCCAAACAGATCTATCCCTACACACTTCCTTCGCTTCCTCCACATTCATACAGTTCCTCATACACGCACGTCGGTTCCTCTTACTCAACACGCGGCCGTCCTTGAGAATTTGATCCACGTGATCAAGCCACGTGGTTCTCGGACGCCCGCGTTTTCTCACACCCTTTCTTTCAGATAAGTATATCCTCTTTGTCATTCTTTCCTCTTTCATTCGTTCCACATGACCAAACCATCTCAATTTATTTACACGCATTCTGTCCACAACAGTCTTCTTGAATCCGCTCATTCTTCTGTGATTTCATAGTGATTTCTTCCACCATATAAACGATGACCTGTGACTAATGTAACATTTCCAAGATGTAAATTATTTGAATAACGATATTAAAATTATCTTGAATGGATTTACGAATAACTGAATTAATATCTCGATTAACGGTGCCTTACACTTGTTGTATCTACGTAAGTACTTACCCTCTTTTATAAAATCCAGTCGCTTATCGACTCTTGACTAAACTCATAAGTCTCTTGTAACTTTATTGATATTTATTATGGTTCCTTTACACTTAACGTGGGTAATATCTTATACCCTCTCACTATCTGTCTACGTAAATATATTATGATACATTACCATGATGTCAAAAAAAAGAATTGTAACCGCCACTGTTTTTTTTTTCCTTTTTTTATTCCCACATTAAATTATGAACACAGATTATTGATTATTCACGAAAATATTTTTTTTATATAACTATCTTCAAATTTCGTTTTTAGGATAGAGTTATCGTCATTATATGTTGTGAACCTTTTAAAATTTAATTATTTAAACTAACAAATGCATTTTTATTAATAATTTTTAAAATGACACACGATATATAGTTATTCCATTGACTTTATTGTTAATATTTTGACTCTATTATTAATCTTGCGAGCCGGCTTTCAAAAACTTCCGCTCTTATCGTCAGGCAAAAGTAGTTGACTTTACTTTTGACTGACGATAAGAGCGGAAGCTCTTGAAAGCCGGCTTGCAAGAATAAATAAAGTCAATAGTGGAATAACTATATATCGTGTTTCATTTTAAAAATTTATTAATATGAACTTCCACCAAGAACCGTTGGTCGATAAACTATTCTCTAGCATTTTTATTAGTAGGTAATATATCATCTAAAAACAAGTCCAATGAATTCAAGTTTGGGTAGAGGATGTTAATATCCTTCTTATACTTGTATGATTTAAGTGAATGTACTAATATACATAGATACATTATATACAATATGCGAACGAACTCAAATATTTATGCAAAATGAAATGAAAATCATTCAGTTTTCTTTCTTCTTTTATATAGTTATGAAAAAATAAATTTATTTTTACGTAACTCTTTTTAATATTATTTATAATAAATATTCGAAAAAATACGACATTTTACATCTTGAATTCGGCGATGAGGTTTGCCACCCATCCTGAATGTCTTGAATTTATATTGGCACGGAGAAGACAGCTTGCATGTTTTATATGCAGCTGGTCTGTTGGCTACCTCACTTGTGGGATATGCCGTGATGGTATAGTATATAAATATAATAAATATTTCGAATTGTTTAATTATTGAACGGGACAAAGACAACGTAGGTCTTTAATAGTTCAATAATTATATTGTATAAGTTTTCTCTTTTTCTTGTGTTTTTAAAGCATAATAAAAATATACCAAAATCACACAAATGGTGATTAGGTACTCGAATATAAGACATGTCATAGGCAGGGGTCCTCCGCTCTATTGATGTCTTCCTTTCTCCTAACCGTTTCTGTCCCTAATCCTTCCCTTACTGTAAGTTTTCTTTATAATGTATGCGCATGATTGGCGGGTTTTCGGACTCGGCAGTCATTCTTTAAAATTATCATGTTCTTTTTTTCTTTCATTGTAGTATGTTTGGTAAGATTTATTTTGTAATGTATTAGCAAACTTTGCTGGTTTATGTGCCAATTTTTTTTATCTATTTGTATTACTTATGTTTTGTAATAACTGTATGTTTGCGTAAACTATAAAATAAAATAAAAATAAAAATGTCTTCTTGTTTAGTTATGGGATTGGAAAGAAGACTTATTTTAGAATAAAAAATAGGTAGGCAGCTGGCAATACTCTTACTCAGAGATCTCAGTTATTTTTACCGGAAGAGTTCATTGGTTGTGAAGGAAATGAAAAAATATATACCTATATCCAAAATAAATGAAAGTCAAATCCTACAGAATAATTTTGCTGATTATTAAAAATACTTAAAGCCTAAATATAAGGCTGGATTCATTATTAGCGACTTATCTTTCAGCAAACCTCTCCAGAATACTTTCATGTAAAGATTAGAGTCATAATGGATTAGCCGGGATTATATTATTTTATGTTCTTCATGAACAAAAATGAAAAATTACATGCTAAAACCGCGATAACTTAGTCCATAGTAACGGCGGTTCCTCATTAGAACTGTTGATGTGGAGAAAATTTTCTTTATATTCATCATCATCATCATCGCCCTCAACGCTCCTCTCGGGAGCACAGGGCAGAAACCAGCCTCCTCCATTCAGAGCGTCTCTGTGCCAATTGCGTCACCTCTTCCCACGACATTCCTTGCGCTCTGATATCGTTGTCATAGGAACGGTGTATTGTGAAAGAGGGACGCCCGGGCCTACGGAACCCCTGCGGACGGAAGAACAGTGCTCTTTTTGGCCAACTATCATTGGGCATTCTCAAAACATGTCCCAGCCAGGACCATCGTCTCTCTTGTATTACGGAGATTACAGGTCTCTGCTGGGTGCGCCGGCGCACAGCATCATTGGTAACATGTTCATACCCTCTGATATCCAAAATCCTTCTAAGACACTTGTTTTCAAAGCTTAGTATCTTCTGTTAAATTCTTTATAAACTACTATAATATTGCGACCATAACTCAGCCATGAGGCTAATGTGGCTAATTTATAAATAGTGCTTTTATCTATACTTGCAAAAAATGAAAGTAAGTACTTGTGAAAGGTTTAAATAAAAAATAAAAATAAGTATTAGTAGTAATAGCTTATATGTTTAAATAACTTTATTTGTCGGATATTTCAGGAGTCCAAGGACTCCTGAAATATCCGTAATAGCTTATGTATATACAAGATTTTCGAATATCGAGAAAGGATGGCCAACACAAGTCTAGCCGAATTGTTTAATGTAACGTTTATCAATTCTAGCGCCAGAGTGGCCAATAAAAAAATTATGTAAATTCAACAATCGGGCTAACTTCGATCGGACAGAATATTAAACCTTTGTAATCTTACTATAGGGCTGTTACAATTTTACATAATATCATTAATAAAAAATATGAAAGAAAATCGATGTCCTCTATATGAAGGTGTTGTATAATTCCACTGCCACTCCCAATAGTCTAAACCACCAGCCGTTGGGTATTACGGTGGGTAGTAATAATATTTTACGTCGTAAAGTAAAAGTAATCAACGCTTGGGTACTAAATGAAGATGTAATAATATCATTGAAATAGAAGTGTCTTGGACACTAAAAATATGAGGCCAATCAAATGATGAAATTAACTTATCAGTTAAGTATGAAACTAGCATTTTTATTACCTAAGTTACCCTATGTAACATAGCTCATCAACCTATATTACATAACCAATCAGAAACCTCAATTGGAGAACCATGTCTACACAATGCAACATTGTGTAAAATCTAATCGGAAGAAGTGATTACACAATGTTGCATTGTGTAGACATGGTTCTCCAATCGAGGTTTCTAATTCATTTTGTCATCTGCACCCAAATTCGGTTAATCAATAAAAAAACAATAGTAAATATTCTAAACATTTATATTACATAGATTAGAAATTCAAAAGAAAAATTGGTTATACGACCAAAAATATTGTAGTTGCTAGTCTTGAAGAATATTGATTTTTATTTTGTATGGGGTCATTCCATGTTTTTTTCGGGTGTATAGGATGTGACTCAATTCGAAATGGAACACAAATAATAAGCAAATATGCCGTATCTAGTGATTTAGATCAATGGTAGCATTTTACTATCCTAAAGATATAAAAGTATGAGTGTGTGTAAACTAATCGCGTTGTGAATATTGTACGTGTGTGTATGTAACATGTAATACTTGCGGTTGATGGAATAACTCGTCTCGCGGTTAACCGATAGATGATGATTAACCGACATTATCATAGTTTTAATTTTGTACTTATTAAAATGAGAATTTGCTCTTTAATACATATTATTTATTTCAAAGGTGCCTAATGATAATAAAACATAAGAAAATTTAATGTTCGGCTAATAGAAAGAACTCAAAACACATTGAAAGTGTTTATCTTTTCATCTTTTTCTCAGCCCACTGTTGTTCACTTTTGGTCCAAGTCCTTCTCCATGTATCCCCTTGTTGTCTCGTCCAACTTACAATAACATATTCCACTTGGTCTTCTCGCTGTCACAAAGCGGTTTTTTTTAATCGGTCACCCAATATAGAATAAACCTATCCGATTACCCGATTTTAAAGGTTTATTATCATTTGTTATATTAGGTATATATCTATGTAATAGATAAATATGTAGTTATATCTTGGGCTCAATACTAGATCTAGACATTTCAAAATTTAGCGGTTTTCAGTTATGTGTTCCCGATGTTTGCCTCTATATTTGAATGATTTCTAGTAATAATTATGAATTAAGAGAGACTTCCTTGTACTGTAATCAATATGTTTCAATAATAATAATATATTTACTTACTTCTAGCCTTTTTCTCTCCACTGCTGAATGAAGGCCTCTTTAAAACTCTTCCACACTTTTCGATCTCGAACAACACGACATCACTATTTTTCCATCCCCTGGACAATATCGTCAATCCATCTTTTTGGGGTCTTCTTTTGTCGGTTCTTTTGTCCTCCCACAGCTTCCATTCAAGAAATCTGGAAGTCGAACTGCCATCCTCTCACCTTGTCATATGACCAGCCCATTGGAATTTCAACGTGGAGACTTTGTCTACAATATCTCTAATATATAAGGTATCAATTACTACCCTAATGGGTGGTATGTATTCCATCATCACAAAACTATTGATTTCGAGATGTCTAGTTACAGTATTGAGCCCACGATATTATCTTTCGAATCTAATATGGTGACATACAAAGGATCATGATCCTCTATTGTGGTCCATTTGTACAAGTTAATTAAACATCACAACTATACAATAAGCACTAAGGATAGCCTACATAATATACACGAGTAATTTAGTATCAAAATCGGTCAAATCCGAAAATACAGTTCGACTAAGCACGGAGAAATATTCTTTAATTCGAGTTCTACTAACGTCATTTTGAAAAATACTATACTATATCCTCACGCCGTGTCCCAAGTTGAAAAACGCCTTACAGATCTATCCTAACATACTTATTTAGCTTCTTCTACTTTCATATAATTTCTCATACACAGGATTTGATCCACATGGTTTTTGGACGCCAACGTTTCCTCACATCCCTGAAAAATTTTAATGAATAAAATCAACTTGGTATACCGTCGCAAACGAAGTTATGAGATAAAACAATTTTGCAATGCTCGTCGGCTTCTTTTTTGAAGACAAATGAATAAGAATTCTTATTATTTTTTGACATTTAACATACAAATATTTCCATCCCTTGAGTGCGGGGTCAAATGCACCGAGGAACTTTTTTAAGAAATCTGGCTACTGTTTTTAAGACCCCAGGCCACCTAAAACTAAGTCTTTCAACAAACATGTTTAGTATTTCATCACAAATGGAGTTTTGCTATATCGATACCTGTTTAACAAACCAATATTCACTACCTATGTAGGTATGTACATAACAATAGGACGGATAGGTATAGGAATCCTACCAGAGAAGGGATATTCCATTTTACCTCACTTTACTCAACTGAGAAGAGTTCGCAACATAACAGACTGACGCTAACAATGTACAAAGCATCTAGTTACTATACCTAAATATCTACCATAATTTTCAAAACTTCATTTTTCACCCGACATTGTTGATGACATCCTGTTTCTCTGTTTATTCATTAATTATGTTGTTCGATGATTACTATTTATTACCTCTTTTGTACTTACATATGACATTCATTATGACAACATTAATTTTGCAATTTTTGATTTTTTGACATTTTTTAATACCTCAGTGCTATTGACATTAAATATTAGTATTTATTAGATCGATTATTAAAAATTATGTACTAATTGATACCATTTATTTTTGTTTGAAATACCTACATAAATACTTCTCGTTGTTTATTGAAAATTGACATATGGTGCATTTATTTTACATTTTTCATACCTTATGCAGTGATTATTGTGTTATTCTTTTTGTTTTTGTTTAGTTGTCTTTTATCCAAAGTTAGTAAAATCCTAAATCATTTTACTGCTGTGTATATTATATAAATGAAATTATAATAATAAATAAATAAATAATCCAACAACTATTATTACATACGAAATTGTTTATATTCTTTCTAGAAATAGTTTACATAGAACAAAAGTTAATGTTGGAGTCATCCATGATTTCTTGTTGGTAGGTATAATCATGTCATTTACTTTTTTTTTTATTTATTCATATATTCACGACCGAAGCTTTTTACATGTAAAAAAAAGAAGTATTCATACAATACATGCATAAAAAAGGATATTTTTAAAAAAAAAGACACAATGCAAGAGTACAATTAAATAAAAGAATAACGTTAACTTAAGTAAAAAATTCAAAATTTTTATTTTATTTAATTTGGTCAAGAGATTCACATTATGATATTACTTAAATTCATATATTGCGATATTATGTAGGTTTCTGAGAAACTGCGCCACCTCTTATTTAGGTCATGTTATTTATTTATTCATTCTTTACTGTTTATTGACTGTAAATAATTTTATAAATAAATATTTTCATATTAAATACAATCAACATACCTACAGAATTCAAACGCTTTATATCGAAAGTATACACTAATTACATGTCTCATTGTTCATATGTAAATACAACTATAAGGAGTTTTTTTTTTCACATTGCTGAGATATTTATTATGTGTAGCAGCTAAATCAAAATATTTGATTACTTTAGACACGTCATGCCAATTATCAAAGGTGGTATGAAAAAAATAATATTGTAGAAATGGGCAAACACACAAACTAAATTGTATATGTTTGATTACAAAGAGCAAAGTCTTTAACTCGATGTATTTCGCTTCCGGTAGAAATTGATTTCAAATCCGTTTGTGTTTTTTTCTGAAGAGTTAATAACCTAAAAGCAAACCAGTTCTGCTTTTAGTATAAATGATACAAAGCTTTCATAAATCTAATGTTTTTTGGCTTATCCAATAGTACTTCGTTTCTGGCGAAGCTTTTTATAAAACAATGATAGCTTTATTTTTAAATGGTAACATAAATGACCCAACAATACTAATGAATTAACCATTTTACTAATTTTATGAAAAATTATTTCTTTTTGTGGATTCTGTTAAATCGTACTACTTTCTTACTGTAAGTTAAAAGGGTTTTGTGTTATTAAAATTTGAAGCATAAATACAGACATATATTATTCAAGACGGACTGAAAACTTATATTTATTCTCATTCTAGAATTCAATTCCCTGTACGCTATACGTGACCGTCCTTTCGAGTATAGTCGACAAAATCATAGTACGTGATTCTCGAACAACATCCACCAACATCGTCTGACTGATAGACAAAGGAGAAATATAAAAACCTGAAATATAAAACGAATGACGATAATCCTACCGATTACTTTTTTCTGCATTTGTTTGTATCAAGTACCATTGATAAATCCTACCAAAATATGGGTCGCGTACATACTTTAGTCTTCTTTTCGTGATATTATTGAATAAAAGCCTCCCTTTTGGACTTCCACAATCCTCTGTTGAAGTGCTTTATATTATGTACTTACGGTAAAAGTGATTAACTGCTATTTCTCAAAAGACAACACTCCAGGTTCATACAAAAAAAGCAACAAATCATAACTGCTACACGTATTTTTGTTTGAATTTAACATTATTTTACCTATGTCTACAAGTTGTGTAGCCAGTCAATTTGTAAAATTTAATAATAATACAATCAGGTACTCTTTACATAAAAATAGAATATTCAGAATACTTGGCATGACTCATCGTTGATTTTACAGACATTTAAATATTTTTATTAAATAAAATATATTATTGAGCACTGTTTAATCTCCACTTTGTTAGGTTAGATACCGAACGTTTTCGCCTATACTTGTAGGCATCTTCAGGGAAACTGAAATCTAAAAATTGTGAGAGCTGTTGTTCATGTGGTGAGAAGGTTGCAGGTAGTGGGAGGGGTAGGTAATGGTAGAACAACAGCTCTCATAATTTTTAGATTTCAGTTTCCCTGAAGATGCCTACAAGTATAGGCGAAAACGTTCGGTATTTAACCTAACAAAGTGGAGATTAAACAGTGCTCAATAATATATTTTTATATTCTATTTAATAAAATTAAAAATGGATTTCCACAGCGTAAACACAAAAACTCTTGAATTATTTCAGACATTCGTTATTAAAAGTTACAATATTTTTAAATTTGAAAAATAATTTACTCCGATAAAAAATATGTACCTCTCTCTTTTATATAAGTTTTCGAGTGTCCTGTAAAAGGCAGGTAGGTATTCGAAAAACCTTACGTATAAAACAATTAATACCTATTTACCCTTCAGCGATGAGGCATGCCACCCATCCTGAATGAACTATATTTTATTAGCAAGGCAAGGACGAGATGCATATGCATATTACGTGCAGATGGTCTGCCGATTACCCCACTTGTGAGATATGCTAGAATGGTATAGTATATACATATAGAGGGACATGAACTGTGGCTCATACGTAGAGCTGAAAAGACTGGCTGAGAATAGAGACGAATGGAGAAGAAAAACCAAACTCGTTGCAAACCAATCCAATGGATTGTAACTTATTATTGTTACTTATGATTGTGGCTGTCGCGGGCGAACTCGTTTTTTTTTCGTCTTTGTGTTGTCCTGTCTCCCTTGGTGGAGAGTATTAGGTCTGGTTGGGATGTCCCTTGGGGAGGGAAGCGTTTCTGCAACAGCCCCGGTAACGGCGACCCTCGGGTTCGCCGGCCTGAATAACCTAGGAAAAGTCTCTGGACACCTCAACTCAGCTTTTGTTCCAGAATATTATGCAATTATTTTGTAACTATATTACGCACTTTTACTTATTATTATTTTGTAACTTTTGTAACCTAGGTTAAGATAACTTGTTTATTTGTTTCCTTTTTTTGTATAGATATATGTATTATTACTATGTTTGCTTCTCTCGTATAAAGGTACATCGAAGGAGTTTAGTCAAAAGATTTCACACGGAGGTTTTGGCGGTTTGGTGGTTTGGCCGGCCAGCCCTTCAGGCTGCCCACTATGGCGCCTCCGGTGTGGACAAGATTTGTTAAGTGTAGTATTTCGGATAAATGGAAGTCCCCAGACTTCTGCGGTATCCGGGTGGACGGTGGGTCCTTCAATGTATGTAACTTATTATATATATATATTAGTATTTCTATCAACGTTATGATCCAACTACGTATTTTTTTTACTAATGATTGAAAACTGTTAATGATAATAATTTTGTAATTTAATATAATCTTAATATAGTGTGGCGGTGTGATTAATGAATTACTGAGAGAGACTGTGAACATGTAGGCATTTTAAGACGACCGGAATATACTAACATCACTGACATGTCTTTGCCTTTATATCTGCATCTAATTTATTGTTTTTGTCTATTTAGTAGTTTACTATAAAAGAAAAATACTTTTGCAAATTCATCAAATATTTAGTGAAATAATAATACCTATTATATATTTTAATTTAGATACCAAACTAGTCTATCAATACAATGTATAACTATGTATTCTGTGATAACATGTCATGTTATCATAGAATCTCCCGGAATCAGTTAGCAAATATATAGATACTACTATATCTACTATATTCTCACGCCGTGTCTTAGGTGGGGTAGGCAGAGAGAATGGAACGCCATATAGATTTATCCTTACATACTTCTTTCGCTTCCTCTACATTCGTCCAGTTTCTCATACATGCACGCCGATTTCTCTTACTCAACACGCGGCCGTCCTTGACAAATTGGTCCACGTGGTTTTTGAAACATCCTCTTCGCCATCCTTTCATCATATATTTAAAATTCTGAATTTTTTCTAGAATTTTGAAAGTAATTCTTTGACGAAGTGAGAGAATTATAATTGAAGAACCACTGCCATAGATATCTACTTATAAGAATTGTACGATATTTCTTTGTCAGCAGTATTAGGATCCGTATTGTTGCCTCCTCTTCCTCACACCCTCGTGTCACTCTACAACTCTTCATCACAGAGACTGAATGCCTCTAGAAATATTCATTTCTTTCATCATCGCTTTGTCTATGTATTTACTACCTCTTTTCCTATATACTGTCATTACCATCGTGCAAGACTTGACAATCTTTGAATAAAGAGTTGCTCGTCCAGTCCATCATCCATTTTTTTGAAAAATAAAAAAAATATATATATCAGGGAAGGTATATAATATTCGTTTACATTTTTTCATTAAGACAGTCCAAACCAGAGACATTTGTCCAAAACTATGTATAAAAGGAGGCTGAAGTTTTAGGTAAGTGTTATTATTATTTTTATTATTAGACAATATTAAAGTATCGTTTACGTGCCGAAGAACCTCAAGGAAACAGTACAATTCATAAATTTTAGGACATTACATCCACGTCATATTATAAATATAGATAAATACATAGATAAATGAGAAATCTTGGATACATAAAGGTATCCACGTCAGAAGTTCCATACTACATTGAGTTACAAATATTTTAGATACAATATGTATATTATGTCAAACAGAATACAATATTCAAAGTCAAGAATGTAAAACAGAATGCAATATTTAAAAGTAATTGGTAAAATAAATTTTTTTTAGGTCCCTTCTGAATGTCTTAAGATCTGCAGCTTGCCTGAGCTCAAGAGGTAATCCATTCCAGAGGTTGGGTCCCGCCACAGAAAAGGCTCTATCCCCGTAATTTTTAAAAATTTTCCTCTGCGGAGCTACCAACTCTTATCTTGTGAATACATATTTCAAAATTACTGTACACCAACTAGAACCATAATAATGATAATAAAAATAACATATCATGGATTTTTGATACTGTTGGCCGATAAAAATTCTACTTAAATTATGTTCTTGAAAGACAAGAAGTGGGCTTAAGCCTTAAACCAGCATAAATGCTGATCTGAACACTTGATCTGTTTGTTTCTAAATGAAAATTTCACAACTTTTTCGTTGTGCAAATGAAGTGTCTGTTATGCAAATCTTAAGATTTTCACAAAGGTAGGTACACAGATATGAAAAATTTAGACAAAATGTACAAACCACGTTTTCAGCATGTTGCGTGTCAAAACATTCACTGAGTGATTCACGTGCGGCTTCATAATGAGAGGAACAATTAAATAATTTATTAGCTTATTTAAAGTAAAATAAAATTCACTTAAACTTTAATTATAGAGATTGACAGTACCGTAGGCAGTACCGAAGAAAATGAAAGAATTTAAATTTTAAATATTGCAGTAGATACAAAGTTTCAAGAAAAAAAAATTTTAAGATAAGTACAAATGTGAAATTCTTGTTAATTTGTTGAAAATATATTCATAACACAAAACGTTTACAAATCATTCCAGTGAAATATAAAAAACTCAAAAAGGAAATATCAATTCGAACATAACACGGGTTTTTAAAGTAGCTTACAGAGCTTACCAACAGCTATAATACATTTATGGCTACAAGCAGATTGAAAAGCACGTTTTAAAAAAGCTTCTGACATTATATTACTTCTAAGAATCACTATACAAAACATTTTTTTTACAGTGAACTTACGATGGAGATTTCACGTTTTATGTTAACTACTCTGTCTGTCTCAGAATGCATAACAATTTTAAATAAGTACAAGGTATATATTATTACATTATGCATTGGATACCGTGCAAAAGCTTTTAAGACCATATCTTCTTCACTTAATCGTAGTTATATTTTTTAATAATATTTTATATTTTGTCCACTCTCCAGCAATTAGGTTAAATAACTGTCAAGCTGGCAGTGGAATATTTTATTGAAATAAAATATTATAAAAAATAACCGAAGTTTAATTTTAATAATTGACACGTTTCCAAATGAGTTGACAAAACATTCAAACAATTGTATGTTTCGGATCTGATTTAATCAAGTGTTCGGATTGTTTTGCGAAAGCATTCTGATTGAATACATTTGTGGCGACTAGCCACGCACCTACCCAATTTCATTTCTTACAATGAAATAATTTTCAAATGATTCTATATTCTATGCATGCTTCTAGAACAAAACAAAATAGCACAACACACTCAGCTGCTAACCATCTGCCATACAACATTATTATCCTACATTTTTAATAATCACTTTTATAATCTTTATTCAATAAATATTCTTCTGCAGAAATTATAATAGTGTATCACTCATATTATAATACATATCTATAGTAGTGATATCCATACATTTATATCGTGTGCGGTGAGTACCAATTTGGATATTTTATGGGTTGCGGTTAATAACATTTTATTTTGAACACGTGATTCAATGATATTCGTTATAACTTGATGGAAATTATTCAATGCTGCATTTTATTAGTATTAAATATATCTTCCCACTGCCGTGTACAGATGGCAGGATGCGAACGTCAATCAACACCAATCATCAAGCATGTGGCCAAATTTTGGAGCATTCGCCGAAGAAATATTCGGAGAATGCCTTCGTTAGCCGTCCACACCGCTTGACACAGCTTGACGAAACTTGATGAACTTTGACTTTGGCCATAGATATACAACAAAATTTGACAGTTATCGTTCGCTACTCCCCCTTCGCTGGCAATCCGCCTATGTACGGATTGGACACCGAACTTTAGGCCGAATGCAAGATGGCGGTGTTTTGAACAGCTGTTTTCATGTGAGTTTTGTGCGTGATTTGTCATGATGACGTTTCGTCCGTTTTATATACCTTGGTAACGGTAGTCCACCCGATTCGAGTGATTTGTATGTTTATAAACCACGGTGTGGAGTAGAAAGTATTGTATTATTACGTCGACATACGTATAGGTTTACGACAAAGTGAAAAAAAGTGATTTTTTTTCGTCTAAACACACAGTTACAAGAGTGGATGTATTGTTTTCAGTTACGGCAATCCACCCCATTCGAGTGATTTGTTAAGACTTAAATATATCTTAGTGTGAAGGTCAGTGGAGTAGTCATCAGATTATGCAGATGACACTAATTTCTTGATGCGGACAGTTGAAAAGACCTTCAAGAACTGCTCCTTAAAATTAACTCCACTGGTGAACGTTTAACATTAATGTGAACAAAACTTAAACGATGGTTTTAAGCTGAGAAAGTCATCCAAATGTCGATCTTGCACAAAAAGGGTGTTGGTATCAAGAAGGTAAAACAGTCTAGTACTTGGGAAGCATCATTACTGTGAAATTGAACCCTGACATTAATTGCAAAATAGAAGTGGCACAAACAGCATTTACTAAAATAATGAAAAACCTTCTTTGTGACTACAATATAAACCTAAAGCTGAGACAAAGAATGGTCAAATGTTATGTATAGTCAGTCTTACTTTACGGTGTATAGGCCTGGACTCCTTAAGTAAATATAATTAACCGCCTTGAAGTGTTTGAAATGTGGATACATCGTACAATGCTAAGAATATCCTGGAACTCTGTAAAACATCATATTTGGGCTATGTGATGAGAGGTAGCAAATACTCCAGCTCGTCATGAAGGGGAAGGTCAAGGGCCGCAGAAGACAGCTCTCCAGCCGGCAAGACACGTGAAGAAGAAGAACCATACATACTCTTACACCTCCTATGGAGAAGCAAGATGCAACGCAGCAATCAATTATAGAGAGGTAAGTTTTTTGTTATTGCAAACACTCTTCTTTATAAAACGCAGTGATAATATACACCAAAATAAGCAACAATTATCACTATTTCCAGTCAACTATTTAAATAACAAGTAGCAATTTTGCTCTATATCTATCCTGGTTGAAAATTACACATCTCTAAATTGTTTTTTATTATCTCCCCAATATAGTAGAAAACCAAATGCAGATATTCTGCTTGCTGGAGAATATCTTCAAATCCAACCACAAAAGTGATCATTTCTTAAATTCATAGTTGTGTCCACCATACATTAACTGTACCTACTATAAGAGTAGACTTAATACAATTAAAGGTCATTGACTGTAAGATAAACAACTTTCTTAATTAACTTTTGAAATGGAAGTCGACTTTCTTGAAAACTAATCCTATCAATAGAGTTGTGTAATCGCTAAATGCCTGTGTTTTGATATTAATAAATTTAACATGAACTTACAGAGCGCAACACTGGCTACATAGCTACTGTAGTGATCTGTTATAATTATTATCATTACAAAAAAGACGGTTCTCTGATGTCATTTTCATGCTCTGTAAACAAACTTGTCATAAATATATTGATGCATTCTTTGATGACTAATAAAATTAACTAATCTTTATTTTGTAGGTCCGCTTGATGTGCTTAACTTCCCATTAAATTTTGCATCTTTAGCAACAGGTGAGTGGATATAATATTTGCTTATATTATCATTGATATAACATGTTAGATCAATGGCTTATATATCATATTTCATGAGTGGAAGAGACAGAATAGGTATTCAACAAACAGATCATTCTTTCCATTTTATTTGAATAAAAGACAATCAGATTGTTGTTAAATCAGAATAAAATTGAAGATATTAATTGTCTCATGTAAAATGTTTTATGAATATTTGTCACTTGCAGAACACTGGAATATAAGTGTACAGAATAAATGGGAGACTAATTTTATTCTAGGGACTCCACTGATGTGTTATGTCATTTATATTTTTGTAAATTATAGTATAACTATGTACTCCAAAAGGAAATCCGACCCCACAAGGAATAGAGTAAATCTTCCACTAAAACATCATGCACGGAACGACACTTTGAAATCACGGATCCACTGTCGTCAACAGGATTGTTCCAGTTTTCCTATCGTAGAATAAATTGTGTATTCAACATATAGCTACTAAGGTATCCTATGGATCTGAAATCCAGTTGTAGACAGATGGGAAAAAAATCAATTTGCTATACCTACCATCTGAGGTTAATTGCCAGATAAGACTAATGAATTTTATTGAGAAAATATTATTTTTGAATCTACATTTTTAGTCATTGTCTTTATATTTCAAACTCTTTATTGTTGTTTCAGTCAAGGTTTCCGAATGCATGAGATCATCAGTTCATACTCACAAACAAAGAACCAACATCGAATGAAACACCTAATGAACTTACAGCATTCTTATATAAAATTGCACACCATGGCATCATTGCTGCATAAAATTTAACACCATGTCATCATAATGTTACAGGCGTAATAAAAATGTGATTATGTGTTATTAAAAGTTTTTCGATTTTTACCCAGTTTTTAATAGCACAAAAGAGCTAGCTAATCTAATTTGTTCAGGCATGTAATATTGAAACTAGATGGTTGACCTAAATATTTTTTAGATATAAACCTTTTCAGATTTGATATTACACTTTAAATATAACACAGTTTACTTTTCACTTAGATTTATTCAAATCTCGAACGCTTTCGTCAATGTTAACAAATTGACGTTTTCAAGAGAACTTTCACATTTCTACGTTAAGTGCTGAAAACATTATTAGCATTTACATATATCAGCCTTAATGAAACTTACTATTTTTATTCAAAGAAAACAAACTTGTCTCCAAGTAAAGATAATATATCCCTATAATTGAACAGAACTACATATATAGTAGATAATATCGTGCCATTACAGCAAAATAGAGTCACGAGACAGATGGTGTCATTTAGTTGTATCATTCCATTCAGGTCTACAGTGTTCAGACAGCGACAGTTTATGTGGATGGCACCTAGACTGATTAACATCATGCCTCTAAAGATTAGGAAAATCACTGTTTTTGTTGAATTTAAAAGAGCATGTTATGGGTGGGTGTCTGATCTGCCAATGGAGAGATTGCAAGATATCTTAGGATTTGTTCCATGATTTGTTTTGTGTTTTAGGTGGGGTGATATACGTGTGTTAGTATGTGGTGTGGTTGAAGGATATGTTGTTGTTTTCTGGTTTAATATGGAGAAATGGTTTGTTTGTGTGTTGTTTTATGTATGGACGGTTTACTGCAGTGTTTTTCTTGTTATGAATGTGATTGTGTAAATATAGGAGATGAATGCTTTTTGTGATTGTGTATAATTATGTTTCTATATGATTGATATGTTTGTGAGATGTTTGCCTTAGTACAGGTTATACCTAGTTGGGCAGCATCAATGAAAATATGTATAAGATTTGTAATTTATTAGTGTAATAAAAAAATAAAACACTGTTTACCTTCACTATGAAAGAAATTCATAATGAAAGTAATCAGTATTTTATTTTTATGTTTAATTCATGTTTGCATGATATTTGAGTTTTGAATATTTTTCTATGTGCCACGCCCAGCAAAATGTTGATCTCCCTCCTTTTTGTATATTTTGTCGAAAAAATATAAATAAAAATAACTTGATTTTAGATAAGGAAACACTATTATAAAAGTTCATTTTAATTTAGGTTGCTAAATAGTATAAATAAATAACTTTGTTCACTTTCACTTGATTGATTTTAGAAGCTTTTCGGACATACGTCCATCTTCAGTAATAAATTGATTATAAAAATAAAATAATAAGTAGTTAAATTATTATTATTATGAAGATGGACATATTATGTAAGCTACTAATATTTATATATTATAATTACTGGATAATTTATATTGCGCCGTTTTCATGTTTCAAATCATCTCAAGGGTGCATTTACACAATTATTTCACATTATAATTAATTCTTTACTATTTTTACAATACAAATTTGGTTAAATATTATTGTCACAATGTTTTATTAGATTTAGTTTGTATGTTTCTATTTTTACAATTTAATATTAATAAATATATTAAATTAGTTGATGTTTAACTATTATTTTGAATTTATAAAAAGAGAAGTTGTAGGTTCAGGCAGCTGCAAGAGCGCCATCTACCCAAACTTATTGTTACGACTACTATTATAATATATATAAATCAATCAATGAAATTAAACATCAATTATTTAATAATCTAAAAAATAATAAGAAAGGAATAAGTTATGTATAAAGAAATATTATTATAGTCCTGAGTATGTATGTAAAATAAAGAATATGAAAACATTTGTATGTAATCTGAACAAGGATTAAATAAATGTATCTAAAAAATAACAATAAAGGAATAAGTTATGTATAAAGAAAATATTATTATAGTCCTGAGTATGTATGTAAAATAAAGAATATGAAAACATTTGTATGTAATCTGAACAAGGATTAAATAAATGTATCTAAAAAATAACAATAAAGGAATAAGTTATGTATAAAGAAAATATTATTATAGTCCTGAGTATGTATGTAAAATAAAGAATATGAAAACATTTGTATGTAATCTGAACAAGGATTAAATAAATGTATCTAAAAAATAACAATAAAGGAATAAGTTATGTATAAAGAAAATATTATTATAGTCCTGAGTATGTATGTAAAATAAAGAATATGAAGACATTTATATGTAATCTGTAAATATTGAACAAGGATTAAATAAATGTATCTATAAAAATAACAATAAAGGAAATACATAGTTATGTATAAAGAAAATATTATTATAGTCCTGAGTATGTATGTAAAATAAAGAATATGGAAACATTTATAGTATAAATGTTTTCATATTTTGTAATCTGTAAATATTGAAGGATTAAATAAATGTTCAACACTGTTCATAAAGATTTATTTTCAAAATATCATTCCTTGAGGGGTGGCAGAAAGGCTTGAATACTGTTTATTCCTATACAACAACATGTATGCAATTCTTCATAAAGGCCCTTCTATTCATTCTACTTGATGTTTAAAACCGAGCGAGTGCTAATTACAACAATAACAATAGATAATCGTCTATATATTGACAATTAGTACTCAAACAATTCTAGTACCACACTGTTACGCAATATATGTCTCAAACTATTACTACCCATTACTTTGTAGCAATGAACATTTCATTCTCTTTCTATTATAAAAAATAGCACATACAGGGTATGTGGCATCGTTCATCATCGAATATCCATTTTTACGATAACACTAAATAATAATAAGGATTAATGTCTAAATAAAATAATCATGAATAATATTGTGTGTTGCCCTGCAAGGATGCCATAATTTTTCTTGAACAGTTATGTTTTCAGCTTTTGATGAATGGTTACAATTCAGCGAGACAGAGTTGGATTTTAAGATCTCTTCAAGTCCTGTTACGAAATTCATCTGCTTCTTAAAGTGCCATGTCAGGTCCCCCCAAAGTTGGAATTCACCCTGGTGTAGGCTTCTCTGTCCTGTGCTAGCGCCGAAACAGCTCATACACAATCTGGATTCCGGTCCACTTGCTGATGTTTCTTAGCCAGAGTCGCCTTCCCACCATATTCATAAGAACTGAAAATTCATAAATATAAAGTTAATAGAAGGATACTCTTCTATTTATTTGCACATATAAAAATATAGTTTTTCTATTGCTACTACTAATCTACCATCACTAAGTAGGGAAGTCAGCTAACTAACAGTATGTTATAATCATTCAAGCTGTCCTCTCTGCGCCAACAAAAAAAGACATTCAGGATGGATGGCAAACCTCATTGCTGAATTCAGGGTGTAAAATGTATTTTTTTTACAAACACTTTTCTTTAACAGGACACTTTATAACTTATGGAAAAGAATGACAAACCTATTCTTTGCCGGGCTCTTCACGGCTTAATTTTATGGCATCTGAAGATAAAAAGAACTATGTCCTTTTAATGTTTTTTTAAAAAAAAAAAGATATATCTGGGTTTGTTATAAACCAAATTATAACCTTTACACCTCTAACACTAAGCTAAAAGCTTGTGCCATGAAAGGGGAGTTTGCTGGCACCTGGGATCGAACCACGGACCGCTTGTTCTGAAGGCCGAGACTCTACCGACGAACTCGAATATAATCGGATGTAATGTTTTCAAAGTAATACTTCATTTGTATTTCAAACAAGGTTATTCAACAACAATCTGCGATTGTCACAGACCTGACTGAAAAATAATTTGACCTATGAATGATTTTCTTTGCACATAAGTGTTGTAATGGAATACTGTGAAAGAATAACATATTATCAATGTGTTCTCTTACCAAATGAATTGATTCGAACCAAAGTATTATTGAGTTGATCAAGTAACATCTTCTCTGGCTTCAGATCTCTTTTGGACAAAATAAAATCTATTGTGGATGTGCTGAAAGTGACATTTGACAGAATATTATTTGATCAGGTGAATGCATCTACAGTGGCGTAGCTAGGGTCATCTGCGCCCGGGGACATGGAACAAAGTCTGCGCCCCTTTCTCGGTGCCCCCAAGAAAATTTTGAAATTTTACGGTTTATATGGTTCATTTTCGAAGCATCAATCTGGTATTTTGAAATAGAATTTATGAAATAGAATACAGACTAATAATTCTCTCTACGATTGTAAACAATTTATTTGAATAAAAATAAAACTATTATTTAACTATTTATTAACAATATAAAAACAGCTTTCGCCTTTACAAACATGCAAAATAAAAGGAAACACAATAAATGTAAAATACTCAACCATAACTTAGTGTACCTACATAAAATGATGCAAAAGAAAAATATTTAGAATTCACAACATGTGAATAAAGTTGCCTGATATGTTGAGACTTTCAAACAAGTATAATTTTTTTTTTACTCTCGAACTTTTTTTTAGATGGCCATTTTTCTAACGTGCCGTGGGTGATTTTTAATGAAAATAGATCTTCAGAAAAATTATTGTATCTTTTTTATTTATTAACATATCGAGATAATTTAAAAAAATATATTTTAAGTACAAAATTTCCTAGTTTAAAAAATATTTTAGTACATCGATATCTATCGAAAAGTTGCTAAATTTTGCTTCAAATATACAACTCCAAAGTAGAAAATTTCTCATTTTCGCATCATTATTTCAGAATGAAAACAACAAATATCATTGTTATTTTTTTATTTACAGAGATATTTTATGTCACTGCCCTCAGAAGCAGTGCAGATGAATTTAAGATAATCCTTCTTTTTCTATAACTATTTAGTCGAACTTTGTACTTGTGAAAAAATGCAAATTTTGGAAACAAATATCTGAAAACGGACTGAATGTTTTCTTTTGAAAATTTTACAACATATTAATCGTATTCTTATTGATAAGTGGCAGGAATCATGTGAGTGATATCAGAGCGGTTTTTGGAATATAGTGTTTTTCCCGCGGACTGTTTTTGTAAAAAGAAATCAATACAAAATTCTTAATATTATTTGTTTGAAACCGTAGCGAAATAATTTTAAAAACATTATATTGAGTAATTATGAGAAGTTGAGAATTGAGAAGTAATAATAATTTTGGTATATATTGATATTTTATTATATATTTTAATAAATACCAAAACTTCATCTCAACGTCATTATTTGTTTTATGAAAAAAGATGATTTTTATACGAAATTTTTAAATAGAAAAGAGTAAGATTTCATTGTTTTTTTTTCGCATAATAAATACTTTATTATAGTACTCTCAGACAAAGAAATATGAAATGTCCAAAAGGAGCGCTCAATTTTTTATGATTGAAATAGTGACACTCTTTCGACCGTTAAATCCATTATTTAAAGTTCTTTATCTGATTTTTTTCAAAAAAATGTGAAAATAATATCTTCTAGTTACAGTTAATAAACCACAGAAGTTATTTGTATGTAGTCCAAGTGGTTTTTAACACTAAACCTACCGACATTTTATGTATACCTATTCCTACCACGAGCGGTCAAATGACCGCTTCAAAAAAATAAATATATATCATTAGTATAGAACTTTTTTTTTTTGCTAATTGGATAGTAAAAACATATTTTTGTTCTATTTAGAAAAGTTTTATGCACATTTATGCATTTTTAGCATATTTTTTTACATATTATAGAATTTACTATTTTGCGTCGCATATTTTCCACATACGTAAGTAATTTTAACTTTTTCACAAATTGACCTAATAATATCTTATTTGATAAGATTTCCGTCCAGATGAATCTATAAATGTATTTGTTCTTGTTTCTGATGAACATTCTTGGCGTAGCTGTGTCTCTTTCTGACATTTGGTCTTCTTGTGCCAACTGAAATAAAAATTATTCCTTCGAAATTTCTTCACCCGTAATTTCCTTATATTACATCCAAGCATTTATCCCGGCTAAATCTAAGATATTGAAAAGTACCTATAAAGGTATTTTTAACATTTAGATTTTACACCATACTTTCTGGCCATTTAAGTTCCCCAAGTGAGGCTGATGGTTCTCTTTCTTTGTCTCTTCCCAAATATGGAGAACCGTTTACTATGTACTTACTCACAACTTATATCGAAAGAGAACCAAAATTTTATACCAAATTTGTCCGATTTATTGGGCAAGTATAGAGTTAATCTACGACGTGCTTTTATTAGGAAATAATTGTTCATCTATGGAGAGACAAATGCTCCTGGGTTATAACAGTTTTGACTGTTTTCGATGAAATGGAACCAAACTTGAGAGATGAAAGCAAACTCATCGTTTTGTAGGCATTAGCTACATTGACTTCTATTGTAAAACCAAACAAATCTCTAAAATGATTTCTATAAATTCAGTTCGGTTTATAGTTGTCGAGGAAAATAACGAACCCCATATCTTATTCCATAAATATGATACTTAGATACATATTTTTAGGCACAAGCTAGACATTTGTTTCAATCGCTTGTTTGTTCATACTAGAGGTCTTCAAACTTTTTTGTTTCACAGACCACTCGCCATATTTTTCGGTTTTGGCTAGAACTAACCATACTTGATATTAATAATTTATACATTTATCAACTTTAAATGCATTTCTGACATCTGGTATAATGTAACTCACATTGAAAGATTGTTCTTCAATAGTGCTTATTCCGATCAGTTCCTTTTTCTAATGACAATTTCTCTTCGTATTAACAACACTCATTTCTGCGATTATGTAAAAAAAATAGGTATTATTTGTATATGTGGATGATTCCATGGAGTGCCAAAAGTAAAATCAAGTCCTGTTTGTATGATATCCATTATCGTTGACCCCCATTTTCTTTTCATAAACCCCCACTTTTTTCCGCCGACATAGACTCTTTGTAGGTATTCTTAGACCTCTTGAAGTCGATATTGATCACTTTGGGAATCATTGGTTAACGCTGTAGATCCACAACTACACCACGGACTTATAAAACTTTTTTCATTTGTACACTTTCCGAAAAATAAAGTAGTTAATAACAGGAATTGTTCAAAAGGTCAAATGACCGCTCGTGGTAGACTAGACATGCAATAAAAAAAAATCAGAAACTAAAAAATAAAAAAAGTTGTGAATATTCAAAAATGGAATATATCCATATTATAGGAAAAGTCAGAAAGTTACATGTCGATACAGCAACGTTATGTACAAGAAATTCTAAACGAAATTTCAAAAACGGTCATTTGACCGCGCTCGGTAGGTTTAGTGTTAAAATATGGTGTTTTGAATTTGTTCATACCGAAATATAGTCTCATTATTACTCAATATAATGTTTTTTTAAATAATTTCGCTACTGTTTCAAACAAAAAAAATTAAGGATTTTGTATTGATTTCTTTTAACAAAAACTGCCCGCGGGAAAAACATTGTATCCCAAAAACCGCTCCGATATCACTCATATAATTCCTGCCACTTATCAATAAGAATAGTATTTATTTACAAAATTTCCATTTTTTCACAAAAGTGCAAAGTTCGACTAGTTATAGAAAAAGAAGGATTATCTTAAATTCATCTGCACTGCTTCTGAGGGCAGTGACATAAAATATCTCTGTAAATGAAAATATCAATGATGATATTTATTGTTTTCATTCTGAAATAATGATGCGATAATGAGAAATTTTCTACTTTGGAGTTGTATATTTGAAGCAAAAATTAGCAATCTTTCGATAGAGATATCAATGATCTAAAATATTTTTAAGACTAGAGAATTTTGTACTTAAAATATATTTTTTTAAATTATAATTATTATTATTGGATCACTTATATTGCGCTGTTTTTGTAATGAAATCACTTCAAGAGCGCATTTACAAGATTATTTGTCACCTCAATTTATTTTTATTAATTTTAAAATACAAATTATCTCGATATGTTAATAAATAAAAAAGATACAATAATTTTTCTGAAGATGTATTTTCATTAAAAATCACCCACGGCACGTTAGAAAAATGGCGGAAAAAAATATATTCGAGAGCAAAAAAATAATGCTTGTTTGAAAGTCTCAACACATCAGGCAATTGACAGGCAAAGTATAAAAACATCGAGCAACAATTTTTACATTTTTTGGTTGCTTTTAAATGGATTGATCCAAATACAAGTAAAATAAAATAAAATTACCGAAAAATTTGCTAGATTTAAAATATTATTTAAAACAACAACTTACTTGCTACATTTCTATGCAATGACAAATTTATATCTTTTCAACTAATGGGAAGTATTATATTTTTTCTTTACACTCGCGTAAAATCCTGTATTCGACTCAAAGATATCCAACCTGAATAATTGTTAAAACCAGAGATGTCTCTTTCAGTTATGAAGAAAAATATTTGAACCTGAACTGATCTTTGTTAAAAAAAGAAAACGCCATCAGCAATCCTGTATTGTGGATACTTCATTTTGTTTAATGCTCAATGGGGGCGCCAAAATCGTGTTTGCCAACTGATTTGCAATAAAGATATTTGTGAAGCTCCAAAATTCAATCTTGCAAAAGTATTTGGGATACGTTAGTTTACATCAAAATAAAATTTAAAAAAAAATAGTTTTCATACTCATTTTGGCGCCCCCTAATGTGGCGCCCGGGGACATATGTCCCCCCCTGCCCCCCCCTAGCTACGCCACTGTGCATCTAAGCTTCGGTTATTGTTATGTAGACATGTTGTATTTTACCCGGAGAGTAGGAATTTGTGTTTTTCTTAAGCACACAATTAATTAGCATTTTTGAATGCGTTTGACATCACAATACTCAAATTTTTACAGTTAACTGATTTGTAGGTTAAGTTAGAGTAAGTTTGGTGCTATTTTATACATTACCATATCATTTCTTGGGTGAAAACTAAATAATTACGTGAATATAAGTAGGAAATTAGTTAACCTTATTTTGAGTGTCACTTTCCATGGACACGTTATTTTGACATATTGTTTATTGTTTTAATAATGAAACAGTACTAAACATTGTTGAACTTGGTTTATTAAAAGCCACTTACCAGTTTTAGTTTTTAAACTAATAAACTGATTAAACAGAAAAAAACTTTCGCGGTAACGTAACTGACAGCTGACAAGCATAACAAAACAATCATAAGTTAATAACCATAGAGAATAATTTTTTTCTTTTTCTTCTTTTTTTATTAACTTGGCTATTCAGTAGGTTTTAAAATTAATACTTATTCCAAAATATATAAAAAAAAAATATATGAAATCGTAGAAAATCTCATAGCAAAACATCTTTCGGAATAAATTTGAATCACATAAGACTGCGTCGACTTTTTTTGATAATTTTAATGTAGATAGCAGTAATTTACTTAAAAGAAAACTTGTTGATATTTTAAACACAAAATTTATTATTTACATTTTTCGTTCACATTCCATATAAAATTTTAGTACATTATATATAAAATGTATATAAAATTATACCTCGGTTTTCTTAAAGAATATTTTCTCGCAGTACCTTTTTTTACAACATAACGGGTATTTGCACCGATTATTGTTTTACTACCGGATACCGTTGCCGTATTTTCAAAATGCTATAGGAATTTGAAATATTTCAAAATCTTCTCGGTTTTCTTAAATATTATTCACTCGAATCATAGATTAAATATCGGGTATTTTTACCGGAATTTCGATACTTTATCTACCGAATACCGACCAAGCTGTTTTGGGTTCATTAAAATACTAAAACATACCAAACTAACTCTATTAAAATCTACCAAAGAATTAAAAACTACTAAACCCTGTTGCCAATGCCTCGAAAACTACCTAAAAAGCAAGAAACTACCAAATCTATTCACGCTGATGACATTATTCACGTGGATGTAAATGATTTTAAGTGTTACCGGTGTGATAAATACATTCACGTCATATTTTTACGTTTGATTGATCGTAAGTTCGGTTAGAGATTTTATATAAGTATATTTTTGATTCTTTGGATGGTTACAGCTATTTTTTATGGTTTCATTAAAAAATTCTAGCCACAATTTTATCATCTATTAAATTGGTGAATTCATTTTCATTTAATTTTTGTTTAACTTTGATTTATTTATTTAATGTGTACTGTATTCATCATATTTTCGCCATTCGTGTGTCAATATCCACTTCGATGAAGCATATTTGTAATTGTTATTATTATTATTTGGATGATTTATAAAGCGCCGTTTTGTGAAAAAAAATCCACCTCAAGGGCGCTCTTTGCTAACTAAGGTTGTGCTTGAATTATTCCGTGAGATTTCTTGAATAGATAAGTTTTCAGTTGGTTCTTGAAACGAGATATGTTTTGCGTTTCTCTGATCGTTTGTGGAAGCCTGTTCCAGACTACAGGCGCAGATATTGCAAAAGCACGCTCCACGTACACTGGTTTCGATACAGTACTGGTCACTTCCAATTTAGTTGTAATATCTTGACAAGACCTATGTAATTGTGTTGTCTGTCTATGACTTAACGCCTGTCTACCACAGAGTAATGAATCAAATGCGTACGAAAAATGTAAAAAAGTAATTTAATTCTATTGAGATAGACCGAATTTCGACGGATTATTATTTTCCACGTGATATAATAGTATCTAAAATTAATTTGAAATTTCATAAATTGTATGTGAGATGGACTTCATTGCCTAGAATCTTTTACTGAGGTATATAAATATAAAAACAAAAATAAAAGCAGGATTTAACCATAAAAATCATAGCAATTATTTTATAAAAATCAAGTTATGATCGATGGCTTGATTTTTTTATGAGGTAGATTTTTTCATGCAAGCAACACTTTATCACAGTTTGAATACGATATGCATCTATGGTTATGTTACACAGAATCTTCGCCGAAAGTTCCGCATCAATCCGCATGAGAATTTGTATGTACCTTCTGAAGGATTCGGCCTTGATTGCCAATCATTCGTTTTGCTGGTCAATCATATGATTGACAATCATTCGGCGTTCGCATCCTGCCATCTGTACACGGCACAACAAGTGTTAATGATCTATTTATTTGTTGTAATCGAGCTTTCTGACAAAATATATATAGCTTGCTGAAGCAGGTTATGGCTTCCGTTTTTTTATCTAGGTACTTTTATTACTAATGATGTGAGAGACAAGTCAATTATTTTTATGTTTTGAATGATTATGTACCTATGTAATATTTTAAAGTTTATCTGTAGGTATATCGATAAAGGCAATAACCATGTGTTGTTTTATAAAAAATGGCATCACGGCTTTTCTCGCAAATGGGGTAACATCAGATCGCTGCATGTAATAAAAATACAAGTCTACCCGACACTTATGACATTTAGGATGGATAGCATAGTCATTTAAATAAAAGTTCCAAGACCCACCAATTTATTAATTCTTTAGGTGACTAGGTTAAATATTTTTTAATATGTTATATCTAATGTTAAAGAGTCGTTTTTCTTATACATTTGTTTAACGAGAGATATTTTTTATTCTACCGAGTGTGATTTAAAATCACGATCTGTCTGTAGTCTGAGGCGGAGTAGAAATGCACGTGCTTTTCTCTGTATTATTGCAATTAGTCTTCTGAAGACGCAAAGAACAGAGAGCACAAGAGACTTTCTATATACCATAGCAGAGAAAGGAGTATGTAGGTGTGCTCCAACCACCTCTCCTCCCCACCCCCAAGTGGTTATCTTTGACATAATAATAAATATATGTGAATGGTATTATTCAACAATGTGTCAAGCCTCCAAAAAAAATTTCATAGATACATTAGTAAGTAGCCTCCTAACATAACACTACAGGAAAAAACAATTCTATTTATACTCTTCAATTAACACATAATAAAAATATAAACATTCCTACAACTTGACAAATAATAAGTTTACTTAGCAGGTAAAACTATAACCAGTTTGCTGCAATGTATCTATTTTTAAAAATTTAATCCACGTGGTCAAGCCACATAGCTCTCGGAGCCGGGCTTTCTAACACCTTTTCTTTCAGATGATTAGAAAACTAGGTTTTAATTTTTTTATTAACCGTTGTATAAATCAGAAGTCAACAGAGTTATTTATGAGTGTATTATTTTTTACAATGTTAATTTTTTAGTTTTAAATAAATAAATAAATAATAATTACATTGATTGTATCGGCATTAACTTTGTAACACTTCATTTAAATTATGAAATAAAATAAATATTTATTATTATTGTTTTATGTTACTGTTGAGTAAGACTAACGAACAACCGATTTCGCGGACGCTGAGTTCGCATCATCAACTTTTATATTTGTTTTTGTTTAATTTAGTATAGATCAGCACCTGATAATAATAAATATTTATTTTATTTTATTTCATAAAATAAATAATATTTTAAAAGAAAATTGCTCAAAATAGCAATACCCAACGTACCATTATTGCAATGGTAATTATGAAAAAATATTTTTACAATATTAATCCTATAAAAATTATGATAGGTATCTCATTTATAAATGTTCAAAATATTATATTAATACATTCTGAATGTCTTATACTATTTATATTTTTTAATGATGTGGCTTGACACATTGTTACATAGCGCTATCCATATAATGATATATCTCTTAAGTTTCCTTGTTTCATAATAACTCTACACAATATATAAAGTTACATATGTATATGTATTAATGATTATTATTATTATTATTATTTCTTTCTACATTCTCATAATTTCACAACAGAAAACGTTTCATTTGGAAACAAAGCCTATCAAAATGTTATTCTGAGAATCGACGTCTTGTGAAACTTTTGAAGAACATGCAATTATAATAAGTTAAAATAATTATTATTTTAACTTTAGGTTACAATATCATCAAGGGCAAGTATGTACTTGAGCTGTGGCAACGATAAAAGTGTTAAGTAACTTAAGAGTTAGAATGATGACTATGTAGTTTTGATTTTATTTCATAAGTAGTTTTTTTATCATATTGTTGTTATGTCGTATTAATTTCACTTCATTTTGATTTATGTGTTTCCTGTTCGAAAATCGAAAAGTTATTTATTTATTTATTTATTTATTTATTTATTTTATTTACAAAACAGATTTTAAAAGATAAGTCACTAATGTCTACCTAACTGGGCATGAGCCCGTACCAAGGTAGACTTATTACAATTACAATTCTCATTTCAATTAATCGTATTGTGATATAGTTGATTTTTTAATGATGTTGTTTTTTTTACTAAGTATTTATTTTTATTTCATATTGTTACATAATATAATCGTTTAAATGTTGTTTATTTATATATGTGCTTGTTTTACAAATTATTTTATTAATACTGTATTCTCTGGTTACTGTTTCATCTTCGACACCATAATCAATGACACGACATTGTTATGTCTATTTCTTCTTCTTCGCACTAGCCTTTATCCCATTTACTTGAGGTCGGCTCTCCTAGTCCTCATCTTCCAAGTTATCCGGTCCCCTGCATCCTACGAGCACAACTTTGCCTCCTTCAGGTCCCTGGCAATTGTAGACATCCATTGTTATGTCTATGTATGTTTTTATATTTATGTAAACATGTAAAGTGTTATTGCCCTAAATATTTGAATAAATAAATAATGTCAAACTTTCGTTTAAAAACTTTCACTAAATTAAGTATGTAAGATGGGGGGGGGGTTCATAATGATTTTTTGTAGAACTAGTTCATCCCCGATATTATTTTCTCACATTCTTAATATTTTTTAAAATTAGGTAAATAATTTACCCAATTGAGTCACCGATAAGGACACTTGAAAGCTTACAGAAAAGAGAGGGAGATCTATTCTTCACCTGTGATTCCACAGGGTTAATTAATTAAGTGATAGAAAACAGTATTTCTTGTTTTACTATTTTCTATCGATTTGCAAAAAAACTTAACTCTTATAATTATAACACTGAAAAAATCATATAAATAATATACTTACATAATAGTTTATTTTTAATGACAAATTATAATTATGTGCAGTCCACGGTGTAAATAGAAGTACCTACATAAAAAGTTGCATATTCAAAGGAGTTTTATGTCTGGGCGCTACTCTTTAGATGAATAGTGAATCCAACAAAATGACATGAGAGGTGACTAGCTGTGATCTGGTCTAGTACATACTATTATACGTAATACTAACTGCAGACGTTAGATATTTTCACTTATAATAGTGTATATTTTATTTATTTTATTACACTAATAAATTACAAATCTTATACATATTTTCATTGATGCTGCCCAACTAGGTATAACCTGTACTAGGGCAAACATCTCACAAACATATCAATCATATAGAAACATATACAGTCACAAAAAGCATTCATCTCCTATATTAACACAATCACATTCATAACAAGAAAAAAACTGCTGTAAACCGTCCATACATGAAACAACATACAAACAAATCATTTCTCCATAAAAACCAGAAAAAAACAACATATGTATCTCTTAACTACACACATCACAAATCCCACACCACATACTAACACACGTAAAACCCAAAACATGCTAAACTTTTATTCCTTCAGATTTGCTATGCGTTCCTAGACTGCTTTCAGTAGAACAGCAACCAATATAACGAATTTGTGTCAAACATAAATGACTTTACACACATTGACTTACATGGTATAAACTAGTAACGCGGTACCCACTAATTTTACCTAAAAACATGTTCCAAAATTAATAATGGTATGCTGTTTCAATCACAACATTAAGATTATTTATTTATTATTATTTGGATGATTTGTAAAGCGCCGTTTTGTGAAAAAAAAAATCCACCTCAAGGGCGCTCTTTACTAACTAAGGTTGTGCTTGGATTATTCCGTGAGATTTCTTGAATAGATAAGTCTTCAGTTGGTTCTTGAAACGAGATATGTCCTGCGTTTCTCTGATCATTTGTGGAAGCCTGTTCCAGACTACAGGTGCCGATAAGATGCTTAAATTGTATATTTCCTACTTATACGTAGGTAAGTATTGGACATCCTAGATACTTGACGAGCCATAAAAGAACCCCTGCAAAAAAAAAACAATGTCCCTCAAGTCTTGCAACACCAATGTATTTGGATGCAAAATTTGTTTGGGTGCATTTCCAATTTTTCCTTGAAATTTCTAATCTAAACAATATAGGTTGATATTTACACCACAATTCTTTTTTTCAGATAAAGAACTACTGAAACCTTAGTAATTTTATAGAATTCTTGTTTTTTCATCAAACCTACTGTGAAATGAATATTGGATGTACTTATATTTAATTTTGGTTTCTGGGTCTGGGCCTACCACTAGGGCACCACCCAGATACTCAAACTTCCTTCTCAGTTTAAGGCGTGCTCCTGTGTGATTTTATCAACTGGATACCATAATCTTTGTTTTGCTCACATTCATAGTAAGTCTCAGTTCATGCCAGCATTATTTATTTAGTTTAAGAGCGTTTGTAAGTCTTCAATGCCATTATGCTACCAACCAAAATATGTAACTGTGTCGCCGGCGTATCTGACGTTGTTGATACGAAAATTCGAGACATTATAATTTAACCCTTTAAAGTCTAGAGGAAGTATACTTCCCAATAATATAATCAGGATTTCCGAGAATTTCAATCACAAATATTATTAATAATTTGCCGCAATATTTATTAAAATTGGCTGCCCTACTTGCGGGAGGTGCCATGATGGCATATTAATATTATAAAAAATAAGTAGAAGTATGAATAGAAGTATTAAAAATAAATAAAAAACAAACAAAAGGTTTTAATTCTACAATTTATCAAATTGTTAAGTGACCTGATTTCGCTACCCGTCCATGAGACGTAACAAAGGTATTCATTCGAATATTTCTTCGGAGAATGCTCCGAATTGTCGCCGTAAGATTAAGATTTTTGCTTGATGATTGACGTTCGCATCCAGCTGTGTGGACGCCGCCAATTGCGACACATAATCAATGGTTAAGAAGGTATTTATTTAAACTATAGAAATATTATTTTCGATTTTATTGGCTTTCACAATGTGATATTTACGCGACAAGATTATGTGACGAATTTTCAATCTGCTCATTAATAACATTTACTTGTCGATACCGATTGTGGATTTATTATATTATAAGTGATTATTAAACAAAGTGGAAAATTCGTCATACAATCATTTAAAAATATTGTCTTAATCTCAGGGTATAATAAATGTACAGAGAATAGAAGAGACGATAAAACAATAATAATAATTATTATTGTTGCAGACCTAATAAATTTCTTCAGTAGGTAATACCATCACTAGACTTTATACATGTTATTTACATAAGTGCCTTAGGTCTGCTTACGTCATCTTCTTGGGATCGTGATAGAGGGAGAACGAGGATCTTCTCTTAAATACAACACGCTTTAGCCTCAATAAACAGAGAGACAATAAGGCCAATACAATGAAAATCGTTATGACAATGAAGCAAATGATATCTAGGAAGTAATATTGGAAGGCACTCAAAAACTGGTGTTTGTGTTTAAGATGAGGAGCTCCGTTATGTCTTATTGTGTACTCTATCCACCACATCACATTCTCCATACTGGAAATGGGATCATCTTGCATCAGTTCGGACACATGAGCCAGTCGATCCTTGTACCTGGAACGCAATATCGACCATTAATAAAAATAAAATATAAGCGTTTTCTTGATAACGTCAAGTTACCGCAACGAAAGCGCTCGATATATAGGTATATACATGTATATTATCAAAGTGAAAAATAAACAGAGTTATTTGTAACAAAATACAAATATCTTATAGTGTTACTAGTTACTTAATAATAGTGACAAAGTTTCTACATGTGAACACGCTACTTGTAATCGGCTTAGTTGCTTAATGGACATTACTTGTTATACATAATAGGTTGTGTTTGAAAAGACATCGCATGTCGAAACCTTGGTCAATTTAATAGAGTAAATAGTGTTGAACACTTAATTTTTTTTATTGCGCGTACAGTTTTTTTATAGTACGATCCGCAGCTCATATCTTCACACAAATCTTCAAGGTATTCTCGCTATTAACGCTCCCTGTGATTTATCTAGGATTTTTAAAAGCATTTCTAATTGGAATTATCCGGTATATATTTACTTTTATTAAATTTGATTTCACATTCAATATCAAAGCAAACCCAAAATATTTTCATTTTGCCAAATCATCACATTAAGAGTTGTTACATTAGGTATGTACCAACTTGTATCAAATTTAAAGGAAATATACCTACTATAAAGGTTATAAACCCGAACAAACCAATTAATATTCCAATGTTCTGGTCTCAAAACAATACCACTTTACATAATTCTATTCTCTCTTGAGATTATAATAAGGATAAATCTCTCAATATGATACTATTTTATCTTGATACATTATTATAAAGATTTTATTACACTAACAACATAATATTATCTTATAGCCCTTTACATTCAATAACATGAGAATGCTAATTTATGATGACAACTTGGAACTAAACTTCATCAGAGAGTGATCAAGTGATATGTTTGGTCACTTTAACTATAGAGCACAAAAGTGTGGAGAAGAATACTATGCTTTCCTTGGACAAACCTAGTATCCAATACGTAAAAAACTTCTGAAGTGTGTACAATCTCGAAAGACTTCGTATATACACATTTGGAAATGTCAAAAGAATCAATTACTTCAACTTATAATACAAGACAAGATTTAGAGTGAACGAGAAGTGGGCAGAAGGCATATCTCATGGCTGCGCTACATTCTATGCGCATTCTGCGCTATATTCTTCTCAAGACCATAATTTATTACACATACTGTAATTAAATAATAAATTTACCATAAACAAAACCAAATATTGTCGGATACCAAAAGAAAATAAAAGTAAAATAAAATTAACTCATCAATATTGAATTTAAAAGTTTCCCTTCCTTTTCGTTTTTACTTTGAAGTCAAAGTACGTTTACCTTGTCATAAAATCAGTGAACGTGTTATATCTACCGCAGTGAAATAAAAAAAGTCTTATTAAACTTTATATACCTACTTAATTTTTTCGTTATTTCAGTATTCCATGCGCAATTTTTTTCAAGAAGTTTCCAAGTTTGTTATATTTATTTTAAGAATTTGTATATAAAAATCAACAACCAATATAAAAAAAAATGTAAAAAAAATACCAAATAAAAAAGTATTAACAATATGAGCTTCCAAGAACAGCACATAAACACTTTTACAAGGATAGGTGTTCAATATTCCCAGATACCTACTCAGATAGTTTGCCAAAATGGGGTATCTGGGATTACAGCCATCCCCCAGCTCAAGATCTACCGACCAAAAATTTTAATGTTTTCATTAAAAATCCGCATCTTGATCCTAACATTATTGTATAGGTTAATAGTTTGACTTACGTTTGATTGTTAACCACGTCCTCAATAGCCATCTTTAATCCTTTCTTTGTCAGCCTATTGAAATCCAGTTGGACTCCCAGTCCCAATTCCGCCACTTTAGCTGTATTGTACTTGTGCTCCCCGTAAATCGGGATGCCAACCATAGGCACTTGGTAATGGATGGCCTCATCTATAGCTTGTCTACCTCCGGCTGTGATGAACGCCAAAACTTTTGTGTTGGCTAATAGCAAAACAAACAGAAACAATATTAAATAAGATTAATAATTCAAACATTGTATATTTCTGATAATTATTTTATTATGTTAAAACTTTTTCAGAACTATTCATTCCATTTTTATTAATAAGGAACGTAAATATAAACATTTTAATTTTAATTTACCAATTTAAATCTTAAATAACTACAAAACATTAATTAATAACCTATGTCCACGTGTAGTCTGGGAAACAAATTAATAGAAAATTTCGTTTTACTAGATTAGTATATGTTTCGAAACAACATCTACATACTCGTACGCACATTGTTATTTAAAACACAAATCAGCTATTATATTTCTCGATAATTTTTATAGTTTACATTTATGTATATTTAATGCTGGAAACATTGTTATGCACATTGTTATTTAAAACACAAATCAGCTATTATATTTCTCGATAATTTTTATAGTTTACATTTATGTATATTTAATGCTGGAAACATTGTTATGCACATTGTTATTTAAAACACAAATCAGCTATTATATTTCTCGATAATTTTTATAGTTTACATTTATGTATATTTAATGCTGGAAACATTGTTATGCACATTGTTATTTAAAACACAAATCAGCTATTATATTTCTCGATAATTTTTATAGTTTATATTTATGTATATTTAATGCTGGAAATTTATGATTTAATTTTATTTTAGTTGGGTGTACTTATTGATTTTAAACTTGATTTTTTATCCACATTCCAAATTTATTGAAGAATTTTTATGTCATTTTACTAATTTATTGATTGAGTTGACGTTTTTTTTTTTATTTTAAAACTACATATTAATTTATGGAAAAAACCGCAAACTGTTTTAGTATTTCCATTAAAAAGGCATATTTTTCGTTGCCTGATCAACCAACATAGTTTTGAATTTATTAATTTACAAGCGTATGTAACCCGGCATCGCTCGGGTTTAATTAAATAGAAAACCTTGCAAATACATGGGTTAAAACAACAAAATCTTATTGAAAAAAAAAACGGAGTAAGCACTTACGTGGATAAAAGAAGTAAAAAGCTCTTCCCAATGAGAAAACTTAATTTTTGACTCCCTACATGCCCATAGCTTAGTAACAATAAATAGGTAGGTACCTACATCATAAAAAGCATTGCAAATCTCTAAATGAAAAATCTTGAAGTTTGATACCTCACATGCCCATACTTAGGTAAAAAAAATAGGTAGGTACCTACATCGAAAAAAGTGCTGAAAAACTCTTCCCAATGAAAAATCATGAAGTTTGATACCTCACATGCCCATACTTAGGTAAAAAAAATAGGTAGGTACCTACATCGAAAAAAGTGCTGAAAAACTCTTCCCAATGAAAAATCATGAAGTTTGATACCTCACATGCCCATACTTAGGTAAAAAAAAATAGGTAGGTACCTACATCGAAAAAAGTGCTGAAAAACTCTTCCCAATGAAAAATCATGAAGTTTGATACCTCACATGCCCATATTTAGTTAAAAAAAATAGGTAGGTGCCAACATCGAAAAAAGTGCTAAAAACCTCTTCCCATTGAAAAATCTTGAAGTTTGACACCTCAGATGTTCACATTTATGTAAAAAAATAATAAGTAGGCACCTACATGGAAAAAAAAGTACTAACAACCTCGTCCCGATGAAAAAGCTTGAAGTTAAGAAATTCCACATATTGGTAGGTGAAAAATATGTGAGCTCGACACCTCGAAAGCTCATATTTTATTTAGAAAAATAGGCGGGTACCTACGTGCAAAAACTACTAAAAACCTCATCTTAATGTAAAAACTCGAAGATTGTCATCCCAAATTTCTATAAGAAAAAAGGGTAAACATCCCTTTTCGTGAAAAAATTGTAGTCACATAAATGTTAAAATATTATAATTGTCCACATTCGAATTTGTATTTTTGGTTTGCAGTGCATAAATGGGTATTTGCTATGAAATTAAAAAAAGTCAAGA
The DNA here is from genome assembly GCA_947579605.1 of Athripsodes cinereus. Classification (NCBI taxonomy): domain Eukaryota; kingdom Metazoa; phylum Arthropoda; class Insecta; order Trichoptera; family Leptoceridae; genus Athripsodes; species Athripsodes cinereus. Next base: position 3,291,867 of record OX388321.1, read on the forward strand.
ATAAATTGTCATATAAGTATTTACTCTTTATTCCCAAAAAACCTTAAAAATGGATTATCTGCATCCTTCAATATTTCAGAATATTTTACTATCAAATATTTCATAATTTATGTAAAAAATATTAGGTGAAAATAAATAGGTTCCCACTCATTGAAAATCATTTAACATTGTTTATGGATTTTATAGGTAAAACTATTATTATTCTACAGTATAGTTTTCTATGGTTTCATAATGTCTTCCATTATGAAAATAGCCCAATATGTCAAAAATATGCAATTTTTATTCACGTAATTCAAGAGCTTTTCTCATTAGCAAACACGATATTTTATTACGAAAATAAACCCTAAATATTTAGTTTCAGAATTGTTGTATTTATTGTTACATCCATTTTGATATTAATTCAATACAATGAAAAATGTTTGACTGTGAATATTGCTATTTACTAAATCTTGCATTAATTTTACATACATTTTGTTGCTAATTTTGTGACATGGTCGCATTAAAATTAAAATATCTTTATCAATACGTAAGATATTTAAAATGTTTTTAGCCTTAAACCTGCCCAGAAGATGAGACCTTGTATAGAGTGTATTATTTTACTTCGGTCTTTCCTAATTTCTGAGTCCATTAAGGACATACGTACATACATACATACGAACGGACTCAAATATTTATGTGTGGATTCTGATGATAATATATGTATGGTATATTATCGTCCCTGTTCTGCCTAAATTTAAATTGTTCAGGAGAGCGTTTTTGGTGTTTTGTCGTGCATATTTTCGTCTCTCCTAGTTATATGATACAGTGTAAATATATTACATTATTTTATTTGTACCTATTCTTATATATCTCAGAATCATTTTTGTGATGAAATTTTGAGAAATTAGTAGATACATACAACAAATTTTATTTAGAATAATTCGTAAACACGACAATAAATCAGAAGGCTATTCCAGGATAATGGTAACAGTTACAGGTGTGATCTTCAGTGAGAACATGTGGGGCACATGAAAAATACACATTGGTGATCATAACTCGATTTCGCCAAAAATGTCAGATACGACAGTTAGTCAGAAGAGGGACGTTATATGGAATATACCTTTATGTATCCGAGATTCTCATTTTATCCATCTTTTTTTTTTTATACTACGACGTGGATGTAATGTCCTAGAATTGATTAATTGTACAGTGTTCTTGAGTTGCTTTGACACGTAAACGACATTTTAATGTTGTCCAACAATAATAATTTTATATATTTAGATAATTATATTACACAATAATACCATCAAATTTTATAATTTATACGTGCAGTCTAAATCTAATGCAAAGTTTATCTAGGTTTAATGTCAACATAATCGTTTAGTTACAGATATGCTTTGACATTTAAGAAAAAAGGTAGGTACTTATTCGAAAATGACCTTTCTTTACTCGTTTCGAAAATATTCTCCTCGATGAAGTCACTTCTTTGACTTTTTCGTCGAATAAGACTGAGTACTAGAGATAGATTCTGATATAAATGGGAACACCTGAACACGTTAGTATGGCTTAAATCAAGGGTGGCCAACCACATGCGGCCCGCTTGATGTCTGATTGTGGCCCGCGAAGCATATGCACACTTTTTTATATAATAGTCGGTACAAGTACCTATACCCGTTACTTTTTTCTATAGCAAAGGTGGCCAACCAGCGGCCAATTTCGTACCTTCTTGTGGCCCGTAAAGCATATGCACATTTTTTAATAATTGTCGGTACAAGTACCTACGCGTTACTTTTTTGTAAGAGGTATTTTGAGAAAATATTCTTAAAGAAAATCGAGGAGTTTTGAAACATGTCAAATTCCTATACCAATTTGAAATTTTGTCGACGGGGGGGTAGAAATTTTAAGGTGAAGTAAAATTATTAAATGTTCCATATATTATGGAGTATAAATTTGGCCCGGCTGCTGAAAAGGTTGGCCACCCATGGCTTAAATTATTACGTTACGTTTTAGCAGCTGAGATTAAGGTTAAATGACAATACATATCGAACAACGTCATTAACGAAAACATGTTTGACGACAAAAAGACTTCATTCTCTTTAACTTCACTGTACTCAAAAGTTGCCAATACGAAAACATACACTCATATTAATAATAGTTAAAACTTTCAAAGAAAACATTTAGTTTTGTACCTTACAATGATTCTTTTTTGAATTACCGCCGACTCACTTCCTTATTCCGGAAAGAAATTTCAAAGGAAGTGAAAATACTATGTTAAAGTATGTTTTAGCTGCCTATTAGAAAATTTTATAACAAACTTTATGTTAGTCTTTTTGTGAAAACAATATTTTAGAGGAAAGGTTCCCAAACTTTCAATTGGTAAAGAAATGTTTCGCGTTTTCCTCAGTTTTGTTAAAATATATTTTCTCTGACTTTAGCTATTTCAACATTTAGTTGCGATCGTAAAAGCACCCGCGAACACAGAGAATATTATTTAGTGAATACTTCCTTTCCTATCCTGTATCCTCACGCCGTCTCCCATGTGGCGTAAGCAGAGAGAATATCATTACATACTACTTTCATTTCATCTACATTCATGCAATTTCTCTTACACTCACGTTGACTTTTCTTATTCAACACACAGCAGTCGATGAGAATTTGATCCACGTGATTCTCAGACACACACGCTTTCTCAAACGCCCTCTTTCAGATAACTATCATCATCCTTTCATTATCTTTTCATTTTACATCTCCAAATCTTCGTAGTTTACTTACTCGCATTCCATCCACAATATTCCTCCTGCATCCGTTCATTTTTCTTATATCCTCATTCCTCACTCTATCACGCAAGGTTTTACTAACCATTATTCTCAGCAATCACTTCTCCAATGCAACCATGTCCATGTTTTGCTTGCATGCATATGTAAGTGACGGTGCCAGAGTGGAATTGTGCACCAACATTTTTTGAATGTTTAACACATTGCCATTGCTACCAATGGGTCGAAGTGCGCCATTCACTCTAGCACCGTTCACTTTCCTTATTTCAATGTAGGTACCTATCGCATCTTCCATCCCTCGAAAACAAACTTCCCAAATATACATACCTACTCGCTTACTTGCTCCAAATATTCATCACCAATCTTTACTGCGCAAATCTTTTTCAAATTCGAACACTTTCGTCTTTGTAGCATTCATTTTTAAGCCATTCGAATAGCATGAATATTTAACTAACTTTTTATTCTAACAGTATATTTTATAACCTATAACCTCAAGAAGTTATTAGAACGTACAACCTCAGAACGAGAAGAGCCGACCCCAACAGCCTTCAGCGGCAATAAGTTGAGACAGTGCCAGGAAGAAGAAGAAGTATATGTTATAACAGGTGTAAATTGTAACGAAAATATTAAAAATACCTAAAATATCTTGCTGGTTTGCCCAATCATAGATAAGGACGTTATTTGGATGCCCAGGAAGAATTTTGGTCTCCCACTTCCATATTATTTTGTATGGGAGCTCTGAGAAAGCCTCACATAAAATCTCAACTTTATCCAGTGGCAGATACTGTGACATGATGTTGGAGCCCAAACTGAAGAGAATCACTCCGTTATCTGCGGAATCCATGAAGTTCATGAGCCACTGAAAAAAAATGTTACTTTAAATACGATGAACTATTTAATTTTAAAATACCGATTCATGAAAAATCATTTAAATATTACTGCTTTTTAGTTATATACTCCTACTTCGGAGGTGAAGCGAATTCATAGTGCAGGTGCAATTTTTTTATATAAATCAGCATTCAAATATGTTGTACTTCTTGTGTGGATAAAATTGAAGTCTGAATATCTTCTCAATTCCACTGGGTTTTTCAATAACATAGTTTCATTATAACCAAATGTTGTCAAAAGAATGTAATGTCACACCAATTCTCTCTAGATGTCGGTGCTATAACATATACATAATAATTGTGTACTATGTAGGTATAATATTATGCTATTGTGTGATGTAAGTTGTATGAAATATGTTAAAACCCTCAAAGCACGAGCACTGCTCAATTTTGAGGGTCAAATATGTAATAAATGTGTTTTTTAGTAATAAGCTGTGTATATAATATTATTAAGTTGTAAATTTTACTTAAATAAAAAATATTTGAATTTGAAAAATTATATCTACGATAAGGAATAGCAGGTACAAAATGCAATATAAACTTTTATCTGTAAATACAATGCAACAATCCACACATAAATATTTGAGTCGGTTCGTATGTGCGTATGTCCTCAATGGACTCTGAAATAAGGAAAGACAGAAGTAAAATAATACACTCTATACGAGGTGTCATCTCCTGGGCAAGTTTAAGGCTAAAAATATTTTAAATATCTTATGTATTGATAAAGATATTACAATTTTAATGAGATTCCCATACATTCGCTTGACAAAATTGCCAAGCGAATGTATGAAAATCCAATATTTATAGCCAAACATTTTTCATTGTATTGAATTAATTTCAAAATGGATGTAACAATAAATAAAACAATACTGAAACTAAATAATTAGGGACTGTTTACATAATGAAACATTGTGATTGCTAATGACAAAAAATCCTGAATTATGTGAATAAAAATTGCATATTTTTGACATTTTGAGCTATTTTCATAATGGAGGATATTATGAGACCATAGAAATCCATACTGTAGAATAAGAATAGTATTATGCAAAAAATCCATAAACAATGTTAATTGATTTTTTGTATAAATAAATACAAAAGTACCTCGGTACTAGCCATTAGAACCTATTTATTTTCGCCTAATATTTTTCTTTACTTTTTTTTTATTTCATGGCAAATCACTTGAAGATTTATGTAGGTACTACAAACTAAAAATACCAATTCGAATGTGGCAATTACATAACATTTAGGTCCAAAATTACTCGCAAATGAGTGGATGGTCTTGAGAAGAATAGAATAGAATAACGTTTAGGTACCAACAATTTTTTTTCAGAATGATATAATTTACCCGCTTTTTTTCTTATTTAAGTACGGGATGTCAAACTTTAAGTTTTTCAGCACTTTTTTCGATGTAGGTACCTACTTTCTTTTGTTTTATCGGCATGTGAGGTGTCAAACTTTAAGATTTTTCATTGGGAAGATGTTTGTAACACTTTTTTCATGAAGGTACCTACCAATTTTGTTAGTTAAATATGGGCATGTGGGGAGTCAAACATTAAGTATTCTCATTGGCTATAACTTTTTATTACTTTTTTCCACGTAAGCGCATACTCCATTTTAGTCCAATAAGGTTATGTCATTTTAACCCATGTATTTGCACGGTTTCTGTTTATTTAAACCCGAGCAATGCCGGGTTACAAAAGCTTGTGATTAATAAAGTGCAGTCACAAAATCTAAATACACACATACATGATAACTTCTTATAACTATGGTGTTTATAAGTTGCTATTGACTCTTATTTCATTTACTGACGTGGATTTAATGTGATAGATTAAATGCAGTATCATTGAGGAGCTTAAGTACAAAATCGACACTTTCGCAATCTTTCACAATCGAAAAACGCGTGTGATACTCACTTCCGGCAGCTCTTGATGTTGGCCAACATGTAAGTTCCCTGCAAAGACAACCCCTGGCGCTGTAGGGCGAATACCGTACATCACAGGATGTACATTGACAATCAACACATTCACATTATTTTGTATTTTCTTCAGAGATATATCATTACCAAAATGTTTTTTGGCAATCATTTCAAATTTGGGCAAATATACTTTATTGAAAGTGCGACAAACATCAAAATAATCAAAAAACAATGAAAACCTCTCAAAGAAACCCAAGTTCTCAGAATCGTGTTTGATAAATGTGGAACTGTCTGGATATAAGAATGGATGCGTTGGAACTCCTAAGTTCTCCAGCTCGTGAATTCCAGGATTTTGAGGGGAGATCGCTATAATGGGAATATTAAACTTTTCAGCAAAGGCATACCACGTTGGAATATAGCTTTCTACAAATAAAAGGTCAAAATCTTCGTTTTCAGACTTTAATAAATTCACCACCCCCTCGCTCTTCATCTGCTCCTCTGTTATCTCAAGCATTACATCGTAGTAGCTGAAGTGCGTGTTCCTCATAGTGCGTCGTACATCTCTTGTTATATATTTTTTAGCCCATATTTTATGGGAAATTTCACCCAAATCAACTAAAGTAACGAAGTCTGACTCCTCGTACATGTGCGGTTCGGTTGTTAAAATAACCAGGTCATATCCTCTGTGGATTAATTCGCTCACCAATGTTTTATATACATTGTTGGATCCATGTGTCGGCGTTGGAAACACGCACAATATTTTTGCAGCCCAACCCAGGTGGACGAGGGAAATTAAAAAAATAAATTTGATTGTCGTTTCCATTGTACAAATGCCGGGCTATCAATGAATTTTCATCGAATCACAAAATGAACATTGATTGATTGATAAGGAAAGAATTGACGCGTTCTCGCTTCCGATTTAATTAATTTCCGATCGATTGAAACAATTATTATTATTACTTTTGTTAACAGTGAAACTGAATTCTATAGTGATAATCCACACACGCGACAGAAACAGAATTGAAATCGAAAAACGAAAAAAAATTATTTCACATTCATATACTTCCAGTAGGATATGATAATATTAAACTATAAGCAAATATTTAAATTAAAATAACATTAACTTAGACGATACGACATAAAACGATTTCATCACATTATTCTAATTAAGTACCCCAGTCCTCAATATTATTTCAATATCGCACCACACATATGTTTCAAATGACAAGTCAACTCTAATTATTATCAATTATTTTTACAATGATGACTACGGAGTTGAGTAGAAATGGCATTAGTATTACTAGATGTATAATATTTAATCAAATATCATTAAGTTTGTTCAGTGCGATGGTTCTCACTGTTTTCATACTTTTGTGAAACACCTGAGTAATTATTGAATGCCTGCTGAATAATGATACCAACTATAGGCAGGTATGTACATGCAACGTGTACTGCCTAACACACAACGTAGATACGTCATGTAGGTTTATGGAGAACTGAACCAATTGTGTTAATGGTAACAATGTCATGCACTGTCGTTAAAAATATTATCTATCTTTATGTTTTAGAAATAGACATTTTGATTTTTTTTTTTTTTTTTTCTTTTAGATACAACAGCATTTACAATAGGAATAAGTAATTTACAAGTTCAATATTTGATTTACATCGCCAATTATAGTATCTTAAATATATTCATTATTATGTAGTACAAAAAAAAAACAATATAAGTAAGTACACAATAGGTGGGGAAGAGAAGGAAGAAAGAAAGAAAAGAAAAATAACAAATAAGTTAATAGGAGGTGAGAGAGAGAGAGGGAAGAAAGAATAAAGAATAATTATAAGGCATATTCAGTACAATAACAACACCACAATACTATTTATATGTACCTACACTGTACTATATCATCGCATACCTATAGCTATATCTACACTATACGACAGCACTCAGCCATACCAAGTATACACAGTTCCACAGTATAAATAATCAAACAATTAAATACCTCAGCGCAATGTACCTACTCAGCCACCATTAGGTGACAATAATTTATTTTATTAAATAAAATCTGCCTTTTTAAAAAAAAAAAATAACAACAATATACATACAATATTTTATACATATACCTAATATTTTACTGAATATGCTACATTTTTCAATTGTTAAAATATTGAAAAAAAAAATATTTTAATGACATGAGCTCCTTTTACCGGAAGTGGAAATTTATTTTAATTTGATTTGTCACTAAAAGAAAAAAAGTCCAATAAAACGCGTTTTAGTTTTTCTCCTATTTATGATTTTTCTACACGTGTAGCTGTGAATAAATCTGGGTGTTATTATTTATCAATACATAACATGTCTACTCGCCTATACATTTATAAAAATTTAAGACTTTAATTCTAAGTTTGCGATGTTCCTAGGTACATAACAGCCAATATTTTTGATAATCAAAAAAGATAAACATTTATGTATTTTGTTTTTATTTCATGATTTGATATGATGCAGTATGTTATAATTTTATTTTATAATTTGATATGATACGGTGTGTTTTGTTTTTTTTTTTATTATTTTGAAATTTTATGTGGTGTACGGTGTGCTGTAATTTTATTTTGTGGTTTGATATGATTCAATATGTTTTATTTTTATTTTATGATTTGACATGATGAAAGTGTTGTAATTTTAATTGTATTCTTTAATTTGACATGACAGTGTGTTTTGTTTTTATTTTAAAATTCGATTTGATGAAGTGTATTGTAATTTTATTTTATGGTTTGATATGATGCAGTTTGTTTTTTTTTATGATTTGACATGATGCAATATGTTGTAATTTTATTCTGTGGTTGATGTGACACAATTTGTTTTATTTTTATAATTTGAAGTGATGCAGTATATTTTATTTTTGTTTTGAGCTGTAATTTGATGCGATGGTGGTGTTGTGCAGTTATTGTTTGTAGCTATGTATTAAAGGCGTAAGCCGTATGTATTATTATAAATAAATAATATGTGGGGTGATATGTGGGGTGATATACTTGTGTTGTATGTGGTGTGGGATTTGTGATGTGTGTGGTTGAGGGATGTGTTGTTTTTTTATTCTGGTTTAATATGGAGAAATGGTTTGTTTGTGTGTTGTTTCATGTATGAATGGTTTGCAGCAGTGTTTTTCTTGTTATGAATGTGATTGTGTTAATATAGGAGATGAATGCTTTTTGTAATTATGTATATGTTTCAGTATGATTGATATGTTTGTGAGATGTTTGCCCTAGAACAGGTTATACCTAGTTGGGCAGCATCAATGAAAATATGTATAAGATTTGTTATTTATTGTTGTAATAAAAAAAAATAAAAAAAAATAAAAAATAGGTAGGTATACAATAGTTTTTATTTTGGGATGAACAAAAATGTTTTAGTCCCTCTGAAAAATGTTCAAATGTTATTGAAAACCTTTTGTCCTCTGAACGGTGTTAATATTATAATATGCCACAGTAAAAGATAACGCGATATTACCTTCATACTGTAATTTATTTTAGTTGGAGACATCGTGATAGAAATATTAAAATATAGCGAACTCGTACACATTACTTATAAATGTATGATAATAGATTTGTATGTAATATAATATAATATGTACGAGTGTTATATAATTACAAATGTATATCAAAGGTTTGGTTTTATGGAATCGCCACGAGAGAACTATTAACAGATACAAGTGTTAGTGTTCAAGGTCTCAAAAAAGATGGTAGCACTTTATTTGAAAACGGTTGATTTTAGTAAAAGATTTTTATCAAATTAAATCTATTTACTGTTTCAGTATTTAGGTAGTAGAATTCCATAATGAAATAAATAAATTCATTCATTTATTCATCGCCCTCAACGCTCCTCTCGGGAGTACAGGGCAGAAACCAGCCTCCTCCATTCAGAGCGTCTCTGCGCCAATCGCGTCACCTCTTCCCAAGACATTCCCTGAGCTCTGATATCGTTGTCGTAGCTTTGAAAACAAGTGTCTTAGAAGGATTTCGGATGTCAAATGATATGAACATGTCACAAATGATGCTGTGCGTCGACGCACCCGGCAGAGATCTGTAATCTCCGTAATACAGGAGACGATGGTCTTGGCTGGGTCATGTTCTGAGAATGCCCAATGATAGTTGGCCAAAAAGAGCACTGTTCTTCCGTCCGCAAGGGTTCCGTTGGCCCGGGCATCCCTCTTTCACAATACACCGTTCTTATGAAATAAATAAAACAAGAGTTTTATTCTCCTATTCGATTTATTTACGAGAGAGATGTCTTTCTTAAATAAATCGTATAGTAGAAAAAAACTTTTTTTATTTATTTAATTACGAATAAATCACAATAATGAAGAAATATACACAATTACATGTAACTGATATTTGTCGCGAACTTTGTTAGTCCGTACATGTTTGTGTATATATTCGCTACGGACACGTTTACCTACCTGATAAAATATAACAGGAAAAGGTATCATTCTTTTTGAGAACATTCATCTTTTGGTAATCTTCCTGTATAAAAAATATATGTACCTGTCATTAATATATGGCATGTGTTTTTAATATATATTATATTATATACATACAGACATTATTTTAAAAAAAAATATCCATGTAGTCAAAACTAGTTAAATTGGATATATTCGAATATTATTTTTTTGACAATTTGTGATGGCTTATATTCTATAAACGAAGTTTTATTTAAAGCTAATAAAACAATAATATTAATCATTCAATGTTTTTGAGAGTAGGTAATTATATTAAAACAAACAAATATTTAAAACTTTATATAACTCCACTATACTTATTAACTTTAAGAGTTACTTCGTTTTCGAGTGACAAAGCATCCATCATCAATAAAACTAACCGCTGAAATTTAAAAATGTGAAATTTAAACATAAAACTTCAAAGTACTTTTTTTATTAATATTTAGGCTTTCCACCCATTATCAAGTGATTTTGCTAAAAGTACATAATATGTATATAGACAGCAAGTTCCAAATCAATGACAAAGCACTCTTAGGTCAGGTTCTGATACGGGTGTCAGGTTGACGGAAATCAGTGTAAGAGGGAGACCTAAGTATTCCTTTCGAGCCTTCAGCTCGGCCGGACCATCCATGTGGAATGATCTTCCTGAACAAGTACGTAAGACACAGTCTCTTGATCTGTTCAAGAGTCGATTGAAAACGCACTTGTTTGGTATATCATATAAATGATATAAATATTGTACGACTTATTGTTATTTATATATGTATAGTTTTTATAATATGCTTACTTATATATGTTTTAGGCTTGTATCACGGGTATAAACACGATATTTTAGGATGCGCCCTTGAAGTGAATATATTCCACAAAACGGCGCACTATAAATTGTCAAGTTATTATTATTATATGTTACATACATATATAGGTGTTGCATAGATGTACATAGGTATATATTATTATATCTGAACACTACTACTGCTATACCATCACAGCATATCCCACGAGTGGGGTAGTCAGCGTACCTAATAAATATGCAAACCGTCCTCTCCGTCCCAACAATAAATAAGACGTTCAGGCTAGTTGGCAAATCTCAGCGCTAAATTTAAGATATATCCCTATTTTTCTTAATGCAAAATACTTTTTTCGATGTAAAATGTCTATATGTTTGTATGTGAAATAATATTTTTATGTGATGCAATACATGAGGAATGGGAAGAATACTATAACAACAATATTAATAAATGTTTGTGAATGAGAATTTTTTAATTAAATTGGCCCAATTTATAACCATCTGGGTACAATAATGTTTAGAGCGTTTGTTTTCGTAATAAAATATAACGGTTACACAAACTTCTATTGAGGATAAGTACCTACAAGGGCACACCCAGACTCTTTTCAGGACATAGCTTCCCAGCTCCCTCCTTCCCCTCAGAAGTTCAAGAATACTATCAACTTGTGTAAAAATCTGGTAGACATCGCATTTTAGCGATAAACTTCCCTCTGTACATTGAATTGTGTAACTGATGTTTTTTTTATGATACAGTTTTGATTTGTAATATTGTAACCAACGCACAGTGAAGAATAAAATAAATAATAATAAAACTTATCGAGTCGTGGTGGCAATTAGGCTGGTATATCACGACCACTATAAGGCAGAAAAATGAATTGCCAAGGAAAATTATATAAAATATTAATAAAAAAAAATTAACTTAACATCCAACACGTCAATTGGACTATGTGTGCGTATATACATATATTTATCGGCAAGTCTTCTGATGAGACTTGATCTGACACTATTTGCTAAGATGCATATTATATTTTTAAAGTAGTTATATAAAAACGAGATTAAAAGCATAATTTTTTACCCATAAAGATCTGACGGACATCAAATTACATTTGTCAATAGAACATGTAAATTTACAAATTCAGGTATTCGCAAGTAAGTTTCGAATGTCATAACAAAGTTCGAAAAAAAGTTAACATCTTGAAATCAGCGATGAGGTATATCATTCATCCTGAATGTCTTATTATTTTTTTGTTGACTGCAGAGAACAGCATTCATGTTTATTAGATACGGCTGGTCTGCTGGCTACCCCACTTGTGGTATATGCTGTGATGGTATATGTAGAAGTAGTGATATATCTTATGATTTAAAGACATTTAATTACTCATTTCAAGGTTTTTTTTTGCGACAGAATAAAATGTTTACAAGTTTATAAATATTACCATACCTTCAATCTACTTCTTGTCTCAAATATTGTGTGAAAACCTCCTTGAACACTTCTGAAGTACAGTCCCGTTACTCTCTTATGCCATCGGTCCATTTTTTAAAGTCTGTCCACTTTCTGCGTGCTAATCTAAACCTTCAATCGCCTTCCTCGTCCATCTGACAAACGTAAGAAAATTATTTTTTATAGCACAGTTCAAAAACTTCTATTTTTCATTAAGCGCTTTAAGAACGATTAATATTGATATAAAAAATGCACTTTTAGATGTTGAAAATTAATTTAATTTTTATAAACTCGGCATTAATATACTAACATTAATTGGAATGCGATTTATAGTCACATTTACATAATTTCCTAGTTAAGTGTCATATTATTATTTTAATGCTAACTTAATAATATTAATTATTTGCTCAATCGTCATTATTTTCACACAGATCTCGTGTGTACGCGACATAGTATTACATTATTTCCTATTTGTTCAATAGGTGGCAATCGATTTGAAAATTCGCACGTATGTACGAATTAATTCGTTTGTTTATTCGAAAAACAGAACTATCTTCACCATATATTATATTTCAGAAGATACTCGTACCTCATCGATAAATAAATATTATGATTATTATGAAGACACATCCTAAAGAACAGGTATTTCATAGTAGTTACATGACTGGGCTACCTGATATCCTTTTTAAGTACTACATAAGTAAGATTAACCAAAATAAGTGCCTCTTGATTTACTTACGCAAAAGACAATAATATTATTTTGATGTATTTACATACTAACTGTTTACCTCCAAAATATCATACGATGCCACTTGTTATATAATACCTCTCTGGACAAAATATCTTTGAAGGTTTATTATACAAATGTACATAGATAAATAGGCACTCAGGCTATTTTAAACATGATGTTATCATACAAAGAAGGGCTTCTGTTTTTATTCTAATTTGATGTATATATGTGTAGGTTCACTAATAAAAAAGACGATTTATTTTTCATTTCTTTTGTATAAAATTAACTGGACTATAGGAATATAGGTATTCTGTTGATAAATAAATAAATAACAAAAAGAGAAAATTCTGTACACACCAGTTAAGTATAGGTCACAATTGAATTTCGTAACATCATTATTTAAAATCACTTCTTTAAAATTATCATAGAATTGCGCAGCATTTTTCAAGGAAATGTAGATTATGATTTTGTTTTATTATAATAAAACTGAACTAATTTCTGAACTGTAGCACGTACCTATATCTGATTGTGTAATATTTTATTAGTATAAAGTTCATTTTCATAATTCACTCGATGTCGGGTGCCTTGCCGAAAAGAAAAAGAAGAAAGAAAAAAAGAAGAAGTTCATTTTTTATGAAAAAAAAAATTATTTATACTACTACTACTACTATACTATCACGGCATATCCCACATATAACAAACATGCAAGATATCCTCTCCGTGTCAAACCTCTTTGCTGAATTTTAAATGTCTTATTTTTTTCGAATATCTGCCTTTTACAGGACACTCGAAAACTTACAGAGAAGAGTGGGAGACCAATATTCTTTACCGGGTGCTCCACGGAATATTTTTATTTTTCCATTTCCAAATAAATAACATAATAAGCAACTAATTTATCCTTTTACCTCCACTTTACTACGAATGGACACTTTTTTTCAGGAGTATAAGAAATTATTTATTTTTCAAGTTATTCTACGATAGTCTCCTCACATCTATCACAAAGCGCCATTTAATACCATCATAATGGCATGATATAGGTACCTAGATTGTGAAAATTAGAGAACTTATAACTTCAACAAGCAAATACATTAAAAAATCACTAAATTAAATATTTCGCTTAAGATGAAATAATACTTATGGGATGTTCACATTTGGCGAATATCGCCAAGCGAAGTTCAAAATATATCGCCAAGCGAAAAAACAAAATTCGCCGGACATCCAATGATCGTCACACGTGTTCACACAGTCCACCGATATAGAAACGATCTGTCAGATGCGCTTTGATTTTGACACTGTTTTCAAAATGGCGTACGTCGAGATGGAGATCGCGAAGTGTTTATTTTTAGTTGAAAATGTTATAGTAGAGATTATAAGGCGCCTTTTAATTAAGGAAACAAACGCCACAAACCAACAACAAAGACAACAGCTGTCACGAAGCGGGAAACATTAAAAAAAAATTATAGGTTATAAAGTTTTTACCATAGATACAAACGCCGCGCACATCTGCGCATGCGCGAATCGTTCAATCGGCTGAAAAAAGTTGGAAGGTGGTCAACTCGAAACGATATCGTTTCTACTGGTTTTTATCGTTTCAGACTAGCTGTCATTTTGTTCACACGGTTCAAATGGCTGGCGATATTTTGGTGCCTGGCGATATTCGCCAAAGTGAGAACACCACATTAGAGAGTACTGCCAAGTTAGGAGCGATCAGGATATACTTACCTTATATTTGTGCATTGTCTATTAAAATTTCCCAGAAAAATACATTATAGATAATAATAAATATGATGATACATACGACAAATAATAATTAATGTAAATACAACATTTCACACTTCATTCATATTTATGTTACATACCAGAATAATATGTGATATTTACTATACAAATATTTTCGTACCACGTGTTATAAGAATAAGCGGGATGATTGATATGCTAGGGAATTATAATCCTGATAATAAAATTTGAATTTATTGACAAACTAGCGGTCCTCCCCGGCTTTGCACGGGTAGATTGGAGTCTTAATAAGGATCCCTAACTTTTTTGAAAATATAATATAGCCTATGTCACCCGGGAAAAGTGTAGCTTCCCAACAGTGAAAGAATTTTTCAAATCGGTTCAGTAGTTTCGGAGCCTATTCAATGCAAACAATTAAATCTTTCCTCATTATAATATTATGTAGTACCTATATGTAGATTATGCATTTCATATGTTTGTATGTGTCGACTATAATAGATAATTGAGTAACTGAAAAAGAGACGGTTTTTGGATTCCTCGACAAGGAATAGGTTTCTCAATCTTTTCTATAAGTTTTCAAGTGTTTTGTCAAAGCCAGGTACGTAGATATACATAAAAAGTTCGTGTAAGATATTTTATACCTTCAATTCAGCGATGAAGTATGCCACCCATTCTGAATATTTCAACTCTTATTGGCAGGTAGAGGACGATTTGCATGTTTACAACTTGTAATTCGTCCGCTGGACTACTCCAACCACAAAAAATGCTGTAATGGTATGAATAAATGAATAATAAATACAAACTTGAGTTATTCTGTAGCTTTTGTTACAGATAACCAATGATCACGACATTCAATAGAAATGTGAAATCACCACAGATTTAACAATAGAAAAATAATAATAATAGAAGGCAATTTAAGAAAAAAAACAATTTAAAAAAAAACGCAGAGTTCCTTTTGTATATTAAGTATTAAGTTATGGAATTAATATACTTATTTTAGTTCCACAAATAAATATTTTGAAATTTTCAATTAACGGAACAAAGACAACGTATGTCTTCAACAGTTTAATTATTTTATATATTTTTCTTTCTATTGTGTTTTTAAAGCATGATATAAATATGACAAAATTTCAAAAAGATGTGAAAAAAAAAACTTGTTAAGTTTTGGAACTGAACAGTCGATATATCCAACAAAGGTCGTTTTAAATGATACCTTGTAACTGAAAATGCAGATTGATATTAGATCCTAGATTATTTTATTATTCTAACGTTATAAATAACTTTCTTTTTTAAAAAAAAGTCACGTAAAATTAGCTGTACTATCTTTAAGTTTGAAATATATAAAATTTAAAAAAATAATATCTATCTCCATCGTACAGCACATAAAATGGATATTATTTTCTTCGCGTCATATTTTACACATAACTTCCCCCAGCAACAACCAAAACACTTAGGTAATGGGTTCGCTGCAAAATATTGCTGTTTTTACAATAAGCCACATCTTTCGCGTATTAGATAGAGAGGACGGGACGCTTATTCATACTTTTTTTGCGCCCCCTACATTCATACAATTTTTTTAAAGATATATCTAAGTTTTTTTTTAATATTAAGCCAAATACAACCTTATACACCTTTCACAGTAAGCTACTAAAAGCGTGTGTCGTGAAAGGGGAGTTGGCGGGCACCTGATATCGAACCACGGACCCCTTGTTCACGAGGCCGAGACTCTACCTCCAGGCTACCGACAAACAATGTTTCATACATACACGCAGATTCTCTAACTCAACACCTTGTGAATTTGACCCATATGAATCTTGAGCGTCCGCGCCTTTTTTTCAGATAAAACACTTTTTTCATCTTTCTGCCACATTTCACGTTAAACTTATTCTTTAAGCGTTAACAACCCTCATGTAGGTATATGATTTTTATTATAATCACTTGAATACTTTATTTATTTATTAACGTAGCAATACAGTAAAAGGTAGATATAACCCCTCAATGTTAGATGTTGCAGGTTGCATGTTGAACATAAATATAACAAGCTTGACTCTTTGACAACATCAAGTTACACACCATGGGACGTGTATGTTCAAGTTCGTTGTTGTGCAAACTCTGATTGTATAAGTGATATGGATAGACTAAGGTACAGATATCAAACAATGTGACAAACTTCGCATTATCTACATACCTACCTAACTTATAATCTACATATAACCTGATGATATCACTTCTCAGTAGCGTCTCTACATTTTTCACAGTACATAAAATTAATATTTCATTATAATCTACGACAACAAATATTTTATTTCAATAATTGGTGCACTATATTGGTTTATGTTTTGAAGTATTGCATGTTTATGTTTTGTTATTTCTTTTACTAGTTTTGAACTTGAACTTGGTTTGCTGTAACTGAGAACAATAGAGTTTAGGATAATATTTTTTTTATTTTATCTTGACATGATTTTATCTTGATAAGATTTTTTGATATGATTTTAAAGTATAAAAAAACTTATTAATTGCTGTCAACGAATGAATAAATAAATAAATATGAATAATTAAGTTAAAAAATAGAATATGTCATATATTACTGAAAATGAACCACATGAAGACTATTATAATGTTTTTGAAGTTCTATCTATATTTGCAGAAAATCAAAATACCCAATTAAATTAAATAAATTATAGTTTTTGACAACAGCTATATAATAATGATGTATAATTGAAATGTTATATATAATTGAAATGCTTTATATGATGTATAAAAAAAAGTAATACGAGTACTGTGATTGGTGGAGTTTGAGCAAGACGCATTTTTACACTGTCGATTTAGAGAAGTCAAAAATTGCAAATTTATAGTGTTATTTTGACGTATGTTTATTGAAGTCGTGTGATTATAAGTTCCTACAGCCCGGATAGTGATTTTGTTGTGAATTGACTTTGTTTTGGTGTTCTTTGAGTGAAATTTACTTTTTTCAATTTGACATTTAATCCAAAATCACCGCACAGAATAAAACATTACTTGTATTATCAGCGAATCAGCTGTCGATAACAGCACAGTAGCGCCGCGCTATTCGCTGCAATATTATGATATAGTACTGTACGTGTGACACTAATACTGTTACAGCCTGTATATACGCTACCTGTGCCCACATTCATCGATATACACCAATTAGTTGCCAGGTTCTACTTTTATATAATAATTAATCGGAAGGTTTGCTGCGTTAAAAAATAAAAATCATGTCTTCGCAGGTTTCACCAACAACATCTCAAAAACTTATCCAGAAATTGAATGCACTAATGAGTGACCCGAGCAATAAATTCACCAAGGATCAAATAGCCAAAATCGTGTCACTAAGTGATGCTATGACAACTGCAAATACACAGATGGCGGTTGAGATGGCTAGTCTTAGAACTGAAAATGCATGTCTTAAAAATGAGAACGAAAACTTAAAAATACTTATTAACTCAAGGAAATTGGAGACCCCCACATCGTTGACATCTCAAATAATTGAAACAATGAATGAGCTGGAAGACCGAAAAGTTCGTTCAAAAAATTTGATTCTTTTGAATGTACCAGAAAGTGAAGGTGAATTATCCTTTAATGGAATGCACGAGGATACAACTAAGGTGACAAATATACTGAGGGATGTTGAGGGGTCTGGTGGACTTCAGTTCTGCCGTGTATTCAGAATAGGGAAGAAAAGAGCCGATAAAACAAGACCTATCAAAGTTGAGCTCGGGAGCAGTGAACAGGTGCGACTGGTTTTATTTAATCTGAGGAATGTACCAAAAGAAATACGAGTGAAGCGGGATCTCACAGAGTCACAAAGAAAACAGCTTGCTGAACTATGGGCGGAAGTGGATGAGAGAAAGAAAAAGGGAGAGTTAAATATTACTGTGAAATATATGAGTGGTGTACCTAAAATAGTACCTACACACTACAAGAATTCAAAAAACTGAACTATAATTTATGTTTTTTCCTTCAAAATGTCAGAGGTCTTAGAACCAAATTGTCAATTTTAAAATATGTTATTCCTGTACTTTCTTTTCAGGTAATGGCTTTCACTGAAACATGGTTGAACAGAGATATTCATACGGCGGAGCTTGGTTTTTTGGATTATACAGTATATCGTCGAGATCGTGATGAGGGTAGTTCGGACAAGAGTAGAGGGGGTGGTGTTCTGGTGGCTGTCAGAAATGGAATCAAGTCTAGGAGGATTGGTATTGTTGATAATGAGCTAGAGCAGGTTTTTGTGTTTATAAATACACCACCATCGGGTATAGTTGTCGGCTGTATATATTTACCTCCTGGAAGTGATTTGTCAAAGTATAGGCGGCATGCTGAAAATTTAGAAGCTCTTCGTAAAAAGTATCCAAAATCTAAGTTCGTAGTAGTTGGCGATTATAATCTTCCAAACATTATTTGGACGAAGAATGCAATCATGGAGAGTGAAAGTTTAGAACATGGTATGGGAGGTTATGATAGAGAGATTGATGAGATGGTTTGTCTGTCCGAATGCCCTAAGTCAAAGGAATTGATTGAGATGGTAAATTATCTGGGACTCATGCAAAAGAATAATATTCCGAATTGTAACCAAAGACAGCTGGATTTAGTTTTGACGAGTGATGCGTCTGTCAGCGTTGTCGAGTCTGATGGGATTTTCTTACCGATTGACAAATATCATCCGCCGTTGGAATTCTCTGTAATTCATAATCCAACAATACGCACACCAAACCGGGTGCGTTTTCGAGATTTTAAAAAGGGAGATTATTCAGCTATTAGGGAACATTTGGCAGAGGTTAATTGGAATTTTCTTTACGATTGCCAGAACTTTGATCAAAAGTTGGAATTTTTTTATGAAATTTTAGAGACAGCTGTTCAATCATATGTGCCAGAAGTCATTCGTGAACCATCGTCTTATCCTGTTTGGTTTACAAAGGAGCTAAGGCACCTTATCACTGAGAAAAAGCGGGCACACATTCTTTACAAGGAATCTAGAAGGAGTGAAGATTATCAAAAGTTTTCGTTGCTTAGATCTAGATGCAAATCAATGTCTAAAATATGTTATATGAATTATGTCCACAGTGTCGAAAGTAGGGTTCCGCATGATAGTAGAGCTTTATGGAAGTTTGCTAATTCACAGAGGGAGGACCAATCTGGTTCACCTGAGGTAATGGTCTATAATGGCGCAAGCACAAACAAGGCGCAAGAGGCGACTGGATTCTTTCAGAATTTTTTTCAGAGTGTTTATGCCACGGGTTCAGATAATTCCAATTGGGATTTTTCCTTCTGTCCCGATTCTACCATGATTTTAAATCGGTGCCGTTTAGAATATTCTCATATTTTCAAAGGACTGAAAGGGCTTGATCCTAAGAAGCCAACAGGACCGGATGGTATTTCGAACTGTTTTCTCAGGGAGTGCCATTCACTGCTGGCTTTCCCTTTGTTTTTTCTTTTCAATGAGTCTCTCAGTAAGGGTTACTTTCCGAAGCTCTGGAAAACTAGTTTTATTGTGCCTGTCTTAAAAAAGGGTGACAGAACAAATGTTTGCAATTACAGGCCGATTTGCATAATGTCTGGCATTCCAAAGTTGTTTGAATCGTTGGTTTTAGATCGAATATCTCCTCATTTGAGTGGTCTCATCCATAATAATCAGCATGGTTTTGTGAGCGGTAGATCAACATTGACAAATTTAATTGTCTATGAGGACAAGATTTCAGGGGCTTTTGCTGAGGGAAAACAGATGGACTCAGTCTATACTGACTTCAGCAAGGCCTTTGACAGGGTTCCTCATGCTCTTCTTCTTCACAAACTGAGGAGTTTGGGAGTCGTTGGATCTTTATACAGGTGGTTGGCTGATTACCTTGACCAAAGAAGACTGGTTGTTCGATATAATGACGCCGAATCTGATGGATTCACTGCTACTAGTGGTGTGCCACAGGGTAGCCATTTGGGCCCGTTGCTCTTCTTGCTCTTCGTGAACGATATTGTTGAATCATTCGCTGGAGTTGATTATTTATTATTCGCGGATGATTTGAAGTTGTTCAAGGTAATACATAGTGAGGAGGATTGTCGAATTCTTCAAAATAACTTGGACAGTCTTGGTCATTGGTGTGATGTCAACGGTCTTCCTCTAAATATCGATAAATGTCAGATTATTACTTTCCGCAAGATTAAGAAGCCTATTCTGTTTGATTACAAGTTAGGGGATCGTTCTCTGGAGCGCGTCAGCAGTGTGAGAGACCTTGGTGTAATCTTTGATGAGGGTTTGAGTTTCATTCAGCACATCGATTCCATTACTAATAAAGCCCTTAAGATGCTTGGTTTCATGCTAAGAGTGACTAGCGATTTTGACTCACTTACATCATTGAAGCTTCTTTATACATCGTTGGTGAGAAGCCAGATTGAGTTCAACTCTCCAGTGTGGGCTCCTTACTATACCATCCATTCCAACACTATTGAGCGAGTGCAGCACAAATTTCTGAGATATGTAAATTTTAAGTTGAAAATACCCGTAACTGATTTGGATTATGATTTCTTGATGTCTTTGCTTGGACTTCCAAAATTGTCGGACAGGAGAATTATTTCCGATCTCTTATTGTTATACAGAATAGTGAATTGCCATATAAATTGTCCTGATGTGATTGAGTTAATACACTATCACGTTCCAAATAGGAGCACACGTCAAAACATTACTTTCCACTGTGATGTTGTAAATAATAATTACCTTTACAACTCTCCAGTTAGAAGACTGCATAGAGTGGGTAATGAATATGGTAGTCTGGCTGATATTTTCTCGGTGACCTTTAGTAAGTTTAGGCAATTAGTTTCTGAAAGTTTTAAGCCAAATAGTTTAAATATGTGAAATTGAAGTGTATATCGTCTGTTTGAATTGATTTCTACCATCATGATTTAATTTTATTGTAATTGACATTCCCACAAATTTTATTTAGTATAATTGAGTAATATTTCTAATTTTATTTTTTGTGAATTTAATTGATTTTAGATTTGACATTCCCATAAATTTTATTCATACTTTATTTTAGTGTTATTGAGTAATATTTCAAATTTTGTTTTTTAGTTGAAGTTAATTGATTTTACATTTGACATTCCCATAAATTCATTCAGATTTTATTTTAGTGTAATTATTAAATATTTCAAATTTAATTTTTTTAATAATTTAATTGATTTTACATTTGACATTCCCATAAATTTTATTCAGATTTTATTTTAGTGTAATTAAGTAATATTCCAAATTTTATTTTTAATAAATTTATTTGATTTTACATTTGACATTCCCATAAATTTTATTCAGATTTTATTTAAGTGTAATTAGGTAATATTTCGAGTTTTATTTTTTTGTGAAGTTAATTGATTTTACATTTGACATTCCCATAGACTTTATTCAAATTATATTTTAGTGTAATTGAGTAATATTTCAAATTTATTTTTTTATGAATTTAATTGATCTTACATTTGACATTTCCATAAATTTTATTCATACTTTAATTTAGTGTAGTTAAGTAATATTTAAAATTTTATTTTTTGTGAATTTGATTTTATTCAAATTTTATTTTACTGTAATTAAGTAATAGGTATTTCAAATTTTATTTTTTATGAATTTGATTGTTTTTACATTTAACATTCCCATAAATTTTATTCAAATTTTATTTTAGTGTAATTAGGTAATATTTCAAATTTCATTTTTTGTGAATTTAATTGATTTTACATTTGACATTCCCATAAATTTTATTTAATTTTATTTTATTGTAATTAAGTAGATAATATTTCAAGTTTATTTTATTGTGGATTTAATTGATCTTACATTGCTTTAAGTAGTTATATATTCCATAAATGATTAATTATTATAGATTTCTGTATTATGTCATGCATATTTTATTAGTTGAAGCACATAACACTGCGTTATATTTATTTTGTTATACTCGGGTGTTGCGGTCAAACCTGGCAACATAATTTTCAGTTTTTATTATTATATTCATGATGAGCTGAAGCGCCCGCCTACATTATGATTGTGACGCCGTCCCTCTCTGTACCCGGTGTCTGTTTATGCGGACGATTGTAAGTGTGAGTGGGATAGCAGCATTGTTACTTTAATGTGGATAGTCTGTAAATGTTATAAAATAAGTTTGTATACTGGCGGGTGCTATAGTTTTATATTGCTGCATTGTATAGTTATGTGTATGTGTATGTGTGATAAGTTAATGTGACTGCGTTTGAAATAATAATTATTGAGTTGTATTGCATCGAACTAAATATGATTTTTTGTATATGTTTAATGGCCTTGTGCCGTGTATGTTGTTAAATAAATAAATAAATAAATTTATGTGACAAGGACAAGCATAAAAAAAAAAAAAAAAAAAAATAAACTATTCAGTTTTCCTTTTTGTTTTTACAGTCGGTTTTATGAAAAATAAAAAATCTCTTTAAATTTTCGCGGATAAAAAACTTGTAGTAGAAACCATAACAATTTATAATTATTAATAGAATTTTGATATTTCAGACATTAAAAACAAATCATAAAAAATATCTCAATACACCAGAAACCAAATGAAAGGAATATATATTATGTAAAATCTTATTTATAAATATTATAAAATTTATGTGATGGAGAGAGACAAAGGTAAATTTTACAACAAAGTAGGTACTTAGATATTTATATACCTATATTGTATAGAACGCGTGAACGCTTATTAATATATAATTAATTTTATTGTTTACGCCACTGCGTATCTAATTGTTCAGTTAACCATCACCAGTCAATAACGAAGCTCCATCTCAGATGATATTTATTTTTTTATTTATCTTTGAACCACCCATTTTGCTAATATTTCACATCCATAGCAACAGTGTAATTTCTTAGTAATAATTTGATTGCGGAAGGCAAAACTGCGTGGCATTGCTGGTTCAATTAAATGTGGAGCATATATTACTAGTAGTGTTGTGGTATTTTACTGCAATAAACTCATCTTATATTCAATTCATAATAAATTTAACTCAAAATGAATGTGAAAAGCAGTTTGATATTTTGTGTATTTAATTTGTTAGCTGTTTCCAATGGAGCGAGAATCCTGTGTATATTTCCCACTCCATCATTCAGTCATCAGATAGTTTATAGGACAATTACAGAAGAACTGGCCAAACGGGGTCATCATCTCACTATAATGACGACAGATCCTGTTGACTATAATGAACCTGAGTTTAACAAGATTACACAAATTGACGTTCATGATATATCCTACCAGCTTTGGAACAAAAACTTTAATTTTGTTGAAATGAGAGATATTTTCATTTCTGCAAAGACTTATCTAATGAATTATTTTACCCTGATGCTTAAGATGACCGATGTTCAGTTATCCCACCCAAAAATGAAGAAATTAATTGAAGATTCATCGAAACAATTCGATTTGTGTATTCTAGAGGCCAATGCCCCAACAATAAACGCATTTAAAGATCATTTCAATTGTTCCATGATTCAAGTATCTACTATGGGACTGGCACCGACTCATTACCTGAGTTATGGTCTCCCTATTCATGTTTTGCTCCACTTGCACACTTTCGCTACGTACGATATTCATAATTTGGATATATTTCAAAAGATTGATTTGATTGTATCGGACCTTGCATACAAGTTCTATTATTATAACGTTTTTAGTGAAATATATACTGAATTGTCAAGAAAACACTTTGGTCCTAATGTAAGACCCAGTCACGAACTGGAGAGTGAGTCTGATTTAATGTTGGTGGACTACCATCCAGTTCTGTATGGGATCACGCCTACAGTGCCAGCAGTCGTCTATATAGGCAGTATTCATATAAAATCTCCCAAACCTCTACCTCAGGTAAGTGCAATACTATGATAGTTTAACATAAATAAAAACACCTTTCTATTGCATCTCAATTTTTCCCACAAATCTATTAGCATTTATTTTGTGTGTCTCGGAGTTTGAAACAAAAATTGGTAGGATTTATGAATGCACCATGAATAAAGTGCACCTAAGCCAAATCGTACGCACCACGACACCTTTTCTACTACAGAAAGTTTGTACGGTATTTTGGTTATATAAATGAGGTGTCTGTTGAGAAATATTCTTAATTTCCTCACTCACGCAGGTGTGAAAAATCCAGTAAAATGCAAAAAATACGTTTAACGCCTTATGCATTCGTTCATTCATTTATTTGAATGAACGGCTCTTTTGCCATATATAAAATAATATAAAGTTACATTTCATGTTTTAGAAATACATATCTATC
Source organism: Athripsodes cinereus (assembly GCA_947579605.1). NCBI lineage: Eukaryota > Metazoa > Arthropoda > Insecta > Trichoptera > Leptoceridae > Athripsodes > Athripsodes cinereus. The sequence continues at coordinate 3,316,876 of OX388321.1, forward strand.
TTATTGAGCTATTTCAAATATTATAATATGATTAAAAATAAATATATGATTTTCGTCGTCCTGCCTTAGTTTCGTTAAATATTTTAACTGTGAATAGAAATCGATTATAATATTATAAATGTTTTGTAATGTTATGTATTGAATTAATGTAATGATATGTATTGAAGTCCAAATATAGTAGATATTGGCATATAAAAATATTGCAACATCAAAATCTGAACTGAACCAATGGGTGCATTAAAATATACTATACTATACCATCACGGCACATCCCACAAGTGGGGCAGCCAGCAGACCAGCCGCATGCAAGAAACATGCAAACCGTCCATTAAAATAACGCATAGGCTAATTCCTGTTCAAAACAACCAGACCATGTTGCTCAATGTCTTAGATTTTTTTATACTTTGCCTGTTAATAGCCTGCTATGTTAAGACTTTCAAACAAGTATTATTATTTTTTACTCTCGAAATTTTTTTTTGGCGGCCATTTTTGTAACGTCCCGTGGGTGTTTTTTAATGAAAATAGAGCTTTAGATAAATTATTGTATCTTTTTTATTTATTAACATATCGAGATAATTTAAAAATACATATATTAAGTACAAATTTTCTAGTTTAAAAAATATTTTTGATCATCTACAATATTTTTGAATTTAAGAAAGTCCTTCTTTTTCTATAACTAGTCGAACTTTGCACTTATGTGAAAAAATGCAAATATTGAAACCAAATATCTGAAAAGGGACTGAATGTTTTCTTTTGTAAATTTTATTAAACATTAATCGTATTCTATTGATAAGTGGCAGGAATTATATAAGTGATATCTGAGCGGTTTTTGGGATATAGAGTTTTTCGCGCGGGCTGTTTTTGTAAAAAGAGATCAATACAAAATTCGTAATATTTAATATAACACACGAAACTACCATATAAGGCTAAGAAAAGACAACGTCACCTCATTTGGTAGTGCCCCGGCCGAGACTTGAACCCTAATTGGACAAAGCACATCTCGCGACAAGATGGGAGTGCGGGTTCAAGTCCCGTCCGGGGCACTACCAAATGAGGTGACGTTGTCTTTTTTAAGCCTTATATGATAGTTTCGTGTGTTAAATTTTCAATTATTGATCGCTAAAATTAAATCAACTTCATATGTATGAATAAAATATTTTTTTTATCATCAATTTCGTAATAAACGAAATAAACCAACTAAATTGATTTATTTCTAAATCATTTCTTTACATTTATTTATTTTGTAATGAATGTTGAAGCAAAAAAATAATGAATAATGATTTATAATGTAAATGTTCTCAATACATATTTATGTTAATACTCTATCTGACCTTTAATGAAATATTTTATCATGCGTGCATTTGTTTATTAGTTTATTTATATTTTATTTTCGCTCTTTTTTGCATAATCTATATTATATAAAATTCCAACAGGACTATACACTTATTATTTTATGCAAAAAAATACGAGTTTCTCCCATGTAAGATATCTTTCAATTAACTATAATCAATGAAACCAGTTTTTTTCCTAAATATTCCTTTAATGTTTCTATACCATCCGTAATCGCAAAATAATACGTATAAATTTTTTCCTTAACATTTTCAATTCAGTGACGATGTATGCTACCCATCTAAAATGACAACTCGTATGACTTAATTCAAATTATATTGTGATTTTTTGACACAATTGGATGTCTGAAACTGGATTTTACTTATTAAGAAATGTAAATCATATTTGGATTTTGAACTACTCTAGATTTATTGTTCTAGTTGGTTCTACTCACCTTTTGAAAAGATTGACCTATTTGAATAGGTTGTCTATCGGTGAGTAGAATTAACTGGAATAAATCTAGTGTGGTTCAAAATCAAAATATGATACATTCGAATTGTTTCTCCTATAGGAAGCATATGTAGGTACAAAGCCGTTGTAACATGTCATCGCATTCCGTTCCCAAATAAATCGTCCCGGATACTGCTCTTCACATTACACTTCGATTATTCAAATCATCCATCGATAATCTGAAAGAGTCCAGCAGATACAAGACCACACAATTTCGTGACAAGGCATACGACGTTATGGTCCTGTAACATGGAATAGGCTGTATGTTGATCTGCAGCGCAAGAGCAACATCACCACAATTGTAAAAAGGTGCAATAGAAGCAAACGATCTAATATCATCATCATTAATGCAAGTATTATACTTACCAATGGTATAAATATTATGAGTAATCATAAACATAATCCGTAGGTACCTATTGAATTGCTAGAAATAAACCTCTAATATTTATACACTTAAATATTTATCATTTCACGCCTAATTTGTGATGCATCAATCTGACTTATTTCATTTAAATTGCATTCCATTCTAATAAGTGATTGAAGGTTATTATCCTGTATTCAATTTTAGTTTCCAAAAGGTTTTAAATTTTCTTCATAGAAGTCTGAAAAACACGCCCCCGAGCTACGCCGGGTATTCTCGCTAATATTAAATATAAAAATGCTAATTAATAATATTAGCTGCATAATTGTGTTGCATGGAAAATAATATTTATGCATTCATAATTTCAATATCACGCATTATAAAATAAAAATATACCTTTTACTTGATTGAACCTTAAGTAAATATAAATCTAATCAACATTGGCGTAACATTCATTTTACTTTCAAACCAAAAATATATTATTTTTTCCGAAAATCATTCCAACGCTAAAATAATAAACTCATTGCAAATAGAAACTATTTTAAAAACCGTTTCTCATTACAAAAACCCGTGATTTGATTTAATTATTTTTTTAATTTGATAAAGAGCTGTGTCTGTTATGTACATGGACTTGATTATTGAGTGTACTGTAAACTTGAATAACAAATAAATATAAGCAGAAGATCCATTGTGTGAATACTTCATCTTCACTATTGCTTAGGATTTTTGGGATATATTTTGTTTTTAAATAAAAACAAGATTCATCAGAAACAGATAAATATCTTCAAAGAACTTTATTTTTGAAAAAAATGCATAAAATGTGTTCAGTCGCACTTAATACATATTGAAGACTTTACTTATTCAACACGCCTAAAACCTTCTCACAACCAAAATCCTTGAATTACTCTTTTGGAATAAAATAAAATAAATTAATACTATTGATATGTGCATTTATTCAGAAATTTAAAGGCATATTACAAACTCTATGAAGTTGTATTGTTTTTTTCACAAACATCATAACAAAAATAAACAATAATAAAATATGGATACATTAAATGATAGTACCTTTTTCAATTTTGTAATCAAGAATCGAAAACATGGAAATTGCAGCCAAAAATAAATCCAACGTTTGGAATTAAATAACTAAATAAATTAAATTCATCGTGTTCTTGTACGGGACACTGGTAACCAAAGCGTTAAATTCAACCCTTTCCAAACGAAAAATACTCGATTAGTGTTGCCAACACCAATATAATATTATCGCATACCATATCCGACATATCAGTTCTCGTCGCCTACCTGCATGGAGCGCTCCCCATAGAGATTCAAGCATCCAGGATGTTAAACACAGCATTCTTCTACATTGGTCAACTGCACCATGTATCGAGACATTTGCTAACTTTGTCGTCTTGATAACTCCAACATTTTAAACGCACAGGACTCTTCAGATTGCTGTCGCCAAGACCATTAACTGATAGAACAAGCGCTGCCGCATCACTCAACTACTAAGAAATCTACATTGGCTGAGAGTTTCAAAAAAATTTAATGAGTTCAAATTGTGTCTCACCGCCCACAAGGTTTTAAGCGGCATGGCACCCATATGGCTTGCTGATCTGCCCCATTTATGAGACTAGAAGGTAAACATGAGCAGTCAGCTTTCGTTTTTGTCAACTCGAAGAACTCAGAAGAGCAAGTACCTCCAAATGCACAGAAAGGAGCTTCAGAGTCACTACTTCAACTGCCTGGAATGCATTTCTTAAAGACCTGAGAGAAAATCTACCTACTTACACATTCAGGAGTAAATTGAAAACGCTACTATTAAGTCCTTGTAGTCTTAAGATGATTGTGGATCATTAAACGGCGCCATATGTAAATAGTGCATATTATTATTAATCTATTGCTAGAGTATGTTGGTATACATGCATAAATCTGCCAATGTGTTGTAATAGGCCGCATTGACCTCCCCGACAGCTTAAGTAAATGCATATTATGTATTATTATGAATAAATGTATCTATGTAAAATTTTACGATGTGGTATATTGACTCATACCTGAAATTTACGTCATTTCTTTTTTATTCATACATTATCTTTTTCGTTCATATCAAATGTAATTTTAGTATTGCGATCATCGTTGACCCAAGAGCTTCACTAATATTTTTCTACATGTTTTTTTATCGTTAACAAAAAAATCAAAGTGCTTATCAGTAACATTAAAGTGAAACAGTTTCATAGTTCGTGAAGGACCAAGATGAAAATAAAACAAGTTTTATTTTTTTGCTTAATTGCATACTTTGTGAACACGAGTCATGAAGCCAAAATCCTTGCAATTCTGCCAACTCCATCTTTCAGTCATCAGATAGTATATAGGACAATTACACAAGAATTAGCCCGACGGGGTCATCATCTTACTATTATGACCGCCGATCCTGTTGACTATAAGGAGCCTGAATTTGCTAATATCACACAGATTGATGTCCATGACATATCATATAAACTATGGTCAGAATTTTTCAATTTTGTCGAATCAAGAACATTATATCTTTCTGCAAAAGCGTTCGTATGCAATTACCACGATATAACATTGAAAATAACTGATGCACAACTTTCGCATCCAAAAATGAAGAAATTGATTGAAGAATCAACAGAGAAGTTTGATTTGTGTATTATTGAGAACAATGTGCCCAGTATGAATGCCTTCAAGGAACGTTTTAACTGTCCTGTAGTAAAAGTTTCTTCCATAGGCTTTTCTCCTCATGACTCACTCAACTTCGGAATGCCTGTGCATGTGTTTTTATATCTCAACAGTTTTGCTCCGTATGATCCACGTTCTTTGAGTCTTCTACAAAAATTAGATCTTCTTTATTCGGATTTAGCCTATAAATTCTACTACTATATATTCTACATTCCATTATATACGGAGATATCGAGAAAACATTTTGGTTCAAATACTAGATCTGTTAGCGCGATTGAGGGTGAATCTGATTTACTTTTGGTGAACTATCATCCAGTGCTGTATGGTATTATACCTGCTGTACCAGCTGTGGTTCCCATTGGCAGTATTCATATAAAGACACCTGAACCTTTACCGGAGGTAAGTTATATAATACAAACCTATCATATACGACAATATTAACAAATAGTATTTATCAATTGTTTTATTTTTACATACCTATATAACACAATTTTCAAATGTAGGTACTATCATGGCAGTGTACTATACTACCGCGGCATATCTCACAATTGGGGTAACCAGCAGACCAGGTGCATGTAATAAACATGCAAGTTGTCCTCACCGTGTTAACAACAAAAATAAGACATTCAGTATGGGTGGCATATCACATGGCTAAACTTAGGATGTAAGATGTCTCTATTTTCGAATACTAATAGTCTCACGGATAAGAGTAAGAGTCCCTTTTTTCGCCTAATGATCCACATATAAAATTCTCATATTTTGAGCCACTCTAGATTAATCATTCCAATTCCAATTGATCCAAAATATGATTGGCATCTACACTTTTAGTAAGTAAAATTCAGTTCCCGACATCCAATTGTGTCAAAAAATTCATAATATAAATCTCATAAAGTTGTTTATATTTATTTATTTGCTAACAATGGTTTATCAAAATATTATACTTATCATTATTGTTAAGAAAAATTCACAAACACCTTGTGTTAAGTACTTCAATGTGACTTTATTTTATTAATTTGTTGTAGTCAAAGTCAAACTAGATATCATTAATGAAAAACATATTCAATACCTTCTTGCTTTATGTATATTCTTCTACAACCCTCACAATTAAGCTACTCGTACTACTCGAGTTATACACGCCATATTCTTCGGTAGCCTGGAGGTAGAGTCTCGGCCTCGTGAACATGAAGTCTGTGGTTCGATCCCAGGTGCCGGCAAACTCCTCTCTCATGACACAAGCTTTTAGCTTACTGTGAAAGGTGTATAAGGTTGTATTTGGGCTTATAACAAAAACCCAGATATATAAAATATATATTTTTTTTAATATTCGTATGTCCAAGACCCAGACATGAAATCGCGTCGTCAGACCCTAAACTAATTGTGCTCACAACCGAAATCGTATGAGGTATTATAGTACTGAGGACATTACTATGTTCACCACGTGGTCTGCTATTTGGCCTTGGTGAGATTTTTTTTAATAATGTGTTAAATCATTGTACGTGTAATTATGATGTAAAATTTATATCTATATTCTAATTTTACATTATACGTACACTTGTGCGTAACATTCATTAATTTAAATTATCTACGCATCGAATAACTTTTCAAGCTGTTTTCTTGTACCAACAAAAAATTAAAAGCACATCCTGATAAATCTTTATTTTTTCGAACATCTGCCTTTTACAGGATACTTGAAAACTTACGGAATAGAGTGGCAGACCAATTCTTTACCGAGTCAAAAACCCACGATTTAAAATATGAATATTTAAATCGAAGATAACAGGCCATTAAAAAGTAAAACTTAAATTATAAACAGTTTTTACCTCAATAATTATATTACCTTCAATAATATCAATGAATATTAAGCGATTTTTTGTTATTTTTTATAGTTTTTATAATTGAGTGTGTAATTAACTTTGTTTCGAATCATAGAAATAACAATAAAAAAATGTCACAAGGGAAACAAAAAATTACATTAATTTTCCTCATAATAAAAAATACTTATTAGTAAAAAATAAAACACTATACGTAAACTTTACGTTATAAGTCTGATGATGAGAGCGGAAGTTCTAAAAAGCCGGTTTGCGATTATATAAATTCAATCTGAAAGTACTAGATGTGTTTTATTTTATTAATTGGGTTGATGTTTATTTTGTAAAACTCTATTTTATTTTAAAAAACATGTACTTTCACCAAGAACCATCGGTCGACAATATAAACTAAAATAATACAAATGTTGCTTGCTACTTGCGACCTAAAAAATTCCTTCATACCCGTAGACTTGCATGCTTTTAAAAGTTTTTCATAATACAGTTCCTCGTTTTGTCATCTCACAGCCCATCATAACCATTAATTACCTAGTGAAATGTATCAAATTCCATTAATTTCAGTTTGAGGTTCATGTTGGTTGAAACATTGTTGTACAATGTCAGTTTATATGGAATGGAATCCTTAAGATATCCAATTCACAATACATAAAAATGTTAATGTTGACACAATACAAAACCTCTGATTGTTTGCGATTGGTGTGACTTGAAAAATTGTTGCATAACATCTTCCAGAAATTTCATCTGGGTAATCTAATCGTTTTGGTCAATTGGAAAATTGTATTATCAATTTAAGATAAACTAGTAAATCAGAGGATCTGGTTCAACCAGTTTGTTAATCAAAGCATTTCGTTCAGGTTTAAAAACTATTAAATACATTTAATTCCTAAAAATGAACCATCAACATGTTGGTTTTGGAATCACAATTCCGTTATAATAATATTTATTGTTTAATCGCTGCAAAATAGAAGTCCATATTACAGTCAAATTAATTTTGTCGTATATTACCGAATGGAGAAACTACATAACCTGAAGAAACGTAGGAGATGAGTGACTGCGCCTATCTGGGCCCGTAGTCAAAACATATTTTAGCGTTACGTTTTCGTTCAAATATAGACGACGTTGCATACATATGTATTGATTTTATTTTATTTCTAATTTACTTTTTGTTATGCTTGATGGGTTGGTTGGAAGATATCGCACTTCTGCGATAAACTCGCCCATAACACAAAAGTATCTGTTCCAATATTATGTTTTTTAGTCTCCTTTTTTGTACAATGAAGATTTATTATTATTATTATCTCATGGGTATAATTTATTATTATTATTATTCTAGTAACAACGTAATATGCACAAAAAATAAAATTGTTATCAATGCAGGGATGCCAGAATAATTTCAATTAATTTCAAAAGAAATGAAAAATTAAACAATGTACAGTGAAGAATAAAATAAATAAATAAATAATAAAAGATTCAGTGTTACCAAACACTTTTTTTCCAATCACCCAGATCGCTCTGTGTTACCCTATTGTTAGCACGTATTGCATATAAAAACATAGCATTGAAACATCTAAAAAAAGCACCTTTGAAATACCTAAAAAATCATCTTTCATAGCGATAAATTTTCATTGTTATTTTCCTGTAATGTGTAATACAATAGTTTTTTTTTGTATTGAATATGTAATTATACTATTTCAATTAACATAATCATCATCATCATCATCATCGCCCTCAACGCTCCTCTCGGGAGCACAGGGCAGAAACCAGCCTCCTTCATTCAGAGCGTCTCTGTGCCAATTGCGTCACCTCTTCCCACGACATTCCTTGCGCTCTGATATCGTTGTTATAGGAACGGTGTATTGTGAAAGAGGGACACCCGGGCCTACGGAACCCCTGCGGACGGAAAAACAGTGCTCTTTTTGGCCAACTATCATTGGGCATTCTCAAAACATGTCCCAGCCAGGACTATCGTCTCTCTTGTATTACGGAGATTACAGGTCTCTGCTGGATGCGCCGGCGCACAGCATCATTTGTAACATGTTCATACCATCTGACATCCAAAATCCTTCTAAGACACTTGTTTTCAAAGCTTAGTATCTTCCGCTCTTGAGCCTTGGTTAAGTGCCAAGACTCGCAGCCATATAGAAGGATTGGGATGATGCACGCATTGAACAAGCGACATTTTGTCCTGATGCTGAGTCCAGACGCCTTCCAAACTTTGTTCATGTTGTTGAAAGCCCCGCTTGCACATAATAGTGATATAATATTGAAAAAAATAGTGAAGGAGAAATCCTAAAACTTTGAAATCTAAGACCTACATATGTTTTATTTACTGGAAAGGAAGGCAAATATTATTAACCATTCTTTTTAACCTTAAAATATCTAGATCGGGCCCTGCCACTAACAGAGTTACAGGAACATAAACCTTCTACCTATCCTAGTGGACGATAGTAAGACAGACTTCTACATAGTACAAAAAAAAACTTTTTCTACACACAGATGTTAGTATAGCTGGCGGATCTATCACATATGTGATTTCTTCCAGACAACCAGTGCTATCGCAAAAATTTCGAACGAAACTTCACGACCCAGCCGGGATTCGAACCCAGGACCACAATGATGCAAGTCGACTGCGGTAGCCGTTACACCACTTGGTCGGTTAAGGTGTAGTTGCGCTAGTAGGGCTATAACAAAAATAATCCTGATTTTAATGTCTCGATATATAAATATCGAGCTTCATGATATGTTTGAAAACTAAGATACTATAAAATCGTGAATGAGACTGACTGCGTAAAATTAAATCACTCGTTCGAACTGGAAGTTTTCGTAATTACTAAATAAGCAAAATAGTAATTAGTTGCATTATGAATGATTTCGTGATATATCTCTAGCCGTACATAGAATTTTTGCCGGGTACCCGGTACCTGCATACTTTTAAGAGTATGCTTACACCACATTGACTTCTTCAAGCTCAAGTAATACAACATCCTAGAGTCATTGTGACACGCTTATGCATATTAAATTTTACGACGCGGTCGATTTGTTAATTGAAATAGGAAACCTGAAATTTGCAACACTTTCGATTTTTTTCATATGTGATCGAGACTATTACACTCAAGTTCAAAGATAGTGTTATTATTGGATCACTTATATTGCGCTATTTTTATAATGAAATCACTTCAAGAGCGCATTCACAATATTATTTGTCACTTTAATTTATTTTTATTACTTTTAAAATACAAATCATGTAAACTATTTTTATTGTCACAAATTTAGGTATGAGATTTAATTTTATTAAAATTTATCACTTAATTTCAAGAAACAAACACAAAAAACAAAACTATCAAATAAAAAAACACTTTATTTTGGTCGGAAAATAAAAATAAATAAAAACTTAATCGATAAACTATTATAATTTAATTAAAAAATTGGAGAAGTCAGGGTTCAATCAGCTACAAGAGCGCCATCTACCCCTTGTTGCATAAATGCATCGACCCATTGCTATTGCTGACAATGTGTCAACGTTCACCATTCATTCTATCATCAAACAGTAATCAGAGAAGAATATTTTTGTAATAATAATAAAATATAAAGTAGGTTTTTCGAATGCTTGCTTTTTACATGACGATCGGAACTAACAGAAAAGATGGGAGACCTTAACTTTGCCGAGTACTCCTCAAAACTACCTAATGCTTAAATAAAACTACCTAATGCTTAAATAAAACTACCTTATGCTTAAGTAAAACTACCTAATGCTTAAATAATATACTTTTCTTCTTCGTGATGTAGATCATCGATCTGTTAATTCGGAAGTTGATGCCTCTTGTGATGCTGAAGATCTTTTTGGTGGTCTTCCTCGTGGACGAGAACTGACTGGTGTTTCCTTAGCAACTATATGTACGATTCTGTTTTCAGCCATCCGATTACCATTGTCTCTCTCCAGAATCGTCTCCTTTTCCTACTCCATCTTACGATGTCCTCCGTGTTGTATATGCTCCTAATCTCAGTACTTCTTATTTTGTCTCTGAGAGTTTTGTCCGCAATAGCACGTAATGTTTTCATCTACAGTTTCTTAGTAGGTTTTTTGACTGGTTAATATTTAACTGTTATATTTTAATATCAATTAGAAATAATAACTATAATAATAAAAAGCTTTTATTAAATAAAAATTAATGAAATTTAGTACGCTAAAATTTCAATTAATAAGCTATATGCCTATATGACGTATGAGAGTACTATTTTATCGTTCATTGTTTATGATATCAGATATATTTATCATCAATGTACACGTGTATCATTTATGACACTTACATTAATGAATAACAAATTAATCAAAATAAAACTTAAGAGAGGCATATAATATTATGCGTGCGTGGGTGCGTTACACTTATGAATAAAACTGTATTATTACAGAATAACACATTTTTTTCATTTTATTTTTTATTTGTACCTATCTTTTGTTTTTTTCATGAATGTATGAATATAACACTATTACTGTTTTTATTATTATAATGTTTGAACATGTATATTTAATACGTAGCTATGTATAGTATGGTAGGGTAGTTGATGTTGTTTTGATATGTTAATATAATAATTATATACCTACTATAAAAGGCTCAGCCCGTTTAATGATTTAAATAAATAAATGTACACTTTTTAAGGTGGTAATTATTTTATCAGTTAAAATGCATACCCACTATATAATTATGCACAAATAATCATAGTGTGTTTGTCGTGGAAAGTTTAGGAGATTGAATTTAAAATATTGATTAGGTAGCTATTTTTTAGCCTTATCTTGTTTCCTAGTGAATACGACTTCCATTTTTTGACCCTAATTTTTTGTTTTGAACACCATCATATAAAAATCAAGAAATGGTTTCCATTAAACCAATTTAACGTTCGTCAATTATTTCATTAATTTCCATTTTAATATACCTACTCGTACTTAATATTTTCATGTATACATACTTTTTGTTATGTATACATGTTTATGCAACATGCAGCTGATCTGCTGGTTACCCTACTTGTGGGATATGTTGTGATGGATCAATAGTAGTATAGGTACATACTTCTTTTATATTTTTTTTATTTTCACAATATTTAGAATCAAACAGTCGTTATACAATATGTTGACAATTAATATATTTGACATGTAGACCAGCGAAGATTCCACTCTTACCAGAAATGTTTCAATCTTGAGGAAAAAAAAGTAAAAGTTAAAATGCTCCAAAAAAGTCAAAGTAAATTTAAATTTAAAAACAACGATAATACAATACTTAAAACAATACAAAAACATAAATATAAAAGCAAAAAATCCTAAAATACTAGAAATTAGTCCTTCAGTCACATTAGTCTTTAGATAAAAAGTAAAGTTAAAATTTTCTGAAAAAAGTCAAAGTATGTAAATCTAAAAATATAAAATCTAAAATCCCAAAATACCAGAAATCAAAACAAAACAAATAAGCAAAATCACCCATCCAGTATGAGTTACAAAGCCCAATCAAATACACAGCCAATATCCAATGTCCCAAGGATGCTATGATCGAGAGAGCCATGCATTCAAGCAAGAACACCCATCCACCCCCCGCCCAAATGTAAGTGATCCGATGCTGCCAAACAGTGAGAGACCGAGATCAAACCACGGGGACCGCTGATGACAACAAGGCCCCGGACACTCCCGCTCTAAAGTCTTGCTTATTCATGACGAGTATGTCAAGGCTTTGAAAGAATGAATCATAAACAGAACAAGAGCGTCTCAAAAAAGAATTCTGCACATAGTTGGTGGTACACAGTGGAAATCTGAACAAATGATGGAACCGCGTGCTTCGCGTCGGACAATTAAATGGTATACTCTGTACTAGACCAATCGAATCGACCTCGTTATTCAGCAACTTATACAGATACATCATATCACTTACAGTTCTACGATTTTCAAGAGTCGAAATATGATAAAAACGTGTAGCAGTTTTATAATCATCGAAGTGATTCTGAGTCAGAAAACCTAGATGCTTTATGAATTTTCCCTGCAATTTCTCAATACGTTCAATGTGTGTAACATACTGGGGGCTCCAGACGACTGAACAAAACTCCAACTGGCTTCTCACAAACGCATAATACAGTATCCTAAAAGTAAATGGAGATTTAAATGGTTTACTCACCCTGATCACGAAACCAAGCATTCTATAGGCCTTATCGAGCACAGCATCGACATGGTCTTTAAAGAGTAACTTCCTGTCCATAATCACTCCCAAGTCCCTAACCGCAGTTTCCCTTCGAAGTAACTGACCCTCAATCCGATAGTCGTAAATAATGGGCCGAGCACTCCTAGTAAACGATATTGAGCAACACTTTGAAACATTTAAGTATAGTTGGTTACTCCTGCAGTATTCCGAGAGTCTGACCAAGTCATGTTGAAGCAATTCACAGTCATACGGACCAGTTATACTTCTAAATATCTTGGTATCATCGGCAAAAAGGAGAAACTTAGAGTTCTGGAAACAGAAACCAATATCATTGATGTACAATAAAAATAAAAGCGGACCAAGATGGGAGCCCTGAGGCACACCAGATTGGCAAAATCTGAAACTGGAGACCACTCCACTAATCGCAACAGCCTGTGAACGTCTTTCTAAGTAAGATGAGAGCCATCTCAGAAGGTCACCGTGCACACCATAAGCTTCCAGCTTGTGCAAGAGAATCTTATGATTAATCTTGTCAAACGCCTTTGAATAATCCGTATATACGGCATCCACCTGTACTCTTCGGCCCATCGAATATTTCTTATTCTACAAGGGCCGTATCAGGCCCCCCTGACGCAAGTGATCACCATGGAGAAGGTCTCTCTGCCCTGTGCAATTCAGAATTACATTCCTACCCATCTTATTCCGGTCTAATCTAGAATGTTGTACAGTCATGACAATGTCTTTTGTCCTCTTCTCGTCTACCTTCAATCTAAGCGTGTTTTATTAATTGGAGTAATTGGCATTTTGTCCAAAATGTGACCCAGATACGAAGCTCTCAAGATGAGACAGACTTCAAAAGTTTTCTATTGGGATTAGCTTTACGTAAAACTTCTGTATCGGATGCAAGATGTATTCAAGGTATGCGTAATATTTTTCCATGTACAAACATCTGGAACGCTTCAAATCTACTCATTGTATTAGCTTTCAGAGTCCACACTTCTGAGCCGTAAAACATAACGGACCAAACATAACGCTTGTCAATTTTCTGACGAGAATTTAGATACAAATAGTTTCACAAATTTATTAACATGATAAATAATTAATAACGAAGGTCGATTAAAGAATATTTATGTAAATAAAATAATATATATAGTATCCTATTATAATATATAGTAGGTACTTATTGTGAAAAATGTTTACGTAAAACTTACCACGTTACGCCGATAGTTTCCATTAAGAACATTTAATGCAAAAGATTTTGTTATTAAAGCAACATATGTACGTCATCTGATGGCCATTGGGCAAACAATGTCTCTCACTTTTTTATGTTTTTTTGAACGCACTTTTTACTAAATATCAGTGTCGTAAAAATATCAGTGTCGTGCTTCCCCCGCTTGCCAAACAGCATCGCGTATCAACAATGATGTTCTTTTTTATACTAAGACAACCGAAATACCAAGGTATGTTTTATCAATCGCATACTTCTGCGATATCCGGGTGTACGATGGATGTCCTTCAATGTCATTAACATTTGCATGCATGCATGACTGCAAAAGTTCTTGTATGACTTAACTTGTATTGGATAAAATTTGGGTTAGTTGGAAGAAACCGCGCCTTTGTGATAAACTCTCCCTCTGTATTTTATTTATTTATTTATTCATTCTTTACTGTACATTGATAAAAAACAATTACATAAAAGGTATACCTACATTCAAATTAAATACAATCAATATACAGAGGGCGAGTTTATCGCAAAGGCGCGATCTCTTCCAACTAACCCAAATATTCCCTGTATATTGATTGTATCTAACTAGAATGTTTACCTTTTATGTAATATTGTCTGTAATCAATTTACGGTAAAGAATGAATAAATAAATAAAATGAGATTTTAAGATTGCAAAAATTTAAAGATTGGTGTTCCAAGTTTTTTCATATTGAAAATTTTATTTCTTTACACATTAATGATGATAATGAAAAAAACGTTTGTTTATTTTATTCTTCTTGCACATCATCATTCACATAACAAAATCAACAAATCAGTTTACATTAAAAAAAATTGATGATTGCAGTGGCGAGATTATCACTATATAGTGATTTCTTCCATCTTACCATGTATAGAAGGGGAGGTGTGGAAATTCAAAGAGGTTCACTAATCTCTTGCGCCGCTTCTCATTAAAAGACTTCCTTGTTACGCCCATGGCTGAATGTTCATTACAAAAGCATGAACAATGTAAAAAATTACCGTCACCGTTAATTAGGTAGGTAGGTATTTTATTCCAAGCAATTTGAATATTAGTCGGTGTAAATAAGCTGTTCAGAAAGCTGCATATTAGAATAAAAAGTTTCGTAATGGATTACAGTGAATCGTTAATAAAGAATGAAGAACTTAAGTAGTAATTGTTTTTTAGTGTAAATTGTGATTTGTCAAATGAACAATCTAATATTAATTGCAAAATGCATAAAATATTCATACTTCTATTCGCGTGTGTACTGACCATTAACCTATGTGATGGAGCGAGAATCCTGTGTATATTTCCTACTCCATCATTCAGTCATCAGATAGTATATAGGACAATTACAGAAGAACTGGCCAGACGGGGTCATCATCTCACTATTATGACTACAGATCCTGTTGACTATAAGGAGCCTGAGTTTGCTAATATCACACAAATTGACGTCCACAATATATCATATGACATTTGGACAAATTTCTTTAAGTTTATTGACAGAAGTAGCTTATACAGATCTCCTAGATTATTTTTGATTAACTATTACGATATTGTATACAAGATAACCGATGAACAGCTGTCACAGCCAGAAATGAAGAAATTGATTTCCGATAGTACGAAACATTTCGATTTGTGCATTCTGGAGAGCAATGCACCTCCAATGTTCGCTTTTAAAGATCTCTTCAAATGTCCTCTAATACAAGTAAACTCTATAGGGTTGGCTCCGCAAAATCATAATTCTTTTGGTAATTCGATCCATTTATTCTTACATTTGAACAATTTTGCATCACTCGATGTGCGCAATTTAACTATAATGGATAAACTCGAATTACTCTACTCAGAATTATTATTTAATATATTTTACTACTCATATTTTATTCCTAAATACACGTGGCTATCGAAAAAACATTTTGGTCAGAGAACAAGATCGGTTGACGAAATTGAGAATGAATCTGATTTGATACTGATGAACTATCATCCAGTACTGCACGGGATTATGCCCACTGTTCCGGCGATGGTAGGGATCGGCAGTATTCACATTAAGCCTCACACACCTTTGCCAGAGGTAAGAAGTCTTTATATTTTAAAAAAATTATGTCAACATGTAAAAGGCTTCTTGCCGTGTATATTTCAAATAAATAAATAAATTAATAAACAAATGAAGCGCAAACATATGGGAATGCCTATATATTTTAATACATATCTTGGTATTTACACTGAGAAAAATACTAACGAAATTTCACAACGAATCATTGGTACGTACTATCAGATTAGGACCAGAGATCGTACAAACGATTCATTAGTACGAATCTATAATATTAACTCTTCGCAAACAAGTTGTTGGTAAATTTACCAATGATTTGTTTGCGAAGAGTTAATATTTTAAATTTATACCAATGAATCGTTTGTACGATCTCTGGTCCTAATCTGATAGTACCGTACCAATGATTCGTTTTGAGCATTTTTCTCAGTGTAAGTATATACCTGTAGGTAGTATGACGTTGTCGATCGTAGCTAAAAAAACATCCAAAACATCAATTGTGTCACTCACGGCCATTCCTCTCTAATCTTAGGAATGTAAAACAACACGTAGAATTTTATTGCGCAACGGGGAGTCATTGAAAGGATTTATGGGTTTCTCTGACACTAAATCAATCTGGGCCACTAAATGTAGACTACACATACCTACATAGATAGACATTATTATATTATTTACACTGAGTGGTTGCAGGATAATGCAGTATAAATTATCACGATAATGGAAGATAATAGAATAATGAATGACATACAGTGTTTTATTTACTTATCTAAGTTAATATTAAAATGAAATTCCACCGTGTTTATCACTTAAGCATTAAATTTGTTAAGTTCAACAGAAAACGTTAACATCATTGCATTATTGGTTACAAGTAAAGTTCCACCCGGTTTCCCTCAGGAATTAAACATCAAATTGATCATTTTACATACTGTTTGGAAAAGTTCATGTTAAATTGTTCGGAAATAAAACACTTGCTTAGTACCTACATACTTCCACTGTGAATTCATTAGTCGCTAACCGGTTTTGAGGAGCTTCTGCTCTCATCATCAGACTAGCGTAAAATAAAATAAATAAATTATATACACATAAACATATAATATTTTGTTATTAGATAGCAATACAATAGTGGCGGTAGACAGTTGTGACAAACGATTGAAATTGAGTAACTCACCTATACAGCTGGTTGGTTTTTAGAAATTGTCTGCAGACAATAAATACCCCCTTTTGTAGGTACCATTTTAAATTTATTTATTTATTTATTCAACCAAACATACGGCTTACGCCATTTACAAATATCAAAAAAATAAACCAAAAAATATAAACACCTGCGTCTCATACAAATATACATACATAATAACACAACTATAATATAACTATACATAGGTACATTTTTATACTTAGATCTATCATGTTCGTTGCTAAAACAAATTTGGAATTATACTAGAAATTTATATCCTACCCATCAGGTACCTAACAATAATACGGAGAACATTATTTTTGCTAGTACAGTTGATAAATTAATACAGATATTCGCTTAGTGCTAATGCGTGATAAAGTTAATCGACTATCAATAATCAATCACTAATATAATTTTGATAGGAGGTATGAAACCATCCTTTGCAGAAGTTTATTTATATCAAAAATTAAAAATAAAAATTAAAAGTTAAAAAAAGTTAAAAAAGTAAAAAAAAATTGTAGGTACTATAACGTTTTATTTTTTATTTTAATAATTATGCAGATGAGTTGCAAATATTTTTTATAGTTCCATCATGATATATGATACAAAATATTGATATATATAAATATATCGAAATATATCGAAATATGTCTACAATATATCGATATTGTTGCAACACATTGATGTCGACAAATTAAATTATACATGTGTATCTTTTACAGTTAAAAGACTCTATAACAAAATTATTATTTAAATTGAAATTCAATAGCAAGAACTTTAAAAAAATAATAAACCATAGATTAAATCTGAAAGAGTGAGTATGAGAAAGGGCAGACGTCCGAGAACTTCGTGACTTGTTCATGTGACTCAGATTCTCAAGGACGGCTGTGTGTATGAGGAATCGACGTGCGTGTATGAGAAATTGTATGAATATAGAAAAAACGATAATTATATATAGGGCTAGATCTGTATGGCGTTTCGTTCTCTCTGCCTACCCTACTTGAGACACGGCGTGAGGGTATGTAATAGTTTATATAAATAGGTAGGTATATAGATAGATTAGCGTCTCTCAGCGGCATCGATTCTCCACCCTCCGTAGCATCTCACGCTGTTGTCTCAGTTTTTTCCAATCATAATAAAAGTAGATTTTTCTTTTTTCTTTTTAAAACATAAGCTTATTTTTTTATGACCTTTTTAGTTACATAAGTCATAATTAGTTGCATAAGTCATAAACTACTTATTACGTTTTTGGTAAAATTAAACGTAAAAAATAATAGGAAAACTGTTTAAATTAAACAAATATTGTGTGCACCCACCTATAAAGAATGAAGACCGTATAAATTAGTAGGTATATATTTCTTACATGTAATAACTGCAATACTAATTAATGTATTTTATGTAATCACATTCAAATCTTATTATTACAGAATAAAGGTTAAAGTACCAAATACTCCTAAAATAATATTTTATGGTATTAATTTAATTTAAATGTCATTTTCTGTGAGGGCAGAATATAAAATTGTCGAAAGAATTCGAACCTTAACAGTAACTTTTTTACCATTCATCCCGCGCGTATCCCACAAATGGGGTAGCCAGTGGACCAACTGCTTGTAATATTCAGGATGGGTGACATATCTTTTCGTTTATTAAGTTTTACAAATACCTGCTTTTTACAGACAACTCTCAGACTAACAGCAAACAGTGTAAAGTCTATGCTTTACCGGGAACTCCACGGGTTGAGTACTGTATTGACTTGTATTTTCTCAAAATGGGGAAAAAAGTAGGGAAAATAAGTATATTTAAAAAATTAATATTTGTTATTTTTGAAATTGCAGGATCTGCAAAAAATAATGGATGAGGCTACAGCTGGAGTTATTTATTTCAACTTAGGTACTAACGTCAAATCTAAACATTTGCCCGAAAGTAAGAGAAATGCTATTCTGCAAGCCTTCCGAGAGATGCCGTACACCGTCATATGGAAGTGGGAAGACGACATGCTGCCGGGGAAACCTTCCAACGTTCACATTTCCAAGTGGCTTCCTCAACAAAGTATTTTAGGTAATAAAACATTACGTTTTTTATAAGCGACATCACGTTATCCCGCACCAAGTTAATTCTCAGATATGAAATTTAGTAAATTGTCACCTAAACGGATAAATAGGAGTCTTTGGACTCCTGAAATATTCGATAAATAGAGCTATTTCAACATAATATGAAATTTAGTAGAGGCATATACATCCCTGTCTGATCACCAATCTGCAAGATACGAAAAAGTACATAATTCTTTCATTATGTACCATATATCTATTAACCTATAATTAATGTGAGATAAAAGTGAGATCAAATCGAAAATAGTATTGCAGGGATGATGGTTTGGTGTAAGAAGTAGACGTTGTATAAAATAAAATCTCTCTGGAGCACCAACTACGATAGAAAAACTAATATAAATTATTAATTGTGTCGGTGCATAGGTATGTAGTGGAATTCCATAGTTATGTAATTTGAAACAAGTGTTTCTTTCTACTATAGATTATTGATTCCGAGAGAGACGTCTTTCGACTTATCAGGTCATTATCAATTTGAATTGTTTACAACTATTCATCTGGTTATATAGTACTTATGGAATTTCTCTTAGTAAGTACTCTCTAGTAAGTACCTACTATATAACCAGATGAATAGTGTTGTAAACAATTCAGATTGATAATGGCCTGATAGGTAAGTCGAAAGACGTCTGTCTCGGAATCAATAACCTATAGTTGAAAGAAACGCCTGTTTCAAATTACATAATATGAATTACTTAAAAACTCTTTTAATGAAATTACCGATAGTGAACAATTTTTACATTTCTCATTATGGCTAAAATAATACATGGATTATTTATGCAATTTTCAGCTCATCCAAATTTGAAGTTATTCATTACACAAGGAGGCAAGCAGTCTATCGAAGAAACCATCCACCATAGTATTCCCATAATCGGAATATCTTTTTTCGGAGATCAGTATGCCAACTGCTTTAAAATGGTGCAACATGGTGCTGGTTTAACTATTGCTTTCGACAAACTGACCACTGAGAATTTAAAAGAAACTGCCAACGAAATCATTACGAATCCCAAGTATGAAAATATGCTTATAAATACTATTTTTAAATACGACAAATAATTACCTAAGTTATGATTATTCACGAATAATGTAAAAGGTTATTGAAATATTCTAACATCTTTATTTGATAAGCAAAAATGAACTATAATAAGCCATATATTTATTTGAAGAAACAGTTTTACCTAGGTCCCCCCCTCCCTCCGCCGTCCCCAAATTTTCAATTTTGTACAGGAATTTGAGATATATTATTACAGTCTCATTGGAAGTACAGTATGGCTGACATGTAAATAAGGAAAATACATATAAATAAAAACATTGGCAATAAAAATAGAATATACAAAAAATATTAACGTAAATATTATCGAACAAGCGATATTTTCTTATCGGCCCAGAGTAATAAACGGAAATCAAGAATCAAACTTTTTTCATACATTTCTAATGACTATCTTTATTTCAGATATAAGGAGAATATAATCAAGCTTCGTGACATCCTATACGACCAGCCTCAGACACCTCTGGAGCGCGCCATCTGGTGGATAGAGTACGTAATAAGGCACAAGGGAGCCAAGCACCTGAGATCCCCAGCTGCAGATATCTCTTATTTCCACTTTTACATGGTCGATATATTCCTATTTCTCATCGCATTCATAGTAGTTGTCTACTATGCAATCAAGATGATTATTCATATGTTCTCTAAATACTCCATAGTAATCAGAACTGGTAAACAGAAAAAGGTTGACTAGGAATCAATACATAAATTATTCAAAATCAGATACACACACACACCAGAAAGTACATTTTTTCAATAATTTAAAATTATAAATATGTGTTCAAACTTCAGACTATAACATAATATTTGTGAACAGTTTGCACTTAATGTATATTTATTGCACAATGAGTCAACCCAATAATTTTATAGTATTTTTGTAGCATATCATGGACGTGTTACAGAGAGTCATTATTATCATTTTTAAAATGACAAATCAGGTTTTAAAATAAACCAGAGTAGATCATGAAAGGGTCGAATCGAACTGAGAATCTCTCGATTGTAAGTCTGAGACTCTAACAACAGAATACCGATCACTTCTATTTTATTTTACTGTTTTACTGAGCATTTTAAGCAAACAAACAGTAACAAGAATAATCAAGTTACACGTAAAAAAATACATATCGATACCTTAATTCGCAGATTGGGTAACTCCAAAATAGCTACTTTACAGGGCGGACAAAAAACTAAATATTTTTGTTATGCATATTATTATTATTATTTTCCTTATTCTAAAATATCTACATGATGTAGATACATGTTCGTAACACAATAACCATGACATAATTATGTTTATAATGGTTTTGTAGCCTTTTTTTGGAGTTACCTAATTTTCTGTGATAGATTTTGTAAAATAAATGCTATAATTGATGGAGTTACCCAATTTGCCTATAAGTATTGTATACTGTTTGGTCTCATAATAATGTTATTTTTAAAGTGTTTTATATGAAAATCAAATTAAATTGAAGTAATATATATATAGGACAAATACTTCAACATCATCATCATCATCATCAACGCTCCTCTCGGGAGGACAGGGCAGAAACCAGCCTCCTCCATTCAGAGCGACTCTGCGCCAATTGCGTCACCTCTTTCTACGATATTTCCTGCGCTCTGCTGTTGTCGTTATAAGAACAGTGTATTGTGAGAGAGGGAAATCACGGGCTGACGAATCCTTGCAGACGGAAGACCGGTGAACTTTTTGGCCAATTAGCCTTTTCAGGATATTACCCGGCCTGGAACATCGTCTATCCTGTATCACGGAGTTGAACATAGTTGAACAAAAAAGTTGTACCTTTAGAGATATACTCGTTGATACCTAGACAAAAATAATGAAGAGTGACAAAATGTGAAAATAATAATTCGTGTGGAGCATTATTTTAGAAATCGTGGTAGTCCTGAGTCCATTTTCGTGAAGATATTTTCAGTCTCGTTTAGATTATTTAAGCAGACAATATTTTTTTGGGCCAAGGCTTTTCTTCCTTTGAGGCAATTTATTTATTTATTCATTCATTCTTTACTGTACATTGATCACAATTAATACAATTTTATAAAAAAAATGCATTCAAATTAGGTGTGATCAATATACAGAGGTCGGTTGCCCAATAAGAGACTCTTATGACTTGTATTATGAGATAGCTGAAGTCCAGTATCCGATCAAAGTGTCTTGCCTCTTGCACATTGATACCCTCTCTATATCTCAAGATTTTAAAATCCGCCAAAAGAAATTTTATTATTTTATAAGTAAATGCCTTAATATTACGTGTATTATTCTAAAAATATTGTACTTGGCACAAATCGTCCCACAAGGGACGGGTTGCCGTAATCTTATAAAAATAATAATAATAATTTACAGACGGCGAGTTTATCACAACGCTTTTTGATTTTTTAAATTTAAATTTTAAATATTTATTACTCCATGATTCATCCTTTTTCCAAGAGAAGTCTCAGAGTTATCATCAGAATCTGAATGTTCTGAATATGGGACTAACGAGATGTTGACTCTTATGCTGCCCTTCTCTGTTGCAATATTATGAAAAATAGCATTAGCCTGTGCATCTAACAATATCCCTTGTGTCGCATTATTATCTAAATTATTTTCATCAGTAGGTATTTATATTAATTTTGGATTTCTGCAAGATTACCAGTATCAAGTAATATGATGGGCCAATTCCATTATAAAAATTCGAATTGTCTTTGATAAATTTGTAGAAAATCATGATTTCTGGGATTTGTTTCACTCATACGATTTTCTTCACTCCTTCAATTTTCAGTTACTAATTTAACCATAGTCTTTAGTCTGCTATTCATCTATAAAATGATAAGTAAACATTTCACTTTTGCCTGACGATGAGAGCGGAAGCTCTTGAAAGACGGCTCGCAAAATAAATAATGTCAATAGTGGAATAACTATATATCGTGTTTCATTTTAAAAAATATTAATATGAACTTCCACCAAGAACCGTCGGTCGAGAAATTAAACTTATGATAAGTAGGTAATGTATGTAGATACACGTTCAGTTCTTCGGATTTTGAGCTTATTTAAAAATAATCATGATTCAACAAATCCTAATATATCAAAAAATAAAGTCGTTTATTTAAGTATTAAAACCTAGATTTTTTTTGACTAAAAAATAATAACATAATATATTGTGTTAAAAAACAATACAATATTAGTAAATCAGCTTCAAAATTTGTGCGCAAACATATCCAGTAATAATTAAATTCCACGTAGTAACTCCTGCAAAAGTTGCATTATTTAAAATGTGAGTTCCTTACATATTAACTACATCACATAAGGAGCAAATGATAAAAAAAACTTTTAAAAATTTAAGAATATAAAGCTGATACTTATGGTTACAGTTATCTAACATTTTTTTACAGGATAAGATATCCAAAACAACTTTTTTGTAAAATATTCCTTAATACACAACCTATCTCTCGCAAGTCTCCATACAGAATGGTGGAGTTACCCAATTTGCAGCGTTGTAAATACTAACATTGGAGTTACCCAATTTTCTTGAGGTGTTTTTTAGGGCATTTGTAATAACGTTGGATTCTTCAAATTTACCTAGCATGTGTGTTGGAATACAGTCAACATTATGGCATCATTAAGTCATTTTGTCAAAAAATGGAGTTACCCAATCTGCGAATTAAGGTATCGATATTTTAAATGAGTGAAGTTTGCAATTATAGTATACTTAAAGTAACATTCATAATTTAATAACATAAATAATTTAATTTAATATAAACATAATTTAATAACATAACATAAATGTCAGTTCAATTTTATTCGATTATTTATAACAACTCAATTTTTAGTTCAAAAAGAAAACAAAATGCATTGAATTGATAATTTTTTTATACCTACCTACGTAACTACTAGTAGATTAAGACTATAACAACACTGGCTTAGATCTTACCTTTAGCCATTTATAAAATAGCTTTATATGAAATAATCAAAGCTTTGAACATAAATTATCATTTATGTTTTACTAATATCTGTAAATACTTATACAGAGTGTCCGTTTAGTCATGGATAAATCGTGACAGAGTGATAGAAGACCTCAATTTAAATCGAAGTAACCCCTGATTCGTTTGGCTCATGTACATATTTGACTTTCTTTATTCAAGGATTACTTGGAAAGCATCGAGTGCGTCGAAATTATACCAATGGAAAATCACTCATGGAATACCTAAATAATGATAATAAAAAAAAAATTGCATAGAAAATTTAAAAAAAATTGCATACTCTTTTAATTTTTTTCTGCTTTTTTAAATAAAAGATGTAACAAATTAAACGATAGCTGATAAAATGTAAAAGTTTTTCTGATATAAAATGTTTATTCTATAAAAAATACAGTTTGTTGTTTTACGAACACTAAAACATTTTTTTTGAGAGATTTGCGTTCCAAGTCACAGATAAAGTTTCGTTTATTTTTATTTTTCATTCACGTATTGTTTTCAATTCGAATTTCTGTTTTTTTTTATTTGTTCTATAATCTTCTTCTTCTTTTCGTGTCGGTCAGCATCGACAAACAATAAAAACACCAAATCCACATCTACACTCCCATTCCCTCCCAGAAAGCAACGACCTCTCTTGCAGCTCCCCCCAGGTGAGTTCGTCCCACGAATTCTATAATCTAGAATGATTATTTGGTCATCACTACCCAATCATTTTAATTTTGCAATCTTTATAGCGATTTTAATGTAACCTAATAGATTAAAAACTAATAAAACAGAAAATGTGAATAGCTCTACTAATCTATGCAGTTAAGTCAAACATATTGTGGATTATTTCGAAACATATTGACATCTTCTATAACTCTGTCTCGGCCGATCCATGACTAGTGGACACCCCGTATGATTTAATTATACGATAAAATAAGTAGCATTGTATAAATAGATACCAAATTATTGTAGTCTTACCGTCATTTTATCCTTATTTTAGAAGAAAATATTTATATCTAATGTAGGGATATACTTATTTTAAGTTATATTTATAGATATATATCACGATATTAATAACTTCTTTGTGTATGTGTGAATGTATTCACAAGGTGGTGATTGTTATTATTAGTACATTAAGATTTTTATTTTTGTTATAAAATACTTTATTAATTAATACATGACATGATTTTATTGTATTACTAGATTAATTTTACCCGACTTCGCTCATAAATTAAACATCAAATGACAAATAAGCAAGCTAACTTGTAGATGCCATGAATATTCTCCTAAGATGGCAAAAATTTGAGGAAACTATTTAAATACTGGCAACACCATGGCTCAAATATTTTTGACAGTTATGTAATCATGATATCAACAATATATTTCATCTCCTTACAAATCTGATGACACTTATATCTCAATCAATATTTATAATATATTATTTAAAAAAATTTTGGCCTTAAACCTGCCTAGGGGGTGAAACACCGTATAGAATGTATTAATTTACTTTAAAATTGGTGATTTATCATTGTGAAAATTAAGTTAAATATAAAAATATTAATGTAAAATTTATAACACTGTTAATTTTCACATATAATGATTTTGTATTTAATCAATTAACACTGACTAAGTACTAATACTAATTACCGAGCGCTTTCGTCTTGCAGCATCCTCAGGGCAAGAGTTACATAAAACTCCAAGGAGAAAGCGCTTGGCAATTAGTATTATATTTGTGAATATGTCCTAAATTTTACATTTTCATATTAGAATTTATATTTTTAATTTATAATTATGTTAATATTTACGAACGGATTAAAATATTAGTGTGTAAATTATACTTTTTTTCTTAATATATAACGCAGTATTTCTTACAGGAAAAATATTAAAATAATTTGAATATTTATTGTTTTCTATTAATTTCAACATATAGATTAGGCATACCACACACAAAAAACAATTTTTTTAACTTTATAAATGACCTTTCTTTTTTTTACAACTTGTTTTAGAGCACATAATTAAAATTTAAAAACACACCTGACTTTTAAAATTCTACCCCCCTTCCTCTCTGAAGATTTTCCATCTGGCATTGGAATTTAAACAAGTTCTCAGTTATTTCATTTTCGTATTGTAATTCGAAAACAAAACCCACCTTATCCAATGGTACAATGGAATAAAAAAAAATCATGCACACAGTTATCATTTTGCACGTATAAAAAATTTGGCATTGTAGATATGCGGTGTTTTTTGCATGTATAGAAAACACATTACTGGTGCTAGCTAATAAACAAGAAATTGAAATGGGTAGAGTACAAAAAAAATATAAATATTTTTATTCTTAAATTCAGCGATGAGATTTGTCACCCATCCTGAGTATCCTAATTTATTGTTGGCATGGAGAGGAGAGCTTGTATTTTTATATTACATACAGCTTGTCTTCTGGCTAACACAATTATGGGATGTGTTAGTGATGTAACGAATATTCGAATTCGCATATTTCAAAGTATTCGCATTCGCAAAAAAATATGCGAATGTTTTACGAATATTATTTCGGTAATAAAGTATCGGATACTCGGTAAAAAAGTACCGGATACATACCCGGTACATTGTAGAAAAAGGTACCTACTGCAAGAAAATATTCTTTAAGGAAACCGAGGAGTTTTGAAATATTTTAAATTCCTATACCATTTTGAAAATTCGGCGACGGGGGGGTAGAAATTTTAATGATTGAGCAATATTGTAGAAATCTAAGCAAGTCAATATTCGCTATTCGCATTCGCGAATATCCAAAATCACACATTCGTTACATCACTAGTTGATATAGCAGTTGTAGTAGTAAATAATATATAATATATCGATCTAATAAACCAATTTAATGACAATTATTTTTTTCCTACTAGGCGTCACAAGAGAGATTCCGTAGAAACAGTTATCAATGATCTACAACAAGAAGAAGAAGGGTAATAGAAAATTACAATACAATGACATACATAATGATGTTGTATATTTGGTATACAGTACACAATAAGTACAAGACTGTGTTTCATATAACATAGTATTATAATATTATGGACAGTGCATATTATGGTTACATATAGATAATTGCATTTGAAGGCACTCGCCCATTGGAACAATACATGGATATTTATTTATGGCAATAAACACAAGTTACTTGAATTTCACTATTTTTCTAAACTGGTTTCGCCATACCTGGTAACCTGGTTTCGACAGACAAAGTCATTTTCAATGACTTTTTATGTCGAAACATTGTTTGACAATGACTTTGTTAGTTTGTAAAAAAAATAATATGGAGTTTTAAAAAATAAACATCAACTTAGACTTTCAAGTCTTGAAAAGCTCCTCAGTGGTGCAAGTGCACTGACACCGCGATAGCGTATTTTAAATTAATATAACAATGAAACATAGTAATTCAAGTTTAAATATTTTATTTAAAAATGTCTAGAAATTGTTACATAGTTAAAGCCTCTAAAATAAGTGAAAAAAATAAAAGATCTATGTCTTTAATCTAACTTGCGCTATGAATTTTGAAGTTGTCCAGCTCAGAATATGAAAAGCATTTCATAATTAAGAAGAAAAAAATAGTAAGTAAATAAGAATCCTTACAGTATAATTACGCATAATTATCAAATTATAAAACAGAAGAGTTTGCAACTAAACATTACCACATTATTTTCTTAAGATATAGGTCCATCCATCACGTTGTCTCCGACAAGTGGAGTAGCCAGCGGAACATCCACTCGTAATAAATATGAAAGTCATCCTTTCCGTGCCAACAAAAGTAAAGGCATTCAGGATGTGTGGCATACCTAATCAGTGAACTGAAGGAATTTAATGTCTTAAAAAATAAAACGTGATGTTTTACGAATACTTGCCTTTTACTTGCGAAAGAAATACATAAGGATAGATACATATGACATTCCGTCCTCTCTACTTACCTCACTAGGGGTATGGCGTAATCTATTATTTTCAAGGTCATCCACTCGTTTGCGAGTGATTTAATGGGATACAGCGTAAGTGTAGAGTGTAGTTAGTATAATAGTATAGATAGATGTATACAGTGGCTTTTGAATTATGCTAGACCTAAGTAGATAGGTATGTATGTTACATAACAGGTTAAAAAATATGGCATCAAGGCAAAAGGTATACCTACGCAATAATATTACAAAAATATTTGACATTACAATTAAATGAGAACAACTTTTTTACAATACCGTTTACATAATGAGTATGCATTTATGCACCGTGAAATTTCTCAAATAAATACTTTGCCTCGAGTATGAATTACTTCAACGGCATCAGACGGGCTAAATGTTTGTAAATCGCGAGAAAATATTTATTAATTTTTTTACTCGTTGAACATTGATTGCAATATTATTAACTTTAAATACAATACCGAACAAATTATTTAACTGTCGATTCCCACAGCACAAGATTATTGCTATTCTGCAGTCATTCCAACCAAAGCAGTATATGTATTACAATCATATATTTTTTACTCGTTGAACATTGATTGCAATATTATTAACTTTAAATACAATACCGAACAAATAATTTAACTATCGATTCCCACAGCACAAGATTATTGCTATTCTGCAGTCATTCCAACCAAAGCAGTATATGTATTACAATCATATATTTTTTCAAATTATGCTATATTTTGTGAACGAAAAATCTCTATTTGTCTTTGAATCCACTTATTTAAGATTTATTGTAAAAGCCTGAGGCAAAGCCATGTGCCATTTAAAAATAACATGAATAAATTATTTTCATTGAAATATGAAAATATAGAGTGTCAAACTTTATATTTTTACAAAAGAAGCAAGGTGTTTTTTTATTATAAAAAGTTTAAAGCAACATTACTCTTGGATTTTCGCAGTTAAGAATAAAACAAAAAAATTCAATCGTTTATGTAACATTAATTCATGTTTTTAATCTAACTTCACTTAGTTTCAATATTTTTTGCAACTTTACCGATAAAGTATGCATACTAAATAAGGAAAAGATTATCACGTGAAAATAATACAATAATTTTCGGCTTGTACTTCAAGCATTCTTGTAAACAAACTATGAAATTGAGCTAAGTTTCTCATTTTCTATTGACAGCGACATTATCGATGCACGCGTGTATTATTTAGATATACTTTACTAAATCACTTGTAAACGAGTTGATTATTGGATATTATGAATAGAATTATGTAGATACGGCGGAAGCGAATGGTTTCACTCTCTAACGTCCCGTTACTCCCAGAAACTGGATATCGCCTTGAACTTGAACACTAGTACCACACACACTACACACCTACACAGGTTAGCTGGGCCATCCAAACAAAAAATGAAAACAAAATCCCTTTCACTAGTTGTTACCGAGACTCTAATCGCATTCGACACGGCCTATTTTTAGTAATTACAATATTAATACAAAACAATAATATACTCAGTGCGGATATATTATATGAGTTCGTTACAAAAAATCGTGCTTTTTCAATAAAATTGCCCAGTTTATTTTGATCGTATGTAATATAAATGCAGTGTTTATAAATAATTACTTTCTTGCAGTAAATAGTAAAGAAAGAATGAAAAATAAAATTAATAATATGTATTTTTGTATTAATTTTATAATTGAATTTGTGACGAAAACAACGAATTATTATAAATTCCGGGCTAGTTACAAGGTAACGCAATCTAGCGATAAACTCGCCCTTAATACATTGAACTGTAAATTTATGACACTTTGTATATTATAACCAGTGTATACAAAGGAATAAAAATAAATAAAATAAATTCTTTATAAAAAATTTCATTAGTGTTTATAAGTGCAATGTGACAATGAATTTTTCTAAACGCAAAACATTGAAAACGCTATTTATTTAATGTACTAAAAAGCAATCAATTATTTACTATTAAAAAATGCAAAGATACATCCATAATTATTACAAAATAGGTACCAATATAATATGCAACAACTTAAATAAAAAAAGTGAGATTATGATGTTCGTTGAAAATAAAAACTAATTAAGTACCTAGGTACATAAATAATTCTGATTTCAAGTCAATATTAGCATACGAATGTCTGATTACAGAACCAAATTAAAAAGATTATAATCTATTATTACTATTCAGAAATATGACGAAAATTAATATCATAGACTCTATCACAGACTCCTATCTAGTCTAGTAACAATCGTGTTGCGTCAATAAACTTTAGGCAGCATAATTTCATAACAGTGTCAACATAGTAAATCTGTTGAAATCATTTGATAATGATATTAATAATCATAATTTTCAGGTCAAAATAAACGATTGGTAGCAAATTGAAATATAAATATCGCGAAATTCATCACAGTATTTACATAATCTTATCAATGATAAACTCGTAAAATATCAAAATATAAAAATTGGTATGGACTTGACATGAAAATACAACCTACCTTTATTTTTTAATAGATATATTATAGAGACATGTTTTTATATCCCTTTTAGTCGTTTTTACCAGAAAAACAATAGCTTCTATTGATTTAACCTAGATAACAAAATACGCATATAAATATTTATTAGCAAGTTATGATGGTTTTAGAGATATCAATTAATCGAATTTACGCAAAGTAAAGAGTAAGTTCTAGATTCAGTGTCAGATCAAAATACCGCTTTTTCAATGCATGCAATATTTTTACATTATTCCAATATTTCTACATGACTGTGAATCTTGGCACTTAGTCGAGGCTCAAGAGCAGAAGATGTTAAATTTCAAAAATAAAAGTCTTAGATGGATTTTTGATGGTATGCATGTCACAAATGGTACTGTGCACTAGCGCGCTCAACAATAATCCTGAAACAACTGGAGAGACGATGTTCCTCGTTGGTCTTGTTTTGAGAATGTTCAGTGATAGATATAGCATTCTAGCGACAAACTCACCCTTTGTACGTTGAATTGTATAACTGATATTTTTATGACACATTGTATTTATTTGAAATATTGTAACCAATGCGTACAGTGAAAAATAAAATTAAGATAAATGAGTAAATAGTTGGTCAAAAATAGCACTGATCTTTGATCTACAAAGGTTTCAATGACCCAGACGTCCTTCTTTCACAATACGCCGTTCCTATGACAACGACATTGAAACACTAGGAATGTCAGGAGAAGAGGCGACTCAATTGGCACAGAGACGCTCTGAATAGAGGGGGCTGGTCTCAGCCCTGTGCTCATGAGTAAAGCGTTAAGGGGCGAAATGATGATGGAAGAGTGAATATCTCACTACTCACATTTTGATAAATTATTTTTGGTTCATTTTTCTGAATATCAAACTGAATTCGTTTATCTGACATAAATGTATTGAGATTGAATATATTACTTATCTAATAATAAAAACGGTAAAACAATAAAACTTGACTATTGAAATCGTTCGTGATTCAAATGTACTCAATAATTAATTTATTCACCAAGCCTTCAGTAGATCACAAACGCACGTACATAAGTTAATTTATCATTGAATTCAAATATTCGTTAAATAAAAATAAATACACTTTTGCGTCACTGAAGTTGTGATGTTGACCTATGAAATGATGAGAAAAAACTTATTTATCAATTGAAATTATTTTTACATATATCAATCAGTAACAGTTTTGACCCCGACTTTGCTCAGTGAATAATCATCGAATCAAACAAACAAAAAAAATCCAATATTTGTATGCAATTTTTTTGTATATAAAAGCAATTTTTCTGCACTTGATATGAACAAAATTTGACTATAATACTATTTAGAAACAGAAAAAATCTCGATGTTAAAATTGAATTTGATTCCAAAATATTTATATTTATTTTTGCACAATACGACAATTTTTATTATTCAATCGGTTGCAATATTGAAATGGAAATATAATTTTTGCCCATTATTTATTTATTCATTCACTCACAGCATAAGTGTCCATTTGCAGACATACATTAACATAAACCTACTTTGTGATAGAAACAAAGAGAAGTTTATATTTAAACAAACGCATACTATTATAATATGTAGGTGCACATTGTGTATACATAAGTTGTAGTTACATAATTTAAAAACAAATTTTATTAGTAATTATTTAAATATGGCAATACAGCTGAATAATTCATTCTAATTATGTTACCTATAATATTATTTATATAAGTGTCAGTGGGCAAACAAATGCAACAATAGCCTTGGCATGTATGCCAGCAGATACCAGATGAGTAAGCCAATACTTACTTACCACCATTCTTGATAAGTATCAGAATTAAAAAACATAAGTTTTCTTCTACTATATGCTCTTTACTGAGAGAGGGATTAAAGGATGTCAATCTCCTTGACAATATCCCTATAAGACGAAATACTTCTCTCACAATAAAGAACAAATAGTACAAGAAAACATTTGTTTTTTAATTTCATTTTGGAATTCTACTTCTTAAACACCGAAACAGTGAAAAGATAAATAGGTATCCATCTATGACACAAACACGGTTATCTCATCTACGCATCTATGCCTACACATTACTCATATTATGCACCACGTCTACATAATATTATTATAGTGTAAGTTACATAACATATTTTGAACCACTTCAGATTAATCATTCCAATTGATCACACTCATCCATAGTCAACCTATTTGAATAGGTATTAACTAGGTAGGTATGTTGTATATGATACACACACATATATGAACTTCCTTAAGGAGTGCACAACACAGAGTTTCGACGCTTATGAATCGACTTAAGGCTTGGTTAAGAGTACTCTTTAAACCTAGGTAACATTCCCAATTCCTCTGTGCCATCCTAATCACATGACTTGAATTTTTTTGGAATTTATTATATAGTTCAACTTTGTTAAATTAATGTGAAGTGGTTCAAAATATGTTTGACATCTACACTTCTAGTAAGTAAAAAATCCAGTTCCCGATATCCAATTGTGTCAAAAAAAATCATAACATAAATAAGTTACATACATACACACCATCACGGCATTTCCCACAAGTGGGGTAGCCAGCGGACCAACTGCATGTAATAAACATGCATATTATCCTCTTCGTGCCAAAAAAAGGTAAAACATTCAGGATCGGTAGTAGGTATACCACATCGCTGTACTGAAGATGTTAAATGTCTTAAACACGATGTTTTACGTATACCTGCCTCTTACAGGACACCCAAAACTAATAGAAAATAGTAAGAGACCAATTCTTTACCGAGGACTACACGGGGAGTTGTTACACAACGAAATAAAATAAAATGCACTATGAACCGACCCAAAATGAATTGTAATTATCATCAATTATTGCTTATTCTATCTTCACATAATATGTACATTTATTATTTCTGAAAGTTGTGAACTACAAATATGGGAATACCGGTCGAGAACATTGATTACCCTTTTCTGATGGATGAGCTCGGTCTCCTCAGTTTGGAGAGTCGAAGAATTATGTTTGTTCCTTGTTTTCTACACAAACTTCTTAATAGTGAAATCGTTTCTCCAGA
The DNA here is from genome assembly GCA_947579605.1 of Athripsodes cinereus. Lineage (NCBI taxonomy): Eukaryota > Metazoa > Arthropoda > Insecta > Trichoptera > Leptoceridae > Athripsodes > Athripsodes cinereus. The sequence continues at coordinate 3,350,819 of OX388321.1, forward strand.
ACTGGTTGAGTTAATCAAATTAAATGTTCCAACCAGGAGCACCAGACAATCTGTTTGATTACATGAATCTAACACAAGGAATAATTACACATTCCACTCGCTTGTGAATAGACTTCACGGACTGGGAAATCTTGTTAGATATCAAACGGACATTTTTGTAGACAAGTTCCTCAAATATAAACGTATTTATTATATATGGAAGAAAACACAATTGACTTTAGTTTTACTTAATATTTAATTGAATAGTGACCTGGTTTCGACTCCCAAAGTCATTGTCGTTTTTGACCCATTGTGCTAAAACCAATTGTGTTTTCTTCCGTATATAAAACATGAAGTTTTTCAAAATAAACGTCAATTCCGGTATATATATATATATGGGAATACCGGAATAATATATATAAAACGGGTTGTATATAAAATATATATATTTGAAAATATAAATCGACATTTTGACAGTTGTTAGTATGTATGTGTATTTGTACCTTGTCGGCATAAAACTTTAAATTTTAACCTTTGTAAATTGTCACTTTATTGCCTAATTAGATAATATTATTACCTTAATTACATATTACTTATTGACATCCAAATCGACCAAAGATTTCGACATTTTTTAATAATTTGACATTCCTCAGTGCTCTATTGACAGAAAATATTATTAGTTTTATAACATCCATTTTTAAAGACTATGGTCTTTTTAAAGACTTTTAGGTACTACTTAACACCCCACTTATTTTTATTTGAAATACTTATATAAATACTTTTAGTTGTTTAATAATATTGACAAAGAATAAGATAATAATAATAAAAGAACTCTCCCATTGTGCAAAATTATTTTTATATACCATGTTGTAATCTTATTATTTTTGTCTGAATATTTTGTACAATAAAGTTTATTATTATTACCTAATAACTACTACTAAATTGACAAAGATGCATTATTTCATAATTTATGCTGTTTTGATTGTATTGTTCCTTTTATTGTTTCCATTAATTATTGTAAATCTTCCAAATGTAAAAGTAATCTTATTAAATAAAATAATTTCCACAAAACGACAATTAAAATATAGGTGGACTACAAATTTATTTTAAATTTAATTTATTAATAATCAATCAAATATTTTTTTACAAACAATCTTGTTGATTTAACAACATAATCATCACACATGTAAAAATCAATCAACCAAAATTTAAAAAATACAGCTCTCAAATCAAAATAACCGTTTTGTTATTAATTCAATACAATACAGTACAATGAAATTAACAATAGTGTAGTCAAAATATGGAGAATGGCGCATTAACTCCCCTTTCACGACCCAAGCTTTTAGTAGCTTACTGTGAAATGTGTACCTATAAGGTTGTATTTGGATTTATAACAAACAAAACCCAGATATATCTTTAAAAAAAAACTCTTGCAATGGTCATAGAAACTGTAAAGTATTCATCAATGACTGACATAAATCTGGCCGAAGAATGGTAATTCTTTTCTTTCTTTCTTTTCCGGCAAGGCACCCGATATCGAGTGAATTATGCAGAATGGTAATTGATATGCATACAGTAAATTATTTTTCTTACTCTTGATCTTAAAATTACGCGCATTAATTTCATATGAACACTCATACACGCATAAAATTTGAAAACGGGTCTGGAGACGTTAAGGAGTAAAACAACTCTACATACATACGTGCCATCACGCCGCTCCCCTAGTGGAGTAGGCAGAAAGAATCGAGCAACACTTCCTTCTATCCTTGGATACACCTGTCAAAAAACTGTACATGTAATAAAATCCATCAATTGCGTCAAACAGAAAATTACTTGAGAATATTTAAAAAATATCAGCGCCTAATAACTAGTAATAAAAAATTGTTCTAAAAATAAACCTTCCAGAAAAAAAACATGTAACAACGATAATGGGTAAATAATTCTGTACAACGGGCAAGTTTATCGCAGAAACGCGATATCTTCCAACTAACCCATCAAGAAAAAAAAAATATTTTCATTGATTTCTTAGGACATATCTCGAGCAATTTAATTTCTGTCTATCGGAGTGATATTGCGGTACCAATGTCGTTTACTAGCCAACGTGACTTAAGAATAAAATTTTGTGATATCCATAGATAAAAAACTAAATCAAATTTTTGTTGATGCGTATGAACACTAATATCATAATTATTTTGATATCGTTTGAGTTTTTAGAAGTGTGAGTTAACTCGATATCGTTCGATGTTTAAAATATATGTAAATTATAATGACCCACTATAATATTATGATGATAATTTCGTTTTAGTGAACATGTGAGATGCAAATGTTGAAAATACTTTGAATGATCATAATAAAGAATGACGTCTCCTTACACAGTGGAGTTTCACTCTAACATACAGATTTGCATTAGATAGAACAAAAATTAAAAAAGGATGTTTTTCATGTTTTTTTTTAATTACGAAATACACCTTCGTAGCCAATAAATTGTGTTGTAAGATCACAATTTTCATCTCTTGCCAAACTGAAATACAGAGGAACATTATTGTTTTCGTAATATACTCGTCTTCTTTTCATTAATCATCGCTATATGAATAATTATTGTAATATAATTTAACATTGTCTATCTCTATCAATATATTTATTAATTTTATTCTTCACAGTACATTGGTTACAATATTACATAATAAAATAGTGTCATAAAATAACATTTATACAGTTCAATGTACAGAAGGCGAGTTTATCGCCAAAATGCGATGTCTTCCAACTAACCCGGTTATATAATCATATTCAAATCATCATAAAGCATTTCTAACAAGAAACGTAGCCACTGGACTAATAATTGTACATTCAGGATGGATTTTAAATATTTTTTGTAATTTCCTGCATTTCACAATTCCAAAAAAAAATCAGATTGGAAAACCTGTTTGACAGGACTCCCAAGAATCAAATTTTATAATATGTTTTAAACGAGTATTCTAGATGCACATTTGTCATTTGATTGCATATAGATCGCGTATTACTCGCAGAATTATTTCGCTCGTCAAATGGCAACGGTTTGCTGAAATCGATCACAATCTACATCCCTATACACAATCAAGTAACGGATGTGCATTATAGAATACTCGTTTAAAAACATTCGAAATGTCTTAAACTGTTTTTTTTTTAATTCTTTCAAGGGACAAACAGTCAACACAGTAAACATTACAAAAATCAATATTACATACGATACAGACCACAAGAGTCCCCCTGTATTACCACAGTATAAAATTTGATGAAACTAAAATAAGGAAATACATTAACATAACAACAGTAGGTACAACCTAATGGAATAATCAAAAACAATAAAATAAAATACAATCAACAAACCAAATAATAAAGTAAGAAAACAATATAATACAATAATAAATAATAATAAATACATAGTTACATAGTTAATCCTTATCCTTAAAAAATTGATGACAACAAATTTTATATTGTGTTTTAATTTAAAGAAGGAATATGCAATAAAAAATATTAATTAATAATATGCAGCATATTCGTTATGCATGTTGATACTTGATAGGTATATTTTGTATAGGTATTTACAATTAATGTTTCGCTCCAAAATCAAAATGTCTTTGAATAACACATTCTAGGATAAGAACTTTTAATAATATGAAAAAGTCATCAAAACGAAAATGACGCAAAGTTTGTGTAATACCATTTTAGTGAATACAAAAACGATTGAACAATTAATAATTACGTACCAAATAATATTTAATTATTCAATGAATTTCAATAATTACCTAATTACCTCAATTATGTATCAATCACATTTTTTTGAAATATAAAATTGTACAAAGACTTTTTTCATAAATAACATGGCCATCGAAGTAGTGAGTACGTATGTTTTTATTAATATCAAATATAGAAGAAATATTATTGCCTTAGAGCAGGAGTCTTCAAACTTTCTAGCCTTGGGGCTTTACCGATTACTTCAGTAAGTTGTCCAATGGACAAAACCGTTTTAATTTTATTGCCGTTCTCTATGATTTATATACATGTCGCTGAGTACACGTTCTGAGTGAAAATACGCTTGCCAAGATTCGCCGCGAAATGTTCACTAGTTTATAATGAAAGGAAGGGTTTATTTCAATAAGTTAATTAATTTTTCTGCGTATTATATTTGTCATTAAGCTTTACTGAGTCCAATTTATCATAGCAACAACAACAAACCAATAGCAGTCGCAGGTCGGATTAATGACATTTGTGACCCGGATTTGGCTTGCGGGCTATGATTTGAAAAACCATGCTTTTGAGGACAGCTCGATAATTTGTAGTGATTGATAAATTCATTTCAATACAAATCACTTCAGTAGATGGTCCCAGTCATGAAACTGGAGTTTGCGTAGCAGGAAAAATTTATTTTGTGTAATTTTGTGCCGTTGAATTTTAGTGTCCTTTCACATTTAAGTGTAATTATAATAGTGCAAACCATAAACATAATAAAATCATCATGAAGTTCACATTTTTAATAGTTATATTTTATTTAGAAGTAAATTCAAGTAATGGAGCTAGGATCTTGGCTATTTTTCCAACACCCTCCATCAGCCATCAAATAGTCTACAGATCCTTGATGGAGGCACTCGTCAAGAGAGGACATGTAATAACTTTGGTTACACCAGACCCTGTTAACTACACAGATCCAATGTACAAAAATTTGACACAGATTGATTTCCATGATATTTCTTATAAAGAATATAATGAATCTTTCAATTTCGTCGAATCTGCATTTCAAGAAACACCGAGAAGAGTTGTACAACGATATTACAATATGCTACTTAAGGTCTGCGAAGCTCAGTATTCATCTCCAGAATTTCAAAGATTAATTCACAATAACGAAGAACATTATGATGTTATATTCAACGAAGGAATAATTCCAGTTTCATCGGCCTTTAAAAAGCGATACAATGCTCCATTAATTTTAATAACATCGATTGGTCTGGCACCAAACCATTTCAGCACTTTTGGAAATCCAACACACCCAGCTCTATACCCTGATACTTTTTCTACGTACGATTCACATAACATTTGGCTCTGGCAAAAGATATATTTAGTATATCGCCATTATATGTACGTAGCGTTCTATAATTTTCTTTACTTACCTACTTTTAATATGTTAACGAAACAATATTTCGGAGAAGATACTCAATCTATAGACGAAATAGAGAGGGAAGCTGATTTATTGCTTGTGAATTACAATCCAGTGTGGCACGGAGTGCAGCCGTTTGTACCAAGCATAGTAGGTTTTACAAGTATGCACATCAAACCAGCGAAGCCTCTTCCAGAAGTAAGTACTTAGTATATTTTATATCACCAATTATTGATACGTGAACATATTTTATAAAATATTAAAGAGGATTTTGTTGTTTAAAAACTTAGACTAATAATTATAGGTATATATAATTCTTTAATAAATTGAAGTTTTAATGTTTCTTACAGCATTTGCAGAAGTACTTAGATAATGCTTCAGAAGGGGTTATTTATTTCAGTTTTGGATCAAACATTCAAGCAACCCAATTGCCTGAATCTAAGAGAAGAATCTTCTTACAAGTATTTAAAAGTCTTCCATACAAAGTTATTTGGAAATGGGAAGATGAAAATCTACCAGGCAAACCTGATAATGTCTTCATCAGCAAATGGCTCCCGCAAGTAGATATTTTAGGTAGGTACTTAAGTGTTATTTAGATATGAAACGGATATATAGCAATTAATCGGTCATACGCCGGATAGTAAAGTTTGAAGCAATATAGTTTATATAGGCTCTATTCTATGAATTCACGCCGCGTCCCATGTAAAGTAGGAAGAGAGAATGAAACGCCGTATTAGTGTATCGTTACATGCTTCTTTTACATCTTCTACATTCATGCAATTTCTCATAAATGCATGTCGATTTCTCTTACTCAACACGCAACCATCCTTGAGAATTTGGTTCACGTGCTCATGTCATGTAGTTATCGGACGTCCGCGTTTTATCACACATCCGTCTTATTTATAACACTGGTTATTTATAACAATATATTTATAATAAATGAATAACTTTTAATTTTAGCCCATCCAAATATAAAAGTCTTCATAACTCAAGGAGGTCAGCAGTCAGTAGAAGAATCTATTGATCGTAGAGTGCCGATGTTAGCAATTCCTTTTGTGTTTGATCAGGAAGCCAATGCACACAGAGTGGAAAAACATGGTATTGGAAGGAGTTTACCATTGGAGACACTTAATGAAAAAGATCTTAAAGATGTTTTACAAGATGTAGCAACGAATCCAAGGTAAATTATTAAATGCTTACTTTTACCACTCCCATTCCTCTGTTAGGACTAATATGAAACATAATATAAATAGGTACTTTGCGTCAGAAATTCAGTCTTCACCCTATCCATTTATGTTTTAACTTTTAAAGTCTAAGCCATTGCAGTATCTTCCATAAGTAGGCTAAAAAAAATAAACATGTTGCATGTAATGAATAAATGGAGATTATTTCCTTGCCACAAAATATGTCACGATTGCCATACCTCATCGATCATGTGAAGTTGTAAGAATCCTTAGTCCTTACCTTTTGCAATACTGTTCACAAAAACAGTGAAAAACCTATTCTGATAAACTTTTTTGGATAAACGTATGTCGGTATTTACAGGTATCGAGAAAATGTAGCCAAATTGAGAGAATTATTCAACGACCAACCTCAGTCATCGCTGGAGAAAGCTGTATGGTGGACGGAATATGTGATTAGACACAATGGAACCAAACACCTGAGGTCTCCAGCCGTTGGCCTACCCTTCTACACATATCACATGTTGGATGTGCTACTGATTGTGGTCATCTTGATAGGGTTCATCGTATATTCCATCAGGAAATTGATGCATTTCTTTACAAAGTTTCAAATAACTCTCAAAATAGATCAAGTAAAGAAAATTTCGTGATATGAAAAAAGTGTTTCAACAAAATTTATATCTTTAGATAAGTTGTGATGAATCCTTCTTTTTTTTGGTATAAATGAAATGTATGAATATGTCCGTGTCTACGAATGTCTGTTTTTGCCTTTTTATTTAGGCGCATTGGGTGTCGAAGTAGAAGAATAAGGATAAATCTGTAATGTAATAATTTGTTTAGATAAATAAACATTAGGTACATTTATTTAATTTATATAAAGAAATATATTATAAATATTTATACCTAAGGTGTTGACAACCTATAAAGTCGTAAGTTTTAAAATCTAGATAGCTAAATTCCTTAGTTGTAGTAAGTCAGGTTTTAAATTAGATACTAAATTATATAATATAATAAAATATAAACAGTATGTATCTTCCTACAATAAAAACAGCGTTTTTAAAAATAAATCTTGGAAATTCTGATTTTTTTCATTTGATGGGAAAATAAATAAATTGCATGTATTTTTATTGAAATTATTTATTGAAAAAGGTGGACCTTTAAAATATGGGCAGAAATTATGTACCTAAGCCCATGGACTCTCTAAAATGGCATAGAGCTAACTATTTAAGATACTTGTGATACACACATTAAGGATTGCACCCGACCTCACCCATGAATGTTACAGGAATGTCAATTCCTATATCATCCATAATACACGAGAAACTTGATGTTATTAACATCAAATTTCATTGTGACTTTATTGGTCGCGAGCCGGCTTTCAAACTTGGCTTGCAAACAATTCGCTAGCCTGATGATGAGAGCGGAAGCTTGAAAGCTGGTCCGCGACCAAAAGTCACAGTGGAAGTACTTAATAAGTATTTTATTTTTAATAATTTAACATAACCAAGAACCATCTTTATTTACATTTCAACTTTATTCACATTAAAGTATTTATTTTACCATGATAGAAACCTGCAGATCTCAAATGGAACTTGGAATGACTGAAATACTAAAGAATTTTATTTTTATTAACATTATCATGGGTAGAAATAAAAATATATTTTAAAGATTCTTTTTCATCATAAAAGAGTATTGGCTATTGAATGATTAGGTATGCAAAGTAATAGATATGAGTAATATAATTTCAGTAGGTACCTACAACACCTTGAATATTAATAAGTGTGCGAGAAAAAGTGTAAATATAATAAATTGATTATTATTAATTCTTTTTTAATTTTCTTAAATTGATAAAAATATGCATCTTTATATTTAATATTAGCATAAATTTGCATTAAAATTATTTATAATTACCTACTCCTGTGTCAGGTGTCAATAAGTTGATCTAAGTGCTGTGAGTATCTAGATATTTAATTTCATAAGAAGATCGCATGAACTCAAAAATATAGGAATTTACAGATAATAAAACAGTCAATCTTCTATTAGTTTTTCATATAATTAATAATCATATATCACAATTGTCATAATTATTGTTGTCAAAACAGCAGGATATATTAATACCTTTCTAATCACTTGGCATTTAATCAAAACGTAACAATAATTATATCACGATTGCCTACTCGTATGTGAATCGAGATTTCGTTAGTTTTCAAATAATATAATAGTGTGAACAATGATGTAATTTTGGTTTTAACTTTGTGACAAACGAAACAAATATGAAATGAAACATTTTTCAAAATTTTATTTTGTTTAAATGTAGAAATAAATAATAATAATTTATTATCTAAATAAAACGAATTAAATAAAATATTAAGTAATTACTACCTACTCGTAAATAATATAAAATAACAGAGTAAATAGTAAATAATAGTGTTAATCTTCTCCTTGTAAACCTGACAAGCAGGCTGTTATCTACTGAAAAGTGGTTATTATTTTTATGTTGTTGATATTATATATTATTTTGAGCAACTTGATTATGTAAGATATATTTTATTGCGTGCCGCGACCTATGTGTAATAATTATGTATGATAATGGTATATAATCCAGTCAAGAATAATAATATATAGTTGGTACCTATCGTATATCTCTATGTGAAAAATGTGGTATTTTTATATACACTTATCTCGAAGACATATTGAGTTGCAGGAAACAGCAGTGTTCTTGAGTATCTCGGCTAACACGCACAGTTCTACTAAAGTGTCACAATGATCTTATCTATAAATTTTAAGTTGACATTTGTAATAATATATCTTCAAAGTGTTGCTCATTGTTCAAATGGTGCGAGAATATTTGGAGCTTTTCCGACACCATCCATTAGCCACCAGGTTGTGTTTCGGGCTCTCATGGAAGAACTCGCAAGAAGGGGACACGAGCTCGTAGTACTCACTACAGATCCAGTTCATTACACTGAGCCAGAATTTAAAAATTTCACTGAGATAGACGTACACGACATATCTTACAAAATATGGAGAGAAGGAGTCAATTTCGTAATGGATAGAATCAAAGATCCATCGCCTCTAAAAATATTGGATGTATATTTCAATATCATGGTGAACATCTCTGATGCACAACTTTCCCAACCAGAAGTAACGGAATTACTGAGTCATCCCCAAGAATTTGACTTGTGTTTTATTGAGGGTCTCCTTCCACTCTTCACGGCATTCAAGGATCGTTTCAAATGTCCTCTTATATTAATCAATTCAATCTCCGGCCTTCACAACAATTTCATCAATGCTGGTAGTCCCATACATCCAATTTATTATTTCGACATATTCAATCCATACGACATTGACGATCTATCATTTTGGGAAAAATTTGACTTGTTAATGAATCGATTAAAATATATTTACGTTCGAGATTGGAAATACAGTTCTGAGTACGAAGAATTGAATAGAAAATACTTCGGTCCAAACAGCAGACCAATAAGTGAGACTGAGGCTGATGTGGATATGACATTTTTAAACTTCAATCCAGTTATACTTGGTACAAGACCTTTAGTTCCCACTATTATTCACATGGGCAGTATGCATATCAAACCTCCTAAACCTCTACCACCAGTAAGTGTTTATACTTTTATACTTACAGATACTTACATACACAAATAACCAACTACATATTAAAATACAATATTAAACTTACTGTTTATTATTATGATACAATCATTCATTTCTACTCAACTGTACTATTGAATTAACATGTGAATAGCATTAATATACAAAATAATATGATTATTTTTTCCCTATCTTTTGTTAGTTTATCGTATTTTTTTTCGTGTCAAAGACTTGTATAGCCGTTCAATTTATAAATAAAAAATATATTTATAAGCTTGATGGCTCTGAGTACGTATTTGTACTTATTACAAAAATACAATGTTTCAGATTTTAAAAATTAAGATAAAAACTAGACGATGTTTTGCTTCTTATATGTACCTACCTACTTCTATACACTCACATAAACGTATAGGTACACATCTGTCAATTATAAACAACTTACTATGCACATATAGTATCACACCAATAGATCAATTTATGAATAATGTAATGTTATTATTCTTCAGGCATTCCATTTAGTGATTTGGCCGTTAATTTAATGTTTCTACATGTTATTATAAAATAATAATCCATTGTTAGAACAATTTTTTTACTTGTTTGTACATGTTTCAAGTACATTAATATCGCATCATTTCAGAATCTTCAATCAGTTTTGGATGCTGCCCACAATGGAGCCATTTATTTCAGTCTTGGATCTAACGTGAGATCCTGTGACTTGCCTCAAAGCAAAATGGACGATATCACACATGTTTTCCGAAACCTACCATACACTATTCTGTGGAAATGGGAATGTGATGAGCTTCCTAATAAACCTGACAACGTGGTAATATCCAAATGGTTCCCCCAACAAAGTGTTTTAGGTAAAATTTTACATATGACAATTTTACATAGAGACAACTCAGATATGTGTGGGTATCACATATCTGAGTTGTCTCCTAATATTCTACAAACTGTTATTCAATGGGCTGAGAAGAGAGATACATAACCTGGCAAACAAATTCATGTAGCTACTGTGTTATGTTTGTTTTATATTGTTTAACTTTATATACTAATGAGCTATTGTGCCAAACTTGCAGCCATGTAAACTGGTTCCCATTGTACAGTATATAAAGACTATATTTGTATATTATTATATATTTGTATGCTGCAGTTATTTGCAGCTGAGCATGATTATTGTTACCCATGCGACTAAATTTCTGTTATTAGTTTTGTTTCTTTTCTATTTGAATGTGTTAGCGCATTTTTTATATATATTTATAGACTGTTATATTATTGATTTGTCATGCATATGTATTAAACCTATTGTAAAAGGCAAATTGCCGTTTATTGATCAAATAAATAAAAATAAATAAATAAATATATGTGTGTACATATAGGAACACAATATCTTAACTCAATGATGAGGCATACATTCCATCCTGAAAAATTTCAATTTATGTCTTATAGTGTGTTTTATGCATAAAGAAAAGTAGCTACATAACCTATTATCACATAATAGATCAATGATTATCACACAGATGGCTATGATATATACCTACCTACATATACAAAGATCGAAAATATCGCAAAGAAATATTGTCTTGCAACTGAACAGACCCTCATGAAAGTACTTTCCAAAATGTTTTTTTCCAGAACATCCCAACGTAAAGCTGTTTATAACGCAGACTGGGCAGCAATCGATGGAGGAGGCCATCCACCATGCTGTGCCGATGATAGGAATCCCATTCATGGCCGACCAATCGGGCAACGTCGTGAGAGTTGTGAAACTGGGCGTTGGAAAACGATTGCTTTTCGAAATGATCAACAGAGAGACTTTGAAAGACAATATTATGGAGATGATGACGAACAAAACGTGAGTTTTACAAGAAATATCAATTGAATAATATTATACTTATTTCCTTAGATATGGTCATAAATTATTTTGAATACATGTATAATATTGCTTATCACAAACTATTTACAGGTATTACGACAATATAATAAAACTTCGCGAAGTAATATATGATGAGCCACAGAGTGCCATGGATAGAGCCGTTTGGTGGACAGAGTACGTCATTAGACACAAGGGAGCCAAGTATCTCAAGTCTCCTGTTGCAGAAAAGTCCACCCTGCAGTATTACCTCGTACCTGAAATCACGCAGGTACTCCTCTGCACCGTAGCCGCTCTGCTGGCTGGCAAATATCTCATTTCTCGGAAATAACATAGTTAATAAAATTAAATTTTGATTAAAGTGTATTTATCAAATTATCGACGATAGTTGCTTATCGTTTCGAATATGCAAATGTACTTTAGTATTTTATTACAGTAATTGATTAATTAGCAATAATAATTATTATTTAATTTAGTATTATTTTTATTATTTTATATATAAATAAATATTATGATGTAAATAGAAAAATTGTTTATGAATAGTGGACATAAAAATGGTACTCTACTAAATATAAGTTTAGTCCTAGTATAAAATATTTTATTTATTAAATTTGACCAATTATTACAAACAGCAATAATGATATTTTTAATACATGTATTCTTATTATTAATGGTATTGTTAGAGAATTTAACTTTAAATATGAAAAGCCACATATTTAATTATATAATAAATTAACTACTAATCTTACCGATACTTTATTAGTTATCCCCATTATTATTATTGGACCACCTTTCTTGTAGTGCACTACAACTATAATATTACTTTAAAATCTCTTTACCATATTTATGATCAATACGCATGACATCAGCGTTTCAACATGTTTCAAAATATTAAACATATGTAATTATTTTCCACACAACATTCAATCAGAAATCCCGCATAACTTACATGGCGTCTTTAGAATATAATTCCTCAATCAATGAGGAGTTCAAATTTGCTTTGCATAAAATTAAGCGCATGGTGTATAACTAAGGCCTAATATTTCAAACACTGTTTCATTCCACTGTGAGATTGTTTTAATTATTAGAACGTTTTCAAGTACAATGTAGTCATCATCAGTAATAACACAATGTAATATTATACTATTAGTTTTGTATTATTACTGATAATGACTACATTGTAGTTGAAAACGTTTTAATAATTAAAACAATCATCTCATAGTGGAATTAAACAGTGTTTGATTTAATTTAAATATTATCTTATATAATGCATTTCCACAAAGTTATGCTTGAAAATATAGAATACCTAATACTTCAATGTGCCCTTGAGCAAAGCTTTAACATCCAATAAAATTCAATATCATAACTATTTTAAATCAAAATATAACTCTTATTGTTTTGTAGATATCAAAATTAAATTGATAATGATGATAATAATACCTAGATTTAAGATCTGATATTAATAACTTTATCTGTCCCTTGTACATATTTTGGTGTACAATAGTCGTGAAATATTTTATTGGATTTAAAAGCAAATTTAAGTAAATTTAGGGCTAGCGCAGATAAGAACCTTTTGTCAATGCGAACATTACACACGTAGGCATTTACTCAAAATAAATTTGACATAAATTGGAACCATGAAATGGAATCTTTATCATCTGAATTCAAACAGTTGTATATGGTAGATTTTTAAATATTTATCCATTTTTTTTCGATTAGTTATGAAGAATTCCCAAAAAAATATGCTTTAGTGGATAAGCAATTTTTATAAATATGAGGTGAGTGAGTAAGAACATGTTCATAATATCGACATTAATTTTATGTTTTTCTCTTATTCTTACAACTTCTTGTATTTGTATGTATGTATAATAGAAAGGTACTGCACTCATTAGTGAACACTCAACCTTTCTTCTTCTCACGATACTCAATTGATATAGCCACACTATACACTACACATTAGACATACGAGATAGCCTCACTAGATATCACTTCTCCTTCTCTCCGCACACAAGCTTTTCCACGGAGGAAATATAAACATTTCACACACAGAGCCAGATAAGTCGTTACAATCTACATTACTGAAGCTTAAGAACGGCATTAGAGAACATTACTCTGTAGTGGAACACCACCGTACTTAGTATTTTCCTATGTTGAGACCTATCTACCCACAAAAAACACTTTCCTACCTATATACATACAATATAATACATACACATATTATTATATACATATGTAACCACTATTTACCCTGTTCATTTATACATTGAGATACCTGCATTAGATTAGAACGAGCTATCTACTAGAGATTAAGTACATTTTAAATCTGTAAGTAGCAAGGAACAGTAATACTCTACAACTACATCTTTATTGGTACATTTCACCTGACTTACATTAATCATGTTTCTATACCCACATATTAAAATATGTATGCATACATTCACTCGATGTTCTGGGTTTGTAATATTAATACACAACTTAGGTATGTTCTCTATATCAATCTAAAAACATATCCTCGATCATTTATGAAATTTCAGAATGGCACGGTTTTGAATTGTGATGTACCGTGTTTATACCGTCATCAAAAAATACCATCGTTGATAATATCGCTCCCGTATCGTTTCATGAAAGAGATCACGTCCGGGTGTTTTCACTTCGATGCGATCTCTTTATTGCACATTATTTTATTATGAAGTGAGTTTTGAAATGGACTCCACATCACAGCAATGGATGTATGCTCGCGGAATAATTGTTTGTGAATTACTTTAGGCCAGCAGTCAGACAGAGTGTACCCACACTCTACAGTATGTAGTTATAGAGATGAGATGGAATGAGTAGGTGAGCCACCAGCCACTGTAAGTAATTCCGCGAGAATATTTTGCTTCAAGTGTTCCCTCGGGACATATAAACAACAACAACAACAAGCCAGTCCAAGAGTTTAATTTATATAATGGCATTTTATACAACATTGCTTTAAAGACATCACCAATTTCTATTATTGTTATTTTTCCGCGACACTCGTAATAAAAAAACAAATCCGGTCTTCCTAAAGTCACGGTACACGGAGTTAACTATGTGTACTACTATGAATTTATGTATGTAGGTGTAGCTGCGAGTGGAATTGCGTTTTGTGGTGTTGTGGTGAGATCATAATGTATTTAGTATAATTAGTATTAGGTAGTAGGTACATTATTATTGTATGTATAGTGTGCTTTATTATAGACGGCCGCGAGGACATGGTTGTTATGATATGTTTTGATTATGTTATTGATATTGTTTGACCACCAATTGCTAGCAGATCATTATTAGTTCATACATTTTAGCAAAGGGACATACTTTCCTATTCGTTTTATATGTTATAGTTTGTTAGTATTTTATGATTAACATTCTTTGACTGAATCAATTAAGGTTGGCTAGCAGTTTTTATTATAAATATTAATATTCTCGTTACGAACAAATATACGATTACGTTACGAACGAATATAAAACAAATAAATTACATAAAATCTGTGTACTAAAATAGTGACTCTAATGAGGTAACCAAATAGGATAAGAAAGTCAAAAGATGTCATCATTACATTAGATAATTATTGTTATAAGCAAATTTATATATTATGTTCTCATCATCAAAACATTAACAGAATAAATAAAATAATAATTACAAATAAAAACTCAATAGCTACAGTAGGTACTTACTCAGAAATAAATTTATCAATTGCAACAAATTGATTTTTTTTCTATAAATAATTTTTTAATTAATTCAGTATATATTTTCAAAGAGCATAAAAAATTCTATTATTTTTTTATATTTCGAAAGACTTAGGTAGAGGTGTGTTCCACTTTTGTGATAACAAAGTAATCCTGTTTACTTCAAAATCTTAGTGAGATTACGTACCTACACACTTGATATATTTATATAGGTGTTGTTATCAAGCAAGCGTTGTATTTACTAGAATTTAGGTATTTGTTTAAAGTTCAACTTTTCATAATATTATTACCTTCTCAGGTTTATCATATACCTAGTATCTTATCACAATCCCTACATACATACATCCACCGTACATTATATAGCATCAAGAGATGCGTCTATTCCATGGAAGGTGTGATGAGATGAAAACAAACAACTAGCGGTTTCATGTTGTTTCGCTTCCATTCTGAATGTGACATGATACATATACAATACGACAATGATGATAATGATGATGAGACTTGGAATAGGTGTAGACAGAAAGAGGGAAGATAGGGGGTGGGGACGATTATCATCACATCGCATTAAATTAAATTAAATCCTACAAACCGCAAAATTTAATGAAATCTCACTAGCGTGTAAACACATGTCTATAATCATAAGCAGTCTCTCATTGACGCATACACATACACACATACACCCACATACATTCATCACACTTCATCTATAGGGAAGATATAATAAAGTTATTTCACCTATTTCTACACACAAAAAGAAACCAAAACCGCGCAATTTATTACACCAGCATCTCGCATAGAAAAAATATATTTTTTATAATTATTGTTGCGCTATTATTGTATGTTACTTGTTAAATTGTTCAAAATAATCTACTAAGGATAGTCATAAAAGGATAAAACGAGTATATCAAGAAAAAAAATCTTCTTTTTGCTTAATTTCACGACAAAGCATCCGCAAACATCAAAGCGATAAAAAAATAAAAGAAAAATAACTTCAGTACAAAAATAAAAATATGTAAGTATAGAAATCATGTTCTTATTATTAAAAAGTTTTGAAGACTATTATTGTGAATGAATCACAATATTATGGTGGTGTATATTATTTATTTATTTATTCATCAACACAACAAATCAATGTTATAATAGTACCTATATTTCATAAAACTAACAATCAAAATTCTAAAAATAAGATTTTGTCCCCAGACAGCATCTTAGAACTGCAGGGCTACTCTCGACAAAACTAAACACGATCTTAATCTAGTCTTGATCTTGATCATACGACGCACGAAGTGACTATTGGCCAAAATTACACGCAAACCGATCGCGCGTTAGCGGTAGCACTGTGTTTTTGACCATATAGTCCCTTCGTGCGTAGTATGATCAAGATCAAGACTAGATTAAGATCGTGTTTAGTTTTGTCAAGAGTAACCCTGCTGATATGAGGGGCCAGAAGATGTTTTAGAATGAGATTTGGTTTTCTCTTTTATAATATAATGTAATATGTATCGCTTTAATGAATTCTTTCTTCTTCTTCTTAATATTTTATTAGACCTAAAGGTCTGTTCACGCAGGAAGGTCCTCTTGCGATATGGAGGCCTAGCTGTCCTTCCATTGCTTTGTGGGTCTTTCTGGTGGGCATCGTCCCTCAGGTAGTCCATATAACATAACATAACATAACATAACATGTATAGACAATTCACACAGACCGAGCTAGTCCCAAACTAAGATGTGAACCTTGTATTATGGGTACTAACGCGACGGTACACATATATACAATGCACTACACACATATACATGTAACACCCAGACCCAGAACAATCTGAAAAAGGTCATTCTTCATTTTGCCCTGGCCGGGAATCGAACCCGGGACCTAGTGACTCAAAGGCAAGTGCGTTAGCCTCCACGCCACACCGGTCGTCAATATAGGACAATATTTGGGTTTCTGGTATTATTCAGCCTCTGAACATGTTCGTGCCAGAATCTCCGCCGTTGTCTTCCCCATCTAACTATATCTTGGACGTCACACGTCTCCCGGATTGCAGTATTTCTAACACGGTCTCGGAAGCTTTCTCCAGCAACGGCTCGCAAAGTTAACAAATTATTGTAATGTAATGTGATCAAAGATACTTTGTTATATAATGTAAAAAGGCTTAAACGCTGTTTGATACGTTGAATAAATATATCAGCTACTTACATAGTACCCATGTATATTACTAATACCAACTAAGCGAAACGTATGCCTTCACGTGTCGAGTTCTACGAACTAACTTGACAGTTTCAATGTCAACGAATTTGTGTTGGAGTATTTTAACTGTCCATTAAATTGTGTCATTTAAATAAAATAAAGCTTAAACTTATGCGAAACGCATTTATATATATAATTATAATCATTATGGTCATAAGCATGTCTGCGAATTTTTTACTTACTCTAAAAACGAAGAATATAAGGGAAAATACCTAATGGAATACATAAAAATTTTGCGTGCGCCATACATTTAAAAGAGCTATAATAATTATCATATTGATTAAATAATTTGCTTTTTAACTCTAATTTGTAAGAGGAATCACCACAAAATTCGACTGTTGATGCGCAAACGTCATATGACGTCACACTTTTTAAGCGTATATTGTAAAACTACAACCACAAATAAAATAGATATTGAGAAATAATTGAAAAAACACAATACAACCAGTTAATTCCTAATCATATCATGTAACTCTCGTTTGTAAAGGTACTTTTAGACATTCGGGACAGGATACATATCCTAGGTAGGTACCTGTAGTCGTTCATTTTTTTTTTTTTTAAAAAGATATATCTGGGTTTTGTTATAAACCCAAATACAACCTTATACACCTTTCACAGTAAGCTAAAAGCTTGTGTCGTGAAAGGGGAGTTTTGCCGGCACCTGGGATCGAACCGCAGACCCCATGTTCACGAGGCCGAGACTCTACCTCCAGGCTACCGACGAACTCTCATTTATATTAGGAATTTATCAAAACCCATTAGATTTAAGAGCTTTCAGGTAATTATGTATAGAAGTAACTGTGAAATATATTACCACATTCATCATTAGCTCATTGAATAGAAGTAATAATTAAAGGACTAACTCAATTCTATCTTTCTCTTATTATTCATCAAGATTTATC
This sequence comes from Athripsodes cinereus, assembly GCA_947579605.1. Lineage (NCBI taxonomy): Eukaryota > Metazoa > Arthropoda > Insecta > Trichoptera > Leptoceridae > Athripsodes > Athripsodes cinereus. Next base: position 3,369,438 of record OX388321.1, read on the forward strand.
TGACAGCATTCATACAGTATGTATGTAGATATAATGTTCGTTCCACTAATTTATGTTGCAAAGTCTAGTAAAAGAAAAGTATCTACAATACATACGAGCTATTTATATTATCTACCTAATTGTTAAAACACCGAGTAGGAAAATTAACATTTAAATTCATTTAGAAAGGATTTGTTAGAGAAACCCTTCAGATGCTACGAACGTATTTTTATTTATTTTTGTACATAAAAGGTAATTTATATTTCGGAAACATTAAGATGGGCTCATATAATATATATAATATGATAGCTTGCTCCATTCAATTAGAATAATATTAATCTGAATTATATACAGAAGAAAATATAAAATACAATCCTATTAATACTTAATACTTTGTTGTACATATAAAAGCCTGTCGATGAAAATTGGAAACATTAGAGGTTTTCCATAATAATTTTTGCATACATATTAGATTAACTAGGTAAAATCAACTTTTACATTTTTTTTCTTACAACTGGGGTTAACCAAGAGACTCGCTGAAGATATTGAAAACATCGAAAGTCCTCTCTAACCAATAAATATTTCTTATTACCTTCGAATAAACTTATAATGGAGCACGTTACAGGATTTAAGGATCAGAGATGGTAATGGAGTGGAGATGTCGTGATGATAAAAGAAATGAGAAGACTTTCTATATAATGAAATTAGAATACTAAAGTCTGTACGCGACTAACTTCGCCCTCTCAACACACAAAAACAACGTAGAGTGCGCGAAGTTAGTCGGGTACAAGCTATAATGCCATTGACTGGTTGTAGAAGGCTTGGGACAGAGATGCCTAGAAAAATATTGGGGAGACTCATTTTCAGCAGTGAGTAGGAATAGTATATAAGTATGTAAGAATTACGGATATCGCCATTCAGTGTGAGCTGGAACTTTATTAAAAAAGGTTTTAATAAAAAAACTTATTTTTTGGAATAAGTAGAAAATTTACAATATTTCGGTTATTTAACAATAAATAAACATAGCTCCATCTAATATCGTATTTAAAAAATCAAAACAACCTCACCAAAAAATGAAACGCAATTTAATTTCCATGGATTATTTCATTTCATTACAATTCAGGCCATTCATTTACCTACACGAGCATAAGGTTAATAATAATAATATTAATATATCGATACCATTCATAACACAATAGAAAAAAGGCAGTAACACCCCATCAATCACAAACGCGATCCATTATTCAGATCCAGTCATACACCTTATTATCTCCCGTTTAAAACTATTATACTGCGCGACAGCACAGCCTCTACACCCTTGTATACCCATTATCGTATGTACATACATCACTAGGTAAATTATTATTGAATAAAAATGCGAGTATATATTATTCGGTATAGTATTTTATTATATATATCCTTCTCTCGTTTGCATTACGACGTAAACCTATCTATATAATAATATAATGTAAATCATATGTAAAACCTTTGAAGTCTGTAAACAAAGAGATTTATCTATAAGTAAATATACATATATTACACAAGAAGGTACCTATCTATATCATCCAAAATAATATGAACAAAGTCATCGTGAAAATACACATGATTTTTCATTTTTAAAAAGAGAATTTTCCGTATTAACGTGTGAAATTTAATCATGCTTAATATATTTTGATTTTCGTGAAAGAAATCTATTTGCTTCGTGAACGAAGTAAATATGCTACGGGTACAATATTATCGTGAAAATAATTTCATAGTTAAAGTTTGTTCTTCCGTACTTTTTACTAAATCTGCAAGATTTAATACCGAGTTAAAGCTATGATGGTAGATACATAGATATATCGCTTGCCTTCTAAAAAACCGTTACAACTCGAAAAACCATAAATTTTAGTTAATAATACCGTTATATTTGAAATTCCTGCTTCTATAATCCATCAAAAGGACGTAAAGATACCTCAATTATTTGCCACCAGATAGCAAAAGTTACGTTTTTTCATTAATACATTTTGGTGTGGTTACGTTCCTCAATAGTGTAACATTTAGGATTGAGCAGTGAGGTGGTGAGTAATTTTCATTATTTCATTGTAGAAAAGTGTGATATTTTTAGTTATTACAGTATTTAAATGTTAAGTTATCGTAAATATTTGTTATACTTGAATGAAAAGTGTAACATTTTTCTTTATAACACTTTTTAAAAATGTCTTCATCAATAAAGTAAAGAAAATTAAATTGCTAAAGTGCAATAATTCAAAATGTAGCACTTTTTTAGAAAGACCTGTAATAATATAGGAGTATTGCTGAGTAAAAAAGTGTATCATTTTGAATTGTTACACTTTTTTAGAAAGACCTGTAATAATAAAAGAGTATTGCTGAGTAAAAAAGTGTATCATTTTGAATTGTTACACTTTTTTAGAAAGACCTGTAATAATATAAGAGTATTGCTGAGTAAAAAAGTGTATCATTTTGAATTGTTACACTTTTTTAGAAAGACCTGTAATAATATAAGAGTATTGGCTGAGTAAAAAACTGTTTAATTTTTAATTGTTACACTTTTGAAGCAGTACCTACCGGTAATAATATTAAAATAATGCAGAGTAAAATAGTGTTTCATTTTGACTAGTTATACTTTTTTAGAAGTAGATACGATTAATTGTTATAAAAAATAAATATTGCTTTTATTACAAATTTCAACGTGAATGATTTTGATTAAAAAAAAAATAATGTTACACACCGTGGTTAATATTTTTTGTATTATTTCCAGCAATTATATTCATGATGCACAGTTTTCCCAACTTGCGGGGGCGACTTTTGAATTTTGCGACAGATATGAAAACGCGTTGAGGAAAGAAAAAAATTGAAACCTTAATAGGATTTACGCCAAAAAGAAAATACAATGAAGACAAAAATCAATCTAGTAAGGAGTGTATTGTGTTAGTTTACGATTAACAATCTGTGTTACCAACTCCTCGTGGCGATATTTCTGTATTTTACTTCAATTCAAACTAAACAATTACAATTTTACAATTTCTGAACTAAAATCGGGTGCAACTGAATTCTATTTCTGGCATGAGGGTCAAGGTAATAGAGGAGCTGATGAAATTGGTTCATGCGTCTTGGACTATATTACAAAAGAAGTCAAAGAGGGAAATTCGAAGGACTTGGATTTTATATTTTATTCGGATAACTGTTGTGGCCAGCAAAAGAATAAGTTTTCAATTGCCATGTACCTGCTGGAGCTGAACAAATTTCCTGGCATTAATTCTATTACACATAAATTGTAAATTTCTCATAACAGGACACTTGCAAAACGAGGGAGATTCAGTGCATTCGTGTATTGAGGAGATAAAAAGATCTCTTAAATCAGGTCCCATTTACGTACCCAGCCACTAAGCACAAATAATTCGTGCTGCAAAAAAGAGAGGAAATCCATATAAACTATTATAAACTAAACAAATTAACATCAAATAATTTCTTTTCGCTCAAAGCTCTCATGGATATATTACTTTTCATAATTTTAATTTTAATGACATAACAGACATTTAAGTTAATTAAAGTTTTAAAATTTATCAAAAACAAATCTACACTTTTACGAGATAAGACATCATACAGCCGGGAACATTTTGCTGAAATAGAATTATTGAAAAAAACCCTTCAACAATCCCCAATACATCTTAAAACCTGTCTTCAAAAAGGATGCTATCAAAATAAAAGATAACAAGAAAAAGGAGCTGAAATGTTTACTTGAAAATAATCACATAAAACTTCATTACGCAGATTTCTACAGTTCTATTATCTATAATTTGAAATAAAGTAATTACACTATTATTATTTGTGTTTTTTTTTAACAACCTACCACTTTACAGCCTGTTATCCCATAAATATTTCCTTCTAAAAAAGTGTAATAACTCAAAACGACATATATTTTTTTATAAAAAAAATCTGTACAAGGTCAAAACATAGTCTGAAAATATGAAAATCTATGAGATTAATCTTAAAGGGATATAACAAATTGAAAAAAAAATGGAAAACGGTTCTCAAAAATGATTAAATACTGCTTGATTCTTGACAAATTTTTCAAATCGAGTTTTCTCAAAATCAACTTTTTTGAGTTGTAACTCTTTTTTAGAAGGCAAGCGATATGTACATCCTACGCGACTATGTAGATGTAAATATTCCCAAATGGCGAATCAAAAACTTTTTTTATGTAATCCTTAAATTCATATTATAAAAATGTGTAAGTACATGTTTTATATTAGTGGATGTGCGCAATACGTGTATATCTATCTATGTATGTATAGTGAATGTATGTTTCATATTATATAAATTTAGGTGGATAGATATATAGAACACAGATTAATAATACATTATTTTCATTTACCGTCCTTCCCCTCCCCCTCTGTAAACCCACCATGTCCTACGTCCCTAAATCCAAAGTCCTATTTGACTCGAGTGAATTTTTAATAAAGTATTAAGATACCAGCGGTGCTGTGTCCCATATGGCCAAACTAAGCTTCTTTATCCATTCACATCTTGTTTTTTATCCTATCAATTCCTTTATCCCCTTTATATTTCTTATTTCAAGAAATACTGTAGCTATTTTTTCTTCATTGAGGGACGAGAAACGTATTTTCTCTCTTAATAATTTCATAAAAATATCTCGGAACATGTACAAGTAATATTTTCATAAATTATATTTTTTGAGGACATTAATTTATTTTCGCTCAAATAAGATATTTACAGATGATCTAAAGTTTTGTTTTACAAGTTTTCACAAAAGGAAATAAGATTTATTACTTAGATTAGGTATAACTGTATTATCATAAAATTTCAACAATAGTGATTAAAATCGTTAATATTCTATGAAAATGGGATATTAACTTGCTTATGATGAATTCAATACAAAGTTTATGCCAATAATAATCTCAACTTCAAATACTCATATGTTTGAAAATATCATTATTTTACCAAGTAAGTGAATACGATATGTAGGTTGATCCCTCTTTGGGACGTGATATATTTCATTTTGTCTGTCAAAACAGTATAGTACCTCCACCTACAATATGTTAGTCCATAACAAAATCAATCTGCCCGGAGAGTCTGCATACATACACAATCTACTCTGTACAATCGCAACGTCAAGTCAATGTTAAAAAAGAAACTAAACAACAAAATATTCCAACGCTTTCCATCCTTGCGAAAGAGAAATGCGATTGTAAAGGAAAACAATATCTATCCATTTCGTCGGAGAGTGGAATGTTACCTTTGGGAAAACGGAATTCCATATATATTTTCGCAGTATGTATGTACCCACTCATACATTATGTACCTACTCGTATTACAGAACTCAATGCAATTTTGAATATCTGAATTTTTCATTTCAAAATCAAAAGATTAAAATAACACTGCCAGGGGTTATTAAATTTAAAAACATTTTTTCATTTATTCTCGATACAGTTGCGATGAAAATAAAATCACATTAGCTTGAGTACCTATTTGAATCAGTGGAAATGATAAAAATATGTAATTACGTAGATTATTTTTATAACAGCTATTTTTGTTATCTTATTTATATAATTTCGATGTACCTAATGTATTTAGGGGTAAACATGGGCACTTTTATTGAAAATATGACTTTTCATAGACAATTCTTATGTTTATTGCGTTCTCAAATATGATTAAAAGACAGTTTGATCGATAAAATGGAGCAGTACTTATGATTGAATAATACGTATACCAAATTCATAAAAGCTTTAATATGAGATTTACGTAGTTTATATGAATTTAAAAAAAACGTCTGAGACGCAGAACTTAATTTTTACGAAAATTAAATTAAATAAGTGATCAACCATCGATCAAATTAACAAAAGTGTTAGTTTTTAATTTGATCTGTAATCTATTTTGTTTCATTCTCATTAACCAGTTATAGTATCACACCTCCCACACATCTTGTGTAGAATGATCCTGGTATTCATATTACAGTTGTTTTTCTTTTACAAATAATACTAACACCTAGGATATGTGTGTGCATAAGAGAACAGCAGTGGGTGGCACAACAAGTATGTACCTACTCGAGTGATATAAGTAAGAAAGTACTGGAATATTGCAAATTATGTGCAGCTGAAATTGAAACCCATGCATTGTTAACAGTACATATGTATGTATATATACATAATATACTAAAGTGATGTAAACAATATTCATTTTTGCAAAAAAATATGCAAATAGGTAATTTTTATATTTTTTATGTTTTTATTTTATTATTATGATTTTTTATCTTTCTGACGACCATTTTTTAATTGATATTATTTAGTTTTTTTTATAAAAAGGACGTGGATGTTGATCCCAAATAATGTAAAGCGCCCTTGAAGTGATATTATCACAGTGCGGTGCTATTATCATCATCATGGATGACAGCAATCGTATCCAAGATAGATGACAACTTATGTACATACACCGCACCGCAGTAAATAGGATCTTAAAATTGTTTCGAATCAAGTTTATACTGATACATAATTCAAAATTAAACTGGATTTTGGGTGCATTGACATAAAATGAACCAAGAAGAACTTAACTATTACAAAAAGTTCAAAAAGAAGGTTAAAGGATACATATTACACAAAAATCCTCGATGGTTGATCTAAGAATTGGGCACGGGTTGTTCTGAACTTTGTGGGGCGGAGAATTTATTATAGGTACAAACATAACATAATATGTACAATATTTATTTTTTGATTGTTTATTTTTATTATTGTTATGCAAGATATTTAAGATCACAGTCCAAAATCCCCATAAGGGATTAAGCAAAATAATATCATCATCATCATCATCATCGCCCTCAACGCTCCTCTCGGGAGCACAGGGCAGAAACCAGCCTCCTCCATTCAGAGCGTCTCTGTGCCGATTGCGTCACCTCTTTCCACGACATTCCTTGCGCTCTGATATCGTTGTCATAGGAACGGTGTATTGTGAAAGACGCCCGGGCCGACGGAACCCCTGCGGACGGAAAAACAGTGCTCTTTTTGGCCAACTATCATTAGGCATTCTCAAAACATGTCCCAGCCAGGACCATCGTCTCTCCTGTATTACGGAGATTACAGGTCTCTGCTGGGTGCGCCGGCGCACAGCATCATTTGTAACATGTTCATACCATTTGACATCCAAAATCCTTCTAAGACACCTGTTTTCAAAGCTTAGTATCTTCCGCTCCTGAGCCTTGGTTAAGTGCCAAGACTCACAGCCATATAGAAGGATTGGGATGATGCACGCATTGAACAAGCGACATTTTGTCCTGATGCTGAGTCCAGACGCCTTCCAAACTTTGTTCATGTTATTGAAAGCCCCACTAGCTGCCCCTATGCGGATTGGTAATTCCGACCGGAGATCACCCTCTGGCGTTATGGTTGCTCCCAGGTACCTGAATTTGCTAAATATATAGACTTTGTTAACATATTTTTTATTAATAAAAGTATTAAAATAAAATAAAAAATGGATAAGATAGAATCTCAAAAAATCTTACTCAACTTTTGTAATCTGAAAAAATATCCGTTGCATCACTAATGTGCAGTATGTGTATATGGTGTGTGTTGTGTGGTATGCTGAGTAGGTAAATATTGTTATTAAGTGATATGTACATTTTTTTTTTTTTTTTTTAAAAGATATATCTGGGTTTTGTTATAAACCCAAATACAACCTTATACACCTTTCACAGTAAGCTAAAAGCTTGTGTCGTGAAAGGGGAGTTTGCCGGCACCTGGGATCGAACCCCGGACCCCTTGTTCACAAGGCCGCGACTCTACCTCCAGGCTACTGACGAACTCGCCATATATATGTAACGAATATTATTATGTAACACATATATAACGAACAATATCATACCATAACATGCACGGTTATGGTATGATATTGTAGATATTATGTGTGTAGTATTGTATGTATATTGTGTGGTAGCTGCTAGGATGTAATGTGAGTATTGGAGTAGTTGGGTCAAAGCTGTCGTTGTTTGTTGCTACTTTCTCAAATAGTTGTGTGAAAGGAAAGTTTTGTCCGGAGAACACTTTGACGAAATAGGGGTAGCGCAGTCCCCAGGTGTATATAGGTACTATTATGTTTATATTGTGATGGATATATTTATTGTATTTTATCGTTTCACTTCTGTCCAAATAAAATATCACAATATATCCATATTCGTCCTCTAAAGCAATAATGTGAGCATCAAATGTGCATTTTCATTATTAAATAATAGTACTCTAAGTATGCCTCGGTAGTTGGTACTGGCTCATGGCCAGTTAGTTAGATTTTTATGACATGTTATGTTTTAAATACTGTTAAATAAAGAAATAAAGGAAAAAATTGATTATTAAAATTACATATAGGTACCTACTTCATATCTACTATGAGTATTATAAGTATACATACATGAATTTTCATGAAACACTCGAAGGCATTTATTTCTGATATCAGAAAATATATTTCGCAAAATTCAATTATGGCAAAATTATAAGGAAATCAAATATCCACTAACATCGTTCATTATAAAAGAAGGTAGGTAGATGAAATTACAAGCTACCTCCTCCTATATAGTTATATGTAGAGGTAGGCAGGAACTTATTCTATTAATATTTCAAGTGATTTTTATTCCGAAATTATTCTCAATACGAAGAACGTAATTTCAAAAAGAATAATATTGAACAATGCCTACTTGAAATCAACTTGTATTTATTGTAGATCTGATAAATATTTCTATAGTTACATACTATGAACGATATGTACGGCGTGTGTATGTTTTCTTTAATCAAATTTAGTTTATTATTTTCATATTATTCACTATTCCACGAACATTAAAGCTTCCAGAACGTATATTTTTATCGTCAACCAGATCGTCATTTCTACTAGACTAATCTATAGTAGCTATGCTTTGATGACGCCTTAAAGCGATCCTGAATACAAGCTGCTTCGTAGAACTGTCACCATGGCGAAAGGGCATCATGTTTAAGGCAGTATGGCAGTATAAATTTATTATATATATGGGTAGGTACTCACAAATACGTATAGTACATTAATATAATAGTGACGGGACTATGTCATATTATACACAATATATAGAATGTGTATGTGTGATTATTATGGATGACCTGTCATAGTTTGATGTACCTCTCACGACTCATTGTATACCACCACCACCACTAACTGACTAGTTCATTAATAGAGAAATGCTTCATTATACACGTCTGTACAGTGCCTGTACTTGGTGAGTCTATTATTAACAAAGTTTTCAGACGAGACACACAAACACACATAAGTCCTACGCCCCTAATAATAATAATAATACAGTCTCCACCGAACATAAGTTCTGCCAGTATTATTAAATCACCGCACCCGCACCCGCACCTTACTGCCCGAGCTGTTCCTTCGAGTTACGTGACAAGTATATTCTTATACGCATGTATGTATGTAGGTACCTTTATATTCTCTATAATTACCATACATTTTTATACCTATAGCAGTCCTTAAAATCATATAAACGAAGATAAATAATCTATGAGTATATTTACATGTAAAAAATATTGTATTTTAATTGAAGTTATGATATTAATATGACAGTGAATACCTAAATATAGTACAATATCTGATTCTTCTTCTTTCTGTGCCATGTCAGGTCCCCCCGACGTTGGCGATCACTCCGGCGAAAACCTCCCTGTCCTGTGCTGCTCTGAACAGGTCATCCACTCTCCGGATTCCGGTCCACTCCCTAATGTTGCGCAGCCAGGACATCTGCTTTCTGCCAACTCCCCATCTTCCCTCTATCTTGCCCTCCAATATAAGGCGGAGGAGACGATACTTCTCTCCACGCAGCAGGTGACCCAAATATGAGACCTTCCTCACTTTGATAATCGACAACAGCTCTCTCCTGGCTCCGGCTCTCCTAAGTACTTCGATGTTATCTGATTATTTCAATAAAAATATTGTTACCAGCACTAATATTTGTTATTTTTTGTTACTTAATGTTTTAGTGATGAATCCAAGTACCTAACTATGTGATGTTTGTACATAATTATTGTTATTAATATTATAATAGGTAAGTTAGGTATGTAGTAATTATCAAATAGATATTAGTATTGAAATTAAATTAGACACTAAGACACATATGATCGATCTTTGTACAACACAATCGCTTTGACTAAATATACCTATTATAGTTAATAGTTATTATGCGTAGGTAGGTATTTACTTAGATAGATAATACACCTGCTCACTTACTAACGGTCACTGGTATGACAGTACATACATACACAGCATGTATGTATGTAGGTACATAGGTATAAGCAGTGATTTGTACAGATTGATTGTGTGATAATAGGACGCATAATATATAACTTGAGCAGCATCTAATAATTGTCCATGTCAATTAGCATAACTGCATTACACATGAGACACCTATCTAGCTACCTTTATATATAGGAATATAATTATAATGATGAATATTAACATATAATAGTGTTAATAATATAAATAATAAATATCTTGTCTCGCATTGGTTTACGTATGTATGTGTACACCAATTATAACAATCATTCGTAATACAATCAAGTTGATATTAGGTGTACTTATGTGTTTATATAACCAACTATTAAAATAATAATCATTTAACAACTTAAATAGCGCCATATAGTAATAATATCACTTCAAAGACGTTTTACAACATCTAGGATCAACATCCACGTCCATTTTTAAAATTACATAGTATCTAACAATTAAAAAAATGTCGCCAGAAGGATAAAGTAATTATTATATAATTAATTAACAATAACTGCAAAATACAATTTATGTACAGAAGGCATTCAGTCTTGGTCAAAAAATATTAATAAATGAAAAGTGTGTCATGTAAAATAAAAAGTGTGTCATGTAAAATAAAAAGTGTCATGTAAAATAAAAAGTGTGTCATGTAAAATAAAAAGTGTGTCATGTAAAATAAAAAGTGTGTAATGAACAAATGAGTCTTCAGGCTTGGATTTATTCCTAATAAAATATTATGAAAGTTATTAGGTTTAGATACTATAGATATACATAGATATAGAAATATTGTAAAACTTTGTCATCTGGAAATAGTCTGAAACTTAATAAATATTGTTTTTAATAATAATCTAGTTGATAATTTTTTTGAAAGTAGGAATTCATAGAGAACTAAAAAATGTAGGTATTCACATAATTAATTTTCAATTCATTTACGGATTTATATATGAGATATTTTAAATATTTTATTAATTGCAAGTTATTTAATTTTTACGCAGCACGCCTCGATACAGGGCAACCTAGTGAGGCTGCTGCAACTTAATTGTATCCATATTGGTGATTTATTGTCTCTGATTTGTGTGTATATTGATTGAATAAAAATAAAATAAATATTTGTCGGGTTAGTTGGAAGATATCACATTGTAGCGATACTCTCTCTGTACATTAAATTGTATTACTGATTTTCTATGATACTTCGTATTGATTTAAAATATTGTAACCAATGTACAGTGAAGAATAAAATAAAATAAACAGGTAATAGTCAATAATATTTCTTAAATTTTGAGGTGATCAAAAGCCTGATGATAAAACTCATATTGAACCAAATTAATTTCACGAGACTTTGTATAATACTCGTAATGTAAATTAAGAGTTTACATACAAATTAACGATGTCAAACTTTGTAACCCACTTATACAACCAAAATGAATAATGGGTTAATACCAAAGTTGTACATTTGTTTGATTCACAATTCTTCACGCTGCAATATACAGTGCATACACGATAAAGTATCAGTTAATCCTTGCGATCCACGTGAACTCCATATCCCTCCGGTATACCTCCATGAAAAGCTACGAGTACTAATACCTACTACCTAATGCTGACACTTCATACTCTACGCACATAACAGTATTTTATCATTTCTTTTTACCCCTAACAAACATTTCTTTTCCAATATTTTTTTTGTTTCTTGGTGTAAATTTCAAATTGTCCACCTGACACATTATATAACTACATACGTGTGTTATTTATTGTACAAAAAATATGGAAATTATGTTTAATGAAAATTCAAATATACCATGGATCCCACTTCCGTGTCACAAATAATCTAATAACCGTGAACGCATTTGGAGCATATCTGTATTTACAGCAGAGCCTCAAATTCATCATTAAAAAATCATCTTAACGTTTCATAAGATGGCACTTTTTATATCTTGTAGAGAATCGAATGTATCCTGTCATGTATTATAATATGTTCTTATGATAATAAAATTATAAACAATGGAATAAGAAAATCTACTTCTAAAATGGAAATAAACTGAGATATATGTATTAGTTTTAAAAATAGTAAGTATATTTTTTATTCCTCACAAACTTAAATATCGAACGCCTTAATGTGTTTGGTTAGAGTTTAAATTCTTTATTCCTCAATACGTTTCCTAAAAATGTGTTGGTCCATTCCAGGAATGTTCCATTAGTGTGAGGTGGTACAATATAAAGTGTAGGTACCTGTGTACATACATATAGGTTCATATTTATAGTACATAATGTTGATACCTACATAAAATCACTAGCCTCCACTCTTAAGTATCCTGCTGTAATACTGCCTACATATATATGTATATGTATGTATACACATTTCATGTATCTACTGACTCGATATACTAGTAGTGCAAGTACTAAAGGTAAGTGTGTGTATTCCTAGTTACACTCTATATTAGGTACAAACATGGATGGTATAAGAAAATATTTTGGGTCAGCATCTCGGCACAGGCACAGGTAAAGGCACAGCAAGTCTACAACTACTACCACTATCACTGACAGTTTGGGGCGAGCACTAACGTTGGTTTTATGGGAACGTAAAGACGTTCAATGGCAGTCCACTATGTATATGTATGGTCTAAACCTGTTACACAATAAGATTTTCTCATGTAACTTTCCACCTACAACTAAGTGGCTATACTAGATACATATGTACATACACTTCCCTTACTTCTACACAGTAAGTTACCTAATGGAAACTCCTACATACATTAATGTGTAGGTACGTACACAAGTCAGAGGTATTTTTGTATTTCTTGAAAAAAAAAACAACTGAAATCACTGAGAACTTGATACCGTAGAGCATAAACTCAACGTGAATTGTTTCGCAAGTTTTAATTCCAAGAATTAGTAACAAAATATAGCATGATGTTGAACTACATATACGAATTACTTACCTATCAAGTAACAGAGAAAAACGAGTAAATAAAACTGCCCGAGATAAATATTTGCGGTACTAAGAAAATTGAAAATTACTTCTTTTAAAGAAATAATACCTGAAATTACAATGAAAATAAAAAAATAATTTGTAGCGATTTATATAGGTACCTACAATAAATCATAATATCTAAGTAGGTACATGCAATTCCGTAAGCTTTCATTCCATTGTATTTATTCACCTTGTTCATTTCCTTAAGTGTGTGTGTGTAATATTCCATTCTTTCCATGTGTATATAGGTGTATAATACATAACATAATATATACACTACATACTCCTCGGGATGACCACCGACCGCTCCCTAATCTTCTACGGAGTGAATCCGTGCTTGTGTAAATCCTAATAAAGCTCGGAGCAGTAATAGTGGTGCAGGTTACCTTATAAATTTACAAATCCACACAATAATTCTATACTATCTACAGTTCAAATGCGCTATACCTGATATATCAACCTGCATTACATCCGTAATTATCCTTTTGAAATATATAATATTTATAAGGCAAACATTCCGTATTTTATCACAATTTTAACATTCGACTACATAAAATTATTATAATTCACATAATTTATAGTTCAATTAAATGTTCGAGCTTCTATCGATAACATACATATTCTTTAAATTTCAGGATCGGTTCCCTGTTAAGTCCCAAAGCTGTATTAGTTTTTTTTCTTTTAGAATTTGGTGATACGCTACCTTACAGACATCACACTTGGTAATTCATCCACCAGCTACATTTACATATTCTGTGTATAAAAGTGATAAAAGAACTTGTATAATATCCATACGAATTAAGTAAAAAATAACGGTATAGTAATAATTAGATGAATACTGTTTTGACAGCAAATATATTGTGGTATTAATCTAATTTACTAATTAACTTAACATGAATAAAAATATAACGGGTGACCACTCTTTCATACATATTTTTTTATTTAGATTTATTCAGCTACAAATATTGGTTTGTTTTTTTATTACAGTTTACTAGGTATGTTGTTGTAATGTTGGTACTACATAATCACAGTCTACAGGATGGTGTGTAGTGTGTCCTTATACTGTGTTATCATAAAGGTTTACACATACAACAGAGACAGTACTGTTCACGTATTCAGTAAGAACCAAAGGATTAGTACCCCGAGAAATAATATGTCTTGTGCTGTCTTGTTGGTATTTAAGTAGGTACCTTCATTGCATTTGACTGCATTACCCACATTAGGGCCAATTCTGAATCTTGATGAACTAACTAAACTAACTAATAATCGTTAACTAATAATAGTCATTATAGTACAAATTCGTATTCTGTATTAGTTACGAACTATAAACAACTATAAACTCGATAACTGGCAAGGACACGAATAATACTAGTCGGTGATGCCGCAATAAAAAAATATTTTGAGTATTTTCATGTCCTAATTTACATTTCTGGCAACATTTCATAGTTGTCGAGTGTGAAATGTCACATTTCCCGCTATGTTTTGACGTTTGGGGTTGATTTTACAAAATTTATAAATGCCAAGAGTTGCGAGGGCCCTAAAGCCTGAGATCGTCAAAGTAACGTAAAACAGCGCCAAAGGTGTGGTGTTATTATGATTTTACAGGAAACAAAAGTGATACAGTAAGTGTGGAAAGACGTGTCGGAGCTTATTAACACGCACTGCCCGGCAAAGTGTATCTTGGAGTAAAAGGAAGTTAGTATATTGAATCTGTACTTTTATTTATTGTATTCTTCTTGCACATCATCATTTACATAACAAAATCAACAAATCAGTTTACATAAGAAAAAAAAATGTGATGGGCAGTGGCGAGATTATCACTATATAGTGATTTTTTCCATTTAACCAGGTCACATTAACACAAATGAGTTTTTAAATAGTCATACATTTTTATACCTACTAACAATTGCAGGTTTACAAAATAGCCCGTGACTACTGGCGGTGGGGAAGGGACCCTCGTAAACTTAACACTCCAGGAGGAAAAAATCCTATACATTGAAGGGAGAGAAGTAGTATATGGCCTCAATCTCCAAGAGGAAGGTGTAAAATTTTTCACTCTTCAAAAATAAATTTCTTTTTTAAATTGTTAATACAAAATAAGCTTATTTACTTAGGCCTGTACTTGTTTATTTTTATTTTAGTTCTCGACCTCGTTGTAGGAGACATCCCTAGCTGCTCCCACTGAAGATGCAGGTGTAGAGTATATTTTACCAGTGTCACCTGTACCTTCAGTTGTAAAATACGATGTGCCTATTGAAGATGCAAATGACTCATCACCTTCATTTACCACCTTAAACACAGGAACCTTGGGAGGGGGAAGGCAAAGGAGGGGAAGACCTGTGATGGTTTTACAAGGATCACATCTGCACTGTTGGAAATCGTCAAAGCTTTGAGAAACCAATATTTAGCAAAAATTCAAAAGTAAGGGTCGCTGAGACTCTTACTTTTGAATTTCGTAACACAGTATTTAAAACAAGACAAGATTCTTATTTTAAAATATATTTATTTGTACCTTAAAGGTGTCTGCCCACTACACCGTACCATACCATGACCGTCATAGGAACGTATCAGGCAAAAAAGTATTCTTTGTATTGAAATGTATGTGACTATGCCCACTGGACCGTTCCGTCACCGACCAACACCGTCACGTATCCTGCACGGTGCGGCAACAAATGTCGGCGAGAATATTTTTCTGTTACCGATACGCTACGTGCAGAATACGCGACGTTGCTACACCGCTGCATGCAGACGGCGAAACGCGTAGTATACGCGTTGTAGCCGCAGATTATGACCGATGCAAAGGCGTTTGAATTAATTTATACAATACATTATCCAATAGTATCCAGTTAGAAAATATATATTGATGATCATAGTTGTTTTTATTTTTATTATCTTTCACTGTACACTGTTACAAGATATCATGGGACACTCAGATATGTGCTAGGAGATGGATATAGATTATACTTATATAATAATCAATACGGGTATCATACGGTCAACATACGCGTTGCATACGGTCATCATACGTGTAGCATACTATTACAGACCGCTCTAGTGGGCATAGTACAGCGTATCGTGCTACGTTACATGCCTGATACATTCCTATACCGGTCATGGTATGGTACGGTGTAGTGGACAGACACCTTAAATATTGCTTTTTTTTAAATATACCGGGTTACTTTATATGTAGGTTTTAAAACAATCATAAAAATATTTATATAAATGCAGAAAAGCAAATTTAAAAAAGTATTTTAGAAAACTAGGTTCAATAGTTTGAATATTAATAAAAAAAAATTAATTGAAATAATATATATATTTGTAAATAAAATGTAAGTTTAATCAATAATATTTAAGCATTTGATAGATGTAAATGTAACTGACAAACATTATAATTGAAATAAATAAGTGGTTTGCCTTTAATAAGTGATATAACATTGTGCAGCCTAAAAAAATTATACACATGTGGATTATAATGCAGTACCCGATGTTTTAGAGTTTACAGGAATCTGTTTTTTATTATACTAAAACATTTCTCTATCACAGCTCTTGTTTGAATGTGGCCATGGTTATACCGCTACTCTGCTGCACTCTTGAGGTGTATAACGGATGTCATAATCCATGGAAGTTGGTTATAGCCAAAGACGCCTAAAATGGCAAATTCCAACGGTGGGGATCCCTGAGATTCAAGCCGAGATTATTATTTTAGATATATTTATTTTTAGCTCAAATTTTGTTACCTTTTAATAAATATAACACAGGGTTACTATATAATAGGTAAATTATAGTATAACAATCATAAAAAATATTTATATAAATACAGAAAATATTTCACAAAACAAGTTTCAACAGCTAAAATATTCATAAAAGTTGTAATTAATTAACATATAATTGTAAATAAAATGTAAATTTAAATAGTTTGAATTTACTTTTATGTCTGTCATATATTTGATACATGTTAAAGACTAACGCCATATATTGAAATAAATAAAAATAAATTAATAATAATTTTTAAGCACTTGATAGATTGTATTGTAATGTAACTGTTACACAAATGTCGCTATATATGAAAGTTCATGTCTTTCAGTTGGTCCATATAAGTGTCTCTTGGTCGGCCTCTACCGTTCCTGCCTCCGGTCTTGCCCACCGTGGTGGTGATAAGCAGAGGCCTGAGTCAAAACACATTCTAGCGTTATGTTTTCGTGTCACAATTGTTCGAATATAGACAAGGTTGCGCCAAAGTGTCAATTTTCGTAACTGTTGTGTATTTTAGCTACAAAAATTGACACTTTTCGCAACATCGTCTATATTCAAACGATAACGACACGAAAACGTAATGCTAGATTGTGTTTTCTCTTTGAGCCCTGGCCTGGATGCCTGATGTTATGGCCAATCCAGAACATGATGCTGGTGATATTAGGAAAAGTATCTGTTTATAATCCTATCTCTTATATTTCTGGCGGCGTAAAAAAAATTATCCTCATCATTACTTCTATTAGTCACGGTTTCTTCAAGTGTATCTTCCACTGTAATGATCAAAATAAACATAAATGTAGGAAGAATAATAAATTATTATTGTATCAACATGGGAGATATAAATTATTGTATTAATTGTTCACATGTTACGTTATAACTGTTTGATTTGGTAAGACTGTAAAATAAAATAATAAAAATAAAGATGACGACATACTTGGTTCTTCTGGCATCGGATCTTTGACTTAGGGCAATATTATGCAAGATTGCAATGGTGTATATTATTTGTGCTGCCATTTTTGGACTATAATGCAATACTCTATGCTTTAGGGTACATCGGAATCTATTCTTCATGACACCGAAACATTTTTCTATCACAGCTCTCGTTTGGATGTGGACACGGTTATACCGCTGCTCTGCTTCACTCTCGGGGTGATCCACGGGTGTTATAACCCATGGAAGTTGAGTGTAGCCAGAGTCGCCTGAAATAAAATTGAAATATCATAGTCACCATGTACAATAATTGATATTTATATATAATGGTAGACCTAAAATACTCCCCTTAACTGCATTGTTCTGGAGTAACCTAACTTCAAATATCTGGTGTGATGTTATGCTGCTTGGCCATTCACAGAGAATATTAATTGTTATTCTTTCATACCAAATTTATTTATTTTAAATATTATTACCATCCATCACAAAAACATAATTCATCTGTCAGGACTGGCATCGTTGCAGATTTAACAAATTAGTAAAAAAGTTACATACCCAACAACCATTCTTCGCATCCTCTTAAGTAGCTTTATCTTAATGTACTATTGAGCTGTGATAGCTGAAATATTGCAGCATCATGAGTAGATCCCGGATGATTTGCATTGAAATTTGTAATTCTCATATTTGAGTCGCAAACCTAAAAACACACAAACATTACCTTAGTACTGGTATATATGTGAAATATCATAACTTGGTGTTATAAAATAGTCATTCCTTATGTTGTAAATATTTGTTCTTTGTAGCTATTATATTTCCAAATAAAATAATTTCAAAAATAAATAGTACCATTTGGCAGTTAATGCCATAGTATCCTTTCCTATTAAAAAAACGGATTCCTGGATGAGTTGGATGGTTCTTTGGTGGAGACACAGTGGCATGAGTTCCATCTACGGCTCCCAAAACACCAGGCATCCCATACATCGTAATGAATCTGAGGTGAAATTAAATTTGATTGTTATTTTAACATTTTTTTTTATTATTCTCTGGGATCTTAGTGGCCGAAGGCTGTTATGGTCCCAGTAGATATGGTGTCATTTTTAAAAATATTAATTATAAATATTTATATATTACCCGTCTATTACTCTAGCTTTATCTTGAAGGGTTTGCAACTATTGTTAATCAGTGTTATAATACACAAGCAATAAAAAAGTCAATGTTTATGGGCTTGCAACTATAAATGGACAATTAAATTATCCCTTTATGACTCGAAGAACACTCGACAAGTTATTCTTGTGAGAGTATTGATTTTACAAGGTCACACTGTCACCTTATGTATGTATGCAATTGAGACGTGGACATGGTTAAAGAAGGATGAAAGTGGCATAAATGCAGTTGAAATGAGATCACTGAGGAGGATGTGTGGTAAAAGTCTGAGAGATTGTGTGCGTAACAGTGATATACGAAATGAATGTGTAATAACAAGGATGAATGTAAATAAGTTAAGATGGTTTGGGCACGTGGAAAGAATGAATGAGGACAGAATGACGAAGAAGATATATTTGGCTGAGAGGAATGGTGCTCGGAGACGTGGACGTCCGAGGATTAAATGGCAAGATCATTTCAATCAAATCCTACTGGACGGTCACGTGTTGAACAAGAGAGCATGCATGAGGAATTGTATGACAGTGACGGAAGCGAAAGGTGTATGCGAGGATAGAAGGAAGTGGCACTCGATCCTTTCTGGCTACCCTGCGAGGGAAGCGGCATGATTGTATGTATGTATACACTGTCACCTTCACCACACACTTTTTTCTTAAGTTATTCTGCTTCTGATTCATCACTTATTTGTATTTGTTTACCTAGTATTGGATCTACACAGATAAAATTTTAAGTTCTATATCCCATAAAATAATTGAAAAGTTATTTACCTACTAACTGCGGGCTGGCTCAGACCTAGTGTGTACCCATGTCCTACGGTTGTCTGGTAACCACCATGCCCGAAGAAATGTAGAGAAGCCAGTATCTGAAATTCAATTTATTATTTAAATAAGCGTGGTACCTTACGCTTAATATTCACATTACATGTTATTAGCCATCAAGCTGAAGTTGATCATTGGTCCCTAGAAACATCTGGTGTAAAATAAATTAAAGACAATTATGTGCAATGGCTTTCGACAACTAAGTTTGGCAAATGGAATGTATACTTGGCAAAGGCTTGTTATTTTTTGGATACTCAAAATACCTTTATTAGAACAACCTTTAGATTATTCTTTCTCTATTTAAAATCAATTTATATGAAGTCATGCTTACCTTAATAAGTGGCTGAACTCCATGTCTCTTACGGGGCATTAAAGATGGTCCCAAACGCGTCAGCAACAGATTCACTGAACCCTTACTTAGCCTAAATAATTTGACAAAGTAAGCATCAGGTAATTGCATGGGATCACTACAATCCCTGATGCTCCTGTTCAAAATTCGAACTGGTTGTCTAGAAAAAGCCAGAAAACTGTTTTTTTAGTGGTAACATTTGGCTTGCAATAATTGACAAATAATCAAACTAACCTCCTTTCGCGTTCGTCTTCAATGATAAGGCGGCAAACAAATTCCATTTTTTAACTTTAAAACTGAGAAACCAGCAATAAAATTCCAAAGTAAAGCAATTTTATGCGGCAAAATGACAGCAACTAAAAATATTCGCACATTCGAAGTCACGAATAAAATTCAACCAAATTTAATTAATAATAAATGACGGCTGTCAACTAAAATTTCATTCAGAATACCAATTCCATAGATTCTCGAAATTTATAGTTGTACTAAGGTGTCAAAATGAACTAGCTAACTAAATTAGTTTTAGTATGGAAAATTGTGAATACGAATTCGAACTAAATATAATGACTCAACTATCTCTTCACACTTAGT
Organism: Athripsodes cinereus; assembly: GCA_947579605.1. Lineage (NCBI taxonomy): Eukaryota > Metazoa > Arthropoda > Insecta > Trichoptera > Leptoceridae > Athripsodes > Athripsodes cinereus. The sequence goes on from OX388321.1 coordinate 3,390,280, forward strand.
TAGTGAAACTAACTATTTTATGATTCAGAATTGGCCCTATTGTAGTAACTACATGTTATTTAGTATCCTAAATATAAACATATATTCATAACTATCGCAAAGCTTATGTTAAACGATAACAATAATAAATTATCATATAACTATTCATACCTGGCTATGCTTGCTCAGTAAAAATCGTTAACTGGAAACATCATTATGTTATTCGTATAATGAATAATGCTTTTACAGTACTCACATGAAATATTGTACCGAAGGCCGAAAAATGTTAACTTTAAGCAAGTGTTAATAAATCTAATTAAAAAAAACGTTCATATCAATAATATTGCATATTTTATTTCCTAATGACGCCATTTGTAAAAATTTAAATCATGGCGATGAATCGGAATTCTGTTTAATAATAATGTTATAAATATTTGAGATACAAATATTTACCCTTTCAATATGGAAGACAAGTTAATTAATTTATAATTTTCAAGACACACTAAGATATAAAATAATTTAACGTCTACCTACAGTTTCATCAAGAATCATCAGTTAGTTGAACCCGCATTATGAGATATTATAATGGTCAAGTTTGAAGTTAGTAAATAATGTGTAGTAATTTAACTCATACAACAGTTGACTGTTTAGTAATAAGATGAAGTGAGATCGCCACCCTGTATACTGTGAACTGTATGTAAGTATAATGTGAAACGCTTTAATATCCTACCAAGATGATTCATAGCACGTGATTCCGCTAATGTTGTGTCCCATTCTTTACTAACAAGGCGGCATTTTGCTTAATTTTTCTTCCACCCGCTTCTCGTGAAGATTTTGTAGTGTATTGTACTAGTAGTGTATACCTATTGTAGGTACACTGTATAGAAGATACATGGGTAGGTTGTAGGTACAAGATACCTAACTTCCTAACCACCTACTGCCTACCCTGCAGACGGGAGGCAGAGCAGAGCAGAGCAAAGCAGCATGGGAGTTATGTAGCTACAAATAATAACAATGGAGGAAGAAAACAGTTTATCATAAGATATTTCCGTTCACGCACAGCGCTTGACAGAGAAGTTAAGCGGCAATAGATAATCCATAAGTAGGCATATACCTACCTACATAATATCACACAACCAACAGTATGTATGTCAAAAGCAGTACCTAGCTATGTAATATGTATAATATATAATACAGCTGTATATGTACATAATATATACAATAATGCTCGCACAATGCTTCCTCCTGTTATTTCACAAAGTTGTTGTATTCAAAACTTGAACAATATATTTTGCATAAAATTTTGAAAGCTTTTTAATGTTCCATACATGGTGGATTAATGTTGATTACTTCCAAACCGTAACGTGGAAATGTTAATAATAATTTTTACCAATATACCTACCTACATATTATTATTAGCTGACAACTTATACAATATATACTAGGTACATACATATTATATTATACTAAATTACACACATCACAGAAAAATAATACATCCGAAATATTATGTTAGTAGTGTGTACGAACATCCCACTACATAAATAAGCAAATCGTTCACGCCTTATTATAAAAAATCACTTTCACATTTTAAATCTAAGGTATATTTATATGAAAGTCTTATTCCCTATGGAAAGCAGATAAAAACATCGCAAATGCGAGTAAATGTTTTTTTTTTTTTTTTTTTTTCTTCCACTTGTGGCATAACATCTTCTTATTTAATTTTACGGCAATGCACCCGCAATCGAGTGATTTATGCCTTGATTTCTCAATAAAATGCATTTCACAAACAATAATCAGGACGCAATATGCGTCATCACAGCGCTTAGTATCAAATACATTTACCCTTTTATCATATTCGTCACAAAATCAGCAAATATACAAGTCAAAAACAATGTATAGGAGAATAGGTACAAGCACATAATACCACAATATACAACGGTGGTCGAAGTGGGACAGAGCTATACAAAGTAGGAATCTACCGTTTCGCTCCCTCCCATGATTCCAGCCTACCAGCATAATTATTGTGTTGTTTACAATAACAAACTGGGAACGGTTTTTCAAATTATGTTTAACTGAACATTAGAAACATAGTCAAATAATATTGTTTCTTTTATTCCATCACACAATGCAATCATTTAAATACTGATATAAAATTGAATGAACTAAATAACAAATATAAGATTATGCATATATACTACGATATTTTATGTATCATCTGTACGATCGTATTTTTCTCATTTTTCCATCAGATGTTCTTACTATATTTTTTAAGATGATTTATGAGAATTCGATTGATAATCAGTGAATTTTGAGATAGAAGGGAGTGAACTGATATGGGAAATGTCGAGCAGATTTTTCTTATTTCAAAAATAAATTCTTGGTTGGGCAAAAGGGGGCAACCAAAGAACACGTGGTCAGCCGTTTCAGAATCCTCTCCACATTCGCAATCTGGAGAGTCAACAACATTAATTCTAGCCAGGTGTGAGGCCAATACAGTGTGACCGATCCTCAATCTGCAAAGTAGAGTAATATCAAGTTTCGGCAGTTTGGCATCCAGAAACCACGGTCTAGATGGAATATTTGTTTGAATTGATCTATAATGAGAGCCAGTCACTGAGTTATTATATATGTAGTTCCACTTCTCAAAAATTGATATTTTGGCTGCACTGATGCAATCGTCAACTGGTAACATAAAATCGTGGGGTGACAAGCCGTCAACGCAAGCGTCTCTAGCCAAATCATCCACCCTCTCATTGCCACTAATACCCATATGCGAGGGGATCCAGGATATCACTATGTCTAGGTTTTTTTCATTCGCCTCCCATAGAAATCTTTTAATGTCGAGGATGAGATGGTTATTTGATGAAGTGTGATTTTTAGAACGGAGGTGGGATACAACACTGAGCGAGTCAGTGAAAATGACAGCACGTGGAAGAGAATTACCAACAATGTATTTTAATGCCTCTTTGAGGGCTACGCACTCTGCTGTAAATATTGATGCAGCAGACGGAAGACACAATTTCATTTCAAGGTTCTGATTTGGAGCATAAAAGGCAGCACCACACTTACCATCCTGAAATTTGGAACCATCTGTGTAAAATAATGCATAGGACGGCCATCTACTGTGTACAATGTGGAGAAATAGCTGGTTAACAATGTTTGGATCAAGTAAAGACATGGATCTGTCTAGTCCTATTGATTCAACAATATTCGAAGTTATGACGGCGGGAGGTATTGCGATATTTGATGGACGGGTCTGGTATGATAAGAACCATTTCTGGGATATATATTCCCAAGAAGAACACAGGAGAGGGTACTTCCTGTTTCTCCAGTAAGGCTCATTCAAGCAATGACTCAGCAATAATTGTAATTTAGCAATAAGGATGTGTTTGTGTGACATTCTTTTGATAATAAATTTGAAGGCTAAAAACTCCCTCCGGAGCGACAGTGGCATATCGACGCATTCTACTTGTAGAGCAATTACTGGAGATGATTTCATTGCTCCTAGAATTAGTCTGAGGCATTTGTATTGGAGTCTGTCAAGTTTCAAGGACAGATAGTTTGGAAGAGGATCCATTAAAAAGCTCCCGTATTCAAGATGACAGCGAATTAGAGCAAAGTATAAGGTTCTCAAGGTAGAAGGGTGAGCACCCCACCAGACTCTAGTTACAGCTCTTAGGATATTTATGTTTTTTTCACATTTTGAAATAACATTTTCAATATGCAGGTTCCATGAAAGTTTGCGGTGAAGTGTCATGCCTAAAAATTTGACTGACTCCTTCATTGGAATTGGAGTATTATTGCAGCTTATTTGGCAACCAGGAGATTTGTGTTTATTAGAGAAAACAACTGTTTGGCTCTTCGTAGGAGAAAGGGACAAGCCATGCATTTCCAACCAGTTATTGATGGCATGGAGAGATGTCTCCAAATTCTCAACCGCACGACACATCGAATTATGAGAACTATATAAGACAAAGTCATCCGCATATTGAAGTATATTGCAGGACGAGTGGATGGATGTTCGAATATTCAGAGTGTACACATTAAATAGGAGGGGACTCAAAACTGATCCCTGTGGGAGGCCTCTGTAAGCCCTTCTTTCCACCAGACCATTTGCCGATTCAAAGATTAGGCTCCTTTCACACATTATATTAAAAATAAGACAACATAACAAGTCTGGGACTCCGATAGAACTTAGTTTATCGTGTAAGATGGGAAGGATGACACTATCGTATGCACTGGAGATATCCAGAAAACAAGCAATCAGGTCATTTTTATTTGTTCTCGCTATCTGAATATCGGTAACTAAAATGCTCAAGCTATCAATGCATGATCTACCCTTTCTGAAGCCAAACTGCCATGGTGGGAGTAAGTCATTACTTTCCAGAAATCTTTCCACTCTGTATTTAATCATGCGTTCCAAAATTTTCAAGAAGCAGCATGACAAAGCAATGGGTCGATATGATGAACTCAATGATGGATCCTTTCCAGGCTTCAAAATTGCGACAATCGCTTGTTTTTTCCAGCTATCTGGAATTTTTCCCGACTTTAAAATTTGATTATACAAAGTTAATAGTTTAAGCAAAAATTGTTGTGGAAAATTTCGAAAAAACGAATATGGAATGGAATCTGGCCCAGGTGCAGAATCTTTTGTTGAATTTATGGAGATGGACAGCTCTTCAACAGAAAAAGGAACAGTGAGGCAACATGTTTGAGACTGCATTCCAGGTCTTTTTTCAAGCTCCTGGTGGACTGGGACATATGGAGGTGCCTGTTGGTCAATAAAACTTTCCATCCAAGAGAGATCAGACTTATTTGGTCTGAGGGTAAACGAACCTTTAAATTTTCGGACTGAATCCCAAACTTCCGAAGTTTGAGTATCTGGTGAAAGAGAATTGCAAAATTCGAGCCAACCCTTTCTTTTTTTCCTTCTCAGAAGTTTCTTTGTGCGTGCCTGCACACTGCGGACATTCAGAAAATTTTCTAGTGACATGTTTTTTTTGAAATTTTTAACAGCTTGAGACCTTAAATGAACCGCCTGTGTGCACTCGTTATCCCACCAGGGGGGAGAGTATGTAAAAGATTTTCGTGGGGTTGACGTAGGAATTGCTACATTTGCCGCGTCTGTGACAATCTTAGAAACCATCACTGCATACCCATCGGTATCTCCCTCAAATTCCTGGGCCTCCAGCCTTCCCACACCAAGCATCAACTGTTCCCCGAAACTCTCCCAGTTGGCTTTTCTGGTGTTAAACCTTGTTTTAGACTGATATTGAGATGAACGTTTGGATCCATTTCGTATGTCTATAATGATAGGAAAGTGATCACTAGAATGAGGATCATCTAATATGGTCCAAGTAGTTGATGAAGCTATGTCTCCTGTGCAGATCGAAATGAATCGTGTATTTCAGAAAGCCCAAAACTCCATAGAATCAATTTATTGGGAAATCGAAAAAAAGTGAATACTGCAATTTTTTTGTGGGAAACGTATTTTTGTGTATGAGAGAGAAATATAGTTTTAATGCTAACGGATACGATAAGAGTAAAAAATGAAACACATTTAAGTTTCTTTATTTATTTTTTAAGTTTTGAAATTGTTGGATTTTTGGTGTTTCTGCAATACACGTATTTATGGGTGAACATAAAAGTAAAAAAAATCTGTTTTTATATAAAAAAAAATTTCAAATTAAAATAACAATAATAAAAATTAATCTTCATCTGGGCTAGCATCTTTATTGGGGTCACATGTCAGCCAATTAAAAAATTCTGTGTAAAATGCTGAAATTCCCTCCTCATCGGGAATATACTTTTCAAGTTTTTTTATGTCCTGCATTTTCAACGTATTTATTGGTATACAGCCTTGTGTGTACACTTGGAAAAATACTAAACGAATCATTAGTACGGTACTATCAGATTTGGACCAGATATCATACATACGATTCATTGGTATAAATCTATAATATTCACTCTTCGCAAACAAATCATTGGTAAATTTACCAACAACTTGTTTGCGAAGAGTTTATATTATAGATTCGTACTAATGAATCGTTTGTACGATCTCTGGTCCTAATCTGATAGTACGTACCTACCAATGATTCGTTGTGAAATTTCGTTAGTATTTTTCTCAGTGTATGCTGTTTTTGAGGGAAAACGAATAATATCTCTATTACTATTGCGTAGCCTAAAAGAGTGATCTTGGAAACCATCAATAAAGTTTTTTTTTATGACAACACCTTCATGTTCCCAAGAATGGATAAAGTGGCGAAACTGAGATATTTGAAAGCTAAGCTTTTGATCTCTTGAAATATTTTTTTTTCCATTGATTTTCCCAGTGTTTCACTATCGTATATTCAGAGTGTATTGCAGAAACACCACAACTCCCGGATTTTTGGTGTTTCTGCAATACATGAAATTTTTGGCGGTTTATTTGTTGTATTGAATTGATGAATTTTTGATGTTTCTCTTCACTATAACATGTGTCTACCCATTAACAATTAAATTCTGCAAAAAAGTGAAATTCGAAAAAATGGGAGTTTTGGGGTTTCTGAAATACACGATTCAAATATCTACTGCACTCTGATTTTGTTGTGAAGAAGAGAATCTCGTGGGATCACCATTATTGAGAATGCATAGGTTCATACTGTCCACAAAATTGAGAACTGCTTTTCCTGCTGTGTCAGAAAGATGGCAGCCCCAAGAAGAAGAGTGAGCATTAAGATCTCCGAGAATCATATACGATCCCTGGAGCTTGGAAGTGACATCTGTCCAAAAAACAGACTCGAACTGTGTTCTAGGAGGGGCATAAACTGATACAAAAGATATATCAAATATTGAAACAGCAACTATTTGAATTTTTGGGTGAGAAGGGAGTAATATTTGTTTAGATGGTAGAGAATTTCTTACTAAAAGAGCAGAACCACCTCTACCATCAGAACGATCATCTCTATAGCAATTGTATCCTGGAAAGGAAACGAAAGAATCGTGAGAATACCAGGTTTCAGACAAGCACGCAAGGTCGATTTTGTGAGTTTTGAGTAGCAATATTAAATCGTCTCTATTTGACACCGCACTACGGCAGTTCCATTGTAGGATTGTAAATTCAGCGCGTTTAGTTGTTGGAAGATTTTTTGGATTCTGTATACAGGCCATTTTCGGTGAGTAAAGTTTTTAGGAGAGAAATAATATTGGCAGCGTTGGACGGTTTTTCTTTTTGTGGGGATATTGCATCTATTATAATTGAAAGCAATGAGAAAAGGAAGTTATTATTATCGGAAGTCAAACTAAATTTGAGCTGTTCAATGATGTTAGAGTCAGTTGGAATTTGATTTTCAGTAATGGCGCAACCATCAGGAGTATTGGATGTGGGAGAACCATTAGTATACATAAGTAAGGAGTTATGTTTTGCTCGATCATATCCTGTAGGTGAGTGAGGCTTTGGGCTTTTGGAAGAAGATTTTGCAATGGAAATATATTTAGTTGATGAAGTTGAAGTGGATGCTACCACATCCGCATATGACGTTTTAGCTGATGGGTGCCGTTTTGATGCTTGTATGTATGACACATTAGCAGAAGCCATTGTATTTTTAATTGCCTTTTGGCGGGAGTATTCTGGACATGTAAGGCTGATTGCCTTGTGTGCCCCCTTACAGTTAAAACATTTTGGATCAGATGCTGGGCATTCTTCAGCAGGGTGGTTCTCCCCACAATTGTAGCATTTAGGTACAGATCTGCAATTTGTTTTTGTATGGCCGAATTTGCAACAAGCAAAACACTGAATGGTCGGGAAGAAGTAGGTTTCAACGTTGAACGAATTGTAAAACATATATATGCGTGACGGAAGAAATTGCCCTTCAAAGGTAACCACGATGCTCCTAGATGGTTTCCACACCGCTGTTCCCGATGATTTGTCCTTGTAATTTAGTCTCCTGACTTTGACAATATTTTCCACATCTGGGTTGCTTTCGATGATTGAGGAGATTATCTCTTCTTCCGTGACATCTTGGGGGACACCCCTAATAAGACCCATCCGTGTTACATTGTATGTTGGAACATATGCTTTGTAAACGGAGTTTGACAGTAGAAAAATGTTTTTTATGAAGGAATTCGCCGCTGTCGCGGTTGAAAATTCTAGGGATATTCTGAATCTCCCCTCAGCCCTGACTGAACCATTCACTATGTTTTGAATCTTTTTTTGGTAAAGAAATTTCCCAAATTCAAAAGGGAAAACGGGATTTCCTTGTTCACTTTTTTGAGCGAACACTGTGAATGGCCCACAAGATTTTGTCGAGTAAAAGTGTTCTCTGACTGTGTTAGTTTTAAGTGAGATGGATGGTGGTGGAGTACTTGGATTTAGAATCGAAGGCGGAAGATTCGATGGCTTGTCATGTGGTGGTGACAAGGACTCCTCCATTTTTTCCTCAACGAATTTTCTTTTCTTTGAATCCGGAGGGTCAGGGAGGGGGGGAATGGGTTGAGAAGGATGGCAGTCCATCCTTCTCTAGTAAGGCAAATACCTTAAAATAATAAAATTAAAAAAAAACAAATATTAAATACGAATATACTAAGATAACAAACTAAAGTGTTTAGTATCGAGAAAACAAAATTGAAAAACCGGCCCTAGGCCGAAAACTAAAAAATGTTCAAAATTAGTAAATAATAAATGAAAGAAACTTATCAACACAGCGAGACTGCAACGAAAAACACAACCGCTCCGCACCAGCGCGCCACGTAGAGTCTCGTGGCATAACATCCTACAAGGATGATTTGTGCCGGCGAGTAAATGTTATAGACCTATGTATTTCTGAATTAAATGATTTATTTTTTCGTGTATGAATGATACTTGCAGTTCGAATGGTTTCAAAATTAATGTTTTTTTATTTATTTATTTATTTTAATAGATTTAATAGCTTTAACAATGAATAATATAATAATATACATTTAATCATTTACACAGCCAAATCGCCAATGTTGCGAAAACAAAAGTGTTAGTGTTTAAAAGAGAGAATGAATGAACGATTTGTGAAATAAAGAATGGTGCGAAAGATGCGACAAGGAAATAGAAAGAACTTAGAAAGAAAAGAAAGGTTTCGACTTCGGCATTAGTTTGACAATGCCGATATAAGTCGAAACCAGGTCACTTTTCAATAAATACTAAGTAAAACTAAAAACATTTCTGTTTTCTTCCATATATAAACATGAAGTTTTACAAAATAAACGTCGACTCAATACATAAATAAATAAATAGACAATTTATAACGCCTGTTTTACGGAATAAATCCACTTCAAGGGCGCATATTTTATGGTACCGACACTTATATATGTATGCAAGCGAAACATGGACGTGGTAGAAAAAGGACAAAAAGTGTAATAAATGCAGTATAAATACGATCGGCGAGAAGAATGGTTGGTAAAACATTGCGGAATAGAGGGAGGAATTAGGATATTATAAGAATGAGTAGGTATTCGCTCAAGTGGAGTGTTGTGGATAGGATGTTATCAAGTTACGATGGCTTGGACATGTGGAGCGTATGGATGATGAAGAGGATGTATATCTCTGAAAGTCACGAATGTTCGAGAACAACGTGGATATAATTCAAATTCAAATATTAATATTCAAATTCAAATATTTTATTAATCAAAAAAAAAAAAAAAATACATGCAATAAAACAAAACAATAACATAAGACAAAGTAATAAATTCAAGTACTCCCCAATTTGAGCATAGCTCGTGTTTTGGGGAGGAGTAAACTACATACATATAAACATATTCTGTTTTATCTCAACCCTATATCTTAGGGTAGAAACAATTCATATATACCCAATCAGTCACACATGGTTAATGTCCTTATACGGGTTACGAAGGAATTCGTTCGAATATTTCTTCGGAGAATGCTCCGAAAGTTCACCGTATGATTGAAGATTGATGATTGACGTTCGTATCCTACTTACTATCTTGACGCATCCATTGACGACCGCGTGTTGAACAAATGTAATCGGCGTGCATGTATTAGAAAATTTAATGAATTTAGAGGAAGAGAATGAAGTGTGTGAGGATAGATTTGTGTAGCGTTCCATCCTCTCTGCCTGCCCCGCTTTGGACACGGCTTGAGGATATAGATAGATAGATGGATAATTGCACGGCAGTAATGAACTAATTCGTTTCACCTCGTTTGTACATATTTTCTATTGAGGTCGACTGGAAATTTATTTATTTACTTATTCATTCCTTGCTGTGCATTGATTACAAACAATTTCATCCTGAAGAGCTCATAGCAAGAGCGCGATCACTTCCAACGAAGCCAAATTTAAAAGAAATAGTTTGCAAGAAAATGTAAATAGAGATTATTTTACAAAGTATTTTATTATTGTGCTACATCAGCTGAGGTATGAAACAGTAGGGCAGGTACTTCCATCGCAACAAGAGAGGTATGAGGTAAGGACTTGAGACTTGACACGAGTAATGTCAGTTTAGTGTTACAACTAAATGTATAAAAATCACACACGTCGTGTTTTCTGTTATTCTATTTACACTCAGCAGTGAACTTTGCACGTGTCTATCTTTTCCCTAAAACTTGGAATCCAGGAACTCTATAAATTATACAGCACAGCATATTCAATGAAAAGCCTTGGTATATAACTACCTACTTAGTTTAATCAAACTTCTCTTATAATAACCATTTAACCATAGATCAATCACAAAATCTTCGATTCCAATATTATTCTAAAGGAGTTTTGACATTTAAACTACACGCACTGATAATTAAAACAACATTAAAAGCATCCATTCTGACTGTATTGATAACGCGTCATGTACGAAACACGTTTTTACAAAATATTTGAGAATGAATATGAGTTATTTTGTTTATATTTTTGCCATTAACTATGTAATAATTTCTAGACATATTGATATTGTTTTAGTAACTATGTATGTATAATTATTATCTTTTATGAGCCTTTCGCTACAGCGGTTTCGATGGAACGTCCTCCATTTACGAGCGACTATCTAAAACTAATTAGCAAGCATGAGATCAAATATAATAAAAATATAGGGGTAGAGGTTGTGTAGCAAGGTGGAAGGGGCTGTTTATGTACAACATCAAATGGTACAATTATTAGCGGGCTTATTGCCTCGAGGCAATTTCTGACAACCAACCAGTTGTTAATGTAAAATACTTATTGAAAAAAGCAGTGATCATACTCAAGGTAAGTTTTGAGGATAATAATATATATAATCATTACAATGATATCTATTAACATCGACATTACGATTTCCACTGAGTGAAATAAATAAATCTGTTAGACAACGCATTAGTGTTAATATTAACGCAGGAGCATTGTTAATATTTAAACAATAAAACACACTCCGGTAGTACATAATATATGAGTACCTACCTAACCTTTATCAAATATTTAATGTAGTCTTTATAAAACCTCCTGGCGGCGCGGCGGCTTAGCAAGACAACCAGATAGGAGTTACTCTTACAAGATATTCATCATCTTTACAGTCTGTTGTAATATACATAACGTTATGTAATATAGTATTATTCAGTTTAAATTATACACCTATTCTATCTACTGTAATTATTGTAACAGATACATTAAGTAGGTACCTACATCATGTCATGTGTCTATCATAACTAAGTGAATAATGTACCTACTAATGCTAGATATATTATTATATAATATACACTATCGCGGGAGTAGTTAAGTCGTATCTAGGTACACTACACAGTGCCTATGTATATACAATAATATTCCTAATAATACCCTCTAAATTATAACTCAGCAGTATTTCAGCAGTTGTTGTATTAATTTCTTCACTTAGGTACTTAATTTCTCATAAATAAATCATTATTAACGTAATGGGAAATTCTCTCCAAACTCATAAGTTCTACATGTTTGTAGACACGTTAAATAAGAATCTACGTGACTTATATAAACTTTAATGAAACTATGTACGTATTTACCTTCATATCAGAATCATCATAACTCGTGTCATATTGTCAAGATAGAATACGAGTAATACGAATAAAGAAAATTTTCAAATAAACAATAAATTTTATTCACTGTGTCGGTGTTTAGGTAGTAGAATTCCATATCGAAAAAATAAAACAGGTGTTTTATTCTACTAAAGATTTTATTTTGTGAGAGAGACGTCTTTCGTCTTATGATTGACAATGTCCTCATAAGACGAAAGACGTCTCTCTCACAAAATAAAATCTTTAGTAGAATAAAACACCTGTTTTATTTTTTCGATAATAAATTTTATTCCAGACACGGCAATTTTAATTCGTTTTAAAAATTAGATTTTCTTGGGATACCAATAAAATAAAATGACATATTTTCTCATTATTAGACAGCAAGATCTGATACAAATGATGAACAAATTTTCTTGTAAGACTATTAATTTAATTCTCACCCCCAAAACAAAATTGTTTGTCACGACTTATAGGCACCTATATAATATTATACAAAAAGAATAGTAGGTATTTAGATGGCACTGATGTGAAGACATGTTTCTCATTGCTAAAACACAATACTTAAGTATCTTACAATTATATTTATTAAAAGTACAAGTATATAATAATAAGTGTATTATAAAACATTGAGTATGTATCTACTGTGCACCCCCGCCATGAATATCATTATGATTGATATTAAATTTTAACAATATAAATTATTCACTGTGTCGGTGTTTAGGTAGTAGAATTCCATATCGAAATAAATAAAACAAGTGTTTTATTCTACTATTGATTTATTCGACCTGTTTTATTGATTTAGTCAACCTGTTTTCATTTGTAAATTAATATTAATAGTTAATAAATAACTTAAATTGTACCTATTATAATAAAACTTGCATTATATAAATTCAGATCAAAAACAAACTCTCTACCTACCTTTTTACAATATCATTCTGATCATATACTTCCCTTTTCACAAATTCACCTTGTAAGAACATAACAACAACAATATAGGTTTAACCAGATTAATATAATACACTTTGCTTGTCCTTGTCATACAAATACATATACATTGTTATCCCTTTCGCATGGTAATTAATAATTTCTTAGAATTAGTTACTGATACATACCACATTGTAATATTATACTATATTCTCTTATCATTGTTATTGTAAATATTTTTATATATATGAATATTGTTGTATTCTTAAAATCAGATTGACAATGTCCTCATAAGACGAAAGACGTCTCTCTCATCGAATAAATCAATAGTAGAATAAAACACTTGTTTTATTTAATACAATATAAATTATCGATTCACTATTAAACAGGTTCGGCTCGGTACACTCACAGTCATAAAGTCACATTCATTAATAACCTAAGGGTATGATTCCGAGACATTTAACACCTCCAGATGAGGGGGAAGGGATTACCATAGGAATACAATACCAACCAACCAACCAACATGTGTTATGTTATTACCTCAGAACACATATGTACATACATACATAGACACAGTGTTACAGGTAGGCTACTCTTCAAATATTTACCTTAGATATGTATACAGATTACCTGACGAACAGCTTCCCCGCGGGCGGCTCAAACCAGCGCCCGACATCTGGGAGAGATGATTGTGTGAAGGCAACACTACTTGCTGTGTATCATATTGTTAGTATTATTATTACGTACATATTATTAGGTATGTACATTTGATCTGTACTGTATGTGTAATGTGTACCTACCTATCCTACTGATGTAACATTGTTAGATGATATACGAAGGTTGCTTTCACTCCTTCGGACATTCTTACATGTTATTTCGACAGAGTTTGAAAGATAGACTGACAGACACTATAATATACAAATGAATTATGCAGTGGTTGTGTATTTTATATTATACAATTGTACATACAAGATGAGGGCTGTTTAATCAAAATTTAAGCATTCACAACAAAAATATTTTTTGTCGCTAAGATAAGTCTATTCAAAAATAATAATTTTTAGTTAACTGCCCAACTATTGGCGTTGGCATAATATTATATCTTATTGACTTGTACTTCTTCAAATCGCAAAAAACAACCGGCTTCATAGTAATTGTAGACGGTAACAAAATTCATAACTGTGTTAAACCTCCGATAATACAAGATCATCTCGATTTAGGAACTGACATACATATAATGTGTGTTTACTGAAAAGTGCGTAAGTATACAATAATATGTATTATTAATGGTTTACATGATGTAGTTTTACATATCTACATACGCGTATATACAATATTATATAATAATGTCTACTTAGTATGTAGTTATACAATATCGTTAGTATCGACCTCTACAGTATATTAGGTTTGTAGGTACACTTAAAATACGATGTACAGGCAGTATGGAGTAGTACACACTACACAGGCAGACATTACGGAAGAGAATCATCCTACATGAATCAATTTAGGCGATGACAAGGCTTTTAACGTCGCCTTTTACGATTCCACATCGCCATTTAATGACTGCCCTTCACCCCTCTTCATCTCCATCCCCCAGTACTACCTACTTCATAAAAAATGGAGATCGTTAATTTTTAACGTTTCTCTGCTTACAAGCAATAAAGTGCGCTGTGCAAATGAGGCAGATGAGTGAGTGGGAAGCTGGGGGTTGATGGGGCGGAGAGGGACAGCAAGCCCGGTAGGTAGGTACTCAACGATATTTTATTTTATTTTATTATCAAATTAATGTACAGGACTCGGTATTTATCAAAATGCCTCCAACTTAATCAACATCTATCTGCTGACACAAAACCACTTGTTATGAATAATATACATATTATGTATATATAAAGGTACCTACTCGTATTATAATTTTAGAAAATTGCAAAATATTTTCACTCAAGTAATTATTATGATTGCACTATGTTATTACGAAGGCTTTATTTATTTGTGATTATAATGAAAGTTATAGAAACTTGACAGATCAGATAAATTCGATGATGGCATTTTTCTTAGAGGAATCAAATTGAAATTTACAAATGAAATTCATTAACAAACTCTCAAATGTTTTGTGATTAGCACTGTGGAATTCCATATTCATTGTATTATTATTCAGATTATAATTTGTATATAAGTTATTATTTTGAGAACATTATCGATTATGTTACCTTAAATATTGTTTTTTTTCTGTTGTACTTGTTTTGTTAATGCAAATTCTTTTTAACTCTGACCTTGATGTGTGATTTTATAAACTTTGACCTGTGTATATGTGAATTGATATTGTGTAATAGTATGCTTTTGTACTCTGTCTCATAATTTCAACATGTAAAAGGCTCACGCCGTATATAATTGTAAATAAATAAATAAATAAATTACTGATGATGGAACAAGTAGCTACGAAAACGTTATAACTAAATACAGTTATTTGAGTGGAAAATACAATGATTCTTTTATTTTGCATAAATTACCATTAACAAACGTTACTGTTGTAAATTCAGAGTTCAGAGTTCGTCGGTAGTCTGGAGGTAGAGTCTCGGCCTCGTGAACAGGGGGTCCGTGGTTCGATCCCAGGTGCCGGCAAACTCCCCTTTCACGACACAAGCTTTTAGCTTACTGTGAAAGGTGTATAAGGTTGTATTTGGGTTTATAACAAAACCCAGATATATCTTTTAAAAAAAGAAAAAAAAAATCTAGTGAAGGAAAAGAATATCCTTTTCTTCCTAGTTTATAATATGCAATTATTACTATTATAAATGAACAGATTATCTATCTACATCAGCACAGCAATATCCCACAAGGGGAGGAATATAACAAATACATTGGTTGTCCTTTCCGTGACACAAAAAAATAAGATTAAAAATGGGTAGCATGTAAATCGTAGAGTTGGAGATTTCACTTTATTTTCACAATTAAATAAAAATATACGTATCGCTGATTAATTCGTTACAGTATAAAATTAATGTTGATATTAGTTACATACGAGGCCGTGATAATAATAATACTATCTGTTTCTTAGTTTTTACATACGCGTGTAGGTATAACCTACTTGCTGACTTGTTTAATATTAAATTTTGTTGAAATTTGTTTTATTCACGGTGTAGTAGCCTCCTCTTGATTTTATTTTGTAAGTGGTTTACTTATTTACGTTGATGATATCGAGTCGAGTGAGAGAGCAGTAGTGAATGTAAGGCGTAGGGAATGTAAAAACGGACAAAAATAAAAACGATATTAAAATATTATTTTTGGTCGTACTAAATAATTTGCTTATTTTCTTAAAGTAGCAAAACAATAGAATATCATTATCAAAACGATATGAACAGAAGCATCTTAACTAATTAGCCTTAATCAAGACGTGATGCATGATAAATTGAACCTAAGGAATATTATAATAAAGAAACATTGTACATTAATGAGTATGTCGATGAAAAAATTAAAAGTGAACACAGATAACAAAAGAGATAAGTTATATTCATATGTAATCTAAAATACATAAAAATCATTACTTTTCTTTCTCAGCGCATTCAGACACGGTCTACATTTTAATTTCACGTAGTGACTTTACCAATTAGGCGAAATAAAGGGAAAAATAGGAAATTAAAAATAATAATTATAACTATTCATGATAGTGATTTTTTTTCGGGATTCACCTTGTGAGATCTGCCGCAATGGACAGATGGATAGATCCGTTAATTACCGATATCTACAGCAATATGAGGTCACCTGAAATTATTATTTTCAATGAATCCGTTTTGCATTCCCTAACTACTGTGTAATAGTGTATGTATATAGTGTGTTTGTGTGTGTGTGCCTCTGTATTGCGTTACGTTTACGTTACAACACGATGGTGTCACGAACCCTTATCTACACGTGACGTTACCTCATTAGGGGAAGTGGAGACAGTTTATTAAATAAAACCACCTACCAAAAGATTGAATTTAATTTCATCTAAACATTCTAAAGAACACCCTCGCGAGATATACGACCACTCTCGACTGAGACAACTTATACATACCTACCTACGTTACGTGTAATACTATACACATTATCTACCACCAGATACACCTGTTATCTATATATACATAATATCCTCTATCTGACTACGTTATTACCCAAGTCAGTTACACACTTATGTATACTATGTACCTACCTACTTCTAATATCACTACTTGGTATAGGCACTATTCTATGCAGTATAAGTACTTAGTACTACTATACGATACCGTCTAATAATAAATATATGTACCTACTAAGATACAGCTGCTATTGCTGCTATCATCCAACTGTACTAGGCTGAAATGTTAATACCTCTGTGTTGACATCCGCCACCGTCTCACTTCCGATACAATATCAACCCTACGAATACTTCCATCTCTATAAACGTTATCAGCTGTGAAGCAATTGAATATTATATAGCTGTACACATTATATAATTATGTGAACCTATTTCTAACATTCATATTTTTACTATATTCTCTCTATCTATCTATTCCCTCACGCCGTATCCCAAGTGGGGTAGGCAGAGATAACGGAACGCCAATTAGATCTGTCCTTACATACTTCTTTCGCCTCCTCCACAGTCATACAATTTCTCGTGCACGCACGTCGATTTCTCTTACTCAAAACACAGCCGTCCTTGAGAATTTGATCTACATGTCCAAGCCATGTAGTTCTCGGACGCCCGCGCTTCCTCACACCCCTTCATTCTGCCAAGTATATCCTCGTCCATTCGTTCCACATGACCAAACCATCTCAATTTATTTACACTCATTCTATCCACAACACTCCTCTTGCATCCACTCATTCTTCTAATATCATTATTCCTCACTCTGTCACGCAACGTTTTACCAAACCATCCTCCTCAGCGATCTCATCTTTTACACTGTAATAATATAAAGTTTTACATATTTCCCAGGATTAACTTTCATGAAGAACATATTCCGATGTGTATTTTTCGTTAACATTTTATACACTCGCAACGAATATACACAGTTACTCTAACTAACCTGGTCGTGACGTCAATCATTTCATACACAAGTAGCAGGACATTTAGTTAAACTTTCCGTCTATCAACCGTCCATACTTTGATAATAGAAAAATATGTTGTCTTAGTGGAATTTCATATTAAATAATTAGATATAAAACACTTTTTATTTACTACATCCATAGTGACTAAATTCCTCACGAGCCGGCTTTCTGTAACTTCCTCATTTATCATCAGACTAGCGTAAAGTTTCTAAAATAATGAAATATGCATTAGCTTCCCTGCTGATGAAAACTGGCTCATGATCAACAAAATCACTGTGAAAGTACAAAAACATGCAAGAGGGAGATCGAAAGATGAAAACAGGATTATTAAAAGTCGTATTTTAATTTATGTAAGTAAAAAATAACAATTTATAATATAACTTGTTTATAATTATTTTGATAATTGAAAACAAAACGCACACCTTTGACATGAAATAAAATTCATTCAAACAGGTGAGTGGCTAAATAATTACATCGCAGAATGATATGGACAGTTTGAAAGGCTCGCTGTCCAGTACCCAGTATATTTTCAGTAAAGGAAGTTGTATCCACGTAAATATGTATTATGTAGGTAGTAGTGCTGTAGTAGTGTCACTGTCAATACAATATTGATTCGTTGGTATGATTTACTTGGTATATATTAAGTATATTATATAAGTAGGTATGTATCTATATTCTCGTTACTCACACAAGGTACGTGTCAACATTATTTCAGAATTTATAAATCACGATAGGATATTTCGGCGACGACCAGGACAATTTAATGCCGTGGATTCCCATCGGGTCACCGTTCCCATTCAAAGGGCAGAAATATCAAACCGTCATATATGTACAATAAATATATAGGTATATATTGTATACAGTAGGTACATATGTACGGGGCATGGGGACGATACGATCTGACACAAAATATCATTCTGTCATATTTCATCTTTCATGTTGATTAAAAATCCTGTTTATCCACAATACGCTTAGAATAAATCAATTCGCAGAGACAAAATTGAAGTTTTATTTACGCGATATATCAAAATAACATTAAAATGTTCAGAATCGTAATCCCCTCAGCAGTCAGCCGACGACATAAAGTAATCCATTATCTTATAATGGATCATATAGCTACAAATACAATATTGGATACAATATATTATATACCTACATACACCTACTGAGCTACTCGTACTAGAGTATTTGGATAACTACATCAATTTATTGTGAATATATAAATTGAAATATTGCCGATCAAATTATTTATCGATGTATGAGATAATAATTGATTGCTACAAGTTATTTTCAAAGCATTTCAGAAACATATTAGGATTATACCTAAATATACATACGAGTATATACGATGCGACCACAGACATATGAGACATTCACACACATATGAGAACCCCACAGTGCACGTCTTCAGTGAATACAAGAAATTACAGCTTAGTACAAATCTCTTTCTATAACAATAAATTGTATAATACACGATTGAAATTTTTCATCACAAATGTTTCATCATTATTAATATTATTAAGTGAATTGAAACTCAATTGATTTATATATTATTAAAGTCCACAAAAGAAAACAATTACAATTAATAATTCATCGTTTTTACTTTACAGTATAACTTTGCTAATATATTTCTGAAGAAATAAACATCTCTGACGTAAGCAGAGATGTGAACGTAAACGTGAACGAGGAAAACATCCCCGCAGCCGTCCATCACACTATCGCACCAACACCACGTACAAAAACTTATTTTACGTAAATAACAATTAATATTAGAAAGCAAAATAAAATAAAATATAATCCTTTAACTCGACAGGTAGGTAGATAGGTAGGTATATCGAGATGTGGAATCGTGAGGTTTTAGTGAAATTACTTTTGAAATTCTGCCGTCAAAGCTCATTTTAATCACAGCTCAATACATTGCGCTAACGTGGAGTGAATGTGTTGTAGATCTAGATATAGTCACACAGGTAACATCACCCCCACAACACCAGTGGTATGTATGTGTGTGTGTGTGTGTGTGTGTGCGTTATGTTATCACGAAATCGTATCTCGCACTTAATTTATGAACGCGCCACACGCTAGTCTAGTTCATTGTTGTTGCTTTAACAATTCATTTTCAGTTGGTTCTGTCCCTTTCAAATAACCATATTCCGTATCCTTTGAAATTTATAGAGGGTACGTAGTAGGTGCGGGAGATCCAAATACATTTTCTTCTATCATCACATTTGATATATTTACCCACCCTCAACCAACCGATGTACATCCAACTACGTATTATTATATTAAATATATCAAGGAACTCTGCGAAATCAAGGTAATAAAGCGAATACTCGTACATTTCAAAATACATATACCCATTTAATACAATGAGATAATCATAATATCGGCAATGAATAAAAACAGGGAGTATGCAATGTCAATCAATTTAGTTTTGTATCGATGCAAGTTTTTCAATAAAATGAATTCTAATCTTATCCACTAATCTTATATATACGAACACGATGTATTAACTTAATAGATTTATTGAGATGTGCTTAATATGTTTGCAGCCGATAAATAATATGGGGGCAAATATATTTAAATCCGAAGACAGCAATAGGTACATTGAACATTGGAACACTTCATATTGAGATGTATCTACTTAGTCCCTTCCTCCCTGCCCCAAATGAAATATCTTGAGGTTGAAACAATATTCAGCTGTCATAACACTTTCTTACGGTTTGGAAATATTTCATCGGAATAGAAGGCGATTCATTACGAAAATGTTGGTACCAAGGTGGGAAGTAATATTATTCCGTATACAGCAATAACAGCTGATCTCTGCCTATAGATGCATTTCTATTTATACATAATATAAATAATAAGCAGACTTACTACATAACTAACTACATATCTCAGTCAGGTGGATATGTGTGTTCTCACACGCAAAAGGATTCTGTTTATTTTCTTTGTAAAAAAAAATATACCCAAGGAGAGCGAGGCGTGGGAATGAAAATGTGACGTTGTGTGGCGGAGAAAGAGGGGGACAGAGATGCGTCGTGCGTCCGAGAGGGATCACACAAAGGGATAAAGAAGAGAGGAAAAACAGACGTACAAAACAAACAACTTAAAAAAAGTAAATCTGGGCCCCCACCTTAATGTAATAAATACACAGGTCGGATTTACCGCAAATAAAGGTCTCCTTTTGTAAACATTATATAAAAATGCCACACATTTAAACACCAACTCTCGGCTTTCCACTGACAGCTACTTGCCTATATGTTTAATATTCATTCATTTGTTAACAACATGTGCAGGTATACCTACTCTAAATCATTTCAATGCATTTATACGGAAAAAAATATACCTTCTTGACTAAATACTTTCCATGCCCTTGTATCACAGTGTGTTGCATAATATGTATGATAATCTGGGGAGTTTTTACTTAAATATTTGCTTACTTATAATTTTATCGGTAGGTATATTTTTTATAGTTTGATACAAATAATCGAATATTGACAGGTAGACAATAATGCAATACATATTAAAATGACATCACTTTTACATAATACTCATTATTGATGAGATTATTCGTTTATATTAATATAATTTTGATTTTTATTTCTCCGTTTAGTAATGTAGGTATCGTCTCTAGTCTGCAATCTATACTAGTGATTATGTTTTATAATAGGAAGGTCGACATGATATTATTTATCACTTGACACTTTGCAAACTCCAATAGTGAGGCGCCGCGCTCGGGTCCGCCCATCGCACCGTGTTATCAGCATCTTCAACAATATCGACAAAAACTTTTCTCAACAGGAAATTAACCGATTAGTTTCTTGCTGTTTTTATGAAACAACTTAAACAGACAAAAACTCGGAAGTTGTTTAATCTCGAAACTTTCATAAAACTTAAGGCTTTTAAACATTTGATTAACCGTGCATAATCACTACTTCCATAATAATTGTAGGTGTTGTTCTTATACCAATACATTTCTCATAAGTTGTTTTGATTTTTGTCATAAGCTGCAACCACGCTATGTCCGAACAATGTAAACGTATTTTCCCCCTCTCTCTCTCTCTCTTTTTTTAATTATTGCTTGTAAGAAATAATACAATAGGTACCTTCAAATTACTATTATCGAAATCATATTTATTTCAGAATTTCATTTGTAATAAATTAACATTGATGTTTTAGTAAAGTATCTACAAGACGTTTATTTTGTATAAAAAGTATAGTAATTATATATAAAAGTCCATATTATTTACATAAAAATGCACAAATGCTAAAGTTTTACTATTTTTCTTTTGGTTTTGTAAGTTGAAACCAGGTCAATATATTGTTAAAAATAGTCATTTACCACCATTGGTTTCTTTACATAAATAAAAACGTCGTGATATAGAAGTTGCAGCATTTTATATTCAGGAGCACGTCATTAGTTAACAATTGAAAGATTGTTTATTAATAATAGTGTCATAAATCCTTAGGATAATAGTTAATAATATATTAAATTTATAATATGGAGTCAAACTCAAGATATCAAGATACTCGCCTTTTGGAATCCCGAGATTCATGCGCGACCGTCAATATAGAATCAAGTGTTTCCCGAGAAAGACAAGATTCTATCGCGATTACCACTAGTAGACAACAACATAGTCAAAATGTTTTGCAGATCAATGACGACTCTATGTTGTTACGGTCTGCAACCATTGAGACAAATTTGTATTCACCCCAGTCATTTACTTTCGAGATGAACAGGGATTTGTATCGTGAATACTATCGTTTTTCAAAATTTGAGTCTACTAGTTTGGTATTGTGCCTGGAATATATTGTAAATTATATGAAATCGGCCTATCCAAATTTTTCATTAAATGAAAATATTATAACTAATCAGATAAATAATATTAAAAATAATAATGTATTAACGTTTGATGAAATTAATGATATAAAAAAACAATTAGAAATAGAAACTGGTCTAAATTATAGAAATTTAAACACAAACTTAAGACCAGAAAAAACAAAAGCAGGAACTTCTAGGCAGAGATTAAAATGGACAACCGAAGTTAATAAATTCATAATTCAACAATATTTTATCGTAACGGATTTGGAAACAAATTTATTAGGTTATAGGCAACGCTTACATACGGTATTTAGGCAAAATTTTCCGGCAGTTGACGTAAGCGAACAAAGGCTTTCCGATCAAAGACGATCAATAATACGTAATAATTTACTACCTAAAACAATAATCGATCAAATAAAAAAAGATGTGGCCGATAGCATACACCGCGGTAACAACCCTGACATTCCATTAAATAATAATGATGATGACAATAATAATACAATACAATTAAATACTAGCCTAGAAGACGACATAAATGTAGAATCAATTACTTTAATAAATGATAATAATATAATAATAAATAACGTTATCCATAATGTAGATGATAACGTCGCGAATGATAATAATATTACAGAATTGATCAATTCTGTACGCGAAAACATCAATCTTTATGCTAATACAGATCCGATGTGTAGGCCCAAATTTAGAAAATTAAATTCGTCTAAAAAACTTTCGTCTTTAATTTACGAGTTTAATAATAAAATATTTAACAAATTTCTGTACGATAATATATCATTTTTGAATTTACATTTACTTATATATGCTAGTGTGGTTACCATTCATAAAAAAATTGGCTCTAAGCTTATAATAATAAATAATAATCAAAATAATATAGCTAAATCAAAACCCCACTGGCAAATTCGT
The DNA here is from genome assembly GCA_947579605.1 of Athripsodes cinereus. Taxonomy (NCBI): domain Eukaryota; kingdom Metazoa; phylum Arthropoda; class Insecta; order Trichoptera; family Leptoceridae; genus Athripsodes; species Athripsodes cinereus. The sequence continues at coordinate 3,413,970 of OX388321.1, forward strand.
TTGGAAAATAACATAAAAAATATTCGTACAGATATTGCTAGAGTCACAGAATTTAAAAACGGGAATCGGGGTAGGAATATAATAAAATATTTTGAAAAAATAGCACGAAATAATGGATTCAATATATCTGGTATACAAAACAATCAAATTAACGAAATACTAGATATATTAAAACAAAAACTTGCCGCGAAATCTAGCCGATTACGCCGGTATAATAAAGAACTTAAACGTAAAAAAGATAACGCTTCTTTTGTAAAAAATGAAAAACAATTCTATAAAAAATTAAATAGTAATATCGATTTTAATAAAAATAATAATGGCTTACCATCGGAACCGGAATTAAAACAATTTTGGTCTAACATATGGAGTAAAAATATTGAGCATAAAAATGGAAATTGGATTAATGAGGAAACTGATCGATATTCAGATGTGGACGAAATGGAATTCTCCAATATTTCCGTTGACTTAATTAAAAATGTTATTAAAAATACACATAACTGGAAATCGCCGGGTTGCGACGGAATACATAATTTCTGGTATAAACGTTTCACATCCCTACAACCTTATATTGCTAACTCTTTAACAAATCTCATACAACACCCGCAAAACGTTCCTAAATTTTTAACAAAAGGTCTGACATATATGCTACCTAAAAGTCAAAATACAACAAATCCATCTCAATACAGACCTATAACGTGTTTACCGACTATTTATAAAATATTAACATCGTGCTTAACTAATAAAATATATAATCACGTGACGCAAAATAAAATTTTGGCTGAAGAACAAAAAGGGTGTCGTAAAAATCATATGGGATGTAAGGAACAACTAATAATAGATTCCGTAATACTTAAACAAATACAAACGCGTAATCGGAATTTAAATATTTGTTATATCGATTATCAAAAAGCATTTGATAGCGTACCTCACTCGTGGCTAATAGAAATTTTCAAAATTTATAAAATTAATCCAACAATCATAAATTTCTTAAAAACAGTAATGGGTTCGTGGAATATCGATTTAAATTTAAATCTTAATAATAAATCTATAACTCTAAAAGATATTCCTATTAAAAGAGGTATCTATCAAGGAGATTCCTTAAGTCCACTTTGGTTTTGTTTGGCAATAAATCCTCTATCCAATTTATTAAATGAATCCAAATATGGAATCAAAATTAACGGAAATACTCGTTTGTCAACAAAAATATCGCATTTAATGTATATGGACGATATAAAAATATACGCTAAATCGGATACCGAATTAGAAAAACTAATAAGTATAACAAAAAAATTCTCAGACGACATAAGAATGTCTTTTGGGCTAGATAAATGTAAAACTTTACACATTGAAAAAGGAAAAATTAAAGAATGTCAGGACATAGTTTCTAGTTATCAAATTAATAACATGAATAATAACGAAATATACAAATATTTAGGTTTTCCGCAATCTAAAAATTTAAATCACTCTTTAATCAAAACTCAATTAACAAATGATTTTAAAGATAGACTTAATAAAATATTTAAATGTGATCTATCGGCCAAAAACATAGTAAAAGCAATAAACGCGTGGGCAATCCCATTATTAACATACTCATTTGGCATCATAAAATGGTCTAAAACGGATCTAGATAAACTAGAAAGACTTATTAGAACACAATTAACAAAAAATAGATATCACCATCCAAATTCCGCGAAAGAAAGGTTGGTTCTGCCTAGGAGTATAGGAGGAAGAGGAATTGTTAACATTTCCTCTTTACATAATAATCAAATAGAATCCCTTAAAACATTTTTTAAAAACAAACAAAATAATTCTATACTACATAAAATTATAATACAGGCCGATAAAAATCATACACCTTTAAATTTAAATGACGAAACAGTAGGTCCGCGATTAAACTATTTAAATATTTTGTTAGAATCTTGGGGTAGGAAGGAACTTCATGCTAGACACCTCAATGATCTCAACCAATCTTATGTTGACAAATATGCGTCAAACAGGTGGTTGACCATTGGGGAATTGTATGGGGAAACCGAGGGTTTTATGCTAGCAATTCAAGATCAGGTAATAAATACAAAAAATTATCAAAAATATATTATAAAAAATCAAAATATAATTGATGATTCGTGTAGGAAATGTCTGGCCAAACCGGAAACAATTCAACACATAGTTTCGGGTTGTTCCACTCTCGCTCAAACTGAGTATACTTATAGACATAATCATGTATCAAAAATTATACATCAAAATTTGGCTATTAAACATAATCTTTTAAACTCAAATAATGTAATACCTTATTATAAATACAACCCGGAACAGGTATTAGAAAATCAAAATTATAGGCTCTATTATGATAAAACCATAATAACAGATAGACAAATACATCATAATAGACCCGATTTAGTATTACATGATAAACGTAATAAAATAACGTACCTAATCGACATCGCTGTCCCAAATACACATAATATACAAACAACCGTCGCAGAAAAAATACGTAAATATACAGAACTAGCAGGAGAAATAAAAAATATTTGGCATTCTAGGTCCGTTTATATAATACCTTTAGTCATGTCAGCTACAGGGGTAACTCCGAAATCTTTAATAAATAATTTACAAAAATTAGATTTACCGGTTAATTTGTACATTAAAATTCAAAAATCTATTATAATAAACACTTGTAATATTGTAAAAAGGTTTCTGAACACAGATATTTCAGGCACAATGCTGGTATTTTGATCCCGCGTTTTGAGCCTAATCCTTTGATATCCTGTATATCTGGATAGGTGAATTTTTCCCGGCATTAGACTGTTAAGTTTTTGTGTGATCATGACTGATCATATGGAGACTTATCTGGTTGTATAATGCTGAGAAGTGTGGATGGCAATTCTGCCGCCGCGTATAAAAAAAAAATTATCTAATAAATAATGGCATTTTAGGAAAAAACATGCTAGATCGTTAAACATCTGCATTTAAAATTTTAAAACCCTTTTTGATTTGACACTTATGTAACACAGGGTATTATTATTAATATCTTAAAAAAATCACCTTGCACTGAGACCATAACAGTTTTTGTCCAAGGCAATCAAAAAGAAGGAAAAAAACAAAACTTACATTGTATATAATGTAAATTACATGCTCTCCTCTCACACTTTCACCCACCTTCAATCATCGACCAATCATTCAAATCATTCACTCTCACCCTACTACCATCTAATCATAAATAAATTTCATATTAGTAAATAAAAATATTTGCTTTCAGTTTTCGAAGTGCTCGTCAATGACACTAACGTGTCGAAACCAGTCGCAAAATTAAAATTGATATTGAGAATTTAAAAACATAGTAAGAAAACTCGTTTCTATTAATAAACTTAATTCAAACTATAAAGAATTAAGATACACCTACACAGAGATATACATAAGGGGGCGGTTTCTACAGACGTAGCTCGAATAACACCAGATTAGTATAGACGTGCAATATTTCTCCATACAAAGTATGGTCGCCGTATCTATAAAAGATTAGCAATAAATTACTGGCGACAAATAAAAGTCTATTTAGTACATTCTTTGTAAGTTGGCGAATTTTCAGTAGGTACTCAGGTATCTAGACACATAAACACAATAGTACACCCCGTACACATCAGTAAGGCGCTCTCGTACCACCAAAGTACTGAAGTATACTAACTAAGTATGTATGGAACACACATACATTATATCCAAATTGATTATACCGATGGGTCCGTTGCAAAACTAAATAAATATTTCACATGTTTTATACGTCCAGATGAAATTATTGCAGTGCAACTTTTTGTTCGGCGACTCTGTTTCCTAGTTGCATTGCAACATTACATTATTGCAGAGTGCGCATCGCAGTACTCGCTATTATAAGTAAATACGAAATGTGTAGTTTTTCATTAAACCTCACTAAGATCTGACTCTCTCCAAGACGCCCAAGTGCCCCCGTGGGATTAAGTCCTTGCTGATGCTCGACTAACTGTACAAAAGTGAAACACAACACATACTTTCAAAATTTGGAAACTAACATAAATATTTACTAACAATGTTTGGGCAAATATTTTCTTGCTTATTAATTTCACATAGCAGGTATAAGTATCACATAATGTTTACGAAAAAAATAATAAGATAACTTGGCATATGATTTTATTTTGCATTAACAAAATTAATTCATATCTGGATAAACGAAAGTATGTATTTTAACTCAGCCAAAAATGTGATTTCTCATGTTAACGATACACATTATATTGACATCGTGATCATTAAATTCACTTGATACGAATGAAATTCAATAAAAGAGAAAAGTTATTTTTTTTTAAAATGCTATTAGCACATGAATGCCTATGGCGAAATATGCAACTATTTAAACGACTGAAATGCTGAATAGGGCTGCACAGGATAAAACGCAATGGAAGGAAAATTATCTAAAATATCCGTGGAGCACCCGGCAAAGAATTGATATCCCACTCTTTCCCGTAAACTTTTGAGTGTCTTGTAGTAGGCAGGTATTCTAAAAATTTAAGACATATTACAACTTAAATTCAATAAATTCCGTATATTCATCGTTATGACTTTTTTAAAAAGATTATGGCAACGCATTATATAAAACTATAGTACGATATTATAGTCTTCAATAGCTACATATGAAAACTAATTGTAAAAAAGAGTTGTTATTGTTTTTCTCTCTTGATCTTTTACTGGCTAAGATGTTGTCTACATATTACATCATAAAAAAGTTGTACGTACTGAAATTGAATAGTGGTTCATAACGGAGTTATCACACTACAATGCTGGCGGTGCAATACGTAGTTAATAATAAGCAGTCAGTCACAAACAATATTAATATCAGTTTATATGGGAAACCCTGCAGGGAAAAAGTTATTACGATACAATACAAAAGTGTCTTTCTAAAGATTCCATATAAAATAATGATTTCATATAAAATTGCAATTTCTATTTCATTTTTATAATCGAACATATTGTAAAAGTTGATTTTGTAAATATTGTACATATTGTAAAGCAAAATTGTTTGGAATTGTAATATGGATACAGAGACAAATTATTCAATTTGTTGTACGATTCAATCGCTGTTATAAAGTGTCATAAATCGAAATCGCTTGTAAACAAATAGACGGTCTCAAAAAAAAAATATATTAGAAAGCGAATTGAATATAATATTAACAATTTTATCCCTACTTACGATTTTCATTGAACTAATAACCAATCCAGCCAACCATTTAATAATACTAGAGATAAAATTGTACTAAAAATGAACAGATAAATAAGATACACAAACCAAAAAAAAAAGATAATAAACCAATATAGATACATATGTGTGTGGGCGAAATCCACAAAATTTAATAAAAAATAATTATATGAACAAAAAAATTTTATTAAATAGTTGAATATAATTATATGTACTTTATAAGATATACAAAAGTAAAACTTCTCACAACAGATTAAGTAATGTTCAGGATGAAAAGAAATAAATTACAGTAAACCTAATTTCTTAAGTACGAACATTTTAATTTTTGTAAAGTGTGAATTTAATGGGAGCAATTTATTATTGTACGGATAATTAAATATCAAAGTCTTCTCTATGACATTAATCGCAATTTTAATAAACTTTCCTGCCGGGTTATCCTCAATTACAGCACACGTCAAATACAGCTGTAGGAAAATTGGACACATCAACGTCACATCAAAGGATGCCAAGGATATAAGTCATATTATATCTTCCTAATGTTAATAGTATTATATACCGTATACAGATGATAAATCTGATCTCAAGTAGTAAGCTGATTATAATAATAAATCTTTATTGACCACAGCATTGTTGTTCCTGAGCAGCGATTGGAAAAGTATGTATTAATAACAATAAGATAAAAAAATGTACAGAAACAGTGCCCCAACAATGAGCAGTCAAAAGGCGGGCTTGTAGTAATATAAAATCTTCCAAACAACCTTAAGCAATGGTATGGTAGTCTTAAAGCAAGCTACTGAATGATAAACTCTGTAGGAATTTTAAAGTATATACCTACTGCATATTATGTTAGTTCTATGAAGGCTAAAAAAGGGGGGGAGAGAAAAGGAAAGAAAAATACTCGCATAAAGCAAATCTCATAATCTTTTGCTAGTACATAAGTTAAAAACAAGAATTGTTTGTGGAACATGAAATAATGTTCACTTGAACTATATTCTATAATAAGAGATGATAATTTCCTGGAATATTCCAAAATAAATATTACATTACATAGCAAAAATATGTAGGTACTTTTAAATTCTCATTTGATAGTCTTAAAAAAAATAGTAAAATTGTAATTCCTTGCTTCATCGCCACAAGTTGTAATTAATTTTAACTAATTAATTAATTATTACTAATTTGTGATAATTAATTTATAACTAAAAAACAGTTTTCATTTAAAAAATCGTACGAAGACAGATACAACGTATTTGTAAAGTATGTAAATGTTAGTAAAATAACACATTTGTATCCCTAATAAAAAGTCGTTGACAAGTAGTTACAACACAGCAATACAATAATTATACAATTACAAAATGGGTAAGTTTTTATCATCCCACGCAATCATAATGTTCCTCGCTCGTGATCCTACGTGGTAGGTACCTACTTCCTATCTATTACTTGCCAACTGGGAAAAACTTCAATGACGATAATATGTGCAATTACAATATGTACAGTTTGGAAGAAATAATAATTATGTAGATTATTTAATTGCTTACTATTCAAGAGTATCGGATGTATGTATATAGGTATTGTGTGCACGAGTGTAAATGTTAATTAGGTCATTATGATAATACGAGCGGGAACTAGTGAGTCATAAGGATGATACTCAAATAATTATCTTATTAGTCGCCTCGGTTCCTCTGCATCCTTCTCCTTCTCGCATTACATTACATTTGCATAAAACGCTTCCCTTCGCCGCGCGGTTCTCATCAGATCTGATCTTCAGATGTTACCAACACTTGCCCTCAACTATAAATACATACATTCTATTCCATTATACCTATTCACTAAGTAATTTCCTGCATGTAACAAAAACAATATTACTTTCAACTCGGAACTCTACACAAGCGTTGTAATTTCTTGCACAATGTTATTATCTTCCATAATACGAATGGGACATTCGACTCTTAAATTGAGTGCAATGTTAAAAATAGCACCTAGTATAAAAATAAATACGTAAATAAGTAAAACGGAATTACATTCCACTCCTTCATGGAGCATTTAACTTTGCATTTCTATTACAAGATATATTTTCTTTGTTGAATATAAAAAAGTAAAACCTGTGATATTTTTCTTGAACCTTGACTACCCGATGATAAAGAAACAATAAAGTTTTTTCAAGGAAAACACATCTTATTACGCCTCTATTTCAGCACGAATTTCTAAAGTTTTGTCGAAAATAAACGTCCCCTATCACAAAATACAAAGGTATCTCAGCGCTTTTCCAATACTGAAATGTCGATAGATGAATAAGCGGCACTAATTCACTGTAAAAATATCGCGTTTAGAATATAATCCGCTAAAAATATTAAAGTTGAAAAGAGAAATTGAAAATATCTGAACGTGAAATTCCAAGTCAGTTGAGGATGCATAACAAACATAACGTGCACTGCACTGCACTCTACTAGCACTACTCTATGTATGTAAACTGCAGACTGCACATGGCTGAGCGAATATCTGGAAAATTTGATGCTATTTTAACATTTGAAAAAAATCTCGTATTCCTCCTTCTCCAGATATTTTTGTAATGGCGTATGCACTTGAATATTTTAACGAGAGACTTTTCAGGAAAATGACGCTTTAGTGAGTGAAATTTTTTGGCAACCAACTACGTGAATTTTATATTTTTACCATTCAAATACTCATATAGTTAGGTAGGTATATATAGGCACTAGACACTCTTCCACAAGTGGCGCATAGAAGGTGAAGCAGATTGGTGAATTTGTCTATTAGCTTAGTTTGAATTGGTTAAACTAGAGGATTGCAAACTACTTACTTACTTACTTACATTTCACACAGACATATCATATTATAATACCTAGACACGTCTTACTAATATTCTGAGACCATAATGTAATCTTACCGGTCTTATTTGAGGCTTTGGATTTCAACAACCATGTACTGAATGTGCTATTCACTGAATGTGTAATATTATATGAATGTATTCCTAATCTACTGGGTACATAATATAATGTAATATATAGGTATGTAGGTAGATACGAACAGGTGATTTACATGAAATTCTATACGTGCTGCTTTACACAAATATAAATCCTTCTTCGCAAATGTAAGACACTTGGAATAATGAACATTGAAGTAACATAAATATGAGTGTAATATAGTACAATAGGTAGGTATGTATAATACATATGACATAATATGAAAGCGCCTCGTTAATTGAATGGAGGCAAAATATACATCATTCAGTATCGAAATAGAACAAATACATTATATAATATGTTATTACATTAGTAAACTTAAATTTTTCACCTTATTTTAAATCAATTTGCATACAAACTCATGTTTAGTTCAAAATACGATGAATGATTATTATTATTTACTCATATAAAATTTATGCAAAAAAAAAAACTATGAAAGATGTACAATCAAAAGTCACTATTAATTATTAATAATAATAAATTGTTTGAATGACACGTGATATTAATTTGTTTAATAAAAAATATTCAATTTTTAATATTAGATATTCACATTTAATACTTGCACTCCCATTGTACAGTGTCATTTTTTCGTTTGCATGATTGAAAAATGTCAACCGTAACAATTACTTTTGTTACCTATGTATATATAAGTGTGAAGATGTAATACTATTGTTACCAAATTAATAATACGCTACTATTACATTTACCTTCGCATGAAGATAATATGTAGGCACGTATCTACTATGTAGTATGAGTATGCAATATAGGTAGGTATGTGTATGTAGGTACAATGTGTAATTTGCTACGGAAAACCTCCAATTTGAGGAAAATACGTGACGGAATTATTGAAAAAAAATATGAAAGAGCGATGACGTAAAACGAAAAAATAAGTCAAATTAAAGAAGTCGCACAACCAACGCCGATGTGTAAAAGTATAATATTGTGTGCGTGTGTTTGTGTATTTTTGTGTGTGTGGTACCGATGTATTTTATCCTTTAAGACATTAACTACATACTTCAGTATGATATTATAACAAAGGTGTGGGTAGCTACATGAGAATCTCTAGTTTAATGACACAATATATATGTAATATCATTTTGTATTAAATACTAATATGCAAATTGAATGTAGAACAAATTAAAGAAATAACAAATTGTATACAATCTGCGTTTAAAAATTTACATAGTTCTTAATATAGTTTATAACACATAGGAAAAATCATTATCATCTCGCCTTTAAACGCTCCTCTCGAAAGAAAAGGGCAGAACCAGCCTCCTCCTTTCAAAGCGTCACAGGAAAATTACTGAGTGAGAAACATACCTTTAAGAACTTAAGACTTAGCATTGAAATAACCATCTTCAAATGTTGTTAATTTCAGCGTCTTGGCCGAAGTAGAGTCTCAGCCTCATGCACATGAGATTCGTGGTTCGATCCCAGGTGCCAGCAAACTCCTCTTTCACGACACAAGCTTTTAGCTTACTGTGAAAGGTGTATAAGGTCGTATTTAGCTTTATAACAAAAACCAAGATCCATCTTTAAAAAAACACTAATAATAATCTGATTCGTCTAATAAATATTTCGTAAATTATTTATATCATGTAATCAGTAATCCGTAGATACTGTGAACGTTAAAAAGTACCTATAACTACATATATATTCTGTTCCTTTAAACCTCAATTTGAAAAAAATTGGAATCTTTCCTTAAAACGAATAAGAAAAACTAATACAACACAACACCTCGTGTAGGTGTGTGTTTGTGTGTATATAAAATGTTTTATAGCGTAGCAATCTTTTCAAAATTATCTCCAAGAATATTTTCAGCTGTATCATAATAATAATAATAAGTGTGTTTCGTCAAATCGTGACTTTCGTAATGTTTTATAATTTAACTAATTATGTCGCTACATTATTTATAATATCATATTACTGTATACACATCTACCAGCTGAAGTTATGTACAATCTACCTTGCCATGCCATGCCTTTACAATGTAACGATGTCGTAGGTATAAGAGGTATAATATTATTACTGATGGGGTATCACTCTCGACCGACTCAAATGGCCATTTCACATCTCCACGGCTGGGCTGCCTATATAGCGCCTAGAAAAGAACTCATTAAGTTACTTGTATTTGGCGATTGAGGGAAATATATATATAGAGATATTTTTAAATGTGATGAGGAGGGTTGCTACTGACTCTTTTTCAGTCCACGGGAATCTTCACTCCTCCGCTTTATGGCTAAGATTCTTAGAGAGAAGACTTATAATATTCATCATATAACAGTAATACTTGTATTATATCCATGTTGATTTTCTATGGCAGAATTTGAAAAATATTTCGTCTAGATGAATACGTTTATACCACTTGCTGACAACACAATGTTTATCGACATCTTGTACAGATTTCGATTGAATCACATTGTATTTAATAGCAGCCAAAAATAGCTCAAAAATAAATAAGGATCAAAGCAAAATTCTCCCCAAAGCACGAGCTACGCTCAATTTTGGGGAGTAATTGTATTAGGAAAATAAATGTATTGTGTTATTGTTCGATTATTGTAAAATGATATTGTGTTTAATAAACTATTATTATTATTATTATCAGTGACCATTGTAATTTGTGCTATGCGGGCTTCATTATTACCTAGTGACTTATCATTATATCTTATGATTGTGTGGTGTACTTTAAAATAAAACAAAAATAAAATAGGCGTAAATTATGATAACCGCTATAAAACGAATGCATAATATCCATTCTTTTCTTCATTAGTCTTACATCAACTACTACTACTATACCATCACGGCATATCCCACAAGTGGGGTAGCCAGCAGACCAGCTGCATGTAAGAAACATGCAAACTGTCCTCTTCGTGCCAATATAAAATCAAGACATTCAGGATGGGTGGCAAACCTCATCGCTGAATTTAAGATTTACAATGTCTTAGTTTTTTCGAACACCTGCCTTTTACAGGACACTCGAAAACTTTCGGGGAAGAGTGGGAGACCAATTCTTTACCGTCTTACATCAAATATTTTTTAAATTGGTGATGTTTTGAAAGAATTATATTTTTATCCGATAAATACTTGTACGAATTTGATAAATATACTATTATATTAAATGTTTTGAATCGAATATTTATTTTTATGTTTAGTCCATTTGTAAAAAATACCTATTTGATGTATCTATAACATACTAAAACATTACATTATAATATAAGGGTTGTATTTTAAATAATAAAAAAGTGTCACCCCTTTAATAATACGGATATTGTAACATTACACCTACCTACGGAATGACAAGCCATCTCTTTTATTTCAGAAAGAAAAACACAAATACCTCGTGTGCCTCGCGTTATATAGGATAACTAGAATGTAATTTTTCCGGTTAGATTGGCAAGATATTATGCAAATAATATTATTATTATGACATGCCATAGTATATGGTATAATATGGTTAGGTAGGTGAAGTAGTCACTAGGTACATACCCTTGCTGGATGAGACGTTTACGGGGAGGATAAGATGGCGTTGATAGATGGATGTCAGCCAAGCACATTCATCTATCCCTCTCCTTCTTTTCTCTACTCTTCTCTTCTTACTGTAAGTCCTACTCTGCTCTGTGGGCATATTTTATTACAACATGACCTACATAATATTCTGTACAAGTACTTCGCAAACTACCCATCATGTACTCGTCGGGCAGACGCTATACTGATTTTATCATAGCGCCTGCAAGAGCGCTGAAACTTCGAGAAATTTCAAGGCGACAACGCAAACCCGAAAGGCCATCGCCTATATCCTACTTTATCTATTTAGCTTACCTGATTTCAGTTATCTATTAAAAACATCCGGAAAAGATCTTCATTGTATAACTTTAATACTGTCGTGGAAAACGGTAGTTGAAACATTTATCAGATTGACCCGTCCATTGTAAAGTAAATTCTGTCAATTATTTTGTGATTTACCTAACTACTATGGTTCAAGAGCTGTTAAAAAAAGGTACATACAACAAAATATGTAATTTTACGTAATATTATTGTCGAATTGATTATAGGTACTATAAATATAAATAACCATGATTATGAAGCAATTCTAGAATAAATCTGTTGCCTGGTTATCACAGCTAATGTATGAATGAGGTGTCTATTGTATTTGGTGAGTATTAATTAGCATTGTCAACGTTGAGGAGCAATTTATTATTAGTAGGTATGTATGTATGGGGGATTTACACTTCGTCGGTAAAGTGTCCAGACACAGATATAAAAGAGAGAGAGAGAGAGATCTCAATCCTAAATTCAACATTCAAATACAACCCTAAATCCCTTCTACATTTCAACACTAAGATTCTTGTTGTGTTTGCAGGTGGGTGAATAATAATAATTTGAATATTTAATGCGAGGCGAGCACGGGAACACCGGGGCCGTGCGGCGGCGGGTGGACCTTAATGAAGCGAGGACACCCCGAGCCCTCCTCGACACTATTATATTCAATAGATCTTTTTTAATTAGACACTCCACAAATTCCCGCTGATTACAAACAAGCTCCCCGATCCCTCAACCCCCGGCCGGCATTACGAACTCTGATGTAGCTCTCTCTTTCTCTTTTCTCACTATTTCTGCCGAGTCTTATTTTTCTTCATTCTTCTATACTAGGTATTTGTAGATGTAGGTAATAGGTAGGTAGTTCCCTCGCAAGAGGAGGTAGGCACTGTAAGCAGCAGCGATCTAGGAAGGCACACAGTGTAGAGCATTTAGTGAAAGGAAGGGGTATTCATTATATTCGGGTTGAGGCACGTTCTCCTTCGTATAAAAACACCTTATAAATGGAGAACGTCTCTAAGCTATAAACCTGCTATTGATGTAGACAAGTATGAATAGGGCCAAGTACACACCGGCCTACATACTCACCTACGCCTACCTACCTACCTTAAAATATAATATTCACACAGAAAGCGTACAATACGAGTCCGTATGTACCTAGAGTATGAAAATATTTCGAAACGATGACAAGGCCAAATTTTATAAAAAGTTATATTGGTATATTAATAACACAGGACTAGTCCAACAAGATCGGCGTTCAGTCCGGTAAGTCAGTTAGGTGGTGACAACAATAGATACCTAATATTTAAGTAATTTATATCTTTGCATTTTATACGTAGGTACATTTCTCCAGTACAACGTTCCCTCTGCTTGTTTACACGTGCTGTAAACCCAAACCCCTGCAATGTGACGGTATCATCTATTGGGAAAAGAAATCCACATAGTTTATAAATACCTACATAACAATATGTACCTAATCGTAACAGGATATTGATGTTGCCTAATATTTTTCCTATGATACCTCTACAGCTATGAACATTATATACCTACATACAACCCACTACCTACACATGCCTACCATTTAGGTGACACACCTCAGCCTCAGCCAAGATAGAAATCGAACAAAATATATTCTGAACTTTGCGATTTGTAATTTTATTGTCTCTAATAAAAATTTCAACATCCTCCAGGACGTCAAAAATCTCTCCCATATCAATTGACTGTGATATTAAAAAGATAGCAATTGTTGTTTTTTTTTTTTTCAAAATACCATAAATGCTCATTATTACGTTTTCATTTTCGTGTTCCAAAACATGCATCCCAGATCAGAGTTAGCTTTATTTTTAAATTTTAACTGTAAACTTTTATCATGGTTAGATGGATAAAACACTAGGTTACATGGATCAATCTCACTACTATATTTCATCTCAATATTTCATATTTTTGTTTATTAATATTTATGTTGTGTAATGATATGTGCAAGTGGGAGTAGTCGTGATGATGTGAATGAGTGAATGAATGAACACCAAAAGTGAAAAAATAAATATACATAATATTATATTTTGTTAAATATTCAAAAACCATCTAGTAGTAGTCTAGTACTCTAGTAGATCGGTAGTCTAGTCGTATTTGCCTCTAGGTATATTTATCAAATAATACAAGAATGGATGTATGTACAAATAGATGATTTATTTCATAAAAATACGTACTATAAGTACCTTTTCGAACAGGTAGGTTTAAAATTATAATCCGTTACCAGGGAGATATTATTTCGATAGATGGGAGGGACCCAAGGCAATCATACATATTACATAATGCGAAGGGAGATGAATACTTTGCCTTTTCTCAAAAAAAGGGAAATTCCTTTTCAATGAAACAATATAAGAAAAGTATTTCGTCTTTCCCTTTGTCTCCGAATACTATCTACATACATACCTAACTATTTAATGTTGCTACCGAGTAAAAGGAATAATATGTACCTACTGTAGAAACGTTTTATCGGTTCAATTATTTGTTTTTTACCGGTTCATGTAATGTTCCTTTAAAACTCCATACAGAATATGCTTACTTCCTCCATAAAAGGAATACAATATCAACATACAAAATAGTCAAAAAAAAACTCTTACATGTCTCGAGGTTCTAAACTTTTCCTCGTACATAGGTACATATATCAATTGGAATACTTTATCCGAGAAGAAACAAAAGCCCAGCAATCAATCTGAATTCCACATCAACTACTTTTATATAAATTTTATTGGAACGGCCCATCTCCCCAATCCTTATGTAATAAATATCAACTTTATTGATCAGATGGTTCGTTCATCCGTCCAATACTTTAATAACAATATCAGATACACACATCACAACTCTATTGAACGCTCTATCAATATATAAAAAATAATATCGCCTTTCTCTATTTTTATTCGTACCTAGGTAGTTGCCACTGAGTTGAGAGTTAATAGAAAAAGAAAAACATACGTCCCGTATAATATTATCTAGCAACGATCTCACAAGCCTTAAATGTCCTGAGAGAGAGCCCGACAGACAGGTGTAAATGGTTTTTACGCTTTCATTTCCCTTCTACAAACGTTTTTTTTTATCTAACAAAAGTATAATGTAAACTTGGATAGATAACTCTATTCCAGAATTCAAATACCTATATTCATCCCAAATTTCATCAAGCCAACGCAAGGCCAGATTCTTTTAACTATTTATTATGAACCTTTTATAAAATCAAACCATAGTTAACTATGAGTGGTCTATTAATAAAATATATACAAAAACATATAAAACAGTAATCTTGTAACTTTGTATATACTTAATTAGAATGTTTAAAATAACCTACGTATCAATGGACTACAAAGACAATTATATTTTAATTGACACGATCCAAATACGAATTCAATATATTTGCACTAAGGTGTGAATAAACGACAAACATTTTTTCATCTAATAGATATCTACTGTTAATATGTTTTCATTCATTCATACCATCATGGAATTTCTCACAAAGTGGGGAAACCAGCTATACGCAATACACATGCAAGTCGTCCACTTTGTACCAATAAAAGTTAAGACGTTAAGGATGGGAGACATACCTCATTGCTTATTTTAAAATCTAAAATGATGTTTTACGAATACCCGCCTTTTGCAGGACACTAGAAAATTTGCTGAAAAGAGTGGGAGACCTATTTTTCGTCGGGGACGGATATTTTGAAATTGTATGTACGAGTAGGTACATCATAAACATCTATTATTATCCATATTGAAATTACGGAAATGATAATTAATTGTGCAACTAACTATAGTTATGTATAACATGATTGTGAACAAATAGATAGCTTTACGTTAAGATATAGTGTATGTATGTACCTACCTATGTGTAAGTAGATATATTATATAATGTAGGTATGATGGTACAATCATGGTGATGTGAAAGGTATTTATTTGAAGGACGTGTATTCATCACGCTCGGACAGTCTGTCATGAAAAGGAAAAAGGATCCGCATCCAATCTAACCAACCTGACCACCGCTATCACCGCGGATAGACATACCTACCTACATAGTGCGGGTGGGATGCCGCACCCCGCGCCTGTCACATCACAGATACCGAACCTGATAATATACGTCCCTCTCACAAATCTCTCAGCACATATTTACACCATGATATTATTTACGTTGGATACTAGTTTGATTCTCGCTCTTCCTCCCAATATTCTAACGCGTTTTACTCGTATTTAGTATTTATTTATTTATGTATTGTCTTAAGGGACACAAACAGTTCAACTTAACAAATATCAACATTCAAATTTCTTCAGCAAACAAACCAATCAAGGTCCCGCAAATCACCGAAGCGTATGACGAACACGTTGCTAGCAAACAGTAATAATACATACCTACTTTACCTTACTTAAATCAAAAACATAAAACAAGACAAAAATCATGAAGATAAATATTTAAAAATTACACTACAATAGAATTTATAATAATTAAAATTGAAAATAGTTTAAATTAAGATATATATAAGTACCTACATTGTTTAATATTTGACACAAAACGTCGTATTTCTCAATAATAATTATGTATATTTTTATATTCATATGCGCTGTTTTGTGTAATACAACCGCAATGGCGAATTTCATTATCATAACATGTCGTGAATAATAGGATCTTTATTTAGGACGACTACATTTTTTCTGAGTCTGCAAGGTCCGCATCATGTAGAATTTTGTTCCACAACAACGTTAATTTAATTTACGTAAAAGTGAAAGGGAAAACCTGGGTTGCTAACTAGTCAGCGATGAAAATCTTGCGAATATGAAACGGGACTCACTGTATTCTTGAGCACACAATTGCTTCAAACAGACGTCGACAAATAAAATATCCGGATGCGGACATATTCCAAGTGCCTACCTACAATATCCCTACTTACCCACATACATCATTTCCACCAAAATAGTAACACGCGTTTCTTACAGTATGGAAATATATATTTGACTGTTAAGAGTATTAAAAATATGAGAATATTACGAATAGATAAATAGGTATTTGTTTGTTGAATCCAAGATATTTATATGACATAAAACTCTCAACTTACCTACCATAAAAAATGACAAATGTTGAAATATTTGCTGCTTTTCTCAAAATACCAAAATGTAATCAACATGCAACGAAATCAGGAGTAGTACCTGCCTTAATTTGTTACTCGATACATAAGTATCTATGTTAAAAATACAATTTATTTTATCGAACTTAATCGATAGGTACCTACCTGCTTACAGAGTGAGGTGTCGGTAAAATATTGTAGGAATTCCGTTGCGACCATTCATTAATCAATCTAATCAACTACGGGATCCATAAATTACGGAGATAGCGGGGTCTAGGCGGCGGGTGGCGAGGCGGATACAAGTACCATAGGTAAGTGTTAATATTAAAACATTCACCAGGAGCACCTTGTAGCTCGTAGTACTCACCTCAAGTTATGCAGCCGCACTGGAACGTAGAAGCTAAGCATTAAAGCGATTAAAGAATGAAAAAGTAGCTAAAGTAAGAACCGACATTATTCATTTATATTGGACAAGAAATAACCAAACTTGTTAACCTGCTTTATTTATATAAAACTTTTGTGCTAATATTACTAAAGGGTCGTTCACATACGTTCACTTTCAGTGATCACTCCGGATGATCCTCAAGATGAACAAGTGTGAACAGGCGTTTCATCAATAGTGATCACTAGCGATGACGGAGGAAAGAGATTACCACTCGTCATAATTTTGATGAAAGGTCCTTTCACTGAAACGACCATAAACAAGTTTTATCTTATTATTTGTTTAATTCTCTATAAATTTGTATTGAATGTCAGAATCATGAACAAAATTATTATGCAGTCGAGAGCTATATTAATTTATTTTAAGTGTTATTTTTCATTTTTGAATTTGTTTAATTATTTTTATGCGAAAATATGTTAAACTACATACAACATGAGTGAGAGTGTTGACATGGCAGTGAAAGCATAGGATGAACAAATGTGAACAGACGTGTTCACTTTCGATGAACATGTTTGACCCTGACACTTTGGATGATCATCCAAAGTGAAGCAATATGAATGCTACTTTAGTTAAATCCCGAGATGGAAGATTTTACATCTGACAACTCAAATCAATTTAATTTTAACTCTTGGTAATGGTAAGGCAGGATACATATTATTATAATACCTATACCTACATAAGCTTTGATCAGGCAAACACTTGCTTTATAAACACAGTTTCATACATTCTTACCTTTTCCCTTTTATTCATTCACTCATATCAAAATGTTTCAGCAATACAAAAGCATTCGAAAATAGGTACATAAATTGATTGAGTAGATAAAACAGATGTTTACTTTTATTATTACCATTATTGTATAAGTTGCTGATAAATAAGAAATAGGTACTTGTGGATGTGGGTTGTGACTAAAGTGAACTAACTATAGGTAGATATAATAAGTCAGCAGTTACTTTTTATGGACTATAAAGATCCACAATTATCGATTTCTATAAGAACTGTGGTGAAATTTATATCAATGCTATAAAAAATAATAAATCTATCTATCTATACCATCACGGGATATGCCACAAGTGGGGTAGACAATGGATCAAATGTACGATATTACTATTATGTATTTTTAACAACAATACAAATTATGTTGGAATCATTACCTACAGCTCTGAGACAATACGATCCCAGAAAAAGAAAAAAAAATAGTTGAAAAATACAAAAAAGAACTTTTCCAAAATACTTATTTATTCTTTTTGCACATCATCATTAGGTGTATAACAGTGTTAGCAAAATAAATTATAATTTAAAATAGGTACCATAACAATACAACATTTTAAATTTTGAATACTAGGACGATTTGCAGTGGCGAGTGATTTCTTTCACCTAACCACGAATACTCTCTATCTCCCAAGTAAATTGCACTGTCACATAAAATATTGATATTCTTTATCTAACATATTGGTCACCATCTCCTCTCGAAGCTCATATCAATCTCCAATTATATTTGCCAAATTAAAAAATAATAAAAACCTTTTGAACAGGTGTACTTTTCTCTAAGTACACTATACTCCAGCTCGTCATGAAGGGGAAGATCGAGGGCCGCAGAGGGGTTGGCAGAAGACAGCTCTCCTGGCTTCGAAACATTCGACAGTGGACCGGTATCAGAACCGTGGAGGAGCTGTTTCGCGCCGCCCAGGACAGAGAAGCTTTCTCTCAAATGGTCGTCAACGTCGGGGGGACCCGGCAAGACACATGAAGAAGAAGAAGAAGAAGAAGTACTTTTCTCGCGGAGTGGATCCAGGTTTAAAAGCTAGTGAAAAGTTTAATTCTTAGGAAATGAATAGATCTTATAGCCATAAAAATATGGAACAGATGCACCTGAAATGCATTTTACATCCTTATTTTATTATAAAAAAAAAACTTTTCAAATATTGTTTTGTTCCTTGTTACGTAGATAATGGGAGGGAGACATACGCTCCCTACAACGCCACCTACCTACTGCCTACATTGCCTATTAAAACTAACAATATTATTGTTTTCGCGTAAATATTTCCTGGCAAATAGTTCTATTAATTTTTACGATCGTTTTCTTTATAAGTCAGCCAAGGATGATATGTTGCAAACCAATTTACTTAATTAACTATCTACATATTGACGTAAACAAAAACAAAGAACATCCAACCTTTCGAAATTCATTGCAAAGATTAGGTATAGAAATAAGGAAGGTACCTATTATATAATATGAGACGAACTCCGGGACCAAGTGGAACAAAATCTCGAGGACAGTTGCAAATTGAGTAAACGGAATCCAAAATCTAAGCACTTATAGGTATATACCTTATTGACCTAATCACTTACTTACTTACTGCTAGCCTTCTTCTCTCCACTGCTGGATATAGGCCTCTTCAAAACTTTTCCACATTTTCCTATCTCGAGCAACACGATACCACTGTTTCCCCATCATCTGGACAATGTCATCAACCCATCTTTTTTGGGGTCTTCCTACGCTTCTTTTGTCCTCCCATGGTCTCCATAGAAGAATTCTGGAAGTCCATCTGCCATCCTCTCGTCTTACCACATGACCAGCCCATTGCCATTTCAACTTGGAGACTTTATCAACAACGTCAACGACTTTTGTCTTTTGTCGGATAGTTTCATTTCTTATTTTGTCTCTCAAGCTGATACCTAGCATTTGTCTCTCCATGGCACGCTGTACACACCTCAGTTTTCGTTTGCTCGCAAGTGTTAGCGTCATAGTTTCTAGCCCATATGTAATCACTGGCAGGACACACGAATCGTAAAGTTTTCTCTTAAGACTTATGGGGACTTAAATATATATTTAAAAATAATGAAGTCCCCATAAGTCTTAAGAGAAAACTATTGACCTAATACACTATAGTAACTAAGTGCACATTTTATTAAAAATTATGTTACGAAATTAATTATAACAATATTATACTGTTTCACTCCATACTAATATTACTAATAGTCTCTTCTACTCATACTTAATAATATGTAACGAACCTCCTGGTTACCTCACTTTTGAGAAATGCATACAATCACGGGATATCCCACAAATGGGGCAGCCAAATAACCAAAAAAAACGTCTTCTCCTTGCCAACAAAATCTTTAAGACATTCAGGATGGTTAACACACCAAATCGCGGAACTGAAGATTTCAGATGTCGTATTGATGATATTTTGCGAATCCCTGCCTTTTACGGGACACTCAAAAATGAAGAAAAGAGTGGGAGACCTGTTCTCTGCCGGGAATGCCGTGGAGCATAGACAATAATAATATAAACTACATAACATGTAACATGTATGAAGAAAATTTAAAAAACTGGTACTAGTGGTACTACTTACCATTAAACAGGATCAGGCCGTGAATATTTGGTTGACTGGTGGAAAACTTGGTAACGACTTCAACTTCCTCTCGTGCACGATTCAGGAGAAGACTTTTTCCTTTACTTGGATTCGCTAAAAATAAATAAAAAAAAAAGAGAGATTACTTATACAGTGGAACCTCTCATAACGAGTTTAATTCGTTCCAGACTCTAACTCGTTATGCGAAACATTTTTTTCTATAGAAATCAATGTAAAATACAATAATGCGTTCCATGCCGAAAAAAAAGTATTCTTGGAGTACTTCATGATTTTTTTTTATTAACGTTTATTCAAATAAAATTACTTATAAAAGAGTATAACAACTTGTAATACAATTTAGATTATAAAAAAAACGTACCTATATAACAATTTGAATTTATGACAAATAATTAACCATTTTTTAACTATAAAACTAACCGTAAACGTAACCGTTTCGTAGACATTCTTGACACTCCCTTTGAAGCATTCATCTTCTTAATTTTATCTTTGATCTTGAGAATAGTGCAGATCGTTGATGTTGACCGATAGTATGTGCGCGTGTGTGCGCGCTAGATATGCCACGCTCACACCTTGTTCTCGCTTTTCAATGATTTTACGTTTCATTTCAGCAGTTATTTTTATTCTCTTCTGGCTGTCTTGTGTTTTTTTTCTTCGGGGACAATTTTGAACCGATTATAATACTTAAAATTACTAATAATATCAATACAAATTTTGAAAGAATGGGTGATCACATGCGAAACCAAGGCGCTAACGGAGCGAGTGCTAAGGCGCGGAAGTCCCGGCTCACAAGGTCACTAGTGAATCTCGTGAAAAAGGGACTTACCTACCCTTTCTATGTTTCTCGTTATGCGAAACATCGCTCGTTGTGGGAGCAACTTTTTCACATTTTTTTTTGCTCGTTATGCGAATTACTCGTTATGAGAGGTTCCACTGTAATATCAATACAAATTTTGGGAAAATGGGTGATCACATGCGAAACCAAGACGCCAACGGAGCGAGTGCTAAACACAGACTGATGTACTGGCGCGGAAGTCCCGGCTCACGAGGTCACAAGTGAATGTCGTGAAAAAGGGACTTACCCTTTCTCTGTAACTCGTTATGCGAAACATCGCTCGTTATGGGAGCAACTTTTTCACATTTTTTTGCTCGTTATGCGAACTTGCGTTATGAGAGGTTCCACTGTACTTATACTATACCATCACGGCATATCCCACAAATGGGGTAACCAGCGGACCAACCGCATGTAATAAACATGCAAGCCAACTCTTTATCATAAAAAATAAGACATTAAGAATAGGTAGCAAATCTCATCGCTGAATGTGTGTACGTACAAAATTATTTTTATAAAAAAAGTTTTATTATAATTTTATAAAAGCATTTATTTGAATCAAAATACCTACACACTGACACCCTGAAAGTAAGCAATATGCTTTCGTCGTGAAGGTAGAGTACGTCGGGAGTTAGATTCGAATATTAATTATTGATTTGGCGGTAACGTTGTGGTAGTTTCTAAACATAATTAAGAATGATTGGAGTCAAAAAAACTATAGGTACTAATATCACTAAAAAATATCATACGCGCGACGAAGGTTTCCACAGGTATCCTGTCATTCTCAAGCGCAATATTTGACTTGCGCAATCAAATAATTTTTAGTGGTAGGTACATATTAGTAAAGTTTTTTGACTCCAAACATTCGTAATTATTATGTGAGATTCGAAGCCTGGATTTATCAAAATAAGCTTAAATACAACCTATATAAGCAATACCTACCTTTCTTGTATTGTGAAAGTGGAGTAGATCGACAGCGAACTTCGATCAGCAAATTGAGGTGCACCAACCATCCTGAACATCTTTAGATGACGCAGAGAAAACCTTATAGCTTGCACTGTAAAAAGGCGTGTAGATATATTTTAAATAGGTATATATGACACTTTTGATAGATAGAAAGAGGTATAAAACATTAAACAATGAGGCATGCCTTCCATTCTGAGCGTCTTATTTTTATGGCTCAGAGAAGGTAACCTGTAGATAATATGTTCATTGCCTGCAGCGAATCTACTGTCTTCACTTCTTTTGAAATGTGCCATAACGCTATAGAAAAAAACATTGATCTAATATCTTAACACAAAATAAATTACTTATTGTATATTTATTGGTAAGTATATTTTTTATAATTAATATAAATATTATATACCAATGTATGTTTGTAATCGATACAATAATCGTTAAACTTGAATAAATGAGACCGTGATCGGAATTTTGTAATGGCCTCTTCATATTTTAACAAATCAGTTACACATTTCAATAAAAGAATCGCGAAAAGATAGGAAAATATCACCATATTATTATCTTGATAAAAGATTTCTTGGAAATAAATATCAAAACAATAATAAAACGTAAGAAAAAATCACTCACTGTCAAACAAGAATAGGTACATACTTTTTACACGTTCCACGCCAAATAAAGAAAAAAAAACAAGAAAATTTAAGGAACAACAAACTGTTCTCTAAATATTTGAAAATTTTATTCATCTTTGTTCCATTGAATCATAGACAAAACTAATCAAAATTTACATACCATTAATATGTAGGTAGATAGTTAGCTAGCTAGATACCTACTTATTCCGATCAAAATAATGTTTTTTATTTCTTCATAATTATCCTTTTTCTTTAAGAAAAAGAGACATATCTGGGTTTTTGTCATAAACCGAAATACAACCTTATGGTGTTTCACAGTAAACAAAAAGCTTGTGTCATGAAAGAGGAGTTTGCCGGCACCTGGGATCGAACCGTGAACCTCATGTTAATGAGGCCGAGATCTAAAGATCCTTCTTGATCGTCTTCAGTTGGTTTTTAATGTTGCCTCCGAATCATTTACAGAGAGAATCAGAGCTGCCACATCACTTAACTACTAAGAAGCAGAGATGTGACGTATTTCAAATAAAAGTATTTAAAATACAAATACAAAATACAAAATACGTATTTGTATTTTGTATTTCAAATACCTTTTTGTAAAAAGTATTTTGTATTTTATTTGAAATACTTTTTTTGAGTATTTTGTATTTTACACAAAATACTTTTACAAAATACCTTTTTATTGTTTGAAACAAAATTCTGCCATTAATTGATATGCGCGTACGCAAGCTTTTTTTACCAATTTGTTGAATTACAAATATAACGTTTCCATTAGAGTACTCCATGTTTGAGATATACACACATAATAATAATGATTGAACAAATTATACATGACGCCGTTTAACGATCCATGGCCATTTCAAGGGCGCTGTGATTTCTCCTGAATGGTAGCATTTTCAATTTTGTCTGAAGGCAATCTATTCCAGGCAGATGACGCTGCGACTTTGTTTCTTCTTTCTGCAAATTTAGAGGTATTTGCCCTTTTGAGTTCAACGAGTTTAAGAAGCTGAGCACAGCCTTCGCCACACATTTTCGTCAGCGGAACACCTCAGTGGGTAGTGTGCTGCCTTGTGGACAGTGAGACACAGTTTAAACACCAGTATCTCTAGGACTCTCAGTTAGTGTAGACTTCTTAGTAGTGAAGTTATGTGGCAGCTCTTATTCTCTCTGTAAATGATCCGGAGGCAACACTAAAAACCATCTGAAGACGATAAGGAAGAGTCTGGAGCAGTCCTGTATACTGTATGTATGATGTTACAGTAGTCCATACGATTTCAGATTTGGATTATCCATTCTGATTTATTTTGCAGCCCAAGTCAGGAATTCTCTTACCTGCTTGATGATACTCAATCCATTTATGACAATTTTCGGCTTATTCTTCTAACAACCGTACATTTTGTCATGACTTAATTTTTTTTTTTTCTATTTTGACAGTTCTTCCTAAAGCTCATCCTCATTTTCTGCAAGCAATGATATATCGAATCATGTCAACCCTTTCTCCATTTATGTATACTCTTGTCCAGTTTTTCATTCATCAATTGTCTGCAAGCAATGCTATATCGAATCATGTCAACCCTTTCTCCATGACAAAAATAGGACTGTCAGATACCCCAGTCTGCAGATTTTGTTCAGAGGATAATGAGACACCTATCCACATCCTCTGTAACTGTGACGCACTCGCTCGCAATCGAAGTCACATCCTCGGAGGACCACTGCTGGACTCGGAGAAAGTGAGGCTTCTCACACCAAGACAAATCGTGAGCTATATGACCCATGTAGGTCTTGAGAGTGAGATATGACACAGAAGGATGTCACAATAGATCTACTATGGTCGCAGTGACACAAGGGATACAAGGTCCCTTAACCTTCAAAAAGAAAAAAAAAAAAAAACCCTTTCTCCATTTATGTATACTCTTGTCCAGTATTTCATTCATCAATGACATTCATCAATTGTCTGCAAGCAATGCTATATCGAATCATGTCAACCCTTTCTCCATTTATGTATACTTTTGTTCAGTTTTTATTTCTCTTTCATTCATCAATGGTTTAAATATTAAATACTTTTGTCTTACACCTTGTTCGACTATTTGTAAAAAGTATTTTAAAAAAGTATTTTAAAAAAGTATTTTGAAAATACGTATTTTGTATTTTGTATTTAAATACCATTTTGAAAAAGTATTTAGTATTTTGTATTTGAAATACAAAAATTCAAAAATATTTGTATTTTGTATTTAAATACTTTTTTGAAAGTATTTTGCACATCTCTGCTAAGAAGTCTACACTAGCTGAGAGTCTCAGAGAGAGTGGTGTTTAAACTGTGTCTCAGTGTCCACAAGGTAGCACACCACCCACTGAGCTGTTGCGCTGACGAAAATTTGAGGCGAAGACTGTGCTCAGCTTCTAATGCCGTGAACAAACTCGTAGAATTCAATATTGCAAATACCTCTAAATTTGCAGAAAGGAGAACCAGAGTCGCAGCGCCAACTGCCTGGAACAGACTGCCTGCAGACAAAGTTGAAAACGCTACCGTTCAGGAGAAATCACAGCGCCTTGATGAAAATTTCATCATGGATCATTAAACGGCGTCATGTATAATTAGTTCAATCATCATTATTATGTGTGTATATCTCAAATATGGAGTACTCTAATGGAAACCTTGTACAGTAAAACCTCGTTATTTCGAAATCCAAGGGACCTCGAAAATCTGATTTCGAATTAGCGAAAACCTCGATAAATCGAAATTTTCGAAATAATTTTGATATACGCAGTATATAATATATATTATAGCCATAGGTACCATACGTAATAGAAACAGCTGATTTGGACTTGGGTTTTTTTAAATTTCGCGCGTTCAAACAAAAAAAAACATTTGTAAGGCTGATGAAAGAGCCGCATGGAAAGGGCTAACAATTTCTACTACTCTTATACGCATTACAAATAAACAGGCGACCCTTTGTACAAGAATGGAATAGTTTGTAGTAAAACATACGTAATAAAGACGTCATGGGCGTATCGTGGTTTATCATAAATGTAAAGCTTCTATCACATACCACGTTTTTGTCCAATCCTTGCATTTTGCACAATGAAGGTAACAAAATATTGATGAAACTAACAGTTTTTGACATAATTAAAATACACACACATGTAAATCTAAATATGTATGTACCTACCTAAACAATACACAAATATAAATACGTACCTAAAACACAGTCGAATATTTAAAAATACATAATTTTAATGCTTCACTTCACTCACGTTACTAAAAGTTCACTCTAAATATTAAAAAATGGGAAAAATATTTTTGACCAAATTTGTATTTAAAACGTGTATAAAAGTTCGGATATAAAATATTTATTTATTTGGAATGGAAAATAAAAATATTAAAACACAAAATATTTCGAGTAGGTATAGGTACGTATGACGAGACGCCCATGAACAACACGGAAGTACATAATGTACATCGATCACGCTATGAGCCAGAGGATATACATAGGTAGCAGGTACATACTCAAAACAGCTGTAGATAGGTACATATTGAAATACAATACATTTACGATGTTTACATACAACATAGGAGATCTACTTAGAAATTTGGAAATCCCGTTGTTAAATATTATTATGTAGCTGGGTAGTGGGTAGGTCCTTTATGTGTATTAGTGTGAACACAAATTTCACATAATAAGTTTTATTGTCCCTGAAGGAGCTTTGGGAAAAAACAAGAGTATTTTTTATGGCAACCAAATGTTTTCGAATTACAATATACAAATTTCTATTGTTTTGTTTTGAAAGGACCAAATATTATTTCGAATTACGTATTAGCGGGGATTTCGAATTATAAATGTCTTTTGTATGAAAATTTCATTATGGGGACATTTTTGGGGGGAATATTTCGAATTACGACGAATTTCGAAATAACGGGGTTCGAAATAGCGAGGGTTTACTGTATTCGTAATTATACAAATTGGCAAAAGAGCTTGCGTACGCGCATATCAATTAATGGCAGAATTTTGTTTCAGACAAATAAAAAGGTATTTTGTAAAAGTATTTTGTGCAAAATACAAAATACTCAAAAAAAGTATTTCAAATAAAATACAAAATACTTTTTAGGTATTTGAAATACAAAATGAAAATACATATTTTGTATTTTGTACTTGTATTTTAAGTACTTTTATTTCAAATACGTCACATCTCTGGAGTCTTCAATATACTTCTATTTCAATTCTTGACATCTAATTACAGTTCATTTCATAATTTTGATCACCTGTGTTTTTAAATTGACTGCAACATGATTTTTTTTTCGTTTGTCCTGTAAAAGGCGGATATTAACAACTTCATTCCAGTGATGAGGCATGCCACCCGTCATTAATATCTCAACTTTTATTGGCACAAATTTATATTTATGGCATGAAGTTAGTCCACTGATTACCCCACTTATGGGAAATGAAGTAATGAATGAATGAATGAATGAACATGAAAAGGACTTGAGCCATGTGCCAATATTAAAATAAATAAATGTATTATGGAATTATAATGGTGGCCAACACATAATAAAAAACATTGTCGAGAGTTTAATTTATATTATATTTATATACATTGTGACGATTACAAATTGTATAAAATAAACTCGAAACTCCACTGAATATAATACATTACAGAAATGTAAAATGAAACAATACCATTGATCATGAGAATAGTTTGTAAAATATTATTAAATATAAATATAGTGTTGTGTGTCAGCACCTACATACGCATAAGCCACCAGAGCTGATTAAGTACCAACAACTGATCATACCGTAGAACAGGGTTTCTAAACCCACATATTTGCACCCGAGGCCACAGGGTCATTTTAGATTTGACAATCTAAGGTAACTGCGTTGGATGTGGTAGGCCTGATGGCTTTGCTATCTGCAATATGATAGTTGAGGTGTGACGTAATAGGTACCTGTACCTCATAAAGTTCTCCTTTTATAGTTATTATGTGTAAATATGTTTTGACGTTCAATGGTATGATCACGTAGGTGCTTAATCAGCACAGGTGGTTTGTAAGCATGTAGATACCGACGCAGAACAATAGTGTATATATTTTAATTTAAATCTTCAGATGATGCAACTTCCTGTTGATGTCATCAAACTTCATAATCTTACGAATGAAGAAGTCACCGAAGCGATGAGACACTTTAGTGTCAGCGATGTGGATCATGTCATTGTCAATGTAGAAGTCCAACTGAAATGAAAAACGGAACAATGTATTACAAGGTGGAAGTCAAATTTGGATTTATCATAGATCAGCGTCTTTACACTGAATAATAATTGTTTGTGCTGTGACAGCGAGTTAAAGGACATTCACATTTATCATTTTGAGTGATCACTCAGAATGGTTCTTCGAAAGTCAAAAGTATGAATTAATGTTTTATCATCAGTGAGCACTGGGGTAACTGAAGAAAGTCATAACCACCAGACATATTTTGATGAAAGCTCCTTTCATTGAAACGACCATAAACAATTTTTTTTCCTATTAAGTATTTGTCTCTATTCTCTATGAACTAGTTTCAAATGTAAGAATCATAAACAAAATGGATGCATTTTTGTGTGTGCTTCTGAGAATTTTATTAATTTATTTTCAATAACTATTATTTTTCATTTACTTTTTATGAAAATATGTATATCTAAACCACAGACAACATAACTATGAGTTAGCAGTTAGCAGCAGACAAGGCAGTTAAAGCACGCAAGCAAACAATTGACAATAATATTTTGAAACAAAATTTTGTGTCAGAAACTAGATTATTCAATGCCTATTTATATTATATTTCTGTCATATTGTAAAATTTCATTTTTTGATATGGCATAGGTTCACTCCGACTTAGACGTATAGGAATTTATATATTTAAGTAATAAATGGTAAAAAATATTTATATTCTACAGATTTCAATGTAACTAAGTACCTCGGATCCTGACTGGAACTTGCCGTCCAGGCCGCTGGGTCCCTTAGTCCATACAACATTCTTCATCTTGTGCTTAAAGCAGAGCAAATGGATGGACATCTGTGCCATCTCCTTCTCAATATCCCACTTGTCTCCACGCTGCTCGCTGGACATGAATGTAGCCAGTTTGGACAAGGGCAGAGTTGTGTACAGCTTCAGGTAGGAGCGGATGGTTGGAAGTTTCAATTGCTGCTGCACCTGTGATAAAAAGAAACAAATTATGAAAATTGCTGATACTACTTCCTGGGTTTTAAAATTCAATGGTCATCTTGAAAACAAAATAGAAGAGAGGCAACTAAGACGGTATGGGCACATGAGACGGAAACCACCGGAACACACTGTAAACAAAGCCACATCAATAAATCTCCCTCGACATCCATCAAGAGGGAGACCAAAGAATACCTGGATGACACAATGCAATAGAATCCTGCGGAGAAATGGCCTGGATGAAGAGGTAATAGGAAACAGAAGAGTGTACAACCTCAGAACGAGAAGAGCCGACCCCAACAGCCTTCAGTGGCAATAAGTTGGGACAGTGCCAGGAAGAAGAAGGTCATCTTCAAATCAAATTGACCAGAGACTTTATGAATTATTTATTCGAATTAGGTCGATGAGTGATTTTTTGATGCTATTTTTTAAAATATCAAATCGCTCAAGCATTGTAAAAAGACTATTCCAACGCGATTTGCAGTTAAACAAAAAATAAAGCTCTCTTTCATGTTCCTTTTCAATATAGTTTTGAAGCAAAGTATCATTCTTCAAAGATGCTCTTTTAAAAATAAGAACCACTACGTACTTTCTTTACGACTTCATTAATATTCCGGTCATTGGTCAAACTCACCATTACCGATTTTAATGACTAATCCTGAGTCCAGTTCTTCATTATCACCATCCAAATCATCAATAAAAGGCGATAGCCGTTTATGTATTAAATAAATAAATAAATAAAATATCATTACTGATAGGTTCATTTGCAGGTATTTTTCTATACAATAAATCACAAACGGCAAAGTGAATACCGTGTGCAAAACAAATTAGGTGCTTTGCATTAACAAGTTTTCCGACTGTAATTTGGACCATCAGTAGGTAACTATTGCCACAATATAGTATCTAGTGAGGTATCGAACTCAGAATAGCGCTCTTTTAAGATACTAACACAAGTTTCGGCTGTCAGTGATTCATTGATGCGAATGAGTCCCAAATTCTTGACTTATTGTATAATTGTATTAATCCCGAAAATCCCGGGATTTCTTAAATTTAATCCCGGAATCCCCTAATTACCAATCAATCAACTCTACTATCTACTGTGATAGAATATCAAACTTGACCACCGAAAGCTTTCATA
The DNA here is from genome assembly GCA_947579605.1 of Athripsodes cinereus. Taxonomy (NCBI): domain Eukaryota; kingdom Metazoa; phylum Arthropoda; class Insecta; order Trichoptera; family Leptoceridae; genus Athripsodes; species Athripsodes cinereus. The sequence continues at coordinate 3,444,650 of OX388321.1, forward strand.
AGCCAACTGGAAAAATTAAAACAACGAAAGTCTATTTAGCTTTGGATAGTATTTTGGTTAAGTATTTACCTCATCCATGAACACTTGAGTTTGATGTTTAATGGCATCTTTGCCATAGTCGTCAATGGGTGCATCTAGGTCAGGTGGGCACGGAGACAAGAATTTAGGACAGGCAAATGTGAAGCAGCTCTCAAACTCACTCAGATCCCCACACTGCATCTTGTACATCTTCTCGTGGTAGTTCTTGTCTCTCAGAACCTGGAGAAAATACAAACACAAAATAACATACTAAAATATACAATCACCATTATTAATTGGTATCTAGATCTAATGTATACCATCACGGGATTTCCCGCAGTTGATGTAGCCAGTAAATTCACTTTGTATCTATCATAAGCATACACTGTTCCTTCTGTGCCATAAAAAATTATATTAAGGAAGAAAACCATATCTTACGGTACAGTTGAAGATATTACATGGCCTAAACTATATTTTAGTTCAACACAAGTAAATGTAATAATGTTTTGAAAATGTTAAGAATAAAATTCATCGTTTTTCTGATGACCCTGTTTTAGGATAATTTATTCTTACGACAAAATTAGGACAGCACACAAGTAATGTTGTGAAAAGAAATGAATCAACTGCCAGAGTGACTTGATTGAAGGAGATCATTTTGATCCTGTATTCCAAAGAGGAACATTAAATGGTGAAAAGAAAATTATTAATAAAAATCTGAAAGTATCTATGATATACCTGCTGAATTGACTCATCCACACACTGAGGATGCAGCACCAGACATATAGCCAGCAGATGATACATCTGATCTGTTTGCTTGTTAATCTGATCATTCTGATAGGAACGAGCTGAAAACAGCTTGTTAGTCCTCTGTACGTACAGCAGAGCGGAGCTCACAGTGCGGATAGCATCCGAGTATCTCCTCATCATGGTGTAGGCAAACCCAACATAGTAGGATGTGGAGATCTGGCACGCTGGAACGTGGGAGTATTGGGATTTCTTGTGCAGTTCAATGTTCTCCAGAACCTGAGACAAATAACAAAAAGAGGATAATATTTACACTACAACTCAAATTAACTTGTTGGCTGCTCTGATATTATATGATATGTAAACATAAAACATTACATTAGCAGGAACTATCAATGTTAATATTTCAAAACGCAGATTAAGATTTGCTGCAGACAACAAGTTAATTATACTAATGTTGTGCTAGTTTACAACATGGAATTTATTATTTAGTTAACATTTATTATGTAACAAAAAATGAAGGATTGATTATGGAATGGAAAATATCTTCTAAAATCGAAAGACACATTGTTAGCAAATGCTGCATTGGATGAAATTTTCATATTTGTTATTTTCAGCGGGACGAACAGACAAAGCGATATAGGTGCAAGTGATCAAAGAAGTTAATTTACTAAAATCATTAATTCTTGTTTTCTATCAGAATTTTTCAAGAATTATTGCCGTTATAAAAAAGTATTGTCAACTCAGGCAAATCAATAATATTCATAACATGCTATTAGTCTACTTATTACCCTATTTGTGTGAGATGTTGTAATGAGAGCAAGTAATAAAGAAGAGATGATAAGGAGTAAAAACATTCAGCCACATTGACATTCGCAGTTAGCAGACTGTGGCTAACTTCTTAGGAGCATTATAACTCGAAATAAGAACAGTATCTCTACCATCTTACTTGCTCTTTGGTATAAATAAACAGATTAATTAAACAAACAATCCAATAACATCATGATTTGTACCAGATTAATGTGTGCATCATATTATATGTGCCAATATCAGTAATAATAACACTAATAAAAGTATAAAAGTGTACTTGCATTATTTATTACCTTGATGGCCTGGTAATAATCACCCAAGAGAGAATGCAGACGTAGCAAGCCAACCAAGGAGAAGTATCCCAACATCTTGTAAAGGGAGTGACGTCCAAACTCTCCAGCTACTGAATCTGGGTCACCACCGGATGCATATACCTGAACATATCATGCATAGTATTATAAAATCAAACACCAATAAGTTCAGCTCCAATGTTTGTAGACTTCTGTGATGTTGTTTCAGCTAGCTTACTTGCACCAACTTTCTGCTGTATTTTATAAGGAATATCATTGATCATTGACAGACTTACACAAAATGTATTGCAATGATCAACGACCAAATAGATCATAATGAGTAGGCGAGGTGAGGCATAGTAAGTAGAATTTAGTAATAATAGAGGTTTTCATGTACCCAAACACTCAAAGTAAACACACATGCTTGTGTTGTAAACGTTTTTTATCCGTATTTTTTTTAACTCCAACTGTAACAGCTGACTAAGTACCACCTTAATCACAAACAAAAATTGGCATTGTAAGAATAAATTGAAAATTTATACAATTATTGTTAGGAATGTAAATTTTTGTCAATTTTAAAATCATACATATAAGAAGAATGTAATGATCCAAAAAAGAAGACAAATTTAAAAAATAAGGGTTATGCCACTGTTTGACATTAACATTACGTAACATATCACATATAAAATTTACACAGGTCTGAAGATTTGAATCTTGCATTATTGGTTATAATGCGACAATGCTCATCTATACAGTGTATTAACTAATAATAATAATACACACACCTAGCATTTTTAAAGGATATTTGGAAGAGATTGTGGCTTTGCGATAATCTCGCCCCCTGGATATCGATTATATCTAATTTAAATGCATTTCCTATAAATTTGTATATATTGTGATCAATGTACAGTAAAGAATGAATGAATAAATTAATAAGTAAATAAATTGATTCTATGAATTTCATAACACAATGTTGTAACATACAGGTGTAACACCCTGAATAATTTGAAAAAGGTAATTTGCCCTGACCGAGATTCGAACCCAGGACCTCATGACTCAAAGGCAAGAGTGTTACCTCCACGCCACAACAGCCGCCAATGTCTGATATTATTGTGAAACTAAATAAAAAACAAGATGAAAAGCGGTTCAATATCTTGTTTCTAAATAGCGCAGATTTGTTTGTATGGTGGCTGTCTCACCTCCAGTTGCATCTTGATATTGGACTTATCGATAAGGGAATGCAAGACATTGAGCACGCACAGGACATTCCACACATTGTGATCACTGTTGAGTGTCTCAATCTCTTCTGGAGTCTTCTTGGTGTGACGAGCCCTGTGAACATAAATACAATAGTGAATACTGTGATATTCTTTTATTGTGTATTGATGATTTGTATTTATTTTTTGTAAGTAAATTTGTTATAACTAGGTTTATCTCAATTTGTCGTGGTTAGATGCAAGAAATCACTTTATAGTGATAATCTCGCCACTGCATATCGTCCTAGTTCTTTATATTGTTTTGTTAACACTGTTATATAATGATGATATGGAAAAAGAAATAATAAATATAGGTATATCACAAAATTTGAATTCTCATTAAATAGAAAATTCTTTTCTTTTTTTTTCATCCTTTCATATTCCATTTATAGAAGTATAGTTAGCTTACGGAATTTCCTTCAACAAACACATAAATAATAATGACCCAACACCCATCCAAAATAGAATAGGGTTTGTTTGAAGATGTTATTTTATAATAGACTGAAATCCACCAAATGTGAATTTTTTACTCATTTTACGCAAGCCTGATGATAAGTCACGTGGAACAAGTAAATAAGTGTTTTATTTTGACAAAAATAGAATGTTATTTTTGTGTGGCAGAGAGGATTTGTATGGTTATTACATGTCATTAATACACTGATTATCCTATTTGTGGAAATGCCATGATGGTTTAGACACTTAAAATCTTTAGAACATAAAATAAAAGGGTTGGCAATTCTACCCCGACTATTTAATAATTGACTCACCTGTATTGGGCAAAGGACTGGAATTGGTAGACAAACTCATCTACCAGCTCCCAAAGCCACTGATCGGGCAGCTCCAAAGCAATGGGAGTGGGAGCCAGCAAGATATAGTTGAACAAGTGGCAATAGTTGTAGAAAGAGGAAAAGCGCTGTTCAAGAGATGGGCCCCCGGGAACTCGGGCATATATGTGACGGTAGTACAACTCTTTGTACAATATTAAAAATACCTGAAAATGATAATATTTCAATAGTATAAATGAAACATTTATACACACAAATCTTAAGCTTAGTGTTTCAAACAATGAGGATCATAACAACAACTACAAAATATGTAGCAAATATAACATTATTCTAACATTTTACTAAAAAGTTTATTTACAACTATCAGTGAATAAACTAAATAAATGAATGTAGGACAGTGTGAATATTGACAATGGATGAATTTGTCTTGAGAATGATTATTTAGTGGAAGCAAGAAACATTTTATGGTATGGTATCTAATGACATCGAAAAAGAAGATGTTTTGAGAATCAAGAAATTATAAAGCCACTGAGGCTTACTTACTTGATCATCATCAACCAACTTAGCAACCTCCTCCGCATCAGGCCAAGATGTCTTCTCAAAATACTGCTCAGTCAACTTGGGGAAGGTGCTTTCATACACATTCAGAATATCATATGTTAATCCTTCGTTTATTACGTTTTGGAAATATACCAAGAACTTTTTAACCTAAAAAAACATTTATAAAGACACATTTATAATAGACTAACTCATATACACTCTTTGTCAAATTAATATACTCATAGTACAGAGAAGTGTAAAGTGATAGCCAGGACAGACCACCTAAGAGAAGGATATAATATGGTTCTTACCACTTCTGGTATTTGGTACTGGTACTGCCGTTCATACTCCAAATCGTACTGCGGATCTCCTGTGTGGGGCTCGTAGTCTCCATAAGAGTCATAGCCTGCCTAAAAGTACAACACGAGTCATATGGAGCATTTTATAATATGTGACACACACATAACCTCTAAACATATTTTCACTGATTTCTAGTCAATAAAATATCACACAACTTACCTCATTATAATCTTCACTCGCATACATTGTTATAAATTATGTTACAACCTATATTTAGTCCTAAATGTGTGAAAAATTCAATAAAATACTATTCCGCCGCTCACGGCGAACACGAACACACAAAACCACCAATAAAAACGAACGACAGCCACAGACAATATTTTTTAAATGGCAATTCAAGCCAGTGCTACCAACTCACATGTTGAAAAAGACGTAGCATTATAAAGGGGCGTTCACATTCGTTCACAATAATCATCTGGACGATCCTCCAAAATGAAAAGGTGAGAACAGGTGTTTCATCATGTTTCATGTATTGAAAGTCAGAATCATGTACAAAATTATGCTGTCGAGAATTATATTAACTTGTTAAGTTTGTGATTAAGTTTTTTTTTGTAAGAAAACACGTCAAACTACGTACGACACTCATAATCATCCAAAGTGAAGCACTGTTACTTTATACTGCCAAAACAAACATCTATCGAAGATTTTATTGATTTGTTTTTAATTTTTCATTTATTTATTTTTTTACGAAAATACGCCTAACTGCAAACAACATGACCGTAAATATTGACGTAGCAGTGAATGCATAGGATGAATTAGTGCGAATAGACATATTATTCAATAAACGTGAAAGTATAGGATTCCTGACACTTTGGATGATCATCCAAAGTGAAGCAATATAAATGCTACTCAAAATAATTGCTAGACATCAGCTAACGTGATACTTTTCAGCTATATACTTATGAGCTTTTATAAAAATAATTATGTAGGTATGCATTATAAATTAATATAGTTTGGTTGGAATAAATCTCGCCTGTGTGAGAAGCTCACCCTCTGTATATTGATTGTATGATTAAATTTTTTTTCAAATGTATTTTTGTGTAATTTTGCTTGTAATCAATGTACAGTAAAGAATAAATAAATTATACTCTACAAAATAAAATAATAAATTGTAGGTACGTTATTCAAAATGAGGAAAAATATAACTTTTTCCTGTTATCTTTCGATTTACAATGTTTTTTTTCTTTTATAAAGTTGTTAGGGGCGACGAATCTACAAATATCAACCTACAAAAACAAAAAAGTAGAAACTTTTATTATATTTTATTTTAATATAAATTAGTTTTTTTTTTTAGAAACATTCACTTATATGGCAATAGTGTACCCAAATGTCATGCATTCTGAGGATAGCCTAGTATTCACAGCAATTTTAAAACTTTCGACGCCGGGACCCTCTACAGACGGACGCCCGAAGCTTTTTCGTTTAGAAAGGTGGCGCATTATTCGTTTTGTTTATTCATGATTTTTGTTCATTGCCTTATACATTTCGAGAGATAACGCAAATTTATAAAGAAGGAAAAATAAAATACGAATTTTCTTGTAATCAATGTACAGTAAATAATAAATAGAAATAAATATTTGGTCTCCCGCTATTTTCCATAAGTTATCGAGTGTCGTGGAATAGGCAAATGGTCTCAAAACTTCACGTAATATACTACAATTTGCACCTATTCTGAATGTACTATTCCACACCATCACAGTATATCCCACAAGTGGGTAGCCAGTATACCAGCCTCATGTAATAAACATGCAAGCTATCCTTTCTGTGCCAACAAAAAATTAAGATATTTGGAATTCAAAATTTCATGCGTGTTTTTATTTTTTCTAACACCTGAAAACTTACGGAAGAGTTGAAGACCACTTCTTTGCCAAGTGCTCCAAGGAAAAACGAAAGAATCCTGAATGTCTTATTTTTTATTGACACGAAGAGGACAATCTGTATGCTTATTACTTGTTCGACGTGCTGTAGGGGTATAGCAGTCAGAAGATAGCAGTAATATTAAGTTTATAATTTATTATCCTGTGTTCCCCTAAGTAATATTTTATTTTTCTTTCCTCTAAATTTAAAAGCCTTATAATGCAGTATTTCATTAATTTTTTGTCGAGCATATACTTCTTAACCTTTCTATCAGATTTATAAATTTGTGTTATCTCTCAAAATGTACAAGACAATGAACAATTAATCATGAATAAACAAAACGAATAATGCGTCACCGTCACAAACGAAAAAGCTTCGGGCGTCCGTCTGTAGAGGGTCCCGGCGTCGAAAATTTTAAAATTGCTGTGAATACTAGGCTATCCGCATTCTGACATGCGTGTTTGACGCATAACCAATATCTATCGTAATTCGTATTTTGTGATCGTGATTGTAAACAAAATTTTGGGTTAGGTGTATTATTATAAACAATTAGATTATTGTTTATTTAACGCTATAAACCAGCAAATAAATATGGGACACAGAGGCAAGAAGGGAAAGAAGAACAAGAGATCAGCGAGTGAAGCACAACTGGATAACGAACACACAAGTATAAACAATGAAGACGACAGAATTAAAAACGACGAAGATGCTAGCGATCCACCTAAAAAGAAGAAAAAAAATAAAAATCTCCCTGTAGAAAATGAACAGCAAGGCGAGAAGAAAATGTCCAAACGGCAAATGAAAAGGGAGAAACACGAACAGAGAATGGCGGATTCACAAGAAGCATCACACAAAGCAGTCAGATTACAAGCACTCAGTTACCTTTCGCTGTGGAAACATAACAAAGCGGAATGGAAATTCAATAAAGTAAAACAAATATATCTTTTCAAACATAAGTTTGATTCAGAAGAGGTACCTGACGACATGTGGGAAGATTTCATAGAATACTTTGCTTCTGCATCTGGTGGTGTTAAACAACTCATCATAGCTGACTCGAAGAAAGTAATAGATGAAATGGAACAGTGGATGGAGAAGAATGCAGAGGCTGAGAATCCTAAAGGCAAGCCTTCAGAAGTATCATATAAAAGGGCACGAGAGTTGATACAAAATATACAAGAATAATAAATAGTTCTATTTTAATTTAAACATTTTTTTATTATTTCTTTACTGTCTCTACTTTCCCCATTTGGCAGCATATTATGCGTAGTTTACATAATTACTGCTGAAATGCAGGTAGTTTAATTATCTTACCCAACATACCTCCTTTTTTATTTTCAAAACTAATAGCGAAATGGCCTGGATGAAGATGACATAGGTTATATAATAACCTTAGAATGAGAAGAGCTGATGCTGACAGCCTTCTGCGGCAATAAGTCGGGACAGTGCCAGGGAGAAGAAGAAATGTATGCTGAGACTACAATGAGGCATAGTAAGTATAAAATATAATGAGTAGGTACCTACTTATATTGACATATTATTATTGTTGATAAATATACAAATCAATTCTGATTTGCACCAGACTTATCCCCTTAGTGATCAATTTGCTCATATCGTAAAGGCAGAGTAAGTCAGCAATGGGATTCAAATAAACACTAAATACAATATCATTATCTTGTAAAGAACCAATTGATAATGATGCTCATCATCTCCTTAAAGGCACCAGTGAATAGTAGTCTTGAATTTAATGTGTAAAAGCAAATAAAGGTATTTTAATAAAACACTTGGAAGGATAATAATAGCTCTCTATTTACGTATCACAGTAAGACAATTTTATGAACAATATAAGGGACATATTTTGTTTGGAAGTGGAACACAAAACTACTCAACAACAGTAAGTATTCTATATGTAGTTCATTAGCAGTGAAACTATCACAAAACCTATTGTAAGCTATCACCCATACTGACAAAACAATGTAGATATATTATGTCATAAAATTAATATTTATTTACAAAGTTAATGTCGATACAATCAAAGAAAATGTAGGTGTATTTTATACTTAGACCTGGCTTACATTCATGATTATACCAAAACATTCTAAGATATACGTAGGTACTCAATATTATCCAAATTGTAATATAGTGAAACGTGACTATCTTTTCTATGGATTGTGCCATAGAATGCGTCAACAACAAATGACTGTGGTTGGGAAGAGTTTTAGCCTGGCATAAATTGGAACAACGCTAATCACTGTTAGTAATGTCCGTCGGTAAAAGCAGATAAAATAGTTTTCAGTTATTCCGCGTTTGTGTGTATGGGTGTTAGTGTTAAAATAAATTAATATCTGAATCTAACATCCGAGTTTGATCCACTGTTTCCCTATCATGATGAAGAAAGTAATACATAATATAGTGTTTTCTATCTTTAGAATTCTACAATAATTATTCATACACAACACTAGTAAAACCTAAATAATAACGTAAAACAATATGTGTCATATAATTCTAACAAAGCGTGTACAAAGTAATATGTAATCATCAGGATAGCATCATACATTTCGTATTTCCTCTTTCTTTTAGAGTCCTTGGTACTTATATGATAAGCTGACATGTTTCAACTTGAGACTGACAGTCTACTTTTTTGTTACAATTAGTCACTACGTCTTCTACCACTCTATGACTGTCAAGTATATGAATAAAACCATAGACATCAATTAATGATTTGAATACCGCAGTGACCAGAGGCCTGAGTCAACAACACACTTTCGTCTCACGTTCCCGCTCCGTTAGCGTTCGGGTGCAGACGATGTTGCAAGCAAGTGTCAATTTCGTTGCTAAGATACACAATAGTTACGAAAATTAACACTTTGGCGCACCATCGTCTGCACCCGAACGCTAGCGGAGCGGGAACGTGACGCGATAGTGTGTTGTTGACTCAGGCCTCTGTTGTCAGGAGGAAATCGTTTATTTGTTCAGGTGGTGACATTGTCACAAATAAGCAGCGTTCAGTTATCTTTAAAAGTATAAATAATAAAAGAGAGAGAAAAAATAACTGAAAAATCTATTCTAGCTAATTTCAAGATATTTTCATGTCTGAAGCTAGTTCAGAATCTCAAAACAGAGACTAATTTCAAAATCTCTTAAGAGATTGTGTTTAATCTCAAATCCGCCATCATGAACTTCAGTCTCAAGCGAACACAAGCCATAAAGGATACACAGTTGACTTATGAATCATACACTTTTGAATTAAAAGCAAAATAGGATACATAAAAAACCGGTGTATCCGATTTTGGAATGGATGATTTAAATTCAAACCTAGTAAACTTGGCATATTTTAAATATGCAATTTATTAGAAATAAATATAATTTAGGCATAAAAATAACTTAAAAAGTTTATACTCAAAGTATTTAACATATTACAATGCTATGGAATAAGCTCGATAATTCATTTATATTGTCATGAAGACGGCAAACATTAAAGCTCTGATAAAATAATATGATTATTTAATCCCACTTCTTATTGAATCTGAATTATAACATAGATTGAATCTTAAAATTTAATAAGAACTGGGGCCATAGACAAACCGCACTTTGCGATCGACTACTGGCTAACTTTTGGACAATCTACCTCCAATGTACCGTGTAATTATGCGTTATTGTTGCGGTTATTGTCAAAAATTTGTTTGTAGTCACTCGCCAAGTATGGTTTGTCTAGGGGGCCATGTGTTTGACTATGTTGGTGACATTGTTACAAATGTTCTGATTGCTATATAGCTATTCACACAATTTGTTTAGTCTGAAATTATAAATTTTGTGATCTAACAGATTATTAAAATATTAATAAAACAAGCAACAAAAATAATTAGTTTTTTTACATATTCCAGAGATTTTTTTCAAAGCAAGTAGAATATTTTTGTTTTATATTATCTAAATTATATTGGTGTCAGTTGATTCACTGCTACATATCATAATTCACTATAAAACCAAAAATTATTCAATTTTTATAATTCAAGTAGAATAGCACAAAAATAGAGATAAAGTTTTAAGAGTTTAACAGGGAAGATAGAATATATGAAAATGTTCTAACATGAATAGACTAAGTATTAAAATTTACAAAGGGAAGTAGATATATTTTGAGAATTATGTGCAAAACTAGTAGAAACTACTCTAATGCATCTACCACATACATAAATATCACCACAGTTTTGCCTGCGCAGGCCGACTTGTACACAGAACACAGTGCGTGTTTATGGTAAAACTGTATCACGCGTAAACCCTACGCGCAGCTTGCGGACTTTTCGACTTGCTTGAAATTTTACCCGCGCAAACCAGGCATGCACGTACTTACCTGCGCGTGTGGTTGGGTGTTCAGTGTTCATGCCACGCTTTCTTTTATAGTTTCGACGCCAACAGTTTGAAGCAGGATAACCATAGGTCTCGCTTCACGTTTGCGGGAAGAATGAGACTTGCGCTTACTTAACTGCATCGTATGGTAGCCACGTCCGTGTTTTCTTGCAAGAAGCTTGCGCAACCAGAACTGTGGTGATGCTTGTGCGTGTGGTAAGTTTGCAGATCAATTTAAAGATGTATTAATCATACAATGGCTGGTCAACAATTTCTCACTTGTATGTTCGAAGACTTGCATGTTACGAGTCCCTCATAGATCATTTATTTTATTTATTATTACGTTATAAAATTTATTTAAAACTTTTCCTAAATTTAAACTTTTGAAATAAAGCTACATAGTCTGACGAGGGTTGTGATTCTAGAAAGATTTTTTATTTTTATATTGGGGTGTTGACCTAATCTACTTTTGCAACTCAGATGAAAAAAAAATGTTGATTCATTTTTAAACTATGATCAACTTGTATACAAAATGTTGATATTCAATACAATAGCAATACAACTTTTCACAAAAATTACCAGTTATGCATTGTGGTTTGTAGAATACATACAATATAGTAAAAAATTTCTAAGCATCAATATTATTTCGTGAATCATCTATTAATTTATCTTATTTTATCGGCATATATTTTGTGAAAATCCATATTTATTAATACAATTTAAAGAACAGTTTTTAGTTTTACTAACACTTTTAACAAAGTCAAAGGGTAACCTTGTTAAGTGCTGGTAAAACTAAAAACTGTATTTTTAATTGTATTATTATCTATCAATTTACTTGAGTTCTGCTGCAAAAAAAAAACAATTAGAAATTATTATCGATAAAAGACATAATATTAGCTTGGTTCTCATGTTTGGCAACTGTTCATTCATTAAAACTTGAAAATATTTGTAAATAAAATCATCAAAAGGACAAAATACCTTAAATTATTGATTAACAAATTTTAGAAATTTAAATTTAGTTGGTCTTTACTAGAAAAGTAAGACGTTACATTTTTATATGAATTTATGTTTACATTTTTATTATTTCAATACATATATCTAAACGTTTTCATTAATAATTGTCACCTTATATTGGTGTTAATAAATAAGGCATGAATGTAATAGGAATAACCAACTATTGGCTTTTTCATAAGTACTAGGTATGATTATTTATAATTGTTACCCAGTGGGACCTAATTCTATGCTAAACCAACACAATGTGGGGAAACATATGTTGTGGACTAACAAGACATCATCCTTATACTAATCTACTATATTCAGACTAGGGTTGTTAAAGAATTTGGACTCTTGACATTTTAATTTCAAAATCAGATTATTCAGACAATCTAACTGACCGCCATAAAAATCATTTATCAACACTATTTTCCATGTAACTTTATGCATTCAAATGTTTTCAAAAATACTGGTTTGTAATTTTTAAGATAAATAACTAACCCTGTGTTACGCACAAACTACAATTTATTTTAATTGATGTTTAACCTCTATTCTTGCAGATGAATAAGACATCTTTAATTTGTCTTAATAGTCCAAATAAGTACTCTTTGTACCGTCGCCAATTTATTTTAAAAGCAGTATTCGCTAAGAACACTTTACATAATTTAAAATATATTTCACTCACCTTGGTGCACGTAAGTCTTTATCATATTTTACAAAGGCATATAATTTCACATTTCTAATAAACTATGAAACTAGACTATAATATTATCTACCATAACAAGCTTATATATTGAGTGTAATGTACTTAAAACCAAATGCACACAAATGCTTATATTTCATGAATACTGGGACCTAAATCAAACTTTAAAATAGAAATTGTGTTAGATATAAATTGAGTAGTTAACATGGAAGCAAAATAGTTTATCCCATCACATATTATCTAAAAGTCTGCACTGAAATATCTAATGTAAAATTAAACTGATTCTGTGGTTTGTTCTTCGAACTATGACTTGTTTTGCTCAGTATGGCAATTATCTTTTTAATTAAATTATCTTTTTCATTCAAATGTTATTTTTTTGTTGATTTTATCTCTTGCGCACAATAAAACCTAATTTCGAATAGCCATAGCAAAATATTCCCACTAATATGACGCGTAAAATTATTTCTGTATTACAGGCAAAGTCTAACTTAAGTTAGTTTCGTAATCAGCTTTAGCCATAATACGAAAACAGCTGTTAGGTTACAGCCATTTAAAGTTGCATGTACTTGAATAAAAAGTGGCTTATTCTTACATTTATGTGCATGTGGTTTTATTTTTAATACTTGCAACATTATTTTTAATGGAATATAACTTCTATTACATATATCTGTTTGCAATAAGAAAAAGAGGATAAATTCAAATTGGTTTAATAAACTAAAAACTAGTCAATATGCTTCGTGAAAAATAATATTAGGTAGATGAACTAGGTAAATGAGTACTTGAATTCTGCATACAAATAAAAAAAAAAACTCTTATTGAAAATATTGTATCGCCGAGCCCATTTTGTTGTGGCTCTCCTGTGAAGTAGTGTTTTTCAATCCATCCCCTTTTTTCTTTTGCACACAGATATAATATCAATATACAATAATACTGATGGGAAATGCAGGGAGGTATTATTAATATTAGATAAAAATTTCTTGACATATTTTTAAAATTGGATAAATAGTAAGTAAAGTGTGAAAATTATTGTCTAATCCATATTGCATATTTAAAACTAAAGAGACTTAATTTCTAAAATAACAAAAGGTTTATTTTGGAGTCATTAATTAATTCAAAATGATGTCTAGTTTTTAAGATTACCATTTGTATTATAATTGAAACCGGATAGAACAAATTTTATTCATAGCTAGCCCAATGTGTATGTATAACAGTGACACTGAGCGATCGCTCCATTGGACCCAATGTGGTATTAATTATTTGGTTCTGCTGTATAACAAAGGGAAACTCTTCTCCTATCCACGTTCAGCTACAACTGAACAAAAACTTCTCAATCAGAAATTGTAAATAGTAAATACCCTTATGGTAAATACCCTTATTGGTGGGTGATGTGTGGCTGTCGGCTCCCAGTGTTAAACATAAAAAATAGTTGTTCCTGGCACTTTTCGGAGACGTAAGTGTGCACATATCTTGAACACAGTTCTATTGCATATTGTGAGTCTATTACATAGTCCTAAGTTGAATTAAGTGTGATCTGTAGATATTTTTATCCTTTGTAATGTTTTAAACATTCTTGTTATATCTTTTGAATTAAATGACATTAGTTTTAAACAAGATGAAACAAATCACATTATTCATTTACATTTCATAGAGAATAACTATTATTTGACGACTATTTTAAAGAACTTTATTAAACCTTTTTTCTTATAATTTTATAATAATGAAAATAATTGAATATCAATTTAATTGCACATTTTATAATTGCACTTGGTCAAAATTAATGGTTTATAATTATAAAAGAGTATAAGGTAATGATACAAATATTAAGAAATCAAAAATGGTATTTCAATATATTTGGCTCGGTGCACGGCTGCTTTATGAACAATGAAGTCATTTGAAACGTATACTATATAATTAACTCTCTTTGTTAAAAAGAAAAAAGGGATTTGTACAATAAATCCAAACAGTTACAATCAAATGGAAAAGACTTCAGTTTAAGCTTCGATACTAAAACAATAGTATTAGAAATATGGATTAAATATGAATAATATTAAATATGAAAGATTATCACAAATATAGTATGTAGGTAAAGTAGTATCAAATATGAAAAGTAAAAAATAATACTGAATAATTGGGGAGTCAATATTTAAAAATATCATACGGTTATAATATTTCACCATTGCACATTCAAATTATCATGTGAACTTCACAAAATTGTAGTTCTCGTGAAATAATGCGAGAATCCTTAATATCGTCCTGCATGGCTCGTGCCACAAAGGACCTCAAAACAACAAAAAGATAACTAAACTTTCATATCACGTTTTGTATGAATAGACTTGGATCTATTTAATCATCTATCTATTATGCCCTCATGGCATTCACACTACATGTTACAAACAGACACCATGGTCTAGCAAACTTTTAATGTCATGTTTAATGACTCTTTTAGAGTAAATTAATTTTAGTGAATTATACACGATCCATTTAGAACATGTAACAATAATTTGTTTAGTGAAATAGGTAAGTAGGTACATGTATTTGGTACAATAAGAAGCGTGTAATAAGACTAGACTAAACTATATGTGGAGTGGCACATTGACATCGATTGACTTCACCAAATGTTGCATTTCACAGCCGGATTCATTGGAGAGTTAATGTTGCAATGATACGACTCTGCAAAGGCAAACGTGTTGCGGACTAGCCCATTAACTCTGTAAAATAAAAAAAAATATATTATAAAATGAATTAAAATTTCAAAAGCGATAACACTGAGTTGTCGCTTCTCAGAAGTTATGGAATATTGCAACATTTCTTTGATCAATTCTCATTTAAAAAATCATCATCATCATCGCCCTCAACGCTCCTCTCGGGAGCACAGGGCAGAAACCAGCCTCCATTCAGAGCGTCATCAAAACATGTCTCTTAAGTTCAGAGTTTTTATTTTAAATATACCAAACCAAAGTTTCTGGGTAGATCACTGTTACATAATTTTATGTAACATTCAGCGTTGATCAGAAACACTGTGAGGTTGAAATGTAAAATCTTTGTATTCTATAAAGTTAAGTAGGAATTTCTAGACAGTAATTTTATGAGTTGTACCTCTCCAATGGTGTCATATGATAATGCTCCTCTAATGCCATAATATAATCCTCAGTAGAGATCTGCATACAGTACAGCTGTGAGAAGGATAGAAAGAATAATTTGCTGGGAGTCAGAGGGAGATGTGAGAGAGTCTTATCTCTGTCTGCATTCTCTAATTGCCTCCATGCTCCCCAGGCGACTTGGGTTCCACTCAGATCAGCTGTAGTCTCATCCAGTGTAAAGTTTCCATCCATCTAGAACAAAACAAATCAAACTCAAAAAATATGCAATCACACTTGTATTGCTTAAAGTTTTATAAATTTAAGACACAAAATTACTATTTAAGATTTATAAGAGATAATTTCAAAGTATGTCACCCTGTCGTTCACTCCAACAAAGCACACGCACAATGGCTGAACTGTTGGTTCAAACCCCATCTGAGTAACTACCAAATAAGGTGACATTATCATTTTCAAGCATAGTCTGATAGTTTCATGCATTAAAATCACATTAAAACATATTTTTATAATGAATTTTTAATTCATTTTAATGATAGATACTTAAAGAAGAATTTTATCAAAAAGTCAATATATACATTGTGAATTATTGAACACATACATAATAATTTCACCAATAAAAATTTTGAAAAGGGGATACAAGACAAACAAATATTTATTCTAAACTATAGGTATCAAAATGACAATCACAATCACAATTACTCCCTCTCTTTATCAGTTGCTTCTTCAGTTTTTATTAAAAAGTCCAAGGCTATTAGCTTCCTTAATGTGGTTTGGCAACAAATTAAATAATCTTGAAGCAGAGTAGAGAAATCCATACCTTTCTCGATTAGTATGCGGTGTGTCACATCTTATGTGCTCTCTCGTTCTAGTGAATCTACTGTGAGTATTATTGTTATAGTTCAAATTCATGCTCGATTTAATCATTTCATGTTTCACTCTGTATATCATCTTTGCCTTTTCCATGTAAATTAGATCATCCAAATTAAGCATGTTAGTTAGTTTATACAGTTCAGTGGTTCTTGTGAATCGCCCCAAATTAAATATTACTTAAAAAATAAAAATACCTCTACTTGAATATCTTTCCCTAAAAACTTGAACCCCTTCTTGGTAGTCATGTGGTAGCTCTTGGCAATGCAGGCGAGCCTAGACTGCAAGGCTGCTAGAGATTTGGAGTCCTCCCACAGTGGAGATATGGATTTACCATGGAAGCCATTGTAGTCCAAGGAGTGCATCATCTCATGGGCGAGAATCACACCGATGGAGCCGTAAGATATATAAGCTGGAACTCCAACTGAGAAATATGGTTGAGATAGGAATGCTAAGGGAAGAACTGGAAAGAATAAAAAAAAGAGTACTCAAATTTCAATAGTTCTAGTATGATTTAAAAAAAACTGAGGTTTTAATATGCCCAAATACATCCCTCACTCTAAGAACTAACTAGTATTGTGAAAATGAAGTAGATCAAATGGAAGAGAAATAGAACCCGTACCTCTCAATTGAAAATTCGTAACTATAATTCTGGGCTACCATCTACTTCTTTGCCGCATTAATTTTACTTCTGAGTTTTTGGAATATAAGTAATAGATTTCTCACTTTTTTCTGTAAATTTTACTAGTCCATTGGTTATGGTAGATGCTACAGTGATACATAAAGATATATATAAAGAATAAGTAGATAGATACTCACCAACACAATTATCAACAGGATCATAAAAAGCATTCACCACAAAGGGATATGGCCACATGACATCATATGGTATAAGTCCATCCACTTGCATCGCACTTATTCTCTTCTGACGATAGTGGTTCATTATGTTCTCAAAGAAGTCACTTGTTATTGTCATCTGGAAAATGTAGGTTTCACCATAAATTCATATACTGCTATAGACATGACTAGTAATGGAGAAACCAGTGAGAAATCAAACAGCACCACTTAACATACCCCTATTCATTCAATATGCTCTTTACATATTAGTCGACCTGACCCACATAATCACCATTTCATTCTATTTTCTTGGTCACTCTGTCCTCTTTCATTCATTCTACATGCTCAAACCACCACTGTTAATTAAAAATTCATTCTTGTTATTACGCAAGTCTTCATACTAAGTTCTTCTCATTTGACAATCTTCTCATACTTATATCTTTTTCAGTAAAAGAATATAAGGCTTTAGTAAGCAAAAAACATACACTACTAATAATTTCATCAACAATGGTAGCATTCCTAAGTGGAGGCCATGCTATGAACCTGGCCGTGAGATTTGTGACAACATCCATAGCTTTCCAACGGGATTCATTGTCTACCCAGGTAGATTTCTCCATGCGATTAAAAAGAGATAGTTTTAGATTCATGAACATGTCATCTACCTGAAATAACGATAATAATACTTTATTTACAGAACGATTAATTTATTATACAATATTAACACATAATTTTATAAACAGAATTCTGTCAAATGGTGGACAAGTTACATAATATAAAAAAAAAAAATTTTAAGTTTTCTAAAAAGTGCGATGTCTACTTACTCTTTTCTCTATATCTCGTAAATACTGTTCAGAGTAAGAATTGAGATAGAGAGCAGAGACAGGATAAGGGAAAGTATGTATGGTGATCATGGTGCAGTAGAGATCTCCTGGCTCAGCATTCTTCACATCCACAATGTGATGCAGGAAATCCCTTGCATACATGGCCAGCAAAGCATTGTGAATGGTCCTTAAAAGGGGATGTATATAAATATTTAATAGACTGCACAACTGCTTACAGACTGTTTCATTTTTATATGTTCGAATATCAAATTAAATTAAACATAAAAATTCTTATGATGAATTTAACTTTAACAGAAGAGAAAAAAATTATTCCTGAGATAGAAAGTGTTTGAGAAAAACAATGCCCTGGAGAATATTTCACTTAAATGATATTGACCTAAAAAGTTGCAAGACATCTCTCTATTTTTTTAATCTATAGTAGGCAAAACGCTTATTTTGATTCATTCAATTTACATATAGGTTGTCAACATTGACAAATTGTAAGGAGGAAAAGAAATAATACTGTAACACTTTATAATTTAAACATACCTCTTCTGGGAAATTTTTAGAATTTCAGAAAGCTTCTTCAAGTAACTCGAGCTAATTACATAAATATTCATATTCAGTTTCTCATAGTTAGGGACCATTTCTTTGAATAGATTATGCCAATTAACCTGAAACAATAATAAATATTACATGCATGCGATTTTTCATGAGAATAAATAATAATAACTGTTTATTGATTAGAAATTGTTCATTCGTGTCCCCGAATTTGCATAATTGTCTCCTATTCAAACTTGCATTTGAGTGTTTAAAATATTTACTATTTTTTCGATTGCAGAAGGTGTCCCAACGCTTACGAATTGGCTGAATTAAATACATTTCATTAATTGTAGAAGGTGTCCCAACGCTTACGATTGCAGAAGGTGTCCCAACGCTTACGAATTGGCTGAATTAAATACATTTCATTAATTGTAGAAGGTGTCCCAACGCTTACGATTGCAGAAGGTGTCCCAACGCTTACGAATTGGCTGAATTAAATACATTTCATTAATTGTAGAAGGTGTCCCAACGCTTTCGATTGCAGAAGGTGTCCCAACGCTTACGAATTGGCTGAATTAAATACATTTCATTAATTGTAGAAGGTGTCCCAACGCTTACGATTGCAGAAGGTGTCCCAACGCTTACGAATTGGCTGAATTAAATACATTTCATTAATTGTAGAAGGTGTCCCAACGCTTTCGATTGCAGAAGGTGTCCCAACGCTTACGAATTGGCTGAATTAAATACATTTCATTAATTGTAGAAGGTGTCCCAACGCTTACGATTGCAGAAGGTGTCCCAACGCTTACGAATTGGCTGAATTAAATACATTTCATTAATTGTAGAAGGTGTCCCAACGCTTTCGATTGCAGAAGGTGTCCCAACGCTTACGAATTGGCTGAATTAAATACATTTCATTAATTGTAGAAGGTGTCCCAACGCTTACGATTGCAGAAGGTGTCCCAACGCTTACGAATTGGCTGAATTAAATACATTTCATTAATTGTAGAAGGTGTCCCAACGCTTTCGATTGCAGAAGGTGTCCCAACGCTTACGAATTGGCTGAATTAAATACATTTCATTAATTGTATCGGCATTAACTTTGTAACACTTCATTTTAAATTATCAAATAAAATAATATAAATATTTATTAGTATAGATCAGCACCTGATGATGCGAACTCGGAGTCCGCGAAACCGGTTGTGCGCTAGTCTTACTCAACAGTAACATAAAACAAAAATAATAAATATTTATTTTATTTTAAATACATTTCATTTAATGCAGCCAATTCGTAAGCGTTGGGACACCTTCTCACTTTTTCTGATTCTCCAATCAAGATGTTTGATTGGTTGCATCTAAGTAGGTACCTATCAGTGTATTCTCAGTAAATACAATTAGTATCCATATCTTATTGATTGACAAATCTAAATGGCTGATTATTAAATTTTACACTTACGATAGGAAATTCTTCTTGTAGTTTTTGTTCAGTATAAGATGAAGCTTCATTCATCTCACTTAGTTCATATCTCAGTTGCTTCTGGCCAGGTAATAACTGAAATAAATAAAATACATCTAATTAAACTGAGAATGTTCCTATAAATCAAATAAAAATATTTCTACAAAAAAGATACAATCTTATATGTTCTAATACATTGCATATATTTGTGTTTTGTATAAAATTGTTTGCGATATCCTTGAAATGCACTTCTATTCTCAAATCCATTCTAAAATTAAAATTCTCTGTAAATATCTGCCTTACGTACCTGTTCAACAGTAGAAGCAAACAGCAAGACTTTCTGTATTTCTTTTAGTTTCTCAATTGGATCCATGCGCTTTGGTAACATACCAGTCACAATCATTTCCAAGTTACTTAATTTTGCCTCCAAATTTTTCACCTACAACACACACATAGGTATATTTGAAAACCAATAAAAAACCTTTTAATAATATTGGAAGAATTGGCTGGAAGAAATTTTATGCAATTAGTCTGTGTTTTTGCTTTTATAAAAGTGTAAAATGTATTTACCAACCGATTTCGTTTCCTAACAAAGAATTACTAATTTATTTAAATTATTATTAAACAACATAAAAAATCCTTGCATTTTTCTTATTCAAAATATATAAATCTTCATGAACCTGTCCTAAGTGTGCAATAAATATATTTTTATAGCATTCCTTCGATGAATCCAAAGAATTTTAATTTATATGAGCATAAAAAATAATATCAGAAGTACCTTTATATAGTTGTAAGGATTTTTGCTGTTCTTTGTCTCTCTCTTGGTACGTGTCCACTTGTAATAATGGTCAATGAAATATTTGCTGTATTTGTGAAGAATGTTTTGTGGCTGTAAAAAACATAATTATAATGTCAAACTTTTAAAAACAATATGCGGTAAAAGACCAGTATACTCATTGGTGTACATGAAGATTTGCTGTATGAAAGAACAACCACAAAATAATAATACGGTCACAATATCTAAGAAAGCATTTTTACTATTTTACCTCAGCATGCTTTCTTAACATTTGCCTTCCAAAATCTTATGAAATGGAAGGCAATCTACTACATTAAAGCTCAAGCCAGCATACCAAAGTGCCAATGAGTACAAACCAATGTAACTAGATTATATGAGTAAAATATTCCAGAGTTAAAATAGTGATTCTATTTTATCGGTGTTAACTTTGTGAAAGTTCATTTTTATTATTATATATATTATATTATAAAATTATAAAAATAATATCAACACAAACACTGTTTACATTCACTTTATTTATTTTCGGCAGAGGCCTTTCGGACTTAGTCCATTTTCAGTGCCTTGTACTTAAGAACTAAGTACCTCTTCTTAAGTAACTTTTTTTTTATTACCGGCAATCCACCCGAAACGAGTGATTTCTTCTTAGTTCTTAAGTACAAGGCACTGACGATGGACTAAGTCCGAAAGGCCTCTGCCGAAAATAAATATAGTGAAAGTAAACAGTGTTTGTGTTGATATTATTTTTATAATTTTATAATATAATATATAGGTATAATAATTAAAATAGTCCCCGGTTGGATCTACGGGTGAGAACTGCTCAAGATCCTGTCATAAAAATGACAACACATGAAAGAGTGTAGGAGAAAACAAACCAACCGAAACAGTACACAAGGAAGATATTAACAGGACTTCACAGCCAGAATTTAATTTGAAATCGTTCGACTATATGCTACAATTGCCTAAAAACAGGTGTTTACTCCAAATTTCAACTTTTAAACTACGTACGAACCAATAAACTACGAAGCATTAAAAAAATACTGTCTCTCTTTTTGCGGTAAGTGAAAAGGGAGATAAAGAAATGAAGTATATTTCACTCATTATCTATACACCACTTGGTCACTAACACACGTAAATATAGTTAATATTATGTCCGAAAAACTACGAACATTAAAAAATCACTGTCTCTCTTTTTGCGGTAAGTGAAAAAGGAGATAAAAAATGCGACGTACGTGATGTATATTTCACTCATTATCTATGACACCAAATGACACAATAATCATTGCGTACAAAGACATAATTTTTAACAAGATCGTGCACTCCATTGAAAAAACGGCATGCATAATGCAATTGATGCACCAGAGGTCACCAAGGCCCACCTGCGAGAGAGCATTCATGCCCCAAGAGTTATAAATTGGCTTACATATACCTATACATGAATATAGCAAACACGTAGGTAGGTAGACTATTATTATTTTTGCTGGATAATGGTAGGTGTTTACTTAATTGGCGTTCCCTCCTCTCTGCTTACTCCACATGGGATGTGGCGTGAGGGTATAGATAGATTCATCAAATCATTGGTCAAAAAAAAGCTTATTAGCTTTACATGAGTCTACCTTGTTATATGTACATATATGTGGGCGTATAAGTGGGTATATTTCCAATAAAGTACTCAAATACTTTTTTTTTAATAATACTCAGTTTTATTCTGTAACAATTATATAATTTATATTATACACCTTAAAAAGTACACTTAAAGTAGGTATATTTGAGTTTATCCATAATTTGTTGCACCATTCTGCATTGAGTTGACCATAATTTATTCTTTCTTCTGGGACGTCAAATGAAGTGACAATGATGGCTCCCTTAAGTGGCACCAGTGCTGCAAAAGTATATAAGAATATTTAATATGTTTTTCCCTTGTTTATTATTTCTGATTCCACCATTAAATTTCAAAAACAAAAAGGCCGGGATTTGGAGAGAATGATTCATGCATCTTTAGTATCACAAAAAAAGATTTGAGTCATCATAATCCAAGGATAAATTCACAATCTGTCCATATATTTGCAGAGTATTTTTTCATCATCGAAATAAAACAAAATTATAGCAATAAAGTGATTTAATGTGTAATCATGTCTTATGGCCGGTTTCAATAACCTATCTATCCGTGACTATCGATTAAAATGTATGATTCAAAATATAGAACACATTAGATTTCAATCGACAGGAGCGGATAGATAGATTATTGAAACCGGCCAATAATGCTCCGTCTTATTAAAGTACAATGTCTTTGTGCTAAAATTTCATGTGGAAATGGAATGTCAAAATGTAAATATTATATGTTTCCATAGTAACCATACATGCAAAGTGGTTTCTGCAAATATATAAATTATAATATGCATATTTAGAAAACTTCGAATACTCATAATAATCTAAAAATCAAATGCACGTTGAGACCTATTTTTACATTAAACCATTTTCTCACTATTGATTCACAAACTAATTTTATATTATTACTTAGTACATTTATGGAATACCTTATTCATTCGCAAACTAGTGAATGGCATCATGAATAAATACATAAAATAAAATAATAATAATTGTACCAAAGCTTGTTTTAAAACATACATATGTATCCGAGATTCAAACATGTTGCGTGTATTCATATATCAGCTTATTTGAAATAGTAACATGAAAATAAGATAATACGTGCTGATTTTACTATAAACCTAAATATCAGGATATCAGTTAAAAACTATGTACTTACATTTGCAAATGATTAGTCAAGTCTTAGTAATTCTCCATCACCGTTTTAATGTCACTAATCATCTAATCATCTTATAATCTGGAAAGTATAAAACATAAAGAATTTATTAATTTATTCTATCAGAAACATTGTTTGCTTACACACGCGTATTAAAATATTTTATTTTTAATAATTACTGTAGGAAAGGTTACGTTACAAAAAAAATATGTCAAAAACAATATAATATAAATCAATCATTATAATATACTCACTCATTTTGATCATGTGAATAATATGAAGCTTATTTATTTTTTCTCACATTCGTTAATCGTAATGACTCTTTAGTCATTTTAAATAATGAAAAAATTAAAATAAAACTATAAATCAGTGTATTTAGTATATTTTATACTCACAAAAATAACAAAATGTTGCTATGACAACAATATTGACATCGGTGAATGTCATTCTGAGGAGTTCATACACAAAGTTACCTACATCAACTCTAGAACATTGAAACTAAGAAAACAGCATACCTAAATAAATTTGGTGAATTCTTTGCAGAGTAGGTACCGGCAGCAATTTAGTTCCCTGATACCTGATATATTTTTTTTAGTGTTTGTATTTTTTTATCATAGTCTTTGTAAGGTAAACGAACTGTAATTTAGTGTTAAGAGCATATTTTTTGTATTCATTTTTTAGTAATTGGATATTAGCTGGCACTTTGTGTTTATCATTAGAAAAGTAAATATGTTGCAACTAATAAGGAAAAAGAGAAATAGGCGGACATGCTGAGGTCAATCTACAGTTTTATTGAGTACACAAACAAGTTCATCAACATTTAATTAAAAATAAAAAAATACTGATTTATTTGAAATAATTATATAAAACACTTATTTGTAGTGTTTAAACTGTGACTTTTTGTTGATTAAAAGTCACAGTGGATATAATATAAAAAAGTGATTTATTTGTAAATAATTCAACATGAATTTCCACCGAGAACCGTCGGTTGAAAATATCAACTTCACTGATTTATTCATAGTTAAATATTTGTGAAAAATGGATCGGTGTGCCTTTACTTGTGAACTCCTCATCTACAGTAGGTACTGAACACTCATTCTCGTATTCGTCGATTCGCATTTTGACAGACATGAAAATAAATATTATTTAGGTATATTAAGTTATAATGTTTTTTTAATGAAAATAAAAACATTTATATAGGGATTACTTGATGACACATATAAAAATATGTTTCCTTGGTAAAAATCAAGTAATCTAGTGCTGTAATTATGTAGTTTCAAGCATAAAACCATCTCTATTTTTTAATAATTTTAAATAAATAATCAGACGCAGATTTAACAGCGTGTCGACTCTTTGGCTCGACTGGCCGAACTAACCCGATTTTTGAGTTCTACGGAAATTTTCATAAAAACTATCCCGCAAGCGGAAAATTCTAAATGAAAATTTCACAATATAAATAATACATCACGCTATTATACTCATATGATAAATTATTCAATTAAAATTGTTTTAAATATGTTTTACTTATTCGAACTTGACGAACTAAAAATTATATTTTCTTATGTGCACGTCACAAATCCCATTTTTTTCGCATATTTAAAAAAATACGGCTAAATATTACCCAAATTTTAAAAAATTAGGATTCTTTTAAAGCATCCTTGGAACTAAATTTATTTCATCATTTATGTAACCTCTAAGATGATTGTCTGAAAATACCTCTGCTAGTCGTGATGAAATTTCGGAAGGTGTTTTTCAATCGATAATTTCTACGTGAATCTCTCGGTTATTTTTTTTATTATTATTAAAAATACATTGAAATATGTTCAAATTTTGATATTATCAAAAAAAAACAGTAAAAATATCATCTAGATCACGAAAATATTGCAATTAATTAATAATCAATGTTGAAAAATGGTTGCGTAAAATCATGTGACAATTTCGAGTTCCCTACCTATCAAGGGCTCTTAAGAGCCCTTGATAGGTAGGGAACTCGAAATTGTCACATGATTTTACGCAACCATTTTTCAACATAGATTATTAATTAATTGCAATATTTTCGTGATCGAGATGATATTTTTACTGTTTGTTTTTGATAATATCAAAATTTGAACATATTTTAATGTATTTTTAATAATAATAAAAAAAATAACCGAGAGATTCATGTAGAAATTATCGATTGAAAAACACCTTCCGAAATTTCATCACGACTAGCAGAGGTATTTTAAGACAATCATCTTAGAGGTTACATAAATTATGAAGTAAATTTAGCTCCAAGGATGCTTTAGAAAAAACCTATTTTTCTTAAATTTGGGTAATATTTAGCCATATTTTTTTTAATATGCGAAAAAAATGGGATTTGTGACGTGCACATAAGAAAATATAATTTTTAGTTCGTCAAGTTCGAATAAGGAAAACATATTTAAAACAATTTTAATTGAATAATTTATCATATGATTATAATAGCGTGATGTGTTATTTATATTTTGAAATTTTCATTTTAAATTTTCCGCTTGCGGGAAAGTTTTTATGAAAATTTCCGTAGAACTCAAAATTCGGTTTTAGTTCGGCCAGCCGAGTCAAAGAGTCGGCACGCTGTTGAATCTGCGTCTGATTATTTATTTAAAATTATTAAAAAATAGAGATGGTTTTATGCTTGAAACTACATAATTACAGCACTAGATTACTTGATTTTTACCAAGGAAACATATTTTTATATGTGTCATCAAGTAATCCCTATATAAATGTGTTTTTTTTTCATAAAAAAAAACATTATAACTTAATATACCTAAATAATATTTATTTCCATGTCTGTCAAAATGCGAATCGACGAATACGAGAATGAGTGTTCAGTACTATAGATGAGGAGTTCACAAGTAAAGGCACACCGATCCATTTTTCACAAATATTTAACTATGAATGAAGTAAAATAAATCAGTGAAGTTGATATTTTCAACCGACGGTTCTCGGTGGAAATTCATGTTGAATTACTTACAAATAAATCACTTATTTATATTATATCCACTGTGACTTTTAATCAATAAAAAGTCACAGTTTAAACACTACAAATAAGTGTTTTATATAATTAATTCAAATAAATTAGTATTTTTTTATTTTTAATTTCATCATCATCATCATCATCATTTCAGCCTCCCTGCGTCCATTGTTGAACATAGGCCTCCCCCATTGATCTCCACAGCTCTCTATCCTGGGCAGACCGCATCCAGCCGACCCCTGCAACCCGTCTTATGTCGTCCGACCATCGTGCTTGAGGCCTACCAACACTTCTTCTGCCTGTTCTAGGTCTCCACTCCAGAACTTTCTTTGTCCACCTAGAGTCTGTGTTTCTGGCCACATGACCAGCCCAACTCCATTTCTGACTAGAAACTTTGTGAACGACATCGACGACCCTGGTCTTTTCTCTGATCCATACATTAGTTTTCCTGTCTCTCAGTGAAATACCCAGCATTCTCCTTTCCATGGATCTTTTATTTTTAATTTAATGTTGGTGAACTTGTTTGTGTACTTAATAAAACTGTAGATTGACCTCAGCATATCCGCCTATTTCTCTTTTTGCTTATTAGTTGCAACATATTTCTTTTCTAATGATAAACGCAAAGTGCCAGCTAATATCCAATTATTAAAAGATGAATACAGAAAATATGCTCTTAACACTAAATTACAGTTCGTATTCCTTACAAAGACTATGATAAAATAATACAAATACATAGAAATATATCCGGTATCAGGGATCTAAATTGCTGCCGGTACGTACTCTGCAAAGAATTCACCAAATTTATTTAGGTATGCTGTTTTCTTAGTTTCAATGTTCTAGAGTTGATGTAGGTAACTTTGTGTATGAACTCCTAAGAATGACATTCACCGATGTCAATATTGTTGTCATAGCAACATTTTGTTATTTTTGTGAGTATTAGTATTAAATCAGAAATATACTAAATACACTGATTTATAGTTTTATTTTAATTTTTTCATTATTTAAAATGACGAAAGAGTCATTACGAATGTTAAGAAAAAATAAATTAGCTACATATTATTCACATGATCAAAATGAGTGAGTATATTATAATGATTGATTTATATTATATTGTTTTTGACATATTTTTTTTTGTAACGTAACCTTTCCTAAAGTAATTATTAAAAATAAAATATTTTAATACGCGTGAGTAAGCAAACAATGTTTCTGATAGAATAAATTAATAAATTCTTTATGTTTTATACTTTCCAGATTATCAGATGATTAGATGATTAGTGACATTAAAACGGTGATGGAGAATTACTAAGACTTGAATTATCATTTGCAAATGTAAGTACATAGTTCTTAACTGATATCCTGATATTTAGGTATATAGTAAAATCAGCACGTATTATCTTATTTTCATGTTACTATTTCAAATAAGCTGATATATGAATACACGCAACATGTTTGAATCTCGGATACATATGTATGTTTTAAAACAAGCTTTGGTACAATTATTATTATTTTATTTTATGTATTTATTCATGATGCCATTCACTAGTTTGCGAATGATTTAAGTATTCCATAAATGTACTAAGTAATAATATAAAATTAGTTTGTGAATCAATAGTGAGAAAATGGTTTAATGTAAAAATATATCTCAGCATGCATTTGATTTTTAGATTATTATGAGTATTCGAAGTTTTCTAAATATGCATATTATATATTTACATATTTGCAGAAACCACTTTGCATGTATGGTTACTATGGAAACATATAATATTTATATTTTGACATTCCATTTCCACGTGAAATTTTAGCACAAAGACATTGTACTTTAATAAGACTGTGCATTATTGGCCGGTTTCAATAATCTATCTATCCGCTCCTGTCGATTGAAATCTATTGTGTTCTATATTTTGAATCATACATTTCAATCGATAGTCACGGATAGATAGGTTATTGAAACCGGCCATAAGACATGATTACACATTAAATCACTTTATTGCTATAATTTTGTTTTATTTCGATGATGAAAAAATACTCTGCAAATATATGGACAGATTGTAAATTTATCCTTGGATTATGATGACTCAAATCTTTTTTTTGTGATACTAAAGATGCATGAATCATTCTCTCCAAATCCCGGCCTTTTTGTTGTTTGCAATTTAATGGTGGAGTCAAAAATAATAAACAAGGGAAAAACATATTAAATATTCTTTTATACTTTTGCAGCACTGGTGCCACAGTCGCCGTTTCTTAAGGCAGCCATCATTGTCACTTAATTTGACGTCCCAGAAGAAAGAATAAATTATGGTCAACTCAATGCAGAATGGTGCAACAAATTATGGATAAACTCAAATATACCTACTTTACGTGTACTTTTTAAGGTGTATAATATAAATTATATAATTGTTGCAGAATAAAACTGAGTATTATTAAAAAAAAAGTATTTGAGTACTTTATTGGAAATATACCCACTTATACGCCCACATATATGTACATACAACAAGGTAGACATGTAAAGCTAATAAGCTTTTTTATGACCAATGATTTGATGAATCTATCTATACCCTCACGCCACATCCCATGTAGAGTAAGCAGAGAAAAGGGAACGCCAATTAAGTAAACACCTACCATTATCCAGCAAAAATAATAATAGTCTACCTACCTACGTGTTTGCTATATTCATGTATAGGTATATGTAGGCCAATTTATAACTCTTGGGGCATGAATGCTCTCTCGCAGGTGGGCCTTGGTGACCTCTGGTGCATCAATTGCATTATACATGCCGTTTTTTCAATGGAGTGCACAATCTTGTTAAAAATTATGTCTTTGTACGCAATGATTTTTGTGTCATTTGGTGTCATAGATAATGAGTGAAATATACTTCATTTCTTTATCTCCCTTTTCACTTACCGCAAAAAGAGAGACAGTATTTTTTTAATGCTTCGTAGTTTATTGGTTCGTACGTAGTTTAAAAGTTAAAATTTGGAGTAAACACCTGTTTTTAGGCAATTTTTTTCATATAGTCGAACGATTTCAAATTAAATTCTGGCTGTGAAGTCCTGTTAAAAAGACTAGCAAAAAATAGGGAGGAATGGAGAAGGAAATTCAAACTTATTGCAGACTACACTATAAAGGTATATGGGCAGTAATACAAAATCCTTGTATGAAAAAATTTTAGCTACTTGATAACATGGATACCGCCTTATTTGTTAGTGTCCATCTTATATCTAAAACAGTTTCTGATCCTAATAAAAAACACATTTAAAAGGGTGAATTCAATTATGCGATGTTATTAAATTTACTTACAACAAATTCTGGTTGCAAACTCTGCCACATGCGATCCATTACCCCGTCAGGCAAATCCACATACAAGGCAAACATAGACTTATTCACAATATGCGGAGCCACTGACAAATCAAACAGCGGTGTTCCACTCACTTTTAGAATGCTCGTCATCAATGGAGTCAGATCATTAGGACCCAAAGATCCTGGAGGCAAATATCCACCCAGCTGATCTAACACAGTATACACTGAAATATTACAAAATAAATAATAAGTACCTACATAAAATCAATCACTTTTATTCAAAACCGTTGTGCCAACTATATAGACATTTTCCATGTCTACGAGATCATTTATTTATTTATTTATTTATTGTCATAGAGATGATATATTTTTTAAAAAGCAGCATCCACCACATATTATAATGTACTGTGAAAAAGTGTAGGAAGCCATTCACATGTTGGAGTACATGTTGCTGTTATTTCAGGTGATGTGCCCACTTTAATTCCATCATGTGCCGAGGATTTCTGACATCTGAATTATTAGATATTAATATTGTGAATATCTATGTCAAAATCAACTTATGAATCTACAATACTTATAGCACTACCTAAAATGTTTGTGGAAAACAATATTATTATATCCATACCTGAACTTCAGGTCAATCTTTATGTTTTAATTATTACAGTTTACACAATCTACCAAGCTAAACATGGACAACATAGGGAGCTAATATCTAATGAATGCAAGCTGTACATATCTGAATAATGATCTAACACTAATTTTATTTTCACTAAATGAGTAAAACTTCATTATTAAATTGTGATCAATGATTTTGATGATAAGTAGTAATTAAAAAACCAATATTTTGATAAAATATTTAAATGTCTCTAGGCAATCAATGGAATAAATTTTAAACAAATTGTAATTCAACACAGCAAATGTCCCTATAAGCTAAAAGGAAATACGGTAAGCCGATCTAGGAATTAGCAAAAGCAGGTGAAGTTACAATTACTGGATTATAATTTAATTTAGAAAACTAAAAAAATCTGGAAACTTACTGTGGATTGTACGAGGAAATGGTAAAGAAAGTTTACGCGATCATTCTTACCAGTCAGATATTATGAAATCGAAATTCTCTTTAATAATAAAATGAATCAACATTATATGAAATTGAGGTTGTAGCTATAAGAAGGACCCACGTACCCTTTTTATGAAGAATGTAGAAAAGAATTTTTCTTCAGTAATTTTATCCCCCGCTAAGGAGGAGACGTTGATTGTTTACAATAAAAAAGAGTGGACCTTTTGTCATTGATGATTTCCCTTACACCCTAAATTTCTACCCCCCCTCCCACTAGATTTTATAGGAATTGGACCGCTACCTGACCATCAAATTGAGTTTATCCCTGAATTATATTTGACCAATGTTTTGTTTCGTGCTCATCCTTTTGTTGACACAAAAATATAAAAACCTACAACTACTATTATACCATCATGGCATTTCCCACAACTGGGGTAGCCAGCAGACCAGCTGCATGTTATACATAGTTATTTTTAACTAATGGTCAACAATTTGTTAGATTATTTTTTTTGTATTAACCATTTGCCTCATCTATTACAAGTGTAAATGGTTGTAATATTGATTCATTTCATTAATAAAATCATATTTGAGTGTTTACAAAAATGCATAAAAAATAATAATGTCTTACTTTCACATACAGCCATGCAAGTATCGCTATGGGGTACAACAACATGCTCTAATGCCTACTCCCAATCTATGAATACATACTTCGTGTCATATCTACGTGCTTTTCGAGAGTTGCTGTACAACTTGAATGAAAATCACCAATTTTCTTGAATCTCCCATCATTTCCATTTGACTTTATAAGATCTGGGAAACGATAACAGAAATATAAACTCATTTTTTATAATCATAATAGAATTAATATATTGTACCATTAACACATAAAACACTTTCCTATATCTGTAAAACAAGAAAGAAGAACTAAATTAAGCAATTATACTTAATCTAACATGTGAACAATTAACAAATATGAAATGAAACAAGTACTAAAATTTAAACTAGTTATCTAAATTTATGTAAGAAATTCTAACAAAATACTTTATTATATGTATACAGCTAGAAATTTGTCATATTTTTAAATTTACAGTAAAACCTCGTTATTTCAAAATCCAAGGGACCTCGAAAATCCGATTTCGAATTAGCGAAAACCCCGATAAATCGAAATTTTCGAAATAATTTTGATATACGCAGTATATAATATATATTATAGCCATAGGTACCATACGTAATAGAAACAGCTGATTTGGACTTGGGTTTTTTTAAATTTCGCGCGTTCAAACAAAAAAAAACATTTGTAAGGCTGATGAAAGAGCCGCATGGAAAGGGCTAACAATTTCTACTACTCTTATACGCATTACAAATAAACAGGCGACCCTTTGTACAAGAATGGAATAGTTTGTAGTAAAACATACGTAATAAAGACGTCATGGGCGTATCGTGGTTTATCATAAATGTAAAGCTTCTATCACATACCACGTTTTTGTCCAATCCTTGCATTTTGCACAATGAAGGTAACAAAATATTGATGAAACTAACAGATTTTGACATAATTAAATTACACACACATGTAAATCTAAATATGTATGTACCTACCTAAACAATACACAAATATAAATACGTACCTAAAACACAGTCGAATATTTAAAAATATATAATTTTAATGCTTCACTTCACACACGTTACTAAAAGTTCACTATAAATGTTAAAAAATGGGAAAAATATTTTTGACCAAATTTGTATTTAAAACGTGTATAAAAGTTCGGATATAAAATATTTATTTATTTGGAATGGAAAATAAAAATATTAAAACACAAAATATTTCGAGTAGGTATAGGTACGTATGACGAGACGCCCATGAACAACACGGAAGTACATAGTACATAATGTACATCGATCACGCTATGAGCCAGAGGATATACATAGGTAGCAGGTACCTGGTACATACTCAAAACAGCTGTAGATAGGTACATATTGAAATACAATACATTTACGATGTTTACATACAACATAGGAGATCTACTTAGAAATTTGGAAATCCCGTTGTTAAATATTATTATGTAGCTGGGTAGTGGGTAGGTCCTTTATGTGTATTAGTGTGAACACAAATTTCACATAATAAGTTTTATTGTCCCTGAAGGAGCTTTGGGAAAAAACAAGGGTATTTTTTATGGCAGCCAAATGTTTTCGAATTACAATATACAAATTTCTATTGTTTTGTTTTGAAAGGACCAAATATTTATTTCGAATTACGTATTAGCGGGGATTTCGAATTATAAATGTCTTTTGTATGAAAATTTCATTATGGGGACATTTTTGGGGGGAATATTTCGAATTACGACGAATTTCGAAATAACGGGGTTCGAAATAGCGAGGGTTTACTGTATATTCTAATTTCTGCAAGTTGAAGGTCTAAATTTCAATTTTGGCACATTGCTATTATCAAGAATAAAAATGTAATCAGGAATATGAAAAATACTACACTAATAATAAGAATTAATTACCTAATGTAATAAATAAATTAAGGTCCCCCTTGTTCTCTAGTGAACTATGTAGAATATGCATATATATTAACACCATCATTGTTAAATATGCACAGATATTAACACCAGTATTGTAAAATATGCATAGATATATAGGTACACCAGTATCAGTGGCGTAGCTAGGGTCATCTGCGCCCGGGGACAAAGTCTGCACCCCTTCTCGGAGTCCCCAAGAAATTTTTGAAATTTTACGGTTTATATGGTTCATTTTCGAAGCATGAAGCTTATGAAGAATAATATTTGAACCCGAACTGATCTTTGTTAAAAAAAAAACGCCATCAGCAATCCTGCATTGTGGATGTGTCATTTTGCTTATGAGTAGAATGGCGCCCTTTAATGCTCAATGGGGGTGCCAAAATCGTGTTTGCCAACTGGTTTGTAGTGAAGATATTTGTGGAGCTCCAAAATTTAATCTTGCAAATGTATTTGGGATACATTAATCAAAATAAAATTAAAAAAATAGTTTTAATACTCATTTTGGCGCCCCCTAATGTGGCGCCCGGGGACATATGTCCCCCCCTGCCCCCCCCTAGCTACGCCACTGACCAGTATTGCTAGACATGCTTAGATAGTAACATGAGTATTGTTAAATATGCGTAGATATTAACACCAGTATTGTCAAATATGCATAGATATTAACACTAACATGTTCATAATGAAAAGACAACATCCACATTGTATTTTGTATTTAGGTAAGAATTTAGACGTGTATGTGTAAGTTTAAAGTTATATAGATGGTAGAGGAAAATGTCAGGTAGTAAATGTTATGAAAGAAGATAGTGTGCTTACTTTGTATAAGCAGAATAATTTTCTTGTGTAACGTAGTAACACTTAGATCCACACCAAGAGAATAAGGACGGCTGGAATCAGCCTTTTGAGATTCTGACCAGCCACCGCATGCAAAATTGTAAAAGTTTCTAAAAAAATAATCATTCTTCAATCTATAGACCAACATTATACAATAGAAACAGTATTTAAATAAATAAACATTCTGATAATCAATACTTATGACACATATTATCTTTATGTTAATCTGTATGTTTATATCCTCCCTCTTCTGACTAACAATCGTATCTGCCTAAATGTAAATTGTTCAGGAGAGCATTTTTTGTGTTTTGTTGTGCATATTTTCGTCTCTCCTAGTTATATGATACAGTGTAAATATATTACATTATTTTATTTGCACCTATCCTTATATATCTCAGAATCTTTTTCGTGATGAAATTTTAAGAAATTAGTGGATACAACACATTTTATTTAGAATAATTCATAAATACGACAACAAATCAGAAGGCTATTCCTGGATGACTGTAACAGTTACAGGTGTAATCTCCAGTGAGAACATGCAGGGCACATAAAATTGGTGATCATAACTCGATTTCACCAAAAATGTCAGATACGACAGTTAGTCAGAAGAGGGACGATACATCATGCTGTGAGTCCACCACCGATGGTGTGATTATGTGGTAATTAAATATATACAGTCGCTAACCAAATGTAAACCTCTTCAACTGATACTAATATGACCTTTTCAGTTTCAAAATAGAACAATTTTTGAAAAATCTAATTAAAAATTCTAAAATCCACAGATTTTTAGTTTAACTAAACAAATAACAACAAAACAATAAAATAAGTAGAAGAAATACCGGACTATCTAAGAAATTAACCCTTGGACTTTCCCTAAAAGGGCTACTCTTGATATATTAAAAAATATTAAGAATTATAATAAATCCAACAATAAAGGACATAATCAAAGTAAAAACCATAGTTCATGCTAGTAATTTTAACCTTTAGCCCGCCGCAATATGGTAAACCTAGGTATGTATTATACGCCGTGACAAAACAAACAATCGTAAATCACATAATATTTCGACGTTTATTTGATATTTAATTATATTCTGACATGGATTTTATAATACTGTTGCCTATTGTGTGAAGAATACACACAGTTGATTTCTATACTAGTATACCTATATATAGATATAATACAACGTAAATAAGTCACCGATATCACCGGTGCGACGTTGTTGTACAGGACACTGTTTTTTGGTGATACGTTGGCGGGAGAAGGATTAAGAACATCATATCATAGACCTGTAAGCCTAGTATAAGTTTTAGGATACAAATAACTTAGTGGCAACAGGGTCATTCTGTCATAACAAATATGCATGGTAAGGTAATCTCACTTATTTTAAAGAAAGATAATAACATTAGTTACTTGCTACACTGAAATGTGGATTAAACATTTTTAACTTTAACAGCAAAAATCACCACATCAGTAAAAATGACGATTGTAATGTCACATTTAAAAAATACATATATATAGGTCCTTTGTTCTGATTTGAGTGTGTGAGTCCTTCATTGTTAGAATAATAGGTATGAATTAAAATATTTTACCAAGTCACAGAAGTAATTTACGACACTGAAATACATCACACCATGCATCAAAAGTCAATATTAGTAATACAAAAAACAAAACAATACTTTGAACAAAGAAAAGTTTCTGACAAACTGCTATAGTGCCATTGTATATTTTTAGTTCACAAGTTTTCAGAAAGAAATAAGAATACAACAATAACATCAAGTCAAGAGAGGTGAGTATTGTCTAGGTATATTTGTTTTTAGAAATGGGAGAGTGTTGTATAACTCACTTGCATGGATCATGGTCCCAGGACAGAGAGTAGCGCATCCTCCGAGCTATATCTCTACAGGCAGGTGTATCACATTTGGAGAGTGGTACATCTGGTACCGATGACTCAACAAAGCAGTCTTCATCCTCCTGAACAAGACATGAAAAAGATTCACTCCAAGAAATATGAATCACTACAATTACTTTTATGTGACAATGAATAGACAGCTATATAATATGAAGCGTTCAGAACTATAGTGGATCAAAACCATTTTTTCTTAAAAATGAGTTATTAATGGATTCTTGCACTATAGGTATTGCTGAACAGCCCTTGTAGGGCTTTGAACTCCAAAGCGATAGATCTTCATGCATTTCTATCTTGACCAATGAATTGCCAGTCGTCTTTAGCATTTAGCTCCTCTAGATTTCGGTTGATATTATCTAATAGTCATTGTCTTGGTACGCCCAACGATAATCTATTCAGTACCAAAACAAAAACAGCCCTATTGTCAAATTTGAGACACATTTGGCACCAGTCTCTATTGTATTGTGCTCTAACAATGCAGAATAATCCATTGATTTTATCTCCAAATATCTCAGATGAAAGTTTTATGGATTTGATTGACTATGATTTTGAACACTTCATATATTTTTTTTTATCATTGTTATTGTAATTGATTATTATGGTGCATAATAATTATATTATAATAATAATAATAATAAAAAACTTTATTGCACAAAAAAACAACATATATGAAAATATTCAATTTAACTATACAAAAAAAATTGTGCAATGGGCGAGTTTATCGCAGAAGCGCGATATCTTCCAACTAACCCATATTATGTGAAGATTTTTGTTTTTTTTTTTGTTTGATTTTTATATAAGCATGTAAACGCTTTAATATGTTTTTTTCTTGCTGTTAATTATGTCGGATCGGGTACACGGTCTACTAGAACCGAAGTGAGTGTGAAATATTGTGTAGTGTTTTTACAGAATAGTGTAAGTTATTTTTTTTATTAATAGGTTATATTCGTATGGTTGTTATTTTAGATTCCTAGATTCATATTTGTTTATGATTGTTATATGTTGTCCACTGTCCAGCAATTAGGTTTCACAACTGTCAAGCTGGCAGTGGTATATTTTATTCAAATAAAATAAAATAAAATAAAATATCTTTTACGTATTAATAAAAAAGATTAAAAAGAAATCATCGGAACAATCTAGTCAATGTGATTTTGTGCCAACGAAAGATCTTTTTCCTCTTTGCTCTAATATTGTCGCTATGGAAACATGATACTGTAAAAAAGGATGTTCCATACTATCGAGTACCTAACAGAAAAAAAACACATCTCTGTTGGCAGTGTCCCAAATAAATATACACACCATGGAATAATAGATGCCTATAATTAATCTTAAAAAAATACTCTTCTTATTACATATCAACCAGAGACTCTTATTATCTGTAACGTACTTTGAGTATTGAATCCTTAAAAAATATTTAAGTACATTCACATGTATGTTTAATCCGCTTGCAAGTTAATTAGATGCAGTTACTTCTCTGGCTTCCCCACTTGTGGGAGGTATCATGATGACCATATGAATGAATGAACAGAGATGGAAGCTAGGTTTTAAGTAAATATAAAAATAATCTTACTATAACATTACACTCCTTGTGTGGCTGTTCATTAGCAGGAACATTGGAGATGAGAAAGAGTACGGGGGAGGCAACTAGCAGAGAAGTTACTAGCAGTGTGACCACTGTCAGAGAGGCCTTGTGTAGACTGGAGTTGGTACGCAGCCAGTAGCATGGCATACAGCAAACCCAGATACCACTAGAAACATGCTAAACAAAACAATAATTTGTTAGTGTATTAATTATGGTTAGTTTATTGAAGTGATTGGAAGGCTCATGATGAGACTCGGATATTTTATTGAATGAATAAGCAATAAATAATTCACTCTCATGATATAAGCATATTGTTTGGATAAAGAGGTATTTGGAAAAAAGACACAACCTTTAGTGTGAGTATGAATCAGCATCTTGAGCCAATTGAACAACTCTGTGCGCCACCCATCCTAATTGTCCACACAATATTTTCAATGATACGCACATTCAAAAGGGGCATTCTGTACATGAGTTCTTTAGATACACTCTACCAATATAGTACATTTATACTGGGTACTTATTTAGATACAATTTGCGGTGGTCCATAGCTTGATTGCCAAGTTCTGGGCTTTCAATCTGCAGACCCGAGTTCGATTCCACCCGCTACAGCTTACTCCACCTTCATGACACAAGCATATTGCCTACTGTGAGGATGTCTGGGATGTATTTAAATCATGTACCAAGTTACAGTACCTATCTCTTCAATCTTCCCATTTTTTTTTAATAAGAACTACTAACTTAACATAAAATGTAATTTATCCAAATAGGATTATGTTCCGACTTACCTTCCTACCATTCCTATCAGCGACATGGACGTCATGGACATCAGTAACCCCCGTGACTACATCAGGAGGATGAGGGTTGGGGTGAGCGCCTTTCACCACTGCCTCTTCAGCCATTTCACTCAAATAATAACACTTGGAATAATTAAAACAATTTATTATCAGAAGAATCGCGACATCTTATACCGAAAAAGAACATTATCGACAAACTGTAACTACAACAACGATCGAAATATTTTTATTTTTATACAACCCCATTCCACTACCCTAAAACAATTTTCCGCGCAGAAAATGATTTAGTACTACGTCACATACTGTCAAAATTTTCATTGCTTATTTCTTTGGCTGTAAATGTCACACAAATAAAACTATAAGTATTTTCATCAATTTTACTAGTATTCTTTTAAAAATTTATTTATTTTCGGTCGTTTTTCTAGACTTCATAAATTATGTTCCACATTCCACCGTAGAATTTACTATTCGGCATTGGTTGGCCAAATTAAATTGGAATATTCTGTCGATTTTTTTTATCAATGGCAGCACCAAATATCTCATAGATACTAGATAGCTGTCATTGGAATGCAACTTTACTTTAACTTTTGTTGATTGTTTAGGATATAAGTAAAACTAAATGTTTTTTATATTTTCAAAGACTATTCTGTGAATTATTTCAAAACGGAGTAATACATTTCACATTTTTTATGAATGCCACATAACCTGTGAATTATGTATTTATTAGCCGGCGAATACAAACAAGTTTTGACTCATTTTGATAAATTTAGAAAGAAAGAAAAATAATGTCAAAGTAAACTTTAAGTCAATCATTTCATTGCTTTATTCTTCTTTTTAAATTATGCTTTTCATTCAGTAAGTATTTGCACAAAACATTCCTCTGTTAATCAGTATGTGTTTAACTTTAACCACATGGTCCCATAATATTTTGTTTGTGTGTATCTTCTAGGAGAAATACTAGAAGAAATATGGAAATCACAGGAAATACATGTGTACTTGAGAAAGAAATAAAAAGAGAGCAATTGGATAATGAGCTTTTATATAATATAAATGAAAGTAAAGAGGAAACTTCAGAAACTCATCTTGAAGAAGGTTCTTCATTTGAACAGAAGGAAATATTTTTAAATGCAATTGAAGTTGAAATTGAATATACAAAACCTTGTGAAGATGGCACAAAATCTAACTCATCTTTAAATTGTCTTTCTGTGAATGATACATCCCCAGATAATGTAGAGCAAAACAATGTGACCGAGAATATATCACAACTTAATGTCGAAAATATTGTGGAAGTGGCTGAGAAACCCTTTCAGTGTAATCTTTGTTCAAAGAGTTTTTCTCAAGTCAGTGGCTTAAAGAAACATCAACCTGTTCATAGTGAAGACAAACCATTTGAATGTCACATATGCTATAAAGCATTCAAAAGAGTTGATCATCTACGTCTCCACATGGTGACACACAAGGAGGTACAAGTGTATTCCTGCGATGTCTGCTCCAAGACATTCCTTAAAGAAGATGAGTTGACCAAACACAAGTCTAACCAATGCGGAGAGAAATTACACCAGTGTGATATTTGTTTGAAAGAATTCACGTTAGCATCTAACTTGAGTGCGCACAAATCCATACATTTAGGAAATAAACCGTTTGAGTGCTCCATATGCAATAAAAAGTTTACACGTAATACACATCTTAAATCTCACATATTGTCTCATAGTAATGAAAAACCATATCGTTGTAACATTTGCCCTAAAGCGTTTACGCAGTTACATAATTTGAAAAAACATCAAGTTTCTCATATTGGGCAACGAGAGTTTGAATGTACAGTTTGTAAGAAAAAGTTTATGCGTTCCGATCATCTAAACGCGCATATTTTGATTCATAATGAAATGAAAATATTCAAGTGTGATATTTGTTCAAAAACATTTGATAAAATAACTAAATTCAAAGCACATAAATTGAGTCACGAAAATAAAGGTCATCAGTGTGACATTTGTTTAAAAACATTTACTCTTTCTAGAAATTTAATCAAGCATAAATTGAGCCACAGTGAAATAAAGGCATTCAAATGTGGAATTTGTTCCAAAGCTTTTGCACGGTCAGATCATAAGAAGAAACACGAGCAAACGCATATTAAAGAAAAGCAGTTGAAATCTGAGATCTGCCAGAAAGCATTAACACTAAAAGATAATCACAAAAAACATAAAAATATTGATTATA
Source organism: Athripsodes cinereus (assembly GCA_947579605.1). Classification (NCBI taxonomy): domain Eukaryota; kingdom Metazoa; phylum Arthropoda; class Insecta; order Trichoptera; family Leptoceridae; genus Athripsodes; species Athripsodes cinereus. The sequence goes on from OX388321.1 coordinate 3,485,719, forward strand.
AAAATAAAACGACTGGGAAAATAGAACTGGAGATTGAATTTGATACCAATTAGTGAACATGTATCAAAAACATTGATAAACGAATGTTCTCCGATTTCTGTATGTAAAACAAGAAATAAATCTGATTAATAATTGAATCGTGTATTTCAGAAACCCCAAAACTCCCATTTTTTCGAATTTCACTTTTTTGCAGAATTTAATTGTTAATGGGTAGACACATGTTATAGTGAAGAGAAACATCAAAAATTCATCAATTCAATACAACAAATAAACCGCCAAAAATTTCATGTATTGCAGAAACACCAAAAATCCGGGAGTTGTGGTGTTTCTGCAATACACTCTGAATATACGATAGTGAAACACTGGGAAAATCAATGGAAAAAAAAATATTTCAAGAGATCAAAAGCTTAGCTTTCAAATATCTCAGTTTCGCCACTTTATCCATTCTTGGGAACATGAAGGTGTTGTCATAAAAAAAAACTTTATTGATGGTTTCCAAGATCACTCTTTTAGGCTACGCAATAGTAATAGAGATATTATTCGTTTTCCCTCAAAAACAGCATACACTGAGAAAAATACTAACGAAATTTCACAACGAATCATTGGTAGGTACGTACTATCAGATTAGGACCAGAGATCGTACAAACGATTCATTAGTACGAATCTATAATATAAACTCTTCGCAAACAAGTTGTTGGTAAATTTACCAATGATTTGTTTGCGAAGAGTGAATATTATAGATTTATACCAATGAATCGTATGTATGATATCTGGTCCAAATCTGATAGTACCGTACTAATGATTCGTTTAGTATTTTTCCAAGTGTACACACAAGGCTGTATACCAATAAATACGTTGAAAATGCAGGACATAAAAAAACTTGAAAAGTATATTCCCGATGAGGAGGGAATTTCAGCATTTTACACAGAATTTTTTAATTGGCTGACATGTGACCCCAATAAAGATGCTAGCCCAGATGAAGATTAATTTTTATTATTGTTATTTTAATTTGAAATTTTTTTTTATATAAAAACAGATTTTTTTTACTTTTATGTTCACCCATAAATACGTGTATTGCAGAAACACCAAAAATCCAACAATTTCAAAACTTAAAAAATAAATAAAGAAACTTAAATGTGTTTCATTTTTTACTCTTATCGTATCCGTTAGCATTAAAACTATATTTCTCTCTCATACACAAAAATACGTTTCCCACAAAAAAATTGCAGTATTCACTTTTTTTCGATTTCCCAATAAATTGATTCTATGGAGTTTTGGGCTTTCTGAAATACACGATTCAATTAAGAAATATGTTTGTTTGAAATCCTTGAGAAAATAAAGAAACTTAAGAAATAGACAGAATTTATATAATTTGTTCTTAATTCTTCACGCAGCATAATCTTCAAGTGATTCAGGAGAATCCAGCTATTTGTGCAGAGAGAGCCAACAAAAATTATTGCTAGTGATAAATAAGGCTGATACATTGATTTGGATTTTAAATAAATAAAACAATACATTTTAAAAACATTTACATTTATTTTGTTATAAATATAGAAACCAACACAAAACATTGAAAAATATATCTGAAATGAGTATCTATATATTCATTGTCTTATTCCAATATTTCAAAAATAAAATAGCTAAACACTCAGAAAAAGTAATTATTTTTTTATGTCTTAGCTAAGTTTTATGTCATCCATATTGGACCACAAATACATGTCTATTTACGATGAAATAATGGCACTTAAGACTTTAAAATAAGTAGCAAATATCTTATAAATAATATTTGATGTTATTATGAAAGACGAATGAGAGTGATTCACAAATACAGTTTAATTTTTATACAATCTCTCTTCTCAGTGTAAATTTTATGATATGATCATTTTTTTAATACCCGAACTACCTTTTTAGAGTTCTGAAAAACATAGAATAGTAGAAATAGTAAAAAAAAAAGAATAGTAGATTGACAACTAGTTTTAAACCGCTAACGATTTGCTCAAGTCTGAGATTTTACAAACTGCCTACTGATCGCATTTTATTCAGTCACTGACTGTTAGATTTAGTGACATAAAAGTTAAACCGCATTTGTTTTCTTATGAGATTCTTTGTTATTTGTTAGAAAACAAAATATAGTAATGATAATAAAAACAATAATAAATCTAATAAGAGAAGATACAATTTAATGTATAAACATGCATCATGCAATCTGAGATTGATGTTGAAGTTGTATCTGTGACCAAAATCCAAAAACTCATCTGTTCCTCGTGATATACTGATGACAATAACACTTTTTTTTTTTTAATATTTGAATAATTGCAAATCTAATATTTAAGCAGTCTTTCTTTCCTATTCATGCACATAGTTATACATACAAACCCATACTCACATGTGTGAAATAATTTCTATTTCAACTGCTATCTTTATCTGGCTAAGCGATATGTCACTTACAAAATAGAAATTGGAATTGTTCCCGCCTTGTGTCCAACTAAAACCGCCATTTATCGTGTCAATAAATCTCTCGTGCATGGCATTAACAGTATAAGTCAAAAAAAATCGATTTTTACTTTTTGATGGAACCTTGTAGTATATCTCAAACTACACATGTGTAATCGATAACAAAAGTCAAATTGTAATTATAAGACCTTAAAAACAATATTTGTATTTAATAGTATATCTTATTTATTTTCAAACTCGTATAGCATTAAAAGTATATGTCGACCTATACTCTTAGTGACCAATCATTATGGTTAGTTTTCAACATTGTGAGTGGCATCAACAGTATAAGTCAACATGTACTATGAGCCGCGTGAATGTTTTTTTTTCTTACTAATTCACTTATACTGTTGATATCACGTGCTGTCTCTCTTATTCTTTTGTGGGCTTTCTTCCTAGCCAGAAACTGCCAAGAAAAATGGCAATGTTCAGGACAAAAAACACAACATTCAAAGCTTTATCACATGGGGCTTAAGGAATAGGACAAGGAGTTTGAAAATACTTTTGTTTCTTGAACCCAGGAGCAAGGAAGTATTTGTAGGTAACGGAACCCTATAATGTACCAGGTTGTTAATCAAAGTTGGGTAGAAGTTATTGATCGGGCATTCGAAATAAAAATGATCAAGGTCCTCCTCCTTCAGGCGGTCGCATAGAGGAGAACCAATAACGTGGATTCGGTAGAGATGCAATCTGGCAAAGCAATGAGCTAACTTCATTATACAGATCGTGGAGGTGTCAGCCTTACTCATTGAAATTTCCGAAAAATAAAAGTTTCGTGGACACATTGGGTTGGATTGAGGAATACTTTCTTCCTTTGAGTTGGCTGGTCTCTGACCACTCTGCCTGCCAGCACTGGATGAGATTTCGGCCGAATATCAAAGTGTAATCGGAGGCTGAGACAGTTTCCGATGGGTTAGGGAGGTTCGTTCCCAATTTGGCCAATAGATATACAGCCTCATTGCCCGGGATCCCACAGTTCACATGGGATCCAACCCAGTACCACCTCTCCACCCAAAATCTGAAGTTTATATAGGAGGTATCTAATATCTAAAGATAAAAGATCATCTGGTCGGGATAATGCTGGAGAGAGAACGGCCTGGAGGGAGAACGGACTGGAGAGCGTTTTGAGAGTCGCTGAGGAGAGTTTTAACCCTGTAATGGCGTATGGTCAGAGCCCTTATAGCCTCTCTAATAACAAGACATTCCGCTGAGAAGACTGACGACTCGTCTCTGTGCCTGAACATTTTATTAGTGTTATATTAAAAAAAGAAGCCAGCCCCTGTACGCTCTTTGTCACTTTTCGAACTGTCTGTATAGATAGGTGCCAGTAGTGCCAATCGGAATCAAAAATCGATTTGAAAATATGAGGTGCGAATATGCCATTACTGACACCCAGGTTGAGAGCAACTTTCGGTTTAAAACTTAGTGTGGGAAATGACAAAGAGTATACAGTAAGAACTGTGTAGCTCTCCAACAAGGGAGTTTTAATTTTTCTATAGCTGGTAACAAGAGGTGGTGGATCTTTACCCCTCCATACCAGTAAATGAGTTACCAAGTATGAGAGGAGATGAAGTTTGAGAGACAGAGGGTAATCAATAAAGGGTAATCAATAAAACGCAGGATTTTGACTAAAAACCTGTTACACATAAGATGTCTGCACAGTCCAAGTGGGGGATCTGCAGCCTCCACCTGTAATGCGTTGATAGGTGAGGATTACCCGTAATTAACGGAAGAGACTGAGACCGGATCCGGTCTCAACAAGTTTTCTTGGAGGTTGGGGTTATTAAAAAGGATCCAAAGTCCAAATGGCTGTAGATAAATGCTGTATAAAAGATTTTCTGAGTCGCGGGGTGGCAACCTCATCAGACCCTGGAGACGGCTCTCATGATTTTGAGGCCGGTCTGACATTTGTGGTGTATGAGTTCAATAAATGAGGTCCATCAAAGACCAGTGACCAATGTGACCTCTAGGAATCTTATTCCGTTTAAAGAATTAATCAACCGTTGGTCAAATCAAAATTTCAGGTAGACTAGACGGAGTTTTCTGGAGAATACTATGCTTTTGCACTTCTGGAAGGAAGCATTAAGGCCATGTTCCGACAACAACTCTGATTGCAAGGACACCTGGAAGTTGCCCATGGATTTATCGGAGCAATATACGAACAAATCATCCGCAGATTTCAAAATTTGGAAATCCGTAGATACTGACTGATAGACATCATGCGTGTACAAGTTGAATAGAATGGGTGAGAACACTGAGCCTTGCGGCAATCACCTGTGAATGGTCTTTCTAATAGGAGGGTTATTGCGGGTTCGGTTCACGTCCGGATAGGGTAGAAGGAATGTCCAATTGATCAAGCTTTGCACATAGTATAAAAATAATAACATTATCGAAAGCACTATTGATGTCCAAGCATACACCTCCCAAGAGCTTTCTCCTCGATAACGATACGTGAACATATGTGACCAAAATAGCTACGCTGTCCAGGACTCCCATTCTCTTCTTGAAATTGGATAACCAAGATAGCTGCTTCCTGTTACCTTCTATAAATCAATCTAGTCGATTTTTCACCATGTGTTCTGTATTTTTGGCTATTGCTGAGGAGAATGTAAGTGGTCGATATGATTGGCCCTGGTTTGGGTCAGTCTCTGCTTTCAAGATTGGAATAATGATCTGAGTTTTCCTCGAGCAAGGTATATTGCCTATGATGAAAATATTTTTAATAATGTGAAGTAAATATTCTAGAGAAACTCTTTGTATAAGGCTATACGTTATTCCATCGATTCCTGGGATGTATCTGTAACGCAGTTCAGGACCAGCTTTAGTTCCTTGTCATTAAACTTTTTGTCAATTTCTCCAAGAGCAAAGTGGGAATAGGATTGAGATATTTCATTATGTTTTGGCACTGAAGGGGGGCAAGTATGTCTGCGAATTTAAGGATCCATTTGTCTGAGGATGGATGAAGTTTAGGAGAGCTGCAACCCTGGAAGATGGTACCATCAGTTGGGAGACAAAATATGAAAATAGTTTCCTAAACACTCACAGTGGATAATGAGAAACCACCATGGAAACTTGCAATCTATACCATTACAAAGCGAAGTACTACTACTACTATACCATCACGGCATATCCCACAAGTGGGGTAGCCAGCAGACCAGCTGCATATAAAACATGCAAGCTGTCCTCTCCGTGCCAATATATAAACAAGACATTCAGGATGGGTGGCAAACCTCATCGCTGAATTTAAGATGTAAAATGTCTTAATTATTTCACAAAGCGAAGTACCTATGTTTTTTAGTCTTCCAAAGAAGTGTCTGTTTTTATGAAATTGGATGATTTTTAATATTATTTTTAGAGCTTGCCTATGAAAAAGTTGCATTTAGTAGTATACGTCACAAACAAAATACCAACACAACTGACATCAACAGTATATGTAAGAATCTAACAGTATATGTCACTGAAACCAGATACCAACACAACTGACATCAACAGTATATGTAAGAATCTAATAGTATATGTCATTTTTATATCAGAATCTATGAGTACAAGTCAATTTAATCTTTTATTTAAGTTTTTTTTAAACTTTTGTATACACAGTAACAAAATAATACACATTTTACATTGAAATTGTAAATTTCACGTCTTTATATCAATATTTGACTTCAGAAGCTTATTTTAAAAACTTTAAAATGCTCTCCTGTAAAATGTTGAAATTTGACTTATACTGTTAATGCCATGCACGAGAGAAATAATCTAATAAATAGATTTATTCACTGTGTCAGTGTTTAGGTAGTAGAATTCTATAGCGAAATAAATATATTTTTTTATGGGTATTTATTTTGTGAATCACATTTTATTTGTTATTAATTAATAAAATAAATAAACAATTGAGTGTGTGCAGCATAGAACAAAATGTTTAGCGAATAAATTCTTGATTTCATCAGGAATAACTCTCTTCTCATGCTAGACATGGCTAGTTAGCCAGGTATAAATATGCATTTTTTATGAGTATGAGTGAATTATAATCATCCAACCGACTACTATTAACAATCTCTAATCTGCGTTTAACACACCAAAGGCATACAGTGAGTACGCTTGAGGGGTTCATATGCAAACGGACATTGGTCCATTTTTAAAAAATATTTAACAGTGAATGTAAAAATTATATAGTTTTACTAGTTACACTTAAGTATAATCGATACAGCAAAAATCTGTTTCTATCCTCGAATAAATCAGTTCAAAAATACCAATTTACTATTGAAAACACTTCAAGTATATTTAGAAATGTGATGTCTTCTCAGTTTCAATGTTCTAAGATCAATATGCCTCTGGATGTGAATGCTTCACTATTTTGTATTTAAGAAAAATATGAAAATAATGATTAACACACAATAATGACACATGATTTCTATTTGCTAATCTAAAGTTATGAACATTGTTATCACAAAACTAAAGTAAGTTGTGGGAAAATGGGGAATAAAAATGAATATTTATACAAATATTGACTAATCTCTACTGTGTGGAAGACTTAATTCAGTTAAGTTCACCCACTTTTTGACCATCTTATAATGTTATACAGTCATGGCATCTCCAAAAGGTGGAGTTGCCAATTTAATTAACCGCATGAAATAAAGTCACGCAAATCATATTCTTTATTTGATAATTTCTCATAAAATCAATGCACAATTGAAATAGAGCAAATATTTGTACTTACAGATTTTGTAATTCATCTTTGGTTTAGTTTTGTTTAAATAATAATAATAAATATAGCATCTATGTGGTAAGAAAGAAAAATAATCATTTTTATTCCACAATTTCCTAAAAAATAAATAATTACACAATCTCTTAGTAACTCTTATGTAAACACTTGTAGATTTGAAACTCTTGCATGATTATGGTACATTTACAAAACAGCACTGGTCACATATTGATTAAGGCCGCAGGTCCCATCACCTCGATAGACTCTGTAATAGCCTTGTTCTCCCCACATGGGACCCCAAGAGTTTTTCACGATCCAGTACGGCATTACTCTGTTAAACAATGGATAACCTGCAAACATAGTTAAAAAAATAACAATTAGAATATTGAATTAATCTTATTCTACATACAACATTGTGTAATTTCTGATCATGGAATATGAATCGATGTCCAAGCACATATAAATTTTGTTAATTACAGTCACATATCGTCCCTCTTCTGACTAATTGTCGTATCTGTCATTTTTGGTGAAATCGAGTTATGATCACCAATGTGTATTTATATGTGCCCTGCATGTTCTCACTGAAGATTACACCTGCAACTGTTACCGTTATCCTGGTACAGCTTTCTGATTTGTTGTCGTATTTACGAATTACTCTAAATAAACTGTGTTGTCGAATAATAATAATAATAATAAAGACAATTTATATTTGGCGCCGTTTAATGATCCGTGACCATCTCAAGGGCGCCATGACTTTTCTTGAAAAGCAGTGTTTTCAGCTTACTCCTACTCGTTGCAGTGGGCTGGTTCTTTCTTAAATCCAGCCCACTGCAACAATAAAAAAAATGGTGAATCTACAAACTCCTCAAAATTTCATCACAAAAATGATTCTGAGATATATTGTCAAACTCAATTAAATAAAAGGGACAAGATGCACTACTCTTGCGAGTTTGAATAAGCTCTTAGGTGCCGGCTAGATGACTCTTCCCAGGGCGTGGTTATTCGAAAATCCCCTGTTGTGCTGCGTGCTGCGTGCACTGTAGATAGTTTGGAAGAGGGCAAATAAAGAACAGAATTTATCAGTTATAATCAGGTCTATTGTTAAACGGGTATTTCTACATAAATCACAAACAGATACAATTGCAATTTACAATATTCTACAGTACAAAGATGAGAATTTTGAACAAGGCGTTTGAGAGAAAGCACCCCTATGTGTGTCTACAATAAAAATGAGAGAGGTTAGGTTCCAAAAGGTAATATAACGATGAAGTTCCTGGACTCCAGGTGAAAGCCTGGTAAAGGGTTCCCCAATTGATTATGCGTGGAGGTCCATGTATGATCGTACCGATCAAAGGTTATGGTATAGCTGAACCAAGGAGGCGGTCACCTCGAGGCACTCCCCTTGTCTCTGAATCAGGGGGACTGGGGTTTAATTGAAAATGAATGGTTATTTACCCAGAATTCCGGTGTTCAATACAGATGAATTACTTTACCAACTGTGTCGTTGGGCGGACACGCTTTGGGCCTCGTGTCTTCACCGTTAGCACTATGGACACTGTTATATCTGCTCTCGTTCTCCGGCCTGGTTCTCGGCACTCGACTAGACACTTATGGTGTCTTTTTCAGCCATTCTACACTAATTTGGTGAATTTACAAAATATTTAAACAGAGCTCGTCACTAAGCGTCTTATCCCAACGCCATGACAAAACGGAAGAGGAAGCCAAAAGGCATAGACAACACTCATAAACTGGGCATTTTTATGTTGGTGTCCCTTATTTGCTTACAGGATTGACAACATTGAAGCTAAAATTATTTGTGGTTTTCTAAATTAGGCGGGGAATTTGAATCTTTCTTTGACATTTTACCTATTTACTTATGTCAGATGTTTTTGCATCCTGACAATATATACGAATACAAATAAAACAATGTAATATATTTACACTGTATCATACAACTAGGAGAGACGAAAATATGCATGGCAAAGCACTAAAAACACTCTCCTGAACAATTTACATTTTAGCAGATACGACTGTTAGTCAGAAGTGGGACAATATTAGGCTACCCATAGCTAGAATTACAAAGATTAACATTATTGATCAATTTGAATGTTGTTTTGTGGTAGTTTTTTAACATAAATTTTATTTTGTCATCAATTTTACAATTTTTTATACTACTTATACACTTGTATATTTATGTTATTTAATTACACTGTGAATGGTATCACGGCATTTTCTACAAGTGCGATAGCCAGCGAAGTAACTGCATATAATAAACATGCAAATTAAACATAAATGTAATACTCACGATGCACTCCCCAGCCCACTATAAGCACTCCATGATCCAGATTGTCAGAGCTGCAAAGGAACTTGAAAGGGTGAGACACACCCCCATAGTAGAACTGCATGGCGTTTGCATTGATACCTAGCAAAAAAAATAATTATAAATCTACATTTTCTACATAGGCTTGTTACTTTCATGTCTTCCTGAGAGAAAAACAAAGGGGTAAAAAAATAATTTAAACGATGTATCTGGGTTTTTATATAAACCCAAATACAACCTTACACACCTTTCACAGTAAGCTAAGAACTTGTATCGTGAAAGAGGAGTTTACCAGCACCTGGGATCAAACCACGCGCCTCTTGTTCATGAGGTTGAGACTCTACCTCCATGCTATCAACGAACAAATGGAATACAAAAAAAAACATATTACCATGCTTCCTACCAGACATGAAAATTTGCAAGTAAACTTTAAAAAAATCTGATGTGTTAAATATTTTCAACACATAGCATTAAGTATGTGACACAGAAAAGTTTACAAAATCTTCAATAATCTTAAAATAGCACACAAGTGTATTTGCAATAAGCATAATGTTCCTTACTGATTGACATGGGTCCATTGGCATAAAGCCACTTTTGCATCTCAACCTCATCTTTTGAAATATTAACAGCTCCCGTGATAGGTACTTTAGCAATGGTCTTGTTGAAGTGGCAGGCTGCCTGTTCTGCATTGTAAGGATAGTCCTGCTCTAGCTCGAGGCCTCCCAATTTCTCAATGGTTCTGGAATAAAATTAATACAGTATTTAATACATATAAACAGAATAGCAAACCAACCGGTTTACAGTGCCATCACGGTAGGTACTGAATCTTATAAAATTGAGATGTGTGGAGAGGAGGAATGCGAATAGATTGTAAAAAACAGAATAGAGAATAGAACATAAATAAATAAATTAAGAAGACCTTAAAATAGTCAGTTGACATTAGCAAGTTGTCAGCTATCAAGACATGTTTTACAAAATGTAAATTAAAAAAAGGGATTAGCCATTTTCATAAACATGTGCATACAAATGTTATTTTCCAAATTAAAAATGTATTTAAAAACCTTGTAACTCTGACCACAATAATAACATGAAAATAAATCAGTTTATTTTATAGAAGTTACTAAGTCTTCAATACTGTCAAAAATCTGTAAGTTATTTGAGATATATTAATTAAATATTCAAGATAATTACAGATAAGCATTGTCTGTGGTGCCTCCATTGCAGCCTTCATCCATCCTATCACAATCCACTAACTCTTGTTCCGACAGAGACAGGAGTTTATCTGTCTTTATCTTCCACAGACCCTCTACATTGCCTGAAATTAAAATAATATTTAATTAAATATGTACATAATAATTGTTTATACGAATATAAACTTCTAGCGAAGCATTGAAGTATTAAAACTTTACTGTAAATTACAGAAATATAACAACTAATCTTCCCACTAATCCATAACATGTTAACAATTTTAATGTCACAGATTATTCCCTACATTCAATACATGTATTTTGTCCACTGGTTACCTCCACTTGCGGGAGATGCCAGAGAGGTATAAAAAAAATGGATAAATAAACAGAGTAACAAGAATAACAAGAAATGAAATGAAGTAATATTAATCATAATGTTATTTGGAATTATTTTAGATAACAGATTCTGAACTAAAACTGGTTTTCAACATTAATATTTTATGGGACTTGTATCAAAAAAATTACAATTTCCCAAGAGAAAATTTAATAAATAAATATATATTGCATTTTTACCAGTTACACTAAATGCCCAACAGCTGCCACACTGTCCCTGATCCTTCACATCTGTCACAACTCCCTTTGTTCTCCAATCAAACTCAGTTGGTAAATCTTCAAATGTTGGAATGTCAGCCTGAGACAAGCCAATAGAATTCTCATCACCACGTCCCGAGTTGAGCAATCCAGTATACATCTTTCTAAATTCGTAATATGGCAAATCAGTAAACTTTGTAATGCCATACGTAGCTGTACCTTTTTCATAACTATTGAACTGATCAATCTTAATCAAATTATCAGCAAAAACTTGCAGACGATAATCGTATTCCATGCTCAATTCGTATTCCTTTTCATATTTTTTAGTAAACGATTCAAATTTCTCTTTAATCTCATTATTATTTTGTAAATTCTTCTTTTTCTCTACATCCAAACAAAAGTTTTTGATAATGATTGAACCATAAAAATCAGAATGCTGTGTTATATATGTGTTGCATTCATAAACAGTAGAATTGTCACATTGTTCCATGTTGTCTTTGGAACATTCATTTACAAAATATAAAAGTTTTGTATTTTCACCATCACTTTTTGCTGATTCAATATTTTTGATTTCGTGACGTACTCGTGTATCTTCATCAAATTGCTGCAGAGATTTATGAGTTAGGAATATAATATTTGGATCGTCAACTGGAATAGTTTGCCAAGAATGATAATCATTTAGCGTTTGTTTTTCATTATGTTTAATTTTCTTTTGAACAAAATGACAATTGACTTGTATTGTGTTGTCGGTGACACTAAAGTTTGCCAAACACAACATAAGGTGACATTTGTTATTCAAAGTGTCACATTTTGTATCTGTATCAATATCTGCTTTGTTGCAGGCGTCTGCTTTCTTGATTGTAAATTCAATTTTTATAACTTTATCCTCTTTGTTACTCTCCAATGAAGACTTTAATATTTTCACCAACTTGTGTTTATGTGCAGAGCATTTATCCATTTCATATTGCCTTAGAGATTTGGCAGTTATATCCAAAATATCAGGATGGTCCACAGGTAGATTGATAGAATTATTTTCACTTTCATTATCATTATCGATATTATCAAGAGCTACACTTACAATAGAAGGCATATATTTAAAATCAACTCTAGTATAAGATGGCAAAGAGACCTCTACACACTCTACGCTGTGGATGCGGAATGATTCTGTTTGGTTTTCATAAGCTGTAATAGCGCAAACATTATGAAGAGATTTTTTTATTTCATTACAATTATTCTTGATACAGCAAGGTACTTCTTGAATAGTAACACCAGCCCTCCACATCACCTCGTCACCTATTGCTCTCTTCTTTGCCATGTATATTTCTAGTATATCATAAAAGTTAGGAGAGCATAAATCTTCTTCATACTTCCTCATTGCCTGCTGTACCATCTTTATAAATTTGGGATTGCTTTCTGGGTTTGGCAGGTCTATATTGAGAGATCGTTTGTGCATTTGTTTATGGCACTGGGACTTGGCAACATTTTTTTCACCATTGGGTTTGATATCTACTTGCATATCGCATATTTTAATATTGTTATATAAAAGTGTACTAGCGCAGTTAGATGCCTCTGAAGATTCCTCACAGCTTGAAAAACCAACTTTGGCTTTGATCAAATAACTAGAAGCTGATTTAGTTTTGATGACTTTTCTGTAACTGATAATCTTCAAGATGACTCTCTTCAGATCATCATCATCAAACATATCTACAGTTTGTACTGCAAAGTTGGCTAACTCCTGAACCAATTTATTTTCTTCATCTGAATTGTAAACATCTCTTTTCTTACGATTCACCAATATCGGTTGTGTATTAGTTGGATAACCAGGCACAACTTGAGATTGCTGTTCAAACATATTATTGTCTACTTGTGTCTGTTGATCAAAAGGCATTGGATCAAAGCCGTAGACAGACAAAAACATTTCCAAGGCTTTCTTCTGATCTTGAGAAAGTGTCTTTTCAATAGAATTACTTTCACTCTCTACAGTTTGTTCGTTAACAGGGGAAAACACTTCATTATTATTGTTATTTGCTACAATCTCCTGAATATTACTCTCACTTGCATTTGGTAATATTGGTTCAATTTTCCTCTCCTCATCATTACTTTTAGGTTGAGTGACAACTTCCTGGACACTATGTTGAACATCCTGATTATTATTTTCAACAATTGCTTTCTCTGTAACAATCTCTAGTTCCTTTTTATCCTCTACAGTAGATTCTGTAATGATCTGTTCTTCAATATCCTTGATTCTTTCAGGAGTAAGTTTATCTTGTACTGGAGCTGCGTTCACATTATAACTCTCTACCTTTTTTACATTTGTATCTCCGATTTTATCATCATTCACATCTACATTGCCATTCAATGCCTCTCCATTATCTCCGAAAGAATATTCCTCCGTGCAATTGTTGTAGAGCACAGCCCTGAATTTGTTTCCATTTGGTAACGTAACCCAAGGTTTCTCTAAGAAAGTAACTTGGCATACTTTCACTTCTGGCACGGGTGGCTCACAATTTTCATTGCAGTTTTCACTTGATCGGGGCAGAGATTGAACTTCTAATATGACTGTGTAACGCACACCATTGACAATCTGTAAAAAAAACAATGAACATAATATTAGTGAATCTTAATGATAATGCATGCTATGTGTATTGTTCAAATAATTACTATAGGTATGTATATAAGTACCAAAATAGAAAAAAGATTTCTACTTTACTCTGTAAAAGTTTTTAAGTGTCCAGTAAAAGCTATATAATTCAGCATTAAGATTGGCGTGACATGTGTGTTGAGTAAGAGAAATCGACATGCGTGCATGAGAAATTATATGAATGTAGAAGAAGCGAAATAAGTATGTAAGGATAGATTTATATGCAGTTCCATTCTCTCTGCCTACCCCACTTGAGATAAGGGTGTGAGGGAATAGATAGATAGACATTTGCATGTGACTCTGAACTTGCCCTCTGTAGAATGAATCGTTTGATAGAAAAAATAAATAAATGAACAATTGCACATTGTAATTTTAAAATGTGATATCGGAAAGTTTATGCTACCTATCCTAATTTTTTTATGGCACTGAAAGGACTAACTGTATGTTCACAATATACAATTAAACTACTGACCACTATGTAGACAGATGACAGAGCTCAGTTTACAATCTCTGTTCAGTATTCTTCAAGAAATAGATGGTCAACTTACTTGAGCTTGTCTCTGTACTTGTATAACTCCCCTGGTTGTGAGAGAATGAGTGACTGCAGGATGATGCCTGTTGAGATGTTGCAAAGCTTGGCTGGCCAACTCAGGAACACCTTCAGCTTGTAAATTAATATCTGTGGGACAGTCTGCACACCACACATAGCCTGGTTCTTTGCGAACAGCTACAAATTGTTCTCCAGATGTTGCCTAAAAATTCATAATAATTAAAATATAATAACACCTTAAAATTTAAATAGCAAGTTACAATATCGCAACTTCATAGGTACTAAGATATAAGTTTTTATTTATAAATTTGGGCATGTTATAAGCCAAAATACACTCCCAAACACCTTCCTGCTCAATACTTTATACTTAAATAGGCTATAAATGTACTTAAAGAAATACCACAAATATTCATCGTGACCTTTTCCATATGAGCACATGACATCAGATGTAATACGTACGACTGTCAATTGTAGAATATGAGTTATGTCATTGTTTGTGGTGTTTCGACAGTGAAATAATGATGTGTGTGATCATACAACACAATCCAAATAAGAAGCTATGATTCACAAATGATCTTTTTTTTTCCATGAAGGATGAAATGGTTCCTAATCATGCTAATGATGTCATTGATTTATGTCACAAACAAAAAATGATAATAATTATACTAGTTACTTGTCTTTGGTATATAGTTATACCTCTCCTAATAAAGAAAGATATTAAACATTGTGATTTAAATATTTGTTCTAGAACAACATAATTCCCCAAAATTTTTACGTGAAAAGATTTGTATTTATTATAAATTCAAATTCATTAAATTTGATAAAACAGTGTATTTAAAATTATCAGTAGAGTTTTAAATCTGCTCGTCAATGATACCAATGTATCGAAACCGGTCGCAGACCTATTAAAACATAATGAGTAATAATTTTAAATACGTAGTCAAAAACTCATTATTTAACCATGTCGCGTAATTGTCACAGTGAATGCCAACAGCATCGAAAATAATTGTTGAATTTATTTTTAAAAAAATACTACAAAATCATTTCTACAATATCTTTATAAAAGGATAATACAATAATATCCTTCAGCCAAGGATTTTATAAATAATTATTTAAACTTATAATAAATATAAAACTTACAATAAACATAAAAGAGTATATCAATGCCATCAGATATATTATGAGAATATCATGTACAATAGTGGTCTCCAACCTTTATATCGCTGCAGACCGGTCAGTATATGATCATTTTACCATGCACCCCTGGGAGAAGACATTGATTATATACAATGAAAAGTGAAAGTGAGGACCTATTTTTTAGATCTCAGAATTCCAGATTTCGTGATTTCTCTTACACTCTAAATATCTGCCAGTTAAAGGTATTGGGCATGTGGAAAGAATTAATGAGGACAGAATGACCGTGAAGATATATTTGCTGAGAGGAATGGTGCTCAGAGACGTGGACGTCCAAAGATCAAATGCCAAGATCATTTAAATCAAATCCTACAGGACGGTTACGTGTTGAGCACATTGAACAGGAGAGCATGCATGAAGAATTGTGACGGAAGACAAAGATGTATGCAAGGATAGAAGGAATCGATCTTTTCTGCCTACCCCACAAGGGAAGCGGCGTGATGGTATGTATGTATGTAAAGGTATGGGAATTTGACATATTATTTCTCCTAGGTTCTGGTAAGAATTTTTTTTACAAATTTGCTTTACTTGGTTTATATATCAAAAAAGAGGGCACAACAACAACAAAAAATACTTTCATGTTCCCTCTGTAGTTGGGTACCACTTGCTCCCCGGACCAGCGGTTGGAAACCACTGACGTGTACGACATGCAAGATGCTGGCTGATGGAATGTATAGAATGTACAAGACAATGAAACAAGATTGCATGACGATAATAAATGTACCACATTATACACTTGCATTTATCTTTACTATCTACCAACTAGTGTTGGGCACCATTAATCAAAAATAAAACATTACCAGTTCATTAACTAAAAAAATTACTTCGTTACCAGTTAATTTGTAACATTGAAACTGCAATACCAAAAATACCATCAGAGATTACGCAACTTAATATTCTTTTAGTTTTAAAACAATAATTATTACATTTGAGCATCTAGAAGCTATAAAATATACACACCAACGATCAACAATATTCTGTACTTCAAAAAGTGTTGTTTTGTTGGAAGTTAATTGGTACATTAACAATATCTAAGATAAACTCAAAAAGAACCACATTTTTATGTTTGTAAATTAACAGTAAACATATTAACCAGTTAATATATTAACTAGCATATTAACCAGTTAATGGCCAACTCTGCTACCAACCTTTTGACCTCAACAGTACCCAATTTAAACTTAACACATATTTTTGTGACCTCACAATTTAATGCATAAAAACAAAATCTTACATTTCAACATATTTGAATTGACGTTGTATTTTTACAACCTTTTTATTATTTTTAGTAGTAATTCAAGATGTTTCTGTGATTTGTGTTTATTTCCTTCATCACATATACTTTTTACATTGTTTTTACTAAATGTTTAAACACATCCTCAAATACTTAACATGCAAATTATGATTGCAATATACATAAATATGTAGATACCTACATAATGACAGCATCATGTTTTATTCAATGTTCACTAAATCTAATATATAAAATTCTCATGTCACGGTGTTTGTTATCATACTCCTCCGAAACGACTGGACCGATTTTGATGAAATTTTGTGTGCTTATCGGGTAGGTCTAAGAATCGGCCAACATCTATTTTTCATACCCCTAAAAGTTAAGGGTGGTCCACCTCGAATTTTTATTTTTGGGACAAATTTAAAAAAAAAATACATACAGCCCTAAATTTTCACCCTTCTACCATCAACCCCTATTTTTTAATAGCGATATTAGTAATTCAATCTATATAGTATATGGCAAAACAACGTTTGCCGGGTCAGCAAGTAAATTATATAATTTTAGTTTTTTCTATGTATTTAAGAATAAGAAAAACATTTGTTAAAATCAACACAATAGATACATAAATGTTTTTTTTTCGGTTCCTTCGTTTTTGTCAGAAATGAAATATACAAGTTTTGTTTTAAAAATATATTGGTTTTAAATGAATTGGTTTTATTATACTCCCCATCTACTCTGTTACAACTATTTAAATAAATATTTATTTAACACATTCACAACTTACACTTTTACATGTTAACAAACATAAATAAGTTGAAAAAATAAGAATAAAAAATAGCAATAACATATTGTTTTATAATTTTGAAAATTTTATAACTCCTGCATCATTCAAGATAATGTTCAACCAATGGAACAGATGGTACCCAAAATAATACAAAAAGCATGTGATGACACTTAATAACACATAACAGAACATAATAATCATAATATATAGTGATGTAAGCAGAAAGCAAATCCCCATTTGGTGAAATAATTAAACGCAGTGCAGTGTCACATGCTTACAGAAACATTGCTCTTACTGTTCCATCATTCATCTGTATCTCATGAACTAAGCCAAACACTTTAGTTTTCCATGTCGTAGTCTCGACCTCTTCGTTAGAATTTAGTTTGCTACTCTCACCTCCTTCTGATATCAGCTCGCATTTCTTTGTCCCGCCAATTATCTCCCAGGAGCGACCAAACGGTGCGATTATAAATGAACATATGAAATATTGTGTAGAGTTGTTATTTTCAATGTTTTTTGTGCTCGTCGAATCATACTTGACTTGTACTTTATATTTTCCATTTGGCTGTAATAATTTGACACAAATGAAGTAAAATATTTCTACTGTACTACTTTCTTCACATTATGTCTTAGTAAATTCATTTATTTACTAAATTACCATATAAATAATGAATATTTATGTCAGATTAAAAACATAAATTTAATCTCCCGAATAATTTTAATTCAAAGATACAATGTTCAGTACATATGCTAGCTTTATTAATAGCTGCTCAAATCCCAGCACCTTAGACAAAATTGTCAGAAATGAAATCCTTGTCAGTGACTTTATAAGAAATGATAAATATCTAACTTCATCATCTTGAACAGCCATCTACTTTGCTTGTATGGACAGACTAGTCTTGTTTAGGATATTATGAATTATTTATTTCAATTCATATCACATTGTAAACTAATACATGACTTAAGAATAATATAGAATTTCAACAAACAAAAGAAACTAAAGACTACTACTACTATACCATCACGGCATATCCCACAAGTGGGGTAGCCAGCAGATCAGCTGCGCGCAAGAAACATGCAAACTGTCCTCTTCGTGCCAATATAAAATCAAGACATTCAGGATGGGTGGCAAGCCTCATCGCTGAATTTAAGATGTAAAATGTCTTATTTTTTTCGAACACCTGCCTTTTACAGGACACTCGAAAACTTACGCAGAAGAGTGGGAGACCAATTCTTTGCCGGGTGCTCCAGAAACTAAAGACATCTACTTCAATTAAAAAATTAAGCTATGTAGACTGATTATTTTTTAATATTTCTTTTTCATCGCAGAATTCAATAATAGACGACCGGTGTGGTGCGGAGGCTAACACATTTGCCTTTGAGTCACGAGGTCCCGGGTTCGATTCCCGGCCAGGGCAAAATGAAGAATGACCTTTTTCAAATTGTCCTGGGTCTGTGTGTTACATGTATATGTGTTTAGTGCATTGTATATATGTGTATCGTCGTGTTAGTACCCATAATACAAGATTCATTTCTTAGTTTGGGGCTAGCTCGGTGTGTGTGAATTGTCTATACATGTTATGTTATGTTAGTTTAATCGTTGATTAATGTACTTACTTGAAAACAGCTGTGTGACAATTCGCGCTTTGAAAAATTTTTAAGGTTAAGTTGGGAGTAAAATTAGTATAATATATTAAATGAATTTGCGTATTTTAAACTCGGGGTCACCATTTTAATCGTTGATTAATGTATATGGAATAACCAGCGATTAATTTAATACTCCCTATATTATAGGGCATGTATCATTTGAAAAGAAAATAATTGTATAGCAATAATAATCCTTGGATTCTAAATAATGTGAAGCATTTTACTATGATTGTATCTGGATGTGAATATGTAATGTGAAATAAAATAGAATACTTTTTGTACTTACATTGGTTTTATTAAAATACAATACGATGCAACAATTATTACATTATAAAATTTGTTAAGAAGAAATATTAAATATTACAATTAGTATGACTGCTAAGATGGAACTGAACTCCGTTCAGTATTTGCTAAATGTTTCAATGCGACACAACCCCCTATCGGACGAAACTACAATCAAAAAACTATCTATTCCTACTCTCAATAGATGTCGGTGGCTGTACCATTTTTTTGCATTCTGTCAAACATTTAAATTGAATTATATTGAACCCCCACATTAGTTACTCTCAGCACTTCAATAAGTTGTCACAAGTGGACTAGCTACAGGATATAATAAACATCATACACAGTGGAAGTATCAGAATATTTTATATAAATAGAAAGAAACACCTAACAACAATATCAAAATAATAAATACATTACTTAGCACCTCAGCATTGTAGATGATGATAAAAACAATAATAACTAAAAACTAATTACCTACTCTTATACTGAGTCACTACGCTTAATGAGATGATTGTACATGAGAAACAATAGAGCAATAAAAATCTACTCCAAAAAACCAATGTGTTAACAATACAAACCCACACGCAAACTAGAGAAATATTACACACATACGGCTGTATTAATAAATAGCCTTGATTGCATCCTGCGTTTTATTTAGCTAAATTTTAATGAGAGTGCAAATGTCTTAATAAGAGTCTGTGAGAATAATCAAATATTATTTTTTCCACAATACTTTTGTCTAGTACCTCTTTATAAAGTGATTGTTAGAATTACTTGCCTCTCTACAGGATTGAAAAAACTTTTTGAAAATTATTACAGTTTTCTCAATCGGAAATAACACTAGGGACACAAAATATCAGTCACCAAAAATTTTCTATACTAAATGCTACATTTGTATTGATGTCATAAATATGTTATAAATTATATACTAGGTTGTTTGGAAGACATTGTGCCTTTGTGATAAATTCAACTTCTGTATATTAATTGTATTTAACTGGAAAACTCCCTTATATCTTTTTAAATAAAAAAAATATATTTGCACATAAAATTGCTTATTTATAATCAATATAAGTACAGAAATAATAAACAAATAAATAGAATCTCAACACATATATTTCACAAGTAATGTAATTATGCACTTATTAAGTAAATGTTTTGAAGATTACTATACTTAATAACACTGTTTAATAAATCCACTATGAATTTTTATATTGATAAAATGTTTTCGGCTACAAGGTGGTTACCGTCAGTAGCAAACAATTATACTTGTTTTACAAAAACAAACAAGTATTGGTTTGTTACTGAAGATGATTACATTGTAGTCGATAAGAATTTATCAATAAACAAATTGTTTGTAGATTTAAACAGTATTTTTAATTGTAACAATCTTTAATGATGAATTTCCACAAAGTTACACTACAAAATATAGAATGTTGTACACATTGTTTTTTTATTACAGAAGTATTATCAAAACTAAAAAACTAAACAAGAAAAATTGTAATATTTTGATTGATAACGAGCGACGACACGGGATCAGAGAACTATTTATGGGTTGTCAGTTTACATTTGTAAACAATATGTTGATAATAATAAATCATTTAGCATTTACACGCTGAATGCCTGCTTAGAAAATTGGGTGTAATAAGATAAAAACAATAGACCTAATTCAAATTAACATTAAGTGTACAATATATGTACACTACTCCGAACTTGTACAAGACGGCTTTAAACACAATTGGTTTAAATAAAAAACACAATTGGTTCTAGTTTTACTTTATATTTAAAATAAAACTAAAACCAATTGTGTTTTCTTACATATATAAACATGGAGTTTAACATCAACTCCATTAATCAATAAAACTTGTTCAATAAATTATCATCTTATGTAAACTACTACTACTACTATACCATCACGGCATATCCCACAAGTGGGGTAGCCAGCAGATCAGCTGTATGTAAACCTAAGTTCATTTATAAAAAAAAAATGTCTGTATTCAACAACAGATAATATTAATGATGTACCTGAGAAGAACTGAATATTTTTATTAAACATAATAATTCTGTAAATAAATCCCATCTTCTTATCAATAAACATGAACCAAATTAGATTAAAAAAAACAACCATAATTGATTTTGACATTTTTGACCTAATAGACCATTAAAGGTCACGTGGTCTTGTCTATGGATTTGCTTTTGCTTGGGGGGCAAACAGTCAGATTGCGCAAATCATCCTTTTAGGATGTTATGCCATAAGAGAAAAAAAAGAAAGTCAGACGACAAAATAATAACAAAATCGACACTTGACAGTTTTTTTGATTATTAGTATTCATTAGGCGTTCCACCTAATATTACACTGTAATCGTCTGTTGTGTTGGGATGCCTGATGCCCTCAATGATTTTTCTGTGACGTCATCCTTTAATGGCCTATTGGTGATTGATAGCTCTTTTTCCTAATTTGATCTATATATATTAATTATTTACACATCTACTATTGTCTTATTAAGAACGCTGGATAAGAACCTAAAATTCTATTAATTAATACGGTTAGAAGTTTTTTGTGAAAATTTAAAGAGGCTTTTTCATTTTTATAGAACCAGTGGTTAATGTTTTAGTGCTATAGAGTGTAATGCAAAAGTATCAAAATATTACTGTACAGTTATTTAGATAAATTTGAGTTTCTAAATAAAATATGAACAATTCGTTATAAACCATTTTTATACACATCAATACAACTGATACAAGTATTCTGCTGATATTCGTGTTAACCCAGATTATAGTATTTTTACTGTACATAAACACAGCAGTTTATTCACACTTGATTAAAACAATAACATTTTATCAACAAAATTAAAAACCACCCATAATTTCTAAAAAATAAAATATGTATTACAAATAACATTATATTATGTGAATAATGAGATAACCTTATTAAGATAGTCCTCACCTCTTTACTGGAATTCATCAACAAACCTCCATTCTCTGATACATATTGACTTAGAGGCTGTGATTCATTATCAACATTGCTGGATTCCTCCGCTGATGTCACCTTGCAGCCGATATTTGCAATTAAAATTAAATAAAAACAATGATACCACGAGAATCTCTTCATTTCCGCGACGTAATAAATCACTTACTAAGAATAAACATTAATAATAAGAACAACACCAACAGCACAGATACACCGCAACACAAACTTTATTTTTTAACTTTCTATTCAACTGTGGGTTGTTTGTATACTTTTTATGAGATTTCACAATGCAATGTACGGTCTATAACAATTTGTGTAATGTATGATTCAGCATTGCTAAATATAAACCACAAACGGCATGTTATAACAATATGCGTTTCCTCTCCCCACTGCACAATGTATTCACTATTCACAGCGTTGTACTATCGTATTATATTGTAAGAGGCGATGCCGCATTAGTATGTTATAAATATGTTGCGTTGAGCAAATCTTATTGGCAAAGATGTAAACAACAATGACACGTGAAATGACATTTGACTTGACGTTAGAATTCGCCAATGTTGCCAGGTGAAATAAATAATTTATACTATACTAAAAATTACGATACCAAAATATTATTCCACTTACTTTACTTTTTGTGTGGCTTCGGCTTGTATTAATTTTCTCAAAAAATTACCGCGTTCAATAGTTATTCCACATTATATCCCTGGTTCCCGTCCAGAAGATGAGATATGTAGAACGGGCGGTCTGAAAGCATCGTACAAATGCCATGCACCCCCTTTAGGGTCGATCTATGGATGTGCATCCAGTCTCCCTTATACTTTCTTCCTGAACACTCCTCCTCAAGATGTTTGCGACTGAGCCTCACAGTCGCATTCTGGAGACCCCCTCTTACCCTATTTCCACATTAGGTTAATCCACTTCTTGAAAAATACTATAAGTATTATACCATTACGGGATTTCCCACTTGCAGGGTAGCCAGCGGACTCTGCATGCACCAGACATAAAAGTTAACTTCATGAAAACTCATAGAAAATAAATTATTTTCTGCCTCACTGTACCTTTTTATACTCAATAATAAATAAATAAGAAATACTCAAGTAATTCGTTTTCCATTTATGGCTGGTTTCAATAATCTATCTATCCGCTAGTGTCTATTGAAATCTATTGTGTAATATATTTTACTCAATAGATTTCAATCGACAGTCACGGATAGATAGGTTATTGAACTACTACTACTACTACTATACCATCACGGCATATCCCACAAGTGGGGTAGCCAGCAGATCAGCTGCACGTAAGAAACATGCAAACTGTCCTCTTCGTGCCAATATAAAATCAAGACATTCAGGATGGGTGGCAAGCCTCATCGCTGAATTTAAGATGTAAAATGTCTTATTTTTTTCGAACACCTGCCTTTTACAGGACACTCGAAAACTTACGCAGAAGAGTGGGAGACCAATTCTTTACCGGGTGCTCCACAGGTTATTGAAACCGGCAATTAATCAACTTTCTTCTTAAAAAAATCATATTTTTATGGTAGACTATCTTCTGTGGCATATGTAGTGGCGTAGTAATAAAAAAAATATAAAAAAATGGTAATTCATAGTCCAATACAAGAATCTCAGAATTTCAATTGTGAAGTGCAAGGTCTGCATCTGGTTGATCAATTCCACCTTTGTGACAGGAACATATTTTTTACTTGTACTTTAGTTGAAATAAAACCTTGATTTATCTTAGAAAATAATAATAGCTGACTACCAGTACCATAAAAAAAAATATTTGCGGAAATTTTTAACACCTGTGTATACAATAGGAAAACCACTCAATAGATTAATTAATATGTAAGCTTAATTTTATTATATTCTCATAAAATATTATGGTATTTCTACATGTACATACTTTGAATATTAATATTTGATGATTGAATGATTTCATTTGTGATTCTTATTAAATTAGTGGATGTTAAACAATGAAGTAATAATGCCATGATTTTATATTGGGAAATAAGCTTTAGGCTACATAATAAACACTATTTTACAGCCTATAATAGAGCCAATAAGCTGAATGGTATAATAATAGTTATAATCACCATCATAATGCAGATGGAGTGACATATTAATAAAAAGAAAGATATCGTCGCTCGGCGTTCAATACTGCGAATCCGACAATTCAGGTGAAATTTTTTTTTTAAATATTGGCACAAAATGTTAAAATACGCAATTTTATATTCAAAACATTTCCCAAACTGCTAGAATATGCATTGGGATGACGTTGTAACTTATATTCAGTTTTTTCGGCCTCCTGTAAAATTTTGTATTGAATGCCGAGCGAGGATATGTAGAATGTATCAAATTACGATTTATGAACTTTGTGCTGCTTATGTAATTACATAGTACTTTACCTGAAAAATTATGATTCGTCTAATGTTGGTGAACTCAGTGCTGTAGCATAAAATAACACCACACCCAACCCAAGCCACAATCAGTCAAACGTAAAAATTTGATATTCAGAGTGTGTGCAAAAAAGTGTAAATAGTGAATTTTGTGCTTAAAAAATCAACTCCGCCAGATTCTTATTATCCAGATAAAATACTACATATCTACGTAAAAATAATTCAAAAAATGATATTTAGGCACCTCCTGTAGATCTGGAAAAGATCCTAATAAAATATTTATGTGACAGTAAAATGCATGAATAATTATGTAAAATGATGAAACTTTGTTTCTGCGCACTCAAGGGAAACCTTACTATAGGCCTAACGTAAGTTTTGAATTGTTTATTTATGAAATAGCAATATACAAAAAAATCAAATATAAAATATTTGTCATTCTCAAGACAATTTTTTTTTTATTGAAATATTTTCATAAAGTAAAAACTCAACATATGGGTTTAAAATTCTATAAAACTAATAGTAAAATATTCCTTAGACATTTGACACACCAGAATGCAGATCTTTTAGGTTCTTTTTTTCAAAAAAATGTGTAAGTCACAGTAAGAAAGTCTGATGTCCACTATATTCATGATGATTGCAATCTTTAGCGATGACAAACTGACTTTGAAGATGAAAAATGCCAATCAATCCAAAAGTCTCCATTTTATAACACGGAGAACACTTTTTGCCAGTTATTACATCAGCAGTGTGTTCATAAAACCTTTCATGTGCATTTATCATAATTTTGCAGGAGATAAAATAAAACTGTTTTGGTGGATGACATTTTCTATGTGAAAGGTGTCTTAGAAATTCTAAAATATATCAAATTTCAAGACATGATTCGAAAAATATCATTAATTTTAAGTGCTTGTGAATTTCATGGATCCACAGACGATATGCGACAATGCAACTGAATGAAAATGTTTTTTTAGTTTACAATGGAGTCGAGAAAATCAAATGAGTGATTACAATGATGAGAAAAAAAAACATGTGACAATTTGTGAAAAATATAATTTAAATCATTTTTAAAATTAAAATATATAATAATAATATAAACACAGTAGTTATGCAAAGCTTAAAAAATATTTTAAATTTAATAATAATAATAAAACACACAATGAAATTGTAATGTCCTTTTTAAAGCCAATTTAAAATAGCTACATACAGTAATAAAAATAATAAATAATAATAAAACCTTAAACAAAAGAGAAATTATTAATTAAAATATATTTTACAAATGTTATACAATATTAATTATCTTTACCATTATTATAATCTATGCAAATAAAACAAATAATCACAAAGTATTTATTTTTTAATTTTTACGTAACAATATTTGTTCTACGAGAGTTATCCGATGGATTCTATCCACAAAAAGGATAGCTCTTGTCGTAAAATTTATCCATACACAATTTAATGAAAGTATGTCTATTATGATCAAGAGAATATTTAATTTTATGATCATAATCCATGTTGCAAGTTGTTCACAAGGATAAATTTATTCTATGGAATAAATCACACAACTTTGATACCTAAATATAATAAAAATGAATGAATATTGATATAAAGGCAGAATTTAATATTAAATTTCAAACATTTTGTTGAAATTCAATGGAATAAAAAGTGTTTTTAAATAGTTTATTCTCATTCAAAGCAAAAATTCATAGAATAAACTTTTTATTCAAAGTTGAATTTATTAACTATTTACTTTCCTGAGAATAAATTTAAACATGATGACAACTTACATGATTTTGAATAAATATGATTTCTTAATTATTTTTTCCCTTTTATTTCCGGAAATACAGAATTTTGATAATTTATATTTCTATCTTTTGGTAAAAAAAGTTAATGAAAAGAAATGTATTGTGACATATTTATTGAATACAATAATTAAGATGCTCATAAAAAATGTTCAATATGAAAGTTACTCGACCACTATTATGAAAAATAATATAAACTAAAGATATGTACAATACAACATGTAATAATACGACATTATCCAACTATATAAATGAGTTACAAGAGATTATCTTAGTGTATTAGTATGGTGATTTATCAATAGACAATAATAACTTATTTGTCAAATTCCATGGAATAAACAATCGGATAAATTTTATCCAAAGAATAAATAGTACAATATTAAAAAAAACACAGTAATACAATTATGTATTGAATCGTTTTCCTTTTATATTTTTCAATAATTTAAAATAATCAATTAATCTATGAAAAATTCCAATTGTTCTCTCCACCTGTCACATTTTATCTACGAAACATTTGACTATTTTATTTCATTCGAAATTCTTATTTTGTTTCTCCATTTTAAGGCAAACCATCCAAATTCGAGTGAATTATGTTGTGTTTCATTTCCAACACTCAAAAAATGTTGATATATATTTTTTTATAGAACATAAACATCATTCATTCAATTGTTTTAATAAAACATGATCATATTAGATGACTTTTCCTTTACTCCATAGGTAAAATTATTCTTTTATATTATTACTTATCGATTAATTTAATTTATTCCACGGAATGACAAAGAGTGAGTTGTGATATATATATATATATTCTAATGATTACAGATTCTGTACAGATATATGTATATATATATTTGCTTATTATTTTCTTGTCATTAGGTGGATTCACCAATAATATTTATTTATTATTATTCTTAATAATAATAAAATAAACAAATTGAAAATATAACACAATATTCATTATTATTATAACAATCATGGGGTATTTATTTATTTATTTATTTTCACTATTATTATTTGTGGTGATGAGGCAGAATATTATCATAGCAGTTGTAGTTATCATCATGTTAACATTAATAATACATACATAGAAGTAATCAATCATAATAATAATAAACAGTTGAATGAGATTAATTTAAATTTATATTCACTATTATTATTTGTGGTGCTGAGGCAGAATATTATCATAGCAGTTGTAGTTATCATCATGTTAACATTAATAATACATACATAGAAGTAATCAATCATAATAATAATAAACAGTTGAATGAGATTAATTTAAATTTATTTACATGAAAAATTATTATTAGTAGTGGTTTGTTTAGTATTATTTTATTACGCTTCCTATGATTCTGAAACGGTAGAAAATTTAGATCAGTTTGAAGCGATCTTATTTGTTTAGGGGCAAGTGAGCGTGTTATTTAAATATTGTACATTTTTAAAGGATAATAATTATTTATTCTTTTTATAATACATAGTAGTCCTATCAAATCCAATCACAATCTTATTTTATTAATTTACAGATTCTTATAAACAATAAATGCAACATCTATTAATAATATACACAGACATTCTCACCTAAGATGAAATAAAGACTCATTCAAACCGCCTTCGACACATTCAACATTTTCTTAGACAAATTCAATTATAGAAGTAATATTTTTTTCAAATTGTATTTATATTTATAAAAATTCTATTTTTTATGTCAGTGTTAACATTTATTCTCATGATTAACTATACTACAACAATAGAAACAAAAAAAATCAAGTGTTGTTCAATCAATAATTAAAGATTTGTAAAACTATAGCGACTGCCATTTTGTTTTCAAAGTAGAATTGACAAAAATAAATTTTATTGGTAAAACAAACCCCTTTATTATATAAATTATACTTTTTTTCATTTGAATATACAAAATATCACATTAAAAAAATGTATAAACACGTGCTATTATTAATTAAAAAAAAAACATTGATTTCTTGTACCTCAATTAAATAATATTGATAATAATAAAGTATCTATTATTTGTTTCTATGAATAGAATTTACTGTGGCCATTTCTACAACGAAAAACAACAGCATATTATTTGTAAATAAAAGATTGATGTAACATATTAAGAGAGTTTATTATTTTTTAAATTATTTTACAGAATAGTATCACAATAAAATTACGATGCATCATGTTCTAAAATAACAAAAGATAAGCAATACAACAAAATCATTCAATCATATTTCTATAAACACTGTGTTGTTACAGAGGGAATCACTGAAGTTAAAATTTCCTAAAAGAGCAATGCTATTTTACTTAAATAACATAATATAACAGTGAATGACGTCTCTAAAATGTAATATTATAGTAAATGACGTCTCTAAAATGTAATATTATAGTAAACGATGTCTCAAAAATGTAATATTATAGTAAATGACGTTTCTAAAATGTAATACTTTGAAAAATCAAGATTCATGATATTAACACCGACAAAATTTAATCTATAAGTATGTAATATTACAGTAAACCACATTACTGAAATGTGATATAACAGTAAATGACATCACAAAAATGTAACGTTACAGTAAACGTAACTTAAACACAATATTACAGTGAATAACGTCAATGAAATGTAGTACAGCGATAAATTACTAAAATGTTTGAACCGGATAATAACTATTTATGTACTTTTAGGAAATTGCTACTTTTAGGAAACTCTAACTTCATTTAACACACTGCAAATGTAGAATAAACACAAAAATTATAATGCGTTATTTGTTTTTGATATACATACATTTAATTGTCAGCAAAATATTTATCAAGTGTGATGTAACTATTACGTTTGAATAGTACATTATTACCAGAAGACAAGACATGTAACAAAAATCTATGTACAATTGTGCTGCTAAATTCAAAAACTAATCAGATTTCATATTTTTATTTCAATACATATATAAACTATGCACTGGGTGACTTACAAATAAACTATATTAAATTTTAATATTACTTATATGATTGTTTCTTGGTGGACACTGTACAGAAAGGATTCAAATGAGAGAAAAACAAAGTAATAAAAAAAACAAATCTAAAACGACTGTTAAGAAAAATTACAAATTTGTATAACGGGTAATGGGTTAGTTGGAAGATATCGCGCTTCTGCGATAAACTCGCCCATTGCACAAATTTATTTGTCTGGTTCTGCAATGTTTGTGTTTCAATAATGTTTGTTTTTTTGTGCAATAAAGATTTTTTATTATTATTATTATTATTATAACAAATTCTTTTACGAATCCAAAAAATATTGATACGAAATAAATTGCAGTCGAGCATGTTTGGATCACATTTGGCAAGAATTCCACTGCCTCGATTCTGTTTCGCAAACTAATAGTTTATGTACATAAAAGACAATCGCGACTAATGGAATTTTCGACAAATTCCAAAGCAACTAGCTCAACATTGAGATGTTAAATAAAAATATGATTAATAATCAAATTGACTGGCAATCGAGAGTTGAAATACAAAAACCTTCAAAGATTTCGTGTCCGCTTATGTAAAACATTGTGCCTCAAGTCGAAGAATAAAAATATCAATATTAATCAATTAACTTGTGTTTATTTTCCATTTGAAAATAATTATCATTTCAATGGTGTATCACAAATATTTTGAAAGTTTCGTAAAAGAATTTTTCCGGAAGAAATAGTAAAACATTTACATCATGGAAATATGTAAACTTGAGCGTGATAATAGTAGGAAGTATAAATATTTCAGTTTTGTATATTTTTGTAGTGAAATAAATCTATGATTTGGTGAAAAACTATTTTTTTGTTAAAGTTAAATTAACAATTACAATAAGACAAAACAAATTAAATTCAAATTGTGATGGTAACAAAGAAAAGAAACTATGAAAATAAATGCAGAAATGGTATTCACTATTCTAAATCTGATGTCGCAATTAAGGAGTGCGGATATGGTGAGATGAATTTGACATCTTTGAACGATTAACAGAATAGAAATGACACATTCTTGATCATTGTGAAACACGCAAGATACATCACTTATTGAATGTTTTATAAATTTTAAAATAATGAAATTAGTTCACAAATGTAGAAAGTTCTATTCTATTTCCTGTTCCGTGATTTTAATGCGGTGGTAGTAAAGTTTCGGACTTTTAATGGAAAAGTTTTGGGATCCACTGCCGATCTATTCAACCTTCAGGAGACAAGCACATCCAAATTAATATTTTACGATATTGAGGAATTAATCATTAAATGAGAGTCCATAAAATAATGGTAGGGATTCAGATTTTGAATTGAGAGACCCCTGATTCCATTCCCCCTGACTTATTTACTACATATTCACGATACAATCATTTGCTTACTCGGAGGTTGTTTTGTATCTGGATTTATTCCAAATCCAAATTCATCACAAAATTAATATCATATACAATAAATGGTGCATCTTTGCGAACAGGAATATTGACAACAATTAATAAAATAAAAAAACATTACGATTAGGAAACATTGCAATCCCATGACGATAATAAGAATAAATATAAAAATAGTTAATATAGCTATCATGAGACAAATGACAATCATTAATAATAATAATAAAACAAAAGAACCACAAACATCTGGAAGTAAACATCCCAATAATATACAGCAATAATAATATATAATATACATACATACACACACACTGCCACGCTCGACACCACACATACACACAGAAACATACGCACGTACATAACAAACGATGTGTTAATACATAATAATAGTAATAGTTTATACATCATAACATATGAGACCAAACACAAACTGCAACAAATGGTGCATTATTAAAAATAATGTTTAAATCTACAGAGGATATATATTGACAAACATTCATATATACAAACAGACACAAATATATATATAAGTTACGAAATCATTTTTTACAATCAATTGAAGATTTTAATGAAAAAGTTTTCTTTTCTAAGTGCACACATTGATTAAAGAAAAACATCTTCTTACGCAATACAATTGTAAATATTTATCGCAGTCTGCGTTTGGTCGCGTACAATATGCATCTATCGTAATAAAAAATATATAAATAATAAATTGAAAATATTTACAAAAAAAGTTGAGAGGGGGCAGGCAGTTGAGGGGTACGAGAGAAGAGCAGAGGGGGCAGTTAACATTATCATGGCTCACATCCGAGTGATTTTTAACTATAAATATTTATTTATTTTTAATAATAATATTATTCAATGAATTACTTTAATTATACATACATATATACGACATTATATATTTATTTATTTAATATTCAATGTATTTTTTGATAGATAATTATTACATTATATTATATTAATAGTAGTAGTAGTAATAGTAGTATTAATAATAGCTATTTACA
Organism: Athripsodes cinereus; assembly: GCA_947579605.1. NCBI lineage: Eukaryota > Metazoa > Arthropoda > Insecta > Trichoptera > Leptoceridae > Athripsodes > Athripsodes cinereus. The sequence goes on from OX388321.1 coordinate 3,517,876, forward strand.
CAATTTTTATTTATTTATTTATTCTTCATCATACTTTAAATTAATAATATATAATATTTACTACTAACATAATATTTTTACGTTACTATCATAGTGATTCGGTTATTATTATCAAAAATGCAAAACCAACAAAAGAATGACAATACAAAACAAATAAATACAGCCATGTCTTTAGAAAGTGACAAACAGACAAAGTTTTGAGAAAAATCGAGTTATTCGTGATTTTTTTAACTTAGGGTGAGACATTGCTCAGAAAATAATTGTCAAATTGACAATTGAAAATAAAAATTACATTATTTAGCAAAGTTATTATTATTTTCACAATGAATCATAGTTTGAGGTTACGCGTACGAATTCAACACCAAGTCTTATTGGGGACAATTACCAAATAAGATGATAATGTCTTCTCTAAGCCTTATGTGAAAGTTTTAAGCGTTGTATTACAAAAATTACGATGTTATAAAACATGAAAAAAGAGACGTTAACTTTTAGTCATACAGATTTGACGACTTAGTATCACAGAAACTTTAATGCCTTTATTAAAAAAAAACTATGTATATCTAGAGACATTCTCAATAGATGAGAAGTCGAATGGAGGGTGTTATTTTCCCTCTTTTTAGCGTTATAAATCTATCTATAGAGAATATACATTTATCAACCAATATTATAGATTTTACATCGGTAAATATCGGTAATGACAAAAGTAATAAAACATTTTTAATTGAATACAACATAGTTTTCGAAACTGACTTCGGAAAATTTAGTACACCTTTCAAGAACATGGCATAATTTTTACAAACGTAACAATTCCTCTGCAAGATAAATATTTTTATTTAAGCCATTCAAATGAAATTTTTGTTTCACAATCAGGGAATAATAAATAGACTGACGATTATTGCAATAAATCAATCAAAACAACTTCACTTACAAAGATACTTTGCAACATGTGCGATTCTGACACACCAGAAAAACTCTGATATCAACGAGACAACAGCCAACTGCGTGACTATCGTATTATCAAACATATTAATTTTACCAATTCGTTTTCTCGATTCAAAATCAAGTGACAAATACAAAAATATTTATGCATCAAAGAGAGGAATACAAAATCAGAATTTTATTCCACACATAATATATTTACACCATCGCGACAATGTACAAAACAGTGAGGCAAATATTTCAAACCTGGTACTTTTTTTTTCGTATTTCGTATCTCGTAGGCATTGATTTCTTTACAATAAATAATATGGCATAGTACAAAAGTAAAGACAGACAACAGCTAAGTTAGATTAATATTACTAGATACGATAGGGGTACTATATAACACCATATATATACATTCAATTCTAAGACATATAGCGATGCTAAGGATGTATTCATATTTACACATATAGACTGCAAACACGTTGCCAAGGAAGCCAATATCAAGACACTTCTATCTCACGATAAACCTCTATTATACTTTGTACAGTTTGGTATACATTATTCCGTGTATTCTGTTCAATATATCGATGATAAAATCACGTCATATAATGACAAAACAACGTCCATATGTTGACAATATATAGATAGATATATGTAGAAAATGCACACTGATGTAGCGCATAGAGGCCTACCTAAACAAAAGACACCTATAATAGTAGTGGTAGACTTCATTTGTTTACGAGATTTTTAGAAATACAATCTCAATAATATCTAAGTAACTGTTAGCCATTCCTAACCAATGTGTTACGTACACACAAACAAAACACAATCTAAAATACCATTGCAATATTTGAGCTATAGTTCTGATATGAAGTTAGCTATATTGACATTTGGCCATAACATTTACAGTTGGCAGACTGTGGCTAACTTCACAGGAGAATTTTAACTGGTTAAATTTGCTTCAGTACTTCCTTTTGAAATAAAAAATAATGAGTGTAAATCATAAATTTGATAAAATAAGAAATTCAAACTACTTTTGATTTTAAATTTCTTCATAAATAAAAAAACTGCAAAGTCTTAGAACAGAATAAATTATATGGTAGTTTTAAGATTTTGATGTAAAAATTTCATCAACGCTGTCACGAATGCACAATATGAACGATAAAACTACAGCAAAAGATTCATTACTCACACATAATTATACGATATTTTATAATATCTCAAGAACTGGAGTGTGTGTGCGGGCGATTTAAACGACGATATAGATTATTAAAAAATACAAAACAACAACACTGTTCCACGCTGCGATTTCACAAAATACAATAATAATAAGTATAATAATATAAACTATTCAGTACAGTTCAATATCACAACACCAATACGCACATCCATGGGATAACGAGAAGAATCAAGATACGTTGTCGATATCAACAGCCATATTTTAAAAAAACATAAGTATATTATCTTTCATACATTTCGTATGGAATATATGTTTTTTATTTAATATATGGTTATCAATATTGTCTAAAATAATAATATTGTCGCAAGATCAAAATGGAACAAAAATCTTGCCAAATTTAGACATGTAGGAAAACAAATACTAATTACCACATTACAATGTTATTTACTATTTATTTTTGTTAAATATTTTCATGCTTTGAATATAAAATTTTAATATTTATGAGAACAATTTGAGTAAATAATGTTTTCAGTGTTGAAAAAGCAATTTATTGTGTCAAAAATTTGGCAAATTTAAATGCTCATTGTAAAATGCAACTCCCAATATTGAATCATTAATTTCATAATCGGAAACGGAAATATTAACAATTTCATTTACGCAAACAATTAAGATAAAGATACAAAAATAATAATGAGCAATTAAAAAAATCAGTACTAAATTATTCACGCACATTTTATATCTGCACAGATTAAATTCAAACATAATAACTATAAATTCCATTCTTTAGAAGAAACAAACCGTTTATTAATAGATGTGGATGGAAAAACCACACTGAGATAAAACACACATGACATTTTTAGTCTGATCAGTGATTGATCAAAGCGGGGATGCCAGTCTGTAAAGGATCTACAATGCAAATGTGGCGGAATTCAGAACGACGGCCACTTACTAATAATATACCCACTAATGGGACACGGTTATAGTGAATAAGACCTGATTCTAGGAAATCACAAGGCGATATCTGTCATCACCCGCACGAGTGGAAAAGTTTAAGCTAGACAGTGAGTAAGTGGTTGATCGCTTACTTAATTCCATTCACATATATATTACGCACCAAAATCATAATGACGGAAATGCTTTAAAATTAAAGCAACAAAATTCTCACATACACTGAATGATGTAGCAAAAATATAACAATACAATATTAACATAATAAGTAATATAAATTATCTTCTTTATTCGTTTTCCCAAAGCAGAGTGAGCGAATTCAATACACCAACTACACTCCTAAACTCACCGTACTGAATTACATACAATTTTAATAGTAGAATGTACACATCTCGTAATAAATATCTTTATACAAAAACGTTGACGCGTGACCAACCAGCCAAATTACAAATAATTATTAATATTCTAACGTTGTATTACAAATTTGTATTTTTAAATGTTCCTATGATGTCCTTTCATTATTGTTAAGAGTATAAAATTTCATTTTTAAGATTAAACCTATAATGACGATAGATAGTAAAGAAAAAAAGGAACGTTTTAAGCATTCTCAAAATAAGTTACTGGAAAAATGGAAAAGATGTACAGTCAAATTTTATCGGCGGATGTACATTATGCAGATCTTCATTTTTGGAGAGAGGAAGAATTGCGTGGCCACTCTAGACACAGTATGAATTATTAAGTGGTCAGAGAAATGGAAAAATATGTCCGTTTTCATGTGAGATTAAGTGGTGGAAAAGTTATGAGGAGAATTAAGTAGAATATGGATAAGTATAAAAAATGAGAAGATAAATTTTGTATGGCCATTTTGATAAAACATTTGTTCTGCTTGGCAGATGATAGAAAAGTGTATGGCATCGGGAACAGTTACAGGAATTTGGAACATACATACATCTGAAGATAAAATTGACTGCCATCTCCGATAATATTCTTGTGATGGATAGAAAAGCTTCTGGAAGGGGTATGCATACAAATTGGGAACATAAACACTTCTAAACTTTTCCAGTATTATCTGATTGGATTATAAATATAAAAGAGTTAGTAGTAGTAGTAGTAGTAGTAGTAGAAATAGAATTGGTGCTATATATAAATATTTATATAAATTTAATTATAATATTATTATCATTAATAACAAACGTCCTTTATTTTCTACAATTACTAGGATATCATCATCATCTTTATAATTATTATTATTATCATAGTACCTAAACAATGTAGTAGTAATAATACACAACTATTCACACAAACTAATAATTATATTTTATATATATATATGTTTTATATGAATTCATTATCATCAATCGTACACTGAATAATTATATATATGTATATACCTAACTTCAAATATCAAATCAAAGATGTGTACATGTACTTAATAACATATGTAGAAACAGTACCATTATTTCTTATTTTATAAATAGATTCTTTATAATTTTAATTTTTTATATACCAAAACGACAATAGGTTGCGACAATATTAAAACAAGAAAAAAAAGAGAAAAAGAAACTCTAAAAAAAAAACAAAATTGTTTGCGAGTTGTGCGAGAATATAAATAATGGCGAAAGTGACTGTGAAAAAAAATGAGATAAGAAATCAAATGTATAAAATTGTACACACAAAAAAATGAAAAGTATTTTTCTCTGTATCAAAACATTGATAGTTTCCGAGACGCAGTGAAGACAACTATAATTGTGAGATTTTATCAGAAAGTTTCAATTTCCTTATGAATCCACCGCTACATTAATAAAATATAAAAAAATGTAGAAACCTTCTTACGAATGAAACTACATGACAAAATCTCGTTATTACGTGTCATCGATCGCAGCTCTAAAGGGGGGGTTTGAATACTGGCCCGTGGTAAAGAAAATGATAATCAAATTGAAGACACAAATGGACCAAGGTGTTACGATACACATTTTTTCAAATATTTACTTTTTAACACTAAAATAACACACAAAAGTAGCAGAACTCAGTGTTTGACCGTAAATGAAAGATGAAATAATTATGATTCATTTTCGTCAAAACTTTTATCTCGTGAGATATCTCACGCATATAAAACATGCCACCCATTCCTAACGTACACACAGCAGTTAGTCTACTGGCTACCCCACACGTGGGAGAAGTATTGATGGTAATGAATACATTAGAGAGATATCTGAATACTTTGTTTATGCCACATAACATCTTAATCAATATTCGTGTCTTCGACAAATAATAATTAATTATGACCGCGTGATGGTCTTCTAGAGTTGGGATTGTCTAATAAGTTGAGTTGTTGCTACTACTAGTGCTAATGACACGGTGTGACGACGGGTAGTGGCGGCGGCGCTATTACGACGACGATTCCATCAGTTGACCATGAGGGTGTGGGACTCCATGGGGGCGGCCGAGTCGTACAGGGTGTCCGTGTCTTGTGTAGGCTCACCCTGCAGCTGGCACTGGTTGGACAATGTGCCCGCACCGCAATCACAGAAGAATCTGCAAACACAATACAAATATGATGTAATCTACAGGAATTAAAACACGCACTTGCACTGACGCAGTCTTAATTTGAATAAAGAGATGTATACTCGGAATACTTGAAGGCGTTTTCTTGGAAATTAGGTTGTGGACAAGTGAAACAAGTTGCATCCTACATTAGCTGTTGCTAAAAATAGTAATTCATTCAAAAACAGACGATTGTGATATCTAAATGTCTAGATATCAAACACAACTCTAGAATCAAGCTATTGACCACCTCAAAAAATTTTCATCCTTAATTTCACTTATTCAATTTGTCTCTGTAATTTGATAAACAATATTCTATGTAATTTGTATGTGATCACCTGTCATGTCTTATAAACTCAACATCGTGTCCCGCATGACACGTCTTGATACAGTTGACACAAATGGCATTACGGTCTGTGGTGTTGCACGTTTGGCACCTGTAGAAGTCATGCATTGGAAAAGAGGTATACGAAGATATCTTGTAGAGACACTGTCCTCCTCCTACTGCCTTCTCCACAGCGTCCTGGTTAGAGAATATCTTGTTGCCTCGTACCATAGGAGACACTCCAGATGCCAAACAAAGACCTGCAACACAAACAAATAATAGTAAAATATTCAATTCAATTCAGGTAAGTCGGAGAGATCAAAAAAATTCTAAATACTCAACCTAAGATTAAAAAAAAATAATCAACAAAAACTGGCACTCTCAAACCTCTCCACCTTGAAATTTATTTAATACAATGAAATGAAAATGTTGTCCTTTGACAAAACATGCAGAAAGATAATTCAATTCCATAACAAATCTAATGAGATATACTGTCATATAAACTGTAATATCTCTGTAAAAAAATAAGATATGTATATTTTTAAAGCCTAAAACACACCTAAACTATTGGGACATGTACAGTGTATGATCTTATGTCCGGCTCATCTAATGAAGTTGTTTATAGTTAGTACAAATTACCGGATTAGTTTGAAGAGATCGCTATCTATCGATAAACTCACCCTCTGTACATTGAATTGCATAACTGATAATTTTATGAAACTTTATGATGATTGATATCACAACCAAATTTAAAGTAAAAAAATAAAAACAAATATATTTGTCTTTGAAAACTGATTAAAACTAAAATATTATTAACATGTATTTATAATAAACGAAAGATAAAACATTTTCTTACCGCCAAATCTATTATTAAATATCTGATTATGTTCTAATGTGGCTGTAGCATTGTTAGTAATCTCTACGCCTGCAGCCAATCCATCAAATATCCTATTGCGCCTCAGGACAGGGTGACTCTGTGTGGATATTAACACACCCGCCTGTGCATTGCGGAATATATCATTCTCTTCAAGAACACCCTAGAAAAAATACATAATAACTAAATTTAGCTATGTACCAAGATTAGTCACAAATAAAACATCATCACCCAGCTCCATAAGTCAACAACTTGCAATTTTAATATAACTTGAGATACGGCACGTCAAAGTTATGGGGCACTATATGACAGTCAAACAAATAGCAATACACCTTCTTATAAACATAATAATTTACTAAAAGAGATACGCAACACAGATACAGGTCTATTACTTGACAACATGTAAGAAGTGTGGCGATGGTATTTAAATAGATATGATGTACATTTCATTACATACCTTCCCTCCATTAAATATACATATGCCACCATCTCTGCCATCAAATATCTTATTTCTCCTAAGCGTAGGATTGGAGTCTGTCTTGATCCACACGCCTGCCATAGCATTATCAAATATCTCATTCTGCTCCAACACTCCCAGCCCTCCATTATACACCAGCACTCCGCCGTTCTGTCCACCCCATATCTTATTCCCTTTTATCACAGGATTGCTACCAGTTCTGATTTGAACTCCAGAATATAAATGATTGAATATATCATTGTCTTCTAATTTGCCATGTCCGTTATCGTAGAAGTAGACGCCCACTTGTTTACCAGAATGTATGCGGTTTCGCCGTAACACGGGCGTGGATCCAGTTGTTATCCAGACTCCCGCTAATGTGTTGGCGTACACCTCATTCTCTTCAATAAGCCCTTGCCCCTTTTCATGGACGTAGATACCTCCATGTTGGCCATGATGTATTTTATTGTGCCTGACTATGGGATCGCTATTAGTGCGTATTTGTATTCCCGCTAATGCATTACCATAAATATTATTATGTTCTATTAGACCTCTACCCTCCCCGAATATGTAAACACCTCCCTGATGTCCGTTATATATTTCATTCCGCCTGATTGTCGGGTTACTGCTGGATGTAATCCAAACTCCAGCAAAATTATTTGAATGTATTTTGTTGTCTATGAATTGTCCTAGTCCTGATTCGTGTACGTAAATGCCTCCCGTTTGTCCGTGGTGTATCTCACAGTGTACTACAGTGGGATTAGCTCCAGCTTTTACTTCAAATCCAGCTATTCGATTATTATGTATGTCATTTGCTTCAAAATATCCCTGGAAAAAGAAATAAAATAAAAACTTAAACAAATAAACTTCACTCAAAGTTTATGGCAAGCAAATTTAATGATTTGTGTCATGAGTAGGATGCAATAGTTGAGACCGATTAGACATGTAGAAGTATTGAACAATGAGAAAATGACTAAGAAAGCTTTTTTGTAAAAAAAATCATAAAAATGCATGGAGATCAGAAAATCACAGAGATGAAAATTTAAAGAACATGCAAGTGTCGTGTAAGAAAAATTTACATGCCTGAGTGAGGAATTCTATGAATATGAAGTAAGGGAAAGGTGTGCAAAAAAATAATTTGATATTTAATTATTTCTAGAAAGTATGAGGTATGAGGGGATGTTAAGATTATAAAACTCACCAATCCATTTTCAAATGTGAATATTCCTACATCTCTCCCGTGGTGTATGTGGTTGCGCCTCATGATAGGATTGGCAAAGTTCTTCACCCAGATACCAGCCAAGGCATTCCGTGATATTTCATTATCCTGATATGCCCCCTGCGCATAGTCTGTCACGTAAAGACCAACGTTTTCACAATCGCTGATGTCGCAGTGCTTAATCACTGGGTTAGCACCAGCACCGCTCACGCAGACGGCTGCACCCACTAGAAAACAAATTAATGATTAGTTTAGAGAAACATAAAAAAAGCCTCATTAACAAAACAACCCTTCAAAAAACAATAATATAAAAGGTGATAGTCAGTAGCCTGATGATAGAGTCTCGGACTTCCAAATGGAAGGTCCATGAGTCAAAATCTGCTGCCGATGTAATCCACCTTCACAATAGAAGATATTGCTTGGGATTAGGGCATTTTCTTTCTCTATATTATCATGATATATCCCATGTAGATAAATGCATGTAATAAACATGGAAGTTGTCCTCTCTGTGTTAATAAAAATTAAGACATTCAGAATGAGTGACATGCCTCATTGATCAATTGAAAATGTTGTCTTATCCGTGATATTTTAAAAATACCTGCCTTCTGGACGCTCAAAAACTTGCAGGAAAGGTAAACTTTTCAATTAAAAAAATATTGTAAACTCACCAACACTATAGCTCCTGATGATACAGTGATCTATAGTTGGTGTGCAATTATCTGACACCTCGAGACAGTAATGCTTGTGATGCTGCATTGTGGATGTGACATCCGGGGAGAACTTTAGGGTCATGTGGCCTGCGTACGCCCGCTTGGCGCCGTCTGAGAATGTCAGTGTACTCTCAGACTCGCGCTCCAGAATCACAGATTCGGCTACATTCCCAGGGGCACAGCCTATAATAAAAACAATGATTATAATATTTACTACTACTACTACTACTATACCATCACGGCATATCCCACAAGTGGGGTAGCCAGCAGATCAGCTGCATGTAAGAAACATGCAAACTGTCCTCTTCGTGCCAAATATAAAATCAAGACATTCAGGATGGGTGGCAAACCTCATCGCTGAATTTAAGATGTATAATGTCTTAATTTTTCGAACACCTGCCTTTTACAGGACACTCGAAAACTTACGCAGAAGAGTGGGAGACCAATTCTTTACCGGGTGCTCCACGGGATAAATTATTAATATAGAATATTATAATATTTGACATTTATATTGCAACTTTTAGTATATACAGTGGTGGCATAAGTATAAAAACGTTTAGAATTTTGTTTAAATTCTTAGAAAAGTTTGGTTTTTGATGCACTTATTCATAAAAATATTTTATTTTTATGGTTTAAATGTGTCACTCATTCACTCACATTATCCTTATTAAAATTCTATTATTTTTTTGTGATTTTATTTCAACCACCAACATTAATGAGTCATAATAGCTCATTATGAGATGACCCTTAATAATTGAAATTCTCTTTTTTTGTTTTGTTTTGTAAATATTGAAGTAATTATTTTAACACTTTAATGTTTACTTATTCTTTTGTTGTCCTCACAAAAAGATAAAAATATTAATTTATTTATTTTATTCTTCACTGTACATTGTTTACAATAATACAAATTAACATAGAAAATATCATTTATACAATTCAATGTACAGAGGGAGAGTTTATCGCTAAAATGCGATGTCTTCCAACTAACCCGGGCTAAATACCTGCTATTGATCATTTTCATATATATTGTTAAGCATTTCCATACTTATGGCCACCACTGTATGTTCACATTCCTCTTACGAATATCAAAAAAAAACAGGCCTTTCAATTTTGCTTTAAAATAAAATATCACATCATCATCTTTGTCGGTCCCTAAATCCCGAGGATCATGACCATCATGTCTCGTTCTGTAGACTATCTTTCTCCATCTTGAGCGATTCTCAGCCATATGTAAAGCCTCGTGTAGTGAATTGTTTTAATTTAACAGTAAATAAAAGTGAAAATGTTAGAAATGTTTCAAACTGCTCATGACAGGGATATATTCTCCCAAGTGATGTTAACTTCTGAGGGGGGACCCGACACAAATAGTACCGTTAATACATACCGATGAGTTGAATATCAGAGTCAATGGCAAGACACTCCTCTTGGTAAACAAATGTGTGTAGGAATATAAGAGCAGGTCTGGATGTGGTGTTGTCTAGGCCTTCAGTACCACCATTTCTCTCTTCAACATACTCCAGGGCACTCTGCAATATAAACACAAACATGTTTATTACAAACACTATTTTACCTATTTGAATTAATATATACAATATATATGTTCTCATTTATATGGAATGTGTAAATTTGATGATGACGCATTTTGATGCAAATCGCGTAATGATGTATTATGCAAGTGTTTATTTTTTTCTTGTTTTTGATACACAATGTTTATACACATACATTTTAGATTGCTAATTTATTTGCTTTTTGTAAAGAGTAGTGTTGTAAGTAAATAAAACTATTAGCATCAAAATATGTAAAATGTTTACAGAAAATACCAAAAGGCGGGCTTATTGCATATGCAATTTCGTCGTACTGTGAGGTGCATATTTGTAAGTAGGTATAAAATATTGTTTATTATTATTATGATAATTGTATTTAAAATGTGTACAATTTTGAATAATATTGTTGTCATTTCCACAAAAAGTAGCGAAAATCATAAAGTGTGGATGAACATCTTTTCTGCACCATGAAAAATGTGTTGATTCACAATAATAGAAAGCATCTTCCATGCTTGTTTTATACGCAAATACAATTTAAAATGAAAATGTGCAAAAGTAAAAAAAAACTCCCGACATAAAACAACTAATACATGTTGGCGTATAAAGAAGATAAGATCTTTAACACATAGTAGATAGATAATCTATAATATATTTATGATAATAATAATATATGTTGCATCTGATGCAAACAGCACAAGATTATAATGCTGTCTAATGTAGTGCAGTACAGTGCAGTGTACTAGTGTATTAGTGATGTACCGGGTAACCTTCACCCCAGTGATACTAGGTAGGTATGTAGTACTGATGTCAGTGTCAATGACCTCCATCTAAAGAGAATCCAACATGTCCGCCAGACAACAGCTGACCAACAAACAAGATCAACCAACAGCTGTGGTACATATAATTTTTTATAACATTTCTAATATAAGTTTATCTATGGCATCTCCCATAAATGTGGTAGCCAGCAGACTAACAACGTTCAGTATAGTATTATATACAAGTCGTCCTCTTCATGACAATAATATAAAATGAACATGTTAAATGTATTTTCCACAATATTTTACAAACCCCTGCCTTACACAGGTCACTCAAAAGCCCAGAGAGAAGGGTGGGAGAACTATTTTTTAATACCAGACACTCCACGGTACAGTAATATTAAATCTAATATTGATTCCTTAAAACAATATACAAAAAGTCATTTAGGATGGGTAGCATACCTCATAGCTGAACTCAAGAGGTTTAATGTCTTAAACGTAATGTTTGATGAATACCTGCGTTTTACAAAACACTCGAAAACTTACATAAAAAAGTGGGAAACCTCCACGAGACTAAACAGATACAAGAAATTTACTCAATATCAATGAAGATCCCACAACAAAACACTCCATGCAAAACACATAATATTTTTTTTTTATTGATAAGATTAGGAAAAATAAAAAAAAAAAATTACTCACCCTAATTGTATTAAAATATTTGATATTAGATCCGGACAGTGTGTGCGCGTTGTGTGAGGGTCTGACATGGACACCATAGACCAACTGCCTGAAGCTGTCCTTCCATGGGTTCTCTGCCTCACATTCCTCGGGGGACACAAACTCAAACTGGCACGGTGCCGGGTGCATCAGGGGTAGGTCATACTCAAATACACTTTGATATAAATTTTTCCTAGAAAACAAAACATTCTGTATTTTTAATCTATTCCAGTCCCTCACCTTTGTGTTTTATCTTCCTTTATTAAATACTCATCTTGGGAACACGGGATGAATACAAAAATCTCTGTTAGACATTTTTCCGGAAAAATAAATTCGGCCCTAGTGCCAGATTTACATTACCAAAGAGTACCTAAGTCAGAATGGCGTAATTTGTCATTGCATGTAACGTAATGATTCATGTTCACTCCTTAAGTGTCTTTATCCCACTTATTTTGTGGTAATGTAAAATTGTATTCACTACGTGATCCTCTTTTTAGACTATTAGTTACAATACCTAGAGAAATTGCTTATATTTTATCATGAAAAGGACAATATCATAATATTATCACAAAGTAAAACTGTGTCTTTTATCGTCTTACCATAATTCAGTGTCATTGGCTATTGTGTTGAACCTCTTGCAGACCTGAGCTACCCGGCAGAGGTCTTGCTCTGAAAGGTAGGACAGGATGCAGAGAAGCACCTCATCTGGCAGCTCATACTGAAGGTACTGAGACACATTGCACGCATCCACACCTTGGGACAGGGACCTGCAAAACAAGACATTCAAGTTGTTAGTAAGTTCTATATAAGGGAACACCATCCATTTGTGGATAACACCAGCATATTTTTGTCAAAAAGTGTACATAGCGTAATATAAACTTTGACAGGATCAGAATAACATTATTGATACCAAGTGAAAGAAAACAATCCTTGTATAGGGAATAACGTATGTCTTCAAATTCAAAACATGCGTCACATGCATCCCTTATGGGGCAACCGAAGAATGTGGTCCAGCATCTCCTCATCCCACATGCAATTACAATATAATAACAATAACATACACATTGATATTGTTACACAAGTTATATAAATTTAATCTCAACATATGCTCGCAATAACACAATTATCAGCTTATTAACAATATTGCATAACTTGAGATCTTAGAAAACTCCCGTAAAATGTACTATTCAAAACAATATTTAAGTGCAAATAGCTTCCAAATCCTCTATTACACAATTTCACTATAATATATAAATCTAATTACTTCAAATAATTCTCGTGACAAGGTCTCCATGAAAGTTATGGAAGAAATTAATGTAAATTGTAAATCAACTATTAAAATATTAGAAATCTCTAAATATTATATATTTTATAAGAAATAGGATATAAACAAAGTAGGATATTGAGAATAAGTGAATTGAATTGAATTAGATAAAAGAATTCTATGTGATGTATGAATACCTGTCTTTATAGGACAGACTAAAAGTCTAGTTAGTAGGAGGCCTATTCTATTCAGCAGATACCACGGGAAAAAATAAAGTTGAAATAAACAGGGAATCAGAAAATTTGCATAAATAAGATTGACTCAATCAGGCTAAATATCATTATCTCCATCTCTAATCCACTATATTCTACACCGCATACGCATGCGACACACTTGAAAGTATTCCCCACAAAGTACCTACTCATTATTTATTATCAACAGACAACATTCTTACAATGAATATCAAAATTTAACAAAGCAACCACATATTTAGCAAGGCAATGAAATATTTTATCTTTGTCAATCAATATTTGCATTCACGGTACTGATAACATGAATCAAATTCCGAGAAAACTAATAATTTACAAATTCATTTATCATAATAATATGGTAAATATTATCCTTTTAAATATTATTTTTTGAATAATCAAAAAGGTTTATTGTTGTCTGTATTTTTATAAATGTTTTAAAATGTAATGTTCAATATTTCCCCCAAACTAAAAACAATTTAAAAACATCAGTAAATTTGCCCGAAAAAATCAACTTGGTGACCACATATTCCCACATTGTAAAAACATTACGAGAACTTTGATTAGAGAAAGTTAAAAGAAGAACTGTCAATTCGTATATTTATAACCAATACACAATTCCTCTACTTGCCGTAAAAAAAAATTAAGACATTCAAAATGGGTGGTATACTTGATCACCGAATTGAAGATGTTAAACGATAATTTTTGTTCAATTATTTATCCCATGAAGTGACTAAAACCAAAATGATAAAGAATGAAACAGGTTAATTTATTGTGTCGTTGAATACTTCTACATAGAATACACAACGCGTAAAGAGTATTTAAAACAATTTGGCACACTCTAAGTGCTAAATAAATGTGATTGCGTTACTAGAACATATTATAATATCTTTGATTGTAAATTATAAAAATAAAAACAGAAGTGAAACGAGACGCAATAAATTTTGTGAGTGACTTTGTGAATTTTTTTTTGTTTCAACCAACGGTATATCTACTTATAAATAGTTTGTTGTCCCATTCGGATATTTAGTTTCACATGTGAGTATTGTGTATACTCTATTGATTTAGTTTATATGATAATTGAATTGTGAAAATTTGAATCTTTGCTGCTCTACATTCTTTAACGAGATGGTAAAAGTACATAAATGTGAATACATGTGATCTTAATCTCGGCATATGACAAGATAGTGTCTGTCACCATTTATTGCAACAGGAATATTTAGAATGCATCCGAAAAGTACGATCTTACTGAATAAAAATTCTAGGATCAAAATTAACTACATTAACTACATAACAAAGCTCAATTTTTCAAACTGTTCCGTAGGAAAGATAAAATTTTTAGCTTAAAGATCTTTAATACAAAATTTAGGTATTGTTTCTTCATATTTTCAGTAACCCCACAATATTAGAGCAATATGCAATGGAAAAACATACCAAGACGGTTTCAAACTCAGTATACATACATCGCGTCATTGCGTCAAATCACAACAAACAATAACTCGTGTTTAGCATAACATAATATGTACATACGCCAACGTATTTCAAAATACATCACAATCCTTTGTACAAAATAATATAATTCGTATCAATGATACAAATCAAGAATAAATAGTAATATTAAAATCCATGCAATGACAGACACGTTTATGAACACTCAACACGAAAATTAATACAAAATATATCATAAATTAATTAAAAATCATAAGATTATCGCAACAATAAAACTACCAATATATTCTCATAATGTGATCTTCGTATGGAATAACTTTGCACTAACTTGAGGAAGTTATTTCTGATGTTATTGAGTCTCCTAGCAATAGCACACGTGCTGAAATAACTCCACTTTAAATTCAGCAAAGCCTCGATGATGAGAGACGATTAGCATAACAACACGTGACATGTTATATTCCTTGTCTTAATGAAATAGATAAATTATAATGTGATAAAAGAGTGAAAGTGTTACATTATGATTCGCATAAACAAAGCCGGTCATGTAACTGTTTTCGTATCTGAGATATTTAAAATGGAATACACAGAAGTATATAAGAATAGGATGAAAATATTTGGGAAGTTTGGATAGAAGATGCAGTAACGAAATTGAAAGAAGGAAAGTGGCTGGCGCCAGAGTGAACTGTGTACTTCAACCCATTGTCAGCAATGGCAATGTGTCGAACATGGCAAAAATGCTGACACACAATACAATTCAGGTACCGTCACTTAAGTATGCAATTGAAAAATGGACATGGTTGAAGGAGAAAAGTGAAATAAATGCAGTGACGATGCACTGGAAAGAATGATTGGTAAGACTTTGCGTGATTGAGTGAGCAATGGAAGATATTAAAAGAATGAGTGGACGGGCGTGTGCTGAGTAAGAAAAATCGATGTGCATATATGAGAAACTGTACAAATGCACAAGAAGCGAAAGAAATAATAGGTATAAGAATAGATCTATATGGCATTCCATTCTCTCTGTCTACCCCCACTTGGAATACGGTGTGAGAGTATAGTAGAGAAATACAAAACTCACATGACTGCATATTCGAAGGAGAAGTAAAAAAAGAATATTTAACTATACCTCAGAAAACTTAACATTGTTAACAAACAACTTTACAAATTATTATGAATTATTAGTTATGCTATTATACTGACAAAACTTGCAATTGTAATTTTAGTTTAAGATTTGAAATTAGACAAATATAAACATACCACTAACTAAAAGGTATCATATTTTAAACTTATGATAAAACAAAATCAACTGAGACTGTACAAGGATCACTAAGATTACAAATCGAGAGTCCTAAAATAACATAAAACTGTAGTTTCACAAGAATTTAAATACAGTTATAATATTTTGTACAAAAAAAACATGGGTGTCCATCGAATAGATCTTCGTATCTTTTTCAGTATCCTATTGTAAAAGACAGGTATGTGAAAAATATCAACTATTCAATTGAACAGTAATCAGATACCTGTCACCGCACAGAAAAGATGACCCACATATTCATTGAACAAGGTAAGTTCTCCAACTACCCGACATTTGAGAGATGTTTCAATAGTGTAAGGTAAAATTTGACAACAAAGAGTATTTCGATTGTGCTTGAACACAAAAACTTTGCCGATACAAAATTCTGATGGCATTTGTCTATTTGTAGAGACAAGATAATTTTATAATACAAACAGAAGAATAATAACAATTAATTTTGGTAAATGCAAACAATATGAAAAGGCAAGTGTACATGTAGCACATCTTATTACAATATTTACACTACAACATCGGACTCGCTAATCCCTCGGGCGAACGAGTGAGCATATTTGCAAATTATTCTTACACGGCCAGGCGACAACAATAGAAAATTTATTTAAAATGTGATGTCTACCAAATATCATATCAACTGAAAGACGAACGATTGGTAACATACATGGAGATAGATATTATTTTATTGTTGTGTTGTGTATGTATTTTTGTTTGAAATAAAATTATCAAAATATGATTAGTGGTGTACACAAGAATTATTAAGAATGATTGACGGTCAATTCGGGTACGAATGCACCCAGCTGATTAGAGCCCAATACTAAACATTTTTGTTCTCAGACCCTCTAAAAATTTACTTTATACAGTATTTGACAATTCACTTATAAATATAAACTCTTACTACAAAACTCCAATTGCAAAAGCACTCCTTTTAGGTGAAATGTAGTTAAAATAAATTAAAAATATACTCAAATCCATAACATTTTAAAATAATTTTATATTGTAAAGTTGTAATTATGAATAGTTATTTAGCTCTTGAATAATACTATCAAACTTCTTATAGGTACAACTTTATTTACAGAATTCCTAGAACAGAATATTCTACTCTATTTTTAAAGGTTATCCACTCCTTTACGAGTGATCAGGGTAGAACAGAATACATATCCCACTCTTCTCTGTCAACTTTGATGTATCTAAGTAAATGTGGATACAACATTTAACATTTTAACGCGTCTATTTGAAGAAAAAAACCTTCACTTAGATGATGAGATATTCCATTGTGAATGAATACGAAGAGGATGATATTTATGTTCATCACAAGCAACTAATCTATTGGTTGACCCATTTGTGGAAATTTCCCGTTACTGCTACTGCTCCATCACAGCATATCCCACAATTGGGGTAGCCAACAAACAAGCTGCATGTAATAAACATGCAAGCCGTCTTCTTTGTACCGACAAAAAAATGACACATTCAGGATAGATATAGATAAAATAGGATATCATGAAAAGTATTGCCTTAAAATGCATCTTCAAATTTTTTTTCAAGAAACCAAAAATCGACGGCTTAATCCGCAAACAAGATAACTCCTTTTTTTGTCAAATTGATTTTATTGCGCTAACAGGTTTTATTAGATGTAACACATAATCCTGTGAAATCATAACTCCCAAATATTTTTTAAAACTAACAAAAAATGCTACACAAAAATAAGATAACTCCATGCAAACATCTGGCAATTTGGTAAAAACGCTAACTCCGTCATTTTACCGCCATTTGTATGACGGCTGTCAGTGTGCGGTGACGTTTTTGTTAGAAAACATGCACCCATGAAAATGAAATAACGCTAACTCCATTGAAATTGTATGAAAATATGGTTAGCAAAAATGCTAACTCCTTTTTTAGAAGAAATTTTGAAAAATTTTGTCATTATTATTATTGTTTACTACATTATTATTATTTAATAATAATTTTGAACTTAAAAACAATAAAAAACAGCAATGAAAAATCATTTTGATGTATTTATTGATATATGATAAGGTTTTATGTTGCTCCTGAAAAGTTTGGTTTAAGGGAGTTATCTTGTTTGCGGATTAAGCCGTCGAAATAATACACCTTTTTATCATGTTTTGAATGTTAAAGAAAATACTAACGTGCGCGGTCTCTTCCTGGCGGGCATCATTCCACAAGAAGATGTGCTGGGCTCAGATGTGTGCGAGGGAGGAGACTTGCGTCGCAGATCATAGGGGCTGGTGTGTGGGGCACCCGAGGGGGGCGGCGCGGCAGGCGCTGGTGGCGCTGGGGCCGCCGCAGCCCCTCCCAGGGGGGGCAGTCCATCAGGCAGGGGACCCGCCTCACATGGGGCCTCTACTGAAAAATATAACATTACACAAACTTAATACAATATCAATTATAATCTATTCAATTTGATTTCTTGCATTTGAATCAAGAAGTCCTAAGTTCCATTTCTGACCAAGACAAAATAAAGAATCACCTTATTCAAATTGTCTTGGGTCTGGGTGTGATAGGGATATGTGTATCATGTTATGTTAGTACCCATAATGCAAGATTCATATCTTAGTTTGAGACTAACTCATTTTGAGTGAATAATACACACAGTACATAATTATAGTACACACAATTCATAAATAATAGGGATATGTGTATCATGTTATGTTAGTACCCATAATGCAAGATTCATATCTTAGTTTGAGACTAACTCATTTTGAGTGAATAATACACACAGTACATAATTATAGTACACACAATTCATAAATAATAGGGATATGTGTATCATGTTATGTTAGTACCCATAATGCAAGATTCATATCTTAGTTTGAGACTAACTCTTTTTGAGTGAATAATACACACAGTACATAATTATAGTACACACAATTCATAAATAAATTTTAACAAAACATAACATAACATAACACGTGTAGACAATATTCACACAGACCGAGCTAGTCCCAAACTAAGATATGAATCTTGTATTATGGGTACTAACACGGCGATACACATATACAATGTACTAAACACATATACATGTAACACCCAGACCCAGGACAATCTGAAAAAGGTCATTCTTCATTTTGCCCTGGCCGGGAATCGAACCCGGGACCTCGTGACTCAAAGGCAAGTGCGTTAGCCTCCGCGCCACACCGGTCGCCGTGTGTTTGTTGATTTTTCATAATACATACTAAAATATTCATAATAAGGCAGTCAGTAGCTTGACAGTTGAGTTTTAGACTTTCAATCATAAGATCCCAAGATCAAATCTTATATGTGGTGATCTACTCCACAAGCATATTGCTTACTCTAAGTGTGTTTGGGGGGTTAATTTCAAATTCACTTTATTGAAAATAAACGGAAATAACGATGACAAGATGACAATAATTAATTGAAAGAACTTATAAGAGCCGTATGTTGTTTTTTCTTCTTTTATTACGTCAAACCACCCGATATCCACTGAATTACGTTATTGTTTTTCAAACATGTTTTTGTGTTTGTATATTAATTGTGGTAAAGATAATTCCAACAACACTACTTAACCACAACTCTCACACACATTTCAAAATGTATTCTTAGGTATAATTTACAACATCTATTATATAAATAGGTTGTTTAGTGGTCTTATCTTCTTATCAATAAACCACCTTCCTATAAAAACTAAACCAGACAAAAAGTTATGTATTTCAAAAACAATACAATTTGTCTATCTATTCATGTATATCAATATAGCATATCCCACAAATGGAGTAACCAGCATACTAACTGTGTGTAATAAACATGCGAGTTGCCTCTCCATGCCAATACAAGCTCATTTATGATAGGTGACATACATCATCACCGAATTGAAGGTGTCAAAGGTTTACAGCAGATGTTTTACAAATACTTGCCTTATACAGGACTCTAGAAAAATTACAGATAATACCAGGAGACCTATTCTTTACCAGAGAATCTGCAGGATCAAAATCAATCCTCACATTAATAAGCTGGAAGATATTGCCTCTTCACATTAATAAGCTCGTCAATAGCTCATGATTTTTTTTATCAATAAAGTTTTATAATTTACGCATTTATCCTTTAACAAATTTAACTGAGTAAGAGAAATTGACATGCTCGTTTGAGAAGTAGCATGAATGTGGAACAAGCGAAAGAACATAAATGTGGAACAGGAAAACTAAGTCCTGCATTGAAACAGTATTCTTAGTTTAACTATAGATATTTATTACAATACACCTGCTATATGTGTATTTATTGTGGTAATACATTCAGTGCACCCTCTGGCTACCATACATTGGGGAAATAGTAATGATGACTACAGAATGTCAAATATTTACTTACAGTTACTTTACATAGTTTATCAATCATGAACATGCAAATGGTTTTCCTCAACATAATTGTTAATTAAAATTATATCCATGCACACACACACACACACACACACATACATACAGCTGTTTAATTTGTATGTTTATAATCATTGAATCACAAATACCATGTCTTTACATTACCTGTAGACTGTAGTAGGTATATATTCTTGTGTTAATTATTGTTGTTCATTATCAATTAAACAAACAATTTTATTAGTTTTAAATTGTTTTTGTTAATCAACTAGATATGCCAGGTATTTATTTATTGGAAACCAGTTTTATAAAAATTGGAACAGATGGGAATAGGACTGAAAACCCTTACATTGTGCAACATTGATAAAATGATACTCATATTATCAATATCAACTTGTGTAACCTAATTTCTTTATATACATCTGACTGCAAGAGTTTTTTTTAATTATAACTATGCATATCAGACGAAATGAACTCATGTTTATTGGAATATTGTATAGATACTGAGAAAACTAATGAGTGTATTCACATCAGTCCACCCCTTCCAATATCTATTTATGGAACACAACATGTCAATATAACATCCCTATGTTCTTCAAACGATATAAACGGGGTGCAGCTTACCAAATAACTGAGTAATAAACACAATAGACCACACACTATATCAAAAGGACGAGTTTTTAATAAAAGAAAAAACATGACAAAAACCGTATAAATTATAATATACTTATGTATGTTATTAGATCGTGTGAAAATCAATAGACTGCAACGAAATATCGACTATGTAATGTAAAATGTGAATGGAATCGGTTCATGATACGAGGAAAAGCACAAGGAGAAGGTGGTTCTTAAGGAAAATGGAATTGGAGAGATATTGTGTGTGAATGACGAGTCCATACTGTGGTATCCATATAAGATCGTTACCTGATTGCGTTCTGGATTGCAGAGGCAGCCTGTTACCTCCTTTTCTCCGCGACCTGCGGACATATGAGCGAGATGAGGAGAACGTGGCGCTAGGCATACTTCTCAGGACTTGCAATCACCTCAATATCAAGTCCTAAACAAAGGAGACACCCGCACTGCTAACATTGGCAGCCATTTTCTGTTTAGACACAACTCGAATCAACGGGATCGCTCAGACAATTTGCATAACATAAAACACTTTGATAACTGAACTCATTACATATTATACAATTACAATGGCGTTCTTCTTTACAAATATTTCAAGTATTAAAGCAAAAAAATATTGTCTCCCTGTATTGGAATGCACCAGCAGCGACCAAAAAACCGAAATTTACCGACCAAAACTGACGGCTCTGAAATTAGCAGATGGCTACGCCAGGTTTGACAACATTACGATGAGAAAACTCATTGTGTTCCTTGGGACTGGGACGGATGCCTCATTGGTATTTTATCGTACTGTACCTATAATATTTCATTAGAATGTTGTCTGATTCATTTTTAGGTAATATTATATAATATATCTGTTTTAAACCTTCAAAAAAAATCACTCTCATCACATAATAATACCACTGTAGATATACAGACTTTTCTAATTATTATTTTACCTACATGCTAAAATACATTCAAAAGGAATTTAATAGCTTTTTGTTAGGTATTATTTGTTTTTGATGATTATTTTTAAGAGAACGGAGAGAACAGCTTGCATGCTTATTATATGCAGCTGGCTAATCCAATTGTGGGATATGCCGTTATATCCCATCATTCCCATCATAGCAAATCCCACAAGTGTAATTTATGATTAGTTTAACTTTCGTTTTGGAAATCATGTAATATCAATAAATAAAAAAAGTAAAGTATTTTTTTATTTAAATTACTTAAGTAGCATTCACATTGCTTCACTTTGGATGATCATCCAGAGTGTCAAGGTCAAACCTGTTCATCGAAAGTGAACACGTCTGTTCACATTTGTTCATCCTATGCTTTCACTGCCATGTCTACTTTCTCACTCATGTTGTATGTCGTTTGACGTATTTTCGTATAAAAATAATTAAACAAATTCAAAAATGAAAAATAACACTTAAAATAAATAAATATAGCTCTCGACTGCATAATAATTTTGTACATGATTCTGACATTCAATACAAATTCATAGAGAATAAAACAAATAATAAGATGAAACTTGTTTATGGTCGTTTCAGTGAAAGGACCTTTCATCAAAATTATGACGAGTGGTTCTATTATATATGTGTTATTTTTCATTTTTGAATTTATTAATTATTTTTGTACGAAAATATTATGTTAAACTACATACAACATGAGTGAGAGTGTTGACATGGCAGTGAAAGCATAGGATGAACAAATGTGAACAGACGTTCACTTTCGCTGAACATGTTTGACCCTGACACTGGATGATCATCCAAAGTGAAGCAATAGACCATTAAAGGTCACGTGGTCTTGTCTATGGATTTGCTTTTGCTTGGGGGGCAAACAATCAAAATGCGCAAATCATACTTGTAGGATGTTATGCCATAAGAGAAAAAAAAGAAAGTCAGACGACAAAATTATAACAAAATCGACACAGACAGTTTTTTTGATTATTAGGTATCTATTCTTTAGGCGTCCCACCTAATATTACACCGTAAACACTGTGAATGTGTTGTGTTGGGATGCCTGATGCCCCTCAAGGATTTTTCTGTGACGTCATCCTTTAATGGTCTATATGAATGCTACTTAATAAATAAAAAAGAGTTTATTAAAATTTGTACCCACACACTTCTTGCATTTTCTCGACTTTTGTAGTCTATGGTTAATACGCGGCAAAGACAATACGCGAAATGTCAAATCCATTTTGACAACGGAAAATAGGAAGTGGAATATTTTCATGAATATTTTGAGGTTATCGCGTAGATAGATTTTTGTTGTGAGGAAATAACTTAGAAATAATCAATTGTCGATCAAAAGTATAAGCATAAATATATTCACAATGTTGCGGAGTTTATTGTGTAATAAACTCCTTAGTTCTTTTACAAATTTATCTATTCAACAAACTAGGGTATGCCTAGCGTTTTATTTATAAAACAATTTTTCCTTTATCCATTTCATCAAATAGTTTATAAAACTTGCTTCCTTTTTAGACTACATATATCGTGAAACGGCGATTTCCGCCAGGTCTCGTTGGGAAAGGTAAAACTTATCGAAAATTTAATGCCAGACATTTCATATATGACATAGAGAGGATCACAGAAACGGAAAAGCATCCTAAAATAAAAGTGATTCTTACACATTATGTTGAAGGTATATTTATTTGTATTTCTCTATAATATTCATTGATTAAATTCCAAGACTTTTACATTCCCTTCATTTTTCGTATGTCCAATATTGAACAAAAGCCTCATTTTGGTTTGGACCTCCACGATGCTGTTTTGGATAAATTGGTATTTTTAATAATATTTTTTACTGGAAACTTAAGGAGAGATGAAGTTTTGATACATTCACCTAAACTTAATGAATTCTATTATATTTGTTGTTGGTTACATTACTTCTGTCAAATTAAGTCAGCTTATTTTCTGCAAAAGAGTAGTCCCCACAGCAATTTTTTAAAGAGCTGGCATCCATCACAAACGTGGGTTAATAAAAAAAAAAAACTCGCGAATTTGTTGCACTGGAGCCCTTTTTTGAAACCTGAAATTAACTTTAACTTTCTTTACATTTTCAAAAAATTAACAAGTGATGAAGTTAACATTTTAACAGTTAACTAAGTTTAATTTTTGATTAACAATTTTCCTATTCCAGGATTGGGTGATAGTGGTGATGTTTTAGAGTTAGGGCCTTATAACAGTTACAAGATGGTACTGCTACCTCGTATGGGAGTATATTGCACTCCAGAGAATATGGCCAAGTATTGTGGGACCGATGGAGTCGTTGAGAAGAAGAAAAAATTCAGTTCGCCGTTTGTCGAAAAGGTTTGTACGATGATTTTTTAAAGTTTATTTTGACATGAAAGTTGTTGTGCCAAGGGAGCACTCACTTCAGTATATAGCAGCGGTTTTCAAAGTGGGGGGCGCGCCTCCCAGGGGGGGGCAGAGCCCTTCAAAGGGGGGGGCACCTGAAGTGGAACTTATTTAGAGATAAAGTGGGCTACTCACACACTAAAAATGCTTAATTTGTTATAACAGTTTTTTCTGACCCGATTAACCATGCATTCCTGTAACATTCATGGGTGAGGGAGGGTGCAACCCTTAATGACCCGATAAACCTCAAAAAAAATTGGGGGGGGGGAGGTGCTGAAATATGTTTTGGTAGGAAAGGGGGCGCGGCCCATATAAGTTAGGGAATCCCTGGTCTATAGTGACTTGAAATACTGTCATATTTCCATGTATGGCACAAGGTACATAGGTATGTTAAAAAAAAATCCCAGCAAAATATTTTTGAGCAAGTTTTTGAGTATCCTGTAAGATGCATACATTCCGTTTAAGATATATTCAACATCTTCATTACAGTGATAAGGTATGCCATTGATCCTGATGTTTCACTTTTTATTGGCAGAGAGAAAACAACGTGCATGTTTATTGCCTGCGGTTGGTCTAATCCAGAATCCAGCAATGCACAAACCGCTGTCCACAAGCGGTCCTTGATCAATATATATATGCCAGCCAATTATATAATATTAAAAAAAATACCAGTGATAATCAGATATTCGTTAATAGTACCAGATACTTAATAATAGGAGTAAATATTCTTTAAGAAAACTGAGGAGTTTTTGAAATCCTATACATTTTGGAAATTCGGTGATGGGGGGAGGGGGAGGAATTCTTTTCTTATAGCGGCCCGTCCTTAACTCATAATCTTCCCAAGTGGCCCCTTAGGGTGTTTCATTTTTCCAAAGATGTGATTTTCATATGTATTCGCTTACGCCCCGAGTCTCAGTGATGTAAAAGATATATATGCCAAATTTCAAGAAGATTGGATAATATTTAGGGGTGGCACACTTTGACCACTTTTATCTCGAACTAGTGAAATTTCTATTACTGAAGTTGTTTGTAGGCGGGCGGCGCAAAACATACAACGGGAGCGGAGCATTGATACACCGCAGGTATTGAGAAAACTGTTTTGCTCTTGAATTTAATTATTCTGATGATGGTATTAGTGTCATTTTAGTTGGCCATACAAGGTATAAAGTAAACAAAGAATACAAAAATCGGATTGAAGAGAAATTGAGGAAGACGGATAAAGTTAATATCAAACGGCAGAGTTGGAAGGGTGATCTCGTCGAGTTATTTGATATTTAGCGGCAAAATGTGATGGACATGACTAGCGCACCTCAAGAAGATGAAGAATTTCTAAGGTCACAAAGAGAAGATCGTATGAGTTCATCAATGAGTACAGTAGACAAGATTTTTGCCTCGAAAATAAGAATCTATGGCTGAAAACAATAAAACAGTTATACTGGAATACTTATCTCCATCGTCATCAGCACCTAGTGACGAAGAGGCAGAGTTTTTGCCTTCAGCAGCTGTTTGACAAGCAAGTACATCATTTACAGCAACTGCAAAGAGCCTTGGCAACAATGTCTTGACAATTTACATATCTCCAGCTACAGTTTACCGAGCTCGGGCGATCAATATAAGTAATACGGTGAAGAAAATCGAAAAATCGCTTTTTGAAAATCCCCCACATTTGGTCTTACGCTGGGACAGTAAACTGTTGCCGTCAGTTGGCCGAGGGTGTGTGGAAACTCTGGAAGATAGGGTTGCAGTGACTGACTATTTTCTAAACAGTTGAATACTTCTCAAAAAGAATTGAAAGGAATAAAACGGGTTGCAAATTTTGTCAGCCTCATATACGTTCGCTTTTGGCACGAGGCATTGTGATTCGATGGGCTCTAAAAAATTATTTGGATATACTTCAGCTTCTGAGCAGATATCAAAAGAAGTGCTCTCGCAGTTGCTAAGAGACACCTTTGGTATCTGTCAGAAAGGAAAATATTATTTAAAATTTAGAAACCAAATATGCAAATAAAAAGTCACTAAAACGATTAGAATGTAAAAACTTTGTTTTAAGGAAAAGACCTAAGCCATTTCGTTAGAAATAAAACGAAGGTGTTCTTTAATTGTTTGGGATCCACGGCGTGACAGAATACTGCAGCCATTCTCTAAAAAGCCACGTGAATGCTCTGAAGGTGGTCAATGATAGCGCAGAAAAGGGAATTGCTCTAATAAAAAAGTTGAACGAATCAGTCAGGGACGAACAACAAAAACAATTCTTGCTGAGTGTATGTATGGGTTAGTTGGAAGATATCGCGCTTCTGCGATAAACTCGCCTATTGCACAAAATTTATTTCTCAATTTGAAATTGTTTATTTTCTCCTTGTATACTATTTTTGTGCAATAAAGATTTTTTTTAGTATTATGTATGTATGTTGGATGATTTATTCGGCGCCGTTTAATGGAGAATCCATCTCAAGGGCGGACGAGCATCACAGAAAGGCTGTCGCCAAGCAAACAAAACAAAGGATTGCATAATTTATTGTTGATTGATATCATTTTTAGTTTATGATTTATAGTTTTCCCAATAAATGTAATTAACAATGAAAAATCGATTTTTTGCTTACTTTTATAAAAGTGGTCAAAGTGTGCCACCTCTAAATATTGTCCAATTTTCTTGAAATTTGGCATATATATCTTTTACATCACTGAGACTCGGGGCGTAAGCGAATATTGCAAAAAAATTGCATTTTATTTTTTGCCTTATAAAATGAAACACCCTATGGCCCCTGTTACCTATAAGTCTGTGTATCCCTGGTCTAATGGCTGGCTGCATGTAGTTAGTCTACTGGTTAGCCCACTTGAAGGAGATACCATGATAGTATAGATAGATATATATTTCTTGATTTGTTTTACTTTACAGACTCTTACAGAGCTACATAAGCTATCTCTTCCTATCATTATGAACTATTACAATGAATGGACTCTGGAGCCATGGCATGTGAAGGTGGCCTTCAGGAATAATGGCTATCATGTGCCTGACTACGCCATCACACTGCCTGAGAAACCTATCTCGGGACCTAATTTGGAGCTCGAAGACAAAGAGTTCTTGGTCACTGTTACTGTATGTAATATTTCATTACCTAGATATAGAAATAGAATTATATGCAAATACATATCTGTATGTCGGAAAGACAATTAATGTCAAATTTTGTGTGACTTATGAACATGTTTTGAGTGACTTATGAACATATTGTCACTATGCTTTTTTTGAGTTACTTATGAACATAGTGTCATTATGCTTTTTTGAGTGACTTATGAATGTAGTGTTTTTATGCGTTTTGAGTGACTTATGAACATACTGTTTTTAAGTTTTTTTTTTAATAATAAATTCACCCGTGCTAAAAATTGTTATATTTGTGATATCCATTGAATTTTTTTTTCATATTTTATCACAAAATGTGAAATTCAGCGCTGGGGTTTACCACCCATACTAAATATCTTAATTTAACTCATATTGGCATGGAGAGAATTATTTACATGCTTATTACTTGCAGTCCATCCGCTGGTTACCTGATTTGTAAGAAATGCCATGGTGTGAATGAGTGAATAAATATCACAAATTATAATGCATTTTAAACACAGAACTACAACACTTTTGTTTTGATGCCAATTCGACCAAAACTCAATCAAGCGTAGTGTAGCTCCGACATACAGATTTTCACTTTTATTCACAAAATCAAGGAAAATAGAAAGTTCCACCTTGATAATCTCAAAACTGTGTTTAGAATTTAAGCTTGTTTTCCGTCTGAAAATATCTTTGTTTATATTTCATTTTCAGATAAACAAAACTGAAAAAACTCAAGTCAGGTGTCGTATATTCCATCAGGCCCTCGCATCTGAAAAACATGAGATGCCACCAAACTTTGTTAATGTGCCATGCGAAGCGCTCTTCCCCGAAGAAGCTGATATCTTGGCGAGTATGCCATTACCAGAATATGTGCTGCCTCCAACTAACTCCAGATTTGGTCTGGCACGCAGAAGAGTTCCTAGAAAAATGCCAGCTAAATTGTTTGTCTATGATGTAACAGAAAAGAGCTACTATGAAAACATACCGAAGACAGAATAAAAAGATATTTTAAAATATTTTATTTGATATTTTTTTTCTTTTTGTGTAATGTTAGTTAACAAATAATTTTTTGTTACAGTTGCAACTTATAAATAGAGTATTTTTAGGAATTATGTTTTTTTTTTCATTTTAAACCCAATATTCAAATGCACTGTATGCTAGAGATTTGTGAAAGTAGAATGTAGAAATGTTTTGTCATATTATGTTAAGTTTTACAAAGCAATTTCTGCAAAAAAATCACTGATTGGAAATGAATTTACTTCAGAGCCTGGCTGAAATAGTGTAAATTTTTCCACCTGTTAATGATTCTCTAGGGAGCATAGAACAGAAACAAACCTCTTCTATTCAGAGTGTTTCTGTTCCGACCAAGTTCAGGCTTGGTAATGTTAAGAATGTCCATTGATAGTTAAGCAAAAAAAATTGGTTTTCCATTAACAATATGTCTGACTTTTTGAAAACGCCTTGCTTTTATGCTATAACATTGAATGAATCAAACTATAAAATTATTACAAATTGCTTTTACATTTTTATAATTAAACTGTGTAGTGTTTATGAAATATAGATACTTTTGAGTATTTTATTGCGCAACAGAAAAATCAAAATCACTATCTTGTTTGCTTGATTCCTCCATTTTAGAACCATCGTGATCTGTGTCTGATTCCAATATTTTCAAAGGTTTAGCATTTTCAAGGTTCACAGTATCTCCACTAGATGTTACGATATCTTGTTGACTATAATTCTCATCTTGATATGTCCCATCATATTCACTGGTTGATTCTTGGGGAATGCTTTGCTCTTGGACATAATTTGGATCTACACCACTCCCGTCATAAACTTGTCCACTTGTATCTTGATTGTAATATTCCTGTTGATTTTCTTGATAATATTGTTCATTATTTGTTGTATTTGTCTCATCACCTGTGGTATATTGATTTTGATCATAATACTGTTGAACATCTTCAGTATATTGTCCAGGGTCGTGACCTATTATATTTGGCTCCACACAATTTTGACCATCTGTATAATCTTGTCCAGTTTGTTCCATGTACTCTTGGCCTGTTTGTTCTGTGTATTCGGCATAATTTTCACCAGGTTCTGCATAAACTTGTCCACTTTCTTCTACATATTCCTGACCACCATCTTGAACATGCTCTTGGCTAGTTTGTTCAGTATACTGTATTTCAGGTTGTTCAGCATATTGCTGATTATTCACAGAATATTCATCTGCTGCGTATTCTGCATATTCTTGACCAGCTTGTTCCGGATAAACTTGACCATCGATATATTCTTGTTGACCTTGTTCAGAGTATAACTGACCCTCTACATATTCTTGATGTGTTTGTGCAGGATACACTTGTCCTTCAACATATTCTTGTTGCACTTGTTCTGAATAGATTTGACCATCATCATATTGCTGAATCTGTTCAGGATATGCTTCTCCTTCAACATATTCTTGTTGATTTTGTCCAGGGTATACTTGTCCTTCAACAAATCCTTGTTGACTTTGTTCAGGGTATACTTGACCATCGACGTAATCTTGTTGAACACATTCTGTGTATTCTTGTTCTTGAACATGTTCTGTATACTCTTGATTTGATTCATCTGAATAATTTTGATTTTTCGCTTGTGTTTCATCATAATTTTGTTGATGTGAATATTCATTGTTTTGTTGTTCAATTTGATTTTTATCATAATGTTCATCATTTATTTTCTGACTATTTTCATCATATTGTTTAGCAGGTTCATTGTGTTTTTGATTAGTTTCTTGTAAGACGTGTTCAATTTTCTTACATTCAGGAATATGTTCATTATTTTCGGGTTCTTTTTGGACAACATTTTGTTTCAATGGTTCTTTAGATTTGAACTGTTCATCTTCAGAATGTGGTATTACATTAATAATTTCAACATTATCTGGACTTGATTCAATATTATCATTCTTAATTTTGTGGGTTACTTTTGTAACACTTTTGGAAATAGTCTTCTCCTTGACATCGTCTGGAGTATGTATGGTCTTAAATTCATTAACTTTTGGTTCATTTTGGTTAATGATTTTAACTTTTAAAAGTTCATCTTTATAAATTACATTTTCATCGTCATTT
This sequence comes from Athripsodes cinereus, assembly GCA_947579605.1. Classification (NCBI taxonomy): domain Eukaryota; kingdom Metazoa; phylum Arthropoda; class Insecta; order Trichoptera; family Leptoceridae; genus Athripsodes; species Athripsodes cinereus. Next base: position 3,548,858 of record OX388321.1, read on the forward strand.
ATTTCAGGTACGACTTCTACAGCTTTATCTTTGCTAGATATATCTTCTTCATTAACATTATATTGAACATTGACGATTTCTTGCTTATTTTCGCTCTCATCAGTGTCATTTTCATATTGTTTAAAATCTTTGCTTCTTTCCTTTAAATATTTCTTAATATCTGTTGAAATATCTTCAAATTTCACAGTTGCTTTATCTTCTTTATGACTGGATTCTCTATTTTTTCGGAATTCCTGCTTCCTTCTTTCATTTTCATCTCTTTGTTCATCATATTCTCTATCATCTTCCTCAAACTGTTTGTATTTAAAGTCACCATGTCCCTCGTTTATGTGTTCCGCTTCTTTTGGTACAAGAACAAACCTTCTTGATATCTCTTCAATCGCATCTTCCAGTGTGATTGGTTTAAGGGTATATAAGGGATTTGGTTCATTGTAAATTCTTTCGTATCTGTAGTTGGAATACTGCAATGGATCGTAGTAGCTGAAATCATAATTATTTGGCCCGATATGGATTGGAACTCTTTCGGTAATAGTTCTATTGTTTATATTAGAATAGACATTTATATTTTTCACAGGTTTTTTCTCAACTTGATTTCTGTAGATACTCTGAAAATGAAAAAAATACTTAGCATTAGCTCAAATAAAAAAAATAGTATATTGACAATTCAAAACAATGAAATTAGAATTACGATGTTTTGACAAAGTTTTATAAATGAAATGTCCATACAAATTACTTGATTTGGTATTTCCAAATCTTTAATATTAAGATATCCATAAAAAGGTTTTAGTTTTATCCAGCAACATACTAAAAGGATGAAAATTGCACAGATGGGATTAGTTTTCCTATTAGGTAATTGCCTAATGATGGTGTGCATGTGGGACACAAACATTCACAATCCATACAAATAGACTTAAATATTAAGTACAAGATTTGGAGCATCGTTCAACTGAGATGTCTCTGAGTTGTTTAGAAATCTTTGTTATATTCCCACCTTTAATGACTTGATCCTATCTGTCTTCGCTTGCAGGAAAGCAGCTTTTTTCTCAATGTTCTCCAACTTTGCCAATAGTCTCCCGTTTCTCTCTTGCCGTCTCTTATGTTCTATCATTAGTGCTTGATATTCTCTTTTTGCTGTGGACATCCGTTTTTACTCTGAAAACACAAAGGTTCTATAAGTACGAATATTGACATATTTAATATTTTTTGTTAGTTCTGGGTATTGAGATTGGTACGTTTAATTGGGAAGTGTTATTGAAAAATATTTCAAGCAACAAGAACCTCATGATGTTTTTTACTGAGTCAACATTACATAAGAATATTATCCATACAATCTATACCGTGAGTTGACACCACTATACCTACTGAATATACTAGAAATTCAAAGGAGAAATTGATACTACTACTATACCATCACGGCATACCCGCAGCGGGCCAGCCGCATATAACAAACATGCAAGCCGTCCAATGCGTGCCAACAAAAGATTAAGACATTCAAGATGGGTGGCAAACTCGTCGAAAGTGGACCAATCAAATTTTATGACCAAACATTTGTGTTACAAAGCTTGAAAGAGATTAATTGTTTTTTTTTATTGTAGAGGTCATTTTATGGCTTTATCAGATGTATAATGTGGGCAGTACTTAAGTATAAGCAGGAAAGAGATTATTAGAATTTTAATGTTATGGAGTGAAACAGCATAATATTTTTATTATTAATGAAAATTTTGGAACATGTTTTTTGAGAAAATTAGTTCTATGTTACTACTCTATATCATTTAGGTCAATGGAAAATGTTATTGGCGATTGATAACAGCTTTAGCTACTCAATTATTTAAGCATCATTTTTAAGGTCGAATTTGATACAATCTGTTTTTTTTTTATCTTAAAACATAGTTGTGTAATTAACAATTTAACTTTGAACAAAAAACAATCTGAGATACTGCCCCACGATTTCTAGTACCTAGTTTTGATTGTTTCGTGATTTTGCGGAAAATAATTGCTAATTACTCATTAAAACTTTTGATTAATTACAACTTTTTGGATTATGTGCGAAAACCCCTGTGTTATTTGTCTGAGATAAAATGTTTTGTTTACTTAAAATTAGTCTAAATACAACGTTAATAAGTTTATCCACGAGTTTTAACATATTATGGCTTGTCTAGGGTTGCCACCCGTACTTTATAATAAAGTATTGTACGTTATTTCAGGTAACTGTACCCTATACTTTATGAGAACAATAAAGTACCTACACGAAAATACTTTATTTCACATGATTTGATTTCTTTGGGATTTTGAAAAATTACGTCGTAAATATTTCTTCGTTATTTTATGAAATTTATCGATTGGTGCAAAGCGTCTCTGAATTTGATAGAAAATGAATTACTTATTTACTTTAATTTAAATATAGACTGCAAAGATGCTGCTGTGTGTCTGTTTAGCAGAGATGCTAATTTGACACAAACTGCAAAAAGCAATAAAAAATATGTTTTTAAACAATAATTAGTAAATTATTAAAATAAACCCGGTAAAGAATTGGTCTCCCACTCTTCTATCCTGAGTGTCCTGTAAAAGGCAGGTGTTCGAAAAAATTAAGACATTTTTCATCTTAAATTAAGCGATGAGGTTTGCCACCCATCCTGAATGTCTTGATTTTATATTGGCACGAAGAGGACAGTTTGCATGTTTTTTACATGCAGCTGATCTGCTGGCTACCCCACTTGTGGGATATGCCGTGATGGTATAGTATAGTATAGTATAATTAGTAAATGATAAATAAATTGTACTTTATTTTGATACTATGTTCTTTTTTTCTTACCTATAATAACCGATGTACCTACTTTAACTGCAAAAGAAAAAGGTGGCAACCCTACTTGTCTTGCACCTATCCATAACGGCGCACTGAGTTGGTAAAGTATTTTCTTAACGACCGACTGACATGCCAACCCAATTTTATATGTAAAAGGGTGCATGCACCAAACTTTTATTAAGTAAATCAATATTGGTATATAAGTACCCATCTCTTAACCTTTACTACAATTTCGCGTTACAGTAAATCATTTGTGTTTTATTTTAAAAAAATGAGTATAAATTGAACATACATAGAAGCGTCCCGAAAAACTTTTAACAAGAAAATAAACTATAACATTATTATAGACTATAGTTTGTTTCAAAGGTGTATAAGATTTTATTTGGGTTTATAACAAACAAAGCCCAGATACATCTTTTTTTTTAAATAATAATAATAATAAACTTTATTGCACAAGAAAATCAACATAAGAAAATAAACAATTTAAACTACACAAATAAATTTTGTTCAATGGGCGAGTTTATCGCAGTAGCGCGATATCTTCCAACTAACCCATATAAAAAATTAAAAAAAAAATGACAAAACACATAAAAATACACTCATACACCAAAGTCAACCAATCCGATTCCCAATTTGTATGAATCGTAAATGATTTATTATTTTAGAAAAGCAATAATATCAATCATAGATTAGAATTCTGGCTCTAATTCTATTTTTTGCAGCTTGATACATTATTGCACAACACATTTTAATTACACATCGTATTATTTCACCCCTTTTACAAATCACGACATTAAAGATTTTCTCACGAGATTGGTACATTTCCCACCAGATTTCGTCAGTGGTGTTACGGTATCAAGGGGCGCCTAGCACCATCAATAATAAATTATTACAATAAGAGAAAACAACAAACAGAACAAAAATACAAAATATTGATCAGTTTATTTTGATATAGGTACCTACTTAACTTACGTACAGTTTATATAAATAAGTATTGTTATTTTGTTGTTCTAAATAATGTCATATTTTCGTGTGGTTATGACAGTATTAAAGTTAATAGATTCTCGGTTAATGGCGATACAAAATGCTAAGTTAGATACATAGTAAATGTTATATACCTACTCGTTCTCTCGATCGAACTCTGATTTTAAAGGATATGGATTAAGAAACGAGACATTTTATATATTGTATAGCAGGGCAATGATGAAAGTCGAAAAAATACTAGATTTTTAGATGGAAGAAATCACTATAAAGTGATAATCTCGCCACTACATTTCATCACATTTTTTTCTTATGTAAACTGATATTTTGATTTTGCTATGTGAATGATGATGTGCAAGAAGTATAAATAGGAATAGAAAATAGGAATCTTAGTTATATACAGTATTTGTAAACATATATGTGCATTCTGTAATTGGGTTAATGCTATACCTAATTGTTTTATACTATATTGTTGTAAAAACCTGTAGAAATGCCAATAAAGGAAAATAAAATAGAATAAAAAAAAGAAGATATTTTACATCTTAAATTCAGTGATGAGTTTTGCCAGCCATCCTAAATGCCGTATTTTTTTTGTAGGCATGGAGAGAACTGCTTGCATTTCATTACATGCAACTGGTTTGCTGGCTACCCCGATTTTGGCATATGCCGTGGTGTTATAGTAGTAGTGTTATAAAAATAAGATAGGTACATTCAGAATGGGTATCAATATATATTATTATTTTATTCTTCACTGTACATTGGTTACAATATTACAAAATAAAACAGTGTCATAAAAATATCAGTTATACAATTCAATGTACGGAGGTTATCGCTAAAATGCGATGTCTTCCAACTAACCCGGTATATTATCATATGTACGTGAAGTTTTACGAATATCTGCATTTAAAAAAATGTACAGCAAATGGAGTCCCCTGCAAATAATATGTCCCCTCTCTTTTCTGTCAGTTTTGTGAAGGGCAGGTATTCAAGAAACATAAACATTTAACATCTTCAGCGATGAGCTATAATACTACCCATCCTGAACGTCTATTGACACGGAGAGGACGACTTGCACTTTATTATACGCGTTTGATCCACTATTGCTACTGCTACCCCATTTGTGGGAAATACCGTGATGGTATGAATGAATGAATGCATTTTACAGGATACTGTAAAATTTTTAAAATAGATCGGGAGAGCTTTTCTATTTCGGAGATTGTATGCACGAATTTTCTGGATGTGAATATTATTATAAGTTCAAACTCTGTTGCCGTTTTTCCATACTTTTTTGTTTCATCCCTTTAATAATAATAATAATAATAATAAAGACAATTTATATTTGGCGCCGTTTAATGATCCGTGACCATCTCAAGGGCCCCATGACTTTTCTTGAAAAGCAGTGTTTTCAGCTTACTCCTGAACGTTGCGTTTACGTTAATATGTACCTACAGACTACATAGCACTACCCAAACTTTCTTCTTGGTTAACTTAACCTTAACATATTGTGGAAGTAAATTTTTATCAATTAATAAAAACGAGTAAAAATACGAAGTTTATTTTACTGTAGGTACTGTTTACTTTTACTATTTATTTTGTTAAATGCCAGACGCCCTTCGGAACTAGCTTATCTTCAGTACAGTTTTACTATAGTTTTTTTTTCTAAAAGTCTGTCAGAAAAAAAAACAAGTTTTTTTAACAGGTAAACAGTGTTATTTGTATTTTTAATTATTTTTATTAATTTGTATTATTTGAGTTACGACTATCTCTTTTCGCAACATTACTAATGTTCTAATTTCACTATCATTCCCAGAAGACGGTGGGCTGTGAAAGAGGACTTTTAAACATATACCAAGAGTACCTACTATAAAATACTGAGGACATTTATGCGGTGTGTGTGCTATGATTTGGTTTCAAAGGTTTTTTTTCATTAAACGGAGCTATGAAAATTATGAAGTAAATTATGATTTTTTATTAAAGCGAGTAATAAAACAAATACCTAAATAATACATATTAAAAACAATGTGTACTCACCTACCTCGCTAAGAATTTCCACATAAAGAGAGAAACATAAAACCAAAACTGTAGTCTTTATATTTATATACCTAGGTTTATTTTTTACTTTTCAAAATTAACATAACACTGCAAGATATGAATTCAAGGGTAAATTTTTAAGTGGTGATTTTTCACCATATGACGAATGGCGACGCATTATTTCCCCCTATACATCCGTCTCTTAAGGGTTTTCTTGCCCGACTGGCACACAATAGTACCTACATAGCAACATAAATAATAAATACTACAAATCAACAACAAAATAATCCATAGTAAAGTAATACAGTTCACTTGTTTCTAACCCTCATGGAGGTTGAATGTGCCGTTGTATCGATTTTTTCTTGAAGAAAAATGTCAGAATGCCGTTGTAATTTGTTAATCAACTAGGTAAGGACATGTTGTTGTCAGTTCGTAGTGTGTTGTATATAGTGTTGTGGAATTCTCAAGAAATAATTTTTCGTAAATTTCTCGATGAAGAGAATTTTCGGAGATTTTTTTTTTAAATTTAACAGTATAATAAAAATAAATACTTTATTCAAACAATCAATAACAATGTAAAAATTTTGAGACAATTCATCACCAATATGGCTACAATTAATTATGGAAACAAAAAAAATTTAGGTACCTACAAAGAAAAAAGTGCTAATAACTGATGAAAAATCTTGATTTTTGATACCCCACATGCCCATATTTAAGTTAAAAAAAAATTGCAGGTACGTTCATCGAAAAAAGTGTTAATAACCTCTGATTTGGGCCTTAATCAACCCCACAAATTTTTGGATCAATCAGGTTGGCTGCGAAGTGTACTGGGCGAAAGGTCATAATACTACTAAGGAAAATTATGGAGAGAAATTTCTCATCCATCAGAGGAGAAATTTCTTTGCAGATTTTTCTCTTCTCACATCACTAGTTGTATATTAAGAAGAGCGTACTCAGGATCATTTCAGGGGGGGGGGGGGGCAGCAACTTAGTAATTTACAAGACATCGCAGTACGTCAATAAATTCACCGTAATTTTGTAATTAATTAATTATTTTCAAGAGAAGAGTTCTCTTGAAAATGTCAATATATCGACATTGACGAAAGCGCTCGAGATTTTAAATAAATCTAAGTGAAAAATTAACTGTGTTGTGTAATTAAAATAATATATTAATAAAATTAAAAAATGAAAAAAAAAAAATTGTATTAAAACATTAATGTTGTTGACCGAAGGTACTTGTTGGAAGTCCATTTCAAGATAATTGAAAAAAAAAACACAATATGTAGTTAACTTCCAAATGACTTTATTAACTTCGCGTACTAGTATTCGGAGACTCTCGTCTCCATCATCAGGCGATTAGTAAAAAAGTAAAAAAAAGTAAGTACTTTTTTACTAATAATTTATTATTATTATTATTATTATTATTTAATGTTACTATTGAGTATTATTATTTTTATTCAATCTGCCGTTTATTCAGTGGCGTTCCGTATTTCACTGTGCCTTGTTTCTAGCGTTGACGTACAACAAAAAGTAATATAATAATATCTAATGAACGTAAGCAGCCAGTTATTTTATACTAGATACATATTATTATTTTTTATATTGTACAGTACGATAGTACAATATACTTGTTGTACTTACCTATTAATAATAACATTAGGAAAATCAGGTAGATACCTAGTTATACCGCGCTTCCGAATTGGTTGTCCTGTGGGTAGAAGTTAAGTCAAATTAATTTATTTTTCACTGCATGTCAGATCCCAACGTTGGCGATCACCTCGGCGAACCTGTCCCTGTCCTGCGCCGCTCGGAACAGCTCCTCCACAATTCGAATGCCGGTCCACTTGCCTTTATGTTTCGCAGCCATGACATCTGTCTCCTACCGAGCCCCCAGCACACCTCAATTTTTCCCTTCAATATCAGTTGTAGAAGGTGGTATTTTTCCCTAATAATTATATTTTCTATCATGCTGTTAAAAATAGGTAAATGTTTGTGTTCATCGCTAAATAAATAAATTATTAAAAAAAATAGTTATTTATTTTTGCACCACAAATTTGTAAGCTTGTCATAAATGTATAATAATATGCAGCATGAGTAGTTGATAATATCATAGCTCAAAAGGGGAGGGGAGCTGGGTCGGATGAGCAAGGTCGTATCACATGGAACCTGGCACCACCTGTGTTATGTTGTGTTGTGCTTCAATGGTCCTAATAACTAACAAACCCTGTGGACAGTGAGGGGAGGAGGGTGAGCCACTGATGGGGTGGGATATTCTGCAATACCTATTTTTTTAAACGATCATGGATGTGACTGTTTATGTATGAATATCCACTATCAGTAGGGAAATTGGTGCACTCTATGAGTAGGTACCTACCTATTTGCATTAATTGGATGTGTTGCTGACTAAAAAAAAAGAATTATGTATCTAATGACTGAGAAGATATATTTGACTGAGAGGAATGGTGCTCGGAGACGTGGACGTCCGAGGATTAAATGGCAAGATCATTTAAATCAAATCCTACAGGACGGTCACGTGTTGAGCACATTGAACAGGAGAACATGCATGAGGAATTGTATGACAGTGACGGAAGCGAAAAATGTATGCAAGGATAGAAGGAAGTGGCGCTCGATCCTTTCTGCCTACCCCGCGAGGGAAGCGGCGTGATGGTATGTATGTATCTACTTATATTTAGTCATTACAGTTTTTGTAATACTAAGGCCCAATACTTCAATGTACCATTAGGCATTAGGGTGACGCTAACCTGAGCTAGCCCTTAATTAAGAAAAGTTTGCTTTTACATTCAAGAAACTTCAATATTTCACAACTATTTACACTTAAATGTAAGGGACAGATAAGCGTCATCCTAAGAGGAAATTTAAATATCGTGCCTAAGAAGACACATTTTATGAGTGGCGAAAAATCGTTTTTTATGTTTTATTGAAAATATTCTAATTTATATGTTTTGTTGGTATTGAATTGTTAATTTAATGCTTATTTCCTGAATGAAGACGGGTTTAATGCAAGTGCCTTTACAAAGATATAATATAACAAAGTTTTGATAACGTGGTTAGATGGAAGAAATCACTATAAAGTAATAATCTCGCCGCTACATATCATTACATTTTTTATTATGTAAACTGATTTGTTGATTTTATCATTTGAATGATGATGTGCAAGAAGAATAAAATAAATAAATAAATAACAGAAACTACAGTCGGGCCAGTATACCAATGCACTTCAGGTATGATGGTCTCTTTTATTCATAGGCAGGTATCAGCAACCAAAGGCATTGTTATAGAATATTTTATTTTCTATTTTATTATCTAATCCTTGTACCTGTATACCTACAGTCCTACATACGTACTGCGCGCCTTACGGTGTAGACCAAGGACCACACACCCTTTTCGCTTGTTGTTTCTGTCACATTAATATAAGAGTTTCTGTTTGGATATTTTGTGTCAAAAAATATAACATATAAGTTTTCAAGTATGCGTATTAGTACAGTAGGTTAGTTAAAAAGGATATTAAATAATTGGAAGTAGGCAGTTACATACAAAGAATAGTTATAACAGCTACATTATAACACTCTATTAGTCTAGGATAATTAAAAAAAAAACAATATGGATTTACTGAATGAATCTCAATACAAAACTGCAGATAATGCATTTTATGATTTATGACTAATTTTTGTCAGGGAATTCCAGAAATCAATTAACTTATCAGAAATCATCCCTTATATTCTTTAGTTTTAAACGAGCCTTCGGGATCGCAACATCTAACAGCGAAAGTTTATTTTAGTGTCAGTTTATAAATTATAAAAATATGCCTAGTGTTGACTCCCCAGTGTCGCGAATTTGTGATACGTCTTCGCGATTATTTTACAAAGGAAATTTTCTATTACAAAGTGGAAAAAATTAACTGATTGACAATCTCTGATAAATGTATCGTTGGTGGTGAGACGTAAAGAAGTTGAGTAAACGTGTAGCGGGGGTTCAGGTGCACTCATATACTGGCCCCACTGTAATAATGACAAGTTCAAATCAAGGGCGCAGGTATACGGTAAGAAAGGGGAGTCAGTCAAAAAATTGTACTATATATTTTTGCATCTCATGAAAAAGGCAGAATCATACAGGCCGTACAACAAAAGAATATTAAAACAGACAAATTTCCTCCATTGCAAAATCTTGTAGTTTGATTGCATATTTTCGTTTTCATTTTAATAAACTATTGTAAAGGAAGATAGATCACTAAAAAGTTCACTGTTTTTCTGTACACAAGCTTTATGTTTCCGGACAATCCTCTTTCGCAATTTTCGCAATTCACCCTTTATTCCATGATATCGAAATCCGAACCTTAGAAATATCGTGGAAACGGGTGACTCGATAAGTAACTACCTTGTCATTAAACTTTTTAGAGTTTCAGTTTTCAATATCAGCTGTTCATATTATAAAATAATCGAGCTTAAATCGTTTTTCGTTATCACCTATGGTCCAATATACAAAACACTTTTTCTCAAACCGTTGGTGTTATGTAAAAGTGTTATATCTACTAATACATAGATGTCTTTAAATGTCTGAAAGTGAACATGCGCAATACATTCGGGGAGCGGTTTCCCCTCTGATCCCCCTCTGTCCTTTACTTCCTCAGTCCATCGTTAACTTCGCGGGCGGGCGGTTGTGTTTTGCTGCTGCCCGTAATTTATAGAATTAATAAATAATAATAATAAAAAGATAATTTACTACTAGATATATGAATAAAAAGTTTAATATTAATAGTAAATATCACCGAGAGACTGATTTGTAAATATTGTATCTGTTTTAGTAGTGATAATAAGTGAAATAGTGAGAAAAAATACTTAGGAATAAATAAATTGAATATAAAATGTCGTGCTATACAGTTACAACAGTGCAACCGCACATTTCACCAGTGCTCACAGATTACAGTGTTCCACTTCACGTGGATTGCAGCGTAGAATATGAACTACCAGATTGTGCCAAACCTCCACAAGGTGTCAAGATAGAACCGCTACTGATGATACATCCATGTCATTTCAGAAATCTGGAAAGGCAAAGGAGAAGACCATTTGAAAACAATTTACCAAATGTTTTAAACAATAATAATAATAATAATAACAATAGTATTAGCAATGTAAATATTATAAATAATAACAATAGAAACAAAAGAAGAGTTACACCCTACACAGCTTCATGGGAAACTTATAGGAGACAAACTCAAATTTTACCTCCACCGCCTGTGCCCCACGAGCCTTATACATGTCAGGCTTTAGCAGCTTGGACTTGGGGAGAGCCTCTTCAACATCTCCAGCCTTCACTGCCAAGATATGAAGCCGTTTAGACATTTTTAGAACCATTCAATAATTGCGTATAGTTATGCAGAAAGCGCTACCTACCCAACTTTGAAATCGTCTCGCCGTTTTTGATCATCCTGGAGAAGTCATTTTTGTTTTGCACCACACGGAATAACTCCTCTGCTCGCTTATTCCGTATGCTCTGAAGCCGTGACGTCTTCTGCTTTACTCGTTGATCAGCAAACCAGCCCAAAAAAACAATAACTCGGAAATTTGCTGTAATCTTTACCATGCCGAATACATCAATGGTTATTTTTGTTATGTCTACAAAGTTTTGTTTTTGTAGACCAGCCGTTTTTTGCGTAATTGTACAAGATTTATTAATCTTATATTATTTATTTTCATCATTGTTAAAATAATTTATATTGAAACTTCTCTTGAATTTACCAGTCGTCATCTTCGACGAATAATTGAATTTTCAGATAAATACAAACATAATTTTATCATATTTTAATTAGTAATACAATTATTTAAAAAAAAAAACATGTAATAAGTCCACTTTTGTTCGTAATAAGCAATTATGCCTTGTCTTTATTTTGTTGTAATATCGTGTTGTAAAGTAATTATTTCGTTCTCAAACGTGGAACAATGTTTAAATTGCTACTTAATTTGATCATAAATTGAAGAGGGAATTATTACTCTGTTGTAATTTGTTTTTGTCATCATAATTCTTTAAATTTACTCTTTATGGGTTCAATATTCTCAAAACGTCACGAATCCATTTTGTAATGTTCCTTTGTAACAAAAAATAAAGTATTCGATATTTAAAACATTATTTATGACAGTTTTTATTGGCTGTTTGTCTCGCTTAGCCTCCATTTTGTTTTCTCAAATAGATTGACGGCGTTGCATTTTGTATCATCAAAATGAAAATATTTCGAGAGAAGTTTTTTTTTATTATTATTTTTCGATATATAGATCTGTGCCCTCATAAAATTATCAATACATACTTTATAATATTATTGTGATAGTGTCATTGTTATCTATTCCAAAACTAGTGTATCTGTATTAATGATATTATTCTTATTTATTTTGTTGCTTTCGCAATATGTAATTCTTCGTGATAAGCGATTACGTTATATCCGGGAAATGCGATAGATAGCACACAAATTATTGGCATATAATTTTTTTTTTTATTTATTTACATTTTCATCATCTGATCAAAATTCATGTTGTCAGGTAGTTCGATAATTCCATCACATATTTCAAATACAAAGGTTCCAGGTTCAAAACTTGCTACCGACTTACTTCGCTTTGCAATATAACCAATTATTTAGGTTTGGGCAGGAGCGTGTATTAAATACAGGTTTCTTTGGTCTTACCACAATTGTACATTGAATAATTATATACCTACACTTTCATTTTGAGAATATTTCGGGTGTATTTGGGCTTAGAAATAAATACAGATCCGCCTTAAAAAGACGGAAATCATAAATGTATTTTTTTTTTAACTAAACTAATATTACTTTTTTCTTTGTAAGTAATTGCGCGTGTCTGTTAACATTCGTAATTATATTTTTAACGACATTTTTCACGTATTTATGTATTTTTTTTTTGACAATTTAAAATCCATCATGTCATCGCCATTATCCCGGTTATAACGCAGTCTATTATTATAGGATGATGTGTATAACGACGACGTTTTACAATGGCAATAATAAAAAGCACACATAGGATAGGACATCAAAGGGAACCATTATACGCGATGATTATGCGTCCGATATTATCAAATACATACGTCACTCGTTTTAAATTATGCGGGCCGACATGACATTAAAATAACAATAATATTATATAGACAATACACCATGGGCGTATCCAGTTTTTTTTTAGAAAAGGCTCAGCAGTTTAGCATTTTTTTTTGTTTCAATCATGAATTTTTTTCCCGACTTTATAAAAATTATGATAATTTACAACAGTTTATTGAATAAGCTTATTCAAAGGTACATGCTTTCTGTTGAGAATATCCAGTAGTTTCTATTGTCATGTTGTATTCATTGATGGCTATTCTCAAATTGCAATAATTGCTTTGATAACAAAAAAACATGGCCGCTCTTGCTATTTAAACAACTACCTAATTCTGAACGAAGGCAATTTGGATATGTCGTTGTTTTCTAAGCAATCAACTATTGGATGCGTAACAACGCGACAGCCGGTGTTGTTTCACCATTGCTTTGTTGTTGTTTGCGTGATTTTGACGTTTGGCTCCGTGGTTCTATAAAATAATTTTGTAAGTTTTTTATAAAATGGCTGAAGAATATTTAGCAGTCCAAGTAGTTGAAGCATTGGAGGAAGTAGGAAGATATGAATAGTTGAAAAATTAGGACGTATTTGTGTAATAAAAAATATTTACATGTGTAACTAACTTATCGTTCAAAACACACTCATTTTGTGGTCTCTCTAACCACTCTAACATTAATATTTTTTGTGATGCAGTCATTTTGGCCACTTTATTATTCATTTAAAACAATTTAAGCCATATTTAAAAGAAAAACCACCAAACGAAACACAAGCACGAAATCTGACAGAATTAAATATGGCTGCCGTAAATTGTAAACAACGTGAAGTTCGGTACAATTGTTTATCCTACGGTTTGCTTCTAAAAAACACAGACGTGGCAATAGTGCGTTCAGAATAGCTAAATAACAACCAATTGGATGGCCGTTGTTGTTGTTAAGATAACAAGCAATTGATTGCTATCTTAACAATGACATTTGAGAATAGCCATCATTGTCTCTTATATGTTGATTGTGTTTGTTACAATTAAGTTGTTTTTTTAAAGCTATGGTACAGTAAAGTAGTGTAAAGGTTATTTAGCGGTATACTTTGTTAATAAATAATTATTTTTTTAGGTTTTCGCGGTGATTCGGACATATTCGTTCTTATGTGTTTGTGGGTTTACAGCCGCGTATTTGTTGTATATATGTATCCTGCGTTTCGGCCCACCTGCTGGGGCCATCTTCAGAGATTTCTTTCAGTTTATTAATCATGGCATTTTTACAAGTGGGGTTGTCAGCAGACAAAATGCATGTAAAAGACACACAAACACAAGTCATCCTTTTCCATTCAGTACCGTACCCAACATTTAAAAAATGTGGTTAGACGGAAGAATTAACTAATATAGTGATAATCTCGCCACTGCATATCATCACATTTTTTATGTAAATTGATTTTGCTATGTAAATGATGATGTGCAAAAAAATAAAATAAATAATAGCTGAGGATTTTCTCGTGAACTCCTGGTTTTCTCAATTAAATATGAGAACTTGAAAATAGACTCTTTGAAATCTAGGATATTTTTAGCGTTCCCAGCGTAATATTCCCAACTTTTATCTAGAATAAATTAGGACTAACTTCTTGGGGGGCAGCTGTCCGCATCGATGCCTAAATATTAGGTACTGCCCCCCTTCCCCCTTGGCTATTTACGCCTATGCAACACACATTAAATTGTCGCATTTATTATTTATTTTCAAATATTTATTGTAATACGAAGGTGCAATTATTATTTTTTATATATTTACAGACCGGAAAATCACCTATACTTCATTCATTCATAATTTAGCACCCTTTTAAGTAGAAGAAAATATATTCTTCATTTATGAACAGAAATCAGTTTTAACCTTCTACAATATTCCTTCGACTTCTTGATGGTAATATAATATTATCAATTTATCACTGGTTGCTTTGCATAAACGCGGATCAATGTTCGATTGGATCAGTCTATTTGTGGACTTTGTCGCAAGACATATTGTATTGTATAAAAAACTTGTATTTTGTCTGTATATGTACCTACAACATACATACTATATTTTGTAAATTTTGTATGTATGCCTTCAATGGACATTTTTATTAAACATAAAAAAAGGAAAAATAATACTCTATACACAGCAGTCTCATCGGTATAAAAAATATTTGTTTGACACTTGTTTATGGTATCGACTATGTTTGTAATAATCTAATGTTTGTATTCAGTGTGAGATATTCGTACTTATGTAAGCTAGAACAATACCTACACGTGAAGCTGTCATTGTGGTTTGTAAGAGAGAATTTCCATGCCTTCGGTATGTCCCCTTGTAGCTTAATTGGACAAAGCATACCTCGCGATATGGATGGATTGCGGGTTCAAATCCCGTTTAAGGCACTACCATATTCGATGACGTTGTCTTTTCTAAGCCTCATGTGTTAAATTTACATAATGACAATTTATCTAGGGCTTGAAGCTAACAAGTTATAGTAAATTATAATAAAAAACAGACCTGTTTGACTGTTTGCAATTGGTTAATAATGTATGCCTGTTTGTAAAATGACCAGCTGATTGATAAAATAGTATTGTTTTGTATAAAAATACGATAACATTCATTCATGCCAACTTCCACAAGTGCGGTAGCCATGGTGTTAACTGAGTAAATAATTTAATAAACATGCATGTCGTCTTCACCATGCCGTAACATAATAAGACATTCAGGTCTGATGATTGGTTTCATCGTTGGATTGAAAACGTTATATTATGTTAATTCCTGATGTTTTAAGTATACCTGCTTTTGCAAGGCACTAGAAAACTTTGTGTAAACAGTGGTAGACCCTATTGAGAATTGAGAACTCCTCGGATTTTTACCAGCTGAACTAATAACATTAACATTTTTTTTACATGTTAATGTTCTTATATTATTATTTGTTCTAAATAAACGTATTGTAAAATTTATTTCAAGTGTTTCTTTGATAAGAACTAACAAAAAAGCAACCACATTCACGCACACAATAAATAGCTTATTCGCGATTGTTGTTACTTTATTGCAACAAAGCAATTATTTATGATGGCTCTAAAGATAAGAGGCATGCAATATACCATTACTATATGTATACAACTTCTAACTAAAGTCAGCGGGCCGAATACAATTAACAACTATACAAAATTGATCATTTAAGTATTATTATTGTTATTTCTATAGTTAAAATTGCCGGCATCGCTCGGAGAATAATAATAGCTATTTCCATCCAAGAAAAAAGATTTATTTGAGTTCATCCGAGGAAAGATATTATTTTTTTGTGTATGCTTTCACAATATTATCTGTAATTTTTTTTATGGTAAATTAAAATTTATAAAATGTTATTAGGTATTCAATAATGCGCTTAATGGGTGTTAATTTGTACAGAGGGCATTGCTTTGTGCTTTCCTTGCTACTTTATCTGTCTTGATTACATCTATGTGTATTAATATGACCGAATTTTATATATTTTATTATGACGAAATATACTCCATAGATACAGAGTTAGTTAATACAGAGGGCGTTAATTTCTCCATTGTCTGATAAAGATAGCTACAATATACACATATATTTACTTATATTATGTGAACGGACTATATTATTTTTGTCATGATCTCCATATTGTTTTTGATATTTCATTTTCTGTTTTGCGCAAAATATTTATCCCTGTTCCATTGTGCTTGCAATTATTGTCATTGTTGAAATGTTTTCTCTGTGCTAAATTACAAAATTGTGTCTTCAAAACATTAAATACAAAAAAAGTAATTTTACGTTTTTAATATCGTTGCTAGACCAAAGAAAGATAATATTTTTTTTACACATTGATAATTGCGTGTGCTTTAATAAAATTTAGTTGTCATAAAATGCTATTTTTTAAATCACAATTTTGTATAATCTACCGGAAATGATGTATGTTAACAATCTGCGTATGTTGTTGTTTTTTTTTTATGACCAGCTGTAGTGTATTACATCCTTATTTAAATAAGTACAAACGTAAAAATTATTGTGTTTTATAGCACTAAACAGGATAACCCCTCAGTTGCATTGTATGCAAATGTGCGGGTCACTATTAAAACATTTTATTAAACTTGATGATATTTTTATTTTGTTTTTGTTTTAAACGAATTTGAATAATGTTGTTCCAAAGACAAAACAATGCTTGTATTTAAATTATTATGAATATTCCATAAAACATGTGTTTTCCTAATATAAGACACCTGTATTCATATCGTGTCCGAATAATTATTATATCTGGCTTAGCAACACGTTACTCATAAATAGAGATTAGCGTTTTTCCGACTTTATGTTCGACTTGAACTATACTCGATAGTCTATTGCTTTTGATGCAATCTGACCATAGAAATTCAAAAATGGTATTTTGAAAAAAAAAATTATAGACAAAAGAATTAAATTTGAACAGATTGTTTTGTGATTAAATTCGATATTATCAGGAATAGTTATATTCTATTCTCTGAGCTTTTAAGCCAGGTTTAAATGTGCATTTTTTGTTAGTACTATTGTTTGTTTATTCCAAATATAAATAAAAGAGTTTGAAGTATGACTTTGCAATATAGTACGTTGTTTTATCTTTGGTTTAAATGTGTCAAGGATTCGCGTTAAGTTTAGATAATAATTATACAACTGCTATGTTTGTCTATGGTTTCAAGGTTTCAAAATGATTTTACTCAACAATGAATGCAAATTTCCACTGTTAATTCAATGTTATACAGATATTTCCTATGAATAAAGAGAAACTTAATTTGCAACAGATTTTCTTTGCAGTTGCTGTTTATAATATAATTAGACACATCCATAAACAATAATTATTAATTAGCATTGATGACCATAAACAATAGCAATTTTGTACGACTTTTAAATAATTCACGTTCTTGAACCGTTCTCAATTTAATAAAAAAAAAATGTATTCAAATTTGCGGTCACAATTCTAATATAAAAATAATATTTAGTAATTGAAATTGTGATACATATTATAATTTATTCAAAAAAATATATATTCTGTTCAACTAATCAAAAATATGTTCAAATCTCGGTATAGCAAATAGATTTGTTTGAGCCTTACCGTATAAGTCCGTACTGTCAAAAGCATTCTGTTCATAATTGATCATAATTTTGATTAGCATTCGACAAGTTTTAGATGTCATAATGAAATTGAGTTGCGTAATGTAATTTTCTATAGTTTTGTTACCATTGATTATTGTATAAATATGTATGAATTATTTATTGTATACTTATTTTTTCTCGAGACACACTCACATACACATAACAATATACTGAATACTTTGTTAGTGAATAAATTAATTGTCTATTCATCTAGATATTACATATTATTAAATTTGCATAGTTTTTTTCGTTTTTTCGAAAAAGTAGCACTGAATTTATTTTATATAATTATATATTATATAATGAATATACCAATAAATAATTATAATTATTAATGGATATTTAATCGAATTAGTTTATAATTATAACGACTGTATTAAAAATATATAAATAAATAAAAATATTATATCATTTGTTCTCAAATAATGAAATCTGTACAATATTTCACACTGATTCATTTGTGTTGTTATATAAATTCTGTGCAATGCTTCAAATTATTAATTGATTTATTTGAAACATTGTACAGGATCTGTACATTAACTACAATGAATAAACTTGATCTGTTGAACAGATTTTTTAAATGAGGCAAATATCAAAAAAAATAATAAATTCAGCTAATCGACAATGCTGTAATTTATTTAAATAAAAAAAAATAAAAACATGATAATGTTTATAGATTTGTACAATATATTTGCTTAGTATTATTACTAATTATTATTGATATTACGCATTGTCATTTGGGATTGTACCTGTGCAATATCTAAAATTAAATATTGACATATTGAACAGTTTTTATTTTGAGATATTGAACAGTTGGTGACTAAATGATATTATGTTTAATATTACTATTATTATAATTTAAATATGTATAAAAATGATAATAAAAAATAAATAAAAAGGAACCATTTATATGTACAGACTAGTCATAGTGAGAAATACGCTTAATACAAAATGTTTATAGTATATAATAATAACTAATAATATTGAATATTATATTAAAAATAAAATGTTAAATGTTTTTTTAAAACTGCTTCGTTTTATTTATGAGATTAAAGTAAACTCCTTTTTGCACAACAACACGAAAAAAAGAGATAATTTAAACATAGTGGAGTACGGTTAGCACAAAATCATGCGGTAAAAATTATGTTCCAGTCTATCAGAATTTTATATTACAAGATATAATTTGTCGGAACCAAAGCGATTCTTATCGAATTTTCATTCTAAGCGTGTTCGTGCTGACCGATTTTCACTATATTTTTTTAAAATATATCGTGTTTTTTCAAAATATATTATAAATAACTTGATAGTTAAAATTTAATGGCCTGTAAACTGGCTCAGTTCTGCGTGAATGAGATTCTGGGTTCAAATCCTGGTTAAATCGAGGTATTTATACACAAAAAAAATTATGACCTAAATTTGGTATTTCATTGGAGATAGCAAAAATAATGGAGAAAATATTTGCTTGTCAATTATTATAGGGTCCAGTCACAATTGAGTACATTTTTTCAAGATGACGTGAACAAACTTGAATACTGAAGAATTCTTTCTTCGGCGCAATTTAATGGCGCGAGAAGCCCTCTTGGAAGAACGATGTCTTCAGCTTGCTGTACGCCTTTCAAGTCATTAACAAAACCCTGAACAAGCATACATAAAATTTATCCTTTTATGTTATTAGCTTGAAACTCTTCGGCTGCAAAAGATAATAATAATTATACCTACCATGTAACTGTCCATTACAAGGTATTCGTTCGAATCGTCTGCTTAGGTTTCCACAGTGTGCAATAAAATATGTACAACATTCTTAATGAGACGTACATGCTCTTTACAACTCATTTTTCCAGAATCTTAATATTTTTGCAATGAACAAGGTGGACTGTAATAAGAGCTGGTGAATCTGATCGTCAGTGGTGTCTGGGCGTTGGCGTTCTTGTTTCCGTTGTATCTGGATTGGTAGCTGCTATTGGTTCCTCTGTTGGGGTGTGCAATTGTGGCTTCTATTTTCCCGAGTATGTTAGCCCATGCTTGGTGTTTCTGTGGTGCAATCACTTCAGGGCTTGATATCCACTTGTCAATGGATTTATATTACCCATTGAACCAAATCTATAATGTATTTGCTCCATTATTATCTATATTGACCAAACAATTTTCACCTTTTCAACTTGTTATGTCAAATTTCCGACATCCTAATTTACTTGAGTTGATTTTAAGCTATAGTAATTGACTAAGTTTTAATAACTATTTTGACTGAAATAATTATTGATTCATGACTAAATTATTATTTATTTTTCTGCGGCGTTCTATGAATGGGTAAGAGTTGCTACTTGGCTGGTTTGTTTGTTGATAATATTGTATTCTTTGTGTACCTTAATACTGAAAATAAATAAAGAAGCTTAATTTCAGAGAACAGGAAGTACAAATTAATTATGATGCAACATGGTGAAATACTATCAATTTTGTGCAATGGACAAGTTTACCGCAGAAGCGTGATATTTACTACAAAACATTTTTTAGACAAACCATCTTTATTATTATTGATAAAGGGTCCCTACCAAATGAAGTGTAACTTGATGGCTGAATAAAAAAAAAACTCTCTAACCCTCTTTTTCTATACCTAGGCACTTGCAAAATAAACATTAATTTGTTGAAAAAGTGAAGATACATTTGTGTTAGTTGATGTCACAATATGAACTCATACAACTCACCTACATAGTTGACGGGATGTGGTTAAAAGGATCAGGAAAATGTGGATATTCTTTCCTTCTCAGGACATTTAAAAGGTAAGTGTAAATATTTATTGTTTTTTTTTTTAACAGCAATGCGAAAGTCAGATGTATGGGCTATGCAATAATGTATCAACTCATGATATCGATAAAAAGTTGTTGATCACAATAACTCGAGGCTAAAAATAGATTTTTACATACATATGAACAATTTGTTAAGTGCCGTTTATTCATAACATGACCTCAAGGGCGCCGTATACCGTTTTGTATAAATAAACAAAAAAACTAATGTGGGAGTCATTGTAATGAATACAAAGATCATGCTTTTCTTGCCATAAATTACAAAATAAGACGTTCAGGGTGGACGGAAAACCTCATTTCTGAATTGAAATCATCAAATTTTAATGTCCGATGTTATTAGTTTTTCTGAAAACACCACGTATATGATAAACATTTTTAACTTAGAATTGAGATATGCCACACATCCCGAAGGCCTCAATTTAAATCAACACGGAGAGAACAACCTGCATGTTTTTTTTTTAATATTATTTGGTCTACTGGCCTACCCTACCCTATTTGTAGGAGATGCCGTGATGGTATAGATAGGGAGACTCAATTGTTATTTCTTTGTACCTAACCATACCTTCTCATCTATTTTTTTTCTACATAGTGGTCCCGAGAGTAACGTATAAGGATGAAAAAAGAAAATCGAAATATGTTCGTATGTTGTTTACAAAGAAATGCCCTATTTTGGTTGACATAAACTGTTATTAATTCTTCGAATGAGAAATTGTTAAAATCAACACAAAATATGATCGTCTGACATTACCGATATATCAGCTGACCTTTTGATCCGCCGCCATTTTAGTTTGCCATTTAAGAGAAACCTAAACAAGTCATGAAATTTAATATCAACGTAGGAAGGTACCTACCCATTTATAATATTTACACACTTAATAATGTGTTTTTTTTTCAATGTAAGTGAATAAGTGGAAATATTATTTTTGTACTTTTAACACTTAACACCCGACATTATTTTTTTTTGAACCGTCATCAATGAAACACGTGAAATATGATTCTTTGAATAAAAACGTTTGTGAATTATTAGGTGTGTAATAGGATACGGTAAAATATGATAAACTGTAATAGTTTGGACGTGTGGAGAGAATAATTGATGGTGAAAGGATGAAAAAAAATAGATATACATTTTGTCTGGATGAAGAAATGCGTAAGAAATGCGGACGAATGTTTGAATGTGGAGGAAGTGGAGATAATACATTTATCATAAGATTTACGAAGTTCTGATTACCTTTGATAAGTGGGGTGGCCAGCAGACTAACTGTGTGTAATAAACATACAGATTTCCTTCTCCGTACCAATAAAAAATAAAATATTCAGGGTAACCTTTCTTAATGCTGAATTGTAGATGTTAATTGTCTTATAAGTGAGGTTTTGTGAATACCTGCCAATCACAGGACTCTCGAAAGCATATAGAAAAAAGTGGGAGGCCTATTTTTTACCCGGGGCTTCTCGGGGTTCCACCCTCCACCTTTTTATTTCGCGGATAAAAATTAACATTTTTCTGTTATTAATGGTTTCATCGCGATAGGTCTGGAACAAAAAATGCTTTCAAATTGTGGGGGAGGCCTATGTTTCACAGATGAAACGGTTGATTAAGCAATTTTATATATAGTTACTCTACCATCCACCAAAATCGTATTTATTCTTACATTAGAAGTCAGAAAGTTCTAGGCTGTACGTGTTATATGGAATGGATAGGTATTATTATGTTGGAATGAAATAAAAAAAGAAGTTTTAGTAGTGCAGTTTTGCGCATGCTCAGTGGTTTAAGTGGCCATTTTTGTTTTCATGGTGTCTGGTCGCTGCTTCACTACTAGCACAACTAATACATTGATGGACACTTTTCAAGTATTGAGTATTGACTGACTATGGTCCTTTACACATTATGTATAATGAAACTATATCGGATACTCAAATCTACTTGCAACGTCGGCAATTATACTAAGTATTTCGCATGTATATCTGCGTTCATGCTTTTGACTTAACGTTCTTTTGGGAAAATGGGAGAGAAGTTAGCCTTTTTGTCGAAAGCAATAGATATTTGGCGATAAAATTGATGTGCACGGTAAACGTAACAAATTAACATTTTTGCTATATGTATGTGTGTCATTTTTCAAAAATTTTTGTGTATTTTTTTCAGATTATTTTTAGAATAGTTAAAACGGTTTGCAGTAGTTTGTTAATGTGAGAATAACATTTCTTTGTTGAGATTGATAATGACCTAAAAAGTCGAAAGACGTCTCTCTCGCGTTGTTTAATCTACTCGTACTTATAGTAGAATGAAATGCTTGTTTAAATTTAATTTATGGAATTCTGCTTCTTGTGAACTAACGCTATGAATAAAATAGTGAAATTTTATAATTAGTAACTTTTAAATAGTCACTCGACGTCTTAATTATCAGCCCAGGAATTCTTGTGAAAAATTCACTCTTCAGTTAGCTTTTTTCTGGTACTAAAGAAATTAAATAAATTATATTAACCACCAAATAAGTAAATAATGGACAAAATGTCTTATATCAAAGCCCAAACTAATATTATTTGGTGTTTATATATAGTGAATAAATAAATATATTTGTAGGTATCTCTTTTATATCGTGCATCCATTTATAATGTTGCATAAATATGAAACGCAAAGATTACTGTATCGGCGACTCGTCAAGTTTATGTCGTCGATTAAAATTACGATAATGTGTAAAACATTTACCATCAGCTATTGGAAACGAGGAGTTCCGTTGGGAAATTCACCCCAAACTGGATGAGATAGAGTGGGGATGGGAGGAAACGAGAAGGAAGGGGAGGAGAAGAGGGGAAAGGGGAACAGAGGGATAAATTAGATTAACGTTTTTATTTCATATTTTTTTATAACCCGCCAAATTTGATAACGTTCTTTTTTCAACTATTATTATTCTACTCTTTGTAGAGAGTGAAGTTATGTCGCCGTCAGATGGTTGAATCAGCTTGTTTACTAAATGGCTTAGTTGAATGCCGGTGTTCAATTGAATTGCTAACAGAAGTCCAGCCAGATTGTTTAACGCGACGTTTATCTGTAGTGTCAAATAATGAAACTAAATTTCAACAATCGGGCTAGCTCCGTTCAGGCAAATTATTTAAAGTATTGCGCGGCATTGTGGTGGTTGGGTCCTTGCGTTGGTTTTTTTCCACAAAACGGCGCATCTTAAAATGATTGTCTATAGTGATTATTATTGTGATTAAACCAAACGGTTGATAATTCAATTGAAAGCCGGCATTTTACTAAGGACCTAGCCATTTAGTTAACTGGCTAATCTAACTATCCGGCGTTAACATCATATTATATATATTAAGTTTTGTGAGAATATATATAACACTTCATTGATTTTTCAATTATTTCTTTCTGAGCTCTATGTTCTCAAAACATCTGCGAGTAGACCCTTACGCTCAGCAAAGACATCCACCATTATGCTAGACTAGATCAATAGAGAAAACAAATCTTGCTTCTATGACAGTGCAAAACACTCAAAAAATTACAAAAAAGAGTGGAAGGTCTAATCTTTAATTCTTTATTTAATGTACCTTATCAATACCATTAGTAAAAAACTTCCTAATAATAATTCTACTACTATGTCATCATAGCATATCCCACAAGTGGGGTAGCCAGCAGATCAGCTGTATGTAATAAACATGCAAGCTATTCGTGCAAAAAAATCTGACATTCAGGATGGGTGGCAAACCTCATCGCTGTTGAATTTAAGATGTACAATATCTTTATTTTTTCAAACACCTGTCTTTTACAGGTCACTCGAAAACTTACAGAAAAGAGTGGTATACTAATACTTTACCGGATGCTTCACGGGATTAATTTTAATACGATTACAATACGTAATTAATTAATAAGATATTGGTCTCCAGTGAAAGATTGAAAAGATATTATTTTATTATATTTTTGTAAGAAGAAATTACATTTTGATTAAATTGTAAGAGGATTATTTTTATTGTAATAGTTATCATATTTATGAAGGTATGTTCTTTAATCAAAGGCCTTCACAATATGTAGATACTTATGTAAAAGGCTTTTTTATATGTAAGTATATATCGTATAGGAATACCAATTCCATTACTCAACAAAAAGGCTTTTTTAGATGTAAGTATATATCATATAGGAATACCAATTCCATTACTCAACAAAAAGGCTTTTTTATATGTAAGTATATATCATATAGGAATACCAATTCCATTACTCAACAAAAAGGCTTTTTTATATGTAAGTATATATCATATAGGAATTCCAATTCCATTACTCAACAAAAAGACTTTTTTATATGTAAGTATATATCATATAGGAATACCAATTCCATTACTCAACAAAAAGGCTTTTTTATATGTAAGTATATATCATATAGGAATACCAATTCCATTACTCAACAAAAAGGCTTTTTTATATGTAAGTATATATCATATAGGAATACCAATTCCATTACTCAACAAAAAGGCTTTTTTATATGTAAGTATATATCATATAGGAATACCAATTCCATTACTCAACATAAAGGCTTTTTTATATGTAAGTATATATCATATAGGAATACCAATTCCATTACTCAACATAAAGGCTTTTTTATATGTAAGTATATATCATATAGGAATACCAATTCCATTACTCAACAAATCGAAAACATATCGAAAATTTGAATTTTATTGGTAATACACACAACCATCGGCACTCCACAATCAAATTTAAAAAAATACACGGTCTCCTTTATATACTAAATATTTATTTATGTAAAAAAATAATACTTATACCGATTTTTAATTCCACAAATAAATATTTCGAATTGTTTAACTATTGTACTGTTAAAGACATAATTATGTTGTATTTAACATTGCGATTATAATATAGTATATTTCACTTTCTGTTGTGTTTTTAAAGCATGATATAAATATATATCAAAATTACAAAAATGTCGATATCTCGAATATAAGACATTAAAATTTCTACTTGTTTAGTTTTGGAACTCGATAGTCGAGTGTCTTTTTTTCCATACCTATGTGTGTATGTATGTATCTTTAATTTATATTTTATTTTTGTATAACTTGTTTTTTAGTTTGTATTTTTAGGCGATAAACTCTTCCTCTGTATATTGATTGTATTTAATTAGAATGCATTTCTCTATAAAATTGTATGTATTTTGATCAAATTATTCAAAAAATATACAAAATTTCCTCAATTTCATCTTCAAATATTTGATGATAAAGATTTCTGGCGATTTTGCTTTGGCGTCGTTTAATTAACAGTCTTTCAACTGTCTCAGAGCCGCTGGTGAATACAGCAGTCTTTAATTTGCTCTCGAAGCTAGCGTCAGGTATGCGATTCTATGAGATCGGCAAGGATTTCAGATAATGCTTGGCAAAGTATGTAATATACCTATTTTAAATTGACATATTTTGATTGAGAAGACGTGAAACTGCGATTTTAACGTTGATTTTGCCAGCGATACTTATGAATATACCTACCCACCACCATTTTCCTGTTATTTTCTAACTAAAATTACTTTTATTATTAACCACTTCGTGCGTAGTGTGTCCAATATCGTTAGATGTCAATAAACATGTATATATAGATACACATTTATACTGAGTCACATATTATCCATAAACACAACACGGAAATGACTTCCGCCGCCTTTTAATGTTTGCTTATAATTACTTATTTACTTCAAGTATGTAGTTATATTATATGTAATGAATTAATTTTTATATTACACAACACAACCAGCCAGCGCAGGAAGGATGTTATTATCGGTAAACACATCTATTAATAGATAGACAGAGAGAGCGAGCTGATTAATAACTTGATTAAAGAAATGTAATTATTATTAACGTCGAAATGAATTGACGGTTACGTTATTTTTATTTAACATAACATAACATGATATGGATAATATTCACACAGATTGAGCTAATCCCAAACTAAGATAATTATAATATTATGTACTATGAATCTTGTATCTAAATCACTCCCAAACGAGTGGATGGTCTTGAGAAGAATAGAATGAATCTTGTATTGTAATGGAAATGGAAAACATGCATGTGTGAGGGCTACGATTAAATGTCGTCAATTTATATTACCTACCTAATAAATATACGCTAATATGAAACGATAAAATAAAACTTATAAATAAATAAATATGATAAAATAAATATCGTAATATGAAACGATAAAATAAAACTTTTCATTTATTATTTTCATTTTATAATTCTATATTTTATGTTAACATTTTAAACGCCATGTCATTGAATTAGCCCGTTTTGACGTCGTTAGGCAGTAAGTTGAATTGGCACATATTTGATTCGTAGCATCTGATGACGTCACACACCTACTCCGTCATGGGTGGACCTTTTTGCGTGTGAAAGTGCGAAAATTGCTTTATCAAATGGTAATAAATTGGCACACATTTGATTCGTAGCATCTGATGACGTCACACACCTATTCCGTCATGGGTGGACCTTTTTGCGTGTGAAAGTGCGAAAATTGCTTTATCAAATGGTAATAAATTGGCACACATTTGATTCGTAGCATCTGATGACGTCACACACCTATTCCGTCATGGGTGGACCTTTTTGCGTGTGAAAGTGCGAAAATTGCTTTATCAAATGGTAATAAATTGGCACACATTTGATTCGTAGCATCTGATGACGTCACACACCTATTTCGTCATGGGTGGACCTTTTTGCGTGTGAAAGTGCGAAAATTGCTTTATCAAATGGTAATAAAAGCCTTAAAAATATACATTGCAAAATAAAAAAAGTATCTACCATAATTTTTCTAATTTTCTGTAGGTAGGCTGATTTTTTTTGTGAAAGTTTTCCATTACTACGACAATACATAGATACATATTATTAACATAATCCCAAGTTCTCCTTTTGAGAAGGCTATAAAATTATTTGATGAAGTGAATGTTCATGTTGATATTTTCAACATTACTTACAAGTAGGTATGGCTTTCACTTACAATTACTTTATCGCCAAGACAGAAACTCTCTTTTGATTTTGTCGTTTCTTTTTTATGATGTCGCTTTTGTGCGCTATTTTTTTTATTCCTTTTGCTTTTTAAATTTTGTTTTATAGCTAAATTGTAAGCCGTGAAGCACCCGGCGAAGAATCGATCTCCCACTCTTTTCTGTAAGTTTTCGAGTATCCTGTAGAAGGCAGGTGTTACATACAATAAATAAAGACATTTTACATTATAATAAAATAATTTTTATTTAAACATTCTATACTTTCCAAATTAAATTTATTCACCTCAAAC
Organism: Athripsodes cinereus; assembly: GCA_947579605.1. Taxonomy (NCBI): domain Eukaryota; kingdom Metazoa; phylum Arthropoda; class Insecta; order Trichoptera; family Leptoceridae; genus Athripsodes; species Athripsodes cinereus. The sequence goes on from OX388321.1 coordinate 3,577,015, forward strand.
GTTTTCGCCAAGGCTTCTGCTTGGCATCATCAGGAGGACTATTTTTTTTTAAATATATATCTGGGTTTTGTTATAAACCCAAATACAACCTTATACACCTTTCACAGTAAGCTTTTAAAAGCTTGTGTCGTGAAAGGGGTTTGCCGTCCGTTTAGTTTAATTAGTTAAAGTTCATACATATGTAGTGAGTCTGTTTTCAATTACTAACTTATACTTGGGGTGGGGGAGAATGGGTGGAGTTAAATGTATTTGAAAAAAGTGTGAAGGAGATGGGTATATCAACAAGAGAGATGCGTATTGTATTTGGATATTCACCAAATTGTTTCTATTTTTATGGATTTCAAGAGTCTCCAGGGTACTCAGTTTGCTAACCTTGGACTCAGAGTGTAAGAACCTAGTACCTTGCATTTCAATAGAATGATCAAGCTCGATACAATGATCTGTAATCTCCGAGTATCCGGATAATCTCCTGAATGCCCTGTTATGTTCCTGAATGCGAGTTTTGATTGCCCTACTTATTTGGCCTATATAGGTACTTCTTATTACAATCCTTACAACTAATATTTTACATCTCAAATTTAGCGATGAAGTATGCCACCCATCATGAATGTCTTAATTTTTGCCAGCACAGAGAAGACGTCCTGCATGCTTATGACATGCTGTTGGTCTGCTGACTACCTCACTTGTGAGATATGCTATGATGGTGTAGTAGTAGTACCTAGTAGCTAAATTGTAGATGTCAATTGTTTTATACCTACGTGAGGTTTTACGAATACTCTTACAGGACACTCGAAAAATTATAGAAAACAGTGGAAGATTTATTCTTTACCGGGGACTCCACGGGGTCTTCGTTCTATACCGAATACGCCAATATTAATTTTGATAGCTACATAATATTACTACAAACTATGTACCTACATTGTATGTAGGTATTATGTAGGTACCTACTCATAATAATATTCCTTTGCTGTATCGATTTTATTACATTTTTATTGCATACATACATTTACAATATGTTTTTTATTAGTTTCAATTCAACGATATTATAACAACACTAGCTTATTATTCCCAGATGTTCCCAAGAGGAATAATAAGGGCTACAAAATAATATTTATTTATTCATTCAAACGGCTCAGAAGCTTATTACAATAGTATAAATTTTGAACATATTACGAAACACAATTATTGTGTACGCAATAACAATAAAATCATCATCTCCGTCGGTCCCTCAATCCTGAGGATCGTGACCATCATGCTTCGTTCTGTAAACCATCTGTCTCCGTCTTGAGCGATCCTTCGCCATGTGCAAGGCCCCGTGTAGTGAGCTCTGTGTGGCCTCCTTAATTTGGTCGCTCCATCTTATTGGCACTCTGCCCCTTCCCCCCTCCCTCCTACAACCCCAGTTATAATTACTTTTTCCAGGTGTTCATGCTCGATTCTTGGAATGTGCCCGAAATATCGCAAAACGCGCTGTCTGCAAATCGAATAAAAAACAATATACCTAATAAAAATAAAAAAAAACATCACATAAAAAAAGATTTCATGATACATACAACATAATAAAGTAAACAATATTGAAGTAAAAGCTAAAATTAAAAACAAAGCGACAAACAATTTAATAATAATAAGACAAGAATAGGGTTGGAAGAAGTCGCGTCTTCCTGATAAACTCGCCCTCTGTAAATTGATTTTATTTGATATAGTCATGTATTTGTAATTATTTATTATTTATCGTGTTGAAATCCAGAAAAAAGTTATCAAACTGATCTCCAGTACTGTGCAAAACGCACAGCAGATGGAGATGCGTCAAAAATATCCTCCATAGTGCATGTGACAGTGCACAATGTACAGTAAATAACTACCTACCCCACAAGAACTAGAACTAAACTAAACAAGAACTAAAGACTACCCCACAACTGAGAGATTATAGAGTCACACATAGCACTTATTTCGAGCGATATCTTTTTGTATATTAAGATTATATTGTATAATAACATTATATGTTTGTATGTATGTATGTTTGTAGTATGTCGGTATTTTCATCTTTATGACTTTAGTTAGTCTATGGGTCATCAAATAATTTTATGACTTGGGAAGCGGGATGCGGATATATGGTAGGAATAATGGTAATACATACATAAGTTTAATACCATAAACATATGAATGTGCTCGTATGTATGTTTGTACGTTTTGCATGTTAATAAAAGTAAAAACAATGTTGTAAATAAAAAAATATAGTTATAACATGTTTTTAAAATGAATTCAATAGCAACAACAAAAAAACAGTTTAATTTTTTATTGTATTCATATATGAGTGGTAAATGAGTTATTATCAATCTTTTTATAGTGATCGGAGATTGATATACCTCTCTCCCTCTCTCTGGTTTTAATCCTGTGAATAAGATAGCAGCATGTCTTGCATTTTTTTCCATTGCGCTCTATCCTGTGCGACCCTCTCAGCTCTTCCGCAGCAGATCTTTCACACGGTTTTGTAGGATTCTGTTTAACGTCTTACGCAGAGATGTAAGCTTGCGTAGAACCTTAAAAATCAGTATTAAAGTTTGTAAAAATAATACTAATTTACGAAAAAGTATAAAGAATACCAAGCTTTTGAAAATACATTAACGTCTTACGCATTTGCCGCTCTTACCCTTAGTGTCAAAAACCAACATAAACTGAAAAAATAAACTTAAATCGGGTTGACTCAGCAGTAGATATATTGTATCTAATTACTTAAAACTACATTAAAAAACATATTTTGTAGTATACAGTACTCCCATCGTAAGAGGTATGCATAAAATTTGAGATAGTTTGAAGAAATTACGTCTCTGCGAGAAATAGCCCTCTCTAAATTGATTGATTTTAATATTAAAAACAACGTACAGTGAAGAATAAATAAATATAAAATAAAATGTAAATTCATGCACCTAAATATGATCAATTTACATATATTTTTTTGATAAATTTCCTCTGAATAACGCCAGATTTCATAGCTAGTTCAAAATATACATTTTATGAGACTTTTACGCAAAACATAAGCTTAAATATGGAGAACGAACTTTTTTTATAACGTAAACTATTTCGATAAGAATATAGCTTGTCTAAGAAGAAAAAAATACTCAGCTTACTAATGTGGCAGGGAAACGATCAATCATAATGTGACAATTAGAAACATTGTGTAATGTTCAACGTTGATTGTGTAGCTATTTTAGTAATAAATAAACTTTATTAGCAAAATATGTAGTACCTATACAAGTATATTGATGTTTACAGAAAGAAAAGTCGGACTTATCGCCCATGCGTACATCTTTTGGTGTATTTTGTAAAACTATCCATGCGTACTTGCTTCATTCGCTTTTTCTACAATAATACAATTTCTCATACACGCTCGTCGATTTCTCTTTCTAAACACGCAGCCGTCCTTGAGAATTTGATCCATGTTATTCTCGGAGGCTCGTCACGCGATTCTCGGAGGCCCGCATTTCCTCACACCCTATTTTCTAGACAGGTGTCCTAAAACCTGACTTGATCGCGTGGATCAAATTCTTAAGGACGTCCGTGTTCTAAATAAGAAATATCCCTTTAAGTAGGAAACAGGAAAAGTGTTCCGATGCTTACGAATCGGCTTAAGCTGGTTAAATAGCGCTTAACCTATGGTACGTAAACCAATCTCACCTACATATTTCTACCTCCTACTTTTTTCATATCGAACATATTTTTATTTTTACATTTATTTACATTTTTTACACTTTTTTTTACACTTTAACATTTTAACATTTTAACATTTTACACATTTTTTTTACATTTATAGATATGTCTTTTATCATTTTAAGTCTCAAATTTATGTTTATTAGATTGGTAAAAAGGGGATCTTAATTGGTTTGTCTATTGTTGTCTTTTAATGTCTATACTAATTGTTTCAACTGTCTGATCCTTACTGAATAAATAAAATAAAAAAATAAATAAAATAAAAATATTTCGTATTTGATTCTTAATGTCATAGCATTAAGAATGTCTCAGGAAGAGACGATTTTTTTTTGGTGCAGAATTGATTTAAATATTTTTTCCATCCATTGCTTTCGAGAAGTGCGTTGAAGAGCGACTAATACTGTAGGTATATGGACAGTTTGTAAAGCGCCGTTTACTCATAACCTCAAGGGCGCTGTATATCGTATCCATCACCCGAAACTCCCAGCAAAAAGGTGTGTCTTCAGCCCTCTTTTAAAACTCTCTCCATTCACTGTAGTTAGATATATAACTTATTAGTTTATTCAGAGCTCAAGTAAAGGGTGCTTTAAATGACGAATTCGAATCAATCGTCCATATTGTCAATCGTGATTGTTCGTGTGTTTGTGCTTAAGCATCTTAATAGCATTAAAGTGAATACACAATCTGCTAAATAGGCTCATAATAAAAAGTTTCTTGTTTCTCATTTAAGCTGGATAAGTATGTAACTAAATCTGGATAAAAAAAAACTGGTAAATGGCTTAACCATAAGATGGAGATGACGACGTCGCCATCTTGTCGTTGTTGTGCATAGTTTTAGTTTTTTCGAAGATTTCTTATTGTTTTTATAAATATTTTGTAAGTTAATCTTTTCATAAGCGTAAGGTTTCCGCGTGTAATTAATTATAAGTAATATTATTTCTGTTTAATTTTCGTAATGGAATAATTATAAGTAAAAAATACAATGAAGTCAAAACAGTTATTAAGGTTTTGGACAAAAAATTATCTGACAATTATTTTACATAAATTAAAGTACTCAAAACACAGTAAATATAAGTTTTATCAATAATGCAGTAAAACCTTTGGTTAGTAAAAATATTTATAGTAACATTTTATAACTAAATTTAATAATATTTTGTTGTTTGTTAAATGCAAAAAATAAACTAAAAAAATAAAAATTTACTCTGCTGTATCATTACGGTATATATGTCACAAGTGGGATAGCCAGCAAACCAGCTGCATGCAATAAACATGCAAACCGTCCTTTCCGTGCCAGAAAAATAAGAGAAATGGGTGATAAATCTCATCGTTCAATTTAATATGTAAAATGTCTTTATTTTTTCAAACATCTCCCCTTTAACACAGTGGGAGACACTCAAAAACTACAAAGAGTGGGAGATCTATATTTTACCGGGGATTCCACGGGGTTGTAATATGGTTTTAGTTAAACGGGTTAGTTGGAAGACATCGCATTCTAGCGATAAACTCGCCCTCTGTACTGTACATTGAATTGTATAACTGATATTTTTATGATACTTTGTATTTATTTGAAATATTGTAACCAATGTACACTGAAGAATAAAATAAATAAATAAATAAAAATGTCCTGTAAATAAGAGTGTTTGAAAAAATTAAGACATTTTACATCTTAAATTCAACGACGAGGTTCGCTTACTATCTTGAATATCTTTATTTTGTTGTTCTCAGGGAGAGAACAGCTTGCATGTTTATTACATACACCTGGTGTGCTGGCTACGCTACATGTAGGATATACCGTGATAGTATAAAAGTATAAGTAGTAAAAGACAATAAAGACAAAAGGAAATACCTTTGTAATACAAAAGGATAATATTCTGTGAAAGACATTGACAACAAAACTGACAAGAATGAGAAGTTTGACCTACATTCTTAGTTCTTAATAAGTAAATATCAAAATATCTACTTTATTTACTCTTCGAGACAACAGCAAATGGTAAACATCTTCTTTCTAAATAGGAAGTTAGTGATGAAATCAATCTAATCAGGACGAATATTGGATAACGGATATCCTAAGAGATTCCAAACCGGATATACGGATACATGAAAACCAAATAAAGTCAAGTCAAGCTATTTTTCACAAATATTTAACTATGAATGCAGAACTGTTTGTATTTTAGCTGGCTAGGCTACACTGCAGTTTAATACAGATACAATTAAAATCCTTCTTCATCATTCAATTATCAATTAAAAAAACTAATTTACGTATTGAGAGGAGAATGCAAGAATAGTAAACAGATAATACATAGCGTAAATGCTTTATATTATCAAAATGTCACAAACTGTTACTCAGGATTTTCTCCCGGTATTCTAAATCACAAGGGCCCATGTGCCAAGTGTAATCGGTTTCTGTATCAGTTTTATCCATTTTTGTATCAGTTCGTCAATTTATCTGTGTTATTTGAAATAAATTTCACCCTTTTTGTCAGTTCGTTACGTTTCGTCTATTTGTAAAAATTTACATTTTAATCTATAAGTATTCAGAATTGCAGCCTTCTTTCTTTCTTTTTTTTCGGCAAGGCACCCAACATCGAGTGAATTATGACAATTGCAGCCTTTTGTAGTGACAAACTAACACAAAATCAAATTGATGTGAGTGTAAATGTTTCATTGAGTGAGTTACCTTAGCAGTTAACCGGTTTACGATTCGATTACCCGGCTATTTTCTACTAACACGATATGTTACTTTGTACTGTATAAAGTTTATCACGAATGTTGATATGTTGTTCAATACTAAAACTATTGTATTGTTAACATAGTATTTAATAGACAATTACATTCAGCAATCATTCATCATTCTTTATTATTTAAGAGTTATTTAATGTTGTAACTATTAACATTGTCAGCCGTCTACAATGACCTTTAATTTAGACTGGAAATTAAAAAAAAAATGTTAATGCGACCAACCAAATTTTGCGACCAATATACCTGAGCAGTTCCATAACCTAAGTAGAAATGTCTTATATTCGAGAAATCGCTATTTTTGTAATTTTTTTTATACTTATATTATGCTTTAAAAACACAACAGAAAGTGAAATATACTACCTATAATTATAATAATCGCACTGTTATGAATATTACGTTGTCTTTAATTAGTTAATAGTTAAACAATTCGAAATATTTATTAGTGGTGTTCAAAATAGCCACATTATTAATTTGTTCTATGACAAAATATTTATAAAGGCAAAAGGGAACCGTGCATCTTTTTTAGTTATTTGTTTGTGGAATTGAAGAAGTGGCGTCAATTGTGTGTGCTTCACCAATTAAATTAAAATTTTCTAAACTTTCGACTTGTTGTAGAGCTCTTTTTATAAATTTCAGGTATAAAGGATGTCCTATATTTCAGCATTAAAAGATAAGAGAGCATTTCCATTTCAGTGTTGCGGAGTGAAACAGAATAATTTTACAACAACTTTGTACTGCACTGCCAGTGTAATAAGTCTATGGCCGTGTAGCAATTCTCTTAATCTCGTCTAGTGCCAGCCGTCTCAATATTTTGATAAGCCTCTTTCTTATATATATTATACGCTTATAAACGTGTATATTGTATAAGATCTTATTTACATAGTCTGTCTCAGGGTTTATTATAATACTCAAAACAGACAGGTTTTTATCTTAAGTTTACAACAATATGTCTCGAATTTGTATTTGACATTTTTTAGGGGCAGGCAGAACAGATCGAGCGTCACTTACTCTTATCTATCTATCTATTTCCTCACGTCGCATCCCAGGTGGGGTAGGCAGAGAGAACGGAACGCCATATGATCTGTCCCTACATACTTATTTCGCCTCCTCCACATTCGTGCAACCTCTCATGCACGCAAGTCGATTTCTCTCACTCAAAACACGACCGTCCTTGAGAATTTGATATAGTGAACAAGCCACGTAGTTCTCGGACGATCGCGATTCCTCACATTCCTTCTTTCAGACAATTAGTATATCCTCTTTGTCATCCTTTGCCCAATTCCATTCGTTCCACATTATCAAACCATCGCAAATTATTTACACTTACCTACTTTTAGATGTTCTTCATCTCGTTTTTGCTTTTTATATCTTTTTAACGTTATTACGTTGCACATCGGGCTACCAGTCTCGTAAGTCTATGCATTTATATCATATCTGTGCATAGATTATAATTATGCAGATGGTACTTGGGCTAGGTGTTGTCAAAGCAACAATTAGAGATAATAGCATTACTCTATAGTATGTTATAATAATACACGAGTAGGTATACTTAGATGGGCACTTAACTTCCTAGGTATATCTATAATATATTCTCTATGGTCTAGTCACGAAGCTACACTGAATTCGAACCATTGGTGTAATAATTCTAAGGATGCCCTACTACGATAACAAATTGAAAGCCTAGCATAACAAAATAAAAGAATACATATTATTCAGAGGTGTCACATTGTAGGTATTACTCGTATTAGCAAACTTTTTCAGAATTGTATAGTTATTTAACTATTCACCTTATATAAATGAGATAACAGTAATTTTATCAATGAATAATCATTAACTGGCGTTTCGTCTTTTTCTTCTTCTTCCTGACAATGTCCCAACTTATTGTCGCTGCAGGCTGTTGGGGTCATAGACAAACTCGATTTGCAGCGCGGTGCATTTTTCGGAATTTTTGTGTTCCAACATCGATGTCCTTCAAGCATTAGCAATGTATTGTCTTACAACCAACGCCAGTTTAAAACTGGATGCAAAATTTGATCGACTCTTCTCGTTCTAAGATGTATATTTTTCTGTTTCATGACATCTCCAAAACAAAAGAAGATCAGAACCGTTCCGTTATCACAGCTTCACACGTCTAGGTATATTTAGTTTAGTGATATTGAGTCTACTATTTTAACTCTTTGGTTGGTATCATATAATAAAGCGTGTTGCCATTATGGGTAATATACGTCAATCGTACCAACTTTATGTCTCCATTCATACATAGTATGTTTATTATGGCATTATAATAATACATAAATACCTTCAACTAATTCGTGTATACGTGCAGTCTCCAGCAGGGTTACTCTTGACAAAACTAAACACGATCTTAATCTAGTCTTGATCTTGATCATACGACGCACGAAGGGAATATGGTCAAAAACACCGCGCTACCGCTAACGCGCGATCGTTTTGCGTGTATTTTTGGCCAATAGTCACTTCGTGCATCGTATGATCAAGATCAAGACTAGATTAAGATCGTGTTTAGTTTTGTCAAGAGTAACCCTGCAGTATTGAATAGGTTTCCCATTTTTTTCTGCAAGTTTTTCAATATTCCATAAAAGGCTAATGTTTGTAAAATATCACGAACAAGACATTCAATATCTCATCTTCTATTGTGAAGAAGTACGTTGTTAAATGAACCTCTTCCACGATGTGGTGTGTCACCCATCCTAAATATCTAGGCTTGGAGAAGCTGTTTCGTGCTGCAGAGGACGTAGCTGGAGATTCTCACAAGTCTTTGTTAACATTTCGGGGGGACCCGATAAGACGCGTAAAGAAGAGAAAAAGAAAAATATGATTTTGTGCAGTTAGATTACTGGCTGCCCCACTATTAGGAAATGCTATAAAAGTAAAGATATTACTGAACTGAAGACACTATAGCTACAGTAGTGGCCATAAGTATGGAAACGCTTGGAATTTTGTTTAAATTCCTAGATAAGTCAAGTTTTGTGCACTTATTCATAAAAATATTTTATTTTTATGGTTAAAATGTGTCACTTGCATTATTCTTTTTAAAATTCTGTTATTTTTTGGATGAGTCATCGGTTTTTTACCATTTAATTGTGGTTTTATTTCAACCACCAACATTAATTAGTCTAGATAGCCCATAATGAGATGCTCCTTAATGATTGAAATTATCTTTTTTTTGTTTTGTAAATTCTGAAGTAATTATTTTAACATTTTATTACCTATTTATTTATTCTTTTGTCGTCTTTACAAAAAGAAAAAAATACCTGATTTTGATCATTTTCATACATTTTGTTAAGCGTTTCCATACTTATGGCCACTGCTGTATATACGTGATGTTTTAAGAATACTTGCTTTTTGATAATTATCTCCTTCTCAGCACATCTGTCCTAGAATTCTCAACAGAGACATGGCATATTGAAGTTGATTCCATCGCAACGAACTAGTCAGTAAAATATTGATATATTTGCACGCACCAGGCGAATGAAAAACAAAATTAGGTACACAACGTGAAAACTCAATATTTGATAACTGAAAAATACATAAATTTACTTGTTTATTCTACTTATAAAGATATTTTGGTATTTTACCTATAAATAGTAGTCTAGTAATGGTCCACTGATATACGTTTACGACTGATAGCTTGTTTATTTAATAAATTATTATTAATTTATGGTCATGCAATATCGCTTGATGCATGTATATTGTACTTATTGTTTTCTGTCTATAAAATTTATCTTTATTATATATTTACTGATAGCTTGTTTATTTAATAAATTATTATTAATTTATGGTCATGCAATATCGCTTGATGCATGTATATTGTACTTATTGTTTTCTATCTATAAAAATTATCTTTATTATATATTTACTGATAGCTTGTTTATTTAATAAATTATTATTAATTTATGGTCATGCAATATCGCTTGATGCATGTATATTGTACTTATTGTTTTCTATCTATAAAATTTATCTTTATTATATATTTACTGATAGCTTGTTTATTTAATAAATTATTATTAATTTATGGTCATGCAATATCGCTTGATGCATGTATATTGTACTTATTGTTTTCTGTCTATAAAATTTATCTTTATTATATATTTACTGATAGCTTGTTTATTTAATAAATTATTATTAATTTATGGTCATGCAATATCGCTTGATGCATGTATATTGTACTTATTGTTTTCTATCTATAAAAATTATCTTTATTATATATTTTCATAATTAGCTCTATGTTTCTATAATAATTTTATCATGAATTAACAAATAAGGAACAAATAATAATTAATGGAGGAGAAGAATTAAAGAGAAAATTGCTGCAAACCAATCCCAGGATTGAAACCAGAGAGAGAGAATAATTATTGATGAAGTAGTTGGAATCCTCCACAAAACAGGAGCTATGCTCATATTGAGGAGTATATTTAAACGAATTGTGTTAAGGGTAATTACTTACTTACTAATGCAGCTATTCCTGTCCACTGCTGAACATAAGCCCCCCCCATATGTCTCCAGGCATCTTTGTCATGAGCTTTCTGCAACCAGTCACCAGCGATTCTTTTAATGTCGTCTGACTAACGTGTTGGAGGTCTTCCTCTGCTCCTTTTATCTTCACGAGGTCTCCACTCCACTAACCTTTTTGTCCATCTTTGATCTTTAAGTCTAGCAACATGCCCTGCCTATGACTATTTCAACCTTGCCACTCTTTCGTCAACATCCATAACTCCCGATCTTCTACGTATCTCCGTGTTTCTAATGCGATCAGAAAGATTCATTTGTAGCATCACTCTTTCATGCTGCCTTTGTGCTTCTCGGAGTTTCTTGACAGTTGACTTGGTTAAAATCAAAGTTTCTGCCCCATAGGTCAATACTGGCAGCACACATTGGTTATTCATTTTCCGCTTTAGGCATTAGGAAAGGGTAATTATGTAGTCATAACTATTGTATTTGTTGATTGTAACAAAAAAATAAAATAGTGGAATCATAAATTATTATATAATGCATTATGATTGGTTTATGTAGATATATGAAATTGTTATTTAATTTTTATCTCTTTTTTATATCATACATTATTTGTAAATATATGTGCATTCTATAAATGGGTAAGTGTTATACCTAATTGTGTGTTATTATAGATTTGTAAAAAATCTGTTGAAATGCCAATAAGGAAAAGTATAATAAAATAAAATAGCGTATATTCCTTAATTATAAAAATCTTTAAATTTGAATTCATGGATATTCTTAAATGGCCTTGCTTAAACTAACTAAATAAGCATATATTTCCATCACGCACCGTTGGCTTTAATCGATAATTTAAACTTTGTTGACAAGCGTGACATCAAGGCCGACCCACTTTAGTATAGGTAATTATTTAATTTATTTTTGTATAGTAAATATTTCGTATTTAATTTTTTTTTTACTTTTTTGCAATTGTTTGCTTATAAAATTAACCGTGTCCGTAAAATTGTTATTTTATGAAGATCTAGATATTAAAGTAATTATATTTTATGTTTTATTTCCCCTGAAGCCAACATATAGCACGTTGCTGACTGGTGAAAACAAATAAATAAGTTAGCTTTAAGTTAAATTATGATATCTACCATAGCTAAAAGATTGGTGCACTCTGCTATCTTAGTGCCAACACTTATGTATGCAAGTGAGACGTGGATATGGTTAAAGAAGGATGAAAGTGGCATAAATGCAGTAGAAATGAGATCGTTCAGAAGGATGTGTGGTAAAAGTCTGAGAGATCGTGTGCGTAACAGTGATATACGAAAGGAATGTGGACAGGGTTGCCAGGTGTTCGGTATTCTACCGAACCGTTCGGTATTTTAGCACCGTGTTCGGTGTTCGGTATGACAAAAATACCGAAGTATGGGCGGTTCGGTTATTTTTTTCTGATTAATAATTCTCCCCAATAAACAACATAAGCGCTAACTTGAAACAGATAATTAAAACGATAATGGCAGTACCAATGTAGTAATGCTTATGTGGAAAGAGTATTTAGCCATATGAATTATTTGTGGACGAACAGCCGTAATAAATTAAGTGTGGACATGGTGAAGGCTGAATCATGTATACAATGTAATATCAGTCTGACATGTTGCGAAATGCATGAGGCAGTTAAAGCAAATAAGACGTATTGCTGAAAGCGTGCATTAGTGAGAAAAAATATAATATTTATAAGTTAGGGTAGCTAGTTGGTCTTGTGCAATGGCACTTTGTATTTCAAGGTCATAATATAGTTCAACGATTAAAACTTTTTTACCCAATGTTCGGTATTTTTTTGGAGAAGACCTGGCAACCCTGAATGTGGAATGAAAGTTGGTGTGGTTACAAGTATGAATGTAAATAAGATAAGGGCATGTGGAAAGAATGAATGAGGACAGAATGACCAAGAAGATATATTTGGCTGAGAGGAATGGTGCTCGGAGACTAGATAGATTCAGTTGTGTAATAAAAATAAAATATCATGTAGAGGTAATTAGGTACATTTATTTTGCATGTTAACACGATATCACAAAACGACGCAAAATGTCGTCCTCATCATCATCATAATAATTGTCGTTCGATTCCTTGAACTCAAAACGTGCCTGTCATCGCATTAAATTGATGTATTCTAATATATGTACATACATAATATTCTGTTTGAGTCTGCGTGTTTCAAAGGAAAACCATTATACGTATGACAGCGAGTATTATAATATACAATTATTGTAGCTAGTTCAGTGTAAGAGAGCGTTGAAATATACAGTATACACTTTTCTTCAAAATGTCCGGGTTGAGCACAATATATCCTACGTTTCGGCAGGCTTGCTAGGGACATCTTCATGTAATTATATCGATGGTTTAGCTAATACTCCTACAATGTAACTGTCAGTAAATAATGATCCATAAAGAATATTATTTCTCAATCGTATTCTAGGAAAAGGGGTTAAGGGAGCAGTTTGTATGGTCCTCTAAAATCCGAACCAGCAATAAAAAGTTATGTTTATTTAAGTCATAGGTCAAAAGAGTTTAACTGCCTATTTCAATAATATTTATTTTAATACTCTTTATAAAAAGCTTAACACTCAGCATCATCTTATTAAACTTGTTCTAATTTATTGATGATAATAACATCATAAGTAATGAGAGCGGAAGCTCTTGAAAGCCGGCTCGCGATAAATAAAGTTACTGTGGAAGTACTAAACTTAAGTGTTTTATATTTATTAATTTAACATGAACTTCCACCAAGTTCCGCCGGTCGACAATATTAATTACTTTCCAGAGAAACTAAAATTCCTACTATGCCAATAAGCCTATTTATATAATATTTATACTAAATAAATACATTTTCTAATCCATTTGTAGCACAGTGTCATTAGAGATCAAAAACTTAACTGATTTTGATTGACTTCAATATCAAGTGTATTTAATTTCCTATTGAAAGAATTGATTTATTCCAGATGGACTTTAATACAACTCAAAACAATAAATGTTAATTTACACTATAATATTAAGATTCACTTTTGTAGAACTCCAAAACAAGAAATGTTTCTGCTTATAAAAAAAAATATCGATGTTATTTTTACAATTAACCATTATATTATATGTATGTGTGTGAAAATTAATCACACTAAACTACCACATAAGGCTTAGAAAATACTACATCACCTTTTTGGTAGTTCCCCGGTTGGGGTTTGAATCTTCAACCGATCCTTTTCGCGAGGTACGCTTTGTCCAATAAAGTACCGGGCGACATGCTGAAGGCTCTGATATTCTCTCTTATAAACCCCATAGACAACTTCATGTATAGGTATTGTTCTGGGATACAATATATTTTTACGATACGATATTTTTTTTATGCTTATGTATCTATCTATACCATCACGGCATATCCCACAAGTGGGGTAGCCAGCAGACCAGCTGCATATAAAATATGCAAGCTGTGCAAGCAATATGCTTATGTATTCAGCTGGAAATTCTTTTATTGTTGATATATTTTACGTATGTATATGCTTCTCTCGGCTAGAGGGACATCGAAGGAGTGTAGTCAAAAGATTCCGCACGTGGGGGTTTTGGCCGGCCAGTCCTTCAGACTGCCCATCATGGCACCTCTTGTGTGGACAAATTTGTTAGTGTAGAAATTTTATCGGATAAATGGAAGTCCCCAGACATCTGAACTATCCGGGTGGACGGTGGGTCTCCTTCAATGTTCTGGGATACCTAGTATTGGTGCTGCACTCTGAATACTTCCAAGGTTAACAGCAATGATACAGAACCAAGAAATGAAAATAAATATAGATAAAAAGATGTCGGTAGAAAAATACCTGGCAGGTAAGTAGGTTGTGATAGATATGTACAATTGTATCTACCTACACTTAGGATCCCGAATGTAACATATTTTTATTATTATTACCAATAATATGATTGTTTTACACAGGTAGGTACCGACCTAGTACATTTAGGGCAAACAAATAACTATCTATCTAGTACATACACTACATGAAATATTACGATAAACGTGCTATACTTGTTTACATACTAAATGGATCCAACTTTTTCGAACCAACTATAAACACAATATTCTATGTTCACTATACAAACTAATCTATCTAATAAATGTTTGTGTTTGTTCGTATATAATTATGTTACTACTTTTAATATTATGTTACTTACTAACTTGCTTTACTTTTTGTACGGCTTCGGCTTGTATAAAGTAGTAATCATTCCAAATCAAATCCTTGGTTCTCGTCCAGAAAGCCACTGCACCGTCTCTGGGGTTGATCTATAGATGTCCATCCAGTCCAGTCTCCCTCGTACCGTCTTCCTGGACACTCTTCAACCAGCAGGGTTACTCTTGACAAAACTAAACACGATCTTAATCTAGTCTTATCTTGATCATACGACGCACGAAGGGACTATGGTCAAAAACACCGCGCTACCGCTAACGCGCGATCGGTTTGCGTGTATTTTTGGACAATAGTCACTTCGTGCGTCGTATGATCAAGATCAAGACTAGATTAAGATCGTGTTTAGTTTTGTCAAGAGTAGCCCTGCAGATGTTGGATTGTTTGAAACTGAACTCCGCAGTCGCATTCACATTATAATATAATATGTTTATATGTTCTCAATGAACTCAAGGAATTGGACTAGACAGAGAAAAATAATACACTCTATTCTCAGACTTCTCAGTCTTACCCTTTGGGCAGGTTTTCGACTAAAATTATGTAAAATGTTTTATATATATCGATAGACATAGGTTTTATAAATTTATATTAATACACCATATTATCAGTTTGTATTAGATTTTAATATATTTTTCTGCGTGTTGTATCAAAGCATAACATGATTATTTAAATTTATTGAACATATCAATCGAACATATTATCATCTATCTGTACCATCACGACATATCGCACATGTAGCGTAGCCACCAGTCTCCGTGGCAAAAAAGAGTTAAGACGTCGTAGTGCATGATATGTAGTATTAGAATTTGAAAACTCAGAAGCAGAATAATTATGCGATGTACTGATCAGATCAAGCAGGCTGTACCTTGGTCAATTTACATTACGGTAGACCTGGCTAAGAACAAAAAAGGATGGCTCAGGGTTGTTCATGAAGGGCTATCCAGAGATCGCGACCTCTAGAATTGGAAAAATGACTAGAGAGAGAGAGAGAGAGAGAGAGTGCTTGCATAAAAAAATACATTTGCTAATGAAAACTAGACTACATCCCAACAATGGAAAATTTCATAACTAATATTTAATATCACATCATGACAGTAGGTACTTTAAAAAAATAGAATCATGGTGTTGCCAATTTTGAAATTTTTCTTTTTATTATTGCCATTTCATGTTGACGCCATCTGCAAGCGTTCATATTTTGTCAACTTAATTTTTAGGTATTTCTTGAACGAACCCGGGTAGAACTGCGCTAGTATAATATAAAGTGTACACAATATGTCGATTTTGAAATTTCAAGAATAAATAAAAAAAATATATATTGTTTAAATAGGTATTCCGTGCACAGGGTAAACAGAAAGAATAATGTACACACATTTTTTAATGCTCAACACTTAAGTCCATAACACACACTATTATTGTATGCAATGTACTTACCTCTATATTATTCTTTTCAATCAACAAACACGTATTGTTAGTTATATTTATATGAGTTGTATTGATTTATCGATGAATACCGTGTATTTATTGCTCAATTGAAACTAAAGGGAAATAACTTCGTTCTGATGTGTTCCAGAATAAAAGAACACTCATTCAAATAATAAAATAAAATAAATATTTATTATTTTTGTTTAATGTTACTGTTGAGTAAGACTAACGCACTTTATTTGATAATTTAAAATGAAGTGTTAGGAAGTTAATGCCGATACAATTAATGAAAAAAAAACACTCATTTTTTTACTGTGTACCAAATATTCAAAATATAAAAGAATCAGCCAAC
Source organism: Athripsodes cinereus (assembly GCA_947579605.1). Classification (NCBI taxonomy): domain Eukaryota; kingdom Metazoa; phylum Arthropoda; class Insecta; order Trichoptera; family Leptoceridae; genus Athripsodes; species Athripsodes cinereus. The sequence continues at coordinate 3,593,917 of OX388321.1, forward strand.
AACGAGCTAACTGGATTGCCCACAACATCAGGCACCCAGGCCTTCTTATCACCATCGCGAAGGGTAAGACAGGAGATTGAAATGGTAGAGGCCGACCAAGAGACGCTTATACCACCAACTGAAGAAGGATATGAACTGTGGCGTATACGTAGAACTAAAGAGACTAGCTGAAAATAGGGAAGAATGGAGAAGAAAATCCAAGCTCGTTGCAGACCAATCGAATAGATTGTAACTCATTATGTATATCGAGCTAAGAAAGATCTTAAATCACCGCTATTGTATTGCTATCCAATAACATATAATTATATTCGTCACCAACAAATATTTTTTTTGACTTTACGCTAGCCTGATGTTTAGAGCGGAAGCTCTTAAAAGCCGGCTCATGTCCAATAATAAGTCACAGTGGATAGACTAAAGAGGTGTTTTATTCATAAATAATTTAACATGAACTTCCACCAAGAACCGTCGGTCGAAATATATCAACTTTACTATAAAGCGCCTTTGAAATGATGATAAAAAAAAAAACAAAAAATATGTAAATACCTACATATAATAGAACTGCAGAGTTGATTTGTATTTTTTAATATAGGTCTGTTTAATTCTGAAAGTGCCTCGCATGTAATGCATAATATTATCATAAAACACTTTTTATTGAAAAGAATGTTATTTCCAATATTGAAATATGTTAAATAAACTCGATAAATATTGACGATTTTAGTAGGAACACCTTTTACATATTTTTATCATCATCATCAAAACACCCCTTTGTGCCTCTTTTAAATAGAAGGATGCTATAAGTGTATGTATTATAACATATTAAAATGTTTTACCATAATATAAAAGAAAATTTATTTTAGAGACGATAATTTATTATTCTTCACACGAATGAATGACGTGCCATTCATTATACGCCAATGGGTTCACCTCTTCCCACAAGATTCCTGACGTTCTAATGTCGTTTTTATAGGAATGGTGTATTATGAGAGCGTTCATCTAGGTTGTAGATAAATTAAATCCATACATACAATCACACCGCTTCTCTCGTGGGGTAGGCAGAATGAATCGAGCGCAACTTACTTCTATCCTTGCATAAACCTTTCGCTTCCTTCACTATTATGCTACAATTTTTCATACATGCTCTCCTATTCAATAAGCTCAACACGTATCCGTCCTGTAAAATCTGGTTTATATGATTTTGCCATTTGATCTTTGGACGGCCACGTCTCCGAGCACCATTCCTTTCAGCCAAATATATTTTCTTAGTCATTCTGTCCTCATTCATTTTCTCCACATGGTCTCTTCTGTGCAACAGAGACTAAAAGACATCTGATATTTAATATTCTCCTTGTTCTCCAGCCATTTTTGGGTCTTTATTTGAAAGCATGCCTTCCCCATGATTTTCTACTGACTTCAAAACTGATCACGATATTCCTTACATTATCGAAGCAATCCTATCCTATATCATTTGGACATTGTAAAGTCAATGGCCATCCGGATAGGGCAGAAGGCTGAAAGCTCCGAATTTCAACACACTAGAGGCGCCAGAGTGCGCATCCTGAAGGGCCAGCCGGTCAAAAACACAAAACCACCACGAACTCCACGTGTGGAATATTTTAACTATACTCCTTCGATGTCCCTCTGGTGAGAGAAGCAAATACATTCGTTAAGTAAATTAAGCATTAGAATAACATTTCCTAAAACCAGGTAACAAATCAATAAACCGAAATAAACAAAAAAATTGAGCAGTTATCTGAGTTATGGGGTCCGGATTTTTTTCTTTATAAGATGCACAGTAATATTATTGTGTAAGAATTTAAATTCCTATCTAATGTATGAAATGTTCCTTAATTTATTGTCGTGGTATTTAACATTCATAAGTATTCGACCTATTTACAAGTTATTCTCAATACATTTCATTTTGTACCTAAGCTAACATAATATGTTTCATGTATTCATTCGTTTACAGTAAAATCTCGATGGACTGAATTTTTCTTTGTTCCATTCCCTTGAGAGTTTGAAACTTTGATATATCTTGGAAAACTCGTCAGCTTATCGTAAGTTTTTGAAGACTTGAGAAGGCACGACTTAACCTCTTGAAAAGAAAGTTTTGGAAAGCAAAATCTCTGCAGATAGTAGTTTTTTGATACTGTCCTCTGTACATCGACGTGATATGATAGCGGCTTTTATACATCGAAGTCCTTTCACAGCAACCACTGTATATCGAGTGCGCGCTTCATTATGTATATTCAACATGAATATTTTTATTATTCTCTTTAAATTTACTTTGCACATCATAACAGCTTTTGGCCAATGCGATGTGCAAAGGAATACAATTTGTACATGGTAACATAATATTTACAATATTTAAAACAACAACACAAAAAAAACAAATAAACAAACAAAAGATCACCATAGAATGTACGTTGCCTCATTTAAGGCAACAAATTCCCTGTAGGACAGAGAAAATGTGCCAACAAATTATAAAATACCTTTGCCTTGTTGGTCGGAAAATTCATCGCCAAATTTGTTCTTTCATGGGTAGGAATATGACTTCCGAGCGATCAACATATTTTGTCTTTCATTGGTGGCGTCCACACAGCTGGATGCGAACGTCAATCATCAAGCAAAAATCTTAAATCTTTCGGCGACAATTCGGAGCATTCTCCCAAGAAATATTAGAATAAATGCATTCGTTACGTCTCATGGACGGATAACGAAGGCATTCATTCGAATATTTCTTCGGAGAATGCTCCGAATTGCCGCCGAAAGATTTAAGATTTTTGCTTGATAATTGATGATTGACGTTCGTATCCAGCTGTGTGGGCGCCGCCATTCGGAAATCTTGTTATACTATATTTTTTTTACTGTCCTCGAGATATCGAAAGCTTGTTATATTATACAAGCCTCGATATATCGTATCCTCGTTAAATCGGAACCTCAATATATCGAATCCATGTTATATTCAAACCTCAATACATCATAAATCCTTGCTATATTAGAACCTTGATATATCGAGTCCTTGTTATATTCAAACCTTAATATATCATAATTATTATCCTTACTATATCGGAACTTCGATAATATATCAAATTCTTGCTATATTCAAACCTCAATATATTAGTATTGGTAAATCCAGTTGTTTTTCAGTAATCGGTACTTGAGACATCGTTCTTCAAAACAATTCGTTCTTAACATTCGTTCTCGTTCGTGGAATTTGTCACGCGATTTTCACCTTAGTCTCTTTGAAAATAAAGTATTTTAAAGGCCTTTTTCCCAAAAGACGACACGAAGATTTAAATCCTTAAATCTCGTTTGTGATATATGTCACGCGATTTTAAACCTTAGTCTCTTTGAAAATAGAGTATTCTAATGGTATTTTTCCCAAAACAACTTCACGAAAGATTTAAATCATTGAATCTCGTTTGTTACATTTGACACGCGATATAAAACCTTAATTCCTTTGAAAATAGAATACTCCAATGGCGTTTTTTCCAAAATAATAACACGTAGATTTAAATCTAAGAATCTCGTTCTCAACGTTTGACACGCAATATGAAACCTTAGTAGGTATCTTTGAAAATAGAGTATCTTAAGGTTTTTTTTTCCAAAAAAAAAACACACACGAAGATTTAAATCTCGTTCGTGACTTTATTTGCCACGCGATGTTAAACCTTAGTTTCTTTGAAAATATAGTACTTTAATGTAATTTTTCCCAAAAGAACGAAAAAGACCGAACAGATTTGGCATTGAGGATTAGTTCTTCGAGTTAAGTTGAATAACGAATACATAAAAACGAATACTCAGATTCTGAACAATACTACAATATATCATATCCTTGCTACGTCAGAACCTCGACATACCGAATCCTTGCGATATCGAATAAAACCCTTTCTCGAGTTTTAATGTATCGAGGTTTTACTGTGTATTGATATTCTATTTGAGTTGAGCAATAAATATTGTCTAGCAATTGATAGGCATCAATTACACTCATATGTTACCGTCGGGAGACAATAAAATTCTATCTATCGATACTATATTACTTAGATACCTACACATACTCTCCTTCACAGTGTAGTGTTTCTATAGGGAAATATATTTTGTAAAATAATTAACATTGTATATTTTCTGATGACAATGTCGCAAAATGATCCACGAATGGATGTAGCTCTATTCTATACCCTCACGTCGTGTCCCAGGTGGGGTAGGCAGAGAGAACAAAACGCCAAACAGATCTATCTTTACACACTTCCTTCGCTTCCTCCATATTCATACAGTGTCTCATACAAGCACGTCGGTTCCTATTATTCAACATACGGCCGTCCTTGAGAATTTGATCCACGTGATCAAGCCACCCGCCCGCGTTTCCTCACACCCTTTCTTTCAGACAATTATATCCTCTTTGTCATTCTTACCTTATTCATTCCTTCAACATGTACAAACCACCGTAGTTTATTCGCGCGTATTTTCTACAACACTCTTCTTGCATCCACTCATTCTTCTAATATCCTCATTCTTCACTCTGTCACGCAGCGTTTTACCAACCATTCTTCTCAACGATCGCATCTCCACTGCATTTGGAGAATTGGTAATGCAACCCAACATTGGTATTGCAAGATTCAAAGGGACATTGATTTTTAAGGGGCTCTTTTATGAATTTGTCAGATCGAGCGTTGGTTTAAAAAAATAAGTTCACATTATCTCCCTCGAATCCTTCGTTGTAGATGCATTTATAAAAGAATATGCGTTAATGTTCATTCAAAATATATTGATGGTTCATTAATTTAACAATTATTGTATTGAAATGACAAATGAAAATTTCAAACCCAATATTACATTCACACAGTACCTACCATTTTCGAGTGTCTCTACATCTGCATCACACGCTGGTTATCCCATTTATGGATAAGGCCGTGATGGCATGATGGCTGAAGGATTTATAATACATAATAATAACAATTATATTCCTATCTAGCACTGTTTTGTATCCAACTTATTCTAATAATAAGTTTACTAACAAGAATTGTATTGTGTATATTATGAATAGTGCTATGCAACAATGTGTTACGCCACACCAACTTGAAACTGTAGCTATATACGATAATTATTTGTACATATTTAGTCAACGCTTACAGCAGTTGTGTGGATTGTAAGATAACAAAATACGTTTTGTATTATATTATAAGCAGAGAATTCATTCGCTTTGGCTGCTCAATTATTTCAGAAAAGCAAGAATAAATTTTAGGTTTGATTTATGACACTTAAGTACTCTTTTTTGTTTATTGTTGCTTGGTATATTTGATACATACTTCTTTGTTGTCGGTCCCTCAGTGCTGAGGATCGTGACCATCATTTGTATAGGTGTGCACAAAACGCTTCCAGCGACTTCGATCTTCCGCTCTTCGTAGCGCCTCATGCAAGGTCCCTCCCGTAGCCCCCTTCACCTGCTCACTCCATCTCATTGGTGCGCGTCCCCTAGCTCTATTGCCCTCCACATTTCCAGTCAAAACAAGTCTCTCCAGGTTGTCTGGTCCTCTCCGTGCGATGTGCCCAAAGTACTGCAGGACACGGCGCATGCATATGGTGGACAACCGTTCCTTTATATTCAGTTCTTCGAGAATGGACGAATTTGTTCTATGTGCTGTCCACGGTGTGCGCAGCAGACGCTTCCAGCACCACATTTCGAATGCATCTATTCTAGCACGTTCTCGAGATTTGATTGTCTACCTAGAAAATGCTTTAATTACACATAACTGTATAGACCTACTTACAAATTATACTTAATTAGATGATTTGATATTTATATATGCAAGCGAAAAGTGAACATGGTTGAAGAGGGATGAAAGTGGAATAAATGCTGTGGAGATGAGATCACTGAGGAGGATGGTTGGTAAAACGTTGCGTGATAGAATGAGGAATGAGGATATTAGAAGAATGAGTATATTAGAAGAATGAGTGGGTGCAAGAGGAGTGTTGTTGATAGCATGTGCGTAAATAAATTGAGATGGTTTGGTCATGTGGAACGAATGGAAGAGGAAAGAATGACAAAGAGGATATACCTGTCTAAAAGGAGAGTGTGAGGAAGCGCGGGCGTCCGAGAACTGCATGGCTTGATCATGTAGATCAAATTCTCAAGGACGACCGTGTTTTGAGTAAGAGAAATCGACGTGCGTGCATGAGAAATTGTATGACTGTTGAAGAAGCGAAAGAAGTAAGGACAGATCTATATGGCGTTCCGTTCTCTCTGCCTACCCCACTTGGGATACGGCGTGAGGAAATAGATATTTGAATACCATTATCGAATAAGGGGGAATGTCCTACGAAAATTCGTATTTCATTCCCCCTTATTCGATGATAACATTCATTTATTGTTTTGATTTCTTTGTTTTTGAATTGCGGTATTTAGGTATTATACCTGATTATTGTGTCTTTTTTGGTTTTTATATAACTGTGCACTTGAATTGTTAAATATAACATAACATGTGCAGACAATTATTCACACTGACCGAGCTAGTCCCAAACTAAGAAATGAACCTTGTATTATGGCTACTAACACGACGATACTCATATATACAATGAACTATCATTGGTACAAACATTATATATAAATATTATGTACTGTTATTGTTAAGGCTATTGCAGCCGTTTATTGTATAAATAATAATAATAATAATAATAATAAGAACACTTTATTGATCAGAAAAAAATCATGAGCAATTGGCGAGCTTATTGCCTGGAGGCAATATCTTCCAGCTAACCAAAATAATGTGTGATACTATGTTGACAATGTGTAATTAATACTAAATGTGAACAGTTAATACTAAATTTAATTATAACTAATTACATTCTTAGCCCTAAGTAGAACATTATATATGTCATGTTTCCTCTAATAATAATGTGTTATTGTATAAATAAATAATACGATTTCCTATCTTTTGGTAATACCTAGTTATATTTTCGGGTATGCTGCATGGATATTCGTCTCTTTTGTGTTTTTGACATAATATATTATGGAAGTCCCCAAACTTTTGCGAATGGTGGGTCTCGTACAATTTTAGGATTTCTCCCTGAATGATTGGGTCCATCTTCAGGAATAGAACATCCAAGAAGCACAACCGAAAATATAAATATTTTTGATACATTGGTGCATAGCACCGTCCATATTATATTATTTTATATCGCATTTAACATTTATTCGCATTGTGAAAGCTGCCCGTATGTCTCGATATGGAACCTGACCTGGCGGTTGAACAGTTGGACTTGATGTGAATTGATTAGTGTTTGCAACATGTTTGGGTTACTAACAAATAACATCGTGAACCACTGTTTCTCAATTTAAAGGAAGAGATGAAAAAAATATAATATATTGTATGAAATTCCCCTTGGAGTATAAGTACCCGGTAAAGAATTGGTCTCCCACTGTTTTCCAGAAGTGTTCTCTAAAAGGTAGGTGTTCGAAAAAAAGACATTTTACATCTTAAATTTAGCTAAAAGGTTTACCACCCATCCTGAATGTCTTCATTTTCTGTTGACATGACACGTAGAGGAGAGCTTGCTTGTTTATTACATGCTGCTGATCTGCTGGCTACCCCACTTGTGGGATGTGCCGTGATGGTATTATAATAGTTGTAGTAGTAAACTGTACATGACATTTAGATACCTACCCAATAGATTGTTGTGTGTTTACAAATGGGAAATAATATATATGTAAATAATGGATGCTATTAATATGTACCTAGGTATCCCCACATTCAGGCTCTCCATGGTGGGATCTCTTAATAATAACTGTACCTATTGCTTTTATATATTGTCTTTTGTTTAATTATATACTTATTTTTATTTTTTTACTACACTTTTTATGTAAAAATTGAAAAATTTAAATAAGTTACCATGGTTTGGATGTGTGGAACGAACTTATAAAGAGGATAATTATACTTATATGAAAGAGAGGGTGTGAGAAAGCGCGGACATCCGAGGACAACTTGGTTTGATCATGTGGATCAAATTCTCAAGGACAGGCGCCTATTGAGCAAGTGAAATCACTTTCTCCCTGCCTAGCTTACTTGGGATATGGCGTGAGTGTAAAACAGTAGAAGTAAAAATGAGATAAATATTGTAAAACCAGGAGGTTATACATAAGAGATAAATTGGAAAGATTTATCTTTTTATATTTACTACTATATCTACCATCACGGCATATCCCACAAGTGAGATAACCAGCAGACTAACTCTATGTAATAAAAAAGCGAACTGTTCTCTCCGTGTCAACAATAAACTTGAGACATTCAGGATATCTGGCAAACCTCATCGATTTATACCGAACACAAATAAAAAAAAAGTACCGAACGGTTGAGAATCTATTGTTTGAACGATGGCACCAGCATACAACTACAACAGTAGTGTCCCTGTAAACTGTACACAGTATGTATCTATATATATTGTCTTCCTACCCATACAATGTTACAGTACAGTAGTTACCAACTAACTACAGTACAAGCAACAGTGTTATGTATTGTGATGACACTCCAGATAACAGCCAGGGAACATGGTTTGCACATATTACATACCAACCATACAATATACATACATTAAACATTACTCAAGGATTGTATAGAGGTGACATGAACACCACACAATAATTTATGAAAGAAAAGAAAAGCATTTTTCTACATTCTTTTTACACTACTTTTAATTGATAAATAATAAACAGGGAATAGTTTCCCTTGTGAAGTATAATGTGTGTGGATAATAGTTTCCAGCAAATATACAACAGAAGACGATTGGTGGATTTCATAATATACGAGTAGACACACAATTTATTGATTTAGCTGCTTGTCTAAGTCAATGTTCATTTTCTTAGTGTCATATCAGGTTTGCTGATATCAGCTGCTATTTCTTCGGTATTGACTTCTCTATTATATTCTTGATTTAACCGTTCTTCTACTCTTTGAATGGCTGTTAATTTTTTTATATTTTAAGCCAGGATTGCTCCTATGCCACATATTTCTTTAATGTTATTGTTACCCAATCACAGTATCTTCCTAGCAAAGAATATATCCAAAAAAAAACTAATTTCTATGACAATCTAATCAATCTATTCTAGTCTAATGGTTATCATAAATATTTCAATTTTCTCGTTCCTAGATATTTCAAGAGTCGAAGGACTCCAATTTGTTCGTACATTTTCTGACAATTAAAAACATAAAAACCTGTCAAGTCAACCAGTACCAGTTAACCAGAATTGACCTCTCAAACCCTGCCACGTCAGTAGGCGGTGGACTCGGCTGACGTAGCAGATCCCACCTTGAGACTCACACTTCCTCGAAAACTTTAAAGTATGCAGCATTTGTAGCATTTCTATCACATGTGAGAATATCTATGTCCCTGTTTTTTATTGGTTGGACGAAATAGTAGATCCTCAACGTTCCACATTCTTGTCCAATAATTTATATTACTATGTAATCAGGAAATTCCTTTTCTTAAAACACCTCTTCGTCGCTCTATCTAGTTATATAATATTATTTTCTATACCATTAATAAAAAAGACATTTCAGATGTGTTGTATAAATATTTATAAATGTCATATTATTCATATTATTAGCTTATAAATTACACTAAAGATTTTGTCATTATTGACGATATATCGCGTGATGTGACCAACCCACGCGATTAATAATAAAATAAAGTATCGTAGCTGTATAAACTGGAAATAGTTCACATGTCTATAAAACGAAAATAGAAATAGAGAAATACATAAAAAAATATTAAGTATGTACGTACTAGTTTTCTTTTATGCAAGCCTTCCCATTTCCCATTCCTTCCTGTCCCCCCATTAATGGGAAATGAAATAACAAATTCATAACACGTCGTTCATGTTGTGATGTGTATGTGTGTGTAATTAATGAATAACGTATGGACGAGTATTATAGAGAAATTTTCTACGAATCGAGCCAGTTTAATACACGTATATTTTCTTAACGAACGGCCAAGCATTTGATTACTTTTCTAAGAATAAAAGTTTTTAAAACCACACGGATATCGAGTGATACATACATGCATTGATATTTAATTAATTATTCATTTTAATACGATGGTCTTGGCTGTGTCATGTGTTGAGAATTTCCAATGATAGTTGACGATACCCAGCATATTACTGGTCTCTCACTCTTTTAATTGTTTATCTCGTTTTCCTTTTTATATCATTATGGCTAATTCTGAATCATTAAAATAGTTTAGTTGCACTAACTAAGTGTAAGGAGATAGTTGAGTCATAATATTTAGTTCAAATTCGTATTCACAGTTTTCCGTACTAAAACCATTGATATAACACAACCACAACATAAGTATTCACAACCCTGTTCAGCAAAAAGTTACATGCATTCGATTTTGCGACACAAATTTTGTTCGTCCTGTCATATCTAGTGTTAACATAATAGATCAATGACTAAAACTAATTTAGTTAGCTAGTTCATTTTGACACCTTAGTACAATTATAAATTTCGAGAATCTATGGATTTCGTATTCAGAACGAAATTTTAGTTGACATCACTGACAACTACAATTAGTTGTGTTTGGCACAATTTTATTCGCGACTTTTAATGTGCGAATATTAGTAGTTGCTGTCATTTTGCCGCAGAATATTGCTATATTTTGGAAGTTTAAAGTTGTTTTTTCAATTCAAAGTAAAAAATGGATATTTTTAGGGTCCTCGCAACTCTTGGCATCTATAAATTGTAAAATTATACCACCACCGACGCAAATGCGAACGTCAAAATATACCGGCAAATCTGACAATTCACAATTTTCACGCGCGACAACTATTAAATGTTGCCAGAAGTGTAAATCGGAACGTGAAAAACATTTTTTATTGCGGCATCACCGACTAATATTGTTTGTCCCATAGATTTTACCGTTTGCCCTTGGTGGTTATCGAGTTTATAGTTTATAGTTCGTAACTGATGCTGAATACGAATTTGTACTATAATGACTAATATTAGTCAACTATTATTAGTTAGTTTAGTTAGTTCATCAAGATTCAGAATTGGCCCTATTATCATGTTAGATACATAACTTATTGAATACCTATCTATATATGCATTTATTTGTATTGTTATAACTATTTTATATACATACCTTAATATTATGAGTTATTTTTTTTTACTTTATTTTTACAATGTACTCAGGATCAGACAGTCAATTATAGAACATGACAACAAAATGCAAAATCAAAAGGTGGACCAGTGAAGATCCTTATCTTTATGAAGAGTTATCATTATTCTTTTTTTTTCTTTGTATCTTTTATCATTTCTTAATGCATGTTGCTTCTAAATTTGTGAATTTAATGTGCTATCAGTAAGTGGACTAATTAATGTTGCCAAATAATTAAGAAATGAAATGAAACTTAAAGTTTTTTATTTCCCTCCCTACAATGTATCAATATTAGACAATAACAATGATCACAGAATCATACATTACCATGGATATCACGTATGGTCTTATCGCTTTTTCTTATTATCACACCTTATCATTGGCTCCCAATAACGGTCACAGACGAGCGAGTCATAATATGTTGTATTTGTAAGAAAAAATTGCCATGCCAGGCCCCCCCCGACGTCGGCTATCACCCTGGTGTAGGCTTCTCTGTCCTGTGCTAGCTGGAACAGCTCTTCCACTCTCTTGACTCCGGTCCGCTCCCAGATATTTCTTAGCCAGGACATCTGCTGCCTTCCCATATCGCGACTACCCTCTGTCTGTTAATATGTAAAATAAAATAAAACCTTGATGAAAAGTTTATGTAGTTTGACAAAGATATCAAATGTCGAAACCCGGGTCATTTTGATAAAGTTTTCGCAAGACTACAAACCATAAATTTTTAATTGTTATTTATAGATATGGAGTTTTACAAAATAACCAATGCATTGTTTATATTCTTGTGCTTTAGTTTAATTTATCGACTGACGGTTCTTGGTGGAAGTTCATATTAATAATTTTTGTGATTTGCAAATTATTTCTTTTCAAATATATACTCAAATGTTTAATAATCTAATAAACAAAATAAAAAATGTATAAATACCGATAACATAATAATAATAAAAACTTTATTGTCAAAATAAATTTGTGCAAAAGGCGTACATATTGCCTTGAGGTAATGTCTTCCAGTAAACCTAATACAATGTTTGATAAGAATGTTTTAGCATAAAGTGAGTTTAGATAAATTAGAATACATAGGGCATATAAAACATTACAAATATACCTACATACATATTCATGCTGGTGCACAACGCCATCCTCGTACCGCCACTTATGTATGCAAGCGAAACTTGGACATGGCTGAAGAATGACGAGAGTGGAATAAATGCAGTGGAGATGCGATCACTGAGAAGAATGGTAGGTAAAACATTGCGTGATAGAGTAAGAAATGAGGATAATAGAAGAATGAGTGGATGCAAGAGGAGTGTTGTGGATATAAAGCGTGTAAATAAATTGAGATAGTTTGGTCATGTGGATGGATGGTGTAAGATTGACGAAGAGGGTGTATTTATCTGAAAGAGAGGATATGAGAAAGCGCGGACGTTCAAGAACTACGTGGCTTGACCACGTGGATCAAATTTTCAAGGAATCGGCGTGCATGTATGAGAAACTGGATGAATGTAGAGGAAGCGAAAGAAGTATGTAAGGATAGAGCGACATGGCGTTCCGTTCTCTCTGCCTACCCCACCTGGAACACGGCGTGAGGGTATAGTGTAGTATAGTATATTCATAATTAATTGAATACGTACAATAATTTTATATCGGGATACATTGTACATTATGGGGTTTTTAAACCGACATGACACAGGTGTATTTCAAAGGAATATTAACGTTTGCATTATCATTAGTAATAGTAGCAAGTACCTATATAATATGTACATTCACCCTAAACATCCCCATCGCTTATACAACCCTTTCTCAATATAACAGCTGGGTGGGTAAATATTTGTATTTTGTTTAAGTACACAGAGATATTTTACTTGTGAAATGTTAATTGATGATACAAAAAATAAATATATTGGTACTTTTAATTTATTTTATTTTTAGGTTTTGAAAGTCTTCAATAAATATAAAAATAAAAGCCTTCAATAAATATAAAAATAAAAATATAACATTCTATATGAAACACTTGTAAATATTTTGTTCTCTCTGGGATTGCATTGGCCGAAAGCTGTAATGGTCCCATTGAAGGAGACCCACCGTCCACCCGGATAGCTCAGAAGTCTGGGGACTTCCATTTATCCGATAAAATTTCTACACTAACAAATTTGTCCACACAAGAGGTGCCATGATGGGCAGTCTGAAGGACTGGCCGGCCAAAACCCCCACGTGCGGAATCTTTTGACTACACTCCTTCGATGTCCCTCTAGCCGAGAGAAGCATATACATACGTAAAATATATCAACAATAAAAGAATTTCCAGCTGAATACATAAGCATAAAAAAAAACAATATGTAATGGTCCCAGTAGAATATGATGTTATTTCAATAATAATGCTCCTTCGATAAAAAATGTTCTTTTATTTTTTATTTCATTACAACATACGGCTTGAGCCTTTTACATGTAGAAAATATATAGAAAATACATGACAGACATAAAAAGTACATTTAAACAAGACAAGGAGGAACCATGAAAAAAAGAACAATACAAATAATGAAAAAACAATATTATATAAAGGTAGGTATTTGAAATTTAAATTAAAATTTTGGGTTGTCTAGAAGAAAATTTTAAGTATGCATGTTGGTATTTTAACATACATATATCTTTTTAAAATTTCATACTTAAATTAATCTTGAGATATCCAGACATTTCAGTGAATTAAAAATAGATTTTTCGTACAATATTAAATAGGTGCGAACAAATTTGTTCAATAAAGTTATTAAACCAACACAAATTTGGTCAACAAAGTGTTGGTTTAATCAGAGATAATTTTATTCTCATACTGATTACGGCTAGTTATACAAGTAGGTACCTTGCAATATCAGAAACTCCCCTACGCAACATGTTTTTAAAAATAACCTAAAATCCATAGACTTATCCTAAATAGTTCCTCCCCGTGCCTTTATTCTTCATTTTGTAGTATTCATTACAGGAAACATGACACATATTATAATGTTCTACTTAGGACTAGGAATGTAATCAGTTATAATTAAGTTTAGTATTAATTGTTCACATTTAGTATTAATTACACACATGTCAACATAATATCACACATTATTTTGGTTAGCTGGAAGATATTGCCTCCAGGCAATAAAAGCTTTCCAATTGCTCATGATTTTTTTCTGATCAATAAAGTGTTATTATTATTATAAATTTCAATATTTTTAGTATGGGGATAATTGTTTCGGAATATAGAGTCAAACATAAGAATACAGATAATATACAAGAGCTGTTTAAACATCGGAAGTAAGCGAGTGAGGTCGGTATATTTTTCACTTATATAAGTGATGCTGAAATAGATAAATAATAGAGATAAAATAAATTTTCCAGTGGCCTAGCCTAAATTCTTCAGCTAGTGTTGTAAGTATGAAGTAGGAAGTAATAATATAATATAAATGTCTAGCATTTAGAAGTATTTACTTAACATGAAAATATAATATGAGTGAGCTTGTTATATTTTATATTTGTGTAAACACTTTATAGAGTGGATTGTAAATAAACATACGTACATAGAAACAAACATTATATTTTATTAATATAACTGGAGTACCCGGTAAACAATATGCCTCTCAATTTTTCTGGAAGTTTTCGAGTGTTCTGTAAATGGCAGGAACTCGTAAATCATCACGTTTTAAGACCTTTAAGTTCTTCATTTCAATAATGAGGCATGCTACTTATCTTATCTTATTGAATGTTTTATTTTTTATTGCCACGTAGAGGACGATTTCCATGTTTATTCTAAGCAGTCGGTTTGCTGGCTGGCTACCTCACGTGATGGAATAGATGGATGAGAATGGAAATAGAAATATATAAAGTATAGTATTTAAACGAGTGACAAAATAACAGAAAATTCAAATTTAAAGGCTTTTAAAATACGGAAATGAGCAGACAGATTTACTGACTGAGCGACTAAATGTGAGCAATGATAATACTTAAGTGAGCGATCACATAGCAATTTAGGTGACAACATTTTATAAAGCATACAATATATTTAAAACGTGCTACATTTTATTTCAGATGACATGCTTATTAAATAAAAAATATTGTAAAAATAAAGGTGGTCGGCAGTCGGATAATATTTTCGATCAGGAAATTTCGGGTTCGAACCTTGCCGCAGACTTACTCCACCTTGGCGATACAAACGCATAGTTTAATCTAAAGATGTATTTACTTTTATAAACAATAACCATATAAAGTTGATATTTTCAACCGACGGTACTTGGGGGAAAATCATGTTGAATTAATTTAAATAAAACACTTATTTGTAGTATATCCACAGTGACTTTTTATTGGACGCGAGCCGGCTTTCAAGAGCTTCCGCTCTCATCATCATCATCATCACTTTTCGCCAGCCTGATGATGAGAGCGGAAGCTCTTGAAAGCCGGCTCGCGTCCAATAAAAAGTCACCGTGGATATACTACAAATAAGTGTTTTATTTAAATTAATAACCATATATCTAATAAAATAATTCATAAATACACACAATTTAAAATACAATAATTTAAGTTGCTTGGTTCTTTTGGTACTTTCTGTCAATTATTCGATATAAATGATATGTAGTAACTCAATTAGTATTTTTCAGCTCCCGTTTACCTAATATCTTCAGTCGCACGCATAGAATAACATTCACCCATATTTTACAGCTCGGTTTTGATTATTTTGTCACTCAAAAGAGACATAATGTAATTTATAAAAAGATACATAATACCTACATATAAAAAATCACAGAACAGTAAAACTAAATAAATCTCCACAGAATGTTTGTTACTTTGTTGCCTCAACTAGAGCAACAAATTCCCTATGTGATAGAGGAAAATATGTCGCAATACCGAGCCAGCAAATTAAACAAGACCATTGCTTTGTTGGTCGGAGAATTCATTGCCAAATTTGTTCTTCCATTGGTAGGATAAAGCAGCAAATGTAATGTAAATAATATGAACAAACGTACATACTAACATTTCAACAAAGGACTGAAATATTTTTATTAAATTTTATCGCAATTCACTGCAATAATTATAAAGTCGATTCCGCTTAATTGGGACACATCGGGACTTGGGCATTTTGTTCCAATTAAGCGGCTGTCCCAATTAAGGGAAGTTCACATTTTTTAATTTATTTGGTTTTGGCAACTAAGGCCATTAACCGGTAATACACACATACCTAAATTAAAAAATGCATATTTTTTTCAGTAATTTTATTTTTTAAACTCTTGGAAACTGTAAATTACATATAAGTTATATAAATTACAAATATGTAATATAAACTTTTAAGAAAAAAAAAATCCTAATTAAAATAATAAATGGGTAGGTACATACAATTTAAATCAATGCAAAAATGAGTCAAGTGTAGTCTGTCATATCAAATTCTTTACTCTTTCATCGTACATATTTTTCTTGAGAATATGTGTAACATAATATGTGCTGTGATCTTTAATTAAATGTCCCAATTAAGCAGAATGTTATCCCAAGTAAACATATAAATTTACTATTGGTTTCTTGATTTGGTTTCTGTTCTTTGAGATTTGTCCCAAATAAGCGGCTGTCCCAATTAAGCGGAATCGACTGTATTAAGAACTTATCGGTTTCCAGTTTAGCCACATGACCTGCCCATTGCCACTTTGATTTTTGATGCGGTCCAACACATCGACAACTTTCGTTCGGCGTCTAATATCCGAGAATCCTTAAATGGAGACCATGCGATCAAAAAAGAGGAACAAGTCGACCTTAAAAGAGGTGGATCGATAATAGCAAGTGGACAACAATAGCCCAAGAAATAAGAAAATTTGAAAACTATGACTACATCCAGTAATGAAGAGTTGGCTAACGAAGAAGACGGTATTCAGGATATTATTTAACAGACATCTCATCTGTGCAACCAATAGATTGTGTAAATTCCATTTAGTAGGAAATAGGAAAGGTATTTCGTTGTTTACGAATTGGCTTGGGCTGGTTTAAGTGCGCTTTAAATACGGTTGAAGGTGGTGAAGTATCATAGGGAGACTGCACATAAACTAGCGTAAGCCGATTCATAAGCATCGGAACACTTTTTCCATTTCCAACTAAATGGTTACATGCACATGTGGTTGGTTGTGCAGAGCTGCGATGTTTCCCATGAGGATGCACTCGACAGAACCAAGTGGCGAAACAAAACAAGAAAGGCAGACCCCACCACCATGTGGGACTAATAATTACCCAAGGAGAAGAAGAAGTCGGTTGTGTAGATGAGGTGTTGAGTGATATTCTTTATATCTTCACTCATGCAGGCGCGAAAAATCCAGTTAAATTTAATATTTACTGTAACATACTTTGATACATATTTAGATATAGAACTAAAATGTTGTACACATCGCATGTTTTATACTTTTATATAATTATAAAATAAACACATTATTATTATTATTGTAACTATTACATCCTGTGATGTCTCTCAGTCTATTTATTTCGTTTCCGGGACTCCAAGCATAATATAACAACATAGACTACTACTATACAGAATTGTATAGGTACTGAGTTCGTGAGCCAAGTATCCGGCTCTCAGAGCATGTCGTGGATGAACTGTCTGATAAAATCTGTGTATCTTCAGGACTTGTATAATGTACACTGCAGAGATTTCATATTGTGATAGTAATCTGCTGATATTGTAAATACGTAGTTACTCCGCTACAGTGGCGTGTCTGAGGATTTCATACTATGTATAGGCCCACCCTCAATATCATAGACATACTAGACTTGCAACGCGGTACATTTTATCGGAATTTTTGGTGTTCCAAAATCGATGACCTTCAAGCAATGTATTGTCTTGACGTTTATTATTACCTATCTAATATAATATCTTTGCTCAATATTAAGTTATTACATTGTTATAAGGTGAAAACAATAGTTCCATTTCACTTTAAATGATGGATTATAATAAAAAAAAAGCTTCACATTACTAAACAATGGTTACTCATCCAAGAATTGAGCGCTATTCACGAATACGACGCTTAACTTTTGAAATCGGATGAGCGGCTTGTTTATTACGTATCGATAGAATATGGTGATTGGCCATGCTTATTTTTTCATAACTATAAATTTGCATACTTTACATAATTATGTATTTCTATTGATGATACGAGTAGAAAAAAATCGTATAGATCAAAAGGTCGCCGACGCTGAACGAACATTACATGCCGAAGGGGCTTCTGAGACAAAAAATAAGTCTCATGAAAATCATTGCTTGCGATGAAACAAAAGATGTAGCACATTTCTATTGCATGAAGTGAGGATTGTTTTAGGCTCTGACGACATTGCATCGAATTCACTTACATAATGTGCGCGAAATAAAAAAAAAAACTATAAATATATATCATTTTTAAATTATTTTCAAGTTTGGAAACCTCGTTTTCGGCTTGTATGCAAGACACACCACTGCCCTACTAGGTACCAAACTACCAACTGTATACTTGGACAATGTTTCAAGCAAAACTAAGTTCAATTTGAGATAATACATTGTTGTGTTGATCCGTAAACATCTATCAACTCGATAAGATTAAAAATTACAATTTATATGGTTTGTGAGTTATCATATAAAGGTATTAAGCAGACATCAATTTTTCTTTGGGTTTGCAGATATCAAAATAAATAATCGTCTCGTAGGTAATCAGAAACTTTATCCATCGCTTTAGGCCGCAATATGCTAATATAATGAAAATAAAGGATATTAGCGTAATTTGAACTTTAGACCTCTTGACGTAGCTTTTATGTATGACTCATTTATTTAAAAGTATGTGAATTATGGTGTTCCGCAAAGCACCCGGAAAAGAACTGGTCTATTCCGTAACTTTTCGAGTGTTCTGTTGAAGGCAGGTGTTCGAAAAATTAAAGACATTTTACTTCTCAAATTCAGCGAAATGTTTGCCACCTAAATGTCTTAACTTTTTGTTGCCACGGAAAAGCCAGCTTGCATGTTAATTACGTCTGTTGATTACGCCACTTGTGGGATATGCCGAGATGGTATAATAGTAATCATGAAACGTGTAATTTTTGAGAATTTGCTCACACTGAGGATTTCATCAAATTTACTAATCCTGAAGTCTTTGAATTTGACAAGAACCTTATCCTAATTACCCTTGGAGGTAAAGTACACCCCTGACATCTCCTACCACGACAATGCCAATATCATGACTATAATGCTCGAACTAAGACTTATGAAAAAATAAGCAGTATTCTTTAGACATACTAAATTCAATTTGTACAAACACCTAGCTTCCTTTAACGTGACATTAGAAAACCTTCAAAGAAAAGTGTAAAAAAATATATATTAATTTTACGATACTGTATACAAATATTATTTTATCTTTTCAAAGTCCCTTTGTATTGTAATTTTCTTATTTATTTTTCCGTCCGCTCTAATTGATTCTATTGTTAGCACTACACTATACTTACATACACATTACACAGGGTGTCCATTTCAAACCAAATTTGTCCTCATGGGCAGGCCTGAAGGGCCAACCGGCCAAAACCGCCATTGTGGGCCACAATGATCATCAATATAAATTTTGTAATGAGTAAATTGAAGGACCCACCGTCCATCTAGATACCGCAGAAGTCTGGAGACTTCCATTTATCCGAAATCCTACACTTTGTAATGAGTATGTACTACTGTATAACCTATAGAAGAAATCGACCCAAATTTGTCCATACGGAAGGTGTCATATAAGTGGGCTGCCCTAAGGACTGGCCGGCCAAAACCAGAATCTTTTGTGGGTAACTTCTGATGTCCTTCTAGCAAAGCAAACATTGAAATATAATCCACACATAAATATTTGAGTCCGTTCGTATGTATGTATGTATGTATGTATGTATGTATGTACGTATGTCCTTAATGGACTCAGAAATTAGGAAAGACCGAAGTAAAATAATACACTCTATACAAGGTCTCATCTTCTGGGCAGGTTTAAGGCTAAAAACATTAAAAATATCTTACGTATTGATAAAGATATTTTAATTTTAATGCGACCATGTCACAAAATTAGCAACAAAATGTATGTAAAATTAATGCAAGATTTAGTAAATAGCAATATTCACAGTCAAACATTTTTCATTGTATTGAATTAATATCAAAATGGATGTAACAATTAATACAACAATTCTGAAACTAAATATTTAGGGTTTATTTTCGTAATAAAATATCGTGTTTGCTAATGAGAAAAGCTCTTGAATTACGTGAATAAAAATTGCATATTTTTGACATATTGGGCTATTTTCATAATGGAAGACATTATGAAACCATAGAAAACTATACTGTAGAATAATAATAGTTTTACCTATAAAATCCATAAACAATGTTAAATGATTTTCAATGAGTGGGAACCTATTTATTTTCACCTAATATTTTTTACATAAATTATGAAATATTTGATAGTAAAATATTCTGAAATATTGAAGGATGCAGATAATCCATTTTTAAGGTTTTTTGGGAATAAAGAGTAAATACTTATATGACAATTTATTCTTGACTTTTTTTAATTTCATAGCAAATACCCATTTATGCACTGCAAACCAAAAATACAAATTCGAATGTGGACAATTATAATATTTTAACATTTATGTGACTACAATTTTTTCACGAAAAGGGATGTTTACCCTTTTTTTCTTATAGAAATTTGGGATGACAATCTTCGAGTTTTTACATTAAGATGAGGTTTTTAGTAGTTTTTGCACGTAGGTACCCGCCTATTTTTCTAAATAAAATATGAGCTTTCGAGGTGTCGAGCTCACATATTTTTCATTTGGAAGAGGTTTTTAGCACTTTTTCCATGTAGGTACCTACCAATATGTGGAATTTCTTAACTTCAAGCTTTTTCATCGGGACGAGGTTGTTAGTACTTTTTTTTCCATGTAGGTGCCTACTTATTATTTTTTTACATAAATGTGAACATCTGAGGTGTCAAACTTCAAGATTTTTCAATGGGAAGAGGTTTTTTGCACTTTTTTCGATGTTGGCACCTACCTATTTTTTTTTAACTAAATATGGGCATGTGAGGTATCAAACTTCATGATTTTTCATTGGGAAGAGTTTTTCAGCACTTTTTTCGATGTAGGTACCTACCTATTTTTTTTACCTAAGTATGGGCATGTGAGGTATCAAACTTCATGATTTTTCATTGGGAAGAGTTTTTCAGCACTTTTTTCGATGTAGGTACCTACCTATTTTTTTTACCTAAGTATGGGCATGTGAGGTATCAAACTTCATGATTTTTCATTGGGAAGAGTTTTTCAGCACTTTTTTCGATGTAGGTACCTACCTATTTTTTTTACCTAAATATGGGCATGTGAGGTATCAAACTTCAAGATTTTTCATTTAGAGATTTGCAATGCTTTTTATGATGTAGGTACCTACCTATTTATTGTTACTAAGCTATGGGCATGTAGGGAGTCAAAAATTAAGTTTTCTCATTGGGAGGAGCTTTTTACTTCTTTTATCCACGTAAATGTATTTGCAAGGTTTTCTATTTAATTAAACCCGAGCGATGCCGGGTTACATACGCTTGTAACAAATAAAAGAATTATTAAAAGGGAGAAAATCCTCTTCGTCATCTATTTGCGCCACCTGTCCAAACAATCTAACTTTTTTATACGCATTCTATCCACAACATGTTCATCCTCGCACAAAACTATCTAAAAAAATGAGTATATCAGTGTATCGGTTGTAACCCCTGATTTTTTTAAAGATATATCTGGGTTTTGTTATAAGTCCAAATACAACCTTATATACCTTTCACAGTAAGTTAAAAGCTTGTGTCTTGAAACGGGAATTTGCCGGCACCTGGGATCGAACGCCGACCCCTTGTTCACGAGGCCGAGATTTTTTTCACGCCAGAGAAACACCTTGTATACTGAGCGGCTCACTCTATTAGTGTGTATGTTATAATTTTCTTTTGTCAAGATGGATAGAATAGAATAGGTACTAGAATAGAACCCTATAAAATAATATGTTTGTCGTCTTCACTTTACTGTGACCTAAAAAACTGTTAATTGTTATTGTCAATACATACTACATATTACTCCTAGGACTTATCTAATAGTTGAGGAGGATAGAAGCAATGTTACATCGATCCATTTTTCACAAATACATTTTTAACTACGAATGCAATTTTTTTTAGTATACAATAATACTATGAGCGGATGTGAGAGGAGTGTTGTGGACAGAAAGCGTGTAAACAAGTTAAGAAGGTTTGGACATATTGAGCGAATGCACGATGAAAGAATGACGAAGAGGATGTACTTATCTGAAAGAGGGGGTGTGAGGAAGGGCGGACGTCCAAAAGCCACGTCGATTGATCAAGTGAATCAAATTCTTAAGGATGAAATCGGCGTGCATGTATGAGAAACTGGATGAATGTAGAGGAAACGATAGAAGTATGTAAGGATAGATCTATTTGGCGTTCCATTCTTTCTGCCTACCACACCTAGAATACGGCGTGAGGGTATACACATTAAGGGTTGCACCCTCACTCACCCATGAATGTTACAGGAATGTCAGTTCCTATGTCATCCGGTGTGAGGGTATAGTGTAGTATTGCTATTATACTATTACGGCATATCTCACATGGGGATAGTCAGCAGACCTCTGCCTCAGGCCTGAGTCAATAACACATTTTCACGTTACGTTTTCGTTCCGTTAGCGTTCAAATGCAGACGATGTTGCGCCAAAGTGTTAATTTTCGTAACTATGGTGTATCTTAGCAACAAAATTGACACTTGCTTGCAACTTCGTCTATACTCAAACGTTAACGGAACGAAAACGTAACATGAAAATGTGTTACTGACTCAGGCCTCAGCTCCAAGCAATACATAAACACGCAAGCTGTCCTTTCCGTGCAAACAAAAAACTAGAAATTCTAGATGGGTGGCAAACCTTCTATTATTATTTTTTACGTAAACAATGCTTTTTGTATTAAGTATGATTTTTGTTACCTACATAAATGGATCATGCTCTCTTATGGGAAAGTTTATATTTTTATTGTGTCTTTATCTGTCAGCTACCTACCTTTATGATTCACTTTACATTTGGCTGATAATGAGGGCGGAAGCTTTCGAAAGCCGGCTCGCAAATAAACAAAGTCACCAAAGGATTTATTAAACATTTTGCTTTATTTTAATTTCTTATTATAATGAATTTCCGACATGAACCGTTGGTCGATAAGTTAAACTTGATTGAGCCTTATTTTAATTTGACAAAAATGTTTCAAGTAGAATTATATATTTGCCGTTATATATTATATTATATCTCAGTTTCAATGTTTAATAATTGATGTGACTTTGCTTCTCTACCCCTCACTTAGTAGTAGTAGTAGTAGTAGTATATAGCTTGTGTACTTGTGTACAGTGGCGGTCGTAAATTTTGCGGGGCCCGGGCGAATAAAATTCTGTGAAGCTCGAGCAAAGCAGTTTTGCGAAGAATCTGAGAAAAATTAAGATCTTTATATTAATTCGTACAAAAATTTGAAATAAAATTGATAGAAATAATGATAAAAAAAACTTTATTGCATAAAATATTACATCAAAATTAATAAATAGTCGAAAATAGGATAACAATGTGGTATACAAATAATTTGGTGAAATGCAAAAGAAATGTTTATCGCATAAATGCGATATTTTCCTACTAACCCATATTTTTTAAAATATTTTTCCTTACAACTTTAAAAATTCGATATCTTCAGTCAATTGAGTAAAGGCCCCGGGCGCTTGCCCGGTTCGCCCACCGTTAAGACCGCTGTTAGTGTATTATCTAATTCTTTCTTGTCATAGTGTACTAACTTAATTACTCGAGTGCTACTAACACGTGCCTAGTGTAGGGACAAAGTAACGAGAGCAACAATGCTGTATTAGGACGGTATGTGTCGTGATAAAAAATAAGCCTGTAACGAACTCATTATACTTACTTACTGCTAGCCTTCTTCTCTCCACTGCTGGATATAGGCCTCTTCAAAACTTTTCCACATTTTCCTATCTCGAGCAACACGATACCACTGTTTCCCCATCATCTGGACAATATCATCAACCCATCTTTTTTGGGGTCTTCCTACGCTTCTTTTGTCCTCCCATGGTCTCCATACAAGAATTCTGGAAGTCCATCTGCCATCCTCTCGTCTTACCACATGACCAGCCCATTGCCATTTCAGCTTGGAGACTTTATCAACAACGTCAACGACTTTTGTCTTTTGTCGGATAGTTTCATTTCTTATTTTGTCTCTCAAGCTGATACCTAGCATTTGCCTCTCCATGGCACGCTGTACACACCTCAGTTTTCGTTTGCTCGCAAGTGTTAGCGTCATAGTTTCTAGCCCATATGTAATCACTGGCAGGACACACGAATCGTAAATTCGTGTGTCCTGCCATTATACTTATTAAACTTATCATTATACTTATTAAACTTTATTAATTTTTTTCCCAGTGACATTTTCTCACCATAAAATTATCATGAACTGAACAATACTTTATTCAATCAATTAGTAATAATAAACATACAAAAGCTGATACAATATAAATTATCACCAATATGGATACAATTAAGTTGCAGCAGCCTCACTAGGTTGCCCTGTATCGAGGCGTGCTGCGTATAAAAAATTAATATGCAATTAACAAAGGATTAATATATCTAACAAAAAATCACAATGAATAAATAAATAAATCAACCAATTAATTGAAAATGAAAATATGTGAATTGATCAATAATTGAACGCATGTCTACCAATATTGATAAGTCATTCTTTAACCGCACTTTAGGTGACACGAGGTACCGGGTTCGGTTCCTGGGTAGGGCCAAATGATGAATTAGTGCCTTTTAGAAATTGTCCTGGGTGTTCAAGAATTAAGTCCCCAGAGTTTTGCGCTATCCAGGTTTGTCGGTGGATCCTTCAATGTGTTGTCCTGGGTCTAGTGTAGTTATACTTTTGTAGGGGCAGGACATGTTGTGTCTTTTCGGAATTTCGAAATGACTTTAAGTAGTCTTTTTCTGTTTCAAATACTAGGTATAAGCTAATTATTTATTTTGTAAAACTCCATATTAATTTAAACACTACTAAAATTACAAAAAAAAATCCTATCAACCGTATACTTAAAATAGTCTAATAATCGGGTTAAAATATTATTTTAATATGTTATTTCTTTTTTTTCTTTTTGGATAGGTACCTATTGTCTTTCTCTTTATGCATTATTTCTCTTGACTGTTCCTTTTTATGTGTATTATTTGTAAAGACTGATACAGCCGTTTATTATGTAAATAAAACAAATAAATAAATAAAATAATCCATCTTACTCTTTCCTGAAAGTTTTCGAGTATCCTATAAAAGGCAGGTGTTTGCAAAAATAAGGAAATTCGTCATCTTTAATTCAGCGATGAGGTTTGCCACCTATCCTGAATACAGCTGGTCTGGAGAGAGGACAGAGGACAGCTGGTCTGCTGGCTACCCCACATGTGGAATATACAGTGATGGTATAGTATAGTAAAAGTAGTAGTGCTCGCCATTTAGATACCTACCTAATAATTAAATTATTGGCTGTGTACTAAGTATTGGGAAGCAATACATTTGGGAATATTGAAAAAAAAACGTTTCAAAATCATAATATTATCATGAAAAATTGTATGAAGAAGCATATTTTTATAATCGGTAGAGAAGAAGAAGGCACAAAGTAGAGAATATTATCTTCCAGTACTGGATACTTAATATTATTTTTTATCTTCGAGTGTATCTATCGTATCTCTTTTTCCCTCAATCCTCGTCCCTCCAGCTGTGCTGCTAAGTTTCATAAAAAGATGTAAGAATAAGATCGGATAAGAAAAGAGAAAGGAACTCAGGAGAGATTCATTTCCTTTTAAAAGACTACTACGGGCTATGTAACTGTGCGGATGTTGAAAGGTGGTGGTACACTAAAACACTTGCGCTACGAAATGTCGTGAGAATTATAAGAATTTTGTGGATATAATAAAATATTTTAGTCTTAACATTGTGAGGAAACATTAAAAAATATTTGTAAAAGAGAATAACGCTGTTTTATGTTTGACTATATTATGACATACAAAGTATACCACAAACACACCTTGCGCTTTTACCAATGAATTGGCATCATCAAGGCTTGAGATTGTTTTTCTTTTAATTTAGAATAGAACTAAAGAGAAGTAATCATCTATATATACCTAAATAAAATTATCAAAATATGTTAGGTGGGGATGTTTTGGTACTGAGCAATGGAAAAGTTGAAGAAGTTTGGTAATATCCAAAGTTTATAATTAGAAAGAGTTTGGATATTACTTAACTCCTTCAACCATTGTGCAGAACCAAAACACCCTCACCTAACATCCCTTAAAAATTCTATGCATAATTTATATAGAATTATTGTTTCACTTTTTTATTATACTTAGCCCTGATGATGCCAATTCGTTGGTGAAATCGCTAGGCGTAATTGTGGTATACTTTGTATACATAATAGCGAAACAATGAACAGTGTATTATTTTGAATTATTAAAAAAAATGTTGGTCCAGAACTTTTGTTTGTAATCCTGAATAATAAAATTGTACGTAACTATTTGATATTTTTTTTACAGATAATAAATTAATGATGATTTTCCGCGAGATTTATTATACTACTTCAACTGAACAATAATGAAAAAAAAATAAGGTTTACGGAGTATTCACGGAGACCAGACACTTATGTTTTTATTAATAAATGAGACATCTCTCTATTTGATAGGTCAGAGGACTAACTAACTGTATGGAATAACTATGCGGGTTGACCTCATCGTGCCAAAAAATAGTAAGAAAGTTTCAACTTAAAAGAAAGGAAAAAAACGTTAAACGGATAAGTTTGTAGTTTGTACCACTGTAGATTAACTGTGGCATGCTGGTTTGTACTTTTTCGTTTCCTTTTCCTATTTTCTCGTTCTAGCAGCTTCTATGAAGAGCGGATTTGTGTCGGCAGAAATTACTACTTATGGGGTGTTCACATTTGGCGAATATCGCCAGCCGAATTTCAAAATATAACGCCAGGCGAAAAAACAAAATTCGCCGTACACCCATTGATCGTCACACCTGTTCACACAAGTCCACCGATATAGAAACGATCTGTCAGATGCGCTTTGATTTTGACACTGTTTTCAAAATGGCGTCGAGATGGAGATCGCGAAGTGTTTATTTTTAGTCGAAAATGTTATAGTAGAGGTTATAAGGCGCCTTTTAATTAAGGAAACAAACGCCACAAACCAACAAAAAAGATAACAGCTGTCACGAAGCGGGAAACATTATAAAATTTATAGGTTATAAAGCTTTTACCATAGACACAAACGCCGCGCATATCTGCGCATGTGCAAATCGTTCGATCGCCCGAGAAAGTTGGAAGGTGGTCAACTCGAGACGATATCGTTTCTACTGGTTTTTATCGTTTCAGACTAGCTGTCATTTTGTTCACACGGTTCAAATGGCTGGCGATATTTTGGTGCCCTAGCGATATTCGCCAAAGTGAGAACACCACATTACCATCGGGAAAGGCGATTCCAACAGAGAAAAGGAAATAAGGTAAGAAATAACATTAGGTATACCTATACCGAAATATAAACATTCAAAACGGATTTTGTCACAAAATACAATAAGAACAATTTGGGAATACAGAAACACTTTTTGTCCTCTAAATATTTTTAGGCATATAAAAATTTCATGTTTTTCTTTTTGGAATTTTCATGATTTACTCATTCATGCTATTAGTAAGTACGGCATTTCCCACCAGTGGGGTACAAGTTCCCCTCTCCGTGCCAGCAAAAAAATAAGACATGTTTTTTTTTTCTTTTTTTTTTATGGCGGCTCATCCCGTTGGATGTTATGGCCATATTTTCATCTTTCACATAAAACATCATATACTTATATATTTTAGGCGAAGAAAAAAAAGGAAAAACGAAAAACATTCATATCAGAATCATATTCTTTTGGACGGATTCAAATATAAGATCATTAACTTGTTGAGAGTTCAGTCCAAGAAGTTAAACAATATTAACAGGGTACTCAACGTTTATGAATTTAAAATATATCTCCATAGCGTCCCTAATTGGACATCCTAGGATGCTATGGTCCGGCGTTTCTTCGTCCCAACCACACTCGCAATCGGGAGATTCAACAAGACCGATTCGGAACAAGTGTGAATCCAGGCGCATGTGGCCGAAACATAGTCTAGAAATGCAGACAATGTGGTGTCTGGACAATTTTTTGTTGTGAAATCAAGGTCGAGATGGGATAGATAGCTGAATTATCGCTGATATTAACGCTGAAATAAAAACATTCATCCATATTAAAATTTGTTGTCGAAATCAATCAGACACCTCGATTGGATCTCGAATCGAGATGTCATGTTTTGTCATCGGCACGTTGTGCCCAAATCCGGTTAAACAATAAAAAGTTTGTGAACATTCTAAATTTGTTGTCGAAACCCATCAGACATCTCGATTGGATCTCGAATCGAGATGTCTGATTGGTTTTGTCATCGGCACGTTGTGCCCAAATCTGGTTAAACAATAAAAAGTTAGTAAACATTCTAAATTTGTTGTCAAAACCCATCAGACATCTCGATTGGATCTCGAATCGAGATGTCATGTTTTGTCATCGGCAAGTTGTGCGCAAATCCGGTTATACAATAAAAAGTTAGTAAACATTCTAAATTTGTTGTCGAAACCCATCAGACATCTCGATTGGATCTCGAATCGAGATGTCATGTTTTGTCATCGGCAAGTTGTGCGCAAATCCGGTTATACAATAAAAAGTTAGTAAACATTCTAAATTTGTTGTCGAAACCCATCAGACATCTCGATTGGATCTCGAATCGAGATGTCATGTTTTGTCATCGGCACGTTGTGCCCAAATCCGGTTAAACAATAAAAAGTTAGTAAATATTCTTAAAATATTTCTTGTATTTTATATTCTTATGTTAAAGGCTTATGTTATAGCCATTTATTATTAAATAAATAAATAGAATACGGCCAGTGGACTAACTTATTGTATGTTATGAACACACAGGTCGTCTTTTTCGTGGTACCTATACAAAATATAAATACGAGTCAATGGGCATACTTACCAAATTACCACTGTAATTAAAATTCGTTAGCTTGATGTTATATGAAAAAGTGTCTGCCACGAGGACGTCCAAAACTAACAAAAATTATTTATTTATATAAAAGTTTTTAGCATGTGGCCCTTCAGTACTCCACCATTCTTTGTTTAAACATAAATAGGAAATCTGCTACAAAAATGTCTTTGGACGTGAATTATATACCTACCTAAACAGTTTGTGTCCAATTTGTCGCTGCGAAAAGATTCCATCTGGCGAGTGACTCTTGACGGAACATGGTATGAAATCATCGTGTTTAGGTAAAAGAAATCCAATAGTCTTTTCACAAATAATAAACAAACTCTCCTAAATGATAAATAAACATTAATCTAGAAGACATACCGCAAATCGGACATCAGAGCTTGCATTAGATAGTTAAGATTTCAAAGAAACTTGCAAAATGCATTATATTATGAGGACTTTACTGATCCAAAAATAAAACATTTACTGAATACCAGAAACTATAGCCTGCAGACCTCACATCGCTTTACTTGATCGATTTTTTAATTGGTTAAATAATTGTGTTTTATGTGATCCGGTAAATTGTAGGTAAGTGCATACTTTATTTTTGAACACTGTGTCCAAGTAAATTTTAGGGGGTTGGTATATATTTTTTCTGTATCCAATTAACCAAACCTGTCACCGTTAAATCGGATATAGGATAAGAACAGAGTAATAACAATATAGGTCTGTATATTATGTCGCCGTCTGATAGTTGAATTCGTTAGTTAACACAATGGCTAGGCGGTTATTTAAAAATGTCGGTATTCTGTCATTGAATGCCTAGTCATTTCGTTGAATCAATCAATGATGCGCCAAATATTCAATGTTCTGACTGATTGTGGCTAGACCGATAAATATTATGAAATTAATTAATTTGTTTATTAATTTCATAATATTTAATAATTTACATTCAAGCCTTTTACATTTGTATTAGACATTATAGTGTATAATAATGGAGTAAAAAAACATTTAAAACTTAACTATATGTATTTTCTATATATATATATATATTTTCACTGATTAAATATTGATTTAATGTATTAATTTGTAATATGTACAAAATGACTGTAAATTTTGTTTGGCTAATATAAATAAATATGTTTAATAAATAAGGCAATGTACAGCGAGTTAAAAAATAATATTAGTTTAAAAATAAATTATATTGTAGGTTTGTTTAGAATATTAAAAAAAAAAGTTAAACCGGATATGGGCACAATGTGCAGATGACAAAACCAATCAAACTTCCCGATTAGAGAACCATGTTTACACAATGCAACATTATGCTAAATCTAGTCGGAAGAAGTGAGAAAGACGTCCCAACGCTTACGAATCGGCTCTAGGCTGGCTTAAGTGAGCACTTGGACAACGTTTACCAATTATATAGTACATTAGAGGATAAAATAAAATATAGATAAAAATGTTAAGGATTTAGTTTATTTATTTGGCACTGTAGATTGACAAACGTTGCGTTATATAATACGGCTAGACTTCAGTTAGTCATTCAATCGGATGCCGACGTTCAACTCAGTTTAACTAACCGCCTAGCCATTAAGTCAATTGACAAATTCAACCATCGGGCGGCGACATACACATATACCATATCGATGGTGTAGCGCACAGATGTGGTAAGTGCAGTTTTTACCTAAAATGAGTTATTATACGCATGCGAATCTATATCATCTGAAGTATGTTCCTTAGGAATATTATTGCGTAACTCTGTGTCATTCACGAGATATTTAACAAAAACTATGTGTGGTTAGTACTAGATTGTATGACATCTCAAACTTTCAACATTGATTATCTCAAAACTATGAAAACTGTACTTACCACTTCTGTGCGCTATGCCATCGATATGTTTGTTACCTAGTGTATACCTATTGAATTGAATTATAGATTTTTTGGTTGATTTGTTTCCACGTGTTTATCGAAGTGGAAAGTTAGAGATAATATGTGATTATTTTTAATTAAGGAACAAGTTTATATTAAACTTATGGAAATTGTTTATTTTATTTTAACCTTAAATAATAACAAAGAGTTTACACACAAATTATTTCACATTATCAGTAATCAATATTGTGAACAGAGGGCGTTTATAATGAATTTGAATGGAATGATGACAAACCGAAAATAATAAAACTCCAATAAAAAGGAGTATTTTTTAGGATGTGTGTAGTGCAAGCAGGTAGTTCGCTGGCTACCCCACTTATGGGATATGTCGTAGTAGTGTGTTATTGTATAATATTTTTATCATTGACACATTCTTAAAAACTGTTTCACACATTCTTGAAAACTTAAAAATTAAAATATTATCTAATAATGATTCAAAATAGCAAAATTTTAATACAGTGTTTTTGGTTTCTATAGTTCTATAAAGATAAATGTTTTTTGAGTGTTAAATTATTTTCAAACTAATTAAAAATTACAAATATAAAAACAAATGAACTAGTGGATAAAATTTGTGACAATTAATAATAAAACATATTTTGAACTAGGTACTCCAGATTAATCATTCCAATTGATCACACTCATCCATAGTCAACCTATTTGAATAGGTATTAACTAGTTAGGTATGTTGTATATGATACACATATAATACCAATTCAAATAGGTTGACTATGGATGAGTGTGATCAATTGGAATGATTAATCTGGAGTAGTTCAAAATATGTTTGACATCTACAGTCTACAGTCTACACTTCAAGTAAGTAAAAAATCCAGTTCCCGACATCCAATTGTGACAAAAAATTCATAACATACAATTAATAATACCTACAATTGGAACTCACATAATTGTTTCATATTTCAAATTTGTGACAATTACAAATTCATTAAATTTTTTTCAATTCATTAAATTAAATTCATAAAATATATTGAAATTGGATAAAAACAATAAATAAATTTAAAAAAAAACTGAAAATGCGCCCTTGCGGTGGTTTGTACCACAAAACGGCGCCAAATAAATTGTCCAGATTATTATTATTATTCTTGAAAACTGCTGAAATATCATGTTACTTATAGGTACTAAAAAACATTGTTAAAACTATTCAAAAATTTGAAATGTTCATCTGTATGTGTATCTGTAACAAATTACTGTAAATCCTTAGTTGATAATTTTTTTAGGATAATTTGTGTGTTATAAATATTTTACCAAATAATCAAATATATCTCTGCCTAGATACCAGCTATATATTGTATATATTTTAAATTTTACATAATTTTTGTTTTGCAGTAGGTGTATTTTAAATATATGTATATATATATATATATATATATACCTACATGTTTTGTGGCGGGTGTGTACAGAGTGTCCCGAAACGAATTGGTTTTGTAATATCTACGTTCTGTTTGTTGCGGATAAAGAATTGAACATGCCATGTTCACACAAAGTATAGTTCACACACTATAACATGGCAATATAAAAAAGAGCTACTGTACAATAAAGACTGTAGTAGGATAGTGAGTAAAATTAAGACATTCAGGATGGATAGCAAATCTCATCGCTGAATGTAAAAGATGTAAAATGTTTTTATTTTTCGAACATCTGCCTTTTACAGAACACTCGAAAATTTAAGGAAAAGAGTGGGAGACCAAATCATTGCCGGGTGCCTCCTGGAAAAAAACAATACTTTCATAAAGGATGACATACATCATTGCTGAATTGTATATAATATGTTAAATGTTTTATACGCGATGTTTTACGAGTAAATACAAACCCACCATTACAGGATACTGGAATAATCATACAGAAAATTGGTGTGAAACCTATTTTTTGCCGGAAATTCTAAAAACTATAAAAACTTTACTGTTCCAATTTCAAATAAATTGACCAAGTTAATAACACAGTAAACCACTAGAATGTATTTAATTATTGTAGATATAAATAAAGTTAGATTTAAAATAGTTACTTGTTGAGGTAGTCACAACTCGAAAGACATAGTGGTGAAAATATGACCAAAATTTTGAAATAAATAAAACAAGCGTTTTATTCTACTAATGATTTAATTTGTGAGAGACGTCTTTCTTCTTATGAGGACATTGTCAATCTGATTGACAATGTCCTCATAAGACGAAAGACGTCTCTCTCACCGATTAAATCATTAGTAGAATAAAACGCTTGTTTTATTTATTTCGATATGGAATTCTACTACCTAAACACCAACACAGTGGACCAAAATTATTACTGTTTTTCATTTCTTTTTCAATGTCAATAGTCGGCCGGTGTGGTGCGAAGGTAACGCTCTTGCTTCTGAGTTACAAGGCCCCGGCCAGGGCAAAATGAAGAATGACCTTTTTCTAATATGTTCTGGGTCTTGGTATAACATGTACAATTGTACATGATTGTGTTAGAGCATTGTATATATCGTGTTACTATCCATCTTAGTTTGAGACTAAGGTAATCGATTTGTGTGAATTGTCTATAAATGTTATGATAAGTTATAATTTCAGTTCCAAAAATCTCCGCAAGTCAATATATAAAAGTGACAATATTTATCGGCATACATTGTATGAATTAATACCTACTTACATACATAAAATTGTTTAATGCGGTATGGGTAACGTGAGCCCAGTGCAGGGCCGAGTCAGGGACAGTGTACAGAATACACGGTAGGTATGTTTGAGTACTGTATAGAATATAATACATAGAATGAATGTATAGCGTAGTGCAGATCACAAGTTATTAGACACGCTCTGTGCACATTGCGCATGCACTTAATGACGTCGCTTCCCTTTGGCGCCCTAGTCGTGCCGAATCGGCACTGGGATACTAAACGTATGCATAATTCAATCGAAATTCTTTTAAGCCACGGATATGCCTAAAAAAGAATAAATTTACTTTGAAGAAGCACAGTATGGAATTCGGTAGGTACTATAAAAATAATTAAAAAAAAATAGAATCTAACCTTATCATTAATATATAAATAAATACTTATTTACTCTTTGGTGTACACAATGTAACCATTGTGCATAATCTAATCTAAATGAAAGATTGATCTTGGCAGGTGATTTGAATGGATGGGTGGGTGTTAGGAGGAATGAACTTGAAAGTGTTTTGGGAATGAATGGAGACAGTAGAGTGAACGATAATGGCAAAAGAATAATTGACGTGTGCTTGGAGATGGACCTCTTTGTGGCGAATACCTTTTTCGCCCACAAGGAGATCCACATGTATACCTGGGAGAGAGGGAATGAAAGATCGATGATTGACCTCGTGTGTGTGGACTCTCGTCTCAGGAAGGCGACCACGGATACTAGAGTGTATCGAGGCGCTGAGCTGGAGACGGATCATTTTCTTGTCGTCTCAAGAATAAATCTATTCTTCGGTTGGCGTTCGAGAACGCAAAAGTCCACGCCATCTATGAGATTGAGAGTCGAAAAACTGAAAGATGAGAGTGTAAAGAATGAATATGTAAAAACTGTGAATGAGAAGCTGAGTGCGAACGAAAAGAATGATCTAACGATGAATGAAAGGTGGGATGTCTTAAAAAGTGTGCTTGTAGGAAGTGCAAAAGAAACATGTGGTGAAGCTAAAGTTGGACGTAAGAAAGGCGATGCATGGTGGGATAATGATGTGAAAGAAGCTACAGATAAGAAGAAGAATGCTTGGAAAGACTTACTGAGTGTGAAACAGTGTGACACATGTGAAAAAGAGCGAAAGAAAGAAGTTTACAAGACATGCAAGAAGGAAGTGCGTGAAGTTGTGAAAATGAAGAAAAAAATGCTTGAAGATGAAGAATGTAAGAAATTGTCTACGTATGCGAGTGAAAATATGAAGATTTTTTGGAAGGAAGTAAAACGAAAGAGGACGGGTTCAAGTGTGAACAGTATGAAAGGGATAAAAGACAAGGATGGATGTGTGTTAGTGAATGATGAATGTGTGTTACGGAGATGGAAGGAATATTTCGAAGATCTGTTTGAATGTGATGGTACAAATGCAAATGAGTATGACGACAGTGAAAGCAGTGTGAATGAAAACGATATGATAGACATGAATGAGATTATGAATGCATTAAAAAGAGCGAAGTGCGGTAAAGCTGTAGGGTATGATTGTGTTGCCGTTGAGCTCATCAAGTCTGGTGGACCGGGGGTTCTCGCGTGGTGTTTGGAGCTTTTCAACGATTGTTGGAGAGAAGGTGTTACTCCAGAGGATTGGAGGAGGGCTATCATCTGCCCCCTGTACAAAGGGAAAGGCTCTAGACTTGAATGCGGGAGTTATCGGGCTATTAGCTTGCTGAGCTCAATAGGGAAACTGTATGGTAGAATTTTGATTGAGAGAGTACGAAAGATAACTGAGTGTAAGATATGGGATGCGCAAGGAGCTTTTTTGAATGGCAGAGGGTGCACCGATCAGATCTTCTCCCTGCGAATGGTTATGGAGAAGTTTCTGGGTAAACACCAGAGGCTTTTTTGTGCGTTCGTGGATCTGGAGAAAGCATATGATCGAGTGGACCGTGAAAGGTTGTGGCGCGTGTTGTCGGAGTATGGGGTGAGCAGCCGGTTGATCCGCGCAATATCTTCACTTTACGTGGGAAGCTCCGCTTGCGTGAGGGTAAATAACACTCTCTCGGAGTGGTTTGTCCTCACCAAAGGAGTGAAGCAAGGTTGTGTCATGTCTCCGTGGCTGTTCAACCTATTCTTCGACTACTGTATGCGACCTGTGAAAGAGATGGATGTTGGTGTCGAGCTGAATGGGTTTCGGGTGAATGCATTGATGTACGCAGACGATTTGGTGTTAATGGCTGAGAGTGAAAGGGACTTACAAGAGATTGTTACGTGTGTGTATGATAGTTGCAATTTGAATGGTTTGAAAATGAATGTTATGAAGACGAAAGTTCTTGTTTTTGAAAGAGAGAATGAAAAAACGATTTGCGAGATTAAAGTTGGTGACGAATGTTTGGAGCAAGTAAGTGAGTATGTATATTTGGGAAGTATGTTTACGAGGGATGGAAGATGCGATAGGGACATTGAAAGAAGGAAAGTGGCCGGTGCTAGAGTAAACGGTGCACTTCGACCCATTGTCAGCAATGACAATGTGTCGAACATGGCTAAAATGCTGGTGCACAATACCATTCTGGTACCGTCACTTACGTATGCAAGCGAGACATGGACGTGGTTGAAGAAGGACGAAAGTGGAATAAATGCAGTAGAGATGCGATCGTTGAGAAGAATGGTTGGTAAAACGCTGCGTGATAGAGTGAAGAATGAGGATATTAGAAGAATGAGCGGATGCAAGAAGAGTGTTGTGGACAGAATGCGCGTGAATAAACTACGGTGGTTTGGGCATGTTGAACGAATGAACGAGGTAAGAATGACAAAGAGGATATACTTATCTGAAAGAAAGGGTGTGAGGAAACGCGGGCGTCCGAGAACCACGTGGCTTGATCACGTGGATCAAATTCTAAAGGACGGCCGCGTGTTGAGTAAGAGGAACCGACGTGCGTGTATGAGGAACTGTATGAATGTGGAGGAAGCGAAGGAAGTGTGTAAAGATAGATCTGTTTGGCGTTCCGTTCTCTCTGCCTACCCCACTTGGGACATGGCGTGAGGGTATAGTATAATCTAATCAGAATAAGTGAGAAAGGCGTCCCAACGTTTACGAATTGGCTCTAGGCTGACTTGAGTGATCATTTTCGGTGTCCATGGATAACGTTCACCAATTCCGTCTTTCTAATTATTGTCACGATATAAAGTCCACCAAGCGAAAAACATTCTATTCAAACATATTTCAGATCTCGATTGGATCACGATCTACAGTCTAAATGCCGCCGGAACATTTTTTTTTTAAAAAAGTAACTTTGTAAATAACTCTTGCAGTCTTTCCAAGAAATTAATTAAATTAGCAATACAACTGAAATCATTCTTCAACATTATACATAATACCATTGAACATTATACATATAAAAACAAATTATTTAATTCATGGTTGCACTATGAAAAGTAGTTCAATTGTCACCAAATCCTTTGGAAAAATCAGATGAAGTACTAAAAGAAAATTCAAAAAGTGCAAACTTTCGCAAAATGACTTCCACACTTCTAAGATAGCGCTAGGAATATTATCATCCCAGGCTATACCTTCCTTCCAAATTTGTTGCATTAACAATTTTGCAAAAACAGTTACAGGAGCTACAAAACCCAAGGGATCAAAAATTTGGGCTATATCTGATAGAACATTTCTCTTTGTCGGACTTTTACTTAATAATTTATCGGGTAAAACAACTTGAAATTCATCTGAAATGGGCTCCCATTTCAGACCTAAAGTCTTGACAGAAGAATTTTCTACAGTTTTAAAGGAAAATGTACATCTTTCCCACTTTTCACAGGGAATACTATTCAATATAACAGGATTATTAGAATACCATTTGTGTAAATCAAATTTGTCAAGACTTAACAGGGTTTGTACTTGATTAACAATATCGATCAAAATATTCTCATCGCTACAACTAACCAAAATTTCATCAACATACGCATTTTCGCTTAACACTTTAGAACCTTTTTGCTGAGGATCATCTCTCCATAAAATACGTTGTAGTGACTGAAATTTATCTTTGATACCGACTTGACGATACATTTTAGTAATATCGCATACAAAAGCATACACATTCATACAAAATCTCAATAGAATTGTGAACAAATCTGGCTGCACAGATAGGCCAACTATAAGTACATCATTGAGACTTAAACCTGATGATGAGACTGCAGAAGCTTCAAAAACAACCCTTAACTTAGTGGTTGTAGAATGTTCCTTCACCACTGCATGATGAGGCATGTAATATTCAACAAAATTATTCTGATGAGGGAATTTTTCTACCCAATACGTATGACCTAGTTCAATAAATTCGTAAATAAATGAACGATATTTTTCATAAACTTCTAAATTATTTATCAATTTTTTCTTTAAAAACAAAAAACCACGATTCGCCATATTGTAGGAATAACCTATCTTTGACAGTAATTCCTTTTTAACTGGAAGATCTACTTGATATCTGCCAAACACACCACGTGTTATAGACTTCAAGTATGACTGCTCACATTCCTTATCCTGTAATGATAAGATTTTCTTATCAGGAATATTTTCCAAATTCCAATAACGTGTGATGTTGGAGTGCAAAACAGCTAAATTACAGACAAACTTTTTTGAAGAACACGAAAGCCGATCTGGTAAAGATAGATCTCCGCACATCACCCAACCAAACTTGGTATTTATTAAACCTGGGAATCCAGGTCCCATATCTATTTTACCTGACTTAAGGCAAATGAAAAAATCATTGGCACCCAAAATGATATCTATCTTACTTGATACATTAAAACTGGGATCTGCCAATTTAACATGAGAAGGCCATCTTACTTCCTTCTTTGAGAAATCACTTGTTGGAAGACTATCGGTTATTGTGTCCAGTACACCAAACTCTGAATTCAACTTAAAATCAGAAAATCTAGACACAATGGTTAACTTTACCGATTGAGAAACGGAGGTTGAATGACCTCCAACCCCTTCAACTGAGAACTGCACTGACCTGAAATTAACACCAAATAATTTCTTCACAAACTCGGCTGAAACGAAATTTCTTTGACTTCCAACATCCATCAATAATTTGCATTGATGCTTATTTCCCGCATCGTCAACAACATAACAAGCAACAGTAGGTAGTAATGATACATTATGACATAAAGTGTTATTAACATTTTTGACTGATAATGAAACTGAAGGTCCCGGACTTACGGAAACCTTCGTAACATCATTATCATCACAGTGATTTACCGATTCTTTTGCAATATTTACATGTAACAGAGAATTGTGTCTCTGTTGACAATTATTACACAATAAATCCGTCCGTCTACAATCGGACACCTTATGATTTAAGGATAAACACAAGAAACACAATTTTAACTTTTCCACCGACAAACGCCTTTCATCAGGTTGACATTTTTTGAATTTGAAACAATTCAATATGCAATGATTGTTCTTATGACAAAATAAACATTTCCTACCTTTGAGATTATCCTTGTCGGACTTACTAGCGCTCGTTGTAACATTTGATATTGTTTTATTTGTGAACTTAGACCTTGATTCATCACTTGAAATTACTTCCAGCGCTTGACATCTCTGAGTCACAAAGTCAATAAACTCGCCTAAAGAAGGAAACGCCGTACTCGTTCTCTGAAATTCAAAATCCCTGAAAGAAAGAAAGTCAAGTCTTGCCGACAGTGTGTGTATAAGTAACAAGTCAGCCATGTTGCCGACATTCAATGACAATAATGCACTATAATTCTGCTGAAAATCACATAACAAATTTCTTAATGAATAATTTTTGTTTACTTTTTCCAAATTCATAATTTTTTGTAAATAAAAATGTGCAATCAAAGTTTTGTTGTCGTAACGCTTCAGCAATGCATTCCATGCTGCTTCATAGTTCGTATCAGCAATCTCCAAGGATGAAATGGTGGCTGCGGCCTCTCCAGTCAAACAAGACTTCAAGTAGTATAATTTTTCTACATCATTTAATTTAGTATTATTATGAATCATAGAGATATAAAGGTCCTTGAAAGACTGCCAAGTACTATAACTTCCTTCGAAATTTGGCAGCTTAATTTTGGGCAGCATGCAGTTTTGTATATTACCATGAACATTGGCTTCAGAGGTTTTAGAAACATTCACTTTATCTTTTATCATTTTTATTAAATAATTGCATTTAATTTCTAGTTGAATTCCTTCCGGAACATGTGATTCATCAGCTTCCAATTCAATATTTACATCTTGTAACTTTGTAAATAACTCTTGCAGTCTTTCCATAATCAAATGATACTCTGATATATTTGTTGTTTCTTTTAAATGTTCTTCATAATATGTTAGGCGTCCTTTAATGTAACGCCTTACATTTAACATTTTCTTTTCTTCCATCGTCGGTGGCACTCAATAAAACTATGTCTCAAAACTTATATAAAACACTTAACAACCAACAAGTCCACTTATATCCGGTACGATAGGACCATTTGTATATTAATGATCAGAAATGTGGTTGTTAAAAATAAAAAGTTGGTGTTTTACTTAATTAAATAATAATATAATTGAAAGAATCGTTTAAATATGTACATTACTACTCATACCAACAATGACAGACAGAAAAAATATAACAACACAATATTCAAAACTGTTCCATTTTCAAACTACTTATAAATTTAAATAAA
Organism: Athripsodes cinereus; assembly: GCA_947579605.1. Classification (NCBI taxonomy): domain Eukaryota; kingdom Metazoa; phylum Arthropoda; class Insecta; order Trichoptera; family Leptoceridae; genus Athripsodes; species Athripsodes cinereus. Next base: position 3,634,422 of record OX388321.1, read on the forward strand.
CTATTACACTTCTATTAAATGATTTGATTTAGGTAGGTACCTATCTACAGAGGTACCTCCTTACTAAATTGATATAAATTTAACAGATATATCTGGGTTTTGTTATAAACCCAAATACAACCTCATACATCTTTCACAGTAAGCTAAAAGCTTGTGTCGTAAAAGGGGAGATTGCCGACACCTGGGATCGAACCACGGACCCCTTATTCACGAGGCCGAGACTCTACTTCTAGGCTACCGACGAACCCGATTCGAACTCGACGAAATCGAACTCGAACGAACGAATTTAGTTCAATACTTCATAAAAACTGTCAGACCAACCAGTTAGCAACAAATGTTTAAAATATACTATTTTTTTATTGTTTAACTGAAGGTGGGCGTGGAGATTTAAAAGTATTGAAATTATTCCGAGCATTTATTTTTAATTTTGTTTTTTTTTTTTCATACAATATAGGCGCGGCTAGAAACCTTTTGAAATTATTTCAGAATAATTATACTCTATATGCTTTCTATTTTCATTTCTTTTTATTGAAATATAAATAACTTTTTGTATAGAAATATGGAAACAAAACAATATTATTTGAATTGAGTAAACTTTTACATAATTTATATTTTTAGTTATTTTTTTTTGTAAAACTTACCTATAATGAGCGAAGGACTTTTAGCTGATATTTAATATGTATATGTATATGATAAATGTTTTTTTGATAAATAAAATAAAAACATCAGAGACCAGAGAAAGGAGCATATTTCAAGGATGTGCAATTTTCCATGAAGCGCAAACCATGGTATTGTTACCTGAACATGAGAAGAATTCAAATTTCACAATTACTCGTATATCGCTCGAGATTCAATTACCACAGACTTGATAGCCATCTCCATAAGATACATATGGTTCCATCGGCATATTACTGGACATAGAGACGATGTATCATGACATGATGTGTGCTGTTCGGCTGCCAAATCTGGGACCAAGAACCGATCTATTTCTCCTTCGAGGATGTATGTTATCCATTGAATCTCGTTTACCTACTGTTTCTAAACAGAAAAGACATTATACTAAAAATATTTGACTTTCTTAAAGTTCACTTTTTTGATAAATAGATAAATTTCCTTAAAATCTTGTTAAAAAATGATTTTAAAAATTTGTATAATCATTTTATTATACTTTAAATCACCTTATCAAACTTTATTACTTTAGAGTAGAAATTTATAGGAAAAATTGGTAGAAATGCGACCAAACAAATTTTGCGACCAAATGCATTTGTAATGTAAGAGTTGAAGTACAATGTTTACTTTTTATTGCCAAGGTTTTTTATTGCTTGCACCACAGGATGTACAATACTTAAGTATGAGTAGGAAAGAACACATTAGTATCTTAATGTTATGGAGTGAAACAGCATTATAATATTAATTAGTATTGTCAATTTTGGAACATGTTTTCTGAGAAAAATTAACACTGCGTTCTTAGTCTATACCATATAGGTCAATGATATTAAGTTGGTTAAACGACACAAAGCATTCTAGTTAGCTGGATTGGTTAATAAATTAAAAAAAAAAAAAAAACAATAGCTACACGTGAAGCTGTCATCGAGGTTTATAAGAGAGAATATGGGAGCCTTCGGCAAGTCGCCCAGTAGCTTAATTAGACATACACTCCTTGCGACAAGGTAGGGATGCGAGTTCGCGAGTCCCGTCCGGGGCACTACCGAATAAGGTGACGTTGTCTTTTCTAAGCCTCATATGGTAGTTTCATGTGTTAAATTTAAATAAAAAAAGGTGTTTTTAAACGGTTGAATTTCCGTACAGCTTCATCCTGATAACATCACACACACTGTTCATAATATAATATTGTTATCTCCAATTATTATTATTATTATTGTAGCATTATGTTATATAATTATGAATAGATTCTCTAAATGTTCGCTACACAACAATAAGCGCAGAGCATGCTAAAGGTATGTAATAGGACTCCCATAGGTTCGACTCCCTGCTGTCTCGAATCTTACAAAGTATGAAATGAGTGGTCGGGGATCGAAAGTTGACAAATCCATTTTTTTTAATTAAGTATTTCAAATATTCTTCGTGTTAAGTTTTATAAAACTGCGTCTTCCAAAAAAGTGATTTATTAAAATTTATTTATTCATTCTTTATTGTACATTGATTACATACAATTACATTGAAGGTATACATTCAAATAAAATATAATCAATATACAGAGGGCGAGTTTTTCGCAAAGGCTCTCGAGATCTCTTCCAACTAACCCAAATTTATGAAAATAGAGTGAAAAATAGCGTTGAAAATCAACATTTGTATGGATATCAGTCAAAATCTAATTAGTTTTAGGACTGACATTTTTTATTAATAATTAACATTATAGCACAAAACAAAACGCAAGCAATTACAAAAATATCAAATCAAAATGTTCGCAAGGGTCGACAAGTTTAGAATTTTCCTATCAAATTTGTTGAAAATTGAATATTTTACCGTTTTTGTTAGAGAGCGTTTTGAAATACAGTAATGTGAGACAAATTTAATGATATTGTGGAATGAGCGAGTTTACCGTCGAAGCGATATCTTCCGACTAACTCATCATTTAACCCAAGGAATTTTTATATGTATTAAGAATTTTGAATTTCGAATAAAATTATTCTACTGGCTGTCCCAATTTTGGAAGATGCCACGATGGAATAAAAATATATTATATACCTACTTTTGTTCCTCAAATTTCCAAAATTCCCAATCAACGTATAATTCGGCAGTTGATCTCTTTGTAAGTAATTAATCTCAAAATTAATGGGGGATTAAATTCGGAAAGGGGAGGGGACACTGTGTTTGGAATCACGATTGTCATTATTATTATTATAATTGATATTGTTTAGCAATAACACCGCCAGCATGGCCTACGGTACAAACTGCTTGTTATCTCCCCATCAGATTGTTCACAGAAAGAGAGTCATGAATAAAAATGGGTTGAATTCCCGGAACAAAATGTTTGTGTTTTAAAATATACGGACATGTTTTGTAACTCAGTACTATTTTTCATGTGAAAAAATAATAAGTATATTATTATTCCAAAAATATCATCCTGCACTGTGACTATAACAGCTTTTGGCCAAGGCGGTCTCAGCAGGAAAAATGAAAAAACAAAAGAAAAAAAAATCCATTGGATTGGTTTGCAAGTTTGGAGTTTCTTCTCCATTTCTCCCTATTTTCATCCTCTTTAGTTGTACTATGTGCCACAGTTCATATCCTTCTTCAGTTGGTCCATATAGGTGCCTTTTGGTCGGCCTCTACCATTTCTGCCTTTTTTCTTGTCCTCCGCGATGGTGATGAGCAGGCCTAGGTGCCTGATGTTGTGGCCAATCCATCCTGATTCTTTTAAGGAGTTACCTTCTTTCTCCTACTCTGATAAGCACTTCTTCGTTTTCGACGTGTTCCAACCAATGGATTTTCATCATGCGTCTGTAGCACCACATCTCAATCCAGATTTAAAAAAAAACACTTAAAGTTAATATTTTCCATACTACCTTTAAACTTGATTTCGCTCATAGGTATATTATCGCAAAGAGGACGATCTGTATATTCATTACATGTTGTGAGTTTAGGTACTGGCTACCTATCTTAATAGAAATCCTAAAATGTTATAAATATATACATTTTTGTTTCCTTATTCTATACAAGTTCTCCGACGGATTGGACATTCCTCTTTCACAATACACTGTTCTTTGATAACAACATCAGAACATTAGGGATGTCGTGGGAAATTTTGAGTCAACTGGAGACAAGCCGTTCTGAATGGAGGAGGTTACTTTGTGCACTGTTATCCCGAGGGGAACATTGAAGGGCAGTTAGATTAATTCAATAGATGTATTAGTGCCCTCTGTCGACAAAATTACTCAAACAAACCAAATTTCAGTATTTTTGAGAACGTTCGATTTTTTTTCAAAGTGTTTATCGAGTGGGTGCTCCTATTTAGATCTCAAAAATATAGTGTGTACGCGTGCCAGGTCACGTGACGACACGTGCGTCCACGTGCCAACTGATATGCCCAGCCCAGATAAATGCTGCCGAACCATGATCAGATCCTTACAATCGAATTGTTTTTGTGGTCTGTGTGTTAAAAGAATATTAATTTTAGGGTGACTAAATCGTATATTGCTGTATTGTGATCACTTTGGGAAAGGATTAACTCCCCCTATCTTAATTTTAATAAAGGGATTTTGAAATATATACGCAGAAATATTACAAATATTAAAATTCTCTAGGCTTCCACGGTGATATGATGTTTAATGATTTTCGGAAAAGCTAAATGGGACCTTTTAAATTTGACATTTCTACAACTTTCTTATATTGCATGCATAGATACCATCACGTAGACAGAAAGGATTGAGTGTTACTTCCTCCTATCCATGCATTCACTTTTCGCTTTCGCCACTGTCCTCCACTGTGATAATATCACGAACAGAATTCCTCTCTGTCAAATATATCAGCTTGATCAGTCTGTCGTCATTCATTTTTTCCACATGCCCAAACCATCGTAACTTATTTACATTTATCTTGGTCATTACAAAAACTTCCATTCCACATTCCTCTTGTATAGCACTATTACGCACATGATCTCTCAGAAATTTACCGCTCGTTCTGTATACTGTATTGTACTATTGAATTTTGTCAAAAATACTGCAAGCCGGGAGATGTGTGAGGCTCAAGATGTTGTTAGATGGGGAAGACAGCGGCGGAGATACTAGTATGAACACGTATAGAGGATGAATAATACCAGAATTACAAATATTGTCTTACATAGACTACCTGAGGGAGAAGACCTCCAAAACGATGAAAGGACAGTTGGGCCTCCACATCGCAAGATGACCCTCCTGTATGAATATGAACAGACCTTGGGGTCTAATAAAATATTAGAAGAAGAAGAAGAATTTTGGTATTTACATTTGCATTTTTTTTTCTTTTAGGATGATTCAGTATTTCTGATTAACTCAAATACATCTATATAAATACCTTCACTGCATATCCCACAGATGGGGAAGCCAGTAGACTACACACTACAATAAATATCAAACTAAATGGGAATAATTGTATATATAAACATTCAAATTGTTGTTATCTTCATATCATAAATAAATAACACATTCAGAATGGGTTATCGCAGAATTGAAAATATTGAATATATTATCCCGTGGAGCACCCGGTAAAGAATTGGTCTCCCACTCTTCTGCGTAAGTTTTCGAGTGTCCTGTAAAAGGCAGGTGTTCGAAAAAATTAAGACATCTTACATCTTAAATTCAGCGATGAGGTTTGCCACCCATCCTGAATGTCTTGATTTTATATTGGCACGAAGAGGACAGTTTGCATGTTTCTTACATGCAGCTGATCTGCTGGCTACCCCACTTGTGGGATATGCCGTGATGGTATAGTAGTAGTAGTAGTAGAATATATTATTAATTTAATCACTACTACTACCACCATACCATCACGGCATATCCCCCAAGTGGAGTAGCTAGCAGACCAACTACACGTAATAAACATGCAAGCTGTCTTTTCTTGCCATAAAAAATAAGACATACAGGATGGATGGCAATACACAACGTTGAATTTAAGATGTAAAATGTCTTTATTTTTTCGAATAGGTACCTTTCTTTTACAGGACATTCGAAAACTAAAGGAATACATTTAGTTATTATAAATGCGATACACTTATTCCCTTTCTAATTTAGCACAACATATTATTTATGTTTAAATCTAATACTTATATAAAACTCTCGTGTCACGGTGTTTGTTTATTATTTTTATTTCTTTATGGTGAAGCGTTAAAAAATACATACAGCCCTAATTTTTCACCCTTCTACCATCAACCCCTATTTTTTAATAGCGATAATGTAAATGGCAAAACAACGCTTGCCGGATCAGCTAGTATTCTATATATTTGCTAGTGTAACTTTGTGGAAATGCATTATAAAAGATTATAAATAAAATTAAAACACCGTTTTATTCCACTACGAGGAAGTGAAATAAAACAATGTTTTAATTTTATTTATAATCTTTTACTATAGTTTGATTTTTTTCTTTTATAATTTAACGAAATGTTTTTCCGGCGAAGGCATTTGGTGGAATAAAATTGATATTAATAATAATTTCTCTGTTAGCGCAGAATGGTGATTGATCGACGTAGATTACGCGGGACGCTCAGATTTCAGCTGAACCCCTGCGTAAATTAAGTAATCAAAAAGGAATTATTTATACAGACAACTTTTCAATCGATCCTCGGGGAAAGTTTACAACTCACATTGATAATATAATAATTTAATTAAAATTTGGTACCTACCTTAATATTAAGGAGATGTGAACTTTTCACAAAAAAATATACTTAAGAATTTTCTACTTTTATTCACGTCATTGTATAGTTTTTCACCCAAGAAATGATATTATGATAATGAAATGATTGTCAATAAATGTGCTTTTACATAAAAAAAACACCAGATTAACTCTAACCTATTCTAAAAACCAGTCAAACGTAGAAATGTAAATACTTGTGCCATGTCAGACGCATTCGAAAAATCAAAATAATTAATTTTGTGCTTCAAAAAACACAATATTACATCGTATTCTTATTCTCCAGATAAAATACTACATATCTATATAAAAATAATTCCGTTTTTTTATATGCAGCACGCCTCGATACGGGGCAACTTAATAAGACTGCTGCAACTTAATTGTAGCCATATTGGTGATAAATTGTGTCAACGTTTGTATGTTTATTATTATTATTAATTGAATAAATAATGGAAGTTTAGATGCGCTCACATGAACTTAATTAATTCTTAAAATATATTAATAAAAAAAGTTTTATTTTAATATGCTTTTAAAGTATTTGACCTTCCAATATCATTGTGGAATTCGAATTTGGAACAAATCTTTGTGCTTATATAAATCTTACATTTGATCGTAGTAAATTGCTGTGAAGATATAAAAACAATGTAAACGTAGCATTACTTCTTTGAAGTTAAGTTCGTTTCCAATAATACTTACATCCGACTAAAGATTTGTGAGATTGGTTTGAGATTTATATGGGGAAAACTTTTATACGATGCACAATTTTCAAGAAGCGTAAAATATATCGAATTTTTGAAGTAAAATGTATCGTGTGGCCAAATGCCGAAGTGGCCGATTTATTCATTTCCTTTTTTCGGTCTATATTCTTCTTCTCCTCTTCTTCGTCTGGTGCTCTCGTCTTTGAGTGCATCCAGATAGTAGGATGCGAACGTCAATCAATCATCAATCTTCAACAATTCGGAGCATTCTCCGAAGAAATATTCGAATGAAAATTGGGTTTGTCAGACAAACAGAGATACCTACTTTTGACAGGATGTTCGTTGAACAATAAGTACTTCTTCACTACAAAAGACATATAAGATGTTTGGTTTATCGCCAATATTTTTAATTTTTATTCACTGTGTCGGTGTTTATATAGTAGAATGCCATAACGAAATTCATAAAATAAATGTTTTATTCTATTATGCGACTTATTCTCTCGAGAGACGTCTTTGGTTTGTTGTTTCGAACATTGTCAATCTTATTCTCACTATACTCATAATCCACCACACATGTGCCGTAAGGAGATAGATAAATGAAATCTGAAAGAAACGAAATACTACAGATCTAAATCAATCGCAAACGAGGAGAAGAATGCTTTTGAGGCGAAGAATAAAATAGAAATAGATAATACACTTTATATCGCTAATTTTTCGGTTTCTGTTCCTTTCGGTCAAAGTTCGAATATGGAGCTCGGTCATAAACTACATATTTCATGCTGTAAATAGGGGAAGGAAACAAAATAATATAATATATGATCCAGCAGCAATTCCAAACTGCATTTCCATTGTATGATGGAAACGAAATGGCACATTATCCACTACAATGTAATATTCTCTAACTGGATTCGGGACAAGGATGCTTTTCATTTTACAAAATGCATTTAATTTAACTATTATAGGTAGTTAGTTTGCTTATAAAAAATAATGATTTATGTAACTTTTTTGCCTATGATAGGTATGGATCATCTCTAATTTGGAGTGTGAGGTGACAGCCAATAAGATCAGTGACGATTTAAATAATTCAAATTCAAATTCAGATATTTTTTATTTAAATAAAATTTACAATTTAACAATATTACATACACACCTTATTACTAAAAAAACACATTTATTACATATTTGACCCTCAAAATTGAGCAGTGCTCGTGCTTTGAGGGTTTAAACATATTTCAAATAATTTACATAAAACAATAGCGCTCACCAAACAACAATAAAAACAAACACATATCTGCAATACAAATAGCAACCAAATACAGTTTCTTAACAAAACTCAACAACAGAGCAGTTGAACAGCTATTTAAAAATATCTTTCAGATTCAATTTAAAACTCTGAATTTTTTTGTAGAGTCACGCTTAGATTTTTTGTTCAGCTTATTGTATAGGGGAAACCAGTAGGGTTATTATTGTTACGATCTAAATACGATCTCAATTTTGTCTTGATCTCAAACCTAAGATGCGCGAAGTGATTATAGTAAAAAATACTTGCATGCCAATCCTGTAGTAGCTGGGCATAGTCGTTTTCAACGAAAGATGTCTCGTTTTTTGACGAAATTAGAATTTATCCCGTGGAGCACCAGGTAACGAATTGGTCTCCCACTCTTTTCCGTAAGTTTTCGGGTATCCTGTAAAAGGCAGGTGTTCGAAAAAATAAGATATTTTAGGTCTTCACTGGCGCCCTTGAGACGGTCTAGGGACTGTTAAACGGCGTCAAAAAATAAAATCATCTTAAATTCAGCGGTGAGGTTTGCAACCCATCCTGAGTGTCTTGATTTTATATTGGCACGGAGAGGACAGTTTGCATGTTTATTATGTGCAGCTGATCTGCTGGCTACCCCACTTGTGGTATATGCCGTGATTGTATAATAGTAGTAGTATTATAGTAGATGATTTATTTCTTAAAAACCGATAAATATCTCAACAATATTTATTTATTTATTCAATTTACGGCTCATATAGCCATTTACAATATATATACATATATAAACATACAAATTCATAAATTGGTGTTAAGTAATTCAAATATATATAACTAAAATAATAACAACAAAAAATGCAACCAAATATCATCAATATAAACATCCATGTATAAATAAATGTATGGGTACTAAGTACAATATATAGTCAATTAAAATATTAATGTATATTAAACCAATTTCTGGTACATTCTTGTGCTTATATCACATAATACAACCATAGGTACCACTCGAATGTAAATGTCGAAAACGACTTTCCTCTTACACAGTATTTTTAACCATAGGTCGTATAATAATATGATCAAAACAAGATTAAGATCATGATCAGATCGTGACGAGAGTAACCCTGCTGGTAAAAAACAGAAATGAGCGGCATGCTAATAACGCCATCATTTGGACGTGAGCTAAAAAGGACAGGACTTTCTTTTTTTCTTTCGCTCTTTAATTTTCCTTCAGGAAGTACAGAGCGTCTGCTAAGGCAGACAAAAATGATCGCATGAATGGTAATAATTACATTATAAAACTCTTTCAATTTTAATTTCAAAATAATGAAAAGACTTTAAGTGATCGACCTAACGATCCCTAACTTGGTTGTACCAACACGGAATTTACCAGAAGTGAGGTATCACTGGAATCTAAGTCAAGCTGTAATGATTACAATTCATGGATATTTTCTTGGCTCGATTGTATGCCCTATAGGTACATAGGTAGGTAGATAGTTGTACAGAATAAAAGTTATATAAGAAACTTTTAAAAACTTTAACCATTTGTATTAAAGTCTAAGATTCGCAAACCTTCTAGTAAATAGTTTGAATCAAACTATTATATAATACTGCCAACTATTTTCATACAAACGCATAACTACATCTATGGAAAGATAAGTAACACATCTAATATAGGTAGCTACTCAAAGAAAATAATAGGTTTTATAAATATACCCAAGACTTTGTACACAGAATAAGTAAAATAAATATTTCTACTATCTATACCATTACGGCATGTCCCATAAGTGGGGAAGCCAGTAAACTAACTGCATGTAAAAAGGGAAGAAGAAATAGTAGAAAAAAATAATAGTTTTTAATTTTTTAAACATTATGTTTTAACAACACCCTCCTTTTACAGGACACTCGAAAGATTACAGAGAGAGTGGAAAGTCTATTTAATTCTTTGCCACTCCATGAAACATGCATATAAATTTGTACATATATAAAAAGTTAAACTGTGTCATACATTTTGTGAGGTTACATACCGAAGGATGTAACTTGGCAACTATCGATAGTAGTATAGTGAACAGCTACATAATTTTAATATGAATTACTAATCATCAAACCATTAACTCATTAACGCTCCATTGGCAAAACATCGTAGGTACATGATGACACTATATTATATACATTATACCGATAATATTAACCAATAATCATACATATGCATACACAAACTGACATGTGATTTGTTTTCGAACTAAAGATTTTGGTTTTGAATTTGGAACACTGAACTCTCTTTTTATTCACAGTGATACACATAAATTTAAATAAAATCTATGCCTTCATTCATGATATATTCTATGGACACACCATCACCAAACTTTATCATGTATCAAATTCCCCAAAACAAAAGAACATCAATTAGTTTATGTATATTTAATATTGTATTTATTAAACCTTTCCTGGACTGAATATTTTATTATTCGCTGTATATACATAAAATAGGAGAGAACAACAATTTAATGAGCAAACTTTATAAAATATTAAAGAGTTATACCGACTGACGTTTCATGACATTTCCAAAACAAAAGACTGTCAGGTTCGCTCCGTTACCATAGCAACTTAAACATTTAGCCACGTCTTTGTAGTATACACTATTATTACTATATATTATTATGTATCTATGTCTACATTGTTACTAAAATTACAAAAGCGTTCGTAATAATTGATAGCATTTGATCAAGCCCCATACATAGTTTTGTAACGTCCGCGCTTTTTTACTTCCCATTTTTCAGAAAAATACACTCTTTTTGTCAACCATTCACTCCAATGTCCAATTTATTTATATGCAATCATGTAATCTTGTAATTTATACCTATACGTAAGAAAATATGAAAATACAGTCATGTAAAACACAGAATACTAGATGTATGTGTATATAAATATTTGATTTCAGTAAACTGCGCCTTAACTAATTTGCCATCTAATTTCCGGGGAGGTATGTGTATTGCGATGGAACTAAATAACCTAGATGTTTGCCAAGCAGAGTGTATGTAATGGTTAAGCAGGCTTAAATGGGTTTATCGTTAGTCTGCAATTTTATAATGAACGACCGATAAATACTGTCATTTCCGCCCCACTACATAAGTAGGTACATACATGGCTTATATATTTTAATACTTTGCCTATTTACAACCAAACTACAAAGGTACCACTGTAATACACTAATTTTAAAATAGGTGATATTTAATATTTATGATTACATAAACAAAGAGAATATATGTACTTGTCTAAAAGAAAGGGTGTGAGGAAGCACGGGCGTCTTAGAACCACGTAGCTTGATCACGTGGATCAAATTCTCAACGACGGCCGTGTGTTGAGTAAGAGTAACCGACGTGCGTACATGAGAAATTGTATGAATGTGAAGGAAGCGAGGGAAGTGTGTAAAGATAGATCTATTTGGCGTTCTGTTCCCTCTGCCTATTCCACTTGGGACGCGGCATGAGGGTATAATATAGTATAGTAATGTGTATTTATGAGTTATTATTTCAGAGTGGAGCATGTTCCGAGAACATTATAGAATACGCAATCTTGTCCTTGAAAAGCTCGTCAATGGTATAGGTACACTGAAATCGCCATAGCGTATTTTAAATTCATATAGCAAATAATCATAAAAATTCAAGAAAAAAAATTTAATAATAAAGCTGGTGACGAATATATTATATTCTATTCTATTATTCTCAAGGCCATCCACTCGTTTGCGAGTGATTTAGACGAATATATATATATAGTATGTAATTGGATAGCAAACAATAGTGGAGATTTGTAACAAATGTAACAGTGTTGCAAATACACAAAAAAACATACCTATTTATAAATAATTTTTTCTAGCTCTCCCCACTGAAGAATTTCGATACAAACGTAATTTTTCCATATTCGATATTTACAGCTCAGAAGCAATAAGTATAAAATTCGTTGCATTTGAAAGTATTTCATTTCACATACCTACATATTATATTATGTATGTTCTTCCACTGTGTACACACGTTCAGTGAACAGTCACGTTCAAAGTGCACATGTATGCACACAATAATTCAATGATGTATTATAGAATGTAGTAGGACAGAGGCTCTCAACCTTTTTTTTTGGAGCGGGCGCAATCGAGAATAGGTATAGAAAATAATGGCGGGCACAAGTCTAATAAAAATTATCTTACTTTGTTTTACGTTGTGGTAATGATAGGGAACTTTACTGGTCCACTTATGGTTTTTTATAATTCTACTTATATTATCTGCACATGACTGTTTGTGTTCCTTTAAAAAAATGAGAAGATGGTCCTTTTTTGTCTAAATATTCAAAGTGTGGTAATTTCACTCAAAATTTTTGAACACCCCGCCCCCCTCCCCATCGCCAGATTTTCCATTTGGTGTAGGAATTCGAAATATTTCACGAACTCCTTGATTCTGTTTAATAATATTTGATTTGATTTTGAAGCCTTCTGTTTTCAAAAGATTATGCTTTTTAACATTAACTAAATTCCATTTTTTTTCATTATTTGAACATTAAGCAGCGGGCACATTTGCTCCCTCGGGCACAGAGTTGGGAAACCCTGATGTAGGGTGTTGTCACATTTTTCTATCTCCCCTCACTTGCTTGCACGAGATAACGAAAATATTGAATAGATACGAGACAAACATACAAAATAAACTCATACCATATACAAACTTTGTAATACTATCTGTGAACTCACAATAAAATAAAAAAAATAAACTTATTCGTTGGCTATTCCATGGACCACTTGACAAAGAATTGATCTCCGACTCATATTACATTTTAATATCAGTGATGGGGTTTGCCATCTATCCTGAATGTCTAATTTTTTTGGGCTATCATTCAAACGATCAGCATAATATTGATGTTATGTTCAGCAGAAAAATGTATTCTGCCGAAAAATATATCATGTTGATATGCTACTTATGCCCAGCGAGAATATTATATTTCTATTGCAAATAATATTGTAAAACTCTAAATTTAATCGACCGGCAAAATTATTATTTGACCGGCATAATGATTATTTGTCCAGCAAAATAAATAAATGAGCAGCAAACTGTGAGCTAATTTTAATTAAACTTGTGAAAGCTAAATTTTTAATCTTGTTCAAATCATAAATCTTTGTATGTAGCATCTTTATATGTGATTTTATATGTAGCATCTGAATGAATGACACTAGCGTTTTTCGAAATTTCAGTAAGATATTTCGTTAATATAGCAAAGCGGAAACTGGCATTATTTTCGTAGTCATCATTAATTTGGTAAGAAATCACAAAAACTTCATGTGGATCCGAAGGTAAATCGGAGTGTGAAAAATATTGTTTATCTAATATTTTCTGCTGGTCAAATAATAATTCTGCTGCTCAAATAATAATTCTGCTGCTCAAATAACAATTCTGCTGGTCAATTAATTATTTTGTTGTGCGAGTATTTACTAAGCTGTTAAAATTTGTTAATTTGCCGATATAACCAAGTTTGTTTGTAAAAAAAGTGTTGCGCTTATTTTTTATTAATTGCCGATGAAAACATTGTTTGCTGCGCAAATGACTTAAATGCTGATTTTTTCTTGCCGAACGAATGAATTAACAGCCGAACAAATAATTAGTTCCCATTTTTTTGTTGGCACGATGAAGACGATCAACATGTTTCTATTATGCAATTGGTTCGCTAGCCACCCCACTTATGGGAAATACCATAATGGCATTGATGGATGGATATTAAATTTGCTTTCTCCTTGAATTTAAATCTGTCTATAACATCACAATATTTTCCCAACAATTCAATGATCAAATTTTAAAGCTCCCACATGATAATGCCCATTTCTGATCACTTCAACACGAAACAAAGGGAATTCTAATAAAATATTTGAGTCCCCTCCTGGGGGCACTGAATGGGCTCTTGAGATCAATCGAGCGTTTTTTGGTTTCGTAATAAAATTGCATTTTGGATTAACGACGGTATGGCGCAGAGAAATCATTCAGTAGGGTGAAAAAATCGGCGTTATTACATAAAATGTGAATATATTTCTATTCCATCTAAGCCGCATTTTCGATTCTAAAGATCGTGATCAATATGTTCCTATACCATTTATACCATCTTTATTTTTTCTCTTGTTTTCTCAATAATTTGTTTATTTTATGTGTCATATTTCTATTCCTTATTTTATTTGCAAATACTTGCATTGTACAGGAGATTTGAAAACCAACAGAATGGGTGACCTGTTTTATTCTTCTTGGTAGCAACACGTATACGTCACGCCGATTCCCTTGCGGGATTGGCAGAAAGAATCGAGCGGCACTTACTTCTATCCTTTTCATATTTTCGTTTCCATAACTTTCATGTAGTTCTTCACCCTTGCTTTCCTATTCAATGTGCTCACCACGTTATTTAAATTCCATTAATTTTATTTATTCATACCATCACGGGATTTCCCACAAGTGGTGTAGTCAGCGAATTAACTGTATGTAATAAGCGTCCAACTTACCCTCTACGTGCCAATAAAAAATAAGATGTTCAGGATGGGATGGTATTCTTCATCGCTGAATCGAAATTGTTAAATTTCTTGTGCGTGATATTTAACGAAAACCTGCCTCGTCTTCTTCTACTTCTTCTCAACCCACTCACGTCCTCTGTAGTCGAAGGCCTCCTCCATTTCCATCCGCGTTATTCAATTCTGAATTGAATGATATCATCCCTCCACCTCATTGGCGATCTTCTGGTTACTGCCTCTTACTGAGACTTATTTTTTGCCAGGGACTCCATATTTGAAATATTCTCAAATTGAATCCATTAATTTTAATTTTGCCATGTACTCTTGAATAATCGATAATGAACGTATTCGATAAATTATTCAAAATATTTGAAAATTAATTTCCATGGTTATAAAATGAATGTCTGTGATTTCTTTTCAATTTCCTTTAACAAGATTATAATAAAGCAATTTCATTTCGATTCATAAAGTAAAATTGATTGCCGATTTATCCATCTCCTATTCACTAAAATCCTTTGTAGGGTACACAAAGAGAATGGAATGACTGAACATAAAATTTTATTTTTTGCGCACTTACCGCATCCGCTTGGTATTTATCTATAACCATCAGGGTGTCTCCAACAAGTGGGGTGAACAAAAAAAGACAAAGAAGGACGTTGGATGATTGACATTTTTGGAATGGCTCAGGGTGGAGCGAATAGCTTCTATCTGGACTGAGCCAATTATGCGTTTTTCGGGATGATGTTTAAGGAAGTCGCGGTGGTAATGGAACTCTTGCATCTTTCTTTCCATTGCGTTCTATCGCGTGCGACTCTCTTGATTCGCAGCTCATAATGCACGCATACATCGTCGAGGTACCTACCTATTCTCAAGATGGGCGCCCCTATAATTTGTTCCCTCAGTCGTCCCTTCTATTATTTATTGTAGAAGATTTTCGTGGCGCATTATACCTATGTCGAACCCATGTGGTGCGGCTTTCTAAGATGGTCTAGAGCAAATGCTTTTCTCCTTCGATTCTGTTAAGAACTTCGTGATCTGAGATATGAGATATTCTCAGAATTCTTTTATAGGACGAAATTTCAAACGCCTCTAAGCTCTTTTTATCTCTTTTTAGGTAGATAGAAGATAATTAATTACTACTTAAGATACAATTTATCAACTCTTGTGTATATAGGATAGATACTATATAGCTATAGATTATCGTTCTAGCTAGCAATTTAACTATACATAGCTCAAAATCCTCGTGCTGGTATCGCTCAAAAGACTTGAATCACTGTATAGATTTCACTTGGGAATATATTTTCATTTGAGAGTAAATGAAGTATTGTAAGTTCTCCGACTGACTATTCCTGCCTGAATACCCTGTATACCTACTAACTTAGATAGATAGGTAAGTAGGTATATAGGGGAGTGCAGGACCAAACTGATTTTATACATTTTGTTTTGTATTTAGGACTTAGATATCGACTCTTATTACTCAACATAGCCTTATCTGCACAATAATAATAAATAATACAGACGATTTGTTTACAGCGTCGTTTATTGATCCGTGATCATCGCAAGGGTACCGTGACTTCTCCATGTGGCAGTAGGCTGGTTCTGTCTTAGATCCGCTGGTAATCGGTTCCAGATAGTTGACCCAGCGACGCTGAATCTCCTCTCTGCAAATTTGGAAGTGTTTGCCATGTTGGGTTTTACGAGATTGTGCAAATTTTAGTAGGAAACAGGAAAGTATTCCAATATTTACGAATTGGCTTAGGCTGGCATAAGTGCACTTTACACATGGTACATTCACATGTTCTTATTTCAAACCATTATGTCCTACATTTGTTTAGAATATGTGTCAACTAACAATAACCAATTTTATGATTGATGTGTTCGAGGCTGTCGAGAATCTATCGTTGACTTTCAATCTGAAACAGGAATTGGTGAACGATCCATTTTGTCGCTGAATCGTAGATGTTAATTATTGTCTTGTGCGTGAGGTTTACGTACGCAGGACACTCGAAACTTACAAAAGGCGTGAGTTACTTAGGGGTGAGTTACTAAAGTATATATCCAGCAGTGAATAGACGCGGGCTGAAAAAGAAGATGAAAAAGAGATGTCAAATAAAAAAGTGAGCCAATATATTCCAATCCAGCACTGATGATTTTATCAATAAGAAGTACTTATCCATACATACCTAACAGGAATATTTATTACTATAACGTGAAGCCTTCCAAAGACACGATGATTGAGAAGAATAATCTGGAATTAAAATTCTGCATGTCGGAGCCAAACTACACCATGTCCAATTTTGTTAGTTGTTATTTTTTAATAAAAAAAGCGTTGATTTTTTATGCAAATCCATTATTTACTTAAATTAGAAGCTTAAAAAAGTTAGTACCAACGTATTTTTTTTAAACTTACGAATTTCTATTTCTCTGTGGGGCCTCTGGCAAAGAATTGGTCTCATACTCTTTTTCGTAAGTTTACGGATATCCTGTGAAAGGTAGGTGTTCGAAAAGATTAAAATATCTTTCATTCAGTGATGAGGTTTGCCGCCCATATTAAATGTCTTGTTTTTTGTTGGCAAGGAAAGGACAGCTGGTTGTCTGACTGCCCCACTTGTGGGATATGCCGTAATAGTAAAGTATTAGTAGAATTTTGCAAACCTTCTGTTATTTCTGTAAATGTAATTATATTGAAAAAACTTTTGTCGATCATACTGAAAAATGACGTCTCGTGACATAGAGTAGTTTCTCTTTGACATACATTAATATTCTTACGTATACCAGCTGACTATATCTATATCTGTCTATATTGTATAATTATATTATCTACTGTACCCCAATGAACACGAACTCTTAATCACCCACTGAGAAACCTTGTGGAACGTTCTTGAAACACTACTACACCATCACGACATATCCCACAAGTGGGATAGCCAGCGGATGTAATAAACATCTAGATTAGATTTAGATTTCAGTTCATGGTGCTAGGTTGTGGAACCAGCTGCCGCAAAGATTTCCCACTTGCTCTTATTTTTATACTTTCAAGAAGGAGGTTAATGGTCGCTAGTCTTCTGTTGCGTTTACATGTATAAATATTACCAAGGTTTTCAAGTCATATTTTTTTCGTGTATCCAAACACCATGAGCAGTCCTACCCCATCCCTTCCACTCTATCCCATCCCTCCCTACCCAACATCTGTGTCGAGTCGCTTATCCGATGTTGTTTCTTTTGTTTGTATTTTAAGTAGCTTATTCTATGTGTAAATTTATTTTGGTATACCTATGTATTTATTTATTTATCTTTATATCTTTAATCATTTTATTTTGTATCATTTATTTATATATTATTATTATTTTATTTATTGTTTTTTGTTTAATGGGTAAGTTGGAAAATATTGCGCTTCAGCGATAAACTCGCCCATTGCACAAAATTATGTATTCAGTGGTAATGTTGTCATGTTTTTTTTTTTATTCTTTGTATACTAATTTTGTGCGATAAAGATTATTATTATTATTATTATCCTGAAACATAAAATATATTATAAACATGTATTTGCAGTGAAACAACTCATAGTAAAAAGGCGTAAGTCGTATATTTCATAAATATTCTATTCAACATTTTGTATTCATGCTTATTATTATTATTATTATTTTTTTAATTTATTTTTTATAAATATAATAATAAAACAACTTACTACTACAATTTTTTTTTTCTACTAACTAAACATCATATCTTAAACACATTCTTTTGACAATAGAAAATGGAATTTACTGCCTCACTAGACTTGAGTCTGTTCTGAGGCAGTATCTATATATGTATACATGTTGTTCTAAATTATTCTAGTCAGTTCTTGTAATCACCGTGTGTAGTATACGAAACAAAAATAATAATAAGAAAAAAGAAAAAAAAATGGACAATAATAATAATAATACCTAATAAAAATCTTTATTGCACAAAAAAAACAAACATTAATAAAATATAAGCATTGTAGAACCAGACAAATAAATTTGTGCAATGGGCGAGTTTATCGCGGAAGCGCGATATCTTCCAACTAACCCATTAAACAAAAAAAATAAAATCAAATAAAAATCGTAAGTAAAAAAAGTAAATAAATAATAAATAAATAAATAAAATAAAGTAAAAAAAATAAAATATATAGGTATACATATATATAGATACTAAAACAAACATACATATAAAATAAAAAACTACTCAAATATAAAAACAATATAAACAATTCCGGATACGCGATACGACATAGATGATAGGATACGGGGATGGGATAAAGTGGTAGGAATGGGGCAGGACTGCTCATTGTGTATGAATACACAAAAAAAAAACAAAATTAAAACCATGGGGAACCTCCAAATAAGTAGATGAGATAGAAGACTACCAACCATTAACTTCTTTCTTGAAGGTATAAAAAGAAGTACAAGTACGGGTTTTTAGTGGAAGCTGGTTCCACAACCTAGCACCATGAACTGAAAGAGAATCGGTGTAACAGCTCGAACGATGTGACGGGATCACTAGAAGATTGTTGGAGGTTGATCGTAGTGGTCGTCCGTGTGAGTGTAAAAACAATCAGTATGTAGATTTAAAAAAAATTAAAAAGAACAAGAATGGTGCCAGTTTCTCCCCCCTGTTCCATCCTTCCATCTCCTCCTCTCTCTCGTCCCTCTCATCACTGTAACACCTGCAATAATAGCCTCTCACACTCCTTCCTTCCCAATTCACACAACCACCCCGTCACAAACCTCTCCAAGTTCACACCTCCTCCACGCACACAATTCGCCTGGATATCTTGCATAATTTTATTGTAAAGTCTTGGAGCTAGAAATGAGTTGTGTCGCTGGGCGAAAGTGGTGCGTACCGCCACGGGCTGAAGTACTTGGGCATTTCTAGTATTATGAGTTAAGACATATTGTGGACGAAAAGCTGTTGTGTCTCTATTTAAGTATTTAATAATGGTTCTCATGTATATCTGTCTTACATCCAAAACACCAAAATCAGAAAATAAATTGGTCTGAGGGATATCTGTATGGCCTGCGGGAAATGACTCTTAAAATAGATTTTTGAGCAATCGTCAAGGGATATAAACTTGTTCTAGCCATTCCTCCCCAACCCATGACACCATACGAAAATACAGATTGACCTATTGCATAGTATATATTTTTTAAGATAGATTGGCTAAACATATTTCTAATGTTACGAAAAACGTAAACGAGCTGTCTTACTTTATTTGAAATTTCATTAATATGACCAGTCCATCTCAAGTGACTGTCCACAGTCAAACCAAGGTATTTATAAGTTGTCACGCGAGTCAATGCAGGACACGAGCAGGGCCATGAGTTACAACTATGCACCTTAATTGATGTATCAGTTGAAGTCGGTTGATTTCTAATGTCTATGCTGTATGTCATGTATTTAGTTTTTCCGACATTCAATGTTAGCAAATTTTGAACCAGCCATTTCTGTACAATATTCATCCCCATCTCTGCTTTGATATATACTTGATCCCAACTTTTAGCACGAAAAAGTAGCACTGTATCGTCTGCAAATGTAACTATAGACCCCTCAACTCCTAGTTTGCTCATTTCAGCTATGTGTATTAGAAAAAGAGTAGGACCCAAGACACTACCCTGCGGAGCCCCATGTGTAACTGGAAGGTACGGACTAATTTTTTCTCCCAGTCTGACAGCCTGCCTTCTATTATCGAGGTATGATTTAAACCATGTAATTGAATTTTCATTAAAACCTAGTTTATGCATTTTCTGTATGAGTATTTTATGTGAAACGGTGTCGAAAGCCTTAGCAAGATCCAGATATATTCCGATACAAGTGTCTCCTGAGTCAAGTGCCTTTGTAATAAAATCAGTGACTTTCCACTTTCTTTTATTATTTATTATGTATCTTATTTATCTATCCTTGTAAGAGGATATATAATGGATTGGTGCAGGAAACTAATCGATGATGAATTTGTAAATAAAACTAATCATTTTATTGATATTTGTTGTTGATGGCATCTATTTGATTAACTTTGATTATTTTTCTTCATCATCGATTAGTTTCCTGCACCAACCTATTATCTATTCTCTAACAAGTTTTTATTTCTCTCTATAATATTGCTATAATATCGTTGGAACGGATGAAGCGACTGCGAACATTGCCATAAATGGAGTGAGCATCAAACAAGTAAAAGAGTTCATGTACTTGGGCAGCAGAATAAACCAGGACGGACGCTCCAAATCAGAAATTGTGAGCAAAATAAACCAGGCAAGAATTGCCTTTAACAAAAAATCTAAAATTTTGGAATCCCCAATACTGATTTAAGCGTGAGGAAGACTCTCACTAAAGCTTTTGTGTGGAGCATTTTGCTATATGGGTGCGAGACATGGACCATCAGCAAGAGTGAAAGCGGATGGTTAGCGGCATTTGAAATGTGGTGCTATAGACGCATGCTGAAGATTCATTGGTCGGAACACGTCGAAAACGAAGAAGTGTTGA
This sequence comes from Athripsodes cinereus, assembly GCA_947579605.1. NCBI lineage: Eukaryota > Metazoa > Arthropoda > Insecta > Trichoptera > Leptoceridae > Athripsodes > Athripsodes cinereus. The sequence goes on from OX388321.1 coordinate 3,655,750, forward strand.
CCAGGGTTGGCGAAAAAAGGCAACTCCTCAAAAAAATCTGCCAACAACGAGCTAACTGGATTGGCCACAACATCAGGCACCCAGGACTGCTCATCTCAATCGCAGAGGATAGGACCGAAGGCACAAATGGCAGATGCCGACCGAGAGACGCCTGTATGGACCAACTGAAGAGGGACATGAGCTGTGGCTCATACATGGAGTTGAAGAGACTGGCTGAGAATAGAATAGGGAGGAGTGGAGAAGAAAGTCCAAACTCGTTGCAGACCAATCCAATGGATTGTAACTCATTATATATAATATTGCTACTGGTACTAGTGAGGTGGCAAAGTTGAATTAGTTTAATTGGCATATGGATATTTGAACTGCAGGGTTACTCTTGACAAAACTAAACACGATCTTAATCTAGTCTTGATCTTGATCATACGACGCACGAAGGGACTATGGTCAAAAACACCGCGCTACCGCTAACGCGCGTTCGGTTTGCATGTATTTTTGGGCAATAGTCACTTCGTGCGTCGTATGATCAAGATCAAGACTAGATTAAGATCGTGTTTAGTTTTGTCAAGAGTAACCCTGCAGTATTTGATTGTAGGTATATGCTTATTTGAGGAAATATTCTTCTCAAGAGCATCCGCTCATTTGCGAGTGATTAAGTATAAATAAATTAAATACCACTTTACAGTTTATCTACTCTCGCCTTCATTAATTCTATTGTAGTAGGTACATAAAAAGTAGTATGTACACATATAAACGTTTCTGAAGATTTCCTGCATGTGAATTTTGAGAACAAATGATTGTATCATTCATGCATATGAAAAGAGTATAGTGAATGCATAGAATTATACCCATTTGCAATAAATTATTATTTTCATAGTTTGCTAAATGAAGTGTGTTTGGTTACTTATTCAACACATAATAATATAGGTATAAGAAGGGTGGATGTATTGTATATTGTGCAATTAAATAAAGTTATTTGGGGGTGAAACTATTTCGTGAACATATGTGAAAAGTCCCATAGGGTAGAAATAAAGTTTTTTGACTCCAAACATTCGTAATTATAAAAATAGAATGCTGGATTTTATATTGGAACCAACTAATGTTTTTATTTTTTAGAATCTGGTCTACACGTTCTGGCCGTTATGTCTTTAGATAGCCATATTTTTTCTATTCTTTTCTATCTCTAAAGGCCATCCATAGCCATATTTTTTTTATTACTTAATCGTTTGGACGTTAAAATATTATATAAGCTTTTTTAATATCATATCCATTCATCAAAAGAGCAATTTAGACTATTTCACAAGAAACACTTTATCAAAGTGTAAATACGAACCTTTCGAAGGTTCTCCTTACATTAGAAATTCGCGCTTTCTATCTGCCCTCTATAAGGTTTATAAAAGCTTGAAGATTGTTTGAATTCATGGTAGTTTTTTGTGTAAAATGTTATGAAAATGAATGATGAGTATGGAATAAAGGATGAAGCTATTTTAGACACTACGATAAATTCTATTTCTTGACGTAATGGAATAATAAATGGATAATATTTTTGGAGAAATATCTCGATTAAATTATAAAACTTTTATAAATTTATTATCTATAAAGAATTAATAGCTATTTTATACCTGGTTCTGTAATAATATATTAATGTATTCTTATTCTATTACGAGTTCTATTACATATTTATTCTATTCTATTACTTGTTCTTCAACTGGCCAGGAAAAACAGGTAAATTTTATTTTCGCAATCCAAGAATTTTAATTATCTCAAACAATTCAAAACAATATTGTTTTGTGTAAAGAATATATTTCCTTGAAATTACAAAACCAGTTCTCTCCAATAATCAATCTCAGTCCATTGTTATTCGATCATTTGTTTTTATTTTGGTCGTCCGTTTAAATATTTCTCTAATAAATTATTTGGAAAAAAAAATCACTGAAGTATAATTTGTAGAACTTTTTATATATTGGAATAACGATAGTTAGACGAAAAACTTATGAAGTTAAAAAACGTTAGAATTAACCTTTTTTTTATCATTTCCAGAGATCTTGATCCTCAGAATTGGGGGAACGATGAAGAGAAAGAGGGAGAGATGTGGATATCTCTAAGTTTTTATTTATTTTTATTCATAATTTTAATAATAAATGCATAATTTTAATTCGATAGTTGCAAATGTATGATTGCCCAGATAGTCCGTGTACACATGAAGCCTACATATTATACTTATAGGTACATGAGCCAAACAAACTTTTTTTTTTAAACAAAAACGCAGAACAACCTTAATTTAGGGAAAAGTAAGTTTGCAGCCCTCCTAGAATCCTCAAATGGTGACCATGGAGTAGCAAAAGAACCATCGGCAGACCACAAAAGAGATGGACTGACGACATTACTCCAATCGCGGGAAGGAAATGGATACAGAGGGCACAGGACCGCAACGATTGGAAGAGTTTGGAAGAGGCCTTTATCCAGCAGTGGAGAGATGGCTGACTAAGAAGAAGAAGAAGAAGAAGAAGTTTGCAGCAAGATTATAAACACGAAAGTTTAACTCATAAGTTCGAGAGTCTGACTATCTTTCGAGTCATGGCTTACACTTACGATTCAATAGCGAGCGTCTTTTGGCGATACCAGCCCATAGCTCAAACTTTTTTACGAACTCATTTTCTGTTCATGGTGCTCGCTGTTGGAATGTTTTGCTTTCCAGAATAAAATTGCTCCCCACTCTTTACGCTTTCAATCGGGCGGTTAAGGAGCACTTTATCATTCAGAATTTGGCATCTGTTTCCTAGTCCCTTTTCCTATCCATTCTTGTCCTTAACCGTTAATTTATCCTTGACGCCTTATAGGCACATTGCGTAATTAAAAACTCAATTTCGACACTTTATTGTAAGTATATTTTATTCTTCTTTTTAGTACTCCTCCAGTTACATACTTATATTCAGATTTCATATAAAACATCGTAAAAAATAATGAGAGTCATAAGTAATTAAATATCAATTACAAAAGTCAGTCACATTCCCCATGACGCCACATCGGCACATGGTTACAATTAATATTTACTTGATACTTGTGTAGTTCACACGTGTGTTTTATCAATTTAATCATGTCAAATAAAATCTTAAACGATAATGAAATTTGTGAGCTTGTTGAAATGGAGTGTTCTGATACAGAATTTAATATTTCTGATAGAGAAACCGATGAAGATTCTGACCACGTGAGTGTTACTTCTTATCATAGTGACAATGTCAGCGAAGATGAAACCAACGATGATGAATGTGCTAATACTTCTAATAATAGTGAATCTCATCCTGTTACTAAACACGGAAGTACTTGATATCTTTTTCCTCAACTCTCTGGAAGGACACCGGCTCACAACATAATTCGAGGGTCAGTAAATAAAATATTATTACCTCCAGGTTTGACAATTGAAATTCCAGTGCAATCATTTCAACTAATATTTTCAGAAGAAGTGATATCTATTATAACTAAGTTTACTAATATGGAAGCTGAAAGAGTATACACAGAGAAGAAATTTAACGCACCTTGGAAGTCTGTAGACAATATTGAAATTAATGCCTTTATTGGAATATTGCTTACTGCTGGGCATTTGAAATCTCAAGATGTCAGTGTTCATCGTTTGTGGAGTTTGAGGTACGGACCTCCAATCTTTCGTGCCATATGTCAAAAAAAAGATTCCTGATGATCCTACGTTTTATGAGATTCGATGACAAAAGCTCTCGATCACAGAGACGAGCAACCGATAAATTGACATGCATTAGAGAAATATATGGGAGATGATAAACAAAAATCTTAAAAAATCTTATATGCCAGGTTTTAACATATGTAACTGTAGGCGAACAGTTGGTTGGTTATGATGGAAAATGTCCATTCAAACAGTATATGCCATCAAAACCAGAAAAATATGGGATGAAGATATTTTGGCTTAATGATTCCAAAAATGGTTACCCTCTTGGTGGAATTCCATATTTGGGTAAAGAGGGCAATGAACGAGCAACGAATCTCGGAGAAAAAGTTGTTGAAAAATTGTGTGAACCATATTATCATACAAATAGGAATATAACATGTGATAATTTTTTCACAACAAAACAATTGGCATTGAACTTGAAAAGTTCTGGACTTACTTTGATTGGAACATTACGAAAAAACAAACAGTATATTCCAAATACTTTCTTAGCTAATCGGTCCCGAGAAGAGTTTACATCGGTATTTGGATTCACAAAAAAACTCACCTTGGTGTCTTACGTACCAAAAAAAGGAAAAGCAGTTGTATTACTTTCGTCTATGCACCATGATGGTACTTTGTCAGAAAAAAAAAGAAAGCCAGAAATAATCATTGATTTTTGTCCTCATTTTGAAATTCCAAGGTGCACATCTGTGCCCGAGTGCCTATGAATTTATACAAATTGAAATAAAACATTGCATGAATCTTTAAACCAAATTTTTTATCCAAAAAACTATGTAGCATTAAGATATATTTTAAAACTTTATATGAAAACTGCGCAATATACGAGATTGGACTGGAATGAGAGATGGAGAGTAGTTGTTCCAGACAGTGTGGGACCGAGAAGCCTATGCCAGAGTGATCGCCAACGTCGGGGGACCTGACAGGGCACCTACAGAAGAAGATATAAAAAACTGACCAAAAATCAGTTTTTGTCCATAATATAATTAGAATCCAGAGTATATTCAAGGTGTTCATAATTTATTTTGAATCTAGAATGTATTTATGCTGTTATTACGTACAAAAAGTCAATTAAAACATAACACTAAATTCGATAATTTGAATATTTATACAACATGCAATCAATATAATATTAAATTATAAGCGAAAAATTATTAAAAGTCTTATATTTTGTAAGTTTTACCAATATATGCCCCTTAGGCGCCTAGGATAAGATAACCGACTATGTTCCAAGGAGAAGTTAGGGGTTAAAACCTCCTCTTTCCCTTCTTCTAGGGTGTTTTTTTTTAAATTACATGAAATAGGGTTAGTTGGAAGAAATCGCGCCTCTGCGATAAACTCGCCCTCTGTATATTGATTGTATGAATGTATTTTATATGAATGCATTTTGTGTAAATTTGCTTTTAATCAATGTACAGTAAAGAATAAATAAATAAAAATATAAACTACCCACTACATGTTTATTTGAAGGACGTAATATAATTAATTGTATCGAGTACCTACATCCATCCTACATCCTTGAGGACCCCTCTGCCTAATTAATATCACTCCCTCTATGAAGATGGCGCACTGAATAAAGTGGCATTCAGAATGGCTGACATAAATAAATTAGAATTCAAGTTTCATTCTATTTTTGGAGAGTTTGTTGTTGACAAGACATGCCATTGTAGATAATGTGTAAAGCACGTCGCAGACATAATGGTAAGTTAGCACATTTTAATGATTGTATTGTACTCGGAATAACTTTGTGAAATTAAAAGAATCTTAGAATTCGAAAGGCATCGGAGTCGAATATTGTTCATAGTGAGAGTACATAATACAGTATTTTATTTTTAATCTATTTTCATTATTTTGTAGGACATTTAGTATAGACGCTAGACACTTCAATCAGTCCGGAGGGAGAACAATTTCTACTCTTAACGCCACCGTCAAAAATGCAAAATCGTACAAATTTAGGTATATTTTACCATAATATCTTATTTTAAGGTCTAGAATAAATAAATAGTTCTCCTATTTAAGTTATGCATTCAGAGGTGAAAAGAAAATTATAAGGAAATAGGCAGAACTCCTGGTTTAATAATATACACGAGTGGACAGAAATCTATGACATTTTACATCTTAAATTCAGCGATGAGGTTTGCCACCCATCCTGAATGTCTTGGTTTTATATTGACACGGAGAGGACAGCTTGCATGTTGGTTATATGCAGCTGGTCTGCTGGCTACCCCACTTGTGGGATATTCCGTGATGTTATAGTAGAAATCTAGGTCCTGGGAGCTGTTTCGGATTGTCCAATATAGAGGCATATTCTCACAAGTGAAAATCAACGTCGGGGGAACCAGAGACAGGACATGAAGAGGAAGGATAAATTCTAGAATATAATGGATTTCTTGCTTTTGGATTTTCTACAGAACCGTCAAATCTCCGAGTATTCTTTAAGAAGTAGGTACACGTAAAAAAATCACGTAGATATTAGACAAGACAATCAACTCAGAAATGCGGTATATGCCACATACTCCGAATATCTTATTTATTTATTTATTTATTCATTCTTTACTGTACATTGATTAAAAACAATTACATAAAAGGTATACATTCAAATTAAATACAATCAATATACAGAGGGCGAGTTTATCGCAAAGGCTTATTTTAAATTACACCTGTTGTTCCTTATGCACACGTACATAGTAAGTTTACTTATTACCCCTTTTAAGAGAAATGTCATGATAGACAATATAACTACTATTAATAAATTTTTTATTTTGTACCTATTTTCTATATTTTAACACAAAAGTTTTCACTCCACACGACCTGCTAATGAAATACTTATCACAAATGAATGCAATTTCTTTTCGTTGATTTCATTTGCACATTTAATATAAGTCGTGCTGTAGTCATTTTACTCGGTGTATTATTACTATACTATGTGTATATGTGTATTATTACTACTACTGTACCATCAGGGATACCTCTAGCGGGGTAGCCAGCAGAATAGCTGCATGCAATCCTCTCCGTACCAACAAAAAAATTAAGACATTCAGTATTATCATTATAAAATAACTAAGACTATTACAGTTATCGACCAATGCGATCTCAGGATGGATGGCAAACCTCAACGCTGAACCTTAGTAAGTACCTACCTATCTCGAAAATTAAGTGAAAATAAGAAATGAAATAAGGTGTTAAAAAATAATATAAAATTCGTACTATAAGTATTGTAATACTGCTTTGAATTTTTCATACACCTTATCATTAAGAGGTGCCCTCGTCTCAACTACCTCGACGATGTATGCAAGGATACTGTATTATGTAATCTACAGATCATGTGAGGAACTGAAAAGGATCACAGGGATAGATGAAAGTGAATGATAGGTCGATTCTCGTGAGGATTGAAACCAAAGTGAGATAATTATAATCGTTATATGCAAGGGCAAGTGTTGAACTTGTGTGTTGAAAGGCTTGGTTTGGAGTAGCTAGAGGTCCTGGAAGCAGCGGTGGACAGGCATCTCTAGAGGAGGTACCTACTTAGGCACAAAGGGCCCCCGACCCAACTAGGACAAGGGGAAGAAGATGTATGTATGTATGTATATGCATGAGGTTTCAGAAATATCTGCCTATTACCTACAGTACACTCAAAAACTTAAAGAAAAGAATTAGAGACGCATTCTTTGCCGGGATCTCCATTTTAGTCTCAATGTTCAATGTCCTTATTATGAAATTGTCTACAACAAATCTATAAAGTCAAACTGGCAATAGCCAAACGAACCGATCTAGAAAGCAGTGAGGGAACTAGTCTTTTTACAATTTATTTGCTAATTCCTAACCGAACATTGATTACAAACCATTCCAAGTAAGAAGGTACAGGTTAATTAATTTAAATACAATCAATATGCAGAGGCCGAGTTTATCGCAAAGATGCGATCTCTTCCAACTAACCCAAATATATTGAATTGGTTATGCATCCGAAATGAAATGAAAAAGTTCAATTTCAACAATTTGGTAAAGGAATTAAAAAAACATCAAACTTTTTTAATTTCTATGCCCCGTCGCCAAATTCTCAATTCGGTATAAGAATTTGAAACATTTTATGATATATTTATGAAACAATCAAAACACTGTTATAATCTTCACCACATTTATTCAAACTCTAACGTTTTCGCCCACTTCAATGGGCATTCTCAAGAGTACCGCCCATTGAAGTGGGCGAAAACGTTAGAGTTTGAATAAATGTGGTGAAGATTATAACAGTGTTTTGATTGTTTCATAAATATTGAATATGAATTTTCACAGTGTGAACACAAACACCCTTCAACAATTTTATGATATCGTTTTTTTATATAAAACTTTCAGACGATACCTACCCACTTTTATTTTTGTAGGCATACGGTGCTTTTTTGCATACATGGAATGCACACCAATGCTAGAAAGGGGAAAATAGGGTGAGTTATTGAATTAATTAAAATATAATATTATATTCTATAATGTAATATTATAATTTATTCGGTATAATTATTATAGATTCTCAATATTGCACGCTTCCTATAATAACGCGGCGGCAGAATTGCCATCCACACTTCTCAGCATTATACAACCAGATAAATCTTAATATGATCAGTCATGGTCACACAAAAACTTAACAGTCTAATGCCGGGAAAAATTCACCTATCTAGATATATTATTATTAATACAAAAACATCACCTTGCACCTAGACCATAACAGCTTTTGGCAAAGGCGGTCTCAGCAGGAAAAATGAGAAAAAAAAACAAACGAACAAAAAAAATAACAAAGAAATTGCAAAAAAAAGTCAAAAAAAAATATCAAAAAGAGACAGAATCAAAGAAGAATCTCTATACAGGATATCAAAGGATTAGGCTCAAAATGCGGGTTGAAAATACCAGCATTGTGCCTGAAATATTTGTGTCCAGAAACTTTCTAACAATATTACTAGTGTGTATTATAATAGATGTTGAATTTTTATGTACGTTTAAATTAACCGGTAAATCTATTTTTTGTAAATTATTTATTAAAGATTTCGGAGTTACCCATGACATTAGGCAGTTTTATTTTAAATAAATATTATTAGAAAAATCTTCTTGTCCTGAAATTTTTTTGAGTGTTCTGCAAAAGGAAGGCAGGTATCACAACAGGATGTTTTACAAACACCTGCTTTTTATAGAGTTCATTGTTCATAATTAAACTCTTAACAGGGAAGGCAGAACAAATTGAAAAGTTTATACGATGATTGTTTCCCTATTTGTCACTTACTTTTTCAAGCCGCTCAACGGTATCATAATATTTAATCCAATAATACTGCAAAATATAAATATGTTCCCGATCCATATGGACGCTCTCGGCATCACGATTTTTTTTCCAACCTCTAAGCAAAACAAGCATATTGGCAAAGTCCCCAGTAGGAAAGGCTATTCAAATGTCTAATGGTCTCACTGGAGAAATTGATATCTTTAGCGTGACGTAATATGCAGAATTTTTAAGGGAAATTGAAGATATATTGTAGTTGTGTTGTCTTCTGGATATCGTTTAAGGTTATCTTCTGGGATCGCATAGGTCTTCAGTTGTAATGATCCTTGTAAGAATCGTCTTATTGTCAGTAATAATAATAGCTTAACTGCACATTTGGCTAACGATGAAAGCGGAAGTTTTTGATAACCTGCTCGCAAATTAATAAAATCACAAGCGGAACTACCAAGTATTTTATTTCATTTTAATTTCTTATTATTGTGCAATGTGTTTTGTAGTATTAGAGTTTGTTATAATTGTTTATTTTATATATCTTGTAATTTACATGAACCAACCTGTTAAATCATCAACTTATATTGTATTAACTAGAAATAGAAAGGGTTATGTTATGTTATATATAGGTAATGGGACCAATAAAATTTTGCGACCAAAATAATTTCATATCAATCAGTCTTAAACGAGCGTTGTTTAAAAAATATATGTTCAAATCACCCTCGAATCTCTCGTTGTAAATGTATTTATAAAAAGTATGTTACTATTGATACAAAGTATATTAATGGTCCGTATATTAAAAGCACACCTTTTTACAACAATCTTCGCCTATTGCCACAGTTTTTTTACATTTTGTTCATACAGGTAGGTACATAATAACTTTTGTGTTGCAGGACTTGAAGGACATAATATCTAAGGGGTCCGTCTATGGCTTTCTCAGGTTTATAGAATGTGCATTTTTAAATATAAGTAAAAAAGAAATCATAAGAATCTTAATGTGATGTATAAAAAATATATATACTGTAGTGGGTTACAATCCATTGCATTGATCTGCAACGAGTTTGGATTCTCTTTAATTCTACGTACATTGTGCTACAATTTACGTCCTTCATCACTTGAACCATGTATGTGTGTCTTGGTCGACCTCTACAATGTCGACTTTCGGTCTTGCTCTCCGCGATGGTAATGAGCACAAACTTAATATTATTAGGTGTTATTGATTTTGGAACACGTTTTCTGCAGAAATCAGTTTTGTGATATAAGTCTATACCATATAGGTCAGTGGTTCTAATGTTGTAATTTGTTCTTATGTAGATTTAATGTTATAGTTTAAAATATCACTCAAGCGAATGATAGGAAACTAAATTACATAGAATAAGATAACTCGATAGATACTTACAGGAGTATCTTGATCAAACGCTCTAAACTTAGGTAACCAATCAGACATTTGGAGAATCATGTTTAAACCTTGTAACGTTGTGCAAAATTCAATCGGAAGAAGTGAAATTGGCATCCCAACGCTTACGAATTGGCTCTAGGTTGGTTTAAGTCATCACTTTCAGAATCCTTGGACAATTTTCACCAAAAAAAAAATGACATTCTAACTGTATGTATGTACGTTGGATGATTTATTCGGCGCTGTTTAATGGAGCATCCACCATCCACGTACACCAATCGAGAAATATTTAATGCAAACCATGAAAGAAACATTTTTCTGAATGTCCTAGTTCAGATCTCGAATAAATCTAGATTTTAATATATTATATCATTTTTACATTTATATAAACGTAATTGGACATTTTTTGAAGTTCTTGTCGACGTTTTTAGCGATTTACCACACTTCTTTTCGCAAACCGTTCTGTCAAAAGTGCCGAAAAATTGTGCCTCACTTTATTGCAACGAAAAAACATACGAGTGCTCCATCTATGTACCTATTATAAATAAAAATCTATGACGTCACTTAGGTACTAAATATTCCATAGAGATAGTAGAAAATATAAAGCATGCGAGAAAATGCTTGGAACAATGTGCTTACTTAAACGTTTTACCATTTTTTATACATTACTTAGAAACTTTTTACCATTTCATTCTTCCTTACACATTTTAACTATTAAAGGCAGCAGTAACGGAACGGGAAATATTATATAGTTATATTTGTCTATGTGTTAGATCCTCGGAAAATTATGTTAAACGAATCATCGGGAATTGAGATAGGTCTGTAGTAGTAGAACGAACATATCTAAAGACGAGTGAAGCAATGGTAGGTAGCCTATAGCAACGAACTTAATGGTTTTAGAAACAGAGTCATTACAAAGTCTAAACACTAGGAGACTCTTCTAATGATTCTAACTATTATTATTATGGAAGCGAAACAATAATTCATTTATTCAGTTTCTGGTTCAGTCACAAACAATCATTCTATTAACATAATTCAAAAGTTTGGTTTTATAATTATATTCCAAATACAGTAGCTTGTGGTAGTGACAACTCATTTTTTGGCGCGGTGGATATCCACCAATATACAAAGGTAAAATTAAAGTCTCAAATATTTGAGACTTTGATATGAGGCTGACTCTGCTGTAACGATTGATAAATAAGTTGATACATGTAGGAAGGGTGACATAACACATCGCTCGCTATGGTGTTTTCCGAATATCTGTTTTTACAGAACTCTCGAAAACACACTGGAAAAAGTGTCAGACCTTTTCTTTACCGGGTTCTCCACGGATTTATGAAAATAAACACTCCCTTTTGTGAGTTATGTTTTGAGGCTGTCCAATTATAGTTGATAAAAAGGAGCACCGTTGTTACTTCCCAAGGTTTCCGATGGCCTGGATGTACCTTTTTCATAATATACTTATGTACAATTCCTAAAATTGATGAATTTTACAGTGTCCTTGAAGGACTTTGGCATTAATATCGTCCAATAGTAATATTAATATCAAATTTGTTAGCACAAACAAATTTGTAGGTAAAAATTGGTTAACCCATTTGCTTCATTTTCATAAATTGGTTTGTTTTTCTCCGACTGCAAAAAGCATTATTGTCATTATTGTAGTAGTTGCGATCGTGGAATGCCATTTACTTCGTGCCAGTAACTGAGCACGGCCACTATCCACCACGATAGTATTACTAATACTAATAATAGTATAGCATAGTAAATGTAGACATGACATTATCTACTGGTGCACAGTAATGCTAATGTGACGAGCAAATGCCATTCATGACATTACAATAATATACTTAGGTACCTACTCAATATCGTCATAATAGAGATGTCCATAGATTACCTCTGTTATAATCGATGAACGAATTTAATTTAATTTTTATATATTTTAAAATTATGACTGGTTGTTATTCGACGATCGAATTTTAAAATTGATCGGATCATCGATGTCTTCCCAATTTCGATGATATTAAATCGCACTGTCAACCTGGCATAGGTTATCTAAATAGTGTACTATTATAAGTACCTATAGACTATAGAATACTGTTATATTTTATTAAATAACTAGATGTTCCTAATCGGCGTCGCCAGGGAGAATTTCATAAAATTTTCGTTATGGCAACAAGTGACAGCGAAACATTCATTCAAACGTCACTTTCATACAAAAATACAATTCGAATTTCCGACTTTCTCGTTAGATTTTCCAAAAAACTCTTTTATGCAAACCGTCTCCTGATTATTACGAACACAACAAAAAAAGAATCAGCCAATTCTGTTCAGCCGTTCTCAAGTTATGGGGGAACATACATGGTCAAATCCTTTTTATTTATATAGAAGAAAAAGAGTGTGGGACATATTGTTTATTATGGACTCCATGACAGGCATGATTATTTAACTCCTATATATTAAACAGATGTTGTTTTTAAAAACTCTTCAGGAAGCCAGTTTTTTTTATATTCATTCAATTTCATACATCAGTAGATCCTTTTCTAATTCATGACTTGCTTAGAATATAATAAATAACCACCTCTGGTTATTTCTTATTTACTTTAAGATGTTTTAGATTTTTATTTCTTCGATGAATATTTACAATGCGAAAGACGTAATCGATGTTGAATACCTACCTACCTAATAAACATTGCACGCACTAATGATGTCATGCAGTAATGACATATATAGCAAATGACGCTTTTTGTCTATAATGATCTATGTAATTATTCTGGTTTTTTTTAAGAATATTGTTAGGACATTCGAATGCATATATACGAAAATATATAGCTTTCCGTATTTTTTGAAGATCTATATTCTGTCGTTTTAGTAAATTATTGTTCACAATTAATTTTTCTTCTTTGAATACAATATTGTGTATATTTTCATTATGCAAATTTTTTGACTTGCCAACACGGCATATGCTATTACGGCAAAATTCATCAGCCGATCTGAGAATCGAGTCCAGAATCTCTTGGCTGCACAATTTAAGACAGTGGTTGAGATAAAGCACCACACCAATGTTCAGGGCCGAAGTTATTAAAGTAGAAATAGCCTTGATGATGACACTTAGAGAAATGGAAAAATAGTAATATTCACAAACAAAAATATCGATAGTATGAAGTAAACAGATAATGTAAAATCTTAAATGGTTTTCTATTGTTGATGTGATGATTGTTCTTCAATCTCTGTTAACTGCATAATTTATTTATGGTACCTTCGTAATCAATTTGTATTCTTTCTAAATTTAGTATTGATAATGTCTTGGTAAAAGACGAAACAATTGTCTACTCATTTATAAAATATAGTGTGTATTTATAAAAAAAGTTAAGTGTTTACTTCATACCATAATGGAAAATACGCAAAAAGTTACGGATTATATTAAAAAAAAAAATATCGAATTTATTGTGAAATTTTTAAATGGATCTAAAATACAACAATACTTTTATATTTTAAAAGTTACCTGGAACTAAAGAAAGGTTTAAGATGGTTCATCAAATTCACTTCTTGTTTGACTAAAATGAGGCAGTATTTTTTGCTTCATTTTGAAAGCATAATAATATCCTGTTTGTGCATGTGTTTGTATTTATGGAGATATGCACTTCCAGGTACGACATGAGGTATATGGTGGTCGATGCGATCTTTTTTTTATGAACACACTTTAAAATATTATTATTTATCGTACGGGACGTATCTATGGGTAATATTTTTATAATGAGAGAGGGTGTTTGACATTTTATACCAACTGAATCTGATAGTAGGGCGTAATTTTATATCATTACATTATTTTATTGTAAGGGGCGTTTAATAGATTTGTAGAGGGCCTATATATATAATGTAGATAATATTAGGAGGATATCAGAACATGTTACGAAAAATAGAATTTTTCATATTTATGTCTTTTACTGCATGCTGTTTGATGAAGGTGTTCAGTAGTTTAATGGTACAATTGATAGAATCTAGAACTTCTGAGTGAAAGATTCATGGTTCAAATCTGATATACGAGAGTGTACATATTTGATTTCATCATAAACCCAGATTCATACATAGGTACATATTTTTTCTTAATCTGACGATTACCTACGCACGTAAAACTGATAAAGAAATAAGAAAAGAAAAATGTAAAGAAACACAATTTTACTATTTATATTAATACAGTAACCTGTTCAAGTTCGGTTGAAAATGACTTTGTAAGTCGAAACCAGATCACTATATTACTAAAAATAGTAAAAATTTTAACAACTCAATCAATTGAGTTGATAAAATTTACCTCGATACGGGTGCAAACCCAGTGAGGTAGTATTAAAATGTATAAATTAATATAAATTGTGAAAATGCTATATTTTGTGTTGTATAATATTTCTGGAATAAAGTTTATTTATTATAATATTAAATATAAAAAAACACTGTTTTGTGTTTCACATTAATGTATACCAAAGTATACTACAATTACGCCTAGCGCTTTCACCAATATATTGGCATCATCAGGGTGGAGTATAAACTAAATTTACAAGAGAAAACAACGTCTATATATACATAAGATATTAAGGGATGTTAGGTGGGGGTGTTTTTGAACAAAGCAATGGCGAAGTCAAAGGAGTTTGGACATTAATAATGTCCACTTTGTTAGATAGACATTTATTAATCTCCAATGATTCCAGAACGTTCAGTTTACGTCCCTTACCCTCAGAATGTAAGACCATTACATTTTCAACATTAAAAGAATGGTCATTCTGAAAACAATGGTCTGCCACATAAAACAGTGTTTTTTTTTATATTTAATATTATTAAAATGTTGTTTCACAATGTCAACACTGAAACATTAAATTTAATTTATTTATTATTTATTATTTAATTAAAGAAAATATATTATGACGGTAATCGCCTAAGGCGAGATGGATTTGGATATGCGGAAAAGAATGATCGATAAGAAATTAAGTATATTCAAAGAAATCTAACGTTATCATCTTTGAATTTAAACAATCCTATGAATGAATTATTTAGATAGATTCCATTCCGGAAAGTGAACAGAAAGCGAAAGCAAACATTATATTTACCCTAGGAATCGAACCTACGACCTCTCGCTTACAAGGCGAGCGTGTTAACCAGTAGTACACCCTATGTCCCTATATAAAAATATGTATTAACTAGGTAGATATTATGTGTACATGGTAAACATAGATAAAAAATCAAATAATATAATACTCAAGGATTGGTAAATGTCAATAAAGGAAATAAATGGTAAGGTTTGGTATTTATATATTGAAAGATTTCGGTCTTTATTATTATTATTATGTTGGATGATTTATTCGGCGCCGTTTAATGGAGCATCCATCTCAAGGGTGCGGGAAACTATGTTGGAAGAGCGAAGTCTTCAGCTTGCTCCTGAACGTTGTAATCGGCTGGTTTTTACGGAGGTCCTCGGGGAGTCGGTTCCAAATGACGGGTCCTGCGAACTTCCTCGATAAAAAAATTCAAGTATGTAATATAAAACTTGAGGATTGGTAGGTAAATGTCAATAAAGGAAATAAATGGTAAGGTTTGGTATTTATATCTTGATTAAAGATTTCGGTGTTATGACTATATCTGATTTGAAAGACACGAGTATCTATTATATAAACGGACCTATGTAGAATGACAAATATTTTTTATTTCTCCTGCTAGTTCTCTTTGAATAAAAATAACAAGTTCTATGTAATTACAATATTCACACCAATTCTATACAAAAGTAGTTTTAGAATTTTGGAGGCATATTATTATTACATATACAATAAACAAGCATAAGGACTTAGAAATATGATCCATAGCTGATATTATATAATATAAAAGATATGTCATCTAAAATAGAGAATAATACCTAATATGAAATAGGAATATCTAAATGTAGAAAATATAATATTTCATAATGTATAATATTATTTATGATAAAATATAAAAATGAGAAACATCGAAAATATCATTCCAAATGTCCCATTATCTCTACCATGCACAATTTCATATTGCTCTAGGTGTGATTATAAATATCAGTCACTGTTATTTTTCTCGGTAGTCGTTGTGTCATTAAGAACGCTGTTAAATTTCACAGTGGTGATGATTTTTTATTAATAAATGTCAATATTACTTGATGGTTAAGCATGACAACTGCTGGAAGTCTACTGCATAGACGTTCTAATACTTGATGTTCTAGTTCAATGGATACCTTTCGTAAATCACTCGCAAACGAGTGGATGGTCATAACAAGAATAGAATAGAACGATGGATACCTTTACTGCTTCAGAACAGACTCAAGTCTAGTGAGGCAGTAAATTCCATTTGCTATAATAATTGTTATAAGAATATGTGTATTTAGATATAAGTAGTGAACAGTTAGTAGATTTTTGTAGTAGTAATTTTTTGTTGTTGTTATATTTCTGGAAAATAAATAAATAAATGAAGCCTGCCCTTAAAAGACAAAATAAAACATTCAGAATTAAGTGAAAGGTGCGTTCTTTTCCGAACAGTCTGTGGTCAAATGATACCTTTTAATCTAATTCTTCTTCTTCTATCAATCGTTAAATATAATCCTCTCAGGAGCATTGAGCAGAAACAAGCCTCCTCCGTTCAGAAAATATATTCTGCACTCATCAAGTCATCCACATACTTTCATTATATTCACGAAGTTCTGATGACGTTATCATTAAAATCCTTAGCTGTGAAAATGATTCGCATAGGCTGTCAAAATTCTATTCGACTTTGGACTATCAATATGTTCCTAGCTGCTACATTTTACTAAATCACAACCTGAAATTTTCTGTTCTTTCCCCCCCTGTCTCTCTCTCACATCTATTCCAAGCCAATCTACAACAATACGATATGCAATAGTAGTCATCCATCTTACTTGTTACACCCATCCATATTTCCAAGCCCTGGGTTGTGGAATCCATCAATCATACGCCAGGCGAAACCGGGTGAGATAAAACATTTTGATGGCTTACCACTTAAATGGCCTTGTGTATGAATATTTTTATCGCGATATATTTTTATATTGGATACAATCATTTGTATCCACAAAAATAACGTATATTTATGCCTGATTTATTAACCATGCGTAACTAACCTAGAAAAATATCGCCATACCGCGCTTTTGAGTGTTCAGTGAAAGAAACGTGAACAAAAAAATCAAATTTTTTTTGTTATTATGGATAGATAGATATTTTACAATAACAATAATTTATTTATAAATATACAGTAAAACACAATTGATTCCTACAAATTTGAGCAGAGCTCGTGCTTTGAGAGATATTTCTATTACCTACTATTTACACAAATACTTGCTCATAAACAAAATAACAACCCAAAAAGAAAACAAAACGAAATAAAATAAAATAAGATAAATAAAATGAAATAGATTAAAATAAGATTAAATAAAATATAGCAAAAAAGATATTTTGTATCTTAATTTCAGCGTGAGATGTGGCACCCATCCTGCATGCCTTATTTTTTATTGGCACGTAGAGGATTGCTTGCATGTTTATAACATGCAGCTGGTCTGCTGCCTACCCCGTTTGTGGAATGTGACGTGATGGTATAGGTACTTACTATACGTACTTACACTGCGATAAATTCGCCTCTGTGCATTGAAATTGTATGTAAGTAATTTGTGGTTTGGTAATAAATAAATTGGTAATAAAAATAATAGAACCTTCGGACAACATCGTGTCGCATTCAAACATGATGAGTAGCTGCGCGTAAAATTTTAAATGATCCGTCTGTTAACATAACGTGATTTTAGTTTTTTTTTAAATTCATATCTTACATAGAAATTGATTTTATAGAATAGGTCTTCAACAATTTTCTGTAAGTTTTTTTCTTTTTATCATATTTTCCTGTGGTTGTCTCAAAATCTGTCAGTTTTCGCCGACGGGAGCGACTTTTAAACTACCACGGATATAGACATTTTCACCCTGTCCAACCTTATTACACCACCAGCCCATCTGAGCATTTTCAGTTCATTCTCTATCTATGATTCGCACTAGTTTCATAATAATTATGAAGTCACAGAAATCTAAATGATAGATATACTCACATTACACGGTGTTCTAGTATCTAATTAATACAACATTTTAATAAAACACTTGACGCCAATGTCCGGTCCCCTCATTATTCGAAAGCTTAGCGGATAATCTGCATGAATGATAGTACCCAGGGCAGGACAGAGGCGTACACATAACTCGCATGTAGGGGACAGTGACTAATGATAACCCTTGACCCAACCAGAAACGATTTATAGTCTCGGCGTACATATCGATCCCACAGTTCCATAAACCATCAACTCGAAATTATAATATTCCTTGGAATCTTGATATTATGTCACGTTTAAGTTTTGCAGCAGTATGGCGATCAACTGAAAGCACAACAAATATCGACTGTCTTTATTATATTATATTATATTAAACGCCCTGTCTGTGAGGATTTCCAACTTGGCATTAGATTTATCATACTTAAAACATAGTTCGACTTTCAGTTCCATAACTTAACAAGTCGAGAAATGTCTTACATTCGAGAAATCTCCATTTTTGTAATTTTGTTATACCTATTCATATTATGATTTGAAAACACAACAGAAAGTGAAATATACTTAATACAATAATCGCACTGTTAAAGAAGTACGCTGTCTTTGTTCCGTTCAAAAGTTAAACACTTTAAAATATTTATTTATTCTTCTTGGTATCCTGTTGTTCTCGGAGTCTTCTCTTGGGAGGTGGATGCCCAGCTATCACTCCATCGTTTGTGTGGTTTTCCTGGGGGTCTGTTTCCTGTTGTGCTCTGGTCTACTGCTATTCTCATCACTCGATCTGATCTCGTTCTCCCCACACGCTCTATTCAAAAGCGTCTTTTTGCTCTTCCTCATCACGCAACATCTTCGACATTGCAGATTCTCCTTATTTCTGAGTTTATATTAAATATTTATTTGTAAAATTAAAAATAAGAACATTATTTTTATTTTCAAAAACTAAATATTAAACATATAAAGAAAACCTTCTATTTTTTATTGTTATTTGTTTTTGGAATTCGGAATTACCAATTCAGTTGAAATTTTCGAATTATTCGACTTGTTGAGTCAGTCGACAGTCGATTTGTGCTCCGCATAGAAATTGTTCAATTTTAGAATTTTATGTTTGCGGAATGTACCTAAATAATTTTAAATTCTACAATATGTACCTAATGAGCAAGAAATTCTAGATTTCGAAACATTTCTAGTTGTTAACTTATGGAATTGGGTGATCGATAAATACTTTGAAATGTCCTCATTTTATGATGATATATATGTATTTACTACTATGCGATCGTATTACGAGTCCATATTACTATATATGCATTTTAATGGTAATATTAGAAGATATTCAACCAAATAACCGGAATATTGGTTGAGTCCCTGAAATAGAAAAAAAATATTTTATTCTTTACCGTGTTAAAAATACTTTGTTTTATTTAACCATATTTATTGACTTACAGATTGACTAAGCATCTTCTACAAACTTTACTATTCTTGACCTATTTTATTCCATTCTCTCGATTTTATTTATATACTTATTCTTTACCTAATAAATTTAGTCACTTTCAAAAGGGACATTGAAGAGAGAAGTGGTATACAAGATTTCCACGACGGCAGTTTTGGCCGGTTGGCCTTTCAGGTCTGCCTAATGACCCGCCCGTGAGGACAATTTAGGTTTGTTTGTTTGTTTGTTTGTTTGTTTGCAATTTAGATTTTAGGAATGTGCGGATAAACAGGAGTTTACAACTCTTGTGATATTCCGATATGAGGTGGGTCTCTCATCAATGGTGATATATCTTCAGCAGGGTTACCCTTGACAAAACTAAACACGATCTTAATCTAGTCTTGATCTTGATCATACGACGCACGAAGGGACTATGGTTAAAAACATCGCGCTACCGCTAACGCGCGATCGGTTTGGGTGTATTTTTGGCCAATAGTCACTTCGTGCGTCGTATGATCAAGATCAAGACTAGATTAAGATCGTGTTTAGTTTTGTCAAGAGTAGCCCTGCAGTTTCCAACTGAAACCCTCTATATCCGCCCCCTCTCACAGACTTACAAGCAACTTTTTCCAGCATCTGCGAACCTCAACATTAAAACTTGGCTCAACTTTCGAATCCTGTCTTGCAAATAATATGTTAGAAGAAGGTGAATTGAAAACAAAACACTATTTCGTTAACTTCCAAGTGACTTTATTATCTACGCTTACTAGTATCTAGAGACTCTTGACTCCATCTTCAGGCGATTAGAAGAATATTTTTGGAGAGACGGAATTGATAATATTCCATCCTCTTTACTTACTCATAAGTAATAATATTGTGTGATAGAATAGATGGGTATTTTTGAATTAATCACAATTCCTTTCAAATTGTATGAAGGAACAAATTTTAATGTCTGTCTCGTCGTTTAGACCTTATATTATTATAATCACAAATCCATTACGATATTAGATGGTGTTATTTTTATTATTATTAAAGGCGCATTATGTAGATATAGGTATATATATTATTATTTTGATAAGATTCATGAGATGGATATTGTGTGATTGCACGGTCGGATAGTTGAGAATTATTACTTGGCGACGACGTTTTAACAATCACTCTGTTCGAATCCCAGGGGGGACGAGAGATTTGTGATTGTCAGTCACTGATTGTATCATCCTGGCGGACCTGGGATAACAGGGAACAACAACCTTTTAAAATTTACTTGTTTTAATTATTGATATGACTGAAATAAACCCAAATATAAAAAAAAACACTAAACAAATTTTCAGTTTATATTTTAGAACTAACGTTTTCGTCCAAAAGTGTACAGAACAAGCATGACTTTTTGAAATATATGATGAAGATTTGAACATTGTTGTCTTATAAGTTGAGATAATTTGAAATTAATTTTAATAGTTCGAACACAACAACCCTTCTACAATTCAATATACTTAAATTACAAAAGCAAGCACAATAGGTCGAGAGCGGATTGATTCAAACCGAAATCCCTCGATCTTAAATCCAATATTCTAACATCATCCTACCGTCCACCCTTCCATTTTATAGCTATAATTTAACCCATTTTGTTGGGTAGGTATCTACCTATATTTCCATAACCATTCATTTTATTGCTTATTATTTTTGTCATATTATACTTTAGTGCTGTTTTATCAAGTTGTTAAGTACGACACTGATTCAGAAAAATGAGAACTTCACTTGTCTGATTCAGTAAAATTGATAATTATGGCACTTTTCTGAAAAAAAATTATTAAACTCATTACAAGTACCTTTTTCAGATTTCACTTTCTTTTTCTAGTATGCTACATTCACTTCCTTCCTGCGATCTTACACTGAGAAAAATGCTCACAACGAATCATTGGTACGTACTATCAGAATAGGACCAGAGATAGTACAAACGATTCGTTAGTACGAATCTATAATATTAACGCTTCGTAAATAAATCATTGGTAAATTTACCAACGACTTGTTTGCGAAAAGTTAATATTTTTATCAGTGTACATATACAGAACATGTATCTATCTATCTCTACCTACCGTCACAGCATCTTTTTGAACATTAAATATATGTACAGCTGTCTTCTACGTGCCGATAAAAATAAATCATTCAGGAATACTGTCATGCCTCATCTCTGATGTGAGGCTTTGAAATAAATAGAACACATTATAAGGTATCATTTTTAATTATCAATTTAGAGATAAAATAATCGTGGAAAGGTTGCGCTCCTATGTTTCACTGTGCCTATACCTAATAATGGCATGATACATAGTTTGTGGAGTGGCAGGCAATGTGAGTCGAGTGAGTTCACTCGGGATGCGATCAATGGACCTTTAGATTGACGCAGTACCTACTGTAGGTAGGTAGTACCTAATAGTAATACTGTAATACCCTCTCACACAACAAGCTGAGAGAGCTACACGGAACATAAATAATTAGGTACATACATTTTATTTATTATTATTACTGACTCTGCCCTGTCTATTATTCAGTCAGTAACTACCTATATTTTGAGAGAAGGTAACTGTTCGTTTTCTGGGAGTTTTGGTTCAATATCCACTCAACTCTGAATTAAACACAATGCATATTATAATAATGGTAGGCACATGAAATGATTTAGATTTAATTATGGATGAGTCTTAATTTCTTGCAGGCCTAAATACATTCTTTATAGACCCTCATGTAAATACGAGTACTCTATATTTTCTTGGGAAGTATTAACCCGAGCAGTTCTTCTGTTGGATCTGGTACTAGGGCTTGGTTTCTTACCGATGATAAAGTCCAATATTCTATCCACATCTTCAGTACTTTAGTCCGAGCTTTGAGTCACAGCTTTCCAGTAAGGACGTCGTGATATTAGGAGTTTCGGTGGAGGATTATCTATATCTAGATGGGTTGATAGATTGCGGTTCGACTGCAATTTCCAAACTTTGTTTTGGAAAACGTTCTCTCGTGTTTGATGTGGGGGTGCTATATAAGATAGAACACATAACCAGCACACTGGGGTTGGGTTTAGTGCGCTAATCGCTTTTTAGATTACCACAATTATAGAGAATAAAAGATAGTTTTTATATTTAATATTTCTAACTAGAGATGCAACGAATATAAGGCAACTATTCGGTATTCTGTCTATTCGGCAACATTTTTACTATTCGGCCGAATACCGAATACTTAGTCTATTCTTCGGTGTTCAGCCGAATAGTTAAATTAATGTAGGTACTGGAAGGAACTAACAACAGCTTGTAGATTGTTGCTATTTCATTGTCAGCTGCAGATGCATAATTTTATTAATCCTCAAATATCTAATTAATTAATTTAATTTGATATGAAGTGAAACTACGTAATATATAATTATTGTTATTATTAATCTCGGAACACAAAAATTTCGAAAAAATGTACCGTGCTGCAAGTCTAGTACATAATAAGTCTATGACGTACCTTCACGAAGATCCGCGGTCGGGAGTACGTACCGCACACTCTCACTGCATTGTTTTGCCGAATATTCGGTGATTCGGTACGTGATCTTGCATAATATTCGGTATTCGGTCAAATATACTATTCGTTGCATCTCTACTTCTAACCATTAAATCTAGGAAGACAATACAATAAGTTTAACATTAGACATAACAATACAGCATGTTTCCACAATACATTATGTATTTTACGATTTACCATTTTGTAGTGCGGTTATGGACCCGCGTTTTTATTTTATGTTATGTTATAATTTTATGTTGTTATATGAACTAAATGTTGACGCATACCTACCTACATAGTATTATGTATAACGTGTGAAGTTGGTATTTTATTTTATTTATACCATAGTCATGGAAATCGTTAAAAAATATGCAATCTCATCACGACAAATTATATGCTGCCGTAGAGGTTTTGTTACTGGCATGACAAAGGGTACACTATTACTTCGATATTTGAGAATTATAAACATAACATTTTTTTTTTTAAATTTATTTTTTTAAACATAAAACATTAACACTGTTTATAATACTATACATATTTTTTTACATTTGATAGAAATCAAATACATACGTTTTTTACCCCTCCAGAAAGTGTACCAATATTTGTGTAGGAGGGGCAAGCGGTGTCTATATATAATAATACATTATCAAAACATAAAACATATTAATACAACTGTCATGTCATTCATTGTTGATTATATATAATAAATAAAAATACATAAATACAAAACAGTAGGGTTACTCTTGACACAATCTAAATACGATCTTAATCTAGTCTTGATCTTAATCATACGACGTGCGAAGGGGCTATGGTCAAAAATTCCGCGATATTGGTATGCACGTATTTTTGACTAATAGACCATTTAAGGTCACGTGGTCTAGTCTATGGATTTGCTTTTGCTTGGAGGGCAAATCGTCAGATTGCGCAAATCATCCTTGTAGGATGTTATGCGGTAAGAGAAAATAAAGAAAGTCCGACGACAAAATAATAACAAAAACGACACTGACAGTTTTTTGATTATTAGGTATTCTTTAGGCGTTCCACCTTTTTGATACCTTTTTGTTTGTTCTGTTTTTGTTCCGTTGTTGTCCTCCAAACATTTTTCTGTGGCGTCATCCTTTAATGGTCTATAGTCACTTCGCGCGTCGTATGATTAAGATCGTATTTAGATTTTGTCAAGAGTAACCCTACAGTGCCTACTCAAAACAAAAAATACTTGTAACAGTTGAGTAAATTATTCTAATAAATAAAATATTATATTTTTTGATTTATAAATGGTATACTTTTTTACAACGACAACGACACAAACTTTTACATAGCTTAGGTACTGTGAAAGGTGTACAATGTTTTAATTGGGTTTATAACAAAAACTCAGATACATCTCAAAAATATAAAATCTATCGGTCCATAATTCACTCAGTTACGGGCGCATTTCTAGACACATTAAAATGATGCATATATCCATCTCTTTCCTTTGTTTGATCGAATGTGTGGGCCCAACATGCCAAATTAAATCCTTCTAAGTTGATAAGTGAATTTTGAAAGTGTCAGCTCGAATCCGAGATTAACATCCTTCGCCTTTACCAAAGATTTGTTACGTGTAGAATTTCGGATGTTAGGTCCTTCAATGTTACCAAAGAAGTATATTGCGATATCTCTTTTTTTATTTCTCTAAAATGAACAACCGTTTATTGATAGTCGCAGTGTATTTGCTGTATAAATAGTTCAGGAGCGGACTTCCGCATCCGCGGTTCAGAAGATTAATTGAGGAAGTTTTTTATCAAACCCTTGACGATCGGAACGATCATTATTATTATTATTATTATTGTTTGAAAGTTGTAGTTCGAGCTTTATCTATAATAATAGTACATAGTATATACCCATTCTCTATTCAGTCTCCACATAGCTTTTAGCGTTTTCCTTTGTTAATTATCGTTACCCATTTATTTATTATACAGACAAGTCATTGTTTCAAATACAGTACGGCCATTTAAAAATAATGATTGTGAAAATGTTAAGCTTTCAGATAAAATAAAAAAGGGAATTTGGTAACTATCATATCATTTTTGTTGAGATTATCAAACATTTAAATACTTATGTATTTAAACAGAAATAATTTACTAACCACAAAATATAAACAATGCATTATCTTAAATCAGTTACTTGTATCCATAATTTCACAATTTTCTATAATATTTTACACTTGTAGATTGTCATTGTTATAATTTGATTCCCTTTTATGTGTTGTTCTTTGCTAACTCTTGTTTTCCAACTGTGTTGTGAATGAGAAATTGGATTTGTGTATTGTGTATTCTTGGAACATGCAAAAGGCTCACTCAGAATATGTGAAATAAATAAATAAATAAATAATATTACATTAAGGCTGCTCACATTTATAACAAAAGTATGAGAAAAAAAAATAAAACTCCAAATTAATATGCATAAAATCACGAATTTAAGATGTATAGTGCCGTAATTTTTTCGAGTGCCTTTACTTGACACTCGAAAACTTACGGAGAAGAGCGGGAGACCAACTCGTTATCGATGTTTTCTTTATATATCTATCTTTTAATTAAACAAAATAAGCAGATGTCACATATTTTACCAATTTTCCTCCATTTGACTATTAACATACTTATCATACTTCTAAAATCTCATTGACTCGAGGCAAAGCACCCGATCTTGAGTAAATTATATACTTCTAAATCTTACCTGCTTGGTTCATGTCCAGAAACACTTTGTACTGTAACTATAATACCTATTATCTTTTTGTGTTGTATCGAGTTGACGTGGCTTCATTTCCTATCAGTAACGAATGGGAATGACCCTAGACAGGGTTTTATACTATTATTATACACTAGAATAGTTTTACCCGGCTTTTCTGAGGGAATATCATCAAATTGATCAATTTATAATAATAAACACTTAATTGTCACAATACATTTGAACAAAAGGCGTATGTATTGCCCTAAGGCAATGTCTTCCAGTAAACTTGAATTATTTATTGGACAATATTTAAAACAAAACATGTTATAAAAATCTAACTAATAATCTAATTAATACTTGTTATTTGCTTAGTGGCAAAGAAAGAAATTATGCTGATAACACCATGATTCTAATACTTTTGACAGTTCTATCTATTTTATATCACTGATTACATTGCTTCGTAATAATATTAACTAGCATGTTTGTTAATAAATATGATATTTATTAAGTTTTTACTCTAAAACCTGTCCGAAGGATGAGACCCCGTATGGTGTATTATTTTTTCTCTGCCTTGTATAATAATTAAAGAGTCCATTAAAGCCGTACAAACATACATGCATATGAACAGACACAAATATATTTAATAGATTAGGCATTACCGCTTGCTTACTATTTCTACTTCTAAATGGCAATTTCCTATTACTCACTTTGCAAACGACATATTATCAAAGGGGCTTGGTTTAGTAGTCCCTATAGCTACATATATATGCATTGACATGAACTTGACAGTCTTATGATTATGTGTATACCTAGTAATAAACGAAATAACCTAGGACATTATTTGTACATTTATAATGATTGGTATATTACATTGATTGGTTATACATATCTATTAGTTGAAAGTAAAAATGTAAGAGTAAATACATGATACCGAATTTGATATATTTGAACTGGTCGATTTTTCAAAAGCGAAGACCTTTTTTGTAGATCTCAACTTTTACAAGTTTGTAGTTTTTCGACATCCACGGAAAATTACTACCCCCCCTCCCCCATTCCCCTCTCCCCTTTGTCGCTAGATTTTCGATTTGGTATAGGAATTTAGAATCTTTCAGCATTTCCCTCGTTTTATTGAGGAATATTTTACAAACTTGCTAGAAGACAATAGACCATTAAAGGATGACGTCACAGAAAAATCATTGAGGGGCATCAGGCATCCCAACACAACACACGATTACGGTGTAATATTAGGTGGAACGCCTAAAGAATACCTAATAATAAAAAAAACTGTCAATGTCGATTTTGTTATTATTTTGCCGTCTGACTTTCTTTTTTTTTCTCTTATGGCATAACATCCTACAAGGATGATTTGCGCAATCTGATTGTTTGCCCCCCAAGCAAAAGCAAATCCATAGACAAGACCACGTGACCTTTAATGGTCTATAGGTTTTCTAAAATTCAATTTTAGCGCCCTGGCAAAATATTCAGTCTGACCCTTTGTAGCCTGGAACTTGGATAAAACAAAAGATCTCAGATTTTCGCCTCCCCGTGTTGCGAAAATCGACACTTTGAAAAACGGTTCTTCAAATGTGACATTCGCATTTGCGAATGCGCGAAAGTCTATGACATTGTAAAGTGTATTGTGTAACCCGTGAGGACAATATCGGTTTGAATCTGCGAATAAATAGGGGTCTACGACTCCTTAGATAACCGGGTGAGAGGTGGGTTTCTCTTCAATGTTCTGTTTCTGAGTATTACATATTTATACGTTTGGTGCATTGTATATAGGTAATTTTGTGTATCTTCTTGTTAGTACCGATAATATGTACAAGATTTAGGTACTTCTTATTTTGGGACCAGCTCGATTTGTGTGAATTGTCATATAATATGTTACATTATGTTAATTCTAGTACTAGAACGAACAGTTTTGAATTTATGATACAATAATAATTTATCACGAAAAAATGTCATGTCCATATAATATAACATAACATAACATACATATATACATACAAAGTATAGTATGCCTACTACATCTGATACTATCTAGACTGCGCCACAATATAAATTTATTGAATGTATCACGTTATGCTGAAATATTTTATAATGACATATGCTTCGTACAATCATAGAAATATTGCTGGTATTCTACTTATTTAGTTTTATATTTGTTGCAGTCACATAGTCGAATAAGTCATTAAACTGATTGGCTAGGTGATTAGTCAAACGCCGGCATTCAATTGAAGGGCTGATAGTCAATTCGGTACTTATCCTTTATTAAAAACTCATCATTTTTGATTATCGGTATACAGGTTCGGTAAAAAAAATCTGTCTTTAATAATAGGTACTCATTATTTGATAAAATCGGTATATTATCAGTCAGTAATTGGTAGATAGTCAATAAAAGTACCCTTTACTTTTTAGAAATGGGATTTTGAGAAAATATTCTTTGACAAAACAAAGGAGTTATGAAACATTTCAAATTCTTGTACCAATTTGAAAATCCGTCGACGGGAGTGTAAGCAAAATTA
The DNA here is from genome assembly GCA_947579605.1 of Athripsodes cinereus. Taxonomy (NCBI): domain Eukaryota; kingdom Metazoa; phylum Arthropoda; class Insecta; order Trichoptera; family Leptoceridae; genus Athripsodes; species Athripsodes cinereus. The sequence goes on from OX388321.1 coordinate 3,684,374, forward strand.
TAAAATTTTGAAATCTGAGATCCAAAACAATCAAAGTTTACACTATTTAGTACATGTATTTTTCTTTGATTATCCTTCGGTACTCGGTATGAAAAATATCCGGTTTTGACATCAATAATACCTAACAATTATTTAGCCGGATTGTTTAACGCAACGTTTATTAAAGGGCCCCTTTAGCAAAAACGATAAAACATTCAATTTTCAACAAGTTTGGTACACAAACTCTCAAAACTTGTTGACCCTACGAACATTTTGATTTGATAAAATATGAAAACAAATATTAATTACCAATATCAAACTTTTACTTTAAAAAAAAACCTTGATTTTAGCTTCATAGTATTCGTTTATAAAAAAGCATATTTCTAATAATCGAATTCGGGGGTGTGTTTGGTACATAAATGCACGAGAATCCTACAATTTTTCATATTTTTTTTTTAATATTACGAATACTTAAATAGTTATTATAATTATAGAACAAATAAATTATATTTTTTTTTGTTTTTTTCATGGATTTTGAGCGATTTAATATATATTTTTTTCATTTAATCTCTCACATTTTGGAACCAAAAATCACCACATGAACTCAATTTTTTGCATACTAAAAAAAAATTACTAAAATCTATAGTATTAATATGCTTGACAGGAGGAATAAAAAATATATTTATTTTACAAATAATTTGTATTTTGATATAACAAAGAGTAACCTAAATATATCTCGTCAGTCTGCGATTCATTTATTTTTTAGTAAAAAACTAATATTGGTTATTACCATTATGTTTTTTTTATTTTATTAAATCAATATGTTCGCAAGGGTCAACAAGTTTTGGCACTTTTTCTATCAAATTTGTTGAAAATTGAAGATTTTACCGTTTTTGCTAAACGGGGCCCTTAATCCTAGCGTCACAGTACCTACCAAATTAAAAAAAACTTAATTTGAACAATTAATCTTAACTCTACGATGTGTATCTGTGAATTTGTATTGTATATATATTTTTTGAAGTCTTTCTTATATTTGAGTATGTAAAAGGCTTTTGCCGTATACAACTGTTAAATAAAAAAAAATGTGCTTACGTCGATCAGGTAGAATTTTGAACATTTGACGCGTCATGTGATACAACGAACCGGCTAGGCATTCACTAGAAAGCCGACATTTAGCTAACCGTATAGCCGTTTAGTCAACTAACTAATTAAACTATCAGACGGCGACATAATACTTGAATGTGTAATACAATGACTTGACATATTACTCGACACAAGAATAAAAAAAAAATAGAAACATGTAATGGAATTTGTACCGTAGAGTCCCCGGCAAAAATAGATTTTCTGTGAGTTTTTGAGTGGTCTGTAAAAGGCAGGTGTTCGTATAACATCGCGAATACCTAATGGGGTGTTCACATTTGGCGAATGTTGCCAGGCGAATTTCAAAATATAACTCCAGGCGAAAAAACAAAATTCGCCGTAGGCCCATTGATCGTCACACCTGTTCACACAATCCACCGATTTAGAAACGATCTGTCAGATGCGCTTTGATTTTGACACTGTTTTCAAAATGGCGTCGAGATGGAGATCGCGAAGTGTTTATTTTTAGTCGAAAATGTTATAGTAGATGTTATAAGGCGCCTTTTAATTAAGGAAACAAACGCCACAAACCAACAACAAAGATAACAGCTGTCACGAAGCGGGAAACATTATAAAATTTATAGGTTATAAAGTTTTTACCATAGATACGAACGCCGCGTACATCTGCGCATGCGTGAATCGTTCAATCGGCCGAAAATGTTGGAAGGTGGTCAACTCGAGACGATATCGTTTCTACTGGTTTTTATCGTTTCAGACTAGCTGTCATTTTGTTCACACGGTTCAAATGGCTGGCGATATTTTGGTGCCTGGCGATATTCGCCAAAGTGAGAACACCACATAAGGCATTTAACATCTTTAATTCAGCAATGAGTCATACCACCCATCCTGAATGTCTAGTATTTTTATTGGGGCATAGAGGGTTACTTGTATGTTTATTGCATGTGGTTAGTCTAAAGTTTGCAGCACTTGTGAGAGATGCCGTGATAGTACAAAATAATAGATGTAATGGAAAATCTCTTTCCAAAATTTAATTATCTATTTATTCTTTTCTGTGCATTGATAACAAGTAAGTTTACACATAAATACATGACAACAGAAAATAAATCAATATACAGAGATCAGTTTATCACAATGGCGTGATTTCTTCCAACTAACCCAAATTAACTGACTGATTGCATATAATAGTTCTTTAACTTTAAGGTTACTTACAGCGTAGAATTCCCACTTTCACAATACACCGTTATTTCACCATGCTTAAAATCCTATCATCATCATCATCATCATCGCCCTCAACGCTCCTCTCGGGAGCACAGGGCAGAAACCAGCCTCCTCCATTCAGAGCGTCTCTGTGTCAATTGCGTCACCTCTTCCCACGACATTCCTTGCGCTCTGATATCGTTGTCATAGGAACGGTGTATTGTGAAAGAGGGACCCCCGGTCCTACGGAACCCCTGCGGACGGAAGAACAGTGCTCTTTTTGGCCAACTATCATTGGGCATTCTCAAAACATGTCCCAGCCAGGACCATCGTCTCTCTTGTATTACGGAGATTACAGGTCTCTGCTGGGTGCGCCGGCGCACAGCATCATTTTTAACATCCTATACATTTCTATAAATTTTATAAATTCTGCAACAGACATATTATTCAACATTTTTTTGAATGCTTGAGTCTAATGATGTGACAAGCCATTGTAAATATGATATTGGCAGTGATATCTAGCATATGTATATCTAGTAAATATAATAATACTAGGTTACTTACTAAATTTATAGTACGATTCTATTATAACATTGTATCATTCATGTTTTCATAAAATATATAGATCGTTTGTATGTATGAATTTTTCTAGCAAATCCTCTATAGACTCTCTTATCGTAAAAGAAAAATAATCGTTTTGCATTGAAAATTTTCTATTTAATTTAAGAAATAAACTGAGCAACTTTCAAGACAAGGCAATAAGTATCGCTGCATACTGGAGTGGCGAGGTCTAAAGTCCTGACCCGTAAAGTGAGAAAATTCTCCTCCCCACTTTTCACGCTTTCAAGCGGGCTGAATAGGACCACTTTATCGTTTAAAATTTGTCATCTATTTACAATTCCGTTTTCCTACCTATTCATCTCCTTTGTATATCCTTTTTCCTTCCTTAAAGGTTTTTTGTGAAAGTTTCATGAAATTGATTAAAAATCGTGCCTCCGTGATAAAGTCGGCATCTGTATATTGGTTGAATTTGATTTAAATGTATTTTTATGTAAATTTGCTTGCAATCAATGTACAGTAAAGATTAAATAAATTATTAATATAAGTGCCATTTTTACAATGACATGTGACAATTTCGCGCCATGATTAATAGAAACTAGTTTTCTTACTATGTTTTAAAATTATCACTATCAATATAATTTTGCGACCGGTTTCGACACGTTAGTGTCATTGACGAGCACTTTGAAACCTGTTTTCTATTAATTTTATACATTTTTTTTATTTTCTATAAATATGTATATAAATTAAAAAATGGTTCTCTATAGGGCTTATGAGCTAGTGGGTACAAACATTATTTGTATGTTTGTTTGTATATAAAAATCACGCATCGCCTGATGATCCCATATCCCATTTCCAGAGCACGCTCACGTCCTGTTTCGCTATATTATTATTATTAAATATTTATATTTAATAATAAATAACCAATATGTATGTATGTCATTATATTACATGGACATTGCTTTGTGCGGTTCACAGTAACTACTACACACTTTGTTGGATTAACATAATATTGATCAACCAGTATTGATCCCACAATAATAATAACAATAAAGACAATTGATTTTGTATTTGGTGCCGTTTAATGATCCATGACCATCTTAAGGGCGCCGTGACTTTTCTTGAAAAGCAGTGTTTTGTGCTTACTCCTGAATGTTGCAGTGCGATGTTTCTATCTAAAATCCGCTGGTAATCGGTTCCAGGCAGTTGACCCCGCAACGCTAAAGCTACTCTCTGAGAATTTGGAAGCGTTTGCCCTGTTGGGTTCTACAAGTTTGTTGACAGCGGTGGAAGCTGATCGTAGTGATCGCCTCAGAGTTCCGTCAACGGGACAGAGCTCAGCGAGGCATAGGGTGCTGTGCCGTTCAAAGCCTTGTGGACTACTAGAAATATTTCAAAAGCAAGGTTTTGAATGACCAAAATTGGTCTTTTCCTAATTTGCCTGGGTATCAGTGTTACAATATGTGTCTGGTGCATTGCCAAAATTCAGGATGGAAGGCATATCACTGAATTTAAATGAGTTGTACAATGCATTTTTTTCGAAAACCTGCTTTTTATAGAACACTCGAAAACTTACGGAAAAGAGTGTATTTTCTTTACCGGGAGCTCCATAGTTCATAACGTCAATACAATCAATAAAATATAATAAATTCAGAATGGACGACATATCTCATCGCTGAATTGAAGGCATTAACTGTCTTTGTGGTGATGTTTTACAAATACCTACCTGCCCTTTACAGGACATTCGTCGGAAACATGACCGAAAGTGCGAAAATGAATTAAATCTTTTACCTTCTTCCTTCATATTACTTTTTTGCGTTTCATTCATAAGCAAATTCATCGTGTAAAACGAGGTACGAATTCGATACTATGTCATATTTGTATGACATGGATAGGTTATCATATTATACGCTCCTTCTGTGAGGATTTCCTACTTGGCATTAGATACTGTTTGTCATATTTAATACAAAGTCTAACTGTCCAGTTTCATAACTTAACAAGTAGAAATGTCTTATATTCGAGAAATCGCCATTTTTGTAATTTGGATATATTTATATTATGCTTTAAAAACACAACAGAACGTGAAATATACCTACTATAATACAATAATCGCCCTGTTAGAGACATAAAAATAATGTTGTCATTGTTCTGTTCAATAGTTAAACAATTCGAAATACAGTCCATTCCGCTTAATTGGGACACCGCTTAATCGGGACAGCCGCTTATTTGGGACAAATCTCAAAGAACAGAAACCAAACCAAGAAACCAAAAGTAAATTTATATGTTTAATTGGGACAACATTCCGCTTAATTGGGACAGTAAATTTAAGATAACAGCACATATTATGTTACACAAATTCTCAAGAAAAAATATATACAAAGAATTCTCATTTTTGCATTGAATTAAATTGTATGTACCTAACCACTTACTATTTAAATTAGAAATTTATTTTTTATCTTGAAAGTTTATATTACATATTTGTAATTTATATGATAATTTATACTACCTATATGTAATTTACAGTTTTCAAGAGTTTATAAAATAAAATTATTGAAAAATAAATATGAATTGTTATTTTACGTGTACTTAGTTGCCAAAACCAAATAAATTAATGAAAAAAAAATTTAGTAAGTCAGGCAAAAGTAAAAACTTTACTTTTGCCTGACGATGAGAGCGGAAGCTCTTGAAAGCCGGCTCGCAAAAATAAATAAAGTCAATAGTGGAATAACTAAATATCGTGTTTCATTTTAAAAATTATCTAAAATTACTCTGTCCTTATACGAGTATTTACGACTTAGAATATTTCCAAATAATCGTCTAAGTAAATTACAGAATCATATTGTGGTGCCGGCGCCCTTGAGACGGTCTAGAGCAGCGGTTTTCAAAGTGGGGGGCGCGGGCCACCTTATTTAGAGATAAAGTGGGATACTCACACACTAAAAATGCTTAATTTGTTATAACAGTTTTTTTCTGACCCGACAAACCATGCATTCCTGTAACATTCATGGGTGAGGGAGGGTGCAACCCTTAATGACCCAATAAACCTAAAAAAAAATCGGGAGGGGGGGGCAGAATTATGTATGGGTAGGAAAGGGGGCGCGGCCCAAATAAGTTAGGGAACCCCTGGTCTAGAGACTTTAAGACGGCGTCAAAACAAAATTATCCAGAATCATCATCACCATCATGTGGATTCTCCTCTGTATGGCTTTGAGTTTAGTTGGGAGAACCTCCATGAGGATATAATGTAACCAACGCGTTGAGTAATTCACCATTGAAACCATTGGGCCAGAATGACAAATGCGTTAAAAACAGTAGAATTTATTTCGAGAGGGTTGAAAGAGAGGTTTGTTGAAAAGATTACTACTTCTTTTATACCGTTACGGCATATCCCCTGCATGTAAGTGGGGCAGCCAGTAGACATGTAATAAACATACAGATTGCCCTCTCCGTACTAATAAAAAATAAGACATTCAGGATGGGTGGCAAACCTCATCACTGAATTTATGATGTAATATGTCTTATAAGTGTAGCTATAAAAACATCAGTTTTTTACAGAATACTCGAAAACTTACTGAAAAGAGTGGGATACCTTTTCTTTCCCGGAATCTCGGAAGATATTTTTAAAAATTACCTCAATAAATTTGAACACTTTTTCGATATTGATGGCGATGGTATTTACTCACTGAAAAAAGTTAGATATAAACAGTTACATAAGATGTGTATGTATACTACAGTAATTTGTTAAAGTCGAGAATTTCTTGAAATATAATTTCCTCTGTACCAAATATTTCACAATATTATTTTTTCATTATCAGGGACAAAAAGAGTCAACATAAAAAAAATACTTTATTTTCAACTAGCTTAAAATCTGATTTCGCTCAAGAAATAAAAATATTGTATTGAGAAAAATATAGCATGGATTTCAAAAACAAACAACCATCTTCCTAAGTAATGACATAGGTGACGAAAAACATCTTGCAAACAATCATCAAACATAAAACAAACTGCAACATCTTGATACAAATAATTATGACAAATTTAAGTGAAAGCGATTATTATTATTTTTATTACTGACAATAAGACGATTCTTACAAGGATCATTACAGCTGAAGGCTAATGCGATCCCAGAAGAAAACCTTAATGTGGTGTTCTCACTTTGGCGAATATCGCTAGGGCACCAAAATATCGCCAGCCATTTAAACCGTGTGAACAAAATGACAGCTAGTCTGAAACGATAAAAACCAGTAGAAACGATATCGTCTCGAGTTGACCACCTTCCAACTTTCTCGGGCGATCGAACGATTTGCACATGCGCAGATATGCGCGGCGTTTGTGTCTATGGTAAAAGCTTTATAACCTATAAATTTTATAATGTTTCCCGCTTCGTGACAGCTGTTATCTTTTTTGTTGGTTTGTGGCGTTTGTTTCCTTAATTAAAAGGCGCCTTATAACCTCTACTATAACATTTTCGACTAAAAATAAACACTTCGCGATCTCCATCTCGACGCCATTTTGAAAACAGTGTCAAAATCAAAGCGCATCTGACAGATCGTTTCTATATCGGTGGACTTGTGTGAACAGGTGTGACGATCAATGGGCGTACGGCGAATTTTGTTTTTTCGCCTGGCGTTATATTTTGAAATTCGGCTGGCGATATTCGCCAAATGTGAACACCCCATAAACGATATTCAAACGACAACACAACTACAATATAATATCTTCAATTTTTCTTATAAATTCTGCATACGTCACATTAAAGATATCCATTTCTCCAGCCATACCATTAAACATTTGAATAGCCTTTCCCACTAGGGAGTTTGCCAATATGTTTGTTCTGCTATGAAGCTGGTAAAAAAATTGAGAATAAGCAAATAAAAATCGGGTTCAAAACTTTATTTGGTTATTTAAAAAAAAGTTAAATTCTTTTATGTATTCAACGTACGCCTATGACAGTCCAGTGACGGAGGTGAAATTTTGTACGCAGGAAAAAGTTTTTTTTTTTCAGAAACGTCACTTAACAATATAAAAAGGCTTTTTCTTTGTTTTAGCAAAAATAGAAGTGAGCGGTTAAATAATATATAGAGATGTATAGTTTACTTTTGAGATCTTGTTGAAAGTAGGCTATGGCGCGCTACATTATTAAATTTGTATATTTTCAATCACTAACAGAAAGCTAAATAACAAAACCCAACATGTATGTGTAGACAATTCACACAGATCGAGCTAGTCCCAAATTAAGATATGAATTTTGTATTATGGGTACTAACGTGACGATACACCCTTAACAATAACAAGCGGGCGTTCAAAGACTATTTAATTAATAAAAAAATCCTATCTATTTCTTAGTCCTTTTTCCTACCCATTCATCTCTCTTGAACCTCTTCTTTTCCTTTCTTAAAGGTTTTTTGTGAATGTTTCATGCTATTTGGCTAGTTGGAAGATATTGCGATAAACTCGCCCTCTGTATATTGATTATATTTATTATAAATATATTTCTGTGTTAAATAACTTGTAACATCAAAGAAGGTACAGCTAAGAATAAATAAATAAACAAAAATAGCCTTTCTGTATCTATGTAGATATAAAGTTGTTGATCACACGACAGATATATAAATATATAATGAACCCAGACCTGTCACTTTTATGGCTTAGTTTCCTCTTTTAGCAAAGTAATCCCTATAGTTTTCAAACTTTCCTCCCATAAATAAATACATTTCTGGATCATGACTGGAGGGCTTTTCCAGAACTTTACAAGTGAACCTTTATTACGAATTTACACTTGTCCAAATAATAATAATAATAATTGCCTAACAATAAATTTTACACGCGATAAAACATTGTAACAATAAAATATTATTTTGTTTAAATCGGCTTTAAAACTTTTTGTGAAAAATTTTATAAGCATATTTTATTAGACGTCTGTATCGTGAATTTCTTAAATTAGTCCTGTGGCCACTTTTTTTACTATTTAAACGGCCACATATTTCTATTTTAACGTAACTTTGTAGGATATGAATTAATTATTTCAGAAATATTTGATTTTGTGAGAAGGAAAAATGGTTTGATTTCGCATGGAAATAAATTACCTTGTAGTACCATACTATCACGACACATCCCACAAGTGGAGTAGCCAGCGGGCCAACTCCATTTAAAAAACATACAAGTCATCTTCTTCGTATCAATAAAAATTAAGGCTCTCGGGATGGGTGACCTCATCAGTGAATTAAATGTCTAAAATGTCTTAAAACATAATAATTGATGCATACTCGAAAATTTACAAAAATGTGTGGGAGACCTATTATTTACTGTGGAAATTAATTACTACTACTACTATACCATCACGGCATATCCCACAAGTGGGGTAGCCAGCAGACCAGCTGCCTGTAAGAAACATGCAAATTGTTGAATACATGGAAATTAATTATAAGATACCTATATATTTAAAAATACATGAATACATGGAAATTAATTATAAGATATATATTTAAAAATACATGAATACATGGAAATTAATTATAAGATATATATTTAAAAATACATGAATACATGGAAATTAATTATAAGATATATATTTAAAAATACATGAATACATGGAAATTAATTATAAGATATATATTTAAAAATACATGAATACATGGAAATTAATTATAAGATTAATTTAATTTAGAATGTAAACGTAAATTCTAAATTAAAATCTTTCATCCACTGGCATGCATTTGTATTTCTGCCTGTAAATTTTTCAATCATGAATTTCTCTGCAATTTTTCCCAAATTTTGATTTTCATATTTTGTTTGCTTATCTTCAACTAATTTTGTTAACAGTTTTTCCAACATTTCATTTGAGTTACTAGGTATAAATTCAGTATTAATTGTTTTTTCATAAATTTCTTCTAAGTAAAAATCATTGAATTGCAAATTTTGTTCGTTATCTAAATATATTTTTGAAATATCGTCTGTCAAGGTTATCCATATTTTCCTAGTTTGATGTCTTTTGTTCAATGATGTTTTAATCTTGGCAAATTGAGAAGTTTTTATAATTACTTAGTGTAGGTTTGCTGCTTGATATTCAACTGGTATTCCAAAAATCCGTCCTTCGGGTGTTGCTAATGAAGTAATACATATGATGTTTGGTTTTCCATCTTCTGTTTGTTTCACAGCAAAGTCGAATCTTAGTTTATCCATGTTGTTAAATATTATCAATAAATGTTGTTTTATAATGGTGTTTATACTTGAAATAAAGCAATCTGTGTTTTTCTGAAATAATATCAAAAATTTATTAAAAACATTATTTAAACTAAAGAAACTAAATAAAACTAAACATAAAATAAACAATAATAAAACAATTACCTGAAATAATATCAAAAAAACAACATTTAAAGTCTTTATTTCAGGTCTTTCAAAACTAACACAAAATTACAAACAAAATTACTTTACCAACTGTCAAAACAAAAATTATAAATTCAAATAAATAAACTAAAGGAAATCACTCCTATGAGTAGGTAGGTGGTTTTCTTTACATATATATTTAAAAATACATGAATACATGGAAATTAATTATAAGATATATATTTAAAAATACATGAATACATGGAAATTAATTATAAGATATATATTTAAAAATACATGAATACATGGAAATTAATTATAAGATATATAACGGGTTGTTCAACAAGAACTTTGTTTTTTAATTGTGGCAACACCAGCAACATGATAGTTTTGACATTTAACGTATTCGTAGTGGATGCATTGGCAATTGTTGCAACGAATTCAATTTCGCTTGAAAATCGCATTAATATAATTAAAATCCATTATGAAAATGGTGGTTCTGCTAAAGTGACATTTCGTCAAATTCGTGATATTTTCGGACAACATAATCGTCCTTCTGAGACCGCTATTAAGAATTTGGTCGCTAAATTTGAGTCGACAGGCTCGATACAAAATGTGTTAACACCAACCCGTGTACGACCGGGTCGTTCAACTGAAAACATCGCAGCCGTGAGCCACAGTGTTGAAGCAGATCCAAATTTGTCAATTCCTCGACGTTCTCGACAATTGGGGTTATCCAAAACCACCACATGGCGAATTTTGCGTAAGGATTTGGCTTTGAAGCCTTACAAGGTTCAACTGGTGCAGGAATTGAAGCCGAACGACCATTCAAATCGCCGTAGATTCGCTCAATTCATTCAGGAACAACCCGCTGGTTTTTCTGAAAAAATCATTTTTTCAGACGAAGCCCATTTTCACTTGTCAGGGTACGTCAACAAGCAAAATTGCCGCATTTGGGCTTCTGAAAATCCTAGAGCAATTATTGAGAAGCCGTTGCATGCTCAGCGTGTCACTGTATGGTGCGCTATGTGGTCTGGAGGCGTGATTGGGCCGTTTTTTTTCGAAGATGAGACTGGAAATGCGGTAACGGTCAATGGATCACGCTATCGCAAGATGTTGACAACTCAATTTTGGCCTATTATTGATGACGTGGATATCACTGACATGTGGTTTCAACAGGACGGTGCCACATGTCACACAGCCAATGAAACGATCAATTTATTGCAAACCAAATTTCCCGATCGCATGATTTCACGAAACTCAGCTGTTAAGTGGCCAGCCAGATCGTGTGATTTAACGCCACTGGATTATTTTTTGTGGGGCTATGTTAAGGACAGAGTCTATACGGAGCCAATCGAATCGATTGCAGCCTTAAAACTCAAAATCCGTGATGTGATTAGCGAAATAGTCCCGCCATTTTGCCAAAAAGTGATTAAAAACTTTGATGAAAGAATCGACATCTGTCAGCGTGCTCGTGGTGGACATTTGTCAGATATCATTTTTCATGCATAATTGCCAAACTTTTCTCTTTGTAATTCAATAAAAATTTTAATCATCTTCATCAAATTTTTTTGTTTTATTTTGTTTTAAAAAACAAAGTCCTTGTTGAAAAACCCTTTATTTAAAAATAATTTTCTTTACCAACATCCTTAGAAATCTTGACGATGCCAAATAATACCACATCGAGTAAATTTAATATTTTTTGAAATAGCGAAAACACTATCCACCCATAATACCTACATCTAATAGTTTTTTTAATAGGACAAAGAGAACGCTGCTTTTTTTTTATCTTTTACGTTACTTATAATTTCTGCGAGACAAATATGTTTACATTGTTTTTGATTTGTATAAATTTGATTTAGTTTTGTATATGTACCTATGTTTTATTTGATCTTTTAATCTACTAGTCTTATTTATTAATTTTATCTGTTTCTTATCTCTTCATACTCATTTTATTTTACTGCTTAATTTACTAATTTATTGACATTTTATCAATCTATTTATTAATTTCTTATATCTATGTTTCCTTTCTTCCCAATTATCTTGCCTCTTCTTATTTTATTTTAGGCATTTCAATTGACTTTTAATTTCGCTTTAAATATGTGTATTTGCAGTTTTTCATTCGTTTAAAATCTTACAAAGTCTATTAATATACTTCTTCTTCCTCTTTTAATAGATATGTTTTTTATGGCGTCGAGATCTCCTGGGACACAGAACTCCAACTATATCGCCATCTCTTTGCAGGTCTTCCAGGTTGGCGAGTTTCCGTTGGATATAAAAATATATAAGAACTATAAAAACTAACTGCCTTATGTTGTTCAAAAATAAAAACACATAAAATCAATACTTACATCAAAATTCAAAATACATTTATTCATATATTATCCCCCTTGCCCTTTTTGGGTCGAGGATCTATGCAGGATTCCAGACTAAGACATATTCTTTGTATTTTTATGAACACCCATAAAATTGTATATTATCAAAGTGTAGATACAGTTGGATATTCGCTTTTCCACCCCGAGGGTTAAAATCTTGTATTGGACGCATCGTAAAAAATAACATCACATTTAGAATTTTACTGAAGCGTTCTGTTTCTGTCATCCCTTCTTTAGGAGTTTACTTTTAGGGGTTCCCGGCTGCATTGCACGAGGTGGTTTTAGGATTAGGGGATGAGAAATAAGGGTTGTTCTCGTATCCTGGTTACGTGTATTGGGTTCAGGTTGAAGTACTCGAACAATACAACAAGTTTTCAGAGATATGTAGGTACATCTAATATTGAATAAGAATTTCAAGTATTTTCGATTATTTGAACAATTTCGAGTATCTACTTATGTACATATCAATAAGTTTGAAACTCGATATATCCCATGGAGTCCCCGGTATAGAATAGGTCACCCACTGTTTTCTGTAAGTTTTCGTGTCTCCTGTAAAAGGCAGGTGTTCGAAAAGTAAAGACATTTTACATCTAAAATTCATCGACGAGGTTCATCGCTCATACTGAATGTCTTAGGTTTTTATTGGCATGGAGAGGACAGCTTGCATGTTTATTGCATGAAGCTAATCTGCTGGCTAACCTATGTGTGGGACAGATAGTCTGCTAGCTACCCACTCCACTTGTAGATATGAATATGTCGTGATGTTATAGATAGATAGATTTTTTAGGCTGTTTGTGTACTGTGAAATGTGAGGAAATATATTATTTTTGGTAAATATACTCAACTAAGTGTTATTTTTAATGTTATACCTTCTCAAAAGCCTTTAAAAGGTTCTAAAAAACATAATCTTTAGTCAATACAAATCTGCGGTAATATTGCAAAAGGTGATATGTCCGAAAAAGTAAACGTTGCAAGAGCACATTTCGTGGGCTTTTCATTTTAATAATAATGATGATAAAATTTAAGAGAACAATTATCCGGTCCGTTTATATAATACCATTAGTCATGTCAGCTACAGGTGTAACTCCGAAATCTTTAATAAATAATTTACAAAAATTAGATTTACCGGTTAATTTGTACATTAAAATTCAAAAATCTATTATAATAAACACTTGTAATATTGTAAAAAGGTTTCTGAACACAGATATTTCAGGCACAATGCTGGTATTTTGATCCCGCGTTTTGAGCCTAATCCTTTGATATCCTGTATATCTGGATAGGTGAATTTTTCCCGGCATTAGACTGTTAAGTTTTTGTGTGATCATGACTGATCATATGGAGACTTATCTGGTTGTATAATGCTGAGAAGTGTGGATGGCAATTTTGCCGCCGCGTAAAAAAAAAAAAAAAAACGAAATACACGTAATATATACCTACAAACAATGTTCTGTCAAATGGTGGACTTGTTGCAGAGCAAGGTCTTCCAGCCAACCATTTGATAGAGAAAAAGTAGTAAAAACATAATAAAGAATATAAGAAGAATAATTATTAAAATATGTACACACACAAAATTTAAATACATAAGAGATATGAATAAATAGCAAGGCAGAATGTTGATCTTTTTGTTTGTTTGTACATACTGTTTTTTTTTAATAAATAGGTATTAAAAAAAAGAAAGATAAAGCGAAAGAAGTATGTAAAGATAGATCTATATGGCGTTCCGTTATCTTTACCTACCCCACTTGGGACACAGCGTGAGGGTATATTATTATTATTATTTGGATGATTTGTAAAGCGTCGTTTTGTGAACAAAATCCACCTCAAGGGCGCTCTTTGCTAACTAAGGTTGTGCTTGAATTATTCCGTGAGATTTCTTGAATAGATAAGTTTTCAGTTGGTTCTTGAAACGAGATATGTCCTGCGTTTCTCTGATCGTTTGTGGAAGCCTGTTCCAGACTACAGGTGCAGATATTGCAAAAGCACGTACACTGGTTTCGATACAGTACTGGTCACCTCCAATTTAGTTGTTATATCTTGACAAGACCTAAGTGTTGTCTGTCTATGACATAACGCCTGTCTACCACAGCATAGCATGAAGTGCCTTAAATACTGTCAAACACACTTTAAATTCAACTCTCTCCGGACATCTGAGCCAGTGAAGAGATTGAAGAGTGGCAGATATGTGTGAAGAGCGATTCAGTTGATAAATGAAACGTGCAGCCGCATTAAAAACGGACTGAATTCTCTGGACTCTCGAATGGTGTAGTATATAAATAAATATTTATTGGCCAAATTCAAAATAAATACATATACAGTACAAGAAATACACAACATGAGTATAGTTATAAAAAGTAAGAAAATAAAAAGTAAATTAAATGATATTTCTGTGTAAAGAAGGAGGGGGAAAGAAGAAAGATGAGTATTACTATTAACTATATCGACGGGAGATAAAAAACCGAATAACCATCGACGCTACACAATTCTATTTTTGAAAAAAAAAAAAATTACAAAGATGTGCGAATTATCAAAGGGGATGAGTTAACTCCATAGCCTAGCTCTATAGACCGTAAATGAAGATGTGTAAATGTGAAAATATTAATATTTATAAATTTATGCTCAAAATGATATTAGGTATTGGATCACTTATATTGCGCTGTTTTTGTTATTAAATCACCTCAAGAGCGCATTTACACAACATATTATTTGTCTTTATAATTGTGTTTCATTACTTTTATAACACAAATTAGGTAAAATTATTTTTAATTTGTATTTTTTAAAGCCATGAAAAAAATCGGTTTATGAGACATATTTAGTGGCTTCATGAAAATCGGACGTATCAACTTTTGTAATATTACCACAGAAATTATATTGTGTGAAAATAGAAACACAATGGAGCTCTAGTAATTTGGCAAATAATAATTATTTGAATCAGTCATTCGAGAAACAACATAAGTCAGGTTTTTAGCGAAATGGTTTTATTTTTATTTGGGTCCTTTTTCTTGAAACGCACGATATATCATCAAGAAACCACGTAATTTTTACCTATTTGATACAAATTGAGCTGATTAACTTGGCCAGTCAATAGAAAAACAACACAAGTCAGTGACTTATGTTGTAACTACACTAAATTTTTTCCTGTCGATTCACAACTGACACTTAACGCCAACCACTAACGTGGGTGAAAATGATGAAAAATAGTGATTTTTGGTTGTTTAATAAATAATCTGGGATGAAAATGTTGATTTTTTTCTCTGAAATGGTGTTCATTTAAGAAACAACATAAGTCAATGGTTTTAAATTAACAAAGTAATATACAAATAAAATATTTTGACATAAAATAAAGGTTTATAATAAAAGAATACACTGTAAGTAACATTTTGATTTGAGTAAGATATCAACATTTCATTCAAAATTTTGTAACAAACAGTTTTTTGTGATTTCTGAAAAGTTTGCATTGACTGGCTTATGTTGTTTCTCAAACGACCGATTCATTTATAGGTATTATAATTTTATTCAAAAAAAGACCCCCGCTGTTGAACGACAATACTAATAATAATAATAATTCATTCTTCAGAAAGCTTTTGATATACAACAAACAAAATATTATAATGTGTAATAAGAAATATATAAAAACGTAAAAAATAATAAGAAATATTAATAGAAGTAAAAAATAATAATAGTGAGTACATATTATATGTATTGAGAATAACAACAGTTTAATTGTGTTCGGTACATTGCATACGACACACTATTTTAACAATAAAGTAACATCAATGCGATTAATTGTGCGGAACGTCGTTCACGATATAGGGGTTGCACTGTACCAGACATTGTTAAATATACACAAGTAAAAAATAATTTATGGCAAAAAAATTAGCAATATGTTTTTTATTAAATAAGACATTTTGAATGTAAGACATATCGTGAGGTATGCTCGAAACTTACTTAAGGGTGCAAACACAAAGAAAGCAGGTTGCCAGCGCCGATCAGTGCCGGTAAGCGCCGGAAAAGTGAATCGCAATCGGTGTTCCTGCTTTTACTATGTATGTTCGTGTTCATTGAAATGCATGTAACCATTGTCGGCGCCGGTAGACGCAGGCATCGGAAAGCAGGTAACCTGCTTTCTTTGTGTTTGCACCTTTAGAATGGAAGGTCTTTTTATTGATGAAGCAAAAAATAAATAAACAAATACCTACATATTTTATAAACAAAAAAATATTTACAAAAAATATATTGAAGGACCCACTGACCATCCGTTGGTTTGGTTTACCACTCTTTTCCGTAAATTTTCTAGTGTCCTGTAAAAGGCAGGTGTTCGAAAAAATAAAAACATTTTACATCATAAAATCAGCAATGAGTTTAACCACCCATCCAGAATGTCTCAATTTTTTGTTGTTACGGAGACAACAGCTAGTAGCATTTTTATTGCGTGCGGCTGGTTTGCTGGCTACCCCATTTGTGGGACATGCCGAGATTTGATAGTAGCAGAAATAATATTTTCCAGGTGTCAAATGCTAAAAAATGGATAAAAGTATATTGTAAATAGTCATACAAAAAATATAGGTACACATTTATCATAAAAAAGCATTAATCCATGAATAAAATTTTTACAATATGTATGTTATTTTAAAAAAGTTATACAAGTAGGTACTTTTTAAAAAAAAATATTTGTATTAAAGTGAATCCCTATTTCATTGAATTTCCCCTAACTAGTTTAATTCTCTATACAACAATATACTGTATGTATAATGTATAAACTTATAAATGGGGTAGCAGGAGAAGTGTCACATGGTAGATTAGTTTAGGATAATAATAATAATAACAATTATAATAATGTGTTGCATGTGTGAATAACAGTCGAGCTAAGGGTTCGATTTCTAGTTCGTTCATGCTGTTTATACAAAAAAAATGTCCAAATAATCTTTATACAATTAAAATATAAATATTTTAGTCCGTTCAAATGTGTGTATGTGTTTTATCTATATATGTGATTTTTTAGACATGTTAAACGAAAACTAATTTATTTTAAATCAATTTAATCCCATCACACATTTCTCATTCAATCAAAGCATTTACCTACAAACCACATAAACAATAACTTATCGATAACTCACTTAGGTACTTATATATTTTGTTCTTTTTGCACATCCTATTCCTATACATAGTTCCCGGTCCCTTTGGAGTGTTAGGTGTGTGGTATGTAGATTTTTTTTATGTAGAGATTTTTCTTATTGTTTGAGTTTTTATTTTTATTATTATTTGTGTTTAGTGTTAATGTGACTTGGTTAGATGGAAGAAATCACTGTAAAGTGATAATCTCGCCGCTGCACATAATCATATTCTTTCTTATTTTAACTGATTTATTGATTTTGTTATGTGAATGATAATGTGTAAGAAGAATAAAATAAATAAATAAAACCATACAATAACATATTATTTATTTGATTAAAAATTAACTTATACCTAATACCGGGAGCGAAACCGGGTAATTGAAGCTAGTAAATATATTGAATAATGAATACAGTGTATGGTGTGGATGTATTTTTGCTATTGACATTTATAAAAATGTTCGTGTTTTATGATTTACCTACTAAACCATTGTGTGTCTATCAATTTTTTTATGGTATTGACTGATTATTATCTATGATATAATGAATAACATTTTTTTTTTATTTTATATACTAGTATCTACACAGTTGGGTTAGCTGGAAGAGATCGCTTGGGAGCGATAACATAATTCATTGTACCTACCACAATTATGCATTCGTTTGCCCTTCAACCTTCAGCTAGGGAACACAGAGAGAAAAGGAGTTACTTATAATGGTGTATATTTCTGCATAAAAGTATGCTTTTTAATAATAAAACTATAATCTGTAATGTAAAATATGTTTCTCACTTGCCTAATCTATGTAAAGTTAGAAATTCGCTTCTGATTCAAGCGATTCAGGCTGCTGTTTATTAATTTATTTATTTATTCATTCTTTACTGTACATTGATCACAATATGTACAATTTTATAAAAAAAATGCATTCGAATTAGATATAATCAATATACAGAGGGCGAGTATATCGCAAAGGCGCGATCTGTTTAGAGGTATAGGTATATGAATTCTTCTTCTTCTCGTGCCGTATCAGGTCCCCCCGACGTTGGCAATCACTCTGGCGAAGGCTTCCCTATCCTGCGCGACCCGGAACAGTTCTTCCACATGTCTCATCCCGGTCCAGTCTCTTATATTGCGCAGCCAAGACGTTTGCCTTCTACCAGGACCACGCTGCCCCTCAATCTTCCCCATCAGTATCAGCTGGAGCAGACTATACTTATCGCCCCGCAGAACGTGACCCAGATATGAAATCTTACGGACCTTAACGTCCTTCAGCGTCCATGAATTGAGTGACTAAAATAAATATTTAATGAATTTGAGTTCGTCGATACCTGGAGCTAAAGAGTGTTTGCCTTATGTACAAGAGATGCGCGGTTCGATCTTTGGTACCGGTAAACTCCCCCTTTCACGACACAAGCTTTAAGCTTACTGTGAAAGCTGTATAAGAATGTATTTGGGTTTATAACAAAAACTCAGATACATCTTTTTCAATAAAAAATACATGTTTACTGTAAAAAGCAGGTGATCGAAAGAATAAAGCATTTTACATCTAAAATTCATCAATAATGAAATTTGCTGCCAATCCTGAATTTCATATTTTTTTATTGGCATGGAAAGGATAGCTTGCATGTTTATCAAACTCAGCTGGTCTGCTGGCTGCCCCATTTATAGAGTGTACCGTGATGGTGAAACGTAACCTGCTTTTTAATGGACACTTAAAATCATACAGAAGAGAGTGAGAGATCTATTGGGACTCTACGGAGTTAGGTTAGGAGTTATAAATAAATAGAAAATCCATATATTTTTTCCATTGTTTATTTACTTATGATAAAAATGCCGTAATTGTATAGCTAGAAAAATAGAAAATTCATAAAAATGATAGTATAATTCTGTGTATAGATGTCTACGGACGCTTTACCATTAATTGAGGCATTCGAAGCAAAACTGAACCAACACACATGATGACTAATATTAAGATAACTATCGAAATTTATGTAAAACTTCTGATTTTTCGATTCAAAATTGGATTTAACTCCATGCGACAAAAAAGTTATATCAAGCTTAGTTCACTCTTGAATTTAAAAATGCAAGATTTAAATGAATTGTCATAGTCAACTCAATGTTGGTCATCATGTAGTTTAGTCCATTTTTGCTTTGAATGCCTCAATTATGCTATCCATTTATCGTCGTTGCATATTCAAAAAGGGGTATGTGAATTTCCAATTGTTTTGACATTTCTAGAATAATAATAATAATTTATTTACCAAAAAATATTTACAGAACAGAGTATAACAATTTTTCACTATTTAAATTCACATTATTATGAACTCAATATTACCTCACTGGATTTGCACCCGTATCGAGGTAATATTATTATTATAACAACTACAAAAAAATACCACAAAAAAATTACAAAAATTGACATAATCAAAAAAGAAAAAGGCTTCACATCGGAATGCTACACAGCAGACTCTCAGACTCGTCCAGTGAATGAATGAATGAATCATAACATTTTATAAAGTGATTCTTAGTATCAAATATTAAAATTCTATACTTAAAGAATAATATCACAAGCCAATAAAAGTCCAAACAACAACAATTTTAGTGCCCTAATGAACAGTTTTTAGTATACCTAAATAAAAATGTTTGCACATGCCTCTTTTTGAATATGTAACGACGATAAATGTATGATAGCATGTTTTATGTTATAAATGGATATTTATTCGTGTAAAATGATATGTTTATTTCCCAGTTTGGTTGAGTGGAGATGCGTGTTCTGTTTAAGTGAAGGATCGTGTATATGTTTTTATGTATATTCCATTTTGTGTATACAGTATTACAGTATGGATAGATAGATAGACAACAGACATTGCTAGGGTATTATACTAGTATACTATCGTGTATGAACATACAAATAATATAATATTGTAATTTATCTACCAATGAAATACAATATTAATATATTTTTTTCGTAGGATAAGGTTCCTAGAATGGAGATGAATCTAAGTAATGTTCAGAGTTGAGAAATAATATTTATTCTACTACAAACATAATATCATCATCTCCGTCGGTCCCTCAATCCTGAGGATCGTGACCATCATGCTTCGTTCTGTAAACCATCTGTCTCCATGTTGAGCGATCCTCCGCCATGTGTAAGGCCCCGTGAAGTGAGCTCTGTGTGGCCTTCTTAATTTGGTCGTTCCATCTTATTGGCACTCTGCCCCTTCCCCTCCTACCTTCTACAACCTCAGTCATAATTACTTTTTCCAGGTTGCCATGCTCTCTTCTTGCAATGTGCCCAAAATATCGCAAAACGCGCTGTCTTCAAATCGTTGAGAGTCGCGCCGAAATGTTTAGCTCCCTGAGGATGGACTCATTGGTCCTGTGTTCGGTCCAATGCATGGAGCAAACAAAAGAAAATAATGAATAAATCGTATTAGATATCTTTAAGAATTAGATTATATAATATAATATTTAACTTTAGATATATGCAAGGTTCCCGAAGTCCTGTGAAAGACAGGTCTTTGAAAAAATAAAGACATTTTACATCTTAAACCATTCACTGTGTCGGTGTTTAATCTCGTTGAATCGATTGATAATGGATGTATGTTGTATGATTTATTCGGCGCCGTTTAATGGAGCATACATCTCAAGGGCGCGGGGAACTATGTTGGAAGAGCGATTTCTTCAACTTGCTCCTGAACGTCGTTATCGATTGGTTTTTCGGAGGCTCTCGAAGAGTCGATTCCAGATGACGGTTACTGCGACGCCAAAAGCCCTATCATAGAAGCAGGATTTCGTCCAGCATGTTGGTGGATGTCTTAGCTGAACGTAGAGGTCTACTTGCAGGTGTTTTGAGAACACAGAGCTCAGAATGGGACTGAGGTGCCATACTGTTCAAAGCTTTGTAGACTATAAGGCACAGTTTGTATTGGACCCTTTCACCGTAATGTCCTTATAAGACGAAAGACATCTTTCTCAATAGCAGTGTCCACACAGCTTATAAAGAACAAGAGAAAAGATGTCTCTCGCAATAAAGAACATGTAGAAGAAAACTGATTTTTAATGTTCGACGATGAGGTTTACCACCCATCCTGAGTGTCCTACTTTTTTATTGATACGAAGAGGACAGCTTGCATGTTTATTACACGCAGCTGGTCTGCTGGCTACCTCACTTGTTAAATATGCCGTGATGCATATCGCACAGCTCGAATAATGAAATAAATGTGTAAATAATAATATGTGACTTTATCGACTTTTAGTATCGCTGTGTTGAATTCACAATGGTTCTGTAATATGATTATATTTGATTGGATAGAATAGACCTATTATATTCATGTATTCAGCCGGAAATAAACAATAAACATTTATGTATTTGGAATAATATAACTGAAAAATTATTAATATGGTTTTCTTTTACACTATGCACGATATTGGATGACCTTATAGTATGGCGTTGCAGTCGAAAAATCATGACTCAATACTTTTCGTGTTTTTAAGAAAAATAATTATTTCTAAATAGTCGTTTAACACTCGGCAAATTTTTAGTTATTTTCGAGTGTCTTGTTTGAATGAAACTCATAAGACACCTTAAATTCAGCTATGAGGTATTCACCCATTCTGAAAGTCTCTTTTTTTATTGACACAGAGACCGTGCATATTTATAAAATATGTCTCTTCTGCTGGCTACCGCACTTGTGGAAAATGCCGTTGGGACGCCTATCTCACTTCTTCCAATTAGATATTGCACAATGTTATATTGTGTCAATATGGTTCTCCAATCGAGAAGTTTGATTGGTTTTATCATCCCCGTGTTGTGTCCAAATCCAATTTAACAAACAAAAAATAATTATGGATTCCAAAAATTTATAAAAATAGATCTTTAGTAATTCTACTGTTAATTTATTCATTAGCGAGCCGGCTTCAAAAACTTCCGCTCTCATTATCAGTCAATTTTTTATTAGTAACTTTGGCTGCCTGGACTTTCTGTGACAATTGCATTAGAGCGTTCGGATTGTATTAGAAAAATGCAACTTTTTGATGATGCCAACAACCAGAAAACTGTAATAGCGGTTGCGTCAGGTAACCATGGTTTTCATCACCATTGTTAAGTGTTTGACAGAGGATAGGAATTGCAAAGACCGACTAAATACAGTTGCACGGAGAGAGTGTTAGAAGACATGCACTGTTGTAAGCATGAAGATTAAGAAGAAAGAACGGGCAGATTATAGGAAGAAATAGAGGACAAGAATTGAGTTGTTTGCAGAACAATCCAATGGATTGTGATCCAAAGAAACAATAAAGAAACGGCTGTTTGCAGAACAATCCAATGGATTGTGATCCAAAGAAACAATAAAGAAACGGCTGTGGAAGTTCAAAATCCAATTGGAGATCGTCGATTTCGGAAAGAGTTTCCTTATGTTACGCCGAAGAACAAATATCTTTCCACGTACCTTTTTGTAGATGTTCCTCGTGGACACGATCCAACTGTTCTTCTGTGGGCAATCCTGATTTACATGGTTTCTCCAGAATCGTTTTATCTTCTTTCTTCACCTTACATCATGTCATCTATGTCGTTTGTTCTTCTAATCTCATAAGTAAAACTTCTGTACTTTCTTTGGTAGCCTAATATCCCCTTCAAGTAACTAGCGATACTGCATAGAGAAGAAGGCATATTCCCATTTCTTCCCTTCCCTTTTTGCACCAAAGTTTTTGGTGTGTGGCGGCTATATCTAGAGTGCTCCCTCGGGGCAGCATTTGTCGCTTTAATGCGACATTAAATCCTTTTTGTGCATGTGTGTGTCGTTATGGAGATACATATCTCCAGGTACGGCACGAGGTATGTGGCGGGCGCTACCCTTTAAAAAATGTCATAAGTATTTCTTATTGTGTCTCCGAGAAATTTCTAGCAATTTGAAAAAAATCCAGGTTTTTAAATTTCAGTACAGATTAAGATAATAAATATCTATTAAAGGGACGAAAAACAGTAAGTGACAAATCAAATCTTGAAACGTTAACTTTAGCGCTTTGACGAGCATAAAACGAGGCAAAGTTCCATTGTACCTAAATAATGCATATATACCTATAATTGTGTTACGTAGGTACTGGTGTTATTGTATTGTAGTGTGCATGTATTGTAGTCGTTAATTAATTTTGCTGTCACTATGCGAGATATTGCGGGACATGTCTACTAATAGATTACAAAGGAGTTTGTTCACATCACAGAGCCGAATTATTCGCATTAATTTAACGAAAAACTCAAACTATTTTCAAAATCTTCTTTAGACAGTCTTATTCCTTTGTGTTATTCTTTTTCATACATTTTATTTTATTTTATTTATTCTATATGGATCAAACAGTTGTAACAATAAATATAAACAATATTAAACTAAACTTAGCTCAAACTTATTAAGATCCCTTTCTTACCAACTAATAAACATAAATTTGAGGTACGTTATCAAACAAAAAGATACAGAAAGAGTTAGAAATGCTAAAACATATATAAAAATGTAAAAAATACATTATTATGATATCAATACAAAATGTTTTGTTGACTTGATTTTGACGCTGTTTTACAATATTTAGACCGTCTCGATGGCGCCGGCATGCAGTGCAGTCTTCAATTTGCTTCTATTTAGTAATTGGTTGATTCTTCCTCAGTGGAGCAGATTTCATAAGTAAATAAATAAATAAAATATACATAATATTATTTTAATGCACGGTGGGAGAGTTTAGCGCACCAATTGCCTCTTTTTTCTCAAATTTCCTATTGAAAAAAAAGTGGTTTCTTGATTTTACTGCATTTTAGCACATTTTCATGTTTAGCTTACAAAATTATTCGTTATAACCATATTTTCCAGATAAATGACAGCAACACCAATATCGTCCATGTAAACTTGCTTCCTTCTTGCCTGTTCCTGGTAAGGTGTAAGCTGTTTATTTGGTCAATGAATAAATATGTATATAGCTCAAAATATTACATATTGAATTCTGCTCCCAGATATGCTTTCAAAGATAGATGCCGTTGACGCCTTTACTTACAATATTTTGGACACTTTTTTATGTATTCACTCAAACGCGTAGAGTTAAATACAAGCAATTTAAATGTGTGTTTCCTAACCTTTATGGGTGTATTCAAATATGTTTTTAGCAACTAAAATGCATAATATTTATTTTGAAGGAAGTTCAATACGTATTCATTTACGTATTTTTTTCATTTTTCACTGTGCATTGATCACAATACATACAATTTTATAGAAATATGCATTCTAATTAAATATAATCAATATACAGAAGACGAGTTTATCGCAAAGGCGCGATCTCTTCCAACTAACTCAAATGTACCTACAATACCTGTACTTTTTTTATAAAATTCCAACCAATAATAAAATTAACTGCGGATAGTAAAATATTTAAATAAAATTTTCCATTACGACCCTGCACTTTTCCGTTTCACCCGATAGGTTGAATTTTAAACTTGTAAATTCGTTCCATATTATTATTATTCGTATTTTGAATTTAAATATCGCAGTTTATGCTTCCAGAACACAAGAGTTCGTTATGTGAATTTGAAATTTCAACTCATTGTTATTCTTTATGGTTCACAGTGTATGGATAATGTGACATTATTTCTGAGCATGCGCACATAACACGGGGGCTTTTGACATCTCAAAACTCTATACGGCACGAGAATTATTAGCATGAAAATAGAAATGGACTCCCATTATTCTCTACATAAATTATCGAGCATCATGTAAAAGACAATGTATGTATGTAATTAATATTATTGTCGACCGATTGTATTTGGTGGAAGTCTATCTATCTATCTATCTATTCCCTCACGCCGTATCCCAAGTGGGGTAGGCAGAGAGAACGGAACGCCAATTAGATCTGTCCTTACATACTTCTTTCGCTTCCTCTACAGTCATACAATTTCTCATGCACAAAAAGAAAGTCACTGTGGAAGTATTCAATATAAATGATTTATTATTTAAAACGGGCTTCTCCCAACATTCTTTTGTTCTAATCCTATAAATACTGTTTGTCTCTGTATCTTATTTCATTTTTTACTAATCGCCTGATGATGGAGTCGAGAGTCTCCGAATGTTAATGTTAGTTAATGTTAATAAAAAGCGAAGTTAATGAAAGTCATTTGGAATTTAACTACATACTGTGTTTTTTTGAATTTATCTTGAAATGGACTTCCAACAAGTATCTTCGCTCAAGAACATTGATTTTTTTTATTCAAAAAGCACTAATTGAATAGGTTTTCATTGTTTATTTTTTAATTTTTTTGTGTCGGCGTTCTCTTTTATTTTTTTGACATCCTTCTTTTGTTTTCGAACCCACCCTGACGTAAGTAGGTACATGAAAATACATAGCATCATGTTAACGTCATTATTATTTTTTCTTACTGGCAACACACAGACAACAATAGGTATACCTACTTCTATATTGAATGTTGTAAAATTCATATTTGAAATTCGATCTTTTTATTTTCGTATCCTTTCCCTGGTGACTATCATAAAACTGTTTTATTGTGGGGTTTATAAGTCAAGTCAATAAAATAGATAAAAAAAATTGGATTTTGAAATAAAATATCTATACCATTGTACTTTTATAGGAATACGTAGGTAGGTATATAATATTATCACAATATCGGTGGATTCACGATACCTTCTATGTGCATATTTCAAGATTTAACACAATTTTTTTTTGTATGATGTAATTTTTTATAATATATCTGATTCGTTTTGTGGTAGTTTTCATAGAAATACAAACATAAATACCATCACGCCGCTTTCCTCGTGGGGTTGGCAGAAAGGATCGAGTGCTACCTTTCTCCTACCCTTGCATAATACACCTTTCGCGTCCGTCGTGGTTATACATGTATGTCATTACTCATGTATGTGCTCATCACATGCCCGTCATATATTATGGTCTTGCCATTTGATCTTCGGACAGCCACGTCTCCGAGCACCATTCCTCTCAGCCAGCTATAATATCTTGGTTATTCTGTCCTAATTCATTCTTTTCTCATGCCCAAACCATCGTATCTTATAAACATTCACCTTGGTTACACCAACTTCCATTCCATTTTCCTCTCGTACCTATAGCACTGTTATGCACACGATCTCTTAAACACTGTTTCTCAATAAATATAATAAAAATAACACTTTATTGGTCAAAAAAAATCACGAGTAATTGGCTAAATGTGAACAGTTAATACAAAACCAATTAATTTATTTATTTATTTTATACTTCTTGCACATCATCATTCACATAACAAAATCAACATACAGTATCAGTTTACATAAGAAAAAAAATGTGATGATATGCAATAGCGAAATTATCACGTTATAGTGATTTCTTCCATCTAACCACGTCATATTAACACTAAATACCAAAAAAAACGATAAAAATAAGAACACAAAAAAGAAAAATATCTATATACCTACTTCAAAATGAAAGAAAAAAAAAACTACAATCCACACACCTAATACTCCAAAAGGACCGGGAACTATAGGAAGGATTTAGGGGCATGGGACGTTATCATATCATTTTTTTAGCAGACGATTGCGTATACATTTAATTTAAAGACTATTTTTCGATTGTTGACGATGGCTACTTCTCTTTGAGTAAAGGCGGGATTAATTCTAGTTCTAATTTTACCTAATACAAATATAATAATGTTTATGTATAATTAAAGCTGTATGTTTGTAGGTACGTACGCATATGTAGGTTCTATGTAAACATGTCATTTGAAATGTCTGACAGAAATCAACAAAATTTTCTCGGAAACTGATTTTGTAAACAACACACTTACATATTGTTTTATATACATGCTAGCTTTAAACTCGGCATCCTTAAGAAAACAAAAAAAAAATGCTAATAGGTAATTCGTTCAATTAAATTTAAAAAAATATATTACAACCTTAACCGTGGAGCACCCGGTAAAGAATTGGTCTCGCACATTTTTCCGTAAGTTTCCAAGTCGCCTGTAAAAGGCAGTTGTTTGAAAAAAATAAAGACATTTTAGATCTTAAATTCAGCGATGAGGTTTGCTACCCATCCTGAATGTTTTATTTTTTTGTTGGCACGGAAAGGACAGCTTGCATGTATATTTCATGCGGTTGTTCTGGTACCCCACTTGTGGGATATGCTTTTTGAGCTAGCATTGACCGATAATCCATGGTGCACATGTGGGACAGGAGCTCAATATGCGGAACATATCCTTTGGGAATGTCCTTTGATGATGGATGCAAGAGAGGAAATGATTCTGGGTATGACTGTTGACACTCCTCGACCCATCTGGTTTGGGGAAGTGTTTCTAAATGCCACAAACGCTTCACGCTTTAAGACATTCGTAGATGTGTGGGTCTCAAGATGGGATCTGCTGCGTCAGCCGGGTCCCCCGCCCACTGACGTGGTAGGATCGTAGATGCCAACACTGGCATAGTTGTATTAGAATAGAGAGAGTCCAAATATTAAAAAAATCTTCACCTAAACGGATAAATAGGAGTCCTTGGACTCCTGAAATATCCGAGAAATAAAGATATTTCAACATTGTGGGATATGCTATGATGGGATAGTAATAGTAGTAAATATTCGATATTTTTAAGTGTAACTTTGTGGTAATCCATTTTGAATTATTATTAACTAAAAACACTGTATATACCACTAGAACAATTTTATTTAAACAATTAGAACGTTTTCAGTTGTCTAATGCAACCATCTTCAGTAAAGATAACACTTATACGTATAAGTGTTATCTTTACTGAAGATGGTTGCATTAGACAACTGAAAACGTTCTGATTTTTTAAATAAAATTGTTCTAGTGGTATATACAGTGTTTTTAGTTAATAATTTTTTAATAGTAGTAGTAATAATATAGTATTCAATAATTTATTTTTGTTGTTCTATTGTGTCATAAAATCTACCTAACTGTGATGAGCCCGTACTTTTTTTGAATTTTCAACTTTACTTTGTCTCAGCGCTTTAACATTGTTCACTTTACTCGTACTTTGGTTATTTGTCTAACTCTTTTTAAAAATACAGTCCTATTTATAATATAGAATAATAACGTATATTCCATAATAGGTATTGATGATAATGATTATGGATGATTTTGTTTTGACGCCGTTTAACAGTCCCTAGACCGTCTCAAGGGCGCCAATTATTTTTATTTAAGTACTATAAAATTTTGAAAACACTTGTGATTGTATATTGTATGTACATAATTTTTATTGACTTAAAAATTCTTACACTACAACTTTAAAAATATATAGGTATATATAAATAATAGTCAAATCAAAATGTATAAAACAGTGTACCAACCATGAGCAGTCAACTGCTGAAGATCTGTCTCCGAATCGACGAACATTTTTTTTAAATACATTTGGCGTTCTGTTCATACTTAGATAAACAAACATAATTACAGAGGTTCTATTTTGTAGGTGACAACGTTGTGAAAGTTAATTTTTATATACCTAGATTATAAAAATAATAAAAAATAATTGAAAAAAAAACACTTTTTACTTTCACGAAAAAATTCGTCAAAGTAAACAGTGTTTGTTTTTAAATATTTTTGTTTATAATTTACATAGACATCATAACATATTTTATACGGACGAACACATAATATATATTTATCAGATAATTATTATGTTTGTAATGAAGTAATTGTAATAATTAATAGATAAACAAATATATTATTATAATAAGGGTAATTAGAATAGAGGGATGTTCATTACTACCATTCATCAATTTAGTGATACTCAGGGGAAATCTATTTCTTATATAAACTATAACAATATTATAATTGTATTAATACATATTATTAAATTTAATTCGGTTTCATAGTGTTATCAATGTACAATACCAATAATTGGAGATGTAACGAATAGTTAATTTGACCGAATACCGAACATTGTTCAAGATCATGTGCCGAATAACCGAATATTCGGCGAATATTAGGCATCAAGGGGCGTTGTACCCTCCCTTACCCGTGGATGTTTCAGGAATGGTAGTTCCTATGTCATCCACACTCATCGTGCAAAATCTTTATTTATATGAGAGGCCTCAGAGATTGCCTGAAGGGCTCCCCCGACAAAACCTCCCCACAGTTAATTACAACCGTTAATGTCCCTAGGGATTTCACAATATGTCTTAAAACTAAAATGATGCATTCTCACATTCTAACTTACTAGAGGTTTTACAATATTTCTCAAAACTAAAACAATACATTCTTACATTCTAACTTACAGTTTCGTATTACTACGTACCTACTAAGACTGCTTAAATCTATAATTACAGTTAAATGTTCAGGTTTATTACATGTGTTGAGTTGAGGTATATTGTCCATCCAAAGATTAAACCCCCACCCGTAAGGATCAGCGCCCCAAAACAATGGCAAATATTAGGCAAAATAATGGTGAGAGCGTGCTGTGCTCCCGATCGTGCATCTTCGTGTAGGTACCTGGTACATCATAGACATAATTATGTACTAGACTTGCAGCGCGGTACATTTTTTCGAAATTTTTGTGTGCCAACATTAATAAATATAATAATATTATATTGTTTCACTGCATATCAAATTAAATAAATTTAATAAATATTTGAGGATTAATAAAATTATGCATCTGCAGCTGACAATGAAGTAGCAAGAATCTACAAGCTATTAGCTCTATCCAGTTTAACATTTTAACTATTCGGTAGAACACTGAATAATAGAATTTAAATATTCGGTATTCGGCCGAATAGTAAAAATGTTGCCGACTAGACATAATACCGAATAGTGCCTAATATTCGTTGCATCTCTAATATCTATCTATCTATTGCCCGACGCCGCATCTAATCAAAATACCGATCACCTCAAATGTGTCGCCGAGTTTCGAAATCCAGCATAACACATATTCACGAAAATTGAGTTATATATGTCGTTGGATTCGTAATTATATAACCTTAGATTTTTTTCTTTTGAAACACTCACTATTTGTAAAAAAACATATAATTTCATCGGGAGCTGCGGCTCGAAGATATGAATAATTTGGTATCAATATCTCGTATTTGTAAAAATTGTCACATGGGAGGTTTCGTATATCCACCGACGTTATTGTGTATTCATTGCCCTTATTGCATAATATATCGTCGTTGCATATTCAAAAAGAGGTATGTGCGAACGTTTTTATTTAGGCATACTCTTAAAAAACTGATCATTAGGGTATTAAAATTGTTGTTTCGACTTTTTATTGGCATGTGATATTATTCTTTAAGTGTTGAATTTTAATATTTGATACTTGAAACCACTTTATAAAATGGTGATGATGTCATTATAAGCAGTTTATTCTAGAATTGTCAAAACATTTAAAAATTCACATACCCCATTTTGAATATCCAACGACGATATGTTATACCTATATCTATTGTAACCTTACCCCAAAGCCATATGTGCTAGCTCAGCACAAACCACTTACATCAAGAAGAGGACAGCTTGGATGCAATACATATTTTAAAGACTACATACTATACAGAATGAGGTAACATCGTCGGTGGATCCAGAAAACCTCCTATGCATAATTTTTTTCAAAAATAAAATATTTATGCGGTGCTATTCGTCTCGTCGAACAGCTTCATTTGATGAAATAATCTTTACGCTGAGATGTACACGGAAAAAAATATTAGGGCCAATTCTGAATCTTAATGAACTAACTAACTAAAAAGTTGATTAATATTAGTTATTATGTAGTATTCAGCATTAGTTATGAACTATAAACAACTATAAACTCGAGAAACACCAAGTGCAAACGGTAAAATCTATGGGACAAACAAATATTACTCAGTGATGCCGCAATACAAAATGTTTTTCACGTTCCGATTTACACTTCTGGCAACAATTTAATAGTTGTCGCGCGTGAAAATTGTGAAATGTCAGATTTGCCGATACATTTTGGCGTTCGTATTTGCGTCGGTGGTGGTTTAATTTTACAATTTGTACATGCTAAGAGTTGCCCTAAAAGTATAAATTTTCACTTTTAATTGAAAAAACAACTTAACACTTCCAAAATATAGCAATATTCTGCGGTAAAATGACAGCAACTAATAATATTTGCACATTAAAAGTCGCGAATAAAATTCTGCCAAAACCAACCTATTTTAGTTATCGGCTGTCAACTAAAATTTCATTCAGAATACGAAATCCATAGATTCTCGAAATTTATAGTTGTATTAAGGTGTCAAAATGAACTAATGAACTAAATTAGTACGGAAAACTGTGAATACGAATAAGAACTAATTATCATGATTCAACTATCTTCTCACAATTAGTTGACTTAGTTAGTGCAACTGAACTATTTTATGATTCAGAATTGGCCATATTGTGAGAATGAAGGAAACACTTAACTTTTTTATAAATACACACTATATTTAAATATTTTATCTTAACTTTTTTTATAAATACACACTATATTTATAAAAAATCTCCTATATAAATACTCAATATATTGTATAGTAGAATGTATATCACTTACTTTCTGTAGGGACGTCATCCCACAGATTTGTTATTTTAACGTCTTAGGGATTTATCATTATCATTTCCATATATTAATTTCCAGTTAATTAATTGTTATAGTGTGTATTTATAAAAAAGTTAAGTGTTTACTTCATACCATAATGGAAAATACGCAAAAAGTTACGGAATATATTAAAAATATATTGTGAGAAATTAAATTAAATCGTGGTTAGGTTGAAGAAATCACTACGTAGTGATAAATCTCGCCACTACATATCATCACATTTTTTCTTATGTAAACTGATTTGTTGATTATGTTATGTGAAAGATGATGTGCAAGAAGAATAAAATAAATATGTAAATAAATCTCTTACGTGCTGCCTTTTCTTGGAAACTCAAATGCATTTAATAAATAATTCTGTGTAATTTTTTAACTATGTAACAGTTTTGAGACATTTTGAATGTTTTTAAAAGAGTATTCTAACAGAGGTGAATTGTATCAAGTAACCGAGTTAAAAAACATCAAAAAAATGAATTATACCTAGAAACTCAATATACCTACTATAGAATTCCTAAGAAAAGTGAATTTATGTCGATATGATATAATAAGTAGTTGGAAGAGATCGCGCCTTTGCGATAAACTCGCCCTCTGTATATTGATTGTATTTAATTTGAATGTATACCTTTTATGTAATTGTTTTTAATCAATGTACAATAAAGAATGAATAAATAAATAAATAAGAATAAAGTGTTCGAAAAAAATAAGACATTTTACATCTTAAATTCAGCGTTGAGGTTTGCCACCCATCCTGAATGTCTTGATTTTATACTGGCACGAAGAGGACAGTTTGTATGTTTCTTACATACAGCTGATCTGCTGGCTACCCCACTTGTGGGATATGCCGTGATGGTATAGTAGTAGTAGTAGTAGTAGAATAAAGTCACTTGGAAGTTAACCAAATATTTTTTTTCAATTTACCTTAAGAGTAGATTAAACAGTGCAGTTCTAAGTATTGTAACAAATCGTCAATAAATTTTGACAATAATTTAAAAAGTTTGTGGAATTTTCCTGTAAGAATTGAATGCAGACGTTTAACTAAACGCCTTGTCATTCAGTTAACTGGCTAATTTAACTATCTGGCGGCGACATATTATATACAACAAAATGCAGTCATGCAAACCATGTAGGTACAAGAAAATGTATGTAGGTTGATACAATATGTACTTATTATTATAACAAAAGGATATCAGATTTATTCAGCGGTGTCATGTTTTATTATCATTTAAAAGCAAATACAAATCATGTACTTAAGTGTATACAAAAGATAATGTACAAAGCTAGGTAGGTACTTGTAAAATAATGTGTATCTTAACTTTGAAGTACACAGTCATGTATCTAAATACAGTATTTATAATATAAAATGATTGGATAATTTATATATTATATTCTAAATCTTTAGAGGATGCTGGATGAGGGTCAATTGATAAGCTCATTGTGAGGGACAAAAATAACTTATATTGGCTTCTTCTTCTTCCTCTTGAAGATGAAATAAAAACCAAATATTTCTTCTTCTATATTGTTCATTATTTAGAGAGACGTTTTTCCTTTTATTTAATCCTCTTAGGAACATAACATAACATAACATACATAGACATTTCACACAGATCGAGCTAGTCCCAAACTAAGATGAATCTTGTTTTATGGGTACTAACGCGATATTACACATATCCTTTGGGAATGTCCTTTGATGATGGATGCAAGAGAGGAAATGATTCTGGGTATGACTGTTGACACTCCTCGACCCATCTGGTTTGGGGAAGTGTTTCTAAATGCCACAAACGCTTCACGCTTTAAGACATCCGTAGATGTGTGGG
Organism: Athripsodes cinereus; assembly: GCA_947579605.1. Lineage (NCBI taxonomy): Eukaryota > Metazoa > Arthropoda > Insecta > Trichoptera > Leptoceridae > Athripsodes > Athripsodes cinereus. Next base: position 3,718,395 of record OX388321.1, read on the forward strand.
TCTCAAGATGGAATCTGCTACGTCAGCCGGGTCCCCCGCCCACTGACGTGGTAGGATCGGAGATGCCAACACTGGCATAGTGGTATTAAACTAGAGAGAGTCCAAATATTAATAAATCGTCACCTAAACGGATAAATACGAGTCCTTGGACTCCTGCAATATCCGAGAAATAAAGTTATTTCAACGTTATAACGACATTAATAATGATAATAAAACTTTATTGACAGAACATAAATAATTTTTTTGTACAAACAACACATAATAAATAAAAAACAGTGCTCTGTCAAATGGCGGACTTGTTGCAGAGCAAGTTGCAGACATTGGAGAGGATGAGTCAAGGAGATTGATAATATCCTTATAAGATGAAAGAAGTCTCCCTGATTATAAGACCTTCGTAGCGTCTTATTTATTTATTAACTGTTTATTGTACATTGATTATAAAAAAAAAATACATAAAAATAGATTTAAATGAAAAACAATCAATGTACAGAGGACGAATTTATCGCGAAAGCACGATTTCTTCGAACTAACACAATTTCAGGAAACTTTCACAAAAAAACCTTTAAGGAAGAAAAGAGAAAGCACAAAGGAGAATAATAAGCAGCAAAAGGGGCTAGGAAACAGATGCAAAATTTTGAGTGGTGAAGTGGTCCCTGACTGCCCGCCTGAAAGCGTTAAGAGTAGGAAGCAACCTTATTCTGGAAGGCAAACTATTCTAACGGCGAGCACCACCTCATTCAAGATCCCTCTCATTGCCTCGTCAGTGTATAAAAATATATTAAAATATGTTTATCTTGATCTAGCCAGAATTGCAGAACTATGGACTCTTCCAGAATCTACACACCTTCAAACTTCAAAGAGTGTGTCAATACTCTGCATTTCCACGACGAACATACCGTCTGACATCCTGCATGCTTAAACACAAGTCGTTTGTTTTAGAAAAGTGGGTAGGTAGGTACTTGAGAATCTTTGCACATGTCGAGTTTTAGTATGAATGCAAAAAGCGGATGTTGATTATACACACAAAGAATGAACACAGTGTGAAGTACATAATGACATAGGTACTAGAAACAAAGACCGGTATATTATACTTCCAACATTTCTTTTTATTGTTTCCTACAGCTAGGTAATAAAGAGAAGCCAAATAAGGTTTCTTTATGCTGAGTGACTTTATGTTTATTTAACCTCTTTTTTAACGACGTTGATTGCTAGACTTTATGTTAGAAAATATTCTGAAACTAATCAAAGTTTCTACCTAATAAGTCTAGTGTTAACGTGACTTCTATCAAATGTGTGTCCAGATTCATTTCTCAGCCGAAATATTTTATGCATCAAATAACCGCCAAAAACATAAATATTTGGGCAATTTTCTTAAAAACGGAATAACAATAGAAACTTTATTGTCCAAAATAAATTGTACAAAAGGCGTAAAAATTGCCTTGAGGCAATGGCTTCCAGTAAACCTCCTACAATGTTTGATAAGTATGTTTTAGTATAAAGTGAGTTTAGATCAATTAAGGTAAACAGGACATAATTATAAACAGAAAATAGAATACAATATCAAACAAGAATACATATAAAAAAATAAAAATAAAATGAAAGCATTCACAACCATATACCTATACCTATATATAATACATGTATCTAAGTGAGTACTATCTACTATTAATTAGATGGTGGGTTGTTTATGAGGGATCAAAATTAACTTGAGGGATCAAAAACACTTTAACTTTACTTGTCTTTAGGTTCTGGTGAATAGCTCAGTTGTTTTAGGATGTCTTTCAATAGGTATTTTAAAATCAGAAATTTTATGAAAGGTAAATTTACATTCAATATATGTAGTTACATGTACCTAGCGGGAAGGCAAAGAGGATCGAGCACCTCTTGCTTTCGTCAGAGTCCTACAATTCCCGATACATGCTTTCCTGTTCAGTATTATGCACAACACGTGTTCGTCCTGTAGGATCTGTCCTGGTTTATGTGCTCTTTTATTTATTTATTTATTTATTTATTCATTCAATCAACAGAACATTGCAGACAAAACATATAACATATATTATGTTTATCTATCACAATTAAATAATTTACAATGACAAGGAGTACACAATTCAATGTCCTATTTTAAGTGTCCAAGAGAAATTTGTATTTATTCATAATAAATATAAGCACAGAATATCCTTGCAGCACCATAAAATAAAAGAGAGTGAGATAAATGAATGTACAGCATCGCTATAATGATACAAAATGTTTGACAAATAATTCGTCCGTACCGTGAGTTTATCAAAGCAATGTCAAGTAATCTAATATATAAAATTCTCGTGTCACTGTGTTTGTTATCATACTCCTTCAAAACGGCTGGACCGATTTATATGAAATTTTGTGTACTTATCGGATAGGGCTGAGAATCGGCCAACATCTATTTTTCATATCCCTAAATGTTAAGGGTGGTCCAAGGGTAGTTAAAGTTAAATATTTTTTTAAATTTTTTTTTTCATTGTGAGGCATTAAAAATACATACAGCCCTAATTTTTTTTACTCTAATACCATCAACACCTATTTTTCAATAGCAATTTTAGTATATGGCATAATGTAGGTATATGGCAAATCAAGGTTTGCCGGGTCAGCTAGTATTACATATAATTCTTAAAGTTAAGAAGCAAATGACATATAAATGCATAATAAGAATGATAACCAAAGGGTGAATAAAATTCAATTCGACATAAATGGAAACAATATTATATTTCCTTTATTTGAGTTTGTGAAGAAAAGTTTTCTTTATAAAAATTATAACGTTTGATATTGATGACGCACGTAGAACCTTTGACAATTAATATCATTGACGTAAAAGTTCAAGAAGCATTTTACATTTGAATGGCCAATGTCAAAAAATCCCTAAGTCCACTTTCGTCCAAATTGAGCTGACTATACCATCGCATGTAGATTTTTTTTCTCCGTAACATATTAATTTTTCTGGACCCTAAAAGATTCCGAAGTCCTTTTTTTAAAAAATGAAAAGTAGAAAATACTATCCCGTGGAGCACCCGGTAAAGAATTGGTCTCCCACTCTTCTGCGTAAGTTTTCGAGTGTCCTGTAAAAGGCAGGTGTTCGAAAAAAATAAGACATTTTACATCTTAAATTCAGCGTTGAGGTTTGCCACCCATCCTGAATGTCTTGATTTTATACTGGCACGAAGAGGACAGTTTGTATGTTTCTTACATACAGCTGATCTGCTGGCTACCCCACTTGTGGGATATGCCGTGATGGTATAGTAGTAGTAGTAGTAGAAAATACTATTATTTTCAATTCAAAATAACCCTAAGTCCATCAATTCTATTGCAATAAATTTCCAAGGCCACCGTGTTCCACCATAATAAAACCCTAAGTCCGTTGACTTCTTATTTTCATGATTAAAAATAATATTTATTGATTTTTTTATGATAAAACTGTAACATCAAACTATTTTTCAAGGAAAGTTTCAAGTTTCAAAGCATATCTATGGTTGAAAAAAGTCATCATATTATTATTGTTTATTCTATGATACCTACTAATAATATCAATGGTTGATCATGCCATTGTTCATTGTGAATCCGTACCCATCGCATTGCCTATAACTCGTTACCGCATCAATATATTTTACCGCTTATAAATAATATATAAATTTACAAACCCGCATAAAAAAATTACCGCACATTAAATCAAGTATTATTATAAATATAAAAGAAATGAATTTGTGTGAGAGGCAAGGCGAATTCCAGGTTCCAGACCCCTCATCCAGAAGGTAAGTGAAACATTCTTGCATTTCTTCACATCTTTATCTTTTGATAACGCTTCCGCATCACCACCGGGTGCTCCACGGAAATTGTTTATTTTTTCAAACTTATTGAAAATCTGTTCAGGCGGTTCAAACGGCTGACGATATTTTGGATTCCTGACGATATTCACCCCCGTGTGAACACACTATAGTTGAAATGTTTAGGGATACAGTATAGAGTAAGTAGAATGGCTGTAATGATCTTGATAAGAATTTAATTAAAATAGGTAGGTGAAAGAGTATTTTTCAGAAGTTAATAAAAAAAACATTTGAAATTCCAATTAGAACGATTGCGCTTGAATGTACAATGATGGATTTTGAAACGTATTCACCCCAAGGCTACACACCTAACATGTTTACGTAATTGCCAGTATAATTTATTATATTATGCAATTATAATTTGTTTAAATTCTCATTTCTGAAATAGAAGCTCTAAAAAGCCGGCTTTCAAATTCATAGTCACGAGTGGAATTACTAAATATTTCTCTCATTTTTATATCTTATTGTGATGAACTTTCACCAAAAACTACTATATTTGAAATAGGAGTCCTTGGACTCCTGAAATATCCGACAGATAAAGTTATTTCAACATACCTATACTTTACCACTCCCGCCGTGTCCCAAGTGGGGTAGGCAGAGAGAACGAAACGCCTAACAGATTTATTTATTTAACAAATACCTACAATCATGAAATCAATTAATACAAGTAAATAAAAGCATTATCTAACTAGGTAGACTGCTCTAGGATAATAATAATAAAAATCTTTACTGCACAAGAAATAAACAGCAGAAAAAACATGACAATATTATAACTGAACAAATAAATTTATGCAATGGGCGAGTTTATCGGAGAAGCGCGATATCTTCCAACTAACCCAATATCAAAAGATAATCCCTTCATTACAAAAGCATACACATATCAAAATATATGAAATCTATAAAAATAATTTAAAAACAAAATAAGGAAAATAAAAAACCCTCACGCTCTGTACCAAGTGGGGTAGGCAGAGAGAACGGAACGCCATATAGATCTATCCTTAGGTACATACTTCTTTCGCTTCTTCTATAGATTCATACAATTTCTTATACAATTTGATTTTTGTAACTTAACACACAACCGTCCTTGAGAATTTGAACCACGTGATCAAACCACGTGGTTCTCGGACGCCCGCACTTCTTCCGAACTCTTCTAACAGATAAGTATATCTTCTTAAAACTGTTAACACCAGGAAACACAGAAAAATCATTGTGCAGGCTTGAACGGATGTAGGCTGAGAACAAATGGCATTGGCGGCGTACAGACAGCTGGATGCGAACGTCAATAATCAAGCATCAAGCAAAAATCTTAAATCTTTCGGCGACAATTCGGAGCATTCTCCGAAGAAATATTGGAATGAATGCCTTCGTTACTCGTCCACGAGACGTAATAAAGGCATTCATTCGAATATTTCTTCGGAGAATGCTCCGAACTGTCGCCGAAAGATTTAAGATTTTTGCTTGATGCTTGATGATTGACGTTCGCATCTAGCTGTCTGTACGCCGCAATTCTGTATTCCCTCGCTGTACAAAGTTTGTACATTGTTATTTTAGCAAGCTTTACCCAGATTGTTACGAGTAAAAGCATAATTTTACAAATAATAATAATAATATTAATACTTGGTGCCTGGTGTGATCCATCTCAGTCACGATATATTAATGACCCAAACTCTTAACGCCTATTAATTTTAACGGAACAACTCACAATTATTATCATTGCTACTACTACTACTACAATACAATGTACCTACCTTTAGTCCTACTACCAACATTACGAACTTACGTACAAAGCACGTCAAAATTTACACATTGTATGATAGGCTTACTAAACTTATTAAACTTAACAATAGAATATATCATGGAACTCTGAGGTAGACAGCAGGGTTACTCTTGACAAAACTAAACACGATCTTAATCTAGTCTTGATCTTGATCATACGACGCACGAAGGGACTATGGTCAAAAACATCGCGCTACCGCTAACGCGCGATCGGTTTGCGTGTATTTTTGGCCAATAGTCACTTCGTGCGTCGTATGATCAAGATCAAGACTACATAGATTAAGATCGTGTTTAGTTTTGTCAAGAGTAGCCCTGCTGGCGTTAAGTCATAGACAGACAACACTTAGGTCTTGTCAAGATATTACAACTAAATTGGAGGTGACCAGTACTGTATCGAAACCAGTGTACGTGGAGCGTGCTTTTGCAATATCTGCACCTGTAGTCTGGAACAGGCTTCCACAAATGATCAGAGAAACGCAGGACATATCTCGTTTCAAGAACCAACTGAAGACTTATCTCTTCAAGAAATCTCACGGAATAATCCAGACACAACCTTAGTTAGCAAAGAGCGCCCTTGAGGTGGATTTTTTTCACAAAACGGCGCTTTACAAATCATCCAAATAATAATAATAATAATAGGCTCCCGGTCGTACATCAACTAGGCGAATCGACATGAAGAAACAACAGGATAATCATAGGTATTTTTTAGAATTAGAATTAAAGAATTTATTAAAAGTCAATAAATACATTGTGAGTAGTTGAACACATAATCATACATGTTAATATCACCAATAAAAAAAATTAAATCCCCAAACAGCAATTGTATTGCTGGTATAAGTGGAACTTATTAAACTTCTACAGAGAGTTTTTATTCGGACGTCTTTTAAAGAGTATTCTACAATAGACTTCTATTACTTGATTTCAGCAAACCGTTGATGAACGAAATAATACTGACTAATAATGTGTTAAAACATCTGCAAACATAAAAGGATTGAAAACAATTTAGGATTTGAAATATAAAGTCTACAAAGAGGATATGCCACCATCCTCATGCACGAAGAGGAGGACAAGAGATGTGTGCGTACTTAATTTCAATATGAATACTTCTGTAAAGATCTGTAATTATCTGTAGTCTCAGTGCAATCAATCAAGGGAGACGATGTTCCAGGCTGGACATGTTTTATTGAGAATATCCAAGAGCGGAGAATCGGAGTCGCTGGAAGCATTTTGTCCACTCCTATACAAATGATGGTCACGATCCTCAGCACCGAGGGAGCGACAACAAAGAAGAATAAGTAATATCTACAAACGTTACGAACCAACTAAATAAATATCTGACACTATATCTCAAGGCGTGGGAGCATTTATGAAAACAACGTCTATATTTATGGTCCATATACCTAAGTCGTAAACGTAAGACAAAGACAATTTAAGTTCTATCAAAATTCAGACATAATCTGTATTACAGAAATTCTTACTCATGTACCAGTACGTTTTATTGTTATTAAAGGCTAAAAGCCTCTTTAACCCTTTCATGGCCTTGAGGTTTCTATAAATAATTTTAAATTAAAATATATTTACTGTGTCAGTGTTTAGGTAGTAGAATTCCATTATGGGATTCAAAATCAATCAATAGAAAAAACTTTTTATCGATGTTATTTTTATATTTATTAACAATTTTATGAGGTCACATAATATGTAAATTTAATACACGAAGCTACCATATAAGGCTTACAAAAGACAACGTCATCTTATTTGGTAGTGCCCCGGACGGGACTAGAACCCACAACTGGCAAGTCGCCCGGTAGCTTAATTGGACAAAGCACCTCTCGCACATTTGCGGGTTCAAGTCCCGTCCGGGGCACTACCAAATGAGGTGACGTTGTCTTTTCTAAGCCTTATATGGAAGTTTCGTGTGTTAAATTTCAAAAAACTTTTGTTTTTAATTTCATTTCTTCAAATTTAAATATAAATGTACTAACTTAAATATTTTATTTATTTATTATATTCTTCTTGCACATCATAATACACATAACAAAATCAACAAAGCAGTTTACATAAAAAAGAATGTGATGATATGCAGTGGCGAGATTATCACTTTATAGTGATTTCTTCTATTCAACCACGATATTTTCTTATTATTTTGATAAAAAAAATTATCACATTAATATCTACGAGTATTAGCTATAGACGTGTAAGTAAAGACAAAATTAACCACTTACTTGTTTAATTGTTAGTTTTACTAAGTTTAAAAATATTTTAATGTTTTTAATGCAAAATAAATAAATAAAACAATCAAAGTAAGAATTTGCAGTAACGTAAAACATTCGATTTCACAATTTTTCGACCAAATACTTTGCGACACTAATTATTAATATCATCAGATCATAAAAATGATGATTAATTGAATTTATATTTTCATAGTATGATTTAATTCGAATTCTAAAAAATTTAGATTACATTTTCGGGGCATATACTTACCCTGGACCTTAAAGGGTTTAAAAGGACTTGGAGTAATAAACATTAAACGTTTTTGAAAAAGATTTTATGACAATTTTAAGTATTGAGCTAACAAATTTATAATAGTCTTACTATGAAATATTTTTCATTTAAATATAAAATCAATTAAACATTAATGGCATTGGGTATTTGCCAAGTTAAAAGATGGCAATTTTTTTTATTTAAAGTAATTTTAAAGTTTTTATATTCGCAGAGTGAAAAATACATATTTTATTTTCATTACTCAACACAGTTAATTTTTCACAATATCATTAATTTAAAGTGTTCATCTTTTTTCATATCTATTTTTAATCATACATTTTTTATTGTCGCTGACCCAATTATGGGTACCTAATTCGTCGTTACAATATTTAATTACGTGTGCTTCCCGGGGCAGCACATGGTCCATTATTATTATTATTATAACATTATTTTATATAATGATAAGCCCCCCAGCTGTTATTTTGCAATACTCACATAGCTATGTTTGTAAGTACAAAATAATTCTGTATATTGGAGCGAAAATATACTATGTCATAAAGCGTCATTTTTTTCAGAATGGCAGTTTTAAGTTTTTCAAGATAATCACGTTGCTTCCCACATGTTTGTTTACACAAAATCATTGTCAAAGATGAACATAATCTCTCACTTTTTTCACTTTAAACGATATTATTTATTATTAATTTAAAATAAAATAAACTTTGTATTTCCACTAGAATAACTTTAATTATCATCTACTCTACATCATAACATCTATCACCCCTAATAATGAATATGGAATTCCACAGTGTTAATCACGAAACATTCGAAAAAAAAAAAAGAAAAAGATATTATTTATTTATTTATTTCAACATCATATGCTAATAATAGCCTTTTTAAAAATTATTATAAAAAACTTATGGATATTTCATAGAACACATAAAACTCTATCTTTAAATCAATAAGTGAAATACATAAAATAAAAAAATCAGGAAAAAACTAAAAACTAATTTACAAACAAATTTTGACATAAGCAACAATCATAGATAAAGACCACAAACAATATTTAGTAAAGTTGACTTAGAATAGTAGTACATAGACAAATGAATAAAATGTACTGGATGGAATGGCGTTGTTTTGCTTTAGGTGGTGTGAGAATGTCACAAATGAAACTATGCGCCAGTGCACTTGGTTTCTGTAATGACGGTGGTCCTGGTTGGGCATTGTCTCGAGAATTTCCAATGATAGTTCGCCAAAAAGAGTACTGTTCTTTCGTCCATGAGGGTTCCTACACCCCGGACGTCCCTCTTTCACTATAAATCGTTCCTATGACAACAATATCAGAGCGCTAGTTGTGGGAAGAGATGACTCAACCGGCACAAAGACGTTCTGAATGGAGGAGGCTGGTTTCTGCCCTGTGCTCCGGCGAGGAGTGTTGAAAGGCGAGATGATGATGTATTGCTTTGTCAATTTTTTTTATTTCCATTAAAAAGTGCATGAAGAGGAATTTAACATTATGTTCATAATTATTCACTATGGCCAAAATTTGACGTAGGTTGATTTCGCTCCAACATATTATAGATATATATAAAATACTTACATAAGTAATTTGATTACATATGTCCATAATAATATAAAGGATGTGCACATTATGTATAGCAATTTAATAATAATATTACATTACACCTACTTCTATCCCGTGGGAATATGCTTTATATAGTAAACAGCACATAACTAATATTAAAAAAATATTATAAACATTTAAACATATTATATATGCCATCACGCTGCTTCCCTCGCGGGGTAGGCAGAAAGGATAGAGCACCACTTCCTTCTATCCTCGCATAATACACCTTTCGTTACCGTTGTTGTCATACTATTCCTCATGTATGCTCTCCTATACAATGTACCTACTCAACACGTGTCCGTCCCAAAAGATCTGGTTTATATTATTACATAATCTTGCAATTTGATCCTCGAACGGCCACGTCTCCAAACACCATTCTTTTCAGTCAAATATATTTTCTTAGTTACTCTGCCGTCATTCATTCTTTCCACGTTACCAAACCATTTACATACATTCATTTTGGTAATATCACCGACTTCCATTCCACATTTCTCTCGTATAGCAATATTGTTTATTATAGGTACGTTGTTCTTTATTTTGTAAAGGTAGGTAGATTTTACTTTGAAATTGCTCTTGCACTCTTGCATTCATGATTTTAAGTGATTGTTTTGATTATTCATTTTGTGTTTTACTCTTAATTTCTTTTTTATTATTGTTTTTAATCATGTATGACAACCAATTGGGCTTTGATTTGATTTAACAGAATAATATAATATCATCATCATCGCCCTCAACGCTCCTCTCGGGAGCACAGGGCAGAAACCTCCATTCAGAGCGTCTCTGTGCCAATTGCGTCACCTCTTTCCACGACATTCCTTGCGCTCTGATATCGTTGTCATAGGAACGGTGTATTGTGAAAGAGGGACGCCCGGGCCGACGGAACCCCTGCGGACGGAAGAACAATGCAATTTCGGCCAACTATCATTAGGCATTCTCAAAACATGTCCCAGCCAGGACCATCGTCTCTCCATAATTATAATATAGGAACACTTATAAACTGGACATTGCATTGTATACTTATTGTTGATGATTGTATTATTGTACTATACATATAATATGTATTATCTGAAGTGTTTCGTTGACCAAATAAATAAATAAATAGTAGGTATATTTTTATTACATTCAGCAATTACGTGCAGCTAGTCTGCTGGCTACCCCATTTGCGGGATATGCCGTGATAGTAGAGAAGTAATTGTAGTAGTAGAAATTAGTAAACTATCTTATTTATAGTATTGGTTCACAAGAAATAGAATTTCAAAATGCATAAATTGAAACAGGCTTTTCGTTCTTCTATGGATTAAATAACACGAGAGAGACGTCTTTCCACTTCTTAGATCAATCTTACTTTATTTATATTACTATGCAATTCCGTAGTTCTTTCTATAGATAGAGAATAAATTAATAAACTGTGCAATGTCGTACCTACATTAGTGATGTAACGAATGTCTGATTTTGGATATTCGCGAATGCGAATGCGAATGCGAATATTTCATGCCGACATTCGCGAATGCGAATGCGAATATTGACTTGAAAATGGTATAGGAATTTGAAATATTCCAAAACTCCTCGGTTTTCTTAAAGAATATTTTCTTGCAGTACCTTTTAACACAATGTACCGGGTAAGTATCCGGTACTTTCACCGAATTACTGATTTGTTTCTTCATTTACATGGTACACAACAGATGAAAGACATATAAATATAAACATGTAAGCTACAAAAACATTCCAATAGTCTTACATCGAAACAGTGCATACTTCAGCAATAACACACAAAACAATTATAGAAAATCTTACACATAATATAGGTATTAATTCACAATACATCCAATCACCCATTCCTATTACAAATCACTGCTCACCCAATTTCGCACACATACCTAATACATTCATTCGCACAAACACATTCACACTTCACTAATGTATGCAATAACAATACAAAAAAACTCTTAAAAAAGAAAAATCAAAAATTTAAAAATTTAAAAATCAGTCTAAAAATTAATACTATCCCAAACACTTCACATTTTATCAAACATATACATTTTTTTTATATTTATTTCATCTTATTCTACCCTCAACTCTCCTTTCTCACAAACCTGACGTAATTGGCACTTTAAAATTCTATAAACAGGGTTTCTTGAGTCTGCAATCGTTTTTGTTTTTTTTTTAATGTAGAACGGAAAACAAGATCTTGTTAAAGGAAGCATTCTAAAGTTAATCCTATCTAAAATATTAGGCACATCGTATTCGGACAAGCATATTTTTCTCAGGTTGCATGCATCCAGCAAAACTCTTCACAATTCCAATTTAGGCAAATCTTTAATAAATACAGGATAATGCAATCTCTTCCTAACCAAACGAATGAATTTAGACTGAGTTCTCTCAACTTGATCGACATATTTTTTAAAATGTGGATTCCATACAGAGGAACAGTCCTCCAGCTTGGAGCGAAACAACGATAAGTACAAGTACAAATACGATTCATATAACCTAAATGACTTTGTAGATCTCAGAATAAATCCCAGTATTTTATTGCTCTCTTCGATAATTTTGTTCACGTGATCATCAAAGTGAAGCTCAGAGTCAAACACCACACCTAAATCTCTAATCTTATTTACTTCTTTTAAATCATGATTATGGATATTGTAAATTTATCGAATTTTGTTTCTATTTTTGGTAAAAGAGATCAGATTACACTTCTCCAGATTCAAGTGCAAGTTATTTCTTTTACAGTACTCGTGTAGTCTTTCCAAGTCCTCGTTAAGCATTTCATAGTCAAACAATAATTGAATTTGACAGTAGGTATATTTTTAAATCGTCCGCAAATAATAGAAGCTCTGAGTGGTCAAAGCACTTTTTTATGTTGTTTATGAATATCGTGAAAAGTAAAGGACCCAAAGAAGACCCCTGAGGGACACCAGATGAAACACTGACACTGCCAGATGAGTAACCGTTAAGTTTAACTGTCATCAATCTATCAGAAATATATGAGTCAATCCACCTTAGTTGAAAAAAGTCGATGTTCTACTTTATCAAATGCCTTTTGAAAGCCGATATAAATGGCATCCAACTGTATACGATTGTCCATAGCTGAGAAAAAAAATCAGATTTGTTACTGTCGATCTTCCACTCATGAATCCATGCTTCTCTACAAGAAGATACGGCTTCAGGAAAAAAGTAATTTGTTCACGAACCATACCCTCAAATATTTTTGAAATAGGTGATAGAATTAAAATTGGTCTGTAGTTACGAACGTCCGATTTGCTGCCAGATTTATGCAAAGGAATAATACTAGCCATCTTCCATTTGTATGGAAAGCATCCTTCTTGTAAACTCCTAATTTATTTATCGTGTCGAAACCCAGAGAAAAAACCCATCAAACTGATTTCCAGTACTGCGCAAAACGCGCAGCAGGTGGAGATGCGTCAAAAGTATCCTCCATAGTGCAAGTGACAGGGCACAATGGACACTCCAACAAGTGTGGCATAGTCTGTGCTGCACCACAGTCACACGCTCCGGATTCGTCCTGTAGGAAGCCCAATCGTTCTCTATTGTCGCGGCAGTTTCCTACACCAGATCTCAGTCGATTTAGGGTTTTCCATGTCCCATAGTCTAGATTGCCTCCTGCAGCAAGGTGTTCTAATAAATGTCAGATACAATGGTTTGGTTAAATGACTTACACATCTCTTTAATATATTGGTGCTAGACCATCAGGGCCAACTCCTTTTGTCTCATCTATACCTAATAAACGTTTATGAATATCAGATTTCAAGATATTAACCATGGATAAACATGAGTTAGTTAAAATATTTTCCAATTCTTTAGTATTAGAATCATGCAAATTATTCGGTGAAAATACAGAACCAAAAAACGTCGAAAACAAGTTTGCAATTCCCTCTGGATCGCTCGAAGTCTGGTCACCGTCACCCATTACCCTTGGATAGCCTCTAGATTCTTTAAGGGAATTCACGAATGAAAAGAAAGTCTTGACATTGCCCTTAAGTGACTTCTCAGTGTTATTAATAAAAGACCTATAATCGTGATTCTGCGACAACTTCAACTGAGCTCTTAGTTGAAAAAATAAATTGTAGTCAGAATCATTACGGTTCATCTTCCACTTACGCCAAGCCTTGGACTTTCTCTTAAACAACAACACAGTTTTATTAGAGAACCATTTGGGAAAATTATTAGGTGACACCCTCTTCATATGTAGGTGTATGCTTCTCAATTATTGGCAAAACATAACCATAAAAAGATTCAATCATCTTATTCACCGGTCCGTTTCCCAAAACACTGACCCAATCAACACTTTGTAGTTCAAAATTTATTTCCGAAAAGTTTGACTTAAAGTATATTAATTTCTGGATCATATTTTGAGACAAATCCTCAGCAATTTCAAATTCATAATCTATCAACAGTGAAGGATAGTGTGAATCCTTACCAACCAGTGGAGAGTCACATCTGGTAACAGAACACGGAATAGTTGAAAGAACTAAATCCAAGATAACTTGATTGCTGTTATAAACTCCGTTAGACTGAAACATATTGAGAAAAGATATAGGTTCTATCAAATACTGCGCAACAGGACACGAATAAGAAAACGGAACAAAGATTGAATCAACATCGGGGTCTTTTTTCCATTGGATTGTTGGGATATTGGAATCTCCAATAAGACAAATATCCGTTTTGCCGTAATAGCTGATTAAACGTTCAGATATACTTTAAAAAAAGATGTTTTAAGTATCTAAGGATGTGGAAGGCGGTATATACATATACTACACCCAGTAGCGGTGAGCGTTTTTTCATGCGTTACCGATGAAAAACGAATACTGGTAAAAAAAACTTTCACCAGTATCATCCTAAACAAGAGTGGATGAATATCCTAGTGTCCGATCCACAGCAATTAAGACCCCACCTCCATCCCTTTTACCACTCAACATGAAATCCCTATCCTTCCGGTAAACTGTATATTCGTTTTGAAAAAGTTCGCTGTTAAATATGCCACAATTTAGCCAAGAAGTCTAGCGAAATTTAGCGTCAGAACAATTATATCATAACTATTTGCAAATAAGTTTGCTCTAAACTCCTCGATCTTAGTCTTCAAGCCCCGAAAATTCTGAGAGAATACTTTAGTGTGGTTCACCTTGTAGTATGATATAAATATTCCTTAAATAGAATATAAAATTATTGTAGGACCCTATACTCATAGCAGTTGTAATACTTAAAACAAACATATAAATTACTACTACTACTATACCATCACGGCATATCCCACAAGTGGGGTAGCCAGCAGATCAGCTGTATGTAAGAAACATACAAACTGTCCTCTTTGTGCCAGTATAAAATCAAGACATTCAGGACACATATAAAATCAAGACACATATAAATTAAATCTCCACAAATGCATATTTCTCCTAATAATAATAACATCATCAAGCAAACGAACACAGGAAACAATACAACAAATGTGGCCAACACGGAACAGACCAGATACTTTATTACTAAAATAATATTCGCAAAACATTCGCATATTTTTTTGCGAATGCGAATACTTTGAAATATGCGAATATTCGCGAATGCGAATGCGAATGCGAATATTCGTTACATCACTAACCTACATACATTGCTATTATTAGTAAAAATTTGATGACTTTACCACATTGTATCATTATGTCATTGTATCATTTATTCAAAGAATTTTGTACATAATATCATCGATGGATTCATGAGACCTCCTATGCGCATTTTTCAATATTTTACAAGAGATCTAAATCACTGTCCTGCTGGATGATAATAATATCACCAATACATCCTATCCTCACACCCCCTCCCTCACTCCATCCCTTTCTTAATACTCCACCCCTTCCTTAATTATCTTGTATTATCTGTCCATTTTATTTAGTTTTAAGAAATTTTTCACTGAGGATGGACGTAGTCCGAAAAGCTTATGAAAATATATAGTACTTTAAGTGAAAGATACAGTATTTTAATTTAATGAAATTAAATATTTAGTGATTAAATATTCTATGTGCCTGATTCGTTACTTGAAAGGTGTATTAGAAAATCTATATTGTATTGAATTTCTAGGCATGATTTGAAAGATCTCACATAATCATTTTTTAAATATGTACCAGTAGGCCTAGTCAAAACACATTTAAGCGTTACGTTTTCGTTTCGTTTTCGTTCAAACGTTGACGACGTTGCGAGAATGCGTCAATTTTTGTAGCTACTTGTGAATTTTAGCTACGAAAATTGATGCGTTCTCGCAACCTCGTCTTGTTTGAACGAAAACGAAACGAAAACGTAACGCTTAAATGTGTTTTGACTAGGGGCCCAGGTACCTACATGCGAATTCTCACCAATTATCTAAGAAAAAGCAGTAGGTACGTAAGAGATTCAATTTCTCCCAATAACTTTTTTCGTGAATATCTTGACGTATAAAGGTTATTTCATTGGTGGATGCGCCTCAACAAGTAGAATAATTTGGTATTATTATCTATTTTTTTTTACAAAATTGACACATAGGAGGTTTGACAGATCCACCGACAATATATGAATGTTGGCTAGTAACAATTTGCAATATCATATAAAATGTCAAGCAATCCTTATTTACTTACTTAATATTACATTTATGTTCATATATTCATTTATTAATTTTAATGATGTCACCCGGAAATCCATCTAGGGAACATTTGGAAGTAGTTTAACTTTAGGTACATTTAGGGTTGCCAGATATGTAGAAAAAATTGGACAAGTTTTTTTTACGAATTTATTTTATTCATATTTTTTATTTTTAACCACTCCAGATTAATTATTTCAATCAATTCATCTCCGGAAACGATCAGACACATTCTGATCACTCCAAGAATCGAACCCACGACCCATTGCTTGCAAGACGAGGGTATAGAACGTATATGAAATTTAATTAACTAGAGACATAAGTATGCTGTACATGGTACACATACATATTATGTGAACTTCCTTTTCAAGGAATGCATGATAAAGAGTATCCACGCTCATGAATCGACTCAAGTCTTGGTTAAGAGTACTCTTTAAGTCCAGACAACATTCCCAATTCTTCTGTGTCGTACTTATCACACGTCTTAAAAGTTGTTGAAAGTTGTATATATAGTTCTCTCTAACTCGATATTTTTCCATGTGTTAACTTAAGATTTTATACATTCTCTATACAACTCACATTTTATCAGAGTGAAAAGCGCCATCTGTTGTAGTTTTTTTAATCCGCCGTGAATGAGGATGAGTTTCTCAACCTGATCCTTCAAAAAATATTAAATTACGTATAGGATATCTTTTGTCCGGTTTGCCAAAATTACTTCGATCGGACAGATACTAAAAAAATACCGGTCTGTCCGGTCCAAAACCGGACATCTGGCAACCCTAGGCGCATTGCATGAAGAAGACCATCGTGATGACGAAGATAACGAGTTATTAGTCGTGCAATGATGAATTGTGGCTAATTTAGTGCTGTTTCGTGACATAATATAATATAGATTAAAGATCTCAGTGTATATAAAAGTTGTATTATATCAAATTAAATTCAAAGAATAATATTTAAACTCAACATATTGATAATATCTTATTTTAATGCATTTTTCAAATAAATTGTAATCAATGTACAGTAAAATAATGAATACATAAATAACCTAATTAAATAAATAAAGATATCCAAGCTGAGTGTCAAACCTCATCATTGCTAAATTTAAGCTAAAAATGTTTATTTATTTTGTCGAACACCTGCCTTTTGCAGGACATTCGAAAATTTATTTATTTGTTCATCCTTAACTGTAATTATTGACTACAAACAATTATTTACATAGAAGGTCTACATTTAAGTTAGATACAATCAATATACAGAGGGCGAGTTTATCGCAAAAGCGCGATCTCTTGCAACTAAATAAATATGACGTAAAGAAAAATTCTTTGCTGGGCAAGCAGATGACAGCTTGCATGTTTATATGCAATCTAATCACATTGTCAAACGAAAGACGACTCTCTCAATAAAAAAAACATATACCTAGTGGCAGTATGGTGACTAACTTTACTAATTTCAACAAAGTCCATGATTTACCATTAGCTTGCTACCCCCATTCAAGATATACGTACACTACCTACACACTACTTATTGATATTGTATTATGATTTTACTATTAACAGGACTTCACAGCCAGAATTTAATTTGAAATCGTTCGACTATATGCTACAATTGCCTAAAAACAGGTGTTTACTCCAAATTTTAACTTTTAAACTACGTACGAACCAATAAACTACGAAGCATTAAAAAAATACTGTCTCTCTTTTTGCGGTAAGTGAAAAGGGAGATAAAGAAATGAAGTATATTTCACTCATTATCTATACACCACTTGGTCACTAACACACGTAAATATAGTTAATATTATGTCCGAAAAACTACGAACATTAAAAAATCACTGTCTCTCTTTTTGCGGTAAGTGAAAAAGGAGATAAAAAATGCGACGTACGTGATGTATATTTCACTCATTATCTATGACACCAAATGACACAATAATCATTGCGTACAAAGACATAATTTTTAACAAGATTGTGCACTCCATTGAAAAAACGGCATGTATAATGCAATTGACGCACCAGAAGTCACCAAGGCCCACCTGCGAGAGAGCATTCATGCCCCAAGAGTTATAAATTGGCCTTCATATACCTATACATGAATATAGCAAACACGTAGGTAGGTAGACTATTATTATTTTTGCTGGATAATGGTAGGTGTTTACTTAATTGGCATTCCCTTCTCTCTGCTTACTCCACATGGGATGTGGCATGAGGGTATAGATAGATTCATCAAGTCATTGGTAAAAAAAAAGCTAATTAGCTTTACATGTCTACCTTGTTATATCTACATACATATATGTGGGCGTATAAGTGGGTATATTTCCAATAAAGTACTCAAATACTTTTTTTTTTAATAATACTCAGTTTTATTCTGCAAAATTATATAATTTATATTATACACCTTAAAAAGTACACGTAAAGTAGGTATATTTGAGTTTATCCATAATTTGTTGCACCATTCTGCATTGAGTTGACCATAATTTATTCTTTCTTCTGGGACGTCAAATTAAGAGACAATTATGGCTCCCTTAAGTGGCACCAGTGCTGCAAAAGTATATAAGAATATTTAATATATTTTTCCCTTGTTTATTATTTCTGACTCCACCATTAAATTTCAAAAAACAAAAAGGCCGGGATTTGGAGAGAATGATTCATGCATCTTTAGTATCACAAAAAAAGATTTGAGTCATCATAATCCAAGGATAAATTGTCTCTGTCCATATATTTGCAGAGTATTTTTTCATCATCGAAATAAAACAAAATTATAGCAATTAATTGATTTAATGTGTAATCATGTCTTATGGCCGGTTTCAATAACCTATCTATCCGTGACTATCGATTAAAATGTATGATTCAAAATATAGAACACAATAGATTTCAATCGACAGGAGCGGATAGATAGATTATTGAAACCGGCCAATAATGCTCAGTCTTATTAAAGTACAATGTCTTTGTGCTAAAATTTCATGTGGAAATGGAATGTCAAAATGTAAATATTATAATATGTTTCCATAGTAACCATACATGCAAAGTGGTTTCTGCAAATATATAAATATATAATATGCATATTTAGAAAACTTCGAATACTCATAATAATCTAAAAATCAAATGCATGTTGAGATCTATTTTTACATTAAACCATTTTCTCACTATTGATTCACAAACTAATTTTATATTATTACTTAGTACATTTATGGAATACCTTAATCATTCGCAAACTAGTGAATGGCATCATGAATAAATACATAAAATAAAATAATAATAATTGTACCAAAGCTTGTTTTAAAACATACATATGTATCCGAGATTCAAACATGTTGCGTGTATTCATATATCAGCTTATTTGAAATAGTAACATGAAAATAAGATAATACGTGCTGATTTTACTATATACCTAAATATCAGGATATCAGTTAAAAATTATGTACTTACATTTGCAAATGATTAGTCAAGTCTTAGTAATTCTCCATCACCGTTTTAATGTCACTAATCATCTAATCATCTTATAATCTGGAAAGTATAAAACATAAAGAATTTATTAATTTATTCTATCAGAAACATTGTTTGCTTACACACGCGTATTAAAATATTTTATTTTTAATAATTACTTTGGGAAAGGTTACGTTACAAAAAAAATATGTCAAAAACAATATAATATAAATCAATCATTATAATATACTCACTCATTTTGATCATGTGAATAATATGAAGATTATTTATTTTTTCTCACATTCGTAAATCGTAATGACTCTTTCGTCATTTTAAATAATGAAAAAATTAAAATCAAACTATAAATCAGTGTATTTAGTTTCTGATTTTTATACTCACAAAAATAACAAAATGTTGCTATGACAACAATATTGACATCGGTGAATGTCAGTCTGAGGAGTTCATACACAAAGTTACCTACATCAACTCTAGAACATTGAAACTAAGAAAACAGCATACCTAAATAAATTTGGTGAATTCTTTGCAGAATAGGTACCGGCATCAATTTAGTTCTCTGATATCGGATATTTTTTTTTAGTGTTTGTATTATTTTTATCATAGTCTTTGTAAGGTAAACGAACTGTAATTTAGTGTTAAGAGCATATTTTCTGTATTCATTTTTTAATCATTAGAAAAGTAAATATTATGTTGCAACTAATAAGCAAAAAGAGAAATAGGCGGATATGCTGATGTCAATCTACAGTTTTATTAAGTACACAAACAAGTTCACCAACATTTAATTAAAAATAAAAAAATACTGATTTATTTGAATTAATTATATAAAACACTTATTTGTAGTGTTTAAACTGTGACTTTTTGTTGATTAAAAGTCACAGTGGATATAATATAAAAAAGGAATTTATTTGTAAATAATTCAACATGAATTTCCACCGAGAACCGTCGGTTGAAAATATCAACTTCACTGATTTATTTTACTTCATTCATAGTTAAATATTTGTGAAAAATGGATCGGTGTGCCTTTACTTGTGAACTCCTCATCTACAGTACTGAACGCTCATTCTCGTATTCGTCGACTCGCATTTTGACAGACATGGAAATAAATATTATTTAGGTGTATTAAGTTATAATGTTTTTTTAATGAAAAAAAAACATTTATATAGGGATTTCTTGATGACACATATAAAAATATGTTTCCTTGGTAAAAATCAAGTAATCTAGTGCTGTAATTATGTAGTTTCAAGCATAAAACCATCTCTATTTTTTAATAATTTTAAATAAATAATCAGACGCAGATTCAACAGCGTGCCGACTCTTTGGCTCGGCTGGCCGAAATCAGCTCGAATTTTGAGTTCTACGGAAATTTTCATAAAAACTTTCCCGCAAGCGGAAAATTTAAAATGGAAATTTAACAATATAAATAATACATCACGCTATTACACTCATATGATAAATTATTCAATTAAAATTGTTTTAAATATGTTTTATTTATTCGAACTTGACGAACTAAAAATTATATTTTCTTATGTGCACGTCACAAATCCCATTTTTTTCGCATATTTAAAAAAATATGGATAAATATTACCCAAATTTAAGAAAAATAGGATTTTTCTAAAGCATCCTTGGAGCTAAATTTACTTCATCATTTATGTAACCTCTAAGATGATTGTCTTAAAATACCTCTGCTAGTCGTGATGAAATTTCGGAAGGTGTTTTTCAATCGATAATTTCTACATGAATCTCTCGGAATTTTTTTTCATTATTATTAAAAATACATTAAAATATGTTCAAATTTTGATATTATCAAAAACAAACAGTAAAAATATCATCTCATTCACGAAAATATTGCAATTAATTAATAATCAATGTTGAAAAATGGTTGCGTAAAATCATGTGACAATTTCGAGTTCCCTACCTATCAAGGGCTCTTAACATAATAACAACCGTAAAAGCAGCGAGATGGTTTAGGTTGAATGTCATCCAGTTTTTTAAATTAGTTTTTTTTCCTAAAATGCTTCCAGTTTGTTTGTATTTTAGCGGTACGATTATCAGCAGTGCAATCTCTTTTATGTTGGGACAAGAGCCGGATAAAGCTCTCACAGGAAAAAAATATATATGAGAAGAATCAGTTGTACAGTCGAATCACGTTTAGCGTAGGTAATGATAAAAAACCAGATAGTTTGATAAAAACATTATTTATTTTTTCACTTTTGCACGGCAAAGCCTTTTAAATGTTAAATAAAAAGACAAAAATAGCAATTTGACAGACGAAGATAGTAAAATACAGTTATAGTTTTATTGTTATTATAATTATTATAAAGCATTGGGCATTTCTCTCTAAAACAATTTTCCACGTGTTAGTAGGTACCCATAAAACAAGATTCATTATATTAATTTGTGAATGTATGTTAAAATACGTCATGTTCCCATTTTTATTTTGTCATTATTATTATTATTGGATCGTTTATATTGCATCATTTTCGTGATTCAAATTACATCAAAGGCGCCTATTAACTAATTCTTTTTATCTATCTTTATTTATCCTCTCGCCACATCCACTGTGGAGTAGGCAGAGAGTATGCCTAGCCTATCTTTACATACTTCTTTCGCTTCCTCCACATTCATGCAATTTCATTAATGTCATAAAATTTAATTAATCAACACGCGGCAATAATTTATTTTGAGTATCTCAAGTTTCAAGAACGACATAATCTTTTTTCCAATATGCAAATAATGACTAAGTCTGGATAGTGCAGAAGTCTGGGGACTTCCATTTATCTGATTTTAATTTCTATACTAGC
This sequence comes from Athripsodes cinereus, assembly GCA_947579605.1. Taxonomy (NCBI): domain Eukaryota; kingdom Metazoa; phylum Arthropoda; class Insecta; order Trichoptera; family Leptoceridae; genus Athripsodes; species Athripsodes cinereus. The sequence continues at coordinate 3,740,978 of OX388321.1, forward strand.
GAAATTGTTCACGAAGGATTGTATCTTGTATAAAGTGGATAGCCAAAACCACCACGTAAGGAATCTTTTGATAATACTCCTTATATGTCCCTCAAGCCGAGGGGAGCAAATATAAAAGTACAACAAAAACAAAAAAAACAGCAATGAAAGCATTTTGAAACGCATGATTATGTGGCGTCCTTTCATTTCTGTCTAGATATAAAATAATAATTTATTATAAAATTTTGTAACACTTGGTACGACTGTGGTGTCTGTATGTGTGTTTGTATGTGAAGCCAGTAAAAAACCTTGACATAAGATAACATACTCCAGATTGGCTGGCAGCCATGGTCGACTAGAATTTACATTTCACATGTTTCAGAGATAATATGTGCTACTAGTTTTAAATCCGGCATCAATCAAGAAATGTATATTAAGTAACATTCATGTTCTGGAAGCAGCAGTCGCAAGGTATTTCTGGAGGAGCTATCTATGCGCAACGGTCCCCCAAACCATCTAGAACCGAAAAAACGACTCTCTAAAATTAATATTTCAATTTTTTAAATAGTGTTTAATAGATGTTTAACGAAATGTTTTATCAGCTCTTCTCGTTCTGAAGTTATATTATATTCTTTGGTTTCGAATGTCATCTTCATTTTTTTCAAATTTCCATTTCTCCGCAGATTCTATTACATCATGTCATCTGTTGAAATAACTTTATTTGTAGGATATTTCAGGAGTCCAAGGACTCCTAAACTCCCTCTTGATGGCTGTCGAGGGAGATTTATTAACGTGACTTTGTTAACGATGTGTTCTGGTGGTCTCCGCTTTATGTGCCCATGCCATCTTAATTGCCTCTCTTCGAGCTTGCTTTTTATGTCAGTAATACTCAGGCTACCACGAATGCGTGATTTTTTTATTTTATCTTTCAATAATAAACTCACTGACCACCTGAGCATTCGCATATTTGTCATCATCATCTCAAACGACATACATACACATTGGTAGGTAGGTATATGAACGGATTAAATTATTTATGCGGACGCAATTCCATATGTGAGTGTGTGTTTTTTTTACTCCACAGGGATCTTGTTATTATTATTATTATCATTAAACTAGGACATATTGGTGTTACTCAAATAAACGGTTTAATGCCGCAGGACGGTTACGTCATAAAAACAAACTAAATTATTAAATAAACACACAACCACAACTATTTACTTTATTTGTAAGATGTGTATATCAACCCATGTTGTTTATATGCATTGAAGATCAACTCAATCAACTCACCCACCGCTCCCAGTCCAGATATTTCTGGAATCAGAGCAGGTACTCCTACTTGAGTTCAGAGAAAGGAGTTACTCTCAACGTAAGTGGCGCAGTCTTGTCTTTAAATCACGAGTTCTCGGTTTCGATTCCAAGCCAGAGCAAAATGAAAAATGACCTTATTATTTATTTTAGAGGGATTAACTATGTAACAGTTTCGAAACATTTTGAATGAAAAATAACCTTTTAAAAATTGGCTTGGGTATGGGTGTTACATGGTTACATTATGTTTATGCATGTATGTCACGTTAGTACCCATAAAATAATGTACATTTATTACTTTGGGACTAACTCGATCTGAGTGAATCACCTATATACTTACTTACTTATGCAGCTATTCCTGTCCACTGCTGAACATAAGCCTCCCCCATACGTCTCCAGGCATCTCTGTCCTGGGCTTTTTGCAACCAGTCACCAGCGATTCTTCTAATGTCATCTGACCAACGTGTTGGAGGTCTTCCTCTACTCCTTTTATCTTCACGACGTCTCCACTCCGCCCTATATATTTTATGATATTTTATCTTAAACATGTGTAAGTAATAAACGTACAAATTATCCTCTCAATATCATTAAAAATATGATATCAGGATGAGTGATACGCCTCATCGCTGAATTGAACAATATTAATTATTATCACTTTTTTCTCATTATTTTTTGTAATATATTTTTGTACAAACTTTTAATGAAATTTCTTCACTTAACGTTAGCCTAATTATGAGAGCGAAAGCTCTTGAAAGCTGGCTTGTGATTAATAAAGTCACTGTGAAAGCACTAAATATAAGTAATTTTTATCGTAAAATACATATTTAATATATTTTCAAATACTTGTTAGCGTACACTCTAAACAGATTACAGAGCTTTATAAAGTACAAAATAATGATTTTCGCTCCCTAACTATGTATGTATGCCTGCATTTGACATGTTATTCATATTTGAAAAAGAGATTAAAAATTGTGTGTGTGTGTGTGTGTGTATGATTTTAATATCTACAAACATCATACAACATAATATTATAAAACTAGCTGATTGTGATTTCAAAATATAAAGAACAATAATAATTTCAAACACGTATTTTTATTATGTATTTCCTTTTCCCTTTACATATTTATTTATTTACTTATTCTAGTCCTATTTAGTCAAAAGATTAGGTTCTGTATTATAATATACCCTATTCCATAAACATGCACCGGATTATTTTATGAATAGCCATTTGAATTGCGTGCAACATGTATATTATTATTGTATGTTTGTAAAAAAATGTATGTTATACCTATTATAAATTTAATGTTTGATTATTAATATTATTCTCCCCTAATTTCCTTATTGGACTTAAGGGGTAGTTTTGAAAAAGTTTGATATCTTTTATATGTTATTTCTTTCTTTTTGCCCTTTTGTGATCCTCTTTGGACAAGAGTCACAAGAAATTAGAGCGATTCTGTGCTAATTGTGTCACCCTTTCCCACGATAGTTTCAACGCTCTGATTTTCATTGTCATTGGATGTTCTTCCATCCACAAGGTCTGCAGGATCTTCATTCACAATATTTTATTCCTTGTACAAAACTTGGTTTATGGTCAAAACTTGAAGTTTGCAAATTAGCACACTTCTAGGGGAGCAAAAACAAACTTGGGTTTAATTTTTTTTTAAATCTTATTTTCTTCAACAGATACAACAGCTTGAACAACGGAGAATACAATAATACAATTTGATATTTACATTGCCAATTGTATAAATATTTTAACAGCACAATATTAATAAAATAATTATAGAGATAGGAAGGGAAGGACGGAAGAAAGGTTTCGTTTAATGTTCAGTGTTTTAGGACATTAGTCTAAGTATATTGTAATTTTTCCATACCATGTAGTAATCAGAATGTGATCAAACGAAAATATATAATTACATGCTAGTTGTCCTATCCGTGCCTACGAAACATTTGACAATCAGGATGGGTAGCAAACTTCATCGTTGTTGAATTTTAGATTTTTTTTCGAACATCTGTCTTTTACAGGACACTCGTAAACTTACGAAAATAAGTGGGAGACCAAACTAAAATCAAATTATAACTAATAAATAAATTTATACATTAAAACATTCAAATTAATGTACATATCTCATATTGTTCATCGGCAATTTTTTTTATCTCGTCAGAATAATAGCTACTGCTATTTTTTTACAGCTTTAGAAGAGGCTAAAAGGTTGTAGGGTTACTCCAGAAAAGAATGTCTGCTAGCCAAAATCTAGCGCTCTTGAAAGAAATGTATAATACAATGCAAAAATATGAAAGAAAGTTCATCAAAAAATAATCGCATCCGTAATAAAAAAAATCAATAAAATAAAAAGCGAACCTTTCTTTCCATATTGGACATCTGGTGGCTACCCCACTGTGAATAATTTAATGGAATTCGTGCTGTGTACTTTCAGTAACATAAATACATGTTCAATAAATAATTATACAGTAATATGTATATAACATTATATTGCAGCGTGTATATGTAATACATAATGTGAAATGTAATTTATCATTCAAAGGCCCCCGGGTGCCTGGGGGTCACTTAGTAAGTCGAATGATGAGATTCTGTCAAAAACAGATGTGGTTCTCTGTGCATATTACATGCTATGTGTATATGATTTTAGGGGGCCTAAATCATTTTACGGAAATAATAAACCATGTCACGTGGTATAAAAAGAACCTCATGGGAACTATTATTTTTTAATATTATGATTGAAAGCCGTGCAGCACTCGGTAAAGAATTGGTCTCCCACCCTTTTCCGTAAGTTTTCGAGTATCCTGTAAAAGGTAGATATTCGAAACAAAACTACTACTACTACTATACTATCACGGCATATCCCACAAACCTGAATTTAAGATATAAAATGTCTTAATTTTTTCGAACACCTGCCTTTCGAAAAAATAAAGAAATAATATTCTTAAACTTAGTTCGTCGGTGGCCTGGAGGTAGAGTCTCGGCCTTATGAATATGAGGTCCGGGGTTCGATCCCAGGTGCCGGCAAACTCCCCTTTCACGACACAAGCTTTTAGCTTACTGTGAAAGGTGTATAAGGTTGTATTTGGGTTTATAACAAAAACCCAGATATATCTTTTTAAAAAAAAAAAAAAATTAGCAATGCTGAGGTTGGCCACCCATTCTGAAAGTCTTAATTTTTATTGGCGCGGATAGGATAGCTTGCATGATTATTACATGCTGATGATCTGCTAGCTACACGACTTATTGTAGCTAATAGTAGGATATACCGTGATGGTATTAATTATAGAAATCTTTTACTCTATGTGGAGGTTTACATTAAATTGAAAATTTTCGCGTTCTTAAATTACTTGAACAAAATTTACGCTACCAGATGATCATCAACTTTCTTTATAATATCTTGAATTTACAATCTCGACATTCGTAGGCCGAAGGAACGCAATGCTATTGGAAGAGGTATGTAGGTATATCAGGAATTTAATGGTAATTTTCTTCAGCATTCCTAATGAGGCAGACAAAAATACGTTCTCCAACGTCTCTTCATCCAAGTTACATATGCAGAATGGGGGGCCACGATATTAATCATGAATAAATGGCTATCGAGATAATATGTTAAGTATGTTAATTCTCGATATTTTTTTACTATAAATGTAATGCAAACAAACAGCTACTACAGATTATATAGTATTAACTTAAATATTACAAGGTTTACAAGCCAGTGAAATTTGTTAAATTATTTTACATCATATTATCAAAACCATGTTCCAACCCAAAAAAAACAACACAAAGAAATAATAATAAAATACACTCGATGAAATAATCCATACACCAATCGAGACAAAAGCAATGAAGGCAAAATATAAAAATATTCGCTCATGAAATGAGTACGGCATTGCAAGTATACACAAGCAATGACTGACGCCCTTTTTATGAATACTCGTTATTTACAGGACACTTGAAAACTTGGGTCGAGGAAAAAGATTGGGAGACCTATCTTTGTTGGGGGCTTTCCGGAGCAAAGGTTATTTATTTATTTATTTATTTAATACATTAAACGGCGTTTAAGCCTTTTTACATTGTACTACAAAGTATACTTGAACATATTACATTACAGTTATTCACATATAGACTAAAGAAGATAAAAACTGATTCATATAGGCTGATCATGTTTGGGTAAAATTTAATATAATAACTACTTCTATACATTTCATACGATATGTGTATGTTATGTTATTATATTATTATTGTTTCTATGTATTTTATGACGTATTTTAATATATAATCCAGCATTATCCCAATACAAGGAAATGTATTTAATAATATTATGTAATAATTCTGTGTGATATCATCCCGTAAATAATATTTGGCCATGCCAATATGGCCAATGTACGAAATATTATTTAACATATTTCAAAAAGTAATTATTATTCACGACAAATTTTGGACACGATCACGTGAAATGGATGAATATTCTTCTAGGAAATCAAATGAGTATCGAAAAATTATAAATTCTCCAAGCATTCAAAAATATATTTTTTTAAATTAATTAGTAGATTTAAAGAATTGGTCTCTTACTCTTTTCCGTAAGTTTTCGAGTGTGCTGATGAAGGCAGGTGTTCGTAAAAATAAAGAATTTTTCCATCTGATGATTTTTGCCACCCATCCTGAAAGTCTATTTTTTGTTGACACGAAGAGAACTGCTTTCATGTTTATTACATACAGCTGGTCTGCTGGCTAATCCAGTTATGAGATATGCTATAATGGCAAGTATACCTACCTAGTAGTAGTAGAAAAAAAAAATTTTATTGTTTAGATTTTTTTTTATACAAATCACATTTTTTCTCACTAGACAATTTCTCCAATAAGAGTCAAATATTTCAAAGTTGTGAACAGTTTGTTACATTTTTCTTTCAGAATAGGTTTTCGGACTTTGGCCATTGGCATATGCCAATTCTACAATATGAACAAAATAATTTTATTAGAATTACGATACCCTGCATAATGTAGTTGGCTGGCAATTGAGTAAAGCGCTTAGTATTTAATACATATATGCAGAATAGATATTATTATACCGGGTAAATATCGACTCTCCAGTTCCACAGCTCAACAAGTCGAAAATTCCCAAAATTTTGATTTAATTGGTAATAGATGTAATCAACTCCACACTATCAATTCCACAAACAAATAACTATAAAAAATACACGGTCCCCTTTATATATTAAATATTTATTAGTTTTTAAAAAATAAAATGCACTTCTTTTCTATTCCAAAAATAAATATTTTAATTTTTTAACTATTCAACAGAACAAAGACAACATAATGCCTGTAACAGTGCGATTATTATTCAGTATATTTCACTTTCTGTTGTATTTTTAAAGCATAATATAAATTAATATACCAAAATTACAAATTTTTTTTTTTTTCGAATGTCAAATATTTTATTGAGACAATAATAAACACATTAAAGATATACATACAATTAATACAATTTTTATAATATCTATCTATTTTACTCTCAAAATTGAGCAGGCTTCGTGCTTTGAGGGATTATAAGGTTTTCACTAATATTCAACAAATTCGACTAAACTTATATAAAATAGAATATATAAAATGAGTTACAATCCACTGGATTGGTCTGCAACGAGTTTTGACTTTCTTCTCCATTCCTCCCTATTCTCAGCCAGTCTTTTCAACTCTACGTATAAGCCACAACTCATGTCCCTCTTCAGTTGGTCCATATACGCATCTCTTGGTCGGCCTCTGCCATTTGTCCCCTCGGTCTTACCCTCCGCAATGGCGATGAGTAGTCCTGGGTGCCTGATGTTGTGGCCAATCCAGTTAGCTCGTTGTTGGCCGATTCTCTTAAGAAGTTGCCTTTTTTCGCCTACCCTGGTTAATACTTCTTCGTTTTCGATGTGTTCCGACCAATGGATCTTCAGCATGCGTCTGTAGCACCACATTTCAAAGGCCGCCAACCGTCCGCTTTCACTCTTGCTGATGGTCCACGTCTCGCAACCATAAAGCAGAATGCTCCATACAAAGGCTTTAGTAAGGTTCTTCCTTACGCTTAAATCAATATTTGGGGATTCCAATATCTTAGGTTTTTTGTTAAAAGCAATCCTTGCCTGGTTTATTCTGCTCACAATTTCCGATTTTTTTTTTTTTTTTTAAAAGACAATTCACACATACCGAGCTAGTCCCACACTAAGATATGAATCTTGTATTATGGGTACTAACACGACGATACACATATATACAATGCACTAAACACATATACATGTAACACCCAGACCCAGGACAATCTGAAAAAGGTCATTCTTCATTTTGCGCTGGCCGGGAATCGAACCCGGGACCTCGTGACTCAAAGGCAAAAGTGCGTTAGCCTCCGCGCCACACCGGTCGTCAATTTGGAGCGTCCATCTTGGTTTATTCTGCTGACTAATTTTATCAATATAGAAAATCACACACATTACACAATTTACCATTATATAAAATGAATAAATAAAAACAACAACATTTTTACCATCAACGACATAATCATTTCACCTCATATAGTTACCGGTACCTCTACGCCACTTTCTTACTGAATAACCTTCTTTATAATCAGTTTAAAATTACTTAATTCATCTGAATACTTATATTTATTCTCTTTTTTCAAGCCATTTTACCATCCCATCCCACCCCACATCCAAACCGTGTATTTTTTAAAGTTATTTGTTAATGGAATTGATAGAGTGGAGTTGGGAACTTTCACAAAAAAAAACTCAGAAAATAGTACAGAAAATTATAAAAATCATGGAAATTATTACCATTTGGAAAAGCAATTTTCGCACTTCGCCGCAAAAAGGTCCACTCGTGGCGGAGCACTGTGTGACGTCATCAGCTGCTACAAACAGTACTAAGAGTGAAATGTGTGCCAATACCTACAACATAGCGCCTAGCGACGTCACAACGAGCTAATTCAATAACAGAAAATATGAATTTTTAAAATGAAAATAATGAGTGAATAGTTTTATTTTATCGTTTCTTATTAGGATATTCGTGATTAGCGTATATTTATTAATATGAATTGATAACATTTATTCAGATTCCTCACACATGCATGTTCCCGAAATCAAAATTTTCAAAACTTTTGACATGTTGGGTTATGGAACTGAAGAGTCGATACTATAATAATATAATAGGCAGTGGTGTGTACACATAGCACATAGCAGCGCGCATTGCCAACATGGTAATTGCATTAGTCTGCCATAATTACCATAACATTGTAATGCTCTAATATGTAACAACAGAGAATAATAACACCCTGTATAGCGTATAGTATTATGGTAGGTATAACGGATACCATACAAACGAACTATAATGACATTATTATATTGGCTTCGGGTAATTCAGGACATCCTAGGTTTAATTTCCGATTGGTTTTATATTTTTTATAAATACTTATACTTTTATAAAATCTTACCTAGTTTGAGCATTAACATAACATAACATACATAGACAATTCACACAGATCGAGCTAGTCCCAAACTAAGATGAATCTTGTATTATGGGTGCTAACACGACGATACACACATATACAATGCACTAAACACACAGACATGTAACACCCAGACCCAGTACAATTTGAAAAAGGTCATTCTTCACTTTGCCCTGGCAGGGAATCGAACCCGGGACCTCGTAAATCAAAGGTAAGAGCGTTACCTCCGCGCCACACCGGCCGACAATTGATTTAATACATTGGTGAAGCAATACAATTTTTTTCATAAAGTATGTTTCATAATTAGTATTATGTTGTGTCACTCTATAATGACATTAAAATGGTAATTGTTCCTTCCTACTAATGCTGAGTATTGGATATCCATTTTATCTGACAAGCTATAAAAGGACCTTTACAATAAAAATAAACATTTATTTATTTTATTGACAGTGTTTAAGACATAGGTACAATGTCATAAAATCTACCTAACTTAGCATGAGCTCGTACCAAAGCAGACTGAGACAGTTTTTAACTTTATTTTGTCTCAGCGCTTTAACGTTACCTTAACATTGAATGGTCTTCAAGTCTGCAACATAAAAAATATTGTAAGAATTATAAAAAGGTGCACTTTTCATATATGAATCATCATATTTTCTGAACCAACAGTAAAAACTTTTATAAAAGCATCTTCAATGAGGGATTCAAATGAGTTATGAACTAACGCTTGTTTAAAAAACTTATTTATATGAAATTACTAGCTGACCCAGCAAATGTGGTTTTGCCATATACATTATTTATTTGCCATATACATTATATATCGACCGGAGTTGAAAATGATTGAATTACTAATATCGCTATTAAAAAATAACGGTTGATGGTAGAAAAAGGGAAAAATTAGGGCTGTATGTATTTTTTAATGCCTCACCATAAAAAAAAAAAAAATTAAAATTCGGGGTGGACCACCATTTAGGGGTATGAAAAATAGACGTTGGCCGATTTTCAGACCTTCACGATAAGCACACAAAATTTCATCAAAATTCTCGTTTCGGAGGAGTATGATAACACCGTGATACGAGAATTTTATATATTAGAATTAGATTTTGGTCGCAAAATTTGGTCAGCAAATGTCTGTTTCAATTTTATTTCCACAGTATTTCCAAATTGGTGACCAGATCCATTCCAGTGTACGTACGAAGCATTCTTCTGTGTAACATCTCCAACGCTTCTAAATTATTACAACAGTACTTGCCATATGTAATATAACTCATATTTCTAAAAATAACTTTAATGCCCAAATTATTTCAAAAGGTTTTCGTCCAACTAGGAAAGTTTCGCCCTCTCTCTGCAACGAAAAAAAAATAACTCATCTTTGGTACAAGCAGACAACTTTATATAGGTATGTACTCGTATTATATTATGTGGACTTGGGACGTTAATATTTTAAGCTGCCTCTGCGGTAGGAAGTTGCGATATTATTAGGGATGGGAGAAAATATCAGTCACTGTTCTATTACAATTTGTAAATTCTTTTCACGGTGATTTATAAATAAATAATAATCTGCTAATGTGTGGCATTTAACTAGTAGATATCAGGGAATCAAGTCACTCTAGTCCGTTTGATTACATTTTTCTATGTTATTCTTTAGTCAGATCCTTGAAGACTCCCACATCACGCCCGAATATTTCAGAAGTTGGGGTACTTCTATTTATTTACCCAAATGTTTTATTTATTTTCTTTATAACTCCCACATATGCGCTGCGCCGTCGCAAGCTTCTCTCTCTAGTACTAGACATAGACAAATTAATATTCTAGAAACGCAAACAAGAAAATTAATAATGAGTCCAATCGAACTTTATTTCCAAATGACCTATTTCATATATATCTGTCAAATCAGTCTCAGTACTTATTAAACTTGAAGGACATTCAGTCATTGCTTGACATTTATTATTTTTTATTTATTTCAAGAGTCCTTTTCTGACTTACTAAGGTAAATATGAGGGAGACCATAAACCTATAATGTTATTGAGAGAATCAGTAAATTTTTATTGTCTTGTTGTTAATATTGAAATCTGCTTTTTGAGAAAATTAATACTGCGTTAGTACTAATCTACGATGTAAGTCGATGGTGCTAGATACATCAGTTCCTCACATATTTTTACTTCTCATCTTATTATGATATTTTTTTTACGAAATTTATTAACAGAAGCTAGATGTCACTGTTCTTTTTAATCCCATCTGATTCGGACCATCGCTACTAATACTCCATACAATTATTGCAGTAGACACACACACGAAAATGTCTTTACAAAGCTGTCACAATTCGTTTCCCGGTTGGAACTTCCAAAAGACATTATATTTTGTACTAGTTTTTAACCCGGATTTGGACAATGATAACCATCAAATTGACATATTAAACACTGCAGGTGATATTATGTTCTATCGTAACTTTAATAATTTTCCTAAGAAAAAAAATATATTAAAAAAAAATGTATCAGAGTTCTTGTTATAAACCCAAATACAACCTTATACACCTTTCACAGTAAGCTAAAAGCTTGTGTCGTGAAAGGGGAGTTTGCCGGCTCCTGGGATCGAACCGCAAACCTCATGTTCATGAAGCCGAGACTCTACCTCCAGGCTACCGACAAACTGAAAAGAAATGGATATGATAAAAATAACAACAGGATCATATTATTATTTTACTGGAAAATATTTGTCATTTATTTTTTATATAGAGATATCAGTTTTTATTACAAGACATGGAATATTTACAAAAATATTTTTTATATGTGTATTTTTACACTTGTTTTATTATATTCAATATCTACTTACAGTAAAGTAAAATATTCATTTTTTAAGCATTGATTTGATGGTTGAAATCGCGCCTTTTGCGATAAACTCGCCATCTGTTTATTAACTGTATATAGAGTAAAAGTATGTATTATTCTTTTATTTTATTCCCCCCCCCCCTACTCACTAATCTCAAAAAGCACCGACGACAGAATCAAAACGACATTAATTTCTCAATAAAATACTTGGCAAAGAGTTGGTTTAGTTTACATAGCTCGGGGACTTTTAATTTTTATGTAAAATTACTTGTTATCAATGTACATTATACAATAAATATATAATTTTTAAAATTTTAAATTGTTTATAAGTAGGCAACTTTAATATATAAAAAAATATATGCTTTAGATTTTTTAGCACAATAAGTGTTTGTGCGAGATTCATTGATAATGATGACGGATGATTTCTACAGCGGCGTTTAATGGAGCATTCTTCTCAAGGCGCGGGAAGCTCTGTTGCAAGAGTGATGTCTTTAGTTTTCTTCTGAATATTGTTATGGTTATTTTTCCAAAGGTCCTCAAGGAGTCGATTTCTTCGACACTAAAAGCCCTTTAATACAAACAATACGTACTTATTAACTCTGTTGCATATTTGTGGATGTTATAGTTAAGCTCGGGGCGAAGAATGTCATAACGTGTAATTAAAGTTCTCGTGCATAAGATCCCGTGACGATATTGATAAATGGATAAACATAAATCATATAAATATATGTATTTACAAACAAATACAAATATTTATTTAGAAATTTCAGTATAGAGGATATTCTCCATTCTCCCTACTAACTTGTCGTCTATCGCAAGAGTTGCACGTTTTCCAGAAACTTCTACAACATTCTCTATTATTTTTCTTCTTCTCTCCCTGTCAACGTTTTCTTTCATTCCTTCTCTTCTTTCTTTCTTCTTTCACTTCTACATACTTTTCTCAGTTTTCTTCTTTCTTTGTACAATATTTCCCACAAAATATTCTGTTTTCATTTTTCAACTCCAATACACACGAGACAAAAATTCGTCTATTTTTGTACTACGTTCGTCTACTACTACTTTTTTTATTTAATTTTAATTTTTTTCTTTAAATCAATGGATAATACAATTAATGTACTTATAATGGTTTTTTTTAATTTACCGAATGATACATATAATATTGAATTGTATTTGTATTGAACTATTATTGGTTTTGTTTTTTTCACTGTAATGTATACATTTTTGGATAGTTTTTAAAATGAAACACAATAAATATTTTTTGCAAAAATAAATAAAGTCAATAGTGGAATAACTATATATATAGTCAATAGTGTTTCATTTTAAAAATTATTAATGTGAACTTCCACCAAGAACCGTCGGTCGATAAATTAAACATTTTTTGATGTTTAAAGACTGCATAATATTGTTAATTTATTTTACTTTATTTATTTATTTTTATTTATACACTTTAACACAGCAAAGCCTTTTACATGTTGAACAAAAAAATAATAACAATTAAAACAATTTGACAGACGAAGACATTAATTTACAGTTACAGTTAATTTATTTTGGACAGTAAAAGGAAAATGCCATTTACTGTCCAAAATAAATAAATAAGTATGTACAATTAATGATTTACTACATCGCCAATTATAGTAAGTATCCAATATTTGAACAATTTAACAGTACATGCTTCTATTTGATTTTAATATACGTACTTATATTAATTAACTTTTACCAAATTTTATTTAATAGATTATTTATATTATGTGTATTTATATTAATTTGTTTATATAGTTTTGTATTATGTATTATTATTTTTTGTCTTAGTTACTTCTGTCTTCTTTGAATTTACTTTTATGTACTTTTTATATCTGTTATATATTTTATACATTTTAAATGCTAACGCCGTATATTGAAATAAATAAATAGCTAAATAAAAATATTCTTATAATAATAATTGAATGAGGAAGGGAAGGAAGGCAGAAGGGAATACAGCTTAGTTTTATTTAAAATGGTTTATCACATAAAATTTTGTTATTAATGACCGAAGGTAAGGATTGAAAAAAAAACACAGTATATAATTAACTTCCAAGTGACATTATTAACTTCGCTTACTAGTATTCGGAGACTCTCGACTCCATCATCAGGCGATTCTGTTTACTACATAAGGAATTCAGATTATATGCTGATCACCTCTTTAGCTGAATTCTTTCATTTAAATTCATAACGAAATCTATCTATACCATCACGGTATATCTCACAAGTGGAGTAACCAATAGACTAGCTGCTAGCTGAAACTCGAAGGTAAAAAAAAATGAACTTAGTTTTCAATTTCCATAATATCTATTCTTAATCCTTTGTATTTAGTCTAAGCAAACAACTAGTACGTAGAAAATACGTAATTGTAAGCTAATTTTAAGTCTACATTGTAAAATGAAGAGTCGGTGGACATTAACGGTTGTATTTAATTTCAGGAAGGATTTTGTCAGAGGGAGTCCTTCAGGCGAACCTTGAGCCCTTCCTTAGAAAGAATTTGCTTGTAGAGTATGGATGACGTAGGAACTGATATTCCTGGAACATTCATGGCTGAGGGAAGGTGCAACCTTAATGTAGACTAGCTGCATGTAATGAAACATGTGTGTTGTCATTTCAGAATAGGTGGCACAATATATCGTCGAATTGAATATGGTTGATGTTTTATACGGAATGTTTTATAGCAATAAAAGAAACATAAACAATTTATTAATAATTTCCATTCAGTTGCCAGTCCTGATGTGTTGTGGTTTTTGGTTACCGTCTCTGTCACATGGTATGAATGTCTGGCTCAGACAGTGGCGTATACAGAGGACTGTCGCAACCAACTCACTATTATGACTGTGACGTGAAGACGACATTGCCGCTCTGGCTATTTCACACGATAAAAAATACACTAAAGGCCTGTTCAAACCGAATCAAATAATACATTTTTTTTAAAATTTATTTATGTATTCTTCTTAGGTCATCTTTGTCTTGGAAATAGTCAGGAAACAAACGATATTCTTTTCAGATAACTCTAATGGATGTTTAAATATATTTTATTTATTTATTCATTCTTTACTGTAGGTACATTGATTATCAAAAAATTCACAGTAAAATGCATTCAAATTTAATACAATCAATATACAGGAGGCAGTTCATCGCAATGGCACAATCTCTCCCAACTTACCTAAAATATATGCGAAAAAAAGTAATATAAGATATGCATTTCGTCATGGACTATTTGAATGTATAGTTGGCAATACACTAAAAATCACACCATTTTTCATATATTTTGTAATAACGTATTAGACTTGTTCCGTGGAGCAACCTGGCAAAGAATTCATATCCCACATTTTTTCGTAACTTTTCGAGTGCTCCGTAAAAGGCAGAAATTCAAAAAAAATTATTACATTTTACATCTTAAAGTCAAAATGTGGTTTACATACAATCCAACTCTTTGTCATTGCCATGTCATATTTTTTTATTGGCAGGGAGACGATAGTTTGCGTGTTTATTACAAGCAGTTAGTCTGCTTGCCACCCCACGTTTAGATGTGCCGTGTTGTAGGTACTTACTACCAACAAATAATTAAGACATTCAAGTTGGGTGGCATATCTCATCGCTGAATTTAGTTTGTAAAACGTCTTTTTTTCGAACCCTTGTCTTTTACAGGACACTCGAAAACTTACGAAAAGAGTAAGAGACCTATTCTTTACTGGATTCTCCATGACTTAGACATACCTAATCACATAAATATTTTTATTTATTTTTATGAAAGTATTTTTTTTTATTTCTAGGGGATAGAAAATAATAATATTCAGACATTCTGCATATATTATAAACCATGCATTTTTTTATTTAAACATTACCGGAATAAATAAATAATTTTTAATGATACTTTATTCAATGGAATGTTACAAAACGGGTTAATTATAAATGTAGATTAAAATTGTAACATTCATATTACAATTTTTGTTACAAATGTATATTAAATTCATTTTAATAATAATAGTAATGACTTAATTGAAATATTTGCATCAATTTTACATACATTTATTTTGGTTCATTTGCTACGGAATGCAGAATTGAATTCATTCGACCGTAAATTAAATAGTAATACTAGTAACCAGCTTTGGAGCTAGAGCGTTCTGTGTTGCTGGAACAAGCTGCCTCTGGGTCTGCGAGAGGAGGCGAATGGAAAGGGCTTCAGAAAGAAGCTAAAGACACATTTTATTTTTAGAACATCAGCCTTTTACAGAACACTCGAAAACTTACGGAGAAGAGTGGGAGACCAATTCTTTGCCGGGCCCTCCACGGAATGCTTTATTTATTTATTTACAGAAATATAAAAATTCAACTTACTACTACAAAAATCTTTTTATAAACATTACTTTATACTCGACTATACTATACCCTCAAATGGGGTAGGCAGAGAGAACGGGACACCAAATAGATCTATCTTTACACACGGCCACCCTTGAAAATTTGATCCACGTGATAAAGTCACGTGGTTCTCGGACGCCCGCGCTTCCTAACACCCTTTCTTTAAGACAAGTATATCCTCTTTGTCATTCTTACATTTCTCACCTCGTTCATTCGTTCAACACGTCCAAACCACCGTAACTTATTCAAGCGCATTCTGTCCATACAACACTCATCTTGCATCCGCTCAACAAAATACGTGATATTTTACAAATATGGACTTTTACAGGACACTCGAACACTAATAAAAAAAATTAACGAACTTAGTTTTATCATTTTGTCGTGGTGTGAACTGAGCTCAATATTCCCAAATGTAGAAATGTCATGTTCATGACAATAATATTTAATCTTTCTTTGGAAATACCACAGAACTCGCTGTTTTACTGGCAACACTACTACTAGGAGTAGGTACATTAAATACCATGTATAGCAGAGGTTCCCATACTTTTTTTTCTCATAGACCACTCTCAAAATTTTGCTGGTTCTGGTGGACCCCCTGCATTTCTACCCCCCTCCCCTGCACACATTTTCAAGATGGTATAGGAATTTGAAATATTTCCAAGACTCCTCGGTTTCCTTAAAAACATATTTACTCGAATCATTAAGTATCTGGTACTTTTACCGAATATCCGATGCTTAAACTATGGATTCGTGGACTTACGACGTGGCTTACGACTTGTGAACCCCCATTTTTTAGTCACGCCAACGTAAACCACCCCCGAGTCTCCCGTGGACCCCTGGGGGTCCACATGGACCACTTTGGGAATCACTGATGTACAGTAATATTTTCTTTTATATAATAGGTACCTATTCAGATCCTTTTTCTTCTTTAGTTCTTTCACCTATTAACGCTCTCCTCGGGAATATAGAGAAGAAACTAGCAAACCCCATTCGTACAGAAAAGTGATTCTTCGGTAATTAAGAATCAATTTTATTTTGCGCCTTTAGGGTTACAACTTAGCTTATTTTTATTTTATTTTATGGCAATATGGTACACAACAGATGAAAGACGTGATATAAAATATGTACAAATATGTTAGCAATAAACATATTCCTATAATCTTAGATCAAAACAATTCACACTTCAGCGATAACATAAAAAAAAACAAACAAAGAATATCTCGCACACATAATACAACCAATGCATAGACAATTAAATATGTATGACAATTCCTAAATGTATGTAAATACTTATCGAAAAAAGTTTAAAAATTAAGGAATACATTCCTAATAACTATACGCTCTTTAATATTTTTTATTTTATTCCGCTCTCAGAAATTTGACGTAGGTATTTAATTGCACAAATAGCTTTCAAGTCAGTTCGCTGTTGGTCGACCATTTATTTTTTCAGTCGCCCGTTTAAATATTAATACCTACTACTACTACTACTATCCCATCAATACAAATGTGGTAGCCAGCAGACCAACCGCATGTAATAAATATGCAAGCTGTCATCTCCGTGTTAACAAAATAAATTAAAGCAATCAGGATGGATGGCAAACCTCACCTCTGAATTTTAGATGTAAAATTGTTTTTATTTTTTCGAACACCTACCTTTCATAGAATACTCTAAAACTTACGGAAAATAGTGGGAAACCAATTCTTTGCCGGGAGTATGATATATCCCATTATTTAAATGATAATAATAATAAATGTACAGTAAAGTAAATGAGATGAGAGAACCGTTATGAAAAATCTCTTCTGTACGGAATTATAATAAAAAATTAAGTAGGCACTAGGCACACATGTGTATAAAATCTATAGGCAGAGATAGTCCCTACAAAATCCCATTAATCCAATTATTTTTATATTAATAATTTATGAGTTAATGTTACTATATGTAAGTATGTGTCCCGAGCAGGACATGAATGTGTGTCCTGTATTATTATTATTAGATACAGTAAATTTGACTGAAGACCGAATATTATGCGAGATCATGTGCCGAATAACCGAATATTCGGCAAAATAATGGTGAGAGCGTGCGGTACCTACTCCCGACCGCGCTTCTTCATGTAGGTATATCATAGACATAAATGTACTAGACTTGCAGGGCGGTGCATTTTTTGTGTTCCAACATTAATAATTAACAAGTTATTTCACTCCATATCAAATTAAATTAATTAATTAGATATTTGAGGAATAATAAAATTATGCATCTGCAGCTGACAATGAAATAGCAACAATCTACAAGCTATTAGTTCCTTCCAGTTTTAAATTCAAACTATTCGACAGAACACCGAATAATAGACAAAATATTCGGTATTACTGAGGTCTGCTAACATAGACTCCGTCAATAGACTTGTGGGACCGCGTAGGGGGGGTCTGGCTAACTATATTGACCGTGCCTTCTGTGTGGCTGGTCCGTTGCTGTGAAATAAATGATTCGCGGACTCTGGAGAGTGTGGAGGTGTTCAAGGCGAGGTTAAAAACCCTATTGTTCAGGAGGTGTTATGATTCTTAAATGGACCCTTGCGGTGGTTTTTCCACAAAACGGCGCATCTTAAATAAGTTGTCTAGTTATTATTATTATTATTATTCGGCCGAATAATAAAAATGTTGCCGAATAGACAGAATACCGAATAGTTGCCTAATATTCGTTGCATCTCTTATTATTATCAATAGTAATAGTAATAATAATAATGGAAGCAGAGGACTAGTGTGGCGCAGCGATGATGTTACATTATTATATTATTATGTAAAGGGGAACGTCTGATAATGGGAAGCATTGTAGTATTGAAACGTGTTCGTGATGGGAAGACCGCGAGATGAGAGAGGTGTTGTCATAAGAAAAGAATAATATTTATTAATTTTGAGAGAATTTTTCCACACCTAATTTGACAGTATTTTTCAAATCTACTATTCTCAACGTAGGTAAATAAAAAAATCTTTAAATTATTACTGCATTTTTATATACCTTCTAACAATTTATTGAATTTCGGATCTAGTATATTATATTTCACCCCTTTAATCAATTAATTTCTCACATTTTTTTATTGTTAAGCTTTATTTTCTACGCAAAGGTTAAATTATTTTATTAGATTATCATTAGATTTTTTTATAAGGTAATTTAAAATTAAGTGTAACAAGGTTAAGGCCGATACAATCAATTAAATTAATAAAAATTAACAAAATTATTTGCTTACTAAAAGATATTATGGATATAATAACTAATATGTTCACACTGTTTAGTTAATTTTAAATTTACATAATATAACTTCATACAGTGATTAATTGTAAAAATTACTTCGATGTAATATTTTATAACTTACATAAAATTGTCTTGTGAATTTTGTTGTATAATAATGATTTACAAAAGAAAGTGTCGTGTCAGTTGACGATTACATATAATAAATGCCCTCTGTTCTACAAAGCACAAAGCATTTCTTTACACTTCTCAAAAGCAACCACTCATGGATAATCTGAAGCTCCAAAATACGCCTGACAAAAACAATAAATAAATAAACTTTTTTTTTTAGTTTCTAAGTATAATGCACTGACGATGAACTAAGTCCGAAAGGCCTCTGCATATTTACAATAAATTCTGTGATAGAAAACGGTGTTAGCGTTTTTAAATTATTTTTATAATTTATATAAATAAACATTTTCTCATGAAAATACCTTGTCAATTGTAACCGATTCGTAAAATAAGGGACATCAGTAGTAGTAATACGGGATGGCTCCACGGGATGAGCGCTCTCTAAGTGGGGTGCCTGCGACTGTATAGACATATCTATAACATCATTGTCCTCACCTCATTATGTATTTTAAGCACGCACCGATGTTTTAACAGTACCACTTATAATATATTCTATAAGTAGGTACCTAAGCTATACACTATCTATTATACAAATACGTATCATCTATGGAGCGACACGTTTTGAAAAAGAGAAATCGTTTTTCATCTATTTAATTTTCTCTACTACATACAGTCCTGCCATTTTAATCTCTATCTATCTATAACATCATGATATGTATTCACTGTGTCAGTGTTTAGGTAGTAGAATTCCATAGTGAAATAAATAAAATAAATGTTTAATAATTCTACTATGCGACTTATTCTCGAGAGAGACGTCTTTCGTCTTGTTAGGATATTGTCAATCTCATTGGCGTCGTCCACACAGCTAGATTCGAACGTCAATCATCAAGCAAAAGTCTTAAATGTTTCGGCGAAAATTCGGAGCATTCTCCGAAGAAATATTCAAATGAATGCATGCGGTTACGTCTCATGTACGGTAACGAAGGACAGAGGTAAATGAGATTGACGTTCGGATCCAGCTGTGTGGACGCCGCCATTGACAATGTCCCAACTTGAAGCGATTGACAATGTCCTAATAAGACGAAAGACGTCTCTTTCCTGAATAAATCGAATAGTAAAATAAAAAATTTGTTCAATTTATTTCATTATGAAATTTTCACAAACAGGGTAACCAGTGGGTTCATTGCATGTAAAAAACATTAGATCTTAAAACAAAAAATAAGACTAAATTGAGCATTTATTATTTTCGGATAAAAATATGGTTTTGTGTTTTACTAGTTGCTCTATTGCAACAACATAGGTTTCGACATATTGTGATGTTATTTTCAAATGAGATTTAGTTTAAAAACGACATCGCATGTCGAAGCCTAGGTTACTGTAATAAAGTTTATCACATTTTTATTTGTAATTCATAGACATGGAGTTTTACAAAATGTTAATAAATACAGATCTATAGAGTTTAATTTTAATAAGCGGGTTAGTTGGAAGACATCGCGTTTTAGCGATAAACTTGCCCTCTGTACACTGAATTGTACGAGTAACTGATGTTTTTATGATACTTTATTTTAATTTGTAATATTGTAACCAATGTAGAGTGAAGAATAAAATATATAAATAAAATGCTATGAATTGAAACTATGTGCTTTAGGAACATCCTAATCAAATGAAAACAATAAAAATATGTACCTACTCATCACGATATTTTTAAGTTCTATACATAAAACTATAAATAAAATTTATAGGTACATGTGGCGAGGACGAGCTTTATCACAAAAAGCAAAAAGCTTACAATAAACTTGGATACTAATATCACGACTTTTTTGACAGCAGGGGGTAGCATTTAATTTAATCCATATCAAAAATTTAATAACATCCATATTCCATAGAATTCATTCGTTCATTATAAATTCAGTCATGCTACATACTTTTGAAAGGCACTACCGATAATTCTGACATTCAGAATGGGAAAACGAGGGGGACCTGTTATAAAATTAAAACCTCGTATAAATATTTAAGTTCGTTCGCTTACATGTTTGTTTGTTTGTATTATATACCCCTTATACTAGTTTTGTAAGAGATAATACAAAATTGTTGAAATACTTAACTATTTGTCGGATGTTTCAGGAGTCCAAGGACTCCTATTTATCCGTTTAGATGACAATTTTTTGAAATATATTTTTTACTCTCTAAGTGTAGTACCACTATGCCAGTGATAATATAATGTATTATCATCATTTCGGTCTTTAATGCTGCTATCGGGAGCACAGGACAGAAACCAGCTTCAGAGCGTCTCTTCGCCAATTAATTCACCTCTTTTCACAACATTCCTACCACTCTGATGTCGTTGTTAAAGGGACGATGTATTTTGAAGGTGAAACGTCCGTGCCGTCTATATAGGGTCAGAATGCAAAATGCATTAAAAAATCATTCACTCTTTGACTATTATCTTGGAAGCACAGAATTCAAACTAACCTCTTCCATTTCCTCTTCACATACGACATTCGTAATGCTCTTTCTTTTTCTCAATCAAAAATTTCTTTCCACATAGAATAACTAATAAATATTTTACATTAAATATTGATACAAGTGACCATATCATAGCACATTTGTTTATATTCCGCCAGTTCAAGTAGAAATGGAAAAAAGAGAATGCCATTTACTCAAAACATTTAAGATACCTACTTCTGTACATGAATTTATTTGTATGACAATTCTATTTTTTGCTCAAAATATAAGTATAAATTTTATGATTATCAACTTTCTGAGCAATGCCAGGTTTATAATTTAGTAACAATAATATAATAATGGGAACCATTTAAATCAAAACCATACAACACTCGAATAAATTGCTACCCCTTTTATAGATTCCGGGACCCCTCGCTTGTCCACATCGCGCCCCATGGCTACAAACCTAATTTGTGCAATAACTAAAAACTGCTGGAGGAGATATGCACTAGTAGAAGTAGTAGTAGTAATTAAGATCATTTTGAAGGGTGGTAATGGAAATAAATACATTTTATTTTATTAAAAATATACTATTTATTACTCTTTTTTCAATACTCTTCTTTTTTTTCTCTGGTGTTCGATGTTTTTAATGTGATATGTTCGTGTAACAAACTGTGATTCTTTTGAATGTTATTTTTGAATTGTTTTTTTAACCATTAGACCAAAACTTATGTATTTTAACTCATCTCTAATTTTTGTAATTTTTCATGCTGAAATTTTTTATATCAATTTTTATTATCAACTTATGAAATTTAACTAACTGACTTTTAACCAATATTTGACATTTTTATGCCATTTTGATTCGTTTTTTTAATATCTAGACCAAATTTTTTTTGACAATTTTGTACTTTAAATTTAACCTGATAATGTTACACTGTTTATTAAACTCTCGTTTTTGTTTGTTTCTTTTTTTAAAGTGATTGTACCTTTGTACACATGACGTATAGTAAGTATACAGGGGTTTAACATGTAAAAGGCTTTGGCCGTGAATATATGTAAATAAAAATAGAAAAAAAAAAAAAAAATAATTGCTTCTTTATTTCTTAAACCATAATTGACGATTTTCTTTGGACAATTTTTTTTATTTTTAGATATAAAAATATTTTAATTATTATTAGTATACGAGTATCAGACCCATTTATTATAGTTTTTTGTTTGTCTCATCATTAATAATCATTTTAAATTTAAATTATTTTTTTGTTCCTACATATTAAGTTTTAATCCAAAATATATATAATTAAATCTTTTTTCATCAATTTATTTGCATGAAACTGTAAGTGTAAATTAATGTCTTTTTCTGTCAAATTGTCATAATTGTTACTATTTTTTTGTTCAACATGTAAAAGGCTTTGCCGTGTCAAAATAAATAAATAAATAAAATAAATATTTAAAAAAAAAATCCATCGTGTAGTCCCCGGTAAATAAAAGATCTCCCACTCTTTTCTGTAAATTTTCGAATGTCCTGTAAAAGGAAAGTAAGTATTCGCAAAATTACACTATAGGTAATACATTTATCATTTTGAATTCGGCAATTTCTGTATGTCTTATATTTTAATAACACGAAAAGTTCAACTTGCATGTTTATTGCACGTAGTTAGTCCGCTGTCTACCCCACTTGAGGGAAATTCAGCAATCATGGTGTTTTATTCACACCTGCCTATTGTATGACACTCTAAAATTTACAGATTTTACAATGGGAATCTGCCTATTACATTTTACATATTTTGCGTTCTATGGAGCGCCGGGTAAAGATTGGTCTCCCACTCTCTTTCTTAATTTTTTATGTTCTGTAAAAGGTAGGTGGGATAAAGATATTTTACATCTTAAAATCAGCAATGATTTTTGCCACCTAACATGAATGTCTAATTTTTTTGTTAGCACGGAGAGGACAGCTTGAAGTTTTATAGCATGAAGATGATCTGCTGGCTACCCCCTTGTACGATATGATGTGATAGTAGGTATAGTATTATTTTGAAGACTCCACAAATGATTGGAATTTCTTTTTAAATATTTCGGTTTTTACTAATTTGGTGCACCCGACAGACCCTCTGAAAAATTATTAAAAAAACTAAATCATCTATGCAACAGAGCTGTATATAAAAAGTATTAGATTAATTTATGTAATTTTGAAATATACATTCGATGGTTTTGAGTAAAGAGGGTTGCTTTTGCTTCCTACCCCTATTTTTAAAACTAATTGGTTCAATAATCCTCTTTCAACCTTGCAACACGTTCAGCCACATTCAATGAGCTTTATCCATCAAATCTCCCCTTCGAAACTCCCATTCATTTCTACCTCTCATCCTGTTTTGTCTAGCGTTTCCTAGGATACTGGACAAGACTCTTTTTGTTTTGACAATCCTGGATAAAATTGGATTTTGAGGACATTGACCTATATTGTGCGGACTAGAAATGCAATGGAAAAATTTCTAATGCGACCAAATAAATTTTGCAACCAAACTCATAATTGTTTATTTATTTATTTAACAAGCACAAAACAGACAATAATAACATATATAAGGTATAGAAAAAAGGTAAATCTTACAAAGATCAGCTGTCATCCAATTAATTTAAAAGATTAGGTAGGTAACAAACATTCCGGTCATCTTAACATGCCTATATATTATAGGTTGTCTCGCTCGCTCACTCAGTCATCACACTAGCACAACACACAAGTCAATAATGAGAAGAAAAAAAAATAAGTAATTAATTACAATCAAACAAAATAGTTGCAAGGCTTTGCAAGACATAGAATTTTTATTGTTGAGGTCCCTTTATTGCTTTGTCAGGTATACAGGATGTGCAATACTTAATTATTTTAAATATGTAGGTAAGAAATCATAAACACCTTATGGTTATGGAGTAAAACAGCATATTAATGTGATTATTATCACTTTTGGAACATGTTTTCTGAGAAAATTAGTAGTAACGCGTAGCTAGTCTATACCGCATAGGTCAATGATTGAGGGCTGAATTTTGTAAAAGTTTTTAATAAACATTAATGCATCCAAAAATACCCCCAAGGAGAACATGGAGTAAGATTATATCAAGATTATTTTAAATTTGGAACTCATGTTGATTCAACCAATGATATCTTAGATATGATTCTTTTTGTGTAAGAAACTTGACAAAAACGAACTAAGAAACCTAAAATACAAACCCTCATGTCTCGTCCCCCCTTTTTGGTATTCTTTACCGAATCATTTTGATTTCAGTCTATACAATGACTTCTCTTCTTGTAGTAAATATTCAAGCTGTCCTCTCCATGCCAACATAAAATATACATTACAAAAACACAAAATAATATAACGGGTGAGTTTGTCGCAGAAGCGCGATAACTTCCAACTAACCAATCAAGTAAATAACAAAAATAATACAATTAGAGTAAGAGGAATAGACGTGTCTATTGTCTTACTTCTGTGAGAGGGCTTGTGGTGTTG
The DNA here is from genome assembly GCA_947579605.1 of Athripsodes cinereus. NCBI lineage: Eukaryota > Metazoa > Arthropoda > Insecta > Trichoptera > Leptoceridae > Athripsodes > Athripsodes cinereus. The sequence continues at coordinate 3,766,254 of OX388321.1, forward strand.
TTGTATCGGTTGCGTGGAATCGCCTACCGGTGCCATTGAGAGATAATCAGACAGTCACCAGATTCAGGAGCAATTTGAAAACTGCACTCTTCACCAGCGCCTTTGTGACAGTCTAGGGACTGTTAAACGGCGCCAAAACAAAATCATCCAGAATCATCATCATAGGTCTCATATTATAACATTTTTAAAATATTGAGTAATAGTTACTTTGTACTACAACTAGTGTTGTGGAATTCTCAAGAAATAATTTTTCGAGAAATTTCTCGGTAAATTTCTTGAAGTTTTTCGGAGAATTTTTTTTTATTTTTTATTTATCAGTATAATAATAATAAATACTTTATTCAATCAATCAATAACAATGTACAAATGTTGAGACAATTTATCACCAATATGGCTACAATTATTATGGAAACAAAAAAATGTTAGGTACATACATATAAAAAAGTGCTAATAACTGATGAAAAATCTTGATGTTTGACACCCCACATGCCCATATTTAAGTAAAAAAATTGCAGGTACGTACATGGAAAAAAGTGTTAATAATCTCTGATTTGGGTCTTAATCAGCCCCATAATTTTTGGATCAATCAGGTTGGCTGCGAAGTGTACTGGGCGAAAGGTCATAATACCACTAAGAAAAATTTCTCTTCCATCAGAGGAGAAATTCTCGGAGAAATTTCTTTGGAGAATTTTCTCTTCTCACATCATTAACTACAACGCATAAATTAAAAAAAAATCACTACCGGTTTCAACGCTAAGTTGCGTCATTGACTAAATAATATTTTAGAAATGTTTCGTGATTACCAAATTGTTAGTGCCAATAAAATACTCATATTATAACCCTTTTAGAATAACTACAAAATTGTATTTTGTTTCACATCCTCAAAATTGGACAAAGCTCTTTCTTTCAGGGATACAAGTCGCAGGTTGCTTAGTTATGATTTTGACACAATATTATTATTATTGTAACTCTATCTTAATTGAAATAAATGCTTTCTATGTTCCCTAGCTGCACCGCACCGCCTTTATCTCCAACATCAATGTTATTAATTTCAATGCATCTGTTGTTTATTTAGCTGTTGTGTAACACAGGGCAACCATTGTCTGGTACACAAGAGATGCTAATTTTTGATAATAATAGTAATAACAACCAGTTTTTTGTTAGTGAAAATTTTACTGAGACAATTATACCGTCGCGTCGACTTTAAAGTCTTTTGAACATAGTTGAGTCTTAAGTTACAAATTTTTTTTTTTTTTCATTTATGAGGGAATCCAGCAAATTCGGCTAATTTGTGCCATAACAACTTGTATATAATAAACATGATTATAAACAAACATTGAGCAAAATATATTTTTAAACGAAATATTAAAGAAATTCATATAATAACATGGAAATAATTAAGTATGTTTAATATTTTTAATACAATGTCCTTCTATTACATAAGTAAGTAAGCGACATTCAATGGATCACATACATCCTCGAAGCAGAAATAGACCGTTTCCTGGACCTGGATTGAACAGCTAAATAACACATTGGCCAACGTCTCTATGTCCAGTTTACGCTCACAATTTGCCTTCCTAAGGTGTTATGCATGAGGGACTGAGGGTTTACCTGCCTTAGTACAGGAGTGGAAGACCCATTTTTAACGGGAACTCTACGGGATGAACATCTCCATATAGACATAGTCAAAACATGACCTAAAAAGTGCTATATTGTGAATCTATTGTCTGTAACTCTCAACAAACTAATACATTTTCAGCTTCTTTATGAAACCCTCTCTTTTTCGCAGATTCGGAGGCAGTTTGTTCCAACATCTGAAATCTGCTACATCAAATTTATTTTTCAAATGCTCATAAATTCATGCATTTTTCAACATTGGTGTTTTAGCGTGCATTTAGACGCTCGAAGAATTGCACTCGAAATGCATGTTTTGAAAAAATAAAGACATCTTAAATTCAGCTATGAGGTACGGCACTCATCCTGAATGTCTTAAATTTTTGTTGGCACGGAGAGGACAGCTTCCATGTTTATTACATACAGCTGCTCTGCTGGCTACCCCACTTATGGAATATGAAATGATGGTATAGTAGTAATAGTAGTAAAAATTGCATAATAGAGCAGGATTTCATTCTTCCCCTGGACACCTCGTGGGATTAATATTTCCCTTGCACATTAAATTTTTAGGATACTGTTAGTAGAATAGCAACAAACCTAGGATAAAAATAAAATCCTCGGCGAAAACCTTTGATCCCCATTCTTATTATTAATGGAGAATGACAGCTAAGCATCGCTAAGCCCTGAGGATGTAGGGTGCAGATCTAACGAAACGTTCATCCCTTTAAATCTAATAATATACCTAATGTATAATGAAACAGGTAAAATGTAATGAATACGTTATGCATATCACGTTTCACTTCAATCACCCCACAAAAATAGCCTAAGGGAGCAATGCAAACTAATAATAATAGTTAATTCTTAGTAACAATGTTGATTCCATTCTACAAGGGTCCAGGATTAAATGATATGCCTCACGCTATCGTTTGCGTTTGTATCTTTCTGTCTGCCCCACTATTTAAGATAATACGAAATTCACATATTCTTTCTGTTTTGGAGAGCACCCGGCAAAGAATTGGTCTACCACTCTTTTTCGTAAGTTTTGTAAGAGTGTTATTTAAATGGCAGGTGTTCAAAAGACAATGGACGTAGAAGTAGGACCCAGAAGACCAGGCAAACCAGTGACCACCTGGATGTCCACAATTGCCAGGGACCTTTTTTTTTTTTTGAGGGGAAATCCTAGTCATGGACACCCGACCTTTCTGGCCAGTAGGCCTAGTCAAAACACATTTAAGCGTTACGTTTTCGTTCAAACGTGGACGACGTTGCGAGAACGTGTCAATTTCCGTAGCTAATTGTGTATTTTAGCTACGAAAATTGAAGCGTTCTCGCAACCTCGTCTTGTTTGAACGAAAACGAAACGAAAACGTAACGCTTAAATGTGTTTTGACTAGGCCCACAGGTAGTGCCGGACTCCAACCGGCTAAAACCCCTCATCTTCTACCACGTCTCGGTTCCTGCCTTTCGGCCTGAAGTAGGCAAAGTTGTGCTCGGAAAACGCAGAGAACCGCAAGAAGTTGAGGACTAGAAGAGCCGACCCCAAGTAAATGGGATAAAAGCGAGGGCGAAGAAGAAGATTTAAAAAGCAAGTGTTCAAAAAAATAAAGACATTTTACATCTCAAATTCAGCCATGAGGTTTGCTATACATCCTGAATGTCATGATTTCTTTTGGACACGCAGAGTAGGTACAGCTTGCGTATTTGATACATGCAGCTGATCTGCTAGCTACCCCACTTGTGGGATATGTCGTGATGGTGTAGTGGTTTCTTCTTCTTCCAAGCCGGTCTCTCAATGCTGAGGATCGTGACCACCATGACCCCAACCAAGTGACAAGCTCCTCCACCGTACCCTGTCTTCCGCCTGCCTAAACGCCTCACACATTGTACCCCCTGCAGCATCTCTCACATGATCTGACCATCTTGTTGGTATTCGGCCCCTACTTCATCTTCCTTTGACTCCACTAGACAAAATATTTTTTTCCAGATTGTCGGGCTCACGTGTTATACGTCTTAGTGGCTTAGACAGAGTTAAATGAGGCATAGAGGCCTTATGGACCGTGAGGTACCTACAATTTGAACTCCACTCTATATCGAAATCTCTGCCAATGTAGATTTATTTATTTATTTATTTATTTATTAACAATTCACGGCGCTAGCCTTTTACATGTTGTTATACATTTACATACATAGTTCATATGATGTATATACAAGTGTAGAATATTAAGACACAACAATCATAATAAAAAATAAAAAAAAAACACAAAAAAATAACAACACAACTATCAGTATCACAGCATAAGTTATGAATGGAAAAAAAAGTCAGTGGATCACAAGTCAATTCGATAGTAGGTAATATTGTCAAATTTTCAATAAAAGAGTATTTATGAGATTATTTCAAACAAAAATAAATGGGACGTCAAGTAGCACACAGTCTTTAAAAATGGATGTTGTAGAATTAATAATATTCAGTGTCAATAGAAGCTGAGAAAAGTCAAATTATTGAAAAATGTCAAAACAAAAACAAATATTTAGTGTGGTCAATTTAGGTGTCAGATCCTTAATTAGTGGTGTGATGTGGCAGAGCTTGTTCTCTATGTGTTTGTTTAATGTCAGGAATGGGACGTTCTGTATATTTATATATGTTACAATTTATGTTAGTCCACCGACTACCCTATTTATGACAGAAATCATAATGGAATATAAAGATGGACATTGTTTCACAATTTCCTACAAACTTTTTAGTTACACCTTGGTTCAAGAATAATAGAATCGACATACATTGTATGTCTCTTGCTTACGTAATCGTATTCCGATCAGTAAGTTTAGTGATACAGCCTGAAGCTAAACACGTCCATGCAATTCAGTCCCTTGGGAAATTAATAACCGTCCTCTCTGCCTCGCCTTCCAAGGATTTAATAATAATAACATTACATAAATAGATACCATAAAAGTTCTAGAAATAACATCTCTAGATCACGATTGTGCTCAATGGAATAAACAACGAATACATTGTATTTAGAAATATAAAATAACTTAATACTACATAATTTCAAAATATTTTTTCAACCTAAGATGCATAGATAATTCACACAGATCGAGCTAGTCCCAAACTAAGATATGAATCTTGTATTATGGATACTAACGCAATGACACACATAAATTAATATGCAATGCATTAAACACATAATATACATGTAACACCGATACCCAGGACAATAATTTGAAAAAGTTCATTCTTCATTTTGCCCTGGCCGGGAATCGAACCCTGTACTTCGTGACTCAAAGGCAAGAGCGTCATCTCTGCGCCCCACCGGCCGTCATTTATTTATTTAATGAATGTATAGAAACGAAGGGAAAATCTACAAAAAATAGTTGACATACGGATCTTATTATCTTCTACAACACAAACATGTCGATATAAAAATTAGGTAAATAATTGTAAATTTTAATTTACAATAAAAAAAATCCTACATTTGCCTCCCACTCTTTTCCGTAAGTTTTCGAGTTACCTGTAAAAGGCAGGTGTTCGAAAAAATTTAGACATTTCACATATGAAATACAGCGGTGAGGTTTGCCACTCATCCTGAATGTCATGATTTAGGTAAATTGGAATGGAGAGGGCAGCTTGCATGTTTATTATATGCAGCTGGTCTGCTGGCTACCCATCTTGTGGGATATGTCGTGATGGTGTAGTATATTATAGTATATTTTTTTTTTATTTTCTGTCCGCAAGTTCTCAAACTTACTATAACGAAGCAGGAAAAGTTAAATCATAAAAATATTTTTAACGGTGTGGTGTGGTGATTTTAATTAAAAGTAATTTTCTGTCGTTTCGAATTTCATTTTTCTTCTTTATCCTCTCTAATTCCTTCATATTATTTCCTTCATTTTATTTTTCTTACCATAAAAATACAGGGTGCTCGTTATAAAAAGTTCCCCTATTGTATAAACTTTTTTATGAAACGATTATCTTTCATTCACATGTATTCTGTGTCGATTTGTTGCAAAAGAGAGTCTTCCAAAATACCTAGAACCGTGACGATTATGCTTCGAATGGTTTTGTTTTATCCGATAATTTAGAGAAAGCGATTATCAGAATACGTGCGATTGAAAAGAATGAATAAAATGTGCAATTTTTACATACAAAGCAAACTGCATTAACCACAACATCAGGTACCCAGCCCTGAGGCCTGAGTCAACAACACACTTTCGTCTCACGTTCCCGCTCCGTTAGCGTTCGGGTGCAGACGATGTTGCAAGCAAGTGTCAATTTCGTTGCTAAGATACACAATAGTTACGAAAATTAACACTTTGGCGCACCATCGTCTGCACCCGAACGCTAGCGGAGCGGGAACGTGAGACGAAAGTGTGTTGTTGACTCAGGCCTCTGCTCAAGGCAGAAATGATAGATGCTGACCAAGAGACACCTATATCCTCTAAAGTGGTATGGCCGTACGGGTACGGCGAGGAGAATCAGTGCAAATATGAATATGGACGTACAGGTACGTCTGTCAATATTACGACACGTATATCATTTTTTATGGAATAATCAGTATGATATTTATATACTCGTAATGTGATACTTAAAAAAAATCTAATGGTGAAAAAAAAACTCACTCCATTATGACCGAACAAAATCTCACTCAAACATACACTCGAACAAAATCTCACTCCATTACAGGTTAAGGATCAAGTGAAGAAGACATGAACTGTGGCACACACATAGAATTAAAGGTACTAGCAGAAAATAGGGAGGAATGGAGAAGAAAATTCAGGCTCATTGCAGAACAATCCAATGGATTATAACCCACTATAATATACCTTAGAATTAAAGGTACTAGCTGTAAATAGGGAATAATGGAGAAGAAAATCCTCCTTCGCAGACCATTCCAATGGATTGTAATCCACTGTATACCTTTACCAATTAATGCGGTAAGCGAAACACTTTAGAACCCATAAAGTTTTCGAATGCCCCATTGGAAGGTTTTTTTTTTTTTTTTTTTTTTTTTTTCTTTTTTTTGTGGGCGTTCCACCCAACAGAGGGTGATTTTGCCCATGTTAGATCTCATATCAGTCAATCATTATTATAATTTCAATAAGGTCACAAGATGATATTGTAAGTTTTAATGTATTTTGCAATCTGCCTATTGACATCGTTAGACCCGAGGGAGAGTAGGTGGCAAACATCAAAGGGGCGATTCACGTCTCTTATATGGTCGTATAAGCTTATGTCAGCACGAATTGGGCAGTTAAAGAGTGCATGGTCAATCATCTCATCGTCCTGGCCACACTCGCAGAGAGAGCTCTCTACGAGCCCCAGTCTATGAAGATGGGTAGCGATCACACAATGTCCCAATCTCATCCTTGAAAGTACAGAGATTTCCATTTTGTTAAGCCTTCCGCTTGAGTACCACGGGGCACTCGGAATTTCGGGTTGGATCGTGCGATAGTACTTACCTTTAAGTTTGCTCGTCTCTGACCAATCTTCACGCCACGCAGTGAGAGCTCTTTCGCGGAACTGTTTGCCCAAGTCAGCGATTAACGGTTCGTGTATGCTTGAAGTCACTCCATTATTTATGGCGGACTTTGCCAGCTCGTCAGCGACCTCATTTCCCCCAATGGCGCGATGGGACGGGATCCAAGCCAGCAATACAGTTTTCGATGCGAAATGGAGGTCGAAAAGATATTTCTTTACCCTACATATAATAGAATTGTGTATTAACGACTTCGGGAGTCCCAAAACTGCGTCAAGAACGCTGCGGGAGTCCACAAATATAACTATTTTGTTCAAATTCAAATCAACAACTGTTTTCAATGCTTCAGCAAGCGCTACAGTCTCAGCTGTGAAAATGGAACAGGGATTCGGGATTTTGAATTGAAGTTGCACTTGTAACTTTGGGATGTAGACCGATGCACCGAAGCTGTTAGACTGTGGAAGCTTGGATCCGTCTGTGTAAATTTGTGTATACGTTGGAAAACGATCAACCATTCGGCGGAAATCACTTTGGCAAACACTCAGACTGAGATGAGACTTGAAAAAACTAAATCCATCCAGTATGACTTCTGGGATGTGTACCAAAGCTGGAAATGGAGTGGAAAAATATGGTAGAACATTTCTCTTGGGTAAGGAAACCATTTCTTCCGAGAGAGATTCTAAGCTTTTGATAAGTAGAGGTTTTGGAATTTCTCTCACGCTGTCACACAACCTGTTTCCTAATGTTGTGATTGATTGCATGAGAGGATGATTAAGCAGATATATTCTTTTTGCAAGGAAATTGTCCGACAAAAACTGTCTTCTTATTTTCAAGGGCATTTCTCCCGCTTCTACTTGAAGAGCATTTACAGGGGAGGTGGACATGGCTCCCAGCACCATGCGCAGGCACCTGTGTTGTATGCGGTCTAGTTTTAATTGAAGATACTTGGGCAAGGGGTCCATCAAAAAGCTACCATAATCAAGCAGACTGCGTATTAGTGCGTTGTACAGTAGTTTGACTGTAGTTGGGTGACATCCCCACCATACTCGACATACAGCCCTCAGAGGATTAATATTTCTTTCACATGTAGAGACGATATGTTCTATGTGATGACGCCAAGACAATTTTCTGTCTAGAATCATCCCCAGGAATCTTACTTGTTCGACACATGGTATGGGGTTATTTTCTAATTTGAGATTTGCTGTTGGGGTCTTATGTGATTTCGTAAAAACCATTGTGTGACTTTTTTGGGGAGAGATAGAGAGACCCAACGAAGTGAGCCAGAAATTCAGAGAGTTTATGCTTGATGACATAGCGTCGATAGATTTTGAGAGGAGTTTATTGGATGAATATAGAACTATATCATCCGCATACTGTAGTAGTTTACAATCTCTGCCAATATTTGAGTTAATTTTTGAGAGATAGACGTTGAAAAGCAGCGGGCTCAAGACAGAGCCCTGGAGAAGCCCTCTATAGACTTTTCTGTAGACTAGTCTATCAGTAGTTTTGAAAACCATGGTGCGCTGCGAGAAGATGCCAAAAAGAAGTTTTAAAATAAGGCTAGGAATACCCAAGTCTTGCAGAATCGTCATTAATAGATCAATGCGCACATTATCGTAAGCTGATTCAATATCCAAAAATGATGCAACCGTATATTCCTTGTTAATAAGAGCCGCTCTTACGTCTGAGGTTAAAATACTTAGGTTATCTAAACAAGAGCGGGCTTTTCGAAACCCGAATTGGGAACTTGACAGAAGATCACCATTTTCCAAATACCACTCAACACGTTTTTTTAACATATGCTCCAAAATTTTCAAAGAGCAGGACGATAGGGCAATAGGTCTATATGAAGATCCAAGTGAGGGGTCTCGTCCAGGTTTCAGGATGGGGATAATTAAAGATTTTCGCCAAGCCTCTGGCACAAGCCCACCTGATAAGCAGTCATTGTAGAACTGTAGAAGGAGTTTTAAAAAATTATTCGGGAGATGTTTAAACACACTGTATGGTATGTTATCCAACCCCGGAGAGGAATTCTTCAGAATCTTTATAGTGCCAAGTAGTTCCTCGACAGAGAAAGGGGAATCAAGAAAACCTGGAGTAGTTTTCTTCTGAGAGGAAACCCAGCTTATTTCTGTTTCATTAGGTACATGTGGGGGGGCGAGTTTATTTATGAAAGCATCAATATAACCTTCGTCTTGTATATGAGATTTAGGAGGTAGATAGGAAGAACGAAACCTGCGTATGGAGTTCCATACGATTGAAGGATGAGTGTTGGGAGAAAGACTATTACAGAAATCTGTCCATCCTTTCTTCTTTTTCTTTCTTAAGAGCCTGCGCGTTTCTGCCTGAATTTGTTTTGTTAGTATATAATTTTCGGTTGTTACATCCTTCCTAAATATTTTGATTGCCTCTTTTCTTTTTTTAATACTTTGGGTACATTCGCTGTCCCACCACGGAGGAGATATGGGATTTTTTTTGCACAACTTGTGATTCGGCACAGAGGGTTCAGATGAGTCCTCTATGATTGAGAGAATTCTCTCATATTTTGTTTCTATGTCAACAGGGGAATTAGAAGGTTTGACACTTGATGTTGTTTGTTATACCAATGACGTAAATTCTTTCCAGTTTGCTTTGTTATAATTTTTCCCCACCTTACATCTTTGTTCAGGATTTTGGTTTCTTTCAGTAATACTCACCAGGATAGGAAAGTGATCGCTTGAAAGAGGATCGATAAGAACATGCCACGTGGATGAGGCTGCGATCGAATCAGAAATCAAGGATAGATCGACCGCACTTGCATTTTGTTGGGGGGAGGTAAACCTTGTTGGAGAGCCGTCATTTAAAATACATAGATTGTGTGAGTCTGCAAAAGAAAGGATTGAATTGCCGGATCTGTCATTTCTAGAGCAGCCCCAGCTAACTGAGTGCGCATTCAGGTCACCCAGAATAAGGAGGGGCTTAGGCAAGTTTTGAAGTACTGAATTCCAATAGTTTTCATCAAAATTTGTATTGGGTGGAATATAAGTAGAGATGACAGAAATTCCATTTACTGAGGCAGCTATTAATTGTATAGATGGATTTTTTGGGGTTTTTATCATTTGAAATGGGAGGTGGGACTGAATTAAGAGGGCCGTTCCACCGCCCCTTGAGTCCAAACGATCGTCTCTTAAACAATGGAACCCGGGAATGTTAAAATTCCATAGTGGCTGTAACCATGTTTCGCTGAGGGCTGCTATATTTATTTCAAATTTTTGAATAAGGTATATGATGTCATTTTTGCTAGATGAGACACTTCGGCAATTCCATTGGAGAAAGTTTAAAGAATGAGGGCGAGTAGAACTATGAGATGGTGAGTTGTGAGTCTTTTTTGGAAAATTGTTTTTAGGAGTGTTGGCCATTTTTGATTAGGAAGGATTGAAGCGTAGAGATAAGTGATCCTGTATTGTAAGAGGTTTGTGAAGAGAGTGCGTCAATTAAGATGGTTATCAATGATTTCAGGTAGAATTGGTTATCTTTGTTAAGGTCTTCCCTTAAAGATTCGACAGTAGGGTTCATGGCATACGAATGTTCTTCATCAGAGGGTGCTGAGGCAATGGCGCACCCATCAGGGGCAGTGTAAGTAGGGTTACCATTTGGGAACATAAGTATGGAGTTGAGCTCTTTTTTGTTAGGTGGTTTTTGGAGATTAGGAACGGGCTTATTTTTTTGGGTTCTACTGTTATTGCCAGTATTTGCTGTGATTACCGAGAACAGGGTTTTTTTCTGGGGGTGCATTTTTGCAGCTTGGATATAGGAGCAATTTTCAGTTGCCATGCTTTCCTTTATTGCTTTTTGTCTACGATGCTCTGGACATGATTGGCTAATTGCTTTATGGTCACCGCCACAATTGAAACATTTCAAATCTTGAGATGGGCATTCTTCAGAGGCGTGGCACTCACCGCACTTAAAACATTTTTGGACCGAGCGGCAGTTTGCCCTAGTATGTCCGAATTTGCAGCATCTGAAGCATTGCAACGTCGGTAATACATATAGGTCCACTCTAAACGAGCTATAAAAAATATAAACCTGATTGGGTAGAGACTGTCCGGCAAAAGTGATGACAATTGATCGGGATGGTTTCCAACAAATGGTTTCTGATTGTCTATCCTTATAAGCAAGGCGCCTCACCTTCACGATATCCATTTTAGGGTTTCCGGCTGAGATGGCACTTTTTAGTTCCTCCTCAGATAAATCCTCGTCTACCCCCCTTATGATACCCATGCGGTACGAAAGGAAAGAAGGAACGAAAGCTTTGTATCGAGAGTTAGAAAGAACAAACGCATTTTTCAAAAATGAATTGGCATGATTTGCTGAAGAGAATGCTACTGATACTTTATATTTACCTTCCGATTTGATAGACCCATTAACGACACCCTGTACATTTCTGGAGAAAAGGATTTTTCCCAATTGCACAGGATGCAATGGTGCAGTAGTTTTAGTGTCTGCATATTGAACAAAAACAGTAAACGGACCTACAGACTTAGAATCGTAAAAGTATTCTCGTATAGTGGGAGTGTGAGAGACAGATGGTGTCTCCTTTGTTTTCCCAATTTGGGACGAATTATTTTCGAAAACACTATCAGATGAGATCCCTTTTGGTATCAATTGCGCATCGTCACTCCGTTTTCTTTTCCTGTTTTCCTCCGGCGGGTCCGGGGGAATCGGAGGTTTAGGAGGGATTTCGTCCATGTTGGTGCCTAAAATAAGTACCTACAGTATGAAAAAATTTCAGCGAAACAAATAAAAAACAATTAAATTATTGGCAAAAATTTCGACAGAAAAAAAAAACAGCGAAATGAAATAAATTTTACATACAAACAAAAATATTCGCCAAAAATTACGCCACAAAATTATAGCGAAACAAAGAAAACAAAAAAGGGCATAAATCGATGAATAATGATGATCAGGATCCACAATTTAGTAATCAAATTATAAATACCTGTTATGTGCAGAGTACATGAACAAATTAAACTCTAAATATTTAATATTTAACCAAATATCTTATCTGAAATCCAGAGCTTCAAAATACACGTGCACGCCAGTGTATGGTTGACCATAGAAAAAAAAAAAAGCCCCATTGGAAGGTGTTCGTAAACATCACACGCAAAACATCTTCAATTAAACTATGAGGAATGCTGTCATCCACCCTGAATATATTTCATTTTAATGTCATAGAGAAAAAGCCCGCATATTCTTATATTTTATTGGTATTATTATGTAAAACTCCATATTAATCAAGAAATAAAATTCACATTTTATATCTTGACCCGCATGTGCATAAGGTGTAGAGAGTCTACTGACTTCCTCACTCGTGGGAAATGCCGAAATGGTATTGATATTGAGGGGCCCCTTTAGCAAAAACGATAAAATATTCAATTTTCAACAAGTTTGGTACACAAACTCTCAAAACTTGTTGTTCCTACGAACATTTTGATTTGATAAAATATGAGAACAAATATTAATTACCAATATCAAACTTTAAATTTAAAAAAAAACTTGATTTTAGCTTCAAAGTATTCGTTTATAAAAAAGCATATTTCTAAAAATCGAATTCGGGGGTGAGTTTGGTACATAAATGCACGAGAATCCTACTTTCATATATTTTTAAAAAATAATTTTCATATATTTTTTTTTAATATTACGAATACTAAGATAGTTATTACAATTTATAATAATAATAAAAAAAGATGATTTGTATTTGGCGCTGTTTCATGGTCCGTGACCATCTCAAGAGCGCCGTGGCTTTTTAGTTATAGAACAAATAAATTATATATTTTTTTGTTTTTTTCATGGATATTGACCAATTTAAAAAATATCTTTTTTGATAAAATTTCTCATATTTTGGAACCAAAAATCATCACATGAACTCGATTTTTTGCATAGGTACTAAAAATCTCTAGTATTTATATGCTTGATAGGAGGAATAAAAAATATATTTATTTTACAAATAATTTGTATTTTGATATAACAAAGAGTACCTAAATATATATCGTCAGTCTGCGATTTATTTAATTTTTAGTCAAAAACTAATATTGGTAATAAATATTGGTTTTTTTATTTTATCAAATCAATATGTTCGCAAGGGTCAACAAGTTTTGGCACTTTTTCTATCAAATTTGTTGAAAATTGAAGATTTTACCGTTTTTTCTAAACGGGGCCCGGGGGGTATGCAATTTTTATACAGAAGTAATTTATTTATTCATTGCTGAACATTGATTAAAAGCATATTTACATAAAAATACATTCAAATAAAATACATTCATACAATCAATATACAGAGGGCGAGTTTGTCGCAGAAATTCGTGAACCAATCCAAAAATCAAGTCCAGAATTTCGTGTATATTACAGTGAGAGTGTATCACAAGTGAGGAAGCCTTGGGATTAGCTGCAAGTAATAATCATGCAGACTGTCCTCTCCGTGCCAGATAAAAAATAAATTATTCAGGAAGGGTGACATTGCATCTTTGATGAATTAAAAATGTTAGTTGTCTTAAACGTAAAGTTTTACCCCTGCCTTTTACAGGACATTCGAAAATATTCTGCAAAAAGACTCGGAGACCTGTTCTTTACCGGAGACTCCACAGGGTATAATAATATTATGACAACACACTAAAAACATAAACGTTGATTAGTTTACTTTTTAACCACCCTATATTTCCTCCGTTCTTACTCACCCTCTATTTTTTCGCAATTCTTATTTTTTTTTTGCGAAGTCAGGATATAAATCAAAATCAAACAGAATTTATAAGCATTTGTGAGAGGAATATTAATAAAAATATATTCTATTTTATCATATTATTTTTATAGTAATAAAATAATAAAAAAAAACTTTCGGTTATTTTTTACCTTTTAGAAATGATAAAACTTGATGTAAAAATATTTTTTGAAGATTATAGGTGTCTTAAGAATATATTTTCATGGTCTATTTTTCCCTTGAATTTTCAGGAAAAAATATTCTAACCTACATAGAACCCTAGCTCTTTTAAAACTTATCGTGTACTTAGTTATTTTTTATTTTATTTTTTACTTTTGATCATACTATAAAAAATGGTTTTTGCATTCGAACAGATTTTTCTCACCTTACACACCTCGCACTTTTGATCCCACTCTCCATCTCAATATGTATTTTCCAATTTATCACATACATCGATAGATCGAAAAAATTCAATATATACCTACATATATATAAATTTTAGAACCACATTAAGTTCTGATTTTTCCTTAATTTTAAGACTATTTCTTGAAGCAACCGGCAAAGAACTGGTCCCCACACTTTACGTAAATTTTCGAGTATCCTGAAAAAGGCAGGTGTTTGAAAAAAAATACATTTTATTTACAACTCAAATTTAGCGATAATGCTTGCCACCCATTCTGAATGTCTTAATATGCTGTAAGTATGGTGAGGGCCGCTTCTATGTCACTGTGACACCTACTCTAAACTCAAAATCTCAGATTAAATTTTTTTAAACTTGGCCACCTGGTAAAAATACCTATTGAGTAAAAGTGATATTTAACCAGTTAGCGCCTGGGTTCCTGCACAATCAAATTTTGATAAAAAATATATTACAATTTTTTTTCAAAATTTCTAATGAAGACAACTTTAATTTTCTCAAATTGTATTTACCAAATTTATAGTTTATTGTCGATGAAGGGGGGGGGGGGGGGTAGGCAATTTGAAGTGCTTGGTATTTTTTTGAAATTCCGATAGGTACCAAATTGTCTCAAGGACCCCGCAAAATTCCTTTGTCCAGTGACCCGCACAGTTTGATTCACCCGGGTCCTCGCGAAAGCTAGGACTACCATTGATACCAAGTCGTCTGCATTCAATGATTAAATAATTTTTTAACAATAATTTTTTAATAATAATTTTTAACAATTACTCATACATTGTGTCGTGAAGATTTCCAGCAGGGTTTGAAACACGTAGGTACATTTCGCTTTAAACTCTAAAACTCTGAATTTATATATAGCTTGTCATTAAGGATACCACACTCTCAGACCATCCTATTGTAATTATTCATTCTGCCATCATTCATTCTTTTTTCATGTTCAATCCTTGTTAATGTATTATTGCTCTCTATTCATGGGTTCTATGTATTCTACAACATTCGTGGCTTCTATGAATACAAAATGGGATAAAGTAATAATAATATGCAATGGATGTAAGTAAATATGTATATAGAAGAATCCATATAAGTGCAGTACGCTGTCAATGCATTCAATTACACCAACAACTGTGTCTCACATTAAGGGGTTGCACCCTCCCTCACCCATGAATGTTACAGGAATGGCAGTTCCTATGTCATCCAAATCAACTGTGTCTATAAAACTTCTCATGTAATAATAATAATTATTATTATTTTCTTAGTTGGCGCCTTTTTGTGATAAATCACCTCAAGGGCGCACATATATTTTTATTCAAATTATTATTCTTATTAATTATTTAATTTCAAGGTTTCTTTAATATTTCAATTTAGTATTTTAAAAATGAATCAAATGCCAATAGATAATTGGATTATGAGTTCCGATTTTAAGTTTTACTATCACAAATCTATATTTTTTCAAAAACATATTTTTCTTTTTTAAAAATACTAAGATTAATGTAAACACTACGATTTTGTCTTTTAAAATCGATTTAAGACATTATTCCAAATTTTAAAAACGAGACGACAAAAATGTTATATCTATATTAGTGCCAAAAAATTTAAATAATTTCGAGCATTTAGCGAGACATGGTATACCATTGCGATCCAATAACGAGCGTCTTCTGGCAATTCCTACACACAATAACAATTATTTCTCTCAGTTCATGGTACTCGTTGTTGGAACAATCTTCCTTCTTCGCATAGAGATTTACAATCGCTCTATTTAAATACTTAGTTGAGGAAAAAATGTTGTCTTCCAACTCAGTATCCGCCAATTATTTGATTGTACTCTTGTTTTGTATCAAATTAATTGTTTTGTCTTTTTTTTAAAAAAAAATAATAATAGGTACTTTTTGTATGCATGTACCTATTGTATGTACGTATACTAAGTTATTTTACATGTAAAAGGCTTCGGCCGTGAAAATAAATAAATAAATGAATAAATAAATAAATAAATAAATAAATAAATAAATAAATAAATAAATAAATAAATAAATAAATAAATAAATAAATAAATAAATAAATAAATATATAAATAAATAAATAAATAAATGAATAAATGAATAAATGAATAAATGAATAAATGAATAAATGAATAAATGAATAAATGAATAAATGAATAAATGAATAAATGAATAAATGAATAAATGAATAAATGAATAAATGAATAAATGAATAAATGAATAAATGAATAAATGAATAAATGAATAAATGAATAAATGAATAAATGAATAAATGAATAAATGAATAAATGAATAAATGAATAAATGAATAAATGAATAAATAAATAAATAAATAAATAAATAAATAAATAAATAAATAAATTAATTAATAAAAAAATAAATAAATAAATAAATAAATAAATAAATAAATAAATTAATAAATAAATAAATAAATAAATAAATAAATAAATTAATTAATTAATAAATAAATAAACAAATAAATAAATAAATAAAAGTTAAAGACAATCAGGATAAGTGGCATACCTCATTGCTGGATTAAAGTCGTCAAATGTATACCGTAAAAGGCAGGTAATTCGTAAAACATCATGAATAAGATTATATCCAGCAGCGATGAGCACACCCATCCTGAATGTCTTACTTTTAATGGCACAGAGAGGATGACTTGTATGTTCATTACATGCAGTTAGTTTACCCTAGACTATCCTACCTGTGGGATATGAAGCGATGATGATATAGTTAGATAAGTATGTATATACATAGGTACAGTGAAGGCACAATTATTAGTCCGGTAAGTACATCCCGTCAGTCGGTTCAATGCAGGTCCGGATTATGATAATAATAATAATAGTACGTGCTGAGCTTGGTAGAACAAAGTCGGCCAGCCTTTATTGGTTTATTCCGCTGTGATTGTTGCGTATTAACATTAATTATATAGTATAGTATAGTAACATTAATTACATTATATAATAATATAAGTTATTTATTATATAAAATAATATCTCGTATTATCTCAAAGAAATTTTGAAAATCATAGCTTAGCTTACCCTTGAGTTACAGCTTACCCTTACGATCCAATAACGAGCGTCTTCTGGCGATACCAGCTCACAGCTCGAACTTTTTTTACAAACTCATTTTCTATTCATGGTGCTCGCTGTTGGAATAGTTTGTCTTCCAGAATAAGATTCTTTTCCACTCTTCACGATTTTAAACCGGCGGTCAAGGACCACTTTAGCACTCAAAATTTGGCATCTGTTTCCTAGTCCCCTTTTTATCTTTTCTCCTTACTTGTACCTCCTCTTTTTCTTTCTTAAAGGTTTTTTTTGTAAAAATTTCATGAAATTGGTTTACTTGGAAGAAATGGTGCCTCCGCGATAAACTCACCCTCTATATATTGATTTTAAGCATTTTTAAACGTCCCATACGTTCGTAATAATCGTGGTAAATTGACATTCAAATTTAAGTGTTCGATAGCCTAATTAACTTAGGAATCAGTATCACTAGCTCGGATTTTGTAAGACATACCTCAGACTAAAAAGTTCTTAGACTTCAGAAAATAAGTGTATGATTTCCGAATTTGGTCGATTTTTCAAAATTGAGTTTTCGGATTTCCAAATTTGAACCAAGTTTTAAAAAATGAGTTTGTTTAGGTCTCAATATGACCATTTAGTATTTCTCGTGTACTCAAAATTTCTGTTCCCTCGTCGCCAGGTTTTTAAAACGGTACCTATTGAATTTGAAATATTACACGATCTCCTCGGATTTGATATGGCGTATTTCAGACAAGTGGTACATTTATAGATTTGAGAAAAAGTCTGAAAAAGCCAAGAAACATTTGGAATAAATATTCGTATAGATTACCAAATGGGCCCAAAGAGTCCTTTGTCCTGTCATCTTCTTCTTCAGTGCAATTTTTGGTGTTGACTTTTATGGGCTTAAATTTTGTAAATTCGAATATTTTACAATCTATCTGGTTCATGCGCTATGATTTTGTATCTAATATAATTATGTATTTTATAAAACCGTACTCGTACGTACGCGGAATATGAAAAAAATGTTTACGAATATTCATAATAATTACTATGCTTCCTTATATTAACTCATTTTGCTTCCTTTGTTATAATTAAGAAAATGGAAGCAAAATTAATTACAACAAAATTCATTACGCCAAGACGCTCAATTCATAGCACTTGGTAAAACACAATGCCAGGATAACTGAAAATGCTCATCGTTGTATGCAAGTTATTAAAAAAAGTTTTATAGGGAAAATTAAACACACCTAGATGTTTCACAAACTTTCAGAGTTAAATACTTAACACTTTTGCAGATTTTTTTATATGAAAAAACAGTGAGTCTCTTTCTATTATTCTGAACTCCATGGAGTATTGCAAAAGACACTTAGTCACAGAAATTAATTAGGTAATTGACGAGAATATTTGTTTCATTTCTCTTGTACGATGAAATTGTTCCCATTCTGTGTTCTTGAGCGGAACACTAGATGTGCGAATGTGAGTAATTAAATATAATGTTTTCTATAATAATTATTTTTCCTTTGAAATTAGTTGCATGTTCCTGTCATATCACATTACTTACGTGGATGTTTCTTTTCATCGTAGCCCCACCTCCCAGTCACATTTCTGCTACATGAAAATCTCAACATAAATTTTTATATGTTTGTATAAATATACCTATTTATTAATTAAACAGTTACGTAAAAGGGAAAATTGAAACATTTTCAGAAAATTAGAACAAAAATATCAATCAATATAAAATATACACCTTCATAAATATGCACATTAGTCAAGATCGGATTTAATCGGATAAATGGAAGTCCCAAGGCTTCTTAGCTATCCGGGTGGTCGTAGGGTTTCCCTCAATGTAATAAGGGATACTTCTTCTTTTATCAGTGCCGTATCAGGTCCCCCGACGTTGGCGATCACTCTGGAGAATGCCTCCCTGTCTCAAAATCTCCCATCCGTGTTATTCTGGTCCATTGCCGTATATTCCGCAGCCACGACATCTGCCTCCTTCCTACTCCACGACGTCTCTCAATTTTGCGTTCTATTATCAACTGCCGAAGCCGATATTTGTCGCCTCGCAGGATGTGGCCAATATTATGAGACTTTTAGAAGCAATCCTACTGCATTTAAAGCACTTCTGTGCCAATTGAATCACTTTTATTTCAATGATTAATGGTATGTTCCTTTTCCTACAATTCTATCTTTAGTTAATTAGGTTAGGCAGATAAAACGGAATTTCATATTGTTCTAACCTTAGATACTTCAACATTTTTCAAGAAATTTAATGTTTTCTAAAATTTATTCCCTGGCCTTAAAACTAGTATTTGATATAACATTCACCTAAATAGGTAGGTATTTAAGTTGTTATTCTCCCTTTTTGATCTTCAGAAATGTCTCCCTTATACCATTCTGTCTACTACTACTACTCACCTCTCCTCTCTCCCACGAACCTCTTCTTTTACATGGTCATGTTGAGTTTTCTTACTACAATTTAATACGATCGTCAATCAAAGTTCTGTCGAGCGTACATCAGACAAGTATACAAAGGGAGTCGAATCTCTTACTGAAGTTCAATCGTAGAATATAATTTACAACAATCATTAAATATTTATTTAAAAAAAATAATACGTACACTGAATTGCATAAATATGAGTAACGAAACTTTTACCTATATAGAAGCGGTGGTATAAATTTGAAACCTTTACTTAACTAACTTATTTTTTTGTTTTCCTTAAACACTTTAAATCATAAAAAAACAGAAATTTTAGCGTAATTTATGCTCCAATATTGATATTTATTAATTAACCAATGAAATGTGACAATGCAAACCAGCGTAGTAATATATTCTAATATTAAATTATACAAAAATACCTCTGTTTTTTTTTAAATATTATTTTAAAGACAGGTATTCTTGAAATTTCACAGACATTTAACAACCACAATTCAACGTCGAGGGTTCCCAACTATCCTCAATATGAAACTTATATTGCCAAGTAGAGGACGACTCATATAATTATTATGTTTAGAGTACTTAATGAAATTTAACTTTCGATGACTTTAGAGTACCTACTTAATGTGCAAAATATGTTTAAGAAGGATGCAATACTCCATGTTTTTAAATATAAGATAAAAATCAAATCGATATTAGTAATAGAGACAGACTGGGTAACATCCTGATATTTAATAAAGATAGGACAACCACCATGGCGAATGGTTTTATGCATCAGGGAGTGCGGTGTTTTAATGGTTTGCCAAGAGAGTTGAGAGATCTTAAAACCTATGTCTTGTATAAGAAAAGATTGAAAGAATATTTTTCACACTAATAAACTGGCTGTAAATATTAAAGGTATTTTTTTTTATGCACGTTATGAAATATGTTATATATTTTCTATTTAAGTTCAAAATATGTTAAGTTTAGTTTTTATATAGTATTATTGTTATTTTAAATATTTGTACTTTGTATATACCTACTGCCGCCCGGACACAAGCTAGCAATATGCAGCTTCGCCGGGTGAGATCTAAATACAAATTAAGTATAAGAAATGTAATATGTAGATATCTTGTTTATTATGTTTATATTTTATGGTTTTCAATAAAAAAAAGTGCATTTCGTCTGCTGGCCACCCTTCTTGTGAGGGATGCCCTGATGGTATAATTAGTATAGTACCTATGTATAGCAAAAAAGTGTTATAAAATACTAGCTGACCCAGCAAACGTTGGCGTTGTTTTGCCATATACACTATGCCATATATACATTTGCCATATACTTATACCTATCGCTATTAAAAAAATAGGGGATGATGTTAGAAGGGTAAAAATTTAGGAATGTATGTATTTTTTAATGCCTTACCATAAAAAAATTAAAATAAAAACTTTTGTCCAAAAAATAAAAAATTGGGGTGGATCACATTTAACTTTTAGGGGTATGAAAAATAGATGTTGGCCAATTCTCAGACCTACCCGATAAGCACACAAAATTTTATCAAAATCGGTCAAGCCTTTTCAGAGGAGTAGGTATGATAACAAACACCGTGACACGAGAATTTTATATATTAGATTATATTATTATTATTGCATCACGAACCTATTCAATTTATGTAACAGTTTCGATATTAGCACGACATGAGGTATTATATTATTATAACAAACAACATAGGCAGACCAAAGTTTAATCAGAACTGGGATCATGTATTCCTTATAACGTGGTGTTTACTGTACTTATACATACTCAATGCTATTGTAAATGTTTGAATACAGTAAATATCAATTTATTGCTCTCTATATATTATCAATGTGTCTATAACATGTCCCACGAGTAGGATAGACGGCGAACAAACTGCATGCAATAAACATACAAGTGTTCCTATCTGTGCCAATAAACCGGGTTAGTTGGAAGACATCGCATTTTAGCGATAAACTCGCCCTCTGTACATTGAATTGTATAACTGTTATTTTTATAACACTCTTTAATAATAATATTGTAACCAATGTACAGTGAAGAATAAAATAAATAAATAAAAATTTAGAACTCCAGAATGGGTGGTTGACCTTGTCGCTTTTAAATGAAAATGTTTAACATGTTTTGTAATGTTAAAGCGCTGAGACAAAGTTAAAAACTGATTCGGTCTGCCTTGGTACGGGCTCATGCCCAGTTAGGTGGATTTCTATAACATGTTACGTTTAAATACTGTCGAATAAATAAATAAATATGTTTTTTTGCGAACAATTACGAGCAACTGCGAGCAACAGGAAACTCAAAAACTTACAGAACAGAGTGGGAGACCTAAGAGAATCTCTGCAGATATCTCAGGAGTCGAGGATTCCGACTACTCCAAGGAGTTTCGCATTATAATTTACGCTTTCCGTAAATAGGTATCTACATAGATTTCAAACTAGCAAAATTCTCTGCACCAATTGAATCATCTTTTCGCATACCGGTAAAAATAATCCTTGTGAATGAATAAAAAACGTTTAAGCTAGGTTTCTAGCTATCAGGAACGTTCTTGTGGTCAACCAGGTTTGATAACATGTTGGTATTTGTCTATTAAACTCTGTACAATTTCACTTATCTTAGAGGCAATAACTAATCAACAGTTTCTAGACATTTAAAAAAATTTATTTAAGTTTTAAACCGCTCGTTAATGTAGGTACACCGAAATTGCGATAGCATGTTTTAAATATAGTGAAATAATCAAAATATATGATCATTCAAGTCAATTTTGAAAATCCGTACCATTTATTTTTGAATAAAAATAATCTATTAAATATAATTAAAAAGATTTTTCAGATATTGCATGTAACGCGTCGCTTGTAGCAGATAGGGCTTCCTTTCATAACAAACCGAACTCCAGGTGGTCGGTACTACAATAATTAAAGACATACATTGTACCTCCCCCCCCCCCCTCCCAACACACAAACATACACACAAACATGCGCTCAAATATATAATAATAATGCCATACATATAAAACTAATATAATAAATAATTTTAGTCGTTTTTTTTATAATAATTATGTTTGTTTACCTCCTAATACAAAACATTTACAAGTTGACTTGTACCTCATGCTAAAAAAACATTCCACCAATATGCTGGACATGATCAACAGAGGCAACAAGTGCTTCTTCTACATATCTTTAAGAGTTACAGAACTAGTGAGCTGGAATGAGGAATCCATGACATGCTCATACCACACCTAACATCTAAAGTTCTTCTAAGTCAGATTTTAGAAGGATTGATTTATTTATTTTATTTTTATTCTTCATTGTACATCGACTACAACATCAGTTATAACAAAATATCATAAAATTATCAGTTATACAATTCAATGCCCAAAGGGCTAGTTTATCGCTAGATTTCGATATCTTCCAACTAACCCGATTGACTCAATTTTAAATACATGCAAAATTTATTATTCCTTAGTAGGGCTTAACTCTGGTAAATCTATTTTTCTTCTCAGTGGGAGAATGAGGGATATTTTTGTTGAAGTAAGTAATAGAATAGAAGGAATCATTATAAGAAATCTCTTTATTGTAGGTACTATTATGATGTATATTATCGTGTTTGCGTATTTAAAATGACACATGTGAATGAATAAATAAAGGTTAATTTATCAGCCGACGGTTTTTGGTGGAAGTTCATTAAAGTATTTTATTAATAAAACAAGATAGGTAAAGGTATAGTTATTGCACTGTTGACTTTATTAACTTGCGCGCCGGTTATCAAGCTCTTCCGCTCTCATCGTCAGGCAAAGGCAAATTTTACTCTTGCCTGAAGATGAGAGCGGAAGGGGTTGAAAGCCGGCTCGCAAACTAATAAAGTCAACACTGGAATATACATCTTGCTTCATTAATATATTGTGAATTAATAAATGTTTTGACATTTCTTAAAAAAACTGCGAATGGGTAGGTATGATTCCAAACAAAAACAACCAAAAAATGGAAAAATCGTTGCTCGATGTTTTTGATTTTTTTTATACTTTGCCCGTCAATTTCCTGATATGTTGAGACTTTCAAACAAGTATTATTATTTTTTTACTCTCGAAATTTTTTTTCTGGCGCCCATTTTTCTAAGGTGCCGAGGGGGATTTTTAATGAAAATAGGTCTTTAGAAAAAATGTTGTATCTTTTTTATTTATCAACATATCGAGATAATTTAAAAATATATATTTTAAGTACAAAATTTTCTAGTTTTAAAAATATTTTTGATTATCGGCATCTATCGAAAAAATCACAAAATTTTGCTTCAAATTTACAATTCTTAAATTGAAAATTTCTCATTTTCGCATCATTATTTTAGAATGAAAACAACAAGCATCATCATTCATATTTTTTATTTACAGAGATAATATATTTAGATAATACATTCATTTTACTTGGCAATTGACAGGCAAAGTATAAAAAAAATCTAAGACATTGAGCAACATGGTCTGGTTGTTTTAACAGGAATTAGCCTAGGTGTTTTTGACAGTTCTTGAATGAGCTGCTTATTATCACATCAAAACTATTTTAAAGTGATTCTTAGTATCAAATATTAAAATATAATATTTTATCAACCGGTAAAAAAATCTCAAACAATCAATTGGAATGCCATAATTAACAGTTTTCAAGACCGTGCCTAAATAACAATTCTCGCACATGCGTCATTTTAAATATGCAACGACGTCATTATATTAATTTATCATCCGATACCAACTAAATAATGCGGGAGTCTAAATGAATTGAATGTGAACGAAGACTCCCACTATTTCTTTATATATTATCTTAGTACTACATATATATGTACTTATTATGTTTTTGACAATATAAAATTGTGTACCTTCAATATTCCCTTTGAGAACGTAGGGAGGAATAATTAACACTTTGAATGATTTTGTGACAACGACAAACGCACTTTGCTACTGACTTTCTAGTTTTTCATTGATTTAGATATTGTATATTTTTATGTGATTATGTTTAAAATGTATGTTTGCGAAAGAAAATAAAAATAAAATTACCCCCTGTTCAAATCATTCATAACGTTTCACAAAAGTAACAGTTTTCTATCTATACCACCACGGCGTCACCCATCATAAGTGGTGGGGGTAGTCAGCAGACAAACTGCGTACTATGAAGATATATAATCCTCCCAGAGTCGTATTTGAAAAAAAATCAGGATGTGTGGCTAAGTAGCTCAATATTTCAGAGTTTTATTTTTTGAAACTCCATATTTATTTATTAAAACATTAAATTTTACAAGTATTTTTAGAGAAAATAGTACATCATATTATCTACCTAACTGAGCATGAGCCCGTACCAAGGCAGACTACTGATTCAGTTATTAATATCTCTGCTTTTTCTCAGCGCAGCGATGTTTTTTTACCTAACTCTATTTAATTATTTAATCTCATATTATATTAATGCATGAAATTCGTCCACTGGCTTTTCCACAAATGAGATATATCGTGGTGGGGGTGGTCGGCAGACTGTGGTGGGGGTAGTCAAATGAGCGATAAACTCGCCCTCTGTACATTGAATTGTACAAATGGTATTTTTTATGTTAATTTGTATTATTGTAAACAATGTACAGTGAAGAATAAAATAAATAAATATATGTTGATAATAATAACTAGACAATTTTTAAGATGCGCCGTTTTGTGGAAAAACCACCTCAAGGACCCATTCAAGAATCATGTCACCTGACTATTAGGATATTTAACCCTATCTTGAACACCTACACACTTTCCAGAGTTCGCGAATCATAAGGAATTTTGTTCCACAGGGAATGTTAGATAGAAAAATAAAGAGTTGAAAAAAAAGTTCGAGCCCAGGTGCCGGCAAACTCCCCTTTCACGGCACAAGCTTTTAGCTTAGTGTGAAAGGTGTATAAGGCTGTATTTGGGTTTATAACAAACACAGATACCTATATCTTTTCTTTTTTAAAAAAAAAGTTGGGAAAAATGAACGAAAATGTCAAAGAAGAAAATCCACATGGAATGTTAGATGGAAAAATGAATGAAAATGACAAAAATAATTGAAGTATGACATAATTTATGAAATAGAATATTTTCAGCCTACATAGTGTAGATATCTATTCTATGTAAATTACATATATGATAAAATATGTGAATTGGCTTTTTGTCGTGATGAAAGCAAATGTGTCGCCATTCTCAAAGGAGAACAACCTTATTCTAAAACACTTGAAGAAAAAGAGTCGACCTAGTTTCACTTATCACAAACTAGCCTACAATAACACTTGCGAAACGGAAGACATATTTTCATTTTATTTTTTTATTTGACTCTAATTTTTACGACACAGTAGCTTGAATTTTAAAGAAATATTATTATTTATTTAATTGCTAGTTGGAAGTTGGATATTAGTTGGAAGATAAACTCTTATAAAAACATAAATAAACTTTCTTCACAGTAAGTAATAAACCAGTATCGTGAAAATAGAGTAGGTACGTAAAATGAGGGTTAATTTTTGAATTTTCAGTTTTTCTCATGAGTTGAACATGTTGAAATAACTCAAATGAATTTATTTATTTATTTATTCATGAATATACGGCAATATGCCTTTTATTACATAATCATTATAGTTGACAATATCAATGAATTAAAAACCAAAACAAAAATACATACACAAATATAAAAACAATAAAATGACCACAATTACAATACATACTCGATCAAAAATATAGTGTTCCAAATCCATACAAGTATACACAACAATAGAAAACCAAAAGTTTATATCCAACACAATAAAATGATTCCTGACACATGTTCAAATATTACTTATTCAAATTAATTAATCACATCTAATTTATTTCATTTAGTTTTATCCAAAAAAGTTTATGAATCAAAAACAACACTTGTAAAACAAATCAAACAGCGCATATATAATAAAATTTACGCAAAAATAATATTTATTAATTTTATTCTTATTCCACATCATCATTTACATTACAAAATCAACATTTAAATTAGAAAAATTGGATAATAGTTGAAAGAGATCTCGCCTTTGCGATAAACTCTCCCTCTGTAGGTATATTGATTGTATTTTTTATTTGAATATTTACCTTTTATGTAATAATTTTTAATCAAAGTACACTAAAAAATGAGCAAATAAATAAAAATATGCAGTATATGCGAGATTATTTACCCATTCTTTTTCAGGAAATGATAAACATTCTGTCAGAACCTCATAATATTAACATCAAAGACGTAAACGTATACAATAATATATTCTCACAGGGGTGTTTTGGTCAGCTAGCCCTTTCAGGTCAATGAGTAGGTACAAAGTTTTTTTTTTTTTTAAAAAACCCGACTTTTAAGATATCCGGATGTGAGATGGAAGTCTTCGATGTTTACGCTTCACAAGTGTTAAGTTAAAACGGAAAGGAAAAAATACTAAAGTGTTTGAAGTTGAAGCTAAAGTGGCATCTTGAACGTTCTACTTTAGGAGTAATGTGATGTATATGCGTAGATACATATATTATACAAGTAAATATTATATTATATCATATGTATTTTCCAGTAGGAGGTCCATGATGGTGATGGGAAGAGGAGAGGAAGCCTAAAGGCTGAAGAGGAAATTCAGGAAGAATAAGAAGGAAGGGTGAAGAGGATAAGTTGAAGAGTGTAGAGCAGCAGTCGTGAAACAGCGGTTCCCAGGCTGCATGCGACCCGCTAAACAATAATTTTATTTGACAATGACCACCTAAATATTTTAAAACATAAGTAGAGATGCGATCGTTGAGAAGAATGGTGGGTAAAACGCTGCGTGATAGAGTGAAGAATGAGGATATTAGAAGAATGAGCGGATGCAAGAAGAGTGTTGTGGACAGAATGCGCGTGAATAAACTACGGTGGTTTGGGCATGTTGAACGAATGAACGAGGTAAGAATGACAAAGAGGATATACTTATCTGAAAGAAAGGGTGTGAGGAAACGCGGGCGTCCGAGAACCACGTGGCTTGATCACGTGGATCAAATTCTCAAGGACGGCCGCGTGTTGAGTAAGAGGAACCGACGTGCGTGTATGAGAAACTGTATGAATGTGGAGGAAGCGAAGGAAGTGTGTAAAGATAGATCTGTTTGGCGTTCCGTTCTCTCTGCCTACCCCACTTGGGACACGGCGTGAGAGTATAGTATAGTATAGTAGTATAATTTAAAAAATATAACTTTATGATAACTTATGCTTTATGGTTTCATTAATAATATAAAATTATACTTTCAAATGCGTAGAAAACTTGCACAGATCGAGCTAGTCCCAAACTCAGATATAAAGTTTGTATTATGGGTACTAATGTGACGATACACAATTAATATACAATGCACTAATCACATAAACATGTAACACCCAGACCCAGGACAATTTGAAAAAAGGTTATTCTTCATTTTGCCCTGGCCGGGAATCGAATATATTTTTAGTTCCGAATTCGAAAATCTCGAATATACCTACCAATTTCTTTTTTTAATTTTTTATATACCAACACATAAATTAAAAACGCCGTATTGTGAAATTATCATTTCGAGAGCGCTTTAAAACATTTAGGACAAACATCCACGACCATTTATAAAATGACAAATTATCAAATAAAAAAATGACGTTAGAAAAGATAAAACAATGATACAAAACAATACCAAATTAACAATAATAATTTTAAAAAAATAACATTCAGTCTTTGTCAAAAAATTACGTTATTCCTCTACTCTACACGTTTTTAAGAATAACCTAAAATCCATAGACTTATCCTAAATAGTTCCTCCCCGTGCCTTAATCCTTCATTTTGTAGTATTCATTACAGGAAACATGACTCATATATAATGTTCTTACTTAGGACTAAAAATGTGATTAGTTATAATTAAGTTTAGTATTAACTGCTCACATTTAGTATTAATTACACATTGTCAACATAGTATCACACATTATTTTGGTTAGCTGGAAGATATTGCCTCCAGGCACTGCCTCTAGGCAATATCTTCCAGCTCGCCAATTGCTCATGATTTTTTCTGATCAATAAAGTGTTCTTATTATTATTTAAATAAGATAAAAGAATATGCCAATAGTGAATTTACATATAAAATTATTAAGATCTGTTTTCATATTGAATGACTCATTTATGTCTAAGTTTATTAGATATTATTATTATTGGGTTCCTATGTTCCCTGAGGGAATCATATGTAATTTGAGTCGATTGAGATAATAATATTTTCCTATAGCTCCATATCGGGAATTAGATAATATTGGATATGGATATTACATAAAGTTAAAGACCACTAATAAAATGTTATGGACATTGTATGAAATAGATACTCATCAACCTTTACTGTATAGACTCGAAATTCAATGGAAAAATTGGTTTTGAATGTTTTTTAAGTATTCTACAATGCACATCCGTTACTTGATTATTTAAATCGCGATCGATTTCGGTAAACCTATACCATTGACCCATACCATCGAGCCATATAATACTGACTAATTAGTCAGTATTATATGGCTCGTCAATGGTATAGGTTTACCGAAATCGATCGCGATTTGACCCATACCATCGAGCCATATAATACTGACTAATTAGTCAGTATTATATGGCTCGTCAATGGTATAGGTTTACCGAAATCGATCGCGATTTAAATAATCAAGTAACGGATGTGCATTGTAGAATACTTAAAAAAACATTCAAAATGTCTCGTAACTGTTACATAGTTAATCCTTCTAAAATAACTGATATGGAAAAATTGCGACCACACACGTTGGAATCGCAAGGTTTAAAGCATTTTTATTTATTTATTTATTCATTCATTCTTTACTGTACATCGATTACAAACAATTACATAAAAGGTGTACATTCAAATTAAATACCTACAATAAATATAAAGAGGGCGAGTTTATCGTAAAGGCGCGATCTCTTCCAACTAACCTAATATTGTTTCTATTGATATTGGTTTTTTTAATATTGATAGTGTTTTTTATAATATCAAAGCACGAGTTACGCTCAATTTTGGGGAGTAATTGTATTAGGAAAATAAATGTATTGTGTTATTGTTCGATTATTGTAAAATGATATTGTGTTTAATAAACTATTATTATTATTATATTCTTTTTTTAGGGGTCATTTTATGTCTTTCTCACGTATACAAGATGTGCAATACTTATTTGCAATAAGTATTTGTAGGAAAGAGACAATAAGCGTCTTAATTTTTTTGTAATGAAACAGCAAAATATTATTATAATTTTTAATATTGGTATAAAAATACATTTAATTTAAATACAATAAAATATACGGAGGGCGAGATTATCGCGAAGGCGCGATCTCTTCCAGCTAACTCAATTTCATGAAACTTTCACAAAAAAATCTTTAAGGAAAGATAAGAGGAACTAAAAGGGAAAATAATAGGTAGGAAATGTGATATTATTTATTGATTTGGCGGTAACGTTGTGGTAGTTTCTAAACATAATTACAAATGTTTGGAATCAAAAAACTTTACAAATACCACTAAAGTGGTATTTAAAGTGGTTTAGTGGTATTTGTAAAGTTTTTTGACTCCAAACATTTGTAATTATAGGAAATGTGATATTTAACGATTTTTTAGTAAAAGTTACGTACTTACCTATTTTATCTTGCCTAAGTATATAGTTATCTAATTACCTATATGGTTATCTTCTGGGATCGCATTGGCCTTCAGCTGTAATGATCCTTGTAAGAATCGTTTTATTGTCAGTAATAATAATATTTTACCTTTAAACATTGTTAAAAGAACGTTAAATATACCTATCTACCATCCCTGTCAATGGCGACTATCATCGAGAAATATTTATGTAATTTTATTATGGGATAATTAACACTCACCATTTTCACGAGAAGCAATATTATTTTCATCAATGACATTACATACAATCTAATAACTATTCATTGATTACATATTGATAGTATTAATTGAGTTTATTGTTGCTATACAGGCTGTTCATTTCAAAAGATTAAGTGAATGGATTTTTTTTAATGAAGGGAAATCTAACATGAACACTTAAATAGGTAGGTATATTGCCGGACTCTTGCCGGCTAAAATCATGAATGGATGGAGTTTAAAATTTCATGGAAGGAAAGAAAACTTACAAATATTTGGTCTACGATCCTTAGTTCCAGAGATATATAATATTGTGAAATTTTACTACTACTATTGTTATTATACCATCACGGAATATCCAACAAGTGCGGTAGCCAGCAAACCCTACATACATACATATCATCATGGAACATCCCACAAATGGGGTAACCAGTGGATTAACTGCATGTAATAAACATGCATGCTATCCTCATCGTGACAATAAAAGGTAAAAAGTTCAGCATGGTGGCATGCCCAATCCCTGAATTGAAGATGTTAAATGTCTTAAACGCGATGTTTAACGAATACCGAAGCCAGCAAATCAGCCGCATTCAATAAACATGTAAAATGTCCTCTCCGTGCTAACATAAATTTAAACATTCAATATTATAGTGACATTTACAATGTGATAATTTCAAGTAGAATGTAATGTGAAGATAAAAGGAGTAGAGGAAGACCTCCAACACGTTGGTCAGACGACATTAGAAGAATCGCTGGTGACTGGTTTGCAGAAAGCCCAGGACAGAGATGCCTGGAGACATATGGGGGAGGCTTATGTTCAGCAGTAGACAGAAATAGCTGCATAAGTAAGGAAGTAAGTAATTTCAAGTTTTTTGGGTTTTCCAAGTGCTCGTCAGACATGACAGTAACGTGTCGAAACCAGTGGCAAAATTAAATTTTAAAGTGATAATTTAAAAACATATTTAGAAAATCGTTTCTTTTAAACATTCAAGATGGGTGGCAAATTTAAGATGTAAAATGTTCTTATTTTTTCGAACACCTGCCTTTTACAGGAAACTCAAAAACTTACACAAAAGAGTGGTAGGCCAATAATTCTTTGCCGGGTGCTCCACAGAATAAATTCTTTAATGCAATAATATAATAATTATATTACATAAATAGTTACACCCTAAATATTATTATTATGTCTATTATTAAGTTCCGATTGACGCAGACATCCAACCAATGACATCATTGGCATCCCTACTCCATACATAACTAGACATATCATTAAATATTACAAGTACAGCGAGGGCGTTTCATTTCATCTTTGATCTCAATGTCAACTCAAGGGTACAGTTTTAGCAATTACGATATTGTATAATGTATTTTTTTATTTATTTATTTATTTCTTAATAAATTACAATTTACATATGTACATACTTTATTGATGCTGCCCAACTAGGTAGATCCTGTACTAGGGCAAACATCTTACAAACATATCAATCATATATAAAAATATACACAATCACAAAAAACATTCCTCTCCTACACAATCACATCCATAACAAGCAAATACTGCACTGTAAACTGTCCATACCTACATAAAATAATACACAAACATTACTATATAATATTATTTTATTTTCCTAATTTCAACTTTTGTTGAGAGATTCTTTAGAAATTAGATCATATTATTTCTTGGACAAGGTAAATTAGTAATAAATATTAGGACAGGCTTTGGAGATAGAGCATTCAGTGTTACGGGTCCCAGATGCTGGAACAAGCTGCCTCTGGGTCTGCGAGAGGAGGCGAGCGGAGAGAGCTTTATAAAAAAGGCTGAAGACTCACCCTTTTACTGGGAGTTGCGGGTGATGGACACTATAGCGCCCTTGAGGTCATGTTATGAGTAAACGGCGCTTCACAAATTATCCATATATATCTAATATATAAAATTCTCGTGTCACGGTGTTTGTTATCATACTCTTCCGAAACTGCTGGAGCGATTTTGATGAAATTTTGTGTGCTTATCGGGTAGGTCTGAAAATCGGCCTACATCTATTTTTCATACCTCTAAAAGTTAAGGGTGGTCTACCCCGAATTTTTATTTTTTGGACAAAATTTTATATTTTTATTTTTTTATGGTGAGGCATTATAAAATACATACAGCCCTTAATTTTCACCCTTCTACCATCAATCCCTATTTTTTAATAGCGATATTAGTAATCTAGAAATAATGTAGGTATATGGCAAAACAACGGGTCAGCTGTATTTATTTATTTATTTATTTAGCATCAACAGTACACTACAGACAACATATATACATAATAACAAAACAATATAGTCAAATAAGGAATCAATACATTGCCCCATTTATAAGTGTACACATTATAACAATTTGTAATATATTCAAAGCCCATAAGGTTGTCACATTTAAATAAAAAAGGAGAAAAAAAAATGGAAATTGATAGACAGGAGTTTACATAAATACAATTAATTAAAAAAAAATGTATATAAATATTATTTTCATGTTGAAAACACAAACCTTTTTCTTAACTTTTTCGACTTCAGAAATGTCGTGGGAACATTTTTCAATTGGTGTACCTATTCAATATCTGACAATTTACTTCTTCCTTTTTGTATCGAAAAATAAAATGTTCAGAAAATCAATGCATCGTGCTCCGTTATATGATTGCTTTTTTTTTAATATTCAAATCATATTTTTTTAGTAAGCGTCACAGGGTGACATAAGTGCGAAGATGTGTAAAAATACCCGATAAATGCTTGAACATGTTCTAAATACAATATTATGTAGGTTGTAATGTAGGACAGGAGTATAAATACGTACATGTAGTGGGTGGTACGACAACACTGCGACGTAGACTAATCCCTTCTTTATGTATTTCCAGCTGTGTCGCATGTTTTCCTGATACAAACCAATCCAATTACTTGGACTTTCCATCAGTAGAGCCGTTGTTACTACAGTACTATGGTTTTAAAAACAGGGAAGGCAAAACAACTAACTGTATTGACCCTATTATTTCAATGGAAATTTCCAGAATACTGTACGTAGAATTGAGAGTTTTAAATCAAAAGGACTTAAATTCTAAAAATGTTCACATGTAATTGAATTTATCACATAGCTTTTCTTCTTTATTTTCATATTCTTATGCATATACCTTTTTAAATATACATTAATGTAATTATCTTTCATCTTAATAATTTAAATAACTGTTTTATATAAAATGTTTTAACTAACATTTTGTATTATTTAACTTAAGTTGTAATTGGCATTAATTTTGCACAATTATTGTTTTGTTTATTACGTAATATCAGTTGTAACTTTAAGTTTGAAATAAATAAATAAATTTAAAAGAAAATCAGGAAACAAAGGAAATTACAATTCAAAAAATTCAGCATTTTCAACAAATATTTGCAGGTACACAACTATCATCCCTTTTGGAACCTGGGCTGGTATCCTGTGGCTTTGATATCCTGTATATCTGGATAGGTGAGTTTTTCCCGGCATAATACTGTTAAGTTTTTGTGTGATCATGACTTATTGAGTTGTTTCTGATTATATAATGTAGAGAAATGTAGATGGCAATTAGGCCGAAGCATAAAAGAAATGTGTATTTTTTTTTAATATGGATATGAGTACCTATACTAAATGTCGTAATAAGAAAGGAAAATTTGTATTTATAGCCTTTTCTGTTGAAGCCGTCAATATGAAGTCTACGGGGAAATAGGTGTTTCAAATTTAATTCAAATAAATTTGAATAATGTATGCTTTCATTAGAATATACGTTGTTTAATCCCCTCTATTTTCTGATACACTGTTAGCCACTAAAGCAATTTGGAGATTTATTTCACCTTTCAAATTTAAATTCTTGCAATCAATAGACTACCTATACCTATAAACAACACTAGAATAATTAATAGACCGACGGTACTTGGTTAGAAGTTACCTTTATTTTAGTCTGATGATGAGAGTGGAAGCTCTCGAAACCCGTCTCGCGACAAATAAAATCAATGTGGAGGTCCTAAATATAAGTTATTTTTATTAATTTAACATATTATTTTTCTTTCAGCCTGGCTTCATTTTTGGCTGGCTGAATGTTGGCCTTTTGAAAACTCTGTCATACTTAATGATCCCGAGCAACACGAAGCCACTGCTTTCCATTAATTTGGACAATGCCATTAACCTCGTTCCCAGATGCTGGAACAAGTTGCATCTTAGTCTGCGAAAGGAGGCCAATAGGGAGAACTTCAGAAAGAAGCTGATGACACTCATTTTTGCTGGGAATTTCGGACGATAGACACACAATATAACAAAAAAGGAGCTATTTACACCATCCGGGACCCCGTACTGTCACTTAACTTATGGGCCCCAATATGTTCAAAGACGGCCCTGTTGGTGAATAGGTACATTACTAATATTATTACGGTCTAACGTTAGATACCTACTGTCAGTCATTTTATGGTAAAATGCATATTTATATCGGCTTAACTATACTTGTCTAAAGTTAGCCCTGGTTAAATAATGAACCTTGTTTCTTAAATCATATTTTATTCCTGATTAAATAAAACTTTAATGAGATTTTTTTTACCAAAAACTATTTTTTTCATCCACTACTACTCTCACTATGCCATCACGCCATATCCCATGAGTGGGTAATCAGAAAACCAGCTACATGTAACTAACGAGCAAGCTGTCTTCTCTGTGCCAACACAAATCAAGACGTTCTGAAATATTCTTAACAAAAAATTCATCGAATATGATAAAGATATGGGTCATCCTCAATGTGACATAAAAATAAATACAATCACAAAGTGGTAAGGCTCAAACATAGAATTATATTTTTCCTATCTATTAGAATTATATTTTTCGATCTATCCTTCTTAAGGTTGTCTTTAAGAAATTGCTAACTTACCAAAATCAACTTTTGGCTATATTACTTATTTTCATTCATTTGTTTAAAATCATTATGGAATTAGTTACATGTTGGATAGACAGCGGACTAAATGTTTATTTTATATTGTTTTTATTTTGTTTATTCAATAAAAATAACATATATTTTCCCGATAGCATAAGACTAAAAAAAAGATCAATTGAAATGAGCGACATCTGTGAAAACAAAAATGTCCGCAAATTGTTCACATTATATTTTGTATGAGAAGACATAAATTGTCCAGTATTGATATAATAAATTATTTGTTAATATCTATTATCGCGTTTGTTGTTTCTTTATCCACACCATTAGCGTCCACAAGTCGTGCTGCGGCGTTTTGTAGCAGGGAGTAACGAATATACTTCTTCATCTTCTGTGAGAGACGTGATAAATGCTGAACCAACACGACTACCCATACAAAATATAGATTTAAGTTAGAGGCAAAGCAGGAATTACGTAATTTATACCTTACATAGATAGAAGTTTGGTGGCACACCTTGGAAGAAGTTTGTAGTGAGCAGGCAACACCAATTAATATTGTTGTGATCAGCTGTTGATGACAACACAAAAACTAAATCCATTTCTGACAAATATCAAATATGTACAAGACTTGTGGAAGAATGAAGATATCAGGAGAATGAGTGGATGCAAGAGGAGTTTTGTAATAATTCTGTTATTATGAATAATAAAATTATGCAACTTTCCCCTTTATATGGCTCTGCTGATTAGGAGAGAGATGTTGCGTGGTAAAGAAAAAAAAGAAAACAATAATTGAACAATAAAAAATGCAGTTGCGATGACTGGATCACGTGCTCCGCATATCAGAAAAACGACTACCACTTAAATCTTTGGGGGCTGTGGGAAAGGGCAGAAGACCGGTGGGCAGCTATATAGAAGAAGCTGGCAAGGGTAGGTGTCGAACTTGTGTTTTGAAAGACTTGGTTCGGAGTGGCCAGAGGTCCTGAAAGCAGCGGTGGACAGGGATCTCTGGAGGAGGTATCTAGTGTATTACCAATGGGCCCCCGACCCAACTAGGACAAGGGAAGAAGATGTATGTATGTATAAAAAATGTTGTTTGGGTAAAATTTATTGTCTTGATTTAAATATTATTGATTACGGTATTTGCAATTCAGATGTATTGCTTATTGTCTTATTGCTGTTATCGCTTTTAACTCACGCAGAACTTCGTGATAGTACAAAAATAGGTTCATTACCTACCTCGCTTCATTTGATTTCACAATCATACTTACCTACATACATTCATACTATACTTGTAATGCTTGTACATACTGTACACAGTTACCCCAAAAGGGATTGGTGGGTATACTACGTACATACTTACAGAGTCCAATATTTCAATGTGCCATTAAGGTTACGTATATCCTGAGCTAGTTAGATCATGGAGAACTGTGACAATATCTAATAATAATTTATTAAAGATTTACTATCCCATCACGGCATATCCCACAAGTGAAGTAGCTAGCAGACCAGCCGCATTATACGTATTAACCATCTGTTAATACATATTTTATACGAAAGTGGAATAAACACAGAGGAGATGCTATCGGTGAGAAGAATGGTTGGTAAAACATTGCGAGATAGACTGAAGAATGAGGATATAAGTATAGCGAGAGGGGTGACGTGGATAGAATGCGTGTAAACAATTTACAATGAATCGGACATGTGGAACGAATGAATGAGGAAAGGACGACAAATAAAATATACTTATCTGAAAGAGGGGGTGAGAGAGTAAGCCCAGGCATCCGAGAACCATAATTATGACTTAATCACGTGGATCAAATTCTAAAGGACGGCGGCGTGTTGAGTAAAAAAAATTACTTGCGTGTATGAGAAATTGTATAAATGTAGAAGAAGCGAAAGAAGTGTGCAAGGATAGATCTATTTGGCGTTGCGTTTTCTCTGCGTACTCCACTTGGGCTAGTACATTATTTTTGACTCATTTTTATTTTTCTTTCTTTTAGTTTACTTTTTTTATCTATTATATTATCCTCAATAGACACGATTACCGCCCAAAAGGGACACTAAAGAGAGAAGTAGCATAAAATATTCCCACGACGGCGGTTTTGGCCGACCAGCCCTTCAGGCCTCCCCAATGGCCCGCTCGTGAGGACAATTTTGGTTTGAATGTGAGGATAAATAGGAGTCAACAACTCCTGAGATATCCGGGTGTGAGGTGGATCTCTCTTACACTTGGGCTAGTGCGTGAGGGTATAGTATTATTAACAGACAGTCTCAAATATTTGTTACAGTAGATTTATGTCGTACTCATTTTACCCGTATTTTCTTTCATTAGTATAAACATCACGCACACGACTGTTTTCTATATATCTATCTATTTTAACTGATCGTATTATTATTATTATTAGGTATACCTGTACTACGTATTTACCTACGACTAAAGTTCCTAATTCTCGTGACGTGCTGAGGAAATTGAACAGGACAGCAGTACCACGCGTGCGGAACTGTATAAATGTAGTTGAAGCGAAAATGTGGTGTTCTCACGAGGGGAATATCGCCAGGAAACCAAAATATCGTCAGCCATTTGAACCATGTGAACAAAATGACAGCTAGTCTGAAACGATAAAAACCAGTAGAAACGATATCGTCTCGAGTTGACCACCTTCCAACTTTTTCGGCCGATTGAACGATTTGCGTATGCACAGATGTGCGCGGCGTTCGTATCTGTGGTAAAAACTTTATAACCTATAAATTTTATAATGTTTCCCGCTTCGTGACAGCTGTTATCTTTATTGTTGGTTTGTGGCGTTTGTTTCCTTAATTTAAAGGCACCTTATAACCTCTACTATAACATTTTCGACTAAAAATAAACACTTCGCGATCTCCATCTCCACGTCCGCCATTTTGAAAACAGTGTCAAAATTAAAGCGCATATGACAGATCGTTTCTATATTGGTGGATTGTGTGAACAGGTGTGTTATAAGGCGCCTTTCAGTTATGGAAACAAACGCCACAATCCAACAACAAAGAAAACAACTGTCACGAAACGGGAAACATTAAAAAAAAATTACGTTATAAAGTTTTTACCATAGATACGGATGCCGCGCACATCTACGCATGCGCGCATCGTTCCACCAACGAAAAAAGTTGAAACTTGACACGATATCGTTTTAACTGGTTTTTATCGTTTCATACTAACTTTATTCTTATTTCATTTTACGGCAATGCACCCGCAATCGAGTGAATTATGACAGACTAACTTTAAATAATTTGTTCACACGGTTCAAATGGCTGACGATATTCGCCTCGTGAGAACAAAGTTAAGGTAAAATTAGATACATTGAATGCTTTCTGCCTACGCTGCAAGGAAAAGAACATGGTGTTTATTTATTCTTTACGGTATACACAGGTTGCAAAGATTCAATATAAAGAAAAAAATTGCTTTTGGTAAAATTAATATACGGAGGGTGAATGTATTGCAAATCTTATCCAGTGTTAAGTATTTCTGTAGTTAGTATTGTGGACCGATAGTACTCGAAGGAAGTTGAAGTTATATATATAATGAGTTACAATCCATCGGATTGGTCTGCAACGAGTTTGGTTTTTCTTCTCCATTCGTCCCTATTCTCAGCCAGTCTTTTCAGCTCCACGTATGAGCCACAGTTCATATCCCTCTTCAGTTGGTCCATATATGCGTCTCTTGGTTGGCCTCTGCTATTTGTCCCCTCGGTCTTACCCTCCGCGATGGCGATGAGTAGTCCTGGGTGCCTAATATTGTGGCCAATCCAGTTAGCTCGTTGTTGGCTGATTCTCTTAAGGAGTTGCCTTTTTTCGCCTACCCTGGTTAATACTTCTTCGTTTTCGACGTGCTCCGACCAATGGATCTTAAGCATGCGTCTGTAGCACCACATTTCAAAGGCCGCCAACCGTCCGCATGTAAATTTAAAAAAATAACACTTCTAGGTATATTTGTTACTTCCATAGTGGCTTTAGTAATCGCGAGCCGGCTTTCAAAAGTTTCCGCTCTCACCATCAAGTTTACGTGAAAAATATAAATTTTATTTCTTGAATTAGTTAAAAAGAAAATTGAATGCTATTTCTTCACTTTACGTTAGGCTGATGATGAGAGCCGGGGAAGTAATTGTTTTATTTTTACCTATGTTAGTTCCAAATTCGTGTGCTTGCTATTATATCAGATTGTTTCTCTCGGCTAGAGGGACATCGAAGGAGTGTAGTTAAAATATTCAGCACGTGGGGGTTTTGGCCGACCAGTCCTTCAGACTGCGTATCATCTATTTATTTATTCTTTACTGTACATTGATTACTTTCACATAAAGAAAATCTTAAAGAAAGGAAAGAGGAGGTAAAAAAGGAGAAGAATAGGTAGGAAAAGGGACTAGGATACAGAAGCCATATTTTGTGTGATAAAATGGTCCTTGACCGCCCGCTTGAAAGCATGAAGAGTGGGGAGCAACCTTATCCTGGAAGGCAAACTATTCCAACAGCGAGCACCATGAACAAAAAAAGAGTTAGTAAAAAAGTTTGAGCTATGAGCTGGTATCGCCAGAAGACGCTCGCTATTGGATCGTAAGGGCAAGTCATGGCTCGAAAGATACTCAAACATTTCCTTGAGATAATATGGTGAAGACGTAGAGTATAAACAATTATAAACCAGTGATAAGACATAGAGATCTCGTCTTTGGCGCACGGTCATGGCATATTTATAGAAATTTATAAATATCCGGGTGGACGGTGGGTCACCTTCAATATATCAGATTGTTTCCTATGTTCATTATATGTAGTCAATCTACTGGTTACCTTAATTGTGGAGTATACTGTGACGGTATTATTATTATTACTGACAATAAGACGATTCTTATAAGAAAAAAAAAATATTGAAATTTGTAATTTAATTTGTAATTTATTTATTTATCTACGGCAAAAGCCTTTTTTACATATTATATATAAATAATTTTAACATCAATACATCAACATAAAAAAAAGAATATTAAATATGCGCGTACGTACTGTTTAGTGATAAAGAATTTTGATTTAGGGCCAATATTATAAAAGTCCGTTAGTTCAAGTTATTTTAAATAAGTCCTAAATTTGATATAATTACTCGTTTTTCAGTATTATAAACATCCGTTAATATTATTTCAGTAAAATGTTACCATCGGCTTAAACTGGCCGACCGACCAGGGGTTAGTTTTGACGACTAGCATTGCTGTCTCACAATTTGCCTTAAGAGAGAAAGAAATAACAACAGATGAATCTACGCACGTGTTTTGTTAGGATATATTCTCATAGCATCCCTGTCATTTACTCATTTGTTTTGTGTAAATTATGAGATTGTTGGGTCTGGGCTTCTTATTTAAGGTTAGTTTTTAGGCAAGCTTGAATATGCATTTTCTTTGTGGATACGATTATATTATGTATTGATTCCCATTTGTGTTTTTGATTTTCGACAGTTTTTTGTTCTTATCTTGCTCCAGCTGTGTTTGTGAATGAGAAATTTGATTTGTATATTTTTTTGTGTATTTTTGTAAAACGTGTAAAACGATTTGTAAATAAATAAATAAAAAAGGATCATTACAGCTGAAGGCCAATGCGATCCCAGAAGATAACCTTAAACGATATCCATACAACAACACAACTACAACACATCTTCAATTTTCCTTATAAATTCTGCATACGTCATGTTAAATATATAAATTTCTATAGATATAGATAAATAAGGAAATATCAAGATTTGTGACAAATTCTTTCAATATCCTCACTTAAGATTATTTGTCCAGAATGAACACACAAAGTGACGAATATAAATCGTGCTTTAGGTGCAAAGGAGAAATATTATTAAACGATGGGCAAAGAGTATTGTGTTTCAGTACACTACATAGGTGCTAAGTTACCCTTATACAAACTTGAATAACTTAATATTCTCACAATATCATTATTTCTGTATTAAATGTAAGACAATACCTACACCATGTATCTATTTATGTGCCTGTGTAATGTACTTATCCATTGTATGCTGCAAAGTTGCACGGTGGTCAGACAAAGAGGTTCGTCAAGAAACCGAACTCCGTCACGTCTTGTTCATGCACAATCCCTATTATCATATTACTCAGTAATGACAGGTTTACATCGGACAATAATTTTGTAAAAAAAAATTTTACTCATTCCTCAACTTTCCTTTTAAGACTCTGTACTGGTCGAGTGTTAAAAAATAAAATTACACATACCAACTTGTCTATCAATGCTGAAGATAAATTAATATTGAAACGAATTTTCGTTGATTTTCATAGATCGTTTATATAGCTCAGAACTTCAAAAGATAGAAAGAGAATGCGGATAATAATTTCTATCTTAGCTTTGCCAAAACGGAAACAATGATCGTTTTTTTACAAAAGTTTAGAGATAAATGGCTTATAGAAGCTGGCCATAAGAGAATCATCATTCATCAGCTCCAGACACAAATTCAAGACTATATTTTTCATTTATTTCTTTCAGAACAAACTAATAAATAGCCAAACAGCAGAAACATAATATTTCACATATCATGAAACAACAAAGCCCTTAATTCCTCGTGTATTGCCATACTACATAAAGATAAAACAAAGAGAAACAATGAAATGATCAAATTTCATGACAGTTCCGATGACAAAAGAAAAAAAACATCCAGAATATTATTTTATCATAAAGATAGGTAAGATCTTTCTCCTATTAGCAGATAGCTATTTTAAGTATGTTGGGGGACAGCCCCGACAATACCCAGAGCGCTGGGAAGAGGTGACGCAATAGTCGCTCTGAATGGAGGAGGCTGGTTTTTGCCCTGTGCTCCCTAGTGGAGCATTGAGGGCGATGACGATGATCTTTCTTAGGTAAAGTTTAATTTATCGACCGACGGAAGTTTTTTTTGTCAATTTGGCAGCTAAAAATCTTTATACATTTGCTTTGTTAGTATGGTATCTACGTTTTAGGAATTTATTATAATATGTATTACGGTATATGGATGAGGCCAGAAGTAATGTTCTGTACATAGTAGGGGCAGGCAAGCTAGAATATTTTATGCAAATATAATAAGCGCCTTATAAAAGGGTCAAAATGTAAAATGTTGTAGCATATAGCACTACACTATACCTCCTCCTTATAATGCCTAATATAAACATGACATTATAATGTATGGAAACAACGACAACGTGTTAGAGGAGATGTTAGGAAATAAGGCAAATTCTGAAAAACGCTTATTTTCAAAACAGACGATTCTGAAGGGGCGATACCCCAGGAAATATTTTATTTATTTATTTATTCTTTCTTTACTGTACATTGCTCACAAAACATACAATTTGTTATTATTATTCAAAGGACACCATATACTACTGGGACCATTGCAGCTTACGGCCAACGCGATCCCACAGAAAAAAAACATTCACAATAGTGTTTCCACTTTCCTTTTAATTTCAGCTTGCGTTACGAGTAGTCTTTATCTGGGGAAATGCTATTAAGCAATTGTATTGCCTATGCTGTTGGTGATTCTGCAAGAATATTGGTTCTGCTTGTTAGTTGATAGAATATGTAAATGCTGACGTGAGCGACTATACGGTGCGGGTATGTAAAAGTTCAACTCACTTAATATCG
Source organism: Athripsodes cinereus (assembly GCA_947579605.1). Lineage (NCBI taxonomy): Eukaryota > Metazoa > Arthropoda > Insecta > Trichoptera > Leptoceridae > Athripsodes > Athripsodes cinereus. The sequence goes on from OX388321.1 coordinate 3,809,379, forward strand.
TTGGATTACTAGTAATATTATTCAGCAATAATAATATAATCAATATACAGAGGGCAAGTTTATCGTAAAGGCACGAGATCTTCCAACTAACCCAATCTAGGATTTTTCGGGGAAATAATTTTTAATCCGATGAAACTTTCATGGTTTATTCAAAAGATGAAACTTTCCTTGATGCTTCTGGAAAAAATCCTGAAAAGTCACTATAAATCATAAATATTTGTGTTTCCTATCCCTATTCCATGCAACCAGTTACCAGCTTTCTAATAGAAATGGACTATCGTGTAGTAAAGTTAATTAAAGGTTTAAATAAATTTTGAAATAACGTTCACTTTTTGCAATTGCTGTTAACATAACCTGAGCCCATATTTTCCTTTGAACATTATGCATGCCGTTCTAGTATACAATTTAGGTACCTACGTACCTACCTACATACAAAATAATGTAAAATGAAGCATCTAAATAGCATTCTTTGACCCGATACGTTTAAAATTTATCTCTCAGCTGTAAAAGCATAACGTTACATTAATAAATATTATTTATAAGAGTATATTTTAAATAAATTACGGTATTATTTATTTTATGTTGCAAAGAATAATAAATAGATCACCCACTCTCTTTCGGAGGTTTTCGAGAGTCCTTAAAATGGCCATTAACCTATATTGTAGGTATAGACTAGAAATTCTAACGGAACATTGGTAATGCGACCAAAGACAATGGTGTTTGCAAGGCTTGAAAAACATGGATTGTTTTTTTTTCTGTAGGGTCCTTTATGCCTTTTTCAGGTATGTGCAATACGTTAATATAAGTAGGAAAGAAATCGTTGTCTTAATGTTATGCAGTGAAACAGTTTTCGTTTCTTCTACACTCATGCAATTTCTTATGCACGCACATCGATTTCTCTTACTCAACACATGGCTGTCTTTGAGAACTTGATCAACGTGATCAAGCTTCATGGTTCTCGGACGTGTCTCTCACGTTTCCTCACACCCCCTTCTTTAAGATAAGTATTTCCTCTTTGTCATCCTTTCCTCACTCATTCGCTCCACATGTCCAAATCATCGTAACTTATTTACACGCATTGCATCTGCTCATTCTTCGAATATTCTCAATCCTCACTCACGCAAAGTTTTACAAACCTTTCTCCTCACCTATCGCATCTCCAGAGCATTTATTCCACTTTCTTCCTTCTTCAACCATATGCATGTTTCGCTTGCATAGTTAAGTGTCGGCACCAGAATGGTATTGTGCACCAGCATTTTTGCCATAACACATCGCCATTGCTAACAATAGATCAAAGTGCACAGTTCATTCTAGCACCGGCCACTTTTCTTCTTTCAATATCCCTATCGTATCTTCCATCCCTGACAAACAAACTTTCTTCATCTTCTTCTTCACCCTCGCCTTTATCCCATTTATTTGGGGTCGGCTCTCCTAGTCCACATCATCAAGTTTTTCGGTCCCCGCCTGCATCCTCCGAACGCAGCTGTGCCTCCCTCAGGTCCGTGGCTATTGTGAATATCCAGGTGGTCACTGGCCTGCCTGGTCTTCTTTAACAAACAAACTTTGTAGTTTTTATAACACGAATCGAAAGAAACATATTATTTAGTTTCTTCCAAGTGACTTAAATAACTTCGATTACTCGGATACTCGACTCCATTATCAGACGATTAAAAAAATTAACCATTGATCTATCTATCTATCTATCTATACCATCACGGCATATCCCACAAGTGGGGTAGCCAGCAGACCAGCTGCATATAAAATATGCAAGCTGTCTTCTCCGTGCCAATATATCCCGTGGAGAACCCGGTAAAGAATTAACCATTGACTACCTTTTAATTAATTTTTTTCTAATCGCCTGATGATGGAGTCGAGAGTCTCCGAATAGGTACTAGTAAACGAAGTTAATAAATTCATTTGGAAGATAACTAAATGGTATCTACTGTATTTTTTTTAATTCATCTTGAAATGGACTTCGAACAAGTTTCTTCATTCATATCTTAGTTTGGGACTAGCTCGGTCTGTGTAAATTGTCTATACATGTTACAATGTTACAATGTTACAAGTACCTACCTTCGGTCAATGACATCGAAACTTTTGTTTTTACAGTTTTGTCCACAAAGAATAAATAAATGAATAAATATTCCGCGTAAGGCATTGCTGAAGAATAAATATATACCTATTATTTTCCTTAACAATAAATTTCCATTTTATATATTATTTTTGTCAGCACGTTGTATGGCGCGTGATGTTATTACAGCTGAAAATTTATTGTGTTGACAAAAAAATACGTAAATATTGTTTATATATCTATCTATCTATCTATATTCTAGTTATATTATGTATATCTAGCAGTATTTGTGAATGACGCACGTCAAAACTAAAATAAATATCGCAAACGAGTGGATGGCCTTTAGTAGAATAGAATAGAATAGAAGCTATAATGAAGATTATCTATCACCCGTTTTCCACGATTACTAGTAAACCATCATAACATATCTTTGGTAGCCTAACATCTCCTTCAACTTCAAGGATACTGCATATTGAGGAAGGCACCAAATTTTTTGATTTCTAGCTGCTAAATCTGGATGTTGGATAAAAATGGAGCTGGAAAACAGTGGTACCGTGTTGCTCGAGATAGGAGTGTAGAAGTTTGTAGAAGTTTTGAAGAGGCCTATATCCAGCAATGGAGAGAAGACAGTTAGAAGTCAGTAAGTAAGTAAGCTGCTAAATCTGGAAAACTCCCTCGTGTAGCATTTCACGCATCAATGTCAAATTAAAACCTATTTGTGCATGTGTGTGTCGTCGAGGAGATACATATCTCCAGGTACCGCCAAGTTACGTGGTGGGCGCTATCCTTTAAAAAATATCTTACAAGTGGGGTAGCCAACAACATTAAAGGAGACTCACCTACTACCCGGATAGCGCAGAAGTCCAGGGAGTTCCATTTATCCGAATTTATATACTTATCAAATCTTGTACACACCGAGAGCGCTAAAGTGCACACAACAGACTAATCGCATATAATAAACACGCGTTTTGTCCTCCCAGTGCCAATAAAAAATGAAATGTTCAGAATGGGTGGCATATCCTGTAGCCGATCTGAATTTGTTAAATATGTTATACGTGACGTTTAACGAATACCCGACACCGAGTAAATTATGATATATTATATAGGTATCTGACAGGAATAAATAAGTTGCGTCTAAAAATGTAATTATATTCCGTCATAATTCAGTCGGATGTGTCTTAAATCTAAATTATTTTCCGTTTGACGTACCTTGAAAAACTCACGTAGGCAGATAACATTAGTTAAACCTGAATAGGTATTTAATTGCGTCATAATAGTGAATAAAAATAATGCTTTCACTAATTACGACTACTACATTTCGTCGTTCCATGTTCAAAAAGGGATATGACATGACATTTCTAGAATAAACTGCTTTTAATGACATCATAACTATTTTATTAAGTGATTCTTAGTATAAATGAGAATCACTCTGCTCCTCCCCGCAGTCGCAGCTAGTATCCTCTCCATCCAAAAAGCCTCCCCTCTACTGGTTAATTTTGCACCTAGTCACCCCAACCTTTAGTCTGTTCAGTGTCTTCCGTGTGGAGTAGCTCAGAGTCTCAGACTATGCACGGTGTTTGTGCAATCGGGTGGCATCATCCATGGATTGCCGCCAAGTTCCTGCCTTCACAATTCCTCTTTACGCTTTTCTTACGAAGTTGTAAGGTCACTTGTGACTTAAGGAAGCTTTTTCTCGATCCTATAGTCTTGGAGGTACCATCCGGTAATCGATTTATTGCAATGTCCGCATTGCAATGTCCTGTAAAAGGCAGGTGTTCGAAAAAAATAAGACATTTTACATCTTAAATTCAGCGTTGAGGTTTGCCACCCATCCTGAATGTCTTGATTTTATACTGGCACGAAGAGGACAGTTTGTATGTTTCTTACATGCAGCTGATCTGCTGGCTACCCCACTTGTGGGATATGCCGTGATGGTATAGTAGTAGTAGTAGTAGTAGTAGCAATGTCCGCTGATGCGGAATGCATGTAATGAGAGTGACCTAATAATGGCGAATGACAAGGCGATATACGTCGCTGCATACTGGAATGGCAAGGTCTTAAGTTCGGACCCGAAAAGTAAGTAAGTAAGTATCAAATATTAAAATTTGATACTTAAAGAATAAAATCACATGCCACTAAAAATAAAAAGTCCAAACAACAATAATTTTAATGCCCTATAATGAACAGATTTTAAAGAGTATACTATGATGCCTAAATAAAAATGTTCGCACATACCTCTTTTTGAATGTGCAACGACGATTTATTGTTAATATTATTATTATTGCAAATAAATTGATACAGGTGACTATAAAAAAATAATTCAGAAGGGTTTCATTGACGTCTTCCAAACGAAGAGACACGTTACATAGACACGTGCATCTGATGTTGAGGAAGTCTACGAATGCATGCGTGTGATGGAAAATGGACATCCCTGAAAATAAATTGAAAACATTATGATGATGATTTTATTTTATTTTTGACGCCGTTTAACAGTCCCTAGACCGTCTCAAGGGCGCCAGTGAAGAGTTCAGTTTTTAATTTGCTTCTGAAGCTAGTGACTGTCTGACTATCTCTCAACAGAACCATGCAGGCTTTCCATGGAGCGGCAAAGAATTGGTTTGTCTCCCACTATTTTCCGTTTTTTAGTTTCCTATAAAAGGCTGGTGTTTGAAAAAATAAATAATAATAATAAAGACAATTTATATTTGGCACCGTTTAATGAGCCGTGACCATCTCAAGGGCGCCATGGCTTTTCTTGAAAAGTAGTGTTTTCACTATACTCCTGACGACAGAGAAGGAAAAATTAAAACGTTCAAGATCGGCGACAAACCTCATTGCTGAATTTAAGATGTAAAATGTTTTCTCAGTGAAGCATCTGGCAAAGAATTGATCTCCCACTCTTTTCCGTAAGTTTCAGAGGCAGGTGTTTTAAAAAATAAAGACATTTTACATATAAAATTCAGCGATAAGGTTTGCCACCCATCCTGAATGACTTATTTTTTTGGTTTGACACGGAGAGAAAAGCTTGCATGTTTATTGCATATTACATCTGGTCTGCTGGCTACCTCACTTGTGAGATATGCCGTGATGTGATATTAGTAGAAGCTAAGTCACAAGTGGAGTAGCTAAAAGACTATCTAATGAAAACACATTTTAATACCTTACAACATTACAAAATAATTATCTCGTAGGGTTCCTGATAAAGAAAAGACCTCCACTCATTTCTATTTCTATATTTATTTATCGTGTCGAAACCCAGAAAAAAAAACCAATCAAACTGATCTCCAGTACTGTGCAAAACACACAGCAGGTGGAGATGCGTAAAAAAATATCCTCCATTGTGCAAGTGACAGGGCACAATGGACACTCCAACTAGTGTGGCATAGTCTGTGCTGCACCACAGTCACATGCTCTGGATTCGTCCTGTAGGAAGCCCCATCGTTCCCTATTGTCGCGGCAGTTTCCCACACCAGATCTCAGTAGATTTAGGGTTTTCCATGTCCCATAGTCTAGCTCGCCTCCTGCAGCAAGGTGTTCTTGGGCTAGGAAAGGTTCGCTTATTTGCGGATCCTCCGCCCACCTACGTAGGCGTTCAGAGGGAGCAGGGCCCGTCAGTGAGGATGAGGAGTTTAAAAATGATCGTCTAGAACTGAGACTATTTCTATTTCTGAAATCACTATATAGTGATAATCTCGCCACTGCACATCATCACATTTTTTCTTATGTACCTACCTATACTGCTCTGTTGATGTTGTTATTATGAATGATGATGTGCAAGAAGAATTGTGAGGTTGTGAAGCAAGACATGAGAGACTGCGGAGCTTCCCCGGAGGACGCACAGAATAGAGCCGAGTGGCGGCGAAAGACAAAAATGGCAGACCCCACCATCATGTGGGATTAATAAATGCCCAGGGAGAGAGAGAGATGTGCAAGAAGAATAAAATAAATAAATAAATAAGTTTTCGAGTATTCTTTAAAAGGTAGGTAGGTACCTATTTTTTTAAACATCAGATTTTAAAACATTTAAAATCTTCAGTTCAGCGATGAAGCAAACCACCCATTCTGAATGTCTTTACATTTATTCGCACTGAATGGGCGACTTGTGTGTTTATTACAAGCAGTTGGTCAGCTGGCTACCCCATTTGCGAGAGATGCCGTCATGGAATAAATGAAAAATATTGTTTCAAATGAACAGCATGCCGTTACGAATATAATATTATTCATAGGTATATTATTATGTAGGTTCTACGTATTAAGATAATAACAATTTTTAAATTTGTATACAACAATAAATGATTCGTCTCGGCCCATACCATGTAAAAGTCTGTGCTAAATATCATTAATTATGTAATTGGTTACAATATTTAATAAATAATAATTAGATATTTAAACAAATTTATTGTACAAAACAATATAATCTGTAATTAGTTTGTATTCAAGTCATTGAAAGAGTAATACAGTGGTACCTTGACATACTAGTCCCCCAATATACGAGTCTTTTGAGATACCGTTGAGAGCCGTCGAACGAGCGATTTTTTGCTTTGAAATACGAACAAAATTTGAGACACGTACTTTTTAATGAGACTTTCCTAACTCATTTCTGGAACTTTCTGAAAGGGGGGAAGAAACAAATCTCTTTGAACATGTTTTTTTTAAACGGCCTACAGGTGAAAGTAAGAAAAGCGTGACGAAAAAGGCAAAGACCAGTAAAGAGAAAAGCAGTGACGAAAATTAAGTGAAAGTAACACTTTATAAATCTAGTTTATTTCTTTACATTCTCTTTTATTATGTTTTTGTACAATAGGTATTTGTCATTTATAAATACATTTTTCGTAGTCAAAAACACGTAACAAAAATAACTGGGGTGACATTTTGGGGGTTGGAACGGATTAATGGCAGTTCAATTAATTTCAATGGTGAAATTTGCTTTGAGATACGAGTTATTTGAAATACGAGCAAGGTTGCGGAACGAATTAAACTTGTATGTCGAGGTACCACTGTAGTTCAATATCATTATATATGTAATATTATTCTAAGCCAACTTTATATATGTATGTATAAGTTATATAGATATAAATTTATGTATATGTATAGAGAATATGATTAAGTGTATAATTATATCTATTAATGCGTACAGTAATTATAATAACAATCAATTATCAGACATTCAAATGGTGGTCTAAGCCATAGAATAATTATATTTAATTTTTGTACATAATGCTTACATACTTTAAATAGATTGTGAAACTAATGTAATTTGTTTGTAAATTTTGATAAAAATTTATTTAGTCGGTATTTGCCAACGTAGATGTTCGCGCCAACTGCCTGGAACAGATTTTCGGCGAACCTTGGAGAGAATCAACCTACAACCACGTTCGGGAGCAAGATGATACGGCTCCCTTGAGATGGACACGGATAGTTAAACGGTGTCATATAAAAAATGTCCAACTATTATTATTTCATATTATTCCAAAATAATATTGTAATATATAAAATCTTGATTTTATTGTCCGACGGTACTTGTTGGAAGTCCATTTCAAGATAAATTGAAAATAACAGGTGATTAACAATTAATATTTTAAAATAATTAGATAAACAATAAATAACAGATAAAAAACAATAGGTATAATAATTTAAGTAAATTTCGAAATATATGAGTTGTAAAACCACGTATTTTTGACAGCAACATAACCTCAGTAGTGATTTAAATCTATGATTGTCAAGTCAATTGTATTACATTGTTTTTAATTTTAATGATAGAATGTCCAAGCTCATGTCCTTCCAGAAGGACCTTCCGGCAGGACATGAGCTTGGATTTCCATACTTAGATTTCCATACTTCTGGCAGTACGACTCCACGCGTTTCCGCCATTTGGTTCGTCGAAATATGTTGCTTTAGCGCGAACGCGGACAGCACGTCTTATACTCGCAGCCATTTCGAATCAACTGATTGTAGAAAGATGATTCAAATACTCGCTAAAAGAGAAAGAGATGCACTATATATCTGCTTTTATTGTATCCTGCTAGCAGGCTTAGAAAGCCTCCAATGACCAAAGACATTGCATCCTACCGGTAGGACATGTAGTCCTTCTAGCAGGACGCTGGACGTTCTATCATTAAATTTATTTATTTATGAAATATACGGCTAGCGCCTTTTTACAAATAAAATGATCAAAAAAATAATACAGTCTTCATACAAACAACAAATACACAGTATACATTGATATTGCAACAAAAAACAATATTATACATAGTAAAATGCTTCCTTCATAAGCGACTAAATGCTTGTGCGGAGGCTCGAATTTCAATAATAATATTAATACACATATAAGAAATTTCATTCGAAATTCTAATAACAACGAAAAATATGTATAATAATATTAAAAAAGAAAGATTCAAAACTAACTAATAAGTACCGATGTAATAAATTAAAATACTTTTAGGCAACACTGCTATAAATAATAATAAATAGATATAGTGAACTTTTTAGAGAGACGTCTTTCGTCTTGTTGGGAAATTGTCAATTTATATTCTGTGTTCCTCGTCAGGCAATACTTTCAAGTGTTATAAAATCTGTAACAAAATGTAGAAACTCAACATTATTCGAGTAAATTCTTCCATGATGGTTTATGAAAATAGTTCAATCATGGGAGATCGCAAACTGAGTTACGGGGACAAAAACAATTATTATTAATGATAGTGTAGGCTGTTATCCACCAAGACGAATCACATTTCACAAATTTTCATAAAATTAAATAATAACAATACGTCTTATACTTCCATTTGTGTAACACTCGGTAGTAGCCCTGCTACTGTGTAATCAACTACGTACAATCGGTTTCCTGTACCATACCCATAACTACCTCAATACTCCCTACCTGTACCTAGTACTTACTACTGTACTGCTGTCTACCAGAGTACCCGGTACTGAGTATCTACTTATATATAGAAGATAAGTACTGGATACTTTTATGAAAAGTTATTTTATACTTATTAAGTTTTGGTAAAATTAATCTATCTCATTCTATACCCTGACGCTAGTGTTGTGGAATTCTCAAGAAATAATGTTCGTCGGTAGCCTGGAGGTAGAGTCTCGGCCTTCAGAACAAGGGGTCCGTGGTTCGATCCCAGGTGCCGGCAAACTCCCCTTTCACGGCACAAGCTTTTAGCTTAGTGTGAAAGGTGTATAAGGTTGTATTTGGGTTTATAACAAACCCAGATATATCTTTAAAAAAAAATTAACTTTAATTTAACAGTAAATATAATAATAATAAATAGGTACTTTATTCAATCAATCAATCATAATGTACAAATGTTGAGACAATTTATCACCAATATGGCTACAACTAATTATGGAAACAAAAATATATTAGGTACCTACACTACCTACATAGAAAAAAGTGCTAATAACTGATGAAAAATCTTGATGTTTGACACCCCACATGCCCATATTTAAGTTTAAAAAAAATTGCAGGTACGTACATGGAAAAAAGTGTTAATAACCACTGATTTGGGCCTTAATAAGCCCCACAATTTTTTATATCAATCAGGTTGGCTGCGAAGTGTACTGGGCGAAAGATCATAATAACACTAAGAAAAATTATTGAAAGAAATTTCTCTTCCGTCAGAAGAGAAATTCTCGGAGAAATTTCTCGTTCTCGAGAAATTTCTTAGGAGAATTTTCTCTTCTCGAATCACTACCTGACGTCATATCTCAATCCCACCCTTTACACTCCTCTCAGGACAGAAACCATCCTCCTCAATTAAAAGCGTTTCAGCGCCTCTTCCGTCTCCCTACCGCTTCTTACGACATTCCTAACGCTCTTATATCGTTGTCGTAGTAATGGTGTATTGTGAAAGAGGGACGACCGGGCCATCGGAACCCTTGAGGATGAAGGAATAGTTTACTTTTTGGCCAACCATAACTAAACATTCTCATAATATGACCCAACGACTTTTGCCTCTCTTGTATTGCAGTAACAACAGATCTTTGCTTCGTGCGTTGCGTTGGCGTACAGTATCATTTGTGACATGCTTGTACCACCTAACATTTATTTTCGAAACTCGGTATCGTCTGCTCTTGAGCCTTGGTTAAATTTTTTTTTTTTTTTTTTTATTTATTTCATATAATATAAACATTAAATACAAATATACAGTCGCGCCAAATCCATTAAAATAGATTTGTCGGCGCGTTCCTTACAAAATAACAATATATACATAACAATATACACATAATAATAACAAAACAATACAAAATTTAAAATATAAGGACGATATGCAGTGGCGATATTATCAAGTGATTTCTTCCATCTTATTTCTCTTGCCTAAGATGCGGCAGTCCATGAGTATTTTTGTTCTAAGTGGTCAAGCTACGAGTTCTCGAATTTTTTTCAGACATAAATTTAATATAATATATTATGTAGGTATAGCATGCCAAAGAACGAACAATTAATAATAAATGTATATCGATACCGGCGTCACGTTATACTATCACGATAATATGAAGAATTATTGGTAGTGTGTTTATTAATAATATGAAACACTATAATAATAATAAATTAGTTATAATAATAATAAATTTATTTAACATAACACAGCGTAGTACAGCTATCGTAGTAGTAGTACAAGTAGTAAAAACATCCATACGTCTATACTTAAAACATTATTATTATCTCGATAATTATTAATTTCATGTTGTGCGTGCAGCTTAACCATACCAAGTACAAACGGCGAAAATAAAACACTCACGACTTTTCGATTTCGTCTGCCCTTGCCCTTGATCTCAATCTGCCCTTGCCGGAAATCGAACCCGGGACCTCGTGACTCAAAGACAAGAGCGATATTCAGCGCCACACCGGCCGACTATAAAAGTTCATTTTAATTTAATAAATAAGTATTGAACATATTTGATATTAATAAAACACTGTTTTACTTTTCACTATTAATTTATTATTACTCAAGCGCTTTCGTCAAGTTAGCTTGACATTTTCAAGAGAACTAATTACAAGAAATTTTTTTCTCAAAGTCACATGCAACAACAACATTTTTTATATGTAGGTACCTAAAAACAGAAAAGAAGGGGTAAGGAAGTAAGAGTAGTTAAGACAATGGTGGATGAACAATTGGTTTCAACAATGGTGATGAATGGGGTATTTGAATATTTACTATATTTTTAATATTTCTATGTATTTCCAATGTTTCCAAAGCAATTAATTTTCTATACCGGTTTTCTGAATGTAGGACCCTTACACTATTCACATCAAAATTGTGATTATGACTAATGCAATGATCCGCCATCTCCGAACAATTAGATAAACCCCTAAGTGCTCTGGAATGTTCTTTGATACGAGAAATCTCTCAAATCTTTGATTTGAGAAAAAAAATTCTTGTAATTAGTTCTCTTGAAAATGTCAAGCTAACTTGACGAAAGCGCTTGAGTAATAATAAATTAATAGTGAAAAGTAAAACAGTGTTTTATTAATATCAAATATGTTTAAAATGTCTTTTCACAATGTGAACACACAAACTCTAGATCATTTAAATAAGTATTGATTTAAACGACCGACGGTTCTTGGTGGAAGTTCATATTAATTAGTAAATTTATTTATTTATTCAATTCAATATGGTAGGTAGGTACACAACAGATGAAAGACATGTAAAATACAAATTATGTACATAAGCAATAAAAACATTTCAATTGTCTTACATCCAAACAGTGCACACTTCAGTAATAAAATAAACATAGGAAAACTCACAATCTCGCACACACAATTCTACTCATTCATACAAATACATTCACATCTACAACATGTATGTAAATACTAGACAAAAAATAAATTAAAAAATACATTAAGATATGTACTTAGTATTTATTTATTTTTTACTTTACATCAATTACAAACAATTACATAGAGGATATACCTTCAAGTTAGATACAATCAATATACAAAGGGCGAGTTTATCTCCTAGTAGGTGTGGTTGGTTGGATAAATAAAAATAAATAAATAAAGGGCTTAAGCCAGCCTGAGCCGATTCGTAAGCGTCGGGACACCTTACTCTCTCTCCCTCTCTTTCTCTCTCTCTCTTTCTCTCTCCTAGATACAAGTGATTTATTTTATTTTAAAAAAAAACTAATTACTGGACAATGGACAACATCCTACTACAGAATATCATAAATAAAATGTAGATTTGAAAATAGCTTTAAAAATACAACCTAACAATAAAAAATAATTTATGTGATGCACATCTACAGAGTGAATCATACCTATCGTGACATACATCACATATATAATATACAATTAATAATACACCAACTGTCATAAGGAGGAAGTACGCTCTGTTAGTGTGTACGCTCAATAAATCTCTGATTGTACGTAGTTATAAACATGTTAGTACAATTATTATTGTCTTGTTCTTCTCGGTAAAAAAATTCAACAACGCCTTATCTACAGAATATAGTAAGTAAAACACAAACAGCTAACACGATTGTTACCTATCTATAATACATACTAGTGTAACTTTATCCGATTTCTCTCAGGAAATAAGCATCAAATTAAAATTCAAATATATTTTATTGAAAAATATTATTCATATTAAATAAGTTTATTTTATTTATAGATATTCACGGCCTAACCCTTTTAAGTACCTACATTTTAATACTGTATATAGGTACTATACATGTATACAGAGGAATGATATTTTTAAAAGACACAAAACGATTAGACTAATACAAAATAGGAGTAGAACAAACAGTGTAACATTAATTAGGGATAATAATATACTTAAATTAAAGTAGGTACCTATTCATAAAATTGTAAAAAAAAAACAATTCAGTCAAATTGTTAAAAAAATAAATATAAGTGATATAAAAATGTCAATATTTGAGGTCAGTTAGTTTTAAATTATAAAATCATAAATTATTTAATTATATTTATAAACAATACCACGAATGCAAATAGTTTTGGTAAATTTATCATAATCTGATGTAAAGTATTGGTGATTTATTTTGACATAGCATCTTTTTAGTCAGTAAATAATAATTTATCTGCAAATTCTTTTGACTTGGTTTTATTATAGGTATTATTGTAATGTATCATACAGAATGGATTTTCTTTTTGTATATTTAATGGCCTTGTGCCGTATATGAAATTATAAATAAATAATATAAATTGTTATATCTCTGATAATATGTGAGAAATCATTATGTTTTTAGCCAAAAATCTGTCCAAAGGATGAAACTTCCCATAGATTGTAATTATTTTTTTCTTTTTATTGTCTAATAATGGAGTCTATTCTAGACATAGATATAAACGTACATATGACCGGACTAAAATATTTATATTGCGAATCAGCAAATACACGATATGTCGTGTTGTGTCTATGGATAAAACACTTTATTTATTCATGCGTACAATCACATTAATCTAGAGCAAACAGAGAATCTATTGTGTTGTAAATTCAATGATTTTTCAGCGCTGTAAACATCGTCTAACATTTCTGACAAATGTTGCCAGCGTCAGTGATTATCAATAAGTTAATATAAATTATTACTATACGAAGAATATCTGGAGCACAAAGGTTCCAAAGAATCGGTCGTCCCTGCTTCATAATATAGGTACCAATCCCATGACAACGACGAGTGCTGGGAGTATGATGTGGGAAGAGATGAATAAATTGATCCTTGGTCTTGATGTCAGGTCAGATGCTTTGAATGCTATGGAAGTTGGTTTCTGCTCTGTGCTCCCGAGAGGAGCATTGAAGGCGAAGTTAGTTAGTTAATAATTAAACATTAATTACAACATATTCATTTCGACGTGAAAAAATTCGATCAAGAAAGATTTTTTTTTATTATTCATACTGAGATATATAAAATGTATTTTTTTTTATGCATTTTTCATTTAGTTGAAGTTTTGTTTATTTTTTTACTTGTTATTTATTTTTACAATGTTGCCAGAATCAAACAGTCAATTACAGAATATGTTAACAAAATATACATTCAATATATAAAACAACAAAATTCCTAAATTTACTAGAGATGTTAGGAGTTAGAAGTCTTAAAAAAAACATTTAAGTTACCTATTATTGAAACATTACAAAATACAGATTATACATAAATTAAAGGGCCCCTTTAGCAAAAACGATAAAACATTAAATTTTTAACAAGTTTGGTACACAAAATCTCAAAATTTGTTGACCCTACGAACATTTTGATTTGATAAAATATGTAAACAATAATGTTAATTACCAATATCAAACTTTAACTTAAAAAAAAAACTCGATTTTAGCTTCATAGTATTCATTTATAAAAAAGCATATTTCTAAAAATCGAATTTGGGGGTGTGTTTGATACATAAATGCACGAGAGCCCTACAAATTTTCATATATTTATTTTAATATAAGAAATATTTAGATAGTTATTACAATTATAGAACAAAAAAAATCATTTTTTTTTGTTTTTTTCATAGATATTGACCGAATTAAAAAAAAATTTTTTGATAAAATTCTCATTTTTGAAACCAAAAATCACCACATGAACTCATTTTTTTGTATACTAAAAGAAGTTTGCTAAAATCTATAGTATTTGTATGCTTGATTGGATGAATAAAAAATATATTTATTTTACAAATAATTTGTATTTTGATATAACAAAGAGTACCTAAATATATCTCGTCAGTCTGCGATTTATTTATTTTTTAGTAAAAAACTAATATTGGTAATAAATATTTGTTTTTTTATTTTATCAAATCAATATGTTCACAAAGGTCAACAAGTTTTGGCACTTTTTCTATCAAATTTGTTGAAAATTGAATATTTTACCATTTTTGCTAAACGGGGCCCTTAACAAGCCGTTATTGAAAATAAAATACAAGGAAAAATGCCAAACGTTGGAGAAGTTCGTACTTACGATATTACCTGGCGTTTACAGGACTCGCGAAAACTAAGTCAGAGATTTATTCAAAGCATTCATTCAGAAAGAATTATTTTATTTATTTTCGAAGAGCAAACATCACACCCCCTCCCCACACCCCACCCCTTTCTTAATTATCTTTTATTATCTGCCCGTTGTATTTAATTTTAAGTATTTTTTCACTGAGGATGGACGTAGTCCGAAAAGCTTTTGAAAGTATTTATAATACTTTAAGTGAAAGACACAGTGTTTTGATTTAATTCAATCAAACTAAATATTTAAGAAATAATTATTAATCATGTTATATGTTCGAAATAAAAACATTATATAATTAAAAATTTGTAGATCATTAACTTCACATTTAATTTAATTTATAGGTGAGTTGAACGTTGCGCTGCATAGTCATTAAAAAAGATGGTCCAATTATATTGTCTACCATCCGTGCGTTCCTGCCGTGCCGTTATATTCAGCGGCATGCCGTGTTACTTCCAGCTACGAATTAAGCCAGCTAATGGGGGCTTACGTGCTCAAACGGCTCACTTTACATACATATGTATTATTTCGAGTATTATAATTACTTTTATTCTACACGAAAGTCCATAATGGTATTCATTAAAAAAAACAGGATTTTATAGCACAAGTTGTCCATTTTCTCACTAGATGGCATAAGCAGTATGTCTACCTTTATTATCATAGTATGTTTTTTCGAAATGGGGTAGCCAATGCGGACTTACCAGTGCATGTAATGAACTTGTATACTCTTACTGTAATAACTACTACTACTGTACAATCACGGCATATCTCACAAGTGGGATGGTCATCAGATCAACTACATATATGTATAAAACTTGCAAGCTGTCTTCTCGGTGTCAATAAAAAAAATAAGACATATAGGATTGGTGGCAAACCTCATCGCTGAGTTGAAGATGTATAATGACTTTATTTTAACACCAGCCTTTTACAGGACACTCGAAAACTTACGGGAAAGAGTGTTCAATTTTTTAATATGTAAATGTTAGATATTTAGGATTAGGTAGGAGAGAAATTTGTTTTTTTTCTATATTCTCGACTTTCTTTTCAAGTAAAAAATACTAACGCTGCTCAGAACTTGCCATCTCACTGATGCCTTACCATATACAATAACTTGGAGAAAGTGAGGTTCGTGAACGCATTCTTTATATCCAGGAGCCTTTTTAGGAGCCACGTTAGACAGGAATGATATATTTGTTTTGTTTTTATTATTATCTCTTTCTGTGATTTGGATTGTACTGGCAGTTAAAAGGACCATGAAATCAAAGATGGGCTGATCAACTGCAATAATTATGTTGAATCTTTAATAAAATAAAATAAAAATAATAAAATAAACTTTATTGTGACAATAATAAGTACATTGTACAAAAGGCGGGTTTATTGCCAAATGGCAATTTCTGCCAACCAACCTGATGTTTGAAAGAAATAAGAAAAAATAATAAAGTACATGCCAGAACCATAGAAAAATACAGAATAATAAATAAATATACCCATACAAAAAAAAAATATAGATATATAATATATGCATACATACAAAATATACCATATTCAAGAAATACATAAATATTGAACATGCATAAAGTGGAATGGGGAAAGGGGGACAAGGAAGGGGATGGAATTATGATGGGTTATTGAGGGCAAGATAGTGATGGTTCAGTCTACTTTTGAAAATGGAAATTGAAGGAGCAAGTCTGATCAGTAAAGGCAAATCATTCCATAACCGAGCTGCATGTATAGTGAAGGAAGATGTGACAAAAGATGTTCGATCTTTATAATTTATTATATTGTGTAAAATTTTATTTGTATGTTACCTAGTTTTTTTATAAATAAAAATATAATGAAAACATTGCAATGTTTAAGACTTTGCTTTTATACCCCTCACGCAACCATAGATAATGTTGCAGAAACAAGGAACTGTTCAAGGATAGGAGGTTTTTGGTAGGTCCTACATATATGTATTCCTCTCTAAAAACATGATTTCAAAAATGTTTATACGAATGCGTGTAATTTGGCGTACTGTTAATAGTTGACCATGGTAATTACTTTATTTTTTATTATATTCCACTCCGCCCAGCATATGGTTTGGATTGTTTTATGCAATAATGTTTCAAACCACAAAATCGAAGAAAAGAGTTAGTGATACAAAAAAAAATGCGTCGAATAAGATAATTAAACAGCTATAGCCACAGAATTCCATACACAACCTCTTCATTTACAAAAGTGGGGCAAAAAATCTATGAATTTTTGACTGAACGGTTGGCGAAAGCGTGTGGTGTTTTATGGACTATTTCTCGCATTTTTATAAAAATATATCATTTTTACATTTATAAAAACGTAATTGGATATTTTTTGAAGTTCTTGTCGACGTTATAAGCGATTTACCACACTTCTTTTCGCCAACCGATCTGTCAAAAGTGCCGAAAAATGGTGCCTCACTTTATTACAATGAATTATATATACGAGTACTCCATCTAGGTATTATATGTAAAAATCTATGGCTAAAGCTAACCAATCGTCTATGATACTTAAACATTTTAATAATTTACCATCAATACAATCCTCTATAATACCTCAATGTGTTTATTTATTTATTTCAATTTTACAGGATACATACAGTTGATACAAAAAATACAATGGTCTATAACATATTTAGCAATAAGCAAACCAGTGAAGATCCCTATATTACCCTTATGTGCTCTACAAAACATACATAACTAAACACAACAGATAAAATCAACAAACAACAATTACAATAGAATAGAGTAAATTATGTTAACAAAATTAATAGAATAATGCTCACAAAGCAATAATCGCAGGATTAAACAATAAAACAATAAGCAATAAAAACAATACAATGAGTCATGAAAAATAAAATTAAAAACATAAAAATATCATATAAAATCTCTCAAAATTTAAAATTCTAAATTTAACATCATTTAAAATGATAACCTATACAATCTTCTGTAACACCTCAATGTCTTAACAACCTACAACTCGTACAATCCTCTATAATACTTCAAATTGTTGATAAGTTACAACTCATAGGATCCTCTATGACACCTCAATGTGTTGATAAGTTACAACTCATAGGATCCTCTATGACACCTCAATGTGTTGATAACTTAAAACCCATACAGTCCTCTATGACACCTCAATGTGTTGATAACTTAAAACCAATACAGTCCTCTATGACACCTCAATGTGTTGATAACTAAAAACCCATACAGTCCTCTATGACACCTCAATGTGTTGATAACTAAAAACCCATACAGTCCTCTATGACACCTCAATGTGTTGATAACTAAAAACCCATACAGTCCTCTATGACACCTCAATGTGTTGATAACTTAAAACCCATACAGTCCTCTATAATACTTCACTTCAATATGTTGTTAACTTACGACCCATACAATCCTCTTTAATACCTCAATATTTTGATAATTTTCAACCAATATTTTGATAACTGTTTGTTAGGGTGTCCCAAAAAAATTAAAGTGATATTTTTTTAATGCATACCCTCGTATTTTGTTTGAATGGTCTCAAAACATTTAAAAATAAAGTTTTGCGTACTTAGGATCACGATAACCCGTGCCGACTTGCAGCGAAACGTGTCTGTGCTTGCACAGTACGGCGCGACGGAAATCTCGTTCATTGCTTGCTTGTTACTTGTTTGTTTTATTAGTCAACGCATTACTTTTGAGTAGTCAACATGTCAGTGGAGTTAAGAAGTTCTAAAAAGGAGATTTTTTTAATAGGAGACGTAAAACATCAAATCACCGGTTCGAAACTTCCCTCTAATGGACAAGTACTGGGAGTTTTGTTCTATAATATTCGTGAAGTGAATTTAAGTGTCAATGAAAGTGCAAATCTAACTATTCGTGAGTGTATTATTTACTGGGAAAAGGCACGTATACCGACTAAATCATTACCTAACTGTGTTAAGAAACTAATTTCGTTATACCAAGTTTGGAGAGATTTGCAAAAAAATGCGAAAAAAACACAAGAAGTGTTTGAACAACGTCGACAAGAGTTTCTTTCCAACTTAGACAATTTGTTTGACATTGCTCATGCCGATGCGCTTCAGCTAATAAAAATAAATGAAGATAGGATCTTTTTGGAGCACCAAAGAAAACCAGGTCGGCCTGGTCACTTAGCCGGAGTGGACAAAAAACTTACAGAAAAAGAAGAAAAGGCGCGCCTTAGAAACATTGAGGAGGAAAAGCGACGTGCTAAATATTTTTCATCGTTAGCTCCATCGACATCATCTTATGAACCACCACAAGAAAACTCATCTTCTGATTCTGAAATAATAGACTTAAAAGAAAATAGACCCAGCCTAAGTGGTGCTTCCTCTCAGCCCGATAAAACTTGTATGCCGAAAAATTTTATAACTCCGAAGTTGGTTGCCGCATTAGATAGATGTCAGTTAAGTGTGAGAGATTCTGTTTTTATAATAGAAGCTACTATTGAGGCATTAGGGCATAACACGGATGATTTTTCTATAAGCAAGTCCTCGATCCATAGAATTCGTACAGAAATGCGCAGAGAGCGGGCTGAAGCTATAAAAGTTAATTTTCAAAACAATATCCCGGATACGGTAACTGTCCACTGGGATGGAAAACTATTGTCGGCTCTAGATTCACGTAAATCTAAAGAAGAACGCCTCCCGATAGTTATTTCTTATGATAATAATGAACAACTTATCGCTGTGCCAAAATTGGACAGCTCATCAGGAAGCGAACAGGCACAGGCAGTTTGGAATGCCATTATCAACTGGAATCTTGAGGACAGAGTGCAGATTCTCTGTTGTGATACTACTGCTTCAAATACAGGTCGTATTAATGGTGCATGTGTGCTTCTCGAACAAAAACTGGATAGAGAAATGCTTATTTTTGCTTGCCGTCATCACATCTACGAACTAGTATTAAAAAGTGTGTTTGAAGCGAAAATCAGCCAAGTAACTACAAGCCCAGACATTCCATTGTTTAAAAATTTTCGAGAAAACTGGAAAAATGTCGATGCCGATAAAATACAAATTTGTACAGAAAAGCTATCCTGTTTAAATGTTTCAGAAATTGATAAACTGCTAGAATTCTACCGATTTGAATTAACTAAAGAAATAGCTAGAGATGACTATCGTGAATTAATTGAGCTTTCAATAATATTTCTTGGTGGAGATACAGAGAAGAAATTTAAGATTCGGCCTCCAGGTGCTATGCACCAAGCTCGGTGGATGGCGAGAGCCATTTATTCGTTAAAAATATCATTACTAAGCTCCCAATTCAGAATTTCAAACAAGGATAAGGCAGCTCTATTGGATGTCTGTCTGTTTATCGTGACATCCTACGTCAAATTCTGGCTCCAATGCATTTTAGCAGTAAAAGCACCTTATCAGGACTTATGCTTTTTAAAGTCCATGAAAGCTTACGAAACAGTAGATAAAAGCATTTCCAAAGCAGCTTTACAGAAGTTTTGCCAGCATTTATGGTATTTGACAGATGAAGTGTCTATTTTGTCTTTATTTGACGATGATGTCGATCAAGAAACTAAAGAAAAAATGGTTGCCAACTTAGCTACAGAAAACCCATCAGCCCATGATAAACGTTACATTGCATCCAAAGAAGAACTTTGTGGCCCACTTTTTGGTATGTCTTTTATGTTAATTATGCTTCGATTTTCTTCTATAGTTTACCATACGATTGATAACCGTTCCTTTTGTTTTAATTTCAGAGAAAAACATCGATGACTTCGTCTCTGTCAAAAGCAAGTTCCTATTTAATCGACTCAAAATTGATGACAGTTTTCTGAAGAAGAGCCCTTCTTTATGGTCAAATGATGATTCGTTCCAACAAGCTAAAAGGAAGCTATTGACACTGAGAGCAGTTAATGATACGGCAGAAAGAGCGGTTAAATTAATGCAAGACTTTCATGGTATAATCACTGTTGAAGAGGAGCAAAAGCAATTTTTATTACGTTGCGTACAAGAACATAGAAACGTATATCCTGATTGTAAAAAGCAAACGTTAAAAAAGAAATTTAATGATTAATTTGTCTTTTACTATAAATACATAATAAATATCATAAATGTGTTTTATTTACTGAATATAAATAATGAACTCTACAATGTCCCTATAGCTCCATACTAACTTTTCAACTAAAACTTTGACGTCAAGTCGGCACGGGTTATCGTTATCCGATCTCAATAATATTTAATATTTAAGTTTTCGGAGTCAAATGAAAAAAAATTAGAGGGTATGCGTTTTGAAATTCGAAAAAAAATAATTTACCCTTATAGCCTGGGACACCCTACTGTTTGTACTATCCCAATACCTAAAAATCATCAATTCTCATTCAATTTAGTGGAGATGTGACAACTCTCTTTTGTGAATTTTCAAATGTATTAAAGGCAAATTCTCAAAAAAATCACGAATAAGACATCTAAAATATTTAATTACTGAATGATTTCTCTCATGAAGATGCACTCGACAGAACCAAGTGGCGAAATAAAACAAGAAAGGCAGACTTCGCCGCTATGTGAGGGGCTAATAAGTGCCCAAGGAGAAATAGAGTAATATTACTGAATGATTTAATTTTTATAAGCACGGATGATGATGATGATTTTGGATGATTTTATTTTTGACGCCGTTTAACAGTCCCTAGACCATCTCAAGGGCGCCAGTGAAGAGTTCAGTTTTTAATTTGCTTCTTAAGCTAGTGACTATCTCTCAGTAGCACCGGTAGGCGATTCCACACAACGGAGATGAAAACTTTCATGAAATTAGAGAAAGAGAGAGAGAAAAAGGTCTTCTCAGTTTGAGATAGATGTTGTTTGAAACTTTGTTGCTTAACACTATCCACATATGTAAAAATTGTAATGGGAACAACAATAATTTTAATTGCATAAATATAATTGGAATTTAACAACCGTCGAAATTTAAAACGCGAGAAACATAAAGATTAAAATAAAATCTACTTATGTGTATGTTATAATAAGTACAAATAGGTATAATAGAATTCATTCGTTTTGAAAAGGTAGGTTCTTGTAGTAGATTGGTCTATTTTTTATCTATACTCTCAAGCCGTGTCCCAAATGAGGCAGGCAGAGAGCTCGGGACGCCATATAAGTCTATTATTAATTATTGTTATTGGACAAAATTAATGGGTCGTTTATGTGCCAAAGCACCTCAAGGACACTGTATAATTCATCAATTCTAGGATATTACATCGACGTGATAAATCACATAGGCATTGATTTTTAATAAATATTTTTATTGTTGTAAAAACTAAAAAGGTTCATAGACTCCAAATCTTACTTTAAGCTACACACCTCAAATAAAACTAATAAATATCTAAATAATATTATATTAATCAATATTGTCGACCAACGGTATTTAGTGGAAGCTCATGTCACTACTAATACTACTACTAATACTATTATTCCATCACGGCATATCCCACATGTGAGGTAGCAAGCAGACCAGCCACGTGTAATACACATGCAAGCTGTCGTCTTCTTGCCAACAAAAAACATTCAGGGTTGATTGCAAACTTCATCGCTAAATTTAAGATTTAAAATGTCTTTATTTTTTCAAAAACCTGCCTTTTACAGAACACTCGAAAACTTACGGAGAAGACTGGGAGAAAAATTATTTTTCGGGTACTTCACTGAACTAAACTGTGCTTAACATTTTTTTTTTATTTATTAATTCCAAAACAGTTAATACAAACAAACAAAAATAACAACGTTATGGAATATATTGCCCCAATAGAGACCATATAAGGCCTTTTTTGGAGCAATACCAAAAAAAAATACAACTATTACATGTACACTTGAATACAATAAATCCAAAAAAATAATAAATAAAAATAAAACGTACATTCTCAGTGACATTATTCAGGCTAATATAAACTTAACATTATTGCCTGATGATGAGAGCGGAAGCTCTTAAAAGCCGGTTCACGATTAATAAAGTCACTGTGGAAGCAATAAATATAAGTGTTTTGCTTTTAATAATATTGTATTATCTTATTTACCAACTAAAGCAATAAGTATAATTCCAATCTTATTTTAAATTGCTTATCATAAAACGAATCAATATTCCTTACTTCATTTACTTATGAAAAAATATTACAAACAATATATTATTACTTAAAAATAATAATAAATAAATATTAGAGTTCGTCGATAGCCTGGAGGTAGACTTTCGGCCTCGTGAACAGGGGGTCTGTGGTTCGATTCCAGGTTACGGCAAACTCCCCTTTCACGACACAAGCTTTTAGCTTACAGTGAAAGGTGTCTAAGGTTGTATAAGGGTTTATAATAAAACCAAGAAATATCTTTAAAAAAAATTAAAGCAAGTTCAACAGAATTAAGGGCTAGCTCAAGAAATTAATCACCCAAAAGGCACAGTTTAACTTAAGTTGGGACCCTAGGTATGGACCTGAGGACTCAAAAGGTTGAATGTACCTACCTACTATGTATGTTCGTACATGCTTAGTAATAATTGAAAATGCACGTTCGTTGTATCGAAACGAGATTGCTGCCCCAGGGGACACATTATATATTTAATGACCACATTCTATCAAATTAACATAATGAAAATAAAATCCGTACTGCATATATTAGGTATATAAGTACCTACGTAGAAGGAATCGTTTCAATTCAATACATAGTACCTACCTAGTAAATGTTGGACCGTTGATGACGTTGAATGAAGCGTAATTTGGGAATATCATACTTCTCATACTGGCATATTTAAATATTAAGTTCCCATGTCTCTCTTGTAAGGTAATCTAAAAGATATTTTATTTTTATTACTATTTATACTTACATCGATTATTTTATTTATTTATTCTGATTGTTTATTTATACATTGATTATCAATCTTATTGCCTCATTTGTTTTTCCATTTAAATTTTATTTTATACCTACTATTAATTGTGTTTTTTAACGCTTGGTGACAACGGTTTCGTTAAATATGACACTATCTCAAAAATAGCACAAAAGTATGCAAAAATAGTATTAATGTATGAAAAAGTGACACCGAAGTGGGAATCTGCCTCCCCCCCCCCTTCCTAGAAGTCTTGATAATTATAAAGGAGCTCTAAAATTGTTGCATAAAAACGAGAAGATCGTTAAACATTTCAAATTCCTATACCGAATTGAAGATTTGAAGAATTCTAAGCTGTTGCCCCCCCCCCCTCCTCGGTGGAAAAACATTCTTGGTACGCCCATCACTGAATGTCTTACTTTTTAATGGCAAGGAAAAAATGACCTGCATATTCATTACATGCAGTGTATCCACCACCTTGTTCATTTTTAGAATGTGCCGTGATAGTGTAAGTTTAATATACCTAGGTAGATAGGTTCGGAAAATATAAGACTTACTCATTTCTACTTGAGTTTTTAAGACATTTTAACTCGTATCAAAAAATCGACATAATTTGACGTTAAATAGTACATTATGATTTTTTTTATACTTTTAACCTGTGAAACCTTTCAAACTGTCATTTCACTTCCTCAATTACAACAAAAAAGAACGTTGTAATACGCCAACTTGTTGAGTACGTATAACGTATTTCAAAAGCAATAGAAATATAAAAATAAACCTATAAAAGTAATAAAAAAAATATAGATTACGTATTCAATTGATATCCTTTTATACGTAGCCGCTTTGAAATTGAATTTTGTATTTCAAATCAAAGTACAGAACATAAAATGTAATTTCAATTAACAATGGCCCTTTTTGTGATCCCTGGGGTACACCACATAGAATAAAAATAACAATAATAGACATATTAGGTCTATCTTTCATAAGAAGAACTTCTTTTTTTCCACAATTCCATTCACTTTAAAATTACTTTAAGTCATTAAATATAAATTATCCAATTCAAAGACTCTTTTTACATCAATTTTATGAGAAATAAAATAAATTTTGGTCAATTACCTTCCAACGACCAACCATTCGTTTTGATAACCATTTTCAATTCGAGATGCTTTGAATTTAAAATAACTGTTATTATTATTTTATTAATTGTTATTCGTAACAAATAAAATTTAATTTGTAACAGTGAAAACGGGTATTTAATAATCACAACAGACAACATAAATAAGTTGATTTGTATGTACTAAATTACACGTTTTTGTAGAAAAAATTGGAACCAATTTAAGTTCGAATCTTATAATAATTAAAACTGGATAAAAATCTCGTTTTGTTCTTTCAACTTACTTATTTATTTTCATTTATTTATCTTATTTTCACATTATTTACATCAGATAATATCAACCGAAATCTGGAGATGCTAAATTTTAAAGACGGTTGCCAATCCAGCGGATGTTAATTCTTTGAAATTATTTCGTTTCAGAGGCCAAGGTTTTACAAGACTATCGGAAGTAGGTAAGCCATGGAAAACTTGGGAAAATTATTTTCATACAGGATACTGAAAAAAATTACAGAACGACTAAACTTATTCATAAAAATAACATTTTCAAACCGAATTTTACCCCGTGAAGTCCCCACTCTTTTCTGTAAGTTTTTGAGTTTCCTGAAAAAAAGACAGGTGTTCGTAAAACCTCACGATTAGACTGCCAAAATTCAGCGATGAGGCATACCATCTGTCCTGGGTGTCTTATTTTTTAATTAACGCACGTAGAGGTCAATCTGCATGTTTGGAACACTCGGTTTAATCCGCTGATGGCTACCTTATTTTATGACGTGATGGTAAAGTATTACATATTAGTAGTAGGTAATATTATCTATTCCGAGAACAGTGATTTTTCACATATCCACTATTCCATGATATACAATTGTTAGGTTTGCTCTAAATGGACTGGTTATTTTTAACGTCCTTTTAAAAAAGAAATTACGTAATATTTTAAAGGTAGGTAGAAATGTACCATGGTTTGGTTAAGTTATATAACATTTATTTTACTCCTAAATCACTCGCAAACGAGTGGATGGCCTTGAGAAAAATAGAATAGAATAGAATTTATTTTACTATATAGAATATAGAAAAGCTTGTTGTGTTAGTGTGTAGTAAAAGCAATAGGCAGAAGCGTTATTGTTATTCCAGTAATAATAACTTCTTCAAAATTCTAACAAAATGAAATTCGATTACTGGACCACAAAAATACCCGATATTTTTACTGAGAACATTGAATATCTAGTATTCAATAGAGCGATCGCTTATTATTTTTATAAGTAGGCTAGTAGCGAAACAGGACTTTTTATACTAGGTTATCATACTTTGAGTGTTGTGGATAGAATGCGCGTAAATAAATTTAGATAGTTTGGTTATTTAGAACGAATGGAAGAGGAAAGAATGACAAATAGGATATACCTGTCTGAAAGGAGGAGTGTTAGAAAACGCGGACGTTCATAAATTACTTGGCTTGACCACGTGGATCAAATTCTTAAAGACGGCCGCGTATTGAGTGATATAAATCGATGCGCATGTTAAAGAAACTGGATGAATTTAGAGGAAGAGAAAGAAGTAGATATGTAAGGATAGATCACTATGGCGTTTCGTTTTCTCTTCTTACCCCACCTGAGATCCGGCGTAATGGTGCATAAATTTGTCGTTTTATCCATTGTGTGTTGAGTACAAGAAATTTCGCAATCACGCATACGAGGCATGCGTTGTTTTTTGCATGTATGAGAAGCAACCATTATAAATAAGCATGCGATGCTTTTTTGCATATAAAAAAAGCACGCCAATGGAACAGGTTTGATATAATAATATATTACTTTACATCTGGCTGTTTTATATTGTATCTATACCACCTTTATCTTTTACTTTTATCCTTTATTTTTATATTATCTTTTATTTTTATCTTTATCACCCAAAAGGAACATTGAAGAGAGAAGTAGTATAAAAGATTCCCACGACGGTGGTTTTGGCCGGCCGGCCGTTCAGGCCTCCCAAATGGCCCGCCCATGAGGACAATTTTGGTTGAATGTGCGGATAAGTAGGAGTTAACGACTCCTGAGATATCCGGGTGTGAGGTGGATCTTTTTTTTTATATTTCAAAATATATTTCAAAAAGTCTTCTTTTTTTTGTAATGTCAAAAAGACATTTTACATCTTAAAACATTTCAAAAAGACAGCGATGAGGTTTGCCACCCATCCAGGATGTCTTAATTTTTATATCGCAGAGAGGACAGCTTGCGTGTTTGTTACATGCGACTGGTCTGCTGACTACCCCACTAGTGGAATAAGCCGTGATGGTACAGTAGTATAGTAGATTAAAAAAATTGTACAAACTCTTATCATAAGCATTTTTAAAATACAGCTTTTATATCAACTTAAAAATGTCGGATATGGGATTTGTACCTTTAACACAAAATAATGGGCCACTTGCAGATTTTTTTTATTACATAAAATTGTAAATTAGTATGAAAGAAACACAACCACAATTTATTTTATTTTTTCTTGCACTATTTTCTTAGTTATTAGCTTTTAAAAATTGGATTTTCTCGGAAAGATCAAAAACGATAATATGGCGGCGCTGTGACGTCACGGAGTCCCATGTGTGTATGAGATTATAATCTGTGGTTGCGAACGTTACTATGATTCACGGGACTCCATGACGTCATCAGCTGTTTAGAGTGTTTTGACAAACGTCATAAATTTAGGGTTTTATTTTTGGAAATTCTCCATACTTTAGATATTTAAAAAATTTTAACTGACATTTGTGTTTTCCGACCTCAAATTTACTGAATTCGATCATTTTTATTAAAATCCCCCACGACTGCAAGTGGCCCATTAGAAGATAAAGCAGCTATCATAATGCATATATTTGTATTGTTATTAACATAATATTATCTAATTTGTGAACAATAAGGCCTTAAGCCGGATCTACAACTTTATTACTCTATGATATGAGATGTGGTTATAAGTTTTTTTATTTTCGTTAGCGGTTATTTGATATGGAACATTTTTTATACTTTTGTGGTGAGTAAAAATATAAATTTAGTTAGTACATAATTTATCTTTATTCCTTTGAATTCCATGAACGTGGAAAGTATACAAATATTAAATAAATTCAATTTAATGTGTGAAATACAATTCTGCCGCCGTGTTAAAAAAAAAGTCTAGTCCCGTCACTGATCTATATCATATTTTTTCTAATACTTAATAAAAATTAAAATCACAAAGTTTCTAAGGGTCTGAATGACCCTCCTCCACAATACACCGCTCCTGTGAAATTTATACTTGAAAACCTGAATAAATTATATCTTCTTGTGCCGTATACACATGAACGCAAATTTAATTTAATTTATTTTTTATGATAGATCTATTTGGCGTTCCGTTCTCTCTGCCTACCCCACTTGGGACACGACGCGAGGGTATAGTATAGTATATTTTTTATGCACTTCAAAAAATACGACAATATTCTTTAACTTCTATGAATTCATATATTTATTGTAGAAATGTACATGTGTTTTTTTTTTGTATTCAATCAATATTTTTGTATGTTTATATATTTTTAAGTTGTGTGGTTTAGTTGGGAGTTATCGCAATCTAGCGATAAACTCACTCCCTGTGCATTGTGCAATGAATTGTATAACTGTTAAAATTATGATACTTTGTATTTGTAATGATTGACGTTGTAACCAATCTACAGTAAAGAATAAAAATAATAAATAAATAATAAATTATATTGTTTTAGAACATGTGGTATAAATCAATCACGTATATTGTGTTACGGAAAACCTTGTTATGTATGAATTGCACGTTAATTAAAAATAAATTATTATTATTGTTCGGCATGTCCAAAAAAAACACAACAATAACATGAAAAATTACCAACAATTTGTCATTACATATATCATTATAGAACTTGGCTATTGTAATCACCGGCATATAACATAGCACTATTTCTCTCAGAATGGGGAACATGCATGTGTGAGGAATATGAATAAATTTTATCAATTCATATTAATAAATATACGCTGATCACGAATATCCTAATAAGAAACGATAAAATAAAACTTTTCATTCATTATTTTCATTACAAAAATCCATATTTTCTGTTATTGAATTAGCTGTGGAGATGAGATCACTGAGGAGGATGGTTGGTAAAACGTTGCGTGATAGAGTGAGGAATGAGGATATTAGAAGAATGAGTGGATGCAAGAGGAGTGTTGTTGATTGAATGCGCGTAAATAAATTGAGATGGTTTGGTCATGTGGAACGAATGGAAGAGGAAGGAATGACAAAGAGGATTATATCTGTCTGAAAGGAGGGGTGTGAGGAAGCGCGGGCGACCGAGAACTACATGGCTTGATCATGTAGATCAAATTCTCAAGGACGGCCGTGTTATGAGTAAGAGAAATCGACGTGCGTGCATGATAAATTGTATGATTGTTGAAGAAGCGAAAGAAGTATGTAAGGACAGATCTATATGGCGTTCCGTTCTCTCTGCCTACCCCACTTGATTGAATTAGCTCGCTGAGACGTCGCTAGGCGCTATGTTGTATTGGCACACATCTCACTCTTAGTACTGTTTGTAGCGGCTGATAACGTCACACAGTGCTCCGCCACGAGTGGACCTTTATGCGGCAAAGTGCGACAATTGCTTTTCAAATGGTGATAAAAGTCTTAAAAATGCACATTTAAAAATATGAAAAGCACCATAATTTTTCTAATTTACTGAACCATTCTTTGAGCTGATTTTTTTTTGTGAAAGTTCACCATTCAGGCTCCACGGTTGTATTTGAGTTTGACCGTGCCTTCTGTGTGGTCCGTTGCTGTGGAACAAAATTCTCTATGATTTGCGAACTCTGGAGAGTGTGGAGGAGTTCAAAGCAGGGTTAAAGACCCTATTGTTCAGGAGGTGCTATGATTCTTGAATGGGCCTTTGCGATGGTTTTTCCACAAAACGGCGCATCTTAAAAAAAAACTTTCTCTCTCTCTCTCTCTCGTCTTTGTACACCAGGCAGTTACCAAATTTTCTTATTTGTTAGGGACAGCCCTGTTCATAATTGTCAATTAATGTAAAATATGAAGGAAGGCAGGCACATATTTTTTTTAATTAAACACAAAAATTGTGTTCTTCAATACGTTCTGCCCTTCCATGTACAGAGTTTGATTGTAAAAATATGATAGCCAAGTTAAAATACTTCCTTTGTACAATGAATCCTTTATTATGTTTAATACAATACACATTATTTTGTACAAAAATAATAAAAAAAAAGATAATAACAATCAGATAATATATAATTTAATGATAAAAATAAAATAACATAATATAAAGTATGTACTTACCTACTCTATATTATTGCAAGTACTTAGATATAATAAAGATTACTTGAATCATTGACCTAATAGATTGGTAATGTAGTACAAATATTTTTAAAAATTATATTCCAAAATTAATACCAATAATAATGTGCCATTTCACTTCATAACATTACTTTAAAAATGATATAAATATTTTATTCAATCAATCAATATCAATGTACAAACGTTGAGACAATTTATCACCTATATGGCTACAATTGGTTATACTTATAATAATTATCTCACTTACACTTATTTTACCTATATGACTATATATTTTTAAATTCTCTATTTACAATGACTCATTTGAATATTTTTGATTGACATAGTAATAATTATCTCATCTTACACTTATTTTACCTGTATGACTATATATTTATAAATCCTCTATTTACAATGACATATTTGAATGTTTTTGATTGACTTATAATTATTTCACTTACACTTATTTTACCTGTAATACTGTTCTTGATATGACAAATTTATTGTATAGTTTTTTGTTGTTTTTTGTTTTTAATATGATTGTTAACATGTCACAGGCTAACGCCGTAAATATATGAAATAAATAAATAAATAAATAAATTAAGTTGCAGAAGCCTCACTAGGTTACCCTGTATCGAGGCGTGCCTACGAGTATTGCGATGGGAATGTTTTTTTATTTGTTAATTTAACTATTGGACATCCTACCTACCTGTCCTTCTTTCTTCTTCTTTACGTGTCCTGTCGTGTCCCCCTGACTTTGACCATCACCTGGGAAAAATCTTGTCTGTTCTGGGCAGCACGAAACAACTCCTCCACACCTCTTTTCCCGGTCTACTCTTGAACGTTTTGAAGATAGCAAAGCCGATTTCTTCTAACCCTTCTACGGCTCTCAATCTTCCCTTCTATGATCAGCTGTTTTAGGATGGCGTATTTTTCTCCTCTCATTTTGTGACCAAAATATGAAGTTTAACGGAGCTGAATTGTTGTTGTGAACAATGTTGTTTCTTATTTTCAACTTACCTGTTAAAGTAATAACAATAAAAAAAAAACAATGAATGTCCAGCAAGTCTGCACCACAAAAAATACCTTTATTACATATGTACCTGTATGAATGTAATATAAGCAAACTGTGGTGATTGTCATTAAAAGGTGGACATTTTTAATATATGAACCAATAATAAATTCTGAATTAATTTTATAAATGCATCTGCAACGAGAGACTCCAGGGAGATGTGAATTAATATTTTTGTGTCAACGTTCGTATAAAACTGATTGATATGAAATTGTATTGGTCGCACTACCATTTTTTTCTTTGAATGTTCAGTCTATATTAAAGGTCAATGGATATAATAAAATTTACTTGAATCATATCACCCCATGGAGATCTATGGGAGGAATAAAATAAAATTATATATTTCATAAAGAAATTACACGTACATATTTTAGCAAGTTCGTTTGATAATTTTATAAATTTGTTCCATGGAACACATGGTAAAAGTTTGAATTCCATTTTTTTTCATAAGTTTACGTATATTCCATCTAAAATTCAGTGATGAAGTTTGCCATCCACAGAGAGGACAGTTTATACATTTATTGCATGCAGCTGATCAGCTAGCTACCGCACTTGTGGGATATGCCGTGATGGTGTAATAGTAATAGTTCTAGTAGGTATATTTGATGCATGCACAAAATTGTGTAAGAAAACAACTAAAATATAAAAGCGATAGGTTGGATCGATCATGATCCTTCGATCGTCTAAAGTCTAAAGGGCGCCAGTGAAAACTGTGGTTTTCAAATTGTTTATAAAACTAGTGATATTTCATCGACACCGTGGATCTCAGCTATGTACTTGTGTATTTAAGCTACGAAAATTGACGCGTTCTCGCAACGTCGCGTCGTCCACGTTTGAACGCTAAAATGTGTTTTGACTAGGCCCACTGCAACGTAAAAGACTATTTCATGAAAAGGTGTTGACTTGTATCTGCTGGGATCACATAGTTTGTTGAATGAATTTAAAATCATTTGTTTTTTAATTTCGTTATGGACTTCTACTACCTTAACACTTACATAGTTTGTTGATACGGGATGACAGAGTTCGACTTAATCATATTTTGAACCTTTCTAGATTAATGATTTCAACTGGAATGATTAATCTAGAGTGGTTCAAATTATGATTAACATCTACACTTCTAGTAAGTAAAATCCAGTCTCCGGCATCCAATTGTGTCAAAAATTCATAACATATTAATTCGACTTAATTTAGAAGGGACCCTCTTGATTAGCGAGTAAGATAGGATATAAATGCTAGTAGGTTTTATATAAAGTCATACTACAATACTAAAAACAATAATAAACTCGGTTTGGAAGAAACCACAAAACAAAAGCTTTGTCCATCGATCCATTCATCCATAATATTCGACTGTCCAGTTACATAACGCAACAAGTCGGAAATTTGAAAAAAAAAAATGATTTAGTTGGCAATACACGCAATCAACGCCATTCTTTCAATTCCTCAAACAAACAATTATAAAAAAAATATCGATTCCCTTTATATATATACCTTCTTCTCATAGAATATCTCAATCTTGTAATGGTTTGAAAATACGCCGTCAAGAAGTAGGTACCTACTTATTGTCTTCTAAGTTCTAACTCAGCATCCGTCCCCTAACCCTTTTCTATAGATCGTATAGTTCTCGGTCCCTTTGGAGTGTTAGGTGTGTGGATTGTAGATTTTTTTCTCATTGTGATTTATGTAGAGATTTTTCTTATTGTTTGTGTTTTTATTATTATTATTTTTATTGTGTTTAGTGCTAATATGACGAAGTTAAATGGAAAAAATTCCTATATAGTGATAATCTCACATTTTTTCTTATGTAAACTTATTTGTTAATTATGTTATATGAATGATGATGTGCAAGAAGAATAAAATAAATAAATATAAAATATTCGGTTACGGAAAAAAACAATTTTAGGCTCCACAAATAAATGTTTAGAATTACAAAAATGGCGATTTCTCGATTATAAGATATTAATTTTACTTGTTGAACTATGGTATTGGACAGTCGAATTATGAAGTATGTACAATAATATACCAAGCCATCCACAAACCATCATCCATAGTTAGTAATAAAATATAATACTACATACATACATAGCAAATGTACCCACGGAGAAGAAATATTATATCGTACCTACTGTAATATAAAGTATTATAGATGCTATAGAAATGATTGTTCATTGTCTTGAAGCTATTGTGTGCTTTGTGTATTGTGGTTAAAATAGGGATGGAATGCCGCGATATTATTTTAGTGTCGATGGTTTCAAATTTTAAATGTAGAATTAATGTCATCGATGGTAATTTTAATTGAACGAAATAATTATATTTTATAATTTGCTTTTACAGTAATTTGTGTTAAGTATAAATGTAAGCCACAAAATGTAAGCCATTTTAAATTCTCAGATTTTGTAACTATGTTATTCTATGCAATCTGAAAAATAACTTTAAAAAAAAGAAAGTAAAATTATTCTAATTGATCATACGTTAAGTAACTTATTGTTAATTAGTTTAAGTAAATAAAATACCTACTTCATAAAATATAAATAAAATTGATTTAATTTTTTAAATTGCAACAAGATTGTTTGGAAAAAATAGAGTATTATATTATATACTATACCATCACGGCATATCCCACAAGTGGGGTAGCCAGCAGATCAGCTGCATGTAAGAAACATGCAAACTGTCCTCTTCGTGCCAGTATGTGCCGTGCCAAAAATAGAGTATACAAAAACTAAATAAGATTTTGCAAGATAGAATTCCTGATTGGAAGTCCCGGACGTTTCCATCGTCTACTGATGACGTCAAATACTTACCTGCCTAATGATTTCAGACAGTGATTCCCAAACTATGGTACGCGTACCACCAGTGGTACGCGACAATTATTAAGGTGGTACGCAAGCAGCCATGGCCATAGGACATACACAGTAAATAATTAGATATAATACGCTAACAGTAAATAATCGCTATAGATTTATAGGTAATTTCGTGTGTAGTACCTACGCAAAATTAAAAGTTTGGGAACCACCGATTTAAAACAAACTTATTCCTAATAAGTTTAATTAATATTTTCATTCTTTCAATTAGAACATGTACATTTACGTAATGTTGTTTGTCCAGACTACGTAACATTAAGATACAATATAACAAAAAATCGATGTTCATAATCCATCGTTATCTTTGTCATCTCTTTTATGAAAGAAGGTTGAATGTGTGGTCGGAGACTATTATCTCGACTATCTGGAGATCAGGGCCTCACAAAGGACTGACGGAGCAGCATCTGGTCGCATGGGGGCGCCGCTGCGTCGGGGAGACGACTCTGTTCTCTTCATTTAACCAACTATGATTGATAATACCTACATACTAAAACATTCTTCACGCGGTGAAATTTGTGTTGAATACTAGTATAAGACTCAAGTTTCATGGCGGATAATATCTACATAATGTGCCCAGATATAAAATAAAACGGTTTCATAATGGCGGTCTGAGTACTAGCGAAAACTCATCATGAATCCACTTTACACAACGTAAATCTGATCGAAAAATTAAACAATTCCTGTCCTAAAATTTAATATGTAAAGGTATAATATTTTTATCAGTTGAAGACACCATCAAAGTATCAAAATGTTGTGGTTCGGCAGAGAAAAGAAGATTTTCTTTTTTTTTTTTTTTAATTTTATTTATTTCAATACATTATGTATTAGCATATTTCATTGCAATTAAGCATAATCCTATTCCGTACATTTTTATTGTTTTCCCTCTTTGATAACAAATTACTTACAACTCAGTCATGATTTCACACCATGTCCCTAATTACCGAGCTGCATATAAAAGATTGCACGAAATAAATAGTTTGAATGTCTTAAAATATGACATTAAAAATAATTTATAACACATTACAGAGTTTTATAAAAAAATATCTTATTCAATAAATTCAGTCATTTTAATATGAGTGATTTTTGACTATTTTTCCAAATCAGTATGACAACCACTGCAGTAGGTAAAGATAGACAATGCAATAGATTGAAGTATCCGATCAGTATTAGACAAATTTCACTAAAGTTTTACCGTGAGAATAGGCCTAACATTTTTGCAATAATATGTCTGTTTTTTGTCTATGAACCATTTGCTATCTATTATGCGAAATATAATGAGTTTAGAGATACACACAAATATAATAATGTTTGCAACTATTGTTGTTTAATTTGCGGAAGAATTATTTATCTATCTATCAAACTAGGCCATCATGGCGTCATAACTAATAATTATTATTATCGAGATAACCAGAGATCT
The DNA here is from genome assembly GCA_947579605.1 of Athripsodes cinereus. Classification (NCBI taxonomy): domain Eukaryota; kingdom Metazoa; phylum Arthropoda; class Insecta; order Trichoptera; family Leptoceridae; genus Athripsodes; species Athripsodes cinereus. Next base: position 3,845,000 of record OX388321.1, read on the forward strand.
TCCGCTCTTTGCTAAATATCTAATTATAACTTTGTTTTTTATTATAATTATAATTATAATTATAATTATTATAATTATAATTATAAATTTGTTTTTACCTGTTGTTATTATGTTGTGTATTGTTTTTGTTTGCAATATACGTATATTATTATTAAGTTATTATTTGTACAGCTTTTAAGTTTAAGTGAAATGTTTTATTATTTTCTCTTTATCCTGTAAAAGGCATTAGCCGTATATTAGATAAATAAATAAATAAATAAATAAATAAAATTTATTATACCTAGATACAGTGATTATTTCAAAATACAAAATTATTTTTTTAATTCATAAATTAATACACAAATGACAGCAATTTGCAATGGGAGAGATTATCACGATATGAAAGACATAGGGGGGCCGTCTCGGGGGGCCTGGATTCATCTTTTGTTCCATTGAGTAATTAGCTTTTCGTACTTCTATAGTTTTAAATGGGTTTTTGACATAGTAAACGTTACTCTTAGGGATTAGATTTGTGGACTTTGGTAGATATGTATATTTTTATGTGTTTTTACATTTTTTTTAAAATTATACATTTTTATGTATGTTTTAATATTTAATTCTTCCTTCATATTTTTATGCAATAAAGTAACTCAAATTTATGTTTAATTGGTTTGCTCATTGTTATAATTAATATTGTTTATATTTATTGCTACAACTGTATGATCCATATGGAATAAATAAAATAAAAATAAAATAGAATTTAAAGAGTAATGTTGATTGTGAATTACAAAATTAAATTGAGTTCGTCGGTAGCCTGGAGGTAGAGTCTCGGCCTCTTGAAGAAGGGGTCCGCGGTTCGATCCCAGGTGCCGGCAAACTCCCCTTTCACGACACAAGCTTTTAGCTTACTGTGGAAGGTGTATAAAGTTGTATTTGGGTTTAAAACAAAACCCAGATATATCTTTTTTTTAAAAAAAAAAAACCAAATTTTCGATATTTTCGATGTATTGACATATGGAACTGGACAGGCGATTCATGAAATTAATGTCGTGAAATTAATAATAACACCTAAGTATACAATAAAACCATTTTCTTGCAACAGATTGCAATCGTCAAACTAACATAATGTATATTAGAACACTATTGTATTGTTCACTACGAAGAATCTTACTACATCATAATGTGTAATTATCAAGTACAATACTTATTCAGAATTAAACTTATATTGTTTGATAGCTAGCATTCAATTATTAGAACCATAATGATTGGTAATAATAATTATATGTAGGTATGATTTATAAGAAGTATTGTTTGATGAAAAAAATAAAACCATTGTTCCATAGAGCAGTGTGCCGCGGCGCAGTGGTGTGCCGTAAGCCGAATACAGGTGTGCCACGGTTAAATACAATGTATTTGAAATTTTACAATTTTTTATTACGTGTTTAATACACAATGACAAATTATTTTTCAAAATATTGTATAGAATAATTATTATATTTAAAAATAATTATTATATAAAAATTTGTGTATCAAATTAATACCTTTTTTTTATTTATTTATTTATATTTTTTTAAAACATATTTACATAGTTAACAAATACATATAAATAAAACATTATTTTTCAATGACTCAACTTCAAAAAGAGAAAATCTCGTGTTTTGAAGTGAGCTACATTGTTACAATATTACAAAACAATACAAAAGTACCTAAATAAAAAGAAAACACAATCAAAAACATTACCAGAATAAATCCTGAAACTTTCCATAAACTTGAAAAGAAAAAAAAAATGGAAAACACATCGTACAAAAATAAACATGTTAATACAAATTAAATAACAATAAGGTACAATATTTTCAATCAATAATCTATACCCAAAGAAAAGAAAAATCTACTTCATTAACTTTTTTAAAGCTAACTTAAACTTAGCTATACCAATATTTGCTAGATCCTTGCAATCCACCGGCAAAGCATTATACCACTTCACTCCTAGGTAGGAGTAGTGGTTTTGCGCAAACGTTGTGTTTTTTTTTTGGTATTTTTATAAGACCACCTAAACGAGGCAATGTGCTAATGCACTCCACCGGGTGGATCGGATCAGTTATATATATTCCTTACAAATACGCAGTACAGCTTGTCTCCTATATATTGTGTCCAATCTTAATACTCCAAAGTCAGAAAACAGTTGGTCGGATGGGTAATCACTCGGCTTATGCAATATAATCTTAATAATTTTTCGCTGTATGATGTAAAGTGGCTTCAAGCTGGTAGAATATATTCCTCCCCATCCTATTATTCCATACTGCATAACCGACTGCGCAAGAGCATAGTAAACCATTTTTAACACATTCGTAAATAGAAAACTTCTGAGACGATAAAAGACATAAAATATCTTTCTCAATCTCTCTACAGTCATAAACAATTGATCTCTCCATTTTAATTCCGAATCAACCAGCACACCCAAATACCTAACCGAACTATGTACTTTCAATCTAACACATTCAGTTTCTTCACCATAACATTTCATATCACAATCATAGCGGTGGATTCTAACATCCAAATTTTTAGGTACATTTTTTTCATTAATAGAGAAAGGTAGCACAGCAGTCTTTCGAGCATTCAGCGTTAACAAATTTAGGTCGAACCATGATCTTAGAACACCCATCTCCACATTTGCCACTTCAACAACCTCATCCCATGTGTCACCCACAGATAACATCACCGTATCATCTGCGAAAGAAACAATTTCAGATCGAATATTTATATCAAACAGATTATTTACATATATTAAAAACATTATAGGCCCCAAGACTGTGCCTTGTGGTATGCCATAAGTGGAACAAGCATGGTCGCTCAACACATCTCTCAACCTGACATGCTGCTCTCGGTTATATAAGTAGCTTCTTAACCAATTTAAACATGCATCATCGAACCCAATTTTATTTAGTCTACGTATTAATCTCTCATGGCTAATACTATCAAAAGCCTTTTGTAGGTCTATGAATAATCCAATACATTTTTTACCATTATCCAATGCATTGCAGACCACAGTTGTCAATCTGGCAATAGCATCCTCTGTCCCAATTCCTTCTCTAAACCCAAATTGATTTTTACTAAATATAGCATTATCATCAGTATATTTGAGTATTCTTTTTTTCACTTATATACTTTTCATCTATATATTATTTTGAGCTTTTGGTGTGACCCGGATTTCTAGGAAGAATTTTTGAGTGCCGCGGGGTTCTAGGAATCCATCCTCTGTCCCAATTCCTTCTCTAAACCCAAATTGATTTTTACTAAATATAGCATTATCATCAGTATATTTGAGTATTCTTTTTTTCACTTATACACTTTTCACCTATATATTATTTTGAGCTTTTGGTGTGCCCCGGATTTCTAGGAAGAATTTTTGAGTGCCGCGGGGTTCTAGGAAGAAATTTTGAGTGCCGCGGGGTTCTAGGAAGAAATTTGGTGTGCCGTAAATGAGAAAACGTTGCGGAGCACTGCCATAGAGCACTAGACAAAGAACGGGTATCTTACTCTTTTCCGTAGGTTTTCAAGTGCCCTGTAAAAGACAATAAAGATATTGTATATATTAAATTCAGCGATAAGGTTTGCCACATATCCTGTACGCTGTACCTCTTATTTTTTTGTTGGTACAAAGGGGACAAATTGCGTGTTTATTACATGCAGCTGGTATGCTGGCTACCTCACTTGTGGGATATGCCGTGATGGTATATTATTATTTATTCAATTCTTATGGATGGACTTACATACATATATATCAGAACCATAAAAACTATTGAGAATGGCATTCAAATTTAATGACTTTCAAATGCATATAAATTTATAAAAGTGCAGATTTTCCACTTTTTAAAATTCCAGCATGCTTTGTTCCCATCGTCACACTCCCCACACTTTGGCACACCTCCAATAGGTACCTATCTACCAGTGGCGTGTCTAAGGTTTTCACACTGGGTAGGCCCACACTCAATAATTAATATTTATAAATAAACTATTTTTGTTTGGCAGCAGTTTTTGTTTGACTGATTTTTGTTTAGGCAGCTATATTATTCTTAATCTATATAACTGCATGTATTATGAACACCTATTCTGAATAACTGACTGTGCCCAGCCCCCAGTGTTGCTCAACTTTGCAATGTGCGATCTACGAAAAATTGCAAAAAGCTTATTATTTCGTTATTCACGCAATATCGCATAGAGCTAATGTAGGCATCATTTCAAAAAACGTAACTCAGTATTGGTCGAAATCTGCGCAATGAGGGACATGAGCGGGACAAAAACATAAAAAATGCGTGCAGTAAAACAAAAATAATCTACCACGGTTCGTTTGCATATAGCGAGTGTTATTCGATGGTTTCAACGGCGTCGCATAAGTGACCAACGGAATTCACTCTCATAGATAGTGTGCGATTGCACGCAATATTTAAAATGATCGGACAGTTAATAATGCGCGTAATTTAATATTGTTTTAATTATTTTTATGCCTAGAAATTTCAGATAAGAACCTGGCTTTTCGGCTTGTATGGAAGATACGCTACTGGTACCTACCTACCTATATCATCATCATCATCATTACTACTTTACCTCACTGCTGATTGCGGACATTGGTGTCTGTCGTTTGACATAAGTGTCGGAGTGTCTACACTTCTTCTGCCTAGTGCCTAGAAAAGCCTTTCATTATAAAAGCACACAGCACGTGCCATATTTAACTCTCCTTAAACTGCAACACATTTTGCAAAATTGCATAATTAATAACACTTTTTTTAATACAAGATTATGATTAATAAACCTTCTGCCGTAGAGCACTCGGTAAAGAATTAGTTATCGAGTGTCCTGTGAAAAACAGGACGATATTCGAAATAATAAATATACTTTACATCTAGGTATATAAAGTGATGAGGTTGGTCTCCCATCCTGAATGACTTATTTTTTGTTGGCACGGAGAAAACAACTTCCATGTTTATGCATGCAGCTGGCCTGCTGGCAATCCACCCATTGCGATATGCTGTAATGATTACAACTTAAGATCAATTCTTTGTTGGGTGTTCCATGGAACGAATTTATCGTTTTGATGTACTCATTAATTCATCACAGAAAGAATTTATAACATTTTTTTATGAATTTATTATAGTTATTAATTATTAGTTTCTGTTATATTTTATATTTTGTAAATCTTCCTTGCAAAAGGTAAGTGTGCCGTTGATTAATAAATAAATATTTATTTTAAATAAATATTTTCGAGAATGAGTTCTCAGAACGTATAGGCTTAAGTATGTTCTTCCTTGAGCTTGTATATTTTTAGTTTTTTTTAGGCCACAGAAATAGGTCAAAATACTTCAGAGATTTGAATTTTGTCGCAAAAAAACTTTTTCCAGTATTATTTGAACAGGAAAAATTTAAGTAAATTTTAACGAGACGAATCAGCTATTAGCACTTGTACTATTTCGCATTAAAAATATACTTATTATTTTAAGTTGATTGCTTAATGATGTATGCAAGTGAGACGTGGACATGGTTAAAGAAGGATGAAAGTGGCATAAATGCAGTGGAAATGAGATCGTTGAGAAGGATGTGTGGTAAAAGTCTGAGAGATCGTGTGCGTAACATTGATATACGAAAGGAATGTGGAATGAAAGTTGGTGTAATAACAAGGATGAATGTAAATAAGTTAAGATGGTTTGGGCACGTGGAAAGAATGAATGAGGACAGAATGACTAAGAAGATATATTTGTCTGAGAGGAATGGTGCTCAGAGACGTGGACGTCCGAGGATTAAATGGCAAGATCATTTAAATCAAATCCTACAGGACGGTCACGTGTTGAGCACATTGAACAGGAGAGCATGCATGAGGAATTGTATGACAGTGACGGAAGCGAAAGATGTATGCAAAGATAGAAGGAAGTGGCGCTCGATCCTTTCTGCCTACCCCGCGAGGGAAGCGGCGTGATGGTATGTATGTATGTATGTATGCTTAATGATTGCATAACTGCACATCTGTACCTATTTTGACAATGATGCACCGTCGAGATGTATTTTGTGTGAGGCATTTTTACAAACTCTACAAAGTGGTTTTATAAGTTATCCAATAACATTGAGCGAATTTAGTATCTGGGCATTTTCAGATTTTTTTGCTATGAGTATAACGTACGCGTCTCGAGAATTCAAAATTGTTTATTAAATGATCAATTATTTCAGTTTTGCCCGAAATCACAATTATTGATAAAATGATGATTTTTTTCTTAGTTAAGCATAAAAATAACAGGTAACTATTTAAATTTTGCAAGTTAATGTGTAAATCAATAACACGGAATGACGTATTTCAACATGTCTTCAGCGTACCTCTCAACTTTAACAACAAAATTATATTTGTCTGCCCATTATATTCACAGGTTTTATGACTTCATTTAAAACTTAATTGTCTCTAAATTCAATAAAGTCCCATAAAATATCATAAAGCAAACCAGAAATATGTTAAATATGTATTTTTTTCCTGTCCTTCAAATCACAAAAAGTGGAATTCCTATTACGTCACGGCCATTCTAAACCTCTGTTTTACTTATTTTGGTCAAATCGAGTGTCGATTATAATTAATGGCAACGTTATATTAGTCTATGAATGCCGCTATATTGTGTAAAAACGTCGGTTGTGCAGATTCTTGTGACGGAACTGGTCCCCCTTGTTGCTCACTAAAATTGGTGTTCCATTACGAACGCAGATTTCTAAGGTAACTTAAGAGTTTTATTTGTTTCTTTTGGACTCTAATTACATATTAAATATTGTTCATTTGAATTACAAGTCGAATGCATCCTTATATTCACTAACAAGGTGTAAACATGTGGATGAACAGAGATCGATACTTATACGTCACGTCCATTACGGAACGTGATGTATTGGTGGAAAAAAACTGTCACGTAATGGAATTGTAAAGCCTAGCGTACATTGAATAGGTATTTTAATCTTCCGACTATATTAAAAGATGTTAATAATTATTATGATGGCGTTATGATGTCCAATATTTATTTATTATTATGAAAACAGTTCAAGTGATTGCTAGTAAATCATAAATCAGTACGTCAGGCCAATCAAGTGTAACAAAAACGACAAATGCTACACCCGATTCTATTTCATTTTTAGTGTGCACTAACTAAAATAGTAACGTTCCAATTTTAGTTAGTCCATATTGGTATTCTATAAAACAGGCATGGGCAAACTGCGGCCCGCGGGCCGCATGTGGCCCGCCGCGTATTTCCTGCGGCCCGCGAGTAATATAATATTTTAAAAAATGATCACGTTTTTATCTTCAACGACTTTTTCAACAAAGATTGAAAATAAATTAAAAATAATCTATTAAAAAAATTAATAAACTGACAAATGAATATAATTGCTATTATCATTTTTTACTTATTGTTTATATTATTTTGGATTTAATTGTTGTTATCATTTTTTTTCTCTTTATTAACATGTTAAAGGCGAAAGCCGTGAATATGCATAAACAAATAAATAAAATATATAAAAAAAAAAACAAAAAACTTATCTCGGATTTTCGACTGATAAAATTAATGAATATACCATGCGACGTTAGCTTTACTTTTCCATTACGTAACGAGAGACTTCCTATTACGTTACTGTCCTATTATATCTCCGACTATTTTTTTTAGATTTTATTCCAACAACTGATACAACTGTATTATTGTAATATATAAAATATAGTATGTGAACTGAATTGTTGTTGGAAAGTGCAAATCACCAAGAAATTTGCCATAATTAGTATAGAATATAAGAAAACTCATTACTGTATAGTACAAAACGTAACGTAATGGACCAATTGGACAGAAAATGAGACATTTTATGTTATTTTCCTAATAAAATTATATATTTTCTTAAAGAATGTTGTGATTATAACTATATGAAATACTTTCGAAAACTATTCACTAAAATGTTTTTATTTAAAACCCCGTTGAATTGTGTGATGTAATGGAAATTTCTTGAGATATTGCTTCACGAAAACGCATTTCCTGAAAAAAAGAAAACACAAAACTTAAAAGTAATTGATTTCTCACGTCCGTTACTGTTGTATATATATTTTAAATACAAAATCAGGCATAATTTGTTACACATATTTTTTTAGGTTCCACTACGTAACGAAGCAAAAAAAATTGAAAATGCCCATCTACATACGTCCCAATATGCCCAGTTAGGTAGGTTTTTATTGACTTTTATATTTTTAATACTGTTGAACAAATGAAATAATAAATAAATAAATAAATATCGCACAATCATTCTCGACAGGATGTGTTTTTTTACCAATCAAATATCACGGGACCTAAAATGGTCTCATTGAACAATTCATCTACAATTTATATTTGGTAAAATGAATTATAGATGAATCGCCGATAAATCGTTTTACAATTCCTAATATGATTCATATGAGTTCGTCGGTAGCCTGGAGGTAGAGTCTCGGCCTCGTGAACATGGGGTCCGTGGTTCGATACCAGGTGCCGGCAAACTCCCCTTTCACGACACAAGCTTTTAGTAGCTTACTGTGAAAGGTGTATAAGGTTGTATTTGGGTTTATAACAAAAACCCAGATATATCTTTTAAAAAAAAAAAAAAAAAAATATAAAGTGGCCCCCCTGAACAAACATAATCTCAAATTCTTATCTCTGAAAGTCTATAAAATTAATTAAAGAGTTGAGTGGTCATGTTGGTATTTTGAACATAACTTACAATGACTTTATCGCCAGGATAGAGACTCTACTTTGATTGTGTCGTTTCTTTTTGATGATGTCTCTTTTTTATTTCTCTCTCTATTTTGCTTCTTTTTTTTCTCTTGCTGAGATCGCCTTGGCCAAAAGCTGTTATAGTCTCAGTGCAAAGAGAAGTTTTAAAGATAATAATAATGATTTTATGAATGCAAGTAGGTACGTATCAAAATGAAATAATTTAAATATGATGTTGATTATTTCTGGTGAATTAATCAAATCAGATAATGTTGAAACAGAAAATGTTATTTGAAATCTTAATACTTTCCTTAATCTCCAGATCCTCAACCGAAAGTTACCGTAAGCGATGATAAAACTTGATTATAATAATAATATTAGGGATCAAATAAATAACCGGTAAACATTCGGATCCGGTAATATCCGGAATAGAAGTAACCGTTCTGTTTTTCTGTTCCGTTTACTTGGCATATCTTAACATTCTTAACTACATAACAATTTTATTGTTTAAATATTTTATTTATTTGACTTTTCAATTTTATATTCTTGTCATATTACTGAGATTTTAAATTTTTATTGACATTCAATTTATTTATTTTATTAAATTATTCAAATTATCCTGCGAGGCGACAAATATCGACTTCTGCAGTTGATTATAGAAGGCAAGATTGAGGGACGTCGTGGAGTAGGAAGGAGGCAGATGTCGTGACTGCGGAATATACGGCCATGGACCGGAATAACACGGAAGGGAGAACTGGACCGCACAGCGCGAGACAGAGAGGCTTTCTCCAGAGTGATCGCCAACATCGGGGGGACCTGATACGGTACTTATAGAAGAAGAAGAAGATTAAGTTATTTGATTTGACTAATGTTACAAAATTGTTATAAATTGATTCTTATTTATATTTTATTCTTCGTCAACTGAGAGTTTTGATTTATTTTTATGTCAATGTAAAAATAAATATTAATAGGTACCTACTTGTAATTTCTAAAACTGACGTAAAATTTTCTATTTTGAAAAAAAAATCGCGATATTCTCACTTGTTATCAACAATCACCATATTATATTTAGTATAGGTAAAAAAGACAACTTCCCACGTTTATGCCAATTCTCCATTCTTTAATACTAATTTTGCCTTCTAATTTCTACTTTTTCGAGGACTTAGGGAGGGGCAGCCCCTTCCTCGTCCCCCCCTAGATACGACCATGAACTAAACACTTCACGACATTGGCCGAATATTCAGTTATTCATTTTAAAATCTCCCCATATGTTATTCGGTATCCGGTTTAAACCATTAACCGTTCATCCCTAGTAAGAATAACATTATTATTATCTGCGGTACGGATAATAATATCTCGTTTTAATCTTGACTTAAATTTACCACGGGGATAATATTCACAGGACGTTGTAATGGACGTACCTACTCTCATTGATCAGATACGCACGTTTCATGTTATGACGTCCTGGTAAATTAACGCAGGCACTATGCCTAATAAATAATTGGAATTTTAACCGCATAACCGATACATAATATAATATAGGCTTACGTATGTTATAATATTCTGATGTTATCACAGAATATTATGTAGTTATTTCAAGTAGAAGCGGTTAACCGGGTTCGTTTGTTAATAGTTATACTTATATTTACTTTCGAAAGTGAAATATTTTATTATTTCCGTGGAGCAACCGACAAAGAATTGGTTTTACACTCTTTTTATATGTTTTCGAATGTCCTGTAAAAGGCAGGTGTTCAAAAAATAAAGAAATTGTACATCTGAAATAAGGCGTTGAGGTTTTTGCCACCTATCCTGAAATTCTTAAATCTAATATGCTGGCTACCTCACTTGTGGGATTTGCCGTGACGGGAAAGAATACCATAAATATTTTATTTTTTATCCCTGGAGTCTCCGGTAAAGAATAGGAATCCTACTCTTTTTTATATGTTTTCGTGTGTCCTGTAAGAGGCAGATATTCACAAAAATAACATTGAATTTACTATCATCAGTTCAGCGATGAAGTATGTGATCCATTTTGAATGTCCTGGCACGGAGAGGACTACTTGTATTTTGTTTGTGTAATGCAAAGTTTTCAATTACCCATACACAAACCTTATATTTGCCCGACGATGAGAGCGGAGGCTTTCGAAACCGGTTCGCAAATTAATTAAGTCAGCAGTGAAATTTCTACTTACATAGATTTTTCATTTTAATTACTACTATACTACTATACTATACCCTTACGCCGTGTCCCAAGTGGGGTAGGCAGAGAGAACGGAACGCCAAACAGATCTATCTTTACACACTTCCTTCGCTTCCTCCACATTCATACAGTTCCTCATACACGCACGTCGGTTCCTCTTACTCAACACGCGGCCGTCCTTGAGAATTTGATCCACGTGATCAAGCCACGTGGTTCTTGGACGCCCGCATTTCCTCACACCCTTTCTTTCAGATTTTAATTTCTTATTTTAATGAACTACCACGAAGAATCGACGGTCGATAAATTAAGGTTTGGCATTTTATTCAAATTAATTATCCAGAGATTTTAGCAAAAATTTGAGAATATTGTTACTGTTAATTGTTATTGTTAATTAATACTGTAAATTGTTATACAGCTTCTTCTTCTTCGCCCTCACCTTTTACCCATTTAGTCCTCATCCTCCAAGTCTTCCAGTCCCCGGCATCCTCCGAACGGAGCTCTACCTCCCTCAGTTCCCTGTCTATTGTTGACATCCAGGTGATCACTGGTCAGCCTGGTCTTCTGGGTCCTAAAATACTATAGGTACACAGTTTTAATAATCAATCAAAAATTATGATAAAAATCATTTATAACCGAGTGTCAATGTAAACACCTAAATTATTCGCTTCACGGATAACCGATTCGCGGTTAAATTTGGAATAATCCAGATTAATAATTTTTCATTTTGATTTATACATGTGGATTTATACATATTATAGTGTGTACGCATTTTATTCGCAAATTGGAATAAATAAAATTCTCTATGCGATCACCGCATAAATAATACAATCTGTTCACATATATCCATAAAATGTATATACCTATGTTTATACAATAATCACAATAATTGTTGAGGTTCTACATTTGTGATATTTTGTACAGATTTTTATTTTCATACTTTATAATGATTTATAGAGGCACAAGAAACCAAGAAGTGAACCGCCGCACACAGATGGCAAAGAACGCAATGGGTCGTCTTGATAAAATTTGGAAAAGCCGTGAAATTATGAGAAACACAAAGATAAGACTGGTCAAGACGTTGGTATTCAGCATATTTTTATACGGAGCTGAAACGTGGACGCTGCGAGCTAGCGAACGCGCGAGGGTTGATGTGTTTGAGATGTGGTATTGGAGGAAATTGCTCCGAGTGCATTGGACCGAACACAGGACCAATGAGTCCATCCTCAGGGAGCTAAACATTTCGGTGCGACTCTCAACGATTTGCAGTCAGCGCGCTTTGCGATATTTCGGGCACATTGAAAGAAGAGAGCATGGCAACCTGGAAAAAGTAATTATGACTGGGGTTGTAGAAGGGAGGAGGGGAAGGGGCAGAGTGCCAATAAGATGGAGCAACCAAATTATGGAGGCCACACAGAGCTCACTACACGGGGCCTTACACATGGCGGAGGATCGCTCAATATGGAGACAGATGGTTTACAGAACGAGGCATGATGGTCACGATCCTCAGGATTGGGGGACCGACAGAGATGATGATGAATGTTAAAATGAAAATTATCTATAATTCGTTAAGCACTCGGTAAAGAATTGGTCTCCCACTCTTTTCCATAAGTTTTTTAGTGTCACGTAAATGTCAGATGATCGCAAAAATAGAGACATTTAATATTCTAAATTCAGCGTTAAGATTTGACACCCATCCTGGATGTCTTAGTTTTTGTTGGCATGGAGTGGATAGCTTACATGTTTATTATATGCAGCTGGTTTGCTGGCTACCCCAAATGTGAGATATGTCGTCATGATATAATATCTAGAAGTAGATTTTATAAAAAAATGTTACTTTGATTATAAAACGTCCGAAAGTGGTCCAGCCAGTATGCCAACATTTATTTATTTAATATACGGCTAATGCCTTTTACAGAGTGTATGGGCTAATGCCAGAAAATAATAATACATTTCACATCAACTTATATACAATACAATGAATAACTCAATAACAGTAGACAGTATCTTGCAACAAAACAATATACATCATAATTAGAACAAATAACAGAATTGCGTAAATCTGTTTTTTTTTTACAAAATTCAATTGAAAGCTTTTTCGATTTAATTCAATGACTGCTTTTAGAGAGTAATACGCCACTTTCAATCGTGGGGGATTTTAATAAAAATGATCGAATTAAGTAAATTTGATGTTGGAAAACACAAATACCTATGTCTTGTAAAAAAATTTAAATATCTAAATTATGGGGAATTTCCAAAACTGAAATCCAAAATTTTTGACTTTTGGCAAAACATGTTAAATGGCTTTTGACAGCTGATGACGTCACGGAGTCCCATGTGTGTATGAGATTATAATCTGTGGTGCGAAAATTATAATGATTCACGGGACTCCGTGACGTCACAGTGCCGCCATATCGTTTTTGATCACTCCGAGAAAATCCAATTTTTAAACGCTAATATCTAAGAAAATAGTGCAAGAAAAATTAAAATTAATTCTGATTGTGTTCCCATCATACTAATTTACAATTTTATGTAATAAAAAAAAAATCTGCAAGTGGCCCATTTACATTCGAGCGATTCCAGGTTTAAAATACATTCGAAATAAACGGATTTATCATTTTTCATTGAATTAATTTACGTGGGTACCTACATGACATATTAAGCACTTATTTTATTCGCATTTTGAAATAAATGTGTATCTCTACGCCACGCATACACCAATACCTACTCTTATACAAGGAAGAATTACTATTCCTACTATTAAACTTACCTAAATTATGAGTTGTATATATAATGTGTATATTCCTTAATAATATACTTACCTGAGAGCCATTAGGACTTATGTGCATTTTTGACAAAAATGCCAAAGTCACGAAAAAAGCGAAAATAACACATTAGTCGTGAGTCTTAAGTACAGAAATGCTTAGGGTCTATACTATAGGGTCTATGTCATTACCTGTAAATACTATATACAGGATACAGCTTATTACTAGTATAATTTTGAGATTTTTTCGATTAAAAAATTGAATTTGAAAATGGCATTTTAGTACATAAGACTAAATGGCTCTCAGGTACAGAAATTAACTAACTACTATACAGCCAGCAGCAGATCAGCCGTATGTAATAAATATGCAAGCTGTCCTCTCCATGCCATCAAAAGATTAAAACATTCAGGATGGGTGGCGAACTTAGCCGCTGATGATAATAATAATTTATTTTTATTTCACATACATTATAATATGGACAATTTGTAAAGCGCCGTTTACTCATAACATGTCCTCAAGGGCGCTGTATATCGTATCCATCACCCGAAACTCCCAGCAAAAATATGTGTCTTCAGCCCTCTTTTAAAACTCTCTCCATTCACCTCCTCTCGCAGACACAGAGGCAGCTTGTTCCAACATCTGGGACCCACGACCCTGATCCACGGCGTGAGCCATGTTCAACAATACACAATCATATAAATCAAATTTCTCATTCACAACACAGTTGGAAAACAAGAATTGGCAAAGAACAAAACACAAAAGGGAATCAATTCATAATAATTCGTAACAAAATAAACGTGTTTGAATTTCAATATTGAATAAATGGTATTGTTACTTAAATTATACATTTAGTCTGGGTTAATTTTAAACATGGTTCAAATTCAGGACAGATCTAAACATGCATAGACCTAAACATGCATTTTTCTTTATTAGAACGGCTGATACAATTTTTAATGTATTTTGTATACCCGTATGTACACGCTATGTTTTGTGTTATAATTTAGATAAGTATGTTATACCTATAGCATTATGTTTATAGCATAATATTGTAATATAGCATGATGCTTATAGCATATTATAGTATAATGCTATAATAGCGTCGTTTCGTAACGTATCACGTCGTTTTGGTTTAAAAAGATCGATTCACCACGCCGACTTCAAAAGTTAAAATAACCGTGAATGAAATAAATTACATCGGGCATGCCGGAATAAAACGTTAGGAAAGGACTGCCCAACAATTTACAAATTTAATTATTTATTTATTTATTTTATCTTACAACACACGGCGTGAGCCTTTTACATGTTAATCAAGCAGTTTAACAAAACAACAAACACAAACAGATATAATAGTCAAGAATACATTATAATATAGATTTGAAGTGAAAAATTAATGAAGCAACAGTCAATAATAAAAAAAGGACAAAGCAAAACAAAAGAAGTCAATAGGAAACAAAATGTCAACGATAAAAAAAAATTGCATTAATTATATCAATTCAAACAAGCATGAATATGTCAAAATAAAAAAAAAACCGATCAGAAAGATAATATTTTGATAATATGCAATTAGGATGATTAAAATGTCAATAAATATAGTAGAAAACAAATTATATTAATTAGATTATTAAAAAATAGAATGGTTTAAAATATTTGCTATAAAAACAAAGAAAAATGAAGTGTCAACAAAATAAAGAAAAATTAAACTTTTTATTTTATAAACATAATGCTACATAATATACATATTTATAAACTACTTAATTTATTTAAATTTATATTCACTTTGATTAGTTATACCTAATGAGAACCATTTATTTTATTTGTTTATTCTTTCTGTACTCTTCATTGATAACAAACAATTATATAGAAGGTATACTTACAAATTAGATACAAGCAATATACCTACAGAGAGGGAGTTTATCGAAAGGCGCGATCTCTTCCAACTAAGTCAAAACTACATGTAAATAGGTACCCACATTATTTCATTTGAGTTTTGGGTTGGCTTTCATTTTTATCTTTAGATGCCTCCACCAACAGCCCACACATACATACACGCTCACATTTCACTCATACACACACGCACACACATAAATATACCCACATCATTAAAAACAGTGAATCTAAACAACGATATTCAAAATGTCTCTCAGGGAGAAATCAAACCAATCCACAACCCAAACGAAAATTCTCCGCTTGTGCCGCCAAGTATTAGGAATATTCATTTATTTATTTATTTTATTTATTTATTTCACTTCATAAGCGGCAAACCCTTTAACAAAATAGATAAACTAACATTAGTTCATAAATTACAGATAAAATAGACAAAACACCTAGACATAATAACATAAACATATCAATGATAGGAACAAATAATATCTACATATAAACTTATATTTATAAAAACACTGCAATTATCTAACATTTACGAATGTCCTTAGGCAGTGGAAGTGGATTTATTTAAAATTGTTGTAAGTCCGTTCCTGTTTCATTGAGAATGATGTATCTAATAGTGCGCACACATGTTCAATCTTTTTGCGGAACGTAACAACGAGAAAAGGAGTAAAAAAGAGAATCAAATAAGAAAAAAACGTAAGAAAGAAAAATACGAAAACTTTAAGCAGTAAAATACTTGTATAAGTAAAAATAATGAGATAGAATTACAATAAAACTTCGATAAATTGGAAAAAGTATAAAAAAAAAATGGTTAACCTACATAATTATTTATGTTGATATTATATGGACGATTTACACAGATCAAGCTAGTCCCAAATTTAGATATGAATCTCGTATTATGGGTACTAAAGCAACGATACACACGTAACGTTGGCAACATTCGCTTTTGCAACATCCTGATTTTTTGCTTCTCTATTAAAAAATCGTACTTCATTATTTAATTTGCATTACGAATTAAAATTGGTATCATATTGTAGTTTGAAATATCGCGCTTCTTGTGTGCATATGTGTGTGGAAGAATATCATCTATTCTACAGAATATAAGGTAGCAAGCATACATATAATATTATTGTCACCATTAATTGCTTTGTACCAAATACTACACAGACCCGCACACTAATAATTATACCTAGAGGTGCAAATATTTTCATCGAACATCGATTATGGATAGTATGATGTCATCTGAACCATCTGGATTGCGCCTCACTAACAACGAGTCTCCTCATGATTACATAGAAAATGCTAAGAGAGATGTAGAAATAGTGAATGCTATTCTGGTGGCTGATAAAACCAAAATTAATAATGAGATGAGAGGGCAAGTCAACAATGCAACAACGAGTCTCATCTCAAACATCGGTCATGCTGCTGTAGTAATTGCTGCACTGCAAGCAGAAAATCTTCAACTAAAGATGACAATTTTGGAACTCAGAAATAATCAGAATGCGGAAAAATTGACCAATAATAATGAATATTCTCAAATTTCTACTGAGCTCTCACAGACTGTTGGCAAGAGGACTTCTCAAGCAAATTTTAAGATACATAATACAAATGAGTCACCTACTTCGCCTAGAACATTTAGTGAGGTCGTCAGAGAAAATCACACTACGACTCGCCCTTTAAATGTCGAAGTGAATAATAAGCACACATATTTGCCTACGACTAATGTCAAACCTAGACGAAGAAATATTATTCAGGGACAGGGGGATAGAGATCCTGAATTGAAAACTGTTGAACGTAAAAAATTCATACATGCCTTTTCTTTTGCTCCTGAAACAACAGAAGAACAGATAATGCTTTACATGAAAAAGAAAGATCCTGATGTGAACGTGGAAGTCGAAAAAATTGTAACTAAAGGACATCACGCATCATTCAAGGTTTCACTACCGGCCTCAGAGTTCAACACATGGATGCAACCTGAAAAATGGCCGTTAAATACTAGAATCAACGAATGGATTTTTCGGAGAAGACCACAAACTGCCGCCATTATACAACAAGAACAATAACATCTCTCTCAACTGTATATATTCTAACGTACGAGGACTGAACACGAAGACCCATGAATTTAGCTGTAATCTTTTGGCTCAAGACATTAACATTGTTGCTCTTACCGAGACTTGGTTGACAGCGGGTGTCATTGATGCAGAAATATTTGATAAAAGGTACACAGTATTTCGCAGAGATCGAATGACAAGAGGAGGTGGTGTAGCTCTAGCAATACAAAGCAAACATCTGCGCGCTGCTCAAAGAATGGAGTGCTTGGAGACTGATGGCGAAAATCTATGGGTTAAACTAACTTTTAAACGTACAACATTGTTGGTTTGTGTAGTATATTTCCCTCCAAATTCTGAAGAGGAAGTATTCTGTAATTTCTATAGTAGTTTGGAAACGGCAGGCAATAAGATTAGAGATAAAAAAATAATAATATTTGGAGATTTTAATTTGTCGTCTTGTAAATACCCAAAAAATGAGCATAATTTTTTTCTTAAATTATTTGACCTTTCTCAATTCAATCATGTAAAAAATAGTAATGGTCGAACTTTGGATTTAATATATACCAATTTACATTCCGATTCTGTTGTAATAAAGAGGCATGATCTACCTTTAGTGAGTGAGGATCAACACCATCCTTCCTTGGATATTTCTGTTTCATTATCGTCATGCAAATATCATTGTGATGCTATACGTAAAACTTCCAATAATGTTAGATGGAAATTCAAGAAAAATAATATACCTTTACTTAAAAATATGATCACTAATTGTTCTTGGGTAGAATTGTTTGAAACTTCAGATGTTGATCAAGCTGTGGAATGTTTTTATGATAAATTGTATTGTATATTTGATAGTTGTTTTAAGGAGTCACATGTTGATATTCGTACTGGATATCCGGATTGGTTTTCATTACAATTGATAAGATGTATTAAGAAAAAACATTTTCTTCATAAATTATGGAAACAAACAGCGTCAGATTTGGCCTATAAAAAGTTTTGTAAGATTCGTATTTCAGTAAAAGAGGATATACGCAAGTGCTATCAGCAACATATTGCTCGTGCAGAAGCACATATTTGCGAGGATCCTAAACAGTTTTGGAATTTTATTTCAACTAAAAGAGATGTTGGAAAATTGCCTAACGATATGATCTACAATGATGTAATATATTCGGAACCGCAACAGATATCTGATGCTTTTGCTGAATATTTTTCTTCGGTGTATAACCCAACGCCACCAAAGCTCATACCTGATTTTTGTAATGTTGCATCTTCTATGTTTCCAACAAATTGTAACCTACCGAGTATATCCCTAGATGAAATTGAATATAGCTTATCTAAACTTAAGCCAAAACGCTCATCTGGTCCAGATCTGATACCTACATTTATAATTAAAGAAACGGGTAAAGAATTGACGACAATTTTGTATTTTATATTCAATTTATCAATTAAATCAAAAGTGTTTCCAAAACAATGGAAAACTACCAGAGTTAGTCCAATACACAAAAAAGGAGATAAATCAGATGTGAAAAACTATAGACCAGTCGCGATATTATCTGCTCCAGCAAAGTTGCTTGAAATTATAATTCAGAAGAGAATTTGGGATAACGTAAATCACCTTCTTGTTAATGAACAGCATGGTTTTAGACCTACAAGATCCACTGTTACAAATTTACTTTGTTTTAGTACATACGTTGCTAAGAATCTTGATAAACGAATACAGGTCGACGTTGTCTACACGGACTTCGAGAAAGCGTTCGACAGGGTAGACCACGATATTTTAATATCTAAGTTGAATGATTACGGGTTGTCAAATGGACTTGTAGAATATATGGTCAGCTATTTGCGTGATAGACAACAGTTTGTAGCCTTTAGTCATTGTAGTTCAAGGAAGTATTTCACCTATTCAGGTGTCCCACAGGGTTCTAATCTTGGACCATTGTTGTTCACATTATTTATTAATGACATAGGAGCAAACATTGAAAGATCAAAATATTTATTGTACGCAGATGATCTCAAACTTTACAAAGAAATAGAGTGCCAAGATGATGTGAATGCCTTACAAAGTGATATCGATGCATTGGTAGTGTGGTCACATAAAAATAAATTGTATTTTAGCTCCCCCAAATGTCATATCATGTCATATACTAGAGCACGCAATCCCATTGCCTCTGAATATACTATGGACGGTACAAAATTGCTACAGTTAACTGAAACGAAAGATTTAGGCGTGATTTTTAAATTCGATTTATCATTCAAGAACCACATATCCGTTATGGTGGAGAAGGCTTATATGATGTTGGGATTCGTACTTCGCAATTCTACACATTTTAAAGATCCAAACACTCTTTTGTTGCTTTATGAATCCTTAGTGCGTTCAATATTGGAATCGGCATCTATAATATGGGCTCCACACGAAAACTCGTACATATGTTTGATTGAGAAAGTACAAAAAAGATTCGCCAGACATCTTTATAGGAAAACATATGGATATTATCCATATTTGTTTCCTTCACTTTTTATCATGGGATGCTTAGGAATGTCTTCGCTTCAGAAGCGTAGAGATGATTACCTTTGCAGGCACTTTTTTAAGTTGCTTAACGGAATCATCCATAATCCTGATATTTTACAGGAGTTAAATTTTTACATCCCAGAATCATACGGTAGGTCCCGATTTCACACTCTTTTTTATCCTCCCATTTGCAGAACTAATCTGTTGACTTATTCTCCTTTGGGAAGGGCTATTACCATATTTAATCATTTAGCGCAACATATTGATATATTCAATATAAATTATAATCAGTTCACCAAATGTGTTGAATTGATATTGAAATAGATATGTATTTATGATGCGTAAGTGAAAATATTAATTGTGCTAATTTTTACTTTATTATCATTTTTGTAATAATGAGTGAAGAATGATGTGTATTGTATGATTGCATTTTTGTATAGTATATTTGTTGTGATAGTTTTTGCTTGAGGCATGTCTTATTTTATTTGTTTTTATTCTTTTAGCATTAATGTTTGAATAATCATATTTTGATGTTTCGATGCATTGTATTGGAAGCGGTGGTGTACACTCACTACGCTTTCTGACTCGGGGGCATTCTATTGGATAGTTTTGACGACCAATTGTGTGACTCTGTCAGAGTGCTGATTGTGCATTAATGTATTAATGCATTAATGATTGTGATAATGCATCAATAATGTTTTTGAAGGAATGTATTTTGTTTAATTATAAGTCGTTTTTTTTATAATTATTGCTAATAAGTTTGTTTTTTTTTTTTTTAAACTTATGTGAATAATATTGTGATTTGTAAATAGTGTTATGTTGTGTGTTTTGTTTACATCACTCGCCGCAAAGGTGAAAACTGTCAAGGTGAGTGATGTCAATTTTTGAAAATAAATAAATAAATAAATAAAATTAGGAATGCACCAACCACATTAAAACACGCACAGGACAATTTAAAAAAGGTAATTTTTGATTGTGCTCTAGCCGGGAATCGAACCCAGGACCTCGTGACCCAAAGGCAAGAGTGTAATCCTCTGTGCTACACCGGCGGCCGGCATATACATAATTTATGCATTATTTTAGGTGTAACTATGGGTGCATTTTTTTTCTTTTACAATACTGGATGTCCAAAAATACTGGAAAATTTCAATGTACCGATATATTCCGAAAAGAAAATAGAAGGGCTTGGTCCAGTGGAAGGCTTCTGGGAATATCCTGAAGGGATCACATCTCAGATGAAGAAGTATTTAAAATAATCGAAGATGGAAAATATCTGCTCAAGATCATCTAAGAAGGACGCGCCAGATACATAGATTGGACTCATAATGTGCAATCATAGGAAGCGCCTGCACCCCAAATACCAACTTCGACGATCTCTGCGAGGATTTGAGATCCGTATTGCACAAAGAGCTAAAGACTCTAAAGAGTGTCGCACAGTATAAAGTGCAATGACAAAGCTCGCACACAAATGTCCCAAATTCCTATATCAAATTTCTAAACTGTCCCCCCCCCCCTCTCTCTAAACAAAATGCTGGGTACACATACATATTATGGTGTATATACATATGTATTATGTGAACATTTAACAAAAAAACTCGATATCTTTTCTGGCTACCCTTTGGAACACAGCTATTATTTATCGAGGACTAACTGTATTTAGACATTCCTTATGTGCGTAACGAGAGTGGATGACTGTACTTACCTCTATCTGATAGTCTATAGGTAAGCAAACGTATAAAGAGTATAAGCCACTAATATTTTACAAATGTATGGCAAAAGCAGATAAGACGGTTTTGTTATAGGGGGCGGTAGTTTCCTTATTATTATTCTTATCGAATTCAATGGTCTATGTTTTGTTATTTGACATTGACAAAGATGGGCGTCTGCTCTTTAAGGTTCTATACACCATTCATTTAATTTCATTCTTACTTGTTCCTATATATTTTTAAATCTAAGTTCTAAATGTATGTAAAAAAATAAAACCTTAGTGCGATTCAAATGAACTGTCGACTCTAATAATAATAAAAAAAATCCAATTAGAGGTGATAATTTATGTTTCTCGAACGGATATCGATACATCGAACTTTATTTTCTTGTTACTCGATGTACATAAATATCACATCTTATTTCTAATCCAATTCTTGACCTGTTTTTACTAGTCCGCCATAATGAGTGGAAAATGAATAGCATATTTTTTTTAAAATCTTTTTTATGTTAAAAACATACATGTTTATGTGATTAGCCATAGTATGTAGGTACCTAAAACCATAAAAGTTTTTTTTACAAGATGTATCTGGGTTTTTGTTATAAACCCAAACACCCTGTTTACTAAAAGCTTGCAATTTTGCCGGCATCTGGGATCAAACATGACATGTACGGAATATTAATACTAGGGACTGTTAAACGGCGTCAAAACAAAATCATCCATAATCATCATCATCATTTTAGATTTTCATACTTTGACTTTTTTCAGAAAATTTTAACTTTACTTTTTATCTAAAGACTAATGTGACTGAAGGACTAATTTCTAGTATTTTAAGATTTTTTGCTTTTATATTTATGTTTTTGTATTGTTTTAAGTATTGTATTATCGTTGTTTTTAAATTTAAATTTACTTTGACTTTTTTGGAGCATTTTAACTTTTACTTTTTTTTCCTCAAGATTGAAACATTTCTGGTAAGAGTGGAATCTTCGCTGGTCTACATGTCAAATATATTAATTGTCAACATATTGTATAACGACTGTTTGATTCTAAATATTGTGAAAATGAAAATGAAAAATGAAAATCATCATATGGGTTGGTTGAAACATCGCATTTTAGCGATAAACTCGCCCTCTGTACATAGCTGATATTGATTTGTAATTTAAAATATTGTAACCAATGTACAGTGAAGAATAAAATAAGTAAACATAATCCATAAAACAGCTTTTAAAATAAATGCAAAATAATCTTAATAAATAAACAAAACTAGTTTTTCTGAGTTTACAGAACCTTAACGAAATGATATTTTTTCTACAGAGGATGAAATTACATACGGATTTCAAATACACATAGGTATATAAAAAAGACAACCAAATGATTCTATTGAGAACGTTGATACGAGGTCACCTGTTACGATTCCCACTGAATTTACCTTTATATGATTTTTCCCCTCTATAGATTAGGTACATACATTTTTATCTCATTATTATTTTGTAACGATTTGACCACCATTCACCCTATGCCTAATACAATAACATAGCAGGAATATTATCATCATTGTTGTATCCATTGATGTTCATAGGTCTCCCTTTTTGTATGTCCACATCTCCATGTCTTGAGCAGACTGAATCTGACTGATCATCATTGACCACCCATTACTGTTCATCATCAGATCAGCTTAAACAGTATTACAAAACACAACAAACACAGTAGTTGAAGGCTATCATCGAATAAGGACGAATGTTATATGAGTTTTCATATTACATTCCCCCTTATTCGATGATAGTCTTCAGTTATGTATTATTTTATTTTATCTATTAATTTGTCTATACTATACGTTCATTCTATTGAATTTATTTATTTATAAATTATTTTTTTATTTATTTATCGTACAAAAGAAACAATAAACAGCATTACATTAAAAAAAAAACCTTTTGGCTGTCATTGTACGCAAACAGTAAACAATCAAGACAATAATAAAATAGGTATAACACAAAAATACAGACACATAGAAATTCTATGACACGAATATACAAGAAAAGGAATATTGACTAAGTGCGATTGCAAATATATTTATGAAAAGAAACTTGCAAGTTTTGCTATTTTTAAATAATATAGTCACCTGACCCCATAGAATTATATATCTTCGTACTTTACGTACTTTAGTAGGTACATATAAATCTACGCCTGACCCCCTAGACTCAGGGATGCACAGACTTATAGGGAACAGGGGCCACTCGGGAAGATTATGAGCTAAGGACGGGCCGCTATAAGAACATTAACACTAAAAATTCAAATTTCCAGAAATGCACACACATTAAAATTTCTACTCCCCCCCCCCTCACCGAATTTTCAAAATGGTATAGTACTACTGTATAAGAATTTGAAATATTTCAAAAACACCTCGGTTTTCTTAAAGAATATTTTCTCGCAGTAGGTACCTGTGTTTGAATTTTCAAAATGGTATAGGAATTTGAAATATTTCAAAAACTCCTCAGTTTTGTTAAAGAATATTTACTCGAATTATTAAGTATCCGGTACTTTTACCGAATATCCGATTATTACTGTTATTGACATTTTTTTTAATATTGTATAATTCGCTTGCGGGCCGCAGATATACCGACCGAGGGACGCATGCGGCCCGCGGGCCGCGGTTTGTGCATCGCTGCCCTAGACAAACACGCACTTGGTGATCGACTACAAACGAATTTTCGACAATAACCGCAACAATAACGCATAATTACACGGTACATGTAGGTAGAATGTTGAAGAGTTCGCCAGTAGTCGATCGCTAAGTACGGTTTGTCTACGGCCCCTGGTTTCAACTTACAACAGAAAAGAGATCGTTGAGAAGGATGTGTGGTAAAAGTCTGAGAGATCGTGTGCGTAATAGTGCGTAATAATGCGAGAGGAATGTGGAATGAAAATTAGTGTAATAACAAAGATGAATATAAATAAGTTACGATGGTTTGGGCATGTGGAAAGAATGAATGAGAGCAGAGTGACAAATATTATAGATTTGGCTGAGAAGAATGGTGCTCGGAGACGTGGCTGTCCGTAGATCAAATAGCAAGATCATATAAACTAGATCTTACAGGAAGGTCATGTGTTAAGCGCATTGAACAGAAGAACATCCATGGGGTATTGTATGACAGTGAGGGTAGCGAAAAATTTAGCAAGGAAAGAAGGTAGTGGCGCTCGATCCTTTCTGCCTATCCTGCAGGGAAGCGGCGTGATGATATGTATGTATATTTTGACTTACAAAGTCATTTTCAAACTTATTTTACTATATGCCGTTATAATAATAATAATAAAAAAGATAATTTGTATTTGGCGCTGTTTAATGGTCCGTGACCATCTCAAGAGCGCCGTGGCTTTTTAGTTAAGTTGGAAGCATCTTCTAGGTCAAACATGAAGTTCATGTAACGCTGCTGCCACTGCAGAGGACGGTCGGGACTTTGGGCAAACTCATCCCACATAGAACTCCATTCGTTCACATATACCTGTCTATCTTTATTGGCATCAGTTTTCTGCCTCAGGCCATCCCATATCTTGGTCATGGTGTCATACGTCTCTACGTTCTTGGGATATGACTCTGGGGCCATCCACGAAGTGTGCAGATTTTCTCAATAGCTAATTCGAAGTCCTTTTTTCGATCGTTCCATTTTGGTTGACATCAAAGAAAACGTTGAACACATATAGAATCTTCTTCTATATTAGAGCGGTTTGGATTGCGTGGTGGCAGCTAGACAGCGCACAACCCAGTTATGTTGAAATAGACAAAATTAATCGATTACGATTAACATCTACACTTCTTAATAAGTAAAATCCAGTCTCCGACATCCATTGTGTCAAAAAATCATAAAATAATACTAAATTAACACTTCCAAATTAAAGAAACAACTTTTAAATATTGAATAGAGACCCACCTCACACCCGGAAATCTCAGGAGTGGAGGGGCTATGGTTGCGTGGAAAGGTCGATGGCACCGTACGGCCTTAAGCGATGCATTGAGTTTTTGATCACCTGCTGTGAGATGAATATTTGATAACTTTTAAATAGGTTGATTTAACCACTAAGCCACTGACTAGTCCCACATAAAACATTACATAGTAGTATCCAATTATAATATAGCAGATCTTTATTTGGGCCAATTTGGAATCAAAATAAGATCAAGGATCAGTGGCCCGTATCAATTTGAAACAATTTAAAAATAATATTATGTACCTACGCATTGTATGTATTATATACTGTATGAGTATTGATAGACAATAAACCAACGTAATTCAGGTTACAATCGATAGATGTTTTAGTTAGTCTAAATATTTTAGTATGTTTGTTTGCTTATCTATTGTATGAAAATAAAAGGCTTTTAAAAGCATAGACGTATGTAACTATAAACAAAAAAATCACATCTGAAACATCTTATAGATCAGCGATGCACAAACCGCGGCCCGCCGACAAATTATATAATATAAAAAAGTCAATACCAATGATAATCGAATATTCGGTAAAAGTACCGGATACTTAATAATTCTAGTAAATATTCTTTAAGAAAACTGAGGAGTTTTTGCAATATTTCAAATTCCTATACCATTTTGTAAATTCGGCGACGGGGGGTAGAAATTTTAATGTGTGAACATTTCTAGAACCTAAAACTTTTAGTGTTAATTTTCTTATAGCGGCCCGTCCGTGCCTCATAATCTACCCCGAGTGGCCCCTGTTCCCTATAAGTCTGTGCATCCCTGTTATAGATCAATAAGAGATGACGTCACAGCAAATAATTTTGGAGTTCGCGGAACACCAACATAACCGAACAAAACCAACCATACCATAATTTGTTACTCAGCCGTCCAAATACCAATGTATGAATAAAGTTTAAAAGTACTATACAATACTATACCCTTACGCCGTGTCCCAAGTGGGGTAGGCAGAGAGAATGGAACGCCAAATAGATATATATCTTTACACTTTTCCTTCGCTTTCTCATCCATAATTTCAAGTAACGTAGGGGAAAAAATATTGGTGAAACATTAATTTAGAAGACAGCAAACGACGTGAAGTTAGCACATTCTAGGCATTTTCTCGCATGCTACGTATTTTCTACTTTAACTAGTGACGCTCGCCTACGACCAATTACGACTCGATTACTCGCAATGTGCGTCTATATTCAAGACAAATACTCGTCCACTAAATGTTTCACTTATTTTGGTTTATAGCTAGTCTATAGTTATATAAATATGTCAAAGGTTGAAACAGATATTGTAGGTATAATGACAATGATAAATACAAAAAATATTAAAAAAAAACAATAAATAAAAAATCCAAGCTACACCGGGTTAAAGAACAACCAGGTTTTTTAAGAAAAAAATATTAAATTGTCACCCGTATACACTGACGTAAAATGACAAGATGAATGATGATAGTAACAATGGCAATTGACAATCACGCAATAATCGTTTTAGTTAGACATGGAACGTTTCAAAATAATTTAAATTTGGAATATTTCATTTAATTTATTTAGTTAGCAACAGAGTGCGTAAACAGGCACATAAAATAATCTTTGAAATTTCTCGCATAGTTTAAACAGTTACTCTTTAAAACTTTAAACTATGCCCTTGCGGTGGTTTTTCCTCAGAACGGCGCATCTTCAAAAATGTCGTTGCATATTCAAAAAGAGACATGTGCGCACATTTTTATTTGGGCATACTCTTTTAAAACTGGGTATTCATTAAAGCATTAAAATTGTAGTTTGGACTTTTTATTGGCATGTGATATTATTGTTTAATTGAATTTTAATATTTGATTCTAAGAATCACTTTATAAAATGGTTATGATGTCATTATAAGCAGTTTATTCTAGAAATGTCAAAACATTTATGAATTCACACGTCACTTTTTGAATATGTAACGACTTTATATAGGTATACAGTTTTTGTTTAAAAGTTTACCGTTACCGTTAATTTTTTTGTCTGTTTTTGCGATTGAATCGATTTGATCGATTCATCTAGTCTTTTAATATCTAGACAAGTAGGTATAATTATTTTCAAAGATATGCTATCATTTTTTCAGGACACAATGATATGAAAATATTATTTATGAACAGTTCTACATGATTTTCATAATTTGGTGGTATTTACAATCTACAAGCACTAAAATCATTGCTAGTAAAATGTCTTATGGTGAAATCAAAAATATTAGGTTTGCCACCCATCTTGCATGTCTTAATTTTTTGTTGGCATGGAGAGGACAGCTTACATTTTTATTAAATGCGAATATAGTTAGTGTTATAATAATAAGATTGATAGTTTATTTAATGCCGTTCTGTAAAAACATCACTTCAAGGGCGCTTTACAACATCTAGGATCAGGCAAGAATTCGGAAAAAAGGCATTTTACATCTTAAATTTAGCGATGGCGAATGTCACCAATACTGAAATCTTATTTTTTTTAGTTTGCGCATAGAGGATAGCTTGCATGTTTATTATTTAGGCACATGCGATTGGTCCGCTGGCTACCCCCTTGCGATACATACCGTGACTGAAGAATAAGTATGTAGTAAGAGTATTATGACGATTTATTTTACATTCCACTTGACTTCAATTAAAAAAAAAACAACGAGAAAACATCAAATGAAAAACAAACACTGTTTTGCCTCTTCAATAATATCTACCTACTGAAAATATTATTTTTCAAAAATTATGTAAACAAAAATGTTGTTTTTATTGTTAATCTTTGTTTTGTTTCATCAATTCTTCCCCTCGTCAAATAAATAAAATAAAAACAAACACGAAAAAAAAAACAAATTTTCACGGACGGTCGACTACACGCCGTTGTAAACAATTATTGCGAAAAAAATAATATTTGTTTTTCAAAATAAGCTCGTTTGATTGGAAGTGGAAAAACAAACTCTCAAACTGTCTTTGATGTGAAGCATATTTTTTTTATTATTTTTAATAGGTTAATATTAATTTAAATGTTCATTAACTGTTCACATTTAGTATTAATTACACATTGTCAACATAGTATCGCACATTATTTTGGTTAGCTGGAAGATATTGCCTCCAGGCAATAAGCTCGCCAATTGATCATGATTTTTTTTTCCGATCAATAAAGTGTTCTTATTATTATTATTATTATTAAATAGGTACCTATCTGGTTTTTAACCAGATTTACCAAATTGACAAAATATCGTCTCTTCTCACAGCATAGGAATGGTGTACTGTGTAAGAGGTTAGTTGAGATGATCTTGTGGATGTCAAATTCCTGTTTATGTAAACAACTATCATTGAGAATTCTCCAACCATGACCCAGCTAAGAGCATCATTTCTCCTGTATATTGAAAGTATTTTGCCTGTTTAAAAATTGTCTCAAATAATCAGACTATTAAAGTTTTCTTATTTGAGATTTCAGCAATGAGATATGCGTCCCTACTTGGTTAATTTTATATACCTACCACGAAGAGGACGACCAACGTGATAATTATTACATGAAGTTGTTTTGACTGCAGGTTACTCCACTTGTGAGATTCTAGCTAAGAAGGTAAAAAATAGATAGAGATCTTTACCATCGCGGCATTTTCAACAAATGGGGTAGCCAGCGCACTAGCTGCATGTAATGAACGTCCAGTAGGTAATTTTCTCCATACTGTATAAATTTAAGTCATTCAGGATGGATAGCACATCTCCTCGTTGCTGATTTGATGATTTTAAATGATCAATTCGTAATAGTTTACAAATACATACCTGTCTGTAATTTAAGCCAGCCTTGAGCCAATTCGTCAGCGATGTAACGCTTTTCTCACTTCTTCCAATTATATATAATGAGTTACAATCCATTGGATTGGTCTGCAACGAGTTTGGTTTTTCTTCTCCATTCGTCTCTATTATTCTCAGCCAGTCTTTTCAGCTCTACGTATGGGCCACAGTTCATGTCTCTCTTCAGTTGGTCCATATACGCGTCTCTTGGTCGGCCTCTGCCATTTGTCCCCTCGGTCTTACCCTCCGCGATGGCGATGAGTAGTCCTGGGTGCCTGATGTTGTGGCCAATCCAGTTAGCTCGTTGTTGGCCAATTCTCTAAAGAAGTTGCCTTTTTTCGCTTACCCTGGTTAATACTTCCTCGTTTTCGACGTGTTCCGACCAATGGATCTTAAGCATGCGTCTGTAACACCACATCTCAAAGGCCGCCAACCGTCCGCTTTCACTCTTGCTGATGGTCCACGTCTCACAACCATAAAGCAGAATGCTCCATACAAAGGCTTTAGTAAGTAACGCTTAAATCAATATTTGGGGATTCCAATATCTTCGATTTTTTGTTAAAGACAATCCTTGTTGGATTTTACAAAATGTAACATTTTGTAAAAATTGTTCTCCAATCAAGATATGTGAATAGTTTTGTCATCTACGCGTTGTGACCATATCCAGTTGAACAACAAAAAAATTATAATATTCAAAGAAAAATAAGATTTTATTATTTTCTACCGCCTCAATATTTAATGTTTTTTTCATAATGAATATAAATGATGGTGTTATAATGTATTTTGATTAATGAATAAATGTAAATAGCCGAAGTTTCCATTTTAATCATAATTAATGACCGACCCATCAAATTGAGATTAATTTATTTAAAATGAATTAATCAAAGAATGGAATCATTAGAAACATCGGTATTTTATGAAAATTTATTTATTTATTACGGCGTGCTTTGCTGATTCAGGGTGGCGAACAAGATAAAAATAAGTTAAAAATTTGATGGAAAAATAAATGAAAGTATGAGACGCCATCTACTGAGGCACAGCTGCGTTCGGAGGATGCATTCAAGAAAACTTGGGATATGAGAACTAGGAGAGCCATCCCCAAACAAATGGGACAATGGCGAGGGCGGAGAAGAATAATTATAAGACGTCGTCTACAATTACTACTGCTATCTTATCATGGCATATCCCACAAGTGGGATAGCCAGCAAATCAGCCCCATCCATAAAAATATGCAAGTTGCCCTCTCCTTGTAAATAAAAAAATCAAGACATTCAAGATGGGAGGCAAACCTTATTGCTGAATTTAAAAAATTAAATGTTTTTGTTTTTCGAACACCTGCCTTTTACAGGACACTCGAAATATACGGAAAAGAGTGACTGTGGCTGAATTCGTGACCTTATTTTGTGCGACACCAATTTTTTGGATAACATAAGAGATATTCTACCCATCCTGAATGTCTACTTTTAATGGTAGGTACAGAGAGAAAGACTTGCATGTATATCCAATACGTGTAGTCAATCTGCTGGCTACACCACTTGTGACACTATATGTCGTGATGGAAAATATTGATTGATTTGTCAATAAATTTATTAGGTAATGAAAATAAAACACTTATATTTAGATATGTTATATTTTTATTAATTTAACATGAACTTCCACCAAGTACCGTCGTTCGACAATGTTAATAATCATAATAAATTAATATCCCGTGGAGCACCAGGTAAAGAATTGGTCTCCCACTCTTTTCCGAAAGTTTTTGAGTGTCCTGTAAAAGGCAGGTGTTCGAAGAAATTAAGACATTTTACATCTTAAATTCAGCAATAAGGTTTGCCACCCGTCCTGCATGTCTTAATTATTTATTGGCACAGAGAGAACGGCCTGCATGTTTGTTGCATGCAGCTGTTCTGCTGGCTACCCCACTTGTGGGGTATGCCGTGATGGTATGTAGTAGTTATTTTTTATTAATTTAACATGAACTTCCACCAAGTACCGTCGGACGACGATGTCAATAATTATAATAAATAAATGTTTATTTTCTGGATCGGGCTCAAAGCTAGTAAATACCTATATTTATAAAAGTCAATGCTGTGGGTGTATGTTTGTATTTACGTTACAAAAACCTACCTAAATTCTTTAGAATATATTATGACAAACACTCTTATTTGGTAGATATGGACGTAAATATTTGTATTTAGGAGCGATACTGCTCTATGTCACGAGAGGTTATTTTTCAGTATAGCCTTTTTTTAAATTTATTTAATTTTAGACATATTGTTTAAAATTACTGTTAAAACTGATGAAGGTATGGCACCTGGCACCACCAATCATAAACATCTTAAGCTTTTGTTAGTACAACGAGGACTATTTGTGTGGTTTTATTTTCACGTAGTTAGTCCACCACTGGCACTTGTGGGGAACATCGTGGTGGTATAAATGATTGAATTTGATTAAAACTGCTGTCCAAAAATGATTGTGAATAATTGAAACTAACTAATATTATCACTTATACAAAAAGGATTTCAAGTCGAAATGGTAGATAGGTATTGTTATGCTTCAACAAAAAAAAATATTTATGGATTTAAAAAAAAGAGTAAACTTTCAAGATATAATAGGTAAATATGCTATCATAAAGAGCAGAACGAGGACTTGAAAAGTAAGTTCATAATATGTCACTTTAGTCAAAATTCTACATAGTGTGGTTTCGCTCTGACATGCAGAATGTACGTCGTCGGTGGATCCATGAAACCTCCCATGTGCCAATTATTTTAAGAAAAGAGATATTGATACCAAATTATTCATCTCGTCAAACCGCATCTATCGAATGAAATAACCTAATTATGCGATGAGATATCCACAGAAAAAGTTATTGAGTAAAATAATTAATATCTTAGTGCTGCTTGGATTATTCGTGAAAACTAACATGTATTTAAAAAATGATTTTATGAATTTTTTCATATCATTCCTAGAAATTCAATATAACATAGAATTACTAACACACCTTCCACGTAACGAATCAGACACATAGAAAATGTCGGTAGGTAGGTATTTATAATCTCCTGTAAAATCTTTATAATTTATGCACATAGGAGGTTTAATGGATCCACCGAAGATGTATGCATGGAGTTACCCATGTTGTAATATGAATTGGGGTAATCAATCAATATATTGATAACACTGACACAAAACATCGAAGTGTGGGGAGTGTTAAAGTGGATAAGAACAGCCATGTTTGTTTATACATAAAAACCTTATTTTTTATTTCATTCAAAGGAATATAAAAAAAAAACGTTTTTTAAATTGACGATGCGTTGCCGTATTTAAAAAAAAAATGACAAATGCGGCCGGTGGCGCTGTGGTAAAACTCTTGCCTTTGTTTAAAACAGTGAGGACGATACGTATGCTTATTAGTCCAACGACTACCACATTTGTAGGCGATATCGAGATAATGTGGAGTGATGTAATTAAAAAAAATAAAATAAATTTATAAATACCATAAGGATGTACCTATTTACATAACGACAGACGCGCCATCACCAAATGGCGCACCACGGGATACAAATTACAAATCGCAATAAAATTGTTAGTGTAGTTATTGAGTTAACAAGGGGTACACAACTAGAACCTATCTAGTTAAGTAGTTATTTCCAGTCGAATTGCTTACCTGCTCATTATACGGTCGAGTATAAATAATCTTGTTGTTGTTGTTGTTGTTGAACATAAAATGAATCGCCGTTACTGCGCTAGTTATTATGTATTAATAATTACTTAAAGCGGGTAACCAGTGAAGCGAACACTACGGCAAAATGGGCACTATTTCACATTATGTTCGATACATATAATGTTTTACAATGTTTATTTGTATGTATGGAATGGCACAGTTTTATCTATTAGATCATAATATTATGTTCGAATTTCGATCAGTAACTTGATTCTTGAAAATGTCTAGTAAAGTCAAGACATTTGAATAGCTTCCTTAGATGAAGGCGTTTAATGAACAAGCCTTTAGTGCGGCTGATCCTGGATTTCGGAACTTCCAAGACAAGAGAAGAGTTTCGAAAATGCGTACCTATTCTTAAAACGCGTCTATTTATTGAAAGTTTCAAAAATTAATTAGATTAGGTAGGAATTAATAAGTAATCAAGAGACAATTTTTTGAGAGACATAATAAAAAGCTAAAAAAAATACAAATATTTCGAAAAATGCCACCTTCTGATATTCTGTCAAATAAATATAGTCTTAGGACATTCAAAATCTAAAGGTTAATATCAGGAATTCGATGAAAAATAACACTTTTCAATCATGAAACAGACAATTTAATGGCACATAATATATCTAATTGTCGCTATTTAATATATAACATAACATGCATAGACAATTCACACAGATCGAGCTAGTCCCAAATTAAGATTGAATCTTGTATTATGGGTACTAACGCGACGATACACATACATGCAATGCACCAAATACATATTATACATGTAACACCCAGACAAAAAAAGCAAAATATTGGGAATATTAATTTGTAATTACACTACGTCTTGCTGTTTTACACAATACTACTCTGTTTTCTGTAGGCACCTAAATGCAAATCAATTAAAAAAAATTACCCCAAGATTACCGAGTGAATTACACTAATTATTTATAATTATGATGTAATTTGACAACTTGGTTTAGTGGTGGGTAGTGGAGTATTATTGTCTTTCATTTCAATATGACATAAATAATTGATAAGCAAAGGAAATTGTATGTGACATGACCGTATCTAGTTGTTGTAAGAACATATTATTCTCTATAATTATATTATATTCAATTAATAATTAAGTCCATATCTTTAAGTGCATGAATTTATGTTAATATTCAGTATTATGATAACATTAATTATGTTAGTCGATGGTATGATATATATGTATGTCTCTGATGGTGGTCGATGGCTTGATGATAGCGTTGCAAACACCCAAGATGAAGATGAGTGTTTCGAATCCCTCTCTCGTTCTGTTTCGACAAAACCGATCTATTCCGCATTTACATAATGTTGAAATAACCTCTTTTCCTGGATATTTCAGGAGTCCAAGGATTCCTATTTATCGGTTTGGATGACAGTTTGTTTTTACTTTTTAACCCTCTCCAATCCATCGGTGCCACTAAGGCCAATATTGGCATCTCAACCCTACCACGTCAGTGGGATTTACATAAACTATAATCTGTAACTGGAGGCTATTTTTTTTTATATTCGCAATACACCTAACTAAATATGGGTGATCTCAGCTTATTACAATACAAGTCATCTAACGATTTTGTATAAGAATTGGGTCTTCTGAGTCTTAGAATTGAGATTTCTTCCCACAATTTTGCATCTTTCCACATTGTGTCGGTGTTTGTTTCTAACTTACTTTACCGACTAGAACGTTGAATTTCCAATATAACCTAACATAGTTACGAATGAAAAAGGTGTATTCAACATATTATTCACTAACAATAATCCCTAACTTTTATAACTTTTAATAAATTGAATGATCAAATTTCTACTAATAAAGTCGTTGTCAAACTGATTTTACTGCACATTATTACACAATAATTTTATAAGTATGTCAAATATGCATTTGGAGTTCAGGGGGCCTATTCTCCAATCTCGATTGACGGATGTCGCAAGCGAGATTTTATTACTTTCGATCGATTTCTTAAAAACCCTATTCTTAAAAGTCGTAGACGACAAATGTCATACGATATCATGCGAGAATTTGTCGAGTGGTGTTTTACCACTCGAGATGAATGTTACACCAATCGACATGTCAAAAATTGATAAAAATGGCCACCGTGAGTCACTTAATGGCTGTTTACTTTTCGCAAACGGTATAAAATAAAATCAAGTGAATCCGCATTTATAAAGTATTTTAGTTTAAATAAAAATATAACGAAAAGTTTGATATTGATTGTGACTCCTCATATAAAAGCGCCATTTTTGTGCGTCACGTGCCTCCCCACACGAAAGCGCCATCAACGCCATCTCGTGAAAAAAAAGTATAAATAAATGTCATTTTTCGATGACCACATACAAACACATACAAAAGTGCAACGTTACCGGTAGCTTCTCGAATGTCGACCGTTTATTAAATCTCGAATGGCGTCAAGAATAGGGTCGTAGACTGCCATTCGACTTTCCGTGCGGGTTTTTCAATCGACATATCTCACAGGCGACATTTATCAATCGAGATTGGAGAATAGGGCCCCTGTTCTCTCTGCCTACACCTCGTAGGATACCGCATAAGGGTATAGATAGATAAATAAATAGAGATATATTAAATTATATGCCTTTTATTCTCAGGAATTATTGATAAAATGTTAACTATATGTTTAATACATACCAGATCAATTTTATTATACATAGGTACCTACTGTTCTTCTCGTTTTGTCCATAAGACAATATCATGATCGGTTATATGATCCATCTTCTGATGCGGTCTCTCTATATATGAAGGTACAATAAACGAGCTCGTATCCGAGTACGAAAACAGTGGTGGTAGTAGGCGCAGCAGACTCTCTCATTGGAAATCAATCAAATGACAACAAGAATGAGAACGGAATATTGTTTTTATACCAGTGGTGTTACAGTGGGCATTAAAAGTACTGGGAACCGAGGTCAAAATAGTGTTTGATATTTCAGCGAATTTCGATGGACGACAAAGGTTCTTGTAGGTATAACAACTTAGAATAGGTGAATAAAATTGGTCGGTAGCCTGGGGGTAGAGTGAGCCGCGCACCTCGTGCACAAGAGGTGCGCGGTTCGATCCCAGGTACCGGCAAATTGCGCTTTTATCGCACAAGCTTTTTGTTTACTGCGAAAGGTGTATAAGGTTGTATTTAAGTTTATAACAAAAACCCAGGTATATATTTTTAAAAATAAAAACATAGAAATAAGACAATTGACAATTGCGATGCAGATACGGTATGTCACGGAAGAAAAAATGTGGAAACAAGGGGTAACCTATATCCAAGGATGAGTGGAAATGGATACCAAAGTTATTAGAAGAATCTTATAACACTCGTTGTTCTTAATACATCGTAATGCGATAAAAAACTATGTAATTAAAAAAAATATTATCTGATAATAAAATATATAATTGTTATTTTGGATAAAATAATGAAGTACCTATGTTGTCATTTTCGTGTCACATATCCTCGAAGACATTGTACAATGATCCACTGTATCTATACCTTTATAATCTCCAATATCTCGATTCCGGCCAAAGCAAAATGAAGAATGATCTTTTTCAAATTATTGTTCATGGTCTGGGTGTTATATGTGTATATTGTATTAAGTAAATTACTTATATGTGTATCGTCGTGTAAGTATAAGTATCCATAATATGAGATATTTAATATCTTAGTTTGCGACTAACTCAATCTGTGTGTATTTTCTGTAGGTACACATTATGTTATAATGTTGTGTTAACTAACGTGTCTTTTAAGCGATGAAAAAAGAATACTTAGAAACGATGCGACTTATACGACCTAACATACACATAAACGTGTAAATTTTTGAAATAACATACTCACATAATTTTATGAGCATTATAGTTTGTTATTTCATATCCTATCATCTGAAAAGATTCTTATACTGACTTAGTTGTTATTATAATATAAAGTGAAAAAAAAAACAATTTCTCGGGGGAATAAACATTTCTGCTTTATGTGTTACGTCAATGGTTGACTGGTTCCTAAGAAATACCCAAAGGAAATTATATGTATATACTGAGACTGAGAAATACAACTTGTGTAATATAGAATTGTTTACTTTTTGTAGGACGCTTCTCAGGAAGAGAACGGAATCGAGGAATTGAAGTGTATTGATGGGGAAACTTCAGAGACAGATTCTCAAAATGTGAATTGTCGTATTTAGAAAAAATATATACTTATCAATGTTTTTACCACGAATCAATAAATATCTTCGTAGGTGAATGGCGTTTCTGGATTTAATGTGATTTTTGTTTTCTTTTTCGGGTGGTCTTGATTCTGAATCTTATTATTTATTGTAATTGAAAAAAACACAATATGTAGTTAGCTTCCAAATGACTTTATTAACTTCGCGTACTAGTATTCGGAGACTCTCGTCTCCATCATCAGGCGATTAGTAAAAAAGCGATCACTTTTTACTAATCGCCTGATGATGGAGACGAGAGTCTCCGAATACTAGTACGCGAAGTTAATAAAGTCATTTGGAAGTTAACTACATATTGTGTTTTTTTCAATTATCTTGAAATGGACTTCCAACAAGTACCTTCGGTCAACAACATTAATGTTTTATTATTTATTGATACAATAAACGGCTGTTGCCTCTTATTAATAGTACAATATAATCTTCAATACAAATTACATAATTTATACTCATATTACTCTTAGATTCAAATTAGGATTTGTAAGATTAAAATAAAATGCATGAAAACTTAAAAAAAAACCAAGATAAAAATAAAAAATATTATAAACGATAAATTGTCTGGTTTGGCCACATTGAGAGAATGAAAGACAAAAATAAATAAAACATATTTTTGATTATTAAAATAATTCAACTCCAATCTCCGACATCCGAAATAACAAAAAGATATCTTTGCCTACATATTTTTATGAGTAGGCTACAGTGGTATTGGCACGTGAAAAGAATGGTCGAGAACAGAATTACTAAGAAAATATAGTTATATGGCTGAGAGGGATGGTGCATGGAGACGTAACTGTCCTAGAATCAAATATATCATATTATAAACAAGATCCTACAGGACGGACATGTATTGAGCAGATTGAATAGGAGAGCATACATGAGAAATTGTATGATAATGACTGAAGCGATAAGTATATGCAAAGCTAAGAGTAAGTGGCGTTCGATCCTTTCTGTCTACCCCGCAAGGGAAGGGGCGTGAATATGATGATGATGATGACGATGATATTTTTATAAAATTAATGTCATTTTATAATAAACACAATTTTACAACCAAACATACCCTACAGTAAATAAGCAAACAATATTCTTATGTTGTGATGGTGGAGTAGGTGGAAAACAAGAATTCTAACCCAGCATCTCTAAATTGTTGCTTTATTTGTAATGTCTTCATTCTTTCAAACTTTTAACCTCGATACTGAGGACATCAAAACTCTAGGATTAGGCTTCTCCGTCTTCCAAGCCAGTCCCTTACTGCTGAAGATAGTGAACACACTGATTTAAATTGCTGGTTAGGGTCCTCCACTCTTTCCTATCCTCTGACTTCCTGTAAGCCCCCTTATTGCGCCTCCTGCAGCCTCTCTCACAAGCCACGGACTACCTAAATGTATTTTTTTATTATAATTTAGTTTTTTAGGTAATTAATAATATTATTTCGCTCGTCAATGGCATCGGTTTGCCGAAATCGATCGCGATCTAAATAGAATCAAGAAACAATAGTGCATTGTAGAATACTCGTTTAAAAATATTCCAAATTTTTTTTTTTTTCATAGCGGTAATGTTATTATTATTTTTTATGACGGTAGTGCATTCGTTGGTTTCCTCATTTGTGAAAGTTTTTAGACGATATATAGATTGAATCGTTTATTTCGAAAACAACCAAACTTTCATACAAGTTCTATGACACTTTGGTTGTTTTCGAAACAATCGATTCGATTGTAGATAAATAAAATAACCGATAATAATTTTCAATCATAAACCGATTCACTTCATTGAATAGGAGCGATGGACAGATGTTGTGATTTCGGAACATTGACCTATATGTTATAGACTAGTAACGCAGTATTATCAGAAAACATGTTCCAAAATCAATAATAATATGGTACTATCTCACACTCATAACATAAATAATAGTAATATGAACAATTTAATAACAACCCTTTCAACTCTATCTTAAACGGGGTCGGACACTTATTTTCTTTCAGGTCTACGAGCAATCTGTTCCAGGCATTTGAAAAGATGCTAATAGTCTCTTTCCTACTTATACTTAAGTGCACAGTACACTCCAGAATTTGCTCGTATGTTGGTAGACAATATTTATTGGTCTAAAGTCGTCAAATTGTTTGGCATCTGGGATTTTGGGTACTGGTACTATTGTAGATAGTGTAATGATTTGTTTAGTATTTTTTTCAATAATTGATTGAATGAATGATTGAAATAGTAAATAAATTTATAAATTGTGATTAGTTTTAAGGTTACTATAAGTTGTAAATTGAATATACGTTCATAAGTTTTCCAAATAAATAAATAATAATAAAATAATAAATAATAAGTATTGCACATCTTATACACCTGACACAGACAAAGAGGACTCCTAAAATAAAATTAAAAACATCAATGTGTTTGGTCGCAAAAAATTTTTGGTCGCATTACAAGTTTTTCCTCTGAATGTTTTGTAGTTTGTTCAATATAGGTTGTTGTTCCGGAATCGGGTTTCCGGTTTTATTTGTATCGGCGTTATTAATCTCAGATTATATTATTACGATTATTATAGAATAGTTGTTCTTTTATTATTTTTAAGTTATTACCGTGAAAATACGAAAACAATGATAGTGCATAGAATGGTAACATATTGACCGGTCGTAGAGTATTGATCGTTTAATCTGAAAATATGCCCCACAGTTGTGATACAAAAGTAACTTTGTAATAACATAGAGAAATATTTTCTACCAATTCATACAACAGTTTGAAAATATACTTCAATATATTCCAGTATGACTTCGTGGAATGACGTTTTAACAATAATGCAACTATTTTTTTATAAGGCACCGCCCACCACATACCTCGTGCCGTACCTGGAGATATGTATCTCCTTAACGACATACACATGCACAAACAGGATTTAATGTCGCATTGAAGCGAGAAATGCTGCCCCGAAAGAGCACTCTAGATTTAGCAGCCACACACCAAAAGTTTTAGTGCAAAAAGGGAAGAGAAGAAATGGGAGTAAGCCTTCCTCTCTATGCAGTATTTTTAGTTACTTGAAGGGTATATTAGGGTACCAAAGATATTACAAAAGTTTTTGAAGGAGAAAAAGTTTTTCCTTGTGGCTACCAAGTCCGCATGTCCTACAGGTCCAGAGGATGAACCAAGAACAGCAACGAGCATCTCCTTTCTTTTCCTACTGAAGTCTGTGTGTGATTACAAAACTTCGTTCATTTTGATATATGTAATATGTCAATTTGCTCAAAAACAGACATACTGTAGAATCCCTTCGACATGCAGATAGGTAGGTACTTAGTTTAGTCATAGGGAGGTACATACCCCCTCCCCAATATAACATCGAATATTGTAGTACGTACTATATGTACCTACCTAGTAGTACCTACTAACCATCGACATTAATTGCCTATCAAAACATTTCAAGAGGGTTCATAATAATAATAATGTGAAG
The DNA here is from genome assembly GCA_947579605.1 of Athripsodes cinereus. Lineage (NCBI taxonomy): Eukaryota > Metazoa > Arthropoda > Insecta > Trichoptera > Leptoceridae > Athripsodes > Athripsodes cinereus. Next base: position 3,885,964 of record OX388321.1, read on the forward strand.
GGATGTTATTATTATTATTATTTGTGTAGTTATACCCGGCTGCGTTCAGAAAATGAAATAAAATTTGACTAAATTTATGAATTTTAACTGATCTCTAATATTAGACATTTTTATATCAATGTTTGTTCATGGTGCTCGCTAAACAAAAATTGATATAATATATTTCGCTTCCTTCGAAAATCAGGATGATAACAACCTTTCATTCTTTCAGACAAGCTGTCAAAAATCACTTCCTCTCTTTGAACATAGCATCTGACTCCTTAATCCCTTTCCCTTAAGCACGTGCACGCCGCAATATATGTTCTACTTTTTCATTATTATATGTGTTCATAAGTACATTGTTGCTTGCATCTGTCTTTTTCTTTTGTTTGCTTTATGTTGTATTTTTATAAAACCTGCCCAGAAATGAGAAATTGCGTAGTTACATTGTTTTGATTCTCCTCTGCCTGGTCCTAACTACTGTGTCTATTGAGGACATAATTATTATAAACGTACATACGAACGGACACAAATATTTATCAGATTATTATTATTATTAATAGGGTGAATGGTTTGATGGGTGATATGATATTACGATGATGATAATAGGGATGTGAGGTAGTATTGTATTATTTCGTATATTACTTTTCTGACAGAAAATGGAAAATTTTGGGATATAGGTACAACGTGATTGGAATAATTACAATTTTGACCATGTACTTATTCATACCATCGATAAATTACTACATTTTTGCTTTTTTGGAGCTAAACAATAATTAGAAACTGTCAAAAATAAAATAATTTTAAATAAGATATTATAGTCTCAGTGTTATGGTCTAATTTTATAAAATAATAATAATTCTTTCTGCCCACACCAGCGGTCGTCAATCAACGGCCCTCGACTTTAATTAAGTTTTCTATTACTACTACACCATCACGGCATATTCCACAAGTGGGGTAGCCTGTTAAGTTTAACGTTTAGGTAATTAAGTTTAAATTTAACAGCCCGCAAAACAATAATTTCGTTAGAAAATACTTAAATTATATGACAACATCAAGTTTAATTTGTAGTTTTAATAGAAATATCGAATATGCCACTTTTTTAATGCATGTTCATATTTTGTATGTTCACACCCATTCACATGAAGCCATAGGTCTGCATTACATACTTATATACCTAAATTTAGAGATGTCGCCTTTTGAATCAAAATTACATTATAATGTGACATAATAATATTATCTATCAAAATGTATGTAAACACTTTATCTACAATAATATTCAATTCATAAGTGCGCAACTGTCAATAGTAGAATAGCTGCATGAATTAAACAAGCAGGCCGTTCTCTCAGTGTCATAAAAATAAAGTATAAAAGATGAATTGCATAGTATCATAGCTATACTGAAGATTTTAACAGTATAATTCGTGATATTTCCCAAATATGTACCTACTAGTGATGTAACGAATATTCGTATTCGCATTCGCATTCGTATTCGCAAAAAAATATACAAATGTTTTGCGAATATTATTTTGGTAATAAAGTATCGGATATTCAGTAGAAGTACTTACCCGGTACATTATAGAAAAAGATACTGCAAGAAAATATTCTTTAAGAAAACCGAGGAGTTTGAAAATATTTTAAATTCCTATACCATTTTGAAAATTCGGCGACGGGGGGTCAGAAATTTTAATGTTTGAGCAATTGTTGAAATTTAAGCAAGCTAATATTCGCTATTCGCATTCGCGAATATCGACGACAAAAATATTCGCATTCGCATTCGCGAATATCCAAAATCACACATTCGTTACATCACTAGTACCTACTATTGTTATGCCATTTTTATCGGTGATCATCTTACAAATAATAATGATGATGATGATGATATATAATACACAAAAAAATATATTCTTCGATGTCCTCATTGCATTCCCTAAACTGAGACATCGTTCGATTTGAAGAAGGGACGTAAAATAATAATGAAGAAAAAATAAAGATAAGTTTTCGATGGTTTATTTTGAACGCATTTCATTTCCTTAATTGAATTTCGCATTATGAAATAAAAATAGCCAAGGTGTAGATAATTGGTTGCCACTTCATGTCTCGTGTTTACAATGTACATAAAAATTAATTAAGCAAAAAAAATACCTACCTTAAATAAAAATAAAAATCTTCAGAATGTTTCGTTTGAATTTGGTAACGTGATTATTTTTCTATCAAATTAATATTTTTATTAAAATCATAAACCAGCCTCACGCAGAGAGTAGAATTATCATCTATCAAAAAAGTTTTTAAACTATACGTATGTAAGTTTTCAATTGAGTGACTCTGTTAAGAAACTATTTCACAAAATCTACAATTATTTCATTTTACGGCAATGCACCCGCAATCGAGTGAATTATGAGATAATCTACAATAACCCAATTTTATTTTCCTGATGAAAAAATAATTTAGTAGACAGTTAACAGCGTGAAGTTAGCACATATTCTTAGCATTTTCTCTCATGCTTTGTATTTCCACAGAAATCCATACGAAACCTAGAACCCTGACTCGTTTACCAAAGTGAGACAAAAAACACTATGAACTTTTGACAGAACGGTTGGCGAAAGCGTGTGGTGTATCCTACATTTTATGGACTCTTTCTCGCATTTTTATATAATAAAAATAAGTAAGGACAAAATAAATGTCCAATTATTTTTATTTTTATATAAAAGTAATTGGACATTTTTAGAAGTTCTTGGCAACGTTTTTAGTGATTTACCACACTTCTTTTTGCCAACCGTTCTGTCAAAAGTGCCGAAAGATTGTGCCTCACTTTATTGTAATGAAAATACATGCGAGTGCTCTGTCTAGGTATTATAAATAAAAATCTATGTGTATTTCCTACTTTGTCTATGGAATATTCAGTAAATGACGCTTGCCTACAACCAATTACAACTCGACTACTCGTAATGTGCGACTATATTCAGGACACATGCCCGTCCACTAATTATTTCACTTATTTTGCTTTATAGCTATTTTTTTTTTTTTTCAAAAGTAGGTACACAATACAATATTATTTTCAATAAACAATGAAAAACAATCACAATAATATTACAACTACCTCCCTATTAGAGATATCTCGTGTATAGGGAGGGAGTATAAACCAATTAAAACACACCTATTAAACATTATATACTTTTTTCATTTACTTATATTTATCTATTTATATACCTATTATAACCTACACATTATAACTATACTTAACTATATTATCTCACCATCCATCATTCACAAAGACTCACCAACACATACCACAATTCATTCTAACCCAAAAACACACCATCCAACACACACACACACACCCTCTCACACCCACACAAACACACACACACACACACACACACACACACATATCTATCAGAAAAAATAAACCAAAAATACAAGACATGCAAAATTTCACTTCTTATAAATCATTTCCCACCCTAGAATCACATCACTATCAATCGCATTTCACATTGTATTCATATTTGTCTTCACAACATATTCCCTTACACATCCCCTGAATCTCTCATAACAAAGAACGGATCGCACTTCACTGGGTAGTTCATTGAAATGTTATATTCTAAAGTTATATAATATGTCTATGGCCTACATCATATTATGCTAGCTGAGTTCGTCGGTAGCCTGGAGGTAGAGTCTCGGCCTCCAGAACAAGGGGTCCGTGGTTCGATCCCAGATGCCGGCAAACTCCCCTTTCACGGCACAAGCTTTTTAGCTTAGTGTGAAAGGTGTATAAGGTTGTATTTGGGTTTATAACAAACCCAGATATATCTTTAAAAAAAAAAAAAAAAGAACGTTACAAGGCATAGAAAAAAGAAAAAAATAACAAAATATTTGGTATGAAGTAAACACTTAATTTTTTTTTTATAAATACACACTATATTTTATAAATGAGTAGACAATTATTTCGTCTTTTACCAAAACATTATCAATACTGATAATGTCTTGGTAAAAGACGAAACAATTGTCTACTCATTGTAAACAAACAATTGTCTACTCTTGGTAAAAGACGAAACAATTGTCTACTCATTTATAAAATATAGTGTGTATTTATAAAAAAGTTAAGTGTTTACTTCATACCATAATGGAAAATACGCAAAAAGTTACGGATTATATTAAAAATATAACAAAATATTTCTATTGCGTACCTACATACTTTATCTTTCTTTCCTTTTTATATCGTGTCATTTCGCCCATCCATCAATGATATAGATCAAAGCTTTAAAGCAACATCCGTTATGTATTATGTAATAATAATAATAAAGTAAAGTTCTTAAGCTTTCTAGTACAAACCAATATACCTGGACGGAATTCATTCTGCAAGGCAATTTGTCTTCCTGGATTCCTGATGCTTTATCTTCTTTGGATTCCAAGACAGATTCATTATCAGATCAGTCTTTACAGAGTTACAAAGAAATACTTAGGTAGTATATAAGAAAAATTTCAAATGAAAGTAAACAGTGTTTTTTATTTAATTTTAAATGAAAGTAAACAGTGTTTTTTATTTAAATATTTATTATCTAAAAAAAAAATAAAAAAAATTTCAATTTGATCAATTTTCTTAGGACAATGATGACGGACGAATAGATATTTGGCACCGTTTTATAGTACTCTGACCGTCTCAAGGGCGCCGGTAAACAGTTCAGTCATCAATTTGCTTCTCATTCATTTTTCAAATAATTTTTATTTATTTTATAAAATTCTTTGTTTCATTGATTTTTCCTTGTTTTGTTTACAGTGTATTTTACTGAACATGAGCCCGTACCAAGGCAGACTGAGTCAATTTTTGGCTTTACTTTGTCTTACTCTATTTATTTCTCTTACTCTATTTAATTATATCGGGTTTTTCAACAAGGACTTTGTTTTTTAAAACAAAATAAAACAAAAAAATTTGATGAAGATGATTAAAATTTTTATTGAATTACAAAGAGAAAAGTTTGGCAATTATGCATGAAAAATGATATCTGACAAATGTCCACCACGAGCACGCTGACAGATGTCGATTCTTTCATCAAAGTTTTTAATCACTTTTTGGCAAAATGGCGGGACTATTTCGCTAATCACATCACGGATTTTGAGTTTTAAGGCTGCAATCGATTCGATTGGCTCCGTATAGACTCTGTCCTAAACATAGCCCCACAAAAAATAATCCAGTGGCGTTAAATCACACGATCTGGCTGGCCACTTAACAGCTGAGTTTCGTGAAATCATGCGATCGGGAAATTTGGTTTGCAATAAATTGATCGTTTCATTGGCTGTGTGACATGTGGCACCGTCCTGTTGAGACCACATGTCAGTGATATCCACGTCATCAATAATAGGCCAAAATTGAGTTGTCAACATCTTGCGATAGCGTGATCCATTGACCGTTACCGCATTTCCAGTCTCATCTTCGAAAAAAAACGGCCCAATCACGCCTCCAGACCACATAGCGCACCATACAGTGACACGCTGAGCATGCAACGGCTTCTCAATAATTGCTCTAGGATTTTCAGAAGCCCAAATGCGGCAATTTTGCTTGTTGACGTACCCTGACAAGTGAAAATGGGCTTCGTCTGAAAAAATGATTTTTTCAGAAAAACCAGCGGGTTGTTCCTGAATGAATTGAGCGAATCTACGGCGATTTGAATGGTCGTTCGGCTTCAATTCCTGCACCAGTTGAACCTTGTAAGGCTTCAAAGCCAAATCCTTACGCAAAATTCGCCATGTGGTGGTTTTGGATAACCCCAATTGTCGAGAACGTCGAGGAATTGACAAATTTGGATCTGCTTCAACACTGTGGCTCACGGCTGCGATGTTTTCAGTTGAACGACCCGGTCGTACACGCGTTGGTGTTAACACATTTTGTATCGAGCCTGTCGACTCAAATTTAGCGACCAAATTCTTAATAGCGGTCTCAGAAGGACGATTATGTTGTCCGAAAATATCACGAATTTGACGAAATGTCACTTTAGCAGAACCACCATTTTCATAATGGATTTTAATTATTTTAATGCGATTTTCAAGCGAAATTGAATTCATTGCAACAATTGCCAATGCATCCACTACGAATACGTCAAAAAATTAAATGTCAAAACTATCATGTTGCTGGTGTTGCCACAATTAAAAAACAAAGTTCTTGTTGAACAACCCTTTACAACCCTATGACAAGAGTATTGACAAAGCAAAACAAAATTTAAAATACTAGGATGATATGCAGTGGCGAGATTATCACTATGAAGAGATTTCTTCCATCTAACCATGACTAAAGGAATTGATTGAACTTTTTCCAGTACAATTGGAAGGTGGTTTCTGAAAAAACTGTCTCAAATAAATTATATTTACCAACTCTAGTGGGCTCAGCAATTAGTCTATTTACAGCCAATGCAGAAGAGCGCATTGTTACTACTAGAAGACCTTTGCTCTGAAATCTGTTGATTAGATACAATACACCAATCGACAATAAAAATCAGAAAAACATTAATTGTGCATAGACGAAAATTTTGTATTGAAGTGGATGGGAAATGGAATAAAAAAAGAACGAAGAAAGAGAAAAAACGAATTTATAGTACGCAAACTGAATTTCAGATAATATTGATTATACTGTAGGCACACAAAATTTAATACAACATAATTGAAGTTGTCTTGTAATAATAGACAAAGTAGGTACCTATCTACAATATATAGAAGTTATTTCATTACTGTCCTGAGGCGACATTGCGAATAGGTACCTACCAACATATTATGTACAGTGAAACTTCTCCAGACAGATAGAACTGCGTGCTCCGATAATGAGAATTGTCATCCGTCACTCTGTGCCATGCCCCCAAGGGATGAAGTAGGTGTTTTTGCGGATATTGGATTACTTATAGAATTATCTATAGGCACCTATAATGTAGGTATAGATTTAAATGTATGTACGATAGTTATATATGAATAAAGTTTTTCTTTTATATTTTTAGTCTATCCGTCTATTTTATCATCACGGTTTATCCCATAAATAGGATAACCAGCAGAATACGGAGCAATATTTTAATATGTCCTCATGGTGATCCTTATCCTAAGGCAGCCCTTAAATAAGTTAACTTTGCTTTTACCATCCTTTTTTACCGTATTTGGAGATAAGTATCTCCATAGCGACGCACACAGGCAAAAATAGGATTTAATGCTTCAATGAAAAGAGAAATGCTGCCCCAAAGAAGAACTCTAGATTTAGAGGCTATCACGACATATTCCACAAACTGGGTAGCTAGCAGACCAGCCATATATAATTAAAAAAAAATTGTATAGACTGCGATTACTTTGTTTTTTTGTTGTTGTTGTTGTTGTTCCTTAGGTACACTTTTTTGTTAACATGTAAAAGGCTTACGCCGTAGGTATATTGTGTAAATAAAAATAAATATATAAAATGTAAGCCATCCTCTCCATGCCAACAAAAAAGTAAGAATTAAAGATGTAAAATGGCTTCATTTTTTCGAATACCTGCCTTTTACAGGACACTCAAAAATTTACGGAAAAGAGTTGGAGACCTAATCTTTACCGGGGCTCCACGGTATTATGTTCTTTGCCAGCACTCGAGAGGACGTCGTTGCATATTCAAAAAGGGATGTGTGAATTCATAAATATTTTGACATTTCAAGAATAAACTGCTCATAATGACATCATAACCATTTTATAAAGTAGTTCTTAGTATCAAATATTAAAATTCAATACTTACAGAATAATATCAAACGCCAATAAAAAGTCCAAACAACAATTTTAATTTCCTAATGAACAGTTTTTAAAGAGTAGGTATGCCTAGATAAAAATGTTCGCACATGCCTCTCTTTGAATACCTAATGCAACACATTTTTATAATGATGTCCTTATTAGGTCTACAGTAAATGAAAATAATAATGTAAGTAACTTATTATTATTATTATAATAGTTCCCAAAAATAACACAATGCAGATATTATGAGAACCGATTATTATATAATGATAAATTAGACAATAAACCTACGGAGCTGATAATAATAAAGGAAACGGGCAAGTCACGCCTGGACATCAAGTGCCATTCAGAATAAGTAGTAGTAGTCGTCAGTGGGTCGTTTGAATGGATGTCGATACCTAGTAACTAATTCTCGTCCGGTGCTGCAGCACTCTGTAACTATACAATTAACGTGTGAATGTGAAGTACAAAGTAAAAATTAAAAAAACATTGATAAAGAAAATTAAAGAACTCACATTTTTTTTTATTATCTATATACGGCATGTCTCATAAATGGGGTAACCTGTAGACAAACTGCGTGTAATGACAATGTCGTCACCTTTTTTTTCATTGTCACCTTTGTCATTAATAATCTTTATACAAAATCAAATCAAAATTCTTAGGACGCTTCTAGATACTTACCATATCTATGGATTGATCAATAGAAGGTATAGATGCTTAGAACATCGACTTAAAATTATAGACTTGAAATACTAATGTTATCAATAAAGAGGTTCCAAAATTAACAACAAGACAATAAACGAATACTGTTTTACTCCATAACATTAAGATGCTAATGTTCTCCCTCGCACTTATACGTAAGTATTGCATATCCTGTGTACCTTAATAAGGCATAAAAGAACCTCTACAATAAAAATAATGAATATCTTTCAAGTTTAATAAGTACCTACTTAAACTTATTTGACTTGTTGATATGAAATTGTTTTGGACCTTCTATTCGATTGGACTCAGTACCAACTTATCGTTTGAGTTTCTTCCACTATTACGACTACTTCATCCCATCACGGCACATACCACAAGTGGCGTAGCCCGCGGACCAACTCATCATCATCAGATACAGCCCGTTATGAGCCTTGGCCTCCTCCAACATTCGCCTCCATGTCCTCCTATCTTGGCATGTACTTTTCCAATCGCTGATGCCAATGTTGTCTATATCCCTCTGTACTCCATCCATACAACAGAGTTTGGGTCTACGAACGCTGCGTCTACCTTGTGTTCTTGTATGAAGGATTCTCTTTGGCACTTTTTCTTCATTCATTCTCTCCACGTGCCCAGCCCATCTCAGTCTTCCAACTTTGATACATTTTATCAATAAATATGCAGATTGTATTATCCGTGCTAATAAAAAATAAGACATTCAGGATGTGTACCACACTTCATCGCTGAATTAAATATACAAAATGTCTATATTTTTTCGAACACTTACCATTTTCAGGACACTTCGAAACTTACGCAAAAGAGTGGGAGACCAATTCTTTATCGTACGCTCCACTGAAGACATCTTTTTTCTGTATTTCTGATCTATAGTAAATATTGTCGATGACATGGAACGACTATGTATGAAGATGGTATTAACAATACTTAACAGTTTGAGAGTGTCTGAACGTTTGAAGACTCCATTGTTCTGTTACAATGGAACTGGAGATATCACGTTTTGAGAAATAATGATGCACAATGTAGGAGCGTGACTTTGAATATAGCATTAATACATTATTTGGATGGTATTCGGCGACAATGTTGTAAGAAACACTCACATCAAATTGAGATAATAATAAATATTATATTATATCATCGCGGCATCACCCACAAATTAATAGTAGAACCACAATATTATTCGAGTGAACTCTCCTATGATGTCGTCCTATGAAAATAGTACAAACATGGATAGAACTGTCAAATAATTTTATATAATAATAATTTATTCAATAAAATATCGACAATACGCAATATTTGACAATGATAAGAAAAATACATAAAATTAAATATTTGATGGTTAATATTTTAACCCCAGACTGCACCAGGTGCTGGAATAAAGGGTTGAGTTGTACTGTATACAAATATTTTAGACACTTATTTGATAAAAAGTTTGTCATTTCCTCTTTACAAGAATATTATATTTCTTCAGATATTTTACAAATAATGCAATGCTTATCGATGTGATTTTTACAATTAACCATTGTATGAGGTTATATTATGTAAATTAACGCATGAAATTACCATATAAGGCTTAGACAACTCTTTATAAAAGACAACGACACCTTTTTCGGTAGTGCCCCGGACGGCACTTGAAACCGCATCCCTACTGAAGAGTACTTTGTCCAATTAAACTACCGGGCGACTCTCAGAACAATACCTACACGTGAAGCTGTCATTGGGGTGTATAATGTAGTGTTCTCACTTTGGCGAATATCGCCAGGGCACCAAAATATCGCCAGCCATTTGAACCGTGTGAACAAAATGACAGCTAGTCTGAAACGATAAAAACCAGTAGAAACGATATCGTCTCGAGTTGACAACTTTCCAACTTTTTCGGCCGATTGGACGATTTGCGCATGCGCAGATGTGCGCGGCACTCGTATCTATGGTAAAAACTTTATAACCTATAAATTTTATAATGTTTCCCGCTTCGTGACAGCTGTTATCTTTGTTGTTGGTTTGTGGCGTTTGTTTCCTTAATTAAAAGGCGCCTTATAACCTCTACTATAACATTTTCGACTAAAAATAAATACTTCACGATCTCCATCTCGACTTCCGCAATTTTGAAAACAGTGTCAAAATCAAAGCGCATCTGACAGATCGTTTCTATATCGGTGGACTGTGTGAACAGGTGTGACGATCAATGGATGTCAGGCGAATTTTGTTTTTTCGCCTGGCGATATCTTTTGAAATTCGCCTGGCGATATTCGCCAAATGTGAACACCTTATAAGTGAGAATATCGGAGCCTTCGGCAAGTCGTCCGGTAGCTTAATTGGACAAAACACTCCTCGCGTAAAGGTAGGGATGCGGGTTCAAGCCCCGTCTGGGGCACTACCGAATAAGGTGACGTTGTCTTTTCTAAGCCTTGAAATGGTATTTTCATGTGTTACATTTAAATAATGCAATGTTTTTCAATGTTTCGGCAATGCATTGTACTGTATCAGCAAAACCGAGTGGAGAAAATCAAATCTGTTTTTGCTATTTTAAATAAATTTCCTCCAATTTTTAGATATTTGCAAATTAAAAGCACTATCTGCAAGTGTTAATTTAAAAATAGGTATAATGTTTATTTCCTGAATGAAGCCGTGTAATATTATACTAGTAAATAAATAACAATGATTGATATCCAAACAATACATTTCAAAATTTAACGAATCATAAAAGATAAAACGTGCATTAAAATTCTTACCACCCCAGATGTAGACGGTGAATAAATAAATATACAAAAAAATACGGCGCCACAGTCATCCCAATAAGTTTGGGATAAGGAATAAGGATGATGAACATGTTTATTGTGTATTTTATAACAATAAAAATGAATACATGTAAACATAATATTATTCATACCTATGAAATATATTATTAATTTGGTTTTCCGTGGAGCACCCGACAAAGAAATGGTCTACCACTCTTTTCCTTGAATTTTCCAGTGTCCTGTAAAAGGGAGTTCTTTTTACATCTTAAATTCAGCAATAATGAGGTTTTTTTTTTTGTTTAATGAAGTCATAAAAATAACACACATTTTTATAACTTAAAAACTAGGTTTAAGTGATACATCTAATTGTTTTTTTACAAATTAAACTAAACATACTCACACTATACTAAATATACATACTACGATAATAATCACATCAACATTACAATATATCATGAGAATCTCTCTTTAACATACCGCACACACAGTCTCCTAAAAGATGAAACGTTTCCAGCCCCCCTGATTCGGCGAGGAATTTCATTTAAGAGCCTCATGCCTTTAAACAGGAGACTGTTTCCTGTTGCTGCCAGTCTTATTCTCGGGAGTCTAAATTCATCTCGCCTTCTAGTTGGATAATTGTGTCTGTCTAAGTTTCTCACTAGATTTCTTCCCATATAAGACGGCAATATATTTTTTTCCAACTTATATAGAAATGTAAAAGTGTTTAGAAAAATTTGTTGCCTAACAGATAATATATTCAGCTTCAGGTTTGCCACCCATGATGAATCTCTTATTTTTTTGTTGGCACGGAGAGGACAGCTTATTGCATGTTTATAACATATGGTTGGTCTGCTGGCTACCCCACTTGTAGGATATGCCGTGATGGTATAGAAATTGTAGGATAGTCCTTCTGTAAAACCCACTCGATATTCAAAATATATATTGATCAAACATTTCACATCGAGGGAAGATATACAATACATTTCTTTATCGTTACTAGGATTTGAATCTAAGACCTCCCACTAGTGAAATAAATATACCGACCACCCTAATGTTATTAAAATATTATACATAAAACCGTATCATCATTTAAAAACATATATTATGTTTTGTACATAGGGTTACCATCCTTTCCAATATATCGGGACAGACAACGTTATGAACCTTATCACACCATAAAAAAAAATCTGATTACATTCTCTTTGGAAACTGAGTGTTTTTTTTTCTCCTCACTGTAGTGTATGGACTTTGGTACACTGAAGTGGTTAAGTGAACCTTGAACCTTGTTTACAAGTAAACAGTAGTTATGATTAGTGAGTAACAATACTATGTAGTCTATATAGGTTAGCTCACTATAGGGAACGGCATGATTAATTAAGACGACTCTGACTTGCACTGTTAGGCTGCGTGTTTGACAGATTGTGTTCGACAAATTATTGTAATAGGAATAATTATTCAAAATATATATTTGTGTTAAATGTAAATATCAGTGTTCGTAATTCATAAAGAACCTAATATTGTTATACTTGAGACAGTATACAATACGACCTCTCCTCCTTTTTCACCAGATTCGGGTCAAATGTATTCTATGAGTCGTATTTCTTTTTTTAAACATTAATTAAAAAGCGCTCTTGTCCAGATGATTTTTTTTTGTGTAGTTATAATTAGTAATTATATACGCAAGATATGTGTCAATTGCAGGATAGAGAAGAGAGTATTAGGTATTTCGACGCTTACAAATCGGTTTTGGCTGACTTGAGCGCTTTATACCATGGCAAATTTCACCAATTCTACTTGTCTCTCTTATGTAATATAGGTATGCCTGTACAGGGGGCATTTAATTGGTTATAATTTTGTGTATATTATGTATGTATTGCTGTAATTTATATTATATGCCTGTTCGTAAATACACTTCGATATAAATAAATTAATAAAATACCTGACAAGATTGTAACTGATGTAACGATATCTGTTTGCGTAACATTTAAATGCAGCCTCGATTGATGTTATTTTTATTATCAATTTTACGCAGATGGCGTTGCATGTTGTTTATTCCGTATTGACAATGCAAGCAAAGATTTGTTGAAAAAGGTGAATCCTAAAAAAATGACTACAAACCACTTCTGTCACAACAGTTCCATTTAATTGTGTTATAAATAAAAAGTAATTGCAATTAAAAAAAAAAATACTTCATTTCTATACACTTTGAGTGTCCCGATGAGATTCCAGCTAGATATGGCAACCCTATCATTTACACAACAAGACTGTGTTTTCGTTATAATACAAATATGCATAAGATAAATTCAAATCTCTTGTTTGAAATTTCGAACACGTTTGTTTATTTTTAAATCAACCTAATAGGCATATTTTAATAATGATAATATTATTACAAAAACACTGATAGAATAAAATAAATAAACATTCGTAGGGTTGTAAATTTAACACAATATGAAACTAACATTATAGTGTGCAAACACAAAGAAAGCAGGCTTCCAGCGCCGATAAGTGCCGATAAGCGCTGGCAAAGTAAATCGCAATCGGCGTTCCTGCTTTTACTATGTTCGTGTCCATTGAAATGCATGTAAACATTCTCGGCGCCGCCGGTAGACGCAGGCATCTGAAAGCAGGCAATCCGCTTTCTTTGTGTTAGCACCCTTAGAAAAGACATACCTACCATACTAGGTATCTCAGAACAATACCTACACGAGAAGCTGTCATTGGGGTTTATAAAAGAGAATATCGGAGCCTTGCCTTAATTGGACAAAGCACTCCTTGCTTAAAGGTAGGGATGCGGGTTCAAGTACTACAAAATTATGTAAAGAAAGAATAATATTAAGATAAATATATAAGAATTTGTACGTGAGCACTTATATAAAATATTATTTTATTTCTAGTGAGCTCTTATTTACATTGACTAATACACAATTTATTTATTTATTTATTCAGCTTCCACTTTATATCCACATATTATTCCACAGCGAAATGTTTACCAAGTAAATATAAACAAAACTACTGCCACCATCTTGGTATTATTATTTTTATTGATGGTGTCGTTATATCATTAAGCACCTATATCCATCATCACTGTAATGTGGAAAATGTACATAGATCCACAAACAACTAATATACATACATAATTATATCGATGGTTTAAGGCACAGCAGGGTTACTCTTGACAAAACTAAACACGATCTTAATCTAGTCTTGATCTTGAACATACGACGCACGAAGGGACTATGGTCAAAAACACCGCACTACCGCTAACGCGCGATCGGTTTGCGTGTATTTTTGGCCAATAGTCACTTCGTGCGTCGTGTGATCAAGATCAAGACTAGATTAAGATCGTGTTTAGTTTTGTCGAGAGTAGCCCTGCTGATGACATATGTCCACATTTGGCAAACATAGTGCCAAAGTCCCCAATAGGAAAGGTTATTCAAATGTTTTATGGTTTGGTTTTAATAAAATTGATATATTTGGCGTGATGTATGCGGAGTTTGTCAGTAAAATCGAAGATATGTTGTAGTTGTGTTGTTATCTGGATATTGTTGGTTTTCCTTGTAATGGTCCTTGAAAGAATCGTCTTATTGTCAGTAATAATTTGACAGTTTAATAATACAGATTTTGAAAATTTGAGACTCTCAATTAATCAACTAATTTTGAATTAATTCAGAAGATTTCCTTGATGGACTTGTAATTTTAAAGAATCAAGAAAGCTGATATATATGTATTCTCAAATATATTATGTGACATGTGCGCAAAAAAATTATGGGTAATTTATGAACGTGTGGCATTTGTTTTTTGTTAAATATTTCGATAATAATTAGAGATGCAACAAATATTCGGCAACTATTCGGTATTCTGTTTTTCGTCATCATTTTTACTATTCGGCCGAACACCGAATAGTTTAAATGTAAAACTGGAAGGAACTAATAACCTGCAGATTGTTGCTACTTCATTGTCAGCTGCAGATGCATAATTTTATTAATCCTCAAATATCTCATTAATTAATTTAATTTGTTATGGAGGTAAACAACATAATATCATTATTGTTATTATTAATGTTGGAACCATGTACCTAGACGAAAATGTGCAATCGGGAGTACCGCACGCTCTCGACATTGTTTTGCTTAATATTCGCCGAATATTCGGTTATATATATAATGAGTTACAATCCATTGGATTGGTCTGCAACGAGTTTGGTTTTTCTTCTCCATTCGTCTCTATTCTCGGCCAGTCTTTTCAGCTCTACGTATGAGCCACAGTTCATGTCCCTCTTCAGTTGGTCCATATATGCGTCTCTTGGTCGGCCTATGCTATTTACACGATCTTGCATAATATTCTATTCGTTCTATCTCTTATAATGATTATTGGTAATTATGTAATCAGGACATAGAAGACATTGAAACCGATCTTGTACATTATATTATTTTACTCATTTCACCAAAATAGTGGACATGTGTCTTTTGTGCTTTAAACCATCGATATGTAACTACTTGAACACAATTCTTGTGTCAGAAACAGTGACATTATAAACTATATTTGTAAAGAAGTGTGGCCGTTCGATTCATTGACCTAATTCACTGGTAACGCAGCACAATTTTTTGTAAAATTATGTTCGAAAATTAATAATGGCTATCATTTAAACGATCAGCATGATATTGATGTTATGTTCAGCAGAAAAATGTATTCTGCCGACAAATATATCATGTTGGTATGCTACTTATGCCCAGCGAGAATATTATATTTCTATTGCAAATAATATGATATTGTAAAACTCTAAATTTAATCGACCGGCAAAATTATTATTTGACCGGCATAATGATTATTTGTCCAGCAAAATAAATAAATGAGCAGCAAACCGTGAGCTAATTTTAATTAAACTTGTGAAAGCTAAATATTTTATCTTGTTCAAATAATAAATATTTGTATGTAGCATCTTTTTATGTAGCATCTGAATGAACGACACTAGCGTTTTTCGATATTTCAGTTAGATATTTAATTAATAAAGCAAGCGGAAACTGGCATTATTTTCGTAGTCATCATTAATTTGGTAAGAAATCACAAGAACTTCATGTGGATCCGAAGGTAAATCGGTGTGTGAAAAATATTGTTTATCTAATATTTTCTGCCGCTCAAATAATAGTTCTGCTGCTCAAATAACAATTCTGCTGGTCAATTAATTATTTTGTTGTGCGAGTATTTATTAAGCTGTTAAAATTTGTTAATTTGCCGATATAACCAAGTTTGTTTGTAAAACAAGTGTTGCGCTTATTTTTTATTTATTGCCTATGAAAACATTATTTGCTGTGCAAATGACTTAAATGCTGATTTTTTCTTGCCGAGTTCCCATTAAGGGGCCCCGATAGCGAAAGCGTCAATTTCAACGTTTTTTCGATGTTTTTCAGCTACTAAAATACGTATACCTTTCATGGTGCGTTCATAAAAAAAATATATAATATAGTTCAATATTTTATCTACCTTTTCATTGCGGAGACGTTTTGATAAGTTATACCAGTTTTTCAGAAAAAAATATAGAAAATAAGCTTAACTAATATTTATACGCATCAGATCTCAAGTTCTCTTTGTCGGAGAGATTCATTTTTTTCTTTGAGTAATTCAGTATATAAATATCTCAAATATCATTGTTAACCTAACTTTAGTTTATGTAATTTTCTTCTTCAAATATCTAAAAACTTGTATGCATAAAAATCTCGTTTTTCGCCCACCGGACTTTCAATAGAATTCTAATACAAATTAGCCCTGCCCTAGGGGTGTGTCTATAAATGTTAGTACTGAGTTGAATGTCGAGAGGGGTGGACGTATCGCATATTTTTATGTATAAATTATTGAATAAGAATTACATTGTTAAGAAGAATCTTATGAGATGATAGTCAGCTGTTTTGTAAACGGTACTAAATAATATGAGAATGTCGAGTGGGAAGAGGTGACGCAATTGGCACAGAGACGCTCTGAATGGAGGAGGCTGGTTTCTGCCCTGTGCTCCCGAGAGGAGCGTTGAGGGCGATGATGATGATGATGATGATGACTAAATAATATTTTTAAGTCGTCATTTGAAATCTAAGCATTAACTATCACATTAATTCCTGTGAAATTATCTTTCATAATTATATCGAAATGCATACATAAATGCACATTTGTTTGTGCATATAATTCGCAACCAAATTATATCATTACATTAGGTGTACGTACTGTATCTGATGTACCTATAAGTCTTATGAGTCATAAATCAATAAATCTCCTTCTAGTCGAGAAATGAATTAACTAAATGGAATAAACATACAATTTATCCTCTTCGTGCCTTTTATAAATATTATAATATACCATCACGGCATATCCCACAAGTGGGGTAGCCAGCAGACCAGCTGCATGTTATAAACATGCAAGCTGTCCTCTCCGTGCCGATAGACAACCGAGACATTCAATATGAGTGTCTAATCTCATCGCAGAATTTAAAATGTAAAATGTCTTAATTTTTTCGAACACCTGCCTTTTACACATTTAGAAATGCCTTATACGTAATGTTTACTACACTCTCATAAGTAGGAATGTTTAACGAATACCTACTTTATACAAATCACTCGAAAATTACATTACAGCACTACACAGATCAAGATATAGGCCCCTTCATGACTTTTTTTTATCTCTTTTCGAACACAAACAACACGAGCTCACTTATATTCCATAGTAGAAGGAATTGTGCAAAGAAGTGTGCAAGAATAGGTTGGTCTGGTGTTCCATCCTTTCTGCTATACTATACCCTCACGCCGTGTCCCAAGTGGGGTAGGCAGAGAGAACGGAACGCCGAACAGATCTATCTTTACACACTTCCTTCGCTTCCTCCACATTCATACAGTTTCTCATACACGCACGTCGGTTCCTTTTCAAGTCACGTGGTTCTCAGACGACCGCGTTTCCTCACACCCTTTCTTTCAGATAAGTATATATCCTCTACCACATATGTGTAATAATAAACATGCAAGCAGTTTTCTCCGTGCCAAAATATAATTAAGACATTCAATATGGGTAACAAACCTCATCGCTGAAATTAGAATGTAAAATGTCTATATTTTCAAACACCTGCTTTTTACAGGACACTCGAAAACTTATGCAAAAGAGTGGGAGACCAATTTTTAAGTAAGTCGGTATACACAAACACAATGCTACTATAATAGGTATAATATCTATTCATAATAGTTGCGAGTAGGTAATAGGTACACAATAATAGACAAAAGCTTTTGTAATAAACAAATACTCGACATAAAGACTGCAAAATTAAGATTGTCCCTAAAAGCAGGTATCAAAATTTAGAAAGTTTTCAAAATAATAATATTGTTCAAGTTCCTACTTACAAGTTGTTAGCCCGGCTTCACTCTAGAAATGAACATAAAATGGACAAATAAACACTTACGAATAATAAATAAAAGTATTTTTTCTCTTGAAACCGGCAACACCATTTTACAAATATTATCCTGATATATATAAAGTGTTGTTTACAATATAATATTACATGGTAGTCTGGTTATAAACTGTATTATATCTGTCTAGAAATAAGATATGTATAAAAATTTTAGACTAAAAAAATACCCATCCAATGTGACATTGATTATTATATTTCCTCAATCTTGTCTAATTATTGTGTCTATTGAAAATATTATATAAACATACATACATAATGACGTGCAAAACGAACGGACTAAAATATTTATGTGATATTTTTTCGTTTCATAACAAATACCTCGAGATTTTTTACTGTCTCCACCATAATTATTGTAGGATATCTTTCACAAGGTAATCAGTAGGCCAAATGCAATACCTACTATTACAAGAGGTATGCAGTAAAAGCCGAAGTAATTGAAGAACATTTTTTTATACCTAGCTTAGGTCAAATATTTCACACGTTATAATTTATAGCCCTCAAGAAAGAAACTAAATTCATTCATTCATTCATACAATTACGATGTTTCCTATACATAAGTAGGGTAGCTAGCGAACCAGCTGACATAATAAATATGCAAGTTGGACAACGGAGGACTGTTTGAGCCAATAAAATTAAAGACATTCAAGATGGGTGGCATACCTCATTGCTGAACTGAAGATGTTAAATGTCTTAAACAAAATGTAATATAAATACCTTTCTTACATTGGACGCCCGAAAACTAACAGAAAACAGTGGGAGACCAATTCTTTACTGGGGACTTCACGGGAGCCACAAAACCTGACCATAAACAATCATAAAAGATTTCTTACTTACCTACTAATGGTACTAAGTACTTGTAAACATACAGGTCATCCTCTCTGTGACAATACTAAAATTAGAAATTTAGAAAACCCCGTGGAGTGTCCTGTAAAAATAGGTCTCCCACTCTATTCTGTAAATTTTCGAGTTGCATCAAAGACATCATTTCGAATAACTCACGTAAAAGACAATAAAGATAATTTTTGATGAGTGAAAATAACAGTTTTTTATTTCAATTTTATTTATTATTATTTTAAATTAAATTTTTGATTTTATGCCTTACCTATATTACACCCATCTTGAATGACTTGTCTAGTTGTTCATTACCGGGTGCTACGCTTAATAAAAATTGTGAATTATTTATAAATTGTGTATTCTCTTAATTAATTAGGTACTCGCCCATTGCGCAGTATCATTTATATGTATCACATTGTTTTATAACTTGAATGTATGCTCCTTAATCTGCAATAAAGTTTATTTTTATTTATTTATTTTATTCTTCACTGTACATTGGTTACAATATTACATAAAAAAAGTGTCCTCAAAATAACAGTTATGTCTTCCAACTAGCCCGGTATTATTATTACCCGGTTTATTATTATTATTATTCTAAACCATACAGCAGGAAAAGGTACTACAATATTGTATAATGATTATAATATACCTACTTGTAAATTTAAATAATTTTGCATAGGTAAACCAAATTGTGTTTGCAACCTGTTTTGAGATAATGATGGATATAATATTTTCTCAGCGTCAAAGAGTCAATGTTTTTCAATAACAATATTATCCTGATTAGGTAGATAATGTAAAGATTATATTAATGTTGATGCCTATCTTATATTATTTTGAATAGAATCATTCAATAAAAGCCTATTGTTATGTAAGTAGTCTACTTACCTATATCTATTGTTATTACTGACTAAGTTGTAAAATAATGCGATACCATGAAGTGTGGCACGGTGCAAGAGAGAAAGATGTATAGCCTATTCGCAATAACTAATCTACGACGTATTCTTACTGGATTTCAATATGATTTCTGTTTGTTTGATTTTGCATCCTAGCGGGGAAACAACTGCGGGGAAAGGGAAGATGAAGACCGCGCGGAGGGAGAAATCTGTAGTACAGCCCATTACCAAAATATTCTGGCGGTATAGCGTACCCTTAAGAATTATATTGTGCTGCTTCACTTCATAACATAACGATGATCACGGTCTCTTTCCTGATAATGCTAAGTATGGGATACCCTGCATTCTCGAAAAGCCAAAAAAACAATATTTACTGGATATAGAAATAAACCAATACTATTACACCATCACGGCATATCCCACAAGTGGGGTAGTTTGCAGACCAGCTGCATAAACATGCAAGCCGTTTTATCTGTGCCAACAAAAAATTAAGACAGTCAAGATGGGCGGCAAACCTCATCGCTGAATTTGAAATTTAATAACTTTGTCGAAGACCTGCCTTTTATGGGACACTTGAAAACTTACGGACTCTTAGTGAGAGACCAATTCTTGCCGGGTGCTCCACGGCTTAAAAATATTCTGTAGAAATATTTTTAGTCCCTTATCCTACATATAATTTTCCTACCTCTCTTCGTTTCATAATTTTTTTTGATGAAATTTGTGTGAAATTGGGTAAGTTGAAGGACCATTTTATCACACAAAATATGGCTTCTGTATCCTAGTCCCTTTTCCTACATATTCTTCGCCTTTTTTTACCTCCTCTTTCCTTTCTTTAAGATTTTCTTTATGTGAAAGTTTCATGAAATTGGGTTAGTTGGAAGAAATCGCGCCTCTGCGATAAACTCGCCCTCTGTATATTGATTGTATGATTGTCTTTGTTTGAAATGTATTTTTGTGTGAATTTGCTTGTTATCAATGTACAGTAAAGAATAAATAAATAAATAAATAAAATAAATAAGTTATAAAAAATTACCTTTTGCGATAAACCTGCCCTCCGTATATTGATTGTATTTGATGTTTTCACGTATTTATGTGTGAAATTGCTTGTAATCAATGTACAGCAAAGAATCGTCATCATCATCTCCGTCGGTTCCTCAATTCTGAGGATCGTGACCATCATGTCTCGTTCAATAGACCATTCGTCAATCGTCTCCACCAGCGCCCCATGTATAGAGCTCTATATGGCCTCCTTGATTTGGTCGCTTCATTTTGCTGGTACTCGGCGTTTTCCAGAGTAAAGAATAAACAAATAAATAGAGATTGCATAAATGTGGCGGAAGCGAAAGAATTATCTGTAGAAGGATTAATATCACGAACATAAACTGTGGCACATACGTAGCATTAAAGAGACTGACAAAAAAGGGAGGAATCGAGAAGAAAATCAAAACTCGTTTCAGGCAAATTCAATGGATTATACCCACTTTAAAAATAGATTAATATGGCGTTCCGTTCTTTCTGCCTACCCTACTTGGAATACAGCGTAGGGGAATAGATAGATATATAGATATATAAACTCTATCATCCGTGGTATTAAGTGAAATTTTAATTAATTAAACACAACTAGGTACGTACTCTTAAATTAAGTAAACAATGATAAGTTAGTATGTACATATTTATCGACATTTAAGTTTGTTGATATTTATAACAGACTATAATCGATTTAATCGCTATGTAAGAAGGTCGTTACCGTGGACTAACTAGGGATGCCAATTATAATTGGCGAACACCGAAAGACAAATGTCAGAAGTCGATAAATCAAAATCAATCAGATATCTCGATTGGAGAACCATGTTTACATTATGTTACATTGTGCAAAATCTAATCGAAAGAAGTGAGAAAACAAGTAGTCCTCACTCTCAACGCTTATGAATTGGCTCTAGACTGGCTGAAGTGATCACTTTCGGTATCCGTGGACAACGGTTGATAGTTCAGCCACTCTAACTGTTACGATATAAGGTCCACCAATTGAGAAGACCATAGAAGCTATATAACTGTATATCGTGTTTCATTTAAAAAAAAGACCATAGAAGCAACCATTTTTTGAGATCTTTTTCATATTTCATAATCAAGATCTCCCATCTAAACGGTGTCGGAACAATTAAGTTCAATATTTTATCGGCTGCTAATTCGATCGATAAGCAAGAAGTGTTTAGATTTTTTTCAAATTAAAACTATGTTTATAGTTACTATAAATTGTTATTTATAACCTTTCATCACAAGTGAGATCAGATCCTGAAGATTGGCATAGATTGGCCACGATGTAAGATTCGGAGGAGAAAGGTCGTCTAAATGTATTCTGTAGAATATAAACGAGGACAGAAGATCTTCAGGTAAACCAAGGCAAAGAATATTGGATTACATCAACTGAGATCTAAAAGAGCTTTACCTATTCATTATCATCGTCTCGCGCTATGAAGCTCCTCTCGAAATCACAGCAGAGACCAGCCTGCACCATTCAGAGCGACTCTACACTAATTGAGTCACCTTTTCCTGCGGCATTTTTATCGTTCTAATGTCGTCATAGGAACTATTGTGCCTTATTAGGTTTCTCCGACGTTAGCGATCACTTCTGCAAAGTATTGCATCGGGAATTCATAATTATTTTCTGAGCAATTGACAAATCATACCCACACATATTATTATATTCCCGTTATACCTATTAGAAAATTTTTGGTATTCGGTATTAAAATAACAGAAAAATTTCATTACAATCACGTAATCGCGGAATCTAAATAGACTTTAGAATATAGAAAAAAAATTATATTCTCATTGTACTTATAAATTTTTGGTAATCGGTATTAAAATAGCATAAAAAATTCATTACAATCACTAAATTGTGGAATCTAAATAGACTTAAGAAAAGAGAAAAAAAATATTCTTGTTAAATTTATACATTTTTGATTTTGGTATTCGGTATTAAAATAACATCAAAATGTCATTAGAATCACTATATCGTGGAATCTAAATAGACTTAGATAACTTGTCAACTGATAACGGCGATGTATTTTATTTATTTATGTACATATTTAAAGTAGGTAGGTATATACTTAATTGATAAAATATAAGGCTTAATACATACAAACCTACATTTACCTAATACTTTTTATATATTATAAAACTTCCTTATAGGAACATTTCAGCCAGTTCACATGTATGTATTTGAATGTTTGGATACATATTTAATCATTTTTGACACAATGATTGACAATGTCCTTATAATACTAAAGACGTCTCTCTCAATATACAATATACCTACGGTACAAAAAAAAAATGTTTTTAATTTCATTATGTAATTCTACTAACTAAAAACTGACACAGTGAATACATTGAAAACCCTGAGCAGTCATAAACGAGTGGATGGTCTTTAAATAGAGAATAGAATATTTGAGATCGTCGGTAGCCTTGAGGTAGTCTCAATCCGTGATTCGATCCCAGGTGCCGACAAACTACCCTTTCACGACACAAACTTTTAGCTAACTGTGGAAAGGTGTAGGTATAAGGTTGTAATTGGGTTTATAATAAAAACGCGGATATAGATTTTTTTAAATTAAAAAAAAATAATTAATACATTGTAAACACATTTATCAGAAGTGAAATGGAAATCGAGGCTCTCTATGCAATCTTGCATCGATGGAAGATGTTCCTCATTCTGGTAGATTCTCATTTATACATAAACTACGACAGAACGTGTGATAGTGTTTCTAAAAAAAAATTCTCTCAACAAACGTACATCCTGCCAATGTAAAAAAATCTAAAATTTATTAAATTAATTTTTAATTATGTTATAAAAAGCTGTCATGTAGATACTCCACATATCTACAAGAAAACAGAACACTGCTAGACTCTTGGAAACTGCATGAGAGGACAGAAACCGAATGGATTAATCCAGATGAAACTAATGTCAAACGAGTGTATTGAAAAATTTAATCTGGTTGTTGTTTTTCGGGTCTGCCATGTCTGGTTTTGTTGTGTCCACGACCGAAACGTCGTCACTATAAAACCAGACATGGAAAACCCGAAAAACAACAACCAGAGACGATCGCCATGAAAACCTTCAATGTAGGTGTGTAACTGGCTATAAATAAATAAATAAATAAATAAAAAAAAAATCCGCATTCAAAGACTTGGTTTGGAGTGATCAGAAGCAAAAATGGACGGGGATCTCTGGAGGAAGTAGCAATATGATGCTGGCGCACCTTGGACAAGAGGAAAAAGTGTGTATCTATGTATAATATGTAGATAATATAATAAAAATTATTTTAGATAGATGGAGACGGCTGTATTTGAACGAAGTTGTTTGTAAAGTGTTGATATTGTAATCGTAGGTATAGTCAAATCTATTGTGTAGGTACTCGTATTATATTTACTTACAAAGTCAATGTACGGCGTATTATTGATTGGATTATATTTGAATCAGGCAGTCAATGTTTGTATCTATCGTGCACGCAGTAGAAACGATAGTTCAAACACCTAAAATATATATCGAGTATCAAACGAAAACTGATACAAGTCATAAAAATGATTCTCGCAATAAATTAACGAATTTTGTATGCCGGAGCGAGGTAACACTTTGTCACAAGACGCCATTTTTCAGTATGGCTGTTCAAAGTTCTTTCAACAAAATTCTTCTTCTTCTTCTTCCTGAGCCATGTCTGTGTCCTGGTCCCCCCGACGTAGGCGATCACTTCGGCGAAAACCTCCCTGTCCTGTGCAGCTCTGAACAGGTCATCCACCATCCTCATTCCTGTCCACTCTCTAATGTTGCGCGGTCAGGACATCTGCTTTCTGAAATACGAAATAATTATCAAAAATAACTGTAGATGATTGCTATTAACCTTATCGTTCACTTTTTTTTTTAAAAAAAGTTGCACAAAAATATGTTGTAATAAATTATGACAAAATTCAAAGAAAATGTTGGTAATGGGACCAATCAAATTTTGCGACCAATATAATTTCATATCTTTCAATTTTAAACGAACGTTGGAGCTCCTCTCAGCGAATTTGAAAATGTTTACCCTGTTGAGGTTCTACAAGTTTGTTGACAGCGGAGAATGCTGAGCGCAGAGTTTCGTTGACGGGACAGACAGGACTTCCACAGATAAATGGTACTAGGTGCAGTTGGCGAAAATGGAAGAAGACCGTGCTACCCTTCCTCAACATTTGAGCCACCTGGGATAAATATTTTATGTTCTGGGCAGCACGAAATAGCTCCTCCACACCTCTCATCCCGTTCAACTCTCGAATGTTCTGAAGCCAGGAAAGCCTCTTTTTTCCAACCCCTCTACGGCCCTCAATCTTTCCTTCTATGACCATCTGTAGGATGGCATATTTTCCTCCTCTTATTATATGACCAAAATATTATTAATATTGTTCTTATTACTACTAATAATTGGATCACAGCTTCTATCAATATTTTTACTGCGTTATGAATATATTGTGTCCATGGTATTAGTAAATTTTTTAAGACTTCAAACATTTGTAACAAAGTTTTATGTCATTGAGACTTGTTAAGTTATTGCATTGACCATAATATTGGGTCAGTGGTAATAATATTAGTACTTGTCTCTTTTTTCATGCAATTCAATAATAAATATATTTGAAGGCATTGGAATGAATATAAAATAGAGATTAAATTGGCATTATTGTATTTCGCTTGAAAACTTCTTATAGTTCAAATCCATACATATTTAGATATATCTACAAATGGATTTTGAATATTGTATCTATTATATTTTATTTTGTGCGCAGATAAGGGGAACGAACAACAATAGATCAACAAGAACAAACAAAGATAGAGCAAGTGCATGAGTATGTATATTTGGGAAGTCTATTTGCGTTGGATGGAAGGTACGATAGGGATATTGAAAGATGAAAAGTAACCGATGCTAGAGTGAGTGGTCCACTTCGATCCATTGTTAGCAATAGCAATGTGTCGGACATGGCAAAAATGCTGGTGCACAATATTCAATATCATTCTAGTACCGACACTTATGTATGCAAGCGAAACTTGGAGTCATAATAAATTTATAATAACATTTAGAAGCTAACTAAAAAGGAGCAGCTAAATGCTAAAGACGACTGGTATATTTATAGAAAGGCTTGGAGATCTATCGTTTCGGAGCCAAAGGTCCTACAAAGGCTATTCGGCCATCGGAAGTACATAAGTAAGTAAGCTACCTGAAAACATTGTTCTTACAACAGAGCTTCTTGCGCACTTGAGATGGATACTCCATTGAATTGCGCTGAAGAAAACCTCCGTCATGATCATCATCTTTACACTGTTGGATTGAAAGAGACCCACCGACCACCCAGATAACGCAGATGTCTGGGGATTTCCATTTATCCGAAACACTGTTGGATGTAGACCCTATATATACACATGTTGCTACGAAAATTGACACGTTCTCGCAACTTCGTCTACATATGAACGAAAACGTAACGCTAAAATGTGTTTTGACTAGGCCCACTGAGGTACTCCCATACAATTTTTGCTGGCAGCAGGGATAAAATCAAAGGCCAACCGATACTTACTTTTTAAGTCTCCATTCTGTCAAATATACACCCGGAACCCTAAAATAGAGATCTGGGATCGTCTTCTTAAAAAAATGCGAAAATGAAGTTATTTCTTTCCACCACATTTTCGACGCTCTGATATATGAGCGGTGTACAGTGAAAGATGGTCAATCGGTTCATTAAAAGGTGTCCATTATAATTTATTATTTATCAATCTTCAGTCTGCTCATGTACCTACAGTATAAATATAATCCAATAACTTTAATATTAATTAACTGTAAAAATAACTTTGATTCAAAACGAAATACATTATCAGAATTCCCTGCACATTTTATATAATAATGAATAAATTTTACAATTTCGTTTAATACTTAATTAATTAAATTTTAAAATATCTCGTTTTATTACTCACGTAATAATTGAACTGCTAGTATCTACTATTATGATACAGTCAAACAACGATTTACGTTACAAAATAGACTTTCTGATATACGTATGACATGACACGACACGTGTAACGTTTGAAGTGTTAGGTTAGTGGATTGTACATTTTTTTCACTTTTTGATTTATGTAGCTATTTTTCTTATTGTTTGTGTTCTAATTATTATTAATGTAACGTGGTTATATGGAAGTAATCATTATATAGTGATAATCTCGCCACTGCACATTTTTTCTAATGTAAACTGATTTGTTGGTTTTGTTATATGAATGATGATATACAAAAAGAATTTAATAAATAAAAAATGTTTCGGTTCTTAAGCAGGGCTTGTAGGATTACTCTTGACACAATCTAAATACGGAATCTTGAGCGACTACGACCTTCGTAAACATCAATCAGTATCAGCGTTCAGGAGCAAATGAAGACATCACTTTTCCAACATAATTTCCAGTGCCCTTGATGAATGATGGATGCTCTATTAAACGACGTCAAATTATCCGACGTATATAAATATATAGAGTCTCTGTCATATCGTCGTTGTGTTAAAATCACGTTCTGTTCTAGCGTATTCTGTCGCTTCTCATAGTCACATTGTTGTTGTTTTCTCGTGTCTACAACCACGCCGCGTTTCTTGTGTGTGTAGTGTTATTCTTCTGCGAATTACATCAGTCTCTGTCATATCGTCGTTGTGTTAAAATCACGTTCTGTTCTAGCGTATTCTGTCGCTTCTCATAGTCACATTGTTGTTGTTTTCTCGTGTCTACAACCACGCCGCGTTTCTTGTGTGTGTAGTGTTATTCTTCTGCGAATTACATCAGTCTCTGTCATATCGTCGTTGTGTTAAAATCACGTTCTGTTCTAGCGTATTCTGTCGCTTCTCATAGTCACATTGTTGTTGTTTTCTCGTGTCTACAACCACGCCGCGTTTCTTGTGTGTGTAGTGTTATTCTTCTGCGAATTACATCAGTCTCTGTCATATCGTCGTTGTGTTAAAATCACGTTCTGTTCTAGCGTATTCTGTCGCTTCTCATAGTCACATTGTTGTTGTTTTCTCGTGTCTACAACCACGCCGCGTTTCTTGTGTGTGTAGTGTTATTCTTCTGCGAATTACATCAGTCTCTGTCATATCGTCGTTGTGTTAAAATCACGTTCTGTTCTAGCGTATTCTGTCGCTTCTCATAGTCACATTGTTGTTGTTTTCTCGTGTCTACAACCACGCCGCGTTTCTTGTGTGTGTAGTGTTATTCTTCTGCGAATTACATCAGTCTCTGTCATATCGTCGTTGTGTTAAAATCACGTTCTGTTCTAGCGTATTCTGTCGCTTCTCATAGTCACATTGTTGTTGTTTTCTCGTGTCTACAACCACGCCGGCCCGCAGGGCCACTTCAAAGACGACCCACGACCTTGACTAATTTTGGTGGAGGTTTCTTACTTTTCTTTTCTTTTTATCCTATATTTTTAATTTACTTGTAAGTTTTGGTGTTGGGTTACAGGGTGGTGGATTTTTCGTATTCCTTGGCGGTGGGGGGTAAAATGTAAGATAAATGTAAGACAATAGGTAGTACGCTTTGACGCATATGGCAGCGATGAGGCTTGCCACCCATCATGCCGCGTCAAAGTGGGTGAAGGGCACAAAGAGGAGAGCGGAATGCAGGGTGGGAGTTTTGAATGTGAGAGGAGGGATGGTGAGAAAGACGGACGAAATTTTAGAGATGATGAATGATAAGTATTTGGATGTTTTGTGTGTCTGCGAAACGAAGAGGAAAGGGTGTGGTATTAAAGAAAGTGATGGAAGGATCGAGTTGTGGTCTGGTGTTCCAGACACACAACACGCATGTCAAGGTGTGGGTGCTTTTTTATCGGAAAGAATGAGCGAATGTATGAAAGGGTATGAATGTGTAAGCTCCAGGCTAATCTGGATCCGTTTCAAAGTGGGGATGACTAGGATCTTACTCATAGTTGGGTATGGTCCTGGGAACGATGCCATAGAGACGGAAAAGGAAGAGTTCTGGAATGGCGTGAGAAAGATTGCAGAAGATAAAAATGAAAATGAAAGATTGATCTTGGCAGGTGATTTGAATGGATGGGTGGGTGTTAGGAGGAATGAACTTGAAAGTGTTTTGGGAATGAATGGAGACAGTAGAGTGAACGATAATGGCAAAAGAATAATTGATGTGTGCTTGGAGATGGATCTCTTTGTGGCGAATACCTTTTTCGCCCACAAGGAGATCCACATGTATACCTGGGAGAGAGGGAATGAAAGATCGATGATTGACCTCGTGTGTGTGGACTCTCGTCTCAGGAAGGCGACCACGGATACTAGAGTGTATCGAGGCGCTGAGCTGGAGACGGATCATTTTCTTGTCGTCTCAAGAATAAATCTATTCTCCGGTTGGCGTTCGAGAACACAAAAGTCCACGCCAGCTATGAGATTGAGAGTCGAAAAACTGAAAGATGGGAGTGTAAAGAATGAATATGTAAAAACTGTGAATGAGAAGCTGAGTGCGAACGAAAAGAATGATCTAACGATGAATGAAAGGTGGGATGTCTTAAAAAGTGTGCTTGTAGGAAGTGCAAAAAAAACATGTGGTGAAGCTAAAGTTGGACGTAAGAAAGGCGATGCATGGTGGGATAATGATGTGAAAGAAGCTGTAGATAAGAAGAAGAATGCTTGGAAAGACTTGCTGAGTGTGAAACAGTGTGACACATGTGAAAAAGAGCGAAAGAAAGAAGCTTACAAGACATGCAAGAAGGAAGTGCGTGAAGTTGTGAAAATGAAGAAAAAAATGCTTGAAGATGAAGAATGTAAGAAATTGTCTACGTATGCGAGTGAAAATATGAAGATTTTTTGGAAGGAAGTGAAACGAAAGAGGACGGGTTCAAGTGTGAACAGTATGAAAGGGATAAAAGACAAGGATGGATGTGTGTTAGTGAATGATGAATGTGTGCTACAGAGATGGAAGGAATATTTCGAAGATCTGTTTGAATGTGATGGTACAAATGCAAATGAGTATGACGACAGTGAAAGCAGTGTGAATGAAAACGATATGATAGACATGAATGAGATTTTGAATGCATTAAAAAAAGCGAAGTGCGGTAAAGCTGTAGGGTATGATTGTGTTGCCGTTGAGCTCATCAAGTCTGGTGGACCGGGGGCTCTCGCGTGGTGTTTGGAGCTTTTCAACGATTGTTGGAGAGAAGGTGTTACACCAGAGGATTGGAAGAGGGCTATCATCTGCCCCTTGTACAAAGGGAAAGGCTCTAGGCTTGAATGCGGGAGTTATCGGGCTATTAGCTTGCTGAGCTCAATAGGGAAACTGTATGGTAGAATTTTGATTGAGAGAGTACGAAAGATAACTGAATGTAAGATATGGGATGCGCAAGGAGCTTTTTTGAATGGCAGAGGGTGCACCGATCAGATCTTCTCCCTGCGAATGGTTATAGAGAAGTTTCTGGGTAAACACCAGAGGCTTTTTTGTGCGTTCGTGGATCTGGAGAAAGCATATGATCGAGTGGACCGGGAAAGGTTGTGGTGCGTGTTGTCGGAGTATGGGGTGAGCAGCCGGTTGATCCGCGCAATATCTTCACTTTACGTGGGAAGCTCCGCTTGCGTGAGGGTAAATAACACTCTCTCGGAGTGGTTTGTCCTCACCAAAGGAGTGAAGCAAGGTTGTGTCATGTCTCCGTGGCTGTTCAACCTATTCTTCGACTACTGTATGCGACCTGTGAGAGAGATGGATGTTGGTGTCGAGCTGAATGGGTTTCGGGTGAATGCATTGATGTACGCAGATGATTTGGTGTTAATGGCTGAGAGTGAAAGGGACTTACAAGAGATTGTTACGTGTGTGTATGATAGTTGCAATTTGAATGGTTTGAAAATGAACGTTATGAAGACGAAAGTTCTTGTTTTTGAAAGAGAGAATGAAAAAACGATTTGCGAAATTAAAGTTGGTGACGAATGTTTGGAGCAAGTAAGTGAGTATGTATATTTGGGAAGTATGTTTACGAGGGATGGAAGATGCGATAGGGACATTGAAAGAAGGAAAGTGGCCGGTGCTAGAGTAAACGGTGCACTTCGACCCATTGTCAGCAATGACAATGTGTCGAACATGGCTAAAATGCTGGTGCACAATACCATTCTGGTACCGTCACTTACGTATGCAAGCGAGACATGGACGTGGTTGAAGAAGGACGAAAGTGGAATAAATGCAGTAGAGATGCGATCGTTGAGAAGAATGGTTGGTAAAACGCTGCGTGATAGAGTGAAGAATGAGGATATTAGAAGAATGAGCGGATGCAAGAAGACTGTTGTGGACAGAATGCGTGTAAATAAATTGAGATGGTTTGGTCATGTGGAACGAATGAAAGAGGAAAGAATGACAAAGAGGATATACTTATCTGAAAGAAAGGGTGTGAGGAAACGCGGGCGTCCGAGAACCACGTGGCTTGATCACGTGGATCAAATTCTCAAGGACGGCCGCGTGTTGAGTAAGAGGAACCGACGTGCGTGTATGAGGAACTGTATGAATGTGGAGGAAGCGAAGGAAGTGTGTAAAGATAGATCTGTTTGGCGTTCCGTTCTCTCTGCCTACCCCACTTGGGACACGGCGTGAGGGTATAGTATAGTATAGTATAGTATAAATATATGTATACGATTCGAAAAGTGATTATACTTAGTCAAAAATACGCGCACGCCAATCCCGCGCGGTAGCTGAGATTAGTAGTTTTCAACATTTACATACATACATGCCAATCCCGTGATAGCTGAGAATAGTTGTTTTCAACATTTACATAAGTATTATGGTTGTATTATATAAAATAGCCCCAAGAATGTACCAGACACGTATGTACATTAATGTTGTTGTGATATTTATAATCTTTTATGAAACATTTCAAAACAAACAAAATTTCGTCAAAAAATCTGACGCCTGAATTTTTTTATATAAAAAGTTTTTGCGTATATGTGTCCAATTTTAATTGGCTTTGAAGTTGTTTGAGCAAACAAATAATAAATAAATAAATGAATAACTTTATATAATACGAAATAGATACGAAATCATAGTTTGCTTGTGTTTGATATTAATCCACACATAAATATTTTAACCTGTTCGTATATATGTATTTATGTATGTCCTCAATGGAATCCGTAATAAGAAAAGATAGAGGTAAAATAATACATTCTATAAGAGGTCACATTCTCTGTGCAGTTGTTAGTATCTTGATGAAACATGAATATTTGCTGTTAAAATTTTGCGTTTTTTTTGTTTGTTTGCAAACATTTCTGGTTTTCTAGTTTTACTTGCTTTGTTGTAGGTACCTAGGTATATTACAAATTTTGTCATAACTCCTACTTCTTCTTCTTATGGCCTTAAACCCGTACTTCCAACTCACTCAACCATCGTACGGCTGCTTCCGAGGCGTCGTGTATTTCTCTCAGTCCCCCGTCAAAGGAATATAGGGGGCACTGCTCCACGATGTGGTCCATGCTCTGGGTTTCCCCGCATGGGCAGGTGGGTGAATCAGCCATCCCCCACTGATGCAGATTTGCTGCCGAGCAGCCGACTCCAGTCCTAAATCTATTGAGCCTGCACCAAGACCTTCTGGGTAGAGAGAACCCGGGCTGTTGTTGAGTTGGGTCGGTCACCAGGTAGCCTCTGGAGGTATCTGCTGTTGCCCAGAGATCTCGCCATCGCTCTTGTGTATTGCGATTTCTCGGGTTATCGTTCATCAGCCAGAAGGGATGTCGTGACTTGAGTCGTTGGGGGGGCGGATCGTCAATATCGGTATGTATGGGCAGGTTCCCGTTGTCGTTAATTTTATTCAACTCCCTGTAGCATGCCTCTTCGCGTCGTAGTTGGGGGGGCGCTATGTTGCTTAGAACTGGCAACCATGGTATGGGTGTAGGTTTCAGGGTGCCGCTAACTGCTACTACTACTACACCATCAGTGGGTTAGGCAGAAGACCAGCGGTGTGTAATAAACATACAAACTGTCTTCTTCGTGTCAATAAAAAACAAGACATTCAGGATGGGTGGCAAACCTTATCGCTGAATTTAACACCTGCCTTTCTGAGACCAATTATTTGCCGGGTGCTCCACGGAATCTTTATCCTGTTTGCGTGTTTTCCTTAATTTGACATTATTTTTTTCTTCTTCCTATTCTCCTTTCATTAAGAGTGCAGAGCAGTGCAGATATTATTATCTTTTTGCAAAATAAATGAAATATGAACATAGGACTGTCAAAATTACTTGAATAATGGTGTTGCCAGTTTTTGAATTTTTTTCTCTAATTTCTGTCACTTCTAAAAATGAAATATGACCATATAACTGTCAAAAGTACTTGAATAACGGTGTTGCCAGTATTTGAATATTTTTCTCAAATTTTGTCACTTCTAAAAATGAATATGGTCATTTTCTTCTTCCTATTCTCCTTTCATTAAGAGTGCAGAGCAGTGCAGATATTATTATCTTTTTGCAAAATAAATGAAATATGAACATAGGACTGTCAAAATTACTTGAATAACGGTGTTGCCAATATTTGAATATTTTTTTGAAGATTTGTCACTTCTTAGGAGAGTAGATACTTATACCATCTACAAGTGCTAATTTGACTATTTGCTAATTTGTTCATTTCTCTAGCGAAGCCGGGTAAAACTGATCTAATATAAAATAAATTAATTCGAAACCAACGTAGCTTTATAAAAATACTCGAAAGTAATTAATAAAATTTTGAATACATTATCATTATTATTGTATATAATATTATGTACTTGTTGTAGCTATAATTATTAATATAGAATTTAAATGACACAATTAAAATTATAAATTGGTAATTAATATTAACAAATATGGGAAGTATTTGTTACTATTCTATCAAAATGATTATTTAAAACTAGTTTATTTTACTAAGTGAAAATCAGTGATTTAAGAAACAGACTGGAAATTCAATGAAAAAATTTGTAATGCGACCAAACAAACTTTGCGACCAATATCATTTTATATCCATCCATACCTATACTCCATAATTCACTCGATTTCGGGTGCATTTCCGTAAAATGAAAAAAGAATACTTTTACTCAAAAGTGAGGTAGCCAGCGGATTGACTGCGTGTAATAAACATACAAGTCGTCCTATCCGTCCTGGGAATGGACGATGAAAGGATGACGAAGATTTCCATACGTATCTTTCTGAAAGAGGGGGTATGAGAAAGCGCGAACTGCGTAGGATGATCACGTGGATAAAATTCTGATGATGAGTAAGAGAAATCGGCGTGCGTACACAAAGATATACTAGATTGGTAATAAAAAAAAATCGGTCATGCAACCGATCAAATTTTGCTAACAGTTTTTAACTGACGTTGGTTGAGAAAGTTTGTAAGACAATACATTGCTAATACTTGAAATACATCGATTGATTGTTGTTTTATGATAATTTTTATGATAGGA
Organism: Athripsodes cinereus; assembly: GCA_947579605.1. Taxonomy (NCBI): domain Eukaryota; kingdom Metazoa; phylum Arthropoda; class Insecta; order Trichoptera; family Leptoceridae; genus Athripsodes; species Athripsodes cinereus. The sequence goes on from OX388321.1 coordinate 3,920,744, forward strand.
AAGCAACAACCTTGGCAGTTATAAAGATGCCCTATACTTCAGCATTGGTAGGAAAGAGACCATTATCATCTTAATGATATGGAGTGAAACAGCATATTATTATTATTGTTATTAGGTATTAATGTTTGAACACAAAAATTCCGAAAAAATGTACCGCGCTCGTCTAGTACATAATATGTCTATGTGCGTACGTCAAAAATGGTACCAATGTAGGAGAAGCGAAAGAAGTACATATTTAGAGATAGAGCTGTGTGACGTTTTGTCCTCCGTGGCTACCGCATTTGGCATACGGCGTGCGGATATATGTAGTATAATATAATTTTGAAAGAGGCTTTCTGAGAAAATTATTACTGCGGTTCTAGTCTATGATTTAAGTCGATGTGAAGGTACAGTCCGACCGTTGTATATTGTCCAACAGATACATAAATACCTGTGGTGATATAAAACTAAATAAAATATCACTCTATTATTATTTGTTACAAGCTACACGCATGTTTTATTAATTAAACAAACTGTGATTTGCTACTTTTATAGATTTAAGTTCCTGTAATTATTACTTTTAGGAATGTGCTACAAGGTACCATAAGAAAATATAATAATGATCAATAAATAATTAATATTAATAATGTATTTTAGCATTGTGAGACGTGCCACCCATTCTGAATGCGTTTTATTACAAATAATTCAATTCATATTAAATAATTATGTGTTTAGAAAGTCCACATAATTCACTCGATTAAAGGTGCCTTGCCATGAAAATCGGTAATAATATGATTTAAGTTCATTAGTGGTCATAATTATATAAATTCATTATACATATTCAAACATGTTTTCAAGTGAAGTGTTGATAAAAAATACAGACATTGTAGTTGTGTTGTCGTTTGGAGATCGTTTAAGGTTTTCTTCTGGAATCGCATTGGCCTTCAGTTGTAATGATCCTTGTAAGAATCGTCTTATTGTCAGTAATAATAACAATATTTATTATTATCAACAGGAGAGCATGCATGAGGAATTGTATGACAGTGACGGGAGCGAAAGATGTATGCAAGGATAGAAAGAAGTGGCGCTCGATCCTTTCTGCCTACCCCGCGAGGGAAGCGGCGTGATGGTATGTATCTATGAATATAATAATTATTATTATCATATTGAAACCGCATAATATTCTGCGATAATCGGGTAGGTAACGTGCCATTGAGAAAGAATAAAAAATGGCACATTGAAAGTGTTTTTTATGAATAGTTACGGATGTGGCAACATAATACATGACTACCATAAATCTTCGTGAACCCTTTTACATAGTCGGTAAGAGAAGCAAGCATCAGATAATGTGTGTCTGGATGTTGAATAGGCCATTAGAATAAGTAACCTTTATACTCGTACATGTTCCTATATGTATCACAGTGGCGGAACTAGATATTTCACTGAATTCCATAAAGGTGTGTAAAATGTCAAGCCATGCACTGAAATTTCACCATTTAATTAAAAAAAATAAGTATTATTTCGCTCGTCTATGGTAACGGTTTGTTGAAATCGATCGCGATCTATATAGGTACAATCAAGTAACAGAGATGTATTGTATAATATTCTTTTAAAAACATTCAAAATGACGCGAAACTGTTACAAAGTTAATTTTTCAAAAGTAGATGATAAAATAAATAAGTTTAAAATGGAAAATTAATAGAAAATCTTTGTTTTCAACTACTACAAAAAATTGTAACAATTTTACCAATTTGTTGTCTGTGGAAATTCATTCCCGACCAAACTTTTCTTATGTAAGAATTATATATTTCATTAATTAATTTGGATTATGGAACATTGGAACAGAAATAAAAAATAAATCTTTTAAAACAAAGATGAATCTTAGTTGCAATATACCCAAATTCACAAACAATATAATAGGAGAAGAACCTCGGCAACGATGACACACAGATTATTTGGATCGAAAGTCCAAGACTCCATCACTATCAGGTCACCAACCATCTCAAATATTTTATAACATGTTCATGCATGTTCCACATAAAATTTGGTTCTCTGTTTGCTGTTTGGTCATTTGGTTTTCATACATATAGTCTTGTTAGAATAATTGTCACTGTTGTATTTGTAAATGTTATGTGTAATATAATTTGTCATGTAATAGGCTTATGCCGTGAATTTATGTAAATAAATAAATTACTTAAAAATATTTCTTCAACACTTGTTTGGCACACCATAGCATGAATATTGCAAATTGCTAATCAACACCCTTGTTTTATCATAAGCTACAGTTTTTTTTTTCTCTAGACCACATACCATGTGGATGGGGGCTTGTATTTATACATGGATGATACGTCACTGTTTATATATCGGGAGAATAGCGGATGACCTTATGAACTCAATTGTAGCTCGCCAATATATTATTATGTGTTTTGAATGTAAAATAGATAAGTACATAGTCTGAATTGGTCGTCCTTTATGTATTAATCTGATGAATGTCCATGTCTTCAATGGTGCTATGTATCTTTAATTTACCATGAATGTTGTTTCTCTTGGGAAAAAATTACGAGAAAAAACAACATCCAAAAAGGGGGAACACATTACCCAGTTGTTCAATGTTAGCCATACCGATCACAAAATTATTTTTATTTTATTTTTTATTTTTTTAGATATTCACGGCCGAAGCCTTTTACATGTAAAAAACTAGTATACATACAATACATGCATACAAAAAATATTTTTCTTTTAAAAAAGACACAAAACAATTAATTAGACACAAAACAAGAGTACAATTAAATAATAGAACAACGTTGACTTAATTTAAAAAAAAAAAAATTTGGTCAAGAAATAAAATTCAAAAAAATAATTTTAAAATTGAAATGATATAAATATTAAATGTCAAACAGAAAAACAAATGGTCAGTTAGTTAAAAAAATCACAAATTAAGGTCAAATAATTTTATATATATACAGCAAATTAAAAATACTATTTTATAAATAAGATTTCAAATTATACACATGGAAATTAGATAAATACCTTTTTGATGTTTTGTGTCAGAATTAGATATTAACAGTTGTATGGATTCTTCTTCTTTTTCAGCCGTTAAGGGTCAATTTTTATATATACCTACCTACCTAAGCTTCCCCTATGATACTCCTTTCTTTCTTTGTCTTTTGTTTGTTGAATGCACTTCTTTCAAAGATCTTGCTAACAACATCATGAGGCCATTACATCCGAGACTTGCCAACGTTTCTCCTGCCTGTTCTTGGTTGTAACTCTAGAATTTTTCTGATCCACGTGATCAAACCACGTAATTTCCGGATGTCCTCATTTTCTCACACTGTTCCAACGTCCATTCGCTCCACATGACCAAACATTGTAATTTTTTGAATACTGGTATCTTTAGATTTCTAGCTGCATATAGGTATTGCTGCATAACAATCAAGCATTCTGCCACAAGTGGAGTAGCCAGCAGATTAATTGCCTGAAATGAACACAAAAATCATCTTCTCTGTGCCATAAAATTTAAGGCATTCTTAATGGGTGGCTCACTTTATCGTCGAATAGAAGACGTTTAATATCTCATACTTAAATGTTTTGCAAATGAATGTCTTTTGCAGAAAACTCGATAACGTCTTATAGAAAAAGTTTAAGGCTTAATATTTATTACCTGGGACTCCTCGGAAAAAGAAACCAATTTTTTGTCGGAGCTTCTGCGAAACTCTTGTTAGCAACGTGTTCGTCATACGCTTTGGTAATTTGTGGGACCTTGATTGGTTTGTTTATTGTTGAGATTTGAATGTTGATATTTATTAAGATAAACTGTTTGTGTCCTTTAAGACGATAAACAAATCAATAAATCACAAGCGTTATTATATCCCGGAACATTACGAAAAACGGTTAAATCCGTTGACACAATTATTCATAAGCACAATAAATACAAAATAAATAAAAAAAACACACAAATACCATTTCCTATACAAACCAATTTAAAATATAAAAAAAAACAATGTAAGTGAATAAATTCAATAAGGAAATACTTGATGTTTTTGTAGGTATAACTAACTAATAAACAATAAATATTTTACAATAAATTTGGTACCACCATATTTCATTCATTATTTGAAGTCCCTACAAGTGAAAGAAACCTGTATTTTAAAAATAGTGATAAAAGGAATTGTGTATTTGGGCTTGTGTAGGTAGTTTTTCTTTTTCTATAGCTTTTATTATTATTTTTATTATTTATCAGAAGGTTCACAAGATTGCACAGACAAAACAAAATTTCAATTGAAGAATTATGATTCTGCATGGTGTGTTATTGAATTTGATGGTTGTTCCTTTTCTAACTATAATGATCTATGTCACATTTTGAATTTTTTTAGGTATAATAGTATTTCATATTTCGGACGGACAAAGTTGTTCCACGTGTCGGGGATATAATATCTTCTATCTTCTCCGTGGTCATCACCAACATCGAGGTGACCCAAAAGCCACTTGAAGAAGAAGATATATCTATGATAATCTTCCTGAACAAGTACCTACGTACGACACAGTTTCTTGCTTTATTCCAGAGTCGATTGAAAACACACTTGTTTGGCATATCATATAAATGATATAAATTGTATAATTTATTGTTATTTATATGTGTAGTTTATATGATTTGCTCTGCTCATAAATATATATTTATTAACACAATATTTTAGGATGCGCCCTTGAAGCGGATCTATTCCACAAAACGGCGCTTTATAAATTGTCTATTATTATTATTATTATTAAGCCATTGCATTAAACGAAGTTTTCGCATTCTGCTGAATTTTTACACCTACGTGAGTGAAGATACAGTATATGCACATTGAATCCTTTTGCACTAACGGTCCTTTTCATCATTATTTTTTTATAAACCCAAATACAACCTTATACACCTTTCACAGTAAGCTAAAAGCTTGTGTCGTGAAAGGGGAGTTTGCCGGCACCTGGGATCGAACCACGGACCCCCTGTTCACGAGGCCGAGACTCTACCTCCAGACTACCGACGAACTCAAATTAAATTAATTAAATTAAAAGTATGAAATTAAATGTGATGTTTTACTAATACTTAAATTACATAATTATATTTTTATTTTACTGAAAATGGACATAGATCATTATTACTAGAATGACAAGATTCGTATCAAGACATTTCGCCACTTCTCTATGATCACAAGTTGCATCTTTACAATGGAATAAACTTCTACGAAAAAAAAATATAATACACAACAATTCCACCGGAACGGGCATGTCGTGATGAGGTTTAGGATAAGAGGGGAGGGGCAGCAACTCTATGATATTATAGAATGTAGGATAACAAGAATAAATAATGGAATAGTATTATAGGATTTATACCGTATTATTTCGGGATCATATGATTGGTTCTTTCTTAGAAAGCACCTAGGGTGTGTTAGGGTATGTATGTGTGTGAAAAAATGACGATAATATTTTGCAAAGGGCTCAATGAATGTTAAACTTTTTAGTCGGTGAGACCTCTGTACATAATATATTAGTTTTATTCTAAAGCTTCAGTATTAATTATGGAGCACCTGGCGAAGAATTGATCTCCCACCCATTTCCGTATTTTTTTTAGTGTCCTGGAAAAAGCTGGTAATCGAAAAAAATAAAGACATAGTACCTACATCTTCAATTCATTGATGAGGTCTGCGATCCATTCTGAATGTTTTATTTTTTCTGGCACGGAAAGGAAAGCTTGCACGTTTTTTGCGTGCAAACGGTCTGCTGGCTACCCAACTTATGAGACCATTTTATACAGTTTAAGTGATCATATAACTATGTAAGCAACAGCATTGTGGCGAACAAATAAATCGAAAATCGACAGACGATGTATTTAGAACGACCTGGTATTTTCAGACAATCATTCGATATACAGTATGTAGTCACTCAGTTTGTATTTTTTGGCGACCTTTTAATAATAATAATAATCGGACTATTTATATGTGGCGCCGTTTAATGATCCGTGACCATCTCAAGGGCGCCGTGACTTCTCCCGAACAGTAGTGTTTTCAACTTGGTTCTAAATGTGGTTGTGGACTGATTTACCCTCAGATCTGTGGGCAGTCTGTTCCAGGCAGATGGCGCGGCGGCTCTGAAGCTCCTTTCTGCAAATTTGGAGGTGTTCGCCATATTGGGTTTCACGAGTTTGTTGACAGCAGAAGAGGCCGAGCGCAGCGGTCGTCTCGGGGTTTCGTCAACGGAACAGAGTTCAGTTAGACATGTGGGTGCCGTGCCGCATAAGGCCTTGTGGACAGTGAGACATAATTAAAACTCCACTCTCTCTGGGACCCTCAGCCAATGTAGATCTTTTAGTAGTGGAGTGATGTGGCAACGCTTGTTCTCTCTGTAGATAGTCCTGGCGGCAGCATTAAAAGCCATCTGGAGGCGATTGAGAAGAGCCTGGAGGCGATTGAGAAGAGTTTTGTATTATCAGTCGCTCACCTAGCATAACGGTCGCCCATTTTTTTTATTTTCTATCCATAATATTTTATATAGCATGGATTTTTTGTTTACCATTTGGTTTTTCACCCGCAGATTTCCATATTTCCCTTTTTACATTTGTTTATAGATCGATGAGATGAAAAAGTAAAAATTTGTTGAATAAGATTATGAACTTATTTAGGAAACACAGTTTTAGATGCACGAAATAACAATACTTATTATTTCTCACATACAGAATCCATTGAAAGGTTTAGTCTGCATCTGTCCTTTTCGGAGAAACTTGTCTCAAAAAGCGACGAGAAACGATTTACAATAATAATTACAACAACAGATAACAGGAACAGTCACGTTTCAAACGGACCCAAAGAAAATACGTCATTAAAATTTAAATCCAAAATAATGGCACCGAAACCTTCAAAGAGTGAGAATGCTGACAATAACAAAAGCATGGATGAAAAAGACGAAGATGAAAGCATTCTTACCAACGTATCTGATAAAAGCAAGATTATCAAAAAGAAGAGAAGAAATAACAAAAGTTATTCTTTATACGTTCACAAACTATTGAAGCAAATCCATCCTGATATTGGGATATCAAACAAAGCTGTAAACACAATTGACAGTTTGGTCAATGATATTTTGGATCAAATTGCAACAGAAGCCTCGCGGCTAGCTCAGCAGAATAAAAAAGCGACTATCAATAATAAGGATATTCAGACAGCAATCAAATTAATTCTTCCTGGAGAGTTGGCTAAGCATGCTGAAAGTGAAGGGACAAAGGCTGTCACCAAGTTTTTCGACTCCAAGAAATGATTTTACTTAACTGTTTATTTGTTTTCAATAAATTGTTTGGATTTTTTGATAATATGATTTTTATTTGTATACCTACTCCTACTTGTTTTATAAATAGAAAATGTTGTAGATGTTTGTGACCTCAAGTCCAAAGCCACGAGAAAATCACAGTAGGTACATAATATTTAATAAAATTTATGTTAATTTTCTATGTTCTCTAAGAAATAACATGATACCAAAAGTAATGACCTATATTTTAGAACGAGCTTTGTTTTCAGGAACATGCTGTTTTATATTTATTTTCATGGAAGATTTACTTTTAATAAAATTAATTAGGTATACACAATATAAAAACTAGCATTATTCACTCTGTACTGTAGAAAGTAGTGAATACGTATTATTTCATTGAAGTATCTATCTATTAATGGCATGTATTCAGAGGAGAAAAGTACAAGCTACTGCAACTGATCATCAAGAAGAAGATCGAGGGTCGATGAGGTGTTGGAAGAAGGCGGATTTCCCAGCTACAGCAAAGTGCAGATTTGGTGAACTTTTTCCATGGACAATGAAAGTCATCACTGAAGCCAGCCTATAGTCAATTCATAAACATAGGGATGCCTTTTACATTTCTTCCGATTAAATTTTGCACAATGTTATGTAGGTACATTGTGTAAACATGGTTCTCCTATCAGGATGTCTAAATAATATAGATCTGTAGGGTTACTCTTGACAAAATCTAAATACGATCTTAATCTTAAGCATACGACGCGCGAAGTGACTATTAGTCAAAAATACGTGCATACAAATCTCGCGGTAGCGCCGATTTTTTTGCCATAGCCACTTCGTGCGTCGTATAATTAAGATCAAGACTAGATTAAGATCGTATTTAGATTGTGTCAAGAGTAGCCTTGCTGTGCTCAACGCGTTGACGCATGCGAATACATTTGCGTAAGCACAACAAACAAACATAAAATTTTAAAAATAAATACTTATACATTACTTGCGTGATATTAAAGATGAAACGACATACTAAAATAAAATTAATTATAAAAATGCACAATCATAAAAATAAACCAGCGACGGAGAGAAAGAAAAACAATAAAAAAAAATAACAATATAAAAAAAACACCACGAAAAATAACGTAATGGTAGTAATCTTAACTAATTCTATGCAGGAGGCAACAGATTTTATTTATTTATGTACAAAGTTTATGTTATTTAATGCTGTTATTGTATTATTATTTTTATTCTTTGTATTCAGAATGGGAGCCGAGCATCAGACGTACAATAAAATATAAAGTGATGTCTTTAACAGATGACGTTGCAGGGGTACGAAACTATTCTTTATTTTTTCTATATTTTTTTAATAAACTGTTTAAGAAACGAAATTGTAATAATAACAAATAAAAAATAATAATAATTGTATTAATAACAATTCCGGGTTAGTTGGAAGACATCGCATTTTAGCGATAAACTCGCCCTCTGTACATTGAATTGTATAACTGATATTTTAGACACTGTTTTACTGTTTTATTTTGTAATATTGTAACCAATGTACAGTGAAGAATAAAATAAATAAATAAATAAAAAATTGATTTCAAGATTTACTAGCTACTTTATTATAGTGACCTAGGTTTCGAAATGCGAAAGAAATAGAGGTTTAGTTTGAAAAGTCGAAACCTAGAGGTTACTATAACAAAGTAACTAGTAAAATTTTAAATCATATTTTATTTGATATTAATCGATATCGAGAGTTATACAAAATATATACCGATAAAATTCGGTAAACAAATATTGTTACCGATTACCGGATTCGACATTGCGAATTGTGTAAGTGATTTTTTTTTTTTTTTTTAAGATATACCTACCTGGGTTTTGTTTGTTATAAACCCAAATACAACCTTATACACCTTTCACAGTAAGCTACTAAAAGCTTGTGTCGTGAAAGGGGAGTTTGTAACCAATGTACAGTGAAGAATAAAATAAATAAATAAATAAAAATTTGATTTCAAGATTTACTAGTTACTTTATTATAGTGACCTAGGTTTCGACATAAGACAGAAATAGAGGTTTAGTTTGAAAAGTCGAAACCTAGAGGTTACTATAACAAAGTAACTAGTAAAATTTTAAATCATATTTTATTTGATATTAATCGATATCGAGAGTTATACAAAATATATACCGATAAAATTCGGTAAACAAATATTGTTACCGATTACCGGATTCGACATTGCTAATTGTGTATGTGAATTAATCAACAAACTATAAAATACCCAGCTGTTTTGTTTAATTTTAAATATATTTGCATTGAAAATAATTTACAATGGTAACCAGAAAACAGTACGGATATTTTTATTTTAATAATACAAGAATATATTTCGGATACATTTTTTCCAAAATCATAATAATATATAATGTAACTTCACTTTATTTTACAGTTATAATTCCAATTTAAAAACAAAAAAAAAAATATATAATAATATTAAAAATTAATTGTTTAAATCTTATGGTCCTGGAAGGCTTAAATTATTAAATCTAAATTATAAAAAAATATGTGAGATATTTCAAATTTTAAAATTATCTAGAATATCATTTTTTTTTTTAAATTAATTATTTCAACATTAGTTCCGTACCCCTGAAGCTCACCATGGCACACTGGTTCCAAAAGTCCCCAGTGGAGAATTATTATAGAGTAGCAAAACATATTACAAATAATATACATAACCTAAACTATGTATACTCCTAAAATCGTCGCATGTGGTGGAAAAACGAGTGTATAAGTGTATACTGTATAGGTACTGTGTGGATAATATCGTATTTTAAAATATGTACTAGAGCGGTTTTACTCGACTTCGTTTAGGAAATAAACAACAAATTGACAAATTAGCACTTGTAGATGATAGTATTAGTATCTTCCTAATAAACGGCAGAAAATTGAAGAAATTATTTAAAAACTGCCAACACCATGATTCAAATGAATCGGTCATTTGAGAAACAACAACCTTTCTTATTTGTGTCCTTTTTCTTGAAACGCACGTTAATTCATTTAAAAATCTCGTAATTTTAACCTATTTGGTACAAATTGAGCTGATTAACTTGGCCAGTCAATAGAAAAACAACACAAGTCAGTGACTTCTGTTGTAACTATACTAAATTCATTTGTGTCAATTCACAGCTGATACTTAACGCCAACCGCTAACTTGAGTGAAAATGATGAAAATTAGTGATTTTTGGTTGTTTAAATAAATAATCTAGGATGAAAAGGTTGATTATTATTCCCTGAAATGGTGTTCATTTGAGAAACAACATAAGTCAAAGGTTTTCAATTAACAAATTAATATACAGATATAATTTGACAAAAAATAAAGGTTCATAATAAAAAATACACTTTAAGTTATATTTCATTCAAAATTTTATAACAAACAGTTTTTGTGATTTCTGAAAAGTTTGTATTGACTGACTAATGTTTTTTCTCAAATGACCGATTCAAATACTTTTAACAGTTCTATTGGCGTATGTAACATCATAATATTTTTAAAAATATCGAAATATTAAGTTGTGTAAATGAAAATAAGTATATTATTTTTTATTCAGTAACTAAGTATTTATTAACATTTTTTGTTTGTTGTTATTATGCTGTGTAATATTTTGTTGCAAGATATCGTATGCTATTATTTAATTATTATTTTTATAGTTCATAAGTTAAAGTGAAATATAGATTAATTATTTCTTTCTACTCTGTAAAAAGAATTAGTCGTATATTAGGTAAATAAATAAATATATAAAAGAAACCGTGTATTTTAATGTAATTTGTTGTACTTGAAATTGACAGAAACGCGTAGATTGTCTGTATTACCAATTAATCTAAAAAAAGTTGACTTGTTGAGTTGAGTTAAGTCGTTATATCTTTGTAAATAATAAGATATTTAAAATGTTTTCACCCTCAAAACTGTCCAGAGGATGAGACCTCGTATAGTGTCTATTATTTTCCCTCTGCCTTTCCTTATTACAGACTCTATTGAGAACATATAAATTTACAGATATACGAACAGGCTAAAATATTTTTGTGTGGATTATTTTGTCTAATGACCCACTGTGAGTGGATTCACATACATAAATTATTGTTGTAGTTGTTGTTGTATTTTTTATTTATTTAATATGTAGTAAAGTATTATATTACATACATACTTCAAACTCACCAAAATATTTTATAAATAATACGTAAGCTCCCCCGATAGATTTTTTTTGTCGGTATTCTTTTAAACAATATTCATAGTTTTTGACAATTTAAACAATTTAATCTCTATGCGCATTTGCTCTACGCAATACTTCAACGTTACTTGTTATGTCAGTCCAGGATATTCTCAACATTCTTCGGGATGAGAGGTGTGGAGGAGCTGTTTCGTGCTGCCCAGAACAGAAAAGATTTCTCCCAGGTGATCGTCAACGTCGGGGGGACCCGACAAGACACGAAAAGAAGAATATAGTTTTTGAGCTTAGCAAAAATGTTTAATTAAATTAATTCTCTATTATTTTATATTAGCTTATACATATTCCGCGAAGATAAAGGTTGCCACATCACACCTTTGATGGAAAAGTTAAACTGGTTAAGAGTAGGTGAAAGGGTCCAATACAAACTGTGCCTTATAGTCTACAAAGCTTTAAACACAATGGCACCTCAGTCACTTTCTGAGCTCTGTGTTCTCAAAACACCTGCAAGTAGACCTCTACGCTCAGCTAAGACATCCACAAACATGCTGGACGAAAACAAGAGAGCAAACAAGTCCTGCTTCTATGATAGGGCTTTTGGCGTCGCAGGACCTGTCATTTGGAACCGACTCCCCGAGGACCTCCGTAAAAACCAGCCGATTACAACGTTCAGCAGTGCTACTCTTGACACTCGATTCGATCCTAATCCAATGCCAACACGATTCCAATCTCAATCTCAATTTCAACTTCAAAACCGTACTCTTGAACCCAATCCCGCGCGATCGAAATCGTATTGAGATTGGCGTTCCAAAGCGCGGGATCGTGTTCGTATCGAGTTTGTTATTGCAATTTTAAAAATATTTTCGCTGCAAATAAGGAATAAATAATTGTTTATGTGTCGCGTTTGTATGTAGACTACAAGAAACTGTAAGGAAGTAAACTTGAGATCCGAGAGTGGTATATGTATTTATTTTTGAAACATAAAAAATTCAAATACATTTACTAATAATTGTCCTACTTAACAAATATAATAATTTGACGTAGCGATAATATTTTAGGATTATTTTTTTTCTGTAAATGGAACACTCATTTCAAATATCAATTCTGACGTTTATGCATTTCAGTGTTGCGTTGTTTGTTTGAATATATTTGGTTATAATTATCAAAAACGTAAGTATTATTTTAGTTGCTGATTAATTTTAATATAAAAATGAATCTATATGTATATTTTTTTAATTTGTTAACTTACAAACAAAGTTATATGTGAACTCCACGAGGGTGATTTGTAAATAAAGGTAGAACTAGTGTTGAAATTAAAAAACAAGTCAACTGCATGTTACACTAATATTTTAACTACCTAATCTTAATTGTAGCAATTAATCTCCTAGCGTCCTTTTTTAAATTCAAAATGTTGTTTTTGATAAAAAAAACTAGTGTTATATTTATTTTTTCTTTCCATCAGCGCCTGGACGGAGTCCACGCATTCAAAGCAGGCAGAGCCCACATCTACAAGCCGTTAGGAGCCCACTTGTAGGTACAAGCTGTTAGAAGTCTCCGCAACCAAACAAGACATTCTCATCTCGCCAGAACACAGGGGTTGGAACAACGAGAGCAACTCGTATTAATCGAAGAAAAACGGGTGAAAGCAGAGTGCTTAGCGGTGATTGCGTTTAAAATAGCTGCTGAAAAATTGGGGCAGTGTGGCGAATCTTTAAATGAAAGGAGTGCTGCCATTCGTACAGAGTCTGTTCAAGTATCATCAGCCTTGAGGAAGATTGCAAAGACAATATGCAGTAGAAAATAGTTTTAGAATAGAAAAATACTTGTTTATTAAGCATGATGTCTTAATGGTTTTTATTTTGTACATAGTATTTTTTTTAAATAATTTCATTATCAAGTATAATAGTCAATAAAATTATTATGTATTACACAATTACAATTTTGTTATTTTTACAAACCTTGAGAGTTTACATATTCTATAATATATACATAGATAGTATATATACATATAATATATAGATACTAAGTTTTGTAAACTAATGTCTTAGGAGGATTTTGGGTGTAAAATGGTATGAACATGTCACAAATGATGAATACATGAAACGTGTACTTTCAATTCGTCTATGATGTGAATTCCACAGCTAATGCATGTCTGGCTTGTATACCTATTGTGATGATCCTACCTATTTCAAACCATTCTAAGCTCCGAATTTGCAACATCCTAGCTTCTAACTATACCTACTGTAATAAATGATTCCCAAAATAGAATTTACATCCCTATCCGACTAGCTAAGAATTGTATGAATTTTCGCATTGTTGCAAATATACGTACGAAATATCGCATTCCTAATTAAATTAATTAACGAATTTTGGCCTTTCGAGATCGTCTAGATTTATCTATTAACTATTTTCATAGATTCGGACCCAATACGTTGTGTTTTGACGATAATTTTACCTACGTGGTGTATTTTTTTTTAAACGCAAAATAAGTCACCTGAAATATACATTTCAATAATCAAAAGAAACAACAAAATCAATAAAACAATTTCAACATGAATTTTTGATACATATTAACTCTGAGGTCAACTTTGACGTCAGATCACTTACCTTGAGATTCTGTAAAATAACATAATAAAAAGAGTGCATAATAAAACATAACGAAATATAACATAACAATCATCATAACATAAAATTCAAATAATATTATTCTATATCATTACGAGAATGTTGTATGGTAACTGGTTGCCGATCTATGTCCCTACATAAGATAACCATTTCATAGTACCTATAACCAATGTATGTACATATGTTCTAAAACATACCTACTAATTCGTTGCGTCGTAAAGGACAGTGGCGCACCCCAAAACATTACCTTATTACTTTTGAATATTAATTAAATTTCAACACAATTGCTATGACATCATTTTCAGAGACTAACTACCATGTTAGTGCATGAAAAGCATGCTGTGTCCATGCTGAAGGAGCGCCGCCTCCGCTCCCTCACGTCTCAAACTGTCCCATGCCGCATTTTGAGCCCGAGTGCACTAATCTACATCCCGAATATATAAAATAATATATAATATGTATACTCATTTGAACATGCAGCTATATATATAAGAATAATTATAAATATATGTTAAGAAGCTTTGTCTTGGACCCTGGCGGGAAACGGGGCAAGACCAGTATTGACCCTTGTCTCGAAAGCTGAATCGAAGAGATAGGAGCAGGGCTTGCTAACGGTACACCTACATTTCGAAGCAGGATTAGGACTGGAATTGTTAGTATATAGTATATGTTTCTACAAAGTACATAATACGTCTCGTGCATAATTGTATAATAATAATGATAAATATGTGGTTACGAATAGATCAAACCCACACTATAGACACAAGGTAGCTAGTCTAGTGTCGATAGGCAGAAGGGATCCATATCCATAAGGTAATCTCGACAAGATTTAGCTATAAAAGACTACATATTTATGGTGAGGTGAATTTAGGTATCATGTAAGTCAAATAAAAATATATTAAGACCAATAAATACATAAATATTACTTATGATTAGTGTCATGCAAAATATCAAATTTGTTCCTTCCATGATATCGCAGCAATTACAGCATGTTGAACAAGTAGAAAAATCCAGTAAGTTCGTAGAATACAAATGACATTCGACGATAAAATATGTAATTAAATTAATAATCAAATAATATCCTTCTCAACATATAACTCCTCTTCAAACTGTATACTCCATCGTTATGGTAAAGTAAATTAAATAAAAGTATAATATTGGGTAGAGCGGTGCGCCACTGTTATTAGTCTAGTTCTAGATGTGTCGGACCGCGCTATATAAAATCAGCCACAGGTACATACATACATACAATAATACTGAAAATAAATGTACATATAACACATAATTCCTTCGTTTTCAAAATCCGTAAAATAATAAATCCTTGAGTACAAATATTGCCTTGTAGACAACAGACATTCTGAGAGTATCCTAACACCTAGATATAAATAATAAATTAATAATATTAAAAGAAAATCTTATCTTAGACAGCTGGCAGCATCACGGATTTTAAATGCTAATTAAAAGTAATTTAGGATGATCTTTATATATTCCCAATTGTGGAAATATCACTAAAAAATAATGTACTAACTACTACGAAGGTGGGTAAATAAATATTAAAATATATCGAATTCAAACACTGAGATTAATATGATTGAGTCCCACCTCTCCCAGGCTCAAAACTAAACTGCCCAGAGTAATAAGTACTCTTTCTTCAGACCCTGAAAATGTCGACCCAAAGCAACAAAAAAAAAAACTACATCCATCTCTTCCTGACACACACCGAAATATCCCTGTATCTGTCCCCTACATAGATAGTTGTGTTCAACAACCACTTGAGATTGCCTCATTCCCAAATTAATTACCTACTACAAATATACGATCTAGGTATATAAAAATAATATATACCGTCTTGTATATATTCATTTCATGACATCCCCCCTTTGAGATCATGCTGAAGACAAAATGGATGAGGCATTATCTCACAAACAATTATTTATTTTCTAATTATTTTTCATAATTATTTAATTCCAACTTTCGAGTACGCCCCTGTCTTCCGATAGGTCGTAGGTACCCCGTCAACTGTGTTCCTCTATTCAAGTCATCAATAATTATACACCCCAATGCATCCACTTGAGATATACTCGTTCAATATTATTGCCCTAACATAACATAATATTTTAATATTCTGTTATATTTTATTATTTCGGGTGTCGTTATTATTTTATGTCATCACATCTATAGAACATAAAATAATAATAACAAGTTTGTGCCAATACTTAAATATCCAAGTTGCATTTTGTTAAAATTCGTTTTCATGTAATCATATTCACACATCATTATAATTATTCATAGTCGTGTGGTTCTTTATAGTCCATATACGCATTCTTCAGGGTGATCCAATTTGCTGGTAACACCAATCCTGTACTACTCGCCAGATGTCTCATATCCATGATTCCTTTGCCGATGCAACCAGTAGCCCTGCAGCACAAAAATAGACATGCAAATCGTCCTCTCCGTACCGACACAAATTCAAGACATTCAAAAACGGCGGCAAACCTCATCGCTGTATCCAAGATGCTAAATGTCTTAATTTCCTAGAGCACCCGTCCTCCCACAGGACACACGAAGACTCACGGAAAAAGTGGGAGACCAACTCTCCACCGGCAACCCATCCTAAATAACCATTCATCTCTCAGCACCATCACGCTGCGTCTCAGATGGGGTAGGCAGAGAGAAACGATTGACAAATCCCTCCATCCTGGCCTACATCCTTCGTTTCCACCACTGTCATACAATTTCTCACAGAATGCAACCCGTTTTCCCCTAGTCAACACGCAGCCGTCCATAAGAATTTGATCCACGTGATCAAGCCACATAATTCTACAAGTAGTGCAACATCCTCCAGCTAACCAACAAAATTCGTGATAATATGTTGACAATGTGCCTAAATAATATCAAACGCGAACAGCTAACCCAAAATACCTATAATTACGTAAAATAAATCACCCATAATAATACCACAAATAATCAAGAGAAAGATAACGTACTATGTTCTTGAACATCCAGGGGTAAGTGGTGGGAACCCCTCCCTCAATGTGTTTACGCACATTCAAGCATATAAGATACATAACACAATATTTAAACGAGTTGCATTGACAATATCTACATAATACATCCCAATATGTTATTCTATAATAGGTATATAGAATTTCCCTTGTATCCAATATAACAGTCACCTAATGTATATACCTACATATTAGGTATATATATATGAATCGTCCTCATTCATTTCAAAAGTCCTGAAAAAAAAACACTTATCTATTTCAAACTATATCACACACACAACTAAATATAATATATTTACACACAATTATAACCACAAAGGTACATATCATAACATTCGTTCCACTTGTAAAATAATATTAATAACTAAGCACTTTTCACTCTTAAAGTCTTAACACTATTGAATAATATTATTATAATATTTGACACCACAATTTTAAAATTATAACACATTAAATAATATTCCATTAGTGACATCGATAGATTCACAATCGATTCTCAAACTGTTACATCATAGCGTTGTACTTTCTTATCAAATTACTTCTCTTCAGCGATTTATGTTATTGTACACCACTCTCTTTTGGGTTAACAGAGAGGATCCAATGCTACATAATCTCATCACATCACCCTTCTGGCCTCCAATAAAACTACTATCATCGCTGTCCAAACTTTTCACCAAGTTTCGTGCAAGTAAATCATGTTGGTATCCTACCAACAGATATTCAACATCAAATATTTCCTATATAACCTCGTATACTTTATGTTTCAGATCTCCTTGTTCCATTCAGACAATATCATCAAATCAGTCCAAAAGTTTAACAACCACTGATTTTATACATCCCGTTAGGTACTATAATATCCCGTATACCTATCTGCTTGCATCTTTATTTTTTTGTCATTCCAGTAATAATATTATTTCCACTCTCGTTCTTGGTTTTAAATATTATAACGTATTAATCAATATCTTAGCATTTATAGGTTGTACATCTTATTTCTCTATTTGGAAGACATGATGTGTTATATCAGCGAACACCAGTCTTTTTTTCTTCTTAGAATATTTTCATGAATTCGTTTCTTCTTCCAGTCCTCCATTTTAAAATGATAGATACCACCTTTCAGGGCACTCAAAGAGCTCCAACGTTATCCAATGTGAAGCCCTTGGTTTTGCCCCCCCCGGGCTTAAAAGAGTGTAGGTTGTCCCCTCCCCCCCTTAGCCTGTAAGAACGAATATCCACTATTTCTTCCAGCTAACCGTTTAACATATAACTGTAAAAATAATCACCTAAATCGTGATTTTATCAAAACCTCATCATTCGATTTATTGCCTATATACTTATCCGCTTCATTCATACATTGTATTATGTATGTTATCAGATACTCATAAAATCTGGTCTAATATTATTTCCAACTCAATAATATATTCACCATTCTTACCCCGATAATAAATTTATTTCACACCCCAAATAATTAACTTGACAGAATTCTAAAAGTTTAAAAACAAACACTTAACTTACAAATACTGTAAAATGTTAAGACCATATTCCTCAAGAAATAATAATACCTATAATATCAGTCCCTAACAAACATGTACTTGATACATATAACTAACATCAAACTATATACCTACCTATTATTTATCCATCTTACCCAAATACTATAATATCTAAGAATCCTAAAAACTCTAGTCATACACCTATATACATAAAATACACTTCGCATACATAATACCCATGTTTACAAGTCTACTTGGGAATATAATATTCCACTTTTCTAACACCCAATCTTCTTATGAAAGTACATATTTTTGGTACCTACCTATATACATTATTGAATAAAATAAAGAACTATTCAGGATTTCAACATATATATACCTATCCAATTTTATACCTGAATCACAAGCGCTCTTTATTAGACTATTCATAAGGACATAATTCCGAACGAACTCTTAAGGGTTCACTATTCTTATGCATAATGTAAGATATATACCTATAGATAGCCAAACACAAATATAATATCATGTTGCCTAATTCGACTAACACTATAATCCATGGATCACCAACCCGCGGTTCTCGAAGTAAAAAATCAACAACCAATTTCCTCGCTACATCTACCAAGAATAAATTTTATTCCTCCCCTCAAAAACCAAACACATTCCTCTGTCCATAACCCAGTTCTACTCCTCAAAACCCATTTATACTTTCCCCCCCTCCAATATTCATGATTTTAGTTATTTATCACCGCAAACCCAAAACCCACTTCTACTCCGTAAAACCCAGTTTATGTCTGCAATGACAGACATAATATTCTGGTCCAAGGCACCATTTGTGATGATCCTACCTATTTCAAACCATTCTAAGCTCCGAATTTGCAACATCCTAGCTTCTAACTATACCTACTGTAATAAATGATTCCCAAAATAGAATTTACATCCCTATCCGACTAGCTAAGAATTGTATGAATTTTCGCATTGTTGCAAATATACGTACGAAATATCGCATTCCTAATTAAATTAATTAACGAATTTTGGCCTTTCGAGATCGTCTAGATTTATCTATTAACTATTTTCATAGATTCGGACCCAATACGTTGTGTTTTGACGATAATTTTACCTACGTGGTGTATTTTTTTTTAAACGCAAAATAAGTCACCTGAAATATACATTTCAATAATCAAAAGAAACAACAAAATCAATAAAACAATTTCAACATGAATTTTTGATACATATTAACTCTGAGGTCAACTTTGACGTCAGATCACTTACCTTGAGATTCTGTAAAATAACATAATAAAAAGAGTGCATAATAAAACATAACGAAATATAACATAACAATCATCATAACATAAAATTCAAATAATATTATTCTATATCATTACGAGAATGTTGTATGGTAACTGGTTGCCGATCTATGTCCCTACATAAGATAACCATTTCATAGTACCTATAACCAATGTATGTACATATGTTCTAAAACATACCTACTAATTCGTTGCGTCGTAAAGGACAGTGGCGCACCCCAAAACATTACCTTATTACTTTTGAATATTAATTAAATTTCAACACAATTGCTATGACATCATTTTCAGAGACTAACTACCATGTTAGTGCATGAAAAGCATGCTGTGTCCATGCTGAAGGAGCGCCGCCTCCGCTCCCTCACGTCTCAAACTGTCCCATGCCGCATTTTGAGCCCGAGTGCACTAATCTACATCCCGAATATATAAAATAATATATAATATGTATACTCATTTGAACATGCAGCTATATATATAAGAATAATTATAAATATATGTTAAGAAGCTTTGTCTTGGACCCTGGCGGGAAACGGGGCAAGACCAGTATTGACCCTTGTCTCGAAAGCTGAATCGAAGAGATAGGAGCAGGGCTTGCTAACGGTACACCTACATTTCGAAGCAGGATTAGGACTGGAATTGTTAGTATATAGTATATGTTTCTACAAAGTACATAATACGTCTCGTGCATAATTGTATAATAATAATGATAAATATGTGGTTACGAATAGATCAAACCCACACTATAGACACAAGGTAGCTAGTCTAGTGTCGATAGGCAGAAGGGATCCATATCCATAAGGTAATCTCGACAAGATTTAGCTATAAAAGACTACATATTTATGGTGAGGTGAATTTAGGTATCATGTAAGTCAAATAAAAATATATTAAGACCAATAAATACATAAATATTACTTATGATTAGTGTCATGCAAAATATCAAATTTGTTCCTTCCATGATATCGCAGCAATTACAGCATGTTGAACAAGTAGAAAAATCCAGTAAGTTCGTAGAATACAAATGACATTCGACGATAAAATATGTAATTAAATTAATAATCAAATAATATCCTTCTCAACATATAACTCCTCTTCAAACTGTATACTCCATCGTTATGGTAAAGTAAATTAAATAAAAGTATAATATTGGGTAGAGCGGTGCGCCACTGTTATTAGTCTAGTTCTAGATGTGTCGGACCGCGCTATATAAAATCAGCCACAGGTACATACATACATACAATAATACTGAAAATAAATGTACATATAACACATAATTCCTTCGTTTTCAAAATCCGTAAAATAATAAATCCTTGAGTACAAATATTGCCTTGTAGACAACAGACATTCT
The DNA here is from genome assembly GCA_947579605.1 of Athripsodes cinereus. Taxonomy (NCBI): domain Eukaryota; kingdom Metazoa; phylum Arthropoda; class Insecta; order Trichoptera; family Leptoceridae; genus Athripsodes; species Athripsodes cinereus. The sequence continues at coordinate 3,941,967 of OX388321.1, forward strand.
GAGAGTATCCTAACACCTAGATATAAATAATAAATTAATAATATTAAAAGAAAATCTTATCTTAGACAGCTGGCAGCATCACGGATTTTAAATGCTAATTAAAAGTAATTTAGGATGATCTTTATATATTCCCAATTGTGGAAATATCACTAAAAAATAATGTACTAACTACTACGAAGGTGGGTAAATAAATATTAAAATATATCGAATTCAAACACTGAGATTAATATGATTGAGTCCCACCTCTCCCAGGCTCAAAACTAAACTGCCCAGAGTAATAAGTACTCTTTCTTCAGACCCTGAAAATGTCGACCCAAAGCAACAAAAAAAAAAACTACATCCATCTCTTCCTGACACACACCGAAATATCCCTGTATCTGTCCCCTACATAGATAGTTGTGTTCAACAACCACTTGAGATTGCCTCATTCCCAAATTAATTACCTACTACAAATATACGATCTAGGTATATAAAAATAATATATACCGTCTTGTATATATTCATTTCATGACACTATGTAAGTCATGAGCTGCATAAACAACTTACAAAGAATTCTAAATAATTTACTCTTGAAACATATTTTTTGATATTCTGAAACACAACTCCTGAAACATTTCTTTTGATATTCTATGATTTACTACAAATTCCCCACCACTCATGCTAGACACATTTTGCGAATATCTTGCTATTCTACGCAAATTCTTTCGCTGACGAATATTAACTTGATGCCGGTTTTCCAAATTTATAAAAAAATAATGCGAATCGAGCCATTTTTTAAAGTAATTTAATAAATTACTTCTTCTCGATTCCAAAAAAGTTACTTTCTTGCGATCGTGTATGTAATGACAGTTAGTCGATTTCAACACAATCCCACGAAATCGAGTTACTGTCAAAACGACGTCAAGAGTACCAATTTTCAAATTTTACACGATTTCACATCTTCTTCAAATCAACACTCGATTCCAATGCGATCCGGCGCTAGCGTCGAATTTCAAGAGTACCATTTTGAAATTTTACGATTTTGTGATTGGGATCGAGTATCCAGAGTAACACTGCAGGAGCAAGCTGAAGACTTCGCTCTTCCAACATAGTTTCCCGCGCCCTTGAGATGGATGCTCCATTAAACGGCGCCGAATAAATCATCCAATATAATAATAATAATAATAATTCATTTTACCACTAAAAGTCCTCTCTGTGCCATTGGCATATCTTATAACTGAACTGAAGATGTTAAATGTCTTAAACGTGATGTGTTACGATTATCTGCATCTAACAGGACACTCGAAAACCTACATAAAAGAGTGAGAGACCCGTCCTTTACCGGGGACTAATAGTTTTACGAATGCCTGCATTTTCCGTGGAGTTCCAGGTAAAGAATTGGTCTCCTACTCTTTTCTGGAAGTTTTCAAGTGTCCTGTAAGTCAGGTGTTCGTGAAACCTCACATATAAACACTTAACACCTACAATTCCACGATGAATCATGCCATCCATCTGCATGTCTTATCTTTTAATGGCGCGTAGAGGACAGGCGGCATGTTTATTACATGGAGATAGTCCGCTGGCTACCCCATTTGCGGGATATGCCGTAATGGTATAGTAGTAGCAAAAGGATACTCGAAAACTTACAGAAAAGATGGGTGGCCAATTCTTTTCCGGAGACCCTAAAAACGGTTAGATTTATCATTTTAGATATTTTTTACACTTTTAAATTCGATTATTATTAAAAAAAAAGAAAAAAATACTTCATTATAACAAAATGTCAAATGTAATATTTGTCATAAGGAAATGTCACTTGCTTGACAAGCTCATTTCAATATTAATTAATACAAAAGAATTTTTTAATTAATTTATTTATGTTAAAAAAGTAATATGTATAAACATGATAATACATATCAGATTGTATGTATGTATGTTGCATAATGTATCTATGTAAAATTACTGGCTTAGTGGGGGTTAGCTATTATAATTATAAGCTATTATTATTCTGTTAAGCTCATGATAAATAATATAAAAATGATATATACCGCGGTTTAGTGCAAGAAAAGTCTAACCCTCTCACGGTTTAATTTAATAAATGAAGATTTAAAATAAAATACCCTGTTTTCATCTTAAACTTATTTCGTGAGAGAGAGAATGGCGGAATTGGTGAACGTTGTTTTTGGACACTGAAAGTGATCACTTAAGCCAGCCTAGAGCCAATTCGTAAGCGTTGGGACGCCTTTATCACTTCATCCGATATGATTTTGCACAATGTTGCATTGTGAAGACATGGTTCTCCAGAAGATTTGTATGTTTGTATGTTTACATAAATTAATATGGAATTTTACAAAATAAATATCAACTCAATCAATAAACTATCCGTGGGGTCCGTGGTTCGATACCAGGTGCCGGCAAACTCCCCTTTCACGACACAAGCTTTCATTAGCTTACTGTGAAAGGTGGATAAGGTTGTACAGTATTTGGGTTTATAGCAAAACCCAGATATACCTATCTTTAAAAAAAATGTTATAGATATGAATTTTAACACAATGTTAAAAAGAACTATCGAATAAACTTTATAATAATTTGACCTTCTCTCTGCCTACTCCAATAAAAAAGGCAGTGTGATGTGCATTTGAATTATGAAAATCCAATAAACTCGAGCAGAGAAGAATAATAATTACTGTCTCTACAAAATAATGTTACACTAAACCACTCAAAAACTCATATTATTATCATCGTCATCATCATCCACTCAAAACTGAGCAACTCATCATGATCTAACTGGAACTGCGGAACTTTTATATTATTAATATTATTAGAGATGCACCGAATATTAGGCAACTATTCGGTATTCTGTCTATTCGGCAACATTTTTACTATTCGGCTGAATACCGAATATTTAGTCTATTATTAGGTATTCTGGCGAATATTTTAAATGTAAAACTGGAAGGAACTGTAGATTGTTGCTACTTCATTGTCAGCCACAGATAGGGTTGCCAGATGGTATCCAAAAGGAGGACATGTCCTCCTTTTTTATGTTTTGTCCTCCCGTCCTCCCTTACCTACTGAAAGTCCTCCTTTTTGCTACTATTGCTACTACATCGGGTTCTGCGAGTTTTATTTTTGTATAAACGCAAATGTGCGGAAAGAGTTTTTTCACTGCTTAATACTCAGTGGAGCAAAGAGAGGAATAGACAAGTGTGCAGTCAGTTAAATCTTTAATTCTTACTCAATACAACTTCTAAACATGACATGTGAAGATTTTTATAATTATTTGTTAAAAAAAACCAAGAACTTCTTTCCAAAATTGGCAGCTCAGCTAAATATGATTAAAATAAAGTAAAACAATATAAAAAAATCGTTTTATTTCTGGATGTCCTCCTTTTTTACAGAAAATCCTCCTTTTTAGACCCATCTGTCCTCCTTTATCAAATTATCATCTGGCAACCCTAGCCACAGATGCATAATTTTATTAATCCTCAAATATCTAATTACTTAATTAATTTAATTTGATATGGAGGTAAACAACATAACATTATTATTGTTATTATTAATGTTGGAATACAAATAATTCTAAAAAATGTACCGCGCTGCAAGTCTAGTAGGTATGTCTATGGAATTACACGAAGATACGCGGTCGGGAGTACCGCACGGTCTCACCATTGTTTTGCCGAATATTCGATTACTGTATTCGGCACAAATGATCTTGCATAATATTCGGTATTAGTTCAAATATACTATTCGTTGCATCTCGAATTATTATGTATTGTCTAATAATACCGCGCTACTCAGCTTTAAGCTCTGAGGGTTCTTGAACTACATAGAATACTCTACAAAGTTTTGAGTACTTTCTAGTATATGTATGTATAGTTGGCGATTCCTAGAACTTTGTTTGTGAAGCACTCATTCATTGCTTAGTTTGAAGGACTATTGGATACTCATTGGATATTATTATTTATCTGTTTATCGATATAACTCAATGTGGAGTCCTACTGCAAACCATTAGATGATCACGGCTTCCGACTACCGAGTCACTTATTTTATTTTGTGAATGTATTTGCTTCTCTCGGCTAGAGGGACATCGAGTGAAGTCCTCACATGGAGGTTATGGTGATTTTTTGGTCCCTCAGCCCCTCATGCTGCCCACTATCGCGTCTCCGGTGTGGACAAGATTTGTGTAGTGTAGAATTCGGATAAATGGAAGTCCCCAGACTTCTGCGCTATCCGGGTGGTTGTAAGGCCTCCTTCAATATCGATACAGCACGACATACTCGTAGGTACCTTTTCTTAATCACTCGCAAACGAGTGGATGGTCTTGAGAAGAATAGAATAAACATAGGTACCTCCCTGGTTGACTGGAAAAAATATGTTTGCGTTAAGCCTGCCTTCTAAAATTAATATTAAAAGTAATAATGGTGTTTCACTAAATACCATAAAAATGCTTATGGTCTCTTTCCTACTTATACTTAAGTAGGTATTGCATATCTTATTTATACAGTATCTGATAAAGCCATTAAAGGACCCCTTAAATAATGAAATCAATCAACGTACTTGAAGCATTGCAAAACCAATGTGTTCGATAGCAAAATTTGTCTGATCAATTTTTCAACTGAATCTCTATTCTATTTTTTTTTTTTTTTTTTTATTTAATAAAAATGTTACAAAAAATACATACGAGTATTACATACAAAAATAAAAACTTCACAAAAAACATTTACTCATCTGGCGAAGCCAATATAGCTTGTGTCCAGACGGTAATACATAATTATATACTTATATTTACAATATTTACAAATTAACACAGTAAGTACAAAAACCATAACAACTATACAAAATAAAAACAACAAAAAAAACAATACAACAATTTTAAATCCTCTAACAAATCATGATAGGTCATCTATACAATATAGGTTGATGGAATCAGATAGAAAACTATTCTTCCTACTTATATTACCATAGTATATCCCAGTGGGGTAGTTACTGCATGTGACAAACATACAAGATATCTTCATAGTGCCATAAAAATTAGACATAGAATACTTGAAGATAAATAATAAATACCTGAATACTTCCAAAGTCTTACACATAACACTCAAAAGTATTAGACAATAAAAACGTTTGTACTTAAAGTACCTACTAAAAAGGTTAATCTTTAGAATAGCAGTAAAAATAAATAAATAAATACCAATTAAATCGTATTATTTTAAGAATTTAATGATTCCTACTATTGTCGAAAAAAAGATCGATGCATCGATCGATGATATTATTAAAAAAAAAGAAAAAAATACTTCATTATAACAAAATGTCAAATGTAATATTTGTCATAAGGAAATGTCACTTGCTTGACAAGCTCATTTCAATATTAATTAATACAAAAGAATTTTTTAATTAATTTATTTATGTTAAAAAAGTAATATGTATAAACATGATAATACATATCAGATTGTATGTATGTATGTTGCATAATGTATCTATGTAAAATTACTGGCTTAGTGGGGGTTAGCTATTATAATTATAAGCTATTATTATTCTGTTAAGCTCATGATAAATAATATAAAAATGATATATACCGCGGTTTAGTGCAAGAAAAGTCTAACCCTCTCACGGTTTAATTTAATAAATGAAGATTTAAAATAAAATACCCTGTTTTCATCTTAAACTTATTTCGTGAGAGAGAGAATGGCGGAATTGGTGAACGTTGTTTTTGGACACTGAAAGTGATCACTTAAGCCAGCCTAGAGCCAATTCGTAAGCGTTGGGACGCCTTTATCACTTCATCCGATATGATTTTGCACAATGTTGCATTGTGAAGACATGGTTCTCCAGAAGATTTGTATGTTTGTATGTTTACATAAATTAATATGGAATTTTACAAAATAAATATCAACTCAATCAATAAACTATCCGTGGGGTCCGTGGTTCGATACCAGGTGCCGGCAAACTCCCCTTTCACGACACAAGCTTTCATTAGCTTACTGTGAAAGGTGGATAAGGTTGTACAGTATTTGGGTTTATAGCAAAACCCAGATATACCTATCTTTAAAAAAAATGTTATAGATATGAATTTTAACACAATGTTAAAAAGAACTATCGAATAAACTTTATAATAATTTGACCTTCTCTCTGCCTACTCCAATAAAAAAGGCAGTGTGATGTGCATTTGAATTATGAAAATCCAATAAACTCGAGCAGAGAAGAATAATAATTACTGTCTCTACAAAATAATGTTACACTAAACCACTCAAAAACTCATATTATTATCATCGTCATCATCATCCACTCAAAACTGAGCAACTCATCATGATCTAACTGGAACTGCGGAACTTTTATATTATTAATATTATTAGAGATGCACCGAATATTAGGCAACTATTCGGTATTCTGTCTATTCGGCAACATTTTTACTATTCGGCTGAATACCGAATATTTAGTCTATTATTAGGTATTCTGGCGAATATTTTAAATGTAAAACTGGAAGGAACTGTAGATTGTTGCTACTTCATTGTCAGCCACAGATAGGGTTGCCAGATGGTATCCAAAAGGAGGACATGTCCTCCTTTTTTATGTTTTGTCCTCCCGTCCTCCCTTACCTACTGAAAGTCCTCCTTTTTGCTACTATTGCTACTACATCGGGTTCTGCGAGTTTTATTTTTGTATAAACGCAAATGTGCGGAAAGAGTTTTTTCACTGCTTAATACTCAGTGGAGCAAAGAGAGGAATAGACAAGTGTGCAGTCAGTTAAATCTTTAATTCTTACTCAATACAACTTCTAAACATGACATGTGAAGATTTTTATAATTATTTGTTAAAAAAAACCAAGAACTTCTTTCCAAAATTGGCAGCTCAGCTAAATATGATTAAAATAAAGTAAAACAATATAAAAAAATCGTTTTATTTCTGGATGTCCTCCTTTTTTACAGAAAATCCTCCTTTTTAGACCCATCTGTCCTCCTTTATCAAATTATCATCTGGCAACCCTAGCCACAGATGCATAATTTTATTAATCCTCAAATATCTAATTACTTAATTAATTTAATTTGATATGGAGGTAAACAACATAACATTATTATTGTTATTATTAATGTTGGAATACAAATAATTCTAAAAAATGTACCGCGCTGCAAGTCTAGTAGGTATGTCTATGGAATTACACGAAGATACGCGGTCGGGAGTACCGCACGGTCTCACCATTGTTTTGCCGAATATTCGATTACTGTATTCGGCACAAATGATCTTGCATAATATTCGGTATTAGTTCAAATATACTATTCGTTGCATCTCGAATTATTATGTATTGTCTAATAATACCGCGCTACTCAGCTTTAAGCTCTGAGGGTTCTTGAACTACATAGAATACTCTACAAAGTTTTGAGTACTTTCTAGTATATGTATGTATAGTTGGCGATTCCTAGAACTTTGTTTGTGAAGCACTCATTCATTGCTTAGTTTGAAGGACTATTGGATACTCATTGGATATTATTATTTATCTGTTTATCGATATAACTCAATGTGGAGTCCTACTGCAAACCATTAGATGATCACGGCTTCCGACTACCGAGTCACTTATTTTATTTTGTGAATGTATTTGCTTCTCTCGGCTAGAGGGACATCGAGTGAAGTCCTCACATGGAGGTTATGGTGATTTTTTGGTCCCTCAACCCCTCATGCTGCCCACTATCGCGTCTCCGGTGTGGACAAGATTTGTGTAGTGTAGAATTCGGATAAATGGAAGTCCCCAGACTTCTGCGCTATCCGGGTGGTTGTAAGGCCTCCTTCAATATCGATACAGCACGACATACTCGTAGGTACCTTTTCTTAATCACTCGCAAACGAGTGGATGGTCTTGAGAAGAATAGAATAAACATAGGTACCTCCCTGGTTGACTGGAAAAAATATGTTTGCGTTAAGCCTGCCTTCTAAAATTAATATTAAAAGTAATAATGGTGTTTCACTAAATACCATAAAAATGCTTATGGTCTCTTTCCTACTTATACTTAAGTAGGTATTGCATATCTTATATACAGTATCTGATAAAGCCATTAAAGGACCCCTTAAATAATGAAAACAATCAACGTACTTGAAGCATTGCAAAACCAATGTGTTCGATAGCAAAATTTGTCTGATCGCATTATCAATTTTTCAACTGAATCTCTATTCTATTTTATTTTTTATTTAATAAAAATGTTGCATAAAATACATACGAGTATTACCTACATACAAAAATAAAAAGTTCACAAAAAAACATTTACTCATCTGGCGAAGCTAATATAGCTTGTGTCCAGACGGTAATACATAATTATATACTTATATTTACAATATTTACAAATTAACACAGTAAGTACAAAAACCATAACAACTATACAAAATAAAAACAAAAAAAAAAACTATACAACAATTTTAAATCCTCTAACAAATCATGATAGGTCATCTATACAATATAGGTTGATGGAATCAGATAGAAAACTATTTTTCCTACTTATATTACCGTAGTATATCCCAGTGGGGTAGTTACTGCATGTGACAAACATACAGGATATCTTCATAGTGCCATAAAAATTAGACATAGAATACTTGAAGATAAATAATAAATACCTGAATACTTCCAAAGTCTTACGCATAACACTCAAACGTATTAGACAATAAGAACGTTTGTACTTAAAGTACCTACTAAAATGTTAATCTTTAGAATAGCAGTAAAAATAAATAAATATATACCAATAAAATCGTATTGTTTTAAGAATTTAATGATTCCTACTATAGGCGAAAAAAAGATCGAAACAGTTTAAAACAAAAAACACGTTTAGGAACAAATGTTTAAATTTAGTGCTTAAATAAATTATCCACTGGGTCGGTGTTTAGGTAGTAGAATTCCACAATGAAATTAAAAACAAACGCTTTTTCTACTATATATTTAGTTTTTATTGAGAGACGAAAGACGTCTCAATATAATAGTCTATAGATAGACTGAAAATTCGAAGAAAAAATTAGTATTGCGACCAATTTAATTTCATATCAATCAGTTTTCAACGATCGTTGATTCAAAAACGTATAATTTTCACAGTTTGTTTATTTTATATACGTACATTAAATATCTTTTGTGTTTCAGACTTGGAGGGCATTCAGTTTTTCTTTTATTGTAACTGTCTTTTCAGGTATAAAGGATGTCCAACATTAAAGCATTAGTGGGTAATATACCATTACTATCTTAATGATATGAAGTGAAACAACATAATATTATTACTAATATTGATTTCGTAACATAATTTGACATTATTTGTACTGAGTTATCAGTCTAGTAAGTCTATTTGGGATGTGTATTATTTATTATTACTGAGAATAAGACAATTCTTACGAGGATCATTACAACTGAAGGCCAATGCAATCCCAGAATACAACTTAAAACAATAACCAGACTAACTACAATTTTCAATTTTCGTTGCAAATTCCGCATACGTCACATTTAAGACATCAATATCTCAATATAATTGTCAATGTGTACAGACACAGTAGGTTGTCAAATAAACACTCGAGAATTTGTTTCTAGTTGTGTATCGCTATTATAATCTCCTGCTGTACATACCTACCGTCTTTTTAAATTACTTATTAAAATACATGATCTGAGATTATAAAAATAATACTACATTATATAATCTTGATTAAAAAAACACTTTCCGTTTAAATAGGTTTTTTTTACCGTCGGTAAGTAATTTTGTTTTAAATACACAGTAAAATAAATTTTCTGATAAAAAAATCCTTCTGTACCGGCTTTAAGACTATTTTTTTATTAAAAAAAAGGTTATTAATATTATTATTATTATTGAGATAAAATTTATAATTAAAACCCTTTTAATAAAACTCCAATATAAATTTTGATAGGGGAAATATTATATTTTATAATAAGGATATCGTAAATACAGAAGGACCATGATTATTAAATTTATAAAAAAAATATATTGTGTGAGGGAAAATTTTGGTTTGAAAAGGAGTGAAGCAGGGTTGTGTCATGTCTCTGTGAATGTTCAATATTTTTTCAACAATTGCATGCGACGTTTGGTATAGGTGATCAGAAATCACGAAATTAATTAATACAAATAAGTTTTGCGTTATATTGCATCTTATTTAATTAAAAACATAAATAAATAAAAAATGTGTCAATCTAGTCGTTTCGTGGATCAAAACGTATATACCTAATTTTAATGTCTGAAAATTGATTATTTTATACTTATATTATTTTGTGTAGGCAAAGAGGGCGATGACTTTAACAAGCAACCACTATAAAATTAATACGTTACATCCTACTATACAATCACGGCATATCGCACAAGTGGGGAAGCCAGCTGATTAGATACATGCAATAAAGATGCGAGCTGTCCTCTCTGTGCCAACAAAAAATAAGATAATTAAAAACGTAAGTTTTTTTCTATTCAAATGATTTTTACCGAGAGAGACGTCTTTCTCAAATCAATATAGTAGTAGAAAAACACTTGTTCTGAATTTTATTATGGAATTCTACTACCTAAACACCGACACAGTGAAAAAAAATGAGATTTTAAGAATAGGTGGCCGACCTCATTGCTGAATTTGGGATGAATAACATCTGACTTTTACAAAATAATCGAAAACTTTGGAGGAATGGAAAAAAAATTCCAGTGATAAAGTGATTACATAAATATGTCCGGGTTACCGGAATATGCCGATGCTTAGATTTACGACTATCGTGGATTGATTGTGAATGTGGCATGTATTAATAAATAGATACCTATATAAAATATTTGTATTTAATCTGTATTTTTACGAATAGTTTGAGAAACATGAAAGATAGCGGGATTTAAAAAATCTTTTAGGGAATTTCAAATCAGAAATCGAAAACATTTTGATAATGTACAATAATTGTCATTTTTGATATTCATTAAAAAAAAAATCTAAAAAAAACTCAAATATACTTTGGAACGTAGAGTTGTCCTGGTGTAGAACTAGAATTCATGTAAGAGTGCCCCGCTCATAGATAAATGATTACTAACACATCCTTCACTAATGAATATGCTACACACGCCACACAATGCACCAGCCAATCACAGCGATGCAACTCGGTTACTTATACAATCACGTGTTCTGTTATACGGGTAATGTATACACATTACCCGTGACTGTGTGCGTAGCGGTGCTAGGGCACTTTTAAAAAAATACGAGTATTCTACGTCACGTAAGTCGCAAAAAAACAGTACATTTAGTTATAAACTAACGGACTGGACATCAATGACGAAGATAAGAAGTGCAGAAAGATGGTTGAGGAATTGGAACACTGATGAGAAGAGAATAGTGTAGTCCATGTGGAACATGTTGACGGAGGATCGAAATAAGTGGCATGCAGTTGAAAAGGCTATTATCCAGCAGTGAATGGAAAATGGTTGAAGAGTTAAAAGACAGTTTTAGGGAAATGAACAATAACATTTTTATGGTTGAAATATTATAGTATCCAAGTATTTTTTTTATTTTTTCAGTTAGATTAGACTTAAACCTAATATATCTATACGCCCTTAGTGTGACCCTTATCTTGAGATAGTCTTTATTTTTCTTTTACATCTGATAAATTTCAGTGTTTTAGAACTATTATACGCCAAAGTAAATCTACTGTTGAGTAAGAGAAATCGACGTGCGTGCATGAAAAATTGCACGACTCTAGAAGAAATTTTGTTTTTTTTTTTCATTATTATGTTTGTAAAGGCTGTTTCAGCCGTTATTTGTATGAATAAAAAAATTATATATTTTAATGGTTGCTTATCACTGATGTAGGAATAATTCTAATATAATATATTTTTTATCAGGAATACTCTATTGACAGGTACTACTATATAGTATAGAATTACAGTGTTCTGTATAGCAATAGTGTACCTACATAGTATTATAAGGAGAGGGATTTATAAATTTAATCACGTACTTAAAAGGGACGGACGGCGTCGTTTTTACCTTGTCAAACCACCAGCCATAGTCTAAATACCTGTACCGGATTATTCGACTCCCCTTCTATATCTATCTGATTCACAAACCCTTTAATTTTCTCCTGGAGAACATCAGGAAATCATTGTGTTTCATAATAATAATAATGATGCTATTATTACTGACAATAAAACTATTACTTACAAGGATCATTACAGCTTTCGGCCAATGCGATCCCAGAGAAAATTATTATTATAGATATAAATATATTTGTTCTTAACTAGGGTCTTCAATACATTAAAATAAATACAATAACAATGTTAAATAAAATAGAGTAAAATGAAAATAATGCAAGGTAAAATAAAATGAAATTGAATAAAATAAAATAAGATAATAATATAAAATATGGAGTGGCCAGAGGTCCTAGAAGCAGCGGTGGACAGGGATCTCTGGAGGAGGTACCTAGGCGCAATGGACCCCCGACCCAACTAGGACAAGGGGAAGAAGATGTATGTATGTCTATAAAATAATGCTTCTACAAGCAATAAAAGACCTTTCAACAATAGTTTCTAAAAGCTTATAATATCCTGCATGGAGAAGATGAAGGCTGGTGAATAAGTAAGCAAGTAATTAAAGAGTCATGCAGTGAATAAGCAAGCAGGTAATTAAACAATCGTTTTCTATGAAAAAGGGTGTAGGCACATTTTGATGAAATGAATGATAGAAAAATCAGATTACGAAAAAAAATTAAAATAATAATAAGCAATCAATCATTTTTATGCATTTATTATTATATTCAATGATTCTCCTTAATTCAAAACGTGCCCGTCCTCAATACACGAAACCTTTTAAATACTTAAATGTCAGAAAAAATAGAAAATATGTATTGTATAGTAGTAAATCGAATAAATAGCAACACTGCTGGGCGTGGCCGAAATCGTTGAATAATAATAATTATCCATTATCTTTTGATAATAGTTATACATGTAGTTATTTCGTTTCTACGAAAAACAATAATGCATCAAAATTCATTATACTGTAAAAGGTATTGCTATATTGTGTTCGTATTCATGCATCGTGTTAGTCTTAAGGGACCTTTAGTTATGTGGTGTTCACATTTGGCGAATATCGTCAGGAAACCAAAATACCTTTTTTTTTATGTTTTTGGCATTCACTATGTGATAATTACGCGACATGATTAGAAAATGAGTTTAATTCACAATGTATTTAAATTATCACTTGATATTTATATGTAGATCTGCGACCGGTTTCGATACGCTAGTACCATTCACGAGCAGAATATAAACTGAATGGTACTAGCGTATCGAAACCGGTCGCAGATCTACATATAAATATCAAGTGATAATTTAAATACATAGTGAATTAAACTCATTTTCTAATCAAACCAAAATACCGTCAGCCATTTGAACCGTGTGAACAAATTGACAGCTAGTTTGAAACGAAAAAAAAACAAATAAAGATGATATCGTCTCAGTTGACAACTTTTTTCTGTGGTGGAACGATGCGCGCATGCGTAGATGTGCGCAGCGTCCGTATCTATGGTAAAAAAACTTTATAACCTATAAACTTAATAATGTGCCGCTTCGTTTCAGTTGTTATCTTGGTTGATAGTTTGTGGCATTTGTTTCCTTAATTTAATTTAACTTAATTTAATAATAAACACTTCGCGATCTCCATCTCAACGTCTGCCATTTTGAAAACAACGTCAAAATCAAAGCACATCTGACAGATCGAATCTATACCGGTGGTCTGTGTGAACACGTTTGACGATCAATGGACAACCGACGGATTTTGTTTTTCATGCAAGCGAAATTTGCCTAACGATATTCGCCTCGTATGAACACCACATTAGTCTTAAGGGACCTTTAGTTAGTTAAAAGTTGAAGATAATCTGTATTCATTGTACATATGTATATCTGCCCATGGGCGAATGTGTAATAATAATTCGAAATGAAATACTCACTATTATAGTGATTTAAGAGGCACACAAAATTATTATTGAGGAGCAATGAAGTCGTAAACAATAGTTCACATATTAAATTTATCAGGTATTTATTTAATTCACAATAAATGAAATCGTTGTCCGATAAAAATCGTGTTACGCAGAAAATGAAGGGTATGTATCTCTCTTCTTCTCTTGGTTAATTTAGTAGGGGAAAAAATAGAAAATAAATTATTTACTCTCTTATTTCTTTCCTATAAAATCAAGGAGAAGAAAAGAGAGACAGAACCATTCGTTCCTTGCGTTCGCTGAGCAGTCCAAACAAGCCTAATTACCAGTAAATTGAACCGTTTGAATTTAGAACTTATCAGATAATTTTAATTGGAGAACCATATTTACTTTGCCGGCTTTGCTTTGCTCCGTAGAACATCAGAAAAATTGGTCTCCCACTTTTTTATCGTAAGTTTTCGAGGATCCTGTAAAAGGTAAGAATTCGAAAAAATAAAGGTATTTTACATCTTTAATTCAGCGATGAGGTTTTCTACCCATCTTGAATATCTTGATTTTTTATTTTTGATTGCACAAAGAAGACGGCTTGCACGTTTATTACATGCATACTGCGCCCTTGAAGAGAATTTATTCCACAAAGCGGCGCACTGTAAATTGTCTACGTAGTTATTATTATTAAAATTATATTGTCCTCTAGCAACCCCATTTGTGGGATATGCCGTGATGGAAAAGTAGTGGTAAAATTAAAAAATTAAACCAGGAGACATACCGAAAACCAAAATAACAGCTTCATAATAATATTGTTATTTTAATATGTTAAATTTTCATCGATGTTCCCCATTTATAAATAACGAGAAACCCGATTCGGTAGAGATGTACCGGCATTGGCTGGCAACATAATCCTGATGAATCGCAGCCGGCGCGGCGCGGCGCGGCGCGTTCACTGTTTCGTTAAGTGATGGAAAATCATAATTATTATTAACACCCGTGAAATCTTACAAAGAACAGATGGTATTTGGGTTCTAAACCTGCTGCTTCCATACAAAAGTATTATAATACATACAATATATACCTATAGCTATAATTATCACTGTGAATAATTATTCACTGATATTCATCAACCAAGAAACTTTAAGGGTACCAATATTATTGATAAAAATCTTAAAATTTTTTAAACTAACTACATATTTTTATATTTTTTTATTTAATGGTAGGTACCCAATAGATGAAAGACATGTAAATACAAAATATACCTATAAGCAATGATAACATTCCAACGGTGACAGGAAAATTATTCGAATCACAATCATTTGAATTGACAATTCTTCGAAAAAACATTTGTACGAATTCACTTTTTTCGAATGGCAATTATTCGAATCCACAATTATCAGAAAACACAATTGTTCGAATTTTTATACGTTATATTGGTAACAACAATTATCCGAAACACAAGTCTTCGAATTTTTATTATCAAGACAGATAATATTGCTCCTATATTCAGCGAAAAGTGACTCGCTTAGCGAAGAAATATTATATAATACGACTCAGTTAGCAATCGATTTATTTAAATAGTGTCAAACGTTTGGAAAAATAATTTAAATATATTTATAATAGGTATTGCCTCATTTTCTTAAGAAACCAAAATAACATTTGTTCTTTATGAACTCGTCCACAGTTGGATGAGGTATGGCTGGGGTTTTATATGAAACGTAATATAATCGTGTCAATATGATCTGCTTCTGAACATCAAAATAAAATGAATTTAGATTAATATAAAATGTTTTGAAGAATGTGGTTTTCTAACAAATTTTAGTCGAACAATTCACTTTCCATTAATGGTAATTCGAATAATTGATAGTCGAACAAATTTTATTCGAAGATTTGCTAAATCGAATAATAATTTTTCGAACAATTGTAAATTCGAACAATTGTATTTCGAAGAATTTTCATGTAATCTAGTATAGATGGAATAATAAATGTACTTATATAATGAGTTACAATCCATTGGATTGGTCTGCAACGAGTTTGGATTTTCTTCTCCATTCCTCCCTATTTTCAGCCAGTCTCTTCAGCTTTACGTATGAGCCACAGTTCATGTCCCTCTTGAGTTGGTCCATACGTCCAAGTGTCTCTTGGTCGGCCTCTACTATTTGTTCCTTCGGTCCTACCCTCTGCGATGGCGATGAGCAGTCCTGGGTGCCTGATGTTGTGGCCAATCCAGCTAGCTCGCTTTGGCTGATTCTTTTGAGGAGTTGCCTTTTTCCGCCTACCCTGGTTAACACTTCTTCGTTTTCGACATGTTCCGACCAGTGAATCTTCAGCATGCGTCTTTAGCACCACATCTCAAAGGCCGCCAACCGTCTGCTTTCACTTTTGCTGATGGCCCACGTCTCGCAACGATATAGCAAAATGCTCCTTACTTGTTATTTAATTCAAAACTTATTTCTATGAACAAAATATAAAGTACATAACATTATTGACAACAATACCGTATTTCTTATTATGAGAATTCTATAGAAATATGTAATATACATTTCACAAGAACCCATTGAAGTTTTCATTTGAAGTTTGAATATTACTTAAAAATGCGGTTTATATGAAAGTTCCACTTTATATATGTGGTATATTACTATATTATTTACTTACTCATGTAGATATGTATAATCATGCTCTTACTTAGTAATAGCAAAATGGTAGTTGTAAGCAATGAACTTTAATATAGACTGAAAATTCAAAGAAAAATTGGTAATGCGACCAATCGAATTGTGCGACCAATATTATTATTACATAATATCAACCAGTCTTAAACGAACGTTGGTTCAAAAAGATATATACGTTCATATCTCCCTCGAACCTCTCATTATAGATGCATTTATAAAAGTAGGCTATGTTAGTGTTGATTCAGAATATATTGATGATATTTTATATTAGAAGTACACTCCTTTATAACAATCACTACAGATTGTATATATGTAGTACTATGTTAATAAAAAAAAATAAAAAAAAAAATAATAATCTTTGTTGTGGAATAAACAATATAACACAAATGGCGGGTTTATTGCCTTTAGGCAATTTCTACCAACCAACCAAAAGTGAGAGAGATACAAGACACAATTAAAATTGATGTACACATCCAAGTACACAAAAGAAAAAAAAGACGTAATAAAAAACAAGTAAAATATATATAGGTACATACAACCAAAGAAGGCATAAGCACCAAAAACAAAAAGAATAATAATATAATAATATAGGAACATAATATCTTTTGCGTCGCAGACTTGAAGAACATTCATTGTTATTTTTTTATTGTAAAGGTCCTTTCACGTCCTACACTAACATTCGTAAAAAAGAAACCATTACCGTCTAATAATAATTGTTATGGAGTGAAACATACATGCATACCATCACGCAGCTTCTCACGTGGGGTAGGCAGAAAGTATCAAGTGCTACTTCCTTCTATTCTTGCACACACCTTTCTCTACCGTCACTGTCATATAATAATTACTCATGCATGCTCTCCCGTTCAATGTGCTGAATACGTGGCCACGTCTCCGAGGATCATTCCTCACAGCCAAATATTCATTCTGTCCTCATTAATTCTTTCCACGTGCCCAAACCATCATAACTTTCTTATATTCATCTTTGTTATTACACCAACTTCCATTCCACATTCCTCTCGTACAGCACCGTTGCGCACACATACCTACTCTCAGACAACAATCACACATCCTTCTCAATGATCTCATTTCTACTGCATTTATGATTTTATCATCCTTCTTTAACCATGTCCACGTCTCACTTATATACGTGTCGGCTCTAAAATAGCAGGGTGAACCAGCCTTTAAGCTGTGGTAGATACACTATTACTATTATTGATAATTTTGGAACTTAATTTTTCAACAAATTTGTACTGCTCTACCATTTTACTTAGTCTATGTATCAAATGGTAGTTTGAAATCACTTTGAAACTCGTGTTAAAATTATAAGCCGTGCATACCATGAAATACTTACTATGTCTTCTTTAATAATTAGAGATGTTCTCAAATAAATGTCACTGTTTTTTTATTAAGTAGCAAGAAAGATTAATAATAATAATATGTGGCGCCGTTTAATGATCCATGACTATCTCAAGGGCGCCGTGACTTCTCCCGAACAGTAGCGTATTCAACTTGGTTCTAAATGTGGTTGTGGACTGACTCTCCCTCAGATCTGTGGGCAGTCTGTTCCAGACAGATGGCGCCGCGGCTCTGAAGCTCCTTTCTGCAAATTTGGAGGTGTTCGCCATATTGGGTTTCACGAGTTTGTTGACAGCAGAAGAGGCCGAGCGCAGCGGTCGTCTCGGAGTTTCGTCAACGGAACAGAGTTCGATTAGAAATGTGGGTGCTGTGCCGCATAAGGCCTTGTGGACAGTGAGACACATTTTAAACTCCACTCTCTCTGGGACCCTCAGCCAGGATCTTTTAGTAGTGGAGTGATGTGGCAACGCTTGTTCTCTCTGTATATAGTCCTAGCGGCAGCATTAAAAGTCATCTGGAGGCGTTTGAGAAGAGTCTGGGGCAGTCCATTAAATCGTCGATGGATCCACGAAACCTTACATGTGTCATTTTTTTTCAATCATAAGATATTGATACCAATTTATTCATCTCATCGAAACGCATCTACCGATGAAATAATCTATACGATGAGATATCCTCTGAAACAGCTGTTATTGAGAGAAATGAAATCTCTTACGTGCTGCTTTTTCTTGGATTATTGGTGAAAAACTAACGCATATTATTCTGTGAAATTTTCCGAATCATGCCTATAAATTCTAATTCTTAATTACTACGACACCTTCCACGTAACGAATCAGACACAAATAGAAAATGTCATGCAGCAAAGCAGTTTTTTTGGTCTCCTGTAAAATATTGATAAATTCACATAATTATGAGGTTTCATGAATACACTGCCAAAATGACCACCATGACCCCAACCAAGCGACAAGCTCCTCCACCGCGCCCTGTCCGCCGCCTGCCTAAACGCCTCACATACTGTGTACCTCCTGCAGCATCTCTTTTACATCATCCGACCATCTTGTTAGTATTCGGCCCCTGCTTCTTCTTCCTTCGACTCAATAATATTATACCATCACAGCAAATCCCACAAGTGGGGTGGCCAGTGGACTAGCTGTATATATTAAACAAATAGCTAGGTGATATATATCATCGCCAAATTCAAGATGTTAATAGTCTTATACGTGAGATTTTCAAGCACCTGCCTTTTACAGGACACTCGTAAACTTACAGAAAAGTGCGTGTGACCTATTCTTTCCGAAAGCTTCACGGAATAATTATTTGATAAATTTATTGACTATTGAATTATCCTGAACCAAGAATTCATTCACCTATCGTTTTTTTATAAATCTTATAGTACGCTGAAATGGTACTACATTGAAGGAGACCAACCGACCACCTGGATATAGCAGAAGTCTGGGGACTTCAATTTATCTGAATTCTACACTACACAAGCCTTGTCTACACCGGATACACCATAGTGGGTATGCTGAAGGACAGGCCGGCCAAAAAAAAACAATAATGCTACTGTTATTTTTAATAAAAGTTGAAGCCTACCTTAATCAAGATAGTATAGTATTATAGAGTCATGAAGCTTTCTTGGAACGCTGTCACATGGCGCAGTTGACGTAGTATTAATATTTTATGAAAACCGTCCCTATGAGAATATTGTAGTTCTGTGCAATATGCAACTCATTGTACCTAGAAATTATGGTCGAAGTAATTGTATTAAACTTCTATGGGAAACTTTAATCTAAAAACATGTAAATTTTCTAATAAAAATTACTAGGAACGTTATCCATCACATCTTCATTTCAGCGATGGGGTATTCTTTTATTCTTTATTCTTTCTACTAATGTTAGACAATCAAAAATAAGGACATTGTCAGATTGACAATGTCCTGAAAGCATTGGATTGCCCTTCTTAATGGTTTCGATTTTATTTTGAACAATGTTTTTGAATTGTGTAAACTTCGTTCGCCAATTGAGATAAACTGACTGATTTTAAAATATGTATGTTTTCGCATATCAAAACTACTACTTCCGTATTATCACAACATATCCTATAAGTGGGGTAGCCAGCAGACCAGCTGCAAGTACTAAGCATGCAAGCTCTCTGCCCATGCCAACAAAAAATAAAAACATTCAGTATAGATGGGAAACCTCAACGTCGTATTTAAGATGATGATGATGGTTCTGGATGATTTTGTTTTGACAGTCCCTAGACCGTCTCAAGAGCGCCAGTGAAGAGTGCAGTTTTCAATTTGCTTCTGAAGCTGGTGACAGTCAGATTGTCTCTCAATAGCACCAAGATGTACAATATCTTCATTTTTTCGAACACCTGCCTTATACAGGACACTCGAAAAATTTGGGAAAAGAGTGGGAGATGGAACGGCGTATAAAAACTCGTTAGATTTAAATCAATTTCCATAAAACGACATCATAAAAATATGGGGATAGGAATATTCCTGTTAGGCATACAAAAAAATACATTTTAAATAGATATAAATATACATTATATGACGATAATAAAATATAATATGTAGTTAATCGATCCGAAGAGCACGCACGTCCTCTTTAGGGGAGCTACGGGTCTTTAAGGTGCTCATAAAATTCTCCTAATG
Organism: Athripsodes cinereus; assembly: GCA_947579605.1. Lineage (NCBI taxonomy): Eukaryota > Metazoa > Arthropoda > Insecta > Trichoptera > Leptoceridae > Athripsodes > Athripsodes cinereus. The sequence goes on from OX388321.1 coordinate 3,962,533, forward strand.
ACTGATATTACGCCCTTAGGCTATATTGTATGAACGGGCCTCAGCTTCAAATACTTAATATTACCCATCTACAAATAAGTACCTATAAAATTTCTTGAGTCTTTTTCACATTGGAGATTTCACATGGAGGAGCCGTGGTTGCGTGGACAGGTCGCCGGCACCGAGTTTCTGATGAAACCTGCTGTGATTCCTGCGCCAATATGGAAAAAGTTAATAATAACTCTGATAAAGCAAACTATTGCCATATTAATACAGATTTGATATCTGTTAATCCAAACATCTATGATTTTTTTTATTTAATGAGTTGAATATCAACAAAAATACATGTTTCATTGAAAACTCCTCAAATCGTAAATTGTAATGAGATAGCTAGATCATGTGAAGGAGGCTGCAGGAAGAACAATGCGGGAGTTTCACAAGCAGGCAGAAGGTAGAAAACTCACAGCTATGATGGTCACATTGTGATCAAAATCCTGAGCAATGAAGAACCGATTTGAAAAAAATGTGAACGCTAGTTTTTCTTCTTATGGCCCGCTAGACTTCAATCTCGAGGGTCCGAAGCCATGTTTTTGCGTCATCTGTTACAGAATGGAAGCCTTGTATACCTCCAATGAATGAGAATATAGGACAGTGGTCAGTTATATGCTCCGTTGTATGGATTTCTCCACATGCACCTGTCGGGGAATCGGTAAAAAAGGGTACTAGAAAAATAAAAAATAAATAGCACTCACTACAGTTGGATACCAGTTAGAAATTTAATCTCATCAAATAAAAAAGCCCTTGTTACTCATAATTATCTTAAATAACAATGATAATAAGTAGTTATAACAACGATTCCTCATTCTTATAATTCTAGAAGAATCGTGACTGTCTTTATCTTAATCACTATTATATTGTTCTCTGTAATCTAATCAAAAGTTATTTTTCGTCTTTATTGTACAAATCGACGAAATATTATTCATTACAAAACAGTAGATTAATAATAATAGTTTACGATTAATCGCTTCTTGAATTTGTTTTTTTTTGTTAATTGTATTCTAATTTTCATTCACCGTAGAGTCCCCGGCCAAAAATAAGTCTCCGACTATTTTGTATATATTTTTAGTGTCCTGTAAAAGCAGGTGTTAGCAAAAACTGCTAAGTAAACATATATGTTGGTAAACATATAATTATGTTTTTAATGTATTTTAGTATCTTATTATTATTATTTTAGTATTTTAGAGCTTCCCCGGAGGACGCACAGAATAGAGCCGAGTGGCGGCGAAAGACAAAAATGGCAGACCCCACCATCATGTGGGATTAATAATTGCCCAGGGAGAGAGAGAAATGTATTTTAGTATCTTGGTTATTTCAAAAATTAATTGTTTTTTAGTACTGAAAATTGTGTTGTTTTGATACTAATTCATTTTGATTCGAGGGTTTCATTTTTCGATTTAAACATCTCTGACAAATTTAGGATCTCTGCTTGTCCACATATTGAATGGATAGATATATTCTGTAATCGACTGTTTGATCATGTGATTATTGTAAAAATAAAAAAAATAACAATTAAATCTCGCGTTTGAGACTGTTAGTTAACATGTTTGTAAATACAGTTGATAGAAGAGAGACCCACCCTAGATAGAGAGACCCTTATATCTCAGGAGTCGTTAACTCTAACTACTTATCAAAAAAATAACAATTAGATCTCGCGTTTGAGACTGTTAGTTAACATGTACATACAGTTGATAGAAGAGAGACCCACCCTAGATAGAGAGACCCTTATATCTCAGGAGTCGTTAACTCTAACTACTTATCAGCCCATTCAAACCTACAGTTCAGTGATAAGACATGACACCTGATGAATGTCTTATTAGGTTAGGATGGCATGCATGTCACTGCATGCATGCCTTTGAGTCACTAGGTCCCGGGTTCGATTCCCGGCCAGGGCAAAATGAAGAACGACCTTTTTCAGATTGTCCTGGGTCTGGGTGTTACATGTATATGTGTTGAGTGCATTGTATATATGTGTATCGTCGCGTTAGTACCCATAATACATGATTCACATCTTAGTTTGGGACTAGCTCGGTCTGTGTGAATTGTCTATACATGTTATGTTATGTATATTTACCAACTTGTGAAGAATGACGTGATGATAATACCTAATTAATGACATGTATATTGCTCCGGAAAATGATTTCATAATAAACGAAAACTAATAACACTGAATACTGAATCCAATTTCGGATATTTGAAGATCCATCGTCTTGAATACTAAAGTTTGATATATAAAAACTTTTGTAACACCTTCACTACATACTCATAGGCATAATAATTCATAACAAGACTGTTCATTTCCATGAAAAACCGCACCACTTGAAAAATAATGCTTACAGAGCTATCTCCTTCAAATACTTCTAGGGGCACTGCTCTAGGAAAATCTCATTTGGTACAACTTTGTATAGCCACCGGCGAAAATATATTTTTATTTGTATTTTGGTCAACGAGAGCACAGTCTAGTTCTTGTAAAATGTCTTTGCATACGCCATCTGGTTTCTAGTAATGACATTTAACAATATTTAATGTACATTATGCCATATACTAATATCGATATTAAAAAATAGGGTTGATGGTAGGAAGGTGAAAATTTAGGGCTGCATGTATTTTTTAATGCCTCACCATAAAAAATACAAATAAAAATTTTGTCCAAAAAATAAAATAAAAAATCGGGGTGGACCCCCCTTAATTTTCAGGGATATGAAAAATAGATGTTGGCTGATTCTTAGACCTACCCGATAAGCACACAAAATTTCATCTAAATCGGTCCAGCCGTTTCGGAGAAGTACGATAACAAACATCGTGGCACGAGAATTTTATATATTAGATATTATCTTATAGTTGGATGGTTCACTAAAGTGGCCGAGCCTACCCAGGCCCACCTCTCAGTAAAACTCTCAGACTCTCACCCATTCTCCAAAATTCGCGACAGTCCTTTTTTATGGCTGTCAGAACTCTTTATATAAAATATAATAACTTTATATGTTTAGCTTATAATAATATAACTCTTTGTTCTTTAAGAAAAGCAAAACCATGGGACGGAGAAACACGCAATAAAATTGATTCTGTTTTAGTCTCTGAACTATAAAGAATATTTAACAAACAAGATGAATTACGTCCACGAATTACATGGTGGACGCCGTTCATTAAAATTTACTCACATAATGGAAAACATTAGTGAATTTTCTCTTTTATTTCATGTGAAACAACTACACATTCGACAAAAGAATTTAACAACCTCTGCCTCCCTTCCTTCCATATCTCCTTGTTCCTCCTTCACTCCCTTTCACCCTTCTTCTTCTTTTCCTACCCTGAACTAAGATGATGACCGTTTTTATAGCGAGTAATAAAAACATAATGCAATAAAATGGCAGTTACTTGAAGAGCTCAGCAGATTTAGTTAAGAGGGAAAAAGGAGTTGGGGGACATTTGGAATGGAGGGACCAGAATAATATGTAATATCTATGTATGTATCTTAAAACATTGTTATGGTGTTGGCCATTGTTGGTATGTTTGAGAGTGTAGCTATTTTAATTCATTGCCAAATTATTATGGTGCTTTTTATTGTGTTTAACTTTCCCATTTTTTATGGTGCAGAGAGGACGTTTTTATGTCGTATCAGGAGGTAGATAAGTACCTACCTATAATGTTTCGGTAGGTAGTGGTAAGTATCTATACATACATACTACATACATAACATCACGCCGCTTCCCTTGCGGGGCAGGCAGAAAGGATCGAGCACCACTTCCTTCTATCCTTGCATACATCTTTCGCTTCCGTCACTGTTATACAATTCCTCATGCATGTTCTCCTGTTCAATGTACTCAACACGTGACCGTCCTGTAGGATTTGGTTTAGATGATCTTGCCATTTGATCCTCGGACGTCCACGCCTCCGTGTACCATTCCTCTCAGCCAAATATATAAGTATCTAAACCTACATATTTTTTAAAGATATATCTGGGTTTTTGCGACAAACCCAAATACAACCTTATACACCTTTCACAGTAAGCTAAAAGCTTATGTCGTGAAAGGGGAGTTTGCCGGCACCTGGGTTCGAACCGTTTTTTTTTTAATATACCTATATAATTTTATTTGTGTCATAGAATTTCTATGTGTTTGTATGTTTGTGTTATATTTTATTATTGTCTTGATTGTTTAGTGTTTACGTACAATGACAGCGAAATGTTTTTTTTTACTGTAATGCTGTTCATTGTTTCTTTTATACAATAAAATAAATAAAATAGGAGCATTTTGTATAATAAATAAATAAATATCTTTGTCAATGTGATCAAGTGACACACACGCGTGACACAATCAAAGATTTTAACACTCAAGAGCAAAGTAAAGACATCGCTCTTCCAACAGGGCACTCCGAGCCCTTGAGATAGATGCTCCATTAAACACCGTCGAAGAAATCATCCCTCATCATCATCATCACCATGATAATTAATCTCTTTTTTGACTTTTCAGGTCAAACAATCAACGTCACCCATTCTGATTGTATTTATTAGCACGAAGAGGACGGCCTAAATATTTAAATACTTTACCCTCACGCCATACCCCAAATTATCATTATTATTATTAAAACTACACCATATTCTACCGGAACCATTACAGCCTTCGGCCAATGCGATCCCAGAGAAAACAAATGGGATAGGCAGAGAGAATGTATCGTTATACAGTTAAATCTTATTATTATATGCAATAGTAGAGATACAAGGATAGGAGTAAGTATTTAGCGGTCTATACTTTCTGCCTAACCCCCAAGAAAAGTGGCGTGACTTGGTTTTTTTTTTAATTATTAGTTAATAATTTGATTATGATAACAATTTTATTTTTAAGGTATATTTTTGACTACAAAAAATAAACAAGTTTTTTCTTACTTTGCGTTATTTGATATCCATGTACAAGGTTGTATTTTCTTTGATGTAATAAAATAATACCTCAAAACTTATGAATAAATTGAAAAGAAAATATAAAAATAGGACAAGACGAAATATTAAATGTCCTCGCCTGAGGACGCCACGAAAATATTATGACAGTTTTAGATAAACAAAAGAAAATAACAACCACAGAGATTTATGTGTATAAACAAACTCCGTTTAGCCAAAACATGACTTCAAGGACGACGCCATTTTGCGTGTCTATTATCCGAAGCTACCAGAAAAAAGTGTACAGTATAAAGTTTCCTTCTGAAGCCCTCTTCATTCGCCTCCTCTCGCAGACCTAGAGGCAGCATCTGGAATCCGCAACACTGAGTGCAATCGATCTCCAAAGCATGCACGACTTATCGAATGTCCAGTTGCATTATAACTTTTGATTTAATTCCACATACTAATAACTATAGTAATACATGGTTCCTTTTATATATTAAATATATTGGCCACAACATCAGGCACCCAGGACTGCTCATCGCAATCGCAGAGGGCAGGACCGAAGGCACAAATGGCAGAGGCCGACCGAGAGACGCCTATATGGACCAACTGAAGAGGGACATGAGCTGTGGCTCATACATGGAGTTGAAGAGACTGGCTGAGAATAGGGAGGAGTGGAGAAGAAAGTCCAAACTCGTTGCAGACCAATCCAATGGATTGTAACTCATTATATATATATTTAATTACTGAAAAAAAAAACAAAATACCTATTTTCAATGCCACAAATAAATATTTCAAATTGTTTAACTATTGAACGGAACAAATACAACGTATGTCTTGAAAAGTTCGATTATTATATTATAGTACATTTCACTTTCTGTTGCGTTTTTAAATCATAATATAAATATAGCAAAATTACGAAAATGGCTTTTTGTCGAATATAATACATTTCTACTTTGTAGATGGCAGGTAGATGTTCGAAAAAATAATGACACTTTATACATCCTAAATTCAGCGACGAGGTTTGCCACCCATCCTGAATATTTTAATTTTGTTACCATGGAAAAGACAGATTGCATATTTATTACGTGCAACTGATCTGCTGGCTGCCCTACATGTGGGATATGCCCTGAGCCCGTAGACAATTTGTACTTGGCGATCGCCTACAAACGAATTTTCGTCAATAACTGCAACAATAACGCATAATTATACGGTACGTGTAGGTAGATTGTCGAAAAGTTCGCCAGTAGACGATCGCTAAGTACAAATTGTCTACGGGCTCTGATGTTATAAATAAATAGACCAATTAATATAGATCGTTATTGATATACTGTGATTCCCTCAACTGTTAATCATACATCATAATCGTTGGCTACCTTATTTTAAAGAGATATTTTGATAGTATCTATAGTATAGTTTGAAATATACTTAGCAATTTCTCACGATTCAGTTGAAATCAATGTTCACATGCATGCATCAAAAACGATTCGTAACAAAGTTTATTATTCATTGAACAACAAAATATGCAATAAGTGGAAAATGGATTATATGCAATTTAAACAAATTGAAAATATGCATAGTTTTATATAATATAATTAATAAACTTTTTATTGAAATATAAACACAATTACAATTTACATCTTACATGTAATTATACAATCAATTGACGAGCTTATTGTCACATGGCAACTTTTCCAGCAAACCAGTTGTAAAAAAAGTCCTCAATTTTACAAATTCCGTCTTTTTAATAGGTACTAATATAATACTTGTTTAATTTATCTAAGCACATTTAACAAAATGTCCAAATTTATTTAGTCTCGGACTATCGGCGAGGCGCTCATAAGGCGCCCTCAACCAAGTTGTATTGACAACTTTGTCTCTTTGATGTCTATAGATCGTATTAAAATTTTCAAGTTATACAGTTTACATTTTTTACTATCAACTATCTTACGGTGCAAAAAAAAATAGGCAAAAGATGCAAGTGCATATAATCTGATCTTTAATAGATAATAATAATATATTGAAAAAAATCCATTGGATTAAGTCAACCATTATTCTCCACCAAGTTGTCTTTGTCTCTTTGATTTCTACATATCGTGTTAAGATTTTCAAGTTTTAAAATTTAATTTTAATTATCTTACGGTGCAAATAAAAAGGCAAAATATGCAAGTGCATATAATCTGGTCTTTAATTATAATAATATATTGAAAAATTTAGAGAACATTATCGATTATGTTACCTTAAATATTGTTTTTATTTTTCTGTTGCACTTGTTTTGTTAATGTGAATTCTTTTTAACTCTGACCTTGATGTGTGATTTTATAAACTTTGACTTGTGTGTATGTGAATTGATTTTGTATAATAGTATGCTTTTGTACTCTGTTACATAATTTCAACATGTAAAAGGCCCACGCCGTATATAATTAAAATAAAAATAATAAAATAAAAATAAAATAAAAAATAAAAAATCCATTGGATTAAGTCAACCATTATTTTCCATCAGGTTGTCTTTGTCTCTTTGATTTCTATAGATCATGTTAAGATTTTCAGGTTATAAAATTTACTTTTAACTATCTTACGGTGCAAAAAATAGGCAAAATATGCAAGCGCATATAATCTGACATTTAACAATTTTAAATTATAACAAATCCATTGGATTAAGCCAACCATTATTCTCACGGATATGGCATGACCGCAGTATGACGAGTACCACAATTCACAATACATATAATAATATATGAGCATAATAATATCATAATATGTATCGATATGAAAACAGTTCTCCAGGGCTATAAAAATGCAATGCAATACATACAATAATCCTATTATTATTAAGAAAATATTTATATATAATATATTCGTATATACAGAGTATGAAATTTTAATCGACAAGCAAGGTTGCCAATAACCAGGAACGGGAATGAAATAAACTGCCGGACCGTATCGATGCAAAGAAAAAATCTTCATCCTCGTCAACATCACGTACTCTCCCTTGCGAGGTTGGCAGAAAGAATCATCCGCCACATACTCTTATCTTCGCATACACTTTCGTTTAATCACTGTCATACAATTTCCTATGCTTGTTCAATGTACTTGCCACGTCTTCGAGTACCATTTCTCTCAGCCGTACTGCGGAAAAAATCTAGTGACAAAAATTTGGTTGGTCAACAGTTATAGGGAAAATGGAATTCAAAATTTTCTAGTTCTGTAAGTTTAACATCATTATGAAATAATAACAATAACTAGTCATTTTTCAAATGAACCGTTTTGTGGGAAAACCACCGCAAGGCCCCATTCAAGTATCACAACAATTCCTGAACAATAGGGAATAATTCTCATGTAAGGTTTCAAAAAACTAACGTCACCTCATTTGGTAGTACCCTGAACGAGGAATGAAACCGCAACCCATGCTTTTCACGAGGCATACTTTGTCCAATTAAGCTACCAGGAGACACGCTAGAAGCCTCAAAAGATGATCCAATTCATAATATCACTAACAAAAACGATACACACGATAATTTTTCCGTTATTTTAAACCGGTTTAATTTGACAACCCTGCTACAAACCAATCATTGTTATTATTATTACGGTCACATTAATAAAGTTAACTGAAAATGCATTGTGACGAAAAATGCCATAAAAGTCATGCACTTATTTAGTTAAATGCTGTGAGAAAGTTATAATAGTCACGTTACTTATAAAAGTAATCACCATAGCGTTTCTGTAAACGATATCAAATAAATTGTCGCACAAACGTATACTGATAATCGACATAGGAATTCAATGATAATTGAGTTCGTTCAGATATTATTATAGAATTAATTTCCGAACTTGCCTGACAATTACGAAATATAAATAAAGTCATGGGTTTTTTTTAATAGTAGGTACTTACTTTACTTGGCTGCAACCCTGAGCTATTCTTGATCACAGATTTAAACAAAATTGCTATAGCAATGAGTGCGGTCACACTCTCTGAAAGGGTTGATATGAGAGAAGTATAAGATATATATGTAGAATTGGTGAACGTAGTCATGGTATAAAGCGCTTAAGCCAGTCTAAGCCGATTCGTTGGCGTCGTATTCATTTATTTGTCGTGTCGAAACCCAGAAAAAGCCAATCAAACTGATCTCCAGTAGGTACTGTGCAAAACGCACAGCACGTGGAGATGCGTCAAAAATATCCTCCATTGTGCATGTGACAGGGCACAATGGACACTCGAACAAGTAGTGTGGCATGGTCTGTGCTGCACCTCAGTTACACGTTCCAGATACCTATGTTAGCGTCGTAACACCTAGTTATCTCTTCTTTATCCTGCATTATTATGGGGTAAGCCGTGATGGTAGAGATAAATGATTGATTTATGAATGAAATTGTTGTTTATTTCAACCAAAATAATTTTATCTCAAGTACATAATGTCTATTCTTGCAATGTGGGAAATAAACAGGTAGGTACCTACATATTCCATTGTACCCATAGTAAGTTGTCATTTAGTGCTCGTGGGATGTGTATAAGGTAGTGTATGGTGAATGGAATATATTTTATATACCTACATAGGAGCAAAACTACCCAATGTCGAAATTTGGTTTAATAGAATTTTACAATGCAAAAATATTTTTATAAATAATATAAATGATAATTCAAAATATGTTTGTTCCTTTTAGTACCCAGCAGATAATTGATCTCCCACTTTTTACAAGCTTTCGACATTATTGCATACACCTGTGGGCCTAGTCAAAACACATTTAAGCGTTACGTTTTCGTTCAAACAAGACGAGGTTGCGAGAACGCGTCAATTTTCGTAGCTAAAATACACAAGTAGCTACGGAAATTGACGCGTTCTCGCAACATTGTCCGCGTTTGAACGAAAACGAAACGAAAACGTAACGCTTAAATGCGTTTTGACTAGGCCTACTGACCCCGTAAACAAACACGCACTTGGCGATCGACTACAAACGAATTTTTGACTAAAACTGCAACAATAACGCATAATTATATGGTACATGTAGGTAGATTGTCGAAAAGTTAGCCAGTAGTCGATCGCTAAGTACGGTTTGTCTACGGCCACATGTCTGCTGGCTCCCTCGCTTATGGGATATTCTATTATTCTGGGATGGTAGTAGTAGTAGACTATTTTAGATGCCATATTCACCTACCTTGAAAACGTCGTATATTTTGTAAAATCCCTAAATAAAAAAAATTACAAATTTTGGTAATAGCAAAACAAAAAATCCCGCGTTTTTTTTTGTAAAAGTGAAATAAATGGGTAATAGCTATCATTTGTAATCAATTTTTTTTATTAATATCGTGTTAACAAACACGTGAGAATTGGTTTAATATCGAAACTGGACAAATCCATTTGTAGTTTTTTTGATGCCAAAAATCAAAAATATATTGACTGATTTCGTATGAAATGTTTAACTGAAAAATTTACTTGCATAAGCATTGATTTTTCTGTTGTTTTTTTTTCACTAATTTCATAGAATTTGACTATTTTTTGAAAATGTAGTTTCATAGAACTCAGCACGGAGAACACTTTTGCACACCAATTTGGTAAAAAAAAATATTTTTCGATTTGTCCATCCCATAACTCTAATATGTTTTATGTCATTCAAAGTTTTCATCAAAATTACATTTTCTTTTCACATGATTATTGACGTGAACTAACTATCCAAAGTAACTGTGCACAATTATTAACTGCGTTAGAATTATTATGAGAAATAGTTGTTCTCGATCGCTTACTGCGTAGGAAGAACAGAGGAAAGTCTAAACATATGTGGCAGGAAATGGTAAGACAGAACATGCGAGATTACTAAGTCACCGAGAATGGCGTACTGGAAAGAACCAAAAAAAGAAAAAGGTTAACCCACCCATCGTGTAGGATTAATAATTGGCCAAGGAGAAGAAGCTGGCCAGCATATATATAAAAAAATAAAGGATTTTCATAATAGGTAATTATTAGTTTAAAACATAAAAAGTAATGAGTTCGAAAATTGACCAAAATTCGACATAGTATAGTCTCGCTCCGACATATTGATATATTTATTTTGTATACAAAAGGTTTTATGTAGCTATATAATTGTGCAAAATTATTCGTTTATACCATGTAACCTTATCATTTGTATCCATATATTTTGTACAATAAAGTTTATTATTATTATTAATTATATATGTATTTTATAATATATGTATATAATGATAATAGAATGGCCGCACAGACGTCAGCTGACAAGAGAACAATATGTCTACCTTCTATTATTGCTAGTCTATTCTTATTGTTTTGAACATTCATTCTCAAAATATATTATTTTGATCATTTCTTTCCATGACACCTGCATTGTATTGAATTTTAAAGATGTTGCTATAGGGACAGTGTATTGTGAAAGATTGTCGTCCAGGGGGCCTATTCTCCAATCTCGATTGACGAATGTCGCAAGCGAGATTTTATTACTTTCGATCGATTTCATAAAAAAACCTATTCTTGAAAGTCGTGGACGACAAGTGTCGCACGATATCATGCGAGATTATTTCGAATGGTGTTTTACCACTCGAGATGAATGTCACAACAATCGACATGTCAAAAATTGATAAAAATGGCCGCCGTGAGTCACTCAATGGTTGTTTACATTTCAAATACGGTATAAAAATAAAAAATATTTTATAAAGTATTTTAGTTTAAATAAAAATACAACGAAAAGTTCGATATTGATTGTGACTCCTCATATAAATGCGCCATCTTTGTGCGTCACGTGCCTCTCCACACGAAAACGCCATCAGCGCCATCTCTTGAAAAAAGCATAAATAAATGTAATTTTTCGATGAACACATACAAAAACATACAAAAAGTGCGACGTTGGCGGTAGAGCTTCTCGAATGTCGACCGTTTAAATCTCAAATGGCGTCAAGAATAGGGTCGTAGTCTGCCATTCGACTTTTCGTGCGAGTTTTTCAATCGACATATCTCACAGGCGACATTTATCAATCGAGATTGGAGAATAGGGCCCCAGGCCGTTGAAGCGTCACGGATAAAAAAAGAGTGCACTCTTTTACTGGCTTTCATTAGACAAGGCGCTGATAAATGCTTAATTTATTTCACAACTTCTTTACAAGTTCTTTGTCTAGTAAGATATCAAAAGAGCAAAAATATATTGATGTGCATAAATAATAAAAATTATATATATTATCAATGTTTGAGAATCAATGTTCTAATGAAGAGAATTAAGATAATATCGCTGTGGGTATTCTCTTTAGGCTCACGTCATCAATTTTCTTACTAAATGATGTATGGAGTCTATGGAAGAGGAATTCACCGTAGAATATAACAATCTATGGCTATGCATTAACTTTACTATGTTATTATACTATATTTAAAGTTATGTATAATAATACACCATTAAGTATAATTGTACATATTTAAGTGTATTATAGAATGCATGCATGCATGTATGTCATTATGCAATATGCATGTTATCTACGTTCAAACAATGACCTTAAATAATATAGATTGGATATTCAAAGGAAAAAATGGTAGTGCCGTTAATCTAATTTTGCGACCAACGTAATGAAAATCAAAAACATAATTTAAGAAGTCGAAAATTTTGATTCAATTGTAGGTAATGCACACGATAATCGCCACTATTTCAATCATACATATCAATAACTATAAAAATACACAGTTCCTTTCATGTGTTAATTAATGATAGGGCTGCTTCTATGATAGGGCTTTTGCGTCGCAGGACCCGTCATCTGGAACCGACTCCCCGAGGACCTTCGTAAAAACCGATCGATAACAACGTTCAGGAGCAAGTTGAAGACATCGCTCTTCGAACATAATTTCCCGCGCCCTTGAGATGTATGCCCCATTAAATGGTGCAGAATAAATCATCCAACATACATATTAAATATTTAGTTATGAAAAAAATATGCCCCTTTTTCAATTCAATTATTTGGGACTAACTCGATCTGTGTGAATTGTCTATACATGCTATAGGTATATATTAGAAATGCTTTTATGGGTTAGTTGAAAGAAATCGGGCCTTCGTAATAAACTCAGCTAACTTTTAAGGTTGTATATGATTGAAATATATTTTTATGTAAATTTGTTTGTAATTAATGTACAGTAAAGAATAAATAAATAAGTACGGTTTTTTTTTACAATAATGATGACCTATCACCACAGTTTGTTCATAAGGTAGGTACATAATAACTTTTGTGCTGCAGACTTGAAGGATATTAATTGTTTTTTTTTTTATTTTTATTCTAGGGATATTTTAATGGCATTGTCAGATAATTTTTTTTTTTTTATTATAAAAGTAAAATTAAATAGAATGTACAACGCTTAAATATAATTAATCAATCGAATTGAAAATGATAATGACCTGATAGATCAAAAGACGTTTCTCTCACAATTAATAATGTATAGTAAAAAGAAACACTTGTTTATAATTTACCTAATTATGGAATTGTATTACGTGTGCACTGACACAATTAATAAAAAAAATATAATGAAGTAATAACCATTGTCATTTCAACAAATTATAATATTTTCTTTATAGAGTACGACGTTTTTTTTTGTACAGAAATAAGTTCGCCAACTATGTATGTATTTTTGTAAAACTATTGACAGTGCCTATTAACAAAATGTGTATTTCTTATTCTTTGTGAAAAAATACAATTCAAAAAAAGTTTTTTTCATCAGAATAATATGAGAGAATCATTTGTAAAGAATGCTTGTAATAAAAAAAAACTCATAAAAACTCTTTCGCTTATCATAAGTCCCTATTCAGACAATGGGAAAATATCGGAAATATGTAGGAGATATTGTTCTGAATAAGACTCTGGCAGAGTCACTCTGCCAATGCCTACATGCGTGTTTACAAAAAAATATTTTTAGAAAGATGCATTTCTGTGGTTTGAGACCGAAAGTGGATGAATCCAAAATAATTTAACTAAGTACCTATGTAAAAATATTCTTTGTGTCGAGGTCTATAAAGCTGCATTTTCCAAATCAGTCAAATCCTATGAATTTTTTATGAAAAGAGAGAGAAATTTAATGTTTGTATTGAAAACAGTCGAAATTCAGTTAGCATTTGGGCTCTACTGACATTTTACTCCAAATGGATATGTCCGATTTTGATTCCAAGCCACTCATTTTGGAACATGTAGACTACAGTAAAGATTGAGCTGGCTTGACGAAATAAGCGACTTCTTAAAAATATTAGGTAACAACGTACATTGGACAACTGGATTGACCATAATATGTGAGGTATCCAAGCCTGCTTATTGGCTTATATCCGAGGCTGTTCAAATGTTTTATGGTCTGGCTTTAATAATATTGATATCTTTGACGTGACGAATGCGGAGTGTGTGTGTAGTTGTGTTGTTGTCTGGATATTGTTAGTTTTCTTCTGGGACCGCATTGGCTTTAATTTGTAATTATTCTTGTAAGAATCGTCTTATTGACAGTAATGACAATAATTACCATCACTGGTTATGACTTAAGGCTCTACGGGACCCCCGCTCCCTCCCGCTCCTAGTAAATTTCGCTGTCTTTCAGCTACTGAAATACGCATAACTTTCATTCAATATTCATGAAAAAAATATATAATATAGATCAATCTTTTATTTCGAAGTCTAGTTGTAGACATTTTTTAAAAGTGTTACCAGTTTTTCAGAAAAAAAATCATAAAATAAGCTTCGTTAAAACTTGTAAGGATCAAATCTCAAGTTCTCTTTATCGCATAATTTTTATTTTTGGTTTGATTAATGACATGTGTTAATATCTTGTTTTTAAGTTGTAGACGTTCTTTAATTTAAGTATATTTCTTTTAAAAATAGCTAAAAACGTGTATTTAAAACAATATCATTTTCGCTTACCGAAATTTCCATACAATTCTCTACAAGTGTTTAAAATGTTAGTATTGAGCTGAATGTCAACGAGGGTGGATGTATCGCATATTTCTATGAATAAATTATTGTGAAAGAATTATATTGTTAAAAAGAATCTAATGAGATAATAATCAGTTGTTTTGTAATAAGTAGGTAGGTACATAAGAATATTTTTATCTCATGATTGTATTTTAACCATTGACTATTACTTTGGTTTCGGTGAAATGATCTTTCATCCATCGAAATGCGTATTGTTTTCGCATGTAATTAGCAAAGAAATTATATCATTGCATTAGATGTATGTATTGAATCTGATTTATTGAAAGCCTTATGACCCGTAAATTAATTTTTAAGCCCAATATTCAACAAACCAGAAAAAATCAACATAGGGGTAGTCTTCTACGTGCTATTTTATTAATGTCTTATACGTAATGTTTTAGGAATACCTACTTGCTTTTTACAAATCAATCGAAAAACGGGAATCTTTTCTATTCCTGGAGTTACACGGATCAAGATATAGGCCTTTTCGCAAAGCATTTTTTTACTTCTTCTTGACCTCGAACATAAACCTACTTCTTTTCGTTTGATGACATACAAAAAAAATCTATGGTAGGTATATTCGAAAATATTTTTCCTATAAAATCTTTAAATAAATAAATCTAAGTATGTGTCGAATAGGAAAAAAATTTCACAAATATGAAGAAGGGAAAGAAACGTCTAAGGATAGGTTAGTCGAGCGTCCCATGCTTTCTGCACAGGACGCGAGGTGAGGGGTTAGAAAGATATTTTATATCCACTTTATTCTGTATTTTTTTTGGTCGAGCACGTTTTTATGTAAATTTTATGTACTCATTATTTTGTAAACTATTGTGTACAGGTTCCACTTAGTGTTTCATTTATACATTGATGCATTTATGTATCAATCTAGGTACAGTAATTTTATATACATAATGGATATAATACCTACTTGGAAATGTGGAACGAATGAATAAGGAAAGGATGAAAAAGAGGATATATTATGTACTTGTCTGTACATATATATGTAACACCCAGACCCAAAACACTTTGAAAAAGGTCATTCTTCATTCTGCTCTGGGCGGGAATTGAACCCGGTACCTCGTGACTCAAAGGCAAGAGTGTTACCTCCGCGTCACGCCGGCCGCTATTTTTTCTCAGCCTATCCCACATGGGACACGGCGTGAGGGTATAATATAGTATATTATTATCTACATAATTATTATGAATAGGTAATACACAAAAATAAAGTAGAGCTCTAATGGGTTATAAACAAATGCTCGACATAAAGACTGCAAAATAAAGATTGCCCTAAAAGCAGGTATAAAAAATCTTAACGTTTTCAAAATAAATATTGTTCTTCAAGTTATTACATACTGCCTGTATAAGGGTATACCCGGCTTACTACGGAAAATGAATACCAAATTGGCGAATAAACACTTAACGGTAGTTTTAGTATTTTGTCTCTAAAACCAGCAACACTTTTATGGAAATATTATCATGATAACATTTATAACAATGTTGTTTACCATTTATTATTACATAATATTCTAATAATATACCCTTATAATATTGGTCAATAAAAAAAATATGTATAACGTTTTTAGCCTAAAAAATACCCAGCAGATAAAACTAAACATTATTTTTCCTCAGTCTTATCATATTATTTTTTCTATTGAGGACATACAAACATACATCCATAATGACATAAACTAACAGACAAAAATATTTATGCAGTGATTTTTCACTTTACAAAATAATAATTATTATCTACTAGGTATGTAGAAGATACTACCATCATTATAGGTACCTACTTCATCTCTCACAATAGCCAGCAGTCATAAAATAGAAGAACAATTATTTTTTTATATCTGCGAGCAGATTAGGGCAAATATTTCACACGTTATGATTTATAGCCCTAAACAATGCAACTACTACAAGTGGGGTAACTAGCGTAGAACGTAGCGTAGCTTCTACCAGCAACACGTAATAAACAACCAAGTTGTTCTCTGCGTGCTTATGAAAGTTAGATTTGAATAGGTAACCTATTCATTTCAGGGAAACTAAACCCGATCATAAAACGTTTCTTACTTACCTACTAAAGGAACTACTACTACACCAGTAGCCAGTAGACTAATTGCATGTATAAACATGCAGGTTGTCTTCTCCGTAACAGTAAAAATAAGACATTTAGAATACACCGAGGAGTACCCAGTAAAGAATAGATCTCCCACTCTTTTCTGTAAGTTACGAGTGTCGTGTAAAAGACAGGTGTTCGGAAAATAAAATAATTGCTTTTTGCAGAACACTCGATAACTTACAGAAAACATAAATAGTCTTTTACTGGAAACTCCACGGAATACTATTTAAGTATTTCTAGTAATAAAAAATACCTTGTTCAAAATTGATTATTATTTCCCGCTCAATTGTACCAATGTAAGCAAACGAAATGTGGTCATGGTTGAAGAGGGACGAAAGTGGAATAAATGCTATGGAGATGAGATTGTTGAGGAGAATGGTTGGTAAAACGTTGCGTGATAGAATGAGGATATTAGAAGAATGAGTGGATGCAAGAGGAGTGTTGTGGATAGAATGCGTGTAAATAAACTGAGATGGTTTGGTCATGTGGAACGAATGGAAGAGGAAAGAATGACAAAGAGTATATACTTGTCTGAAAGAAGGGGTGTGAAGAATCACGGGTGTCCGAGAACTACAAGGCTTGACCATGAAGATCAAATTCTCAAGGACTGTCGTGTATATTGAGTAAGAGAAATCGACGTGCGTGCATGAGAAATTGTATTTCCCTTCCTCCTCATTCTCATACATGTTCGCCGATTTCTCTTACTCAACACGCGGCCGTCCTTTAGGATTTGATCCACGTGCTCAAACCACGTGGTTCTTGGCCGTCCGCGTCTCCTCACACCTCATCTTGGCATCTTGGTTCTCTGCCAAGATATTTTATACCCACTTTTTTCTGTAATTTTTTAGTCGAGCACGTTTTTATGTTTCTTTTTATGTACTCATTATTTTATAAAGTATTGTGTATAGGTACTTAGTGTTACATTTATGCATTTATGTATCAACCTAGGTACAATAAGTATACACAATAATATCAACTTGGACATGTGGAACGAATGAATTAGGAAATGATGACAAAGAGGATATACTTGGCGTCCCGGGAGGTCTCGGGTTCGATTCCCGGCCAGGGCAAAATGAAGAGTGACCTTTTTTCAAATTGTCCTGGGTCTGGGTGTTACATGTATATTTATCAGTGCATTGTATATATGTGTATCGTCGTGTTAGTACCCAAAATACATGATTCATATTCTAGTTTTTTTTATAACACGTGTTGTGTTATAAAAAAAATGCACTAAACACATTGAGTTGTATAACTGATATTTTTATGATACTGTTTTATTCTGTAATATTGTAACCAAGTAATTTTTGTAATATTGAAGAATAAAAATAAGATTAATAAATGTAACACCCAGAACACTTTGAAAAAGGTAATTCTTCATTTTGCTCTGGCTGCGAATCGAACAAGGGACCTCGTGACTCAAAGGCAAGAGCATTATCTCCGTGCCACGCCAGCCGCCAGAGAGATTATAATGTTGGTGTCTTTATACAGTATTTTGAAGTACAGCCATTCGATAATAGCATTGTTGTATATATCTATTGTTACTACCTGCTGACAAGGTTGTAAAATAGTGCGGTATGTGAAGAGTGTGGTATGGTGCAAGCGAGAAAGAAGCAAATGTATTCATAATAATCATAATATACGAACTACGTAGTATTCTTACTGAATTCTTATAAGAAATTAATTCGAAAGATTTTAATTCGTATCTAGGAAACAACAGCGGGGAAAGGGAAGATGCAGATCGCGCGGAGGGAGAAATCTACCGTAGAACGCATTTTCGAAATCTTACGGCGCTACACCCTACCCTTAAGACGGGAATTATAGAGGCTGACCAAGAACTACATGACTCAAGTGGTGGAGGACATGCGCTTATAGCAAGTACGTAGAACTGAAAAAAATGGCAGAGGGCTGGGAGGGGCGGAAAAAACCAGTGGAGTATTACTATTTTGTGCAAAAAGGTGTCTTTTGATATATTTTCTAAAAGATTTTTACTTTTTTATTATTTATTTTGTGTGACGAATTCGGTCAATCGGAAAACCAATGTCAAAAAAACTCGGCTTATTTCGACAATTTGTTAGAAAATTATTCGCTGTATTATCCATTGTCTGAATAGCGTCATAGATAAGATTAATTACTTGAAAGATTCAGAATGAGAGGCCATTAACATCCAAGAGGTGGGAGTAGAGTAGCCTAATGATGAAAGAAACAAAGAATAATATTTTTGAATAGATTCCAAAAAGAAAAAAAACACAAAATAAATGTTATTGAATCCTGAGAAATATGTTAAGTGGAATTTTTACGATGGGCGATAACTTATATCAAACGGGCCACATTTTATGTTTGCAAAAATAAAATTATGCTATGACAATATTATCTCTCATTCAATATGCAGCCGGAGAACAATTAGAAGATCAGTTGGACTGACGTAAAAGAACCTGGAAGATTCTGAAAAAAAAACGGTCAAGGATCAGAAGTGACCTCGAAAGAAGAAGTGCCTACTCAGGCGCAATTTATCCCCGACCCAATAAAATTAAACTAATGTTGTCAATAAAAAAACTCGATATTTACTATGGGTAGGTAAGTAAATACATAGCAAGGTTCGCATAATTTATGGATCTGTTCAAATTTACATTGATTTTTTTTTCAGAATCGTCGCCCGTTCTGGTGAATCTTATCGCCCGTACCATCCAAAATGTCGCGCAAAGCTCTCTTTCATTTAAAAATACACGAAATACTAAAGACTTTGTTTTTCTTAATAACAAAAACATACGGCATCCATCAGATTGTCGGCTGATGTATTTTTAATGACCTGTATAATGTTTTCTGAAGAAAAGAGATAAAATATACGAAAATACAATCAGTAAGACAGATAGAAAATGAAAAAAAGTGTAATAAAAATATTCACGCGGTAATGATAATAATATGAATAATGATATTCACTTGTTTTTTTTTATTTATTTATGTACTAGTTTTAAGTACAGCTCTGCTCGGGGAATAATAATATAATACCTATATACTTATAATGAGTTACAATCCACTGGATTGGTCTGCAACGAGTTTTGACTTTCTTCTCCATTCCTCCCTATTCTCAGCCAGTTTTTTCAGCTCTATGTATGAGCCACAGTTCATGTCCCTCTTCAGCTGGTCCATATACGCATCTCTTGGTCGGCCTCTGCCATTTGTCCCCTCGGTCCTACCCTCCGCAATGGCGATGAGTAGTCCTGGGTGCCTGATGTTGTGGCCAATCCAGTCAGCTCGCTGTTGGCTGATTCTCTGAAGAAGTTGGCTTTATTCGCCTACCCTGGTTAATACTTCTTCGTTTTCGACGTGTTCCGACCAATGGATCTTCAGCATGGAGCAATAGCAATAATAATATCAAAAGAATTATTCCATGGAGCACCTGGCAGGGAATTGGTCTCCCAATCTTTTCGAAAGACAAAAGCACGAAAATAATGAAGACATTTTACATCTTAAATTCTGCGATGAGGTAGATATGTCACCCACCCATATTCATTTTTGTGGGCATGGAGAGGACAGCTTGAATGTTTATTGGATGCAGCTGGTCTGCTGGCTACCCTTCTTGTATCCTAATGGAACAGTAGTAGAAAAAAGGAAACGTGGATATCATAAACGGCTTACCAGCAAAATGATAAAATATGTGACATAAAAATGTAAGACAATAGGTAGTACGCTTTGACGCATATGGCAGCGATGAGGCTTGCCACCCATCATGCCGCGTCAAAGTGGGTGAAGGGCACAAAGAGGAGAGCGGAATGCAGGGTGGGAGTTTTGAATGTGAGAGGAGGGATGGTGAGAAAGACGGACGAAATTTTAGAGATGATGAATGATAAGTATTTGGATGTTTTGTGTGTCTGCGAAACGAAGAGGAAAGGGTGTGGTATTAAAGAAAGTGATGGAAGGATCGAGTTGTGGTCTGGTGTTCCAGACACACAACACGCATGTCAAGGTGTGGGTGCTTTTTTATCGGAAAGAATGAGCGAATGTATGAAAGGGTATGAATGTGTAAGCTCCAGGCTAATCTGGATCCGTTTCAAAGTGGGGATGACTAGGATCTTACTCATAGTTGGGTATGGTCCTGGGAACGATGCCATAGAGACGGAAAAGGAAGAGTTCTGGAATGGCGTGAGAAAGATTGCAGAAGATAAAAATGAAAATGAAAGATTGATTTTGGCAGGTGATTTGAATGGATGGGTGGGTGTTAGGAGGAATGAACTTGAAAGTGTTTTGGGAATGAATGGAGACAGTAGAGTGAACGATAATGGCAAAAGAATAATTGATGTGTGCTTGGAGATGGATCTCTTTGTGGCGAATACCTTTTTCGCCCACAAGGAGATCCACATGTATACCTGGGAGAGAGGGAATGAAAGATCGATGATTGACCTCGTGTGTGTGGACTCTCGTCTCAGGAAGGCGACCACGGATACTAGAGTGTATCGAGGCGCTGAGCTGGAGACGGATCATTTTCTTGTCGTCTCAAGAATAAATCTATTCTCCGGTTGGCGTTCGAGAACACAAAAGTCCACTCCAGCTATGAGATTGAGAGTCGAAAAACTGAAAGATGAGAGTGTAAAGAATGAATATGTAAAAACTGTGAATGAGAAGCTGAGTGCGAACGAAAAGAATGATCTAACGATGAATGAAAGGTGGGATGTCTTAAAAAGTGTGCTTGTAGGAAGTGCAAAAGAAACATGTGGTGAAGCTAAAGTTGGACGTAAGAAAGGCGATGCATGGTGGGATAATGATGTGAAAGAAGCTGTAGATAAGAAGAAGAATGCTTGGAAAGACTTGCTGAGTGTGAAACAGTGTGACACATGTGAAAAAGAGCGAAAGAAAGAAGTTTACAAGACATGCAAGAAGGAAGTGCGTGAAGTTGTGAAAATGAAGAAAAAAATGCTTGAAGATGAAGAATGTAAGAAATTGTCTACGTATGCGAGTGAAAATATGAAGATTTTTTGGAAGGAAGTGAAACGAAAGAGGACGGGTTCAAGTGTGAACAGTATGAAAGGGATAAAAGACAAGGATGGATGTGTGTTAGTGAATGATGAATGTGTGCTACAGAGATGGAAGGAATATTTCGAAGATCTGTTTGAATGTGATGGTACAAATGCAAATGAGTATGACGACAGTGAAAGCAGTGTGAATGAAAACGATATGATAGACATGAATGAGATTTTGAATGCATTAAAAAAAGCGAAGTGCGGTAAAGCTGTAGGGTATGATTGTGTTGCCGTTGAGCTCATCAAGTCTGGTGGACCGGGGGCTCTCGCGTGGTGTTTGGAGCTTTTCAACGATTGTTGGAGAGAAGGTGTTACACCAGAGGATTGGAAGAGGGCTATCATCTGCCCCCTGTACAAAGGGAAAGGCTCTAGGCTTGAATGCGGGAGTTATCGGGCTATTAGCTTGCTGAGCTCAATAGGGAAACTGTATGGTAGAATTTTGATTGAGAGAGTACGAAAGATAACTGAGTGTAAGATATGGGATGCGCAAGGAGCTTTTTTGAATGGCAGAGGGTGCACCGATCAGATCTTCTCCCTGCGAATGGTTATAGAGAAGTTTCTGGGTAAACACCAGAGGCTTTTTTGTGCGTTCGTGGATCTGGAGAAAGCATATGATCGAGTGGACCGGGAAAGGTTGTGGCGCGTGTTGTCGGAGTATGGGGTGAGCAGCCGGTTGATCCGCGCAATATCTTCACTTTACGTGGGAAGCTCCGCTTGCGTGAGGGTAAATAACACTCTCTCGGAGTGGTTTGTCCTCACCAAAGGAGTGAAGCAAGGTTGTGTCATGTCTCCGTGGCTGTTCAACCTATTCTTCGACTACTGTATGCGACCTGTGAAAGAGATGGATGTTGGTGTCGAGCTGAATGGGTTTCGGGTGAATGCATTGATGTACGCAGATGATTTGGTGTTAATGGCTGAGAGTGAAAGGGACTTACAAGAGATTGTTACGTGTGTGTATGATAGTTGCAATTTGAATGGTTTGAAAATGAACGTTATGAAGACGAAAGTTCTTGTTTTTGAAAGAGAGAATGAAAAAACGATTTGCGAGATTAAAGTTGGTGACGAATGTTTGGAGCAAGTAAGTGAGTATGTATATTTGGGAAGTATGTTTACGAGGGATGGAAGATGCGATAGGGACATTGAAAGAAGGAAAGTGGCCGGTGCTAGAGTAAACGGTGCACTTCGACCCATTGTCAGCAATGACAATGTGTTGAACATGGCTAAAATGCTGGTGCACAATACCATTCTGGTACCGTCACTTACGTATGCAAGCGAGACATGGACGTGGTTGAAGAAGGACGAAAGTGGAATAAATGCAGTAGAGATGCGATCGTTGAGAAGAATGGTTGGTAAAACGCTGCGTGATAGAGTGAAGAATGAGGATATTAGAAGAATGAGCGGATGCAAGAAGACTGTTGTGGACAGAATGCGTGTAAATAAATTGAGATGGTTTGGTCACGTGGAACGAATGAAAGAGGAAAGAATGACAAAGAGGTTATACTTATCTGAAAGAAAGGGTGTGAGGAAACGCGGGCGTCCGAGAACCACGTGGCTTGATCACGTGGATCAAATTCTCAAGGACGGCCGCGTGTTGAGTAAGAGGAACCGACGTGCGTGTATGAGGAACTGTATGAATGTGGAGGAAGCGAAGGAAGTGTGTAAAGATAGATCTGTTTGGCGTTCCGTTCTCTCTGCCTACCCCACTTGGGACACGGCGTGAGGGTATAGTATAGTATAGTATAGTACATAAAAATATTTTTGACAATTAATAATAATAATAATAAAAAACTTTATTGCACAAAAAAACAATATATGAAAATATTCAATTTAACTATACAAAAAAAATGTGCAATGGGCGAGTTTATCGCAGAAGCGCGATATCTTCCAACTAACCCATTAATCATAATTTTGTTTTTATTGGTAGGTATATATCTATACCATCACATTAAATTCCATAAGAGGGGTAGCCAGCAGACAAATTGCATGGAATAAATAGGTATTCAAGACGTCCTCTTATTGCCAACATTTTTTTTTTAATTAAGGATGAGTGGCAGACCATAGATTTATATGTACTAAAGTACTGTGATGTATTGAATGGCATGAAAAAATTGAGAAAATAAGTACTTCATCAATAGTCAATGCTTTTTTTATATGACCTTCACTAATTATGGTGTTCTTGGTCAGTCTCAAGTATAAAGATCAATGCTTAAAGATGAAATCTTGCATAGAGTGTATCAGTAGTAGCGGAGCTTGACTCTTTGTGTTGGTGGCGCTTATTTCAAATCTAGAATTTTTCAATTTAAACCAGTTCAAAGTCAGTGTTCATAGGGGATATAACATATTATGTCGTCGTTGCATATTTAAAATGAGGTATGTGCGAACATTTTTATTTATAACATAACATACGGCTGTAGTCCTGAAGACCTTATCATAGCTAACGACAAGGCGATGAATGTCGCCGCTTATTGGAGTGGGAAGATTTAAAAAAAGACCGGACACGTAAAGTAAGTAAGTATAACATAACACGTATAGACAATTCACACAGACCGAGCTAGTCCCAAACTAAGATATGAATCTTGTATTATGGGTACTAACACGGCGATACACATATACAATGCACTAAACACATATACATGTAACACCCAGACCCAGGACAATTTGAAAAAGGTCATTCTTCATTTTGCCCTGGCCGGGAATCGAACCCGGGACCTCGTGACTCAAAGGCAAGTGCGTTAACCTCCGCGCCACACCGGTCGTCGTACTACGTATTTAGGTACCTACTTATACTCTTTAAAAACTGTTCATTAGGCCATTAAAATTGTTGTTTAGACTTTTTATTGGCATGTGACATAAGTCTTTAAGTATTGAATTTTAATATTTGATACTACGAATCACTATATAAAATGGTTATGATGTCATTATATGCAGTTTATTCTTCAAATGTCAAAACATTAATGAATTCACATACTTACCCCTTTTTGAATATGCAGCAATTAAGAACATAAAATAAAAATAAAATAAAATAAAATAAAATAATCCTTATCGTGGAATAAACAATATAACACAAATGGCGGGTTTATTGCCTTTAGGCAATTTCTACCAACCAACCAAAAGTGAGAGAGATACAAGACACAATTAAAATTGATGTACACATCTATTGTATACTGGGTCAAGTATAACAATATTAGGTTCTTTTTGAATAACGACACGGAATTTATATTTACACAATATATTCAATAAATAATTCCTATTATAATTTGTCGAACACAATTTGTCAAACACGCAGCCTAACAGTGCAAGTCAATGTTCTATCAATTAAAGAGCGCCGCTCTCCACAGGCGGCCAACATATATAGACTACATAGTATTGCTACTCACTCATCATAACTACTGTTTACTTGAAAACAAGGTTCAAGGTTCACTTAACCTGTACTGTGTATCAAAGTCCAAACACTACACTCTCCCCTCACAACCTTGAAAATCTTTCTATACTACATATTTAAATATTTATACAATTCTATGTGATTGACAGTGTTCTCTACTTATTTCAAGACTCTATACATATAAAACAAAACATTACAAATACACGCAGACATGTTCTTCCTTCCGTCCAGGGCCACCAGATGAAGTCTTCCACCAGCCTAAGTCCTGGGTCTCAGCTGTCCCCGCCAATGGCTTCCAATCTGACCTGAAAAATTCAGAACCGGTGAGAGCTTTGCCTTCAAACAGGGGGAGGGGACCTAAACTCCTACTATTAATCAGAGGGACTGTCATCCCAATGCACAGATCTCACATCTATCCGATCCATATGTCTTTTCCAGAGCTGACCAGTACCTTTGATTCTAATAAGAAAAGTTGTATTGCCTAATACCTTTTCAATTTTACCTAAAACCATCTTTTCACTTCTGAGATCTTTGACAAGTACTGATGTACCCAAATTAAATTCCTTTTTCCTCCCCGAGACAAATTTCGAACCCCTGGAACTATCTTTATAAGTTTCCTTATTTACATACCTTTCCTCATATCTACACCTATGTAAACATTTACATCTATTGTTATTCCGCTTTTTCACTAAATTCTTAACTATATTCTCAATGTCTATATTAAAATTAACCCAATAAAAATAACTTCTAACAAATGATTTCATTTTCCCAATAACTGAATAATTTTTACACAAATAATTTATCACAATACCTTTAACTGATTCCGGAATAACAATTCTATCTCTGTAGAATAAATAATCCTTGTACACAGTCAAATGTTCCTTCACATTAAACAACTTCGCAATAGTTTCATTTAACTGTCTTTTGCACGGCCAATTATTTTTTTCCACATATTTAATAACTTTTCCCAATGTATAATCACTTTTACTTCTCTCCAAAATTAATTTCGAATTAAAACTATTATTTTTATTTACAAAATCTAATTTTTGTTGTTTCACATTACACGCAAGCGATGCGTTCGCACTGAAATTCGAAATATTTTTAATGGGCTTACATGCAACAATTTTGTTTAATTCACTGCCTTCCGTGCTATGTACTTTGTACCCTATATTATACCTACGCATAAAATCTGTACCCAATATTATTTTATTCCCGCTCTCTGTTACAACAAATTTAATACTTTTTTCCATTCCATTATGATTTATTTTACAATGTTTAATACCTAACACATTCAAACTGTGCCCGCTATACGTAGATAAATTAATTTCATCACACTTCTCTATTATATTATTTTCGTTGAATATTTCTTGCAATTTTTGAATAGATATACAGCTAATATTCGCTCCCGAATCTAAAATACATTCAACATTTTTATTCTCAATTCTTACATTTAATTTTATAAAATCGTTTTCGGTGTCTTGCGAATTATAAATACCTTGTATCTTATAACAATTTTCACTCAAATGCCCTTTAGTTCTACATTTTCTACAAAAAAATTCTCTATTAAATTTACATTCACTTTTATAGTGATTTCCCTTACAAATAAAACATGAAACATTTTTATTATGCTTATACCTACTCGTATTTACATTTGAATTTAACCTTGAAAATTTTGACGGTCGTTTATTTTTTTTATAATCTGTATCTGTACTACTTGAAATACTGAAACTATTATAGTTTCGCCTGGAAATCTGGCTAATTTCCTCAAAATTTTCTTCCTCTTTTTCTATTTTTCTCTCTAGTATGTGCTCATAACTAGACGCCAAAGCAACTGCTTCATTCAAAGACACTTTATCTTTATCACATTTTAAAAATAACTGTTGTTTAATCTCTTTATTTTTGATTCCGATTATAAACAAATCTTTTATATTACTTTCTAATCTTGTACCAAACTCACAATCGATACTTAATTCTCTCAATCTTAAGGCAAAATCTTTAACATTTTCCGAATGACCTTGAGTAGCCTTGAAAAAAATTTCACGCGACTCAAATACACTTTTTTCCTCTTTAAAATAACCATTAAATAACTGAATCAACTCTTTATAAGACTGTTTTTCCACAGAAGCTGGAAAACACAGATCAGACAGTAGTTTGAAACTGCCTTGGGACAATGATGTTATGAAGAAAGCACGCTTCTTCACATCAGTCCAACTTTCATCATTCAATAATAAGGCGTTCTCCCACCTTGTCCTGTAAGAAGGCCAACTCATTGTCTTGTGACAAAACGGCTCTAAACTTCTCGAAGTCATTTCGGAAAATACCACAAGCAACAACAACCAAGAATAAAAAATAGACTTAGCTGATGAGAGTCTCCTCCAATCGCCCCGGTCTTCTGGATTTCCTTGCAACTGCAATGGACTCCGCCTGGCTGACTTGCAAGAACTCTCCTCTCCTGGCTTCCTGGATCCACCAACTGGCTCCGCCTGGATGCTGGGTGACTCCTGTTACCCACTGCTGCCTGCACCTTGCCTCAAACTGGCTCCTGAGACTTCCTGTCTCCCTGCTGCTACCTGCAACTTCTCCAACTGGCTCTTGAGACTCCTGTCTCCCTGCTGCTACCTGCAACCTTGCCCAACTGGCTTCTGAGACTTCCTGTCTCTTTGCTGCTACCTGCAACTGCTGGCTTATCTGGCTCTGGAGACTCCTGCCTCCTTTCTACTCTTGTAGACTGCCTTTCACTCGTTATTTCCGCGTACCGCCGACAAAACTTTCGGCGCGCAAAAAAAAAACTATTGTTGCGTGTCGACAATATTATTCACGAACTACCGAACTGCGCCACGTATTGTATACTGGGTCAAGTATAACAATATTAGGTTCTTTTTGAATAACGACACGGAATTTATATTTACACAATATATTCAATAAATAATTCCTATTATAATTTGTCGAACACAATTTGTCAAACACGCAGCCTAACAGTGCAAGTCAATGTTCTATCAATTAAAGAGCGCCGCTCTCCACAGGCGGCCAACATATATAGACTACATAGTATTGCTACTCACTCATCATAACTACTGTTTACTTGAAAACAAGGTTCAAGGTTCACTTAACCTGTACTGTGTATCAAAGTCCAAACACTACAACATCCAAGTACACAAAAGAAAAAAAAAGACGTAATAAAAAACAAGTAAAATATATATAGGTACATACAACCAAAGAAGGCATAAGCACCA
Organism: Athripsodes cinereus; assembly: GCA_947579605.1. NCBI lineage: Eukaryota > Metazoa > Arthropoda > Insecta > Trichoptera > Leptoceridae > Athripsodes > Athripsodes cinereus. The sequence continues at coordinate 3,991,116 of OX388321.1, forward strand.
AAAACAAAAAGCATAACAAAAAAATATAAATAGATCAAACACAAATACACATATACACACATGTTAACACACAAAAATATTTATATCTACATCGATTCATTTATTTGTCACACAGATGGTACGTAGGTTGATTATTATTATTATTATTTTACTATTACTTCTACTACTTGTCAAAGACGTGTCAGATAATTGTCAAATGAATTTATAATTATTTTATTCCTGTGTTGCCATGTGTGACATTTATTTTTGATGTATAAAAAAAGAAAAATATTCTTAAATAAAAATAACGAATAATTCGTCATAGAATCACGTGGTTCGGCCATGTGGATCACTATCTCAATTATCGCATACACGCATTAGGGATGTATGGTTGAATAGTACCTAATCAAGATTGTTTTTTTTTAAGTACCAATTAAGGGCTCAGGATAAACGTCACCCTAAGGGGACATTAAGATATTGGGCCTCAGTCTAATGGTCACCCATTTGTTGAATAATAATTTGTTTTAAAAGTCTAATAATATTTTATTAGTTGGAAGACATCGCATTCTAGCGATAAACTTGCCCTCTGTACATTGTATTGTATAACTGATATTTTTATGATCATCATCATCATCATCATCGCCCTCAACGCTCCTCTCGGGAGCACAGGGCAGAAACCAGCCTCCTCCATTCAGAGCGTCTCTGTGCCAATCGCGTCACCTCTTTCCACGACATTCCCTGCGCTCCAATATCGTTGTTATAAATACATCAAAATTTAGCTTTGAAATTTAAATTAATTGAACCGGAATCAAAATTACCATACTATAATTATTGTCCAGTATCGGTACTTGAAAACAATGACACTAAACTCTACTGGGATCGACCAATACAAACTGATCGAACTATTATAGCTAATCGACCAGATATTGTGTTGGTTGATCGCAGATGCCGTAAAACATACATCATAGACATCACTACACCGCACGATGAAAATTTAAATAAAGCTGAGCAAGATAAGATAATAAAATATCTTGATCTTGCTCACGAAATCAAAGATATGTGGAGAACACCTACCACAATCATCGTGCCTATAGTGTTGTCTGTGAATGGTTTAATACCTAAGAGTCTGTCAAACAATCTCAGAAAACTGGGAGTAGATGACAGGCTCAAATACAGCATGCAGAAGGCCGTACTTCTATCGTCAACCAGGATAGTAAGAAGGTTTTTGTCCCTGTAGCTCTGTAAGTGATCTCCCATGATTGTACTATTTCATAGAACATCGTGGAAGAATCAACTCGAATAATGTTGGGGTTCTACATTTTGAATATACATAAATTTATTTTAATATTTTACGGTTTTTTTTATTTAATGTTATGTATTTTTAAATTTTATTGTTAATCTTATATTGTGTTCAAAATGTAGAATCAAATATTGTTTTGTTTAATAAATGAGATATGAGATAATAATAATAACATTCGTGTAAGTGTTGAAAACAACTATCCTAAGCTATCGCAGAATTTGCATGCACATATTTTTGGCTGTTGTCACTTCGTGCATCGTAGGATCAAGATCAATACAAGATTAAAATCTTATTTAGATTGTGTCAAGAGGAACCCTACTGTCCAATCTTTTTGTATGTTATATTTTGTATGAATAAATTATTTCATTTTTCAATACAAAACTATCTGTATGCATGTATCATTCTTTGCCAAATACCTAATCATACAAAATTTTCCAATTTGCAACATGTGTTTCATGTGACATTTCTGAGATTGACAGAAAGCTATGCCAAAAATTAAATTGTTTCCCAGACACAGAGAGAATTCAAAGAAACAAATTCAATTTTCTCAAATACATATTTAGTATTTACCAGTGGCGTGACTAGACTTTTTACATCGGTCATGCTTTGTACGAATGTACTATTTCACTCGCGAACGAGGGCATGTCCTTAAGAATAATGGAATATATAAATATACATATTATCTAAGTATGTTCTGAGTACTGAGTTTGTCGGTAGCCTGGAGGTAGAGTCTCGGCTTCACGTACATAAGGATCGTGGTTCGATCTCAGGTGCCGGCAAACTCCCCTTTCACGATACAAGCTTTAAGCTTACCGTGAAAGGTGTATAAGGTTGTATTTGGGTTTATAACAAAAACTTAGATAAATCTTTTTCAAAAACAAAAAACGTATTTTTCAACATATTCAGCGATGAGGTTTGCCACTCGTTCTGAATGTCTTGATTTTATATTGACGCAGAGAGGACAGTTTGCCCTTCATTTATTATATTCGGCTGGTCTGCTGGCTACCTCACTAGTGGGATATGCCGTGATGGTATAGTGTAGTAGCTTTTTACAGGAAACTTGAAAACTTGCGGAAAAGAGTAGGAGACCAATTCTTTGTCGGCTATCCCATTTGCGGTAAATGTCGTGATGTTATGAATGAATGTGTGAAATACACCATTATTTTATATATTTTTTAAAATATGGATACAAGTCACGTAGATGTTTCGTTTCTATGATGTGATGTTTAAAACTAAATGCAGATAACACACGGTGCACAAATGCATATTATTGAAATGCATGGGAGTATAAAGACAAAACGAGGCATCGCCAAAATGAGATAGCAAATTATGGGTAATTTTGACAATAAATTAAAATTTTGATCGAATAATTATCCAGCATATCAGCCGCATTTGATAAACATGCGAGCTGTCCTCTCCGTGAAAACACAAAATACGACTGTCAGGATAGGTGGAAAACGTCACCGCTTAATTTAAGATGTAAAATGTCTTTATTTTTCCTGCTTTTTAAAAGACACCCACGAAAAGTTACAGAAAAAAAGGAGTCCAATTATTTAAACCCTACAGAAATAAAAGAAGGATAAAAACAACGTAAAAAAATGGTAATAAAACATAAATAACAAAATTAAAAAATCGGTGACTGACAGAAGAAATTTAACATAAAGGTAGCAGAAACTAGTTTGACAATAACTTTGTAAGTCGGAACCAGGTAACTATATAATAAAATATAAAGTAAAACTTAATAAACCAATTGTGTTTTATTCCATATATAAATATGGAGTTTTACAAAATAAACTCAATCAATAAAATAATTCCAAATAATTTTAATTTAATTTCCCCAATTGCTGACGAAATAGCTCATGAACAGGGGCAGAAGGAAATCTGAGGGAGATCTGATAAACATAATACATACATACAATAACTGATTAACTTTTACATAAATCCAACTCGCACGTACTAAATGATTTGACGCACGTATGATGTACTATATTTATTTTATTTTAAATTGTTTTGATGTATTGTATTCAAGTAGGTATACATGTAAAAGTTATACTTTTTTGTATTGCCCCAGAACATACCTTAGTCTAGTCAGTGATGTGGGTATAACATATCACTGAGTCTAGTAGGGCAATATATTCCATAATGTTGTTCTTTTGTTTGTTTGAATTTACTGTTTTGGAATTGAAAAATTTAATAAAAAAATAAACTAAGCAGTAGCCTGGAGGTAGAGTATCGGCCTCCGGAACAAGGGGTCCGTGGTTCGATCCCAGGTGCCTGCAAACTCCCATTTCACGGCACAAGCTTTTAGCTTAGTGTGAAAGGTGTATAAGGTTGTATTTGGGTTTATAACAAACCCATATATATATCTTTTTTTCTTTTTTAAAAATGAAATTCAAATCGAGGAGTTGAATCATTTTGAATTTGAGAAAATACAAATAAGAATATGTTCGATTTGGATATGATATGCCAGAGCAGCAGAATCGAATGAAGGTGGATGCAATACTTTGCCAATATCCCATCCTATATACATAATATATAATAATCTTCTTGAAACTATCGAGGCGGCGACACACTGAAATTGAAAAAGTTTTTATATCTAAAAATAATAATATTTTATGTAAGGGTACATACCTACTTATTATATTGTACTCTGAAATAACGTTAAATTCTTGTAGGAATTTATGTGAATAAGTAAGAAATGGGATATATTCTGGATATCAGAAAGAAATTAATTGAAATATAATATAAAACTTCTCAGATATTCTATTTTACTTTATATCATCAGTCATTATTCTCGATATAGTATGTAAGTTTTTGAGAATTTTTGGGAAGTTTGTTTGCGAGGGGTTAAAGATGCGATAGGGACATCGAAAGGAAGAAATGTAGCCGGTGCTAGAGTGAACTTCAACCCATTGTCGGCAATGGCAATGTGTCGAACATGAATGCTGGTGCACAATACCATTCTGGTACCATCACTTATGTATGCAAGAGAAACATGGACGTGGTTTAATAAAGACAAATGTGGATTAATGCACTGGAGATGCAAAAACTGAGAAGAATAGTTGGAAACAATACGTGGTAGAATGAGGAATGAGGATATTAGAACAATGATGCTTAAAGACTGTTGTGGATAGAATACGTTTAAAAAAGTTACGATAGTTTGGATAGGTATATGGAACAAATATCGCCAAATTAGTTTTTTGTCGCACAAAGAGTATAAAAATCAATTCGTTGATGGTCGAACATTTTTTCTTGGTCGCCCATTTAAGTATTTCCCATTTTTCCATAAATGCTGATAGTTTTAATTATTCCCTGACCGACACAGAGCTTAAAGCTAGTATGCAAAGACTGTAAAGACGGCTTTTTTCAAAAGACTGCGCGATTTCGGAACAATCAAGTAATAATAACAATATTGTTTTAATAAAATTTGTGTACCATATTGAAATAAATAAATAAAAAAAGAACACTGTCATAAATAAACAAACCAAACGCAAAATATCTATGAATATTACTTTTATTGCCTTGAGGCAATTCACTTCAACTCACAATAAGACAAATAAAAATATACAATATTCATTTTTGTTTACGTTGAATGATAATAGATAATAATATTTGAAAGATTTATCTCAGATAAAGTAAGCATGGCTGGAATATTTTGAAATATGGTGCATTATTGTTCTTAGAATATTTATTATGGGCCGATATTTCAATATTACTTAAGGGTGATGCTTATTCTAATCTAACCCTTAATCTGGTTAAATTTGCTTTTGCATACAATAAAACAAATAGGTGACTCTCGGTGACTTTTAATAGCCTTTATGGCTAGATATGTTTACAACTATACTTACTGCACCCTCACTCCGTGTCCCAAGTGTCCCGTGTCTATCTGTCCCAAATATGTTTATTATCAAGGAATATATACTATTTTCAGGAAGCGAAAGAAGTATGTAAGGTTAGGTCAACATGGCGTTCCGTTCTCTCTGCCTACTCCACCTGGGACACGGCGTGAGGGTATAGTGTAGTATAGTATTTTTACATCATAATATGCATCAACTTACATTATAAGTCTATGATAATTTACTATTTATTCCCTTAAAATTGAGCAGAGCTCGTGCTCTAGAGACGATTCCATTGGTCTGCATATTAATAAAACACATGTATTTTTATGCTCATATGATATAATTATATTAATTACATACTTGTGTATGTATGTGTAAGGTATGTAAGATTGTTCTTACAAAGCATTTTATAATAAATATTGAAGTTTATTGAATTTTAAAGCTCATAAAAAAATTAAGGGCTAGCTTAGGATAAGTGTCAAGCTAAGGGTAAATTGAAATACTTGGCCTGAAAGATGTAAATAATTTTTTTATTGAAGTGTTCTATATTTGTAAAGTTATATAACTTTTTTTCTGTTTAGAAAACATTCAAATTAAACTAAAGATATCGTATTCTTTATTTCGTTTTTGTTCGAAATCTTCTTTGTGATATTGGAGAGTGGATGTTCATGGTTGGGTTATATTCTGAGAATGTTTAATCATAGTTGGCCAAAATAAAATAATATGCTGTTCTTTTTATGCACAACATGTTCTCAGCCTTGCTTGGAAAACTGGAAACAAGCTCATGTTTACGGTTCATATTTTCGACCGACGGATCTTGGTGAAAGTTCACGTTAAATTAATTATAAATAAAACACTTTAGTACTTTAGTACTACCACTGATACTTTATTAGTCGCTAGCCGGCTTTCAAGAGCTTCTGTTCTCATCATCAGGCTAACGTCTTTACTTTAATTTAATCTCATGTTTGCGTATAAATGTCTTTAATTCAAGTCGCGGCCCTCTTAAAGGAATTAATTAGATCCACGTGGTCAAATAATTTGATTCTCAAACGTACGCGTTATCTTCTACACCCTTCTTTGCACAAATTAATAAATACTACTATTTTTCTTCATCGTTCTTTTACATTTGCTCCACATGTCCAAACTACTCCAAACCATCACAGCTTATTTACACTTAAAACAGAACATGTTCGTCAAAAGATAAAATTTATGTGCTTAACAAAGATAGTGATCTTTATGTCTGAGTAGATTTAGTGCAGAACCTATTAACATTAAAAGCTGGCCTCGTGATACCTAGTGAAAAAAGTTCTCACTTTATTTCCCAACTAGATTACTTTCGTTTTCCTTCTTAATTGGATTTTTTAAATTAAGTACCTACACCAGAAAGTACATAGTGGCTAGTTTTAAGTATTTTGTTTACAGAAATTAAGTACATAATTATTACTTATCTATCTATCTATCTATAGCTATACCCTCACGCCGTGTCCCAGGAGGGGTAGCAGAGAGAACGGACCGCTATATAGATCTATCCTTACAAACTTCTTTCGCTGCCTCCACATTCATCCAGTTTCTCATACATGTTCGCCGATTTCTCTTACTCAATACACGGCCGTCCTTTAGGATTTGATCCACGTGCTCAAGCCACGTGGTTATTTATGCCTATAATTATCTGCAAGTCTACGTAACTTATACATAATCTATTAATTTTGTTGAGTAAAATAATGGCTTTTATGATATTACACAAACTGTGTCTCATGGTCTACAAGGCTTTGAATAATATGGCACCTCAGTCACTTTCTTAGCTCTGTGTTCTCAAAACACCTGCAAGAAGACCCTTACGTTCAGCAAAGACATCCACCAATATGCTGGACGAGATCAATAGAGCAAACTGTATTAGATTGTGTCAAGAGTAATCCTGCAGATTATTTCCAAAAATAGACAAAATAATCGTAATATACCCTTTTTTATTATGTATCAACAATCTGTCGTGTGCGTAACAGTGTTATACGCATAGATTTATATGTACCTACTAAAGTACGAGGTAATATAATTCTATGGATATACGAGAGGAATGTGGAATGAAAGTTGGTGTAATAACAAGGACGAATGTAAATAAGTTACAGTGGTTTGAGCATGTGGAAAGAATGAATGACCAAGAAGATATGTTTGCTGAGAGTGATGGTGCTCGGAGACGTGGACGTCCGAGGATCAAATGGCAAGATCATTTAAATCAAATCCTACAGGATGGTCACGTGTTGAGCACATTGAACAGAAGAGCAACATGCATGAGAAATTGTATGACAGTGACGGACGCGTAAGATGTATGCAAGGATAGAAGGAAGTGTCGCTCGATCCATTCTGCCTACTCCACGAGTGAAGCGGTGTAATGGTATGAATGTACATATATTATATGATCAAGAATCTGAACAATACACACGTCCGAGACTCGACACATAAAATAGGTACTGGTTGACTAGACAAAACATGATAATACATAGATACTGGATGATTTGAAGACATAGAAGAGATAATAAAGCGAGTGATTGCAAAGTTAAATGGCTTCCAAGTAATAGACTTAACAATAACAACACAGAAACCCGCTGGTAACACAGTGCTGACAACAATATTAAGCGGAAACAGTTCATATTATGTATTATTATTATTATAGAAGATATTTACATAGACAGAGGTGCAAAACATTGTCATTAACAAATGTTCAGAATATTTACTTTTGGATAAATTGACTTTATTAACGTTGCGATCTCTGGGTCACGTTCTCCGCATGCCAGAAGACAGACTACCACTTAGATATTTGGAGGCTGTGGGAGAGGGCAGAAGACCGGTGGGCCGCCCTAGAAGAAGTTGGCAAGGGCAGGTGTCAAACTTGTGTGTTGAAAGGCTTGGTTTGGAGTGGCCAGAGGTCCTGGAAGCAGCGGTGGACAGGGATCTCTGGAGGAGGTACCTAGGCGCAATGGGCCCCCGACCCATCTAGGAGAAGGGGAAGAAGATGTATGTATGTATGACTTTATGAACTTCGCTTACTGGTATTCGGAGACTCTCGACTCCATCATCAGGCGATTAGAAAAAAGAATACTATAAATTTGATCGGTCGCATGACCGATTTTTTCTTCGAATTATCAATCCAGTATATCTCTAAATTCAAGATGTAAGTTATTATTTTTATTATTGGACAACATTAATGTGTCGTTTACGTGCCAGTGCACCTCAAGGACACTGTACAATTCATCAATTCTAGGACATTACATCCACGTCATATAATAAATATAGATAAATACATAGATTAAATGAGAATCTCGGATACATAAAATGTCTTCAATTTTTCAAATACCTGCCTTGAACATGACACTCTAAAACTTAAGGAACATTTGGAAGACTTAATCTTCACCGGGTGCTTCGCGGATCAAAGGTTAACCATCTATTTGAAAATTTTTAATATTTTATTTATTTATTTATTTATTTATTTAACAACATATACGGCACAAGGCCATTAAACATATACAAAAAATCATATTTAGTTCGATGCAATACAACAATTATTTCAAACGCAGTCACATTTACCTACTTATCACACACACACATACACATAACTATACAATGCAGCAATATAAAACTATAGCATTAATTTAATATTAATTTAAATTTAATATTAATTTAAATATACCTAGAATGAATGCATGGTTATCTATACCTGGTATAGTTAATAATCCATCGAAAATTACCTACGGGTCGGGCGAGATATAAGCAGTAAGCACATACATGTTATTATTATTATTGTGTGAGTATTATAAAAAGAAAAAAAAAACAAGTTCCCTTATCTGTCATACAAAATCCACATCATGGTCTTTAGGTTCTAAATAGCTCTGTGTACTATGTATTTCCCATATTATGACGTATAAATTCTACCCGTGGAATACCTAGCAAAGAATTGGTCTCCCACTCTTTTTCATAAGTTTTCAATTGTCCGGTAAAGGCAGGCGTCCGAAAAAATAAAGACATTTTACGTATTGAATTCGCCAATGATGATGTTTGTTTATTGTTTATTGTAAATCATTCCCCATAGGCCCCTTACGGGACACTTGGGTTCATCATAATTAAACAGGATAAAAAGAATAACATAAAAAGAATACATGAAAGAATACAAAGCAGTAAGGCATCAAAAGCGAGACAAAACAATGGAAGTTGAGTATAAAAGTTGCTGAATATATTATAAATGTGAACATAAATAATAATTATATAAGGTGAATAAAAATAATAATAATGCATTTTTCAGTACTAGAAGGATGTAAAGAGTCCCCTTAGTACCACGTCTAAAGTACAATATTTGATTTTTTAACAAAAGAAACAGAGGGGAAGGACGAATGACACACATTACACTCAACAATTTTTGTAATAATTTGCCAAGCATCCTGATTGTCTCTTTTGTAGGCACAGAAAAACAGCTTGCATGTGTGTTACATGTTGGCTGGTTTGCTGGCTACCCCACTTGTGGGATGAGCTCAGAGCCATACAGAGGACAATCCACAATATGGTTCACAGTCCGTTCTTTTCGTATTAATTGCAGTTCTAAATTCATTGCGATATTTATTTATATTTAATTCATTATACGGCCTATGGCTTTTACAAAATACGCAATGAAAACAATATAATAATAATAATAATAGTCTGTCAAGCAATCTCAGAAAACTGGGAGTAGATGACAGGCTCAAATACAGCATGCAGAAGGCCGTACTTCTATCGTCCACCAGGATAGTAAGAAGGTTTTTGTCCCTGTAGCTCTGTAAGTGATCTCCCATGATTGTACTATTTCATAGAACATCATGGAAGAATCAACTCGAATAATGTTGGGGTTGTACATTTTGAATATACATAAATTTATTTTAATATTTTATGGTTTTTGTTATTTAATTTTATATATTTAAAATTTATTGTTAATCTTATATTGTGTTCAAAATGTAGAATCTAATATTGTTTTGTTAAAATAAATGAGCTATGAGATAATGATAATCTTTATAGCACAACTAAAACCAATTCAGTTTTTTCCATATATTATTTATAACACAATTTAGAAGGAAAGTTATTACAAAATTATTTAATAAGGCGAAACAAATAAACGATATTGTGCAATGAGCGAGTAACCTAACGTACTTATTTATTTATTATTTTATGTACATAGATTGCAAGCAAATTCACACAAAATAAAATAATACAATCATAAAATCAATAATATACAGAGGACGAGTTTAAAGCAGAGGTGCGATTTCTTCCAACCAACTAAGTTATATTGTAACCCTTTTTATCTTACGCGAAGAGGATGTTCTTCGAAAAGAAAAGAACGGAAAAATGGATAGAATGACAGAGAGTTAAACTGTGTTGCCAAAATAGAAGCAGTTAATAAAGCAATTAGATAAGGCGGGCGGTATATTTGAAAGCGGAATATTGCCATAAACAATAATATTTCTAAAGTCATTTAAATTGTATTGAGTTTAAATTTTTAACAAAGATGTTACCTATTTTTTATTTATTAATTTATAGTGCCAAATATGGCATAGAATAATATTATTCTTTTATTTGTAGGTTGGTACCTTTAGTTCACAGCATAACTAAATTCAATGGTAACCATTCTGTTTGCACAAAAATAAAGGCTTTTGTACAATTTTACGTTTATAGAAGGATCGTTAAAACATAAAACTTCTCAAGAGCGAAATAAAACACTTTTGTTGTAAATATAATTAAGAAAAAATCTAACTAATATTTGAGTCCGTTCGTAGTAAATATGTTCTTACATCCATCCATGTCTTCACTGCATCCCACACCAATAAAAAAAACGAGTCGTCTTCTTCGTACCAATGAAATTTATGACATTCAGAACCAATGGGTTTACCTTTTAGAGAAAGAACAAGCGTTGCACATCATAACACTGCTTTAGGACCTATATTGGCTGAGAGTTCCAGAGAGAGTGGAGTTCAAACTGTACATCACGATCCACTAAGCCTTGAGAGGCACAGCACCTCTATGCTTCGCTGAACTCTGTCCCGTCGACGAATCTCAGTGTGCTCAGTTTCCACTGCTGTCAACAAACTTGTAGAACCCAACAGGACAAACACTTCCAATTTCACAGAGAAGAGCTTCAGTATCGCGGGGCCAACTTCCTGGTACCGATTACCAGCGGATCTAAGACAGAACCAACCTACTGCCACATTCAGGAGCAAGCTGAAAACATTGCTGTTCAGGTGAAATCACGACGCCCTTTTGATGGTCACGGATCAATATAGGGCGCCAAATACAAATTGTCCATATTATTATTATTATTATTTATTTATTTATTCATTCATTCGTTTATTGAACAGCATTTATAAACATAGAATGTTATGAAATTGTACCTAACTGGGCATGAGCCCGTTCCAAGGCAGACTGAATCAGTTTTTAACTCTTTTACCATATCTCAGCGCTCTAACATTCAATCATATGACACAACACACACGCCATCACTCCTAAATAGAAGACGTTTGATGTCTTAGGGTGCTGACACAAAGAAAGCGGGTTACCTGCTTTCAGATGCCTGCGTCTACCGGCGCCGAGAATGTTTACATGGATTTCAATGGACACGAACATAGTAAAAGCAGGAACGCCGATTGCGATTTACTTTCCCGGCGCTTATCGGCGCTGGCAACCTGCTTTCTTTGTGTTTGCACATTTATACTTGAAAGTTTACAAACTAGTATTAGTACTGCCTTACAATGTATGTACCATTTAGGCCTAACGCATCAATATATAGATAAAAGTTGTAGTTAGCTATCTAAAGGATAAATATATCTTATGGATAAAGTGATGGTTAAATTTATTTGCCGCATCAATCTAAAACTATCCAGTGGATAGCTATCCACAAGTCTTAAATGTTGGCTACACTGAAAACGCATATTTTGTCTATGGTTTTAGCTTAATTTTGCTCCCACTCTAGCGTATATTTCGTAATAAATATTTATTATTTGCTAATCAAAAGAGATTTTAATATAATAATAAATTTATATAATTGTAAAAATATGCTTCCAGGTAAAGAAAAAATATTGTTAAATATATTTTTACACATATTACGAAATACTTTGCGTGAAAACAACAATCATAGCTCGAAACATTACATTAGGACTTTACTTTTGTTATTTTTCAGTTAAAATTCCGTTTTAAGTAATTTTTTGTTGTTTATCAATACATTCTACCACATCAAAAAATACTCATACTCGATGTATGAAGCAAAAACAGCACATAACACATCCTTCACAGCTGTTCACAAACGACGCCATTTTGATAATTGGGACGATTTATCCTGAGTATAAATTTTATCCACCACTTTAAGTTGTAGTTAAAAATGGCGTCATTTATCCTAGGGATAGGCCGTTTCTTTACATTGATGCGGCAAATATCCTAGAGATAGACTTATCCTCAGGATAAATTTATCTATCTACAGATTGATGCTTTGGGCCTTAGGTCAATAATTATTATTACGATGAAAACTGGGTAAAAAGCTAGTACTTTAATAAAAGATTTTTATTAACTATTGAGATAGATCGTTGGAACAGTACTAAAGATAGAAAGATATATAGCTAGATAAACACTAGATGACGCTTTTGTTTTGAGATGAAAACAAAAGAATCTTAAAGTTTTGTGAGACATCATTTGTTTTATTATTATTATTATAACGAAACGTGATTTTGTAAACGAGAGACGTCATTGTTAACAATGACTTACATAGTTAATATTGTATACTGGGTCAAGTATAACAATATTAGGTTCTTTTTGAATAACGACACGTATTTTTATATTTACACAATATATTCAATAAATAATTCCTATTATAATTTGTCGAACACAATTTGTCAAAACACGCAGCCTAACAGTGCAAGTCAAGGTTCTATCAATTAATGAGCGCCGCTCTCCACAGGCGGCCAACCTATATAGACTACGTAGTATTGCTACTCACTCATCATAACTACTGTTTACTTGAAAACAAGGTTCAAGGTTCACTTAACCTGTACTGTGTATCAAAGTCCAAACACTACACTCTCCCCTCACAACCTTGAAAATCTTTCTATACTACATATTTAAATATTTATACAATTCTATGTGATTGACAGTGTTCTCTACTTATTTCAAGACTCTATACATATAAAACAAAACATTACAAATACACGCAGACATGTTCTTCCTTCCGTCCAGGGCCACCAGATGAAGTCTTCCACCAGCCTAAGTCCTGGGTCTCAGCTGTCCCCGCCAATGGCTTCCAATCTGACCTGAAAAATTCAGAACCGGTGAGAGCTTTGCCTTCAAACAGGGGGAGGGGACCTAAACTCCTACCATTAATCAGAGGGACTGTCATCCCAATGCACAGATCTCACATCTATCCGATCCATATGTCTTTTCCAGAGCTGATCAGTACCTTTGATTCTAATAAGAAAAGTTCTAATTCCTAATATCTTTTCAATTTTACCTAAAACCATATTTTCACTCCTGAGATCTTTGACAAGTACTGATGTACCCAAATTAAATTCCTTTTTCCTCCCCGAGACAAACTTCGAACCCCTGGAACTATCTTTACAAGTTTCCATATTTACATACCTTTTCTCATATCTATACCTATTTAAACATTTACATCCATTGTTATTCCGCTTTTTCACTAAATTCTTAACTATATTCTCAATGTCTATATTAAAATTAACCCAATAAAAATAACTTCTAACAAATGATTTCATTTTCCCAATAACTGAATAATTTTTACACAAATAATTTATCACAATACCTTTAACTGATTCCGGAATAACAATTCTATCTCTGTAGAATAAATAATCCTTGTACACAGTCAAATGTTCCTTCACATTAAACAACTTCGCAATAGATTCATTTAACTGTCTTTTGCACGGCCAATTATTTTTTTCCACATATTTAACAACTTTTTCCAATGTATAATCACTTTTACTTCTCTCTAAAATTAATTTCGAATTAAAACTATTATTTTTATTTACAAAATCTAATTTTTGTTGTTTCACATTACACGCAAGCGATGCGTTCGCACTGAAATTCGAAATATTTTCAATGGGCTTACATGCAACAATTTTGTTTAATTCACTGCCTTCCGTGCTATGTACTTTGTACCCTATATTATACCTACGCATAAAATCTGTACCCAATATTATTTTATTCCCGCTCTCTGTTACAACAAATTTAATATCTTTTTCCATTCCATTATGATTTATTTTACAATGTTTAATACCTAACACATTCAAACTGTGCCCGCTATACGTAGATAAATTAATCTCATCACACTTCTCTATTATATTATTTTCGTTGAATATTTCTTGCAATTTTTGAATAGATATACAGCTAATATTCGCTCCCGAATCTAAAATACATTCAACATTTTTATTCTCAATTTTTACATTTAATTTTATAAAATCGTTTTCGGTGTCTTGCGAATTATAAATACCTTGAATCTTATAACAATTGTCACTCAAATGCCCTTTAGATCTACATTTTCTACAAAAAAATTCTCTATTAAATTTACATTCACTTTTATAGTGATTTCCCTTACAAATAAAACATGAAACATTTTTATTATGCTTATACCTACTCGTATTTGCATTTGAATTTAACCTTGAAAATTTTGACGGTCGATTATTTTTCTTATAATCTGTATCTGTACTACTTGAACTACTGAAACTATTATTGTTTCGCCTGGAAATCTGGCTAATTTCCTCAAAATTTTCTACCTCTTTTTCTAATTTACTCTGTAGTATGTGCTCATAACTAGAAGCCAAAGCAACTGCTTCGTTCAAAGATACTTTATCTTTATCACATTTTAAAAATAACTGTTGTTTAATCTCTTTATTTCTAATTCCGATTATAAACAAATCTTTTATATTACTTTCTAATCTAGTACCAAATTCACAATTTATACTTAATTCCCTTAATCTTAAAGCAAAATCTTTAACATTTTCCGAATGACCTTGAGTAGCCTTGAAAAAAATTTCACGCGATTCAAATACACTTTTTTCCTCTTTAAAATAACCATTAAATAACTGAATCAACTCTTTATAAGACTGTTTTTCCACAGAAGCTGGAAAACACAGATCAGACAGTAGCTTGAAACTGCCTTGGGACAACGATGTTATGAAGAAAGCACGTTTCTTCACATCAGTCCAACTTTCATCATTCAATAATAAGGCGTTCTCCCACCTTGTCCTGTAAGAAGGCCAACTCATTGTCTTGTGACAAAACGGCTCTAAACTTCTCGAAGTCATTTCGGAAAATACCACAAGCAACAACAACTAAGAATAAAAAAGACTTAACTTATGAGAGACTCCTCCAATCGCCCCGGTCTTCTGGATTTCCTTGCAACCGCAATGGACTCCGCCTGGCTGACCTGCAAGACCTCTCCTCTCTTGGCTTCCTGGATCCACCAACTGGCTCCGCCTGGATGCTGGGTGACACCTGTCTCCCACTGCTGCCTGCACCTTGCCTCAAACTGGCTCCTGAGACTTCCTGTCTCCCTGCTGCTACCTGCAACTTGTCCAACTGGCTCTTGAGACTCCTGTCCCCCTGCTGCTACCTGCAACCTTGCCCAACTGGCTTCTGAGACTCCTGTCTCTTTGCTGCTACCTGCACTGCTGGCTAATCTGGCTTTGGAGACTCCTGCCTCCTTTCTACTCCTGTAGACTGCCTTTCACTTTTTTCCCGCGTACCGCCGACAAAACTTTCGGCGCGGTAAAAAAAAACTATTGTTGCGTGTCGACAATATTTTATTTGTGAACTACCGAACTGCGCCACGTATTGTATACTGGGTCAAGTATAACAATATTAGGTTCTTTTTGAATAACGACACGTATTTTTATATTTACACAATATATTCAATAAATAATTCCTATTATAATTTGTCGAACACAATTTGTCAAAACACGCAGCCTAACAGTGCAAGTCAAGGTTCTATCAATTAATGAGCGCCGCTCTCCACAGGCGGCCAACCTATATAGACTACGTAGTATTGCTACTCACTCATCATAACTACTGTTTACTTGAAAACAAGGTTCAAGGTTCACTTAACCTGTACTGTGTATCAAAGTCCAAACACTACAGTTAATGGATTTGTTTTATAATTATTGAATGTACTATAAATGTTTTATATTATTTCTCATTTTCAAACAATTTCTAAAGGTTAAGTTATGACAGGAAAAATAGAGGTACGCTGGGGGGGCTGGCAGAAGGCAGATATCGTGGATATACAAGATTGGACTGGAAGTGTGGTGTGGACAAGAGATGTGGACGAGTTGTTCCAGACAGCGCAAGATCGAGAAACCTCATTCCGGAGTGATCGACAAAGTCGAGGGGACCCAACAGGCCATTTACAGAAGAAGAAGATATTTAATACTCGTGTAGTTCCTGGTAATGAAAAGCATCCCACTCTTTCTGCAAGTTTTCGAGTGGCTTGTAAAGGCATGTATTTGTAAAACATGTCGTTTTCAGACATTCAACATTTTCAGTTCATCGATGCTAAGTATTCTAAATGTCCCATTTGGCATGCAAAGGACGACTTTCATGTTTATTACAAGCATCTTTTCCGCTGGCTACCCCAATTGATATCATATCCTTCTTCAAGATCACCTCGACAAACCTGTCCCTGCTTTGAGCCGCTCGGTACAGCTCCTCCACACTCCGGATGCCGGTCCACTCCCTTACGTTTCACAGCCAGGACATTTGGCTTCTATCGGGTCCTCGGCGTCCCTCAAATTAAATTCATTGGCTGTACCGATATATTCAGTTCATTTATTGTTGCTACTATTACAATACCATCACGACATATCCTACAATCGGGGCAACCAGCAAATTAACTACATGCAAGCACCCCGTGCCAATAAAATTCATTACATTTAGGGTAAGAGGCATACCTCATCGATGGAATGATACAATGTGATTTGTATGATTATAAGAAGGTAGAATTATGTTTTACAGTTTGAGAATCTTTATTTCTTGGAGTATAGGTATTATTATTAATTTCGCCTGCTGCGAACTTAAATTCAAAAGTTTCTTAAGTTGGGGCATTTTGTTTTGGGATAATGAAGCCCATGCGGTTGCCAATTTTATTTTTATTTTTATAGATACACTTTTTGTATAGTTTTGCCTTGTTTCAAATTCTTTCCAATCTCATGCATATAATATGTACATTCATTCATTTCCCTCAACGCTCCTCTCGGGAGCACAGGGCAGAATCCAGCCTCCTCCATTCAGAGCGTCTCTGCGCCAATTGCGTCACCTCTTTCCACGACATTCCCTGCGCTCTGATGTCGTTGTCATAGAAACGGTGTGTTGTGAAAGATGGACGCCCAGGAATATGTACATACCTTTGTATATTATACTTGTATTGTGAATGTGGAGTATAGCATGAATTTAACCTTAGATCTGTTCCATCAATATCTCTTAATGGCAGGGTTTTATATAAAACTACATATATATAAGTATGTACGCATGTCAGATGATTTAGTCGACGCCGTTTAATGTTTCACTTCGATAGCAATCATCGTATCACCCTACAACTCTCCTCTCGGAAGCACACGGCAGAAACCAGCCTCCTCCATTCAGAACGTCTTTGCGCTAATTGAGTCACCCTTTCTCATGACATTTCTAACGCTCTGGTGTCGTCATAGGAACG
The DNA here is from genome assembly GCA_947579605.1 of Athripsodes cinereus. Classification (NCBI taxonomy): domain Eukaryota; kingdom Metazoa; phylum Arthropoda; class Insecta; order Trichoptera; family Leptoceridae; genus Athripsodes; species Athripsodes cinereus. The sequence goes on from OX388321.1 coordinate 4,008,946, forward strand.
ATGTATTGAGAAAAATAGATCAGATACAGAGAGTAAAGATAATATCTACTGAGTGCTCTGACGCACAATATCATTTGTGACATGCTCACACCACCTAACATCTTAAATTATTAAGTCTCTAATTTTCGAAACTTGATTACTTCCGTTCTTGAGCCTTGGATAGGTACCAAAACTCACAGCCATATATAGAATAATTGGGATAATACAGGCATTGAATAGAAGGCATTTTGTCCTGACACTAAATCCAGACGCCCTCCCAATTCTGTCCATGTTATTGAAAGCCCCGCTGACAACGCCTATTTGGATTGGCGATTCCGATCGGAGATCACCCTCTGGCGTTATGTTGTTCCCAGGTAATTACGCAATAGGAAATCTAAAATAATAACAATTTTTTATTATACGTTCATAATTTCAAAAGAAGTATTTTAACAAACCATATTTGTCATTGAAAAAACTGGCAATTATCATAAATATGTGAATAGGCCCATTCGTGATTCATTAAGCATTCTTTCCACATTCCTCGACTGATTATTAAAACTTTAATTGCACAAAAACATAAAAGGAATTACTATAATAATAATAATAAACTTTGACAAGACGGTGTTTATGATCTTCTTAATTGCTTTACACACCCGCCTTTTACAGGACCCTTCAGAATTTACAAATAAAAAAAACGCAGATGTTGTTTTGACTTGGTAACTCAATAACTTTGTAACCAAAGCCGACAATACTACCTATTATTAATTTAATATTTATTGTGTATCTATTTCCTACGAAAGATGTAACCAGTAAAATCATTGAGAATAAGTAGTGCATTTTTAACATCAAACATTAGACAAGATTTTAGATCTTTGGAGGCTGTGGGAGAGGGCAGAAGAGCGGTGGACCGCCCTAAAAGAAGTTGGCAAGGGCAGGTGTCGAACTTGTGTGTTGAAAGGCTTGGTTTGGAGTGGGCAGAGGTCCAGAAAGCAGCGGTGGACAGGGATTTCTGGAGGAGATACCTAGGCGCAATGGGCCCCCAACCCAACAGGACAAGGGGAAGAAGATGTATGTATGTACATTAGATCAGTATCAGATTCTTTACGTGTGAGTGATTAAGTCTATGTGTGTTCATGACTAAACCAGTCATCTGCGCCCGGGGACAAAGTTTGCGCCCCTTCTCAGAGTCCCCAAGAAATTTTTGAAATTTCACGGTTTATATGGTTCATTTTCGAAGCATTATGAAGAATAATATTGAACCCGAACTGATCTTTGTTAAAAAAAATCGCCATCAGCAATCCTGCATGGTGGATGTGTCATTTTGTTTATGAGTAGAATGGCGCCCCTTAATGCTCAATGGGGGTGCCAAAATCGTGTTTGCCAATTGGTTTGTTATGAAGATATTTGTGGAGCTCCAAAATTTAATCTTGCAAACGTATTTGGGATATATTTGTTTACATCAAAATAAAATTAAAAAAATAGTTTTAATACTCATTTTGGCGCCCCCTAATGTGGCGCCCGGGGACATATGTCCCCCCCTGCCCCCCCCCCTAGCTACGCCACTGAGTAGATACCCATTTGAATGACTTCAATTTCATTAACCAGTAACTGAATACTTAATTCAAATTCAAATATTTAATCATTAAAAAACTTTTGCACCATAAGTTCGTAAATACTTCAATAAATACAATTAGTTATGTATTAAAATGGTCAGGCACGTCTTCTCCGTGCCATAAAATGTATGAAACATAGGATGGATGACATCATTACTGAATTGAAAGACGAAGATAGGGAAGTTTGAATCCAGACAGTTCTTCTGTTGGATCTGGTACTAGGTTTTGGTTTCTTACTGGCGTGCACATGTGGAATGACACAAACTATTGACATTTTGATAAACGAGTGCCAAGATAAATAAATGATTAACACACACATTCCAAGGAGAACTTCAGGACTTACACGCACTTACGGACGACCCGGTGGCTGCGGAATTTGGAGGGCATGTTGTGAGCGACCATAAGCAGAATGATGATGATGATGATGATTCTGGATGATTTTATTATGACGACGTTTAACAGTCCCTAGACCATCTCAAGGGCGCCGGTGAAGAGTTCAGTTTTCAATTTGCTTCTTAAGGTGGTGACAGTCTGACTATCTTTTGAATGAATTAACTTTCTATAGCATGATACTCGAAACATGGGGGTGATTAAGAATACAAACACCACATCGAAAACAACGAAAAGCATCGAAACATCTTTCCTGTTTCTAATTATAGAGAGTTTGCACAATCTGTTGGTTGTGCAGATAAGATGTCTGTTGAGTAATATTACTCTTAATATCTACAGGACACTCGATAACTTATGGGGTGTTCACATTTGGCGAATATCGCCAGGCGAAAAAACAAAATTCGCCGGACATCCATTGATCGTTACACCTGTTCACACAGTCCACCGATATAGAAACGATCTGTCAGATGCACTTTGATTTTGACACTGTTTTCAAAATGGCGGACGTGGAGATAGAGATCGCGAAGTGTTTATTTTTAGTCGAAAATGTTACAGTGAAAGTTATAAGGCGCCTTTTAATTAAGGAAACAAACGCCACAAACCAACAACAAAGATAAAAGCTGTCACGAAGCGGGAAACATTATAAAATTTATAGGTTATAAAGTTTTTACCATAGATACGAACGCTGCGCGCATCTGCGCATGCGCAAATCGTTCAATCGGCCGTAAAAGTTGGAAGGTGGTCAACTCGAGACGATATCGTTTCCACTGGTTTCTATCGTTTCAGACTAGCTGTCATTTTGTTCACACGGTTCAAATGGCTGGCGATATTTTGGTGCCCTGGCGATATTCGCCAAAGTGAGAACACCACATTACAGAAAAGATTGGAAAGGTTATTCTTTACTGGAGACTTCATGGAACATGTGAACGAATTAACACACAAATACCAGATATTGTATGTACAAAAATAATGAAGTACATTGTTAATATAATATTATTATTACTTATTTCCAGTCGGCTTCTTGTCCGGCGTTTGAAATAAAGGCGTGTTTATTGTACCGGCTCCTTTGGTTTTATTCATATTATTATTTTATTTATTGCTGCAACAACCGTCTATAGCTACAATAGAGGAACCAACAAAATAATACACAATATTTACAATTATGATTTTGTGATGATATCAATAGGTAATATTATTATTGTCGATATGAATGTTTCAAGAGAATTTTGATAACAATCGACACTTGGGAGCTGGCATCATTTCTCGTAAATCACCTTAAGAAATATAGTAAGAACATCTCATAAAAAAAAGAGAAAAAACAAGATCGTATAGATGATGCCTAAAGCGGAAAATGTACGACCAATGTGTGCTCCCAGTATTGAGCTATGGGGCAGAAACTTTAACTCTAACCAAGTCGATTATAAAGAAACTCCGTGTAGCTCAAAGGAACATGAAAGAGCGATGCTACAAATAAAACTCTCTGATCGCATTAGAAACACGGAGATACGTAGAACGTAGAAGATCGGGAGTAACGGATGTTGTCGAAATAGTAGCAAGGTTGAAGTGGCAGGGCATGTTGCTAGACTTAAAGATCCAAGATGGACAAAAAGGGTAGTGGAGTGACCACCTCGTGAAGATAAAAGGAGCAGAGGAAGACCTCCAACACGTTGGTCAGACGACATTAGAAAAATTGGTGGTGACTGGTTGCAGAAAGTCCAGGATAGAGATGCCTGGAGACATGTTGTTGGCTTATGTTCAGCAGTGGACAGGAATAGCTGCATAAGTAAGTAAGTAAGTAATAGATGATACATGAAATATCTTAGAATAACTGCATAATCTTTTCATATAATATATTTCATTCAATACTGAGTGTTATGATGATGTATGTATATTGCAACCTAATTGTGTTTTGCGAAATGCATTTTATTGTGAAATCTAGACATAATTCACACGATCGATTGCGGGTGCATTGCCATAAAATAAAACAAGAAGAAGAGCTGGCATCATATACATAATATAATATAACTCCAGTTGGCCTTTGATGCTTCCGCCAGGACCATTTACAGTGAGAAGAAGCGTTGACACATCACACTATAGCTTAAGGAGCTACATTGGCTGAGTCCTAGAGAGAGTGGAGTTCAAACTGTGCCTCACGGTCCACAAAGCCTAGGGCAGCATAGCACCTCTATGCCTCTCTGAACTCTTTCCCTTCAACGAAACTACTGCGCTCAACTTCCGCAGGTGTATTCAAACACTTCCAAATTCGCAGAGAGGAGCTTCAGCGTCGCGGGGCCAACTGCCTGAAACCGATTACCAGCGGATCTAAGATAGAACCAACCTACTGCCACATTCAGGAGCAAGCTGAAAACATTGCTGTTCAGGTGAAGTCACGACGCCCTTGAGATGGTCACTGATCATTAAACAGCGCCAAATATCTGCAAATTATCCAAATTTTATTATTATGGTCTTCTTGTACTCTTCAAGATTATCAAGTTATCGAGGTTTTATTGTAGTTTAATATATCGATGTTATAAAACTATTGGACTTTTATACCATCTACGATATAATTATAGATAGACTGATATAAGATATACAACTATAAACATTTATATAAATAGAACAATTTTATTACAAACCAGGCAATGGTATTAAAAAATTAATTATACACACATCTGTTGGTAGCTAAATGTAATCGTAACAATTAAAGTAATTATTATATTTAGGCACATATACATATTTATTAATGAATAGGAGTAATATGTTGGTAATTCATTGTTTCGTGGAGAACCCAGCAAAGAATTGGTATTTCCACTCTTTTCCGTAAGTTTTCGAGTGTTCTGTATAAATAAGAAAGATAAATTAAATTAAACTATGGTGAGGTTTGTCACCAATCTTGAATGTTTAAAGTTCATGTTTCCGACCGGCGTAACTCAACAAAAAGAAATGTCTTATATTCGAGAAATCGACATTTTTTTGATGAATATCTGGGTTTTGTTTTAAACCCAAATACAGCCTTATACACCTTTCACAGTAAGCTACTAAAAGCTTGTGTCGTGAAAGGGGAGTTTGCCGGCACCAGGTATCGAACCACGGACCCCTTGTTCACGAGGCCGAGACTCTACCTCCAGGCTACCATTGAAGGACCCACCGTCCACCCGGATACCGCAGAAGTCTGGGGACTTCCATGTGAGAGCGTTAGTAGAGCGTTACGTACAGTGAGAGCGTTAGTAGACATAATGTATAACTAAGATTAGACCAGTATTTCCCAAACTATGGGTCGCTACCCACCAGTGGTTCGCGAGCGAATGTTGAGTGGGCCCTGAGCGTTAAGTAGTTCCATGACTCACTATTAAGGAATCTGAGCATTACCAATATTTTCTCTAAGACAGCTAAAGGGTGGGTCTAAAGATTGAATTTTTTATTAGATGATTAGATTATGATGATGAGATTAGACTTTTTTTTATTATATGGCGGCTTATCCCGTTGAATTTTATGGCCATAGTATCATCCTTTCATACAAATCATCATGTGTATACCTTATACAAGCAATATATAAAGCAAAAAACTTCAAGAAAAAACGAAAAATATTTATATGAGAATCATATTTTTTTGGACAACTTCAAAAATAAGGTCGTTAACCTGTTGAGAGTTCATCAATCCAAGAAGGTAGACAGTATTAATTGGGTATTCAACGTTTTCGAATTTAAAATAATTGTCCATAACGTCCCTATAATTGGACATCCTAGGATGCTATGATCCGGCGTTTCCTCGTCCCAACCACACTCACAATAGGGAGATTCAACTAGACCGATTTGGAACAAGAGTGAATTCAGGCGTATGTGGCCGAAACGCAGTCTAGAAATAGGGACAAAGATTAGACATAAAGCAAAGTAATAAAAACAGTTTGTGGACAGATATGTGCCCTGAATATTTAGAATATAATAGGCATAGTCTTTGTTCCGATCAATAGTTAATTTATTTACTTATTTATTTATTAACGAGGCGCACAACAGATGTTTAATACATATTATCAGTTGAATCAACAAAAATCACACAAATAATCAAACATCCAAACCATGCATACGACATCTGTTGTAGCAGTGTGACCAGATTTGGTAGTTTCCTACTTTTTTGATAGTTTTCGAGGCATTGGCAAGAATGTTTAGTAGTTTTACTTTCTTTGGTAGTTTTTGGAAGTTTTTGTATTTAGTCGGTAATTGGTAGATAAATTATCGGGTACTTTTCCCAAGTACCCGATACTTACTAATTCGAAAATAGCTGTCGGTACAAATACCGAGTACATTGTAGAAAAAGGTACCTACTGCGAGAAAATATTGTTGAAGAAAACCGAGGAGTTTTTGAAATAATTCAATTCCTATACCATTTTGAAAATTCGGCGACGGGGAGGTAGAAATTTAAGCGTGTAACTTTTTTCAGTAGTTGGTATGAAAGTATCCGAAAAGTAACAACAGTCGGTAGGTACAAATACCCGGTAGATTGTAGAAAAAGGTACTGCGAGAAAATATTGTTGAAGAAAACCGAGGAGTTTTTGAAATATTTTAAATTCCTATACCATTTTAAGAATTTAGGAGTTTTTGAATTCCCCATTTAGTAGTTTTTGAAAATAAAATCTGGTCACACTGATCTGTAGATACATTCATTCGATCTCGTACAGACATCTCACAAACACTCACAGATAGCTTTAACTTTCACACTATTATAATTTATTAAAAAAAAAGTACCTTTTTTTTTTAAAAAAAAAAAAGATATACTTATCTGGGTTTTGTTATAAACCCAAATACAACCTTATACACCTTTCACAGTAAGCTAAAAGCTTGTGTCGTGAAAGGGGAATTTGCCGGCACCTGGGATCGAACCACGGTCCCCTTGTTCACGAGACCGAGACTCTACCGCCTGGCTACCGACGAACTCTATTTATATAATAAATATAAAACAAACATTCATAATTAATACAAACAATTCGAATATTTATTTGTGGAATTGAAAATAGGTACACATTAATTTTTATTCCATAACTAAATACCTATTTAATATAATAAAAGAACCGTGTATTTTTTTAAACTTATTTGTTTGTGGAATTGAAAGAATGGCATTGATTATGTGCATTATCAATTAATTTAAGTAATTTTCGACTTTTAGAGTTATGAAACTGGACATTCGAAATATTATACTGTTTGCCGAAGCGAAACTACGCAATGTTACGAGACGCCATTTTTTAAAATGCCCGTTAAAAATTTTTTCAACTAAATTACATTTACTCTTCAAAATAATTATGTTTGATAGTTACAACGAAAGTATTGATAAAAATAAAAACATATATTGCATCTTAAATTCAGAAATAATGAGATTTGTCACCCATCTTGAATGTCTTTTTTTTTCTTGGCACGGAGAGGACACCTTGCGTACACTTTTGAAGGCAAAGTAGATAATTATAATAAGTCGTATAAATAATGTTTAATGCATAAATATTTAAATAAATAAATATGTAGATGAAATTATGTGTAATTAATAAATGTGTGTGTGTGCTTGCGCGCGTGTAATGTGTGTGTGCGTGTGTGTGAGAGAGACAGTGAATAAATGAATGTTTATATTCTCATCATGTTAACCCTCCTTTACACAAGACTTGTCTCTATAAGGAGGATGTTAAGATTTAGGTTTTCATCAAATAGTCTATGTATTGTCATGTCTGTATAATTGTTATGTTAAATAAAAAAAATATATTATTTAAAAAAAAAATTGAATTTGAAATCTACAACACTATGTTTATAAGTCACTTTTGCAAAATCTGACATAGTATAATTTCTCTCTGACATACAGATATGTAATATTCCATTGAAATTATTGCCTTTGTGTAGTCACGTTGAACAATGAAATAAATAAATAAATACCTAAATATAATGCTTATTTTAAATTGAAGGAAGTATTAATAAAAAATGCAATAAAATCAATTCACTTCCCGTGTGAAAATCGTGTAATCGGTCTATCAGAAATTATCAAAAATATTCTTAAATAATAATAAAAATATTATATTATGTTGTAGCAGTAAGCACCTACCTACTCACAATAAAATAAATTACCTATAGGTATTTGAACAGATTGAAGTCTTCCATGGAGTCCCTAAACCGAAATTGGTATCAAATTCTTTTCTGTAAGTACGTTTTTAAGTGGCCTGTAATAGGTGTGTGATATTTTTTTATTTATTTATTTATTCTTCTTGCACATCGTCATTACATAACAGTGTTAACAAAATAATATAATTTTTTTAAAAACTAGGACGATGTGCAGTGGCGAGATTACGAGTATCACTATAAAGTGATTTCTTCCATCTAACCACGACACATTGACTTATGTACATATCAACTTTAAAAATCCATGTAAAAAATTTCATGTAGGTTTGTTAAAAACATTGGATTAGTTGGAAGATATCGCTTCTGCGATAAACTCGCCCATTGCACAATATCATTTATTTGTATCACATTGTTTTATAACTTTGTAATTATTTTTCGAATGTTTCGTGATTAACACTGTGGAATTCCATATTTATTCATGAAAACATTATAAATATCCAAATTCCACCCATATCATCTCCACTCTTGTCTATGCTTCTTTATACTCCACCCCTGCCCCCGCCCACCACTCCTTCACCTGCACCACAACATTGACTGTCTTTGAAAATAATTTATGTTTAGTATTGTTACTGATGATGGAACAAGTAGTTCCGAAAACGTTTTAACTCTAATTAAAGTTATTCTAGTGGAAAATACAAAGTTTCTTTCAATATAAATTAACAATTTGTAATTATGTATGCTTCTTATTGCGCAATAAAGTTTATTATTATTATTTATTTATTTTATTTATTTATTTATTATTCAATTAACGGCAAACATTGCCATTTACAAGATATATACATATATAAACATACAAGCATATTAATTGGTGTAAAGTAATTCATATTTATAACCAAAGTGATAACAAAAAAAGCAACCAAATATTATCAATATGAACATCCATATTAAAACAAAAGTATAGGTAGGTACTATATATATAGACAATCAAAATAGTAGGTATCCATACGGAACAGTCCCACAATACTGCAAATAATATTTAAAAAAAATACAATATGTATATCTGAGCATCAATAGGCAAGCACTTGCAACAACAACCAAGAGGAGCAAAACTGACCAATACTGCCCTGTTAAGTAAAAACACAGTAATTACCAAAACACATAGGTGTCAGAATCGCAGACCAAGTTTGAAACCTTTTGTGTGTATTTTTTACATTAAGTATTAGAAAATAAAACATAATCATCACAAATATCTCAGATATTCAATATTTTCCTTTTAGTAAACTAATTTAAATATTTGCAACGACTGTGGAAGGTTTGTTTTTTAGTATTTGAAAAAATAAACACAAAAGTAGTTTCAAACTTGGTCTGCGATTCTGACACCTATGTGTTTTGGTAATTACTGTGTTTTTACTTAGCAGGGCAGAATAATACCAATTAGGTAGGTACCTACTTCTATTATTATTATTATTACTGTTCGCTATGGTAGCGAAGGCTATTTTTATTTGTTTTAATTTTATTTTTTTCTAATTGTTGCAACACTTCGGATTGGGCATTTTTTTCGGACATCTAGGTATGAATGCGATTTATAGGTACATGTCCTGATTACCTACATTCCATGATACCAAAATGTCACATATTATTCCTACCCAAAAAACCTTACCAACAAGTCAGTGTTAATTCATACGGTAATACGGTCGGATCAAATTTCTACATTCGCTCTACAAATCAATATTTCATCGGAAAATTTTATCATCATCTTTTATTATTATTATTCGGAATAAAAATCATTTTTACTAAAATTCAACAAATCGGAATCGTAAAAGGATCGAACAACCATTAACTGCAAATTAAATTCTGTGCAAGTTTTAGTGTGTGCAGTGTTTTGTGAAACCAGCGACCTCTGGATGAAGGATTAAAATTGGTAAGTTCCATGCGCCATTTATCATTTTCCATCTTCCTACATCCATTGTTGATGTTTTGGCTGTATTGATAATAAAATATAGTTAAAATAAACAACATTTTTTTTTGGCCTTCGAGCCGCATTTGTAGTTGGGTTTGTTCGAATTTTTTGCTTGTGCGGAGAGTTGCAACAATTACATTTTTCGGGGTAGTATTTTTTTTTGTAGATTCGCACGTAAGCGAGTATACATTCGGCAGCCATCTTGCATTTAATGTCAGTGTACAACAGCTGTAATACGGCAGACATATTTGTTTACTATTTACTATAATTTTACAACTTACTATACTGTTTACTATTGAATGTCATTAGGTACTATCACACTAAGATAGTGAATAAATTTATTATTTACAATCATTTTTGTTAGCTGCGGAAGGTTTACAATTCGGTATTACGGTTAGGTATACAATATACATATCACTTTTCTATGGTTGTAGAATTATTTTAAGTTATTCTTGTTAGGTACGGATTTAACAATTGGGTTTATTACGGAATATTACGTTATCACGGTATAATAATAATAATATTCTAACGGAGAAATATTAAATAATTATTTACATATTTGTTTCTTGGATTTAGTAAGTTCGATATTAATTTCTTTTACAATGGCAATGGAAATAAAATATGATTTGGCAAAACAAGCCATCTCTACCTTGTGGGATCAAGCAAATAGCATTGCGGATTTGAAAACGGAAATTCAGATTTCTGCATTCATAGCTAGAGTTCAAGATATAGAAAAAACATGGGAATTATTTACAAAACAATACGTTTCGGTACAAGCTGCTAAGAAAGCGGGGTTTGATGCAGAGGCACACTTAAAAGAATATTTGAAATTTGAGAACATGATGTATGAGATTAAGGGAGTTTTTGAGAAATGGATGAAAGAACGAGCCGATCAGAGTTCATCCAGCAGTGTTAAGGAAGGAAGGAGTAGTAACATACATTTTTCGATTCCAAAAATCCAATTACCTCAGTTTGACGGAGATATCACCAAGTATACTAGTTTTTGGAATATATTCAATAGTTTGGTACACGAGGACATTAGTATACCACCGGTACAAAAACTTCACTATCTGTTGTGTTCTCTGAGCGGCGAAGCACGCCAGCTTATTACGCATTTAACTATTTCTAGTGAAAACTATTTAGTTGCAGTCAATCTATTGAAACAGAGGTATCACAACCCGAGAATCATTGCGGAAAAACATTTGGGTATGCTAGTGAATTTGCCAAACTTATCAAGCGGAAGAATAAAGTTACGGGATTTTATTAACATAATTAACGAAAACATTTCAGCCTTAAAATCGTTAGATTTCAAGGTTGACGATTGGTCATTTATATTATTATATATTATTTTGAGGAAAATAACTAATGAACTGCGGAACAGATTTGAGTTGAAGTTTACAAATTCGGAGATACCAAAGTTTATACAACTTATTGAATTTCTGGAAGTTGAATGTAGAGCGTCAAACATTGATATTTCGCACGGAAGAGCTTTTACAGCAAGCACAAATCAACAAAATAACGGACGGAAACATGTGAATGCCATGTTCGGCGGCATTACACAACGTTGTGTTCATTGCAATAGCAATACTCATTTTATTTCATCTTGTAACAAGTTTACAAATATGACGGTGTATCAGAGAAGACAGGTAGTGAAAGAAAAACGTTTGTGTTGGAACTGCCTGCGGGAACATGCCGTCAAGGACTGTCAATCGAAGCATACCTGCAGGGTGTGTAAACGGAATCACCACTCTCTTCTACACTACGAAAATTCGGAACGGGACGGGGAAAACACGTCAAATGCGAGAGAGGAGACTCGGCTAGAGTGTAGTACATCGACTTGTCGTCCGTCAAGGGACACAATTAGTACAGTTTTACTCGGCACAGCGATTATTCAGGTTCAGGATAATTTCGGAACATACAGAGATGTACGAGTTTTACTAGATTCAGGAAGTCAATGTTGTTTGATGACAGAGAAGTGTGTAGCGCGGCTCGGTTTAATGAAACATAAGTCGACTAAAACAGTGTACGGCATAGGAACGGAAAACATTAACGTAACTACGGGTGAGGTAACGTGTATTATTAAGCCCAAATTTAGCGAGCACCCACGAATCAATGTATCTTCATTAATATTGAAAACAATAACAGGTGAATTGCCCTCGCAAAGTATTTCGTCGGATATATTAAATAAATACAAAAATTTACGGTTAGCAGATCCTGCCTTTCATAAATCTCAACCAGTTGAGATGCTTCTGGGAGCTGATATATTTAACGAAATCGTAGACGGCCATAAGATTTCGTATGACGAGAATTTACCCTCAGCACATTCCACTATTTTTGGATGGGTACTTATAGGAAAATTAAATGGAAAATCATCGGAAAACACGTCAGCAATGTCGGGTTGTGTGACATTAGAAAACCTAATGCAACGGTTTTGGGAATCGGAAGATTTACCACAAGACACGGATTTAAAGGAAGATGCGGAAAAATGTGAAAATCATTTTCTTCAAACAGTAAGCAGAACAGAATCCGGAAGATTCATGGTTCGGCTTCCATTTAAACGGGACATTCCAGAATTGGGGAATTCTTATAATCTGGCTGCACGGCGGTTTTATACATTAGAGAATAAATTAACACGGAACATCGATCTTAAAACGGAATACTCTAAGGTGATGGAGGAATATTTTACATTGGGTCACATGGAAAGAGGTTTGACTTCGGAAATAAAATATTTTTTACCACATCATTGCGTAATTAAGGACACATCTACAAGTACCAGGGTACGCGTAGTATTCGATGCGTCAATGCTTACACATAACGGTTTATCTTTAAATTCGTCACTTATGACGGGTAGGAAATTACAAAACGAAGTGATGGATATCTTGATTAAATTTAGAACAAATTTAGTTGCATTTTTGGCTGACATCAAACAGATGTATAGACAAATTACACTTCATCCTGAAGACAGAGCATTTCACGGAGTGTTGTGGAGAGACTCGCCCAATAAACCTTTGGAAACATACAGACTTACAACAGTAACATTTGGGGTAGCATCTTCCCCATATTTAGCTATGCGATGTTTGTGTGAATTAGCAGAAAAGGAGTGCGAGTCATTTCCTAATGCAGGAAGAATTTTGAAATCGGATACATTTGTAGATGATATTGTGAGCGGAGGTTCGAGTATTAATGAATCGATTACTTATCGGAACGAACTTATACGTTTATTACAAAGTGCAGGTTTTGAGTTAAGAAAATGGATAAGTAACAAACAAGAATTTTTAAAAGATTTGCCAAATGAACATTGTGTGCAGACAGATTCACTCAAGAATACAGTGGTTACGGTGTTAGGTATAAATTGGAATCCTCAGAGCGATTATTTTGAATACAATAAAACGGAAATTTCTCCTACTACGGTTATTACAAAACGATATATTCTATCATGCATTGCAAGTTTGTATGACCCCTGCGGCTGGATAGCGCCGGTGATATTCACTGCAAAGGTCATTCTTCAAGAACTTTGGTTACTGAAGATAGGGTGGGATGAGAGGATCCCAGAGGATTTGGAAAATAGATGGAAGAGGTTTTCATCACAACTCAATCAATTATCGTCCATTAAAATTCCAAGGTTAGTGATATCTCAGAATACAAGACAGTACGAATTACACGGTTTTTCGGATGCATCTAAAATGGGTTATGCGGTGTGTGTTTATCTGAGGTCGACTGACGATAGTGGTAATGTCATTTTACATTTACTATTGGGCAAAACAAAGGTGGCACCACTAAAACAAAAATTAACCATTCCTAAAATGGAATTATGCGGAGCAGCTTTATTAGCAAGATCACTCAAACATGTTTCAAACTTACTTAGTCATATAGCGGACATGAAAATATTTGGATGGTGTGATTCTCAAATTGTTCTATCATGGTTAAGAACTCCAATACATTTACTAAAAACATTCGAAGGTAATAGAGTGAGCTCCATTCACACTAATTTGGAAGCGGCCACCTGGAGGTATGTACCCACCTCTATGGACGCAGCGGATTGCGCTACAAGAGGTATTTATCCGGAACATTTGATTGAACATAATTTATGGTGGACACCCAAATGGTTACTGAAGCCATCATCGGAGTGGCCACAGTGTAAACTTAATCTTGTCGATTATGATACGGAGAAATTATTGCCTTCAAAAATCATTTCGAACGTTACACAAATTGAACAATGGAATATAATCGAAAAATATAGTTCATTCAGCAAATTGGTCAATATTACGGCATTGTGTAAGCGTTTCATTCACAATTTAAAGAATAAGAAAAACAAACGGTTAGGATGTGTTTCAAGGGAAGAATGGAATGAGGCTTTGCGTGCTCTCGTCATTCAGGTACAGTGTGCGAATTTTCATGAAGATTTACACTTAATCAAGAGTGGAAAATCACATTTGTCGAGATTGTTTCGATTAAATCCTTTCATAGATGCTGAAGGAATATTGCGAGTGGGCGGAAGATTGAGAAACGCATCATTGAACTTTTCATCGAAGCATCCGATCATAATTCCGAAAAATCATATATTAACATCGTTGATAATTCGCTATTATCATAAGAAATATCTTCATACCGGTTCATCCTTAACATTATCACTTATTCGACAAGAATTCTGGATTGTTTCTGGAAGAGATGCTGTACGTCAGGAGGTTCATCGATGCATACAGTGTTTTCGCGGACGAGCGAAGAGTCTAGAACCCATGATGGCAGATCTACCAACATTCAGAGTAAAACCCAGTAAAGTTTTCTCCATATGCGGTATGGATTTTGGCGGTTATTTTAACATAAAATCTTCAACTTTACGGAATGCTAAGGTTACTAAGGCATATCTTTGTGCATTCGTGTGCATGGTAACCAAGGCAGTGCATTTAGAGGTCGTGTCTGACCTCTCTACATCTGCATTTTTAGCTGCCTTGGATAGGTTCGTATCCAGGCGCGGACTATGCACGGACCTTTATTCGGACTGGGGTACTAATTTTGTAGGGGCGGAAAATCATTTTAAGGACATATTCAACCAACCAGTGAGTAGGAAATTTATCGAATCGGAGATGGTTGAACGAAAAATCAATTTTCATCGAAATCCACCCACTGCCAGCCACTTCGGTGGAATTTGGGAAATTGTTATTAAGTCGGCAAAGACACATCTGAAACGAGTTATTGGAGATACCATTGTCACATTTGAGGAGCTTACTACCTTATTCGCCAAGATTGAGGCTATTCTAAATTCTCGGCCTTTATGCGCTGTATCAGATAACGCCGACGATCTAGATTTTTTAACACCTGGACATTTTTTAGTGGGCCAGCCACTGGTGAGTGTCCCGGAACCTAACTGGGAATCTACAAGGGACAATCATCTATCTCGATGGCAATTAGTTCAAAAATTTTCACAACAAATATGGAAACGGTGGTCATTAGAGTACCTACACACTCTTCAGCAGCGGGGAAAATGGACGAAAAACAATACGAAAATAAAGGTGAATGATTTGGTCTTAATCAAGGACAACAACCTTCCTCCTTTGCAGTGGAGGCTTGGCAGGATAGTTGAATTGTTTCCTGGCAAGGATAGCATTGTTCGTGTTGTTGATGTAAAAACGGCTTCAGGTATCTTTAGAAGACCAGTAGTTAAAATTTGCCCACTTCCAGTTAATGACAAGTACGACGGAAAATTTATTGTTTAGGTTAGGTATATAGATACTAAGGCTTTCTTTCGGTCTATAAATTTTATATTTTATTTTTATGGTAAATGCAAAGGGTGCATTTTAATTTTCGTTTCTTGTTATTTTTATTATTACACATTCGGAAGCTTCCTAAGAAAGGGAAAATATTATTTAGATTATATTTTAGCGGTTTGAGAGGGGGAATGGATATTTTACTTTTCGGTCAACAAATTCAACGGTAAAAATTATAGGTTTTTCTTTTTCTTTTCGGGCTGCCGGGGGAGTATGTTCGCTATGGTAGCGAAGGCTATTTTTATTTGTTTTAATTTTATTTTTTTCTAATTGTTGCAACACTTCGGATTGGGCATTTTTTTCGGACATCTAGGTATGAATGCGATTTATAGGTACATGTCCTGATTACCTACATTCCATGATACCAAAATGTCACATATTATTCCTACCCAAAAAACCTTACCAACAAGTCAGTGTTAATTCATACGGTAATACGGTCGGATCAAATTTCTACATTCGCTCTACAAATCAATATTTCATCGGAAAATTTTATCATCATCTTTTATTATTATTATTCGGAATAAAAATCATTTTTACTAAAATTCAACAAATCGGAATCGTAAAAGGATCGAACAACCATTAACTGCAAATTAAATTCTGTGCAAGTTTTAGTGTGTGCAGTGTTTTGTGAAACCAGCGACCTCTGGATGAAGGATTAAAATTGGTAAGTTCCATGCGCCATTTATCATTTTCCATCTTCCTACATCCATTGTTGATGTTTTGGCTGTATTGATAATAAAATATAGTTAAAATAAACAACAATTACTATGTTTTCAATGCGCACCCAGCAGAAATCTGTAATCTTCATGAAATAGGAGAGACGATGGTCCTGGCTAGGTCATGTTCTGAGAATGCCCAATGATAGTTGGCCAAAAAGAGTTCTTCCGTCCACATGGTTTCCGACGGCCCGGGCGTCCCTCTTTCACAATACACCGTTCCTATAACAACGATATCAGAGCGCTTGCAATGTCGTGGGAAGGAGGTGACGCAATTGGCGCAGAGACGCTCTGAATGGAGGAGGCTGGTTTCTGCCCTGGGCGTCGAGGGCGGTGATTATGATAATGATGATGGTGTTTTCGATGACCTTCACCAATGGTGGTGTTCTTGGTCAGTCTCCAGAATATTTTTTTTTATTTTCTCATACATAATATTGATTTTCTTTCTTCAGCAATTAATATAATCTCATAATCACAAAAGTCTACAAACGCACACTATTCATGTACAAAAAAACCATTCAAAATTCTCATCATCTCAGCAATCGGATCACATAAAAGACTTGAAGATTAAGAGGACCTGAAATTAATTACCAAGGTACAAGAGTCGTATGTGTGTATAATATATATGTTGTGTGAACAAAATAAATAATTAATTAAGAAGAATAAACAACAAGTTTATATAGCATTGAGAAAACAAAGAAGTTTTTATAATATGTTCTTGAAATCACGTATGAAACATAAAACAACAATTTAATTGCATAGAATTTTAAAAACATTTTCAAGTAAACAACAGTGTTTTATTCGTTATACTAGCTGCTCGTACCCAACTTTACTCGGTACGTTTACCACTTCATATTTTTGTTCATTTAATTTATATACTATCTTGAAATTAAAAGAACACAAATGTTTTCTTCTACTATGTGATTTATACGTATTAGACGCCTCTCTCAAGAATAAATCATATACTTAGTAGAAGAAAATATTTGTTTTTTTTTTTTTCGTTACGGAATCTTACTACCTAGACAGCGACACACTGAATATAATATATAAATAATATTAATATTGAATCATTTTTATGTGGCGCCGTTTAATGGTCCGTGACAAGGGCGCCGTGACTTCTCCCGAACAGCAGCATCTTTAACTTGGTTCTAAGTGTGGTGGTGGACTGATTTTCTCTCAATTCAGTCTGTGGTCAATCTGTTCCGGCAGTTGGCGCGGCGGCTCTGAACCTCCTTTCTTTGATATATTTTCCCAGTGCTCCCTGAACTCTACTTTTCCAGTGAGATTCTACTCTTCCAATGTTCTGTTGTTTGGGCAGTTGCTGTTGCTTAAATACTTTTTTGTGTTTCCTTTGGTATAATTATGAATTTATAATCATAGTAGAATGTAGTAGCCTTATCATGGTTGCGGTTGTTATTTCATACAGAGAGATGAAGTGGTGTTGTTGTTTCTGTCTTCTCTGTGTCTGCAGCTGGGTGGTGTTGTGTTGCCGTCTTTGTTACACACTAAAGGAACACGTGTAGTTATCACTGCTGGTCGCTAGGCTAGCGTTTGGACCGAATACAAAATTCTCAGAAACAGATAGCCTGAGTCAACAACACACTATCGCGTCACGTTCCCGCTCCGCTAGCGTTCGGGTGCAGACGATGGTGCGCCAAAGTGTTAATTTTCGTAACTATTGTGTATCTTAGCAACGAAATTGACACTTGCTTGCAACATCGTCTGCACCCGAACGCTAACGGAGCGGGAACGTGAGACGAAAGTGTGTTGTTGACTCAGGCCTCAGTACGCGACACATGTTAATGTTATTTAGAGCTATTGATGCACTTATTATGAAAGATCTACCATGATACAGAACACAGAATATGAAATGCAAGAATTTGATTAAAATTTACGTAAACATACACTGATATTATATGAAAACTGTGCGAATTTATTATGTGATTGCACACGCGAAAGCTGAACACTGTAGGATCAAGTTATACCGTGAAAACGGCTGTTTTTCGGGAGTGTTGTAAAACGTGTCTGGCAGCTAAGACAGCGCCAAGAACACAGTGTCTCTTTTACTTATATTTTATTAAAACACTGTAACTTTCACAATTTAAATTATAAAATTTACATCGTTTTAGTTAAATCATTTGAATATAATAATATGGTAAAAATGAGCTTTCGCAAAGTTGCCACTGAAAAAATAAAATCTTTAATGTCTTTTTTTTTTTACTGCACAACACCAAAAATCGAATGAACTTTGAACTTGTGTATTGTAATTTTTTTATTGATTTGAAATAAAAAATGCCTCTGGCTTCAATTTGGCATTATTTTTTTTATTATTATTTACATTATATCCACGGCGTGAGCCTTTTAAATTTTATCCTATACATAATAAAAAAAAAAACAAGCAAAATTCTCATTCACTACACAGTTGGAGCAAAACAAGAATACAATTATTGGCAAAGAGCAAAATACAATAGGGAATCGTGTTGTAACATTTATAAATAGTCATACTAAGAACTTTTTATTTATTTATTTATTTGATTTATCAACTTTACACGGCGTGAGCCTTTTACATGTTAAACATATTTTAGATTCATTTTTTAAATTAAGAATGTATTTATTTTAATTTCTACATTTTTGTTGGTGATATTATTGTTTATTTGCTAATCTTACTTAACGGTAGGTACCTTTGTGATAATAAATAAATAAATGAAAGCATACCTACTTGTGAACGAACTAAAATATACATGCGGAATTGTTTGAATTACAAGAATGTTCATACCTCATGTGTGATATGTCTTCGTGATAATTTTGTGACCATATACAGTCTATACACGTACTTTGGGACCACTGAGGTCACACACAAACAGATATACAAACATGCACACAGCACAGAGCACAATCAAACAATCTACTTAATATAATTTATACGTGAGGTAATAATATGTGTATATTGGAACGAAAATATACTATGTCGAATTTTGTACTGATATATGAAGAATCAATCTTGTATAGTCCTCGTTGAGTTCTTTTATGTATTTTTTTTATGTAAGTATCCTCTTTCCCAGTTATTTAAGGAGTCGAAGGTTTCCTATTTTTCCGTTCATTTTTAAGGCAATGACAAAAAAACGTAAAAACCCTGTCAAATGTACAAATATCACTTATCAAGAACCACGTCAGTAGGCTGACATAGAAGATTTCACCTTGAGACTCACACATCCACGAATACTCTAAAGCGTGCAGCATTTGTAGTATTCAAAAATCAGTGATTAAAACATAAATTCACCTGCCTACGCCTTAAGAGATGTAAGATAAAGTCGGATGAGCATCTAATATTCGCAATATAAAATAGTGTTCTCGTTTATGTGAGTACCTACTAGCAGTAGTGCCCGATATGGCCCGGTCCGTCAAAGATAAGATTTGAGATTATGAATTATTTTATAAATGACACTCGACTCTTGGCATATCTAGTTCCGGCGGCCTAGACGTCCCTTTTATACAGTATGCCGTTCCTATGACAACATCAGAGCACTAAGAATATGGCGAGAGGAGGAGACTCGATTGGCGCTGAGACGTTATGAATGGTTTCTGGTTTCTCGCCTGTAGTCCCGAGAGAAGTGTTACAGGGGAAATATATATAACTTATATATTAAAGATGCCACATGATATTGAAGGTGGTTTTGCTCCCGTGTGCATGGGCATATTTGATAGTGTAGAAACTAGAATCCGATAAAAGTTCCCAAACCTCTGAACTATCCGGGTGATCGGTGGTCCTTCAATGTATTTATGTGGTTCGGATATGAAGAAAGAATGAACGAAGACAGGGTGACTAGGATTTTTTTTCAAATTAAAATACATTTATTCAATAAAAAATACACACTTAAAACAATAAACAATTAATATAAAATAATAATTAAAACTTGTATCTTTCTTTTTAATTCCCTCAAAATTGATATTTTACCTATGATTGAGAGGAAGTTGCTCCAAGATCCATTCCTCCTAGGATTAATTGGCAAGATTATGTATAGAACAGGTCTTATAGAAAGAACACGTGTTGTGCATCTTCAATAAGAAATTATACATGAGAAACTGTTTGTAGTATTGTCCAGTCCAGTGAAATAGTAATATTGTCCAGATTTTCTGAAATCCGTGTAACAATGCACCGTTCTCATAACAATGACATTTAAGTGATAGAAGAGACAATACATTAATTGGAAATGTGCTAAGAATAATAAAAAAGAACAAAACACCAAACGAGTTTGGTTCAAATTAAAATTTGGCCTTTCGAAATACATTTTAAAATATATGTAAGAATACAAATTATACTTAATTCAATGAAGCCTTTTATATAAATAGATTGTAGGCATAATTTCGATAATTTGGTTGCAAACATTTCGCCCTAAGGCCACGCAATGTCTGTAGTGAATAAGAGTTAATTAGTTTTTCCGACACACCGTGGCTGATCATGCAATTAAATGAAATACATAATATATTGCCTTAATTCTCATATATATTAGTCGCAGGCTAAGGAAAATATACGCCTCTTACCAAAAAACCTAGGAGCCTAGAGATAAAACTCACTAAGTAAAAAAACCTACTTGGGTCCATTGCATTTTGTCAGATTTCTCTTAACTTTTCAAATTTTAAATTATTCTTTAATCTCAAATCACGGTGGTAGCGGCTAGTTACACCACCTATCCACATTTTTGGATCATAACAAAAAAACAAAAATGGATTTTTTTTCATTATTCATTCATTTTTCATCACTCATCACTATTTTTGGATTATCATGTTAAAATTGTAAATATTATCAGATCCTTCTGAATCGTCTCCAGATGGCCTTTATTGCTGCTGCCAGGACCATCCATACAGAAAACAAGCGCTGTCACATCACACCACTTCTTAAGGAGTTACACTGGCTGAGAGCCCCAGAGAGAGTGGAGTTCAAACTGTGCCTCACGGTCAACAGAGCCTTGAACGGCACAGCAACTCTATGCCTCGCTGAGCTCTGTCCCCTCGACGAAACTCTGAGGCGACCCCTACGTTCAGCTTCCACCGCTGTCAACAAACTTGTAGACCCCAACAGGGCAAACACATCCAAAGTCGCAGAGAGAAGCTTTAGCGTTGCGGGGCCAACTGCCTGGAACCGATTACCAGCGGATTTAAGACAGAGTGAACCCGCTGCAACGTCCAGGAGTAAGCTGAAAACACTGCTTTTCAAGAAAAGCCATGACGCACTTGAGATGGGCACGGATCGTCAAACGGCGCCAAATATAAATTGTCTTTATTATTATTATTATTAAATACACGCATATATTTCTAAAAGAGTTTTACTCCAAATTTGTTCAACCTTCTAAAAGCTTCAACGTAATTGAAATAAAAACGATTGATTTGAACGCTTTAATGAATGTGTGACCTGGTTTCGACTTAAAAAGTCATTGTCATCCATAAAACTAAAACAAAACCAACAGTGGAAGGCATGTACTTCCGAATTAAGCCTCTTTCCATAAAGTTGTTTTTCCTCCTGAGCCCACAACAAATGAATAACATATTGGTATGCCTATAATTATCAGCCGACCATTCTGAATGTTGTACATTATACCATGTCGTGTTATAGGCCCTATAAAAGCATGGGTAGTTAATGAATGGGCCAACTGTAGAAGATAATTATAATAAATTATAAATCTTTATTTTTTATTATTAATAATTTCAAATCAATTAATTAAGAAATTTAAATTTAATATTCAGAATGATTAATAGTGTATTTTCGTTTTTATATTAATATAGGCAAAAGCGTTCGCTGTCTACCTCGCATGCAGTAATTACTATGATTTTGTGATATGTAATTTATTCATATTTATTTATTTATTCATTCTTTACTGTACATTGTTCACAATACATACAATTTTATAGAAAAATGCATTCAAATTACATTCATTCAATATTCGGAGTGTAAAAAACCTTATAATGTAGATAGATGAGTTAGCTCCAGGAAGCTGGTTTCTGCCTTGTGTTTCCGAGAGGAGCGTCAAATCAGATGTTTGTTTGTTTATTTATTTATTCATTCTTTACATTGATTACATACAATAGGAGCTCAGCTCTTAAAACATCCAGGGGAAAGTGGTGGGAAACCCTTAAAGATTACATACAATTTCAAGGCATACGTTCAAATCAAATACAATCAATATACCTACAGAGGTTGGGTTTATCAAAAAGGCGCGGTCTCTTCCAACTAACCTAAATAAATTTGTTTAAGATTTCAACGAATGTGGGGACGTGTATTATTATAGTGGATGTGTATCGTCGCGTTAGTTCCCATAATACAAGATTCATCTTTTTTTTTTAAAGATATATCTGGGTTTTGTTTGTTATAAACCCAAATACAACCTTATACCAACCCTTTCACAGTTTCACAATCTTAGTTTGGGACTAGCTCGATTTGTGTGAAATGTCTTTGTATGTTATGTTATGTTATGTTATTATAGTGGACTTGTCACAGTGGATATACTAAAAAAGTGTTTTATTTATAAGTAATCAATTTAACATGAACTTCCACCAAGAACCGTCAGTTGAAAATATCAACTTCACAAACAATAAGAATCGGTACAAAAGTATTCATCATCAGATGTTTGTTACTATAGATGTTTATGATTTCAACGGATGTGGGGGCGTGTATTATTATTATTATCATTATTGAGGCAACCAGTCATGATCATAATTTACTAACTTTTTATCTTATTATATATGTATTAATATTATTATAATCTCTACAGATTCATAGTAACGGAAACAGCTGAGCGAGTAAAACATGGAATAACAAATTCATAGATGCAATAAAACTTTAGATCGTTAAATGATGACGTCACAAAATTATTTGGAGGACGTGAATCACCAACAATAATAATTATGACAGAACGAAATAAAAAAAAATGCCAACTTGACTCAACCGTCCATAGACCAACGTTACGCAAAAATGTAATTTTGAATAGGGAAATGCATTATTTTATATTTATTATACTTTTGTATATTAACATAACATAACATATTCACTACCATCGCATCCCCACACTCGAGAATAGAAGAACCGAGATTGACATGGTGTTTTTATTTAAAATCCTGAATGGCATGGTTGATTCTGCGAGACTATTGGGTGAAATATCATTCAACTGTCCAACGCGTATTGTTCGTTCACAACGCTTGTTTCAACTCCCTATAAGCTCTACAAACTATGTTCAGAATTCTTTCTTGAAGCGAGCTTGCTCTGTCTATGACTCATTTTTCCAGGTTCTTGATGTGTTTGCCATGAGTTTGAGAGGTTTTAAATTGTCTGTGTCCGATGCGTTGAGGACCTCATTGATTCCGCTTCCACCTAATTAGAATTGATGGTGTTAAATTTGTTTGAGGGATGACGGTGACCTGCTGTAGGGTCTTTTGTTTGTAAATTTCCGATTTCTATTTTCACATTTTTTTTTATTGCTGTTTTGTTCGTTGTGTTTCGATTGCCCTTAATGTCGTGTATTATTTAAATCAATTCTTTTTATGTCTAGTATTTGTTCTATATGGTATTGCATGTTTTGTTTTATAGGTGGTAATTAATTTCTTGCATGTGTTGGATAATATTATTCCTATTTGCTTATGACAGATTTTAATATTGAATTTTAAATGATGTTAAATTTTGAGAGATTTTATATGATATTTTTATATTTTTAATTTTATTTTTCATGACTCATTGTATTATTTTTATTGCTTATTGTTTAATCCTGCGATTATTGCTTAGTGAGCATTATTCTATTAATTTTCTTAACATAATTTACTCTATTCTATTGTAATTGTTGTTTGTTGATTTTATCTGTTGTGTTTAGTTATGTATGTTTTGTAGAGCACATAAGGGTAATATAGGGATCTTCACTGGTTTGCTTATTGCTAAATATGTAATAGACCATTGTATTTTTTGTATCAACTGTATGTATCCTGTAAAATTGAAATAAAAAATAAATAAATATTAACATGTTTAGACAATTCACACAGACCGAGCAAGTCCCAAACTCAGAAATGAATCTTGTATTATGGGTACTAACACGACGATACACATATATTCAATGTACCTACTACACACATATACATGTGTGTAGTGCACCCAAACCCATTGTTTGTATTATTGGTTTTAAATTAGTAACCCAAACCCATTGTTTGTATTATTGGTTTTAAATTAGTAACCCAAACCCATTGTTTGTATTATTGGTTTTAAATTAGTAAAATAAATAAATAGTTATAGTTTAATAACGATATCGTATATCGAACACCAGGTCACTATAATAAAGTATCTAGAAAACCTTTAAATAGTGCTTTAATTTGTTATTAAAAGATTAATGTATGTAGGAAACTGTGGACTTGACATAAAAAAAAGACGATCGAGGACAGGAGACCATTTATTATAGGAATTTCATTAATGTTATTGAAGCAAAAAACGTGTGAAAAAACAGGAAAAAGTGGCATTTTACCCTTTCTGCTAAGCCCGAAAGGAAAGCGACATTTTATGTATTATTTATAACAAAATACATAGTATATTAATTTATTTATTGTTTCAGTGGACACATAGTAGAATTCCATAATTTGTAAGTCAAATGATAATGATAATGTTATAGGTTCTTAGTTGTATGTTTACTTTTATATACTTTTCTATTTATATGTAAATTATATAATTTTTTGTTAAAGGCTTACAGCCGTTTATTTTATAAAATAAAATAAAATAAAATAAAATGAAACAAGTATTTCTTTCAACTACAGATTATAAATCGTGAGAGAGATTTCATGCAAATGAATCAGATCATTATCAATCAAATCGATTATAACCCAAGAAAGAAATGCTTGTTTCAAATTTACCTAAGTCATATTAAATGAATACATCAATCAATACATCGAGAATCTTAAACCGTTTCTATAAATTAGTTGCTCTTTGATTCATTATAAAAAGATGCTATTTTATACCTGAGTGAACGTAAGAACGTGATTCCCTTGAGGGGGCAAAATGTATTTTTAATATTTTAATCTATAAAATATTATTTTTTCGTGTAAATTATTATAAACTGGAAATATAAATAAGCATTTACCTTATACTTATTTTCATAAATATTAAATAATGTTTCTTAATACTTAAGATTAATTTTATACGATTGAAATCGTCCATAGTCCAATTACGGTATAATTTTACGATTTATTATTTTTTTTATTCTTTCCTTATAAAGTCTTATATTTAATTATTTTTTTGTATCTGTACTAAAATTGGGGTAGCCAGCGAACTAACCCTAATAAGAATACTTTAAGGTCGTCCTTTTCACACTAAAAAAAACATAAGATATTTAAGATGGGTTGCATACAGAGCCCGATTTAATTATTTAACCGCTTTATCCAATCCCCAAGTTGGTATTGTTAATCCATTTCCCAAGTGGGGACCATTTTTGAGGACCAACCCCCTTTCCCCCTCCTCCTTTCACAAATTATCGAATATGACATATTACATTATTTATTCGATTTTATTAAAGAATATTTTAGAATATTTTCACGATGCCAGGAATTGATTTCTGCCACCCCTCAGCCACGAATTTTGCCGCTCTGGGCATTTGCCTGACTCGCCCCCCACCCAGCCCATCAGATCGGGGCCTGGTAGCATAGTATCTCATTAGTGTTAAATTGAAAATTTCAAATGTCTTTCAAATAAGACCCAAAATAATAAAACACTTTTATATTTTCTTATTTTTAAGGGACTTAAAATAAGAGAATATTGAAGTTTATTGGATTTAAAATCAAATTTAGGGTTAGCACAAAAAAATGTCTCCCTTACTAAAGGCACATTAAAAAATTGGGCTTTAATATAATGATAATATGTATAACATTTCGTATCAAAAAGATAAAGTGAAGTTAGTGGGCTTATACCTACAATACTGATAAAATTTTAATACCCACTAAAGATAGTAATCATTAAATTTATAATGAGATGTTATCTTCAACAGACTATGCTACTTAGAGAGTATTTATTTTATGAATTACAATTACCACTTAAATATTTTAAAACGTTTGTTTATATGTATGTATGTATGTTCATTTTGTCTCTAATAAACACATTTATTGAAAAAGACAGGAAAAATGGTATACTGTAGAAACGTATACAAACTTTGAAAATTTGAGACCAAAAATATAACTTACATACCTACGTATGTAAATTTAACCCATGAAACTACCATATAAGGCATAGAAAAGACAACGTCTCCTTATTCGGTAGTGCCCCGGACGGGATTTGAACCCGCATGTGAACAAAATGACAGCTAGTCTGAAACGATAAAAACCAGTAGAAACGATATCGTCTCGAGTTGACCACCTTCCAACATTT
Organism: Athripsodes cinereus; assembly: GCA_947579605.1. NCBI lineage: Eukaryota > Metazoa > Arthropoda > Insecta > Trichoptera > Leptoceridae > Athripsodes > Athripsodes cinereus. The sequence continues at coordinate 4,035,839 of OX388321.1, forward strand.
TCGGCCGATTGAACGTTTCTCGCATGCGCAGATGTGCGCGGCGTTCGTATCTATGGTAAAAACTTTATAACCTATAAATTTTGTAATGTTTCCCGCTTCGTGACAGCTGTTATCTTTGTTGTTGGTTTGTGGCGTTTGTTTCCTTTAAAAGGCACCTTATAACATCTACTATAACATTTTCGACTAAAAATAAACACTTCGCGATCTCCATCTCGACGCCATTTTGAAAACAGTGTTAAAATCAAAGCGCATCTGACAGATCGTTTCTAAATCGGTGGACTGTGTGAACAGGTGTGACGATCAATGGGCGTACGGTGGATTTTGTTTTTTCGCCTGGCGTTATATTTTGAAATTCGCCTGGCGATATTCGCCAAATGTGAACACCCCATTATATGTTAGTTTCATGCGTTAAAATTAAAATTACATATATAACCTCATACAATGGCTAATTGTAAAAATAACATCGATAAAACTTACATACCTACCTACTAATGTTGACTGCATATTTTTCACTGCTCGGTAGGCATCTTAAAAAAAAACACAACTTTTCAAATTTTTAACAATGCGAGTCTCCAATATTGTATGATTAACTGTCGAAATCAGACACATTCAAAAATTGAATTATTTAAAAAATATTCTTTGTATTGAGGTCTATGAAAATACATTTTCTAGTATAGTCGAATCCTATTTAATTTATGTGAAATTAGCGGAGAAGTTCGAAGTATTGAAAACAGACAAAAAAAAATTGTTTTTGGTCACTACCGACAATTTTACTACAAATTTACTTACTTGTCCACTTTCGATCCCAAGTCGTTCAATTTTCTGCAACTTGGACATTGCGTTTTAAGCCTGTCCATGCTTTTTCTACCCTCCTGTGCTCTCAACTCCTAAATCCCAAAGGTCCATCTGCCATTTTCTTTTGGAACTATGTAAAATAAAATATTACGTGAACTACATAAATATATAACATTACCCTATGCAATATTCCAGAAAGAATTATCTTGTTGTTTCATAAAGATTTTATAAAGATTATGTTTTATAGTCTCAGCTGAGACATTTTAAGATATCTAAAAAGGAAATGACATAGATGTGGTATTAAAGGTTCCCATGAGATTCACCCATGAAGACGAAGTTTTACTCAAAAGAGCGGATAAGCAGGAACCCTCTGCTTGCTGATGTTTCCTAGTATGGGAGGGAGTTTTCAATGCAGGTAGCATTAATCATCCATCTCTCAAAGAACGAATTCTACTAGCAAAAACTATATTTAAAAAATATGTAGGTACATAAATATATTATTTTTTTTAAATTATAATATTTTGAAATTGATATTCCGATTGTCTTTTTAAATAAAAAAGCAGATAGGTGCACAAAAATACCTACATAAAAATTTTCTTAATTTCGTGATAAAAAGTACCATACCATTACGGCATATCCCACCTGCCTTTTACAGGACACTCGAAAACTTACGGAGAAGAGTGGGAGACCAATTCTTTACCGAGTGCTCCACGGGATAAAAAGATATAAACCAAGATACTCAAATAAAATTTATAATATAAAAGAAAGTCCATTTTATTTGTATTTATTTTTCGTTTGGAATTTTTTTTAAGTGTTCTCCTTGTTTCTCAAATTCACTCAGTTTCTCGTTTTCATCCAGGAATTTTTAGATTGCTGCATACAGCACACTCTTTTTGACTTCTCGCACCTTGCTTTGAAGTGTGGCTTCCCGCCAAGTCTGTCTTCCTTGTCCATGGTACCTGCCTTTCCTCTTTTCCTGCTCAGACGCCCCTGTCTTGCATCTCCCACAATTTCAATATTCCCGCCATTTTATTATACTATACTTTCCTCACGACGATATAAATTACTTGAGCAAAACTGAGTTTGAAGCTAGTAAAGAATGAAGTAAATTCTAATACATACTTAATTGAATTTTCATGATAATTAATGTTTATTACCATCCATTTAATAATCATTATGTACAGAATGCAATACTTCAATAATAGCCTTGTTACCATCTTATTGAAGAATGAATAATATTGATATGCACAACTCTGCATTAACAATTAACAGATTAATAAATTTGTTAACTTCTTCTTCTTCTTACTCTCTAAGTGTTGTCTCCTCCATGAAGGTTGGGGATCATTAGGACTTTTTCCACCTTGTTGACTGCGGCCCTGAACAGCCATTCCGAACAACTGTCTCCAATTGTGCAATCAAGAAATTCTTCTATCTGTTCCTCCTTTCCCTAAATTATCAGCGGTAGGCGATGGTAATTTTTGTACTCTCATTCCATTACGTGTCCAAAATACAACAAATTCGTTATTTTAACACTGACGAACCACTCCTTATTAATTTTCCTCTGTAGGAGAACATTCTCATTGCGAATGTTGTCTCTCCAAGTTATTTCATTTAATTAACATCCGGTAAAATCGTGATTTACTCTAAACCTCCTCTTAACAGCGATTTTTTTATAGAACTGTTCATCATCATCGTCCTCAACGCTCCTCTCGGGAGCACAAGGCAGAAACCAGCCTCCTACATTCAGAGCGTCTCTTTACCAATCGCACCACCTCTTTCCACAACATTCCCTGCGCTCTGATGTCGTTGTCATAGGAACGGTGTATTGTGAAAGAGGGACGCCCGGGCCGACGGAACCCTTGCGAATGGAAAAACAGTGCTCTTTTTGGCCAACTATAGAACTGATACCCATCTTAATCAACGATTTTTTGAAAAAGCCAAGAATAGGGCCTTATTTATTTCAGTTCCCAACTTTTTAGCATTGGGAACCTTTTAGTGTATTCTTTAGCTTCTGGAATTAACTGCTACTTGCGTTGAATTTTCAAAAATAATCACTTAACGAGTAACGAAGTTATTCTTTACGTTAACGGATTAAAGAAGTAAAATTTTCGATTAACTGTGCCCAGTACTGCTTAAAGCAATATAATAATAATTCATTATTGAGAAAAATAACTAACAATTTTATTAAAATAATCGAGAACTTTAGGGTAATTACTGATTTTGTATATACTAGGAAAAATAATTGAGTACCTACATAACTAATGATCAGGGATCAGGAATAAGCAGGGTTATTAATAGACTCACTGGATGTTATGTATATACAAGCTGTTCTTTCCGTGCCAATAAAAATGAGACGTTCAAGATGGGTGGCAAACCTCGTCCCTGAGATCATGAGTCATGCATAAATATTTGGAAGTTTATTTAAACCATTAATTTATATAAATAGAAAGTAAATCTACTGCTACTATTGTACCATCACGGCATACCCCACAAGTGGGGTAGTAGCCAGCAGACCAACTCCACGAAATAAACATGCAAGCTGTCGTCTCAGTAAAGGATTAGATAAGATTTTGGTAAGAGCATGTCGCAAGTGATACTGTGCACCAGCGCTCGCAACAAAATCTGCATTCTTCGTAATACAGGAGAGATGATGGTCTTGGTTGGCAAATGTTTTGAGAATAGTCAATGATAATTTTCCAAAAAGAGCGCAGTTCTTTCGTCCACAGAGGTTCCGAGGACTCAGACGTCCATCTTTCAAAATATATAGTTTCTATGACAACGACATCAATTTTCTAGGAATGTCTTGAAAGGTGACTCAATTGGCTCAGAGACGCTCTGAATGGAGGGGGCTGGATTCCACTCAATGCCCCTAAGAGGAGCGTTGAAGGGTGAGATGATAACGATTCCTGAAAAATATGACATTACCTTACATGAAATGGGATGCTTTTCTCTGATCCCAGCTGCCTGTTGGCTATATACCTTGATAGGTTGATGATAGAAACATGGTTTCAACTGTCTTGAGAAAACAAAAAGATGCTATTGATTACTCATCCAATTACGTCGAGGATAAAGATGACCCATCCACTCCATTCATGAAATCTCTAGGAACTCATTATTGAGTGATTTTCTATGCCAAGGTGATAAGTATTAAGCACAAATGACTATTGCACATGATTTCATCAGTTTAACCCTGAATAGATCAGAGTATATATATATATATTTAGTTACAATCCATTGGATTGGTCTGCAACGAGTTTGGTTTTTCTTCTCCATTCCTCCCTATTCTCAGCCAGTCTTTTAAGCTCTACGTATGAGCCACAGTTCATGTCCCTCTTCAGTTGGTCCATATATGCGTCTCTTGGTCGGCCTCTGCCATTTGTTCCCTCGGTCTTACCCTCCGCGATGGCGATGAGTAGTCCTGGGTGCCTGATGTTGTGGCCAATCCAGTTAGCTCGTTGTTGGCTGATTCTCTTAAGGAGTTGCCTTTTTTCGCCTACCCTGGTTAAGACTTCTTCGTTTTCGACGTGCTCCGACCACGACCACGGCCACGACCACGACCACGACCACGACCAAGAGTAAATTATCAGAGTATCTACAGATAATTTACTCTTCCTGAAATTATGTGCCAAGGATTGAAACCATGACCTCATTTTTTTAACAAAAAAATACACCGTGAAATGATAAGTTTTGTTTGTCTCGTGGAGTCCTCGGTAAAGAATAGTTCTCCCACTGTTTTGTCCTGTTGCAAAAGGTAAGAGATACCCCTGATAGTAAACGTGGATATGTGCAAACGGTGAGACACATGGTGCAGGACTGCCATCTTGGAAACCCGCAGGATATCCTTGAAGTAGGACCGGAGGCAGTGAACTGGCTGTCAGCGCTAGAGTCAAGACTATTGAGGATACGAAGCAGCCCACACGGGTGAAGATTTATCAACACACCAAGACACACGAAAAGAAAGTAAGTAGGTAGGTAAGTATTCCTAAAACTTCACGTACGAGGCAAATAATTTTAATAATTCAGCGATCAGGCGTGCCACCCATTCTGAATATATTTTACTATTAGTACAGAGAGGACTGCATGCATAATATATGCAGTTTGTCCGCTGACTACTGTCATAGTGCAATAGTTGCAGTAGTTCATGTTTCAGAAATCTCATTTTTTCATTTCATAGCTTTTTGTAGTAGATGTAAAATAGTACTATGTATAGTATAGAGTAGGTACTATTAGTTTGATTTCATTGACAAAATAATCTCTTAAAAAGTCTGCAAGACCGGCAGAAATCCAATATTTTATAACAGTTCTTAGTCATCTCTAAAATCTGGGTCTGTAGGAATCACCAATAGAGAAGTTCATGCAGTCAGAAATCTGGTAATATAAACATGATTTCAATTTTACCAACTATATGCTGTTATTTATATTTGACTCTGTGAGAATCTCATATTAAAATTTACTTTGTCATAAAATATAATATGTAAAAATAAGCAAATACTTAACTGATATCCGATCAGACCAAAATATGGATCTGAGAGACCATCAATTATAAGAATTTGGGGAAACATGATAAATAATTTAATATAAATATTTCTTTATTATACCAGATGTCTGCTATCATGAATAATATAATATGGGTCAGTTAGACCATAAAATTAATAAATTCATAGGATTTATTTTGCAATAAAACATGTTTGTTCAATTTTATCAAATTATATTTTATTTTCATCACAGTTAGAAATAAGACAAATAATAAAAATAATATATACAGAATATAATATATTATCAGTTATTAATTCATAACAAAACAAATTTCTATACATATATATTTACAAAAAAAAAACACAAATTTTAATAATATATTCACATACACCTCATTACGAAACAAACTTGAATTAATTTCTGTGTAGGTACAAAATTCCAAGTGATGCAAGAAGTCATATTTCATAAAAATATATATAAATTGAATTAAAATAGTTTGGTGTTTAGGTATGTGTATATCGTGATGCGGGCATTTACGGGTTAACCCATTTATGAGAAATGGCGTGATAGGATATTATTGCAGGCATATACATTAATTAATATTTTTATAGAATTTAATTAGAATTTTCCATGAACGGCACGACTATAATTGTTATCTAGTTCTCAGAATCTTATTGAGAATTTATTCTAAATAGGAATGTTTATTTTTATTTTACTCTTTTTAAAAACTCGTATATATTTGTTTAAAAACATACTTAAAAATATTTCATGACATACATGATAAAAAGGAATTTGTTTGAATTTTTAGAATGTAAAAAAATGTTTGTTTACTTGATTTGGGCACAATGATAAAATCAGACAACTCGATTGAAGAACCATATTATGTTAATGTTTCTCGGTTGGTGGATCGTGAGAATATCGTGATTGTGAGAATTACGGAATTGGTGAACGAACCGAAAAAGATCACTTAAACCAGCCGAGGAGCGATTCGTAAACGTTAGGATGCCATTTTCACTTCTTACGATGAGATTTTATAAAATGTAACATTGTGTAAATGTGGTTCTTCAATCGAGATATCTGATTGATTGAATTTTGTTATTTTCTGCATTTTTAAAATAATCAGTAATTTTTCTTCTAAAGAAAATAGAGAAATTAAAACTACGATGTATATGCGAAACCAAAATAAAAACAATGGTGAATTCTTGAGAATATTTTCAAAATCAAATCTATAACATTAAAGATTATAATAAATTGATGTCAATTAGATACTTGGTGCTTGTTCCAATTATTCTAAAACACAAAAACTATTTATATCAAAAATCTGTGATGAGTTTCAAATTAAGAATATTCTGAGATCAGTTTCATAAAATTCAAAATCAAAAATTAATAAAAACAAGGAAATCAAAAACTTGAATTATAAGAAAACAAATGAATAAAAATATTATATGATGATAATATTATTATTATTGAATTTTTGACACATATTTTTTTCTCATATAATTTTTATTACGCTACTATGTTTACTTTTTTGATATATTATAATGGACCATTAGAAAAGTGGCATGCAAATATATTTTATTTTATTATTAAGACTATTATGAATACAGGCACATATTACATATTATTATATATTTTTCATTAATACAATATTTAACATTCAGACATTGCAGAATATTACAATAATGGAAATGAAATAAAACAACAAAGTGGTACAAAAAATATGATCACACAGTGTACATTTGTTTTAAATGTCATTATTTTTCAATGTAATTAAATGATAGGCATTATAATTGTATAGTATGAACCGAGGGAGCATAGTGGAATTATTTAACAGAAAATGTTACAAATTCGGAATTTGTATTATAGTTTCTCTCAATTTGGAATGTTGAACTTATGTAGGTGAAAATATTAGTAAAATAGATTCAAATGCATTTAGGTTTGTATTTGTTAAAAAAAAAAACAGTTAAAAAAAGCAGTACTTAAATGACATAAGAAAGATCGGATGAATAAGAGATATTCAATTATTTAAAAAAAAATGTTATACGACATCTTTCATAGTCACAGCGATTAAAATTTTCTACAAAAAGTAGGGAAAAGGTGATAAGTGCCAAAATAATTTAAAGTAGGTATATTTTTAACAAGATTCATATTTTTCATAAAATTGGAATTAATAACTCAAAATAGAATTATAAATCCAAGAAAAAATTCATAACGATAAAATAAATTGTTTTTAATTAATTATTGTACCACTTAAAATTAAACAAAAAATCACATATAAAGCAGTATATAAAGAATTTTATATAATATTCTTTCTATCCTAACATTGGTTTCACTATTATCATAATTTTACATACATCTAATATTTTTGCATTACAACAACATTAATTCGAGTTGAAACGCTATCACTTTTTTAGCAATCCTAGCTAATTTATACGAAAACATTCTAAAATAATATAACAAATGAATATCGTTCTTATTTTCAAATTTTCATTCTATTTCATAATAAAAACAATATGTTCCATTTTTGAACAATTTGAAAAAATTACTTTTATCCAATTTTTTTTTAATTAATATTGAAAAAAAAATTGACTTGTATTTAGAAATATAATTTAAAATATTCAGCTGTAATTTGGAAAAAAAATGTGTAATATAAGACTAAGAAAATTTAATGTCATTTTAAAATTTGAAATGTTCCAATTCAGACAAACGGTTTTAAAATGTGCCATTTCAGACACACGTAGGTATTATTCATAATCACTAAAAAAATATGCAAATAGGATTAGGCGATTATGCAAAATTATCAAGTTTTACATTTTTGCTTTCAGTCTTATAAATATGACATTTCTGCATTGCATAAATAATTTAAAATTCACGTTTTTTGTTGCATATATTAAAATGAAAGAAATATAATAAATTAAAATGGTATTAAGCATTTTATATCTCTCCATGTCTTTGTAATAATATTCAAAAGATTAAATCAAACCTCGTTTTGTCTTATATTAAAATTCATTTTTTTTTAATATACAATTTGAAATGCATAAAGAACGGTATTATTATTATTATGATTATGAAGAAAAAAATATTTGACAATCTCTGATCTTTGAATTAATGTGACACGTACAGTGTGCTTAAGAATCATTTGCAACTTTTTGTATTATTTTTTCTGTTTGCATAATAATTTATTATTTACATTCATTTGAAGATTAAATGGAGTAACTATTAAATGAATGAATACAATGAAAATACAAAGAAATGTCATGCAATGATAAGTAGGTATTATTGTTGAGTACATAAATCCGTTTTTATCCGTTTTCTTATGATTACAATTACAAGTTGAGATGGTTTGGACATGTTGAGCGAATGCAAGATGAAAGGATGACGAAGAGGATGTATTTATCTGAAAGAAGGGGTGTGAGGAAGCGCGGACGTCCAAGAACCACGTGGCTTGATCACGTGGACCAAATTCTTAAGGACGGACGCGTGTTAAGTAAGAGAAATCGGCGTGCATGTATGAGAAACTGGATGAATGTAGAGGAAACGAAAGAAGTATGTAAGGATAGATCTATATGGCGTTCCGTTCTCTCTGCCTACCCCTCCTGGGACATGGCGTGAGGGTATAATATTATAGTATAGTACAATTACAATCTTTAGAAATATAAAAATACGACTAAGAAAGCGTACTTTAGATGAGAATGGGGACAAACTGCGAATTTCTTGGTAAAAAAATGAAGCTAATCGTCGAGAAAACAGTATTTATTTATTCATTTTTTACCGTACATTGATCACAATAGATACAATTTTATAGAAAAATGCATTCAAATTAAATATTATCAATATACAGATGGCGAGTTTATCGAAGAGGCGCGATTTCTTCCAACTAACCCAAATATTAGATGATTTACATAAAATTAAATGATATGCTACATACATAATTCATAGTAAATATTTTTTATCGGTATTCCTGAGCATATCCGGGTGTTAAGCTAGTCATAACTAAAAAAATAAATTCACAGAAAACAATATCTACGCGATTAGGTTTATATAAAAGAAAAAGAAACATTATATTATTCTATACTAAACAAAATCGTGGAATAATTAAAAAACGTAGGTATGTAAGTATGTTCGTGTGTTTGTAGTATTTCACTAATTAGATACGGAGTTCTAAATAATAAACGTGATGCAATAACAAAAGTCAGCCGCAAGTAATGTGAAATTAATGGTAATAAGATTAAATGGGCATTAACTCGTTATCAGTTAATCGATAATAAAAAAAATGTGATAAATTTTTAACTTGTACCTACTTAAAAATGATTCATCCATTTCATCACGGCATCTACCACAAATGGGGTAGTCAACGGATAAACTGCTTCTAATAAACATGCAAGTAGTTCTCTCCGTGTCAATACACTAAAAACATCCAGGATTGGTGGCATACCTCATCGCAGAACTGAAGAAATGACTTATTACTGGGAGCTACATAGGATATCAATGAGCTTTATAATATTAAAATGATTAAGTTAAAACACTGAAACTTTCACTGTATGAACTTTTATTTTGGCAGAGGCCTTTCGGACTTAGTCCACTAACTTAGAAACTAATGGGGTGTTCACATTTGGCGAATATCGCCAGGCGAATTTCAAAATATAACGCCAGGCGAAAAAACAAAATTCGCCGTACGCCCATTGATAGTCACACCTGTTCACACAGTCCACCGATTTAGAAACGATCTGTCAGATGCGCTTTGATTTTGACACTGTTTTTAAAATGGCGTCGAGATGGAGATCGCGAAGTGTTTATTTTTAGTCGAAAATGTTATAGTAGATGTTATAAGGCGCCTTTTTTAAGGAAACAAACGCCACAAACCAACAACAAAGATAACAGCTGTCACGAAGCGGGAAACATTATAAAATTTATAGGTTATAAAGTTTTTACCATAGATACGAACGCCGCGCACATCTGCGCGTGCGCGAATCGTTCAATCGGCCGAAAATGTTGGAAGGTGGTCAACTCGAGACGATATCGTTTCTACTGGTTTTTATCGTTTCAGACTAGCTGTCATTTTGTTCACACGGTTCAAATGGCTGGCGATATTTTGGTGCCTGGCGATATTCGCCAAAGTGAGAACACCACATTTAGATGCAACGTAGATTAGGCAACTTTTCGGTACCTATTCTGCCTATTCGGCAAAATTTTTACTACTCGGCCGAATAACGAATAATATTTAGTCTATTATTCGGTGTTCCGCCGAATAGTTTAAATGTAAAACTAGATGGAACTCTATTTCATTGTCAGCTGCAGATGCATAATTTTATTAATTCTCAAATATCTCATTAATTAATTTAATTTGATATGGAGTGAAACGACATAATATTGGATTAGTTGGAAGAGATCGCGCCTTTGCGATAAACTCGCCCTCTGTATATTGATTGTAGGTATATAACTTGAATGTATTAGAAAACAAAAAATTCGAAAAAATGTACCGCGCTGCAAGTCTATTACATAATATGTCTACGATGTACCTACATGAAGATTCGCGGTCGGGAGTAGTACCTCACGCTGTCACTGCATTGTTTTGCTGAATATTCGGTTTTTCTGCACATGATCTTGCATAATATTTGGTATTCGGTCAAATATACTTTTCGTTGCATCTCTAATTTTAATGATAAAACACTTAACATCGTAGTAATTACGCATTATTGTGGAAATAAAATTAGAAATCTAAACTCGCTGTTTACGAATAGTTACGAGACGGCACTAAATGAGGCGGAAAACTTGCTCAACAACGAAATAACAACCATTACCTATAATGACATACTACTAGTTGGATAGTGTTGTTCAACAATGCATCAATCCACAAAAATGAAAATAAAAATGCATTTTGTATGAATTTGCTTTCTGGGGTTTCCTACAGTACGGATATCCCTCTTTCACAATACATCGTTCCTATGACAACGACATCAGAGCGCTAGAAATGTCATGGGAAGAGATGACTCAATCGGCGCAGACGCGCTCTGAATGGATGATGCTGGTTTTTGCCTGTACTTCCGAGAGGAATGTTGAAGGACAAGATGATGTATTTTCTTAACGAGACATATGAATATTCACAAAGGAAGGTATGTCAACTCTTCCGAATGTCACAGCTTGCATGTATATTATATGCAATAAGGCTACTGGTGGGGTTTATCGTGATGGTGCAGAGAAAGAGAGAGAGACAGATATGCACAAACAGGACTCAATTTATGTATTAATTTATTCTTCACTATAATTATATTGATTACAATCAATAAATTTTAAATAGAAATACAATTAATATATAGAAGGCGAGTTATTCAAGAAGATGCGATTTTTTCAAAAACCTACATAATTTCATGAAACGTTCACAAAAAAAAAAACCTTTAAAAAATGGACAAGAAAAGGTACAAGGGGAAGAATAATAGGTAGGAAAGGGGACTAGGAAAAAGATGTCAAATTTTGAGTGAAAAAGTGATCCTGAAACTCAACCGTCTGCTTGACGCTTGGGAAGAGTGGGAAACAATCATGTCGACAATGTCGTTATGATGCGAAAGTTGCTTCCCCGAACGAGCATGTATGTGTACCTGTATTATTATGCATAATATCCTATAATGTACAACTGTGCAATTTTTAAAATATTTTGTTCATTCTAAAATGGTGTAATTATAAGCAATTTGCAAAATGATGCAATAATTATGCCGACACTGTAATATTATTTTTTGTAACATGCATATTAGTCACAGATGATATTACGCACAAATGGATTTCATACGGTTTCCACAACAGCGCATAACAGTAAAAAAAATGTGTTTTATTTTAAATAAGTACTGGGAAATGTCATGTTTTATACTTCCAATAATATGGAAAACTCAATAATAAATGATTCATAAAATAATATATTATGTATTGAAAAAAATAACCAGGGACTATCAATTTAATACGTATTGTTGTCAAGCGTATAAGGTCAAACTGAGACAATCAATTATTTATGTTATAACAGACATTATTCGGTGTCTTGTCAATTTCTAAACCTGTCGAGGACAATCGATAATAATTATAATAATGTTGACTTATGTATGAGGTTAAGCAAATACTATCAATATTTTGTTTATTAAGTATCTGGTGGAATTTTCTATGAAAAAAAAGTTTATTTAGTAAATTGGCAATCTATTAGTTAATAAATTGTCATAAATCTTTACTGGTATTATAAAGGATGGAACAAAAATTCAAAGAAATCATAATTTTCCTCTCTGTCCTCTGTTCTTAACATTGATATATCTTATATAAAATAGAGCAGGTATATTCTTTCACATATTGCGAAAAAAAACTAAAACCTTATTAAATTTAATGCTTTCGTATAAAACATCTTCCCGTTTTTAGTGAAATTTGATACTTTATAAAAAAAAAATATTGTAATGCGATGTTTTGTTATTCATTTCTGCAAATTTATATACCTGCTATAAAGATTTATGGATATTTAATCTATTTTCTATATCAGTTAAGGAGATGCATTTATAAAAAATAAAGATTAATTAACTAATCAATTTCTATAAAATCTTGTGACAATCTCTAGTGGGATCGAACATAAAATCAGATTATCGTATAAAGAAGTAGTAAAAAATTGTTGATTAAATAATAGCAATTAAGATGAAATAAACAATCTCAAATGATTGACGTCAATTATACGTCAATTATTTATTGATAATCCCCGGATGATTCTTATTAAGCTGACGTAAGCACGAAAGGTTAAATGGAGAAATCAGAAAACAATATACAATTAATAAATGAATAATAATATACGTAGAATAGATTCTTGTTGATTGTGTATTATAATAGGACAGATTTAAATAATATTTGCCAGCTCGGATATTCTGTAATAAACAGGAAAATTAAAATTTTTGCTATAATTATCCTCAATGAATAAATAAAATTATTGTTAAGTACTGATTGATCAACTCTCTATTGAATTTACGAAGAATCAATAGTTTTAGATCATTTTGGATTTTCCATAATGAGAGATCACGTAGCTCAGCAACGAGGGCAACAGGATATTGTAAAGTATAAGAGTCACCAATAGCGGAGGCAATTTGACTGTTCAATAATATTTAACCAAATGTGGACATATTCCACATAACATACGGTGAATTTGTAAGAAAAGTGGAAACACTGTAGTAAATGTTTGTTTTCTGTGGGATCGCTTAGGCCGAAGGCTTTAATGGTCCCTGTAGAATCTGGTGTCCTAAAGTTTTTTTATTATTTTTTAAACGGCAGCGGCTACCACACACCTCGTGTCGCAACTGAAGAAATGTGATTGTTAACATGCACAAACAGGATTTAATGTCGCAATTAAGCGAGAACTGCTGCCCCGAAGGGACCCTCTAGATATAGCGGCCACACACCATAACTTTAAGTGCAAAATGATTAGGGAAGAATGGAAATATGCCTTCTTCTCTATGCTGAATTGTTGGTTACTTGAAGAGGGTATTAGGTTACCAAAGAAAGTATTTGAAGGCGAAGGCGGTTTTCCAACCTCTTCACTTCCACTAAATCTGCATGTCCTACAAGTCAAGAAATTGGAAAAGCTACAAGCATTTCCTCTCTGACCATTCATCATTCCACTTGATGAATGGTCAGAGAGTTCTGTATTTAATTTCAGCACTGAGTCATGTCACCTATCTTAAATATGTATATGTTCTTTGTATTTTTGGTACAGAGAGAATGTCGTGTAGGTACGTTAGATGCGTAAAATATACAATATGTCGCAATGAGATAAACTAATAAAAAAAAATTAACCCTTTCGAACGATTTCAAAGCAAAAAAATATCATGAAACAAGAGTGACTCGATTGGCGCAGAATCGCTTTGAATAGAAAGAAGAGGGTCGTTGTTTCCGAAAATAAACATTAAATGAAGAAAAGGGGAAGCAATTGGTGATAAGGTTCTAGCCTTGAATGTAAAGACGTGAGTTTGTAAACGTTTTAATTAAACAACGAAACTGCTAATTATTTTGTTCATCTATAATTTATAACAAAATTATAATTCTCATATAAAGCGCTTATAATTTGTGCTTTTTAAGCAGAATAACTCATGTTTTGTTGTATGAAATATTAATAACATCGTTAGAATATTTTATAGCTCATAAAATAAGCTACGGAGCTATTAATTATCATATTAAATTAAGTGCCTTACTCCCTCGTACAATCACCACGCAAATATTTTAGTCTGTTCGTATATCAGTGTGTACATATGTCCTCAATTTGCTCCGTAGTTAGATAAGATAGAGGTAAAATAATACACTATGTATTAACATACTCTCATTCTTTAGGCATATTTTAAGACAAAGCGTTATACATAATATCTTATCTGTTCACAAAGATATTTAAGTTTATATATAACACCAATTTATCATCAGATTTCTATGAGAATGAATATATTGCATCACATAATATTTTTTTTTTGTCAAAGAAGGTACGTAATTTTTATTTAATTTTGAAAAATAAATAAGATGGTGATAAAAAATTATCCAAATATCTCAACGTCTCTTTTTATAATATGCTTAAAATTTTTACAATTATTGTTAATAATATGTAATAATATTTTTTTAGTTATGTATGTATTTTTGAATATACGTATGCAATATATAAATGGGTTAATATGATTGTATTTTGTAATATTTTTAATTTATATTAAACCTGTAGATGTGCCAATAAAAATTAATAAAAACTACACCAGTTTACAAAAATAAATTACCAATAGTTACATTCTTAGAGAAATTAGGTAGTTATGCTTCCTATCGGCAATTGTAAATTATTTGTTTCTTGAGCGAGTTCGGGTAAAAACACACTAGTATATAATACAATATTGCGTGCACTAATAATAAAATAGCTATATAAATAGGTAGCTGTTTTCAAAATGTGTAATTTTATATAGGATTTAGTGTTTAGTGGTAAATAATATACATAATTATTTTATATGGTTCTATCTATCTATCTATCTTTACCATCGAGGCATCATTCAAAAGTGGGTTAACCAGCAATCTGACTGAATATATTAAGAACATTAATCAACAGACGTCTCACATCTGCAAACTCAACTCCTTTCAGCAAGAAATGGGAAAGATATAGAGTTATAGACCATTAAAGGTCACGTGGTCTTATCTATGGAATTGTCACATATTTGAAGGGCAAAACATCAAAATCGTAACACGTGTTCGTTTGTTGTGACAGTTGGCAGTCAGACCTTGTCGATAGTTGGACAGGTTGGACTTTATCCCTTTTTGCTCTATTGCTATATCCAATAACGGAACAAGATAAAGGCATCTTAGTACTTTTTACAAAATCTATTTTTAAGTAAATATTTTGTTTGTTTTATTTTTGTTCCGTTATGTTGAGACTCTATACCTCCAAATAATTTTCTGTGACGTCCTTCTTTAATGGTCTATTGCGTTAGTAAATCACTGTTCGAGCAACGTTGTAGGTAAAAAGAAGAACAGTATCGTTATCTGGCGCCATCTAGTGTTTCAGGTTGACAATCAACGATAAAATAGAAAAAAATAATAAGGTTAGATACTAGAAATTCCTTCAAGATATTTTTTAATAAATATTTTAACACAAGTCGCTTTAGTTTCGGCAGTGCGATATTTCTTGCAATGTGAGCCTTCTCGTTTTGAACCCAACTCCCAAATATACCTCCCCGATTTTACCCATCATGCCCCCCCGTCCCCCACATGTTCCGTACAGTTACCCTTCATCAACAGTCGATGTCATACCGACATTAATTTTGACAGTTGTTTCATTCATATATATTATATATTTCAATTCGTAACTAAATTTTGAACAATGGAACACAATGTACATCTAATTTGAATTTAGAATTAAATGAAATTCTATTTAAACCGTCTTCTTATTTGAATATTAACCTATCATGTCATGACATGTGGGTTACCTAATAATTTTCAAATATTATTGCATTATATACAGAAATAAATTTGCCCTCTGTACTGTATAGTTGAATGCTATTATTCACTGACGAATGTAATCTTACTACCATCATAGCATATACCACAAGCGGGGTAGCTAGCAAACCAGCTGCACGTAATAAGCATGCGAGCCGTCCTCTCCATGCAAACAAAATATTAAGACATTCAGGATGGGAGGCAAATCTCATCGATAATAATAACAGTAGTAGTTAAAATAAATATTCGAAAATGAAATTCCTCGCAGATAATAAATCCACAATTTTTATTTCAAATTACAAAAAAAAACATTTACCAAATTTAAACGCGGGCGTTCCTTTTTTGAAATACGATAGAATAACGTTATTTCGTTATTATTATTATTTTTTTATTACTTGTGTTATTTGTACAAAATATTATTATTTTTAGCTGAGTAGGCACCTGACAACTGATGACAAAATCAATACGTTCTGTTTTCGAATTTAAATGCTCACCCTCCGTTCGAAAATGGAATGAATATTAAATTACAATATTATATTACAGTATACTGTTTTGAACAGGAAATACGCCGCTTTGTCAAGTGACAATATACCTACTTTTTTTGTGATAACCATAGACATAATATTAATATAACTATAGACGACTATTCACAATTTTTTCACAAATGAGACAGCCTATTCCCGTTATATTCTGTGCATATTCTTCATCTCTCTCTCTCTCTCTCTCTCTCTCTCTCTCTCTCTCTCTCTCTCTCTCTCTCTCTCTCTCTCTCTCTCTCTCTCTCGTTGTATTCTTGTTTTATAATGTATAAACACTGTAATTGGCCCTATATTTTTTTTTGTTATTATGATTTTTATTACATATTATGTGCTGTTGTGTTAATAAAGAAAAAATAAAAAAAAATATTCAAAATGTGTAAAAAAGCAACGTATGAAAAAATATCAGTGACACACTAAGGAGACAGCAAAGGACGTGAAATTAGCAAATTATTCCAAGCATTTTGTCTATGGAATATTCATTCAGTGTGTGACGCTAGCCTTCGACCAATATTACGACTCGACTACTCTGCAATGTCCTACTATATTCAGAGAATTTCAGAGCGCATACCCGTCCATTAGGTGCTTGTTTTGATTCAGTCAGTCTATAGTCATACATGTCTATGTTCATCACCCTGCTGTTTGCCAAACTTTGCAATATTATTAATTCAAAACATTTTTAAACTGTTAATGTTTTCACATTTCGTGGTAAAGAATAAGTCACTCACTCTTCTCTGTCAATATTCGAGTGTTTTTCCTGTAGTTATAAAACATTGCATTCTAGCGATAAACTCGCCTTCTGTACATTGAAATGAATAAATTAATTAAATCTTAAATTTTGTATAATTAAAAATAAACTTTACACCTTCAATTCAGCGATGAGGCATGCCTCCCATCCTGAGTGTCTTGACTTTTTATCGAAACGGAGAGGACAACTTGCATGTTTGTTACGTGCAGCTAGTAACTTAAAGTGATTATTTTTAGAATATTTAAAGTGATTATTTTTAGGATATAATATAGGACAGGACATTTAAAAAAAATAATGATAAATGCTTGTTAGAAACATGAATATTTCATATAAGATATTTATTATTAAAATTATTTGCATTGCAAAACAACAGTTGCTACGCGTATAAACGAAACAAGAAATATTAATAAGATGTAGATTAATTCCAAGAAAAACTTAATTAATAGACCCGATATGAATAATTAATAATAATAATAAATACTACTACTTTCCTACAAGTGGGGTAGCCAGTGAACTGACCGCATGTAATCAACATGCAAGTTGTCCTCACTGTTTCATCAAATATGGGTTGGTTGGAAGAGATCGCGTCTTTGCGATAAACTCGCCCTTTGTATATTGATTAAATCTAATTTGAATACATTTTTCTGTAAAAAAATATTTCATGAGATCAATGTACAGTAAAGAATGAATAAATAAATTTTAAAAAATCACATGTAAATAAAATTGGTTAAAAAAATATGTCTATAGGTAATGACAATCTGAAAATATTATGGATATATTTTAGTATGTTCGCATGTATGTCTGTTTGTAAAACTGCTTGAAACACATTTAGCTACTAAACAAGAAAAAACACGGAAATCAATGAGCTCTTTGAAAACTTGCATCAATTAAATGTGTTCCTGAACAACAAAATTGCATCTCGGTACATGTTTACCCTCTATATTTACATTTTCCAAATGAGAAATAGGGAATATATTACCCTCTATGCAAATTTGAATCATTTAAGCATGTTTGTAGATAATTAAATCGTATATGCCTTATTAATTATCAAATATAAAATGTATTTTAGATAATTTGACAGGATTTCAGACGAAAATGTGAATTTTTTACTAAGAATGCCTAGAAAAAGCAAATAAGTTCGGTGATTTGCAAAATTTAATTCAAAAAATATTTCTATAGACGGCGGTAGTTTCTTGTCTATGAATCAAGATGGTTGATAATTAAATTGTCTATCTCTTCTTTCACATTTACAATTTGGACAGAATGAAAGAGATAAAATAACAATACAAAAACGTGATTCATTACCAACAAATCTGCAAATCGTGACAGACATTATTGTTATTAATGATTACATTTCATTTGTTCTCCAACAAAAGACAAACGCCTATGGAACATTTTTTTTCGTAATAAGAAAAGATTACTTCAATTCAAACAAAAGACAAAAAAGGGTTCGTTCCTTAATTCCTTATTCAAATTTTTGAATGGATGAATTACGAAATTGTTTATAAAGTTATTAACTTAATGTCTTTTTATTATTATTAAAGGAATGTCGTAAAATTCAGTCCTAATACTAACAATAAAAGATATTTTAAGGAAGCAATTTTATTCATTCTGTAGGTATATAATTTTATGGAATCAATTCTTAATAGTCTTAATAAACTGGGAAATAACCAATACAGGAAATAGGAATTATTGTGCAAGAAATATAATAATATCGTCGTAAAAAAGGCGAATATGCCATTATCGCGAAATGGATTTTCTTAAAGGAAAAAGATTAATACGATTGCACTTAAGAATGTGGTGTAAAAACGTACCAAGTGCAAATATAATAAAAGTTGATTAAATAAAAAAGACATTTTTTTTAACTAAATATGAAGAGTTTTCGAGAGGCAAACTCCTCTTTCACGACACAATCTTTTAGCTTACTGCAGGTTGTATTTACAACAAAAAACCAGGTACATCTTTTTGATTTAAATTATATAAGACTTTTACTTGACTAATAGCAAAGAAAATCAACCTTAGTATGAAAATTGATCAAAATGTTGTAAGTTTTTGGTCTCTACTGATATTCTACCAAAAATAATAAGAACATGGTTGCATTGACAAATAAAAAATAATAATTTATTGTCATTTGTGCATAATATTGTTCAATATTTAATTTTACTAGCACATGCAATGATATTATTTAAATGGCTTATTCGCCCTTTTTACTTATACCGGCGGTATTACTTTTAACATTAAAGGGAATTAGAAATAAAACGACCGCCATAAAACTGTAATCATACCCAATAAAGAAGAAAACGGATAAAACAACATCATGGACGAATTATTTTGAGAAAACAATAAACGACATAAAAAATAAGAACTAAATAAAAAACATCCATCGTTACAATAACTGATTACTTTGGCTAGAGTAATAAAAAAATAATGGATACAATCAATAAAGCGATTAATGTAGAAATAGCAGTTAAAAATATTCATAGTGTTGCAATAAAAAAAAAACGATGCTTAAAATGTTAACAATTTGGTCATACAAAGTACAATATACTGTGACCATAATTGAAGTAGGAACCTACTTTGGTACGATGAAAAAAACGATGCTTAAAATGTTAAAAATTTGGTCATACAAAGTACAATATAGGTACTGTGACCATAATTGAAGTAGGAACCTACTTTGGTATCAACTCTATTGAGGATATTATAACCATTATACATATAAAGCAAATTAAGCATTAATTGTATGAATATTAAACACATAATAATGAATATTTTCACCTTGAGTCTATTATTTTAAATATTATTTTTAATAACCATAATATAATAATTGAAAAAAAAAACACAACAAATAATAATAGTGTACTATGGTTAACAGCTGATAATTCTATATGCTTAGCTATCAATTTTTTAAACATTGTAGATCAGCGTGGGTAAATGTGTAGTTGAATAATGTATATCTGGATATCTTGGGACACAGGGCATAGCGTAAGGATGGTTTCTAATTAAATTGTTGCTGTTACTATTCCTAAATCTTTGCCCACTGTTATTATTACTATTGTTTAATACTGTTGTTGCTGATGGATTACTAGAATTACTATTGTTGCTGGTACTGTTATTAGTTTGGTAATCGAGCAAATGTGTTGTAAAATCGCAATTATAAACGAAATTGTTGTTCATGTTTCTATTGCTAATTGAAATTGGTTGATGTTGGTGCTGTTGTTTCTGAATTTGATTACTACTTTTGTTGCTAATGGAATTAAGATTTGTATTATTCAAATTGTTAATAACTCTCGTATTTTTTGTTGTTTGTTGTGTTTGGTGTTGGGGTAAGGACGTTGATATAATTGAATTTTGTGGCATATTGTTTTCGAACGGCCTTCTCCTTTGCCTTTCCAGATTTCTGAAATGACATGGATGTATCATGAGTAGCGGTTCTATCTTGACACCTTGAGGAGGTTTGGCACATTCTGGTAGTTCATATTCCACGCTGCAGTCCACGTGGAGAGGTATTGAATAATCCTGACATGTTGGCGAAGGTCTAGGAGATGGTTTCATCAAAATCGGAGACTGATATGTCTCAAATTTGAGTTGATTTTGAACATATGGATGTTGATAGTATGACTCCATAGCCATTTTCGCAGGAAATAATTTCACAAATCACTTTTTTGTACACTTCAAAAACATTAAATTTTAAAGGCTTTTGACACTTTTTTCTTACATTCACTAATTTTCTTGCATTAATTGTTGTTCAAATTCCAATATGTTTTCCTTTTTAATCCAATTGTGAATAAATTTTCGTTCGTATTTTAATTCACAAACAATATCGGAATTGAAGAAATAATATTTGAAATGGAAAAACACTGGCAAAAAAATAACTTGTTAAAAATATTATTTTTTGAAAAACAAACACGATGAAACAATATTTTCTTAGTAATAAAATAACACAATCTGTTTTTACTCGTGTATTGAATTATAAAAATAAAATTTATTATCACAATTGTTATTTATTATTATTAAAATAACATTATAACACAATCATGTGATTTATAACATTCGTGTCGAAGAAGAAAACACACACAACTGTACATACAGTAATAATAAGAAATAACTTGTTATTGTTGTTTTTTTATTATTATTATTATAATCGCTGTTTATTTTATCACTATTGCCATCTGTTATTTTTTAATCGCAAATTATATGTGGCAATTTTAATTGTTTTAAAATATCGCACAGTTATATTTTATAATGTTTTGCTAACTGTAACTAAACGTTATATTTCCGCGATTTTACACTGTTTATATGTCGGCTGTCTCGCCTTTACTGACTGGTTAAAGTAAATGATAATTTCATCGTATACCCCACTTCCTCACTACCGCTTTCATTCCGGTATACAAAACTATACAATATTATTGTATGGTATATCTTACCCCCCCTCTCCCCAAAGCGATTCTGTTTTCAAGACTACTGCCATTGCTATTTCTTTCTTCCCGTCCTTTTCTATTAAATACAATACGTTGGATTTTTCTCTTTCTTTTATTACACAGACCCTCCTCTCTTTACTCTTCATATATTTGTATGTCTGTCTCATGTTTTTGTTGAGACAGCTGATCGCAAATGCAGTCAGGCAGACGGGACTATAAAAAACGACCCAATGAAGAATCACGACCTCCGCTTACGTAATAAACACACACATGACATACCTACATCTACACAGGCACACAGAGAGAGAGACATAATGTATTGTTATTATTATTATTAGTACTATTACTATTAGTAATGTTATTACAAACACAAGTAGCCATTTAATGATGCATACATATTATTATTATTATGTATAATACCTGACATTGTTGTATCACTTGTATCTATGTAGGTATGTATTAGTAAGTTGTGCATTGTTTATGTGACATCTAATGACACCATACATGAATGTATGTTTGAGGAAATGTATCGTGGTTTTGGGGGTACCTACACTGATTTGACGGACACATGAAATGTTAAATTAAAAGGACAGATATACATAGTTACTTATGTGACGTTAGTGGCACATGAATTTAGACCATAAATAGTATCTATGAAGCATATAAAATCAAAATATCTTTCTATCCCTGCATGTTGAAAACATGCAATATCAGAAATTCCCCATTTTAATTGCTCACATTATATATAATGAGTTACAATCCATTGGATTGGTCTGCAACGAGTTTGGGTTTTCTTCTCCATTCGTCTCTATTCTCAGCCAGTCTTTTTAGCCCTACGTATGAGCCACAGTTCATGTCTCTCTTCAGTTATCTGTTTCAGTTCATGTCTCTGCTCACATTATCAATATAATATTACATATTTACTTTGGTTGGCTGGAAGATATTGCCTCCAGGCAATAAACTCGTCAATTGCTCAAGATTTTTTGTTTGATCAATTAAGTATTATTATTATTTTTGTTATGTCACATACAGTTTTTTATGTTCCTACCGAGGATTTTCTCACGGTATTCCAGGTGACACGGGCACATGTGCCAAGTTGTTAATAATTGTGTGTCACTTCGTTAAGTTTCACCCGTTTCTGTGTCAGTTCGTTAAGTTTCGTCTATTTGTATAATTTACGTACTTACGTATTCTATAAGTATTCAGAATTGCAGTCTTCTGTAGAGTGATATACCTAATTATGTTGCTTGTGATAGTTTCAATGTATTGAAACTATTAAGAAGATGATGTGGTACGATTCATGTACTTGATAGAACTATTAATTCTATTGTAACATTTTTTCTATTTCCAAATTCTTTTAATTTCTTCCTGTAATCCTGTATACTTTCTGATTTTAACTGTAATAATCGAAAGTAGATTGTTGGTGTTCCGAACAGCCATTACAACATTAAACACTTTATTGTCAAAATAAATTTGCATAATTATTGCCTTGAGGCAACGTCTTCCATTAAACCTAAACATTATTAATCAATAAGCATGCAAGTCGTCAGCATAATATTAAGACATTCAGAATGGGTGATATATCTCGTCGCTGCATTGGAAATGTAAATGAGGTTGTTTACTATTTGTCCCTACATATCTAATTCCCTGTATTGTAAGAGGTTTTTAAAGAAGTTTTTGCTCTGGTTACTAAAATCTTGCTTTGTATAAAGTTTTTGAAACCGGTTCATCCAATCCTCTTATGTTTCAGGTTTACATTGTCCCATATGATATTATATTATATTATTATTGTATAAGTTATACTATAATTATTTACTTGCTTTCTTCCATGTTACTACTCCATTCTCAACACTATACTTAGTTGCCGCTTTTGTTGTTGTAGGTATTATAATAAAACACAATGCATTTTATTCAATTGAAATGTGAAACAGAATTATACTAGAACGAGTACATAATAACATTTTCTTGGTTACATGTTTGTTACAGGTAATGGAGAAATGGTCTAATTTTCGAATGCCTTGGTGATACGGATATTATGTTGCGTCATCAGTTGTATGGGCATTAACTTTGTAGCACTTCATTTAAAATTATTTGATGAAATTATTAATAATTAATTTTGTCATTCTCCAAATACCTAACTATTTATGAAATTGAAAATAAAATATGTTTCCTTTCTATTTTTATTAAGGGACATTTTACATCACAAATTCAGCGATGAGGTTTGCTACCCGTTCTGAATGTCTTAATTTTTTTATTGGCACAGAGAAGACAATCTGCATGTTTATCACATGTAGCTGTTCTGCTGACTACCCCACTTGTAGGATATGCCGTGATGGTGTAGTGTAGTGACTCGTATTTCGTCTTTGTAGAATATTGTCAATCAGGGAGACGTCTTTCTATGATGATTGAAAATGTACTAGAAATACGAAAGACGTTTTTCTTAATAAAAAACAATAAACTAAGCAGAAAAACCATTTCTTATTAAGTATATTTTGGAATTCTACTACTTTGAGTTCGTCGGTAGCCTGCAGGTAGAGTCTCGGCCTCTTGAACAAGGGGTCCGCGGTTCGATCCCAGGTGCCGGCAAACTCCCCTTTCACGACACAAGCTTTCAGCTTACTGTGGAAGGTGTATAAAGTTGTATTTGGGTTTATAACAAAACCCAGATAAATCTTTAAAAAAAAAAAAAACACCGGCACAGTGAATAACGATAAAACAATGTACGACCAGTTTCGTGGACTTCGTTCACATCGTCAGATGCTGATCTATGCCAGGGCTTCTTAAACTTTTTTATATAGCGACCCCCTTCAAGCTTAGGAAATTATAAACGACCCCCTCCTCCATATAATGAAATATATATTAACCGTAGATGTAGGGATATCGGTCGTAATAAAACACAATAAATAGACCCCCCTGGGGGTCGCGACCCACAGTTTAAGAAGCCCTGATCTATGCTATAGTTCATCAGCACCGTATCAAACCAGCTCCTGACGATGCGAACTCGGAGTTCGCGAAACCGGTCGTGCGTTATTTATTACAATATACTCAATAGTTGATTGAGTTCACGTTTATTTTGTAAAACTTGTTTATATAATAATATGGAAGAAAACACAATTGCTTTAAGTTTGACAATGACTTTGTTAGTCGAAACCAGGTCCCGGTATAATTATTAAATATAAAGTAAAACTAAAATCAATTGTGTTTTCTCCCATATATAATTATTAGTATTTCAATTTTTGTCTATGCATTTGATTGAATTTATGATTGTTCCTATTGTTCATAACTTTCTTATGTTATGTATTACAGTAGGTACATAAGCATATCATTTTCATACTGAATGCTGTGCCTTATCGCTGCAAAATGAATTATAAACATGAATAATGAAGTTATATTCATAAAGAATTGCCAACAAAACGACTTGTGTTTAAGTTTACTGCTTTCTTGGTACAAAAGGTACTGTGTATTTATTTATATTTATATCTTCATGTGGAAATGAGAAATAAGTTTCAAATGTATATAATTCTTTGTTAAACCTTTACATGTTATATTCTTGAATACGATTCCGGTACTGACACTTATTTATGCATGCAAGCGAAACTTGTGCATGATTGAAGAAGGACGAAAGTGGAATAAATGCTATGGAGATGCGATTTTGAGGAAAATGGCTGTGTTGCGTGATAAAGTGAGGAATGAGGGTATTAGAAGAATGAGCGGATGCAAGAAGAGTGCTATGGATATTTTTTTTAAATTATTTATTTATATCAAACTTAAAGTTACAGATAATAATTACATCATTAAAACAAAACGATAAATGTTCAAAACTAAAGCCACTAACAACTTAAGTTACATAGAACAAAATGTTAGTTAAAAAAGCAAGTAATGTATTCAAGATAAGAGATAATAAGATAAATATATATTTTTAAATAGATATGTATAAGAATATAAAAAGAAAGAACAAAATTCATGAGATAAATTAATCAATCGCAGGTGAACATTTATTGGACTAAGGGAAGGGGAAAGGAAGGGAATGAATTATGTTCAAAGATCCTGAGTAACTTCATCATTAAAATATATATTGTAAAAGGCAAATGCCGTCCGGGTTAGTTGGAAGATATCGCATTCAAGCGATAAACTCGCCCTCTAAATATTGAATTGTATTACTGATATTTTTATGATACTTTGTATTGATTTGAAATGTTGTAACCAATGCACAGGGAAGAATATAATAAATAAATAAATAAATATATTAATATTGATCAAATTTAGTTAGTTTGCCAACAAGAGTTAGTCGGTAGCCTGGAGGTAGAGTCTCGGCCTCGTGAACACGGGGTCCGTGGTTCGATCCCAGGTGCCGGCAAACTCCCCTTTCACGACACAAGCTTTTAGCTTACTGTGAAAGGTGTATAAGGTTGTATTTGGGTTTATAACAAAAACCCAGATATATCTTTTTAAAAAAAATAAAAAATTATGTTTTTTAAATTATGTGAACATATCTAAACGTTAATTACTTTGAATCATTTTTATGTAGATACTCGTATATAATATTTTACATGAAGAATAAGAATCCTGTGGAGTTTTGTGGTTTTTAAAAGCACAAAATTAGTTGAATATATTTTATTTTTACTACCAAAACACAGTTAATTTTTCACTATGATTTATTTAAAATCTCGAATACTTTCGTCAATGTATACAGGGAGTTATCTTGAAAATGTCAATCTATCTTTATTGACGAAATTACTCGAGATTTTAAATGAATCGAAATGATAAATTAACTGTGTTTTGTAATTAAAATAAAATATCATCAGTATGAATTTTCACTCTGTGAACGTAGGTACAGACTTTATTTAGAATTACAAAATTATTATTTGCATTTTTCGTACGCGTTTGATATGTCACAAGTATACTTATTTTTTTACGTTTGACTGGTTTGTAGGTTAGGTTAGAGTTAGTCTGGTGTTATTTTATGCTAAAGCACATTTATTGAGAATCATTTCATTATTATATTATTTCTTGAGTAAAAAACTATATGATTACGTGAATATAAGTAGAAAATTCATAAATTTAATTTTGGATGCGTTCACCTTATATGAAATTTTACCAATAAATAAATAATTCTACTGACTACCCCATTTGCGAGATGCCGTGTTAGTATAAAAGTATAGGTATATTTTGTTATATAAAAACAAGCAGAATAAATGAAATAAAAAAATATTATTATAATCTTATGTCCATTATCAGTTGGTATTTTAAAAAGTTGTTATTCATGTTCGGACCCTTTTTCTTTTTTATTATCATCAATAACAACAATAATAATAATAATAATAATAACAGCGATACAACCGGTTTCTGTAATCTTTGATCTCATCGTCGGAACACACGTTGCGAGCTGTCTGAATGCGCCTATCTATGTACATATTAATATTTAGATGTGATATAATTTTTTTTTTTTAAATCACTGCACAAAATCACAGTTGTGGTAATTTATATGAAAACTGTGATTTTCATTATTCTTATTATTTGTGTTTTCATTATTATTATTTTTATTAGTGTTTAGTGCTAATGTGACGTGGTTAGATGGGAAAAATCACTATATAGTGATAATCTCGCCACTGCATATCATTACATTTTTTATTATGTAAACTAATTTGTAGGTTTTGTTATGTGAATGATGATGTGCAAGAAGAATAAAATAAATAAATAAAACTTCAGCCTGTCTCCATCCACTGCTGGATGCAGTCTCTCCAATCCATTACCACTTGTAACTTCTATCTATAAATATATTCCACCTGGACCTCATTTTATGTGCTGGTATTACACACCCCTCATAAAAAATATACCTAACATTCATTATTTTTTTAAGATACATGAAATCTTAGAATTTTCACCTTTTTTATAATTTTTAGAAGGTACCAATTGTAAATAGGTACTACAGTGTTTAGAATGATCAAATATTATGTGTAGTCAGTTCTATTTTATGGTATTGGTAACAATAGGTATATAAATTTTAAATAATCAACTAATATATAATAATAAGCCATATGCATTGCTCCAATCAGAATTTCTCCTGGTATGAGGGGATAATACCATTAACCGCTTGGAGGCGTTTGATCTTTGAAATGTGGATCCACCGAAGAATGTCAAGAATATCTTGGACTGACATGACAAGTATTAGTAGAGCAAATGCTCATAGAGAATTGTTCACAACAATCAAGCTCCGTAAAACTCAATATTTTGGTCACATAATGAGAGGAGAAAAATATGCTATCCTACAACTGGTCATAGAAGGGAAGATTGAGGACCATAGAGGGGTTGGAAGAAAACGGCTTTCCTGACTTCAGAACATTCGGGAGTGGACCGGGATGAGAGGTGTGGAGGAGCTGTTTCGTGTTGCCCAGAACAGACAATATTTCTCCCAAGTGGTCGTCAACATTGGGAGGACCTGGAAAAAGAAGATTAATACAACATTATGTTAAAAATTACACACATGTTTGTGGATTTTTTAAATTTTTATGCCACGGAATTGGACATAACAACTTTTGACACATTATTTATCTACGACCGAAGTATTTGAAATTCACATTTAATCACAGATAGCAGTGATTTTCTTATCAATACTCGTTCTTGAAGCTATACAACCATAGCACGATAATACATTATAGTTTATTAATATGTATATATCACACAAAGCCCTCATTTCATCTTATCTCCGCCCGGGCAGCATTCAAAGCACTTTTTTATACATTACTCAGTACCTATACAATGCAGCATGTACCTATGTATAATAGTAATATATTTAATTTAAAAGAAACATAATTATACATAAAAAATTCCATAACTTTAGGCGATTAGATAAAAGCTGAAATGTGAGAATTTTATGGTTGGAATAAATGAAATCTTTATTGTGAATCATAATGCGTATATATCATGAAATCACAAAAATATTTTATTTCAATACAAAATGTGTACACCTATTATTTATGTATGAAATAAATTAAGTATGGTCGGTGTGGCGCAAAAGTAACGCTCTTTCCTTTGAGTCACAAGGTCCCTGGTTCGATTCCCAGTCAGGGCAAAATAAATATTATTTGGGTTGGTTGGATGAGATCGCGCTTTTGAGATAAACTCGCCCTCTGTATACCTATTGATTGTATCTAACTTGAATCTATGTATACCTTCTATGTAATTGTTTGTAATCAATGTACAGTAAGGAATAAATAAATATACAAACATACATACATACATCACGCCGCTTCCCTCGCGGGGTAGGCAGAAAGGATCGAGCGCCACTTTCTTCTATCCTTGCATAGGTAGGTACATCTCTCGCTTCCGTCACTGTCATACAAATCCTCATGCATGCTCTCCTGTTCAATGTGCTCAACACATGGCCGTCCTGTAGGATTTGATTTAAATGATCTTGCCATTTGATCCTCGGACGTCCACGTCTCCGCGCACCATTCCTCTCAGCCCAATAAATCTTTATTTATTTATTTATTCTTTTTGCACATCATCATTACATAACAGTGTTAACAAAGTAATATAAAATTTTAAAAACTAGGACGATGTGCAGTGGCGAGATTATCACTATAAAGTGATTTCTTCCATCTAACCACGACACATTGACATGAAACTAGTAAAAAACAAATTTACTTACAAAAAAAATCAAAATATCAAAACAAAAGAAAAAAAAAACAAAATTTAAAATAATATATTTGACACACACCCAACATGTGGTAGGGATTATGGATCAGAGGAGGGGGGTGGGCTAGGGAACGGATACTGAGTTAGAAGATAGCATTTTTTCCTTTACATAAGATTTAAAGACATTGAACGATTGTGAAACTCTATGCGAAGAAGGAAGATTATTCCAACAAAGAGCACCATAAACTGAGAATGATTTCGAGAAATAATTGGTACTGTGTGTAAGAATTGCCAGAAGAATCTTCTTACTCATTCTGTTCTCATTCATTCTTTTCACGTGCCCAAACCATCTTAACTTATTTACATTCATCCTTGTTATTACACCAACTTTCATTCCACATTCCTTTCGTATATCACTGTTACGCACACGATCTCTCAGACTTTTACCACACAACCTTCTCAACGATCTCATTTCAACTGCATTTATGCCACTTTCATCTTTCTTAAGGTTTTGTTGAAACGAAGAAGACGATTTACATATTACAGTAAGTTCACTGGCTACCCCACTTATGGGAATGTCATGATTCATGATAACATGAATGAATGAAATAAATGTTCTAAGAATTCAGAATCTTCCTATTGACTTTACTTATAGTATAAAAATTACATATAACGCAATTGTGCCTTCTTACCTAATGCCTCTATCGTTTTGTTTAAAAGAACTATACCTGCTTTTTACAGATATATTATTAAAATAAGTAATTTATTCTAGCTAGCTAGGTATACAATTTCTCCACATATCGATAGATAGATAGAAAACCCGCCTATTGTAATAATATTATCAATCTTTTGAATGTAAATTACCTATTTTAAGTTTGGCCCTCGGCTCGACCTTTCGAAGTAATCAAAAATACAATAATTATATTATGTGCCTGTATTATGTATAAATAATAATACCATTGTCTTGATTTCAAAGAACAAGATAAGTTACTGGTTTATTATTCTCCCCAAATTCTAGGTTTATGAAATTATATTTATGACTTCATGCTTTCTTATCCCTAGTGGGATAGGACGAGAGGACGGACCTCAGGCAAGTCTATTCTTAATAATATGCCTTTTTCCTTTCCTCCACATTCAAGAAATGTCTTATGTAAATATAATTATCTACATTGACGAAAGTACTCGAGATTTTAAATAAACCAAAGTGAAAAATTTATTGTGTTTTGTAATAAAAATAAAATATCATCAGTAGGTATGAATTTTCACTCGGCAGAATTATTTCATTTCTAAAGATGAAATTTGCTCGAATATTTTGGGTGGAATGCCGATAAATAAATTTAAAAAAAGATGAAATTTGATTTCTAAATTATTTATTTTATTCTTCACTGTACATTGGTTACAATATTACAAAATAAAACACTGTCATATAAAATATCAGTTATACAATTCAATGTATAGAGGGCGAGTTTATCGCTAAGATGCGATGTCTTTCAACTAACCCGGGTCTGTCTTCCAACTAAATTACTACCTACTACTACACAATCACGGTATATCCCACAAGCGGGGTAGCCAGTAGACCAGCTGCATGTAAAAAATATGCTAGACGTCCTCCCTGTGCCAACAAAAAATTAAGTCACTAAGTATGGGTGGTAAACCTCATCGATGTATTTATGATGAAAAATGTATTAATTTTCGACCACATGCATTTTTACAGGACACTCGAAAACTTACGGAAAAGAGTGAGGGACCAATTCTTTGCCGGGTGCTTCACGGCTCATATTGAGTAGGTTTCCACTTCACATTAAAAAAATCACATGCAACAGTATTGCTTCCACAATTGGTTTCTGCTGTTGTCCCACGTGCGAAAGTTAACGTGAAGGCATGTCATAAAACAGATAAGAAAAAAAAAATTATACAATATAGTATTACATTTTATGACTATTATTGTTATTTATAAATTTAGTAAATTCAATACAATACGTACATACATAGTAATGAGTCATCTGGAATAGAAGGCAACTATTACCTATTATAATTTTTATTACAGTATCTGGTCATTATAATTGTTATTATTTATTGCTTAGTTCATAATAATAATTATATTTCAATAACAATAAAATGTAATAATCGGAAAAAAAAATATTATTGTATAGCCCCCCCCAGCCGATATGTATAAATATTTTAATGCGTTCATATGTATGTATGTATGTCGGAATATTTCTTCGGCACTGTTTAATGGAGCATTCATCTCAAGGTGCCAGAAATTATGTTGGAAGAGTGATGTCCGATTGCTGAATTTAAAATGTAAAATGTTTATATTTTTCTTAAAAACCTTCTTTTTACATTACACTCAAAAACTTACGGAAAATAGTGGGCGACCAAATCTTTTCCGGGTGTATGAATTTTTCAAAATATTATCATTTTTTAAAGATATATCTGGGTTTTGTTAAAAACCCAAATACAGCCTTATACTCAGTAAGCTAAAAGCTTGTTTCGTGAAAGGGGAGTTTGCCGGCATCGGGGATCGAACCGCGGACCCCTTATTCATGAGGCCGAGACTCTAGCTCCAGGCTACCGACGCAATTATTTTTTTCAATTGTTTATTTCATGAACAATCATCATTGCCCTCAACGCTCCTCTCGGGAGCACAGGGCAGAAACCAGCCTCCTCCATTCAGAGCGACTCTGTGCCAATTGCGTCACTTCTTCCCACGACATTTCCTACGCTCTCATGAACAAAGCTGGGTATAAAAGCTAGTTTGGTGATAAAGCGAAGCAGTTCACAAATCATAAAATTATAATGTCTATTCAATAGGTCGAAGTAATGAAGAGAATAATGTTTTTGTAAAGAAAAATATTATTTCTTTGGAATTTTAAATGTCCCGTAGAATAGATTATACATACATTAATTTATCATTATAATGAATTTTTCTTAATGGCTTATTTTTTGTTGTTGATGAATCATATTCTTTTGTAATGTACATAGATTTTCGAGATGCTTGTAAACGATATTGTTATTATTGCTCACAATAAGACGATCCTTACAAGGATCGTTACAGCTGAAGGCCAATGCGATCCCAGAAGATAACCTTAAACGATATCGAGACAACAACATAATTACAATATATTATCTTTAATTTTCTCCGCATACGTCACGCTAAAGATATCAATGTATCTAGCCAGACCATTAAACATTTAATTATTTTGATTATTGTATTCAAATGTACATTTAAAAGTTGTATTATTTTGGTATCGCCCCAGGACAGACGACCTTAGTCTTATTTGTACATGATATATACTGTTTTTGGAATAAATAAATAAAAAATAAGATTTATAAAAAAACAGCCCTTCCCCAGTGGGGAAGGGCTGTTTTTGCCGGCACCTGGGATCGAACCACGGACCCCTTGTTCTGAAGGCCGAGACTCTACCCCCAGGCTACCGACAAAACTTTGCCGATAGGTATATTTGTTCTGCTTTGAGGCTGTTAAAAAATCCGTGATACCGAGAACGTCCATATGCATCGGGTACATGTATATTGCAATTTGATACGTCATCTAATATAATCTTTCTTATTACTATAGTAAACGAATGATTTTTTACACTTTTTTTTTAAACATCCGAGCGGCATGTAAAAGACAGGTAGGATTCATAAACCATAATTTAAATGTCAGTAAACATTGGCACATATTAAATCCCGACAGTCAAGTAACCGAAAGTCAATCAGTAACAAAAGTGCATTGTAGAATACTAGTTCAAAAACATTCAAAATATCTAGCTCCGGGACAATAAAAAAGAGTCATTCTGTATGAATGGCATGTCTCATCGCTGAATTGAAAAATACGTTAAAAATGTCTTAGACGGGATGTTTTGTGAATACTTACATAAAATAAATTTATTTTCTCTTATTGATATTTTTGTATGAAATAACAGCTAATAAATAAAAATATATTGAAAATTATCTATACCTAACAATAAACGGATTTATAACTGAAAACATTTTCTTTCAAACAAATCCGTAATCTTTCTTAACAATAATTTATTATTACGGCCATAGAGTAAGTATTACGGCATTCAAAAAGTACAAGCATGTATAAATTTTAATACAACTTTACTGACAATAGTGCGAGTATTTTTCTTAGAACATTCCCAGTATTTGAATAAGCATCCAGGTTTGCTTTCAAAACGTTTCTTTATTCATATTATATCTACTCATATTCCTTATATTATTTTTATGCATCCCTGCCTGTAACATGACGCACAAAAGCAAGCATCAAGCAGCTATTGATGCCATGCCATTGATGATATTATTAGAATTCTGTATAGTATAATATATATTGTGGTGTTCACACGAAACGACATAAAGGCCGGACGATTTCGCTTGCATAAAATCCGTTAAACGTGAAATGTGTTTAGACAGTCCATAAAAATAGATTCAATCTGTCAGGTGCTCTTTGATTTTGACGTAATTTTCAAAATGGTGAAACTTGAGATACAAATCGTGGAAGTTTGTCTTTGGTCAAATGTGTTGTAATAGATGATAAAATTCATCTTTTAACTAAAATAAAAAGTTAAAAAGTAAAGACTATTTTGTAAAAGCGACACGAAAAATATGCTAGTGTTATTAGTTGAAAATGTTATAGTAGAGGTTATAAGGGGCCTTTTAATTAAGGAAACAAACGCCACAAACCAACAAAAATGATAACAACTGTCACGAAGCGGGAAATATTATAAAATTTATAGGTTATAAAGTTTTTACCATAGATAAGTACGTACGCCACGCACATCTACGCATGCGCGAATCGTTCCACCAGAGAAAAAAAATTCAAAAATTGAAAGGTGGTCAACTTGAGACGATATCGTTTTTTCTAGTTTTTATCGTTTCAGACTAGCTGTCATTTTGTTCACACAGTTCAAATGGCTGACGATATTTTGGTGTCCTGGCGATATTCGCCAAATGTGAACAACACATTATAACATAATAATCGCTCCGTGTGAACACACTATATAAGATATTCAAATTCAAAAGATGTATTTACAAAATGATTGATGGCGTGATTATTTTCTATACCCCCCAATCAAATAACAAACAGTAGGTGCTTATTTCTCAGCCTTCCTATTCTACTTTTTCTTAAGACATTTCTCCTTTAATCTTGAATATCTAATACGCCTCCCCTTTCATCTTGAGTACATCTTTTCTGCAGCATCTTTACTCCTGCAGTTCGTCTTAATAATATGTATTCCATAAGCTGCACAGTAAAAAACAGGTCGATTATATTCTCTCATACCAAGAATTTTATTTTTTTTGAAATTGACTGACAAATGAAAATATTGGAGTGTCTGTATAGAATGTCAATCTAAAATAAAAAGAAATAAAATACAAACAAATTTCGAATAGTTTTGTGAAATAGATTATTATTTTTAGTTTCAAAATATAACATAACATGCATATACAATTCACACAGATCGAGCTAGTCCCAAACTAAATTATAAATCCTGTATAATGGGTAGATACTAACGCGACGATATACATATATAAAATGCACTATAAACACATATACATGTAACATCCAGATCCAGGACATTGAAGAAAGACCCACCTCACACCCGGATATCTCAGGAGTCGTTAACTCCCACTTATCCGCACATTCAAACCAAAATTGTCCCACGACAAGTTGAAAAGGTCATTTATCACTTCGTCCTTGCCAGGAATCCAACCTGTGACTCAAAGGCAAGAGCCTTACCTCCGCGAAAACCCAAATACAATCTTATATACCTTCTTCACAATAAGCTCAAAGCTTGTGTCGTGAAAGGGGAGTTTTTCGGCACCTGTGATCGAACCACGCACCTCTTGAACACGAGACCGAGACTCTACCTGCAGGCTACCGATGAACTCTACATTATTTTGAGTTAGGTAGTTACTACATTAATTTGGCCACCCTATATAAGTACATTCTTCATAAACACATAGATTTATATTTACTCAAGTACGAAGTAATATAATTCTATGCATAAACATAGGTTGTTAGGTACTTATACTACTTATAGTACTTACGGCCAAACTCCGATAACGTTAAAATGGATTTTAAATGAAAAATGGGTTTTGATATAAAATGAATTATGTATTTCCACCGCTACCCGTCAGTTATAATTGATTATCTACAATTTTAATCAAAAAAGTTTACTGTGTTGTGCTACCAACCAATATATCTACTACTACTACTATACCATAACGGTAGTGGGGTAGCCGGCAGACTAGCTGCATGTATTATTTTTAAAGATGTCTGAGTTTTTGTTACTAACCCAAATAAAATAAATCACTCGTTACGGGTGGATTGCCGGTAATAGAAAAAAAAAACCCCAAATACAACTTTATTCATTTTTCACGGTAAGCTAAAATCTAAATGCTTGCGTTGTGACAGGAAAGTTTGCCGGCGGCACCTGGGTTCGAACCGCGCACCTCTTGTACACGAGGCCGAGACTCTACCACCAGGCTACTGACTGCCTCAAAAAACGGCCGGCCAGATCTCCGAGTACCCTTTCTCTCAGTCATGTTTACAATGTTTGCCATTCTGCTCAAATAATAATAATGTCTTCTGTGCCGTTAAAGTATTACATTCACGATCGGTGGCATGCCTCATCGCTGGATTAGCAAATGTGTAGGATTTGCGTATGATTATAATTTGTAAGTTGATATTTTTTTTACTAAAATTGTATAATTTTTTTAAATTCGTGGTGGAAGGATTTGCATTGCAAATATTCAAACAAAATTTATGCTTAACTATACAATAACCACTTTTTTAATAATGAACGCCATTATGTATGCATGTTGTGCTGTACTTAAAAACAGTTTCATAAATCTGTGTATCAGAGCGATACTATCCTATGTCAAGAGGCGTCATTTTTTTTAGTATGACAATTTTTTTCAACAAAATTACATTTGTTTCCATTAATCTAATAGACTAGTAATGCAGTAGTAATATTTGAACATGTTTTATGAGAAAATTTTGTTATTTTAATAATTAACCAAGAAGACATGTTCAAAAATAAATTATAATAATATTATTCTGTTCCGATCCATACATAACATTGTAATGCTTATAGTCTCTTTCCTAATCATACTAAAATATTGCACATCCTATATACTCAATAAAGCAATTTAAAGACTCCTATAAATAAAAAAAACATCTAATATCCTTCAAGTCTGCAACACAAAAGTTATTTTATGTAGGTATGTATGTTGGATGATTTATTCGGCGCCGTTTAATGGAGCATCCATCTCAAGGGCGCGGACTTATATAAACATAATATAAAAAAAACTGTGGTGATTTAAATTTAAAGTTAAGGTTGTGAAAATTCATTTTAATAGAGTTTTAAAATGTTAAACTAAACACTGTTTAATTTTCACGTATGATTATTTAGTTAATTACAGTGGGGCCAGTATATCAGTGCACCTGAACCCCCGCTACACGTTTACTCAACTTCCTTACGTCTCACCACCAACGATACATTTATCAGAGATTGTCAATCAGTTAATTTTTTCCACTTTGAAATAGAAAATTACCTTTGTAAAATAATCGCGAAGACGTATCACAAATTCGCGACACTGGGGAGTCAACACTTGACGTTTAGTAGGCATATTTTTATAATTTATAAACTGAAACTAAAATAAATTTTCACTGTTAGATGTTGCGATCTCGAATGCTCGTTTAAAACTAAAGAATATAAGGGATGATTTCTGATACGTTAATTTTGGAATTCCCTGACAAAAATTAGTCATAAATCATAAAATGCATTATCTGCAGTCTATCCCTATTGTTTTTTTTAAACTATCCTAGAGTAATATAATGTTATAATGTAGCTATTATAACTATTCTTTGTATGTGCCTACTTCCAATTATTTGATATCCTTTTTAACTAACCTACTGTACTAATACGCATACTTAAGAACTTTTATATGTGATATTATTTCGACACAAAATATCCAGACAGGAACTCTTATATTAATGTGACAGAAACAACAAGCGAAAAGAGTGTGTGGTCCTTGGTCTACACCGTAAGGCGCGCAGTACGTATGTAGGTATACAGGTACAAGGATTAGATAATAATAAAGAAAATAAAATATTCTATAACAATGCCTTTGGTTGCTGATACCTGCCTATGAATAAAAGAGACCATCATACCTGAGGTGCACTGGTATACTGGCCCGACTATAATAAAGACTAAATTCTAATTGCCGAGCGCTTTCGCCTTGCGGCATCTTCAGGACAAGAGTTATTTAAAACTCGTTTTAAGTTACTTAAAAGAGTTTAAAGTAACTTTTGCCCTGAAGATGCCGCAAGGCGAAAGCGCTCGGCAATTAGAATTTAGTCTATATTAATTGTGGTGGTTGTTGTAAAAAGGTACACTTCTAATATATGGACCATTTGTATCACATACCTACTATTATAAATGTATCAACAATGAGCGACTTGAGGAAGACATAAACGTATATTTTTGATCTAACGCTAATTATTGTGGTCTCAAAATTTGTTTTGGTCGCAATAAGTTGATGAATTATTGTATTGTTTTTGTTATGTTTTAGTACCTAATTGTTAATGCTTTTTATTGGAAATTGGTGATTTTATTATTGTGTAATATATTTTCTTGATGTAAAAGGCGATAGCCGTTTATGTTAAAAAAAAATACTAAATTTTCCTTTGAATGCTTTTTTTGCATAGTAATTTAATTATTATTTACTAACTTTAATCCTTTTTGAAATTGTTTTTGAAATACTTCTTCATCTTTTTTTGTGTGGCAACTCACCCCTTGATGGAGTATTCGTGCCAGTGTCGAGTTTTGATCGGAGTTAGTGATCCTCTTTTTGAAATACTGAATAAGCTAAAATGACTAAGTTTTTGGTTAGATAAGATAGCAATATTAAAAAAAGTTCATAAATCACTTTGGCCAAATTCGACATACTGTAGTTTCGCTCCTACACTCATAAATATGGATATTAAGATAAATAATAGCAGGTAAATGTATTAATAATTTATTAAAGAGTTCCGTTAAACAGGTGGTATAAAAAAAAAACAAGTTTTATAATAACACAAAAGAATAATAATTAGAAAATAATTTATTTAAATACGTAAAAAATAGAATAAAATTAAACCCTTCGTTGACTAAAATCGTGGTTTCTCCCAAAAGGTTCCGTGTCTAGATTCCATTACTTTATAGTACCTACCAAACAGGTACTTGATGATCTTATTGAGCAGACCATTCAGAAGACAATGCACAAGGAACAATGGTGAATAAAATACTAAAGGAAGAATAGAGAAGAGGTACATTGGTGAGAAGGAATTGAGGCATTTATATTAAAATACTAGCTTTTGTACCCAGTTATATTGTGTAAAAATATTATACTATACCCTCACGCCGTGTTCCAAGTGGGGTAGGCGGAGAGAACGGAACGCCAACCAGATCTATCTTTACACACTTCCTTCGCTTCCTCCACGTTCATACGGTTTCTCATACAAGCACGTCGGTTCCTCTCACTCAACACGCGGCCGTCCTTGAGAATTTGATCCACGTGATCAAGCCAAGTGGTTCTCGAACGCCCGCGCTTCCTCACATCCTTTCTTTCAGACAAGTATATCCTCATCGTCATTATTACCTCGTTCATTCGTTCAAAATATACAAAACACCGTAGTATATTCACGCGCATTCTGTCCACAACACTCTTCTTGCATCCGCTCATTCTTCTAATATCCTCATTCTTCACTCTATCATGCAGCGTTTTACCAACCATTCTTCTCAACGATCGCATCTCCACTGCATTTATTCCACTTTCGTCCTTCTTCACCCACGTTCATGTCTCGCTTGCATACATAAGTGATGGCACCAGAATGGTGTTGTGCACCAGCATTTTAGCCATGTATTATTTACTAAAAAGATTATTGTTTTATTTTATGACATTCAGTAATGAAAATATTTATTACCTCTCAGATTTTCCGATGTATGTACTTACTGCTGTAGAGATATTATTGCATAGTTACATATATTTTATATTTCTTACTTAGTCTTAGTTCATTCATCGCTGGATAAAATCCTCTTCATTCTATATACAGTATTTATATTTTTTATTTACTTATTCAACAAACAAACATCATGTTTCCTAAAACTTTTATTATGATAGATAGTATAGCTCGGTATGCCTTTAAACATTTTCATAGCCGCGAGCAAAAATGCGTTTCATTATTTCTTGATAAATAATTTTATTTCTTCTCTAGCAATATTTATAAGATCGAAATTGCGCAGAACGATTCGCTGGAAGAAATATCAACAATACAATAAATCCACCTTTTGGTCATAATTCATTTTATATGTTTTATAGCTAATTTGCATTGACCAGTATATTCCGTGGAGTCCCTGGCAAAGAATAGGTCTCCGTCTCTTTTCGTTGTTACATTTTATCTATCCATCGAGGTTTCAATACTTTCCCTCCATTTCCCATAAGTGGGGTAGCCAGTCGAATGAGATATTCATTCTACATACGAAAAATTAGGACTTTATACAACAAAATATCTAGGGACAATTAATACCTACCTATAAATATATTGTTACCCAAGACATTGACCTCTAGACTAGTGATGCAGTACATATTTGTTGAAAATTATGTTCCAAAATTATCAGTAATAATAGTTATGCCGTTTCACTCCATAACATTATGTAGGTATTGGTCTCTTTCCTACCAATGCTGAAATATAGGACATTCTTTATACCTGAAAACAATAAAAATAACTTTACAATATAAAAAAAATCAGTGAATGTCCTTCAAGTCTGCAACACAAAAGATAATTATCTATCATATAATTATGTAAAGTGTGGTGATTATTGTAAAAAGACGCACTCCTAATCAGAGGCGGCCGGCAATATGTATTTGCGGGGGTTCGGTAAAAAAAAAAACATCCTTATAAAGAAATTCTACCCTTCTCTCTTTACCATTAGCGAACACTTCATTTACTCTGGTATTTTCTGTTCTTAATGTATTCTACGTTTAATTCACCCATTTTAATAGTAATCTATAAGCTAAAACGATAATAATTAATATTATATCAATTTTATATAGGTATATCGTAGATTCTTTAAATTGCATGTAACATGTTGATATAAGCGCGCTCGAATACAAAAAATCTTACAAATAACTAATTATCTGCATAACACAATCGCGACTAGCGGTGACTGTCTATAGAAATTTTACCACTAAGTAATAAGTAATAACAGTGTATACGGCTGACCTATGAACCTCACGACGTCAATCTATGCATTTTGACACGCTTGGTAGGTACTAATTCATCGCGTCCACATAACTAATAACAGGAATCCCTTCACATAAAAAAAACACACTAGTCAAAAAATTTCCGTCAATGTACGACAAAATGCTACAAGGCGTATCACTTACTCCTTTTTACGTGTGAGCATAGTTGTGTTCAATGCTCAAAATGTCCCATATATTTTTAAAATCTCCATACAATCTTAGCACCACGAACTTAGTATTGAAGTTTTACGAAATGTATGGGTTATCGGTGCGATATTATATTTTGCACCGTTAGTTCGCTCAACATCCGCACTAAAATATTCTAACGAACAGTAGCGCTGCATGTTGCAAAGCAATAGTGAATGTGATGACTGTGTTGTTCATATGGTAACTTGAATAATATTATTATTTTGTTCATGGAAAAATTTATTAATATTTTTTTAATTTTAATTATTACATATTGTTAGGTTTCTATCTTTTAAATTGGGGGTGCGTTTGAACCGCCGCTCATTATCATAGAGCCGCCTCTGCTCCTAATACATGGACCATTAATATAATATTCTAAGTCAACAATAACATACTTTTATAAATGCATCTACAATGATAGATTCGAGGGAGATATTAGCGTATAATTTTTAACAAACGCTCATTTAAAACCGATTGACGATATAATGAAATTATATTGGTCGCAAAACTTGATTGGTCGCATTACCAATCCTTTCCAGTCTTTATTAAACGCCCCCCGTGGAGCACCGGTAAAGAGTTGGTCTCTCACTTTTTTCCATAAGTTTAAGAGTGTCCTGTAAAAGACAGGTGTTCCAAAAAATAAAGACATTTACATCTCAAATTGAGCGATGAGATTTGTCACCCATGACTTAATTTTTTGTTGGCACAGAGAAGGCGGCCTGTATTTATTACATGCAGCTGGTTTGCTGGCTACC
Organism: Athripsodes cinereus; assembly: GCA_947579605.1. Taxonomy (NCBI): domain Eukaryota; kingdom Metazoa; phylum Arthropoda; class Insecta; order Trichoptera; family Leptoceridae; genus Athripsodes; species Athripsodes cinereus. Next base: position 4,077,648 of record OX388321.1, read on the forward strand.
CCACTTATAAAATATACCGTTATGGTGTAGTAGGAATATTAGTATGCCATTGAACCAGAAGCATGTTCAATGGATGGAAACTTTTATGGACAGCATTGCAATCCTCGTTACTTCTCAGATAAAGTATGTGTCTATAGCGGATATACAAACATGCATACATATTTAGAAAGAAACTCAAATACTTGTAATATGGAGAATCGCTGGTTTCTCTGATGTTACTTTCCCATTCAAATTGAGAATGATTGAATGACAAATACTATTAACCATCATTGATATAACGATTCCATTCAAAGGCAAGCTTACTTAATATAATAAGCTATGTACACACTATGAAACTAAAGATGTTTACTCGCTATGAGACTTGAGTCAGATGCTCATTTTTTTAATAACAAAGAAATGAAAAACGTCTACAACTTCTACATAGATAGAATTGTCTGAAAGTAGACACTTATTCAACTTTTATTTCTAGGTGAAGGGGCAGAGTGCCAATAAGATAGAGCGACCAAATTAAGGAGGCCACACAGAGCTCACTACACGGGACCTTGCACATAGCGGAGGATCGCTCAAGATAGAGAGAGATGGTCTACAGAACGAAGCATGATGGTCACGATCGTCAGGATTGAGGGACTGACGGAGATGATGATGATGATGATGATTGTTTTTACTTTTTTACAATCGCTGTGTTATTTTGCTTGCAAATGGAGATATTACATTAACATTACATTACATACATAGACATTTCACACAGATCGAGCTAGTCCCAAACTAAGATGATTCTTGTATTATGGGTACTAACGCGACGATACACACATATACAATGCACTATAAACACATATACATGTAACACCCAGACCCAGGACAATTTGAAAAAGGTCATTCCTCAATCTGCCCTGGCCGGGAATCGAACCTGCAAAGACTCAAAGGCAAGAGCGTTACCTCCGCGCCACACCGGCCGACAGATGACATAACTGGAGTCTTCATAAAGAAACAAAGAGGGAATTATCCCATTCTATATTCCTCGGTTATGGTCATTTATAATAATACGATAATTCATTGATACATTATTTTGTTAATTTGCTCATATTCGGATTTATTAATCAGTATCATTAGGTTAGTTTTTTTCCACCAGCACGCCTCGATGTTTGGGCAACATAGTGAGGCTGCTGCAACATAATTTTATCCACATTGGTGATATAATTATTGTCTCTGGTTTTATATGCATATTTATTAAATAAAGTATTTAGCATTCTGGCAATACGTGTAAGGTTATTCTCGCTTTCTTAAGTGATTGTTCTAGTTAGGCTTTTAATTGCACGATTTTGAAGCGTAATTGACTAATGTGAACACAGCGTAACATACCAAGATGTTATGGTGATATATGCATGACGGAAATTAATGTTTCATCGTATTTAAATGACCTTAAGTCTAAAATATTCTTACTTTAATACGTCAATATAATATTACTCCGTTCTTTGATGGTTTAATATATCTAGCTATAGAATACAGACAACTATCGGTCTTTATTCCACTAATAATGTTTGTATTTAAGACGTCCTTTATCAATGAAAAAGATTGTCTGTGACAGACAACCATTGAGAACGTAAATGAGGAATAGGTACTAAATTACATTACCTATTCACAGAGTTGAAAACATTGTAATTTATTATTCAAGCGACCTATTATTATTCTATTGAAATAAATAATTAATTCTAAGATTTACTTTTATACCTACACATTGTATAACATTATATGTATTTCTTTCTATACCCTCTTACCGTGTCCCAAGCCAGGTAGGCAGAGAGGATTGAACACTATATAACTATATTATATATACTTTTGCTTCTTCCATATTCATACAATTTCCCACACACACACACCGATTTTACCTTCTCAGCACGCGACCGTCCACAGGGCAGAAACCATTGACACAAACACACCAACCTCCTCCATTCAGAGCGCCTATGTGTCAATCGCGTCGCCGCTCCATTAAATAGCGCCGAATAAATCATATCAATCAATTATGTACATTTATCATTCTCTTTCGTCCTTCTTCAACCACGTCCATGTTTCGCTTGAATACATAAGTGTCGGTACGAAAATACTATTGTGCACCAGCATATTATTACATACCTACATGAACAAACATGCAAGCAACAATGCACTTAAAGTTTCATTATATAATAATTAAAAAAGTAGAACATTATATTGTAACATGCATATTATATAATTATGAGGAACATGATAGCTTTCGGCCGATGCGATCCCAGAGAAATAAACATTGTTAAATTAAACATCATTAAATCGCGATACATTTTTTTTGTCATTAGCCAACTCAACATACGTAATTGGGAATTTTGTTTATCACATCAAATATTAAATAGGTATATTTACAACAAAAGAAAACATATTATCTATGAGTAGTTTCAATAAATTTGTACCTAGCACACGAAATGGGAAAATCCTACAAAAGTAATATAAATATATTAACTGAGCAGTAATGTATAATAACATCATGCATTAATAATTTATTATTCATCGTGTACAAGTTTTATTGACAACAGTTTTTTTTTGTATTCGTTAGTATTAAGTATAATAAAGTTAAAAAAAAAACGATTAATCGATAATCGTGGTTCTTCACAACCCGCAAATTTTGGCGTCATTAATTCATAGGTACTGAGAAAATTAAAAATTCTATTTATTTATTTTTATTTATTCACTTTTACACCGCAAAACCTTTTACATGTTAAAAAAAAGACAAAAACAATAATATGACAAACCCTATCTCTTCCCTCGCTCCGTATCCCAAGTGGGGTAGGCAGAGAGAACGGAACGCCAATTAGATCTGTCCTTACATACCTACTTCTTTCGCCTCCTCCTCAGTCATACAATTTCTCATGCACGCACGTCAATTTCTCTTGACAGACGAAGATAGGAAAATACAGTAATAGTTGCATGCAAATAATTTTATGAAAAAATAATGATGTACATACTATACTATACCCTCACTTCATAATTCATGTGGGGTAGGCAGAGAGAACGGAACGTCATATTAACGTATTTCTTTCGCAGTCATGCAATTTCTTATATGCACGACGATTAATTGAATGAAAAATATAATTTCACTACCACTTAATTAAAGTGATTCGAGTAATATTATGATAATATCTTTGTCAAATTTATGTTATGATTTTTTTTTGACACAATTGGATGTCGGGGACTGGATTTTTTACTTACTAGAAGTGTAGATGTCAAACATGTTGTTTCCATTGAACTGCAACAGATGTCTTTCCAGTTTGAAAGCACAGAAATTGTATGAAATCGTATAAAACTTGATTTCAAGAGTGGAAAAATATTGAGTTGTAACATATATACAAGTCATGTGATAAGCATGACACAGAGGAATTGGGAATGTTACCTAGGTTTAAAGAGTACTCTTAACCAAGCCTAAATTCGATTCATAAGCGTCGAAACTCTGTGTTGTGCACTCCTTAAGGAAGTTCACATATGTGTATGTGTATCATATACAACATACCTACCTAGTTAATACCTATTCAAATAGGTTGACTATGGATGAGTGTGATCAGCTGGAATGATTAATCTGTAGAAGTTCAAAATATGTTTGGTCAAACGTAACTTTTTTGCTACAAGATAGTTACAGTAAGATCGCTGGCTACCCTATTTATGACAAAACTGGATAAAATCCATAGATGAATATTGTATAGAGTGGGTACCTATATTTTGCCATTGTTTTCTCACAATAAACCTTTGGAGCAAATAAAAAAATAATACCTACATATACAATTTTTTAGTCATCAAAGAAAATCGTTGGCGAATCTTTTATTAATAACAAAAACCCTCAAAACTATGTCCATCTAAAGCAGCAACCCCAGATATTGTGAGAAAATTAAAAATTGGCAGAGAGACATGAATCACTGAATGAATAATTTACAACAATGCCTGAATTTCAAAAGAGGAAATTATATGCGAACCACTTTGCCCTGCAGACCATGTAGCCCAGTGGCACATCTTCCATACATGCAAAATAATAAAGTATCGTCGTTGCATATTCAAAAAGAGGTATGTGCGAACATTTTTATTTAGGCATACTCTTTAATAACTGATTATAAAGGTATTAAAATTTTCGTTTGGACTATTTATTGGCATGTGATATTATTCTAAAATTATTGAAACTGGTTTGGTAACAACATCAGGCACCCAGGCCTGCTCATCACCATTGCAGAGGTGAAGGCAGAATGGTTGAATCTGACCAAGAGACACCTATATGGATAAAGTGAAGAAGGGCATGAACTTTGGCACATAATTTCGTACAATTAAAGAGACTAGTAGAAAAAAGGGAAGAATAGAGAAGAAAATCCAAATTCGTGCAGACCAATCCAATGGATTTGTAACTCATTATACATGTAAATTCAAATTTGTTTTTTCAATAAGCTCACACGGTTGTCATTTGTATTTACATTTATGAAATGTGACACATACGTAGAACTAAAGAGACCCGCTGAAAATAGGGAGGAATGAAGAAGAAAATCGAAACTCGTTGCAGACCAATCCAATGGAATTGGATTGGTCTGCACATAACACTCACTATATATATATTTATGTATATTGTCTGAAGTGTGTAACTGGCAAAAAATAAATAAATAAAAAAAATTGTTACCCCACTGCTGTTTAAGTACCTACCCTTTCCTTCATTTATTTTTAAAATCTTCATAGAATTAGCTTCAAAAAGAATAATAAAAAAAATATGAACCCCCAATTTATTATGAACGAAAAGAGAAAAAGACCCCATAAAAAGAATACCCTCTATACTGTATGTAGGTAGTTTTTGAATCAATTTGAGAGAATTGGAAACCTGTAACAGAAATACAATAAATATGTAGGGTCGAACAATGAGCATTTCATTGTTATTCAAAATCAAAGTTTATGGTTGATGTGAAAAGGTTACAAGTCAAAATTGTCGATATTAATATTATGTATTCATAAATTAAATTCATAATATTATATCTCGTTTGCTTAATAGGTATGCGGTCAGAATTAATGGCAGTGGGTTACATAAATATTATTTTCAAAATGTATTTTTTTTACTCATATTGATTATTGTTTGTGCGTATGTAGCTTTAGTTATTCAATATTTTCAATATTTTATTTAGGTACTTATAGGTATATTATAATTGAATTATATTTCATTAACATTGACGTGAAGCTGTTTTGGGCCTTTTACACTCAAAATAGCTTTGACGAAATGAAATTCCTTAATCAGTTTATCATTTTTTTTTTGTTTTCTTTTATTTTCTTTTCTTGTCTATGATCATTATGAAGTGTTTGATATTATGGTGAAGTAACGAACTATTGAAAATTGTTTGTGATTGTTATAGAATAACAAATTATTTGTATTATTTGTCGATTCCAAGTGCTAAATATATGGCCTACGGATGATATGAAAAATAAATAAATATAAATACCGAATGCATTGCGAAAGCAAGGACGTCCGAAAACCACGTGACTTAGCGAACATATAATTATGAGAAATTTCATAAATGGAGAAAGCGAAAGAAGTATGTAAATTTATTTATTTATTTATTGGATGATAAAATATTTTAATGTATACTTATATTTGAACGGAAATAATTATCAAATATCTTATTTCACAATTTGTCATTTATAATAAAAGTTAAATAGGTATAAATCAGGGATGTTGCGAATATTCGCATCCGCATCCGCAAATGCGGAGCTTCCGCATGTATTCGGACATCTGCATCCGCATCCGCAATAATTGATGCGGATGTTCATGCGGATGCGGATGTAAGACAATTTGCGACAAGAAAGGAATGGGGCGGGGCCGGCGAATGGCGCGTGCCGTTCGCACTTGACATTAACCAATGGGAACGAAAAAATTGGTGACAAGATCCGACGCATTTTTATTTTTGCCGGTTTTATTTTATTTTTGCAAATAACAAAAAGAAAAAAAAATATTTCGCCAAAAAATCTATTATATTATTGTAGCAATAATTTCGACACATATTTGACAGTGGGGCCTACCAACTAAGATAGTTCCTACATTTTTTCTATAACATCTTAAACATCCGCATTCCATCCGCATCCGCGGATGTGAGCCTTCAAAAATCCGCATTCACATCCGCGGATGTGTAAAAATCGACATCCGCAACATCCCTGGTATAAATTAAACATAATAAAACAAAACACATATTTCATATCCATAAAAAAAAACAAAACAGACAATGCGGGTGCGCACGAGCGCCCGAACAAGCAAGGTAATAAGGACTACGCAATCAGCACCCGCAGCAGTCTCACTAGGCAAATATAGATTTATATGACATTCCATCCTCTCTGCCTACCCCACTTGAGATAAGGCGTGAAAGTAAAAATAGATTCAGACATATTTGATAAATATTATTAATATTATTATCGTGTTTAAAAAAAATGTCTTGCATAATTTTGACCTGAACACTTTTTCTCACAACCCTCAAATATCAAATCTTTTCTCCAATACCTTTTTTAACCTTTTGGCTTTTTCCGTTCATTTTTCTGTTGAAAATATTATTTCTTTGAATACTATGTAAATCTACGAATTCATATTATTATTATCATTGTTCCGACATGCAGTACATAAAAAATAACACATTTTTATATAAAAAAAAAATCTTTTCAACTAAAAGGTCGGCGACCTCAACTAATATTTTTCACATCCATACACGTTCTTGTAAGTATATGAATTTTATTATTTTTTTAATTTGAAATCTGTTTAATCAGCTGGTAAGGATTATTTTATCTACTCAATGTACCCGCATAATTTCAACATTTTAAACTATTTGTTTGTAGTACATTGGCGTGTTCTAAAATGAATTTATTGTGCTGTTATTTCAAAAATCCAGTGTTGTTATTTCAAAGAAACAGTGCACCGTATCTACTACTACACTACTATACCATCACGACATCTCTAACAAGTGGGGTAGCCAGCAGACCAGCTGCGTATGATAAACATGCAAGCTTACCTCTCCTTGACACTATAAAATTTAGCCCAGTGTTTTCCAAACTTCTTTATGCCATGCCCTACCGTAGTCTTTTCAAAAGTCATATGCCCCACCGGCCTCTTATTTAATTAAACAGTTGGTAAATTTTCAATAACGTGTGGAAACGCGGTGCCCCATCGGAGGGGCATACGCACCACCTTGGGAAACACTGATCTGATCATCGGATCATGATGGGTAGTAAACCTCCTACCTTTTACAGGAGTGGGAGATCAATTCTTAGCCGGGTGCTTCACGGCTCATGCCGTTCTTCCTTCCAATTTCTTCCAACTAACTAAATTATGATCTGTAAACTTTTTCGTACTTTATTTCCAAAAATATTCATAAAATCACACTATCACAGCATTTCGTACAGGTGAGGCAGCCAGCGAACATACTGCATGTAATAGAAATCCAAGTCATCTTCTCTGTGCCAATAAACGTTACGAGATTCAGATGGATGAGGATATAATGTAGTATCTTAATAAAATGCACATATAATTTTTAATTAAAAATCTTACCTCACTCTCCGTAAGTTTATTTCTGCTGACGATATTGGTGAAAATAGTGATAAATTATAAATTCATGTAATTAATTACAATACACTCGAACCCAACATCTCGTGATCACGAACAAGGCCGACAACCATTATGTCGCAGAAAATGGCGAGTAGACGTGAAACGGACATCCGGCAACTATCCGAAATTTAACAGAACCTACAATTACACTAAATCCGTCCAAATAGAATCGTCCGATGGCGGATTTTGTGAAAGCGAACCGTTAGTTTTACAATCCGAAAAAACAGTCCAGTATCCGATCAGCAGGGTTACTCTTGACACAATCTAAATACGATCTTAATCTAGTCTTGATCTAAAATCTAAATCATACGACGCACGAAGGGACTATAATCAAAAACACCGCGCTACCGCTACCCCAAGAATCGTGTGCACGTATTTTTTTACTACAGTCCCTTCGCGCGTCGTATGATGAAGATCAAGACCATATTTAGATTGTACCTCTCCTGTTCAAAGTGCTTAACGCGTGACCGTCCTGTAGAATCTGATTTATATGATCTTGCCATTTGTATCTCAGACGAACACGTCTCCAAGCACCATTCCTCTCAGCCAAATATACTTTCTAGGTCATTATGTCCTCATTCACGACGACATTTTGAGACTACCACAGGATAATATGTTAAAAAGAACAATGGACATAGAAATAGTATCCAGAAGAGCAGGCAGACCAGTGCCCACCTGGATGTTCGCAATGGCCAAGGACCTGAGGGAGTCAGAGCTGCGTTTGGAGGTTGCCGGGGACCGGATACCTTGCAGGATGAGGACTAGGAGAGCCAGCCCCAAATAAATGGAATATAAGCGAGGTCGAAGACTAAGAAGAAGAAGATTATATACCTATTTACTCTTTCCACACGCCCAAATCAGTTTTACCGAATATCCGATATCCGGTTTTTGACCAAATCTTCTCTTCACTACCAACGAATGCTCGATGTGTTTTATGTAAAATAAATACATATTCAATCTTCCCACATGCCCAAACCAATTTAACCGAATATCAGATATCCGGTTTTCGACAAAATCGTTTCATCACTACCAACGAATGCGTGATGTGTTTTATGTAGCGTACTAAATAAAGTTTGTGGAGAAAAATAATATCGTATTACACCGTTTGCGGTTTGAATTTTAATGAATTTCATCGTGAATATGAGAACCGCAAAGATGGATGAGGCCGTTTTTAATAATTTAAACGGGTCTGTATTTAAAAACAAAAAAATACTTATTAAAAAAAATAATACCGAAATGTGTATTTAAATTTTTTTACGTCACATTCCATGAAATGCTGAAGACAATACTTATATCATGTGTCTCTATTATTTGTTACGTGATATAGAGCCTCCTTTACAATACACCGTTACTACGACAACGATATTAGACACTTTAATATTTATTTATTCATTTGGATTATAAAACATTTGATTATACATATGAACAGAAATAGTATACAAAATCACAAAATATAGACAATGAATGTATTATCCTACTCAATTTATTGTATCCATAATTTCACAATTTGCCATATTAAACTAAGCCCACAAGGTTGTCATTTATAATTAAAAAAAATTATACATATAAAAACACAGACGAAATGAATATGACGTATAGTAGTAGTTTATTTAATAGAAGATTCCTGACTCAAATTCTACTGCCGAACTTCTCAATATTCACGATACAAGCTATTTTTTTTTTACTACCTATTACTATTATACTATCACGGCATATCCCACAAGTGAGGTAGCCAGCAGATTACCTGCATATAATAAACATGCAAGCAGTCCTCTCCGTGCCAATATAAAATCAAGACATTCAGGATGGGTGGCAAACCTCATCGCTGGCAAACCTTTAGAGTTATTGGTACTGTATAGAAGAAGGCATTATTTTATTTCTAGCCTTTTGTTTTTGCTTCGCCCTTTCGGGGTAGCGTTTTGCCATAATTCTGCGAAACAAAAACAAGTTTTGTGCAAAACATGTGTGTAGTTAAGGGGATACACGTATTTCCAGGTTCGACATGGAATCAGTAAGGGTCGTCTATCTTTATTACAGTCATACCCCGTATTGCGTGTACAAATTGTACACCAGTACCCCGCTTTACATCGGTTCGAGCTACGTACTTTGTATTTCTATTACTTACTTCATATCGTTGTTATTATTATTATTGCTATGGTTGGCACTGTGAGTTGTGTGCTGTTGTGCTTGTAGATCGAATAATAATACATATAACATATATGGTGTATGGTATATATCTATGTATAATATTACTTGTACATAAAACGAGCGTGTCTAGCACAGAACATTGGGCCAATCCCCTTGAGATTTACGTGTTCAAGCTTGTAACCAACCTTTGGTATAAGAGCACCATGAAAAAACAGGCCAATGAAAATATTAGGTATTATTTAAATATTAGATTTGGGACTAGCTCGGTACGTGTGAATTGCCTATACATGTTATGTTATGTTGAATTTCATGTCTTAACATAATTTAAGAACTTTTGAAATATTGTGTGGTTTAATGTTGTGGAATTTCATTTTAACTGTAAAATATTTATATTTTACAGTTAAAAGTATTTATTAAAAACACTGTGTTTTTAATAAATTCATTCATGAATTATAAATATTTCACATAATGTAAGACATATAGTGGATGACTTATATGCTCATTAGATGCATTAATTATACACTTGGAAATTATAATTAATAGTTTTTCAACATAACGATGAAATTTGAAAAGAAATCCACGAAGTAGGTTTATATAAATAAATAATATTTCATTATGTAAATAAATTATTTTAAAAATGTTGTTCACAATATCATACAATATACTCGTAGATATACACATTAATGTCAATAAAACCAAGTGGATGACCTTTGGACGACTAGACTACTCTACAGCATCTCTTCAGTTAAAGGGTATAAATGTTGAAAGGGTAGAAAAGTTCACATATCTCGGCAGTGTTATAACGCAGTCCCTGGATCCCGATGTTGAGGTGAAACGCAGAATCGAAATAGCAAGAGCCACTTTTAATAAGATGAAAGCACTATTCTGCAATGACAACCTTAATTTGAAGCTCCGTCAGAGAATGATAAAGTGTTATATCTGGTCTGTGCTGTTGTATGGTTGCGAAACTTGGACACTTAAGGTTAACACAATGAATCGGTTGGAGGCATTCGAGATGTGGATTCATCGAAGAATGCTTCGAATACCGTGGACAGACTTGGTGTCCAATACAGAAGTACTACGCAGAGCACATACAAATAGAGAGCTCCTGACAAATATTAAGGTTCGTAAAGTCTCATATTTGGGTCACATCCTGCGAGGCGATAAGTATAGGCTTCTGCAGTTGATAATAGAAGGCAAGATTGAGGGACGTCGAGGAGTGTGAAGGAGGCAGATGTCTTGGCTGCGGAATATACGGCAATGGACCGGAATAACACGGATGGGAGAACTGGTCCGCACAGCACGAGACAGGGAAGCATTCTCCAGAGTGATCGCCAACGTCGGGGGGACCTGATATGGCACTCATAGAAGAAGAAGATACACAAAAGACATTAAAATATGTAAAAGGGTATGTCTACCACACTAGCTGTAAGGCTGTGTTGTGACTTGTCTACCAGACAAAAAAAAATAAACAAATAAACAAAAATAACAAACAATTAGTCAGTGGATGATTTAGTATGTAAAACAGAAGGTGAGTCCGAAAAATGAGTCCGTCAGTTGGACCATTTAAGCATAAAACACGAATGACAGTGAGTGAATCAGCAAATGAGTTAGTATGTCAATCTGTGCAGATAGTTAATGAGCTATGTATGTCATCAGTGAGTCAGTCAGTGGGTAAGCTCGCGATCGAGCCAGTGAAAGAGCCGGATAAATGAATAAGGGTCATTCCGTGTCAATTCAACACAATTTTGGGAGATTTTCAGACTTGATGTCTCAGATTTTCATGATTTTTTTATGCAGCAATATATCAAATTTCATAAAAAAAGTAAAATACACGCAATTTCACGATGCATGCATTTCTGAAGCCCTGTATCTCCTGATCCCATTGAGATCCCTTGATAAAATTTTATTATATGTATTAAGACATTACAAACTTTTTTTGAGAATTTTTTTAAATTTTTAAATTGTAATTTTTTTTTTTTATAATTTAACCCCTATCTTGTGGCATATCATTGTAAAGCCCTATTCAACCGCTTTAAAATAAGACCACTCCCAGGAGTCCCAGGTTTATATCATCATTGGTTGCCAGTCTATAGGCATCCAAAGGTGTCAAAACACGCAATATCACGATGCATGCATTTCTGAAGCCCTGTATCTCCTGATCCCATTGAGATCCCATAATAGAATTTTGGCTTATGTATCAATAGATTACAAACTATTTTTGACAATGTTTTGGAATTTTTAAAATTGTCACTTTAATTAAATATTTAAAATTTAATTTTACATTTTAATTTTTTTTTCAAACCGTGACCCCTATCCTGTGGCACATCAGATTAAAGCCCCATTCAACAGCTTTAAAACGAGACCTCTCCCAGGTTTATATCATCACTGGTTGCCAGTCTATAGGCATCCAAAGGTGCCAAGAAATGAGATTTTTTCATAAAAATAGTTTTTTTTTTAAATTAATAACTTCAAAAATAATTGTGCTACATAGCTGAAATTTGGTATTTTTTCATAAGTCTATGATATATTGCTGCATAAAAAAATTATGAAAATCTGAGACATCAAGTCTGAATCAGTGTGATGATTTGACACGGAATAACCCATAAATGGAATATGTCCTTCGTTACGTTTTGAGACTGTCATTCTTAAACACAACATTTGACAAGAGAATAATTACTGAAACTAAATTTGGATTAATTTAATCACTACGCAATTTCGTATTAATAAAAGGTTTACGAGCAATGTCGCCAACAAATCCCAATTCGTTTTAGCCTTACATTGAGTTCGTGAGATATTTCATTATACCAAAAACATGTTCTGAAAAGCATATTGGGGCTCCGTATCAGCGCTCTTATCTCCTTACGCGATCCCAAACGCCCTCTATGTAACTATCTCTCTCTCCCTTTCATTCCATACCTTTCTTTATCTATCTTTGCTCGTTCGTAGAAATTTATATAGCATATTATAAGTATCTATAATTTACCCACCAAACTATATTCCAATAATGATGAAGTCTGACTGTCTTTTATTTTATTTTATGGCACGGAGACTAAAAGCCCATAAACAAAATGGGACCTTCATGCCCTACAGAACATTGATCCTTAACTTTACTACCAGAAGACCTTTGCAAATTGAAGATTATTGTTTACCGACGCCCTTGAGACGGTCTAAATGCTGAGAAACGGCGCAAATCATCATCACGGAATAAACGTTCCGTATCTCTCCACAATTGTCATTTTTGTCTACTTATGTATATTAGGTACTTATGTATGTCTACATTTATGATATTACTACTACTATACAATCGCGGCATATACCACAAGTGGGGTAGCCATGGGAAGTCCATCTTCTTTGTGTCAATAAAAAATTAAGGTTTTCAAGATGGGTAGAGTACTTCATCGCTGAATTTAAGATGCAAAATACAGCTGGTGCGTAGAATATTTGTTTATCGTTATTATTATTATCCTAAATGTCACCGTGCACTGAGACCATAACAGCTTTTGGCCAAGGCGATCTCAGAAAGAAATAAAAACACAGCGAGATAAAAAAATATCACAAAAGATACACTATAAAAAAAAAAACAAAGCAAAATCCAAAAAAGCAAGATAAAAAATTACACAAAAGATGCATCAACAAAAAGAAACAACAGAATCAAAAGAGAGTCTCGATAAAGGCGATAAAGTCATTATAATGTTACTTTGAAAATATCAACATGAACACTCAATTCATTAAATAATTTTATAGTCTTGCCGACAGGAGAATTTGGGATTATGTTTGTTCTGCTATTCAATTAGATATTATAAAAAAAATGTAACAGAACAATGTTCATTATACACACACAGTGAGTCCGCTGGTTACCCCACATTATAATTATATAACAAGATATACTGTCGAGATTGTAGATTTTACCCGAAATGAACAAATTAAATGTTAAGGCTAATAGTATTTACTCTCTGATGTGTGAAAAATTATGTTCAAAATAATTTTATACATTACACACTGTTAAATCATTAAATTAACAATTTGGATTAATTTAATATACCTACGATAAAGTAAAACGAATAAAGCAAATACCTGCATAATGCTTGGATAAATAAATAAATAATACTATACTATACCCTCACGCCGTGTCCCAAGTGGGGTAGGCAGAGAGAACGGAACGCCAAACAGATCTATCTTTACACACTTCCTTCGCTTCCTCCACATTCATACAGTTCCTCATACACGCACGTCGGTTCCTCTTACTCAACACGCGGCCATCCTTGAGAATTTGATCCACGTGATCAAGCCACGTGGTTCTCGGACGCCCGCGTTTCCTCACACCCTTTCTTTCAGATAAGTATATCCTCTTTGTCATTCTTTCCTCTTTCATTCGTTCCACATGACCAAACCATCTCAATTTATTTACACGCATTCTGTCCACAACAGTCTTCTTGCATCCGCTCATTCTTCTAATATCCTCATTCTTCACTCTATCACGCAGCGTTTTACCAACCATTCTTCTCAACGATCGCATCTCTAAATAAATGTAATAATAACAAAGCCACATAATAATATAATATATTATTTATTTGACGTAATCTGTAGAGTTTTACATCAGCTGTTAAATCCGTTTCGTTTTTGAAAATAAATAAGTAAGTAATAGGATTATACACTGACTTAAACAGACCGTTCCGTTAAATATGACGGATTGAAATATAGAAAGTAAAAATATATATTTCTTACCACTACAACATGCACATGTCATGTAGTAGTAGTTAATATTCTTCTTCTTCTTTAAGTGCCTTGTCGGGTCCCCCCAACGTTGGCGATCACCTCGGCGAACTTGTCCCTGTACTGCGCTGCTCGGAACAGCTCTTCCACACTTCGGATGCCGGTCCACTCCCTTATGTTTCGCAGCCAGGACATCTGTCTCCTACCGGGACCTCGGCGTCCCTCAATTTTCCCCTTCAATATCAGTTGGAGAAGGTGGTATTTTTCTACACGCAGAACATGACCCAGATGTGAAACCTTCCGAACCTTGATGATTGATAACAGCTCCCTGTCAACTCTAGCTCGCCTCAGGACTTCGGTATTGGTAACCATGTCGGTCCAGGGAATTCTGAGCATACGGCGATAGAGCCACATTTCAAATGCTTCCAGTCTGTTCATTGTATTAGCTTTTAAGGTCCATGTTTCACATCCATACAATAAAACAGACCATACATAGCACTAGTTAATATTAATAACATACAACTAGTCAGCTGGCTACCCCACTTCTGGAAAATGCCGTGGTGCTACGAATGATTTTTTTCACAACATAATTTATATTGGTATAATTATGACATCCACAGAAATCTGGCTAATCCCAAACTCAGCTATTGAGTTCATCGGTAGCCTGGAGATAGATTCTCGGCCACATTTCAAATGCTTCCAGTCTGTTCATTGTATTGACTTTTAAGGTCCATGTTTCACATCCATACAATAAAACAGACCATACATAGCACTAGTTAATATTAATAACATACAACTAGTCAGCTGGCTACCCCACTTCTGGAAAATGCCGTGGTGCTACGAATGATTTTTTTCACAACATAATATATTGGTATAATTATGACATCCACAGAAATCTGGCTAATCCCAAACTCAGCTATTGAGTTCATCGGTAGCCTGGAGATAGATTCTCGGCCTCATGAACAAGAGGTGCGCGGTTCGGTCCCCAGGTGCTGGCAAACTCCTCATTCACGATACAAGCTTTTAGCTTACTGTGAAAGGTGTATTAAGTTGTATTTGCACTTATAACAAGAACCCATATATATCAATCTTTTTTTTTTAATCTTGTATTATGTACTAACGCGACGATACATATAAACGATATAACACCCAGATCCAGGACAATGAAGAGAGACCTACCTCACACCCAGATATCTCAGGAGTTGTAGACTCTTATTTATCCGCACATTCAAACCAAAATTGTCTTCGTCAGAGAGCTATTGGTTAGGCCTGAAAGGCGGCCGGCCACAACTGCCCTCGTGAGAACCTTTTAAACTCTCTCTCTCTTCAATGACCCTTGAAGTTGTTGAGGGAAACAAACTTAAAAATTAGATAATGGACACTGAAGGAGATACACAGACTACCCGGATAGCTCAGAAATCTGGGGACTTCTGTTTGTCCGATTAAATTTCTAAACTAACAAATTTTTCCACACAAGAGGGGCAGAAAAAGGACAGTTAGAAAAAGGTCATTCTTCATTTTTCCCTGGCTGGGAATTGAACCCGGAAAACTCGTGACAAAGGCAAGAGAGTTACCTCAGATTCAATGACAATAAAATTGATGATTATTTACATTTGCGTGTTGAGTTTAATATGGTTTACACCTATATTCAGGGTTATAATATTATCGTTACAAATGGACACGAAATGTTATTATAAATATCGCGAGAGTGGCGTAGGTTTGTCGAATAAAAGTATTAAAGTAGGTACTTACCAGAATTTATACACAATGTATTTTATACAGGAATATTCTTAATATAGAGCGAACGTATCTAACTGTCATACCCAGCATTGGTAGGATGCATTAGTTCAACAAACTTGTAGAACCCATCAGGGTGAACACTTTTAAATTCGCAGAGAGGGTTTCGGCGTTGCGGGGCAAACTGCCTGGAACCGATTACCAGCGAATATAAGACAAAAGACAACAGCGCTGCTTTTCCGACC
This sequence comes from Athripsodes cinereus, assembly GCA_947579605.1. Classification (NCBI taxonomy): domain Eukaryota; kingdom Metazoa; phylum Arthropoda; class Insecta; order Trichoptera; family Leptoceridae; genus Athripsodes; species Athripsodes cinereus. The sequence continues at coordinate 4,094,118 of OX388321.1, forward strand.
GCAAGGGTTCCGTCGGCCCGGGCTTCCCTCTTTCACAATACACAGTTCCATATGACAACGACATCAGAGCGCAAGGAATGTCGTAGAAAGAGTGGAGAAGGCTGGTTTCTGCCCTGTGCTCCCGAGAGGAGCGTTGAGGGCGATGATGATGATGATAAAACAAAAACAACCTATACATTCAGGAGCAAGATGAAAACATTTATTTTCAAGAATAGTCACGGCGCCCTTAAGACGATCACGGATCATGAAACGGCTCCAAATACAAATTTTCTTTAATATTGTTATTATTATGTTACCTATTAGCTATCGGTATGTTACGTATTAATCAAAATTCACTTTTTTATAAACTTGACAGACTTTTGTCAAATTTATGATAAAAATCTGAGATGAGTGGAAATCATAATGTAAAAATTGGTGGAATAAAATAATTAACAAACAAACAAGCAATACATTTTAAATATTTTGTTTGAATTTTTCTCCCTGCGTACGTACCCCCATTATTCTTCGTAATCCAATATTTTGCATGATTTACGATTGTATTTCGATTAGTGTTTGCCTCAAGGCATCCAAGCCAACAACAACGTGACGCCGTGCCGCCGAGCGTATTCAAGGATTCAATTCTAGGACTACCAAAGTACCTGCATGGAAAAAGGAATTTTAATAATAATAGTATTATAAAGACTTAATGATCATAATAATATCAAGTGGAAAATAATAGTATAATGACGAACACGTTTTTAATATGAGAAATCGTGAAAATTATTTTATGTTTTTTTTACATCTAGGTACCTAATCTCTTTATACATAATATTTTTTTTTTTCAAGGCTGTCATAAGGCCTTCATTTACATGCCACCGTATTAATAAACTCACAATACACTTGTATTTTTGGTAGAAATAAAAGCAGAAATTTTCAAAACTATTTTTTTACTTCAACAAATTTACTGAACTAAATTGTTCCGGCGCCATTTAGATGAAAGATCTTGATCCATTCGAGATCTGAAATATGATAGCCCATAAAAATAGTTGCTTCTGTGATTCGCATTAAATATTTTTTGATTGGTGCACTTTATTTCGTAGGTAATAACAAAAATGGCGAAATTGGTTAACTTTGCCCATGGACACCAAAAGTGACCACTTAAGTGACCACGACCAGCCTAGAGCCAATTCGTAAGCTTTGGGACGTCTTTCTCACTTCTTCCGATTAGATTTTTCACAATGTTACATTGTGTAAACATGATTCTCCAATCCAGATTTCTGATTGGTTTTGTCATCTGTGCGTTGAGCCCAAATTCATTTAGGTTGAACAATAAAAAAATGTTCTTCTCTTCTTCTCTACGTGTCATGTCGGATCCCCCCGACGTTGACGACCACCTGGGAGAAATCCTTCCTGTTCTGGGCAGCACGAAACAGCTCCTCCACACCTCTCATCCCGGTCCATTCTTGAATGTTCTGGAGCCAGGAAAGTCGCCTTCTTCCAACCCCTCTACGGTTTAAAATTGTTAAATATTTTAAACATGAATTTATTGGTTCACTCAGGAATGTATTTATGCTCAGAGCCATGCTGATTTCAAAATTATTGAAAAATATCCATTTAAAATTAATGTAAAAATCTCCTAACTACGAAATTATCTGATTCTAGTGGTTAGCCGCAAATTACTTTTACAAAATTGAAAACCACAATTTCAATTGTGCTCATTGTCACTCGACAACGACTTTTGAATTTTGTATCCAAAACCAAAAATCTAATTATATTTTTGAAACCAGTTGTCAAAGTGACAAATTGATGATTTTTTTATTCCCTGTGGTATTCCGAAATATTAAATTAGAATTTATATACCAACCAACAATTTGTTTTAGCTTTTAAAGTTATTCAATGGTCGAAAGTGTTATGTCGTAGACTCAAAGAAAATCCCACAATTTTTTCTTTGAATGTCTAATCTATACCATAAAATTCATAGACATAAATTTATACTTTAATCAGAATTGATTTATATTTTTATTTGTGAATATTGTCAACGCATTTTATTTCATTCACTAGCTTTATACCCGATTTTACTCAGGGAATAATTATTGAATAAACAAAAGCGCCATTTTTTTCTTTAATAAATGCTGCACTGTTTATTCTACTCCTGTTTTGTATTAATGTAACTTTTTGTGTCTTTTTATAAAAAAAGGTCGTTTGTTTTATACATGTATTGTTTGTTTACTAAATTTTGACGTGTTTTTTTTATTTATTTAAAAAAAAATGGACAGCATACAAATAATTTTTTTACAAAATACAATATAATAAGGATTTAACATACTTTTTGTATTTGATCAGCCCATCTTTGAATTCATTGTTATTCTTTAACTGCCAGTACAGTACAAAATACAGAAAAAAAAAACAATTTCTTTTCAAAGAAAGATATATATCTGGGTTTTATTAAAAACCCAAATTTAACCTTATGCACCTTTCACAGTAAGCTTTTAAGCTTGTGTCGTGAAAGGGGAGTCTGCCGGCACCAGAGGCCTGAGTCAATAACACACTTTCGCGTCACGTTCCCGCTCCGTTAGCGTTCGGGTGCAGACGATGTTGCGCCAAAGTGTTAATTTTCGTAACTATTGTGTATCTTAGCAACGAATTGACACTTGCTTGCAACTTCGTCTATACTCGAACGTTAACGGAGCGGGAACGTGACGTGAAAGTGTGTTATTGACTCAGGCCTCTGGTATCGAACAATTCAAAAGGTTTTGGCCGTGAATATCTGCAAATAGAATAAAAAGAAAAATAAATAAAAATTATGGTAAATTATGCAAACAAACAAACCTACAAGAGAACACATTAAAATATTTTTATACCTACTGATGATATATAAAAAATATGGTTATTCTTGGTCGAGAGAACACTTCATTCCTTCACGTTTATTGAGTCGAAGAGGAATTCCTCGAAAACGACACAGTAATTTATTCAACTCTTTATCGAAATACCTTGAGAATTTTATCTATAAAATGGTATTCTACACACAAAAGAATGTATAAAAAATTATACTTCTACACAAAACAGAGGGCGGTCACATCTCTAGAGAGACAATCCGGAGCTTTTACTAAGAAGGCACCTACTTATAAAGTTTTTGCATGATTCAAACCTTTTTAACCCTAAATATGATAAAATTATAATAAACTTTTTTATGGTTGTAATAAAAAACATACCTACATACAATAAGCGTGCTTATTGCCTGGAGCAATATCTTCCAGCAAACCCTTATATATGTTTGACATCTATAGACATTATTTTATAAGAACAAAATTTACTTAAATATTTATTTAAAAATAATATCGATACATAAATTATACAAGGCTGTCATTGAGAATTTGATTTTGTATTTTCAAAATATGAATGGAGTTGGATAATTTTTATTTTCTACTTATACAACTTAATGTTCCCTCACGGCATATCCCACAAATGGTGAAACCAGCAGACCAGCCGCATGCAATAGAAACATGCAAGCTGTCCTCTCCGTGTTATCAAAAAATTAAGACGTTGAGAATGGGTGGCAAACGTCATCACTGAATTCAATCGTAGAGCATCCGCAAAAGAATAGATCTCGCATTCTTTTTCGGGCGTCTTCGAGTGTCCTGGAAAAGGCAGATGTTCTGGAGAGTCATGTCTTCATATATAATTCTGTCATAAACGTGATACTGTATGAAACATGATATAGATCCATAGAAAATATTCTCAGTAGGTATTTAGGTACATTTATTATCAATAATGTATCCTATCTGACGTTGTACGGATAAAAATAATAGGATTTCGGCTAAGACAAAGTACTGAGAAGAATAGTTGGTAGACCGTTGCGAGATAGAATGAAGAATGAGAATAATATCAGAAGAATGAACGGATGCGAAAGGAGTGTTGATGATGATGATTATGGATGATTTTGTTTTGACGCCGTTTAACAGTCCCTAGGCAGTCTCAAGGGCGCCTATTATTTTTGTGGATAGAATGCGTGTAAAAAAAGCTGCGATGGTTTGGACATGTGGAGCGTATGGATGACAATGAAAGGATTATGAATAGGGTGTATATATCTGAAAGAGGGGGTGTGAGAAAGCACGGATTTGCAGTCATATTAAATTCAGCGATGAGGTTTGTCACTCATTCTGAATAACTTATATTTTTGCTAAGACGGAGAGAACGGCTTGCATGTTTATTACATACTTAAATAAATTCGATGCATTTTAACCACTACTATATTAGTTCTCCGAATGAATTAGAAGATTTATCAATTTAGCGATAAACTCACCCTCTGTGCATTGAATTTTTGTAATGGATAATGTTTTAGCCAAATACAATAAATAATAAAATAAATAAAGTAATAAATAATAAGCACATATATTGTTAAATCAAAAATGGTATAATAAATACGAAAAATACCTACTTAAGAATATAATAAAACTCATTCTGGGCAAACATGTATAATTGCGATTTGTAGGTATACTTATGGTCAACGTTCATATTATAGATTTACGAGAGGGTTACTTCAAACATACGGACACGTTACATTTTTACTTTATCTATTTAAGATACCTGATACATCTTTTAATATCTTCAGTGTTTGTGTGTGGTATAAACAGCGAATCACATGTGTATAATAATAAAAAGTATAGTATGAAGCTGTCTGATAGTTAAATTAGACAGTTAACTAAATGACTAGGCCGTTAGTTAAATGCCGACTTTCAATTGAATGACAAGCTGTTTGGTTGAATCACAATGACGAGACAAACGTTCAACATTTTGACTGATCGAAGCTAGCCCGATTGTTGAGAATTAGTTTCTTAATTTGGCACTTTGGCAAATGGCGCTATCGTGCCTCACAGAGCTTTGTCCCCTTGACTTGACCATTACAAGACCTCTGCGTTCATCGGAGCTGGCTGTGAATAGACTTACTGACCCCAATTGAGCCGGTAAGTCTAACTTTTATGAAAAAGCTTTTGGTGTTGTTGGGCCGGTTACGTGGAATCGCCTCCCGGTGCCATTGAGAGAAAATCAGACTGTCACCAGTTTCAGAAGCAAATTGAAATGAAAACTGCACTCTTCCCCGGCGCCTTTGAGACGGTCTAGGGACTGTTAAACGGCGTCAAAACAAAATCATCCAGAATCATCATCATCCTCATTTGGCGGTAGGATCGATTGATATTCTTTTATTTATTTTTTACATTCACTGATGAGTAGTTATTTTGGGCCTTTTACACTCAAAAAAGAAGTTGAAATTCTTAAATAGTGATTTATGATTGTTGAATTGTTTATGAAAAACTGTTTAAAATTGCCTGACGATTGGAAGTGCCAAACTAATGCATAATGGCCTACGGATGATTAGAAAGAATAAAGTATAAACATTGTATTAATAATATATACAATCCGGCTAAACCTCTGTTAGTCATTCAACTGAATGCCGGTATTTAACTAACCGCCTAGTCATTCGGTTAATTGGCAAATTCAACTAACCGACGGTGACTTATATAATATTGTGTGTCTGTATGTATGTATGTAGCATTGTTATTTATTTTCACTTGAAACCAAGTAAGAGTGGAGTAGAGTAACCCAAGTGTTGTTGTTTGTCATTATACAATCCTTCCATTAAACGCCTGTCAACTGTCATAATGTGTACGGTGCATATCATTCTAAATAACACGGGACACTATAAAATAATTCAGGTTAAGAATATTGCTCAACAGACGCCTCATAGGTATGCACAACCAACCCTTTTCACGGCACAAGCTTTTAGCTTAGTGTGAAAGGTGTATAAGGTTGTATTTGGGTTTATAACAAACCCAGATATATCTTTTTTTAAAGAAAAAAAAATTGTACCGTGTTTGTGGTTGTTGTTACTGGGTTAGTTGGAATATGTCGCACTTCTGCGATAAACTCGCCCATAGCACAAATTTACTAGTTCAGTGATAATTTTGTCATGTTTTTTTTCTATTGCTTATTTTTCATGCAATAAAGATTTATATTTTTATTATTATTACCATTAAGATCTTTCCTGTTTCCCACTAAAAGATGGAATCTGATTATTTTGCAATCGTAAAAGCACGTCACTGTGGGCATATGGTGCTTTTTTTGCATGTATGGATGCAAGCCACTGCTACCCAACCATTAAATTCGACTGCTTTTTATTTGTAATCTATGATCGATTTTTTAATTATCCTTTGAGACAAAAAAATAATGAGCTATATTTTCTTATCAACTAATAATATATTTTATAAATTCATGGTCCCCCTATTCCGAAAGACCCTACGGTATCGAATTATCTCATGATGGCTGTCATCCTGAAGTAGAGGAAGAGGGTATGATGGATAAATGGTCTCTCTATCTCTTTCATTCCTCGCTACATGAAAATAATACATGATCATGAGTATGTAGGTTTGTAATAAATAAAAATATAATATTTTGTAAATTGCATTAAATTTGCTAAATTTATCTTATGTGATACAATGACCTATTATACTATAGGGTGGAAATTCAAATGGAAAAATTGGTAATGCGACCAATCAAATTTTGCGACCATTAATTTCATGTCAATCACTCTTAAACGAATGTTGGTTCAAAAATAGACGTGAATAACTCCTTCGAGTTCCTCGTTGTAGATGCATTTACAAAAATATGTTACTGTTGATTCAGAATACTTTGATGGTCCATATATTAGAAGTGCACCTTTTTACAATAATTGTCACAGTTTTTTGCGTATTTTGTTCATATACATTGATAACAAGCACTTACTCAAATTAATTATATATAGATAAAAAATAAATTCGTTTTTTTAAACAAGTGACATAAAATTAAAACTATTGGTTACTAAAAATACCGAAATGAGCAATCAATAATAACTCTGCTACCAATTTTGGAACCAGCTTTTCGAGAAAATTGGTACTGCATTAGTGGTTAATGATTTGATTCAATATACCTAGATACATAGCTAGTTATATAGTTCAACAAATATTATCAAAATGCCGACAGCAGCGCCACACAATTTTGGCATTCCGCACTGTTGTATTTTAATATTACCTAAAATGTATTTCGAAATTTGAAATTTAAAAGTTTTTATATCCTCCGGGAATCGGAGACAATCAGAATAAATTGTAATACTATCTCTTTTTGGGAATTTCCGGGTGTATTTTGTATGTAGTTGGTACCTAAATTAATGTTCTTTTGTTCCAAATCACACGGAATGAAATAATGAATTACTGAACATTAATATACAGGCAGTTCAGAGTTGAATATCTGAGGGGTTACGATGCAAAGGCACTTCGATCCTAGAACATTGAAACTGAGAAAAAGCACATTTCTATTTCTACTTATAAAATTTTGAGTTCGTCGGTAGCCTGGAGGTAGAGGCTCTGCCTCATGCACAAGAGGTGTGCGGTCTGATCCCAGGTACCCGCAAACTCCCCTCTCACGACACAAGCTTTTAGTTAACTGTGAAAGTTTATAAGGTTGTATTTGGGTCCCAGATTTCTGCATACATTTCTTTAAAAAAAAAGAAGATTTTAAAATGTATTCTCTCTACTAATATTACTCTTATTTATTTGTCATTTTAATAATATATCGTTTAATTAATAAACCAAGTATGTTTTAAAAAACAGAAATAAATTTTGGATCAAGCGTTTTTTGCATTTCAACAATACGGAACAAAGTGAGTTTGCATCTCAGTCAAATGACAGTTGGTCAGATATAATGTCTCGAAATTGTTAACTTATTGTACAATCTACATTATTGGAAAATTTTAAATAAAAACACGAGATTTGCTTGTTAATTAGTTTAGAACCGATTTTTCCGAGGAAAGAGATGGATTTTCGTCGTATTAATGAAACTTCGCGGACTTCAACCAGCGAAAGTAGAAACATTTCTGCACTCATAGTTAAATATTTGAGAAAAATGGATCGATACGACATTGGATCTAAAGCCCTCATATATAGAGAAGCACAAATGTGTGGAATTCGTTTTTATTTTATTTTGGAAGATGTATTGTTATATTAAATGATCCATGAAGTAGCCGACAAAGAATTCATCTTTCACAATTCACCGTTTCCACGAAACCAACGATAGTTGACCGAAAGGAGCGCTAGTTTTTCTCACCACATATTTCTGAGAGATCATGTTTTACTATCTAACAATTCCGACAGGAACAAAATCAAAAAGTGAGGAAGCTAGTTTCGCTCTTATGTTTCTAAGTGGAACGTTTAAGAGTAGAGAAAAGAGATATCAACCTATAATAAAAACACAAAATTATTTTACTTACTATATTACTTACACCATCATATTATTCCAAAAATAAGGTAGTCAGCGGACCATACATGTGACAAATCTGCAAGTCTTCCTCTCCGTCTCAATAAAAATTAAGACACTCAGGACGGGTGGCAAACCTCATCGCTGAATTCAAATGTAAAATGTCATTATTTTTTCGAACACTTTCCTTTTACAGGATACTCGAAAACTCATGGAAAAGAGTGTGAGACCAATTCTTTGCCGGATGCTCTAAGGAACATAGACGTAATTTAATATTTTATTATTAAAAAAAATATATTATATTTATTGCAGAAAATTAACAATTTTAAGATTAAGCTAGTACATTAACCTCTTTTTTTCCTCTTTCACAGTTCACCGTGCACATGACGATAACTATATCTGATAAGTAGGTATATCATATTTTATTTTGTATAAACGTGTTACAAATCATAATAATTAATCATTTGCGTTTCATTAAAAAAACACGTATCTGCAGTCTGCTCCGTGTCATGCCACCTTTATAATGGCGTGTTTTGCTATTATTAAGAAATAATATTCTTAAAAATCCATGTTGGTGACTCTGTACAATGTTATCTCGTACGATATCACGTTCCATGTTCAACGAAACAGGGATCGACAACATTAAATTAACTAAAACGAATGAGGAATGCGATAGAGAAAGGTAACAATAGGGCCAATTCTGAATCTTGATGAACTAACTAAACTAACTTATAATGGTTGACTAATATTATTCATTATACAGTAGTACAAATTCGTATTCAGTATTAGTTACGAACTATAAACAACTATAAACTCCATAACCACCAAGGGTAAACGGTAAAATCTATGGGACAAACTAATATGTCAGTGATGCCGCAATACAAAATGTTTTTCACGTTCCGATTAACACTTCTGGCAACAATTTAATAGTTGTCGCGCGTGAAAATTGTGAAATGTCAGATTTGCCGGTATATTTTGACGTTCGCATTTGCGTCGGTGGCAGTGGCGGCTCGTGACCTTTAGTTTTGGCAGGGCAAATAAATCTCTAATTTTCGAGATAGAAAATAACTTTTTTCTCGTTCTATTTAAATGTTTAGTTTATTTTCGTTATTCCTCAGAATTGATTTGACGTGCGCTTAGTATTATCATAGTCATTTGGTGTGTGTGATAGTGGGGGTAGATGGATTCTATAAACCATGAAATAACATACAATACCTAAACAATTGCCTGCCTTATACAATCATTATATTTTGTAACATATATAACGTTCTTCATATTAGGATCATACAACATGTTAATATTAATAAAATATATCACATACCAATTATTTATAAATAAAATCCATTCGACGATGTTTCGCTCCAGCAAAGGTGTCGATAACTTTTAGATTGAAATCATGCATTGAATTTATCATTTTCTTTTCAATGAATAACATAGCTAATGCATAGTCTATCTTGATTCATAGTGTTCCTCAAAAATGTCTTAACTCTTTTCAGCGTAGAAAAACATCTTTCGTTTTCAACAGTATTGTCATTGGCAAAGTCACTATAATTGTCAAAATTTTTACACACTCCGAAAATATTTCACACAAGTTATTTTCCTTTATCTGTAATAAAGGCATTGCAACACTAGTACACCATAATCTTCTCTACTGCAAAGAATTTCTAATTCTGTTTTAAAATTAATCCTATTAATGTTTGGGTATTCTGTAATGGTTATCATATACTCTTCCACTGGATTTATTTTACAATACGCGCTAAAATACTTTGTAATAAAAAGTTTTGTCGCAAATAAATGACACGAAAATTGAAATCTATCCTTACACTTTGTTATGATGTTAACACAATAATTAATAATTTATTAAGACAAAAATTTAATAATATCGCACGATTATGAAGTGCTGTTCAATTCCTAGGAAAATCTGTAATAGGTGTATTATCACACTAAGTACACAAAATTGCCAATTTATTAACAACACCAATGTTTAACTATAACTATATTATTACAAAAATTAGGTGTAATAGTATATGTAAAGATAGTACTAATAATGAGAGCAAAATTTTTCTTATACAAAACCGACGATGATAAGAACAAAATTATATAATAGGTACCCACATCAGAACTTCATCTGAAAGACTAAAAGTGTTCATGTCATCATTGAATATAAGAAAGATTTTTGTCTAAATATTAATTATTAACATGTGTTTCCACTTTGCAATAGAATGCATTCAATCTATTCACACGACATAATATATAATTTGTATCGAATATCACACATTATGTCGAACCTTTCGATGCAAGTCAATAGTGAAACATGCGTCAAAAGGGATAAAACAAACACATAAAAATAAATGTATTTGTCATTGTTTTTACTACATTGTTGATTTTACTTAGTTAATTTGAAAAATGTGTTTGTCTTGTCTAGTTTCACGAAATGTGTAGAAAAAATATTTTTTTGGAGTCAGATAATATACGTGTTTTTATCAGCAAAGCATTGCTAATGTACACGACAATATTTGTTAATGAGTATATGTATTGTCCCTTTTGCCTCTAGAATATCACTGTATCGATTAGTTATATTGGAGATAATCTCCCTAGGGGCAAGCTTTAGAGTTGCCCCGATATCATTAAAATCTTCATATAAAAAAAACAGTAAGCATGTAACTACCTATTTAAAATCTCCATACATTCTTTGGGCAACTCAAAAATTGTCCCGAGATGACATTATATTCGTACCTATTAGGTGACAAGACTGAAGCGTTACATATACATACATACGTGTGCGTGTGTCAGTATGCAACTTGCAACAGATATGTATAATATTATACAGTACTACGCAGCGCAGAGATCCAGTACCTATATAGATTGCATCGTAATTGAATTATTAATTTTTATATTTTTCTGATATTGTTTTATGATTACAATGAAATGATTGGCGGGTCATTGCCCACACTGCCCATATGAACAAGCCGTCACTGGTCGGTGGTGGTATAATTTTACAATTTATAGATGCCGAGAGTTGCGAGGACCCTAAAAATATCCATTTTTTACTTTTAATTGAAAAAACAATTTTAAACTTCCAAAATATAGCAATATTCTGCGGCAAAATGACAGCAACTAATTATATTCGCACATTAAAGTCGGAATAAAATTCTGCCAAATACAACTAATTGTAGTTGTCAGATATCAACTAAAATTTCGTTCTGAATACGAAATCCATAGATTCTCGAAATTTATCGTTGTAGTAAGGTGTCAAAATGAACTAGCTAACTAAATTAGTTTTAGTACGGAAAACTGTGAATACGAATTTGAACTAAATATTATAACTCAACTATCTCCTTACACTTAGTGCAACTAAACTATTTAATGATTCAGAATTGTCCATAATAGGTAGGTATATTTTAATATTTTACAGACATTTTTGCCGACAGTTTACCTAAATATAAACATGACGTTATAAATTATTTCAATGTATAACTAACAATGGGCATTTCGAAGAGTGTTTGTGTTTTGTTTTACTTTTTTTTATCTATATTATATCCGAGTACTATTTTTTGATTATTTCTTCATCTGGTAACGTCACATCATTGATAATTTAAATTATAAGTAACAATTTTCTGTTTAATTTATTGACATTTTAAATCATTACAGACAATTTGACATTTTAACTATTTATGACATTAATTCTTATGACATTTAAATTATTTGTATCATTTCCATTGATTAGATTTTTTTTTTCTTCTATCTACATGACATCTCCTACATTATTGCAATTTTAATTCTTGACATATTAAATATTAAACATTTCATTGACATTCTGTACTGACACTCCAATATTTTATGATTTGACTAAATTATTATTGTTATGAAATAATTCTCTTTTGTGTTTTGTTAATTCTTGTTTTCCAACTGTGTTGTGAATGAGATATTTGATTTGTGTATTAGTTATTCTTGAACCTAAATCACTCGCAAACGAGTGGATGGCCTTGAGAAAAATAGAATAGAATTTATTCTTGAACATGTAAAAGGCTCACGCCGTGGATTGTGAAATAAATAAAAGAAAATTATTATTTTATGTTTTTGTTATTTCATGCAAAACCCGTCTAGCATATGACAACCATAGACATACTCGTACAAGACTTGCAGCGCGGTACCTTTTTACGGATTTTTTTGTGTTCCAAAAACCGATGTCCTTCAAGCATTAGAAATGTATTGTCTTACATTACAACCAACGTCAGTTTAAAACTGGATGCAAAATTTGATAGGCCGCATAACCGTTTATTTCTTTTAATTACCGATTTCGTATATCTTTGATTGAAATTGAGAATCACAAAAATGTTACCTAGCACTGTTTAACGTTATACACGACATTTATAAGGGAAGCCACTGGCGTTACAACTGATTCTACGTACTTACTGAACTATACTATATATACTTACATGCTACTTTTAGGTACTCATGATTGTGGTGTAAAGAGTGCAGTGCAGTTTTTTGTCGATTCTTTCCATGAAACACGATATCGTCACTATAGTACTACACAAAATAATATGTAGGTGTATAGTATTCCTATCATCTGGTAACATCTCCTGCTTTTTATTATTATTATTCTTTTTCTTCTTGCCCATGTCGCCTTTCTTTCTTTATTCTTCTCCCGTGCGAAAAACCAGCTTATCATGCTCACGTAGTCACACTGTATATTATTATTATTATTGCAGATAGTAGAACTTGGAAATACACACAGAGTCGATCGTAATAAAAAAAACTATTACTTATACCTATATTATTTTTAGATCTATGTGTACTTTATGAATGCTCTATTCTATTCTATTCCATCACGCCGCATCCCAAGTGGAGTAGTCAGAGAGACCGGAAAGCCATATAGATCTGTCCCTCCATACTCCTTTCGCCTCGCTGCATTCATGTAATCTCTAATGCACGCACGTCGATTTCTCTTACTAAACACATGGCCTTCCTTGAGAATTAATTGATCTATGTGATCAAGCCACGAATTCTACTACCTAAACACCGACACAGTGAGCCAATATTGATGTTTAATTTCTAACATTTAGATGTTTAATTTCTTTAGAATCGGTCCTGTGTTTGCTCTAGAGTGTCACACATTTGATAAAAGTAATAATATGTAATACATGTACACGAAATGGCAGTACAGGGCCGCACATAGGTACCATCTGATCATGAATGCAACGCACGATAGAATGAAGTTTATTTTTTTTTAATGGTGCCAATACCATTTTTATAATCTTGTCTCCTTGATAAGGGGCCTGATAGCAAAAATGTAGAGTCCAAATATGTACCGACAACGATACCTTATTAACAAAATGTGCTATATCCATTGTTTTATTTAAAGTATGTATAAATGGAAGAAAGAATGCACATTTTGTTGTAAAGTGGTTATTATTGGAAGAATTCAAAATTAATTTATAAGTAGACACATATCCACATAAAATATTCACATTGGATTATAAATTATTTTCCAAACAGTCCTAAATGGCAAAATGGGCAAAGAGTTGGTCTTCCACTCTTTTCTGTAAGTTTTCGAGTGTCCAATAAAAGGCAGGTGTGAGTCGCCAAGAACCCAAGAAAAACCCCAAGTGTAAGACGTAATATCTCCAATTTAGTGATGAGGATGAATTTCTTAACTTTATAGATACGGAGAGAACAGCTTGAATGTTTGACGAGAGAAATTTACTCGTACTTGGATATTTGATATACTTATTTTATTATTTTTCTTTCGCAAACATGCATCATACGTAGCATAATCAATAATATACACCTAAATCAATTAAAAACTAAAAAAACAGCAAAGTTTGCAAACATTGTACAGTATTATATAATGCAACATAAATTTAGCTGACACAATAAATATTTTACACAAATATAAAGCTAAAACTTCAAAGCACATGTAATCAATCATCTCCAATCAAGAAGGAAAAACAGAAATGGAACTGAAAATGGAAGTAGAGAAGAAACGCATCAAATGATTAAAACCTCATGAGACCCCGAAATCGTCAGATATCTTGTTCTTTTCATTATGTCTGAGTATGGTGGCAACAGAATACCCTCTAAGTGTCTTCTCTCTACTGGTCCCTCTACTGGGCTATGCGCAGAGCATTTGTTCAGAAGATCCTGTTGTTTTTATATTACAGTATATTATAGCTCCACCTAGTTGATAAATGACCACGAGATTTTCTTCCCTCATCAATAATTACTCTAAACTCTAAGAAAAATGACCCAGTGATAATAATATTATGTAGATATAATACGTATTTATTAGAGATGCAACGAGTAGTATATTTGACCGAATACCGAATATAATGCAAGATCATGTGCCGAATAACCGAATATTCGGCGAATATTAGGCAAAACAATGGTAAGAATATGCGGTACTCCCGACAACGCGTCTTCGTGTAGGTACATCATAAAGACATTCTAGACTTGCAGCGCGGTACATTTTTTGATTTTTTTGTGTTCCAACATTGATATTGACAGTAATAGCAATATTATGTTGTTTCACTCCATTTCAAATTAAATTAATTAATTAGATGTTTGAGGATTAATAAAATTATGCATCTGCAGCTGAAAATGAAATAGCAACAATCAACAAGCTCTTAGTACCTTGCAGTTTTACATTTGAACTATTGGGAAGAACACCGAATGATAAATAGACTACATAAATATAGGCCGAATATTAAAAATGTTACCGAATAGACAGAATACCGAGCCTAATATTCGTTACATCTCTAGTATGAATATATGAATATTTAGTATGCATGTATTTTGAAACTGTTGAAGTTATGCAAAGCTTCTGGTGCAAAGTTCTGTTATTCCCAACTGCTTTCGACTCTAGTGACGTTTGGTTTGAAGTTTCAAAAATCTTACAAGACTAACTTACTTAGTTTGTTACCATGGAACATCAACCTATATTGTATAGACTGGGAATCCAAAGGAAAAATAATTGGTAATGCGACCAAACACATTGGTGCTGCAAGACTTGAAGGACTTTTCAGGGGTCCTTTTTAGGTTTTGTCAGACATAGACAAGTTGTGCAATACTTAGATATAAGTAGGAAAGAGAACACCAGCATCTGAATGCTGTGGAACATTGGCCAACCTTTTCAGCAGCCGGGCCAGATTTTAGGAATGAGATTTCCTACCGGGCCGTACAACAATATACTCCATATATGGAACATTTAATAATTTTATTTCACCGTAAAATTTTCAAAATGGTATAGGAATTTGAAATGTTTCGCAAACTCCTCGGTTTTCTTTAAACATATTTTCTCGAAATACCTTTTTCAAAAAGTAACGGGTATTGGTACTGACTATTATTAAAAAAAGTATACATATGCTTCGCGGGCCACAAGTAGACACCCATCGGGCCGCAGGCTGGCCACCATTGCAGTAGAACGAAACAGCACAATAATAAAATTATTATTGAAGGAATTTCATTGTTTTATTTGATTTTCGGGGTTTTTATACTGCTTTAACATGTACCTACTCATATATAGGATGTGCTGTACTTAAATAAGAGAGATAATTAAAATCTTAATGCTGAGGAGTGAAATAGCATAATAATAATGATCATCAATTTTGGGACATATTTTCTGGTAAACTACTACTGCGTATCTAGTCTATACCATGTAGGTCAATGATACCATAGAATGGCATGACTTAGTAGTTTAAGTTATACAGTAGAATCATGAAATCACGCAAAAGTGGGGTAACCAGAAGTTTAATATATTTTTAAAACACAGTCTCCAGAGCCCAGACACCGTCTTCTGATGTAGGTCCATATTAATTACGTCGCAGGGTACGTCTCTCAAATATAAATTGCAATATTTATTTACACAATTCATGGCTCAAGCCATTTGCATGATTTGTTTGGCGCCGTTTAATGGAACATCCATCTCAAGGCCTGGCGGAACTATGTTGGAAGAATGATGTCTTCAACTTACTTGTGGACGTTGTTGTTGATTGGTTTTTACAAATGTCTTCGGGTAGTCGGTTCCAGATGATGGGTCCTGTGACCCCAAAAGCCCTGTCATAGAAGCAGGACTTGTTTGCTCTATTGATCTCGTCCAGCATGTTGGTGGACGTTTTTGCTGAACGTTGGGGTCTTCTTGCGAGCGTTTTTAGAATACAGAGCTCAGAAAGTGACTGAAATGACATCAGGCACAGTTTGTATTGAACCCTTTCACCTTCTCTTAACCAGTGGTACTTTTGCAACAAAGGTGTGATGTGACAACCCCTTATCCTCGTGGAAAATAAGCCTTGCAGCGCTATTAAATGGCATTTGTAGGCGGATTAGTTGGATGTTATAAAGACACATTAAAAAAAATATACTTATCTGGGTTTTTGTTAAAAACCCAGATACAACCTTATACATTTTTCACAGTAAGCTACTAAAAGCTTGTGTCGTGAAAGGGGAGTTTGCCGGCACCTGGTATCGAACCACGGATCCTTTGTTCACGAGGCCGAGACTCTACCTCCAGGCTACCGACAAACTTATCTCGTAATATTTCGTAACGAACAATTTCGGGTTTCGAAAAAATTTAATTAAAAAGCATTTGTATCAAATAACCATCGATGGCATCGTTAAAATATATACCCAAGTGCCAAAATAATATCATATTATTATTTGAAATTTCTATAATGAGCTGATGAACTCCACCCCATTTCCCACTGTATCGAATCACAAGGGTATCGTGTTACACGTTTAATAATAATTTCACAGAAATACCGATAGATATAATAGGTAGGTATATTAAATTAGGTAGGCACTCGAACCATTTAAGATAGGTATACTTAATTAACAGCTGTGACTGGGGTACTATTAAAAATAACAGCCAATTATATTATTGTGATCATTGACAAATATTAATACCTATACTAGAAACTATAACGAAAACTTGGTAGTGAGTCCAATTTAATTGTGGGTCCAAAAAATTTGATTTACAGGTTAATTTACACATAAAAGTTCAAAAATCTTTTATAATAAACACTTATAAAAAAGTTTCTGAACACAGATATTTCAGGCACAATGTTGGCAGTTTTAACCCGCATTTTGAGCCTAACCCTTTGTATCCTGTACATCTGCCTTATCTGGTTGTATAATGCTGAGAAGTGTAGATGGCAATTCTGCCGCCGCGTATTAAAATAAATAAATATCGATTGGACTAGTTCTAGTACCTACTTATACTTGAATTGGACGTTAATTATTTTTATTTATTATAGGGGTTCTTTTATGACTTAGTCAAGATAAAGACTCTCCTTTGATTCTGTTGTTTCTTTTTGATGATGTCTCCTTTGAGATTGTTTTTTTGGATTTTGCTATGTGTTTTTTCCTGCTGAGATCGCCTTGGTCAAAAGCTGTCATGGTCTCAGTGGAGGGTGACATTTTTAGATAATTATAATAATATGCGATGTGCATTACTCACATTCAAAACATTTGACATTTTCACTTTAGCGATGTGGTTTCCACCCATTCTGAACGTCTTTAAATTCATTGGCATAGAGAGGACAATTAGTATTTTTATTATGTGTAGTTGGTCCGCTGGCTACCTCATTTGTGGGAAATGCCTTTATGGTATCAAAGACTGAACTTATCTACTTGTATCCTTTATGAAATATAAAAGTAATAGGTATTAAAAAAAATAAAAAAATTCCAATATGTATGGTAGAATTTACATAATAATACATTGTTTCAGCATGCACTAAAATTCAAAGTTCGAATTTGAATCACCGCCGCCATTACATGCAATAGCATTTTATGTTCGCCCGTTTAAAATGGCGGTCGTCAAATTAGATTTTATTAGTTTTATTATTTTTGTTTTTTTGATATATTTTTTGTTATATGCATAAAATTTTATTGGTAATTGCATTTTTATGCACCTCAATCGTTAACCATAAAAAATCTCGTGAGTCATACCATTTTTACATAAAACATAAAATACTGTAATTTGCAATACTTAGATGGAATTGAAAAATATAAAATTTTTGCTCTAGAATATACGTATATGTACCTACCCACTCTTTTTTATAATTTTCTGAGTGTTCTGTAAAAAGCCGGTATTCATAAAATATTCCGTAGGAAAGTATATCCATTTTTTAACACTATTTATCCAAAAACTGAGTAATTTGTGTCAATTCAGTAATTTTTAAAAAACCTACTAAAACTAATTTATTAGTACAATTGTGTTGTGTTATTTCAAAAATCCTCTTTAACAGTGCACCGTATCTACTACTAATAGGTACTACTTTACCATCAAGACATGTCCCACAAGTGGGGTATCCAGCGGACCAGCTGTATATATAAAAAAAACATGCAAGTTGTCCTCTTCGTGCCAATATAAAATCAAGATATTAAGGGTGGCTAGCAAACCTCATCGCTGAATTTCAGATGTAAACTAAAATGTCTTAATTTTTTCCAACACCTGTTTTTTGCAGGACACTCGAAAACTTACGGAGAAAAGTGGGTGACCAATTCTCTACCGGGTGCTCCACGAGATAAAAAATAAACGGGATCCAAAGTCTCTAATTATTAATATCTTAAATTTGCAGTGAAAAAGTGGCTTTCATTCATTCATTCATACCATCACGGCATTTCCCATAATTGGGGTAGTCAGTGAACTAACTACTTGGAATGAACGCACAATTCATCGTCTTCGTGTCAATAAAAATCATTCAGTATGGGCGGCATACCTTATCGTTGAACTGAGGACGTCAACTGTAAAAAAAGTGCTGTTATTTTACGATTACCCGCCTTTTACAGGGCACTCTTAAACTTACAAAAAAGAGTGGGAAGTCTATTCGATAGATATAGATATTTAGATAAAAAATAAATATGCAATAAAATACCCATAAGGGTCATAAAAAAGAATTTTCTAGACTATAAACATTCTACGTGGTCATAACGTAATATCAGAATATAAAATTCTGTGAGGCAACTTTAGTCTTCATAGAAAATAGCAATAGTTTTCCCATTCCCATATCTTATAAAACAGGGGTCACCAATCATCCAGCCTAAGGCTCGTGTTCTCGTTTAAATTTTCTTGCCATTTATTTATTCATTTATTACAAGCACAAAACAGACAATAACTACATATACTGTGTGAATTGTCTATGCATGTTTGTCTATGCATACATAGTACAGAAAAAAAGTAAATAAATATTTCAGAGATCAGGGACCCTATTCTCCAATCTCTTTTGATAAATGTCGCCTGTGAGATATGTCAATTGAAAAACTCGCATGAAAAGTCGAATGGCGAATACGACCCTATTCTTGATGCCATTCGAGATTTAAATGGTCGACATTCGAGAAGCTATCGGCGACATTGCACTTTTTGTATATTTTTGTATGTGGTCATCGAAAAATTACATTTATTTATACTTTTTTTCACGAGATGGCGCCGATGGCGCTTTCGTGTGGGGAGGCACGTGACGCACAAAGATGGCGCTTTTATGTGAGGAGTCACAATCAATATCAAACTTTTCGTTATATTTTTATTTAAACTAAAATACTTTATAAATGCGGGATCATTTTATTTTATTTTATACCGTTTGCGAAATGTAAACGACCATTGAGTGACTCACGGCGGCCATTTTTATCAATTTTTGACATGTCGATTGGTGTGATATTCATCTCGAGTGGTAAAACACCACTCGACGAATTCTCGCATGATATCGTGTGACATTTGTCGTCTACGACTTTCAAGAATAGTGTTTTCAAGAAATCGATCGAAAGTAATAAAATCTCGCTTGCGACATCCATCAATCGAGATTGGAGAATAGGCCCCCAGATCTCGACTTTTGTCTATGGAATAATTAGTATGTCACGCTAGCCTACGACCAATAACGACTCGACTACTCGCAATGTGCGACTATATTCAGGGCACATACACGTCATTTTTTTTTTTTGCTTCGCTTTATGGCTTGTCTATAGTTATAAATTTCTACGCTCCAAAGCGAAACGCCATTAGCAGGCTCGTGCCTTTCATACATGCAAATATCCAACGCATGCCCTGAAATAAATAAAAAAATCTTAAAAATGATATTCTACACTAGGTACTATATTACACAATTTTTGAGATTATACCTTCATTTATTGCGTTGCATATTTGCATGAATGGAAAGCACGCCGCTGGGCCCATAAGGTATTGTGGGCCGGATCTAGCCCGCGGGCCATAGTTTTGAGAACCCCGCTTTAGATTATAGAACTAGTAACTATTTGTATTCTAGAAAAATTAGTTTCGGAAACTATTTAAGTTGAACAGAGAAAGCACATTTGAAAGCTATTGCCTACCTAAAATATGCATCGTGACAAATTCAACAAAATATGCACTACCTTTTATGGATCCCCTGAAGGAACACTCGAAAACGGGTGGAAAAAAATTGGTCTCGCACTCCTTTCCGTAAATTTTCGAGTGTCCTATATAAAAGGCAGATGTTCGAAAAAATAAAGAAATTTTACATTTTAATTCAGCGATGAGATATGCCACCTGTCCTGAATGTCTTAACTTTTCTTGGCATGGAGAGGATAACTTGCGTGTTTATTATGTGTAGTTGGTCCACTGGCTATCCCCACTCATGAAGGTATGAATGAACGATTAAAAATAATATGTAAATTTGCCATAATATGCAGTTATGCCACACAAAAAAATTAAACTCTTTTCTCAACGTGTCTTCTTGTTATGGCTTAGATATTGCCATGTTCTGGACGATATAATCCAGATCCTAGCAGATAGCAATATTCGTGCTATGCAGTTACATAATTCTGTGTGCCGAAGCGAAACTACGCTATGTCACGAAACGCCATTTTTTAATTATGACTTTATAAAGTTTTTTCAACAAAATCACATTTGCTACTCACATAAAATTACTATCAAAAATTATTGTGTACATCTTACTTTTTTTTAAATTACATGATATTAAGTTGAAATGGTGATCTTTAGAATCATTTTTCATTCGAATGTCTCAATTCCTTTTGCAACTAGAATGGCTATCCATCAAGGAATCTTGCGACTTGCACACTTTATCTTATAATCTTATAATATGTATGCTTGCCGAATAATTGAATCGGTACCGATTAATGGAGAAGAAAATTCTAGCTCGTTGCAGAAGACTCCAATAAACGATTATCCACTACTGTTAATCGTCGTTACATATTCAAAAAAAGGTATGTGAATTTATAAATGTTTTGACATTTCTAGAATAACCATTTTATAAAGTGATTCTTAGTATCACATGTTAAAATTCAATAGGTACTTAAAGAATAAGATCACATGCTAATAAAAAGTCGAAACAACAATTTTAATGCCCTAATGAACAGTTTTTAAAGAGTAGGTATACCTAAATAAAAATGTTCGCACATACCTCTTTTTGAATATGCATCGACGATGTGCTATGGTAATATATATGCCTTTTGTGGAGCCTTTATTGTTACAATTATTTTTTCATTTGTAAATATCACAAAATATTACACGTTTCAAAATAAACATAAATATGGGAACTAAAAGAGAATAGCGATGTCAAAATTCGACATAGTGTAGTTTCGCTCTCACATACAGATATGTAAGTACTTAAAGCGAGGCCACAAGCTGAGCTAACTACGTGCTGCATGCATTCAGATAGGCATGCTGTGTGCTTGTGCATTGTGATATTATGGTACCAGTGTTGCCAACTATGATTTTGAAAAACATGTAGCTCAGACAAAAAAATACGTATGCTATGCTATGCTATGCTATGCTATGCTATACCATCACGGCATATCCCACAAGTGGGGTAGCCAGCAGACCAACTGCATATAACACATGCAAGCTGTCTTCTCCGTGCCAATATAAAATCAAGACATTCAGGATGGGTGGCAAACCTCATCGCTGAATTTAAGATGAAAGTGTCTTATTTTTTCGAACACCTGCCTTTATACGTAGGTTTTAGAAAAAAAGAGCATTTTTTTTTTAAATCCCAGGATTCGTTTTTCTATATGAATTTTGAAAAGTGTGAACTTTTTTTGAAATCCCCCGTCGCTATAATTTCAAAATGGTGTAGGAATTTGTAATATTTCGTGATCTCTCAGATTTGTCAAGGAATATTAATTTTAGAAAAGAGGAACGTTCGAAAACTAAAATTCTTTGTTTAAACAAAAAAAAAAAACGAAAAATTAGTACGTAGATTTGGAATAAACGTTATGCAGATTGCCAAATGGGTCCAAAAGTACGTAGATCTACGTAAAAATACGTACACTTGGCAATACTGTGTCGTATAAAATATTATATTTATTATAGATTTTAGAGGTTTGATTATGTTTAATGTTACTATACCATGTCCAGTGTTCGATAGCACGTGACATTACAGTGGCGGTACGAAATTATTATTTTTTTATAAAAAAAAAAAAATACCTACCTTCTATTAAGAGCACAAAATTATATTATTTGTTTTGAGTTTTCAGTATACCTCCATACTGCTTCATAACTTTTGCATGACATAATATTTTGGAATATTAGAGTTGTTGGTTTATGGAACTGAAGAGTCGATATAGGTATTCCTCTATCCTATTTTTATTAAACCGTTGAACAAAGTAACAAACATACAAACAAATGAACGAACTAAATTAATACTGTGTTCACCACGAGTCGCCCTTGTATTTTAAATGGAAACATTGTTAATATAAGCAATTGTAGTAGTTGTTGTAATGTAAAACGTAGGAATATAGCAAATTTTATTACATTGTATATTTTTATGTCGGCTAACCCATTACTACTGTAAATATTATTAATAATGTGCAACGTTCAAATTCCGATTTGAAATATTTGTGTCTGTTCATATGTATGTATGTTTATATGTCCTCATTATTACGAAAAACAAAGGAAGAATTATTTATTTATTAAATACAGTATACGGCAATTGCCTTGTAAAAAAATAATATTACAATCAAAATATAATTTTACATTTTCCGTCTGCAATGGAAAAAGATGTACATCTTACATGATAGACTTTATACGAGATCTCATCCACCGGGAAGGCTTTAGCTTAAAAACATTTTAAATCTCATTATTAAATATCTCATTATTATTGACAGAGATATTAGTGTTAAAAGATTTATAAAAATATTTGTCAATACACATCTTGGGGTGGGTTCATACAATGGTTTGAAAAAGGTAAATAAACCTAAACGTTTAGATAAATTATGTAGTTTTTAACTAAATATAAAGAAGATATTTCAGTGAGGAGGTGGTGTATAGGTGTTTGAGATGTAATGGTTATGTCGTTGAGAGTAAATGTGTTGTTTTTTTTACACATGGTATCTTTTTGAATGTATATGAAACATAGTATTGCAATTATTAATCGAGTTTATAAATATAAAGAAATAACCCTATAATCCCTCAAAGAACGAGCTCTGCTCAATTTTGACGGTATAATAGATAATTATTGCAAAAATATATATAATTATGTTTATTGCATGTATATAAACTTATAATGTATTTTCTATTGTGCCAATAAAAAAAATTGAGAGGTATTATAATTCAATATATTGTTGGCATCATGATGGAACACATTTCTTTGGAAGTAATTGTGTTAATTTGTCTATCTGATGTTTATTTCCCGCGCGAAGCCGGGTTAAATTATTAGTCCAGTAATAAATATTTGTGTTCGTTTTATGTATGTTTATATATCCTCAATAGACATCGTAAGTATATAAGACAAATAAAAATTAGTACACTCTTGTTAGCTAGGTTGTTGAGCTAGTCCCTAATTAAGATATAATTATTATAAATTTAATATTGTAATTTAGAAACCTATTGACGCGACAATACATACCTAGTTTTATTTTTACAATATTGACAGAATCAACCAGTCAATAACAGAATATGTTAACAAAATATATATTCGATAAATAAACCAGGAAAGATCCTAAATTTACCAGAGATGTTTATTAAGCCTTTAGTATACAGTGCATACAATATATATATATACAATACACAAAAGACATAAACATGTAACACCCAAAGCCAGGCCAATTGGAAAAAGCTCATTCTTCATTTTGCCCTGACCAGGAATTGAAACCCAAAACTCGTGATTCAAAGGCAAAAGCGTTACCACTGCACCACACCGACCGCTTATAACCAATGTACGATTAAAAATAAAATAAATAAACAACTAAAAATATAGTAGATCAATTTTCTAATTAAAGACAATTTCCATTAAATTCACATTAAAATAAAATAGCAGTTACTTTTTATAGCACCACTGTTAATTTAGCACTTTCTATGTTACTGCATATTATAACCTTACAATTTTGCTTTTAATGCCATCTTCACATTAGGTAGGTACTCAATGTTCTTATTGCAATCATAGTTTAACAGTATTGAAATGAAAATGCGCTGAAGAAGCTCATCGATTTGTGCGCACTACAGATCTGTGAATATCAAAATGAATATATTTATATCCTCACGGTAGGCAGAGAAAACGGAATGCTTTATTAATCTATCTTGACATACTTGTTCTACTTCTTTTATCTACATGAAATTTCTCATACATATATTCATACATCAATTTCTGTTACTTTACAGTCAACTATCCTTGGGAATTTGATCCACGTGGTCAAGCTACGTAGTTCTCGGAAATCCACGATTTCTCACATCCTTCTTCCAGATAAATACATTCTTTTCGTCATCTTTTCAAACGCTCCACATGTCCAAACCATCGTAGCTTATTGACACACTGTTTATCCACAACACTCTTCTTGCAAGCTCATTCTTAAAATTTTCTCATTTCTCACTCAATCACACAACATCTCTACTGCATCTATTCCAATCTCGTGCTTCATCAACCACGTCCAAGTACATTCACCAATCTCACCGTTACCATGGGTAAAGTGCACTTAAACCAGCTTAGGCCGATTCGCAACTATTGGAACACCTTTCCTGTTTCTCACTAAAAGGGGTATGCACAATCTTAAGGCGGTTAAGGACCACTTTATCACTCAGAGTTTGGCATCTGTTTCCTAGCCCCTTTTCCTATCTATTCTTCTCCTTTACACCTCCTCTTTTCCTTCTTCTAGGGTGTTTTTTTCTTTACATGAAATCTCTGCGATAAACTCGCCCTACGTATTTTGATTGTATGAATGTATTTTTGTGTAAATTTGCTTATAACCAATGTACAGTAAAGAATAAATAAATTAATAATGTAAATTCGTGTATTGAACAACATTGTTATAATAACAGCGATGATAATAACAATAAGTTCGCCAGTTATGCTAACAACTTTATGTAGAGAAATTTCGCATCGCAACACAACAATGTCGTTAATTAGTAACTTTGTAACCATGTACAAGAGCTTTGTGGTCAGACTATATCTGTCTAATAGCCATTCAGCGTTCGCTATTAGCCACTAGCTATAGTTAGTTGCATTTTATTGTATCTACACATTCTTTCGATAATATTTCAGGCTGTTTGTGAGTATGTATGTTTGTTTTTAGCTGGAAGATATTGCCTCCAGGCAATAAGCTCGCCAATTATTGCTCAAGATTTTTTTTTCTGATCAATAAAGTGTTCTTATTATTATTATTATTATCTCATATCTCATTTATTAAACAAAACAATATTAGATTCTACATTTGAACACAATATAAGATTAACAATAAAATTTAAATAAAACATTAAATAACAAAAACCATAAAATATTAAAATAAATTTAGATATATTCAAATGTAGAACCCCAACATTATTCGAGTTGATTCTTCCATGATGTTCTATGAAATAGTACAATCATGGGAGATCACTTACAGAGCTACAGGGACAAAAACCTTCTTACTATCCTGGTGGACGATAGAAGTACGGCCTTCTGCATGCTGTATTTGAGCCTGTCATCTACACCCAGTTTTCTGAGATTGCTTGACAGACTCTTAGGTATTAAACCATTCACAGACAACACTATAGGCACGATGATTGTGGTAGGTGTTCTCCACATATCTTTGATTTCATGAGCAAGATCAAGATATTTTATTATCTTATCTTGCTCAGCTTTATTTAAATTTTCATCGTGCGGTATAGTGATGTCTATGATGTATGTTTTACGGCATCTGCGATCAACCAACACAATATCTGGTCGATTAGCTATAATAGTTTGATCAGTTTGAATTGGTCGATCCCAGTAGAGTTTAGTGTCATTGTTTTCAAGTACCGATACTGGACAATAATTATAGTATGGTAATTTTGATTCCTGTTTCAATTAATTTAAATTTCAAAGCTAATTTTGATGTAATATTTTTGCTACCTGATCATGTCTTTTCAAATAGTCTGTTCCGGAAAGAAGAGAACATCCAGACAAAATATGTCTTAATGTCTCTCCCTCCCGATAACAGGCTCTGCATCTATCCGAAATATTTTGTTTCATTATAAATTTAGAATTATTGTTTGTGTTGTGACTATTACTTGGTCTTGAATGGCACAAACAAATCCTTCGGTTTCGCCAAAAAGATCTCCAAATCTCAACCAATGGACCGAATCCACAGTATCAACACTCTGAGATGTTAGCACTTCATAGAATCGACCATGGAGAGACTTGGATTTCCATATGTCCATTCTATAATCATTATTCAATATCGGTAGTGAGACACTTGAGTTTGACAAACACAACGGTGAATAACCCTGATCACAAGATATTACATCGTCATACCCATCTTTGTTCCTAGAATTTTGAAAAAAGTTTTCAAAGATTGAATTTCCTGATTGTGTAAATTTTTAATATTCAATAAGCCCCTTCCTCCCAATTTCCTTGGGAGGTAGAGTCTATTATTATTATTGTTTTTAACCTTTTCAGTACCTACCTTATACGTTCTACAAGTAATTTAATGTTACTGCAGGGCTACTCTTGAAAAAACTAAACACGATCTTAATCTAGTCTTGATCTTGATCATACGACGCACGAAGTGACTATTGGCCAAAAATACATGCAAACCGATCGCGCGTTAGCGGTAACGCGGTGTTTTTGACCATAGTCCCTTCGTGCGTCGTATGATCAAGATCAAGACTAGATTAAGATCGCGTTTAGTTTTGTCAGGAGTAACCCTGCAGCTACTACTAAACCAGCACTGCATATTTCGCAATCGGGGTAGCCAACGGACCAGCTGCGTGTAATAAAAATGCATGCTGCCTCTTAGTGACAACAAAACAAGACATCATTAGTTAAAATAACAGATTTATTTATTTATTAACAAATTATGCCTACGGCTAAATAGCCTTTACAATAGAATAATTTTAAAAAAACAACATACTTGGAACAAACACAATCAAATGATTGTAAAGTACGGTTTTTTTGAGAATTTATTAATTAAGACCGCGTCCGGAGTAAATACTATGCTATTCTATACTATACTATACCCTCATGCCGTGTCCCAGGAGGGGTAGGCAGAGAGAACGGAACGCCATATATATCTATTCTTACAACTTCTTTCGCTTCCTCCACACTCATCCAGTTTCTCATACATGCACGCCGATTTCTCTTACGCAACACGCGGTAGTCCTTTAGGATTTGATCCATGTGATCAAACCACGTGGTTCTTGGTCATCCGCGCTTCCTCACACACAAATACATCCTCTTCGTCATTCTTTCATCTTGCATTCGCTCAACATGTCCAAACCAATGATCGAATTCGGGTTTAAAGCTGGTATGTGATAATATTGAAGTTGGCTTCATTTCAAATGCAACACAAGATTCCACGGCCAGTCATTCCTTCCATTCATGGCGTAACGGCCAGTCATAAGAGCGCATACAATCCCACTTTCAGTTTGGCTCTGTTATAATAGTACCCATACTGCATTAGGATGGTGGTTCCTATAACCCAGTAGTTCTTAACCTGTGGGGGTGGCGGAATTACCAGGTGGGGAATTTCGTGCATAAAAAACCACAGTATTTCAAAATCTAATACATTACATCTAGTGATGTGAGAAGAGAAAATTCTCCAAAGAAATTTCTCTCCATAATTTTTCTTAGTGGTATTTTGACCTTTCGCCCAGTACACTTCGCAGCCAACCTGATAGATCAAAAAATTTGTGAGGCTGATTAAGGCCTAAATCAGAGGTTATTAACATTTTTTTCCATGTAGGTACCTACGTACCTGCAATTTTTTTAAACTAAAATATGGGCATGTGGGGCGTCAAACATCAAGAATTTTCATCAGTTATTAGCACTTTTTTATGTAAATACCTAACATTTTTTGATTGTAGCCATATTGGTGATAAATTGTCTCAACATTTGTACATTGTTATTGATTGATTGAATAAAGTATTTATTATTATTATACTGTTAAATAAAAAATAAAATAAAATCTCCGAAAATTCTCTACTTCGAGAAATTTACCGAGAAATTTCTCGGTAAATTTCTCGAAAAATTATTTCTTGAGAATTCCACAACACTAATTACATCCAAATGCTGACTTACTTTGCATAGGTCAAAGACTGATGCTCACCAAAAAGTGGTGAATTGAAAAAAAAAGATTTTTCTTTTATTATTTAGGCATTCCACCCAATTCTGAGTGATTTTGCAAAAAAAAAAAGGTTATGAACCACTGATATAACCAATTTTCATTACAAAAGAGAGGACATGGTAGTGAATTTTAATTCGCAATATCAAAATAGCAATGACTGTTATTTCTTACAATTGTTATTTTTTATACGCTCTGTAAACACTATCATGATATACCTACCTAAAAAAAATTGAAAAATTATGCAGTCGATCAACTGGCTACCCTATGTACGGGATATGTCTTCACGGTATAGACATATAAATAGAAATTTATGAAATATTACTAAATATTTAATTTTTAACAAAAAAATGATTCTTTCTAGTCGAGCAAGGATGTTGGTGGAAGTTAATTAAATAAGAAATTAAAAATATGTAGGTACAAACATGTTTTAATAATTAATTAATTTTCATATTTTACTTCAAAAGGCAACACTTTGTTTATTACCAGATATTTTACAAATATTAGGCATTTGCAGCACACTCGAAATTGTGAATAAGTGATTATTTAAAAGCAGATGAGAATATTCAAGAATTTATTTTTTTAAACAACCCCAACAACCCTATTATAGACAATTGTGCAAATATGGCAATTTTTTTTATTGTCCAACTTGTTCGTTGGAACTCTCGCGGACCCTCAATAACATAGTACAATTAAAATGTAATATAGCCATCAGTGACGTGTCTTCTATACAAGCCCAACCTAAGTTTTTTTGCTTTTAAATAATAAACGGATCATAAAAAAAATCGCAATAAACGGATCATAAAAAAACTCGCAATAATGATCCGAGAATTAAAAATTTCGAGTGATAATGAACGCTTTACGTCTTAAGAAATATATATTTAATTGTTGAAGGATGTTTGTATTTTTACACTGTGAAAATTCATATTAATTAATTCAAAAAAATTAATAACACTGTTATATTTTCACTATATTTTTAAAGACTCTTCAAGTTCACCCACTTCAATGGGCATTCTCAAGAGTACAGTACATATAATAAATATTTATTTATTAAAATATTTAACAAGTACGTTTTTTTCATAATAACAAGTACATATAATACATATATTATATATAAGCTAGATAAGATGCTTTTGTCTTGCTTGCACATATGGTTTCTTATGGGTCTTATTTCTGTTATATATCTGTCTCGCTTATCTCCTTCTAAGATACGCTACACAATACTAAGACTAAGCTGCACAAAGGTTTTGTGCTAATAAAGATTTCTATATCATTATTTCGCAATTCATATAACAAATTTAATCCAGGCTTATGTTCGTTTGATAGTTTAATGCATCGGTTTTCGTTGTATAACTGAAGTTAAGCAGCATTAGAAACTCTGAGTACTTCGATAGGTGCTTGGTTTTATTATGTCTAGTTAAATTTTAAATATTTAATTGTTTTGTATTTTGTTATATCTTATTGGTCTCCCACTCATTTCCGTAAGCTTCCGAGTGTCCTGTAAAAGGCAAAAAAATAATCACATTTTTCATCTCAAATTCAAATTTCATCGTTGACAAACAAAACATCGTTGGCAAACCAAAGAAAAGATTTGTTTAGTGTAGAATTTCGGATAAATGGAAGTTTCAGATTTCTGCGATATCCGGGTGGTCGGTGGGTCCTATAAAAGTAGCATTTATTATATTTTTTGTCAAACATACATTTTTGGATATAACCTACCTACCTACTTTATACTTTTTATTCTCTGACAGTGTCATTTATTTTTAATGAATTTGTATTAAGGGTGGACTTACGCAGTATGAAAACTCTAGATTCGCCACTGATAGCTACGTAATATTATTAATCGTACAGCTAAAAATAATAGTGGTAATTCTAAAAATAATAATAATAATATTGAAACTACTACCGAATCTGAAAAAAGTTTTTTTATAGCTTTTCGAGCGAAATAGCCTCGCAGGCGAAAGTTTCTGAAATTTTAATACCGTATAGAGAGTAGAGAGTTAAATTCGATCATAGAAATTTGTGTTAATAATAATCATCGATAATAATAGTCATAGACCCAATTTAGTATTACATGATACGTAATAAAATAACGTACCTAATAGACATCGCTGTCCCAAATACACATGATAGACAAACAACCGTCGCAGAAATAATACGTAAATATACAGAACTAGCAGGAGAAATAAAAAATATTTGGCATTCTAGGTCCGTTTATGTAGTATTTTTCCTTTACATTTTCTTTACTGAGTAATTTTGTTTCAACATGCATACTGTAGACACGCTTAATTGGGGGTTGGCCTAACCGAATCAACAAGATTTTTTTTTTCAATTTCGTCACCTCTAAGTAAAATAAATAATTTATTCATCGTTTTCGACATTGTCATCGATTAATTTTCGTTATACCTAATCGTTGACGTCCCTTATCAGAAAGCTATTTTCATATAACGAAAAGATTTTCAAATTATGCCTAGTTTTTTTTTATTATAAATAATAATATGTAACGTTAAAGCTGCAAAATGGGTATTTCGGAAGTTAAGCTTGTCGGAAAGTTAGAAACTGCAAACTTTTTTTATAAAAATCAGGTCATCTTACTAAATAATCCAAGCGCGAAGCTTTTCGGAGGCTTGGGAAATAAACTTTTATGTATACTAGATATCTACGTGATGTGTGTGTATGAGAGAAAGAGAGAGAGAGAGTTGAATATAACATTTGAGTATTATCACGAACTACCTCTACATTGATTTAAGATTGATTGAACTATGAGAGCGCTGTCAATTACTGTTTTTTTTTATTGTATTTTTTTTTCAATGGACTTAACAGCTTAAACATGGATAATGCAATAATACAATTAATGATTAACATCGCCAATTAAAGTATCCAATATTTGAATAATTTAACAGCAGAACATTTCTAAAATAAGTATTGAAAGAAGAAGGGAATACAGCTTAGTTTTGTTTCGTTTAAAGTAACTTAAGTTAGACAAAACAATAAGCCTCGTATCTATGATACAATTAGTGATGTGAGAAGAGAAAATTCTCCAAAGAAATTTCTCGAGAACAAGAAATTTCTCCGAGAATTTCTTCTCTGATGGAAGAGAAATTTCTCCCCATAATTTTTCTTAGTGGTATTATGACCTTTCGCCCAGTACACTTCGCAGCCAACCTGATTGATCCAAAAAATTGTGGGGCTGATTAAGACCCAAATCAGAGGGTATTAACACTTTTTTCCATGTACGTACCTGCAATTTTTTTAGCTTAAATATGGGCATGTGGGGTGTCAAACATCAAGATTTTTCATCAATTATTAGCACTTTTTTCTATGTAGGTATCTAACATTTTTTGTTTCCATAATTAATTGTAGCCATATTGGTGATAAATTGTCTCAACATTTGTACATTGTTATTGATTAATTGAATAAAGTATTTATTATTATTATACCTACTGTTAAATAAAAAAAAAAAATATATCCGAAAATTCTCTACTTCGAGAAATTTCTCGGTAAATTTCTCGAAAAATTATTTCTTGAGAATTCCACAACACTAGATAAAATAAGCTAATGCGAGCAGTGAAACATAATGACGTAGAAAACTTCAGAAAATGTCAGGTTCGTTTGGCACATCGGACGACTTCGCATCGAATTCACACATGGTAAAGGATTGCGCGCATCATTTAAAATGATTGAAGTGATAACTACACATAGTTTTATATATTTTATTAACTATTACAAAGCTTGAAAGCCTTAGAATAGCCTAGTTTTTCAGTTTGGATAACAGGCTACTGCACCACACGGAATCTACCACAAGTACGGTAATCAGTGGTATTACCTAAAAAACATCTTCTCCGTACCAAAAAATAAAATATTTAGTATGGGTGACAACAAACCTTATCATTGTTGTATTAAATATGTTATCTAATGTGTGACGATTTTCTAATAACTTTCGTTTACTGGGCATTAAAAAACTTACGGAAAAGAGTGAGAGATCTATTCTTTGCCTGACACTCCACAAAGCATTGGATTATCAAATTATTAATCAAATTTCAAACCAACATTTAATCCGGTTTTATATATAAACTACCCTCGGATACCATCGTTTCGCCTGACCTCACACCATGTAAAAGGAATAATGTGTGTTCATATCATATTTACACCGTCACATAATCTCTGTTGAGGAATTCCAAGTAACTGGACACTTCACCACACATGCACCGCACCGCAACACAGTGATGTCGGTTGGTCGGTTAGAATAATACACGTAATATGACTAATATTATGTATTATGTGAATGAGGTGTGTAAATTAAGTAACAAGACTGATTTTCTTTTTTTTTCCTTTTTTTTTCAAGGATGATTTGTGCCAAGAAAAGTCATTAAATGTGTCTAATTAAATCGTCCGAGATTTTTGTTTTTATAGAAAAAAAATCACATTTAAGATTTTAAGCATTTTTAAGTCTCGTTCTGAATAGGTTCGATAACATCACGGAATTTCGCACAAGTAGAGTAGCCAGTGCACAACTTATTGTACATAAACATACTGGTTGTTTTCTCCATGCAATAAGACATTCAGAATGGCAGCATCCTTCATCGTTGAAATGAAGCTGTTAAATATCTTATTTTAGATGTTTTAGGAATATCTGCGTTTTACGGAACAGTGGAAAACGTACTGAAAATAGTGGGAGTCCTATTCTTTGCAGGGAACTCCACGGAGCGTGGTTTTCACTTATTCGGACTACTTATTCGGACTATACAAAAATATCAAAATACATTAATATCAATAACTTCAATCAAGACTGCAAGTGTGTTTATTAAATGGTGAGTAAATAATTTTAAAACACAAACAGTACTCGTAATATGTGGTAAATTTTATTATTTGAAATAATAAGAACAAAACAAAATTAACAGAAAAAAAAAACACAAAAGGAAAGATAAAAATTTCTAGCCTCTCTTCCTCCTACCCATTCTTCACCACTGAACCTCCTCTTTTACTTCAATCTTTTAATCACCAATATTATGTTATAGGAATTAATGTATGTATGTGGTTTATAGTATAAATGAAAGACATAGAATATGACACTCATTAGGCAGTTTGTATGACGAATTATTATTAAAACTCAAATAATTTTTGCGCATGTTGAGTTTCTATTGAACTTAAGAACGACAGCTGCTAGCAACCATTGAAATAAAAAAAAATATTCTTTACTATACATTGATTACAATTCATAATATTTTATAGAGAAATACATTCAATTTGGAAGTAATCAATATACAGAAGGCGAACTTATCGCAAAGGTGCTCTCAAATCTCTTTCAACTCACCCAAAAAAAAAACAATGCATACATACATACATACATACCATCACGCCGCTTCCCTCGCGGGGTAGGCAGAAAGGATCGAGCGCCACTTCCTTCTATCCTTGCATAAATCTTTCGCTTCCGTCACTGTCATACAATTCCTCATGCATGCTCTCCTGTTCAACGTGCTCAACACGTGACCGTCCTGTAGGATTTGATTTATATGATCTTGCCATTTAATCCTCGGACGTCCACGTCTCCGAGCACCATTCCTCTCAGCCAAATATATCTTCTTAGTCATTCTGTCCTCATTCATTCTTTCCACGTGCCCAAACACCATAAAATAATATTACATTCACACATGGACGTAGAAAAAATAATAGATACATATAGGAAAAAGTAAACAAAATGAGAGGTGATTCAATAAAGTACAAAAAATATAAAAAAAGAATAGGGGGAGGGGGGGCAGGTGTAATGAGTTTTGGTTTCAGAGGCTGAGCTTGAGGCGACAACCATTTTCTCTTTGATGGTTCGCTTGAAAGACGTCAGACTTTGAATCACTCAAAAGTTCCGGTTTGAACGATTCCTTTTGGAGACTTTACCAGGAAACGGAGAAATTATTATTCTACATATTCTATAAACCATCACGACATATCCCACAAATAAGGTAACCAGCAGACTCACTGCACGCAGTAGATATGTATTTTGTTACAACATTAAAAATGTCATCCTATTTCAGGTTTGTGACAAAGGCTGGGTTTGAATTGAAATTATATGACACATTTTAATTTATTATCAAACAAACTATTAATTTATTATCACAATATTGTATAGTTGTCTATGGAAGACTTCTCTTTGTTGAACCTTCTAGTAAAAATTGTCTTCTTTTGTATCATTAAAAAATAATGACATTAAGATGGGTAGTATAATATAGGATCGCCACCTTTTTTGGAACGAATAGATTTTTTTTTAAATTTTATTTATACTTTTTGCACATTACCACTATGTATATAAAAGTGTTAACAAAACAATATCTACAAAATTTAAAATTTTCCGGTACAAAAATTCAAAGTACACGATTAATAGTAAGCGTTTATTAACACTGTCAATGTCGAAATATGTAAAAAAACAATTCTATATGTGCGACGACAAAAACATTCCCTAAAAATTTTACTGTACAAATGATAAGACAAATTTAAACATTGCCTACGTACAAGGTACATGTAGGTCAGAGATTTCACAATATCTAAAACTCGCATTAATGAAATCACGTTCCAAAGGTTTACGACCCCACAGACATCATAATATCCGGAGGTACTTTTTATATCTTTCATAAAACATGATAAAAATATTTTCAGCTTATATGACGACGGGGGAATGTGACCCTTAAAAGTCATGGTATTTAAGTAACACAATCGCTTGGCATATTAACGATTTTATAGCCGGTTTTAATGGCAACATTACAAACGTTAAATTGCGAATTTGAACATTAATCAATAGTAATATTATATTATGTATTTGCCTAGTACGCAACTGCCTTTATCAGTAGCGTAACTAGGATTTTTACATTAACCATACTTTTTTGTTTCTGCACATTTCACACTACACACTGTTACTACACATGCCCCATGGAATAAAATTTTGATATGACCGAAGGTACTTGTTGGAAAAAATACTATTCAGTTCACTTCCACAATCTATAATCTTTTAAATTAATTGTGGCGCATGGTGTTGGATGATAGCTGGGGCCCTAAAATGGCCACATTGAGCAATTCATCTACAATTCATATTTGGTGAAATGTTGCCGTTAAATCGTTATACAATTCCTATTAATATGATCCTATTATGATTGAAGTGGCCTTTTTAGCCCCCCTGATCTTTGAATGATTTACCCTTTTTCTGTAGTTTTTATTTATAGTTATTGTCTGTTTTGTGTTTGTAAATAAATAAATAAAAACACAAATTCAGCGATGAAGTTGATACCCATCCTGATTGGCTATTTTTTTTGCTGACACGGAGAGGACGGCTAACTGTGCCGCGATGGTGTTGTAAGGGATATTGTAATTTTTTGATGTAAAAGAAAATTTTACAAAACTTAGGGCTAGCTCAAGATAAGCCATAGAGTATTTTTTTTAATAAAAGTTATACAGTATCTGGGCTTTGTTATAAACCCAAATACAACCTTATACACGTTTACAGTAAGCTGAAAGCTTGTGTCGTGAAAGGGAAGTTTTCAGGGAATAATAATAACCTAATTAGTTGATCTTTGGGATAATTAATAATTGAGGATTGAGGCGAGTAATAATAACCTACATAGTTGATCTTTGGGATAAGCATCACCTTAGGGACGCATTGAAATATTGGGATATTCGCCTCGTCTACTTGTATTGTTTCAAAATTGTAATATAGGTACCTATTATAATTCTGACGTCATACATCGGAGATACGCCACTGCCTATTTGTACTATGTAGTAAGTATTATGATAACGTTACAGAAATATAACACCACATCACTTCCGTACAAAGCAGAGATTATTATTAATGTATTCATTAAAAGGTTAACCTATTCAATGTGCTCAATACGTGACCGTCCTGTAGGATCTAGTTAATTATTATGATCTAGCCACTTCATCCGCGTCTCCGAGCACCATTCCTCTCAGCCAAATATATATTTTCCTGGTCATTCTGTCCTCATTCATTCTTTCCACATGTCATTGTATCAACGATTTAAAAATCAATTTAATCTCTTCAAAAACTCATTCAACATAATAAATACTTCACGATGTGAAATAAATTAATATTGTCTGTAAAGCAGAGAGCACAATACAAACCCACTTGCAACACTACCATAACAAAATCGTTTTCAATAGAAACGATAAGATGAATATAATACCCTAACAATTCCTTTATCTACTTGGCGGATCTAAATTGTATCGTAATCCATACATAAATATTTAAACCCGTTCGTGTGCATAACGATTTTTTTTTTACCAGCCTCAAAGCAGAAAAAACATATTGGCCAACTCCCCAGTGGGAAGGACTTTTCATATGTTTAATGGTCTGGCTAGAAAACTTGATATCTTTAACGTGACGTATGCAGAATTTATAAGCAAAATTGAGGATACATTGTAGTTGTGTTGTCGTTTGGATATCGTATAAGGTTTTCTTCTGGGATCGCATTGGCCTTCAGCTGTAATGATCCTTGTAAGAATCGCCTTGTTGTCTTATTTTATTATTATAATTATTATTATTTTGGCACAGGTGTACATCTCGGAGTCCTGCAATTCTAAGGAGGCAAAAATCACTCAGGTCTGCTAGCTAGCCCAGATTCTGTCAATAGACTTGCGGTACCGCGTAGAGTGGATCTGGCTAACTATGTTGACCGTGCCTTCTGCGTGGTTGGTCCATTGCTGTGGAACAAATTTCATTATGATTTGCGAACTCTGGACAGTGTAGATATGTTCAAGACAAAGTTAAAGGAGGTGTTTTGATTCTTGAATGGGCCCTTGCTGGTTATTTCCTCAGTGATGCCGGGTAAAACTAGTCTAGTACATAATAAACTATTATTAGAACGTACTAGTTTTAATCTCGGCTTCCCACTATAGAAAATATCGTTTTTTTTTTATTTATTTATTTATCACTTATTTATGGATCAAGTCTATGGACACGTTTATTAAAATCCAACAACAGTAGTAATCTTAATGGATTTTTAAAAAAATCATTTTTTTTTTAAATCCATTATATTTTCTAGTCCTACAAGGGCATCGGAAATAAGTAAGTATTGTAATTTATTATACAGAAACGTGCCGAAAAGATGCAAATTTTCATAGAAGGTACTAGTATCCCTGTTAATTGTCTGGTTTAATGCATAGAAGACACAAATGTCTACTATTTAGGTAAAATGTGTTAATGTGCCAGATAGGTTGCGACGTCATTTGTGTCCTGAATACATAATTACCAATAAGCATTATCGAAATATTTATTTATTTATTTTATTCTTCACTGTACATTGGTTACAATATTACAAATCAAAACAGTATCTATCATAAAAATATCAGTTATACAATTCAATGTACAGAAGGCGAGTTTATCGCTAAGATGCGATGTCTTCCAACTAATCCCTGAATAAAAACCAAGCGTCACACATCCATAAATTAACATTGTTTTGTGCACAGATGTAACTTTCTTAATTCTTAAAATACCACATGTCCATCAAGAACAAAATCTCAAACTTTGAATACTTATCTTCTTGAAACTGTAAAATGTGCACATGTGTCTTTTGTGCTTTAAACCATTGATGTACAAACAAATATTGAAACATACATACATACATGTCAACGAACGGACTAAAATATTTATTCGACGTTTGTGATTATTTTTATTCGTTCTTTACAATCTGTTACTACTAACTACCATAGACTATATTGTAAAAAGAATAAAAATCCGTGGAATTAATACAAAGTTTTATTACGTTCCATCCGTGAAGACAGTAATAATTAATGATCGAGCGTGTTAGTCATCCTTTACTTTTTTGATGAATCATTAAAAACTACCCGGCTACGTCCGGATAAGATATAAGTATTTTTTATTATCCTTTATTTTATTTTACTTATTTAGCTTTTCATCCGGTTTTTTACCAATATAAATAAAATATTCATACATAAAATATTCCGAATAACATACATTTACAAAAACATCTTTTCTACATTAATTACTAGTTAGTATATTATATAATATGTATGTGAAAAAAATAAGCAAAGTAGAACAATCAAATGAAAATTAAGATCATTCACAACGCAGTTGGAGCAAGACAAGAACAAAAATTGGAGAAGAACAAAACGCAGTTAGAAAAATGATGGTGCTTTTTATATTTTTATATGTGCAATTTTAAGGCTTTTATATCCATTTGAAAAAGCAATTTTCACAATTTTTAAATGTCTGCAAAAAGGTCCACCCATAACTAGAGGTGGGAATAGCTGTTATTTCAAAATAACGTTAAACTAGTTATCGTTTTTTGTAAATAACAGTTATTAAAAAATGCTATTTTATAACCATCAGATTGTAAAATAAAAGAAAAAAAATCTAACTACATTTAGGTAACTACATCATAATATTTCAATATTTAAAGAATCCAAATAAAATCTAATGATGCTAAATTATTATTATTATTATCGTGTATCATACATATCGCTGCTACGTATTAAGTATACTATATTTGGTATCAAATGGAAATACATTTGCCTACCAATGCAAAGAATTTCTCACACATAAAATACGCATAAAAATTATATTTCATTCCGATGAAATAATATATCACCAGTTTAAAATCAAAGAAATATTATATTCAAAATGATCCAAATTGATTATAATATTAAGGTCATTAGAAGACTTATACCTACCAGCTACCTCTAAATAAACGAATGACTACGTTTGAACGAAACGATTGTGTTCCTCCAAAAAATTCAAATAACTACACAACTAGATAGTTCAAAATAAAAACAAAATATCTGCCATCGTTTAATAACATCCGAAGTTATTAAACTAAACGAAATATGAAAAAACTGTCGTCGTTCAATAACGTGCTACGTTATTGAACGACGACAATAACAAAGTCGTAACAATGTGGTACGTTATAATAT
This sequence comes from Athripsodes cinereus, assembly GCA_947579605.1. Lineage (NCBI taxonomy): Eukaryota > Metazoa > Arthropoda > Insecta > Trichoptera > Leptoceridae > Athripsodes > Athripsodes cinereus. Next base: position 4,133,814 of record OX388321.1, read on the forward strand.
AACTAAACGAAAACGAAATGACTATAGTCGTCGACAATTTAATTATAACTAAACGGAATAACGATAACCTTGTTATAAGTTATAACTGGCCGTCGTCGGAAAAAAAACATTTATGTTATTGACAAAAAACTGTTAGTTTAGTTATTTTGAAATAATGAGTTTAAAAATGAGTTATTAGTTATAACGGCCAACTCTACCCATAACGGAATAGGTGTGCGACGTCATCAGACGGAATAGAATATAGACAGTACTACGAGTCAAATGCGTGCCAATACAACGTACTGTCTAACAACGTCACAACGGGGTAATTCAATGACAACATGGCGTTTAAAATTTTGACAGTAAATATGGATTTATAAAAATAAAATAAGAATGAAAAGTTTTATTTTGACGTTTCTTATTAGGATATTCATGATTGGCGCGTATTTATTAATATAAATTAATAACATTTATTCATATTTACTCATATATGCATGTTCCCCATTTACCAACCCTTACAACTTTTTGTTTGATTGTCTACACAGACATCCAAAGTTTTCGTTAATACACTTCATGAGGTTTTGTTTTATTTATTATCCAAGCTAGAGTTTCTCATTTGTTAGATGATAGCTAAAAATAATTTGTTGATTAATAAGACCGGAACACACACATTAACTTTTTTATTTATTTATTTACTTACTAGCTATAAGCCCGGCATTATTCAGAGAGTCCAATCCCCAAAATATATATAAAAATCAACAAGGCTTTGAACAATATGGCACCTCAGTCACTTTCTGAGCTCTATGTTCTCAAAAAACCTGCAAATAGACCTGTACGCTCAGCTAAGACATCCACCAACATTCTGGACGAAATCAATTGAGCAAACAAGTCATTCTTCTATGACAGGGCTTTTGGCGTCGCGGGACCCGTCATGTGGAACCATCTCCACGAGGACCTCAGTAACAACCAATCGATAACAACGTTCAGGTGCAAGTTGAAGACATCGCTCTTCCAACATAGTTTCTCGCGCCCTTGAGATGGATGCCCCATTTAACGGCGCCGAGTAAATCATCCAACATAATACATACATACCACTCACTCTTTTCTATTAGTTTTGAGTACCCTGTAGAAGACAAAGAGAACCTTAAATTGTTTCCAACTTAATCCTTGAGATGGGTCACTTTTCAATGTTGAAAAGATTGTTAAGGTGCACAAAAATGTAACTTAAATATACTTACACACATTTGGACGAATAAAAATATTTCTATCAAGCTTTTTTCAATATAATATAATTCTAGAATAACTTTGAAAACAGCAGAAAAGTTTTAAAGAACTTTGTGTTTTTTTATTACAAACAAATAATTTGTGATTTCAATTGATTTGAGAGACAGGTTGATCGTGCTCGATTAGTTTCGAATCAAACTTTAGTTATTGTGAAGGAATCATTATTTATAGATTTGTTCTGTAAAAGTCAGGTCGTATTATAAAAAAGCATTCCCAGAATTTGAGAACTTTTTTTTACTGAGAAGCCCACTCAGTTTGAATGATGATTTGTGCCATTGTGGTATTCCTGGTGGATATAAAAAAAGGATAACATTTTAAAATTAAATTCAAAAAAGTTGTTAGATGTAGTATATTGATGATTTTTTGTAATGTTTTAGGGTTGACTGGAAGACGTTGCTCAGCACTAGTCCGCCTTTTGGCCAAATTTTGTTAATTGTCACGTTTTGTAATGTTGTATTTTATTAAATTTAATGTTTCAGTGTTGACATTGTGAAACAACATTTTAATAATATAAAATATAAAAAACACTGTTTTAAGTTTCACATTTATGTATACCAAAGTATACTACAATTACGCCTAGCGCTTTCACCAATATATTGGCATCATCAGGGCGGAGTATAAACTCAAAGGGGCGGAGTTTATACTCCGCCCTGATGATGCCAATATATTGGTGAAAGCGCTAGGCGTAATTGTAGTATACTTTGGTATACATAAATGTGAAACTTAAAACAGTGTTTTTTATATTTTATATTATTATTATTGTATTTTATTGTTTACGTATTTGCGTAAAATTGTGGTCAACAAAGATTTATTTATTATTTATTTATTTTATCAGAAAATTGAAGTTTGTCTGTCTATATATCTATCTATACCCTCACGCAGTGCCCCAGGTGGGGGTAGGCAGAGAAAACGGAACGCCATGTTGATCTATCCTTGCATATTATACTTTTTACGCTTACTCCACATTCATCCAGTTTCTCAAACATGCACGCCAATTTCTTTTAATCAACACGTGTTCTTCCTTGAAAATTTTATGCAAGTGGTTAAGCCAAGTAATTCTTGGCCGTCCACGCTTTTTCCCCTCTTTCAGATAAATACACCCTATTTCTCGTTCATTCGCTCCACATATCCAAACCATCGAAACTTATTTTTTTTTTTTTTTTTATTATGGCGGCTCATCCCGTTGGATGTTATGGCCATATTTTCATCTTACATATAAAAAACATCATAATATATATTTTAGGCGAAGAGAGAGAGAAAAAAAGGGAAAACAAGAAAAAGCGAAAAACATTCATATCAGAATCATATTCCTTTGGACGGATTCAAATATAAGATCATTAACTTGTCGAGAGTTCAGTCCAAGAAGGTAAACAATTTAACAGGGTACTCAACGTTTATGAATTTAAAATATATGTCCATAGCGTCCCTAATTGGACATCCTAGGATGCTATGGTCCGGCGTTTCCTCGTCCCAACCACACTCGCAATCGGGAGATTCAACAAGACCGATTCGGAACAAGTGTGAATCCAGGCGCATGTGGCCGAAACGCAATCTTGAAATACAGACAATGTGTTGTCTGGACAATTTTTTGTTGTGAAACCAAGGTCGAGATGGGAGAAACTTATTTACACGGATTCTAAATTTCTATCTATTTAAAATCTATTAAACTTACTTCATATAAAAAAAATAACAAATTCTTCTATAAAAATGTTAACTTGAGTATATTATATTTATGAATAAAGTGCCTGCGAAAAGGACAGCTGCTGGACAACGCCCCCACACATATCTTGGGGGATGATGGTACAATGTCTTGAAAAAAGAGAATAAATTTAAGTATTCAGACGAATTAAGTAATTTTAAATAGAATATTAAGAAGATAAATCAGTAACAAAGTGGTTTATAGGTACATGAGGTCAAATGATTATGTCTTTTTTAGTAAGTTTGTAGTTTTTTTAAATTTATTTTGTATATGGTAAATTGTTTGATGTGTGGGATATTCTATATTGATAAGTTTAATCGAATTTGTTGAATATTAGTAAAAACCCTATAATCTCACAAAGCACAAGCTCTGCTCAATTTTGAGGGTAAAATAGATAGGTATATTGTACAAATTGTATAAATGTGTTTTTTGTATGTATATGTTTAATGTGTTTATTATTGTCTCAATAAAAATATTTGAATTTGAATTTCAATGCAATTGTAGTTACTATCTCAACTAATAAATTGTCTAGTGTCTAGTTAATAACCAATAGCAGCAGATATTGTACCTACTCGTATCGTTTATTTCAAATCGATATTGAATAGCGCTACACAGCCTTGTTCCCATCACATTTAATACAACACAACACCTGCGTCACTTCCCGACTTGATTGCCCTCTATTGGACCATTTATTATTCAATTTATCATGCTTTTAAAATACACTTCACTGTTCTGTCCCGTTGCCTTAACTAGATAGAGCATATTGATTGGGTTGACGTATATTTTGTAAAATTCCATTTTTTTTTCTTTTTTTTTTAAGATATATCTGGGTTTTTGTTATAAACCCAAATACAACCTTATACACCTTTCACAGAAAACTAATAAAAGCTTGTGTCGTGAAAGGGGAGTTTGCCGGCACCTGGGATCGAACCACGGACCCCATGTTCACGAGGCCAAGACTCTACCTCCAGGCTACCGACGAACTCGATAATGGAAAATTAATTAATTAATTTATGGAAATAAACACAAACTGAATTAAGCTATTATAAACCAGGATGGACGCTCCAAATCGGAAATTGTGAGCAGGATAAACCAGAGCCTTTAACAGAAAATCTAAAATATTGGAATCCCCAAATATTGATTTAAGCGTGAGGAAGAACCTTACTTAAAACCTTTGTATGGAGCATTCTGCTATATGATTGCGAGACGTGGACCATCAGCAAGAATGAATGTGGACTGTTGGCAGCCTTTGAGATGTGGTACTACAGACGCATGGGTCAATTTCTACTATAGGTTATCCAGTAGTTCCCATTACGAAAATATTATATTGATGATCATAGTTGTTTGTACGTATTTTTATTATTCTTCACTGTATACCGTAAGAAGATATCACAGAAGCCATATCGGAGCGAGAGGGTAGATTTTGTCCATTGATTGCAATTTTATGTAAATGTATAATTATGCCATGAAGTCAATTATGTAGAGGAATAAATCATAAGAAATATATTTTTTATTTTTTATATAATTTCCCCTCTCCCAACTCATATCTGGATGCCCCATGATATCCTGTAACAGTATTCAGCGAAAGATAATAAAAATAAATACAACTATAATTATCACTATATATATTTTCGTAACGGGAACTACTGGATAACCTATAGTAGAAATTGACCGACGCATGCTGAAGATCCTTTGGTCGGAACACGTCGAAAACGAAGAGGTGTTAACCAGGGTAGGCGAAAAAAGCAACTCCTTAAAAGAATCAGCCAATATCGAGCTAACTGGATTGACCACAACATCAGGCACCCTGGACTACTTATCACCATCGCGAAGGGTATTTTTAACAATTTATTTATTTCTTCATTAAAATATTTAAATTTATCTCACCATACATTTTTATTTTCTAATATTTCTCCGTTTTGTCGTTGGCTTGTTGCTGTTCCTTTTATTGTATATTTATTCAAACATATAGAAGGCCTGTGCCGTGAATATTTATAAACAAATAAATACAAGGAAGTACGGTGTTTATTTGTATGTTTGTCAAAGCCTCACGCTTCAATGGTTACGTAGATAGGTTACAGTGTACGCTTTATGCAAAGTTAATCAAAATAGGAAGTACCATGACAAATCGCTCGTTGTGGCACTAACAATATAATTTTTAGTTATTTATTTGAATAGTTATTTATAGTATTTAAAAAAAAAAGTACGTTGTAAGCTGACACGGTTTTCGGAAATAATTTTAAAATCACTCGTCCGAGAATTTTGTACCATAAAATGTGGCTATAAATAATTATCAAAAACGACTTTATAAATATACTTGGCAAGGTTGAATGACATTTAATCGAAGTTCATTCAACGTAAAATTAAAACATTGACTCTCAGGACTGATAACTTCCAATAAAACATATTGAAACTATTGAAGGAGACCCAACAACCACCAGGATAAATCAGATGTCTGGGGACTTCCATCTATCCCGATTAAATTTATGAAAGTCTGAAGGACTGGCCGGTCAAAACCGTCAAATTACTCGTCAGGCAAAGGATTATTTTTTTTTATTTATTTATTCATTTCCAAAATATTACATACTTAAATAACATGAAAACATCATCATATTGCCCCACTAGACCAAAATCTGTTCAATTTCGACATTTATTATGTACACGTAACTCTAAAACCCGGGATTATTTAAAAAAAACAGCACTTTTTAATTTAGAGATTCCATTTCCACAGCATTTATTCCAATTTCGTCCTTCTTCGGCGAGATGGAGTGAAGAATGATATCAGAATAATCAGCGGATGCGAGAAGAGTGTTGTGGATAGGGCACGTGTAAATCAGTTACGATGGTTTGGATATGTTGAGCGAATGCACGACAAAAGGATGACTAGTTGTGTGTATCTATGTATGTATCTGAAACAATGGATGTGAGAAAGCGCGGAGTCCAAGGACTACGTGGCTTAATCACGTGGATCAAATTCACAACGACGGCCGAGTGTAGGGTAAGAGAAATCGGTGTGTGTGTGTGTATGAGAAACAAGATGAATGTAGAGGAAGCGAAAGAAATATGTAAGAATGGCGTTCTGTTCTCTCAGCCTACCATACCTGGGACACGGCATGAGGGTAAAGATGATAGATTTTTTATTTTGCTCTGACCGGGAATTGAACCCAGGACCTCATGACTCATAGCCAAGAGTATTACCTACTCCTGCGTCACGCAGTTATCTAGGTAATCCTTAAGGTTATTTTTATTTGTTGAAGGTTATAAATAACGAAACAACTTAGACAATAATGAGCGGTATCAAGTGTCACGTTGCTTAATCTAAAGATAGCCATATCGACTGGCCAGTTCCATAACCCAACATGTAGAAATGTCTTATATTCGAAAAATTACCATTTTTGTAATTTTAATATATATTTATGATTTCTCTTACTCAACACGCGGCATTCTTTAAGAATTTTTATACCCATGGGCTCAAGCCACATAGTTCTTAGACGTCCGTTCTTTCTCACACCCTCTTCATCATCCTTTTGTCATGCATTAGCCCCACTTGTCCAAACCATCGCAACTTTTTAACACGCATTCTATCCACAACACTCTTCTCGCATCCGCTCATTCTCCCGATATCCTTTCTCGTAACGATCTCTATCTCGTAACGTTTTACCAACCATTCTTCTCAAAGATCGAGAAAGATTTATTGTTATGTATTCCACTTTCGTCCTTCTTCAACCACGCCCAAGTTTCGCTTGCATACATAAGTGTCGATACCAAAGTAGTACTGTGCTCCAGCATTTCTGCCATGCTCGAACATAGCCACCAAGGATGAATTCTTCCCTTGGACAGCGTAGCGCAATGTTTTTGGCGCCAAAGATCAATAATTGTCTTGAACCCGAAATAAAAAAAAATCATCAGAGGAACTCCTTTAAGCGTATGGTCTTCTTGTGGTTGCTTAACATGGGCCGTGACAGTGTTGAGGACTTGCTGAAGGTGCTCGTGTGACATGTGACTTTTATATATCAGTACTTTTATGTGTTAAAGTGTTGTTTTTTTTTTTTGTTATACAGTGTTGTAAGTGCAGCGAAATACAGTTTTCACTAGTTTGCTGCACTCAGATGCAAATTTCTTAGTTTAAGAAAAGATAATTAAGTACTTACTATGTAAAATTCTGAATAAATTATATTGTTATTATTACAGCTAATACTAACAAATAATCCCAATGTTAAATACATACGTTGTCTTGGTTCCGTTTCATAATTAAATTCGAAATATTTATTTGTGGATTTGAAAATTGGTACATTGACTTTTTTCGTAACAAAATATTTAGCATATATGTATGAAAGGAATCGTGTATTTTTTATAAATACCTATTTGTTTGTGGAATTTTGAGAATGGCTTTGATTGAGTATATAAACAATTAAATCAAAATTTTCAAAAATTCGACCTGTTGAACTATGGAACTGGAACGTCGATATAACACCTAATATTGTGACATTTTCATAGAAAAGTACCTTCAAAATAATTAGTATGAAATGTATATTTTTATAATGATTAGTAAGAGCTACGAGTACTGTCAGCAGTGGCGGCACTAAGCGTTTAAATTGGTTATGCCTTCGTTATGATAAATATTAGCACGACTAGATTTAGTTGGGTTAGATGTAAGAAATCGCGTCTTTGCAATAAATACGACCTCTGTGTATTAATTGTATTTAATATGAATAACCTTCTTTATAAAATTGCTTGTAACCAATATACAATAAAAAATGAATATAGAGAAAGAAAAATTGCATGTTTTTTATCTGCTGGCTTACCTACTTTTGGGATATGTCATGATGGTATAGAGTTAGATACCTAGTAGATGTAAAATAGGTTTTCGAATAAAAGAATTTTAGAACCGACCGGGACAAAATGAAGAATCGCCTTGTCAAAGTATCCCGGATCTGGGTGTTATGTACATGTATGTGTCTTTTGTACTTTATGTGAATTTATCGTCACGTTTGTACATATAATACAAGACATATCTTAGTCTGGGACTAACTCGGTCTGTATGAAATGTCTATGCATATCATGTTATGTTATGTAATGTTAGTAACCTATGTAGATGCATTCGAACATCTATGTGAGGATATGAGCTGCAGATCGTACGAGAAAATTACTTTTTTTGACACATTTTTGGCAGTTGTTCGAAAAGTAACGACATTTTACATCTGAAATTCAGCGATGAGGTTTGCCACCCATCCTTAATTTCTTAATTTATATGTTGACACGGAGAGGAATGCTTGAATTTTAATAACATCCAGCTGATCTGCTGGCTACACTACGTGTAGGATGTGCCGTGATGGTATAAGTATGTTAGTTATTGATGAGGTTGAAATTTTTTGTAGAGCTGGTGGACATTAACGGTTGTATTTCAGGAGGGATTTTGCCAAGGGGAGTCCTTCAGGCGAACCTTGAGCCCTTCCTTAGAAAGAATTTGCGCGAAGAGTATGAATGACATAGGAGCTGACATTCCTGTAACATTTATGGGTGAAAAGGGTGCAACCCTTAATATGTGAGGTTAATAAATTGAGATGTCGTTATTCCAGTATAAAATTTTATTGGTTCGAGATAGAGTTTTGATTGAATCCAAAAATATTTCACAGTCATCCATGCAACTGTTAAGGCACGCGTTGTTACCTATTTTGCATTTATGGAAAAGACGCCACTGCTATGTTAGCACTAGCATTATTGTATAAGTTCTATAATTACTGTTGTACAGCTTTTCTAGATAGCTGTGACAGCTACACGAGCCGAAAGAAGACCACAAAGTGCTTGAAAGAGAAAAGCTCATAATTATAATTATTATTACGCGTTTCAGTTTTATTTATAGATAATAATTATTTGGTACAACTTTAAAATATGGGCTGTAATTTTGTGGATGTTTTGAGTAATTTAAAATTAAAATAAGCACTGAAAACATGTTTTTTTATTCGATGTTTTATTTATGTTGAGTTCATTAGGTTAAGATTAAGATAAATCAAAGAAATCATTTTTTTTAAGGAAAAGATTTAATTTTTAGTGCGTGTATGAGATATTGTATGAATGTAAAAGAAACGAAACAAGTGTGTAGGGATTGAGCAGTATGGGGTTCTGTCTTCTCTGCCTACTACACTTGGAATAAGGCGTTAGGGTATAATTTATAATATAGGTTTACTATTACTACATAGCATAACATACACGTGGGGTAGTCAACAGAGCAGCCCAATTTGTTATTTTTTACATTTCTTGGATCTTGGACCGAACACAAATAAATGAAATAACTTAATACAACATAAAATCCATAGACAATTTACACAGATCAAGTTAGTCCCAAATTAAGATATTATGAATCTTGTATTATGATAATTTGAAAAGGATCGTTCTTCAGTTTGCCCTAGCCGGGAATCGAATCCGAGACCTCGTGACACCAAGGCAAGAACGTTCGGATTCGATTTCCAGCCAGGGAAATATGTATGAAAGGAATCGTGTATTTTTTATAAATACCTATTTGTTTGTGGAATTTTGAGAATGGCTTTGATTGAGTATATAAACAATTAAATCAAAATTTTCAAAAATTCGACCTGTTGAACTATGGAACTGGAACGTCGATATAACACCTAATATTGTGACATTTTCATAGAAAAGTACCTTCAAAATAATTAGTATGAAATGTATATTTTTATAATGATTAGTAAGAGCTACGAGTACTGTCAGCAGTGGCGGCACTAAGCGTTTAAATTGGTTATGCCTTCGTTATGATAAATATTAGCACGACTAGATTTAGTTGGGTTAGATGTAAGAAATCGCGTCTTTGCAATAAATACGACCTCTGTGTATTAATTGTATTTAATATGAATAACCTTCTTTATAAAATTGCTTGTAACCAATATACAATAAAAAATGAATATAGAGAAAGAAAAATTGCATGTTTTTTATCTGCTGGCTTACCTACTTTTGGGATATGTCATGATGGTATAGAGTTAGATACCTAGTAGATGTAAAATAGGTTTTCGAATAAAAGAATTTTAGAACCGACCGGGACAAAATGAAGAATCGCCTTGTCAAAGTATCCCGGATCTGGGTGTTATGTACATGTATGTGTCTTTTGTACTTTATGTGAATTTATCGTCACGTTTGTACATATAATACAAGACATATCTTAGTCTGGGACTAACTCGGTCTGTATGAAATGTCTATGCATATCATGTTATGTTATGTAATGTTAGTAACCTATGTAGATGCATTCGAACATCTATGTGAGGATATGAGCTGCAGATCGTACGAGAAAATTACTTTTTTTGACACATTTTTGGCAGTTGTTCGAAAAGTAACGACATTTTACATCTGAAATTCAGCGATGAGGTTTGCCACCCATCCTTAATTTCTTAATTTATATGTTGACACGGAGAGGAATGCTTGAATTTTAATAACATCCAGCTGATCTGCTGGCTACACTACGTGTAGGATGTGCCGTGATGGTATAAGTATGTTAGTTATTGATGAGGTTGAAATTTTTTGTAGAGCTGGTGGACATTAACGGTTGTATTTCAGGAGGGATTTTGCCAAGGGGAGTCCTTCAGGCGAACCTTGAGCCCTTCCTTAGAAAGAATTTGCGCGAAGAGTATGAATGACATAGGAGCTGACATTCCTGTAACATTTATGGGTGAAAAGGGTGCAACCCTTAATATGTGAGGTTAATAAATTGAGATGTCGTTATTCCAGTATAAAATTTTATTGGTTCGAGATAGAGTTTTGATTGAATCCAAAAATATTTCACAGTCATCCATGCAACTGTTAAGGCACGCGTTGTTACCTATTTTGCATTTATGGAAAAGACGCCACTGCTATGTTAGCACTAGCATTATTGTATAAGTTCTATAATTACTGTTGTACAGCTTTTCTAGATAGCTGTGACAGCTACACGAGCCGAAAGAAGACCACAAAGTGCTTGAAAGAGAAAAGCTCATAATTATAATTATTATTACGCGTTTCAGTTTTATTTATAGATAATAATTATTTGGTACAACTTTAAAATATGGGCTGTAATTTTGTGGATGTTTTGAGTAATTTAAAATTAAAATAAGCACTGAAAACATGTTTTTTTATTCGATGTTTTATTTATGTTGAGTTCATTAGGTTAAGATTAAGATAAATCAAAGAAATCATTTTTTTTAAGGAAAAGATTTAATTTTTAGTGCGTGTATGAGATATTGTATGAATGTAAAAGAAACGAAACAAGTGTGTAGGGATTGAGCAGTATGGGGTTCTGTCTTCTCTGCCTACTACACTTGGAATAAGGCGTTAGGGTATAATTTATAATATAGGTTTACTATTACTACATAGCATAACATACACGTGGGGTAGTCAACAGAGCAGCCCAATTTGTTATTTTTTACATTTCTTGGATCTTGGACCGAACACAAATAAATGAAATAACTTAATACAACATAAAATCCATAGACAATTTACACAGATCAAGTTAGTCCCAAATTAAGATATTATGAATCTTGTATTATGATAATTTGAAAAGGATCGTTCTTCAGTTTGCCCTAGCCGGGAATCGAATCCGAGACCTCGTGACACCAAGGCAAGAACGTTCGGATTCGATTTCCAGCCAGGGCAAAATGAAAAATGACCTTTTTCAAATTGTCCTGGGTCTGGGTGTTACATTGTGTGTGTTACGTTACATTACATACATATACATACATACATGTGTATAGTGCATTGTATATATTATTATGTGTATCGTAGTGTTTCTGGGTTAGTTGGAAGACATCGCATTTTAGCGATAAACTCGGCCTCTGTACATTGAATTGTATAACTGATATTTTTATGATAGATACTGTTTTGATTTGTAATACTGTAACCAATGTAAAGAGAAGAATAAAATTAATTAATTAACTAATACCCATAATACAAATTCAAATATGTTTATTGGGATTAATCAAATATACATTTTTTTACAACAATATTATTTTTTTATAAATACACAGTAAACATATCAATTCCCCAAATTTGAGCAGAGTTCGTGCTTTGAGGGATAGCTCATCATTATATTATAGACTAAGTGTCCTCAATCAAAAGAAAAATTACAAGATTCGTTTATTAGTTTGGGACTAGCTCGATGTGTGTGAATTATCTATGCATGTAATGTTATGTTATGTACCTATTATTTATTATGATTAATGTCAGTTTAATCTACAGTTGGTATATGATTATTTTTTTATACAATTTGTGAGAGTAAGTTTATGTAGTTCTATTTCCATTAGCCCAGTGGTTAGAGCATTTTTATTGCTGCACTCTGTAACTACATGGGTACTTTTTAATATGAGGGGTTCAAAAGCAATGTTACAACGATCATTTTTTTTACAAATATTTAATTATTAGTACAGAAATGTTATAATTTCGTTGGCTACAGTGTAGTTTCATTAATAGGTACGATCAAAATCCATCTCTACCCTCGGAAAAATTGGGTCTAAGAAAATGATTAAAAAACAAAAACATTTCAGTCCATTTGAACAAATTAAAGATCTTTATTTCAGATTAACCAATAAGGCACAAATATTTAGCAATTTCATTTCATGGCATTGTATCTGACCGACTGTCATTTGACATAATTTGAGATACGAAAAAGACTTCGATCTAATATTTTTAAACTTGATTTTTTAATTAAAAAATACATTATAATAATGATATTTAAATCAATAATTCAGTTTTTCTGTTTATACTGTGGAAATCCATTGTTAATTGAATTGAATAAAAATATAAGTAAAAAACACTGTTTAATTTCCATTACGATAGATTAATAGTAACCTAACGTTTTCGTCTAGAATCTAGATGCTTGTAGTTTCCTTGAAGATGCTTTCAAGCATAGCCGAAAACGTTCGGTTTCTAAATCTAACGTAGTGGAAATCAAACAGTGTTTTTTTTAAATTATATTTTTAATTTAATTTTATTTTTATGTTAACATATCCACGGCGTGAGCCTTTTACATGTTATACAATAAATAAAAAAATAAATCAAAATTGTCATTGACAACACAGTTGGAGTAAGACAAGAAAAACATTTGGCGAAGAACAAAATACAAACGGGTATCAAATTATGACATTAATATTATAAAGTTAGGCAAATCACAACATTCTGTTATGAAAAACAACTTTTATTAAAATATAAATAAATACTTAATTTTAAAAACATAATAATTTTAATATTATAGGCAGAAGTAAAAATGTGCTATTTTCTCAATTTGAATGTTCTAGGAACGATGTGTCTTTGCATCTAAACCTCTCAGATATTGAAAATATACCTATGTAGTTAATGTAGTGTTAATAGTATATAATATGTAGGTATGTATATATATAACGCTAATGATGAGGCTAAAAATAAAATGCTTTTAATGATCATCATGCCAATTAGTCGGAATGGCTATTAGCTAGTACTTACGTATCAGTCTACACTCAAAATGATACATTTACAAAAATATAAAACTTTCTTGTGTCAAACATCAACATGAAAAAAAAATATTGTGAGTTATTCAAATTGTACTGCTGTGATTGGCTTTTATGCCGTTAGCACACCTCCGCTGCGGAATCGAGAAAGCGGCTCCGCTTAAATCTGTCAGTTCGTGTGCGTCGTACGCAAGAGCGAGATGGCATGCTCAAATACATACTGTTTTCTATACATCTATCTCTTTCTAGCACCGTTTCGCCATAGATTACGAAATATGCATTCACATCTCCGCCTGATTTTTCGCAGTCTCTGATGTTTCGCTTTTGTGCCGCTTTTGTATTTGTACAATTCGACAGATTTTTGGAGCGAAACCATGACCAAACATCAAATAGCGTGGGTCTGCGGTAAGTGAAGTAAGATTCTCTCTATCTATATCATCATGAAATTTCCCACATATGGGGCAGTCACTAATAAACATAATAGTCGTCCTCTCCGTGCCAATATCCACATACCGTTATTCTACTGATTACACTATCTATACCATCACGGCATCTCTCGCAAGTTTATTACATGCAGTTGGTCTACTGATTATCCCACTTTATCTATCTATACCATCACGGCATTCCCACAAGTTTATTACATGCAGCTATACCATCACGGCTTTCCCACAAACTTGTGGGTACTCGGTAGATCAACTGTATGTGATAAACTTGAGGGAAAGCCGTGATGGTATAGATAGATAGAGTGGAGTAGTCATTAGACCAACTGTATGTAATAAAGTTGTGGGAGATGTCGTGATGGTATAGATAGTGAGGTACTCAGTAGACCAACTGTATGTAATAAACTTGTGGGAAAGCCGTGATGGTATAGATAGATTATTGTTCAATATTTATTATTCGGCCAATATCGGATAATTACTTTGGAATATTATGCAATTTAGTTCCACTAATTTCACACTACTGCGTACGTAATAGTGTTTATTCGGTATCACGATTTCGCTGTTCGCGTTCCGCGCAAATGTACTAGCTAAAAGCGGTTTCGCTACTACGACTCCGCTCAGCGGTTTCGCTTTCGCTATTTCGCGGCGGAGGTGTGCTAAAGCCCTTAAGCCCTTTAAGTGAATAAATAAACAAATAATAATTATTTCGGATTTTTACAGACATACTAAAGGATAGTCAGATTATTGGAATTGGAACAGACAGTAGTTGTTAACTTATTCACATTTATAAAGAAGTGGGTCAATGCTTTTGTTTTATTGAATAAAGAAGGGGTGTGAGGAAGCGCGGGCGTTCGAGAACTACGTGGCTTGATCAAATTCTATGTGTAAGAGAAATCGACGTGCGTGCATGAGAACTTCTATGAATGTAGAGAAGGCGAAAGAAGTACGTAAGGACAGATCTATATGGCGTTCCATTCTCTCTGCCTACCCCACTTGGGATGCAGCGTGAGGGAATAGATATATTATATTGATTGAGTTGACGTTTATTTTGTAAAACTCCATATCATTTTTTTATAAACCCATAGAGTTTTGTTATAAACCCAAATACAACCTTATACACCTTTCACAGTAGGTAAGCTAAAGCTTGTGTCGTGAAAAGGGAGTTTGCCGTCACCTGGGATCAAACCTCGGACCCCTTGTACACAAGGCCGAAACTCTACCTCCAGGCTACTGACGAACTCGATCATGTAAACAAACAAACTGTTTTAAGTTTAAATTATCAAATAAAATAAAATAAATATTTATTATTTTTGTTTTGTGTTACTGTTGAGTAAGACTAACGAACAACCGGTTTCGCGGACTCCGAGTTCGCATCATCAGGTGCTGATCTATCCAGTTGTGCGTTAGTCTTACTCAACAGTAACACAAAACAAAAATAATAAATAATTATTTTATTTTATTTTATTTGATAATTTAAAATGAAGTGTTACAAAGTAAATGCCGATACAATTAATGAAATTGTTTTAAGTTTTACTGTATTAATTATTAATACCTACTTCTGGTTTCGACTTAGGTACATAGTCTTTGTCAAACTAAATCTTAAAGTTATGATTATTAAATATCTACAGTAAAACTCAAAACAATTTGTTGGTTTACATAAATTAAAAAGGAATAACTGTAACTTCTAATACTTTTGGAAATATGTCATTTTGGAAACGTGAGAATATGAGTTATCTATGTAGACAAAATCTAATCTCTGGAAATGAGTGTGGTGCTGTGAACGCGTTCATCATCTTATTATGGATAAAATTGGTGGGCTTATATTATCATTATTATAAGTTGGTTGTGTGCTATGTATGTATTAGACCAGTCATGTCATGATGCCAAGAGTCGTGGTAGAGCTGTAGGTACTTCCAAAATATTATAACATATCAAAATTGTTGAAACTTTTAACCCGGCTTAAATCGAAGATTTTATTTTTAATAAAGTTATCTACCGGTTCCGACAGCCCGGGCGTCTCTCTTTCACAAAACACTGTTCATATAATAATGATATCAGAGCGCTGAGAATGTCGTGGAAGGAGGTGACGCAATTGGCGCAGAGTCTCTCTGAATGGAGGGGGCTGGTTTCTGCACTGCGCTCCCTAGACAAACGTTGAGGACGATGATGATGATATCTACCGAAAAACTGAGTATTTTGAGATAATTTAGTAATTGAAAAATTGTTTTAAAATCCACTGAAATAAGTAAAAAATAATAATGAAATTATATTCTATTTTGTTAGATGTTAAAAAAGAAATAGTATTTTATTTATTTTGTGTAAGTTCAGAGATAACAAAACATAACATGCATAGACAATTCACACAGATCGAGCTAGTCCCAAACTTAAATACGAATCTTGTATTTTGGATACCTACTTACGCGACGATAACTAATCACAAATACGACTATGTAAGATTGACAATGTCCCTTTAAGACAAATGACGTCTCTCTCTATAAAAAAACTACTACTATCTCAAGCCACGTAGTTCTCGGACGCCTGCGCTTCCTCACACCCCTTCTTTCAGAGAATAAAAAACATAGTAAAAAAAATGTTTTTTAATTTCATTAATCCTAAAATCCTCGGGTTGCAATAAGAGGTCAAGTTCAAAAGATGCAAGTTCACATAGAATGGTATTGTATTTTTCCTGTCACTTGATTAGTCAAAGAGGACATAGGAAACATAGATATAAACAAATTAACAAACAAACTAATTTGTAGATATAAAATTAGTTGTAAATTTAGAAGTTTAAATGTATATAATAATGATGATTAATGATTAGCACGAAATAAATTATACTGTATTAGGAAGAAAATAATTTCATATCAAGTTTTTCACGAATTGCAAAAATGGAATAGCCAGCGGAAAGACTTTACTTTTTTTTATTAATAATAATTAAGCACTTATCTATTTCTTCACATTATATAGTTCAGAGGTTCCCGAACTTTTTTCTCGTAGACCACTTTCAAAAGTTTGCTGGTTCCGGTGGGCCCCTGCATTTATACCCTCCGTCGCTAAATTTTCGAGATGGTATAGGAATTTGAAATATTTCAAAAACTTCTCGGTTTTATTAAAGAATATTTACTCGAATCGTTTTAAGTATCTGGTACTTATACCGAATATCCGACTATGGATTCGTGGACCCCCGCTTACGACTCGTGAGCCCCCATTTTTTAGTCACTCCAACGTGGACCTCTGGGGCTCTACCTGGACCATTTTGGAATCACTGATATAGTTGGTTCCTCCATTCTGAGAATCGTGATAATATATTATTATACTCGACACTTGCCATCAGTTGACTGTCCAGTTTCATATCTCAACAAGTTTTATATTCAAGAATTCGCCATTTTTAAATTTTCGTATTTTTATAATACTATATACCTAATGCTTTAAAAACACAACAGAAATTTGAAATATACTATATAATAATCGCACTGTTAAAGACATGCGTTGTCTTTGTTTCGTTCAATAGTTAAACAATTCAAAATATAAATTGCGAAATTGAAAATAGGTACCTATATTCAGCCTATATTATATTTTTTCGTAACTAAATATTTAATATATAAAGGGAGCCGTGTTTTTTTTATTGTTATTTATTTGTGGAATTGAAATAGTGGAGATGATTATGTGTAGAATTAGATTTAAATGATCTTGTCATTTGATCCTCGGACGTCCACGTTTCCGAGCACCATTCCTCTCAGCCAAATATATCTTCTTGGTCATTCTGTCCTCATTCATTCTTTCCACATACCCAAACCATCTTAACTTATTTACATTCATCCGTGTAATTACATCAACTTTCATTCCAATTCCTTTCGTATATCGCTGAATAAAGTCATTCTTAATTTTGCCCTGGCCGAGAATCGAGCCCGGTACCTCGTAACCCCAAGGCAAAAGTGTTACCTTTGTGCCACACTAGCTGATATAAAATTAGCTAAACAAACACAAGAATATGTAGGTGTCTTCAACATACACATATATGTGTGTTTAACAATCCATGTATAATAAGTATGTTGTTTGTGATGTGCTATATGCTATAATGCTATATGTTATTACTTGTTATGCTATATATGTAAGTTGGTTTAATAATGTTATGCTTACCAGCTGTGTCCTGTTTTTTTCTATGTAAATATTGATAGCTTACCTTACTCATTCATTTTTTGTGTTTATAATAAATCCATACATATTTTAAAATTATTCAAATAGCAGGCACTGTGAAAAATAACACAAATCTATAATATTCGTATGACTATGAACATTGGACATATGCAGCGAATCTCTTCAATATAAAAATATTCAAAATACATCGGCAGTTATATGACTCAACGTGTCAACTGCTATTTCTTGTTTCTTGTTCTTATAATGATGTGTCATATAATTATAAATCGGTAATCTCTTCGACAGAAACACTCTCAGTAATTTTTTTTGACAGATTTCTTACAAACATGTGTAACTAGGTGTAGAAATAATTTGAACAAAATCAAATATCCATACCAGCTTTTATTAATATTTCTTACCATCCCACAAATGGGATAGCCAACGGACTGGACATGTAATAAATTTACCTAACTTCTTCTTCCTGGCACTGTCCCAACTTATTGCCGCTGAAGGCTGTTGGGGTCGGCTCTTCTCGTTCTGAGGTTGTACACTCTTCTGTTTGCTATATCATCTTCATCCAGGCCATTTCTCCACAGGATTCTATTGCATTGTGTCATCCAGGTATTTTTTGGTCTCCCTCTTGATGGATGTCGAGGGAGATTTATTGATATGGCTTTGTTTACAGTGTGTTCCGGTGCTCTCCGTCTTATGTGTCCATACCATCTTAGTTGCCTCTCAAAAATAAATAAAATAAATTTACCTAACTATAATCTGAAAAAAGAGGTGTGAAGAGAAGAAGCGTGGGCGTCCGAGAATTACGTAGCTTGATCACGTGGATCAAATTCTCAAGGACAGCCGCGCGTTAAGTAAGAGAATCGACATGCCTGTATGAGAAATTGTATGAATGTAGAAGAAACGAAAGAAGTATGTATGTAAGGATAGATCTATATGGCGCTCCGTTCTCTCTGCCTATCCCAACTTTGCACGGCGTGAGGATATAATACAGTATTGTGTAGTGTAACTGTAAAACTGTAACATCACGGCATATCCTGCAAACGGGGTAACCAGTTTCATATTTATTACCTATATTATCCTGCTGAAATAAAAATAAGATTTTCAGGATGGGTGGCACATTTCAGCGAAGAATTGAAAATGCAAAACGTCTTCTGCATGATCTTTTAAATGTACCCACCTTTTACAAAACACTCGAGAATTTACGAAAGAGAGTGAACCACCTATTCTTTGCCGGTCGCTCCACGAAATAATAAGATATCTCGACCACCGCTTATTACTTGAGATCTTGAAACATTCAATATAATTTTGAAATTAATAATAGATGCCTCCCTTTTTCACCAGACTTGCGCAATTTATACACTGAAGACTGGATACAACATTATCTTTTATGGCTGCACTACTGTCGTAAAATGATATTGTAAATTTGTCAGCGAGTCGCATCGCTGTAAAATCTTCAGCATATGGATGTTATCTATACTAATATTATAAAGAGGAAAGATTTGATTGTTTGCATTGAATAGGCTCCGAAACTACTGAACCGATTTGAAAATTTCTTTCACTGTTGGGAAGCTACACTATCCCCGGGTGACATAGACTGTATTAGGGCCAATATTCTGAATCTTAATGAACTAACTAAACTAATAGTTGATTAATATTAGTTATTATATAGTATTTAGCATTAGTTATGAACTATAAACAACTACAAACTCGAGAACCACCAAGTGTAAACGGTAAAATCTATGGGACAAACTAATATTAGTCAGTGATGCCGCAATACAAAATGTTTTTCACGTTCCGATTTACACTTCTGGCAACAATTTAATAGTTGTCGCGCGTGAAAATTGTTAAATGTCAGATTTGCCGATATATTTTGGCGTTCGTATTTGCGTCGGTGGTGGTATAATTTTACAATTTATACATGATAAGAGTTGCGAGGGCCCCAAAAATATATTTTTTTACTTTTAATTGAAAAAACAACTTAACAATTCCAAAATATAGCAATATTCTGCGGCAAATTGACAGCAACTAATAATATTCACACATTAAAAGTCGCGAATAAAATTCTGCCAAATCCAACTTATTTTAGTCGTCGGCTGTCAACTAAAATTTCATTCTGAATACGAAATCCATAGATTCTCGAAATTTATAGTTGCACTAAGGTGTCAAAATGAACTAATTAACTAAATTAGTACGGAAAACTGTGAATACGAATTAGAACTAATTATCATGACTCAACTATCTCCTCACACTTAGTTGACTTAGTTAGTGCAACTAAACTATTTTATGATTCAGAATTGGCCATAATATATTTTCAAAAAAAATAGGGTTCCTTACAAAAACTCCAACAATGTAACCCAAGGTGTAAAAAAATACATAAATATTCTTTACATCGTGTGTGCTGCGAAAACTATTGATGATAAAATAAAATAATGTACCACAACTTGGCAGAACATATCATTATTTACAAAAAGTGTCGCGACAGCATTTATATCTAACTAAGATCTGCTCGAAATGTTCTGCCAAAAAATGGGCCGTTGAACCTAATGGTAGGTATGTGCTGTGCTTCTGGAAAAGTAAGTCTCCCCAATAAAAAATCTTTTGACAAATAATTATTCACTATTTGGACATTTTTTAACCTATATACGAAAGTACAACAGCCTCTTTCAAATGACATTATTTGAAAGTGGCTGAGATATACCTACCCGTGCGAAGTTGGAGCGGACCGCTAGTATTATAATAATATTGTATATACTTAGTGTTATACGTATTAACATTTATGAGACATACCACCCGTTGTGAATAGATTATTTTTTTATATGATGAGGTAGGATTTTCGGTGTGTTAGAAGTTTTACATGTGCGCAATATTGGGTTGGCGTACTATGGGTAAGTGTCAAAATTAATCGGGTGAAATAAATAAATAACTAAATCTTTTTTTAGCAGACACGTACAGTATACTATTACAACATCTCCCACAAGTGGGGTAGCCAGTAAAATAACTGCACTAATAAGTAATAATAATAATATGACTATTTATATAGTGCCGTACTGTGATAATATCACTTACATTATTTAGGATCAACATCCACGTCCATTTTGTAATAACATAATATCAATTAAAAATGTGTCAGAAGATGTCAAAATCATAATAATAAATAAATAAAATAATTTCATTTTGTTCAGCAGACATTCAGTCTTCAAGAATTTAAAAAATAATATATTGTGTCATGTGTGTGTGTGTCACCTTGTGACCAAATAAATGTCTTCAGGGGCCCTATTCTCCAATCTCGATTGATAAATGTCACCTGTGAGATATGTCGATTAAAAAACTAGCACGAAAAGTCGAATGGCAGTGTACGACCCTATTCTTGACGCCATTCGAGATTTAAACGGTCGACATTCGAGAAGCTACCGGCAACGTCGCACTTTTTGTATGTTTTTGTATGTGGTCATCGAAAAATGACATTTATTTATACCTTTTTTCAAGAGATGGCGCTTTCGTGTGGAGAGGCACGTGACGCGTAAGATGGCGCATTTATATGAGGAGTCACAATCAATATCGAACTTTTCGTTATATTTTTATTTAAACTAAAATACTTTATAAATCCGGCATCACTTCATTTTATTTTTATACCGTATGCGAAATATAAACAACCATTGAGTGTCTCACAGCGGCCATTTTTATCCATTTTTGACATGTCGATTGGTGTGACATTCATCTCGAGTGGTAAAACAACATTCGAAATATTCTCGCATGATATCGTGCGACACTTGTCGTCCACGACTTTCAAGAATAGGGTTTTTAAGAAATCGATCGAAAGTAATAAAATCTCGCTTGCGACATCCGTCAATCGAGATTGGAGAATAGGCCCCCAGGTCATGAAACTGTCGTAGTCAGCGACCTGCCAGAGACCTATAAACATGGAAGTTGCTTTTTCAGTGTCAATAAAATTTAGGACATTAAGGAATTGAAGATGTCTCTTTTTTATTTACCGGAGACTCGAAAATTTACATAGCAAATGTGAATCAAATTCATTACCAGGGACTCAACGGTACGATTATTTTTAAGATGTTGTAATAACCATATTTAGCGCATTATCACGTTTCGTCGTGTTTTTGTCCCCATCTTCAGACATTCCACACAAGCGTACGGAATTCATGATAATTTATAAATAGGTATGTTTATGTATACCTAATAGGGATGTGCTGTGCTATGGCATGCTGCGTTGCGCTAAGCTGTGTTGCGCGTGTAGCACGCTAAGCGTGTTGTCGTGGTTACTATTTCTGGTGCTACGAAACTTATTCCGTGGAAAAGCATTCTCAAACTTAGAAAACAAGAATATTTTTTCAAATATTTTATTCAAATGAAAAATGTCTAAGCGTAATTTAATATTATGTAAAAGGGGTGTGAGGAAGCGCGGGCGACCGAGAACTACATGGCTTGACCATGTAGATCAGGGATGCACAGACTTATAGGGAACGAGGGCCACTCGGAAGATTATGAAGCAAGGGCGGGCCGCATATTTCTACTCCCACCCCCCCGTCACCGAATTTCCAAAATGGTTTGAAGTATATTTAAAGAGTATTTACTCGAGTCATTAAGTATTGTTATATTTAACACAAACTATGACAGGAACACTGTTTTTAACCGAATTAATGAAACATAACAACACATCCTTCAACGATATAGACATGTGTAAATGAAAAATTATTAGATGCATATAATAATCGCAGACGGGCCGCAGACAAACCGACGGCGGGCCGCGGTTTGTGCATCGCTGATGTATGTAGATCAATCAAGGACGGCCGTGTTTTGAGTAAGAGAAATCGACGTGCGTGCATGAGACATTGTATGAATGTAGAAGAAGCGAAAGAAGTATGTAAGGACAGATCAATATGGCGTTCCGTTCTCTCTGCCTACCCCACTTGGGATACGACGTGAGGGAATAGATAGATAGATAGAGTTGTAAAATGTCTTAATTTTTGCGAACACCGTGGAGCACCCAGTAAAGAATTAGTCTCCCACTCTTTTCAATAAGTGTTCCAGTGTCCTGAGAAAGGCAGGTGTTCCAAATAAAAACGATAAATTAGCATTTATATTTTCCAATGACTTTTTAATTTTATACTATAAAAAAGAAAAGGTTTAAGAAACTGTGATATAACTTATCGTGATTTTTGAAAAAAGAACCATTCGTGTGAGAGCATTAATCACCAATATTTCATGGCTGCATTCGAGTAGCGCTTCAGATGAACATTAATTAAAATTAATACTCTGCAAGTAGGTGTGGTGTGTAGTACCGCAACCACTCATCTCCTGCGTGTCAAAGACATAATGGGAGGCATATTATAATATGCCGCTTTAGAGTAAAAATATAATTTGAAACGTTCTGAAAAATAAACAAAAAACACACGATTATCGGCTGTGAGAATGCAACACTAAGTATACACAATGATGAATAACTGGCTGTAAGAATGAATTGCCCTGTATCGCATTTTTATGTATATTTTTTTTGTTTTGCAGTTTACAATATGCTTGTCGTGAGGCACGAGTCCGCAGCAAGTGGATTCAAATCTGGGATCACCTGACTGGAAGGCCATGACATAACCAATGAGACAAATAAACAATTAAATGTAAAATTTCAGCAAAATATTCAACAGAAGCAGTAATGCAGCAGATTGTGCAAACTCTATTCAAAAGGAAGCAGGATGGTGTCCCGATGTTTGCGAATCAGTTTAGGCAAGTTAAATGCATTTTGCATATAGTACGTTCATCAATTCCTACATCAAACTTATCTATATAATGTGAAGATGTGAAAAAAAATTGTCCAATGCGAAAGCTGATTGCATTTTTTTTTAATATAGGTGTAAATTTTATTTTCTAACTGGGAATAAAACCCGCAGATTGATACGTGGAAAACCATTCCTATTACCACTACCCCACCAACTTCGATTATGTGTCTTCCTGACATTAATAATAGTTCTTATTTATTCATGTTATATCAATATTGACATAACAACCATACAAATGAGTGCGTAAATAACATTGACATATAAATTCTATGGACGCCCTATCACGAAATTTAATCGTAAACAAAACACTCCAAAACAAAGTAACATCAATTTTTTAAATAAACAACATTTTCGTCATTTTTGGTTTCAATAATAATATTTTGCGGTGATAAAGGTACTTCAGTTTGGTGTCTTCAGTCAAGACAGGTAAGTTTTCTACCCTTCCTGCTCCCTCCCCTCCCTCATTGCCGTGGGATTGCACGATTAGATACATGTTAATTTTTTTTTCTCATTTCTATGTTTCCTTCAATATTTCTTTATACATGCATTTCTATTTATTCGTTGTTTTAGTATTTATTTATTGTACTAATTTCTTTCTTTTCTATGGTTGGCTGGATGACGTTATTCTGGAACAAGTCCGCCATTTCACGAAACATTATAGGTTATAATTTCATTGAATATTAGTGAATTATATCGTCTGACATTTCATGACCTCTCCAAAACATAAGACAATTAGGACCGTCCCCTTACCATAGCAACATATACGTTTAGTCTAGTGTTGTTGTGTCCACTTTTATTATTATTATGTCTATGCATAATACATATCTACTTACATATCCATAGATTAAAAAATACATGCATAATAAAAACATAAGTATACTTATTTGATATATAGAGGGGAAAGAAACATTTGGTCAATGAGACGTTTTTTTTAATATCAGGTGTGTCACAAAACATTGTATTATCGTAATTGCAACATGAGTGTTCATGAATATGATTGAAGGAGACCCATCTTCCATCCGGACACCGTAGAAGTCTGGACACTTTAATTTATCCGAAATTTTACACTTAACAAAACTTGTCCACACCGAAGGTGCCATAGTGGACAGTTTGAAGGGTTCACCGGTTTAAATACCTAGAAGTTTCTGGACACCTCAACTTAGCTTTTGCTCCAAAATATATGTTAATTTATAAATGCTATACCTACTTTCTTCTTATAGTAACCTAGGTTAAGAATCTTCATAATTTTTGTCATGTTTTTTGTTTTTGATTTTTAATATAAAGTGTATATTATTACTGTTTGCTAGCAGCGTGTTCGTCATGCGCTTTGGTAATTTGCGGGACCTTGATTGGTTTATTTACTGAAGAAATTTGAATGTAGACATTTGTTGAGTTGAACTATTTGTGTCCCTTAAGACAATAAATAAATGAATAAATAAATAAAAAAGAAAAATTACCAATTTCAATATTTTTTTTTTTTTTAAATTTCTTTATTATATCTATAATTATTATTACCGTGTTTGCTTCTCTCTGCTAGAGTGGCATACTGGCATCGAAGGAGTGTAGTCGAAAAATTCCACACGCAGGGCTATTTTGGCCGACCAGCCCGTGGCTATGTAGTGTATAAGACTTGTTTGGAGTTTTGGACTATGGAATAAGGAAGATAATCTCCCGACTAGCGTAGGACTGGGAAGTCTTAGAAACAGTTATCGCAAATGATGGTGAAAGGTGATAGATATGACATAACAACAAAAAGAAGAAAATGATTAATTGTGTTTATTGTCGACCCCTGCATTTGAAGATGAAGTTATTCAGGACGTACACAGTATAGAGTTTGTATACGAAACGCTAGTCACGTATTTGTTCAACTAAGTAAATATATTTTTCTTTTACTTCTTCTCATCCGAACAAAAAGCCATGAAAGTGAGTAATTCTAAAAGTCACGAAATTACAATACACAATATCTATGGTTTAAACTTTTAAAGCACAAATGATACATGTCCACTATTTAGGTAAAATGAGTTAATAATATATACAAGATCAGTTGCAACGTCATTTATATCCTGATTACATAATAACCAAATAATACTTTATTTATTTACAGATTTACATGGCAGAGCCTTTTACATGTTAAATTAAATAAAATAAAAACTACAATAACAATTTGACAGACGATGACAAAAATACAGCTTGTAGCAGCAGCATGCACATAAATTGATTATAAATTGTATAAAATAATATTCCTGAATAAAACTTAATTTGTAGGTACAAAAAAAATCCCGTGGAGCACCCGGTAAAGAATTGGTCTCCCACTCTTCTACGTAAGTTTTCGAGTGTCCTGTAAAAGGCAGGTGTTCGAAAAAATTAAGACATTTTACTTCTTAAATTCAGCGATGAGGCTTGCCACCCATCCTGAATGTCTTGATTTTATATTGGCACGAAGAGGACAGTTTGCATGTTTCTTACAAGCAGCTGATCTGCTGGCTACCCCACTTGTGGGATATGCCGTGATGGTATAGTAGTATAGTAGTAAAAAAAATTAATTTGAAATGAATAGTCAAACGATACTAAAAATTATAAAATTAAAAAATTCAATTGAATTTGAAATGTATAGTCAAACAATAATAATAATAATTATTATACAGTTATAACAATATGAAAATATTAAATAAAAACCAAACGCCAAACGTTCTTAAATTATTATTTTTTTGTGCACAGATATGCTTAACATATTATCACATAAGATATTTGAGAATGCATTTATATTGACTTTCTTAATTCTTAAAAAGCACATGTCCATCAAGGACATCTTCTGAATCAATTTAAAATTAGTTAGTGATAAGCTCGGTTGGAAAAATCATAAAAATAGGTGTGTGGGTACCATATTATTTATATTCCGTGGAACACCCGGTAAAGAATAATTGGTCTCCCACTTTTCTCTGTAAGTTTTCGAGTGTCCTGTAAAAGGCAGGTGTTTGAAAAAATCAAGACATTTTACATTATATGTAAATTCAGCGATGATGTTTGCCACCCATCCTGAATGTCTTGATTTTATATTGGTACGGAGAAAACAGCTTGCATATTTATTATATGCAGCTGGTCTACTGGCTACCCCACTAGTGGGATAATATGCTGTGATGGTATAGTAGTAGTAGTTAATTGAGAATCTCAAACTTTGTAAATCTGTTTTCTCGAAACTGTCAAATGTGGACTTGTGTCTTTTGTGCTTTAAACCATCGATATTATATTATAATATTGTGTATATATAAAATGATACGACATGACAAACTC
The DNA here is from genome assembly GCA_947579605.1 of Athripsodes cinereus. Classification (NCBI taxonomy): domain Eukaryota; kingdom Metazoa; phylum Arthropoda; class Insecta; order Trichoptera; family Leptoceridae; genus Athripsodes; species Athripsodes cinereus. The sequence continues at coordinate 4,160,908 of OX388321.1, forward strand.
AGACTTTAAATGACTTAAAAAATGACAATGGATATGAAAAGACAACTGCGATAAACGAAATGTATTTTTAAAAAAGGAACTATTTAAATAGACGACAGAAAAAACAAATGCTAGACTAACGATGAACTGCTGACTCCAATAATAGTATTAATTTTGCGACAGATAAATTAAGTTGGCAACCTATGTTAAGAATCTAATAATCGTATTATTTTCGTGACAGATAAATTAAGTTGGCGACTTATATTAAGAAACAAAAAAAATTTAACCGAGCTGTGGTAAATTGGCTGCAGTTATACTATGTGAGCGACTGAAAATACTACTCAGCGACTAAATATCTATATCGAATGATTGACATTGAAAATACCGAGAGAAATAAGTAGGTACTTAAATATGATTTTTATTTTTAATGCTTATTTTTTACTTGGGTATATATACCTGCATGTGCGTTTTCACATAATGCCCAAGAAAAAGCAGCACTTAAGAGATTTAATTTCTCTCAATAACTTTTTCCGACGATATCTCAGCGTTAGTTTGTTATTTCATCGGTAGATGCAGCTCGACGAGACGAATAATTTGGTATCAATATCTATTTTTTTTAATAGACACATGGGAGATTTCATGGTTCCACGCACGATATGCGCATTCTTTTCATACGTCTATCACCATTCATTCTCTCAACATTCCCATGTTAGATAAATAAAAAAAAACGTAAAAAAATGTATTTCGATTCTTTATCGCATGACATGTTGGGTATTATCATAATCGTAACCATAGACATACATAACCGTAGATCAGCTGTAAAGCAAAATAAGTGAAACAGTGTAGACGAAAATAGTGTAGTGAATACAAATAGTGTAGACGAAAACGTTCGAGACAATAAAAAAATATAGTGAAAAAGAAAGTTTTTTTTTTGTAATTAATAAAATTAAAAATTAATAATGAATTTTAACAGTGTAAACACCAATACATACATTACAATTATTTATAAGTGAAACACTTAGTGGACGGAGTACCCTGAACATAGTCGCACATTGCGAGTAATGGATTCGGAGTGTTGCAGATGTGTACATAATATATTTGCCCAAGGTTTGTTTTTTCATGTCTTCCATTTTTTCTCATTCTTGCATATTATATGGTGTAATTAATATTAATCATAATAGGTTATATTTTTTTAAATAATAATAATGTCTGAATTTATTCATAAATATTCGATAACTATTATCTATTTTTTAGTGTACAGTGATTACTAATTATTCAATATAAATAATCTACAGAGGACAAGTTTATCGTAAAAACCAGATTTCTTCCCATTTAACTCAATTTTTTATCCATGATTTATATTACATCTACTGGGCATATTCTCATTTGTGCTATGTTCATGTCATATTTGCCGTCTACTAAGTGTTTCACCAATCTTTTTTCATAATAATATGTTACTTTGAAACTATATTTTATCTCTTTCTTATTCACACATTTTAAACGAGTATAGAAGACAGCAGGAACAGGATGTCTAAGATGTGAACATTTCGTGAATGATCTATATTTACATACGTCTATGATCATAGTACTATTTTATCACAAAGAAATATAAAGAGCTTCTATCATTCTGATCACACATTAACAGAGAGACATTTTTATCACTAGCACTAGACAATGAAATAATATACAATTAATACTAATACCCACGTAAATGTATGTCATTCTTTGCACTGTTATTATTATTTGTTTATCCACATAACATCATAAGCTGTTTAGTGGAAGAAAAGCCTAACTCAAAATATCAACAATTTTTAGTTCTATTGTCTTTTGAACATCTCATACATCATATTTTCAAGTACATATAACAAAAACCTGAACCAAATTTGATACTTTTATGAGAGTGACCAAAATAATGAGATAATATATATTTTGCACTGAAAATTATTTTGTCAAAGTCAAAGAAATTTATCAAGTTGCGTGATTATTCTAATTAGTGAAAATAAATTTTTTTTTTTTTTATTTTATTGTTGAATTTCAGTAGGCACCTAAATATCGACACAGTGAATGTAATTATTCTAATTAGTTTCATGCAGATATTACTCTCCAGTTCCATAAAACTATACTATAACCTCACGCCGTGTTCCAGGTGGGGTAAACAGAGAGAACGGAACGCCATATAGATCTATCAACGACTCGAGAACATAAACCAACGACTCGAAATTCTAATATTCCAAAATATGTCACATTAGTTTTTTTTTTTTAATATTTTAGTTTTTTAATTTGTAGAATTGAAATAATATTATTTTCTACGTGTAATAAGACGAAAAACTAAATTTTCGAAAATTTCTAGCTGTTGGCCTATGGAAGTCAAATAATATTTTTTATATTTACTCTAGGTCAAACTTTGGTATTAATCGACAAAAATAATTTTGGGTGTGTGTAAAATATTATTTTAAATTTCTTTTTTTTTTTGTTACGTTATGAATTGATGGTATTTTATATTACTAAATTTGTTTTAACTAGGTATATCTCAATGTGTCGTGGTTAGATGGAAGAAATCACTTGATAGTGATAGTCTATTGCCACTGCATATCGTCCTAGTATATTAAATTTTTGCATTGTTTTGATATATAATGATGATGTGCAAAAAGAATAAATAAATGAAAAAATAAAAATAATGAAACAAAAATGAAAATTCTTTTTTTTTACCTTTAAATACTTACACCTTTTTATCTCAGAATAAATTTGAGAGGGTACGGCTACTCTTGCACTAAACATCTCATATAATCTACTTTTATTCTTATCAAATATAATAATTTGGGTTGATTGTAGTATTATGTCAGTGACAATGGATTTTTTTTTATCTTATCTATTAAATATTATGTACTACCTACATACCTACATACAATTAAAATAATTTGGAAGTTTGTATATTTAAAGTAATAATTATATGAGTTAAAGTGATTGTATCGCTGATGGTTGGTTTTTTAATGTTTTCTTTGTGTGTTCTCATTTGTATGAAAAAAAAGGGGGGGAGCATTTACCCCCCCCCCTTATGTTTGTAATGGCGTATTCATTTCATGGGTGAATGTTAATATTTTTTTTCTTTTATATTTTTTTGCCTCAGCTGGTGTATAGAGTGCACTTTACTTTTGTATATTTATAATTTGGAACATAGTGTTAAATAAAATAATTTATCAAACTTCACTGGCTTGTGAAAAATATAATAAATATTTAAATTGTACTATATAATATTATGTAAAAACTGTTTGTTTGTATTAATAAAATAAAATAAAAAATTGTATAGTTGTATCTCATAGACGACCGGTGTGGCGCGGAGGCTAACGCACTTGCCTTTGAGTCACGAGGTCCCGGGTTCGATTCCCGGGCAGGGCAAAATGAAGAATGACCTTTTTCAGATTGTCCTGGGTCTGGGTGTTACATGTATATGTGTTTAGTGCATTGTATATGTGAATCGTCGTGTTAGTACCAGAGATGTGACGTATTTCAAATAAAAGTATTTAAAATACAAATACAAAATACAAAATACGTATTTGTATTTTGTATTTCAAATACCTTTTTGTAAAAAGTATTTTGTATTTTATTTGAAATACTTTTTTTGAGTATTTTGTATTTTACACAAAATACTTTTACAAAATACCTTTTTATTGTTTGAAACAAAATTCTGCCATTAATTGATATGCGCGTATGCAAGCTTTTTTTGCCAATTTGTTGAATTACAAATACAACGTTTCCATTAGAGTACTCCATGTTTGAGATATACACACATAATAATGATGATTGAACAAATTATGACGCCGTTTAACGATCCATGGCCATTTCAAGGGCGCTGTGATTTCTCCTGAATGGTAGCATTTTCAATTTTGTCTGAAGGCAATCTATTCCAGGCAGATGACGCTGCGACTTTGTTTCTTCTTTCTGCAAATTTAGAGGTATTTGCCCTTTTGAGTTCAACGAGTTTAAGAAGCTGAGCACAGCCTTCGCCACACATTTTCGTCAGCGGAACAGCTCAGTGGGTAGTGTGCTGCCTTGTGGACAGTGAGACACAGTTTAAACACCAGTATCTCTAGGACTCTCAGTTAGTGTAGACTTCTTAGTAGTGAAGTTATGTGGCAGCTCTTATTCTCTCTGTAAATGATCCGGAGGAAACACTAAAAACCATCTGAAGACGATAAGGAAGAGTCTGGAGCAGTCCTGTATACTGTATGTATGATGTTACAGTAGTCCATACGATTTCAGATTTGGATTATCCATTCTGATTTATTTTGCAGCCCAAGTCAGGAATTCTCTTACCTGCTTGATGATACTCAATCCATTTATGACAATTTTCGGCTTATCTCTTCTAACAACCGTACATTTTGTCATGACTTAATTTTTTTTTTTCTATTTTGACAGTTCTTCCTAAGGCTCATCCTCATTGTCTGCAAGCAATGATATATCGAATCATGTCAACCCTTTCTCCATTTATGTATACTCTTGTCCAGTTTTTCATTCATCAATGGCATTCATCAATTGTCTGCAAGCAATGCTATATCGAATCATGTCAACCCTTTCTCCATTTATGTATACTCTTGACCAGTTTTTCATTCATCAATTGTCTGCAAGCAATGCTATATCGAATCATTTCAACCCTTTCTCCATTTATGTATACTCTTGTCCAGTTTTTCATTCATCAATGGCATTTATCAATTGTCTGCAAGCAATGCTATATCGAATCATGTCAACCCTTTCTCCATTTATGTATACTTTTGTCCAGTTTTTAATTTCTCTTTCATTCATCAATGGTTTAAATATTAAATACTTTTGTCTTACACCTTGTTCGACTATTTGTAAAAAGTATTTTAAAAAGGTATTTTAAAAAAGTATTTTGAAAATACGTATTTTGTATTTTGTATTTAAATACCATTTTGAAAAAGTATTTAGTATTTTGTATTTGAAATACAAAAATTCAAAAGTATTTGTATTTTGTATTTAAATACTTTTTTGAAAGTATTTTGCACATCTCTGGTTAGTACCCATAATACAAGATTCATATCTTAGTTTGGGACTAGCTCGGTCTGTGTGAATTGTCTGTACATGTTATGTTATGTTATATTTGGGTCACGTGCTGCGTGGAGAGAAGAAGGTACCGTCTCCTCCGGTTTATATTGGAGGGCATGTAAGAGGGAAGACGGAGAGTTGGCAGAAGCAGATGTCCTGGCTGCGCAACATTAGAGAGTGGATCGGAATGAGGACAGAAGATGACATGTTCAGAGGAATCACAGGACAGGGAGGTTTTCGCCGGAGTGATCGCCAACTTCGGGAGGATCTGACATGGCACAGAAAGAAAAAGATAGTTGTAGGTATGAGATTTTTTTATTTTTTTCAAGTAGGCATTGTATCATGTGAAATCACTAATATATACAATTATAAATCTTTTTGCAGGACACTCGAAAACATGCAGAAAAGAGTGAAAGACTTATTCTTTACTCTTCTGGATCAAGAAATCTATCTATTAATCTTTAAAATGATTAATTAATGATTACCTCGGACTAAGCAGTGTAAGCACATTTGTAAAAATTAACCTAAAGAACATATTTTGTTTTAAATACAGTTATCTCTACAAATTATAATCTGTGACGAGATGTAAAATATCGATGAAAAGATTATACCTTTTAAAAATTGTACAGCGAATCGATATTCAAATTACACGAATGATTAATAATTATAATAATAATAATAATAAATCCCGTGGAGCACCCGGTAAAGAATTGGTCTCCCACTCTTCTGCGTAAGTTTTCGAGTGTCCTGTTAAAGGCAGGTGTTCGAAAAAATTGAGACATTTTACATCTTAAATTCAGCGATGAGGTTTGCAACCCATCCTGAATGTCGTGATTTTATGTTGGCACGGAGAGGACAGTTTGCATGTTTCTTACATGTAGCTGATCTGCTGGCTACCCCACTTGTGGGATGTGCCGTGATGGTATAAAAAAAAAAAAGCATTTAGCCTTATATAAACAAATAGACAGGTAGCTCAATGTTATCTTCTATATATATAAAAGAAAGTGGTGTTAGTTACACCATTTATAACTCAAGAATGGCTGTACCGATTTGCATGATCTCTGATTTGATTTCCAAATTAGAATCGTTATCCATAAAATTTAACATATGTGGATCTGAAATATAAATTTTGAAAAAAATGTGGGAAAAAAAATTATAAACTTAAAATGAATAGGTATTCACCTAAAAAAATAATTTAGTACCAATATAATTATATTATGTACAGCAGATAATTTATACACAAATGTGAGCTAAGTTTAATTGTTCAACATAAATGAATTTTATTTTTTTACACTATACGATGACACACTTGGACAATTACGGGAGTTTGTAAAGATATTAAAAATATTGACACTCATTGATTGTTTGGCGGTACGAAGTTTGCTGGGTCAGCCAGTTATTTATAATTTGAGTATTATATCGATGGTTTAAAGCACAAAAGACGCATGTCCACATTTGACAGCTTAGATAAAACAGGTTTACAAAGTTTGAGATTCTCGATTAATTAACTAACTTTTAATAAATTCAGAAGATATCCTTGATGGGCATGTGCTTTTAAAGAATCATGAAAGTCGATATAAATGCATTCTCAAATATCTTATGTGACATGTTAAATCTGTGCACAAAAAAATGTTAATTTAAGAACATGTGGCATTTGGTTTTTATTAAATTTTCCGATATTGATATTTTAGTTTATTTTTATTTTATAGAGACACTCACAGAAAACTGAAAACACAATACATAAATTACAAACATACAATAAAATTTGGCCAGTTAAGTATTATTGGTAATTATGTAATCAGGACATAGAAGACGTTGCAACCGATCTTGTATGTAGGTATAAGACACTCAGTATTGATGGCATTTCTCATCGCTGAATCGCACGTAGGTACTCGTGGTAGTAATAAATCTTGCATCTTTGGTGCTTGTGTTTAAAGCTAATTTTAAAATATTTAAGTGCTTACCGTTTTTATTCAATTAAATATTGATTCTGTGCAGATGTCGTCGTCAAGCGGCTGTCTCGAGTACCTGGTTAGCTGGCAGATATTATTACGAGTAAGTAAGTATACAAATAATAATAATAATAATGTTAAATGTACATCCTATGTAGATTACAGTAAACATTAACAAAACTTAAATACACAACTTGTCTACAAAGTATGCATGTTGAAAAGGTGCACACATTCTCAAACTGTGAATTATAAAATGTCTTTAGAGATTATCTTATGAAATATTTGAATCAAAAACCAAGTATTACATCTGTCACAGGCATTCATAGATTTATGATCTTATATAGTGAGTTACAATCCATTGCAAGATAATTGAAAAAAAAACACAATATGTAGTTAACTTCCAAATGACTTATAATTTCACGTACTAGTATTCGGAGACTCTCGTCTCCATCATCAGGCGATTAGTAAAAAGTGAAATAAGATACAGAGACAAACAGTATTTATAGGATTTGAACAAAAGAAAGTTGGGAGAAGCCCGTGTTGATAAGAAATTTTAAGAGAATAAGAAATTTTTATCAATGAATTATAATTACTTTCTTATCAACACGGGCTTCTCGGTTCTCCCAACTTTCTTTTGTTCAAATCCTATAAATACTGTTTGTCTCTGTATCTTATTTCACTTTTTACTAATCGCCTGATGATGGAGACGAGAGTCTCCGAATACTAGTACGCGAAATAATAAAAGTCATTTGGAAGTTAACTACATGTAAAGAAAACCACCTACCTACTCATAGGAGTGATTTCCTTTAGTTTATTTATTTGAATTTAGAATTTTTGTTTTGACAGTTGGTAAAGTAATTTTGTTTGTAATTTTGTGTTAGTTTTGAAAGACCTGAAGTAAAGACTTTAAATGTTGTTTTTTTGATATTATTTCAGGTAATTGTTTTATTATTGTTTATTTTATTTTTAGTAATATTTAGTTTCTTTAGTTTAAATAATGTTTTTAATAAACTTTTGATATTATTTCAGAAAAACACTGATTGCTTTATTTCAAGTATAAACATCCATTATAAAACAACATTTATTGATAATATTTAACACCATGGATAAACTAAATGAAACGTTGGAAAAACTGTTAACAAAATTAGTTGAAGATAAGCAAACAAAATATGAAAATCCAAATTTGGGAAAAATTGCAGAGAAATTCATGATTGAAAAATTTACAGGCAGAAATACAAATGCATGCCAGTGGATGAAAGATTTTAATTTAGAATGTAAACGATTTCAAATCGAGGATGATATAAAAAAAATTGAAATATTAAAAGCCTTTTTGGAATACTCCAGTCAAGATTGGTACAGCTGTATGTTGATTAAACATACAGTGGAATCGAGATGGGAAGACTGGGAAAAAAGTTTTTGCGTGACTTTTGAAAACAAAGGATGGTCACCTATTAGATACGCTCTCGCTTTTAATTATCAAACAGGCCCGTTAATTGAGTATGCTTTAAAAAAAGAAAAACTATTGTTGAGAGTGAGAAAATCAATTGATACTGGAACACTTGTAGACCTCATAGCATTTGGCCTACCAAATTATGTTGCTAATAAAATTGATAGAGAAGCTTTACAAGGAACGGAAGATCTATACAATGCATTAGGAAAATTAGAATATCTTGTTGGGAAGAATAAATATGTTAAAAAAAGTGTTTCATATCCTGACACTCAATTAAATAAAAATGAATACAAAAAACCATGCAAAATCTGTGCTAATGAGAAAAAAGGAAAACGTTACCATTCTGAAGAAAATTGCTGGTTTAAAAGTCAAAATTCTATTGTAACTGTAAATAACTCAGAATTGGAAATAGAATTGAATGAAAAGAATCCAAAAAACTAGATGTGCCACCATTAATAAAAGTAAAGTTAATAATAAATGATGCTTTAAATGTTTCTGGAATTTATGATTCGGGTTCAAATGTATCATTAATTAATGCTAAATTATTAAAAATACAACAAAAACCAGATACAAGAGATATACAAATGGTTAACTTGAAAACTATTAATGGTGAGAAGAAAACTAAAGGTATGGTAACACTTAAAATAAAGATTTTCAATATTGAAAAGATTATGGATATTTTCATAATAGATAATGAAAATTTTAATTATGATTTTCTAATTGGATTGGATTGCATCAAAAACTTCAGATTAATACAAAATGAAGAATTAAAGATAATGCAATGTAATGATAAAAAAGAAAATCACATATTAAGTTTAAATGAAAGAGAAACTTCAAATATTCAAAATGTCGATATTCCTGATGTACTAGGTGACAAGAATAAAGAAGATGTTTTTCTACCCACTGAGGTATTACAACGAGAAAACAAACAATCAAACCAATGTAAAATAAATTTCAATGAACATATTAACTCAGATGGTTTTGAAATGTTTGTAAACCATCTAGATTTATATGAAAAATCACAAATCGATAAGTTGATAGAAAAATACAAATCAGTCTTTGCAAAAGATAAATATGACATAGGTACTGTGCGAGATTATGAGGCTCATATTGATTTAATGGTGGATAAATACTGTTACAAACGTCCATATAGATGCACAGCTGAAGATAGAAAAGAAATAGAAGATCAAATATCACAACTATTAAAGAAGAATCTGATTGAGGAATCTTATAGCCCATTTGCTGCTCCAGTAACTCTGGCTTATAAAAAAGAAGATAACAAGAAAACAAGATTATGTATAGATTTCAGAGAATTGAATAAAATTGTCGTACCTCAATCACAACCATTTCCATTAATTGAGGATTTGATGGTGAAAACTGTAAACTGCAAATATTTTTCTACTTTTGATGTAAATTCAGCATTTTGGTCGATACCTTTGAAGATTGAAGATAGACACAAAACTGCATTTGTTACACAAGAAGGCCATTACCAATGGACGTGTCTTCCGTTTGGATTAAAGACTGCTCCAGCTATCTTCCAAAGAATATTGAGTAACATCATAAGGAAATACAAACTCTCTGATTTTGCAGTAAATTTTATAGACGATATTTTAATTTTTTCGAAAACTTTTCAAGAACATATACTACATCTAACAAGACTACTGGAGGCAATAATAACAGAAGGTTTTAGACTAAAATTTTCCAAATGTACTTTTGCAAATAATTATGCCAAATATTTAGGTCACATAATACAAAATAATTCAGTAAGACCTCTGAAAGATTATTTAACCTTATTAGTTTATTATTTATTATTTATTATTTTATTATTATTATTATTTTATTGTGTTTTTTTCAATTATCTTGAAATGGACTTCCAACAAGTACCTTCGGTCAACAACATTAATGTTTTACAATCCATTGGATTGGTCTACAACGAGTTTGGATTTTTTCCTCCATTCCTCCCTATTTTCAGCTAGTCTCTTTAATTCTACTATGTGCCACAGTTCATGTCCTTCTTCAGTTGGTGCATATAAGCGTCTCTTGGTGGGCCTTTACCATTTCTGCCTTCGGTCCTACCCTCCGAGATGGTGATAAGCAGTCATGGGTTCCTGATATTGTGACCAAACACAATTTACGACCTATCACAATTTAACACAATTATGACCTAGAGCGATAATATTAGATTGCATAAATCATACAATAAAATAGACTAACACACTGAAGGAGACCATCGCTCATCGCGATATCGCCCATCGCCCAACTCACGGGATATCAATTTAATTATTTTATTCATCCCTGTGACTTGATTTTAATAAAAAACAATAAAAATAAATAAATTAAAAGTATCGTTATTTTGAAGGATCGTAAAACGGCTCCAAAGAAACTATTCATCCAACATCATTATCATTACACGATGCCTTCTTCGATGATTACACAACATAACGAACAAAGGGCGCGTTTATCGGCAAAATGCCATATCTTTATTAATAAAACAAATAATTAAATCTTACTTCTTAAATTAATTAACTTGTAGTTAGATGGAATAAATCACTAAAGTAGTAGTGATAATCTCGCCACTGTATATCAACACATTTTTTTTATGTAAATTGTTTTGTAATGTAAATGATGATGTGCAAATAGAATAAAATAAATAAGTTTGATTTGGAGAGTGTTCGAGCGACTATGCACTATATTTATATTCAAATTAATTTTTAATATGTATTATTTTTCACGAACGACTATGCACTACCTATTCATATTAATTTTATTTATTTATTTATTTATTTTATTCTTCTTGCACATCATCATTCATATAACAAATAAAATAGGGCAATATACACAGGAAAAAATGTGATGATGTGCAGTGGCGAGATTATCACTATATAGTGATTTCTTCCATCTAACCACTAATTTTCATAATATTATTTTTCCCACTCACAGTTTGAGAATGTGTGTAATAGCGTTGTGGTGTGTACTGCATTATGTTCGTTAGTAAATACTAAATTTACATTTTCGTGTTAGTTTGTCTTTCAACAAAAAAATCACGTCTTCTAGATAGAAGAAGTAGATAAATTATTATTACACTGTACAAAGTATAGTCTATAGTAGGTAGGTACCTATACTTACAACAAACTTGGTGGTCTCTTAGATTTTACACAGTATAGTTAAGCATTGAAGCAACTACGAGATTATAACACTGAGTTTTAAAAATACATACATAGTACAGTGAAGCACAGTGGCTTAATGTGTAAGTTACCAAACTTCGTTTTGAAAAGATAAATAAGGAGATTATATATATAAATTGGTTGAAGAAGAACGAAAGTGGAATAGGATGCTGTGGATGTGCGTTCACTGAGAAGAATGGTTGGTAAAACGTTGTGTGATAGAGTGAGGAATGAGTATATCATCAGGAGAATGAGATAGTAGATAAATAGAGAGATAGAATGTGGATGCGAGAGGAGTTTTAAGGATAGAATGCGTGCAAATAAGTTACGGTGGTTTGGACATGTTGAGCGAATGCACGATGAAAGAATGACGAAGACGATGTATCTATCTGAAAGAAAGAGTGTATTAAGGAAGGGCGGACGTCCAAGAACTACGTGGCTTGAGCACGTGGATCAAATTCTTAGTTTCTAATGTAAGTATGTTTGTATTTTTAAGGTTGTTTTTATGTATGATCGTATTGAATATTTATTATGTAATTTTGCAGTTTTTCTGTCAACTTTATTGTTTATGCAATGAGCTCTCATGCCGTAAAATGTATCAATAAATAAACAAATTAATAAAATGTCTTAATTTTTTCTAGCACATGCCTTTTAAAATGACACTCGAAAACTTACGGAGAAGAGTGGGAGAAAAATTCTTTACCAGGTGCTACACGTATCATCAACTATACTTATATCAAAGTTAGTCCACCATTAAGGGTTGCACCCTCCCTCACCTATTAATGTGACAGAAATGTCAGTTCCTATCTCATCCATACTCTTCACGCAAATTCTTTTTAAGGAAGGGCTCAAGGTTCGCCTGAAGGACTCCCCTTGAAAATACTCTACTCTATACTCTATACCATCACGGCATATCCCACAAGTGGGGTAGCCAGCAGACCAGCTGCATGTAAGAAACATGGAAGCTGTCCTCTTCCCTTGTCCTGTCCCCTTGAAAATATCCTTACTAAAATTAAATACAACCGTTAATGTCCACCGACTCTTTATTTACAATATAGACTTAAAACTAGCTTACAGTGATGTATTTTCTACGTAGGAACTAGTTGTTTGCTTAGGCTAATACAAAGGATTAAGACTAGATATTATGGAAATCTTAAAACCAAATACATTTTTCACAGCCTTCAAATTTCTACAAATAAATGAATATTTCACTAGATATCCTAAAGAGATAGAGAGAGAGAGAGAGAAAAAAAAATACATACATACATACACGTAGATGCATTAAAATATTTATACGAGATTGTTGTACGTGTGGTTAATAGGTACAGTGTGTTCATGATAATATCACATCTCATTAGATCACGTTTATTATTAATATAATATATTCGTGATAATCTCGTTACGATGGACGTGTTGATTGATTCGTGCTAAACTAATGTACATTCATGTAGGTACCTACTTATTTATTTATTAATCCAATTACTTATCTACCAATTAACCAGGTTCATTATACACCAGCTGTCAATAATTGTGACTAAGTTATGAATGTCCCATAGAATCCCAATAAAGAATACGTCTCCCAATTTTTTCTGTAAGTTTTTTTTTGTTAAAGGCAGATAATTATGTCAATCCCGGCTCATGGTACAACTTTCATCTCAAAATCTTTTGCAGTTCAGGGTGCTCGTTGCTGGAATAATCTCCCTTCAAAATTTAGGCTGACTCAAAGTCTGACGGCTTTCAAGCGAGCCGTTAAGGAGAAAATGATTTCCACAAACACAGCCTCTGAAACCTGAAACCCATCACTCCTAACCCCCCCCCCCCTTTTTCCCCCTTTTTCTTTCCTTTTATGCATGTATGTTTGTATCTTTTTTTTTCTCAGTCTCTCCCTTTTTATATACCTATATGTGTGTATGTTTGTATATATTATGTTCACTTTGTGAATATTTTTTTTCTCTTTTTTTCCAAATTGCTTTAGATTGTTGATTTTATTTTTATCATTTGTTTTTTTTTTAAGTTAATACTTTTGGGTTAGTTGGAAGAAATCGCGCCGACCGATCGTGCGATAAACTCGTCCTCTGTATATTGATTGTATTTAATTTGAATGTAGGTATACCTTTTATGTAATAGTTTTTGATCAATGTACAGTAAAGAATGAATAAATAAATAAATAAATAAAATTATCTATAACTGATCATAGAAGGGAAGATTGAGGACCATAGAGGGGTTGGAAGAAAGCGGCTTTCCTGGCATCAAAACATTCGAGAGAGGACCGGGATAAGAGGTGTGGAGGAGCTGCTTCGTGCTGCCCAAAATAGAAGAGATTTCTCCCATGTGATCGTCAACGTCGGGGACTCGACAAGACACGTAAAAAAGAAGAAGAAGGAAGGCAGACAGATGTTCTTTGTTCTCAAAACATCTACAAGTAGACCCCTAGGCTCAACAAAAATATCCACCAACATGCTGGACGATATCAATAGAGCCAACAAATCCAGCCACTTTGAAAGAGCTTTAAGCGTCATGGGATCCGTCAGCTGAAGTCGACTCCTCGAGAACACTCGGAAAAATCAATATAAAATAAAAATTCAGGAACAAACGAAAGACATCGTTCTTCCAACAGAGATGGATGAGCCATTAAACGGCACCGAATAAATCATCCGTCATCATCATTACTAAACTTGCAGATTTCCGTGCCAATAAAAAAAATGAGACAGTCACATCCTATAAAAAAATACGGTAATTTATAAAATTTATGTGTAGCTGTAATATATGGGCATGTATGGGTGTATAAAACTAATAAAAAATATTACCTATTAAAAAAATGAGCTGTATTTTGCTTATCAAATGGCACTGTACTATATTTTTCGTTATGTATTATATATATACATTATTTTCTACATGAAATATAATTTTATATAAATTGTTTTCTGTTGAAAACAAGCGTAATGTGGGTAGAGAGGGGAGTATGGGGTTAATTGTAAAAAAAATAAAGAAAATATAAATATTTACTCCCTTGGCAACAGTCATTTACTGTAAAAGACATTTTTAACATATTTGACTTTACACAAAACACTGTTAACTATTCACTTTCTTTATCTTAAAATGTCAAGCTAACTTGACGAAAGTACTCGAGATTAGTGTAAACATCAAATATGTTAAAAATGTCTTTTCACAACGTGAACACACAAACCCTAAATCATTTAAATAAATAAATAAAAAAAAACTGATTATATCAAAGACATCTGACATGACTGTATTTAGACATCTGACAATTATTATAACTCAGTAGGTACAAATATAATAAAAAAAATCTCTAGTCTGATCACAATAACAAGTTGCAATAGTACCTATGATATAAACAGAGGGAGCATCTCTCCAGAACATTTACAATTTGTATTAGATTACATGATTTTCAACTAGAAACATAATATGGTACTACAAAAGCAAAGGGTAGGTAAGAGTAAAGATAAAATAATATCGGGTGTTTTTTTTAGACTTGTGGTTTTCAATCTGGCAATACTTTTTTTGGAGTTGGTCTTCTTGAGAGCTGTTACTTGATTTATGCTCAGTTTGGTTTGCCATTTCATAATAAATTGACTTACTCCTGAACAAGCGCCTCGCACGTTCGGTGAATGGGCCCAAAACGAGATGGCCATCGATCCCGATTTTCACAAGAAAATTTTGTTCAGCGATGAAACTCACTTATGGTTGAATGGGTGGGTTAGTAAACAAAATTGTCGCATTTGGAGTGCTGATAATCCACAAGCCATTGTTTGGACGCCGTCACATCCTCAAAAAGTCACTGTTTGGTGTGGTCTATGGGCAGAGGGAATCATTGGTCCATATTCCTTCAAAAATGAAGTCGGCCATAATGTTACAGACAATGGAGAACGCTTTAGAGCCATGATTAATGATATTTTCGTGCCTGAATTGGAAGATGTTGATGTGGACGACCTTTGGTTTCAACAAGACGGCGCTACATGACATACAGCCAACAAAACAATTAATTTATTGAAGGAAACTTTTGGTGAGCGCATTAGCTCACGTCGTGGATCTGTTGCGCCGCCTCCAAGATCGTGCGATTTTACACCGCTGGACTATTTTTTGTGAGGTTATGTGAAGTAACTTGTCTACGCAGATAAACCCGAGACGATTGACGCCTTGGAAGAGAATATTCAGCGTGTTATTGCTGACACACGGCTCCAATTGCTGCAAAAGTGATCGAAAATTGGGGCTCTCGACTGGACTTTATTCGAGCCAGCCACGGCGGACACTTGCCTGAAATCGTTTTTAAAACATAATGGCAAACTCTTATCTTTATAATAAAGCTAAATTATTGGCCACAACATTCAATTATATGCGTTTAATTTCTTCTTGAAAACCACAGGTCTAAAAAAAACACCCTTTAAATAAATCTTCATTGGCCACATAAAGAAGTGCTTTGGCAGATAAACGAAACTTTGATGTTTTCCAATAATAATAATAATAATAAAATATTATGAAATAACTGTAAATTGAAATGCTAAAAGGATAATGGACTGTAATACATATGTGTTTATTTAAAAACATATAGTTAGAAAAAATGTTTATTGGTAGATCGAGTTTGCAAGTGCTAGCAGTTACAACTAACCCCAACCTCCTCGCACTACATAACACACAACCACAGTATGTATAAAAATTTCGTTATCAGTATTTGAACTGAATCCAAAAATATTCTTTCATTCATAAATTTATTTATACACAGTACAATGCATGGTATTATTATACATATTATATAATATTTCTTTATTTATACACAATAATAATAATAATAATAATAATAAAATGTAGCATTCTCTATTCAAGCTTCCCGTATAAATGATCCTCACCCAACCCAACTACAACAGGATGTAGATTTTTTATTATCATTTAATCTTTAATAGATGAAATTATACCCGGCTTAGTTCGAGAAGTGAATATTGAATATTGATCAAAATAATATTACAGATAGCAAAAACAATAATTGATTTTGTCTACCCAGTTATTTATCTGTTGGATAAGTTATTTATTCTCTGTGTCGGTGTTTAATTAGTAGAATTCCATAATGAAATTAAGAAACAAGTGTTTTCTTCTTCTATATGTTATTTATTGAGAGAGATTCAATCTGATTGACAATGTCCTTATTTATTTATTTATTTATCGTGTCGAAACCCAGAGAAAAAACCCATCAAACTGATCTCCAGTACTGCGCAAAACGCACAGCAGGTGGAGATTCGTCAAAAATATCCTCCATAGTGCAAGTGACAGGGCACAATGGACATTCCAACAAGTGTGGCATAGTCTGTGCTGCACCACAGTCACATGCTCCGGATTCGTCCTGTAGGAAGCCCCATCGTTAGACGAAGGACGTCTCTCTCAATAAAGAACATAATTATAGTAGCGTTCCTATGACAACGACATCAGAACGCAGGGAATGTCGTGGGAAGAGGTGACGCGATTGGTACATAGATGCTCCGAATGGAGGAGGCTGGTTTCTGCCCTGTGCTCCCGAGAGGAGCATTGAGGGCGATGATGATGATTTATTGTTATTTATTTATCCTCCACTGAAATTTTTACTTTTAATTTCATAGGTAGATAATAAGTACATAACATATTTTGTGTTTCAGACATGAAGGATATTCATTGTTTTTTTGTTTTTTTTTTTGTTAAGATCTTTTAACGGGTTTCAGGTATAAATGATATCCCATATTTCAGCAATGTTAAGGATTGATGCAGCATATTATTAATATTATAACTATTGCTATTCATTTTACAACATATTTGAACTGCTCTACAAGTCTGTGGCTATAGAGGGCATGTCTACGTACGTATTTAGATATGCATACGAACTGATTCAAATATATTTGAGTTAATGTGGCTTATAACGTCAAAACGTGTGGGTTCTTTTTCCGTAATATACAACATTATACCGCTACGCACGATTTCAGGATAAAGGTTAAGAGTAAATAAGATTAAAAGATTTGTACAGTAAATATTTTAATATAAAAAAATCTTATATTTATCTAAATCCAAACGGTTTTATGAGTTTTCAGCGATGTGCTATTTAGAAATATATACCGGGCTATATTTTTGGATATAATAAATTTAAGTATTCAGATGAATTAAGTACTTTTAAACTGATTATAAAGAAGTCAATTAAGTAAGAAAGTGGTGTATAGGTACATGAGGTCTAATGATTATATTAAGTTTTTTTTTTATTTATTTTATATATGGTAAATTGTTTGATGTGTTGATTCGATGTTGATAAGTTTAGTCGAATTTGTTGAATATTAGTAAAATCCTATAATCTCACAAAGCATGAACTCTGCTCAATTTTGAGGATAAAATAGATATCAATATAAAGAATTGTATAATTGTGTTTATTGTATGTATAATATATTTAATGTGTTCACTATTCTCAATAAAAATATTTGAATTTGATATGTGTATGTACATAATATAATATAATATGTCGCCGCGCGATAGTTAGATTAGCCAGTTAACCAAATGCCTATGTGGTTTATTTAATGTTGGCATTCAGTTTGTGAAGAAGTGTCGGAAGGTCAAAGCTGAGATGGCTTGGAGGGAAAAAGATCTGTGAGATTGGTGACGACAGGTGATGGAGAGATGGAAGTGGATGCGACTTCTTGAAGAGCTTAATACCCACACTTGGTTGTACCGCCAATGATGACATTCCATTTAGCGAATATTTTCCTCTTACAGGGCATTCAAAAAATTACAGAAATAATTGGGAGACGAATTTTGTTTCAATACGATTGTTTTTTTCGATTTTTTTCTCTACGATTACTAAATAAGTAGGTTAACAAATACACACAGTAAGAACATAATATATCATATAAGTAGGTATTATGTATACCTATAATGTTATCTTTAGGTTGGTATATAAAATAATAGTGTATGTTTGGTTTGTTTCAATTACTCTGCTTAACGATATAAGTATCGTAATCTCGTGCTTCAAGTGCTTTTTTAGACAACAGCTAGCACTGGACATTCTCAAAGCATGATCCAACCTGTATATATATATATGTATATTTAAGAAATAAGATAAAAACATGTAAGTAAACAATTTTTTTTGACAATTCACACAGACCGAGCTAGTCCCAAACTAAGATACGAATCTTGTATTATGGGTACTAACACGACGATACACATATATACAATGCACTGAACACATATAGGGGAACTAGGGGCAAGACGGGAACGTTAAACTAAAATGTCAAAAAAACACGTTTCTTTATATAAATTCTTTAAAAAAAGTCTATTGACACAAACTTTGATCTTAAATCTAGCAAATAAATCACACAAACGTTAAAATAAACGTTAAGAAATAATAAATACTTCAATTTAAAAAAAAAGCTTAAATATCCCGTCTTGCCCCTACCCGTGGGGCAAGACGGGATATTTAAGAATATTAATCAATTAATAAATTAATTAAGTAATTAAAAAAAAAAGACCATCGTCTCTTCTATATAACAGAGACTACAGATCTTTACTGAATGAACTAGCGTATACAAGCATAATTTTAATAATAATATTTTATTATCATCAATTACCTATCTACTAATAAACTGAGAACTAATATAATTACCTACTTACCAGACAAATGTAATACAATAATAAATATTCAGTAAATAAATAAATAACGAAATGAAGATAAGATAACGGATATTATTGTTATTATTTTAGTTTACAGCCGTAATTGTCCGATTAAAAATAATATTTATAATGACACCAAAATTACGTCATCAAATTAATTGTTTATTTATTTTATTTTAACAATAAAATGTCTATATTTTCTACACCCGCCTTTAACAGGATACTAAAAAACTTGCAGAAAAGAGTGTAGCACAAATAAATTCCTCTTAAAATCATTTTAATAATGTGAATGGTAGTACTAAATTATAGAAATATATATAAAAATAATTATGATTTGTAGTTTACATTAAATGAGATTGCAAAACAAAGCACGAAACACAGTGGGCGAATTAATCGCTATATCGTGATATCTTCCAACTAACCAACCTTCATTCTGACATGATAAATGCATCATAATTTCTAAGCATTAATGTAAAATAATATAACAATAATACATAATTATGAAACTAGCATAATTTTCCCAGTAACAAAGAAATGCCCGATAACGAACACGCCTCCCAATGGGGTATGCCACCCTTCCTGAATGTTTTATCGAAACGGTGAGGACGACCTGAATTTTTATTGCAGGCAGTTGGTGGGATATGCCACGATGGGATAGATATAATATGAGAGGGGGGGGGAGGGAGAGAGAGAGAGAGAGAGACGTGTTACTATTTTCTGTAATTTTTCGATTATTTTTTTTTATACCAAGACATATATACAAATAAACTTGATAAAATATTATATCGATTAATTTAGTGATAGTTTAAATAAAAGAGACACTTCAAAGCCGCACGTCTGCCAAAATACACATAGTGTTCACTTCCATCACGTCATTAGAATATATCGTTGTTGATAACAGACAAAGGTCTCAATATTTATGAAGGAAAATCACTAATTATATATTAAATTAGTTACTTATAAATGTAAATAAGTTTAGGTATATTAATCTCATATACCTATGTGCTTGTATGTAAAATTGGAATTGGACAAATTGGAATTAAAATTGGATATTTCAATTCCAATTTGTCTCATATTTCAGATCTCACATTTGAGATCTGAAATATGAGATCCCAAAAAGAAAGTTGCTTCATTTAAGCCAGCCTAGAGCCAATTCGTAAGTATTGGGTCATCTTTCTCTCTTCTTCCGATTACATTTTGCACAATGTTACATTGTGTAAACATGGTTATTGAGATATCTGATTGGTTATGTCATCTGCACTCAAATCCGGTTAACCAATAAAAAAACTATTAAATATTCTAAAAAAATAATACATTCAGGATGGGTGGGAAACATCATCATTGTTGAATTTAAAATATAAAGTAACTTCATTATTTCGAACACTGTATTTTGAAGGACATTAAAAAACTTACGGAAAAGAGTCTGAGACCAATTCTTTGCTGGGTGCTCCACAAAAATACATACATACCATCACGCCGCTTCCCTCGCGGGGTAGGCAGAAAGGATCGAGCGCCACTTCCTTCTGTCCTTGCATACATCTTTTGCTTTCATCACTGTCATGCAATTCCTCATGCATGCTCTCCTGATCAATGTGCTCAACATGTGACCGTCCTGTAGGATTTGATTTAAATGATCTTGCCATTTAATCCTCGGACGTCCACGTCTCCGAGCACCATTCCTCTCAGCAAAATATATCTTAGTCATTCTGTCCTCATTCATTCTTTCCACGTGCCCAAACCATCTTAACTTATTTAAATTCATCCTTGTTATTACACCAACTTTCATTCCACATTCCTTTCGTATATCACTGTTACGCACACGATCTCTCAGACTTTTACCACACATCCTTCTCAACGATCTCATTTCAACTGCAATTATGCCACATTCATCCTTCTTTAACCATGTCCACGTCTCACTTGCATACATAAGTGTAAGCACTAAGATAGCAGAGTGCTATCTTATCTCCACAAAAATTAAACTAGTTATATACCTATACAATATAAAATAATTAAAATTAGGTATTGGTATAATTATACAACAATAATTCATAAAATTATAATTATACAAAATGATTCCCGCAAATTTCAATACGTATCCAATTGCCTAATTGAGGCCAATATAATAATTATAACGTTTATAATATTTTAATAATGTTATTATGGTCTACAATTCTAGATAAAATAATAAATGTATAAAATTTAATTATCGTAACATGCTTACAAGTTTTTAACCCAATTTTGCTCAAAATCTAGTCCACAACTAACTGCATCTCTTTAATAAGAATATTACTCAACTGACACCTCATCTTTACAACTAACAGGTTGTGTAAGCTCCCTTTAGTAGCAAACAGGAAAGGTGTTTCCATGCTTGCGAATCGGCCTGGGCTGGTTTCAGTGCAAATAAGGTGTCTGTTGAGAAATATTCTTAATATTTTCGCCCTTGCAGATGTAAAAAAAAGGTAAAATATTTATTTTAATTCTTAATTTAATAGAAATATTTTATTCTACACTGTAAATTGGTTCCAATATTAAAAAATAAAACGATATCATAAAAATATCAGTTTTACAATTCAATGATCGTATCGCTAGCGAGTTTATCGCTAAAATGCAATGTCTTCCAACTAACCCGGTTATTATGTAAATTATTTTATTTTATTCCTCACTGTATATTGGTTATAACATCAATGATTAGAAAGTAATATAAAATTATCAGAAGATAGCGATATCTTCCAACCAGAAGTCTCCATTCAAAAGCGATTTAGCACCAATTAAACTGTAGGTAATGTTGTTGTCATAAATACATACTGTGAAAAAGAATTGTGACTCTAATCTATATATAAACAGTGGATATTGTGAAAAGGACGTGAATCTACTGTATAAACAGTGGATATTATGTAAAAGGACTCTGAGCTCTGACTCTAATCTATAAACAGTGGATATTGTGAAAAAGGACTGTGACTCTACTGTATAAACAGTGGATATTGTGAAAAAGGACTGTGACTCTACTGTATAAACAGTGGATATTGTGACAAAGCACTGTGACTCTACTGTATAAACAGTGGATACTGCGAAAAAGGACTATGACTCTACTGTATAAGTGGTGTATAATGTGAAAAAGGACTATGACTCTATTGTATAAACAGTGGATATTGGTTTTATTTTTTCGTTTAATTTATTTTAAAGTTTAACGCTTAATTACATTAAATTAAGAAATGTGGTTTGTACATTAATATTTCTAAATTTTTGTTAAAGAAATCAGCACACAACGACGTCATCCAACTAACCAAATCCTTTCCCACATTCGACAGGAAACACCCAATAAATTAATTACTAAATAAATTGATAATGAAAAACTAATTTGCGAAATACCTTTTCTTTATAAATACCACAAAACATTATTGTGACTTGTGACTCAACCGGGATTCGAACCCAACACCTATGGTTAAAAGGAAACCACTTTTCTGTATATAAATATTATAATAGTGACATATATAATATATTTTTTTTAAATTTTAACTCTAATAATATTCTTATCATCAAATATATTATTTTACTCCGCTTATATGTATGTAGGTGAGTCTGTTCCGTGGGACACTTGGTAAAGAATTGATCTCCCACTCTCTTCCGTAATGGGGTGTTCACATTTGGCGAATATCGCCAGGCGAATTTCAAAATATAACGCCAGGCAAAAAAACAAAATTCGCCGTAGGTACGCCCATTGATCGTCACACCTGTTCACACAGTCCACCGATTTAGAAACGATCTGTCAGATGCGCTTTGATTTTGACACTGTTTTCAAAATGGCGTCGAGATGGAGATCGCGAAGTGCTTATGAATATATACAATATAGTTATAGTGTGATATAATGATAGACTTAAAATATTATTGATTGTATTCTGCTTGTAGTGTGTTCTTATATTTAATGTAATTTGTAACATAATGGCCTTCTGAAACCAGCAGATTCTACCTGCTGTTTGAGGGTTTCTTTTAAATAAATAAATAAAAAAAAAATCTTCTTCTTATTTTTAGTCGAAAATGTTATAGTAGATGTTATAAGGCGCCTTTTAATTAAGGAAACAAACGCCACAAACCAACAACAAAGATAACAGCTGTCACGAAGCGGGAAACATTATAAAATTTATAGGTTATAAAGTTTTTACCATAGATACGAATGCCGCGCACATCTGCGCATGCGCGAATCGTTCAATCGGCCGAAAAAGTTGGAAGGTGGTCAACTCGAGACGATATCGTTTCTACTGGTTTTTATCGTTTCAGACTAGCTGTCATTTTGTTCACACGGTTCAAATGGCTGGCGATATTTTGGTGCCTGGCGATATTCGCCAAAGTGAGAACACCACATAAGTGTTCGAGTGTGCTGTAAAAAGCAGGTGTTCGAAGAAAAAATGACATTCAGCGATGAGGTTTGCTACCAGTCCTGAATGTCTTAATCAAAAAGAAGCAACAGAATCAAAGGAGAATATCTACCCTGGCGACAAATCCTTGTATATAACAGTGTCAGCAAAACAATACAAATAAAAATACTAGAACGATATTCAGTGGCGAGATTATCACTACTATGTAATGTATGTAGCGATTTCTTCCATCTAAGCATTATTTGTGGAGTATGCCGTGTTGGTCTATAAAATATTATCGATTAAATAATTTCACATAGGACTGCGGGCATAAAAGCTGGAAAATATTTTATTATTTAAATGATTTTATATATGTACTTATATATTATTTATTTACTTTGATAACACATTTTTTATGCGGTTTTCCCTAATGTCTAAATGAAATTTAATACGTTCCTAACATTATTTTTTATTACTACTGTACTCCGTGCAGTACCCGGTAAAACATAGGTCCCTCGATACATAAAATCATACATTCTTAGATTCCCGTAGATTTGACGAAAATACCAAAACTACGTAGATTTGGGACAAAAGTTCGTAGATCTTCGTAAAAATACATAGACTTGGCAACATCGATTACGAAATTTTTTTTAAATAATATTGGCGATGTACCTACCCTTGTTTAGATGGTTTCGGCCTTTTATCACAATCATAGATTTTTTAATTCATTTTGCAATTATATATAATAATAATAATCTGGACAATTTATTGAGCGCCGTTTTGTGGTACAAACCACCGCAAGGGCGCATTTTCAGTTTTTTTTTTTAAATTTATTTATTGTTATTTATCAAATTTTAATATATTTTATGAATTTAATTTAACTATTAAAAATAATTAATGTATTTCTAACTGTCACAAATTTCAAATATGAAACAATTATGTGAGTTCTAATTGTAGGTATTATTACATATTATTGTCACAAATTTTATCCACTAGTTCATTTGTTTTTAAAATTGTAATTTTTAATTAGTTTGAAAGTAATTTAACACTTGAAAAACAATTGTCCTTATTAAACTATTGAAACTAAAAACACTGTATTAAAATTTTGTTATTTTGAATCATTATTAGACAATATTTTAATTTTTAAAAATGAGACGTCAGAGGTTTCAGGCAGCCACTACGGGCGCCATCCACCGACTTATAGATTAAATTAATTAATTCAACTAGATTCTTAAAAAACTTATTAAACAAATCGATAGAAAATTCCCCTCCCATGAATAATAGTAACGGACTTGACTTATCGAAACTATTATTTTTAACAGAAATTTACGTTCCAGTTATTTTAACTAAAGTTAAATGGGGTAGCCAGCGAATTAACAACGTCTGATAAACATGCAATTCGTCCTCTCCTTGCCAATAAAGGTTAAGTATTATTAAGGTTATGTAAAGGTTAAGGTATTCAGGATAAGGGAAATGCCTGAATTGAAGATGTAAAAGGTCCTAATTAGTGATGCCTTTAACAGGACACTTGAAAGTTTACTGAAAAGTGTGGGATGGTGGGACTCTTTACCGAGTACACCGCGGGAAAGAATGTGCAAATATTCAACATCTATAAGTGCACCAAGAGTTGAAGAAGGGAAGGACAACAAGAAAAAGGTTTAAAACCTACTACTATTACTACACCATCACGGCATATCCCACAAGTGGGATAGCCAGCAGAACAGCAGGTTAAAAAAGCAATGGAGTGAAAACTTCTATTTGTACCCGACGAGATTCAAAATTCTCCAGGGATCTAGAAATTGTCTGTTTGAATTTTGATACGTTCAATACACAATCTATATCTATAATTAGTTCGCTCGCATATAGGAGGTGTCATGATGGCTCTGTAGACATTAAATATATGAATTTCATATTAATATGCAATATCAAGACTTATTTCCTTTGCACGTGTGTTTCGCTCATTAGTATACATCATTATCAAGTGGTACATGCACTGCACAAGGGGTCGTTGGCCCAATTAAATATTACGACACTTCTAATTTCTGATGCGAGACGTCGAATCTATTAGACGAGTTTTAAATGTACCGTTTTATGTGCTATGCTGGATAATAATTCTAAAATATTATTCCATCACACAAATCGTACTACACCTTCACAACATAAGTGTTTTATATATTACTTCAGTTCAAATTAATGGTGCGTTTTTGTCATAGACATAGACCAGATATAAAGGAAAATAAGTTAAAACACTTAGTGGACGGGGTATCTGCCCTGAATATTTATTTATTTATTTACAAATATTTACGGCCAAAGCCTTTTACATGTTAAGCCTCTGTATACATACAAAACATGTATACAAAGGAACGATCACTTACAAAAAAGACACAAAACAATTAGATTAAAAAAAACGAGAGTACAGACAGTATAACATTGATCATGTTATAATTATAAAATAAGGTAAGTACGAAATTGTTAAAAAAAAATTAGTCAAGATATTACAAGTAATATGTGATGTTTTTTATATGTAAGATGAAAATATGGCCATAACATCCAACGGGATGAGCCGCCATAAAAAAAAAAAAAAAAAAAAAAAAAAAAAAAAAAAAAAAAAAAAAAAAAAAAAAAAAAAAAAAAAAAAAATATTACAAGTAGAAATCAAGTGGTATAAAAATGTCAAATATAGTTAAAAGTCAATTAGATAGAAATTAATTAAAATTAAATATATATATATACATTGAAGACTCCCTCCCATACCTGGATATCTCAGGAGTCGGGCGACTTCTATTTATCCGCTCTTTTAAGCAAAACTTTTGTCCTCACGGCTAATGGCCAATAGGGCCCGCCCTTCAGGCCATTTAATCCATAGTTTCTGTGTATCGCGTTGCGTCAGGCAGTGCAACAAACCGTGTTTGTTGCGTCAGGCAGTGCAACAAACCGTGCTGATCTCCTGGCTGTCCCACTTGTGGGATATGCCGTGATGAGTTAGTAGTAACAATATAATGCTAACAAAACTGATAGGCGACACACGTCTTTTTTTGTTAATTTGTTAATTGATTGCGGCTATGAAATGCAACTAGTTTTAAGAACTTCAATCTAGTCGTAAGATATTTTGTATTAATTTAGGCAAACAACTAGTACGTAGTAAATACGTAACTGTAAGTTAATTTTAAGTTTTTTTTTGTAAAACAATGGAGTCGGTGGACATTAACGGTTGTATTTAATTTTGGGAGTATTTTCTCGGGGATAGCCCTTCAGGCGAACCTTGAGCCCTTCCTTGAGAAGAATTTGCATGAAGAGTATGGATGACATGGGAATTGACATTCCTGCAACATCCATGGGTGAGGGAGGGTGCAACCCTTAATGTGTGTAAATTTGTTAATCACATTATAAGACTATCTTTTAATTGACAATGTCCTAAAACGACAACATAGGATAACCTAAGATAATAATAATATTTAAAAAAAAAAAATTGCACATAAAATCAACATTATTCAATAAACATTGCAGAATTTAAACCAGACAAATAAAGTTGTGCAATGGGCGAGTTTATCTCAGATCTCTTTTTCTAAATAATAAGATAGTTAAAATTATTTAAGACCACCTGCAATACCTGTATTTTACGGGACGATGATCTTTGTGGCAAAAATTTCGCTGTTGTCAATCATTGATGTACTTAATTAATTATTTTTATAAAATACGTAATTTAAAAACTCATTATTTAAAATCATCATTTTGTTTATACCTAACAGACGCCGATATTTACTAATAGTTAAAAGGAAAATGTAATCATTAATTTTTATATAGGTATATTAAAATAATTTTAATGTTTAAATATTTCACGCGCCATTAAGCGAATATTACGCACATAAAAACAATAACTACATTGAAAATTTATTTACAACGAATATGGTAAAAGCGATTATTTCATTATACCGAATTTTATACATTCTAAACATCTAAAACGCATAATTTTATGGAATATAAATATGAATGCTTTTCACTAAGTCTATTACGAATAAATTTACTTTACGTAGTGGTAAGTGAATTTTGACGTCAAGTTTACTCGTTCATGGAATATAACAATTGAGTGGCTCAGAGCCAATGGTGCCTATGCAACAGTCGAAAAAATTTGTAGTTGGGCATATATTTCTTGAGTTATCTGTATTATTTACTTATTTCAAAGATGCCTTATGTCGGCAGTGTTTTAATCATATTATATTGTAAGCATTAATGACAATACGCATCTCTGAAATAAGTATATAACAGTGATAAATCAAAAAATATATGCCCAATTACAATTTTTTGCGACTGTTGGATAGGCACCATTGCTCTGAGCCACTCAATTTATCTATGAATACTATTTCGACATCTGCTACAAGAGGGGCAACTTACAAAAATATGCATGAAACAAACATGCAAGTTGTATTTTCCGTGTCTTTAAAATAAAATATACAGTTTGGATGACATATCTCATTGCTGTATCTTTAACCTCATCTAGAATATCTGTTCTTTTGCAAGATATTTGAAAACTTTTACAGACAACACTATTTTGACATTTTGAGTGGGGTATTTTGACATCGTAGGTATTAGAAACCGAGAACTACATGTAATTTAATAAACATATAAGTCGTCATCTCTGTGGCAACGAAAATATTACAATCAAGAGAGTTGTCACACCTCATACGAAACAATTTTAATTAAATCTACAAGCTGTATTTTTGTCATCGTCTGTCAAATTGTTATTGTTGTTATTGTTTTTTTTTTTATTTAACAAGTAAAAGGCTTTGCCGTACATATAAAAATGTAAATAAATATTTTTTTTAAATTATCTCATTGTATCTAGTAACTTGGAAGTAAGTAAAAAATTAATAATATTTTTTAATAATAAATTGAAAATTATTATTAATTTATATCGATACAAAAATTATCGGATAGGTACGAGTTATTAAATTTTATTTCATTAAAAGGTCAAAATTCAAATATTTATTTTAATGTTTTTAAGATGATATTCAAAATTTTATAATAACATTTTAAATTTGAAAAATATTCCAGTAGGCACAGCGATAAACTCTCTGTCTCTGTACAGTGAAGTGTAATTGATATTGATTGATTTTATTTATTGCGCATAAATACAAAATATCAACATACATTTTTTCTTAACATGGTTACAATTAAGTTGCAGCAATTAATTTTTTTTTTTTTTACGCAGCACGCCTCGATACAGGGCAACCTAGTGAGGCTGCTGCAACTTAATTGTAGCTAATTGGTGATATATTGTTTCAACGTTTGTATATTGATATTGATTGAATAAAGAAATATTATTTATTTAAAAAAAAAAAAAATTAATTAGATACATACCTAGATACAAACATTCCACCATGATATATCTCGCAAGCGGGGTAGCCAGCAGACTAAGTGCACATAATAAACAAGCGCTTTACCTTTTTTTATTTATTTATTCATAACAACATTAATCCATTTACTGATACTACTATATTATACTATACCAGCGATGCACAAACCGCGGCCCGCCAACGAATTATACAATATAAAAAAAAATTGTCAATACCAGTAATAATCGGATATTCGGTAAAAGTACCGAATACTTAATAATTCGAGTAAATATTCTTTAATAAAACTGAGGAGTTTTTGAAATATTTCAAAGTCCTATACCATTTTGAAAATTCAAACACAGGTACTGCGAGAAAATATTCTTTAAGAAAACCGAGGTGTTTTTAAAATATTTCAAATTCATATACAGTAGTACTATACCATTTTGAAAATTCGGTGACGGGGGGGGGTAGAAATTTTAATGTTTGTGCATTTCTGGAAATTTGAATTTTTAGTGTTAATTTTCTTATAGCGGCCCGTCCTTAGCTCATAATCTTCCCGAGTGGCCCTTGTTCCCTAAAAGTCTGTGCATCCCTGTACTATACTATACCCTCACGCCATGTCCCAGGAGGGGTAGGCAGAGAGAACGGAACGCCATATAGATCTCTTCTTACATACTTCTTTCGCTTCCTCTACATTCATCCAGTTTCTAATACATGCACACCGATTTCTCTGAATCAACACCCGTCCGTCCTTAAGAATTTGGTTCTTGGACTTGAAGCCACGTGGTCCTTGGACTTCCACGCTTCTTCACACCCCTTCATTCAGATAAATACATCCTCTTCGTCATCCTTTCATCTTGCATTCGCTCAACATGTCCAAACCATCTCAACTTGTTTACACGCATTCTATCCACAACACTCCTCTCACATCCGCTCATTCTCCTGATATTCTCATTCTTCACTCTATGTCGCAACGTTTTACCAACCATTCTTCTCAGTAAACGCATCTCCACAGCATTTATTCCACTCTCGTCCTTTTTTAGTCACGTCCAAGTTTCGCTTGCATATATAAGTGTCGGTACCAGAATGGTATTGTACACATTAAATTAACAAATTTAGAACAGCACACATGAAAAGTAAAATAAGAGATACAAAGAAAGAAATGAGGATATTAGAAGCATGAACGAATGCAAGAAGAGTGTTATGGACAGAATGCGCGTGAATGAGCTACGGTGATTTGGACATGTTGAACGAATGAAAAAAATGAGATTAACTAAAAAAATTAACGTAATTTTAACGGATTAATTAACTTGTTAAAAATGTAGTGCTTCCATCTTTCATATTAATATTTTGTATTAAAAAATATTTTAATGTATATTTCACATTTAATTTTGTTAATATTATTATTCATAATATTGCTAATTCGCGTTTCCATACGAATTAATTATTTTTGTATTAAATATGATTTTTCTTTTATAAATCGTGTTTAAATCTAATAATATATAAATTAATGATGATTAATCGTGATATTTTATATCCTCTATACATACCTTTTAAGGGATGTGGCGTGATCGAATGAATTTTTATGGAAATATTTTTATAGGCAACAAAGTCATAAATAAAATATAGGTATATTATGTAAACCAGCGGTAAATAATAAAATAATAATTTCAATGTTCTATTAAAATGTTAAATATACTGTAATACGATTATCTGCCTTCTAAAAGGCACAAAAACTTTTAAAAAAAGGATGGAACAGCAAGCATCGATATAGTTGACATTGTATGCTCAACAGATGTCGAAAATAGTGGTTTGAAACCGGAATTGGTAGGATTGGTAAACGTATCGTGAGCTAAGTGCCAGCCTAAGCCGATTCGTAAGTATGGGAACACCTTTCGATATGTTGTGCAGATTTGGTGTCTGGTGAGAAATATTCTTAATAATATCTTCACTCACGTAGGAGTAAAAATCCCTTTTAATGTGAAAACTGCGTGTAACAATTAATGTGGAAGATATTTGTCGGGGACTCCAAGGAATGTACCTTCCCAGTAAAAAATAAAATATTTCCTACATTAAAACGAAATACAGGTAAGTCCGCAACATCAGCTATCCAATCAAAGATTCAAAGACACTAAGTTCATCATCTCGTAGTTTTCCTTTCGGGCTAAGAAGAAAAGATCGAGCGCCAATCATTCCTATCCTTGCATCCACATTTCGTTCACATCGTTGTGAACAATATTCTTCATGAATGCTCTCCTATTCAATGTGCTCAACACCTATCAGTCCAGTACAAACTATTTTATATTAATATGATCTGATCATTAAAGTCTTGGACGGCCACATCTCCTAGAACCATTCATCTTGGTCATGTAAAACTTCTTAGTATTTATGTTAGGTATCATTCAATATTTCCATTATAAATTATTTTCTAAAATTACAATTTTTATCCATGTTCATGTCTCGCAATGATTTGCAGTTTTACAACATAAATAATGAGAAAAAAACAATTATGCTAAAAATAAATTTCGACATCATAAACCGTTACATAATTCCACAGTGCAGAAGTATCGCGTTGCAATAAAAAACAGTGACTCGTCGTTTATATCTCTGGCGCACCGTGGTGAAATTTCAATTTTATAGCGGACAATAAAAATATTAATTTAAATAGAATTTAGATATAATACAACGTTGCCATTCGGATTATGAAAGAAACAAAAGACAGACTGAAGAAGTACATAGATTTAAGAAATAGGTAAATTTAAAACTCCCGAATTTGGTATTTTTAAACAAGTGAGGCCCTTTTTTGTCTCATATTTTCGATTTATTTTTTTTATATTTAGCTTCTTCTTCTGCTTCAGTTAGGACTATGTCGTGTGATTCTCGGAGCCTGCTCCTGGGAGGTGGATGCTCAGCTATCCCTCCATCGTTTAGGTGGTCTTCCTGGGGGTTTGTTTCCTATCATGCGTTCGTCTGCTGCTATTCTAACCACTCGATCTGAGCTCGCCGTCCCCACATGATCTCTCCAGAAGAGTCTTCTTGTTCTGCCCCATCGCACAACATTACAGATTCTTCTTATTTGAATCGATGCAATGAAATCCGTCTCCATCTTCGAGTAAACCAATTGTGAGTCGAAACCAGGTCACTATTCAATGAAATATAAAGTAAAACTAAAATCAATTGTGTTTTCTTCCATTTATAAAAAAAAGTATAGAAATAGAAATTTGCTATTTTCTCAGTTACAATGTTCTAGGATCAATCTCACTTTGCATGTGATATAATTTGATGTGTCATTTTGATATTTATTCCTAAGCCGGGTTTGAAGTTAGTTTATAAGTAATAATTTGATAAATTACGAAACAATTTATGGCACTATCAACTGTAACATCTAGATTTTAATATAATAATATCATGACTTATAATTAACTCGGTTCTTATTATTTTATAGTTTTAATTCATGATAAAGAATAAAATTAGAATGTAAATTCAATTTAAAATGTGGTAGGTACCTAATGTTATCTACGACACGAATCAATAATCTGATTTAGGTACAAACGGGAAATACACCGTCCGAGTTTCGATGCACTTTTATGATTAAGAATGAAAAGTTAATTTTAAATGTGTTGCCAACTTCATGCTAATTTTTTTTATATTTCTCGGCTATCCACCCGTTATCGAGTGACTTGAGCCCTTTGGGAACAAAACTTAATGCGCTACATATGACATCAAATTAATTAATTAAGGAATAAACCATTAATCTCTAATCAAGGTTCAAACGGGAAATCCACGGTTCGAGTTTCGATGCACTTTTATGAATAAGAAAGAAAATTTAATTTAAATAACTGATATTCTTATGATACTTTGTACTGATATGAAATAACGTAAACAATGTACAGTGAAGAATAAAATAAATTAATAAATAATCTGGGTTGCCAACCTAATGCTATATATTTGACATTAAATAAATGAATGAATCAACCAAAAATCTGGTTAAGATATGAATAAAAAAATCCACGGTCCTAGTCTCGATGCACTTTCATGTACTTATATGAATGATTTTTTTTAATTTAAAATATGTTGCTAATGCTACATACATATGACATTAAATAAATGAATGAATGAACCAATAATCTGATTTAGACACGAATAAAAAATCCACGGTCCGAGTTTCGATGCACTTTTATGAATAAGAATTAAAATTGAATTTTAAATGTGTTGCCAACCTTATGTTATATTATATGACATTAAACTAACAATCTAATTAATAAGCAGTAATCTCTGATCGAGGTTAAAATAGAAAATCCACGGTCTGAGTTTTGATGCACTTTTATGAACTAGAATGATAATTCATTTTAAATGTGGTATTTGAACAAAAATTTCGTTTAAAAAACCAAGGAATTTTTTGTACGAATCGAATTAGTTGCCTGTTTCGATGAAACCATAAAAAAAAACTTTGAGATTACGTGATTTCATTGTCACGGGAACGGTATACAGTGGTACCTCGGCATACGAGTTTAATTCGTTCCGCAACCTTGCTCGTATTTCAAATTACTCGTTCCTCAAAGCAAATTTCCCCATTGAAATTAATTGAACTGCCATTAACCCGTTCCAGCCAAAATGTCACCCCAGGTATTTTTGTTACGTGTTTTTGAATAAGAAAAATGTATTGATAAATGACAAATATTGTACAAAAACATAATAGAAGAGAATTTAAAGAAATATACTAGGTTTATAAAGTTTAAAGGTTTATTGTTCGAAAAAAATAAGACATTTTACATCTTAAATTCGGCGATGAGGTTTGCCACCCATCCTGAATGTCTTGATTTTATATTGGCACGGAGAAGACAGCTTGCCTGTTTTATATGCAGCTGGTCTGCTGGCTACCCCACTTGTGGGATATGCCGTGATGGTATAGTAGTAGTAGTAGTATAAAGTTTAATTTTCGTCACTGCTTTTAAACTCTTCACTGGTCTTTGCCTTTTTCACCATGCTTTTCTCACTTTCACCTGTAGGCCGTTTAAAAAAACGACATGTCCAAGGAGGTTTGTTCTTCCTCCCTTTCAGAATGTTCCGGAAATGAGTTAGGCAATTGTCATTAAATAGGTCGTATCTCAAATTCTGCTCGTATTTGAAAGGAAAAAATCACTCAATCAACGGCTCGTATCTCAAAAAACTCTATTCTATTCTATTCTATTTTTCTCAAGGCCATCCACTCGTTTGCGAGTGATTTAGGAACTCAAAAAACTCTGTTTTGGGGCACTTGTATGTCAAGGTACCACTGTATTTGCGAATAAGCGTCACGCAGACCATTGAATACCTTAAAATAACATATTTTTTTATTACCTTTTTATTTATTTTTGAACATTATCCAAATATGACCATGACAAAATCATCATCAATTTTCACCGTGATAAAAATATCCAATATTACGAAAAAATATTCTAATATTTTATTTAAGCATTGGAGTATTCAGAGGGGGCAAAATAGGGGCAGCATAAATTACCGAACAAAATCTGATAACAAAAGTTTCTTCACTTATAAAAAGTTCTTCACTTATAGCATAGCATCCTACAAGGATGATTTGTGCCAAGAAACAGTCTCTTAGTGTTATAAAATATTCAGGGAGCAGATAGTTATTAGAGAATGATAAAATATGCTTTTATTGATTTGAGAAGGGGCAAAGTAAAAAAGTTATTATGTAGCCAAAATATTTGCGAAAAGAATAGGTACCTATAGTGAAAGTAATGATATTTCAAGTAAAGGAAAATTAGTTATCATCAGCGATTATAATCATTTCAAATCGTCTTTTCAATGCAATAAATACTCAAGCAATTATGGAATTAACCAAAGGGGAGGGGGCTAGCTATAGCTGGCTTCCTTGGACCTCGAAAATAATATGTTGGAATTTAGAAAAAATAGTATTTAGGTGTATATCTATCTATCTATACCATCACAGCATATCCCACAAGTGGGGTAGCCAGCAGACCAGCTGCATGTAAGAAACATGCAAGCTGTCCTCTCCGTGCCAATATAAAATCAAGACATTCAGGATGAGTGGTGTATAGTATGTACAATTAGCATCGAAGTCGGAGATTGCCCCCCCCCCCCCCCCCGAGAAATTAAGCGACTTATTTTAAACTTATTGTGATATTGACTAGACGTTAGTTAGTTTTATCTAAGAAATTAAGAAAAATATGATGTATTTAGGTGTATAGTATGAACAATTAGCATCGAAGTCGGAGATTGCCCCCCCCCCCCCCCCCCGAGAAATTAAGCGACTTATTTTAAACTTATTGTGATATTGACTAGACGTTAGTTAGTTTTAACCTTGTACACTTTTAACATTAACCTAAAAGAAAGGGAAGTTTACCGACATCTGGGATCGATCCGCGGAACCCTTGTTCACAAGGCCGAGACTCTACCTCCAGGCTACCGACGATCTCTATTTTTCCGAGATGATTATTGAAAAAATTTTGAAGAATGTGACACAATGTAAATTCCTATTACCATGAACAATTTGTAAGATTAAAATCTTATAAAGGTCCACAAATGTAATTGCAGTCATAGTAAAAATATGTGGTTCTAAAATATACTTTAACAAAACGAGAAGATCGTGAAAATATTCATAATATACCAAATCGCCAAACTTCTGCCCCTTCCCCCTCCTAGAAAAAATATTGGCTACGCCTATGATTTTAAGTATAGATATTAATAGTAATAAAATTATTTGTAGAAATAGTTATGCGGCACAGAGCAGTACAATAGATGCTAATTTTGTATAAAAACATAGTAGGTACTTACTACATTTTCATACGACATTTTATGAATAACATTCATGTATGATTAATTCAAATGACATTTTCAAAAATAATCTAAGTAATACATTATTCAAATATAGAACCCATTCTGACATTACAAAAGCTGATATATTTATTATATGTGTATGTTCGTGTGTTTGTCAAAATTGTGTGAATTGATAATCTTCTTAATAATAAACTGTATTGACAGAACAAAATATGACAATACAATATTTACACAAAATACACATAATGAAAAGAGTGTTCTGTCAAATGGCGCACTTGCTGCAGAAATCTGACGTCAGGTGGGGAATTTCGTGTATTTGTTTCCATACACAAAAAATACATAGTATTTCAAAATCTAATACATTACATCCAAATGTTGACTTACAATAAAACAGATAGGTATATTCATTCCTGACTTGACAAAAGATTTTCTCTTACTTTTAGTAATAAATAGGTATCATATACGCAAACAAAAATTAAAGGCTGTAAAATGTCACAAAAAATCTAAACGTTTATCTACATACTAAACTCTGCAAAGGTTAAGATTGAATATGTCAAAGACCGATGCTGTGGTGGGGAATTTTTATTTATTTATTTTATTTATTCATTCTTTACTGTACATTGATAAAAAACAATAACATAAAAGGTATACATTCAAATTAAATACAATCAATATACAGAGGGCGAGTTTATCGCAAAGGCGCGATCTCTTCCAACTAACCCAAATGGGAATGGAGAGTTGGCTCACTAAAATATGGTGAATTGGATAAAAGTTAAGAACCGAGACTATTTATGCGACGTTCTTAAAGTCTGGAGTCTTCCAATTAATATTAAAGCTGATTAGCACTAAATACATTACACTAGTACGACAATACTTGACATTGAGTACAATGCAGAGGATTAAGAGGACGAATATCGAATAAATTCTAAAATTGAATACACGACAAAAAATATGAACGTCGTCTCATTTTAGAAGGCTTTATTACAGTTTTTTTTCTTTTTTTCCTTTTTTACGTCTGCTCGATACATCGGAATTTCAAATTTTATAGATAATAGAATGGAAAGCTTGAGTTCTATATCTTTTTTTCTTCTCCTTGTGCACTTTTTAGCCCCACATGGTGGTCTGCGCTTTGGCCTCTTGCCGGTAACCTTAGTAACGGTATTACTTAGTTGAGCAAACATAAGTTGAAAGATGTTCAACTTGAGACGATACAAAACCTAGAACCCTGACTCGTTTACAAAAGTGAGGCAAAAAAATCTATGAATTTTTGACAGAACGGTTGGCGAAAGCGTGTGGTGTTTCCTACATTTTATGGACTATTTCTCGCATTTTTATAAAAATATATCACTTTTTACATTTAAATGAACGAAATTGGATATTTTTTGAAGTTCTTGTCGACATTTCTAGCGGTTTACCACACTTCTTTTCGCCAACCGTTCTGTCAAAAGTGCCGAAAAATGGTGCCTCACATACCTAATTGCAATGAAAATACATACATGAGCTCCATCTAGGTATAATAAATAAAAATCTATGTGTGCTGTCAAATGTTATATACGTATTTTTATCATACTTACGTTCTTTATCATTCATTTCTAATAATATTCTATGTTCCTACAAATATTATATTTAGGTAAGTATCTGAAAAATATGACGCAAATAAACAATTTAATATCATCAAAGACACTTAATATTGGCAGGCATGTTTAACTTATTAATAATAATAATAATAATAAAAAACATCTATGAGCAAGTATATTATTCAGAAATGTTAAGTAAGTACATATGCTGTGAATTTTATATCTGGCAATGAAATATAACACTTATTTCGAATTGAAATAATTGAATTGAATACTAAGTTGGTCAACAGCCTGATAGCAGCATCTTGAGAAATCTACGGTTCAATTTTGCATCCAACATGCTTCAACTTTACAACACATGAATATAACCATTAATTAATAAAAATATCAGAAAAAATCCTACACCTACACTGAGAAAAATACTCACAACGAATCATTGGTACGTACTAGTGATGTAACGAATGTGTGATTTTGGATATTCGCGAATGCGAATGCGAATATTTGATGCCGATATTCGCGAATGCGGATGCGAATAGCGAATATTGACTTGCTTAAATTTCTACAAATTGCTCAAACGTTAAAATTTCGCGAATGCGAATATTCGCGAATGCGAATACGAATATTCGTTACATCACTAGTACGTACTACCAGAATAGGACCAGAGATAGTACAAACGATTCATTAGTACGAATCTATAATATTAACCCATCGCGTTAATATTATAGATTCGTACTAATGAATCGTTTGTTATAAACACGCAGATGGACCTCTCCGAGCAAATAAAAAAAAATACATCTATATAAGATGGGTGCCATGTCTTATCGCTGAATTCTAAATGTAAGCTGTGTTATGCGTGAGGTTTTACGAACACTTGCCTTTATAGAGACAGAACACTCAAAAACTTGCAGAAAAGAGTGGAGGATCTATTATTTACCGGGCATTTACTCTCCATTCTTCTTTATTCGTTTTATTCAATCTTGAAGGTCGTGATCGGTCAACTTTTTTGCATCCACTACATGATCGTATACAGTTTTTTTTTTATTTATTTTTATTTTATTTATTCATTCTTTTTTGTACATTGATTACAAATAATAATTACAAACAATTACAGTTGATTACAAACAATTACAGCTCCACAGTTCCCCGAAACGCCACAGTCAATAACACATTTTCACGTTACGTTTTCGTTTCGTTAACGTTCGAGTATAGACGAAGTTGCAAGCAAGTGTCAATTTCGTTGCTAAGATACACAATAGTTACGAAAATTAACACTTTGGCGCAACATCGTCTAAATTTGAACGCTAACGGAACGTAAACGTAACGTGAAAATGTGTTATTGACTCAGGCCTCTGATTGCTTCCACCTCTGTTGAGCTAATGGAAAACCAAATTTGGTCTGTCCACATCGCAGAGAATCATATTCCTCTTATCGCTTGCACTTGTACCTATGCTATATTGTACTTGATTCAACATTATAAGTTTTAAAATAGACGTTTTTTTCTCGAGTTCAACGTTTTCACGTACTTTTAAACAAATTCTACATAATTACTTACGATCAAAAAAATCAATAATTATATTCTTTATGTATTTTAATTACGAAATAAAAATAATAATATTGTTTTAACGGCGAATAGTACAAAAAAGCATATTTTAATATTAATTTTGTGTAATAAATAAGTATTGAGTTGGCAAAGATTCTAACGATTATTATTAACTAATGAATAAAATGAATTTAACATGTAAATTACCACCAGTTTTTTTCCTTATCTATAATTTTATGACATATGCTCTTTGAGTACTGTATTAAGCTTTTTTTATATTTCTTATTTTATATTTGGTTATTTCAATCGATTGTTAATAATATATTACTCTACGTCTTCACCACAATATTATTTCATGGAAATGTTCGAGTATTTGTCTAGTCACGGCTTACCCTTATGACTCAATAGCGAGCGTCTTCTGGCGATACCGACTCATAGTTCGAACTTTTAACGAACTCATTTTCTGTTCATGGTGCTCGCTGTTAGAATAATCTGCCTTCCAGAATAAGATTGCTCCCCACTCTTCACGCTTTCAAGCGAGCGGTCAAGGATTATTTCTTAATCCCTTTTCCTATCTACCTATTCTTCTCCCTTGTACCTCCTCTCTTCCTTCCATAAAAGTTTGCGAAAGTTTGGTGAAACTGGGTTGGTTGGAAGAAATCAATATTGATTCAATTTTATCTGTTTGCATTTTTGTGTAAAAATGCTTGCAATCAATATACCTGCGATGATGATGATTTTGGATGATTTTATTTTATTTATGACGCCGTTTTACAGTCCCTAGACCGTCTCAAGGGCGCCAGTGAAGACTTCAGTTTGCCTCTGAAGCTAGTGACCGTCTGACCATCTCTCAGCAGGACCGGTAGGAGATT
The DNA here is from genome assembly GCA_947579605.1 of Athripsodes cinereus. NCBI lineage: Eukaryota > Metazoa > Arthropoda > Insecta > Trichoptera > Leptoceridae > Athripsodes > Athripsodes cinereus. The sequence continues at coordinate 4,200,621 of OX388321.1, forward strand.
CCACATAACCGGTCCAACAACACCAAAGGCCCTCTCGTAGAAGTTAGACTTACCGGCTCTATTGGGCTCAGTAAGTCTATTCACGGCCAGTTCCATAGGGCGCAAAGGTCTTCTAGTGGTCGAGTCAAGGGGACAAAGCTTTGCGATATTAAAAATAGTTGGCGAAGTAGGTCAGCATTAGGATTTAAACCCCGAATATTGATATATTTAACGTGACGCAGCCTTTGTGAGGAAGGTGGAAACACTGCTGTGATTTTTTTTTTTAAATAGAGACGTAATGATTGATGACACCCCCAGACCCATTTGGTCTGGAGAACTGATGATTTGTCCAGGGAACTTCAGGGCCTTCTTGAAGTTTGCAGATGTCTGGGTAACTCGATGAGATCTCTTACGTGAGCCGGGCTCACCTGGAGAGCTACATGGTTGATTTGGTCTAGTGTGATCATGGTTGTCGCGAGCGAACTTGTTTATTTGTTTTTGTGCTGTCCTGTCTCCCTTGGTGGAGAGTCTTAGATCTGCAGGGCTACTCTTGACAAAACTAAACACGATCTTAATCTAGTCTTGATCTTGATCATACGACGCACGAAGTGACTATTGGCCAAAAATACACGCAAACCGATCACGCGTTAGCGGTGGCGCGGTGTTTATGACCATAGTCCCTTCGTGCGTCGTATGATCAAGATCAAGACTAGATTAAGATCGTGTTTAGTTTTGTCAAGAGTAACCCTGCTGGGTGGGATGTCCCCTAGGGAGGGAAGCGTCTCTGCAGCGATGACGGTATCGGCGACTCGCGTGTTCGCCGACCTAAATACCTGGAAAAAATTTTGGACACCTCAATTCAGCCTTGTGCTCAAATATGTATATAAATTTGTTTTTCTTATTTTATTTTATTTTCTGTTTAATTGTTATTGTATGGTTTGTAAAATTGGCTAAGAATGTTTTTTTATACTTTTATTTTATTTTGTTTCATATATGTTGTTTGCTTCTCTCGTATAGAGGTACATCGAAGGAGTTTAGTCAAAAGATTTCACACGGAGGTTTTGGCCGGCCAGCCCTTCAGGCTGCCCACTATGGCGCCTCCGTTGTGAACAAGATTTGTTAAGTGTAGAATTTCGGATAAATGGAAGTCCTCAGACTTCTGCGCTATCCGGGTGGTCGGTGGGTCCTTCAATGTACTTTCCACGTCGTCGGAAAAAAAAATCAAAAGCATCTTCAATTCAACAGCGATGAGGTATGCCACCTATACTGATTGTCTCGACAGGGAAGTCCCAAAACTTTTGAGGGCGGTTGGTGGCTCTCTTTCAATGGCTGCCCTACTTAAAGGGTATATCGTCCGAATCTTCCAGCAAAAATGTGAGGTTACAGCTACCTTCTGAAGCCTTCCTCCTCTCGCAGACCCAGAGGCAGCTTGTTACAGCATCTGGGAACCGTAACACTATGTATCTCTATCTTCAACGCCTGTCCTGCGAGATCAATATGGGTCAATAAGTCTGCATTTTGCTTCACCTTGTACTGAGCAAAGCATAAACTGAATTTCACCAATAGTCTCGATTAAGCACATCACTGACAAAAAAGATGGCGACACCCCTTTCGAGGATATGCCGTGATTGTTTAAATAAATAAATAAATAAGTTAAATTCTTTTGACAAAAATTGACAATAAAATAACTTGTTCCATTCCGGGAATCTACGAGGGCTTGTTTTACTTCGATAATGTCTGAAAATTTTCAATTTTGTATTCCTATACGTATAAATAATATATTTTATGTCTCCTGGGGCATTCACATACATCAATTCTAATGATCATCCGGGATGAATCATCGAAAGTGTGAACAGATGTTTCATCCTCGACGGATGAAAGTCTTAACCTCCCGACTCTTTTCTACTATTAAACAGACATTTTGAATGGAGAACATATTGCGCAAAATCTAGTCGGAAGAAGTGAGAAAGGCGTCGCAAATGCTTACGAATTGGCTCCAGGCTGGTTTAAGACAGGAGATCTTGATCCATTCGAGATCTGAAATATGAGAATATTTCAAAAAAATATTGCAATAAATGTTTCTTCTTTGGTAGATCCTGTGACCTATACCGTGATAGTGAGAATGGCGGAATTGGAGAACAATATCCATAAACACCAAAAGTGATCACTTAAGCTAGCCCAGAGCCAATTCGTAAACGTTGGGATGGCTTTCTCACTTCTTCCTTTTTTGCGCTATATTGTATAAACATGGTTCTCCAATCAAGATATCTGATTTTGTCATCTGGGCGTTGAGCCCAAATCCAGTTGAATAATAAAAAAATAATTATTGTAAATAAAGAGTAACCTACTTAAAACTAAATTGTTTTTTCACAACACTAACGCACCAACTTTCAATTTATAGTTTTATTTTTTATTTCTACAAAGATACGTTAAACCACAGACAGCATAACCGTGGGTATAGACATAACAGTGAAAGCATGTGATAAAAAGTGTGAACAGACGTGTTCACTTTCGGTTCTTTCACTTTGGATGATCGCCTAGAGTGAAACAATGTGAATGCCTCTTTAGGAAGTTTTCAACAGACAAAATGGTCGCATAACTAAGATAGACGGAATTTTTCGGTAAACTTCCAAACTTCAAACATAGTAGCGGTCTTTTATATCATTTTATTTTTCTTCTTTATACGACGTAAATAAAGTATTATTATTATTTTTCATCTGCCGTCTCTCTCTTTTGCATTGTAATTTCAATACAAGACAGCGTGTAAGAAAAAGATGGAGAATATGAAAGAATTACAAAGTTGTCAGCAGCATTCGAATTTTGAATTTGAACAACGCTTCGAATGACAATCATTCTCAAACTTTATTTATACTTTTTCTAAGTATTTATTGATTTTTATTACGACAGTAAGGTAGGTAAGCGGCGGGCTAACTGTATTTGTAATAAATTATGTGATAAACCTGCAAGTACCTATTCTTCTTCGTGCCAATAGAAGTTAAGACATTCAGGACGGATAACACACCTCATCGCTGAACAGAAGAAGTTAAATGTCTTAAACGTGATATTTTACGAATACCTGTCTTTTACAGAACACTCGAAAGCTAACAGGAAAGAGCGGGAAACTTATTATTTACCGGGGATCCCTTTTGATGACAAGACATCTTGTATGTCTATTAAATTATTATTATTATCCTAAAAATGTCACCTTGCACTGAGTCCATAACAGCTTTAGGCCAAAGCGATCTTAGCAAGAAAAAAAAACAAAGCAAATAAAAAAAAACACAAAAGAGACAACATAATCAAAGGAGAGTCCTGGCGATAAAGTCATTGTATTATTATGTTGAAAATATCAACATGAACAATCAAATCATTAAATAGTTTTATAGCCTTGTCGACAGGAGCATTTGGTATATGTTTGTTCTGCTATTCTATAAATGCACTTGTGGGAGATGGTGTGATGGTATAGTTAGATAGATGGTTTTATTGACAATGATAAACAATCGCTTTTGACAGGACACTACAAATATTATAGAAAAGAGCGGAAGACATATTCGATTTCAGTGACTGTGCAATTTGTTCGATTTTGTTTACTTTCATACTTCCTTGATTAAGTTTTGAGAAACTCTGTATTATGAAAGAATCAGAAAAAAGTTATAATAGTGTATGAATGGTACAGTACACATATACAAATACCTGCTAGGTATATATAATATATTAAAGTCTTAAGAAAACCTGATACAATATTTCAATATTCCCTTAGGATGACGCTGATCCTGAGCGAGCCCTTAATTTGGCTAAATTTTCAATCACATTCATCCAATGAACTCCAATATTTTTTGTTTCTTATTATTTGGGGTTTGACACCTGTTCCATATTATCTATTTTAAATTTTATCTTAGCTTTTAATTACATATATAGAATCTAGAGTAATATAATTATATAGGTACTTATGTACATGGGTGTATTTATGTAAATTACATTAAGTTTGTACTTATTTTATTATAATTTAAGGGGCAGAAGCCGTTTATTGTTTCAACAAATAAATAAATATTTCACAATATATAGCAAAAATGGGGTAGCCAGCAGGCCATTAACATGTCACAAACGTGCAAACCGTCCTCTAGATGCCAACAAAAAATAAGACATTCAAAACGGGTGGCCTTATTGGTGGCATATGTAGGTACCTTATGAATTTAAGATGTAAAATGTTCTCATTTCAGGACATCTGCCTTTCACAGGGCACTTAAAAACTTACTGAAAGAGTGGGATATCAATTCTTTGTAGGGTGCTCCAGGGAACATAGCCTAGTATTAGATTATTAAATTACTATTTACCACCGCCGTCCACCCCATACCACAAAATACATTAGTTTTACATCAAAATATTTTAAGAAACATGATATGATATCAAAATTATATTAATTACGTAAAATTGATAATAATATCTAAATATATGGGCTGACATTTACCTTTCAATGCGAATTGCTCTATCTGTCACTTATAGTTTGGTGTAAAATAGTTGTGAATAAAATTAAAATTTGTTGGATGTAAAAGCAAATTTGACCAAATTGAGGGCTAGTTCAAGATAAGTGTCACTTTAAAGACACATCGAAATATAGAATAGAACCTAAAACCATACTGAGTTTAGCAGTACCGTGTATTGTTATGTATAATGTGTGGTTTAAGGTCGAGAGTGGAAAAATCCAAAAATGACATTCTTTTTACTAATTATGTAGAAATATATTTTGTATCAAGTTCTATAAAACTGTATTTTACAAAAAAATCGAACTCATTTTTTTTTTTATTTTTCACAATATTTACAGGATCAAACAGTTATTTAACAGAATATGTTAACAAAATATACATTCGATATATAAACCGGAAAAGATCCTAAATTTACCAGAGATGTTAAAGTCTTTAAACATCAAAGTTAAAAGAATTATATCGAAACTACATAAAATTCAGTACCAAATAGCTCACAACTTTCGAAATGAATAAGATATAAAAAAAACTTCAAAACAAATATTTCAAAATTGGCATGTAGTTATTTGAAATAAATCTGACTTTTTAAAAAAATGGATAAAACAAATCAAGAAATCAATAGAAATAAAATTCTTAAAACCAGATACGAGAAGAAAGATCCTGTGAAATTTACATGAAAAAAAGAAGACAAATTCGCAGTTGTATTGAAAACAGTCGAATTCCAGTAAGTTTTTGTGCTCTCCTGAAATTTTGCGGCAAATGGATGTGTCCGATTTTGATCCCAAACCCTCACAATACGTAGGTAGTGGTTACATTGTATGGTTGAATCAATAGTTAGAACGCGTGCTACAAACACCACCTTAATATAGGTGGTGTTGGTGCTACTGAGAATGACAATGTAGAAATTGAACCACGAAGCAAGTGGGTGGAGATTCAATTAACAGTAGTGAGTTTTGGACTTTTAATTATTATCAATCTACAGCTACACAGTTTTTATTCCCGTCACAATCCTTGCGAGTTGGGAAAAGAGGATAAAATGACAATTTCTCGTATACCTACTTGTACACTATTGGCCCATATCAGGGTTCCCTAAAACGGTGTCCGCGCTCAAAAAATGATTAAATGAACAACAAAAAAATAGAATTTTGAATCTTTTTTAAAGTATTCTACAATGCACATCCGTTGCTTGATTAGCGATATAATATATATCGCTCGTCAATGGTATAGGTTTACCGAAATCAATCGCGATTTAAATAATCAAGTAACGGATGTGCATTGTAGAATACTTAAAAAGCATTCAAAATGTCTCGTAACTGTTACATAGTTAATCTTTCTAAAAACTGATATTAAAAAATGGAATTTTTTAATCATGAAAAATGTTTCGAAAAACGTAGATTTAAAAATCAAATAAAATATTGTTTCACAAAATCGAGCAGACATTGAAGAAAATCGTTCTTTTTTCTTTTCCTTTTTTATATGATCTTCACCAATGATGGTGTTTTTAAATTCTTATTACAAATCAAAAAAAGGCAGATGTTTGGAAAAAGTAAAGACATTTTACATCTTAAATTCAGCGAAGAGGTGTGCGACCCACCCCGAATGTATTTATCTTTTGTTGACACAGGGAGGACAGCTTGCATGTTTACAACATACATATGGTCTACTGGCTACCCCACTTGCGGGATATGCCATGATAGTAAATTAGTAATAAAAGTAGTACTAGTAATTCACTCCATTATTTTAAGATGCTGGTGGTCTCTTTCCTTCTTTTACTTTAGAATTGCACATCCTATACATAAGTACTGCACGTAATAAACTCAATAAAGATTGTCCTCTTCGTGTCAATAAAAAATCATGACATTCAGAGTGGGTGGCATGCCTCATCGTTGAATCATATAAGTATGTTAATAGTGAAATACGCGTAGTGAAAATGATGCAGATAAATAGTTCTGATTGGAATCGTTTATTTCTATTCTACGTTCCCGAGAGGAACCTCGAAGGGCGAACACGTGAATAACTGAATTTTTCCTCTTATATAACAATTTTTCGTTTTGAATAATACTATAACGTCGGTGGATTCAAGAAACCTCCTATGTGCATTTATGAAGATTTTACAGAAGATCAAATAAACTGTTTTGCTGGATGATATTTCCATTTGTCTGATTCGTTACGTGGAACATTCTATAGTATTTTGATTTTCTAGGCATTATTCGAAAAAGTTCGCAGAAGCATTTTGTAAATACATGTGAGTTTCCATGAATTGTTCAAGAATATTACTAGAAAGACACCTACCACATGTCATGAAAAATCCAATAAAATGCGAAAACTAAATTTAACCATGAAATTTTGTTTTTTTTTTCTTTTGTTGTGTTTTGATATTTTGTATGTTTTTTTTTTGTAAGTAAATTTGTTTTTTACTAGTTTCATGTCAATGTGTCGGGGTTAGATGGAAGAAATCACTTTATAGTGATAATCTCGCCACTGCACATCGTCCTAGTTTTTAAAATTTTATATTATTTTGTTAACACTGTTATGTAATGATGATGTGCAAAAAGAATAAATAAATAAATAAAAGAGATTTAATTGATCTCAATAACTTTTTCGGTGGATATTTATTTATTTAATTTATTTGCTTAGTTTGGTGTAAAATAGTTGTGAATAAAATTAAAATTTGTTGGATGTAAAAGCAAATTTGACCAAATTGAGGGCTAGTTCAAGATAAGTGTCACTTTAAAGACACATCGAAATATAGAATAGAACCTAAAACCATACTGAGTTTAGCAGTACCGTGTATTGTTATGTATAATGTGTGGTTTAAGGTCGAGAGTGGAAAAATCCAAAAATGACATTCTTTTTACTAATTATGTAGAAATATATTTTGTATCAAGTTCTATAAAACTGTATTTTACAAAAAAATCGAACTCATTTTTTTTTTTATTTTTCACAATATTTACAGGATCAAACAGTTATTTAACAGAATATGTTAACAAAATATACATTCGATATATAAACCGGAAAAGATCCTAAATTTACCAGAGATGTTAAAGTCTTTAAACATCAAAGTTAAAAGAATTATATCGAAACTACATAAAATTCAGTACCAAATAGCTCACAACTTTCGAAATGAATAAGATATAAAAAAAACATCAAAACAAATATTTCAAAATTGGCATGTAGTTATTTGAAATAAATCTGACTTTTTAAAAAAATGGATAAAACAAATCAAGAAATCAATAGAAATAAAATTCTTAAAACCAGATACGAGAAGAAAGATCCTGTGAAATTTACATGAAAAAAAGAAGACAAATTCGCAGTTGTATTGAAAACAGTCGAATTCCAGTAAGTTTTTGTGCTCTCCTGAAATTTTGCGGCAAATGGATGTGTCCGATTTTGATCCCAAACCCTCACAATACGTAGGTAGTGGTTACATTGTATGGTTGAATCAATAGTTAGAACGCGTGCTACAAACACCACCTTAATATAGGTGGTGTTGGTGCTACTGAGAATGACAATGTAGAAATTGAACCACGAAGCAAGTGGGTGGAGATTCAATTAACAGTAGTGAGTTTTGGACTTTTAATTATTATCAATCTACAGCTACACAGTTTTTATTCCCGTCACAATCCTTGCGAGTTGGGAAAAGAGGATAAAATGACAATTTCTCGTATACCTACTTGTACACTATTGGCCCATATCAGGGTTCCCTAAAACGGTGTCCGCGCTCAAAAAATGATTAAATGAACAACAAAAAAATAGAATTTTGAATCTTTTTTAAAGTATTCTACAATGCACATCCGTTGCTTGATTAGCGATATAATATATATCGCTCGTCAATGGTATAGGTTTACCGAAATCAATCGCGATTTAAATAATCAAGTAACGGATGTGCATTGTAGAATACTTAAAAAGCATTCAAAATGTCTCGTAACTGTTACATAGTTAATCTTTCTAAAAACTGATATTAAAAAATGGAATTTTTTAATCATGAAAAATGTTTCGAAAAACGTAGATTTAAAAATCAAATAAAATATTGTTTCACAAAATCGAGCAGACATTGAAGAAAATCGTTCTTTTTTCTTTTCCTTTTTTATATGATCTTCACCAATGATGGTGTTTTTAAATTCTTATTACAAATCAAAAAAAGGCAGATGTTTGGAAAAAGTAAAGACATTTTACATCTTAAATTCAGCGAAGAGGTGTGCGACCCACCCCGAATGTATTTATCTTTTGTTGACACAGGGAGGACAGCTTGCATGTTTACAACATACATATGGTCTACTGGCTACCCCACTTGCGGGATATGCCATGATAGTAAATTAGTAATAAAAGTAGTACTAGTAATTCACTCCATTATTTTAAGATGCTGGTGGTCTCTTTCCTTCTTTTACTTTAGAATTGCACATCCTATACATAAGTACTGCACGTAATAAACTCAATAAAGATTGTCCTCTTCGTGTCAATAAAAAATCATGACATTCAGAGTGGGTGGCATGCCTCATCGTTGAATCATATAAGTATGTTAATAGTGAAATACGCGTAGTGAAAATGATGCAGATAAATAGTTCTGATTGGAATCGTTTATTTCTATTCTACGTTCCCGAGAGGAACCTCGAAGGGCGAACACGTGAATAACTGAATTTTTCCTCTTATATAACAATTTTTCGTTTTGAATAATACTATAACGTCGGTGGATTCAAGAAACCTCCTATGTGCATTTATCAAGATTTTACAGAAGATCAAATAAACTGTTTTGCTGGATGATATTTCCATTTGTCTGATTCGTTACGTGGAACATTCTATAGTATTTTGATTTTCTAGGCATTATTCGAAAAAGTTCGCAGAAGCATTTTGTAAATACATGTGAGTTTCCATGAATTGTTCAAGAATATTACTAGAAAGACACCTACCACATGTCATGAAAAATCCAATAAAATGCGAAAACTAAATTTAACCATGAAATTTTGTTTTTTTTTTCTTTTGTTGTGTTTTGATATTTTGTATGTTTTTTTTTGTAAGTAAATTTGTTTTTTACTAGTTTCATGTCAATGTGTCGGGGTTAGATGGAAGAAATCACTTTATAGTGATAATCTCGCCACTGCACATCGTCCTAGTTTTTAAAATTTTATATTATTTTGTTAACACTGTTATGTAATGATGATGTGCAAAAAGAATAAATAAATAAATAAAAGAGATTTAATTGATCTCAATAACTTTTTCGGTGGATATTTATTTATTTAATTTATTTGCTTACTTATTCTTCACTCTTCATGGATTACAAGCAAATTTACACAAAAATCCATTTAAAACAAATACAATTATGTATTCAATATACAGAGGGCGAGTTTATCGCAGAGCCGCGATTTCTTCCAACTAACCCAAATATTTCGAGTTCGTCGGTAGCCTGGAGGTAGAGTCTCGGCTTCGTGATCAAGGGGTCTGTGGTTCGATCCGAGGTACCGGCATACTCCCCTTTCACGACACAAGCTTTTAGCTTACTGTGAAAGGTGTATAAGGTTGTATTTGGGTTTAAAACAAAACCCAGATATATCTTTTTTTTTTTAATTTATTTATTCAATAACGGCCCACTGGCCTTTTAAAAGTAAAGTTGGCACAATATTAAATATAGGACATTAAAATTGGCAATCTATAACAATAAACACTTCAAAATTTTACAAATTAGCACAGATAAAAATATTGCGAAAAAAATTAACAATTTAAACAATATAAAAAACCTTATCAAATAAAAACTGGTCATAGAAGGGACGATTGAGGGCCTTAGAGGGTTGGAAGAAGGCGGATTTCCTGGCTCCAGAACATTCAGAAGTGGACCGGAATGAGAGGTGTGGAGGAGCTGTTTCGTGCTATCCAGAACAGGAAGGATTTCTCCCAGGTGGCCGTCAACGTCGGGGGGACCCGACAAGACACGTAGAAAAGAAGAAGAAGACCAAATAAAAACAGAAAAATTGGTGTGAGCACACAATAATGTAACAAATCGGAACGTATAATAAAAAAGTCAATATCTCAGCGTATAGGTTATTTCATCGGTAGAGTCAACTTGTCGAGACGAATAATTTGATATCAATATCTCATTTTTGAAAAAAATGTCACATAGGAAGTTTTATGTATTCATCGACGATACATTATGTTAGGTATACATATTATGTATTGTGTGTTCCATAAACATGTAAATGTGTAGATGTTTTTATTTATTGTGTTTTGTTGAATACTTTATGTATATCTGCCGTGGGACGTTCAGAGAAGATGAAAGAATGGACATACGGGAATAGAATATTGAAAAAGGTGAGCGCGGAGGCATCACACAAAATGTACTACGTACAAAAATTGCAGGGATGTGATGGGAACAAAAAACATTGAAGAAACAGTTCATTTCACAGGGACTAACTAGATCTGTGTGAATTGTCTATACATGTTATGTTATTTTATGTTATTTCATTCACACAATCCACGAATTTTAATTTTCTCCAACAATTCTAACGATCCATTTGAGATCTGAAATATGAGATCCCAAAAGAAGGTTGCTTCAATGGTTTGCAAAAGGTTTGTTATCTTGTTTTGAGAATTTCAAATCAACTGTAACGATATGTCTTCTGAAATTAAGAAATAATTTCTCGTTTTCAGATTTTTTATTCTTTCACAAATGTTAAAATCTTGTTGAAAAATAAATTCTTTCGTTATTTAAAAAAAAGTAGTTTATTATTATTATTATACCCTCACGCCGTGTCCCCGGTGGGGTAGGCAGAGAGAACGGAACGCCATGTCGCTCTATCCTTACATACTTCTTTCGCTTCCTCTATATTCATCCAGTTTCTCATACATGCACGCCGATTCCTCTTACTTAACACGCGACCGTCCTTGAGAATTTGATCCACGTGGTTAAGCCACGTAGTTCTTGGACTACCGCGCTTTCTCACACCCTCTCTTTCAGATAAATACACCCTCTTCGTCAATCTTACACCATCCATTCGCTCCACATGACCAAACCATCTGAATTTATTTACACGCATTCTATCAACAACACTCCTTTTGCATCCACTCATTCTTCTAATATCCTCATTTCTTACTCTATCACGCAATGTTTTACCTACCATTCTTCTCAGTGATCGCATTTCCACTGCATTTATTCCACTCTCGTCCTTCTTCAGCCATGTCCAAGTTTCGCTTGCATACATCAGTGTCGGCACGAGGATGGCGTTGTGCACCAGCATTTTGGCCATGTTCGAGACATTGCTATTGCTAACAATAGATCGAAGTGCACCGTTCACTCTCGCACCAGCCACTTTTCTTTTTTCAATGTCCCTTTCGTACCTAAAGTAGTTCCTAAATTTAAAACAATTCTATTGATTATCTTTTTTCTTTCTGTGCAGGAAGAAGTGGCGCTCGATCCTTTCTACCTTGCCCGAGAGGAAAGCCGCATCATTGTTGTCGTTGCTATAAAATAATAAAGATGAAGATTTTAATGTTTGTTGTAAATGACTATTGTTATTACTGTAAATGAAAACGTTTGTTGTAATGTTTTTGTTGTAAATTATTACTGTTTTTGCTGTAAATGCAAATGATTACTGTGATGATTTTTGTTCTTGCTATAAATGAAAATGCTTTATTGTAATGTTTGTTGTAAATTATTACTGTTTTTGCTGTAAATGGAAATCTGGTTGTTGTAAATTATTGCTGTTTTTCCTGTAAATGCAAATAATTACTGTAATGATTGTTGTTCTTGCTGTAAATGAAAATGTTTATTGTAAATGATAATTGTTGTTGCTGTAAATGATTTTTTTTTATTTTAGTGCGTACCTTGTTGATGTGTTCAATGATAGATCATCTTTGATCTGAAAATATCTGATCGCATAACAAGATTTAGGAATAAACTGAAATGGTTTACCGTGCGCCATAGACGAGATCTCCATGTCTTATCACTGCTTTATAATTGTTTATACTCTACGTCTTCACCATACTATCTCAAGGAAATGTTTGAGTATCTTTCGAGCCATGGCTTGCCCTTACGATCCAATAGCGAGCGTCTTCTGGCGATACCAGCTCATAGCTCAAACTTTTTTACAAACTCTTTTTCTGTTCATGGTGCTCGCTGTTGGAATAGTTTGCCTTCCAGAATAAGATTGCTCCCCACTCTTCAAGCTTTCAAGCGGGCGGTCAAGGACCATTTTATCACACAAAATATGGCTTCTGTATCCTAGTCCCTTTTCCTACATATTCTTCTCCTTTTTTACCTCCTCTTTCTTTTCTTTAAGATTTTCTTTATGTGAAAGTTTCATGAAATTGGGTTAGTTGGAAGAAATCGCGCCTCTGCGATAAACTCGCCCTCTGTATATTGATTGTATGATTGTCTTTGTTTTAAATGTATTTTTGTGTGAATTTGCTTGTTATCAATGTAAAGAATAAATAAATAAAAATAAATAAAATAGAAAAAAATAAAGAAAATTACACAAAAACAGATTATTAATATTTACAGTTGTGTCATTTTGTTTCGTCATTGCCGCTAACGTTGAATAATACTGCAATAACTCAACTCGTTGTAAGTCTTTCACAAAACTCTAAAGTTCGATAACAAAGTCTAACAGCTCTTGGAGGCAAACCTAAACTAAGCTAAGCTAAACTAAACTGAACTAAGTTAAGCTGGTTTCAGTCAAAACTAAAACAACAAATATACTCAGGTGTTTGCATATTCTTTTATGACGTGTTAATAGATAAAAAGTTCAAGCATAGATTTATTCTTTTTATTCCGAAAAAATAACAAATACAAATAATATATCTAACATAAATAAATTTTTGATTTTTTACTATATTTATATAAAAAGAGGTATAAGTATTTAAAGAATTCAAATATATTTATTATTTACTTGGATATGAATAAAAATATTAAGCAAGGTGCAATGCATTTGGCTACCATTTTGAATGGAAGTTCACATAAGATTTTTTGAGACATTTTAGGATTTGCTTCGGACGCATCAAGGAAACAACCATGAAAGTTTCAACTGTTTATTTATTTCCTTGAAAAATCCCATATTTCCCGGGCTATTATTATTCAACAAGAAAACTTGTAAAGTACAATCAAATATACCTAAATATATAACAAAAAACAATGTAACAAATTTTGCACAATAACGAATGTTTCTCAACTATGACGACCGGCATGACGCAAAGGAAACGCTCTTGCTACGATCACGAAGTCCCGGGTTATATAAGCGATATCTATAAATTGAGTTTGGTCTAATACTAGGTGGAAGATGCGAAATCAATCGCTTGAGATGATTTAAGTCAATCAGAGATCGCGATTTTAACTCAGTTGATAGATTTTGCTTATATGCAACCCTGGACCTTGTGATTCATAGGCAATAGCATTACCTCTGCGCCACTCAGGCCGTTTATTTTTTGTTGCAAACTCAGTTGATATATTTTGCTTATATTCAACCCTAGACCTTGAAACTCCTAGGTAATAACACTACCTCTACGCCACACAGGCCGTTTATTTTTTGTTGCAAACTCAGTTGATAGATTTTGCTTATATTCAACCATAGACCTTGAAACTCATAGGTAATAACACTACCTCTACGACACACAGGCCGATTAATTTTTATTGTTGTAAACTCCGTTGGTAGATTTTACTTGTATTCAACCCTGGATCTTGTGATTCATAGGCATTAACATTACCTCTGCACCACGCAGGCCGTTTATTTTATTTGTTAACTCCATTAGTATATTTTAGTTATATTCAACCCTAGATCTTGTGATTCGTAGGCAATAGCATTCATAACCTTTGCGTCATAGAGGCCGTCTATTTTTTTTAATTTTTATTGAATTGAATGGAACAGATTCTTTTATCATACTCCCATATATAATCCAATCCAATAAATCTTATTGCAACATTGTATGTATGTATGTATTAGGTATGATTACAAGTAATTTATTTAAATTAATGGCGTTTCTTACCGTTGGCATAATATTATTACAAACAACAGCTGTTTTATTATTTAATAAATAGCATTTTTATCATAAACACGCGAAGCATGCTATTTTATAAAACATTATTATTAGATATTATTATAAATAGGTAGAATTTTTCATCTGTGCAGCTGTGCATATTTATTCTACGTAAAACATTACTTATCTAAATCTGCACACCGTAGCGAAACTACACTACGTCACGAATTAAACACGAAATTACAGACGAAAATAATAATTATAGATGATTGCTATTAACCATATATGTATCTGTCTTTAAAAAAAATACACGATATTTATTTGTATCAACATGATACGACAAATAGTTTTTTTTACTATGGCCAAAATATTGCATAGTTTCACTCCGACATTCAGATAGGTATTTATCACGTCGGTGGACTGATGAAACCTCCTATGTGTATTTGTCAAAATTTTACACAAGATCAAATAAACTCTGTACCTGAGAGCCATTTAATCTTATGTAGTAAAATGCCAATTTTATAATTCTATTTTTAAAAGAAAAAATCTCAACATTTTGCTAGTAATAAGCTGTATAATTATAGTGTATATTATACCATAGTGATGCGCACTTCAATTCTTATGAGCCTTACCATTTCTGTGCTTAAGACTCACGACTGTTGTGTTATTTCCACTTTTTTTGTAATTTTAAAATTTTTGACAAAAATGCCAAAATTACGAAAAAAATTGTCCTAATGATTCTAAGGTACAGAACTGTTTTGCTTTTTTCTATGTGTCTTATTCATTATGTGGAAGGTGTCATAGAAATTATATACTAAGAGTATATTAAATTTTTAGGCATGATTTGAAAAATAATACAGAATAATTTTTAAGTACAATAGTGAGTTTTCAAGATCCAAGCAAAAGCAGGACGTAAGAAATTTAATTTCTCTTAATAACTTTTTTCGTAGATATCTCGGGGTAAATGTTATTTTATCGGCATATGCGGCTCGATAAGACGAATAATTTGGAATCAATTTTTGAAAAAAATTACACATGGGAGGTATCATGGATACACCAACGATAAGATGGTTTAAGATTGAGAATCAACATATTTAATTTATACGCAGAAGATATTAAATTTATGAATATTTTTTTCCATTCCCGCGGTAACATAAATCGAACATTTTTTTCTATGAATGATTTACCCCGAAGGTGGTTTTATTGTACCATCTTCATCATCATCATTATAACCATCACCCAGCTTCCCTTACGGGATAGACAGAAAGGATCGAGGGCCAATTTCTCCTATCTACGGAAGACATCACTCTTTTCATTTGCATACACTTTTCACTTCCGTCACTGATATACAATTCCTCAAACAGGTTGCTCTTCTATACAACACGTGTCCGTCCTGTGGGATTTGGTTTGTATGATCTTGTCATTTAATCCTAAGACGGCCATGCCACCGAGTACCATTCCTCCCATATCTTGTTAATCATTATGTCCTCATTCATTCTTTCCACGTGTCAATAAATATTTTATCGCGAATTTTTAGGGTATATTGAGCCTTAAGAGGTTATAATACCATTACGTCAGTCCACTTACAAAACAACTTAAGTCTATTTATCACACAAATAGTAATTTAAGTAAGTACTTATAATAATCATAATTAATGTATTAAGTATTTATTATTTACTTATTTAAGTGGGCACTTTAGTTTTCTTTGCTGCAATTCACTTGCAAAATTTTCCTTCCTCGATGTGCGTGTTATGAGAATAAATTAAATATTTATCCATTAATGTTATATCAAAATATTTTAAACTAGGTTGGTACTCATATTAAAAAAAAAACTATTTTGGACTTAGATACGTTTCAATACAAACTGTGCCTTATGGTCAACAAGGCTTTGAATAATATGTCACTTCAGTCACTTTCTGAGCTCTGTGTCTTCAAAACACTTGCAAGAAGACTTCTACACTCAGCAAAGGCATCTACCAATGTGCTGAGCTCACCCAGCAATAGAGCCAAAAAATTCTGCTCCTATGACAGTGATTTTGATGTCGTAGGACCCGTCATCTGGAATCGACTCGTATAAGGCGAGTGGTCGAGTCGTAATTGGTCGTTGGGGAGCGTCATAATCTGAATATTCTAACTTCACGTCGTTTGTTGTCTACTATTATAAATGTTTCACCAATCTTTTTTTAATACGTTGGTTTAAAACTTTATTCTATCTCTTTAATACTTTCATATTATTAAATGTGCATAGAATAAGATATCTCGGATGTGAAAAGTTTGTGAATAATCTAGGTACAGTTATATTATAATGTCTATGGTGTACTCGTAAATATATAGAAAATGGATATTGAAATCAAATCCATTTACCACTTATGATAGCCAATTAAGTTTGCCAATATCTACATTCTTGAAAAATATACTATCGAAAATATCATTTAATGACTAATGCCTAACATTTGTAAGTATTGATAAATAATAAATGCTGATGTGTAATGTCGTTGAACATCATTATACAAATAAATATTAACAAGTAATGATGTCTATAATTAAATATTACTTACAGACAAATTACTTGTAAAATCTATTTAATTGAATATTTAAAATCTAGGTGCACGAGTAGTAGAATCTTCATTGACGTAATTAGGTGTATGACAAAAGGGGCAATGATTCCCCAGGGTCGCAAAATGCGTAGAATGTTTGGAGTGGCACTAGATAAAATTATTACTTTCCATTCATTGTTGCCCCAGGGCTCTTGAAGTTGTTGTTCCATCATTGTTTAATCAATGTTGGGTGTAAAAATAACACGTCTATTTGTTCTACCAATATACCTTTACTCGAGAGAGACGTCTTTCATTCCCTTGGTTCCTAGGCGCGGTGAATCTTAAAATAAATAAAATAATAAACCCTTCTTTGAACAATAAAATAAATAAAACAAACGGAAGGTTGATTGGCAATCGGCAATTTCTTCCTATCAACCTAATTTATGGACAATCAGCCTCGTTTCCACTCCTATAGGAGTAAAACAAGTTGATATTACATAATTTGTGTATTAAATATTAACTAAATTAAGTAGGCACTTTGCTACAATTTACTTGCAAAATTATCCTTCCTCGATGTACGTGTTATGCAAACAAATGAAGTATTTATTCAAATAGATTAAAGATATCCAATACATTGTTGTATTTCTGAAGAGGCAACGAAAATGCAAAACCTTAGGTCTGCTAACACGGATTCTGTCAATAGACCTGTGGTGCTGCGTAGAGAGGATCTGGCTTACTATGTTGACCGTGCCTTCTGCGTGGCTGATCCGTCGCTGTGGTAGAAATTTCCCTATAATTTGCGAACTCACAAAGAGTGTAGAGGTGTTCAAGACAAGGTTAAAGACCCAATTGTTCTGGAGGTGTTATGATTCTTGAATGGGCGTGGTTTTCCGTCAAAACGGCGTATCTTAAAAGAGAAACAAAAAAAATGTTTAGACATATTACTGTGTTATGTCCTCGCGATTGTTGTAACTTTCTGCAGCTATCAGAGAGCGTATGAAAGAAACAAAATAATGCCATAACATATTATCGCATCATCTAAGAAACGTCTTAATCAAGGTTTAATTCTCGGGAATTCTCGTCCTCGATTTCGCGGGAAATTGGCCGTTCTCGTTCTCAAAAAATGATTCAGAAAATCCAAGAAATCGTGAAATGGACTTTATTCCTGGTTAAATAATCTGAAAATTGCCGATAAAGACTGTCACAATTCATTTTATATCTACAGAAGTTCCAATTATTCTCAGAATAAGAATATCCAGCAATACACTGTTGGTTTTTGATAGAGGCCAACACCAAGTGATACACCTACCTATTCTAAGAACCTTCTGGGTTTCTTTCTTCAACCTAAAGAGCAAAAATATTCACTTTACACCTTTCTAAAGAGAAAATTCAGTGTGTTCATAAATTTATTAATGCAAAATTTCTGAATGCTACCATGATAAGACTTAATCAAACGTAACCATAGAAAAAAAAACTGATTCCTCGACATTCCGGGAAACGCATCTCGAGAATTCTCGGAAGCCGAGAAACCAACACAATCGAGAAATGAAAAACCTTAATATTAATGTGAAAATAATTTTAATCAATTAACAATATATAAACGTTAATTTTTAATCCAAGATTCATCTCTTTCGTATCCATAAATATTTTTATGAATAGATGTTCCTACACACTTTGATAATATTCAATATACGATTAAATTGATATTCATAGCAAAATACAAAAATGGTTTTATCATTGTATTATCTGAATACAACATTTTATTGTATTTACATATCAACTGTCCAATTCCCTAACTCTACAAATCGAAAATTTTGATTTAATAATTGGTAAAACACACAATCAACGTCACTCATAATTCCACAAACAAATTACTACATAATGATGAAATACACGATTTCCCCAATATTATAATATTAAATATTTAGTTATGGAAAAAAAATCATGGCCATGATGTGGCCAGGAGACCACCTGAGTATATATAATGAGTTACAATCCACTGGATTGGTCTGCAACGAGTTTGGTTTTTCTTCTCCATTCGTCTCTATTCTCAGCCAGTCTTTTTAGCCCTACGTATGAGCCACAGTTCATGTCTCTCTTCAGTTGGTCCATATATGCGTCTCTTGGTCGGCCTCTGCCATTTGTCCCCTCGGTCTTACCCTCTGCGATGGCGATGAGTAGTCCTGGATGCCTGATGTTGTGGCCAATCCAGTTAGCTCGTTGTTGGCTGATTCTCTTAAGGAGTTGCCTTTTTTCGCCTACCCTGGTTAATACTTCTTCATTTTCGACGTGCTCCGACCAATGGATCTTGAGCATGCGTCTGTAGCACCACATCTCAAAGGCCGCCAGCCGTCCGCTTTCACTCTTGCTGATGGTCCATGTCTCACAACCATAAAGCAGAATGCTCCATACAAAGGCTTTAGTAAGGTTCTTCCTTACGCTTAAGTCAATATTTGGGGATTCCAATATCTTTGATTTTTTGTTAAAGGCAATCCTTGCCTGGTTTATTCTGCTTACAATTTCCGATTTGGAGCGTCCATCCTGGTTTATTCTGCTGCCCAGGTACACGAATTCACTTACTTGTTTGATGCTCACTCCATTTATGGCAATGTTCGCAGTCGCTTCCTCTTTTCCAACGACCATACATTTTGTTTTTTCTTTATTTATTTTCATGTTGTACTTTGACAACAGAATACTTTCCATTTTTCCTAAGGCTTCGTTCAGCTCCATCTCGGAGTCTGCGAGCAGTGCTATGTCGTCAGCATATCTGATCATGTCGACCTTTTTCCCATTTATTTTGACTCCTGTCCAGTTCTTCATTTCTTCTCTCAGTTCATCAATGGCTCGCTGTATATAGCAGTTAAAGAGAGCTGGCGACATTGAGCATCCTTGTCTTACGCCTTGTTCGACCCTTGCTTCTGCGCAGCTCTCTCCGCTTTTAATTACGGCCACCTGAGTATGAAGGCAACCACCTGAGTATGAAGGCAACCACCTGAAGGAGACCACCTGAGTATGAAGGCAATAATGCACAATGTATCGAGGTTACCGATCAAGAGGAAGGCCAAAGCGCAG
The DNA here is from genome assembly GCA_947579605.1 of Athripsodes cinereus. Taxonomy (NCBI): domain Eukaryota; kingdom Metazoa; phylum Arthropoda; class Insecta; order Trichoptera; family Leptoceridae; genus Athripsodes; species Athripsodes cinereus. The sequence goes on from OX388321.1 coordinate 4,220,647, forward strand.
ATGCGTATTTTGAAAGTATACAATGCCAGTAGGTACGCATTCATAGTGTTCTTGCAATGTTGGTATGTTTTCAAATTGCGTAACGAAAAATAGTCTCAGAAAATATACACGATTTCTGCGTAATTGTCGTGTATACTTTCTGACGCTGATTCAGCGAATTCATTAAGAAACTATACAAGGTTTGAAACATGTTTTGACATTGTATAGATTTAGGATGTAAACTTGTACCAAGTATTTGTAAAGTATTCAAGCTCAGAAAGTTAGATAATGTCATAATGTAAAAAAAATATAGAGCAATTATTAATCAACAAAAATATTTTATAAATATTTTTACAATAAAAATATTTTTTATAATATTTTATAAATATTTTTACTATAAAACAAAACAAAGGACAAAAATATTTTTATTAAGTATATCAAAGAAACACAAATGTTTAAGTACCTACTTAAGTGCTACTATAAAAAGACGCCAGTCAAATAATTATAAAAATATTTATTTATTTAATTACATTTACAATTTTCGCTTTTACATGTTGACAATTTAAAGAAATTATAACAACAACAAGTACCTAAATCCAAAATAACAAAAATACAGGTAATAAAAGCAATAAATTAATAATAATAAAAACAACACGTAAAAAATAATAAAAAAAAGAGAAAGCAACAAATCAAAATGGCTACTTGGAAACTAGTCGCGTATAGATTCTAAGAACGTTGCCTTGTGTAGCGATTAGAAAATGTACACTATTATTCCGCAATGGAAACTAGTGCAGTATGTTTTTCGCACAAATTTTAGTGTACGTTATTGGAAAATATACACGATAAGAGCGTAATAACCATATATAGTTTCTAAAATATTTATGCTTATTACTACTTGAAACTATACGCGAGCAGTCCCAACCTGTGCGTAATGGCATTGTATACTTTCAAAATACGCAGCGCAGATGGCGTGAAGTAGTGAGAGAAAACATGAAAAACTGCGATGTTTCCCATGACGATGCACTCAACAGAACCAAGTGGCGAAACAAAACAAGAAAGGCAGATCCCACCACCATGTGGGACTACTAATAAGTGCCCAAGGAGAAGAAGTTATGAATAAAAATAATGTGCCTTTTTTCAATTCCGCAAATATATATTTCGAATTGTTTAACTATTTTGAATATATTTTATTTAAGAGTTTTCAATGATCTACAGGAAGAACTACAAAATGGGAATAGTTATTATACATGCAAGAGGCAGTTAAGAAAGAAAACGCTAGGAATAAAAGATAGTGACTGATTAATTTTAATTAGGAGATTTTTTTTTATATGTGTCAAGATTTTAACAAGACTTAAATTATGCTTTTTTGAAGACAAATATAATTGAAGATTTTCAGGCCCCTAATACCAGCTCTAAGATGCTGTCTGGGGACAAAATTTTGTAATTTTTGGTATTTCAAATATCGTTTTAAGGATTTATATTTGATTTGTTGTATTGTGTTCTACGTTGATGAATAAAATTTATTATTATTATTGAACGGAACAATGACAACATTATGTATTTAACAGTACGATTATTATTTAGTATATTTCACTTTCTGTTGTGTTTTCAAAGCATAATAATATACATGTAAATATAGCAAAAATACAAAAATGGCGATTTCTCGAATATAAGACATTTCTACTTGTTGAGTTATCGAACTGGACAGTCGATATATAATAGACAATATCTGCCCACACTGCTAAATAATGTTGAATACTATGATTCAGCAGTACATATACAACTGTGTGAAACGGAATATGAAATCACGAATTCATTGTTAAAACTTATGACATAAAGGGGTATAGATTAGTTAGTATTAAAAATATGTGTGATATTTTATTCAACAGCTGATGAATAATACTTTCCACGCAAAAACATAACAACATAAATAGACAATAATAGTCACACAGATCGAGCTAGTCCCAAACTCAAATACGTGCAATGTTAATTTAAAGAGAGTGATATATTCACACAGATCGAGCTAGTCCCAAACTCAAATATGAGCAACGTTAATTTAAAGAGAGTGATATATTCACACAGATCGAGCTAGTCCCAAACTCAAATATGAGCAACGTTAATTTAAAGAGAGTGATATATTCACACAGATCGAGCTAGTCCCAAACTCAAATACGTGCAATGTTAATTTAAAGAGAGTAATAATAATACAAAAAATTCAATAAAACCTTGTAACAATATAACAAAAATCAATAATTTATTTTTTATTTTTTCATACTTATCTTATTGCGCATTTACGAATATTTATTCTAATATTTACATTGTTTTGTTAGCACAAAGAGAATATATTATTTTCATGTTTATTATGTGTGGTTTGTCTGCTGGCTACCCCAATTGTGGAATAAGCTTTCTACTCTCTCCGTCCAAACAAAAAAATCAAGATAGGTCTCAAACTTCACCGCTGAATTTAAATTTAAGATGTAAAATGTCTTTATATTTTTGAACATCTGCCTTTTACAAGACACCTGAAAACTTACGGAAAAGAGTGGCAGACCAATTATTCTTTGTCGGACGCTCCACAATAGAAGAAATAGTATGGCTTTTGTCATAATTGTAAAAAAAATTAAAACAAAAGACAATAGAGCATTCTTTTGTTTCACTCTAGCGTATTGTTTTGCTTGCATTGTGCTCACCTGGTAGAAATAAATATTGTACAAATAAAATTACATTATTATGTACCTATTCATGTTTTGAGTTTTATTAAAAACTGTTTGTTTGTAAGTTTAATTATTATTTTAAATATGATATAATAATATACAAAAATAATCAACATATATTGTCCACAATATCCTATACAATCCATTTGTCCCTTCTCATTGGAGTTGCCTTTTTAGAGAATTTTATTATTCTCTAAAAAAGCAACTCCTTAAAAGGATCAGCCAACAACGAGCTAACTGGATTGGTCACAACATCAGGCACCCAGGACTGGTCATCACCATCGCGGAGGGCAAGACAAAAGCCAGAAATGGTAGAGGCCGACCAATAGACGCTTATATGGGTCCACTGAAGAAGGGCATGAACTGTGGCACATACGTAGAACTAAAGAGACTAGCTGAAAATAGGGAGGAATGGAGAAGAAGGTCCGAACTCGTTGCAGACCAATCCAATGGACTGTAAGTCACTATATATAACTATCTTGTCTCTGACGATTTAATAACATTTAGAGCATAGAGTAAGTAATAATACTTAGTTGATCTTTGATTTAGAGACTGTTTTTGGCACAAATCATCCTTGTAGGATTCTATGCCATAAGTGACAAAAAAAATCGCATGGACTAGAAAAATCGTTTTATGCAACTAAACAAATTTTGCGGCCAAATACATTTGTGTTGTTGGATTGTAATGTAACAAACCTAGATATTTATACAATAATTATTTTATTACACGAACATCACCGAGTAAGAGATGCTAGTACAAAAATAACCTCAGAAAGACACTGACTGAATTATATTTTATTGTCATTCCGTATTTTGAACTGTACAATGACGTTTTGCGGACGGAATCGTGATGAGTTTGGTTATTTATTGGCCTTACAAAAATAGTATTATAATATAACTACGTTGTAACTGCATTGTTGTACACAATTCGTCATCCTATACAATGACAATATGAACAATAAATAATATGACAAACTTGTTCCACAATGGAGTCTCCGGCAAAGAATAGATCTCCCACTCTTTTCTGTAAGTTTTACAGTATCCTGTAACGGGCAAGTTTTTTTAAAAGATCACTATACGACATTCTATTCTATCCATGGCCATTCACTCATTTGCAATTTATTTATTTTATTCTTCACTGTACATATATAGGTTACAATGGTTGGTTACAATATGCCATAAAAATATCAGTTGTATAATTCAATGTACACAGGGCAAGTTTATTGCTAAAATGCGATATCTTTCGACTAACTAAATTTATTATCTTTAATTCAGCGATTAGGTGTACCACTCATCCTGAATATCTTCATTTTTATTAGGACGGAGAGGACGACTTGGATATTTACTATAAGCACTCAGTCCACCGATATGTTGACATAAATTTTTCATTTTGAGGTTAGTGTTACTTCAAACATTGTTACATTACATCAGTGATCTCAAACCCCCGGTTCGAGGACCGGCAACGGGCCGCGGAAGGAACTTGAATGTCAGTCCATTTTACGTTGTGTCCTCTTTCTCAATAGGTATTCAAAACAAAGTAAAGCAAATAAGTTGTGAAATATCCCTTAAAAAACCGAGGAAATAATAAAATGTTTATCGATGTTATTTTTACAATTAAATATTGTATGAGGTCACTTATGTAAATGTTTTTTTTTACCCCTTAGTCGGGATAAAAATTTAAAGTGTTAGGAAAATCATCTAATCCTGGAATCTGAGACCTACAGAAAAGGTCTTCACTTTTGTAAATACGACTTACAATACCAGATTCGAAATTCAAAGAAAACATTCCTCAACAAAACCGAGGAAAAAGTCATTCAACGTCTTCTTCTCAGTGGGCCGCGGTAAAATCATCGAAGAAAATAAAAAGGTTGGAAGCCACTGCATTACACCATTTAATCAATATTGACCCATTTACTAAAATTTTGAACAACATGGACACGCCAGAAATCGTAAACCATGAAATTTTAGTACTTGTATTGAAATTTGATTCTTTCCGGATATTTATTTATTTATTTATTTAACAACATATACGGCACAAGGCCATTAAACATAACATATACAAAAAATCATATTTAGTTCGATGCAATACAACAATTATTTCAAACGCAGTCACATTTACTTATCACACACACACATACACATAACTATACAATTCTATTCTATTTTTCTCAAGGCCATCCACTCGTTTGCGAGTGATTTAGGCCAATATGGAACAACGGGTTTTTAACAATGATATATGTATTAAAAAAACAAAAAACAATAATGAGGTGTTTCACAGCAAAATGAACCTTAATACAAAGACGGGGTAGTAAATAATAATGACAATACTTCATTCGATGCATCGCACAGCTGTTGTTTACACTAACACAGAGCTACCTATTATAACTAATTATACCTATTCTAATTCAATAACAAGGTGACTCGAAAAGTTAAATATTTTTATTATTTACTTTGAGGAATTTTGTCATACATTTATACACCTCTATTGAGTTCAATGATAGTAAAAATTGCACATTGAGGGGGTATGTAATGCATTCCTCCACGAGATCATCCATGAATTCTGATCTGTCATATTTGGGGCACTCGAAAAATACATGGTCCAGAGATTCCTCATTGGTACCACATTCGCACTCAGGGGAGGGGAAAACTCCGATCCTTGCTAAGTGGGTGGCAACCAAACAATGTCCAATTCGCATTCTGGAAATGAGGGAAATGTCCAATTTTGATTGTCTTTCAATTTCAAACCACGGACGACATGGAATCTTTTTTTGTATGTTTTTATAGAACATTCCGGTTGCTGATATTTGCCAATAACTGTGCCACTCCGACCTTATGAGATTCATGATGGTGGGTAAGAAATCGTCCGTGGGTTGGGAAAATGCGTTAGGCAAGCACCCGCCTGTGCAGGCCAATTTTGCCAGGCGGTCAACGGCTTCGTTTCCGGATATTCCAATATGAGACGGGATCCAACAGAAAACAATATCATATCCCATGCATGAGGCATAGAATGCAAGATGTCGGATTTCAAATACTATACTGTTGCTACACTTTTTCGCATTAGATTTAAGGTTTTGAAGAAGTGAAAGTGAGTCAGTGTATATTACTGAAAATCTTATTTTTAGATGGATGATTTTTAGCAGTGCCTCTTTCATTGCTATGCATTCTGCGGTAAATATTGAAGAGAGTATGGGAATTTTGAAAATTCCTTCCAAATGAAGTGATGGAATATAAAAAGCAGAGCCACAACCTTGGGAACACTTGGATCCGTCAGTGAATATAGCCACGTGATTTGGCCATCTCTCTTCAGTAGTCGACATGAATATTTGGTTATTACTATTATGGTTTTGAGATGAATATGATTTGAAAATACCTATTGACTCCTCAATCTGAAGAGGAAAAGATAGAGCTTTGAAAGGGGTCGTGAATAGAGGTAATTTTTCTCTGGGGTATATTGGAATATCTGACATAAGTGAATGAAAACAAGAGGCAAGCAACGGTGGAACCTTTCTGTAAGTAGTTTCCTCACCGCAGACCTTATTGGCCAAAGCACTTAAACTCAGAATAAGTGGGTTATCCACGTATTCGATTCTCTTCATAATGAACTTACATGCCAGGAATTTTCGTCGTAGGAATAATGGCATCTCGCCCACTTCTACCTGCAGAGAGACTATTGGAGACGATCTCATTGCCCCCAATATAAGGCGCAAACACTGTGACTGAATCTTATCTAATTTGTAAGCTTGATATTTTGGTAAAGGATCCAAAAGATAGCTGCCATAGTCCAAATGACTTCGAATCAGAGAAGAGTATAACATCTTCAGCGTTGAGGGGTGTGCGCCCCACCAAACCCGCGAAACCGCACGAAGAATATTCAAGTTTTTTTCACATTTGCTCACAATAAGGTCTATGTGGATGTTCCATGACAACTTTCTCTGTAAATTCATCCCCAAGAATTTAACAGAATCCACACTAGGAATCTGAGTTCCCTCAAACAAAACATCAACGTTTGGAGGATTTCGTTTTTTGGAGAAAACAACTACCTTACTTTTATCCGGAGCGAGATTAAGACTATTGTCAAAAAGCCATGTGCTCAAGCCCTTCATTACCTGACTCAACTGATCAGCTCCGACTTTAATATCTTTATGATGCACATATATAACTAAGTCATCGGCATATTGCAATAATTTACAATCATTTGGGAGGAGGTCATGAATGTCATATGAATATATATTAAACAATAAAGGGCTCAGCACTGAACCCTGGGGCAAGCCTTTGAAAACCGTTCTACGTACCTGACCGTCTGGAGTGTCGATCACAATCTCTCTTTGAGTTAGCATGTCGAATATCAAGGTAGTAAGAGAATTTGGGACTCCTATATTGCTCAATTTTCGTTTTAAAGTATTAATATCGACATTATCATAGGCGCTGGATATATCTGCAAAGCACGCAACTGTGCTCTTCTGTTCCAATTGAGCAAGCTGAATATCAGTCACCAAGATACTTACGTTGTCGAGACAAGATTTTTCTTTCCTAAATCCGAGTTGATGAGGGGGGAGGAGACACCTATTTTCCACAAACCACTCCAGACGCACCTTAACCATGAGCTCAAGGATTTTGAGCAAACAACATGACAATGCTATGGGTCTATATGAAGATGCTAGAGAAGGGTTCTTGCCATTTTTCAAAATAGGGACGACCAATTGTTTTTTCCATGCCAGAGGAATTATCGATGAATTAAGGGCCAAATTGTAGATGGATAAAATTGTGGATAAAACTGGGGCAGGACAGTGTTTTATCATGGAGTAGTTAATAAAATCCACTCCAGGGGCAGAGTCAGAGATGCAACTTTTTACCGCTGATAGAAGTTCATTGAATGTAAATTTTTCTGCCAACCAACTTGCCGTTGGATCCTCTGTATGTAATGAAAGAGACTCTATTTGGTTAGCAACAAAAGGTGGAGCAAGTCGATCCAGGAAATCTTCTATGCATTCCCCTATTTGGGACGATTTATTTGGCTGAGAGAATGAGCCCCTAAATCGGCGAATCATGCTCCAAACCTCCGAGGCAGCAGTTTCTGGTGACAATGAGGAACAAAAATTTCGCCATCCCTGTCTCTTTTTACGTTGCAAGATTCGCTTTGCCAAAGCTTGCAATCTCTTAACCTCCAAGTAATTTCCAAGCGACATATCCTTTCTATACTTTCGCATTGCGTTTTTTCGATCTTGCACTGCGGCACTACACTCTGGGTCCCACCATGGGGGAGACTCTTTTAGATTACGAGATGATGATGCACGCGGGATTGACGAATTAGCCGCAGATATTATATGTTCGGTTAAGGTTGATGTCATAGTATCAATATCCGAAGGAACTTGTTCCCGCAGAAAAGATGCCTCAAGAGAGGTTTTAAAGCTGTCCCAATCAGCCCGCCCAGTGTTAAAACAATTTCGACGATTTTTCTTAGTATTAATATTAAACTTAACGTTTACTGCTACTTTAATTGGGAAATGATCACTGGAGTAAGGATCTTCCAGAACATGCCATACTGTAGATGGAGCTAGGTCAGCGGTGCAAATGGTGAGATCCACGGCACTAGAATTTTGTGTGGGAGGAGAAAAGCGAGTAGGGGATCCGTCGTTGAGGATACAAAGCGTATTACTATCTATAAAATCAAGAATAGCTTTCCCACACGAATCTGTGGAGTGGCAACCCCATGAAGTGGAATGTGCATTAAAGTCTCCCAAGAGTATAAAAGATTTTGAGATTTTGTGAAGCAAATGATTGAAATATGTAAGGTCAAATGGAGTCTTAGGGGGTAGATAAACAGAGACAAAAGATGTTCCAGAAATGTCCACAGCAACAATTTGGAAATCTGCACGTTTGGGCAATGGGATTCGGATATAGGGGATATCAGACTTTATAAACAAAGCTGCACCCCCTTTTCCATCCAAACGATCATCACGAACAGACATGTATCCGGGCAGATTAAAAAGGGATTCTGGATGTAACCATGTTTCAGAAATGGCTGCGACGGAAATGTCAAATTTTTTTATGAGTGATATTGCTTCGCTTCTATTTGAAACGATACTTCGGCTGTTCCATTGGATAATATTGAGCTTTGAAAAACTAGCTTTTGTCTTGTTGGTCACCATTATGATTTTTATGAATAGAAGTGAGTATTGAAGGAAGAGAGGCAGCGATGGACGGTAAAGAATTGGGTTGTGACATTAGTTGAAAGAATAATTGCATAAAACAATTCAAAATAGTTTGGAGGTCAGAAGTTGAGGATTTTGGATTGTCTGGGGTGGAATTGCCATTTAAGGCACATCCGTCTACAGGATTCGAAGCTTGGCCATTTTTGTAGAATAGGAGGTTTTCGTGTTCATTGTTAATTGGTTTGTTGTGAATGGGTGGGTGGTGATTTTTCGTTGTTTTTGAAATTTTAGTGACAGTAGATGATTGAGTAGGGGAAGATTGAGGAGCAGATGCAACTTTTTCTGCAAAACTGGATATTGCAGGAAGATGACGAGTAGATGCTTCTTTGTAGGATATATTGTCCATAGCCATTGAGTGCTTAATATTTTTTTGGCGGGTGAGTTCTGGGCAGGATAGACTAGATGCATTATGTGAACCATTGCAATTGACACATTTAGCCAACGTAGAAGTGCATTCCTCTCCGAAATGGGCTTCTCCACATTTGAAACAACGAGGATTTGATCTACATTGTGTCTTTTGGTGACCAAATCGGCAGCACCCAAAACACAAGACGGTTGGAAATACATATTGCTCTGTTTTCATTGAGACATGATACAGGTATACGTGTGGGGGTAACTTCTGACCCTCAAAGGTCAGTACGACCGACCTTGAAGGACGCCACTCTACTGTCCCTGAAGAAGAATCCTTGAAATTAAGGCGACGCGCCTTTATTACTTTGCCATAGCCGTAAGGCACCTCCGTAGCTTCCACTATCTCTTCAATTGAGATGTCGATAGAAACACCTCTTACTATACCCATTTTGTGGAGCTTAAAAGATGGGATGTAACACTTCAGGTTATTTGCTGACAGGAAATTAGATGTTAAGAAGTCATTTGCTGCAAGAGCCGATTTGAATGTTAGAGAAATTTTATTTCTCGCCTCTACCTTAACTCCACCTGTCGCTATGTTTTTTATTCCCGAATTGCATAACGATTTCCCGAATGCCATTGGATCCATATGTTTACTTGGATCCTGATTTTGAACGAATATTAAATATGGGCCAGGGGCCTCCAAACTATACAACTCCAATGGCCTTTCCGTAACACCACTTGGAGAAAAAGGCATCTTAGAAGGGTGAACGCTCGTAAGCTCGTTAGGTGATCTTGATCTTTTTCTTAAATCAGGAGGCTCCGAAGGAGCCTCCATCTTGATATGTAAAGACGCTAATATGTGAAGAACTTATACAGTATTTTAAAAAGAAAAATAAATGGTAAGAAAAATAATAAAAGAAAAAAAGAACTTATCGACCGCCCCTCTCCGCTCCCTAGAAGCAGCAACAACAACAAAAAATAATTCTGAACAAAAATAACAGCACTGTAAGCACGCTATAACAAAAAACACGACTGCCCGCAACAAGAAGCCAGCAACGAATCATAACTATACAATGCAGCAATATAAAACTATAGCACCCGCCAGTATACAAACTTATTTTATAACATTTACAGACTATCCACATTAAAGTAACAATGCTGCTATCCCACTCACACTTACAATCGTCCGCATAAACAGACACCGGGTACAGAGAGGGACGGCGTCACAATCATAATGTAGGCGGGCGCTTCAGCTCATCATGAATATAATAATAAAAACTGAAAATTATGTTGCCAGGTTTGACCGCAACACCCGAGCAAAACAAAATAAATATAACGCAGTGTTATGTGCTTTAACTAATAAAATATGCATGACATAATACAGAAATCTATAATAATTAATCATTTATGGAATATATAACTACTTAAAGCAATGTAAGATCAATTAAATCCACAATAAAATAAACTTGAAATATTATCTACATAATATATTGAATTGACTTTAGTATTATTTTTTGTATTTTGATAAAATGGCAGAGACCATTAACAAGTACAAAGTACACGGATCATTCAACATAGTGAAATTGAAATTAGTTTTGCAAAAATATATTTATTATTTTTATTATTTTATTGTCACAAAACTCATTCAACAATGAAATAACACCTACTTAAATATTTGTAAATTGTATTTATGTTTGTGTGTTTTTGCCTTATTCTTTATAGCCGCCGTTACCAAACAATCTATAGAGAAACTAATTCCTTTTTTAGAGTTCATCGGTAGCCTGGAGGTAGAGTCTCGGCCTCGTGAACAAGGGTCCGTGGTTCGATACCAGATGCCGGCAAACTCCCCTTTCACAACACAAGCTTTTAGTAGCTTACTGTGAAAGGTGTATAAGGTTGTATTTGGGTTTAAAACAAAACCCACTACCCAGATATATCTTTAAAAAATATTTCATCCATTGGGCATATTCCTAATTAATGAAATTTGCCAAATTTTATTTATTGATGTATGAAGGTATTCCCTAATAATATTAATATTTCAATAACCGCCATTTGAGAGGTTCTTAGTTCGATCCCAGGTGCCGGCAAACTGCCCTCTCACGACACAAACTTTGGGCTTACTACGAAATTAAAAAAAAAAAACAAATGTTTTCTTCTTCTATGTGATTTCTTCTTGTTAGAACATTGTCAATCTCTCAGAAGGTTTCAGAAGATGTATAAGGTTGTAATAGGGCTTATTATAAAAATCCAGAAATATCTTTCAAAAAAAAGGTAGTTTATTAATTGTGTCGGTGCACAAGTAGTAGAATTCCATAATTAGGTAATATTTAAACAAGTGTTTCTTTATACTATAAGTTATCGATCACAAGAGAGACGCCTTTCGACTTATCAGGTCATTATCAATCTGACAATCAGTTGTAAACAATTTAGATTGATAATGACCATAAGTCGAAAGGCGTCTCTCTGGTGATCGATAACTTATAGTATAAAGAAACACTTGTTTAAATTTAGATTGATAATGACCTGATAAGTCGAAAGGCGTCTCTCTCGTGATCGATAACTTATAGCAGAAACAAACACTTGTTTCAAATTGCCTAAATTAGTAGTTGTCAATTTGATGATAAATCTACGATCGAAGCAGAGTTTATAGCTAGTAAACACGAAAAATAAATTTTAATTTCCATTATTAATAATACTATTGTTTATTTCCGTGACAAATTTAACAATATTGATTTGGTTCGCTGATTTCTAAACTTACCTATTTTTGCTTGCTTATTTATTTATTGTATGTACTCGAAGGTTTGTGAAACCTTTGTTTTCTTATAAACGAAAACCTTGGTTTCCAGGGCCACTGATTATGTACAACTGAAAGGGGATAATATTATTATTATCAATTACTTTCCATCTTAAGTAACTGTCGTACCTAGTTACTCCAAGAAAATGTTTTACATAATCATTAATTATTATTCAATTAATGTAGTTTTAATGAAATTCCGCTACTTGACGATAAACTGTAATTGAGAAATAAAATAATATCTCAGGGTAGCCTTACTTATATTACAAAATAATAAAAGACGATTTTTTTGTATCTAAAAGTAAAAAAAAAATAATAAAATCAAACAACAACGAGCTTACCTACTTGATTGGCCACAACATCGGGCACCCAGGCCTGCTCATAACCATCGCGGAGGGCAAGACCGAAGACAGAAATGGTAGAGGCCGACCAAAAGACACTCATATGGATCAACTGGAGGAGGACATGAACTGTGGCACATACGTAGAATTAAAAAGACTAGCTGAAAATTGATGGGGCAGCGTGGTCCTGGTAGAAGGCAAACGTCTTGGCTGCGCAACATGAGAGACTGGACCGGAATGAGACATGTGGGGGAGCTATTCCGGGTCGCGCAATATAGAGAAGCCTTCGCCAGAGTGATTGCCAATGTCGGGAGGACCTGATACGGCACGAGAAGAAGCTGAAAAAAGGGACGAATGGGGAAGAAATTCTAAAGTCGTTGCAGACAAATCAAAAGGTGATGATGATTCTGGATGATTTTGTTTGGGCGCCGTTTAACGCTCCCTAGACCGTCTCAAGGATTATAATTTACCATGTATAATTCTATCTTAAACGTTCTGTGGAGCACCTGGCAAAGAATAATTGGTCTTCCACTCATTTCCGCAAATTGTCTAGTGTCTAGGTGCTAAAAGAAATAAAGACATTGTAGACATTATCTGCGTTCTTTTGTTTGTCATCTATCATTTATTTATTTACGGCATTCAAATATCATCCCATAATGATGATGACGCATCTAAAATGTTCTATGTCTTTTTTTAATTTTGTGGACATTATCTTCGTTTTTTTGTTTGACAAACAATAATTATTATTATTCTGTCAGTAGAAGTGATAATGACTGTTTTAATTATCATTTTTTTAACACATTTAATTCTTTAAAAAACGCTGATAGTTTTTTGCATCCTCTAAAAGGTGGATGGAAAAGAAATAAAGACATTTAACTAGGTAGGTACTTAAATTCGGCAATGGCGGCGTCCACACAGCTGGATGCGAACGTCAATCATCAAGCATCAATCAAAAATCTGAAATCTTTCGGCGACAATTAAAAGCATTCTCCGACGAAATATTCGAATGAATGCCTTCGTTACTTCTCATGGACGGGTAACGAAGGCACTCATTCGAATATTTGTCGCCGAAAGATTTCAGATTTTTGCTTGATGCTTGATGATTGACGTTCGCATCCAGCTGTCTGTACGCCGCCAATGATGATGTTTGCCATCAATCTTGAATGTCATATTTTTGTTGGCACGTAGAAAAGAGTTTGCATGTTTATTACATGCAGCTGGTTTGCTGGCTACCCCACTGTGATGATAAAGCAGTAGTAAGAAAAGAAGGTATGACACGTCCATGTTTCGTTTTCGTTTGTACATTTGACACGTATGTATGCAAGTGAAACATGGACATGGTCGAAGAAGGACAAAATTGGAATACATTCTGTGGAGATCCAATCACTGAAAGAATGGATAGCAAACGCTTTAAGATAGAGTGAGGAATGAAGATATCAAGAGAATAAGCGGATGCGAGAGGAATATTGTAAACAGACTGCATGATAAGTTACAATATATTTGACATTTGAAGTGAATGTAAGTTAGTCCGCTGGCTACCCCATTGTAAAAAAAAATGTCTTGATGGTATTATGAACTTGTGGTTTTAATAGTCCTTATCCAGGGCTTCTAAAATGATAGACCATTAAAGGTCACGTGGTCTTGTCTATGGATTTGCTTTTGCTTGAGGGGCAAACAGTCAGATTGGGCAAATCATCCTTGTAGGATGTTATGCCATAAGAGAAAAAAAAGAAAGTCAGACGACAAAATAATAACAAAACCGACACTGACAGTTTTTTTGATTATTAGGTATTCTTTAGGCGTTCCACCTCATATTGAGTAATTTTGTAAAACACAGTCTCTTGATCTGTTAAAGAGTCGATTAAAGACACACTTGTTTGGTATATCATACAAATGATATAAATTGTACAACTTATTGTTATTTATATATGTATAGTTTTTATAATATGCTTATTAATTATGTATTATATGTATCAGGCTTCAATCACAGGTATAAACACGATATTTTAGGATGCGCCCTTGAAGTGAATATTATATTCCACAAAACGGCGCACTATAAATTGTCTAGTTATTATTATTATTATTATTATTATTTGTAATACTGACAGTTGGAAGGATAATACCGACATGACAACGCTCTTCTTTGAAATAATTTACTATCTGAGATAGCATGTGTTATGGTACTTTATCTCTTTTTCACGCATAGTTATAACTGCGCAGTTAGAAAGAGATACCACCTTTTTGTTTGTTTGTCTTTGTTTTAAAACAGCGCAGTTAGAAAGAGATACGACCTTTTTGTTTGTTTTGTTTTTGTTCCGTTGTTGACCCTCAAACATTTTTCTGTGACGTCATCCTTTAATGGTCTATAGTGAAACGCCACTGTCCTTTAATTTTTGAGGCATTTCAAAACCAAAACTTTTTTGATTGATTTAATACATTAACTGTTTTATATTGATTACGTACCTACGTAATATCAGCAGTATAAATCAATAGTATTTTTTATAATTGAAACGTACGGCTGAATGCGTTTTCCATTACAAATTTCAATAACCATGGTGAAATATGATACGATTGCGCAAAAAATATTATTGTTATTGCATATTATCTCAAATTAACGCACAACGTCGGTGGTTTCATATACAATCGATTCCGCTTATTTGGGACACGTCGGGACTTTTGTCCCAATTAAGCGAATTTCACATTTTTTTAAATTCATATATTTGGTTTTGCCAACTCAGGGCATTAACCAGTAATACAGACATAAAATTAAACAATGCATATTTTTTTTCAATAATTTTATTTTATAAACTCGTGGAAACTGTAAATTACATATAGGTAATATAAATTATCATATAAATTACAAATATGTAATAAAAATTTAAAAAAAATCCTAATTCAAATAATAAATAGGTAGGTACATACAATTCTACTCAATGCAAAAATGAGTCAAGTGTAGTCTGTCTTTTGTTTTTGTAACTTTTCTTTGTACATATTTTTTCTTGAGAATATGTATAACATATAGTGATGGGCGATATATCGATATACGATTCGATTATATCGATAGTTCAGAACAATGCGATTATTCGATAGTATCGGAGCAAGTCGATTATTTTAATCGATTATTATATCGATTATTATAAGTCGATTATAACATCGATTATTATAAGTCGATTATAACATCGATATAATATATCGACTTGCACAAGTCGATTATAAATGTTCGACTTTTGATCTACCCCTTCAATAATTCGACTTCGACTCGTGTTAGTCGGTTCTTAGAATTCGATTTCAATACAAGTTGATACTTGCTACTAAAAGTATAGTTGGATATATACGGATGAACCATGGCCAATATGCATTTAGGTACCTACCTACCTATAAGTATAATACAATATTATATTCATACACGATGCCGTGCCGGACAACACCACAACGATGATGCAGTCAGTCAAATGATTAGTGATCGCTCCATTCCTTGCAATTTTTATAACCTAATAGGAAAACCAAGTAACTGCCAGAAAATAATAATTTAGGAATAATTTAAACTTCTAAGATAAAATTTTGTGGAAGATTTTATTTTTATTTATTTATTCATTCATTCTTAACTGCACATTGATTACAAACAATTACATAAAAGGTATACATTCAATACGTATTTTTATTTTAATAAGGGACAATAATTACATAAAAAAATACATGCATTACAATGTTTCATAATATAAAATCATATAACCTAGGTCCTAAAATACTCCCGAACATGGATTGAAATATAATTTCCGCTATATTACTAAGCTAATGAAAATGAGTGGATAGCAACAAATACAAGTATTAATTATAATAAATACAAAATTACTATACCTACATATTTTTATTGTTTAGCAGATGTAAGTGATGTCTATTTATTGTACGGTACGGTATTTAAGTAGTTCACGTAAAAATAAGTTGACGAGTAGAAGTAGGTACATTGTCTGCTTATTCTCCGAAAATACTTTGCTTTACTTGATTAATAAATTTCTTCGTTAGATTATATGTAATATCTTTTAAAGAGCGTTACTAGGTTTTACTATTAAGCTGTCTACAAGTAGAAGATCTCTTAGTAAAAAGAGAGACACTACTCGCGTAGTTACCTGAACAATTTTGTAGGCAATATTAATATGAGAACGTGAGCATTCACATTTCACAACCGCATCCTTCAACGCATAAAAACAAACTGAAATAAAGCGTGAGGAAGTGAGAGGGGAATAGATGCGTACGTTTCGTTGAATCGTTGACGATAGTTTTGTACTTCGTTTTTCCGAATATAATACGAAAATAACCGACTTCAAAATAATCGATGTTTGTGTTATTCATATCGCGCTACAAATAATCGATACTACTTCGATATATCGATTATTTTTTACAAGCGAAGTCGATTATTTATATCGATTGTGAATTGTGAACGACTTCGATTATTTCGATTGTAAAATATGATACTATCGCCCATCACTAAATTAACATAATATGTGCAGTAATCTTAAATTTACTGTCCCAATTAAGCGGAATGTTGTCCCAATTAAACATATTTTTTTTTTATTGGTTTCTGTTCTTTGAGATTTGACCCAAATAAGCGGCTGTCCCAATTAAGCAGAATCGATTGTATATGGAAAATTTGTAAAGCGCCGTTTACTCATAACATGACCTCAAAGGCGCCGTAAACCGTGTCCATTACCCGAAACTCTCAGCAAAAAGGTGCGTCTTCAGCCCTCTTCTAAAGCTCTCTCCATTCGCCTCCTCTCGCAGACCCAGAGGCAGTTTGTTCCAGCATTTGGGACCCGCAACACTGAATGCTTTATCTCCAAAGCCTAACTTGCAAGATCGAGTGCCTCAATTATTCTGCCTTTTGCTTCACTCTGTGCTGAGCGAAGTATGAACCTTGAGCACGTAACCTTCTATCGACTGCCAAGTTCTACGTT
The DNA here is from genome assembly GCA_947579605.1 of Athripsodes cinereus. Lineage (NCBI taxonomy): Eukaryota > Metazoa > Arthropoda > Insecta > Trichoptera > Leptoceridae > Athripsodes > Athripsodes cinereus. The sequence goes on from OX388321.1 coordinate 4,237,989, forward strand.
GGCGTGACTAAAAAATGGGAGTTTACAAGTCGTAAGTGGGGGTCCACGAATCCATAGTAGGTAAAGTATCGGATATTCGGTAAAAGTACCCGGTTCTTAATGATTCGAGTAAGTAAATATTTTTTTAAGAAAACCGATGAGTTTTTGAAATATTTCAAATTTCTATAGGTACCATTTTGAAAATTCGGCGACGGGGAGTTAGAAATTTAAACACGAAATATTTTTAAAGAAAGTATACACCGGGAGTGACATAAACAATAGTCGGTACAAATACCCGTTACATTACACGTTAGACGTTAGAAAAAGGTACTCTGAGAAAATATTCTGTAACAAAACCGAGGAGTTTTTGAAATATTTCAAATTCCTATACCATCTCGGATATTTAGCGACCGGGGTAGAAATGCAGGGGGTCCACCGGAACCAGCAAAATTTTGAAAGTGATCTATGAGAAGAAGAAAAAAGTTTGGGAAGTATAAAGGAATGGAGTCGAACAAAAAGAATAAAGTAGAAGAGAACAGAACACAGTAAAGAAGAAACATAATGTGAAATATCAAACTATGTAGGTAAATAATAATTGGGTTAGTTGGAAGATATCGCGTCCCTGCGATAAACTCGCCCATTGTGCAAAATATTTGTATATACCATGTTGTTATCTCATTCTTTTTGCTATATTTTGTACAATAAAGTTTATTATTATTAATAATATAATATGAGTTCATATATTTTAATAAGTAAGAACATAATAATTATAATAAATATTGCACACCTCCGTCATTTGTGACGTGTCTGTAATTGTGATTTATTCATGGGTATAATATAATACTATAATATTATAAAATTAAAATGGATTCGTTGCTGGCTTCTTGTTGCGGGCAGTCGTGTTTTTTGTTATAGCGTGCTTACAGTGCTGTTATTTTTGTTCAGAATTATTTTTTGTTGTTGTTGCTGCTTCTAGGGAGCGGAGAGGGGCGGTCGATAAGTTTTTTTTTTTTCTTTTATTATTTTTCTTTTTAAAATACTGTATAAGTTCTTCACATATTAGCGTCTTTACATATCAAGATGGAGGCTCCTTCGGAGCCTCCTGATTTAAGAAAAAGATCAAGATCACCTAACGAGCTTACGAGCGTTCACCCTTCGAAGATGCCTTTTTCTCCAAGTGGTGTTACGGAAAGGCCATTGGAGTTGTATAGTTTGGAGGCCCCTGGCCCATATTTAATATTCGTACAAAATCAGGATCCAAGTAAACATATGGATCCAATGGCATTCGGGAAATTGTTATGCAATTCGGGAATAAAAAACATAGTGACAGGTGGAGTTAAGGTAGAGGCGAGAAATAAAATTTCTCTAACATTCAAATCGGCACTTGCAGCAAATGACTTCTTAACATCTAATTTCCTGTCAGCAAATAACCTGAAGTGTTACATCCCATCTTTTAAGCTCCACAAAATGGGTATAGTAAGAGGTGTTTCTATCGACATCTCAATTGAAGAGATAGTGGAAGCTACGGAGGTGCCTTACGGCTATGGCAAAGTAATAAAGGCGCGTCGCCTTAATTTCAAGGATTCTTCTTCAGGGACAGTAGAGTGGCGTCCATCAAGGTCGGTCGTACTGACCTTTGAGGGTCAGAAGTTACCCCCACACGTATACCTGTATCATGTCTCAATGAAAACAGAGCAATATGTATTTCCAACCGTCTTGTGTTTTGGGTGCTGCCGATTTGGTCACCAAAAGACACAATGTAGATCAAATCCTCGTTGTTTCAAATGTGGAGAAGCCCATTTCGGAGAGGAATGCACATCTACGTTGGCTAAATGTGTCAATTGCAATGGTTCACATAATGCATCTAGTCTATCCTGCCCAGAACTCACCCGCCAAAAAAATATTAAGCACTCAATGGCTATGGACAATATTTCCTACAAAGAAGCATCTACTCGTCATCTTCCTGCAATATCCAGTTTTGCAGAAAAAGTTGCATCTGCTCCTCAATCTTCCCCTACTCAATCATCTACTGTCACTAAAATTTCAAAAACAACGAAAAATCACCACCCACCCATTCACAACAAACCAATTAACACTGAACACGAAAACCTCCTATTCTACAAAAATGGCCAAGCTTCGAATCCTGTAGACGGATGTGCCTTAAATGGCAATTCCACCCCAGACAATCCAAAACCCTCAACTTCTGACCTCCAAACTATTTTGAATTGTTTTATGCAATTATTCTTTCAACTAATGTCACAACCCAATTCTTTACCGTCCATCGCTGCCTCTCTTCCTTCAATACTCACTTCTATTCATAAAAATCATAATGGTGACCAACAAGACAAAAGCTAGTTTTTCAAAGCTCAATATTATCCAATGGAACAGCCGAAGTATCGTTTCAAATAGAAGCGAAGCAATATCACTCATAAAAAAATTTGACATTTCCGTCGCAGCCATTTCTGAAACATGGTTACATCCAGAATCCCTTTTTAATCTGCCCGGATACATGTCTGTTCGTGATGATCGTTTGGATGGAAAAGGGGGTGCAGCTTTGTTTATAAAGTCTGATATCCCCTATATCCGAATCCCATTGCCCAAACGTGCAGATTTCCAAATTGTTGCTGTGGACATTTCTGGAACATCTTTTGTCTCTGTTTATCTACCCCCTAAGACTCCATTTGACCTTACATATTTCAATCATTTGCTTCACAAAATCTCAAAATCTTTTATACTCTTGGGAGACTTTAATGCACATTCCACTTCATGGGGTTGCCACTCCACAGATTCGTGTGGGAAAGCTATTCTTGATTTTATAGATAGTAATACGCTTTGTATCCTCAACGACGGATCCCCTACTCGCTTTTCTCCTCTCACACAAAATTCTAGTGCCGTGGATCTCACCATTTGCACTGCTGACCTAGCTCCATCTACAGTATGGCATGTTCTGGAAGATCCTTACTCCAGTGATCATTTCCCAATTAAAGTAGCAGTAAACGTTAAGTTTAATATTAATATTAAGAAAAATCGTCGAAATTGTTTTAACACTGGGCGGGCTGATTGGGACAGCTTTAAAACCTCTCTTGAGGCATCTTTTCTGCGTGAACAAGTTCCTTCGGATATTGATACTATGACATCAACCTTAACCGAACATATAATATCTGCGGCTAATTCGTCAATCCCGCGTGCATCATCATATCGCAATCTAAAAGAGTCTCCCCCATGGTGGGACCCAGAGTGTAGTGCCGCAGTGCAAGATCGAAAAAACGCAATGCGAAAGTATAGAAAGGATATGTCGCTTGGAAATTACTTGGAGGTTAAGAGATTGCAAGCTTTGGCAAAGCGAATCTTGCAACGTAAAAAGAGACAGGGATGGCGAAATTTTTGTTCCTCATTGTCACCAGAAACTGCTACCTCGGAGGTTTGGAGCATGATTCGCCGATTTAGGGGCTCATTCTCTCAGCCAAATAACTCGTCCCAAATAGGGGAATGCATAGAAGATTTCCTGGATCGACTTGCTCCACCTTTTGTTGCTAACCAAATAGAGTCTCTTTCATTACATACAGAGGATCCAACGGCAAGTTGGTTGGCAGAAAAATTTACATTCAATGAACTTCTATCAGCGGTAAAAAGTTGCATCTCTGACTCTGCCCCTGGAGTGGATTTTATTAACTACTCCATGATAAAACACTGTCCTGCCCCAGTTTTATCCACAATTTTATCCATCTACAATTTGGCCCTTAATTTATCGATAATTCCTCTGGCATGGAAAAAACAATTGGTCGTCCCTATTTTGAAAAATGGCAAGAACCCTTCTCTAGCATCTTCATATAGACCCATAGCATTGTCATGTTGTTTGCTCAAAATCCTTGAGCTCATGGTTAAGGTGCGTCTGGAGTGGTTTGTGGAAAATAGATGTCTCCTCCCCCCTCATCAACTAGGATTTAGGAAAGAAAAATCTTGTCTCGACAACGTAAGTATCTTGGTGACTGATATTCAGCTTGCTCAATTGGAACAGAAGAGCACAGTTGCGTGCTTTGCAGATATATCCAGCGCCTATGATAATGTCGATATTAATACTTTAAAACGAAAATTGAGCAATATAGGAGTCCCAAATTCTCTTACTAGCTTGATATTCGACATGCTAACTCAAAGAGAGATTGTGATCGACACTCCAGACGGTCAGGTACGTAGAACGGTTTTCAAAGGCTTGCCCCAGGGTTCAGTACTGAGCCCTTTATTGTTTAATATATATTCATATGACATTCATGACCTCCTCCCAAATGATTGTAAATTATTGCAATATGCCGATGACTTGGTTATATATGTGCATCATAAAGATATTAAAGTCGGAGCTGATCAGTTGAGTCAGGTAATGAAGGGCTTGAGCACATGGCTTTTTGACAATAGTCTTAATCTCGCTCCGGATAAAAGTAAGGTAGTTGTTTTCTCCAAAAAACGAAATCCTCCCAACGTTGATGTTTTGTTTGAGGGAACTCAGATTCCTAGTGTGGATTCTGTTAAATTCTTGGGGATGAATTTACAGAGAAAGTTGTCATGGAACATCCACATAGACCTTATTGTGAGCAAATGTGAAAAAAACTTGAATATTCTTCGTGCGGTTTCGCGGGTTTGGTGGGGCGCACACCCCTCAACGCTGAAGATGTTATACTCCTCTCTGATTCGAAGTCATTTGGACTATGGCAGTTATCTTTTGGATCCTTTACCAAAATATCAAGCTTACAAATTAGATAAGATTCAGTCACAGTGTTTGCGCCTTATATTGGGGGCAATGAGATCGTCTCCTATAGTCTCTCTGCAGGTAGAAGTGGGCGAGATGCCATTATTCCTACGACGAAAATTCCTGGCATGTAAGTTCATTATGAAGAGAATCGAATACGTGGATAACCCACTTATTCTGAGTTTAAGTGCTTTGGCCAATAAGGTCTGCGGTGAGGAAACTACTTACAGAAAGGTTCCACCGTTGCTTGCCTCTTGTTTTCATTCGCTTATGTCAGATATTCCAATATACCCCAGAGAAAAATTACCTCTATTCACGACCCCTTTCAAAGCTCTATCTTTTCCTCTTCAGATTGAGGAGTCAATAGGTATTTTCAAATCATATTCATCTCAAAACCATAATAGTAATAACCAAATATTCATGTCGACTACTGAAGAGAGATGGCCAAATCACGTGGCTATATTCACTGACGGATCCAAGTGTTCCCAAGGTTGTGGCTCTGCTTTTTATATTCCATCACTTCATTTGGAAGGAATTTTCAAAATCCCCATACTCTCTTCAATATTTACCGCAGAATGCATAGCAATGAAAGAGGCACTGCTAAAAATCATCCATCTAAAAATAAGATTTTCAGTAATATACACTGACTCACTTTCACTTCTTCAAAACCTTAAATCTAATGCGAAAAAGTGTAGCAACAGTATAGTATTTGAAATCCGACATCTTGCATTCTATGCCTCATGCATGGGATATGATATTGTTTTCTGTTGGATCCCGTCTCATATTGGAATATCCGGAAACGAAGCCGTTGACCGCCTGGCAAAATTGGCCTGCACAGGCGGGTGCTTGCCTAACGCATTTTCCCAACCCACGGACGATTTCTTACCCACCATCATGAATCTCATAAGGTCGGAGTGGCACAGTTATTGGCAAATATCAGCAACCGGAATGTTCTATAAAAACATACAAAAAAAGATTCCATGTCGTCCGTGGTTTGAAATTGAAAGACAATCAAAATTGGACATTTCCCTCATTTCCAGAATGCGAATCGGACATTGTTTGGTTGCCACCCACTTAGCAAGGATCGGAGTTTTCCCCTCCCCTGAGTGCGAATGTGGTACCAATGAGGAATCTCTGGACCATGTATTTTTCGAGTGCCCCAAATATGACAGATCAGAATTCATGGATAATCTCGTGGAGGAATGCATTACATACCCCCTCAATGTGCAATTTTTACTATCATTGAACTCAATAGAGGTGTATAAATGTATGACAAAATTCCTCAAAGTAAATAATAAAAATATTTAACTTTTCGAGTCACCTTGTTATTGAATTAGAATAGGTATAATTAGTTATAATAGGTAGCTGTGAGTTAGTGTAAACAACAGCTGTGCGATGCATCGAATGAAGTATTGTCATTATTATTTACTACCCCGTCTTTGTATTAAGGTTCATTTTGCTGTGAAACACCTCATTGTTGTTTTTTGTTTTTTTTTTGTTTTTTAATACAAATATCATTGTTAAAAACCCGTTGTTCCATATTGGCCTAAATCACTCGCAAACGAGTGGATGGCCTTGAGAAAAATAGAATAGAATAGAATAAAATTAAAATATATTACAACTTGTCAAGTCACGAAGTCTGTCACGGTCAAGTCGCAAACACTATTATTATTATTATTATTATGGAAATATAATATGGAATATTAATATCCCTTTAGTGTTGCATGTTATTAAATAAATTTTATTTCTCCTCTTGCAGCTGTAAAATAATATAAATAAAACTAAGTAAATTACAATCAAGAATCATCAGCATCATCATAGCCCTCAATGCTCCTCTCGGGAGCACAGGGCAGGAACCAGCCTCCTCCATTCAGAGCGTCTCTGTGGCAATCGCGTCACCTCTTCCCACGAAATTCCCTGCGCTCTGATGTCGTTGTCATTGGAACGGTGTTTTGTGCGTGAGGGACGCCTGCCGTCGGAACCCTTGTGGACGGAGGAACAGTGTTCTTTTTGGTCAACTATCACTGGGCATTCTCAGAACATGACCCAGCCAGGACCATTGTCTCTCCTGTATCACGAAGATCACAGATTTCTATTACAATTTAAAATCAAGAATACTAAATTTATATTATAATAAACCTATTCTATCAATTTCATCTATCTTTTCCCTAACGTCACATCGCAAGTGGGGCAGGTGGTGGGAACGGAACGCCGTATAGATCTGTCTCTCCATTTTTCTTTCGCCTCCTCTACATTCATGTAACCTCTCATAATTATACGCACGTCAATTTCTTTAACTCAACACACGGACATCATTGAGAATTTGATCTACGTGATCAAGCCATGTAGTTCTTAGACGCCCGCGTTTCCTCACATCCCTTCTTTCAGACAAATATATCCTCTGTGTCATCCTTTCCTCTTCCATTCTTTCCGCACGTCCAAACCATCGCAATTAATTTACACGCATTCTATCCACAACACTCCTCTTGCATCCGATCATTTTTCGTATATATCCTAGGAAAGATCAAATATACTACATTATCACGACATATCCCACAAATGGGGTAGCTAGCAGACCAATTCCATGGAATATAAAATGCAAACTGTCCTTTCCGTGCCAATAATAAAATAATGAAGACATTCTGATTGGTGACAAACCTCATCATTACGTATTTTAATATACTTATTTTTTTTTCGAAAACATGTATTATTCAAGGGCACTCAAAGACTTATAGAAAAGAGTGGGAGACCAATTATTTGCCTTGTGTATGTTGGAAAAAAAGGCCATGTTTTTAACATGCGGCTGGTCTGCGATTGAATCCTCGGACGGCCACGTTTGATAGCAACATTCCTCTCAGCCATAACACGTTCTTTGTCTTTCCGTTCACTTCCTTCCTTTCATGTTTTTATTATCCCAACTTTCATTCCATAATCAAAACAAAATAAAAATATTCAATAAACAGTTAATTAAAAACAATAATAAAAAAGAGAAAAAGGTACAAAACTACATAATATAAAATGAATTCAGATATATTTTTTATGCATGCGTATGGTCAAATGGGTAGTCAATGTCCAACAGCTATTTTAATTTGACATTAAAAAGAAGTTGAAACGAAAACTAAATAAATATATTGGAACAAGTCCCAGCAGGGTTTCTAATCTCAGGTCCGAAGACCAAAAGGTTAATTATTATAACAGCAGTTGCAACGGAGTTCGAAATATTATAAATGATAACCACTGGCAAAGTCCAATATTGAATATGAATAAATTATTTTGCATGCATTAATAATTTTTGACTAGTACTATAAACCTGTCAAACGATAGGATTTAAAAAATATTTACATAATGAGAAATTTTCGAAGGCATCTGCTAGATAATCCGATAGTGTAAAGACGATCGCAGAAAGGAAGTGAATGCAGTATGCATAAAGTAAATAAACTGGCAGCCAAAGAGCACATCTATATAAGATATTAATCCAAAATTTCAGTATAAAAATATATAAAATACCTACTCACCGAGATGAACGCAGTGTGAATCTAATGCCATCCTAGGAGGAAGTGAAAAATCTGCAATGTTGTTTCTTCTTATTCACTGCGCGTCCTGTCAGATCTCCCCGAGGTTGGTGATCACTCTAACGAAAGCCTCGATATCCCGCGCTGTCAAGAACAACTCCTCCATTTCTGACATCCTAGTCCAGTCTGTCGCGTTGCACAGCCAGTTCATTTGTCTTCTGTCAGATCCTCTGTGCCCATTTATATTTTTCCTATCTACATAATAAAAATAAAATACAGTATTTGTTACAGCATCAAATTAAAATTGAATTTGAAGGGACCGAGAAAGAGAAATTTTGGAAAATTGCCATAATCCGACTAGATTCCAAGATTTGTAAAATAAGGAATGCGAAAGTCGTAGATAAGACAGTAAATGGAACGGGAAATCAATGAATTGAATCATGATGAATTGGAGTAATATGAAGAAACAGTCGACAAGAGATGGAAAGATGATGCAAAGAAAATAGGAGGAGGTTGGTGACAGATGATTATCTTAAATAGCCCGCTTATTAAGAGATCTATATTCAGTAGTGGAAGAGTAGAGGCTGAAAAAGATTGAAGGTGACCCACCGTCCACTCGGAGCCAACAGAAGTCTGGGGACTTCCATTTATCCTAATGGCTGAAGGCTGAAGAAGAGAAATTCTTTTGTTGCATAATAATACAACAACGAAAATATCTTTCCAATTCATTTTCAAAGGGCGTACGATGTGTTACATAGTGTGCTGTACTTCTAAAATTCTCTTATTCAACGCTAAACGAATCTACAAACACACAAACAATATTTTTTTAATATATTACTAATAATTTATTTATTATACATAATACCTCCGATTTAATAAGGAAAAGTCGATTTGACTTTTGAAACGGCGTCGATTTAAAGAAAAAATATTAATAAACATTAAATTAAATTCATATTTTAAACTCTGCCCAATAAAATCAACTTTAAATTCAAGTGAAAGTTTCTTGAAACGCGTAGGTATTTAAGTATTATTTTAAATAGTGGATGTTGCTCTGTTAAATTAACACATAAACTATAGACTTTAGCTGTTTCAATGAATATTATAATTTGTTTTAATCAAAGCGAGTTCAAAGTGTTAAAATATTTAATTTATTATATTTGTACTTACAGCACTATGGGTCGACGACAAAATAATTTTGTATTGTTTTCAAACAATTCATATTTATTAAAATTTGCTGTAATGAAAATAATTTTTGTATTGTTTATAACAGTTATTTATTGAAATTGCGTCTCATGGACGGGTAGCAAGAGCACTTATTCGGGTAATCATTGGAGAGTGTGGTTTTATTTTTAATTGTGTTATTTTTCTTAATATTGCCCCAGAACAGATTTTGGTCTAGTGGGGCAATACATAAATATATTCCATAATGTTGTTTTTATGTTATTATTGTATGTAATATTTTTGGAAAATAAAAAAGAAATCTGTATTGTATTGTGTTTGTAGTACTGAGTTTATAGCTATCTATACCATCACGTCATATAAAAAAGTGGTGTAGCCAATAAACCTGTGGCACTAGAACACTAGACGTAGGTATATAAGATGCCTTATGAGATGACTGAACCTTGACAGAAAATAATAATATTAGAAGGCTAAGTGTGTTCACAAAATGATAATTGATCACAATACACACAATTTTATAGAAAAATGCATAGATATTATCAATACACGCAGGGTGATTTTTTCGAAAAGGCGCGATCTCATCCAACTAACCTCACTTTGAGATATGCCGTGATGGTATAGTAGTAGTAATATAAACCAGACACAGAGCTATAGCTCTTCGATAACTCTATGCACATGGGTTACTTGCATTCTTGCATACGATGATGATCTTCCGTTCGACATGTTCGAATACTGCTGCCGACTTACTTCTCCTTCACTATAGAAGCTATGATTTGGTGTAAGTATAGCTGTATCTGAGTATATCAGAAACAGCATTTCATATTTATATCCTTTTCTCTAGGTAACCTAAGAGGACAGCTAGGACAGGAGTCGAGAGTCTCCGAATACAAGTAAGCGAAGTTAATAATAATAATAATAAACTTTATTTTACAAAATATTTAAACAAAAAGAATGAGATAACAACATGGTATATACAAATATTTTGCACAATGGGCGAGTTTATCGCAGGGACGCGATATCTTCCAACTAACCCAAAATAAAAGTCATTTGAAAGTTAACTACATACAGTGTTTTTTTTTTCAATTTATTTGTGTTTAAATAAGATCATAATAGTAGATTCGTCCTTAATTTGAATAAAAATATTCCATATCGAAATAAATAAAACAAGCGTTTTATTCTACTATTGATTTTATTTATGAGAGAGACGTCTTTCGTCTTATGAGGACATTGTCAATCTGATTTTAAAAATACAACAATATTCATATACCTATATAAATTCATTTTTATATAAAAATATTTACAATAATATTCATTTTTAAAATCAGATTGACAATGTCCTCATAAGACGAAAGACGTCTCTCTCATAAATTAAATCAATAGTAGAATAAAACGCTTGTTTTATTTATTTCGATATGGAATTCTACTACCTAAACACCGACACAGTGAATAAAAAATATTCCACTAAACAAAAATTTGAAATTTACCCAATCCTATTCTAGCATTTTAATCGAATACTTAGATACTTATCGAAAGGAATTTATAATTGAACATTTTCAATTCGAAATCTTGAGTAGGGACAAGAAGTTTGTTATGATCGCGACTCAATTTGCCACATCTCCAAATCCAAAAGACAAGAATTCGTTGAGATCATGTAGATAAAATAGTTGGAAACTACACGTAATTGGTATTAAAAATGAAGAATCGAAGTAGGAAGCTGCCTTCTGCCCTTCTCCCCCCAGGAAGTCAGACTAAATTTTAAGTGGTTCAAAAATTATTGTACAAAAACAAGTGAGCTATAAATTTTAAAAAAATAATCTTATTTGGATTTTAAACCATTCTAAGATGAATAATTCATATCAATTCAGCTCCTAAAACATTATGCACACACTGGTCTTTTAAGCGAGGGGTCGTGGAAAAAAGTTTAATCCTAATGTCCTTTAAAATAATATGTCGACAGTGGATTTCAACCCTGGAAACTTTCCCTCGAAAAACCAAAACGCTACACTTAATGAGAAGTTATATTTAAATTGAACAAAGGGTGCATCATTGTTTCCAATTTCGCTTTTTTGTTTTCTCTGTGTCTTTTGGTGTATGTCTGTCTGTTCAAGGCAAGAGTTTAGATAAATATTTACACTTAAGTTTTTTGTGTGTTTATGGAGTTAACTGTTTTACATTTTAATCCGACACATTATTATTATTATTATTATTATTATTATAGTTAAGGTAGGTACTTACCATTATCTGATATCTCACAGCGTTGACAGTAAAAACATTCAAATCCATATTTAGTAATGTTGTCGAAACAAATTTGTATTTCGAATATCGATTATCCACAGTAGATGTCATCACAGCTGATTAGGAACATGGACTTATTATATTTATAGACTAGAAAATCAAACTTTGTAAAAACAAACGTGTTAGACCTTAAGTCTTTAATCGGGTTTTAGTCCATTCTTTATAAGTGGATAGTGAGGAACTATGTAGACACTCTTTCAAGATGATAATATAATGACAAAACTGGTGATATATTTGTCTTTTGTGGAGTTCCAGACGCCCAGACTGCACAAAAACGGTTGGCATTTCAGAAGTAGAGAAAAAAGTTCTGAAATGGCAACCGAAAACAGGCAGTCTCAGGAAGTTTTGAAAGACTACAAGCTAGATCATCGGATGATCAGCTAATCCAGTCCAAAGATGGACCCAAGATAACCAAAGTCCAAAGAGTAGAATATTTCTCACCCTTTTTTATAAAAAGCATGTAGCTATACCTACGTAAAACTCACGTATAAAACATTCATACCATTAATTCAACAGTGTGGCGATAAGCCACCTATCCTGGATGTCTTCTTTTTATATCATGTTTGAATTTTAGACAGTTAGGTCACGGGACATTCCTTGATGGATAGTGATTAGGTACCACTCAAGTTAATTTTTCTATGAATATTTTTCTTTGCAGTCCACCAGTGGCATCCATATCGCGAATTACAGTTGACGTCAAATTCCAGCTGGTAATCAATCATTTTTGTAAAAAGATCTATTGCAAGTGATACGGAAGACTTGGTTAACCAATATGAAATTTATATACATTTTTACAACAATGTTCGATTACCATCTGAGGAGTATATCTCAATCTCAATATATCGACTATCCAGTTCAAAAGCTCAACAAGCTAAATATTTCGAAAAATTTGATTTCATTGGTACTAGACACAAACAATGACAGTCTTCCAATTCCACAAACAAAATAATGGGCACTATATGACATGGTAGGCCCCACTGTTGTCAAATGTTATATTTCATAGAAAAGTAATATTCACGAAATTGTTGCCATATGTAAAATTATTTTTTGGTCACCACGTTTAATTCTTTTTTGTTGTTTTTGTGGTTTACAAACACTAAAATAAAATAAAACCGGCAAAAAAATCTAATTGATTACAAATTTCCTAAAGTTTATATTCGATTTACATTTTATTTTTGCTGGTTTTATTTTATTTTTGCCGGCAAAAATTTATTTGGAGTCGAATAAGTGAATAAAGTCGAATACATACTTTAGGAAATATGTATTCGAATTAGTTTTTTTTTTTGCTTATTTCATTTTTGCCGGCTAAAGTTAATATTCGAATTAGAATTTATTCTATTTTCCCAAATAAAAAAAGAAAGAAATTATTTCGCCTAAAAATTCAAATAATATTATTGTAGCAACAATTTTCCTCCATAGAAAACTATATTTGACAGATATATGACATTGGGGCCTACCATCTCAATGAGTTCCAAATAATGTATGTACTATACTACTATACGTCTTTACCCTAATGCCATGTCCCAGGAGGGGTAGGCAGAGAGAACGGAGAGGTATCTTTTTTCTATTCCACAAATAAATATTCCAAATTGTTTAATTATTGAACAGAACAAAAACAACGTATGTCTTTAACAATGCGATTATTATAAAGAATATTTCACATTCTGTTGTGTTTTTAAAGCATAATATAAATAAAGCAAAATTACAAAAATGACGAATTCTCAAATACAAGACATTTCTACTTGTTGAGTAATGGAATTGAACAGCCGATATATTTTTTATTACGCTTGAAGAGACCGGATTGCTTACTATCTCAGTTGTCATGTTTCTATAAACCAATAATATTTGTAAAAGGTATATTACTATTGCTACGAAATAAATTGCTAGTCGATACGAAAAGAATACACCTTATTACAAAAATGTTCGGATACCAATTATTATTATTAATGTTTGTTGTCAACTGAATAGGTATTATTATTCGACAAGCATAATGAATTAAGTTTCATTGTGAGTAATCTTGAAAATAATCTTAAATTATCTTAAAAGGAGATTGAAAATAAATGAAAGATAAAAATGTTTTGTTAACGAATTTGATATATTTATTATTATGCATCATAATTGGATATTCAACTGTCAGACATTATTGATAAGATGAAAAAAAAAGATTTTTACAATTTTATTACACAATAATAATAATAATCATATTAAAAAGTATTTACATAGCGACTTTTGAAATTGAATACAGCAATATATCGATGATTTAGTTCCATACATCAAAAACCAATTTTTTTTTCATAATATAGATTTTTGCATAATAATTCAAAAAGGGGTATGTCAATTTCTAAATGTTTTGACATTTCTAGAATAAACTGCTTATAATGACATCATAACCATTTTATAAAATAGTTCTTAGTATCAAAATATTAAAATTCAATACTAAAAGAATAATATCACATGCCAATAAAAAGTCCAAACAACAATTTTAATGCACTAATAAACAGTTTTTAAAGAGTATACCTAAACAAAGATGTTTGCACATACCTCTTTTTCAATATGCAACGACGTTATATTCTTTCAAATCTAAAATTTTACTAATTACATAATTATATTAATTGTTTTGAATTTTCGATAGGTCGCCATACTGCTTCAATACTTTTAACGTGTCATAATTTCTTGGAATATTATAATTTTCAGTTGCTGGCTTATGGAATTTGAGAATCGATATGAAATAATAATATTGATTGCAGTATAATACAAAATATTGAACATAATATTACTGTATATCAGAGCGAAACAATTCTATGTCGTATGAATTTTTTAATTTTAATTTTGGGTTTTTTTTTTTTTTTTAAAGATATATCTGGGTTTTGTTATAAACCCAAATACAACCTTATACACCTTTCACAGTAAGCTAAAAGCTTGTGTCGTGAAAGGGGAGTTTGCCGGCACCTGGGATCGAATCCCGGACCCCTTGTTCACAGGGCCGCGACTCTACCTCCAGGCTACCGACGAACTCGACGGGTTTTGGACATAATTACATATGCTTGTCACGTGTTGTGTTAAAAGTAAATTTAACTCAAAAAATTGTAATGTGGAATATCTATTTCTATAACTATTGCACTAACTTATTTTACAAATTTGAATATTCTGGCATTGTTACTATTTTTTACCAAAAAAATTACACCATATTTTTATGTATGAATATCCCAATTATAAAAAAAAACAATATTAAGCAATTAAAAAGAACAATAATAATAAATCTTTATTGACAGAACATTATACCATATTCATACAAACTACATAATTATAATAAATAAATAAAAAAAAACGTAAGGTGAAAACTGGCTCAGTCTACCATGGTACGGGCTCATGCCCAGTTAGGTAGGTTTTTTGTGACTTTTATCTTTTAAATACTGTTGTATAAATGAAAAAATAAATAACTAAAAACAGCGTTCTGTCAAATGGCGGACTTGTTGCAGAGCAACATCTTCCAGCCAACCATCTTCCAACAAAATAAAGACAACAAAATAAAATTCAATAGTAACTTTTACCGAAATTCGACAGAGAGTAGTTTCGCTTCGACATTGGTGTTTATTTAACATAGGTATTACTAAAATCTATTAGCGCCTTTGAGGTGACTAAAATCCTGACAACTCACTGCATAGGTTTTTAAGGGGGCTATTTAAAAAAAAAAACATTACATTGGAGTAGGCAAAGAGGACTGAACGCACTTCTTTCGCTTCTTCGAATCTTCATACAATTTCTAAAAGACGCACGTCAATTTCTCTCAATCAAAACACGATCCTCTTTGTGAATTTAATACACGTGATCAAGCAACGTGATTTTCGGACGCCCGCGCTTTCCCACACTCCATCTTTCAGGTAAATACACCCCCTTCGTCACCCCCTTATCGTCCATTCGCTCCACTTGTACCCTTTTCATAAGATTCATTCATTAATACCATCACAAAATTTCCTAGAATATCTTATTTGTCATTCTTTCATCGTCTATTCGTTCCACATGTCCAAATCGTCGTAACATATTTACACGCATTATATCCACAACACTCCTCTTGCATCCGCTCATTCTTCTAATGAAATTCTGTAATAGATAAACAAAAATAAACATTTCTTGATAAAAAAAAAAAAACAAAAAATTAATTTACGTAGAAAGATTAAGATAACATTGAAAATAAACGTACTCGTAAATGAGTAATGCATAATGTAACTGATTGAATAATTTGATTTTATCAAATTGAAAAATTAAACATGGAACAATAATGTGATCATTTCATGATATGGCAACTGGAAAAAGAACGAATGGACTTATGGCTTCCTTTTTTTCGAAGAATATAGAGATTAATTATTGTCTCGAGTCTTGGCTATGCGAGTGTTAACTTTCATTGAGATACCTTGATTTTTTTATGTATACACAATGCACAATTGCACACAGATTGAATTAGTCCCAAACTAAGATATGAATCTCGTATTATGGGTACTAACACGACGATACACATGTATACAATGTATTAAACACATTTATTAATTGTATCGGTGCACACGTAGTAATTGTATTGATAATGACCTTATAAGTCTTTTTAGTTGGAGTAGTTATGTTTTTAAAAAAAAGACCAAATTAGTGATACTGAGGAATGAAGAGAGAACGATAATATACTAAGGTGGATCAAGGCCTGTCCCAGAGCACGAGCCACGCTCAATTCTGGGACGGGTACTTTGATCAAATGAATTGAAAAAATAAATAAATTATATTATGTATATTATTATGTATATATATATTATGTATGTTATTGTGTATATATATTGTTATATTATATATGTTATTATATGTATTGTGTATGTATATTGTTGTGTATATTATATATTATTATATTAAAAAAAAAAAGTCGAAAGACGTCTCTCTGCGAATTAACAATCAATAGTAGAAAGAAACACTTGTTTCAAATTACATAAGTTTTAAACACACATACACGAAACATCCAGACCCAGAATTTGAAAAAGGTCATTCTTCATGTTGTCCTGGCCGGGAATCGAACCCAAGACCTCGTGACTCAAAAGCATGAGCGTTACTTCCGCGGCACACCTGATTTGTTTTGCTATTTTTCTTCTCTTTTCGAGTGTTCAGTAACAACCAGGTGTCCGAAAAAAATGCATTTTACATCTTAAATTCGGTAATAATATAGGTTTGCCACAGTATGCCACTTATCTTAAATGTCTTAATGTTTTGTTGGCAGAGGAACGTATTACAACATGCGACTGATCTGCTGACTACCCCACTAGTGAGATATGCCGTGATGTATAAGTATTACTTTATAAGTATTTCAGTTTCAATATTATGTAGCTGCAAATGTTTTTGTTCTATCAAAATTACATTTTGTAAAATAAACGTTCATTGACTGGTTATAATATAATGAAAGTTTTGTTGAAAGATATGACTACAATTGAAACATTGAAATGCCGAATTACAAAACGTCAATTTGGCTAATGGGCCTTTGTTTCAGCTAGGTACCGGGTCAATTTCAATAGTTAATTTGATGACTTATTGTACTGATATAAAATAAATTTAAATCCTGTAAGCCATTTAAATAATAACATTAATCGTTGGTATAAATTGATACAAAAATATTTTTTTATTGAGGTTAAGATTGATACTTACTAATCATCATCACGCCACTTCCCTTGAGTGGTAGGCAAAGAAGAACAAGCATCACTTACTCATATCCTTGCATACACTTTTCGCTTCCGTAACTGTCATACATACTCGTACATATACTATAGTTCCCGGTCCTTTTGGAGTGTTAGGTGTGTGTATTGTAGTTTTTTTTTTCATTTTGAATTATGTCGAAATTATTCTTATTGTGATCTTATTATTATCGAAGAAATCGCTATAAAAAAGTGATGATCTCGCCATTGTATATCATCACATTTTTTTCTTATGTAAACTGATAATAATATGTTGGTTTTGTTATGTGAATGATGATTTGCAAAAAGTATAAAATAGATAAAAAATACATGCTATTCTACTCAATATGCTCAACATATTGTGTCCGTCCAGTAGGATAGTTAATAATGATCTTGCCATTTGAACCTCGGATGCCCACAACTCGTGATTTCTTCCAAATAATAAACAGACTAAATAACGTATACCTATCTAAAAAATTAATGATCTGTTGGATATGTAGGTATGTATTGTCTGTAGTGTTCTGTTCATTGAATAAATAAATAAATTAAGGAATAAAATTTTTAAGACTTCTTAAAACCTTTATGCAGTGAGTGTTCAGATTTTTTTTGTATCATAAGATAAAATTTCTAATACCGCCATATTTGATCTAAAATTGTCATAATTAACAGCTCAAAATCAATTGTTCTAACTCAAATTATGAATAAACATTTCTTTAAACGGGACTTGTAACAAACTTTCATCATTATCTAAAACAACAAAAAAAACTTTGTTTTGCTTTATTTTGTAATAATATTGTTGCTAAAATCTAATTCTACCTTCACAATAGTTTAGAATTTAAATTATAAAAAATAAAGATTTAAATAACAAAAATCAAACAAGACAAAATGATTTTGTGGAGTAGGTACATGGTACAGAATAGGCCTCCCACTATTTTCCTTAAATTTTTCAATGTCCTGTATAAAACAGATGTTCGAAAAAATATATTTTAGATCTAAAATTCAGTGATAAGATATGGCACCAATCCTGAATCTTATTTTTTTATTTGCACGGGGAGGACAGCTTGCATGTTTGTTGCATACAGTAAGTCTGCTGGCTACCCCACTTGTGAAATATGCTATGATGGTATAGTAGTAGTAGTAGTAGTAGTAAAACGGTTTGGAAAATAATATTCATAATTTTCAACAATATAAGTGACAACTTCAAACAATATTTCACCCTATTTTGTGTTCAGATTTTCGATTACGAGTGATCAGGGCTTCCAAGATGTAAAAACTTTTACACATATTTATGTAAAGTAATTTTACAAGAAATAGCCGCACATATCATAAATCACATTTATTGAAATCTGAGTTAGCACAATTACATTCTGTAACAGCGATATGTCAAACAAAATAATACTTCAGATACCTATATATTTTTTAATTATTAATATAAAAAAAAAAAAATATTTGATATTAGCATAAAGTGAATCGTTTCTTCTGACAATGTATAACAATATAATCTTGGCACGTTTTCAAAATAATGACAAATGCGGAAGAAATAATATTAAAATGACGAAAATATTGAACAGCGAGACGGTAATAGATCATTTTACCTTATAAATCAATATTATACAGTCTTGGAACATTGAAAATAAAATTTGTCATAGATATTACAAATATGTACCTATTACAAATATGTACCTATCACAAATAAATGATATTATATAGACCTCAGACACATGTAACGGAAAATTGACCTAATTACAATTTTTGCACATTCAATTCAAGTGGCATGCCAGCTATCCTGGATGTCAATTCAGCGATTACTCATGTCGCCCATACTGAATGTCTTAAACGGCACGGAGAGGATGATCTCCAGTTATATATTTTTTTAATTGTCTGGAATGACTATGTATATTGTTACTTAAATTTAAAACATGCCATCGCGATTTAGGTGCACCTACACCATTTACGAACTGTTCAAAACTTGTCTGTGGTGTTGGCACACAGAAATCGCGAAAGGGTATTTTATTAATTTAATTTCGTTCAAAAAAAAACTTAAGAAAAGTGTTCTGGAGAAAAGAAATTTGTGAAGTGCTTGAGATGTAGTGTTATACATTTTATATAATAATATATTGGTGAATATCTGTGATTGTTTTTGACCCCTTATACCAGCATATAATATTGCTGTCTGGGGTTTTTAAATCAGAAGACAACAGAGTTATTTATGAATGTGTTATTTTTTACAATGTTAATTTTTTAGTAATAAAAATAGTACCTAATTAAAGTAATAATATACATAGTCATACATGTCTAGAAATTGTTACACAGTTAGTGCCTCAAAAAAAAGTGAATAATATTACATTTTTTTTAAAATATGTATATACCTAAGTATCAAATGGTATAATATTATCTCAGTGTGATAAAAGAAGGTTTAGAATGGATGATTTCATTCGTCAATGAGTATTTGACAACAAATGATAATTTAAAAAATATCCAAACTCAAGAATAGGTCCCCACTCCTTTCTGTAAATTATCGAGTGCTCTGTAATAGATACCTAGGTATTGATAAAACTAATAGCACATAGACAGACAATTAATATCTATAATTCAGCGATCAGGCATGCCACTCATCTAGAATGTCTTATTTTCTTATTGGCACGGAGAAGACAATCTGCATGTTTTTTTAAATATGTTCTCTTTTATTTCCATTGTATACTTTTTATGCTCTTTTTTTTAATAATTCTAATGTGTTGGAATTATATAAAGTTTTGATTATTTGTGTGCATTGATACATTTAATTTGTGAATATTTTTGTGAATAGGCACGGTTAGGAAAGATTGTACCTACTTCCAATAGATGCAGCGTTTAGTCTATCGGTTCTCCCACTATGCCGTGATGGTAAAGATGCATAGAAAAAAGCATCGTGTCGTAGCTCCGTCAGATGTGTCCAACATCTACATTTCTTCTCCATTTGACTTCAACAAATTCAATAACAAAAAAAGAGTAAAATGTGTGATTATTTACCATCCTCATAATCAACAAAAAAAAGAGTAAAACGTGTGATTATTTACCATCCTCATAATCAACAAAAAAAAGAGTAAAATGTGTGATTATTTACCATCCTCATGATCAACAAAAAAAGAGTAAAATGTGTGATTATTTACCATCCTCATAATCAACAAAAAAAAGAGTAAAATGTGTGATTATTTACCATCCTCATAATCAAACTCGTATAAATTACCAAAACCACAATTTACAAATACGTAATATTATATTCTGAAAAAGGATTAAATTAAACTTGTTTGAAAATTATCACATACGCCCACTACTAAAGTATAAATCTCTCAAATAATCTAAATGTGTATTAAAATGTTGTCAGAAACATTAATCATGATTGTATGTCCGTAGAATAAATATTGTATAATATTGTAAAGATCACTTTAGCCAGCCTACAGGCTATTCGTAAGCGTTGGAACGCCTTTCAATATTGTACGAGCTATTTTTTAACATTTACTGACAATCCACACAGATCGAGTTAGTCCCAAACTAAGATATGAGTTTACTCACTATGTCGGTGTTAAGATAATAGAAATCCATAATTAAAAAAAAACTTTTTTTGTACTATATTGTCAAGTCAACTTTTGATAATGTTCTTGAAAGACGAAAGACGTTTTTCTCAATAAAAAACAATATAGTAGTAAAAAAACATTTCTTTTTTGATTTCATAATGAGATATGAATCTTGTACTAAGGGTACTTATACGAAAATACACATACAGTCAATGCACTAAACATAATATTATCTAATAACACCCAGACCAATTTGAAAAGATCTTTCTTTACTTTGCCCTGGCCGGGAACCGAACCCGGAACCTAGTGATATTATTGTGAATGTGTTTAAGGGTATATTTAGATACAGAAACGGTAATGGAAGAAGGGGAACATTATGGCTGGGATAATCTTTGACTGTTCAAGTATCTGAGGATTTCGAGAGCCTTTTAACATTCGCTCAAAGGATCGCCAACGTTTGGAGAGACCTGCAGGGTTACTCTTGACAAAACTAAACACGATCTTAATCTAGTCTTGATCTTGATCATACGACGCACGAAGGGACTATGGTCAAAAACATCGCGCTACCGCTAACGCGCGATCGGTTTTCGTGTATTTTTGGCCAATAGACACTTCGTGCGTCGTATGATCAAGATCAAGATTAGATTAAGATTGTGTTTAGTTTTGTCAAAAGTAGCCCTGCAGAAATGGTTCGAGAATAAAAAATCCAGATGAATAATTAGTTATTCAGATAGAACAAAGTCAGCGGGTAATGATAAGCTAGTATTTCCATATAATATTTATTATGTTACCAGCTATCAATTTGCGATAATGAACAACAAAATAAATAAATAAATAAATAATAATTTTGACATTTGACTCGTAGCTAAATATTATAATAGTACATACTTAAATGGAATTCTCTTATTAGTTTGACAAAACGAAGTGTTTTAGTGACGTAAACGTTTTTTTTAAATTGTGATATGTTATATTTATTTATTTAAATTATTCATTCTATACCAAACATTGATTACAAACAATTCCATAGAAGATAAACATTCAAATCAAACACAATCAATGAACAGAGGGCGAGTTTATCGCAAAGGCGCGATCACTTCTAGCTAAGCCATTATTTAAATATACCTATACGTTTTAACATGTATAGACACTGTCCAAGCTAGTCCCAAACTTAAATGTGAATCTTGTATTATGGGTACTAACACGACGAGACACCCAGACTCAGGACAATTTGAAAAAGGTCATTCTTCATTCTGCCCTGGCCGGGAATCGAACCCGGGACCTCAAAGGCAAGTGCGTTAGCCTCTGCGCCACACCGTATAAAATTACTATGAAATGAAAACAATAGTATAAAATTACTATGAAATGAAATATATATACCTAATGCGTGTTACAGAAACTAATTTCATGGAATTAACTAATTACGAGTAGGTACTATGAGAAGGAAAGAACAGATTTGAATATAGTATAATACCCCCTATTCTAGATTGATTCAAACTAAAATAAGAACGTTACAAAATTTTATAATCAAATTCACTTGAACTAACATTCGTATTCTATAAATGATACAAGTTGTATTTAATTCTAATTAGGAACAATTTTAGAGTTAGAATACCAATGTAGACTGACTAGAATTGGAACATTTCTATTTTAGTTAGTGCACACTAAAAATGAAATAGAATCGGGCGTACTGCATATTTCATATTCCTGTGAATGGCAAAATATTTTGCCGTAAGCGAATGTATAAATTAACAACCATACGGTATTTTTAGAATAAGATAGTCCCTGTCCAACTCTTCTGTAAGCATTCTAGAGTCATGTAAATGGCGAGTGTTGGCGAATGCTAAAGCAGAGCCTCACGTACAAGACAATTAACATCTAACCTTGCCACCCATCCTGAATGTATTAGTATTATCTTTTACAGGATGCAAAAAACCAGCAGTGGTTTATGAGACTTAATGATAATTAAAACCTTCATTATCACTTTGTTTGACATAATAATAATATTAATTATTATTATTATGTCAAACAAAAGAACGTACAGATAATGTCAACAAAATAAAAAAAGACATTGAATATTTTAGATGCGTCATCGTTATTATTAGAATGTTATTTGAATAAATAAGTAAATAATAGACGAATGAAAAAGATGAAGACATAGGAAAATAAAGGATAAAATTGATGAAATCAAAAGAAAATCTTTTTTATACTATGTATATTAATTTTATTGAGCGAGATGTCTTTCGTCCTTCAAGGGCATTGGCGAGTTTTTTGGGCTTTTTTTGTCGATATCCTTGAAAGAGAATTGAAGTATTTCTCAATGGCGGCGTCCACACAACT
This sequence comes from Athripsodes cinereus, assembly GCA_947579605.1. Lineage (NCBI taxonomy): Eukaryota > Metazoa > Arthropoda > Insecta > Trichoptera > Leptoceridae > Athripsodes > Athripsodes cinereus. Next base: position 4,261,285 of record OX388321.1, read on the forward strand.
GGATGCGAACGTCAATCATCAATCAAAAATCTTAAATCTTTCGGCGACAATTCGGAGCATCCTCCGAAGAAATATTCGAATGAATGCCTTCCTTACCAGTCCATGAGACGTAACGAAGGCATTCATTCGAATATTTCAACGGAAAATGCTCCGAATAGTCGCCGAAAGATTTAAGATTTTTGTTTGATGATTGACGGTCGCATCCAGCTGTGTGGACGCCGCCAATGAAAATGAATATAGTATAAAAAAAACATTTACTTTCATTTCATTATGGAATTCTATTACCTAAACACCAACAATGTTAATCAAATTATATCAAATAAAGGGCTAGCTCAGAATATGCTTAAATACCTTCGACCCAATCCTGCCCCAGTCTTGCACATTTAACAAGGAATTTAACGTGTTTAATGAAATATACCTTCTATATATACTAAATGTTTCTTATTGGACAGAAAGTTAGCTTGCTGAATACCCCACAAGAGAATGTAATCGAATAGTATAGAAATCTATGCATTTTACCATTTACAGTGTTATGATTTCGGGTGCTCTAGAAATAATGCACTGTGAAAGAGTTTACTGTAAACCTAGTATGCGAAATATATAAATTTCTCTATCACTTCTTTTCGTTGTCGTTTCCTCAGTGCTGAGGTTTGTGACCATCATTTTGTAAAGGTTTAAATAAAATATCCAATGACCTTGATCTTCAATCCTGCGCCTCGTGCAAGGTCCCTCCCGTTGCCAACTTCACCTGCTCTACTAATTTATATTGACACGTAAAGGGCAGCTTGCATGTTTATTATACGTAGCTGGTCTGCTGGCTACCCCACTTGTAGGATATGCCGTGATAGTATAGTGTAATACTTATGTATCAAACATCTATTTTGCACCATAGAATTTATAAATAATTAAAAGTTCCAAAAATAATGGAATTATGTATTGCCATTTCGATATTTTCCCAACATAATTCAATATTAAAAGTACAATAAATGAAGTATGTTCTGATAAAAAAGTTATTACTCTTCCCAAAGAGATTTTCTTCAAAGTATGGTTATTTTAAAATAGTACTACAGTATAACAAATTAGTCAGAAATGCGTATATAATTTGTATCGGAAAATTGTGATTTTGGTAATGTTATCTCCAGTTCCAGTAATAGAAAAAATAGTACGACAAGAAATACCTGTAGTTTTTATATGAAATCTTTTAGATAACAACGTATTTTTAGAAATAAATAAAGAAAATACGTTGTCGCTTGCATTATAAAGCACGGTTTAGGCTATCCAAGTGCAAACTTGGACACGAGTGAATTCTTATGAACTTAGACCTTCTTATCTTTTGAAAATGGAATAGGATGAAACACTATTCATATTTAGAACGTTTCAACCAAGAGCACTTGGTATTCAGTGGATGTGATGCGTTCGTTATTTATTTATTTACAAATATTTACGGCCAAAGCCTTTTACATGTTAAACCTCTGTATACATACAAAAAATCATGTATGTAATTATCACAAACAACATGGAGCCCTGGTGATAATAAGCAAATTATTATTTTTTTCTTCATGCACATCATCATTCACACAACTCTGTGTGAGTGTTTCTGTAGAATAGATAAATAAATAAATAAAAAAATCAGCAAATCAGTTTACATAAGAAAAAATGTGATGATATGCAGTGGCGAGATTATCACTATATAGTGATTTAATCTAACCATCTTACTTCATCCATCGAACCAAAAATTATCACCAGAAATAGCTTACACCGAGCAAGGCCGTGTGTCTATGAGGAGTGACTCTTCATCGGTTGCTCCACAAGTGAGACACTCTTTTAAGTACACTAAAGTGCTCTTCAATACAATTTTCCGGACGCATCACATCCACTACAGGTCCAAGTATACTTGGATAGTGTAAACCATGTTTAAGCCAAAAATATACTAGATCGGTAAATCATAGAAAAAATCGGTCATGCAGCCAATCAAATTTTGCATCCAGTTTTAAACTGACGTTGGTTGTAAGACAACATATTGCTAATGCTTGATGGCCATCGATGTTGGAACACAAAAATTCCGAAATAAAGTACCGCGCTGCAAGTCTAGTATGTCTATGGTTTAAGCAGTTATTTTATAATAATTTGTATGTACAACAAAATGTTTTTTTATTTATTATTTTATTTGAAGAGAAAATGGAAATTAAATAAAAATACAATAATGCTCATTCAAAGAATTAAAAATTATATTTTTATCATTACATTTTTTAAGCGTATACATCCAGTTTTTAAACATTTATTAAAATGTAATAATAATATACATGTTTATTTTTTTTCTGAAGCTAACATTTTTTTAATATATATTTTTTAATAAATAACTACCTAGATGTGTATGTATTCACTCAGGATATTATATATATTATATTTCTCTGGGATCGCATTGGCCGAAAGCTGTAATGATCCCAGAAGAATATGGTATGTCATTTTAATAATAATAATATATATTTTTTACGTTGGTTATGTTATACATATTTATTATATAACATAGAGTAGCATAATACAGAATACATTTTTTTATTTATTTTATATTGTATTTTTTTATTTATTTATTTATTATAATATACATCAGTCCAACACTAAATACTTGAATAAATGCTATTTGTTATACAGTTTTAATAATAATAATAGGTTATGTATATATAATTATTTTATTTAGGGCAAATTGGGCGCAATACAAAAAAAAATCGAACCGACTACAGAAAGTTGAAATAATTCGGTAGTACAAAATGGGTTTTACTTTGTTATAACTTATACAAAAAACTCAATTTTGGCACAAATAAAATAATGGTAGGTACGCATCTACTGTCCATTTCCAAAACTCAACAACTTGAAATGTCGTACATTCGAGAAATCGTCACTTTTGTAATTTTGGTATATTTATATCATGCTATAAAAATAAAACAGAAAGTGAAATTTACAATAAAATAATCGCACTATTAGAGGCATTATGTTGTCTTTGTTCCGTCCAATAGTTAAATAATTCGAAATATTTATTTGTGGAATAGAAAATAGGTACGTTATTCTTTTTTCATTAACTAAATATTTAATATATAAAGGGAACCGTGTATTTTTATAGTTATTTGTTTGTGGAATTGATAGAGTGGATTACATCCATTGCCAATTAAATCAAAATATTCTAAAATATCGACTTGTTGAGTTGTGGAGCTGATATACTCGTGTACAAATTCTACTCTGAAAATGTTCAAATTGCCAATGTGCCAATGTAACCGCAAGATAAACAAAAAATATATAATACAAACAAAATAATAAAAAAATAATCATATATCAGAGAATATTTTTACATTAGAACGCAAAGTATGTTAACAGGTCAACGCGCTTTTGTTTTTAGTGCCCATTTTACTGAATTATAAAGATAAAGTGTCGATTTACCATTTTAAAGAAAAAAATTAATCAATGCCCAATTTGCCTCAGACTAACACAGCAATGGTTCACTAAAGAAAAACGTACCAAGTCGTTTACAAGATAATACATAATATATTTGGTGTTTTAATCTTTATTAATATTTAACACGGATAAAAACAAAATTAATATAAGATAAGATCACAAGAAACACATTTTAAAAAATAAATTGGTATGCTATAATCCTAACATATTTTTTTAATGTGCCAACAATGCCCCATTAGGCGATGAATTCTATTTTTAAACGTAACACAGTTCAAATCGAAGATCTAGAAGAAGTATAAAAAATAAACAATCGACACTCGATAACATAAAACGTGTTCTTTTGTTGATACGAACAATCATAGATAAAAAATAAAAATGGTTTAATTATTAATCCATATATTATTATAAATTTGATCGCTTTGTGTAGCCATTATCTTATTATTCTTTTCAAAGTAAATTGTTTTACAGACAGATACTTAAACATGGTATTTTAAGAACACAATCTAAATTTCTATGATATCATAAATATTTTTCCAAATGTTATTTTAACAAACAAGTTATATAAAAAAGGAAATATACATCTTTACATTATGGATTTATTATTAAATGAAATCATTTACAACGATTTATACTGAATAATCGTTTACTTTACAAAAAAAAAACAGTTATAGACAATTTACAAAAAGAAAAAAAAACGACAGACAAGTATTACCCAAATCCCTCTCAAGTTAAGAATTTGTTCGGTTATTTGTTTTTGTAATTTCGAGTAATTCAGTACTCATATTGAAACATGTAGAAAATATTGATAAATGATTCATATAATCATTTTTAAAATAAATAATAATACCAGGAATGATAATTAAACAAAACCATTTTACACGTTAAAAAAAAAAACAAATCAAGTATTTTACACAGATCCAAAAAACAAATCATTGTTTTATTTACTTTTACAAAAACTGACGATACCCGAGTAAGCAATAATTATGACAAAGCTTTTAATTTTCTTTAAATATTCGAATCAATAAACAACAAAAATAATAAGCGTGTCAATCACTGCTTCAATTACTCTAAAATGTTTGATGTTTCAAACAATAATTATTATTATAAAACAGACAATAACTGAGTGAATTCCTCTAAATTTAATACATTTAAAATTTTAGGTAAAACGTCTAAATATTTAGGATGTGTAACGAAAACAATATGTCGCGTCCGTATCATTTTAAGATAAATATAATTATAATATATTTATTAGACTCGTAATATGATAATTATTTATTTATTCATTTGATACACGTAAACATTTGAAATATATATATGTAGGTATATATCCTGAACTAAATATATATGTGATATAAATATTACAGCTGATCATCACACGTACTCACAAAAGATACATTTTTAGCCACGTCTTACTATTCAATACTAGAATTAGAATAGAGTTATTCCGGATGTAACAGCTTGTTCACAAAACGTTTTGTTCTATGTCGCATCTACTTCAATAAAATAACAGATAAATCAAATTAATCATCAGTATAATATATAAATTTTGTTCCACAATCATCAAACGTAATTTTCGTATTATGATGGTTTTTTGACATATTATGCGTCTATCATTTTTTTAAAATATTATTCAACAAACATATCATTTGGAGAATCAACAAATTATAGAAATTCCCTTTAAAGTACCATGAGTAAAGTACGCTTTTACCAGCCTAAGCCGATTCGCAAGCATTAGGACACCTTTACTATTTCCTACTAAAAGGGATGGCGTCTGTTGGGTAATATTCTTTCGTTTGTTTCATGGTGCTTTATTTTAGTTTCCGTATGGCAGTTTATGATTTAAAAACAGAACGCACCAAAAACAATAAGTTTCTATAGTGTGACGTCATCTGTTTATTGCGCTCCAACTGCCGAATTTGATGGTGATTCGACATACACAAATGTATGTTAAAAATCTGAAATTTATCAACAATTAAATCAATATAGCCCGTGAAAATGTCCTAAGGTTTAATTGCAGCTTATTTTTTTTTTTTGAAAGAGGGCAAAAACATAGTTGTACCAGGTGAAAATGACTATATTGGCGTTCATTTAAAAGATCGCAATATGTATTGTGTTCATTACAGTCAGTTGGTTCACTGGTTACCAATTTGTAGGAGTCTACGTGATTTAAAGATAAATTATAATATAGGTAGAAAACTGAAATTTACAACAAAAAAACGATTGAATTTTTTAACATACAGCGCACGCAATTATCTAACGTATTTTAACCATTATTTTCTCTTTAATTCATCGTTTTTAGGGAAAGTGAAAAAATCATTATTATTATTATGATTGTTAGTATGCAAAAAAAAAACACGTAATTTTAAACATTATCGTTATTGAACAAGACAATTTACTGAGCAATTAAAATACTACTGAAATTTAAATTGTCAGGATTATTCGTGGGGGGGGGGCACCAGTAGGTAAGTAATATACGTTTTACTTTATAAACGTATTATTGATATCTAGTTTTAACCGGGAATAATAACACTTAGAAGTTAAGTAGAAATAACTTATATCTGTTTCTGAGTACGGGTGATAATAACATATTATATATAACGGATAGTCGGTATATAACACATTATATAAAATGACTAAATTAGATAGATGTATTATAATATACAAATTATAATAGACAACGGGATATATATATTATATACCTAGCGAATAAACAAACAAAAAAAACGTAATTATCAATCAATAATTACAATAAATGTGAAAACATTTCAAAAAATAAATAAACAATAATAATTATAATAGGATAACATTTTGGAATTATTTTTTTTCATTGGTCACATTTTTGTCTGCAACATTTTGTCGATTCATCTCACTTTGTATAAATCACTTGTGAATTTATCGTCGGTGTATTGTAAAAAAAAGGACTAATTAATTAATTTAAAAAACATGTCAAATTCAGCTATGAAGTTTGCCACCCATCTTAAATGTCTGATAAAAAAAATTATAAGCAAAATTACATTTACATATTTTAAAAATAAATTGCAATTCCAAAGAACTCTATTCTATGTAATCAAGTGTAACATTTCAGAAATTCTTTTTAAATTATTGTTGAGAAACAATAAATGATTAAGAACTCCTTTTACCACTATAATAGTGCTTACAGTAACAATAGTGCTAACATTATTTTTTTTATCAAATATATTTACATCATCACTAAAGGATCTGAAAAGGCTGACAAGTGGACAGAGAAGCAAACTTAGGATGTAACATGTAGAAAGAAGAAAATAAGAAAAAATATATTAAGAAAATACCCCATTGAAAATCGCTTAGTTTTGAGGGCATGTGTTATAAATATTTTGTAACTTAATCTTTAAAACTAAATGAAACAAAATACAAAAGTAAACATTCTGTCGAACTATTTGAATTTGAAATCATGTTCTAAAAGCAAAATAATAAACGTGTATAATGTATTTTTAACACAAATTTATTAGAAACACTCGTTTATTTCAATGAATCGTCCTATTTTACAAAACACCGACGGTATGAATAATGTTTCTTATTCTCATTATTTGTACATAATAAGCGGATGATAACTATTTTGATACAAATTATTGTTACTGCTACATTCAACGACGCCGTTATTAAACATTTTGGCGTGAAAGGGTGATTTATTATTATTAATATTAACATAATTATTAGCAGTAGGTGTATTTAAAATAACATTATTTGACGTAATTAAATTACCCTGTAACATGTTCAATGTTGACGATGTTGTCTTGTTTTTACGAACAATACTATCACAGTTAACGGCGGCGGCAATTGTAGGGATCGATGTGGTTGTTGAAAAACAATTTGCGGTAGATGAAGAATCCATCGCGGCATAAGGATGATAACTTCGATGAAGACGGCTTGATTTACTGCTATTATTATTGATATTACTGGTATATTTAGTCGGATATTTACCAAACGTACTGGTTTCTAGTGTTGGATATTTCCCAAACGTACTGTTTTCTAAAGTATCGCCTTCTTTAGGGGCAAAAGGCAGTATTGACGGTCCTCCAAAACATGCGGTAGATGAATAAGGATAAGACGGCACATCGGCGATTCTGTATTGTTGTAAATTGTTATTACTTGTTGGTTGAAGTGTTAAATTGTTGTTGACTTGATTCGATGCAGGTGGTATAATTAAACCATATTGCAAATTATTATTTATATTATTACTAGATCCTTTGGTATTCATTATAGTGTCTGTGATATTGCAACATTGTTGATTCTTCAATAAATGCGATGTTGCCGCCGACGCATTCGAATTATTCGTAGTCCACCTTTTATTGTTGTTGTTGGTATTACTATTATTTAAAATATTATTAGAATGTTCTGTAGTAGTAGTAGTAGTATTATTAATAACATTTTTATTAGAACTAATATTTGGAGATTCTTTGATTTTTGACTGACTTCTGGTTGTAACATTTCTCACCGACATCTTGTTGTTTAAATGGTTACTTAGAACTTGAGGATATTGGCACGAAGAATTTTTACAATTATTACTATTTATCACTGCATTGTTATTATTTGATAACAATTCATAATTATTTCTGCTATTCGTTTTAATTGAATTGCAGTTGTTATTCGCCGACGGCAAATTGTTGACGAACGGACATCTCCTCAAACTGTCGAGCCTTCTAAAATGCGCCGGATGAATCATAAGTAGAGGTTCTATTTTAACACCTTGCGGAGGTTTTGCACAATCTGGTAAATCATATTCAACACTACAATCGACATGTAATGGTATTGAATAATCTTTGGGCACGGCATATTCTTTGTTCAAAGTTGAAGAAGTAGACGGAATTATCGAAGATGTCGGTAAATGAGGCGAAATGTTACTTTGGTGATGAGGTATTCTTGCTCCTGAAACTGGAAACAACGCTTCACATCCCAATTGAGGCACGTAGCATTCTGCAGCTAAGGCCATAATTATCTCAACTCAATCATACAGCACATTTAAAATATTGAACAAAATGGCTTCACAAAACACAAGTTAAACACACTCACACACGGAACATCAAACGAAATGGGTTTTTAATTAAAACTTTCCCATTTGTTTGTTATTATTTAAATTTCTCAACACTCTTTTATTATTTCCACACAGTCGTTGCTCATTTGTTTTATTTATTATGGCACTATTTTATATTACTTTAGGCACTATTGCTAAGCTAATAAAGAAACACAAAGTATTAAGAAAACATAAACTGATGCGGGTGTACTTTTTTAAATTTCGAATAGTTGCACGTAATTTTATATTATTTTGATACGTCACTAATATACAATGGGTGCCCGCATGTATGTTGTCAATCAGCTGTTTCTATTATAAACACAATGTCACGATATGTTGGGTACATGCGCGTTGCTGATAATAAATAACTAAAACTTTCGACGCACACCCAAACACCGCGAAAAATATTTTTCAACTGACTGAAATTTCGACGACTCCCCGCAAAGAATCCCCTCTACAAATCAAAATACATAGTACTAAAATCACACAAATTAGCTAGCAAAACTAACGAATACAACAAAAGAATAAATCATGAATTTATTCTTAATAAATTTGTTTATACATTTAATCTTACCTTTTTACAAAAACCGTATTTACTGTATTTATATTTCGAACGACTAGATATTCCACCATGTTGATGGTTTCTCATGCCATTTCATTCTAACACACGTGTTCAAATGCATCAGCTGTATTCTGTATCTCGTTCTCTTGTATAGTTTGTCTCGCTCAATTTGACCCCCCGTTTTGATCGGCCATTTTTTTTTCTTTTCCTAGAGTTAGCAACAAAAATATTATTACGAAAATCTTTTTTGATGTTTTTCCTGAAGGATAAGGTAGTTAATAAACGTTATTTTTTATTACACAATTTATGTTTGCGATTAACTTTACTTTAGATATATATTTTTTATGAATTTCAAACAAAATTGTCCGTTTTCCCGTAAATTCCAGAAGATAAAAGAGTCTCCGGTAAAGAAAAATTCTCCCACTCGTTTCTGATAGTATTCGTATGTCCCGTAAGAAGTAAGCAATCGTAAAACATGTTTAAAAATAATATTTGACATCTTCAATTCAACGATGAGCTATGCCACCCATTCTGAGTGTCATTAACATTTTTATTGTTACGGAGAGATTGACATTGACGTTTTCCAAAAATTCCGACAAATGAATACATAAATTGATATTTATTGCAATTAATAAAAGAATCAGTACACACAAAACAATAAAATGATGTCACTCATTCTTAATACATAACCCAACCAACGCATCATAAAATTACACAAATTCCTTTTATTACTAAGTAAACATTATATTATTATATTATGCATACTTAATTAGTTTGATACTTAATCAAAAAATAAACTTTAATCTAGTGACTGACAATGCATTAACATTTTAATTGTCATATTATAAGTAGTTATGACTCATTATACATGGAATCTGACTCAAGTGACTTAAAATAAATAGTTAACAATATGAGTTCCTACGTATTATTTGGGTAGGTATTTATTGTAATATGTTTTTCAAATTCAAATGTATATAATAAATATACCTATACATTAATATTCCCGTGTATATACATATACCTATATATTAATATTCCCAATAATACATCCCGTGGAGTACCCGGTAAAGAATTGGTCTCCCACTCTTCTGCGTAAGTTTTCGAGTGCCCTGTAAAAGGCAGGTGTTCGAAAAAAATAAGACATTTTACATCTTAAATTCAGCGATGAGGTTTGCCACCCATCCTGAATGTCTTGATTTTATATTGGCACGAAGGCAACGAAGAGGACAGTTTGCATGTTTCTTACATGCAGCTGATCTGCTGGCTACCCCACTTGTGGGATATGCCGTGATGGTATAGTATAGTATAGTATAGTATAGTATAGTATAGTAGTACATTAATATTATTAGTGTTAACTGTTGGAAGACATCGCATTTAAGCGATAAACTCGCCCTCTGTACATTGATTGTATCTAATTAGAATTTATACCTTCTATGTATTCTATACTATACCCTCACGCCGTATCCCAAGTGGGGTAGGCAGAGAGAACGGAACGCCAAACAGATCTATCTTTACACACTTCTTTCGCTTCCTCTACATTCATACAGTTTCTCATACACGCACGTCGGTTCCTCTTACTCAACACGCGACCGTCCTTGCGAATTTGATCCACGTGATCAAGCCACGTGGTTCTTGGACGTCCGCGCTTCCTCACACTCCTTCTTTCAGATAAATACATCCTCTTCGTCATTCTTTCATCTTGCATTCGCTCAACATGTCCAAACCATCTCAACTTGTTTACACGCATTCTGTCCACAACATTCCTCTCACATTCGCTCATTCTCCTGACATCCTAATTCTTCACTCTATCTCGCAACGTTTTACCAACCATTCTTCTCAATGAACGCATCTCCGCAACATTTATTCCACTCTCGTCCTTTTTCAGCCACGTCCAAGTTTCGCTTGCATACATAAGTGTCGGTACCAGAATGGTATTGTGCACCAGCATTTTAGCCATGTATTTGTTTGTAATCAATTTACAGCAAAAAATTAATAAATAAATAATTTACTAACCAACCCATTTTTGGGAAATGTTGTAATATGATAGATTACAAAAAAAGTAAATAATAGCTCAGACCCAACCGAGATTCGAATCTTAATTAACAGATATTATTTACAAACACCTGCCCTCTACAGGACACCCAAAAGTTTACAAAAAAAGGGTGGAGTACCTATTGTTCATCGGGGACACCACTGAATAACATTTCTCTATTATTCTTTATTAAAAAAAAACCTGTGTCATTCTTTCATCGCTCATTCGTTCCACGTAATCATTATAATAAGAAATCAATTTGATGAGAAATAGAGGGTTTGGAATTATTTGAAGACATTAATTTGAAAGGATTTTAGATTGAATAATATTATTTCCTTTGTGAAATTCTAAATTAATTATGTATGCTTACCTACCTGTACTAGGTACCTAATCCAAAATCAATTTGGGTACCTTCCTATTCCGATTGACGTTCTTAGAAAAATACAGATCTTAGAATCAATACCATGTAGTTCATTTTTTTATAACCAATCACAAATAAGTTCATCTTCACAACACAGTCTTACTCAACAGTAACATAAAACAAAAATAATAAATATTTATTTTATTCGAGTCGTTGTTTAAGTAGGTAGTACAGTTCCATAATGAAATGAAAAAACAAATGATTTTTTTTTTAAATTTATTTTCCATAAATATAATAATAAAACAACTTACCACTACATTTTTTTTCTACTAACTAAACATCATATCTTATACACATTCTTTTGACAATTTTTACTAGACTAAATTGTTTTTTATTGAGAAAAACGTCTTTCGTCTTACAAGAACATTGTCAATCTGATTAGAAATTGCAACTATTGGAAATGTATTATATACAGTCGATTACGCTTAATCGGGACACCGTTTAATTGGGACAGCCGCTTATTTGGGAGAAATCTCAAAGAACAGAAACCAAACCAAGAAACCAATAGTAAATTTATATGTTTAATTGGGACAACATTCCGCTTAATTGGGACAGTAAGTTTAAGATCACAACACATATTATGTTATACATATTCTCAAGAAAAAATATGTACCTACAAAGAATTCTCATTTTTGCATTGAATTAAATTGTATGCACCTACCCATTTATTATTTTAATTAGGAAATTATTTTTTTTCTTAAAGTTTATATCACATATTTGTAATTTATATGATAATTTATATTACCTAAGTATGTGTAATTTACAGTTTCCAAGAGTTTATAACAAAAATTATTGAAAAAAATATCCATTGTTTAATTTTATGTGTGTAGTACTGGTTAATGGCTTTAGCTGCCAAAACTAAATAAATGAATTTAAAAAATGTGAAATTCGCTTAATTGGGACAGCCGCTTAATGGGGACAAAGTGCCTAAGTCCCGATGCGTCCCAATTAAGCGGAATCGACTGTAGTTGTAATTTTTAATCAGATTGACAAATTTCCTTGTAAGATGAAGAAAGACGCCTCTCTCACTAAAAACAATATAGTGGAAAAAATATTTCTTTGCTCCTCTCCATGCCATAAAAAGACATTCAGAATGGGTGGCATGCCTGATCGCTGAATTGTAGATGTTCCGAAGCATATATTCCAAAAATAATGATAATATTTCTTTATTCATTTCAAAACATAACAACATTTACACATAATATATAGGTAATTGAATACAATAATATTCTGCCTCCCTTATAGAGATATCTCGTGTACAGGGAGGTAACACTCAAAGATCTCTTAAAGTATTGTGCTGTCTCACTCCACTGCATTATGTGGTATTTATTTATTTACATATCCTCGGCGTGAGCCTTTTACATGTTTAAGAATACACAATCATACAAATCAAATTTCTCATTCACAATACAGTTGGAAAACAAGAACATATATTGGCAAAGACCAAAATACAAAAGGGAATCATTTCATAACAATGATAATTTAAGTCAAATCATAAAATATCAATTATTTTCATAATGTGTAATGACATATATTTCCTATTTATTTTGAAGTATTGCACATCCTATATACCTGAAAAAGCCCTACAACAAAAAATAGCAAAATTGATTTATTTTAGTATTAGCATATTAACTTTGATTTTTATATGTTTTTGAGCTATCGTGATTCTACCACATTTTTGATATACATCGTTTTTCTTTTTCAAAGTGATTCGTATAATTATATTTCCTTCTCTCGATTAGGCCCAATCGAAATGGTATTTCTTTATTACCCACACTTTAAAAAGCAATTTTATTGATTTCGAAGTTGAATTATTGTTATAACGTACCTACTAGGTACTACTACTGTTTACAACATGATTCGATTTCTATTGTTCACGATATCACATTCATTTCGATTCGTTTCGATTGATCGATTGTGATTGTAGAAGGCACATACCTAATACCCAATATAAAGCAATATATTTAATATAAAGGGCCTTGTAAAAATAACATAAAATAAAAACGAAATAAAAAGGGCCATTCAAAGAAAAAATCCAATATACGTAGAAAGTAATAAAAAAATCGTGCCAATCTTTGATTTTGTGTTAAGTATGTCTTAAACTTAATGCTACAGAATTTTGTTACACGTATAACAAACATACAAGTCGTCCTATCCGCGTTAAATTCGTTACCTTAATGCAGAACTTAATAAGTATTTTAGAGTGATTTTTCAAAGGAGCAGTTTTAAGCTTTGTTTTTGTAATAAAAATATTAAGTATATCCATAAATCGATGGTTTGAAGCACAAAAGACACATGTCCACTATTTAGGTAAAATTTATTTATTTATTTAAACACAATATACGGCAATTGCCTTTACAAGTATACAGATAAACTTTACAAGATCACAAAATGAGTTAATATATGTACAAGATCGATTGCAACGTTGTCTATGTCCTGATTACATAATTACCAATAATACTTATACAATCATAATCGACATATTTAACAAAAACCAGATGCCAAACATTCTTAAATTATCATTTTTTTGTGCACAGATGTAACATGTCACATATGATATTTGAGAATGTATTAATATCGACATAATTGATTCTTAAAAAGCACATGTCCACCAAGGACATCTTCTGAATTAATTGAAAATTAGTTAATTAATTTTGAATCTCAAACTTTCAAACCCTGTTTTCTCTAAACTGTCAAATGTGGACATGTGTCTTCTGTGCTTTAAACCATCGATATATCTAATGTAAATTTTGATATGCATTATTATCTCGGAATCTAATAACTCTGATTCATCAAACTATCTCCTATCTGTTATAATCATCACAGAAAAGACGTCATGCGTGCAGTTATTTTACTATCTACTACTACTATACCATCACGGCAAATCCCACAAGTGGGGTAACCAGCAGACCAGCTGCATGTAAGAAACATACAAGCTGTCCTCTCCGTGCCAATATACAAACAAGACATTCAGGATGGATGGCAAACTTAAAATAAATTGTCTTAATTTTTTTCGAACACTTGCCTTTTACAGGACACTCGAAAACTTACGGAGAAGAGTGGGAGACCAATTCTTTACCGGGTGCTCCACGGGATAGATGCTATACTATCTGACCCAATCATGGGAAATGCCAAAATGAGATAGACTGATAGAATCAGAAAAAATATAGATAACAGATTAGACCCGGCTGAGATTCGAACCCTAATTAACATATTATTGTATTGTAGGTATCTGGAAAAAATATAATCTTTTCTATTGACCACTGCACTACCGCGAATTAGAATAACATTTTAAAATATTATCATAAGCTTCTACCTACCTACTATGTAAGTAAGTACCTACTACGTAGTACAAAAAAACTATTTTCTTTTCATAAATTGACAATACAAATTTTATACAATATTCAAAGTGAATGCCAACACAAAGGCTAAATGTCTATTTTGTATGTATTATTGTGTACTTACTAGTCAAAATCCAGGTGTTGCTCGAGAAATAATAATGTCAAACTACAAAATTATAAAGCAGTCAAAAGAATGAAACAAAATAATATAAAATAAATAAATAAATGTTTACCTATACATACCTATTGTAAATGGATAAAATATTGTAACATTTCAATTGGCAGAGGTAACACTCTTGCCTTTGCCAAAATGGAGAATGACCTTTATCAAATTGTCCTGGGTCTGGGTGTTACATGTATATGTGTTTAATGCATTGTATATATGTGTCGTCGCGTTAGTACCCATAGTACAAATTTCGTATCTGAGTTTGGGGCTAGCTCGATCTGTGTGAATTGTCTAAGCTTGTTATGTTATGATTTATGAATGAAATTAGCACGCAGTCGTCCTTTCCGTGCTAATTTCATAAATTTTCGTGACATGATTGCATAAAATATTTTTTTGATTTAATTTTACATTAACTGTTTTTGTGACACATAACAACTAGAATATTTTTTACGCAAATATCAACTATGAATCTTTGCCAAAATTTAGCAAAAAAATTTCTTCAAAGGACTATAGACAGAAACAAAATAATTATATTAAGTATTAATCTAAGTATGATTCTACAAAAAAATTTCAGAGTTTTAAATTGAATCTGAAAGATATTTTTAAATACATAGCTGTTCAACTGCTCTGTTGTTGAGTTTTGTTAAGAAACTGTATTTGGTTACTACATATTTGTATTGTGGATATGTGTTTATTTTGATTATTATTTGGTAAGCGCTTTTGTGTGATGTAAATTGTATGAAATATGTAACCCTCAAGGCACGAGCACTGCTCAATTTTGAGGGTCAAATATGTAATAAATGTGTTTTTTAGTAATAAGGTGTGTATATAATAGATATTATTAAGTTGTAAATTTTATTTAAATTAAAATATTTGAATTTGAATTTAATGAAATACAGAGAAATTATCGATAAGTAGGGAAGATTATTGTTATTAATTATATTCTTTATCTATGGTTTCAGTCGTCACGTGGATTGTCTTGCAGTAAAGTATTTGCATTTTTTTCCACTTTGATCTGTCAGTGCGACCATCTTTAGCGTATCAATTGTTCTACAGCTTATATCCTTGCATCGTCGAGGCATTCTTGGCATGAATTCGTCTGTTCTAGACAATAAAATGAAAATGCCAGCAAAAGTTAGATAAAACACGAAAATTGCCATATTCTAAGCGTTATAACTTATGATATAATGTATCTCAAAGCCGCAATATCTAAAAGTAATTAAATAAAAGATCCCGTGGAGCACCCGGTAAAGAATTGGTCTCCCACTCTTCTGCGTAAGTTTTCGAGTGTCCTGTAAAAGGCAGGTGTTCGAAAAAATTAAGACATTTTACATCTTAAATTAAGCGATGAGGTTTGCCACCCATCCTGAATGTCTTGATTTTATATTGGCACGAAGAGGACAGTTTGCATGTTTCTTACATGCAGCTGATCTGCTGGCTACCCCAGTTGTGGGATATGCCGTGATGGTATAGTATAATTAAATAAAATTTTAATAATTATGTACTTTCGTAAATTTGTATTATTTCGAGAATCGCTCGTTAATATATACATGAGTTTGTACAGAGGGAAGTAGTTTTTCTATTGTTTGTCTAATCGCGATTTCAAACGCATAAAAAGATATATATCCAAATATGCATACATACATACAGATTCAACTAATATTTATTCATCGATTTTTCCATAGACAATTACGACCCCATTTTGAATTTCAAATTAAGAATGAGTTCCTGCATTGAATTTGAAATGTTGTTATTTTATTCGAAAAAAAACAGTATTTTGAAATGAGAATAACAAATGAGTCCGTTTTACAATTGGTAGTCAGAACAAGGGTCCATAAGTCAAATTTGTATTTTAAAATACAGCCATTAAAAGTTTTTAATTATAGTACCTATCTATTTTAATATTATTTACATTATATGCCCAGTCAATAGAACGTCATTATTCTTTATTTAAAAAAATACAAACAAAATACAAATTGAAACAAAATAGTATGTTGAATATTATGAATAGGGTTGCTACTTTTTTTATTTGCAGTAAAGTACATTGGTCATTATAGCTAAGAAATAAATTACATAGTATCATAATAGAGTAATTTTTATTTATTATTATGTTTAAAAACATTTTTTTATTGCTTTTTGCAGTTTGTATCAAATTAGTATCTCTACTAAACAATTGCACAGTATCCTTACAGTCTATATTTAAATAAAAGTAAATTAGTAATTATTTTTTTATCAAATTCAGAGAAGTTTTGCACCAATCGATAAATTTCATTTAACGAAAAAATACTTAGGACTAAACTTTTCAAAATCCCAAAAGAAATCAAATCTTGCGAAATAAAGTTTTTTCTTATACTTTATTGTTATCATAAAGTATAGAGTACAATTACCTGAAATAAAAGTATAATACTTTATTACAAAGTACAGGTGGAACCCTAATTATGAAGTCCCAACAAAATTAACATCAATCGTTCAAACAAAAAGAGGAATTTTAATTATCAAGTAACAAATCAAGATATCTTAATTAAAATTTAAACGGGCTCAGACAAGACTCAGTAGAATCAATTTCTGTATTCTCCGAAAAAGAGTTTATGGATGCATTCCTCTATGGGTCCTTGTCCTAGCTGTCGCCTGAGTTTGAAATTTTGGATTCCAAATAGATCGTTCAAAGAATTTCAATAGACTTTTTGATAAATAATAATAAAATGTTAGTATCTATACCTGCCGAGTGTAAATTATTATTTCAAATTGTTTGAATGGTTCGGAACACTCTGTGTATTATTGATATTATGATTGATGTGTATAGAAAAAACATACCCTGCGTAGAAAACTAGAAAACGATTGTTATTTATGTAAAAATATATTTTTTTAATAAATCATTATAATTATACATATCGTATTCAGCGATGAGGCACAGCACACCTTCTCTGTCTTCGAATAATATTTTACATGACGTTCGGAAACTAAATGATGAGTTTGAAAACTTGGATTGGTCTGGAACAAATTTGGATTTTATTCTCCATTCCTCCCTATTCTCAGCCAGTCTCCTCAGCTCTACGTATGAGCCACAGTTCATGTCCCTCTTCAGTTGGTCCATGTGTCTCTTGGTCGGTATCTGCCATTTGTGCCTTGGGTCCTACCTTCCGCGATGGCGATGAGCAGTCCTGGGTGCCTGATGTTGTGACTAATCCAGTTAGCTCGTTGTTGACTGATTCTCTTAAGGAGTTGCCTTTTTTCGCCTACCTTGGATAACACTTCTTCGTTTTCGACGTGTTCCGACCAATGGATCTTAAGCATGCGTCTGTAGCACCACATCTCAAAGGCCGGCAACCGTTCGCTTTCACTCTTGCTGATGGTCCATGTTTCACAACCATATAGCAAAATGCTCCAATCAGTATTACATCTTAAATTCAGCGAAAAAGTTTATCATTTATCCTTCATCATTCATTCCTTCAGATAATCTTGATTTTTTGATGGCACGGAGCAGACGGCTTGCACGTTAGTACCCATAATACAAGATTCATCTTAGTTTGGGACTAGCTCGATCTGTGTGAATTGTCTCTTTATGTTATGTTATGTTAATTCCATGCAGTTGGTCAGCTGGCTACTCTGCCTGTGGGACATGTTGTGATGATATGGTAAATGTAAGTACCTGCTCAGTTATAAAGTTGTAAAGATATTTATAGTATGTATAAAATTTATCATGGAATTCATGATATGGGTTGATGAGAGGATGAATGCCTACCGTAGCAATATGGCGCCTATTATACCTACAAATAATAATAGATAATAATATCTATCTAAAGATTATAATAATAATATATATTTTCTATCTATCCATCCATATTCCATGTTCTCTGCCATCGCGGCATATCCCGCAAGTGTTTATTGTTATCATTATAAATATTATTAATTTCTACAGTAGCAGTAATACGATCTCGCCTAGAGCAATGATTCGGTTATAACAAATTTAATTGGAACGTCATATTGGAGTGTCATTAGGTCAAGTTATAAAATAAAAGTTGAGTCAGAGTCATAACAAAATTTAAGGTAATTTTTTTTTAAATCTTTCTGATCTATTTATTGATGAAAATATTGCAGTTTAAACAAACGCTTATTTGTAGGAACTCTTTCAATTTTCAATTATTTCAGGTGATGACACGGTAGCACGAGAAATTTTATGGATTCATATATTAATCTAATCCGTTAAAGGCAGCAAGTTTTTTTTTCCAATTATGGAGCAATTTGTTACATCCAACCAGGTCCGTTGTAAGATATTTTATTACATAGATTATTTTGAGTTGCAATCCATTTGAATCTTTAGCAACAAGCTTGGTTTTTCTTCCCACACTTCTTTGCCAGTCTTTTCACTTCTTCCAATACACACCTATTTGGATTAGATGGAAGAGATCGCACCTTTGCCCTCTCTATATTGATTGTGTTTAATTTGAATGCATTTCTCTATAAAATTGTTTTTTTGTGGTCTTTTTTTCACGAGATGCGCTTTTTCCAATCAAGCTACCGGGTGGCTTAAAGAACTAATTGTATTGTGGCCAATGAATAAATAAATAGAATAACAGTTCAGAGAGTGATAATCTATTTTATTATTTTTATTACCTATTTATTTATATATATCATAAGTACTCATACTTACCACTTAGCGTATAACACAACGAAGCTTATTTACAATAAATCAATATTGGTCAGCTTTTGAAGATAGCCGTGAGGGAAAAAAACTCGCCATTGCGCTATTATTTTTTGTTGCAATAAATTTATTTTCATAATACACTCGGTGTCGGGTGCCTTGCCTAAGAAAAGAAAGAAAGAGAGAATTAATTTTATTATATTTGTTATCAAAATATACGTTATAACCGAACTCGGTCGTGGCCATAGTATGTGTATTGTATACGCTCACAATAATAATTTTGTCTTCCTTTTTTATTAGAAATTCGTACGAATTATTCGTATTATTATTATCATGGTATGAATGAAATCATTAATACTTAGAAAAGCCATTACATTCTAGTGTTATTGTATTATTAATATCATATCTATGTACATCTGGGTATACCCCATTCAAACCGAATAAAATTATTATTATTATTAGGTATATATTTTTTTTTATTTTTTTTGTTGTCGCAGTGATAAAAGGAATGGATTTTAGGGACAAGGGTGAATATTGCTTTATGATGGTTGAATACTTGAAAAAATTAATTATTTCCCATTATGTGTAAGGAGAAATGGGGTAGCCGGCGAATAAACATGATAAGATAAGGCAGGTACATATATTCGTCAAACATAACGATTAAGACATTGAGCGACGAGAGTTATTCTGAATGTCATATTTTTTTATTGGTACGGAGAGGATGGCTTGCATGATTATTTTTTTTATTTATTTAAGTATTTTATTCTTAACTTTACGTTGGTTACAATGTTACAAATCAATACAAAGTATCATAAAAATATCAATGTACAGAGGGCGAGTTTATCGCTAGATCTATATTATGACGTTCCGTTCTCTCTGCCTACCCTTCTTGGTATGCGGCATGAGGGTATAGATGGATGTAAAGAAAAGCACCTACTCCTAGGTACGAGTGATTTTTTTTAAAAAATTGTTGTATTTGTAATTTTTATTTGACAGTAATTTTGTTTTTATTGAGTATTTTGTGTCAGATATTATGAAAGACCTGAAATAAGGACATTAAAATTTGTTTTTTGATAACTTGCTGGTTACGTCTTATTATTGTTTATTTTATGTGTAATTAATTTTATTTAAGCATTATTTATTAATATTTTTTTGTAAAAACACAGTTTTCTTTATTTCATCGTCTTTGTCACAAGACTTACTACTTACTTACTGCTAGCCCTCTTCTCTTCACTGATGAATATAGGCCGCTTCAAAACTTTTCCACACTTTTCTATCTCGAGCAACACAATACCACTGCTTTCCCGAATGTGACAAAGTGTGCCTGTCCAGAATCGGCCTTCACAGTCACCTTAGATGGCACCGTCGGCAGGATGCTCGATTAAATTCAGTCTCTCAATAATACCCGGCAACGGGTACAAGGCCGTACGTACGTACCACTGCTTTCCCATCACTTGGACAATATCGTCAACCCATCTTTTTTGGTATCTTCCTCATAGAATTATATTGTACTTTAGTACATATAAATCTATGATCTTCCTACGCTTTTTTGTCCTCCCACGACCTTCATTCCAGAATTCTGGAAGTCCATCTGCCACCCTCTCGTCTTACCACATGACCAGCCCATTGCCATTTCAACTTAGAGACTTTATCAACAACGTCAACGACTTTTGACAGAAGAAGAATAAATATCTTAAATTCAGCGTTGAGGTTTGCCACCCATCCTGAATGTCTTGATTTTATACTGGCACGAAGAGGACAGTTTGCATGTTTCTTACATGCAGCTGGTCTGCTGGCTACCCCACTTGTGGGATATGCCGTGATGGTATAGTATAGTATAAGATTAAATAAATAGGTGCCTACCATTATCTAGATATACCAAATTAATTTGATGGTCTCTCTTTGTTCCCGAGAGGTTCAGTTAGAGTGAAATTGCATTTTGATAAAATGTAATGCGACTTGGCATTTGTATGAGTTTCTGCATTATATAATGTGCTTAGTGCATCCCAGCGTTACGCTCGGAATGCAAACGTGTGTTTTTATTATCTTCATATTCGCCAACAGACATTTTTACCGTCGTTGGCAGACGGGTTATGGCATAGCTGATAATAGCATTAATTTCATTTCTTTAAACTTGTATACAGAATGTCCTGTTTTTGTTCATTCGTGTCTATAAAAATAATATGAATTATAATAATAACAACGGGCGTCCCTCTTTCACAATACACCGTTCCTATGACAACGACAACAGAGCGCAAGGAATGTCGTGAAAAGAGGTGACGCAATTGGCACAGAGACGCCTTGAATGAAGTAGGCTGGTTTCTGCCCTGTGCTCCCGAGAAGAGCGTTGAGGGCGATGAATGAATAATAACAATAATAATATATAAAATTGAGATGGTTTGGTCATATGCAACGAATCGAAGGGGAAAGAATGACAAAGAGGATATACTTGACTGAAAGAAGGGGTGTGAGGAAGCGCGAGCGTCCGAGAACTACGTGGCTTGATTACGTAGATCAAATTCTCAAGGACGGCCGTGTGTTGAGTAAGAGGAATCAACGTGCGTGCATGAGAGGTTGCATGAATGTAGAGGAGGCGAAAGAAGTATGTAGGGATAGATCTACATGACGTTCCGTTCTCTCTGCCTACACCACTTGGGACGCGGCGGGAGGGAATAGTATACATCACCTTTTCAGCAGCCGGGCCAAATTTTAGTAATGAGATTTCCTAACGGGCCACAACAATATACTCTACTATACTACTATACCATCACGGCATATCCCACAAGTGAGGTAGCCAGTAGACCAACTGCATGTTAGAAACATGCAAACTGTCCTCTTCGTGCCAATATAAAATCAAGACATTCAGGATGGGTGGCAAACCTCATCGCTGAATTTAAGATGTACAATGTCTTAGTTTTTTTACTTAGTTCAATATACTCCATATGTGGAAAATTTAAATTTTACTTCACTTTAAAATTTCAACCCCCCCCCCCCCCCCGTTGCTTAATTTTCTAAATGGTATAGGAATTTGAAATGTTTTGCAAATTCCTCAGTTTTCTTTAAGAATATTTTGTACACACAAAAAAAAATATAAGTATAAAAAGTGTGCATATGCTTCGCGGGCCACAAGCAGGCACCCCGCGGGCCGCGGGTTGGCCACCCTTGGTATACATTAACTGGCTAACACCCGAATTCATAGTCGTTACTTGAGTATTCCCTGAAACTTGAGTGCTAGCCAAGTCGCGGTTATATAAAATATAGAGTTAAACCGTGTTTTTTATGCTTTAAAACATAATTAAAAATACGTTTTGTTTAGTGGCAATACTTTTCGCCACAATAATATTTTCCCCACGACTCAAGCGTTATATAACTTAGCGAAGTAAAGGAGCAGTGTTAGTCTATAGAATGCATCCACATCTAGAGTATTGCTTTTTACTTGAGTGCTCCTCGGCCAAGTATTACTCAAGTAAACGACTATGAATTCGGGTGTAGTGCGTATAGAGAGAAATAAGTAATTATAATTTAATATGATTTCAAAACATTCTGTATAATACAGTTTGTGTGAATAACTACCCCTTGCACATGCAATTAATTTTTACCGCCATGTTCGGCCTCATTCACTTCCCAACCCTCGTCCTATCTTTTATTATATATTTCATTCTAATCCCTGACTATGTAGGCTTTGACTAGAATTTTTTGTTGGATCATAATGCAATGAAAATAATAGTACCTACCTACATATAAAATATTATAAATATTCTATATTAATATATTCTATATTAATATATTATAGTGTAACTTTTTGGTAATAAAAGATTATTATAAATGTCATGTCATGTCAAAAAAAAAAAAAATCATGTCAAAAAAAACATGTCAAATATATTAATTGTCAACATATTGTGTAACGACTGTTTGATTCTAAATATTGTGAAAATAAAATAAAATAAAAAAAAAAAAAAAAAAATTAAGAACACTGTTTAATTCCACTATGTATGAGAATTGTTTATTATTTTGTTATAACGTTTTCAACTACAATCTAGTCATCTTCAGTGACAAAACTATAATACCTACTCTGTTATTTTTTGTTTAGTATTGTTTTGTTACTGAGGATGACTACATTGTAGTTGAAAACGTGAATGGGCCACTTGCAGTCGTGGGGGATTTAATTAAAATTGATCGAATTCAGTAAATTTGAGGTCGGAAAACACAAATATGTCAGTTAAAATTTTTTAAATATCTAAATTATGGAGAATTTCCAAAAATAAAACCCAAAATTTTTGACGTTTGTCAAAAACACTCCAAACAGCTGATGACGTCACGGAGTCCCGTGAATCATAGTGACTTTCGCAACCACAGATTATAATCTCATACAAACCACAGAATTCCATACAAAACCTAGAACCCTGACTCATTTACAAAAGTGAGGCAAAAAATCTATGAATTTTTGACAGAACGGTTGGCGAAAGCGTGTGGTGTTTCCTACTTTTTGTGAAGTATTTCTGACATTTTTATAAAAATATATCATTTTTACATTTATAAAAACGTAATTGGACATTTTTTGAAGTTCTTGTCGATGTTTTAAGCGATTTATCACACTTCTTTTCGCCAACCGATCTGTCAAAAGTGCCGAAAAATGGTGCCTCACTTTATTACAATGACAATACATACGAGTACTCCATCTAGGTATTATATATAAAAATCTATGATACAAACATGGGACTCCGTGACATCACAGCGCCGCCATATCGTTTTTGATCATTCCGAGAAAATCCAATTTTTAAAAGCTAATAACTAAGAAAATAGTGCAAGAAAAAATAAAATCAATTGTGGTTGTGTTTCTTTCACACTAATTTACAATTTTATGTAATAAAAAAAATCTGCAAGTGGCCCATTATTTATTTGTTACAAATTCACTTAGTGGAATTAAACAGGGTTATTCACTGTGTCGGTGTTTAGGTAGTAGAACACTGTTTAACGAAATAAATAAAACAAGCGTTTTATTCTACTAATGATTAGTAGAATAAGTAGAATAAAACGTTCATTAGTAGAATAAAACGCTTGTTTTATTTATTTCGTTAAACAGTGTTCTTAAATTTGTAATATTTTTTAAAAATATAATAATAATATATTCATTCAATCATACCATCACGGCATTTCCAACCAGTGTGGTAATGGGGTAGCCAGCGGACAAACTGCGTATAATAAACATGCAAATTGTCTTCTCCATGTCAACAAAAAAGAAGACATAGGTACAGGGTGGGTGGCAAACCTAATCACTGAATTTAAAATATTTATATCTTTTCGAACACCTGCCTTCTACAGGACACTCGTGAACTTACAGAAAACAGTGAGACAGTCCTATTTTTTACGTAGACTTCACTGGATAAAATACATAACATAATATCCAATCATTGACCTATATGGTATAGATAGACTATAAATTTTAACGCAGCTAGTAGCTACTAACTCCGGGCCAACAAAAATTTAAATTCAGGGTAGGTGGCAAGCATCAAGAGTTCGTCGAACATTTGAGTTCGTCGGTAGCCTGGAGGTAGAGTTTCGGCCTCTTGAACAAGGGGTCCGCGGTTCGATCCCAGGTGCCGGCAAACTCCCCTTTCACGACACAAGCTTTTAGCTTACTGTGAAAGGTGTATAAGGTTGTATTTGGGTTTATAACAAAAACCCAGATATATCTTTTTTTTTTTTTTTTAAAATCAATGAATTGAATTGTAGATGTTAAATATTGTCTAATACGTAAAATTTTACGAATAACTGTATTTTACAGGACACTCGAAAACTTACAGAAAACAGTGAGACAGACCTTTTCTTTACAGGGGACTCTACGGGATTTTATTAATAAAATCAA
Organism: Athripsodes cinereus; assembly: GCA_947579605.1. Lineage (NCBI taxonomy): Eukaryota > Metazoa > Arthropoda > Insecta > Trichoptera > Leptoceridae > Athripsodes > Athripsodes cinereus. Next base: position 4,286,812 of record OX388321.1, read on the forward strand.
ATCCAGAATTTACGACAATCTCGTATGTATGCAAGTACAAAAGTTTTGCATTAGGTAAAATGTCTATCTTCTAAGCCACGTTGATGGATCACTATTTTATGGGATTGAAAATAAATAAATCTTCATCAAATCTTCTGTAGCAGGGGTCTCCAACCTTTTATCCCCGTGCACCGGTAAACGTTTAATAATTTTACCCCGGCCCGCTGAAGGGGAGACCTTGATTGTTTGCAATGAAATAATGAAAGTGAGTACTTTTTTTAAGTTTCAGATTCTAAGTTTTAATAATTTCTCAATTGCATATTTCTACCCACTCGCAAAATTGATACATATGGTTATTTGAAATATTATATTCAAAATGGTTTCATCGGGCGGTGCGGGGCGGAGGTAACCCTTTTTGAATAACGAGGTCTCGGGTTCGATTCCCGGCCAGGACAAAATGAAGAATGACCTTCATATTCCTTGCGCGGACCGGGAGTTGGAGACGAATGTTCTTGGTATTACAATATTATATAACATGTTGGTTGATTACATTACAATAGCATTCAATATGGACTGGACATTCAAAAGAAACAAAAATGTAATGCGGCCAAACAAAATTTGCGACCAATATAATTTCATATCAATCAGTTTTGAACGAGCGTTGGTTCAAAAAGATACGTTCATATCTCCCTCAAGTCTTTCGTTGTAGATGCATTTATAAAAGTGTGTTACTGTTGATTCAGAATATATTAATGACCCATATATTAGGATTACATTTTTTTACAACAATGGTCATTTTATAATTAATTATACAAGTATAAACTAACTGTTGTGTTGCAGGGATTGAAGAACATTGATTTTTTATTGTAAAAGTTATTTTATGTCTTTGTCATGTATTTGAGATGTGCAATACTTAAGGGTAAGTAGAAAAAGACCATTAGCACCTCAATGTTGTGGAGTGAAGCAGTAAAATAATATTATTATTGTTAATGTTTGGGACACGTTTTCTGAGAAAATTAGTATCGCGTCACTAGTCTATACATCATATAGGTCAATGGTTGGTTACTACATATTATTTTGTTGGTTTCCGAGAAGTCAGCAAGTGATGAAATAATCCTATAGGATGTGATGGAAGCGATGGGGATTAAAGTTTCGTAGGAATGTTTGTTTCTCATCTTTCTGTCAATTATGTATTAGTAATAGTATAGCTGTCACAGATGGGGATCTATTCAGGCAATGGTATCTAAAATCTAAAAGGTTGGCTGGAATAAATTTGACAAACTATATTACCGCTATTTAGAATTTTACTTATTTATTTTCATTATTGTTTTATACTTTGTTTAGGAATATGCCAATATTGATTTATATATTTGAGTTAAAATTTTTGACACAATCAAGTGTCGGAACTTTCAAATCATAACCGAAAAACGAACAGAAACATTATGTTCGTTCTGGGAATCGAACCCACAAAATTTTAATAATTTTTTTCTACACATTTTTTTAGAATACATCTAGGTTTTGTCATAAACCCAAATACAACCTTATACACCTTTCATAGTAAGCTAAAAGCTTGTTTCGTGAAAAGGGAGTTTGCCGGCACCTGGGATCGAATAAAGAGTTATTAAATTTATATATAAAGAAATTGAAATTTACATGTTATCTATTTTGTTTTAGATGAAACTCCGTAAAATATCATATTTCGGCCACGTAATGAGAGGCAATAAATAAAACACACTTCAACTTGTCATGAAGGACAAAATCGAGGGCTGCAAAGAGATCGGCAGAAGACAGCTCTCCTGGCTTCAAAACATTCAAGAATGGACCGGCGTCAGAACTGTGGGAGAGTTATTTTGCACCGCCCGAGACAGGGAAACTTTCTCCCAAATGGCGTCAACGTCAGGCAGGTCACATGAAGAAGGTGCAGACTTATGAATTAATTAATTTTACCGCCAACGTTCCTTTCGGGAACACACGGAGAAAACCGCAATATGTAGAATTCTCCCTAAATATATTTTTACAAATCAATACAATACTCACATTTTCTGATTAACAAACTTTAAAATTACACAAAAATCTTGTGTAATAAAATTTAATTATAACATCTTTAATTCAACAACGATGACGTAGACTGCCACCTTTCCTGGATGTAATTTTTTTTATTGGCACGGAGAGGACGGCTTGGGAGATGACGTGATGGTAAATACTATTAGATAATGAACAAGTAAAAATATGTTATATTATATTATTATGATATAGTTATGTTTGTATAACCTAAGTATTTCACCTTCAAAGAGATTTTCTATATAAACTTCCACTGTAACTTTTCTCAGAATTCTGGAATTTTCCACAAAGCTTCCTTGAATAATAAAACAGTACATTCCTGTACGTAATAACGAGTACAGCATCCATACATACAAACTTTCTCAGTAAACAGATAAAATAGAAGCTGTCTGAAACGTTTAAAATGTTTCAAATAACACTTTTATAACACAGCACTGGCATCTATTGATGAGTATCAAAAACAAAAATTTATTCTAGTTTTGTCGCAAACCATTACGTGTTAATTTTATTTTCACTATTGATATATAGATGGCAATGCGTGTTACTTTTTACGTTTTTTCTGTAAGTATGTACCTATGTGAATTTATGATTTTTTTACTTCTTAAATATTAATTTAAATGAACTTATCAAACATTGCTTACTTTACGTTTTTTTTACATTTTGTGAGTGGTTATCGCGGTCATTTTTTTGCACCAATATAAAGTAATGTATCCAAAAAATCTCACACTGGGGCAGTGCGCAATTTCCAAGTTTATAATAACTTACTACATAAATATGGTTCATTAATTAATAACATCTCGGTATTTCCCACAAGTGGGTAGCCAGGGGTCTAACTGCATGCAATAAACATGCAAACTGTCGTCTCCATGCCAATAAAAGTTACGACGTTCAGAACGGATGGCATATCTCATTGCAGGATTCAAATAGTTTGGCATATCTCCTATTAATGATGTGTGCACGATCTGGCTTTTAAAAGACACTCAGAAAGCTGCAGAAAAGAGTGGAAGGCCAATTATTCACCATTTCAATTCTGGAAATATCGACTTTCATATTATTTTCTTATTTGATATATAGTTGTATAACAGTGGCGGGTCTAGACTATTTATATTGGGCTTGCTTTCGTAGCGAGAATTATTAAAATGATTTGAATCTTTGGTAGAGAAATGTAAGAAAATATTAAACTTTCCAAATTACTACCCTACGTTGTTATACAGATTTCAGATATTTTACGATCTTATCGTTTTTATATTGAAATTTTAAATGAGATTGCAGGGCTACTCATGACACAATCTAAATACGATCTTAATCTAGTCTTGATCTTAAACATACGACGCGCGAAGGAATTTTGGTCAAAAATACCGTGTTACCGCTACCACGAAATTTTTGGTATGCACGTATTTTTTTCAGTCACTTCGCGTCGTATGATTAAAATTGAGATCGTATTTAGATTTTGTCAAAAGTAACCCTACTGGTTATTTTGTAGTCGTAAAAGCATATCATTGTAGGCATGCGGTTCTTTTTGCATGTATGGAAGGCATGCCACTGTTATGTAATTAAATAAAATTGACAGTCGAATTTATTTATTTTTTATTTCAAAATAAATACAAAAGTGTCCTTAAATACTAGAAGTAAAAATATAAAATTATATTTATCAAAATTATTAATACTACTATAAAATTATGATTATCTATGTTAAAAATAATATGTATCTTATTTTACAATAATTAAAATAATTAATAGTATGTATATGTTCACAGATCTATATATCACTCACTATTGAGGGTATTAAATTTACTAGCTGGGCACCATTAACTAATCAAAAATTCAATTCAGTTAATCAATAATCCGTTAAGGATACGGTTATTTTTGTAGCTCGTTTTTTTTTTTAAAAAAAGTACACTAAGTTACAGATGGTTGAAGGAAATGAAAACAAAATATTCCCAGCGTGAAAAAGCTGGGAGTTAAAATGGAAAAAAAATGATAATAATTCAAAATAAATAAATAATCTTCAATTTAAAATTAAACATTTTGAAATTTCGAGATTTACTATTTTTAAAATATAATGACCAGGATTCGATTTGCAAAGGCATGGTCAAATAAGCTGTCAAAAATTTTACAATACATTTTTTTAACTGGAACATTTTTGACTACACTAAAGATTGGGTTATGGCGAGGGGTAGGAAACAGATGATGGTATGATGGATGAAATTTTAACGAGAGGTAATTACAATTTTAATGAAAGGTAACCGCAATTTTAATGAGAGGTAATTGCAATTTTAATGAAAGGTAATTAAAATTTTAATCCGTTATTTATTAATGCCCAACTTTGTTTCTAATACATGTTATTTTTAACAGTTACAAAGAACAAAAATAAAAAAATATTTTACAATGATAAAATATGGCCTTACTAAAGACATTCTTAAGATACATTATATAATATCACCATACATCTCTAACAGGGTATACCATGACCCTTTTAATAAACATAAAATTCAAAATTGACAATTCAAGGGAGTTTTTTTGGCAGCAATTCTGTGAAAGGTGTATAAGGTTGTATTTGGGTTTGTAACAAAAACCCAGATAGGTATATCTTTTTTAAAAAAAAAGAAAAGAAAATTGACATGCCATATACGGAATACTTATATAAGTAGCCGTTATAGACAAAGTTCTAAATTTAGCACACATTCTTCATACATTTCTTATACAAAACCTCATCAATAATTTATTTTTATCGCGCTCATAAAATTCTTCAATCTTACACATTTTTTTATTCCGTTTTCAATTTATACTGCTTTTCCACAAGCCAACAACTTAAAATATTTAAATCAATTGTTTGGTTTATCATAGTAAAAAGTAATATTTCTTTGAAAAAAAATACTTTTTTTTATTACAAGAACGTTTCAAGTCAAACATAATAGAGCCTTAAAACTTTAACAAACTCTCGGAATATTCGAATTTAGATTTAAGGGTAACAATTTGTTATCCATTACAATATATTAAAACACCAATTAACCCAATCAAAATGAATTAATACAACTTTAGATGATTTTAAACAAATTAAAATGTTATAGAGTTATTTTGATTGAAAACTTGCCCCAAATTTGAATACGCTCGTGCTGTGGGAAGCTTTGATCTGTAACAATATCTCATTTGTTGGAGAGGAACTGGGTAATCGATATGTACAAGTTATTTATAAACTAAATTTAATTAGTTGCAACTGTTTGCATTCTGATGAATTTTTGAAATGTTTTATTTATACAATTTATTAATCAAAATTTATTTAATTTACTAATTCACTCTCAAAATAATATATTAAATAAAGAAAACTGTATTACCTACATCATTTAATGCTAGTGAAAATTATATATGAATAATATTAATCAATACTATTTTTTTATTCAATAAATATTTGCCTTTTTTTATTCATTTCATCTTTTTTATGTAATTCGTCTATTTTAATATTAAAAATAGTTGATAAGAAGACACCATTATCAAATACATTTTCATCATCATTCATTTAGTCATATTCATCATCATTCATTAAGTCATCATGCATTTAATCATAATTCTTTTCATCGTCATCATCATCATTCATTTAATCATCATCTTCATTAATTTCATCTCCAACATTCATTTCATCATCATCATCATCCATTTTCTCATAGTTTTCATTAATTTAATCATTATTCATTTCATCATCATCTTCATTCATTTAATCATCATCTTTATTAATTTAATCTACATCATTCATTTCATCATCATCTTCATTCGTTTAATCTTCATCTTCATTAATTTAATCTACATCATCTTTATTCATTAAATCATCATCTTCATTCGTTTAATCATCATCTTCATTAATTTAATCTACATCATCTTTATTCATTAAATCATCATCTTCATTCGTTTAATCATCATCTTCATTAATTTAATCTACATCATCTTTATTCATTTAATCATCATCATCATTCATTTAATATCATCTTCATTAATTTAATCTACATCATTCATTTTATCATCATCTTCATTCATTTAATCACCATCATCATACTTCAATATCATCAAATAATAATAAAAAAGATACGTTTTAATTATTTTTTTTACAATATCAACATACTATATTTCTACCATAAATTTTCTACATTTTTCTCTTGAATATAATATTTTTTTGATTTTCTTAATTTTTCTTGTACATACCTAATCGAATTCAATACCTAAACGTACTTATAAAATAATCTGAAGATATTTATATTATAATACATATTATTGTTCTAATCACAATACACAATTATTAACAGTCTTTGTCACTAGTAAAAGCAATAATCACACTTAAATATTATGTTTTTATATCGACATTCACTTATATAACTAGAAATAGTTGTACCTATTAAAATAATTTCAAATCGTCAATTTTATTATCTACGTCAAAATATTTTATTATTCCTAAAAAAATGTGAACAGACAAAATCTAAAAACGAACTAAAAAATATCCCAAATTTTAATCCAACAATCAAATGTTTTAAATCGCTATTATTTTCCATGTCACTGTTATTTTCTAATCACATCTATCTCCACTTGCCCTTAACTTCATTCTGGTAAAATAATTTATGTAGAAAATAAACATATTCGTATGTATAATATCAATATTTATTTTTTAATTTACCCACCATGATGTCATTCACTGTCTGAATGTGTCTGTCACTAAGGAATAAACTGTAAAATAAAGATTGTGCAATTCCAAAATTAATAACTAATCTCTAGTTAAAACAAGTGAACGTCTATCACAAATGAATATTATAGAATTTATTCAAATTTAAATTCTCGAATACATATTGGACATTTGTTGGAACCTTTCAAACACAATCTCAAACAATCACCATGAAAGAAATGTTGACATGGAGTAACTCTTGCAGAACGCATTGGATTCAGACAAACGGCACAAACATCCTCAAGACCTTTCAGTTCATCTTTGAAAGCTCTTCTAAACTGATCCAAAACTGAGAGTTCAATCTTCAACTGCTTCCAACAATTCTGCCAAGCGTCTTTGAAACGCAGATAAACATTTACATAAAACACCATGAACGCTATTTTATAGTCGGCATAAAAAAGCATTGGCAGAATGAACAAAAGTGACATTCCAATTGTGAAAAAGCGTAAAATCACAGGTGCATGTAGCGCTTCTAATGATTCGAATACTTCAAAATGGAACAAACTTAATAAAGTTGGAAATATTTCAACAAATACTTTTTCAGTTGCCATGTAATAGAACCATGTGACACATTGATAGAACGATGTTGGTTGATACTGTTCCAAACCCTGTTCTAATCCAAATACTAGTAACATAAATGTGACTGTTATTATGAAGGTTACGGCCTTTGTCCACTCTAATACAATTTTCGTTGTTGACATTGCGAGATGTTTGAGATCTGAATGATGGGTCATATTGACGTACGGGGACCAATTTTCTTTCTCAATGAGCTCCTTGATGTAAGCCACGCAGTATGCTATGACATTGTAAAACATGAGAGAGTAGAGGCAGGTGACTCTTTGTTTTGGACCCCAGGAACCGATTAAAACGTGGTCGCACATCACGAAGAACACCAACTAAAAGAAAAAAATAAGATAATTATAAAAACTGTTATAAAAGAAGCCGTATTTAAAATAATGAATGATTTAGTTTTAAAATATGTAGGCACTTCGGGAATTACACAAAAAGCTGTGTTCAGTGTTACGTCATTGCCAAATTTTGTCAAAAATCGAAAATCTGTTTTTTTTTAATATTTTTTATTGCCGTGGAGCACCCGGCAAAGAATTTGTCTTCCACACAATTCCGTAAGTTTTAAAGTGTCCTGTAAAAGGCAGGTGTTAGAAAAAGTAAGACACTTTACATTTTAAATTTACTGATGTGATTTGCCACCCATCCTGAATGTCCAAATTTTTCGTTGGCAAAGAGAGGACAGTTTGCATGTTTATTGCATGCGCCTGGTCTGCTGGTTACGCTACGTGTGTGAAGCTTTTTTTTAAAGAAATGTGTTCATATTGTAAGATGCAGGGTAGTAATTTTTATTAGAGAGTAGTAATATTCACCCGCAATCGAGTGAATTATGACAAGAGGTATCCAAATGGAACAATTATGTATTTGTTCACGGGGTTTCCAAAGGCCAGGACAGCCCTCTTTGACAATACACCGTTCCTAGGACAGCTCCTATGGTGGAAAGATGTGACTCAATAATTGGAGCAAAATCGCTCTCAAAAGAAAAGAATTGTCTCTGTCTTGTGCTTGCTACTAAATAAATATTTATGGTAATAAGAGTTTTTTTTTGTTACCTGATTAGCCATGGTGGAAAGGTTTGTCATCTGTATGAATACTTTCTCCAGTCTGTCCAGAGGCGAATACAGCCACAGAATCGCCGATAGAACGGGTCTGTACATCTGTCGAGCCAGCACTGAAATAAAAAAAAAATATTCAGAATTAGAAATGTGTTTTTTTAGATAAGTATTTAATAAAAGTTTTTATGTTGAGAATTAAAGTAGTTGAAACTTGAATAAAAGTTGTATTATAATCACGTTTTGTGAAGTCTTTTCCGGACCGGACCGGAAAACTTGGAAGATGAGGACTAGGAGAGCCGACCCCAAGTAAATGGGATAAAGGCGAAGGCGAAGAAGAAGAAGACACCTTATATACCTTCAGAATAAGCAATATGCTTGTGTCTTGAAGATAGAGTAAGTCTACAGCTGGTGGAATCGAATTCGAGTCTCTCGATTAGAAGTCCAAGATTCTAACATCAGACTTACGACCACCTACTCATAAAACTTCCTATAAAAGAAATACCTGTAGCTTTCTACTCAGATAAAAAAAATCAGCGACAAGATCAATCAAAGATCATAGTTCGTACATAGGATATTTATCCCGAACCGTTCATATACACAAAATCGTTCCAAATTCGAATATATGTAATTAATATTATACACGTAATAGTTGTGATCATAGAAAGGTTTGTCGGTACAGTGTGTACAGATTGAAAGTGTGACTTTGTGTAAATTGGTTGGTACAAAGTGTAGGTATATGTACATATTGAAATAATCTAATCATGGGGGATACGGTGAAAGGATATAGGTATTTATATATGTATGTAGATTAGTGATGTAACGAATATTCGTATTCGCATTCTCATTCGCGAATATTCGCATATTTCAAAGTATTCGCAAAAAAATATGCGAATGTTTTGCGAATATCATTTTGGTAATGAAGTATCGGATAATCGGTAAAAATACCGGATACTTACCCGCTACATTGTAGAAAAAGGTACAGCAAGAAATTATTCTTTAAGATAACCGAGGAGTTTTGAAATATTTTAAATTCCTAAACCATTTTGAAAATTCAGCGGCGGGGGGGGAGGGGGTAGAAATTTTAATGTTTGAGCAATATTGTAGAAATTTAAGCAAGTCAATATTCGCTATTCGCATTCGCGAATATCCAAAATCACACATTCGTTACATCACTAATGTAGATACGAAATATGTAAATACGAAGGTATAGCATCCATTCTGGATAGCTCGTCTTAGTATGGTTCGAAGAGGGCAATCTGTGTGTTCAATATGCCAGGATAGCAACAGTTAATGTGGGTAGATTTTTATTACTTCTGGTAGATTAGAATATTTAAAAATTGCAATTTTCTTTCCACGAGTTATTGTGAAGGTCAGGGGAGATGAGAGGGAGGGGAGGTTTTTATAAACGGGATGGCAATGATTGACATTTTCATTATATCAACGATAAACTCAAATTATGTTGTACTGATTGAGTTATAACAGAAAAAAATATTTCTTTTAGCTTTGTAGATTTTTAAGAGACGGAGTGGGAATTTAGATTTTCCATATTTTTTTACTAGATTTGTATTGGCCGGTAAGACTGGTGGCAAAGCCTCGGATATTCAATAATCCATTGCCAACCTACTCTACAAGCATATTACTTAGGTACTGAGAGGTTGTTTGAGGGTGTATTTGGGTTTATAACAAACCCAGATAAAACACTCCTTTCGGTAATACAAGACAGAAACAAGACTTTCAGGAGGTTGATAGAAGATATCTTTAGACCAGTGGCTTGTTTGCCATACATGCAAAAATGCACCCCACTCCCGAAGATAAATCTATAATAATTTACGAAAGAAAAGAAGCAAAAATCTAGATTGCTAATTAAAATTTATTCAATCTTGACGTCAAATGCATCTGTTGTAAATTTCAATTCAATCTTTAGTTTAGAGAAATTCTGATGACCCCCCAAAATTATTTTTATCTCTTTTGCCCCATGTTGCATCTTATGCTGTACGAGCATTTGTGTTCTCTACCATGATTAGACGTAGCTGGAATGAGAAAATTTGAAATATCTTTCCCAGTTCCTCCCCTACGCAAAAACAGAATAATGATAACTTATCAATGAGATTAATATTGACTATTGACATTATTTTATATAAATTAAATACTGTACATATTATCCATTATTTAATTCTGATTTAAATTGCTTTCTGTCGCTTTTTATAGGTAGATACACATTTGATTCAACAAGTTATAATAAAACGATGCTTAAATAATTACTAATTTACGTCCATATGTAACGATGTTAAAAGCAAGATAATAATGTATTTTGTGAAATTGCAAATCAAAGTTTTCTAGAGAGGAACTGTGTTGTAGTATTATTTATTATTAGATACATATCATTAAATGTAAAAGTAAAAGAATTAAAAGTAAATTCATGTATCTAACATTGATTTATATGGTATACACTAGAACAACAGTACTAATTTTCTCAAAAGCATGTTCTAAAGTTAATAATAATTACAATTGTGTTTACTCCATAACATTAAAATGGTAATAGTATATTTTCTACTTAAGTATTAAACATCCTTTATACTTGACAAAGTCATTAAAGGACTTTTAAAATAGAAAAACAATCAATGTCCTTCAAACCCTGCAACACAAAAGTTACTATGTACCTACCTATATAATTATAAAATCTGCCTATATGAATACATCATGCCTGGAAATTCAATATAGTATAGAATTACTACGGCATCTTCCACGTAACGGATCAGATACAGGAAATGTCGTCAACCATTAAAAACGTTTCGTGAATCCATCAACCATTTGTAGTATTCAAAAATACTTCTCCAAGCAAGCCTAATGTGACGAGGAGTGTTGACAGTCATAACCAGAATTATTTTCTCTCTTGCATCCATCATTAAAGGACATACCCAAAGGATACGAATGCCTACTCTGTTCCACAATAAGTAGATGTATGAATAAATAGAAGATAGTGCGGATAGCTTGGTAGTAGAATCTTGGAATTTCAATCAAGAGATCTTGTGTTCGTTTAATCCCGTTGCCGACTTAGTCCAAACTGTCACACAAGCATAATTTTGGTATAATAAAGTCGTTGTAATAATAAAAAAAGTATACATATTTTCGTCAATTCTGACGCTCCATTCGCAATAATAGATTGTCTCTGTCGATAATCAGATAGATAATTATATTGTGGTATTTAAGATTAAGAATATTTTTATTTGTTGTTAATAGTCTTTCTTAAGATCTGAAGGGTATATAAGGGGATGAAGAAGTTTAGAGAATCAGTACTCACAGCGATCTCACCCTAGGATAACAAGACCTTTGGTAAGTCAATACATATCATTAAATTATCTAGTTTGTGAAAATATTTTTATTTATTTCTTAAAATTTCGTAATTTTTTTTTATCTGGATGTGCTTAACAGACACGGAAATTTTATCGTAATCATCATCATCGCCGCCATAGGCAGAAGAATCGAACGCCATTTATCTATTCCAATCCCTGCATACCCTTTACGCTTCCGTCACTGTCATACAATTTCTCATATATGCTCTCTCAACAAGCTCAACACCTGTCTGTCCTGTGGATTTGATTTCTATTATAACGTTCTTGCAATTTAATCCTTAGACGACCGCGTCATCGAGTTCCAGTCCTCTTTTTAAAGATCGTGTTTATTTATATTTACAATATTAACTTTTGTATTTACAATATTAATAATTCAATTTCTTTGATTACTGAAACCATCTGCAAAGTGTGGCAAAATTCAGTTTTACAAAAAATAGTGAGATTAATCTTTTACCCAAATATACCTACATATATTTTTTTTATAAAAACTTTTAATGCGGTTCCTGGTTTGGTCCACAAAATTGCAAGATTTCCAATATGCTGTTGTAAATGGCAGATATTCGTAAATCGCCACGTATAACATCTTCAAATATGCAACGATGAGGTTTGCCACTGAGGTTCCTGAATACATTATTTTATTATAGCACATAGACGAAAACATGCACGTTCATCATATGAGACAACAAGTCCTCTGATTACCCCACTTTTGGGAGACAATAGTTTAGAATAGGGGTCGACAACCCTAAGACCCGCGGGTCACCAAGTGATCCATTTGATAATTTCAAGTGACCCACTTTAGTTGTAAAAATAAAGTTTGATCTATAAAAATAAAATATAAAAATAATTATAATTTGGAAATTTTGTTTACAAGCGTAGTGTAATTATCTTCTTAATAAAATGTATCTTACTATTCACTAAAAGACTGTTTTTAAATGAAAATATCACTGACCCAAACGTTTCTTTAATACTCACATGTTAGTTGATTTTTACCCGCAGCCAAAAAAGGTTGCCGACCCCTAGTATAGAATATAGATAGCAGTAATGTGTATTCTATTACCTTTGGCATGTGCTATGATTCTGCTGTAGACTTTTACAGGATACTTGTAGTTGGCTGAGATGAGTATTGGGATGACAAGGCAGGAGTAGGCTGCGAGCCATCCTCCGAGTAGCAATGGTCCTGGAGCCCTGCCGCAATATGGCAGGAGCAGGACCACAGACAGGAGACATACTGAAAACGAATAAAAACATTAAATAGGTTTTTTAAACTAGATACTTAATAGTGCCGATTTTTAGCGAATTAATAGTACATTGTTAGGTGGTATTTATGAGCATGTCACAAATGATACTATGCGCCAGCGCACTCAGCAAGAATCTGTAGTCTGTTATATAGTAGAAACGATGTTTATGGTTGGTTCATGTTTTGAGAACGTCCAGTCATAGTTGTCCAAAAAAGCATTGTTCTATCGTCCACAAAGATTTGGACGACCCGGACGTTCCTCTTTCACTGTACACTGTTCCTTCTTCTTCTTCTTCTCCTAAGGCACTTATTAGTCTGATGTGGTTGTGGGGTCCGCCTTTCTTGTTTTATTTCGCCACTTGGTTCTGAAGAGAGCATCCTCATGGGAAACATCGCAGTTCCATTACAGAACACCGTTCCTTTGACAACGTTTTCAAAGCAATATATTCAGTAGGTATGTGTCTTCTGTCGATTTATGAAAGGTGAACAATTATAATTTCAAATTTTCTTCATTTATTTACAAGCATTATAATAGCTTAATATGAAAGCTTCATATAAAAGTTTATTATGATAATGATTTTTATTAATAATTAACCAGAGTTTGTTGATTCATATTTTTTAAATTAGATATTTTAGGCGGAACGAGTAAATAAAACGCTAAATTATTTTAAAAATAGCCAATGAACCCACCACATAAAGTGAACATAAAAATAATCAAAACAAACATTAAAAAAAACATGAAACATGCAAAATGAATACAGTGTGTGGTCGTACATTACTGAAATCGTAAACAAAACGCACTATCAAAACTAAACTAACACCAATTAAAAATAGCTTTTATGTTTTTTGATGAAATATTATGTTCTGCGGAGTGCACAATTAAAAATAGGAATCCCACCTTTTTCTTATTACATAGTACCCTGTGAAAGATAGAGTATGTATCCCTTTTTTATTTTATTTTATTTATGTAATACAAGCAAACAGCTAATGAAAATTTTAAGTATAACTTAAATATTAATTAAATTTTCCCACACAATATTCACTGATATGACGTTCCTACACCTTTAAGTGAATGTCCAACTTTTTTTTAAGTTAGGTCACTTCAGTATTCACAGTGCGATATATTTGATGATTCTAAATGTGCGAATATTTGAAATATAAATTTTATTTTATATCTAAGTGATATTGAAAGCTTTACAGCATAAATAAATAAATAAATATCATATGATGGGAATATTAAACGAGTTGTTTATACACAAACGATGAAACATTTTCAGAATTAGGTTTATAATGTTTGTAAATAAACACATGCTTCAGTAGTTTAATTTAATAAAATTAAGTATACCTACATGTGATACGTCGAACGCGAACAAAAAATGCTAATAATTAATTTTGCGCTTAAAAAATCCACAAAAATCCACTGGATGCTTATTCTCCGGGTAAAATATTACATATCTACATAAAAATATTCCAAAATAATAATCTACGCTCAGATACAGTCATGTGATATAAACAAAAAGAAAACAAAATTATTTACATCGATAAAATGAAGATATCCAAAATACACTTTCTATATTACATTCCTCTTCCAACACACACATCTGCATTGTCACTTTTGGCACTGGACACTTACAATAAAAAATCACTTTAATTTGTTATAAAAAAACTTAGAATACACAATTCTATTTTAAAGCTATTCTTAGGCATACGTTGTATAGAAAAATGGAACAAAAACAGTACACTCTCACATACAATCGACAAGAAATTTATTTGATACTTTTGGGTACCTAATCAAAAATCATAACATTTCTAAATGTTTCTATTGATAGAAAATCACCAAAAGCAACAAGCAATATCAAATATTTTTTTTATCTATTAATTTTATACACACAATCGACTAAAATTTGGTTTGATAATTTTAGGTAGGTAATCAAAAAATCACAAAATTTCTAGATGTTTCTATTGTATGTATTATATGTAAAATCACCATAAACAACTAGCGTTTGAAAACTTTATTATTTATTTATTTTTTCAAAAAACAATTTATTATAGATGTATCCAAAACTCATCCACAAAAAAACTATTTCACTCTTTATAGTACTCTTTTGTTTTCTATTTCTAGATGTTTCTATTGTATATAAAATCACCAAAAGCAACTAGCGACGTGAATTTTTATTTATGTTCTACACTGATAACAGTATAAAAAACAATTTATTACAAATGTGTCCAAAACTCATCCACAAAAAAAACTATTTCACTCTTAATAGTACTCTTTTGTTTTCTATTTGTAGATGTTTCTATTGTATATAAAATCACCAGAAGCAACTAGCGACGTGAATTTTTATTTATGTTCTACACTGATAACAGTATAAAAAACAATTTACTTATTACAAATGTGTCCAAAACTCATCCACAAAAAAAACTATTTCACTCTTTATAGTACTCTTTTGTTTTCTATTTCTAGATGTTTCTATTGTTTATAAAATCACCAAAAGCAACTAAAGTTTGACTTTTTTAAATTTATTTTCTACAATGATAATAATACAAAAAACAATTTATTACAGTCGTATCCAAAAAAGAATGTATCATTCACAAAAAAAATATTTCACTCTTTGCTATTTTTGTAATTTCGAAAGATTTTTATTTATTTTTATTATATTTGCATTTGACACGCAGTAAACATAATATTATTATTTCGTCACGTAATGCAATTTTGTTTTGAGGTCATGAGACTAAAAACCCGTGCAAAATAGTTTTTATGTATCAAAAATTATATTTTCTTAATGCGTGATTCGTAGAACAAACTCAGAAGCAAACTGTCGGTACAAAAATAATTATTAACATAATAATTATCTATCTATCTGTACAAAGAGCTGAATTTTTTCTGTAACTTAACATTGTATATGACTTATTACAGTTGCTTTTTGGTCTATCGCTTATTCGTTTAGCGAAAAGACTTATTTTGTTAGTTTGTTGATAAATTTTTAGATTAAGTAAACTTTGAACGACGTTCTTCACAAATATCAAAGATGCAGTTATTTCCGCTAGCTCAAGTAGCTTTGTAGGTAATAAGAGTTCAACCACGTCGAATATCATATTTTTTTGATGAAATTCAGAGATATATTCCATAAAAGTGGACAAAATGTCTCAACAATATTAATTAATACACCAATGCCGGGTACATTCTTAGTGTTAGGTATATCATAAAATACAACGGTAATACTCATGTAAATCTTTAAAACGACTATCCTTAGCGTCCCGCAGAATGCACATATTTTTTATTATATAGGCACTTAGCATTAGCATTAGCAGGTTGAGATCAAGACAATTTATGAAGATCGTATTTAGATCAAATCATGAGTAACGCTTCTGGTCTTTATAAATATTTGGGTTTACAGATATCAAATATTCATCTCACAGTAGGTGATCAGAAACTTAAACTTACCTAAATATAAATAAAGTATACGTACATATGAAATTACTTAAATTACCATTTATAGAAAAGTTCATACATTTCCATTATTAAGATATAAAATGAAAGAATAAACGAAATAATGAAATGAAAACTAAGATAACATATACTTCTGAAATAATTGTGTTAATAAAGTTAATAAAATCGTGTAAAATAGTGAAAAAATAAAAATAGATGTTTAGCGTTTTTCGGAGTATTTTTATTACATTAATTCTGTCAATACGATGACTGAAAAAGTGTTAATCTAATGACGACAGTGTTGAGTTTAATTCAGACCACAGCATTTGGCAAAAGTTTTGTTAGTATACGATGCGATATAATATTGTCTATAACTAACTATAAATATATGATGAAGAATAATAATATAATATGTAATGTAGGTACAATATTTTTGTAAAACATCATTTCTGATTACGTGGCCAAACTAAATCACGTCAGATAAACATTCAAAGATAATATATCTTTTAGTCGAATAAAAAATATTATAAAGTACTACGTACTTTATTCGCCGAAATTTTATACCTATTAGTTTTCAGCCAGACGAAATTTAGTTTCAGAGAAAGTTATTCTGATGATTTGTGTTCTTTAATTTAAAGATAGAGATAAAGAAGGCAGATAAAGAAGCTATTGATGAGCAATGAGTTACGATAATTCATACTTGTTTCTGTGTACCTTCTGAGACCAGCGACCTCGTTGCTGACTGAAGGAGTATATTTATTTATTTATTAATCAAGAGACACAAACAAAAAGTTGACGAAATACACACAAAAAAATAAAAACATCATATATTGATTCGGCCAGGCCAACCCCCCAATTAAGTTTGTCTACAGCATACACAATACACATATTATTAATGTAAACAAAAGAATGAGAGAAAAAAAAACAAATAAAAACAGTCTACAATCACCGCAGGCCCAGTAAAAACTGAACCCTATTGAAATAAATAGAGAAAACTTAAAATCTTTGATATTATGAGATATTAGTAGGTATTTTTGAAAATCATTTCTTGATCTTATTTGAATTGACACCAAAATATTAACATCTACAGTAATTTACTATAACAATTTCATATGTACTTTCGAAATTGAAAAAGAAAATACTGGTATTTGAAAATCAATTTCAAAATGACAGAAACAGTTTTTGAGTGTCCTGTAAGAGGTAGGTGTTCGAAAAATAAAAACATTTTACATCTAAAATTTAGCTATGAGGTTTGCCACCCATCCTGAATGACTCATTTTTTTTGTTGGCACAGAGAAAACGGCTTGCATGTTTATTACATGCAGTTGGTTTGCTAGTTACCCCACTTGTGGAATATGCCGTGATGGTCTAGTAGTAGTATTTTTAATTATAGGAATTGTTGACATAGTTATCAATATAATCCCGGTTCCGAATTTCGGTCACATTCGACTACGAAATACGGATACGTAAACCATCGGCCTCTGAATGTTTCGGTTTATCATTACACGTTTTATTTATTTTTTTACCAGAATTTGCAGACAATCACATCTTTATGTACCTACAGTTTTTTATTGTACAGCGAAAGATAATAAATGATTAATTATAATGGAATATTATTATTGTTTATTCACGTGGATGTGAAATTAAAAAACCATCCACACTTTTAAGCAATGTATGTTTTTATGAATCTTTATGCATAAACGCAATTGATTATATAATCTTGTGATCATTTAAGATAAATAAATATATAAAATTATATTGACATCAAAATATGTAAAATACAAGCTTTTTTACTTCACGTTAACCTGATGATGAGAGTGTAAGCTCTTGAAAGGCGTCTCTCTCGTAAATAAATCGAATAGTATGTAGTGTAAAACATTTGATTTATTTATTTCGCTATGGAATTCTACTACCAAAACATCAACACAGTGAATGAATGACCATAAACAAGTTTTTTATTTATTTTTCGTATTCTATTCATTACCTTCTTCAGGTATCCTGCTGGGTCAACATGACGTTGACGAGTATTTGGAAGAAAACCTTCCTATCCTGGGAGACGGGAAACAGCTACTCTTGTTAAAACATTGTCAATCTTGATAGAATAATAGAAAAAAATTGTTTGTGGTTGTTTCGGTGAAAGGCTTTTCGTCCAAATTTAATATGTCGGATGGTAAATCGTTTTCAATCGTCATCTCGAGTGATCACTGAGGACAAAACTTCTATTCCCACTTTTCAACTTGGAGAATAATCCCGAGCGATCATTCACAGTGAGCAAGTTTGAATGCTCTTTTGTAGACTGTATCATAGCATAGACTTATGCTATTCCGAGAATTCCACGGACGAAAGAAGAATTTCACGAAAAAAATAACAATATCAACAAATTCATAGCGATAATATTATGAGAACTACGTTACAAATAAATAATAAGAAATGTTGCGATGTTTGTTTGCTTATTCCGTACGTTCCAAAAAGTGGCGTGACTGAATATAATAACAACAGGGACGATACAATATAATGTCTAATATTAGTTACGTTACGTATAATATTATTATCATATGAAATAAGAAAACGTAAATAAACAAACAAAAACAAGCAAACACACCTACTTCTAACAATTTGTCACGTGTTAATTATAACAGTGTTGTCTCATTGTATTGTTGCAAATTTGGATAGAGTTAATCAAAATTCAATCGTTAACATGTCAACGAAAAAGTTAACATCGATATTTTTCGTTATTTATTTATTGGCACGTAACCTAACCTCACCTCTCAACGTTCAATCGATGAATAAATAGGTACTAATATACTTATTGCCGAACGCTTTCGCCTTACAGCATCCTCAGGCCAAGAGTTACTTAAAACTAAAGTATAAATATAACACACTAACCTACATTATATTTTAGCTAGTCAAGAGTGCAGGAATTTGGGCATTAACAGTGCCTATTTTGTTAGATATCCATTTATTGATTTCCATTGCTTCCTAAGCATTTAGTTTACGACTCTTACCCTCCGAGTGTTATCCGAGTGTTATACTAATATATTAGCAGGATTGAATGAATGATCCTATTCAATGCAGTGGTCAGCCATTTCAGAAAGACCAGACAATCCTCTAAGTAGTCTAAAGGGGCGTTCACATTGATTCACTTTCAGTGATCACTCTGGATGATCCTCCAAAATGAAAAGGTGTGAACAGGCGTTTCATCATTAGTGATCACTAGCGATGACGTATGAAAGCGATTACTACCCGACATAATTTCGATGAAAGATCCTTTTACTGAAACGACCATAAACAAGTTTTATCTATGAATTTGTATTGAAAATCAGAATCATGTACAAAATTATCATGCTGTCGAGAATTATAACTATAAACTTGTTTTGATTTTTGATAAATGTTATTTTTCATTGTTTTTATTTATTTAATTATTTTTTTTACGTAAATACATCAAACTACATACAACAAGACCGTGAGTGTTGACACGGCAGTGAAAGCATAGGATGAACAAGTGTGAACAGACGTGTTCACATTCGATGCACAGGTTTGACCCTGACACTGGATGATCATCAAAGTGAAGCAATGTGAATGCCACTTTATTGCTCTATATTTCCTTCACTCTCGCGCAAAATAGCCCCGCCAGTTTGACTAATGTATCTAACATTACAATCGTTGCACCATATTACGCAATACACGCCACTTGTATTCAGCCACTCTATTTGTCTTTATTATTTGAAAAATTACAGTGTTTTTGTAAACATTTTGAATTTCATATTTTCACAATATTAACGCACAAACATTAAAGTTAATTAAACTTTTCTATTTTCAATTTGTTTATTTGCTTTTGTTTTCATCGCGTTGTTTTTGTTTTGTCGTCAAGTCCACGTGTTTCATTCAGCATCATATTATTATTGTTGTTGTTGGAACTAGAACGGATATAAATATTATTTCATTACAAACATCGCAATAATTTTGAAGATCAAATCGCAATAGTTGATAATATCATAGAATTAAATATTAAATATAGGCCAAGAACACGTCATCTGAGCGCGAGACTTCAAATATTTTATGATAATTTTTCTCTATCCATTTTTCCAACTTTGAATTGATTTTTTATTACTTCCTTTTGATTTGTTTTTTATTGATTACTTATTATTTGATAAAAATGTGATAAAAAATAAACACACCTGTCATCCTATCTGTGTTGTATAAATAAGACATTCAGAATGGGTGGCACCTATACCTCATCGATGTATTTATTTATTTAATTAATTTACCAAAACACACAGCACAGGCCTATTATATGTTTGGATTTATAAAAAAATGAACAGTAAGAGTGACATAAAATAAATGTATTGAAAATATTAAATGATGTAAATGCAATAATACCAATAAACAGAAAATATATTGAAATCAGAATACTTTACAGTCGGGAAGGTTAAAACCCCGAGGAGCACCCGGTAAAGAATAGGTTTCCACTCTTTACCGTAAGTTTCAAGTGTCCTGTAAAAAGCAGGTGTTTGAAACAAGAAATTTTATATCTTAAATTCAGATGAAGTTGACGTTACTATCTATATAAAAACATTCTCTTATAATATATTCCCTGTGTTCCATCCAACCGCTTCTGGATGTCTACATTTTTTTGTTGGCTCAGAGAGGATAGTTTGCATGTTTATTATATGCAGCTGGTCTGCTGGCTGCCACATTTGTGGAATATAACGTGATTGTATAGTAGTTTTAGTAGTAAAGTATAATATAGGCAGATTTTCTTAATTTTTTTCATGTGACCATATTCACTCCTTTACAACTGATTTTAATTATTAAATTAATAAATCAAA
Source organism: Athripsodes cinereus (assembly GCA_947579605.1). Taxonomy (NCBI): domain Eukaryota; kingdom Metazoa; phylum Arthropoda; class Insecta; order Trichoptera; family Leptoceridae; genus Athripsodes; species Athripsodes cinereus. The sequence continues at coordinate 4,308,028 of OX388321.1, forward strand.
TTAATTTGTGAAAGCAAATTAATAAAGTCAACAGTTGAATAACTGTTTATTTATTTTATTCTTCTTGCACATCATCATTCATATAAAAAAATAAACAAAGCAGTATACATAAGAAAAAAATGTGATGATATGCAGTGGCGAGATTATCACTATATAGTGATTTCTTCCATCTAACCACGTAGGTAACCACCAATATATCTTGTTTTAAAAATAAATTATTGATATCAGTTATTTTAGAAGGATTAACTATGTAACAGTTACGAGACGTTTTGAATGTTTTTTTAAGTATTCTACAATGCACATCCGTTACTTGATTATTTAAATCGCGATCGATTTCGATTTTTATTTCGATTTCGATAAATTATTGATTTTTATCCGTTAGTATAGGTACACTGAATTCCTTTTATTGACTACCGAATCTCGAGTCTTGACTTTAAATGTCTTAAACATTTAAAATCAAGTAAAAACTTTAGGATGATAGCGTGACACCCTGAATGAAAGAATGAGTGGATGATAGTGACGTCAGAAAGTTATTTTCAAATAGTAGGTAATAAGGTAATTTTAAGTTATAAATAATCTATAATTTGTAACTTTATTAAAAAATTAAATAAATAAAAAAAATAAATAAAAAAAGATACTTCAGGCCCCCTAGTCAAAACACATTTTAGCGTTATGAAGTCGTTCGACTACAAACGAAATTACGACAATCTACCTACATGTACCATAGAATTATGCGTTATTGTTGCAATTATAGTCGTAATTTCGTTTGTAGTCGAACGACAAGTGACGCTAAAATGTGTTTTGACTAGGGCTGCATCTCTTAGATACAAAAGTATGAATAGATGTGTGTTTATTGTTTTCATTCTAAAATTATGTGTTTCAAGTTTAACGACCTCGGTCTCTTTAACGCATTACTGTATTATTAAGAAATAGTAATTTTAAGTCTACGCATTCAAAACAAATATATAAACAGCTGTCCCATTTTCCCTAAAATCACCTCATATTGTAAAATATTGTATTTTTATATACCATGAGCCGTGGAGCACCCAGCAAACAGTAGATCTCCCATTCTTTTTGTAAATTTTTGAGTGTCCTGTAAAAATCAGGTGATAAATAGTAGATACATTATATACATCTTGTGAATTAATCAATGAAGTTTACCACCCATCCTTGATGTTTAAATTTATTGTTGGCACAGATACGACACATTGCATGTTTATTACATGCAGCTGGTCTGCTGGCTACCACACTTGTGAGATATACCGTGATGGAATAGTAGAAGTAGTGCCTAGTATTTCTCTTGGAATTTTCTTTCAATCCCTTGATATAAGAACGGTTGTATTTAATTTCAGGAAGGATTTTGTCAAGGGGAGTCCTTCAGGCGAACTTTGAGCCCTTCCTTAGAAAGAATTTGCTTGAAGAGTATGGATGACATAGATACTGACATTCCTGTTACATTCATGGGTAGTGATGTGAGAAGAGAAAATTCTGCAAAGAAATTTCTCGAGAACGAGAAATTTCTCCGAGAATTTCTCCTCTGATGGAAGAGAAATTTCTCTCCATAATTTTTCTTAGTGGTATTATGACCTTTCGCCCAGTACACTTCGCAGCCAACCTGATTGATCCAAAAATTTGCGGGGCTGATTAAGGCCCAAATCAGAGGTTATTAACACTTTTTTCCATGTACGTACCTGCAATTATTTTAACTTAAATATGGGCATGTGGGGTGTGAAATATGAAGATTTTTCATCAGTTATAGCACTTTTTTCTATATACCTACATTTTTTTGTTTCCATAATTAATTGTAGCCATATTGATGATTTAATTGTCTCAACTTTTGTACATTGTTATTGATTGATTAAATAAAGTATTTATTAATATTATACTGTTAAATAAAAAATAAAAAAAAATTCTCCGAAAATTCTCTACTTTTTATTATTTCTTGAGAATTCCACAACACTTTTCATGTGTGAGGGAGGGTGCAACCCTTAATGATATAATAGAATGTACTCAAACATTAATAATTTTCGTCGCTAGTTTAGTATTTTAGTACCTCACGTAGAATAAACCCAATTTTCGCAGCTCGCTTATTAATTTTTTATCACTCCATATTAGTCGCCAACTTAGTTTTTATTTGTCGCACAAACAGATTAGAGTCAATTCATTGTCAGTCGACCATTTATTATGTTTTTTCGGTGGTTCGTTTAAATATTCCCCGATTAAAAATAAAAAATAATAATAATTAATGTATGAATTCTAAGAATTACTCTCTTTGTTTGCTTAAATTGGTGTATTTATTCAAAGATGAATAGGTTTGCATTGTCTCTACTTTAAGAAAATTGCGAATGTAATGGAAGCCAAATTAATGCGAAAATTAAGGAAATAAATTACAATACTACTACTACCACTACACTGTCACAGAATATCCCACACGTGGGGTAGCCAGCATGCCAATCGCATATAATAAACATGCAAACTGTCCTCTCCGCGTCAACAAAAAAATAGGATGGGTAGCTAATCTTATCGCTGAATTTAAGGGGTAAATTAATGTCTTTGTTCTTTCGAATAAATTACTTACCTATAGTAACTTTTAGCCGGTCAGTGTAACAGAAAATCTTGATTTTTATTTATTATTATAGTGAACTTCCATCAAGAACCACCGGTCAAAAGTTCTACGGTATCATCATTTAAGTTGCATCACAGTATTTTTTTTTGATCAATTTAACAAAAGCTCTCTCCGAATCCCTCCAAGGATAGGGAAAGAAGATGGATCTTCGATTTGTGCTGCACTCCGAACACTCCTACACAATACGTGACCGTATTTGAAAATTTAATTCATATTTTAGTCAAATGAAAATTACTGACTACTCTGTTCTCTTGCACTTCTTTTTTCAGATAAATAGGTATACATCCTTTGTCATCCTTTTATCGTCCATTCTCTACACGTGTCCAAACCATCGCAACTTTACAACTGCTTATTTATTTTGCATTGTTTATTAAAGATATATTATATCTCCCACGTGGCGGCTTAAACTGGCCAGCTCATTAAAGCCACAGGCTGCCCTTTGTGGCTCGCTTGTGAGGACAAAAGTTTTGCTAAAAGATCGTATAAATGGACATCCCCAACTTCTGAGATATCCGGGCCTAGCAGGGAGTCTTCAATGTTCGTAAGGCATCATGTATAAAACATTTATCACATTATTCAATTCAGCAATGGGGTATGCCACCTACCCTGAATGATTTATTATTTATTGGAATGGAAAGATTGACTTGCATGTTTTTAATATACTGTTAGTCTACTGGCTACCCTACTTATTGAAAATAGCATGATGGTATAAATAAAGTAAGATGATCTTAACTATTATAAAAAAATAATATAGGTATATTTTTTCTATGGTTTGCATAAAGCGTTTCTCGATTGGTGGACCTCAAATCGTGACAGTGAGAATGGTGGAATTGGTGATCGTTGTCCATGCACACCGAAAGTGATCACTTAAGCCAGCCTAGAGCCAATTCATAAGCGTTGGGACACCTTTCTCACTTCTTCCAATTACATTTTGCACAGTGTTACATTGTGTAAACATGGTTCTCCAATCGAGATATCTGATTAATGTATATTTTTAATATTTTTACCTGTTTTAGCAATTTTTTCATCCTTAATCCTAGGATCCAATTTAGACAAGGAATCACTTCGCACCCTTCCACGAACTCTTGTTATCATACCCATAATCAAAACTTATTAATTTAAACAATTAAACAAATCACAGAATAAGCCACAAGTATCGATTCACTAATATCCAAAATTTTACACAATATCACAGATATTTTTTAAACAAACCACAAAATATAAAAAAAAAACTCAACAGCTAACTGTTTACAACACAACACGGTTCTTATTTATTTATTTATTTAGTACACTTTTAATTTATTTGAAAAATAATTAAAATTATCTTAAAAAAATCACTTTTTTTCAGTGCACTATGTGCTGAAAAAAAATGGATTTATTTTTCTACACTTTTCGCTTGTGATTACTGGATTTTTTTTTTTAAAAAATCGATCACTTTATTTACTTATTTATCAATTCACAATTGATTTGTTTTCTCCTTTGTCATCTTTGTATAACGGCGTTGTGTTTATGTATTTTGTGATGATGATGATGAAGAGCTTTTCCAAACATCGAACAATCTCGAGCTCCAAAGCTTTATTGTGACTGAATCACTCCGCCGAGAAGAAAATAGCCAATGTTACAAATTTACTCTTGTTGAAAATTATATTTTGTTTGATGCGCATTATTAGCGTACTAGCATTATTTGCCCAGCGTTACCGACATTTTTTTTTCTTTTTTATTTTTTTTTTTATTTTAGGGTACTTATATAGACCATTACTTTTATTATTAAGTGCATACTTTTTTAAAATGACAATATGTATTGTCTTGTTTTATTATTAAGTTATTTTTTACATACTTTGTTTTTTATTAGCCTATTTTGATTTAATGTGAAATGTGTATATTTATGTTTTGTTTTATTATATTTTATGTTTGTAAAAGGCATTTGTCAAATAAATTATCTAATATATAAAATTCTCGTGTTACGGGGTGTTTGTTATCATACTCGGCCGGTGTGGCGCGGAGGTAACGCTCTTTGAGTCACGAGGTCCGGGTTCGATTCCCGACCAGGGCAGAGTGAATAATGACCTTTTTCAAATTGTCCTGGGTCTGGGTGTTATACATGTATACATATGTGTTTAGTGCATTGGATATGTGTGTATCGTCGTGTTAATACAAGATTCATCTTAGTTTGGGACTAGCTCGATCTGTGTAAAGTGTCTATGTATGTTATGTTAATACTCCTCCGAAACGACTGGACCGATTTTGATGAAATTTTGTGTGCTTATCGGGTAGGTCTGAGAATCGGCAGAATCTATTTTTCATATTCTAAAAGTTAAGGGCGGTCCACTCCCATTTTTTTTTTGGACAAACTTTTTTATTTTTATTTTTTTATGGTGAAGCATTAAAAATACATTCAGCCCTAAATTTTCACCCTTCTATCATCAACCCCTATTTGTTAATAGCGATATTAGTATATGGCAAAACAACGTTTGAATGAACGAATAGCAATATTGTGAAAAAATCGCGAGTGTTTTCATGAAACCTCCTTTGTGGATTTATCAAGATTTTACAGGAGATTATAAAAACTGTTTTTGCTGGATGACATTTTCTATGTGTCTGATTCGTTATGTGCGAGGTAATTTGGAATTTATATACCTACACACAAATAAACCAGCCAAATTAATGTTAAAGAATTAGTGAGGAAAATTCGATAAGTTTCTAGGTTAATGAGATAGCAATATAATTCATAATATGACGAAATAGTAAGTAGGTATTATTGTTTATTGCTGATGAGAATGATTAGAAACTGTGACGTCACAGTTTGTTTAAAAAAAATCCAACGAAAACTCATTTATAGGCAATACCTATTTTGAAATATTAATAAAATACCATGAGAATGTTTTCCAGCGAAGCAATAAGATATTATGTATTACATTGTCTAGTTTCATATTGTTTTATTGTATTGTTCCAAATAGATAAATTCCACATAGTGTACGCTGAATTTATTATAAGGAAAGTGGAAACACTGTTGAGAGTGTTTTGTTTTCTCTGGGATAGCACTGGCCAAAAGTTGTAATGGTTCCAGTAGAATATGTAGGGTTACTCTTGACACAATTTAAATACGATCTTAATCTTGTCTTGATCTTCAAGATACGACGCGCGAACTGACTGTAGTCAAAAATACGTGCATAACAAATTCACAATATTGGTAGCGCGGTATTTTTAGTCACATTCCCTTCACACGTCGTACGATACATACGATCAAGTTGATAAGATTAAGATCGTATTTAGATTGTGTCAAGAGTAACCCTGATGATACCTTTCCAATAATCATATTATCGGGACGTATATTATTTCTTGAGCTTCTCCACAGACGACTTAAACCCGAGGATGCAAAAACATTGCTGCTGACAGAAAGAGCTGGTCAGACCCCCTAGACCAGCGATGCACAAACCGCGGCCGTTGTATCTGCGGCCCACCAGCGGTTTATACAATATAAAAAAAAATGTCAATACCAGTTATAATCGGATATTCGGTAAAAAGTACCGGATTCTTAATAATTCGAGTAAATATTCTTTAACAAAACTGAGGAGTTTTTGAAATATTTCAAATTCCTATACCATTTTGAAAATTCAAACACAGGTACTGCGAGAAAATATTCTTTAAGAAAACCGAAGTGTTTTTGAAATATTTCGAATTCCTATACAGTAGTAGGTACTATACTATTTTGAAAATTAGGTGACGGGGGGGGGAGTAGAAATTTTAATGTGTGTGCATTTCTGGAAATTTGAATTTTTAGTGTTAATTTTCTCATAGCGGCCCGTCCTTCCTATAATCTTCCCGAGTGGCCCCTGTTCCCTATCGATCGCTAAGTACAGTTTGTCTACGCCCCCAGAATTGGTTCAATACCCACGGGGAGCAGCAAGGGCTCCATAAGAAGAAGAAGATATTATCTTTATTGTTTATCAAATTATTTTAATTTTCTGTCATTTTACTACGATAACACGTAGGTATGATTCAAGTATAATAATATAGTGACATAAATTATAATAATTCCGCGACCGGATGCTTTTGAAGCTCCCCTCGTCTCTAATATTAGCCCGCCGCGTACTACGAACTGATTTGACTTTTCACTTTCCGACCGTAAGTACAAAATACAGATGTTGCACCGCACGTCTACGTTCAAAAACACAACATTCAATTGCAACAATGTATCAAACTACAAAATCTAAATCATTGAAACTTTTAAAAAATTATGTACTTAACTGTGTATTTAGTTCTAGAGCGAGTTTTTAGTAACTCTTGCCCTGAAGGTGAAAGCGCTCGGCAATAAGTAGATTATGTAATATTTGAGGAGTACAGAGGCAAAGTCACATCAGTCTAAGAATATTCTATTTTTTTTTCTAAATCAGTTTTTTAGAACTAATTATTGACATTATGATAGGCGTTGATTTTTATTGTATCAATTAAACTACATACGGTGCAGTCAGAGAAAATAAGATTATGAATTTATAGTTAAATATTTGTGAAAAATTATGAAAATTTGCATCTGTACCCCTCATTCATTCAACAAATTATCAAATACTGTATCACTATGAAAATTAACATGGTTTTTGTATACTTATTATTTGTATACTGTATTTTTTGTTATTTTATTCTTCACTGTATATTGGTTACAATATTTCAAATCAATGCAAAGTATCATAAAAATATCAGTTATATACAATTCAATGTATAGAGAGAGTTTATCGCTAGAATGTGATGTCTTCCAACTAACCTCGAATTTTATTTTATTTGGTATATGGTGTCTTCAGTGAAGAATATGTCCTGTTGGTAAGAGGCAGATATATATTTTTAAATTAAAAAGACATATCTGGGTTTTGTAATAAACCCAAATACAACCTTATACACCTTGCACAGTAAACTACTTAAAGCTTGTGTTGTGAAAGGGGAGTTAGCCGGCACCTGGGATCGAACCGCGGACCCTCTGTTCACGAGGCCGAGACTCCACCTCCAGGCTACCGACGAACTCTTTTTATTATCGAGTGTAACTACATAACTCGCGACCGGTTTCGCGGTCTCCGAGTTCGCATCAACAGGTTGCCGATACAATTAATGATATTTTTATTGGCGATGTAAATATTTAACAAAGTCATTGTATTATCCGTTGTCAAAGCTGTGGTGTCTATTCAAATAAATAACAACAAAAACTTCAAATATTTGTTATGAATAAAAACGCGCCTACAACTCTGTTTTCATGGATTTGGTGTGAATGTATTATTGTACCATTATATTGTTTCTGTGAGGTTAAATTAATAAGTTTTAAAAAAGTGCGAGATTGGTGCAGTTTGACAAATTGTTACGTAATACCATCCATGATATTAATTATTCTTTACACATTCGTAGCATAATATTCTGTAGTATAGTATACAACAAACTGCGTCAGAATATATTCATTGATTGTTGTAGGAACACAAAGTTCATAACACTTCACACAGACTTGTGAACCGATTATTATTGACTGAAGCATCCGGTATATTTGTTTTACTTCCTATTTATGTTTTTTTTTTATATACTACTGCTACCACTATACCATCACGGCATATCCCACAAGTGGGGTAAACAGCAGACCACCTGCATGCAATAAACATGCAAGCTGTCCTCTCCGTGCCAATATTCAAATTCAAATATATTTATTCAGTAAAAAATATACACTTAAAACTATAATCAATCAATACAAAATAATAATAAAAACATATATTTTTCTTTTATTTGTTCCTTCAAAATTGAGCAGAGCTCGTGCTTTGAAGGATAAAGGGTAATTCTTAAATCTTAAATTCAGCAACAAAACATACACAACTAGGCATATAATATCCAACCTAAAGTTAATAACAGTTAATATGAAATCAAGACATTCAGGGTGGGTGGCAAAACTCAAATTTAAGATGTAAAAATCTTATTTTTTTCGTACACCTGCCTTTTACAGGACACTCGAAAACTTATTGGAAAGAGTGGGAGATGAATCTTTATCGTGTGCTCCACTGCATACAATAAAAATAATGTACATACATACATACATACCATCAGGCCGCTTCCCTCACGGGGTAGGCAGAAAGGATCGAGCGTCACTTCCTTCTATCGTTGCATACATCTTTCGCTTCCGTCACTGTCATACTCTCCTGTTCAATTCCTCACGCATGCTCTCCTGTTCAATGTGCTCAACACGTGACCGTCCTGTAGGATTTGATTTAAATGCTATTGCCATTTAATCCTCGGACGTCCACGTCTCCGAGCACCATTCCTCTCAGCCAAATATATTTTCAGTCATTCTGTCCTCATTCATTCTTTCCACGTGCCCAAACCATCTTAACTTATTTACATTCATCCTTGTTATTACACCAACTTTCATTCCACATTCCTTTCGTATATCACTGTTACGCAAACGATCTCTCAGACTTTTACCACACATCCTTCTCAACGATCTCATTTCCACTGCATTTATGCCACTTTCATCCTTCTTTAACCATGTCCACGTCTCACTTGCATACATAAGTGTTGGCACTAAGATAGCAGAGTGCACCAACCTTTGGTGTGGTGGATATGTGTCTATTTGCAATTATTGGTCGGATTGCACCACTTACCTTACAGCCAGCAACTTATCTCCTTTCAATATCGCTTTCACACTTCCCATCTCTCGTGAACAAACTACCTAAGTACACACATTCGTCAACTTGCTCTAACACTTCGTTGTCAATCATTACCTGGCATACTGTTCTCTCACTTCCTCTTTCAAACACCATGCTTTTTGTCTTTTTTGCATTCATTCTCAATCCATTAATCGCACAATTTTCATATACACACGTCATCATTCGTCAATAATGTATCTATTTTTAATTCCACAAATACATATTTCGAATTGTTTAACATTGAAAGTTTAACCATGGAAAAAAGACAACGTAATGTCTTTAACTGTGCGATTATATTATAGTATATTGATTTATTTTCTCTCGAGAAGAATAGAATAGAATAGAATAGATTTATTTTCTGTAGTGTTTTTAAAGCATAATAAGAATATAGCAAAATTACAAACATGACGATTTCTTGAATATAAGACATTTCGACTCGTTGAGTAATTGCACTGGCAACTTTTTTAAGTAGCGTAGCACTGACAGCTTTTGAAAACTTCCGCTTTTCTTTCTCACCAAATTGAAGTTTTATCTAAATTGAACCTACTATCGTTAAGTTAGCTTGACATTTTCAAGAGAACTCGCTTATAACAGAGTTATCTAGAATATATGACAAGCTAACTTGATGAAAGTAGGTACTCTCAATGTACAGAGGGCGAGTTCGTCACAAAGGCGCTATTTTTTTCAATAATAAGAATAATTCACCAATAATCCTATCACCCAAATATGTTCTCTTGATCATTCTTTTTTTTTTTTAAAAAGATTCTATACTCATTCATTGTTTCCACATGCCCAAACCTTCGTAACTTCCATTCATCTTTGTTACTACACCAACTGACCCAAATGAGTAAATGTCATTTAATATGGTAATTGAAATCAGTGACGATCTTTACGTCGTGCAAAAACGTTTCAAAGCGATCATTTACATTTGCCAAAATATAAAATTATTCATCTAAGTACATAACTTTGCACATGATATTTGTAAGTATGAACATAATGTTTCTTTACACCCTACCAAAGACGGTCAGCCGGCGCCCATCAACAAAATTAATGTTGGACGTACGTCCGGTCATTATTATTTACGTGTTGTTTTTAAAATATATGTACCTATTATTAATTTGTTGTTTATTTCCATTGACCTATATGGTATAGACTAGCGTGTAATGCAGTACTAGTTTTCTAATAAAACATGTTCCAAAATTAATAATAGTCATATTACATTTGGACATATGGAACGAGTGAATGATGAAAGAATGACAAAGAGTGTGACGCGGGCGTCTGAGAACCAAGTGGCTTGATCATGTGAATCAAATTCTCATGGACAGCCGAGTGTTAAATGAGAGAAATCGACGTTCATGTATGAGAAATCGTTTGAATGTAGAACAAGCAAAAGAAGTATGTAAGGATAAATCTATTTGGCGTTCCATTCTCTCTGCCTACTTCACTTGGGACACGGTGTGAGGGTTATACAGTAGTATAGTATTATTATGTTGTTTCACTCTATAACATTTAAATGTTTATGGTCTCTTTCCCACATATACTTAAGCGTTGCACAATTTAATAGAAGTAACCCTATAATATAAAAATACAATCAATGTCCTTCAAGCTTTACAACATCAATGTGTTCGGACGCAAAATGTCTTTGGTCGCATTACTAATTTTTATTTAAAATTTCTTGTCTATACAATATAGGTTGATGTTCATTTCTGACGTTGTCATTGCTTTTGTACAGTTTTGTACATTTACACAAAATAAAATTGTAAACAAAACAACTCAAATTATGAATTATTATTATTACTGCGATTAAAAACGCACCAAACATGAAATGGACTAAAAAGACGTCAATCAGCGTCAAACTTCAGATTAGAACATTAATTTGTTGAAGATAACAAAAATCGTTTCCCGTGAACTTTCAGATTACCTACCAATCCGAATCTTATCCCATTATCTGAATGGCACCTCTTTCATAGTATACCGTTGCTGTGACAACGATATAGAAGAAAAGTTAAAAGTGTTAAAGGTTGAATGAAAGTTAAAAAAGTTATGGAGATAAAGTAGGTACCTATGCAGATTTTATCATTGTATCCTTTCTGTCTGCCCAACAATGTGTACCCATTTGATATTCCACTCTTCCTGTCTGGTCAACAATGTAAAACTGCGTTAGTTTTCCTCGGCTGGACGGACATCAATACTCGTTTTTTTTTTTACCAAACAGCCCTTCATTCTGCTCAGTCAACTCCGGTGTGGGAAGTATTCAAACAGATTTTGTATCCGGACAGACGCTGAGTATTTTTCAATGTCTACCCAACAAGAGAGATGAATCTGGGTTTGAATTGAACCCAAAAACACACTCAAACATCTATACCTCAAAAATCTCATCACTATATACAAAAGAGGATTTGAAATTTTGAACCTAGGATCTTTCTCTAAAAAGTCCAAGACTCTAAGTTCAGACCACTTCTTAATAGAACATACATACATACCATCACGCCGCTTCCCTCGTGGGGTAGGCAGAATGGATCGAGCAACACTTCCTTCTATCCTTGCATACACATTTCGCTTCCGTCACAGTCATACGATTCAATGTGCTCAACACATGACCGTCTTGAAGGATCTGGTTTTCCTCACCCATGCTCTCCTGTTCAATATGCTCAACACGTTACCGTCCTGTAGGGTCTGGTTTGTATGAACTCCTTGATATATTATATAGTACAAATAGATATATTTTTTTGAAAATCGTATAAAATCGCTTGAATTAACATTGAATGGTGTGTCTCATGATTCATGATGTAGCTTTGTATGTATGATAGTGAGGCGAAGATTTTGTGTATTGTTTTTGTTTATATGTTTATTTATAATAGCAGCGCTGCGATGACGTCCAAACACAAACACACAAGACGAGTGGGAGGGTCGTAAAAATCTCACACAAAAATAAATCACAAAACACTCTCTGCTATCCGACTCTATGGTGTGACACGTAAAACTTCGACGAGCTGATTTCTAGTAGATATATTATGAAACTTATTCCCAAGTACTGTCCTCAGCGTCTGTGATTACTTGGGCAAGTGCCTTTTATTTCCTTTCTAGGACAATGAATTTCTCCATCCTTTAGCCACCTTTCCAGTCGTAGTTAAAGAATGCGGTGTGAGAAAACGCGGACATCTGAGTAATATTATATGACTAGATCACGTGGCTTAAAATCTCGGACGGCCGTGTGTTAAGTAAGAGAACTCGGTGAGCATTTATGAGAATTTGCATGAATGAAAAGGAAGCGAAAGACTATTATCGTTATCTTTATGAGAATCAATGATAGATTGTCAACAGCCTCGAGAACAATCATAAAGATGGTTGCTGTTAGTTGACACACAATATGCTCAACAGATGGTGGGATTGGTAATCATACTGTGGATAAAGTGTACTTATGCCAGTCTATGCCAATTCGTAAGCAAACATAAATGTCTGGTACATTCTAGGGATTATACCACATACTACAACCATAATACTCATGTAAATGTTGAAAACGACTATCCTCAGCTACCGCGAGATTGGCATGCACGTATTTTTTACTATAGTCACATCGCGCATTGTAGGTTTAGATCAAGACAAGATTAAGATTGTGTCAAGAGTAGCCCCGCATCTTTGAGATATTATTATCAACTTTGTTATTCCCGATAATACTCCGTGCATTGTAAAAAATCCACAGAAAATAATGTATGTTGCAATTATGAATAGGTACACTTTCATATAATAAATCCGATTGTTCATACATTCATACTGGTTTATAAATAAAAAAATACACACACGTCGTAAACATAAAATTATGTAGGAACATTATTCAGATAATTAATAATAATCACATAAATATGCATTCTACCTATGACCGATGAGAGAGACAGATTAGGTGTATTAGAATGTCTATATTTTTCTGCATGATATCCAAATAATAATCACATGAATATGCATTCTACCTATAACCGATAAGAGAGACCGGATGTATTAGAATGCATACACTGAGAAAAATACTCACAACGAATCACTAGTACGAACTATCAGATTAGGACCAGAGATAGTACAAACGATTCGTTAGTACGAATCTATAATATAAACTTTTCGCAAACAAATCATTGGTAAATTTGCCAACAATTTGTTTGCGAAAAGTTAATATTATAGATTCGTATTAATGAATCGTTTGTACTATCTCTGGTCCTAATCTGATAGTACGTACCAATGATTCGTTGTGAAATTTCTTTAGTATTTTTCTCAGTGTATAAACACGATATCCGTTTGCATATTTTGCCTATTCGGAATGTTGTTGAACACATTCTTTAGCTTTAGCATGTGGAATGCAAGGGAAGCTTTTTCGAGTGCCCTGTAAAGGGCAGGTGTTTGAAAAAATAAAATTTAATCTTAACATTTTACATCTTAACTCAGCGATGAGGTTTTCCACCCATCCTGAAGGCTATTTTTTTTTGTTGGCATAGAGAAGACATTTCGCATTGTTTATTGCATGCGTCTGGTTTGCTGGCTACCCCACTTATGGGATTTGCCGTGATGGGATGGGATAGTTGTATAGTAGTAGTAGAAAGCACCTAGTTAGTTTTTTTTTTAAATGACATTTTCATAGGTGCTCGAATGTTTTAAACGATAAAGCATTTTTTTTACATATTTTTATACAAAGACTCCGTCTCTTTTCCGTAAGTTTTCGAGTATCCTGAAAAAGGCAGGTATTCATAATAGATAAAACACTCTAAATCTTTAGTTCAGCGATGTGATATTCCATCCATCCTGAATGTCTTTTTTTTTTATTGGCAGAGGAGGAAGTTTTTCATGTTTATTTTTTATAAGCTTTTGTATTTTATGATGATGATATGTTACTTTTATTTCCCTACTACTTATTGATATGTATGACTACCTACGTATAATAAACATGCCAATAATAAAAAAAATAAGAAATTCAGAATGGCTTGCATGCCTCCTCCCTGAATTGTAGATATTAATGTATTATACGCGAGGTTTCATGAACATCTGACTTTTACAAGATACTCAAAAACTCACAGAAAAGTGTGGAAGACATATTCTTTACCGGGAACTCCACGAAACGATATTCATACCTATAATATATTTGCATGATGCATTATATTATCTTGCATATTTCAAATGATTAGCGTGCATACTTCAGCCTTTTTTGTCTCATATTATAATAAGATTTTTAATCATACGATTTTAAATCATAAGAATACGCGCCCTCACGAGATCACGAACTTCCACGAAATAATTATTATTCACTCGTTATATACCTACGAGATTCTGTCTACGTGGCACTTCCACAACACGTGGTAATGATGGCGAACATCGTTCTATATTTAAAATTATGTACAGAACGTTCTTTCCGTGCCATTTAAGTCGAAGATAATCATAATATTATTAATGACGTGTATACAAATTCGTTAATTATTTTTTTCCTAAAAACGAAAATATCTCGCAATTTTACCTGTTTTTATTTTACTTTCATATATATTTACCTCTGAGTCTCTGGCAAGGAATAGATCTCTCACACTTTTGCGTAATTTTTCGAGTGCCCTGTAAAAGGTAAGTAGGTACTGTATTCGTTTAACATCATCAAATGGACACTTACTTAAACCTTTTTTGGAGAAGTTTGCCTCTAGGTCTCTGGCAGGCCTTTGATAATGACGGTTTCGGGAGAGGCCTGAAGCGACTCATTTGTTCACATGACATAACTCTTATTTTATTCTTTTTTTTTTCGACAAAGACTTTATGTTTGCAGAACATACAAATCCAAATGTTTCCTCCCCCTTCTTCTAGGCCATTACAAAAATGCATACTTAAAACTATGCCAAAAAATCAGAAAAATCAAGAAAAACACTATGCGTACACTAGGATTAAACTGAAATAAAAACAATGATAAAAATACATAACTAACTATCTAACTATACAATAAATGATAATATGATGATACAGTTCGCCGACCATAGAATGTTGAAGTTCGTTCCATTTCTAGGGCAATGGCCCGCTCTATATTGCCGACATCACTTTGAGAATTTATAATATTATCTCTCCGACCTACTACTGTATAATGCATATAATATGTTTGTACTCGCATGTACAATCGAGAATAAAAATTACAAGTCCAATATTATCCGTGGAATCTCTGTTATAGAATAGATGTTTGACTCTTTTGAAGTTTTTCAGTGTGCTCTATCAGTGGTCTCCAATTTTTTTATCTCTGTGGATCGGTCATGTTTGATAATTTTACCGTGGCGCATTGAGGAGGAGACATTGATTGTTTACAATAAAAAAGTGAAAACGAACACTTTTTTTAGGTCTCAGATTCCAAGATTTTTTAATTTACCTAACACTCAAAATTCCTACCTCCTCATCGCCAGATTTTCGAAAAGTTGCACGTGAATTTCTGTCCTAAGTTTTCTGTAACCAGTCACTAGAGATTTTTTTAATGTTGTCAAACCATCGTGTGGGAGGTCTTCCTCTACTCCTTTTATCGTTACGAGGTCTCCACTCCACTACCCTTTTTGTCCATCTTTGAGTCTAGCAACATGCGCTCCCCATGACCCCTTTAACTTTGCCAATCTTTCGACGACAGGACAGAGATGCCTGGATACATATATTATGGGGAAGGCTTATGTTCAGCAGTAGACAGGAATATATGCATAAGTAAGTAAGTACATACTCGTATATCAATTTGGCTAATTTCATTATCTTGATTTTGTTACGGAATATTTCAATTAAATTTGAATTACTTAGTTTAAAATTTAAAAAAAAAGACTGAAGTTTATATTCCTTCCACGGACTGGGGGTTGGGAAACACTGCACTATAGTACAACACTAAACCGTAGCCTCACGCAAGAAGGTTGAGAGATATTCTCATTCCTCACTTTATCTCGCAAATGTGGCAACGTTGTATAAATCATTCTTCCCAGTTTTACGGTGTCCAGCTGTAAAAAAGCAATCCTTTACGTATAGGACGTACAGTTAACGGACTGATGATGTATGCCACTTGTTCTGAACATCTTTTTTTGTCATAGAGAGAAAGACTTGCAAGTTTATTAACATACAACCGTTAATCGAAAGGAATGAACAAGTGTACGGGTATTATTTCGCTCGTCAATGACAATGGTTTGCAGAAATCGATCGCGATGTGCATACAATCAAGTAACAAAAGTGCATTACAGAATACTCGTTTTAAAACATTCAAAAAGTGTACGAGCATTATAGTGGATCGTTCTTTTTATCTCACACTGTACGTTCGTCAGAAACTGCGAATCAAAGTCAGGAGTAGTGAGTAGTTTCAATGCCCCGATTTCACACAAATGTAACTACATACATAAATATACCCATAATGCACACAAACATACCACCCAAACACGAGTACAAAGTATTTCATTCTTCAAAAATTTTTTTTTTTAAAAAGATATATCTGGGTTTTGTTATAAACCCAAATACAACCTTATACACCTTTCACAGTAAGCTAAAAGCTTGTGTCGTGAAAGGGGAGTTTGCCGGCACCTGGGATCGAACCCCGGACCTCATGTTCATAAGGCCGAGACTCTACCTCCAGGCTACCGACGAACTCTTATATAATATCTTCAAATTTCCTCTCATTCTAAACCTACTAGATTCGTCTTAGAACACAGAGATAACACTAATTCGCCAACGATTTTTTACCAACTGAGATGCATATTTTTAAGATCAATCAATTATCGCCCTCAATGCTCCTCTCGGGAGCATAGGACAGAAACCAGCCACCTCCATTTAGAAAGACTCAGCCAATTACGTCACGTCTTCTCATGACATTCCCAGCGCTCTGATGTCGTTGTTATGGGAACGGTGTACTATGAAAGAACGACGCCCGAGTCGTCGAAACCCTTGCGCACGGGAAACAGTGCTCTTTTTGGCCTACTAACATGAGGCATTCTCAGAACCTGACCCAGCCAGGACCATCGTCTTTCCCGGAAATTACAGACCTCTATCATTCATGACAATATGTTCTTTCATTTTTATGACTCGAAATTCATGCACAAGAAGAAAATTTCGCGAAATCCCCGGTAAAGAAAATGAATAAAATGTAGGTATCCACATAATATTATGTAGGTATAATACACTCAACATTTCGAATTCAGTGATGAGGTTTGCTACCTATTCTGAATGCCTTATTTTTTATTGATAGAAAGACACTGTAGATTTCTTAATACCTAATGGTGTGATGTGGCGGTGCTTGTTCTCTCTACAAATGTTCCGTGTGGCAGCATTAAAGATCATCTGAAGACGATAAAAATACATATTTTTATATTTAATTGTTTCAGGTGCTACAGAACTAGAGGGTTTTTCCCGGAAAACCCTCTAATTTTTATTTCCCGTTTCCCGGGAAAAAAACGAATCCTTTCCCGGGAAAAAACACAAATTATTAGTCATGCAGATTGCCATACCGATACCGAAATCTTTGTTTAGTTAACTGTATTAGTCGTGATAAACTTGTTGAACCTGACGAACATTTTGATGTGATAATGAAAACAAATATTAATTACCAACTTGGATAGTTCTTAAAAATATTTTTAAGAACTATCCAAGTTGGTAATTAATATTTGTTTTCATTATCACATCAAAATTTTCGTCAGGTTTTTCATGTCATGTCAAAATATATAAGAAAACACGCCAAATAGTCTGATAAAATGATGAAAAATTACTATATATACATAGTTTTTAGTTTGACGATATAGATACATAAAGGTTGATTGTTAGAAAACGAAATTAAGATTAACAAATAAACAAATAAAGATTTTTTCATATAAATATTACACTTGGAGTGTTTTTAGGTCAAAATATATAAGAAAACACGCCAAACAGTCTCATAAAAGGATGAAAAATTACTATATACACATGCTTATTAGTTTGACGATATAGATACATAAAGGTTGATTGTTAGAAAACGAAATTAAGATTAACAAATAAACAAATAAAGATTTTTTTCATATAAATATTACACTTGAAGTGTTTTTAGGTCAAAATATATAAGAAAACACGCCAAATAATCTGATAAAATGATGAAAAATTACTATATACACATACTTATTAGTTTTAATATGTAGATACATAAAGGTTGATTGTTAGAAAACGAAATTAAGATTAACAAATAAACAAATAAAGATTTTTTTCATATAAATATTACACTTGAAGTGTTTTTAGGTCAAAATATATAAGAAAACACGCCAAATAATCTGATAAAATGATGAAAAATTACTATATACACATACTTATTAGTTTTAATATGTAGATACATAAAGGTTGATTGTTAGAAAACGAAATTAAGACTAACAAATAAAAATATCAAGAATTTTTTTCATACAAATATTACACTTGGAGTGTTTTTATGTCAAAATAAAGAAAACACGCCAAATAGTCTGATAAAATTATGAAAAATTACTATATACCTACATATTATATGTTAATGTAGCAACACTTACAAATTATTGTAAGAGTATATTTTTGTCTATGGTTGATTGAACTGTCAAAAAAAAAAGATTGTAATAGTATTGGTAAATCCAGTTCTTTTTCAGTAATCGGTAAGTACTTGAAACATCGTTCTTCAAAACAATTCGTTCTTAGTATTCGTTCTCGTTCGTGGAATTTGTCACGCGATTTTCACCTTAGTCTCTTTGAAAATAAAGTATTTTAAAGGCTTTTTTCCCAAAAGACGACACGAAGATTTAAATCCTTAAATCTCGTTTGTGATATATGTCACGCGATTTTAAACCTTAGTCTCTTTGTAAATAGAGTATTCTAATGGTATTTTTACCAAAACAACTTCACAAAGATTTAAATCTTTGAATCATGTTTGTTACATTTGACACGCGATATAAAACCTTAATTCCTTTGAAAATAGAATATTTCCTCAGAATATTAACTCAGGCCTCAGAGGTCTGAGTCAACAACACACTATCGCGTCACGTTCCCGCTCCGCTAGCGTTCGGGTGCAGACGATGGTGCGCCAAAGTGTTAATTTTCGTAACTATTGTGTATCTTAAGGGTCGTTCACATACGTTCACTTTCAGTGATCACTCCGGATGATCCTCCAAGATGAACAAGTGTGAACAGGCGTTTCATCAATAGTGATCACTAGCGATGACGGAGGAAAGAGATTACCACTCGTCATAATTTTGATGAAAGGTCCTTTCACTGAAACGACCATAAACAAGTTTTATCTTATTATTTGTTTAATTCTCTATGAATTTGTATTGAATGTCAGAATCATGTACAAAATTATTATGCAGTCGAGAGCTATATTAATTTATTTTAAGTGTTATTTTACATTTTTGAATTTGTTTAATTATTTTTATGCGAAAATACGTCAAACTTCATACAACATGAGTGAGAAAGTAGACATGGCAGTGAAAGCATAGGATGAACAAATGTGAACAGACGTGTTCACTTTCGATGAACAGGTTTGACCCTGACACTCTGGATGATCATCCAAAGTGAAGTAATGTGAATGCTACTTTAGCAACGAAATTGACACTTGCTTGCAACATCGTCTGCACCCGAACGCTAATGGAGCGGGAACGTGAGACGAAAGTGTGTTGTTGACTCAGGCCTCTGTAATCTCCGTCATACAGGAGAGACGATGGTCCTGGCTGGGACATGTTTTGAGAATAGATACCTAATGATAGTTGGCCAAAAAGAGCACTGTTCTTCCGTCCGCAGGGGTTCCGTCGGCCCGGGCGTCCCTCTTTCACAATACACCGTTCCTATGACAACGATATCAGAGCGCGAGGAATGTCGTAGAGAGAGGTGATGCAATTGGCACAGAGACGCTTTGAATGGAGAAGGCTGGTTACTGCCCTGTGCTCCCAAGAGGAGCGTTGAGGGCGATGAGTGAGACAAATGATTAAAAAAAATAATAGTCAAATTAAATTTATAATATACCTATATTAAAATTTGATAATCACAATAAATAAATTAAAAAAAAACTGAAAATGCGCCCTTGCGGTGGTTTGTACCACAAAACGGTGCTAAATAAAATGTCCAGGTCCAGCACCGTTCCTATGACAACGATATCAGAGCGCGAGGAATGTCGTAGAGAGAGGTGATGCAATTGGCACAGAGACGCTTTGAATGGAGAAGGCTGGTTACTGCCCTGTGCTCCCAAGAGGAGCGTTGAGGGCGATGAGTGAGACAAATGATTAAAAAAAATAATAGTCAAATTAAATTTATAATATACCTATATTAAAATTTGATAATCACAATAAATAAATTTAAAAAAACTGAAAATGCGCCCTTGCGGTGGTTTGTACCACAAAACGGTGCTAAATAAAATGTCCAGGTCCAGATTATTATTATTATAAGTACAACATTGTGAATGACTCTTTTTATATCTTTTTTTGAACTACAAACATAACTGTAATAGATCACAGTTATGTTTTTTTATCTAGATTTATCATGTAGAAAGAAATTCTTTCAATTTCACAAACAAACAATGGGCCAGTTGCGGATTTTTTTTTTATTGATTAAAAATGTTAAACAGCACGTAAGAATCACGAATATATGCATAATTTTATTATATTTAGCTTAGTTTGGGAGAAATCAGCATTTGAAATTTGAAAAATAATATTCCCGCAAAAACGCCATCCATTACCCTCCATCTTGTGATGACGTCACTTCATCCGAGCGTGTCTGTGGTTTTCTGTCTTGTACGGCGTTTAAATGTAGTTTGCTTACGTTTTTTCCGTGTTATTTTTAAATACTTAGACTTTTTTGTTTATTTATTTATTATAAGCACAAAACAGATAATACCTACTGCATATATAAAGTATAGAAAAAATGTAAATCTTTCAGAGATCAAATCTATCATCCAACACAATGCGCCACAATTAGTTTAAACAGAACAGAAATCGTCAGCTCATTATTTAAAAGAACTATTTATTTATTATCTACTATTATCGTCATAACATATTCCGGCATAGTGTTGAACTGTCAATTCTCCATTCAGAGTTTTGTTTCGTGTTTTGCTCACATAAATTTTGGAGACCTAAGGCAGTGTTTTATTATTTAAAAATGAATATTGGCTCATAGTTTATTATAAGTTAGTGTTACACATTCGCTATATATAGTGGTTTGTAAATGTTGTATAGACTTGAAAGAAAAAAATAAGAATATTGTTCCAGTTAAAGATAAGTAGTTTAAAACTGGTATTACATATCTTTAACTGGAACAATAAAAATTTGGTTTTGTAAAGGTCAATCTGACAATATTACCAAAAGTACCTACATTAATGATGTGCGATTTTTTGTCACAAATAGAGATTTTATAGAGAATAATTTTCCATCGCATATAGTTTTCAAGATCTTCTTCTAACTGAACTCAAAATAGGGGAAAAAACATTGATTCAATATGTCGTTCGTAATTAAACTAGAAACAAAAAAAAAGATGTCATAATAATAATAGACATTACAGCATGGTCGAAACATAGGTATCTCTCAATTCAATATAATCTCAAATACATTATCATGTCTCCTTCGTGTTTTCCCTATCTTTTATATGATTTGACAGCATAGCATGCTACGCTGTCAAATCATATAAAAGATAGGGAAATTCTCTTATTCTGATCAAATAATTATTTTGTCAGCATAGCATACTACGGTGCATTGTTTTGGTGTGAAATAAATTTAATAGAAAGCCAGATGCAAAAGGCAAACTTATAAAACAATCCCTTATTATTACAGTAACAAGGATTGAAGAAAACACAATACAGAATAGATAGAAAAATATAAGCTCATATGTGTTGCTGCGCAAAATACTTTCAAAAAAGTATTTAAATACAAAATACAAATACTTTTGAACATTGGTGTTTCAAATATAGACTATTAAATACTTTTTCAAAACAATATTTAAATACAAAATAGGTACATATTTTTCAAATAGTTTTATTAAAATTCTTTTTACAAATACCTATATACTGAAATTATTCTCGCAAACATAGCGACTAACATTGGATAAAACTTTATATTTCTTATCGTCTCTTTTGATCACCATACACCACTTTTTCCTTTTTACCAGGTCTGTAGGCACGCAAATAAATGCTTTATTTGGAGCTGTAACCGTGGTGTCTGAGCATAGTGGCTCTATGCAATATTTATAAAATTTATTTGTAGACATTTTTAAACATAAAAATAATAATTTTGTCTGTAAAGACTGAGAAAATGCAACAAACAGCGAACATTCACTTCTCAAATAAACTGGATAAACATGTGAACTCGAGAAATTCGAATAAAATGACGTCACATCCGCCATTGACCATCTACGTCGCGTTTTGATAACTGTCAAATTTTAGTGATTTTATATTTTATTTTTACGTATGAAAAAGTGTTTTTTATACATTTTAAACCTCAAATTATTAATATGTGACCTTCAATTTACGTACTTCAAGCATTTTCAGCAAAATCCCTCACTACCGCAACTCCCCCATTCTAAAATTGGAATTAGTAGACCGCCATACTACTTCAAAACTTTAACATGTCTATGGGCTACATCTATTTTAGATCTATTTCTATGGAAATGGTTTGGAAAATAACGAATCGTTATCGGCCCAAAAGAACAAGGTGACGTTTGCATCCTGAACGACCTGTACTAATTAAGAACATTCTGATACTGATATTGTGGCCCGGCTTCAGATCACAAGACATGATGGAGGGAACCAGTGCCGGTGAACACAACATTGCAGACTGCCAACAGGATGAGTGCGTCTTGTGTAACATGCTAATATGTGTCACGGCAGATGATGAAATCGAAACATTTTTGGCGAACATCAAAGTTAAACGTGAACCTGTGGAGGAAGAAATATGTGACATTGGATATGCAGTTCCGTATGGTGATTTTGATATACACGAACCTGATTTAAAAGTTGAATGCGAGAGAGCCAACAATGTGACAGTGGCCAGTACATCTTCAACGATTACAGAGTATGCACCAGGTCCAAGTAATCAAACTCGTGTAAAGGAAACGGGTCGTAGAAATGTTCGTAATGTGACTAAGAATAATGAAAAGAAATATGAAAGAATTCACAGTGGTGAAAAACCTTTTGAGTGTAATGTTTGTATCAAAACATTTACCAGTTCCAGTAATTTACGGGTGCATAAAAGAATTCACAGTGGTGAAAAACTTTTTGAGTGTAATATTTGTATGAAAAAATTTAATCAGTCCAGTAATTTGCAGACACATAAAAGGATCCACAGTGGTGAAAAACTTTTTGAGTGTCATATTTGTATGAAAAAATTTAATCGCTCTTGTTCTTTGGAGAGACATAAAAGGATCCACAGTGGTGAAAAACCTTTTGAGTGTAATGTTTGTATGAAAACATTTACCAGTTCCAGTAATTTATGGGTACATAAAAGGATCCACAGTGGTGAAAAACCTTTTGAGTGTAATATTTGTATGAAAAAATTTAATTACTCTTGTTCTTTGGAGACACATAAAAAGATCCACAGTGGTAAAAAACCTTTTCAGTGTAATATTTGTATGAAAAAATTTAATCATTCTTGTTCTTTGGAGACACATAAAAAGATCCACAGTGGTGAAAAACCTTTTGAGTGTAATATTTGTATGAAAAATTTTAGTTCTTCAAGTAATTTGCAGACACATAAAAGGATCCACAGTGGTGAAAAACTTTTTGAGTGTCATATTTGTATGAAAAAATTTAATCGCTCTTGTTCTTTGGAGATACATAAAAGGATCCACAGTGGTGAAAAACCTTTTGAGTGCAATTTTTGTATGAAAAATTTCAGTTCTTCAAGTAATTTGCAGATACATAAAAGGATCCACAGTGGTGAAAAACTTTTTGAGTGTCATATTTGTATGAAAAAATTTAATCGCTCTTATACTTTAGAGACACATAAAAGGATCCACAGTGGTGAAAAACCTTTTGAGTGTAATGTTTGTATGAAAACATTTACCAGTTCCAGTAATTTATGGGCACATAAAAGGATCCACAGTGGTGAAAAACCTTTTGAGTGTGATATTTGTATGAAAAAATTTAATTACTCTTGTTCTTTGGAGACACATAAAAGGATCCACAGTGGTGAAAAACCTTTTCAGTGTAATATTTGTATGAAAAAATTTAATCGCTCTTGTTCTTTGGAGAGACATAAAAGGATCCACAGTGGTGAAAAACCTTTTGAGTGTAATGTTTGTATGAAAACATTTACCAGTTCCGGTAATTTATGGGTACATAAAAGGATCCACAGTGGTGAAAAACCTTTTGAGTGTAATATTTGTATGAAAAAATTTAATCAGTCCAGTAATTTGCAGAAACATAAAAGGATCCACAGCGGTGAAAAACCTTTTGAGTTTGATATTTGTATTTAATCACTCTTGTTCTTTGGAGACACATAAAAGGATCCACAGCGGTGAAAAACCTTTTGAGTGTAATATTTGTATGAAAAAATTTAATCAGTCCAGTAATGTGCAGAAATATAAGGATCCACAATGGAAAAAACCTTTTGAGTGTAATATTTGTATGAAAAAAAATTGTTTTAAATTTGCAGACATAAAAGTTTTCAGTGTTGAATAACTTTTTGAGTGTAATATTTTTATGAATAAAATTAACCACTCTGATTCTTTTGAGACGCATTAAAGGACACAGTGGTGAAAAACTTTTGGAGTGTTATATTTGTATGATTATGTTACATAATATGTCGGTCAGAGGCCTGAGTCAAAACGCATTTTAGCGTTACGTTTTCGTCTTCCAATCGTTTGAGTGTAGACAAAGTTGCGCCAAAGTGACAATTTTTGGAACTATTGTGTATCTTAGTAAAAAAATTGACACTTGCTTGTAACGTCGTCTATATTCGAATGTTAACGGAACGAAAACGTAACTTAAAATGTGTTTTGACTCAGGCCTCAGTAGTGTAGTCCATATCGTTATTATTATGCCAGGTGTTTAATTATTTTGCATATAATTTATAACTTGGAACTAGAACCGACTAAAGAACGTAGTAGGAAGGACGTGAAGGAAATAATCTGATTTTTTTTATATTACATAGTCTAAAGTAGCATTCACATTGCTTCACTTTGGATGATCATCCAGAGTGTAAGGGCCATTACTGTTCATCGAAAGTGAACACGTCTGTTCACACTTGTTCATCCTATGCTTTCACTGTCATGTCAGCACTCTCACTCATGTTGTATGTAGTTTAACATATTTTCGTACAAAAATAATTAAACAAATTCAAAAATGAAAAATAACACATAAAATAAATTAATATAGCTCTCGACTGCATAATAATTTTGTATATGATTCTGACATTCAATACAAATTCATAGAGAATAAAACAAATAATAAGATAAAACTTGTTTATGGTCGTTTCAGTGAAAGGACCTTTCATCAAAATTATGACGAGTGGTAATCTCTTTCCTCCGTCATCGCTAGTGATCACTATATTGATGAAACCAAAGACATATTAGACTTGCAATTCAGTACATTATTGCGGAATATTCGTGTTCCAACTTAACGCATTAATAATAACAATAATAAATTATGCTGTCTCACTCCATATCATTAAGATGATAGTGGTCTCTTTCCTACTAATGCTGAGGTATTGTACGTTTTTTCATACCTGCCGAGAGTAAAATCAACAGCCAGGGTTGGCGATCGAATGAAAATAAATATTATTGAAATTTTTGAAATATTGTATTTTACAAAATAAAGAGTTACATTATAAAAATAATTTTATATTGTTTACTTCGAACACTGAAATTTTTTAAAAAATTAGAAGAATTATAATATTGTTAGGACATTATTTAAAATTAACAATAAATAGCAATAGGCAGTTACCCAAACTATAAATTACCGTAAATATCATTTGGGTATTCGAAATTAATAATAAAAAATATTTAATTCTCATTATAAACAAATTAACAATTGCGCACTTCTTCAAAATAACGAAAATAGTATAATTAACAATAATAATATTTGGTTATAATAAAGGAACATTAAACAAATATAAATATGTTCTATAAAAAATATTGGAAACATTGAAACACAAAAAACAAATTTGCTAAAAGAATTATAACATTGCTGCGTAATTACTAAAAATTAACAATAAATAGCAATAAGCAATTATCCAAACTAAAAGTTAACATAAATATCAATTGGGTGTTTGAAATAAACAATATGAATATGCTCATTTTAAAAAATATAAAATTTTAACAATTGCGCAATTTTTTAAAATAACAAAAATATAATAATTTACAATAACGGCGTTCCGTTCTCTCTGCCTACCCCACTTGGGACACGGCGTGAGGGTATAGTACAATAAATAACAATAAACAGTTACCCAAACTAATAATTATCATAAATAGTATTTGGCTGTAATAAAGGAACATTGAACAAATATAAACATGTTCATTATAAAATACAATGAAGTATTGAATTTAGGAACATTGTAGTATTAAATTTATTATAATAATATTACAAATTTTGGCAACCCTGCAACACAAAAACCGTTATGCGCTGTCTAACAAACCGTCTCAACGGACGCTGGTTTAAAACTGGCTGCATCGGTTTCACGACCGATTTTTTCTTTGAATTACCTATCTAGTATATCTTTGGATGAAACGCCCGTTCACACCTATTCATCTTGGAGGATCATCCGGAGTGATCACTGAAAGTGAACAAATGTGAACGACCCTTAAGCAAACAACTAGTATGTAGAAAAAATGTAGCTGTAAGGTAATTAAGTCTTTATACATAGTTAAAAGTTGGTGAGAATTAACGGTTGAATTTGGTCGGCCGGTGTGGCATGGATAATTACTTGCAGTTAATGTAAATTTAAGAATGAAAAAGTAAATTTAATAATACCTACTTTTTCATTCCTTTATATTTTTTATCATTACTTCTAATGTCTACAGTGTGACCAGATTTTATTTTCAAAAACTACTAAATGGGGTAGTCAAAAACTACTAAATTCTTTAAATGGTATTGGAATTTGAAGTATTTCAAGAACTCCTCGGTTTTCTTAACTTTTCAGATACTTTCATACCGATTACCGAAAAAAGTTACTCGCTTAAATTTCTACCCCCCTGTCGCCGAATTTTCAAAATGGTATAGGAATTTGAAGTATTTCAAAAACTCCTCGGTTTTATTAAACAATATTTTCTCGTTTCTACCCCCCCGTCGCCGAATTTTCAAAATGGTATAGGAATTTGAAGTATTTCAAAAACTCCTCGGTTTTCTTCAACAATATTTTCTCGCAGTACCTTTTTCTACAATGTACTCGGTATTTGTACCGACAATAATTTTCGAAACAGTAAGTATCGGGTACCTACTTTTCCCAAGTACCCGATAATTTATCTACCAATTACCGACTAAATACAAAACATTCTTGCCAATGCCTCAAAAACTACCAAAAAAGTAGGAAACTACCAAATCTGGTCACACTGAATGTCTACCTGTTTGCAATTGTCACAGACAGGACGATCGTCGTAATGGTGAAGGAGTAATTAAGTTGACAGATGTGTTTTTCGTGATATAGACAATTGAGCAGGAATATATGAATTGTGCTTTTTTGTTTTGTTGGACAATTTTACTTTCGGGATAAATGTGACGAGATTTAAGATACACATAACATTAGTTTTACATCGATATTTTTTATTTTCGTATGCTAATTTTTACATGTTTTTTTTTTAAATAAATAGAATGTATAACTAAAAATTTGTGTTTTCATCATCGCCTCATAGCATTTTGATATGCCTTAAGCTTCTCAAACTTTCCTGTTCTTGATATTCCCAAACTTACATTTTTTTTTCTCAGAATTAATAAAATCGAATATTCATGTAAGTGAAACTTATATAAGTCACTTAAAGCGACAAATGATCAGACACATATTGTGGCGAGAAGTATAGTAAGTACGTTTGTTGATTACAGGGAAATTATGATCTGTCCAGTTATATAGTAGAAGTTTCTGGACACCTCAATTCAGCCTCGTGGTCAAATATGCATATAAATAAATACATGGTCAAATAAGTATTTCTTATTATATTTTTTTATTTTTCTGTTTATATTTGTATGATTGTACTTAATTGTATGATTTGTAAAATAGGCTAAAAATGCTTTTGTATACAGTACTTTTATTTTATTTTGTTTCATATCTGTTGTTTGCTTCTCTCGTATAGAGATACATCGAAGAAGTTTAGTCAAAAGATTTCACACGGAGGTTTTGGTGGTTTGGCTGGCCAGCCCTTCAGGCTGCCCACTATGGCGCCTCCGGTATGGACAAGGTTTGTTTAGTGTAGAATTTCGGATAAATGGAAGTCTTCAGACTTCTGCGCTATCCGGGTGGTCGGTAGGTCCTTCAATGTAAATGCAGTAGAAATAAGATCGTTGAGAAGAATGTGTGGCAAAAGTCTGAGAGATCTTGTGCGTAACAGTGCTATACTTGCAAGAAGAATGTGAAATGAAAGTTGATGTAATTACAAGGACGAATGTAATTAAGTTACGATTATTTAAGCATGTGGAAATGAATGTGAACAGAATGACCAAGAAGATATATTTGACTGAGAGCATTGGTGCTCGGAGACGTGGACGTCCGAGGATCAAATGGCAAGATCATTTAAATCAAATCCTACAGGACGGTCACGTGTTGAGTACACTGAACAGGATGAGGAATTGTATGATAATTACGGAAGCGAAAGATGTATGTAAGGATAGGAAGAAGTAGCGCTCGATCCTTTCTGCTTACCCCGTGAGGGAAGCGGCGTGATGGTATGTATGTATGTAAAGAAAATATTTACGCCATTACTTTAAACTAACACATACGAATCAACTCATACATACATAAACTAATAATATGAACGCATTCCTCATTCATAAATAAACTTCCTATGTATGAATCGGCGATCGGAAGTAGAAATAATGTATGAACTAGTTATAAATAGTAAAAATAAATACATTACCGATATCTTAGAACTGAAGTGACGTCATAACTAAATCACATGCTGCCGGTCATCTCGTGTATAGTATGAAACTGTTTGACATTTTGATAAAGATCAGGTCACATGTGATGGGAAACTATATATTTTATCTATTTATCTTCTATATCTATATATATTTTTTTTTATTTTATTTATTTCATATAATATAAACATTAAATACAAATATACAGTCGCGCCAAATCCATTAAATATCAGATTCAACTAAACCGCCTACAAGTGGTATTTAATAGTGCTGCAAGACTAATTTTCCGCGAGAATGAGGGTTGTCACATCACACCTTTGTTGTAAAAGTTGTACTGGTTAAGAGTAGGTGAAAGGGTCCAATACAAACTCTGTCTTACAGTCTATGAGGCTTTGAATAATATGGCACCTGAGTCACTTTATGAGCTCTATATGTTCTCAAAACACCTGTAAGTAGAGCCCTACGCTCAGCAAAGACATCCACCAATATGCTAATCGAGATCAAAAGAGAAATCAAATTCTGCTTCTGTGATAGGGCTTTTGGCATCGCTGGACCCGTCATATGGAATCTGGAACCGACTCCCTGAGGGTCTTCGGAAAACCTCCTTTTACGATTAAACAATTTACAGTAAAGAATGGATAAATTAATAAAAATATTTCAAGTCTCCTATCTTCATTATATACTGAAAAGAATATTATTCGAATATTTACTAACTTTTTGTTTATTTAACTGCATTTGGACACAAACACAACGCGCGGATGAAAAACCCAATCAGGTATCTCGATAGGATATCCATGTTTAAAAATTGAATAAAACATAATGCGAGAAAGATGCAGGAAAGGCGTCCCAACGCTTACGAATTAGCTCTAGGCTGGCTTCAGTGATCTCTTTCGATGTACATGGACAACGTTCACCAATTCATAAACAACGTTCACCATTCTGACTGTCACAGTAAAAGGTCCACCAATTGAGAAACGTTTAATGCAAACCATAATATAAGCAACCATTTTTTGGAATCTCTTAATTCAGATTTCAAATTGATAAAATACTCTCGACTAAATGGTGCTGGAACGATTAAATTCAATACTTTTTCAGCTGCTATTTCGACAGAAAATAACATTTCTTTGTTGTTTACAAATAATTTATTTTTGTTTGCTAA
The DNA here is from genome assembly GCA_947579605.1 of Athripsodes cinereus. Taxonomy (NCBI): domain Eukaryota; kingdom Metazoa; phylum Arthropoda; class Insecta; order Trichoptera; family Leptoceridae; genus Athripsodes; species Athripsodes cinereus. Next base: position 4,338,459 of record OX388321.1, read on the forward strand.
TTATTTTTATTCCCGTACATTGAGTGTAGGTGTGACACAAACTAGAAATAAACTCATTTATTTTATGAATGAAATAATAATGCACACGTAAACATAATTTCTATCTACTATTTAAATTTTAACATAGATATTATTCTTAATTCTATTTTTAAAATAATGTATCTATTGTTATCTTGGTTATCACATGATTTGTAAATTCGTGCAGCTATTTTTGTGTTAATAGAATATAATGTTCGTACGTCTGTTTTTTGAGATTAATTAATACTAGCTATTGGAACGATATAAATACTTTGGAGATGCGATCGCTGAGAAGAATAGTTGGTAGGACTTTAAGGTTGAAATGAGGATATTAGGAGAATGAGCGGATGCATGAGGAATGCTGTGGATAGAATGCGTGTAAATAAGTAACGATGATTTGGACATAATTATGAAAAGTCTGAGACTTAAAAAAAGAGTTCTCACTTTCACTTTTTCATTGTAAACAATCGACGTCTCCCCGTCAGCGAATCGCGGAAAAAATGTCAAACGTTGACCAGTTCGCGGCGATAAAAAAAGTTGGAGACGCCTGACATAAAGTACTCAAACTGCTGAAAAGTACTCGAACATCAGTTATTCGATAAAAAGCTGAGGTGCTATAGTGAACCTAATAACCTCATGATGTATGTATGTTGTTTTGTTATGTTAAAATACCCGCTTACTTTCTGTTGTTCCAGGTTAGTACTCACCCCAGCCACACCATGAATCTTCCAACTATGATCTTCATACTCTTCATAGCTGTCACCTCCAGTCAATTCCTAGATAGGTGAGAAATTGGAGTACTGAGCAAAATATCGTTAGCGGGCGACTTCTATGATATTATAAGCCTAACAAACGTCGTGTAACATTATAACAAATGTTTAATTAAATATGATATCCATGTAAAAAAAGGGACAGAGAGGCATACTGAATTAAATCTAAAAAGCTAAAAAAAAATTTTTTTGGAATTTTCTAAAAAGGTGGATCTTACTTTTCTAATGAACCTCGTACATATTATTATACATTCAGGTACTACAAAGTATTTTCTTAGTATTGATATAACACAAAGTCGTCAAACTTAGCTTTGAAGATCCATAAAACTAAGTATTCAACCGTTATATTAGGGTAATTAACTATTTAACTTTGAGGTATTACAAAGTATTTAAGGTACCATAAAGTAGGTACTTTGTTCAGAGAATAATGAAACACTTATCCACATCCTCTGTAACTGTGACCCACTCGCTCGCAACCGAAGTCACATCCTCGGAGTTCCACTGCTGGACTCTGAGAAAGTGAGACTTCTCACACCAAGACAGATTGTGAGCTACATGACGCACCTAAGGATGTCACAATAGATCTATTATGGTCGCGGTGACACAAGGGATCCAAGATCCCTTGACCTTTATTAAAAAAAAATAGGTACTTTACATTGAGGTACAACAGAGTTCTTTAATTTGAAAAACTACAACGAAATTTCATTTTACTTATTTAGATGCTTAGTTACTTGTTTTTTTTTATTCAGGATAAAGGCAAATGGTCTACTGTGTACTCCATGCGAAGGACCAGAGTGTGATGTCACATATGAATCCTGTAAATATGGAACATTCAGAAATTACTGTGGCCGACTTGAGTGTAAGAGGGTAAGAAAATCAAGTTTATTTTATTACACCTATCCTTTGCCAGGACTCTACGAGAAATAAAATTGATAAAATAAATAGATATTTGATATCGGTTATTATAATACATAACATAAAAAAATATTACTCCTTATTTCTTAAGGACAGGATATTTTACCAGATATTTCAACTCAAGGTGGATTAAGAATTTTTGAACATATTTTAATATCGCGGCGATTTTCGACCAGTTAGTCGCTAGTCCCTCAAGCTTTTTACTATGGCACCTTCTGTAAGTAAAGACCAGAGGTTTCCAAACTTTTTTTCTCATAGACCACTTTCAAAAATTTGCTAGTTCTGGTGGACCCCTTGTATCTCAACCCCCCCCCCTTGTCTCTAAATTTTCGAGATGGTATAGGAATTTGAAATATTTCAAAAACTCTCCAGTTTTCTTGACCACTTTGGAAATCACTGGTATAGACAAATTTGCCAAGTATGTATTGAATCGGATGAACGTTCCCAGAACTCTACAATATTTGAGTGATCGGTCTGTAGATTCTTCCATGGACAAGCAAATTTCTGACTTCAATGGACAAAGAAGTAAAGGATGATCTCAGACTATGTACAGTAAGGTTTGAGCACTAAGTTTTATGAAACATTCTTTTAATTATGTATGTTTTTTTTTCGCAGGGCTTAAACCAAACCTGTGGCGGTACTTTCAACATCCGAGGAAAATGTGCTGATGAGATGATGTGCACCTGCAACGTCTGTACTGGATGCACTCCCGACCTGAAGGAATGCTACACATTCGACTGTCGTCACTTGGAAAGGTCTTTTAATCCAATGCTGCCTATGAAACCTGAACGACCTCTGCGATTCCCCTACGCCACTGCTTTTGAATAAAAATAATACAACAATGATTGAATTTCTATACAAGTATTGATAAATCATGCTTTATTTGTGATATTGACTAAGGATTTTACTTTAAATAAGAAAAAAAATGTTAAAACATTCCTTCAATTAACCAATTACCATAATATGTGCTTTTATAGTTAGCAGCTGAACATTTTTGTAAAAATATATATTTCAAATGTATTGTCAAACAAATTATTCTGTATGTTTATACATTCCTTTTTACAATATTGTTTGATTCAGGTTTTATTAGTAACCCATAATTTTTAAAAAGGTATGTTTCAAATGTTTTAACTATGAAATTATCCTGTACATTGATTAACATAATATTTTTATAATTCAGATTCAGGTGGTAAAAATATTTTTTATAAAAAAGTATATTGCTATTGTATTGATTTTCAAAGTATTCTTTATACACACCTTTTATACATCAATGGTTGATTTTAAACTAATAACAGTTATCAATATTATGGCTGAATCTGTAATATTTTTTCCCTAGAATTTTGTGAAATAGATGATTTTAATAAAAATATTTTTGCAAAATATAATTTTTATAAGAAAAATTTATCATTTTTTGGGATGACGATTTTGATTAAAAAAACATACATAAATGAACTAATTAAACAGTATTGTATTATTATTTTAATTATGTAGTAAATATTAGTAGAATACACTTAGGCATAATATTTTTATATGCATAGATAAATATATAAAATATGAAATATTAAACATAGATTTTTTTGTATAAATTAACCTGGGTGAGTACCTATACACCTAATGATATACAAATTATATAAGCTTGTTAAAGTTTAAGTTGTTTTCTTCAAATTTTGACAAATTAATTCTATTTTTTGTTTGATTGACAAATGTAGATCGTGATTTAGAGTGAGATGACTAAATATCTGCGAGAAAGAAAGACAGAAAGAAATTGCTATGACAAAAAATGCATTGAAAAGATGTGAAAAGATTTTAAAAAATATATATGAAAATATATGTTATCTTTTATTTTATTTTATTAATGTTAGCTATTTGTGGTCAGATTGAATGTATTTATTATAAGAGAATATAATGTCAAATTTGAAAGAAATAAATTCAAAATCGGAACAGATTCCATCATGGAATATTATTCAAAGTAATTAAAAAAGACGCGGTTTTTAAATAACAGTTATAATTTCATTGATTGAAAATTGATTGATATATTCAGTATAGATTAGCATCTGATGATGCGAACTCGGAGTCCGCGAAACCGGTCGTGCGTTAGTCATACTCAATAGAAACAATAAATAATAATAAATATTCATTTTATTTGATAACAGTTATAATGCCTATTCATTTTCTTTTTCTTATGTTATTTTTATTGTGTTTTCTTGTCTTATTCATTTTCATGTGTTTAATTTGCCAATGTATATTAACTTATTGAATCATTTTAATGGCTGGAAAATGATTCATTTAGTTGATATTTAAATTTGAAAATAATACTTTCCTACGTTAGAAAATATTATTAATACAATATATTATACTACGCTTCAAATGTATTCATAGTACAAAAATATTACAGAAATATCTATTACCAAATATTGTAGCCAAAAATAAATAAATAAATATTATTATAAATTATTTGTTTATTCTTCACCATTTTCTTCCTTTCCTTGAATGTTTACCTATCATTAAATCCATTAATAATTTTTCTTTGCTATACTAGATATGAAGAGCCAATTAGAATGAAATGAAAAAAAAATATAACCAAAAGTAGTGGTTTCATTAATTCTTTCTTAATTTATACTTTGTAGAGAGCTCGCACATACCTTCCTACTAATTCTAACTGTATGAAATGAAATTAATTGCAAATCGTTCTCACTTACGCCAGGATGGTGGATACCTCATCGCTGAAATATTTTTTTGTATGTCTTATTTTGATGTTTTGAGAATAGGAATTTTACAAAATTCACGAAAACTTACAGAAAAGAGTGGAACACTATAATTTTCCTCAAACCAAGAAAATATACTTTCAAAATAGTTGGAGTGTCTTATCTTTGAATATAAAAAATATTTATAATCTAAGATAAAACTATGTTCTACAAGGCACTCGAAAAGAAATGTGTTTAAGAGTCTATTTCTAATTTAATCTAATTTCTTTTATGAATGAGTGTTACATTTTTGTGAAATCATAAATAGGACTATTATATCCATTGGTGTGACAACTTCAGTAAAAAATCAATGTAAAGTAAAGAATTAATAAATTGATAAATAAAATGAACTACCTAATAGGAATCTTTCTACATTTACATAATGAGTTTTATGAGATCTTTAATTACCTATTTATTTGTTTAACAATGAAAGACTAAAATAAGTCTTTAACATAAGTACCTACATCAAAATACAACAAACGATATACGATATAGGTACATATTATTATGTATAAAAAAGCAATATACATTATAACCAAGCGCCTATAATTTAATCCAAGGAAATGAAAAAATAACTAAGTAAATTGGTATATAGGAATACAAAAATAATATCAGCTAGGTACATAATTATGCAAGAATATTTTGTAGGTAGGTACGGCAAAGTACACAAAGTGCAGAGCGAAATTATGCCTCAAATGCTCAAATAAAAATGCAAAAAGTATGTAAATCCGTTTCTTTGATATTTCCTTTATGCACCAAAGAACATAAATTCCCCATTTTATCTACTTTATTATTACAACTTTCCGCATAATCTAAAAATATTTTTTTAAGGATCAACGACCACTTCACGCCTCTACCGAATATTCAATTTAAAACGCTGGAATCACATTTTTACGCCAAGTTTTAGGAAACTTTTGAAGTAAACTGTTTGAAGTAAGAATCTGCAACGAGTTTGGATTTTCTTCTCCATTCCTCTCTATTTTCAACGCAACGTCACAGAAGACGATAAAGTAGACAAGGACCGATTGTTGGTTGGTATAAGCTAGCAACCAACTCTTCTAAACAGAAGATGTTAGGAAGGGCAGTCTCTTGCCCGGAGGAGCTAAAATCTTCTCAAAAACGGACGAACCTTCGAGGACTACGGCATGAGGATGTGGAAGGCAAGCGAAGCTACCACATTAAAGGCTCAAGCTTTCATCTCAAAGTACAAATGAGTACAAACATATATGACTATAAAAGCTATTAAAAAAATATGGAGTAGAAGAAACGGCCTTTTATTAAAATTTGCCTGGATGTACTAAACGTTCTCAGAATTGTTCACGTGGACAATTGCAGCTTCTCGGTGAACAGACTTTAGATCTTTCGGTAAGTATGTAAGTATGTATATTCACAAAAAAATATGGAATGTGAAAGATTTGCTTAATATACCTGTGATAAATATTGTGTGACATATAGAATATTAATCAGGCCACAAAAAGTAAAAAAATAAATGCAATATGATACAAGAGTCATTTGCACATTATGACCATAAGCCATACCTACTATAAAATTAATAATATTGAAAGTAGTCGATCGAATCTGCTGCAAAAAACCTATCGGCCATAAAAATATGCAGCATTGAAAACATTTTTTTATACAAATAATGTACCTCTCTGTTATGTACCTCTAACCCAGGGGTCGGCAACCTTTTAGCTGTGGTGTGCCAAGCCACTCTACCAATATGATTCAGGGTGCCGCCTTAATTCTAAATTATATAATGGGGTTCTAGAGGAGAAGAATTTTATACCAAATTTATCTTTTAAACATATTTATTAAAAAAATAACATAAAATTCTAACATAAATTAAAAAAAATTATTGCGAGCCACGTTAGATAAATAATTATAATTAAACATTTTCTCTTATTTAAAAATCACTTCGTCTCGATATTTTCGCGATTTCCCTGATTACTTTGTAGAGTGCCATTCAGAACCCCATCGCGTGCCAAGCCTGGCACGCGTGCCATAGGTTGCCGACGCCTGCTCTAACCTATAAGAGATACAGGGAAATAATAATAGAAGGTACTAATTTAATTTTCTTATAACTGTTCTACAAACAAATCGTTAAGATTTTAAATTTGAAATTTGTTCGTATACATTGATTTTATCCTTGACCTCAATATTCATTCTTCTCTCTGTTGCAATAACCATATATCCTGTTTGATTATATTATTTACGTATCGTAAAACGATCGACCACAATTTAAAAACTGCGCCATGCAATATCTGCGCACTGCGTAGCACTTTTACTTTCTTTTGCGCATGTCCTTGAAATGAAATGCACCAATGATGTGCTTGCAATTCACTGCAACGCCAGACATAATGCTGCCATACGCATAATCTTAACCTGTATTTGACCAAAGTCACATAAAAAATAATTTATTTTTAATGTTTAATACTATTTTTTCTTTTGAATTGATTAGAAAAAAACTACAAAAGCTATTTGTTTTTATTTAATAATATCTGTTTAGTTAATTTCTTTGGTTATTTAACGGTTATGAACAAACACGTGATAATTTTCATCGCAATGCGGCGAAGCGGTTATATTTGCTGACAACATTTATAAACATCTGTCAAATACTAAAATGTCACCGGTGTTTGTACTCGCGTAGTGGAAAAACTCGCGAAAAAATTGATGAATTAGTGAAAACAATTTATCACATTATCAAAATCCGCGTAAATAATAACAAGTTCATTTTCAAAATGAACAACGCGGTGCCAGAATTGACGATAGAGGAAATAAACACAAAATATTCTGAATATATGCAATCGCCAGACAACGCGGAGCGTGCCGCAAATTATTTATTTGATTCGTTAACTGAAGAACTAACAATGGGGGTAGTTTTTGAGTTTCACCACGGACTTAAGACTGGACTGACTGAATTATTAGAAGGTGAACCGGAAAAGGAAGATCCTGTATTGATTGTTAATTCTCCAGAATGTGACGTGTTTGGGCTCTCTATAGTGAAAAAAACTCAAGACTGCAACTGCTTCTGCCCTAATTGTGATAGATCTGTATCGGCTACAAGATTTGCACCACATTTGGAAAAATGCATGGGTACGTACGCCATATTTTTTCTTATTTAAAACCCTAATTAAATACCATGAGTCATACAATAAAATAGAATAAGGTATACTCATGGCTAAATCACTATTCTCTCATCTCTTTTGACAACAAAATACGTCATAATTATATCATAAATATTACGATTTAAAAGATGGACACGTTTTTTTCAATGTTACACAACAAAATTATACAATTTTATAGTCGCTAACTTGTTGCCAAAAGTTTACATAATGCTGTGAAGTTTCATAGTTCAAAATTATTGTTTTTTCAACATTCATGTACAGACATTTTTTCAGGTTTTATTTTTATTTACTTAATCATCAACCCAGTACAAGATACAACAAATCAAATACTTACATTTCACTAAAATAACAGTTTGAACTGCAAAAATAAGATTTTGTCCCCAGACAGCATCTTAGAGCTGGCATCTGGGAGCTAAAGATCTACAATGAGATTAGTTTTTGAAAACACACATTTAATTTAACTTTCGTTATAGTCTTGACACAACATTCGAGAAATATCTACGAATTTAAACTCAATTAATCACTATCTCTTCTTTCTATCATTCTTTTCCGTAACTGCCTCTTGAATGTATAGTAACAATTTCCATTTTTTAGCTCTTCTAGCAGATCATTGAAAACTCGTAACAGCTTCATAATAGAATCCTTTTCTTTCTTAGTCAATCCTTGGGTATAAGTTTCATAAGTTATTTTTGGTCCTGGTATATCTGTTATGTATATTATTGTATACTTTGTCAAGTATAACAATATAAGGTTCTTTTTGAATAAAGACACGGACTTTATATTTACACAATATATTCAATAATATAATTCCTAATACAATTTGTCGAACACTATTTGTCAAACACGTCCTGCCAGCGCAAGTGAAGGTCAATCTAATAATAATGATGTTCCCTGTAGTGAGCTAACCTATATAGACTACATAGTATTGCCACTCACTCATCATAACTACTGTTTACTTGAAAACAAGGTTCAAGGTTCACTTAACCTGTACTGAGTATCAAAGTCCAAACACTACACTCTCCCCTCACAACCTTGAAAATCTTTCTATACTACATATTTAAATATTTATACAATTCTATGTGATTGACAGTGTTCTCTACTTATTCCAATGATTCTATATAAGACAAACAAAACATTACAAATACATTACGAGCATAGCAGACAAGAGTTTCCTTCCGTCCGGGGCAACTAGATGAATCTCTCACCATCCTAAGTCCTGGGTCTCAGTCGTCCTCGCCATGGCTTCCAATCTGACCTGAAAAATTTCGAACCGGTGAGAGCCTTGCCTTCAAACATTTGGAGGGGACCTAAACGCTTGCCATTATCAGAAGGACCATCATCCCAATGTACAGATCTCACAACTATCTGATCCATATGTCTTTTCCAGAGTTGATCAGTATCTCTATTTCTAATAAGGAATGTTCTATTACCCAATATCTTTTCAATTTTACCTAAAACCCATTTGTTTGATTTGTTCTGAGATCTAAAATCTTTTACAAGTACAGTGGTACCTAACTTATATTTTCCTTTCCTCCCCTGAGATAACTTTGTACCCCCATAATGACGTTTCTGATTTCCTTGAGAATCACACATTTTATTAAACATGTCTGGTTGTATACTCTTATAACTTATGTCACTCATGGATTCTGGAAAAAGTGTATCAAACTTTGATCTTATTCGTTTTCCCAATAATGCAACACTTGGTTCCACACCTGTAGATAAGTTTGGCGTATTTCTATAATCTACAAGGAACTTTAACAACTTATCAGAGTAATCAACTGGTAATCTATCATTTTGCAACAACTTTTTCAAATATCTTTTACATGTCTGTACACCCTTTTCTGCTAACCCATTTGACTGAGGGTGATTAACTCCTGATGTTATATGTCTTATAGAATACTCAATACAAAAATTTCTAAATTCATCAGATCTAAAAGCTGGGCCATTATCACTTACTAACAAACTCGGTAAGCCAAACCTTGAAAATAACATTTTTAATTCTTTTATTGTGTGCTTTGAATCTAAACTATTCACCAAAATACACTCTAACCATTTTGATGTGCTATCTATAACAATGAGGAAATATTTTCCATCAACTGGACCAAAGAAATCCAGATGTACTCTTTTCCAAATCTCTTTATCTATAGGCCATGACTGTAACTCTACTTTTTTTGGTGAAATTGAATTTTCTGCACAAACTTTACATTCTCTTACAACTTTTTCTATGTCGCTGTTTAAACCTAACCAATAAAAATAATTCTTGCTTAAAGACTTTAGTTTAACCATACCTAAGTGAGTTTCATGTAAGAATTTCAGCACTATACCTTTTAATGATTCTGGAATCACTATTCTGTTTTGATAAAATAGGCACTCCTCAAATACTGAGAGATTGTCTTTCAGATAAAACCACTTTAAATTTTCCTTGTCTAAGTTTTTCTTACACGGCCATGCCATTTTAGAAACACATTCTACTATGTCCTTCAAGACAGAGTCTTTCTTTGTTTGTTCTGCTATTTCTTTTGAGTTAAGATTACTTTGTTCTATCACATAATTTAAATTTTCTAGTTCTATGTTACACACATAATCACTATCGTCACTTTCTTCGGAGTTTGACACTAACCTTGACAAAAAATCTGCTTTATTCTTTTCTGATTGTACATATTCTATTTTGTAGTCAAATCCTGATAATATTAAAGCAAATCTCTGTAATCTACTTCTCGCTATTGTAGGTATATCACTATTTTCACCAAAAATATGTACTAACGCTTTATTATCACACTGCAAAACAAAACTTCTACCATATAAATATTGAAAAAACTTTTTCACTCCGAATATTATCGCTAGCGATTCCTTATCTAAAGTCGAATAATTCTTTTCACTTTTTGTAAACGTTCGACTAGCATATGCTATTGGTTTATCTACTTTTCCGAACGAATGCATTAATATCGCTGATATACCGGCTTCAGATGCGTCAGTAACTAATTTTAAAGGACGACACGTATCATAATGCACAACAATAACATTAGACGACAATATTTTTTTTATTTGTTTGTATGCTAGATCGCATTTTTCTGTCCACACAAATTTAACATCTTTTTTTAGCAATTCATACAAAGGTGACAATATTTTCGAAAGATCTCTAACAAAAATTCTATAATAGTTAACTGCGCCTATAAATGAACGTAACGTTTTTACATCTGTCGGTGTTTTCATAGTACTAATGGCTAATACTTTCTCTTTCACCGGCGATATTCCGTACTGATTAATAACATAACCGAGATATTCTATCTCTTTCTGCAAAAACACACACTTGTTTTTGTTAAGTTTTATTCCGTTAGAGTTTAACCTTTTCAACACCATATGCAAATTTTTGTCATGTTCCTCCTCTGTTTTACCAAATATTAATATATCATCAAAATATGCTATAACTCCTTTTAACCCCATAACAATAGAATTTACTATATTTGCGAAGATACATGGACTTGTCTTCAGACCATAAGGCAACACCTTATAACGAAACAGACCAATATGAGAAGAAATCACACATAAATCTTTTGATTTTTCGTCTAATCTCACCTGACCGAAAGCGTTTTTCATGTCCAACTTGGAGAAAAATTTTCCACCACTCAGTGTTGACAATAAATCCTCGATTTTCGGGATTGGATATGCTACATCTTCTAAAATCGGATTCAGTGTGTTCTTAAAATCTGCACAAATTCTTATGTCACCGTTTTCTTTCTTCACTACAACTATAGGGCTTGCGGACCTGCTGACATTTATTCTTTCTATCATTCCCAACTGAACCATGTTTCCCAATTCTTGTTCTACCTTTTCCCGAATCGCGTACGGGACTGGCCTAGCATTGACATATTTCGGGTAACAATTTCTTTTTACTGCGATACTAGCTTCATACCCCTTAAATGTACCTATTCCGTTTTCAAAAATTTCAGGAAATTTATTTTCGTACTGCTTTACATATTCGGTCGCTAACAGGTTAACCTCACTGGGTATATCCAACCTTATACCGAATTGTTTCATAAAATCTCTACCTAACAGAATATTCGTACCGCACTCAGTAATAGCAAATGTTATATTTTTGTCCAACTGATTAAAACTTACAATAAAATTCTTTATACCTAATACTTTCAGACTTTCTCCGCCATACGTAAACAAACTTAGCTCTCCATTTTCTATATTATTTTCACTGAAATATTGGTTCCATTTTGTAATTGGGATAACGCTAACTGCTGCTCCCGTGTCAAATAAACATTTTACCAATTTATTATTTATTTTTACATCTATCATTATAAATCCGGAACTCTTATCCCCGTTCAAACTATATATACTTTGAACTCTATAGCAATGTTTAGTCCAATGACTTTTCGATTTACATTTCGTGCAAAATTTTTCTTTATTGAATTTACATTCCGATTTATAATGACTACCCTTGCAAATAAAACATGAAACATTTTTACGTGAATTATCTTTTTTAAAACTACTTGAGTTCGACCTTGAAAATGAAGGTTGTACATTTTTACCTAATTTTGAATTATTATTAGATCTATTTGACGAGCTACTCGCATCCGATCTATTTGATATACTATTTCGTCGAGAAACTAAACCAATTTCTTCTTGTTTACTCTTTAAGATATGCTCTATACTGGAAGCAATTGCGACTGTTTCACTCATAGAAATTTTATCTTTTACACATTTTAAAAATAGTTGTTGTTTAATATCTTTATCTTTAATACCGATTATAAACAAATCTTTTATATTACTTTCCAATCTGGTACCAAACTCACAATCTATGCTTAGTTCTCTCAATCTTAAGGCAAAATCTTTAACATTTTCGGAATGACCTTGAGTAGCCTTGAAAAAATTTTCCCGGGCTTCAAAAACACTTTTCTCTTCTTTAAAATAACCGTCAAATAACTTAGTCAACTCTTTGTATGACTGTTTTTCCACAGAAGCTGGAAAACACAGATCAGACAGCAGTTTGAAACTGCCTTGAGACAGCGATGTGATAAGAAACGCACGTTTCTTATCATCAGTCCAGTTTTCATCATTTAACAGCAAGGCATTCTCCCACCTTGTTCTGTAGGAAGGCCAGCTCATTGTCTTATGACAATACGGCTCCAAACTTCTCAAAGTCATTTCGAAAGAACAGGCAACACAACCAAGACTAAAAAAATTTACTTATCTTATAATGAGAGATTCCTCCAATCGCCCGGTCTTCTGGATTTCCTTGCCACTGCAATGGACTCCACCTAGCTGACTTGAAGGACCTCTCCTCTCTCCTGGCTTCCTGGATCCACCAACTGGCTCCGCCTGGATGCTTGGTGACTCCTGTCTTCCACTGCCGCCTGCACCTTGCCTCAAACTGGCTCTTGAGACTTCCTGCCTCTCTGCTGCTATCTGCAACCTGCCCACTGGCTCCTTGAGACTCCTGTCTCTTTGCTGCCACCTGCAACTGCTGGCTTTGGAGACTCCTGCCTCCTTACTCGTGTAGACTGCCTTTCACTTTTTTTCCCGCGTACCGCCGACAATAATTATTTTCGGCGCGGAAAAAAAAACTATTGTTGCGTGTCGACATTAAATTATTTGTTAAACTACCGAAACTGCGCCACGTATTGTATACTTTGTCAAGTATAACAATATAAGGTTCTTTTTGAATAAAGACACGGACTTTATATTTACACAATATATTCAATAATATAATTCCTAATACAATTTGTCGAACACTATTTGTCAAACACGTCCTGCCAGCGCAAGTGAAGGTCAATCTAATAATAATGATGTTCCCTGTAGTGAGCTAACCTATATAGACTACATAGTATTGCCACTCACTCATCATAACTACTGTTTACTTGAAAACAAGGTTCAAGGTTCACTTAACCTGTACTGAGTATCAAAGTCCAAACACTACATATATCACTATTTCTAATTATTTGTATGTTTGTCTTAATTAGTCCCTTTTTGCCTTATAAATAGCCTTCCTCCTTTCTATGCATTCTCAGCTGCAGTTTGTCGAGGTCCGTCTTTTGAGTTATTTTGTAGGCCTCACTAGTCCTGGTATACCTGTCGAGGTCAAACACTTCTTTTAGCACCTTGTTCATCATCCTATAAACGACGCTGCACTGTTGGTCACGTTACGTCATTCATAAATACCATCAAGTGAAATATGATTTTCTAAAAAGGTTGCAGCTCACCTTACTACCGATTTCTAGAAATGCTCATACATTAAAATTTCTACCCCCTGTCACCAAATTTTCAAAATGGTATAGGAATTTGAAACATTTCAAAAACTCCTTGGTTTTCTTAAAGAATATTTTCTCGCAGAACCTTTTTCTAAATTCACTGGCGGGCCACAGATATATCAACCAAGGGCCGCGGTTTGTGCATCACTGCTTTAAGGGGTGCAATGCGGTTGTTGTTTTTTATACTCCTGAAGAGTTGCAATGTAATAAAAAATATCTGCAAAAATCATAAATATCAATTTTCCTTGTTAATTTTCAGGTATGGGACGTAACAGTTCTCGCATAGCATCTCGTCGCATAGCAAGCAACAGTAAAGAGCCCGTCTACGGGCTACTCAGTGATGACGATGACGATGCTGATTGGGTGGGAGATAGGAGAAAGAAGAAGTTGAGGAATAATGGAGTTAGGAAACAAGTTAAATTAAAGTAAGTATTTATTATACCGGAGAGCCCCCAGTAAAGAGTAAGCCTCGCCCTATTTTCTCTAAGTTTTTGAGTTATTTTGTTATATTTTCTTAAAAAAATATATATACTTCTTGTCCCTACTTCTACTACTATACCATCACGGCATATCCCACAAGTAGGGTAGCCAGCAGACCAGCTGCATGCAATAAACATGCAAGCCGTCTTCTCTGTGCCACCAAAAAACTAAGACATCCAGGATGGGTAGCAAAGCTCATCACTGAATTGGAGATGTAAAATGTCTTTAGTTTTTCAAACACCTGCCTTTTACAGGACACTCGAAAACTTACGGACAAGAGTGAGAGACCAATTCTTTTTTCATTTGGATAATAAAAGAAATGTTGTATGGTCCCCGTAAGAAAACTTATTTCAAAATCTGGGCCGTCTCCTGGAAAGGTTGGCCACCCATGTTTCTTGTCCATGACCATGCCAAAATAAATGTATTTGTACTTTGAAAATATTTAACGAATAAAACTATGAATTTCAGTGGTAATGCCAAAGCTTCCACATCAAATGGCGGTAGCTCAGAGACCGGCAGTTCTTCACAAGAACCGGCCGGAGCCACTTATGAAACCATGACATGGATCGATAAAAAGAATCTTCTTCTGCAGATATGTGGAGTTGTGTCGGAGCACACTAAGAAATTATGCACTAGGTTTGTACAAAAATTACTTGAACACATAAAATTTTTACTTATGTACATGGGTAGTGTTATGTGACAGTTAATTAAACATGAAAAAACGATTTAGACCCGATATTTCAATGTGTTGCACTTACGGTGATTCTTACTATGAAGCTTATCTAACTTATTGACTTTATTTCAATGTGTTGCACTTACGGTGATTCTTACTATGAAGCTTATCTAACTTATTGACTTTATTTCAATGTGTTGCACTTACGGTGATTCTTTCTATGAAGCTTATCTAACTTATTGACTTTATTTCAATGTGTTGCACTTACGGTGATTCTTACTATGAAGCTTATCTAACTTATTGACTTTATTTCAATGTGTTGCACTTACGGTGATTCTTACTATGAAGCTTATCTAACTTATTGACTTTATTTCAATGTGTTGCACTTACGGTGATTCTTACTATGAAGCTTATCTAACTTATTGACTTTATTTCAATGTGTTGCACTTACGGTGATTCTTACTATGAAGCTTATCTAACTTATTGACTTTATTTATTTTTTGCACATTGTAATTATATTATGCAACAGAAATTACAAAACAGTATAAAATACAAAAAATTAAGATTTATTTATTTATTTGTTTCCATAAATTCTCGGCATAAGCCTATTACATGACAAAATACATTATACATAACATTTACAAGTACAACAGTGACAATTCTAACAAAATTATATATCATTAAATATATAAGAAAACCAAATGACCAAACAGCAAACAGAGAACCAAATTTTATGTGGTACGTGCAGTGTGAGACAACATCAATAACAAAATATACATATATAAATACATACAGACACACAAATACACATGAATACATTAAATAATTTAATTCTGGGAATATAAAAATAATTAACGTAACAATAAATGTAGTGGTGAGATTATCACTATGTTGCAATTTCTTCCAACTAACCACGTCATTTTATTTATTTTATTCTTCACTGTATATTGGCTATAATATTATGAGCCAATACAAAGTATCATAAAATTATCAGTTCAATGCACAGAGGGCAAGTTTATGCCTAGATAGCAATATCTTCCAACTAATCCATTTGAACATAAACCTAATTGAAACATATATACCAATATACAATACATATCGCTACCTTAATGCAGAACTAGCCTAAGTGTTTTTGCATGATTTTTCAAAGTAGCAGATTTAAACTTTGTTTTTGCAATAAAAAAAAGAAAATTAAAATATCTAAAGCAAATTTTGACATGCCTTATTATTTAGGAATCTGATAACTCTTATTCATTAAATTATCTCATATCTATTATTATCATTTCTTGTTTTTTAATATGTAACTCAGTTTGATCAAAGTTTCAACTTAGGCTAGTTCGGCATTAAGGTAGCGATATAATTATGTAATCAAACCTAAAAAAATCTTTGTTGTCTAATAAACTTCAAACCCTAACAACCATTTTACACCAAAATATAAGGGGGAGATACAATGACCCTCAAAGATACGTACCAGCCCTTATGAATTTGTATTATAATTATATTTATCATGATCAAAATTGGATGTCGATTAATCTACTTCAGATAAAGAAATACATTTACAATCCAAATTATTTCAGATCAACGCGGTGTCCACAACACACAGAAGAACAACGGAAAGCTGTACGGAGTTCTGTTTTAGAACCCCCTCCACCGTCAGAGCGTTCCACACCCGAGCAGACTCCCTCAACTCCGGTGACCGCAAACGATGTGGGATCTCCGCCAGACTCGAGTCCTTCGTCAACTTGCTCGTCGTCGAGTAGAAAGAGGGATAAACATAGGGCAAAAAATAGTAAAGCTAAGAAAGAAAAATTGAATCATTCACCAGGCTGTGATTGAAAAACTTAGTTCACGTAATTATGACCCGGATTTATGTATTTTTTTTTTATCTGGTTATATCTACAGTTAAAAACTAAAATCAATTTTGCAGAGCTGGGCGCTGTTACTCATAAACTAATTATGTGAATCCGCTAACGAGATCTAGTTAATTTTGTTACTTGTATATAACACAAGATTTTAATAAAATTAACTCAGTTGCGGAAAGCCGATTATGTAACAAATGAATGTAATTACAGAAATCCGAGAGCTAAAAATAGTATTTATTGTGTTAGTTCACAAGTAGTACCATTCTGTAAATACTTAAGACATCACAAACAAGATATTTGATATCTTTAATAATTTAGCGTTGAGGTAGATATATCACCTTTTGTGAATATACAATTTTTTTTGGCATACATTTAGCATACACTGTTTATGCCCAGCTCTGTCTCAGACTTTCAGTGAAGAGATCTCAGATTCAAATCTAGCTGTCGACGTACTCCATCCTCAAATTACAAGCACATTGTCCACTTCATATTTTAAATCTGACTATTTTATTATTTAAGTTCTTGACCATTACACAATTTGCATGCATTTCTTTTTATAAATAATAATGTTTGATCTTTTTTATATATCTGTGTGTTGGAGAGGAGCTGCACTATACCTAATTTTGAATTCTGGCCAAAGTGACTCATGACAAAGTTTTGTAGTCTTTGGTGCGTTGTTTTTGACGGCTTATCTCGAATATGCATTATATTTTCTGATATTTACAGATAAAGATATTACTTCAAAGTTTTGATAAAGCAAAATAGTTCCATTTTTAAAATGTAATTGATTTTTTATATAAGTGAAACATATTATGGTTAATACTTAATAGCATTGAAGAAGATCCAAGAGTCTGAAGACTTCAGGTGGTTAGTACCAAACATCCTTTATTTATTCATTCTCTACTGTACATTGATCACAATACATACAATATTATTGAAAAATGCATTTAAATTTAATACTATCTATACACAGATGGCGAGTTTATCGCAAAGGCGCAATCTCGTCAAAACAGTCATTTCATGTTAACAACATGCTTGAAGCAAATGTACAGTAGTGGCCATAAGTATGGAAATGCTTAGGATTTTGTATAAGTTCCTAGAAAAATAAGTTTTTAATGCACTTATTCATAAAAATATTATACTTTTATGGTTGAAATGTGTCACTAGCATTATTCTTATTACAATTCTATTATTTTTTGGATGAGTCACCGGTTTTTTACCATTCAATGGAGGTTTTAATTCAACCACCAACGATTGAAATTCTCTTTTTTTTTGTTTTGTAAAAATTGAAGTAATCATTTTAATATTTATTTATTCTTTTGTTGTCCTCACAGAAAGAAAAAAAATACCTGAATTTGATCATTTTCATACATTTTGTTAATAAGCGTTTCCATATGGTTTATTTCCATAGGTCACTACTGTAATTTTGTTGAAAAAACTTTGAACGGCCATACTGAAAAATGACGTTTCATGATATAGTGTAGTTTCACTCTGATATACAGATATATAGAGATGTTTTTATCTTCTCTTAACTGGACCTTTTTTTATCTTAATTTCAAAGTCTGAATGTTAATTACGGAGAAGCTATTTAGGTGTATTGAAAACGCTATTCCTGTACATTAATCTAGTCTATGAATGTTGTACCATATTGTTTGTCATAGGAGTTTGGGCATTGCTTTATTTTATACATTATATCTCTTAGGTAATAGTCAATAATTGTCAAAAATCTGGTTTCCATCATATTCGAGATTCACTTTAATGATGATTTTCCTGTTCATAATTTTATTATTCATCAAAATTTTGTACTTATTATGACAATTAAAAATACGGTTTTGAGTTTTACTTATACTATGTTAAAGTGACCGAGTTTTCGACATTCTCAATCGTTTGCAGCTGGCGTTCAACAGTGCTGTGCAGCTCATTTTCCGTGAGGGCAAAAGATGCCACATCACTCCCCTCTTAGAACGACCACAAGGCTATTAACAAAATGGCACAATCGTGCCTCACAGAGCTTTGTCCCCTTGACTCGACCACTAGAAGACCTCTGCGCTCTTCGGAACTGGCCGTGAATAGATTTACTGAGCCCAATAGAGCCGGTAAGTCTAACTTCTATGAGAGGGCCTTTGGTGTTGTTGAACCGGTTATGTGGAATCGCCTACCAATACTACTGAGAGTAGCACCGGTAGCTTCAGAAGCAAATTAAAAACTGAACTCTTCACTGGCACCCTTGAGACGGTCTAGGGACTGTTAAACGGCATCAAATATAAAATAAAATCATCATCATTATCAACGTCTATGTGAAACAAAGTTTTTAGTACAGACATTTGATATGATATCTATGAACCCAAACAAATATACTTGGATAAAAACCCAAGGTATCTCAAATGGTGAAAACTCAATTTAATTAATGTTATTGACTCTCTTTTTATCAATTATCTAATTTCGATCCCCCTTCAATGTTCTCCTTCGGGAGCACGGGGACTGTTTCTTTTTATTACGTCACAATACGTATTGTAAAGCAATGCCGGACTGCTCCTTAATCTGTGTATAATTATTACATATTTATGAAACTGTGTGCATGATTCTATGTAAATATTTTTAGGTTATAATGTTATACTTATTAACAATATTGGTAAGTAAAAAATCAATGTGATCAAAGGAGGTAAAAATACTCTTATTTAAATGTAAAAATGAAAACTGTGACAATTATTGTGGTAATGATATTGTTGTTATCTGTGTATGTTTACTTGTAAATGAGTTGTTTAATGTCTGCAAAGACGTGGTCGATAACAAGACTTTGCACTTCTTTGAAAAAAAAACGTGCCGCCTGAGATAGTATATGTTGGGGTTATAATTAAAAATCAGTCTCCCTTGATCTAGTAAAACGTATAATATTACATTTTTTTCCATTCGGTAATAGTTTTGAATAACATACTCTAATTGATTCGGTAAAAGTTTTGAATAACATACTCTAATTGATTCGTGTATAAGTTGAACAAGATTGGTCCAAGAACAGAACCCTGTGGAACTCCATATAACGTTGAGTGTTTTCTGGTTGTTGTGTTATTAAATTTGACTTCATATTCTCGGTTGGATTGGTATGAAGACATCCACGTTAAAACCCTGTCCCCAATGCCAAACTCATGCTCTAGCTTTGAGAGAAGTATACTATGATCAACCGTGTCAAAAGCTGCACTCATATCGAGGAAAGACACTAGTGTTAGTTCGGCATTTCCCATGCGAGATATTAGGTCCGATACAGTTCTCATGAGTATCGTTTCAGTGGAGTGAAACTGCCGATAGCCAGATTGGTTTTTTGCAAGAAGGTTCGTCACATTAAGGAACTTTGTCAATTGATCACACACAATTCGTTCTAGTAGTTTTGACAGGGAGCACAGGTTTGTTATTGGACGGTAGTTGCCGGGACAATTAGAGTCTAGGTTGTGTTTTTTTAGTATTGGTTTGACTATTGATTTTTTAAAGTTGCAAGGAAATATGCCATTAGATAGTGAAAGGTTTACTATTTTAGTGATTACTGGAGTGAGGATATCGACACAGATTTTCATTAGCCATGTGGGAAGAGAATCAAGTTCAGATTGTTAGTTTGGCTGTTGGAGAACAAATTTTTTCACTTCTTCTTCCGAGAGCATTCTAAATTGTTGAAGTGTTGAACTTGGTGGAGCAGAGAGAGATGAGGTGTTCTTAGTATAAGAATGTGATACAGATGTTGATCGGATGTTTTCGATCTTTTCATTGAAATAGTCTGCAACTTCATTCGCGTTCAAATCAGAATCTATATTAGATTGAATGCTCTTGCCACATATTTTGTTGATATTATTCCATAGCTGTTTAGGATTATGCTTATTGGATTCTAATTTGTCACACCAGTATTCACTCTTTTTCTTATTTAGTGTTCTCTTCCATTCTTTTTGAGACATCAGCCATTGTAGACGACTGTCATTTGTTTTTGTACGTCTATATTGTCTTTCCTTTCTTCTCATAATTCTTTTCTTTTCACGACATTCATCATCAAACCAAATTTGTGCGTCTTTGCTCCTGTTTCTAGAAATTTTCGTCTTTACAGGGGCATTATTATCAAGAATATTCTTTAGGGTGGAATTATATTCTTGGGTTATTATGTTGATATCTTGTGTCTGCAGAAAATTCTCATCGAGTAGTAATGATGAGGCAAGATCTTGTTTGAATTGGTTTATGTTGAAATTCGTCCAGCAGCGCGATGTTATCTTTGAATACGAGGGAGCAGGTGGGTCAAAGGCGAATTTTGAGATAATTAGACTGTGATCTGAGAGTACCATGTCTATTACACTTGTGTGTGTTGGTTCGTGACCAGTGCGTGTGATCAGAACGTCCAAAGTGCCTCCTTCATTATGTGTGGGTTCTGCAATCAATTGATTGGTGCTGTGGTCTGCCATGATTTTATGGAATTTAATGGTGTTAGGATTATCTATTCGTTCCAATCTAATGTTTATATCCCCAGTAATAATGACGGAGCATGCATACTGAGATAAAGTTTCCATGAGTTGAGAGAATTCGGAGAAGAAATTGGAGTTAGGAGGCTTTGAGCCGGGACGGTACACATTTATAATTATCATCTCGGCGCTAGAGGAAAAGATTTTACAGCCTACATATTCAAATGAGCAATATTTGTTAAGTTTAATAGGAAGAAGTTTATACTTTCCTTGTGAGATTACTGCCACTTCTCCATGATTTATGAAGCTGGTAGTGTTTGTGTCAGGTGGAATCTCTCGTGCTCTTTCGATGATGTTGTAGCCCTTCATCCTCAGCTGACCAAGGCAAATGGACTGTGCGTCTTCGTGCCAAGTTTCGGAAATCGCGAGGACGTTCAGATTGTGTTGTCTGAATATGTCGTCAATATCATCAACCTTATTGTTCACAGACCTAGCGTTCCAACTTCCCACTGTAACTTCCTTTCCTTTTGGAGGATGTCTAGAGTATTGGCAGTTTCGGTTTGAGAGGGAAGAGCTTTGTTTGTTAACATGTTTCCTTGCTCTTGTACCACGATGCGTTTTTCTGTAAGCAGGCCTCTTGTCATCTTTATTTCTAAGGATATCATATTTCTGCAGTTCTGACAACAGTGTTTCGTTGACCGGTAGAACATTGCAAAAAAGGGACGGATCATAATTGTTGTACTGAAAACATGTGGACATCTCTTTCACACTTCACAACGAAGGATTTATTAGTATTATTGTTATTAGATGTGCTATGGGGTAGTTATTATTATTAGTAACACATGTTGCAACTTGATGTTAAAACAACAACACAACACTGATAGAATAGAGTGTATTGAAGCTTGATTAAAACGGAAAGATAAAATCACAGAATTCACTCTTCAGAGCAGAATTAAGTAAGCAATGATTATCACAAATGATAGATATATATCTGATAATTAAGTGTTCAAAAAATAATTAGTAACCGACACTTATGAACGTCACAAAAATAATTCAAGCACGGAGCCTTCGTTACACACGTCGGCAACTTAGAAAGCGCGCGAACGTTCCTATGATTTATTGAATCAGTCTTGGAGCCAAATGAAGGCCATAAAATGATTTTCTACTCCATCAATAACTAAATGGTTATTGTTATTAGATAGTAATGTTAAATCATGGACTCTGCATCCTGATGCCAATAACAACAGTGTACAAACTTTTCTGTTAGCCTCATACGAAGTAATATTTTGAGGTGAATTGCTTCTCAGCCATGTTATTACTTGTTGTGGATCCCATATAGGTGGCTTCTGTTTATGTGGCCTACTTAGCTGAATAGCTTTAATCTTCTTACCAGTGGATGATCACTTAATTTTTTAGCAGATACACTGCATATTGTAGTCTCGTGGTTTTTTAAAAATAATTTTGATAATTAGTCTTTGAAGAGCAATTTCAACAGGTATCAGACTCGTGCGGTAAGCAGCGCCGCATCCAACTACATCATACTGCAGAACTGACTGAACCAGTCCATAATATATTATTTACATTTGTCTTAAATTTAGAAAATTTCTGATTTCAACAAATACATATGTCAGCTTTCTTATGCGCTTAACGATGGCTTCAATTTGTTCCTTCCATTTTAAATTCCTATCTACAATTATTCCTAGATATTTTACGCTATCTGTGACTCGTAGAGATGTGCACCTCCCCTGGCATAAAGAGGGCGAATGACCCTGTGAGTTGTCATGAATCATTACGTTAAAGTTTCGTGGTTTGTCGCTAGAGTGAATAGCAAACGGTACTCCCCGTCACCAAATTTTCAAAATAGTATAGAAATTTGAAATGTTTCAAAACTCCTCGGTTTTCTTTATGAATATTTTCTCGAAAAAGTGACGGGTACTTGTACCGACTTTTATTAAAACAAGTGTGCATATGCTTCGCAAGCCGCACGTAGACACCTAACGGGCCGCAGGTTGGCCACCCTTGGTGTACATAGTCTACAACAAATTGATCCTCCTTGATCTCTTGACTGTCGCAAAATCGTCAATCACGTTGTCAAAATTAATATTTTCAAGTGTTTCTCTTTCGATGCTAAGGAGTGCAAGATTACTCAGACAATCTTGTCCCATTGAAGCACGTAAATATGACAAAATAAGCTTCAGTTTGCTGAAGGTCCGCTCACAGCTTGCAATTGAAACAGAAATTGTTAAAAGTATTTGCAGTGAAATGCGCAGATTCGGAATTACGTCATCTCCATATGAAATAATAAAACCGAGAAGGTCCAAAGGAGTTTCCGGTAGAACTTCAGTCTGGGTACTGAGCAGCATTTTGCAGTCTCCAATTTCCATGCATAATTCGTGATCATTGATGTCAATGTCGTAGAAATTTCCAAAATCTAAACAATTTTTACGAAGTGTATCAACATTTGTCTCAGCGAGAGAGAGTTCTGACGTCTAGTAAAAAACCAAATTTGGTGTTTAGGTTTTTTAGACGTACAAACCATATTGATATCTCCTGTTGGAGTCTATCAATTACACTGTTCATTACACATGCAGTTTCTTCTTCTGCAGAAAGTCCTGCTAGCTCTCCAGGCATTCTCCAACGTCGTCTAATCCTTTTGTCAACCTCGATTCCCCAAGTTGTGCATCTTGTTTTTCCATTGTCTATCGCAACCTGGCTCAAATTATCACAAATATTGACAAGTTCTTGCTCCAGCGATTCATGATCAGATGCTGCTTCCTTGAAATTCATAGTAGGATCCTGCAACCGTTTCTGGATACGATCAATTTTTTCCCTGTATGATGTTCCAGAAATGTAACAAAACTAGGAAGTTAAAGTTTAATATTCCCACTTCTGGTGTCAGGCGTCATAGTTACATCTTCTGATAATTTTTCCAACAATGTCAAATTTGTATGGGGCGTAGAATGAAGAGTAAAGTTGATATTTTCTTCCGACGACGGTACTTGGTGGAAATTCATGTTGAATTAATTATAAATAAAACACTTATTTATAGTATATCCACAGTGACTTTTTATTGGACGCGAGCCGGCTTTCAAGAGCTTCCGCTCTCATCATCAGGCTGGCGAAAAGTAAAGAAATTACAAGTTGGTGACGAATATATATAGTATGTAATTGGATAGCAAAACAAAAGTGGTGATTAGACAGTGGTAACAAACAATTGAAATAGAGTACCGTTGTGGACGAATTTTAAGAAAAACATCTCCAGCATTGAAGGGTACTTTTAAAATTCAAATTTAATAGTTATAAAGTGATGAAAAATTAATATCTTCCGATAATAATATCAAAAATATAAGTATGCAACTTAAGATTAAATCATAAGTTTTTTCGCAATGATATTCGTACATTTTTTTAATGTAATATGAAAGTGAGGAACCATTGTTATTTTTACAATAAGCAACGATTTTGGATTTTGCCGATATCTTTTTGTAGTAATCCTGGCGGTATGGTTCAACCTTCTCGCTTTCGTGTTCTGAGACCAGTGTTGCAGGCGGTTGAGCGTCCCGTCATCTGATTCGGTCTCCCACAATTATTTTTTCTGGCAATATCCATCTCTAGGAAAGACGTGGATATTTGGAGGTCATATTAGAAATATATAATTTGTTATTTTTCTTTCCTAAGTTGAATCCAACAGATTTTGAAACACTCAACTTTCACTTTATTGTTGGTGTGTTTTCTGTTGACAATATCGTCCTCAAGAGTTTTACTGCCATAAAAATTGGCCGCTGTCATCTGTTCAACTTCAAATTTGGGGCCCTTTTTCTTTGCATTTTTAATAACACTAATCCAGTCATCGGGGTGAAATATTTATTTATTATATTTTTTCTCCCTCTCAATAATATTAAAGTCTCTGTCACAGCTTGTAAAACTATGTCCTGGTATGAAAATTTTTAAGTTACATTCATCAATCTGCCCAATTATTGTAACATTAACTCAACATTAAGGTCACCTTAATGTTTCGGTTTTGTCCACCACAAGAGTGCACATTGGGAGTTTGTTAATGTGTTCTAATAAACATGATGCAACTTCCTGGGCACCCTTCGAAGCAACATGCTCACCCCACACGTGCATATGCCCTGTACCTTTAACCTCAACATGGATTCCTAGGTTGTACGTCCAAAATTGGCATTTGTAGTACGGGATTCCTGTCGTTAATTCTAGAGTCGGCAAAGTTTTTTGTAAATCAAAAACAAGAACATGTTTACTGCCATTACTGCTTCTTCAACATCCTCTTAATGCTTTGGATGTCTTCCACTGCTTTTAAGTGATATTCATGGCATTTTTTTTCTATTTCATTTGGTGAACTTTTTATCTTAAATTCGTCACATGTCTTACAGGTGTCTTTTAGTGGTGGATGAAAAGAAAGATTTAATTTTGAATTAAAAATATGTCGAAACATAAAAATTAATAATGGTGTTTTTTGATTCTCCTCTCCATTAATTTTCGTACATTTTGTACATAATAGAAACATTCAACTGCGGTGATAAGTATTTTTCTTGTTGAGACGTCCTTTCTTTCCCGCAGCAAACGTTAAACCTGCCTGTGGGTGCATCACATTTCATCCATGATTTTATGCCGCGCTTTATCGGCTTGAGTGGCATATATTGTTTTATTGAAGTAATGTTGTCATCGACTCGTTAATGCTTTGAAAAACAGAGTCTTGCCGGTATTTTTGAAATGTTCCTTTCAAACAATTTTTTTACATTATCCATGTAATAGGTTTTTGGTGCATGGTGCAGGGTTTGTTGGGTGGTGCAAAGTACAACATCAATTTAAATCTATCTCTAGATATAGACTCTTTTAGTCGTTTGCCCAAAGAAGGATGCTGTGACCAGTAGTGATGTAATGCTGGCAAATGATTGTACAACATGACCAACATGCATCCTAGCATAATCATTATTTCGCCTTTATCAGTTACTTGAATGTTTGACTTTTGCAATTTTTTTTTTAACATTTGTAAATATTGAGTCTTTTGTTTGTGCATTGTGCTATGAAATTTGACAAGCTGTTTGGAATTTTTTTTTAATAAATACATCCAATGGTGATGAATTCCTTGAGAAATTTGATGACATTGATGGTGAACGAAACTTCGAGACCTTTTTCCATGGCATAAAATTTCTGAATTCAAGAAGTGAAATGTCTATTAATATTGTAAATGAGACCAATAGCTATTTTATTTACTTGAGTAAAAAAATATTTTTGTTTTCTATTCATCATTGAATGCTGGACTCTACTAGTTGCCAAAATCTCTT
Organism: Athripsodes cinereus; assembly: GCA_947579605.1. NCBI lineage: Eukaryota > Metazoa > Arthropoda > Insecta > Trichoptera > Leptoceridae > Athripsodes > Athripsodes cinereus. The sequence goes on from OX388321.1 coordinate 4,365,039, forward strand.
GTGATAAAATTGATATTTTCAACTGACGGTACTTGGTGAAAATTCATGTTGAATTAATTATAAATAAAACACTTATTTATAGTATATCCACAGTGACTTTTTATTGAACACAAGCCGGCTTTCAAGAGCTTCTGCTCTCATCATCAGGCTAGCGAAAAGTAAAGAAATTACAAGTTGGTAACGAATATATATAGTATTGGATAGCAAAATATTGATATATTGGATAGCAAGATATTGTCCAACTTTAACTGCAAGTTTTCTAACGATAAGTTACTATCCATTTCTCAAATATCTCCCCGAAGCCCATACATTCAAGTAACTAATTCTACTCTATGTATTTTACCTGCCATTTCTCCTTGGCAGCTCAGATTTTTAAATACATTTTTATCTACTAGACACTTCTTGTCCAGTCCCAACCAAATTTTATGCGATATTACATTATCAATGTTAACGCCCATAGGCAACTTCAAAACTTTAAAAAACTTTTTGGCCAACTATCATTGGGCATTCTCAGAACATGTCCCAGCCTCAAGACCATCGTCTCTCCAGTATTACGGAGATTACAGGTCTCTGCCGGATGCGCCGGCGCACAGCATATAAGTCTTTATGAATCATTAATTTCTTTTGTTTTTTTAATAAGTTTGGTATGTACCTCCTATACCATGAACAAGTTTGCAGAAAGCTCTGAACCTGTTTCACATTCCTAGGGCTAGGTATATCCATCACTGTTGCCACTTTATCCGGGCAGGTTGCTATGCCATTCTTGGTGATGATGTGACCTAGGTAGCAAACTTCTTTGCACAGGAAGTTGCACTTCTCCCTATTCGCAAATAAATTAAATTTCAGGAGCGCTTTGAAAACTTTATCCATGTCGTGACAGTGCTCTGTATATGATTCAGATAATATAACTATGTCATCTAGATAAGCCAGGATGTTAATGCCATTGAGATATATCTTCAAACGATCAATCATCCTTTGAAACGTTGCAGGGGCGTTACGAAGCCCGAAAACCATCCTCTTGAATCTGTAGAGGCCGAAGGGAGTAATAAAGGCTGACTTCTCATCTCCTTCGAAAATCTTGATCTGCCAATATCCTGCACGCAAATCAATTGTCGACATGTATGCTGTACTCTTAGCTACATGTAATAAGTCGTCTATTCGGGGTAATGGATAGACATCTAGCTTAGTGATGGCGTTGAGGTTCCTGTAGTCGATGTTCCTGTAGTCGATGCAGATGCGGATTCCTCCACCCTTCTTGGGTACCATCACCACGGGAGCAGCCCATGCAGATTCGCAGGGCTCAATTATCCCATCGTGCAGCATTCGGTTTAACTCCACTCTTAGTTCCGCTTGCTTGGAGGGCGCTAATCGGTATGGAGGGGCTGATACTGGAGCGTGATCCCCCGTATCTATGCGATGCTCAACATGGGCAGTGGGTTCGCGGCTTCTCCTGAATACTCCTGCGTTCTCTCTGAGAATTCTGTTGAGGGTTTCCCTCTCGGAGACCGTAAGGCTTACACCTTCATCTTGTCGTAGAGACATATCCTTTAGGCTGCAGAATGCTACGTAGAGTTTCTCTGGGGATTCAAGAAATAGTTTCAGGGACCTGGCATGACAAGCCTCTAAAGCCTCATCATTCAGTGCATAATCGCTTAATAAGCACGTTCCTATCCCTGGCTGCATGCAATCTTTCATTGGTTGGCGTTGCAGGCATCGGACTTAACGGTACAGGCGGACCATAAATTTCATTATCTGGTACCGTAGGAGTTGCTACCGACTCTGGCAGGGCACCAAAGGGCGACGTAGGCATCGGACTTAACAATCCTACATCTAGGCCCATGATGCGCAGTGCATTTTCACATTCTTCATAGTCACTGTAAGGCAGCTTCTGAGCCCTTGATCTCTCTTCCTCTTCCATGCGTAACGCGTGTGTTCGTGAATCGTGAGTGAACTTCCAGGTACGAGTGGGAATAGAGAGCTCAATTCCAGCATCCTTTATGAAATCTACCCTGAGCAGCATCCGGTTGTTCCTACTTTCAGGCAACACTACAAATTGTGTTTGCACGTTAGTGCCTTCCAGGTTAACTACTACCTGGGCTATTAGTACCTTCTGTACTCTTGCGCCATCTGCCTGAATCGGTTCCATGACTCGCTCTGTGAACTCGTAACCATGAGATGCAGATGGTTGTAGAATTTTGCGAATGCCACGCTCATTTGTGCACCTGTATCGATATAGGCGAAGCCTTTGTGTCCAGCTGCCTCAATATCTAATATTGGCCTTGCACGAGGTCCAGCCAGGAAAGTCCCATTAAGCGCAAAGAATTCTACTTCCTTCGTTATTGTTTTACTTTGGCATTTAGGACACCGACTTCTTATAACTCCGGGTTCTCCACACCCGTACCAGGAGACAAGAGGCTTCTCCTTGGTTTGTGCTGGAGCAACTGAAGCAGCTGCTCTTTCCTTTTCCTTCTTCCGACACTGCTCCAACACATGCCCGATATTACCACAATCGATGGATATATTGTTTACTTTGAAACAGTTCAACGTACACTTGGTGCGCTGGCTTCTTGGGAGCAAATGTGTGATGAAGCTGCGTGATTGCCTCTTCCCAAGTCTTTATGGTACTCTTAATACCCATCCACCAATCGCGCGCTTCCCCTTCCAAGAGAAGTGGCATGCTGACTAGCGCTTCTGAGTCATCCGTATTCTGGGATGTTTTAAATATCTTTACCGCCGCGATGAAGCCATCTAGCTTGGTTTTATCGCGTGTGCCATCGTAACGGGCAGTACATTTAACAAAACTCTCCTTCTTCGACGTCTGTATGGCACTCAGGAACTCATTCCACTGCTCCATTGTAAACGCTATGGTTTTCGCCATATTCAATAGTTCATACTACGCAGAACTTTTTTCACAACAGTTTAGACAACACTGGCAAATAAAATTTGTAAAGTACTAAATTCAAAGAAACACTGGTCGTAAAATTATTATTATTAAAAGAGTCACAGAAGTTTGAGAAATGTTGGTTTATGAATATTATAAAAGTCACAAAAGTTTGAAAAACCACTTGATTTTACAAAAGTTCAATATTTTCACAAGTTTAAGAAACACTGGTTTATGAAGAATTTAAAAATCACAAAAGTTTGAAAACATTTGAATTTACGATAGTTCAACTTGCGCCACGCTGGGCAGCCACTTTATTTGTAACGCACGGGGAGACTTTAATTAACAAATTAAACACTTTTAAAATTAACCATTATATTATGTTATATTTTATTCGAAGTATTATACATTTGGTCCACGCACAAGTTGTTATCGTCTTATCAAAATTTCAATGAACAACAACAGTCCAGCACCCTGGGCGTATTGTAGTAGAATTTTTATAGGTAAAGATCTCAGGCAGTAGTCCAGCTCGCTGGGCGTAGAGCGTTCAATGTTTATTCCAGAATTCAGGATCTCTGCTTGTTGTCAGGCGAGTCCTTGCTTATATAGCCGTCCGGTGAGATGAGACGGGATGTTGTGTGAGGAGAGTCGCCATACAAAAGGTGGAGTCGACGTGTGACAGAGAACATGCGGTGTACTGTGCGAGGAGAGACGCACTAGGATTTGCACGTTACAAAACGATTTTTTAGTAATGTTAGTGTTTCTAGAGCATTATTTATGTTTTCTGAATTATATTTTTTACCTTTGAGAATCAGTGAGGTATCGTCAGCAAACATTACAATCTCAGAATTTTGTTTAGTACAATTTGGGAGGTCATTTATATAAATAAGAAATAAAAGTGGTCCAAGCACGGATCCCTGTGGAACACCACTACTTATTTTAACAGTCTGTGATTTTGTATTATTAACTTCAACATACTGCTGTCTATTTTTAAATAAGATTAAAAAAATCTGTTTTCTATATCAGTAATTCCATAGCATTTTAATTTTTCAAGTAATATATCATGATTGACACAATCGAATGCTTTCGACAGATCACAAAAAACACCACAAGTTGATTCTTTCTTATCAAGGGCATCTAAAATGGTTTTAAGCAGTGAGGCTATTCCATCAGAGGTACTCTTTCCCTTTTGAAATCCAAATTGATTGTGATTTATTATTTTGTTATTTTCTAAAAATGTTGTGAGTTGGTCAGTAAAAATATTCTCTATGATTTTGCTAATTGCTGGTAGAATTGATATTGGCCTGTAATTATTGACATCCAATTTATCACCGATTCGATTCGTTTTCTCTTAGATCCGTTATCTAAGTGTAGGGTGGTTAATGTTTCTACTGGTATTGCATTTCGAATATTCATTACAGATGTAAAATTTTTAATGAGTTCACATACATCCAACGAGCTAATACCATCTTTTTGGATGAATTTAAACAATATATCTACATTAGGCATTATTTTGTGAAGAAAAGATAACCAATATATAAAATCGTTATTTTTTGATAGTTTTATAAAACCACACGCTTTATTAACACTATTTATATCATTTTTCTCGTTCTGAAAAGTATACTCCATACATTCAAATAAAGATCCTTTATACTCATATATGATATGCACTCCCCTGCTTTGAAACTGAGCATAGCAATGAATATACTTGGCATCTGCATATACCTCTCTGATGGTATCTACCTTTCATAACCGAAGCTCCATCATATGTCTGGGCTATTAATTTCTCTGGATGTTTGTTCGTTCCGACAACCGTTAATTGCTGTAGCAAAACTTCAGATAGGCCTTCAGCTGTATGATTAGTTGGTTGAAAGTATCCTCAAAATCTTTCCACAGCCTTGGCATCTTTGACATATTATCTAAAAACGATTGACATCTGTGTCAAACAGGCAGAATCTGTCGTTTCATCAGCTTGAACTGCAACGCAATCTGCAGTTCCAATTTCTTCTACTATTTTTTTTTTTGACATACCGTAAGTATTGCATCTAATAACTCTTTCTGAATTGTTTTGGATGTCCCCTTGAAAACAGTTGAGCAATCCAGGTGTTCCTTCAGTGCAGCGTCCACTGAAGACATCAAATTAACTAGTCCCCTAAACACACCAGGATTTTCAGAACTTTGTGTTTCATCATGTCCTCGAAGTGCGAGTTCGAAGACACCACAAAATTTTATAGTCTATTATCCTAGATAAGACGTGCCTATTTTTATCAACATCTTTGTGTTGTCTTGAGATCGCTCGTCTATAACCATCATCTAATTGCTTCCTTATATCTATTTTCCCGAGGAAACCAAAATTCATAACGTTATTTATAATATTATGTTTTTTTGATGAAACGTGTTTATTAATCTTTTCAGTTAAATGCTTCAGATCAGTTACACCAGTAGATGTCCAGGCATCTTCATTTCCATACATAAGACATGGAAAACAAAATAAAGAGTGTTTCTCATCACACACACATAGCCACGGATGTTTTTCATACACAGTTTTATTAAATCTACGATTATAATAATAATAATAATAAAAAACTTTATTGCACAAAAAATCAACATATGAAAATATTCAATTTAACCACACAAATAAATTTTGTGCAATGGGCGAGTATATGTTTTACCTTTCGTATTCGTGTGCCATTTTGAATAATTAAATTTATCTGTTTTCAATATTGTGCTTTCTTCTTTTCTTTCAAAAATCAATCCTCTGCCTGGCCAAGTTCAACATCTTCTTATATATTGTGCAATTCTTGTAGTTTGCTCTATGAGCCGTGTCTACTGTGGAGTTGTTTGAGTTATTGAATGTACCGCAGTTCTTGCAACAAGCCGGTTTATCCTTGTTTGTGCATTCTACAAATTTATGATCTTCTGCACAGTGCAGGCAGGTATTTAATTCCTTCGTGCATCTACCAGCCACATGTGAAAAACCTTGACATCTGTAACATTGAACCAAAGGATTTGCATCTGTTACCCATATCCTCTGTAGTCCTATGTATATCCTTTCTTCTTGGATTAAGGAGGCTCTAAGATCCTTGTTAACCTCTGCTATAATGTGCACGAATTCACTGTTGTTGAGCTGAATAATTTTCTTGATAGATAAACACTCGTTTGACACTTGTGTATGTTTGAGAGATAGATTTTGTTTGAAAATATCTCTTTCTAAATTTTCAGCACGGTAATCGTTGAATATGTTTTTGAATATTACTGTTGGTTTTCTTTTATTCAGAAGTTTAACATTCACATTGCTGTCCTTTAGATGGTTTGCTAATTGTTCTCCGTGAGACTTTTTATTTACACCAATTATCACTCATTCTCCAGAGATTTTTTTAATGTTATTGATTTGAATACCAGTGTCTTCTATTTTTAAATTTCTTCTAATATCCTTGTAAACCTCATCTGCCTTTTGCTCTCCATCCTTTGGAGATAGAAGTATGTTGAAGGAGTTAGTAGATTTATTCTCCTTTACCGCAGAAGCATAAGATTTGGGTTTGCTCGTGTCTTAGTGCTTCAGTTTATTTACCATGTCAGTCATTTGTACAGCTGTATGTCCTAATATTACTTGTAGTTCATTAATCTTCTTCACAACTAATCCCTGTAGATCTTTGGCCGATAATCTGTTAGTATTGAGTACTGAATCCAGTAAATCAGTACAGGCCTCTGTGGCTTTGTCTAGGAATGCGTGGGATTCCATTTTGTAACTAGTTGAAAAATTTCTATTGAAAAAAAAACAAATAAAAACACTTTTATGATTCAGCAACTACAGTTACTCACAACAACACAACAAAACTTTCTCTTTTACACAATGAACAATGGTGGCTGACACAACAACACAGTTAAAAACTAGCATTTTTGAATAAAACACTTATTTGTAGTATATCCACAGTGACTTTTTATTGAACGCAAGCCGGCTTTCAAGAGCTTCCGCTCTCATCATCAGGCTGGCGAAAAGTAAAGAAATTACAAGTTGGTAACAAATATATATAGTATTGGATAGCAAAATATTGATATGTTGGATAGCAAGATATTATCCCACCAACTTTAACTGCAAGTTTTCTAACGATAAGTTACTATCCATTTCTCAAATATCTCCCCGAAGCCCATACATTCAAGTAACTAATTCTACTCTATGTATTTTACCTACCATTTCTCCTTGGCAGCTCAGGTTATTAAATACATTTTTATTGCAAATAAGAAATTGTATGAATTTTAAGATTATTTTGGAGGAGATATTTTTAATTGCAAGATTTTTCAAATTGTCTGTAATAAGACATAATTCTTTTTCTACTTTGTCGACAATCGTAATTAAGTCTTGCGAAGATGAGATAAGTCCCCCTTTATTTTTATACTTGACAAATACTCTGCGGAATATGAGTGTTCTCTCTGTGATTCCAATATTTCTTCTTTACATAAAGAACAGTCTTATCATGGATGAGATCCTCTTTACTGGGTATCCAGATATGTAGTGCAAACCATTATCACGCATGTGACATTTAATTTATGTACTGCAATAACTAAATACCTCAGTTATTTCCTCATCCATGTGCTAAATCCTCTAGGTTGGGAAAATGTCTGGGTTTCTTTAATTAAAAACTCGGAGCAATAAAAAAATACGACTATTTTATTGAACGAAGAGAGATATCCGCTGGTCTTAATACATCATTTTTGTTGATACTATTCAAAAATGCATTAATTTCAGCCGGTTTAAACTTGTCTTCACTCAATCTTAAAGCATAAGACATACCCTCTTGCACCAGTTCATTAGACACTAACATGGATTTTCTTATCCATTTCTTCTTACAAAAACCGCTTTTTCTTTTGCTAGGGTAGTACCTATCCTTTACCTTTCTTTAACAAGTCACCATCCAAAACATCATTGCCTTCATTGTCAAGGTCCATGAACTGTACTAGACACTTCTTGTCCAGTCCCAACCAAATTTTATGCGATATTACATTATCAATCTTAACGCCCATAGGCAACTTCAAAACTTTAAAAAAATTTTTGGCCAACTATCATTGGGCATTCTCAGAACATGTCCCAGCCTCAAGACCATCGTCTCTCCAGTATTACGGAGATTACAGGTCTCTGCCGGATGCGCCGTCGCACAGCATATAAGTCTTTATGAATCATTAATTTCTTTTGTTTTTTTAATAACATTTTTTCAATCATTCCTATATTGTATCCATTATTTTTGGCTATAAATTTGATTATATTAAGTTCGGAATAAAATTTATCTTGTTCTAAAGGGATTCGCAAAGTTTGGTATGTACCTCCTATACCATGAACAAGTTTGCAGAAAGCTGTGAACCTGTTTCACATTCCTAGGGCTAGGTATATCCATCACTGCTGCCACTTTATCCGGGCAGGTTGCCATGCCATTCTTGGTGATGATGTGACCTAGGTAGCGAACTTCTTTGCACAGGAAGTTGCACTTCTCCCTATTGGCGAATAAATTAAATTTCAGGAGCGCTTTGAAAACTTTATCCATGTCGTGACAGTGCTCTGTATATGATTCAGATAATATAACTATGTCATCTAGATAAGCCAGGATGTTAATGCCATTGAGATATATCTTCAAACGATCAATCATCCTTTGAAACGTTGCAGGGGCGTTACGAAGCCCGAAAGCCATCCTCTTGAATCTGTAGAGGCCAAAGGGAGTAATAAAGGCTGACTTCTCCTCATCTCCTTCGAAAATCTTGATCTGCCAATATCCTGCACGCAAATCAATTGTTGACATGTATGCTGTACTCTATTCGGGATAATAAATAGACGTCTGGCTTAGTGATGGCATTGAGGTTCCTGTAGTTGATGCAGATGCGGATTCCTCCACCCTTCTTGGGTACCATCACCACGGGAGCAGCCCATGCAGATTCGCAGGGCTCAATTATCCCATCGTGCAGCATTTGGTTTAACTCCACTCTTAGTTCCGCTTGCTTGGAGGGCGCTAATCGGTATGGAGGGGCTGATACCGGAGCGTGATCCCCCGTATCTATGCGATGCTCAACATGGGCAGCGGGTTCGCGGCTTCTCCTGAATACTCCTGCGTTCTCTCTGAAGATTCTGTTGAGGGTTTCCCTCTCGGAGACCGTAAGGCTTACACCTTCGTCTTGTCGTAGAGACATATCCTCTAGGCTGCAGAATGCTATGTAGAGTTTCTCTGGGGATTCAAGAAATAGTTTCAGGGACCTGGCATGACAAGCCTCTAAAGCCTCATCGTTCAGGGCAGTACATTTAACAAAACTCTCCTTCTTCGACATCTGTATGGCACTCAGGAACTCATTCCACTGCTCCATTGTAAACGCTATGGTTTACGCCATATTCAATAGTTTACACTACGCAGAACTTTTTTCTCATGCTCTTTCCCTTTTGAAATCCAAATTGATTGTGATTTATTATTTTGTTATTTTCTAAAAATGTTGTGAGTTGGTCAGTAACAATTTTCTCTATGATTTTGCTAATTGCTGGTAGAATTGATATTGACCTGTAATTATTGACATTCAATTTATCACCTTTTTTGAAAAGTAGTATTACTTTTGCAATTTTTTGGCAGTCTGGGAAAGTACCTCTCTCAAAACAAATGTTTATTATGTCCGTTAGCACAGGGTCACGTTCAGGAAAGGATAAATATCGCTTGACGTCGAGTGACCTGGGCGACCAGAAGTTGCAGTGAGTGGTGAAAGACACACCGAATAATCGTGAACGATGTCGAGCGTTTTATGACCCAAATGTCATCGCAATGCGCCCAGTGTTGCCAAGTATACGTACATCTACGCACCTTTGATCTTGTTGGTAATCAACCTACTTTTGGCCTAATCTATATACTTTTGTTCAATATTTTCTCATTTTCGATTTATGTTTTCAAACGTGCCTCTTTTCTAAAATACATATTTAAGATTCAGAAAATTCTCAACAAATCCTGGAAAACCAAATATTTGGAACTCCTTTACCATTTTGAAATTCTGGCGAAGAGAGATCTAAAAAAAATCTTCACTCTTCACGATCCATACAAAAAAGTTTTGTAAAAACTACAAACTTTTTTCCAAAATCTACTTGTTAGAGTTACTTCTTTTTCAAAATCCCAGCTGGCAACACTATAGGTGTTAACATTTAACATTGCTTGTGGTCGTGGTGTGTTGTGAATTTATTTCGGCTTGGCTTCGTTTTTTATGTAAACACTTGACTCTGCATTGTTTTTGGAATTGTTTTAGGGTACACGCATATTTAGACTTGGCTTTTACAATTGGTTTTGAACTTATTATTTTATATTTTCACATGGATTGAACTTGGCTTTGATTAGGAACAATTTATTAATCTTCGCAACACTGGAACTCATAGAAGTGGATTCATCAAAAGTTAACACCTTTCTAACTATTGTGTCATCATATATGAATTCATTAATTAGTGTGAACGAAGAAGAAAGTGATGATGAGGAGATGTTCTTAGAAGAATGTATGAGGAAACAAATGAAAAAGGCGACAAGCAGAAATACACCCAATAGGAGTTGAGGTGATTGTTCCCTCATATTCTGCGAAGGAGTTTCAGTCACACTTTAGGCTGACTCGCGTAGCATTCCAATGCTTGTTGGAAAATTTGAGTCCTTTGCTCATCTCCTACAGTGCTCCGAATAGGGTAATCATTAGCCCAGAAAGACAACTTTTGGTCACACTTTTTCTTTCCTAATCACAGTTGAATTAAACGAAGATTGGTATTTTTTGTATAAAGAAATTGATTGCAATATTTGTATCCTCGTCCAAATCTTTCGCGCACCAAGCAGATCCAAACCTAAAAATATAAATGAATTGTAATAAGTAATAGAGATATCTTTTAATTCATGAGAATAGGGCTTGAGGAATCAAAGAATTGCAATGATATAGACGGCATTTTGTTCTGATTCTGAGTAATTACTAAAGTCAACGAGAATGAAGTGATGCGGGGCCTTAAACAATTTTTTTTACAGATGAATGTATGTCACTCCACATGGTGCAGTAACATAGTTCTCATAAGTATATGTTGCCTTAATACCATACTATCAAACTATAGCTTTCAAGAAAGACCACAACATGAAAATGTGATAAATAATAACATATTGCAGATTGTGTCATTATTAATTCCACTGAAGAACTCCGTGCTAAATTAGTTGAACTATCAATCAGTATCTTCCAGTTTCGCAGTGAACTCAAGTGGCTAACCTACAAGGAATCCCGAGATCTTCATATCTTGAACTTACTTTTTAAGAGCGCTCTCTAGCATTTTCACCCTCAAAAGTTAATACTACATTATCATAACTATAGCTCACAGGGTGAAAATGTGATAAGTAATAATATTTATTGATGATTACAAACTTACCATTTTGTGAATTTCTATCTGGGCTGGCAGTCATCTGGGCCTCATCTGAAATAAACATTTATCATTGATATACTGGATATTATGGTAGACATATGCATTTAAGAATTCCACTTTCATCCTTCTTCAAGCAGACCCATGTGTTGCTTGCATACATAAGTGCAAAAGCATTTTTGCCGTGTTCGATAAATTGTCATTGCTGACAATGGGTCAACATGCATCGTTTCCTCTAATATCGGCCACTTTTCAAACTGAAACTATCATAAACACACAAATCAATCAATTGTTAATCACTTTCACCCCCGTGTGTTAATACTACATTATCAGAACTATAGCTCACAAGGTGAAAATGTGATTAATAATAATATTTATTGATGAATATAAACTTACCATTTTGTGAATTTCTATCTGGATTGGCAGTCATCATCTGCCCCCCATCTGAAATAAACAACAATAGTTGATAAATTGAATAGCATGGCACTTAGTTACTTGCATTCATAATTCAGTTGGATACCTCGCACTTAAATGAATAAAAGTATCATAGACTCCATTTTTTAAACTCCTGCAATATGAAAATGACAAACACAGGATTGATGTTTAAAACTAACTAACCTCTCGAATGAACTTCGTTTCGTACTTCTCATAAATTTGCTATCATTTCAGAAGTAACCAGCATCTGTCGTCCATCTAAAATAAATAAAAAGTGGTTTTTTTATTAAAGTTAATATTGAAATCCCCACATACAATAATATATTTATTGTTCTTGTAACTTATCTTTGTCAGGACTTTTTCAATTGTGTCACTGAATAAATTATAATTACCAGATGGTGGTCTATATACCTATACATAATATTATAATATTTTTTATCTCTATGCAACTCAATTAACAGTGGTTTTCGATTGAGCAGTCTACTATATCCTGTCTATTTTTTTATTGTAATTTAACGTTACTCATGATCAAAGAACAACATCTGTTTGTCTTTTCCCTACAATATTTGCTATTTATTTCAAAATTTGGTGTATCATAAATTTTTACTTCATCTTCTTCCAGCCATGATTCGGTGAAGCATACTACGTCTACGGCCGAGAGGTCATATGTTTGCACTTTGTGTAGCTTCCCTCTCAGTCCTTGTACATTTTGATGAATAATTGTTATTTTGTTGTTATTTTCAATATTGCTTCTCCCTTCCATCCGTCTAAAAAAGTCTGACTATTGTTGAGTTCCCCCCCCCCTCTCCAGCTGTGCTCTGTTCTTTCGGTTGTACATTAATGTTTATCAGGCTCTTCATGACATGTGTGAAATACTTTAAACTAAACAGAATCTTGTCGATCAATGAAGCGGTTTTTTCATTTATCTCGATTATTTTTCCATTATTATAGTTTTTAATAATATTATATAGTCTACAATTTGCACTGCATATTCCTTGTGGTGAATTTACATTAGTCAAGGGGCTTTGAGTTGTTGTTGAGCTTGCTAGGTCAGTGTTGGATTGAGATGGACAAATATATGGATTGAAAGTAGTAAAAAAGCTTTGTGCGGAGTGTGGCCTGGAACTTTGTGGAGTTGAATTAGCGGGTGGTATTGTATATTTTCTAAAATTTTAATTACTTTCGATGGATGTACAGGATTAGCGGATGATGATTGATGCAAGGGCGGTGTTGGGTGTGACATTGAGAGCTGCTGATACATATAACGGGCTTGAGTGAATGTTGGTTGTAAGTGTTGCTGTTGTGTGGTCTGAGTATAGAGAGGTGTTGGTTGAATCGAAAGGTCATAATTTGGGTGGCTGAAATATGGTTCAACGTTTGGCATTATAGACGATGATTGTTTAAACTGGCTCACATCAATGTATACAATTGAAGATGGCAGGCATCGCTGGTTGCCACAGTGTCTGTCTGTCCCATAAAAGAGAAAAGACACCAATTTTCGGAATTCCTCTATCCTCATTCTAGATGAAGGAACAAATGTTATTTTATCTGACCCCTTCTTCGAAGCTTCTTTAATTTCTTTTCTCGTGTGAGAACTGCTCTTGCAGTTCTGGCTTTAGTTGTGCAGCATAGGACTCGTTCTATGATGGCAAAGTCCTGTGTCAACACCATGACAGAACTGCATTCGTAAAATGAGTCTGAAAGTTCATCAGTCCTTGAATTTTTGATATTCCACCTGATTTCAAATATACTTCCTGCCGGGTCATTATTAAGGGCAAGGCAAATTGCAGCAATTGATGGTGATATATCATGTTTCATTAAAAAAAAATTTAATGCTGATTACAGCTATAACACATTTGGGTTAATGTTTGAGTCATATCTTTTTCTAATCTTGCTTAACAACAACTCCAAATGGTCTTGAGAAAATTTGTATGTCAATAAATATTTGTTTTTGTCACTCATTGACAATTCTTTCGCAATGGAAAGAACTGATTGGACTGTCAATCCAAATCCAATAATAAAGGTCTTTTTCGCACAGAAAATGCTGGAGTCCCTTTGGTATCTTTTAAAGGGAAAAGAAAATTTAAATGTTCTACCATTTGTGCTTCTAAAAAATTAATGTTACTTTTGTATATTGGCTTTTTATAGCCAAATTTCTTTAAAATTTGTTTCGTCGTAAGAATTTTTGTAAAAAATAACATTGGGTGAACTTTTTACAAACTTAATAATTTGTACATTTTTCCATAATACTTTTCCACCTTCTGTATCAACACTCAAATTTTTGCCTATTGATGTACTCAACAAAAATAAATATAATCACAAATAATTATGATTACGTATCGATACTGAAGGACGAGGAATGGCTGAAGGTGGAGGACCAAGTAAACTGTCAATTACTTCCAGTCTAAAATCATAGAGGTCTTTTTTATGTTCTTTGTTAGCGTTGTACAAATTGTGTGCATTTATGAGCTTTAGGAGAGTGATAATGTAAAGTTATCGCAATTTTTTTACTTCTTCGCTGAACCTTACGCAATTAGGCACTCTAGTGCCATTAATGCATTGATTTTTAAATAATTCCAACGAAAATTCATCAGAATGTTGAACAAGATAATTAACTGCATTGGACTTTAATAAGCCCTTGCTTTTACATTTTTTTTAATAATTCAGACAGCGTCGCACTATTTGACGTAAAGTTTTTATTCGGCGCTTCATTCTTAACAATAAACTTGATACAAAATTTGTTTTTTTTTTTCAGTACTGGTAGGATGTATAGGGTCACTCAAGTACCGTGTCAATGAATAGATATTGTATCTTTCTGCCTTTCAGCCTCAACTCTCTCTTACACTCCTGAAGTTCTTTAGTTGTATCAGCCCTTTCTTCTTTGATCTTGTTAGATCTTTGTTTTGAATTGCCTATAGCCTTTTTTGTGTTTGTGCCTTTTATCGGAATATCTGTGCTTTTTTTGGCATTTCATTTGTGATTTCAAAATTATTCTTTAGATTTTGGAGTCATCAAAGGTATTTATCAAAGGGTTTTTATTAGAAAGGATTGAAGGGTAGAGATAAGTGATTCAGAATTAACAGAATTATGTGAAGAGAGTGCGTCAATAAGGATGATTATCAGTGATTTCAAATAAAACTGGTTGTCTTTGTTAAGATCTTCCCTTAGGTATTCGATAGGGTTCATTGCATACAAATGTTCTTTGTCAGAGGGTGCTGTGGGAATAACGCACCCATCAGGGGCAGTGTAAATAGAGTTACCGTTTGGGAACATAAGCAGAGAGTTGTATTCTTTTTTATTAAATGGGTTTGTGGAGATTAGGGATGGATTTATTCTTTCGGGCTTTATTTTTAGTGTCAGTATTCCCTGTGACTTCCGAGAAAAGGTTTTTTTTTCTGTGGATGCATTTTTGAAGCTTGGATATACAAACACATTCTCCCCACTACAATTGTTAACTAACAAGATTTTAGTAAAACAACAAGGACTAAGTCTGACAGCTTTTGATTTCGATATTTTTGGAGTCATCAAAGGTATTTATTAAAGGGTTATCTCCATCCTTTATTGAATCAATTGTTTTTTTTTCAGTACTAGTAGGTTTTCTTGATCATCTAAAGGTTCTCCTCCATCACATTTCAAATGTTCGTAGAAATCCCAATGGACTCTTGGGATGATTAATGATCTGCATAAAGCCAATAGATCTTTTTTTTTGCTCTGGGATATATTTGGGCTCGACTCAATTTTGGAAAGCAGTAGAGGAACCACAATCCTACTTCCCATTTTATGACAAATGTCGATTTCTTTAAAATATGTTTCGTCGTAAGAATTTTTGTAAAAAATAACATTAGGTCAACTTATTTACAAACTTAATAATTTGTACGTTTTTCCATAATACTTTTCCACCTTCTGTATCAACACTCAAATTTTTGCCTTTTGATGTAGGTACTTAAAAAAATGAATAAAATCACGAATAATTGTGATCACATAGTGGGATGATTCCGGACATAGTCTGAAATGTAGTCATTATCATTGCTACTTTCTGAATTTGTATCGGACTCTGTATCACTATCACTCGCCGCCGATATAAGTAAATTGTCCAGTTCTATGTCTAGCAATCAATCATTTTTGAAATATTGTTCTTCTACATTTTCTACATGTTCGTACTGAATATTCCAATCTTCTGGCGTAATACTTGCAAAAGCAGCTTCTTTCAAATGCATGATTTCTTTCGGATCCTGTGATACGTTTTTTCCGCAATGCACCTTTTTACCAAGCTCCAAATTTTTTCAATCGGGTTTAGCTCGCAGTGATACGGCGGCAGATTAACAACATTATGGACATGTTGCTCTAAAAGTTGAGTCACGACAATAAGTGATGGCTCCTTGTTATTTTTTATGATGTCATATAGACAAGGTTTAGTCCATTGCTCCAAAAATGCCACCCCCATATTATTGAGGCATTCCTGCATTTCTACTTTGCTAGTAGCCATTGTTGGGGCTTTGTTTAATTGAGTATAATGGTACGGAGCATTGTCCATCACTACTATAGACCTAGGAGGTAAATTCGGTACTGTAGTGGGGGTAGTTATAATACCAAACGCAGGTTCAATTAATCACAATATATTTATATAGTCTTATTTTAGTTTGTTAAACTAATAAGAGAATCTACTGAATCTACCTCCATTTGCGTGTGCCCTTTTTTGAGGTATTTTTGTGTAGTTGTAACATTTTTGTCCATTGCTAGTCTGAGAAGAGCATTAGAAACAACGGCGTTTCTTTTTTGAGCAGTTCATCCGTCTGTCCATATAATTACATCTTTAGGATTTTCACTTAGCAAGTTTGTCAGATAATCTACGAAGAACGAGACATATTATTTTTTTTTTATTATTTTATTATTTATATACAAATATAAACACAATATAAAAGAAATAAATCACTCACAATAACTTATAACTATTGGTGTTAATATAATGACCCCAGGCAGCACCAGGTGCTGGTATTAGAGGTCAGTTGTACTGTATCCTGCATCAATCCATCTCACATATTATTATATTACATCTAATTAACATTGTATATTTCACACATTCGTTCGGGATTCTGCTACTCTCTTCCTTCCAGTATATGTTTCTTCATCTGTTTTGTAAATAATTCATTACTTCCGCATTCCCGCAATTGATCCGGCAGTGCATTGAAGATCAGCACAGCAGAGTGGAGAAAGCCGTGACGGTTCCTGTCGGTTCTTGGAACATGTTCCACTCTGAAATGATCCTGTTGTGTTGTGCTATAACTGTGAATATCACTGTTTAAAATTAGGTTTATGTTGGACTTAATCAATTTGTACATCATTTTAGCTTTTTCCAACCAAATTAATTCATCCAAATTCATTGCCGATGCCAAAGAGTAAACTTCCTTCGTTCTTGTCAGTCTGTTCAAATTAAAGACCACTTTAAGTGCCCGATTCATGATTCGTTTTACATAATCCTTAGCTTGCTGACTACACTATAGCTTTCAGATCACAAACTGTTTCATCAAACCAATAACAAGTAACGCCGTCTGTACCTAAATTATAGACAGTGAAGTTATGTACAGCTAACTTGGTTTTAAAATATAGCGCACTAGCCGACAGGGAAGGACATAGTTTTACAACTTGCAAATCAGCAGTTATGGTATGAACTTACCCATGTTTTGCAACTTCTTTGTCTTTTCAGATCAAGCCAAGTTTTTCAGCTGGACGTGGTGCTGGTAATCTTCCTCTTGAACTTAAAGGTCTTATGATTATCTGTTCTGGAAACTTGAGATTACATTTTTGGCAGTGTATTGGCATAGGACAGAACTGTATTCGTAGAATGAGTCTGAAAGTTCGTCAGTTCTTGAATTTTTATACTCCACCTGATTTCAAATATCCTGCCGGGTCATTATCAAGGGCAAGGCAGTTTGCAGCGATTGATGGTGAATGGTGATATATCATTTTTTATCAAAAAAATTTGAATGCTGATTACAGCTGTAACACATTTGGGTTATTATTTGAGCCATATCTTTTTCTAATCCTGCTAAACGACAACTCCAAATGGTCTTTATGGTATACTGTGCAAGTTTACAATATTGTAGGTTCTTTTTAAATTATGGACACTGATATTATAATTAACACAAATATATTCAATAATAATCCTATTTACAAATTGTCGAACACAACAGTCAAAACTCGCAGCGTAGCTATGCAAATCAAGGTCGTGTCTATAATGAGGCCCGTTCTACATAGGAAGCTAACCTATATAGCAAAATAAAGTATTAATACTTGAATAATATAAATAGAATAATACTTGCTTGTAAACAAGTACAAGGTTCAACTCACATGTGCAGTGTACAAAGGCCTTACACTACACTCTTGAGAAAATTTGTATGTCAATAAATATTTGTTTTTGCCACTCATTGACAATTCTTTCGCAATGGAAAGTACTGATTGGACTGTCAGTCTAAATCCAATAATGAAGGTCTTTTTCGCATCAGAAAATGCTGGAGTCCCTCTAGTATGTTTTAAAGCGAAAAGAAAATTTAAATGTTCTATCATTTGCGCTTCTAAAAAATTAATGTTATTTTCGTATATTGGCTTTTTATAGCCTTTACCAAGAGGACTCCTAGAGTTTAAAAGATCGAATAATCAATCAATGACTCTTATGAATTTAATTGTTTCATTGGAGCCCTAAAATTTTTGCACACTTTGGTCTTTTAAAAATTCCAAAGGATCCGCTTCAGAGGAACTCGTCTGGACAGCCAGTTTTACCTTCATTTTATTTTTTTCCCACTCTACATGTGTTTTGCTCAATTTGTTGGCTAATTTAAAAGTCAACTCGGCTTGCATTGCGTGCAATCGTTCAATATATCTCCAGTCAATCATTTCATTTTCGCTTACAAATATCCTTGTCGATGCTAAAGCATTGCTAGCTAATTTCCGCATGTGTCTGGTAGAAAATTCACAATTTTAACATTACAATCAAAATATGACTTCAACGAGTTCATACCATCATATGTTATGCATCACAAATTAAGCATTGAGCTAAAACTTGTGGCTGTGCCATCACATGTGACAGCCCTCACTCTTAACCCAGCTTCAGTGGCAAGGAAAATGGCTGTCTTTATTAATTCTGCCTGGATTTCGACACTGCATTTTTGACACAGAAAATACCCTCTTGGCCATTTCTTTGCACCGGTCAAACCCACCAACCTAAAAGATAGGACTTCAGTTGCAAGAGTTTCTAGGTACTCAACTTGCAAATATTGTCCATAATTAGAATATCTAATAAAACAATCGTTTTGGGAATCCCAAATGATCTACTTCTTAATGGTCATACCATCTAATATTAGATTGCAGTCTTATTCACTTCCTTTTAATCTACTCAGTGCATCGAAAACTTGCTTGAAGAAACCAGGATCTGCATCAATCCCCGAAACCCAATTCGCAATAACTCTTTCATGAGGAAACTTGAGAATTTTTCTGAATAGAGAAAACATTTAAATAAGATGCACGATATGGCATTACTTAATGATCTTTTATGATGTAGAGTACGATTAATCAATTTCCAAATATTATTTACACTTACCTACAAAACCGTGATAATGAAAGGACAGTGATAATGTAAAGTTATCGCAATTTTTTTACTTCTTCGCTGAACCTTACACAATTAGAGCGCTTGTAGACGTCCGTTTTTTTCACCGGACGACGGACCGTCAATAAACGGCTATCCTTGTATACATATATTTTTTTTACCGGATGAATGTTACCTTGGACTGCCGTCTATATGCGTTAGTTTTGAACTGGTAGTCAGAGATTACACACGTGTGAAATGTCGAATAAGAAAAAAAAACTCGTATTGGCCTACTATTTGTACAAGAAGAAACAAAAAGAAATAGAAAAACGTAAAAGGTCATCGTGGGTGCATCCTATATTATTGGAAAGGGAAGAATATGGTGCATTTCATACTCTTTTTACGCAGTTGGAAGAAGATGAAACTAAATTTTACAATTATTTTCGGATGAAGAAAGAAACCTTTCAGCTATTATTAACAGCCATATTTGATAAAATAAGACACGAGGATACTGACATGCGTAAATCTATTACCCCGGCAGAGAGATTAGCCGTTACGCTAAGGTATGTTAAAGACATTTTTCTATCCATCTATCTATCTATACCATCACGCCGCATCCCAAGTGGGGTAGGCAGAAAGTACGGAACGCCAAGTAGGTCTATCCTTACATACTTCTTTCGCTTCCTCCACATTCATGCAGTTCGTCATACATGCACGTAAAGACATTTTCAATTTCAAATTATAGAAAAGGGGAATATTATTGTAATACGATTAGTATTTAAGAAGCTAAAAGGCAAAACTAACAATTACCTGTATTAATTAAAACAAAATTTACTAGGTAGTATTTGTTTTATTATACTCAGAAAAGAAATTAAGGAGTTTTAGAAAAATCGAAATCGTAATCAGGCGATGTGATTGAACTTAATTCAGTAACAATTGAAGATTGGGAATCATCTTGCTGCATCAGTTCTTGAGGTTTAAGTTGATATTCATAGGGCATCCTGGATGTCGATGGAATGGGTTGTGTTGGTTGATATTCATGTATCCTGTAGTCGGGTGTAGCCGTAGTGTAGCCTCGATTAATATTGTAATTGTAAGTTTGCTGCTGCATGGACGCTTCATTTCTCCGAGTTAAATTTCTCATAACTTTAATGACTTCATATTGAAATTCTACATAATCGTCGTCACTATACTTGTCTACAATCGGAGCAATACCTTTGAAAAAACACATACTCTTACTCTTGTCTTCATCTTCAACAGATTTAATTAAAGTAAGCATTTGTCGATCAACTTCGCTACAATCTGTCTTTCTCTTCTTGCTTGTTTTTGTTCTATCGGTAGTATTGGCTGGTGCGCTAGGTTCATTATTGGTTTGTGAGTCAATCTCTTTGTTGTGAGATTGTGTGATGTTTTTTTCTGATGTAATACTTGCTTCCGTTGTTCGGCGAGTCACAATTTTACACAAAAAGAGCATTTGATCATAGAATTTATATTTTCGTAGACTTTTTGCACCAGAGCCGGATTTACATTCCTTAACTTTTTTGTGATATTTCATCCAATTATCTCTTGCATTGCTCCATTTCTTTATGATATCTTTGCCTAAAAAAGAAAAATTTGTTACAGATATTTAGCTGCAGGGAACACATTTAGTGATCTACATTACAGTTTCAGAATGGGTATAAAAACTATCAGCTGTATTGTACAAGAAGTATGTGAAGCATTGTGGGAAACCCTTTCTCCAATTTATATGAAACTACCATCGGAAGACGAATGGTTAACAATAGCAAAAAATTTCGAGACGAATGCAAATTTTCCTCATTGCTTGGGAGCCATTGACGGCAAACATATTCGAATCATCAAGCCAGAAGAAAGTGGATCAATGTTTTTCAACTACAAGCACTATTTCTCAATAGTATTAATGGCTGTGGTAGACACAAATTATAATTTTGTTTTTATTGATGTTGGAGCCTACGGCAAAGAATGCGATTCAGCAGTATTTAAAGAAACAGAATTTTGGAAAAGAATAGTAGACGATAAATTAAATATTCCTCGACCTAAGCAGTTGCCAGGTGCAGAAAGTGAGTTACCTTATGTATTTGTTGCTGATGAAGCTTTCGCTTTACATCAACACGTACTTCGTCCTTATGGTGGGCATCAACTTGACTCAATAAAAAAAATTTTCAATTATCGTCTCACGAGAGCGCGACGCTACGTCGAATGCGCATTTGGTATTTTATCCAATAAATGGAGGATTTTGCATAGACCATTGAATGTTTCAACAGATACTGCTGTTAAGATTGTAAAAACATGTTGCTTACTACAAAACATAATTCATAAAGTAGAGGGTATTGCTAATAATGCTACTGACAATGCTAGTTCACACATGATGTCTACTCTATGCCATTTGCCTCGTTCCCATTCAACACGAGGTAATGTAACAGCAAATATGATTCGTAACAAATATGGAGACTATTTCATGTCACCAGTAGGGCGTGTACCCTGGCAAAATCAATATGCATAAAAATAATGAAAATAAAATGTTACTTACCAAAATCATTTTTTTCTTTCTCGGACAACGTTTCAAAACCTTCATTTAACGCAAGACAAATTTCCCTCCAAGCGGCAAAACTCGACTGTCTATTTTTATAGCACTCTTGGGTTTTGTCCCACAGTACAGGCCTATTTTCAACCACACTTATTAACAATTCCATGTCAATATCACCCATTTTTAAAAGAACGCAGGTAGACGGCACACAATTTACAGAAAACCGGCAATACGTCCGGCAACGTCAACACGCACCAATACACTGGCGTGGATGACCGGTCTTTCTTACACCGGACCGGTGTCCGTCGTGCCGAGGGGAACCGGTGGTGCATCCGGCGTAAATTGTTCGCCGGACTAATGTCCGGTGCATGTACACATACTCATTATAAATCATACACCACCGCGAATCCGGCAAAAAACACGGTCCGTCGTCCGGTGAAAAAAACGGACGTCTACAAGCGCTCTTAGGCATTCTAGTGCCATTAATGCATTGATTTTTAAATAATTCCAACGAAAATCCATCAGAATGTTGAACAAGATAATTAACTGCATTGGACTTTAATAAGCCCTTGCTTTTAAATTTTTTTAATTATTCAGACAGCGTCTTTATTTTACTCTCACATCTACGCACTATTTGACGTAAAGTTTTTAAAATTAATTTATTTTGGTAAAATACGCTGGGCTGCTCTCTATGTATCCACGGAATTTTCTCAGGGCCCAAATCACAGCCAGGGCTTCTCGCTCCGTGGTCGAATAGTTCTGCTCAGCGGAAGTCAATAGTCTGCTAGCGTATTCCACAGGGTGCTCTTCTTCCGCCTCCCCCTGGACCAAAACTGCTTCAATAGCGTAAGAGCTCACATCCGTCTTTACGATGAATGGGAAACGCTAATCTGCCTGCTTCAGAATCGGGGCTTTGGTAAGTAATTATTATTATTATTTTGGACAATATTAAAGTGTCGTTTACGTGCCGATGACTTCAATAATGACTTCAAGCGTTCAAAGGCGTCTTGCTGCGCTGACGTCCAATCCCAGGGAGCTTTCTTTTTGGTGAGTTCGCTTAGGGGCTTAGCTACTTGTGCGAACTGTGGTACAAAGCGCCTATACCACGAGCAGGTCTGTAGGAAGTTTTGCACTTGTTTCACATTTGTTGGACTCGGCATCTGCTTGATGGCTAATACTTTATCAGGGCAGGTGCTCAGACCTCCTGGAGTAATAATGTGACCCAGGTACGGGATTCGTTGACCCAAAAATTTACATTTTTCCCGGTTGACACACAACCTGGCATCACTTAACGCTTTCAACACCGTGTTCAGATCTTCACAATGTTCTTCGAATGTTTTGGACAGGAGGATGATGTCATACAGATAGGCGAGTACATTAATTCCGCCTAGTTTGACCTTGAAATGGTCAATCATGCGCTGAAATGTGGCTAGGGCATTTCTGAGCCCAAATCCCATACGGTTGAAATGATACAGGCCGAAAGGAGTAATGAACACTGTTTTCTCTTCGTCAGCAGAGTGCATTGCAATCTGCCAATAGCCAGCTTGTAAGTCCAGGGTGGACATGTACGTGGTTGACTTTGCCTCATGCAGCAGGTCATCTATCCGTGGCAATGGGAAAACGTCTGGTTTGGTGACGGCGTTTAGCTTCCGATAGTCAACACATAGACGAATACCGCCTCCTTTCTTAGGCACCATGACAACAGGGGCTGCCCAGGGGGAATCGCTTGGTACGATTATACCGTCTCTAATCATTGCTTCTAATTCTATTTTAAGTTCCTCCTGGCGGCTTGTCGAGAGGCGATAAGGAGGTCAGGATATTGGGGGGTGATATCCAGTAGTGATTCGATGCTCTACTCCAATGGCGGGCTCCCGGTTCTTCATAAATACGTCCTGATTCTGCCCCAGTATTTTTTTTTTCGCTGTTCTGGGGTGACGTGTTCGCCCTCATCATCGCGCAGGATGAACTTGGCGCCGAAACATCCAAACTCTGCCTTTACTGGAGACGTGAAGATTTTAAGCGACTTCTTGTGAGTCTCAGTCAGTTCTTCCTCACTTAAGCCTTCTTCTGCAAACAATGCGTTGAGGTCGACGGCTGCCTTCCACCTCTTAGTCGTAGGAGTTACTCCCATGGGGCTCAGCGGCGGAGGTGGACCATAGTACTCATATTCGAATAACTGTTGCTGGTTCAGTGGGGGGGGTTTCCTTGGTGTGCGTTCTGGAGTTAATGGTAATGAACTAATCAGCCCCATATCCATGATTATTTCACCCATACATTTACGCAGGTCTAAGGGGTCAGCGACCGTTTCCAATAAATTTATACGATCATCCTCTGTCCTTAAAGGATACGTCCTTCGGCTGTCGGCAAAAGACCAGGTCCGTTGTGGTATGGACGTTGGATTCCCGCATCTTCGATAAAATCTACACCAAATAGGGTTCGATTGTTCTCGCTCTCCGGTAGGATAACGAACGTAGTGGGGATAGTCCGGTCTTCCAGCTGCACATCCACTGTTGTAGTTAACAGCTTTCGTATTTTCGGCTCGCCATCAGCCATCGAATTTCCATTACCCTCTCAGTGAAATGTTGGTTATTTGCCCTCAGGTGGGTATAAAATCTTGCTGATGCTAGGCTCATCCGGGCGCCTGTGTCCACATACGCTAATCCCTGATGTCCTGCTGCAAGGATTTTCAGTACTGGACGGGCCCGTGGTCCCGCTAGGAACCTTCCTTCTATTGCGAAGATGTCGCTTCCATCTATAGCCGCTAGGGTCGTCGCTGGCTTAGGGCGACACTTTGGGCACTGGCTTCTTATTACTCCAGGGTGGCCACATCCATAACAAGCTAACTTGGGCCTTCCCGGGGTCTCAGCGGCGGTTACCTTCGCAGCTGGTTGGCTGGTCTTCTGGAGCTTCCTACACTGTTCCAGGATATGGCCTCTCTTACCACAATGCTGACACCTTGGTCGATTGGTTGTTGAGGCTTTAAACCGCAGTGAGTTCCCCTCCACCTGCCTTCCCTTCTCTAAGAGGTCTGAGAATGTCTTCACCGATTCCCTAGGTATTTTTCTATAATTCTCGGGTTGAGCTGAGCGTAGATTAGGTCAAGCTCGGTGGCTTCATCATGTCTCCCGGCTGGCAACTCGGCCAATAGGAGTCGCTTCTTACTAATAAACACGTCCAGTGAAGTTCCTTCTTCCTGTTTTTGGTTTATTAGCTCTTCGTAAACTAGATAGGCAGGTTTCTTGGGGGCAAATGTATGATGGAGTTGGGCAATGGCCTCGTCCCAACTTGTGATGCTCGCTCGTACTCCCATCCACCAATCTCGTTCTCCTTCTAGTAGCAAGGGCAAACTAGAGAGGGCTTCAGAATCTTCACTGGCCTGTGAGGTTTTGAATACCTGCACTGCCGCCATAAAACCCTCCAGTTTTGTCTTGTCTCTCTTCCCGTCGTATCTTGCGGTGCAATGTATGAAGCTCTCCCTTTTCGTTGATTGCAGCGCCTTGATGAACTCGGTCCACTGGTCTGGTGATAAAGACACATTTTTCGCCATTTTTATAATTTAACATAAACACTTGCACTGCTTGTTTATTTTTATCTATTTATTTATTTTTATAAGCACTATAATTTTAATCCCAACACTCGCGATAGTTAACTCAGGTTCCACATTGCGGCGTCACTTATAACCATATACCTACTAGTAGATAAAGTCAAGAAAAACACACGTCAAAGTTTTAATTGTCAAATTAATTTATTTTGGTAAAGTA
Organism: Athripsodes cinereus; assembly: GCA_947579605.1. Classification (NCBI taxonomy): domain Eukaryota; kingdom Metazoa; phylum Arthropoda; class Insecta; order Trichoptera; family Leptoceridae; genus Athripsodes; species Athripsodes cinereus. Next base: position 4,390,629 of record OX388321.1, read on the forward strand.
CACAACAAACATACACATAAAATAAACTAAATATATGGTTATTACACAAAACAAATATTGAATCTAATGTAAATAAAGAGTTCAACCCGAGTGCTATCACTTAGTGTTCGTAGTCGGCGCTGTATTAGGCCGGTGTCAATAACCCACCACTGTGAGTGTATCGCCGTTCCACTATGTACTTAATATTCCACCACTGTGAAATTATTAAGGCTTGCACAATTAGGTATCAGAGCTCGTAGTCCAACCATTGAACTTACTAGGCCGATAGTCAACTCGAAGTGAAGTGTCTCGGGACGTGCGAGCGCTTAAATATCCCTTTTTTAGTTCCTCAGGAGGCCACGGCGCTAGTAGTAGAGGTGGTGGTAACTATGGGTGGAGTTAAATGTGTGACACGTACATCGCGGTGAACTGTGCGAAGAGAGAAGCATTAGGACTGTATCTCCGCGCGTCACAGTGCTTCATTTTAGGTCCTTTACTGGATGCTTGGGTTCATCATTCCAAAAAACATGTAACAATAAACTTGATACAGAATTTGTTTTTTTTTTCAGTACTAGTGGGATGTATAGGGTCACTCAAGTACCGTGTCAATGAATAGATATTGTATCTTTCTGCCTTTCAGCCTCAACTCTCTCTTACACTCCTGAAGTTCTTTAGCTGTATCAGCCCTTTCTTCTTCAATCTTGTTAGATCTTTGTTTTGAATTGCCTATAGCCTTTTTTGTATTTGTTTCTTTTATTGGAATATCTGTGCGTTATTTTGGCATTTCATTTGTGATTTCAAAATTATTCTTTTGATTTTTGGAGTCATCAAAGATATTTATTAAAGGGTTATCTCCATCCTTTATCAAATCAATTGTTTTTTTTTCAGTACTAGTAGGTTTTCTTGATCATCTAAAGGTTCTCCTCCATCACATTTCAAATGTTCGTAGAAATCCCAATGGACTCTTGGGATGATTAATGATCTGCATAAATCCAATAGATCTTTTTTTTGCTCTGGGATGTATTTGGGCTCGACTCAATTCTGGCAAGCTGTAGAGAAACCACAATCCTACTTCCCATTTTATGACAAACGTCGATTTCTTTAAAATTTGTTTCGTCGTAAGAATTTTTGTAAAAAATAACATTAGGTCAACTTATTTACAAACTTAATAATTTGTACATTTTTCCATAATACTTTTCCACCTTCTGTATCAAAACTCAATTTTTTTCCTTTTGATGTAGGACTTAAAAAAATTAATAAAATCATGAATAATTGTGATCACATAGTGGGATGATTCCGGACATAGTCTGAAATGTAGTCATGTAGCTACTTTCTGAATTTGTATCGGACTCTGTATCACTATCACTCGCCGCCGATATAAGTAAATTGTCCAGTTCTATGTCTAGCAATCAATCATTTTTGAAATATTGTTCTTCTACATTTTCTACATGTTTGCACTGAATATTCCAATCTTCTGGCGTAATACTTGCAAAAGCAGCTTTTTTCAAATGCATGATTTCTTTCGGATCCTGTGATACGTTTTTTCTGCAATGCACCTTTTTACCAAGCTCCAAATTTATTCAATCGGGTTTAGCTCGCAGTGATACGGCGGCAGTTTAACAACATTATGGACATGTTGCTCTAAAAGTTGAGTCACGACAATAACTGATGGCTCCTTGTTATTTTTTATGATGTCATATTGACAAGGTTTAGTCCATTGCTCCAAAAATGCCACCCCCATATTATTGAGGCATTCCTGCATTTCTACTTTGCTAGTAGCCATTGTTGGGGCTTTGTTTAATTGAGTATAATGGTACGGAGCATTGTCCATCACTACTATAGACCTAGGAGGTAAATTCGGTACTGTAGTGGGGGTAGTTATAATACCAAACGCAGGTTCAATTAATCACAATATATTTATATAGTCTTATTTTAGTTTGTTAAACTAATAAGAGAATCTACTGAATCTACCTCCATTTGCGTGTGCCCTTTTTTGAGGTATTTTTGTGTAGTTGTAACATTTTTGTCCATTGCTAGTCTGAGAAGAGCATTAGAAACAACGGCGTTTCTTTTTTGAGCAGTTCATCCGTCTGTCCATATAATTACATCTTTAGGATTTTCACTTAGCAAGTTTGTCAGATAATCTACGAAGAACGAGGCATAGGTTGTTGCTTTCAGATTGCAAACTGTTTCATCAAACCAATAACAAGTAACGTCGTCTGTACCTAAATTATAGACAGTGAAGTTATGTACAGCTAACTTGGTCTTAAAATATAGTGCACTAGCCGACAGGGAAGGACATAGTTTTACAACTTGCAAATCAGCAGTTACGGTATGAACTTACCCATGTTTTGCAACTTCTTTGTTTTTTCAGATCGAGCCAAGTTTTTCAACCGGACGTGGTGCTTACAATCTTCCTCTTGAACTTAAGGGTCTTATGATTATCTGTTCTGGAAACTTGAGATTACATTTTCGGCAGTGTATCGGCATAGGACTGCATTTGTAAAATGACTCTGAAAGTTCGTCAGTTCTTGAATTTTTAATTTTCCACCTGATTTCAAATATCCTGCTGGGTCATTATCAAGGACAAGGCAATTTGCAGCGATTGATGGTGATATATCATTTTTTATCAAAAAATTTGAATGCTGATTTCAGCTTTAACACATTTGGGTTATTGTTTGAGTCATATCTTTTTCTAATCCTGCTAAACGACAACTCCAAATGGTCTTGAGAAAATTTGTATGTCAATAAATATTTGTTTTTGCCACTCATTGACAATTCTTTCGCAATGGAAAGCACTGATTGGACTGTCAATCCAAATCCAATAATAAAGGTCTTTTTCGCACAGAAAATGCTGGAGTCCCTTTGGTATCTTTTAAAGGGAGAAGAAAATTTAAATGTTCTACCATTTGTGCTTCTAAAAAATTAATATTATTTTCGTATATTGGCTTTTTATAGCCTTTACCAGAAAAACTCGTATAATCGGTCAATGACTCTTATAAATCTGATTGTTTCATTGGAGCTCTGAAATTCTTGTACACCTTGGTCTTTTAAAATTCCAAAGGAACTCGTCTGGGCGACTATTTTTACCTTCATTTTATTTTTTCCCACTCTACATGCGTCTTACTCAATTTATTGGCTAATTTAAAAGTCAACTCGGCTTGCATTGCGTGTAATCGTTCAATATATCTCCAGTCAATCCTTCCATTTTCGCTAACGAATTTCCTTGTCGATGCTAAAGCATTTCTAGCTAATTTCAGCATGTGACATGCGTCTTGGAGAAAATACACAATCTTACCATTAAAATCAAAATATGACTTCAACGAGTTCATACCATCATATATGTTATGCATCACATATTAAGCATAGAGCTAAAATTTGTGGCTGTGCCATCATATGTGACAGCCCACACTCTTAACCCAGCTTCAGTGGCGAGGAAAATGGCTGTCTTTATTATTTCTGCCTGGATGTCGGCGCTGTATTTTTGGTGCAGAAAATACCCTACTGGCCATTTCCATGCACCGGTCAAACTCGCTAACATAAAAGTTAGGACTTCAGTTGTAAGAGTTTCTGGGCACTCGACTTGCAAATATTGTCCATAATTAGAATATCCAACCATCCATCCATCAAGTATTAGATTGCAGTCTTGTTCACTTTCTTTTAATCTACTCAATGCATCGAAAACTTGCTTGAAGAAACCAGGTTCTGCATCAATCCCCGAAACCCAACTCACAATAACTCTTTCATGAGGAAACTTGAGATTTTTCTGAAAAGAGAATACATTTAAATAAGATGCACGATATACATTACTTAATGATCTTTTATGATGTAGAGTATGATTACTCAATTATCTTTCTGTCTTTCAGCCTCAATTCTCTCTTACACTCCTGAAGTTCTTTAGTTGTATCAGCTCTTTCTTCTTTGATCTTGTTAGATCTTTGTTTTGAATTGCCTATAGCCTTTTTTGTGTTCTTTAGATTTTTGGAGTCACCAAAGGTATTTATTAAAGGGTTATCTCCATCCTTTATTGAATCAATTGTTTTTTGTTTTCAGTACTACTGTAGTAGGTTTTCTTGATCATCTAAAGGTTCTCCTCCATCACATTTCAAATGTTCGTAGAAATCCCAATGGACTTTTGGGATGATTAATGACCTGCATAAAGCCAATAGATCTTTTTTTTGCTCTGGGATGTATTTGGGCTCGACTCAATTTTGGCAAGCTGTAGAGGAACCACAATCCTACTTTGTATTTTACGACAAACGTCGATTTCTTGAAAATTTGTTTCGTTGTATTTTTTTTTGTAAAAAAATAACATGGGGTGAACTTTTTACAAACTTAATAATTTGTACATTTTTCCATAATACATTTTTACCTTTTGTATCAACACTAAAATTTTTGCCTATTGATGTACTCAACAAGAATAAATATAATCACAAATAATTGTGATCACGTATCGATACTGATGGACGAGGAATTGCAGAAGGTTTAGGACCAAGTAAACTGTCAATTACTTCCAGTCTAAAATCGTAAAGGTCTTTTTTATGTTCTTTGTTAGCGTTGTACAAATAGTGTGCATTCATGAGCTTTAGGAGAGTGATAATGCAAAGTTATCACAATTTTTTTACTTCTTCGCTAAACCTTACGCCATTTGGCATTCTAGTGCCATTAATGCATTGATTTTCAAATAATTCCAATGAAAATCCCTCAAAATGTTGAACAAGATAATTTGCATTGGGCTCTAATAAGCCTTTTATTATTATTATTTTTATTTTATATTTACTCCAGACTTGAAGGTGGAGTGTGCAAACCTCTCAAGTCCATATCAAAATACATACAATATAATACAAACTAATGATAGAAAAATAATACATATTAGAGTAAAAATAAGTAGAAAAAAGATCATAGATTCAAAGACAACAGCAACAATAGCAGGCAGCTAAACTGGTATCGGTTCAATATACAGACTTTCTTAATTAATTAAATAAGTAATCCACCTTTGAGTCAGTTGTTGTACTTGTCTTTCGGAAGCAGCTCGTAAAAGTTAATAATTCAGACAGCGTCGCACTATTTGACGGATAGTTTTTCTAAATATAGGAACATCTCCCGTAGGTCCTTTACTGGATGCTTGGGTTCATCATTCCAAAAAACATGTAACAATAAACTTGATACAGAATTTGTTTTTTTTTTTTCAGTACTGGTAGGATGTATAGGGTCACTCAAGTACCATGGTAATGAACAAATATTGTATCTTTTTACCTTTCAGCCTCAATTCTCTCTTAAACTCGTGAAGTTCGTTAGTTCTATCAGCCCTTTCTTCTTTGATCTTGTTACATCTTTGTTTTGAATTTGCTGTAGCCTTTTTTATGTTTGTTCCTTTTATCGGAATATCTGTGCGTTTTTGGCATCTCATTTGTGATTTCAAAATTATTCTTTAGATTTTTGGAGTCATCAAAGATATTTATCAAAGGGTTATCTCCGTCTTTTACTGAACCATCCGCATTTATTTCTTTTATGTAGTTTTCGTTGAGGGATTGAAGGGTAAAGATAAGTGATTCAGAGTTATGTGAAGAGAGTTCGTCAATAAGGATGGTTATCAGTGATTTCAAATAAAACTGGTTGTCTTTGTTAAGATCTTCCCTTGAGGATTCGACAGGGTTCATTGCATACAAATTTTCTTTGTCAGAGGGTGCTGTGGGAATAGCACACCCATCAGGGGCAGTGTAAATAGAGTTACCGTTTATGAACATAAACAGAGAGTTGTATTCTTTTTTATTAAATGGGTTTGTGGAGATTAGGGATGGATTTATTCTTTCGGGCTTTATTTTTAGTGCCAGTATTCCCTGTGACTTCCGAAAAAAGGTTTTTTTTTCTGTGGATGCATTTTTGAAGCTTGGATATCACTACAATTGTTAATTAACAAGATTTTAGTAAAACAACAAGGACTAAGTCTGACAGCTTTTGATTTCGACATCGTAAGACCTTCTTACATGTCATGTCTTCGGAAGACATTATTTTTAATCTTTATATTTATATTTGTTTGCATATATGCATGACAAAATTCATTGACTAAAATGTGGATATAAATTACCTGTATCTGATGACGATTTCTCGAGATCCTTGATTTTGATTTCTTTGGCTTAGGTTATTTTATTTTATTTTACAAAAATTCACGGCATAAGCCTATTACATGTCTAAATACATAATTATACATAAAATTTTCAAGTATAACAGTGACAAACTTAAATAAAACAATATTACATTAGATTTAAGAAAACCAAAAATTAAGGTTGATAATATGATGGAAATTAAATCTTTTGGTATAGGTATTTTGATAGATTTATTTAAATGTATTCTATTTCTGAATATTTCGGCAACTTGATTTTGATCTCTTAATATCACCGTAACAGGGCTTGGTTTTGCATGGCATTTCTTTCCCAACCTAAAACATTTCAGGTCTGAACTTGATGTTGCCTGATTTGTCGCCGTTAATAAATTGTTGATCTTGATTTTATCATCCTTAACCTGTCCGTGAGTGAATAAAGAAAAAATAAAAGTGTATGGCAGAGTGAATTAATTCAACTTTCACTTTTTGAATATTTTTTTATCGCATGATACAGAAAATGATCCCTAGAATAAATGTTTATAAGGAACCAACTCTCAAAAATTAATAATAACGGAGTTATATAACAAAAACAATTTTGATACGTCATGTCTGCTCCGGTATTGTCAACAATGGGTTCAACATAGGAATATTTATTATTATTAAAAATATTTATTTTTATTTGTTTTTAACAAAAACTTATGTAGGTACTTAAAACGAATTAAAGTGTCCAGAATTAGCACAAAAAGTAAAAAAAAAAACATAAAACACTACAAAATAACACCCATAGCGCACGAACGCACGCAGCAAAATGGTTTGCAACCGCGAGTGACGGCTAGGTATTTCAAGCGGCGGTCACGTGATATTTTGTATAGGCGATAAAAAAGGTCTAAACACGCCTATTTTTGATTTTTTTCTTGTGATTGGTAAAGTACATCCGACAGATTGGACCAATGATGAAATTGACGAATTTGGCGGGAATACCTAAATATTACTGGATCAAACGCACCGGTGCGTGCGTACTCCAGATCCCATAATATTTCTTGCACGCACCGGTGCGTTGGTACTCCTTTACAGGTTAAGGATATCTTCATGTTTAGCTTGAAAACTTTCTTCAACGTTGCATACAATATTTCTTTGAGGTTTGTTTCTTTCTTCTGTTTCATTTGTAACGTAATCCATGTCTGTGATGTCACAGTCGGTTCCTTTGCGCTCCAATTTGTTAACTCGACGTTCCAGTGTATTTACTTTTTCTTTTAATAGGATATTTTCAGCTATTATATCATCGATGAAGCATAGTTTCGTAGATATCTCATTAATCATTGTTATTAGATTGCCATTTTGAAGTTCCATATGTTTCTTTAGATTAAAAACACTATTTTGAAGAGTGTAAATTATCAACCTTAAATTTAAGGTTGATAATATGATGAAAATACTTGGATATACAGGAATAACATCTAATTTCAGAAATTGACACTGGCTGTGACATATTAAATCACTTTCAAGGAAATGATCACTACACAGTCTAGAACTATCATTGGCACTAAAACCTTTCCTTCTTACTGCAATGAACCAATAAAAATCAGGACTACATAATGGAAATCTAAAACAGTATAGAAAAACACTGACAACATTAACAAATATTTAAAAAAAAATGTCTAATTACACTTATATAAACGTAAAAATAATATATTATTGTAAAAACGTGACACAGAAACCAAGAAACATACTAAATACCACACATTTTCATCAACCGATCTGTCAAACGTATAAAAAAAATTGCCTCAGTTTAGTACACGAGTCAGAATTCTATACATGTGGTATGCTTTATTTTTTTGTAGAAATACAGACCCCATTCCAATAATGGAAAACATATTTTTGCTTGATTTTAGTCAAAAGTGCACAGTCTTGTTGTACATAATGTCTTTGCATGTCTGACAGAACTGTCATCGTCCATTTTGTTTTTCATGTCGGCCATTTTGTTTTCAAATTGTCAACCTATCTACTTACAATTGGCAGACACTTTATTCTAATATGGGTTTTGCATTTTCAATAATTTTATTTATTTTACACAGACACAGTATTTTGTGTCCCTGCGGAGTAACCAGAACAGAATTGGCCTCCCACTCTTTTGTGTAAATTTTCGAGAGTCCTGTAAAAGGCAGGTGTTTGTAAGACAACATATAGAAGATATTTAACATTGTTGGGGATTCGAATGTAACAATTCGTCTTTTTAAAGATATTGAGTGTTAAATAAAGGAAATATAATATGATAAACACAAAAATTCTAAACATTTGACATTGTGATAGAAGTTCTTAGCTAGGTATCTTATATTATGATGTAGCGTATTTCCTCTCCCGTCTCGGCTAGCTCACTGCAAGTATCTTCAGAGGTCGTGGATTGGTTGATTAGGGCACAAGATTGATAAATACACAGGATATTCACATAACAAACGTTTTCCTTTTATTGGATCTTTGTTGCAATACATTACAGTCGGGGCAGCCTCCATTGACAGCCGTCCATACTATTAAACCATCCGATCTTTCGTCATGGGTGCCAGGTGCTCACGATCCCCTTCTGTAAGGTTCCCCCAGGTACAGATGTCGATATGGACGAGCAGGCGACTCGTCCAGCTCAATTGGCGACCTGGGAACTAGAACCGCCTCTGTTGGCAATTATCATCATAATCATTAGACACTGACAGAACACTTTTCATCTGTATTGAATTTAAGTTAATATTGTGATTTATCTAAAATATAGCCTTAAGAGACTTACCACGATATTTGCGGTTATATACAAGTGTCCGGGCCCACAATTATATAATTTTCACTGCCTTTATTTACAAGTAATTATCTCCATCCTCTTTGAGGTTATTCCCGATCAGATGTCCTAATTGCCAGACATTGGTTCACTGATATTTGGTCGCCACGAGGTGACACCAAAGAAAATTTACTAACTGAAGACGTATGTCTTCCAACTGTCTCGGAGTCCTCTTAAAAAGTGAACCCTTCACATGTTTTCTGCCGGTCAGTATTTTATTTTTTCGACTTTGTAACAATAACGCGTTTGACTTCTGACAACTCATCGCGGTGTTGCCACAAAGCGAAATGTGGCTGATAGGAAAAATTAAACCACAAATAATAATATCATGCTACAATGATTTATTATATTTTTTTTCTTATTGAAATTGGACAAAATTATTGACTAGGTGTTTTATGTGATACTTTTATCATTAAAAATTATCGAGGCTTTTCAGTACCTACTTCTCTTTTTAATTTTTTTTTTAAAAGAAAGTTTTTAGCCAAACATGTGATAATTTCATAATTAAAAATTTTAAAAACACAACAATTATTTTCTCTTTTAACATTGTCTATCTGTCGATACCATCATGGCATTTATTTATTACAAGTGGGGTAGCCAGCATACTGTTTGTAAGTACCTACTTTGTTTTTTTTCTTATTGATTTTGTGACAAAGTTCTTGGTTATGTTTATCTTCTTAACTATCTCGACAGCAATGTGATAACTCGACATAATTACTGTGAACAAAAGTTCTGAATTTATCTTTTTTGTGTTTCGACTTTAACAATTCCTCCTTTTGAGAGATATTTTAAAATAAATAAAGGTGGATATTAGAAAGAAAGTTGATTTGTGATTGTGAAAATTCTAAGGCATCTAGGAGACGATAAATTTCTTAAATATATTCAATTACCTAATTCAAAAATGTTGAAAAAATCAATGTAAAACAAACTGAATATGACAGAACTTCTGGTTATGAAGGGTTTGGATTTTGTTACAATTCTTAGTTTCATTAGACAAAATTTGTTGCGGATTGTTTATGTAATCTTAATGGGACACACAGATGAGTTTTAACCAGAGATAACAATTTGTTTACTGAGTAAAGTTTTTCATGTGATCAGACCCCCTAGACAAACCGCACTTGGCGATCGACTACAAACAAATTTTCGACAATAACCGCATGATTACATGGTATGCCGCATGATTACAATGCATTATTACACAGTACATTGTAGTCAGGTTGTCGAAAAGTTCGCCATTAGTCGATCGCCAAGTGCGGTTTGTCTACGGCCCCAGGATTTACTTACTTTAGACAATTATAGTTAGACAAGTTGAGAATTTATTTGTGAATATGACTGTGTTTTATAATATTTGATACTATAAGAAGTTTGTTAATTGCCGCGTACAGACAGCTGGATGCGAACGTCAAGCATCAAGCAAAAATCTTAAATCTTTCGGCGACAATTCGGAGCATTTTCCGAAGAAATATTCGAATGAATGCCTTCGTTACGTCTCATGGAATGGTTGTAAAGATGTATAAATCTCAATGTGTATCATATGTTTTATAAAATCTTAAGGCATCAGTGTATAAAATTAATATTATATCAAAATTATGTGTATACGCCACCGCTGTTGTCTGTTTACTGTCTATAATAATTATGTCATTACTGTGTGTGTTGCCATATATAAACCAAAATTAATATCTAACTATTATTGTATTATTGTTTGTTTAGTTTAAAACTGTTGTCAATGTATTAAAATTAGTTTTACCAAGATCAGAATGTCATTAAAGAAAAAAAGGAACAACATACAACACTATTACTATTGCCAGTGTTGCCATACACAAATGTAAATGCCACCTGTTGATTATTCTTGAAAGCTTTATGGAATTGGAATGCTATATGGCAATCAGAAATTTTGCGTAAATATTTTATTCATTTAACGTGACTTATAAATATAGTATTGTAGTCCTTGTTATGCTCTTTTGATTGACATATTCATCTGTCTTGAAAACGAACTATATTTTGAAATATCCATAAATAAAAAGAAGTTTTTGTTTTTGCAAAACAACGCCATTTTAATGATATATTGTGAATTTTTGCTTAGTAGCTATCATTCACAATAATTTTTAAGAGTAATATTGTGTTAACTAACACCTGAGAAGCAAAAATAATTTTGTTGAAATAACTTTGAACGGCCACTAAAAAATGGCATCCTTTGAGATAGTGTAGTTTTGCTCTGGTGTACAGAACTATTTATGAGTTATTTATTTATTCATTTACAGTATAAAACTAAATTATTCTTAATATTATATATACACAAAATATAATAGCGATACAAATAGACCAAAAGACAGTGAAAAACACAGAATACACTTTATGTTTGTAATAAAAAATTCAATGTCATGTATCGTCGAGTATAATTATGTGATAAAAGTATGATGTTTACAACAACTTATTTCAATTATTTTTTACCTAGTGTTCAGTATTTTTTACTTGTTAAATTATTTTCTTCATTGTATATATAATATTTGATTTTGGTTTATATCTGACGCGCACTGTTGTAACAAAATGTATCAAACTGCATCATAAACTATATATATATTGTATTATATTATAAAAACAAATATACATAATATTTTTTGTTTAATATAACATCCCTGTGTTTTTTTATGTCATCCTGTATCACATAAACATTGCAATATAAAGCGTGAATGAAAGTTATGATAGACCAGGGGTCGGCAACCTTTTAGCTGTGGTGTGCCAAGCCACTCTACCAATATGATTCAGGGTGCCGCCTTAATTCTAAATTATATAATGGGGTTCTAGAGGAGAAGAATTTTATACCAAATTTATCTTTTAAACATATTTATTAAAAAAATAACATAAAATTCTAACATAAATAAATTTTTTTTAATGCGAACCTTGTCCCTGATTACTTTGTAGAGTGCCATTCAGAACCCCATCGCGTGCCAAGCCTGGCACGCGTGTCATAGGTTGCCGACGCCTGTGATAGACCGTCAAAGGTTTGGTAAGAGAAATTGAAGCTATGAAATATTGTACGAATGTGGAGTTAGAGACTTTGGAACAGGTTGAATCAGCATTCTGTTCGCTTTGCCTAACCCATGAGGAATACAGAGTTAGGGAACAGATGGACTGCTCAAAGTTCATAAATGTTTTTTTATATTCAGATCTAATTCATTTTGAAATACGTGCAGTAATTTTTGCATCATAAATGGCCATCACTTGATTTGGCGCTAAGCTTCAAAGAGAATGAATAAAGTCGTCAAATAAAGCAAATTTGTTCCGTGATTTGTGTTGTGTTTTGTATGGGATGATGTAGATATGTGTTTTAATATGGGGTGTGGGATTTGTGATGTGTATGGTTAAGGGATTATGTTGTTTTTTATTTTATATGGAGACAGTTTACAGTGCAGTATTTGCTTACTATAAATATGATTGTATATATGTAGGAGATGAATGCTTTTTATGATTGTGTATATGATTGATGTTTGCCCTAGAACAGAATCTACCTAGTTGGGCAGCATCAATTTAGTATATTATGTATATGCAAATTGTAATTAAGAAATAAATAAAAGTCTATAAAAAAAAGTCAATTGCTTTTGGATTAGCAGGCAATTTTTTTCAATTTGTGACACCCTTATTTTTACAAATATTATCTTTACAACTATTTTGTAAATATAGAAATATTTGCGATAAAGTGCAGGCACGAGGTTGATGCAATAAAAATATTTTATTCTCATCACATTTATTGGGAAAGCATCATATAATATACACCGTGCTTCACACAATAGTCAATATAAAATCTATCTTGGGCATTAAATACTTAATGAGGTACTCACCTGCAAATCTTCATCGATACATTTTTCACAGATATTTAGCTAAGAATGCAAAAATGTTTCTATTTTCGCTGGCTACAATGTAGTTTAATCAATACAATATTAAAATCCACCTCTATCTTCTGGAAAATCGGTTTTAAAAAACTTGAATCCATTTGTCAATCACGGGTCTCAATTTCAAATTTTCCAGTAAGGCGTATTAATAATAATAATAAAAATGTTAGTTGCAAAAAAAAAATAAACATACGAAAATAAACAATTTAAACTAAACAAATAAATTTTGTGCAACGGGCGAGTTTATCGCAGAAGCGCAGTATTTTCCAACTAAACCATTACCTACATAATGAGTTAGCAATTTCAAGGCAATATATCTGAACAAACATTCGTTTGCATGTAAACTCACTTCGTTCCACACTGTTGAGATGCAAAAACTTTTTGATTCATAATTTATTTGTTAAATATATTACCAATCAGAAACCTCAATTGTCATCTGCATCCAAATCCGGTTAAACAATAAAAAAATTAGTAAATATTCTAAACATTTAAATATATTAGTTTATGAACTGAACAATCTATTGTCACAACACAGTCATGAGGCTAGTGTGGCTAATCTATAAATAATGTCTTTTATATATACTTGCTAAAACAAAAAATGTTTAAATAAAAATAAAATAAATATTATTATGATATAAATAAATATTAGTATAGAAACAACAGGACAAAAGAAGTTTTGGAAGACCCCAAAAAAGATGGGTCAACAATATTGTCCAGGTGATGGGAAAACAGTGGTGTCATGTTGCTCGAGGTAGAAGAGTGTGGAAAAGTTTTGAAGAGGCCTATATTTAGCAGTGGAGAGTAGAAGGCTAACATTAAGTAAGTATAGAAACAACGTTTTCAAAACATATTTTTAAATATAGACAGATATAGAAACGTTCCATTTCCTCAGTATCAATAAATAAATAAATCTTTATTGGCCATATTAAAAAAAATACACAACATGATAGTAAAAGAATAATAAAAAAAAAAACTGGACCAAAAGGCGGACTTGTTGCTGGGCAACGTCTTCCAGTGAACCCTAAATCAATGTTCTTGGATCAATCGACGAGGATTTGCAGGCGACCCCCACAAGTAATAAATGTGTGCAAAAGAAAAAGGGGATGAATCAAAAAACAATTCACAAGAAGGCCAAAAGAAAAACCACTCGACGGTGCAATATGTTAACTGAAGAGTTATTTTTTTATTTTTACGCAGACTTCAGCAACTCATGTGCCTAATTCATCTACCTAGTAATTATTTTCCATGCATATGACCAACATTTAGTAATTAATGCAATAAACTCGATTTGGCGGAGAAACGATTCATCAAATTTTTCCTTTAGCACAAATATAATATTTTAATAATACTTCATTAATTGTCAATGGTTTAAAGAGTCCTGTATTAGGCAGGTATTCAAGTCTTAAAACTATGAACTGTACTCACAAAGAAAATTTATATTTAAACCTGCATAACTAGCCAAGTCTAAAAAGTTAACCCTGAATAAATTAAGTATAAACAACTTATTATTTCTCGTTATCAAAACTTTAATCACAAAACAATTTTATTAAAGAATAATTTTAGTCGGGCATAGAGTTGGAACAATGTTAATCTCTATTTGTGAATAAGGTGTAACTTATACAGGCTTAATAGTCGGAATAATGGGGTGTTCACATTTGGCGAATATCGCCAGGCGAATTTCAAAATATTGAAAAGTGGTCAACTTGAGATGATATCTTTTTCATTAGTTTTTATCGTTTCAGACTAGCTGTCATTTTGTTCACATGGTTCAAATGGCTGACGACGATATTTTGGTTTCCTGGCTATATTCGCCAGATGTGAACACCACATAACAGTTATTCCTTATATGTGAGTACAGCTGTATAATAAGTAAATAAATAAAAAATCTAAATACAAATATTTGTTAATAATAAATTCATAGATAATACACATTTTTAGGTACAAATGTGGAAAAGATTTTGTAAATAGTATAAATATTGGACATAATAAATATTTGTTGTAGATATTTCTATATAATGATAAACAGCAGGTACTTGATAGCTAGAAACATAAACAAAAAACAACTAAAAAATCTCAATTGCAGGCAACAGTTTCTAAATAATCAATACTGATAAGAAAGAATCAGGACCATTTATGATGGTAATAGTTTTCATTCGCATCTTATGCAATGAGCAATCACAGAATGGCACATTGAAGTTTGTACATGTGTTACATAAAACGTAATAGGAATAAAAATCATGGAATTGTATAAAAAGTATATCATATTTTTAAGAATATACAAAATACTTCAGGTACAGTACTACAAGTTATATAATTCTACATAGAAAAAAGAAACTCATTATTTGATACATATTTTCTTAATTAGTGAATAATTTATATTATAGGACCGGGCTGATAAATGATGATTTAACTTTTAAACATTGTTTTTTTTTATAATTAACATAACAATGATTTAAAGCACAAAAGACACATGTCCACTATTTAAATAAAATCAGCTAATATATGAACAAGATCAGTTGGAATGTCTTCATGTCCTGATTACATAATTACGAATAATCCTTATATCATCATCAAAATATTTAACAAAAAACAAATGCCAAAAGTCCTTAAATTATCTTCTTTTTTCTGTGCACAGATGTAACATGTCACGTAAGATATTTGAGAATGCATTTATATCAACTTTCTTGATTCTTAAAAATCACATATCCATCAAGGACATCTTCAGAATTAATTTTAAATAAGTTAATTAATTATTGAGAATCTCAAACTTCAAAACCTGTTTCCTTGAAACTGTCAAATGTGGACATGTGTCTTCTGTGCTTTAAACCATTGTAAATCACTTAAGATTTCATACCACATGATGAGACGACACTAAAAGGTCATAAAAAAAAATCCACAATGCGCACTGTTTTAAACATGTGACAATATGTAATATGTAAAATATAAATAAAAAAATTTAAGGTATGTATCCTAAAAAAATCTTATTGTATTGTATTACTATAAAGTAATTTGTCATTTTAAACGTAACATTATATAATATATACTATATATTTTTTTAAATTGTATCCTATAACTTCAAGAGATTTTTGAGTGCTCCCTCACTATACACAAGATATCTCTATTAGAGAGCTAGAACATTTATTTGACAGGATTTAAAATATAACATAATATCATAAAAATCTACCCAACTGGGCATGAACCCGTACCGAGGCAGGCCGAATCAGTTTTTAATTTTGATTTCAATGGTCTATAGTGTATAAATGTGTTTTTAAATGGATAAAGAAAATTGTTGTTACTATGATAATGAAAAATTTGTACAAAATTGAAATATATACTCAAATTCCAAAAGGACTAACATAAATACAAAAATATTGATATATCAAAAGTTGTATAGAAAAACACAGAAGGAAATTTAACATGTCTCTGTTGAGCTTGCATCATAAGACAATTTGAAATATATTTCGAGCAGTGAATAGTTTTAAATATTACAAATATAGACATTTTTTTTTTAATACAAAACAATGAGCAGAATGTCACAGATTAAGATGAAACAAGTAATATAAAAGTTTGTTTACAAAATTATCCTATTCGAAATAAATATTATTTTATTAATTAAACATTAGTAAATTATATTTGACTTATAAGCACAGAATAGCACAAAATATTGATTAGGTCCACCGTGGAACATTTTGGTTAATCAAAAATAATGCTTTAGGCCCAAAATTACAATGCAGGCTTAAGATCCTCCTTAACCTTAAGGAACACATAAAACTTCGCTTACCAAAATTACGCAAATTACAATGTCTCCTTAGCACGAATTTGCGGCTTAACCTACTCCTTATGTTAAGAAATACCCGGGGGTGTCCTCAACAATGTTAAGCTCGCTTAAACTCAGTTAGTTTTTTCATCACCAGGAGGCGCCACTAGTTACAATAAGAACAAAGTGACGTTAATGTCAGATGTTCGCGCCATCATTACGCTTTGTGTTTGTTGTTGTTTTGGTTGTTTCATTTGAGCTTCTATTTGGATTTTTTCATTACCGACCCTGTTTCGTCGGTAACGAAAAAATCCAAAAGCGTTCACGAAATCAAAACAACAACACGAAAAATGGCGCGCGTCTCCGTTAACATGACAGATGTGAGGTTAATTCATAGACAAAATCACGATAGAACAACTAGTAGGGCTACCAACTTAACCATATTTGCGGCTTAGTCAAGTAAGCTCGACTTAACTTTTAAGCCTCCTTACCAAAGCTCCACGATAAGCTACTGATTGTAATTTCAGGCCTAAATCTTTGAATAGTAACCCACAGCTTAAACAGGCACTTTTATAAGTAAGGCCGATAGTCTTCAATATTTTGTGATATAATATAATTATTTTGTTCACTGGTACACACAATATAAAAATTAATTAAGAAATAATATAATTTTATGGTAAAATCTAGCGAGGTAATCAAATTAAAAATAAATTATCAAAATAACTAAAAAAAGAATATTAATATAAATAGTAGTAAGAAAAAGTATAAATTTTTTTTTTATGAAAATAAAATATATCTGGGTTTTGTTATAAACCCAAATACAACCTTATACTCCTTTCACAGTAAGCTAAAAGCTTGTGTCGTGAAAGGTGAGTTTGCCGGCACCTGGGATCAAACGCCGGACCTCATGGTCATAAGGCCGAGACTCTACCTCCAGGCTACCGACGAACTCAATTTATTACATTAATTATTGAATTGAATTACATTAATATGTAGCTTAATATTGACTTCAACAGATGTCTCTGTAGTACATGTTAAGGTACCGTATGAAATTATCAACAATTCTACAATAATTGAAAAAAACTAAACATGAGAGAATAGTACAATATTGTGGAATTATAAACAGTAGTATCTGGAAAATATTTTAACATTAAACGCCAACTAAAAGCATGTTAAATTCAAGGAACATCTATTGAAGCAAGCGTCAAAATATGGAATTTCTAAACAACAAATAAAAATTAATAAATTGGTCATAGTTTAAAATAAGACAAAAATACAATATTTTTATCCTTTCTCTCTTATCACCCTTTAGGCACTTCTTGAGAACATAAAGATACCAACTCTATTTTCTCTTCCCACTTTACTACAAATATAATCTTTTTTCAACAAATGAAATATAAGACCACACAAAAACATACAAACATGATTGAGGCACAACAAAACAGTGCAATTTCTAATCAACATAATTTTGAGCACAGCACAAAGCACGCTTAAGCAATGAGTGCTCAATGATTTGTACTGAGATTTGGCACGATTAGCACTACATTATACTTAGCCACGACTACAAAAAATTATGCTGCAAATGGTTGAAATTTTATTACTCTAAAAATTTTATTTAAATAACTTGTGTTAGCATTATGCATCGGATATTATACTGGCTTTCATATTCCGGAAACCTTGAAAAACAGTATTCAAAACAGAACAGACATCTTACCTTTTTCTGTAAGTTTTCGAATGTCCTGTAAGATGCGGTTATTTCTAAAATATCATAATAAGACATTTAACATCTTTAATTCGGAAATGAGGTAGACAGTTATGGTGCCTGCATTGAAAGATTTATTTTTTATTTGTTTAGAGAGGACAAGTCTTATTCCACTGGCTACCACAACTGTAGAAGTTGACGTGGTGGTATGAATGAATAACTTTAACTGAATAGCTAAAATAAGAATCAGAAATCAATATATCATGGTTGACTCTATAAAAAAACTCTACAAAAAAATTGATAGGTACTTTCAAACAAATCAAAATTAAGAATTACATACAATCAGATATATCTTACTCCAAACATATAAAAACCAAAGAGAATTTTGATTCAACCTTACAGCATAAGTTATATCATCGTGTCGTACATAAAAATGATTCATTTCAATAGATCATTTGAATCTTTTGACAGCGTACTTTTTATGTCAACATCATCCAAATCCATCGTAGATTCGATTGCATCCATTTCTTGTTGTTGATCGTCATCTTTAGTGACTGTTGTACCGCTCCCAGTATCAATACTGACACTCGAATCAGATGCATTTCGTTCTTCTACCAAGAACCTTTTCAACGGAGAATCATCAACGATTAACGGTCTCCTATCATCTGATATCGAAGACGGATTCGAATCGTACGAGGTCGAGGGGATTGGTTCTGGAAGTGTCGATTTAAAATCACGTGTAGGTATCGTTTCTTTCTTACCTGTTTCCACGTCAACTGTAACTGTCATTGGGTTAATTATAACCCTTGTACTTGGAGGAGAAAATGTCAAAGTCTCCAGCGATGTTGTGTCAGACTCATCGCCATCTATCTTACTTTGTGGTTTTTGAGCAGTATTTTTGGAGGGTTTTGTTAAAGAGAGCAAATGCTTTTTAGGCACCTTTCGTTTCGTAACCTCGGGCGTATGTGTCAAAATGGTATCCGAGTCTGGGCCGGTATACTTGGATAGAAGTGGAATATCCTCGGGATTCAACTGTAAAAAATCAAAATATTTAATATTTTGAAATTTTTACAATCAAAAATCACGCCACTTCCCTTGCAGGTAGGCAGAAAGGATCAAGTGCCACTTCCATCTATCCTTGCATGCATCTTTCGCTTCCATCACTGTCATATAATTCCTCATGCATGTTCTCCTGTTCAATGTGCTCAACATGTGACCATCCTGTAGGATTTGATTTAAGTGATCTTGCCATTTGATCCTCGGATGACCACACCTCCGAGCACCATTTCTCTCAGCCAAATATATCTTCTCAGTCATTATGTCTTCATTTATTCTTTCTACATGCCCAAACCATTGTAACTTATTTACATTCATCCTTGTAATTACACCATCTTTCATTCCACATTCCTCTCGTATATAACTGTTACACACACAACCTCTCAGATTTTTACCACAAATCCTTCTCAACAATCTCATTCCTACTGCATTTATGCCACTTTCATCCTTCTTTAACCATGTCCACTTCTCACTTGCATACATAAGTGTTGGCACTAAGATAGCAGAATGCACCAACCTTTTAGCTGTGATAGATAGATATATAACAATAATAATATTTATTGAGATAATAATAAACACATTACCTAAAAATAATTATATATACAACAAACACAATTATACAATTCTTTATAAATATCTGTTTTTTTACCCTCAAAATTGAGCAGAGTTCGTGCTTTGAGGGGTATAATTACATAAAATACAACCATTTGTTAGAAAGGGACTACCAAGTTTCTCAGACTTACTTCTTTACTTACAAAAATGATAAGATCGTGAAAAATATCTATATTCATAATTATATCAAATTGAAAATTTGGTGATAGAGGGAGGTGAAGGATAAAGATTTGAGAATTGGAGTATTTTTTAAAATGTCTCTTAAATTCAAATTAATGGTTTTTCATAATCACAATTTACAATTTAAATTTAAAATGACATTAAACACAATACGGTTAAATATTTCCCAATATGAGCATAGCTCGATTTTGGGAAGGATTTCAACTCCTTCATCAATTTATTAGGTATTTGTTTCATTAATAAAAGATGAAATAATATTTTTTGATAACGAAAGCGTGATCAATGTAAAAAAATTAGTACCGCCACTGGTATAGTATACATACCTTTATGAGCTCTACTTGCACTTTTACATAGTTGAAGTCTGCGGCTGAAATCAACCTGAAGACTAACAGACAAGCAGTCAGGGTCCAGAATATGGTATTCAACGACATTGAGTAAACGTACACATCCACGAAGTTTAACAGCTCACGTACTTCTAGATTCTCTGTCATACTAAAAACAAAATGGAAAAAAGAATATTTAAAAAATCTATTTTTCTGAATCTTGTAGATGTGTAGAATCAATCTGTGCATAAAAATGCAAATCTTCATCTCTGCATTGTAAAAGAAAGGACATTCAGAGCGACTGACATACCTTACACTACTGGTCCTCAACTTTTTTATCGTCCAGGGGCCGTAGACAAACTGTACTTAGCGATCAACTACTGGCGAACCTTTCGACAATCTACCTACATGTACCGTGTAATTATGCGTTATTGTCGAAAATTTGTTTGTAGTCGATCGCCAATTACGGTTTGTCTAGGGGGTCAGGACCAATCAATGTTAGATAATTTTACCACGGCCAGCTGAAGTGCGGGAGGGGGGGCATCGGCAGTTTACAATGAAAAAGTAAAAACGAGTCGTTTTGAGTCTCAGGTTCCTAGAATTTGATGACTTCATAAGCACTTTAAATTTCTACCACCCCGTCGACAATTTTCAAAAAGGTTGACCTTCATGTTTCTATTGTGGCGCAGTAACACTTGCTTCGAGGCCCAGTAGGGGGTCGCGGACCGGGGATTGGGGACCACAAACTTACAATATCCCTCAATTGTAGATGATATAAAGTGATCAGGTTAGATGGAATAAATTGCGCCTCTGTGATAAATTCACCCTCTGTATATTGATTGTATGAATGTATTTTATTTGAATGTATTTTGTGTAAATATGCTTTTAATCAATGTACAGTAAATAAATAAATAAATAAATAAAATATAGGTCTCGTATGATACTACAATTCAGTGATGAGATATTTTTTTTCAATATTCACTATTAAATTTTATTCAAGTAATATTTTTTAACAATATGTATTCACAAATTCAAAATATAACTATTAATTTTTCCGTGGATAGATATTCGTCCCCAGTCAGCCTAATAATTATTTATTTATTTATTTAATACATTAAACGGCATTTAAGCCTTTTTACATTGTATTACAAAGTATACTTGAACATATTACATTACAGTTATTCACTCAAGGTACATATATGGACTACAAAAGATAAAAACAAATTTCATTATAAAAACATTAAGACATTAGCATTATATTGCAATTCATTCACAAACATAACAATCCGCATAACCTTATAACAATAAAAATATAATTACATGTATCGATCATTGATATACAATACTATGCTCACACGCAAGTACCTTCTAACAAACAAGAGGAAACATTTATAACAAAAATATGCATTACCAAAAGGTAAGAATAAATAAAAATCTGTAAAGGGTACATAAAACAAATACAAATATAGCAAATAATACGAAGAAGCAAAATCATCAGGTAGGTACCTACATAATATATACAATATAAGCAAGTACATCCACATTGATAACAATAATCCACACAGAGTGCATCCAGCCGGTGTCGCTAAACAAGGCTATATAATATTATCAACCTATATAAAGACATAGCTATAACATTAATCCTATAGAATAGGTATCCCCACCGACACACAGGTAGTAGAGTGCATCCCTACACAAGCGACACTCCGAGCGGAATCAATTCCAATCTTCGCTGTATATATTACAAACTCTTGTAGTTCAATGAATCAGACTATAAAATCTTTTTGAAAAAAATAAACAAATAGACAGCAATGATATTTCACTTCGACACACATGTTATGAAAAAAAATAGTGATAAAATAAATAAAAAAACACTTCAAAAAAAGTAGGTACTTGTGAAGCAATAATTATCTTAAATACATTATTTTTTAATGGCACAGAGAGAATGAACTGTATATTTAATTTGTGAAGTTTTTCCACTAGCTACCCTGCTTACGGGATATTCTGTAAAGGTATTGATAAATAAAAAGAAAGTTCTGGACAGCCAACTGACTGTCTGAAATAAAAAATTGTGACTTACTTGGCAGTGATGCTCGCATTGACAATCATATCCTTAAAATGGAAAGCCCCCTGAGTGTATTGGGCTTGGAAGACATAACAGAATATGGAGAAGGCTAATGCAAAGACCAGAGCCGGAATCACTATTCGCCAAGGATGTTTCAACCTAAAAAAGAAAACTCATAAACTGAAAAACTATTTCACTTAATACCAAGTGAGTCGATTCCATAGATTAATATGTATTCTATTTTTTCGATGGTAACCTTATGAAAGTTTATTTTTATTAATATTAAAATGATAAGAGTTAAACACTGTTACTTTCACTTATATAATTTTTTTTTTTATTTTGGCAGAGGCCTTTCGGACTTAGTCCATCGTCAGTGCCGTCAACTTAGAAACTAAAGTTGACGGCACTGACGATGGACTAAGTCCGAAAGGCCTCTGCCATAGATTAAAATGACAGATCTTAATTTCAGTTAGATAGATCTCTGCCAAAAGTTGAGGAGAAACTCCCCTATGCTAGACAATTTAAAAAATAACCTAGAATCTATAATATGATTGATTTATCATAAATAGTTCCTCCCTATGCCCTAATCCTTCATTTGTAGTATCCATTACCTACAGAAAACATATCTAATGTTCCACTTAGAACTAAAACTGTAAGTAATATCACACATTACCTAGGTTAGCTAGAAGATATTGCCTCCAGGCAATTTACCTAAATGTTTTCCAAAAAAGGGTTTTTATTATATATTCAAAATAGGTGAATGTGCCATCATAAAGAGTGTAACAATGACAACAACATTATGTTCAAAAGTAATATCGATCAAAAAACGAAACATTGTAGTTTCCTTACGATGTACAGCATTGTAAAGTATTGTGTACTCACCCCCTGACCATGATAAACAGAGCCAGCCATGTGATGGAAAAGATGATGGACAGGACGGGAAAAAAGTAAGGCATAAAGCACTTGGAGCTGCGAGAGAAAGCAGAGTTTAAGAAGTCAACCGAAAGACCTTTCCTAGCTGACATCATTGTGCCTACAACATAATTTTTATTTATTTATTTATAATTTCATACACGGCACAAGGCCATTCAACATAATATGTATTAAAAAAATCACAAACAGTTTGATGCAATACAACAATCTTTTTCAAACTAAGTCATACACTCTTTATCACGCACACGTATACACGCAACTATACAATGCAGTTATATAACTATAGCACCCGCCAGTAAACAAAGTTATTTTATTAATACTTATAAACTTTTCACATCAAAGTAATAATGCTGCTATCACACTCACACTTACCACCGTCTGCATAAGCAGACACTGGGTACAGAGAGGGACGCCGTCATAATCATATACATTCAAGTTAATAATTCAAGGTTTATAATCTGTTTTATCAAAGGTAACTTTATGAATGTTTATTTACACTGATTTGTTGTAAAATTAATAACTCAAGTTTTCAAAAGCTCGTAAAACATGTCATTTAAGCATAGACATTCATTTATCTACCAATCTCTTCACACCGCATCCCTTTTACCTTTCGCACACAGAAATTATTGTGTACCTTTAAAAGTTTTCACAGTTTCATTTGACGATGTTGTAGTTTCAGTCTCATTCTTGAATACAATGGCCCTTGCGTAGAATATGCAGTTGCTCTCAAAAAAAATTATGACATCTGATAAGAAGATGAAGGCGAGGAAGGAAACCACAGTACACAGCCCTAGGAGGATGATATGGAGAGCTGCAAGAGAAACATTCAAATAATTAATATGTGCACATGTTAAAAGCTTAAGCAAAAATAGGTTACGATGGTTTGGACATGTTGAGCGAATGCAATATGAAAGAATGACGAAGAGGATGTATTTATCTGAAAGAAGAAGTGTGAGGAAGCACGGACAGCCAAGAACCACGTGGCTTGAGCACGTGGATCAAATCCTAAAGGACGGCCGCGTGTTGAGTAAGAGAAATTGGCGAACATGTATGAGAAACTGGATGAATGCGGAGGAAGCGAAAGAAGTTTGTAAGGATAGAGCTATATTGCGTTTCGTTCTCTCTGCCTACCCCTCCTGGGGCACGGCGTGAGGGTATATAGATAGATAAAGATAGACAAAATAACTCTAAGGTTTGTACATTCACAGTGTGAAAATTCATTATAATGATATTACACTTCAAATAACACACAGTTTACTTTTCACTTCGATTTATTCAAATCTCAAGCGCTTTCGTCAATTTATTAACGTTGACGAAAGCGCTCGAGATTTGAATAAATCAAAGTGAAAAGTAAACTGTGTGTTATTTAAAGTATAATATCAAAGATAGACATGTTAAAAGCTGTTTCCTCACTTGCATAACTGGAAGATCCCTTGACATGGACACTCCATTAAAATTATTATCATCTATGAGGAAATTATTTAACAGATACTTCATTTGCGCAAAGTTATTATTTGATTGTTGATTTTCTTTAAATTGGTTTACATAAGTTAGGTATATGGACCATTGGTAAATAAATAAACAATGCAATAAACTGTGCACACCAAGTACGGAAGTTTGAACAAGAGGTTTGTACAAGTGACAATTTGAGATCTCATTTCATCTTGCCTCATACAGTTCCAAATGTGCTATGCATTCTAAATTTTGAAAAATTTCTTTTTACGATAAACCATTGTATGATCTTACATAATGTAAATGTTAACACATGAAACTATTATAATAGGGCTTAGGAAAAGGCAATGTCACCTCGCTCGGCGGTTTTCCAAATGGGACATGAACCAGCAAAACTTTAAATTTACACACAGTCAGATTTATTACAAACCTACTGGATACAGAGATATGTTTACAAATCACTGACTGGATACAATACAGTTACTCACCAGTCCACCAGCTACTAATCGTGGATTTCTCTTTTTCTTCCAATCTGTGATACTCGTACAATACTCCCTCCTTCAAATCCTCTGTATTTGAGCCAGACTCCGCCATTCTAGAGCCAACTTGCCAGAGAGCTATAAAATATAACATCAATACATTTTTTGCAAGGGGAGATGTTTAACAAAAATAAACATAACACAAAGCAAAAATAAAAATATTACCTAAATTCGAGTTACAAGTGAATGAGTCAACATAGAATTAATGCATAATATTGTTAAAAAAAGTTTCATTATAATGATGACGTCATTAATTAAAATGCACATAAATTATGAACAAAAACATTGTGTGAACAAAATTACTGTAATTATACAATTCTTATGATAAAAAAAAACTTATTGGTTTCATTTCCAATAATTACAACACAAGAAAATGTTAAAGATATTATGATCTCATCCAAGATTCGCGTCGTTTCATTGGGCTTGCCTTGGGTAGATTTAAATTCAAACACTATACTAATATTATTATTATTCTATGATGTCATCTATTGGTTTAAAAATAACCCAAGCGTTATTCCAGAATTATTATTAATACATCCAAAACGATAATAATAATACAACACTAATATCCACATTGAGCCACGCTAGAAAATCATTAATCCCGAATAACTAAACTTACTTAATATCCCAAAATCGAGTAAACTGTTGTTATTATTTTCATTGCACTCACCTACATAAGTTTTTACTAGTTTGTTTTGTGTATTTTTAGCTTATCTATTTAACTTGTAATGTTTGCTCAATAGCGTACCATTTGTATGCAAATTGATAACGCAAATTTGTGTTTTACACCAGTGTTATCAAAACGTCAAACTGATAAAAATATGTAAAAGTACAACATGCGTCTCGCGTATTATTTTTCGATGTTGCGTTTCCATGACAACACTGCGTGAGTGTGAGTTGATACCGCGCGCATCGCATACAACAATACAACACGCCTTCGTTTTTTAAAATAGTAAACAAAGACAACACGAAATCAACATAATATGACCTACCAAGTACACGTGTACTTAGTGTTAGGGAACTTGCACTCGAGAGGAATATTTTGTGAAATGCATTAATTAGGTAGAAAAAAGGTTATATATCGATTATATTTTGATTAAAACTCAAAAATAATTATTTTTCATTTATTATTTTAATAAATAAAATCACACTTTTTCGCCCGCTGTTTGAACGCCATATTGCTGGTTATTGCATTTGTGACGTCACATGTCCTGAGTGATGTTTTGTTGTTTATCGTAATGTATGGGATTAACAATCGCTTGGTATTTGAGTCCGGTTTTTAACATTTTCGAAGTAGGTAAATATATCTTGGATTGATACAAAATGTTTCCAAAAAGATCATACAAATATTGCGTAGTCCAGGGTGTACAAATATAACTTATACGACACCGAATAAATTATTTCTACGAATGCCGATATTGTTAGCTGGATACTGTAGGTACCTACTGTAAGTTCAGCGACTTCTTTGCAGCTTTCCATATCTATCGTCCAATCACAAAACATAAAACAAACAAAATCATTCGCAGTATAAATATTGTTATTAGGTAATGAACACATCTATTAAGTAGTGGTTGCTAATGGTGTCGACATTTGTTACGATATCCTTAAAATACTATCTGATTTACAATAAAAATCTTTTGGTTTTGACACAATGGCTGTCAGAAACTCACTCGGTGTGGATATATTTGTAGATGATCGATGACTCAATTCAGCACAAGTTATAAATTTAACTTCTGTGCTAACTTCAGCCAACTTTGATTTTTTCCAATAACATTGGACAGATTTTTTTAGCAGGATCTTCACTTCGACCATGCACCCAGTACAGAAAAGTAATGGCGTATTTTGAACCTGTAATCACTAATCAGATCTAAGAATGATGGAAAATTGATAATAATTGCCATTGAATATAATTATGTAATTATTACACAATGTTGTATTGCATTTACAAATTAGTAATAACATTATAAGACAAAGCTATAGCGCCTACCGGCGGGCTTATTATTATATGCATGATAAATATCCGATCGCCCCTTGAGAAAATCGTTTTCCGTCATTATAACTAAATTAAAAAATAGGAACTGATGTATGTTTATACGTAAAAATTTAATCATCTTGAAGTTTTTGGCAAAAAAAGTGTTCAAACCCAAACCACAACAGTAAATAACCTCGTCAAACTAATAGAATGATATATACTACGAAATGTACTAAGCATTTGTAGACAGAGAGATCGAAGGGACATATGACGTCATCAAAATGGCGCTTTCGGATGTGGCGTTTTCGCGGAAATTCAAAAATCGAAATTTCAAAATGCTATAAAACAGAAATTATGCAACGTATCGAAAAAAAAATTACTGATATGTGTTACTGATTACTTTATTTATGATTCTAAAGAATAAAAAAAATATGTGCAAGTTCCCTATTATTCGAGAAATTTACCAAGAAATTTCTCGGTAAAGAATTTTCGGAGAATTTTTTTTTATTTAACAGTATAATAATAATAATTACTTTATTCAATCAATCAATACCTAACAATGTACAAATGTTGAGACAATTTATCACCAATATGGCTACAATTAATTATGGTGTATTTTGAGGCAAATATATTTTTTATTGATCATTTTTACAATGTTCAAAAAAAATGTAATCAATATCAATGAAAAATGATAATGTGTAAAAATAAAATACTTAGAAGAATAGTTTTTAAAAGGAACAAATATAACAAATAAAAAACTGATTTTTTTATGTTTTTCAATTTTACGTAAGGTTCATTGTTCACCTGTGAGTGTGGTGCTGTACAGGATCACAGTCACCTGTTTTCATGTCCCCAAACAGGAGTGACATGCACGCCCGAGGACGCACTACTGGCGAATGCCGGGGGTGTCCGGGTGGCCGAACATTGGAGATACAAAATTTGATGGTGTTCCGGACACGGAAAGTAAGTATTGTTCACATATTAGAAATTAGTTTTTTTTTTAACCCGGCACCGCTTGGAAAAAGTGTTAATAACTTCTGATTTGGGCCTTAATCAGCCCCACAATTTTTTGGATCAATTAGGTTGGCTGCGAAGTGTACTGGGCGAAAGGTCATAACTGGTCAAAATTGGTAACTAAGAAAAATTATGGAGAAAAAATTCTCTTCCATCAGAGGAAAAATTCTCGGAGAAATTTCTCGAGAACGAGAAATTTCTTTGGAGAATTTTCTCTTCTCACATCCCTACGTGTACTGCGTAGGTAAATTTGATACCTACTCAATTAATATCAAAAACCCATTCTTGTACGTAATACGTAATACAGTATTAAACTGTATCCTGTTATGTCCTTGATAATGCGTCCAATGCAAAATTATTTATTTACCAATCCAAACGTGATCTTGTTGAGTAGGTACCTACTTACTCAACCATTTTTTTTATCATACAAGCCAAGCTATAGATACCTACCTACTCAAAAAATATTTAATTTTACCCATATTATGGGATAGATAATTATTATCCTACAGTACCTATTTGATTGTTTATTCTAAGTTCCAATAATTATGAACCTTTTTTATTTATTTATGTTTGAACATATTTATGCACTTCATAAAATATTCATTCCACTTGAGAAAGATAATTATTAAAACTATTATTTATGTGTTTTCTCTTGAAAGAACACACTAATAGATAATCCATAAATTATTACATCTCTTACTGGAAGAATATCTTGAAAATGTTTACTTTTCAGTTAATTTCTCAGCAAATAAGTAATGAGGTCTATTAATTTGTATGTTGATTCCATAATTAAATGATTCCATATTGGGTGAAATTGCATAAAATTTCAGTTTGTGTAAATATACTTTAGTATTATTTTTGTCATACATACCATCAGAGATGTGCAAAATACTTCCAAAAAAGTATTTAAATACAAAATACGAATACTTTTGAATTTTTGTATTTCAAATACAAAATACTAAATACTTTTTCGAAATACTTTTTTAAAATACCCTTTTAAAATACTTTTTACAAATAGTCGAACAGGGTGTAAGACAAAAGTATTTAATATTTAAACCATTGATGAATGAAAAAGAAATTAAAAACTGGACAAAAGTATACATAAATGGAGAAAGGGTTCACATGATTAGATATAGCATTGCTTGCAGACAATTGATGAATACCATTGATGAATGAAAAACTGGACAAGAGTATACATAAATGGAGAAAGGGTTTACATGATTCGATATATCATTGCCTGCAGACAATGAGGATGAGTCTTAGGAAGAACTGTCAAAATAAAAATAAAATAATTAAGTCATGACAAAATGTACCGTTGTTAGAAGAGATAAGCCGAAAATTGTCATAAATGGATTGAGTATCATCAAGCAGGTAAGAGAATTCCTGACTTGGGCTGCAAAATAAATCAGAATGGATAAATCCAAATCTGAAATCGTATGGACTACTGTTACATCATATTATATAAAGGACTGCTCCAGACTCTTCCTTATCGTCTTCAGATGGTTTTTAATGTTGCCTCCAGATCATTTACAGAGAGAATAAGAGCTGCCACATAACTTCACTACTAAGAAGTCTACACTAACTGTGAGTCCTAGAGATAGTGGTGTTTTAACTGTGTCTCACTGTCCACAAGGCAGCACACCACCCACTGAGCTGTTCCGCTGACGAAAATGTGTGGCGAAGGCTGTGATCAGCTTCTTAAACTCGTTGAACTCAAAAGGGCAAATACCTCTAAATTTGCAGAAAGAAGAAACAGAGTCGCAGCGTCATCTGCCTGGAATAGATTGCCTTCAGACAAAATTGAAAATGCTACCATTCAGGAGAAATCACAGCGCCCTTGAAATGGCCATGAAACATTAAACGGCGTCATGTATAATTTGTTCAATCATCATTATTATGTGTGTATATCTCAAACATGGAGTACTCTAATGGAAACGTTGTATTTGTAATTCAACAAATTGGCAAAAAAAAGCTTGCGTACGCGCATATCAATTAATGGCAGAATTTTGTTTCAAACAATAAAAAGGTATTTTGTAAAAGTATTTTGTGTAAAATACAAAATACTCAAAAAAAGTATTTCAAATAAAATACAAAATACTTTTTACAAAAAGGTATTTGAAATACAAAATACAAATACGTATTTTGTATTTGTATTTTAAATACTTTTGTTTGAAATACGTCACATCTCTGCATACCATCACACCGCATCCCTCGCGGGGTAGGCTAAAAGGATCGAGCACCATTTCCTTCTATCCTTGCATACATCTTTCGCTTCCGTCACTGTCATACAATTCGTCATGCATGCTCTCCTGTTCAATGTGATCAACACGTGACTTTCCTGTAGGATTTGATTTAAAATGATCTTGCCATTTGATCCTCGGATGTCCACACGTCTCCGAACACCATTTCTCTCAATCAAATATAATATATTTGGCTGAAAGGAATATATAGTTATTATCTTATTGGTCTTTCTGTCCTCATTCATTCTTTCCACATGCCCAAACCATCGTAACTTATTTTCTTATTTACATTCATCCTTGTTATTATTACACCAACTTTCATTCTATATTCCTCTCGTATTATTTGGTGAATACTAAATTAACCTTGATGGAAATGAGGACAATAATATATTTAAATAGGCAATCCACCCAATGGAATGATTAGTGAATTATTTTATATTTTACCATACTGGAAAACTATAACTTTTGCTGAAATTCTTCTTCTTCAAGTGCCTTGTCGGGTCGCCCCAACGTTGGCGATCACCTCGGCGAACTTGTCCCTGTCCTGCGCTACTCGGAACAGCTCTTCCACACTTCGGATGCCGGTCCACTCCCTTATGTTTCGCAGCCAGGACATCTGTCTCCTACCGGGACCTCGGCGTCCCTCAATTTTACTCAATTTTGCTGCAATTATCTCAATAAATTAAATTACTTAAAAAGCGCCGAGTACAGGGCGCAAACTGGCTAGTAGGTACAGCAGGGTTACTCTTGACAAAACTATACACGATCTTAATCTAGTCTTGATCTTGATCATACGACGCACGAAGGGACTATGGTCAAAAAACGCCGCGCTACCGTTAACGCGCGATCGGTTTGCGTGTATTTTTGGCCAATAGTCACTTCGTGCGTCGTATGATCAAGATCAAGACTAGATTAAGATCGTGTTTAGTTTAGTCAAGAGTAGCCCTGCTGATTCGAATTTCGAATATAATAAATTATTATACTGTACCTACTATGTTAGTATGTAATGTGATATACGAAAAGGGTAATTTCGGGACAATGCAGTTCTCAGAATCCAGTTACGTTCTGTATATCCACTTCATTTAATTATATAGTTAGTGTAGTTTGATACAAATATAGGCTATTTTTTTATGAATATTAGTTAGGTAGAACTACTTGGAGATTACTTAGATTGCTGTAAACTTTGACTAACGACGCGTCTCCTTACTGAGACCACCAAACATTGTTTTTACTTTCGTCTTGAGCATTATAAAATATAAATATTGAGACACATAGTGCAGGACGGTCATCTCAAAAAAATCAGCAAGGACCTGCAGACATCCATGGGGCAAAATTGGAGGCGGTGAACAACATATTATGGTGAACTGGCTATCAGCGCTGGAGCCAAGACTTACAAGAGGATACGACGCAGCCCACACGGGTGAAGTTTCACCAACACACCAAGCCGAGAGAAAAGTAAGTTATAATTGTGTTTCCAATATGTAAAATTGTACCAAAAAATTAATTTACTTATTCAAAACTTCAATAAGTTTCACTTAAACCACCTGCTGGCATGTTACAATCTACTATACTACATATATGTTACAATCCAAACGAATTGATATAGTGGATAACTTCAATTAGAGAGAGACTTTAATTTATAAATATTTACCTACACGAATTTTTCTATAAGTTTAGAATAATTATTATGTAATCTAAATAAGCATTGTCTAATAAAATCATGTAAAATGGGAATCCCAAGAAATGTAAAATATATGTTAAAAAAATTTTTTTTGCTTTGGCAATACCGAATAGTTTAACCAATATTGCGTGACATTTTTCAGAAAAAAATATTTTTTGTTGTTGTGAAAAATCGATCGACTTTAATCTTAATTCAACACCGTTTTCAAAATAATAATAGTTAAAAATAACATGAAAGACATTTTCCTTTCAAAGTTCATAAAATTTAACGAACTCTCGACGTTTTATTAAAGTAATGATTTATTAGTTCTAAAAATATCCGCTGCATGCTACATGTGAAAATTTTAACATGTATGTTTATTATAAAAGTTTGACGTTTCGCCACGTACGGGTCGATGGGACTGTCTTGTTTTGTTTTTATATTAATTAATATTTAGAGTAAATAACTTATAATTTTAAGTAATGATTTGATTAATTAAGTTTTAACCTTTAATTCGTTTGTTTGATGGTTCAAGATGTCCACAAGCACTTTTCATCAACAAAAAATCGGTGACATCGTCCATTTGAATGTCGGTGGGACAAGGTAAGCTTATTGAGTTTAACAAATTGTTTTACAATAACGCCCTGCTATATATTATATCCAATTATTTTCAAATAACAACAAAATTATAGTCCGAGTTAATGCTGTGATCTTATTCAACAGTCTAATCAAATTAAATCACCAGGAAATTCGCAATTTAAGATTTAAAAAGCGTCTGCTGAACATCGATCCGTTTTTTTTTCAGACAGTTCGCCATTTCATTGTCAGCTGTTAGTAATTGTTCACTTCGCTTCTTTATTTACTTTTGGGGTAGTAATAAAGTGTTTCTCACTTTAACTGAGGGTAAAATTTACAGTTTTTGTCTTCAATTTGTATATTAAATTTTGTATAATGAGTATATCCACTGTCCAGTTGGATAACTCAACAAGTAGAAATGTCTGATAGATAGATAAAAAACGCCATTTTTGTAATTTTGTTATATTCATATTGTTATGCTTTAAAAATAGCAGAAATATACTATGCAATAATACCACTGTTAAAGATATAAATACATTGTCTTTTAAAAATTATTACATTGTCTTTGTTCCGTTCAATAGTTAAACAATTTGAAATATTTATACCTGAAATTGAAAATAGGTACATTATGTTTTTTTTCCATAGCTAAATATTTAATATTTAAAGGGAACAGTGTATTTTTTATAGTTATTTGTTTGTGGAATTGGAAGAGTGGTGTTGATTGCGTGTATTACCATTTAAATCAAAATTTTGAACTTGTTCGTTATGAAACTGGACAGTCTATTATACACTCGTAAATAGTGTATGATGATTATATATTATCCGCATGTTCAGAAGTAAGAAAAACAGGAAAAATTTCACTGCTCGGTAGAGTTCCCTGCAAGGAATGAGTCTCACTCTTTGTGTAAGTTTTAGAAGTAAATTTTTGAAAACTGGGCGTGTCTGAACATCAATGTTTTGGATTATTTTTTATATAGATGTGTGGTATTTCATCTGGGCAATAAGAATCTGGTGGAGTTTTGTTATTTGTTGTTGCACAAAATTAGTTATTTGTATTTTTCACACGCCTGTGCAAATTTTTATGTTTGACTAACTTAACTGTAGGTTAGGTTAGGCCAGTTCTGGTGTAACAATTCTTTTTACGTTTGACTGATTGTAGGTTTACTTCATCTCTTTATTGCTATAAATTTGAACTCACCCAATTTTTTGTTTTAACAGATTCTCTACATCATGGCAGACCCTTATGTGGGTGCCAGACTCTTTTTTCACCGCTCTGTTGAGTGGCAGAATACCCTCCCTGCGAGATGAGACCGGTGCCATCTTCATTGACAGAGATCCCAAGATGTTCTCGATCATCCTCAACTATCTGCGCACCAAAGAAGTTGATTTGAGAGATGTAAATATTAGATCACTGAGACACGAGTCAGATTATTTTGGGATCACTCCTCTGAGCCGCAGGTTGGCTCTCTGTGATGAGATGACTCATTCGTCTTGTGGAGATGTGCTCTTCTATGGATATCTTCCTCCTCCAGGTATTTATTGCAATTAGTTTAATTTTTTTCTGTCACAGTCTTGAATCACCTTATACGATAGCCCATTGAAGAGAGACCCACCTCCACCCGGATATCTCAGAAGTTGTGAACTTCTATTTATCCCGCATAATTAAACTGAATTTGTCCTCACGGGCAGGGCATTGGGCAGGCCTGAAGGATCAACCGGCCAAAACCGCCATCGTGGGAATCTTTTAAGCTACACTCTCTCTTCAATGCCCCTAGTAACAACAATTTAGTAAGGACCAAGCCCAGTGAGAGGTTGTCATACTATTATCAACATGTAAATATTATTTTGAATGAAGATATTTATTATTTATAAGCAAAGAATTAGTAAATAAAATACGCAACTATAAATGAATCTTTAAACATATGTTTTAAGGTTGGGAGAAAAGAATAAATATCCACAAATCTATTTTATTTCTGAAAGATTCAAACGATTCAATCATAAAATAAAAAACAAAATGTAAGCCTGGTTATTTGAGTTTAAGTAAAAAAATATTTGTTTTCAAAATGCTCAAGTTGAAAATAAAAGATAGACTTTTAGCTTATTCTTTGTAATATGCTTATTTCTTTAAAAAACTTTATTATTTTTCATATGAAACTCTGTAGCCAATCTAACACCCCCGATGCCAGTGTGCTCGCGTCCTTCTCAGACCAAGCAGCCCTCTTCTAGTCGCTCCGATGGTCTCCCAGGTAGTCGTTCACACTCGCGTAATTCATCTCTGGACCTTAGGCTGGTTGGCAGAGTCACCACAACGGATCAATTGAGGTAATTCAAATAATTAAAACTTGAGATGTGGATGGTAGAAGGAAATATTGCTTGGAAAATATGGTATCGTAACTTTAATTAATTTTTAATAAGATGTTTCATGTTGTTTCTCCAGGTGTAATCAAGGTCATTCCAGAACTGCATCTCTGGACTTGAGGAATGGAAGTCAGGAGTTGCCAAAACCAATAATGCCAAGATGTGATGGTGAGTAAAATTACCTACTTATGTTCATGATTTACTTGTGTATAAGGATACCCATGCAACCATTTTGTTATCAGTTTGATAGCTTACACAACTTTCATTTTCCTGTACTGGAAACCAATTAATCCCCATAGACACAATCTGGACATTGTGTGGTGACATTTTGTGCACAGTTTGTATCCTAAACCTCACATGGACACAAACGTAGTAAGAGTTACAAAACTGCGACCGAAAATTATTTACAATTTATTCTGATAGTTTCTTAGGAGATCTCTACGCTTATACATGAAATATTTGATGAACAATCTATGTTTGTTTGTTTTTTTTTGCAGTGAATGGCTGGCCTGAACACTTGAGGGTTCAAATCATCAAGGCACATCACAATTGGATAGTGGTGGCATATTCACATTTAGTTGTGGGATACAGGTAACACTATCCCCTTTACTTTTTGTTTTGATTTGTTAATTTTTATGAATATGTATGTAAAGCACTCACTCATCACCCTTCTCGGAAGCACAGCGCAGAAACTAGCCTCCTCCATTCAGAGTGTCTTTGCACCAATTGTGTCACCTTTTTCCACGACATTCCTTGCGCTCTGATACTGTTGTCGTAGGAATGGTGTATTGTGAAAGAGGGGCGCCCAGGCCGACGAAAGTCTTGTGGACGGAAGAACTTGTATATAAAGCAAGTAAGAGATTAAGAGACCTGGGCAGCTGAGAAAGTAAGTTTTATCTAATGATTATAAGAAAAATCGGTACCTATAAAAAAGGTCTCCCTGCCCAGTAAAATGTATCAACTAAACTCTGCTTTCATTCTATGCTCCTGAAAGTAGCTGATTAGGAGTCCAAACCGATTTTTTATTCTATTTTCCAGATTGACAGATACCTGTGGGTGGGGTGTAGTCTTCCAGTCTCCCGTACAAGAGGCGCCCATCGAGAGGGTGGCTCTGAATGCCAAAGTGGGAGGTGGAGAAGTTATGCTGGGCATTGCGTGTAGTTCTCTCATCAAACTGTGGGCCATAGCATCGCATGCCGATCCTATTAGAAGAACTTTAGTTGGTGAGATACTACAGAAATATAGCTACACATACTCGCATAAATTTAGACTTTTCTAACTAATCATGTCTTGTATGGGAATAGAATTATTATCCATGATCAACCCTTAAATACATTTTAATGGAAATTTTCATTATACCAAATATTTAGGTATAATTATTTACAACTATTTTCTTTCTTTTTTTTTTTAAAAAAAAAGATATATCTGGGTTTTGTTATAAACCCAAATACAACCTTATACACCTTTCACACTAAGCTTAAAGCTTGTGCCGTGAAAGGGGAGTTTGCTGGCACCTGGGATCGAACCACGGACCCCTTGTTCTGGAGGCCGAGACTCTACCTCCAGGCTACCGACGAACTTTTAACAGTGCTATATTTTTAATGTCCGTAATTATCTGTAGATTTAATTAAAAATAAAATCAGCGCCTTTTTGAATATGATTTGTATCATTTGGAATTGTGAAAGCACACATTTTGCAATTTCGGTATTATGCTAATTTTACTAATATATTTCTCAGCTATCTTTCATCTTTCTCAAGGACAAAAAACATTAGTATTAATTATATTTTTGTTAAAAATATTTTTTTAACATCGTACAAAAAATTATGTATTTAAATGCCAAAACCTCACTCATAAAAAAGTTTGTTAATCTCTCAATATTATATTTTTGTTCCGAGCGCGGGCTTGAGAAATGGGCTCCCTTCTGCAAAAGCCACTCGAGCTTACTACATTCTCGATGAAAAATCTTAAAACTGCCAAAGATACACACGTATATATGTACAAAATACATGCAAAGTTTTACAACTGAATGACAGTCTTATTTGAATTTTTTAAAAGCCGTTTCTGTCTCATGTTTAACTATTTAATTTTTCAATTTCAGGTACATTTAATTTAGGCGTAAGAGTAGAACATTTATTATTCATCGGCCCGCAGTTGGTCGCATTATCGAGTAGCGGAGGAAGGGCAAGTAACGGGAGCAGTTCATCTGGCAACCCTACGAACGGCAGTAACTCTAGTATTAATAATAGTGGCAACACTGGAAACAATAATTCGTCATCATCAAATAACAATAATAATAATACGGGAGTAAATTCGGGCGGGTCTACGGGTGGTAAAGCTGGCGTATGGCACACGTCTACTCAGCATTGGCAAGTGCAGGATATAGCGCCGCTCACATCCTTTGACACCGCCGGCTCATTCTTGCTACTCGGTACCATTAACGGTGCCATAAATTATATAGGTAAGCATTTTTTAAATTCATGATTTGATAGTTTCATGTGTTAAATTTACAAATGTGATCCCATACGATGGTAAATAATTAATTACAATAATTGTTAAAAAAAATTGAATCTCTAAATTTCTTACTATTTATTGTTTTTATATTGCTCTCTTTCAGATATGCAAAAGTTCCCTTTAAGAATGAAGGACAACGATCTTCTAGTCACTCAGCTCTACAAAGATCCAAATCATGAGCCAATTACAGCTATATCCGTTTATCTCACACCAAAGACTAGTAAGTTGGCATTTCACTATGTTTATTGTTCTTTTGGTCTTTGGAACACTTTCTTTCTCAAATTACTCATCATCTTTCACTGAATACCCCATCAGAATCTAGAAGTACCTCCCCAAACATCAAATTCATTTTTTTTTATTTAAGTAAAATTTACAACTTAATAATATTATATACACACCTTATTACTAAAAAAACACATTTATTACATATTTGACCCTCAAAATTGAGCAATGTTTGTTCTTTGAGGGTTTAAACATATTTCATACAATCTACATCACACAATAATTAAGCGCTTACCAAATAATAATAAAAACAAACACATATCTACAATACAAATAGCAACCAAATACAGTTTCTTAACAAAACTCAACAACAGAGCAGTTGAACAGCTATGTATTTAAAAATATCTTTCAGATTCAATTTAAAACTCTGAATTTTTTTTGTAGAATCATACTTAGATTTATACATCACATTGTTTTTATTTGTTGTATATTATTAGGAACTTGCCAGATTATGTTTGCTATGTACACATACTAATGTGTTTGTGTAGGTACTTTAGTTATATGTTTTTCTCTATATATTGTTGTTTTCATTGTATGTTTTTTTTTCATGTCAAAGGCTTATTTAGCCGTTCATTGTATAAATAAATAAAATGATATTCGTTCCTCTTCATCTTTTGGTGCATTCAAATATAAAGTAAAATCCCACCATCAATGAACAAACAACCCACCACCTCTTTAATAGTAGACCAAACTCACTTACGAATATACAAATAGGTTTATGGTTGTGAATGCTTACATTTTTATATTGTAACTTTATATAGGTACTTTTGTTTAGTATTATATTCTATTACATGCATATTATTTATTTCTGTTTTATATGCTCTATGCGTTCTACTTTATCTTTATGCTAAAACATGTTTATTGAACATTGTATCCGGTTTGCTAGAAGAAATTCCCTCAAGGCAAATATATAAACCTTTATACAAATTTATTTTGTACAGTAAAATATTTATTATTAATTTTTTTTTATTAATTAATCTTCATGTTGTTCTTGTTGGCATATGATTGTAAATGAATAATGATAAAGTCAACTATTTAACAGGTAACGCCATACATGTAAATGTATTAGTTTACATAATAGCAATATGTAAATATTTACTGTAGATTGGTACATTCATATATTATGATTTCACATTTCTATTATTTAGGTTTATGTGGTAACTGGATAGAGATAGCGTACGGCACACGCGGAGGCTCCGTACGTGTCATTGTCCAGCATCCAGAGACTGTGGGACACGGTCCACAACTCTTCCAAACTTTCACAGTGCATCAGAGCCCCGTTACAAAGGTTAATTTAAATATTACTGATTTTTTATTAATACAATTTCAAAGGTGTAGTTTTGACTCTTCATTTGGAAGATCCCAGCTTTAAATCCTACCAATGCCGACCTTCTTTTCAATATTTTGATATGATTTTACACAAACAGTTGAACTTGATTATAATGGAGCATGAATGAACCAACTTAATTTGTTACAGCTGTTACTCATTGTATCAGTTATGTTGATTTGTATGGAATTTTTTCACCTAGTTTATGTAAATTATTATCATTATGCACACTTGTTGGAGTGTCCATTGTGCCCTGTCGCATGCACTATGGAGGATATTTTTGACACATCTCTAAGTTCTGTGCATTTTGCAGTCGGTGGATGGCGCCCGTAGTGGCTGCCTGAAACCTCAGAGGTCCCATTTTTAAAAATTAAAGTATTATCTAATAATGATTCTAAATAGCAAAATTTTAATACAGTGTTTTTGGTTTCAATAATTCTATAAAGATAATTATTGTTTTTTGAGTGTTAAATTATTTTCAAACTAATTAAAAATTACAAATATAAAAACAAATGAACTAGTGGATAAAATTTGTGACAATTAATAATACCTACATTTGGAACTCACATAATTGTTTCATATTTCAAATTTGTGACAATTACAAATTCATTAAAATTTGATAATAACAATAAATAAATTTAAAATTAAAACTGAAAATGCGCCCTTGCGGTGGTTTGTACCACAAAACGGCGCTAAATAAATTGTCCAGATTATTACTATTATTATTATTTAAGATGAAAAATTCAGGCTCGCAACTCCATTGAATCCCATATGAGTTATGAGTATTTGTTTTCTAGGTTTCTCTGTCTGAGAAGTATTTGGTGTCTGTGTGCAGTGAGTACAACCATGTGAGATCGTGGAAGGTGACAAGATTCAGAGGGATGATATCTACTCAGCCTGGAACTACTCCTGAGGCCTCATTCAAAATACTCTCACTGGAGCCTTCGGATCCTAACGTTAGCTCTGCTAATGATTGTGGTTAGTATCTGATTTGAGGGTGGCCTATGTTTATTTAATTAAATTCAATGTGTCAGTGTTAGTATTGTGAAACAACATTTTATTTATTATTAACCGACGGTGTGGCACGGAGGCTGACACTCTTGCCTTTGAGTCATAAGGTCCGGGGTTCGATTCCTGGCCAGGGCAAAATGAAGAATGACCTTCAAATTGTCCTGGGTTTGGGTGTTACATGTATGTGTGTGTATCATCGTGTTACTACCCATAATACAAGATTAATTTCTTAGTTTGGGACTAGCTCGGTCTGTGTGCATTGTCTATATATGTTATGTATGTATTATTTATTTATTCTTTACTTTACATTGATTTTGAGTAAATTTACACTTAAAAATTACATTTAAAACAAATAAAATCATACAATCAATATACAGAGGGCGAGTTTATTGCAGAGGCGCGATTTCTTCCAACTAACCCAAGACTATATTTAAATAATGTTGTTGTTTTTTTAAAAAGATATATCTTGGTTTTGTTATAAACCCAAATACAACCTTAAACACCTTTCACACTAAGCTAAAAGCTTGTGCCGTGAAAGGGGAGTTTGCCGGCACCTGGGATCGAATCACGGATCCCTTGTTCTGGAGGCCGAGACTCTACCTCCAGGCTACCGACGAACTCATGTTTAAATATAAAAATAACACCATTTCACAAAAGTGCACACAACGTATGTCACAAATACGCCTATCGCTTTCACTAACAAATTGGCATCATCGAGGCTAAGTATAAAACTAAAAAGCACAAGCTCTGCTCAATTTCCAGGTGATTATTTGTATATCCTGTTGTTGAAAAAAGCTGTGTAGATTGTGTATAAAAAAATTATGTTCCTTAATAAACATATTTGAAATTGGATTATTTTTCAGGTCCGTATGGTGAGCAAGATGAAGAACAACTCTTTGTACAGAAGGTTGTGCACGAAACGGATACTCTATATGTACGCAGGGCGTCAGACGGTAAACGTGTCTGTATTGTAAAGTCTGTGGATGGATCCATGGTGTCGTGTTTTGTGGTGATGGAGTGTGAAGGCACTCTAAGACCTAGGAGACTGCTGCTTACTGGACATTGTTCTGGAGCTACACACATGTGGGACCTTACCACCGCTCTGGATAGACTAAACGATCCAACCAAAGGTTTGTATCCGCACTACCATGTATGTACTTAGTTTTTTCCTTACTATGGCATATTGTCATTGCATATTCAAAAAGAGACATGTGAACACATTTTTATTTGGGCATAGTCTTTTATATCTGTTTATTAAGGCATTAAATTTGTAGTTTCGACTTTCTATTGGCATGTGATATTATTCTTGAAGTATTGAATTTTAATATTTGATACTAAGAATCACTTTATAAAATGATTATGATGTCATTATGAGCAGTTTATTCTAGAAATGTCAAAACATTTATGAATCCACATGTCCCTTTTTGAATATGCAACGACAATTATATTGTACAGGATATATTGTGCGTACCACTGTGAATGGATTAACACTTTACTATATACTCACTCTATATCCTAAATGAAGTATATAATAGTGAGTTACAGTCCATTGGATCGGTCTGCAACGAGTTTGGATTTTCTTCTCCATTCCTCCCTATTTTCTGCTAGTCTCTTTAGTTCTACATATGTGCCATAGTTCATGTCCTTCACTTGGTCCATGTAGGTGTCTCTTAGCATTTCTGCCTTCAGTCTTGCCTTCCGCAATGGTGATGAGCAGGCCTGGGTACCTGACGTAGCCGATCCAGTTAGCTTGTTGTTGGCTGATTTTTTTAAGTAGTTGCCTACTTTCACCTACCCCTATTAACATCTCTTCGTTTTCAATTTGCTCCAACCAATGGATCTTCAGCATTCGTCTGTAGCTCTTCATCTCTAAGGCCGCCAACTGTCCGCTTTCACTCTTGCTGATGGTCCACGTCTCGCAACCATATAGCGACCTAAATGAAGTATAGAATATCATATTGAGCTGTCCTTACATACTTCTTTAGTTTTTCCACATTTATGCAATTTCTCATACATACATGCTGATTTCTCTTACAACACGAGACTGTCATTTAGAATTTGATTGACGTATGTTGATTCAGTCCTTTGATAAGGCTTTCTTTCAAGACAGCATTTTATTATTGTTATACCTAATTTCTTTCCAATTTTTTTTTTAAAAAAGATATACACCTATCTTGGTTTTGTTATAAACCCAAATACAACCTTATACACCTTTCACACTAAACTAAAAGCTTGTGTCGTGAAAGGGGAGTTTGCCGGCACCTGGTATCAAACCCCGAACCCCAATTTATTTTGTTTTTATGTTTATTAGACAAAATTATTCATTAATTTTTGTTTAACATTTCAGATTCTGAACAATCCACAGGGGGTGGTCCCAGTGCAGACGAGCTTGTGCGCCTCGTTGAACACTGCAACCTGCAGTGCACCGCCCCGTCATCTCCTCACAGGCCTCTCATGTGAAGGGAGGATCCTCACATTCTAACCACCGTGTCTCTGTGTGACGCACCATCTTTGATGCGTGTCTGCTGTCTGCGGATTATTCCTTCTCTCATAGACTGATGATGAAATAACGGATGATCGAAAAGTCATACCTACCAATACACAAATGTTTGTAATATGTTTGTTTACATTTCTGTATGTCGGATGAAAATTACACTTTGCGCGATTGTTTGTAATCAATGTATGGTAATGAATAAGTAAATAAATTATGTAGAATTTTGACCAAAGTGACCAATGAACGTAAAAGTGTTGTAGTCTTTGTTATGTTCTTTTTGGCATGTTCACCTATTCTGCTCTGTTAAGTAAAAACACAGTAATTAGCAAAACACGTATGTGTCAGAATTCAGACCAAGTTTGATACTACCTTTTTATTTATTTATTTTATTCTCTGCACATTGTTGACAATAAAACAATTTAAAACATTTATCATAGAAAATATCAGTTATACATTTCAATGTACAGAGGGCGAGTTTATTGCTAAAATGCGATGTCTTCCAACTACCCCTTTTTCTGTCTATTTATTCAAGTATGTATTAGAAAACAAACCTGCCACAGTCGTTTCAAATAAATAAATTAGTTTATTAGTAGGAAGAATATTTCAAAAATTATCAAATATCTGAGATATTTTGTTTTTTAATACTTGAAAAAATACAAACAAAAGGTAGTTTCAAACTTGATCTGTGATTTTGATACATATGTGTTTTGGTAATTACTGTGTTTTTACTTAGCAGAGCAGTATTCTGAAAACGCGTTATATTTTGTAATTGGTATGCACGCATTAAAAAGTATTTATTTATTCATGAAATATACGGCTTACGCCTTTTTACATAAACAAGAAAATTATACAGTCTTCAATTACAAAATATAAAATCAATCAATAAAATACCAAAAACAAGCAAACTAGTTACATTAGTACTCTATCAACACGTACACATAGGAATACACTTATAGTTAGCTCATAATTATGTCATAATTATGTGCTTTTTGCCCAGTACTGGAGATCAGTTTGATGGGTTTTTTCTCTGGGTTTCGACACGATAAATAAATAATAATAATTATGTCAAATTTTTGTTAAAACAAAGCCTTTTGTTAAAATATGCAAACGTAATTGTATGGAAAAAAATGTTGATCGGCCATACAGAAAAACTACGTCTTGTGACGCAGTGTAGTTTTACTCCGTTGTACAGAAATTTTTGTTTTGGTTATTTATAATTTTAATGATATGATGAACAAAAAATATTATTTTGCTGTCCCTTGATTTTGGTGGTAAGATATAATTTTTAAATGTTAACCCATTTTGTTTATCATTTGATCCAAGCATATTTGAGGTTATCGATTATGTAGATTGGCGGTTCCCGAACTCAAGTTCACAAGAGGTTAAATTCTCGGACAGAGCATAGGGCAGAAACCGGCCTCCTCGGTTCAGAGCATCTCTGCACCAATTGACTCACCTATTTATACGACATTCCTAGCATTCTTATGTAATTGTCGTAGGAACGGTGTAGGATTGTGAAAGAGGGACGTCTGGGCTGTCGGAACTCTTGTGGACG
Source organism: Athripsodes cinereus (assembly GCA_947579605.1). Classification (NCBI taxonomy): domain Eukaryota; kingdom Metazoa; phylum Arthropoda; class Insecta; order Trichoptera; family Leptoceridae; genus Athripsodes; species Athripsodes cinereus. The sequence goes on from OX388321.1 coordinate 4,435,039, forward strand.
AAAAAACAGTGCTCCTTTTTGCTAACTATCTATGATTGAGCATTCTTAAAACGTTACCCAACCAAGAGCAATGTCTCGCCTGTATCACAGACTACAGAATACTCAAGGATAACCTTAAATATATTATATAAATTTATGTTTGTTATTGTAAGCATAAAGTCTTATCTGTCTGTAATGTTTCAAAGATTATTATTGTTTTAAAAAATGTTTTAGATAAATAATTAATTATATTTTTAGTTAGAACAATGATTGTATATGTAATGAAGGATTTAAATATTTATTTATTCTAAAAAAATACTATATATTTATTCAAACGTTTTTGTGTGTGAGGGAAGTACGTAGAGGGTCCAATATATTTCTTTCAATATTATTCAGACACATAGGGAGAAAACCTGCATCTTCTATTTTTAAAGAGTGGAGGTAACGCTCTTGCCTTTGAATCACAAGGTCCCGGGCTCGATTCCCGGCCAGGGCAAAATGAAGAATGACCTTTTTCAAATTGTCCTGGGTCTGGGTGTTACATGTATATGTGTTAAGTGCATTGTATGTATGTGTATCGTCGCGTTAGTACCCATAATACAAGTTCATCTTCCTAGTTTGGGACTAGCCCGGTCTGTGTGAATCGTCTATACATGTTATGTTGTGTTAATTTAAAGACAACAAACACTAAAAAGATAACTATCAAATAATTAAGAATGATTTTTTAATACAAGTGGTGTATTTAAGGATTGAGTCATAACACATTTTATCCTCTGCTTAGGTTGTAAAATATGATAGAAACACTAGTAATAAACATGCAGACCATCCTCCATGCCGATACAAATCAAGACATTCAGAATGAGAACCATATTTCAACATCGCTTAATTAAAGATCATGAATGTTTCATTTGTGATGTTTTACGAATATCTGCCTTCTACAGAATGCTTAAAAAAGTTACTTGTATGCTTATAATGGAAGCTTAACTTTGCTTCTAAACCGGTACAGAAAAAATTAACCAAGGACACAGGGAAAATGTGTGAATCAGCGTTGAAAGAATTCGTATTGGACCCGTTATATTGTTTCCGTAGTTCAGAAAGAAGATCATTTTTATGTATTGTCGTTGTTGAGTAATGTACGTAGCTATTTACAATTTATGTCTGGGAACGTTGTTGTCTGTCAAAGAACTTTAAAAGGTGTGAATGTGAGGAATAGGTTGTTGTGTTTTTCTTATAGATAGATACAAAGCGCGTTATAATTGCTTGAAGTTTGGTGAATTGTGACGATATTTGGCTTATAAATACCAATAATTTAAATGATTAAATAGAGTGTCAATTGAAGATAATATTTCATATTGTTTGTCCCTAAACTGCTGTCGAGCCCTTTTTACAGATCTTTTGTACAATGTTCAATTAAACCGCCTTTTATTATATGTAGGGGAGAAGGGGGCACATTTGAACAAATTTTAGGAATGCATTTATAATTTTTTTCCTAATAACTGGATTTACTTCAAACAACTTTTGTCACATAGTATAACCATATACTAGTAGATAAAGTCAAGAAAACACACGTCAAAGTTTTAATTATCAAATTAATTTATTTTGGTAAAGTACGCAACAAACATACACATAAAATAAACTTAATATATGGTTATTACACAAAACAAATATTGAATCTAATGTAAATAAAGAGTTCGACCTGAGGGCTATCACTTAGTGTTTGAGTCGGCGCTGTATTAGGCCGGTGTCAATAACCCACCACTATGAGTGTATCACCGTTCCACTATGTACTTAATATTCCACCACTGTGAAATTATTAAGGCTTGCACAATTAGGTATCAGAGCCCGTAGACAATTTGTACTTAGCGATCGTCTACTGGCGAACTTTTCGACAATCTACCTACACGTACCGTATAATTATTCGTTATTGTTGCAGTTATTGACGAAAATTCGTTTGTAGGCGATCGCCAAGTACAAATTGTCTACGGGCTCAGAGCTCGTAGTCCAACCATTGAACTTACTAGACCGATAGTCAACGCGAAGTGAAGTGTCTCGGGACGTGCGAGCGCTTAAATATCCCTTTTTTAGTTCCTCAGGAGGCCACAGCGCTAGTAGTAGGGGTGGTGGTAACTATAGGTGGAATTAAATGTGTGACACGTACAACGCGGTGAACTGTGCGAAGAGAGAAGCATTAGGACTGTATCTCCGTGCGTCACAATAGCTGAATCCTTTGTCTATCTAATTATATGCATAAAGTTTATATATAGTGCACTATCTTGGAGGAATTTCATTTTAGAGTAAGAGAAGTGGAATGTTCAAAAGTGCCCCCCTAGGGCTGGCTGGGACACTTTTGAACATGGTATAAAATTAATATGTCAGCGTTAGAAAAAAATATTTAATGAGAATATATTTACACTCATGGCATAAAAATTAAAATTTAAAGGAAGAAAAATAATAAAAAACGAGTTATATTTTGGCTTTTTTTTGCGATTGTAAACTTTTTTTGCGATTGTTGTGATAATAATTTTTACAAGTGTTGCATTGGTTTATTTAATTTTTGTTTTCCAGTTTTTGACACTTTTTGCAAAAAATGAAGGTTATATCACTGATGATGTTAATTTTGGCATTCTTTCTTTTTTGCTTTATTTTATCATCAGATGGAATAATTTGTTTTGGTGGATCACTTTTTTCTGGTGTTTTAGTTAAAATAAGTGACTTCCCCTTTTTTCTACCTCTTGAGGTTACTTTTCTTGGTGGTGCTTTTGGGTATGGCCTGATGACTTCAGGAGATATTAAATTCGTACTGGTAGACGGCTTTGGATCGTCATTTACAACTGTAGTAACTTTGGTGTTTGAGACTATTTCCAATTGTAAATTTAAAGAATCTAGTTGTGGTCGATTTGTGATTCCAGTTTTTGTAAATCCTGATATGATGTTGTTGGGAGTAAAGGCAGCATTATATGCAGAGGTCACTATTGCTGCAATATTATGAATAGTAATAGTTTTACCTGGGTTACGCAAAAGCCAATCGTTTTGAGCTACTGCATATTTTTGCTTTAGTGGACCCAGTGCAATGTGGTGGAAATGTGACCATAACATTTCCATTTTCTCTACAAAAATTTATTGCTTTAATCGTACAATGACTTGCGTGGTTGTCCAAAAGCAGCAAAATCCTGTTGTTATTATCACAATTTGTAATTTTTTTAATACGCTCTAAAACATGAATAAAAATATCGCTTGTCATCCAACCACTTTGAAGGCTATTTGCAAAGCCTATACTTCCTATCGATGCTCCAAAAAGCATAGAATCATGGAATCTGGCCCTTGGAAAAATGTATACAGGAGGCAAAGTATTTCCAGTTGCATTAATTATTGCACACATTGTAATCAGTTGTCCTCTTTCGGCAGAAACAGCCTGGCCGACTTGCTTTAGACCAGCCTTTGCGATGATTTTCGGCGCTTGAACTACAGTCATTAAATTTGTTTCATCCAGATTATAGATTTTATCAGCAGTCAATTTAAATGTTTGTACCACACTTTCATAATTATTATTATAGAATTCAGAAACATTATGTTTATTGAAACTTGACGATCTTGACAGACTCGTATTTTAAATAAAAATAAAATAAAATAATCTTTATTGTGGAATAAACAATATAACACAAATGGTGGGTTTATTGCCTTTAGGCAATGTCTACCAACCAACTAAAATTATTTTCCAGTTTTCGTAATGACAAGTCCTTGTGTCACTTCATAAACCCTTTCATCCATTCAATTCCAGCAGTTTTGCAAGTTTTCCATTTTTTTGGGCATTTGCTTAACCCCAAAGCGTATTCGAAAGCTAATACGCGTACCTGAAGGTAGGTTAATCCATAATTCATTTGTGAACATTTCAATAAATAATGTTCCAGCATTTTATCTTCCTCATTTGTAAAGACTTGATGTACTGTATATTTAGTCGAAAAGATTTCATTTCTTGACATAACATTATCTTTGAAATTTTTCACACGGTAGAACAGCGTATTAGGCTTAATTCCGTACAATCAATTATTTAAATGTCCAACCAAACTTCAAGCAATATAATATTTATATATTAAAATTGTGTGATTTTGTAAGGAGTATTTAGGTGTATAAATTATAATTATATTATAATTAGACATGTGTGTCAATATGTGGAGAAAAATTGTTGTTATTTGTAATTTTATGTCTTATAGAAAATACTGTATAGCGGGTCCATTCTCAATTACATCAAGCATAATATAGTTGTTCCATCACGTTATGTTCTTTTATCCTATGGAATTTCCGGCCAAAAATATGTCTCAATTCAACTTTTTTCCTGTTAGTTTTTGAATGTCCTGTAAAGGGCTGGTTTTTATTGGAAAGCGAGACAAATCTTGACAGTTGGTGACCAGTGTATCACTTCAAGGGTGATAAATTTATAAATTGTCGCCAGAAAATTAAAAATAATACAATATATTTGTGCCGTAAACATTTGAGTCTCTGTCAGAGAATCAAAAGCAAAAATATGCAAATGGATAAAGTAAGTTACTAAAAATATCTGAGTTTGTCGGTAGCCTGGAAGTAGTCTCGGCCTCGTGAACAAGGGGTCCGCGATTCAATCTCAGATGCCGGTAAACTCCCCTTTCACAACACAAGCTTTTAGCTTACTGTGAAAGGTGTATAAGGTTGTATTTGGGTTTATAACAAAACCCAGATGTATCTTGTGTGAAAATGATCCTTTAGGCCTCTCCTGAAATCCCGCTGAAGGCCCGCTTAAGTAATATTACCTATAATCGGTATACAGTAAAGAATAAATAAACAAATTGTGGAATGGACCCGTGTGTAATATATAGTGAACTGATTTTATAATTAATAATATAAAGATTATGATTATCTCATGCATTTATTGTTATTTTTTTATATTGTATAAGATACAAATTATATTGTTTATAATATATTTATTATACATTATTTTGTTTTGTTGTGTAAATGTTTATGATATTGTAAACTTAATGTCCTATACTAGGATTTTTTTAAACTGGCGAACTATGTCATAAAATGTGCGAGCAAGAAAGATCGACTACCTGCTCCCGTCACACTCACATCTCTCTGTGAGTGTGACGGGGGCAGGTAGTCGATCTTTCTTGCTCGCACATTTTATGACATAGTTCGCCAGTTTAAAAAAATCCTAGTATAGTAATAATGATATCCCTTGAGGGCAAACAAAGATTTATACGTATGTGGCAACACTTAATCATCGTGGTTAGAATATTTCTAAAAAAAATATGTTATAGATTTTTTGATACAATTAGATGTTGGGAACTGGATTTTACTTACTAGAAGTGTAGATGTCAAACATATTTTGAACCACTACAGATTAATCATTCCAATTGATTACACTCACCGATAGCCAACCTATTTGAATAGGTATTAACTACGTAGATATGTTGTATATGTACACATACATAAAATGTGAACTTCCTTAAGGAGTGCACAACACAGAGTTTCGACTCTTATGAATCGACTCAAGGCTTGGTTAAGAGCATGACAGAGGAACTGGGAATGTTACCTGGGTTAAAAGAGTACTCTTAACCAAGCTTTGAGTCGATTCATAAGCATCGAAACTCTGTATCGTGCACTCCTTGAGAAAGTTCACATATTATGTATGTATATCATATACAACATATCTACCTAGTTAATAGGTTGACTATTGGTGAGTGTGATCAATTGGAATGATTAATCTAGAGTGGTTCAAAATATGATTGATTTCTGAAGAAATAAAGGTGGCAGGTTGGCAGTGGTGTATCAAGTAAAATAAACTATTTGTTTGATCGGGACTTTGGTGGTTGTCTTTTCTTATCGGATTTTATTTTGTAATATTCTCTTATTAAGCTTTTCAAAAAATATCATAAAAAAGTACGCTTTGAAAAACTCACGATTAAATTGATAGTTTCTAAAACAACCAAATTTTCATACATTTTGGTTGACACACGTTTCCCAATCTTTTTAGTTTGAATGACAAATTGTTAAGATACCACCAATATACGGATTAGATAAACTAATTGAAGATTTTATTTCGTCGTTAAAAATATTTGGAGAGATAAAAAAAATGCCTAAAAATATTGATACAAATTTACTATTGCGTAAAAATAGCTTCTGAAAAAAATAGTTTCCAAGTTTTAAAATTCATGCCATGGTAGACACAACACAAACTTTCCTCTCTGACGATTTGCTTTGGGTATTATTCTGGGATATTTGACCTTTGGGTATTGATAATAAGCCTTAATTTTTTACATGTTCATGATATTGCGTCCTTTGAGCTGTTGATATTAAATCTTAGGACTTTACATGTTCATGATATTGCGTCTTTTGGATTATTGATATTAAATCTTAGGATTTTACATGTTCATGATATTGCGTCTTTTGGATTATTGATATTAAATCTTAGGATTTTACATGTTCATGATATTGCGTCCTTTGAGCTATTAATATTAAATCATAGGGCTTTACATGTTCATGATATTATATCCTTTGAGCTATTAATATTAAATCATAGGGCTTTACATGTTCATGATATTATGTCCTCTGAGCCATTGATATTAAACCTTAGGACAAGTGTCCAAAGTATCCTACAAGACTAAGCCGTTATAATTCGCGGCTGGGTGAATCTTAAAAAAAACTCAAATTTTTATATTTAACTTCGAGTGCATTTTCTAAATGACAGATTATATATCTGTACCATGGTATTGGTTGTACATTACACCTTTGCACTATTAAACCATGAGACTTTTATTTATCATAATATTCATCTCTGGGATCTTTAGATATTCTCATTGTGTCCTTTGGGGCATTTTCTACATGACAGTAGATATATGTACCTTTGATATTGGTGTACATTACACCTTTGCACTATTAAACCATGAGACTTTTATTTATCATAATATTCATCTCTGGGATCTTTAGATATTCTCATTGTGTCCTTTGGGGCATTTTCTACATGACAGTAGATATATGTACCTTTGATATTGGTGTACATTACACCTTTGCACTATTAAACCATGAGACTTTTATTTATCATAATATTCATCTCTGGGATCATTAGATATTCTCATTGTGTCCTTTGGGGCATTTTCTACATGACAGTAGATATATGTACCTTTGATATTGGTGTACATTACACCTTTGGACTATTAAACCATGAGACTTTTATTTATCATAATATTCATCTCTGGGATCTTTAGATATTCTCATTGTGTCCTTTGGGGCATTTTCTACATGACAGTAGATATATGTACCTTTGATATTGGTGTACATTACACCTTTGCACTATTAAACCATGAGACTTTTATTTATCATAATATTCATCTCTGGGATCTTTAGATATTCTCATTGTGTCCTTTGGGGCATTTTCTACATGACAGTAGATATATGTACCTTTGATATTGGTGTACATTACACCTTTGGACTATTAAACCATGAGACTTTTATTTATCATAATATTCATCTCTGGGATCTTTAGATCTCCTCATTATGTCCTTTGGGGCATTTTCTACATGACAGTAGATATATGTACCTTTGATATTGGTGTACATTACACCTTTGCACTATTAAACCATGAGACTTTTATTTATCATAATATTCATCTCTGGGATCTTTAGATATTCTCATTGTGTCCTTTGGGGCATTTTCTACATGACAGTAGATATATGTACCTTTGATATTGGTGTACATTACACCTTTGGACTATTAAACCATGAGACTTTTATTTATTATAATATTCATCTCTGGGATCTTTAGATCTCCTCATTATGTCCTTTGGGACATTTTCTGCGTGACAGTAGATATATGTACGAGGGTGGGTCAATAAGTCCTTAGAAAAAAGCATTAAAACAGTTTTTATTTTTGTATTTTTTTTTTTATTTCTCAACATAATCTCCTTGGAGCTCAATACACTTGGTTAGACGTTTCTCAATTTTTTTTAAACCGTCAGAAAAATAAGTTTTCGGAAGGTCCTCAAAATAAGCATTTGTCCGATCGATGACTTCTTCATTTGAAAAAAAACGTTGTCCACTTAGCCATTTTTTTAAGTTTGGGAAAAGGAAAAAGTCACTGGGGGCTAAATCTGGCGAATACGGTGGGTGGTCGACCAATTCGAACTTCAATTCTTCAATTTTGGCCATTGATCGTAAACATGTGTGAACACGGGCATTGTCCTGATGAAAGAGGATTTTTTTCCTGTTTAAATGAGGCCATTTTTCTTCAATTTTGTTTTTTAGCTGGTCCAATAAAGATGCATAATAATCCCCTGTTATTGTTTTTCCTTTTTCCAAATAGTCAACGAAAATAATTCCACGTGCATCCCAAAATACAGTAGCCATAACCTTACCAGCTGATTTTACGGTTTTCGCCTTCTTTGGACATGGTTCGCCTTTCGCAATCCACTGCTTTGACTGTTCTTTCGTCTCGGGAGTATAGTGGTGTATCCATGTTTCATCTACAGTCACAAAGCGACGAAAAAATTCATCCGGATTGCGTTGCATGAGCGACAACAGGGCTTTAGAGGCCACCACCCTATTGCGTTTATTGTCGACTGTGAGCAAACGCGGCACCCATCTTGCAGAAATTTTTTTCATGCCCAATTTGTCATGTAAAATAGAAATGACGCTACCTTTTGAGATCCCTGTAACCTCAATTATCTCACTCAACTTTAATCTTCGGTCATTTAACACCATATCGTGGATTTTATTGATCATTTCTGGTGTAGTCACCTCTACAGGACGTCCTGAGCGTGGTTCATCCTTTGTTGATGTACGACCACGTTTAAATTCATTTAACCAGTTATAAATAGTTGCAAGTGAAGGAGCAGATGTGCCATGAACTAAATCCAACTCATTTTTTATTTCCTTTGCTGTTAACCCTTTTATATTAAAATGTTTAATAACAGCTCTAAACTCAATTTTCTCCATTTTTGTAAACAAGCAAATTTGTAAACAAACAAATGTACGAGAAACACACAACAACACGACCAATCTGATTGATACTTCGCAGCATACTGAATCGGTAGTGCCGCTGCATGAAAACAAACCGCTTACAGTACTAGTCGCGCCACCTGTCGGCTTTTCTAAGGACTTATTGACCCACCCTCGTACCTTTGATATTGGTGTACATTACACCTTTGGACTATTAAACCATGAGACTTTTAGTTATCATAATATTCATCTCTGGGATCTTTAGATCTTCTCATTGTGTCCTTTGGAGCATTTTCTATGTGACAGTAGATAAATGTACCTTTGATATTGGTGTACATTACACCTTTGGACTATTAAACCATGAGACTTTTATTTATCATAATATTCATCTCTGGGATCTTTAGATATTCTCATTGTGTCCTTTGGGGCATTTTCTACATAACAGTAGATATATGTACCTTTGATATTGGTGTACATTACACCTTTGGACTATTAAACCATGAGACTTTTGTTTATCATAATATTCATCTCTGGGATCTTTAGATCTCCTCATTATGTCCTTTCGGACATTTTCTGCGTGACAGTAGATATATGTACCTTTGATATTGGTGTACATTACACCTTTGGACTATTAAACCATGAGACTTTTAGTTATCATAATATTCATCTCTGGGATCTTTAGATCTTCTCATTGTGTCCTTTGGAGCATTTTCTATGTGACAGTAGATAAATGTACCTTTGATATTGGTGTACATTACACCTTTGGACTATTAAACCATGAGACTTTTATTTATCATAATATTCATCTCTGGGATCTTTAGATATTCTCATTGTGTCCTTTGGGGCATTTTCTACATAACAGTAGATATATGTACCTTTGATATTGGTGTACATTACACCTTTGGACTATTAAACCATGAGACTTTTGTTTATCATAATATTCATCTCTGGGATCTTTAGATCTCCTCATTATGTCCTTTCGGACATTTTCTGCGTGACAGTAGATATATGTACCTTTGATATTGGTGTACATTACACCTTTGTAAATACTATTAAACCATGAGACTTTTATTTATCATAATATTCATCTCTGGGATCTTTAGATCTTCTCATTGTGTCCTTTGGAGCATTTTCTATGTGACAGTAGATAAATGTACCTTTGATATTGGTGTACATTACACCTTTGGACTATTAAACCATGAGACTTTTATTTATCATAATATTCATCTCTGGGATCTTTAGATTTTCACATTGTGTCCTTTGAGACTTTTTCTACGTGACAGTAGATATATGTACCTTTGATATTGGTGTACATTACGCCTTTGGACTATTAAACCATGGGACTTTTATTTATCATAATATTCATCTCTGGGATCTTTAGATTTTCACATTGTGTCCTTTGAGACATTTCTACGCGACAGTAGATATATGTACCTTTGATATTGGTGTACATTACGCCTTTGGACTATTAACCATGAGACTTTTATTTATCATAATATTCATCTCTGGGATCTTTAGATATTCTCATTGTGTCCTTTGGAGCATTTTCTATGTGACAGTAGATAAATGTACTTTTGATATTGGTGTACATTACACCTTTGGACTATTAAACCATGAGACTTTTATTTATCATAATATTCATCTCTGGGATCTTTAGATTTTCACATTGTGTCCTTTGAGACTTTTTCTACGTGACATTAGATATATGTACCTTTGATAGTGGTGTACATTACGCCTTTGGACTATTAAACCATGATACTTTTATTTATCATAATATTCATTTCTGGGATCTTTAGATTTTCACATTGTGTCCTTTGAGACATTTCTACACGACAGTAGATATATGTACCTTTGATATTGGTGTACATTACGCCTTTGGACTATTAACCATGAGACTTTTATTTATCATAATATTCATCTCTGGGATCTTTAGATTTTCACATTGTGTCCTTTGGGACATTTTCTACGTGACAGTAGATGCGACGGACTTTTGCACATCCTATTATTTTTGCGCTCTCATGCGCTCTTTTACCTTGTATCTCTCATGATACACGATAAAATAAACCATTATTTAAATTTTCAAAAAAAAAAAAATTTAGCTCAGTTCGGTAGAGACTTTGAAAAACAAATAATATTGGAAAGAATAATTGACTACTTATTTAACACTCAGGGTCGAATGGGTTAACCCAAATTTCATTACAAAGACTTTCTGTTTTAACAAATTAAACAATGCATACCTCTTATTAATCAATAATGCTTTCCAAACAACCTTTAAATATGAAGGAAAGATTCAGAAACAAAATAAAAATTACAAATTTATCACATTCTTTTCATCTTTATTCCAAACCGCTAGTATAACGATGATACTTTTGGTCTGGCCATTAAATTTACATACATTTTATAAATTCTCACTGATTAACAAAATATTAAGAGATTTAAATTTAGATAATTATTACTACGTGGCAACTTGACTAATCTAGATTAAAATTTCAAAAATTAAATGATTGTGGCACATAATTTTTAACTTCTACCGTTTCTTTTAGAAACCACCTGTTTCATCAAATTATCAAACACTGTTTGATCACAAAAAAAAAATTAACACTAGAATAAATATACAAAAATTAAGAGTGAATGAGAACAACCTGATTTTTTTAATCTTCCTCCCAGCTACTTGGAGTTTCGCGTCATCCAAGCAACCGCAAATTTCTACGAAGGATTTTCTATTAATACTCTTCTTTCAAATTCCATATTATTTTCCGTGTCTCGAAATTGAAGATTCTTTCTTGGTAGGTACTTAAGGAATCCATCCTGGTACTTAAAATTCTATTCTCCTGGTATAAAAAGGTATTATTCTGGTACTTAAGGTTCTATCCTGGTATAAAAGGTTATATCCCGGTGCTTAAGACATCTTATTATCCTGGCAACTTAAGGCCGTACATCCATATTTTTGATGACGGCCTGAATTACACTGGCTTTAATAAATTATTACAATGAAACTGTCAATCGACAAATAGAACATATTTTTAAAACTACTTTATAAATTAATTAACCATTTTAAAATGGGGAAGGTTTTTTTAACCTTATAATTCACTACTACATTTCGCGATGTGCTAATTTGGCTGGTCAAATACAAAAGAGGACGCGTTTTGTCTTCGACCACCAATATTGAAAAAATCTCTCCCACCACGCATGCGCGGCGTCACATTATCAATTTCTAGTCTTGCCAACGAATAAAATCACTACTTTATAGTGATACTAAAAATATCGCTACAATATGTACCTTTGATATTGGTGTACATTACACCTTTGGACTATTAAACCATGAGACTTTTATTTATCATAATATTCATCTCTGGGATCTTTAAATCTCCTCATTATGTCCTTTGGGACATTTTCTACATGACAGTAGATATATCACTGTCAAAATTATTTGGATTATTGTTTCGGGGTTCGGGAGTAGAAACAATACTCTTAAGCACGCCAAGAGCTGCTGAATTTTTTTATTTTTGTCTGATTTCTTTTTTTTGGTCCCTGCTTTGAAATGTTGAAGGGTTCCACGATTTATAATAATGACAAGTGACAACTGGACATAAGATTTTTTGTGCCTTTTTGCTTTCATCTATATTTATCCAATTTCTAATCTTCATAGAACTCGTCATTATAATATAAGTAAATTTCACCAAGGTTTGGTTTTATAGATGGAAAGTGGTGTATCTCTTCAGATACAGCATTAATTAAAATATCCTGGTATTGTTATGCCTTCAACCAATAATCAAATACAAAAATCAATGTACTAAGATGCATTTTAATTTCTTCCAATGTAAATTTATACTGAATACCGATAATTTATTTATTTATTTATTTATTTTATAAAATAAACGGCTATAAGCCTTTAACAAAAAATTATATAATTTACATATAAATAGAAAAATATAAAAAAAGTAAACATACAACCAATAACCCATTACATAAACAATGGAGAATAAATATTAAGTTAACAAAATATTAAAATAAAAAAACATAATAATGATGTAAAATCAATTCAGTGACACTGCTGATTTCATTATTAGTAGTTCTGTTAGATATCGGGAGAAGGAGCAAACATAAAAACTGAAATAAGTCCTTTTATTCAACTTTAAACAAGTTTCCGACAACTGCTGTATTCAATAAGACCTTTTCATAATAGAGGTAATTTCATCTATTAATGTGGTCATGATCAATGCTTGCCATGGATTGTCCAGCAAACGTTCCTGGCTTGTCCTCATCAGTCTCCTCTGTTTCTGACTCATCCTCAATGGGACCTTCTTCTGCGCCTTCTCTCCAGTGCTCGGCTTAGTAGTTGAGGAGCCACTGTGTAACCGTGTACTTCCCATAGGTACTCTTTATCTGCCTCACTCAAGGCAGCTATTTGTTGTGAACTTTGCAATTTAAGAGCTGCCTTGGCAAGGGTCATATCTGTGGCGCGCTCCATCATCCGTTGTGAGCCTTGGTAATTGGCCTGGACCTTTTTCGTCTTTTTGGCCCAAATATACGTAATGGTCTATAAGTTTCGGTATAAGGCGTGGCTGAGTTCTGGGTGTTTTTTACCCCAAGGAAAATTTTCACCTTCTGTGTCCTTTACCACTGTGTATAACGATTCACCAGCAATGATAGATGGATGTGAAGATTTTGATGTCTCAGAAGGTATTATGTACTGGTGTAACATTATATATCGATCGTTGTGCAGGGTGGTCAGGGAAAGATTGCTCGGCGGTGATAATCGTTTATTGTCGAACTGATTAGCTTTGAGTACAGATTATGAATGATTATGATTCGATACAATACAATTCTTATATATAGTGAATATGGATTATTGGTTCGTGTGCAATGCAGAGCTGGTATGCGAAAGGAATGTACTTAACATATTTGCTGGGTCGGTGAGATAAGTTCCCAGACGCGTGGTCGGCACTTTGTGATTACATTGTTCCTGGTTGGTATGTTCATTGTTTTATTTGCTGAGAGGTCAAACATGATTATTTCCCAGGGTATATGTGAACTTTCTGATGATAAGGAATGCTTACAATGCAATGTTCCCTTTGATGTTGGTTTTCGCTAAATTCAACAGCGATAAGCAAATCTGTGAGATTGTGTTTATCGCTGACTTTGCCTCACATTGCGATGACCTTATCGCAATGTATCGTGTGCAAACGAATGAACCTAAGGTACGTTACATACCTCCCCTCCTAAGTTCGCTGGTTACGCTAAAAATTATCGACAAGTGATAATACAATGTTTTTGAACTTAAGATTACAGTTGTGTTTTCATTGTTTCCCTAATCTAGGTACACAATATTTAAACGTTATCGTTTGGCAAACATGAAATGGTTGTAAAAACATTGACAATGTGTTTGTTTGTAAAAGGAACAATGAGTGTGTAAATATGTAAATGTAAACGATTATAAAATACATTCGATGAAATGTGAAATTAACATGATTAGTGATAATAGCAATAAAGTATATGACAATGAGTTGTGACGTAATTTAACCATCTGGAGACAATGATGATTGTCTTCTGTTGTCTTCAGATTGGGTGATGGTTCGAGTGTTGTGTCGTGTTGGCCTTTGTCCCTGCAACCTCTGCCATAACTGTTTTTACAATCTTCTTCTTCAGTTTCCTGTAAGCCAGGTGTACGCTTAACCCGATGAACATTATACATGCTATTATTATTGCTGCCGTGGCCATCTGGTTGTCGGTGTTTCGGATTGGCTGCGTGGCTTCCCCTGCTGCTGCTGTTTGCGCGATAATTACTTCTTCTTTCGACTTAGTCCCACCCATTGTGAATTATTGTTGTATTTAGTGCGAGAATCTGACTGGCCTTTTCGACTGTCCTCCAGTGCGCGTGGTTGAGATTGAGAGCGAGATCTCTGTCTGTATCTTCGGTTATCGTAGCGCGGCGTAGCATGATCGCGGTCTCTACGACGACCAATATTGTCGAGTCGCGTCGTTAACTCTTCAATCTGGCGGGCGATTGCGTCGATTGATAAACTCAGCATCGGCGTAGCTTTTTCTTCGTGTACTTCAGAGTGTCGCGACGATTCCGATACCTTGTTAGCCACCTGTGCGAGGTTCTGGAAGTCGGTGTCGCAGACTGCGAGTACCGCGCGTACAGTCTGAGGTAGTCTTCCCAGCCAGAGTATCTTCAATGTGTCGTCTGGTAGTTTTCCGCCTGCTAGTTCTTTCATTCGTCGTAGCAGTTGAGACGGTTTCTGTTCTCCAAGTTCTATTTCTTCTAATAGCTGCTGCAGCCGCCGAGCTTCTGACTCTTCGTACACCTGCAAAAGTCTTTGTTTTAGCGTCTCGTACTTGTTGTCCGTGGGGGGTTGCGACAAGATGTCCGTTATTTGTCTCAGCTCCTCCTTTCCCAGCTTTGCTATTTTTTTTTTTTTTTTTAAAACAGTTTTTGCCTCTACGGCCACTTATGGTGTATTTGCCGCTAATATAGATATCATCCATCTAACTCCTGACATCCAGTGTTGAAATAAGTCCTCAGTATGACCGAAAACATTTTTATCACCCGGTATTCTAATATTAGGGTTTTGAACATCATACTCAAAGTCTAAGGCTATTGCTGTTGGAACTGTATATAATCCTTTTTCATAAAATGCTCTTATTATATCATTTGTATGGATAGGTTGATATCTATTTAATACACGCTCAGCTATAGAGATAATATAACATGCACCTGAACATTGTAAAAACCTAAATAATAAAATTATTAAATGTGCTTGAGTGTTTTCTGGTATGTTCATAAAATACATTCCTGGATCAACCATTTGATTCCTATAAGTATCTTGTTTTTGATGAAGAAATTGTTGAATCATGTTTACCCAATGAATCACAGGTATTGTTCTATGAAGGTAATTCGCTGGAATAACAATTTAAGTAACTTCTTGTAATTTAGACCAGCCATATGATGGCAATAAGTTGTTCATTTCTCTCTCATAATCTGATAATCTTCGATTAACTCTGATGGATTTTCTAGGTAAAAGCAAAAAGTACTGGTTTTCGTCGCTCGTTTTTTATGGTTTGAGGACAGCTTCGAACTGGTGGAACCATAGTCGTGGTTGGTCCCTCCAGAACTCCGGGATCTTCGTGTTGATGGAAACTGGAGCCACAATTTTGCTGTCGGCGTTTATTGTTGATTGAGTTTCGTGGATGCTGTTCCAAGTGAAGACTTTGCTGTTGTCGGGTGTAGATGTAGCGCTGGATGGATATCGAGCGTTGCCAGATACAACGATGTTGGTTGTCTAATGTAGAATCACGTCGGATGTTGGCGGTCTGATCGCGTCGGGGTCACCAGCGATGATAGATGGATGTGAAGATTTTGATGTCTCAGAAGGTATTATGTACTGGTGTAACATTATATATCGATCGTTGTGCAGGGTGGTCAGAGAAAGATTGCTCGGCGGTGATAATTGTCTATTGTCGAACTGGTTAGCTTTGAGTACAGATTATGAATGATTATGATTCGATACAATACAATGCTTATATATAGTGAATATGGATTATTGGTTCGTGTGCAATGCAGAGCTGGTATGCGAAAGGAATGTACTTAACATATTTGCTGGGTCGGTGAGATAAGTTCCCAGACGCGTGGTCGGCACTTTGTGATTACATTGTTCCTGGTTGGTATGTTCATTGTATTATTTGCTGAGAGGTCAAACATGATTATTTCTCAGGGTATATGTGAACTTTCTGATGATAAGGAATGCTTACAATGCAATGTTCCCTTTGATGTTGGTTTTCGCTAAATTCAACAGCGATAAGCAAATCTGTGAGATTGTGTTTATCGCTGACTTTGCCTCACATTGCGATGACCTTATTGCAATGTATCGCGTGCAAACGAATGAACCTAAGGTAGGTTACACTATGTAGAACCTCTTTACGTCAGCTAGTATCACTGGTATCTCTAGGGCCCTGCAACCTGACGCCACAAACTCAGCAATCGTCACTACTGTCTTGAGGTGTGTGTAGCTGTATATGAGCTCTAATTTGCCTATGGAACATACTACAAGGTCTGGTTTCCCATCAAGATACCTTACATGCGACATTCCCACAATCAAACGTAGTACACCTAGGGAACGGATCAATTTGCCATAAAAACACACCCTACTCTCACACGCTCTGCTGTTATCTATCTCACTCGCACACAACGTCTTGAGCGTTTGTTCTACAAAATCTTACATAAGTTATATTTCACTTCAGAGATTCTAAATCAGACATTAAATTTGCTAAACTTTTTTTTACATACATTTTTTTTTTATTTATTTTAAATAAACATACATTACAATTTTGATTTACAAAATGTTAATTTATGACACATATATATTTTACTGTCCCATTTGAAGTTAACATTGAACTTAGTTTGATTCATGCCGCCTGATGAGTGTTGCCACTGTTAAAAAATATTATTTATTTTTTATATATTTATTGTAAAACAATTTTTAGTAATATAAATGAAGATGTGTATATTATAATAATATATATTATTGTGAATATCTTGTGATCAATAAATTTGTTGACATCTCATTTAAAGTCTTTTAATAAATCATTGTTTTTTTTATTGCTATGTCTCTGAATTTGTTTTCTGTTCATACCATCTCAGCGCCTCCCAGAAGAATAGCCAATGAACTGCCTTTTTTGTTTTATGTGATATTAATCTATAAGAAATGATTAGACCAGTGTTTCTAAACCTACTTTATGCCATGCCCCATTTTCAAAAGTCATATGCCTCACCTCTGAGGCGTGATGCCCCACCGTGGGGAACACTGGATTAGACCATTAATTCAGTTAATTGTGCGAACTCTTAGAAAGTTGGTTGTTTTAATGCTTGTGAATCAGATTAAGGTGGTTTAAGAATATTTTTTTATGAAATTATACATATCTGAGAATTGTTGGACCATCAATGCGGCAGATAGTTCAGATTATTCAAAAATGAAACAACAATTAAGATATTATTTCAATGTTTAGGAAATTGCTTAAGTCAGTTGAAATTTGTTTCATTTAAAAAAAATTAAATCACCTTAATAGAGTTTGTTTCCTGATCAATTTGATTATTGATTTTAAAACATGTAGTACTAATTTTCTCAGAAACCATGTTCTAAAATCAGTGACAATAAATTACACTATTTCACATTAAGATGGTAACGGTCTCTTTCCTATTAGTACTTTAGTATTTTACACCCTATATACCTCACCAAGCCATGAAAGGATCAATATAATAAAAAAATCAATGTCCTTAAAGTCTGCAACACAAAAGGTATTATGTATGAAAAACTGTGGTGATCAGCAATCTTTGAAGCAAAAAGGTGCGTTTCTAATATATGGACCATTAGAATATTTTACCTAAATCACTCGCAAACGAGTGGATGGCCTTGAGAAGAATAGAATAGAATTAGAATATTTTGTATCAACAATGCATCTGCAGCAAGAGACTCGAGGGAAATATGAGCGTACCTTTTAATCAACGCTCATTTAAGACTGATACGAAATTACACTGCACTATACTATACCATTTCGCCTCTAGCAACTTAACAAAATTAAAAGAAGGAACTTAAGGAGGATGGCTGGCGTGTTTATTGCATATGGTTGGTTTGCTGGCTACTCCACTTGTGGAATATACCGTAATAGTATAGTAAGTTTAATTTAAAACTGGCTTTACAAGAAAAAACATTTTTTTGTTTATATTTTTATTTTTTTATCAAAATATATCATTACATAATATAAGTTTAGAAAGTTTTAGATAGATTTTTAGAAGAATATAGAAATATTGCAATTTGTAAGTGAGAAAAATACACCGCATACCTTATTACTAAAAGATAGTATTTAAATGAGTGACAAAAAAATCAAATTATAGATTGCTAAAATACAGAAAAGTAAAGAATTGGTCTCCCACTCTTCTCTGTAAGTTTTCGAGTGCCCTGTAAAAGGCAGGTGTTCGAAAAAATTGACATTTTACATCTTAAATTCAGCGATGAGGTTTGCCACCCATCCTGAATGTCTTGATTTTATATTGGCACGGAGAGGGCACAGATTGCATGTTGGTTATATGTAGCTGGTCTGCTGACTACCCCACTTTTGGGATATTCCGTCATGGTGGTATGTAGTCACTCAAACGGTATCTTTCGTCGCTCGTTTATAATTTTCTTTTTCAGCTCCATAATGATTTTTTTATCACTCGACATTAGACGCCAATTTCGTGCGCACAAAATATTAGAGTCAGTTTACTCTTAGTCGACCACTTATTTTTTCGGTGGCTCGTTTAAATATTTCCCATTACTAAATAAATTATTGACAGATGTCATGTTCACCAAGCCTAATGATAGTCCCAGACTCTTAACTGGGAGATCCCGGATCTATTTTTATAACAATATAACTTCATACCAAAGAATGTTTTCTTTTTATTTTATAGTTTACTTAAGTTTATTTATGTTAAGATGGTCGAGATGCTGCCCCAAATTTTTGCAGGCAAATTTAATCTTCCTATGAAGTTAGGTACAATCTTCCAAATGCAAATGTGGCTAACTTCATATCAGAGATATCTCTGTATGCAGGAGCGAAACTACACCATGTCAAATTTTGGCCAAAGTGACTTATACATAGTATTGTAGTCTTTGTTATGCTCTTTTTGATGATATATTCATCTATTACGAAAATGTGTTATATTGTGAAATATTCACTAATAAAAAATATGTCAAATTTTTCTTAAAGCAAAACAACGCCATTTTAATGCAAAATTGTGAAATTTTACAAAAAAGAGTGAAATATGATTAATGGCAATCATTCACAATAATTTATAAGATAATTTCACGTTAACTAACATTTGCAATATTGTGAAATTTTTAATGCTGAAAAATGGCGTCTGTTGAGATAGTGTAGTTTCGCTTTGGCATACAGAACGCAAAAATCTTGGAATGGAATTTTTAACTTTTGTCACTTAGTCATTATTTTTCGTCTTTTACTCCAAACATTTAATACGCAGGCATGAGGTGAACTTTCTTCACAAACAAATTGTTCCGTTGAATAAAAAATTATGATTTTATTCATAAATAATGCTATTGCCATACTCAAATTATTACAATGGATTTTACAAAGAGTTTCTTTATCTTTTGAGTGAAAAATTAGGTTTCATAAACTAACTTTTGATTTAGAGATTACAACTCAGTTAAATGTCGAAACACCAGAGCCCCTAGACAAACCGCACTTGGCGATCGACTACAAACAAACTTTTTGACAATAACGCATAATTACGCAGTACGTTGTAGGTAGATTGTCGAAAAGTTCGTCAGTAGTCGATCGCCAAGTGCGGGTTGTCTAGGTGGTCTAATGTCATTATATACAATATTATTTACTGTAACGCGTGGCAACTGTTGTTTATATAAATTATCTAGATAACCATCGCAGTGTGGCGCAGTGGCAAATAAACAATTTCTCTGAAAAATTCAGAAAATTTTAATTTTGACATTTCAGATTTTTACTTTTTTTTATGAAACCTGTGAATGTTAAGGGAAATTTAAAAACCAAAGTGACTTTTCTTTTTTTAATGGAACTGTTTGTTAATGTTGCCATTCTCAAAATAATTAAACAATGGCAGACTTAATCCATTGCCATCTTACCTGAAGTGTTTTTGAGCATTTTAAGTTTATTTCCATATAAACCAACCTGAGACGTTTGAATAAATATTTTTATTTCGACTAGTTGGTAGTGGACGCAATGGTTATTTGAAATTGTCTTTGTGTGGATTTATTATTATCATGAATTCTATATTTTATTTTAAGAATATATGAGTATGTGAATGTGTCAATCTTGACTGAGCTCTAGATAAAGACTCGACTGTCTGTAATATGTCAAAGACGTATATTAAGCTTTTTCGGACATATTATAAGTCGTGAGCCAGACAATCTGGAAAAAAATATTTCGAGTGGTGGAGTCGAAGGAAGGAGAAGCAGGGGCTGAATACCGACAAGATGATCAGATCATGTGAGAGATGCTGCAGGGGGTACAGCGTGTGAGGCGTTTAGGCAGGTGGAGGAGCTTGTCGCTTGGTTGGGGTCATGGTGGTCACGATCCTCAGCATTGAAGGACCGACTTGGAAGAAGAATGAGTATGTTTTAAGAATTAAATTGTTCATGGACAATTAATATTTGAATAGCATACATATTAATTGTTATTATATTGTTCTAATTGGGATTTAAATTAAAAAAAAAGGAGATATTTGGTCACCCTTTAGTTAATATATGATATATAGAAAAATTATCGACTCAAAATTAAATGGTGTCTATTGTCTATTACCGTGATACCAGAGATACACAATGCAGTAGAGTCAATTCAGAATTGAAAAATATTTCAGTAGTACAGTAGAAACTCAATTATCCGGACCTCAGTTATTCACGTGACTCAGCAAGACACGTGAAAAAGAAGAAAGTGACATCCTTGCAACAACCAATGGATCAGTGTTATTGCAACAACTTTATAGAAAACAACTTTTACGTAGATTGTTATCTGTTGGTGAAGATAATGTAGAAGTCATTTATCATTTTTTAAGGAAATAAATTTAAAGGAGTGTTGTTACATGGTTGTAGACGCGTGGGATTTGATTGAAAGGAAAACATTAAACAAGGCTTGGAACAGAGTACGAAATAGGTTGTTAAATTGAAAATTCATCTAGCCAACAAGAGCCATCTAATCACTCTCCTTATGTATCTTAGAAGATCAAATTTTTTTTGATGGGACCAAAAGAGCCTGCTCGTAAGAGGAAACATATTATTACAAAGTTGTCATTCAATATTACATCAAAAAAATATCAAGAAGCAATTACCTGATGCTTACTTTGTCAAATTATATAGGTTAAGTAAGGGTTCAGTGAATATGTTGCCGACACATTTGGGACCATCTTTATTGCCTTGTTTAAGTAAAGGGCCCCATATATGATACGATCGATCGATACGATCTGTCGCTTCAGACCGCTTGTAAGACGAATCGTACGTGTATGTCAAGATCGTTAACGATTTACTTCGTTTGCGATATCGTAAATCGCAACAAAAACTCATGCAATCATTAATATCGTTACGACCGATCGACAGTGTGTGGTGCTTTGCGATTAACGATTCGATCAATTTGGATCAGTCTGTTGCTGGCCGCCGCACGCGCTGCACGTGTTGCTTGTACGAAGCTTACTGCGAAAAAAATGGCTACGTGGAGCCACGATTTTTTAATAGAATTTATTGATTTGTTCAGAGAGCAGGAGCCATTGTGGAAGACTAAGCACAAATATTACCACAATAACATAAAGAAAGCAGCATGCTATAGCATATTATTAGACAAAATGTTGACAATAGACAGCACTGCGAACCTTGAAAAAGTTTAAAAAAAAAAAAAATTACGAACAGTGTTTCGGAAAGAGTCGAAAAAACAAAACAACTCTATGGTGTCTGGAAGTGGTACCGACGAAATGTAAATGTATACGCTTTGTGTTTTCTACGGTATGATAAATATATTGAGTATTAACCTTTTGATTTCCGAGCCCTCCCGATTGGAATCGTGCCCTCAATACCGCGTGATATTTATAATCCACTTTTTTAGTTTCAATTTACTTTATTTAATATAAAATTGCATATCATAGTCACATTGGCGGGTTACTTGAGCTCCTTCATCCTTCTACTAGCATCATGTAAACAAATAAGTCATTAAAATCTCAACGCACTCCCATAACACGGGATATTTGAACCTCAAGTGTCCTCGCCTAGCCTGCGTCATACATAACAAAGATAGTTTATAGTCTGTTCATGAAAACAACGGTCGATTGATTTTTTTTTCAGTGTACTGCACACAGTTTTTTATTTTATTTTATTTTTTTACTTTGTTTTATACACAGTTATTTTTCAAATTTCACTGAGAATAAAAATAATCAAAACTGTTCATAAATTTCGTAATCGAAAAAATGTTTACACTTGTGTAGGGACTACTAAGTAGTATTCAAATTTTGTCAAGGGTCAAAATAAAATATAAAATAAGCAATAACATCAATTGAACATAAATAAAGGTTAAATAATTAAATTAAACCAATCCACAGTAACAAAAGTGACAAAATAAATAATATAAACAATATAACTGATTGAGTATCAAAAATGCCACGCGTATGATACAATTCGCGCGAACGTACTATAATGGTAATGAACGGCGACTGATTTCCGGCATGTACGCTGTCAGTACTTTTATAAATCGTCATTGTGACGAAATTCGTAGGTACATCTTTACCGACTTCACAGGAATGGATAAAGGATGAATGTAGGTATATATCGGTACAGATTTAAATTTAAAAAATCCAACACAGATGTCTCTGGGAGTGTCGAAAAATCAAAAACGATATATCACGGGTGTGGATGTCTAAGGTAAGGAAATGTCACACGTGTATGTCACGGCTGTGGATTCGAAAGGGTTAACAGCTATATTATTTACTGCCATAACACTTCTGTACTGGGAGAAAAAGTGATGAGCCGACGTGATTTCATGAAGAAGCTCCATATGCAAATAGTAGAACCCTGGCTCAAAATCCGACTGGAAATTCGTACTATGCCTAAACACGTGAAGGATAAAATAAAAAAATCATTGGGAGTGTCGACCGATGAAGGTGAAGGTCATCATCTAGCAATGATTGTCAACCAGTCGAAGCTTCAAACAAAAAAAAAGATACCATATACTACTATACCATCACGGCATATCCCACAAATGGGGTAGCCAGCAGACCAGCTGCATATAAAACATGCAAGCTGTCTTCTCCGTGCCAAAATAAAATTAAGACATTCAGGATGGGTGGCAAACCTCATCGCCGAATTTAAGATGTAAAATGTCTTATTTTTTCGAACACCTGCCTTTTACAGGACACACGAAAACTTATGGAGAAGAGTGGGAGACCAATTCTTTACCGGGTGCTCCAGGGGAGGAACTAAGGTACTAACAAAATAAATATTTTCTAACCAAAAAAGTTTTTTTTGTTTTATTTTGTCAATATAATGTATGACTAACTTAATTAAGTATTGAAACTACAGGAAACTTGCATAAAATATAGAATTATACATTTTGAAAAATTATTCGTAGATTCAACGAATGGTTAGGTTAAAAGGGTTATATTCGAAGGTTAGGTGTCCAGGGTTAAGAGCTGTAAAATTGTACCAAGCGCCAAGGACAACATTGAGAAGATACGTCCATGATAAAGATTTTACTGTGGATCAAGTGGTCAAAAAAAAAATGGGACGAAAACCAGTGCTTCCAGAAATACTGGAGAAGAAATTAGTGGAGTATTTATTATTAATGGAGAGTAAGTATTATGGTTTCTCTCGACACGATGTGAAGAGAATGGCATACCAACTTGCAGTCAAAAATAATATCAAACATCCCTTCAATAATGAAGTAGCAGGTCGTGCCTGGTTCGACCACTTCATGCAAACGTCATAAAAACGTTTTAACATTACGAAAACCAACAGGTACTTCGTATGCTCGAGCAAATGGTTTTAATAGAGAGGCTGTGGCTCAATTTTTCGGTCTTCTGAATGATGCTTACGAGAAACATTCATATCCACCAGATCGCATTTTCAACGTGGATGAAACTGGGCTCTCCATTGTTCAATCAAAAATGCCACTGATAGTTGCCTCAAAAGGCAAACGCCAAGTCGGTTCCATAACTTCCGCGGAACGAGGTACACTAATTACAGTTATTTGTTCTATGAGTGCAAGTGGCATTTTTATACCGCCTATGTTGATTTTTCCAAGGAAAAATATGGCAGAAAATTTGATGAAAGGAGCACCTCCCGGGTCTCTAGGGAGATGTCACCCTTCAGGGTGGATACAAAGCGAGCTCTTCAATGAATAGTTTGACCATTTTATAGCTAAGACCAATCCGACCGAAGAGTCACCTGTTTTACTCGTATTAGATGGACATTATAGTCACTCCCGAAATTTGGATGTGATAATAAAAGGAAGAGAAAAATACGTTAATATAATATCCCTTCCCCCTCACACTACCCATCGTTTGCAACCACTAGACAAGACGTTTATGGGACCTCTTAAAACATATTACTCTGAAAATATTCGCCAGTGGTTACTTCACTCTCAACGCCCTGTAGGACCATACGATATAGCAGAACTGTTTGGAAAAGCATATCTTCAATGCCAAACAGCAAACATTGCAGTGAATGGTTTCAGGGTCACTGGGATATACCCTTTCAACAGCAATATATTCACAGATGCTGATTTCATTCCAGCTGAAAAAAACAATGTCGCAAGTTCATCCATGCAAGACACAATACCAGTCGCTATTACCAATGCCAATATACAAGATCCGAATACCAATACACAACATTCCCTAACCACGCCTTCTGACATTTTGCCAGTACCACAGTTCTAACAGAGGCCGCAAAGCTACTTCGGCAGCATTACTTACTGGATCGCCGTACAAAAGAACATTAGAAGAATCTGTAAGTAAAATTGTTCAGAAAAATAAAGCAAACACATGTAATAGCAGTGCTGGTTACAGTCGTGGTCGTGGTCAGAGATGTACTCAAGATAGTGGTGTGAGCCGATTCGCAGCCAGAGTGAGTAAAAGAATTTTAGAAAATTCGGATTCATCTGAAAGTGACCAATCCGATGATGCAATGTCGAAAAGTTCGTCGGATACATCACCAGATCCAGATTTCGGAGAACGTCCAACTTTGGAGCACCACGACGCAATTTTTCCTACAACTTTCAATTCAAATTCTATCTTGACTTTGAATATTATAACAAAACATTCCAATCTGTGATCGAACGAAATACTTTAATAGCAATTTATTTTAATAATTCCTAATTTTGTTCACCATACTATTAACTGTCCGGAGAGTTTCTCTGTGAGGTGGTTTTCAGGCATTTAGAGTCCCGGAACAAACTACTAAAATAGTTATTTTAGCTCCGTATTTTTTTCAAAGAACAGAAAGCCACTCACATATTGTATGCCACAGTACTATTACGAAGTTGTCATTCAATATTACATAAAAAAAATATCAAGAAGCTTTGGAAGAGAAGGCCAAAGAAAAAATCAAAGCTGAAGAGGAGAAAGAAAATAAAAAACTATTTCCTGGCATTATCTAGACAATCACTTCGAATTTTGAACAGGAGCCTGATGCTTACTTTGTGAAATTATATAGGTTAAGTAAGGGTTCAGTGAATTTGTTGCTGACACGTTTGGGACCATCTTTATTGCCTCGCAAGAGACATGGAGTTCATCCACTTATTAAGATCAGCATGACTTCATTAAAGGCTATTGAACCACACGAAAAAGCCGGTTCTGAGATGTCCCTTTCGGAGTGGCACAGCTGGTTCCAGAAGTGGTTTGAGCACGTGGAAAAGTGTATCGATCTTAATGGAATATACTTTGAAAAACAAAAAAAGAATTCAAATATAAAATAAGTCTTCTATATTATAAATTCTAAAAACTTTCAAAGTATCCTCATTTTTTGAACTATCGCATTATATTTAATGACATGTGATCTGAAATAGTAGTGTCAGTTTCTTTGAAATAAAGCTAGACTGTAAAACTCAAACGTCACTTTAAACTTAAAGGAACCCTATTTTTACGGAACCGGCGGTAAGATGTATCAGTTTCAGATCTGGCAAATTATTTAACAGGGCAGTTGGTTGGAAAAACGTGGTTTTGGTGCCAAAGAAAAATCAGAGTTGGAAGTGAACTTTGAATTATCAAGATTGATCCAAACCAATTAATATTTTGACTTTAACAACAAATATTATTGCTACAATTTTATGAAAAGAAAAGAACAAAAAACTCGAGGCTCAGGCGTTCAGGAAGCTGAAGGAGCTGCTTACCAGTGCCCCAATACTTGGGCAGGCAGATGAGACGCTACCTTACATGCTAAAAACGAACGCGAGTGACTATGCAATTGGTGCAGTTTTGGTCCAAGGGGAGGCTGAAGAAGAGCACCCAGTGAAGTATGCCAGCCGTCTTCTCACATCAGCAGAGAGAAATTACTCCACAACAGAGAGAGAAGCCTTAGCTGTTGTACGGGCTGTCTCCCAAGTTCAGGGGTTACATAGAAGGAACCAAGGTGACGGTCATAACCGACCATCCACAGTCATTAAACAGGTTAGTGGGCTTGAGGTCTTCGAGTGGAAGACTAACAAGGTGGGCCTTACAGTTGCAGCCCTATAACCTCACAGTGAAATACACATCAGGGTGAACAAATGTGGTAGCAGACACCCTTTCACATTCCCCATGCTGTGGAAAGGAACCTGCGGAACATACGGAAGGAGCAGAGAAGGACCCAGATGCCAAAAAATCTTGGATGCGTTCAAATTGGGACGACGGGATGAAGATTTTGCTCGATGGACCGAGGTTATATAACGAACAACGGAATTCTCTATAACTATAATCTGGACGTCGAGGCAGAAGAATCCCAGCTGGTAGTTCCCTAGCACGAAAGGCAGCTTGTATTGAAGGAGCATCACAATGCTCCAGCGGCAGCACACTATGGTATTGAAGGCACCATTCAAAGAATCGCCCAACAATATTACTGGCCAGGGATGCATCGATACATAACCAACTATGTCAAATCCTGTGTTGCCCTGTCAAGAGATACAAGCTGATAATCTTAAGCCGGCAGGACTTATTTAAACGCCAGATATGCAACAAGGGTTCGAAGTCATTGCCATGAATTACTTTGGGCCACTGCTCACATCCCCGACTGGAGCGAATTGGATCTTGATTGTGGAGGATAACACAACTAGATGGATAGAATTGAAGAGATGGGTAGAAAAGAACACAGAGGAAACAAAGAAAGATGTAGATGATTTTAAGAAAAATACAGATAGCCTGCTATTAAAACTAGAAGAAGCCAAGAACAATAATGATGCAATTATGAAAATAAATATGCAAACCAAGTTCAAAAAATAATAATCTTCCTATCAGCAATTCAAAAGCCAATAATTTTATAAAAAGAAATCAATCTGAATGTAATAAATCAAAGCTATTTATACTGGGAGACGAATATAGTAGAGGATTGGGTGCTAAACTATATGATAATACTAAATTTGACATTTATTGTCACTCGAAGCCTTTTGCAAAATTTACTGACCTTATAAATTATATAAACCAGGCAATCACAGAAGGAAAAGAAGGAGACGCCATTATGTTAATTGCAGGAGGAAGTAGAGATCAATTTGGACAAAGAATTTGGGAAATGGAAAAAATTATTAAAAAGACAGAAGCCAAGAACATGAAACTATATATTTCTACTATTCGTTATGTCAGTAACATGAGGAGGAACGAGGGAATATACAATGCAAATTGTAGGCCATATGACATTATTCAAAACTATAATTGTAGTAAAATAATTGAGATAAATGACAGAACTACTTCATTGATCGACAAGGTACTATTTAGCTTAAAGTATTCCGCACATGTCATGAAGAGCCTGATAAGCGTTAATGTACAGCAGGAAGGGCGGGGCACAACTGGAGAGGGGGGAAACTCAGCAATGAACAGACTTTTTTAGACGGATGGAAGGGAGAAGCATTATTGAAGACAGCAACACAATAACAATTATTCATCAAAATGTACAAGGACTGAGAGGGAAGCTACACGAACTGCAAACATATGACCTCTCGGCCGTAGACGTAGTATGCTTCACCGAACCATGGCTGGAAGAAGATGAAGTAACATTGTTGAAGATAGAACATTATCATGTACAGCGTCCTCGAGGTGCTATGGCACGAAGATGGCGCTATAAATACTCTCCGTTATTATTATTATTAGAGATTTATAATACACCAAATTTTGAAATAAATAGCAAATTTTGTAGAAAAAAGACAAAAAGAGGTGGTTCATTGATCATGAATAGCATACAAATACAATAAAAAAATAGACAAGATATAGTAGACTACTCGATCGAAAATCATTGTGAGCTCAGTTGTATAGAGATAAAAATAATATGTGTGTACAGACCACCATCTGGAAATTTTAATACTTTTATTAATGTAGTGGAGGGCATTTTGACGAGGTTAAGTAACAAGAACAATAAATATATTGTATTATGTGGGGACTTCAATATTAATTTTGACAATGGCTCGAATGAGACCTGCATACTTGTAGATTTACTTAATAGTTTCTTACTGACACATTGCATATTCACTGCTACACGAGTAACACAAAATTCTTCAACGTGCAAAGACAATATTTTTACTGACTTGGTTGTTCAAAAAACAGGTCAGATTAATGTTGTAAGATCTGATCATTATGGCCAATTGGTCACTTTATATGAAACTGCTCAAGAACATTTGGATAATAAAGATAAACAAATCAATAAAAGATTGTATAATAAAGAAAGTGTTAAGAATTTTGTGGAATCAATGTCCTCATTGCAATTTAAAATTGATAGTGATGATGTTGGTAACTCGGTCGATAGGTTATTCAACTTAATTTTGGTGGGAATTGAGCACCATTTTCCTCTAAAAAAAATAAAAATAAAAAAGAAACTTACTTTTCAGACCTGGACTACCAAGGGTATAAATACCTCCAGGAAAAAAATATTTGAATTGTATGAAATAAGAAAACAGTCAAATTCGCAAACTATGAAAAAATATATAAGTAACTATAGTTCAATGTTTAAAAAGGTTTGCAAAGAAGCTAAGCGACTATTTTTGAGTTATCAGATACTTACTATTCCCGCGCGGGGGCGGACGGACGTGCGTTACCGGTGCGTGTCGCACTCTAACACCAAATAAAAAATAAACAAAATGTATAGGATATGAAATAAATAGTGAATAGTGACAAATTATATACATACTGTTAAGTGACAATATGGATTTATATAGGAAGTGATAAGTGTGACAATGGTTTGGAATAAAAGTAATATTGTAAACAAGTGATGTAAATAATAAAGTGATTCGTGAAATAAGAGAAGTGATAAAACTATACCTTGTCAGGATGCAAAAACATCTGACATAAGTAAATAGGTTATATGTCAAAGAAAAATTCTAATTCCCCGCCTAATTAGAAAACCACAAATATTATTAGTTTCAAATTGTCAATCCTGTAAGCAAATAAGGGACACCAACATAAAAATGCCGAGATCATCAGTTTTTTCTATGGCTCTCTCTCTTCCGTTTTGTCATGGCGCTAGGATAAGACACGCTTCGTGACGATCTCTGTTTAAATATTCTGTAAATTCACAAAAATAGTGTAGAATGGCTGAAAAAGACACCATAAGTGTCTAGTCTAGTGCCCAGAACCAGGCCTGAGAACGAGAGCAGATATAACGGTGTCCGTAGTGCTGACGGTGAGGACGCGAGGCCCCAAGGCGTGGTCAGCCCAACGCACACAGTTGGTAAAGCGATTCATCTGTATTGAACACCGGAATTTTGGGTAAATACCTATCAGTTTCCATTAAACCCCAGTTCTCCTGATTCTGAGACTAGGGGAGTGCCTCGGGATGACTGCCTCCTTAGTTCAACTATACCATATCATTTGATCGGTACGATCATACATGGACCTCAACGCCTAGCCAACTGGGGAACCCTTTACCAGGCCTTCGCCTGGTGTCCAGGAACCTCATCTGGATACTACCATTTAGAACCTACCCTCTCTCATTTTAATTATAGACACATATAGGGGTGCTTTCTCTCATACTCATTGCTATAACTACTTACTTTGTATTGTAAAAAATTGTAAATGCAATTGCATCTGTTTGTGCTTGATTTGGAAATACCCGGTTAAAATAGATCTGATTATAACTGATAAATTCTGTTCTTTATTTGTCCTCTCCAAACTATCTACAGTGCATAGAACACACAACACAAAGGGGATTCCGAATAACCACGCCCTGGGAATAGTCAGCTAGCCGGCACAAAAGAAATTATTCACACTTGTAAAGAGTATTTTAACATCCGTACATCTTTTCTTGTTTGAGTGTGACAACCTGTATAAATATGTTACGGATTGGAGTGAGAAATGAAATTACAGTCAATGAAATATAAAATTGTTAAACTGTAAAACAAGTGTAATTTGTGACAATAAGTGTTAAAAATAAAATGTAAGATATAAAACTTTGACATTTAAAATTATGTATTGGGAGATGTAAAAGCAGTGTTGAAAATGAAATGTTCTCCCCAATAAGTACAACAATCATAATATTATGTAGATATGTACCAATACACATAATAAACAACCTAGTTCTATAGCGCCCATGAAACAAAGTGATCACTGTAATAAACAACATATGGTGTTACCTGCGATGGTCTACTGCAAGTCAGTTGCTGGATATTTCAGCTGAAGGGGTCGCATCGGATAGAGGAGACGTGGAAGAGTAGGCGCAGAGGATGGGGACGCGGTACGGGACATTCAGAAACACGGAAACAGATGATACAAAGTCCACTGAGATGACAAGGCACAAACTATCGATATTGGTGTGTGTATCAGATAACGAAATCTAAAAATCCAATAAAGACTACTTGGGAAGTAATTGAAAAAGAAACTGGACGATCAATAAGTGATAATAATTCAGGTAGTGAAATAACCCTTCGTGAAACAAAAAATTTGACTAATGTAGATAGCGCTGACTTTTTTAATAATTATTTTGTAAATGTAGCGTCCTTACTAACAAGTAATTCCCAGCATTCTATTGAACAGTCTTTAAAACATATGAATAAACCTCAAAACCTCGTTAAATTTAAATTTAATAAAGTTACAAAGGATGATATTCTGTCTGTCTGCAAACTTATAAAAGCCAAAACTTCTGATGATACTTGGTATATTTCGACCCGTTTACTTAAGGCTATTATAAATGGCTTGGCTCCTGTGTTAACAGATATTATCAATGTCTGTTTGGAAAAGGGTGTCTTCCCAAACTGTCAAAAAATTGCTAAAGTCATTCCCATTTTCAAAAAGGGCGACAAATTAGATGCTGGTAATTACCGACCCATATCTATTTTACCAGCAATAAGTAAATTAATAGAAAAAATTGTCACTAACCAACTAACACATTTTTTATAATATAACAAAATAATACATTATGGTCAATTTGGTTTCCAAAAAGGTAAGAGTACCTGTGATGGAATTGCTTCACTGCTTAGTACCGTTCTGGAGTCATTGGATGGGAAAGAATCCACATGTGGGATTTTCTGCGACCTGTCTAAGGCATTCGATTGTGTGAATCATGACATTTTACTCAAAAAACTTGAATACTACGGAATTCAACACATAGAGAATGAATTCTTCAGGTCCTATCTAAATGACCGCCAGCAATTCATCGAAGTCAGTGGCACTAAATCACATACAGCCGGAATAAGCTGTGGAGTTCCGCAAGGATCTGTGCTGGGACCACTATTGTTTCTTATTTACATAAATGACCTTCCTAACTGCACTAACAATAACTCTGAAATAATAATGTTTGCTGACGATACCTCACTGATCCTCAAAGAATGATATTAATAATATAAATAATGCCGTAGAAACACTAGAACTTCTAGGAAATTGGTTCAGTGATAATTCTTTAGTTTTAAATAAGACAAAAACAAATGCTATGAGCTTCTCTCTTGGTGGACCTGATACCTTAGACTCACTAGCTGTCGCCCTCTCTGAAAGGGGAGTGGGACTTGTTAACGAAAGCAAATTTCTGGGAGTCATACTCGACAGGAAATTACAATGGGACAATCACATAGATCATTTATGTAAAAGACTTAATTCTGCAATCTACGCTATAAAAAAGGTTAGGGATATCTGTGGGAAAGAAACTGCCAAGACCGTGTACTATGCATACTTTCACACAATTATGTCTTATGGTGTATTGTTCTGGGGAATGGGCTCCGGATCAGCTAGAGTGTTTATACTGCAGAAACGAGCACTAAGAACGCTCCTCAGCATGAGTCCTAGAGACTCTTGTAGAACAATCTTGAAGCAGCAGGAAATACTAACTGTACCCTGTGCTTTTGCTTTTGAATGTTTATTATATGCTCACAAAAATATAAAAAATACACCACTAAACTTAGATTACCACCACTATAATACAAGAGCAAAAGAGTTGATTCGTCCTCCTGGCCACAGATTGGCAAAAGTGTCAAAGAGTTTTGTCTGCATGAGTGTGAGACTTTTTAACAACCTTCCAGTCCACCTCAAATCTCTCCATTTTCTATGCTTCAAGAGAGAGGTAAAAAAGTATCTTGTTAGCAATGCCTTCTACTCTATTGACGAGATGTTAACCAATAATCTAACCTGAATGGCATATTGTACCTACTAACTCATTAATGTACTAATAATACTATATACACTAACATAAAAGCGTGTTGTCTAACCCTGAC
The DNA here is from genome assembly GCA_947579605.1 of Athripsodes cinereus. Classification (NCBI taxonomy): domain Eukaryota; kingdom Metazoa; phylum Arthropoda; class Insecta; order Trichoptera; family Leptoceridae; genus Athripsodes; species Athripsodes cinereus. The sequence goes on from OX388321.1 coordinate 4,468,359, forward strand.
TTTGTTCTTGTGAAATAACTCTTCTAAAGCTCTTACTGCAGTATTGTTTTTTTAGTGAAGAATACACATCTTTGTTGTAATTTGTTTTCATATTCGTCTGTTTTTTGCTGTGGATTTTTTTTTCTTATTTACTTTTATGAAATATTTTTTACACTCTGACATGGTGCTAAAGGGACCTTTTACATCCTTTTAGTACTGAAGAAAATGAATTTATGTTTGTACTTTGACATGGTGCTAAAGGGACCTTTTACATCCTTTTAGTACTGAAGAAAATGAATTTATGTTTGTACTTTGACATGGTGCTAAAGGGACCTTTTACATCCTTTTAGGACTGAAGAAAATGAATTTATGTTTGTACTTTGACATGGTGCTTAAGGGACCTTTTACATCCTTTTAGTACTGAAGAAAATGAATTTATGTTTGTACTTTGACATGGTGCTAAAGGGACCTTTTACATCCTTTTAGGACTGAAGAAAATGAATTTATGTTTGTACTTTGACATGGTGCTAAAGGGACCTTTTACTTCCTTTTAGTACTGAAGAAAATGAATTTATGTTTGTACTTTGACATGGTGCTAAAGGGACCTTTTACATCCTTTTAGTACTGAAGAAAAGAATTTATGTATTTATGTTTGTTTATTGTTGTGTCTTGACTTTTCAATTTTTTCTTGTATGTTGTGCTTTACTGCGCTCTTTCTATTGTATTGATGTTTTTCCTTCTTTTGTACTACTGTAATGTTGATAAACCCAAGTGTCCTGTAAAGGACCTACGGGAGATGTTGGAGAATAAAGAATTATTTCCTCAACAAGTCGCCACGACAGAGCTTTGCCGCAAAACTTTTCTCGACAAGATAATTTGACGGTATGGGATACTGAGGAGGCTCATCAGTGATAATGGCATCCAGTTTGTCAGTTTCATTATGCAGCATTTGATATTCCGTATGGGGATAAAACAGAATTCATATTACTACTCATTTCTAATTCAAAATGTTATTTATATTCCAGACAGTTATTCATGTTTTGAAAAAATTATTGAGATACCATTGTCCAACACACAAACTAGTCCGGAAACACTATACATTTCTCAGGCTGGAAAAGATTAACATTTTTTTGTATTAGTTAGGCAAAAACATTATTTCTAGCAAAGTACATGATTTATAAACATTATTGTAATAAATACACAAAATCAACATTGATATACATATATATTAAAAATTGTTAACAATATGATAATCTATAAATTATTTTAATATACAAGATAGGAAAATTTTGACAGATTCAAAATGAACTGTAGTCAAAGCATAATTTGTTGTTGCATATTCAAAAAGGGGTATTATTCTATTCTTCTCAAGGCCATCCACTCGTTTGCGAGTGATTTAGGAAAAAGGGGTATTATGTGAATTAATAAATATTTTGAATAAACTGCTCACAATGATATCATAACCATTTTATAAAGCGATTCTTAGTATCAAATATTAAAATTCAACACCTAAAGAATAATATCACATGCCAATAAAAAGTCCAAACAACAATTTTAATGCCCTGATGAACAGTTTTTAAAGAGTATGCCCAAATAAAAATGTTCACACATATCTCTTTTTGATTATGCAACGACAATATATATACAGAATTTTTTTTAATTACCAGAATAAACCACAAATGTTTGACATCATTTCTGGCCATCATTAAAATTTTCCTCTCAATGTTCCTCTTATAAACACAGAGATACTCTTAATATATCGTCGTTGCATATTCAAAAAGGGACATGTGAATTCATAAATGTTTTTACATTTCTAGAATAAACTGCTTAAAATGACATCATAACCATTTTATAAAGTGTTTCTTAGTATCAAATATTAAAATTCAATACTTATAGGATAATATCACATGCCAATAAAAAATCCAAACTGCAATTTTAATGCTTTAATGATCAGTTTTAAAAGAGTATGCCTAAATTAAAATGTGCGCACATGTCTCTTTTTGAATATGCAACGACGATATCTTCTTTATGACATTTTCAACATATTCAAATGATTATATATCACAAGAAATTTGGAATTAAGTATATACAATACTTTAAAAATCTGTATAAGAGAGATTAATTACGCTATGTCAATTTTTTGGACTAATTGAAATATTAACATAGTGCTGTAGTTCTCATTATGCCCGAATGTCATATTTATCATTTTGCATTACGTGACATAGGATTGTTTACCTTCTATACACAGAACCACACCCCTTCATACATAATAGTGATGTAACGAATGTGTGATTTCGGATATTCGCGAATGCGAATATTTGTTGCCGACATTCGCGAATGCAAATAGCGAATATTGACTTGCTTAAATTTCTACAATTGCTCAAACAACAAAATTTCTACCCCCCGTCGCCAAATTTTCAAAATGGTATAGGAATTCAAAGTATTTCAAAACTCCTTGGTTTTCTTTAAGAATATTTTCTTGCAGTACCTTTTTCTACAATGTACCGGGTAAGTATTCGGTACTTTAACCAAATATCCGATACATTACCAAAATAATATTCGCAAAACATTCACATATTTTTTGTGAATACGAATACTTTGAAATATGCGAATATTCGCGAATACGAATATTCGTTACATCACTAGTACATAATAAATATTTTACAAGAATTTTCTGACAAATTACCATATATATAATATATACACAATGAAGATTATTTACAATCAGTTACAGAATTATTTAAAGATATAAATTGTTAACAGAGGCACATAAGGTATAATTTAATATCAAGTTTATGTGTGGCCGAGTTTCGAAATCAGCTATAACATATTTTTGTGATTTGGAGAAATTCGATACAACTATTATACATGAATTAAACAAACTTTTCTGAAATCAAACAAGTTTATTGTAAGTTTGTTACAACAATTCAATTTGAAAATAAATTTTGCTCTATACACTTCCATTTGAATATATATTTTTTAATTAACAATAAAACCAATCAACATGACCACACAGAAAGAGGTATTACCAATATCATCTTAACACAGTAAAATAAATTAATATCAACACTAATAAATTAAATTAATAAACTTCTGTTAATTGTTAACAATTAACTCTACAGCTGAATAAAATTATTCTAACCAATAGTTAATAGTACAATTACAGCCGTACACATAAACAAGGAATAGCTACTCTTTCAATTTTTAAACCTGACTAAGTAATACCTCGTACACAGATATTAATTTATTTATGCTAACTTTACACCTGGATAAATCAAATAGAGTCGTATCTCGGTAATCTGACAAAACGTTTTGCAGGAAGTGTCAAACTATCGAATTTGTCAGATTATAGAGTACCGCCTAAGACGCCCCAAAATTCGGATTTTTTTACAAACGAGCACCTTGTAATCCGACAAATTACAGATCCAAAGATAAGATTTTATATGTTATACATACTCTGAAGTACAAATCATACATACAAATCATGTAAATTTGCATGTCAGATTACAGGGGGTGTCGGATTAGAGGGGGGCCGGATTACCGAGGGTCAACTGTAGTGTTCCTTATTAATATCAATAATTATTTATATTACTTATAGGTGAATGTCGAAAATTTGTTTACTGATATTTGATTAAAGAACAATATCCGTGACTATTGCAATATTTTCTAAATCCTTTCGAATGGACGGGCAATGTTTAAGGCCTTTTTCTAATAAATATAACAAAGAATTTGATGTTATTTGAGTTCGTAAAATTACGGATTGTTTTAATATTTTATCGATTGTTTTAAATTATTTTTATGAATATTTTGATTTATTAAAAGATGAATATTGCAATCAAGTACATCAAATTTCCAAGGGAAAAGTTTTGAAGTTAAGGAAGAGCGAATGTACCTAATATATACCTAATATAATATCTTTACCTAGGTATTTTTTTACTTGTATTTTATTCAAGAACTCGTATTTTTTTTTTATTTTTTTCAAATAGAGAAAATAATCATTTTTAATTATTTTCTTAAATAGCTCACACAGTAAGTTTGAAAAAGACATAACATGTCGAAACCTGGTAACTGAATTAAAGTACACAGTATAACTCTACAAAGTTTTTTGTTTTTTATTTTACATTAAAGTAAGTTTTTTTTTATTTATTCAGGCTTAACTTTAGACACGGTTACTTAGACAGATCTAAATATGCATATTCTTTGCGAGTACGGCTGTTAATATTTATGTAGGTACACTATTTAAATAATGTATAAATTAAATATAATATAGATTATAAAAATACTAAGCTCTATGTTATAAATATTTAGAAAAAATGAGCAAAAGGTGTTCTTAAAGCTATTTTAATTTAGATTTTACGTAAACTGTCTAATGTGGTGTTCACATTTGGTGAATATCGCCAGACAAATTACGCTTGCATAAAAAACAAAATTCGCTGGACGCCCATTGATCGTCACACCTGTTCACACAGTCCACCAATATAGATACGATCTGTCAGATGCGCTTTGATTTTGACGTTGTTTTCAAAATGGCAGACGTCGAGATGTAGATCGTGAAGTGTTTATTATTAGTTGGAAATGTTATAGAGTTAGAGGTTTTAAGGAGCTTTTTAATTAAGGAAACAAACGCCACAAACCAACAACAAAGATAACAACTGTCACAAAGCGGGAAAAATAATAAAATTTATAGGTTATAAAGTTTTTACCATAGATACGGACGCCGCGCACATCGACCAAAGAATTGTTCAACCAAAGAAAAAAGTTGAAAGGTGGTCAACTTGAGACGATATTGTTTTTACTAGTTTTTATCGTTTCATACTAGCTGTCATTTGGTTCACACGGTTCAAATGGCCGATGATATTTTAGCGTCCTGGTGATATTCACCAAATGTGAACACCACTTAAACCATTATGAGAATTTTTATAAATTCAACAAGAGAGCAAAATTTAATTTATATTACGTACAATGCCAGGAAATGACAAAATTAAATTGTATCCTATTTCTATTATAGACAAGTTGTTGGTCAATATAGCCATAAGTTTTTTTTTTATTTATTTATTTATTTCAGGCACAATTCTATTGGCATTTCTGTCATCTGTAACAGGATTTCAAACTAATTAAATTTTCTGTTACATTATTATGTACAATATTTTACTAACACATTGTTTACACATTATTTATAGTTTATTAATATCTATTAGGCAAACATTGTACAATTTACTGTTTGGATTTGTACAATTTATCTGTCGTTTGCATTGCCGTGCAAAATATTGTACACTTAACTATTTGTGATATATGGTAACTATTGTATAGTTTACTGTTTGTCTGGTAACTAGTGCATTATTAACTGTTAATATTGAGCAGTAAACATTATGCAGTCAACTTTATGAGATATATAGCAAAAACTAACTGTTTGTGATGTCTAATTCTTATTATAGAGTTAACAGTTTGTAACGTGTGGCTAAACACTGTACAGATAACTGTTTGTGAAATGTAGTAAACATTGTACAGTTAACTATTAACTAACTAAGAATGTGAAAATTACAAAATAATCATTAAGCTTAAATAAATCAATTTTATAGATTAGAACTTTCTGCAGTTTACTTGTGCTCATTAATTTTGTGTAGTTATAATATTGAATGAGTTGTAGAAAAAAGCAATAAAAAATTGCAATAACTAATAAATATTTTTCAAATATAAAAAATAGTAATTTAATCAATTTTACAACAAATAAATTTAGGTAGGTAAATATTGTACAGTTTATTGCCTATTTAGGTGTGTAAATATTGTATAGTTTACTGCCTATTTAGGTAGTAAAATATTGTATAGTTTACTTCCTATTTAGGTAGGAAAATATTGTATAGTTTACTTCCTATTTAGGAGCGTAAATCTGTGGCAATTAGGCAAAAGTATATAAGTCACTTTTTGGCCAAAATGAGTTATATACACCAGTTAATGTTTTTTTTTTCGTTTACCATTGGGCAAAATTTCATAAGTTGAAACACAATAAAAATAAAGTTACAGCATTGTGAAGAAGTGCATAAGTAAAAAATTTATAATTTTGGGATGGGAAAAAGTAGGTACATATATCTACTTGAGATGTATTTGTCAAAATAATTCTGACTAGTCTCGTTGACAAAAACTACATAAGTCAACAAATTTATAAATCAATAGTGAAAAGTAAACAGTGTTTTATTGATATCAAATATGTGGTGTAGCGATATTTTTAGTATCATTATAGAGTAATGATTTTGTTCGTTGGCAAAACTAGAGATTGATAACGTGACGCTGCGCATGCGTGGTGGGAGGATTTCTCTATATTGGCGGTCGAAGGCAGAGCGCATTCTCTTTTGTATTCGACTCTCCAAATTTGCGCATCGCAAAATGTAATAGTGAATTACAAGGTTGAAAAGAAACCTTCCCATTTTAAAATGGTTGATTAATTTATAAAATAGTTTTAGAAATTTGTTCTATTTGTCGATTGACAGTTTCATTGTAATAATTTATTAAAATCAGTGTAATTCAGGCCGTCATCAAAAATATGGTTAGTCAAAATTGTTACAATTATATTTTCGATGAAAGAAATTTCGTTGTTTGATAAATTAAACCGAAATATATTTTGGATAAATATTAAGATACGTTGTCCTTTAATGTTCAAGGATGTACGGCCTTTGGTACCAGAATAAATTCTTCAATTACCAGGAAAATAAAGCCTTCAGTTACCAGGAAAATAAATTCTTCAGTTACCAGGAAAATGAATTCCTCAGTTACCAGGAAAATAAATTCCTCTTGTACCAGGAAAATGAATTTCTTTCAATTATCAGGATGATAACTTCCTCTTATACCAGAACAAATCTCGTGCATCAGGATAGAATATTTTGTACAAGAATAGAACTTCTGTATCGGAATATAACCTTGAATGCTAGGATAAACCTTAAATATCAGGATAGATTCCTTATGTACCTACCAGGAAAGAATCTTCAATTTCGGGACACGGGAAGTGATATGAAATTCGAAGGAAGATAACATAATCAGGTTGTTCTCATTCATTCTTAATGTTATATATTTGTTCTAAAGTTAATGTATTTTTTTATAATCAAACAGAGTTTGATAACTTTATGATATAGGTCGTTTCTAAAAGAAACGGTAGGAGTTAAAGATGATGTGCCACAATCATTATTTAATTTTAAAGTTTTAATCTAAAGATTAGTTGGATTGCCACATAGCAAATGATTAACTAGGTTTTAATCTCTTAATATTTTATTATCGAGAAAGCATTTATAAAATGTATGTAAATTCATTGACCAGACCAAAGGTGTCGCCGTTATACTAGAGGTTTGGAATAAAAATGAAAAGAAAATAATAAAATAGAAATTTTATTTTGTTTCTGAATCTTTCCTTCTTATTAAGGATTGTTGGAAGGCATTGTTGATTTACAAGAGATATGCATTGTTGAATTTATTAAGAGAAAAAGTCTTGAAGTCTTTGTGATAGGATTTGGGTTAACCCATTCGACCCTGAGCATTTATTATGTAGTCAATTGTTCTCTCCAATATTCTTTGTTTTTTTGAAATCTCTACCGACTGAGCTAAAATTAATTTTTTTGAAGATTTTAATAATTGATTATTTTACCTTGTACCATGAGAGGTACAAAGTAAAAGAGCGCATGAGAGCGCAAAAATAAAAGTATATGCAAAAGTCCGTCGCAGTGGTTTTAGCTAGTTTTTTATAATAGGCAACACTTATGACGCGTCCGTTTGTCAAATTTGTATTCGTTTGAGGTTACGTTCATTGTGTGCTGGCGTTTTGTGTGAAGGAGCAAACATTGTTTCAAATTAAAAACCTTTTTGAAAATGTCTAGAAGAAGTCAATACATGGTAGCAATGTGTAGGAGACGTTTAGTAACAGACGAGACTTGTCAGTAACATTAATAAAGTACAAATCGGTGATGGTGAACTCATCATTATTTTATTTGTATGTAATGTTCTCCTTTGTGTGTTAAATATGGTTATTTCAATTCAATTGTAATATCAATTTATTATATTTTAGATTCACCATCGCACGTTTCTGTTGATTTCAATGATTCATTAAACATTGTCCAGCCTTCAACATCTTCCAGATTAACAAACAATGGTGAGTTACTTTGAAATGTGCTCATATAACCTTCGTTTCTTTATATGTGTAGGTATTTCATTTCACTAATACTGTCAGTTTTTTATATTGGAGATTCATTACTGCCTGTGCCTTCAGTAATTAAAAAGAAAACAACACTCTATATGAGAAATGAAAGAACTGAAGAGAAAGAGAATAGAAAGAAATGAAGAACTATAGCATTGAATTCCAGTAAATCTTATCTTTCAAATTCTGGTGTAGAAGTAAAAGAGAGGGTTTGCAAACCTTTAGAAGATTGTTGCCTCAAATGCAAATTAAAGATTACAGATGACACGCGTAAAAATGTTTTTGCAGAATACTGGTCCATGGGTTTGCATGATAAGAGTCTCTTATATAGCAAACTTAATAATGGCTAAAGAAAAATCATTGGCTCGAAATAAAGTTTGCAGTCCATCAAAGCAAAAAAAAGAGAATCAACATATGTTTACTTTATTAAATATAAAGAACAAACCATCAAAGTTTGTAAAAGGTGTTTTATGCAAATTTTTTATGAATCTGAAGGTTTCATTAGACACACAATGCATAACAAATTAAAATTACTCAGTGGTACTGTTACAATGCCAGATAAAAGAGGGAAAAAGACACCAGTTAATAAAACGCCTGAAGAAAAGATTACAGAAGTAAAAAATCACATTAATTCATTTCCAGCGTATGAGTCCCCTTATACACGCAGGCATTCAAGTTTAAGTCACCAAAATTAGACACTTGCAATAAATGTGATGTTGCGAGTGTGAAAATAAAACACAGCCAATGATGACCTAAAAAAAACAGATGATGGAAGAGTTAAAAAATCATCAAGAGACTGCAGATTTGGCATATCTATGCAAGTCAACGGACAAACAAAAGGGCAAAATTGATACTATGTGTAAAGTTTTTACGTTTGACTTGCAGCAATGCTTGCCTACACCGTACTTAAATTCATCCGTGGCTTTTTACAAACGACAGTTGTGGACATACAACTTAACTATCCACGACTGTATTACAAGCCAACCATATTGTTACATGTGGCATGAAGCCGTTGCTGGAAGAGGTGCCAATCAAGTGGCATCCTGCCTTTAAAATTTTTTGAATGAGCATCTAGAAGGAGCAAGACATGCGATATTCTACAGTGATACGTGTGGGGGACAAAACAAAAATAACATCGTCTGTGTCATGTTCCAGATGGTGTTAAAAAATCACCCAATACTGCAGACAATGATTGACCATAAATTTTTAGTTGCTGGTCACACACATATGGAATGTGATGTTGACCATGCCATCGTCGAAAAAATGAAGAGAACTTGTGGCATGGTCATTTCAGTTCCACATGACTGGTACCAACTTGTCAGGCAAGCTGGTAAAAAGAAAAAAATTCAACGTTTGTGTCATGCAACGGCAGCAGATGTACCTGACGGTAAAACGGTTTCCAGTAACCTATCTATTCCAAAAATAAAGTTACCTTCTTTTGATGGGAAAATGGCGGAATACCGAGTTTCCACAACATTTTTACAAGCTTAATACATAAAAACGACACTCTCTCTGGAGTTCAAAAGATGCATTATTTGGTTGGACGTTTACATGGGGAACCATTTAAGTTAATACAACACTTGACATTATCGGATGCAAATTACAACGTGGCATATAATTTGATAGAAAAGCGTTATCACAATAAGAGAAAAATCGCTGAAACGCATTCGGACTATATATTATCTGCATCTTCTATACAACCTGGAAAATCGATTCAGCCACTTTTGAATATATTATCGGAAAATATATTTGCATTGAAGGCGATGGATTTTGATGTCGATAGTTAGTCTTTCATTTTATTCTACATTTTTCGAAGTTAATTAAGGAATTTCTTCAAATTCCTCAAATAAATGAAAAAAGAATGAAAATATACTGGAGAGATATTCAGTAGTTGCAGTATACCAAAGATTTTGGAAAATGCAAATACAGAATATCTCTCAAAGAGGAGGATCCATCTTTCAACAGTAATTTTAAAAAGATGAGGAGAAGAAACTCTTCATCAGAAATCACACTGAGGCAACAATATTCTGTGGCAGTTGCTATCACTACGGAAAAGAAAAAAGACCTTTTGTCAATATTTAATCTGACTGACCCTTTGTTTCGTAATTTTTATTTGGATTTAATAACTGACAATCATCTATCATTTAATTTCGAACCTGATTTGGAAGAAGTAAAGTTATAAAATTATATTTTCATAAATTGAATTGTATTTCATTTCTTTTTATTGTGCTTGTATAAATATATTTTCATCAAACAGTTAAGCATTTTTTTTTTAATGAAACCCTAGCATATTCAAAATGTCAATATATCATAAGTGATTTTTTGACACAAGTTACTTCAATATCAAGATGAGCAAAACTACACAAGTGTACTTATGTAATTTTGCTCAACCATAGATAGAACATTTAACTTCAACATAAGTCAATTATCTTTTTACTTATGCATTCTGTTTTTAAATAATGCACATAGCTTGACAAGTGCGAGCTTATGGACGTTCCTCAACGTCAGACAAAAATTTTTGTCAAAGGAGTATGGACGTTCCCTCGAAGTCATTGCCTATAAAATCATTTCTACGGAAGTTAACTTCAAAATATGCATACTACAGACATCTATGGACTCAATTCTTAAATATTTTACCACAGATTACAGTTTTTTTTAATTACCGACCAAACTACAGTAGATTTTAGATATCATGTGACCGTACTATGACGTATATGCGACGCGCCCATAAAATGTCAACTATTTTTTTCGCGCGCTTCGTACTTATCATGCGATTGTTGAATCTGCTTAGTTTTGTTTATTTCAAAAAATACTGCGTCTTTTTTCAATTTGATGAAACCCGAGTGCTATTTACTAATACTTTTGCTTTCATAAATATTTTTTTTTGTTCGGCGATATTAAATATGTGTTTTTTTATGTGCTCATTGTGTTAATCTATAAAATAAACGTATATATACATATATTATCTTTCCATATATATATATATATATTAAAAATTTGTAGAACCATTCTTCAAATTACTAGATGAAAAAATATTGGAGCATGGTTTGAATAATAAACCTGATAAGATTTTTAACGCAGACGAGTCAGGCCTACAGATGAATACACGTTCCCAAAACGTACTGTGTGAAAGGGGCAGTAAAGCTGTCCATTCCATTGCCCCAAAGGAAAAAGGTGAAACAATTACCGTGCTTGCGTGTTTCAACGCTGTTGGAAATTTTTTTCCACCTTCTCTTATTTTCAAAGGAAAACGGTTGAAGCCTGAGTTTTCTATGAACATTCCTCCAGGCAATCAAGTATATATGTCAGACAGTGGTTACATGAATGCTGAATTTTTTTTAAATTCATTAAGTCTTTTATCCAAAACTTTGGAGTAACAACCAGTGCTCGAGTAATATTAATAATTAATGGACACCCCAACTAGCAAAATTAGTACTTAATAACAGTTATAAGACTATTTTTTTTGCACTTATTAAATACTTATAGCATGTAATAAAGCTGGATTTGGGCGCAGTTATAGGAACATTTATTTCTATAACGATCTTATAATCAACTTGCAGGATGTTATCAAGTCCAATAATATACTTATAATATACTTGAGGAAGCGCAATTGCTCCTATAGTGGTCTTGAACTATACATTTACAAGCACAAATGCTCCTATTAGTATCTGACACAAGAATCTTAACAGAGCAATCTTATTTATAACGTACTAGTAGAATACTCAGATATTATTTTATAAGTATGCCCAAGTAACAATTTTACTCCTTGAATGCCCTTTAAATTATCCTAGGACAATCCTAAGGGTAAGAGCGTTTTGCCACGAAATGCCTCCTGTAGCCTGACTACAGAACCTCCTGTTGTACTAAAGGGCCCACTCTTAATATACTACTTCAAGACGAAACGCCTTTGGCATTTTGAGACACATCGCCCTTAGAATACCTGTTATGCGCTGGTCCTAGAACCCAACATAAGTCAATATTAAGGTAATTCTAAGGCAAATCACCCTTAGATTACCTTCGCCAATGCAATATTAAAGCGGTTTTGAATATTTTTGTCGGGCCAAGAGTAAAATAAAATCAGTAACATTATATCTTACATTATATTTTAGTACTTTACAATAACATGGTTCCACAAAAACAAAACTCAAGTGAAATGTTTAATTAAAATGGACGACATTTTACGCGTGAGATAATAAAATGTGTTTTTTGAGGAATAGAATTCCATTTTTTTAATGGGAAGACAAGTTTATTGTTATTGTTTTTCATAATACCTCTCTAAAATAAAAGCGCCTCGAAAATTCTTAATATTTAAAGAAAGTTTTAATTAAGATATATGTACCTCCCACTATATTGATAATATATGTATATATTTTTTTATTCGCTCTAAACTAAAAATTCATTCAAATGTTTTTTTTTGGGTTATTATTACCAGAAAAATAAAAAATTTAATTCATTATCGTCATTATTATTAAAATAATCAATAATAAAAATGGCGATAACAATAAAATTACAATCAAGTGTATTAGTATGACGACAAAGATAATTTTAAGAGCGATTACCTGTATTTTGACGTACGCAATGCAATTTAAAAGCAAAGTACCCTTACGCCACCTTTTTAAAGGTATTTGAAAGCAAATCGCTCTTTGCCAAGAGTATTCTAAGAACGTTTTGCATTATTCGCTTTATGTTTACCGCGGGAAGCGTACACGCATCACGCAGCGCGTACATATACAGAGTGATACCTAATAGAAATTTAGTGGAAATACATCTATTATTTTTTAAATAGTGTGTATAACAAGGTAAGTACATAATTTGATTATTATTTTTGGTAAAATTTAACGTGAATTATCAGGAAATATGCTTTCTAAGAGGATGACATTACTTGGCGGCTAATGGCCGCTTATACTTTATTTTTTTGCCTCCAGAACAATTTATCACTAGGTTAAATAGATTAGAAAAAATAAAAACTGTAAAAATCTCATCATAATTTAGAAGAATTCACCACGAGTATTATTATTATTATTCCGATCACAATACGTTGTTTAACGGCGACCCATGACCTTGTAACCATAATGCTCGCTTCACACGAATTCGCAATTCGCCAAATCGCAAGCGCTCGATCGGTTTTACCGAGTAACTGACAAACGCTTGTACACTACTCGCCTTATATAATGACGAACAGATTTATCCACATATTCACTAATTGCGAATGCTGATGATGATGATATTTGTTAGACTATGTATAAGGGTACCCCGTAAGACAACGTCATCCCTTGGAGGGGCAGGGGTGATAGACTAACTCATAACCAGAATAACTAAATATGACCTCAGTAAAAAGTCAATCGTTTACAAGATATTGTCACTTTTATGAATTTCGTAAAAATCGACACAGATTAGTATTTCAAGTGCCACAGCAACAAATTTCCATATTTTAAGATTATACTTTTTCTTCCACAACCCTGCATTGACCCGCCACTTTCTGAATATCGAAATAAAACACAGCGGTGCTCCACCTTTGGACAAATAACATTTTTCTACGATTTTTTTTTATTATTTTTTTTATTAGCTAATTTCGACTATTCCATACTGTAAAAAATATGTACCACACTAACTTGGCAAAATATCTTAAAATTGGCGCGTTTATTGCAGTTTCCAAAACAAGTGTAACACTTGCTATTTCAGACATTTTAGAAAAATATATTCAGATTTCACTGCAAAAGAAGCTAATTATTGAATAATTTTAGTAAGTAGTGATTCGAATGAAAAGACTAAACTTGTTAAATTTAAGTGTCAGATATTTAACTAAAACTAACTGCAATACAGGTAAACACCAAACAATGCAATAAATGCCAGTCAAGGCGCATGCGCTAACAAGATGCGTGTTTTTATTCAATACTATGATGAGTTGATCCATACCCCTCCAAAGGATGACGTTCACTTACAGGATACCTTGTATATGCTTGGGATAAAAAAGTATATTACTTTATAGGACAGAGTTTAAGTAAACTATAACATCGGGTCTGTTTTATCTCATTTTATGTTGATTTTGTCTTGTATTATATTTTAGATGCCATTTAAAGTCGTGCAAACGATTGAAAGGGGGCAGCTGTGTCTGGCAGTTGTCCCAAGTTCCTGGGAAAATGATGGTGTCTTGTGGTGGCCACCAAAACATCTCCAAGTTAAACTGATATCAGATGAGTTTTCGATCCCGGATGAAAATCTGTGGGAACGATTCGACTGCGTGATGAAACGAATCTGTAATAGTTACGAAGATGCAGAAAAAGAGATATGTGTGATGAAGCAGATGTCGGATACATCCGCGGACGAGGGCGACAGGACGCCCACCGCAACAATTCACGAAATGCCAATCGACATTAATTATTGCGGCGAGACGAGACGTGCGGTCTCATAAGTGTGTGGCGTGGGTTCGATTCCCGGCACACTTCCTTCGACTTACTCCACTTCACAGCGTAAGGTTTTCTAGCTTTGTGTGAAATTTGAGAAGATGTATTTGTATTCACTAACTAAAGTGAATATGTTTTTGATAAAATTTCAACACATCAGAAATATGCTTATATTGTGTTTTAATATTTTGCAGGGACATTCTATGCATATAGTTGGACAAGAAAGTATTGAATCAGACACGAAAATTATTCTGGCTAATCAAACAAAAATTTTAGACATGCTGAATCAGCAAAACACCACACAATCGAAAATATTACGCGAGCTCGCTCGCCAAGAGATATTAATTCTAGATACATATAAAAAAATTAAATGCTTAGCTCACGATCCAAACAATAAAGAGAGCGAAGTAGTCGTGGAGAGACTACCTCCGCTTAATAATATTGAGGGATTAAGAGAATTAGAGGACAAATTAAAAGATAAAAACTTCGAGAATACATATTTGAAGTCTATGGCGACGATTTGTTCGCCAGGGTCCTTGCGGGGACTGTCTGCATGTTATAAATTGATAGATTATGTTATGTCAAGGGATTTGCTGCTCCAATGCTCGTGGACCGGGACTGGAAAAGATAAAGAAATTGAAAAAATTCCTTTAAAATTCTTTACTAGGGTAAGACAATCATTTTTTTCTATGGTCCACCGAATCGATTCCGGGTTCTCACAAACCGACTGCGACAAATTTTTCAAAATGGTTCTTAAAAACTCAAGACAAAGACATTCAGTGATAAACAAGACCAAGCAAACAACACAAGACTATGGCCAAAGCCCCGACCAAACACACCACTCAGTGGAGCACCCTAAAGGTGTTTGATGCCATCATTCTGGATGTATTACCCTACCAATTGTTTTAATGTTTATTACAATTTGACATACTTAAATATTATAATATGTTCATTATTATCATTTTTATCATTGTGCATTTTTATATTATTTCTATTATTTTTTATAATCGTACTATTAATATTGTTCAAATAATTATAATTGTTATTGTTTAACTTGTTTATTGTTTTTATTATATTTTCACTATTGTTGTTATACTTATTACTAATATTAGGTATTTATTGCCGATATTATTTCTTCATGTTCGTTTAACATTGTCGTATCTGCATATTACTTACGTATGCATATACGACAATGTTAAACGGACATGACGATTTGTTTGTCATCGTCATCAATATCTTCATTGTTATACTTATGATTTTGTCTGTCTATTGTTATTTTAACAAGTAAAAGGATTATGGCCGTATATTGTAAGTAAATAAATAAATAACATATTTAAATAAATTTGCACTAACTTTTCTTTTGAAATTGCCACTTTTCACTATTTTTTTTAATGAACTCATTATTACATTTTATTTCCCGTAAATATTCATCCTGTATAAACACACTTGACATGAATGAACTGGTCCGTGTAAATAAACAACACAACGCCGATCGCTCTTGCAGACAGATCTTAGAGATAATATAAAGGGCCGTTTAAGACCGCTTTAAGGGTCATTTGCCTTAATACTATTCTCTTGGTTTTGAAATTGCTTTTTTTAAGAGTAAACGACTTTGAGACAATTGTGCTTTAAAAAAAGGCAAATTTACTTAAGTCTGCTTTATAACGTGCATCGTAAGAGTGATATAAAGCATGTATAAGGTAATTTTGAGAGTGATGTGCGTTATTACTATTATTTCTCCTCAAGCAGTTTTATTTTACACTTTGAGAGTGAATCAAAGCAACTTGAAAGTGATTTTACGGGTCATTTGACTTAATACTATTCTGTTGGTTTTGAAATTGCTTTTTTTAAGAGTAAACGACTTTGAGACAATTGTGCTAAAAAAAAGGCAAAATTTTACCGTTTTGCTTTAGAAAGTGCGACATAATGCAATTTTAAGACAAAATACCGTCTGTCAGGACTGATAGTGTCGAAAATTGTTACTTGGGTAATTTCGAATTTTAAGGAAAACGCTTAAATTTCAAGTTAATGCTTGTCTTGTGTTTGATTTCAAAAAAACATAGAGTCAATAAATCTTTTTTATCAATCTGTGTTGCTCACACTTAACAATTTTTTACTTACTCAAAGAACAAATGCTTAAAACTTCTTGTTTTGTTAATTAAAGATCTTTTGTTGTTTAGGCTACCAGTGAAATCACAATACCAGAAGCTTCAAAAGAAAACAATGAAACATTTGTTGTTATACCCCAATCCAACCAATCAGAGTCGTCTATGTTTTACTCTTACATTGACAATGAAATTAACTTAACAGAAGGACAAGACGCTTCAAAATACATGGAAAATGATTTGAAAACTATTAAAAGTGACCTTAATAAAATAAAATAAAATAAAAATAAAATAAAATAAACTTTATTGTGACAATAATAAGTACATTGTACAAAAGGCGGGTTTATTGCCAAATGGCAATTTCTGCCAACCAACCTGATGTTTGAAAAAAAAAATAAGAATAATAATAAAGTACATGCCAGAACCATAGAAAAAATACAAAATAATAAATAAATATACCCATACAAAAACAAAAACAAAAAAAAAAATATATATATATATATATATAGGCCCTATATAATACATGCATAAAGTGGAATGGGGAAAGGGGGACAAGGAAGGGGATGGAATTATGATGGGTTATTGAGAGCAAGATAGTGATGTTTCAGTCTACTTTTGAAAATGGAAATTGAAGGAGCAAGTCTGATCAGTAAAGGCAAATCATTCCATAACCGAGCTGCATGTATAGTGAAGGAAGATGTGACAAAAGATGTTCGATGAGTGGGAATAGTTAACGTACCAAGTGCACCAGAACGAAGAGGCAAACCATGAGATGCCAAAGGCGTAAAACAAGATTTTAGGTAGCTCGGAGTAGAGGGGTTGCGGAGAACATTATAGAGCAGGCAGAGAATATGCAGATTGCGACGCTGTGACATCTACCTTAAATCTGTAAATGATAATTTGGAGATAATAATGGAAAAGATTAACACATCGTTGAATAACCAGGCCCAAATGGAAGTAAAACTTAAAAAGGCTTTGGTAGAAATAAGTGAGCTTCAAGTAAAGAATGAGGAATTTATAAAAAGATCCATAACAGAGAAAAGAGATTACTTACTGGGGTTAAAGCGAATTAAAGATTTAACAGATTTAGAAGAGTTCGAAAGCCAATTAATTAACTTAGATTACTGTGAAGATTTACGAAGGAAGTTAAATTTGTTTTGCATTAGAGGCACAGGACAGGGAACCACTAGTGCATATGCTATTATTGATCAATTGTTCGAAAGACAGTTTTTCAAATGTTGTTCATGGACTGGAGGCTCACGCAATCAAAACGAACCTACAGAAAAGATCTGTATTTAAAAGTTTTTCCAGGACCATTAATTTCTTTTGGTTTATAAAATGGCACATTTATATTGGCAAATCCGAGACGAATGATTACAACACTGTTTTTTGCACAAAACTTGCTGTCCGCGCGACATACAGGGGGAGTGTGTTGCTGCATCTTAATTTCAATATTAATAGTTGCATTTGTGGAACTATTTTCAAACAACATGGTTATATGAGCACTCGTTGCAGGCTCCGATTCAACGGAGCCCTGGTAATGTTCAACAAACGACTATTTTTGAATGATCTAAAAAGATTAGAGATAAAATATAAATTCATAATAAAACTTGCCTTTAATTAAGGCCCTTCCAGAAAGAGACAACATGATATCTCCAATACATTCCATAACCCCTTATCTAATACCTTCCGCAAACAGTAATCCAATATCTTCCACAAGCCGTGATCCAATACTTTCCACAAGCCGTGATCCAATACCTTCCACCAGCTATAATATAAATATTGCTGTTGAGAATTATATGAATTCAAACAACAAAACCATAATTCATGAAATATCTCCACTTCCCAAATTACAACGACCTGTAGCAACACGTAGCAGAAAAAGAGGCCAAGCTAGAGAACTAACATCAGGAGAAAACATCAAATTAACTAGAAATAAAACAAATAACCGGGACAAGAAGAAATCGACTGCAAAGTCCAATAAAGCCATAAAACAAAAATTTGAAGATGCTAAGTGCCCTGTGTGTGAAAAACTTTTTAGTAGAGATTGTAACGGAGAGAAATGGGTTCGTTGTGAAGTGTGCTCTGTGTGGTATCATTCTAAATGTGTTATCGTATCATCCATCAAATTTATCTGTGTTAAATTTATTTCTCAATATTTCATTTGTAACCACCTACCTTTTTAGGTACTCGCTTTTGCACACGACATTGCGATAAGGTCATCGAAATGTCGAACCAAAGTCAGAGATAAAACAATATCACAAGATTCGCTTATCGCTGTTGACTTCAGCAAAAACAACATCAAAAGCGACACTTACATTGTAAGCATTTCTTATCGACAGAAAGTTCACACATATCCTGAGAAATAATCAGTTTTGACCTCTCAGCAAATAACACAATGTACAACAGGAACAATGTTATCAAAAGTGCCGATAACATGTCGTGAGACTTTATCTCACCGACTCAGCGAATAATATGTTAGGTACATTTCCTTTCGCATACCAGCTCCCCATTGCACACGAAACTAATAATGTAAATTCACTATATATAAGCATTGCATTGTATCGATTCATACTTCACTCATAATCTGTACTCGACACCAAACAGTTCTACAATAAACGATTATCACCGCCGACTTCTTTCTCTGAACTACCCTGCACAACGACATATAACGTGAGACCAGTACATACCTTCTGAACATCAAGATCTTCACATCCATCTACCAACACCGGCACACCGTTACATCTGGACATAGCGTTATATCTAATACCTGGTCAATAACGTTATATCTGGTGACCTCCGACGATCCTACATTGGACAACCAACATCGTTGTATTCGGCAACCCTCGACGTCCATCCAGCGCTACATCTACAACACGCAAGTATTTACTTGGAACAGAACCCACGAACATCGATCAACAATTAACGCCGACAGCAAAATTGTGGCTCCAGTATCAATCAACGCGAAGATCCCGGAGTTCTGGAGGGACCAACCACGACTGTGGTTCCACCGGTTCGAAGCTGTCCTCAAACCACAGAAAACAAGCGACGAAAATCAATACTTTTTGCTTATAGCAAAGCTGGGAAAAGAGGAGCTGAGACAAATAACGGACATCTTGTCGCAACCTCCCACAGATAACAAGTACGAGACGCTAAAACAAAGACTTCTGCAGGTGTATGAAGAGTCAGAAGCTCGGCGGCTGCAGCAGCTATTGGAAGAAATCGAACTGGGAGATCAAAAACCGTCTCAACTGCTACGACGAATGAAAGAACTAGCAGGCGGGAAACTTCCAGACGACACACTGAAGATTCTCTGGCTGGGAAGACTACCTCAGACTGTACGCGCGGTACTCGCAGTCTGCGATACCGATTTTCAGAACCTCGCACAGGTGGCTGACAAGGTATCGGAATCGTCGCGACACGCCGAAGTACACGAAGTGAAAGCTACGCCGACGACGGGTATATCAATCGACGCATTCGCCCGCCAGATTGAAGAGCTATCGACGCGACTCGACAACATTGGTCGTCGTAGAGACCGCGATCTAGCTACGCCGCGCTACGACAATCGAAGGTACAGACAGAGATCTCGCTATCGATCTCATCGACGCGCACAATCACCGAACTACGCGCAATCAACAAACGGCGCTAAACAAGAGTCTGATACAGGTTGGTATCATTATACTTTCGGCCGCGACGCAAGAAAATGCCGCGAGTCATGCAGTTTCCAACCTCAGGGAAATTAACATCACCATCCAAAAATTTTCACCATCGGACAATCCCAGAAGAATTCGACACTTAGTTTTCATATCATAATTCTGCAACAATAATATACATCGAAGGTACAAATAACATAGCAGCTGATTCATTATTTCGCATGAATGAAATAACTGTACCTACCTATTCGACGAAAAGGAATATTATATCGATCAGCTGAGCACAAGAAACTCGAGATATTACGTCAACAAACAAACCTTTCATTCACGAGTACAAACGACATATTGTTCCACGAAATATCAACACATAGACCACACGGAATTAAAAACAACGAGAAAATTATGAACGAACGGTATTCCTCGGAAGTAATACACAAGGACGTTAAAATGTGGGTCAAACAAAATTTACTATGTCAACGACACAAAAGTTCATCAACACGACAAAAGAAGACCGCATTCGCTACAATCAACGCTGCAGAACGAAACAAACGAACAAAAACTCCTGCATCTCGTGAGCGACACGAGTAAGGCTCGTTCCTGGTGGACGACAACACCCCCGCAAATGGTGTTCTGGGACTCCTGATCGACAGGAGAGGAATATTAAGTCAAGGTGGACATCACCAGCAGTTGAACAATCGCACGAACTTCTACGCATTACTAACACATCGTCACATTGCAGACATACGCAAACACGATCGTTAAAATGCCATTAGATACGAACAACGAGCATCTCAACGAAATGGAACCTATTTCATACACGCGAATAAGTTCCACACACAGAGCTCATCAACCAGCACAATCGAAGCAGAGTCGACTACACTCTGTCTACATTCATCATCCAGCAGCCTTTCGAAACAGCGACAATGCAGACCGTCTTCATACAAGCTGAACATTTTCATCACTGACGCAAGATGACAGACACACATAGTCGAACAAACTCCATTCACATCGAACTACATCAGCAATCAACCTTTTATTATCACTACAAGCATACACAGCGATACGTGATATTAAACAAGGAAGAAACCTATCATGTAGGAAAACGCCGACTCGACAATAATTCATCAAAACAGTCAGTCAACAGAGGTAACAAGAACCATGACTGGCACGACACAACACCCGAACCATCATCCAATCTGAAGACAACAGAAGTCAACCATCATTGTCTCCAGATGGTTAAACCACGTCACAACTCATTGTCATACTTATTTACTCTTATTGTCATTCAATCACGTTTATTTTACATCATGTATTTTATAATCTTTTGCATATACACATATATACACTCTCATTGTTCCATTTTACAAACAAACACATGTTTTATATTTCATCGAATGTATTTTATAATTGTTTACACATTTTACATACTATTGTTCTTTTTACAAACAATATTTTTACAACCATTTTATGTTTTGTCAAACGAATATGTTTAATATTGTGTACCTTAGATTAGGGAAACAATGAAAACACACAACTGCAACCTTTATGTATCGTTTATTTTAAAATTGTATTGTATTCATGATATCTATTCAAAAACATTGTATTATCACTTGTCGATAATTTTTTTAGCGTACCCAGCGCTCTTGGGGGGGAGATATGTAACCACCTACCTTTTTAGGTACTCGCTTTTGCACACGACATTGCGATAAGGTCATCGAAATGTCGAACCAAAGTCAGAGATAAAACAATATCACAAGATTCGCTTATCGCTGTTGACCTCAGCAAAAACAACATCAAAAGCGACACTTACATTGTAAGCATTTCTTATCGACAGAAAGTTCACACATATCCTGAGAAATAATCAGTTTTGACCTCTCAGCAAATAACACAATGTACAACAGGAACAATGTTATCAAAAGTGCCGATAACATGTCGTGAGACTTTATCTCACCGACTCAGCGAATAATATGTTAGGTACATTTCCTTTCGCATACCAGCTCCCCATTGCACACGAAACTAATAATGTAAATTCACTATATATAAGCATTGCATTGTATCGATTCATACTTCACTCATAATCTGTACTCGACACCAAACAGTTCTACAATAAACGATTATCACCGCCGACTTCTTTCTCTGAACTACCCTGCACAACGACATATAACGTGAGACCAGTACATACCTTCTGAACATCAAGATCTTCACATCCATCTACCAACACCGGCACACCGTTACATCTGGACATAGCGTTATATCTAATACCTGGTCAATAACGTTATACATTTAATTATATTTTTAAAGGATTTTTTAGAAGACGTTATGTTGCCCATTTTCCCCATACAGTGTAAAGGGTTTACCGTACATTTATGTTATTTTTCAATTTGTTTGTATGTCATTATAATTTTGAATACATTTTTTATTCGTTACATTATAGGAAGGTATAAGTTGCTGTTTTATTTATACAAAATAAATTTTTGAATTTTATATCATGACTTTTTTTCACATCAAACGTTAAGGTGCCCATATTCCCCCGAATTACCCTATATATTAAGTTCTCTATGTAATAAATAAATAAATTATATATATATATATATATATATATATGTGAACTAAAATATTAATATCGATTTGTGACAGTTTGTGACCCCTGACTACCAAAACGGGATTTTACCCCTTATATACATAGATTGGTAAATACATAAGTATTATCGACTTGTTTATATTGGTGTTTTCTAGATATTTAGTACAAATTTATCAATTTTTGAATATGTGAAAAAAACTCGCTCCTCATAGCAAAGCATTTCGCTTACAGCTTGCTCCTGCACTTGTTAATAGAGCACAAACCATTTATTCCATGTGCCAATTTTTGCCGTGCTATGTTAAAAATAGAAGAGATATTCAAGTTGATGTAGTCATATTTTTTCAAACTGCTCTACTGAAAATATGACATATCTGACTTATATAGTTTTGCCTAATTGCCACAGAAATATCGTATAGTTTACTGCCTATTTAGGTAGGGAAATATTGTATAGTTTACTGCCTATTTAGGTGCGTAAACATTGTTTAGTTTACTGCCTATTTAGGTAGGAAAATATTGTACAGTTTACTGCCAATTTAGGTGCGTAAATATTGTTTAGTTTACTGCCTATTTTGGTGTGTAAATATTGTATAAATTAGTACAAATTTTGTAGACAAATATATATCTTACTGTCAAATTGCTTCCAAGATGTGTGATAGAAATAATTGTTAATATATAAATATGCAATACTGTTGTGCAAATAAATTAAAACAGTTAACTTTTAAAAATTATCAATCAGGATGCAAAAATATGCATTCCATAAAGCAAAACTATTGTGATAAACAATGTGTTCAATTGAGTATATATAATTATGCAGAAAACAGCCACCCCCAAACGACTACAAATATACAATCCCTAAAGTGTACCACCATAAGGGTTTATTTTAAATAAAATATTTTAAACTGGCTATTTTATGCATAAATATATCAACAATTGTCCATTTCAACTTATTTGTTAAACAACGTCAGCTCAATTGTTAAACAATGTTAGTTCAATTGTTTAACAATGTCAATTCGATTATCAAACAATATAAGCTCATTTGTCAAACAATGTGAGACCAATTAATGTCAATCGATGTAATATCATATAATTAATACAAATTCAACTACATTTCTAACTAAACGAGAATACTTTGTTATTGAGTTGTCCAGTGGATGTCATTGTAATATAACTCCGGAGATGTTGTGGGGTAGAGAAGGAGGTACCACGACACAAGACCCCCAACAAACAGAGAAGATATAATAATTCGCTGTTTGAGTGGAAATCGAGCAACTTCTGAGAAATTTGGCAGACCCATGTGATTGCAGAACGCATGCGCAACTAATGGAGCCGCAAAATGCCCTGTGAACAAGTAAAATTTATCTTTAATTATTTCAGTATTCATTCGATTCACCTTCATTAACTTTTATTTATTTATTTTATTCTATATTGTAGATTGATAATGTATCATAAAATTATAAGTTAAACAATTTAATGCACAGAGGCCAAGTGTATTCCCAGACTGCGATATCTTCCAACTAAAAATAGCTTTTATCGTCGTTGCGTATTCAATACATAGGTGGCATATTTTTTTATTTTCTCAAAAACAATATACATGCTTACACATTTGAAGTTCTTTTCTTGATTTAACTTCATCTTGTAACTATTGGACATTTAGTTTTATTATATAAATGTTATTTTTGTATATCGGCGTTGCATATTCAAAAGGAGACCTGTGCGCATATTTTTATTTGGGCATACTCTTAAAACTGTTCATTAAGGCATTAAAATTGTAGTTTGGACTTTTTATTGGCATGTGATATTATTCTTGAAGTATTGAATTTTAACATTTGATACAAAGAATCACTTTATAAAATAGTTATGATTTCATTATGAGCAGTTTATTCTGGAAATGTCAAATCATTTATTAATTCACATGTCCCTTTTTGAATATGCAACAACGTTATGTTCTTCTTAAAAGACACTGGAAGAAAAAAAGTTTTTTTCCGTTCGTAGAGATTTAATTCCACTTGAATAAGCTTTTAATATTCTAAAATTTGACATTCATAATTTTGTTACTGTTCATTTAAATGTCTGAATATACAAATAAATTAGGTATTACTGAAGCGTTCATTATTATTATTCATTTAAGACATTCCACCGGGTACGAGTGATTTGTGATAAAGCCAACATTATCTTCCTTAAAAAAAGAGACAGTGATCTAGCACAGTGCCAAATTTTTACTTCTTACTAAAGGGTTATACCCCCCCTCCCCCTTAGAGAATAGCAAAATTATTTGGTGTTGATTAATGTTTCGGCACTTCACAGTACACAACTGTCTCACTTTTAAATTCCATTTTACTTCATCATCATCATCATCGCCCTCAACGCTCCTCTCGGGAGCACAGGGCAGAAACCAGCCTCCTCCATTCAGAGCGTCTCTGTGCCAATTGCGTCACCTCTTTCCATGACATTCCTTGTGCTCTGATATACTTATACTAGGTATATTATTTTATTGTTTCTATTTACTTTTAAATGATTGGCTGGAAGATGTTGCTCTCGCAACAAGTCCACCATTCAACAAAATATTGTCGCTGATTTTTTTTTTGTAGTATTTGCTAATTGTTTTTTTCTATCCCGTTATTATTATTATTACCTTCAATTTTTTTTACGAGTCGACAAAGGAAACAACTCACCAGTTCTAGCAAACAGGAATGCCGAGTATGCCCCAAAGACACTTGTGTAGGCGAACTGGAACCCAGAGACCAGGAGAGCTGTGGACAGTGGCCAGCCCGTCCTCATCTTCTCAATCACGTGGTGGCAGTGAGCTATTTGAATAAGAAATATTATGTTAATGAATTCGTTCAATAAAAAATATGTTAGCGTTCCATTAAGTCTTTGGCAAAGATGTCCCACTCTTTTCTATAATTTTTTTGAATGTCCTGTAAAAAGCAGGTATTAATAAAACAACACGAATAAGATATTAAAAGGTGAGGCATACTAGTCATCCTGTATGTCTTATTGGCACAGTGACTACTACCACCTTTGTAAGAGATACCACGATGAAAGAAAACAACAATGTGCCTTTTTCCAGGGTATATTTTTTTTATTATTGCTGGTTGCTCAGTAACATAAAGAAAATAACGGAAGACCTATTTTAGTGAATCCATGGATAAATAAATGTGTTAAGCAAAAACAAAAAATGAGTGCATAAAAACACAAACCTGTTTTTAGAACAGTTATCTATCTATCTGTCTACCCCTTACTATCTCGAGAGCCAAAGGGTAGGAAGAGAGGATGGAACACCAGGCCAATTTGCCATTACACAAATATTTTCAATTTAAACCACTTACCAACCCCAAAAAGCAACGGACAAACAATGATAGCCTCATTGGCTGGCAGACACGTGAGCAGTAGAGGCATCATACAAGCCCTGAAGGTGAATTCCTCAGACAAGGGGGCCACTATGTGGTTACGGACCCAAATCAGGTCACATAAGTTGTTCCACCAGTACATTGGCTCTGTAACAGAACAAATTATTCCATTTACATTATGACATTAATTTTTTATTAGTTTACTAATTAATTTTTATTTATCTTTTAACTGTCACGACACAAGCTTTTAGCTTAGTAGCTTACTGTGAAAAGAGTATAAGGTTGTATTTGGGTTTAAAACAAAAACTTATATATATCTTTAAAAAAAAAAACTTTTCCCTATGGAGCCCAAGGTGGAAGGAAACAAGCTTCCATCATTCATAGTGATTCTACAACAATTTATTTATATTTATTTGTTTTTTTAAACATGAATCTGGAAATGAATAAACCCAAATACACCCCAAACACCCTCTCAGTAAGCAATTTGCTTGCATTCTAAGGTGGAGTAAGTGGAAATGATCCCGGGTCTTGACTGAAAGTCCGAGACTCAACCATCAAACTGCAGACCACCTCATCATCGACAAATAAATAATGCTTTATTGGCATCAATATATAATAATGCACAAGGATAAAGCTTAAAAAGTTTAAAATAGAATAGGTATTTTATGTGTGGTCAAATTTTCATATTGGTGTTGTGACAATAATAATAAACTTTATTGTACAAAATATTTAGACAAGAATAATAGAAGTACAACATGGTATACACAAATAATTTTGTACAATGGGCGAGTTTATCGCAGAGATGCGATATCCTTAACTCAATTGATACATTCTTTTTACGTGGAATATAATGTTTGTTTTAAATACCTGCATAGACTTTGAACATCCCCGACATAATATGCATGGCAATGGGCCCCGTGTACAGCACCATAGTGAGAAACAGGGACACCAGGACAGCTTGTATGATCCCCGGTAGCTTCAGCCCCATCTGGTGGTGCAATGGAGCTCTGGACAGATCCTCGTTGGTCAGACATAACCACAAGAAGAGCGGAGATATGAATGTCATGCATAGTACACTGAGGAAACGTCGTTTTATAGTTGTTGGGTGGTCTCTGCAAATAATAATTTTAAAATTTACATGTGGAATGTGACTTCATCTGATTCAAACAAAAAAATTTGAAAATAAAATAATTTTTATACAACATAACATATTATAGAAAACACAAGTGTGTGTGTGTTAGTATTCCCATTATGTTAACCCTCTTATACACTGACACTTTTCTCTATAAGGGGGATGTTTCAATTTAAGTTTTAAATAATGGTCTGTATATCATCGTATCTGTATTGATTGTTATCTTCAATAATCATTAACATATATTGAGCTAGTCCCAAACTAAGATGAATCTTGTATTTATATTTAATAAAATAAATTATTTTTATCATATAATGATATTTTACAGTGTATCACAAACTCATTACCTTACTTAACAGGATTTTATCTACATAATAAAGAATCGGCCAACAACGAGCTAACTGGATTGGCCACATCAGGCACCCCGGACTGCTCATCGCTAACACGGAAGGTAGGACCGAAGGCACAAATGGCAGAGGCCGACCGAGACAGGTAGAACTGAAGAGACTGGCTGAGAATAGGGAGGAATGGAGAAGAAAGTCCAAACTCGTTGCAGACCAATCCAATGGATTGTAACTGATTATATATAGCTACATAGAAAATTTCATATACGATGGAATCTTGTCAAGGTAAGGTAACAACAATCTGCAAGGTTGAAATCTTAAAACATATCTCTATTTGTCCGAAAGAAATCTCTGTTTTTTTTTTCTAATCATCCACGAGCGACGAAAGAATAATTATATAATTACTATAATGATATCCGTTTCACTACTATTATAAATAAACACAATACACCTACCTAATTAATTAGTCATTACTTGACATCAAAGATGTAACAGATAGTAATATTGCTGAATAAACAGATAATCGGCTAAACTTTAAACCAGATTACCATATATTTTCTGTATTCACATAATTTGGGACTAGCTAAAGCTGTGTGAATTGTCTATAAACATGTTTAAAGCAGCGATGAGGGATGTCATCCATCGTGAATATACTAATTTTTAATGGCACCAAAGCTAAACATTTCGACATGACTCTCAACAATTTGCAGACAGCGCGTTTTGCGATATTTCGGGCACATTGCAAAAAGAGAAGTAAATTTTTTTTTATTAATAGGAATTATGTCATGAAAACCTAGAAAAAGTAATTCTTTTTTTTTATTTCATGACTGGGGTTGTAGAAGGGAGGAGAGGAAGGGGCAGAGTGCCAATAAGATGGAGCGACCAAATTAAGGAGGCCACACAGAGCTCACTACACGGGGCCTTGCACATGGCGGAGGATCGCTCAAGATGGAGACTGACGGTCTACAGAACGAAGCATGATGGTCACGATCCTCAGGATTGAGGGACCGACGGAGATGATGATGATGAATGGTACCGAGAGTACAACTTGCATGTTTATCACATATAGTCTATCGGCTGCCCCGTTTATGGGATACGCTGTGATTGTAAACATAGACAATATTTATCAAAATATTTTGATATGAATATATCATTTGCATATTGATTAAAGACATGATAATTAAAAATATAAACCACAAAAATAATCTTGAATTATAACAATAGTACAGATATGAAATATATCAAGCTTATCAATGCGGTTTTTTCACAATATTTACAACAAAAATACTAACCCACAACGTTGTTTTTAATGAAATTTTGATCTGTATCAACATTGTATTAATTTTTTATTTAACAATGACACGTAACTAAAAAATGGGTGCAAAAAATTCATAATACCCCTGATTCTATTTCATTTTTAGTGTGCACTAACTAAAATTCCAATTTTAGTTAACGTGCATTGGTATCATATAAAATATGAATTTTAGTTCAAGTGACCTTCATTATTTGCCACCCATCCTGAATGTCTTGATTTTATATTGGCACGAAGAGGACAGTTTGCATGTTTCTTACATGCAGCTGATCTGCTGGCTACCCCACTTGTGGGATATGCCGTGATGGTATAGTAGTAGTAGTAGTAGACCTTCATTATTAAATTTAGGAAAGTTCTTAAGTTAGTTTGAATCAATATAGAATAGGGGGTAGTGTTGACAGATCAAACAGCAATCAGAGCCCGTAGATAAACCGTACTTAGCGATCGACTACTGGCAAACTTTTCTTCAATTCAAATAATTATGCGTTATTGTTGCAGTTATTGACGAAAATTCGTTTGTAGGCGATCACCAAGTGCGTCTTTGTCTAGGGGCTCAGATAATATTATACTAAAAAATAAAACTTTAAATTTAAAACTATTAGATAAAAAATTATCCTTCAATGCTCTTCAGCAATAAAAAATATGTTTTTAAACATAATAATAAATACAGAAAAATAAATTGTACTTTATTTTGATACTATGCTCTTTCTTTTCTTACCTATAATAGCCTATGTACTTTGACTGCAAATAAAAAAAGTGGCAACCCTACCCATGTTGAATGTTACATTTTTTATTGGCATGGAGATGACAACCTTCATGTTCATTACATGCAGTTAGGCTACTTGCTACTCCACTTATGGGAGATGGAGCGATAGATTACATAGAGAATTATGATATATGATATTGATATTTTATGATATTAGCCAATGACACAATCTTGTTGACTGTATACTCCACAGGTACTGTTTCAAGTCACACTCGACAACACTCTCTGGCCAATGTTTTTTCCAAGCAGAAGTGAGGGTCCTCCTGGTAACTCCTTCCCAAGTCTTGTCTATTATCTCGAGGCTAGGGATTGCAATCCAGCAAAGTGGGATCCCGCAATCCAGCGGGATCCGCGTAGTTTTAGGGCCTGCGGGATCCCGCAAATACTTGCGCATCCGCAAGTGCGAATCCGCAAGCTGAAGATTTTCCGAAAGTTGTCAACTAAAGATGACACATATTTGCAAAAATACGTAAAAGAAGAAACAGGAAAAGAATTATGCTTAATCCTAGATTGCTGCACTCGCTGGCAGAGCTTGCTTGATATATTAGAAAGATTTTAGTCTCAAAGTTTGCATTGAGAAGGCTCTCATCGACATAGCATCTGACATAAAATTTACGTACAAAATCAAAAACGTGATTGACAGCTTGCAGCCCTTTAAATTAAGCGTAGAGTATTATGCAGAAGAGAGTCTACCCTAATAGCGGCAGATATAAAATTTCGATTTATTTTAGAGAAGCTAGAGAAGCGAGACAAAGTTTTAAGCGATCCGAGGCGCTACGTGCAAGAGTGAAAGAAAGACGCAGTGAAATTACAGTTATGTTGATCTATTGAAAACGTCCAATTCAATATTTGTAATGCCGAAAAATAATAAGTTGCGGCATGAAATGATAAACATTTTATATTGAGTCATTATAGAAGACGCTCAAAATATAGAATTTGTAGTTGTAGGTGATGTAAATGCAGATAATTGTTAACAGTCTCTGGACGTGGAAAACAATTTAACTTTACAAATGGAATTAGAAATGCAGCTGAAACAAGACAATGAAGATTACATGAAACAGACAGAAACTGGACAGGAGAAAGACTTCAAAAAAATATTGAAAAAAGAAATGGCAGCATTTAAAAGTGATTTATTTATTTATTTTACATGGTACGCAACAGATGAAAGACATATAAATATAAACATGTAAGCGACAAAAACATTCCAATAGTCTTACATCCAAACAGTGCACACTTCAGCAATAACACACAAGACAATTATAGAAAATCTTACACACAATACATCCATTCACCCAATTTCGCACAAATAATACATTCATTCGCACAAACACATTCAAACTTCCAAAATATATGATATAACAATACAAAAAAACTCTAAAAATAAGAAAAATCAAATTTTTTAAAAACAGACTAAATGGAGTTAAAGAAAAGTATTTGACTTTGTTGCACAACTATTTATTAAGTATCAACCAACAAGTATGGAGGCAGAAAGAGCCTTTTCAGTCACTGGCTGCATATGTAGTTCCATAAGAAGTATCTCGGAAGATAACACTATTAATGCTATTTTTTTAAGATCAAATTTCTTAAAAGAGAAATGATTTTTCATTTGATATTTAATAATTTGTTACATATTATAATATGATAGTATAGTTATTTATGTTATATTCAATTATGTACAATAATAATTATGTTGTTAATTTTTGCAATTTTTAATAAATATTTGATAATTACATACCATAGAAAGATTTTTTTTTAATTCCATAAAAAATCTTTAACCTGTGCGGGATCCCGCTGGATTGGAGTCAATCCAGCAAAAATCCCGCGGGATTGAAAACGATGCGGGATTGCAATCCCTACTCGAGGCATGCAAGGATGTGAAAATGATCTTTCCGAAACTCTCTAAGATAGAGGTTAAAAACTACTAAATTCTTCAAAATGGTATAGAAATTTGAAGTATTTCAAAAACTCCTCGGTTTTCTTAAAGAATATTTGCTCGAATCCAATAAGTATCCGGTACTTTTACCGAATACCCGATACTTATCTACCGATTATATTTCCCTGTCGACAAATAGTAAAAATCGGTAGATTACTGGACCATTTCG
Organism: Athripsodes cinereus; assembly: GCA_947579605.1. Lineage (NCBI taxonomy): Eukaryota > Metazoa > Arthropoda > Insecta > Trichoptera > Leptoceridae > Athripsodes > Athripsodes cinereus. Next base: position 4,500,262 of record OX388321.1, read on the forward strand.
GTATATCGGTAGGACACGGCCCATTTCGGTATAAATACCGAAAAATCGGTAGGTTCGAGACCACTGTGTTGCGTAGAATTCCCCACTCACACAAGTAAATGTCGTGAAAAAGGGACTACCCTCTCTCTGTAACTCGTTATGGGAAATGTAAAAAAAAAATGTTTATTCTACTTTTTTCAAATAGATTTTTCAAAATTTTAAAATTTCAATTATTTGCGTAGGTTCTTTATGCACACTGAAAATAAATAAGTAGACAATGCATTCCCATAACTTTGGCAGGCCTTGGAAAATGTATAATTATAAAACTCTAGAAGTGGCTCGATTAAAAATCGTTTTAAATGAAAAGAACCTTGAGTGATGTCATTCACTATCATAGTAATAGGAACAAACACTTATAAATCGACATGAAATATTTCTACAAAGTGTAATTATTAAAATGACCCACCAGGTAACAAACTACGGATCCAGAAACCGCCAAAATCACCGCTACAACGAAACAAAACTCTAAAAAAAGTAAGGTTAGGTTCTTACCTGTTGTGGGGAGAATTCCATATATAAAGACTAGCTACATATATTATTCCGAGCACAACACAAGCGCTGATTGGAAATATACAAGATAATAGACCACACATCGTCGCCGTCTACAAGCGCTACTTATAAAATACTAAAATTAACAATAATTACAAAACGCGAGCGAATCACCTCATACTTCCTGAAAATAATAATCTGTCAAATGCGTTTGAATGTGTGTCGTTGCCATTGTATGAAAAAAATGTTACCAGTAAAAATAGTACTATCTATTCTAAAGACGTATTCACATTACGGGTTCTTACTCAGTATTGACATAAATTTGGCGAAATCGTTGTCTTGTCCTTCCAATGGGCTTTTTTCATTTTGTCGTAGCCTTCCAGCCATTTAATTTCATGTTGATTATTTAATTTATTGGCTGATTTTAAGGCAATGCGATGGTCGCGTCAACCTTGTGCGTGAAAGTTAATCTCTACTCCTTAAAATGTTGTAGAAAAGAAAATCCAATCAAATAGGTAACGGCTATCTAGGATTTTAAAATTCTCCTTAAAAGCAGGTCCCCCAGTAACTTCAGAGATACAATATTAGTTAGTTTATATGTTGATATCTGACGTCTGACTTCAAGATGGGGACACAGTAGTTTCCATAACTCTTTCTATTTTTGTCTACTTTCATATTATTTCGAAACTTTAAGAAGAGTCTCTCTTGGGTATGCCCTTGCAAATAGGTACAACAGTTTTATGTTAATTTCTGTTCACATAGTAAATTTTATCGAAATGAAAATGGCAAAAATATATATTAGGTATAAAAATATGTTTATTTTAACAATAATATTTGTACATTTCTGTAGAATATTGTTTTTATATTATGTTCTGCTGTCCTCTTTTATTATTTGTTTTACAGAACAGCGCTAGTTACGTGCGTATTCAAGCCACAAATGCCCTTGCCACGGTATATTTTGAAGTAGCCATCTAGTCCCCAATCGGGACCCCAGGAGTTCTTTGCGATCCAGTACGGAATGTCACCATCCTCATAAGCTTAAAAAAACAAAGATGTATTAGTCATTTCTCTTAACAGTCTAAACCACTTTGAAATGGGTGAAATTAAAATAGTCAGGCAAGGGAAAGAGGTACCCAGGATTCATACAAAATTTCCGATTGTTGGAGTTTGGAGAATCAGTAGACTGACGGGGACCACCATCCATTTCCAAAATTTAATTTGCTTTACTTAGGTTTTTTTAAACTTCTTTCATTTATGATAAATTAGTTAATTGTGAGCTCTGGTAATTATTATACAGCATGATATTATTATTATAAAAACATCACCTTGCACTGAGACCATAACAGCTTTTGGCCAAGGCGGTCTCAGCAGGAAAAATGAAAAAACAAATAAATGCCAAGTCAAAAAAAGATATCATCAAAAATATATATGTTAAAAATACTTACATTCAACTCCATAACCTACAAGAACAACAGAGTGATCTAACGCAGCAGGATCACAATTTTCAACAGTGGGATGAGCAACTCCTGAGGCATACAAGGGCAGAGATTTTGAATTTATACCTGCGAAAAGTACATACATAATATAAATTATAGTAGAGTTTTTCTTAAATAAAAAAAAAAACATTTTGGTTTATTTTATTTGTCTATCCACATTACCTTTTTGGTGTCCATTCAAGAGGAGGTCAAGAGCGATATATTTCTGATAAGTAATTTCCACCCAAACTAATACGTCCACTCGATTCATTGGCGAGTTGGCGACTAAACAATAAAAAAAATGGTTTGTTGAGTCGCCAATGAATCGTACTCTTAAAATTTCCACGTCATCATGTCACTTATAAACTCATCTTAACAACATGATTGTGTACAATATTTTAATTTTGTTTTTGTTTCCGTAATAAAAAAAGCAACACATTATAAACAATTCTTAGTAGCAATGCAATTATTCTTCTAAGTTTTAAATCAATTACTTACTAACAGATGGAGGCCCGTTAACATAAAGCCATTTAGCAATATCATCTTCATCTTCTGGCAAATTTACACCGCCTTTAATTTTTACAGAATGACTTGGATCCCTGTCAAACAAGCAAACGGATTGATCTTGTCCTTTATAAGGATAACGAGCTTCGTCGTTGAGACCACCCATATCAACCAGTGATCTGAAAAACAAAAAAAATACCAAATTCGTATTAGTAGTACTAGTTCGCTGAAAGGTATTCAAATTTTCATTATGCACCTTATAAACAGTTGATAAACTTCAGCCAGTAGCTGTCTTTACAGTTGTTGAAAAGACGCAACCCTAAAGAGTCCAGCGCTCATTGATTTTATTGATTATTAGAATGCTGAATGGTCCCAAATATTTTGGACGGTAAGCCACCTAAATAAACTAGGTAATATTTTTCGCCATAAGAGATTTAGAGATGAATAGTTTTGATACTTTCTGAAAAACCGTTTGCACTTAACTGGCAAATAGATTTGTAATCCAATGGAATTCCGAATTAAAATATAAAATTTATCAGTATCTACGTTGTAAATGCTTGCAAATAATTGGATGAACATGTAGCTTACTTGTAAGCGCCATTAGTAAGACCTCCATCGCAGCCATTATCGTAAATATCACAGTCAACCAACTGTTGTTCTGATAATGATCGCAATTTGCCAGTTTTTATCTGGTATAAACCTTCAATATTTGCTGAAATAAAAGTGACAAAGAAATAATCAGTATGAGTCATAAGTACATAGTATGTCAGTGATCAGTGTAGAAAAATTTAACATCAGCAACTAGTAAAAAATAATATGTAAAATTTTAATTATTATATTCACTGGCAACAACCTTCACCTAGCTAATTGGCTTACATTTTTTTTTTCAATTTGCCAGCATCAGTTATCATTTCGCATGTAAATTAATGCAATTGTTGTATTGACTAGAGAAAAGTTATTTTTGTTCCAACATAGTCGTCGACAAAGGCTAAAAAGTTTTCGTAAACAGTTTTAATGTATTTGTACCTACTAAGAAATTTCTACTTAAGCCAACAATAATTGTTATGCACGCAAGGGAGACTAGTGAGGCTTAGACTTGACTGAAAAAGGATGAAAGCTGTAATACATGCAGTAGAAATGAAATCATCCAGAAGAATATATGGTAAAAATCTGAGTGTGAGCTACGATTGTTTGGGCACGTGAAAAGAATGAACAAGGACAGAATGACTAAGAAAATATACACAGCTAAGAGGAATGGTACTCAAAAATGTGACCGTCGAAAAATGAGCACGTTCAATAAGAGGGCTCGTATGACAGTGACCTGCATACCTGCATCTAAGGATAGAAGTAAATGACGTTCGATCCTTTCTGCCTATCCTGCAAGGGAATGATGATTTATATGAAATTTGTGCAAAGAAGTAGAATTTCAAAGGCGGTTTCTAATAACACGAGCATATTTGAAAATAATACAAAACACAAAAAGACAAGCGATCAAGTGCTAGACCCTTAGCAATTAATATTCCTGTTGATGTGGCACTGATGTTGATAAGGAATCAAATGAAATATTTTACAAGTTTGTCATATTACCCACTGTACTAAACGTCCAGCAACTTGCACATGTCAATTGATTCTTTATATCGGTCACAGCTCCTTTGTCTCTCCAGTCAAAGTTCTTTGGAATATCGTTGATATCTATATCAGGTATTACAGCATCGTCCAGTGGAGGCACATCCTTCTCTGCGTCATATCTACTACCAGTATGATATAAATTGAACTGTAGTGCACTTAGATCAGTAAATTTTGTAATATCGTATTTTGCTGTACCCTTTTCATTTGCATTCAAATAATCAATATGTTTCAAATTTTGGGTGAATACTTCACGATGGTATTCTCGTTCAGTGTCCATCTGATATGTGATACCATATTTTTTTTGAAATGCTATGAATAAATCTGTGATAGTCGAGTTTCTTTTGTTTCGATTATATAACTCAACATTGTAACAATAAACTTTAATTTGGCCAGGAGAAATATAATGTCCATTATTGTTTCGAGTGAGAATCGAATTGCAGTTATAATAATTATCATCTACTTCATCATCTGTTTCAGTACGTAAGAAGCTCTCCGCGGCGAATGTTAGGTTGAAATACGTCGATCCTCTCTCTTGGAACATGTACGCCTCTGTGATATCCTTTACAATATAACGCTCCCCAGAGAACGTTTCAAATCTTTTAATAGACTCATGAACGAGATCTTCCACATCTTCGTCGTTAGTTGGAATATTTACCCATTTGGGTAAATAATATGTGTGCCTCCTGAGAAATTTGTTTATTGGTGAACTCTGAAAATTTAAATAGAAAAATAAATGTATTTAAGTGTGTTAAAGTATTTATGCTTCTAAAATATGCCTAAATAATATTATTTATCTCAACATGTGCTACCCAACAGCCTATGTGAATGGATTGGGCTCCAACTTCTGGGAATAGATTGATTCCTTATTACTGAGACAGATTTATCCATTGTCACTAATCTTTGTGCAATCACACAAAAATTAGTGACAACATTTTTAACAAAATTGAGCAAAAATTATATAAATTTTATAAAACTAAAATCAATTAAAGTAAGACAGAACTAAAAACCATATACAAATTCAAATAAATTATTAAGATTTAAACACATTCATAAGAAAAGGATGATGATCAATTTTCATCGATTGGATGTTTCATTTTTTGTCACGGTTCTCTGGTGACGCCAGTGGTCTCGAACGTCATTGTGCAAAATCGGTAGAGCTACCCACAAAAATCGGTATATGTCAACAAAAATACAATGTTCACTCCGATATAAAATGAACCTTACTTTTCTCATAATTCTGTTTCATATTAAAAAAAATTATGTCTGTGAACCGCGCTTAATAAATTTGGTTCGTGTCTATGGTTTATAAGCAATGTTTTTTGTTTGGCAAAGGCTATTTGTCCGTAATTACATAGAAAAAAGAAAGAAATTATAAAATTTATCTATGGTGAACTTTTCCATAGAGAAATTGCAAAATATGTTTATGGTTAACTATTACACACTTTTTTTAATAAAAGTCGGTAGAAGTACCCGATACTTTTTTGAAAGAGGTATTTTGAGAAAATACTCTAAAAGAAAACCAAGGAGTTTTGAAACATTTCGAATTCCTATACCGTTTTGAAAATTTAGCGACGAGGGGGGGGGGGTAGAAGTTTTAAGGTGAAATTAAGTTATCAAATGTTCCATATTTGGAGTACCTATATTTTTGTGCGGCCCGGTAGGAAATCTCATTCTGAAATTTGGCCCGGCTGCTGAAAAGGTTGGCCACCCATGCTCTAATCGATTTATTACACTTTATCCGGTTATGGAAATAACTTTGTTCTCAGACAAAATATACAAGCTTAATGCTCTTTATACGGGAACATACCTATAAAACATGAAATATACAAAGTGACAAATGTTTAAATGATATTTCACTATTCAAGCATTGAAAGTTTGCTTTCTCATAAAGCAAACTAACCGAAAACGTAATAAGAAATGTCATCGGACATTACGACTGCCAATCAGTGTGACCAGATTTTATTTTCAAAAACTACTAAATGGGGAAGTCATAAACTACTAAATTCTTAAAATGGTATAGGAATTTCAAGTATTTCAAGAACTCCTCGGTTTTGTTAAACAATAAATGGTGTAGGAATTTGAAGTATTTAAAAAACTCCTCGGTTTTCTTCAACAATATTTTCTCGCAGTACCTTTTTCTACAATGTACTCGGTATTTGTACCGACAATTATTTTCGATCAGTAAGTATCGGGTACTTTTCCCAAGTACCCGATAATTTGCCGACTAAATACAAAAACTACCAAAGAAATAAAAACTTCTAAACATTCTTGCAAATGCCTCAAAAACTACCAAAAAAGTAGAAAACTACCAAATCTGGTCACACTGCTGCCAATATTGACAGACGTCAAAACAGTGTGGCTTTGTTTATCTTTACATAAAATTCCTTACGAATAGCCATTGAATTGACAGACGTCAAAACCATGCCGTTTTGTTTACATAATTTACTGTAAAATACTTCAAGGTCAAAACTGTCATTATTTGACAGTGACAGTGACAGTAATTTCTGTTACTGACGAATAGCCGATGCGTTTTTGTTTTTGCCGTAACCTAAAGAGCAGATTTTTCGTGGCGTTAGCGTGCTAGCGCGACGCACGATGTTAGGGGAATCCCGCATTTCTATTTTTTAAGTACCTACGTAGCTAAGCAGTGTGACCAGATTTGGTAGTTTCCTATTTTTTTGGTAGTTTTTTGGTAGTTTTTAGTATGTAGTCGGTAATCGGTAGATAAAGTATCGGGTACATGGGAAAAGTACCCGATACTCAATGATTCGAAAATAATTGTCGGTACAAATACCGGGTACATTGTAGAAAATGGTACTGCGAGAAAATATTGTTTAAGAAAACCGAGGAGTTTTTTTTAAATACTTCAAATTCCTATACCATTTTGAGAATTTAGTAGTTTTTGACTTCCCCCATTTAGTAGTTTTTGAAAATAAAATCTGGTCACACTGGAGCTAAGTTAAGTATCTTTGTGATGTGACGATCTTTACTGGGCGACCCCATCCAATGAATTTGCCACGGGGTTCAAATGATATAGTTACGCCACTGGGCTTAAATATAGCAACAGACTAAAAACTTTTCATAAATTGTCGCAAAGTACAATGACTGGACAACATACTTCACGTGCTAAAAATAAAACTGAGGCTCAGAAATTCGACGAGCAACTTTGGGAATTACAAAACTATCGAAAATAAGCAATATTATTTGAAGAGACGAGGAAATGCCGAAATGGGTCTGAATGTTATGATTCTTTGCTTGGACGGAATGATATAAAACAAGATGTACCTATTTGTATGTGAAAAATTAATGTTTACTTACAATATCTCGTGAGTTGAGAATGAAGTCTCCATTGACAAAATATACACCGACAGTTACAAAAATTATAAGTAACAGTGCATAATGCACAATAAAACTTTTATTTAAATTGATCATTGTGAATAAATTATTTTTTTATTTATTAATTAACATTATCCTCCTGACCCTTCTGGTTTCTATGTGAAGAATGACAGAAAATAAATTTAATTCAACTGGGAGCCGGATAATTTACCGACAACAATTTGCCGACGGACAATTCACCGACAACAATTCACCGAGAGGACAAATTACCGAGAGGATAATTCACCGACAGGATAATTCATCGACGTACATTTCACCGACAGACAATTTGCCGACAAATACAAAACAATATAATCACGTTTTGTAATGTTGTATTTTATCGTTTATGTATTTGTGTAACAAAATATTTAAATACCCGCTACAAGAAACAATGTCTTTTTTAAAAAAAGAACTTCCGACCACGCCAGAATTATATTATTCGCATTTGTCGGCAAATTGTCTGTCGGTGAAATGTACGTCGATGAATTATCCTGTCGGCGAATTATCCTCTCGGTAATTTGTCCTCTCGGTGAATTGTCCGTCGGCAAATTGTTGTCGGTGAATTTTCCTAGACCCAATTCAACTATCCAAACATATGAATTGAAATTACAACACAAACAAAATATGTAATATTTTTTTCTTATTTTCTGCATATCACCATAAAAATGTTTAAATTTAATTGATATTTATTTTCGGTATCATGTGTAATTTATTTATAAATACCCTTCAGAATTGATTTTATGCTGAAAACATAAAACAACATATTCTCATCTAACTGCAGAGTAATAAATAGTATTTATCAATCGAAATAAAGGCCAATTTGATTCGCCATTTTGTTTGATATTATTTTATCTAACAAGATGGCCGCCCCAAATTTAGCAGGTGCCTACTGATTGAAATATACCTACTCACACAAACGCAAATGTATTAAAATAAGCTGAATGAATTTATTAATTGTGTCGGTGCACAGGTAATAGAATTCTATAATTATATAATTTGAAACAAGTGTTCTTTCTACTATTGATTATTGATTCCCAGAGAGACGTCTCTCTGGGAATCAATAATCAATCGATTGATAATGACCTTATAAGTCGAAAGACGTCTCTCTGGGAATCAATAATCAATAGTAGAAAGAAACACTTGTTTCAAATTACATAATTACTGAATGAATTTTCTGTAAATGAATACTCGCTAGAACTTCGATAAGTCAAAATGTATATCGATTCCTTCCACATTTGAGCTTGAATTTATCTAGTCTATGTTCCATCCACATTTCAGAGTTTCATTCAATATATTTTATTTTATATAATGTCATAATGTTTCTTCCACCATTGAATTTGAGTTCTAACAAATCGTTGTTTCTTCCTAATTTGAGATTAAATCTTGTCCAGTCTTTTTTTTATTCCTCATTTTATTTTGACCAGTGACCAGTACAAAAACCCATAAAAATTACTGAATGATGCAAATACATTTGTGTGACTTTACATATTATATTATGAAACCTAATATATTATGTAACCTTTTGTAGATAATCATGATGGACTTTATATACCGATCCATTAACATATAATCTACATTACGAAATTAATTGCATAAAATTAATTTCGCAACTTTTCTTTTAGTTTTCGGCAGCCCATATACCTATTTACATTAAGATAAAAAATCTTCAATTCAGTGAAGATATCGCATCCTAAATGTCTTGAATTTATTGGGAGGGACAGGATGATTTTTATGCTTATTAAGTACTGTAAGTAGTGTAAGGACATATCAAATCATCCAATTCCTCCCTGTTTCCCCACAAAGAATGTGGCGTGAGGGGATCTCATCATATTAGGTATATTCATAACATTAATTTATGTGATAGTAGGTACCTATATAATATTTATTGCGTGCCGCTAGTCCGCTGGTTACTCTACTTGTGGGATATGCCGTGATGGTACAGGTACAAGCATCAAAGTGCAGAAATAATTATAATACGTATATCATAACAGAATTTCAAAGATCTAATAAAATTCAAGAATATCAAAAAGCTTTCTGTGTGATAAATGTTACTAATGCATAACGTGTAATTTTTGTAGAAGAAAACTTGCGGCATTCGTTAGACAGAAATATAATGCTCGCATGTTGTTTCCAAGTGTCCAGTATTATAGTGACGCTAGTTGCTCAGTGTAAACACATCCTTAAAAATTAATGAAAATTATTTTAGGGCTAATCATTTCCTCTTCATTATGAATACTTGCTCATCATACTTGTTCTTTAGCCAAAACTTTATCTTGATACTTTGTTCTTTATGAAGAAAATTCTAATAACATTTTTTCTTTAAGTACTCATATCCTTCTCAGGGCCATTTAATCATTTTCGAGTGATTAGGACTAAAATTAAACCATTTATGTCACCTATCCTGAATGTCTAATTACTTTTATTGACACGAGTAGGACAACTTGTATGTTTGTCACGTGCAGATGGTCTGCTGGCTACCCATGTGTGGGAAATGCCATGATGGTAGGTACGAGTGAATGAATGAAAAAACGTATTTTATGAAGAAAATATTTTTATTTCATCAATCATTTTGGAAGGATTATCTATGCAACAGTTGCGAGACTTATTTATTATATAAGATTAGGTATTTAGACATGTGGTTTTATTTTATTTTTCTTTTAAATCGCGATTTATTCAACAGTTAGTATATTGTTCTAATACTCATTATAACTAAAAAAAATCTTCATACAAAAAAAACAATACTTTATCGCTTCCTTTTTATTAGTTATTTTCCTGCGTTGCAAGTTGCAACATCACATTTCAATAAAACTTATATCTTTTTGTTAATCTCCTAGTTGTAGAACAAACTGATAAAAAAATTAGACTCTTATAAAACTACTTGTCAGTCGGTCGGTCGTAATTCACTATTTTCCTTCCCCTGCAGTCCTGAGGCCTGAGTCAATAACACATTTTCACGTTACGTTTTCGTTCCGTTAACGTTCGAGTATAGACGAAGTTGCAAGCAAGTGTCAATTTCGTTGCTAAGATACAAAATAGTTTCGAAAATTAACACTTTGGCGCAACATCGTCTGCATTTGAACGCTAACGGAACGAAAACGTAACGTGAAAATGTGTTATTGACTGCCTCTGGTGCCTAAGTCGGGTTCCTCGTACCGTCAGTAACGCTACATTATCTCCATGGTAACAACGGAAATTGTTAATTTGCACCGTTGTTACCATGGAGATAATGTTGTAACCATGGAGATAATGTAGCGTTACTGACGGTACAAGTAATCCGACTCAGGCATCTGCACTATAGCGTCATGTCTTTGTATGAATTGTATGGGACGTCGTAGTAAATATCCATGGGACTGTGGCGCTGATCATCACAAGGTAATCAGTAGAGACCTGAATTTTTCGGTGTTTTGGAAATCGGTATTTTTTAGAAAAGCGGTGTTATTTATTTTTAGAAAAATTGTGTTATTTTCGAGAAATCGGTGTTATTTTATATGGTAAAATATTGTTATTTTTAAGAAATGTATGATTTTTTACAATGAAATGTAAATAAGAGAAAATAATTAATATTTTTTCAGTGAAACCTTGGTTTATCATAGAAAAGATGCTTCTTTTTTTAATTATAATAAAATATATAGGTACTTAGTGTTATTTTTTGCGAAAATGTCGTAAAGAGTCAAACTTTGGTGTTATTTTTCTAAAATGTGAAAATCCGCGTTATTCGTGAAAAAAGTGCGAAATTTGCGAATAAAATCGGGTTTATCACAAACGCGAAAAATTCAGGTCTCTAGTAATCAGTGTATTGTATGTGGTGTTCACACGAGACGACACAAAGACCGGATGATTTCACTTGCATAAAACACAAAATTCGTCGGACGTCAATTGATCGTGAAACGTGTTCACACATTCCGCCGATATACTAGATTCAATCTATCAGATGCGCTTTAATTTTGAAGTTGTTTTCAAAATGGTGGACGACGAGGTGGAGATCGCGGAGTGTTTATCATTATTTGAAAATGCTATAGTAGAAAATGTATAAGGCGCCTTTTAATTAAGGAAATAAACACCACAAACCAACAAACATAACAGCTGTCACGAAACGAGAACTGCAGGGCTACTCTTGACAAAACTAAACACGATCTTAATCTAGTCTTGATCTTGATCATACGACGCACGAAGTGACTATTGGCCAAAAATACACGCAAACCGATCGCGCGTTAGCGGTAGCGCGGTGTTTTTGACCGTGCGTCGTATGATCAAGATCAAGACTAGATTAAGATCGTGTTTAGTTTTGTCAAGAGTAACCCTACTGGTTATAAATGTTTTACGGATATAGCACATATCTACGCATGCGCGCATCGGGGAACCAACGAATAAAAGTTGAAAGGTGGTCAACTTACGACGATATTATTATTTTTTACTGGTTTTTATCATTTCAGATTATTGACGATCTGTTCTCACGGTTCAAATGGCTGACGATATTTTGGTTTCCTGACGATATTCGCCTCGTGTGAACACCCCAATATACTGTTCGAGTGTGATATCGACAAAACTTTCGACATCAAACTTTATTTTCGCGGTAATAAGCATTTTAAAGGACATAGCTTTGTTTTTTTTTTTAAAATAAAAATTATTTACGGAATCAGAAGAAGTTTCTTTACCTAATTTACTCAAAAAAGTCTTTTAAAATTTATTTAAATTTAGTGACATTTTACAGAGCATATTCTCAAAATGTAAACGGTGAAGTTTAAGTACCATTTTTTTATTATAAGTACTCATCATAATTCTTATGCATTAATTAGGTACGTGTCAATAGTAAGATGGATATAAAAAAAAAACTGTAAGAAGTGGAAATTCTCCAAAATTTGTAGGAGATATCAATAAATATTTTCTAAGTTATTTTAAGTTCTCGTTATTAGATGTTAAATGATGTCTATTGTGTCTCTGCTTAGTTTGGTTGTTTACAAAATAGGGCTGGTGACGTGTTGGTTCAAGCCGCAAACACCTTTACCACGATATATCCTGTAATATCCATCTTCTCCCCAGTTCTCTCCCCAAGAGTTCTTTGCAATCCAGTATGGAACTTTTCTACCCTTGACATCTAAAGAAAAAAGAAATCATTCAATTGACATAAAATAATGAAATAGCTTATAATCAATGTACAGTAAAGAATGAATAAAATAAATGAAATGAAAATGAAATGTTTTTTTATTTTCCTCCTTACATTTGACATTTACATCAACATTTGACAATTATCACAATTGTCAGTTGTCACATTATCATGGACATCACACGTATGGATGATGTTATTATCTTTATTATCATTATCTCACAAAAATGGTCCCAGACGAGCGAGCCAGGAACAGCCTCCGTAGGGACCAAAAATGCATAGATTATGGTAGTCTTCGTAAAAGAAGGATCCCATATCGGGCCGCGCCCCCGCCCGCCCGACTGTGTACGTCACCAATTGATTCACGCAAGACAGGAAAATTACACCGTCTTACTACCTAGATTGTTCTGTTCTGGGACGGTGATTACAGTATTCCTTCTCATAAAATAATATTTTTTCAAGCAATAGATTATTATGAATAGATTTTAGTAAAATAATGGATAGTGACAGATGACTGAAAGTTACAAAGGTATTATAAATGAAAAAAATATAGACCTTATAACCTTTTACGGAAAACATTTTGCTTCACATTTGTCTATTTGAGTGAAAAATTATGTTCAAATTGGTTGGTTTTTTTTGTTCAGTTGAGTTGGTGGCCCACGACCTCCAAATAATTTTCTATGACTTCAACCCTTATCACAGAATTCCATACAAAACCTAGAACCCTGACTCATTTACAAAAGTGAGGCAAAAAATCTATGAATTTTTGGCAGAACGGTTGGCGAAAGCGTGTGGTTTTTCCTACATTTTATGAAGTATTTCTTGCAATTTTATAAAAATAAATCATTTTTACATTTATAAAAACGTAATTGGACATTTTTTGACGTTCTTGTCGACGTTTTAAGCGATTTACCACACTTCTTTTCGCCAACCGATCTGTCAAAAGTGCCGAAAAATGGTGTCTCACTTTATTACAATGAAAATACATACGAGTACTCCATCTAGGTATTATATATAAAAATCTATGACCCTTACCCTTACACATGTATGTCTATAGAAATTGCAGTGTATTAACTTTTTATTTATTTTTTACGAAAAATTTGAGCAGATGTATCATAAAAAAATATGAACAATAAACTGTTTTGTGGTGAAGGATTTGGTGTAGGTAATCAATAATAACTTAATTCTCATACTTAGATATGGCAAGTTATAAAGGTCTAAATATGGATTTTTCAAATACATATACAAATGACGTGTTTCTATGTATGTAATAGCTGTTATTTATGTAGAAATTAAGAACTCACGAGTGACTCCATAGCCTACGAGAAGAATAGAATGAGTCAGGTCGTTAGGGTCACAAACGCTCTTTGATGGGAACGCAACACCAGACTCGTACAATTGCATAGTTACTGCATTTATACCTGAAATCATACAAATATACAATGAATAATAATAATAATGTAACATAATAATGTAACAATAAAAGGTACCGTCAAGTCTGGAAACTTTGCCCACTTTTACAATAAAATATAAACTAACAAGAAAAATAAATGATGATTTCTACTTTTTTCGATGCAATCAGGCGTCTTATAGCCATATCTTTCTAAAAATACATTATAAAGGACAAAAAAAAAATGTTTTTACCGATTTAATAAGTGTTTTTCATGATGGGCAAAGTTAATTGCCATTTCTGGTAACATTGACCTTGACAATTTTTCATAGAAATATCGCCTGTAAATTATGGATAAATCGTATGGACAATCGTAATCGATGTGGGAATATGGATTAATCATAAAATTTATTTTAGTTTACAGCAAAAAACTTATTATTTTTCCAAAGAAATCCGTGGGCAATGTTACATCCACATTTTATCACTTTTTAATACAAAATTTCTATGTGAGTTAGGGTTACCACTAGGTTTAAACCAAATTTATTAAAAATTTGACAAAAAAACAAACATTGATATTGTGATACAAAAGTAAAACGAGATCACTGGTAAAGAATATTAATAATATCAGAAATGAAAATTTAGTGATAAACATGGAAGTATGAAGGGTTTAGACATATAATGTTCCTTTATATGATACCAGTATCTTTTAAGAAATGTTAGAATTTGCTAATTTTCGCCAATAAAAGAGATATTAAGAATTGATTGATGAAATGTGATTTCATTTACAATAATTCATTGTTTTATTTATATGTATTTTGTAGTTCACAAGGTGCTCGATATTTTGTTTTTGTACAATTGTGTTTATATGCACACGGCGACGAGTCTTTTTTGATTTGGCGTGACATAATATTATTATCTATTATACATATTTTATTGAATATAGATATTTAAAAAAAGAGCGAAAAAAAAAAGTTTTTGTGGCGATTTGCCATTTTTCGATCAATTTTCGGAGCTAAAATCACAAGTAGCTCCAAAAATTGACGCCTTCTCGCAACCTCGTCTTGTTTGAACGAAAACGTAACGCTTAAATGTGTTTTGACTAGACCTACTGATTTTTTGACCTGCTGTGAAATCTTGAAAGTGCTCATAGGAGGTATTCTGAAACCAGCGACGATTTGCACTGTAAAAATAGCTGCTTTCATAAAAAAAATAGGGTCGTAAATTCATTCAGCGTTATCGCGATTCTCTTCTGAAGATGAAACGTCAATTTAATTCCTCACTTTCGATGATTGGTAAAGGTGATAAATAAGGCTAAGTTCACATTATGGCGCGTCAACGCGCGATCAAATTAGAAGAAAGTTCAAAATTTCGCCATGTGAACATAGCTTAAGTGTTTTGGGATCGAAAGTGGACTAATCTAAATATAACAAAGTATATGGAAATATTGTCTGTTTTGAAGTTAATAGTTGTGTTTTATGTTTATTTGACTCAAAAATATTTAAAAAAAAAATCACAGATTAAACTTATGAAAGACAACTCTGTTTACCAAAAAAAAAAAAAATGAAATTGATTCTAAAAACCTTGAAAATTATATTATCAAAAAAATAAAGGAAACTATCGCATTCACAATCGAAATCGGACAAATCCAGAGCTTCGCTATCGAATCAAGACTAATTCAAATTCTTAATTTCAATTTTTTTTAGTACAAAATTACAATTTATTAACCTAATATTTTTAATACTATCTAACTCTTCGTAACATCAAAATAATATATGTGAAAAATTGTAGGATTCTCGTGCATTGTCTGCCAATAAACACACCCCCGATTTCGATTTTTAGAAATATGCTTTTTTATAAACGAATACTATGAAGCTATACTTAATCAAGTTTTTTCCTTAAGTAGAAAACTAATGTTGGTAATAAATGTTTGTTTTAATATTTTATCACATCAAAAAGTTCGCAGCGTCAACAAGTTTTTATTTATTTATTATTTATCGACAAAGTATTCGGCAAAATAGCCTTTACAGTAGAATAACTTACTTTAAAAAAAACAACATACTTGGAACAAACACACTCAACATTTATAAGAGACAATAAATACAACATGACAATAGAAATTACTAAAGATATTCTCAACAGAAAGCATGCACCTTTGAATAAGTTTTGAGATTGTTTCTGCCAAACATGTTGAAAATTGAATATTTTACCGTTTGCTACAGAGTGCTGAGTGCTCTTAAGGATCGGTATAGGTAATATGATAAAATCAACGGATTTTTATTAATAAAACTTTTATATATGTATCTAATAAAATATCAATAAGATCTTATCCAGTGACAATAATAAGACACCTTCTGAAAAATGATCCTAAATTTTTAATCAATATTTTGTCATACTTACTTATGGATACAGGCCCGTTGACATAAAGATACTTAGCAATATCTTCTTCATCATGCGGCAAGATAACACCACCCTTGATTTTTACGGAATGTTTTGGATCTCTGTCAAACAAGCAGTAGTTTTGCGTTCGCCCCACATAAGGGTAATGAGATTCAAAGTTTATACCACCCATTTCTATCAGGGACCTAAAAATAAGCATATAAAAATAAGACTTAACGTAGAAAATATGTAGATTGGAGATGCAACGAATATTAGGCAACTATTCGGTATTCTGCCTATTCGGCAACATTTTTACTGTTCGGCCTAATACTAAATATTGAGTCTATTATTCAGTGTTCTGCCAAATAGTTTAAATTAGAGATGCAACTAATATTAGGCAACTATTCGGTATTCTGCCTATTCGGCAACATTTTTACTACTCTGCCAAATACCGAATATTTAGTCTATTATTCGATGTTCTGCCGAATAGTTGAAATGTAGAACTGGAAGGAACTAAAAGCTTGTAGGTTGTTGCTATTTCATTGTCAGCTGCAGATGCATTATTTTATTAATCCTCAGATATCTAATTAATTAATTTAATTTGATATAGAGTGAAACAACATAATATTATGGTTGTTATTATTAATGTTGAAACATAAAAATATCGAAAAAATGTATCGCGCTGCAAGTCCAATATGTCTATGATGGACCTACACGAAGATGCGCGGTCGGGAGTATCGCACGCTCTCACCATTGTTTTGACGAATATTCGCCAAATATTTGGTTATTCGGCACATGCTCTTGCATCATAATCGGTATTCGGTCAAATACGCTAATCGTTGCATTTCTTATGTAGATATTTATTAGGATGTTACATGTATATGTGTTAAGTGCTCTGTATAATTATTATGTGTATCGTCGTGTTAGCACCCATAATACAAGATGCAAACCTTAGTGGAACTAACTCAATCTGCGAGAATTGTTTATTAATATTACTATAGATGAGATGCGTATATGGACCAACTGAAGAGGGACATGAACTGTGGCTCATACGTAGAGCTGAAAAGACTGACTGAGAATAGGGAGGAATGGAGAAAAACCATACTCGTTGCAGACCAATCCAATGGATTGTAACTCATTATATATAGATATAAACAAATGTCATTTATATTATAGATCTAAAGGAGAGCGATTTTTCTGGATGTTTTTCATCGTTTCAAATAAATTGATTGCAAATCTGTTAACACAGTTCAAACGGTTAAAAATGTTTTGTATTCCTGGTGATACTCACCCCGTGTGAATACTCTATAACTTGGGTGGATTGGCGATGTATATTAATTTAAAAAAAAAGCTTATGACCAACCTGTATGCAGTCTCAGGAAGGCCTCCTTCACATCCTTCGTCATAGACATCACAGTCAACCAACTGCTGTTCTGATAATGAACGCAGTGTGCCAGTTTTGATCTGGTGTAAACTTTCAATGTTTGCTGAAATATAAGTGAATTTTTATATGTATCTAAATGTTGTTATCTTCACCATTTCAAGTCATGTGAGCCAGGGATTGGTATATCTATAAACGACTTTCTTTTACTAACTGTGCTCTTGACTGTCTCGCGGCATTTTCGATTATGTAGATAATTACAATTGCAAAAGAATTTTTAATATGAATATATATAAATATATTTTACCAGCAGTACTAAATGTCCAGCAACTTCCACAGTTTTGTTGGTCCTTAATAGGAGTCACGGCTCCTTCATCTCTCCAATCAAAGTCAGACGGCATATCATCCACATCTATATCAGGTATATCGGCATCATCCAGGGAAAATCGCGTTGTTGTTTGAACTCTACCAGTATGTTGCACAATGAACTCATTTTTAGTCAAATCAGTGAATTTTGTTATACCGTATTTAGCCGATCCTTTTTCCTTAGCATTCATCAATTCAATCGTATTCAAATTTTGCGTGAATGTTAATTTGTGAGCTATCTCCTGAGTTTCCATTCGATATATGATACCATATTTTTTTTTAAAATCTTCAAATAGTTCTGATACTGTGTCATCATCTCTGACTTGATTGTAAAGTTCTTTATTGTAACAATAAACATTTATCTGACCAGGGGTAATATTGGATCCATCATAATCTTGATTGAGAACTGCATTGCACTTGAAGGTATCAGTTGTATCATGTTTATGTGCGGTAAAATGCAGGTTATAGTATGTGGATCCTCTATATTTGTACTCGGAGGCTCCTGCGACTTCATTCAGAACAAAGTCCAGGTTGGTATAAGTTGAGTATCTCTTAATGGACTCTTCAACAAGATCGTCTACAATATCATCATCAAGTGGAATATCAACCCAATCGATTAATATGTCCTTAAATGTCACGAGAAATCTGTTTACTGGTGTATTCTGTAAATTAATACAGTGTTATTTAATTGAAGTTCCATTTTTAAAATTATTTTAATGCAGTCCACTTTCAAAATACGGGGAGTTACCACTAATCAAGTAACAACAGAGACATATCCAGGATCATTTGAATAAGAGTCGGATAGCTTATTTTATGTCGAATCTCGGTAATTCGACAAACGTTTTACAGTAGTGTCGGAGTATCAAATTTGTCAGATTATAGAGTACTGCCTAAGACCCTCTATACTACTCTATAGTCCAGATTTTTTTACAAACGTTTACCTTGTAATCCGACAAGTTACAGATCCAATGATAAGATTTTATATGTTATACATACTCTAAAGTACAAATCATAAATATGATTTGTATGATTTGTTAATCAGAGTATGTATAACATATAAAATCATGTAAATTAGCATGTCAGATTACAGGGTATGCCGGATTAGAGGGGGGGGGGGGGGTCAGATTACCGTGCGTCGACTGTTTTACGATTGTTGTGAACTTATTTTTTTGGTGATGACTCTGTTTTGTTTATTTTTATAAAAAAAAAACATTCTGGTTTTACCCATGTGCGTATTACCAGAATGTTTTTTTTTTTTACTGACATCAATCATTCCATAAACCATACAGTTATATCACCTAATGAAAAACATAAATTGTATAAAATAAATTCATTTTCAGAGATGCAAGAAAACGATTTTCATTTCTAATGCACGTAGAAATGAAAGCGAGAAATTGCTTGGTGACAGAAGACAGATAAAAAATAGCCTCGCTTCCAAGATATATTTTTATGTATGTAAATATATTTTGTTTCGTGAGCTAAATTCTGTATCCTTTTTAAAAAATAATTATGTTTTTCATGTCCGTTGGAGCTTCCAGACTTTTTCAAATCAACTAACTATCCTACTTATGGGAGACGCCATGATGGTGTGAAAGAATAAATCATGTATTTTATGGAGTGCAAGAACATATTATTTTCACATTGAAAGGGATGAGGATGGTTAAAAAGATGAAGAACCACAATCAAAATGCTAGTGTGATGCTGACAGCGTATCTTCTACGAAAGTAATTTCGCGTAACTAGTTTCAGCATCTATGAAACTAACTGTTTAACCTAATGTATATTCCACACTGGCGGCGTACAGACAGCTGGATGCGAACTTCAAACATCAATCATCAAGCAAAAATATTAAATCTTTCGGCGACAATTCGCAGCATTCTACGAAGAAATATTCGAATGAATGCCTTCGATACGTCTCGTGGACGGGTAACGAAGGCATTCATTCAAATATTTCTTCAGATAATGCTCCGAATTGTCGCCGAAAGATATAAGATTTTTGCTTGACGATTGATGATTGACGTTCGCATCCAGCTGTCTGTACGCCGTCATTAATGAATGTTTGTTTTAAATGTTAATACAGATTACAGATGCATATGTTAAGTGTATAGTATAATATATTAAATGTGTATATTCGGGTTAGTACACATAATACAAGATTCATATTCTAAGTAGGATTCACACTGCTCCACTTTTGATCTTTCGATGATCATCCAGTGTCAGGATCGAAGCTGTTCACCGAAAGTGAACACGTCCATTTACATTAGTTCATCCCTATACTTTCTCTTCTATATTTATACTCACGGACATGTTGTCGGTGGTTTGACATAATTATTTTCGTAAAAAAATCATTTAAAATATAATATTAATAAAAAATAACAGTTGTTAAAAATAAAAATACATAAGTATTAATATAACTCTCGTACGCACACAGCCACACGTTCGATACCAATTCATAGAGATTATGATAAATAATAGGAAAAAAACTACTTGTTTTTGGTCGTTTCAGAGAAAAGGACTTTTCATCAAAATTATGTCGAGTGGTAAATCGCTTTCATCCATCATGGCTAGTGATCGCCATTGATCGCCACGTCTAATCACGCTTTTACAATTCGGAGGATCATCCAGAGTAATCACTGATCAATAAACAAGTCTGAATACCAATTTTGTTTAGGTCTTGCTCGAGTTTTGTGATAATTGGTAAACTTAAGATTAATTTTTTCGTTAACTTACTAAGTCTATCTATATACTACTTACTAAGTAATCACTGATCAATAAACAAGTCTGAATACCAATTTTGTTTAGGTCTTGCTCGAGTTTTGTGATAATTGGTAAACTTAACAACTTCGCTGCCTTCTCCGCACATGTGCGGAGTACGATTTTCAATCCTATAGCCGACACCGCACTTGTGCGTGATCGAATCATGGTCTTTGAATGATTCAGTATAAAGTCGGCATTCGTAATGATATGTTTTTTGTAGTGTGGCACTGCTCACGACACATCTAAAATATTATTACGGTGTTTGGATTTTACTTTGCGAATTTCATACCGCCTGAAATCGCTTGCGAATATGGATGATGAAGAAAATTTGTCAAGACATAAAAGAGTGAGATTATGAATGATTTATCAATTAACTGACAGTGATATTGAAGTAGAACTATGTTCAGATGACACTGATAAAGATTATTATATCGACAATGAGATGTCTTCAGATGATGATGACGAATACCAAGGTCATGAACAACTAACCTTCAATCAAGTGGCAATAAATGTTCCTCCATCTACTG
Organism: Athripsodes cinereus; assembly: GCA_947579605.1. Taxonomy (NCBI): domain Eukaryota; kingdom Metazoa; phylum Arthropoda; class Insecta; order Trichoptera; family Leptoceridae; genus Athripsodes; species Athripsodes cinereus. The sequence goes on from OX388321.1 coordinate 4,521,673, forward strand.
ATCGTCCTGAAACCGTGGAACCTTCTCTCGAAGTTCTTATATGGTTAATAACATACTATTTACTAAGCAGAATGAATTTTTCAGCAATCCAGGAACAACTCCGATTGATTTTTTGATTATTTTTTTTGATGAAAAGTTTTAGTGATGGTTACGTTTAGAGACAAATACCCAAGTATTGATATTATTTCAAATATCTGGAGTTACAGAACAATCCAGAATCACTAAATGGAAGGATCTAACCATTCCAGTTTTTTTTTTGGGATTACTTATTCATATGGGGACTATACAGCTTAGTCGTACGAGTATCTTAGTCGTATACAAGATTATTGGAAGACTAGAAGATTGTTTTCAATTAGAATATTCGGAGAAATAATGTTTAGGTATAGGCACAGTGAATTTTTCATAGAATTATTTTATTTAGGTTTATATTTTCGTTAATAAAGTAACTTTTTGTAAACAACATGATTTCCGCACCTGTGCGTGATCGGCACTGAGGTAGAAATTTTCATTGTCAGTGCCAGCTCCGCACATATGCGGTTTTTTTTTATTTTTTTTTTTCCAATCATAAAAACCAAAAAAAGTAAAAATGACAAATAATTTCCAAAAAAGAATATTTTTTATATAGAATAATACGAAAAACCGGGAGCGGATTTCCTCAAGATACTACTATGCTTGGGAGGCAGCGAAGTTGTTAAGATTATTTTTTTCGTTAACTTACTAAGTCCCGTAGGTTGGCAACCAATCGTCCCTCACTAATCGTCACCACAATTATAAAGAAGAGTGCACAATGTGCAACAAAATATTTTTGTAAATTGACCATTTTAAAATAATACTTATTTATTAACCTATAACCATCCTCCCGACGCTCGTCTGGTATTTGTGAGAAGAATGTCAGCAAATATATTGAAATACGCACACAGGGCCTGTTCATTTGTTTAAAGGAAATAAGCGACTGCCTAGAACGATAAGTGCGAGTAAAACAAAAATATTTATTTACAATACTAAGAATTTCAACAGACAGTGAAGTAACTAATATTACTTTTATATAAAAATATTGTCAAGCATCACTTGCGAGAAATATATGAAATATTTCTTTGTTTCATGTGAATGAAACGTCATAAATATGTGCTAAAACCGTGACAAGTAAACGAATAAAAACTGGATCTAGGACTACTGATTTTGATTTAGAATTCAAACTTCTCAGAATAAAAAACACACCAGTGGGCCTAGTCAAAACACACATTAGCATTACGTTTTCGTTCAAACGTGGACGAAGTTGCGAGAACGCGTCAATTTTCGTAGCTAAAATACACAAGTAGCTACGAAAAATGACGCGTTCTCGCAGCGTCGTCCACGTTTGAACGAAAACGTAATGCTAATATGTGTTTTGACTAGGCCCACAGGGTGTACATCTGAGTGAATAAAAAAACACATATTCATCTTGTTTTTCAAACCTCAAATGTGACACGAAAGGGCATACCTTCATTAAACTATTATTGACAACCCAAAGCCAGGTTTATAGATCGTTCCGAGAGTTTTTTTGAAAGAATATTAGCTGGAAGAGAATACTAAAGCAACAAACCCGCCTTTTGGCTTTTTACAATTGCTTATATTTTATTTATAAAGCAAAAAATATTTATTTTATTTAGTTCGATCGATGACAAAAGTATTTGAAAAACAACTTTATTTTTTCGTTTTGATAATAATATTTTTATGAATCTGGACAATTTATTTAGCGCCGTTTTGTGATACAAACCACCACAAGGGCGCATTTTCATTTTTTTTATTTATTTATTGTTATTATCAAATTTTAATATATTTTGTAATATTTTATAATGTGCTGACTGCTTCGTTAACTGTCTACTAAATGTTTCACCAATCATTTTTCATACGACATTTTGAAACTATATTCTGTTACACATTTAAAATTATGCATAAAGTTATAAATGTCTATGGTCAAAACAATCTGAAAAAAAAACACATTGTCGCCCTGTCACTGCCCTGTGTTCCAAACGACAATAAATATATTCCCAAAATAAAAATATATTCATTCACCCGGTATTTCTTTCAGTAAAGTTTTGAGTATCTTGTAGAAAGTAGATAGTTAGAAAAACATACAGTAAAATAAAACTATTTCACATTATTATTATTATTAATAATTTAATACACATTATTTAAATAAATTGCTGTTAAATTACAAAATGGCAATATCATTATTTTTCTTATTTTCTGCATATCACCATAAATTTTAAAATTTTATATCTTTTTAGTTCCAATTTGTTGTGTAATTTATTTACAATATTCTTAATCGATTTTCCGCTAACTGTGTAATGTAATTTGTAATATTCAATTCACTTATTGCAGCATCAAATAAATCAAAGGCAAATACACATTATATGTTCATGCAAACGCCATTTTGTTTGAATACGCCATATCTCTACAAAATGGCCGTCTGACTGAGGTATATATTGTGAAATTATGTTTGTGCAATTATGGCTGTTTGAAATTGAATAAAGTGGCAATCTAAATTATTGTGACTCTTCATATTATCTTAAAAAGAATCTCCACTCATTTCATAAGAGATTTAAGCCATTACTACTACTACTATACCATCACGGCATATCCCACAAGTGGGGTAGCCAGCAGACCAGCTGCATATAAAACATGCAAGCTGTCTTCTCCGTGCCAATATAAAATCAAGACATTCAGGATGGGTGGCAAACCTCATTTGAGCAATGGCTCAAACAGCCATTATTCTATTATAATTTTCTCAATGTCGTGCACTCGTTTGCGAGCGATTTAGATTTAAACCATTAAAGTTTAAATTAATTATTGCATTAATTCCTAGGTACTTACATTATCTTACAACCAAAGAAATTTTATAAGAACAAAACTGTGCATTTTTATTGAAAGTTTGTAAAGCGCCATTTACCCATACAGACCCAGAAGCAGCTTATTCCAGCATCTGGGACCCGTAACATTAAACAAACATTGGGGATTAGGGCAAGAAAATGAGCTATTTAGGATAAATTAATCATCTTATGGATTTTAGTTTCATTTAAAAACTGTGTAGCGTAGGAGAGTTACTTATTGCATGTCAAATTATTTCACATTCAATTTTATGGATCATCAATGGTGAATTGAAAAAAGTGTTGGTGTGGGCAGGGAAGTAAAGTAATGATTATTCCGAGATCTCAGGGGACGTCTATGTGAAGTTACAAATACGAAAATACCTATAAATATTCAAAAATTATTAAATAGTCACTTCGGGGTATTTGTGCTTCAACAAGTTGTACAAAAATAGAGCATGTAAAAATTACGTGATTATATTAACATTTATTATTTTTTTATCTCTGCACGAATGAAATATGGTAATATTTTTTACAAAATAAATTCAACACGTGTAACTTGTACATATATTTATTGAGGTTTTTTTTTAAAAATTAATATTTAAATTTAATTAATAAATAGAATCAACTAATTATCATTGGATTAATAAAAAAAATACATGATAATAAAAAATTTAATTTGAAGAATATGTTTTTGATCAAAGTGGGACAATGTCCTAAAAAATGAGATATCTTTCTAAAAAAATAATACCTGCTATTAGCCTTCAAGTCTTGATGGTTAGAAATAGGCCACAATTTTTTTTCGGGAATAATTTTTTGCAAATTATGTGGACAATAAAATATTATGCCCCCAAAAAAGCATATATGTTTTGAATTGATAAGAACGACACTTTTTTAAATTTTTTTTTATGAAACAACTTTTAACGTCATTATGAAGAATACTTATGATCTGAAATGTTGAAAGGTGTCTCTCTAGATAATAAATAAGATCAATAATTGTGGAAAAAAGGTTATTTTCACTAACCCAATTATGGAACTCTACCACTTGTGCGTCAATACAATAAATACAATGATTTTTTTTATTAATCCAATACGAAATTCTACTAACCGTGCTCCAATATCATGAATATGAATGACATTGAATGATTCAGTGGTGAATATGACATTGAGTGATTCAATAGTGGAAATCACATTGAATAAAAAACTGTTCAATGCCTTGATGAATAATTAGTTAATTAAATATCATATTCATGAAAAAAGAAATTCTTTATTCATGTTCATGAATAAATTAATTCTTTATTCAATGTCATATTCATAAATAAATAAATTCTTTATTCAATACCATATTCATGAATAAAGGAATTCTTTATTCATGAATAAATAAGTTCTTCATTCAATATCATATTCATGAATACAGGACTTATTTTTTCAATGTCATATTCATGATCAGAGTACTTAGTTATTCTATGTCATATTCACTATAATCTTCTTCGTGTTCCCTACTTTCATTGACTTCAATTATGTGGCATGTAGTTTTATCTATTTTCAATGGTTTACTTAAATCCTTCATATGTTCAATATAAGTCTCACAATCCAAATTATATTTATAGTTACAAACATGATTCTTGCATTCTTTCTGCTTGTGTCCATTGTACAAGATATGATATGCTGGTTTTTTAACGTGTTGTTGAGCAAATTGTATATAAAATATTGAACTATCATCTGTAGTTCTCAGATAAGAATTGGTGTAGTTCATTAGACTCATAACAGCCAAGTACATAATCTCTGGATCGTTGGCATCAATGGATTTCCATTCATTTACCTTGTGTGATGGCTGGAAGATAATTTAAATACAGAGTAATTATTATAACAAAATTAATAAACAAATGTTGTCTTCTTTCTATTATATGAGAGAGACATCTTTCATCTTGTAAGGACATTGTCAAAAAGTTGTCAATTTTCTTACGAGATGACAGATGTCTCTCTGAACAATGAAACATATCGTCCCTCTTCTGACTAACTGTCGTATCTGACATTTTTGGTGAAATCGAGTTATGATCACCAATTTGTACTTATATCTGCCCTGCATGTTCTCACTGAAGATCACACCTGTAACTGTTACTGTTATCCTGGAACAGCTTTCTGATTTGTTGTCGTATTTACGGATTACTCTAAATAAAATGTGTTGTATCTTCTAATTCCTCAAAATTTCATCACAAAAATGTTTCTGAGATATATAAGAATAGGTACAAACAAAATAATGTAATATATTTACACTGTATCATATGACTAGGAGAGACAAAAATATGCATGACATAACACAAAAAACGCTCTCCTGAACAATTTACATTTAGGCAGATACGACTGTTAGTCAGAAGAGGGACGATATAGTACAAGAAAACTTTTTTTTTATTTCGTTTTGGAACTCTACTACCTAAACACCAACACAGTGAATCATAATTATATTTTTTTTAATAATATCAATAAATAATGTGAAATGTATGTAACCTATAATAAAATAAAGGAAAGTGTATTTTTTTACCTCTGTCTTTTCTAAATATGATGTCTGTTGATAACATATACCTAAAGATACACATATCAACAAAGTAATACGGGTATTCTATAGGCATTTCACCCAATATTGATTGATTTTGCAAACAGGTATTTACGCTTTTTTAATTTATTTTTTATTTTCCTACCATGAGTAATAATAAAATCAACCGGAATATGGAGAAGCTAAATTTTGGGGAACGGCTGAAAATCTACAGGACTAAATAGAAGGATTTGGTGTTTAATAAAGTGAATATATCCCGATATATATAAATCGGGCTTACTTCAGTGACTATATAGTGTTTTGATAAAAGACAAGCCCGACTTAACAAAATTGAACGGAATTAAATTCTCTAATACGCACAAAACTCAAAATTTAGGAAGTTTAAATTAAACTCACCTTGACTTTTTTAACTTTTCTATTTTTCTGAGGGGCCGCATTATATAAATTAAAGAAAACTATTACTAACAGTAAAAAAGGAAATAAATACTTTTTTAACACCAGCATGTCTTTAATGTTTGCATCACTAGTTCCATGTGAAATATGGCTCACATCAGTGTTTGTATTTTATAAGATAGCATTGTTTTTTATAAGCACAATTGTTACACAATTCTATAACTAAATATAATAGACGTAAATTGTTGCGAAACGCATTAAGTAACGATAATATAGATATTATACAATATTTGATGATGAAATTCTAGGTTTTTTAACGCCAATATTATGTTAATACAAAAGCTATTTTTTTCATATATTTAAACAAATTTCTCTTCCGACATATGGAATATTTTATCACTAAAGACAATAAACCATACTCACACACATTCGGAATACCAATTATTCCAACTTTTAGACCTGATTAAGTGACATCTCTCTCACAAACAGAGATTAACATAATTCAGCTTTAAGCCTAGCTTAAATTATTCCTTACAAATTTCTGACGCATTCTGATCACATAATAACAACTTCTGTTTGAAAAATTCAAAAATGATTTAGGAATTTATATTAAAGGAACCCTGAATTTTCTGTACAACTATGAGTATGTTCGGGGTTGGCTGGAAGAGATTGCTTTTGCGATAAACCTACCTTTTGGTCCTTTTTGTAAATATGATATTATCATAATATTTTGCCAATAAAGTTTTTATTTATTCATGTTGTAATCTTATTTACTCTGATGGAAGGAAGCTGAGAGCACACTTTTTTGCTGGGAACTTCGGGCGATGGATGCACAATACGGTGTACATGTTATGAGTAAACGGTGCTTTAAAAATTGACTATATATTATTTTATATATGCGCTCCACAAATTGTTTTGTGAATAAGGCTTTTCATTTATTCAGGACTAACTTTAAACAAGGCTAATTAATTAGACAGGACTTAATATGCATTTTATTTGAAACTACAGAAAACTGCGCAGAACATCACTGTATTCGATTTAATTTTAGTAATATAAATAGATGTATTATGTTATCAGCAGGGCTACTCTCGACTCGACACAATCTAAATCTAGTCTTGATCTTGATCATACGACGCACGAAGGGACTTACGTCAAAAACACCGCGCTACCGCGTGATCGGTATGTGCGTATTTTTGGCCAATAGTAACTTCGCGCATTGTATGATCAAGTTAAGATCGCGTTTAGATTTTGTCAAGGTAACCCTACAGTATTTATTTTGTAAAACTGTATACTTTTTAATAAACAATTTATGATTTAAAGTTAATAGTAAGAGTTTAAATTATATTTTATTTGTTATTGATGAATAATATAATAAAAATCTCAAAACATTGAAATAAGTAAGGTCATGACATTGTCCATTCAAAGATGTTTATAAATATTTTTTTCACTCTCTGAACTCTGCGTTATCAAAACATCTACAAGTCGACTAAAATACCACACAGGTTGGCTACAAATATTTCCTTCTAAGGCTCCCTTTTCAAAGACTTCATTCTAAGACATAGTGTCAGGTTATAAATAATTCTATTTACTTTGATTAAATATAAAGATGAGGAAAGGATGACAAAGAGGATATGCTTGTCTGAAAGAAAAGATTAAATTCTCAAAGATGGCCATTGAGTAAGAGAAATCGACGTGTGTAATTGTATGTAGAAGAAGCATATAAGAATAAATCTAAATGGTGTTTGTTTGTTTTTTTTTTTTTTTAAGGATATATCTGGGTTTTGTTATAAACCCAAATACAACCTTATACACCTTTCACAGTAAGCTACTAAAAGCTTGTGTCGTGAAAGGGGAGTTTGCCGGCACCTGGTATCGAACCACTGACCCCTTGTTCACGAGGCTGAGACTCTACCTCCAGGCTACCGACGAACATGTTCCTTTCTCTCTGCCTAACCCACTTGAGATACGGCATGAAGGTAAAGTATAGTATAGTAATATGAAGATTTGTAGCTTTACTAAACGTACTACTACTATACCATCACGGCATATCCCACAAATTGAGCAGTCAGTGAACTAAATGCATTTAATAAAGGTTAGTAAATGTCACTTATATTTTTATTCATATTTGTCACGTTTAGCTTTCTCAATTGTCGCAGAATAACTCCAGATTAAGGGTGGCCAACCTGCAACCCGCATGCGGCCCGTTGGGTGTCTACATGCGGCCCGCGAAGTATATGCACACTTTTTTAATAATAGTTGGTACAACTACCTGTTACTTTTTTCAAAGAGATATTGTGAGAAAATATTAAATAAAATAAAACGGAGGAGTTTTAAAACATTTCAAATTCCCATATGATTTTGAAAAATTGGCGACGGGGGGGGGGGGGGGGGGGTAGAAATAATTTTAAGGTGAAGTAAAATTATCATAAAATTTTCCATGTATGGAGCATTTTGTTGTGCGGCCCGGTAGGAAATCTCATTCTGAAATTTGGCCCGGCTGCTGAAAAGGTTGGCCACCCATGCTCTAGATGAAGTGGATTTATTTTAAACCTGTGTTCCCGAGAGGAGTATTAAAGGAAAAAAAGAAGATTTTTTCAATATCTTAAATATTCAGTTTATTTTGATTATTATTCGACAAAATTGTAATATCATCCGACGTTGGCTTATTAATAAGTTGAAAACAGACTACTACAGTAGAGCACTTGTGACATGAACATTAACACCACATGCACCAGCACCTCTGTATATTCTGTAAAAACCATTCTCTCCGTATGATGGACCCCAAGAATTCTTCAATATCCAGTACGGTATTTCTTCATTTATTCCACTCTCTGAAAATAATTAAAATAGATATATGAAAACCTTTTTCTTGATTGCCTTTAAACTGACAGATATTTCAAGAAGTCCTTAAAGTGATTCTAACTTGATTGATTTTGTCAATTATATCAAAAATAGCATAATTATTTTACATCAGAATATGTAAAATGAGACTCATGGAGCAACCATCGAATACGATAACCAGCCCTAAAGGAGATATCAAAATTTTGATTTCATCAAATGTTCCCTAATTTAGTTTTAGATAATCGCTTGTTAATGGTGGACGTTCCACCAAAACCGCGGTAGCGAAAAAGCTCATAAAATATAATAATTGATACATAGTGAATCTACAATAATATCAATATGTCTAGAAATTGTTATATAGTTAATGCCGAAAATATAAACAAAGTGAAAATTTATGACCATAAAGTGGTTCTTTTACAGATAATACTTTGGAGCTTTAACAGGAAAAAAACATGTTGGAAGTGTTAGAAATTTCTTTGAAATGTGACGGTTTGAGTATGAAAGAGAATGAAAGATGCGATGATAGTGATGGTGTGTAAGGGAGAGAAAAAACGCTTTGATGGTTTGAGAATGGGCGAGCGAAAGGAGAGGATCATTATCCAGGCGTGGGTATGGTTTGTTGTGCGAGGTCTTATTCAATAAGCAGAGTCGTCTGCAAATATTGTAAAGGTCGAATAAAAGGTTATATATTACTGAAAACAGTTGTGTTTGCTCCTTCTCCCGATAATTAATAGTTTAACAGAAGGTGACTACATTCCACATTTATAAGACAACTTACTTTCTACACCATATCCAACTAACAACATGGCGTGATTCAAAGCGAGAGGAGAACAATCAGTAGAGGAAGGAAATGATACACCACCTCTGTAGAACTGGGCCGCATTAGAATTTATAGCTGAAATATAAACAGAATTATATATAAGATAAAAAATAATGAAGATAACTAAGATTTGCATTCAATCAGTTCCCAATAATGAAATGTAAATACTGTCAATGAATTATTCACCTAAGTTTTCGTTTAATTTTCATTGAGATATAATTTGATTTGTTACGCTAACATCCTTCATTATTTGTTTGTTTGAAGGGTTAATTTGGTTGGGATTTCATATTGATTGTTGAAAATGTTTTCACTGCTAATATTTATAATTTGTTTGTATTTTAATGTTATTTTGCTTTGGAGTACCGCTGGTTTACGACTAAATTTCATTACAAGACACCCATAGAATTTATATGGGAACAAATTAAAAAAACTGTAGAAAACAGGTAGTTTTTTTTTCCAAATTTCGCAAACATACATTCTTAAATGAATAAACAAATAAAAAACACTTTACTATACGCAGATGTCAGTATAGCTTGCCGTCTAATCACTTGTGTAATTTCTTCCAGACAACCAGTCCTGTCTCAATTTTGTTGAGACAGTTCTTTTCCAAACTCTGGTTGTGAAAATTTTGTACAAAACTCCGCGACTCAGCTGGGAATCGAACCCAGGATTTCGATGTTGCAAGTCAATTGCTGTAGCCGTTGCAACACGTGGCCGTTTTTAAAACTATTCTTAATTAAGAATCTAGAGTTAAGAACATTGTGTACAAAATTTAGTTCTCACATGCAGACAGGGGTCCGTGCACATAAAGATATTTCAATATCTCATCCTCATCCTGCGGCAGCAGAACACCTCCAGTGATATTCAGACGAGGTTGTACAGCCCTCTGACATTCTGACTTGATGCCCGTGTATTCATACTCTTTCTCATACACCACACCACCATACGCTGCTATCTCCCTGTAATATATTTATATTTTAATGTACTCACAAAAGAAAATGAGTGCTAAACATGTCTAGTGTAAGAATAGTTATCCTTGATAATTCATTCATTCATACCATCACGCCATTGCCCACAAATGAGGTAGCCAGTGGACCAACTACATGTAATAAGGATTCAAGACGTCGTCCTTTCTGTGCCAATAAAATTTAAGACGACAAGACATTTAGTAATAAACACGGAAGTTGTCCTATAAGATTTTCAAATTTACGACCCCTCCCACTCGCTAAATTTTGAATTTGGAGTGGTAATTCGAAAAAAATTCCTAATATTTTAATTTTTAAACAGGAGTTTTGACAACTATATGGTATTTTCTGAATTTAGATAAATCTGGGTATTTTCTGAAATGGCTATGACAAATTTTCTCAGGGACGCCTTTCGGGGTTGTTATTAATTATGTAAGAGTCAAAAAAGATATCTTTAAAATCTGAATATTCATATAAGATCAGCATCATTAATTATTTTTCCCTGGGCACCGTACAGTTTGCTACGCTCGGGGCCATGCATACGGTATCATATAAACTGTAATATCAGTATCGTTCAATCGTTCTCGACAACATTTACTTTTTTACCCCCCTGGTAGCAGAACAAACATAATACCTAACTCTCCTGTCGGAAGGGCTATAAAATTGTTTAATAATTTGAATGTTCATGTCGATATTTTCAACATAACATACAATGACTTTATCGCCAGGATAGAGATTCTCCTCTGATTTTTTTTTTTTGACTTGGCATTTTTTTTGCTTTTTGTTTTTTTTTATTTTTCCTGCTGAGACCGCCTTGGCCAAAAGCTGTTATGGTCTCAGTGCAGGGTGATGTTTTATAATAATAATAATCACTGCCAGTGTCATATATTTTGTGGAACATTTGCCAAAAAATGGTCTCCCACTCTTCTCTGTAAGTTTTCGAGTGACCTGTAAAAGGCATGTGTTCATAAAACCTAACGTACAAGACGAAAACATCTAGAATTCAGCGATGAAGCATCCCACCTGCCACTCAGCCTGAATGTCTTATTTTTAATTTTTTGACACAGAGAAGACAATGTGCATGTTTACTACTAACAGTTGAATCGCTGGCTACCCCACTCATGGAATATGGTGGAATGATATGTGTCGCTGAGTTTCGAAATCCGCTATAACACATACATTTGAATGTGTTATAGCGGATTTCGAAACTCAGCGACACATATATAGTAGTAGTTGTTACATTTATCAAATTCATTGGTTTGTCTAGTGAAAAAATTGGTTTGTCCAGTGATATACAAAATTATACACGAATTAGTAAATAATTATAAAATGTTATTTATGACATTAAAACTTATTTAAACAGCCTTTATATCACATCTAAATTATTTCTTTATGTTATTTATTTGCACATTATCATTATATATAAGTGTTAACAAAACAGTACAAAATTTAAAATACTATGACGATATGCTGTGGCGAGATTATCTCTATGAAGTTATTTCTTCCATCTAACCACGACATATTGACATATACCTAATTAAATCAAATATACATAAATATTGATAATTCCTTCGTCCAAAGAGATACAGTTTTTGGACAACAGCACTATTTTTATTTCGGTGAGCATTTAGCTGTTTATGGAGGGAGTATTTTAATGTGTTCAATGTTGTTTTGTTGTTTGTTATTGTAATATATTTGTAAATTATTATGATATTTCAAAAAATATACATAATATTATCAATAATACATAGGTACCAATTGAGAAAAACAAATTTAAAATAATATTTGACAAGCACCCAACACGTAGTAAGGATTAAAACAAACAAAAAGAAAAATAATAATTACTTATAAGCCAGATCCATGAGCCCCCCAAGGCAGCCTTGATTCAAGGTTCCGCAGTCCATCAACTGCTGTTCGGAGAATAAATCAACCATGCCAGACTTGATTGCCCACAAGCTTTCAATATTAGCTGAAATCACAAAAAATTGTTGCATATTTAAAAATTATCTTTCCCATCATGGCATGTCCGGCAAGTGGAGCAACCAGTAGACTAACTACAAGCAAATTATTTATTTATTTATTTACTGACACAATATACGAGCCTTTTACATGTTCAACAAAAAGTGTTCCTAAGGGACAAAAACAACAACAAAATAATCGCAGTCTATACAAAATAATACACCACAAAACCACAAGTCAAAATCAATATTAAAAAAATGTAGCAATAAAAATATAAAAAAATATATGAATAAGGTCTATAATTCAATTTTGGCATTTCAATATAAATAAGTCAATAAAAACAAGTACATAAGCATGTAAAAAATATGTCAAGCAAATAAAATTTAACTAGGAAAGGTTTATTTATACATAAAATTAACAATAATGAGAATATAAATGTCATTAGATAAAATAAATATGGTACAAAACAGTTAAGACATGAATAGACATCAACAAATAGAGCAAAACTTATCACACATAGAAATCAAATATGTTGTCATTCTTCTAACGATCCAATGATTGCCCAATATCAGTTTACATATTTTGAAAAAAATAATTGATCACGTCACGCAAGGGTTCTGTCGGCCCGGACGTCACTCTTTCACAATACACCATTCCTATGACAACGACATCAGAGCGCAAGGAATATCATGGAAAGAAGTGACGCAATTGGCGCAGAGACGCTGTGAATGGAGGAGGTTCTGCCCTGTGCTCCCGAGAGGAGCGTTGAGGACGATGATGATGATGATGATGAATATGTGCTCTCGAAATAGTACTGACTGTCTAGTAATAAACAAATTGTCTCTCCTTGCCACTAAATATTAAGACATTTAAGATGAGTGGCAAATCTCACCACTGATTTGAATATGTTGAATGTATTATTCATAATGTTTAATGAATGCCTGCCATATTCAGGATATTCTTCTGATAAGTTTTGCCATCTGGGCCTTGTGCCCAAATCCAGTTAAACAAAACAGTAAAACCTCCATATTACAAACCCTTATTTTAACGTATTAGTAGGATTATTTTAGTAGGATTACCGCAAGCAAGCACGTTGATATCAAACAACAATGTCACTACACTAAGAGTATCCGGTGAAAATTCAATAGAATTTTGTTTGTGTTATATATTTTTATATTTATATCTAAATACATGAGTAGCATATTTTAGAAAAAGAGTTTTTTTATTTATTCTAAACAATTTTTTATACAACAAATTGGCTTTAACAGAGACACCCTCCTCTCCCAACTATTCTCATTTTTTATTTATTTATTCATTCTTTACTGAAAAAAATATTCTTAACATTCTTTTTTTTATTTAAAATCTACAATGTGCTTAGTGTGTGTATGAGATGAGAGATGTGCAAGATTTTGATACGTTTGAAATCAACTGTTAACTACAAATTTAAAAATATTAATTATTAAGTTATAAGTTATTTAAAATTAAATGTAATGAACAAGTTTTTGACAATGTTACACGGTCCATATTAAATATGTAATGGTTATATCAAATAATGAATATTTATTAATTATATAATAAAATAAATTTTACCTATTGTAGAAAAAGCCCAACAACTGCCGCAGTCACCTTGATTCTTCACCGGAGTCACCACTCCCTCACCTGTCCAATCAAATTGTTCCGGAACAACATTAATATCAGGAATCACAGCATTCGGAACAGTCATTATACCTCCTAAAGGAAATAAACCTCCTAAATATTTCCTTTGAAATACATGTGGAGGTATGTCAGAAAACTGTGTAACACCATAATCAGCATTGCCTTTATCTCTGTCATTCAATTCATTTGCAGCTTCCACATTCTCTATAAACACTTGGAAACGATACTCGTATTCCAAACCATAAAAATAAGTTTTGTTATATTTCCTTAGAAACCTTTGAAAAGCTTTACGCAATTCGGATGCATTCACCATCGATTTTAATTTCATCCAATTTCTTCCGTGAGTCTCTGAACAGTTGAGTTTCAAGATGCGTATTGGTCGAAAGATATCTAACTTTTGATCTACAATAGTCTCGCATATCACGTGTCCAACCTGAACACACTGATCTGTAGTTGGTGATGAGCAAATGTCAGCCGCTACAGTGAGATACTGTCGGAGAGGGAACTTCTTATTAGTGCGACTTGAAGTTATTGTTATTTCTTGGAATATATTGGGATCTTCGTTGACCATTGCGGCATATTTCAGAATAGCAAACGATGCTAAAAATTGCTTATGGTGATCGAGTTGATAAGGGATATTTATTAACTCCTCTATATTTCTCTTCTGTCTATGACCATGTTGATTAGAGATACTTGTCAACTCCTCTATATCTCTCTTTTGTCGTTGATCATCATAAATATTTGTTAGTTCAACCTCATCTTCTTTCACTATAAGGTCATTATCATCTATCGTTATATTCCATACATACGATCCATTTGCTGGATTTATGATTTCGCAAACTGTTTCCGATATGTTAAGTGGATTGTACAAGTCTCGCACATGCTCTACGTAAGTATCACATACCAAATTATACTTAAATCGGCATTCGTACAGTTCACAGACTACTTTCTTGTGTCCATTGTATGTAATATGATACGCTGGTCTCTTGTTGTGTCGTTTTGCGTGAAGAAGTACAAAAATCCTCGTCTTGTCTGACGCGGTCATATCATATTTAGTGTAATTCATAAGACTCATAGAAGCTAAATAATATATTTCTGGATCGTCTCGAATCAAAGTCCAATTACTCATTCTACTCGAAAACTGAAAATCAAAAACATAAAATTTATGAAACTACAAGAACTATGTGGCTTGTCCACAAGGAACTCAAAGACGATCACATATGTTGGAAAGAGAAATGAGCGTGCGTGTATAAGTAAATTGAAGAATGTTGCGGAAGCAAGGGAAGTATGTAAAGACAGATCTATACGGTGTTCCATTCTCCCTGCCTACCCCACCTGAGACATAGAATGAGGGTATAGATAGATAGATAAAATATATGACACGAAAATGATAGCCTACATGGTATTACATGCATTTAAGTCTTCTAGCTGCTTGTTAGATACCACAATGGTATAGTAATATTAGCAACATACAGTGAATAAGCCTCGAGATGACAGTATTATAAATATCTTCTATCGAGACAGTATTGTAAATATTATCAAACACTGGATGCAAAGATATCTATTGAAAACTTTGCATCCAAGCTGGAATCAAATCCAGGACATCAATTATTCAAGAAAATTGCGTTATACTTTAAAGATTACGACACTGAGGACAAATAGTTTGCCTTTTCACTAAATTCAAGTTTTGTATATTTATTTATTTATTTACAAGCTTACCTCGTCTTCATATTTATCATCCTCAGGTTTGGCATCATGTAAATTGAAATAAAGCGGAAGTAACAGTACTATACAAATAACAAAATCTTTAAAAAAGTAAGACATGGCCTCTATGTCGACATAACAAACTATATGTGAAGTATGATTGGGTATATAATTGTTGTAATGTCATTTTTTATGATTTATGACATATTGAACAATTGGAAATGGTTACACAATCCCGTGTCGCTAATAAAAATATGCAAATTGAATTGTTGTGTAAACATGCCTAGCGATGTCCGACTAATATATCAAAATATAAAATAAATCATTATTCACAAAATACAATAAAAATAATATTATTATTAATCTATTAGATAAGGATATTAAATAAAATATAAATTTTAACTTACATCTTAAATAAAAATATCTATATAATAATACAAGCTGATCCCGCAAACGTTGTTTTGCCATATACATTATTTCTAGATTACTAATAATATATTGGGTTGATGGCAGAAGGGTGAAAATTTAGGGCTGTATGTATTTTTTCATGCCTCATGCCAACAAGTGTATCGTCGCGTTAGTACCTACCCATAATACAAGATTCATCTTAGTTTGGGACTAGCTCGATCTGTGTGAAATTTCTATGTATGTTATTTAAAAAAAAAACTTTGTCCAACAAATAAAATAAAAAAATTCGGGGTGGACCACCATTAACTTTTAGGGGTATGAAAAAAAAATGTTGGCCAATTCTCAAATCTACCCGATAAGCACACAAAATTTCATCAAAATCGGTCCAGCCGTTTCAGAGGAGTATTATAACAAACACCGTGACACGAGAATTTTTTATATTAGATATACCTAATCTTAAAAAAGGGATTACAAATCTCAAGAACGCATTCAAGCCGAGTTCGAAAATTGTATTAGCACTATTCCATGGACAACAAAGAGAAATATTTGAAAATAATGTTTTTTGCTTGTCATGAGCAAAAAGTGTATCCTTTTCAATTCCACCTGAAAAAAATCTAGAATTTAATACTTTGTTTGTTATCAGCTTTAGTTGTCCCTATTTTGCAACTATAGTATAATGATTTTTGTAGGAACAAAAAATATAAATAAAAAAATAAATTTCCAAATAATTTATTTTTTTGAAAAACACATAAATAACACATGGGTTAGTTGGAAGATATCGCGCTTCCGCGATAAACTCGCCCATTGCACAAATTTATTTTCTGGTTCTACAATGTTTATATTTTATTAATGTTTGTTTTTTTGTGCAATAAAGATTTTTTTTTTTACGCGGCGACAGGATTGCCATCCACACTTCTCAGCATTATACAACCAGATAAGTCTCCATATCACGTTGACAAAATAGTCGAAAAAGCAACCTCTGCACTTATGATTTGCAGAAGGATAGCAGGTAAAAATTGGGGCTGCAACCCAAACATCCTGCTGTGGATGTATACAGTGATGATAAAACCAATCATCACATATGGAGCCATTGCATGGTCAAGTAGAACCAAACTTGTTACCACGAGGAAATTACTCGATAAGGTACAAAGGTTAGCATGCTTATGCATAACAGGAGCAATGAGAATATGTCCAACGGCAGCCATGGAGGTGATTCTTGATCTCTCACCGCTCCACATGGTAGTGGAGGAAGCTGCAAAGAAGACATATCTCAGACTTAAGAAGACAGAATCAACGAGGGTAAATCGCATCAAAGGAGAAGAAATTCTAAATGACTGCGCATACCTCATTGATCTGCCAGCCGATCTAATGATCAAGAAGTTCAGTTTCGAGAAGAATTTTGCCATCAAACTGAGCACAAAGAAAGAATGGGACAAGGATATTATACACTCTCTCAAGAATGGAACCATTGTATGGTATACGGATGGATCCAAAACAGAAGAGGGAACTGGAGCAGGAGTCTACGGGCCGCGCACCGAATACTCTGAAGCAATGGGAAAATTCCCAAGTGTCTTCCAAGCAGAAATATATGCTCTGGAAAGATGTATCCAGTTCAATCTCGACAGAGGATTCAGTAAGCAACATATAGCTATACTATCTGACAGTCAAGCAGCTATTAAAGCATTGGGTTCAAACATCATCAATTCCAAGATGGTTTGGACATGCCTCCTCAAACTTAACGAGTTAGGCAAGAAGAATAAAGTCACCCTCCTCTGGGTACCCGGACACATCGGGGTTGAGGGAAATGAACGAGCTGATAAGCTGGCAAGAAAGGGTGCGGCAACGCAACTCTATGGACCAGAACCATTCTGTGGTTTGGGACATACGTTTTTCCAAGAGGAAATTAAAAAGAAAGGGAGACAAGAAAGAAACGAATTATGGAAAAATCTCCCTAGGCTTAGGCAAGCCAAGGAACTACTCGGAGGATATAACTTCGGAAGAGCCAAGGTATGCACTAACCTAAGTAAAACAAGTCTCAAAGCAATAACAGGCTTCCTAACGGGTCACTGCAGGCTCAGGGAACACCTACGCAAACTGGGACTTGAAGAAGACGGTACTTGTAGATTTTGTGAAGAAGAGGCCGTGACTCCTCGACATCTCCTAGCGGAATGCAATGCCGTGGTATTCGCAAGAATCAAAGCCCTAGGTAGACACTGGGTAGAAGTGGAATCTCTCCACACCTTGGACCCCCTCAAGATCCTAGACTTCATTAGATGTCTGGGACTTGAGGGTGTGCTTTGACGGGCAACACCGGGAAAGCTGAGTAGGGGGAGTACAATAGATCTTATAGGTCGCGGTGCATATTTCACCCCAATTAATAAAATAAAATAAATAAATAGGCTCAAAACGCGGGATCAAAATGCCAGCATTGTGCCTGAAATATCTGTGTTCAAAAACTTTTTTACAATATTATTTGTTATATGGGTGCGAGACGTGGACCATCAGCAAGAGGGAAAGCGGACGGTTAGCGGCATTTGAAATGTGGTGCTATAGACGCATGCTGAAGATTCATTGGTCGGAACACGTCGAAAACGAAGAAGTGTTAACCAGGGTTGGCGAAAAAAGGCAACTCCTCAAAAGAATCTGCCAACAACGAGCTAATTGGATTGGCCACAACATCAGGCACCCAGGACTGCTCATCGCAATCGCAGAGGGCAGGACCGAAGCCACAAATGGCAGAGGTCGACCGAGAGACGCCTATATGGACCAACTGAAGAGGGACATGAGCTGTGGCTCATATATGGAGTTGAAGAGACTAGCTGAGAATAGGGAGGAGTGGAGAAATAAGTCAAAACTCGTTGCAGACCAATCCAATGGATTGTAACTCATTATATATATACAAGTGTTTATTATAATAGATTTTTGAATTTTAATATACAAATTAACCGGTAAATCTAATTTTTGTAAATTATTTATTAAAGATTTCGAAGTTACCCCTGTAGCTGACATGACTAAAGGTATAGACCATTAAAGGTCACGTGGTCTTGTCTATGGATTTGCTTTTGCGTGGGGGGCAAACAATCAAATTGCGCAAATCATACTTGTAGGATGTTATGCCATAAGAGAAAAAAAGAAAGTCAGACAACAAAATTATAACAAAATCGACACTGACAGTTTTTTTTTATTATTAGGTATCTATTCTTTAGGCGTCCCACCTAATATTACACCGTAAACACTGTGAATGTGTTGTGTTGGGATGCCTGATGCCCCTCACGGATTTTTCTGTGACGTCATCCTTTAATGGTCTATTATATAAACGGATCTAGAATGCCAAATATTTTTTATTATTATTATTAAATAACATTTCGGATTACCTTATTTTTATACATATATGTATATAATTTGGTAATTTCAATTAATTTAGATACCAAATAAATTGATTAAAGCATTTTTAACTTAAAAAATATTTATTTCTGAATATATAAATAATTCAGATCACAATGCAATTTTCTATGGGGGAAAGTTCGAATGGTGACGGGTTAACTGTTTTTATACTTAAAATTTATTTATTACATACAGACACACAGTAGGTTGACAACATATGAAAAATAAAGAGAGAGAATAATGTTGATCTGATCAGACCAACCTACCAATTAGGCATGTCTACAGCATACATATTAAAGCATAAACTACATATTATATAATAATTTTTAATTAAAGCACAAGACTCTTTTTTGTATATTGATTGTGTCGGTGCACACGTAGTAATTGTGTCGGTGCACACGTAGTAATTGTGTCGGTGCACACGTAGTAATTGTGTCGGTGCACACATAGTAATTGTGTCGGTGCACACGTAGTAATTGTGTCGGTGCACACGTAGTAATTGTGTCGGTGCACACGTAGTAATTGTGTCGGTGCACACGTAGTAATTGTGTCAGTGCACACGTAGTAGAATTCCATAATTATGTAATTTTAAACAAGTGTTTCTTTCTACTATAGATTATTGATTCCCAGAGAGACGTCTTTCCACTTATCAGGTCATTACTCTTTTTTGTCTAAAAAAATTACTTATTACGTTTGGGGTTTGCTGGAAGGTATTTCATCTTCACTTTACCTACCACATGACATGGAGTCAAAACGTAAACATGTAAAACATTTTATCCACCATGTAAATCAAATTAAAAATATTAATAAAATAGCAGATGGTAATAAAGATAATTGTTTTGTGAAAAAGGTTGCCACTCGTACTCTAAAATAGAAAAAAGAACGCTAAAATAATTGATTTAAATGTAGCTCAGAAAGATTTTCTATTTTTTGCTCAAGTAAAATATTCCTTTAATAATAATGATAATAAAATTTATTCATCAATATAAAACAAGACAACAAATCAAATATAAATCCTTAAAATGACATTTGAAATACTAAAAATTACAAGATTTTACCCCCAGACAGCATCTTGGAGGTGGTATTAGGGGCCTGAAAATCTTCAGTTATAATTGTCTTCAAATAAGCACAATATTTAAGTCTTGTTAAAATCTTGACACATATTAAATAAAAAAACTCCTAATTAAAATTCATCAGTCACTATCTCTTCTTTCTTCCTTAATAATGAGATTTTGAAATATCGCAAATTTCCTACACCCTTTTGAAAATTCAGTGACGAAGGGTGGGGGGAAGAGGGGGTTAGAAATTTAGAGAGCAATTAAAGTCATAAGTAAGTGGGAAACTAACGAACCATACCTTTTTGGAAATTTGTCAACTGAGGGGAGCACAAATATTGAGTGATAGGAAAATTGCTTTTTGGAATCTAAAAAAGAAAAGATATGAAACATATTATGCAATTCATGAATAGAAACAAATAATAAAATATACAGGTAAGAAACCAAACTGATAAATTGTATAGATACTCACTCTACTGCTAGCCCATATCTTTCCACTGATGGATAAATTTTTTATCTCCAAAACTTTTCCATTCTTTTCTATCTCCAGCAACATAAACCCACTTATTTTCCATTATTTGAACAATATCATATCCGTCCATGATGAATTCAGAAGATTGATTTATATTTATCAGACTTCCTGAACAGCGGTCAAAGAGTTGGCACCATAATGTAATAAGCTTTAAATAAAAACAAAAAATATCTTAATATAAATACATATTGAGGTTACCTAGACCATACATACAGTTCACTGTTTTTCTCTCTCTTTCTCCCCATAGCACGAGCTACGCTCAATTTTGGGGAGTAATTGTATTAGGAAAAAAAATGTATCATTTTATTGTTTGATTATTGTAAATGATATTTGTGTTTAATAAACTATTATTATTACTGTATTTAAGATTCAAATACATGAGCGTGTCTAGGGGGTATGGTGGCAAGTGGATCTCGAAAATAACAGAAAAGTGGCATCAAAGTGGGTAGCTACCAAAGAAATCAGAATAAATTAATATAATGCGGTTCAAATATTCTTTAAAAAAAAAGCAAGGAGCTTATCGTGAATCATTAAAATTCCTATACCAAATTGAAAATTATGCTTGAAATTTTGCATGGATACTAAATTACTAAATCATGATAAGTCTTGAGACTTAGAAGATCCTGTAATTTTTTTATGTATATGCTGTAACAATAAAAATTACAAAGCTGTGGCCCTCTTCTAGACGAAATTCCAAATACACACACAGGAAAGAAAGGTCACATTTTTGGATCACAATCAATTTGAACAAAGCTTCTTACTTTCCAAAGAGGAATTAAAGAGGTGAATCAATGGATGAAGAGATCATTTTAATATTCGTTGCCACTGAGGACAGCTCGCATGTTTATTGCATGTACCTGTTCTGCTGGCTACTCTACTTGTGGGGTATGCCGTGATGATACAGTAGTAGTAGTAACCACTTTATACTATCCTGACGATGTGTGCCGCAGCTTTAAGTTGGTTCGCAAGGAATAGTCCTAAAACCATTCAAGGGTATTATATTTTCTAATACATATTTGCAAATATGTATAAGAAAATATACTCACGCGATTCTTGGCAGGATTTTAAAGATTTTGTCGAGTCAAACTGAAGGATATAAAATATAAATAAGCGATAAGCCCAAATTATTCCTGACAATTTTACGATCCACCCATTCTAAAGATTTCAGGGAATTCCGGTTCAAAACTATAGAAATAGATTTGTCATCAAAGATAAATGATTGTAAAATTCCAGGACATTGGTGAAATATGACAGGAAGAAACATTATTTTTGTAGATTGTCATGGACTTATAATTAAATAATTATAGATTATTCAAAAGACAAATGTAGACTTTATTATAATGTTATCTTTTCATATGGCTTTCTTATTGTTTTTCTCCGCATAACCATTCAGAGTAAAATATAATCTTTATCTTATTTGGCGTACTGGCAACATAATTTGTTTGCTTATATTTTCAAAACTGGCAGCACATTTCGTTGCCAAATTGACAGTCCAGTTGACAAAAAATTACCGGATTGTGTTTGTCTGGTGTTGGTTTGTCGCGTAACGCTAAATATTTTCATTCACTTTGTTATTTTTTTTATAGTGTTTAAGTTTATTAAGTACACAAAAAATGGCAGAGAGTACAAACCAAGAGTTTAAACTAGATCCTGACAGCGAACTGCGCTTCGAAGTGGAAGGCAAAGAAAAAGTCATTTTGGAGGTTAGTTTTTTGAATATCATTTTAATTAAAATTATTTTTTCCAGTAATTTAGTAATATATTTTTTCCTCGAAGCATAAAATTCAATGGTATGCCGTGATGGTATAGTATAGTATAATTTAATTTAAGTCAACATTAATTTAGGCAAGAAAACATAACAATACATGTACTCGCATTTAAATCTTTAATCACATGAATATTCTTCTATAATATATTATTCACACGAATATTCCTATATAATATATTCACAATTGATTGGAGCAGAATAGAATTTGAATATTTAATTGAGAACATATTTATCAGACAATTTTTGATATTATTTTTTAGGTCAAAACTGGTCTAGCTGAAATGTTTGGCACAGAGTTGTTTAAGGGTAAGCCATACGAGTTCCATTCTGGTGCTAAGGTAGCCGTGTTTACTTGGCAGGGCTGTACTGTGGAACTACGAGGGAAGACGGAAGTCAGCTATGTAGCTAAAGAAACTCCTATGGTACTCTTTATGGAATTTTTCAAACTATGTGAACGTATTTTATTTGGAGAATAAGAATCCGGTGCAATTATGTGTGCCAATATTTTAAGTGTTCCATGGATTAATATTCACCCTTTTTATGCCATGGAAAGCCGTCGTGCTGCTCTCGCTTGTTGTGAAAAATGCCAGCGTCGCGATAGCTCTCCTTTTGACGCGCGCAGGTGACGACTGTGTTACCGTGTTTGTATTTTTATTCATTATATTGCATTCTAACTATTTTCGATCGCATATTTTTTATATAAACATCGTGATTATTATTTTTTTAATATTTCTAATTTAAATTTCAAAATGGCTTGATGGAAAAAATAAAACTGAACCACATACTTCGTCGAAACAGACTTATGGCTTGGAAAAATTGCCAGGACGACATTTACGACGATGTGTGGTATGCAGCAGTAAGAACAGAAGTGCAGTGAAAAGATCCAACTTGATTCGCTCCATGTGTAAAAAAGACTGCACGGTGTTTACGTAGGAAAACACGTTTGTAAATAAATCTTGTTCATTTTCCATATATTTTCTGTAATTTTCTTGTCAATAAAAAAGTAGTATTCAATTTCTGTGTTTTTATTATCATAGTATAAAATATTCTGAAGAGAATGATGAAAAATTATGAATATTGGTGTATTGTAACGGAAATGGTGAATATTTATCTTGTTCATATAAATTATCTATAAAAATGCACTTTTTTGCTGGCATTTTTAGCATATATTGGTAAAATATGTATGGCACTAAAAGGGTTTAGGTTTTCTTTTAGCGATTTTATTTTATGTATATGAATTAATTATTGTGTATATGAACCTTACTGATGTAAAAGGCTTAAAGCCGTTGATGAGATAAATAAATAAAATGTCACAAACCTTTATACAATATTTCTCCAGGCAAATATTCTTTCTTTGCCTCTCATCATTCATTTACTCCAAATGCCCAAATTTGACAAGCTATAACCCTATACAGTAGTGGCCATAAGTATGGAAACGCTTATCAAAATGTACGAAAACGAAAACAAAATCACATATTTTTTCTTGTGGACAGTAAAATAATAAATAAATATTAAAATAATAACTTCAATATTTACAAAACAAAAAAAAAAAGAATTTCAATTATTAAGGGGCATCTCATAATGAGCTATTATGACTTATTAATGTTGGTGGTTGAATTAAAATCACCATTAAATGGTAAAAAACCGATGACTCATCCAAAAAAATAATAGAATTATAAAAAGAATAATGCTAGTGACACAATTCAACCATAAAAATAAAATAATTTTATGAATAAGTGCATTAAAAACTTAACTTTTCTAGGAATTTAAACAAAATTCTACCATACTTATGGCCACTACTGTTTATATATATTTATTTGTATTATATTATTTTTATCGTACATTAGATATACAAATTTTACTGTAGCATTATATTTACGAAATGTTTATTTATAGAAGGAATTGAATTTGTTTTTTAACAGGTGATTTATTTGAACGTCCACGCAGCGCTAGAACAACACAGAATGGAGGCTGAGAGGACAGGGAGCAGGGGTCCCATCACTATGATAGTAGGACCTTGCGACGTTGGCAAGAGTACAGTCAGTCGAATATTGCTCAATTATGCTGTGAGAATGAGGCGGAGGCCTATATATGTGGATCTGGATGTCGGACAAGGAAATATCAGTGTACCGGGAACTATAGGTCAGTTTATAAAATTAAATTTCTATTATATTTTATGTGTTTAACTTTGTCAATGAATGCAAGTATCTTTATACCGTTTGGGTGCCAAATGAGTTGATTTGTAAAAAAAATGTGATAGTTCCAAAAAATACTTCGATTTCATCGATTTTGTAAATTTTTTCGGTGTTTTATAAAGGAATATTAAAATTATCGATATAAAACTAGATAATAAGAATAAACACTTTATTTTATTGTGAAAAACAATTAGATAAATGAAAAATTAAAAAAATATCAACTACACATTTTTTCCCGCAAAACCTGCGTGAACACCCTTTTTACAATATGCTCACATTGTGGATGATTTTCGCAGCCCGGCCCAGTATGTTATCGCTTACGCCACTCTCAATAGAACTACTAGAATATTTAGTTATCAAGATCGTCGCTTCCACTATCAGACATTTCTGACGACTTACTTGGCGACATAGTAATCATAAAATTTTCTAAAAACAAAACAAAAACGAAATAATCTAGTTAAGTTATGTTTTTACAACTATTATAAATGAATTAAGATAATATTCATGAATGGTGGCACGATACTAACGGCGTGTGCCCATTTTGAACTACGATTGTCGCTATCGACGACTGGCAATCTTCGCAAAAATACAAATCGACGAAAATCGACGATTGGCACCCAAACGGTTAATACAAATCCTTTGTGTACTTTGAGTACAATCTCCTTATCTTTTCTGTAAGTTTTAAAGTGTCCTGTAAAAGGCAATGATTTATCAAGCATCAGATTTTAATTCTCCGATGAGATATACCATCCATTCTGAATCTCTTATAATACAAAATATCTCTGCAAATATCTTACAATAACCACTATTATGTTTTTTGGAAGTTCAACAACATTAATTCTTTCCTCATAATTTTTAGGAGGTCTCCTCGTAGAACGTCCAGCCACAATAGAAGAAGGTTTCAGTCAACAGGCCCCTCTTGTCTATCACTTTGGACACAGCGCTCTGAATGACAACGCAGAACTCTTCAATGTTGTCACCACTAAACTAGCTGAGGTTATTTCTGATAGGATGGAAATAAATAAGAAAGGTAATTTTTATATTGTTTATTTATTTATTTATTCATCGCAAACATACGCCAACAGGCCCAACATATACATATTAAAAATAAACACAATGACAAATGACATAAGTAATGCTGTGCCCTTTTACACGCATAAATGATTTATTTACTGAGTCACACCTCCCAAACCCCTACCCACGCAGGAATCCCCCCAAGTATCTACCGAGACCCAGACCCAAAGCTGTTATCTTTATATTGTTAGAAGACAGGTATTCTAAAACATAGTGTTTCAAAAGACCCCACGAAAATGGTAAAACCTCTTATAATCTGTCATACATTTTTTTCCTAGCGAGATATTCAGGCTGCATCATAAACACATGCGGCTGGATAAAGGGGCAAGGCTACAAGGTGCTCACCCTCGCTGCGCAGACATTTGAAGTGGATGTTATTCTAGTCCTGGACAATGAACGACTCTACAATGAACTGGTTAGAGATATGCCAAAGTTTGTCAACGTTGTATTTCTACCAAAGAGTGGAGGGGTGAGATTTTGATTTTTTTGTGTTCTATTATTTTTTTATTGGTAAACATGGGCCAATAATTTTAATATTCAGGTCAAATTATATTTATCTCATTTAATTGTGACATGTTAACTCTGATGATATGGCAAAAGTTAATATGTCCGATTTGTTTATTTATTTATTTATTTATTCTTTTTGCACATCATCATTACATTACAGTGTTAACAAAATAATACAATTTTTTAAAAACTAGGACGATGTGCAGTGGCGAGATTATCACTATAAAGTAATTTCTTCCATCTAACCACGACACATTGATATAAACCTAGTAAAACTATATAAAGACTATGTATTCTTATTAAAGTTCAGAAAACAATATAAAACATTAAGGTGATTTGCAGTTATGAGATTTTCACTATACAGTGATTTCTTACATGAAACCACTTCATATTTACACAAAAAATAATATTTGTATAGTACTACATATATTGAAAATAAAACCTAAGACAAAGAAATGATTGGGAAGGAGAAGTTTAGGTTATGTTAGGTGACTGAGTCAGAAGAGGATATATTCATATTTAACCAATGCTGAATCTGTTTCAGGTTGTCAAAAGAACCAAGAAGCAACGTGGAGATATGAGAGATTCAAGAATCAGGGAATATTTTTACGGGAAGCGTACACCATTCTATCCACATTCATTTGACGTCAAGTTTTCTGATGCCAAAATATACAAGGTTTGCTAACTAATTTTATAACAATAACCACTTATATCTATTACTAGCGGTCCTCCCCGACTTTGCACGAGTAGATTGGAGTTTTAGTAAGGATCCCTAACTTTTTTGAAAATATAATATAGCCTATATGACCCGGGAATAATGTAGTTTCCCAACAGTGAAAGAAATTTTCAAATCGATTCAGTAGTTTCGGAGCCTATTCAATACAAACAATCAAATCTTTCCTATTTATAATATAAGTATAGATATATTAAAACAAGCATAAATTCTTACAAATTGGCTACAATATTTATATTTTGGTAAAGTCAATGTTGTCCAATGATACTGCTTATTGAAAGTTCATGTCAAATTACTTTAAAACAATCGCATCATTAAACATCATAAAATGCAGCAAAGATTTAAATTTCAATTTTTGAACAAAACACTATTTTTGTTCGCAAGTTGAATCTTCAAATTTATGTCATTAGATTGGTGCCCCATCGTTACCAGACTCGTGTATGCCCCTGGGTATGGTGATGAGTGACCCCCTGACTAAAGTGGTACCAGTCATCCCCTCTCCGTCTCTGCTGCATCACATCCTGGCTGTGTCCTTCGCCACCAATCCAGATGATGATGTCATTAGAACCAATGTCGCTGGATTTATTTGTGTGTAAGTTGAATGCTATAATGATATTCATGGCAATAATGAGTATTAAAATATATAAATATATCGATTGGTTGTTCTTCAATAAAACACTGGGATTTCACATTTAGAAGTTTATTCCACAATGTCTTAACAGTAAAGAAAGAGAGCTACTGAGCCCTGCAATTCTTTATATTACATTTTAGCATTATGAAGTTAGTTACATATATGATGCTATACAAAACTAGCGCCTCTAGAGGCAGAAAAATGAACTAAAATGGTGTTGCGAGAAATTTGAATATATGTTCCCTTCAAATCTCACCATTGATTTTCTTCTTACCATGATAACCAATAATGATGCACTGTAATGTAATTTTTTTTATGAAGAATTATTTATTGAAATATACTTTATAAAGTACTTTCAAACGCATACACACAGTTCTTTTTGTCAGTAAGTTTAAATTACGTAACTTATGTAGAGTTTTTGTATATTTTTATTTATATTTTAAAAAGATATATCTGGGTTTTGTTATAAACCCAAATACAACCTTATACACCTTTCACAGTAAGCTACTAAAAGCTTGTGTCGTGAAAGGGGAGTTTGCCAGCACCTGGTATCGTACCCCGGACCCCTTGTTCACGAGGCCGAGACTCTACCGCCAGGCTACCGACAAACTCATTATCTATAGAACTCAGTATCTTTTTATATTTATTGTTTTATTTTATCAAATTAAATTATTTATGTTCTGTGGCTAATCAATACATACCTAGATACTTATCTAATATCTATTTTCAATTGGCTTATAATTTCAGTACCGCAGTAGATATGGATCGTCAAGTGTTCACAGTTTTATCGCCGCAACCACGTCCTCTGCCAAACACCATTCTACTCTTCTCAGAAATGCTATTCATGGACGCACACTAAACCAATAGTCGTGAAAGATGCCAAGATCTTACTATACCATCATGACATATCCCACAGGCGGGCTAGAGCAAGTAGACTTAACTATTCTGAACATGCAAGTTTTCTCCTTTGTGCCAATAAATAATAAGACATTGAGGCTGAGTGACAGTACACCTTATACTTGCATGTCTTAAGGTAACTGCCTTTTACAGGACACTTGAAAATATATAGAAAAGAGTGGGACATCTGTATAAAGTTGTCAAGATTAATTTTATAATGGCATACAATACTATTTGTGACAATATAGTGAAAGGTCTTCTCTATGAGAACGAATGGAAAATGTTGTTTACCGCCAAGTCAACATCTATTTTTACTGAGCAATGAATCTGGGTTTATGATAAACATATTATTATCATTGGATATCGATGTTTATCACGGAATGTGAGTTCAGCGTAGCGATTACTTTTACCTTACTTTTAAGTTTGTGAGATCACAGTACAGTGATATCACATTACAAAGGCATGCAGAATGATTATGTATGTCTTGCATGTGAAATTTTTATTATACACTCAAATAGAGTAAAAGTTCTATTTTAATCTAGGACTTTAATTGTGATATATGTATTGTAAAGTGTAATATGTATTATCTTAAGTTTGTAATATATAATATTATCTTAAGTTTGTAAATGCCTAGTTGTGTAATGTATTTATTGACAGTGCCTTTTTATTGTGCATAATGTTTTAAGACTTTTTTATTTAAAACAAAGGGCCTTAAGCCAAAATGACGTTTTAAATATGGCTATTTCAAGTATTCATTTGTGTCTCCTTCAATATTATGTATTTGCATTATATAGTTAGTAAATCAGAAATTCTTTGTTTAAAAAAAATACTTCTTTCTAAATTGGCGTGTCAGGTCCCCTCCGATGTCGGCTATCACTCTGGCGTAAGCTTCTCTGTCCTGTGCTAGCCAGAACAGCTCTTCCGCCCTTTGACTTCCGGTCCACTCTCTGATGTTTTTTAGCCAGGATATCTGCCGCCTTCTCACACCGCGACTTCTCTCAATTTTTCCCTTCGAGATGAGTTGGAGCAAACCTTATTTTTCATTTCGGAGTACGTGTCCCAAATATGTCATTTTCTTCATCTTTATACTGGACAGCATCTCTCTTTCCGTTCCAGCTCAAAAAAATCACAAATTTCAACAGAGGAGAATCATTTGCAACTTACGTTGAAACTTAAATGAACATCGACCCTTCAGACAAAAAGGGTTATTAGTATAACAAATCAAGATATCTCATTGAAAATGTACATGCACATAACGCACAGTTATCTCTCTGAAAACTGGATTTAGATATAAGTATGTAAACTAAGGTATTGATTAAGAATATTAGTCAACAGACTTTTATCCCATTGTGCAAACTCCCTTTAGTAGGAACAGGAAGGGTGTTTGGATGCTAACGAATCCGCTTATGTGGTCTTCACATTTGGCGAATATCGCCAGGACACCAAAATATCGTCAGCCATTTGAACCGTGTGAACAAAATGACAGCTAGTCTAAAATGACAAAAACCAGTAGAAACGATATCGTCTCAAGTTGACCACCTTCCAACTTTTTAAGCTAATTGAACGATGCGCGCATGCGTAAATACGCGCGGCGTCCGTATCTATGGTAGGTACAAACTTTATAACCTATAAATTTTATAATGTTTTCCGCTTTGTGACAGCTGTTATCTTTGTTGTTGGTTTGTGGCGTTTGTTTCCTTAATAAAAAGGCGCCTTATAACCTCTATTATAACATTTTCAACTAATAATAAACACTTTGCCATCTCCATCTCGACATCTGCTATTTTATAAACAATATCGGTGGACTACGTGAACAGGTGTGACGATCAATGAGCGTCTGGCGATTTTTGTTTTTTGTGCAAACGAAATTCGCCTGGCGATATTCTCCAAATGTGAACACCCCATTAGGTTGATTTAAGTAAATAGGAGAACAGTATAATTCTCTGGAACCATCTAGTGTTTCAGGTTGACATTCAACGATAGATTGTCAACAGCCTCAAACATAACTGGTTGCTTTTAGTTGACAATATGTATGCTCAACAAATTATGTAGAACGTAATGGTTTGGAATAAGAATTGGTGAGATTTCATGTTTCCTGCTAAAAGGTTTTTTCCTGTCCTACTAAAAATGCTTAAACTATGTTTAACACAACGTATTGATTGGTTGTTAAATTGTTTATATTTTGATAAAAAATAAATAATTTTTTAACATACATACCATATTTTTTATTTTCTCAAAAACAATATACATACTTACACATTTGAAGTTCTTTTCTTGATTTAACTTCATCTTGTAACTATTGGACATTTAGTTTTATTATATAAATGTTATTTTTGTATATCGGCGTTGCATATTCAAAAGGAGACCTGTGCGCATATTTTTATTTGGGCATACTCTTTTAAAACTGTTCATTAAGACATTAAAATTATAGTTTGGACTTTTTATTGGCATGTGGTATTATTCTTTAAGTATTGATTTTATAATATTTGATACTATGAATCACTTAATAAAATGGTTATGATGTCATTATGAGCAGTATATTCTGAAAATGTCAAAACATTTATAAATTCACATAATGTCCCTTTTTGAATATGCAAAGACATATTTTGTTTTTGTTTTATTGGTTAGTTGGAGGATATCGCGCTTCAGCGATAAACTCGCCCATTGCACGAAATTATCTGTTCAGTGGTTATGATATCATGTTTTTTTTCTCCTTGTATACTGTTTTTGTGCAATAAAGGTTATTATTATTATTTTATTGGTTTTGGGAATGCAGGACGTGAGGACTGACTTCAGAGCCTCATTTAAGTGTGAAGCTAACCCTCTTTAATAATAATAATCTTTATTGCACAAAATTAGTATACAAAGAAGAAGAAAAAACATGGTATCATAACAATAGAATACATAATTTTGTGCAATGGGCGAGTTTATTGCTGAAGCGCAATATCTTCCAACTAACCCATTAACAACTAACCCATCCACTAATCCACCCTCTTTCACATTGTATGCTGCTCCTATGACAACATTGTTAGAGTGTTATGAATGTCATACGGGTAGAGGTGACTCAATTGTCTCAGATTAGATTTGAGGCTTGTTTCCCAAGAGGATATTGGGCTTAATACGCTCTTCACATATATCTGCCACCCCTCAATCTCTTCACTGGCTCAGATGTCCAGAGAGAGTCAGATTTAAAGTGTGTTTGACAGTATTTAAGGCACTTCATGCTATGGCCCCAGTATTTATCATGGAATTCTGCGATAGACAGGTGTTAAGTCATAGACAGACAACACTTAGGTCTTGTCAAGGTATTGCAACTAAATTGGAGGTGACCGGTACTGTATCGAAACCAGTGTACGTGGAGAGTGCTTTTGCAATATCTGCACTTGTAGTCTGGAACAGGCTTCCACAAATGATCAGAGAAACACAGGACATATCTTGGTTCAAGAACCAACTAAAGACTTATCTGTTCAAGAAATCACACGGAATAATCCAAGCACAACCTTAGTTAGCAAAGAGCGCCCTTGAGGTGGAATTTTTTCACAAAACGGTGCTTTATAAATCATCCAAATAATAGTAATAATAAGAATATCTATTTAAGAAAATTAATACATAAATTTCTTCTTACCGTGGAATTTTTAACTTTATGATTTTTCATTCACATCACATGGAAGACCTCAAAAATTATGGGTAGTCCAAGTGAAGGTAAGTTTTGAAAAGACCTTTACTCTATAGCCAACCTATTCTGTATGACTGTAAGTTGGCACATGACCAAGGCTCACGAGCGAGTGATATTAAGTTTCGAAAAGTGTCTTAGGAAGATTTTGGATGTTAGGTGGTATAAGTATGTGACAAATGACACTGGGCACTACGTAAAAATCTGTAGACTCTGTTATACAGGAAAGGCAGTGGTATTAGTTTCTTCATGTTTTGAGAATGTTTAATAATAGTTGGCCAAAAAGAAAACTGTTGTTTTGTACATAAGGGTATCGATGGCTCAAACATTCCTCTTTTATACTACATCATTTTTATGACAATGACACAGAGCTATGGAAAGAGATGACTCAATAAGCGCAAAGAAGCTCTGAATGGAGGAGGCAGGCTACTGCCCTGCACCCCGAGAGGGACATTGAAGGGTGAACAAGAATATCCAGCCACGAGAGATAACAACTAGCTACTTATAAACTAGAATTAAATGTTTGGTTGTATTTAATATAATATATTCATTGTACCTTATCATACAATGATTTTATTGCCAAGATGGACTCTCCTTTGATTCTGTTGTTTCTTTTTGATGATATGTCTTTGTGATATCTTTTCTTCCTTGCTTTTTTCGGATTTCCTGCTGAATCGCCTTGGTCAAAAGCTGCTATAGTCTCAGTGCAGGGTGACATTTTTAAGATAATAAAAATAATGTATGAAGTCTATAGGAAAAAATTAGAGGGTCGATGTTTCGGCTCAGAAGAAGGAAGTAAAAGTAGGTTTGAAGCATTCGTGACATATAGGTTTGAGGAGTACCATTTATCCGATTGTATGTTAAGCAAATTCGTCCAAACATAAAGTGCCATAGTGGGTAGCTGGAATCTTTTGACTAGATTCCTGTGGAGTCCCTCAAGCCAAGAGAAGCAGATATCAAAGACCATTTAAAATGAGTAGTCCACTTGCAAACACCGCTATGTCAAAAAAATTTTTTTTTTATCATAGCGGCATATTTAAATTTTAAAAATTTTTAATGGCAATCTATTATTCATCTTAATTATTGTTAATATCAAAAACTAAACTCCATCTAAATGCGTTATTTTCCATACAATAAGTGATAAAATTTGATATAATTTTGCAAAACTTGCTATGTTAAACATTTGTCCACTTTCAAAACTCTCTATGTTACCTGTCACAGTCTGAACATAGCGGCGTTTGCAAGGTGACAGGTCAGAGTGAACTCTTGCAAATCCCGGCCCGCTATCTCAATGTATGTCACTGTCACATTGATGTAAATCTATTTGTGTTTTTGGCGGGTGTATTTTCTTCAATAAAAAAAAGTTTTTTCGTAAAAAAATACACAAAAGTGTTGGGTTAATAATGAATTTACAAGAAGAGGAAGTTCTGTTTTCACCAGCTGGAAAGGGACGTAAAAAGATAGTCAATAAATTGTCATGGAAAAGAGAACTATAGAAATATAGAGAGAAAAATCAAGGACCTAGAGGTGATAGTGAAACCAGATGAATATTTTGATATTTTCCGAAAATTTGGTACAGTTCTCAGACTCAATTTTTATGACTGGAAATCTAGTGTACAGAATGTTGTCAAACCAACAGGGTCTTGGCACTTTAAATTTAACGAGTCAAAAAGATTTTTTATTTTGAAGAATATACTTGACGAACAATAGAATAACCATAAAAGGTGAACCAAATTACATTGCTGAGCTAATTGAATATGGAAATGTATGTAAAAAGGGCAAGTCTTTTAGAGATATTCAACCATCAATGATGGGGATATATATCACTGATTCTGAAATCCTATTGTAACTTTGAGACTAATTATAACTTGTAGATTTTTCTTTATAAAACACTTAGCTAAATGTATAGAGCAATTTATTTTGGAAATAAATAAAGTATGGATATATCACAAATATTTTTTTCTATTATGTCTAGTGTAAAAAAGTGCCCAACTCTCCCCTATTCGTGAAACATCCTAAGATAAGGTTTGTCACCCATTCTGAACCTCTTTAACCTTTATAAGCGTTGCGAGGACGACAGTTTTACATACAAAGTTTAGATAATTTACTATTTTTTTATTGTTTAACCAGATTTACATTGTGTAAACATGGTCCTACAATTGAAATATCTGATTGGTTATGTCATCTGTACCCTGTACCCAAATCCGGTTAAACAATAAAAAAATTAGTAAATATTATAAACATTTGTTGCTGACTGGTCGAACTACCAGCCGATATAGCATTGAACTTAATTGTTCTGGCACCATTAAAAGGGAGACTGTGATCCATTTGAGATCTGAAATACGAGATCCCGAAAAGATGGTTGCTTCTATGGTTTACAAAAAGCCTTTCTCGATTGGTGGACCTTACATTGTGACAGTGGGAATGGTGGAATTGGTGAACGGTGTCCATGGACACCGAAAGTTATCACTAAAGCCAGTCTAGAGCCAAAACGTAAGCGTTGGGATGCCTTTCTCATTTCTTCAGATTACATTTTGCACAATGTTACATACATTGTATGCACATGGTTCTCCAATCAAGATATCTGATTTGTTTTACATACAATTAGACCACTGGCTACCCCACTTGTATGAAAAGGTGTAATGGTTTATAAAAATATTTCTGAATGATTGAATTGTTTATTAGATTAAAAACATATTTTTTTGATATGTATCTATGAATAGAAATCAGTTGTTTTAAAAATATTGATTATTGTTCAATACAATTAACCGCAAGAATACACCACGAAATATTATGTTAGTACTAACCCATATGTTTATGATAAATTAAATCAGTTGATTTTTATCAATACTTTTTTTCATATGTTATTGTTTGTGGTGGTAGGTATGTTATTTTTATTTGCTTATTCACATTTTTTTATTTGAATTTACATTCACACAACACAATTTTGTGATTTCAAAATAACTTTATCTTTCATTGCCTTAAATAATATATTATATTTTCTATATATCTTTGTCATTTCTTTGTAACATTTATTCCCAGCGTTTTCCAATAAATCGATTTGGTTATATTTATTTACATATTTTCTATTCTATATACTTGCTTTCAATGGTATATCCCAAAAATGGAGTGGACAGTAGACTGATTGCATTTAATCATGGATTGTGTCAATAAAAGTTAAGAGTTTCGATGGATGTTATATTTTGGCATGCCATATTATGCTGAAATTTAAGATGTTAGGTGTTTTATTTGTCCCGTGAGGGGTTTTAAGGTCCCCCATCGGGCGCCTCCCCAGGTCCCCAGGTGGTGGATAGGGGAATGCTTCACAGATATGTGTGGTACCGGGGAAATCAAATACTCGGGGCGAACCAAAACCTAGGCATGGACATGCTTAAAGTCTACGGTCAGACATATCCTAAGGGACCTCTCCCCGACAGAAAAGGTGGTATGGACTTGTCATAGTCTTACAGACATGTCCTATGGGAGCTGACCCAGAAAGAAACAGTTGTAACATCAATATGTTTGGGTTAGTTGGAAGAGATCGCGCCTTTGCGATAAACTCGCCCTCTGTATATTGATTGTATTTAATTTGAATGTATACCTTTTATGTAATTGTTTTTTATCAATGTACAGTAAAGAATGAATAAATAAATAAATAAAATGTCGATTGTAAACGTGGACTTTATACCCCAGGAGGGTACCTTCACCACCGGTGGGGGAGAATCCCTCCCCAAGAATACCTCGGTATCTTTGGGCTGCCTCTCGGACTCTGGGGAGGGCAAACAACGACGTGGAGATGGAAAGAAGTCCACATACACAGAGAGTATAAATGCGCTGATAAACCCTTTCAAAAGAAGAGAATCCATTCAACGGACACCACCGGGTTCGCCTGCAGCACAGGATTCACACGGGTCACATGATAGAAAAGGCGAGATGGAAGCGATGAGTAAAATGCCCTTGAAACATGGCTCATCAGAGTTGGCTTCCGCGGAATAAGCTACACAACTGAAGGGGAAAATAACGGAACTAGAGAGGTTTGTATCTGCAAATAAAACTGTACATAGAGAAATTAAGACACTGGCGATTGAGATATCAGAACTGTACGCTCAAGTTATCTGTCAGGCAGAGGCAGACTAAAAAAAACTGCGTACCCTACAAAACAATTTTGAAGAATTCAGAGAGACGCAGGAGAGAAAGATTAGCTTGTTGAATGAAGAAATGAAGACGTTGAAAGATACACTCTACTCAAGTGAGCAGAAAAGTCAAGAAATGAGAGACCTTGACTTGAATATAATTGGAGAAAGAACTTTCTCCACTTTCAAGTCTATTGTCGGTCGAAGATGGACAAAGGAGAGCCTTGCAAACGTAAATGTTGCGAAGGGAGACGTTCTTCTCACTGACACGGAGAGCATCTTCTACTTCTTGGAGGAAAATGTAGGTGAAACAAATAATGAGACAACCAAAAAGATTTCTGAAAGGTATCCAGAACTCAAAGATGGAGAAAAAATACAATGGAAGGGAGGAAAAAGTACCAAGATAGAAATCACTACCAAGATAGGTAGTATAGAAAGAAAAAAGAAAATATACGCCCTGATGTAATGTGAGGCTGTGGAGGAAGAAGAACAAAGAAACATAATTATACGAAATGTGTCATGAAATTAGAGACACAATTAAAGGGGATTCGAAAAATATAACAATTATTCCTCCAAGTAGATTTAAGACGGACATCATAAGAAAAATTATATATTTTGTTTTTCATGGGACTAAGACCTCAGTTACGTTAAAAACTCCAGAAAGAATCCAATACAACTAAGCCTCATCAAAAAGAATCCCTAAAAACAGTGATACTATTATAATCAACAAACGAGAAGAATCGTACGTCGACACACTGAAGAAAATTAAAGATGGCCTTCAAATAGAAGAAAAGCAAGCTATCAAATCAGTTAGAAAAACAAAAACGGGAGAAATAATCATGAAAATAGTCAAAGTTAAAAGAGAATATGTAGCTGAAAATTTTAAAAAAGCCATTGGAGACAAGAAACTCGCATTTCGAGGAGAAAAAACCAAGTCAATTCACCTTAGAGGCTTGGACCAAGTAACAGAAGAAGTCGACGTTCTGGAAGCCCTAAAAAAGTGTAACCTCAAATTCCCGGAGCAAATTAACATAAGACACCTGAGACCTACTAGACAAGGAGAACAAATTGTAACTATTATCCTGAACGAGAGAACAAATTGTAACTATTACTCTGCTATAGATGATGGAGCAATGATAATGAATCTTAACAATAGACTTGGCATCGTTCGATACCGCAGAATGCAAGCGGCGGTGAGAGTGGAAACTCAAGAATACATAATTTATTGCATGTATTTAAGCCCAAAGAAGAGCTCGCCTGACGAATTCGAAAAACACTTGGATAACATCGAGCGTGACATGAGAACACATAGAAAAATTAAGAAGGTCATAATAACTGGAGACCTAAATGCAAAACACCCCTGCTGGGGTGGTACTGTAAAAAATAAAAAAGGATCGATACTTCTGGAATGGATAAGCTCAGTAAATATGAACTTACTGAACGACGGCAAAAATTCGACATGTGTGAGACCGAATGGGTCGTCGTACATTGACATCACTCTGGTAAGTGAAGATATTCTGCAAAGATGTCCTACTTGGGAAATACTAGAGGAAGAAACGATGAGTGATCATGTTTTCACACTAACAAACATCCCAGAGGAACGCCCATGTAATGGATACAAATACGTTCGAGGAAAAACCGACATAGAATTATTTAGCAGATACTTCAAACAATTAATTGAAGGGAAAGAAGTCAGTGCACACGAATGCGAAAGATCACTAACAGAAGCATTCGAAAAGAGTACACCACGCATTTAGTGCGAAAAAAATCAGCAAATACCTTACTGGTGGAACATTGACATCCAAAAGAGCGTGAGTGAAATAAACAAGAAACGAAGAGCGTTTCAAAAATCTAGTATACCGGAGATCAGAAATAAGCTTTAAACTTCATACAAACATGCCAAGACCGAACCAAAAAAGAAAACCATCAAGAAGAAAAGAAAATTCTGGGACAAACTGTGCAGCGAGTTGGATACAGATATATTCGGTGACGCTTACAGAATAGTCAAACACCAGATGAGAATACCAAATCCAGGGACGACTCTAGAGATGAGTGATAAAAAAGAGCATTCAAAGAATTATTCATTTGTGAACGTCCTAGGATAGCGATCAAAACTGGAGAAGGCAACACCACAAGCCATACCACGCTTGACCATAATGTAACTGACAAAGAATTGAAACAGGTAGTCAGACGAATAAAAATAGGAAAAGCTCCAGGTCCAGACAAAATTCCCCCCCATGCTGTAAAAACTGCAATGGAAATCAGCCCTGAGTATTTCAAGAGCCTTTTTGATAATATCCTGACTGAAGGGAAACTTCCGAAACAATGGAAAAACGCTGGACTTATACTAATTGAGAAGCCCAAGAAGGCACCACAGGATCCTACCAAATACAGGCATATATTCTTGCTAAATGTAATAGCTAAGGCATTCGAAAGCTTTCGTAACACAAGGCTTGTGTCCGAAATAGATAGAAAAGATGGATTTAATAGCAATCAGTTCGGGTTTAGAAAAGGAAAAACCACGGTTCATGCAATAGACAAAGCAGTGACACTAGCGAAAACGGCGATGACATCAGGAAAAAGCAATTGCTTGATCCTCATTGATGTAAAAAATGCTTTTAACACTGCAGACTGGAATAAAATCTTAACTAAAATAAGAAAGAAGAAAATAGATGGATACCTCCTGAGTATTCTCTTGGACTACCTGACAGAGAGATGCGTCCTTTTGGATAAGAAACATGAAGAAGAGGTATACGGTAGAGTGCCACAAGGGTCAGTCCTGAGTCCCACATTATGGAATATCCTGTACG
Source organism: Athripsodes cinereus (assembly GCA_947579605.1). Classification (NCBI taxonomy): domain Eukaryota; kingdom Metazoa; phylum Arthropoda; class Insecta; order Trichoptera; family Leptoceridae; genus Athripsodes; species Athripsodes cinereus. The sequence continues at coordinate 4,561,214 of OX388321.1, forward strand.
ATGACGTAATGGGCGTTGAAGTAGCAGAACAAGTGGAGATGGTTTGCTATGCTGATGATTTAGCGATATCCGTTTCAGCAGCGAATAGCAGAGAACTAGTAGCAAAAACAAACAGAGCCTTACACGATGTAAATATGTGGATGGAAGAAAGTGGATTGCAAATCGCACCAGAAAAAACGGAGGCAGTGATCATAGGAAAGAAAAAGGGGTACTCTTAAGTTAAATTCCAACTGGGAGGAGTAACAATTAAGCCGGTCTCGCAGGTGGCGTATCTCGGAGTGATTATAGATAACCGCCTCTCAATGAATGCCCATACAAAGAAGGTATGTGAAAAGCACAGAAGACAATAAGGGCCCTCAGCTGTTTAATGCCCAATACAAGAGACCCGGGACCAAAAAAAAGGAAGATGCTGGTAATGGCAGTCCAATCCATAATCTTATATGCAGCGCCTATATGGGCACACACCGTCAATAAAACAGAATACCACAAAGAGATCAGAAATACTCAGAGACTGACAGCATTAAGGGTATGCAGTGCATACAAAACAGTATCAACAGATGCTGCTCTTGTGCTGGCTGGCTTGGTGCCCGTGGAACTTCTGGCAAAGGAGCGTTCAAGGCTGTTTAAAAACTACACCACAATAACAGAAGATATAAAAAACGAAGAAAGACGAACCACACTGGCGGAATGGCAGCAAGTATGGAACCAGGCATCTAGCGGAAGATGGATATATCGTCTGATAAGGGAGATCAAGCATTGGCTGAACAGAAAGCATGGAGAAATAAACTTTAGAATAACGCAGTGTGTGACGGGTCATGGTGTCTTCGGCAAATATCTCCGTAGAATACAAAAGGCCCCAACAGAAGTGTGTATGTACTGTGAGGAGGAAACGGATGACCCTGAACATACCTTGTTTGCGTGTACGAGAGACAAGAACAACGGGAGACCTTGATAACCCAGATAGGCCGATGGAGTCAATGCTGCAATCTCCATATGTATGGAGTAGGGTGGGCAGTTACATGGAAGAAATAATAGCTCAGAAAGAAAGGGATGAAAGGCAACTGCAAATGGAGGGATGACATGTCAAAGTTTGCAGTTTGGGTAGACCGAAAGGTAGGAACCAAGCTGCAAAGGAAGAGGAGGGGTTTTAGCCGGTAGAAGTCCGGCACTACCCGGTCTGAAAGGCCGGGTGTCCATGATGGATTTCCCCTCTACTAACAAAAAAAGGTGTTTTATTTGTGATATTTTGAAATTACCTCCCTTTTACAGATCACTCAAAACACAGAGAAGAAAAAAAAAGAATCACAAAAAAGAGTGAGAGACCTTAACATTGCCAGCGACTAAATAAAAATTTAGCCTCTTCTTCTTCTTCGCCCTCGTCTTAATCCTATTTATTAAGGGTAGGCTCTATTAGTCCTCATTATCCAAGTCCGCCGGTCTCCTGCATCCTCTGAATGCTACTCTGCCTTCCTCAAGTCCCTGACCTTTGTGAACATCATAAACAACAATTTAACAAAATAGGTAATGAATGAATGATCTTCTCATTAACATAATATTTCAGTTATTTCTTTTTACTCCAAGCATTCATTGTAATGTTTATAAATAATCGCAGCCCTACCGCCAAATCACTAAATAGTAAAAAAGGGAATCCTCGATGGGTGTGTCCAGATAGTAGGATGCGAACGACAATCAATCATCGATGTTCAATCATTCGGTGACGATTCGGAGCATTCTCCTAAGAAATATTCGAGTGAATACCTTCGTGAGCCGAATAAGGACGGGAACATTTCTTCGGAGAATGCTCCGAATCCACACCGAATGAAAGAAGATTGATGATTGATTGACGTTTGTATCCTACTGTCTGGACGCAGCCAATAAAGAAAAGGAACAGATTCAGATTTTTTATTTATCAAAAAATTATTATGGACAAACAGATAGATTAATATTTCAACAAAGTTCTTATTATTTATTTATTTTTATCAAGTATCTTTATTCCATTATCAAACATATTCTTTTTTGAGATAGTATTAAATTATAAATAGTAAAACTTCCACTGTCATTTCTTTATTACAGTTATCACTATCGTTTTGAATACGACAGCATTCTTTTCATTTGTAATTGTGATATTTTTGTTGAGTATTCGTGTTACATACAAAAATCAGTGCTAAATTTTCAGACATGTCTACTTTCAACAAACTACGACAAGAGCTAAAAAATCTGATTGAAAATAAAAAATTCGATGAAGCATTGAAGAAAGTTGATGAACTGTCCGAACATAGTTCATCATTCAATTATTCTCGTTGGTTAAGAAATCAAAGAATTGCTGTATTGTCTGCATTGGCATATCGAGAAATGGAAAAATCTTTTTCATATAAATCCGCTGAGCAATTTTCTGAAATGAACGAGTTATGGAAAAAAGCTGAGAATTATATGAGGGCATGCCATGCATTAGGACATACCGATGAAATATTTTCTAAGCTCCATGCAAGTAAATTATCTGGTGAAGAGTACGTATACATGGCTTATTATGATATTACAGAACACGAAAAATATGAATCTGCCATTTTAAATAACAAGAAGGCAATAAAAAGTTTTGAAGATGGAAAAAAACAATGTGGGAATAAGTATGAAAATATGTTTCAAGCGGATGTTGATAAGGTCTCTATTTTTATTAATGATCTGGAATCTGCGAAAATAAAAATGGACTTGCTAGAAAATCTGATTAAAAATAAACAATACGATGAAGCTTTGAAGAAAGTTGATGAACTGTCCGAACATAGTTCATTATTCAATTATTCTCGTCGGTTAAGAAATCAAAGAATTGTTGTATTGTCTGCAATGGCGTATCGAGAAATGGAAAAATCTTTTTCATATAAATCCGCCGAGCAATTTTCTGTAATGAACAATTTATGGAAAAAAGCTGAGCATTATATGAGGGAATGCCATGCATTAGGACATACCGATACAATATTTACTAAGCTCCATTCAAGTAAAGAGACTGGTGAAAAATACATACACATGGCTTATAATGATATAGACTCCGAAATGTTTGAATCTGCCATGTTTAATTACAAGGAGGCAATAAAAAGTTTTGAAGATGGAAAAAAACAATGTGGGAATAAGTATGAAAATATGTTTCAAGCGGATGTTGATAAGGTCTCTGATTTTATTAATGATCTAGAATTTGCGAAAGAAAAAATAGACATGACGTATATATTGGAGCTATATAATCTGATTGAAAATAAAAAATACGATGAAGCATTGAAGAAAGTTGATGAACTGCCCGAATATAGTTTATCATTTACCTATTCTAATTGGTTAAAAAATAAAAGAATTATTTTATTGTCTGCATTGGCATATCGAGAAATGGAAAAATCTTTTTCATATAAATCCGTTGAACAATTTTCTGAAATGGACAAGTTATGGAAAAAAGCTGAGAATTATATGAGGAAATGCCAGGAATTAGGACATAAGGATGAAATATTTACTAAGCTCCATTCAAGTAAAGAGTCTGGTGAAAAATACATACACATGGCGAATAATGATATACACTCCAAAATGTTTGAATCTGCCAAGTCAAATTACAAGAAGGCAATAGAATGTTTTGAAGATGGAAAAAATAATTGCGAGAATGAGTATGCAAATATGTTCAAAGCGGATATTGATAAGGTCAATGTTTTTATTAATGATCTAGACTCGTTAGAAAAAAATTCCTGATATTTTTGTTCTTAGTCCACTTCACAAACAAATTGCAAGTTTTTTTTAGAATATTATTCGCATACTAATAAAATTTAGTAATTTTTTCAATAGATACCGATGATCAAAAATATTTTTAAACTAGATTTTTTTTTTTATTAATTTTTATTAAAAAAAAATATGTTTACAAAGTCTATATTATTTTGACTAATCCTTTATGGGGATTTTGGGCTGTGAACTATCTTACAATACAATTTGTATTTAAAATATAATTTTTAAATTATCTCGATATGTTCACAAATAAAAAAGATACAATAATTATCTAAAGATCTATTTTCATTAAAAAACACCCACGACTGACGGCACGATAGAAAAATGGCCACCAAAAAATATTCCGAAAGTAAAAAAAATAATAATACTTGTTTGAAAGTTTCAACATATCAGGCAATTAACAGACAAAATATGAAAAAAATCTAAGACATTGAGCAACATGGTCTGGTGGTCCTGGAACGGAATATGTCAGCTATTTCTGTCCAATGCTGAACATAACCCCCATGTCTCCAGGCATCTCTATCCTGGGCTTTCTGCAACCAGTCACTATCGATTCTGTAATCAGACCATTGTGTAGGAAGTCTTCCACAGTTTTTGTCTTCACATGATCTCCGATCCATCACCTTTTTTGTTTATCATAGTAAATATACTATGAGGAAAGTAAATATTGAATAAAGGTTTTTTAAGACACTGGGAATAAAGCAGGTAGAGTGGTATTAAATAATTAATCAATATAAATAACAATTTATTGAATATTTTAACAAGTGCTTTTACATAATAATCTTCATCATCATCGCCCTCAACGCTCCTCTCAGGAGCACAGGGCAGAAACCAGCCTCCTCCATTCAGAGCTTCTCTGTGCCAATTGCGTCACCTCTCTCCACGACATTCCCTGCGCTCTGATATCGTTGTCATAGGAACGGTGTATTGTGAAAGAGGGAAGCCCGGGCCGACGGAACCCTTACATATTTATTATATTATATACAATAATATTATTTATAGCCAACAATTCTCTACACAAAATGGACAGAAATGGTGTATTTCTGCGCTACAGCCCTAGACAAATTGCATTTGGCGTTCGACTACAAACTTTTCCGCAATGTACCAAAACATTATATGTTTCGTCGAGGTGGGCTGGGCAGAAATTGTAAAACTACATTTGATTAGACCAAGATGACTGAGCTGATAATATATTATGTATGTACTGCATATTTGTATGATGGGAGTGTTTTGAAACAAAAGAGCACATTCGTTAAGTTATGCTATGATAATCTGGCACTATTGTAGAAAACGTTTTCTTCCAAATTTATACTGCATAGAATTTTTGTCAGGTGTGATGATACATAACTAAATGGTTGACAGAAGCAGAAAATAAATTGAAAATTCAGTTTAATAAAGACCAACTAATAAAGAAGCCAAATTATTTTACACACTGCAATGAGGACGATAGACAAAAAATATTATTTTCCTTGTGGATGTGAAATAACCACAGAATTCCATACGAAACCTAGAACCCTGACTCGTCAACAAAAGTGAGGCAAAAAAATTATGAATTTTTGACAGAACGGTTGGCGAATGCGTGTGGTATATCCTACATTTTATGGGGTCTTTCTCGCATTTTTATAACAATATATCATATTTACATTTAAATAAACGTAATTACACATTTTGTGAAGTTCTTGTCAACGTTTTTAGCGATTTACCACAGCTCTTTTTGCCAACTTATCTGTCAAAAGTGCCGAAAAATGGTGCCTCACTTTATTGCAATGAAAATATATACGAGTGCTCCATCTAGGTCTTTCTCCTTATAATCTTAATATTTTGCGTACTTATTTTTTCATATATAATTATTTTTATATATCTTCACATTGTATTTTGCTGAGCATATGAATAAATAATGCAATAATTACATTATTGCATTATTTAGTAAATATAATGTAAGACATTGACAATAGACATAGCATGTGGAAACCTAGGTAACTGATACATAAGCTCTTAGAAAAAATCTACAAATTATAATTTCATTCACAATTAATTATATTATTAATATTTTCAGTTTAAAAATGTCTCTTTCCATATTCTTAGAAATTACAGATTTTTTATTTGAAATAGCTACTTAGTGGATAATAATCTTGATTGTATTTCGCAAAAGGAATTCCTAAACAATCTGCAAGAGGATAAACGTAAGCTAGGAATTCAAAAAGAAATATATTAAGAAAAATTAATTATGTATGGACAAAATACTCTCGCAGTACACTGAAAGCAGGTGTTTAAGTATGCGTAGGTTCTTTTTGGAAATATGAATCCCAAATTGTCATAGTGTAATGGGGGAGTTGCGGTAGTGAGGGATTTTGCTGAAAATGCTTGAAATACGTAAATTGATGGTCACATATTAATAATTTGAGGTTTAAAATGTATAAAAAACACTTTTTCATACGTAAAAATAAAATATAAAATCATTAAAATTTGACAGTTATCAAAACGCGACGTAGATGGTCAATGGCGGATGTGACGTCATTTTATTCGAATTTCTCGAGGTCACATGTTTATCCAGTTTGTTTGAGAAGTGAATGTTCGCTGTTCGTTGCATTTTCTCGGTCTTTACAGACAAAATTATTATTTTTATGTTTAAAAATGTCTACAAATAAATTTTGTAAATATTGCATAGAGCCACTATGCTCAGACACCACGGTTACAGCTCCAAATAAAGCATTTATTTGCGTGCCTACAGACCTGGTAAAAAGGAAAAAGTGGTGTATGGTGATCAAAAGAGACGATAAGAAAAATAAAGTTTTATCCAATGTTAGTCGCTATGTTTGCGATGATAATTTCAGTATATATTTGTAAAAAGAATTTTAATAAAACTATTTGAAAAATACGTACCTATTTTGTATTTAAATATTGTTTTCAAAAGTATTTAATAGTCTATATTTGAAACACCAATATTCAAAAGTATTTGTATTTAACAACACATATGAGCTTATATTCTTCTAACGCCGTATTGTGTTTTCTTCAATCCTTGTTACTGTAATAATAAGGGATTGTTTTATAAGTTTGCCTTTTGCATCTGGCTTTCTATTAAATTTAGTTCACACAAAAACAATGCACCGTAGCATGCTGTCAAATCATATAAAAGGTAGGGAAAACACGAAGGAGACATCATAATGTATTTGAGATTATATTGAATTTAGAGATATGTTTCGACCATGCTGTAATGTCTATTATTATTATGACATCTATTTTTTGTTTCTAGTTTAATTACGAACGACATATTGAATCATGATTTTTTCCCTGTTTTGATTTCAGTTAGAAGAAGATCTTGAAAACTATATGCGATGGAAAATTATTCTCTATAAAATCTCTATTTGTGACAAAAAATCGCACATCATTAATGTAGATACTTTTGGTAAATTGTCAGATTGACCTTTACAAAACCAAATTTTTATTGTTCCAGTCAAAGATGTGTAATACCAGTTTTAAACTATTGTTTTCTATTTTCAATTTTTTATCTCAAGTCTATACAACACTTACAAACCACTATATATCGAATGTGTAACACTAACTTATATAAACTATGAGCCAATATTAATTTTTAAATAATAAAACACTGCCTTAGGTCTCCAAAATTTATGTGAGGAAAACACGAAACAAAACTCTGAATGGAGAATTGACAGTTCCAACACTATGCCGGAATATGTTATGACGATAATAGTAGATAATATAATAAATAGTTCTTTTAAATAATGAGCTGACGATTTCTGTTCTGTTTAAACTAATTATGGCGCATTGTGTTGGATGATAGATTTGATCTCTGAAAGATTTACATTTTTTTATACTTTATATATGCAGTAGGTATTATCTGTTTTGTGCTTATAATAAATAAATAAACAAAAGAGTCGAAGTATTTAAAAATAACACGGAAAAAACGTTAACAAACTACATAAACGCCGTACTAGAAAGAAAACCACAGACACACTCGGATGAAGTGACGTCATCACAAGATGGAGGGTAATGGATGGCGTTTTTGCGGGAATATTATTTTTCAAATTTCAAATGCTGATTTCTCCAAAACTAGGCTAAATATAATAAAATTATGCATATATTCGTGATTCTTACATGCTGTTTAACATTTTTAATCAATAAAAAAAAAATCCGCAACTGCCCCATTATGTGAATGGGAAAAGTCATAAAATTATTAGTTGCGTTTATCTTAACTGGTTTTATAGTATTTAATTTATTTGGTTTTGTATAATATTAATATTGTTGAAACTGTATGTCTGCGAAAGAAAAAAAAATAGAAAAAATATATATAAGTCTATATTTTTTTCATATTTTTTTTTTGGCATTTATGGTGTAGTGAGCAGGCAACACCGATAAGTATTGTTGTAGTCAGCCTGTTGTTGATGGCATGGCATTACATTGTACTAGGTTCTGGAAAAGATTATTATTATCACCATTTGAATTTTCTTCCATCAGCTGATCACGCATATTTTTAAGTGTTCAATATTTTCGTTGTCTAATTGTAAAATTTTGCGTGTATTGTGTATTTTGTATTTTTGTAAATGTTAATGTAAAAATGTAAATTGTTAAATAAACATGTAAAATAATGTATTTTTTTACTAATTTTAAGTAATTATAGTTTATAAAAGTTTATTTTAACCACGAGTTTTATTTTACAATTATTGGTGAGTAGACAAAATCTACTTTACTACTATTTTATCAATAATAATTGATTTTTTAATTTCAGAGTTCTTTACTGTGTCATGCACACTATGTATATAAGGTCAGATAGGGTAAGTGCGTCAACGGGGCAAATGCGTCTATAGACTATAACAGGCAATATGGTGTAATTTATAAGAGAAATGTTTTGTTTTTGGATAATTCGCGCCAAATTAAGTTTATAAAATTAATTGTAAATGTCGCTAAAATCCTTGTTTGGTTGAAATTCGCGACGTTGCCAATTCACTTTTTTCGTCTGCATGTCATAGTACAGTGTGTTGTGAATAATCGGGAATAATCTCTGGGAATACACAATATTTTGAAGATTAATCAAGGTAAGTTGTTTCGTATTGATATATCATATGTTTCTATTATAATATTTCTGTTATTATTACGGTATTTGAAAGTTTTTATCACAATTAAAAATTCTTACCAATTTTAGTCCATCTGGGGCAAGCGCGTCTAGCTCCCATTCCAGATGTATCAAACCATAATGATTAACCATGAATAAAATAAATATGCATAACATCCATATCTTTATGTGTGTATATTTTTTTTATTTTTTCAGTTTCATATTTGTGAGTTAAAATGGTACAAAATTATATCAAGAAAACAGATGGACCTTCATGGACCAAAGAAAATTTGGAAAGAGCTGTCGAAGCTGTTAGAAATAAAGAAATGTCAGGATATACAGCTGCACTCACTTACAAAATCCCTAGGACGACAATTGAGGACTGGACATTACAAAGGTGCCAAGCAACATGAAAATCAAATTTATTTTTTTCATGTCAATAAGTGCTAACCATCATTGCCAATATCCCTTCAAAGGGGCTATGTGATAATACAATATTATTAGTACTGTTGTGGTTCAACAGATAGAGTTGGTGTTATGTCACTTATTTATTTGCTCAACAAAGGTGCTAAGCGACATTGTGAAACTAGCTGTCATTTGAAGTGTTTGTCGTTAAGAATTTGATTTAAAATGAGTGATTTAAGTTAAAAAAAACGAGCTAAAGGTAAAGGAACCTTTAAAAGTGAACAAAGGATGAAGAAAATTCGAGGTGAAGCTTATTTAACAGGAAAACATATCGAAATTCCCGCAAGAAAAGTTAACCTCACTAAGGTATAGTACTTACATTTTCAACATTCTCACAGACCCAGTCATATTGATATTTTTTTAGATTAAACTTAAAGATATATTGTGTGTTTCAGGATTTCTGCAAATGTCTATACCAATGTGCTTCACTCTCTAGTGACCTAAAAAGTCAACTTTTCAACAAATTTTATACCCAGGATGCTAACACCCAGGGGACTTTCATCCTAAATAATATTAGTATTGGAACTGTTAAACGTAGGAAGACGGGTGTTTCACAAGGAAGTGAAAGCCGAAGACAGGCTACTGTTTATTATACAGTTCCTAATGGTAGCGGAGAGTTGATTAGAGTGTGTAAAAACACATTTATGAATATATTTGGCTTAGGAAGGAAAAGATTGGCTGGAATAATTCAAAAGAAAAAGAATGGCGAAGTAGCTTTTAAAGACAGGAGGACTTCCAACAAAGTTGAGAAATATGATGAAAAATATCGCAGACTCATAATTGATCATGTTAATTTGATACCAAGAGATTTAAGCCATTATAACAGAAAGAAAAGTGAATAAGAATATTTGAGTGGAGAGTTAAATTTTCACAGGTTGCATAAAGCATTCAATGTGCTTCACCCGGAAAACACCGTATCGTATAAATTTTATAAAAGAATGTTTATAAAATATTTTCCAAATGTATCTTTTCGTCGTCCTCGCACTGACACATGTAAAACATGCGACAGACTAAATTGTGAGGTAAAGGCATGCAGTTTGAGATCTAGTGCTGCCAAAATTGAAATAGAATTGCACCATCGGAAATCTGAGCAAGCCACTTTAAAAATGACCTCAGACATAAGTTCATCTCAATTACCTGATAGCGAGACATGTCGTGTGTCAATAGACCTACAGCAAGTTTTGTTTGTCCCAGCACTTGTACATTCAGAAATGTTTTACAGGCGACAGTTATCGTTTTATAATTTATGTGTCAATGTCTTACGATGTTTCAATGATATCAGTATTACACGAAAAAAGAACCTTATTATTTGGAGTGATAATTGTGCGGGTCAAAATAAAAATAGAATGATGCTGTTTGTATTGATGTATCTGGTTTCGTTTGGTCATTTTGAAAGCATTGAACAAAAATTTTTGGTTAGTGGTCATAGCTATTTATCGTGTGACAGGGATTTTGGTATTATTGAAAAAAGAAAGAAACACACAAAAGCAGTTGTTCCCGATGATTTGGAAAATATTATTAGATAAGCAAAGGTGACACCTCCATATTTTGAAGTTGTAAGAATGTGGGAAAATAACTTTTTTGATTTGGATAAAGCGGCTTCTACTCTAATTGATACAAAAAAACTAAACATTTCTAAAGTGGTTTGGTTAAGAGTGGATTCTAATAATCCTGGGAGCGTAAAAATTAAGTATGCTTTCTCAGAATTAGAGAGTTGGAAAGAAGTGCACGTTTTTAAAAAGGGTTGTTCCCTATCATCTCTGCGTACTTTAGAATTAGAGAACTTGAACAAATGCCACAAAATAAGTGAAGAAAAGAAGAAGGATCTATTGGCTATGATTGATTACATAAGCGATGAGAATCACAAAACTTTTTACAGAAATATTTGTACCTAAATAAGTACAAAGGTGCTAAATGCAGATGTTAACTTAGCACCTTTGTAAGGAAAATATGGTTGTTGGTAAACCCTTTTCTATTTTTCAAAAGTTAATTTTAATTTTTCACTCAACACATATTATTTTTGTTATTTGTGTTTCCGTTTGTTTATTAACAGTAACACTTTCTGTACATTTACATTTTAAGCAATAATAAATATTTTACTATTTTAAAAACAAAGTATTTTTTTTGTTTATCTCCTCATAGTATAAAATACACTTAGCACCTTTGTAATGTCTAGTCCTCAATTATCTCACAAAAAAGAGAACAAAAGACATCTGTTGGAGTCTACCAGAAACATTATGTGAAGTGCTTAAGTTAATCAACAGAAAGCACTATGTGAAATATGCAGGATAACTTTGCAAATTGTTCAGGATAAAACTAATTAAATAATTTTGACAGGAGGCCACAAAAATAATCTGTCCATTATAGCTCAGTTTGTCTATTTTGCTTTTTCTTTCTTTTTTTGGCGAAAGCCATAAATGGCAATTGTTGCGGTTTAAACTGCTCCCAAAGTTTTATCGTTTCGTGCAGATAATTTGAATGTTACATCTTTAAACAGTTGATAAATGTGTAAATCAACATAAGAAGAACAAGTGTGAATGTTAGTATAGTGTGAGGTGTTGCTGGCGAAGAGAATTGATTAAATTATTAAATCTCAAGGTGACAGATTGACTGAAAAAAGTACACATTACGAGACGTCCATTTTGGATCTTGCCACCAATCAGAAACAATATCCTAATCTACACTGAAGTTGCAACATTTCATAGAGTGGAAACACTGAAGTTGCATAAAATCAGGCGCTACCCTGTACTGTGGTTGGGATTCATACTGAGAAATGGAAACTAGCAGTTGAGGACCTACATTGAATTTTTACGAATGCGCGGGGATGGAGGATCCCCAAGAGCCTCCTCAGCCCCGAAAACGGATGCAGTCTCCAGAGCCTACAGATGCTGTCCCATCTAAAAGTGGGAAAGTGAACTAAGTAGCGGACCACTTGAGATATGACGATAGATCACCAGGACCGTTTACAGTCTTCGTACAAAACCTGGATTCATTAAAACCTTTACACTTCATGTCCTTTGGTAACTTATTGTTTAAGCAAAATATAAAAGACATAACACTGGGCGGAGTTCGAATTGACAGCCGTAATAAAATATCCGTAACTTTAAAAAATGCAAATCTTTTTATTGTGTCTGACTTCGTCATATAAAATGGCCTGAAAATATAAATCCCATATTTTATGGTCACTAGGGTCGGCATAATTCGAAATGTTTCAACAGAATTCGATAATGACAAAATTGCTGAATACCTTTACGTGACAGGTAATATAAAAATCATAAAAGACCAACGTCTTAATTACAAAGACATGTCCACTGATACGGCCATTTGGAAGCCATCATGAACAGTGGTGGTAACGTTTGAGGGTCAGATTATCCCTGAATATGCGTACATGTTAGCGCTCCCAAGGAGACTTATGCAGAGAGAGCGTCTTGGGTAATTTCCCGAGCAACACAAAACAAGACGGCTGCTGTTATAATCAGGCCAGATCTGCAAGAGGGTGCTACGTCTAAGAAGACGGAGCAAACTATAAAGAAAGTCTTGGACCCCGTCCAAAACAGGTTTATTCCGGTAAGAGTTCGCGGGAGTGCGCAAAAACTCATGGTTTCAGAGAAGCTCAAGAGCAAAGGGCTCGTTGCTGCCGAGCCGAAGGGGAGATTTCCGCGCGTTATGGTGTATGACACCCCGCGGGATCTTTCTGATGAGGATCTTCTGAAGGAGATCTACAGAGCTAACTTAGAGGGGAAATCTGGGATATCTAAAGAGGCCTTCTTGTCCACGACGAGAAGAGTGGCTAAGTTTGGCCCCAAGACTGGGTCACGAGTGGGCAGCATCCTGATCTGTAGTGGGCAGGTCAGGTCTGCACTTCTAGCTCATGGGGCAATATTGTTGGGTTGGAGTTGTTGCAAAATTCGGGACTACATAGGCACCACAAGGTGCTTCAAGTGCCAGTTGTATGGGCACATCCAGAGGGAGTGCAAACACGCTGCTCCAATGTGCGCACGTTGTGCCAAAGAGGGGCATGAAGAGAGGGACTGCAAAGTCCCTCTTTGCAGTCCCTATTGCAAGAGGGGTGTGAAAATTAGTTTTTTTTTGAAAATTCTCAAAAAAGTACTGGGACACTAAACTTTTTGATGCTGATTCTGAATCTGGTTTTGTTTTGGCTGTAACATTTGTGTATCGCAAATTATACCAAATTAAATAAATTTTAAGTGTAATTTTCACTCTGTTACGCTACTATTGTGTGTTTACTTAAGTAGTCAGAATTGTGCTCACAGAGTAGAGCATCCAAAAATCCACAGAAAAGTTCGCGATGAAATAGTTGTATCTCTTAATTTTTCTACTAATTTTTCACTAATATACCCACATTTAGTTTGGGTTTCACTCTGTAAGAAAAAGACCACATTATAACAAGACACATTTCAAAAAGACCACATCAGAAAGGAATACCCGAGGACAAACAAAAGCAGATTTGGATGTTTATATACTGCCACAAACATATTTAACGCACTACTAGAAACAATCAAATCATTAAATATAGAAACATTTAAAAGAGAACTGAAGAAAAACATAATGAACAATAAACAAGACTAGAGAATAAAGTAGAAGATATAAATATTATCATAACAAATCATAATGTAAGACCGTATGATGAAGGTATTGACCCCTAATACCCGCTTAAATGCTGACCAGGACAATACCCACTGAATAGATATACAATACTACAATACTGAAGTCAAACTGAGTCCGTTGCAAGTACCGACTTTTGCAGGAAACATTGAACATTGGCTGCATTTTTGGGATATTGTGCTTGTGATATAAATTAATAATAATAAAGAAATATACATTACATCAAGAAGTGCTTGTATGTGTGTTTTTAATAATAATAAAGAAATATACATTACATCAAGAAGTGCTTGTATGTGTGTTTTAATCGTATAATAATTACAATGAATTTATAACTTCTTGTGTCATAATGGCCCAATGACTTTTGACCGATGCTGAAATTGATGTTGCACAAGAAATTGATTCTGACTTCGTTTTAGTGATGATGAAATTTCCGATATCGCATTTGATCCAGAAACTAAAGACGATGAAGAAAGATTTAGTTATCATACTGTGCCAAATATAAATACGGAAGAACGTAATCTTTTCTTTTCTTGTGTAACTGGTGACTCATTTGTTCCAATTGTTCACGAATTGGAACAAATGAGCCACCAAACCAATATGTAAGTACCACCTTAATAATTGGCTATGATAGAATTTTTTGTTTATGGTCACCTTTCTTGTGACATCTATATAAGCCATTGTAATCTATGTATCATCTCTCTGTCATTACATTGTATTGTATTATTGTTTTAAGTATTGTATTATCGTTGTTTTTAAATTTAAATTTACTTTGACTTTTTTGGAGCATTTTAACTTTTACTTTTTTTTCCTCAAGATTGAAACATTTCTGGTAAGAGTGGAATCTTCGCTGGTCTACATGTCAAATATATTAATTGTCAACATATTGTATAACGACTGTTTGATTCTAAATATTGTGAAAGTGAAAGTGAAAATTACTTGTGTGAATAAAGTACGTTCTGTCTTAAATTCCGACACATCTTTTAATCAAATACCGAATGCATTTCCCAGGCTAAAAAGGTTGCAATCCAACAGGCAGAGAACAAATTTAAGTATCTGAAGTCTAGATACATAAAAAAAGATAATGAAAAAACAGATAAATCTCGCTTTCATAAATGGACGCACACCACAGTTGAAAAAACGTACTAATTTTTTAGCTTAACAATGCTAATGACAAGAAATCATAGAATTTCTATCGAAGAGCATTGCTCTACGGAACCAATGTTTAGCCAAGTAATGACTAGAGATAGATATCAAATTGTTTTGAGCCAATTACATTATTCATATCCTTACCGACAGAATACAGGAGACGGGCTGTATAAAATTAAGACTATTTGTAGATCATGCAAGAAAAATATTTGGAGAAACTATGAGGCCAACTCAAAATTTATGTGTTGACAAAAGTTTAAATGCATTTAAAGGCTGTCTCCTTTGTAAGGAATACATTCCATCCAAACAACACCAGTTTGGAATAAAACTTTTTTTTATTGTGTGATGCGGAGTCAGGCTTCATCCTAGACTTCATAATTTACGTGGGCGACATCCCCTTAGACGACGCAATAAAGTCCGCCTTGTCTAAGGGCTACAACTTGTCTAACAACAACGAAGCTGAAGATATTCGGCAAGAAATCTGTGCAGTAATTCGCATCGCCAAGCCTCCTCGACCCAACATTTCTCGTTCCGAAAAACGAGCACTAACAGAACTTCGTAAAAACCCCAACATCATAGTCCTCCCAGCAGATAAAGGTAACTGCTCTGTTGTAATGAACACCTCCAATTACAATCAAAAAATGTCCCTTATTCTTCAGGATGCGGTTTATAAAATACATCCTAATGATTCCACTACGTATCTAGAGAAGACTACGAAGTCTAAAATCGTTTCATCTACATCTATTGCAGATGAAACAAAAAACAACTTATTCCTAGGGAAAAATCTTCGCGCTATCCTAAAATGTGCGGTTTACCGAAAATACATAAGGATGGTGTTCTCCTTCGTCCCATAGTAAGTTCTGTAAACTCTCCTACACAAAAACCTGCCGGCTATCTTGCGAATATCCTCCAGCTGGTAGCCGAGCGTTGTGCGTCATACGTTCGTAATTCCTCCTACTTCGTCGAACGCGTAAGAGATATCATCTTACAATTCAACGATTTATTAGTCAGCTTTGACGTTACGTCACTATTCACCATGATCCCGATACCAGAGGCAATGGAAACTATTAAAAATGAAATGGAACTCCCACTAGATCTCTTAGACCTCGTCAACCATTGCCTCACCTCCAAATATTTCACTTTCAATGGAAAGTTTTATAAACAGATTCTCACCCACGTAACGGGAATCGTAGGGGAATGGCAGTTTTTCAGAAGCTGAGGTGGAAACGAAAAACTGCGGTCCACTCTTGGCTTTGAAGTGGCATGACAAAAGGGATATCCCATGTTTTATCCACTTTACACGATGGTGCATTTGGTCTATCAATAAAAATAAATAGGGTAACGAGAGAAGTTGTTCAAAAACCCAAATGCATTCTAGACTACAACATAAATATGGGTTCAGTTTACAAAAAGTTGGTTGATATTATTGCTTGAGTTTTTAACCTTAAGCTTAAAAAAATAATTAAACTATTAGTTAAGGAAGAAATTTATGGGAAAGTCCAATGCTACATGTACACTGTAGAATGGCAAAAGAGAGGACTTTCGCATGCTCATATTTTATTGTGGCTGTCCATGAAAATAAAATCAAATGACATAAATTCTGTCATAAGCGCGGAATCACCAGATCCTAAAATAGACCCATTACTTCATGCAATTATTTTAAAACACATGGTTCATGGGCCACGTGGATTTTTAAATTCAAAATCACCATGTATGAAAGATGGCAAGTGCACCAAGAAATATCCCAAACAATTTTTATCGGAGACTTGAATGAATGATAACGGTTATTCGAATTATCAAAGAAGATCACCCATGCATGGCGGAATATCAGTTTTAATGAAAACCAAAATAGGTGAACTACTAATAGATAACCGGTGGATTGTTCCGCACTCGCCTTTATTATCTAGAACTTTTGATACTCACATTAACGTTGAATATTGTTCATTGGACAAAGCCATTAAGTATATTTGTAAATATATAAATAAAGGATCGAATCAAGCGTGCTTTTCGTTAAATAAAAACGATGAAATTATGTCTTACCAAAATGGAAGATATTTAAGTACATCAGTAGCAGTATGGAGAATTTTATCATTCTCTTTGCATGAAAGATTTCCGGCTGTTGCTTTATCACATTATTGAAATATATTTATTATGTGTTCACATACATTATAAAAAAGTTATGGGCAAATCTGTACCACTTGCTGATTTTCATAGGAATTTATTGAAACAACTTTTTGCAAAATATTACAAGCCCCAGATTATACACCAAACAAAATCCATTACGTTTATGTTGCTCTAATCAAGTGATGCATATGCCTAAATCTATTCAAAGCAGAGGAAAAAAAATATATAGGGAATGTCGCGTATGTGCACACATTGCCTTAGGAAAGAAACGCAGAAAAATTACACATTTTATGTGTGCGTTTTACAACAAGTTTTTTTTCTTTTTGTGGAAAATTTAATATTTTACTATTTGTGCTAGAGAGCGCTCTTAAAAAGAAAGTTCAAGATATGAAGATCTCGGAATTCCTGGTAGGTTAGCCACTTAAGTTCACTGCGAAACTGGAAGATACTGATTGATAGTTCAACTAATTTAGCACGGAGTTCTTCAGTGAAACTAATAATGACACAATCTGCAATATGTTATTATTTATCACATTTTCATGTTGTGGTCTTTATTGTAAGCTATAGTTATGATAGTATGGTATTAAGGCAACA
Source organism: Athripsodes cinereus (assembly GCA_947579605.1). Classification (NCBI taxonomy): domain Eukaryota; kingdom Metazoa; phylum Arthropoda; class Insecta; order Trichoptera; family Leptoceridae; genus Athripsodes; species Athripsodes cinereus. The sequence continues at coordinate 4,578,987 of OX388321.1, forward strand.
TAAACTTTGAGAACTATGTTACTGCACCATGTGGAGTGACATACATTTATCTGTAAAGAATTTTGTTTAAGGCTCCGCATCACTTTATTCTCGTTGACTTTAGTAATTACTCAGAATCAGAACAAAATGCCGTCTATATCATTGCAATTCTTTGATTTTTATTTTGACTTAGTATCAGGATTCCTCAAGCTCTATTCTCATGAATTGAAAGATATCTCTTTTACTTATTACAATTTATTTATTTTTTAGGTTTGGATCTGCTTGGTGTGAGAGCAAATTGGACCAGGCTACAAATTTTACAAATTTTTTTTTTGATTACCCTGTATAAAAAATACCAATCTTCATTTAGATCTAGTGTAATGAGAAAAGAAAAAGTGTATCAGAAAATTGCCCAAGAACTGCACCACCACTCAGCGAAAGAGGCTGAGAACAAATTCAAGTATCTGGAGTCTAGATACATAAAAAAGACAATGAAAAAACAGATAAATTTCGCTTATAAAAATGGACGCACACCACGGTTAAAAAAAATGTACTAATTTTATAGCTTATCACTCGCCGTCCGATGCTGTACACTACGTTGACATTGCCCCTTTTTATGTGAATATCTTTGTAAATACGCTAATCACAGTTATGATATTTTAGCTAATCCTCCGCCATATATTTGTTGATTGAATAAAAGAATCGCGAAATAAAAATATATATTAGTTGCAAGACAATAAAATATTTTATAGTTGAATCGGGCAAAAATTTGTCTTGTGCATGTTTGTATTTATGGCGCCAAATGCGTATATCATACTATAATCAACAAAAAATAAATATGATGTATAACTCTGGCGCTATGATCGACACAAACTGTATTTTAGCTATGTAACTTTTAGTCCGACATTTTGACACCGCGGGTCATGATTTTTTCGCATGATTCTACATAATTAGTATCTCCTGACGACACTCGACACATCGGCTGTGTTCGTGATTCACTTCGGTTCCTTGGAATGTTAGTGTTGTCTACAGAGTGATAATAAAGTTTATTTGTGATCCCTAATTACGGTAAATATTTATTTATTTTTATTTCAATTTTATGACATGTATGTTACCATAAATAAATATTTCACATATCAACAATTTTTAGTCAATTTCCTTCACTCCTTTTAAGCAACTTAATAATTGTGTAAGGAGTATATTTCATTTATTTATTTGTCATTTTATCAACAAAAAAAATCATTATTGTTTTATTTTGTGCTACATTGCGCTCATTGAACTACATATTTATTGCTTAACAAATTTTCTTATTTTAGTCGAAATAATGACTGGAAGAATGTTAACTGACGAAGAAATAGCAAATCAACTTGAGTACGACAGTGATCTCGAATTTGAAATCAACAATGATTTGACAGATGCTGAAGACTGTATCGAAAATTTGGACGACACGGATTCAGAATTGAGTGACAGCGAAAATGAAGAAGAGGGAGAAACGTTCCAGTCAAATCACAGATACGAATGGAATTCTTTACCACCTCCACCCTCAAGACGTAGATTATGCAATATTGTTACCGAAAAGGCAGGTTTGATCAATAATGGTAAGAGGGCAAATTCGATTAAAGAAATGTTTTCTTTATTTATAACTGACGATATTGTTAGACACATATGCGACGAGACGAATAAACAATTATGTCGTATATCCACGTCTATTGTACCAATTCTGATTGACGAAGTATACGCGTTCATCTCAATAATGCTTGCCTCTGGCAGAAATCGAACCCGAAAGCTTAGCTTAAATGAGTTATGGATAAACGAGGGGCCTTTTTGCCAGCCGTTTTTTGCAGCAGCAATGGCACGGGACAGATTTGTGACAATATATAGTCAAATTCGTTTCGACGATAAAGAAACTCGTGAGGAGAGATTTAATGTATCTCATGATAAGTTGGAGCCCGTCAAGATTATTTTTGATAAGTTTGCTGATGGCTGCAGGCAAAATTATTCTCCGGGAACCAAAGTGCAAACAAGCTGCTGGTCATTTTAAACATTCAGTCCTTGCTCAAGAACAATAATGTTCCATTCAAAAGGAGAATTTAAATCAAAATCCATTATCTGTTGTTCAAGATTGGCCAACAAGGTTTGTGCAAATAAATTTTTTTATATTATTATAAAACTCGTCATTTTAAAATATTTTTGGTTGTTAGCTGTTCTCCTGAGTAAAACAACTATTTTTATTTCATTTCAGATGGGATTCGACACTATCTTTTAGTTTAAATTAATGAATATGCACAATTTATGTAGATATATATTTAAATACAGTAATCAAGAATACATTATTGAGAACGTGTTTGGGGTTTCCATTTTAATATAATTACTTGAATTGGCATACAAAAAAATAAAATAATGTATAATAGAAATGCCTTATTTTTAACCCGAATATTTTATTGGGTCGTTTTAGGAACAGTAAAATAGGAACACCAGTTTTATTAAAATATCCACGTGTTAAAAATATTATTTTGCATTGGCAACATCGCAAATGCATACACAATAGAAAAAATGATGGTGTTCCTTTTTAGCATAACATAAAATAACACAAACCAATTGCATTGTAAATACTCCACATTCAAATAGAGTACTGAATAAGTATGATTTAGTTTATGAACTTGTTTTTTGAACGAAATTCAAGCCAGCATTCTACACAAATAATAACATCGGCAAAAGAATATTTAATACAAAAACTAGACCATAGTGGAATTTATAAATTAAGTTGTAAAAACTGTCCAAGATCCTACATAGGACAAAGTGGTAGAAAAATTATAACAAGACATAAAGAACATAAAATGGCAATGAACAACATTAATTATAATTCAGAGATGGCAGATCATGCTAGGAAACTTGAACACGACTTCAATCTGGATAATTTAGAAGTTCTCCATCGATGCAATAAGGGCCAAAAAATTAATATATCCATAGAAATAAATAAAAATTGTAATAACATCATAAACATTCAAATGTCACCCCTATCCTCCCCCTCATCCAACCCTTCACCACTCCCCCTGTACCTACAGCTCTACCAAAAATACATCCTAACATCACACCCCCTCCCCACACCCCAGCCCTTTCTTAATTATCCGGCTATTGTATTTATTTTTAAGTATTTTTTCATTGAGGATGGACATAGTCCAAAAAGCTTTTGAAATAAATAATACTTATTTAAAGACACAGTGTTTAAATTTAATCAAACTAAATAATAACTTGTTTTTTAGACCATTGAAACAACAATCCAAGCCACTGACACTGGATGAAATTTTGTGTTGTTTGGAAGAAGATGATGGAAAAGATAAGTCTGTTAAATATATTGAAGAAGAATGTGACAAAATTGATGTTTTTATGTTACCTCCATTGAATGCTTGCGATTATAATACGAATGAGGATTCGGGGGACGAAGAATATTTAACTCCGTCTAATTTGCCGGGATCACAGTTGAGAGCACCTGCTGAGAAACAACCTTCACTCAAATGCCAATGTTAAATGTCAAATGCTAATCATCAACCAACCATAACAAATACTTGGCCAGAAAAAATGACTGCTTCAAATGAAGAAACTCCCCTGACAACCTTTGAACGTTTTTTGATAATGAGTTGTATCAGATATTATTGGATTGCTCAAACAATTACGCTAGAGCTAAAAATCAATCAGAAAGTGAGATATCCTTAAAGAAATTAATGCATTTGTGGCTATTCTGCTTCTGAGTGGTTATGTTCCTGAACCTCGGCGCCGGTTATTTTGGGAAGCTTCTCTCGATACCAAAAATGACTTAGTCGCTGACGCACTGACAAGAGACAGGTTCGAATATATCATGTCGTATTTCCATTGTTGCGATAATTCAAACTTAGATCAGAACGATAAATTTGCATAGGTAAGACCGCTTTTTAAATTTTTGAATAAAAAGTTTCAAGAACATGCACCACATTTTGAACATCATAGTGTTGACGAGGCTATGATTGAATATTTTGGAAAGCATGTTGATGGATGTATGGATATATTATAAATGATTAATTAAAATAAAATATTCTCACAGATCATACTGTATATATCTTCACCATCTCCATATAAAACAGAAGGAATCCATAAAATAGGAAACTTGTAACACCACATATTTTTACATCAATATAACCTAAGCACCATAGATGACAGAAGCTGTCAGTGCACAGGAAGTACCGGAATTGTTCCCGAATCTATCAATAGATGTCTCTCATTCAGTTGTGACGGTAGGGCATGTTTTTGCCGGAGACTCGCATAGCAGTCAGCTGAGGATTATTGTTTTCGTTTCATTTTTAATTTTTCAAGGCCTGGGCCGTATTCAGTTTTAATTTATTTTTGTAGTTAATTTTTTTTTCTTTTGTCTATCTTGTAAATACTTTCTCTCATCCTGAGAGTTTTGTATATCTAGGATGGAGCCCCAACCTGTACCTTCCATGCTACCGGACCCTCCGGACGTTGCTAAAAAGAAAAGAAAATGTACAGAGACCGTTGAGCTAATGGATAGCCACGAGTCCGATAGCTCAAATGTATCTTTGGGACAAACTATTCCAATTCCTTCTTCTACGCATAGCCCCTCTGAGACCCCCATTCGAGAACATTTTTACTCTGCAAAGTCCTTGGGACCTTATCTCGTTTTCGTTCAATATTCAGAATCAGGAAAACAAATACATCCAATGGACTTCGGGAGATTTCTTATCTCAAAAAAGATTAACCACATTGTGAATGGATCAATCAAGGCTGAAGGAAAATTCCATCTTTCCATGGAGTTCGCTACAGGGAACTCTGCTAATGCCTTTATTAAAAATATATACCTACAATCTAACTCTGTTTATAAAGCTTATATTCCAACTCACAATATAACACGAATGGGATTAATACGGGGTGTTTCTACAAACATCTCTGACGAAGAAATTAAATCTTCAATTATGTACTCCAACCCAGATGTTGGGGAGGTTTTAAAAATTCGCCGACTTAACTATAAAGACAGATCTACTGGTAGTGTACTTTGGAAACCCTTTGGCACAATAGTGGTAACCTTCAAAGGACAAAGCCTTCCAAATAATGTCTATATTTTTTTCAATAGTTTTCCGATGGAGACGTATTTCTTTCCAACAGTTCAATGTTTTCGGTGCCTTCGTTTCGGCCGTACCAAAACAGTTTGTAAATCAGTAGAAAAGTGTTTCAAATGTGGGGGTAATCACACTGCACAGGATTGTACTTCTGAATCAAAATGTTTCCACTGTGGAGGCCCTCATAATGCTATAAGTTTATCATGCCCGGAAATGAAAGACAAAAAGAAATTAAACCATCTATGGCCTTGTAGTGTATGGACTTTGGTACACGGCACAGGTTAAGTGAACCTTGAACCTTGTTTACAAGTAAACAGTAGTTATGATTAGTGAGTATCAATACTATGTAGTCTATATAGGTTAGCTCACTATAGGGAACGCTCATTATTAAGACGACCTTCACTTGCGCTGTTAGGCTATGTGTTTGACAAATTGTGTTCGACAAATTATAATAGGAATAATTATTTAAAATATATATTTGTGTTAAATATAAAGTATCAGTGTTCGTAATTTATAAAGAACCTAATATTGTTATACTTGAGACAGTATACAATAGGCCTTAAACATATCATATCTTCAAGCTTCCAAACTCCATTCACAGCACAAGTTATCTTACGCCAGTATGGTAAAAAAAGTTTCACCGAACCTTCCTTCCTTGCCCCAAGAGAAAGTTGTGATTGATTATCCCATGCAAAACGTCTCCCGTGATGTAACCAAAATGGTTCCGTCACGTAGCAAATTTGTTTTCAGAACTCCGAAAAATCCTAGGTCTTTTCAATATGATCAAGCAGCACATAATTTAACGTTAACATTGTTACAGGTGGAAATTTAGCTCCTGATAAAAAAAATTATCCTGAATATTTTTAAAATATAAATTGTAAGATTGTCATATTTTTAAATAATAATAATAATTAAGAATTCAAAAATCGCGCATCTTTGCGATGTCTACGGGGATAGCAGGTATCTGCCGATCCGCTTTCAGACCCAAACCGGACAACATATGTTAAGAATGGAATATTCCACGTAGTCCAAGTGTTTTAGTTATCTCATGGACAGTCGCTATCCACACATAATAATAGATTGTATTTAGGGTGTGTGTCTGTGGGTATGTTCATTATAACTTCGATGTGAACGCTCTTGTGGGTAGGTAGAATATCGAGTGAGATATGAAATACTGTCTAAACGAGTGTATATACCTACAGACATACACCATCATGAAATTGTAACTAGTATGTAAGTTCTAGATAGGTAACTTAGCTACATAGGTTGTTTTTAGGATAGTTTGTTTTTCTTTGAGTTGTACTTATAATGGGGGGAAATATAAAAAATGAACAGTGTAGTGAAATGGACACTTTTGTTAATTATAAATTTAAAAACAATAAAATGATACCTCTGTGTGATCGCGCGGAATAGTTGCCAAGCGTCACCGAGTAAAGTCCCCGGGCATACTAGCTAGTAAGTGGTATGGCCCGGGTGAAGGATATTGTTTGAATGGAACAACAACGGCCTTGCAACACATGTGTCACCACCGATACTAGGACGCGAGGATGCGATGGATCGGATGCAGGCCAGATCACTTCCCGTCAGGCATCCGTAGAAGCAGGTCGACCACTCCACCAGACGTCCCGGGAGGACGTCGTGCTGGCTCGCTGCTGCTAGCAGCAAGCGGAGGCTGGACGCCGTGCTGTCCCGCCAACGGCCTTGGATGCATGGTGCAGACTTCCTTTGGGGCGGCAGCTACCGGCCACGGGACAAAATCATCCTGAAAGCTACATGCCAGGATGTCCTCGATGGATGGAAAGTGTCTGCCTGAGTGCCCCAGGCAGAACAATCTTCGAGGAGCAATGAAACTTCCGTTTACGTCAGTGAGTTTCGTGTGTTTGTTTTTTTTTTATATGTATAGACAATTGAATAATGATAAAATGGAATCGTGAAAGGACTGTTAATTGTGTTTTGAGAAAGACAATGTATTGAAAAGGGGGGTGTTCATTTTTTTTTGAATTAGATTTTAGATTAGGAAATAATTTTAATTTTTATCTTTAATTATTGAATATTTTTACATGTGTCTGTTTTTTTTTTTTTAAATAATAAATGTATTAATAAAAATTGTGTTTTACATCATCCGCCTCACATCATAGTAATATGCCAAGCTTCTCAACCAAAACTTTTTGTTTTTTAATATTTATATATATTTTTTTTTCTTTATTGCTGTTGCTGGTTACTCTCTTGCCTCCTTTCCAGCAAAGAAGGCCTTGTCAACGTTATATGGAGTTCCACAGGGTTCTGTTCTTGGACCAATCCTGTTCAACTTATACACGAATCAATTAGAGTATGTTATTCAAAACTTAGGCTTTACAACATATTGTTATGCAGACGATCGCATTTTCTTTAAATCATGCACCCCGGAATCCAAATCTGCTCTTGAGCAAGAAGTCGTTTCGTGCATAACGGACATTTCATTCTGGATGTCTAACAATATGCTTAAAATCAACCCCACCAAAACTGAATTTCTCTGGATAGCGTCTCCACGAAGACAACATCTCATAAACGCTGACCCTATTCGTGTACAAAACGTGGACATAGTCCCATCTAACCACGTTAAGTTCCTCGGAGCGCATCTTGATAACGCCCTTACGATGGAGAAACACATATCATCTACTGTTAGTAGTGGTTTCTATACTTTAAGGCAGCTCAAGAATATAAGGAAAAATATATCAACCGACGGAGCTAAAACCATAATTAACTCATTCGTCGTATCACGTACTGCAATGGCATCCTCGCAAATCTTCCACAATATCAACTCCAGAGGATTCAGTCCGTTTTAATGCGGCTGCACGTTTCATTTATCAACTGAATCGCTCTTCACACATATCTGCCACCCTTCAATCTCTTCACTGGCTCAGATGTCCGGAGAGAGTTGAATTTAAAGAGTGTTTGACAGTATTTAAGGCACTTCATGCTATGACCCCAGAATATATCATGGAACTCTGTGGTAGACAGGCGTTAAGTCATAGACAGACAACACTTAGGTCTTGTCAAGATATAACAACTAAATTGGAGGTGACCAGTACTGTATCGAAACCAGTGTACGTGGAGCGTGCTTTTGCAATATCTGCACCTGTAGTCTGGAACAGGCTTCCACAAACGATCAGAGAAACGCAGGATATATCTCGTTTCAAGAACCAACTGAAAACTTATCTATTCAAGAAATCTCACGGAATAATTCAGGCACAACCTTAGTCAGCAAAGAGCGCCCTTGAGGTGGATTTTTTTCACAAAACGGCGCTTTACAAATCATCCAAATAATAATAATAATAATTCTCTCCTAATTTCTCCCAATGGTTCAATGTTATCATCCGACCCAGATGGGTGTGCCTTTCAACACAATTCGCATTCTCAAGACAATGTTGAAAAATTACAGAACGATTTTCAGTTTGACAACCAAAACTTGTCAATGCAACTTTGAGTTCTCTTGTCATAGACAAGATTTCAAAGCGCAGTATTTCGTTGCTGACTCGTCTTAGGCTGGGACATGTCGTCCTGGCTTTCCATCTGGCCAGGATTGGAGTAATTAGTGACTCCACTTGCGAGTGTGGGATTGAGGAGGAAACGGTAGATCATGTATTTTTCAATTACCCTCTATTACCAAATTTTGAATTTTTAAAAGATTTTAAAGAATATTGCACCACATTTCCTATTTCTATTCAGTCTCTTTTATCTTTAAATAATCTAAAAATAAATTCCATAATAATCAATCACTTAAATAAATACGAGAAGAAAGTATGAAATGAGATAATACCTATGGGTTAGTAAAATAATATTGAAATTTATAATCATTAAACAATACACATATTCATCCCCGACAGCGGCCCTGCGTGTTGTTTACTTGAAAGTTGTTTTTATTGTGTGGGGGCATTGACCGTGTTGTCCCTGTTTTGCACTTGCTTACTTGTACCTTCGCATCGTTCTAGCTTGTAGACGGGAGCTATTTCGACCATTCCATTAATTGTTATAGGGTTATTTTTTGTGATGGTTTGCCAAATAAAGTATTTGTAACGTATACTAACTGTAATAATATGGACATAATTCACTTGAATTCGGGTGCTTTGCCTTAAAACAAACGAAGAAGAAGAATAGATGTCCCTACCATGGAAGCTTCTAGACTAGAACATTCGAGAACCTTCTGTACAACAGAAAATAGGCGGAGTTCAAGGACAAGTATATCTCCCACCATTGGACTGACCACTTTCAGGGTATCAATCAGCTGTCCAGTACTGAGATGTAAATGATACCTAAAAGTTATAGGTGAATTCGCCCTTATAAAAATCTTGTAAGACATACTGTCAATTTTGTGTAGAGAAATGTCAAAACATAATGTAATCTTATTATATCGGGTTAATGAATATTGTTTCAACAATTTTATTTGTTGTAAATTGATGATTAAGTATTCTGACCGCGCATTTTACTCGTGGTATCGGCAGTGTCACTCCATTCCTTGTTGACTTCCCTCCCGTTGGATGTTTCCAGACATTCACTGGCGAAGGCTGTTGCTTTCTTTATTGCTTCCGCTACTAGAGACTCGCAGTTGATAAAGCTGACCTGAAAATTTTAATGAAATGTTCAAATGAAATAACAAAGTATTAGATAATGGATGACGGGCAAATCTATGAAGAAAATTGCAGACTTCTGATGAATTCCCTCTCTTCATGACTATAAATATAATTACTATGTCATCATGGCATAATCCATGAGTGGGGTAGCCAGACAATAATCTACATGTAATAAGCAGTAATGAGGCATGAATGGCATGCCTCACCACTAAATTAGAGATGTTAATTGTCTTATATGTGAGGTTTTACAAATCGTCGCATGAATGCAGAACTATCCTATGTCACAAAATAAGACATAGGATTCTTCTGCACGTTAATAAAATACATACCTTTACATAGGTTACTTCTGTTTTTATGTTTGTACATGGGATACTTCTGCATACCATGAACAAGCATGTCATAAATGACTTTTGGTGTAAAATTTAATTTTAATAAATACCTGCTATAATCATCTACATAATTTTTCATTTAATGGCTTGTAATAAATGTACAGTAAAGAATAAAAAAAGAAAATGAAAAAGGATGTTTGGCTTATTCATAGAGTCGAGTCACTACCAACTTATACAAGTATAATAATAATAATAATAATAATAAACTTTATTGTACAAAATATTTAAACAAAAAGAATGAGATTAGGTACAACATGGTATATACAAATATTTTGCACAATGGGCGAGTTTATCGCAGGGACGCGATATCTTCCAACTAACCCAATAAAGTAAAACAAGTAAACAATGATAAAAAAATGGAAACAATCATAAAAAGTCTTTAAAATGATACATAGAAACCAAATTATAAGCTATAAATATATAATACATACTCTTAAGAAATAAATTACCAAAAGTATTAAAAATAAATAACTAAACAAATAATTAATATAATATACATACAAATAGATATTAAAATAAATACCGTAAATACAATACATACATACATATAAATAGATACTAAGATACATAGGTACCGTAAATATAGCAATACATATAAGAAAAATAAATAAACAAATTAAAAAAAAAAATATGTAAATGCGAAATGCAACACACATGTTGGAGGGGGGGAGGGGGGGAGGACTGCTCAACGTGAATGAATACACGTGAAGAAGAGAAAAAAAAAATAAAAAAAAATGTTAGGATGAATCTATGTATAAACGTCATAAATAACTAGCAACCATTGATCTTCCTTTTAAAAGTATAAAGAGACGTACAAGTTCGGGTTTTTTATGGAAGCTGGTTCCACAATCTGGCGCCATGGACTGTAAAAGAATCTGTGTAACAACTTGAATGATGAGGTGGGATAGCCAGGAGATTATTAGAAGATGATCGCAAAGGCAACCCATGAGAATTCAAAAATTCAAACCTTTCTTTAAGATACAATGGGATAGAAGAAAGTATAGTATTGTTTACCGTGAGAGATATCTGGGTGGTTGGTGGATCTCCTTCAATGTGAGAGTATTTAGGGAGTACTTGGGTTATTTGCAAACCCTGATACCCTGATAAATCAAACAAAATAATATAGGATCATACCTTTTTCCCATTCATGTGCGCCAACGTATTGATATCCTGATTCTTAACTGCAGGTACTATAGTTGTACCAAATACAGGTATTATTGACTCCATCCACTTCTCTGCGGAGAACTTCTGTGTCACCAAATTCTGAAAGACAATTTATGAATAAATGCACTTCAAAACATTGTGCAAGGTATTTTAGGACATCATTCGTAGAAAGCATTGAGCAACCCATGAGTGAGGTGGATATTCTAAGAAGGCTTTTGAATGGCATACCAAAGGGATGAAAAAAACTGGAAGGCCGAATGGTGCGAATAATAAAGAAACATGCTCTAAAGAAGACAAAAACCCACAAAAATAGCTACATACAAAAGCATATCGCCGTTGTTAAGGAAAAAGTCGCTAACTATGCTTTTTCTATATAAATTTGATTTAACAATGACAATAAATGTATATACTAATCATTTTGTACTTGTCATTATTTTCATCCTTAGTATGTTCACATTCTTCAAGAGAAATTTTATTTGTCAATGAACTATGACATTTATGCTCACTTGAATGATGTTAATACAGCAATAATGTATCAAGTAGAGATGCAACGAATATGTAGTACATATATTTGCCGAGAGCGTGCAGTTCTCCCGACCGTGCATCTTCGTGTAGGTACATCATAGACAAATGTATGTACTAGACTTGCAGCGCGGTACATTTTTTCTAAATTTTTGTGTTCTAACATTAATAATAACAATAATAATATTATGTTGTTTCACTCCATATCAAATTAAATTAATTGATTAGATATTTGAGGATTATTAATTATGCATCTGCAGCTGACAATGAAATAGCAACAATCTGTAAGCTAATAGTTCCTTCCAGTTTTACATTTAAACAATTCTGCAGAATACCGAATAATAGACAAAATATTCGGTATTCGGCCGAATAGTTAAAATGTTGCCAAATAGGCAGAATACCAAATAGTTGCCTAATATTCATTGCATCTCTAATAAATATGCAACTAGCTCGGTCTGTGTGAATTGTCTATACATGTTATGTTATTGTCACCTTAGGAACATGGCAGGTAGCTTTAAGGATCCCACATGCACATCCCAGGATGAGTATTGGCTTATCCTGCACACACTCCACAGCTGTGTAGAGAGACAGGTTACTAGGCTCCAGCAGATAGGAGCATATCAAGAAGTGGACTATGAAGGGTTTACTGCTTTGTTCGGCACTGACCACTCCAATCTCAGACTTGACTAAATCACTAAAAACAAAGCACAGGGATGTTTCAAATCTCCAGTTTTATAGGATACTTATCTTATATTTTATTCATATGGTTCAGATGTATCTTCCAAGTTTTACTCTCAGACATGCTATAAGAGAACAGGAGAGTTATGGAAAAGTTGCGTGGAAGGGATAAGAGGAAAGGGATGATTCCCTGTAAAGTGAACAGAGGGAATCCATTACCCGGTTCTATAAGCTAACAACTCAAAGGTCTAATACTGTAGCATATTTAAAATGAAGCATGCTCTAAAAGGGGATTTAAATAAATATTTAATTTCTTTATTGGTGTGATATTATTCTTGAAATATTAAATTTTAATATTTCACACAAAGAACCAGTTCAAACAATGGCTTTAATGCCATGTGTAACATGCGGTATATTTTAGAAATGTCAAAAAAATTCAATATTCACATGCATCATTTTAAATATGCAACCACAATATTCAGTGGCACAGAGTTTCAACACCACAACAAATATGTGTTTTTGGTATAAAAAAATACTCAAATTTGATACATCATTTTAAGTGTGATGATTTGTAAGAGCATAATTTTCCACATACTAAAAATAAATATATACACATATATTCAATAGTACATGGCTTAATTGGTAATGGGGAAATTTGGCTGTATTTTATATTGTGAAGAAGTCATAACGTGAAAAGTCGTGGTGTTTATTGGGAGCGGGTAATCCAAGTCATTAGGAACCTTATGGACAAAATAACGGTTCTTACATTGGCTCACAACAATAGTTGTTATTACAAGTTGACTTGACTATCCGGCCAATAGTTGTTGGCCAATAGAGTCTAAAAATTACTTACACAAGAGACTTGGTGTCTTTGTTTTTCATCTTTTTTTCAACAGAATCCAATGTGTCTGTACACTCTGCCCTTGCTCCGAATGCCCCTCCATCTCCCTTGCATATTTCATTCAATTCATTTCTAATTTTGTTCACTTGCTCTAATAGTTCCACTTTATCTGCCACGTCGTTGTATTCCAAATCTTTGTAAAGAATTCTTGCATCGTTGGCTAGTTTGTGAACCTGGAAATGAAAATAAAGCATTCCAGTTTAAAGTACTGTTATATATTTGGATACTGATTACACCAAGATTAGAAAGGTATGTAATTGTTGTCATTCAGATGACAGAGCTCTTTACTTGTCGAACTATGTAGAAAGAAGAACAGAATAAATTGTGTAAAATAAGATCAAGTATTTTTATTGAAAAACACCACACAACAAGTACGACAGTTTATATTCTCGAGCACGATAAACCAGGCCTAACTGACTTTGAATTGTTTTTTGTTTCTTACACATTTAAACGATTCCTTACGCATGTTCACTGATTTCTTTTACTCAATACACTGTCATTCTTGAATATTTGATACATGTTAGTTTTAGCTCTCTGCACTCTTATGCTTCTTCTTTTAGTAAAATATACTTTATCATTCTTTTATCATTCATTTGATTCACGTGTCCAAGCTATTAAAACTTTGATATACCTGAGCGCTAGCACCAGCCTTTATATTTATACCATGGTGCACTAGTATATAATAACAAGTAAATGAATTTGAAAGAAATAAGATTTATTTGAATGAAATTAGATATTTGATGCTTAGTTATTTCAAAACACCCTCTCAGATGTAAATTAACCATCGATGATAAGCCTATCAAACAAGTGGCAACATTTAAGTACCTCGGCGTAGAAATATCTTGCAATAGCGATTTGTACAATGAAGTGAGGCAGCAAACCAATAAAGCTTCAGTCGCAGGACGTTTAAAAAGTGTCATATGGAGGAACAAACACATGCTTGTAGAGAGTAAAGTCCGAATATACAAAACATGTATCAGGCCACTAATGACTTACGGCCTCAAAACAAAAGCAGATACAACATGAACCAAAAGCCTACTCAAAACATCTGAAATGAAAACCTTGCATGCTATCGCGGGAAAAACTCTCAGAGATAGAATTAGAAAACTGAGATTAGAAAGATATGCGACACGGAGGGCATAGTGAGATGGAGTAGGAAGAGGAGACGATTGTGGAGAGACCATATGGCTGAGAGACAGGATGGCTGAAAACAGGATCGCCCACATTGCTGCAAAGAAGACACCGGCTGGCTCACGTTCACGAAGAAGACCACCAAAAAGATTGAAGGATAGCTGGTCCTCAGGGTCACTTCCGAAACAACAGATCGATGATCTATCACACGAGGAAGAAGAAGAAGAAATTAGATAAAAAATTGGAACAAAATATATTATAATTATTGGTGATCGGACTGGGAAGTGATAAAAAAATCCTTATATTCTTCACTATATTAATTCTAACCACTCACAAGGAGTGCAAACTGACCTGTTTTGCTAGATTCCCCGCCACAGCTCTGATGACAGGAGAGTGACTTCCTACTCCTCGGGCTCCCACAATAGCAAAGTCCTCTATGAGGTCTGTGGAGGGTACATGGGTTCCGCAACACAGCTCTCTGGAAAATGTACACAATAATGTAGATTAATTTGTTGTTCATGATGATGGTGCAAACTTTATTGTATTATCAACATAGTGAAGCTGTTTGTTCTTCAAAAAACACTGGGAGTTTGCAATTTAACTGTTTATTGAATGATGTCCAATGGCTGAGAGAGGGTTTTTAGGCCCTGCAATTCTTTATAATACACTGTGAAGTTAGTTACAAGATATAGCACAAAAATTACGCCTCTAGTGGAAGAAAAGTGCACTAAAAGGACATTGTGGGAAATTTGAAATTGTATGCCATCTTAATCGCACCAACAGCATCATAAAACAAGTGTGATAAATAGCAGACCCTCCGAATGAAAGGGACTGGATTCTGCCCTGTGCTCACGAAAAGAGTATTGAAGAGATTGATTGATATATGACACAAGACAGTTTAGTATATGTACCTTGAGAAGACACTACTGGACGGCAGTAAATGCACTTCCACCAGCCTCATCCCAGTCTCAGGGTATATCTCTCCAGGTACGGTGGTGACATCTCCCAGAGAGAGTAACTGCTGCACATCTATCTCGGTCACATTCACTGGAACCACCTTGGAGCACGCCATCCTGATAACACACACAATAAATATATTTATTTCAACTAAAATCATATACAGTGTGGAACAAAAGATGCTTATGAGTGGCTCGGTACCGAAAGTGAAAAAATCCAATTTGTCATGAAATGTCTGGAGAACCCAAAATCTATTTAAATTTTCATTGGTTTTCTCGGACATTTTTCATATTAGTTTTGTAAGATTCACATGTTTAAAATGCAGTATTTCAGAACTCCACAAAAATAATATTTCTGGATATGTTTAAAAAATGTCATAGTTAGATTTGTCAAATTCGATACCAAGCCACACATATGAATATATTTGAGTTCATTTTTAAATGTGTATGTATGCATCCTCCATGGACATCTTATTTGATGGACAAAGTAAAAACAATACATTCTAAAGACAATCTCATTCTATGGGCATGACTTTAGAATATTATTTTCATAACAGGGACAAAGATTTATGTTTTTATCTATTTATGGTATTATGACAACTCTGATAAGTGGGGTAACCATCAGACTAGCTGCATACAATGAACATACAGATTTTGCCGCAAAAAAAAAAACCCAAAGAGCACCAAAGTACTCTCAAGAGTCCAACCGATTTACATCAAAATGCTAGGAGCAAACCCATTAGCAAACAACAGATGTAACAGAACAAAAGCTGACATAATACACAAACAAATCAAATCTAACTACTCTGTAAAGACAAATGCCAAATATTTTACCTTACAAGATCCTGTGCATCCATCAAGGTTTTGTTTGTAAGTTTATCACCATAAACTCCCAATTCAAACGTCAATCCGGTGGCTGTCACTTTGGAACTTAGCTGGCACGTAACACTACTAGGAAGGACTTTTTTGAGAGCGGCATTCAGTAAATGCGTCGCCGTATGATGTTGCATTGTGCTTAATCTATGATTTTCATCCACGGACAAAACTCCAGAATCGCCGATTCTTATTATTGTTTCATTGTTGTCATTAACATCATCGTCTTGACGTTTCACAAAATGTCCGGAATGTAAAACTAAACCATTCAAAGTCTTAACAGATTTGACTTCAAATATCAATTCATTCATTTCAATTTTTCCAATATCGTTACTCTGACCACCCTCTTCGCAATAGAAATTAGTTTTATCAAAAACTAAATGATATTCAGTATCAAAATCTACGTTCAAAGCATTTATAGACTCTCCTTTGCTAGTAAATATTGCTTTAAGTTGAGACTGCAAGCTAGGTAAATTTAAAACACCCTTTTCAAAACTATAATTATACTTGTATTTACCGTCAGTCTTAATATTCTCACTAGCCAGTTTCTCAACTTGAGTGTTTAGTTTCAAATTCAAATCTCGATTAGCAGTCTCGGTGATTATAGCTTTGTGTTTGGTCTTCTGGTTGTTTAACAGCTCTTGGAAAGAGTTCATGTCTAAGCCTAAATTATTGACATGTGCTATCTGTTGTATCATCTCTTCTCTGATACCGAATGTGTCGTATAATTTGAATATTAAATTGCCAGGAATGATGTTAGATTTTACAGATTTCATTGCCTGAAATAAATATAATGATTTATTAACATTCAGTGCTTGTAGTAAGATAGGCAAAAAAATTAACGAAACTTACAACAATAATGAAAATATTCACAACAAATAAATCGAAGAATCTCTCTGTAACAGTGGAGGATCTATTCAGTAAAATTCCCCAATCTGCGACTTTGTAATTCAAAAGTTCATAATTGAAATATCTACCACAGCTAAAAGGTTGGTGCACTCTGCTATCTTAGAGCCATTACTTATGTATGCAAGTGAGACATGGACATGGTTAAAGAAGGATGAAAGTGACAAATGCAGTAGAAATGAGATCGTTGAGAAGAATGTGTGGTAAAAGTCTGAGAGATTGTGTGCGTAACAGTGATATACGAAACGAATGTGGAATGAAAGTTGGTGTAATTACAAGGATGAATGTGAATAAGTTAAGATGGTTTGGGCACGTGGAAAAAATGAATGAGGTCAGGATGACGAAGAAGATATATTTGGCTGAGAGGAATGGTGCTCGGAGATGTGGACGTCCGAGGATCAAATGGCAAGATCATTTAAATCAAATCCTACAGGACGGCCATGTGCTAAGCACATTGAACAGGAGAGCATGCATGAGGAATTGTATGACAGTGACGGAAGCGAAAGATGTATGCAAGGATAGAAGGAAGTGGCGCTCAATCCGTGAGGGAAGCGGCGTGATGGTATGTATGTATGTGTAATTGGTATTCATTTGTACACCTTCTCTCACTTTGTAATACATATTTGGGTTTATCAAAACCACAAGATTCATCTATAACAAAAATTACCTGCTTAAAATGTTTGTAACCATCTGCAAAACCAGCTCCAAACTCTATATTCAATTGCTTAACTTCAGGATATGACTTAAGTAGCTCGTCCCTTTGCTTGGTGATGCTCTTCTCCAATTTATCTAGCAGTGCTTCCTCATGCAATATAATCTGTTTAGCCTCCTTCTCTTTCCTCTGTAGCTCCGGATATGCCTCTCCTAATATCTCCACCACTTGATCATACAATCTGGTCATTGTACCTGGTGGACATTTGAATATGTGATTGCTAATCGATAGGGATTTTCGTAGAACGTTACGAAGTCGTAAGCTGAAATAAAATGAATAATTTTATGCTATGTATATTTTGCATCAACATTGGTCGATTACATAATATATGTGTCCCTGAGTTTCCAAATCCGCTATCACATTAAAAACAAAAATTGAATTATATTGGATTCGTAATTAAATATTCTATAACCTTAGTGGAAGAGGACAAAAATAAGAAACGGTTCCCACTTTTACCCTTCATTTGAAAAGTATGCTTAATACTTAAATAATAGTTTTTATCGAATTTCTCTAAAGCGCAAATATGTGTGATACAGGATTTCAAATTCGATGACAAATATAAAATTTGTAATTTCAATGGCAACATTTTGCTGATTTAGCTCTGAGGATAAATTAATTTTATATTATAAACTACGCCATTACAGAATATTCTACAAACGGTAAGGCATAAAACAGAAATAAGTTTTTCCCAGACTGGACTGGAAATAAACAAATTTCTTTTTATGTACTTTAACTATAGAAGAAAAGATAGGAAGAAAGCTCGTTTGATAGCTCATAGTTTCTGAACACTCTAAAAATTTAAATAAGAATCTTTTGCTACTTACTTCCTGGAAGGAAATACACCATCAGCAAGGCATACACTTATCATCCTCACGTGATCTGCTAAAGTCCTGTAAGCCGTGTCTAACTCTTCTTTACTCCCGTATTTGCCTCCGTAAGGAAGAACACCATTACCTGATTCCTGCCACACAAGTATAATGAAATTTTAACTTAACTGCCACACAAGTATAATGAAATTTTAACTTTACTGCCACACAAGTATAATGAAATTTTAACTTTGCTGCCACACAAGTACATAAGATGCCTTAAGATCAGGGTCTTTTCTAAATAAAGCCATTGGAATAATTAATTGAGTAATTACTATACATTCATCAATCATCAAAATATCTACTTATCTATCTATACCCTCTCACCATGTCCCAAGCGGGGTAGCTAGAGAGGATGGAACACCATATTATAAACCTATCCACACATACTTTTTTCGCTTCCTTTACATTCGTACAATTTCTCATACATAAATGCCAATTTTCCAATACCTTTGATGTGATCAAGCCATAATGTTTTCAGACAAACACGGTTTCTCAAACCCCCTCTTTCGGACAGATAAATTTTCTTCATCATCCGAATACTTAAACAAATAATTGATTCATTCATAAGACTGACTTTGACTTTTCATATTAATTACATGGTGTTGATCAGAGGTAATCAGCAGGCTGATGGTAAAGTCTGGGATTTTCAATTGGGAGACCCTGGTTCGATTACAGCCGCTGCAGACTTACTCCTCCCTCATGAGACAAGTATATTGCTTACTGTGAATGTGTCTGGGGTCTATTTGATTTATTCCAAATCCAGATTCAGATCAATACAAAACCATACATATTTTATTAAGATATTGATTTGTACATATATATAGTAAAGTGTGTAAAAACACGGTAGTTTGTCTGTAGCCTGGAGGCAGAGTCTCGGCCTCGTGCACATGAGGTTTGCAGTTCGATCCCAGGTACCGGCAAATTCCCTTTTCACTGTAAAAGGTGTATTAGACAGTACTTACTTTATGGATAGTTTGAATGATTGGAAGAAATAGGTCTGTATCGTAGTTGGACATCTTATTTTGCATGAGGGCTGCCATTCTCTCCAGCCCCATACCCGTGTCCACGTGGCACTTGGGAAGATTTTGAATACTTCCATCTGGGAGCCTGTAAAACGGTTTCAATAATGAATAACTGAAAAACTGCATCACTAAAAAAAATAAAGAAACAGGATAATTGTGTTCACAGTAGCAATATTTAGACAAAAGAATTCCATAATGAAATTAAAAACCAAACGTTGTTTTCCACTATAAAACCTATATATTGGAAAAAAAATTGGTTTTAATTTCATTAAGGATGATTGTGATCAATTCTTTCTATTTTCCCTATAAGAAAAAAGTGAAAAATGGTATATGCATACAGAGTTAAAAACCAGAATAATTTTTAGATAAAATAATCACAAAACTCATCATAGAAAAGGCCTTCAACATGGGGTCTGAATCCTTTGTTCATAAGATACTAATTTCCGCTACATATGGAGGAAATAAAGTGTACTTATATTAATACCAGGTCACTATTTTGTCATTTAAATAAATATATCAGCATTGAAATAAGATACAAATAAAAATAAAAAACATAAACAAAATACAACGTACAAGGGCCACTTCTTACCTGTTAAACTGAATAAATACTATATTCCATATTTCCATAAGAGTACCATCATCTTTTCTATAGTGGAGCTCGGTACAGGGACCACATGGACCAACGGAACCCATCTCCCAAAAGTTATCCACAGCACTGCCAGCCACAAGGTTTGATTCACTAACACTGAAAATGTACATAGCACAATATAATGGCAATTGGCATCATATAAAATGTTTTGTTCTTCTTGATACAAATAATTTTAATGGCGGTTTTGACCGGCTGGCTTTTCGGGCCTGTGGAGTGGGTTTCTCTTCAACGTATATGTAATTTGTTTATAATAATAATAATAAATCTTAAATTTGTATCAGCGAAAATGCTGTCTGGCTGTCATACCGAAATGTGTTTAATTAAGCTTTAAATAATAATATTTAAATATTTCTACTTCTTTCTATTAGTATTATCAGAGTTGGGCACCATGAATTGAAAATTTAACTTTGTTATTTGTTAATTTGTTAACTAAAAGGATTGGTAGTTGAATTGGTTAATAGCAGTTCTCTACAGAGTAAAAGACGTCAGAAAAGTAACGAACCTAATTGAACGGAAGTTAACATTAAAAAAGATGTGTAAAAGGATTTGGAGATGTCTTGTAGCTTGATTCTCGGGTCCAGGATTTTCAAATCAATAGATTCCAAGTAAAAATTCTCTCATTATTAACCTACTCCACCTTTACAACGGGCTCATACTACTTACGGTAGTTTTATTATAAACCCATAGTCCTCTTTTTCCCACTGCACAAAATTATCGATTGTACTTCACCGTTCTGTATTACTACTATCACATAAGAAAATGTACAATTCAAATATAATTCAATGAAAATGATGTATGGATTATGTTTCTACTTACCCAATACTCTTCCAGATGTCTCTGCACTCTATGTCTGCTTCCAAGTTGATATTCTTATCACCCCCAAAGTATGTGACAGTCAGTCTATTGGGGTCTATCCCAAATTCTTTAGTTAGGAGCTTCCAGGCCATTTGACAAGCCTCTAACTGGAAAATTATATTTATATTTACTCACCCTTACTTATAAATGTGAATTAAATATTATTCTCACCGTTACATCGGGCTAAATGATGCATCATCTAAGTTGCACTAACAAACATAGAATATCACAAATAGATACACCATACATCATAGAATATTTATGTCCAATTAGAAAAACAGTGCACTTGGTCCAAACATACTTTGATATTGTAATCTGGGCTTTAAACAGGCATTTTTATCAGTTGAGTCCATTATATTTATCTACATATAACAAATCATTTCCCACAAACGGAATAGCAAGTGGACTGACTGAACAAGAAACATAACATAAAGTACAAGTTCTCCTCTGCGTCCCATAAAAAATTGAAACCTTCTAGGTAGATGGTATATATATCATTGCTAAATTCAAGACAAAACAATGGACAAACTGTAAAAATGTACACACAATCAATAGGAATCAAATTTGTATTATAAGGTACCTACCTTATAATAATCACCAAATGACCAATTGCCCAACATCTCAAAGAATGTGTGGTGATAACCATCTGTGCCGACCACATCCAAATCATTATGCTTGCCTCCAACTCTAACACACTTTTGGGAGTTGACTACACGAAGATGTGGTGGAGAAAACTGGCCCAAAAAGACACCTTTGAACTGAAAAAATAGATATTAAAAATTTGACACTTCCAGCTTAACTGAAATTTTACAAAGAACACAAAGAGAAAATGGTTTAATGTGAGTAAACATCAGATATGATAATATCTCAAATGTTTTTTTTTCTTTTTCAACATAAGAACAAAAGAAAGCTATGCGAAAGAAGGAAAGACTCTATCGTCGTACAAAGTTACACGTAGACCGCACACAATGGTTAATATCCCAAAAGAGCTACAGAAATACAGTAAATAAGAAAAAAGGAGACTATTGGAGAGACAAGTTGGAATCCAATAGGAATGACCCAAAAAAACTTTGGAACGATCTAACAAATATCTGTGGAAACTCTAAAAACAGCAACATCTCTGACTCCAACTTAACAGCAACAGATATCTCAAACCACCTTAAAACTAAGATCGATAACATTAGGAAAGTACCTCCATCAGCTGCACCTACAAAATCAAACTGTAAATCATCCTACACATTGGAAAACCCTCACATATTGCGCAAGTTTACAGAAATAGAAGAGAAAGATGTTCAAAAACTCATTCTATCACAGCCGAACAAGCAGTGCGACCTGGATCCTGTTCCTACCTGGCTCCTAAAAACGTGTGTCAACGAGCTGACTCCAGTGATCGCAAAAATAGTAAACTTATCATTGTGTAACAGTGCAGTTCCAAGTGACTTCAAAAAATCGATTGTAACTCCTGCTTTAAAAAAGCCCAACCTAGACCCTGATTGCCCTGATAATTATCGTCCCATTTCTAACCTATCCTTCTGTTCCAAACTCCTAGAGAAAATAGTATCCTCTCAGATCACACATTTTCTGACTTCCACAGATGTTCTTGCAAAAAATCAGTCTGCCTACAGGAAGTTTCATTCCACGGAATCGACTTTATTGAGAACGACTTCTGATCTCATCTCAAGCATTGAATCTGGTAGCCTGGTACTAGTGTCATTCCTGGACATGAGTGCTGCTTTTGATACAGTTGACCATGGTATCCTACTACGAAAGCTGGAAAAGGAATTTGGCTTAAGAGATGAGGTCCAGGAGTGGATTGCATCTTACCTAGCAGAGCGTGAATGTGAACTCAAGTTCAATAACACGCTGCCTGAAAAAAGCTCATGCATATACGGCGTTCCTCAGGGTTCGGTACTTGGTCCTTTGCTCTTCAATTTATATACGAATGAGCTTGAATTTCTAATCCAACAACTTGGTTTCCAAACGTATTCGTATGCTGATGATCGGCTTTTCTTCAAATCGTGCTCCCCTGATTCACAAGATCTACTAAAACAAGATGTTATTTCATGTATCTCTGAAATTTCGCACTGGATGTCAGTGAATAAATTAAAAATAAATCCTACTAAGACCGAATTCCTTTGGGTTGCTTCACCGAGACGACAACACCTTATAAACTACGACCCTATATCCATTCAAAACATCAACATCATTCCATCCAAACATGTTAAGTTTCTTGGAGCCTACATTGACAGTTCATTATCTATGGATAAACACGTCTCATCAACCGTCAGTAAATGTTTCTTTTCACTGAGGCAATTAACTCCCATTAGAAGATGTCTGACATCCCACGATGCTAGAACATTGATAAATTCCTTTGTGGTATCTCGGGTAGATTACTGTAACGGTATTCTGGCCAATTTACCGCAATACCAGCTTCAGAGAATCCAATCTGTGCTCAACGCCGCTGCCCGCTTAATTTTCAAAATGGACCAACGCTCCCATATAACTAGTACCCTCAAAAATCTGCACTGGCTCAAGTGCGCTGAAAGGATTGCTTTCAAGGTTTGCCTCACAGTCTTCAAATCCATTCATAATATGGCTCCATCATACATCTCCGAACTCTGTAGACAGCAAGTTCCAAATCAAAGACAAAGCACTCTTAGGTCAGGTTCTGATACGGGTGTCAGGTTGACGGAAATCGGTGTAAGAGGGAGACCTAAGTATTCCTTTCGAGCCTTCAGCTCGGCTGGACCATCCATGTGGAATGATCTTCCTGAACAAGTGCGTAAGACACAGTCTCTTGATCTGTTCAAGAGTCGATTAAAGACACACTTGTTTGGTATATCATATAAATGATATAAATTGTACAACTTATTGTTATTTATATATGTTTAGTTTTTATAATAGCTTATTAATATTTGTATTATATGTATCAGGCTTCAATCATAGGTATAAACACGATATTTTAGGATGCGCCCTTGAAGTGAATATATTCCACAAAACGGCGCACTATAAATTGTCTAGTTATTATTATTATTATTATAACCTAACTTGTTATTATGTATTTCTTGTACCTGATTCATTCCAGCATTTACAAAAGCAACTGTTGGATCACAAAACGGAACCACTGGACTAGATTTCACAAATTTATGATTATATTCATTTGCAAAATAGTTAACAAAACCATTTCTGATGTCTGCACTCGATTTCACCGAAAAATATCTACAATGATTACATCTTTTCAAATATTTAAGTTCCTTTTTGAGATAATTATGAACACTATACGTTGATAATCGAGAAGAAATCATGTTGTATCAATAACTATCAGCCGGCGCAGAAAAGTTAACAATTTTATTATGAAAACATTCACACAAATTTTCCAGCCACCGACGAAAGTCACGTATCACAAAGTTGATGGTTGAACTTTTTACAAAATTTCTGTCATATTTTGTTCGTGTTTTTGGCGCTGTCGTCTTTAAAAATAAAAATTGCGTACAAAACCGTCCGCATTCCACTTCTTACCGCTTCGCTTGTGTACAAGAAATAATGGGTGATAAAAATTTGGGTTGCAACATTGCGCAAATTTTTGCTGATTTCCTCCCGAAATGAATATTTACCAAAAATAAATAAAAATTAATAAATCATAATAAATATACATTTAAAAACGTAGCGTTGAAATAAAAAAAAATATATTTAAGTATACAAAGTGGCTGAGAAAAACGGTGCTGGGTTGTCACCACAGATGGCTAAATATATTGATTGACACCCGCTGAATACAATCGAAGAGAATATTAATTTATAATACATAAAATTATGAATAAGTACAATAAATCTGAAATTACAAAACATTTTCGTTATGGAATTCTACTACCTAAGCATCGATACAGTGAATACAATAAATCTAATAGATTATAACTGATTAGAAGAGCGTGCATGGAAAACTGCATGAATAATGTCGGCCGGTGTGGCGCGGAGGATAACGCTCTTGCCTTTATGAGTCACGAGGTCCCGGGTTCGATCCCCGGCCAGGGCAGATTGAGGAATGACCTTTTTCAAATTGTCCTGGGTCTGGGTGTTACATGTATATGTGTTTAGTGCATTGTATATGTGTGTATCGTCGCAGTGGCGTAGCTAGGGGGGGGCAGGGGGGGACATATGTCCCCGGGCGCCGCTTTAGGGGGCGCCAAAATGAGTATTAAAACTATTTTTTTTAATTTCATTTTGATGTTAACAAATGTATCCCAAATACGTTTGCAAGATTGAATTTTGGAGCTCCACAATTATCTTCATAACAAACCAGTTGGCAAACACGATTTTAGCGCCCCCATTGAACACTGAGGGGCGCCATTCTACTCAAAACCAAATAACACATCCACAATACAGGATTGCTGATGGCGTTTTTTTTTAACAAAGGGTTCAAATATTATTCTTCATAACTGAAAGTGGCATCTGGTTTTAACAATTATACAGGTTGGATAATTTCGAGTTTAGTATAGGTGAGTGCAAAGAAAATAGTATAATACTTCACATTGGTTGAAAAGAGATAAATTTGTCATTAGATAGAAATGTAGCAAGTAAGATGTTGTTTTAAATAATATTTGAAATCTATCAAATTTTTCGGTAATTATATTTTATTGTACTTGCAAGAAATAACAACATTGGAAATTTTTTCATTACTCATCACATCATCGCTGTTTTTGGATTATCATGTAAAAATTGTTAATTTTTTTACAACTTTCGCATACATTTCTGAAATAGTTTTTACTCAAGATTTTTAACATTCATTTAACCCCCTAAAAAGACTATGTCCATCCAGTCATGTTTTATAAGTATATTTTAATTTTTTATAAAAATTGCCATCCACACTTCTCAGCATTATACAACCAGATAAGTCTCCATATGATCAGTCATGATTATACAAAAACTTAACAGTCTAATGCCGGAAAAAAATCATCTATCCAGATATACAGGATATCAAAGGATTAGGCTCAAAACATGGGCTCAAAATACCAGCATTGTGCCTGAAATATCTGTGTTCAAAAATTTTCTTGCAATATTACAAGTATTGATTTTAATAGATTTTTGAATTTTAATATATAAATTTACCGGTGAATCTAATTTTTGCAATTTATTTATCAAAGTTTTCGGAGCTACCCCTGTAGCTGACAAAACTAATGGTATAATGTAAACGGACCTACATAGAATGCCAATTTTTTTTATTTCTCCTGCTAGTTCTGTATTTTTTCTGCGACAGTTTTGAATATTATGCTTATTTGGGACAGCGATGTCTATTAGATACGTAATTTTAATTTGTTTATCATGAAATTCTAAATCAGGTCTATTATGATGTATTTGTCTATATTTTATTTTTGTTTTATCATAATAGATCCTATAATTTTGATTTTCTAAAACCAGTTCCGGGTTGTATTTAAAGTATGGTATTATATTTCGCGAGTTTATTTAATTATGTTTAATTGCTAAATTTTGATGTATTATTTTTGCGACATGATTATGTCTATTAATATATTCAGTTTGAGCGAGAGTAAAAACAACCCGAAACTATGTGTTGTATTGTTTCCGATTTGGCCAGACATTTCCTACATGAATCGTTAGTTGTATTTTGATTTTTTATAATGTATTTTTGGTATTTTTTTGTATTTATTACTTGTTCTTGAACAGCCAGTATAAAACCCTCGTTTATCCCATACACTTCCCCACAGGTAAACCATCTGTTTGACGCATATTTGTCACTTGTTTGTTATGAATCTTCATTTTTTTTTAAATATTAATGTCCATGTCCATGTCCATGTTAGAGTTGATTGTTATAATTATTATTGAAATTAGTTATATGTGTATGTTGTATTGATTTGAGATCTATCATGTAAAAGGTTTTTGCCGTTTATTGTTTTAATAATAATAAAAAAAAAAAAACATGAGATTGGTTGAGATCATTGAGGTGTCTGGCATGAAGTTCTTTCCTACCTTAAGATTCTAACAAAATATTTTAATAGTTTATTCGCGTACCTACTGTTTCGACATTTAAATTTAATGATGTATGATTTTTGTCGGCCTGTATTATAATTTTATGTAATATAAAATTATTTTGTTTATTTTTGAAAAATGTTTTAAGAGATTCGATCATTATGTAAAGAAGAAATGTTAAAAATTCCTCTTCCTCCTATACTTCTAGGCAGAGTCAACCATTGTTCCGCGGAATTTGGATGGTCATATCTTTTTTTTGTTAATTTTGTTCTCATTAATCTTTTTAATTTATTGAAATCGGTTTTTGACCATTTTATAGTGCCAAATGAGTATGTTAATAACGGAATAGCCTACGCGTTTGTTGTTTTTTTCTGTATTTTTCGCTGATAGATCGCATTTAAATATTTTATTTAATCTATCTTTAAAATCATTTGTTAATTTATTTTTGATTTCAGTGTGATATAGATTTTTGGATTGCGGAAAACCTAAGTATTTCATTATTATTAAGATTATTTATTTGATAATTTGAAGCTATATCCTGACATTCTAAAATTTTACCTTTTCCAATATGTAAAGTTTAACATGTATCTAGCTTAATTGTTTACAATCGTATAGAAAATTATTTAGTGTTGTGGAATACTCTAGAAATTATTTTTAGAGAAATTTCTCGAAGTGGAGAATTTTGGAGAATTATGGTGTATTTTGAGGCAAAATGTTTTTTATTGTTCATTTTTACTATAAGGATATGGTAATGTGTAAAAAGAATATACTTAAAAGACTAGTTTTTAAAAGAATATAGCATAGGAAAATTGATGATTTTCGAGTAGAGTTCATTGATCACTTATTAGTTACTAGTTTTTGTAACCCGGCATCGCACGGGTTAAAATAAACAGATAACCGACAAACACATGAATTATTGAAAGAAATACTGTAAACATTAACGTAAATAAAAGTAGTAAAAAACCTCCTCCCAAGGAAAAAACTTGAAGTTTGAAACGCCACATGCCCATTTAAAAAAATGGTAGGTACCTTCATGGATAAAGTATTAAAAACCTCTGATTTGGGCCCAAATCAGCCCGATGAAGTTTTAGACCGATCAGGTTTTCAAGTATTGGGCGAAAGGTTATAATATTTTTGTGAAAATTATGGAGAGAAATTTCTCTTCTGTCAGAGGAGAAATTCTCGGAGATATTTCTCGTTCTCGAGAAATTTCTTTTGAGAATTTTCCCTACTCACATCACTTTTAGTCTGTATTCTATTTCATTAAAATACCACATAGATGCTTCGAAAATGAACCATATAAATCGTAAAATTTCAAAATTTTCTTGAGGGCTCTGAGAAGGGGCGCCGACTTTATGCCATGTCCCCGGGCGCAGATGACCCTAGCTACGCCACTGTATCGTCGCGTTAGTACCCATAATACAAGATTAATCCTAGTTTGGGACTAGCTCGATCTGCGTGAAATGTCAAAAAAAATGTAGAAGTAAAAAACGTATGCAAGGACCATCAAGACAAGGATAAATGGTGCTCACTGCTCAATCCTTTCTGCATATCCCTCGAGGGAAATGGTGCAATGGATTAATGTTTAAGAGACTATTAAATTGAATTCAAAATTAAAATGGAGTAGCAATATTTGTAATTTAATTTAAAAATTAAGTATGTCGAAAATATATGTATGTATGTATGTACGAAAATATATGCAACGGAAAATAGTTTTACCTAGATTTTGTTGCTGCGAAGAAAACCAGTCGTGCCTGTGAAGACACGACTGGCTTCGATAACTCCAAATCGTTAAATGATTGCACATTTTATTACATTATCGTGAACAGAGTAGGTAGTTAATAATATATAGGCACCTAATTGTAGTCCTGAAAGTAGGTATTATCCGAATTCTTAGAATGACATATTTTTTTTGTTTTGGGCCAACAAAATGCAATTGTTTTGGGCTCGGTATTTCCATTCAATACCTACCATGTGTTTTTTTTTGTGTTTGTGTGTGTTTTTATTTATGTACCTGGGCATCGGCTATTGACATACTGTAGACCAGTGGTACTCAACCACCGGTCCGTGAAGCAAGTGGTACCAAGCCGTGGAAGGAACATAAGGCCAATCCTTTTTTGTCGTGTCTTCCTATTTCGTTTGTGAAATTATCGTTAACAAAACCGAGGAGATCATAAAATATGTCTCAATTTTTTTTACCTGTTCGAAAATCTGGCGACGGGGTAGAAATTTAGAGGAACCTGAAACCTTCAAAAATGTCCTCACTTTATTTTTTCATTATAAAAAAATAATTTAACCCTTCGGTGGTCTGCGATAAAATCATCAGTTATTTGTCTGGGGCAGCGATGTTACGAATGCCATAATATTTAAGACATTCACGAATGTGAATGCGAGTGTTTGAAAGGCGAATGTGCGAATGCGAATGTTTAGAAGGCGCAAAAAAAGAAATATCAAGGTATGATTTTAATCATCGATTTTTATTTATTTAAGGTTATACACAATCAAATTAACAACAAACAAATTTAATAATCGAATTTCAATAGGGGCGCAAATT
This sequence comes from Athripsodes cinereus, assembly GCA_947579605.1. Lineage (NCBI taxonomy): Eukaryota > Metazoa > Arthropoda > Insecta > Trichoptera > Leptoceridae > Athripsodes > Athripsodes cinereus. The sequence continues at coordinate 4,608,847 of OX388321.1, forward strand.
ATATTTTAAAAAGTTAGCTACTTTATTATCACCCATGAGACGATTTCGTAAATGTTCATATATCAGGCCAACTGCACTAAACAATTCCTCACTTGGTACACTGGCAGGAGGAGTTCTGAAGTACTTACGAGTAAGTTCTATCAATTTCGTACCTAAAATACACAATGGTTACGAAAATTGACACTTTGGCGCAACGTCGTCTATATTCGAACGATTGCGACACGAAAACGTAACCCTAAAAAGTGTTTTGACTCAGACTTCTGGTCTGGAACTACAAAAAAGTTTTGGGACTTCTGCTGTCGAGTGTACGTATTTTTAAGTAGCATTCAACCCTTGATAAGCTTAAGAAGCAGGAACGTACTGGAAAGTCAAATACACTTTTTTGAATTGGGGGATCTGACATTGATTCAAGGGGAATATAATTGTTAGGGAAAGGTTATGTAAGACTAATATTGGAAACAACTTGAAAAATATCATATTATTAAAGTGCTCAATCCTATTACAATCAAACAAATATGTACCTTATATGGTTGCATGATGGCATTTTATAGCATAAAATCATCAGCCTAGGTATATTGTACACACTAGAAATTCAAAGGAAAAAAATGGTTATGCGACCAAAATAATTTCTTTTCAATCAGTTGGTACGAATTTTGCGACCAAAATAATTTCGTTTCAATCAGTTGGTACGTTCATATCTCCCTCGTATCTCTGATGTAGATACAAAGGTATATGAAATTATGTTTCTGATACAAAATATACCTATTTTGTCTCCATATATTAGAAATATATCTTTTTACCACCACAGTTTATTTATATTTTGTTCATTAATATTGAGGTGTGAAACAACATTTATTATTATTAATTTTGGAACTTTTCTGAGTAAATTAGTGTTACGTTACTATTTTACCCCAGTGGTTCCCAAAGTTGACTGGGCTCCGACCTATCTAAGTAAGGTTTATAATTAAAAGTTGCCTAAAAAATCCTTCACCATATAGTGTAAAATATACGAAATGTTCTAATGCGTCTCTGTAAAATTTTAAATAAACAGATGTGGAACACATTCCGCTTTGCTGTATTCAAAACTTGTGAAAAATTAAGAATTTAACTTGTGCCAAAATTTAAATGAAATCGGGAAATTTCCCATTTACTTAATTTTATTAAATACATCAAATTACATATAACATGGCTGTGAGTATTGACATGGCAGTAAAAGAATAGGATGAATAAGTGCGTGAATAGCGGCGTATTCACTTTAGACAAACAGCTTTGAACCTGACATTATATGCGATTTTGATTTTTCTTTTCATATTTTTTTTAACTTTTCGCATTTTCTCATTTTCGTTTTCAATTTTTAGGCACTCCCTTTTCGTTGAAGATGTTTGGCTTTTTCCTTTCGTTTGAATGCTTTTTTGAGTACTGGCAATGATTTTCTGTTCCCCGATTTCTTCTGTCAAGTGCACTGTCAAAAAGTCAAAAATAATGCCAGATTGCGTGGATTATTTTCATTGGTGACAATCATTTCCTTACTTTAATTCATCAAAATAATGTTCTATCTTATAAACATTACGTCAGAAAATCTTCCAAAATTTCTGATCTAGCGGCTTTGATCCAAATAAAATATAATAATACTTTTTATAAGTTCGTTGGACACGTAAGTATTCTACCCTCTTCCTTTGTATTTAAGATTAATGTAAACATCGTCTGCTTATGCCGCCTCTGTAATTTGTTATCGGCTTCCACATCATGCACCTGGTGCAATATTTAAAAGTTAGTAATAGAAGTAGTATTATCTTTCAACAATAATGTTAAATTTTAGTATGTGATATTGAGCTTTGATATCCAAATACATTAATTACCTTAATCTTCCCACAAATAGGTTTCAAGAATAGTTACCGTTACCTTCTGGAATCTTCGTTGGTTCCATATTTTGTTTTGATTCAGATATTGAATATGATTTTATTAATTACTTGTTGCACAATTTTGGTCAAATTGAAACTACTAAACAAAGTTATATTGTAAAAACACTAGAAATCATTCACATAGTGGAATATGTATCCGAGACATATGCACCGATGACAATACAACTGCTCTAATAAACTTGGAATTTACATCATAAACACACATTCATAAAAATGCATATTTAAATTTGTCTAAGTAGCCATGTTTTTGCAGTAACTCAATGAGTTATTGGTGATTAAACCAAAACCTTTGTGAGTAAGATTGGAGTTATTTCTGATTATCTATGGTATACCAAATATTATTATTAAAATGACACCATATTCTACTGGGAACATTACAGCTTTCGTCCAATGCGATCCCAGGGAAAACAAACATTTACAATAATTCTTCCACTTTCCTTACAAATTCAGCGTACGTTATCCGAAATGATTAATGAGAACCTTACTTACAAAACAATTTGTTGTAATTAAATGTCTAACACGATGTTTTCTATTCCACATTAAAACTGTAGAATGTGCTAATATAATTGACAGCAGTTGGGAATAAAAAAAACTTTGGTGAAATTAACTGTATTGTTTTATTTCTTTTTAATTTCAGTCACAATGAAGATTCACATATGTATGTTTATCTCCGTGATTTTACTATCACACACCCTGGCAGAACTTTCAGGGCCTTTGAGTACTTTAAAGAAACAGCTTTCCAAGCAGAATACAGAATCAGATCCTGAAGAAGATGAGAGTCAGACAGATGATGTGATATATGATGCGGAGCTTTATGAGACCATGGAGAAGAGGATGAGTAAGATATTGTCCAGTATGAAGATAGTGGCTGAAGGAGATGATCCTCTAAACAGTATCAAGCAGACTGACACGTCTGGAGAAAAAGGTGTTTTTTTTTATTATTAATGTCTTGTGGTAATATTTTGAGAATGTCAGCTAAGATAAATTCTGATGATATTTTATTTTAATTACACGAGACAGTTAATTTTTCACTTAGATTTATTTAAAATCTCGAGCGCTTTCGTCAATGTAGATATAGAGTAAGTAATAATATGATCTTTGGTAGATATATTGACATTTTCAAGAGAACTGTCAATATATCTACATTGACGTAAGCGCTTGAGATTTTAAATAAATCTAAGTGAAAAATTAACTGTCTCGTGTAATTAAAATAAAATATCAGTATGAATGTTCACCCTGTCAATGTACAAACCTTCTTCTTCTTCATGTGTCTTGCCGGGTCCCCCCGACGTTGATGACCATTTGAGAGAAAGCTTCCCTGTCTTGGGCGGCGCGAAACAGCTCCTCCACGGTTCTGACACCGGTCCACTGTCGAATGTTTCGAAGCCAGGAGAGCTGTCTTCTGCCAACCCCTCTGCGGCCCTCGATCTTCCCCTTCATGACGAGCTGGAGTATAGTGTACTTGCTACCTCTCATTACATGGCCAAAATATGATATTTTACAGAGCTTAATAGTGGTGAACAATTCTCTATTTACATTGGCTCTACGTAAAACGTCAATGTTTGTTATCATATCGGTCCAGGATATTCTTTGCATTCTATGGTGGATCCACATTAACACAAACCTTAGAATTATTAAAATAAATTCTATTTTTCTCACATAAGTAACCAAAAAGGGTACTTTTCTGACATGTGAAGTTCCTGACAATCTGATGTTTTTTTCACAATACACTGTTAAGTTCTCACATAAAGTAGATAGATATATAGTTGTAATTTGAAGAGGTGGGTGGTAGTCTTGAATTTTCAATTGTGAGATTCTGGGTCGATATCCTCCTGCTGTTGGCCTACTTCACCTTCCCGACACAAGCATATTGTGAGGGTGTTTGGAGTATATTTGAGTTTATTTAAAACCTTGGTTAATCTAAAAAAAGAGTATTTGTCTCATTTTTTCAGAAGACTCATCAAGTCCTGAATCCAAGAAGGCCACAGAGGACGCAGCACAACTGGCAATTCTGCAAATGCAGAAATGGATGAAGACATTGTCAGAACTTGGTCAGGAGTTAGATGGAGTCATGCCAGAGGTATATTAGTTAATCTGTATATTTTATGATATTTACTTCATTATGATGATCCTGAATGATTTTTCTGTCGGCGTAGAAAAAGAGCATGCATATTATCTCATTTACATCTACAATTCAGTAATGAAGTATGCCACCCATCCTCAATTTCTTATTTTATATTGAAGAGGGCAATGAACTTTTATAATACACACAGTTAATCCGGTGGCTACTCCATTTGTGGGAGGCGCCGTGATATGAATGAAAAAATGAACTTATTGACTCAATTAAATATAGTTATATTTGGATTAAGTATGTGTTCATACATTTATGTCTTTATAATTTGACCTATAACAATAATACTCACAGTAGATTCACTAGAACGAGAGAGCACATAAGATGTGACACGCCGTGTACTAATCGAGAGAGGTATGGATTTCTCTACTCTTCTTCCAGATTATATAATTCGTTACCAAACCACATTAAGGAAGCTAATAGCCTTGGGCTTTTTAATAAAAAAAACTGAGGAAGCAACTGATTAAAGAGAGGGAGCAATTGTGATTGTGGTTGTCATAATCATATAATTTGGAATAAATATTTGTATGTCTTGTGCAGAGGCGGCCGGCAATATGTATTTGCGGGGGTTCGATAAAATAAAAAATACCTCCCTTATTCCTTATAAAGAAGTTATATCTTCTTCTGTTTACCATTAGTGAACACTTCAGTTACTAAAAAGTTAAACTCTGGTACCTATTTCCTGTTTTTAATGTATTCTACGTTTAATTCACCCATTTTAATAGTACCCTATAAGCTACGATAATATTTTAATTTTATTTAGGTATATCATAGATTCTTTAAATTGTATGTTATATTTTGATATTAGCGCACCAAAATCAAAATATCTTACTGATAAAAAAAAACTAATTACCTGCATAACACAATCGCGACTAGCAGTGACTTAGGTGACTGTCTATAGAAATTTTGCCACTATGTAATAAGTAATAACTGTGCATACAGCTGACCTTTGAACCTTATAATATCAAGCCGTGCATTTTAGCACGCTTGGTAGGTACTAATTCATAGCGTCCAAATATAACTAATAACAGGATTCCCTTCACATAAAAAAAACACAATAGTCAAAAAATTTCCGTCAATGTACGACAAAATGTTACAAGGCGTATCTCTTACTCCTTTTTACGTGTGAGCGTAGTTGTAGCTGTAGAGCGTGTTTGAAATGTATGTAGCACTGTGTGCAAGATTTGATTTTGCACCGATAGTTCGCTCGACATCCGCATTAAAATATTCTAACGAACAGTAGCGCTGCATGTTCAAAAGCAATAATGTATGCGATGACTGTTTTGTTCATATGGTTACTGGAATAATAATATTATATTGTTCATGGGAAAATTAATAAATATTTCTTATTTTAATTATTACTTATTGTTAGGTTTTAAACTGGGGGTGCGTTTGAACTGCCGCTCATTATCAAAGAGCCGCCTCTGGTCTTGTGTACCCTTATACCAGCAATACTATTGCTGTTTGGGGATTTCAAAATTTTTATTGGTGAAATTATAATATGTATGTGTTCAATTACTCACAATTTTTATATTGACTTTTAATAAATTCTTTAATATATTTATTTATTTCTCCCACTGTTTCGTTTATGACACAGAGAGGATCCCTTGTATATTCATGACATGAAGTTAGTCCACTGGTTACTCCTGTTGTTATAGAAAGAGATACATAAATATGATATTAAAAACCTTAAAAATATTTTGGTTATCATAATATTATGGCCAGAGATTAATAATACAACTTTAATGTTTCTTAGGACTCAGAAGAAAATCCAGAAGAAATGTTGCAAATGTTGTCTGCCTTGCCTGAAGAGCCTGAAGTAGAACTCACTCCAGATGAAAAGAAAAGTCAGTAAAAAAAATACTTTTTTATGTACCTACTTAAGTACTTATATTTTTTTTTGTGTGTAATGACTTACTCTGCTAAAACCGTAATTTTTGTTGTGGTACGGCAGAGAGAATGATCTTGGCCGGATCGTGTTTTAAAAATTCTCACCCGAAAAGAGTGCTGTACTTTTGTCCACAAGGTTACTTGGATGATCATCTTTCACAATATTTGTTTTAAAGAGTTTTATATTCCTCTCAAGAGTTTTAAGTATTAGGATGACGCTAGGATCTTTTGGAAAAACTAGCATAATATTTTTTTTTTAAATATATCTGGGTTCCATTATAAACCCAAATACAACCTTATACACCTTTCACAGTAAGCTAAAAGCTTGTGTCGTGAAAGGGGAGTCTGCCGGCACCTGGGATCGAAACACGGACCCCTTGTTCACGAGGCCGAGACTCTAGCTCCAGGCTACCGACGAACTCTATGTATACTATTGCGCATTGCATTATTCAATGAAAATACTTAATCCCTTTATCCAAACAATTTTTGCAAAGTTTTAGTCTCCAAAACAATGGATTTCCAAACCTCTCAATCTTGTATTGTGATTAGCAAGATTTCTCTTACTAATCTCCTCCAGATCTTGATTAATGATGTCTATGATCTTTTGTCTTGGTCTTATGCTGTTCTGACATTTAGTGAATTAATCTTATTTTTCAATATTTCTTGTCATTTTTCAGTTGAAGATATTTATCAAATGGGCCTGGCACAGCTCAACAAAAGTTATGGTAACAAACAGTTGGGCTATCATTACCTTTCACAGGCCTCAGAAGGGGGCCATAAAGCTGCAAAAATCAAACTGGCTTGGGGCACGCTATTTGGAAATCATGTGCCACAGAATATTTCGATGGCTACAGAAATATTTAAGGCTTTAGCGGATGAAGGGATAGCAGACGCCCATACAGTATGTTACATTTTTGTGATTAATATTACTTTCCACATGCTTCTTTACATTTCTATTTTGTACTCCATATTTCAATTCAGACATTTGTTTCCTTATTTGTCTCTTCTACAGACTCGGAATTTATATTTCATCAAATTGTTAGTAAACTTTCATGATTATTCTACATTTTTGTGTGTAGAAATATTGTGTATAACGTAAAATCATTCATTAATAACCCCACACTGTATAACTTCAGCTTCGATATTATTAACATAATAAATTCCAGGGTTTGGGACTTCTGTATGCTTCTGGTATTGGTGTGAATGTCTCTCAACCAAAGGCACTGGTTCATTTGCAACTTGGTGCCCTAGGGGACAACACTTGGGCTCAGATGGCATTGGGATATCGCTTTTGGGCGGGAGTAACCGTCCCTGTTAACTGCGAGAGAGCTCTGGATTATTACAGAAAAGCTGCAACAAAAGGTGATTTATTCAAATGTTTATCTCTTTATTATTTAAAAGGGCTTTGTTAGTAGTTATAGAAAAAAGAAGGTTTTATTCAATGCATTCAAGGCTGCTATATTTCGAGTAATGGGTAAGAAATTAATTATTATATTTTTAAATTAATATTTTTGCTATCAGACTGCATTTTTCTAAGATGTTATATTTCTTGTCTCCGAATATCTCAGGAACACAACAGGAAATGAGCTTCTTCTATTTCAAATTATTTTGTGTCTATGCAATCACTTTTTTCCATGTCATTCTTATCAGTTTTCTTGAGAACTGTACTCTTTTCGGCAATCCATAACTAATATTCACTGCATAGATTAGTTTATATATAATATAGTACAAAATTCTCCTAGTCTACATAGTCAAGTTGTTTGTTAAAATAAAGATCTTTTTTTTTCTTCTAGTTGCCAATGAAGTATCTTTCAGTGGTGGAGCGGCTGTTCACAGAATCAGACTATTGGATGAGCATGACAATTCAGGTTTCAGCTCCGGAATCCTCTATAGCAACCTCATAGAGTACTATCAACTGTTGGCTGAGAAGGGAGATATTCAAACACAGGTTAGCACGTCACAAAAACATAATCAGAAACATGAAATGTTTCAAGAAAACTTTTCGAGTCGGAATGAGGAATAAGGAGAATGAGTAGATGCGTGATAGGTCTTGCAGTTAAGATGCTAACAAATAAGTTGAAATTGTTTGAATTATACTTTAACCTTTTTTTACATCATTTTAACATGTAGGTATTATTTAATCAATAAACGGCTTGAGCCTTTTACAATACATAATGATAATTAAAATATTAGTGCAGCATTTACATAACCATACTATACGTAGGTATACAAAAATATATTATATTACAAGAACGCAGTTTTTTTGTTGATTTTTCTTTAAATTTATTACTTTATACATTCTTTTTGCATATCATCATTATTTAGGAATAAAAAAAAAAATGCAAAATATTAACATGATACGCAGTGGTGATATTATCACTAAGTAGTGATTTTTTCCACATAATCTCAAAATTTGGTTTTTACAGGTTGGACTTGGCCAATTGCATTATCAAGGTGGGCGCGGAGTACCTCTGGATATTCAGAAGGCTATGCATTACTTTACAAGGGCAGCTAATGCTGGAAATCCTGAAGCCATGGCATTCCTTGGAAAGGTAATAGCAAAATCATTTTTTTTTTTATTACATACTTCTTTCCATAATATTTCGAAGATTTTGATATTGTTGTTGCAGAAATTGAAATTGTCGCAAGTTTTTTAAACAGAAGAAGCCCATTTTCACCTTGGGTTTCTAAGAGGTGTATTAAAGGGTGAAAAAAATATTTTGTATTTCAACTGCTTCAAATTGTCTCTTTTATAATTTTCAGATATACTTGGAAGGAGGTGAGAATGTAGAAGCTAGCAATGAGACAGCATTGAGATATTTCCGTAAAGCTGCCGAGCAAAATAACCCAGTGGGACAGTCAGGTCTAGGACTTATGTATTTACATGGACGGGGAGTACCCAGGGATACAAATCAGGCCCTAAAGTACTTCAAATTGGCCGCGGATCAAGGCTGGGTAGATGGACAATTGCAATTAGGAAATATGTATTTTGGTAATTTATTTTTTATATTGCTTGTTTACAAGACTTTGTAAATTCTTTAATATTCTGATTTTGCCTTCAAGTTATAATTCTGCTTATGGAAGAAAAAATCTCTTGGTCCACGAAACCTTTGATAAACTTGGGACACCTTGCTTAATATGTTACGTGTAAAATAATCAGATTTATTTTGATCACCTCAGGTGGAATTGGCGTGAGGCGTGACTTCAAATTGGCCAACAAATATTTCTCCCTGGCCTCCCAGTCAGGACATGTGTTGGCTTTCTATCATTTGGGGCAGATGCACGCTCAAGGGATGGGGATGCTCGCTTCATGTCCCACCGCTGTTGAGGTAAACAGTAGAACCTAAGATATTTTTTAAGTATTAGAAGTAGGTGGCTTATCACTTGTGGAAAGAAATTATTCAATTGGTGCAGTATCGCTTTGAATAAAAGGGGTTAATTTCTGCCCTATGCTCCTGAGAGGAACAGTGAAGGGTGAAAGATTAGGAATACATATCACTCAACTTTAGATGGACAAATTGTATTATGAAAATGTGTCGTAGTAAAAAGAACAGCTTTCTCTGTGATTCGTTTACAAACTTATGTTAATTAGTTAAATGTACCTATCTTATCTTCTCTTACATTATTCTTGATTAGAAGATATTCATCACATCTTCTATTTTATTTCTTCTTCTTCTTCAACTACTGTGGTTCTATTGTCAGATGAAGGGCTCCTCTTCAGCTTTCCGAACATCTGTTAAACACACTACGTACATTTCACCGTCTGAGAGCAAAAATAATCTTACACCACACAGAAGATTTTTCGACAAGATCATATTACATTCATATATTAGTTTTCGTACCTACTGCCATAGGAATGTGGATAAATTGACATATTGATATTTCATTTTCAGCTGTTCAAGAACGTGGCGGAGAGAGGTAAATGGGGAGAACAGTTGATGCTCGCTTACAATGATTATAAACAACTTAACAGTGATCAAGCGTTTGTTCAATATGCCATACTAGCTCAACTTGGATACGAAGTAGCGCAAGGGAATGCTGCCTTTTTATTGGATAGAGGTAACTATTTTATAAAATGGAAAACAGCAGAGTGTTCGGATAGAAGAAAATTACTTTTATCTCTTTGCTTGATGTATTATGATCATTTCTATTTTATTAATTTAGGTGAAGTGGAACTGTTCAATGGCCCCCCAGAGGACTACGTCCGAGCCCTTACCTATTGGAGCAGGGCTGCTGCGCAAGGTTACTCCTCGGCTCAAGTCAAACTGGGAGATTATCACTATTACGGGCTGGGGACTCCCGTGGATTATGAGACAGCCGCCAGTCACTATAGGTAAGTGAATGAATTATTTTTTTATTTATCAACTCATTTTAATAAACTGCAAACAATTTTGTAAAAAAATTATCCATACTAAGAACAATATTAATGTACAGAAAGCATGTTTATCGCAAGAGTGCTCATGATTTTTTTGATTAATAAAGTGTTATTTCATTCGTAATTTTTAGACTAGCATCCGACCAACAACACAACGCCCAGGCTATGTTCAATTTGGGTTACATGCACGAACAAGGGCTAGGCATGAGGAGGGACATGCACTTGGCTAAGAGGTGTTATGATCTCGCAGCTGAGACTAGTGTGGATGCCAAAGTACCTGTTGCATTGGCTTTACTCAAACTGTTCCTTGTCTTCAATATGGAATCTTTACAAGAGGTGAGAAATACGTCATTGATTCATTAGTTGTTCATTAATTTTCTGAATATATGCGTCTTTTTATTATATCAAGGCATCCTTGGTATATTAAAATTCCTGGATCACCTGAAATATACATTCATTCATATATCCTTTCTCCTCGTTACTATCTATCTATACCCTCATGCCGTATCCCAAGTGGGGTAGGCATGGAGAATGGAACACCACATAGATCTGCTCTTACATACTTCTACATTCATACAATATCTCAGGCACACACGTAGATTCGTTTTACTCAACACAAGGTTATCCTTGAGAATTTGATCCACGTAGTTCTCAGACACTCGCACTTCCTCATGCCCCTTCTTTCGAACAAGTGTATTCTCTTTGTCTTACTTTCGTTCTGCATGTCTGAACCATTATATTTTTTTACACGCTCCTCGTTTTTAAGATTCCAAAGATAATTGTTTTGTGAGATAATAGACAGATTACTTATTTTATAATTTCACTTGTGTTTCATGTAATTCTTTCAGTATTTATTCCAGAGTCCGCTCAGTCTGCTCTTCGCAGTGGATGACGAGTTCATATCCAACTGGGACATCTATCTGATCACGGCTCTCACGGGAATACTCGGATTCGTCATCTACTTCAGAAGGCCGCGATTACCGCAGCAAGCCAACAACAACAATAATAATAATAACAATTAAAATTTAATAATAAATTATTTAAAATAATATACAACTGATATGAATCTTGATCAGATATAGTAACTGCCAGAACAGGGAACCATTATTTAATCCAGTTAATCATTATTCTGTTATAGAATAAATTGACTTTGTTACTTGTTAAGTTGATTTCAAAAAGTCATTACCTGTGATAAATTAGCAGGGTTACTCTTGACTCAATCTAAATACAATCTTAATCTTGTCTTGATCTAAATCATTTTTGACTATAATCCCTTCGCACGTTGTATAGTTAAGATTAAGATTGAATTTAGATTGCGTCAAGAATAACCATGCAGCTTATCAAAAAAATCTCTGGTCCTCTCCCAGAAAAAGTAAATGACTTAATGTAATGGAAGCTTTTTATCTTTCAACAAAAATCAACATTACAATTAAAGTTTTGGGATTAAACACAATATTGACAAAATTGAACTAAATATTGTTATAATCCAATTCTGCTTCCTGCTTATTTATTATCAATGAAGTGATTGGTAACCTGATAATGGTAGAGTATCGAGATTTACGAGTAGAAGGTCTATGGTTCAATTCTCACTGGCAACCGACTCAAAATAAAATCTAATAAATATTTGTGTCAGTTCATGTATATGTTTATGCATCCTCAATGTAGAGCGTAATTGGGCAAGACAGAGGAAAATTAATACACTTTATACAAGGTCCCATGTTTTAGGTTAAAAATATCATAAATATCTTGTATATTGACAAAGATAATAAATAGTGGTATCAAATTTGTATGAAAATTGAATATGTGGTGTCAAATCATTTTTTTATTTGGCATTCCACCCAATAGATGAGTGATTTAGCATCAAATCGTGATAGAATTGTTAAAAATATTTGAATCGTGGTATTGCCAGTTTTTAAATAATTTCCTTAATTTTTGCAATTTTTTAGGAAAGTGTTCATAATGTCTGCAAGTGTTAATTTACCAATTTGATGTTCATTTCCTGACCGAAACCAGATAAAGGTACACCAGTAAACAAATTAAATAAATATGTAGGTATATATAAATAAAACAATAAACTAAAAAAAAACAAAATGTGAACTTGTTGCTCATGCAATGTCATCATGTTTCAACTTAAAAATATTGTAATCTTCAATCAGTTTACATTCTCTTTGGGATCACAAGAAGAAAATGAGCATCTTCCCATCAGAACAGTGAATTAGTATTGACAGAGCAGTATAACATTTTTCTAAGACATTCCCAATGCTTTGATATCATTATTTTAAGAATACTGTACACTATGAAAGAAGATCGTTCAGGCTACTGGAGATTTTGTGAGTGAAAAATGTACTTTGTTTGTGTTTTTAATAACTGAATTACAAGTGGGAGATTTTTAGTGCAAAAATGTTGTCAAAGTTTAAAAACAAAACTGTCATTTACAGTTAGTAGTTTTATGAAATATCTAGATGTATATTATTTGTTTATGTTTGTAAATAGTTGCGTTCACCACACTATGAAGGAACGGCGTGACCAAATTTTCCCTCTCTTTTCTTCCTGTTGTAAATATAGAAGAAGGAAACAAATCAAATTAATTATAAATTCTTTTTCTTTTCTTTATTGACTACTTCTTTCTCCTGGTCTTGCGTTCCTGCCACCTGGAGTTGCCCTTCTAAACCATGTTCATCCTCTAAATGCCCTTATTCTGGATCAAGTTTAGCTGCCCGTAAGTCTCTTTTTATTTGTGTGCCTTCAGTAGCTCAGTTGGTAGAGTGGCGGACAGTAGACAAAGATTCTCAAGTTTCTTTTCTAAATCGGCTAACAGAAGGAAAGAGAGACAGAACATTTTTCGCATCGTTCATTCAGTAAATGTGAACGCTTCTATTATTTAACTGTTTTTGAATTGTAATTGTTATAAACAAAATAATTTTACTTTTTCTTTATGTATTGTTTGATTGAAGCAGGAAATGTGTTGTTTTTTTTCATATCGATTTAAAAAATTAAACAACATTGGTATTATATTTTTGAGGCATTGTAAATCAATGAATGAATTTGGTATATTACCTTCAAAAGTTACGTTTATGGCACACATTCATGCAGATGTCACATTAAACATGTCATTTTACTGGCACATATTATTCATACTTGGTGTCATACTGAGTGAATTGAGTATATTACCTTCAAAAGTTACATTTATGGCACACATTCATGCACATGTCACATTAAACATGTCATTTTACTGGCACAAAAGTATATGATACTTTTAATGCTGAGTAAACTTAGCATGACAATATCTGGACATTTGACATGTCGTACCAGTGGAACATATTCATGATAATTTCATATTTAGTGAATTGAACATGTCTCATTTGTACTCATGTTACATTCGGATTTGTTAACTTTTGTTTTATAATGATGATGTGCAAAAAGAATAAATAAATAAATTTAGCATGACATCTAAACATATTTGTGGTTTGGTCAAAGACATTATACATAACAAGATACTGCATTTCTATGAAAAAAAACATGCCACCTGAGATAGTAATTGTTAGAGAGCCGTCCCTTTCCAATATATGGCTATACTAAAATTGTATGGTTTGATTGTGTACTGGCAATAGAAAGAGACACTAAACTCTAACAGTTACTATCTCACATGGTAAATTTTTTCATGGAAATACAGGCCTTACTGCAACGGAGGAAAGCATATTTTTGCTTGAATTTGGTCACAAAGTGTACAGTCTTGTCATGTATGATGTCATTGGGTATTGTATTGAATCTAGACAAATCCATGTGTAATGAAATTTTAGCTATTTTTCACAAAAATCTCATCAAACTAAATAAAAAAAAAAATTGATTTGTCCAATTTTGATATCAAACCACTCATATATTGCTACTAATGTCATATTGAGTAAATTTATAATTAATTCTGGTAAACGTCATACTGGTGCCACTTATTAAATTAAATTGTGTGTATAAATTTAGTGTTGATGGAAACTCTAAACCCAAATTCATATTAGATCATGAGATTCTGAAAAGATAATTCAAAATTACGTCAAGTATAAGTGTGTGTATGTGTTTCTTAAAAGAATGTGTACAAAGAGCTAGTAATAATATAGAGATGACGAGAGAGAAAAATCCCAGTCCAAAATTTTTGAGTTATATCATTGCTACAAAGTTAGCTATATTGACATAAGCAATTGATTCGACTGTAGCTAACTTCATAGAAGAGTAATATGTCAAAAAATTTGCCACGACATACCGTGAGTTAAACAATAGGCAAAGCATCTCTACCGTCTTACTTGCACTATGAGTATGTATGTTTTTTTATATCCTTCTAAACATGTCCTTAATTAATCATAACAATTAATAATAGTTGCTAGTTGTCAAAATTATTAGTGTTTGTTTTTTTGTGCGGGCGAGTACTGACATTTAGTTTTTTTGCAGCACATTACGATGGCTTGGAGCACAGATGTTGTAAGTGCAGTTTTCATAGTTTTGAGATAATAGAAGTTGAAAGTTTGAGATACCATACCATTTAGTACTTACTACACATAGTTTTTGTTAAATATCTCGTCAATGATACAGAGTTATCCAATAATATTCCTACGGAACATACTTCAGATGATATAGATTTGCATGCATATAATAACTCATTTTCGGTAAAAACTGCACTTACATTTGTGCTCTAAGCCAGTGATTCCCAAACTATAGTACAATTATTAAGGTGGTACGCAAGCAGCCATGGCCATAGGACATACACAGTAGATAATTAGATAAAACGTTTTAAATTCAGTTCAGTGGTACCCTACTGATTTATAATTTCGTGTGTGGTATGCGAAATTAAAAGTTTGGGAACCACTGCTCTAAGCCATCGTTGGTTCTTGAAGAAACAACATTTTTCAGGATAAATTTTGTTATAAATTATTTTATTTTTTTCCAGCCAAGATTTTATGTCTGCACTTGTGTTAAATATTTTATTTTGTTTTATTTAGTTTGTGAATAAATAATAGCATTGTAAATAATATGTTACATAATTAATATTGTTTTGTGTATATATAAATTGATAAATGATAAAAAGTTTATTTGTATTGTTAATTAATAGGAGTGATTTTTCTTTTATTGATGTATAAAGAATATATTGTTATTGTACAATGCCAAATGTGGTCTGAGAAATATGGCAAAAAAATTGATAGGCTTGAAAAGAACTATTAATTATGAGATAAAAACATTATATAATCAATTTATTTCAATTGAAATAATATATTTTATTACGTGGTACAAAATTGATACATAATGTTTTTGTAATAAGCATTTAATGTCTGTATTTGGTGTACAACAACGATATTACAGTACTTTAGTAATATATTATGAAGCTAACATATCTCTGTATTACATTACATTCACATATTATGTTATTTTTTATTTTGTATTTCTTTAATGTTTGATTCAGTGATGCAAAATCTTTGAAATTATGTATCTATCCATACCCTCAAACCATCTCACTAGCGAGGTAGGTAGAGAGGAGGAGAGCAATCTACCAATTACAATCTCAAGTGCACAGTCTTGTTATTGTAATATGTCTACGGTAGTATGATCTTAAAGTTTAACACTATATTTGATAATTTCACTCAACTTTTATTATACTTGCAAACCAAATTTCAGGAATTTGTGATTCCATCTCTAAACTTTATATTTGCTTGTCAATGAGAGACAAAGTTCTTGAAAAAAGGGCTCACAAAATCAATAAAATCAAAATATCGAAATAAATAAAACAAGCGTTTTATTCTACTAATGATTTATTCAATCTCCTTATAAATGATTGACGATGTCCTTATAACACGAAAGACGTCTCTCTCATCGAATAAATCATTAGTTGAATAAAACGCTTGTTTTATTTATTTCGATATGGAATTCTACTAAGTACCTAAACACCGACACAGTGAATAAAATCAAAATAGATTTACTTAACATTATGTTTCGTCTTAATGTGATTTATTTGCAGATTGCGTATCACAGAGTCAAACAATATTGAAAATTATGATTTTCATGTACTATGCACTTTTCAAATGTGTGATTATTTTTTATTTTATTTTAATACAGCAAGACTTAAATAGTAACTGAAAAAGTAGAAAAATAAACCAATGTCTGATGTACGGATAATAAGTTCTGATGTATTTGTAAGGATATTGAAATTGTAAAAAAATCCTAGTCATTAAATGGGATCGGTTCTGGATTATTTTTCCAACATCGGTGGTTCTTAACTGATCTAGATTTGTTGGGCCATCGCAAAATATATTGTATTTGGCTTCTTTATTAATAATCCTCAGTGCAATATTAAATATCGCCTAGTTTTGCAAGGTTTTGAGTTAAATTCCTAGATAAGGGGATCCATTCTTAGGTATCTATAAAATGGTAAATGAAATAATTTTTAAAATGAAACAATATATAGTTAAATTAACAAATAAAATAAAATAAATATTTATTATTTCAGTAGCTCAACAGTAACACAAAACAAAATAATAATTATTTATTTTATTTTATTTGTTAATTTAAAATGAAGTGTTACAAAGTAAATGCCGATACAATTAATGAAATATATAGTTATTCCACTATTGACTTTATTTATTTTTGTGAGCTGGCTTTCAAGAGCTTCCGCTCTCATCGTCAGGCAAAAGTAAAGTGAAGCTTCATTACAAGTTAAGTATGTGACAAACAAAAAACAATAGGTAAAAATTAAAATTAAAAAGATGTGTTAGTATCGTCAACCATATTATAATAATTATGAGCCGCTGTGGACGGTCTTATATCAAACATCTCCAGCATTTGCCTTTGTACGATATCGGATGTTTGCATTTTTTGTAAATAAAACATAGCAAGCAATATGCTGAATTTCAAACTTTAGGTCATCTCATTTCACACAATAGTATTTATTACAATGGTCCACAAAAAATTACCAACCATTTGAAAATCTATGAGTGAGAAACGTCAAGAACCACTGTTGTATCTTAAAAAATTATAAAACTATTTCTGAGCTATCACAGTACTGCGGTGATTGTAGCACACTTTACATATAATAATAATAACAGATATTTACTGAATTTGTAATAATTGATGGTAAACGTTGCAGTTTTATTTTAATCCAGCACTGAATAATATAATGACTGATTTGATAATTGGTTTAAAATAGTTAGTAAAATAAATAAATAAATAAAATATTGTATAAGGTATAAACGTCCTAAATAAATTATTATTACAGTTAGTTAACTATTATTAAGATATTAAATTGTTTAAATAAAGATTTATACAAATATATTTTGTTTTCATTCTCCGTGTGGATTCTTCGGAATGGAATAAGTTTTCTCTAAACTTTAGTTCGTCTGTCCTTTCGGCAAGTATTTGTAAAAATTTATAGATAAGGCATTTAATATTTTCAATCTATTCACTGTGTTGGTGTTTAGGTAGTAGAATTCTATAACGAAATTAAAAAACAAAGGTTTTCTTCTAGTATATGTTTTATTGTCGAGAGAGACATCTTTCGTCGTATAAAGATATTGTCAATCTAAAGGACAATGTCAATGGAGATTGACAATGTGCTTGTAAGACGAAAGATGTCTCTCTCGACGATAAAACATATACATAATAAAAGAAAACATTTGTTAGTTAATCTAGTAATGGGATAAGCTATCTACCCTGGATGTAATCCTTGCTGCATGAAGATAAAGGCTTGTATGTTTATAACACTCGATTAGTCCACTGACTAGCCCACTCGTTGGAGATGTTGCAATGATATACACATGTAGTTTATTAAATAACCTTCATTTATTGTTTCAGTTTTGGTCATGATAAAAAATGAAAAGTCTCTTATGTACAGAGTAAATGAATGATTCATACTAGACGCAACAAATAGTATATTTGCCGAATACTGAATATTATGCAAGATCATGTGCCGAATAACCGAATATTCGGCAAAACAATGGCGAGAGCGTGCGGTAGGTACTTCCGACTGCGCATTCGTGTAGGTACATCATAGATATATTATATATGTACTAGACGTTCAGCGCAGTACATTTTTTCGTAATTTTTGTGTTCCAACCTTAATAATAACAATAATATTTGATGGTTTCATTCCACATCAAATTAAATTAATTAATTAGATATTTGAGGATTAATAATTATGCATCTGCAGCTGACAATGAAATGGCAACAATCTACAAACTATTAGTTCCTTCCAGTTTTACATTTAAACTATTCGGCAGAACACCGAATAATAGACTAAACATTCAGTTTTCGGTCGAATAGTAAAAATTAGGCAGAATACCGAATAGTTGCCTAATATTCGTTGCATCTCTAATTAATACCCATATTACAAATTCTTTTTATAAGAGTGGTGTATTGAGTAAGAGGGTTAAATATGTACTAAGGTATAATGATAATAATTTTAAACATTGCAACCTATCTAGGATGAAAAATGAAAAAACCAATATAAATTACTGAAAAATTTATTATTTTTTTATTACATACTTACAATAATCTTATTACAAAAGGAAATTCTATCTTCGTACAGACCAAAGGTTCATCAATCAAAATTCTATACAAGTAAAGAAAGAATGCTGCCTTCCAAACGTTACTTATGCAAGAAATAGTCGCTCGGGTGTTCTAGGGAAGAATTTCACTCATTAATTTATAAATATTTTCGAGCATCCCATGAAAAGTAGGTAATCTCGATTTACATCAATTAAGAGTTTTGATACAGGTTTAAAAAAAACCAGATGATTAAATTGGATGAAGAAGTAGTTTTTGGACTCCACATGATAGCCTATCCATTTATTACTTTCTATTTTTCATATGTTACATCGTGTAAAATAGACAAAATAAATTGATATTAATATAATTTTAAGCATAGTAACTGAGATTAGCTTTCTTCTTGGCTTGCACTTCGAGTATAGCATCCATGAAGTCTTCATGTGTTACTGCAGTAGCGGACCGCCTCAAGGCAATCATACCGGCCTCTACGCACACGGCTTTACACTGGGCACCGTTGAAATCATCTGTAGAACGGGACAACTCTTCGAAGTTGACATCAGGACTGACATTCATTTTTCTGGAAACAAAAATGTATTTTATTAATTATGTACACATCCATGTGAATTTCAAACTATTTTCAAAATACACTTGAAAAATGATATCTATGCCCTCTGTCGGTGCACTAATGAACTAACTTGACAGTTTAAATTCCGTAAAGATTTGCATGGGGAGCCTTTAGATGGTCCAGTAAATTAATCACAATATAACTTAAAATGACATGTTTTCAACACAATTTCAAATTATGATGTCATGAGCATTACTGGCTTATACTTACCCTAAAAACTGTGTATTAAAGAGATAATGGACTTATTGACAAACATACTACATATTTTACTTTACTAAAACTCCAGCACAAATGTCTTTTTTATAATCCTCATTATCATAGGTATTATATTATATATTAGGTATAAAATTATAGATCAAGTATAAAATTCTTTAATTTGTTTTTTTTTTATGTTAGGGTTGACTGGAAGACGTTGCTCAGCAGAAAGTCCACCCTTTGGTCCGGATTTTTCTTTT
Source organism: Athripsodes cinereus (assembly GCA_947579605.1). Classification (NCBI taxonomy): domain Eukaryota; kingdom Metazoa; phylum Arthropoda; class Insecta; order Trichoptera; family Leptoceridae; genus Athripsodes; species Athripsodes cinereus. The sequence continues at coordinate 4,628,762 of OX388321.1, forward strand.
TTTTAATTGTCATGTTGTGTATTTTTTGTATATTTATGATGAATTTGGCCAATAAAGATTTATTTATTATCATTCGTGGAACACTTGCAGTTTAGTAAATGTCTGACTCATTTCAGTAAATTTTACTTAAAAAAACACATAATGAACATAATATTCCATTAAGCAAAAAGGTATGATACAAATCCTAAACACATAATGAACATATTCCATTAAGCAAAAAGGTATGATACAAATCCTAAACACATAATGAACATATTCCATTAAGCAAAAAGGTATGATACAAATCCTAAACACATAATGAACATATTCCATTAAGCAAAAAGGTATGATACAAATCCTAAACACGCAATTTTTACACCATTCATTTAGAGGACGACCCTTATGTTTCACAATATAAAAACAATAAAGAATATTACCGTGAGTGAATTTGCATAATCCTAGCTCTAGCTTCTTCGTTTGGATGAGGGAATTCAATCTTCCTATCAAGACGTCCTGATCTCAGAAGAGCAGGATCCAGGATATCTACTCTGTTTGTGGCTGCGATGACTTTGATATCGGCTGTAGAACTGAAACCGTCCAACTGATTCAATAACTCCAACATAGTCCTCTGTACTTCCCTGTCTCCTGCTTTTTCGGAATCGAATCTCTTTGTACCAATGGCGTCCAATTCGTCAATGAATATGATAGCGGGGGATTTTTCTTTAGCGAGGGCAAAGGCGTCACGTACAAGTTTAGCTCCGTCACCTGAAAAATATTAGAATGAAATATTTAATATTGTAGAAAATGGCATGATGCAACAGATGAGTAGATTCTTAATATGAATACCTGTGTTAATAAAGGATTTTAGGAAGTTATCTAAAGAAAATGTAATATTTTCATGAAGACATTTTTCAATAAATAATTCTAGAATAAAGATAAATGTCAGCCAACTAATTAGCAGAAAATAGAAAAAAAGCTAACAAGTTCTTCAATGAAAGTCTCTTCCATTTTTTTTAAATTTCATTTTTTTCAAAGGTATTTCTGGGTTTTGCTATAAACCCAAATACAACCTTATACACCTTTCACAGAAAGCTACTAAAAGCTTGTGTCGTGAAAGGGGAGTTTGCCGGCACCTGCAGGGTTACTCTTGACAAAACTAAACACGATCTTAATCTAGTCTTGATCTTGATCATACGACGCACGAAGGGACTATGGTCAAAAACACCGCGTTACTGCTAACGCGCGATCCGTTTGCGTGTATTTTTGGCCAATAGTCACTTCGTGCGTCGTATGATCAAGATCAAGACTAGATTAAGATCGTGTTTAGTTTTGTCAAGAGTAGCCCTGCTGGTATTGAACCACGGACCCCTTGTTCACGAGGCCGAGGCTTTATCTCCAGGCTACCGACGAACTCTATGTATTTACGTTGTAATGACTAGGTCGGATCTTAAAAAATTGGAGTTTCTCTCTATGACTATGTATAACATCACAGCATCTTACACAAGCGGGGTAGTCAATGAGCAGACTGCATGAAATGACATATCGACGGCTTAATCCGCAAACAAGATAACTCCCTTAAACCAAACTTTTCAGGAGCAACATAAAACCTTATGATATATCAATAAATACATTAAAATGATTTTTCATTGCTGTTTTTAATTGTTATTAAGTCCAAAATCATTAATAAATAATAATAATGTAGTATTAATAACGCAATTTTTCAAAATTTCTTCTAAAAAAAGGAGTTAGCATTTTTGATATCCATATTTTCATACAATTTCAATGGAGTTAGTGTTATTTCAGTTTCATGGGTGCATGTTTTCTTAACATAAACGTCACCGCACACTGACAGCCGTCATACAAATGGCGGTAAAATGACGGAGTTATCGTTTTTACCAAATTGTCAGATGTTTGCATGGAGTTATCTTATTTTTGTGTAGCATTTTTTGTTAGTTTTTAAAAATATTTGGGAGTTATCGTTTTACAGGATTATGTGTTACATCTAATAAAACCTGTTAGCGCAATAAAATCAATTTGACCAAAAAAGGAGTTATCTTGTTTGCGGATTAGGCCGTCGATATAGAGGTTATTTTCTGTGTCATAAAACAAGAGACATTCAAAATGGGTATCAAGCCTCATCGCTGAATTGAAAATGTCAAATGTCTTACATATGATGTTTTAGTAATGCATCCTGACTGACACTCGGAAACATGCTGAAAAACTACTAGCTGAAAATTTCAGTAAATAGTGTAAAAAATAAAGTAATAAATACCGATAAACATCTGCACTAGTTGTGGTCCGGCCAGTTTAAGGAATGAAGACTTTGTCTGTGCAGCACATGCTCTCGCCAGGAGAGTCTTTCCTGTGCCTGGAGGTCCGTACAGCAACACACCCTTTGGTGGATGGATTCCCAAGTCAACAAACTTTTTCTTGTGTGTCATCGGCAATACCACGGCTTCAATCAGTTCCTAAAATAATCAAACATTAAATTGATAAAATTTCTTCCAAAAGAACGGGTTGTAAGCATAAAAATTCTTTAAGCCATCACAGCATATCAACACGCAATTTATCTTCTCTAAACCAATAATAAAATTAAGAGATTCACAATGACTAGAATATCTCATTGCAGATTTTAAATGTAAAAAAACAAATATTCAATAGACTAAAATTTAATCTATAGGGACGAGTCTGTGAGCTTAAAAATTAAATATTACTTCTTAATTTATTTCATTTTTATCGTACATTGGTTTCGAGTTATATCATTTTACATAACCACAAGTATACACAGTTACAATTCAATGAATAGATGGTGGATTTAAGTAAAATGAGATTTAATTTTCAAACCAACTAATCGACAATTGAAAAAAGGTAAAGTTATAATGCAAAAAATAGATCACTGTTTACACATTTAAATTTACACTTCAGATAGCACAAATTGACAATTTGGCAGATTTAATATTATGAATTTTGTTAAATATGCTTATTAACAAAAATATTAGACAAAGTTATGATAGATCTAGTAGAAGAAAGAAAGTTGGGCAAAAAATTATTGATTTTGATGGTATAATAAACCTTTTCAAAGTATTTACCTGAATTTGTTTATCTAAACCACCAATATCTGAATATTGTTCCGTCGGCCTTTCATCTACCTCCATAGCCTTCACTCTGGCATCATATTCAGCTGGCAGGGTTTCTAATATCAAGTAAGAGTCTTTGTTCACACCGACTAAATCACCAGGTTTAAGTTTTTCTGCATCGACAAGACCAATAACTGGCAGGAAATATGTCTGTCTTGTAGATGTCTTGATGACTGCACATTTTCCCTTCCTTTGAGAATCTAGATCTACCACAGCACCATCTTCTTCTTCCTCCTGTGGGTCCACATCCAACAGTTCAATGACATTAGATACCAAGTAAGGTAAAGTCTTATTCACTTTAATTTTTTCGGTGTTTTCCTTAATTTTCTCATTTTGTGCCTGTAACTCATGTGATATACGCATGATATCACTTCTCATTATTTTGATTTCATTGTCCATAAGTCTTGTACGGCTGATAATTTCATCAGTTGGCATCCTGAGGACCTCCTCTCCCAAAGCTTCTTCTCCATCTTCCCAAATAGACTTATCCTCCAATGTTGCAGCCATATTTTGCTGATTAATAATTTATTTTATTGTAATTAAAACCAAACACAACACTTATGCTCCCGGATAATGACAATGACACAAAACAAATTCTAGGTTACCTTCCGAAAACTCAAAACTAAAATGTCATCCAAAGATTATAGCTATCTTCGTAACACAAGTGTGCAACATAAAGATATTAAAAATAATTTTGAAACTATCTGTCATTATTTTTTATTCATTTAATTTTTCAATGTTTTAACTAAAGCCATCAACAAAATCCTATTTTCATAATAAAAAATCTTTTGTTAAATATAAATAAATATCTTTCAGTAATGGCATACAGTTACATCCTATAAGTACCTACTGTATTATGTTCTCTTTGGTAACATTTTACGTTCTTACGTCAACATTTTTTAAGGTTTTCTTCTATTGGTAAAACTGTGCTTTAGTTGTCATCAGAATAATGTTGCTAGCTGTCGAAAATTAAGATGAAATTCAGAAATTTTGTTTATTACAACTTTTTGTAACAAACAAAACTTATTGAACTTCTTTAACTCTATATTAACCTAACTGTGGCTCATACGTAGAGCTGAAAAGACTGGCTGAGAATAGAGACGAATGGAGAAGAAAAACCAAACTCGTTGCAGACCAATCCAATGGATTGTAACTTATTATATATATTAACCTAAAGCAAATGAAGTTAAACGTATACTTGAAAAAACACATTTTTTAAACTTAGAATAGTCCAATTAGTTGTTCTTTCATAGCTAGTCCATCATAATTAATATAGTCCGATAAAGAGCGTATTTTTTACGATATATTCGTGAAAACTGACCATTGATCTTTTTGTAGCTGACAACACAAACCTAAAATTATTTTCGGTGTTTCAGGCGCGGGTGTGCGAGTGTAGTTTATTTTTTTAAATTAATATATCAAAATAGAAATGGCTTTCTCGATGTTCCTGCGAAATGCATCTACTAAACTAAATGGTAAATTTATTTAAATCATAAAAATATTAAGTTGTCAATGAGTGTTTTGTCGTAAAAATTACGTAACATGAACTGATAATAAACTATAATGATGTTAGCCTTTCTGTCACAAAACAACATATTTTACTGAAGTTTTGATTAATGATCACATAACATTTAATATTTGATAATGGAAATTTTTCTTTAGAATTCATTTAGACATTCAATTAAACTCTCATTGCACGTGGTTTAGTTATTATGTGGTATTTTGTTATGCTATTATTTCATGGCTGAATAACCTGTAAAGAGTTCTCTCAATGAATGCAAAATAATCTTCAGTTATTTTGTGGTGTACATGAGAAAATCATAAAATTTCCCTTGTAATATAATATAGTAATAAGTTTCTTTTATAATTGGTGTGTAATTAAAAAGAACAGTAGGCAACTAATTATGCATTTGATAATAAACAAGAATGTTCTACAGTTTATTTATATTTCTGATTTTAAAATGAAAGGATATGGTAATTGAAAATATGTTCAGTGTGTTTTATATTCGTTTATATTTATTATTGTCATTTGTTTTGTATTTTTCTTTTTAAAATAATGTTAAGTACCAGAAAGTTATATTATGAGAATTTATGTTGAACGTACAATGTTTTGTCGCAAGTAAAAAAATGGTTTTATAATATTTTCTTTAATTATCGAAGTATTATCACAATGTTCCATATCGTCGTCGGTTCTATGAAACCTCTTGTGTGCTCCAAACCAATTTTTACAGGGGACGCAAAAATACTTTTTAAGTCCACAGATCAACAAATGTAATCAATTTTATGTAAAACGTCTAAATTTTTACATGAATTTGAGAATAAATTTGATTACATTTGTTGATCTGTGGACTTTAAAACAGTTTTTTTGCGTCCCCTGTAAAATTTGGTTTGGAGCACATAAGAGGTTTCATAGAACCAACGAGAATATATTCTTCATTTTAGAATAGTTGTGTCCCGGACTAGACTTTGTATAAAATGTTTATTTTAAAGGCTTGTAAAATTACATAACACATAAAATTACAATACTATTTATCATGAATTTTATCTCAGTGAATTTTTCAGAATTGTCTACTCTGTAAATCTTTAAGTATCCCATTCGAAAAGGCAGGTATTGTTTGCCCCTCAGTAATCCGCCCCCCCTCTAATCCGGCGCCCTCTGTAATCCGACATGCTAATTTACATTATTTTATATGTTATATAAAATCTTATCATTGGATCTGCAATTTGTGGGATTACAAGGTACTCGTTTGTAAAAAATTCCGGACTATAGGGGGTCTTAGGCAGTACTCTATAATCTGACAAATTCGATAGTCCGAAACTGCCCTGCAAAACGTTTGTCGGATTACCGAGATTCGACTGTATTTGTAAAACATCATTTATAAAATATAACATCCTCAGTTCAGAGTGATGATATTCGCCACTCATTTCAAAAATCTATTTTTTATTTTCTGACAAAAGTACGGAGACATAAAAATTCTCCTGTAACATGTAAGAAAGCGGCAATTTCAATAGTCCATCCCGAATGACTATTTTTCATAACGTGGATAGGAAGTCTTGTAAATTAGTCCGCTGGTTGCTTCACTTGTTGGAAGTATCGTAATGATATACATAGATAATAGCGTTAATTGGAATGACATAGTTACTATATTAAAATATCAATATATGGAGTGTAAAATGGAATATTTGAAATGTTTTCAATGCTTGATTGTGTGACTTTGTTAAATAATAAAGTAATATTGATTACATTCTTGTGTATCTGCCCACAGTTAAACTAACTAGCTAATACTTTCCATACACCTACTATACAGTAGTGGTCATAAGTATGGAAACGCTTAGAATTTTGTTTAAATTCCTAGAAGAGTTAAGTTTTTAATGCACTTATTCATAAAAATATTTTATTTTTATGGTTGAAATGTGTCACTAGCATTATTCTTTTTATAATTCTAATATTTTTTTGGATGAGTCATTGTTTTTTACCATTTAATGGTGATTTCATTTCAACCACCAACATTAATTAGTCTTAATAGCCCATTATGAGATGCCCCTTAATGATTGAACATTTCTTTTTTTTGTTTTGTTTTGTAAATATTGAAGTAATTATTTCAACATTAGTTTTTATTTATTCTTTTGTTGTCCTTACAAAAAGAAAAAAAATAGCTGAATTTGGTCATTTTCATACATATTGTTAAGCGTTTCCATACTTAAGGCCACTACTGTACATAATGAAATGGTACACAGCACATAATTATATATTTGTATTTCAGAGAAAAACTACATTATGTGAAGAAATGTTGCTTTACGAGAATGGCTGTCGGATTTTTTTTTTAATTTTTTTTTATTTAGTTCCATGTAATCCCCCGCAAAAAATAGGTCTCCTTCCATTTTCTATTACTAGTTTTAGAGTGTCTATCTTATAATTAAAAAAAAAAGAAACATGTGGTTAAAAACAATCATTCACAATCTATTTTGATAGTAATTTTGTGTTATCAACCATATGCAAATCTTTTGTAATTTTTGTTTAAAAAACTTTACGAACGGCCATACTTAAAAATGGTGACTTGTGATATGGTGTGGTTTTCATTAGGCATACAAAATTATAATATTACTAGAGTTCCTACCTGGCATCGCCAGCGTGAATTTCATGTCTATCTACAATGGCTTAGACCAAACTTTTTGTTTTCTCATAGACCACTTTCAAAAATTTGCTGATTCCTATACCATTTTGAAAATCAGCAACCAGCCGTTCTCAAGTTATGGGGGAATATACATGCTCAATCCGTCTTTATTTATAAGATTGGTGAGTTAACTATTAGAAAGGGCATAAGGAAGACTAACACTAGTATTGTCCATGTGTCAATTTGGACAAAAATCAACATAGTGTGTTTTCCCTCTAGCATACAAATACTATAATACAAATACATAATGAATAGATACATACTACTTAATCAGCAGGTATACATAGTAATTTACATCTTGTACCTTTCCCATACATAACCTTGACATAATAGTAATGCTGTGTATATAATAATAGATATATATCCATTTGATAAAGGCTGTATTTGATCTAGTAAATGTTTGAATTGATTTATATATATCGTCGTTGCATATTCAAAAAGGGGTATGTGAATTGGTAAATGTTTTGACATTTCTAGAATAAACTGCTTATGATGACATCATGCTTATCGGGTAGGTCTGAGACTCGGCCAACATCTTTTTTTCATATCCCTAAAAGTTAAGGGTGGTCCACCCCAAATTTTTATTTTTTGGACAAATTTTTTTATTTTTTTATGGTGAGGCATGAAAAAATACATACAGCCCTAAATTTTCACTCTTCTATCATCAACCCCTATTTTTTAATAGCGATATTAGTGTATGACAAATGTATATGGTAAAACAATGTTTGCCGGGTCAGCTAGTAATGTATATAATTCAGTTAAAAATGAAACAAATCACAAAATAAAATCAATATCAGTGAACGCAAATACAATTCAATGTTACATCTATATATTTGTAATATTGAATTGTATTGTAATGTCTTCCAACTAACCTGGATTTTACATTGATTATTTTATATTTTTTACAGGATGTCCTAGTAGATTGCTAAGTCAACAGTTTTTAAGATGCAACACAACTCTTGCAAGTGCCTCCACCCTGCGTATGATCACCCCAATGCAGCCCATGGCCGGCAGTCTTCTCAACAAGCAGCAAATACAGACAATAGCACTGCCAAAAGTGGTAAGTCTGTCTTCATTTCAGCTTCAGTTATGAAGATAATAACACACTCAAAATTTTATGTTACATAATTATTATGTAGAATTTCCTAAGTAGAAAAGATCTACCACTCTTTTTCGTAAAACTTTGCCCATAAATTTTTTAGACATTTATGATGTTTCATTATTAATTAATGATCTGTATGTTTATAACATCGTCTCTCCTGTATTACGGAGATTACAGGTCTCTGCTGGGTGCGCCGGCGCACAGCATTATTTGTAACATGTTCATACCATTTGACATCCAGACGATGGTCCTGGCTGGGACATGTCTTGAGAATGCCCAATGATAGTTGGCCAAAAAGAGCACTGTTCTTCCGTCCGCAAGGATTCCATCGGCCCGGTCGTCCCTCTTTCACAATACACCATTCCTATGACAACAACATCAGAGCGCAGGGAATGTCGTGGAAAGAGGTGACGGAATTGGCGCAGGGACGCTCTGAATGGAGGAGGCTGGTTTCTGCCCTGTGCTCCCGAGAGGAGCATTGAGGGTGATGAATGAATGAATGTTTATTACATGTGGGTAGTAAATTCTTCTTCATCTTTTTAATGTTTTTCTTGAGAGGGTGGAAACATGCATTCTATTCAGAGCAATTCTGATGAAATTCCATTTTTTTTTTATTCCAGCGATACTGTTTTTCCATTGGGTAAAATTATGTTAAGTAATAACCACATGTCAATTTCAAAATGTTGACAACTAAGTATAAACTTGCTGACGGTTGTGTTTATATTTAATCTGCTTTTCCAGAATTACGCATCTGCCGCCCCTAGCCAATCTAAGGAGAACAAAGTCTCACTGTGGATAGCTGAAAGGGCAGTAGCAGCCTCCCTTATAGTCACTATGCCCCTTGCACTCGCTATGCCCTCCAAGATATTGGATGCTGTGGTAGCTGTCAGTCTTACCGCACATATCTATTGGTGAGTAGTAGTAGTCACATGTTATCTCATCCCTATGCAACGATACTAAAATACCTGGAAAACTAATCATGACTAAGAAGAAATTACATACATTTATATAAGAATGGCATCCACCAAGACAGTAAAAGATCCAATGTATGCAATCCTAATGGTAGTCTAGTTTCATGACCCAAAGAAAAAAATTAATAGGTAGATGCAGAATCAGTTTGAACGGAGAGATTTTTACATCTATCTTTTGTTTGCTAGAAGAGCAAAAGAACAACAAGAAGTTTAGTTTCACAAAATCCACAAGTCAGTTTGGACATAAATCCCTATTTTTTTATTTTTTTTTTTAAATTTTATTTAACAAAATACATTTACATTAATTGTTTCTTATATACTATACATATTTTTTTGCATTCTCTGGAGAACAAAAATACTTTTTTTACCCCTCCAGAAACCCCTATAGATCTATATCACTTGGACATAAATCCCTATAGATCTATATCACTTGGAGTCTCCGACAATAAAGGCCACCCACTCTTTTCTATAGGCTCTTGAGTATCCACTAAGAAAGCAGGTATTCGTAAAGCATCTCGTCCCAAAAAATTAATATCTTCAATTCAGCGATGAGGTATGTCACCCATCCTGAATGTCTCAACTTTTATTGGCACAGAGAAGACGATTTGCATATTTTTTTGTTTGTCTAGCTGCCGCACTTGGATAGATGAAATCCATATAGAAGGCCATATGGCCAGATTTTGATGGGATTTAAGATCTGAAATTTAGAAAAAGTGAAATAAATTTTACTAATATCCGATATCACAATAAAATTAGTGATATTTGCGTTACAAACATTTTTTTTTTTATAAAAAGATATATCAGGGTTTTTGTTATAAACCCAAATACAACCTTATACACCTTTCACAGTAAGCTACTAAAAGCTTGTGTCGTGAAAGGGGAGTTTGCTGGCACCTGGGATCGAACCACGGACCCGCTGTTCACGAGGCCGAGACACTACCCCCAGGCTACCGACGAACTCAAATGCATTTTACCCAATGTAGCTAAGGTTATTTACTTTCTAACGATTACTGCATTTTGTAAAATAATAAAATTCCAGCTTAATTACCTTAATAATAATTACCTTAGGAGTATTGTCCTTATTTATTTATTGTCAAATTTAATATGTCGTTTTTGTTTTTTTTTTAGGGGATTAGAAGCCTTAGTACAAGAATACATGAGACCAATTTTAGTCGGCAACGTCATTCCCAAAATAACACATGTATTTGTCATTCTGCTCATGATGCTGTCACTAGGAGGACTCTTCTATCTAATTTTCGATGACATCGGTCTCGCAGGAACTGTCAGGAGACTATGGGCCATGAAGTCAAAGAACGAATAAGAATATATAACACGTCGTACCGATCTCTACGTACCTTATATAATTAGTAAATTATTACAAATTCTAATGATAATATGAGATCAAGATACATTCGCTACCTCGCTACATGCTAGTTTTAAATATTCACCAATCTTTCAACATGCTTCGTGGTTCTTGATGGTCTTTAGATTGCGATAGAAGGAGAGGCGGAATCGGTGAATATTATCCACAGACATCTAAAGTGATAACTTATGCAAACCTACGGCCAATTTGTGAGCATTGGGACGCCTTGCTCTCTTATTTCTTTTTATTTGACACAGTGCAGTTATGACACATTCAAAATTTTGAATGTGTCATAATCTTCAGACCTGTTGTATTGTGTAAACATGGTTGTCCAATTGAGATTACCTGTTTGGTTTAGATGATAGTTCACCACAATATCAGCTTATGAACTTTGCTTCAATGGGGCTATATCAATATTCTTGTACAAAAAGTTGAGAGTCACATGAGCCTGTAGGTGTGTTTAGCCTTAACAAACTAACTAGCATGCTAGTAGGTAGCAAATGTATCTTTAGCCTTGTCGACAGTTTTTCAGTATTATGTGGTCAATTTTTAAACTTCAGAAAAACATCATCAATATATCTAACATCAGCTATCAAAACTTGTGAATTAGTAGCATGGTGATAGTGTCTCGAACTTCCAAGTCAGAGGTTCTAGATTCTAATCCTGCTGCCAATATATTATAATTCCTTCTTTTGATACTATGATCTTCTAATATTTATTATTAAAGAGCAGAACGATGTATTTCGGTTTGTATCACCTTTATAACACAAAATCATGTTTTAAAAATTTGTTCTTTGTGTCAAATTCAGTTGTTTTATCATTTGTTTTTCATTGCATTCAGATGTTATCATCATAAAGGATAGAATTTAGATTTTATTACAATATCATCAGATACCTTCAGTGTAGCTATTAGCCATTTTTTAGGATGTGCCCGAGGCATATGAACAGTATAGGTCCAAGTTTATAAATTAAAAACAAAACTTTAAATACCTAAAAAGTCTGTTTTATCAATAATTTCAAACGAATTATAATTATAGTGAATGATTAATATGTAATTTATTGTTGTATAATAATTATAAAATCATTCACTTTCAGAATTTAAAGTGCCTGGGAGGAAACACATTATATGGCTCTGAAGTTTCATGTTTTGTTTTTTCTTTGTTTTAATTATTAATACTGGTTAACGAAGTAAAGTGAATTCATATTGAATTTCATTGTTGCATATTTAAACCAATTGTAAGTGCTTGCGTCGAAAAGATGGAGTAGGTTGGCTGCAGGAGGAATCGAATCTGGGATCACTTTCTCTAAGATTCTACCGTCAGCTTCCGACCACTTCTCATATTTTCCGTTTTATATAATATGCAATGTTACTTTGTTAATTTTTTTACCATATTGTTGCATCAGTCAGTCAAATGAAGAAATATTAATTTTAGTTTATACTTACCTTTGTATATACAAAGTCAATAGATTTATTATTTACTATTAGTAATATTATATTTATATTTTATCAGTTATTTGTTTCTTTTTAACTCTCTTTCATACAACATAGCTACTTGTAGTAGACCGTTAAACTTTTGTATGACAAAACGTCAAAGCAAAATTTTGGCGAGCTGAGCTGCTAGTTGCCTTAGAACTCGTCACTAACTGCATTAAAAATCTTAGTTGTCAACAAACTTCAGTCGGCAACTAAACATTTTTGTAAAAAGGTATATTGCTATTGAACAGAATTTATTGATACTCAATATGTTAGCAATAAGACTTTTTACAAAACTGCTCAGTTTTCAAATGAAGTTTTATGTCAACTGAGATACGTGATGTAACAGCATATACGGTTTTTCGTACATAATATAAAGTATAGCATTACTGTTTTTTGAATAAAGTTGGCTAGACAAAATAATAAGAATTGTGATTGAGATAATATTTGTCATATAAATGTTCAGCTACACTTATTGTGCATGCCGCATCTTGTAGTGTGTTAGATAATTAGGAGATTAATAATAAATAATCTTTTATACGAATTACTTTAAAGTCTAATAACGGCAATTTGAAAATATATATTGAGTTTTAATTTAAAACAAAAGTTAAGTATATAATATTTTGAATATCCTTGCAAATGACAGTTAAGCATCACGGATTATATTAATGAGATCCACATACCATAGAAAAAGAAGTGGTGCTAATGCATAGATAGCTAAAAGACTATTATTGAATTTATAAAATGTGCTGTGTTGCCATATTATTATTACGAATAAATAGCATTTGATGCGGTTGTCAATTAGACATCTCAAAAAACTAATGAAACTGAAAAATCATTCAAAAATTAAATAATATCTATGGTAAAAAATGTAGTTTTAAATATGTAGGTATAAATTTTGCCACACAATAATACCTATCTATTAAACGGTTGTTGATGTAGCAATAATTTGAACTAATGCATTAAATGTTCTATGTTTAAACCCTGCTGCCTACTAACCCCTGTTGCAAGTTTAGTGTTTTGTATAGATGTGCCCATTTGATCTTATTACAAATTGAGATTTTCTTATATTCCAAGAAGAAAAATCTGCATTCGTAATTCTTATATTATGATTATACAGCATGTTTTGTAAATAATTAACTAATTTAAAGCTTTTGTTTCACCATGTATATATTTTAATAATAATATTTAAAAAACCTAATATTCCTAAAAAAAACTGTAGTTATTTTTCACTTCGATGTTTTTATACATTTTAAACTGTTTGTAAAAAAGGTTTTGTATCAAAATGTTGTTTACTTAGTATAATTTCATCCGTAATGGATGTTATAAAAGCAAAACATTTTTTACAAAGTGTTTTAATCTGTAGTAGTGTTCTTCCAGCCCAATTGTAATATTTATTTTATTTTAATAAAGTTGTTAGAAAATACTCAATCTTTTTTTGAATTAGTGCTTCACCAATGAAAGAACCTAAACTCTTAAGTTTATTGATGGGATTTTTAAAATCAACCATTGTATGATGTAATATATTGTCTTTGCATATTCAAAAAGGGACATGTGAATTCATAAATGTTTTGACATTTCCAGAATAAACTGCTCATAATCACATCATAACCTATAAAATAATATATATATAATGAGTTACAATCCACTGGATTGGTCTGCAACGAGTTTGGTTTTTCTTCTCCATTCGTCTCTATTCTCAGCCAGTCTTTTTAGCCCTACGTATGAGCCACAGTTCATGTCTCTCTTCAGTTGGTCCATATATGCGTCTCTTGGTCGGCCTCTGCCATTTGTCCCCTCGGTCTTACCCTCTGCGATGGCGATGAGTAGTCCTGGATGCCTGATGTTGTGGCCAATCCAGTTAGCTCGTTGTTGGCTGATTCTCTTAAGGAGTTGCCTTTTTTCGCCTACCCTGGTTAATACTTCTTCATTTTCGACGTGCTCCGACCAATGGATCTTGAGCATGCGTCTGTAGCACCACATCTCAAAGGCCGCCAACCGTCCGCTTTCACTCTTGCTGATGGTCCATGTCTCACAACCATAAAGCAGAATGCTCCATACAAAGGCTTTAGTAAGGTTCTTCCTTACGCTTAAGTCAATATTTGGGGATTCCAATATCTTTGATTTTTTGTTAAAGGCAATCCTTGCCTGGTTTATTCTGCTTACAATTTCCGATTTGGAGCGTCCATCCTGGTTTATTCTGCTGCCCAGGTACACGAATTCACTTACTTGTTTGATGCTCACTCCATTTATGGCAATGTTCGCAGTCGCTTCCTCTCTTCCAACGACCATACATTTTGTTTTTTCTTTATTTATTTTCATGTTGTACTTTGACAACAGAATACTTTCCATTTTTCCTAAGGCTTCGTTCAGCTCCATCTCGGAGTCTGCGAGCAGTGCTATGTCGTCAGCATATCTGATCATGTCGACCTTTTTCCCATTTATTTTGGCTCCTGTCCAGTTCTTCATTTCTTCTCTCAGTTCATCAATGGCTCGCTGTATATAGCAGTTAAAGAGAGCTGGCGACATTGAGCATCCTTGTCTTACGCCTTGTTCGACCCTTGCTTCTGCGCAGCTCTCTCCGCTTTTGATCACAGCCATTTCGTTCTTGTATAAGCTCCAGATTGCTCTTCTGTCTTTATAGCTCATTCCTATCTGGTTTAGAGTCTTAAAAAGTTGTTCCCATTCTACTTTATCGAATGCTTTTTCAAGGTCGATGAATGCTATATATGTGTTTTTATTAACTGTTATTCTCTTTTCTAGAATAAGTCTGAGACTCAGGATTGCATCTCTTGTACCAGTCTCCTTGCGGAATCCAAATTGATCTTCTGAAAGTGTTTCGTTTATTTTATTTTCCGCCCTTTTCATTATAATGTTGGTGAGTATCTTAGAAGCGTGTGATATCATGCTTAGGGTTCTGTGTTGTTCGCACTTTGTCGTGCCTGCCTTCTTAGGAAGCGCTCGTATCAGACATTTGGCAAAGTCCTCAGGTATCTCTCCTGTGTCGTATATTTTGCAGACGAGCTTATACAATGTATCAAGCATGCCTTTTCCCGCGCATTTAAGCAGCTCTGATGGAATCAGGTCGATGCCTGGTGCTTTGCCGTCTTTCAACTTTGCTAATGCAATATCAAATTCACTTCTTAAGATGTCATCTCCATTATTTTCTACGTCATATTCTGCTTCCAGTGCTTTGCTATAATAAAATTAATGTATTACAGAACACTGTTTTACTTCCACTTCACTTTATTCAAATGTCAGAACGTTTTCGAACATTAACTGTTCATTATGCAATATGAATTGTCATCGATAATGAAAAGTTAATGTTCGAAAACGTTCTGACATTGGAATAAAGTGAAGTGGAAGTAAAACAGTGTTCTGTAATACATTAATTTTATTATTTTATAAAATGACGTTCCACAAAGTTTCTCTCGCAAATTTCGAAAATTTACATCATAACCATTTTATAAAGTGATTCTTAGTATCAAATATTAAATTTCAATACTTAAAGAATAATATTACATGCCAATAAAAAGTCCAAACTACAATTTTAATGCCTCAATGAACAGTTTTAAAAGAGTATGCCCAAAAAAATGTGTGCACATGTTTCTTTTTGAATATGCTACGACGATATGTAAGTTTAACACATGAAACTACCATATAAGGCTTAGAAAAGAAAACCCCAACTTATTTGTTAGTGCTCCAGACGGGAATCGAACCCGCATCCCATCCTTTTCGCTAAGTATGCTTTGTCCAATTAAGCTACCGGGCGACATGCCGAAGATTCCGTTCACTTGGTAGTATCTAGTATGCGCTACCCATACAAGGTATCCCAGAACAATACCTACACATGAAGCTGTCATTGGGGTTTATAAGAGAAAATATCAGTCTTCGGCATGTAGGTTAATTGGACAAAGCACACTGTGCGAAAAGGATGAGATGCGGGTTCAAGTCCCGTCGGGGGCACTGCCAAATAAGGTGACGTTTTCTTTACTAAGCCTTATATGGTCGTTTCATGAACTAAACTCGGTAAATAAACACCCGTATTCACAAACACGGAATAACCTGTCAAAGTAATTTTACGCCAGACTAAAAGTATAACCGGACGCTGACAAATTTCGTCGGTACATTTTTTTTTTTTTTTTATTTTATTTAACAATAATTATACAGACATTACAATACATAGACTATTTGATAAAACTTAAATCTAAACATCCTCCTTATAGAGACAAGTCTCGTGTAAAGGAGGGTTATATATAAGTCATAAAAAAGTCATATAAGACATTCTATGGTATAAGTCATAAAAAAGAGAGTGATGTGTTTTTGATTAGAATAAATTGCTTGGAGGGTGAATTTCGGTTTAAGTAGGAATAACTCTTAAAATATGACTATTTGACAAGTATAAATTTGCATTCATATTTCTACAAGGATTTTTTTTTAAGATTTGCTTTGAAGCAAAGGAAATAAATAAAATTGCATAAAAATATAATAAACATCTTTATATTTATGTACAAAAACATAATAACAAAAAACAAGATTATTTAAAAAAAATTATTGTATTCGAGAAATTTTAGCAGCTTGCAATTAAATATTTTGATTACAACATAAAAAATATGAGGATTAATAATTGAAGTACTTACATTTTAATGTCAAATTTCAATGAAAGTATAAAGTTAACACGTTGATGTTTCATTCAATAGATAAAAATAAAAACACACATAAAACACTAATAAAAATTGCTGTCAAATAGAATTAAATATCTAGAAATTATAATTTATTATTACTTTTTGTTTTTTTTTCTTTTGTATGTAGTATTAAATGCACAGTTGACAATATTATGTTTAACCCTGAAACTTACTGAATTAACACGACATTCGGTAATGAAATTAAACACGTATTTTCAAAGTAAAGTCAAGTGAACAATTACTAAACAATGTATTTTTATACTCGGGACATAAACGTCAAATTGAAAACACGCTGTGGATAATATACCCAACATTAACTATTATTTGCACGAAGTATATATGAATATTATCAGACACAAATACAATATTTTATTATTCTCAAACAAAACATATGCATTTAACAAATAAATTGTTAAAATTAACAACATCTAGGTATATATATTGATTGTGCTCAGGACAAAGGTGGTTTTATGTTTTAAATTTTTTTGTATCTTATAAACATTTCGGTAAAAAGATTCAATCCCCAAATGTCTAGTTTTTATAGAAAAAGCTAAATATTTTTTTTTAGCTAGGACTTAATTGCAAATATCCAATAGGATAAAGGACTCAAACAGCATGAGTTTATTATTATTAACACCAAAAAATTTCATCCAGACATAATTTTACAGCGAGGTAAAAGGCATCAAACCACATAACCCCAAATATGCGACATCTCTTTTACATGTTGCTAAAGTCTGTCAGTACAAAGGACTTAATCAACATTTAAAAAAAAATCTAATAACTTGATAATTCCTGAATATTTTCTCTTGAATTTTTATGACATAATAAAAAATATATATACATTACATGGTAAAGTAATAATGATAAGAAATTGACTTTTTCTTTATCTTACAATTTTTTGCTTATTCTACAAAATTTTACTAAGCCTTTGTCCTGAGCACATTTGATACATAAAAGAACAACATAAATTACAGTCTATGTCTGTAAAGCAATCTCCTATAACTCTTTTGAATCTCTTTTATAGTAATATTTACTTTATATAAATAACTATATAACTAATTAAAATATTATTCCACAAAATACTTAATATTCAATATATAATTTTATTTACATATTCACAGTAATAATTGCTGAATGTGTCCTAAGATTTTTTTTTATCACACCATCACAGAAGCCATCTCCCATAACCCATCACAGAAGGTATCTCCCATGCCCATGAAAAGAAGATACATAAAAGTGTTCCATATGATACGAAAATAAAACATTCTGGATATCCTAGATGAATTTTTCAAGGACAACCAAGTATTGACTATGAAAAATTGATATATGTGAATGAGGAAAGCGAAATTAGTGTGTGATAACATTGATGTTATTTCCTCTGTACTCACCTTACAAGGGATGCAGCGTGAAGGGATTAGTAGATAGATAAATATTTTGTGATGGGTGTGAACTAACCATAGCACGATGTTTTGAAACAAGTACAGTTTATACTAGGTGCTCATCATCACCATCACCCTCAACGCTCCTCTCGGGAGCACAGGGCAGAAACCAGCCTCCTCCATTCAGAGGGTCTCTGCGCCAATTGCGTCACCTCTTTCCACGACATTCCTTGTGATCTGATATCGTTGTCATAGGAACGGTGTATTGTGAAAGAGGGGCGCCCGGGCTGACGGAACCCCTGCGGACGGAAGAACAGTGCTCTTTTTGGCCAACTATCATTAAGCATTCTCAAAACATGTCCCAGCCAACACCACCGTCTCTCCTGTATTACGGAGATTACAGGTCTCTGCTGGGTGCGCCGGCGCACAGTATCATTTGTAACATGTTCATACCATGATTAGATAATGAGTTTAATTCACGATGTAAATCAAGTGATAATTTAAATACATTGTGAATTAAACTCATTATCTAATCATGTCGCGTAATTGAACGTAGTTATGCAGAAAGCAGACAGCCCACAAAAAGTATAATTTAAATATGGCCGTCTTTGCATATGGACACTATATTATATTGAATGAACTGATTTTTTTTTCAACGTATTTTTTATGAAATGTTTATATGAAAGGCCCCTGGCTGGTTTTTGTAGACTGTAGTATTAGACATTTTAAATCTCGTAAGATAAAAAACTCAAATATACGTAATTGTGGACTGTCTGCTTTCTGCATAACTACGTTCAATTATCACATAGTGAATGCCAAAAACATCGAAAAAAAATGTTCAAACCATTTGACATCCAAAATCCTTCTAAGACACTTGTTTTCAAAGCTTAGTATCTTCCGCTCTTGAGCCTTGGTTAAGTGCCAAGACTCACAGCCATATAGGATTGGGATGATGCACGCATTGAACAAGCAATATTTTGTCCTAATGCTGAGTCCAGACGCCTTCCAAACTTTGTTCTTGTTGTTGAAAGCCCCAGGTGCTAGGTATCTTAAAAACAGGTTTACACAATGCAACTGATATAATGAAAAGTGAATAATTCAAATGACTAAATAATATACCAACAACAATAATACTGAATTACAAAATTTGTTAATTGCACCAATATTATACAAATACCACCACATTCCCCCAAATGAAAATCCATACACAAAACCCTTACCGTGTTAAGCAAATTGTAATTTGTAAACCCAAACAAAAACCCTCCCTAAAAATTTACAATCTGAATTGCATATGGTGCGTTTGAATTTATTTTAAATAATTTGCCTACAGCTAATGAATAGTTAAAACTTTTAGAGCAATTCAGCTTTTGCTGTTGACGTGATTATTATAAAACGTTGATAGTGCCTCCCATTGGGCTGAATGTAAAAGTATGTGCGGTCGTCTTTCTTTCATGTAGTCTACAGCTTGCTCCGGAGTCCAATTGTTTTTCTGAAATACAGAAGAATACAGAAATCAATTTGTCATCGTTCTATTTAAATTCCTGAATGCTGTAAATTCCTGAATAATGCGGATTTTCACGTTTTGGAAATACAAAACCAAAATTTGACTCTTTAGGACATTTTCACCAAAAAAACATGCTATTTTATTATGATTTAAAAAAAGTATCTTCTCTATGGTAAATGGCAAGTTTTCTGTGTGAAAAGATATATCTGGATTTTGTTATAAACCCAAATAAAACCTTATACACCTTTCACAGTAAGTTAAAAGCTTGTGTCGTGAAAGGGGAGTTTGCCGCACCTGGTATCGAACCACGGACCCCTTGTTCACGAGGCCGAGACTCCACCTCCAGGCTACCGACAAACTCAATGAATTATTTAAGCATATTATTATTATTTACAGTGCAAATAGAGCTTTCCATTTTAAATCTTGTGTTGATTTCTTTTAATTTATTTTTCTTTGTAAAAAAAAACACATTTTTTTATTTTTTTTTTTTTTTTTTTTTTTTTTATTTATTTATTTAAGTACATAAGACAAACTATAACAATAAGTAATTCATAACCTTAATATATCTAATAAGTAACAATTTTTTTTTCTCACTCTCCAAACAGTAAAAAGTTTACTGGTATTAGGAGAGTAGGGACATATTAAATATAAAACAAATCAAATGCATACAAATTTGAAAACTATTTCTACAAACTATTCTTTTACAAATTACATTATACCTACTGTTATTTATACAAAACCTAAATAATAAACTTTAAGAAAATATATCCAATGCTAATACATTTGAAAGCTATTTCATTAAAAACACAACACACCCGCATACTCTCTCACACACGCCCTCGCACACATATTTATGTGAATTTATAAAGATTTATGCTAATTTATATTATGATTTTGTATTAAGGTAGTTTTCATATGTTTTTTAAGTTCTTTTTTGAAATTGTACAAAGAAGGGCTATTTTGTAATTTAGTTGGTAGGCTGTTGAAAATTTTGATTGCCGAATGAAGAAAACCAAATCTTTTTCTGTTTGTTCGAGGAATGTTAACTCGTAAGTCGTTTATGTTTCTTGTATTGTATGTATGTACGTCATTACTAGTCGTAAGTGTTTGTTCTGATTTTATTAAATGATTCTTAATTTTGAAGAGATGTTTTGCTTTTTCAGCAAATATAAGCTCTTCAAGTCTAAATTTTTGTGTTTTTTTATACAATTCGTCAGTTCTAGTTAATCTGTGTAGTCCAAATATTTGTTTCAATGCTTTATTCATCAATCTTTGAATTGATGTTTTTTGTTGAACGCTGCATTGAGACCAAACTACAAGACCGTACATTATATGGGGTAAGATATAGGAGTTGTATAATAAATGTTTGACATTACTGCTGAACACATCACTTCGTCTCATTACTCCTATTATAGGTGACAATTTGTCAATTTTGTTTCTTACGTGTACGGCCCAGTCGAGTTTGTTGTCCATGTCAAGTCCTAAATATTTGACAGTGTTTTTATTTTCTATGTGTACGCCATTTACTGTAATATTTAAGTTAATAGATGGTTTATTTTTTTGAGAAAATAGCAAGTAATTGGTTTTATTTTCATTAATGGTCAAAAAATTTGAATGTAGCCACGACACATATCTATCAAGATCCTCGTTGATTTCTTGTTCAAGATGTGTTGGGTCCATACCACTATATATTAATAAGGTGTCATCTGCATATACGTAATATTTTGCCGAAAGACATTGATATTGTAAGTTATTTATATAGAGAAGATAGAGTAGTGGACCCAAGATGGATCCTTGTGGTACACCTATGTCAATTTTTTCAAAACTACTTATTTTATCATTAATCTTGGTAGCCACAGTTCTATTTTGTAGATAACTACAAATGAGATCATGTGTTTTTCCTCTAATACCTAAATTATGAAGTGTTCTCAATAATGTGCTGTGATCTACTGTGTCGAATGCTTTCGACAAATCAACAAACACTGCAATAACATAATTACCACTATCTAATTTTCCATTTATATATTCTGTAGCGTCTGTTAAAGCCCCTGTGGTATTACTAGCCTTCTGAAAACCATACTGTCTTTGATCTATACCACCAATTGTTTTTAAGAAACTACTGAGTCGCAAATAAATTATTTTTTCAAAAAGCTTACTGATAGTACTTAGAATGCTAATAGGTCTATAGTTAGATGTTTCATTTTTTGGACCTGATTTATGAACTGGCGTAATAATTGCCTTTTTAAGACAATCAGGAAAATTACCTTCCCTAAAACATTTATTTACAATGTGGGTTAGTATACCGCTTATAATTGGAATTGTATTTTTCAAGTCATGTGATGTAATTTGGTCGAACCCCGAAGAATAAGTATTTTTCATACCCTTAATTATGCTAATAATTTCCGATTCATGGGTTGGAGTAAGAAACATTGAGCTAATAGGAATCCGAGTGGAGTCAGTATGGTTTCCAGTTGGTGATTTTTCTACTTGGATATTGTCATAAAGTTTTTTACCTATAGATATAAAGTATTTATTCATTTCATTAGCTATTTTTTGTGAGTCATTCTCAATCCCATTAGTAGTTTTTATTTCATCAATATTGTGATTTTTATTTCCAAAATTGTACAACACATTATTGATAATGTTCCATATTTTTTTACTATCATTTCCAGCATCAGCAACTTTGTTTTGTATGTATTTAGTTTTCGCCTTTTTAATTTCATTAGTCACAAGATTTTTTTGTACAATGAAGTTTTGTTTATCAGAAAGAGAAGCTGTATTGCGTTTTTGCTTTGCATATAATTTATTGCGATTATCCATTAATTTCAATAAATCGGCTGTCATCCATTGATTATTTATGCGAGTACGTTTACGCTTGATATAAGTGGAATCGTTTTTGGCCTTTTTAATTACATCTATAAAATCCTGACAATTATTGAGAACTTTACTGAAGTTTTCAAAGGAAGCAATTTCTTTCCTTAAGTTTTGGTTGAATAAGTTATTATTCAACATTTTGTACTCGCGATTGTGCATTTTTTGCTTGGTCTTAGGCGTGTTTAACAAGTTGATTTTAATTAATTTATGGTCTAAGGCATGCCAATCTAATAGTTCAATTTTATGTTGGTTGCTGATCTTATTGTCGAGAATATGGTCTATTATCGTATTTGTTGAATTAGTTATCCTTGTGCTGTTATCTAAATTCAATTCATTTACAATCCTAAAATTGTTAGTATGTATAATCGATTTATATGTGGCTGTGATGTTATTACTATCTAACAAGTTAATATTAGCATCACCAATTATGAGTATTCCTTTAAATTTATTGAGGAATTCGTCAAATATTTCCAAAAAATTATTAACTGTATCAAGAGTAGGTGACCTATAAAAAGTGCTTATTTTTTGACTTACATTTCCTAATTGTATTTCAACAGTCAGTATGTTCAGTTTTGCGTCAGTGTAAAGAAGTCTGTATTGTAAGTGATTTTTGATGTAGATGGCTGTACCTCCTCCTCTTGTACTTGAAACCCGACAATTGTATATTCCCTCATAGCCCTCTAAGTTGTAGAATTTGGTTTCAGATTCCTGAAGCCAAGTTTCCGTTAACACTATAATATCTGGTTCAAATTTATTGGTTATTGCGCACATCTCTTCTAACTTGTTTCTTAGGCTTCGAACATTCGCATAAATTATTGTAAGTTTTTTGACTGATCGTTAGAGTACTCGATATTTTGTCTAGCAGTTTCGACTTTATTTAAAAACGTTGGACATTGGAGACTATAAGCTGGATGCATGTTAGATACAGCATTTAGTTTACTATGATTTTTTATTGTGCAATTTATGCACTTGTTTGTATCAGATACGCAATCCTTTGTGTTATGCTTCTCAGCACATTTCCCACACAAAGTTTCTTTTTTGCACTCATGTGCTTTGTGGTTAAAGCCTTGGCAGTTGTAGCATCTTGTGATAATATTTATATCATCCCGTACGTAATGTTCACCCCATCCAATGTTCACATAATTGTTGACCATTTTGACGTATGTTGTTGGCGAAACTTGAATACTTATGTTATATTTGTTATTTTTAGGACTTTTTTTTGTATGTAAGAGTCTTATTTCATCATTTGTATTTAAATAGTAATTTTGAGCTAAAAGTTCTTTGATGAGTTCTTCTTCAATATATTCCTTATGTATACCAGTGATAAACAGTCTGGGTTTTTTGGTTTTGGTTACGTAGACTTCATAATTCTCCTTTAGATTATTATTTATTGCATCCTTTAGTTTGTTCGTATTTTCCAAACTATTTGTTTTTATAATCAATCCGCCGTTTTTAGTACCTTTCAATTTGGATATCCCAATACCTAGGTTACCAGGTATAATACTATCTTTCAACACCTTTTCAGTTTCTTCGCTATTATTACCATTATGGACTCTGGGTTTTACTATGATGCAGGTAGATGATTTTGTTTTTCGGTTGGTTTGTTGTGATTGTGAAGGCATATTATTAGATTTATAATTCTGGTGGGAATTACTTTGATTGCAAGGGTGTGCAGTCATTGTTTGCAGATTTGTTAATTCTAATGCAAGATTAGCAATATTGGCAAGGATGTTATTGGTTGCCGTTGTTATTTGCTTTCTCAATTCATTATTGAGGCGACCATTCTCTGTTAGGATAATGGATGTAATTAGTTGGATATCTTCCTTCGTTTTGTAAATAAGCTCTTCACTTGTGATATTATTTACTGTAATTTTCTCTTCGTTATTCATGATTGGGAATTGTTTTGATTAATGATTGTTATAGGATTGTTACCTTTAGAAGTTCCACTGGTTCCTGATGAAATGTTATATTATCAATGAATATGTTGATAGGTATATGAGCAAACACAACAACTATTGAGAAAAAAGTTAGCACTGTAAATCACTATTGTATATCATTAAAATTAATTATGTAGGTATGTTAACTTCAAAATCACTTCAATGCAGCACTAAGTATGTATGATTATCAAGTATGTATCACTGATTTATTTAATTAATGCCAATTAGGTAGGTATGAAAGCTTCAACAGAAAGCGTTCAATATTATCACTAGAACTTGGAATAACAATATGTATTTAATTATTTGCGACTATATTATTTCTATTTATAACGCTCACTACCTGCGGAACACAACCACTCTCTGTGAACACAACATAGATGTTATAAATAACATAACTATAAATAACACATTATAAATAACATAACTATACGATAACACAATTTCTCGAAGTTTTCCATAAAATAACACCGATTTTCTAAATTATAACACCGAAAAATTCAGGTCTTTAAATTGGTAGTTATGTTTAATATAGATTAACTTTTAAGCAGTTCTTACCATCATCAGGTAACAACCCACAAGAGTTGCACTCCTCGTCCTCCCTGCTTTACAATGAACATACACTGACCCATTATTTATTTGTTTCTCATTTGTATCCACTGAAATTCCTTTAATTTTACTGCTTTCTGGTAAAAATCTGTTGATAAATTTCACTCCTTTCATTAGTTTATCTTGACAGGGAGATTCAAATATATCCGTAGTTGCCAATTGTAAAAATTCTACGTTATGAGTTTTCCACCGCTGAAAGAAAAAGTAGAATTAATTACAGGTTTTCTATATTTTAGAATTAACATTTGATCATAAGTACCTTTGCTTGTAAGTACCAGCTAATGGATGTGAAGTTTGTATTTTTAGTTTATTTTGTGATATTTTATGTGAAATGTATATTTTTATTTTGATTTTTAATATTCCTTGTAAATGCATTATTTTACAACATTATTTTATATACATATTAGCCGTATATTTCTGTACCTGAGAGCCATTCAGTCTTAAGTACTAAAATGCCATTTTCAAATTCAATTTTTTAATTGAAAAATTCTCAACATTTTACTAGTAATAAGCTGTATATAGTATATTAGTGATGTAACAAATATTCGTATTCGCATATTTCAAAGTATTCACATTCGCATTCGTATTCGCAAAAAAATATGCGAATGTTTTGCGAATATTATTTTGGTAATAAAGTATCGGATATTCGGTAAAAGTACCGAATATTTACCCGGTACATTGCAGAAAAAGGTACTGCAAGAAAATATTCTTTAAGAAAACCGAGGAATTTTGACATATTTTAAATTCCTATACCATTTTGAAAATTCGGCGACGGGGGTAGTAATTTTAATGATTGAGCAATATTTTCGAAATCTAAGCAAGTCAATATTCGCTATTCGCATTCGCGAATGTCGGCAAGAAATATTCGCATTCGCATTCGCGAATATCCAAAATCACACATTCGTTACATCACTATAGTATATACCATAGTGATGCGCACTTCAATTCTTATGACCCTAAGTATTTCTGTACTTAAGACTCACGACTGTTGTGTTATTTCCGCTTTTTTGTAATTTGCCATTTTTGACAAAAATGCACTTGAGTCCAAATGGCTCTCAGGTACAGATTTGATAATAAATAAATAAGTGAAGCCAAATCCAGATGATTGCTACATTGTCAGATACGGGGATAATTTGCGAAGTAAATGGAGCATCTTAGAACAGGTCTACTTAGTTGGATAATCCAATTTATACGCTTGTATTGTTCGCATAATTGTGTTGAATTAATGGATAAAATAATTTTTAAAATGAAACACAATATATACTGCCCTGCTAAGTAAAAACACAGTAATTACCAAACACATATGTGTCAGAATCGCAGATCAAGTCTGAAACTATTTTTTTGTGTGTATTTTTTCAAGTATCAAAAAACAAACTTTCCACAGTCGTCACAAATATCTATTATAAATTAGCTTATCAAAAGGAAAAATATTTCAAAAATTATTGAATATCTTAGATATTTGTGACAACTGTGGTATGTTTTTTTTTTTCTTGAAAAATGCACACAAAAGGTAGTTTTAAACTTGGCTTGCGATTCTGACACATATGTGTTTGGTAATTACTGTGTTTTTATTTAGCAGGGCAGTATAGTTATTCCACTATTATTATTTTTTTTGCGAGTCGACTTTCTAGAGCTTCTGCTCTCATTATCAGGCAAAAGTAAAGGATAAAATAAAATAAATGCTTCCTTCAAGACATAATCGAAGGCAGAAGAGTGTTTGGTTGCCCAAGTTAAATAAATGCTAAACATAGATAACATCAACCAAAATCTGGAGGAGCTAAGTGCTAATAAAAAAAACTATTGGCAATGCATTACACAAAGATCGAAAACTGGGATATCCATGGCTTTGGAAGGCTTTTCAGCTATCAGAAGTAAGTTGGGAAGTAGGTATAGTTTAAAACATGTAATTATGATTGTATAATCATCTAGACAAAACAATAGACAATATATTATTATTTGCTAAGAATTTCGTTCAATTAAATTAATATGTTATGTGTACTTGTACTCACTGTTTCATCATTTGATAGAATCTTTAATTCATAAGTTTCATTCATTGAAACAACTCCTTTAACATTTTCTTGCTGGATAAGCTGAAAGTAAACAATTGTAACATGTACACAGAAAATTATTACACTGGAACACTTTAAAGGTTTAATCAATAATATATTGAATTATAATAACATACTAGGTAATAGTTTATGTAAAACCTAGCATTGTTTCTGTGAAATTCTATGCAGAATGTTGCAATCATAATATATAGATATTTGCCAATGTAAGGTTATATTTAATAGTAAACTTTTACCTGTTCTGTCATTCCTCTAAACGGTAACGCTCCTAGAATAACAGCGTCGTCCATTCTATCAAACCATCTCCTGCTGGTTACCCTTTCCATGAAAACATTGTAAACCAATGTGGGATAGAACGTGACCCGAGCGAACATAGTAGTAACCTATAAAAAGTCACCTAATTATATAAAAAAAATCACTATGACACTTGTTCAATGAACAAGCGTGCTACACGGAAAACGTAACCGAGTAATTTATTCCACTTACCATTGTGAAAGTTAACGTTATTTGCTATAAATCCGGTTTGAAGTACGGTGGAGGGGCGAAAAGATGAGCCTTTAACAAATTTGACATTGACATTGAATATGACAGTTCGTCTGTCGTCATGATTATTTTATAGCTATCTAGTGATAGCCTGTCTTTAATAAAAATTGTAAATCAAGAGAATTTGGATTGAAAATATAAAAAAAATCTCATGACACGTGAATGATCAATTAAGGATGTTTAATGGCTGGAGGTTTTCTACAGAAATTTAGATAAAACTGAGAATCTCATTAGTTATTACTTTAATTTCGCATTTTGTTTATGAATATTTTTTATGGTGTCTATGGTCGAAACTGTCAAAACTTTGTGCAATTTCTGTTGATTGTTTAGTGAAAGATAGAAATTTTTACGTTATTCAGTCTTATTCTGTTAAATATACAATGAAATTTTACTTAATACTGTGTTCATGAGAGTTGTGTAACAAAACCAAATCATTAACAATGTCTGAACAGTCGAAATCTAAATCAAGTAGTACAAGCAACCAACCGGCAAATTTACAATGCAAGGATTTACACGATTATCTCAAAACGAGGACTCCTCAAATGTTAGAGACTCTCTACAGCTATCCAACTATATGTCTAGCAGTATACAGGTATTTTAAATAATTGTTTTCTAACGTTTTTATTACAGGAAACTTAACCTCCTTTCCACACATCATTTTATTTTATATACCAAGACATTGCTCCTCTTGTTAGTTAGATTGGGAGAATAATGCGCGAAATGATACTCTTCGTAAAAGCACTCTATGCAACGATAATACTTTGCATAATATGCTACATTTAATTCTATACGTTTACCATCGCAGCATATCCAACAAGTGGGGAAGCCAGCAGACTAATTGCATTTAATGGACATATATAATTCTTAACATAACATAACATGTATAGACAATTCACATAGACCGAGCTAGTCCCAAACTAAGATATGAATCTTGTATTATGGGTACTAACACGACGATACACATATATACAATGCACTGAACACATATACATGTAACACCCAGACCCAGGACAATTTGAAAAAGGTCATTCTTCATTTTGCCCTGGCCGGGAATCGAACCCGGGACCTCGTGACTCAAAGGCAAGTGCGTTAGCCTCCGCGCCACACCGGTTGTCGCCATCTGCACCTGTAGTCTGGAACAGGCTTCCACAAACGATCAGAGAAACGCAGGACATATCTCGTTTCAAGAACCAACTGAAAACTTATCTATTCAAGAAATCTCACGGAATAATTCAAGCACAACCTTAGTTAGCAAAGAGCGCCCTTGAGGTGGATTTTTTCCACAAAACGGCGCTTTACAAATCATCCAAATAATAATAATAATTATAATGTGACTTTCAGGATGACACTAGTGAATACTTTTTCCAATTTTATTTTTATTTTCAGGGATCTCCCTGAATTAGCACGGCACTACATCATAAGATTACTGTTTGTTGAGCAGCCAGTTCCTCAGGCAGTTGTCGCATCTTGGGTACAACAACCTTATG
Organism: Athripsodes cinereus; assembly: GCA_947579605.1. NCBI lineage: Eukaryota > Metazoa > Arthropoda > Insecta > Trichoptera > Leptoceridae > Athripsodes > Athripsodes cinereus. The sequence continues at coordinate 4,658,044 of OX388321.1, forward strand.
CAAAGTAAGTTATTACGTTGTATCTGTTTTGCTAAAAAGAATGAAAACATTTGGAACGGATTGTATATCTTAATCACTGAATCACAAATGAAACAAAATAATATCTAAAATGTGAAATTTTGACTTGAATGAAAATATCCGTCCATTTTTATTTTAAAGTTTATTCTTGATTGTACATTGATAAACATCCATCTATATTTAAACTCTCACGCCGTTATCCTAAGTGGGGTAGGCAGAGAGAACAGAATGCTATAGTTATATTTCATCACATACCTACTTTCATTTTTTCACTTTCTCCACACTCATGCTATTTTTCATAAATGTACGCTTATTTCTTTTATTCAATACACGGCCATCCTTGAGAATTTTATCCACGTGGTTAAGATACATAGTTCCTTCTCAGTCATCCAAACTTTTGATATTTGATAATGTTATTGAAATATTCAGAATGTAATGTAAATTGTTTTTTGTTGTTGTTGTTATATCATTACAGAGAACACAATGAAGTGTGCACTATTCTAAATGAGCTGAATGTATGGCAGGTAGCCCCAATACCTGGAGGACTTCCGGGGTGGATTCTTTCATGGGCATTTAAGAAGAATCTCAAAATAGCATTGTTAGGAGGGTGAGATATAAATATTATTAAAATTGCTGATAATACATTAATGATTTTATATCCAATAGAGAATCAAATTTATGGCTCTTTACTTATGTTGACTGAAAAACAATTTTCTTCTTTTTGTTTCATTTCAGTGGTCGTCCATGGAGCATGTCAAGTACATTAGAAAAAGACTCCCACGCGAGGGATGAGGCCTTCCTGGATGCCTATGCCTTGGAGAGATGGGAGTGTGTATTGCACTATATGGTAGGTAGCCAGCAGACGGAAGGAATCAGTGTGGATGCTGTCAGAATTCTGCTGCACGCCGGACTTATGGCGAGGTAATTGCATCAAGTTCACACTATTATTTATACTAGATATTCATTATAGTTGCACACTATCATCATCATGTCATGAGATCCTGGGTAGACCCGACCAGGACATAATAAAAAAATGACCTTTTTCAAATTGTCTAAGGTCTATGTATAAAGTGTTGCATATGTGTTTTATGTATGTGTATCGTTGCATTAGTACCTACTCATATTTCAAGATGTGTATCATAGTTTAGGATTAGCTCGATCTGTGTGTAAAATTTGTAAAAAAAACAATTAGTGGTGCAATTAGTCCACTGACTATTCCATTTGTGGGAAATGTAGCGATTGTATAGATAGATAAATGAAATTAATTATATATTATATCCAAACCTATTAAAATTATTATTTATTTATCACATATATTTCTTTAATTTACAGAGATTCTGAGGATGGTTCCACTGTGATCACCCGAGCTGGATTCCAATTCCTGCTACTGAGTACAGGGCAGCAGGTTTGGCTGTTCCTCCTTCACTATCTCCACACAGCGAGTCAGAGAGGACTGGACCCAGCACAGTGTCTAGCATTCCTCTTTCAACTTAGCTTTAGTACTTTAGGAAAAGTAAGTATGATAAAAAGTCACATTTCTACTATTTATTGCATTTATTCTACCAACATACACAAGTTACAGCAATACTCTAGAGACATGTTTAATTTATCGACCGACGGTTCTTGTTGGAATTTTATATTAATAATTTTTAAAATGAAACACAATATACCTATAGTTATTCCACTATTGTCTTTATTTATTTTTGCGAGCCGGCTTTCAAGAGCTTCTGCTCTCATCGTCAGGCAAAAGTAAAGTTGACGCAACGAAGTCAATAGTGGAATAACTATATATTGTGTTTCATTTTAAAAATTACTTTAGAGACAACACTCTAATTCTATCTATACCATCATGGCATATTCCACGAGTGAATTAGCCGGTAGAAAAACTACATGTATTAAACATGCAAACTTTCGTCTGCTTATCATTAAAATCTGAGACATTTAAGATGGGTGGCATACCTCATCACTTCATTGAATTGAAAATGTTAAATTTCTTATTTGTGATGTTGTAAAATACCTGCGTTTTACTGGGCATTTAAAAACGGGGTTAAACAAACTACCCTGCTAAAGAGCTTCTGATTTCAACCTCAAGCAAATGTGATATAAAGCTGTGTTATGAAGGGTACAAATACTTTTCTTATGGTATTTTTGTTGTTACTTTGTTTCAGGATTATAGTACAGATGGTATGAGTGCCAACATGTTAACATTTCTCCAGCATTTAAGAGAATTTGGTCTTGTGTACCAGAGAAAGGTAAGAATTCCAAACATTGATTTTTTATGTAACCAATCATTGCTTAAATAACTTAATTCATGAGGCTTGTCGTAGTGAGTGGAACACCCCAATGAAAGGCATATTTTTCTCCCTTATCCAGAGTCTATGGTCAGACGATCACTAGCTTCAGAGGCAAATTAAAAACTAAACTCTTCACTGGCGCCCTTGAGACGGTCTAGAGACTGTAAAACGGCGTCATAAATAAAATAAAATCATCCAAAATCATCATCATCATCTATGTACACATCGACGTATTTGGTAGTCCATTGTGAAGGCATCTTATAACAGATCAGACACAAAGACTCCTAGGAGTTTATCTCCCAATCGAGCAATGGTCGAGAATTTACAGAATCTGCACTGGGCATGGCAGATGCAGACATCTTCTCCATTTGTGGGGCATAAGAGACCACCTGTAGTACACATGTGGCCAAATTGAAATGATAAGCCAAATATGTATTATGACAGTTGAGATATTCGGCAGTATTTAATGGAGCATCCATCTCAAGGGTGTGGGAGATATGGGCCTTAGAATTTTCCAGGGCTATGAGGTGGTTCATCAAGTGATGCGAACGTCATTTGATTATATTAATAACTTGGGACACAGAGCTACAGCTCTTAGATAACTCTATGCGCTAGGATCGTTTGCACACAATGATAATGATTACTTAATTATTTTATTTCTATATTTTCATTCCCTTCCCGCAAGTTCTTTGACCTTATGAATTAGTGATGTGCATAAAGAATAAGTTGACTGAAGTGTGTATTCATATTGTGGTGTGATTGTTTTGTAGAGAAAAGCAGGTCGTTTCTACCCAACTCGTCTGGCACTAAACATAGCGTGTGCTCGTGGCACCACTCCCAAGCCGCTGAGTATCTCCACATCCTCGTCTCCTGTAGGGTACATTGTTGTGGAGACCAACTACAGAGTATACGCGTATACGGACAGCAGCTTGCAGGTGGCGCTACTAGGATTATTCACAGAATTATTATATAGGTAACGTATTATATATATTAATATTTTTGTTATACTAAGTTTAATCATGCTGGATTTCATGTGTTTTTTTTAATAACTGTGTTTGCTTCTCATGGCTAGAGGGACATAGAAGGAGTGTTGTTAAACTATTCCACACATGGGAATTTTTTGGATAGCCAGGCTTTAAGATTGCTGACTATAGCACCTCTAGTATGGAAAATATTTGTTGGCTACACTGGAATCGGATAAATGGAAATCCCCAAACTTTTGTAGTGTCTGGGCAGTTGGTCTCCTCAAATGATCATGCTGTGTATATGATGAATACCAATTGCCTGTGATTTGATAAATAAACAATAATTTACATCAGATGCCAGGTAGAGATGATTTAGACATGTGGATTAAAGTGTGCAAGGATAGCTTGATCTGAGATTTCATCCTCTCTGCTTATCCCACAAGGGATGCAGTGTAAAAAATATATTGATCTGACATTCCATCCTCCCTGCTTATCCCAAAGAGATGCAATGTGAAAAATATATTGATACAAATCTTTAAATGCTCACAGAATTTCATCTTAAAATAAACTGTTCCTGTGAAAACAATATAAAAACATTGGGAGTGTTGTAAGAAGCAACTCAGTCAATCCAAAATCTTTCTGGATAGAGATGACTCATTTTCACCTCATGCTTCCGAGGGGAACATTATAGGATGAATGAATGAAAATAATTATATCTTGTCTATTTTAGGTTTCCTAATTTAGTAGTTGGTGTATTAACCAGAGAATCTGTGAGGCAAGCCCTTCGTGGTGGCATCACCGCTCAACAGATGATCAATTATCTTGAACAACATTCACATCCGCAGGTAATTTATTTATTCATTTTATTCTTCACATTATATTGATGACAATATAATCTTTTATTCCTTTATTTTATTCTTTTTGCACATCATCAGTTACACAAGAAAAACAACAAATCAATTTATATTTTAAAAAATGTGATGATATGCAGTGGCGAGATTATGACACTAGGATAGTGATTTCTTCAATCTAACCATGTCAATATACCAATGTTTGTGTTTGTTATATGAATACCACAAAATGTTTTCTGTTTAGATGCTGACATCAGAAAGTTATATAAAATCTCCGTCACCACTTCCCCCGACAGTTGTGGATCAAATTAGGCTGTGGGAGAATGAGAGAAATCGGTTCACATACACCGAGGGAGTTGTTTACAACCAATTCTTATCACAGGTGAATTTCTGCCATAACTTGATCATATACTTACTATATTATTTCATGGCAATGCACCTGCAATTGATTATGAGATCATATAATTCTTCTTCTTCAAGTGCCTTGTCGGGTCCCCTCAACATTGGCGATCACCTCGGCGAACCTGTCCCTTAATTTGCTGGAAGATATTACCTTCAGGCAATAAAATTGTCAATTGCTCATGTTTTTTTTATCAGTTAAATTATTATTAATCATATACTTAATCGTCTTAATTTTTTTCCAGGCTGATTATATGGTGCTCAAAGAACATGCTCAGCAGCTGGGTGTTTTAGTCTGGGAAAGCGAAAGAACCAGGACGATGGTCGTCACAAAACAAGGACACGATGATGTAAAGAAGTTCTGGAAACGATACTCGAAGAGCGCGTAGGGTAATAAACTATGAAATCCAGAGACAAAATATACTAGTCCATAGTAATAATGTCACGAACGATTGTGGTAATGGTTTCGGAGATTCTGAAATGAAAATGAATTGTGAAGAGTTGAATTGTAAAACATCACACGAGATCTTTAATTTTGCAGTGATGAGCCATGCTGTCACCCATCCCGAATGTCTTATTTTTTATAGCACAAAAAGGAACACCGCATAAAAATGAATTTTCAAGAGTCAAATCATAACACATTGAGTATAAGACATTTAATAACTTCAATTTAGGATGGTGAGACATGTGACCCATATTTTTTATGGAACAAGTAGGATGATCTGTTTTTCATCACGCAGCGTTTAATCTTCTGGTAACTAACTACTTCACTTGTGTGAGGCGCTGTTATGTTATAGAAGGAACAAATCAGTTTTCGACAAATTCTTGATTATGAATTACTCGATTGAGTTCTATGTACTATAATTTGTAAGATAATGTTGTACTGCACTTGTTAATAATGTTCTTCACCAAATTTATGAGATCTGTGTATGGTTCGGTCGCCGCATTAATAGTCTGAGAGATAACAATGTTACACGAGAAGAATGTGGAAAGAAAGATATGAATGTAATTTAGCTATGATTGTTTGGGCATGTGTAAAGAGTGAAAGAAGACAGAATGACTAAAAATGTATACAAGACTGAAAAAAATTGTAACCGAGATAAATACAATGCGAGAAGGAAAGTGTTACGGTGGTGTCCCTTTCTAACACATTGCCAGTACATAACAAAAAATATATGTACATATTGTCATTGCATATTTAAAATAGATTTTTATTTAGGCATGCTCTTAAAAAACTGTTTATTAGGGCATCAAAATTGTTAGGTTTGAAAATAAATAATATTAGGTTTGTATAGTGCTAACTATGCGTTTGAAACAAACATCATCCTTATACATATATACTATCTCGGTTGTTTTTTTTTTAAATATAATGATGTCTTTGATGTGTGCATCTTGTAAGTTGGAATAGGTTCATAGTAAAGTCAATAATAAAACAGTCAATGAAATAATATAAATGTTGTATAGTAGGTATATTTTAATTTAAAATAAATGATTTTTGTACAAATGCACATTCATTTTTGTTTTATGACAAATTCCTTAATCAAGAGGCTAATACACATTTTCTATTACATTTCCTTAAAAATTATGATTTCTGAAGTGTGCCGTGAATAATACATTAATTAAAGTCTTTAATTTGCTTCTAATGCTGATCTATGGTAACTAACTAACCTCGCCTGTCACAGGAGCGCAGGATAGAAACCAGCATCCTCCATTCGGGTGTGTCTCTTCCCACGGCATTCCTAGCTTGTGAAAGAGATGTCCGGGTTGTCGGAATCCTTGCAGACAAAAGAACAGTGCTCTTTGGCCAAATATTGATGGACTTTCTCAAAACATGACACAACTAGGACCATCGTCTCTTCTATTTTACAGAGACTATAGATCTTCAAGTGAGCTGGCGCGCACAGTTTTATTTGTGATGTGAATTATTTATTCATTCTATATTAATGAAATATCTACAAAATTTAGAAAAGGAGTATTATATTCGGAAAAATAGATAATATTTCAAATGCACAAGTCCTCAACATTCATCTGCATAATTAATAATTCTAAATACATAACTAAAGTATTCTTGAATTAGTTAAATTAAGAAAAAAACTTCTATAGTTTTTGCTGGTTTTCTAACTGTATAACTTGTTTACTGTATATTATTAACTATGGTATAACTGTTGGTTTGCAAAATAAAATAAATACAAATAATACTTCCATGACATTTTATGATCATTAGGCAAACATAAAATAAAGAAATTACTTACATCCTTATATCAAAACAATTCATGAGTTCTTAACACAAGTAGGGTCAGAAAATGGGCTTACATTATACCTACTATTCTGTTAATTGTTTTGATATAAGAATGTTATTTCTTCATTTTGTGTTAGCCTGATAATGAAAGTGGAAGGTTCTGAAAGCCGGCTCGCCATAAAAATCCCGTGGTACTATACAAAAGTGTTTGAATTTTACTAATTTAATGTTAACTTCCACCAATGGTAATCGTGGAAAATCAAGATGGTAAACATTAAACATTCCAATTTCTTGGTTCTCATCTGGATAATGCGCTTTCTATGGAGAAACATATATCATCGATTGTTAGTCAATGTTTCTATACTCTACGTCAGCTGAGGAATGTGAGAAGGTGCTTGTCATTAGATGGAGCCAAGACTCTAATAAATTCATTTGTTGTTTCTCGATTAGATTATTGTAATGGTATTTTGGCGAATTTGCCCAATGTACATCTTCAAAGAATTCAGTCGGTTTTTAACGCTGCTGCACGTTTTATATATAAAATGGATCGGTTCTCACACATATCGTCGACACTTCAGAATCTTCACTGGCTTAAGTGCCCAGAGAGGATTGAATTCAAACTTTGCCTAACAGTATTCAAGGCATTGAATGGTATGGCTCCGGAATATATCTCGGAACTCTGCAATCGCCAACCATTAAATCAGAGACAAAATTCTCTAAGGTCTCAATCCAACATCTCAACAAGATTAGAAGTAGTTAAAATGAGTCCAGCGCCAGCGTACTTGGATCGCGCCTTCATATCTGCGGGTCCTAGAGCCTGGAATAGGCTTCCCACAAACATCAGGGAAGCACAGACCTTGACCCAGTTTAAGACCCATTTGAAAACGCATCTTTTTAAGAAATCATATGGATTAAACTGAATATATATGTAAGGTCACTGTTAATATTTTGTAACGCTATAGCAAATACTTTAAAACATCCTATGCGCCCTTGAGGTGGATCTGTTCACAAAACGGCGCTTAAAAAATCATCCGATTATTATTATTATTATTCCACCGATGGTAAACATTAAACAAGTAAAAATTCCACTGATGGTAAACATTAAACAAGTAAACATTGACTATACACTTTGACTGAGTTATTAGGTCTAGAAAAATAATAACATAGGCTTATTTTATTATGTACAAATATCTAATGTGGCATATCTGTGATTGCAATGTATCTAATAACCCCTCCGTCTCGCACCTCCTGTACTCGACTAGTATGTCTCAGCATTGGGATCATGTTGAGAGTATGCTTGTCTATCTTACCGCCCATCATACTCTTCAGATCATCTTGGGTGATGAATCGTTTGCCTGAAATGCAAAAAATATGTTATATAACCTTAGGCTTTCACGGCCAGTCTGTAGGGCAATCTATGTCCCACGCCTATGAGACATAGATTGCCCTATAGACCACGGCCACTCAGCCCGAAAAATAACTTTCTTACTAATATGTATTAAATAACTGTCTTTTTTGAGTTGAGTTGCGGAGTTTGGTGAGGGTAGGAGTAATCAAACACGACTGTTATAATTAAACCATTTATTCAACATTTACAATACAGTAACGCGACGACTCGGCTTATTTACATGCGTATTATAAATCCCACACGCACACGACCATCTCGCACGATTGCGAGTTCTCAACTGTTCGGCCATCCCCAATAATACTTTCGATTTACAGACACCCTGCTATTCTTGATCCCTTTTACACCACCATCATTGCATCTTTCATTTTCTTTCATACCCAAACTGTCACCTTTCACAGAAATATCTTTCATATGTTGCATACTTTTTTTAATAGGAGCAGGACCCATCGCATACCTCGTGGCATACTTGGAGTTATGTATCTCCGTAACAATGCACAATATGTAATATAATCCAATTTAATTGTAATTAGAGACAGGCTAATTATCTATTACACTGAAAAGAAATTTATTTTATTTCCTGTTTTATATTATTTCGTTATATGGTATTTCCTGTTTTTCTGTAGTTCATTGAATTGCAATTAGTCAGTATTAATCACCGACTATAAATGCGCCTGAATTTTACTTACTGTTACAAATATTATGGAAAGAAGTATGCAAATAAAACTTGCAAGCAATTTACAAAATATTTTACACTTTGGGGCATGAAAAGAAGATATGTACAAAAACAATAATATTGACATTTAAGAATTGTTACAATAAAAAGTTAAACCTAATCTTAAAATTAAATGATTTAAGAATCACAAAACAGAATACCAAATTTCATGAGAAACTATAGGAAACTGCATAAGATAATTTGGAAAAATATGAAAATCTATAAACACAGCAAAATATGCATATGTACAAAATTATTCTCGACATAAATTGTTTGTTTGTTAGATTTTGGGATTTGATACACTTGCATAACATCATTCACATAAATCTCAGAAAAAAACAATGTCACCTTACTCGTTGACTCACTTTGGGGAAGTAACAAATAAGATGTTTCTCACCTTTAGTCTTGGGGCACTCCTGTCGTTTATACACACTGATCTTATCCAGATCAGCTCTCTTCTTAATAGCAGACTTAGCGGTCCGCATCAGCGTATACTTATCAGCTATACATTTATTCAGCTTGTCTATGAATGTATTCACAGTGTCATAGCTGAGCCTGCCTCTCATATAACTAGAAAAGCAAATAAACAACATATTTATATTTAATCAATACGGTTTATCTTTTTCATCATCCGGCATTACAGTTTGCAACTATGCATCAACTATATAATGAGTTTAGTTTATACGTGGAGATGTAATAGTTTATCACGTGGATATGTTATCGAACTCATTATATAGGTATATTTGAATATTTCATCAATACCTATGTACGTAATGCCAACTGCTAGTGAATAAACTCATTCATTCATACCATCCCAGTATTCCCAACAGCTGGAGTAGCCAGCGGTTGAATTGCAAGCACTTAATATGAAAATCTTGTTCTTCATCACTATATATAATAACTTTAAAATGGGAGACTCATGGAAGCACCTACCTTGGTATGTTATTGAATTCACTCTGTGAAAGGTATTGTATTTCCTTGTAAGTGTAAGACTTCAGTCCTGTACCTGGTGTAGTGGCTTCGACAAAGTCCAGATGCCTTCGAGTCGGCAGAGGTGTCAAAGAATTGTCTTCAGGCTAAAAGAGAAGTACTAGTTTTTTAAATTCCCAACAAGCTATTTCGATAAAAAAAAAACCTTTTTTACAATATTTCTCACATAAGACAAAGAAAATTATTAATATATATTTTAATTTTTAGCATTTCTTGTTTATGAAATCAAAAAATATCGCTTACAGAAAACAAACTTGATTTTGATCAATTATGAATTTACCTGTTGTCCCAAAACATTTTCTTTATCATAATCTGATTCTAATGACATGATCTTATTAAACTTATTTGGTAAATTATTTTCCATATGATTTATTTTCATCTCGAGATAACTAGATTCATCCAGCAATTCCCCAATTTGTACCAGCAGATCTTTAGCGTTTTCAGCTTCTTGTTTAGCTACTTTAATATTTGAATTAATTTGATTAATAAGAGACATTGCTCTACGTATGTCTTTTTCTAAATATTTCTGGTCGTGAACTAAAGTTAAAACATCTGAAATATATTGTATCCTCTGACTTTGACTGTCTATAATTTCATCAACACTTTCGTACTCGTCGACATTCTTCTTAACTCCTTCCATATTTAATAATAAAACAACACGACAAAGTTTTTCGTAAATAGCACAAAATATAGGCAGACAAATTAAAAACAACAAACAATGATGATTAAAATAGTTGAAAAATAGGTATTTGTACTTTACGATTACTTTCGAATCTTTTACCGGTAGTTTAATTTTGAGTTTTGACATTTAAGCAGTGTTGCCAAGCCGGATTTTAAAAAGAACATGGCCACACTAAAAAAATATTCTTTAATAAAGTCTTTTATTTTTTGAATGAGAAATTTTAAGACTTAATTCATTTGAATTTTCTTATATGCTATTATTAGATTTATTTTCAGTTAAATTTTACTAAAAACTTACGAAGATTTCGTTGATTCGGCTGTTTTTTTATTCTGCCAACCTTTTTTTACGTCTCAATTTTCAGAATATTTTGGTGATTTCATTTGCATTCAAAAATTTTACACCTCAGTCGCCAGATTTTAAAAATGGTATAGGAATTTATAGTGGGGTGTGTAGCTACAAGATTTTTCATTGGGAAGAGGTTTTCAGAACCTTTTCCATGTAGGTAACAACCATGTTTTTTGATTGAATATGGGCATGTGGGATGTCAAACTTCAAGATTTTTCATTAGGAAGAGGTTCTAAGAGCTTTTTTGCATGTAGGTACCTACCATTTTTTATTTTGCTTAAATATGGGCATGAGGGGGGTCCAACTTTCCAGATTTTTCATTGGGAAGAGGTTTTCAGCATTTTTTCCAAGTAGGTATATACCATTTTTTTTAAATATGGGCATGTGGGGTGTCTAACATCAAGATTTTTCATTGGGAGCAGGTTTTTAGAACTTTTTTAATGTAGGCACCTACAATTTTTTTTTTGCTTTAATATGGGCATGTGTGGTGTCTAACATCAAGATTTTTCATTGGGAAGAGGTTTGTAGCTTTTTTCCGAGTAGGCATCTAAGTACCATTTTTTTGTTCTTAAATATGAGCATGTGGGGTGTCTAACATCAAGATTTTTCATTGGAAAGAGGTTTGTAGTTTTTTCCATGTAAGTAGGTACCTACCATTTTTTTCTTATATATAGGCATGTGAGGTGTCAAACTTCAAGATTTTTCATTGACATGAGGTTTTTACTACTTTTATCTACGTAAACGCTTACTCCATTTTTTTCATTAACTCGTATATCTGCACGGTTATCTGTTTATTTGAAACCAAGCGATATGCCGGGTAACAAAAATTAGTTATAAATAAAACACTTCTTTAGTATATCCACTGTGACTTCACGAAATGCGAGCCGGCTTTCAAAAGCTTCCGAGAGAAAACATAGATGCGATGAGAGCCTTTTACACTAGCCTGATGATGAGAGCGGAAGCTCTAGAAAGCCGGCTCGCGTCCAATCAAGTCACAGTGTATAGGTATACTAAGGAAGTGTTTTATCAATATTATAACAAGCGGTTCGCACCGGCTTCGCACGGGTAGATAGGTATTTAAAAAAAAATAGTTTTAGTAAGGATCCCTAAGTTTTTTGAAAATATAATATAGCCTATGTCACCCGGGGATAGTGTAGCTTAATATAATATTATTATACTCTATGGCAGTGTTCCGCAAAGGGTGTGCCGCGGCACACTGGTGTACCGTGGTCATCATTAGGTGTGCCGCGGAAAAAAGTCAAGGTTTTCTCACTAAACATCTTTTCATATTGGGTTTACTGATTTTAATAATAAATAAATATTAAATAGACATTGTTTTTTTCTTTGGTGTGCCTATAAAATTTCGTGATTTGATAGGTGTACCTTGAACACAAAAAGTTTGCGGAACACTGCTCTATGGTGTAGCTTCCCAATGGGCCACTTGCAGTCGTGGGGGATTTTAATAAAAATGATCGAATTCAGTAAATTTGAGGTCGGAAAATACAATTAATATGTCAGTTAAATTTTTTTAAATATCTGAATTATGGAGAATTTCCAAAAATAAAACCCAAAATTTTTGACGTTTGGCAAAACACTCTAAACAGCTGATGACGTCACGGAGTCCCGTGAATCATAGTATCTTTCGCAACCACAGATTATAATCTCATACACACATGGGACTCCGTGACGTCACAGCGCCGCCATATCGTTTTTGATCATTCCGAGAAAATCCAATCTTTAAAAGCTAATATCTAAGAAAATAGTGCAAGAAAAATTAAAATAAATTGTGGTTGTGTTACTTTAATACTAATTTACAATTTTATGTAATAAAAAAAAATCTGCAAGTGGCCCATAGCGAAAGAATTTTTCAAATCGGTTTAGTAGTTTCGGAGCCTATTCAATGCAAACAATCAAATCTTTCCTCTTTATAATATTACTAATATTATTAGTATAGATTAATTCAACATGAATTTCCACCGAGAACCGTCGGTTGAAAAATATCAACTTTAAAATAGATGTGTTGCCTAATGCGTAACGCACTTGATTTGCAACACAGACGTCATGGGTTCGCAATCTAGAGAATGTTTGAAATTCTCATTGAACCTATCACACCACATACAAGACTGGAAGTTGACTGGAAGAAGTTGCTACGTAGCAATGAGTGCAGCTTGTCTTTCTGAATGAATTGGAATGAGATACGTACGAATCTGTTGCAAGAGTCCCATCTAATTAAGTATTAAGTTTGAGTATAATTTATTATTATCTTGAGTATTTGAGTTAGTTGGAAGAAATAGCGTCTCTGCGATAATCTCTCTCTGTATATTGAATGCATGATTATATTTGTTTTAAATAATATTGTATTTTTGTGTAAATTTGCTTGGAATTAGTGTAAGTACAACAATGGACAAAGAAATAAAATAAATTAATAAAATTATCAATATTAGTGGCATTTACAATGTGATAGATAATTCGTCCCTCTTCTGACTAACAACAGTCGTATCTGCCTAAATGTAAATTGTTCAGGAGAGCGTTTTTTTTGTGTTTTGCCGTGCATATTTTCGTCTCTCCTAGTTATATGATACAGTGTAATTAATAATTTTATTTGTACCTATTCTAATATATCTCATAATCATTTTTGTGATGAAATTTTGAGGAATTAGTAGATAAAACACATTTTTAGAATAATTCGTAAATACGACAACAAATCAGAAAGCTATTCCAGGATGACGGTAACAGAGAACATGCAGGGCACATAAATATACACATTGGTGATCATAGAGCTCGATTTCGCCAAAAATGTCAGAAACGAGAGTTAGTCAGAAGAGAGACGAATTTTGCAACATTATTTTACGAACGAGTTCTCTTACTATTACTATGTTTTAATTAGCACAATAAATTTTCGACACGTTAGTGTTATTAACGAGAAGTTTGAAAGCTAATTTTGAGTTTGCTCTCAAATCAATGACCTAAAATAAAGTAAGCCATTTATACGTAAAATTTATGATGAACGTAATTGTTGTAAATTATTTCATGAAATAAAAATAGCGCAATGAGAAGTTGAGATAATTTGCAGTAAAAGTCTATGTACCTATGGGCAGTTTATTCAGAGAAGTGGAATTAAATTTCTTTTCCAAATTAGATATAGATGTGAAGGGTTTAAGGCTATTATAATTATATTCTAAATGATATGTAATAGGTTGATAAAATTTGTCACAAATATCAAGATTCAAAGACATAGGACGTCCATCACAGCACATTCAAATCATTCAATCACCCGCTTCACTGGAAAATTGAATTTATCAAGATGAACATGTCAGAGAGGATCTGATTTCTCATCATTCCAGTTGCCGCCATCATGTCAACTAGAAATGCGCAGCTCCCAAATTGGCAACAGAACTAAATATTTAAATTTAAATCGAAGACAACAATCGGATCGGCTATAAACAACATCTGTCACATTATTATACTATCTACCGAAAAGAAAGCTGAGTTCGAAAATGAGATAAGTCAAGTTTGGTAAAATGACAATAATTGAATAATAAATAAATAACGTGTATGTAACTATGTCTTTATATACTTACATTTACATGTATAGACAATTCACACAGATTGAGCTAGTCCCAAACTAAGATGAATCTTGTATTATGTGTACCAACACGACGATTCAATACACATATAAAGTGTAACACCCAGACCCAGGACAAATTGAAAAAGGTCATTCTTCATTTTGCCCTGGCCGGGAATCTAACCCGGTACCTTGTGAGTCAAAGGCAAGAACGTTACCTCCGCGCCACACCGGCTGCCATCCAATGATTGTAATGACAGCGCATCCTGTCAATCCCGGCTCACTGTACTACTTTCGTCTCGAACTCTTTTGCTGCTCAGGGTGCTCGTTGCTGGAATAATCTCCCATCTAATCTTAGACTGGCTCAAAGTCTGACGTCCTTCATGCGTGCCGCTAAAGAGAAATTGATTACTATAAAGTTACACACACAGCATCTGAAACCTAAAACCCATCACTCCTTTCCTCCCCCCCCCCTCTACCCTAACAGTATTTTCTTGTTTTTTTTTTATTGTGTAAGTATACATTAAATATCTATAAATGTGTTTTTTTTTGTAAGATTATATTTTTTTCTCCCATTTAAGTACTTTTTTTAATTATGTATTATATTTTGGTTTTTGTTTTTAAAACTTTGGGTTAGTTGGAAGACATCGCACCTTTGCGATAAACTCGCCCTCTATATATTAATTGTATCTAATTTGTAATCAATGTACAGTAAAGAATGAATAAATAAATAATTAATGTCTTTGGTTTTCTTGCTTTGTTTACTAACTATTCATACCATACGGCATTTCCCAAAAGAGGGGCAGCCAGCGAATTATCTGCAATAGCAAACATGCAAGTCGTCCTCTCTATGTCAATAAAAGTAAGACATTGAGAATGGGTGGCATACCTCATCAACGAACTGAAGATGTTAAACATCCTAAAGTGATGTTTTATGAACGCCTGTAAAAACAGGATGCTTGAAAGCAGATAAGATTAGTGTTCGATTTGGTATTATTTCTGTGATTAGTGGACCAATTTATTGATCTACGTCCTAATGTGACGTCATCCTTAATTTTAAATACATACATATTCAGCTCAGTTTAACCTGTTATTATTTTTCAAACAGTTTTGCAATGTTGACTCAGTTCAACATTAAAAAGTCACATATCCTATTTGCATGTTTAGTCGCAACATATAGCGGTTACAATCAATGAATCCGAGTTTGGAGTTTATTTGGAATGAGCTCTCCTGAACAATGATAGGTAACAAGTATGTATGTATGTATGCCTAAGAATTCTATAAGTAATATAGGTACCTATTACATGTTGTCGACATTTTGTAAAATTCGGCCGCCCACAAACGGCATTATCGCCTATTTACAAAATGCAGAAATAAATAATATGCCATAGAATAAGTTACTTCGTTCACAGATCTCAGTCGGTTCAGGGTTTTCCATGTCCTATAGTCTAGATCAGACAAAATGCCGAAATACGTTTAAATATTGCCTAGGCCATAGAATAAGTTACTTCGTTCACAGATCTCAGTCGGTTCAGGGTTTTCCATGTCCTATAGTCTAGATCAGACAGATCAGAGACAAGACATGCTGACCTGCGATGTTTCCCATGAGGATGCACACGACAGAACTAAGTGGTGAAACAAAACAAGAAAGGCAGACCCCATTACCGTGTGGGACGTGGGACTAATAATTGCCCAAGGAGAAGAAGAGGTTGAATGGTAAGAAACGACCAATTCTTACAATTTGCCTGCTGAATTATTAAACTTTCGGCATTTTGTAAAATGACAACGATGTCTTTTGTAAACGGACGACTTTTACGAAATTTCGAAGATACATTAAGAGTATAAGGGTAATATTGTAGAAATGATCAATAATCAGTCCTGGTATGTATATGCCCTGCCTGTTACAGGACGCGCTGCATCACTAAATTATCATCATTATTCAAATCTCCATCTTTTGCTCACTATCAACAATGGTCCTGGCAGAGAGACTATATTATTTATTTATATATTTAGATTAGAATGGGTATGGAAAACAGGATAATTTAAATATCTACAGAAATGTATAGTTATAATATTATTGGCCTTATGTTCTGTAAAATAGATCAATCGACATTTTTTGTAAGTTTTTGAGTATCGAATTGTAAAATGTATTATTTTGTAGAATAAATAAAAACACGTGCAATGCATTTGACATTCATTTGACAGCAACAAGTTATGTTATACCCTTCATTATCCTGAATGTCTTGACATGCATCTCTCAAACTACCGAAGAAAGTGCAGAAGTATTTTTTATTAAATAATATGGACTCAAGAAGTATTCAATTTTTTTCACTTTGGATGTTCATCCAGAGTGTCAGGGTCAAAGATGTTCATCAAGAGTGAATACATGTATTCACATTTATTTTATCCTATGCTTTCATTGAAATGTTTCATGTCACATCTATAGTTTGACCTATTTCCGTAAAAAAAAATAATGACTAAATGAAAAAAAAACAGTTGTTCTAAATTAAAATAAATAAACAAAATTCTCGTAAGTACATAATAGCATTATCATTTTATTTTTGATTCTGACATTCAATACGAATTCATAGAGAACAGGAAAAAAGTTCTTTATGGTCGTTTCAGTGAAAGGACCTTTCATCAAAATTATGTCGAGTACTAATCGTTTTCATCCGTCATCGCTAGTGATCACTATTGATGAAAAGTTTATTCACACCTTTTCAATTTGGAGGATCATTCAAAGCCATCACTGATGGGTGAACTAGTCATCGAGTACCCCTTAACTGCATAGGTATATTTGACAAATATGCAAGCCGTCCTCTCCATGCCACTAAAAAAACATTCAAACTGGGTGGCATACCTCATAACTGCCGAATTGATTAATGCAAGTTAAATTTAACGTGGAAAGAATGAATGAGGACAGAATGACCAAGAAGATATATTTGGCTGAGAGGAATGAGGCTCGGAGACGTGGACGTCCGAGAATCAAATGGCAAGATCATTTAAATCAAATCCTACAGGACGGTCACGTGTTGAGCACATTGAACAGGAGAGCATGCATGAGGAATTGTATGACAGTGACAGAAGCGAAAGATGTATGCAAGGATAGAAGGAAGTGGCGTGGCATGTATGTAAGTTAAATGTCTTTATCGTAATGTTATGAATGTTATGAGTACATTCTTATCACAGAACATTCATAAAATTGTAGAAGAGAGTGGAAGATCTGTTCTTTGCCAGGAACTTCACGAAGCAAAATGGTTTGATTTATAGATATGCATAATGTGGGAATGGCTATATAGATACATATTTGAATTATGCATACATATACTTAACTATTTTATCTTTATTCATTATCCTATCCGTTCCTGTCACCGCACAGACACCCCGCCCCATTGTTCCGTTCACAACTCACTCATTCTGTCCACATACCTAATGTATAATAATATTATTATTATCATTATAAAATGGTATTATTGTTATCCTGCAATCATGCCTAACACTCAGTCTTGTTAAGTCTAGGTATTTTTACGTAGATCTACGTACTTCTGTTCCAAATCTGCGTATTTTTGGGTTTATCATCAAATCCAAGAATTTTAGTTTTCGAACGTACCGTTTTTTTTAATATTCTTTGAGAAATCCGAAGAAATCACGAAATAATTCAAATTCATATACCATTTTGAAATTCTGGCGATGAGAGAACTTTAGGTCTCACTTTTCAAAGGTCGTACTTAGCGATCGACTCCTGGCGAATTTTTCGACAATCTACCTACATGTACCGTATAATTAGTCGCCTCGATGGAATAATAAACAAAAAGAAAAAAAAATAGCCCATATTGGGAAAAAATAAAATAAAGTGAGATTACACAATACATGTGTGACATTGTTAACTATAATAAATTCTTAAAAAATAAAACCAATATTAAACCCAAAAATTAAGCACAATACAATACCTACATGTATACAGTTGGTACAGATAACAGAGATAATGTGTCCAGAAACATTACACAAGTCCTTAGTACAATGAACAGGAGAGCATCCAGTAACTGCATGGAAGCAAAGGATGAAAGCAAAAAGCGTTTGCAAGACCAGGAGCAATGGCGTTAAGAAGCGGCATGATGTAATAATTTTCTTTTCAGTTCGATCGGCATTTATACATACAATGCTACATGTGAACTGTGTGACGTAGGCTCATTACTGTCAACTTAGAGATTTTTTAATGACCCTTCATCCGTGTGGATGTAGTCATATGAACAGTGATACAATGATAGGGGAAGTTCTGGGCGTGTTCTGCATACAAAATATCTACACCAGCATAATATTACATTATATTATTTACACATTGCTATTGCTATAGCGAGTACTTACAGAGGAACGCCCACTATCATGTGTGTGTGTGTGTGTTGAATTATTTTCATGCAATAAGTACCTACCTAGTTATTTGTGTGAAATATTTGCATGTCTATCTTAAGTATAATGTCATCACCCCACAAGTGGGGTAGTAAGTGAACCAACAGTTACGTAGGACACGCGACTTGACCACAAATTTGATTAGGACAGCAGAGGAAATCGAACCATCAGCTCAAATGTCTGGGACTTTGGTCATCTAGCATCTAGTCATCTAGTAAATTAATATTTTATTATATACCTAATATTGGATTGATCTATGATTAAGAATTATATAAAAAAAAGATGACATGTCTTAAAAGATGGGTTCTACTTTAGAATCTCTGTGATGAAGAAATTAATTACAGAAAGGTGACTCCTATGCTGGCTTCTTGTTTTCATTCACTTATGTCAGATATTACAATATAACTCAGAGAGAAAAATTACATCTATTCACTACCCCTTTCAAAGCTAAGTCTATTTCTCTCCAGGTTGAGGAGTCATGGGTATTTAAACATTATTATGATCTCAAAATCATAATCATTCATGTCAACTGCTGAAGAGAGATGGCCAAATCACGTGGCTATATCCACTGACGGATCAAAGTGCACCCAAGTCTGTAGTTCTGCTTTCTATATATTCCATCACTTCATTTGGAAGGGATTTTCAAATTTCCTACCTTCTCTTCTGACTATACCTCAGAATGAATAGCAATAAAGGGGAATCTTAAAATTATATTTTCAGTAATACCTATGCACTGACTCACTTCACTTTTCCAAAATCTTAAATCTAATATTATGTAAACATATTGCAATAGTATAATATTTGAAATCCAACACTGCATTCTATGTTTTTGGCTTTGTTTGGTTGCCACCTACTCAGAACGGATTGGAGTTTTCCCCTCCCCTGTGTGCAAATGTGCCACTAATGAAGAATCTCTGGATCATATATTTTTTGAGTGTCCCAAATGTGAAAGATGGAATTCCTAGATAATCTCGTGGCAAAATGCATTACATACTAATCCCCACTTTTAATTTGAATTACACTCGGTAGACATTAATTCTATTCTTCTTATTATTATTGAAATATATGTAATAGAAATAATTAGCTGTGCGATGCATCGAATAAAGTATTGTCACAATTCCAACTATTAATTAATATAGGTACTACACCGTTTTTTTATTAAGATTTATTTTGATATTAAACATATATCTTGTTAACTTTTTGACACAAAAAATAGTTAAAATCCTGTTATTCCATATTGGCCTAAATCACTCGGCAACGAGTGGATGGCCTTGAAAAGAATAAAACAGAATACTTGAGAATCTTACAATAATATCAAATTGGTGCTCCCAAATTCTAAAGGATGCCCGCGTGGTAAGTAAGAGAAATCGGCGTGCGTGTACGAGAAATTTTATAAATGTGAAAAAAATATTTATATATACTGTAATATGTGAACGCACACAAGCATTTAACAGCTTCGACGTTTCTTTGATTTTGGAAAGATCTGCTTCAGGTATCCTACATAAGCAGGTGTCTCTTAGTAAGTATAGGTATGCGTTGATATCTTGATCATTCGACTCAAGCACTAGCCAATCAGAGTATCTAGTTTTCTCCCTACTTTTTCCTCTGTCATCGCTATCGGTGACACATGGTATAGGTACTTCATGGGACACATAGCAGGTTCTTCACCAAGTTTAGTACCTTCCTATGTTAGTACCTACTTGCCTTTTCTTTCAGAAACACCGAAGAATTCACTCATTAATATTCGCAGCAGAAGTAATAGTAGTTATTATGCAAATTTTGCGTACCTATTTGCAATATGTACTGTCATACTTACAACTCTTATATAAGTTAACTTAAGATGTTAGGGTCCTCAGAAACAGTTGAAAGAAAATTTATTTTATTTTCAGCAACCCAGCATCTTCACAAGAGTGGACTCTATAGATAATTTAAGCATTCTGTCATCTTGGTAGCAGCCTTTACTTATTATAGAAATGCTAGCTGACCCGGCAAACGTTGTTTTGCCATATACCTACTAATATCGATATTAAAAAATAGGGGTCGATGGTAGAAGGGTGAAAATTTAGGGCTGTACGTATTTTTTAATGCCTCATCATAAAAAATAAAAAATTGTCTTAAAAAAATCGGGGTGGACCACCCTTAACTTAACCTGAAAAATAGAGTTGGCCGATTCTCAGACCTACCCGATTAGCACACAAAATTTCATCAAAATCGGTCCAGCCGTTTTGGAGAGTATGATGTAGCTTGTTCACGAGAGATGGGAAGTGTGAAAGCGATATTGAAAGGAGAAAAGTTGCTGGCAATAAGGTAAATGGTGCAATCCGACCAATAATTGCAAATAGAAACATATCCACCACAGCTAAAAGGTTGGTGCACTCTGCTATCTTAGTGCCAACACTTATGTATGCAAGTGAGACGTGGACATGGTTAAAGAAGGATGAAAGTGGCATAAATGCAGTGGAAATGAGATCGTTGAGAAGGATGTGTGGTAAAAGTCTGAGAGATCGTGTGCGTGACATTGATATACGAAAGGAATGTGGAATGAAAGTTGGTGTAATAACAAGGATGAATGTAAATAAGTTAAGATGGTTTGGGCACGTGGAAAGAATGAATGAGGACAGAATGACTAAGAAGATATATTTGTCTGAGAGGAATGGTGCTCGGAGACGTGGACGTCCGAGGATTAAATGGCAAGATCATTTAAATCAAATCCTACAGGACGGTCACGTGTTGAGCACATTGAACAGGAGAGCATGCATGAGGAATTGTATGACAGTGACGGAAGCGAAAGATGTATGCAAAGATAGAAGGAAGTGGCGCTCGATCCTTTCTGCCTACCCCGCGAGGGAAGCGGCGTGATGGTATGTATGTATGTATGATAACAAATACCGTGACACGAGAATTTTAGGTATAGGTATATTAGATTATAAATTTGATCATTTATCAATAGACTGTTAATCTACTGTAAGTCGGTGTGTTTATTGCACAGACACTAAATAAATATTAGGTATAGATGTAAAATGTAACATGTGATCATTAATTTCACGTAATTTTACAAAGATTGAATACAATAAATTTATAGAGCAATTCCTTAAAATACCTACCCAAAAACAAGCTCAAAATTAGCAAAAAAACATTAGGTAGGTACTTATAACATATAATAAAACAAAGTGATTAAATAAAAAAAAAAAAATTTGAAAATTAAAGAGAACAAAAAAAGTTTCAATCAACTTTTATTTAATTTCTTTTAACACTGGTAACAGCGACAATTAAAAAATGCTAGCGATTGCAATTCAAGGACGTTACGATGTTGCTAGACGTAGGACGAAATTGAATACTGTATTTTCGAACCCTGTTAGTAAAAAATACGTTTACATATCAAGGCAATAATGCCGACATCAACTTTGTATTATACGATTACACCGTCCCGCAATGCAGTTCATAATATGGAGATCAAGTATGGTGTACATTAATGTACATATTACATATATACATCAGTGCTACCATTTGCATTAAATTTACAAACTTACCGTATATGTTCTTAATAAATATTATGGGAATTATACCAATATACACATATTATTATTAAACTTGCAACAATACACCCGCCTTCTTGCTACCATTATTGCAAGTCTATTAAATAATATTTGAGTCCGTTCGTATGTTTATTAAAAATATACTTTACACAGATACACATTCCTTTAGCTGGAAAACTTATCACTTACGTAATTTCCACCAGAAAACCAGTACTGTCTTAATTTTGCTGGGATAGTATTTCTCCAAACCCTGGTTGCGAAGATTCCGAATGAAAATCCGCGACCCAACTGGGAATCAAACCCAAAACCACGTAGTATTAGACACCGTAATCAGACAGAACATAAAAAATACATTCTATACAAGATCTCATCCTTTGGGCAAGTTTGAGGCTTAAACATTATAAATATCTTCTATACGGACAGAAATACAGTAGTTTATATTATGACACATGATGATTTATATGAAAACTGAAATTATTGTCCAGCAATTTTTGTCCAAACTCAACGTATTTATTACAATTTGTTAACTTGCTAATTTCTATCTTAATGTAGATACTTATAACATTATGTCTCGAAGTAATTTTTTTATCAGAATAACTATGTTACAATTTCTAATAATCAAAACTATTAGAAATCGCTGCTAACCTTTTTCATGATCATGTCTGAGCTGTCAAAAAATGACATAATCAGAACTGTCAAAAATATTTGCATCATGGTGTTGCCAGTTTTTAAATATGTTCCCAATGGGCACGTTGCACATTTTTTTTTTATTTGATAAAATCATTAAGTACTCTGTTCTGAACACGAAAATATTTTTTTTTTTAATATCTGTGTCCTAATTTTTAAGTTATTGGCATTTCAAATTCAAAAATAATATTCCCGCGAAAATAGTATTCTGACGGCAACTCAGTTGTGTGACGTCATATTTCCCGTTCTCTTGCCGGTGTCGGGTCGTTTCGTCGGGTGTTTTTAATGTTTTTATGCAGATTAGATTGGTGGTTACCATTGACTGTTTGCTTCTCTTTTGTGTATTCGTTACGTTGCTTTAAAGAATTATTTTAATTTTCTAATAAATAGCATTTATTTTGTTTTAAACTTTGTTTTCCAACATATATAAAATACATCGTGTAGTGAGCTGTTGAACACAACCAATCAGGAACTAACTGTTTTGAAAAGTTTGTTTCGTGTTGTGGCTTTATTTGATAATAAAAACTTTTGTAAACAAATCTCTAAAGATAGTTTATAGTTTATTTCAAAATTAAAGTGATGGAGACCGGATTTTGTAAAGGTCAATCTGACAACTTACCCAAAGTAACTACATCAATGATGTTTGATTTCTTCGATAAAAACTTCAAGGTATGTTATTTCTTTATTTGGTGTCCATTAAATTATATATTTAAAATGCAATTCAATACAATTCTTTAAATAAACAGAAGAAGTTCTTAGGTACAAATAGGGATTTGACACAATATCTTGATATTGTTTTTTAAAATAAATTAGCTTAATCACATCTATTGATTTGTGGTATATATACTACATAATATATATTATATTTCTTTTTGAATTTGCAGATCATGTAGGAATGACTATGGTGACAATGCTATTGAGTATGTGCAAGTAAAACGGGATGCCGGAAAGTGCATTGTGAAAGCTAAAATTACACCGGAGCACAAAGTAAAATTGAAACCATACCAAGTTGTTTTCATTTGTGATGAAAAAGAAGAGGAAGTTGAGAAATGTGTGTGCGAAGATTGTCCAGCATCGCAAGGTTTGTTATGTAATTCAATATGATATGTGCATAAGATTTTCAGCGTTAGCTGGGAGAAATCATGTGTT
The DNA here is from genome assembly GCA_947579605.1 of Athripsodes cinereus. Taxonomy (NCBI): domain Eukaryota; kingdom Metazoa; phylum Arthropoda; class Insecta; order Trichoptera; family Leptoceridae; genus Athripsodes; species Athripsodes cinereus. The sequence goes on from OX388321.1 coordinate 4,682,291, forward strand.
TTTAATATGTAATTTTTATGTTTAACTCGTTGTGATATATGTATACTAAATAATAAATAGATGACATTAAATATAAGTAATATTGCATGGTATATTACAAGTAGGCTGAGAGTTATTGCTAAATTTTCTATTTGCAGGAGGTTGTAAGCATGCCGTAGCTTTTTTGTCATGGTTACACCGTAGAAGCGAGGAACCATCAAGAACGTCCATCCGGTGCTACTGGAAGAAATCAAAAATGGCCGGCATTGGAACTTCCATTAAAACAGTCAAAGCTCAAGAGCTAGGAAAACCTTTATCTTGTGACGATAGTAATTTTAGTAAACACTTTTTAGCCAATTTTTTGAATATTGCAAAAAGTAAAAACATTAATAATACTCCACTCACGAGTCATTTTCTCAAGTGTGACGAAGTACTTACATTAAGTATTCATCGATTAATAAAGTCATGTATACAATTCAGGGAAAACTGCTGATGAATTCATTGAGAGAGAAAAAAAGTGTTTTTAAAATATTAAATTAGCACCAGCCATCCAGAATTCATAAAATGCATTAAACTATTGTGAATATGGGAAAAATATGAGACAAATTTATTTTAATTAATTTTTTAATAAACATTATAAAAATGGAACGTAACATATACCTAGTTTACAAGTTTTTACAAATTTGATAATCATAACTTTGTTTATATTATTATGCATGCACTTTATCGTGTAATTAAATGAAATAATTATTAGTATAGTAAAAATGTGTTTCATTTTATTTATACATAGGTTAGCAATGAGAAATTATGTAAATACAATCATGAGAAGAAATTGTTTTATTTGATCAAGCGATTTTGTACATTTATTAAGCCACACACTACATACACCATATGATCAACAGCTGTATAAAGTTGTTGATCAATTTGAGCATGCATTTTTAGGATATTAAACTCCCTTATTCTTCTTATCACCCGTTCTACATGTATGCGTAGCGCTGCATTTTTTTTTTGATTCCCGAACTTGGTGGTTTGTTAATATTGTGTCTTTGTGGACACTCGACGGACGAATCAGCTTGGCCCCTTTATCTTCCAATAGATGAGCTATGTTTTTAAAACCTCTGTCAGCCATTACGGTCATACCTGGTCTAATAAAGTCTAAATAGCCAGAGTCTTCGGCTATTGCAGAGTCTGTGGCACGTCCACAATATCCACAGGAAACAAAATTTATCTGACCATCAGGAGTGCAGGATACCAGATATTTAAGGGTGTTGCAACTTTCATAGTCTGACCATGTTAATGATTGATGGACTGAGTTCCCAGGCTTCTGAATTTCTATTTCAAAGCAGTCGATTATGGACTCAACGTCCTCATATCTCGCCCTAAATGGTGTAGGCAAGTTTGCTTGTACAGACTCAGTAGATGGCCAAACTATAAATTTCCGGAGCATGCTTGATATCGCGATTAATAACTTTACACCATTTCTGTCGAATAGCTGGGTCTTTTGGTACAAAAATGAAATTTTTATTTGGAGTTGTGAATGTTGTATTCGGACATAATGGCACTATACAATATTTATAATACGGCATTTTTAAGTAATTGAATGTTTACGTATCGAAATGCACTACTTTGAAAACAAAAAAGTATTGATAACTCACTAAATCCAGACAGTATAACAATATGACATAAATACCACGTCGTTGTTTGTACTACCATAGATCCGGAGAGGAACTGTGACGTCACAAAACATTTGACATATCACGTTGCGTTTTGAAAACTGTCAAATTTTCAGGTTTTTATTTTTAATTTTAATAAATGAAAGTATTTTTTTTATGAGTTATGATTTACATATAATTAATCCTTGATATTTAATCTACCCAATTCCATCATTTTCATTACAAAACCTCACCACTGCAACGTGCCCATTTTAGTCATTTTCGTAGAAGTATTAATGTCATCATTACATTTCATATTAATTCCTAACAAATTACTCGTGTCGGGTGGAATGCTGTAAGCAAATACCTAATAACAATGTTTATTTTTTGAGGGAAGCCGGGTAAAATTACATTAGTGTGTAAATACATGCATAATAAATGATAATAACAATGATTTCGCATATTATGTACTTCACATTCGCATATCATTACAAATTCACATGCGAAATGTCCTCCTTCACCTGACGCCATTTTGATAAGTCCGTTCGCCATTTTGCCATGATGTTTATTTACCTTATAATATGTCTATTATAAATGTTAAAAGAGTAAGTAATAAGGTAGAGATGCTTTTATTTTTTCTAGTTATAACGATCCAAAGAAGTTGGCCACAATATGTCAATTACTGCAGATTTCAGTATCGCCGAATGTCAATAATAATAATAATAACTAGACAATTTATAGTGCGCCGTTTTGTGGAATATATTCACTTCAAGGGCGCATACGACTAACTTCATAGCAGATATAATAACTAAAAAAAATTAAATGGGTTTTGACATTTCTTCATTAAAAAGCGCGATCTCTAAAATTTAACACATTTCTTACTTAAAGGGGTATTCAAATTTATTAACTGATAAACGATCACTCTGGATAGTATTCCGGTAAAGAGTTTTGACCCTAACATACAAAGGATGATCATCCGAAGTGAGGCAATCTGAATGGTATTTTAGCTGCAGTTTTTTGTACATGCTCTACTTCTATTCAATTTGCTCAAGATTAAATGTCTGTTTTTAAGAATCTTGTCTGGATGATCTAGCCATCGGATTCTCTGACAGTTTCCTTTCTTCTTCTTCTTCCATTAATATCGGTACTCACAAAGACGTAAAAGGGTTACTGGCGTTACTGCTAAATCTGTCTGTCCAAATGACATGTCCATCGCAGAGATTAGCATTAATGTTATCAGCACGTGTCCATTCTTAGCACACTGTTAACATTTTTATTAATTTTTTATTCAACACTGAGACATTTACAGAAGTAAGTAATCGTTATCATTGAAAAATCTGATGAGCCACAAGGAGAAAGTAGATTCCTATGAATTAATATATTTTTATATCAAAATGAAATATCGCCCAGGGAGGTGTGCTGCCAAACATCCAAGCCGTCCTCCTGCCCAAGAAGACCAAGAAGAAGGCGTAAATTACCAACCGTAATGCGCGTCGACATCCCTCACACAATAAAAAAATCTATATGAAATTTTCTATTTAAATGTAGAAAATTCAAAATTATTTATTATGAGTATCAGGAGACCATAGTTTAATCGTGTATATATTTCATTTTAATCAGTTTAATTGTCATAGTCTAACAATGTTCTCGTAATTATAAAATATGTATGTGAGCATTAATGTTAAAAAGTTATAGATAAGTATAGGGAAATTTATTGTGCGTAATTTAAAAATTTTATTATTTTTTTACTGGTGTAATATTACCCGGCTCCGTTTAGGAAAGAGGAAAGATGAGAAAGTGCGGTCCACCGAAAATTATGTAGCTTGACCATGTAGATCAAATTCTCAAGGAGGATCACACGTTGAGTAAAAGAAATGTGCATGCATGAGAAACTGGATGAATATGAATGAAGCAAAAGAAGTATGCTTGGGTAGAACAATATGGCATTTCATCCTCTTTACCTAACACACTTGGTATACGGCGTTAGATTACAGCACCTATGTATGTATAATATCGTTTAGGAAACAAAAAACAAACTGGGGTTCCCTGAAAAATAGGGCATTATTTGAAAATTGGCAACACCGTGCAAATACTTTTGACAGTTCTGTCATGATTAATATGATGTAAAATATTGGCGATTTATTATTGCAGAGAAGCCAAGTTTTTATTATTAGAAAATATAATGTTTTTATGCAAATACTTATTTCGATATTAGACATTAATATCTTAAGACAATAGCATAGGTACATTTTTTCTTGCTTTGATATTAATTCAATAAAATAAACTAAAAGCTACATTATTTTGACAATATATAAGATCGATTTGTTAATTTATATACAAACATGTAAACAAACAGTCTTGAATATTTATACAGGGGATTAAAACACAGTGTACTTACAACAAAATAATATCAGCTATATTAACTAATCTTGAAATCGTCCTGACAGACAATTAATCAAACTCGCCTCCTTGCACCTGCCCTTTAAAATTATTTATATTAACTTTAAAATGTATTGTATTTACTATTTAGTAGTTATTATTAATAATGTCTGACTATTCATGAAGTTGTAACCATTTCATCTGGCATATTTTGTGATTCCAATGCGATGATTGTTTGTTACGTCGTAGTTTGGAGCATCGATTTTTCATCCAGACTCGAATTTTCATTTAACGAAACGAAACCTGTGGGCCTAATCAAAACACATTTTAGCGTTACGTTTTCGTTCAAACGTGAACGACGAAGGGAGAACGCGTCAATTTTTGTAGCTAAAATACACAAGGAGCAACGGAAATTGACGCGTTCTCGCAACGTCGTTCACGTTTGAACGAAAATGTTACTACAGTCACGGTTCTTATTCAGGATCTTAAGGGGCATTCACATTTATCAATTTGAGTGATCATCCAGGATGAATAATCGGAAGTGAAATGTGGCAAGTGTGGCAACGGACATCTAGGTATTTTCTCCTTAGTGAACACTCGAAATGGCATATCAAATCGCCAACTGCCCGCCAACTCGGATTTGAAAAAATCGAGAGAAAAAGAGAAGGAAAGATTAGAAGATGAATAAAATGATTAAACTGAAAAAGATCGTAGATTAAGTAAAAAGTGATAAATTAAGCTGATATAGGTTTCAATCCCTCGTCGCCAGATTTTCGATTTGGCATTGGAATTTGAAATGTTTCTCAATCTCCTCCATTTTGCTAAAAAAATATTTTCTGTTAAATGTAAATAACCTTTATGGAAAGGTGTTTATTTTATATATATATAAATGATACTAAAACTATATGTAAAGCTGATAGGTATCATTGAGAGTCATTTTATATGTTGATACATGAGGTTATAATTATAACCAAATTAACGGGTAGTTCAAGATAAGCGTCAGTCAAAGGGCAAATTGAAATATTGGGCCTAAGTGGCCTCCCTGACAAGTGACACATCCTAAATTTAAAACTAATAAAATGCTCACAGTTACGGATTTTAGGGGTTTATTTAGGTTTTTTACGTCCCAAATTCTTTAAAAGTCGATGTTTTCTTATGATAATGAGTAACATCCCGATTTATATTTGAATACTTTAAATAAATTAAATATGTAATACTCGATAATATAGATATTATATAGGGTGAAATATACAAATACAATACAATGTCATCAGTTTCTATCTAATTTGTACCTATAATACTGAGCAATATATCAACTCTGCCACCTTGCAGCTTTGCAGGTCACACTAAAAGAGTGTAGGACATCCACCTGAAACGCAGTAGCGTACGTTAATAGGTAAGTATGAATAAATTTATATTTATTTTAAACATAGACGGCTAATGCCTAATGACGGCTAATAAACTAATAATGAAAAGATTATGATGTAAAATTATCATACTTTTCATGTGATATTATTTTACAAAAATTACTACTGTTACCATCACGGCATACCCCACAAGTAGGGAGAAAGCTGCATCAAATAAACATGCAAGCTGTCTTCTCTGTGGCAAAAAAAAGACATTCAGGATGGATTTCTTTTATTTTATTCTTATACCTACCTTTTAAATAAAAAGAAACAAGTGTCTCAATTTTTTTGTCAAAAATAAAAGGCAATTTTTTTGAGAGCAAAATTACGAAAAGGATTTGATGTAAAATGTTCATAATTCCTCGATTACGAATGCTTTGCCATGAACTTAAACAAGAAGAAAAGGGAGCTGTTCCGGGTCGCGCAAGATAGAAAAGCCTTCGTCAGAGTGATTGCCAACGTCGAGGGACCTGATACGGCACGAGAAGAAGAAGAAGAACAGATTAATTATAATAATGACATATTTTTGAATTTTTGTCTACAAGGTCGAAATGAAATTTTGACAGAACACCCAAAGTAATATTCAATTCTTATACAAGTCTTTTGTTTTTCTATGGTTTAGCACAAACAATATGGTGTAATAGATTCTGTAATATCTTTGCCAATATATAAGATATTTATAATCTTTTCAGTCTAAAACCTTTTAAAGGGTGAACTTCCTTCAGAGTTTATTATTTTATATTTGTCTTGTCTAATTACGATGTTTACAGAGTACATATAAACAATCAAACATGTATACGAACGAACTTAAATAATACCGGAAAATTTGACATTAAATTTGGTTGGCTGTCTTTGGGTTTTAAAAAATGGTACGCCATTGACAACAAACGCCAAAATAACAACATTACATTTAAACATATTGTTAATAATTATGTAAAAATCCAACTGTAAAAATTATACCACGCGTTGACTGATCGTGTTGATAAAAAATAAATAAAATACATTAAAATAATAATATGTACAATTGTAATTAATACCAAATATTATATAGGTTGGTTGGACGGAGTTGCTATGCATAGCAATGAGACCAGTCACCCGTTCTAAAATGATTGATATGAGAGACAGAGAGAAGAAAGTGAAATTGTGAATGTTGCCAATACGCAAAGCGCTTTAACCAGCCTGAGCCGATTGGTAAGCTTCACGACACCTAAATACTCAGCTCTCTCGCTCTCTTGTTACTAAAATGTTTTTTTTTTTAAGTTTTCGAGAGTCCTGTAAAAAAACTAGTGATGGTAAAACATCTTCTAGGTATAGGTATGCAACTTATCCAAATTTTCGCTGACACGGAAAAAATAAACCACGGAACCGAAATAAACAGAAATAATGCAAAACAACTAGTGATAGTAAAACATCTTCTAGGTAGGTATGCAACTTATCCAAATTTTCGCTGACACGGAAAAAATAAACCACGGAACCGAAATAAACAGAAATAATGCAAAAAAAACTAGTGATGGTAAAACATCTTCTAGGTAGGTATCAACTTATCCAAATTTTCGCTGACACGGAAAAAATAAACCACGGAACCGAAATAAACAGAAATAATGCAAAAAAACTAGTGATGATAAAACATCTTCTAGGTAGGTATGCAACTTATCCAAATTTTCGCTGACACGGAAAAAATAAACCACGGAACCGAAATAAACAGAAATAATGCAAAAAAACTAGTGATGGTAAAACATCTTCTAGGTATAGGTATGCAACTTATCCAAATTTTCGCTGACACGGAAAAAATAAACCACGGAACCGAAATAAACAGAAATAATGCAAAAAAACTAGTGATGGTAAAACATCTTCTAGGTATAGGTATGCAACTTATCCAAATTTTCGCTGACACGGAAATAATAAACCACGGAACCGAAATAAACAGAAATAATGCAAAAAAACTAGTGATGGTAAAACATCTTCTAGGCAGGTATGCAACTTATCCAAATTTTCGCTGACACGGTAAAAATAAACCACGGAACCGAAATAAACAGAAATAATGCGAAAAAAGACAAATTGATAAATTAAAACAAAACAAAATTCCGTGGAATCAACACTCCTCTTGCATCCGCTTGTTCTGCTAATATTCTCATTCTTCAGTATATCACGCAACGTTTTACCAACCATTCTTCTCAGCGACCGCATATCCACGGTATTTATTCTACATACATACATTCGTCCTTCTTCAACCACGTCCAAATTTCATTTGCATCTATTCTGTTTTTTTTTTCTTCATGAAGAGTATTAGTATTTATTCTACCTGCAGTTAGTTCTGGCTAGTTGCTAGTTGCTGGCTACCCCACTCGTGAGAAATTCTGCAGTGGTATTATGCATGTACAATAATAATTATATAAGTAGTAATACATTTTTATATGTAGAGGTAAGTGTTTGTAATCAAAATATGACAATTTAAAACGAATTAGGTGTGATAGGTTCAGAGATTCTCAGGCAACATGCTGTGTGTATAACAACGGGGGGCCTGTGCCCTGGGGAGCATGTCCGAGGGCTGATGTGATCTCTGGAGGATCGCTGGAATCACTTTGTAAAATTATTATTATGTGAGTAAAAATATAATAATATTAAATAATAATAAATATTGTAAATTTATTGTTACCCATAGAAAATTCCTTATTTTATTTGTACCAAAACCACTGTGACATCTTCCACAAGTGGAGTATAATGAGCATACAAGTCGTTTTTTCGTGTCAATAAAAACTAGACATTCAGGATTGGTGGTAGAAAACTTATCTTATAGCTCCTTGGCAAAAAAAATAGGTCTCTCACTGTTTTTTGTAAGTTTTCGGGTGTCCTGTATAAAGTTAAGCATTCATAAAACATCACAGTTGCAAAATCACTCAGAATTGGGTGGAATGCCTAAATAATAATAAAAAAAAAAAAAAACATCACAGGTAAGACATTGAACATTTTCAATTCAGCGACGACTTGTCTTAAATGTCTTATTTTTTTATTGGCACATAGAAGACAACCTGTATGTTTATATACAGTTGGTGTGTGTGAGATAATTGGGTAGTTGGAAGAGATCGCATCTTTGCGATAAACTCGCCCTCTAGATCAATTGATTGTATCCAACTTGAATGTGTATACCTTCTATGTAATTGTTTGTAATCAATGTACAGTAAAGAATGAATAAATAAATAAATAAATAATGAGATGATATAGGTAACAAGGAAAACATTTAAAATTTACTTTTCGACTGATGAATAACTTGCGAAACATAAAAAAAAAACTGTCAACAAAATTAGAAACAAATTTTAAAACCCTAACAATAATAAACTTTAAATCGACATTAAATCTATTTATTTTAAATGGAAGTTGAAATCCAAAACCAAGAAGTAAAAAGGAAAAATAGTGGAAATACAAAATGGTACTAAAAGTATCAAGAGAACATGACTCCGAAGATGGTAGTTTATGTTTTATTTTAGTACAAAATATGCAACTAAAGAGATGGATACAATAATAAAAAACATCGAATATAATGTATTTTAATTTCTGTTTCCTTCTTCTGCTAACTTGCACCTTTATTACTATAGAATTTTATGTAGTACAGCAGGGCTACTCTTGACAAAACTAAACACGATCTTAATCTAGTCTTGATCTTGATCATACGACGCACGAAGTGACTATTGGCCAAAAATACACGCAAACCGATTGCGCGATGTTTTTGACCATAGTCCCTTCGTGCCTCGTATGATCAAGATCAAGACTAGATTAAGATCGTGTTTAGTTTTGTCAAGAGTAACCCTGCTGGTTTGAAAAAAAAACTGTTATACCATCATCGTAGAGATAGATGTAGGGAGATGTTTTCTTTGTTGGTTTAGAATTGTGAGTGTTCTTATCTTTTATGTTTCTATGTCTTATGTTATTTGTTTCTATCATCTTTTTGTACTATTGTAATGTTTATGTTGTTTGTTGTTAGTCCCAATACAGGTGCATTGTACCTAGTGGGGCAGCAACACCAACGCATTGTTAATTGTTACATAAATAATTGTGGTATTATTTATATAAATGTGAAGTAAATATTTTATGAATAAAGAAAATTATGAAATTATGAAATTATCATGCCATGTCCCGCAAGTGCGGTAGCCAGCGGACTGGACTAACTGCATTTAATAAACATGGAGATTATCATTTCCGAAATATAAATAACATACAAATCTCCTTAAAATTAATTGCTTAATATTTTTGAACTAAGAAGATTTCTACATAGTATTTGTTCATAAATGCTTGACATAAACCTCCCTGATACTTCTTCAGGCGTGTCTTCCTTACCAAGCAGTCACCATTTGCGATTATTTTAATGTCGTCAGACATTCAAGCAGGGATTCTTCCTCTAATAATTCTTTTATTTTGATATAGCAGCATGCTCCGCCCATGACCATTTTAACTTTGCAATCTTTTTGACGACGTCGATCGTCAGCTCCCGATCTTCCACATATCTTGATTTTTCTTATCCAATTGAATATTTTAGCTCACGAACAATAAAAAAATGTGCCAGAGTTTTGTGCGTTGAAATAATTATATGCTATCCCTAAATCGAAACATTGTAGGTATTCATCAAACCTCATAATATCGATGGTTTTATGATACTAGTGTACATCCTTAAATAATATTTGCAATAAGGAGAATACAGGCTCTTTACATTGTATATAGGTAAATATATTGGATACAGCATGGGTGTGTGAGTGTGTGTGTGTGGTGTGGTAAAACACAAAATTAAAGGTGGGAAATTAAATGGGGACAAGCTCCTTGTATGTCAGCTTACAGATTATCGTTGTGTGACCAAACCATGTTCTTGTAATAATATATATAAAAATATACCTCCTTTACATTCCTTCGCTCCTGATACAGCCGAGAGAACATGGTATCATTGTGTGTAACTCTGTGTTGTATTCAGAGGACAGGCGACCATAATGTCCAGAGGATATATCTACAATATACGTACACACTTGTAATAAGATACATGCCTTCTTTGGTAATAATTTGTACTTATCATCGTGCTTTTTTTGTCACGTTATTTATCTACCCATATTAGATATGTTCCTCTGATAATGATCAGTAAATTTAAATATTTATCGGATCAATTTCTAGGCTTCCTAATGGGCCACTTGCAGTCGGGGGGGATTTTAATAAAAATGATCGAATTTAGTAAATTTGAGGTCGGAAAACACAAATATGTCAGTTAAAATTTTTTAAATATATAAATTATGGAGAATTTCCAAAAATAAAATCCAAATTTTTTGACGTTTGGCAAAACACTCTAAACAGTTGATGACGTCACGGAGTCCCGTGAATCATAGTAACTTTCGCAACCACAGATTATAATCTCATACCTACATACATGGGACTCTGTGACGTCACAGCGCCGCCATATCGTTTTTGATCATTCCGAGAAAATCCAATTTTTAAAAGCTAATATCTAAGAAAATAGTGCAAGAAAAATTAAAATAAATTGTGGTTGTGTTTCTTTCATACTAATTTACAATTTTATGTAATAAAAAAAAATCTGCAAGTGGCCCATTGTTTGGTTCCCAAATCATAATGAAATTGTGGAGTGGATAATTTGTCAGACATTTCTTGCTTAGAATATAAAAGGATTCCACTTTTTGCTGGTGAGATCTCCTGATGGATTTTGAAATGAGGAATCACATCCTAAGAAGCGTGGGAAGGTCCTAAAGTCAACCAAATGCTTATGCGGAAGGCTCAAAATTGGAGAACATGAAAGAAATAAAGGAAGTCCTTTATCTAGGAATAGGCTTCAAATAAAAAGACGATAATAATCATTATGAATTTATAAACATCGCTATGTATGGAAAAATAGTAACTACATTTCCAACTTATTTCTAGGACCCCACGGGAAATCTATTATTAACCAAAGCAGATATACATTATTATGGTAGGATTTAATAACATTTTCACAGCGCTGTTAATGTTTTTATGGCGAAATAAGGTATCTATCAATGAAAAAGTGTGTTAGTGGATAACTTTATGTCTAAAAGGTTCATTTTATCTTTCGTACATCGATAAACAAATTTATAGATAAGGTTTATCATATTTCTATAACATCATGATAATATTTTATTTTAATTACACAATACAGTTAATTTTTCACTTAGATTTATTTAAAATCTCGAGAACTTTCGTCAATGTAGATAATATATTGTATTGATAAATTCAAGAAAATTAACTGTGTTGTGTAATTAAAATATAATCTGTATGAATTTTCACTGTGCGAATGTACAAACTTTAAATTTATAAATAATCATAACACTGTTATATTTTCACTATATTTATTTAAACTCTAACGTTTTCGCCCATTTCAATGGGCATTCTCAAGAGTACTGAATCAGTATAATGTCCTTTACAAAAATAAAAGGTGGTCACAGAGGGGGGAGAGGGGTGGGGGCAGGGATTGAAGTAGAAGAGTGGGGTTTAATTTATTTAATTAATTTTTTTTTTATTATTATTTTATATGTACCTACCTAATAATAAAAAAAAAAAAATTTAATAAACTTTAAATTATTACATCACGATATATTACGCAAATGGGGTAGCCAGTAGACTAGAAGGGTAGAATTTGTTTTCTCCTTACCAATTAAAATTAAAATATTCAGGTTGGGTGGCAAGCCCCATCACTGAATTAATTATTTCAAATGCCTTATTTTTAATGTTTTACGAACACCAAGGAGACCCATTCTTTGCCGGGAACTCCAAGAAGAACCCAGAACGTCTTATTTTTTATACCTATATTTATTTATTTTATTTAACAGTATACGGTCATAATTTAAGGACATAATTAGTACGAAGAAACAATTAATAAGTATAAATTTATAACCAAAACCTTTAACTTGACCCAAGGAAACAAAAAATAAAAAACTAAGTAGGTAGGTACCTAATTAATATTGTCGACCGACGGTACTTGGTGGAAGTACATGTTATATTAATAAAAGTAATACAAATATATTTAGTACTTCCGCAGTGACTTATTTTTATTAATTTGAATAAGTGTTTTTGTAAAGTATTTCTAGAATACTTTTCTCTCTCTTTAGTCATTTTCTCAATTATTCTGGGGGGTCGCGATGTCATCACGTCAGTTCGTCGGTAGCCTGGAGGTAGAGTCTCGGCCTCGTGAACAAGGGGTGCGTGGTTCGATACCAGCAGGGCTACTCTTGACACAATCTAAATACGATCTTAATCTAGTCTTGATCTTGACCATACGACGCACGAAGGGGCTATGGTCAAAAACACTGCGCTACCGCTACCGCGCGATCGGTATGCGCGTATTTTTGGCTAATAGTCACTTCGCGCGTCGTATGATTAAGATTAAGATAGCGTTTAGATTTTGTCAAGAGTAACCCTCAGGTGCCGGCATACTCCCCTTTCACGACACAAGCTTTTAGTAGCTTACTGTGAAAAGTGTAAAAGGTTATATTTGGGTTTATAACAAAACCCAGATATCTTTTTATAAAAATAAATAAAAAAATCACTTCTATTAAGTTTCGATTCCATGATTGTTTGGTATGTATATTATTATTTTTATATTATTATTTAGCTAATACATAGATAATATGGAAAAGTATGTATTTTGGTTTAACTACTAGTTTACCGCAATACAGTATAGAGGGCAAACTTTATGAACCATCAAATGGTATTTAAGGGAATAATAACGACCACGGCAATAAAAAGGTCGTTATACATTCATTTAATGTCGGTCACAGGTTCTCCCTAAAGATCTGGTAATTATTACATCTTGCCACCGCCTTCCCTGTTCCACTCTTACTAAACTTAGTACATACTATCTTGCATACTTTGTTTACTTATATCTAGAAACATACTTTATCCGAATCCAAAGGAAAATAAAAAGGATTTGAAGAAATCTAGTAATATCCATACATATGGAAAATTCACACAGTTCGAGCTAGTACCAGATTAAGATATGAATCTTATATTGTGGGTACTAACGCAACGACAAATATACATACAACGCACAATACATCTATGTAACGCCTACACCCTGGACAATTTAAAAAAGGTCATTCTTCATTTTGCCCTGGTCGATCGAACTCGAATCGAATCCGGGATCTCGTGGTTCAAAGACAAGAGCGTTACCTCTGCGCCACACCGAATGTCCCTTATTTTATTGTGCCGCGAAGAGGACAATCTGTATATTAAATTATATGATGATTTACTAGGAATATGATACCGCCATATGATTTATCAGTTAATATTCAATTACTATGTGTTCTGGTGTTAATGTAGTTGTTTTGTTTTATTGTTTTATTCAATTTCTTATCTTTTGCGTACCTAATCTGTCCATGCTGTATATGTGTGTGTATTGAGGGCGATTTAACAGTGAATTTTCAAATAGGTAAATAAATATAATCGAGTACACTAGCTATCCACTTGAGGGAGATGCCGAGATGATATTGATAGAATATACTCATCTCTTTCCACGACCCTCTTGACGCTCTGATGTCGTTATTATAGAAACAGTAGATTGTAAAAGAGAGATTACTAAGGCCTTCAGATGTCTCACGAATAAAACAAGAGCTTTGCTCGGATTGCTCGCACCGTCAGTAACGCTACATTATCTCCATGGTAACAACAATATCTCCATAGCAACAATGGTGCAACATTAGCATTGTCCGTTGTCACCATGGAGATAATGTAGCGTTACTGATGGTGCGAGCAATCTGACTTAGGCCTCAGGACTCTTTTTGACCAACTGTCACTCCTAAAATACGACTCTGTTAGAACCTTCGTCATCTTTAATTTTTGTGGTAAGTAATTGATTATTTACTTCTCTTGGTCCATTTACGTGGAACGAGGAAGAAACAATAATTGACCCCGTATTTTTCAATTGCCGTTTATTGCCAAATTATGAATTTATTAAAATTAATCAAAGAATGACATTACGGGATCTCCCACAAACTAACTACCTACATTCCTACATATAATAAACATCCAAGTCTTTTTCTTTGTGTTAATAATATAAGATTCCACACGTGGAATTATGGTAGTTTGGTGGTTTTTTGGCTGGCCAGCCCCTCAGGCTGCCCACTATGGCACCTCCGGTGTGGACAAGACTTGTGTAGTGTAGAATTCGGATAAATGGAAGTCCCCAGACTTCTGTGCTATTCGGGTGGTCGGTGGAAATCCTTCAATGTGTAAATAAAAAATAGATGAGATGGTTGGTGTACCTTTTTTATTTATTTATTTATTATTCTACAGAGACACACACAGAGAGTTGACAAAACATTAATAAAAATAAGAAAAAGAGACACATTGATCCGGTCAGGTCAGCCAATTTAGCATGTCTACAGCATTTGCCCAGTGCAAATCTAGTGAACCGGACTCACATTACCGCAAACAACAAATAGTAAAAAGAATTCTTCTACTACTATACCATCACGGCATATCCTACAAGTGGGGTAGCCAGCAGACCAGCTTCATGTAAGAAACATGCAAGCTGCATGCATGCATTTAAAAAGAATTCTATTAATATATTATTATACTTATTATTATTTATTATTATTATTTTATACCATCACGGCACATCCCACAAGTGGGGTAGCCAGCAGATCAGCTGCATGTAAGAAACATGCAAACTGTCCTCTCCGTGCCAATATAAAATCAAGACATTCAGGATGGGTGGCAAACCTCATCGCTGAATTTAAGATGTAAAATGTCTCAATTTTTTCGACCTGCCTTTTACAGGACACTCGAAAACTTACGCAGAAGAGTGGGAGACCAATTCTTTACCGGGTGCTCCACGGGATAAAGAATTCTAAAATTATAAAAAGAAAGTTATCAGCCATTCGCTAGTGAAATCAGGGCAATATTATTGTTATAGGTACAGAATTATGTGTGTAATAATGATGTGCAAAAGAATAAATAAATAAAGCACTTGGTAATATAAATAATTAAAAATATGAAAGGGTGAGACCTATGCCCAGGAAGTTCGTGGTACAATAATATGGTTAGAAGGAAGGCATATGCAATAAAATCATAGATGATGAGTTATAAAACAGCCAGAAGAACTATGTACACATAATATTATTACATAGGGGAAGTTGTGTACTAATAATATCGGGCAAAATAGCCTCCACTCTTGGAATGGCCGATTTAAGAGGATTTTTATGCCTCA
Source organism: Athripsodes cinereus (assembly GCA_947579605.1). NCBI lineage: Eukaryota > Metazoa > Arthropoda > Insecta > Trichoptera > Leptoceridae > Athripsodes > Athripsodes cinereus. Next base: position 4,697,914 of record OX388321.1, read on the forward strand.
CCTTTATTACTATCACTACTGCTCCTTGTGTGAGGTTTGGGAGGTCGTAAAATTCTTATTACTGTACGCAGAGGATGAACTGGACATGGGAGAAGAAAAATAAATAATAGCAAAATAATTATATATTAGGTTGGGAGGAGAAATATAGATTGACAGCCGACAAGATTGTGCGGCTGTGTAAAGTGGATGACAGCGACCAGGTGGAAATGTTGGGAGAGGATAAATTTGAGTGGCGTCATGTAATCAGCGTTGCCAGACGTACGGTAATTACCGTATTTGTACGGTAATAATTTTAACAAATTACCGTACGACTAACATATTAACATAAACAATCATTGATACAAATACCTACCCGTTACATTGTAAAAAAAGAAAACCGAGTAGTTTTTGAAATATTCCAAATTCCTATACCATTTCAAAAATTTGGCGACGGGGGGGTAGAAATATCCGTTACATTTTGAAAAGGTAGTGTTGTATTTTCGATGTGTACGGTATTTCTTTCACCGAAGTAAGGTAATTTTGGCAACACAATCTGGCAACCCTGCCTGTAGGCTGTAATGCAGTAGCGGTCTTTACGGCGAGAGAACCAGACAACTGCCAGGAGCACCGCGGTTACGGTACCCGTGTAATAAACTGAAGATATCGAATTTTTAAAGCTGGAATGATGTTGTAATATTTTTTTAAGTTCCTGTACAAAAATGAAGAGATGTTGAATTTTTTCAAATTGTTACATCTGATTCAAAATTGACGAAAGGGGGGTTAGAAATTTGAAAAACTCGGTCTTCATTCATTATTATTGCATTATTTACAACTGTTCACTGTGGAGTCCCGTGCAAAAAATAGAGCTGTAAGGTTTCTCTTGACACAATCTAAATAAGATCGTAATCTAATCTTGATCTTAGGTAATCATACGACGCACGAAGGGACTTCGGTAAAAAAAAATACCGTGTTGCCGCTACCGCGAGATTGGTTTGCACGTATTTTTTTTACTAATAATCACTTCGCGCATCGAATAATTAAGATTAAGATCGTATTTAGATTTTGTCAAGAGAAACCCTACTGCAGCGATGCACAAACCGCGGCCCGCGGGCCGCATGCGGCCCTCGGCCGGTATATCTGCGGCCCGCCAGCGAATTATACAATTAAAAAAAAAAATTGTCAATACCATTAATAATCGGATATTCGGTAAAAGTACCGGATACTTAATAATTCGAGTAAATAATCTTTAACAAAACTGGGGAGTTTTTGAAATATTTTAAATTCCTATACCATTTTGAAAATTCAAACACAGGTACTGCGAAAAAATATTCTTTAAGAAAACCGAGGTGTTTTTGAAATGTTTCAAATTCCTATATAGTAGTACTATACCATTTTGAAAATTCGGTGACGGGGGCGGGGGGGGGGGTAGAAATTTTAATGTGTGTGCATTTTTGGAAATTTGAATTTTTAGTGTTAATTTTCTTATAGCGGCCCGTCCTTGGCTCGTAATCTTCCCGAGTGGCCCCTGTTCCCTATAAGTCTGTGCATCCCTGCCCTACTGCCACTTTTTCTGTAAATTTTCCACTATTTTATTTCATTGACACATCTATAATAATATTACAAGTATTGTTATATGTACGTTTGTACGTATTTATGTTAGTGTTATTCATCTGGTAAAATGATCAGATGATTAACCTGGCGGCTGGCTACTGCTATATTATAGTTACATATTATATTATTACATTCTATTACTATTACTACTACTATTATAATAAGACTTTCACTCACGATATTCTCGTTGTTTTTGTTGCTCTACTATCACCGGACACCGCACTACACATTCACAATATGGACCGCACACTGTTTGACTGTTATGTAGTTATGTCTCATGGAACATGGACCGACACCTCTTTATAAAGATTCGTATTACGACTATTCATTAGCTTACGATTCTAATAATGATATTGATGTTGGATGATGATGTGTTCCTTATGTGCTGTTTTACGATCCTTCGACCGTCTCAAGAGCGCCAGTGTTTTTTTTTCTAAAAACTATTTAAAAAAAATAAACTAAATCGGTGTTGTTCCTCTGGCGTCGCACATCGGCAGACAGCATATTTCACGTTACAGAACCTGCAGCACCGAAAGCACTGTCTTTGAATTGTGTGGTCTAATAATCCAAATAGTGTCCCGAAGAAGGGTGGATGTCTAAAAGAATTCATAGGGAGTAGATTTTTTTGTAGTATCTACTTCTAGGAACGTATATTTTATTAATTTAATTTCGTTGCGTGGTTCCTTTCTGGTTTTTCAAGAGTTTTCGAGGGTCCTGTAAAAGGCAGGTATTCCTAAAATATCATGAATGATGTATTTAAACATCATGAATCAAACACTTATGACTGTTTGAGGTGGGAGAGTCACCCATCCTAAATGTAGGTAGATAGTTCACTTACTATCCAATTTGTCAACTGTTCAGTGATCTTTATAATCAAAGTAATGCCCCGAATAAGGGTGCATATGTAAAAAATATTTATACTCTTATTGGTGGCACTAATATAGAGTTCAACTGATCGCCCAAGGTTCTTGATAGAACTTCACGATAAGAAAAAAATATGTTAAAGCTAACAGATTAGCAAATAGTTCTGACTTCATGTCTAACTAAAATTTATTTACAGCTGTAAATTATTTTACAGTTGTGAATAAATTTTCAATTATAACTGTAAATTATAAAACAACTAAATTATATTTTATGTGAAAAAATCTAGAATTGAGTAGAGCACCACTGAACAAATTACTTAAATATTGTTATTGAAAAAATCACTGTTATTTACTTCACTTATCGCCATTTCATCAATTCCCTAATTTTCACATAAGCGTTCTAATTTCGTATGACGATATCGTCTTGTACTTGTGCGAATCACTTTTTTTTATCATTAATGTAGTAGGTACATAGCTATAGAGACACATTAAATAATTTTATATTCCCCATACCTACACTATAGCATAAGGCTTACCATTCATAACATAATAATATACAAAACAATGTATCATTTCAATAAATAATATTTAGACCGTTCGTATGTTTTTGTGTAAGTATGTTTATTGATATTGGATTTGTGGACTTACACCCGAATTCATAGTCGTTACTTGAGCATTCCCTGATACTTGAGTGCTAGCCAAGTCGCGGTTTTCATTTCATAGTCATATAAAACTTATCCAAGTAGTACTCAAGTACCTGTGAACCCCAAGTCGTCGACGGACACGACTAGAGTGTTACTTAGAAATGTCAAACGCCGTTTGATGTATTTTATTTTGCCTTTTTCTAGTAATTTACCTTTAATAAGGTATATAGTGTGCAAAGATACTATTTATAAATAAAACTATTAATAATAATCGTCATGTCAGATAACAACGCAAATGTTACATTTTGTCCAGATATTCGGCACTAATCTTTTTGATAATCAATGATTAATTTGCTAAATATTAATAAATCCATAATTTGTTTTAAACAAATTTCTTATATTATAATCTGAAACGCAAAACAAAACAACACAACGGGACAGGCGACAGGGAACCATAGAACAATAAACTTAAGTACGGGGAACGACGACGGTTTGTCGTTTGTGATTTTTGAGGATATGTTAAATGGCAGGCGTAGTGATGTATACCTACTCCTTTTTCTATAATATAACAATAATGCGAGGTTGTACATTTAACTATCATTTAATGTTTAAAATTACTATAAAATGTTACAAAAAATATATTTAAAAAGTACTAATCGAAGAATTACACAAAAATATAGAGTTAAACCGTGTTTTTTATGCTTTAAAACATAATTAAAAATACATTTTGTTTAGTGGCAATACTTTTCGCCACAATAATATTTTCCCCACGACTCAAGCGTTAACTTAGCGAAGTAAAGGAGCAGTGTTTGTCTAAAGAATGCATCCACATCTTGAGTATTGCTTTATACTTGAGGGCTCCTCGGCCAAGTATTACTCAAGTAAACGACTATGAATTCGGGTGTTAGTGTAATTATATTGTTTTTATGTGTTTTTTTTACATTCTTTTAGGTATGTTTAAACATTTTTTTTTCTTTCTTCATCTTTTGGTTGAATAAAGTACCTCAAATTTCTGTTCATTAGTTGGTAAGGAAGGGATCTTGATTGGTTTGCTCATTGTTATAACTGTATGATCCATAAAGAATATCTAAATAAAAAAAAAATAATAAAAAAATCCATTATTGATGAATACACTTATCAGACACATTCACCAACTAAAATGAGCAAAATGATAAATAGAGAGGCAATAATGCTATGGGCATAAGTCTGAAAGAGATAGAGAGATGACAACTAATGTACAAATCAGATCACGAACAAAAATTGTTAACAAAATAGTCTGTATTGCCAAGCTGAAAATATGATAATGAAGTTAGTAGAATTTCATAGTGAAATTATAAACTATATCATTTTTTATTGAGGGAGACGTCTTTCGTCTTTCAAGGACGTGTCAATCTGATTGACGTATAAAACAGTATCATAGGAAAAAACATTTATTTTCAATTTCATTGCAATTCATTTCATCGTTGTATTGTCAAATTGAAAGAAATCGTGGTTAGATGGAAGAAATCACTATAAAGTAGTTAATAAGTAAATCACCACATTCTTTCTTATGTAAACTGATTTGTTGATTTTGTTATGTGAATGGTGATGTACAAAAAAAATAAAATTAATAAATTATAATAATTCCCTGTGTGATGTCGGCTTTAAAGCTAGTATGTATAATAAGGTCTATTTTTTTTTATTTTTGACGTTACTATCAAATTGTTAGAACTGTTATGTAAAGCATAAGTAGGTAAGTAACCATTCATTATACATACATTTGCCAAATGGTAATGGTGAGGTTTGCTAAATGCTCTATAGATAGGTATTTGATTATAGAGTCATTTGATTTAATTTTGATTTGTATGAAATAAACAAAAAAGATGTAGGTACTAAAGAAAAAGATAATATACTTAGATTTCTGATGAACTCGTTACAGTATTGGCCGGTTGCGGAATTCGAACTCTCTGTACATAGAATTCTGCCATCGGGTAGCATCTCTCAATTATCAGTTCTTTATAATAAATTATTTCCTGATATTGCATTAAAAAATATAGGTACTTGAAAATCGTAATCAATAATTATCTTAAAAGATACCTCAAATATATTAGAGTTCGTCGGTAATCTGGAGGGAGAGTCTCGGCCTCATGCTCACGAGGTTCGCGGTTCGATCCAAGGTGCCGGCAAATTCCCCTTTCACGGCACGAGCTTTTAGCTTACTGTGAAAGGTGTATAAGGTTGTATTTCGGTTTATAACAAAAACCCAGACACATATTTTTAAATAAAAAATCATATTTACGTTCGATCACCGCCTTTTGTGTAGATTATTGCTTAATATCTGGGTTAAATTATTTTTCAATGGTTTTGTTTGATTCAAAAACCATGCATTTTGCAATCAAGAACTGTCAATAAATTACTAATGCAATTTACCATCACGAAATACCCATCAAATGGGGTAACCAGCAGACTAACTTCAAGTAATAAACATGCAGATTATTCTCTCCGTTCCAATAAAAAAATTAAAACATTTAGGATGGATGGTATGCCACATCACTGAATTGTAGACGTTTATTATCTTATACCTACGTGAGATAATTGCCAGTAATAAACATGTAGATTATTCTCTCCGTGCCAATAAAAAAATAAGACAATCAGGACGGGAGGTGTGCCTCATCGCTGAATAATAGACGTTAATTATCTTAAACATGAGGTTTTACAAATACCTGCCTTTTACTGGACAGTGGACACTCGTCAATAAATTAATTATAAGCAAACAAAAAAACTACAATCTACATTAAAATTTGACTAGCGCAAAGACGAAAAATAAACAAATTGGACAACATTCTCTCTCTACAACAATAATAATATAATCTAATTGATACATACATACATTCTATTAATAATGTGATCGGTGTTCTATTGAGTGGAGATGAAGAGAGTAAGGCAAAAATATGTTGTACATTACTAGAATTAAACACGGCCTAACACAGGGATTACATTTATCACCATAGATTTTTATTTATATAATACCTAGATGGAGTACTCGTATGTATTTTCATTGTAATAAAGTGAGGCACCATTTTTCGGCACTTTTGACAGATCGGTTGGCGAAAAGAAGTGTGGTAAATCGCTTAAAACGTCGACAAGAACTTCAAAAAATGTCCAATTACGTTTTTATAAATGTAAAAATGACATATTTTTATAAAAATGCGAGAAATACTTCATAAAATGTAGGAAACACCACACGCTTTCGCCAACCGTTCTGTCAAAAAAATCATAGATTTTTGCCTTACTTTTGTAAACGAGTCAGGGTTCTAGGTTTCGTATGGAATTCTGTGATTATTACAACTGTACCGTCACAACATATCCCACTTGCACACATTATTCATGGGAGATGCCATGATGGTGCAGAGTATATTTTAATTTGACAGTAAATTTTATAACCCATATGACACAAAATTATTTTTGTGTTTATTGTTTAATACTTTTAACCATATCTTGCGAGTGCCTTGTTGCCATGGTAATCGGCAATGACAATAATCGTAAGTATAAAAAACACATCATGTTTTGCAAATTTGCCCTTATACTTGCGACACTCTCACATAAATATAAATACATAACCATATACAAACTGGAGTATACTGTACTATGAAAACATACGAAAACGATTCCGTATATTTCCAGAATGCGAATTGGACATTGTTTGGTTGCCACCCATTTAGCAAGGAATGGAGTTTTCCCCACTCCTGAGTGCGATGTGCCATTAATGAAGAATCTTTGGATCATATTATATTTTTCGAGTATCCCAAATATGAAAGATTGGAATTCTTAGATAATCTCGTAGAGGAATACCTATGCATTACATATCCGTTTGATGTAAAATTTCTACTACAGTACCATTAAACTCAATAGAAATACATAAATCTATGACAAAATTCTTCGAAGCAAATAATATAAATATATAACTTTTCAGTCACCTTATTATTGAAATATCTATCTATACAATCACGGCATACACGAAGGGTAGCCAGTAGCAGATCAGCTGCATGTAATGAACATGCAGGCTGTCCTCTCCGTGCCAACAAAAGACATTCAGGATGGGTGGCAAACCTCATCACTGAATTAAAGATGTAAAATGTCTTTATTTTTTCGAACATCTGCCTTTTACAGGACACTCAAAAATTAAAGGCAAAAAGTGGGAGATCAATTCTTCGCCGGGTGCTCCACGGTACAATTGAAATAATTAGTTTTAATTGGTAGTTAACGAAGAAAGTATTGTTACAATTTCAACTAACCCCGTCATTATATTAAGATTTATTTTGATATGAAACATTTAATTACTTCTTTACATATAAAGGAATTAAAAATCTGTTGCTTCACGTTGGCCTAAATCACTCGCAAACGAGTGGATCACGTTGAAAAGAATAGAATAGCTATGTACAAACGAACTAAAACATTTATAACATATCAATTTTTTATTAGTAGGTATGTGTTACGTATCAACGAATGTTACAATAAATTATAGTTATTGTATATTATGTGTAAATGTTATATCACATTACGTTTATTATGGATATAAAGATTGTATATTATGTAGAATGTTACCTACATATGTTATTATTATTATAAAACAATATATATCTCAACTCTGCTGTACATCAATTATCAAAGTGCAACGACCTTGTCTAACTAGATTATTTATGTTGTTGTTAAGATGTATTATATAGATTTGCGATTGGGTAATTATTGACACTAATGCAAGATTAAGTCTATATAAAGTTGATGCACAGAAAAACATGTGGATTTTATTATTTCAATCAAAGAATATTATTTATTTTTTATATATTTTTTTTTGTTATAAACCCAAATACAATCTTATACATCTTTCACAGTAAGCTAAAAGCTTGTGTCGTAAAAGAGGAGTTTGCCAGTTTGAATATTTAAAATAATTAATATTAATTTATTTAATTATTTTACAATTCAAGAGAATAATGTTGTCTTGACATATGAATATTTTCTTGAATTAAGAAAATTAGTTCTCTTTATTAAGATTAAGAATTTTTATTTTTTCGAAATAGTTTTCTTGTTTTGAGATTTTTAATTCTTCTAAACTAAGTGTCATTTAAGTACCTATTCTAAAATTGAAAATATTATCTAGTTTTCAGATTTCTTTCTTTTACGAAAATGAAAACCTCCTTAGGCTGAGAAAATAATTATTACGTTATATACAAAATTTTAGTTTCTTTCCTCAAGACAATTTCAACTCTTGACTGATAACGATTTTTTCTTTCAGTGTGGATTTGATTAATATACATTGGATAATATGGGAATTTAGAATCAATACAACGTTACAAGGTTAGTTGGAAGAAAATATCGCATAACAAAGATAAACACGCCCTCAGTACATTCTATTATGTGTTTGACAATGTGCACTGTATAACCAATTGCTATAATCAGGACATAGAAGACGTTGCAACCGATCTTGTACTAAATAGTGGACACGTCTCTTTTGTACTCTAAGCCATCGATATGAAACTACCCATTATTGTTTTTTATTTTATTTCTATTATTGCTACACAAATAAACATACATATGTAACTTACAAGTCAGCCATCTCTTCAGTGCTGGATATAGGCCTCTTCCAAGCTCTTCCAAAGGTCGCGGTCCTGTGCCCTCTGTATTCATTTCCTTCCCGCGATTGGAGATATTGTCAGTTCTCTCAATCTCTTTTGTGGTCTGCCGATGGTTTTTTTGCTGCTCTATGGATGCCATTTGAGAATTCTAGGAGTCCATCTACCGTCGTTTCGTCTCGCAACATGACCCGCCCATTGCCACTTAAGCTTTGCAACACGATCCATAATATCTGTGACTTTTGTTAGGTGTCTGATGTCTTCGTTTCTAATTTTATCTCTCAGACTCACCTCTAACATAATATGTAAATAAACATGAAAATAAGAGCAAAATGATTAAGATAAAAAATATTGTGAATCTATAATCAAAGTGTTGTGTTTTGATTAATTAAATATTAATTATCACATATTACGTGTGATAAAATAATAAATCTCTATGTATAAAATATTTAGTTAATTTGTTGAAAGGACAGATGTTCAAATTAGTTTTACAGTTCGTTACATCTTGTTGTGCGCACGCGTCATAAATTCCACATTGAGTAATTATTATTAATTATGATTGTTAATAATTATTTACATACTGTTAACTTAAAATTGGACATGCATCTTCATACAAATGATCTCGCTACGCAAGAAATGATTGATCATAATATTTTTAGAAGATTGCGAAGACTAGCGCAGATCGTTAAGAATCAAGAGTCTTTGGTCCGTTAGTTATCATTTAAATATTTAGTTTTCATTTTCTTCTACGTTTTCTAAGTGCTTTTTAAATTTGTGATACTTTTAATTGTGAATTTCTCTTCGCATATTTTTCTAAACTTATTCTATTAATACGCGTCTATGTTAGAACTTAGAACCCATATGACACCAATCTAGAACGCCTAAAAGAGTTGATTTGAATAGGTACACTTTCCAAAGATGATTTTAAATCTTGTCTTAATCTTAAACTTTTCAATGCACGAAGTGACTTTAAAAGTTTACTTAAGGATTATTTGTTGAATAAATTATAATAATGAGAATGTTAAACCTATCTTTGAGTTAGTTGTGCAGACTTTCGCGGTCTTCAATCAGTAGAGTCGAAACGTCAAGACAAAGGAGAGAGATCAAAAACATGCGGTAAACCAGGAAGAACTTCAACATCTCTATCTGTGAGTGTTTGCGAGATGTCTGTACGAGATCGAAATGTATCTATAGATGGTTTGGATGTTTGATTATTTGTGTGAGTTTTGATGAGAATTAAACATCTGTTGTAGGTAAATAAAATAAATAAATAAAATAAATTAATATAGGTATAAAACGTAATAATTCTCTACTAAGATTTAAGACATAATAGTTACATAAAAATACGAATGGGTGATCAGCATGTATTTGGAGTAATTTTGCACCATGATTTGAAAGGCTCGTAGGTAGGCATACCAGCACCAATATTGCAGACTTTCATAATATCACAGCTAGCAGTTATCAAAATTGTTCCGTTCTTATGTAATCATACGTAAAATAAAACTTATTTGGTACGACGTATAAACTATCACCTACTATAGGGGTCTCCAAATTACGGCCCTCGGGCCAAAACCAGTCCGCGAAGCTTAAGTTATAGTTTCATCAATCCGGTCCGCGACATCAAATGTCTTATTGTTGTTACTACAGTATTGATGTGATAAGTTGAAGAAGAAAACACAAAATGATAAATATTCGGTTTTATTTACTTGCAACTTAAAACTTAACCACAGAAATGATGACACAGAAAACTAAACTTAAGTACCTATCTAATCTTAAACATATTAATAACTGAAATGCAATAATTGCGTTTGTTTGCTTAGGTCGCGTATTCTGCGACTAGTCTAGAAATATAGTTAAGGCCAGAAAAATTTAAACTGTTCTGGCCCTTGGAACATACTGAAGTAAACATTATAGCCCTAAGGCTTCAAAGTTTGGAGACCCCTGATCTACTACAATGTTTGTGTAGATATTATTATTGTTACACGTAGGTAATTGATTGTATGGAAAGGAAAAAAGACAATATTAATACTCTCGTTGCTTTGCTACTTGAACAGTAAAAAAGAAAATATTGTTCCGGTGATCGTGCCTAAGAGCGAATAAAGAAAAATAAATTAAAAAATAATAACTAAATGGTCTGCACCCAATAGCGAACAATGCAGAACGGAATTTGGCCAATTTGACAAGAACATGTGCCTCTTGGAAACTGTATAATAATGTCAACGGTTTCGGATACAATCATAAAGATGGTTGCTGTTAGTTGACATATAATTATGTTCATAAAAGATGTCGAATATAGTGGTCTGAAAGAGGAATTGGTGGGATTGGTGAATATGCCAGGGGTAAAGTGCACTTAAACCAGCCTAAGCCGATTCGTAAGCATCGGGACACCTTTCCCGTTTCCTACTAAAAGTAGTTTGCATTTAGTCTGTTGGTTGTGTGGATGAGGTGTCTATTGAGTCATATTCTTAATTGTAGGTATACTAATATTTAGAATATTTAGAATTAAGATAATACGTTGACGACATAGAAAAGATGCAATGAAAAATTTTATACATACTGCAGACGCAAGTTTCATCAAAATCTTAGACGTCGATGTGTTATTCTTTTTCCAAACTACGAGTATGTGTCCAGCCCCTTACCATTTCAGCTTGGATCTCTCACGGTATCCACATCTTTTGAAGGTTTCTTCCTTGCCGTCCATTCGCCATCATCTTTCGATGACCAGCACATTACCACTTCAGCTTGAAGAATTTGTCAATAATGTCCATAAACTGTTTTATTATAGTTTATAACTATAAACTATAATAAAACACGAATCTGCACCAAAGAGGTAGAATTCAATGCCAATTATTTTTTAAAAGTTTTGCATTTTCGAAGCAATGACTGGATGTTTTTGGCCAATTCATTATCATTTTATGTATACAAAAAATACATTATCATATTTGTTTATTCTTTGTATACATATTTGTGTATTAATATATCGCACATAGTTAAGCAGATGAGCACGCCGTATTCAACGTTAGGGTATATACTAAATAGTACAGTATTTTTTATTAGGTACTAATACCAAACTATTGCGTGTGGAAATTAATATTGTTTGTGATATTTTTCAGATTGACATATTATGCATTTTTCTTGTTGTTCATATTTTTTCCATTAATTGATGATTCTTCTCGATTCATTTATGTTTATTTTTTCTTTCTAAAGAATAATATTATTGTTAAGTGAATGAATAGGTGGATAATGTAATGGATTTTATAATTGTAAGAGGCAACACACATATTATTGATGAATGTATGATTTTTTTTAATTGTGACTATAATGACTTTATTGTTATTTCGTATGATTTTAATATTACTATAAGTAAATAATTATGAGCCGTGGAGCACGTTGGTATCCCACTCTTTTCCGATAGTTTTTGAGTGTCCATTAAAAGGCAGGTGTAAGAACAAATAAATACATTTTACATCTTAAATTTGGTGATAAGGTTTGCTACCCATCCTGAATGTCTTAATTCTTTCGTTGGCACAGAGACCACAGCTTGCATGTTTATTACGTGCAGCTGGTTAGCTGGCTACCTCACTTGTGGAAAATGCTTACAATCAGGAAATTTGAGGGGTCCTCAAGACCATATAAGTGGATTTTTAAATTTATTTGTCGGTCACAATATTTGCAAACGCCGAATAACATGAAAGTGAAATAAATAAAATAAATACAAACAATTTTACTTTTTAAACATTTTATTATAAAACATAAAAAAACAATATCACAAATTACTGCTGAACACAGTTCAACAAAAACAGTAACATAAAAATAAACAACAACAAAAAAACAAAAACAAACAATGACTCGGATTCTCGTTTTGTAATCTCAATAATCGATAAAAGGATATTAACGAATTCGATTATTAAAATCGAGAATTATTTTAACCTGTTATCACAATAACTATATAAAACGAAAAGAAAAGAAAATTGAAACGTATCTCATAAAAAAGTCTAAATAATTCTTCACACGGAAAGGATCATTTCGAATTCTAAATAGATCAAGCGAAAGCAGAAGATAAAAAAGGTTTTGAAGAAGATATAGAGTAGGATAGATCAAATATTAAATAGCAAAGAAAAGAAAGATTATATTTTACAGCGGATGAGAGAATCGATGACAATGGAAGAATTATTTGCGCGTATTAAAAGATAGTAAATGTTCTGTCGATTAAAGTCTAATCAACTTCTTAGTGCTTCCATCCACCTCCATGAGAAGACTTGCCTCCGGTGTGGTGGAAGATGTGCTTGTAGACTGGTACATGGACTGGGTATGGCTTTGGAACTGGGATTTCAATCTTCTTCTCAACTTCGACTGGGTATGGCTTTTCCACTTCGTATGGGACAGCCTTCTCAACATGGTAAGGTACTGGTTTCTCAACGATCTGAGGAACGACCTGTGAACAAAAACGAATAAATATGAAGCAATTAGCAAGAGTACAAAGATTAAGGATTGTATTTTGTGTGATTTTTGTCTGATAATTATGATATTATTTACAAGATTATTTTGGCACCAATTGTGAGGCAGTGGCGTAAAATAATTATATAACCGATTGACCCAGAATTTCAAATTACATTATTTATATCCTGAGAAATTTTAAATCTTAGTTTAGAAGTTACGAATTCAACAAAGAACAACCAATAATAAATGTTTTAAAAAACTGGACAAAATTCAAAACTTTGAACAAAAATATGTCTTACCTTGTAGACTGGCACATGGATTGGTTGCTCTACTGTAACATGAACAGGATAGGGTTGAGGGATGGGGACCCTCACATATTGGGGAACAGCAATTGGAACAGGGTGTGGTACAGGAACTCCAATAGTCTTGGTTATTGGAACATGGTATGAGTGGCTGCTCTCTGAATGAGAGCTATGGACGTCATGTCCACTTCCACTGCCTCCAAGATCATGACTTGGAGCTGCGAGGGCTCCACATGCGATGGTAGCAATAAATGCCAAATTCTGGAAAGAAAAATTATATATTTAGCGTGTTTCACTCTATTGGATTGGTCTGCAGCGAGTTTGGATTTTCTTCTTCATTCCTCCCTATTTTCTAAGATTTTATCTGTCACAAGCAGTCAAATATTAAATTATACTTTGCTAAGAAATCTACATGGAGATCCAAAAATATATCCACGAGTGTCTCTAAATATTGTTGGAAAAGTAAAGATTAAGGTGTCAGTTTGAGAATTGGTAATAGGTACATGTGAATTAAATGATAGGATTTTGCACAAATATTGGGATTTAACTAAAAATTAACAAATTTTGGCTTCTTTAACATGTTGAGAATGAATGATGTTATTGAATGATGTTCAAAGAATGAATGATGTTATTCTGATCAAAATAAATTGTGGACATTCACCTTGTGAGCAAAATATTTGAATATTGAACAGAGGAAAAAATTGACATTATAAATGTTGTGTTGACTAATATTTTCCTCTATATTTACTCTACAAGAGGTGTGGCATGAAATGATAGCTGGAAAATCAATTTGGTTGATAATAGGTAGTAAAGGTTGCATTCCCAATATTAAAAATGGTATTGATAAAAACATGTCATTAAAATAATAATGTGATTGAAATGAAAGTAGATTTTAACACGGTCACCAATTTCATTGATTTACTTTTTATTTTATTTATTTATCTCCCGCTCTTTCTCTCTCTCTGATTTGTTTATTGTTAGTTGTTTAGTAACCATGATTATTTTTTATGTTTTTTCTTATATTTATCGTGACAGAACAAGCTTTTTATGAGATGTTGTTGATGCACGATTTTCACAAAATGATGGGATATTTATAGTTAAATGTTTTACGCGGAGAGTGGTTTTATGAGTGCATTTCAGTATCTTCCAACTACTTGGATTTTTTTAAATATTCCAGTAAGTACTACGCTTGTACTCTGATTTTTTTTTGTGGACAGGGTAACCCGTGGTTGCAATTATCTAAATTGTGTCGTTTGCGGTTAAATTATGGAAATGAACGCGACAAAAACAAAATAAATGCAAATGGCAATAAATCGTATTAGCACTCAATTTAATAAAGAATCGCCGGTTACACTACACATTTCAAACAAAATAAAACGAATTCTACATATATACATAGGTAAATAAATATATGATTAAAAACTGATGGTAGGTACGAAGCGTGATAAGTAAATTTTTAAATTAGTGAATTTGAAAATCGAAATAAACAATGTTTTTATTTAGAATTGTTACCGGTGTTAAAAAAATGGCCACACCAAAAAATAGGACACTACGTACATTACACACAATAACACGTTATGTTAATTTTTGCAAATTAGAATATTTTACAAGCGATTAAAAGTAATGTTGGACTTACAAGAATCATCATGTTTTCGCTTTCTTTCGTTTATAACTTGTTAACTTCTAACTGTTCGTGTTTTATTCGATCACTAGTTATTATTATGTTGTGATGTGATGGAAACGAATGATGAATTGATACGGTAAAGCGCCACTCAGTCGTTTATAAAGCAGTTGTGTTGAGGCAGAGCGTTCTCTTTTGTAGAAAGGTGCTGGGAAAAGGTATCAGATACACGCTTCTTAGTCGGATCAATCACAACGTCAATATAAAAGTGACAATGTCATTTTTTATTATCATAAGATAACATAAGTAAATAATAACATTCGTGTTGAAGGGAAACCAATAATAAAGATTATTATTATATTTTTGATTACGGCAATTACCTACATCTATCTAGACGTATGATAACAGGCAGAAAAACATAATAAATTAATAAAAATCGTTTAATGGATAAATTATCTATTATTATAAATTAGGTACTCATCTTCGTCTTCTTCCTATTGTAGTAGATCATTGACCAGTCGCTTCGGAAGTTGTTCCGTCCTACGATGCTGAGGACCAGCTATTCTTCTAGGTTTTTGGTGATCTTCTTCGTGAACTTGAGCCATCTGGTGTCTTCTTTGCAGCAATGTGGACGATCCTGTTTTCAGCCATCCTGTCTACGTGGTTTCTCCAGAATCTTCACCTCTTCCTACTTCTACTAATAAGGTATTGTAGATATGAAAGAAAAATACACATTTTTAATAAATTGGAATATAATAGAAGCGAAATAAAAAATCAAAGAATGTAATAAAATAAGAATAAATTTAAAGAATACAGCAGAGTTGTCATTTTTTATGTGATAAATAGTAAAACATAGTATTAATATTATAATTCATTGATTTGGCGGAAACTTGTGTGACAGTTTATGATTATAATCAATGTTAGGAAGAGACAGTGGATTAATTGCGTGTTAAAAAACATGCAAGGTGTACTCTTTGTGTCAATAATAATTAAGACATTTAGGATGGGTGGCATATATACCTCATCTCTGAACCAAAAGCGTTAAATGTCTTAAAGTGACGATTGACGAATACTTGCCTCTTACAGGACACTCGAACACTAACTAATAAACGACATCTTCGTCATCTGACAAAATGAATTGTAATGAATTTCTCGAAGCTGTCAATTTAGTAAAAAAAAACCACTAAGATTATAATTCGACAGACACATCATCTGTACAACCAATAGATTGTGCAAACTTCCTTTAGTAAGAAACAGGAAAGGTGTTCCGATGCTTACGAATCAGCTTAGGCTGGTTTAAGTACACTTTACCCACGGTACGTCAACCAAAATAAAACCAGCTTGAAAATGTCAAATGAGCAAAGTAGTTAGATGTCAAAAACTATAAAACAAAGGTTAAGTATACCTAAGTTTGAATTATTAAAAATCCCTTACGCAGACTGTGATGGCAAAATACAGATGTTTTTATTCTTCTATTTTTCTTTTTCTTTTTCATTATATTTAATTTCTTGATTATTATCATTGAGGTTGACAAAAGCGGCAATGTTCTCAGTGTTAGGTGTTTTTTTTTTTAAATTATAATAATATAATAATAATTTCAACATTATCAGTTATACATTTGATCCGCTGACCATTCTCCCAAAGAGACTGTGTGCTGGCTGCTACACACATTTCTTAGTGTTGTATAAGTTGGCTAGTGAGACAAAATAATAGATAGTACTACCTATTCATTATGTACTTACTTCTATACCTACACTTCTAGATCTAGTCACTATCATAATAATATGTGATATTACTTCTATATCTTCTGTCTATCTCATACACATACCAGCAGAGTGTACTCCTTGATGTTTTGAGAAAGATTAAAACAATTAAAATTTTACTGCACATGGCCACTGACCTATAAAGACTAGTAGTATACAGTAGTAATTTTGTCGAAAAGCACATTCCAAAATTAAAAATAATAGTTCTTACCTAATAATATTTGTATATACCTAAGCTGTTTCACCCAATCTTAATGCTAATATTCTCGTTCTTACTAATGCTAAAGTAATGGATGGTATTTCCAAAAATTGGGGTAGCCACTTAGCCAGCAGACCAGCTGCATGTATAGTAAACATGATTTTAAAAATCAAGTAATGTAAAATTTAAGATATTCAGGGTGGGTTGAACATTCTTTAAACCATAAAACGATCATTCGCATTGAGAGGACGGCTTGAATGTTTATTACATGCAACTGGTCTGCTGGCTACCCCGTATGTGGGTTAATTGTTTACTGCTACTACATACATAATTGTTTTTTGTCTTTTACACTTGTATTAATGTACCTATACATTTTTTATTTGCATTTTATATACTAGTAGGTACTTACCTAGATTTGAAATTAATTGGTAGTCCTATGTTATTTCTGTTTTTTTTTTATATTGGTTTCTTTGTTTATGCATTATTTCACTTGATTGTTTTTTTATCGTATTATTTGTAAAGGCTGATACAACCGTTAGTTATGTAAATAAATAAATATGACTCGGTGGTGTAGTAGTACAGTAGTAATCAAGTGATAATTGACATAACTGCATACATAGAATTAAAGAGTCTAGCAAAAAATAGGGAGAAAATGAGAAGAAAATGCTGTCTCATATCAGACCAATCCAATGGAATAGTCCAAAAATAAGAATTCACAGCATTTTTTTTCAAAGACTTTTATCGGTAGGTATACATACAAATAAACATAAAAATATAATATTAGATAGCTAGGTACTGCATACATCAATGTTCAGTTCTATACTACCTTCATTACTATTGTTACAATATAGTAAAATATGGTAGGTACCTACTAGCACTATTCGCTCGAGAACTTGTGATACTGCTGATTGTTGACCGCGATAATAATAATAATACGCTGTACATACATACCTACTTATATTATCATAATAATAATAATAAATATGATTACTGTACAACTATACTATGTTCATATTTACAGTACTGAGCCCGTAGACAATTTGTACTTGGCGATCGCCTACAAACGAATTTTCGTCAATAACTGCAACAATAACGCATAATTATACGGTACGTGTAGGTAGATTGTCGAAAAGTTCGCCAGTAGACGATCGCTAAGTACAAATTGTCTACGGGCTCATATCTACTGTCCGATACTGAACTTGCTATAGTAGACAGTAATGTAACAAGTAACGCTCAAGTTATAATGTTACTTTGTGTCTTTTAATAACCATATGTATAAAACAGATCGACTTATGTTATAAACTAGTACCGTAGTACTAATTTTCTCAGAAACAGGATTCAAAACAAGACAATAAACGTTTGTCCATAGTAAGAATTTCACTCAACGGATACCTCATCTGCACAACCAACAGAATGTGCAAACTCCCTTAAGTAGGTAAAAGGAGAGGTGTTCCGATGCTTACGAATCGGCTTTGGCTGGTTTTAGTGCACTTTACCTATGGTACTTGCCCCGATCCCACCAACCTTGTAAGACGCTAATGATCTCACTCTCAAGTGAATATTTTAAATCTTATATACCGGACTAAGTTACAAAATGATAAGTTAAACTCGCCCTCTGTATATTAACTGTATCTAACTTGAATGTTTACCTTTTATGTAATTGTTTGTACCTAATCAATGTACAGTAAAGAATAAATAAATGAATAAATAAAATGACTTACACAATGAAAAAAAACAATGAATGTTCTTCAAATTTATTAAATTCTAAAACTGATTATATAATAAAATATATTATTGAACTAAATATGAATTTATTTTGGATCATTTTTTTATTTCTAGTTTATTTTATGTCTCCGATGCAATATCAACTCTAGTGTTTTTCTTCTTCAAAACTAGTAGACAAGTAAATATATAAGTTTCGTTATATTTGACGTGTTACCAAATAAAGAAAGCAAATCTGAATGAGACACTTTACTTATACACTTATGATTACTTTATTGATATCTTTATTGTGATAATTATCGTACCATAATAATACAAACCATATATATAGACAATTCACCACATAGATTTTCAAATTTGTTTAAAGTAAGTAAATCGATGACATTTTTACAAGTCTTTTATATATTGGTTGTTTTTGTTATTAAAACGGTCTGTAAATGGTTGTGATTTGTAAAGTAAGTCAACATTTGGATGTGATGTATTAGATTTTGAAATATGTACAACGTTTTTTTTTATGAAATTCCCCACCTGGCAACTCCGCCATTCCCCACCAGTGGGGAATCCCGCACAGGTTAAGAACCACTGATCTAGCATTAGGCCTTCCAATACTTTTCCTTCCTTCAGAGACGATGCCTGATGCTATTTTTTTTTACTAATTTTACTCTGAAATACGATTAAATAATCTTGCAATCTCTTTCTCTAGCTTAGATAAATAGGTATAGTTAGTAGTTAAGTATTGACAAAGAAGTGGAAAGATTATCGCACTCAAATTCATTTAGAAGATAGACTGTCAGTAACTTGTGCTAAAAGAGGACGTGTCATCAAAATTGACGCTTTAAAATATACGTTAAACTCGAGAAAGATCATTGATCTGTTGCTTCGGAAGTTGTTTCGTCTTGAGACCTCCCCTATTTATAAATAATAATACTCATATTGTCACCATTACACCGCCTCCCTTTCGGAGAAGGTCACTTTTCTACTTCTATCCTTGCATGCATTTTTCGCTTCCATCACTGCCATAAAATTCTTCATCTCCCAAACTACTGCAGTTTGTCCACTTTCATTCTTGTTATTGCCCCAGCTTTCAATCCACATTCTTCACGTATTACGCGCTCTGTCTTTTAGACGTAATCACACATTCTTAAGTAGGAAATATGAAAAATATTCTGATGTTTACGAATCGGCTTAGGCTGGTTTAAGTGCAGTTGAGGTGTCTGTTATGTAATAGTCTTAATATCTTCACTCGTGCAGGTGTAAAAGAACAGTAAAATGTGATAAAAACGTGTAACATTTATAAGCTGAAATTTGACAGACACCAGCCATTCTCATAACATTTTGAAATTGGCACAGATAAGAGTTCTCAGAACAAAGACATGACAAAGTTCTTCTTTATATAATTTAAGTTAACTGGTTATGTTTTTGTTGCACAGTACAGCACACTTGGATAATCTTAATCACCAAAGCTCAGAATAGTAGAAACACTAGTTTCTAGGAGGTTGTCGGAAACTTAGTGTTTCTTCTTTTCTGGGCTTCAATAGTAGTCCTATCAAACAAAAATTTTATTCAACGATTAATAGCCGCAAATAACCGCAAACAACGTGCCAACGGGAATTCGCCAACGTGGAAGATCTGCAAAGAGATGGCGAGACAGCCGGAGCTCTGTAGTTTGTGTCTCAGGAGACCTCGACACCATGGAAACAGATTAGAGGAAGGAGAATAAGAAGATTCAAATTGAAATGGGATTTCATGAAAAATAACATAATTTACTATGTAGGTAAGTAAAAGTAACAAACGTTACAGTTATTATTTAAATATGTTTTATAACTCAACAATGCAGGTATGAGAACATTAAAATGTTTAACATGAGTAGACATAAAGACATCATAAATAAATAAATACATAACACTTTTAAATAATTGATACATAGATACAATCTATCAGTTGATACAGAATCTGTAATGCAGTCTAACCTAGAATTGCGAGTAGGATTCTTTTTAGTAAGGTAATTCTTCAGGTTTTCACGGTCCTTTAGCATGTTGTCTAGTTATCGGGATCTCTTTCTTCGCACTCCTGAAGATGGTAACAGCACACTCGCAGAAAGCTCGAACTAAAAATAGCTGCAACACGTATATCCCATAATCAGACAATAATATTGGAAACGTGTTCTATTTTAAAGAAAAAAAACTCATAAGAGAATCTAATTTTATAAGTTAATCGCTTTTCAACTCTCCTTACGAGAGTACGGGGCGAAATAGGTCTTTTTTATGGCTATCATTTAAACGATCAGCATAATATTGATGTTATGTTCAGCAGAAAAATGTATTCTGCCGACAAATATATCATGTTGATATGCTACTTATGCTCAGCGAAAATATTATATTTCTATTGCAAATAAATATTATATTGTAAAACTCTAAATTTAATCGACGGCAAAATTATTATTTGACCGGCATAATGATTATAATAATATGTCCAGCAAAATAAATAAATTTAATTAAAAATGTGAAAGCTAAATTTTTAATCTTGTTCAAATAATATATCTTTGTATGTAGCATCTTTTTATTTATTTATTTATTTTATTTATTCTTTACTGTACATTGATAACAAGCAAATTCACACAAAAATACATTTCAAACAAAGACAATCATACAATCAATATACAGAGGGCGAGTTTATCGCAGAGGCGCGTATGTGATTTATGTGATTTTATATGTAGCATCTAGCAACGATTCTAGCGTTTTTCGACATTTCAGTTAGATATTTCGTTAATATAGCAAAGCGGAAACTGGCATTATTTTCGTAGTCGTCATTAATTTGGTAAGAAATCACAAAAACTTCATGTGGATCCGAAGGTAAATCGGTGTGTGAAAAATATTGTTTATCTAATATTTTCTGCCGGTCAAATAATAATTCTGCTGCTCAAATAACAATTCTGCCGGTCAATTAATTATTTTGTTGTGCGAGTATTTATTAAGCCGTTAAAATTTGTTTATTTGCCGATATAACCAAGTTTGTTTGTAAAACAAGTGTTGCGCTTATTTTTTATTTATTGCCGACGAAAACATTGTTTGCTGTGCAAATGACATGAATGTTGCTTTTTTCTTGCCGAACAAATGGATTAATAGCCGATCAAATAATTAGTTCCCCTTTTGTATTCATAGCGTCTTTTCGTCAATTAATACATCTCTTCTCATGACGCTCTGATTTCCTTGCCATTTGAACGACGCATTATGAAAAAAAGATGTTCACTAACCATTCTCAAAACATACTAATTGGTAATGTCTATTTGTTATATCTATTTTACAAATACTGTATACCGCTTCTACGAGATAGTCGAAAATTTGTTGAAAAGAGTGGGAAATTATTCATGTTGGGGACTTTACAGACCATAATTATCTTACAGGGATTTTTCTCTTCAATACAAGAAATGAAATTGTTCAAAACAAGTTTTTATTCGTCGTTACAAATTTCTTTTACAAGGTTCGACTGTAGTTACATGTACATACAAAGTGTTAAGGTGTAACTGACTGACTTTGAAAGTTGTCGCGTTTTTTGCCAACATGAATGGCGGCGATTTCGTTACGTAATGTCAAAATAACGTTACTATTACGTGTACGTAATATGAAATATATTATTATTATATGGGCACCTAGTGATTTGTGATTCTTTTTTGTATTTGTATTGGTGTTATGTAATGATATTATGATATAAGAAAGATTTATGTGTATGTGTGCAAAGTGAATTTTTATTTGATGTTGTTATTTTGTATTTTCCATTCAACCATTCTTCTCGTTCACTGAGAAGAATGGTTGGTAAAACATTGCGAGATAGAGTAAAGAATGAGGATATCAGGAGAATGAGCGGATGTGAGACGAGTGTTGTGGACAGAATGCGTGTAAACAAGTTGAGATGGTTTGGACATGTTGAGCGAATGCAAGATGAAAGGATGACGAAGAGGATGTACTTATCTGAAAGAAGGGGTGTGAGGAAGTGCGGACGACCAAGAACCACGTGGCTTGATCACGTGGACCAAATTCTTAAGGACGGACGCGTGTTGAGTAAGAGAAATCGGCGTGCATGTATGAGAAACTGGATGAATGTAGAGGAAGCGAAAGAAGTATATAAGGATAGATCTATATGGCGTTCCTTTCTCTCTGCCTACCCCTCCTGGGACATGGCGTGAGGGAATAGTATAGTACTTGTAATTACAAACAAGAAATGACAGCTTTTTCAACTATTAGGTACATCTGATTTTTATTCATTCGTCTTATGGTCGCTCACAACTTGACTTCCAGATTCAGCAGTCACTGGATCGCGTCGTCCATAAGAGCTTATAAGTCCTGAAGTTCTTCTTGGAATGTGTGTGTGGGACATTCGTTTGTTAGTTGATTGATAGTTTACCACCATAAGATGCACCATAATAATTCTTTGATTTTGATATTTTGAAATAACCAGGAATCATGAGTTGTTTAAAATCTGCAGGGTTACCTACTCAAGGGTTACGCAGAGAGAGAGAGAGATATACAGTTATTTTTTTTTTTACCAAAAAACATTAACATAACATCTGCCTCCAAGAATCGCTTCATCAAAATAAATTTAATTATTATAATGTGTTTTTTCTCTATTCAAACTCATTCACAACGAACAAATTTTAGAACATGAATAATTAGATATTTAAATTCAATGAGTACCTATGTCGGCAGCGGGTGGAATTGAACTCGAGGTCTCTCGAATATAAGTCCTAGACTTTACTATCAAGCTATCGACCACCTCAAGATTAATTATTTAAGTAACATTAAATTATTTAAATAAAAAAAAACATCTTTTATTTGACTATGAGATACCTATCCTGATTATGGGAAGTATCATGATAGTAGGTATAGTAGGGTTGCCACCTTTTTTATTTGCAGTTAAAGTACCTACATTGGTACATATAATAAGCAAGAAAAAAAGTAGGTAGGTACATAGTATCAAAATAAAGTACAATTTATTTTTAATTATTTATTAAGTACTATTTATTTATTTATTTATACAGTTGTATACGGCGCAAGCCTTTTACATGTTTAAATATAAGACAGACTACAAAACACATATACATATATACAATACATACAAATTCACATTAATACATCGTACAATTAAGAAATAAGTCAAGAATTAAAAATATTAAAATAATATAAATTATATAAATTAGGTACATCAAAACTACTGATTATAAATAAATAAAGAGACAATACGATCACAAAGTTTCAAATAAAAGTCAGAAATTCAATTAAAGTTATAGAATCTGAAGATACAAAAAAATTGTTTATAAACCAAAGATATACTAGATATGCAATTCAAAGAAAAAATCTGTCGTGAAACCGATACAGCCGATGCAGCCAGTTTTAAACTAGCGTCCGTTGAGACGGTTTGTGAGACAGCGCATAACCATTATCATCTCAATGATATGGAGTGAGACAGCATAATATTATTATTGTTATTATTAATGCGTTAAGTTGGAACACGAATATTCCGCAATAATGTACTGAATTGCAAGTCTAGTATGTCTATGTTATAAACATATTTTTTATTGCTTTTTGCAGTTTGTATCAAATTAGTATCTCTACTAAACAATTGCACAGCATCTTTACAGTCTATATTTAAATTAAAGTAAATGAGTTATTCATTTTTTTATCAAATTCAGAGACGCTTTGCACCAATCGATAAATTTCGTTCAACGAAAAAATACTTAGGACTAAACTTTTCAAAATCCCAAAGAAATCAAATCATGCGAAATAAAGTATTTTCGTGTACTTTATTGTTCTCATAAAGTATAAAGTATAATTACCTGAACAATGTACAATACTTTATTATAAAGTACGGGTGGCAACCCTAGGTGACAGTGGATAAATTATTTTTGGAGACTGTATTTTTGATAATGGACGAAATAATATACTATACTATACCCTCACGCCATGTCCCAGGAGGGGTAGGCAGAGAGAACGGAACGCCATATAGATCAATCCTTACATACTTCTTTCGCTTCCTCTACATTCATCCAGTTTCTCATACATGCACGCCGATTTCTCTTACTCAGCACGCGTCCGTCCTTAAGAATTTGGTCCACGTGATCAGTGATAAGCCACGTGGTTCTTGGACTTCCGCGCTTCCTCACACCCCTTCTTTCAGATTAATACATCCTCTTCGTCATCCTTTCATCTTGCATTCGCTCAACATGTACAAACCATCTCAACTTGTTTACACGTATTCTGTCCACAACACTCCTCTCACATCCGCTCATTCTCCTGATATCCTCATTCTTCACTCTATCTCGCAACGTTTTACCAACCATTCTTCTCAGTGAACGCATCTCCACAGCATTTATTCCACTCTCATCCTTTTTCGACCACGTCCAAGTTTCGCTTGCATACATTAGTGTCGGTACCAGAATGGTATTGTGCACTAGCATTTTTGCCATGTTCGACACACTGCTATTGCTAACAATGGGTCGAAGTGCACCATTCACTCTAGCACCGGCGACTTTTCTTCCTTCAATGTCCTTATCAAATCTTTCATCCCTCGCAAACAGACTTCCCAAATAGACATACTCATTCACTTGCTCTATATGCACGAAATAATATACAAATTCAAATATTAAGATTACCTACAGATATATCATGGCGTTCCGTTCTCTCTGCCTACCCTACTTAGGACACGGCGTGAGGATAGATTATAGTATAGTACCTATGTAGTGTAGATAACCTATTAATCGACAGACTCCACATTTGCACAGCCAACAGACTGTACAAACTCCTTTTAGTAGGAGACAGGAAAAGTGCTCCGATGCTTACGAATCAGCTTTGGCTCGTTAAGTGCACTTTACCTATGGTACGTTCTCCAATCCCATCAATTTCTGTTTCAAACCATTATGTTCGACATCTGTTGAACATACATGTCAACTAACAGCAACCATCTTTATGATTGTGTTGGAGGCTGTTGACAATCTATCATCGTTGATTGTCAATCTGAAACACTAGATGGCGTCAGAGAAAAGTACTGTTCTTCTATTTACAACGTTGCTTTGACCAGTGGTTTACAAATATAAAAACAAATATAATTTAGACACATTAACTTCTTTATATCAAACCCTGAAAATAGAGCAGTGCTCTATTTTGGAAGTTTATAAGATTAAGTTGATATTTTTAACCGACGGTTCTTGGTGGAAGTTCAAGTTGAATTTTTTTTTTGACAATTCACACAGACCGATCTAGTCCCAAACTAATATATGAATCTTGTATTATGGGTACTAACACGACGATACACATATATATGTACAATGCACTGAACACATATACATGTAACACCCACACCCAGACCCAGGACAAATTGAAAAAGGCCATTCTTCATTTTGCCCTGGCCGGGAACCGAGTCCGGGACCTAGTGACTCAAAGGCAAGTGCGTTAGCCTCCGCGCCACACCAATCTTCGTAATTAATTGTAAATAATACACTTCTTTAGTACATAATGTAGTACATAATTTAGTACATAAAGGTATGGGTTTTACATATATATTTTGTTGAATTTTTGTTTGTATCATTTACTATATTACTATTCACAATGTATTTTTATGATATTACTGTATGCACGTAGATGTTGTATATATTAAGTATTTTATTAGTGGAAACATTGTTATTATTTGTGTATTGAGTTTTATATATGTTTTCTATTTCTTTCTTTTTTTTCTGTCAAAGGCTATTATGGCCGTCCATTGTATTAATAAATAAATAAATAAATAAATAAATAAATAAATAAATAAATAAATAAATAATTATATACACTGTGACTTTTTATTGGACGCGAGCTTCAGCTCTCATCATCAGGCTATAGCGTATTTATAAATTTAAAAATAAATAAATAAATGAAAACAGCAAACAAATTCAATTCGACAACGTGTATTTATTTATATCGTTAAATAATTTAAAAAAAAAAGTACCTACTTATAAATGTTTTTGTAATAAAATGAAATTTATAATATGTTCACATTATGTACATAACAAATTGTCCTTATATTAAAATAGGTAGGTACCCAAATAGGTGGATAATTTAAAATTCGAAAATAAAATATTCAAACATGGAGAAAAGGTGACCAAGGGGACAAGTTTTTGTGTCTTTATTTTGTTTTATTTCTTAGATTATTTATTTAAGGCTATATATACAGTTGAAAGTCTTTAAATAAACTTACTAACTGCATATTCAAAAGTCCGCAAGTGCAGAGGCAGGCAAAAATAAGAACAAAAAACCTTACAACAATGCAAAATATTTTGGTTCAACTGGTGGTCAACAAACAGAAAAATGCATCATTTTTATATAACCAATCATTTAAAACCATAATACCTAATGCCACAAATTTATATATTAAAAACAAAACAAAAAAATACATGTTCTACCATAGACATACGTTCTACAATGATTTTCATCTTTCAATAGTTAAAATAACACAATACCAATATAATTACCTATAAAAAAATAAATCTGTTATATTTGCGTAACAGAAACCAACTTAATACAACTAAATAAAACTACATTACTTATTTGTATGCCCACCAATAAAAGTGTTCTACTTTATTTGTAATGATGACAAAAAGACTCCTTAAAAAATCAGTCAACAACGAGCAAACTAGATTGTTCACAACATCAGGCACCCAGGTCTGCTCATTACCATCGCGGAGGGCAAGACTGAAGGCAGAAACGGTAGAGGCCGAAGAGACACCTATATGCATCAAGTTTCAAAGGACATGAATTGTGGTAAGAATAGCAGAAAAAAGGTAGAAATGGAGAAGAAAATCCAAACTCGTTGCAGATCAATCCAATGGATTTTAACCCACAAGTAAATTGTTTCCATACTGGGTTACTGAGTGTCTAAGAACTTTTGAAAACGTGCTGATAAAAAAAACACTTGGTGAGAGTACCTACCTACATGCGCTACACTTTTTAATAAAGTACACATTTTTGACATTATAGAGCCTTAATGTGGTTACCCAGCTACAAGTAAAGATCAGATCACACTTTTGTTAGGGTTTGACCCTTAACAGGTGAGAGCAGGTGCGTCGGTAACTTAACACAATATATAATATTATATACAAATGCATTTTTAGGGTGTTTTTTATACACAGCTTATAAATCTTTGGGATACTTATACAAGAATAATTTGTAAACTACAAGAATAATTAGTGGCAAACCTGATGGTTATTTCTCTGACTTCCAATAGGGTTCGATTACTGCTATTGCTACTGGTTCAATCCACGTCGAATAGAAAGTCTATTGGTGTGTTGATGGTTATCATTTATTGTCTTGTGGATTGAAGGTTTTCATGGTGAGCTCCTATGGATGGTTGATGTTTTTCGGTGAAGCCATGTCTGATTGTAAAAAAAAATGTAACTTCCCTATTTGCTATCGTGAAAAAACACAAACATATAATATTGTGTAGATGCCTAATACCTACATAGATAACATTTTATTATGTTCTATCAATCATAAAGTTCTCCTACACGTCAACTAACGATTATACATATATGCTAAGTGTATTGCATATCATCAGAGAAAATTGTAGGAGTATTATACAAGATTTACATAGAGTTTTGCTTGTATCACTGTCTTTTTCAGTATCTTTCTTATTTCACGTGGCTTTCCTCGTTGTTGAGGGCTCGTGACCTGCCAGCCTTTTTGTTTCTACTACATGATCATATAGTTTTCCAGTCCACTCTCATTGCTTCCACCACTGTTAGGCTCAAAGCAATGTACTTAATAAATAGATCTCCTTGTTATCATCATCATCATCAGAAGCTGGGTCTTGGCCTCCTCAAGAAGTCGCCTCCACTCCCTCCTATCCATCACCTATCATCGCCAATTGGTCACACCCAAAGCTCACAGGTCCCTTTCCACCCCGTCCATCCATCTCAACTTTGGCCTCCCGACGCTTCTTCTGCCACTGAGCTTTGTGGAGTACCGATATTTTTTTGATCGTTGATGTGTCATTCATCCTTTCTACATGTCCCAGCCATCGGAATCGGCAGATTTTGATGTACTTGGTGATGTCCACATCTTGATACAATGTAAAGAGTTCGTAGTTGTATCTTCGTATCGTTCGTTGTCCGTACTTCGCCAAACTCTGTTTTCGCTATGGGCCCATAGATGTGTCTCATTGTTGTATGATCGAGCGCTTTCGTCAAGATATTATTATTATGTTGGATGATTTATTCGGCGCCGTTTAATGGATCTTAAAGGCGCGGGAAACTATGTTGGAAAAGTGAAGTCATCAGTTTGCTCCTAAACGTTGTAATCGGCTGGTTTTTCTGGAGGTCCTCGGGGAGTCGATTCCAAATGACGGGTCCTGCGACGCCAAAAACCCTATCATAGAAACAGGACTTGTTTGCTCTGTTGTTTTCGTCCAGTAGGTATGTTGGTGGATGTCTTAGCTGAGCGAAAAAGATAGCCTCACATTATCAACAGAACGTCTCAAATAGCTCTCGGTATATAATATATGAATGTGAAAAATAAACAGTGCTGTTGTTTTTATACATTTTTATACTGCTTGATCTTCCACTCATCTACGTAAGTTTTTAGCAAGTTTTCGAACACCTGTAAAAGGCAGGTGTTCGAAAAAATTAAGATATTTTACAACTTAAATTCAGCGATGAGGTTTGCCACACATCCTGAATGTCTTGATTTTATATTGGCATGGAGAGGACTGTTTGCATGTTTAATACATGCAGCTGGTCTGCTAGCTACACCACTTGTGGGATATGCCTTAATGGTATAGTAGTAGTAATAGTAATAGTGGTTTATATACATTTTTAAAATATGTTCTCTAATATTTTTTTACAATGTAAACACAGAAACTCTCGAACAATTAATAAAATTCCCTACATACTATAAATTAAATTGATTGTGACATCTTCTTAGCGATGTAATGCAGTTAGACAAAGCAATAAATTAGAAGTGAAACAGTTTGTTGTGATGGATGCCTGTCTGTACAGGTGCTGAGGGACAAGCCAACATATTATTATTATACTTTATTATCTCTCTACCTTTAAAAGTCCCGGGAAAGACTTTATAGATATAAAACATGTCGTGGGTTTATTGAGATAAGCGTTTTATTTTTAAAAATCTTTGAGACATTTTATATTGGTTGTGTGTTAGGCTTTCTTTGAGACATTTGATATTGGTTGTGTGTTTCACTGGGCTTTCTTTGAGACATTTGATATTGGTTGTGTGTTTTACTAGGCTTTCTTTGAGACATTTGATATTGGTTGTGTGTTTCACTGGGCTTTCTTTGAGACATTTGATATTGGTTGTGTGTTTCACTGGGCTTTCTTTGAGACATTTGATATTGGTTGTGTGTTTCACTGGGCTTTCTTTGAGACATTTGATATTGGTTGTGTGTTTCACTGGGCTTTCTTTGAGACATTTGATATTGGTTGTGTGTTTTACTAGGCTTTCTTTGAGACATTTGATATTGGTTGTGTGTTTCACTGGGCTTTCTTTGAGACATTTGATATTGGTTGTGTGTTTCACTGGGCTTTCTTTGAGACATTTGATATTGGTTGTGTGTTTCACTGGGCTTTCTTTGAGACATTTGATATTGGTTGTGTGTTTCACTGGGCTTTCTTTGAGACATTTGATATTGGTTGTGTGTTTCACTGGGCTTTCTTTGAGACATTTGATATTGGTTGTGTGTTTCACTGGGCTTTCTTTGAGACATTTGATATTGGTTGTGTGTTTTACTAGGCTTTGTATCTGGATTCTGGCTAGGCTAGCATTCTGGATTGGGCGTCGTTGTGTGGGGTTGGTCGGTGAGGAAAACATTCTGTTTATTCTGGGAATCGTTTTGATGTTGGGTAATTTGGGTTTTGATTTCAATACTTAGTAATTTTAATTTATTTAGGAACTTTAAACTTTTTTTCTTAAGACTTACAACATTTCTGGTTAGTATGGAATCTCTGCTGGTCCACGTGCTGAGTGAATCATTAAATTTGTTAATATGTTATGAGTAATGACTGTTTGATTCTGTAAAATTGTAAAAAATCTTGGTAATTTACTAAATACTTGAAAATGTTGAGGGTTCAAAAAGTTTAGCGCAAAAATTCCGCGGAGCACCCGGTTAAGGATTAGTTTCCCACTCTTTTCCGTAAGTTTTTGAAAGTCCTGTAATAGGCAGGTGTTCGAAAAAATAAAGACATTTTACATCTTACATTCAGCGACAATGTTTGCTAAGTGTTTTATTTTTTTTTTGTTGATACGAAGAGGAAAACTTGCATGTTTATAACATGTAGTTGATTTGCTGGCTATCCCATTTGCAGGAAATGTCGTGATTGTATATTAAATAGGATACGCATTATTTATTGAAAGATCCTACCAGCGAGCATTAGGGAAAACAGTCAAGTTTGCTTGAAAATTGTCACTTTTCTCAAATTGCCAATGACATTCCTTACTGTATGCCGTAGCGTAGACAATAGAATCTACGTATAATATTGTCATCGGTAATAGAATGTACGGCAACTTTCATGTAGTTGCCTTATCATGTTTTGAGTGTCCCGTGTAAATTCGACAAATAAAGGAAATGGTCACATGGACTTATCATCCTTCATTAGGAATACCGTATTTTATTATAGATCCTGGTACCCTAATCAGGTAAGTCCATTTTATACTGTTTTAATTAAAAAATATAACAATAAAACATTTTATTGTGAAATTAAATTTGTGCCGAAGGCGTACATATTACCTTGTGGCAATGTCTTCCAGTAAACCTACGTAATACAATGTTTGAGATGTATATTTAAACATAAAGTCAGTTTAGTTAAGATAAAAAGCATAGGACATATTATAAAGCAGAAATAAAAATGAAAATGCGAATAAAATTATGTCCAATTAATGTTGTTTAACTGTGTATTCAATCAATTCGCATCACTTGTGTGCATGGCAGGGAGTATAATCTTAACCTCTGAATAAGTTTACGAACTAAGCATTTCTTACGATAGAGTTTTCGCAATCTGTCTCATACGTTTTAATGTAAAATAGTTGTGGAATATTAAAGCTTTTTGGCTGTTTAAAAATTTTAACCAAATTAAATTAAATATTTGGCCTTAGTGAATGTTTTTCAGAAGGTTGCCAATTTCCCTAAATCACCTTGTTATTTTCGGTATTAACTATATAACAATTTCTCGACATTTTGAAATTGAATTACCTAGTTTTAGATAATCGGTCGTTAATGAACATTTGATGAACGTACATGAGAACTGAAAATTTGCTATTTGTAACAAATTCTTATATGTGTATTAATATTTCTAGCTGATTCTTATATGTGTGTTAATGTTATAATTGAAATCCGACCCTCCGCACAAGCATTTAGTTGCTTATGGAGGGAGCATTTTTAATGTGTGTTATATTGTTTTATTAATGTAATATCAATGTATACTGTGTATTTATGAATAAAATAAAAAAAATTAAAAAAAAATGGTGGACGCTCCATCGAAACCACGGTAGCGATAAGCTCGATTTATATACCTAAAAATAAGATAGTTTCTAAAACAATATCAAAAAATTCCCAAAATCAGCCTAAAGCCGGTTTAAAAGCATCTTGACGAGTTTTTTTTGTTTTAATATTCCAATCGACAATAATAATGTCTGATAGAACAAAAAATCAATAATTAGTACATAACTAACACAATGTAGATAATTTTCTTTTTTATTGACTTGCATTAGTTTTCTTATGAGGACAATGTATAAAATCTTAAATATTTTGTCGGTTTAGTTCTAAGCTCTGTTCGATACATCCAAATAAATGAAATTATGTACAAACTAGCTAGCTAAGCACAGTTTCGCACAGGAAAAATCATTAATTTTCTTTTTTACCGACAATCCACCCAAAACGAGTGATTGGTGTAAATTGACAATTTATTATTCAATACAAAAAGTGTTCAATTATTGTCGTACGTATTTGACTAGACACTTAATTTCATAAAAACCGTAGGTAATATATTCATTATAATATTAATGTTAATAAATAAGCTACGTTCTTAAAGGATACAAGTTTGTACAGCGGGCATTAGTTTTCCTGTATCTTATCTAATGGAGGTGTCCATAAAGGACATAACATAAGCTTGTCGATATTCATTTATGTACGATATCATTTACTGGTGGTCGGCAAACTTATTCAGCAAAGAGCCAAATATTATTACAATGCTTAAAAAAATGAGAGTCAGAACGGTTTATCAATTTCCTAAGCCTCTATTATTGTAATTTTAGATTTTCATCAAACTACAGTAATTAAAAATCACGATATGTCCCACAAGTAGGGTAGCCAGCAGGCCAACTGCACGTAATAAAGTGCCAAAAAAAGCATTCTGGATGGGTGGCAAACCTCATCGTTGAATTTAAAATGTCTTTATTTTTCAAAGCCTTTTACTTTGTTTCATTCGTGTTATCTGTTTTGGATGTTTTTTTATGCGGTGTTAGTTTTATTGTTTTTATTCTAACTTTTATTATAAATGCCAACCTTGTGAAATTATGGACACAAGTTGAGTAGGGTAATGCATTGTTTATATTTTGTGATTTGAAAATTATTTTTGTTCAAATGTAGGTATAAAATGAATATATTATAGAGTAAGTATAGTAATACTACTTAGTTGATCTTTGGAACATACTCGTATACATGACTAAATAATAATTAATGTTACTCGACTTTTACAAACACATGTACAAACAGACTCAATTTTTTATTTAACATAGGAAGGCATCCAAAATGTTTGGCATCCAAAATAAGGGTATCAGAAAATCGCGGTCTTATGGAATAGGCCTTATAATAGTCAATGTGACAGGGGACTGATATATGGCTGCAGTGGATAGATGCTTAGGATCGTGTCCTCAAGAATTATGTACCCATATTAACATTTTAGTTTCGTTTTTGTTAGGAATTTGGAATATGTTTTGTTAAAAAAAATGTATAACAACAAATAAAATTAAAAAATAAACTTTTTAATGTTTGGGTGAATACATAAAATGTAGTGCACCTATTGTGTTTTTTTTTTTTTTTTTTAAATATGTTTAGATTCCAAAACGAATTTGTTTTTTTTTTTTCAAGGATCCATCTGTTTTTTTTTGTAATTTTTTTATATAGAAATGGAAATATTAAATTTACCATTTTATGCGATAAGTTTTAATTCTTAAATAGTGCAACTTTAAGTCTCAGACAAAGAAAATGCAGATATCCATTTTTTTACGTAATTTTTCGAGTGTTCTGTAAGAGTCAGACAATTACTCGCTCCTCTCTCGTTTATGCCGTTGCAGCATTTCCCACGAGTGGGATAGCTAGCAGATCGGCTGCATGTAATAAGTCCTGCATCCATGATAGGGCTTTTGGCGTCGCAGGACCCGTCATTTGGAACCGACTCCCCGAGGACTTCCGTAAAAACCAACCGATAACAACGTTCAGGAGCAAGTTGAAGACATCGCTCTTCCAACATAGTTTCCCGCGCCCTTGAGATGGATGCTCCATTAAACGGCGCTGAATAAATCATCCAACATACATACATGTAAGCTTTCCTCTCTCATCTTATAATTGCCACGGAGAGGACTACCTGCATGTTAATTACCTACATACATTAAGTCTACTACTTATGTAGTTACCTACTCCAGTTCGTAGTGGTACCTATATATAGATTTTAAAACCTTTTTCGTTAGGTACAGTTAAATACAATTAAGAAATGTTCGGTAATTCAGGATGGTTGGCAAACCTTTTTGCAGAGTTTGAGATGTTAGATGTCTTTATTTTTTCGAACACTTGCCTTTTACATGACATTCGAAAACTAATAGAAAAGTGTGGGAGACGAATGGACTATATGAGAAGTAAAAAGTCCATTCTTCTTTGCACTCGCCTTTATCCCATTTATTTGAGGTCAGCTCTCTTAGTCCTCATCATCCAAATCCTCCGGTTCCCTGCATCCTCCGAACATGGCTCTGCCTCCCCTCAGGTCCTGTGAAATAAGTTTATTACCTGATCAAATTATCTATCAGTAGTGCATGTTGATGGGTGACAGTTGACTTCTGAATGAACTATTAATACTTTTTAAAAAACATATTTTTTTATATTATTTATCAATAAAATAAAGTTTTTAAAAATCTGGATTCGTCACTAAAATCAATGAACAAAAAAGATGTAAACACATCTTTAAATATTTAATGTCACGAAAACAAACATCAATCATTCTCAGTATGTTCCCGAGACAGTCACATAAACATTGAATATCCTCGTAAATCTAATCGGTGGTTCCGAATACAGGACATTCGAGATAAAAACGAAATAAAAACGACAGTTAAAATGTTTAAGCTAACAGGTCCTATCAAATTCCATGTGATTTTTTAAAGTATTTTTGCAACAATCTAATCAGGTTTTACCTATAGTCAGGGCCTGATCAAGTTATTAAGCCGCTCCGGGCAAAAGCATTATTATTACTGTATTAGGTATAACATATCTTTTATAATGTTCAGTATAACAGAAAATAGACAATTAAATATTAAATGTAACATCAAATAATAATAACAATTTAACTAATTATAAATTTATTCACAAAATGTTTTAGAACTTATTATTCGAGTCAATCTCCCATGATGTCCTATGATGTTCTATGAAAATAGTACAATCAATGGGGATCACTAACAGAGCTCAGGGACAAAAACCTTCTAACTATCCTGGTGGATGATAGAAGAACAGCATTCTGCATGCTATATTTGAGCCTGTCATCTACTCCCGGTTTTCTGAGATTGCTTGACAGACTCTTAGGTAGGTATTAAACCATTCACAGACAACACTATAGGCACGATGATTGTATTTGGTGTTCTCCACATATCTTTGATTTTGTGAGCAAGATCAATATATTTTATTATCTTGTCCTACTCAGCTTTTATTTACCGCAATTACTTATTTATTTTCTAAAATAAAAATATAACTATATTCACCTTTACAGTCTTCGCCTTTGCAGCGAATGATAATATCACCTTTACAGTCTTCGCCTTTGCAGCGAATGATAATATCACCTTTACAGTCTTCGCCTTTGCAGCGAATGATAATATCACCTTTACAGTCTTCGCCTTTGCAGCGAATGATAATATCACCTTTACAGTCTTCGCCTTTGCAGCGAATGATAATATCACCTTTACAGTCTTCGCCTTTGCAGCGAATGATAATATCACCTTTACAGTCTTCGCCTTTGCAGCGAATGATAATATCACCTTTACAGTCTTCGCCTTTGCAGCGAATGATGGTTTCTGTTTGCCTCTCTTTACAATGACACCTTATACTAGTGATGTAACGAATGTCTGATTTTGGATATTTGCGAATGCGAATAGCGAATATTGACTTGCTCAAACATTAAAAATTCTACCCCCCCCCCCCCCGTCACCGAATTTTCAAAATGGTATAGGAATTTAAAATATTTCAAAACTCCTCGGTTTTCTTAAAGGATATTTTCTTGCAGTACCTTTTTCTAGAATGTACCGGGTAAGTATCCGGTACTTTTACCGAATTACCGATACTTTATTACCAATATAATATTCGCAAAACTTTCGCATATTTTTTGCGAATGCGGATGCGGATGCGAATGCGAATACTTTGAAATATGCGAATATTCGCGAATGCGAATACGAATATTCGTTACATGACTACCTTTTGGTTAGCTGGAAGATATTGCCTCCAGGCAATAAGCTCGCCAATTGCTCATGATTTTTTTTTCTGATCAATAAAGTGTTCTTATTATTATTATTATACATAAGTCATGAGCATGTTATTCCAATTTCCCCAATTTGATAATGTTGATTGCAAAATTTAGGTACGATCTGGTTTATATTTTGATGTTGCCTTTTGATCCTCGATCACGACCATGATTTTAAGCAATACCTAATCGAAACTTCATATTTTCGATTATTTCGAAGGGTCCTTGAAATTCAATGTCGAGATTCGACATAATATTATAATATTTGAAAAGTTTTTTTATACTCCTTAGATTTATTTGTACGGATGCAATATGAATAAAAAATCTAATGCATATTACATAATTAGACTGTTCAGTTCTATAACTCAACAAGCCGAAATTTCGAAAAAAATGTTTTAATTTGTAATACACACAATCAACGCCACTCTTTAGATTCCACAAACAAAAAAACTATAACTAAAACAAATAACTATAAAAATACACGGCTCGGGAATGGACGGTTGGCAGCCTTTAAGATGTGGTGCTATAGACGTATGCTGAAGATTCATTGGTCGGGACACGTCGAAAATGAAGAAGTGTTAACCAGGGTAGGCGAAAAAAGGCAACTCCTTAAAAGAATCAGCCAACAACGATTTAACTGGATTGGCCACAACATCGAGCACCCAGCTGGACTGCTCATCGCTATCGCGGAAGGTAGGACCGAAGGCACAAATGGTAGAGGCCGACCAAGAGACGCTTATATGGACCAACTGAAGAGGGACATGAACTTTTTTTTTTTATAATTTTTTTTATAACATATTTACATAGTTAACAAATTCATATAAATAAAACATTATTTTTCAATGACTCAACTTCAAAAAGAGAAATCTCGTGTTTTGAAGTGAGCTATATTGTTACAATATTACAAAACAATACAAAAGTAAATAAAAAGAAAACAATTTCAAAAACATTACCAGAGTAAATCCTGAAACTTTCCATAAACTTGAAAAGAAAAAGAAAAACACATCGTACAAAAATAAACATGTTAGTACAAATTAAATAACAATAAGGTACACTTTCAATCATCAATAATCTATACCCAAAGAGAAGAAAAATTTTCTTCATTAACTTTTTTAAAGCTAACTTAAACTTAGCTATACCAATATTTGCTAGATCCTTGCAATCCACCGGCAAAGCATTATACCACTTCACTCCTAGGTAGGAGTAGTGGTTTTGCGCAAACGTTGTGTTTTTTTTTGGTATTTTTATAAGACCACCTAAACGAGGCAATGTGCTAATGCACTCCACCGGGTGGATCGGATCAGTTATATATTCCTTACAAATACGCAG
Organism: Athripsodes cinereus; assembly: GCA_947579605.1. NCBI lineage: Eukaryota > Metazoa > Arthropoda > Insecta > Trichoptera > Leptoceridae > Athripsodes > Athripsodes cinereus. The sequence continues at coordinate 4,735,742 of OX388321.1, forward strand.
TACAGCTTGTCTCCTATATATTGTGTCCAATCTTAATACTCCAAAGTCAGAAAACAGTTGGTCAGATGGGTAATCACTCGGCTTATGCAATATAATCTTAATAATTTTTCGCTGTATGATGTAAAGTGGCTTCAAGCTGGTAGAATATATTCCTCCCCATCCTATTATTCCATACTGCATAACCGACTGCGCAAGAGCATAGTAAACCATTTTCAACACATTCGTACCTACATAGAAAACTTCTGAGACGATAAAAGACATAAAATATCTTTCTCAATCTCTCTACAGTCATAAACAATTGATCTTTCCATTTTAATTCCGAATCAACCAGCACACCCAAATACCTAACCGAACTATGTACTTTCAATCTAACACATTCAGAACTGTGGCTCATACGTAGAGCTGAAGAGACTGGCTGAGAATAGGGAGGAATGGAGAAGAAAATCCAAACTCATTGCAGACCAATCCAATGGATTGTAACTCATTATACTGTATAATATACATAGAATAAAGACAACGTATGTCTTTAACAGTGCGATTATTAAATAGTACCTACCTACATTTCAGTTTCTGTTGTGCATTTAAAGCATAATATAAATATACCAAAATTACAAAAGTGGCGATTTCTCGAATGTAAAACATTTCTACTTGTAGAGTTATAGAACTGGACAGTCGACTTATTATTTCCTAATGTATATATTCATTAAAAAATATATTAACAAGCAAATACTTAATAATTTCTTGTCTAAACATAAATTAATTTTTTACAACTACCAACAACACCATTGTTTCTATGTTTGATTCGGCATAAAAGTCTAAGTTTTTTTATTTTAGAAAATACTTATGTTGGTAATAAATGATGTTATTACTACCGCACTTTATAATTAGCCTATTAAAATTTTAAATATGTGTTATAAGTGTTATTTCTATTGAACAATAATTATAAAATCACCGGTTCATAAATTAACGAAGTTGTGTTTGTAAAATATTTACATAAATACTTCAGTCCGTTTGTAAAAATGTATGTATGTATGTATGACTAAAAATACTTATTATACTATACCATCACGGCTAATCCACAAGTGGAGTAGCAAGTAGACCAACTGCATGTGATAAACTTGCAGCTATCCTCTCCGTGCCAACAAATTAAGACAATAGGGATGGGTGACAATAAATCTCGTCGCTGAATTTAAGATGTTAAATGTCTTTATATTTTCAAACACATTTCTTTTAAAGGACACTCTAAAACTTACCTACTGAAAAAAAACTTGGAGACAATATTATAAATCGATGTATTGTATCTTGTATCATAAAATTGTTAGTTATACAATTCAATGTACCTACAGAGGGCGAGTTTATCGCTAGAATGCGATATCTTCAACTAACACTTTTTATGTTTTGTCAAAACACTGCATTTTCATTATTTCATCGTTTTTTTTGTAAACCAGATTTTTTTTCTGTAAAACCATTCATACATGTCATCAATGAATGGTCGTCTTCTCTGTGCCATAAAAAAATAAGACATTAAGAATAGGTGGCCTATTTCGTCGCTGAATCGAAAATGTATAACAACTATCCGCCTTTTTTTAGGTGGCCTATTTTGAGTGGGGGACTCCACAGAGCCACCATTAGAGATTTCTGAGCGTTGTCGAGATTAAAACTAGTTGGTCATAATAATATTTTATACATTATTTTTATTCCTATATAAGTACGTAATAAAATAATTATTAATAATAATAATACTAATGTATGTTTAGTACATGTCACCCTGTAAATTATTATAATAATTCGTAATAATATGTAGGTACCTGTGGCTCTCTTCAGGGTGGTGCAAGGACCAATCACCTGTCGTAAATGTGACAGTGGGCGGAGTTTTAGATACACCCACCAATAGCGGGGGAGGCCATGTTGTCAAATGGGAGGAGTTGTCGAAAACACTCAAACTTGTATAACTCTCTTTCTCTTTTCGTTTTAGAACTTTCAATAGTGAGAATTGTACGTGTGTCCTTTTCCTTTTGTGTTCTATGAAGGTGTATTTTAATATGGTTAGTTTTTTGGCGGGATATTTAAATTATTGTTGAATGATGTTATCATATTAGAACAAGTTACCGTGGAATGATTTCTTACTTTCGAGTATTTCCTTGTTTTAAATAATCTACCGCTCATACTTGAACCATGAAAAATGTTCCCACTCATTTGTAAAATAGTTTCGTAGGTACCTACCTATCTACAAAACAAAGATACCTACCTACCTACTTGCATTTTTCTTTTTCTTCTATTATCGTTTATTTGTAGGTATGTAGAGATACCTTTTTTAAAATGCATCATCTAAATTAAGTATTTAGTCCATAAAAAAATAGGTAGGTGCCTACTCGCTCTAAATAAGAAGATTCCATAACTTGTAAATTCGGCTAAAATTACTTTTTATTGATTACCTTCTTTATCTCATGGAGTCCCGGTAAAGAATAGATCTTCCACTCATTTTTACAAGTTTTGGAGGGTCCTGTAAAAAGCAGGTATTCGTAAAACTTCGTATTCGATTCGTTATTGTGTATACCTACACTTATTCGTATTCGTATACCTACACTTGCTCACACCAATTTTACTGTTTTTTATTTGATAAGGTTTTTTTATTTTGTTAACATCTTTTCGATAGTACCTACCTATTTATGTCTATTCTAATTTGTATAATATTGAAATGTTTATTATTGTTATATTTTGTATTGTGCCAACCTTACTTTTAAAACGTTGATGTATTAATAAATGAACAGGTTCGTCGGTAGCCTGGGGGTAGAGTCTCGGCCTTCAGAACAAGGGGTCCGAGGTTCGATCCCAGGTGCCGGCAAACTTCCCTTTCACGGCACAAGCTTTTAGCTTAGTGTGAAAGGTGTATAAGGTTGTATTTGGGTTTATAACAAAACCCAGATATATCTTTTTTAAAAAAAAATAAAAAAAAAAAAAAATAAAAACGTCACATAGGATAAAACATTTAGCATCTTCGATTCAGCGCTGGGGCGTGCCACTGATTCTAAATGTTTTAACTTTTGTTGACACAGAGAGGATGATATTCATGTTTTTACATGCAGTTGGTCCACTGGGTACCCTATATTTGTGGGAAATGCTTTAATGGTATGGATAGATGGATACACTGTTTTTTTCTCTATGTTTCCAAAAGGAATATTAACGGGTAAAACAATACATAAGAAAAGAATGAAGACAATTTAGTTGCTTATGGAGGGAGCATTTTTACTGTGTGTAATATATATTGTTATATCAATGTATAGGTACTGTGTATTTATGAAAAGAATAAATATATTAAAAAAATTGAATAAAGTTGATATTTTTCAGGTGGTGGAAAAGAAGAGAGTTCGCATTACTCGAAAAAGAAACGAAATATATTTAAAGAGGCCTATATCCAGCAGTGGACAGGCGAGGGTTAGAAGTACCTAAGTATGTCGACAATCAATACCTACCCCTTGACATGCAGGAAGGTAACTACCCTTATATCGTAGCCAAAGGTCTTGACAGCCGTTGTTATAATCGGCATACTTAATAAAGACTAAATTACCCCTGTCATAGCAAGTATGGCAGTAGACACAACACAACTCGTTGTTGCATATTCAGAAAGGGGTATGTGATTTAATAAATATTTTGTCATTTCTAGAATAAACTGCTCATAAAGACACCATAACCATAAAGTGATTTTTAGTATCAAATATTAAAAATCAATATTTAAAGAAGAATGTAACATGCCAATAAAAGGCCCAAACAACAATTTTAATACCGTTTTTAAAGAGTAGGTATGCCTAAATGAAAATGTTCGCATATATACCTGTTTTTGAATATGCAACGACGACATAGGTATCTATCTGTATTACCTCCCTATTATGTTAAACCCTATACACCTACTAGTGGCTTTCACAGCTCTTGGTCACGAAACAAGAAAAGGAAAGAAAAAGTGCATGGCTATCTTTAGGAATAGGAAGGAAGGACTGTAGATAGGTAGGAACCTATACCTTCCTGGGTACTTTGTGACTTGTGAGTGGATAGGTAGGTACCTACTTAGACCTAATAGTACTTACCGCAAGCACGCTATGGGTAGGTGCCTAATGCTAATGATGTTGATATAGGTACCTACCTACCTATGTAAGTACCTATCTATTATGTAGAAGTATATTTAGTTTCCCTCGCGGGGTAGGCAGAAAGGATCAAGCGCCACTTCCTTCTATCCTTGCATACATCTTTCACTTCCGTCACTGTCATACAATTCCTCATGCATGCTCTCCTGTTCAATGTGCTCAACACGCGACCGTCCTGTAGGATTTGATTTAAATGATCTTGCCATTTGCTCCTCGAACGTCCACGTCTCCGAGCACCATACCTCTCGTAGTCAAATAAATCTTCTTGGTCATTCTGTCCTCATTCATTCTTTCCACGTGGCCAAACCATCTTAACTTATTTATTACATTCATCCTTGTTATTACACCAACTTTCATTCCACATTCCTTTCGTATATCACTGTTACGCACACGATCTCTCAGACTTTTACCACACATCCTTCTCAACGATCTCATCTCTACTGCATTTATGCCACTTTCATCCTTCTTTAACCATGTCCACGTCTCACTTGCATACATAAGTGTTGGCACTAAGATAGCAGAGTGCACCAACCTTTTAGCTGTGGTGGATATGTTTCTATTTGCAATTATTGGTCGGATTGCACCATTTACCTTATTGCCAGCAACTTTTCTCCTTTCAATATCGCTTTCACACTTCCCATCTCTCGTGAACAAACTACCTAAGTACACACATTCGTCAACTTGCTCTAACACTTCGATGTCAATATAATATATGTAGTGTATGAACTTTGTACACTGCACCTGAGAGTTGAACCTTGTACTTGTTTACAAGATAAGCAAGTTTTATTGATTGAGTAGCAATACTTTATTTTGCTATATAGGTTAGCTTCCTATGTAGAACAGGGCTCATTATAGACACGACCTTGACTTGCACTGCTAGGCTGCGTGATTGACTATTTGTGTTTGACATTGTAATCAGGACGATTATTTAAATATACATTTGTGTTAATATAATATCAGTGTTCGTAATTTTAAAGAACCTACAATATTGTAATTCTTGGCACAGCAGGGTTACTCTTGACAAAACTAAACACGATCTTAATCTAGTCTTGATCTTGATCATACGACGCACGAAGGGACTATGGTCAAAAACACCGCGCTACCGCTAACGCGCGATCGGTTTGCGTGTATTTTTGGCCAATAGTCACTTCGTGCGTCGTATGATCAAGATCAAGACTAGATTAAGATCGTGTTTAGTTTTGTCAAGAGTAGCCCTGCAGTTTACAATAATACACAACAACAACGTGTTAATATAATATCAGTGTTTGTAATTTCAAAGAACCTACAATATTGTAATTCTTGGCACAGTTTACAATAATATACAACATAATATCTTTTTACAATAGGACATTACAAAACTAACAGTTAAGATTAGGAGAAAATTATAACAGAAATATCTCCAAAAATTATACAGAAGTTCGTTACTTATCTTATAATCCTTGTGTAAGCTTTTATACCTATATGTGCCTACATAATAATATATACCTACCTATTTGTCAACATGATGTGATATGTCATTATTGCCACGAGCCGTGTCGTCATAACTATCAACGAGGCGGCTATCACTGTCACCCAACCAGCAGGTTAGATATCTTTTGATGATATATCATTATTATCATACCTATAGATACCAACACACATATGAATTATAAAATAGCCCAGCTGTACCTCCTGAACCACGATAATATTTATTAGGAATGGGAATCAGGAGAATCACTCACGTAGTCAGTCACTCAGTCACTCAATCAGTCACTCACGAATGCAAGCGAGACATGGACGTGGTTGAAGAAGGACGAAAGCGGAAAAAATGCAGTAGAGATGCGATCGTTGAGAAGAATGGTTGGTAAAACGCTGCGTGATAGAGTGAAGAATGAGGATGTTAGAAGAATGAGCGGATGCAAGAAGAGTGTTGTGGACAGAATGCGCGTGAATAAACTACTGTGGTTTGGGCATGTTGAACGAATAAACGAGGTAAGAGTGACAAAGAGGATATATGTACTTGTCTGAAAGAAAGGGTGTGAGGAAACGCGGGCGTTCGAGAACCACGTGACTTGATCACGTGGATCAAATTCTCAAGGACGGCCGCGTGTTGAGTAAGAGGAACCGACGTGCGTGTGTGAGAAACTGTATGAATGTGGAGGAAGTGTGTAAAGATAGATCTGTTTGGCGTTCCGTTCTCTCTGCCTACCCCACTTGGGACACGGCGTGAGGGTATAGTATAGTATAGTATCAGGAGAATGAGCGGATGTAAAAGGAGTGTTGTCGATAGAATGCGTGTAAATAAGTTATGATGGTTAGAACATGTTGAGCGAATGCAAGGTGAAAGGATGACGAAGAGGATGTATCTATCTGAAAGAAGGGGTGTAAGGAAGCGCGGACGTCCAAGAACCACGTGGCTTGAGCACGTGGATCAAATTCTAAAGGACGGCCGCGTATTGAGTACCTAAGAGAAATGGGCGTGCATGTATGAGAAACTGGATGAATGTAGAGGAAGCGAAAGAAGTGTGTAGTGATAAATCTATAAGTATGGCGTTCCGTTCTCTCTGCCTACCCCACCTGGGACACGGCGCGAGGGTATAGTATAGTATTCTTCTCCAAAAAGTACCAAATTTATATCGCAATATAATTATTGAATTATATCGTGGTATAAAAGAATAAAGACGTCCCAAGAAATTTGAAGAGGAGGGTCTACGAAGCATGTGTCCTCCCAGTGACAACTTATGGATTAGAAACCATGTCACTAACTGTAGCAAGTGTCAACAAGCTGAAATGTTCACAAAGATCCATGGAAAGACGAATGTTAGGGATAAGTCTGAGAGACAGAATAAGAAACGAAGACATCAGGTACCTGACAAAGGTTACAGACATAATGGACCGTGTGGCAAAGCTTAAGTGGCAATGGGCGGGACATGTAGCAAGACGTGACGATGGTAGATGGACCCCCAAGATTCTTAAATGGCGACCATGGAGTAGTAAAAGAAGCATCGGAAGACCGCAAAAGAGATGGATTGACGATATAACTCCAATCGCTGGACGAAATTGGATGCAGCGGGCACAGGATCGAGACGTTTGGAAAAGTTTGGAAGAGGCCTATATCCAGCAGTGGAGAGATGGCTGACTAGTGAGTGAGTGAGTGTGATAAAAGAATACCAAAATACAGTTTTTCGAGATACCTACGAGCCGTCGATAGAGCTATTTTTTGCTTTGAAATACGAGCAATATTTGAGATACGAGCTAGTTAATGACACTTTCCTAACTCATTTCCGGAACATTTTGAAAAGGAGGAAGAAACAAACCTCCTTGGACATGTTTTTTTAAACGGACTACAGGTGAAAATGAGAAAAGCATGGCGAAAAAGGCAGAGACCATGTGAAGAGAAAAGCAGTGACGAAAATTAAGCGAAATAACAATTTATAAATCTAGTTTTTTCTTACATTCTCTTTTATTATGTTTTTGTACAATATTTGTCATTTATAAATACATTTTTCTTATCCAAAAACACGTAACAAAAATAACTGGGGTGACATTTTGGGGGCTGGAACTGATTTATGATAGTTCAATTAATTTCAATGGGGAAATTTGTTTTGAGATACGAGTAATTTGAAATACGAGCAAGGTTGAGGAACGAATTAAACTCGTATGTCGAGGTACTGGTATTGGTATCGATTGAACATTGATGACGTATTGAATATTTACCAAACTTACCATCCTTAATCCTTATTGACAATAAATATAAATAGGTACCTACATAGGTATTATTAGTATTACTATAAATGATGAAGTGTTTTGTACATCTTTATGGCCTGCCAATAAATAATAATACATGTCAATAAATATATTATTATTATTATCTTTTTATTATTATATTATTGTTAATTCTGGATATGTAAGGATTATTTTATTATTATTATTATTGTTATTCAGTTACACAATTCACGATAATCCTGGTTGTACAATTTTATATTGTCCTTACTGAAGAACTATAATAGAGGTATGAGCTAAGTAAATGTCATCGTACAGTGGTGGAGCTATCTTGTAAGCCCAAAGTTTCATAATATTAGCATTCAAGGGTCACCATTATACGAGTGTAACTTGTGTCCAAAATTTAACTGTTGTTGTGTTCAGTTTCAGAAATAAATTGCAGACTACACTTTTCTACGCTAGTCTTTTTTTAATCTAACCTTAGCCTGATGATGAGAATGGTAACCTTTGAAAGCCAGCTCGCGAACAATACAGTTATGTAAAATTACCATATAAAAAATATGTTATATCATAACTAATTTCATAAATATTTTTGAATGGTTTGAACTGTCACGGGATTTATACGATTTATCGGCTTTTAGGAGCTTCAAGCACGTGAAAAGAATGAATGATGACAGAATGAGAAAATAAATGAGAAAAATGTTGCTAAACGTAACCGTCCGGGGTAAAATATCAAAATCATATAAACCAGATTCCATAGGGCGGACTTGTGTTGAGTGCATGGATTAGCGAATAAAGCATGAATTGGAATTGTATGACAGTGTATGCAAGAATAGGAGTAAGTGGCGCTCGATCCTTTCTGCCTACCCAGAAAGGGAATCGACATGATGGTGATAATGATGATGACATTCAGGATGGGTGGCATACCTCATCGTTGAACTGGAAAGTTTACATGTCTTAAAACTTGATGTTTTACGAATTCCTACCTATATTTACTAAAATAATTATCAAGAGTGTTGAGTAAGAGAAATCAGCGTGCATGTATGAGAGACTGGATGAATGTAGAAGAAGCGAAAGAAGTATGTAAGGATAGATCTATATGGCGTTCCGTTCTCTCTGCCTACCCTACATGGGACACGGCATGAGGGTATAGTGTAGTATAGTTTAGTATACCTGTTATTAGATATAGGTTAAAGTCTATTCATATGTTCAAAATAAACCCTCATATCTGAATGTTGAAAGTGTTCCGGCACTGCTCAATGACACTCAACATTACACTATGGCTGTAAACTTTGTGTACAGAGGGATTAATGTAAATAGCATCATACTGAACATTTATGACTCTGGATTACCTAGTAATATGCACAATAATGATAATATAGATGGTCTAAAGCACAAAAGGCACATGTCCATATTTGATAGTTTTAAGAAAAGAGGTTTTGAAGGTTTGAGATTCTCAATTTATTAACTGATTTTAAATTATATTCAGAAGATGTACTTCATGGGCGTGTGCTTTTTAAGAATTAAGAAAGTCGATATAAATGCATTCTCAAATCGCTACCTTAATGCAGAACTAGCCTATGTTGAAATTTTGGTCAAACTGAGTTGAGTATCAAGAAACAAGAAATGATAATAATATATATGAGATAATTTAAGGAATGAAAGTTATTAGATTCCTTAATAATAATGCTTGTCAAAATTTGCTTTAGATATTTGAAATATTTTTTAATTATTACAAAAACAAAGTTTAAATCTGAAACTTTGAAAAATTATCCAAAAACACTTAGGCTAGTTCTGCATTAAGGTAGAGAAATATCTTATGTGACATGTTACATATGTGCACAAAACAATGTTCATTTATGGATTTATGGTCGTGTGACATTATTGTACTTTGTTAAATATTTCGATAATGATCTAAGTATTATTGGTAATTATTAGACATAGAAGACGTTGCAACCGATCTCGTACATAATATATTAACTCATTTTACCTAAATAGTGGACATGTCTTTTGTGCTTTAAACCATAGATATGGTTTTACTATTGGGAAACAAGTTTTGGTAAAAAAACTCTATTATAGGAAATGAAAAGGATAAAAACGTATCATGTATTTTATTGTACTTAGTTTTGATAAACCTCATAAAATTAACTACATATATAAATATAAGTGAGTTACAATCTATCGGACTGGTCTGCAACAAGTTTAGATTTTCTTCTCCATTCCTCCCTATATTTTCAGCTAGTCTCTTTAGTTCTACTATGTGCCACAGTTCATGTAGGTACTTCTTCAGTTGGTCTTATATAAGTGTCTCTTGGTCGGCCTCTACCGTTTCTGCCTTATGTCTTGATTTTTATATTGCCACCAATCTTGAATGTCTTGATTTTATATTAGCACGGAAAGGACGACTTGCATGCATATTATATGCAGCTGGACCGCTGGCTACCCCACTTGTGGGATATGTCGAGATGGCATAGTATTATGTATGTACCTACCCTGATTACCTACTAGTAAACGAGTGAATGTTTTTTAAACATAAATTAAATATAATAATAACATGCTCCTAGCTCCTAGCTATGTTTATTATACCGTGAAGTCTCCAGTAAGGAATAGATCTCCTACTCTTTCTTGTAAGTTTTTCAGTGTCCAAAAAGTTTTTGAGTGCCCTGTTAAAGTCATCGGAGAGTCATTGCATGTTTGTTGTATGCAGTTGGTCTGCTGGTTACCCCACTTGTGGGATATGCCGTGATGGTATAGTAGTAGTAGAAGTAGTAGTAGAAGTAGTAGTTAAAGTCATAATTATCAACTTTTCAAGTGTATAAGACAAATATTTTAACATACCCATCCTGAAAGTCTTTACTTTTATCATCACGGAGAGAACGACTTGTATGCTCGTTACATTCAGTAGAATGAATTAATTAGAGAATTAAAAATAATTTAGGTTGGGTTTATGCTCAAAATACATAATAATTATATTGTTGTAGCTTTTTGAATAGTTTTTCACAGAAGATCCGTTTTTTTATGCATTCATTCACTCACGCCATCACCGCATATACCTACCACAAAAGGGGTAGTCATACTAATCGCACATAACACGGGAGTTATCCTCTCCGTGCTAAGACATTCAATATAGGTGACAAATTGACGACAGCAAAATATTTCTTGTACGAGAGGTCTTACCTTTTACAGGACACTCGAAAACTAACACAAAAGAGTGGGATACCTACTCTCTATCTGGGAGTCCAGGGAACAAATAAAATACCACAACCATAAATAATAATTACATATTTAAAAATATCTTTATGCTAAATTCTATGTTTTTATGTATGTAGATATGAAGGTATACATTTTGTGTAGGTAGGTATATGTATAGGAATGGGAGAGGTGATTCGCTATTAAAATGGTAATAAAGCTGCCATCTGAACATGCATATATTACCAAACTAATTAGCCGGACTGACATAAGAAAGGGATTTTTATATTATTTATATGCCGTTTGTGACATCAGGCTAAAGCGACACAAACAATATTCGAAATAGTCCGCGATGCCGATGTTGTATTCCATTCGAATCACGTGACATTAATTTTATTCTTCACTGTACATTGGTAACAATATTTCAAATCAATACAAAGTATCATGAAAATATCAGTGGGCCTAGTCAAAACACATTGAAGCGTTACGTTTTCGTTTTGTTTTCGTTCAAACGCGGACGACGTTGCGAAAATGCGTCAATTTTCGGAGCTAAAATACACAAGTAGCTCCGAAAATTGACGCGTTCTCGCAACGTCGTCCGCGTTTGAACGAAAACGTAACGCTTAAATGAGTTTTGACTAGACCTACTGTTATACAACTCAATGCATAGAAGGCGAGTTTATCGCTGTAATACATTCAAATCAACTCGATCGCCTTTCAACCGGGAACACAGGGTTAAATCGCCTCCTCCATTTAAAGCGTTCTCTAGCATTTTGATGTTGTTATTTTTGGATCAGCAGGGTTACTCTTGACAAAACTAAACACGATATTAATCTATTCTTGATCTTGATCATACGACGCACGAAGGGACTTTCAGTGATATCAATCAGCCCTTACATCTAGACATTATTATCATTATTAGCAATTTAAGGTGATCAATATAATTTTATTACTTATGATAAAAATACCTACCCGTTAAAGGTCATTGCACGTCACTGAGGACTACTTTATCTATATTTTACATTCAACTATTGATTTTTAGATTTAAGTTAACTATCGTTAGATATTCTTAAGACATGATCCAGCTAGGACCATTGTGTCCCGTATGGCAAAGACTACAGTTCTTCTCACATATTGTATTATGTTATAATAATTGATTATCTATTGTATTGGTGCACATAAAAGATCAATACTAAATTTATTTTTTGCTTTGCACCTTGGCCTATATTTCGTTTTGGTACGATTACAGTGCGACCGGTTGGTATGGGCAAAACAAGGTCTTGGACTTGGATGTGTGGAAAAAATAATTAAAATAAAACACATAACATACATAAGCTATATACAATATTATACGTCATTATGTACCTACATAGTAAAATAATAACCCGTACTTATAATCACAGAATTACTACTATCTGGCTAACTGACAAGTTACCCACAAACAAGGATTATACATAAAGCTTTGCTTCGACTTTGTGTCTGGCTAAAATTATTCTATCTTGATGTTTATTTATTTATTTTATTCTTATGTAATTTGAAACAAGTGTTTATTTCTACTATAGAATATTGATTCCGAGAGAGACGTCTTTCGACTTATCAGGTCATTATCAATCGACTTTATTATCCCGATTGATAATGACCTGATAAGTCGAAATACATCTCTCTCGGAATCAATAATCTATAGTAGAAGGAAACACTTGTTTCAAATTACATAATTTTGGAATTCTACTACGTGTGCACCGACACAATTAATATTTTATTCTTCTTGCACATCATCATTCACATAACAAAATCAACAAATCAGTTTACATAAGAAAAAATGTGATGATATATGCAGTGGCGAGATTACGATTGTTTGTTATTTGTTTGTGAAATAGTGTGAAAGATGTCTTGATGCTTACGAATTGGCTTAGAATGGCTTTCATAATTACGCTTTATCCTTGGTAGACGTACTTTCGGTACTTTCGTACTTTCGCGATAAACTCGCCCATTTCACAAAATTTATTTGTCTAGTTTAAATTCTGACATGTTTATTTTCTTATGTTGATTTTTTTGTGCAATAAAGGTTTTTATTATTATTACCTATCTCATATCTCATTTATTAAACAAAACAATATTTGATTCTACATTTTGAACACAATATAAGATTAACAATAAAATTTAAAAATAACATTAAATAACAAAAACCATAAAATATTAAAATAAATTTATGTAGGTATATTCAAAATGTAGAACCCCAACATTATTCGAGTTGATTCTTCCATGATGTTCTATGAAATAGTACAATCATGGGAGATCACTTACAGAGCTACAGGGACAAAATCCTTCTTACTATCCTGGTGGACGATAGAAGTACGGCTTATTATTATTATTATCTTTCCCAGATATTTCAGGAATCGAAGAATTCCTATTTTCTCTACATTTTTAAGGCAATGACAATTAAAAACTTAAAAACTCTTGTCAAGTCTATCAGTAGGTACCACTGAGACAGAATTAACATCTCCAACCCTACCACGTCAGTAGCAGTGGACCCGGCTGACATAGCAGATGATGCCTTGTGAGCCCTAGTGAGGTAAGAACGTCATATAGATCTATCCCTAAATAGTTCTTTCGCTTCCTCCACATTCATACAGTTTCTCATATACGTTTGTCGATTATTCTTACTTAACTGCGTCCGTCCTTATTGTTAATTTATTTTGCAACCTGTTTTCTGAGAAAATTAGCACTGCGTTACTAATTTATGCAGGGCTACTCTTGACAAAACTAAACACGATCTTAATCTAGTCTTGATCTTGATCATACGACGCACGAAGTGACTATTGGCCAAAAATACACTCAAACCGATCGCGCGTTAGCGGTAGCGCGATGTTTTTGACCATAGTCCCTTCGTGCGTCGTATGATCAAGATCAAGACTAGATTAAGATCGTGTTTAGTTTTGTCAAGAGTAACCCCGATGATTTGTATAAATAAATAATAATAGAAAAAATGTATAGATAAAATGATATAAAAATAAATAATAAATAAGATAATGAGAGAAACTATAAAATCAATATAAAATATAAATTAGATATAAAAAAGCTCATTTATATCGATGGTATAGGTAGACAGACCAGATAGACAATAGTTATTAAGCCAGGGCTAACTTTGCATTTTTTATGCGAGTATGGATAAATAAGTACAGTACAAGTGTAGTTAGGTACACGTAAGTGTGTGACTCGGTACCTACGTGCAATATTGAAACAATATACCATTTGCGGTAAAGTTTTATTTATTATTATTAATATTGGTTTTTAATAAGTTCTTATGATCACAATAGCCAATAAGTTATAATTGTCATTAACGTTAGTACCCACTTTGCTTATTAATAATAATCTAAGTGAAAAAATATTGTAACATTTATATAATACCTTTAGTCATGTCAGCTATACAGGGGTAACTCCGAAATTTTTAATAAATAATTTACAAAAATTTGATTTACCGGTTAATTTGTACATCAAAATTCAAAAATCTTTTATAATAAATGCTTGTAATATTGTAAAAAAGTTTTTGAACACAGATATTTCAGGCACAATGCTGGTATTTTGAACCCGCGTTCTGAGCCTAATCCTTTGATATCCTGTATATCTGGATAGGTGAATTTTTCCCGGCATTAGACTGTTAAGTTTTTGTGTGACCATGACTGATCATTTATGGAGACTTATCTGGTTGTATAATGCTGAGAAGTGTGGATGGCAATTCTGCCGCCGCGTAATAAAAAAATATACAATATTGTGCTACATGTTTTAAATGACAAAACATTCCAGAAAAGTGCTGTGAGTATCATTATAATATACTTAAGTACATTTTTTATAATTGTAGGTACACTCTTTACTCATTCCTGACTACCTTCACATTAAATCAAAGCTTGTGTTTGAGTGAAATAGAATGTTGCAATAACCTCATTTCCCGGATACTTCAGGAGTCCAAAGACTCCTTTTTATCAGTTTGGGTGACAATTTCTTCTTTATTATTTTTTTACCATTATTTTTTTACTTCAATAGTGAATTTAACAACGTTAGTAATTACCTAATACATGTAAATTTAACACATGAAACTACCATGTAAGGCTTAGAAAAGACAAAGTCACCTTATTTGGATCCCTTCCGGGGCACTACCGAATAAGGTGACGTTGTTGTCTTTTTTAAGCCTTATATGGTAGTTTCATGTGTCTACTTTACATATATAACCTCATGCAATGGTTAGTTGTAAAAATAAGATCGAAAAACATACCTAACACGTTTTGTAAAATTGTTTGTTTGCTTCAATTCTACCAATGCATTCCTACACATGATGTAGCCATTTGTCTAAGCACTGCATATGTAATAAACACGCAGGTTGTCCTTAAGAAGAAGACTTTCAGGATGGGTGATAAGTATGCCTCATTGTCGAATTGAAGATGTAATATGGCTTTTGTGTAAATTATCTTACGAATGCCTATCTTTTACAGGATATTCAGAAACTTCTGGAGATCTTTGGAAGATCTGTTATTCATTGCCGGAGACTCCACGTAACTTCTGGCCTATTGTTTAGTTCAAAATATTAAAATAAAAATAAATAAATAAGTTCTTTAGTGCATCATTGAACGACCCATGCAATTAGAATATGTAATAATCTACCTTGCAATTTCAGAAACTCTTCTACGCTACACGTTTTTAAAACCAACCTAAAATCCATAGATTTATCCTAGATAGTTCCTCCCCGTACCTTAATCCTTCATTTTGCAGTATTCATTACAGGAAACATGACACATAATATAATGTTCTAATAAGAGCTAAGAATGTAATTTAATTATAATTAAGTTTAGTATTATATTGTTCACATTTTGTATTAATTACACACATTGTCAACATAATATCACACATTATTTTGGTTAGCTGGAAGTTATTGTCTCCAGGGAATAAGCTCGTCAATTGTTCATGATTTTTTTTTTTTTTGATCAATAAAGTCGTATTATTATATATTATAAAATAACTATAAATTAATTTATTTCAATAAGTAATCGTCTTTTTTGTTAATAGAATGTTGAATAATAAATTAGCAACTGATATAAACGCCTCGCATATAAAAGACGAAAAAAGGACGGGCACGACAGAAAAAATCATAAAAAATACCCATAGGTGTAATAAAAATATTGTGACATATGTTCAAGTGGTATGTTTCTAGATAAGAAAAGGCAATGTGTTAAACGCAGAAAAAAATACTAAAATAACAATATTTCTAATTGCTAGGAAAATATTTGGACGGTAAAGTGCATATAAAACAGAAACTGTGTTTGCTGTTACTTCTGTGAAACGGTAGCCGAAGTGTATCAAATGATTTGGCAAATGTATAATTTTTTATTACGAATGTTAATGTAACGATGTTTTCATTATAGCGATCTTTTTAAATTTAGAATTATTTAAGAAAAGAATAGGCGTTGCTTGTATCTTTGCTCAGAGAATTACAACTTGCTGAACGCGTCTGCGATATCAGTTGACTGAAATGTGGCACCTATTTACAAAAACACTTTGAAGCCGTGGTACATTATTATAAAAGGTAAATAAAATGAGTTTAATTTTGTAACTATTTCTATAGGCACTTTTCTTTCTAGAAAACATTAATTTCCTGCGTTATGTCAATCTAAAGTTGCACAATTCTCACATATTTTGAATGCTTAAAATATGGATACACATGAAGCTTGTAAAAAAAATGCTTTGAACATTAAACTAGTTATTGTTGAAAAATAAATGGTCTATTCATCCAAATTTTCGTAAATCAGTTTATTAGCAGTGTACTGTCTCTAAAAAAATACAAAATATCATTCCTGTGTCTTAAAAAATAAATAATTCTAAATACTCCATAGCTGAATACTGGTAGAAGATTTTCAAGTAAGCGAATTTTTTCTTTATTTAGACTCTCGTAGATTCATTATTCAAGAGTTTTTTTGTTTATAGTGTGGAAATCCATTTTCAATTTCAATTAAATAAAAATGTTATTAAACACTGTTTAAATTCCTTTACGTTAGATATTAAATCCGAACGTTTTCGCATATTATGCTAGTAGCATCTTCAAGGAATCTTCTCGGAATTTCATTAGTCTAAGATGAATAAGAGTTTTGTTCTAATCTGGGACAGCGTAGGTGCCGAAATAATTCGTAATAAACAGTTTCGTTTTGTTAAACCAACGCAGTAAACATTCTCTATGAAATACAGATAAATTGATAAATTACCTATGTATAAACCGAAATGCAAATAGACATATTGTTTTATTACCCATAGGTATTACATTTATTTGTTGTTTTTTTTTACTTCGGTAACACTTACGTTTAGTTCTCTTTGACGTTTTTATTATTTATTTATTATTAATTTATTATATTTACTCATTAAACAAGTAGCTTTTATCCTATTTATCTAATAATTTGGGGGCATAAATAATAAATATTCCATTAACCAAAGTGTGTACCAAAACACTCATTACGCAAGTGAACAAATTATTGTATTTACAAGTCAACAAGGTGTTTGTCTAATTGAAGTTAGGTAGCTCATATTGTTAAACATTTTTGCATCAATTAGTTAGAAAAATATCTGCAAAAGTTGTCTAACTAAGAAGTGAAAATAATAATAATAAAATTATATGGAAGATTTGTATTTGGCGCCGTTTAATGATTCCTGACAATCTCAAGAGCGCCGTGACTTCTGCTGAACAGCAATGTTCAAAGCTTTCTCCTGAATGTTGTAGTAGGTTGGTTCTGTCTTAAATGCACTGGTAGGCAATCGGTTCCAGGCAGTAGGCCCCGTGACGCTGATGCTTCTCTCTGCGAATTTGAAAGTGTTTGTCCTGTTGGGCTGTACAAGTTTGCTGACAGCGATGGAAGCTGAGTACAGTGGTCACTTGAGAGTTTCGTCGAGAGTTCAGCGAAGTAAAGAGGTCTTGTACACAATAATAATAATAATAATAAAAATCTTTATTGCACAAAAAAACAAACATTATTAAAATATAAACATTGTAGAACTTAGACCAGACAAATAAATTTGTGCAATGGGTGAGTTTATCGCAGAAGCGCGATATCTTCCAACTAACATAGGAATTGATATTCTTGTAACATCCATGGGTGAGGGAAAGTGCAACTCTGAATTTGGCCAAAGAGTCTCTCAGAATGGAGACCAAGAAATCAAACGAAATTTGGGTATAGAGTCGAAATGTAGGAGGGTCATCATTTCAATGGAATGACTGCATGAGAAGCAGAACAAGGAAGTCACCTAAATATCTGCCACAAAAAAATGGACCATGAAATTATTTCTAAGAATTCGTCATTTTAATTAGAATCTACCAATAGGATATAAACAAATTCAAATAAATACTTCCAACTCACAGTAATGTTCAATTATTTATTTATTTCACAAACTCCACAATATCATTAGGTATCATGTCTATGAATGATTTTTCACAAAAAAAGCATTCTCTTGAAATGTAAATCAGTATTCACTAACCACAATCAACATTTTATATTATTAAGTTTAAGTGTTAATATTCATAAAATACCACGTGAAGTCTCCGGTAAAAATATATCTCCCACTTTTTTATGCAAATCTCGAGTGTCCTGCAAAAGGCAGGTGTTCGTAAAACCTCACGTATAAGACATTAATATCTACAATTCAGCGATAAGGCATTCCGCCCATCCTGAATGTCTTGTCAGTCTACAAAACATACAGTCAGTGAATCCGCTGGCAACCCCACTTTTGATAAATGTCGTGATGTTATAGTAGTATAGTATTAATATTATGCGGTTTTCGAATTTGATTGTATTTTTCACATCTACCCACGTAATCTTTAGAAACACGCACCCTAATCGCATGACTAGAAGATTGTGCAAAATCTCTTCAAGAGGAAACAGGAAAGATGTCCTAATGCATACGAATCGGCTTAGACTGGTTTTTAGACTGGTAGATGTTTTACACTTTTTTTATTTTATTCTTTATTCTTTCTTATCATCCGTAGGCCATTGATTTGGCACTTGGAATCGTCAGGCAATTATATAATTTTTGTTTTACAAATGACAAAATAATCAAATTACAACAATACAATAAACAAATAAATAAAGAAATTTCATTGAATCAAAGTTTTTCGAGTGTAAAAGGCCCAAAATAACTTCTCGTCAGTATATGTAAAAAATAAATTGTAATAATTATAAATAAATAAATGAATTGAATCAATGCCAATTAGGCTGAACAGTCCCATTTAGCATTTCGTCGATATTGTAAAAAGCTTTTCCAACAAGATACCTTTTCACTTCTCTCTGATATTCTACATAATTGAGTGCCTTAACATTACTGGGCAATTTATTATATAAACTTATGCTAAGACAAATAAAGCTTTTTGAAACTTTAGCCAATCTATGTTCTAGGGGTCTTACATCTCGTTTACAACGAGTATTGTAATTGTGATAGTCTAAGTTCAGGGGCGTATTAGATATGTTCTTATAGGAATAAAGTAGGCACTCATATATGTATAAACTTGGTAATGTAAGTACTCCCAGTTCACTGAAGGCAATCTTACATGTATCTCTGGGTTTTATATTCATTAGTTCTCGTACTGCCCTTTTTTGTAATATAAATACTCTATTCCAGTCAGCTCCCCTTCCCCAGAACAATACTATACTAATTATCTATAACCTCACGCCGTAGACCAGATGAGGCAGACAGAGAGAACGGGACGCTATATTGCTATCTTTCGCTTCCTTGACATTCATGCAATTTCTCACACATGTACGCTGATTTCTCTCACCCAACAAGTGGTCTTCCTTGAAAATTTGATGCACCTAGTGAAGCCATGTAGTTCTCGGACTGCGAACTTTCTCACATCCCCTCTTTCAAATAAATACACCCTATTTCTGATAGATGTTACGAGACCTATAATTATCCATATTTGAAATCCTTTTTTGTAACTTACAATTTATTTACAATGTCTTTCTCAAAAGTTATCTATTTTTTTAATTATTGAAAGCGAAATCTTGTACGTTGATATTGTATATCATCATTATATTTCTATATTTTCATTTCATTGGCATTAATTACTGTCTTACGACTTAAGTCATCCTTAGAGAAAATAAAATCAAATTTTAACTGATGTTATTGAATACGAGTACGGGTCGTTTTTATTTTATGATCATTTTAATCTCCACTTAATTCCCGTGGAGTTAATCGTGGTTTAAATCATCAGCCACAATTATTTTATTTTATTATTATTATTATTATTAGGCTATAAAGTAGATATCTATGGCCATAGACAATATTGCTCTGTCATTCTCTGGTGGTGTCAAATTCATTCAGCAGATTCCGTTCATAATCGATTTTATCGCCACTCAGTTTTGACAATAATAATTTGAAGTATGTACGTACTGTCTCGAATAAATAAATAATAATAAAAAAAACACAATATGATGTTTAAATTTTTTCGCATAGGAAAGTATATATGTGTACCATCATGACATATCCCACAAGTGGGGCTGTCACCAGACCAACTGCATGTTATTATGTAGGTATATGCCGGTGTGCCGCAAGGGTTAAGTTCTTGCCCACGATTCATGAGGCTCCGGATTCGATTCTCGGCCAGGACAAAATGAAAAATGCCCTTATTTAAATCATTCTGGGTCAGGGTGTTACATGTGCCTACACTGAGAAAAATACTAACGAAATTTCACAACGAATCATTGGTACGTACTATCAGATTAGGACCAGAGATCGTACAAACGATTCATTAGTACGAATCTATAATATTAACTCTTCGCAAACAAGTTGTTGGTAAATTTACCAATGATTTGTTTGCGAAGAGTTAATATTATAGATTTATACCAATGAATCGTTTGTACGATCTCTGGTCCTAATCTGATAGTACGTACCAATGATTCGTTGTGAATCGTCATGTTAGTATCCATAGTACAAGATTCGGATCTTAGCTGGGATCAGAATCTTGTATTATGGATACTAACTCCCCTGGCTAACAAAAAAATCAATATTTTCAAGTTTATGTCTCGTATACATTTCAATATTTGAAAGAAAAGAAAGATATTATTTTGTATACCTACGTTGTTTTTGTAAAATGCTTAAATAATAAACTTATTTACATAAAATCCGGTGAAAAACAGCGGGAGATTGTATTATAGAATTTTTAAATAAAATTCAAATATTAGAAACTCTATTTAGTCTGAGTGTTTGGTAAAAAGAAAATAGAATCATTTAACTTATTTCAAATTTGTATTGTGCGTTCAACATAACAGTCCTCATTTGCTTTGTACTTAACGTGATACAATACATGTATAACCTTGATATTTTACTTGAAGCGATTAAAGATCGTAGGTAGATTTAATTATATTGGTACTAGTAACGCAGTACAAATTTTCTCTAATAGTAGGTTCCGAATTTAACAACAAGACAATAAACTTTTGCTGATAAGATGCAATATAGTCTCCTCGCGCTTATTATAATTTGGATGACTTGTTAAGCGCCGTTTTGTGAAAAAAATCCATCTCAAGGGCGCTTTCTGCTAACTAAGGCTTATGGTTGTGTTTGGATTATTCCGTGTAATTTCTTGAACAAAAATGTCTTCAGTTGGTTCTTGAACCGAGACATATCGTGCGTTTCTCTGATCATCTGAGGAAGCCTGTTACAGACTACAGGTGCAGATATTGCAAAAGCACGCTCCACATATACTGGTTTTGATACAGTACTGGTTACTTCCAATTTGGTTGTAATATCTTGACAAGACCTAAGTGTTTTCTGTCTATGACTTATACGTAAAGTATTGCATATCCTATATATTTGACTGTGTGATAAAAGGACTCCTAAAACAACAAAAAAGAAAACAATGAATTCCCTTCAAGTTTTGTAAGTACCAAGACTGATTTGACTGATTGATATGAAATTATTTTAGACCCATGATTCGATTGAACCTATTACCAACATTTCGTTTGAGTTTCTAATCTATTTTAATTTGTCTATGTAAAGGAAAGGATTTTTTGAAACATAGCAAGTATAATGATTACCAAATACTTTTTCATCCTGTTTAGTTAAGAATACAATGATTCGTGCGTAATGAGTGTTTTAGGATCGAAAGTGAGTAAATTTTTTTTTTTATTATATTTGCAGAAATATTCATCTTGTTGAGCTCTATGCAACAACATTTTCCAAAATAGTCAAATTGTATAAAATTTGTGTGATGAACAGCGAAAGTATCAATGTTAGTATGGAAATCAGTCCAAATCTAATATTTTTTGGCATGCTGATATTATTCTACGAATAGATTTGTCTAGTTTCAATACCAAACCATAGATAAGAAAGAAAAGAAAGCATTTCTTGATAATCAAAATGATTTAGGTTAGGGGCGGTTAATTGAATTACTCCTTTCAACTATTATATAAATGATCCAATAAAAATAATAATAATAATATTGTTAACTGAACTGTTTATTGCGAAAGAACATTATTAGCTCATTTAATAAACTTTTAAATAATATTCTCATGTGCATACACTTTGCGATTTTATTATTAGAAGTAAATAACATGTAGGCAAATAAAAATTACAAATTATTAAAATATAATGTGAATAGACAATATGTGAAATAAACGAGTAGGTACATAAAAAAATCGTTAAAAAATAGAGAAATGAGTTTAATTATGTACAATTCGAGTCCTCTAGCGTTTGGATCTCTCTAGATCTACGAATCATAAATCAACATTAATAAACATGATGTATTGAACGATAATTATATTAAATTAATTTTCTTTGGCTCAACGGAACTTTTACCCCGAACACACTATACCCTCAATAGTATTTCTTAAAATTGTAGACGGTATTTGATTCCATACCACATATTTTAAAATCGACTCTGTGTGACTCTAAATGTATATAAAAAAAAGTTTTATAATTTGAACATTGCAGTCTAAATGTATTATTATTATTGACAATTGACTTCTTTCACAGTGTGAGCCTTTTGTTTGGCGACAACTGAACCTTAGTTGAACAAATGCTACAGTATATTCTATACACACACAAGTTTATGTATAATATAACTAATAATGTCCAAAAGGAAACTTATTCACAATGAAATTTAAATTTTTATAAGTAAAAAAAAAGTTTTTATACACTGAAACGAATGAGTTATTATGTATAGCTAGTGGTCAGTGGTGTTACAGTTATGATTTGTAACATTGTATTAGATACAAGTAGATAGTAAGTACTACTATACTATACCCTCACGCCATGTCCCAGGAAGGGTAGGCAGAGTAATTTGCAAAACCAATAAAACCAAAAGCAATCTCGATTGGAAAACCCTGTTTACACAATATGGAACATTATGCAAAATATATGCGAAATCATTCACCAGTTCCGCCATTCCAATCAGAAGGATAGAAGCTATCGTTTTAGAGGAATTTCATATTTTTGATCTCGAATCAAATCTGCGTGGTGTGCCCAAATCCAAATAAGAAATAACAATAAAAAATAGTAAATATTCTAAATTATTTAGCAAACTCCAAACCTATTTACGCCGTTTGAGGTCCTTTTGATTATGAAATATCACTTTATTGAGAAATATTAACATTTGCAATAAAACGACATAAAATAAAATAAAAATATATCATATTGCTGTTTTTATTAACTATAATATTTGACTAACTGGAAAACATTGCGCCAAGGCATATTGCCTTCGCCTTTCGAAAACATTTTATTTTACTATGAAGTGTCATAATATTAATGTCAAACGTAATTTTCTTGTTGTTTTATAATTATATGTATAATCATTCGTAAACGAATGAATTGTCTTTAAAAATTCTAATTAAATTAAACAAAACTTCAGATTTTGTAGAAGTATTTGAGGTTATAATATTTGATAAAATTACTTTGAGATATTCTACCTAGTCTAGAATGTTTAGTAAATACATACCTACATATTGTGACGAATCAGTTTTTGGGCTTATGTGAATGTTGCGTCACTGCAAGATCCTACTCGTCCATTTTGAAAGTGTAACCCATATCATTTTATTTTTGATGCTTTGTCTAAAATTAGGCATCTTTTACACATTTCAAAAGTCGATTATATACACTTTTCGTTTTTAAAAATGTGTCTACCCAATTTCATTGTGTTATTTTTTTTCTCAAATGGTCGCTTTACAAAAAAATTAAAGGTTTATCTTTATTATTAAAATTTCGATCCGAGAAATGTTTTAAAAAGGTTTCTTTTTCTTCTATCAAATTACCTATCCTATACTGTTTCTGTTTCCCACAATTGGAGTAGCCAGTGAATTGTTTTACTGTTTGATTTAGTAAACAAGAAAAATATGCCTGTATATTCAATATTTAATACTTATAATCTAATTTTGTACCATTCAGTCTCTAGTTAAGAATAGCTCTCCCACTCTTTTTTGTAAGTTTTCGAGTGTCCTGTAAAAGCCAGGTGAACGTAAAACATCGCTAATAAGACATAATGTATAAAACTTTCAGTTCAGCAATTATAAGGCATGCAACCTATTTTTTTATTGACACAATGAGCGAGTGCACAATGGGCGAGTTTATCGCAGAGACGCGATATTTTCCAACTAACCCAATGAAATAAAGCAAAAGACAAACTAAAAATAATGATTAAAAAAAAGTCTTGAGATGATTCATAGATGTAGATGATGTATTGATTCATTTATAATTAATTTCAATCAAGTCATAATTGGTTTAATTCATAATTTGCCTACTGGAATGATTTAAAAAAAAAATACAATAATTTATCAAAAATCTGATAAATGAATGAAGACACCAAACCTCGCATTATTACAAAACGTGTTATAGAATATAGTTAATAAAAATATAATTAATGATAGATTTTTAACCCGGGAGCGACAAAATTCAAAGTCATTTATCATCCCACTACTCCAGCGAATAGCATGACATCTACAGACAGACTACAGATCAACACACAAATTATCAAATCATTCAGAATGAGTAGCTCTATCTACTGGATGATTTTTAAAAAATGTCTATCTTCTAACTTTATCAAAAGAGGGCGTTGATCTTTAGATAAATGATCGCTTACAAAATGATCGTGGATCAGATCTAAAGCGACAGAGATTCTAAAAATATAATTTTTTATTCCATTCATTCATTATTTTTTCAAATTATCACGGTATTCTCATAAATAGGATAGCCAGCGGACTAACTGCATGTAAAAAATATGCAAATCGTCCTTTTCGTGCCAATAAAATGCGTGATAAACTGCGTGTTGTAGATCAGTGACAGGATTTTTTTTTATTCTAAATTGAGTTTATTCTAATTGTTTTCTTGATATACTTACATAAATATTCTTCATCATAAACCTAATTTAATGAAGAAGATCTTTGAAAGTTTTTGAGCTCAGTATCTTCCGGTTGAAAACTATGACTTTTATTGTATAGACTAGAAATTCAAAGGAAAAATTGGTAATGCAAACAATCAAATTTTGCGACCAATATAATTTCATATCAATCAGTTTTATATGGGCGTTGGTTCAGAATGATACGTTCATATCTCCCTCGAGTCTCTCATAATAAATACATCCTTTCTACAACAATCACCAGTTTGTTTATACATTATTATATTATGCTGTTAATGTGAATTTTTGTATTATTATTCCTTCATCTATTATTGACAATTTATTATATAATTGATATATACCTATTTAATTTCTGACATCTTACTGTATTATTTATTGATTTTTTTGACATTTCAATTATCTATTGCAATTCATGTATATTAAAAAAAATCTTCTATCTACTTGACATCTCCTTACTGTATTACAATAATTGTTTTTGGCATTTACTAAACGTTTGTTGACATTTACATTCTCACCACAGTGTTTTGATTTTTCATGACTTTTCTACTTGTTTTGTTTCGACTAATTTTATGATTGTTATAGTTTGATTTCCAATTGTATTTGTTCTTCGCCAGTTGTTGTTCTGTTCTAACTGTGTTGTAAATGAGAATTATGTTTTGTTTTTGTTTTATATTTTAACATGTAAAAGACCCAGCCGTGGATGTATGTATAAATAAATAATACATATTCATAAAGGTACATATTTTATGCAGGTACATATTTTTGCGCTACAGACATGAAGGACATTGTTGTTTTTTTTTTAGTATTAATCTATTTTTATTGATTTTATAAGAATATAGGATGTCCGATAGTTAAGCATCAGTAGAAAAGAGACCATGATCATCTTAATGTTATGGAATGAAACAGCATATTACTGTATTAGTTTTGGAACATAATTTCTATGAATATTTGTACCGCTTTACCAGTCTATCGGGTCAATGGATATAATTAATATGTCGATGGTCTGTAGTAGTTTGGAAGCGTTTTTTTTTAAGCCAACCAAGTTTCTTTTCGTTACAATTGTTGATTTCTTGCTTTCAATGATTACTTGCAATTCGATCACTGACTGCCTCATCCGTGAGAAATACCGCAATGGTATGAATGAAAAACCGAACTATACGAGATGAAGGCATTGCTTGGATATTGGATGTATATAACTATAAATGTTGGATGATCTATTCGGCGCCGTTTAATAGAGCATCCATCTCATCCATCTGAAGAGCGATGTCTTCAACTTCAACTCTATTGTCTGATGACTACCCCATTTGTTGGAGGTGGCATGATAAAGATGAAGACAATAATAGCACCCTCTCTGTACCAAAGTTTGAGAAATTTGTGTGACAATGATTGGTACCTACCTGTTCAGTGTCCATAAACCTGGATATACAGTATATATAATATATTATATATGGCACCTTCTAGATATATCTATGTATAATAAAGTATGTGATTATATTTCATATTATTAGGTATAAAGAGAAGATAATATGAATTTTATAGTACACATGTAGTAGGTATGTATGTATATAATATGTACAATTATAATTTAATAGTTAGATATAGGTATTATGTATCTATAATATAATAATATGTATGTATGATGGACATTTTAGAATAACCCCCGTGGTTATATAATTGATGACTACACGATGTCTTGTGCTGGAAGACATGAAGACTATTGTACTATAGCAAACAGGGTGATCCCAATAGGTATGAAATACTTTTAAAAATTATTGTATGATAAAATTAAGAACACTGTTTTATTCCGCTATGAGAATTGTTTAATTGTTATAACGTTATTTACTACGATGTAGTCATCTTCAGTAGGTAACAAAACAATACTAATATATAAAATAGGTAGGTATATAAATAAATATTAGTATTGTTTTGTTACTGAAGATGACTACATTGTAGTAGAAAACGCTATAACAAATAAACAATTCACATAGTGGAATTAAACAGTGTTTTTAATTTTATAATAATCTTTTATAACACATTTCCGCAAAACTACACTAGAAAGTATAGAATATTTGAAATACCTTTGACATTCTTCTTTTTCTTCTTCGTATGCCATTTCAGGATCCCCGACGTTGGCGACAATTTCGTTGACCCAATTCCATAATCCAATGACTAGAAATTTTCAAAATCTAATTTTTTGACGTATTTCGCATAGACAGCAATCAATACCTAAATTTATTGAATTTCATTTCTTTCAATTCCACTAACAAGAAAATCTAAAATTTGAATAATATCTATTAAAAGCACATAAATATGTGTGTTTTTAGATAAAAAGTGGACAGAACCAACACGTTTTTAAATAATTATGTAAAAAAATTATTTGTTTAAAATTTTATTCAACTGTATTCTCCGAAACAGTCGCTCTCGATGGAACTTATTCGAAAAACGGATGAGAACTTGATAAGAAATGATTACTTATTGTTTTTTTTTATTTGAATCAATTATAAATAGAAAATTCATGGTCCTGTTAAAGTTCTAATATAAAAGATAATTATTCAATTACTTTACAATACTGTAATACTTAATTATTCATAGTTGTATCAAAACTTCACTTCAAAGTTGTATCAAAAACGGTCAAAATTCACATAGTTTTTTTCTAAAATTCCTCGTGTCATATCAAAATGTTCCAATTCTGAAAACAGCTTCTCAGCATTCTTTATTCCTGTCCACTTGTGTATGTCTTTGAGCCAAAAGATCTATTTTCTTCGACCTTCTATACCAGTATATGATTAGCAAGCGGAGTATGTACTTGTATTTCGCTTACAGAAATTTGTGGCGTATTTATTGATATATTATTATTTATTACTGCGGAGACTCCACCGGACAAAAAATAATATCATCCTGTATATAGTAGCTACATAGTTCTACCTCTGCTTTGGTATTTACCTGTTAGTAACACGTATAGAACATTGCTTACCTCTTAACTCACCTTAGAAGTTAGAAAACTATCTTTACATAGAACGGGAGTCGCATGTCTCATTACTCATATGTATTAGGTACATACTATAGGAACTTGTATATGTTATAAGAAAGTACATAATACATACAATACAAACTGTGGCTTATGGTCTACAAGGCTTTGAGTAATATGATACCTCAGTCGCTTTCTGAGCTCTGTGTTCTCAAAACACCTGCGAGTGGACCCCTATATATTCAGCAAAGACCAATATGCTGGACGAGATCAATAGAGCAAACAAGTCCTGCTTCTACGACAGACTTTTGGTGTTGCAGGACTCGTTATCTGGAATCGACTCCCCTGGGAAGTTTGTAAAAGACAATCATTGAAGGAGACCCACCAATTATTCGGATAGCGCAAAAGTCTGGGATTTTCCGAATTCTACAATGAACAAATCTTGTCCACACCGGAGGTTTTTCTCTCCATACCAAGATGTAAAATGTCTTTATATTTTCGAACAACTGCCTTTTACAGAACATTCGAAAATTTATAGAAAGAAGTGGGAGACCGATTCTTTGGTGGGTGCTCCACGGAACATTATTCAGCATATCGCTACGTCCAGAATCTTTACAATTCGATCAGGTAACATACAGTTTTTAACGTAAGTAATTAATAAAATAAAAAAAAATCTATAAAAATACGAGTCTTTACAACAAATCTTTTTTTTCATCTTAATATGACATTGTGTTCTCGTAATATTTGTCTTTTTATACTTCCCATCATACAGAAAATTTTCATCACTTTATCACCATTCATTCTCTCAACATGTCCAAGCCACCTTGTCATTTTTTACAATATTTAATTCTTCGATAAATAATATTCATTTCATCTTTTGTAATGTTAATAGTTTTAACTGTTAATAAAAAAAATAATGTTAAGTTAGTTGAAAATATGAAATAATGTCAAAAGGTTATTTTTCTATCATGGGAATAGTTTTGTACGAGTCCATCAACCTATATTGTATAGACTGAAAATTCGAGTATTTATTTATGGATGTGATATCTTTTATTATCTCTTTAAATTTAACATAATAAGCCATATAAGTAAATATGTCATTCGATAGCCTAATTGGACAAAGCACACCTCGCGAAAAGGATAAGTTGCGGGTTCAATAAGGTGTCGTTGTTTTTTCTAAGCCTTATATGGTAGTTTCATGTGTTAAATTTACAAAGCAAATTTTATTATTATTGAAAATATATCATTCACTACTGGAACCATTACAGCTTTTAGCCAATACGATCCCATAGAAAAAAAAACACATTCATAACAGTGTTTCCACCTTCCTCACAAATTCAGCGTAGGTAAGTTACGTTAAATATGTCAAAATTCGGACTACCTTTTCTACTGGGG
Source organism: Athripsodes cinereus (assembly GCA_947579605.1). Classification (NCBI taxonomy): domain Eukaryota; kingdom Metazoa; phylum Arthropoda; class Insecta; order Trichoptera; family Leptoceridae; genus Athripsodes; species Athripsodes cinereus. Next base: position 4,765,506 of record OX388321.1, read on the forward strand.
GTTCCGAAAGAATGTTGGTTCAGTAGGGTTACTCTTGACAAAATCTTAACACGATCTTAATCTAGTCTTGATCATGATCATACGACGCACGAAGTGACTATTGGCCAAAAACACGCGCATTATATCACGCGGTAGTGGTAGCGCGGTGTTTTTGACAATAGTCCCTTCGTGCGTCGTATGATCAAGATCAAGACAAGATTAAGATCGTATTTAGATTGTGTCAAGAGTAGCACTGCTGCTCGTAGGGGATAAAATAACATAATATGCAGTGGAGAGTTAAATTTAATTAATGTAAATATTAATGCGACCAATGCAATTTTGCGACCAAACACATTTGTGTTGCAAAGCTTGAAGGACATTGATTGTTTTTACATAAAATATGCAACACTTAAGTGTAAATAAGAAAGAGACCATTATCGTCTCAATGTTATGGACTGAAACAGCATATTATTATTATAAATTTTGGAACAAATTTTTGAGAATATTAGTACTTACTGGGTTGTTGGTCTATACCATATAGGTCAATGTATGTGTTATAAGATTATTTTAGAAGTGTCGGTAAGGTGTATGTATTTTTAATCCAACATCAATTTGTTAATATCTATGCAATACCTAAAAGGTATGACATTAAAAATAGGCTGGGTCGAAATTGAGGAACAAAAATACTACATGTTTTGATTTTTTCAAACTACATATTATAATTTGATAAATAAATACCTAAAAGTCAGATATTTTGCTTTCGCAGCATTATGTTCTTACGTTTTCCGGACTAAATCGCCGTAGTCTAATGGCTAGAATGTTTTCCAACATTTCACCTAAATCTTTTTTTTAGACAATTCAAGCAGATGGAGCTCCAAAGAGTCCAAAACTAAATATAAATCTTGTATTATAGATACTAATGCGACGATATACCTAAATAATATATACTGCGCACTGAACACATAAAATATAAATGTGACACTCAGAACAAGAACTATTTGAAAAAGGCCATTCTTCATTTTGTCCTGCCCAGGGATCTTCTGTAGAAGGCACCTTCAAATGTGTAGGAGTACCGCACTGTCTCGTACTGTTACTGGAAGTGAGACGATATGAAAGAGGGCGCAGTTTTCCTCTTAATTGCTGTTTCTCACCAGAAAGCTCAGTACAAGACAGAAAAGCACTCCCACCAGCTTTCCTGAAGATGCCTACCACAGATGCATACGAAACGTTTGGGTTATTCCCGGAATCTCAGGATAATAGATCCTTCTGAATCGTCTCCAAATGGCCTTTAATGCTGCTGCCAGGACCATCTATAGAGAGAACAAGCGCTGCCACTTCACACCACTGCTTAAGGAGCTACACTGGCTTAGAGTCCCAGAGAGAGTAGAGTTCAAGCTGTGCCTCACGGTCCACAAAGCCTTGAACGGCACAGCACCTCTATGCCTCGCTGAGCTATGTCCCCTCGACGAAACTCTGAGGCGACCACTGCGATCAGCTTCCACCGCTGTAAACAAGCTTGTGGAGCCCAACAGGGCAAACACTTCCAAATTCGCAGAGAGGAGCTTTGGCGTTGCGGGGCCAACTGCCTGGAACCGATTACCAGCGGATTTAAGAAAGAACCAGCCCACTGCAACGTTCAGGAGTAAGCTGAAAGCACTGCTTTTCAAGAAAAGTCATGGCGCCCTTGAGATGGTCACGGATCATTAAACGGCGCCAAATATAAATTGTCTTTATTATTATTATTATAATAGGCTTACCGCTGAAAACCATCTACCTTGATACGTTATACAGTACTTATAAAGTTTAGATCACGTAGACGTACTTATAAAGTTTAGATCACCTTTCTTAGGGTGTAACGTCACTGAAATAAAGACAAAAAAATAATTAAATTTATTTTAATTTGAATAATTTTCAACCCATCTTATTATTTGACACTCAAATATTTTTACTGTACGGAGAGAACTGTCTTATAGTTGTATAATAATTTAAATTATTATCGGATTAATCCTATGATCGATTTACTGAAATAATATTTTCTATTGATCGTATAAATTTATCATATCTATTGATCTCATAAATTTGTCTATCTATAAATTGAAAAATATCTAGATAATATCTATTTATAGCTACATATTTATATAGAGTGAAGAATGAGAATATTAGAAGAATGAGTGGATGCAAGAGGAGTGTTGTGGATAGAATGCGTGTAAATAAATTAGGTACTAGGTACTCGTACATGACATGTGGAGCCAATGACAGAAGAAAGAATGACAAAGAAAATATACTTATCTGAAAGAAGGAGAGTGAGGAAGCGCGGGCGCCCGAGAAGTAAGTGGCTTCAGATTCTAAAGGATGGCTGTGTGTTGAGTTGTTGAGTAAGAGAACTCTGCCTACCCCACTTGGGACACGGCGTGAGGGAATAGTATAGTAGAATACTAATATTTTATGTATATTTTCACCTATTATTGAGTGAATTCTGAAAACAAACACGATTACGAGAGAAATTCTCTACCTGAGAACCAGTGATGAATGAGAATATCAAAAGAATGAACGGGTGCGAGAGGAGTGTTATGGATAGATTGCGTGTAAATGAGTTCACACCTCCTCTTTCAGATACATACATTCTCTTCGTTATCCTTTCATCTTGCATTCGCTCAACATGTCCAAACCATCGTAACATCGTAAATTCTTGAAAGAAATAGCTGTTAATTTTGTAAAAAGAATTACAAATCTATCTAGATTATATAGGTAATATCGTCGTGGTATGAATAACACATAGGTAACTACCTAATAAATTAGACAGATGAATTTATCATGATTGACTGGTGGAAATTGTAGTGACGAAACGGTGACATATGATGCGAGTGGAATTCACATGAACAGTGTTAGCTTTGTGTCGGTATGTAGAGTAGAATAATATTAGATATTATTATGTATGTGTTTTGTTGTTTTGAGATGAAAAGATTAACGATCTTATATATGAAGAGGCACGTCTTATGGGTAGAGAATAAACATTAGATCGACATCTGCTAAATTACATGTGTCGACAACATTTTAACATTTAAAAACTAATGAAAAAATTACTCTTGCTTAGTAATTCTTCACCATCATGCGCCCTTGAAGTGGATTTATGCGCCCTTGAGGTGAAATTATTCCACAAAACGGCGCATTATATTCTTTATTCTTTCTTATCATCCGTAGGCCATTGATTTGGCACTTGGAATCGTCAGGCAATTATATGTTTTTTTTTACAAACGACAAAATAATTAAATTACAACATATACAATAAATAAATAAAGAATGAAATTTATAAAGAAATTATTCCACAAAACGGCGCATTATAAATTGTCTATTATTATACATTTAGAACCAAGTTGAAGACGCTGCTGTTCGGGAGAAGTCACGGCGCCCTTGAGATGGTAACGGATCATTAAACAGCGCCACATACAAATAGTCCGATTATTATTTTTATTATTATCACGCTGATCCCCTTTACGGGTGGGCAGAAAGGATCGAGCGCCACTTATTCTTATTACCCATACAACGAGATTCTTTATCGAGAAATTATTTCGCAAAATTTAGATGTAATGGTTGCTAGTTTTCTATTACATTTACATATTATTTTAGCTTACCTCTATTTTACACCGGTTTTTTTTTAATATTTATTATTTACTGTACATTGATTAGGTACAAGCAAATTTGCACAAAAATTCAAACAAATCAAATACAATCATACAATTAATGTATACAGAGGGTGAGTTTATCGCGGAGGTGCGATTTCTTCCAACTAACACAATTTTTTCGTGTATTTAAGCACAATGAGCAGTCCTGCCCATTCCCTACCTCTCTATCCTCTCCCTTCCTACTCAACATTTGTGTCGTGTCGCCTATCAATGCTGATATTGTTTTTTTGTTTTTTAGAGGTATTTTATTTTATAAATGTATTTATCTTATATATAAAAGGAAGTCGTGTGTGTTACAACACTTATAACTCAAGAATGGCTGTACCGATTTGAATGATCTCTGATTTGTTGGATTCTTCTCCAACCGGAATAAACTATAGGCTATTAAAACATCTTACAAATTCACGGTAAGAAAAAATACGAAGAAAATTATTTACGCCATACATTTTTAATTTCAATAAATTATGCAATATGGAGAATATACAAAATCATCGATGAAGTTTTTTTATAGATTGTCCTATTTAAAGAATAATTTTTCTATACATTTTCAAATTAGAATCGTAATCCATACAAGTTAACATCTGTGGTTCTGATATTTCGATTTTGAAACAATCATGGAAAGAATTTTTATAAATTTAAAATGAATAGGTAGGTATCTACCAAAAATTAGTACCTACATAATTATATTACGTACAGCATATAATTTATAACCAAATCTGAGTTAAGTTAATTGTTCATGTCGGTCGGTGGGGCGCGAAGCTAACGCTCTTGCCTTTGAGTCACGAGGTCCCGGGCTCGATTCCCGGCCAGGGCAAAGTGAAGAATGACCTTTTTCAAATTGTCCTGGGTCTGGGTGTTACATATATGTGTGTATAGTGCATTGTATATGTGTGTATCGTCGCGTTAGTACCCATAATAATAATCATCATCATCATCATCATCGCCCTCAACGCTCCTCTCGGGAGCACAGGGCAGAAACCAGCCTCCTCCATTCAGAGCGTCTCTGAGCCAATTGCGTCACCTCTTTCCACGACATTCCCTGCGCTCTGATATCGTTGTCATACGAACGGTGTATTGTGAAAGAGGGACGCCCGGGCCGACGGAACCCTTGCGGACGGAAGAACAGTGCTCTTTTTGGCCAACTATCATTGGGCATTCTCAAAACATGTCCCAGTCGGGACCTTTACAATATATCTACAACTAAAAAATATTCATAAACCCTTACATTTCTACTCTTTTCTTCATCAGTGTGTCCTGCCAGTGATTACATAATTATGTCATAGAGACTATGACGTGACTGAGACTATAACACTTGCGAGCAAACGAAAACTGAGGTGTGTACAGCGTGCCATGGAGAGACAAATGCTAGGTATCAATCAGCTTGAAAGACAAAATAAGAAGTGAAACTATCTGACAAAAGACTAAAGTCGTTGACGTTGTTGATAAAGTCTCCAAGCTGAAATGTCAATGGGCTGGTCATGTGGTAAGACGAGAGGGTGGCAAATGAATTTCCAGAATTCTTGAATGGAGACTGTGGGAGGACAAAAGCAGCGTACGACAACCTCAAAAAAGATGGGTTGAAGATATTGTCCAGATGATGTAAAAACAGTGGTATCGTGTTGCTCAAGATAGGAAAGTGAGGAAAAGTTTTGAAGAGGCCTATATATCCAGCAGTGGAGTAAAGAGGGCTAGCAGTAAGTAAGTAATTCCCACTCGCTCACCCACTTGTTATTTCATGCTGGCAGCTCCACTTGTGGTAAAAGTTGCGAAGGTATGACGATAATGATATTTCTAGTTATCCATCTATCCCATAAAAAAACCTATGCAGGGTAGGCAGAATGATCGAGCTTTCTGGCCGTATGCCATTTTCTTGCACACATTGTTTTTTCCCTTCTTTACATTAAAACAGATCCTCAAGCAAGCAAACTCGCTTATTTCTTGTGCTCCTGACGTGTCCATCCTTTCTAAATTTATTGAATAAATTATTATTCAAGAACATTGGTTTCTTTTTTTTTGTTTATGTATAATTTTTTTCTTTGTTTATATATATTACATATTATCTTGTAGGTACCACACTGTATTCATTCATCCTTTCCACATGCCCAAAACACTAAAGTTTACATTTATACCTGACAATTTAAATACAACATCAATCGGCATACATAACACAAATTATTTAAGGATGTAAAAAAATATGTTTTCATTTTTACGGGACACTTAAAAAACACATAAAATGAAATCAGTCATTTAAAACGAAATAAAATCACCAGAAAATATATTTTTATTTTTATTATTGAGTGTAGAAAAAAATATAAAAGCAGTTTTTTATTTATATTATTTAAAATATTTATACCATAATTCATATGAAATCTAATTAGAGGAATTTTATATCCACCACGGGAATCGTTACTATAAAATTGTTTAGAGAGTTTGTGTGTTTGTTGAAATCATGTTATCAACCTATATCTTACTAATTGCCTTAGATAGAAAGGCTTGAAGATTTGTTGTTTCAGAAGTTAAGGCTCTACAAGTGTTGCACGGCTGTCAGAACCTATGCAAGTACATTTATCTTATTTTGAGTAATGATTTATTTGATAATTCAAAGACAATTATTATGGCATGTTTATAATCAATCATCTCTTGCGAATATTTCTGGATTTTATCTAATGTTCTTAGGGTACTTTTGTAATTACGCATGAGGTTTTGGACAGGTATTTTTAACATATAAGAATATTGTGAATTCTTTACTTTTTGGAATAAATAAATCAAGATTGATTTATAATAAATCAATTACGTATTGAAAACGTCTTGCTTGAGGATAAGAATTCACATACAACTTTACAAAGATATTTTGATGTGGGCTTAGATTTTTGAATCACAGTTTTGCCGATATGTATGTACCTACATCCGAAAATTACTCTAATTTTGTTGAAGACAAAGATAAAAAGTCATCTTCCAGACCTTTCTAGGTTATCCTCACAGAGAAATACCATGAGATCCCACTATACAGTTTCCAGGTTCTATGTTGCCTAGAAAACTCTGGTGCTTTTTGAACAAATTAAGGAGTGGTGTCAGATGCACAGCGTCACACCTACATCAATAGGGACTCGCAGACTCGTTATGTGTTTGTGTGGTGCTGACCAAACGATAGACCACGTGGTGAACACAATATGTTCCAAATATTCATACGTTAGCAGGTTGAAAGCACTTAGTTTAGGGTCAGATGACACATTCTCATGGCTGTGGGGCCTTGAGATACGAATATGACAGGTATAACCCATAAGAAGAAGAAGATTACCCCCATAGAGAATTGTCATGAAAATCGGAGTCACATTTGATCAACATCTTTCTTGGTTACCCCACGTGAAAAACGTGAGCAGTAAAATTTTCGCGAGACTGCACTCATTCAAAAGACTCCAATCATTTCTTCCTCAAAATACAAAACGCACTACCCGGCCTTTGCCAAGTAAACAATCAAAACAAAATATACCTTCATAAATGTAAAAAAGTTAATACCGTGTGATACAAAAATAAAATGTTATTTTGTTCATGAGTTTATTTATATATATTTTTTTTTATATTCGTGTGTAGTTAATAATAATATAATACCCTTCGTTGTGGTGCTGGTGCGTCAAAATGTGTTTAAAATTTGATGATATTTTTAAAGGTAGGTAGGTAAGTACTTACTTCAAAACACAACAACAGCAAAATGAAATATTCTCGGGTAAGGACCCCCGCTGGTAGCCCGCTGCGGACCACCGAGATACGACCCAATAGACATTGGTGGGATAATACCTATGCATTGAAGTAAGTAAGTGAGTGTGGTTATGTTATGTTATGTTGTGTCTGGTACAACATTAATACGCTTCCAAGAAAACTTGTTAATCACACGAAATGGACAGCAAGAATATTTATTGCAAAATATTTTAAGATGTTTGTTTGTATTTATATTTTTTATATATTTATCTATGCATCCGCATGTTTGTATGTAGGTAACCTTTGGATTTCATGACTTAAATAGGACTGCAATTCAATTTCGATTGGAGAATATTATTAATTTACTATTCTTTTTTACAATGACTCATACAAATAATATATGCAAGTAATTTCAAATAAAAAAAAATATAAAAACAACAAAAATAGTTAGCTTTATAGGTAATTATGGATTTATTTATTCTAAATTGTGCATTGATTACAATTTAATAGAAAAATTCACATACATACATACCATCACGCCGCTTCCCTCGCGGGGTAGGCAGAAAGGATCGAGCGCCACTTCCTTCTATCCTTGCATACATCTTTCGCTTCCGTCACTGTCATACAATTCCTCATGCATGCTCTCCTGTTCAACGTGCTCAACACGTGACCGTTCTGTAGGATTTGTAGATGTAGAAAAATTCATTCAAATTAAATATAATTAATATACAAAGGGTGAGTTCATCGCAAAGGTGATTAATTCTGTAAAAATTTAGAAAATGTTATTGAGTTGACGTTTATTTCGTAAAACTCTATATTAATTTATGTAACAAAAACACAAATGGTTTAAGTTTTTCTACTTTCTAGTAATTGAGTGACCCGGTTTTGACTTACATAGGCATTTGTCAAACTCAAACCAGCAGGGCTACTCTTGACAAAACTAAACACGATCTTAATCTAGTCTTGATCTTGATAATACGACGCACGAAGTGACTATTGGCCAAAAATACACCCAAACCGATCGCGCGTCAGCGGTTGCGCGGTGTTTTTGACCATAGTCCCTTCGTGCGTGGAAAAAAGTTAATATTGCGAGCTGGTTTTCAAGACCGTCCGCTCTCATCATCAGACTTACGTAAAGCAATGATCAATAAACACAAGACAGCAGGGTTACTTTTGACAAAACTAAACACGTTCTTAATCTAGTCTTGATCTTGATCATACGACGCACGAAGGGACTATGGTCAAAAACACCGCGCTACCGCTAACGCGCGATCGGTTTGTGTGTATTTTTGGCCAATAGTCACTTCGTGCGTCGTATGATCAAGATCAAGACTAGATTAAGATCGTGTTTAGTTTTGTCAAGAGTAACCCAGCAGGTCACTCAAGCATTTAAAAGTAATATTGAAAATATTTGTGTGTCCTTTTATTATGGATAATAATATGAATCTTGCATTATGGATACAAACACGACGATACACATAATTATGTACAATGCACTAAACACATATACATGGAGGTAACTCACACACACAACAATTTCAAAAAGGTCATTCTTCAAGATAAATTTTCAAACTTAGAGTGGGTAGATGTCCAGACAACAGATTGCATATATTATATGTAACATCAAAAACATTTTTTTGTAGTTCCGTTAGTTTTAAATCATTTTAATTAAATTTGCGCATGAAATAATCCTACATACATATTAGTTTAAAATAAGAAAACTTTAATTTAAATTTATTTATCGAAATTTATACGAATCTCAAGAAAAACCCAAAATAGCTGAGAAAGAAAAAAATATAAAGGTATAAAAAAATTAATTTTCTCTTTCTATTGGAGAGACGGTATTGAAAAAAATTGTTTGTAAAATCATTCGATGCGCTGGGTGTGAGAGCTAGTATAAAATATAGCAAATTTAAAAATTTACTTGTTAATTTTTTTCAGTGACTTGAAATATACCTGCATAGGAAAACAATTATAAAAAATATTAAATTTAGTCATTTTTGACATATAGACAATGACACAATATGTGATGCTGGACTACAAAATAAAAAAAAAATCACCCGAAACCTCTAAAATATAAAACAAACATGCAATTATCCTCATTGTGCTAATAAAAATGAATTCTCAAAAAATTCCACCAAGAATTCCTCCAAGAAATCGGAAACGAAAGGATGACGAAGAGGATGTATCTATTTAAATAAGGGATGTAAGGAAGCGCGGACGTCTAAGAACTACGTGGATCAAATTCTAAAGGACGACCGCGTATTGAGTACCTAAGAGAAATGGGCGTGCATGTATGAGATATTGAATTAATGTAGAGGAAGCAAAAGAAGTATGTATGTAAAGATACATAAATATGGAGTTCTTTTCTTTCTGCCTACCACACTATTGGATAGATAGATTAGATTAATGAGATAACCTCTTTAAACCATCGAAAAACTTTAAAACAATTACCTTGTATTTTATTGCTTCTTCTGGTTTCAGCAAAGCATCCATCCAACATGTTAACGAGGCTTCTATTAACGCCTTTTCTACCAACTTCCATCTTCTCCCGTATTGAGTCTCTTTACTCCAACTAAGTACCTATATGTAATATTATATAGATGGATAAATAATGTGGGTTCTATTGATTGTCCTGTTGGCTCCTGCCAATATTCCTCAGCAGCCCTGCGTTCATTGTGTCTCCATATCTCAGAGGTTGTTTAAGTTCCCATTTCGGTTTGCGTTTGAGAGATTTATAAGTGTGGCAAAAAGACATTTGCCTAATCCAGAGCAAAGACAGGACAGAATCGGAAAAAAATAATCTTATTTCATTTCTTTATGTTTAAGTATTTGTCAATCCACCGGTTAGCCAATTTCTTTATAATCCTAGATTGTGAAAATTTGTTTAATTTTATTCATACATAAGTGGATCAGTAAGCGATCTTACTGCTTATAGATTGAATGCAGATTGTCCTCTCCATACCAAAAAAAAATTTAAAAAAAATGGATGGACAGATGACACGTTTTTTTTATTTACTCATTCTTTACTGTACATTGATAACACAATTTCATAAAAGGTATATGTTCATTCAAATTAAATACAATCAATAGGTATACAGAGGGTGAATTTGTCGCAAAGGTGCTCTCTTTCAACTAACCCAAAGGTTTAACCGGGTTAGTTGGAAGACACCGCATCTTAGCGACAAACTCGCCCTCTGTACATTGAATAATATAACTGATATTTATATGGCACTGTTTCATTTAGTAATAATTGTAACCAATGTACAGTGAAGAATAAAATAAAAATAATAAATAATAATAATAAGACCAAAAACCAAATTGTAATAAAAAAAATCAATGGTCGGTACTGAAAATAAAAACTTGCATAATAAACACATAGGTATACACATGTATACACCCTTTAAGTGGATTTATTCCACAAAACGGCGCATTATAGATTATCTATTATTAGTATTACTATTATACATATAAATATATACACGTACATGCATGGAAAACAATAATAACATAAAAAAAGATATTGAAAAGAAAAGGGATGCGTTTTTTTATTGCTTTCTTCATTCCTTCCCTGTTTTTCAGACAGTCGCATTTCCATGTCAGTTGATCAGATGGGTATCTCTTCCTTAGGCGGTCAATTTAATGTAAATGAACTGATATTTATTACATATTATTATTATTCTTAGAGTGCCTTCATTGTGACTGTAAACTGCTGCACCACACATTCATGCACCAAGACCTAGAGTAGATAATATGTAGCCATGTAAGTATAAGAGCAAACAATCTGCAAAGCGCTAGAGGTGGTGTAAATGTGTGTAAGAATCCGGCATAATCCGTTTTTTATACTCATAGACTTACTGCACTGGAAATCCAAATCTAAAATTAATTGACTTACATTCTTTCCATGTACTTGGCGACCGGTGTGGCGTGGAGGCTAACGCACTTGCCTTTGAGTCACTAGGTCCCGGGTTCGATTCCCGGCCAGGGCAAAATGAAGAATGACCTTTTTCAGATTGTCCTGGGTCTGGGTGTTACATGTATATGTGTGTAGTGCATTGTATATATGTGTATCGTCGCGTTAGTACCCATAATACAAGATTCACATCTAAGTTTGGGACTAGCTCGGTCTGTGTGAATTGTCTATACATGTTATGTTATGTTAAAACTTCTAGCCGAGAGAAGAAAACGCTATTGTCTATCATATATAAAACAACATAAAAAAATACAAGTATTTTCTAAACACATTTTACAAAAAAAGTACGAATAATATTCAGACGTCGGATTATTCTGTTTACGAATCCGAACTTTTAGGTGAGTATATTAATTCACTTCATCTCTAATTTAGACAACAATAGTCCGTTCTGGTCGCCTCCAGGTCCGCAGATCCTCTGACAGCCACAATACACTATAGGTATATATACCTACAGTATGTCCCACAAATCCCATATCATTTTGACAATCATAGTCTTTCATCATTTAAATTTTTGACCCTATCGATTCTCCAGTTCCACAAACCAACAACTGAAAATTCTAATATTCCAAGATAATACGAGTATGTCACGTCAAAATTTTGAAGCAGTTTGGTGGTATAGCGAAAATTCAAAACAAACATGTTTGGTTTGGGATCAAAATCGGATATATCTATTTGTAAAAAAAAACCCCGAGAAATTTACTTAATTTTTACTGTTACAAATACATCTTCGAATTTCTCGCCCATTTTTCATGTAATTTCACTCTTTTGGAAAATACAATTTTATAGAACTCGACACAAAGACTATTTTTAATAAAGTTAAAAAAATACTGAGTTTGTCCTCTTTCTATCCCAAAATACACATATGTGCAGAAAATAGAAATAATTTATTTTTTTGTTTGGGGAATTGAAATTTCAATTTATTTTTACAAAATTCACGGCATACGCTGTTTTATAGATACATGTTAAATATCTAATGTACACAACAGAAACTTACATTTAAAAAAGTATATAATAGACACAAGGCAACACAGAAATTTAGAACAGTAAAATAACAATTATTGTGAAAATAAATAATATATTCAATTTCAAGTATATGTCAAATAAATTAGTTTTAAGATCATTTTTGAAATAATGTAGGTAAATAACATAATTTAAGATTATTTAATTGGTTTCTACATGCAATATGCAAAAAACATGATTTTTTTTTAATTTCTAGTTATTGTCCTATCGAACTGGATCGTCGATATATCCATCTCTTTTGCATACGCATTTTGAAATGAGTATTGTTATTTATTTTGTATAAATAAGTCAATGACCAATTCAATAAAACAGTATTTTTAAGTTTTGGCCGTGTATTAGTTAGCCTACCCACTGCACAACTAATACCTAATTGTGGTGGTGACAATTTTGACAGATATTTTTTTTTTGAAAACGATTCATGCTCAGAAAGAAAATAAAACGTCTTCCTAAACCTAAAAGAAAATTGTCTTGACTTAAGAAACTAAAATTTTGTATTTTATATAATTATTTCTTTATGAAAGAACTATTTTCTCAATTTAAGAAATTTCCTCAATCTTTGCGAAACAATAAAATAATCTTGTTCAACAAGTTATTTCTGAATTTCATAAGACATATCGTTAAAGAGAAACATTGAAATTCTTAAAACAAGAAAACAATCTTCAGTTAAGAAATTGAAATTCTCAATTAAAGGGAACTGATTTTCATAATTCAAGGAAATGTTCTTAACTCAAGGAAATATTCTCTTGAATTGTTTGAGGTAATTAAAATTCTTGGATTGAGAGAATAAAATCGACCTGTTTTTTCTGTGTGAAGTTCTTGGAAATAGTTTTTTTCTTCAACCTCTTTTCGGTAGATTGGGTTAAGTCAGTTCCTTTGCAGGCTAGGCAGAACAGATCGAGCGTCACCTACTCCAATATTCTTGCACACATTTTTATCTTTCATAATTTCCATACTATGGTCCTTCGTCTGAGGTAGATAATTTTGTAAATATTTTACGTGCTTTTATTTTTATTTTTGTAATCTAGATTAAGAAGACATGTTTATTTGATTTATTTGGTATATATGTAATATGTATTATTTTGCTTCTCTCAGCTAGAGGCACATCGAAGTAGTATGTGGTCAAAAGATTCCACACACGGAGGTATTTTGGCCGGCCAACCCTTCAGGCTGCCCACTATGCCACTTCTGGGATGGACAAGACTTGTTAAGTGTAGAATTTCGGATAAATGGAAGTCTTCAGACTTCTGCAGTATCCGGGTGGATGGTGGATCTTTCAATTTCCCCAAGGATGTTACAAATGGAAAGGACACAGTTTTATTTGAACATTTCAGAATGAATGACGCAGTGAGGATGCTATAGTGTGACTGTGACTATATCACAGGATGAATATCAATAAAAACAGGTCTCTTTTTGATTTGCTCAGATTACCGTGTGATCGTCCCGGCTGTTTATTAGGTATACATAATATACTATAACATTCTGCCATACAATTGTAATTTATTGATTCCATAATACATAATATGGACGGTATTAAGCAACAATGTGTCAAACCACAAATCGAAAAAATAATAGCTACTGTTATGCTACTACTATACCATCACTGCATCGTTGCTGTGGAACAAAATTCCCTATGATTTGCGGACTCTGGAGAGTGTGGAGGTGTCCAAGGCAGGGTTAAAAACCCTTTTGTTCAGAAGGTGTTATGATTCTTGAATAGACCCTTGCGGTGGTTTTTCCACAAAACGGCGCATCTTAAAAAAGTTGTCTAGTTATTATCATCACGGCATATTCCACAAGTGGGGTAGCCAGCAGATCAGCTGCATATAATAAACATGCAAGCTGTCTTCTCCGTGCCAATATAAAATCAAGACGTTCAAGATGGGTGGCTAACCTCGTCGCTGAATTTAAGATGTAAAATATCTAAAAAAAATTGCAACACCTGCCTTTTACAGGACACTCGAAAATTTACGGAGAAGAGTGGGAGACCAATTCAAAAATAATAGTTTATGTCATAATTCACTATAAATAGGTAACACTGGAAAGTCTACGGCAAAGAATAGGTTTCATAGTATTTTCTGTAAGTTTTCGAGTGTCCTGTAAAAGCAACATATTTGTTAAAATGAAAATAAGGTGTGTAATCTGTGTCAATAAAAAAATTGGCATTTAGGATGGGAGACAACATAATTCATTACTGATGTCAAATGTTTTATGCGCAATGTTTTAAGAATATCACCTTTTTACAGGACTAAGTTGTTGCAGGCTTTCGCGGTCTTCTGGGCTTACCGCATCTCGTCGATCTTCTTCCTCGTTCTTTACGTTTCGACTCTACTGACTGAGACATTTTCAAAAGTATATGTTGTAATGCGTATATGTGTTACCGTAGCATCTGTAATTTACGGCTGCAGCGTACAGGACATTTGAAAACTTGCAAAAAGAAGTGTCTGAGTATCTATTATTTGCCGGTGATTCTCAAATTCAAATATGAAAATTATAGAATTGATATACTATTGATGAAATAATTGAGCAACTCATACACTTACTGATAGTATCACCTACATATCACGATAGTTTGGGCACGTGGAAAGAATGAATGAGGACAGGATGATTGGAAACGTAGTTTCCGAGGACTAAATGGCTACAGCGTTAACACCAGATGCTACAGGAAAAATTGTATGTCAGTGATGAAAGCGAAAGGTGTATGCAGGAATAGGAGTAAGTAGTACCTACTCGATACTTTCTGCCTACCTCGAAAAGGAAGCGGCTGATGGTGATGCTGACGACGATATTATTGTCTAAATCATATATATTTTAATATATTTTAATAATCTTATGTTGAATTTCCCAATTTTGATGATTTATTGCTAGTTCTGTCTTTTATCAATTAATTTTTAAAAAGTTTTATTGAATGGTTTATATGTATTATATTTAGCATACTTTTTTTATTGTGTATTGTCCTTTTTTCATGATTGTTCCTTGTCGTTTAAATGTACTGTCTGTCATGCAATTTCTACAATTTTATTTTATACATGTAAAAGGCTCACGCCGTATATTGTAATAATAAATAAATAAATAGAAATTATTGATAATTATGTCATTTTGGGGCTGTTGTGAGTTGTGCCACATTGTTGCATTGGACCATCCTCATGGTCAATATATATAGGTACTTACCTACCTATGTAGATATAGGTATATATATAATGAGTTACAATCCACTGGATTGGTCTGCAACGAGTTTAGTTTTTCTTCTCCATTCGTCTCTATTCTCAGCCAGTCTTTTTAGCCCCACGTATGAGCCACAGTTCATGTCTCTCTTCAGTTGGTCCATATATGCTTCTCTTGGTCGGCCTCTGCCATTTGTCCCCTCGGTCTTACCTTCTGCGATGGCGATGAGTAGTCCTGGATGCCTGATGTTGTGGCCAATCCAGTTAGCTCGTTGTTGGCTGATTCTCTTAAGGAGTTGCCTTTTTTCGCCTACCCTGGTTAATACTTCTTCATTTTCGACGTGCTCCGACCAATGGATCTTGAGCATGCGTCTGTAGCACCACATCTCAAAGGCCGCCAACCGTCCGCTTTCACTCTTGCTGATGGTCCATGTCTCACAACCATAAAGCAGAATGCTCCATACAAAGGCTTTAGTAAGGTTCTTCCTTACGCTTAAGTCAATATTTGGGGATTCCAATATCTTTGATTTTTTGTTAAAGGCAATCCTTGCCTGGTTTATTCTGCTTACAATTTCCGATTTGGAGCGTCCATCCTGGTTTATTCTGCTGCCCAGGTACACATAATATAATATAGGTACATATAATATAATAGTACATAGTATACCTCTGGGTATATACATCGTAACCACCTAATTTAAATACATAATAAATGTATTTTGTATATTATATATGTGTATCTTTCCTGGGATTCAACCTTTATATATGAAGCTATTTAGGTATATAAATGTACCTACATATATATTTTTCTGGACAGCATGTCTAAATAAAATGTCAGGTTTATAAATTTGTTCGTTTATTTGTATGTTTGGTTTCTCTCTTAAAATATTTTAAGTAATTGGTGGTCAGTATCGCGCGCTCGGATTTTGCAAAAAGACGTAGCTTAGAAAAAAAAATACGTAGATAATGCCAAAAACATGTAGATTCTGAACAAATTTATGTAGATCACCAAATAAAACCGTTGAAGGAGGCCCATCGTTCATCCATATAGCTTAGAAGTCTAGGGGACTTCCTTTTATCCAATTAAATATATACACTAACAAATTTGTCCACACAAGAGGTGGCGAGTTGGGCAGCCTGAAATACTGGCCAGCCAAAACCCCCACGTGCGGAATCTAATGGGACCAAAAATACGAAGATCTACATAAAAATGCGTAGATATATGTACTTCCATGTGTGGTGTCCATGAACAACGTTCACCAATTTCGCCATTTTTGCTGTCACGATATAAGGTCCACCAATTGAGAAACATTTAATTGCAAACCATAGAAACAACCATCTTTTGGGATCTAATATTTCAGATCTCAAATGGATCAAGATCTGCCTTTTACAGAGCCCTAGAAAACTTACATATTGAGTACTGCAGAATGGTAAAACTTATAATTTACCGTTGACAGCGTGGAGCAGTTTTTTCCTGTTAATAATTTTTAGGTAAATCGGGACAACGTCAGGTGTCTTTGGTTACAATTTCATGGCTAATCTTTCCAGTTTCTCATTATGGGATTATACTCCACACTAAATAACATCAGCCATCAGGTACAATATTAAATACCTACCTATCTGCCTACATATGTGCGTATCAAAGATAATATATGTAGCTAGCTGATGTCTCCGTGTGATTTTCTACACTTTTTATGGATATCGTTTCAATTAAACAATTATTATTATTTGTGATAAATTGAATCTGCATCTACTGTGAATTCCCAAGAATATGTAATAAGTATCTAAGTACGAGTAAAAAGATTTGTCTTTACTTTCACGGCATTTCCATCACAAGTAGGAAAGCCTTTAGTCTCAATAAATGGAATAAACATGCAGATCCTCATTTTTATGCCCTAAAAACATTCAAGATAGACACCATATTATACCTATAATTATTGCTAAATACTGTAGTAAATTAGTTCGTCGGTAGCCTGGAGGTAGAGTCTCGGTCTCATGTACATGAGGTTCGCGATTCGATCCCAGGTGCCGGCAAATTTCCCTTATAAGACACAAGCAGTGATATGTAATAGGAACAATTCCTATTACATATCACTGGACACAAGCTTTTAGTAGCTCACTGTGAAAGTTATATAATGTTGTATTTGGGTTAACAACACAAACCTAGACGCATCTTTTTTTAAATAAAATAAAAATATCTTAATATAAAGACTTTCCAAAAACAAAACAAATATGTATTTTTCCTTCAATTTTTTGGCTTTCACATTGTGATAATAATAGAAAGCAAAGGTTCCTAAAGGGGCCGGTATCGCCTCCCAGTGGGCACTGGAACCTTCCAAGTAAAAAATCCAGAGAAATTTGGGAGGCACTGAAAAAGTCCCTGCCTTCTTATAAAGTTTTTGGAAGAGGAGGCATTGAAGTTTTGGTTATCTCACAATGGGGGGTGGTCGAAAAAAGCTTGTACAAAGCAGGTGTTTGAAAACATAAAACCATATTGAATACCTACCTATTATTAAGTTCAGCAATGAAATTTGCTATCCATACTGAATGTTTGAATATTTTGTTGGCGCAGGGAGGACAGTTAGCATATTTATTACATGTGACTGGTGGATATGCCGTGATGGTATAATAGTATAGTAGCAGTTGAAAGCTGTTTTCACTAACGTGCCGAAAGACCTCGTAGACAAACCGCACTTGGCGATCGACTACTGGCGAACTTTTCGACAATCTACTCACAATGTTCCGTGTAATTAGGTATGCGTTATTGTTGCGGTTATTTTTGAAAAGTTCCTTAGTAATTGATCGCCAAGTGCGGTTTGTCTAGAAAGTGTCGCAGCTCTATTAAAATTTGAAGTGATAATTTAATATGTAGTGTAAATGTATTCATTTAATCAAAAAACGAAACATTTAATAGAACAAAATAGTATATTATTTACAGTTTTTGCAAAAAATCATGTAGGCGCACTTACCCCACCAAAAAGGGTAAAAGTGACTATCGAAGATTATAACTCCAAATGCTTATGTACCAGGTGATCGGAGGTCTACCGACCTATAACAATCGATTAGTTGAGTCTAATTTGTAGGTATTTTAATTTACCGTGTGTATGGTAAATATATAAATTAACATTATATTATTATTATTATTATTACGGTCTCGGTCTCAGGCTGAATACAAATCGGTAAATTAATCTCTAACAAACTAAATTTCAATACCGCTTATAATGTTACAATTTGTCCTAACGTAACAAAGATTATGCCATACCTAATATCGATTATTTTATGTGTGTATACCTACATACATATTTTGTTATCATTATTCTATTTCTTTATAATCGGCAACATGTAGAGCGAATGTATGATGAAATGATGACGAAGATGAGGTATTTGTCTGAAAGAGGGGGTGTGAGAAAGTGCGGTTGTCCAAAAACTACATGGCTTGGCTAAATAGATCATTTTTTTAAGGATATACCTTCACTGTTTAATTCTAACTCAACTCGAAATCGTTGAGTTTTTATGAGAAATTGTATGAATGTTGAGGAAGCGGAAGTAGTATGTAAGGATATAGTTCTTATCCTGACCTGGAGGTAGAGTCTCTGCCTGATACACAAAAGAAGCGCGGTTTGATCCTAGGTGCCGACAAAATCCCCTTTAACGACACAAGCTTTTAGCTTACTGCGAAAGGTGTAGGTATAAGGTTGTATTTAGGTTTATAACAGAAACGCAGATAGGTATATCTTTTTATAAATGAGCAATGTGGTGTTTATTTCTCTCTGCTTACCCCATAGGGTGTTTTACTAATATCTGCTTTTTACAGTAAGGCTCGAAATTTACGTAAACAAGTGGGTGACCTACTCTATTCCGGGGACTAAAAAATATATTTATAAATTTGAAAAAAACATTTCAGTACATATTTGTTAGTATGTAAAAAAAGGAGGATATACCCGCCTTAAGATATAATAGACAACATGGTTGAACACATACAAATTAACAAGACGAAAGACTTCTCCCTTAAAATAAGAAATCAACATTAGAGAAAAAACAAGCATTTGATTTTAATTTCATTTGTTGACTTTGTAGATAGAAAGAAATTGGATGCAGACGGTTCGGGATCAGAGAACATGGAAACAAGTTAAGAAAGTCTACGTTCAGGCTGAGAAGAAGAAAAAAAAGAAAATAATAATAATTTAATCTGTGAAAAAAATTCGGGTTGGCAGTTAACCCCAAAAGTATTTAGATGCAAAATAACCAATAAGAGTACAAAACATCATCAGTACAAGAATCGATATATTATTATTATTAGTTTTAAAAAGTATTTAAGATAAAAACATATTAGTGAGGTAACCAGCAAACCATGCAACCCGAAGATGTCACTACATGCCCTGCAGTTGAGAGGGGAATGCAGGACGACAAGAGAAAGTTGGCAGAAAAAATATTGTGAACAAAAATGTAACTGCAAAAAACGATTGGCATTCGTATAACATTACGTAGAAGTTATAGTATCTTTATTAATAATTTAATCGATTATTTGAGAGAAAAAATTATTCAAGTCTTGTTATGACAATTTGTTGTTGTTTTTTTGGAAAAATCGATTAGATTCCGCCTTGACACGTGTAGTTTGTCGCCTATTTTCTGATGATATGTTATGTTCATTTTAGGCAGTAGTTATAAAAAGATTTTATTCATTATGTAAAAATAATAATAATATAATTTTTTAATTGAGTTGACGTTTATTTTGTAAAACTCCACATAAATTTATGGAAATTGACACAAATTGTTTGAGTTTTACTATATTTAAGGTGGTTTCGACTTAAAAAGTCATTGTCAAACTAATTAACAAATGTTTATCTCAATCTTTCAATCAATCATATTTTTAAGAACGTACTTTTTATATTAAGACAAAGTATATAAGTAACAACACTACATTTATTTATTTATTTCCTTTATTCTTCACTGTAAATTGGTTACATTATTTCAAATCAATACAAAGTATCATAAAAATATTTTTTATTATTAAAAAATATTAGTTATTCAATGTTCAGAGGGCGAAAAGGGCGAGTTTATCGCTGGAATGCGATGTCTTCCAACTAACCCAGTAGACATGTAGTAAAAGAAAGAGTT
This sequence comes from Athripsodes cinereus, assembly GCA_947579605.1. NCBI lineage: Eukaryota > Metazoa > Arthropoda > Insecta > Trichoptera > Leptoceridae > Athripsodes > Athripsodes cinereus. The sequence continues at coordinate 4,786,133 of OX388321.1, forward strand.
TATGATATTTTCGAACAACTGCCTTTTACAGAACACTCGAAAATTTACAGGAAAGAATAAGAAATCAAGTTTTTGCCGGAATTCGCTCCACGGAATAGATGTAAATATTGAATAAATTTAAAAAATTATGTAAATTTACCTGAATTTATTGAAAGATATGGCAAAATAGCAGAAAAGTCGCATTGTGTGTATTGAATTATAGAAATTTATAAAATGTTGGTTTTTCAAAGCACCAATGCCAACTTGTAACAGTCGTACTGTGATAATTTGGATCTTGCAAAAGTCTGGGTTGTTTAGAACCATGTACAAAGTTAGTTGATTATTGTTTCAGTGGTGGATAAAGATTTGTTATATTGGTAATATAACAAATCAAATTATAAATATTTTTTTTTTGTATTTCAAGACCTCATCGTTTTTGTATAGAAATATAAATAGTGAAAATAAAGATTTTAATAGTCAAAAAATGTCCTTTACACGAAACTTGTCTGTATAAGGAGGATGTTTAGATTTAAGTTTTTATCAAATAGTCTATGTACCTATTTTTATTTCAAAACTCCTCGGTTTTCATAAACAAATATTTTCTTGCAGTACCTTTTTCTACAATCTACCGGGTAAGTATCCGGTACTTCTACCGAATCACCGATACTTTATTACCAAAATAATATTCGCAAAACATTCGCATATTTATGCGAATACTTTGAAATATGCGAATATTCGCGAATGCGAATACGAATATTCGTTACATCACTAATCTGTAATAATTGTTATGTTTAATAAAATAAATTAATGTATGAAAAAGTGATATTAAACGATCTCGCCATTTTTTAATAAAAAATTACGGCATATCCCATAAGTGGGGTAGTAAGCAGACCATCTGCATGTAATAAATATGCAATCTGTCCTATCGAAAAGAGTGGGAGACCAACTCTTTGCCGTGTGCTCCACGAAACAGTTCTTAAGGCATGCGTTGGTATTTTGTTGCATTATAAAAAGGACGGAATTGTAGGCATGCCTCGCTTTTTGCATGTATGGAAAACATACCACTGTCATGTTGGTAGATAGTAATATGTTTATATTGTTTATATGTGTGCATGTATTCAGTGAGTGAATGAATGTTGTACCTGTACATGAATGGAGCAATAAATATCTCATCCCTAAGGTTCAAAGCCTGCTACTGACATTTAGGAGAAGAATACTCCACACCTAACAATGTTTTAAATAAATAAACAAATAAATTAAATACCCGACTGGTAATCTTAAGGTTCGTAGCCTGATGACAACATCTCGCACTTTTAATTTTTGATTTGCAGACAGGAATTCTACTGCTGATCTATTTATTTCGACGTCGCGATACAAGCAGGTAGTCATAATTCAGAGTTCCTCGGTAGCCTGGAGCTAGAATCTTGGCCTCATGCACAAGAGGTATTTGGTTCGATCCCAGGTATCGGAAACTCCCCTTTCACGACAAGCTTTTAGCTTACTGTTAAAGGTGTAGCTATAATGTTGTTTTTGTGTTTATCGCAAAAACCTAGACGCATATTAAAAAAAAAAAATCATCATGTATTCATTCATACCAGCAAGGTGCTTTTCACAAGTTGAGTAATCAATTAGCTAAGTGTATGTAATAAACATCCAAGTCATTTTCTCCGTGTCAGTAGAAGTAAAGGCAATATTTTTTTAATAGTGTATTTTGTTTAATTTTTGATGTACCTACCTAGGTTTATCTCTTAATAAAATCAATAACTATTAATTTTAGGTATTCAAGTAGGTATTTATGGCGCAGAGAAAATGTTTTCTGTACATTTTTATAAACAAAGTGCCCGTTGCTTACTTCATATGTAGATATTCTCATAATAAATAATACCGTATTTGCTATATCTTAATTTTAAATTAATATTATTTTACGTGAGTTTTCCACTAAGAACCGTCGGTCAATAAGCTGTGCTGTAAAGCTAATGTTATAAAACAAAGCATAAAGAAATAAATGTTTTTTATTCGAAGTCAAAATATTCATAATTAAGAGAGTTACGATAAAAAATATTGAATACAATAATTTTAATTATTTTACAAACCCATACTGAGGTTGAGCGTGGCAACGAAACATAATTTGAAAAACTGTCCTCGTATAACACTTTGTCTACTCAGCGAGAGATGGCGCTAGTAGTACGAGTACTGTAGGAAAATAATTATGAACGCAATGTTGTTGCTCACAATATTAGAGGCGGGTTTGCCCGACATAAACACGTGGTGATAGCAACTACTAAAGATGGCATAAATAAATCTTTTTTAGTAAATTTATTGCCTGCTAAGTACTAACCCGCTATCATCATAACAAAAAAAACGTAAAATATTGTTGTATCATTATCATTGGTTAGTAGTAGTTTACCTATCGGTTAACAGATTATAATAGTTTATTACTAGGTGTTAAACACTTTACAAATTCTCGTTGTGTTTTGTCGTAAATTTTAAGCATTGATTCTTGTGATGAATTTGTACTAGGTATTTAAGACAATGCTCTCCAAAATTTTTATCGCCTTAGAGTGGTCAACATTTGATATTTTTACCGCGGTCCTCCAAAATTTTTATAGCCGTGGACTGGTCAGCGTTTGGTATTTTTATTCTGGCCCGCTGAGGGAAGTCGTTAATTGTTTGCAAAAGTGAAAGTGGGGACCTTTTCATTTCTCAGATTCCCAGAATTTGATAATTTCCTTTATTCAAAATTTCTATCACAGCTAAAAGGTTGATACATTCGGCTATCTTAGTGCCGAATGCACTACGTAATGAAGAAATAGAAAAATGTGTTGGCGTCAATATGTCGAAAGAATGGACAAATTTAGACCCATAGCTCTCCATGGCAAACCGTAAACCTTTGGGATGTTGCGCACTCGGAAGACCAACAAAGAGATGGAGACACAGTTGAGAATCCACGTCGCAGGGAAGCACCTCTACAAATAGACACCCAGACCCCCTACTTAAGACCCCCTACTTACAAACACGTACTTGGCGATCTACTTAAAACGAATTTTCGACAACAGGAATTGCAACAATAACGCATTATACGGCACATGTAGGTAGATTGTCGAAAAGTTCGCCAATAGTCTATCATTAAGTACAGTTTGTCTACGGCCCCTGGGGTCTAGAAGAAGAAGAAAAATAATAAGGTGTTGTACGATTCCCATCCAAAATATATTTTTTTTATATTATGCATTAGGTAGAGGAAAGTCACCAAATATGAAATAGTATCCTAATATGGAATACCTTCATTTCTCTAAGACTATAAGTATGAAACGCAACACTCGACCATCTTCTGTTTCATTCGGTCTACTAACTATCGCACTCACACCATCGAGTCAGTTGCGCGAACGCTTCATGTGTGGCAGGCGTGTTTTGTTTTGTTGTCGTGTAGAAAATTTTAAAGGTAAGTAATAAATGAGTATTACCAGCTGTTATGTTTGTATACATAAGTTTTATACTATTTAGTATATCGGTATTATGTTTATTTCACCATTTTGTGATCTTTTGTCATTAAAATATTGTGACTTGAAAAAATATTTAGAAGAGTATGAACTAGTATAAAAATCCAAATATGGACAGTCGTCGGTATCTAATTATGGAATATTCCATAATTAGGTCTTAATTTTTCATATGATAGATACTTGCTATTATTTCTTTAAAAATATATGTAATGTTTGTTTTTAGAATGTCCGATTCGCAATCAACCAAACGAAAAACCTGGGATGAAGAAAAAATGGCACAAGCTATAAAAATCGTCCGGGCAAAGAAAATGGGGTATTTGAAAGCGGCACAGCATTTTCAAGTGCCTAGGACAACTTTATTTCGTCTCTGCCAAAAAGATGAACAGTCTCCAGAAGTGGCAGCAGCTACTACATTAGGACGAAAAACTATCTTGGGCTCCGAACTTGAACGTCAGCTTGTAGAATACATACTAATAATGGAGAGCAAGTTTCACGGTTTAACAAGAACTGATCTTCGCCGTATGGCGTTCATGCTAGCAAAGCGAAACAATTTGCAGAATCCCTTCGGTGAATCTGGTATGGCTGGAAAAAAGTGGTTGAAGTTATTTTTAAATCGTCATAAAGATAAACTTTCGATAAGAAGACCAACTGGTACATCATTTGCCAGAGCATTTGGATTTGATAAAGAAAAAGTGGAAGCCTTTTTCAACCTCCTTGAAGAGCTTTACACTAAAAATAACTATCCACCAAATCGTATTTACAACGTGGATGAATCAGGCCTCACAATAGTACAAAGTAAGATACCACAAATAATCGGCCACAAAGGTAAACGCCAGGTAGCTGCACTGACTTCAGCAGAAAGAGGATCTCTGATGACAATAGTTGTTTGCATGAATGCTACTGGTCATTTTGTGCCACCATTCATTATTTTTCCCAGAAAAAATATGAGTGCTCAGCTAATGAGAGGCTGTCCTCCAGGATCAGTCGGAGTTGCGCATCCATCAGGGTGGATACAAATGAACATCTTTACAGACTGGTTCAAGCACTTTATTCAACACACCAACCCGACTCCTGAATCGAGGGTTTTACTGATACTAGATGGACACTATAGTCATACTCACAATATCGATATAATAGATATTGCTAGGGAAAATAACGTGGACATAGTTTCGTTACCTCCTCATACGACTCATAAATTGCAGCCGTTAGATAAGACTTTCATGGGGCCTTTAAAAACATACTATAGTGAGGAAATACGCATGTGGATTAGAGACAACAACAGACCTCTAAGTCCATATGATATTGTGGAGCTGTTTGGCAAATCCTATTTGAAAGTACAAACAGGCGAAATTGCAGCCAACGGGTTCAAAGTCACTGGATTGTGGCCTTTAAATAAAAATGTCTTCAGTGATGTGGACTTTATTGCTGCGCAACAAAATGCTGTAATAGATGGTTGTACAACCAATATCCCTCCGCTGGAATCAAGATCTGAAACTGGTCAAGTTCTGGTAGAAATACGTGCACCACAAACAACTGCTAATTTACAACCTGAACCTGCACCTTCGACTTCTGGGCTTAATCGCAGCAGTTTGGGTCTGGTGTCTCCGCATGCCATAAGTCCAGTGCCAGAGAAACGAAGAAAAGTATCTAGCAGAGGAAGAAAAGCTGCTGTAGCAGCAGTCATAACATCTTCTCCCTACAAAAATGATTTAGAAAATAAAAATATGAAGAGACAAGAAAAAGAAAGTAAACTAGTCAAGACAAAGAATAAGAAGAAAACTGCGAAGAGAAACAAACAAACGAAGAAAAATAAGGATGATAGTGAAGAAGAAGACTCTGAGGAACTAGACGTTATCCAGTTTGATGAAGGTAGTGAACATGATGAGTTGATGGACCAAGTACCTCCTGACTCTGCTGATGCAGAATGTATGTTCTGTTCAAGACTTTTTTCCATGGATAAAAGTGGAGAAAGCTGGATTAAATGCTTGATGTGTGGGCTCTGGGCACATTATGATTGTGCTGGTCCAGAGTTTGATACTTGGATCTGTGACTTTTGCAAGTAATTATGTAACTTATTTCATTGATCACAATATGTTATATTCATTTAATTGATCTCAAAGATATTAATGTCCATTTTTGTTATTGTTATGTTGATTTATGCTTGTATTCTATATATGGGTACCTATTCCATATTTGGTTACTAATTTGTGAGATTGTTTTTTGTGTTAGATTTTAATTTGATAACTAATATATTTGATTAAAGGCTGTTAATTACTACATATAAATGTATGACTGATTAGTAAAAACATTAAACTGATTTAATTTATATGAAGTTTTTTTTTTATATCCCAAAAACAAAATGGTATTCCATATTTGGTGACTTTCCTCTATTGTTAAAAATGACCGCGAATAGAATGAGTAAAAACTTATTTCTCAACGGATTTCCGCTTGTTGAATTTTATTGACAGGAAAGTTGTTATATAATAAATAATATAAAGGCATCTGAAAAATAATATTATGTATATTGAATAACTCAAATTCAAATTCACATATTTTCCACAAATATGTAAAATTCAATATAGGTAATAACAATTCAATTTAACCGTCTACAGGTAACACAAAATAAATTTACCGCCTCACTAGGCTAGAGAGCTTGTGTCGAGATGGATAGTAAATATGTTTATGATTGATAGTAATAGTTTTACATACATATTACCTAATAAATCTATTGTTTTATTTTTTCTAATACTTGCCTACATTATGATTATAATTATCATCTTCGATTCCACTGGCTTTCTTTGTAGTTAGGCTTAATAGAAACAGTTCTACGTGTAAAAGTAGGAATACATTTTTACCTTCTTTTTACAAGGCAATCAAAAACTTGCGGGAGAGTAATTCTTTGTCGGGTGCTCCACGGCTAGTAGGTAGTCTTCTTTGTATTTTCTATTGCATTTTTAATATACATTTTAATATTTTATTTATTTAGCATTCGCAAGTCTAAATAGCTAAACATACCTAATTACAAGGCAATAATTAGTTCTTCAAACAATGGGATGCGGTATTAGGTACGTATTTATTGTAATCAAATGTAAGAATTCATAAAATTTGATGAGGTACCCAATTGTGAAACATTGTAACATTGTGAAACAACGTTTTTTTTACAAACTAGGTTTTAATTACATGTCTTATAGTGAAACGAAATAAATGTTATATTTTAAATTATTTAAAAAGTTATGTGTATAATAAGATGCAACACTCAAACATTGATCTATAATTCTATACGATGTAGAGTACCAAACGCAGTACAAAATTTCTCAGAAAACGTGTTCGACAATTAGTTACAATATTATTATTATTATTATGCTATTTGACTTCATACACATTAAGATGCTATTGGTGCTAAGAATCTAAAGTTATACTAAAGTGGGTATAGCACATTTTATATATCATAGAAAGCCATAAAAGGACCCCTACAATGAAAACTCAATGTTCTTCCAGCCTTCCAACACCAATTTCTTTGTTGACATTACCAATAGTTCATCGAATTTCTTGTCAAATAAAATTGATGCAACCAAACCTCACTTTTTACAGTCAAAATATTATAAGTACTTAAATATTAAAATGTCTAAAATGAAAGCAAGTAAAACATAAAAGTACATTAATTTTATCTCTAAGAAAACAATATATCATTTATCAAAAGGACATAAAAATATATGAAACATAAATATAGCAAAAGCAAATCTAAAAATTGTCAGTTCTGTTACAAATCTCTCCATATTTGTGTTTAACACAATTAATTGATTAATTGTAAAAAAATAATATCGATAAAATACCTGTTCATAGACAAATAAAATATTATTGTCGCAGTTTTTTCGCTTAAAAATACGAACATCCAATAAAACGGACAGCATCTGAGCAAAAAAATCATATTTTTAAGTTTTGAATACTTAAGTGTAAATGAATTTGTCAACATTTTCATTCGACATTTAGGCGTGAAAACTACATGATTGGGTTGCGGGTTCAAGCCCCGTCTGTGAAACTATCGAAATAAGGTGACGTTGTCTTTTCTAAACTTTTTATGATAATTTCATATGTTTTATAATTTCAATTTGAAGATAAGTATTCGCGTAACAATTCGCGTATTATTTATTTATTTAGAAAGAATTGGTCTCCCACTCTTTTTCGTAAGTTTTCGAGTGTCCCATAAAAGGCAGGTGTTCGTAAAATAAAGAAATTTTATATCATAAATAAAGCGATGAGTTTTGCCACCCATTCTGAATATCTTATTTATTTGTTGGCATAAAGAAGACAGCTTGCATATTTATTACACGTAACTAGTCTGCTGGCTACCCCACTTGTGGGACAAACCGTGATGGTATAGAAGTAGTAATAGTTAAAGAATTCACAGCGTATGATATATTTTATAATTTATATTTTATTTTTGACACTTGAAGTCATCCATTTTGTTATTATTATTATTATTAGATATTATTGCAAAAGCGTTTTGTCAAAATGGGAAGCACACACGGAAGCTGACTATAAAACATTGTCAAATAGTACACACATAACATGTAGGTACTATTTGACAATGGTGGCGATTGTTTTATAGCGGGTAGCTCTAATAGATATTAGATAAAACAAAATATTATGCAATTGTACCTATTTTGCACGATGATTTATTAATTTTGCTTCTTACTTACATCGCTATTTGAACTCATAAATCTATAATGGGCGATTTTATCTCGGGAGTTCAATTAAATAAAGATTCGTAAAAAAGTTATATATCATAATTTTCTAAGATCTTAATAATGATTAGATTTTTTTTATAACAAAAGACACAAATAGTCAATAACAATCAATTTAATTTCAGACAAAAATGGTCAGCTATCATCCAGCAACATGCACTACAAGTAGTGTTGTGGAATTCTCAAGAAAAAATAATTCGAAGTAGAGAATTTTCGGAGAATTTTTTTTATTTTTTATTTAACAGTATAATAATAATAAACACCTTATTCAATCAATCAATAACAATGTACAAATGTTGAGACAATTGATCACCAATACAATTAATTATGGAAACAAAAAAATGTTAGATACCTACATAGAAAAAAGTGCTAATAACTGATGAAAAACCTTGATGGTTGACACCCCACATGCCCATATTTAAGTTTAAAAAAAATGCAGGTAGGTACGTATATGGAAAAAGTGTTAATAACCTCTGATTTGGGCCTTAATCAGCCCCACAAATTTTTGGATCAATCAGGTTGGCTGCGAAGTATACTGGGCGAAAGGTCATAATACCACTATGAAAAATTATGGAGAGAAATTTCTCTTTTATCAGAGGAGAATTTTCTCTTCTCACATCACGAACTACAAGCATTATTATAATAATGACAACAGTATGACAATTTATACAGCGCCGTATTGTGATGATATCACTTCAAGGGCGCTTTACAGCATCTAGAATCATCAAACATCCACATCCATTTTCAAAATTGCATAGTATCAATTGAAAAATTGTTGTCAGAAAGATATAAAAATGAAAACAATACAATAAATATTTTGTTATGTTCTGCAGATATGTAGTCTGTCAAAAAAAAAACATGATAAAAGGTGTTACATTTGTAAAACCTTGTGAACAAATTAATCTTATTATAATATATTTTTTAATCTTAAAAAAATTAATATCCATTCATCCATCTAATCAAAGTGTCTCTCAAAAGTGGGGTAGCAAGCGAATCAACTGTTCGTAGTAAATACGTATGTGGTCCTCTCCGTTTCGAAAAAGTTAAAATATAAAATTCAACATAGTAGGTATGCCTCATTACTGAACTAAAGAATGTGTCTTAAATTTTAAGAAATCAATAATTATGACCAAACTACAAATTTTCATTAAATTGCATTATTTGTAAATATTTAATTAAGTGCCTGATTAGAAGAAAAAAAAGGATTTACTAATAATAAAACATGTCTTATGATGTGGGTAAAATGAGTCCGTTGGTTACCCACCTGTGGGTTATATTTCTTAACGGCAAAATCACATGCAATTTTCAAGTAACTTTAACCTTTAACTTTAACATCAAAATTTAAGTCACTCCAAAATAAAACCATTTGCCTTTTCAATTAATTCATTTAAGTATTATATATTTCATTATTCACATATTGCTAAACATTTCATTGACATTCTATACTATTTTGTGATTAGACTAAAATTATTGCTATTTTGTATTGATTTTTTTTTTTTTTAAAAAGATATATCTGGGTTTTGTTATAAACCCAAATACAACCCTATACACCTTTCACAGTAAGCTAAAAGCTTGTGTCGTGAAAGGGGAGTTTGTGTTTCCATTTGTGTTTTTGTTTTTCGACGGTTTTTTGTTCTTATCTTGCTCCAACAGTGTTTGTTGATGAGAAATTTGATTTGAATGTTTTTTTGTATATTCTTAAACATGTAAAAGGCTCGCCGTGGATTTATGAATAAATAAATAAATTAGGTAGGTACCTATATTAATTTCTGCAAAATGTCATTATATAAAAAAGTGGTTATAAAAGCAAGATTATCTTTTGCGAAATGGGCGAGTTCATTTAGCAATATTCTTATTCCTAGAACTAATCAATTTATTCCGTCCAATAAAAAAAGAAATCAAATTTATTAAAACTTAAATTGTAGGTAGGTAGGTACATTTGATCAAGAAGGCAAAATAATTTGTGTTAAATAGTTGCAGAAGAAAATACCTAAATTAAATTCTAATAAACACCTAAATTGGGAATCGACAGATATCGAAATTCTAAATAGGAACATTGAGGTATGTAAAAAAAGTAATGTGCAATAATACCTACCTAATAACGTTGTAAAAAATATAATATTGTACTCAAGGTATTTCGCGCGCTTCATTATTATTGAGCTATATCTATATAGCGAGTGAACGATATATCAATGTAGGTATTCTATAGTAGGTACATCCATCCCATAAGGCGAACTCTGACCTCACCGCGTGAGGATGACTTGAGCAAATAATCTGGGAACTACAACAATATATACTTTATAATAATACACTATTGCAGTACGCCAAAACGATGCCGGAATAGGCACCTACACTGTAATAATTATATAAATGTAATACAACATACACCAGCGCTGTCTAGTAATCATAAAACCTGCCTAATAAGTGACAAAACAACAACCATTGACAAATGGACGCTCAGACAAACCGGCTCTTTATTGTTCTTATTTCAAATTAGCGTCAAAACAAAACACTATCAAATATAGGCAAATTTGTCGAGGAATCAAAGTTATTATGATTGTGTAAGATAGTTCATAGTCAGTTATTGTAGTAGTACGTAGTACCCACGACTTGAATATATTATTCGGGGGTGGAAAAAATATAATACAAGAAAGGAATTAAAACAATAATAATAATAATATGTAAATAGTTCCTAATCACGGCTGCGTGTAGTCATTAGCTTAGTAGACCCAAGCACTCGCATGCCTAGGTGCCATATTGCTCGTTCCGTCATTCTACTAAGAGTAGAGTGTGTGTGTGTAATATACAAATCATAAATATAATATGCACCGCAATGGCGCTCGATAATATGCTAGCATCGCCAACGAGCACCGGTCTCCACGACCGACCACGGCCGACTGGTGTGTAACTCGAGGGCGTGTAGCCCCGGCGGGACGACACCCCGCTATTGGACGATACACACAAAGTCCCGCCTACAGGGTGTCCTCGCCCCGCCCCGCCCGCTGTGTATTCGCCAGTACACATCCGACCGCCGAGCGCGCTGGCTGTCCGCGTGCGCCGTACGTGATACGCTGTCAAAACATTATAATTCGGGACAGTATATTTTGACAATCGGAATACGGGAAAAGAGAGAACACAATATTATTCTATTTTTGAAAAACATCGCTTCGATGATATTGTTATAAAACAAAAAGGGACGTTTTGTATGACGCGGTATAACTACTACTACGTCCGAATTGTTTTATATTTTTGTTGTTTTTGTCGCGCGCGTGAATTATAACTATTCGAGCATTCAGTTGTATTTTGTCAAAAAAATCTTTTGATACCGCGTGTGTTACATATTGTATACTTAACCACACTCACCAGTGATACGTCAGTATACCTAGAATAATAAGATTAGCTGGAAGAAATTGTGACATCTACTATCTATCTATCTACATAGTTGTATTATTGTTTACATTGTCAGTGTTCAGTTGTATAATTAATGTTCGTAGTATGTGTGTATTGTTGACAAATCGTTAAAAAGAGGGGTTTTTGGATGTACAGACGACATATTATTGTAAACATTAAACTTAAAATAAACAGTGAATTCTTGGACAAGATGATTTTACAAGGTTATAAGACAACATTGGCAGCGGGTAGATAGCTGCCAATAGGTGATAAACCTTTAATCAAAGACAAAAAAGACATTATTCATAAAATACACACACACACATGACTTACGGACCTCCCCTCTAGAGGAAATAAAGAAAGAAAAGTTTTCCTCAAAATTAACAAAATCATTGTATACGCATCGACGGTGATTTAGAAAATAGTTGTAAAGTAATATAATATATATAGAAATATTTCTAAGATAAATTTATAATTCAAAAATTTGTACCAAAACAATAAAAACACGAGTTTTTTTTAAATATTAAAATACTATTGCTGCCGATCTCGATAGTAAAAATACATATATAAATTAAAAACAAACGGTTTTATTTATTTATTATTTAATATATTTATTACCGGTGTTATCTTCACGCTAATTCGGGCCACAACAAACAATAAAATTAACAAACAGTATCAGGACATTGTTTTATATATTTTATATTGTTCACACCTGATAATTGTGTTTTATAATAGTGTATAAATAAAATTAAAATAATAATATATACAGTGTATACCAGAAGAAACGTATATAAATATATATATTTAAAATCTGTGATATTATATATATACCTAAAGCCACTCGCATTCATTTGTATAAATATTTGCAATTTCGCGAACAGAAGAAAAGCGTATAGATACTAGAAAAAGTTATAAAACAAAAAAAGTGCATTTTTTTCTCGTCTACAATCGGTCTCCGTTTTGCTCTGTTCTATTCGTACTGCGACATTATTGTTCATCGTTAATTTCATTCGTATGTTTGTGAAGAAGGATATAATATTATTTCTACAATCTTCGTTTTCTTCTTGTGGTGTTGTTTTATAAATATTAATATTCGATTGTTTTATTGTGTTTTAATTAAAAGTGAAGAGTTATTAATATTATAATTAGTGATTGTTGTGTAAAGGTGTGGATTTATTCTGTTTGATTAGTTTTCAAGTGATTTTTCAGTCGTGGCCAGCGAGGCGGCACTACCAGCCGCGGCCAGAGCTCTCATGGCTCAGCCGAGGGTATGTACCAAATATTTTTTTAGTAATCTAAACATAAAAATCCCCTATCGCTAAATAACTCATATCTTACATAATATATAAGAAAAAGTGTCGATTATCCAATTTATATGACAAGTGCCGGTTGTCCTAAGTGTGATAAGTATCGATTGTCCGGTTATTCAAATTATTTATCAATTCAGCAGAAAGAGCGTTTATAGATCAGATTATAGTAGGTATTATTAGCATGTAACGGTCTACCTATTAGAGCCTAAAATCACTTAGCTAAATGTTTCATGAATAAGTCGCCAAATATCCAATCATGGAAAGTGTCGATTGTCCGATCCATGATAAGTAGATACCTATTATCCGGTTATTCAAATTAACCAGTGCCAATGATGTCTAGAGATAGAACTAAATAGATCAGATTGATAAAGTGTCGATATGCCAGTCGTTGAATAAGCGCCTAAAATCGGAGATATTTCACATAAATAAATGGCCCAATGCCTAGTTGTGCTTTTAACTTGAATATCGCAAAATTTCAAATATACCGATGTAAAAATCTTTATGCAGTACATCTATAAACTTCTCATTATTTATTTACCATTCTTTTAAAACTCATGAATGCGTACTCAATTCATGTACTCCAGAAAGTACAATTAATGTATAATAATGTTACTACTATACCATCAAGGTATATATTACAGATGGGGTAGTCAACAGACTAGCTGTATGTAAAAAAACATGTAAGAATTCGACCCCGTGCAAAAATTAAGACATTCAGGATGGGTGGCAAACCTCATCATTGTTATAGGTAATAATTATAGGATAGCAAAATAGACACTCAGTGCAATTATTAAAATTGAATAATGAGTGAACAATATTTTCTACAATGTTCAAAATTCTGAAAATAATATGGTACGCAAACATGGCAAAACCCAGATTATTGTTCTTGCCTTATGCATCCGAGTGTTTTAGCAATTCAAATAAGTGACAATGTAATTATTATATTTTACAAGAAATCAATTATTGGTGAAAGCCTATGTACGGACTATACCGAACAACACAGTTTTCAATACGCCCAATTCTATTTCATTTTTAGTGTGCACTAACTAAAATAGGAACGTTACAATTTTAGTAAGTCTACATTGGTATTCTATAAACTCTAAAATTGTTCCTAATTAGAATTGAATGCATAATATAAAATACAATTGTTAGTTCCGTTAGATCAAGTGTACTTAATTATAAAATTTAGGTACGTTCTTATTTTAGTTTGAATCAATATAGAATAGGAGGCAATGTGTACCTAATCTTTAAAATGAAATAGTGGAACTGTGTTAAGTGTTCTATATGGTCATATTGTATGAGAAAATTACGATAATCTAGATAAATTAAATACTGTGTATATTATAATATTATAGGTATACACCTACATTATAATTATATTGGATATTAAAATATACCTATTTCGTTTTCTAAACTAGTTGCCTATCATACAAGTGATGTAAAGTGTGAAAAAAAAAAGTTTTTAGTAAACATATACCTATCTACTGTGAATTTGAAAAATAATGATTTGTTTTTTTAAGACTTGGATCAATTTGATTTTTAACGGCGGGAAGTGTTAAAAAATGTCGAAGCACTGATATAAGATAAATTAATGTTTAAGTCAAAAAAATTGAAACCGACGGTATTTCAAGGAAGTCAATTTGAATTAGGTGCGTGTACCCATAAGACGAGTTTTTCAGCAGTAAATCAAATTAAATTTTTAAAATAGTTAGTAATTTTGGTATGATATAAGACCCATTAGTTTTGAAGATCATGTTTTTATGGCCCGTAGAGAACAATCTATAGGTATGTTCGTAGCCAATAATAATGAACATTTTGTAGCAAAAATTAATTGTTATATTGCTTAGAGACTATGTCTTCCAGTACCTAAACCTAATTAATACCTACAATGTTTGATACGTTTTAATATGAAGTGAATTTGCACGCTGGAGTTAGTCCACATGTGTTAGAGGTTTCGTGATGTAGAAAATATATAACAGTAATATTTTTCATTTACCTATTCTATAATTAGGTTTTTTAATATTATTTTATACGTATTGTCCAAAAGGCTAGGATATTTTATCGTATAAAGGTGTTATTCCTATCAAACAGGATAAGCATATAACAAATACAAAAAAAAAACATTGATAAGTCGTTGTTCCGTTTTCCTAAATAAACAATAAATTTAATCTTAGCAAGGTAGCCGTTTAGAAAAAATAATATAATAATAATAAAGAATGACATACCCTACAGAGAAAATATACAACATAGTACCTGTGTCTGTTACCTGTAATGCAAATATTGTAGTAATATAATGCCTTCCCGCTTCCTTCCTGTAAAACTGATAACGTTACGCATATATGTTATGATAATAATAGGGAAAAAAGTTAACAAAATTTATTATGTATGAATAAAAAATATAGAAATTCCAAACTGTATATCAAAATACATCAAACTTAGATGTCACGAAGTGGACAAATCGTGTGCTTATTACAATATGCTAGCTGTTCGACTTTTCGGTTGCTCTCTGTGTGCCAATAAGATTGGCCGTCCAAGGATTAAATGGCAAGATATTATGTAGACATGTTGAGATGACCGGAATGTTACTTACCTACCTATGTTTTTTTTTCATTAATTGTGGCGCATGGTGTTGGATGATAACTGATCTCTGAAAGATTTACCTTTTTTCTGTACTTTAACTATGTATCTAGTTATTGTATGTTTTTTGCTTATATTGAAAAAGTAAATAAATAAAGGTCATAAACCAGATCCTGCTGGACAGACTGGTGTTGAGCACGTTAAATAGGAGACCATGTATTAGGAATTGTATGACAGTGACGGAAGCGAAAAGTATTTGCAAGGATAGGAGAAATTAGTGTCGAACTCGACCCTTTCTGCCTACCTCGCAAGGGAAGCGGCGGTTGATTTGAACCATTGTCTTATTCGTTATAGTACTCGATCTAAGAATTTTGTTAAAAATCACAAATCTATAATGAAAAATTACATGACTTGTCAAACTTTTTTTAGAATTCTGTGAATCGATGACGCTAAGTTCAAATTTAAATATAAAAATCTAATCGAACACAAAGTTGACAATATCAAGTGGTTACATTACTTCATTATTAAGATAAGAATGACGATTTTGACATGTTTAAGTGCCAATTTAAGATCGATTTTACGATCGGGTAGATACAGAGAATCGAATTTAGCGTGCCAAGTGCCAATCTTGGATAAAAATGCACTTGAAATTTAATATTATTATCAATTATTCATGATAAAAATAATCTGATAAGTGTATAGTGTCATTTGAACATAATTTTTATTAAAATAATTTAAAAAATTACACAATCATTCTACGTACCTACTTAATTAATTATTGTGGTTTCAATTAAAGTGCAGTTTATCTATCTCTACAATCAGATTGTTTCTTCCCCACAAGTGGGACAACCAGACACATGTAGGTACTAATGGATACGATGTCCTTCTTATGCTATGGAATTAGACATTTAAAATGGGTGACACACCTCGTCATTATAGAATAGTAAATACTTACTTAATTTCTTATCGGTATTGTTTTAAAAATGCTTACCTTCTTTTTACATGACACGTAATCATTCAGAAAGAGTGGCCTACTGTATTTCGTAGACACTATAGTTTATTTTTCTATGGCTACAAGTCTTTCTTACAAGTAATGAATTTAAAACAAAATTGAGTTGCCTAGGTTATCCAGCTATTACATTAGGTACAATTCGCAAATACACATCTTCTTCTGAGCCATAGAAGTCTTCTCTGAGCCATAAAAATAAAGAACAGTTTTGCTGGATATATGAACGTTTTCTTATTTATAACATCTTAAATAAATTTGTTCATAGCTTGTACTTTTTAGTAGGTATTCAATTTTAATGTTATGTCAAAAGCATTCTACGATAGAAGTAAAGAACGCGCATTTTGTTCTCTCGGCCTATGCTACAAGGAAAACAACCAGTCGATTTATTTTTAGTTTAGTAATACATTTTAGGTTGCTTGCACAGCTTTTTGAGAATCAACAAAATATACAGAAGTTTATGTCAAAATGCACAATATGAAAGAATATGGCTAAGATCCCTAAAAATCCTTTTTCAAATGTAATAGGTAGTTTAACAATACAAAAACATTTTGTATTGATCTTTGTAATTCCGTTTGTCTCTTCGAAAAACCATAAATTATAACATTTTTTCCGGAATTTTGACAACGAGTCATATTTCATTTTATGTCCAAAAATTCCAGGTAGCCAAACCGCTAAAATTATTTACCTGTGTACGAAATTATGACTCAACTTTCAAAACAAATACACGTAACAAAATAATCTCTTGTATTTTGAAGTAAAATCTTATTTATTATTTGGACAATAGGTAGATATTATGATTGTATAAAACAAGAAATAAAATAAATACCTACTTTTTTAGGTAGAAAACAACGTAGGTATGTAATTTTTGCAAACCATAATCGTGAATGCTAAAAATTCTTTATAACGAACAGTCTATTCTGAGCGTTGCAATATTCCAGAGAAATTAATAAAATCAGGGAGTATAATATTCTCTCTGCGCCCTTATAATGGAACATTAAAAAAAAACATAGTATGTCGTGCTGTTTTGTAACATCTTATTAGTACTAAAATTGTAGAAAATGAAATGCGAAATCTACAAAAAAAAATAACAAATTTCACGCATATTTTTCATAATATGATCTACCTATCATGGCACAAATTTCTTTCTAAAACTTTAAAAATCATGGGTATATCTAACACAATACATTTTATTTTCAAAAATGTATATTCTACATTTTTAAATAGTAGAAATGGTATTAAAATTAATATATTTATTATAAAATATTTATCAAGTAAAAATATAGATGTTTGTATCGATCGCTTCTCTCGATCATCGAGTGTCCGACGGCAACCGATAAAAATATTGTATCGATTTTCTCCGACAGTATACCTAAGACGTCATAGTGCGGTCGAGAACTCGTTTTTATAAGACTATAGAAATAATATCTGTCGATACAAAAACTACTTATTTTTACCGTATGCATTATAATTTTAACCTAACCATGATATTTATTCAAGCGAGATACTCATTATTAACATATTTGTATTATTTTTTAACGATTTGAAAGATTTTCTCTGCGCAATTTAACAAATGTGTAATGTTTAAAGAATAATACTTTTAGTTACAATATTAAATGGATAAGTTTCAATCTTTCATAAATCTTAAATTTATTTTTATCTATATCTTAATTGCATCTTCTACAATTTGGGGTAACTTTAATAATGGTAGATTTGTCCTTTTGGTGCGATTTCATATTTCACTTCAAGCAAGATTGTCTCAAAATAGCGAATATTTCGTGCAACTAATCTAAATATAATTGAAAAACACAAAAAAATCT
This sequence comes from Athripsodes cinereus, assembly GCA_947579605.1. Classification (NCBI taxonomy): domain Eukaryota; kingdom Metazoa; phylum Arthropoda; class Insecta; order Trichoptera; family Leptoceridae; genus Athripsodes; species Athripsodes cinereus. Next base: position 4,804,457 of record OX388321.1, read on the forward strand.
TATGTTGATATATAGATCAGATGCATATCAATATCTGCTCAAATTTGCCTTCAATTCTAAAAGTTTCGCTAATTTGTTAAGAGGAAAAGAAAATGCACCTTTTTGAGTTCTTTCCTCTAATGCACATCCCAAATTATAGGTAATTAACTATATGAGTAGTGTAAGATCAAAGGCGGACATCTGTCAGCGTCATAGAAAATGAGTTAGGAATGGATTCTTATAGGATTTTGTCTGTTCTTTTCAATGGTCGAATTTGTTTGTGTAAAAAACGGCCAGAAGTTGGTGTAATTTAGAACTAAAATTTGATGTTTGTTTCAATTCCGGACACCTACCCATTAGTCTTACATCAAAATGCGGACAACTGTAATAATGATGACGCGGACCAATGACAGCGGTGCATTTGAATCACGTGACCACAGAGATCTGTCATGGCCGCATATTGTCAAAATTGTCGGAGGATTCACAACGAACGCGCATTTGTCTTGAAATTATTAAATAATTTGATTAAAACTATTGCTGTTCTGCTATTGTAAGTGTAAAATATGGAGCAAAACATCACACCGGTGAATCCAGAAAGTGCCAGGAAGAGAAAATCTCAGCCTGAGAAGTGGAAAAGGAATATTGCCAAAAAGGAACGGTAAGAATATGAATATTCACTTTTTTGCTTGTTATACAAAGAATTATGCTTATGGTTAAGATTTTTATGCCTTAAATGTAATATAACTACATAACAAAGCATTTAATATTATTTTAAAGCAGTGCATTTGGGGATTTATTAGTGTAATGTTCATTCAAACTTTAGTATGCGATTTTGTGTGGTAGTACTTACAACACGTCCAGAGGCGGCTCCATCTTGTAGGGCCAATGAGTCACATGCCTAATAATTTTCATATTACGAAAATTTTATTTTTATTATTTTGCTTGCCTTACGCTGTGGCCAGAAAATGAAAACAACTGTTACAAATGTTTTTTTTTTCAGGTATTCTGCAAAAGGTCTTCCCAAGTATCCGATATGTGGGCACAGAGTAGGCTTTCAATGTGCCTTATTAACAATGGATGACATTGATAAATTCCATGCAGCCTTCTACGCTATTCCCGAAAAGAGCAAACAAGATGCATTCATCCTTAAGTTCTGCCGTGCGGAACCTCCCAATCCAAAAAGAAAAAAGAAAAATGCGGTAAAGGAAAAATCCACAACATTCCAGTACACTATTTTAAACAGTGCTGCAATTCATCTCAAAGTTTGTAGAAGTACTTTTTTAAATGCTTTGGCTCCCATCACTAAGCACAGAATTATAGGAGTATTCAAAAAATTTAAGAAAAGCGCGTGCCAAGTTCCTGTAGAGACTAGAGGCGGTGACCACAAAATAAAAATGTTTGGCACCAAAAGAAATAATGTCGAAAGTTTTATATGCAGTTTGAAAGCATGTGAGTCGCATTATTCAAGAGAAAGGAGTTCCAGAGTTTATCTGCCGTCTGAATTAAGCATACGTAAATTATGGAAAATGTATAACAACGATAAACAGGATGAAGAAAAGGTAACTGAAAGTTTTTTTAGAAAAGTATTCTGCAGGAAATTCAACATCAGTTTCTCTGCTCCCACGGTCGATGAGTGTAGCACGTGTATCGAGATGGGAAGCAGAATTTCGATAGCAAAGAACGACGATGAAAAAGACGAATTAAAATTGAAGCTGTTGTTTCATAAAAAACAGGCACAGGCATTTTTCAATCATTTACGGGAAAAGCCTTCAGGGTGTGCAGTTATGTCATTTGACTGCCAGAAAAACTTAAATCTTCCAAAGGTGAGTGATCAAATTGCATATTATTCGAGGCAGTTACACTGTTACAACTTATCAGTTGTAAAAGGGGTTTCTACAGACTCGTTGAAACCGGATAATGTGTCCATTTATTCATGGACAGAAGATGAAGCAAAAAAATCATCGAATGAAGTAGCTTCAATTGTGTTTAATGAATTGAATAGTATTGATCTTTCTGGCTGTAACTCTGTGCGTTTAGTGGCTGATGGTTGCGCTGGACAAAACAAAAATGTTAATATGTTAACTATGTGCTTGAAATGGCTGGCCACTTGCGCACCACGAGACATTATGACATTGTCACTGATCTTTCCAGTTACTGGTCACTCTTTCCTTCCATCAGATAGAGTATTTGGTTTGATCGAAAGAGACATCAAGAAAAAGCAGAGCATAATTAATAAAGAGGAATATCATAAAATATTTGAGAGATATGGACAAGTTAAGCTGATCGATCGAGATTGGAAACCGCTGGACTGGAAGGCTCAAGCCAAACAATTTGTAAAAACAGCTAGTCAATTACATTTTAAGATTTCTCAATGTAAACGAGTAGTCTTAAGAAAAACAAAACATGGCAAAATAGTCATTAGAGGAGAATTAGCGTATAATACAGATACAGCAAAGGAACGACTAATTTTGAAAGGGGCATTCACAGCCATAGAAATAAATCCTCCAAATATACCAATTGGCGTACCAGTTCAGGCCGAAAAACTCAAAGATGTTGGAAATTTGGTGGAAAAACATTTTGGAAAAGATTGGAGAACTATCCCGGCACTACAGTGGTATGCGAACTTATTAGACAAAACATCTAGCAATGTGGAATCTCTTGAGGAAGTATGTGAATGTTTTGAAATGCAGGAGGAGTTAAATGAGGAAGACGTTTTGATACCTGTATAAAATCGGACTGTATAATAGTTAGCAGGGCCACTAAGTACCTAATTATTTTTAATTATATATTCATGTAGGTACCTAGAAAATATATTTTTTATCCAAAGTATACCAAATACCTATTACTAGTAAAAATGCAAGAATTTGTAATTTGATTAAACTTTTGTTTCTCCTTTTTTATTGTTCTGTTTCGCCATTAAAATATAAACAGCTAAACTGTTTCGCACTTTTATTCATTTCCTTTTTTTGTTTGGGGCCGCCCCTGGTCAATACTGGCGGTCTTTCCATCAAAAGCGGACACCTGCCATAGTGTTTGTGTCAAATGTGGACATTTGTGAAGTTTTGCTTCAAAACACGGACATCTGTTTTTTAAAGCTTATTTTTGCTCGTGATCTACACTATTTTGAAGTAGGTGAGTCCACAGCCCTATTTGTGAGTATTCAAACTATGTTAGGCAAATAAAAACACGCTTATTGAACAAAAAGTCTCTGCACAACAAAAAAATGCATTTTACTCAGAATATCAAAAACGACAGATGTCCGCCTTTGATATTACACTACTCATATGTATGTTTTTTATTTCGCCAAATATTTGCTTAAAACTAAACTATAGATACCTATTTATAAAACATCTTTTCTGTTAATCAACCAGATCGGTTTTGATAATAATTTCCTATTGAATAAATTTGTGACAATTTATTGTAATTAGTATGTAAATGTAGATTCATAATGTGTTCAAATATTTGATATTTTGTTTAATTATTTATTTTTGAAAACTTAATTATAACATAAAAGAAACCTTAATTTTTTTAATAATTGTGTAATAAAAATTGTGAGCACCTTAGCGGTGATATTCACGAAACGGCGCGAAAAAGAAGGTGTATAGAATAAAGTAAATTTGGATAGTAATTTATAAATTTGAATTTTTCATCAAAATGTTCCGCGACCAGTTATATTCAAGCGCTCTCCATACATTCGTACCTATCAACCAATCACAATGTTTTACGCGTCGATTTGAACGAATGGCAGAACGTGGAAAATCACCGAAACAGTTTTTAAATTTTCAAAACAAAATCATTCGCAGTTTGAAATGAGACTCTGCTCCAATTCAGTTAAATTAATTCGGTTTCTATTTATCGATTTAATTACGGTGCAATCCACAAATGGGGTAGCCAGTAGATTAATTGCATGCAATAAACATATATTCTGGCGCATGTCATTGAATTGAAGATGTTAATTATTGCCGGGGACTCTACGAAAAAAATAGATAAATAAGTGATATTTTGTTTATCGTAGATTAAATTTTAATTTGCGCCTGGAATTGAACCTAAAAACAGTGTTTCTAAAATGAATACTTATTAAAAAATATGGACACATCATTAAATCCTGCTTTTTAACAATTAGGTATGTACAAATAAATGGACTATTCAAAAAAAGAATCCAGTTTATGTTTCATTACTTTTTAAAAATCGAACGCAACAAATTTTTAGTTTGGTTATATTGTCAAATTTAACCATATAGAACTACACATTATTAATCATAACAGAAATTTTATATATAAAAAATCATGTTTTTGATGATTGCCCTATCATTATTTGGTTCAACTTTCGTTGCGTGTACAGTTTTTTTTTATTATTTTATTTTGGGTTCATAGTTAAATTAAGAAAACCAGTATTTTATGCATAAAACGGTATAAGAATATGTATTATTCATATTCAAAGACTCAAAGTTTAAAATAATACTATCCAATCTATCGAAAATACCATTTTGTATGTGGTACCTACCTAAAACATCTTCCTATGTTTAGTAGGTAACTAAAATATCTCTCTTTCCATGGTAGGTAGGTACCTAAATAAATATCTTAACATTTTTCTTGTCTATGATTTGAGTTAATCCCTCCTAAGCTGATTTTAAATATGGAATTCACATCCGATTTAAATATGTAATATGGAATTCTCTCCCCGTTGTTGCACATGTTTTTAAAATCTTCACACACACACACATACCTACACGGCCAAGCTTTAAAACAGTCTTAAATAATATTAGTACAGCATCACCAAAAGATACATTATTTATATTTTGTGATAGTCAGAGAATATATTTGTGTGATTTGACGTTTGTAGAACATGTCTGCTAGCCACTCTGTAGAACATGTCTGCTAGCCACTCTGTTTGTAAAATATGTCATAATCGTAATTTTAATAGTTTATTACTTATTTAGAACTAATAAACACATATTTTTTGCCTCGGGTCCATTTTGTAGAAAGTGTGAATGCCAAAATTATCCACGATATTTCAATATTTCTTGAATGGCGCTGAAAAGACATTCAACAATATTCAGCTACCAAATTTTACTTGCATATTATTGCTACCTGTGAAGATAATCATATAAAAATATAAATAATAAAATTTGCACATTTTCCTCAATCCATTGAGTAGGTATACCATTTTGGTTAGAAATACGTACCTACCTACGATATTGTCTAAATTTCTAATCTTTTTACTGAATTGCAAACAGTGCTATGTAGTAGGTAAATTATCTTTTTTATATATATTTTTGTGTCATCCAAAGAATGAGTTATGATTTCATTAATTATTGTATTCACGATCAAATTTGCAAGGTGTAAATTGTTGAGCGCGCTCGTTTTTTGCCATAAGTTTTCCTCGTTTTATCATTTTTGCGCTATTACTTGATAGAAAAAATGTATAAAATATGTACCTAGGAAATATTCAAATTAGATATCTCAGATAAATAATGGCAGCTCCATGAAATCAGCTGTTTTTATGAATGTTAAAAAAAACACGCTTTAAAATTTGTGACGAATTGTTCAATGTTTTATACATTGTAATTTAAATAAATGTTTAATAATAAGTAATTTTTATTGGTATTCGCGTTTTTTGCATTTACGTAAATCAGAAAAAAGGAAACTTGACATATTCTTAGAAGTGTTAGGTATTTGTAGAGTATATCTTGATTGAACTCGAATGGACCTAAAGATATGCCCTGTGGTATACCGCATTTTCTTCCAAAAAATGTACATCCATCATCTATCTTATCTGTCATATGTTTTCAATGACTCGACAAATTTATTAGGTCACAAAAATTCAACAAATGTGATACTTTTCAATAAATCCATATATTTATATGCCCATGATTTAAATATTTCGCCCACGTGTGATTAATGAATAATTCCAATTTGATAGTTTTTTTAAAACATAACCACCCTTGTCGACCCCCGTCGCAAACATTATCGACGGCAGCTAGCAAATCTCAAAGACTGTATTACACGGTATTATTAATTTTCTATCAATCTTTAATAAATAAATACCTACTGTTGTGTTAGAAAGATCATCCCGGTGCTGTCAAAACCGTTTAGCGTTTAAAAAATGTTTAATAATATGTTTAGTTTGTAAAATATCGATTTTATATTGTACGGAGTTGGATGACCTGAAAGCATGCTGAATCATTGTAGGATAATTAATTTTATTTATTGATGTTTCAACCCCTGAGACCGTCGGTAGGTTGGCGCTACCCAAAATAATGCTTTACTATCTCAACCGACTACTAGCGCCATATTCAATGTTTAGATTAATGCGCTTCAAGCGACGACGGTTTTTGGTAAATAATAATGTTATTATTATCAGCACGTTGTGGAATTTTGTATTCGCACTCATTGAATTTGACAGTTGAGTACCTACTATTACCGCTTTTTCTTTTTTTGAAAAAAAACCTCTCACTTTTCTATCTTGTTGACAGTTTGTCATATTTTCCTATAGATTTGCCTCGTTTCATAGAATCGATTTGTTTTATAAACAAAACTTCGGCATTCGGATGTTCTCTGAATTCTATTCTTAAATTTCAATCAGCGAACTGTAATAAAAGATCATCACCTAAAACTATAGACAATAAATATCATATCCAGCATTATTTTGCCTACAGAAGTTCTCTTCTGCCATTATTTTGTTGTTTTGAACAAATGAACAATCTATGGTCGTTTTATGTTTGAAATTAGAACATTTCTAATTTCGTTTAATCTTTCGCGGTTATTTCTTCGAAGACGCGCCATTTTGAAAACTTTAGAGATGTCTTGACAATTTATCGAAATTAGTACCCGGTATTGGTTCATTCTTAAATCACAGTAATAAATTATTATCACACACGAGTATTTTAATAGAACTGTCTAAAGTTGTTTTTACATAGCTTTAGTTATATTATTATTATTATTATTTAACGTTCCTAATGTTTTATCGTGATTCTTTTTCATTAATCCTCGGTAATCTAAACGAATTTAGTATTTACATATGTAATATCTTCTTACTGTTATTATTATAAGTTTCACATTTCGCTTACTCAGTTTAAAATTTCACATTTACTTCATCGTTTTTTTTATATTTTATTTGTTTTTCGAAACGAGTATAATATGTTTTAATCTTCTACAATAATTCGATCCATTCATAAGTACGTACACATGGTTAATCTCTTTAAATGTGCGTTCAAAACAAAAAAAAAACAACTTATAATATAATATTATGATTATATTTGTGTTAAAAATATAATGTATCATTAAAAATCCGTGTAGGTTACGATGCTAGCACATATCAGATGGTTATTTTGTAAGTTTTATTAGCATTTTAACAATAAAATATCTATAAATAACAATTTCATTTTAGTTCGATTCATTCAGCTTCGCAAATAATAAAAAAAAAAGATTAACATTATTACTTATGCCACCTGCATAAACTGTAAAAAAATACAAACGTCAAAATATTAAAATCCATGTGTTCCAACATTGAAGAATGGAAAATTACAATTTTTTATCTAAAAATACATATTTCATGTCGCATATTTGTATTTATTTTTAAATTTGAACAGTTGCGATTTTACTTGTTGTTCACAAATTAACAGATTCTTATTAATACTACTACTACTACTACTACTATACCATCACGGCATATCCCACAAGTGGGGTAGCCAGCAGATCAGCTGTATGTAAGAAACATACAAACTGTCCTCTTTGTGCCAGTATAAAATCAAGACATTCAGGATGGGTGGCAAACCTCAACGCTGAATTTAAGATGCTTATTAATATAGGCTATTAAAAACATTAAGTTCTTAAAATTTTGTGATCGGTTTCTTTATCAGCTGTGCGTGGATATTCTATTTTCAAACTCTGAAATGAAAGACAAATAACGTATATCTAAAGTTTGTATTCAACACTACCTACGCATTTCTTTGCAAGCTACAAAAACGGACTTTGTAATCCAATTTCACTAATCAAATTGCAAAGTTTTTAGTGAGTGTTCCTTTTTTGTACAATGTAGGTACATATTAAATATTTACGCTGTTCTCACAAACAAGGAATAACCGCTATTCCAGATCTGAATAAATGACACATTACACCATGTTCCGACTTTATACCTGAATAAAATTATTCCTCATAAATGCATATCAATTTAAGTTCCCTGTGGGTGTCAAACTTTTAATTATCGGTATAATATTGAATAAACGCACGATAGAAAAAAATATTTGGTGAGGTTTTGATTTAACTAATTGTAACTAATTGTTTTACGTTTAACATCTGAAATTCAGCAATGAGGTTTGCCACTCACCCTGAATGTCTTAATTTTTGTTGGCACGGAGAGGACAGCTTTCATGTTTATTACATGCTGGCTGCCCCACATGAGAAATGCCGTGATGGTATACACCAAATTAATTGTTTTGTTATTTATGTTTTTCATTTAGTCTGGGTTATCTTTTGACATGCTTAGTTAGCTGAGTCTAAATAGGCATTTCTTTGTAAGCACGACTGTTAGTTTTTAATCTATCCATACTTTCACGTCGTCTCTTGTTAGTTTTTAATTTTTTTTAGTTAATAACAATTAAGTTTCAATTCTTCAATAATAATTTTTAATTTCTTAGCGCTGACGATAAATGATTAGTTTAATTCATTTAGACTATTTATTTAATTAATATTTGTCCTTGTATTATCGTTAAATGAATTAATAACAGAAGTAGTCGTTATTGTACCCGCATTTAGGATTAGATATTATAATTGTTATTGTGAGCTGCAACGAGCTTCCGAGACGATCAATATATTTGTAATAATAATTATATTAACACAATACCGGGTACTTGCAGTAATCAGTTATTATTTACCCGTACACATTATATTGTTGTTATTATAATTTTAACATTACTCTAAGCCCCTTTCACATTGCAAGATATGAATCAGATACTCAAAATAGTCGAAATCTCTACCACATCCCAACACAAACGTATTTTGCATATCCGATCTAAATAAATTTATATTAGTGTTTTTACACATGTTCCATGAGTGACATGTCAAGTTTTCCCGACTTCGGCTACCACTCTAGTTTCCTGTCTATTTTAAAATATTTCTAATCCAGGATATTTCCCTTCTTTCAATGCCACATTTGCCTTTTATTTTCCTCGACACATCATCTAACTGTTTTGTGAAGAGTTCTTGATATAAATATGGGAAAATTAATGCATTACGTTTTTTACATATCAAATTATGTCATAATATCATAATTTAGTATTTGTATGGGATATGTAACATTGTAGGTCTGTATTTGATAATTATTCCTTAAATAATAGGTATTGTGTTTTCATTTTGGTATTTTGTAATATATACCTACTAAAGAACTGAGAGTTTTTCGCGTGATTTGAATTTAGAAGATATCATCTTTGGCAATTAATATGATAGTATTTGTTAATTCAAGTTTCATATATGTGCAAAGGATTCATTATGTCGCCACACGATGATCCAAAAGTTTTGGCGGGAATAGTAGGTAGTAATAGGTACTAGAGCTAGTATCGGTACTGGGTATTGGTTACAATAGTGACATTACTTTCTATTACGTACCTACGAATATTGTTTATATCGAGTATTTACTATTTAACTACCGTGAAACTAAAACACAACATGGATAGAATGTATTATTGATTTAACCACAGAAATTTGTTTGCAAAGTTTTATTATAAACAATTTGTGGTTTAAATTTAGTTATTAAATAAAAATCTTCAGTCTTGAATATCTTGTTTTATTTTACATATTATTGTAAATAGCTGATGTTTCTATCTTTCCAGAAACAGTATGAGTTTTTAAAAACTATATTTATGGCTTTTATTGTTTATATTTGCAGTTTTTTTCTTTCCAGAATCAGTATGAGTTTTTAAGAACTATATTTATAGCTTTTAGGCTTTAGTCAAAGACCAAACACAACCAGAAATTTATAATTCTTCTGTTAGTGGCATGTCAGTCCCCCCAATGTCGATTATCACCTCTCTCTATCCTGTATAAGCTGAAACAATTTCTTCACGCTCAAGATTCATGCCCATTCTCTTATACTTCCAAGTCAGGACATTTGGCTCTTCTTCACATCATGCCTACTTTCTATTTTGCTATTTAAGATTTGATGCAGAAGATTATACCTATTTGTCACTTCGCAGAATATGTCCAAAAACACCGACACTCTGTTTTGTCACTCAGAAATAACAATTGGCAACACTTTCTTGATTTTGACTCTTTGTAGGACTTTAATATTGGTAACCATAATTACAATTTATATTTTTTTCAATCAAATTTTGGTATAAACTTGTAAGTATATTCTTTAAATAAATTTCCGTATAATAATATATGTAACAATATAGAAAAATAAATTTTGTACATAGGCATACTTATTGCACTCGTTACAAAAAATAAAGGTTTGATTTTATGCACACTGTCTAGTAGATACTATATTAAACTTTATTAAAAAAATCCTGTTAATGTTGAGTTTGTCTGTGGAGTCTTTGAAGTGGAATAGATCTTTCAATTCTATTTTTAATTGTTTTGCTGTAAAAGTCTAGAAAAAAAGTGTAAAATATATTTAAATATGTTTGATTCAGCAAGTGATACCAAACATCCTGAATATCTTAACTTTTACTGTTTACCCTTTTTTAATTGGTAATGACTAAGATAAATAAATTTATAATAATAACTGATTTATATCAATGAAGGCAAACTCTCATTAATGCTGTAAAAATTGCTTGAATGTCTTCCAATATAATTTTTCAGTTCAAATTAAGAATAACAATAATTTGAATTTCGAATTATCTTTATAAAATTGTGCTAAACGTTATTATATTGTTACAACGAGTATTATCTTGTACCCGAATCACAACATGCACAGTGGTAGGTATTCAATTGCTATGATTATTAATATTGTCAAACCGCGACATTTTCAATAGCTGCTAATTTAACGGCGTTACAAAGTGACAATACCGATATCACAGTTACAATAGGTATCTATACAATACCGATTCACTATACCCAGTAGGTATTAAATAATGCTAATCTAAAAAATACCAGTCTCTATGTTAATATGCAGGCATGTTTACTTTATGTCCTCTTTGGATACCTTTAGTAAGTGACAGGGTAACTAATGCCTCCTATACAACCTTGTATCTTTTGAGTGTTTCTGAGTACTATAATCATAGTTATTTAATCTGTAGATTCAATTACTACAGTTTTAATGAGACAATGTCAAAATTTTAATGTTGATGGTGAAATAATTTTTCATGTTTTGTAGAAACATTTAAATTTCATCTATTTATCTAACATTTATGTACCTTTTTAGGCGACCGGTGTGGCGCGGAGGCTAACGCACTTGCCTTTGAGTCACGAGGTCCCGGGTTTGATTCCCGGCCAGGGCAAAATGAAGAATGACCTTTTTCAGATTGTCCTGGGTCTGGGTGTTACATGTATATGTGTTTAGTGCATTGTATATGTGTATCGCCGTGTTAGTACCCATAATACAAGATTCATATCTTAGTTTGGGACTAGCTCGGTCTGTGTGAATTGTCTACACGTGTTATGTTATGTTATGTTTTTCTATCTATATCATCACGGGTTGTATCATAAGTGAGGCAGCCACTAGATTTACTCTATATAATGTGTTGAAGGTTTATTTATACCCATTTATTTACCTATTGTTAAATATTTTTCTGCGACATTAGAAACTGAAAAATCAAAATGGGCGCATTTTACTTCGTAACTGCTATATCGATGATACTGCGTATCCTTAAATTAATTAATTAAAGCACGTGCCTGCAGTTAGATATTCTGAAAGTTTGAAAAATAAGTTTCTCTCTCTCTCTTCGCCTTTTATCGCTCCTCTCGGCAGCCCAGACTACATTAACCAGCCTCCTCCATTCTCTTCCCACAACATTCCTAACACTCTCATGTCGTTGTCCTAAGAACCGTGTAATGTGAAAGAGGAATTTACGGGTCGTTGGAACCATCGTGGACCAAAGAACATTACTGTTTTTGGCCAACTATCATTTGGCATTTTCAAAGCATGGTTATTCAACCAAGACCATTATCTTTTCTGCATCACATAGACTACAGTTCTTTGCTGAGAGAAATGAATAAGTTATCTATTGTGAAGCTTATTGGTTAAATTCGTGTTTTTTTCCTGAGCACAATTGGGTTTAAATCTAGTTATATAGTAATTGTTATTATTACACTGTTCCTACAAACTATAACCCATCTAATACAACACACTGCATTGCTTATTATTATTTAAGCGTCACTCTAGTAGGCATTATTATTATTATTATTATTATTATTATTATTTGTATTTAAGGGGTTAACAATAACAATACTAGTTGTTTAAATAGTAAACTAATAATATAATGTACTAATAATCGTAATACGTACATACATAATTACTATTTAAGATATTAAACAATATAATGAATTGTTACTAACTACAAGTAGATTCAGCAGTAGTTGTTACTATCGGATACTCAATACCCGGTAACAGTTTAGAAAAATCATAATTGCGAGTATCGCGAAAGGTAGTTAGGTACACCACTATTATTTCAAATTGTTCTTAATTCCATCTTTGAAATGTTGACGGTGTCAAAAAATAAATGAAATATCAAAGGAAAGAGAATGATCGCTCACTTTCCATGAAAATTTGAGAATATTTTGTCTGTTAAACTGTAAAATCGTCAATATATTAGACATGCATGACTTTGTTATCCAAAAATATGTTCAAAGAATGAGAAATTCAAAAACTAGAAACAGGATAGGGTGGGATTGAATAGATTCAATGGCTTAAAATAATAAGGTATCATTACAAGAAAAGGCATAATATCTAAAATTGGATGACATCTCGACCGGAGAACCATGTTTACACGATGTAACATTGTGTAAAATCTAATCGGAAGAAGTGAGAAAGGCGTGCCAACGCTTAACATTTGGTTCTAGGATGGCCTAATGATTTCTTTAGGCGTCCATGGACAACGTTCACCATTTCATATTTACGATTTTGCAGAAGTTACATTTGAACGAAATGTCTGATTTGTTTTGTCATCTGCGCGTCGTGCCCGAAGGTAGTTAAACAATAAAAAAACTATTTTTCACATAAAATAGGATAATCTAGGGACTACAACAAAACATAACTAAGAACTATGTAAAATAATAAAAGATTTGTTAGATAAAGACTTTGTAGTACCTACGATAGATTATTATAATTATTTCGTTTTTTAACTTGGTAAACAGTAATTTTAATGACTGTTTAGTCTTGTTTCACTGTGCATAGTACGTTTATATATTTGATAGTTATTTCGTATAACTAAAAAAACATAGAAAAGATCTTTTATTGAAGATAAAAAAGAAATACATAAAACGATGGTAGTTTGAATAAAATTATTATTATTATTTTTATTCTATGCATTGTTTTAAAAGTACTTACTCAAGTTGAAACACAGACATATGTAGAAATCATTATAATATTAGTATTGTTATATTGTATATAGCTGGAAATGTTGTATTTTTTTACGCGTTTTGGGAGAAGTTTAAAATTAAATATCACTATTATTATGCGTTTTTTATGTAATTAGTTCTGTTTTTAGACCAAGACAAGTACATATATTGTAATTATTGTATGAAATGCGAGAAATTTAGAGATGCCAATTTTTTCAGTAGAAAAAAATCGATTAGAATTTCACTCCTCATTTTATTTATTTTGTATTCGCTATATTGTCTCTCGTTTCTGTTAGAAATGTGTAGAAATTTTACAAACATTTGACAAAATATTGTTTTAAATAGTGCTCAATCAAATAATATCGCATAATATTGAATATATCAAAATTCATTTATATTTCATTTTGATAATTTTTGTCGGTTATCGAAAAAGTTTTTTCTCCATCCGTATCATCACGACGTATTCCACAAGTGGGGTAGCCAGAAGACTTATTTTTTTTCTTATAATTGATTTTATATAATCAGCCCATAATTGATGATTAAAAATATCTCAGCGACTATTTTCTCTACAGTTGTAACAAATTATGATTTCGCTTTACAATCATGTAGAAAAATTACCGGCTGTATACTGTATAAACTATATCATATATGAGAAATATCGCCGTTTTATCCTTGAGATCTATTACAATAAAAAAATATATCAAATTTGTAAAATAATTCATTATCAAATATGTACCTACCCTTCTTCTTCTTAGTCAGCCATCTCTCCACTGCTGGATAAAGGCCTCTTCCAAACTCTTCCAATCGTTGCGGTCCTGTGCCCTCTGTATCCATTTCCTTCCCGCGATTGGAGTAATGTCGTCAGTCCATCTCTTTTGTGGTCTGCCGATGGTTCTTTTGCTACTCTACTCTACCCTATATGTTGTATAATAACAACACAGGGGAATAATTATAGTTTTTCCGCTTTGCGTTCTATATTTGAAAACTTCCACACTCGCAATTATTATGAATGCATTCGATGGTTTTGGGTAAAGAAAAATCGATGCTAATTTTATAATCTCTATTCCACAATGCTGATTTTTAGTAACATAATAGATATCAATCGAGTTTTTTTTATACATAATATACCTACTTACAATTTTATTTTCTTACCCATGTTTAAAGTAAAGTAGATGAGAATTTTGTACACATTTAATTATTTATTTATTGTTTATTCATTAAGTAAGTAAACAATAAAAATAATTGCTGTGTTATTTTGTTTTTAATTGAATTTAATTGTATTTAATTAATATTAAAGTCATTATAAATTTTATTGTTTTTTTTTTGTACATTCGATTCTTCTCGAGAATAACCCCACATTTTACTAAAATTAATATTTATGTGGCATTAAAAATACTTCAAGGGCGCATTCGTTACGTAATAATTTGTTTCAATTCTTATTAAAGTTAATAGTTATTGATACAGTGTCTATTTTTAAGGTTGTGTTGCAGAAATTTCTTTGTAAAATCACTGAAAATTGTTTATAATTGTCACACAATTGTCGATATCATCAAAAAACTGTTCAAAGTATCACGCAATTGTCGATATCATAAAATAATAGTTAAAAAATCACATTTTCTTGTAAAAAAAATATAATGGCACTCGCAAATTTACTGATGAATTTTGAATTGTTTAAATGAAATGTACCCACCTACTACATAATTATACAAGCTATCATCTTCAAGAAACGATACATTATTAGAGAAAGTGTCTTTCTTCACCGCTGAAGTAAAGCTGTCAAATGAGATCATAAATACACAAGTTTTGTAATAATATAGATTACATAGTTGCAACAGTTTTTCCTTCTGATATGGACATACATTTTAATGCATAACCTCTGCGAACATTCCTCCGTACAATATTTATCACAATTCCCTTATATTTATTTATTTATTTATTACATAGGCGCAACATATATTATATGTTGTTTATTTATATATAGGTACAAATATTGAATTTTCACGAGGGCGATGCTCCGCATTCCACCGTCATAATAATACACATAAATACTATTTATATAATAATATATACCTACCTATATGTTGTCATAATGCCATCAATCATATAGGACGACAGATCACCAATATATTTATTATATAACGTACCTAACCTGACGTATTATACACTCATCCATACACACAACAACATAACCTACAATACGAAATGAAAGTTTCATGAACAAACAACGCAATGGCGCTGCTGTCTACAATAGGTACTAAGCATTTGCTGAACATAATGTTGCCATTTTGCAAAAACAATATTTCAGCTACAAAAATCTGTTAAATACCCATTTGTCTATCTTGAATTTCACGGTATATCTTACAAGTGGAGTAGCCAGCGATCAATTGCATTTACCAAATAACGCAAGTTGTCCTCCCGTCTCAATAAAAGTTAAGACATTCAGGATAGGTGGCATATCTAATCGCTGAACTGAAAATGTTTAATGTCGTAATTTTGTTTTACGAATACTTCTACAGGACATTTGAAAAGTAATATAAAAGAGTGAGTTATCTAATTTTTTTACCGAGGACTCCACGGGATAAGTGATTTATGACTATTAGTTGTTAATTTTCATTTTTAGTTTTAATATTTCCCGTCGGATGTGAAAGTGGCGCTTAGTGTTCACATCGTCAACAGCGCCATAATCGTACTTTTATATTTCATAATTCTTACTCATAATAATAATAAAGTTTGACAGAAATGATCGCATATAGAATCACATTCACCACTCCCCCCCTCTACGCCGTGTTGACCCCGAAAACCGAGAGTCTGCCACTGAAAATTCAACGTGGAGAATGAGGAGGCGCGTGAAACATTACGTAGATTTATAATGACAGCTAGAGCAATACGAAAAATCGATACTTTTGAATATAGAACACCGAACGTGTTCCACACATACACTTTGAATGTGTGAAGTTTCATCTTTTGTTTGTTATTTGTTGTTACTTTTTCTTTTATCAAATTAACCTTAATTTTTATTCCTGAATATTTGTCATTAATTTTTCGTGGAAAACATTTAGGTCTGAAATATTTTTTATTCAGTGATGAGGTACATCACCCATCTTGAATATGTTCTTTTTATTAGGACGGAGAGGACAATTTGCATGTTTATTACATAGTAATTGTTAATTAACTTTTTTTATATACTACACACATAATTCATAGACGGCTGACATATTATCTAATGACTAGCAATTAATTTAAATTAATTCAACTTAATTGTCATTTAGTTTTATCAACTGATTTTCAAATCATATTAAGCAAGTGAATAATGATATAACATACATGTTCCTTTTTTGATTTGACGATTGTCTTTTGTTTTTAGAACGAATTTTTATTTCAAATTTTCAAGCGCGTTGTCGTCATTATTGTTCCCGGCAACTTTTAGAAGTAGTAGCCTTTTAATTAATTACCAACAACTCACTTAAAGTAAAAGCATCTCTGATGTAATAATTATTATGTTTTATGTGAAATTTATAGCTCTGTTTTGTAATAAATCACCCAGAGTTCAAGGGCGCAACGCGGCAGCCATGCAAAAAAACTTTTTACAATAAATTAGATATGTAGTGGTTTTAATGGAGTCATTCTTATTCTAATTCGTTTGAATAGCGAGGTCAGAATTTTTTAAACAAATTCGAACACTTTTCATAATGAAATATACAACAGCGATATCTGTTTTAATGCTTTGCATTGCAGCTTTCTAGTGTCTTTTAAAAGACAGATATTCCTAAAACATCAAGTAAATACATACAGTTCAACAGCTATGAGGCATGCCTCCCATCCTAAATGTCATATTTTTATAGTATGTAGAAGACAATTGCATTTATTAGGACTAGGTACTCCCTACGCTACTTGCGCGATGATTACCAAAATAGTTCTATGTATCCACCTATACTTGTTAAATAGTTGTTATTTTGGATTCTTATTTGTTCATGATTGTGATATGTTGTCCACTGTCCAGCAATTAGGTTTAACAACTGTCAAGCTGGCAGTGGTATATTTTATTAAAATAAAATAAAAATAAAATAATACCTTTACCTACTGACACGGTTAATTTTTCAAGTAGAGTATCCAGCGATTCAACTGCCATTATTATTTGTTTACAGAGACATTCACAGAGAGATGACAAAACATTCATAAAAAGAAGCTAAAAAAATATACATTGATCCGGTCAGACCAACCCCCCAATTAAACGTGTCTACAGCATGCACATTGAAACAAAATTATGCAAAAAAAAAAGTAAATATAATTTTAAAAAAACAAACTCGCAGAGTTCGTCTAATGCAAGTCTAGTATAGTAAACCAGACTCACATTACTCTAAAAAATAAATTATAAAAAGGTAAAGCATTTAAATGAAGAAATATAATTTTAATCAAATAATTAGTAAAAAAAATTGGTTAGTTGGAAGACATCGCATTTTAGCGATAAACTCGTAAATTGAATTGTATAACTGTTATTTTTATGACACTGTTTTATTTTGTAATATTGTAACCAATGTACAGTGAAGAATAAAATAAATAAATAGATAAATTATTGCTATAAACATACACATCGTCTCTTCCCTTTGCTAATAAAAATTAAGATATTCTAGATGGGTGGCATACACCATCACTGCATCGAAGATATTAAATGTTTTAAACAGAATTAGGTACTATGATATAAATACCTTAATTTACAGAACTTTTAAAACTTGCAGAAAAAAGTGTGATGAATGCATGGAATGAAAAATTAATTTAGGAAATAATTGAAAATAATTAGGTATTATGTATCGAATAGTTGTAAATATTGGATGTCGTTTTTCGTAAGTTCAAAAATATATAAACACATAATAGACAATAATATTAACCATAGACAAGAATAGTGTGTAAAAGAAACGTGTCTTGCGTATATTTATGATGTTTTTTTAGGATGTCCTGCAATTTTGCATGTAAATATATTGCTAACAGCCAGGTGTTGTTGTAAACCGTGATAGAATGTAAATAAAATGTAATATACCCACCTTATTTTATTATTCATTGAATTATTCAAATACTCACCTATAATGTTTTATTTCTGTTTTGTTTATCTTCGGTGTTGCCATTTATATAAAGAAAAACATTCTGAGATTGAATAATTTTCTATGTATTTATTTATCTACATATATCATTACAATTGGGTTAGTTGGAAGAAACTGCGTCTCAGTGATGTAGGTATACCTAATGCCGCGTATATTGATGGTATTTTTTTTTTAAACTGGTTGTACTTAATGTACTGAAAAGAATTAATTAATTAATAAATCCTGCAATTCCCACAAGTAACGTAACCTTCGTACAAACGGCATGTTATAATAAACATACGGACTGCCCTCTCCATGACAAAAAATAAGACATTCGAATGATTGTCTACTAATTGTAATGTAGGGTTTAGATATTTTAATAATAACACTAGGTACCTACTAGATAGTCAGAATGTTTTATATTTTTATATGAATACAAATTGAACTGTTGAACGTGCATTTTGTTTAAGAATAATTTATATAAATATAGGTGCATGTACGCATTGTAAGTACAAAAAGGAATACTTGTCAAATTCAAATAATAAACGGCATTAAAGGCGATGATTACCCACGACGCCTCGCTAGCCATATGGCATAAATGGTGTTGTGGTCAAAAACCTAATTGACAAAAACGTTTGATATAAACACATTGACCGCTGATTACTCCACTTGTGGGACATGTCATGATGATATTAATAGATAGGTCGTTTTGTACACGTTTTACAAGTTATTTAATCTTATTTATTTTATTAGTCTATTTATTTTGTGCTGCCAACTCTCTCAGTAAGGATGTTGTCTTTGTGTTTGATACAGGAGACGTGATAGTCCTGACTGGATTATACTATTTTACCGAGAATGTCCAATGGTTGTTGGCAAGGTTTCTGGTGCTCCTTTTTCACAGTACACTGTACCTAATGACAACGAGATCAGAGCGTTAAAAGTTCGTGTGAAAACGGGACTCAAACGCTTCTTTTTTTATGTTCACAATTTTCGAATTGACTTATTGACTTAAAGATATTATTTTGTAAGTGACCAAATCTATCAAATTTAAATGTAAATTTCACAGTAATTAGATAATTGTAGATACCAAATATATAAAGAAGTAATTGATAAAATTGAACTGTATTTATTATATCCTTTTTTCTGTTTTATATGCCCTATGCATTTTAATTGATCTAAACTGACTTTATGATAAAATATACTTATCAAACAATGTAAGCTACTGGAAGACATTGCCTCAAGGCAATATGTACTACAAATCTATTGTGACAATAAAGTGTTTATTATTATTATTAAAGGAAAATTAATCTAAAAGTCTGAGAGTTTCTAATGCCAATTCCAATGTATGCGAGCAAGACTTGAACATTACTAAATTATTTTTTATTCCGATATCGATTCGACAATATTTTTGTTTAAACAAAAACCAGATATTTGATTTAAAAGTAGGTAGGTACCTACATTCATGCCTTAGTTTTAGTATTTGTACAGTAATTCTTTGTAATTTATTATTTTTGTGTACCTACAGCAGAAACAACAACATTATTTTTAACAAAAGACTGTCGATCGTTCCAGAACGTTGTGCAAACAGATTAATTTTTCTTTTGTTTTACATAGGTAACTATTTAAAATAATTTACCTAATGAACGAAGAATTTTATAAATATTGAAATCTGTCCGTTTATTTGTACATTTATTTATGTATTTTATATAGAATAGATTAGACTTTTAAGACGACAAAACTTCCTGAATACTGCCATGAATTTAATCATTATTTGGTGAGAGAAGCGGGTATTTAAAACTAGTAAGTAATAAGTACATTTATAATAAAAACAATTGTTTAATATCGTCTTTTTTAGCCAAACACAATAATACAAATTATTTGTTTCTATTTTAATCTGAATCGATAATTGAATAAACACAGAAACGACGTAAAAATTAAAATAAATGTTCTAAGGTCGTTTGTGTTTGTTTATGATTTGAATTTGAATAATAGAACGATTGTAGTGTTGTCATGTAAGAGAAAAATGAATAGGTTATGTATTATAATATTTTTGTATTGCCATGATGAAGATTGATTTATTATTATCTATGGCTTTTTTAAATTTGACAGTTGGGTCTTACAAAGATTTGTACTTAACAATATTTTAAATCATTATCAATGATTATTGTTTACATATTTGCTTATATATTATTGATTTTAAATTAATTAATCTTATTATTTTTGATAATTTTATCTTCGTCATAATAGGTACAATATCTATCCAATTATTAGGTACATTTTAAGTTCCAACATAGTTATTGATTTGTAAACAAACCGTTAAGAAAATGACATAGTAAATAAAGATACCTGCAGTAATTTATATTTCTGTTTTCATATAAGGTGTGCTTAACAATATACAGTAAAAGATTTAGGCATGATAATTTAATGTCCCCTTATTTTTAGGTGACACTTGTCCTAAGCTAGCCCTTAATTAGATTTAATTTACTTTTACATCAAATACTCTTCGATATTTCATAACCATTTTACAGCGAAATATAAAAGTGACGCTTAGTGACATGAAATGACATTTATAATCAGGTGTTTTTATCATCTTTATCAAAATTAGATTCATCCTCATGTAGTAATCTGTTGCTTCGGAAGTTATTCCCTCTTGTGACACTAGGGATCAGCTATCCTTCCATTTTTTTTTGGTGGTCTTCCTTGTAAACATGAGCCAGCTGGCGTCTTCTTCAAAAATTAGATTGATTACCTACTTTAAATTGATAATAATATCTATATGTAAGAGCTGATAGGTATCACTTTATCAGTTTCATACATTTTGGTGTAAAATAGTTGTGAAATATTGAAATTAATATATTTATTTATTTATTAGTACCTACTTATTATAAATAAAATGACTCTCATTGATACCCTTAACAATCGTTTTCATTGTTAAAAATTATTATTATCAAGTAAACAAAATTAATCATGTACATTCCTGTAGTAAATGTAAAATTAAAGGTACCTACATAGCTACTTTATAATTAATCAAATTCTACCTAATTAGACGCCCGTATCTGGTTACTTCACTTAGGTACTGTTGACAAAAGCTGTAGAATCAGTAGTAGTAGTAGTAGTAGTAGCAACGGGTATCATGTGACAATTAGGGTCAAAACATAACTGACGTATTTACACCCCTGATTAAAATGTACTATTTTTTAATTTAAATATTTTTTTTAGTTTTCTTTATATGTACTATAATTTTTTTTAATTGTATGTTATTAATAATTATATTATGTAGAAGTTGGTTTGCTGGCTATCTCACTTGTTTGATATGCCGTAATGTCGTAGATAGATTTAAGAAGATTGTATTTTTTTCATCATGGCAACTCTTAGAAGCAATGAAAATTTATTCGAATTTTAAACTCTTGATGTAAATAGAGAATAATACCTAACCTATAAATTTATTTACTTATAAAATAAATCAATATGCCCGTCATAACCCCCTAAAAATAGACAAAACGCTTCAATTCACAATATAATAATAATTATTATTATTATTAGTATCTATGGTTCAACGTTCTATCATTTGATTTTGAATTCGAACGAATGGAATGTTTTTGACAGTTGTAGGTAGATACATAAGTATAATGTAGGTGTATTGAAAGCGGACGACTACGCGGCGTTCGAAATTCAAAATACCTAGTAGGTACCTAATATTATTATTGGCGTTATGAAAAAAATAAAAATTTTATAGCTGACTAATGATGAATGTTTTCGGCCAGTAGAATTTATTTGGAAAGAGAAAAATAACGTACCTAGGTGTAAATGATAAAAATAGTCACATTTTTATAAAAACCCTGAACTAAAATGGTTTATCTACTCGCTTTATTATATTTTTTTGGCGCCTTCTAAAAGACAGGTATGTTTTTTTATTTTTTTTTTTAAAAAAGATATATCTGGGTTTTGTTATAAACCCAAATACAACCTTATACACCTTTCACACTAAGCCAAAAGCTTGTGCCGTGAAAGGGGAGTTTGCCGGCACCTGGGATCGAACCGATCGATCGAACTTCTCAATGTTTGTGATAGTGTTTTGTGTTTTTTGTTTTCAATAGTGTTGCTGTTCTATGATTACTTTGCTCTGGTGTCTTATATTTTACTATAATATCAAATAATTTAAATTTATGAATTGTTTTACCAGATTTGTAATACTGCACGCCTCTGACACCAGCAACCTTAGTTGCTGTTTTGAGGTATTGTTTATGATTGAATAAATTGAAATAAACTATTGAAATAAACTATTCTACAAGACTTTCTTTATAAGAAAGAGTAGGAAAGAGTCTTATTCTGTTTAGGAACATCTATAAGGTTCAGTATTTCAATGTAATCTTAGAGTAACGTTTATCTTGAGCTTACCCTTAATTGATTTTACTTTCAATAGTCTCTAATATTTTACACCGAAATGTAAGTGACAGATATATAGAGTGATCTTCATTGATCTTTATAGCCAGGTATTTTTATCAAAATTATATTAATCGCTTTAAATTGATAATCTAATGTATAAAATTCTCGGAACGGCTGGACCGATTTTGATTAAATTTTGTGTGCTTATCGGGTAGGTCTGAGAATCGCCCAACATCTATTTTTCATACCCCTAAAAGTTATGGGTGGTCCGCCCCAATTTTCAAAAAATTAGTTGGACACTTTATTTTTATTTTATTTTTTGTGGTGAGGTATTAAAAAATACCTATATACAGCCCAAAATTTTTACCCTTTTACCATTAACCCATATTTTTTAATACCGATATTAGTAATCTAGAAATAATGTATATGGCTAAACAACGTTTGCCGGGTCAGCTAGTAATATCTAAATGTAAGGGCCGATATGTATGACTGAGAATCACTTTATCTATCCATTACATTTTGACGTAAAATAGTTGTGAAATATTCAATATTATTGGATGTTAAAGCAAATTTAACCAAACTCGGGATAAGACTTATGACGTATTGAGTCCATGAGTGGTTTAACGTATAAAGTATTCGAAAAATTAGATGATTTGAAAACATAAATGTACATAAAATTGTTACAAACGTTTTAACCATGAGCTTTTAAATCTAATCCTAATATTAACTGTGTATTTAATGTAGGCATTATAATTTAGTATATTATATATTATTATTATCTTTCTTCTATATGCTATGTTATGTATCGATGTATAATATTTTATTTTTTCTTTAATGGATTGCCGAAAAATAAAAGCATAGACAATGTTACATTATATCTATGGATTATTATTATTACTAATCCATAGATGAATTCTCATCCTGCATTATAGATCTATTATTATCAATCTGTCTATATCTCTCGCGAGTGTGGTAACTAGGGGACTCGCTGCCTACGTACATAATAATGTCCTCTCTGTGCCACAAATAATAATACGTTCAGAGTAGGAACAAACCTTACCGCAGAATATTTACTTTAAGATAATAAAAATAATTATGTTTGTTTATCTGTCTATAACATCGCAGCTATCTCCCATGACTTGACAGCCAACTGGTTAACTACATGTAATAGACATACAAGTTGTCCTCTTCGTATTTATGAACATACTTCTAATAGCTGAATAGCCTTTCTAGGGAATTGGCTTCCAAAATAATAGATATCCAAGCCTTTCTATCTTGAGCAGTGTCATTTTAAGCATTTAGCGCTTCTAATTTTCGGTTGATGTTTTGGCCGGCCAGTCCTTCAGGCTGCTCAACATGACACCTCTTGTGTGGAGAAATTTGTTTGAAAAATGGAATTCCCCAGACTTTTGAGCTATCCGGGTGGACGGTGGGTCTCTTTCAATGATGTTATCCAATGCCTTTCTTGTCCTCTCTGTGCCCATATAAAAAAAAATTATGACATTCAGGATGGGTGGCAAACTTCATCATACTGAACTGTAAATATTAAATATATCATATATATCTTAACGAACATTTGCCTGATTTTTCTAGTAGGTATCTAAGACACTCAAAAACTAGCAAAAAAATTGGGGACTTATTTTATATCTGGGATATCATCGGACATTTAAAACTAGTACGTAGTAATGTGTAAGAATGAAAAAAGAGCATCGCGAACAACCCACATGATGATGATGATGATGATAGCTATCTTAGGAGTGAATCTTCACGCAGTAAGCTTTTATCAAAATGTCTATTATTGATAATGGGTACATACTACAGTATAATATATGTTATTAGTATAAAGGTGGGTATTTGAGGGGACTCCTTTTAAAAAAGTTATAACAAAACCGTCACGCCATCAATTCGGATGATGTGGCAACTTTGAACTAAATAAAAAATAATATATACTATTACATATTTATAATATGGCAACACAACCAAACCAATCGATATTACATATATTATTATTATAGATATGTATACTTTTGACAGGTGAGTAGAAACTTACCCATTAAAAATATTTTTTATCTATAATATACCTATCTACATAAATCCTGATTACTCGTAAACGAGTGGATGGCCTTTGAAAATAGAATAGAATATACATACATAATAATATATACCGTCACAGCATTTCCCGCAAATGAGGTAACCAGATGACTTATTTGTCCTCGACGTGCCAACAAATGTTAAGACGTACATGATAGGTGGCATACGCTTCTTCGCTGAAATGAAGATGTTTTATGAACTTTAACAGGACATTGAAGGAGACCCACCGTCCACCCGGATACCGCAGAAGTCTGGGGACGAAAATATCTAAAATATTCTTATTTTTATGCATATTTCTATTTCTTCCCTTCCCTTCCTGCTTCAAAATTTTTAGAGTGTGGTCTCTAAATCTAGAGTGCTCCCTTGAGGCAGTATGCTTCGCTTTAATGCGAATTTAAATCGTGTTTTTGCATGTGTGTTTGTCCTTAAGGAGATACATATTATTATCTCCAGGTACGGCACGAAGTATGTGCGCTTACCTCAAAAATAATCTCAATTTTAATACCTACTGTTAGCTTTAAGCCCGTGAAGTCCCCGGAATCACATAGGCCTCCCACTCTATTCTGCAAGTTTACAAGTGTCCTCTAAAAGGCATATTTTCGCATAACATCCCCAATAAGAAATTTATCATTATGAATTTATTCAGCAATGCACTAATGTCAGCTGTCTTGAAAAATTTACATTTAAATCGATATTTTTTATAGAATCTCAGAATTTCTCTCATATATAAAGATTAATGCATAGGTAAGTAATATACAAAACACACATAGACACAATATAAAAATGATACATAACTACATTATTATAAATTATACCACATCCATCCCACTTTTCGTTGTTTATCTCGATCTCCTATTGTTTACACCGATGTTCTTTTGTTTTAAATCGCTATTCAATTGTTTATATTACTACAATTATGATACTACTACTACTATTACCACTACCGCTTATCCGTGTTGTTCTTAATTTTAATATTATTCTGATGTTTTGGTAATTGATTGTGTTACTTAACAATGTGTCAAGCCAAGCATAATCGCTGTTGAGACATTGGGTGTACCACTTATACTGAATGTTCTATTTTCAAATAATGGCTCCTCCCATTTTCGACTGTTATTCTCGAGTGTCTTGTTAAAAGCAGGTGTTCGAAAAATAAAGATATTTTAAATTCAGAGATATGGTTTTCCACCTATTGTAGAAAGGTGTATCTAGAATAGGATAGACAGAGAGAAAAGGGTAGGTTGATGTAGTTACAAGGTCAATAGGTGAGTTAGCGATCCATCTTGATGTGGGTCCAAAATGATTTTAAATTAATCAGTCAAAGCAGTTTTAGTACTTAACTAAACTCGAAGGGCATGTTATTTTTGATTTTGAGAGTCCTGTTATGACTTATTCAGGCATATAGAATGTGCAATAGTTACATTTGTGTAATAGATAAATAGAAAGAATATCATTGTTAGGTTCAAATTACGGTATTAACTATTTTTCATTTTTGTAGGTTGATACATTGTCATTTAACATACTCCTAATAATATTAATAATAGCGATATCAAACCAAAATACATTCGCATTGGTTTTTGTTTATTCAATTATTACCATTATGAAATATTGTTATTTTTTTAATTTAAGTTGGTATCATTGGAAATTATTTGAAGTAGATTTTTTTTGTAGGATATAAGCGGAATACTCGTATATTGTTTAAAAATGATGCGATTAGGGGATTTTTATAAATATTGCAAAATTTAACTTTGAAAATGTTTGTTTCATTTTAATAATTTTGTGTTGTTTATTTTTCAGTACGATGATGGCCTTCACGGCGGATATATGGAGCCCACGGGTCCAGGAAACATGTATGACCACAGAAGTTCAGCAGTACCAATAAGTGCCCACCATGCCCCGCATTTGCCCCACCCGGCAGCGGCGGCTATGCATTATGCCCCAACGAATCACGTGTCCCCTGTACCTAACCATGTCATGGCTGCAGAACCACACGTACACAAAAGAGATAAGGATGCGATATATGGGTGAGTGGACATGGGTAATGTACCTACCATGGTACCAACAAAAATAAAAATTATTGTAATCACAAACTTTAAGAAATAAGAATTTGGTTGGGTTCATTTTTCGGTGAACCCACCAACATGTAAGCTCAGCCCAAGAAAACTGCTAAAATATTGGGAATCAAAAATTATGGAAATGGATGCTATCCCTATTAATGATTTTTCTAAATTAAAATTTTATTATATCACTTGTATTTCATCACTAGTTTGTGATTACAAATCTTTATTTTTATTTATCAATTAATAAATTCAAATATGTTGTTATTTTATGCAATTTACTGTTAAGTATTCCAATACCTATACTTTTAAATCAGATGTTTAATATTATTTTCTCAAATTCGTTCAAGCAGCATACAAATTCGCGATAGTTCACAGATGTCAAACTTTGACAGTCTTTGGACACAACAACGCCACGGTGGTTGTTCAAGAAACTAACAAAAATGATATAATATTGCATGCGTAATCCATACCCTTATTCAATTGTTTGTTTGTAATTCAATTATTTATTATATTGTTTGTAATTTGTTTTTATTGTGATATAATTCTAATGTTTTGTCGTTGTTTTGTCTTTTTCAGCCACCCCCTGTTCCCCCTCCTGGCGTTAATATTTGAAAAGTGTGAATTAGCCACATGCACACCTAGGGACCCCGGGGTGGCCGGTGGGGACGTGTGCTCTTCAGAATCATTCAACGAAGATATTGCAGTCTTCAGTAAACAGGTAACATATATTTTTTTATAATAATACTTTATTTAAATACACATATTGTAGGTCTATCCGGAATGCTTAACGAAGCGTTGATCACTCTTAGCGCCACAGTGTCAAAGAAAGAAACTAAATATCAACAATCGGGCTAGCTTCAATCAGACAGAATGTTCCACGTTTGTTGCGCAAGTGTGATTCAACGAAACGACTAGTTATTTAATGGAATGTCGACGTTTAATTAAGACCGCCTTGTTATTTGGTTAACTGGCCAATCTAACTATTGGGCGGTGACATAGTTAGGTATACATTCTTCAGATTACTCAAAATATCTTAAATGCTTTGTCTGCCTTTTTATGCCATCACAACATTTCTCGTAAGGTGGTTAACCAATGGAATAATTGCGTATAATGAACATACAAATTGTCTTTATGCCATTTCCTCGTGAATGCTATTCTTCAGTTGACTTTACTCAACGCCTTGCCCTTTTTCCGGTCACCCTTCTATCCTCAAAATGAGAGTATTTTCCCAATAAATAATATTGTGATGCAATGTCAAAATACAACAATACAGGAGCAGATTTTTATTTTTTATTTATCACTCGACTATCTTCACACCTTAGCATATCTATTATTAATAATAAAAACAACATCGAAATAAAATATCGTTGGTTTAAAGCATAAAAGACATATGTCCATATTTGACAGCTTCAATACAACAATTCAATTCAATTCGTTTAGGTTTAGGTCAATTCGAACAGGTTTTCAAAGTTTGAGATTCTCAATTGATTAACTTATTTTAAATTATCATGTCTAGTTTTATTTTGTCAACGTTTCGGTGCACATGCTGGCCCCATCTTCAGGATATGAATGAATATCCTATATCCTGAATGGATCAGATAGTGAAGATTGCCATGAAAGCCTTCACTTTAATTTTAAATTAATTCAGAAGACGTCCTTGATAGACATAATTATGCTTTTTAAGAATCGAGAAAGTCGATACAAATGGATTCTCAAATATATTATGTGACATTATATATCTGTGCACAAAACAATGTACATTTATGGACGTGTGACATTTGGGTTTTATTAAATATTTCGATAATTCAATTCTATTCAATTCGTTTAGTTCCTCAATTAAGCATTATATAAAATCAAATACAACTCAAACATCTAAATCCACTACAACTAATTCCATGTTGTCACCTCACTAGGCTAAAGCTTGTGTCGAGGCGGACAGTACAGTCGGTAGGTAATATAAGAAACAAATTTTGACATAACAATTGGTATTTGACATAACAAATTCAAATTCAATTTTTTTTATTTAAGTTAAATTTACAACTTAATAATATTATATACACACCTTATTACTAAAAAAACACATTTATTACATATTTGACCCTCAAAATTGAGCAGTGCTCGTGCTTTGAGGTTTTAAACATATTTCATACAATTTACATCACACAATAGCGCTTACCAAATAATAATAAAACAAACACAAATCTACAATACAAATAGTAACCAAATACAGTTTCTTAACAAAACTCAACAACAGAGCAGTTGAACAGCTATTTAAAATATATATCTTTCAGATTCAATTTAAAACAAATAACATAAAAACATATTTTGACATAACAATTGGTGCAGGAAATTAATCGAAGCTGGAGAAATATAATCAAATAGATAAGTATTATTGGTAATTATGTACTCAGGACAAAGAAGACCTTAATAATAATAATAACTAGACAATTTATAGTGCGCCGTTTTGTGGAATAAATTCACTTCAAGGGCGCACCTTGCAACCGATTTTGTAATTAATATTATATTACCTCATTTTACCTAAATAGTGGACATGTGTCTTTTGTGCTTTAAATCATCGATAGGTAGATAACATTTGGCCCTATTGGTAAAATAATTGATTTCAAATTATAACTGATCTAAATCCCTAAATCCTTTCGATAACAAATCTACTATGCAATAAATAGCTCTCATTATCTGTTTGTACGAAAAATAATCAGTACCCTTATAGGTTATAATATTATCATTATTATGTGTAGATACATACTTCAAAAAATATTACGTGTTTGTATAGCAAAACAATATCTACTGCTACTGCTGGGTTAGTTAGAAGAAATCGAGCCTTTGCGATAAATTCACCTTCTCTATATTAATTGTATTTAATACTGTATAATAAAGTAGTATACTATACTATACCCTCACGCCATGTCACAGGAGGGGTAGGCAAAGAGAACAGAACGCCATATAGATCTATCCTTACATACTTCTTTCGCTTCCTCTACATTCATCCAGGTTCTCATACATGCACGCCGATTTCTCTTACTCAGCACGCGTCCGTCCATAAGAATTTGGTCCACGTGATCAAGCCACGTGGTTCTTGGACGTCCGCGCTTCCTCACACCCCTTCTTTCAGATAAATACATTCTCTTCGTCATCCTTTCATCTTGCATTCGCTCAACATGTCCAAACCATCTCAACTTGTTTACACGCATTCTGTCCACAACACTTCTCTCACATCCGCTCATTCTCCTAATATCCTCATTCTTCAAGTCCTTCTTTATAAAATTGTGGTCTATGTCCAGTAAAGAATGAAAAATAAATACCTATAGAAGTGGTCAGCAGAACAGCCGTATGCAACAAACATACCTACATGACATGCCAACAAAAAAATAAAATATTGAGGATGGGTGGCTTATCTCAACGCCGAAATTAAAATTTGGAATGCCTTTTACATGACATACGAAACCAACAATATTTCCATACGTTTTTTATATTAATTTTTATCTTTCTATACATTCTGTATCCCTAGTGCGGTGGGCAGAGAGAACGGAAAGCCACATTGACAATTCACAAATATCAAGCTGGTCTCAAACTAAGATAGTATGGAATCTTGTATTATGGGCACTAACGCGACAATAACTGTATGTTTCATTATCATTTCTTTATCATTTTGCACAGAACTGGAGATCAGTTTGATTGGTTTTCTGGGTTTCGACACGTAAAATAAATAACATTATATCAGTACATTAGCATCAAACACATGACACCTAGACCCAGAACAATTTCAAAAAGGTCTTTTCTACATTCTGCCCTGGCTGGGAGTCGAACTCGGAACCTCATGACTCAAAGACAAGAGCTAACATCCACTTAACACCGGCTGTCATTTTATACCTACAATAGTTGTATTGTAGATAGATGTGTGGCAATAATGATAATTAAACTTTGATGACTCTTAAAATATAATAATACATAATATCTTTGGATTGTAATTCAAGTTGTCATAAAAACGGAAGTTTTATTATTGCAATATATTATTATTATTATTATAATAGCCATCTATATACCAATAACTTGTTGCTGTAATTTTATATGATACTCGTAAAATTTTAAATATTTATTACCCGGGACCCTAAGGAGTAACACTGTATGTATGTATACTTACTATGTGAAAATTTTATCACAGGTACGCAGGTAGGTATATCATTTCGTATAGAATCGAAAATATTTAGAAATATATCAAAGTTTTTTGATAACTTATAATGTAGTAGGTCTGAGTACCAACTCTGTTATTTTTTATGAAGTCACGTGATCCAACTGGTGTGATCAGTAATTTTATTTTATTTGTTAAATTCTTTACTATAGGTCGTAGATGCCAATACTGGCTTAGTGACACTGATGGACTTGAGAGAGTAAAAAAATGACACTACTTGTCATTAACTCAAATGGATAAATAGGAGTCTTTGGATTGGATTCCTGAAAATCCGGGAAAAAAGCTATTTCAACATACAATATTTTGAAATAACTTCTTTTCATTGTTTGCCAATAATTGCATTGTTCGTGGTTAGATGGAAGAAATCACTTTATAGTGATTATCTCGCCACTGCACATCGTCCTAGTTTTTAAAATTTTATATTGTTTTGTTAACACTGTTATGTAATGATAATGTGCAAAAAGAATAACTAAATAGGAGTCTACAATTCCTGAGAGGTGGGTACTCTTCAATATACACTGTTTATAATAAAAATCATTTAACAATGGTAATACACATATACAATTCAATGCTCAGAGGCCGCGTATATCGCTGTTCTAATGCGATTTTATCGAATCTGCCTTTTGATGAAGCCCCGACAAACAAGTTTTCGAGTTTTCTACTGTAAAGTACGGTTTCCGTGAAACACCCCGAAGAAGACAGTCATCATCTTTAAATTAGTAATGATAAGATATGCCACCAATCTTCAATATCTTCAACTTTTATCAGCATGGAGATGAGTACTCTCATGTTTTTATATTCATACAGTCCACTGGATACCTCATTTGTGGGCAATGCCGTGATGATAAGAATATGAATAAATAAATGATTTTCGAATAATTTCAGCTTAGTAAAATCATTCGCCTGACGCCTGGGCCTATATTTGACAGTAACATAATAATTTTATTGTTTCGATAAAATAATAATAAATTTATATTTAAATACAGGTAATTAGATACATAGATGAGAAATTAATAATATAAAATTAGTTTTATTATTCATTTTATTGTTTTACGATTATTAACAGCATTCCAAATAAATGCTTCGTATAAAAAAAAACGTTTTTTAACATGGTCGCAAAAATATTTACAATTCGTCCTCTACGTACAATTCGGCACGTAGAGGACGACTCGTATGTCTATTATTACATGTTGTTATTCTACTGACCATTCCACTTCTGGGGGATGTCGTCATCGTGTAGATTAGGGGGGCTAAAAAGGCCACTTTATATGAATCGTAATAGGATCATATTAGGAATTGTAAAACGATTTAACGGCAACATTTCACCAAATATGAATCATTTGATGAAATGAATTGCGGGTAAATCGCGTACAATCGTGACCATTTTACGTAAATTGGAGGAATTGCTACGGATCTGCTGGCGATTCGGGAAATTAATCATCTGTAAATGAATTGCTCAATGTGGGCATTTTAGGCCCGGACTGTAGGTAGTCCTAAAATAATTGCAATTTTTTTTATACTTGACTTTTACTGTAGGACATTCGAAAACCCGCAGAAAAGAGTGGTAAATGTAGTCTTCTCCAAGAACTTAACAGATTTTTTTAACTGTTACGTTTTGCCATCCACACTTCTAAGCACAATAGAGCCCGATAAGTATATATTTATTTATTATTAATCAAAATATCAAAGATTATTTTTTTATCAACGACATGTAAAATAGATGTTTTTTTAATATGTAATGTCAAAAATGACATTGTTGTTTCAGATAATACCGTATTATTCTTATTATTTGACAGGTTATCGATACTTAGATTATTATGCTTATATTGTGACGAGGGATTATAAATCTTATCTTATACGTGTAATATTATAATAATTATAGACTATTGATAATATGTGACTAGTTTTAGACCCTTCCTTGGAGTCCCCGGAACAAATTACGTCTCCTACACTTTTTACAAATTTTTGGGTCAAATATTAACTATTATTTTATTATGGCTCCAATCGCACGACTTGTATGGTCATTACACGCAGTTAATCCGCTGGCTACCCCACTGGTGCGATATATCGTGATTGCTGAAAAATGCTCCCGTACATACATTTGAAATGATCAGATTTATATATTATATTTTATATGTACAATCTCAATATACATAACAATATCTATGTGTATAGGTATGTACTTATGTATTTTAAAAAGGGTGGGGTTGCTGGGTACCCATCAAAATGTTCAAGTCAAAAACTGTTCAAACAGCCGCAAAATTCAAAAACACACACAGGCTAACACCATTAAACACACTCCAGTAGGTTGGGTTACATATTTAGAATAGGGGAATGGAGGGATGCTTGCTATCACAAAGCTTTGTAAGTATATATTTAAATATAAAACACACGACAGCATAGGTATGTTAAATAAAATTGACTATTTTGCGCTATTTCGTGACACTCCATGTTTTGAGTTTTAAGAATAATAAAAACAATTTTGTTTTTTTTCCACCTGCAATGTTTACAATGAAATGTATGATCCTCTTTCACAGTATACCGTTTTATGGTAATGATATTATTAGAGCGATAAGAATATTATTGTTGGATAATGTTATAAAATTTCAACGATTGGTCGGACTCGTGCGACATGCGTCAATGTTTTGATATAAAATCTGTTTTTGGCAATTACTTTGAGATTCCTCAACAAGGAGTTAGTTTCCGTTTTCGCGTGAACAGTAAATCAAGATATTCGTAAAACGTCACATACTATGAGACAACATTTGACAGCTTCAGAAGCAAATTAAAAACTGAACTCTTCACTTGCGCCCTTGAGAGGGTCTAGGGACTGTTAAACGGCGTCAAAATAAAATCATTCAGAATCATCATCATCTTCGATTTAGCGATGAAATTTTCCACCCATTAAGGGTGACATTTATGTTTATTCCATATAATCTTTCATAGAGTTTTTAACTATATGACATTTCTTCACATTTGCATACCCCACAGAAAAAATATGCTTTAAAAGATATGTAGTATGTTAAGATTTCATCCAGCCAATCAGTTACAAGTCTTTGAATAGAAGGGTAAATAAAGGAATAATAAACCAGATGAAAGGACTTAATTGTGAATACACATTATCTTGTTTCTATCAAAATATTACGATAATACATTTTGACTCTTATCATGATAAGTCATAAATTGTAAAATTGCTTGCACTGTGTGCACGTTTAGTCGCTTCCCATTGTTATTGAATGGAATTACCGTGTGTTGGAAAATAAGTTAACATCACCCCTTAGGGTAGAACTAGAAGCATCCCTTTGATGGTATGCATGTGAGCGTGGCGCGATCTGCTCTATGGTATATGTTGCATGTCATCTTTGTGCACCCGTCTATGCCCTGATAAAAAAATGTAAAAATATTTTCTAATTTTTATATGAAAACAAAGTTGATAGTAAAAATCATGTATTATCTAACGTTTTATTTGGTATTTGGGCGTGCAATGTTTGGTATATTCTTAATTTTTAAATGAGTTTGGTTGGCTGGAAGATATCTTACCATTTGTCCGTAAAAGTGATCATAATGTTTTGATTGTGTTTTTATGTGCTAATGTTTTTAAGTAGGGAACGTTATTTTTGACTTAGCTTATTCGTAACTCTTAGAAAATATGAAAAAGGCTTCTACTACTATCTACAACTATACCATCACGGCATATCCCACAAGTGGGGTAGCCAGCAGACCAGCTGCATATAATAAACATGCAACCTGTCTTCTCCGTGCTAATATAAAATCAAGATATTTAGGATAGGTGGCAAACATCATCGCTGAATTTAAGATCTGATTTTTCGAACACCTGTATTTTAAATGACACTCGAAAACTTACGGAGAAGAGTGGGAGACCAATTCTGTACCGGGTGCTAAACATATGAAAAAGAAACTCCATAAAATTAATTTAGCTTTTTCATTTGTAACTCAGCGTGTGTCAGAGGTGTCTTCTTGGGACTTGAAGTTTTATCAATCATGTCAAATATGTAGGATCCTTGTGATTTTTTTCATTCCAAAACTTTCGATATAGCAATAAAGTGATAGCGACGCCATCTGTCGGTACATTATTGCAAAGTTTCTTTTATACTATAATTATTTATCTTGTAACCAATGTAAGCGTAGTAAAGAATGAAACAAGGAAATAGTAATAATAAAACAATACAAAATCACATATTTTAATGTATTTTTAGCCTACTTCAAACAGATAAATAACTTCACAAACCCTTTTGTATGTACGTTAAGTATTATTAATAATAATATGTATATATAGATTTCATATACATAATGTTATTTTGTAGTACCCAAACATTTAAAAGGTTTAAATAATGAATAAGTAAGCAAATTTGAACCCTTCGCAGTGTGTTTTTAGGACGGGGTGCTCGCTAGCTACCCCCACTACTACTTTTACTACTACAACTACCACTATAATATAGTAGTCGTATTGTTGTTATTATTACATTATCGTGGGGGGTACTGGTAGACCCCCTGTCATGAATCTTTCACTCGCAAAATATTCAGTCGCGTCAGGGTTAACAAAGAGTATTACTATTATTATTGTTGTTGATACAAAATAAACATGTTAATGTATTTATATGTTTGCTTTTTTGCCACAGAATTAGTGTAAATAGTTTGAAAGTTCAATTTATCGACCGACGGTTCTTGGTGGAAGTTCATATTAATAAAAAAAAAAAAATACAAACAAAATATACAGTAGGTAATTCCATTGGTGACTTAATAAATTTGCGAGCTGGCTTTCAAACTTTGCATTTGTCTGACGATGAGAGCGGAAGACTTCGAAAGCCTGTTCGCAAAATTAATAAAGCCATCTGTGGAATTACTATAAATTTTGTTTCATTTTAATTTATTAAATGGTTTCAAGTTCTTGTTTTGGCATAGATAAACTTGCATTTTGCGGAAAAAAGTAAAGAAATTATGTTCTTATTACATTTCCTGGGTCTGTATCTCTTGATGTTGAGCGATTCCACTTCCAATAGATAAGCATAATGTTGCTTAGTTTTAGAGGGTATATTTTGGTTAGTGACAAAAACATTGAAAAATCCATCTAGATTTGCTATAAACATCTTGTTCCCTGAATATCTTCAAATCAAATAGAATAAATACACTTCGAATATCTCAGATATTATATTTTTGCCCTCTACAACTACCTTAGTTCTCAATAATTTTTAATATTGAACTAATAATATTTTAACGTGTTAATTCATACGGTTAATTCTTTTTAAAATCCGGACATTACCGCTGGTAACTAGTATAATTATATAAATTTTAAATTATTCTAGTATTCAGGTATATACCTAATAATAAATATAACACAGAAACGCGCTGTTTTTGTCTTCCATAAACAATGTTTTAGCATATTTCGCCATGTTTTATATTTTGTTTAACTGCAAAATTATAATTTTTGCTCCATAAGGGTTTTATAAATAAACAAACACATTCTGCCTTGTCTTGTACTTAATAAAATTTGGGTTTATTGTGTAAAGAAAATTAATTCATAGTTTTATTTGACGACAGCTTTTTAGGATACTACTAAATACATTTTGAATTGGGATAAAGAAAGACCCAGTGCATAGTAGCCATTATCTTATATGGTATAGAATAGTATGGTTGTACTAATTTTTTCAGAAAATACGTTCCAAATTGTAATTTAAAAATAATATTATCATGCTATTTTACTGCACAACATGAGACGTTAATGGCTTCTTTCCTTATTATACTTAAATACTACACATCCTATTCACATGAAAAAGCCATAAAATTTCCCCTAAAATAACAAGAAAATCAATGTCCTTCAAGCTTTGCAATACCAATGTGTTTGGTAGCAAAATTTCCTTGTTCGTGTTACCAATTTATTTTTTTGATTAGTTGGGCGAAATTGCTTGTTGCGCAATAATAATGCGCA
Organism: Athripsodes cinereus; assembly: GCA_947579605.1. Classification (NCBI taxonomy): domain Eukaryota; kingdom Metazoa; phylum Arthropoda; class Insecta; order Trichoptera; family Leptoceridae; genus Athripsodes; species Athripsodes cinereus. The sequence goes on from OX388321.1 coordinate 4,841,695, forward strand.
ATTCTTTGCCGTAATTTGTATTTCAAAGTCTGACTAGAATGAAATTTAAAAAAAACGTTGGAAATTTTGATATTGAATTTATTGAAGTATTAGGACAACATAAAAGGTAAAGGAATTTAATGAAAGGCAAGCAAAAAACGTGTAAAGCAATTTTATAAGCATATTGATACAATAAATTATACATAATAATAATTTGCAGCCTAGCAATGAAAAGAACACTTCGACAATGTGTCAATAATTATATAGGGATGTGTGAAAATTCTAGTTAAATTAACAGTAACAATTCAAATGCTAATGCTCTTAAATCTGCAAGAATCTGATTCGTGCGAAAAACCTTGAGATTTCTTTCGTTTGATTTAAAAATATGGGTTATTTAGTATCGTGTTAATTTTACAGACTATCATATTTTATTTGTGTGAAATTTAGATGTCCTGGGAGAAATTGTTTCTCACAAAATGTATCACACATGACACTATCACAAATAATGCGGTTGTCTATGGAAGTTTTTGCTTTCTTGTAAAAGTAAGACATTTGGAAATAATGGAATCCTCTCGCTTTCTCTTACTCTCTCGTTTCCTAATTGTGGCATTTTTATAAATAGGTCGATCACTCTATATAATAAAAAAAAATACATTCTATATGAGTGAATGACATGTTGTGAATTTGGAAATGTCACTGTTACTTGTGGGAAATGATTAAATGGGATATATTCCTAGATATAAAATAAACTATCTACACCACCACGACTTATTCTCTCGCAAGTGTAGCTAGTGGAATTACTTTATCTAATAAATTATGCAGTGCGTTCTTTAAAAATAAAAATAAAATAAAATAATCGTTATTGTGGTATAAATAAAGTAGCACAAATGGCGGGTTTATTGCCTTTAGGCAATTTCTACCAACCAACCAAATGTGAGAGAGATACAAGATACATTAATATTGATGTACATAGTTAAGTACATAAAAGAAAAGATATAATAAAAAATAAATAAAATATATACTCTAAAATAAAAATAATAAAATCGCTGCTACTTTTCGCTGTTATTTTGAATAGTTCAATCTCTATCTTGTTATTGATATAATGATTATCCAGTCATCAGACATGCAAAATGGTTGAAGATTCCATAGAAACACGACACTTTGATAAATAATCACCTATTATTATAATGTTGTCTATGGATAAAAAAAATATTAAATTGAGTTAAAAATCATTCATTCATTCTTACCGTCACGTTATTTTACACAAGTAGGGAAACCAATGGAACCACGTAATAAACATGCAAATCGTCGTCCACTTGGCAATAAAAGTTAAGACAATCGTTGAATTGAAGATGTTAAAATGTCTTAATATGTGATGTTTTACGATTCCATCTCTTTTACAAAACACTCGAAAACTAACTAAGGAGTTGGAGACTTAATGAACGTAATAAACATGCAGCGCGTCCTCTTCGTGTCAAAAAAGTAAGACTTCAGGATGGTTAGATTATTTCATTGCTGAATTGATGCCGAAAATTGTCATATACGTGATGTTTTAAAAATAACTTCCTACAACAGGACACTCGAAAACTTGCAGAAAAGAGTGGGAGACCAATTCTTTTGCCGAAACACCACGTAAAAAAATAAATAGATAAATTATTCTGTTAATAAATGCTTACGTTATTAAAAATTTATATTGAATTATTAAATATACCTATCTATAAAATGTAGTAAAAACTAATTTTCTCTTCTATCAATAGCACGAATAAAACAATCGGTCTTGTTTAGTGCGAGATAGTTCTTATAGCGAGTTGAACTAGTGCCGTATAATAGTGAGTAAGCGAGCATGATGATTGTTTTCTAAGAAAGATGGCATGTTTTCAAAGAAACTTGCCTTGCGTTACTACTACTAAATAATATTATTATGTACATGTTATTTGTATTATTATTATTATTACTCGTGTGCTATTGTTTGTTGTGTTGTGTTTAATACTATCATACCAAACCAACCTCTCCAGACAGAAGACACTCAAAGAGCGAATGAACGATCGTGGACTTGTTGTCTTATGTTTTGCTTATGTATAATAAGATATAAGCTCTATAGCGATGGTATGCATACCAAAATATTTAACGAGTACTATACCAGTTGTAAACCCGGCTTTTTCCAGAAAGAAATACTCGTATATGTTGAAAAAATTTCAATCTATTTATTTGTCCATACGGGCGCCCATGAATTAGATACTCCATTAAACGGCGTCGAACAAAGCTACCCTACAACATTTATTCATTGTTCATTCCATCACAATGTCCCCACAAGCGGAGTAACCTGTAGGTAATAATTGCACTAAAAAAGTTATTATATCATATCATTTTAAAATCGAAAACTTTGTTTGAAAAGAAAATAACGGCGCTCTTTTTGGCCTTGAAAGCAAAGGGAAGGCGCTCTTTTTGGCCTTGAAAGCAAAGGAAAGACGCTCTTTTTGGTCAATTATGATATCATACAAACATACTACTAGACCATCACGGCATATTATCCCTCTTTGCACATCGCATTGCCCAAAAGCTGTAATGATGTGCAAAAGAAATTTAAAGACAATAATAATAATCTCACAAGTGGATTATCCAGCAGACAGTAATAAAAATGCAGATTCTCCATTCCATGCCAATAAAAAAAGACATTCTGGATGAGTGGCATACTGAATTGTACATATTAATTGTTTCGTACGTGAGGTTTTACCAACTCCTGCCTTTTACACTCGAAAACTTACAGAAAAAATTCTCTGGGTTACTCATACAAACATACATACATATGAACAGACTAAAATATGTATAGGATAATTGCATGCTTCATTATACACAGCATTATCAATAATATATTCGTTGGGGTTTGATGCACAAAATCCCAATTTCAACTTTTGGGTCTATCATGCATTTTCAATATCTATTCCTTCCTGTTTACTTACTATGTTCTTCTCAGGAATATTGTCAATAAACCTGTTCTCAAGTTTTTTGCCACATGCCATCCTGCTCAATTTCATTTTATTTTCATAGAAAATTGTAACATTCCGTGGAGCACCCGTTCTTTTTCGTAAGTTTTCGAGGGTCCTGAAAACAGCAGGTGTTCGAAAAATTAAAAATATTTTACATCTTAAATTCAGCGATGAGGTTTGTCGCCCTGCCTGAATGTCTTAATTTTTTGGCACATAAAAGACGGCTTGCATGTTTATTGTGTGCGACTGGTCTGCTGGCTGCCTCATTTGTGGGGTATTTTAAAAGAATTAAGCCTTATTTTCTTGTGCTTTCGTTAGGTGATTGCGGAGGTGAGGTGAGTGAGGTGAAAAAATTGGAAGGTAACCTAATTTCAATATTCCAGACATCCGAATAGAAGGTCCTAGGCTAGAATCCCAATTTTCAAATAATTGTGCCCAAGTGACACAAGAATAAGCAGTAGAAGACACACAATTACTTCGTTCATGAAAAATGTGACTTTGAAAAATCAAAGAACTCCAACCATTGAGTCTCTTTTACCAATTTTGATTCATGGAATTTGGAATCATTCGATCTTAAGACGTCACATTCTCGGTTCTAACGAAGTATTGTAAATTCGTGATTGATGGCATTATTTATTTTTATTTTTTTAGTCCTGTTTTTTAAATGTCACAGTTGTCTGTCACCCACGTGGATGTACCACGCGCGTGTATCTGCATTTAGGTGTGAATATATACATAGGTATAGATATTATTATGCTCAATACATTTAGATTCGGCAGTTTATAATGTATTTTAAATTTAAATTGCATGAAGCAATAATAAATTAATACGGCAATTAAAACCTTCGAAGCGGAAAGTTGGAATCGACCAACGTTCAGTAAACACGATTCGCGTATTGACTACACTGTTTTATGTATATTTTATGGTGTTCTGTAACCCAGTGGTGTGGACACGTTTCCTTTTTATCATTCATTTGTATATTTCTGATAAAGGCATCGAAAAACAATCCAATTGAAATATTTATTTATTTATTCATTTAAAATCAGTCACACACTTCATACAACACATACAAATAAATACAAACAATTATAATCATATCACAAGAAATACATTGCCTAATTACAATGTGTACTTATACAAATTAATTCAACGATATATTTCATTAGCCTATAAGGTTCAAATATATCGATATCGATGATTTGACAGCAATATATTGTATAACAAAATTTATCGTCGTTGTATATACAAAAAGGTGTATGTGAATTAATAAATGTTTTGACATTTCTAGAATAAACTGTTTATAATGACATCATAACCATTTTTTAAAGTGATTCGTAGTATTAAATATTCAAATTTAATACTTAAAGAATAATATCACATCCAATAAAAAGTCAAAACAACAGTTTTAATGCCCTATTAAACTGTTTTTAAAAAGAGTGTGCCTAAATAAAACAAAAATCGCACATACCTCTTTTTGAATATGCAACGACGATATTAGCGTTTATAATGTACCGGGTTCAGTTCCAGGTTCATTTCAGCAATTCAAAGTGTCTGTTGCCATTCTTCAATCTTTCATCAATTCAGGTATTGATGAGTTTTGAGGTAGGTATACCTAATAGGTATAATTGTGAGGAATTCTGAGGTATATTTGAGTTTGTTTCAAAACCGGAATCAAATTTAAAAGAAAAAACGCAGTGAATCGATATTTTGTATACGCCACTGCCGAGAGAATGCGTAGGTACTCAGGTTTGTGTTCCATTCAATACTAACTACACCCATACATAATATATAAATATATATTTATAAGTTATTTAATATGTATTGATTTCCAACCAAAGAAATAATAATAATTTAATTTAAATTAAATTACACTAATGAAGACAGTGACACTGCGTTTTTTATGTCAACTGTAACAACATTTCGAAAAGGTTGTAAACCCGCAAACATTACTTATTAAATTTAGTATTTACTTCATCCATCTAAACCATCACGGCATTTCCCAACAAAGTGGGGTAACCAGCGAATGAACATTCAGGATGGATGACTTAACTCAACACGTAATATTGAAGATCATGAGATAGATTGAATTAGTATCAAACCTTTTTAATGGGATACGTATACCTTTCTTTACACGAGACTTGTTTCTATATGGATGATGTTTAGATTTAAGTTTTTATCAAATAGTCTATGTTTTGTTATATCAGCTGTATTGTTTGTTATGTAAAATAAATGAAATAAAAAAAATATTATTTGTGGGTGGGTGACAGGACAGCCCCAATTGATATAAAACTGTTGATGACAAAAGGCGTCTTATTTTCTTATTATTTAATTAATTATTGTACTACGTATATAAAATAGCAAGTAATGAGAGTGAGGTTACCAGCGGAAAACACTTTCGCACAATTATAATTAACGTGACAAAATCACATCATTACTACTGACTACTGCTAAATGCATCACGCAATCATAAAGATAAAAGATTTAATATTATCTATTTATCAATCTTCTGCCATCTTTCCACACTATATCTGTGAAAGCAGAGTAAGTGTGATAGTAATAATAATAATAAACATGGATGAACCTTTATTATGCATTAAATGCATTGACCTTTACGGTATAGATTAGTAACGCATTACTAACTTTCTCAGTGATATTAATTTTGCTGTTTGATTTTGAATTATCAGACCAGCCGTACGCAATGGATACGCAAGCTGGCTGCCCTATCTCTGCCATCAGAAATAATAAGAAATTCAGAATGGGTGACAAAATTCATCTGAAAAATGTTCCAAAATTAATTATAATAAAATTATTATTATGTTGTTTCACTCCTCAATAATTAGATGCTAATGCTCTCTTTCCAACTTATGTTTAAGTATAGCACATTCTTTATTCGTGACAAAATGTTAAAAGGAACCACGCTAGTGTAGATGTGTATGGAGTAGTATTAATAAATATATTTTGCCGATCGTACTCGTCCCGTCCGTGGCGGAGTTTAACAGTGTGGCGGCCTAGCGGCGCAGTTTCGATTGACATTGGTTCGATTACCGGAGGTGGCACTCGTAGCCGAGAGTTATTATTGTTTTTTTTTCTTTTCTCTGAATATTATATTTCTATTATCTTTTATTGTAATTTACCTATATTATTTCTTAAATACATATCTACGTTATACCTACACACTATCTTACCTAATGTTATATACTATTATCTCCCTAAACTTGTAATTTTTGCTGACAACTGTTATTTTGTTGTATTTCAAGTATATATATATATATTTGATTAGTGCCTATCTTTGTTACGTATACATTTTATTTAGTACCTATATGGTTTGCACACAGTATTTTATATGTATTAATTATCTATCTGTGTCTGTATATTTTATATTATTGTTTGTATTACCTATATATTTTTTGAATGAGTACTTATATAATTGTGTTAACTAAAGTATCTATCATAGTATATTGGGTGGCTACCGATGCCTATATTTTTATATATTTGACTCCTTTGTTTGAATTTTACCTAAGATAAAAGTTAATAAGTACATAATTATCTATTGATTCTCTCGGTATCTTATATTGATTATCTATACCTACATTTTATATTCTCAAATGTTAATTTATAATTTACCTATATAATTTTATTGAGTACCTGTATAATCATATATTTGTTACCCACAGTACCTACAAGTATTAATCAGCTTTCTGTACCTTTAGTTCCATATTACCAATTATTGTGTATCTACTATTTTGTTTACCTAATATTTTAATTCAGTACCTATTTATATTATCTATATTATCTTGTATAGTATTAAGTATCTATCTGTACCCACATATATGTTTTATATTATCATTTTTTATTTGTAATTTAACTTTATATTTTCATTGAGTACCCACCTGTATCAACCACAGTATCATACATGTATTAATATTAGCTTCTATACCTATATTTTTATATTGCCAATTATCTCATAGTTATAACTTCATATGTATGTGTATATTTTGATTAAGTGCCTATCTAAATTGTCTATAGTATCTTGTATGTATCTATACCTATCTATTAAATATCTATCTATACCTTTATACTATTTATTCCATTTTTGTTGTTGTTAACTTATTTAACTGCGAAGGTATTTATTAAACCTATTTTTGAGAATAAGTAGTTACATAACATTATTTTCTATTGCTTTCGTTACTTGCCAATTGGAATTGCACAATGAATTGCAGACAGTGTAGTAACCAGATTAGCCCCTCAAAATCTCTAAAATGCTGTCGGTGCTTAAATGCTTATCACTGCACATGCTTGGGGACTTCAGTCCCTATCTTAAAAAAAATGTCTAATATGTCTAAAGCTCAGTGGCGCTGTCCCAGCTGTAAATTGGAGGATCCGAGGTCTCTGCGTTCACGTTCACCCGTTGACCCATGCACTGCTGTTAACACAGTTGCGTCCCGCAGATCTCCTGCCCCAATTGTAGATTCTGCCCATCCGTCGACTTCAACGTCTGAGAAACTGCCTAATTCTCAGGAAATTTTACATGAACTTCATAGCTTGCGGGAGGATTTTCAGTTGATGTATAAGGAAATGCAGGAGATGAAGTCCTTTTCATCATTTACTAATGATCGGAATGATACCATCGATGCCAAGCTCGCTGAAATCGATATTCGATTGAAGCGATTTGATGCATTGGAGGGTAAAGTTGTTGACTTGGACAAGAGCCTCTCTCAGCTCATGAGAGAAAATAGGGATAGGGACCAATATGCTAGGATTTGCAATGTTGAGATTTCGGGTATTCCTGAGTTGAAAGATGAAAATCTCACCGCATTGGCTGACACACTGTTGGCAAAAATTGATTCTGGGATACCCTCGAGATCGGTACTTAGTGTTCAAAGGGTTGCGTCATGGAGTAAAGATCCAAAAGAGAAGGTTCCTTCAAAGATGATAATTAAGTTTTCTGACAGAAATATTAAGAATGCATTCTTGGAAGCGGCTAAGCGGAAACGGGATCTGATAGCTCGTGACTTGGGGCTGTCTGGTGGTGGTAAGATTTTTATAAACCATCATCTCACTAAAGATAATAAGGTTCTGTACAGGGAAACTAGACAATTGGCAAGGATAAAACAGTATAAATTTGCGTGGATCAAAGACTGTCGGATCTATGTTCGTAAAATCGAAAAAGCTCCACCAATTTTAATTAGATCATCATCTGATCTTAAAAAGCTCGTCTGACTAATGGCGCTTGATATTGTATGGTGTGTTGTAGCATCTGATTTTAATTGTATTGCTGATTACTTTTGTTCCTTAACATATCCCTTATATGATTTATTTATTATATACATATACATGTACTTTTTTATATACATATACTTTTATATACTAGATTTATATACATATACTTTCATCATTTTATTCTTTTTTACTGAAGCTTTCTTCCTTATATCATATAAACCTTTGAATAATTTTTATCTAAGAAAATATCTTTATTATATCATGTATGTATTTATAAATTATTATTTTTATTATTTTTATTGTTTGAACTTTATTGAATATCTATTATTATTTAAGTATATATTTCATTCTTTATATCTTCTCAACTATTTAATGCAATTTTATTGTCACTGTTTCATTTTTATTTTGTTTTTTGCTAGAATTTCTTATATTGCTGTTAGTGGATCCCACTTTGCGATTGTGTTTTTCTGTGGTGGTTGTTTGGGGATAGTTGGTTGTTTTGCGAGTTTTCTTTGTCAATGTTCACTGATTAATACCACTGTTGCATTGGTTAGAAGGCATTAGGCTGGGAGAATTGACGATTTATTATCAGAATGTGAGGGGATTGCGCACCAAGACCAATGAATTTTTATATGAGGTCACTCAGAATGATTATGACATTATTTGTCTCACTGAGACATGGTTGCTGGATGCCATTGGGAATTGTGAGTTGTTTGACGGTAGGTATAGTGTTTATAGAAGGGATCGCGATTATGCTCGGACTGGACAATCCTTGGGGGGAGGGGTGCTCGTGGCCGTCCGTAGTGAGTTCTCCTCTGAGCAGCGAGTGAGTTGGTGCACACAGGCGGAGGATGTATGGGTTTCAATAGCTTTTTCAAATGCACGTGTTTCTTTGAATATTTGTTGTACATATATCCCTCAGGGCACTCTGTTTTCTTCTAATCTCGCCATCAATATTGATATGTGCTCGCGTTTGATTATGGAGCGGCCAAATGATTTCTTCTTGCTGTTGGGGGATTATAACTTACCAGGAATTGTATGGAGAGGAGACGATACCGGTGAGTTTTGTCTACCGACTAGCTTTAGCGATGCTGCATCCACTTCTTTGGTCGATTTTATGTCATTTTGCGATCTTAAACAGTTCAATCCTCATTGTAATCGGGGAGGAAGGATTTTAGACCTTGTTATTTCTAATATGGACAACATTTTGGTGTCTCTGTGTCCAGAACCTCTTACACATGAGGATTCGCATCATCCCTCTCTAATTCTGACAACGAAAATTGCAGGTGATTTGGCTGTGGTGGCTCCATCGCGTGAGGTGTCTCTGTTTCACAAGGCAGATTATAATGAGATCAGGCGTGCGCTGTCTTCATGTGATTGGGAGAGGGAGTTTAACTGTGTTAACGTGGAGGAGGCCACTACTAAATTTTATTCAATTCTGGATCAAATAATAGAGAAATTTGTTCCAAAGAAAAAAGTTTACTCAAATGGTAGGTTTCCTCCTTGGTACAGCAAGGCATTGATAAATATAATTAGAGAGAAGCGAAAGTGCCATAAACGTTGGAAGCAGACTGGTGATAATTCTTGTTACTCAGCATTCAGTTTGTTGAGATCTCGCCAGAAAAGGGTTGCTCAGGAGTGCTACGCGAGTTTCATAGCTTCTACTGAGGAGCTTATTAAGATGGATCCGAACAAGTTTTGGTCATATGTGAAATCGAAACGATCATCTTCTTCTATCCCAGCACATATGCACTTTGATGGAGTGACCTCGTCTAATGTAGAGTCTATCTCGGAAATGTTTGGTCGGTACTTTCATTCTGTTTTTGTTGAGGGTGACATTAGTCTTCCTACTGTTGGGTGCGACTCTGTGTTGGACATTCATACTGTTGATATCTCACCTAGTCTTGTATTGAAATGTATGAGGGAACTTGATTCTAGGGGTGGCTCTGGTCCTGACGGCATTCCTGCAATATTTGTAAAGAATTGTGCCGAAGAGCTGTCTGTCCCTCTTTCTCTTATATACAGACGCTCTCTTGCTGAGGGAACTTTCCCGAGTGTATGGAAGAGATCCTTCATTACACCAATTCATAAGTCTGGTGACAAACACAATATTGTTAATTACAGACCGATTTCTAAAATATCGTTGTTCAGTAAGTTGATGGAGAAATTGGTTGTATCACAGTTATCTATTGAGGTAAAGTCATTTATAATGCCCAATCAGCATGGTTTTGTTCGTGGAAGGTCGGTGGAATCGAATCTACTTGAGTTTACAGATTATGTGACTCGAATGATGGGTCGAGGTGGACAGGTGGACGCTGTATACACAGATTATGCGAAAGCTTTTGATAAGATTAGTCACAGGGTCCTCTTACATAAGTTGCATTGTTACGGAATACATGGTGATCTTTATCGATGGTTCACTTCTTATGTCGAGGGGAGATCGCAGGCTGTAGCGATGAGTGGCTCGGTGTCGCAGTTTCGACCTTGTTCTTCTGGAATTCCTCAGGGATCGCATCTGGGACCGTTGCTCTTTATTCTTTACGTTAACGATATTGGTTGCTGTTTCCGTCATGCCAGGTTCCTCATGTTTGCAGACGATACAAAGATATTTATGAAAATTAATACTATCCAGGATTGTTTGAAGCTACAGAGTGATCTTGATCGTCTGATGAACTATTGTAGTGCTAACCAACTTTATTTAAACGTCTCTAAGTGTAGTATCATTTCATTTACTAGAGCAAAGCAACCTGTCACATTCTCTTATACTATTGATGAGGAAGCTTTATCACGACGTGCAGATGTTCGTGACTTAGGAGTTATTCTGGATTCCAAGATGCTTTACAGATCACATATTGACTCCATAATAGATAGAGCTCAGAGGATGCTGGGCTTTGTTTTAAGGATGACTAAGCCTTTTAGATCACCTTTCACTTATAAGGTACTTTACTATGCGTTTGTGCGTAGTTTGTTGGAGTTCTCTGCGGTGGTCTGGAATCCTCAGTATATAACATATATTGATAGAATAGAGAGCGTTCAGAGGAGGTTCATAAGGCATCTCAGTTTTTTGAGGGGCAAATATTTTGAAAGCTATCGTCAGGCTCTTGGATTTCATGAAATGTCCTCGCTTGAAAACAGAAGAACCCAGATTGATATGTTTTTCCTTTTCAAAATTATTACTGGTGAGGTCGACTCCGCGCCTCTGTTGGAAGGAATCTGTTTTAATTGTCCATCGCGTAATACGCGATCTAATTATCTGTTTAGATTACCCCCGTGTATCACAAATTACATGCAGGGTTCTTTTCTTCACCGTAGTTGCACGCTATATAATTCATTCTTCAGGGCCCTGGACATTTTCTATTTGAGTAAAAATCAGTTCAGAACTGGAGTTGTCCAACTGCTGAGATTGTCGCAACATCCCTCATAGTTTATAGTTTTACAATTTTATCTTTTGGACTTTATGCCAACTCCACTTCCATGAGCCACTTGTTGCTGGATTCTAATTCTACTTAATTCTCACTGTCGCTTTTGGTGTATCATTTTTTAATTGGTTATCTGCTGTAATCTTATTATTATGTTCATTATTTTTAATCTAAATTTATTTTTTAATTTATGTATTTTTTAAAATTATTATAGTTTATTTATTATTTATTGGCTATCTGCCGTAATCTTATTATTATATTATATTATATTCATTACTTTTAATTTAAAATTATTTTTTATTTTATGTATTTTTTTTAATTGTTATTGTATATTTAATTCGAATTACTGACTTATTGATTTCATTATTTATTAATTTATGATTTTTGTTATATTTTTATATTTTTAAATCTAATTATTTCATTAATATTCTTTTTATCTATTATATTATTATAGAAAAGTTATTACTTATTGTTTTATATATTGCTTGAATCGGTGGTTTTACTGTTCATTGATGTGTTTTATTTTATTAATTTTATTAATTGTATTGTCTGTGGCGGCGGGGTGAGGGGGCGTGGGTCGGTTTTGCGGTTTTGGGTTGTTCCCTCCGCGGAGGTGTGGGTGTGTGTCGTGCCTCGCGGGTGGTGGCGTCGGGGGTTGCCTAGTACCATGGGCTATCCTTGATGCCATTGTTTGTGGGGTGTGGCATGCACCTGCATTTCTGTGGGGGGGGTGGCTCGGTGCTGCGGAGCTGGCTTGTGCCCCTTTGCCTTGTCGCCGCAGTTATAGTGTGATTGATCATTATGTTTAACTTTTCTCTTATCTTGTCTTATCCTATCTTATTATTATATTTCTTTGTTTTTGTTGTTAGTTTTGTGTCTTAGTTGCTTTGAATTTTTTAAACTGTGGTAATATAGGGGGACTCTTGTGGTCTATATTTCATTTAATTTTAATTGTTGTAATACTTGTTGTGTTGACTGTTTGTTCCCTTCGAGAAAAAAAAAATAAAAAAAAAAAAAAAAAATAATAAAAATATTAAAAAATATTGCCTTGCAACACCAATGTGTATGGTCGCAAATTTGATTGGACGCATTACCAATTATTCCTTTGAATTTCTAGTCTACTCAATCTAGATTATCGATCGAATGGCGCTTTTTAATTATGAGCCTCTGAAGGGATAATCCGACAGTCCGAATGATAATGTTTCGATGAAAATCGGTTAACGGTTTTAATCGAAATTTACTGTTAGTTTTCGAGTGCCCAGTAAAAACACAAGGTATTCGTAAAAGTAACTCATATTTCTACACAAGATGATCTTTTTGCTTTGAGGCAATCGTAACCCGTAATATTTGATAGTTAATAAAAAAAATAGGTATATTTAGTACATTTGCATTAGATATAATTATTTATTTATTCTTTACTGTGCATGGATTACAAGTAATTTTACAAATAAATATATTTATATGAAATACAATCAATATTGAATATACATAAGACGAGTTTATCTCAGAGGCGCGATTTTTTCCAACTTACCCAACTAGTGATACAAAAATATTTAAAACAAAACTACTTAAAATATAATCAATATTTGCAGGAATTGAGTTTTCGCAAAGGCCCAATTTCTTCTAAGTACCTACCTAACCCCAATTTATTCCGAAAATTTTACGGGTAGCAAATAAGAAATTATCCGAAAACGTAACCGTAATTTCGGACTGTCTTCAATTTGTGTTCAATCTTTCTCTCCATCTCTCATTCTGCTCTTTGAGTCACTAATTAATTAGCAACTTTTATTACGTAGGTACTTACTACATTATATAGCAGTATAATTATAATTGCGCACATGCGCACCACGCCTACCGTTTTAACACCACGCTGCGCATTCGCGAGTGTTACTGCTGCAATGCGCAAGACGTGTTGTTGTTATTGTTGTTTGTTGGGTACCCATTATTATTATTATTTATAGCGAAGAGATCGTCATCACTTCTGTTTATACACAATGAGGATGAAAATAAATTAATGTGCCACAATAATATCCTTTCTCTTTCTTCCCCATTTCGTCCTCTTTCACAGTTGTGAAGAAATGTTGTACACAATCAGAGTAAATCAACCATTTATTGAGAATAAATTACTCGATACAACTTCCTTTAGCAAAAAACAGGAAAGGTGTCCTGATGTTTACGAATCGGCTTAGGTCGGTTTAATTTTACGTTTATCAACCTCATCGGTTTCTATTTCAAATCATTAAATAGGACGTCTGTCGAGCGTATCTCAACATCTTTGTGATTTTGTTCGAGGCTGTTGTAAGCCCCTGATGGTCTCAGAGAACGGTACTGTTTTTTTTTATTTCCACACTGAGAAAAATATTTACGAAATTTCACAACGAATCATTGGTACGTACTATCAGATTAGCACCAGAGATAGTACAAACGACTTGTTTGCGAAAAGTTAGTATTATAGATTCGTACTAATGAATCGTTTGTACTATCTCTGGTCCTAATCTGATAGTACGTACCTACCAATGATTCGGTGTGAGTATTTATCTCAGTGCAGTTGTTTAACGTTTGTTATTTAATTTAGCAATGAAATTTGCCATCTCTCAGTAAAGTTTTCCAGGTCTTCCGCATTGCCCGTAAATAGACTTGCTGAGCCTAACAGAGCCATCGTTTAAGCTATTTATGTTGGTCTGTTGCTCCAACTTTCTTCTATCCCTTACACGACAAATTAATCAATATGTGTTATGGACTTATGGAAGTATTTATTGTGCACCAATATGGCGAATAAATTAAATTTGAGACCCCACATGTCCAAAATTAAAAGATAAATTAATACTCTTTCCGATGGTTCATCACTTGCGTCTCTTCGTTAGCAGGGCAGCGTTGAAAGGTTTTTTGCGTCCAATTTTAAATGATTGTTATTATTATTATTCATCATGTATGTATATGTATTATAGCAGTTGTGATGGTGGGTGAAGGAATGGCATATTGAAATAATTGCACTTTGTCCGAATCAGCATTAGTGTCTTAATAATCTCACATCACCATTGACAAATTATGTTTTGCAGTCTTATCACCGATACGAAAACATAGTATGTTAAAATTAGTAATCCAACGATATATGCTGGACGAAATCAATGGAGCAAACAAGTCCTGCTTCTATGATACGGTTTTTGGCGTCGCAGGACCCGTTATCTGGAGACGTCTCCTCGAGGACCTCCGTAAAAACCAATCGATAACAACGTTCAGGTTCAAATTGAAGACATCGCTCTTCCAACATAGTTTCCCGCGCCCTTGAGATGGATGCTCCATTAAACGGTGCCAAACAAATCATCCAAGATACATACATTAAGTGAGTTCAACTTGTATATTCCCGAATCTTATAGTCGCTCACGTATTATGCTATTCTATCCACCTAGGTACAAGCAGAACCAACATTCTCCCAGAATCACCAATAGCAAAGGCAATTCGATTGTTTGATAGTATTATTTTCCCCAAATAAAGACATGTTCCACATAACGTTCGCTGAATTTATAAGGAAAGTAGAAACACTATTGTAAATGATTTGTTTCCTCTGGGATCACATTGGCCCAAAGCTATAATGGTCCCAGGAAAATATGGAGTCTTTTCAATAATAATTTATAAACTATTATAATTATACATACATACTCCTATTACGCCGCTTTTCTTGCTGGGTACGTAGAAAGATCGAACGCCATTTACTCCCGTTCTTGCAAACCAATGTCTCATGCATGCTTCTCTCCTATTCAATGCACTCAACACGTGTCCGTTCTATAGGATTTAGATTATAATATTATGATCTTGCCATTTGATCCTTGGACGTCACAAGTTTCTGGGCCCTATTCCTCTCAGTCATACTATATGAATATTTTCTTACTCATTCTGTCCGTGTTATTTCTTTTCAAATACCCAAAGCACCATAATTTATTCACTTTCACTCTCTCAATGTAAGCTATGACATTTTCGAACTGCGCATCTCTGACACGACAATAGAATGGTTAAAAATTGCTCAGGTCTGCAACTTGCACAGCTGTTACTGTCGACAGCCTTGTGGTGCCACGTATAGAGGTGGTTTGGCCAATTATTATACAAACCATATATTCAGCAGAATTGTCTGTTCATTGTTGTCAACACAATTCCACACGATTTTCAGACCCAGGGAAGTTCGGAAGTCCTTATTTAAGATGAGGTTAAGTACCCGCGACTCTTTTGTTCATGAGATGTCACAAGATGAGCCTTAAAGTGTACCCGTGTGGTATTTTTTCACAAAACGATGCATTTCAAAAGAAATGAAATTATTGAGATTAAGTAATTGATGTACCCACTGTTCGAATTGTGTCTTTGTCAAACGGGTTTTTCTCTCAGAATTGGACTAATTTTTATCAAATTTTTGTTTTACACATTTTGATTCATGTGTCTATATTCGTAGTTTTTCTCCACAAGAGGAGTAACCAGCGGGCTAACTGCTTGTGTTTTTTTAATTGATACTAAATAATATTAAAAATGGACGTGGATTTTATATGTTGTAAAGTGCCCTTGAAGTGATATTATCACAATACGGCCCTATATAAGTTGGCATATTAATATTGATATAAAATTGGTGGAATTGGTGAACGTTCCCAAACCAGACTTAGACGATTCGTAAGCATTGGTACCTCTTTCCTGTTTTCTACTAAAGAGAGATTGCAAATAAAGAGTTGTCTGTTGAGTAATATTGTTAACATACAAATCGTCCTTTCTGTGTCATAAAAAACAAATTTATCCGAATAGCTGTCATTTCTAATCGCTAAACTGACGATGTTTAATATCTTTCATACGATATTTTCAGAATAGGTACCTGCCTTTTTGCAGGATATTCAAAAACTTACAAGAAAGAGTGTTATGGGGTGTTCACATTTGGCGAATATCGCCAGGCGAATTTTAAAATATAACGTCAGGCGAAAAAACAAAATTCGCCGTACGCCCATTGATCGTCACACCTGTTCACACAATCCACCGATCTGTCAGATGCGCTTTGATTTTGACACTGTTTTCAAAATGGCGGACGTCGAGATAGAGATCGCGAAGTGTTTATTTTTAGTCGAAAATGTTATAGTAGAGGTTATAAGGCGCCTTTTTATTAAGGAAACAAACGTCACAAACCAACAAAAAAGATAACATTATAAAATATAATATAGGGAAACATTATAAAATTTATAGGTTATAAAGCTTTTACCATAGATACGAACTCCGCGTATATCTGCGCATGCGCAAATCGTTCAATCGGCCGAGAAAGTTGGAAGGTGATCAACTCGAGACGATATCGTTTCTACTGGTTTTTATCGTTTCAGACTAGCTGTCATTTTGTTCACACGGTTCAAATGGCTGGCGATATTTTGGTGCCCTGGCGATATTCGCCAAAGTGAGAACACCACATTAGACCGACTCGTTGTCAGGGGCTCCTTGTACAATTATGACTATACTCCCTATTCAGACGTTTCCAACGCTGGCACCTTTTGAAGACCACATAATAGGTAAATTTTAGTATTCCCAACCATGACTCATCCTGAGATAGATGTTGTTTGAAATTCCTTGGAACTCACATATATGAAGAAAAAAACATTTGCCAAAAACAATAATAAAAAAATAATTCTCGGAATATCACTGTATCTCACAAGCCTTTCATTAGTAGTTTGTATTTCTTTGGAATAGACAAAAGAGTGAAATATTAATTAACTAAAAACTTAAAATTCATTTTACGTCTATTCTTATTACTAGCTTTTTACCTGCATTCGCTCAGGAAACAATTATAAATTAATTATTTTATCAGTATTTACTTTGTTAAAAGATTTCAATAACGAGTTGATTACCGATTACAAGCATATTTTATTATTAATTTATAAACGCATTGATGTTTGAATATATGAAAAAATAATAAAAACTACAATTACAATGAGATAAAAAAATGTAATAATAAATTTAATTTCTAGGACCGACAGACCAACGATTACAATAGTTGTCTCTTGTAGTTTTCGAGTGTCCTGTAAAAGGAAGTATTTTTTAATACATCAAGTTGAAGTCGTTTATCATCTTCAGTTCAGCGACGATGAGGTATGCAGCCCATCCTGTTTTTTTTTCTTTTGTTGGCACGGAGAAGACGACTTTCATGTTTAATACATAGAGTCAGTCCGCTGGCTGTTCCAGTAGTGGGAAATGACGAGATGATGGTAGTATTTCAATTTTTTTTTATTAAAAAAAAGATATATCTAGGTTTTGTCCCAAATACAACCTTATACACCTTTCACAGTAAGCTACTAAAAGCTTGTGTCGTGAAAGGGGAATTTGCAGGCACCTGGTATCGAACCATTGACCCCATGTTCACGAGGCCGAGACTCTACGTCCAGGCTACCGACGAACTCTGAAATGAAATGAAATATGGAGATTTGTCGTCACATTCATTTCCACAGTAAATTCAGTAATATTGTCTTTAAAAAAATCATGACATCTTTGTCAATTTATATGATAGATAGACGTGCTCATGTTGGATGTTCATATAACTTGTAATTTTTCTTACCTAATAAATGTATCTATGGAGGACACCATTTCAAACATACATACTTACGAACTGTCGCAAATATTTGTTAAGATTATTCCTAAAAGGAGTATTAATGAATATTTTTCTGTACTCTTTATAATATAAGCAGGTAGAACAAAAAATAAATGGCGCCATTATTATGTTAAATCAGACTGTTGTTTGATGATGAATAATTGAGTATTCATCATTGATAAGGAGTTGGGAGACGCCTCGACAGATGTGGAGATCTGATAAAGATAAGATCGTTAAGTACTACTTACTTCTCGCTAATGTATTTGGTGGTGTTTGTAATAATGAATTCCGTACAAAGATTCCAACACTCTCCATTCTGAATAGCACTTTGGGTTCTTGATTTGTTAATTAAGATTGAACGTATTGTTTGGTGTTTGGTCTCCCCTATCTGAAAATAATAATCTTAATCGTTTTTGTTTCTTTAATAAAAACTCATTCTCAATCATTTTATTATTTTTTTTATTTATTACTGTTCTTACATTGATAACAAGCAAATTGACATAAAAATACATTTAAATCAAAAACAACCATACAATCAATATACTGAGAGTTTATCGAAGAGGCGCGATTTCTTCCAACTAATCCAATATAACGCCGTAGAGTCCCCGGTAAAGAATAGATCTCCCACTCTTTTCGGATAATTTTTAAGTATCCTATAAATTAAGACAATATATATTTATGTGTTTTAAACATTTCTGAATGTTTTTCCTATTTTTGTCCAAGAACCACGTGAATCAAATCCTCAAAGATTTCCACGTGGTGAGTGAAAGAAATCAGCGTACATGTTCGAAAAATTGCATGAATATGGAAGAAGTATGAAAATACGTACTAATAATAGATATGTCATTCCGTTCCCTCTGCCTACCCCACTTGGGACACGTCGTAAGTGTATAGATATATTCACATAAAACAAATACTTTTTCATATACATAGATATCGTCGACTAAAGTCTAAAGTAACCAAATTTTAAGACAGCAATATCTAATGTACCTACCTACTTAATTCTAACCATAGAAACCACAAACCTCTTGTTATTTTGTATGTGTAATTTTTTATTCATTTTGTGTTAGTGTATAATATGTCATAGGCTAATTGAGAAAAATGTACCTCTTGTAGACTGCCTAGTCTAAGGCACTGTTAAAATGTTCGCTCATTGAATATAATGTGAAATATCTCAATTTATCTATCCACATCCTCACACCGTTTCCCGAGTGGAATATTTATTAAACTATAAACAGCTATTGCCTTTTTTAATTACAAAATAAAATACCTAACGAATTCAATTTACATCAAAACATATCATTTCTCTACACTCCATACAATTTAACATACAAACAAAAGAAGAAACAGTTCAAAAATCACAGCAAAATTAAAATATATAACAAACTTTAGAAATTGATGTTAAATATTACAAATTATAAAATAATATAGGTAATCAAAATAACTAGGTACTTGCAATTTCTCTTGGTTTTTAGGTTCTCTAGGTTTGCCGATTTTTCTTCATTTCTTTTGTTTTGTGCGAATGTTGTGAAAGAACAGTGAGTATTCACCTAGACATATAACTATCAGTTTGAATTTTAGTGCTTTCTGCCTACTCCGCAAGGAATGCGGCGTGATGAGATTGGATAGGTGAAAGCACAGTAAGTCGTCACCGAGCCATAAAACTATTAGTTTGAATTTTCGTGCTCTCTGTCTACTACGCAAGGAATACGGCGTATAATGATGGGATTGGATAGGTACAGCCAAAGCAGATTTTGGAAATATTGATGTTAACAGCCAGTCTAGATTCTTTGATAAAAAGTTGAAATTTCGATAAATCCACGACATATAAATACAAATTGTCTATTTATTTACAAAGAACTCTGTCTTTTGAATAGTGTAACCACATGTTTTTAACGGATTATGGGTAGGTTACATTATATTTACGCTTGTGAACCAGCTGGTCATGATAATGGGTACCTATGTGCACTTTTTTATGTTTAGTAACTTAAGTACCCTTTTATTTATACGTACAATGTCACTTCATGTGTTTTAGTTGACTGTTCAAGATCACCACAATGTCGTGTAGGCGATTGTTAACGTCTGCGATGGTTTGGTTGTATAGAAAGAATGATTGATGAAATAAAGATAGCTTATCCATGTAGATATATGTAGCTATGTTTTTTTTTTTAAAGATACATCTGGGTTTTGTTATAAACCCAAATACAACCTTATACACCTTT
This sequence comes from Athripsodes cinereus, assembly GCA_947579605.1. NCBI lineage: Eukaryota > Metazoa > Arthropoda > Insecta > Trichoptera > Leptoceridae > Athripsodes > Athripsodes cinereus. The sequence continues at coordinate 4,862,120 of OX388321.1, forward strand.
CACAGTAAGCTAAAAGCTTGTGTCGTGAAAGGGGAGTTTGCCGGCACCTGGGATCGAACTGCGGAAAGAAAAGTTGTTGTAAAACGAAATCGTTTGATTTTCATGTAGGATGATTTTAAAGGACAGTAACGTCTTCAGTAAGAGAAATTGAATTGTGTTTTATATAATTCTGATGCTATGGTTTAAGTTTAATAAAAATAATTTTTTTTAAATAGAAAACTAACACTGTTTTTGTTTCACAAATGTGTATACAACTTAAATTACAACACGCCTAGCGCTTTCATGAACAAGTTGAAATTATCAGAGCTGAGTATAAAACAGTTTTTTTTTAAGATTGATTGATATATTTTTAATTTCTTAAGTAATGAATTTCATTCCTAGATTTTAGAAATGAAGAAATAACAACGTTGGGTTGATTCTTAAAATTTCCTGCAGGCAATAAACCCGCCATCTGTACCATGTGAAAATGTACAATAAATAATATTATTTTATTAAATATTTATTGAGCAAATTCTTAAACATATAACTGTACATTATCTTATAAATGTGGTAGCCAGCGTTTCCGCATTTATTCACTGGAAATTGTGAAAAATAGTCTGTAGGTACCTATTTTATATATATTGTATTTAATCGACAATAATATAGTCATTAGGTGTCATTGTTTAATCAAGCATTCTGGACACATCCTCAAGCCATCTGAATAACTTATACTATTATTATTTGTTTGTGTTATGAAATATTATCATTATCATAAATGGATGTTCAATTTTTTGCTATCATCCTTCACCAGACGATTCTCATATAAATATTTTAACCCGTTCGTATGTATGTATGTTTATATGACGCCTATCTTCTTCAGCTCTTCACATCAAAACGTAGGTAAATAAATATTTTATTCTCATGATGTATAATGTTTTATAAAATGTTTGATTATTTGTACATCGTTATGTCAGCGATGACGTACGCCTGTATCATTTAACTTTTATTGACACGGGGATGATAACGACTTGTTTGGATGTTTATTTCATCAAGTTTTTACACAGGGTATTCTACTTGTGGGAGAAGCAGCGATGGTATGAATGAATATAAAAATAAATCATAAGCTGCAAAGCACCTGAAAAAGAATAGGTGTCTCCCTTTTTTCGTAAGTTTTCGAGTGTCCTGAAAATGACAGGTGTTCGAGCAAAAAATACATTTTACATCTTAAATTCTGCGAATGTCTTAAATATATTTTAGTTGGCACAGAGAGGACAGCTTGCATGTTAATTACATTCGTCGGGTTTGCTGATTACCCCACATGTGGAAAATGCTATGATGGTTAAGCCAAAATGAATCAATAGTATTTTACCATAAATTATAATAACTATAACTGTTGAAATATATTTGTATCAAATTATACACATTTTTTTTGCAATTTTATTAATTACGGTATTCCCAAAAGTGGAGTAGGTTCTCAGTGGATTAAATAGTTAACTGAGAGTAAATAGTATACAGGTCATCCTGTCCATGCAATAAATGTGCCACTTGCCACAACTGTATATCTTATTAGTAGATCATTTTCTGAATATTATTTATTAATTTGAAGGTACCATTAAAAGGTTTGCACTTGTTGTTTTCACGTGACACTGTAACGTCTTAATCTTAGAAATATCCGAGTTTAATACTAGTATGAATAAAAATGATACCACAGCAGCCTGCTATTCCATCACATGCATTAAAATATAAAAATAAAATATATCGACAAAGATACAATATAACGGTCTTTGAATATTTTCATCATATTTTTATACACCATCAATGGCGAGGCACTTTGTGCATTCATAAAAGTATTTCTCTCTGATTCAGAATGTGTCTTTAAAGAATTCCTCAGCACCTTTTGTGTCTGGGACACGTCTTATGGATTGTTGATATTTTATCGCATAATATTTTCAAACTATTGACACACGATGAAACTTATGACGCCGATTAGTTTCTTGTGTGTTTTGTCTTTGCTTTAAATTTTCTATATCGCATTCGTACGAGAATTTCGCAATAGATAATTGATAGACAATGCATCAGTACACTCGTATAACATTTGTACAGAAATAATGTTTTTTTGTCCATTCACGATTTCGAGTGTTATAGCTTTGTGAATTTATAAGATGTAATTGAAGATAAATGACATACAAAATGGACAATTTACGAAGATCGGGCTTGTCCCAAACTAAAAAAAGTAAATCTTGTATTATGAGTACCAACTAATATATACCTAAAGATGATCATGTTTTCGCACCTTGAATAGAAATATCATACTTAGTTACGTATTATATGTTTCAAACTTTCACGTACTGTCAAATTTTACTCTTGCTGCCGATTGTTTTTAATGAAATTAAATTAAAAGGCAGCAAGTCATACATGAATAATGACGTCATCATACACTGCAGAGTTGTAGCTATATAGATATCATAATTGTGTGAAATGTACTCATACATGCAAAAATTTACTATTAGTGAAACAAATTAAACTGAAGAAACTTAAGCATCTCCCGAAATGGTATTCGAGCTAAGTATCATCCTGTTTCTTGATGATAAATGCACACAATGATGATGGACTTGTTGCGCATACGCATTTTTATTCAAAAGCATTCTTCCTTTTCCTTCTCTTTCTACTATCATCTCTTTTACCTGAGAATATCTTTAAAAGGGAGTAGGTATGTTTGTATTATATTGTATATTGTAATAGTATAATGTTATAAATGTAGGTAGTTGGTTTCGTTTTTTGTCGCATTCGATATTATTATATCAGTTGCAGGTCAGATAGTATTATTATCTTTATAGTGAATTTCATTATTAATATAATTTCAATATAACAAATTATTTTGGGATATTATGATTACATGACAGATCGTGTACTTTTATCCAACGCTTAGACTTGCCAAATATATTCTACATTTCTGTAACCCATTGCATCCAGAAATCTCAATTTAAAGCATGGATTTAAAGATCCTTCCAGGACCACTCCAGAACGAGTCATTCACTCCACCTAACCTACTTTTACCAGATGTTTCTGGGGCGCTGAGTGTTTCATGTACGCTATGAATTTTTTGTGATATTTTTATTTACTCACGTATACAACTTTCAAAAATTTCAAGTCATGTGATAAGCATGACGTAGAGGAATTGGGAATGTTACCTAGGTTTAATGATTACTCTTAACCAAGCCTTGAGACGATTCATAAGCGTCGAAGTTCACATAATGTATATGTATCATATACAACATACCTATCTAGTTAATACCTATTCGAATAGGTTGACTATCGGTGAGTGTGATCAATTGGAATGATTAATCTAGAGTTGTTCAAAATATGATCAACATCTACACTTTTAGTAAGTAAAATCTAGTTCCCAACATCCAATTGTGTCAAAAAAATCATTACATAATTAGCGAGTTGTTCTACATCACCTAGAATAACTTTTTCATTCGCATTGACTGCTTCATTACAGTACAGACTTCAATATTTGACATTTATTTATGTCTATTCCACACTTTTTATACTTTGAGAAGTTTCCTCATTTGTCCCAAACGTTTCGCTATAAAGATACACGATCTTCAGTAGCTGTTATTTCTTCTGTCGCTAACTTTGCGAAACTCTCGCCATTTTAATAATCGACAATACAAAAATATTATTTAATGTTGATATTGGAATGCCTTCTAGAATAAAATTATTCGCTTACTAGTTTTTTATTCGTGTTGGCTATAATCAAATGGCTGATTTTATAGTCGTATTGATCTTAATAGGAATACTAAGATCCTAATCGTAGACACGGAATATAATATTTCAAATCGGGGACACAGTTCGAAAATCGGGATCATTCCAAAATAAATTCAAAGATTGTCGAATTTGAAAATGGTTTAAAGAAATTCATACTAATAATTATCTCGTTTTGCACTCTTTCTTTAAAACTATCTCATTCATTACACTCTTATTTTATCTTCCATCTTTTAACATGTCTAAATGTTAAAACTATCTTAATTTAATATTATATACCTAACCTTAATGCAATTAACTTACACTTCTCAAAAGTCTGAAACTCATAAGTTGCACCATGTCTGTAAAACTATAAAAGTTCACATTTCTGATTCAAAAAATGCTTTTTCGTCACCCCTTTTTAAACATAATTAATAGTATTATATTGCTTTTAAACGTTCCACAGTAACTTCTTTCACTCCCATCGAGATAGGTTTTTATTTAAAATAAATTTAAAAACACAAAACAATACTTTAATTATTGAACACGGCGCACGCAGCATGCTTCACAAAATAAATAAATAAATAAAATGTCGAAACAAAAAAGAACAGCAAAATAATTGTTAAAAGTCTAGGTTTGTTTGAACAATGCACCCGTTTGTACAGAAAATTGGCTCACGACAATGACTCAATACGCGAAATTAGTTCACTACAATGACTCTATTGAAATTTGAAATGAGCAATATTTTTTTATCTTTGCAAATCCTTCCGCTGATTTCTAGACCTCATGTGGATCTTTTGAGTGAACTTTAATGCAACGAATTCAACATTTTTATATAGTCTCACTACATGTAGGTATTTTAATTGTTTTTTTCCCTAGTTTGCATTTATCGATGTTGTATTATTTTTTTATTTATTCCCCACCAAATTGGTGTCAAAATAAACAGTTTGATTTATTTATTCATAGCAGTTTTATTATTATTAAATTTTATAGTTGTTTTTAATATAGTAATAATAATTATTATTATTACACAGCAATATGACGTCTACTTTTTTGGGTGTTTGAATTTAAAACACCACCATTCAATTTTTTGACAGATTGTGGCGCCAGTGTCACACGTTTTGAAATTGGAACGACTTTCAATTGTTTGTTTATACGCATTATTATTATTATATTAATACCTGCTTATTATTTTTACATAGGTTGGTACATATTTGTATTGTTTTAATTTTGCTTCCGAATTCGCTCGCTTTAAAATTTGCGCCACGGAATTCCCGGCAAAGAATAAGATTATTATTACTTTTTTCATGTTTTTGAGCATGCTACTAAAAATAATTCGTAAAGTGTCACGACATTTCCTTTAAGTGTGGTCAGTAGAGCAACTGCTTATAATTAACATTCAAGTTGTCATCTCCGTGTCAATAAAAAGGACAATTCGTAGGTAACTCATCACTTAATAACGTAGGTATGTTAAATGTTTCAGATATTGTGATGTTTTGCGAATACCTGCTTTTTACAGGCCACTTTGGCTGGCCAGTCTTTTAGGCTGCCCATTAAGGCCCGTCCGTGAGGACAAACGTTTTGCTTAGAAGAGCGGATAAATAGAAGTACCCCGACTTTTATGATATCCGGGTATGGGAGGGACTTAAAAACTTACAGAAAATGAGTAAGAGACGTATCCTTTGTTAAAATTCCACGATCCAATCTGTTTTTGATTTCATCATACCTATCTTCTTCTATCAGTGCCGTATCAGGTCCCCCCGACGTTGGAGATCACTCTGGAGAAGGCTTCTCTGACATCTGTGTTATTCTGATCCATTGCCAGCCACGAAATCTGCCTCCTTCCCACTTCACGACGTCCCTCAATCTTGCCCTCTATTATCAACTGCAGTAGCCGATATTTATCGCTTCGCAAGTTGTGGCCCAAATATGAGACATTACGAACCTTTATATTCGTCAGGAGCTCTCTATTTATATACATATAAGTATATTATTTTATTTCCTTCTTTTAGGCACGAATTACCAATTAGGTATGATTGTTTATTATCACCTAACGTGCTTATCCTTATATCCGCATCCCTTTTGCTTTCATCACGTTTCCTTATTAATTTGAATGTATTCTTCCAGACTTTTCCACAGTTTTTCACGTTTTGTATAATCCAATGCATTTTTATAGTATATCCACATAACCATCACATCGATTCCCTTTCTGGATAAGCCGAAAGGATCGAGCGCCACTTATTCCTATTTTTGCATATATACACTTTTCGCTTATGTCACTGTCATACTATTCCTTATGTATGCTCTCCTATTCAATGTGCTCAAGATCTGGTTAACATTATGATTTAATCATAGGAGAGCAACTCTCCGCGCTCCTTTCCTCTCTGCCCTCCAAATATTTTTAGCCAATCTGTCCTTAAACCACCGTATTTTGTTCCCTTTCAATTTTGAGTTCATATTTTGAATTTGAATAGAACGCTTACGATCGACCCAAAATAGTTCTAAATTTAAATCAATAACAATAATAAAAAGGATGTTTAACAATAATTGTGATTGAAGTCTCGAGTGCGCATTAAAAATTAAAATATTATTTTCAGAAAGGACGTTCGTTATACGTAATTTTTATGACTGTGTTGTTTAAAAGAAAAAAAACGAAATTAAAAGAAATGAATTTAGGTATATAACATCAACAATAAAAACAAGAACAAAGGTGCGTCGCTAGTCGTCGTTGTTGAAGAACCTCGTTCTTTGTATAAAAATTAAATTAAGAATACTCCTACGAAATTCAAATTTAAAAATGTTCTTTTATTTCGTTCTTTTTTTGTATTGTAGGTACCTACTTTAACCAATGCAATGGCCCGAGAAGGTACCTACTCGCTCCGTTATTTTAGATGATTTACAGCGCAACACTGGTGGATTTTTTTTAAAAAAAGGAACAAAAAAGGGTCTTGAATGTTGTACGTGTATGTGTGTGTGTGTGTGAGCGATGCTTTTGTATTGCAGTATATCTATATTGTTATTTGAAAAGGGAATAATAAAAAAATCTGTATGAAACTTAAAACCTCGGCCCCCTTCACAATGCGCATGAACTAAATCTGAGACAGGAACAAAAATGACGTACAAATCTTTCTACACATAAAAACATTCGTATTTATATAAAATATGTTATTGCTTTCATACCTAACAAAAATAAAAAAAAGAAGAATATTGTTTCAAACTAGATTTTCAACCGATTTCTTCGTAATTTTCAACTCTTTTCTAAGTCTAAACCTCTTTTCTAAAAAAAATAGAATTTCTATACCAACCGAGTCTCCTCTACCCACGATGTATAATTATGATAAAACTAAATTTGTAGTCATGGGAACGGTGTCTTGTGAAAGAGGGCCCTTTAGGCCTTATTCTACCCATACTGTAGACTTATTATTATCGCGTGATCCTCTCTCTACTTACTCTCGGAGTGGAATACCTGTATGATTATGTAAAATGGATTTAGTCCGCTGGTTGCCACACTTGTGAGAGTTTCCGTGATGTTATAGCAAGATAATATTGTTATTACAGCAACCAGGTTGACTGGTAGAAAGTTAGTAGTTTTAAAACGGAACCACTTTTAGAATAACACAACAACCAATAGAAACAAACAAACAAAAAATATCGAATGAATCCGTTCGCTTGTTTCTTTCGTCTCTCGTTTGTTTCTTTGTAGGTATTCAACTGTTTTTTCTTGCGCATCCTTTTCTCGAATCATTATTATTATTAATATTATTTCTATCACAGAGTAGAGAATTTAAAGATTTATCTGTTTGGACATGTAGAAAGAATGAACGATGAAAGAAATCGTCTTCTTTTATTTATTTTATTCTGTAGAACTACTCAATGTAGGTATTGGATTTATGAATGTTGGAATTGGAAACATACAAGTCATCCTCTTTGTGTCGTAAAAATAAGACATTCATGATGGGTGGCATGCCTCATCACATCTGAATTGAAACTGTCAAACGTTTTTCACATGATTTTTTACTACGAAAAATATCTTACTCCCTTATGTAGTAGACAATCCACTGGAAAATTACAGAAAACCTTGTAGGAGACCTTTTCATTCCGGGGACTGTACGGGGTCACTCACTCTTTTCCGCAAGTTTTCGAGTGTCCTACTGTAAAAGGCAGGTGTTAAATAAACACATGTTACATCTCAAATTCAGCGATTAGGTTTGCCACCAATCCTAAATATATGTCTTAATTTTTTCTTGGCACATAGGGCACAGCTTGCATATTTAATTATTTATTACATGTATCTGATCTGCTGGCTACCACATTTGTGGGATATGCCGTGATGGTATAGTAGATGTCTTATAGTAGGTACATATTATCTATAGCATCATTTATTCCATACAATATTATCCTCTTAAAACAACGTCGAAGAAAAAAATCTCCACCAAATGGTTCCAATTTTTTTGTCCATATACCTATTATTATTATTACTTTTCAAGATGGGCTATATTGTTTTTGCTCCCTCTAACGCAAGGTTTTCATATTCGTGTGTGAGAGAGATAAATGTGTATACCGTACATTGGTTGCAGTAAATATCTTAAATGTGGTATATCTGAAGTGATCCTGTTCATGACAGGATATGTACTTTTTTAAAAATTTCAATAGGTACTCAATTGTTAAAATATGCATTTTGTTTTTGTATTACAGAGTTTGTAAATTTTTAATTATTTTTTGAACGATTACTGCTACTTTACTATCACGGCATATCCCACAAGTAGGGTAGCCAGCAGATCAGTCACATGCAATAAACATGCAAGCTGTCTTCTCCGTGCCAACAAAAATTTAAAAGTACAAGATGGGTGGCAAACCTCCTGTAAAATCGAAATAAATAAAACAAGCGTTTTACTCTACTAATGATTTAATCGGTGAGAGAGACGTCTTTCGTCTTATGAGGACATTGTCAGGACGATTGACAATGTCCTAATAAGACGAAAGACGTCCCTCTCACCAATTAAATCATTAGTAGAATAAAACGCTTGTTTTATTTATTTCGATATGGAATTCTACTACCTAAACACCGACACAGTGAACTCATGTAAAATGTCTTTATTTTTGAACGAACTGTATGTTTTACATTGTTTCTTCTAATTAATGACCGAGTTAGTTGGAAGATAGCGTAATACAGTGCTAAACGGACAAACTGCTTGTAATAAACATTCAAGTCATCCTCTCCATGACAATAAATGTTAAAACACCAAGGATGGGTTGCTTACTTCATCGAAAAATTGTAGACGTTAATTGTCTTATATTTTATAAGGTTTTACAGTCACCTACCTTTTACAGGTCATTCAAAAACTTACAGAAAAAAGTAAGAAACTTGTTATTTACCAGGGTCTCCACGGTGTTTGACAAACCACTAGCATCCCAGCAAGGGATCTAATTCTCAAGGTCGATCGTGTGTTAGTGTGAGGAAAATTGTATGAATATAGAGGAAGCGAAAGAAGCATGCAATGCTATATCTCTGCCTATCCCAGCTGGGACGGCAGACTGCGTAAGGGTATAGATAGAAAAAAAACGTCATATTATACTTTTTCACGTATCCTTTTATTTATTTATTTTTATTTTGTGATTTGTAATTTAAAAATCTAATTATAGTTATTTCATTTGTTCCAGGTATGCAACAATCCACAGATCCACTATTATTAAGTTTAGACGAAACTGAAATTTGGTAAGTGATACCTCAACTTGGAAATCCCAGGCTCAAATTCTGTCGCTGATACACTCAACATGACTACTTCAACTACAAAACTATTGAGATGCTCTTACCACTTTTATTTTCACTCTAGAATATTCCTTTTGGTAATTCAAAGATGGAATATGTATTATAATTCAATAGAGTGACGTATAAATTTCTTCTGTACGTTCTTCTTGGTACAATGGGATAAAACGATTCCATTTTGAAATATTTATTACAGCTGACCCAGTCCTATTACATTAAAAATATCCTCATATCCTCATATTATTATTAATGCTATCATAGAAACGGTATTCTGTGAAAGAGCAACCTTTAAACCACCAGGAAATTTGTCGACAAAAGTGAGATTAACTTTGTCGTATTCCAAAATATTCTTCCTTTTACTCAAGAACATTAATTTTAAAAGATATCGAAGGTGTTCTATTTTTGTTCGAATTTTAAAAATACACACATTCAAAATGTGTTAAATGCGTGGGGTAAACGAGTATGTGTTTATCAGGCCATCAACCGTTACAAAAATATCAAAAAGATTATGCTTTACATATAAATAAAATTCATTTCATTTTAAAAATAATATATGGAAAACATTCCCTCGCTGTTATTCTAGATAAGTCATAGATAAAAATTATAAAGAACAAACATTTTTATACCTTTGTATTACACTTAGATACTACAGCTAAAAGTTTATCTATGCTTTGCCATCTTTAACTATTTTTCTATGGTATCCTTTATAAGCAATAATCTACTTTAATAAAAATCCGTTTGTTAGTTGTATGTTTCTATTAATAATACATGTACACTTTTATTTTTACTATGTATAAGACAAGAAACATGGAGAAATAGTACCCTTCATACACGGTATCATCTTTTGGTTGGTTTACATTGTTAACACAAAATATGTATTTACTTACATCTAATTTGTTGACAACAATATTGCAGTTTCTTCTTCTTTATGTGTCTTGTCGGGTCTCCCTGACGTTGACGATCACCTGGAAGAAACCTTGTATGTCCTGGGCAGCACGAAACAGCTCCTCCACACCTCTCATCCCGATCCGCTCTCGGATATTCCGATATATTTCATATTAAGTAAATAAATTTTCATTTGAAAGAAAATCTAAAGGAGTTATAGTTTTTATTTTATTCAGTATTTATTTTATTACCCGTACGACTTAAGAATTAGTCTAACAACTGCGCCTGTTATACATGCAAGTTTCGCTACCTACAGACTTTTTTAATTATTAGATCATGAGCGAAACCGTGGTTTAAACTAGTAGTACATAGTATAGGGTCTTTTATTATCACCTGCTATATCCTTATGTTTTTTTCTATTGATAAAATACTTTATTATTATTAAACTATGTTTTTTTCAATTCGTGATAACATCTCTCACCTTTTTATTCCTAGCGTAACAGGTAAATATCTATTGATGATGATAATTTATCGATACAGTTTTCATAAAAATGTCTGATTGATATCAAATGCTGTCAAAAGTGAGCTTACAAAATTCTGTCAAATTAGGAATTCAGTTGAAACTCCCCAAAAGTCATCACTATTTTATCAATTTTTTAACTGAATAACAAAGCAAAGTCGAAATATTATTGACGTCTTACTTGCTTCAGCATTATTCTTGTGTCAAGAATTGGACAAAGGTCTCCCTCATTAACTGTCATCAGCTGATGGACGCAATTCTCCCTCAGTGCATTAATTATGTCATTTTAAACAATTTTTTCGTCCTAATTTCTTTGGTCTACATACCTAACTATTCTACAAATAGAAAATTTTGAAGCAATTTTTGTTTGCGTTCTTTTTACTTATTCACAATTCTTCATCTTTTTACGACATTCCTAGCGCTCTGATTTCGTCGTTGTCACAGGAACGATATATATTATATAGTGTGGACGAAAGAATAGTACTCTTCCGAGCCAACTAACACAGAATATTCTCAAAGCATGTCTCACCAAAGATAATTGTATGTCCTGTATTAATAGAGTAGAGACTGCAGATCCTTGCTGAGTGCACTGGCCCACAGTATCATTAATCTCATACCACACCTAACAATTTAACAGTTAACGATTATACTCATAATAAACATTTTACATTTATTCTAAAGAAGAACTGGGATCGAGTAGTGTGGTCTGTTTTTTAGGATCTCCACTCATGTTGAATCAGTAAGCAATTTGACACATTTATTACATGCACATTTTATTTTTGTAGAATGATGATATTATTAGGTATATCCCCCCTCCCCCATAAACAAAATTGATGTTGTTAGACTCCATATCACAAATTAATATTGTATTCCATAATATATGTCGTAAAATTTATTGTAGGTCATTTTTATTATGTTTTATTAAAGGTACAATAAAAACGTTCAAGTTTAACACGTTTGGAAGTGAGAAACAAATTATTTTTGTTATTATTAGTTCAGTATTACCCGACTTTGTTCAGGAAATAAACATCTTCTCTCAAAGCCAAGTTAAGCCCCCCTTGATGTTGGCGATCATTCTGGTGAATGCTTCCCTATCCTGTGCTGTCCGGATCAGTTCTACCAGGTGCTCTAATGGAACTTCATCTAACAAAGCAACATAAACGTCAAATAAACACTTGCAGATAGCGAAATAAGTAAATAAATAAATAAATAAATAAAGCTTTATTGGCATCAATATTTATAATGTGTACATGTTTTTGTTCCAATAGACTACCAAAAGGCGGGCTTATCGCATATGCGATTTCTTCCAGCCAACCCGAAAAAATAAAAAAAATAAATAAAAATAAAACAATAGAAAAAACATATAGATAAAAGTATATAAAAACAAGATGCTAAAATACTTAGTACTTCCCTAAGATAATGTAAAAAATTAGGGGAAATTATTGTAAATATTGGCAACACAGTGATGTGTAGATTTTTGACAGTTGATCTGATGGAAAATATTTACAATATTTTTTACAGTCTTTTTGTTTTTAGTAATTACAACGTTTTATGCAAATGCACATTTTAGTAATGACACATTTTTTTTAGCATCTTGAAATATTCAAACAAAATAAGATAAAAATGAGAGCAATTTAGTCAATTCCCAACCAAATTTGATAACATGCAGTCATATAAACAGTATCTCTGTTAATAAATAATATGTGCATTGAGAGCTGGTCACCAGCTTCAGAAGCAAATTGTAATCTGAACTCTTCACCGATGTCCTTGAGACGGTCTAGGGACTGTTAAACGGCGTCAAAATAAAATCATCCAGAATCATCATCACCATCATCAATAATTTTAGCCTAAAACATGCCTAAAGGATGAAACTATGTATAGAGTGTATTGTTTTACATCTATCTTATCTAATTATAGTGTATGTTGAGGACATATGAACATACATACGAGCGTACTCAAATATTTATTTTGTGATTAGTTGTGTGAGTTGTGTGACTTGTATCATCCGGGAGTCTAAAGTTTAATTTGATACAGATGTTTATTAAGTCTTCATCATCTCGAGATCAAAAACACGTTGATCCGTCCACAAAGGGTCTAACTGTCGGATCATTTCGCAACAAATTTAATATAAAAATTCAACACATCTCTAAAACCACTCTTCTCATCTCATCTCTTCGTATTTCTCAAATCCTTCGATTTCCCCAAAACGTTCAATTACATAAGGTGTCTCATTCTTTACACTTGCACTTAAACCACTAATCTGCACTCACGCAGGAGTAAAAATCCAGTAAAATACGAAAACTACGCTTGAAATAATTATTTTTCTTGAAAGAGCCAGTTCAATAATGATGGAACAATAATCATCAAAATCGATTTGTTTTGTTTCAAATCGATTTTTGAAGATATTGTAATTTCGATCCATAACTTTCGAATGCTATTTTCCATTATCTTCTTCAATTGTTTCATCATCATTTTGATTTGTTACAACACTTTTAGTTGTATCATTTTCTAAAATACCCTTTATTTTAACAATAATATTATTGTTTGCAATAGTGCAGCAATGTTTTCCATTGTCCCGTTATCCTTTCTGTTTTTTTTTATGTTAGTGGTATCATAAATTTACATCGAGATATTATACTTCTAGATGTATAATTCCAAAGAATCTTGACATTTTTACAAGGCGAGCCATAAATATAAAACAATACCACAGACAATCTTCAAATTTTCTCTTTTTCTTTTCAAGATCGGGTCGTATAGTTGTCATCTATATTATGAAAAGTTTGAAGACTATTTAGCTGAGATAAAACATGTGCATACCTAAAACGACTTCCTTGAATACGACGTGTTGATTATTTATTGCTTGTAAAACTTACACAAGTACTGGAATGTTGTTCTTTTAAAACCAACGGGTTACTGACTTTTTTTCTCTCATGACTTTATTGCCCCAATTCACAGAGATTTTGATGATACCTAAAAAGTTTTATTTATTAGCTTCCACGATTGCATTCCCTTGGTGCTTATCAAACTTTTGTTTTTAAAATCAATTCGCTTTCGAATTTGAATATTTGTATTTTCCTCAATTACTTAATTTGTACTCCAATCTATATTCCTACGCACAAAAAGATTCCTTCTTCCCTTTTGTCCTTCTTGGATTGGGAAATTATTGCGCTTAGGTATTTCCTCAAGAGATCTCTACCGACCGTTGCTACTACTACTTTCAGGATCTCTGGCTTCTCCAAATTTAATCTATAAACACACATGTTTGACATCTACTGTCCTTGCCACTTTATTATTTCATTTCAATGATGTGTCATTTAAAAAATGATTTTTAGGTATCTTTTTTCGATTTATTTCCGTCCTTTGCCAAAGGGCTTTCTCCATTTCTCCCCACACTCTCCGTTTCTGAGCCGTTTGTGTTCAGTTTTTTTTTATATTGTTTTGTTATGAATTTACTATATTAGGAATAAAAATTCAAAATAAAAAATTGCGCAAGCACAAAGATACAGTCCACTTTGAGTTTCTCAGATTTCAAAGGTGTGTATTGATCAGTTTTTGAATAACTCGTAAATAATTAAAGTCTTAAAAACTTAATTTTGCAATAAAAAATGCAGTAAAAACCTATTTAGTAAAAAAATAGGTTATGCATAACACAGACATTCATCTGTCAAAAAAAAACACAATAACAACAGTGTGTTTACAAAATTTATAACAGCTTTGTTAACTTTTAGATTTACAGCGTGGTTGTAAAGCAATTCATCATCCGATCTTTTTTTATTTATTAGTATTATTATTATTATTAAATTTTAATGTCTGTTATTTTTCAATGTCGTGTTAAGAGTATTTTTTTTGCTGTCACTTCACTTATTATTAATAATAATAATATTGTCTTTGGTATAATAATGAGTAGTGTGTGTTGGTCATGGACGGTTTAAATGCAAGGCGTTTGAAGATTATTATTATTATAGTCTATGAATAATAGTACCATAGACAATGCTAATACATACATACATAAGTTCTCTATGGTTCGTGATGTGAAGTCATAAATAACGGGAAATAAGATTTGAAAATATCTGTTCTTTTTACGACACATTGTTATTGCATGTATTATTATTGTATTGTGTATATTGGTCTTCGTTGTTCTATATTTGAATAATATCGTATTTTATTCTCTCGATTTCAAACTTGGAATGCGAACGATTTATTTTTGGTTTGAAATCGAATTTGATATTTTGTTCATAATAATATCCACTAGTAATATAATATCACGGCATAATTCACATTTGCGGTAGCCAGCAGACAGTTCTCTGTGCCAGTAAATGTTACGTGCAAAACTTGAATATATTTTCTTTGCAAATAAGCATAATACTTTTTGTTTTTCTATCAGAAAATTCCATCACGGCATCTTCCAGACATGGGGTAGCCAGTGGAATAACTTCTGAATGTCATAAACATAGAGGTCGTCCCCTACATTCATTCCCTTTTATACAAATAATAATAAAACCAATACTTCATCCAGTAACATAATATATACATGTTTTTAATGTTTTTGGTTTTAATTACTTATATTTTATTTACTCCAAATGTTCCGCTCAGCAACACGCGGAGGAAATAATCTTCTTCAATTCAAATTATGTTTATCGATAAAATTAAATGAGATTATTGACAGAGAGACCTCTTTTCGGATTATTTTATGTGTTTATACATTATATACTGTATTTTATTATAGAATACATGTATAATTGTGTACAGTATAGATTTTCTGTTGACATTTGGTGATTAGGACAGAATTCTGATGATGTTTCTTCTTTGGATAAGGATCAGTCATTTAAATTAAACGACTCTCCTTATCTGACCAGCCCGTCTCAACTTATTGATGAGATGGAATACAAAGTCACTGCTACCGATTAATTGTCCGTTAATTTTCACTGGTATGAACGAAAACGAAAGTTGTGGATATATTATTGACAAAGTCTCTGTGACTCAAAGCTGATGTTTCGATAGGCTAGTCATAATAACATCTCTATATTATAGAGAAGATGGCTGATGGACACCTAGAATCTTGGAGTGGATACACAAATGGTTGAAAAAACATCAAAATAACTGATTTTGAGTGTTTTATGTATCCATAAATTTCGATAATAAAAATACAATAAGAAATACCAAAAATTGTTATTAGGTACTTGCTTTGCCTCCAAAATAATGAATTTGTTAAAATGAGAGATTTGAACTTCGAACGAACGGTTGAAATGGGTTGCATAATTATTTTATTGTATTTTTTTATTTAGACATTCTGCTGCGTTGTGTACCTAAATGAATATCTTTTAGAAATATTATCTGTGGTAATTCAGCTTTTATACAATTTGTTTTGCAAAGTACACAAATTTTCATTCGGTTCATTTCCAGTTATAAAATTAGTATGGAATTAAACAAATCGCAGTTATCTACTTGTGGTTATGTAATAGGTATGCAAATGTATCACAGTCACTTATGATTGTTTAATAGATGATTGCTCCCGTTTCAAACCAAATGTGATTGTTACTTTTTGTTGTCGTTTCATTAATCTTTATTAAGGTTCGTTTGATCATATTATCCAACTGATACATTCATCCAACCATTATTCTGTAAATCGTCAAAATCTTTTCAAACTGGTTTTCTTCTAATCAACACTGTCCAATCTTAACGAATACCGTTGACTTATCACAACGCAACACACAATTTAATTCAATTTATTAAAATAAGACCATAAAGCCGCGTAGGTCTACAATAAGGCACCAAATAAATCAGACAACAATTCATACTGACATATATGGTCTAAAAAATATTTAAAAAAGTTTTTTTTTTTTAATTTTTACGAGATGGTCAAGTTTCGGACTTCAAATTGGAAGATCCCGGATTCGAATCCTCTCGCTTTTGATCCAATCCCCTCCCAGGACATCGTATTAATTACTGTGAATAAATTTGTCGATGAGTTACTTTATCTTGGCAACATTGCACTCTGTGAGGATATTTGTGAGTATTGTCTTCGGGCTTATTGTAACAAAATCTCATATTCAACTTATAAAAATTGGATTTGTTTTTAACCATAGAATTTTCATTTTGAGTTCTATATATTTTAAGTACATTTTGGTAACCTTCATTAAAAATAATCGATCATTTTATATATCTACCAATATAATTTTTGTAATCCAAAAAGTACACAAATATGCGTTCAGAACACACTTAAAAATGACATTTCCAACTTACCATAGACAGAGAAATTCTTTTAGTTCCCATAGATAATGATACATAGATGTATATTATAAACTAGAACTACCCATATAAACATTATTATTTCTTGGTGTTGTTGTGTTTGATGGCCTTGATAAAAAAGTGACAGTCGAAACAAATGATGACAGATAAAACAAACAAATGATCTCGAGTCAAGATTCAACTGTTTGATAACAATTATAGAACCCACGATATTCTTGTTGTTATTTAATTTATTCACTTGAAATATATTTTTACTATTATTTTTTTATAAAATTCGTACGTAAAATAATGTCAGTGTTGTCATTTGTTGTACACACTATACATTACACTTATAAATAAATTTAAAAAAAAACACTTTTCTTCCGTTTACACTGTTTACAGGATTTCCGACTTCTCTCTTTTACAGTGCACTGTGTTCCTTTGACAAGGATATTAGTGGCGACTCAGTTCAAAGTTCGTCGGTAGCCTGGAGGTAGAGTCTCGGCCTCGTGAACATGGGGTCCGTGGTTCGATACCAGGTGCGGGCAAACTCCCCTTTCACGACACAAGCTTTTAGTAGCTTACTGTGAAAGGTGTATAAGGTTGTATTAGGGTTTATAACAAAAACCCAGATATATCTTTTAAAAAAAAAATATATTGACGCCAAATCGTTCAGAATAAAGGAAGCATGTAACTTATCACTTTCGAGGGGGATAAGCTAACATCTTTTTTGTGCTATAGAAAAAAAGACAATAGTAATTAAGTTAATTTTATTTTGTCATTTTGAATCTTCGCGTCAAAACAAAAAAAATCCATTCACACGCAGAATCTGTCTTTGTGGCGCAGTCGAAATCATAAACGCGGAGTCAATATCGATCATAATCCGCCCTTGAGGTGGATTTTTTTCACAAAACGGCGCTTTACAAATCATCCAAATAATAATAATAACCCTCAAAGCACGAGCACTGCTCAATTTTGAGGGTCAAATATGTACCTAATAAATGTGTTTTTAGTAATAAGGTGTGTATGTAAAATTATTAAATTGTTATTTTATTTAAATAAAAAATATTTGAATTTGAAAAAAAAAAATTTTGAATAATAATCAATGCGTACTTGCTATAGCTACACCCTCACTCACTAAGCACAAATTTATTATTATAACGTGTATTATAATATCTATACCTACCTACTTCTATTTCGTTTGTTGTGCTGTTAAAAACAGAACTTATCGGTGGGTCGTCTTGTTTTTTTTGTGACGAACCTTTTTCGACTTTCTATATTTTTTTTTTATTTCTTCTATGCATTGAATCTACCAGTATTTTATTTTATATAATCAGACACTTTTGTCCTCTGCTGAACACACGCCTCCTCCATAACTTAACTCTCCAGACTATTTCGATTAGGAGGTCTCTTTTTATACGATATATTCTAGTTAAATCTATTTTGAACATTTTTAGTGTAAAATGTCGACTTTATAAACATTATTTCTTTTATTAGCTGGTAACCTCATTTCTCACTTCAAAACAGAAATTTTTCATTTTCGATTTGATCAGAATAACATAATGCTTCTTCAAGGCACCGCCGATATATACACCTTCTATATATACACCTTCTCACAGTAGGTGGATACTAAGTAGTAGTTTCCTAACACAATAATGATCTCAGAAATAATACATTTTATGTTAATGAGGTACCTGCCTATTATTATATTGTATTTAAATAATACGGCAATCCCTCCCGTAGTTAGCCAACCAAGGAAGGCCACCTCCTAAATAATTATACTCCCCTAATACATTATACAAAAGTATATAAAATATCCCTTTTTCTTTGGTTTTTTGAAACCAACCTAAGCAATTTCATGTGTACTTGATACGTCATTTTTCATTTTACAAGATTTTTGTTGCGTTTTATATTTCTTCTCCATTTTTTTATGATTTAATTTTCAGTTGTAATCACGTTAATTGGAGTTTTTATTTTGGGTTTTTTAATGGCGTCTTATTTAGATAAATAATATTCATTTCAAACAAACTTACAAATGTAATGGTGTTTTTAATAGTATAGATTATGTACCAAAATAAATTAATTAAAAATATCATTTGATTTCTAATCAACATTCTATTCATCAGAATAAACTTGGACTATATAAATATTTTAATCAGTTTATATGTGTTCCTTTTCTTTGTCTTTCTTTGTTTTCTTTGTTTCTTTGTTTTTGTTGTTGGTTTTGTGTGTTTGTCTTAGTTGCTTTGAATTTTTTAAACTGTGGTAATATAGGGGGACTCTTGTGGTCTATATTTCATTTAATTTTAATTGTTGTAATACTTGTTGTGTTGACTGTTTGTTCCCTTCGAGAAAATAAATAAATAAAAAAAAATAAAAAAAAAAATAAAAATCCGTACTAAACGCATTTTGCTGATAAATGCGTTCAGACTTGTTCACTTTCATTGATCATGCTCTCTGGATGATCCTTCAAATTGTAAAGGTGTGAATAGACGTGTCATCAATAGTGATCGACGGACGAAAGCGATTTACC
Source organism: Athripsodes cinereus (assembly GCA_947579605.1). Classification (NCBI taxonomy): domain Eukaryota; kingdom Metazoa; phylum Arthropoda; class Insecta; order Trichoptera; family Leptoceridae; genus Athripsodes; species Athripsodes cinereus. Next base: position 4,881,779 of record OX388321.1, read on the forward strand.
ACCCGACATAGGTAATTCGATGAAAGGTCCTTTCACTCAAACGACCATAAACAAGTTCATTTCTAAAATTTGTCCCATTCCCTATGAATTAGTATTGAATGTCAGAATCATAAACAAAACAAACGTACCACTGTGTTTTTGCGAACATTTTATTAATTCATTTAACTTTTAATATTAAAAAATGCAATATTTTTACTTCCAGCGCAATAATAATAATAAGTAGACAATATTTTATAGTGCGCCGTTTTGTGGAACAAATTCACTTAAAGGGCGCATCCTAAAATATTGTGTTTATACCCGTGCCTCAAGCCTAATACATATAGTATATATTTAAAAGCATATTATAAAACTAAACATATATAAATTACAATAAATTGTACAATTATATGATATGCCAAACAAGTCTATTTTCAATCGACTCTTGAACAGAGCAAGATACTGTCTTACGCACTTGTTCAGGAAGATCATTCCACGTGGATGGTCCAGCCGAGCTGAAGGCTCGAATGGAATATGTTTTGAAATTTGGTGAATATCATTGATTATAATTATTTTCGACTAAAGCAATTACTAATTATTCTTCAACCGAACCTAGGAAAAAGCTAGTATTAAAAGAATTTAGAATTTATTATTAATATTTATAAATTAATACCGAAGAAAAAAAAACGATATGATGCAGTAACGTAAAAGACAGAATAAAACAAAAAAAAGTACATTAAAATAACATTAGGATCCCATCTGCTTCTTCACAACCTTCCTTACCTGGACCTAAGACAATGGAAAAGGAATGAATTTAATTAAAATATAATAATAAAAATATTCACTTTATAATAATATTTTATTCTACGCTGCAATCGACTTCTGGGAATTTTTGTATATTAATTATAATTTTATGTTTTAATTTATTCAAATCGATTTTTGGAATGTTATGAATGGAAATTTTAAGTTCTTTTTTGTCAAGTCCCAGAAAAGATCGACATATTGACTTTATTACATATGTAATATCATTTATGAGCGTCATGTAGAAAGTGATTTCGCTGGCAGTACATTTAATATTATTTTAATCCAACTTCAATTCAACGATGAGATATGCCATCCATCCTAAATTCATATCTCGTTTCGTTGATACGGAGATGACGACTAGGGTTGCCACCTTTTTTTTATTGAAAATAAAGTACATTGGTCATTATAGGTAAGAAAAAAAAGTACGTAGTATCAAAATAAAGTACAATTTATTTTTCTTTATTATTATGTTTAAAAACACTTTTTTTTTGCTTTTTGCAGTTTGTATCAAATGAGTATCTATACTAAACAATTGCACAGCATCTTTACAGTATATATTTAAATTAAAGTAAATACGTAATTAATTTTTTTAAACATTTTTTTCGGTGTAACACATTCACTATCTATTTGATCTGCTTCACTATCGAAATTACGTTTTCTATAAAACTTAAAATCGTATTCTTAAAGAGGCCCTTTTAATTTTCAACAAGTTTGGCAGAAAAACTTTCAAAACTTGTTGACAGTGCAAACATTTTGATGTGATAAAATATGAAAACAAATATGTAATATCAACATTAGTTTTTTACTTTACAAAAAAAAATTATTATAGCTTCATATTATTCTTTTATAAAAAAGCATATTTCTAAAAATCAAAATCGGGGGTGTGTTTGGCAGACAATGCACGAGAATCCTACTATTTTTCAGATACATTTTTTTTAATATAACTAAAAGTAAGTAAGTTATTATAAATATTAGTGTATGTATTTTAGTGTATGTTGTGTTGTATGTTAATATTAGTGTATGTTGGAAAATATGTAATAAACTGTTTTTTTTTTGGTTTTTTTTTTCATGGATATTGACCAATTCAAAAAATATTTTTCTTGATAAAATTTCTCATATTTTGAAACCAAAAATCACAAGTTTTGCGAGTTTTTCCACCAAATTTGTATAAAATTGATTATTACAACGTTTTTGCTAGAGAGCGCTCGTAATGCACTCAAACCGCTTTGCACAAAACAAACAAGAAATTGTGACAATGCCACTGACATTGTTGACATTTGAGGTTAGGTTGCGTTCAGAAATTGATTAAAACAAATGCTTTAAGTGATGTGGCGCTGGCGAGTGACGACACCGATTCAGCACCAATTGATAAATTTCGTTTAACGAAGAAATACTTACGACTAAACTTTTCAAAATCCCAAAGAAATCAAATCATGCGAAATAAAGTATTTTCGCGTACTTTATTTTTCTCATAAAGTATAAAGTACGATTACCTGAAATAACGTACAATACTTTATTATAAAGTACGGGTGGCAACCCTAATGACGACCGTGTTTATTATATGCAGTTAGATATTGGCTATCCCATTTGTGAATGATGCTGCGATGGCATAGATGGATAAATTTAATGTTTAGGAAAAATATATTTTCTAATCAAATATCAATTTTATACAAATATCCTAACAGTCGGTAAAATATGCGAAAGTTGGTCGATAGTAGGATTCGAACCCTGGACACCTAAATTAATAGGTATCTGAATTAGCTAAATGGGTGAAATTAAAACCAAACCGATACATATAAATAAGATAAAAAGATACTTAATTTTTTGAATATTTTTTTAAAGGGGGTTGCACCAGCTATCAGGGACTTAGTAAATAATAAAAACAGTGTTTTTTTATATATATAAGGCTACTGATCGAATTGTAAATTTTTTCTACATACTTATTAAGTAGGTACTAAATTTGTATTACTTACAAAATATTTTTTTACATTCCTAACATATTTCAGCTGACCATAATTAACTAAATATCTATCAGTTAGTAAGGTCGAGAATCCTAACGCATTCAATATATTAATACTTCAATTGATTTGTTATATATTATAAAAAAAAATGTACTATTATTATACAGTATTATTATTCATTGGAATGTGCCATAAATCATTAAAAAAATCTAACACACGTCCGGGATCTATCAATCCCGATGATGATCCACACGAACCAAAAAATGATCCAGAAGATTTACGACTATCGCTTACTTAAAATATTATAGATAGATCATGATCTTCGTTTAGCACTTGTTTTTTTTTTACTATATTAGTATATTTTAATAAGAGGTGTTAACTATTGTCTATATATGAAAGTAATAATTATTTTATTATCAAAAATATGTACTTAAAACTTATTTATTGTCTTCTTGAATGTTTTTAAGATTTTATGATCGACAATTTTTATCGATCATTCGAATAATATCTAACGTAGTTAAATAATCATCATCATCGCCCTCAACGCTCCTCTCGGGTGCACAGGGCAGAAACCAGTCTCCTCCATTCAGAGCGTCTCTGTGCCAATCGCGTTACCTATTCCCACGACATTTCCTGCGCTCTGATGTCATTGTTATAGGAACTACGGCGTATTGTGAGAGCGGGACGCCCGGACCGACAGAACCCTTGCGGATGGAACAACAGTTAAAAAATGCGAGTCATATTTTTGATCCGTGAAGCACCCGGCAAAAAATTACCTCCGAAAGTTTTTGAGTGTCCTGTGAAATCGATTCAGCGATGAGGTTTGTCACCCATTCTGAATGTCTTTTTTGTTGGCTTGGAGAGGACAGCTTTTTGTATTACTACATGTGGCTGGTGTCCTGGCTTGTGGTGCCACAAGGTTGTGGGGTATGCCGTGATGGTTTAGTACTAATATTTTGATCTGGGTTCGTTATAAATGATGTAAATAAATATTTGCAACAATCTTCTTCGTGATCTCCTGCAACTATAGTAACCTCGCACGAAATAATTATACTGATATAAAATACATAGTGGATTGACAAATTGCAAATTTCTAATGATGCACTTATTCAAATTATTCTTGCTTTTTTGAGACCTTTAAAATTTCGCACAATTTTTTGGAAGCAACCTATATCACTGCAGACTTCACGAGAAAAATATATTTAATAAAAAAATACACATTTATTTTAATTTAATTGTTTTCGGCCTACCTATAATTTTTTTTTAAATCTATACATAAGTCAAAAGCATTTTAAATTCATATATACATATTTATAGGGACAAAAATACTGTACACAAAAAATATTAAAAGAATTTTTAAAAATAACCCAAAAGGCGATTATCGAACTTAATTCCGATTAAAATGTTATTTCATTTTAAAAGTTGGGGTCCATTTTCAAAGATAATGGATTTTTTTACGTCGAAACGGTATGGTCCAAACAAAACGAAGAGCAACATTTTTTTCGTTGCATTTCAAATTCTTTTGTTATTGCTTATTCTATTTTTAAAATGTTTCGGAATGTGGGAGTTACCTGTCTGTAAAATAAAAATTTATGTTTTCAAATTTGTTTTGGAATTATTTTTATTAAATAATTTGACAGAATGATGAAATCCCCATATGTAAAAGATATAATCTTATATTTACTATTGTTGCGATTTAAATTGTTGTTATAATTTTTATCTTTGCTTTCCTAATCAGATTCGTCTTTCCTCGCGCCGTATCCTAAATGGGGTAGGCAGAGAGAACGAAACATCATATAGATCTACTTTTACATACTTCTTTCGCTTCTCCTACATTCATACAATTCCTCATTCATTTTCCACACGTCGATTCCTCTTACTCAACACACCATCGTTTTTGAGAATATCACCGCGTGTTTCTGGGATGCCCGGGCTTTCTCACAACCCCAGTGTTCAGTTTTTCTCTTTTTTCTCTTAGTTTTCAAATGCTCTTTTGTAAAAACGTGCGTTTATGAGAAATTATATATGAATGTAGAAGATTCGAAAGAAGTAAGGATATATCTATATGGCGTTCCGTTCTCTCCGTCTACCCCACTTGGTATACGGCGTGAGGGTATTGTATCGTAATATACTGAACAGTAGCATTCTTGTGCCCTGTAAAACCGCCATAATTCTTAATTACAGTGTTAGGTTAAGGTTGGTCATCGTTTCAAAACCGTCTTAAACGTTCTGTGACGATATTTTGAAGAAGTGGTCGTCAAACTTTTCTGGTCAAGGGTCACATAGGAAAATGTGAGGCATCATTGAGGGCCAAACACGTTTGAATTAGAAATTAGTAGATGCATTGTTTACATTTTGATAATGATTATGTTACCTTTATTATGTAATTTTGATTCAAAAGGCGACATCTCTAAATTCAGATACATAATTATGTAATGCAGATCTAGCTTTATGTGAATGGGTGTAACATTCAAAATTTATACCTAAATTAAAAGAAAATGAATGTTCAAAGTATGTTATTTAAGAAATTTCATGCCGAAATGTAATTTAAGTTGAATTGAAAAAGACACTGTTTAGTTAACTTCCAAGTGACTTTATTAATTACGTTTACTATTATTCTAACTAGAAATTATGTTGTACTTTTTAATTATGAGTCTTTAGACTTGCAATTGGGACTACATACAGTCCTAATTGCGTCTTCCAAATAATTGCGATATTTGTTTTCCAAGAAGATCATTTGCGGGTCGGATTAATAAAAACCGCGGACCGCTGTTTTACGACCGCTGTTTTAAAGCATCGGTTATACAAGAATATATTATTTTTATTTAGAAGAAGAGACTCAAACCGATCATTAAATGGGAGGGTTATACGATCGCTATCTGTTATATTAAAAAATATTATATTTTAGTATAATAATAATATTATCTAGTAGCCAAGTAACACAGACATTGTCAACCAAAATTACAGGTTTTAAAATATAATAATAAATCAAATTTGACAGATTTTTAAAGTTATACCCATGTTTTTCTGTCTATATTATCGCGGTTTACCCACAAGTGCAGTAGCGAGTGGACAATTAATTTAAGTAAAGGTTAATTGAAATTGTCAGATAAATATATTTTTACGTCTTATCTGTTTTTGATCCATTTGAAGTGAATCATCTGGCTACCCCATTTATAGCAAATACTGTGATAGTTTTGAGAGAAAGATTTTTTTTGAAAATTTTATTTTATATGTTTTATCTTTTGACTTTAATTATCCAAATGGTACGTATCATCTTAGACTTATAATTGTAAGATCCGATGTCCAAATTCTATACTCCTGACCAATTATGTTTAATCGAAACAAACATTTTACCCATTAGGTAGTTTCTCTCTTACATTACAACCATTTTAATCTTGGACGATTACGTTGTAGGCAATGAAAGGTTTGAGAAACCTGAATGGATCCTTAAAAAATGCCTCTTTAGTTAGTAGCAATTGGTAGTCGAGTAATTTTAATATTAAAAGTCATAATATTAAAATAATAGATTATGTATTAAAAATATCCAAAACCTCATTTCTCTTCAATCGATAATGACCTTTAACAATATTTAGTATTACGTACGAGATTCCTTTATCCTTATTTATGTGACTAAAAGCATTTTATAGCATAAATACATAATGCTATAAAAAGTGTGTGTATGTGGTAGAATTTCGACTTGGTACATTTTTTATACGTATTATTAAAAAATAATGTACTAGTTTGAACACCCCCGTAATTTCCTAAATGTTTTTATTTACCTCAATATTTTTCAAAATCTTTGTAAGAGTAGGTAATTAAAAACTTTAAACTTTTTTAATACACACTTTTTATTTTATTCTAGTAGACATGACACTCTATCTAAGAATGGTCGAAAAGATTTATTAAAAATATGTAATTCATTTATTTACTTCTTTATACTGTATGATAAAATGTCAACGAATTGCATGACAGTTTACAGCTATGCACCATTCACTACTATAATATAATCACAAACACTGACATCATTATTACTTTCAAATACTTGTGTAAAATAAAATCATTCGAGAATTTTTTTATGTCGGGACGATGGCAATAATTGCAAAAAAAAACTCTTGTCATTTCAATTTACAACTTATAAAATGGTTTTATTAAAACAAACGTGTAACTTAATATATTGTTATTTAGAATTGCTTGATTTAAAGAAAAAAATATCTAGTTTTTGCCACTTTATTTTTGTACTGAGTATAAGTTTTATCAATACCTACGATTTAAGACTAATTAAATCCTAGTCTATTTCACACTTGCCTTAAAATGTATGAATAAATAAATAATTCCACTATTATTATTTATTGATTGAAGAAAGAACAAAACAAATACATCATACAAATATACACACAGAGTCAAACAATATTTTTATAAAAGTAAATTATAAAATTAAAAGGTCCAATACGGGCGGTCAGATTGCTTCTGCATCGTGACGAAGGTAACAAGCGACATTGCTCATTGTCACGCGATTTTGCCACATATTCACTCGTGTGTCAAAGATCACATTTGCTTGACAATAGCAACATTATAGTGTAATTTTTTCGAGTACTTAATAATAACTTCGATACGAGAAGGTCCCGGGCTGTAATTATTACGTACTAGAATTTTTAAGTTCTACCGGTATTTTGGGCTCAGCCCCTTTAAAAGGTAATAAAAAGTGTTATTTTTTTTTGTTAGTTGTTGTTTTTCTATGGTGATGATTTGGTTTTTGTTGTGGTTGTTAAGGGGCGATGGAGATTATTCTTGATAACTTCTTTTGGTTATTTTGAGAGTCATGTAAAAGGTAGAATTATATTATAATTATATCAAATTTATTTTGAGCATGGATTTTTTTTATTATTATTGTGATTTTTATATAAAAAATGCATAATTTTATAATTCTCTATCGATTCCTTTGCGACATATTTCACGATGTGGGGTCACCAATGAAATAACCAAATATTTTTTTGCGTATTGTATGAGCTGTATAGAGGATTTTTAACTGATGTTGTGCAGGAGATAGTTGGAAGAATTATCGTGATGTTATTGTTTTTGTAGTTTGTTGATACTTTGAATGAAAAATTTGTGATTTTTGCTTTTTTATGTAATGTATGATTGTATGCAAAATGCATTTATATGATTATATGATTAAATAAATAAATATTCCTTATGATTCTGCGATGTTAGAATCAGAAACATAGAGAATGTCGTCCAACAAACATTTTTTTTTTATTTCCTGTAATAAACTGATAAATGCACATAGGAGATTTCGTGAATCCACCCACGGTATCCAATGGCATGATTATCACTATAATACAGTAATTTCTTCCAAATAACCTTTTAAATCCTAGTTTGGAACTAGCTCGGTCTGTGTGAATTGTCTATACATTGTTAATCATGAATCGGAAAATAAGACCAATGGATTTCATAAATATTGAGACTTCAAGATATTGATAGAACCTTAAAACGTTTGGTTTCGTGGTATTATTTTTAGTAGCGTTTGTGTTGGTATCGCATGTGGTGTTGCACGGATCCTGGCTTACTTGCTCACCGGGCACACGACTCATTTTTATTAATCATAATGTGAATTATAGAGTTTATCTTCTTATGATGAGATCTGAAAATCACTCACTATATAATACTATGTACCTGCCTTGTAAAGATGAGTTTATATCAGACGATGAAAATTATTTATTTAATCTTTATTATGGATCATACAGTTGTAACAATAAATATATATGGGTTTTGTCATAAACCCAAATACAAACTTATACACCTTTCACAGTAAGCTAAAAGCTTGTGTCGTGAAAGGGGAGTTTGCCGGCATCTGCGATCGAACCACAGACCTCATGTTCACGAGGCCGAAACTCTACCTCTAAGCTACAGACGAACTCATATAACAAATGTGTATCGTCGTATTAGTGCCCATAATACAAGATTCATATCTTAGTTTGGGACTATCTCGGTCTGTGTGAATTGTCTATACCTACATGTTATGTTATGTTAATAATGAGCAAACAAATCGAGCGAACAAAACCTAACAAATTAAAAAACAAACGTGTTTTTTCTACTGTTTATTGAGAGAGAGACGTATTTTTTTATCTTGACAGAGATTGACAATGTCTTTGAAAGACAAAAGACGTCTCTCTCAGTAGAAAAAAAGACAAAATAGTAGAAAAAAACATTTGTTTTATAATTTTGTCTTTATGATTGGGGTAGCCAGCAGATTAACTGTACATAATAATAAACATGTAAGTTGTCTTATAGCTGAATGAGGAACAAACAAATAAATGTATTATTTATTATAGATGAAATTATTTTTTTTATTATAAATAATCTTATAATACAAACATACATTCTTATTGTTAAACAAATCAATTTACACAGGTGATTTTGTACCAAGGGTGCGATTTATTCCAACTAACTCAAAATTGTGCACTATGATTTATTTTTCCAGTGTTAACCCATCATTACAGTATGATATGAAATCAGTGGGTTGGTCGGGTCTTCGCAGGTGTTCCACACATGCTAAACGCATCATTATTATATTTTATACGTAACTATTACCTACTTATTTTTACCTGGCATCAGAGCCAAGCACCTCAAAGTCTGCTAGTGCCCACAGTTTACTTATATAGGGATTGCTTGCTACCAATGATAAATTGAAGAAATATGAAGATATGAGACTCAAATCTATCTGCAGATCTACTTCTTTTTCAAGACACAAATCATTTAAGGTTCTTTTTCTTCTTCTCGTGCCGCTCTTAACCGAGGTTGGTGACCATCTTTTGAAACCTCTCACGATCCTAGGCCAGTCTGATGAGGATTGCGGCATCCGGTATTCCAATTCCGGTATTTATTGTTAATGTCATGATTTGAGGGAAGTTTTTGGTTTTTAAAAATATCTGACCGTTCACTCTATGTTTATACCTATATTCGTTATAGATACAATTACCAAAAAAATATTTGCAAAATAATTTCAGTAAATCAATTTGCTATTTTGCTTTTATTACTACTACAGAACACGGTATATCCCACGAGTGGAGTAGCCAGCAGACCATCTGCATGTAATAAACATGCAGATTGTCCTCTTCGTGTCAATAAAACGCCTCCGGGTTAGTTGGAAGACATCGCATTTTAGCGATAAACTCGCCCTCTGTACATTGAATTGTATAACTGTTATTTTTATGACACTATTTTGTTATGTAATATTGTAACCAATGTACAGTGAAGATTAAAATAAATAAATAAATAATAAAAATAAAAAATATGACCTTCAGGTTGGGTGGCATCGGCATGCCTCTATAAAACATATATTTTACATAACAGTGAATTTTTTTAGACATATTTATTCACGTGAATCAAATTTTCAGGGACGGTCGCGTGTGAGTAAATTAACTCGTTGTGCATATATGAGGAATTGGATGAATATGGAGGATTCCGTTATTTCTGCCTACCCGATTGCGACACAATGTGAGGGTATAGATAGACAGATAATTATATTATATTTATGTTTCAATTTATTATATCTGTCGCGTGGTAGGTATATTGTTTTTTGGTTTGGACATGTGTAAAGAATGATTGATGAGTGGTGTCTATAAATATAATAATATCATGTATTGTTTTTTCAGTGACATTATATTATTGTTATAAACACTTAACATTGATAAAAAATAGCAATAAATCAAAATTATTATTTCAATTCAATTAACAATGAGAAATTAATTATACTTAATATGCAAAATTGTCTATTATGAACACCTAGAATGATAGAAATTTTATTTATAGATAGTGCTACGCAACAATGCATCAACCTACAAAATAGAATAATCATAATCAATTGTATGTAATGAAAATATTGGTTTTCCTTTCCTTGATGTACCAAATTAAATGTGTCATAGAACTCAATGTAGGTATCTACTCGGTAAAAAAGGCCTTCCACTCTTTCTGGTAAATTTTAGAGTGTCCTGTAAAAGCCAGGTTTTCGTAAAACAATATCTACAATTCAACAATTAAGTATTCCACCCATCCTGAATGTCTTGAATTGTTTTTATCGGTACAGAGAAGACACTCGAACTGCATGTTTATTATTACCTGCAGTACGTCCGCTGACTACCCTACTTGTGGAAAATGCTGTGATGTTATAGATATACCCATATTTTTGGGGCTGACCTAGTTTTCCTAATTCATCCCAAAGTCTGAATTTTAAACTCAAAACTTTGATTACACTATCTTATTAGTTGGTACTTATTTTTTACTTAGGTAATTTGAAGTTGGTGTGACTTGAAGCATCGTCGTTTAACGTTATTTACATGATAATTTACAATTATTTATTAACAGAACAATAAAGATAATAATTACCTATTTATATATTTAATTAATACGACACTTTATTATTGTCACATGATTTATATTTCCTGAGATAAGCAGATATTTAATTTAATTATTATTTTATTATTTTTATTAATGAAAAATGTCTTAAAATCTTACTGCTATTAAGCAGTAAATCCATAGAGAACCGCTTTTTAGGTTTATATGAGAAAAATGCGGACCAAGGATTTTTCATAATTGTGACATCAATATTTTATGCAGCTTTATTTCTAAGGAAATTTCTCTGCGAACAATATGAGACTAAAAAATACTACTATTATTATTATTATTATTTGGAAGATTTGTAAAGCGCCGTTTTGTGAAAAAAATCCACCTCAAGGGCGCTCTTTGCTAACTAAGGTTGTGCTTGAATTATTCCGTGAGATTTCTTGAATAGATAAGTTTTCAGTTGGTTCTTGAAACGAGATATGTCCTGCGTTTCTCTGATCGTTTGTGGAAGCCTGTTCCAGACTACAGGTGCAGATATTGCAAAAGCACGCTCCACGTACACTGGTTTCGATACAGTACTGGTCACCTCCAATTTAGTTGTTATATCTTGACAAGACCTAAGTGTTGTCTGTCTATGACTTAACGCCTGTCTACCACAGAGTTCCATGATATATTCTGGGGCCATAGCATGAAGTGCCTTAAATACTGTCAAACACACTTTAAATTCAACTCTCTCCGGACATCTGAGCCAGTGAAGAGATTGAAGGGTGGCAGATATGTGTGAAGAGCGATTCAGAGCGAAGAGGTTGCCAGCAGACCTGTTGCATGTAATAAACATGCAAGCTGTCCTCTCCGTGCCAAATAAAAAATCAAGACAAATTTGAGATGTAAAATGTCTTTTATCACTTTTTTCACTATGTGTGTGAAAACGATTTTCACTATGTGATAAAGGCCCGTGGTTCTCGGACGCCCACGCTTCCCCACACCCCCTCCTTCAGATAGATATATCCTCTTTGTCAATATATCCTTTATTGTTAAATTTGTATATAAATATTATATAACCTAATACAATTATTATTAATAATTTAAAAAACAACATCGATAAACATAATAATGAATTCAGCGTATCATTATTTTGCTGGTTACCCCAAGAAGGACATAATTTTATTTTATAATTTTACAATTCTTAATTCACGAAAATCCTATTAATTCTAATCAGTACATGTATGTATAAATATTTAAAAAAAAACTAACTAAATCAATAGTGCATGCATACAAAATAAAAATATTAAATGAGGAAGGTGCGTGTGTAATGAATACGAACCAACATACATTTTAGTCTACATAAAGAAAAAAAAAACTTTAAATTCGTTTTTCTATAGATAGAGCACTCACAATGGCAGGCACACATCGCAGGTAGAAAAGTTTATAAATAATAATATTATAATACAAGACACCTGGAAGTGAACAACCAGCTATGTATCTATGTATTATCTATCTATCGACCCGTTTCGCCTTCTCAGAGACCCATTCTCATAGTTCGAAGTTAAATAATAGTAAAATACTCCCTTCTTAATATAATAATATTGTATTGTATATTAAGTTTCATTGTATTATTATTCATGGCATTCTCCTCCAATGTGCGAAGCGTTTTATTCATCCTTTGTAGGGTAGGAAGAATGGTATAATAATGTAGAAAATGATCCCCGTTTGAGCCGGCTTCGGGGAGGTATAAAATATACAACAAATACAATACATACATATAATAAACATGATCTCACCTGTGTATGTGTATATTGCATAAATGTGTATTTATTTGCATTGATTTTTTTAAATGCTTTGCATCAATCTAATTCTTTCCAATATATTATTTTGTTCACAACATTTTTAATACGACTTTAGGTACGTAATGTATTAAGATTCCACTGTTGACTTGATCAATTTTGCGAGCCGGCCTTTCAGAGTTACCGTTCTCATCGTCAGGCGAAAGTAAAGTAAAAAGCCAGCTTTTGAAAGCTAATTTTGTTGTTCTAGATCTGGGAGTTACATACAAATGTGTCTAGTGCATATGTGTATCGTCGTGTTAGTATCCATAATACTGTACAAAATTAATATCTTAATTTGGGACTAGCTCGATACATGTGAATTGTCTATGCATGTTATGTTATACTTATAACATGACCTCAAGAGCGCCGTATACCCTGTCCATCACCCGAAACTCCCAGCAAAAAGATGCGTCTTCAGCCTTCTTCTAAAGCTCTCTCCATTTGCCTCCTCTCGTAGACCCAGAGGCAGCTCGTTTCAGCATCAGGGACCCGCAACAAGTAAATATTATCAAGTAAGGGACCCGCAACAGTGAATGCTCTATTTCCAAAACCTGTCCTGCGAGATCAGATGGTTTAATAATTAGTCTGCCTTTTGCCTCACCCTGTGCTGAGCGAAGCATGAGCCGTCTTTCACTGATGGTCTCGATCTCGCATATCTCAGACAAATAAGATGGTTAAACACTCTTCAAAGCCGAAAACATTACCACATTTACGTTATTTAATAATGTCTGGTTAGTGACACGACCTTGAAATGTTAAATAATAAAATAGTCTCATTTTCATTCAGGGACGACAGAGAGACACCTCTAAAGCATCAGCTGTCATTTCTGTTTACACCACACCACAATAATAATGGTGTATATAAAATGTGAGTTAAATTTAATAATACTTAACAATTCGGTCAAATTTATTTCTTATTGTATGATGAAATGAAGTGGCATTAGTTACCGTGGTATGCGTCCATTGTGGTACCCAGCGAACCCCACCGGGCGAGACCAAAACGGTAATTTGATCACAGAGGAATGCTGTAAGTACTTATCTACCTTCCTACCTACCTAGGTATGTAGCTGGTTACCTTTAATGTATTATAGGTATACTATATTGTTATAATAATAATATTATGTATTATGTCATGCTACGTATTAAATTGTATGAACACCATAGCTTTGATATCTTACGTCGGGAATAATACTGTTAAAACTCTAAAAATGTGTGAAAAAAATATCTTCATTTGTGGGAGATGCTTACTTGATAATATTTACTTACATACATACATTTATACACTTTCCATCACGCCGTTTCCTTCGTGAGGTAAGCAGATAGGGTCGAGCGCCATTTGCTCCTATCCTTCTATATACCTTTCGTTTCTGTCACTGTCACACAATTATTCATGCCAGCTCTTGTATTCAATGTGTTCAACACAAGTCTCCGAGCACCATTCCTCTCAACCCAATAAACTTGCATTATTAATATATTTTTTAAATTAATTTATCATACGGAGAAGCTTCAGAAATTAAGTTTTAGAAAGCAATTCCATAAAGTTAATCACCAAACATTTTTTTTTATTAATCTGTTGCGAATTATAATATGCAGAGGATATTTTACAAGCAATAGTTATTATTCACATTTTAATTTATGTACCTAGATATTTAGTTATTTTAGTAATAAATTGGCTTTTATATACGACAAAAATCAGTATCATTGACCGTAGATACTTTTTTAAAATAATTTTTCAAAACACTTTTAACTAACTAGAGATTGTTTGAAAGTTGGCAAAAAATATTATTTTTTACCTTAAATATGTGAATAATTACAAATAATTTTTTTAGTAGGTAATTAAAAATAACCCAATCTTCCTTACAATAAGAATAAACTTATGAAATTTTTGACATAAAAAATATAATAAATTTTGATATAGGACACTGTTGTATTTTAAGAGCATCCTGTTTCTATACGATTTTGATGATGGTTGAATAAAAATTCCTCTTCTTAGATATACCTATATAAATAACGAAAAAACGAACAGAATAGATAGATAGATAGGTGTCTGGACATAATGCATATTATGAATATAGTGCGACTGGTAGTCCTATACAAGATCAGATCGGCGTTGATAAATACATAAATACACTTTTTTGTCCCGGGCAGACAAGCTTACACACGTCAACACAAAAAAAGTCGTAGGTAATTGTCAATTATTATTTGGTATTATTATTTATATGATTGTTGTTACGGTCTTTGGAGATCAGGAATAAGAATTCTTCATCATTCTCTCTTTAAGGTGACTCAAAATATACTTTACTATACTATTCCCTCACGCCATGTCCCAGGAGGGGTAGGCAGAGAGAACGGAACGCCATATAGATCTATCCTTACACACTTCTTTCGCTTCTTCTACACTCATGCAATTTCTCTTGCATGCATCTCAATGTATCTTCATCATCACACGGTGGTCATCTTTGAGAATTTGATCCACGTGATCAAGCCATGTGGTTCTCAAGCGCCTGCCCTTCTTCACACCCCTTCTCTAAAAATACAGGATTAAAACAAGCATTCTCGTAAAAATACAGCATCAAAACGAGCATTTACAATATACCTAACCTCTTTCTCTAAAGAAATAATTATTAAAACAAGCATTATATGTAGTTAAGCGATTTTGTAGGATTTGAGAAATCTCAATCCAATGGGATGACTTGTTTGAATACCCTCAATGGTCCTCTTTCACAGTGCACCGTTAATGTGATGACAGCGAAGCCATAGCGTTGAGAATGTCGTTTGGAAAAAAAACATATTCAGTTTCAACATAATGTTTTCAATATTTTCTAAAACACTCTGTCATCGCTCATTCTTTCCACATATCCTATAAACACTAGACTTAAATCAAATAATTAATTTTTTATCGAACTTCAATGATAATGTAAAAAAAAACGAATCTAATTTTCTCTAGAAAATGAGTTTTAAGTTGAATGTTTCAACTCATATTAATTTTTAATCTAAAATTATAACATGTAGCTAGGTACGTAATGTATGTCTGGAAAAATAAAAATTGTAATATCAAAAATCTTCCGCCATGATTGTCTAACAATCATTATTATATATTATAGCATTACTAGTATCATTATGTTTTGATATTATTACATAATGTTCATATGTATGTATGTCGCCGTCAGATGATTGAATTAGCCAGTTATCTGAATTGCTAGGCGGTTAGTTAACTGACTAATTCAGTTGAATGACTAACAGAGGTCTAGCTGGATTTGTTTAATGCAATCAGTGTTGCCAACTCGGATTTTGAAAAAGCTCACGCAGTTCAGACTAAAAAGTACTTAGATTTTAGAAAAAAATCCTATCTGAATTTTGAAATGTGAGATCCATTTTTTAGGTCTTAGATCAGAGTTCCAAACTGATCTGGATTTTCCAAATTGAGGAGATTTTTAGGCCCCTTGTCACTCATAAATTATACTATACCATCACGGCATATCCCACAAGTGGGGAAGCCAGCAGACCAGCTGCATGTAAGAAACATGCAAGCTTTCGTGCCAATATAAAATCAAGACATTCAGGATGAGTGGCAAACTTCATCGCTGAATTTAAGATATAAAATGTCTTAATTTTTTCGAACACCTGCCTTTTACAGGACACTCGAAAACTTAAGGAGAAGAGTGGGAGACCAATTCTTTACCGGGTTCTCTTAAATTATACCTATAGGAATTTGAAATATTTTGCGTTCTCCTCGAATTTGTTAAGAAATATATTGGAAAAGTGGTAGGTTTGCAAACACAAATTCTTAAAATAGACAAAAAATAAATTCATAATTTGCAGCAAAAGTACGTGGATCAACGTAAAAAAAAAACTTAGATTTGGCAGTACTGAACAAAATGTTATTCAATCCTAGCGCTACAGTTACAAATAAAGATAATATTTAGTTTTAACAATTTGTCTTTTAGAATGTTTGGCGCATCATTCAAAGAAACTGCCAATTATACAATTGGATGCCTGCATTTTACTAACCATCTAGCCATTTTGTTAAATGGCTAACTTAACTATCGCTCGACGACATTATTATTATAATAAATATATAATATTTTGTATCAAAGATCCAGATGTATTTGTTGTGATGTGATACATACATTGTTACATTTTTATTGTTGTAAAGCATTTTACGATGATTTTAAAAACATCGATATAAAATGTGCATTTAATTTTGCATACCTACTACACATCTTATATTATGTCTTATATTTTTGTCATATCTTTTTAGTTAGTTCTTGCAGAAATTTTTAGTAAAGGAAGATTTTGTGACGGTATTGTTTGACATATTTGATAATGTCACCGTTTTTTAATGAAAAGCTTCCCAATAGATTAAAAAACTTTCTTTCACAATATACTGTTCCAATGGCAGTGTTAATAAGTCATTCTTTTGGCGTTAATTTGCTTTTTTTCGAATAATAGAAATCTGTGTATTTTTCTCAAAAACTTCGCTAAGTTGAACTAAAACAGTTTTTGATTTCAAATGAGATTTTTAAACCAGGTATGTCCTATATAAGATGAAATAAAAAATAAGCATGTAGGTACCATCATTTTAACAATAAGTTTATCAAAATTTGAATATCGAACCAAAACAAAATAGGTATAAATTCGATGTTTAAATAATAGAATTCATCATTTGAATTGTATACGAACGTTGGCCGCTAACGAGTTTTGTACTAATCGTCTTTCGTACCAACATAATAATATTACAATAAAACGTATATATAATATAATAATTCAGTCTGTTTGTATGTATGTCTGATTGTATATAGTATAATTATTAGTGTATTATGTTCGTATAATAATAGTGACTATGTACTCTGTTGGTTAACAAGCATATTTTGATTATCTCAAACGTAACTGCTATTACTTCTACTACTACTAGCACACGATGGACGATCAAGCTTAAGCAATCAGACATACATATTATATTATGTATTGCGGTCTGTCTATAAGCCATAGATGAATTTAGTAAATATTGCTATTTGAAAAAAAGACTAGCTGTAGCGCATTAAAGCCTCAGCCAATGTTTGAGTCATTTGGTGCAGTAGGGACTCAAAAAATTATATTTAATTGTTCTGTAATGTATATGTACCGGATCAAATAGCAGGATTCGAAAATAGAACGATATCTGTTTGTCTTGCATTTTTGAATATTTTATGAAATATTGTACAAAATTCTTTGTAATGGTGGTGTGGAGTTAGATTTTCTGTATAGCTACGTAACATTTCATTTAGAATAATCTAGAAATGTGTTCACTAAAAGATTTCTTAAATTTATTGAACATAGAATAATAAGAAAGTGTTCTCTGTGCCATAGAGATATGATTAATCCCCTTAAAAACTTTTGGAAATATCTAGAGTTTCCGACGTCATTGCAATACGAACTATTCTTTTATTGTATAGACTTATTTTTTGGAATAGGTGACGTTTATAAATTGCATAGAGCATAGTTCATTTTCAAAAAGACCTCTAATTGAAATGAGTCTACGACATGTATATTTATATAATTACAGTCTGAAAATGGTTGACTAAGGCCGGCATCAATGGTTAATTGTAAATAAGTAGGTATAGTAACAATAATAATTGTAATAATAGATAAAAAAACATAGAATATGTAATTTGGCTTTTTGTTCACATCACTAAAATATTATATTATTGTAGTGTAGATTTCAATATTGTATTAATAATGCATAATACATTATGTATGTATACAAGTCTTCTGTAATCGAATTTAAAATATATATTTTACAATTTGTCTTGCTATTGATTAATTTATTTTTAATTAATTTTTTTAATTTAATAAATTGCCAAATTCGACAGGTATTTAAGCCAAATTTATGCAACAATATTTAAAAAAAGATATACTGTCGAATTTAGTATGGATATGCTACAAACCTGGTGAAATCAAGTATTCTTTCTCTGGGATAGACAGAGACGAAACAACGAGACAAATCTTACACCCTTAAATTGGAGGTGACCAGTACTGTATCGAAACCAGTGTACGTGGAGCGTGCTTTTGCAATATCGGCACCTGTAGTCTGGAACAGGCTTCCACAAATGATCAGAGAAACGCAGGACATATCTCGTTTCAAGAACCAACTGAAGACTTATCTATTCAAGAAATCTCACGGAATAATCCAAGCACAACCTTAGTTAGTAAAGAGCGCCCTTGAGGTGGATTTTTTTTTTTCACAAAACGGCGCTTTACAAATCATCCAAATAATAATAATAATAATAATTTAGACTTGTAATGCATCCTTAATTTTTCTATGCTTTTCGATTAAAGATAAGAATTTTAATTATTTTTTGATATATCATCTTGAACAGTATTTCGATCTATCCATCAATGCATCTTTCACAAATGAAGTAGCAAACCAATAGATTAACATCTCTGTGCTAAAAATTGATTAAATTATTGTTGGATAAAATTTATAAAATAATGAATTTCTGTAATCTGAATCTAACCAAAATACTAGATATTATAAATTAAATCTAACTTAATGTTTATTTGTGCTATTTTTTTATTCTGAAGATATAGGACTCGAGTGGGATAACATAATTGTCCATGATTTAATATGCTTTTGAAAGAATGAAATCATAAATTTTATTGGAAATAAACCGTGATAAAGAAGGCACAAGGTAACTACGTACAACACCCAAAAGACTTGAATAACTCAAATGAAATCATGCGTCAAAATGAGGGGTCACAATATAAAATGAACAGCTACGATTATATTAAAAATAAAAAAAAAACTACCTGGATCCCATAACTGAACCCAACCAAAATCAAAATTTAAACCATAAAGAATATAAAAAATAACTCAGATAATGATGCTACAAGGAAGGGACGACAATATCTAAAAAAATTGAGTGTGAAGTTTGTAAATTATATTATTTTTTGTATCAGGAGGACATAATAAGTAATAGGAGGTGTGTCAAAGACAATCAAAAACTACCGCACACGGTAGTAATAGTCCATATAATAATAATATGTATTGTATTAGTATTAGTAGTAGTCGACAATCCCAAAGAAAATTACTATAATTTAACCCGAGCATTATTATTATGGTACCTATTACCACTTATGTTGCCCTTATACATAAAGAAATGAAATTATTGTCATAAATGCCACAATTGGGCTTTGCCCTGATAAAATGGCGTTTTGAGACAATGCCCCTGGTTTAAAATAAATAAAATCCAACCTAATTGGTCTATTTTTTTAGTGTGGGAGAATTTATAAACATAATGTCTAGTTTCGATTGTTTTTTTTGTTGTTGTCGTTAATTTATATACATTATTTAAATATAAGTAAATAGAACCATTTAAATCGTTAGTATTTTTATTATTATTCTTATAACTCGCATGATTGGACTTCACCTGTGAAATTACTTCTTTTGTTTCGGGCATTGATTGTCAAATGTTTCGTTTTTGTTTGATGTTCGTTTGTTTAAATTCGATACGTGAAATGAGCATATTAATATTCCTACTATGTGTTTCATTATTATCGTTGTATACAGCATGTTGTTGTTTTTTTTTTATCATTACTTCATTTTTAAACGTTCGGTGATTGATTGAGTTATGAATTTCTGAATGACTGGCTAATGACTATGGAGAAGCGATACATAACAGTCATATTATATTTTAATATTTGTTCATTTGTTGTATTAATGTATCGATGCCAGAATTTGAACCAGTTCTGTCCATCATAATAATAGTTTCTCTAAACGATTTCCTCTTATATTCAACGGTCAAAAACATCAAGAAACCTAACCTCTCTAAATCACTACAAGTTTGATACAAATAATTTGTGACCTTTATGATAGTTCTTTACAATGTTTTTCTCTTAGGTTTACCTATTTGAATTTATTCTGAATTTAAAAAACCTATTCTATTGTCTAATGTTTTCTTTTTTTTTGTTTTCAGATACGCCAAGAAAAACCTTATTATATAGCAGATCCCGAAGTTGATTCACTTGTAAGTACACCCATTTTTAACTTAATTTATTACCAGTAAATCTACAATCACATTAAAACTATTTATACAATATAAATTTACTGCATAAAGCTTGAAAAGCCAACGTCATCTTTTTTGGTACCTAGTGTCTCGGACGACATTTGAACTCATAACTCATTCTATTCGCGAGGTGTGCTTTGTCCAATTAAGCTACTGTCGAAGGCTCCGATATTCTCTTTTATAATTCCCAACGACAGCTTCTTGTGTAGGTATTATTCCGGGATATTTTTACAATAACAATGGTATATCTACATTTATGTAATATGTACAAATTCAAAACTTATGACATCAATTTTATCCCAAAAATTAGTCAAAATATACATGAATGAAATCAAAATGTCTTTTTGAAAGGATTTTATGGATAAGAATGGATAAAATCAAAAGAAAACAAAACAAAGACATCCGCAAGGTTGAATTATCTAAATAAATAAAAAAAAAATTGACAGATGTTATCAAACATATTAAGGATCAAGTGTGAATCCTTGTGGCACGCCAGACCTAAAATTTTCTTGTATGAATGAAATTATATCAAAAACATTATTTTAAATTTTATTATGATGTGAGAATATATTAGGAATGATAAAAATATAAATAAACTTAACCCATGGGGTGAATTTAATACAGACCACCCACATTTCGCGAGCCATTTCGTTCCGGGCACTTAACCGAATTTGCCCAATAAAACTAATGTCACTCCGCAACAAATAAAATAATACTAAAAAGTATTATATTATTATTTGCATTATGTTAAAGAAATAATAATATGTTTTATTACTTACTCTTTTTTAAGTTGCGTGAACAGTCACCGTGGCGCTTTTTTTTAGTTTTTTGAACAGCCACCGTAGCGCTGTGTCTTTTTTTTTAGTTTGGATAACAAACACAGTGGCGTTATGGAATAAAGTTTGAAATTGGAATAACATAACATTAAATAAAAAATGTATCTTATTCTAATCGAAATTGTTGAGCATAGTTTGGTACAGAATTTACTACTTACAAATAGAGTAGTCAGCGGGGTGGTGTATTCCCAAACTCAGAATTGAAAAAAAATCATAGAAATTAAGAATTATGTGTACTTAAAACAAATAAAAAAAAATGTTTCTTCTTTGATTTGAATTACAAATAAATTAATAAGCTTTCTGACAAATATTAAATTGTTAGTTTGACGTAAAATCGCAATGGCGCTGCATGTAGTTCAAAAATTAAATTGAAAATAGAACGTTTGAAATTTAATTCATGATTGTCAAATAAATATCGAAGCAATATTTTTAAAAATAAAAAAACATTTCATGGGATTATCGCGGTTAAAAATTGTAAGATTCTTAAGTTATATATTTATTTTTTATTGTACATATCTTGCGTTGTCCATAATGTATTTTTTTTAATGTGGGCAGGATATGGTAAAAACACACATCGACTTTTTAAGGGGACATGTTCAGTTCCACAGTAAAACCTGTTTACGTTGGATAATATATTTAAATTTATCGAAGCACACTCAACTTAGCGGAAGGCATTAGATGTTTGATATCTGTTTATAATATGTATATATATTATGAAATAAATAAAAAAAATAATAAATCAAACTAGTTTTAACGTGCGTTTGTCAGAGCGTCAGCATATTTCTAATTAAAAAAAATTAATTACCAAATAATCAATATTGGTTTATTATTTTATGTAGTGGTGGTTTGGGCATGTGGAAAAAATGAATGAGGACAGACTAAAAAAATCATGCATTGCTGAGAGTAAGGGTACTCGGGTACGTGGCATTAAATGGCCGGACCATGCAGACCTGCAGGGTTACTCTTGACACAATCTAAATACGATCTTAATCTAGTCTTGATCTTGATCATACGACGCACGAAGGGACTATGGTCAAAAACACCGCGCTACCGCTACCGCGCGATCGGTATGCGCGTATTTGTGGCCAATAGTCACTTCGCGCGTCGTATGATTAAGATTAAGATCGTGTTTAGATTTTGTCAAGAGTAATCCTATGATTTATTTTATTTTATTTATTTGTTATTTTTATCTTATTTTATTGATTTTGTTGGTTTTTTGTGCAATAAAGGTTTTTATTATTATTATTATTATTATTATTAATCCTGCAGATCTCAAAAGACAGGCACGTGCTAAGTACAAGGAACATGAGAGCATGTTTGAAAAATAAATTGCATGGATGTGACAGATGCATAAAATGAAATTTCGTACCTACGCCCCCCCCTCCTTTTTACATTTTTTGATATCTCAATATCTTAGTAATAATAGAAAACCTTTTTTGTGCTGTGATTTGATATTTTTTTTTAATTTTCGGGGTACTATTTTAGTTCAATTTGAAGGGTATAATTGCTAGTCGAAACAGTATTAAGTATTCTTAGATAGATAGATATGTATAAAATAATTTAGATACAGTCTACAAATGCCATGTTCTTCAAAATATATTAAAAAAAACATAATATCTACTTATTTGTGAATGTATAAATTCTTATATATCATGTTTATATACACACTTACTATGTAGTATTACTACACACATTTCTCATGTACAAGGTAAAAATACATATGATTTAGGAATGTTTTTATTATTTTTGTTTATTTCATACTACTAAGTTATTATTCATTTTACATCATTTTACATCTTAAATTCAGCGATGAGGCTTGCCACCCATCCTGAATGTCTTGGTTTTATATTGGCACGAAGAGGACAGTTTGCATGTTCCTTACATGCAGCTGATCTGCTGGCTACCCCACTTGTGGGATATGCCGTGATGGTATAGATAGATATAGATAGAAGTTATTATTATACCATCACGGCATATCCCACAAGTGGGGTAGTAAGCAAATCAGCTACATTTAATAAACGTTCAAGCTGTCCTCTCCGTGAAAAAAGAAAAATATAAGATTATGTTGATAATATCTTATTTTAATGCACTTTTCTATTAAACTGTGTGTATTTTAATCAATGTATAGAAAAGAATAAATAAATAAATATTCCGGACTGGTGGCAAACCTCATCGCTGAATTTGTGATGTAACATTTTATTATTTTTCCGGACACTGATCTGCCAGGATACTAGAAAATTTGCGGAAAATAGTGGGAAACATATTCTTTGCAGAGTGTATTTGTTTTTTACTGTATATATTCTCTCTCTCTCTCTCTGGTTTCAATCCTGGGATTGGTTTGCAGCAATTATCTCTTTAATTCTTCTCCTCCACTCCTCCCTGTCTTGTGCGGTTCTTTTGAAATCTGCATATGATGAGCAGCGCATGTCCACCAACATGTCCTCCAGGTACTCTCGGCGTGGGCGTCCCCTAGAGTTTGTCCCCTCGGTCATACCCTCCATTACGGCATGCAAGAGGCCTTCTTGTCGTATTACATGGCCGATCCACCTTGCACGCCTTTCTGACAAAATCTTGAGCAGGTGCCTTCCTCCTTATATATTCCTTTTTATATATTATGTAAGATTAAATTCTAATCTATTCTCACCAAAAAAATTGCCAACGAATCTCATATGTAGTTACACCTATTTTATAAAAAAAGTTAAATAAATAAAAAATCGTAAATGTATTACAAATGATAATTTGAATATAAAGGAAGTGAAAGAATATATTTATACATATTAATGTCAGGATAATTATATTAATATGGCGTTTCCATCTCTCTGTCTACTCTGCATGGTGTGAGAGTGTAACGTTAAAAATAATATTATTAGTAAAAATGCCTTAAACTTTTGTTTCTGTGTATATTTCGTAATAAGGGCGACCTTTGCGTGAAATAAATTCACTGGCAGCTCCACTTATGAGTGTGAGAGAATCCATGATGGTATAGATATAGAACATAGAGAGATTAATATAATATAGTCCTGAAACCAGTTTATTTATCATCATTATTCAAAGTCTTCAAAATACACTGTGGAAGAGAATGGCTTCTTTGACGAATAAATAAACAGGCAATGCTGCAATACAGAGAACACAATGTCCCTTTTTATCCGTAAAACAAGCTTTTTCACACTTTGGGTAAGTAAATAAATAAATATATACAGATAAAAAAATATAGTTTTGTATTAAAAAAAAATTAAAACGGAAGAGGAAATAGATAATGCAGGTAGTACTGTAACAATATTTGATTATTTGAAGTAAACATCTAGCGCCACTCGGTGGCGCAAAATGTAAATATAAGCATAGATTATTATCTTCGATAGACATCATATTCTACAGCTATACATAACATAATATTATAAGATAGCTATCATTTATGTTCTTGTCTTTTTACTTTAGTACACTTGTAGTTGGTACCTGAATCACAGTGTATCAGATTTCGTCACAAATGGCAGAGAAGATGGAACGCCACACAGCTCTATCTCTTCAAACTTACTTCTTTCACTTCTTCCACATTCATACAATTTATACACGCTAGCCGATTTCTCGACTCGACACGTGGCTGTCCTCGATAATTTGCTCCACAATTTGAGCAAGCTATGTAGTTCTCTTTCAAGTGTATATATCCATCATCATCATCATCATCGCCCTCAACGCTCCCCTCGGGAGCACAGGGCAGAAACCAGCCTCCTCCATTCAGAGCGTCTCTGTGCCAATTGCGTCACCTCTTCCCACGACATTCCTTGCGCTCTGATATCGTTGTCATAGGAACGGTGTATTGTGAAAGAGGGACGCCCGGGCCTACGGAACCCCTGCGGACGTAAGAACAGTGCTCTTTTTGGCCAACTATCATTGGGCATTCTCAAAACATGTCCCAGCCAGGACCATCATCATATATCCACCTCATCATCATCCTATCAACATGTCCAAAGCGTCTTGTCATTTTCGAAAATTAGGTTTTCAGGACTACAGCTGACTCCAAGCAGTGGTGATTTTAAGTTTTATGAATTATTTGTGGCTAATTATGTTGACCGTGTGTTCTACGTGGCTGGACCATTATTGTGGAATGGAATTCCCCATGATCTGGATAGTGCGGAGGTATTCAAGTCAGGATTAAAACGTTAATGTTCGGGAGGTGCTAAGAATCTTAAATGAGCCCTTGTGGTTTTCTTGTGGTGTGGATTTTCAAAAAAAGCCATATTTTCTTAAAACAAACTTGAAAGACTGTTTCATTAACAAAAACGACGAATCCGGAGCGTGTGATTGTGGTGCAGCACAGACCATGCCACACCTGTTGGAGTGTTCATTGTGCCCTGTCACACGCACAATGGAGGACATTTTTGACGCATCTCCACCTGCCGTTCGTTTTGCACAGTACCTACTGGAGATCAGTTTGATTGTTTTTTTTTCTGGGTTTCGACACAATAAATAAATAAGAAATTACCAAGCTTCCTGAATCGTATAAGAGTTCGAGACAAAATTTGAACCACGAAATGAAATTGAAAGTTTTTATGTACATATACAAAACATACCTACTTAAGTGATAGAGGTATGTGTACTATTGTCCTGTACAAATATAACGCCTTATCGGGAGTCAAGCAGGCGTAACATAAATATATATAAAATAAAATATATATACGACAATATGTATACTATAGCATACCTACACAGTAAATAATATTATATCTACATAGTGCAACCGTAGAGTCATTGAAATCGAAAGATCTGCCACTTTTTTGAGTGGGACAAATTGTATGTTTGTAACAAGTAATTAGTCAGCTGACCAAAAGAAACGGGTGAAATAAATTGATAATATTATGGTTAACCAGGAATACCCAGGTTCGAATCCTTTCGTTGCTAACACTGCTGTTCAGGAGAAGTTTAACACATGAAAACATTGCTGTTCTTGAGTCGGTCACGAATCATGAAATGGCGTCAAACACAAAATCGTCTTAGGCTAAGAAAAGACAACGTCACTTAATTCGGTAGTACCCCGGACGGAACATGAACCCGCAACCTTTCACGAGGTGTGCTTCGTCCAATTAAGCTACCGGGCGACATGCCGAAGGCTTTGATATTCTCTCCTATAAACACCGATGACAGCTTCATGTTTAGATATTGTTCTGAGATACCTAGGATAGATACCGCATGCTGGATACTTCCAAGTGTAGTTAGATAAAGTTACATCTAGTCCGCTAACTACCCCACTTGTGGATTATGCCGTGATGGTGTAGATAAATAAAGACTCGACGTTTTTCCTAGAAGGGATCTAGGATGAGGGAATACACGAAAAATAGACATTACATCATAAAAAACACTCACAAAATATTGTAATCTAATCGATACAATATGTTGTGGCTAAACAAATATTGTTACGTATCTATGATTTTTCAACAATTTTGATATTAACGTAACAATGGTTAGACGTCATGTTTGTGTCCAAAGAATCAATGTTATCAGTTCTTGAATTATAATAATAATAAAATGTATAAAAATATGGAAAAAATGATAGATATTATGTTTACTTAATTGAAAGTTTGATGCAACAATGTTCCAAGTCGATCAACTTTTGTTAATTTTGAATTTTGAAAAATTAATTAGGTAATTTAGATTTTTTCAATTTAATACTATTTACAGGAATCAAACAGTCAATTACAATATGTTAAAAAAATTAACATTCAATATATGTATCAGCAAAGATCCTGAATTCACCAGAGATGTTTAAGCCTTTAAAAACGTGAAAGTTTAAAGAATTATATCTAAACTACACAAATTTCAGTACTGAATAGCTCATAACTTTCGAAATAATTAAGAAATCACAATACATCAAAAATAAATATTTAAAAAAATAGCAAGTAGTTATTTAAAGTTAATCAGAAATTCAAATAAAATTAATAAACTACATTTTTTTTTTGTTGATAATTTCTTATAGTTTTTAAAATTAAATAGTTGCAACATGAACTAGGCGACACGGGGATCCCTTTAACCAGAAAATGACAAATATTATCTATTCATGAGCGTTTCAACGAACATCTGCCTTAAAACATGATCCTCAAAAACTTGCAAAAAAGAGTGAGAAATTTATTCTTTGCCATGAAGTCCACGGAACAATGATTTGTGCAAAGCAAGTAAAATATCACTTTTTTAGTTTGAATTACAGCACTTACTCATTTTTCTTGATTTGTGGCTTAATGCAGTGTTGCACAACACACTTGATTGTATAAAAAGTGGAAAAAATCTATGTTTACTCATAAATAATAAGCGAACAGACAGACAAACGTATTGTATTATGGCTGATAAGAAATTTTGGTTTATGATGTAATAAATATTTTATTTTATTTGTTATATAATTTTTATCTGAGAGTCCATTTCTATTACATATTTATATTATTTTTTTTATTGTAGGAGCTTAACAGTTATTTATTAGCTGACTACTGTTCACTAAAATCCCTAATTTTACAATTATTATTGACAGTATGGTGAAGTGAGGAGATAGCTGGTCTGCTGGCTACCCCACTTGTGGTATGTGTCATGATGGTATTGTAGTAGTAGTAGTATAGTGTAAATGTCTCGTGGAGTTCCCGGTAAAGATTAGGTCTCCCTCTCTTTTCTGTAAGTTTTTGAATGTCCTTTAAAATGCAAGTTTACGTAAAACCTCACCTATATTAGATTATTAACATCTAGAATTCGGCAATGAAGCATGCCACCCCTCCTAAACGTCTGAATTTGTTTGTTGTGACGTAGAGGACAATATGCATATTTATTACACGCAGTTAGTTCTCTAGCAACCCCACTCGTATAAAATTACAAATGCTCTTTTAGAAAACGCTCGAAAACCAAATAGGTATCGATTTATTGCCACACGATGTGTGCCTGGGGTAGGCAGAGAGAACAGAACTACAAAAAACTCAACCTTATAAATTCACTTTACACAATTCCTCTTGCACGCACACGACGAATTCTCTTAATTAACACGTGTTCATCCTTGAGAAATATTAATTTAATTAAGTGCCTATTTTAAGAACAGGTATTATTTCACTTCCCCTTTGCGCTAATTATTCCCTACATGTGGTGGTGCTCTCTTTGTGATACAGGCCTCCCCCCGCCTGTTTTATAATGTAATAATAATATATGCAATTATTATAATTTGCTAATTAAAGAAAAATGTTTATGATATGTGTGAAGTATAAATTATGTAATGTTATTATATGAATTCATTAAACAACAATAATACTCACTTTATTAACTAGCTCAATGTGCACGGTGATTCTCACGATTTAATAATAAAAAAAATTGTCAATGTTCCATGGAGTCACGGTCATCAAAAGGTTTCCCATGCTTAACTCTATGTTTTTGCATGTCTTACTGTAACAGACAGGTTTTATTCCTATAACATCATGAGTAAGAAATTAAACATCTTCAATTCAGTGATTTAGTGTGCCATCCATTCTGAATGTTTTTAATTTTATTGGCACTTACAAGCAGAGAGTTCATTGGCTACCCCATTTTTGGAAAATTCTGTGATGGTATAGACAGATAGATCTAAGCTTTAATGTTTTTTAAAATTTATTTAATAAGATATTGGAAATGCAGAACTAGTATGATGAGTTTCTCAAAGTCGTTCTTTATAATTTCCAAACATCTTCATATCAATGAATATTCTTGTTGTGTTGATGGAATTACTCTAGTCACAAAGAGATCGAGACTGACCGTAGGCTGCCGAACATGTTTCTATGTTGAAATGTGGAGTTATTCAAACCCAAGTTGTCACTTGCATATTTGTCTGTTAATTAATGTGAATGAATCCTCTTGATTAAGTCAATAAACTTCATAAATGATAAAGAAAATTGATGCAATTTAGTGGTTCTTAACGTTTTTTCTCCAATTCACCACTTTTTAGTGAGCCAACTCTCCATTCCCCACCACAGCATCGGTATTTGACAAATTCAATTTTAACCTATGCAGTTTAGTTTTGCTTTTTTGTGACATTTTACAGCCTTTAATTTTTGTTTGCATGTATTAGATTTATTACTAACAGTAAGAGAAAATCTTTTGTCAAGTCAGGAATGAATGCCTCTTGGATTTTTTGTGAATGGTAACAAATGCACGAAATTCCCCACCTGGCAACTCCGCCATTCCCCACAGATTAAGAACCACTGATTTATAGCTATTTACACAAAACAGACATGCACACAAACAAACAATTAAACTTTTATAAAGGTGAGAGCTTGCTCGGTATTTTTCTTACTGGAACCGCCACTGTTTTTTCGAGTTTCCCGTATCACATTCAATCATGTTTTTTCAATCCCTATTCGCACCTGACCATTAAACACACAACGGCAGCATTCGATGGAATGCCACGGTTCTTGATCAATATTACAATTTATTATTATTTTTATATATTTATTTATTTATTTCTTAATTTAAAATGATTAATTAATACTTGACTTATCATTATTCATATTCGTGCCATTGTGGAATTTTTAATCTGATAATTATTACCGATTAATTAATAAATTTTATACATTGTATTAGTACTTCTTTTGCTCTTCTATATATAAAATTGTGATGTATTATTTGAACAAGATATTGATAAAATAAATGAATAAACTATTCCATAAAAATTCCACAAGATTTTAGCTTAGTGTGAAAGGTGTATAAGGTTGTATTAGGGTTTATAACAAACCCAGATATATATTTAAAAAAAAATAAAAAAAATATAGAATATTGTTTCGATCATGTAGAGAGAATGAGTGATGAAAGATTGATGAAAAAAATTTAATCTAAGAATCATATTTCATGACCATGTGGGTATGAAGACGAAACACTCAAGGATAGACGCGTTTTGAGTGAATGAAATCTTCAATATTATAATATTTTACATTAATATACCGTAGTAATGTGTATAACATTTATATGCAGTAGAAAGTTCGCTGGTTATTTCATTTTGTGAAAATGCACGAGATGAAAGAAAATAATTTACAAAAACTTTCTGGTTCTCCGTGCCTCAAATTTTGCTTCCAGTTTTAAACTGACGTTGTTTGAGAAAGTTTGTAAGACAATATCGATGGCTAAGAGCACAGATGTTCTAAGTGCAACAAAGGTGATTTTACAGGGGAGCATTTTGAAAGTTTAACTATTGCTTTGTTTATGAATTTGAAGACTTAATCAATACATTTTCATAATCACTGATTTATTATTTACAACTTATCATATTCGTGCACATTAATGTTTGAGATTATACAATTTTTTTGTGTTCTTATCTTCGTATCTCGATTCACCAACATCTGCGCTCTAAGCCATCGATATACAGTATTGCCAATGCTTGAAGGACGTCGATGTTGGAACACAAAAAATCCGAAAAATGTACCGTTCTGCAAGTACAGTACATCTATGATTGTTGATAAGATTTTTAAAAATGAATTGTTTTACCAGATTTGTAATACTGCACGCCTCTGACACCAGCAACCTTAGTTGCTGTTTTGAGGTATTGTTTATGATTGAATAAACTCTTGAATAAAACTAGAAAATTTGTTTTATCTGGACAACAACAGACAAGCAAAGTATAGAGAGTGCAGTAATTAGATCTTATAGGATGCAATTATTGCACAACATATCACAACTAATAAACACAATTATAATTAAGTATTTAATAATTTGTTTTTATTTATTTTCAGATGGTACAAGCAATCCAAGTGTTACGATTTCACCTCTTAGAATTAGAAAAGGTAAGACTATAAAATATTTATTTATTAATTATTTTTATTAACTTATTAGAAATAAGTAATACGTATATAAAAACAAAGTGAGTTCTATTGATATATCATTACAATTTATTTTTTAATGTAAGATATTTCTATATTCAATGTGTTCGCTGCAGGACACTGAAAAATTTACTTAAAAGAGTGGGATATACCAACCTATACAGTTACATGAACTTTACAGTAAAAAAAATACGAAAAATGTTTTTCTTCACAAATTTTGTGTGGGTATTTTCATGTGGGCGTAATTATTATCGTTATCACTTTTTTACAACACTATAAATTTAATAAATTTCCCGATTTCGCATACAATTAACCTCAATCCCCCAAATTCCTATTCTCTTTTATATCGTTGTTTTGATCACAATTTAAAATATTTTTTACGTACTACTTTTTTAATCACTAAATTAGCATATTATAGTTATTATTATTATTATATGTGAATAATCTATGTTTTAAAAGTATCCACTATGATATGATCATTGTATTGTTCTTCTATAAAAATATAATGTTTTTTGTAACCCATTGAGTGCCAGGACGATGTGAAATACAGTATTATAGTCAATCGATTTTTAGTTTTTACGATTCGATCCGCCGAAAGGATTGCAAGATTCTATTCTGTATTTAAATACCGTCCACTCGTTAACGAGAAATTGTAAAAAAGTATTTCAATAATAATTAGTAGTAGTTGATGCACGATTATTGATTTTGTTGTCATGTACAAGGCAGACACTCGCAAAAAGTTGCTTGCAAGACTTTTGACACCTGTAATTCAGCAGTATTGTGATAAAGTATCAATCAACCATCTTGAAACTTTTATTTTTTATGACACAGAAAAGACAGTCTGCATGTTTTATTGCATGGAGTTGGTCAACTGACTACATCACTTCTGAGAGATGTCGTGAATGTATGGATGACATTTACACACCATAGACAAATTTTGAATATTTAATCTCATTTTTCCCCTTAAATTTCAACACTATTATAATTGTGGTGTTTAATTGGTTAAAATTAAAATACAATATTTTTTCATTCATCCTCAATAATAAAATATAAACAATTATTTTAAATATTTTATTTCTTAGTTGAATGAAATAATAATAATAACAATAATAAATTGACAGCTTTTGTCTCTCAGTCTGTCTGTTCCCTCGTGTGGGAGGATGATTAGAGAGAGAGACACATTTTATTTATTAGTTAATGGAGCTTATTGTGTTTTATCTCACCGACTTTACAAATTTAGGGTGATGTTAATCAACAATGTTTCAAACGACATCAATAAAATTTTTATCATTTTTTTTTATCTTGATAGTCCTTGTAGTCCCATGGTTGTTCTGTGGAGATCTCATAAAAGCATAGGTAGATCTCCCACTCTTTTCTTTGAGCAAGCATTCGTAAAACATCACATAAAGACATTTAAAATCGTCAATACAGTGATGATTTAACAAATAATAGAGATTAGAGTAGGGCTTAGTTTTATTCAGTTTTTACATAGGTAGGCTACTGCATCCCTTTGTGGACAAATTTGCCACATCCTTATCAGAAAGTATCGTTTCTATAAACGACACTTAGAGCAATATTATGGTTTCGTGAATGAACATTTTTTAAATTTATTTGTAGTATTGATATACAAACAGCAGAATGTCATAATTGTATATATTGAATAAGCGTTCTGTTTTGAATTTTTAGTCTAATGATGCATTAGCAGTCTCATTATTTTGTAGTAAATTTAAATCGTATAAGCAAAGCAATATTAACAATTTTATGTTAGAATTAATTCTGACACTTTCTAGTTTTTTTTCTCGGTTTTGTGACTTGATATATTGTAGCTCAACACAATTGATTTAAGATTAGTTATTGTTATTTAAGTGGGAACTATTAACGGCAATAATTAATTATTAATAGTTATTGTCAATTATTTGGCATGATAATACCCACCCAGAAATTATTTGTGGTACCTATTGTTTTAAATCTAGGTCAAATATACCTACTGCGAAAAAAGTTTGCTTTAAAAAATGTACACAGTAATATCAGGTACCTAATTAGATAAAATAAATAAATAAATAAAACAATTAAACGATTGCTAATTTTTTAGTTTATTATGCAACACTATAAAAGCGTGATTGGTCCAACTTATCAAACGCAGCCGAGTGAAAAACGAATCGTTTTGATAGAACAAAATTGTCATCTGGAAGTAAAATACCCCTCCAATCGGATTTCCGGGGAGGTTTGCCTGTCCAAACAAGCCAACAAGGAAGAACAAACATTAAAACATGATATTTGGAACCTGGAACATAAAAACACTATCATACTCAAAGACATAAAAAGACACAAAATCGAAGAGAGGAATTAATCGGTCATCTCGATAAGAGAACCATTTTTACACAATGTAGTGCAAAATCTAATCGAAAGAAATGAGAAAGGTGTCCCAACGCTTACAAATTGGCTCTAGGCTGGCTTAAATGATCACTTTCAGTTTTCATGTACAAAATTCGCCAATTCTGCCATTCTCACTGTTACGATCTAGAAACGTTTCTTGATCGTTTGTCTTCAGGATCTTAAACGTGAATTTTACAATACAAAATATACATAATATTCTCGCCTGCTTTATTTTTTATGTGCACGTTGGACCAAATCATCCAGAATATTCGTCCCAAAATAATGACAACAATAAATATTGGGAAAGTTTATGCATTATTTATTTATTTTATTCAGCCCTCGAGGTGTTATAATATATTATGTAGCGATGATATTGAAGTAGGTATATAAAATTCGTTCAAATTCAAAAGAGTCCATCTCGGTTACGTGCGAACTAACCAGAATATTTTGTTTTTTTATTTATTTATCTAGAATAAGTATATAATATATGTAAAATATCCCTTAGAGTCTCCGGCAAATAATATGATTCCTTTTTTTTTTCGAGTTTTCGAATGTCTTGTAAAAGACGGGTATGTGTAAAACATCACCATTTAACAACATGTACAATTCAGTAAAAACGAGGTTGGATGGCACCCATCTTATCCATTCTTTTTAACGGAGTGGATGAGTTGGATATTTATTATATTATGCAGCTAATCTGCTGGTTACTGCACTTGTAGGACGTGGCGTCATAGTCAATTAGAGATAGGATAGAATAAAAAATAGTTATAGCTAAAAGTTAAAGGTGACGATAATCTCCCACCTCTGAATTTCTTCGATCACATAAAGGTTGTTTTAATCGTATTAGTTACAAAAAATGCCAACATTCTGAACATCTGTAGTCTCAGATTCTACACACTGTACACGTTATAATAATATATTATCTTGTTGCCAGTATAAAAAAACCGTCAATCGCACGCATTTCAAATGTATCGTTAGGTGAATTTTATTCGTGTAGCAACATTGCTGTCGAAATATACGATCTACTACTAAACTTTGACAATAATGGCTGCTCGACATTATTTGATCGTCGAGCTTTTTTCTGTAGATCAGACGAAATCATTCACACCTGTGGCGAATTGGCGATACACAATATAATTTATACAAATTCTCTTTTTTTTTCTTTAACTTTTAATGTATACAAGTTTAGTTATCCAGTCTTAAAAGAAATTTTGAATCTTAGAAATGAGGAAAATGACAAAATCATGTAGAACATTCTTGTGAGCGTCGTTTCATTATCACATTAATGTAGATTTTTTTTGGTTATTTTAATTTTCAATATCTGTATCAATACGTCCATCCTCAAACGTAGAAACACAATATGTTGTAAATTAAGTTTTATCAACCAAAAATCAACATTATAAGACGAGAGTATTTGAGACTTTTGTAAAATTGGTGAGTCATGAAAGATATGTTGCCGGATTTAAACCGAATACCACTAAACTGAGAGTCGAAGAGTTCATTTTATCGATCATATAATAGATTGATAAATAAGTGACTTATTATATATTATATCACTTTTTTCCTATTTCATAATGGGGTGCTTTATCAGGAATTCAGAATGATACAAGAGATCACTATTCTATGTCAACGTGAAAGATATTGTTTTTTTTTTCAGGCATTTTTTCATCAGACAAACTCATCATTGTCTCTCGTGTCTTGATGATGAAATTCCTAATTGTCTAGACATGTTTGCGACGTCAATAAAAATATTTTTGTTGTTGTCTCAAAATTATTGTATTATTTTTATCATCGACGAATTGTTGAACCATGGAATCATTTCACACGCAACAAGAAAAAAATGTAAACTAAAAATAAATAACGTCTAAAAATAATGCAACAGACTCAAAAATCATTGAAAAATAGTTATACATTGTATTAGGAAAACATAAATCACTAGTATGTATTTCACTTTTTTATTATTCTTTGATGTTTGATGCGAGTAGATAGGTATTTTCTTTTTTAACTAACTGACAGCGGACGACAGCTATGTCGATTGATCGGTGTTTACTCCTTGACTTTATGTGCGCCGGATCCGAAATGTCTATGATTCCTAAACACATTTTTTTCAACAACAATTTAGCGTGTCATCGACCTAGCAAATAAATAATATATCGTATTTTTATTATATTTTTGAGTGACATGATGACCGTACCTTGTGTTGGTTTAAGTTTTCAATTTTTTGATTATGTGTTTTCTTTTGTTAATTTCGTTTGTGTCATGTCAAATTTGTTTATATTTCGTCAGTTTTTAAATTTGACACTGTGTCAACATTTTTGTCCTACATATTATTTTTGTTTATTTATTTTAAGTGTAAATTTGTTTGATATCGTAATAATGTGTGAAAAAAAAAACCTATTTTTTTCTCCAAATATCAGGAGAATTTTTTACTTAACCATTTCTTCTGTCTAATTCTCGATTTGAAAGCAAATTAATTTTACCAGGAGATAATAATTTCATATGCAAGAGAGTAATGAGTTGTATGTAGTATTAGGAGAGCAAGAAACAAAGAAGTGTATTATCATTCTATGGTTCAAAGACAACAGACATAAATGCCGATGTCAGATTTTCAAAATTTCTTAACTATTGAATTGACTGAGAGTAGCGTGACCTATGAACGTGTCGTGACGAAATGTTGGAATTTGTGTACGAGACAGCTGTGTAGTACTTCGCTGGTCATAGTAAAATAATATTATCATTAATTACGTTATTACTTGATGGATTATTAGAGGGCATTTATCGAAAATGCGATAAATAAATTGTAATAATCATTTATTACATAATTATTATATTTTATTAAGAATAATTAATTTCAATATATTTTTAAGCAAAAACCTTTTTTGGAACAGACATCGTCATTTTTTGATATTGGTAATTTAAAAAAATAAAAATGTATTTCAGAACTTGTTCACCATATCGAACAATCTAATAATGAAGAAATAAATTAAGAAATTGTTTTCTGATAATCAAAACACGGTCTAATATAAATACATACCTCCTAAAATGTGTCAAATTCTCGATAATTCGAGAAATATCTTAAAACAAAAGCTGCCATTGTGTTCAATAATTTCGAAAAATCGAGAAAAAAAACCGAAATGAACACAATTCACACATAACGAGATGTGCAAGAATGAGATTGAACAAGAATGAGTGGGGGTTTGGTATCAGGGCTACATAACAAGTGTCAGATGTTAATGTGTATTCAATACATAATAATAATAATATATATATCACGTATATAATATATATAATAATCTCATCAAGTCTTTTGTTATTCGGATCTCCTTACTACACACACACACATAACAATATATAATATATCTTTTTTATTTTATTTTCTTATACATAATCTGTGTGCCGAAGCGAAAATGCACTATGTCACAAGACGCCATAGGTATAGCCGTTTCATTTTCTTCAAAATAATTGTTTGTCAATAAGAAATAACTGTCAAAAAATATTGTGGATGTTTGCTAGTAACATCATATTCGTATTGCATTAAAAAAAATACTCGATATCGTGTTTAAATTATGTCATTTTGCTTCTACAAAAAATTAAGATCATTTTTATCTATGAATATCACAAAAAGAGCACGTTTTCGAGATTCGTGAATATTCTATCAACAAGAGAATAACCAAGACTCCAAAACTATAAATCATGTTCATAATTCACTTTGGCCAAAATAAGACATAGCATAGTTTCGCTCCAACATACAGTTTATGCTCTTCTTTTGTACTATGTACGTACTTATTACATGTCGCGGTGTACTTATTGTTGTTTTTCTTTGTCGGCAACCAGCGACAATCGATATACCTAAGAGAATAATGTATCGACATTTATATATAGGTAAGTATATGCGAACTCAAACTTATATCGACGATAGGAGAAATATTATACTACCTTACTATAGGTATACCCTCACGCCGTGTCCCAAGTGGGGTAGGCAGAGAGAACGGAACGCCAAAATGTAATATGTATATATCTGTCTATTTCTGCCTATAGGTACCATTATTGCATCTCCCGTAAGTGAGGCAACCAGCAAAGCGGTAGACTAATTGTTGTGTGTAATAAACGTACAACCAGAATGAAAATGAATAAATTATGGTGATTTGAGCACATGGAACGAATAATTGAGAACAGAATGAATAATACAAGGCTTAGAGGAATGGTGGTCGTCCAAGGATTAAATGGCAAGATCATAATATAAACCAGAATCTCCAGGATGGACATATGCTAGGCGCGTTAAATAGTAGAGCATGCATGAGGAATTGTTTGATAGTGACAAAAGAGAAAAGTGTTTGCAAGGTTAGGAGAAAGTGGCGCTCGATCCTTTCTGCCAACCCCGAAAGGGAAGCGGCGTGATGGTGATGATAACGGTGATAATAGTTTTTGCATTTTACTGTATTTATACACCTGCGTGAGTCAAGATATTAAAAAAA
Organism: Athripsodes cinereus; assembly: GCA_947579605.1. Lineage (NCBI taxonomy): Eukaryota > Metazoa > Arthropoda > Insecta > Trichoptera > Leptoceridae > Athripsodes > Athripsodes cinereus. Next base: position 4,920,223 of record OX388321.1, read on the forward strand.
TTACTTCGACACTTCATTTGCACAACCAACAGAATGTCCAAACTCTCTTTAGTAGAAAACAGGAAAAGTGTTCCGATGCTTACGGATAGGCTCAGGCTGGTTTAAGTGCACTTTACGCATGGTACGTTCATCAATATCACCAATTCCTGTTTCAAACCATTACGATCGACATGTTTTACGAATACTTGCGTCTTATAGAAGAAAACTAGAAAAATTACAGAAAATATTGGGGGTTCTGGTCTTTGCCAGGAATTCCACATAGTATAGTGTAATATACTTATATTTTTTTATATATGATATTATATACTTATTCACTTTTTATTATGATACATATTTTGTAGGTATCTACTATTAAAATATATTTTTTAATACATATTTTGGTTACCCATAATACGATGATAGCCATTAGTTTTCATTTTAATATTGTTTCTAAATTTAAAACGAACATTATCAAAATCCCAAATGGATTGTGTCATACGACAATGTGTCAAGCCTCACCGACGATAAATTAAGCTAATTATAATATACCAGGTACTATTCACGTTCAAGAGCAAGTTGAAGACATCGCTCAGCCAACATAGTTTCCCGTGCCCTTGAGATGGATGCTCCATTAAACGGCGTCGAATACTAGGTATACCTTCACGGCATATCCCATAAACGTGGCCCAGCAGACCAGTTGTCCTCTACGTGCCAACATAAAATAAGACATTCAGATTTGTTGCCTAACCTCACCGCTGAAAAAAGAAATACATTTTTTTTTAATATTTCGAACATCTGCCATTTTTTGACACTTAAAAACTTACTGAAAAGAGTAGGAGACCGGTGTGGTGCGGAGGCTAACGCACTTGCCTTTGAGTCACGAGGTGCCGGGTTCGATTTCCGGCCATGGCAAAATGAAGAAAGACCTTTTTCAAATTGCCCTGGGTCTGGGTGTTACATGTGTGAGTGTATGTGTTCAGTGCATTGTATATATGTGTATCGTCGTGTTAGTACCCATAATATAAGATTCATATCTTAGTTTGGGACTAGCTCGGTCTCTGTAAATTGTCTATATATGTTATGTTATGCTAATTCCTTGTCGGGTGCTCCACGGCTATTAAAATAATCGACATTTTGTATTGAGTTTGGAGTTAAATCTGCCATCATACAATTCCTCATGCACGCTCTCCTATTCAAACTCAATATGCTCAACACGTTACCGTCCTGTAGGATCTGGTTTTATGATTTTGCCATTGGATCCTCGAACAGCCAAATTGATTTCAAAACATCTTATTTTTGATTAGTTGGCGGTTTGACACACTGTCGCGTACCGCACTGCATATGTAGCTTTTATTATTATAACTATTCCCTATATTATGTAGATAGATATTATATATTGTTATAAAGGCAGTGTTTGCCTCAAGGCAAAGACATTCCGTTGTATAATTATATTGTAAGTTAATATTATTATATTCAACCATCAAACTCCGAACCTTATTGGTCAATCGAAAAGACTCACTCCACTCACGGCTGAACAAGAATAAATAACAATAAAAAATAATGTTAAAAAAAAAACTATACCTATGTATATATGTACAACACCTACCTAATATCTGTCCATTTATAGCGAGTTTTTTTTTTGAAACAAATATTCTTTAGCGTTTAAAATTTCATTTCGTTGAGCAACCGGTAAAGAATTGGTCTACCACTCTTTTCCGTAAGCATCCGACTGTCCGACTGTAAAGGGTGGGTGTTTGAAATAATAAAAACATTTAACATCTTAAATCCAGCGATGAGGTTTACCATGGTTAGTTAGATGATAAAAAAAACACACTGTTCTTTTTTGCCAACATCTTTGGACGTACCTACTCAAAATACCTATGACCCAGTCAAGATATTCCTTTCTCCTGCATCACAGATGCCGTAAATTTTTAATCTTAACATTCTGTCGAATTCACACACACCTCTAGGAAGCACTGCGTGTTGGCTTCAACTCTTTCTTATCTTTCTAATTAATTGATGGATATTAAATTTAACCTGTTTAATCAATGAACACATGGGACAAATAATGACATAACAGCAAGCTCAGATCTGAACCGAAATATATTTTGTAGAATAATGTTTATTAATAATGTCAACCATCTATTTTTTTTATAGATTTTACTTTTAAGAAGGTGTGGTATTCTTAAAACTTTTTTTTTAATAAATAATAACTAATTGTACATAATAGGATCTACATATTGTAATAATGTTATGATATCGAAACGAAATTGCTGCTCTCAAAACGTCCTGAGGGCTGAAATACATGGGAAGGAATATACTCGTATGTATAGGTTTAAAAAATAATATAATATGTACCAACTAACTAGATATAGACTACAGATGGTAGTATGCATATAGAGGTTTTTCTATATGAAGCATATTGTACCTGCTTTTTTTGAGTGTTCTTTTTCTTGTCCTCTGTGAAGGTTTGGTGATCATCAGGCCATCTGGGCTATTTCCATACCTTGTTGACTGCGGCGCTTAAAAGCGATGTGTCGCTACTTCTGAGCCGCTGTCACAAATTTTGAGTTTCTTACACAAGAGTTTCTTATCCGCTCTGGTCTTCTTTATTCTGATATTTTTTTCCTGAATCATCAGTTCTAGAATTAGCCCTGAATCATCAGTTCTAGAATTACCGAGACTAAACCTCATCACTAATTTAAAAAAAAAAGTTAAATGTCTTTACTATTTCGAACACCTGCCTTTTACTTGTGAAAAACCAATTCTTTTACGGGTGCTCCACACCAAACTTGTAGGACGATCTGCATGTTTATTACATAGAGTAAATCAATCTAATAAGTAACATTGCTCATGAGATGCCGTGATGGCATTAATATTAATAATACTCAATTTTGTTCTTCAAATAATCTTCAGACATCGCTGTTCCAAATACACATAATATACAAACAACCGTCGCAGAAAAAATACGTAAATATACAGAACTAGCAGGAGAAATAAAAAATATTTGGCATTCTAGATCCGTTTATTTAATACCTTTAGTCATGTCAGCTACATACAGGAGTAACTCCGAAATCTTTAATAAATAATTTACAAAAATTAGATTTACCGGTTAATTTGTATATTAAAATTCAAAAATCTATTATAATAAACACTTGTAATATTGTAAAAAAGTTTTTGAACACAGATATTTCAGGCACAATGCTGGTATTTTGAACCCGCGTTCTGAGCCTAATCCTTTGATATCCTTTATATCTGGATAGGTGAATTTTTCCCGGCATTAGACTGTTAAGTTTTTGTGTGACCATGACTGATAACATGGAGACTTATCTGGTTGTATAATGCTGAGAAGTGTGGATGGCAATTCTGCCGCCGCGTAAAAAAAAAAAAATTACAATTCTTTTTTTTTAAGTTTGATACTGATGTTACAAGTCTGATATAGGATTTGAAGCAAGAAGCTTATAATCAAAGTCCTTAAATAGTACAAACATCTGCAGAATATCTCACAATCAGTCGAATAAAAGTTACCACGTATTAAATATTTCGTTCGCCTGCGAATAAATTGATATAGCTATGTATATTAAAAACTTAAATTCATAAAATTATTGATTGGTCATTATGTCGTCCACATTATAAGATTGAAGAAGGAAAAATTGAATTCAGAACGCGCAGGTAGGTACTTAACGAACATATTATTACTGTATATAGAACGATAATTTTAAAAATTCAAAATCGACCAATCACATCTACGGAACATTTCGAATATCAAGTATGATTGGTCGAGGATGGCATATTCTGATTATAGCCGGATGATTATGAAATTAAAAAAAGAATAAAAAGTGTTTTGTTTTTTCGATACTTGCCCCAAGCAATGACCCGACTTTATTAAGAAACAATATATACTAGCAAAAAACTCAGAGTCACTCAAGAAATATTATACTATTTTAATGATCTTATTGCCAATAATTCTTTACATACATATCTACATACATACCATCACAACGCTTCCCTCGTGGGGTAGGTAGAAAGGATCTAGCGTCACTTCCTTCTATCCTTGCATACATCTTTCGCTTCTGAACTCATACAATTTCTCATGCATGCTCTCCAGTTCAACGTGCTCAACACGTGACCGTCCTGTAGGGTTTGATTTAAATGATCTTGCCATTTGATCCTCGGACGTCCACGTCTCCGAGCACCATTCCTGTCAGCCAAATATATCTTGGTTATTCTGTCCTCATTCATTATTTCCACATGCCCAAACCATCGTAATTTAATTCCTTAGAATAACAGATTTAAATTACAATGGTTTTTCCTACAATGCATGAAGAATGGTTAACCTATTCAAATTCCATACAAATTTGACAATGTGGTGTTACTTTTTTAAATGTTGTTCCATTGGCTTAGTACTAGAGCAATTTAATTATTTTCTTTACTTACATGCCAAAACACCCGAAATCGGGTGAATTACAAAAGACGGATATTGTTCCCGACTATAATTTAAGCACGATAATTCGCTGCTTGTGAAATCGTACGGAACATCCTCTCTGTGCCATAAATACACAAAAATGAAGATAACATCAAAAAGCGTAAAATAAGATACCTAAAGAAGAATTTAGGGATAGAGCTGTGTGGCGTTCCCACCTCTCTGCCTACTCCATTTGGGATACGGCATGAGATTAGGTACATATAGTAGTAGTAGTAATAGTAGATACCTAAGTGATGAATTGAAATTTAACTAACCGAGTTTGACAATGACTTTCTAAGTCGAAACCAGGTCATCATGGTACTAAAAATAGTTTTTTTTTTTTTTTAATGAAAATAATACATTGAATATGAAATATATACATCTTAGGATAATGAGTCACGCCAAATCTAAAAGATTTGTCGGCGTGTTCTCTTATAACATACTATATACATATATTAACCTAATACGACATTAATCTAAATACAAAAATAATTATTACTTAGTTATATATAAATCCACACTTTATTAACCATTCCTTGACTAATTTTTTTGCAATATTTTTACTCTTGCATTTCTTAATAGATACCGGCATCATTCGACTGTGCTCAGGACAAAGGATTCAAACCACATTGGTCAAATTTTATAGGAGAAGCAAAAAACTGTAGGATAAAGAAAATTTCAAATTATTGCAATTATTATTTTACCAACTTTTTGTAATGTAGTTTTTTTATTATGTCATAAAAATTTAAGAGAAAATATTCAGAAATTACCAAGTTATATGCAAAAAATTAACAAAAATGTGGATTAAATCCTTTGTCCTGACAAACTTTAGCAACATGTTAAAGAAATATGTATGTCGCATGTTTGGGGTTATGTGGTTTGATGCCTTTTACCTCGCCGTAAAATTATGTCTGGATGAATTTTTTTGGTGTTAATAATGAAACTCATGCTGTTTGAGTCCTTTGTCCTATTGGATATTTGCAATTAAGCCCTAGCTAAAAAAAAATATTTTGCATTTTTTATAAAAACTAGACATTTGGGAATTGAATGCTTTTGCCAGAATGTGTAAAAGACACAAATGATTGACTTTAAAACATAAAATGACTTTTGTCAAAATTGTGGTTTGATGCCTTTGTCCTGAGCACAGTCGAATATTAAGTAAGACTAAAACCAATTGTGTTTCTTAACATAAATGAAATTTAATAATTACCCAGATAAAAAAAAATAATTGCTAAGATGTCCGAGTGGAATTGGGTAGGTATGCTAGTTAATATTTTAATATAAAGTTGATATTATTATTAATATAATATATTTTTATACATATATTTGTACCTTAATTTTTTCATTATAAAATTTTGTATAATGTTACATACGACATTATTATACGTAATAACATCGCGGTACGTACATCGGAATATATTATACGGGACCTTTGTGCGAGAGAAAGCCGTAAACGACAAAATTATATTTTATACATTGATTTTTTACCGAAGAATCTATTATTACTAAGTAAAATCACCTCGTGAAGACCCGGTAAAGAATTATAGATCTCCCACTCTTGTCTGTAAGTTTTCGAGTGTTCCGAGTGTAAAAGGAAGGTTTTCGTATAACATCACGTGTAAGACAATTAACATTTAAAATTCAGCGTTGAGGCATGCTACCCATCCTGAATAATGTCTTATTCTTTTTATTGGCACGGTATAGTATCAGCTACTATACCATAAACAATTCGGGTAGACAGTAAACTAATCGCATGTAATAAACACGCTAGTTGTCCTCTCTGTGTCTAATCTTTGGAATTGCATTAGTTCACCACTCATTTATGTTAGTTTTCGACTCTGTCACATCAAAAAATCATCTTACACAAGTGGAGTAGTAAATGGATTAATTGCATATAATAAACGTACAGAACGTCGTTTCCGCGTAATTTTTTTTTTAAATTTATTTAAAAGATAAATTTGTGTTCAAATACTCCTCTTATAGTAAACAGTATGCTTGTGCCTTGAAAGTGGAGTAAGTTGACGGCAAAAATATTGGAACTTGAGAATTTTCATTCTAAAGTCAGATACTCAAGACCATCAATTAATCGCTTTTAGGAGAGGTGGCTTAACCCATTATTTCCAAATCGGTTTTTTTAAATATCTAATTCGCAAACAATGAAATAAATAAAAAAAATGTTTTATTCTACTGCCTATTTGATTTATCGTCTTGTTAGGAAATTTGTTGAATAGGCCAACTTTTATCCTGGGAAATGTGATCCGGGATTTTATTAAAAACACGTAGAGCCGAAGAGAACAAGTTTATTTCACAGAACCAAGTGAAAAATGACAGAGAGAGATGTACAGGTTACAATGGTTTTTATAGACAACGATTACCATAAACAAGATTTAATGACGCTAATTATAAAGTGTGCTTACATGTTCTAACACGTTGTCAATACAAAAATTTGACGAATAAATACCTTTTACATGACACTCGAAAACTTACGGGAAAGAGCAAAGAGTTTATAATAAGTAGGTATATTCCGGAGGCATCAAAAACATACATAAAATAATATGTAACTAAAAAATCATATATTATCTATTACAGTGTTTTGCATAAAGACCGTCGTTTTGTTTGTGTGTGAAGTGCGTATACAAAAGTTTCACACATGTATTGGTGAATGGACGTATTTCATCAATAACGAAGTATGTGAAGTGAACTCATAAAAATAAGGATTTTGTTAAAAGGAAAAATTATCATAAATAACCCATAAAAAAACTCCATCCAGTTTTGAAATTTTGTCCAATAGAGGGTACCCATACATACCTACTAGCTATTTTTTATATGAGTATATATAAAGCAAATTATGTTAATTTTCAATATCAGTGTGGGACGATTTATATACAGTATACATATAATGTAGGCATTGCATGTATGTATGTATATGTATATATATTAGGTATATTTGTGGAATAAAGAATATAATGTCTGCATAATTATTTCGGTCTTATATTTTATATATATTATACACTCGTATATATATCCGCTATAGGCACATTTACCATTGGGAGATCACGCATGAAAATGGATGCTTTTATTAGTTTGTATTATATTTTAAATGTTTCGATTGGACCTTATATTGCGGTAGTGAAAATATCGGAATTGGTGAACGTTATCGATGGATATCGAAAGTTTTCACTTAAGCCAGCCTAGAGCCAATTCGTAAGTCTTGAAACACTTATCCTACTTCTTCTTATATCTAGTAGAAAATAATACGTTTTGTTCAACGCAATTAATTTTTATGTACAAAAATACCTTAAAATCTTCACAGTAGGTAAGTTAGAATGCTTGTGTCTTGAATGTTGAGTAGGTCGGCAGCAGAATACGTAACATGGATCTCCCAATCGAAAGTCCGAGACTGAAAAAACCAAGTACTTCCTATATCCATAATAGTATGATAATAAGAAATGTAAAACAATGTCCTTTGCGAATTGTTTTATTAAACATGCAAAAAAACTTAATATCATTATGTTAAGGGATATTAAACAATAGTGCATATGAAATTGCATAAAGGATAAAGGTCAAATTCACTTACATTTGTAAGCAAGGATGTCGAATAATTATCATTTACATACAAGACATTGTTTGGTATAACCAGTGAACTCAATACAATGATATAATATTATGTAAACCATTATATCTATTCCTATGGCTAACTATCTATGTACCTATGCCAAAACGGCTCTTCCATTCTTCTTAATGGGGTAGCCATTCTTCTAACTGCATATTATCAATATACAGGTCGTCTTTTCCATGTAAGTATAATATAAGGTATTCAAATAGACTGGCATACTTCATCGCTGATGAAGTAAAAATATGTGTTTTATAATTAATTAACTACCTACCTTTTATAAGGATTCCAAAAAAAACTTAAAAAAAATTCAGTCGATGAATATGTGTTTTTTTCACCTTGCGATTTCCAAAGGAATATTAAAGGGTTAATGATGACAATTTTGAGGTATTTGAATCATGCAATATGACTGCCTTTATTTTTCATAGTGCAGAGAAGATGTTCCGAAAAATCATTTAGGTAGAAAATGTAATAGGTACGTTATCAATCTAAATACAATATGTAGACGAAACGTCCTCACAGCGCGATAGAATAAATTAAATGAAGATATTATATTATAATATCTGTACCTGAGAGCCATTAAGACTTAAGTGCATTTTTGACAAAAATGCCAAAGTTACGAAAAAAGCGAAAATAACACATAAGTCGTGAGTCTTAAGTACAGAAAAGCTTAGGGTCTATACTATGATGTCTATGTAATAAGCTGTATATACTATATACATCTTCTTACTAGTAAAATGTCGAGATTTTTTCGATTGAAAAATTGAATTTGAAAATGGCATTTTAGTACTTAAGACTAAATGGCTCTCAGGTACAGATATATATCTTTGACAATTTCCTTTTAAAAGTCAACTAATAGGTTAAAAGCCGTCATGAGAGCCAGTGGTGTTACCGCGGTGTGTTGCCCATTCATGGAAAATGCAAATTTTAGTACGATAAATGAAACAATCCATAACATGGGGATATTATTCAATATTATTATTATTATTACTATGTAGTACTCTTACTCTAACATACAATATCACATACCAGGTGTAAACCCGACTTCGCTCAAGAAATAATAAATCGACTTGATGATTTAATTATGAATAATGAAAGTTTGTGTAATGTTTTGATAATAAAACTATATTATTTTTATACAAATTCGTCGATTTGATCTCACAAAACTTGAAATATTTTTGTTTATAAATCTTGACTACTTAGTGGTAGGTACTTAGTGGAAGTTCATGATAAATTAATAAAAAATAAAATACTTATATTTTAATACTTCCACATTAATTAAATTGAGGATATGCATATTATATTTTATCTAAAAACACACCCAAATTGAGTAAATGATCCTTCCTTATCGCTGTTCCCAATGTTGAAAGTTGTGACCTGTCATTTTTGTGCCTCCAGAGGGCATTAGTATCACTATTATTCGTTATTTATCATCATCGTCCTCAACGCTCCTCGCGGGAGCACAGGGCAGAAGCGTCATCTATTATTAGTGGGTATAAGCAAGACTAACTAACGCAGCTACATATTATCGAACAGATTTAAATATTTATTGTACTATTTCTTACATAAAGTAGTAGATGTATGTAGTATATGCGGTGTATTGTATAAGATAAGTATGGCGGTCATTTTGATGTTGTCGTTTTGTCTTCGTGAGTGGATTGTATAGTATTATAATAATTTAATAATAATACATAATATTATTATCAACCATGACTCTAAATGGCAACCTATTTTATGATTAATTGTGTAGAAATGAATACATTTAATATCGCCATAGTTTTACAACGTTTATAGAATTATTATTTTAATCATAAAAATAAAGGTTTCATTAATTTTATGTCTACCCACATTAAATATAGTATGTGTATTGATCGGTATTGCTGCCTATAGATTTGCGCTGTTTTAGTTTTGGAATTTATTGTCACCTTGAATTGAAATTTGTACACATTTGGTTCTAAGTAATTGAGACGTCACTGGTTGACTGAAAGATGATTGTGTCTATTATATTTTGACAATACTTTGTCTATCTTACCTTATTTTGTAAATTTTTTACAATTAAGGTAATTTACAATAGCATTAAATGTAAAAAAACATATATTTATGTGTTGAATCAAACTTTGATCTACAGAGATTTACAAATGTGAACAAAACCAAAAAGAAAAAAAAAGTGCAAAAAAAATGTTTTTCGCATAGACGTTATTATGAGTACCTATAAAATAATATTATAAATAGTCCGCTTATTATTATCATTATGCCTAAATATCAATGATTTAATTATCGAATAAATAATTTTCGATGTTTTTTTAATGACAATCGTTTTTAATTAGGTTCCGATGTCGATGTTGGGTTTGAAATACCTAACAATTTAATTCCTATATAAGACATTATTGGTATTGGACATCTCTCATTCGTTTAATAATTAAGCATACCATTCGGTAATGCTGTGATAATATATCGTTTATATATCTTCTATTTTAATAACAATACGTAATAGACCACCTCCTTGTCGTTCTGATCTCCTGGTATGGCAATACGTTCCAAAAGGTTATTATTATTATTAACTTCGTTAATTAAAATTTCTGTGGCATTACCTATTTATTTATTACGAATGATACCTTTAATAGTTATGTTATCCTGATAGCATCCCATCATAATAATAATCCATTTGAAATATCTTTATGTGATTTTAAACCTTCTCCTGTTATTGCTGATACCCTGATACTTCTATTACTCATTGGAAATGAAAATTTATTTGATTTCACATGCTTTGTTTGCTGTAAAGCTGACGGAATTATTGCTCCAAATCCCTTTTTTCGGCAACTTTCATCATTCATAACTAAAATACTTCGTTGTGACCTAAATAGTATTCGAATCTAGGTCTTTGTAGATGTAGAGCATTAGTAAATTAGTGTAGTTCGTCAACGACTAATTCTTGTAAATCATTATTATCGGAAGAAAATGCATTTTTATGATTAGGTACTATACTATAGAGTGCTCAATACCTTCAAAGTATTCATTGAATTTGTGCCTACTCTAAATCTTCTGGGAATTAAAACGGTTTTATTAGAATTGAACAAAAACTTATCAGGCAATCATCAATTATTACAACGTTTTTTTTTTCGCATAAAATTTACCAAAGTGCATTCATTGTTTTCCAGTTTATCCTTCTCAACTTTAACACCGGGCACTTCATTAAACAATGTATACAATAATAGCTATCTGCATACATACAAAATGCACCTGCATTGTGTTTGTAACAATAACACTATAATAATCTAAGTTCGTACGTATGTCTGTTTGTTTGTTTTATTTATTATCATCATCATTTCATCCTACCGTCAATTATATTATTCAGTGCAGCATTTCAATGTCATCTGCATATGTATTGAATTGCCATTTAAATGTCATCATTCTTGGTATTGTCTTGTCTTATCGCTTCTATTAAAATGGTTTCAAGTCTTCTTGAAAAACACCGAAAATGTACTATAATAAGAAAAATAATCGTGTCATTCTTTAATATATCCTTGGTCTTGATTTCAAGTTATCGCTACTTCTGTTACGTCTCATGTCTGAACAAAGGCCACCCTTTTTTGATTAGCGATCTTCCATGCCTCATTGTTCTTTATAATAATATTTAGTAACTTCTTAAGGTCTTTTAGATGGCCTGTAGTAATGTGGTATCAATTCGCGAACTCACTTTGTTTTTTTTATCATTAATATTAAGATTAGTTATATAAGAATATTATATATGTATATTTCTCAATTCTTAATGTAATTTAAATCTCTTCTTTGCAGTTGTTTATTTGTGTGACTAACATTTAATTTTAGCATTTATTTCTCAAATATTAAGTTTCATAATACACAATATTACATAATTTGGTTTTAAGTTGGACTTAAAAGTCAACCTTGAGGTAGTCCTCATAATTTTTATTTCTTGTTATACTACTTCTATTTATTCTTTTTCTTTTATTTATTGTATTTGTTATCTTGAGATTAAACAAGCGAATAAAATTATGACAGAATTCAACGATAACCTCACAGGTAAGTTAAAATTTGTTCCTGACACCGGACATAACACCAATGTGACAATCATTTTAGGATACAGGTAAGTCGCGATATCGTTGATTGGATGCGTTTCGTTTCGGGTATCGATTTTGATTATAAAAATAACGACTTGAATGTAAACAAACAGCGATAACTGTTGAATTAAAAACGATAAAAAAATAATTTTGAATAATAATAATTCGCTTGTTTGATAATATTTTAATAGTTTTGAACATGCCTACGATCGTTTAATTTGTTTTAAGTAATGTAATAAATATAATTTCGTAATCAAAATGATCACAATCGAATGTTTAAAGTAAAATTAGTAGTATTGATTGGTGGTTATATTACAGTCATTATTATTATATTTACTTATCATTTTATGGATTATTAGTAAAATTTAATCGGTGATACGAACGTTCCTCCTACGGTTATGACACGCGGTTATGTCAGACATTTAATAATATACGTTATTGTTATTTCTATTGAAATTTGTAATCGTAATTATTATTATTTTATTTCTTCAATAACTATAATAATAATAACTATTATTGAAATGCTGTGATCAATTTGAGTAACGGAATACTTTGATATTATAAAGTTTCAAGAGATCACTTACACACGATTGCGATAATATGCAAATTAGATCGAGAGTAAATTTTATGTCAATGCCGAATACGGTTGAGGCAATAATTTTAAAATTGTTTTTGTGTTTGAGGCGTATAGCTAATGATTTCGTGTGGAACGGGTCTCTTGAAAGGATATTCCGCGTATTATCCTTATTCAAGGCAGTTATCAAAACGGTCTTCATGTTGGATAGTTCGCGGTGTATCAGTAGATTGTTGAGATTTTGAAGAAAACTTGGCAGAAAGTAGCTAACTGTTTGTTTCGCTCGTTCCCCTCAGGTTCACGAGCTGTGCGACAACTTCTGCCATCGATACATCAGCTGTCTGAAGGGCAAGATGCCCATTGACCTTGTGATAGACGAGCGGGACAGTGCGCGGCCCGGCGAAGGCTCCACTAACGGGGAGGGTGGAGCACGCAGTAACGCGGACTCTACCTCCCACACGGACGGCGCGAGCACCCCCGACGTAGTGAGTACCCCCTTCAGCACTCCCCAACTCCTAACGACCAGTTACAATCACGTGGTGCACCCGTGCTCCTAATGTGGCCCCTAGTAACTAAAAAAAAATCCCTTTTTACCGCTCTTCGCTCGTGCGCCCCTGTTCCCTTATCGAGGCCAACTTGCAAAAACGAAGTCTGAACGGGGGTGCTGCTCGCACTTTCTATTTTTATACATATTTTTATAATTCATTATACTGTACATTTATCATCATCAGTGTGAAAAGTGGTTATTATTATTCTTTATCATTTCATGTTATTATTGTCCTTGACCCTTGTACCTTCCACCTCTCCACAATACAACATCCATACTCCTAATATCCCGTCTATTAATAATGTATTCATTACATGTCTTATCTCAAATCTCCAATATCCACTCCACTAGAATCTTGTCTGTCTTTGTATACAAACATAATATTATTATTATTATAGCCTATGTTACATAAATTCTAACCATTCAAATGATTTATGTGAAAGTGACTAAAATGTTAAATAATTCCCATATGGTGATTAGCATACGATACACATTTAATTTAAATAAATATTCAATACTATGGATTATTTCATTTAGTCACATTATTTATTTATTTATTTATTCAACATTTTAGACAGACGCCTTCCTCTTTTCACACGATGATATAAATTAAGATAAAACAAAAAAATCATGTAAAAACACCGTTGACAAAATCTTCGTTTTTGCAATTGGCCCCCACACCCTCACCCCCCACTGTATTTATAACATAATTCTTATATATTTAATAAAATATATATAAATACAATATAAATAAATAATAATATATTTGCCGAGACTGAGTCGCGATTTTATTAATTAAAGTATTTTTTCTTGATTATGACGATTATGTTACAATTTAATCGAAATGAAAAAAAAACATCAAAAATGCAGTGGACTATTCCAAAAAAAATATATATACTATCCTATGTTTCCTACATCCTTCACACTAACAGAATAAAAATCTATTTTTCAACATTATCCCAAAAAAAAAATAAGAGTACCTTATTAATTTATTTATTTAATGCAAAAATAAACACAATTCTCCACGAGAAACAAAACCTGATATTTTTATTTGTTTTTATTTTCTATGAAATATTTTTTTTAATATTTATTTATTTTGGGACAATGTTGAGAATATGATTCCGAAAAATAAAAATATATAATATGCTCATGATGATTGTAGCTGGGACTTATGTATTTATTCTTGTATTTTTATTGTTTTTTATATTATTATTTTTTTACTGACTTTTTATTATTGAATTTGTTTATTATTATTCTTTTGTTTTTATTATAATTGTTACCTCTTAGTGCGTTATTATTATTATTGTTCATTATTGTGTATTATATAGAGATGATGAGATTATGCATTAATAAAATAAATAAATATAAATAATATTTGGTAAATTTGCCATGTATTTATGTAATATGTAATTAAAATAAACATAGTTTATTATTAATAAGTATTAGGTAATAATATTTTTTAACAACATTGACGAAAAAAATACGAGAAAATTTTTACTTCTAACAATAAATGTGAATAAAGTAACTAAATAAAAAATAAGATTCTCTTCCAGACGATGGTGACCTTTTATGACAGATGTTTAAAAAAAAATACAATAACAAATATGAAGCCATAATAAATAAATAAACAGATGATAATAAAAATAAAAAATGATCAGAAAATAATATATATGTACACGTAGATTAAATGGTGAAATTTTTTAGGATAATTGTCAATTAAATAATATAAATGAATAAAAATAGTTAATAATTACTAATTTTTATTTATAAATGCTGTAAAATAACAGTTAACGGTAATTATTAATCTTACACATTACTAATTATATATTTTTAATTTGCCTTTAAAATAATATAAAAATATAATGAAGACCAACACAAAATGATGTTGAGATTCGTGAACGAATGTTGATATTACATGTATACGAAAATAAATAAATAATAATGAAAAAGATATATTTCACCTAATAATAATAAAAAAAAAAACTATTTTACTTACACACCAACCAATCATATTATATGTTAATAATTATACAGTTAAAAATATAATTGTTGTAACATTAAAAATATTTTTTATTTATTTTTAATGTTTTATATAATTATTTTGATAATAATTATAAATAAATTAAAATAACTGGGTGTTGTTAAAACTATTTACTACGAAAACAGTATACGTAAAATGAGACAATTAATTTTTAATAAATATTATAAATATATTGCATAGTACTTAATAATAATAATAAATATAATAATAAAATAAGAAAAAAATAATAATTACGAATTCTTTACAATATTTTGATCTCATTTTAATGTGTCTAGCAATAGGAAAAATTGCGTAGTTAAAAAAAATGCCATTTTGTCTTAGATTGAATTATTAAAATTAAATGCAATAAGTATATAAAAAAAACAAGTATAATATTTCAGTTACGGAATAAAAATTGTATACATACCTAATATTTAGTAAGGTATTTCGATTTTTTGATCATTGCTTGACGCTAATATTTTTTCACGTTATTTTTTTTTTGTAATTTGTAAATTCGGCACAGTAACACGATTATCAAATAGTGTATATTCAAAACGTGTATACGAGATACAAATGTGATTCGTGACAAAATGATTTTGTTAATACGTAATTATCAAGTATACGACTATTATAAATAATTTTATTAATATTGCTAATTATTATAATAAATATAAAATTATAAAAAGTTAGTTCAAGTGTCTTTTTTTTTAATAAACAACGTATACGATATTCTATATTTAATAATAATATTTTGGACATAATGTCGAAAGTAATTTGTGAATGGTTTTTTTTTGTAAATGTATTTTTGACATTTGTTTTATTGATCAAAAATCTGACACGGATATATTTATAATGGCTTTTTGGAATAACTTTTATCTGACAATTGTTTTATGTAACCGATATTTTGACACAATTTTTCTGACATTTATCTTAAATATCAATAATCTGACACGGATGTATTAAAAATTAATTGTGTTCTTAATTCGAAAATTACAATTTGAATATTTTAACTAGGCTTTTTTTGTTGTCGTTTTTTTTTTGACATATTTTTTTACGTTTGGCATTTTCAGTCGTAATTTTATTCTGATTTTACTTTATATTAAATTTATTTTCGAAATATTTTTTTTCATAATGTCTCGTAGAACTTATGTAGTTATAAAATGGATATTTTTTGTATCTGTATGGTCTTTTAGATAAAAATTATTCTAACAATCTATGTGTTTATCTAAAACTCTGCAGACGTAGTCGAAAAAATGTTAAAATTAATATCCTAAGGAGTGGTTATAGAGAGTAGCCTCACAAAATGTCTATGACAAAATGGTCGATGGACTCATTACAAGATGGCCGCTCTTACATTGACAAAATGTCGGAATTATTATTTTCTGTTTAATCTACGTTCAATTGTTATTATTTTCATGTTAGATTTTTTTGATAATTTTTTTTTTTGATTCAATAACTATTTGATGTAATTTATTCGTCGATTGGTCATGATTTAATATATTTTAAATGGGCATTTATTTAGAAATGGATTATACGCATTTTTAACCTAACATTATTCAATATTTTCAGCCATTATTTATATGTTGAAAATATTTGATTTTCCTTGTATTTACATACACTTATTTTTTTAAATTTTCTACTTAAGTTTTTATTTAATTATTATTATTGTGAATTTTTCTTGGTGATGGTGCGTTAACATTGAGGAATAAAATCTCGAAAATAATATGTTTTCTTCTTATTATATTTTTTTCTTGTCTTTTCATCGATTAATAGGAAAAAAAACGTTATTTTGTTTTAATCTAGTATGTAATATTTTCTGAAATCAATTTAAAAAAAATGTACTTAATACTCTATGCATATTTTAGTATTTTTTTTTCAAGACAAATTAATTGTTGAAATGTTTTTATAAAAACATTAAATTTTCTTTTTATAATGTTCAAAACAAACAATAATGAACTAATTCTGAGATTTTTAGATATACGTAATATTTTTTTTTTGTCCGTTGAATGAATGGAACATTATTAATTAATAAGTAATTTGTAAAAAATAAATAATTTAATAAAAATAATAATAATATATAAAAAAAATATAATTAAGATAATTTTTAAGGTAATTTTTCGTGATATATTATTATACCTGTTGTGGTAATATTTATATGTTTTTTTTTTATTATTTTTTGGTTTATTATTATTATTAATTGATTAAATATGAATTAATTCAATACAATGAATGTCTGCTGAATCGAATGAGTTGGTTTAGTTTTGAATAAACGTTATGTTTCAATGTAAACTAACATGTGTTTCAATTCATTCACTATATTTATTTTATTTATTTAAAAAAATAAATAGCACATACAAAAAAATACCCAAAAAATAGTTGGACCAAAAAAAATACTCTTCTATAAATATTCAATTGAAGATTTCTTCTCACAAAACAAATATGAATAATGAGTGAAAATTGCCCCCCCCCAATTTTAATTTTTTTCAATACTGATCTCAAAAATACCTTTTTGAATACAGCAAGGATACGTAATAAAAAAATATAATAATGTGCTTTTTAATAATAAATAAGAAATAATTTTTGTCCCCTTTTTAGTTATATTTATTTTTCAAATATTTTTCTTAAGATACTAATTAGGCCATTTATATGGATCATTGGACATCACATATTTGGACTCTTGTGGATTTTGGACAATTTATCGAGGACAATCTTTAACTAAAAGAAATCAAAATAGCTTATTCTCAATACTTGAGGGCTTGAAGACGAATATTATTAAGTATATATTTATTTTTAGTATTTAGGAATATCTGGGATTTGAATCGACAAACATTATCAAATTATAAATTATCACTATAAAATGGATAAGAATTTCATCTTAATTATACATAGGATTTCGAATGAATAATAAATAAACACTGAAACATTAATTCAAATTTATTTCGAATTTTTTTTTGTATAATAATAAAATAAAATTTAAATAAGTTATAATAATAAAAAAAAGACTTTCTTTGGTATTTTATTTTTAAATAGGAATAACAACAAGGCCTTAACCATCGTGGGTTTTGAAATTTCAATTAATTTCTACTTCGCACGAAGGCAGCGGAATACAATTTGCATAGGATTTCGATTTCATTTGCAAAATGCATGAAATTATACCATATTATATAGGAGAACAACACAAAAAGGGAAAAATGTTGACTTCGGTGACTTGGTCATTAAGGTTTATTTATTTTATTTTTAATTCAATATACACAGAGGAATGTTGAAAGTTAGTCATTATATTTATTATAAAAGGAAATTATATTATTTATTATTATAACAAACGATGGACACGTTTTTGATTAGGAAACCAATGAACGATTTTTTTTGAAGAGTTTAAATTACACATTATTGTTATAAATCTTTTTTTCTCTTCGGCGTGATGAGAAACTGGACTTCCAACAAGTCCCTTTGGTCAAAAATATCAAAATATTCAGTTTATTCATTTTTCGACTTTATAATATGGCTTTTAAACATACTCTGCGATTTGAAATCTTTTACCTGTTTGGAGAGTTCATTGTAATTGCTATGAACTAAAAATTACAACTATTCCTTTTTTAAAAAAAAGATGATCATATTATTTTAGGTCGATTGATTCACATACGTACATAATATCTAGTTATCTGTCAATAGGTTTTTCAAACACAGAAACATTCGACATCAAGAAAATAATTGCCATCATAAGCTACTATGATCTTTGTAATAAATAACGCAAATGTTTCGTGATTAAATGAGTTTTAATAGCTTTGTGTTTGTGTATATACCTAGCCTATGTATTATAATATTTATTTATGATTATTTTAGAGACAACTCTAGTATTTAATATTCATTAGATACATACATTGTCACACAACAGGAGATTTTGATATATTTTGTCGTTATTTTTATCATACTAGCAGTATTCTATCATAAAAATATAGTATAATAATTTGAAGTCAATGGATTAGATTAGGTATCCCACTCCTTTCTTTAATTTTACGAGCGTCTTGTAAAAGGGAGCTGTTTGTTCAATGTTAATAATTAATCATGAGACATTTCACCGTTTTATTTCGGTTATGGCGCCCAACGCCCTTGCCATTATAGCCAAAAATAGGTTGAGAAATTTACTGATTAATTTGCATGCCCCAAAAACCACCTACATGCATTAAAGAGATTGCATGATATTCATCATCATCACCCTCAACGCTCATCTCGGGAGCACAGGGCAGAAACCAGCCTCCTCCATTCAGAGCGTCTCTGTGCTAATCGCGTCACCTCTTCCCACGACATTCCCTGCGCTCTGATGTCGTTGTCATAGGAACGGTGTATTGTGAAAGAGGAACGCCCGGGCCGATGGAACCCTTGCAGACGGAAGGACAGTGCTCTTTTTGGCCAACTATCATTGGGTATTCTCAGAATATCCTGTATCACGTAGATTACAGATCTCTGCCGGGTGCGTCAGCGCACAGCATATTGCATAATATTAAGTATATAATTTATTTATTTAAGCATATTTAATACTCATTGCTGAATATTGGTGTATCATTGTTTTATAGTTAATTTATATTCTACGATTATATATCTTTTACAGAACACTCAAAAACACATGTGTTAAAAATGTAGGATAAAATAAAATTCCATTTGCATCGCGCCATCACGACATCTCCAACTAGTGAGGTTACCAGCGAATAAAATAAAAATCCCAAAATAGATTTTCCATGAAGTTTGATGGATTGCGAAATAGCAACAAACACAATTAATTTTTATTTCATTTATAGCGGTTTGCCATGTGTACAGAAGAATACCAAATTAAATTAATTGATTATTATTATATATAATTCCCTAGTTGGTTTTGACATATATAATGAATTAACGAATAATGTTTTTATGCTAGTTTACCTTGGAAATTTATTTTTTCACGTTTTTGTATTCAATAAAATTAAATATAATTTTCGAATAATGTTTGTGATGTGTTGAAATTTTAAAATTTGCCTATGTGATATGTGTAATATCTAAATTTATAATTAATTGTCTAAATATATTTCCTATTATGTATTTTTCTCATTTGAGATAGCCAACGGATACTTTGATAAGATAATTTACATAACATCTTCTCTGCGTCATAAATTATAAATAAAATCAGCTTAAACTTCGGCATCTACGTATAAGAGATTTTTAATAATTTTATTTTTCTTTTTCCTGACACTCTCCCATCTTATTGCCTTTGAAGACTGCTGTGGTCTGTTCTGTATGTCGTCTTCATCCAAGCCATTTCAAACAGGATCCTGTCGCATTGTACCTATCATTCAGGTATTACTTGGTCTCACTCTTGAAGGATGTCGGGGAAGATTCATTGACATAATATTGTTTACGGTATATTCTGGTGGCCTCCACAAAGTTGTCCGGAGATCGCTTCCTCCAGAATTGGGAAATCGACTGAAGAGGGATAGATATAGTAGTTGCTTATGGCTGGTTTCAATAACCTATCTATCCGTGAGTGTCGATTGAAATCTATTGTATAAAATATATTGTACAATAGATTTCAATAGACATATTGAGGATAGATAGATTATTGAAACCGGCCATTAGTTTTTTGTTATTTACCCTGATGGTAGAGTCTCTCCACATGTTCAAACCAACGATACTCATTCATAATTATCCTAGCTGTCAGACCAGCTTTCATTCCTCATTTGTGCATACGATTTTTTTTTATTTCAGTCAATTTTTAAAATACTTTAGACGTACGTATTCAACAAGAATTTCAACTTATTTCGATTTTGTTTTCTTTCTTTCTAGCAAGAAAATACACATTACTTAGATGTACATATATAGTAAAGTAGGTGTTCCAAAAACCATCCCCTTTCTGAAGTTTAAGTATTTCCTAAACATACAGAATCACACGACTGTAAAATTGTTATCTTCTGTGGAAAACTGTCGTCGTAGGAATGAGGGGGTGAATTTCCCAACTGTCTACTCCTCAGGGGTGTATTGTGGCCTTTTTAGGACTACCCTTAACGGTGGTAATATGCCATAAAATGCAATTTCTTCGACTAACTCGGAACCTTATCTAGATCTGAAAATCTTACGCACCCCTAACATTTTCAGATGCGAATATTATTCTTCAGGGATCTGAACAGAAAAATGATTTTTTATTATACACAAGCACGAGAAGTCTGTTTATTATTTCTGTTAGCCTCATCTCTCCCCTGCTGAAGTTAGGCCTCTCAAAAATTATTCCCTTCTGTATCGAGCAACACAAGCTCGCTTTTTCGCCACTACTGTGCTGGTTTTTCACTAGTTAACTCACGTTTCTAAAGAATAATTAGATTAAGTGTAGGATATTATTTTATTCATATCTTGGAAGATTTTTATTATTATTATCTTAAAAATGTTACCCTGCACTGAGATCATAACAGTTTTTGGCCAAGGCGATCTCAGCAGACTAAATTGCCTTTCAAGCTATGTAATATATTTTCATAGTATGTAATTATGTATGTATACAATATAATGTTTGATTTCTAATATACTATTTTTATCGTATTACTAATGTAGCTGTACATTTAAAAAATAAAATGCTGATAAATAATTAAGTGGAATCGTATGATACAAAAGTACGTGAAAGATTTTTTTTGTATTTTTTTTATTATTTTATTTTGATTGAATATTTCGAATACCGGAAATTAATTAGAAATTTACTTTTTTCAATACATAAATCTCAAGAATCTCCGAGCTTTACGCTGAAAAGTTTGTTTGTAAATTGTTTTTTCCCTTCCTTGTTTCTTTACGGGGAAGGAAAGGACTCCACAGGAGGTGAAAAAATACAGTCGATCTGCGAATAACGACATTTATTAAATGTAAATAGCGTTAAGTGAATATTGTTTAGGTGAAAATATGTTTACGGTTAAGTTGAAGGATCTACTATTTGAAAACATCGCTATTTATTTCATTTAGGGTTTCTAGATAGTGAATAAAACAAAGTTATCATCTACTCATTTTTCTTAGTTTTTTTTTAAACACAGTGAACGAGGAGATATAAAAAATTGGCATTAACGTTGTGGTTCTTTCTAAATTTCGAATGTTTAGAGTAAAAAATTGTATGATACCATTATTGTTTTATACTACGGACGACGAAAGGTTTCGACAGGGATCCTGTAATTCTCAATCGCAATATTTGACTTAAATATTTCGAAATTCAATAGACTAACCTATGTTTTCAGTCATGCGTAATTCATAGCGTAATAGTTATTATATTCTGCTTGATTTAATTAATTCAAGTCATTGCCATTTTATTTCTAGATTGTATTGTTTTAATTCTCTTCAAACTTCGAACGTTCGAACGAACAAAAATGTTTATTTCTTAATACAACCTTAGGTAGGTATACACCTTCTACAGTAAGCTACTAAAAGTCGTGTGTCGTGAACCAAGTAAAATCAATTTTCTTATCCATGGTTTTGTTTTTCCGACAATAAAATAAACCTTTTTATCTTCAGTTTTGTCTTTTTCTAAGTTTTCTTTAATCTTTTTTATCCGTTTATCGTTTAGAAAATCAAACATATGGAATCATTCATTATACAGGGTGTTGAGTGTATGTCTAACATTTTAAAACGATCTCTTCTACCACCTCGTAGTAACTTTTCGCCTTAACCGTTTTCAAAATTGATTTTTTACGACGGCTAGGTACGCGATGCGACGATATTATGCCCTGTGAGAGAATTCTGCGGCAGAAGGAAGTATTTTGAATACATTATTGTATCGTATTGTGGAATATTATTATTATTATATTATTATACCTATCTCTCACCTTTAGGGGAAAAAAGTTTTATTAGAGGAAAAAAATACACCCTGTATATAAATATTTTTTTGAAACGCGATGAATCCGGTTGGATCCTCTTTTGAGAATGAATGACAACTAGTCAAAAATGCAGTGTTTTTTTTTCATTTGCAAGGCTTCAGACGGCATGGACGTTTCTCTTTCACAGTACACCGTTCCGTTAATAACGATATCAAATTGTCAGTCCTAGACTCTAAATGGAAGAAGTTGGTTTCTGTCCTGTGCTTCCATGGGGAGCATTGAAGGGTGATCTTAAATGCATAGCGAATGAAAAGGATTCAAAATCGAAGATAAATTAATAGTCAATTTATTTATTCGGCGGCTAAAGGGATTAATAAAAGTAACGAAATTTGTTAGTAGCCCTGTGTTACTATCAGGCTCATTAGCATAGATTAGAATAAAAGTAATTCCTATTAATAGGAATAGGTTTGTACCTTATTTCCACCAGCCAATCTGAACTGGGAACGTGTTATAATAAGAAACAATAATTATATTTTATGAAAACTAGCTTTATTTATGCTCGATTAAATTCAAGAAATAAAGTTATAAAATTGACTAACAGCACACTGTAAAAAAGGTATCATAATTTAAAAATGTACCTGTACTTATAGGTAGTCTAGCAAAAATGCTTCTATTTCTGATATACATACATAGAAACAGATTCAAATATTTATTACTTATATATTGAAATATTAATCATAAAGAAATATAAAATTTATTATTCATAGGTGTAAAAATGGAAATTTACATTTTAATAAAATGTTTTTGAAGCGAAGGTGGTAAAGGTTCTTAATATTTTTTTTGAATAAATTATTTATTAATTCCATGTTTTAGTGAACTAACGTGTTAATTTAAAATGGATTATTTTAAATGTTATGGTTCTAATATTGAATTCAAATTGATAAATAGAATGCTCGATTTAGTAGGTACATACAAGTTTAAATTTGATTCCACGAAGAAATAAGTGAAATGACGTCTTTATATTTAGACACTAATAACATTATAAACAACCTTTGATGGGTAGGCACTCGTGACGTCATCTTCATTTGTTTTGTAATAACGTAATACTTGCATTACTCCGCCGAGTTTGAAAAGTATTACGCGGCAAAAAGTAAATTAGATGACGTCACTAGGTATGTTACCATTTTTATTTAAACATGGAACAACAACACTTGCGTGAATACTCGTGACGATATAATGATGTCATTTACATTTACTTTAAAGTAATGTAAAACTTGTATTAGATCTACTTCTCATTGATGTACCTAGTGTAGAATTGTGAATAATGAATTTGTGTTTGTAATATCTAACTAAAAATACACATTCACCACACATATTAGAGTAAGCAATAAACTTGTGTCGTGAAGGTATAATAAGTCGTCAGTGAGTGGATTTGAACTCGAGATCTATAGATTGAAAGTCCCTTACTTTACTATCAAGCTGCTGAACACTTAAATAATTTTGACAATTTCATAGTTCGATTTCAAACTATTTGAAACTCCCAGTTGAAAGTTCAAAACTTAACACGATTTAGTCCACCGATCATTTTAAGTTTTAATCCTAATTAAAATAATTAGTGGGTATTCTAAATTACTTAAAGTTTCAAAGCATTATGACAATCTATTATATATTTTAGATCAATATATATATATTTGGTATAATTTTCAATATAGGTACGATTACCCATCGATTCTGTCGATATTATAATATTATGTATATAATAAGTGTAGCTTCTACCAGCTAATCCTGTTCGTTAATACTTTTATCAGGGCTTCCTATACAACACCCACCCCCCACCTCTAGCTAGCTACCCCATTCATTAACGCATCGGAAAGGCAATTAAACTGGACCCCGCACCGGTGGTGCGTGGTGGTGTGAGGGTCTTATTTGGAAAGATTTTGCATTCGAAATGAGATAGGGGATGTTAAAAGGCTATTAAATCTACCACACGAATACACAACACCCCTACTACTATCTATCTACCCCTGTGAGACCATAGCTTCTCAAAGATATACGAGGTGAAAACGTTAAGATACAAATTAAATAACAAAAAGAAATTATTGTTTTAATGTCTATTTATACACCTATCAAATATTTATCCAAGTATTTAACATTGGTACGCATCCCTCTCTTTTCTGTAAGTTTTCAAGTAGGTATCTTCGTAAAAAGCACCTATTCGTAAATTGTTACGTTTAAGATATTAAACGTCTATATAGTTCAGCAATGAGATATGCCAGTCAACATGACGTTGGCGATCACTCCGGCGAAAACCTCCATGTCCTGTGCTGCTCTGAACAGAGGCCCGAGTCAAAACACATTTTAGCGTTACGTTTTCGTGTCGCAATCGTTCGAATACAGACGTCGTTGCGCTAAAGTGACAATTTTCGTAACTATTGTGTATTTTAGCTACGAAGTTGACACTTGCTCGCAACGTCGTGTATATTCGAACGCTTACGCAGCGCTAAAATGTGTTTTGACTTCGGGCCCAGGTCATTCCCCGTCCTCATTCCGGTCCACTCTCTAATGTAGCGCAGCCAAGACATCCATTTTCTGCCAACTCCCCGTCTTCCCTCTATCATGCCCTCCAATATAAGGCTATAACCATTATATGTTTGAAAAGTTTTGCATGTCGAATAGATGCAGATCGTCCCTTTTATTCCAGAGGTGTTTAGAATTCCTACATGATTTGACGTATACATATTATAATATATTTATAAACTATGAACTATTATAATTTCCATCATGATAAACTGTACAATAATATTATAAATCAAGATTCAGCAATTGTATTTTAATAATAAAACGTTATAAGTTTATGAAATAGGCATACGTAAAACTATCCCATTTCCTTATAATATTAATGCCCAATGGAATCAGTGTGTTCATTTAGAGAACGCGTGAGGTGTACATAGATTTTTATATATAATACCTAGATGGAGTACTCGTATGTATTTTCATTGTAATTTTTTATTTATTTATTTCTTAAATATACATATATATACAATTAATTTATATGATCAAAATTAAACTTAGAGCTAACTTATTTATTTGCTTTCCCCAATCAGCCAGGTAATATGCTGGTATCAGGGGAAATAGTAATAATAAGTAATAAAGTGAGGCACCATTTTTCGGCACTTTTGACAGATCGGTTTGCGAAAAAAAGTGTGGTAAATCGCTTGAAACGTCGACAAGAACTTCAAAAAAGTCCAATTACGTTTTTATAAATGTAAAAATGATATATTTTAATAAAAATGCAAGAAATACTTCATAAAAGGTAGGAAACACCACACGCTTTCGCTAACCATTCTGTCAAAAATTCATAGATTTTTTGCCTCACTTTTGTAAATGAGTCAGGGTTCTAGGTTTTGTATGGAATTCTGTGGAGGTATCTACATACTATTTCTTGAGATATTCATTATGCAAAATGGACCTTAAGTAATTCTATTAGAATTTTATTTAGTTCCGCACCGGTTTTCGATAGCTTCAGCTCTCATTGTCAGGCAATAATGTGAAAGACATGAAATAAATAAAAACAAGAACTTAATATTATTCGATTTGCCCGTTCCTGGAATAGAGAATGTCTTACACTCTTTTCTGTAAGTTTTGCAGTGTCCTTCTGTTAAAAGCAGTTTTTGTGAAACGTCATGTAGGTAGAAGACATTTTTATCGTTTTCAATTCAACAATAGGAGAGTATGCTAACAATTCTTCTTCTTATTTTCTTGTGGTGCTATACCTCACAGTAGAGTAGCCAGCAGGCACTTAATAAATATGCAGCTTGTCCTCTTCGTGCCATTAAAAAATGTATAAGATATTCAGACTGTGTGGCAAACCTCATTGATGAATTCAAAATGTTAAATTTCTTAAACGTGATATTTCACGAATCTTACAGGACACTAGAAAATTTACTGAAAAGAGTGAAAGATTCATCCCCATATCAAATAATTATACTTAATGCATTTATCAATAAATATTGCTGATATACGTGTTGGAAAAAGAGAATGAGTCGATATTTGCACATTAAACACTATATCGTCGTTGCATATTCAAAAAGAGACATGTGCGCATATTTTTATTTAGGCATACTCTTTTAAAACTGTTCATTAAGGCGTCAAAATAGTAGTTTG
Source organism: Athripsodes cinereus (assembly GCA_947579605.1). NCBI lineage: Eukaryota > Metazoa > Arthropoda > Insecta > Trichoptera > Leptoceridae > Athripsodes > Athripsodes cinereus. Next base: position 4,947,475 of record OX388321.1, read on the forward strand.
GACTTTTAATTGGCATGTGATATTATTCTTTAAGTATTGAATTTTAATATATGATACTAAGAATCACTGTGTAAAATGGTTATAATGTCATTATAAGCAGTTTAATCTAGAAATGTCAAAACATTTATAAATTCACATGTTCCTTTTTGAATATGCAACGACGATATTTCAATGTAAAACAATGCTCATACATATTGTACTTTATTGTTGTTTTAGTTCTCTTGTAAAGTAATGTTTTTTTACTCATCCCCTTTTTCCTTTCGCACACAATTATTCTTTACTGGGTTAAACGAAATAAAAAAATTTAATGAATTTTTAATAATTGCATCTTTATGCCTGTTTTTAAATATGTTTTCTTATTTATACTTCAAAACTATGAATAAATGTAGTAGCTAAATTAATTGAGACATAGGCATTCTGTGGACAACATCAATTCAATTCTAAGCAACCAATAAAGCATTAAAAGATATATAGTGTGTACGTTATATATAGTTGATTACAGCAGGTAAACAGTGAAGCAGACACTAGAAGTGCTATAATATCCCCTAATGCTACTAATTTAGATACAGGTGGTTGCCTTGTTGTATACATATACATATAATATAGTACGTAAGCGTAGAACAAGGATTAGTAATTCTGAGTTCAATTGTGCGAAACGGCTGAACCAAACTTCCCACCACCCTGTTCATTCACACATATAAATGATGGGGAGATATTGGGGTGTGGGACATGTATGTGTAAAGGTTTTATAGGATTAATAACTATGAATTTTAAACGTTGTTTTAATCTCTTTTATTTGAAAAAGATATTTGTGTTTAGAATGTAAGTGTAGGTATGTCGCCCATTTTGAATGTCAATTTTTTTATTGGCAGATTGACAATCTGGATGTTTATTACTTGCAGCTAGTCCGCTGGCTACCCCATTTGTGGGATATACCGTGATGATATAGTAAATAAATAAGAGACGCCTACAAATATACTATACCATCACGGTATATCCCACAAGTGGGGTAGCAAACAGGCCAAATGCATGGAATTAACATGCAAGCTTTCCTCTCTGTGCCAGCGAAAAATCAAGACTAATGTATTCTTAATAGAATAGATGGCAAATTTCATAGATACATTTAAGATGTAAAATATATTTGTTTTTTTGAACATCTGCCTTTTAGAAAATACTCGAAAACTTGCGGAAAAGAGAGGGAGACCAATCTAACATACTCTATAGAAATGTAAAAAAAGTGACCTATTGATATCCTCCTTTAGTTCCTGTGCGGTGTTATAGGGGAGTTTTTCTTACCTAATGCAATTAATTAACTCAATGAGGGACATAACATTTGATGTCTTCGCTTCTATCAATGGAAGGAAGGGAGAATATCGTAAAAAGGTATAAACGTACACATTACACAAATTAGGATATATTATGTAATAATAAGCCCTTCGCTATACTGAGCAACTAACGTCGTCAACAAGTATCTGAACAGTCTCCTAAATTAAAATTTAGTTGGGTGTCTTTACGCAATTGCTCTCTACCAGCCAAGTGAAACACAGAAATACATTTTTTTCATGTTCCTTTTTTGTAAATGCAAGTGAAACACTGAAATACATTTTTTTCATGTTCCGTTTTTTTACATGCTTGCGGAAAAATGGAAGATAACTCAAATAATGTTTTTTTAGGTATGTAGTTTTGCCTACGATGAAGTTCAAGGTTTAAATTAATTCTACCTATATTTATTAAAAATATACGGTTGTTGCCGCTTGTTGCATTCACAGAATTCTATACAAAACCTAGAACCCTGACTCATTTACAAAAGTGAGGCAAAAAATCTATGAATTTTTGACAGAACGGTTGGCGAAAGCGTGTGGTGTTTCCTACATTTTATGAAGTATTTCTCGCATTTTTATTAATTGATTTACCACACTTTTTTTCGCCAACCGATCTGTCAAAAGTGCTGAAAAATAGTGCCTCACTTTATTACAATGAAAATACAAACGAGTACTCCATCTAGGTATTATATATAAAAATCTATGGTTGCATTTCAATATGGTCTATGATTGACGCCATCTTGAGATTGAAATGCAACAATTTTAGCTCATTCCATCACCAATTGACAATAAATTTTGCGTCGGACAAGTAAAATTTTATAAAAAAAATTGATATACGCACTTATGAAATAAATAAAGAAATGTATGAACTTATGTATTTCTGAGAGACTTGAGTAGATATCCTTTTGGTATTGTAAACAAATATTCTTATGTGAAAAGACCCTCATTACATTCTCACCCATGTAATGTCACTATTGGTGTCGTGGTTGACTATTAGAAAAGTTCAAATAGTCTCATTTACAGTTACAACAAAATTATAGTGTTATTATTATTACATTCAAAATGCCCCTTTTGTATTTCTTCCTTCGCACCTTCAAATCATGATAAAACAAAAGAAAATAGAACAAAACAAAATCAAAGACTTTTGTTTTGATGATAGAACATATTGTAAAAATTATCTTCTTGTTCTTATTAGATAGTATTTATTGTAAAAGTTTAATTGTCATTATTGTAGAACTTCGTTGACTGCCCCATTTGTGAATATTTTTCTGACGCATTATTTATGAAAACATAATAATTTCGTTTACTGACATTAAAGATTAGGTGTCAGATCTCATTGCTGACGAGGAATTTACGATATTAATAAATGTGTTAAAGATATTAGTAGATGTGATATAAAATATTTTTTACTTTTGTCGTGAAGATTGAATAGGTTGGCAGCGAGGTTCAAACCACGATCCTTCCGCACAGAAGACATGATCATATCAGACTATCGACCTTCTGGATTTCTCAGCACATTTTAGGTACAACTGAGAAAATTATAAATGATTTTAAAAAAAAAATCAAAACAAAAGATTGTGATGTAATTTGAGATACATATATTTTAATAGCAATAAACCTAATAACAGTGTCTAAATCCTTCTTAATACCATCGTACAGTGCAATTCTTCCAGCCAACCAGAGTCATAACAATAATAAAATAGATGAAATTATCAAGGAATAGGTAGGTATTGGGAAGTCCAATTTCTCCGACTCGGCGGGTCTAAAAAGCAATAACACAGCTTTGAATTTCATTATAATTGGCAGTAGAGCAACCATTATCCCACCCTATTTTTTGCATTCGCTACGAAATTACTCTCACCCTGGTATAATATCTATCTTCCTACAGGACCAAGGGTAGTCAGTTGCCCTCTCCTCCTGATACTTAGTCCTTAGCGGAAACTAGAGATGTCATAGAAATTGCTGTAACAGTGATAGAATCTCAGAACATGATAAATAAGTGTGACTGTGATTTCTGCAATACAATTCAATATCTTATAAATATTCGAAGGGTTTTTGTGACTTTGTAACTCAAAAGTTACTCGTCTTAGGGTCCTTTTTTATGACAATAAAGAACGAGGAAAGAAAAAACCTTATATTTAGTTCCTTATAAGTTTTGGTTAGACTTCATCTTTAGACATAGACCTCTTGAAAGCTCTTTTACACCCTAAATTATGAGAAACAAACACAAACTCACTTTTTTCCTAAACTTTGTAATGTCCAACACACTTGTCTCACAAGAGTTCGCAGGTTCAATTTTGAGCATAGGCACAGTTTTTCACAATTCTGAGCGTAGACACAGTTATCGAAACTCAGAAAATCTATCTTCAGTACGTGGAGACACTCAAAAATATTCATTGCCAAGCTTTTATTATTTTGACATTACATTTTAAGTAGAACACTGGTCATTCGATTATCAAAAAAAAAATGGTGAAACCAAAACTATTTGGGACTTACATAAATCAAGTCATTTGTTGTTTCGGTGTTCCATAAAAATTGATTTATTTTTTTATCAGACACACAAACAGAAAGTTGTTATATAAAAGTAAAAACAGCATATATATTGAATTAGCCAGGCCAACCCTCCAAATTTAACGTATTATAATTAAATCATCAATATTTTTTTAACAATATTGGACAAAAATTAAGATAAAAAATAACAGCTAACGATTTGAAATAAATATTTATCAAATCGTATTCCTCTACGACTAAGATACATAACAATGTTCAGTTAGGTACAGTTTACCCCATGATGGACATAGCGACGACCCCCGATAATACATGCTATTATTATTATAATATTTTCTCAAATCCTATTAGAAGATTTGCACACCGACCGTTACCCTAATTTAAATACTTCCACCCACATAGGTAGGCATGCAGATATCAGTTAAACTACCCTCAGTAGGGAGGGGTAAATTAATCCACCCCCATGGACGACAATACACTTCCTAATAATACTTCGTTGCCAGTTTGACTTTTTGTGATTTCGTTAAGCAAATATTATTATTATTATAACATATTAAATTAACGACATCTTTGTGCTTTGTTTGTTTTTATTTTAACGATTTTGTCGTTAAAATTTCGTGTTGTTATAATGTTATGAACATTGTTGTGGTTAATTTTTATTTTTATGTTTTTAACTGTGATCCTTTTCATAAAAAAAAACCTTCTTTATCAACATACAAAATATGTGTGATGTGTTCATTTTAAACCGTTGAAGCATTTTGGATGTACGTTCATTTCATTTGTAGCATCACGGCATCTCGTACAAGAGGGTAGCCAGCAAATTAACTGCTACATGTAATAAACGTGCAGGTCGTCTTCACTATGCCATATAAAATAAGACACTAAAGATTGGTAGCATGCCTCATCTCAGTTAAACTGAAGATGTCAAATGTCTTGTAAGTGATGTTTGACGTATAGTTGTCAAATATTTGACACTTGAAATCTTACATAGAAAAGTAGTTGACCTAGTCCCTACCTATTGTTAAAAATGTCTTAATAATTGTAATTGACGCGACATCATCAAATTGGAACAATTTAAATATTTTTTTCATTTATTTATATCAACACGGCGTTTCCCAAAAGTGGTGTAGCCAGCGGATCAATTGCAAGTATTTTTTCAGAATTAATTCAATTTTCGTTCATCTAGCATGAATCTTCTCAACTATTATTGAGTTTTCTATTTTATAGAGACAAAATTAAAGTGACGAGATTAATTTCAATACCGAAACTCTCAAAAAGATTTTTTTGATGTGACCAACAGAATAAATTTTCAAAATGTGTACTTATTTTTAGTAATGATTATCCGATTTTTGGAATTTGAAATAACAGTACAAATATTTTAAAGATAATTTCAGCTTTTTATCCCACGAATATAAGGTACAGAAACGTTTAATTTTTAGGAATACAAAAATACAATTGAAATAGTAAATACACTAATAATTAGTTATATAAAACACACCCGTGAAAAGGAACAGACGGCATAGAATTAGTAAAATCTATGTGAGAATAAAAATATTTGATAATAATTAAGGAAGAACAATTGGAACAGTGATTTTATTATTAAAAATTCACATATAAATTTAAAGAAAAACAATGACATTAAAATAACAGGTACTGAATAAAAGCTGACCATCTTATAAATAAAAATTTGGGTTCATTTGTAAATATGTATGTTTTTTATTCTATCTTTTTCTTTTAGTGTAGTGTCAGGTTCCTTTTAACATCTACCTATTGTAAGAAAGTGTCTGAGACTCGAAACAGCTCCTTAACATTTCTTCTGTCCAACAAATAGTGTAAATTATATTCTTTGTGGACACCTTTACAGGCAAGATGGAAGAAAAGTAATAACTTCTTTAGAGTCAATTCATTGGACATATTTTAAAAACAGATATCTTTTAAATAAATAAATTATTACATCAAGAGAAAAAATATAAACTCAACAGCCACCTTATCTGCACAACCAAAGTATTCTGCTAACCTCTTTTAATAAAAAATAGTAAAGGAATCTCGATGCTTACGAATCGTCAAAGGCTGGTTTAAGTGCACTTTATCCATTGTACGGTCACCAATTTCTGTTTCAAATAAAAATATTGTTTTTTTTTTATCAATAAGTGAAATATAAAATTATGATGCTTGCTATGCCATCTACATATTTCTTCTTATGTCTTGTCAGGTTCCCCAACACTGACCATAACTCGTGAAAAGTTATCTACTGTGTTTTTTTCTTATCAATCTGATTATTTTTTCCCGTGTAAACCTGAGTTTAAAACTAGTAATATTAGTAATAATAGGTAGATTTAAAAAAAAAGCAGCACATATTCATGTATTATTTTTTAATGGGTATAAATTTACATAGATTTTCTAACAAAGATGAGCGGTATCTTTATCTGTATCAATTTAAAAGTGATTAACGAAAAAAATCTTAATTGTTACTCTGATATCTAGCCGCGCGAAACTTTTTCACATCCATTATGATTAGGCTAACTCTAAATTTAAACCCGCCATACCCAGAGAACAATTATCGTCGTCTTTAACTATTCCATATTTCGTAACTTGGTAAGCCAGGAGACTAACGAAGAATATGACTTCTTCTTTTTCGCCCTCGCCTTTGTCCCGTTGACGCGAGGGGGCTGTCTTGTATAGACAACCCTCTGCTCATGAGGATAGAGCGTTCCAACTCAGAAGGAGTATAATATGTATTATAGAGATATGTTCACTCATCTATAGTCACCTTGGAAGTATCTACGATATTTCTGCAGTCTTAGAGAGTATTCGACTATATAGAAAGTGATTATTTGGGGTCGGCTCTCCTAGTCTTCATCCTCCAAGTTTTCCGGTCCCGTGAATCCTCCGAACGCAGCTCTACCTCCTTCAGGTCCCTGGCCTTTGTGGACATCCAGGTGATCACTAATCTGCCTGGTTTTCTGGATCCTACTTCTATATAACAAAGAATGTCTGAATCACGACGTTTAATGAATCATAGTATCTTAGAGAACTCAGCAAAGAATAGATCTCCCGCTCTTTCCCGTAAGTTTTCGAGTGTCCTGTTATAATAGGCAGATGTTCTAAGATATTTTATATTTATTTATTTATTTATTTATTTATTCTTTACTGTACATCTTAAATTCAGCGATAAAGAACGTCTTAATTTAAAAAAATGGGTATTTTTACTATCTTAGAAACAAAAGTCAACTAATTATCAACCTTCCAAAGATTTGCATAAAGAGTATTGATTTTCCTTTTGTTACTAGTTGTCTGGTAAATAACATGTTAAACATTATGTGAACAGACCAAAATATTTATTCTAAGATTTTATGTACCATGTATAGAGGTTCTAGTATTATACCTACTTGTACTTAGTATAAATACTATTGTACTTATTACAAATACTATTGTACTTAGTACCTAGTACCAACCCGCTACTTTACACTGGTATTTAGACTTGTAATTACCGGTACAGCTGTCCTAGAACATTACCACGATATTGGGTACGTATTTATCAAAATATAATTTCTTTTGTGTTTATTAGTATGCATTTGCAAATCTTTACGATGTATTACTTTAAATTGGAGAGTCCAGACTGAACCAATGGACGAGGAATGAGAGAGAGTTTTGTTTATTTTTATTTCTCGTATAAAGATTATTTGTTTTAATCATTACAATCATAATGCCTATACAATCAATGGTGTGTGACTGTGAAGAGGAACAAAACACTGGGCACCTCCTGACATGTCCAATGGCTCCCAGACAGTGTCACTGGGAGGAATTCGTAGAGCGAACTCATCTGGGGGGAGTAGGAAGAGAGTATGTGGCTTTCTGGGAGGGAATGGGAATATAGATCGCCGTTTGCTGACCGACACGAAAAGAAAAAGAATCAATGAAATTTTGATAACTTATAGTAGAATATTTTGCTATTAAATTGGTAATCAGTAATCCTACCTTAATTTATCGGCTTATTGCAATATAATATTGTTTGTTTAACTTTAATTATGTGTGTTTTTATGTCCTCAAGTTGTGTAACACAAAAAAACACATTGCGAGAAAAATATAGAAAACCAAAAACCGGTAAAATTAGAGTTCTTGGGTATACAATCTAGTAACGATATGAACGAACGGTGATTAACTTACAACAATAAGAACGGGTACATGTAACCGTGAAAAATACTAGATATGTTGAAAAATTACGCATATTTTTCTATTCACGTTATTAAACTTACTTATGAATTAGGTAGGAACAGTAACATTTTATTAATAATAGATACACTACGGTTCAAGTGATATTCACAGTACCGTATAGTATGTGATTGTCAACCGAATCTAATTGATAAATAATCATAATCTATAGGTTTTCTGGACCTGCAGTGATATTTAATAGTTGTATGTCATTATTAAAATCACAACCAGTGCGTGACATGTACCCACATGCGCTGTAACCTAATGACTAATGAGTAAACTGTTATTTTTTTTGGAAATTGTTACTGTTATTCATAATTACCTCCCAACTGTATTTAAGCATGATTTAAGTCATAGTTATGTAGAAAGTCGGCGTCTGGATTTGAACCACGAAACTTCGAGACTTGAGTCATCAACCAATGTTAGTTTTCTATCCATTTTAATGTTTTTAAAATTCTTGGCATATTTTTTTGTACTAATGTGAATTTTTGCGAATAGGTACCTACCTACTTTTTACATGGCAATAAAAAAAAACTTTCTATTTTTACACCAAGGTATCTCCTTCAAGTGTAATAGTCATTAGACTAACTTCACGCAATGAACATTCATGTCAACCTCTCCGTGCATAAAAATGAGGCATTTAGAATTCATGACATAAAACGACAACATAATGATAGAATATTTAAAAACATGATTTATTTATTGTATGGCGCTAAAATGTTTTATTCTAATTTGCGACTATAAAAAAAAACACGTTTGCCTACGTAATTTTTTTTATAAAAGAAAAAACTCATATCATTAGAATAATTAAATAAGTGTCTAAAATTAAAATAGGCTGGACCACATGTGTGTAATTATTTTTTTTGAGGACCAATCCTAAATCGTAATCGGCATAGTATATAAAACAATAAAAAAAATATATATGTACTCGTACACTTGATATTTCTACGTTTGAGTGCACATAATAATGTTTTAACAGCGAATGTTAGTGAGGCAATAAAAAAAATAAAATTATACACTAATACATACGTACGAAATAAAATAATTACAATAATTATCATTGGTAGTGGTAGGTACATGAAACAGTATGCGGACCTTTTAGATCATTATCTATCTCACTCTTTAGCATGTAATTTTGAGTATTGTAGAAAGGAATGAATATAATATTTTTTTTTTATTTAAATGTTTTTTTTTCGTGTTGGGTTTATTTTACATTATTACATATACATATCTCCATTTTTTAAACTAGCGTAGGAACCCGTTCAAATTTACATTATTTTGTTTAGTGATTTTTGTTCTGTGGTAATTTTTTATCTATGAGGTATTTTTTTTTATATAACAATCTTTACACTTCTCAAGCTAGCGGATTCACTGAACGCAATGCTATTCAGATCGTCCTTGCAGTGCTATAAAATATAAATTATTTTAGCGGATTGAAAATGACAAAAAATTCCATTTTCTGTAATGATTTTTACCAACTGTTGCCAATTTAGAAATAATAAGACAGACATTTTTTCTGACCCACAAGTTATTGTGAAGTGAATGCAGTGTGTCCAGGCTAGTAATAAGTGGAAAGCCAAAAGGAAGACATGTTTCTAACAGTGGATGGAAAAGAGAGGAAAAATTAAAAAAGAACTAGACAGACATTTTTTCTGAGCCATTAAAGATTTCTGAAGTAAATGCAGCTTGTCTAGGTTAGTGATAAGTGGAAAGCCAAAATGAAGCCAACAGTGGACCCAAATCGCCTGAAAAAATAGAAAAAATTGCCTACGTGTGTATAACAAAAGAAATGCTTTTTATGTCTATCAATACAGTGTGCACTTGGATTAGGTATTTTAATTGTACCGCTACTACTATTATACCACCACGGCGTATCTCATTATTGGGGTAGCCTGCAGACCAGCTGCATGTAACTTGAATTGTAATTCGATAAAAATGTAAAGAAACGTTACACAAGGACATTATTAAAGTTTTACGTGTGTCATTATTAGTAGGTACCTACACAATTTTAAGTTGTAAGTGGTTGCCTATCTGCACTGCATCTACGCGTAGAACTAGTATTAATTACCCCGGTAATATTTGGTCTAGTAACTTTACATAATGTATATATCTATATATAAAAAAAACATAACATTATGTACGTACCTAAAATTGTAGATAACACGAACGATAGGGAAAAAATATGAAACAAGAATTTAGAATAGAATAGTTGGGTCATGTTTTGAGAATGTCTAATGATGGTTAGCCGAAAAGAGCACTGTCTTTATTGTATCCAAAATATTTCCTATTCAGTTGATAAACCTCTTTCACAATACACCATTTAAATTATGACAGCGATATCATAGCTTATTATCACCATTTAATCACCTGGAACATGGCGTGAGCGTATGTGAGATAAATCATGCTGTCACCCATAAGCATGTGTCACAAATAGTATTAAATTTTACTATATTATATAAAATTACTTATCAAAAAAACGTAATTTTACTATTAATGAGATGAAAAAAAATGTAGTTTTTATCACTTTCTGTCTACTCTGCAAGGTAGTTTTAATATTGTTTATTTATTTATTCATTCTTGCACCTTGATTACAAGCGATTTTACACAGACGATGAGGCTTGCCGTTCTAAATATCTTAATTTTATTGGTACGGAGAGGACCCATGTTAATTACACGCAGCTAGTATTCTGGCTACCCCACTTCTGGGATATACACAAAGGGAGTGTTAGTTGCAAAGGTGCGATTTCTTCCAACCAACCCAATGTTTCTTTAAGTTAATTTAGATAAAAATAACTCATAATATTTGGTAAAAATAAATATTCAAATCAAGTGCGTCTTTATTTGTTCTGTATCAATAAATAAACAAAAAAAGATATCAGACTGATTTCAAAATTTATTTATTTATATTTAAAATGAGGTAGCCGATCATAACTCTTGCGTAATGACCACAAAATAAAATTAAATAAATAAGTGCAGAGTATACATTTATGTATGTATTGTATTGTGTTTGTTTAGAATAAAACAAAATTTGTTTTACATATTATGTGCTTGGTTTTTATTTACAATCATTGAATCTTGTCGTAAATTTTATTTATGTAAAGTAGTTTTTGTTTATAGGAAATATATGAAAATATAAAATAATATAAACATTGAATAGTGAACTTATAGAGTGGGCTTAAGTTCCACATTAAAATTGCCGTTCCAAACAAATTGTCTTTTTGAGGTGTTGGATTCTCTAATAAAACAATAACGGATTTCTGAGTTGGAAAACCTTGGTTCGAGTCTCGAATATGAACTTAATTCTATGGATAACCAATTATCACATGGTATAAGAGTATTGGGCTCATATTTTGGATTATAATCAACACGACATCATAATGTTTCGACTCACCTTAGCTAACCTGTAGGTATACCTACGAATTTTTGATTTTAGATGATATTTTACGAATTCGAGAAAAACAACCAGGAAATTAAAGAATTCTTTGAAAAAAAAATTGTAGATTGTTTGGCCTTTGTTTAAGAAAATGTAGGTAGGTATAGTAAACATGCAAAAACATCCATATTTAATAAAATTTTAATAAGGCTAAATTTGTTGCAGGTTTATCCATATAAATTTTTCTGAATAATTTTAATTCCGCATTTATTTTTAATTTCAATAATCCATGTTGCTTTATCTTAACACATCTTATTATACTCAGGATTATTATTATTTTTAAGACTCTAGACAGTATAAATGATAATACTAAAGTACCCAAGTACCAAAGTACATAGAAAAATACTTCATTAATGTATAATAATAATACTAATAATATGTAGTGTGTAACTAGTTCATTAAGTTTTATCATGAGACTCGATCCTAAAAACTCGGAATCGTTTCCGATTCAGTGATTCCTTTAGCATGGGAGGCAATAACATAATTATCTATGTATTTATGTACCTACTAGTGTTGCGAGTGCCTACCTATTTATCCATTCTATTGTAATATATAGTTCCATGAACTATAAATAAAAATATATCTACCAAGGTAATACAAAAAATACACGCATTTTTAAAAGTACGTAACCAGCAAACTTACTGCATATAATAAATATGTAGGTTGTCATCTCCGTGCAAATAAAAAACAAGATATTCACGATACAATTCAGCAATAAGGTGTCATGCCTTGTTGCTGAATTGTAGATGTTAATAATTTATTGTCTTGTATGTGAGGTTTTACAGACTACACCTGTCTTTTAAAGGCAACTCAAAAATTTACAGAAAGGTATGGGAGGCTTTTTCTAAACCGAAGACTCCACAGGATGCATATAGTAGTACGTTCTTTAGGATATTTTAATAAATTGAGACAGCACTGGATTTTTGGAAGAAATTATTGCAGCGATGAAACCGACAGCTAGTTTGAATTCTGTGGTTAGGAAAAAATTACACTGCTTTTTGTTAAAGTATAAATGGTTATTGTTTACTTAAGATAGATTATCCTGAAATGTTCAATACTAAAAAGTTCTCATGTATCGTAATTAGGTATTTCTATCTTCACTGTACACCGTTACAAGATATAATAGGGGTATCTGGTCGCTCTTATGATAATAATCAATAAAACTGCTGTATAAGCCAATTGGCAAATGGATTAGAATCATAAACTCTCCTTTTAGAAGTACGAGACTTTACCGTCAAACTGTTAAATAAGCTGTCTCCGAGCTTTAGTAAAATATTTAGTTTAAAAGAACTTGCGCTTATAGAATACATGACGTGCCTCACTCAATAAAATACTTAATTTTATCATTTCTACCATTAAGATATGTAAAATAGTTTGGATACCTAATAATAACTTGCTTTTTATTATTATATTACGTATATATTAAAAAATCAAATCATGGTGCGATCATTTAGTATAGAGACTGAAACAGTGGATATTATTATTGCTACTAAAGCAATTAAAATGCAAATATCCTCCACGAATGTGTTAACTCGACTGTGTGTATTTGCTGCGTGTGTTAGTTAGTAGTATCCATCTGTCTTATTTAATAGTTTTATTATAATAGTTTTTTTTTCCATATAATATAAGAACGAATTTTTATATTATTGCATTCTTAAAAAAACTACAGTCGTTTTTTGTTCATAGGAAATATGACGTGTCAGTTTGTATTCGTAATTCAAATTATTAAATTTCAGTCCTAAGCAGGAATTTCATTATTATTTTGAGGTTGGTTCTACGGAGGTATATAAATTTAAATTTAATATTCTTTATAATTATTTTTCTTAAATTCATGACGTAACTACATAAAATAATAAATAAATAAGGCATTTCGTTACTTTCTTTGTAAATGTAAACTAAAAATTGGCGCAAATACAGCTAAAATAAGCATGAATAAAGTAAGTAAACAGCTTTAATTTTTTTAAACTATTTTTCCGGCAATTCACCGAAAAGAGTGATGTGTTGTATTGAAACTAGTGTTGTGGAATTCTCAAGAAATAATTTTTGGAGAAATTTACCGAGAAATTTCTCGGTAAATTTCTCGAAGTAGAGAATTTACCGAGAATTTTTTTTTTTTTATTTAACAGTAAAATAATAATAAATCAGTACTTTATTCAATCAATCAATAACAATGTACAAATGTTGAGACAATTTATCACCAATATTGCTACAATTAAAGTTAGTCAATACCGGATATTTTTTCATATATTTTGTAGGGGAATTCCGCCGCATTATCGCCAATAAATAATAGGGGAATCCCCATGGGAAAAAATCAGAGAAATTTCTCTTCAATCAGAGGAGAAATTCTCGGAGAAATTTCTCGTTCTCGAGAAATTTCTCCGGAGAATTTTCTCTACTCACATCACTAATTGAAACAAAGAGGTAGCCAAAATGAATTTTATAATACCTATTATATAAAAAGTCTTATAATAATATACATAAAGTGCTTTATTAAATATAGCCAAAATGATTACTCTTCTAAACATTTTAGGTGTGAGAAAAACGTGTCAGCTCCTAAAAGTGGATAGATATTTTTTTTTAAATATTAACATTTTCTTGTTTGTTTTCGAAATGCCAGAATCATCCATTAATGAATGGTCTATTTCTGCATCTCTTTTATGAATTAATAACTATATAAGATGACTTTGGAAACATCGCGTAAAACGAATTGACGTATCGATTAGGTTGTCTTGTAGGAATATACTTCGGAATAAAATAAAAGTAATAATTTCGAGATTCACATGTTATAATTGTTTTTAAATTTCCTTAATTAAGGATTTAAAATATGTAATAGAAGCAATAATAATTACTATTGTTTTAAATCTATTTTATTATTATAATTTTATATATTCCACGTAGGATAAAATTGAAAACTTATTATTATTATAATAAGTAGAATTAGCTACTTACCAATATTTTATTGTTACAGTAGTAATTAAAATTGTAATTAGAATTCATTCTAAAAAAACCCGCGGGGCTGAAAAGGTTAATTATTAAGTTTGTTAAAAAATATATTATTTTGCTGCTTAGGGTTTATCTTGTATCATCCATCCATCCACTTATTCCATCACGGTATCTACCACAAGTGGGGTAGCCAGCGGAACAACTTCTTTTGATAAACATGAAAGTCGTCCTTTTCGTGCCAATAAATGTAAAGATATTCAAGATGGGTGGCGCACCTTAAAATATCATCAATCTATTTATTTGAACTAGTGATAAAACTAATTTTAAATCATTTTTTGAATTATTATTATAAGTGTAAAACAAGCTTTTAATTTTTTTGTACAAATGGTGAGTGTTTTAAAAGAAACATTTTTTTTACAGTTATAGAATATTGAATTATGAATCTAACGACATATTATATAAGTAAATCAATTTTAGTGAAAATGTGTTATAGCGAATTTTGAAACTCGGCGACACATTTATTGTATTAAATCAAACGTGAGTCTTATTTCCAATTCCGGTACTCCGTCAATAGCCATAAAGTACGAAAAACAGTAAAAGTTTATGTAGCTAATATTTCTAATGTGGCTGAAAGGTATCGTAGATAGATTTATAATAACACAGGAATTAAATATTTGAAATGTACATATTATTTAATATTATATAAATTGTACGTATTACAATATAAGTGTAGAGTGTAATATTATTAATGTTTATCTTTCCACTCGCATCCGGCGAATCCCGGAATGAAAACAACAAAATGGCGAAAACAGGAAGCTCCGATTCACGAAACCGGAAACAGGTTTTGTATAGCGTAAACCCACAACGAACGACCAAAACGGCATGCATTGTTGTTCAGAGTGTCGGGAAAATGGCTGGGACAATTTCTGGAACAAATTGATAATAACATTTCATTATTATTATTATGTGAATGTAGTAGGTAGGTTTATTCGCAATGTATCCGAATTCATAAAACGCTCGTAGCATTTATGGCTACAAATTGAAATGCCTACAATTTGACAAATAGCAATTTGGATTGAAAACAAAAACAGTTAAATCGATGCTTATTTTAACCCGATCTTTTTGGATGGATATTTTAAATGTAGGTTCTGTAAAAGGCAGGTGTTCGAAAAACTAAAGATATTTTTACATTTAAGGTTCAGCGATGAAGTTTGCCACCCATCTTGAATGTCTCAATTTTTGCTGGCACAGGGAGGAAAGCTTGCATATTTATAACATACAGCTAATCTGCTGCCGTACGTGTGGAATATGCCATGGTGGTGTAAACTTACACGTATTTGTCCCATTTTTTAAATAAATCTCGCCACTGCATAATATCATCACATTTTTTCTAATGTAAAATACTTTGTTTATTTTGTTATGAAAATGATGATATGGAAAAAGATTAAAATAAATAATTTTTTAATAATTTATTATCGAAAAAATATCATTTCATTTTTCCAATTGCAACATTTAACCCTTTCTTGCACACTACTCAATAATTGCGCAAATAGATTCTTGTCATATTTTATGATCGCAACGCAATTATAAATACATACGTCTTAAATCTTCATTTATAATAAAAACAATAGATATTATAATGATAATAAAACTGTACTGCATTGAATGTACAAGTAATAAAATAAATGTTTTAAATGGTTTTATGTAAGTACCTAAATACTCCCATTTTAAACATAAGAAAGGATAATGGAAGTTCGATTAAGCTGTAAACATCAGGAAATTCACCAGAGCAGTATTGGGATTCTGATGGCTTCAGTTGAAATTCAGAGACAGGGGTTGAAACGGCAGTGGTGTACGAACACACATTCCCAAGTTCATATCATATTTATATCAGCTAGATATTATAATATGTGACTCTAGAAGTTGATATCTATACTTGAATTCTTATTAACTATTGTTTGCCATTATTTTGCCGATATTCACAATTTTTCTTTCTTACTTTGCCATCCAATTTGTCGTTATGGTATAGTTAGATAAATCTTATAAGGATATTTTGTTCCATTCTTGCATTTTTACACAAAAGTATACGGATGTAAAAATAAGACCATTTATGCTTTTTCTACTTGATCATAATATCGAAGGGCTGATTGTCAAATTTTTTAAATCTCTCAATTCAATGTTCAATAAACTACGAAAATAAAATTTAAAAATTCTGAATTCACAGTCTAAAAAGAAAGAAAACTTAAAATTATCTTTTACACTAACAATATCTTATGCATTATAAAACCTTATTTCAGACTTCCAGTTTTTAGCATACCTATATACGTAATTTTTTTACACTATCGTTTATCTGATGTTCAAGTAAAACTAAGGTTCCGCCACTGCTTGATATGGCAAACAGACATTTTACAAGCAATTTCAGTTCAATAAAATGATAATAAGATGTAAAATAAAATGCTTTCGCAGGCGTTTTATGTTTTTACTATCTATCTATCTATTAAATATTATTATTATCCTGTATTATTGTATTATCTTAAAGGGTGCACTTCCTATAGAAGCTACAATGATCTTAAATATAGACTGGAAGGGAAATTTGGTATGTATTGCGACCAATTAAATTTTGCGGCCAATATAATTACATATCAATTACCCAGTAGTTTTAAACGAGCGTTGGATCAAAAAGATACGTTCATATCTCCCTCGAGTCTCTCGTTGTAGATGCATTTTTATTAAAAGATGTTATGTACTGTTGATTCCATATTTATATTATCACCGCAGTTTGTTGAAATATATTATTTATTTTATTCTTCTTGAATAACATCATTCACTAAACAAAATCAACTAATCAGTTTACATAAGAAAAAATGTGATGGCATTGGCGAGATTATCACTATATAGTGATTTCTTCCATCCGACTATATTATTATATTCATATAGGTATATAATAAACAACTTTAGTGCCGCAGACTTGGAGGACATTTATTTTTTTATTGCAGAGGCTGTGTCATACTTAAGTATGAGTAGAAAAGAGCTATTTTAGCATCTTAATGTTGTGGAATGAAACATAATATTATATCATTAATTTTAGAACATAGTTTCTGAGAAAATTTGTACTGCATTACTTATCTATTAGGTCCATGAGTATATAATACAACATCTTTGATTCAAACACCCCCCTTCTCCCCTTTATCGTAGCAATAAAAATAATAATAGAATTACCTACCTAATTCTAGTCATAAAATTAAACCTCAACATCAAAATGACTGAATTGTTTTTAAAGTATTCAAAATACACCATTTAAAATTATCGCCACATTTTTACTAATGTTTAATTTTTAAGGATTTTTCATTCGTTTTCGTCATCTGTATTGATATTTTAATGTGTATGTATGTACTTATAATGTTTGTTCTGCTATAGCACATTGTACTAGTTTAATTTTTGAAGTTTTGATATCGCATTTTATAACTACTTTCTAAAGGCATTTGTAGACCGTAGAGAACATTTTGCCGACCCACTATTAGTGGACATAATGAAAATATGACCAAGCCAGGATAATTTTCTTTTACAGCGCACTGTTCTAATAATCTTTCGTTTATCATAGGATTTTCAAAAAAAGAACCAATTTTATATTCCAATCAAATGGTTTCAATGGCTTACAAAACCCTCTTTTACAATTCATTGTTTGTTTAACACAATTTTTATTTTTGTATTATCATGAAGAGAACGACCTGTATGTTCATTAAATGCAGTTTGTTCCTGACTACCCCATTTGTGGGAAATACCGTGATGTTACTAATGAGTGAATGTTTTTTTTTGACTTGTGTTATTTCTTTGATTGAGGTAGGGTATAATAGCTAGTTACAGTAATAATTGTTTTTATCCCTTTAATTTTGATAATAACTGTAAATTTATACACGATTGAATCAGTTGTATATAAATTAGCCATTTGGGGACTTGAAATTGAAGCATTAAGAATGGGAAGCTGCCTCAAGTCTTTTGTTATGTAGTAAAATTAAAATAAAAGGGTCCCCGCCTTGTCTAATGGTTGTAAGAGATTGCCTAATGGTATACTTTACATTTTATTATGGACAATGAATGATTATAAAACAATAAGATGAATCTGAGTTTGATATAAACCCAAATACATCTCCAGACACCCTTATAGTAAGCATTATGTTTCTGTCGTGAAAATATGGTAGTATTCGTAGTCAACAGGAGGATTTGAACTCGGGATCTCTTGATTGAAGATCTGAGAATTTACTATCTAAAGTCTCAGATCTTCAATCTAAGTGGGGCATCCAGTGAATATTGAGTGTAATATATATTTAGGACGTCTTCTCCGTGCCATAAAAATAAGACATTCAGGATGCATTCTCGTCGTTTTTGTAGGCACGGAAAAGACAAGGTTTATTGCATGAGGATGGTCTGCTGGTTACCCCACTTGAGGGAAAAGCCGTGATGGGATACTATTGTGTAACTAGTATTATTATTATAAAAAATCTCTCTAAGTTATTAATAAAACATGGTATATATATATTTATTCCACTGTTGACATTTTTAATTTGCAAGCAGGCTTTACACCATTATGGACTTCCACCAAGAACCTTTGGTCGTAAAATTAAACTTTAAAAATCGTTCTATTTTAATATTTTAAAATGTTCTCGCTTTATAGTTGAAGAGTGTATTTTCAATTCTTCCAGATTACCGTAAGAAGATTTCTTAGACAGTAGAAGAGTTTTGCAGTATACGAATAATATAGTAGGTAATGGTAGTCATTTGGAGACTTCAAAATGGTTGTTTAGGGGTGGTTACTCTTTTATTACATTCTAACATAGTACACACAGTTACTTCAGGGTGCTAGAATAGAAATAAGGGTGCAGAAGATACCTATACACAAGAAAAAGAAACTGGAAGAAAAAGGATGCAGTAACAATATATACTCCAGAGATCTTTTTATAATTCCAGACATGTCACCGCATTTGTGAGACTATCAAATCACCGATTTCAGATCATTGAATATCCTGGTTTTATTCTCCACGAAGAACCCTGTTGAATTTTGATCGAGTTTACGGAAACGAAACACAATAAAAAAAGAAGATACACATTATTGAAAACCAAAGACATTTTATTTGAATATATTTGGTAGTTTAAAATTTTATTCTCTCCCTTTCTCGCCACGTCTCTTTGAATTCTTTTTAAACTTTCTTCTATTTTACTGGTCGAACTAGTAATCGAAAAAGTATTGAACTTTATTGTTCCACCATCATTTAGACTGGCGATCTTGATCCTTTTGTGATCTGAAATAGGACATCCCTAAAAAAATGTTTCTTCTATGATTTGCATTTAATGTTTCTTGATTTGTCGACCTTATATTGTGACAGTGAGAATGACGGAATTGGTGAACGTTGTCAGTGGATTTTAAAGTGAATCTGTCAGATACGATTACACACTGTCGATTTTACATATCAAATTGATGTCGATGTTGGAGCATAATTAAATGTTTTTACAAAAATTATAAAAAAAGTAAATTTTTTCTCCAATGTATAATAATATTACCTATACTTCAGTGTATTTCCGCCGGTAAATCGGTAGATAAATAAAAAATAAATAAATAATTTTCACATTTTTTTATAAAGAATTGATAAAGAAATAAATGTTATCGTGTAAATAATCGTTTTGGAATAAAATTATTTTATTTACATTTATTAAAATAAATTTCTTTTGCTTCTAATCAAGAGGTATCTAACGTATTAAATTAATTAATCTTAGACTTAAAAATCTTAACAATAATTTAAAAATATATTCGTTTTTAATCTTGATTTGCTATTAAACATAAATTACGGCGTATCTATTGCGCAAATAAATGCCTATTTTTTTGTTATTTTTATCATTATATAATATTATTTCTTTTAAAAGTCAAGATTATGTTGAAACTTAATGCTGATTTATATGTCTGCTAGAACGTGATGGCAGCTACAAACAGCATGTGTTCTGTGTGAACTCGAAAAGTGTGGCGCTTTGAAAGACGCACCACCTCATACATGAATCGCAAACTTGGAAAATGATAATAATTAACAAGTTTTTAATTTAATTCCAAGTACCCGGTAAGGGATTGGTTTCCTACTCTTTTTATTGATATTTCCTACTGAGTATTTTGTATTTTATTCATTTCTGCAGTTACGTGTGTCTTCCACCTATCCTTATTTTTTATGAGCATGGAAAGGACAACATATTGTATTGTTATTATATACCGACTACCCCACTTGCGGAGAATACCATTATGGTATTGATAGATAAATAAAAGAATTCAGAATAAGTGACCAAACTCAAATAAATTTGTAATGTAGTGAGGACACTAACATCTAACTTTCAGTATTGGACATAACAATTTCGCATATTCCACACTAAAATTGTCTTCAACTTTGCATACCTCTAGGACATAAAATAACATAACAAATGTGTCTTTCTTGCCTGCAAGAATAAATAAATAAATGAATAATCATGTTAAAATATTCATTGTCCACACAGGACGATGTAATTTATTTATTTATTATTATTATTATTATTCGTTTAAAAACTTTACAGGGTCCATTTTAAAATTAAAATTCCTACCAGGGCTACATAATGATCGCAGAGGTGTGGCTTGGACAATTGTCTTAATGTTTATTGGCTCATATCATCATCATTATTATTATTATAATAAGTACGACAGCCACCACTACTTATACTACCACTAAAGAGGGAAAGAGTGAGCGAGAGGAAATTATACCTACTCGTCTTCTCTATAAATTTTAAGCTTTAGGGTAAATTTTGCAGTAATTGCAAAGTTTTATAATATTATTTTTAATATTCTGATTATAATTATTTTGAAAATGTCTTTGTAATTGAATGAAGTTCTAAATCTATGTAGGTAAAGATAAAACAAGAAAATCTTATCATTTATTTGCATTTAACATGTAGAAATTCGAACTTCAATCTGCTCTGCCTTCATGATATCATATTATTTGTAGCTGTCAGAAAAAAAAATATACCAGATAATTCACATAGGTACATGATTTTATATAAAATTAAAAATTAACAATGACTTAATACTAATTTCCGAGCTCTTTCACCTTGCGGCATTTTCAGGGCAGGAGTTACTAAAAACTTTACAAAATTTATTAATAAAAAAAGATACACACTTTGATGTTTCAACATATCTTTCAATTATTGGCTTGTCACTGTGTGATTTACTCTATTTTCATCTCAATAAATTTTAAATCGAATACGTAGAATAATCTTATTGTAGTTAGTTATATACGTGCTATGTAGGTGTATATTGAAGATCCCTGAGTGAGCTATGGTCTCCTGATCATCATACCAGAACAATCAGCATCAATAATTGTCCCAAGTTTTACGTGATTGGAATATTTAATGAAAGTTCTGACGAATTTGGACAGACAGGGTATTATCATGACATTTTTATTTAAAGTATTTTATTTAGGTATTTGAATATTTTTTTACATTGAATTTATTTGAATTAAGAAGTTCTATCGTGTCTTCTCAAAAGGAACGTTGCAAAACGCAAAATAGCACTTTTCAACTCATCCGTTTATTCGCTTATAAGATTACCGATGACCTAAAATACCCTCTCCCACAATACACCGTTTCTTCAATAATGAAATCACAGCATTAGTAACAGAAAAAAATAAAGTAATTTAATTTGCACAAAACCGCTTGGAATGAATGGCAAGGGCTTTTCCCCTTTAATATGTAAATTGAAAACATTTATTCTACCCTCAATGTTCCAAGTATTATTGGCACGTAGAGTATGACTTGTAAGTTAATTACATAAGGTAGTCTGCTGGCTACCTCGTTTGTGGGAAATGTTTTGATAGAATGAATGAATTAATTAAAAAATGATAACACCCTCGCATTGCCTATCATTTAATTATATAACAATCTACCAGGAGAGCATATAATGAAAGAGGTGTTACCAAATCAGTGGTAATATGCCTTTTTCATATAACAATTACAATAACTCACCCACATACTTTAGCATAATTGTATTAGTAAGAATGCACCGAGTAATGTAATTACACATTCACACCTTTTCATTCCTTCTTATGTACAGTAAGGGAAAATAAAATTGCACACCCTGAAGTTCAAATTTCGAATTCAAGGCACTTACTCAACCAATCTTTACATAATCTTTAAGTCCATTTGCATACCTACTCAATATAAATTTTAATAATATGAAATGTAATGCGTTTTGTACAAACTTACAGACATATAATAAATGAGCGTGCTTTGGATAAAGAAAATAATTATATAAAACATAGTACAGGTTTTGCTATAACAAAATAGTCAAAATTGTGCATGTTTTGTAAATGTGTTATTTTTAAATTATTGGCTTGTTATTAATTAAGTCGTCGATTTGCCGATCATTTCTGATTTAAAAAAGCTACTACTACTACTACTATACCATCACGGCATATCCCACAAGTGGGGTAGCCAGCAGATCAGCTGCACGTAAGATTCATGCAAACTGTCCTCTTCGTGCCAATATAAAATCAAGACATTCAGGATGGGTGGCAAGCCTCATCGCTGAATTTAAGATGTAAAATGTCTTATTTTTTTCGAACACCTGCCTTTTACAGGACACTCGAAAACTTACGTAGAAGAGTGGGAGACCAATTCTTTACCGGGTGCTCCACGGGATAAAGCTTTAAAAAAGCTCGTCAAATATAATTCTGATTTGTAGTCTATTTATGCTTAAAATGTCACAGTAAAACAGAAAAAAACAATTTTAGCTTTGATTGGATGAAAACTTGCATGTGTAAGCATTTGGTTTTGTGTGTCGATATTTACTATTTTCGTGCACTCAATGCGTAGGATTTGCCTGTATCGATTTTTTCTCTCATATAGTACACAATATCTTTTCTTTTTCTACGCTAACAATATTTATCGATATTATATCTTCGTAATCAGCAATATGACTTTATTTGGCATAAACGTGTTCGGTTCTTAATAATGGGTACATACATTATAGTAATAATTAAAAACATCGATTACTCGTTTTAATTAAAACAGTGCAGAAACATATTATGTGATAATGAGTGAGAAAGTGACAAGTAATAATATGTTGTAATTATTGTCACTTATATGAACATGTTTAAGGAATTCTGATTTATATAAATACTTTTTTTTATTGTAGTTTACTTCTCATCACCAAACATTTCTTATCGGGCTTTAGTCTCCAAAATAATTGATCTCCATCCCCCGATCTTGTGCAGTAGATTTCCTGTCGTTTTTAGCGTGTTTTTATCTTAGAATCTTCCAGATCCAGATGTTATCAAAGATCCTTTATCGTGGTGTTGATCTAATGCCATGGTCTTCTGTCTTTTGATGGTACAAAGAAAAGGCAATGCACTTTGATAAATGTTGCATAAATTATTGTAAATAGACTTAATTTTATGAACAAAATGCATGGATTGAATGACATTGTTAGTTTGTACATTTTTATCTATAATAACTTTTTGGACCTAGTTGTTTGTATTATCCCAAATTTATGATGCAGAGAATATGTTTTATCTCTTATTATTTCTAAGTTTCATACATTCAAAACAACTTTTTATTAGAGTAAAAATTAATGAACTAATACATAGATAGATTCAATATAAGGTATTCTATAAAAAATATTTCCTGTATTTATTTATTTATTCATGAAACAAACGACTTACGCAAATTTTATGATTCAATATAAACGAGAAAAATGTGCAGTCTTCAGTAACAAAAAAACAAAATCAACTATATAGGTGTACTGTACATACATGTACT
Organism: Athripsodes cinereus; assembly: GCA_947579605.1. Taxonomy (NCBI): domain Eukaryota; kingdom Metazoa; phylum Arthropoda; class Insecta; order Trichoptera; family Leptoceridae; genus Athripsodes; species Athripsodes cinereus. The sequence goes on from OX388321.1 coordinate 4,971,712, forward strand.
ATACCACTGTATACATAGATTCATAGGTTGCTGAGGCCCAGGGTACCTACATACTTACATAGATTGAAAGATGGATTTAAAGGAGTATGCACTCTCTCATATTCCAGGACTACCAGAGATCTATTAAAATTACAACAGGATCGTCAAAAAACACGCCTTTATTGATGCGATGTCATCAGGGTAGCATAAATAGATAGATATATATATGGCTATCATCAAAAATGATAAGACGACGGAGATTTTTCCCGCGGTGTGTTTCGAATACTTGTCATCTAATGAATATTAAATTAACCAGCGGTAGCAACAGTAATTGACTTAAGAATAACAATTTATTTATTTACTTGCTTATTATTTAAAACACTGTGTACAAAGTTTCATGGGAAAATGTACAAAAAATTCGATATTAGTATTAATGTCACATTTTATTCATTATTACGATTCAAAAAAGGACATTGTATTATTATTATGTACCTACGTACTATGCTTTGGGTACCATTTTCTAGGTCCTGGTGTATGGTTTTGAGGGCCCAAGCCACCCATAAGGTCCTTGATTTAATACCATTCCAAAAAGTTAAGTGTTACAAGAATTTCTAATGAAGTATCTCTTCAAATTCACGAATTCATTTTGTTTGGGTTTTATATACACAAAAAAAAGTTGAGAACGCACTGTGATAGTCGGTTAAAAAGACACTGTCTTTTTGTCTATTAGATTATAGACGGTTCAAAAGATGATCTTTCTCAATACACCGTTCCTATGACATCAATATCGTTAGTTAAGAATGCCGTGGAAAGAAGTATTCCTATAATTTTATGTCAATTGGCACAAAATCGCTTCGAATGGAAGCGGGTAATTTTTCATATGTGGCGAGGTATGGCATCCATTCTAAGTGTGTTTATTTTACCTGTAGAGTTCTTCTGGAGCACCTGGAAGAGATTTGGTCTCTTAATCTTGAGTGTACTGTAAAGGGAAGGTGTTTTAAAAAAAAGACTTCCTTAATTTCGGCGATGGGGTTTGTCACACATCCTAAATGTCTTAATTTTTGGTTAGCACGTAGAGGACGGTTTGCATGTCTACAACATGCAGCAGGCAACCTCACTTGTGGGATATGCCGTGATGGCTCACCATACCTATATCTTTGCTACTGATGTAATCGCAAAGTCTATTTATTTATTCAATTCATGACATAGATTGCCATTCACAAGATATATACACAGACATAAAATTCATATATTGGTGTTAAGTAACTCATATACTCGTACATAATCACAAACTCATGTTCTCAAAATACGAATATCTTTAAGATTTTTTTTTTGAAAATAAGAAATGTAATGTAGCGTGTATAACTAAAACCGCAGATGTCAAATCGACGTGGTAATGTTATAATTATTTATATTGTCAAGATATTCAAATGAAGCGAGTAGTGGTGGTGGCATTCATAATGAGAGGCTAAAGACAGGTGGTGGTTGTTCATAACCTGACCGGGCAATGGGGAAGAATTATAATTAACTCGATATAATAATAATTCAATTTAAATTATGTATTTACGTTCAATATCCTACTAACATTTCAATCCGTTTACACATTCATTCATTTCTTTACCCCCCAACATTCCATCTAAGAATATAAGAACCTGCTCTTAAGAGGGACATTGAATATGTAAATGCAGTATAAAAGATTCCCATTTGTGGTTTTGACCGTGATAAGTTCCTCTCACTTCTTTATATGTCCCGCCCTTGAGGATAATGTCTTCTGCGAATAAAAACATTTTTGAAAAACTTTTTTTTGTGAACATTATTTTAATTGATTTATTAATTACCTAAAGGTGGCTCGCTCCACTATTGCGTTGAAAGTTCATAATGAAAGTAATGTATTTTACACCAGAACCGAAAAACACTACTTTTGCGCCTTGATAGCCTCAAACATAATTATGCATAATACATCTCATATATGATCACTATTGCGGAGGGCAGAACCGAAGACACTAGAAATGGTTGAGGCAGGCCAAGAGACGCTTATATATGGAACAACTGAAGAAGGACATGAACTGTGGCACATATGTAGAACTAAAGAGACTAGCTTGAAAATAGGGAGGAATGGATAAGAAAATCCAAACTCGTTGCTGGCCAATCCAATGGATTGTAACTCACTATATACAAACAATCAAACATACGTACGGACTCACAGATTTATCAGATATCTTAATATTAATACTAGATATCACTGACATCAAATGACGAAAATAAATTTTACGATATGAAATAAGATATAAAAATGTGATAGGTATTAGAAAAGAGGTGAAATAGATTAGAACATCTAATAATAATAATTAATGTAGAGTTTTTATAATGTTTTTTGGCACGTCAAGAGCAGCGTGCAACACGTGCCACTGTGACGATGATAAGACGAGACGTATATGTATAAGACGGGATGGGAATGAGACGCTATATTACAACGGCAGCAGTAGTGGCAATAAGGGAACGGCAGTGTAATAAATAAACTGTAAAGAGATTAATGTTCTGCGACGCATTTACTTTTCTAACTGGTGTAGCATAGTATTATTATTATTATATATTTAATGTGATATACAGTAGTAGTTCATTATCTTAACAGACAAATATAGGTATTATTATATGTTTATCTGCTGAATCTTCAAGACTTGGATACGATAAATTCAAAATATGGACAAGATCCCGTGGAGCAATCGGTAAAGAATTGGTCTCGCACTCTTCTACGTAAATTTTCGAGTGTCCAATAAAAGGCAAAAAAATAAGACAATCTACATCTTAAATTCAGCTATGAGGTTTGCCACCCATCTCTTGACATTATATTGTCACGGAGATGACAGCTTGCATGTTTGTTATATGCAGCTGGTCTGCAGGCTACCCTACTTGTGGGATATGCTATGATGGTATGGTAGTAGTAGTAGTAGATATCATCTATGTCTGTCTGTGTATCTTCATGATTTTAATAGAATATGTACAAAATATGGGAAAGCACGCTGTAAATCTGTTGCTCTATCCTGATGCCATCATTCACAAATACGGCACAATTTATGGACTCATTGTATTTAATGTGTTATGAAAAAAGAGATTGTCCTCGTCATATCTACAACAACAACAAAAAATTGAAGACATCACACTTCCAAGAGAACTTCCTGCAGCCTTTAGAAGGATGCTGGGTTAAACGGTGCCGAAGAAATCATTCGTCATCGTCATCATCATAAAAGATTAAACATGACTGCTGGATTTAAGATGTTATTAGGTGATGATTTGCCAATACTGTAGTCGTTTTTGAATACACAAAACTTTTAGCAAATTGCAGGACATCTAGGTATTATACGAGTATTCAGTTTTTTTAAAATAGAATTATTACGCTTAGATATAATTACACAATCGACGTCAGACTAAATATATAACCTACACACTGAACAAACATATTTTTAAATGTTTTCTCTTTGCTTTCATTTGAATTAATTGAAATCTTTTAATATTTTTGGTATATTAATAACAATATTCCCAGAATTAGCAAAAATAGGAATTTAAAATTTTATATAACAGTCATCATATTTTCCGTTCAGATTAAATTGAGTCATTAGGAAAAGAAAGAAGGCAGGTAAATCATTTTCTAATGTGTGTAGTTTAAAATTTTAAAGTTTAAATATGAAATAATAATAATTGTAAGATGAATTATTAAAATCAAGATAAATTAAGAAGTGAAATTAATAGGAGCGCATGATATATTAGGAGGTGTATTTTAATAATAACTACGTATGTACTATCTAATATTAGTGACTTCGTAGTATGTGCTACACCGGATGAATGTGTCATCTGAATATTAGTATCATTCTGCTTGTCGTGCTTGCCCGTTTCCTCATTTAAGTCACCATGCAAGATTAGTGTACTTTATTAAAAAATGGAATGGTGTTTCATAAAAAATAATAGAATTGTTAAGGCACACAATCCTTTTACTTCTTCGGTGGATAAGTGATTGAATTTCATATAAGATTAATACAAATACTCACATAATCATACATATCTATAGGGCAGATTGTAGGCCTCGTAAAAAGTTGAAAGACGTTTTTCTCAGATCTTTAAAGAAAAAAAAAATGTTTTTTTTAAGTTAATCCGATATTATTGTTGTAATGAATTAAAAAAATATATTAATTTTGCTTGTTTTATTATTATTACCTACCTACTAATCGATTACTTCTTGTCTAAGTACATGATGGTGTAAAATTTATGCGACAAATTTTACATTGTAGAAAAACAAGTTTGAATAATTGTTTTTGTACACTTTATGTATTGTTTCTAGAATATTAAATAAAATATTAATTATTAGTTTTAAATACTTACTATACTTACAACAAGACAAATCTTGCTAGAATCTTCACAGTTGTAAGCAAATGCGATTCCAAATGAAGGATGGATTTCTACTACTATTGTAACAGTCAATATATAGCAGGTATATGGGGCCTTAAGTATTCCATGATGGATATTCCGACTCTCACCTAGGAAGACGAGGAGATAATATTATAATATTTTTTTCTTCATGTTAATATAATATTTTATTTCTCTTGTTAGTCATGTGCTCCTGGTACTATTAATCAATTTTTTCTTCATTTTGGATGTTCCTTATCAACAAAATGTGATTATAAATTATTTTTAATTTATCGCAACACCTTCAAGACGGAAAAATTGTTTTATTTTATTTATTTTTCATTTTAAAATATTATTTATTATGTTTTTCATCGTTAATAAAGTTTTTACAAATTTTTCCTTCACTTTATAATTATTTTGCGTGTCTCTATATATTTTTATTTAATTTTTCATACCGTCCACGAGTATTTTTATAAGTGGCCATTTTTTAAATTCAAATTATGACATATCGGTCTAATTTTTCCGTGTTTATTTATGACAAATGTACAGTTGAGTTATTCAAACAATATTCTATACGATTCCTTTACTTTTAAGATTCCTTTCGGGAACATAAGGAAGAACAGCATACTTTCATTGAATACGGCTTCGTACCTACTGAAAATTACTGCAGTACAATAATAATATTTCTTGTGACGGTACACTGTGAAAGAGAATTTTATAGGTGATAATAAAACTAACATTTATCAGTTGAACATATAAGTAATCGTTTGAAACAAATTTTTGAAATAAACAAATATTCATTATATTTTTTTAATTTATTTTCTCTTTCATGGTTTTGAACTCGAACCATCTTACCAACAATAGGTAATGAATACCTACTCTTTATTCAAAGCATATACCAGCTATCATATTTCAAAACCGTAGAGTTCCCGGTAAAAAATAGTTTTCACACTCATTTTTGTAGATTTTCGAGTGTCCTGTAAAAGTTCGTAAAAACTCACGTATATGACAATTAACATTTACGATACAGTGGGCGGCATACTTCATCGCTGAATTGAAAATGGTAAATGTCTTTTGCGGGATGTTTTATAAAATATCTGTCTTTAACAGGACACTCGAAAACTTACAGAAATGAGTGGAAGACTATTTTTTTTAAATCTCCACGAAACATCCACGTATAAAGTGCATTTGGACGTCGATAATTTTCGGTTCATTGCCATCATGACATAAGTACAAATGTTGAAACAAGTACAAACAACATTTGTGTATTTTTACAAAATAAAAATATGACATGGTATGTATTAAAATAATCCATAATATGAAATGTTTGTAGTATGTATATACCTACATAATATAGAGCGATTTAATGGCAAATAATTATTATTTTCATTCACCTTAATCAAATAAATAACGTTTAATAGCCTCTCTGACAGTTTTATTGGATCGACATTAAACTTTTCTAGACATTGTTTTCTATCATATAGACATAGGTATGTTGGGCATTGAAATCATACTATTGTTTTCTAAGATGACCATTCGTTATTTTTTTATTTTCTTCAAGTGCCCTGTCGGGTCCCCCCAACGTTGACGATCACCTCGGTGACCTTGTCCCTATCCTGTACTGCTCGGAACAGCTCCTTCACACTTCGGATGCCGGTCCACTCCCTTATGTTTCGTACCCAGGACATCTGTCTCCTACCGGGTCCTCGGCGTCCCTCAATTTTCCCCTTCAATATCAGTTGGAGAAGGTGGTATTTTTCTCCATGCAGAACATGACCCAGATGTTAATGATCCAGACCTTCCGAACCTTGATGGTTGACAACAGCTCTCCGTCAATTCTAGCTCGCCTCAGGACTTCAGTATTGGTAACCATGTCGGTCCAGGGAATTTTGAGCTTTCGACGATGGAGCCACATTTCGAATGCTTCCAGTCTGTTCACTGAATTGACTTTTAAGGTCAATGTTTCACATCCATACAATAAAACAGACATTTGATCATTCTCTGGCGGAGTTTCAAATTTATGCTTTAATTGCAGAAGAGTGTTTTTTTTTACTAATTATATTTTTGTTTTTGCTTTACACATATGTCAGTAAAGCTGGTACACTAATCACTCAAGTAATTTCTTACAAATAATCAGTGCTGTCTAGATTCTACTGAGTCAGTTTTTCTCCAAACCATGGATGCATAAATTCCAATTGAAACTTCGCGACCCAACCGGGAATCGAACCCAGGGCCTCGATGATGCAAATCGACTGCGATAGCCGTTGCACCACGTGATCTGTTTTTCCTATTTGTGCAAACCAATACTCTCTCATTTGTCCTTTTTCTTTTTGTCTGAGGATAGTGGCAGTATCTACTCTTTTCACTCGTGTCTGTCTTGAGAAATGCGAAGAGCATTCGGAACAGAAAATCTAGTTGCTTTCTGGATCACACCTTTATGTATTTAACAAATAGATTTCATTTCAGTTAGAAAAAAGAAACATCGTATGGTCACCGTCATTTTAGGATGAACATTCAAAAACACGTACCTCCATTTTATTATATTTCGTTATAAATATTTATTTTAATAGTGAAATTTATTATAACAGTTTTAATTAAACGCATTGTTTTAATGTCTTCATTGTTTATATTTTCAAACAAGATTTAATAAGTGTACTTTTGTCATTGTTTGTGCAATTAAAATATATTGATTGCTTAATTATTACAAATATCTGTCATGGAAAGAGGTTATTTTTTTAATTGATACAATATTATTATTCTGAAAGGAAGAAGCTTATTTGCCCCTTGTGTTACCGACAGGAACAATTCGTTAAATCAGTTTTTACAACACAAGCATATTGCTTACAGTAAGAGAATTGGGAGTGTAGATCTTTGTGTTCAACGATTCTAGATTCGTCTATCTATACCCTCACGCCGTGTCCCAGGAGGGAAAGGCAGAGAGAACGGAACGTTATATAGATATATCCTTACACACTTGTTTCGCTTCTTCCACATTCATCCAGTTTCTAATACATGCACGCCGATTTCTCTTACTCAACACGCGGTCGACCTTTAGGATTTGATCTATCACCATTCTATGTAGATTCGTATGTTTTTAAATTGTACTTATTTTGAATACGCTATCTTTTCACTGCACTCAGTTTACAATATAGGAACGTCTTCGCTGCGCCATAAAAAGTAAATGGTTCGAATGTGTGACAAGTCACATTTCTGAATTAATACATATAGGTAGGTATGATATCCCGTGGAGCACCCGGTAAAGAATTGGTCTCCCACTCTTCTGCGTAAGTTTTCGAGTGTCCTGTAAAAGGCAGGTGTTCGAAAAAATTAAGACATTGTACATCTCAAATTCAGCGATGAGGTTTGCCACCCATCCTGAATGTCTTGTTTTTATATTGGCACGAAGAGGACAGTTTGCATGTTTCTTACATGCAGCTGATCTGCTGGCTTCCCCACTTGTGGGATATGCCGTGATGGTATAGTATAGTAGTATAGTATAGTAGGTATAATAAAAATAACACAGTAAAGAAACTCAATAATATAGTGGCATTTCCCACAGTTTTTGTTAAAGTACAAAATTCTATGCTGTACCATTAATAAATTTCAGTATAGGGTGCAAGCCTCACCGCTGAATGTAATAACGCAACACCATGATACCTAAACACATTGTTCGTCATATGAAAAGGCGTAGCATTTTTTCATTTACAAAATAGTTTTGTGGAGTCTGTTGCAAAGATTAGGTCTCCCATTCATTTCTGTTAGTTTTCGAGTGTCCTGTAAAAACAGGTTATCAAAAATCATTATATTTAAGACATTATACATCTTCAGTTCAGCGATGTGGCATGCATGCCACCTTTCCCGAATGTCTTAATGTTGTGTCAAAGTAAACAACAACTAGCTCTGTAAAAACATCAAGTAGGTAAGTACAAAACGATCTATTTATGAATACATATTAAACATAGCTGAGTGACAGGAAGACAATAAGTCCAATAATGAATGAATTGATTATGTCACTTGCTACACTGGACCTGTGGTTATATATATTATTATATTTGTTGTTAAATACATACATTAGTAACAAGTCGTATTATAGAGTAGCGTTTTAGAGATGCATAGAGAAGATGTCGTTAACGAACAGTAGCAATAATAATTGACTAAGAAATAATAATACCCTGTGAATTTAACTTATAATGGAATTTTTAAGCCGTTATTTATTCATATACCTATTCTGAAATGTTTTTTAAAAATGCAGTTAGTACCTACTTTGAAAAAATAAATACTAAAATTTAATATAGTCAATGTTTTCGACCAACGGTACTTGGTGTCACTTCATGTTAAATTAGTAGAAATAAAACAATTTTTAATTTGGTACTTCTACAGTGACTTTTGGTCGAAAGCTGGTTTTCAGAAGGTGCTATTTTTTATATAGCTCTGTTTATTAATTATAAGATACTGACATAAATATATATTAAAAAAATATGATTGTAAACCAGCTATTAAACAGTTAAAAAAAAACCTACCACTTTGCACGTGCATGAAGCGCAGAAAAGAAAGAAATAATATATAGCGAAATAAATAAAACGAATGTTTTATTCTAATATTTGTTTATTTGACGAGAGAGACGTCTTTCGTCTTGTTATGACATCGTCAATCTTGTCAATATTGGGACGACGTTTCTGTCGTCAAATAAACAAATAGTAGAATAAAACATTAGTTGTTTTATTTATTTCGCTTTGGAATTCTACTACCTAAACACCGACACAGTCCAATTCAGTAATGCAGTTATTTTTACCTGTTACATTCTTCAAAATACTCGGTACTCAATGTTACATTAATAAGTAGGGACTGTCTACTTACACTGCTATTGATACCGAGTGTGTGTACCGAGTACTTCAATAAGTAGGTACTTAGATACTTATTGTTACAATATTGTGTGTTGGTGTCATTGCTTATTATGGTCTTTGTCAATTAATATGTGCGTATATGTATGTATTTACTATTAAGTGGTACAGAGAGGATGATACATTCACGTTTAGTATGTTATAATATTATAATAGAGTGTGTTGATCTCTCGTACAATCATCGTCACCAAAAGATTCAGGGTCGCATGTGGACAGTGACCTCAAATCGTTGTGATTGTTTTAATAATATAAGTACATTGTTATTAGGTATTGGATACTTTAATGTATCGCTCTTGATAGTAATAACAGGATCAACGATACTCGTTGTAATAATACCAGATACCTACTTGATAATAATCGATATCGTTGTTCGGGTACAACTCGTACATCTCGAAATTCAAAATTTTAGAACAGTTTTCAAATATTCAAGAAATAAGTTTGAATCGAATGTAAGGACTGATTGAATTGGCTCTCTGTCTTCCCTATAAAGAAAGCGGATTAAGATAGGATTTCCCTTTTAACATGAGTACCTACATTTAAAATGAGTAGATTAAGAGTTGGTTTGGAAATGTTGAAAGAACGCATTACCAGTATGGTTAGATACGAATAATTAATCAAAAATTTGAAAGGTTTTATACATATTCCATATAATACATAATGTTCCATAATTTTATACCTATTAGGTACACAAGAGAATATACAGAAACGTTAGGGAATAGATAAATCTTCGAATCAGATAATAAGACGTTGACGATCACTTGCAATAAAGACAATATAACGATGAGTACAAATATTCAAATCTTTTCATGTTTTCTCACCAAATTGTCATCTAAATTATATTATTTCAATGAGATTGACAAAAATAACCCCGAAGTAACTTTACATACTTGCTTCATGTGTAAAACAGTACGTGTGGGCAGATTGGGACAGTGTCCGCAAAAAATACTATTATTATTTTAGTTGTCGTCTTGTTAACATTGTCAAGAGGACGATATTATCATATTCGCAATAAAAAAAATAAAACACAGTATAATAACGGAAAAATGTTGTTTTATTATTATTTGTTGTATTGATTTTATCAATTTATCATGTTCATGTTGGAATTCTGTCTGTTCTATTATTTTTTTTTCAATAATAATGTCGTTGTTTTATTTTAAAATATTATGTCCAACTGTCTTGTTAGTATAAAATTAATATATTAAATCACGTTACGTCCTGCGTAAATATTTTTATTCTAAGTTACGTAAAAAAGATAGAATTATTCTAAACATCAATATTTTGTAATTTAGAAAATTATTATTGTCTAAACTCAGGATAAAATATTTGTTTATTAAAAATTGCTATTTTTTTTTTGCTTGTGACTAAATGATTTGTTTGAATGACAATTTGTGATCATGCCATATAAAGCGCAAATGGGGTAGCCAGTAGACAAACTGCATGAAATATACATGCATATTGTTCTTTCCTTTCCGATAAAATAAAACTTATTGAATTAAGAGAATTACTCGACATAATGTCATATGCACAATCAATAATTTGTGCAACTCTTTTTAGTAGGAAACAGGAAAAAAGGAGTCTGCACAATCTGTTTATTGTGCAGATGAGGTGTCTGTTTGGTAATATTCTTAATATCTTTACTTATGCAGGTGGTAAAAAACAGTAAAACACAAAAACTATATTTGAGATTTTGTGTGTACTTTTAGTGATGTTTTTGAATTTATACCTTTTACAGCAGGATATCCGAAAACTTGTAGAAATGAGTGGAAGACCTCATAGAAAAAAAATGCACAATACATTTTTTTTTATTGAAATAAAACTTCCCTTTCACGACACAAGCTTTTAGTAGCTTACTGTGAAAGGTGTATAAGGTTTTATTTGGGTTTATAACAAACAAAACCCAGATATATCTTTTTTTTTTTAAAAAATTGTATGTTCTATTAATCAGTGTATTACAATATCACATTTGGCGAATAGTTTTAAAATGTATGATACCTGCTCTTTTTTATTTTATCGTCGTCTTTGCGAATTAAAATAAAGTATTGTATGTATTTGATAATAAATTACGATTTTTGCTTATTTAGTAAGATTAAACAAGTTTTCTTAAAATTCTCCCACTTGATAAACATGTTTTATATTGTATATTGTTTTAATTATTACGGTTATGCTAAAACAATTGCCAACATTCTAAATATTCAAATGATAACACACAAAATTATCTCATTCCATTGTACCTGATATAATACTATAATACCCAACATGTTAAAATTATTCTTGTCTATGTTTTGGAAAGGGTACACGAAGGCAAAATGTAACATTGCGATAATTTTGACACTTATTTTACGCATTTCAATGTTTTCCGTGTAATTTGAATTCGATAAGAAATTTTTCCTTCTTATTATGAGGCTTCTTTTTTTATCATTATCATCATCATCGTCGATCCCTCAATTCTGAGGATCGTGACCATCATGCCTCGTTCTGTAGTTCATCTGTCTCCACCTTGAGCAATCCTCCGCCAAGTGCAAGACCCCGTGTAGTGAACTCTGCGGTATATATAAGCAATATTCATATTTATATAAATTAACATTTTTCAGGATGTTTTAGGATTCGTAGCTATGAATTGTATCACAAAAAAGAAATTGAGTTTATATTCAATCCAATTTACATACACAAAAAAATATACTAGTATAATTAATTAATGTGTGATATTTTGAAGTTCTGAAACTTGGGTTCAAACCCTAGATCTAATACAAAAGTATAAAAAAATCGCTTTGAGTTCGAATCTCATATTTATACACAAATCAATTTTACGTTTTATTTTTAAATATATCAGATTTTATTCGATAACGTTAATAATATATTTAATTGATAATCTTCACGGCTGAATAAAAAAATATACAATTTGCAAAAACAACTAAATAAGTTGCTTAAGGCGATTGTACTTATTATCTCAGTAAAACGATCACCACCGAATAATAAATAGTATGAATCTATTAAAATTGTTACAATTCTCTCACATCGTCTCATTAAAAATGTACATGATTAAAACAATTATTTTTTCCTACGTTGTAGTACATAGAAATAAGTAAGTTTTACATAAATAATTTACTTTTGTATTGTTATTTCTATTATTTACAAAAAAACACGGTAGCGTAACGTTGTTAATTCAGTGGCGTTATTTTCATAGATGCAAAACAAAACATACTCTAGTCAAATCATACTGCCTAGACAATTGAATGTTTGACTTTTCTAGAATTTAACTAACACTTGATATACAAGATTTTTAAGCCAACCTTTACTGGATAAAATGATAAGTCAAACTTCTACCCCTCCGTTTCGCAAAATTTCTTGGACCCAACAATCAATTCTCTCGTGCATGGCATTAACAGTATAAGTCAAATTTCAACATTTTACAGGAGAGCATTTTAAAGTTTTTAAAATAAGCTTCTGAAGTCAAATATTGGTATAAAGACGTGAAATTTACAATTTCAATGTAAAATGTGTATTATTTTGTTACTGTGTATACAAAAGTTTAAAAAAAACTTAAATAAAAGATTAAATTGACTTGTACTCATAGATTCTGATATAAAAATGACATATACTATTAGATTCTTACATATACTGTTGATGTCAGTTGTGTTGGTATCTGGTTTCAGTGACATATACTGTTAGATTCTTACATATACTGTTGATGTCAGTTGTGTTGGTATTTTGTTTGTGACGTATACTACTAAATGCAACTTTTTCATAGGCTAGCTCTAAAAATAATATTAAAAATCATCCAATTTCATAAAAACAGACACTTCTTTGGAAGACTAAAAAACATAGGTACTTCGCTTTGTGAAAAAATTAAGACATTTTACATCTTAAATTCAGCGATGAGGTTTGCCACCCATCCTGAATGTCTTGTTTTTATATTGGCACGGAGAGGACAGCTTGCATGTTTTATATGCAGCTGGTCTGCTGGCTACCCCACTTGTGGGATATGCCGTGATGGTATAGTAGTAGTAGTAGTACTTCGCTTTGTAATGGTATAGATTGCAAGTTTCCATGGTGGTTTCTCATTATCCACTGTGAGTGTTTAGGAAACTATTTTCATATTTTGTCTCCCAACTGATGGTACCATCTTCCAGGGTTGCAGATCTCCTAAACTTCATCCATCCTCAGACAAATGGATCCTTAAATTCGCAGACATACTTGCCCCCCTTCAGTGCCAAAACATAATGAAATATCTCAATCCTATTCCCACTTTGCTCTTGGAGAAATTGACAAAAAGTTTAATGACAAGGAACTAAAGCCGTATAGCCTTATACGAAGAGTTTCTCTAGAATATTTACTTCACATTATTAAAAATATTTTCATCATAGGCAATATACCTTGCTCGAGGAAAACTCAGATCATTATTCCAATCTTGAAAGCAGAGACTGACCCAAACCTGGGCCAATCATATCGACCACTTACATTCTCCTCAGCAATAGCCAAAAATACAGAACACATGGTGAAAAATCGACTAGATTGATTTATAGAAGGTAACAGGAAGCAGCTATCTTGGTTATCCAATTTCAAGAAGAGAATGGGAGTCCTGGACAGCGTAGCTATTTTGGTCACAGATGTTCACGTATCGTTATCGAGGAGAAAGCTCTTGGGAGGTGTATGCTTGGACATCAATAGTGCTTTCGATAATGTTATTATTTTTATACTATGTGCAAAGCTTGATCAATTGGACATTCCTTCTACCCTATCCGGACGTGAACCGAACCCGCAATAACCCTCCTATTAGAAAGACCATTCACAGGTGATTGCCGCAAGGCTCAGTGTTCTCACCCATTCTATTCAACTTGTACACGCATGATGTCTATCAGTCAGTATCTACGGATTTCCAAATTTTGAAATCTGCGGATGATTTGTTTGTATATTGCTCCGATAAATCCATGGACAACTTCCAGGTGTCCTTGCAATCAGAGTTGTTGTCGGAACATGGCCTTAATGCTTCCTTCCAGAAGTGCAAAAGCATTGTATTCTCCAGAAAACTCCGTCTAGTCTACCTGAAATTTTGATTTGACCAACGGTTGATTAATTCTTTTAACGGAATAAGATTCCTAGAGGTCACATTGGTCACTGGTCTTTGATGGACCTCATTTATTGAACTCATACACCACAAATGTCAGACCGGCCTCAAAATCATGAGAGCCGTCTCCAGGGTCTGATGAGGTTGCCACCCCGCGACTCAGAAAATCTTTTATACAGCATTTATCTACAGCCATTTGGACTTTGGATCCTTTTTAATAACCCCAACCTCCAAGAAAACTTGTTTAGACCGGATCCGGTCTCAGTCTCTTCCGTTAATTACGGGTAATCCTCCCCTATCAACGCATTACAGGTGGAGGCTGCAGATCCCCCACTTGGACTGTGCAGACATCTTATGTGTAACAGGTTTTTAGTCAAAATCCTGCGTTTTATTGATTACCCTTTATTGATTACCCTCTGTCTCTCAAACTTCATCTCCTCTCATACTTGGTAACTCATTTACCGGTATGGAGGGGTAAAGATCCACCACCTCTTGTTACCAGCTATAGAAAAATTAAAACTCCCTTGTTGGAGAGCTACACAGTTCTTACTGTATACTCTTTGTCATTTCCCACACTAAGTTTTAAACCGAAAGTTGCTCTCAACCTGGGTGTCAGTAATGGCATATTCGCACCTCATATTTTCAAATCGATTTTTGATTCCGATTGGCACTACTGGCACCTATCTATACAGACAGTTCGAAAAGTGACAAAGAGCGTACAGGGGCTGGCTTCTTTTTTTAATATAACACTAATAAAATGTTCAGGCACAGAGACGAGTCATCAGTCTTCTCAGCGGAATGTCTTGTTATTAGAGAGGCTATAAGGGCTCTGACCATACGCCATTACAGGGTTAAAACTCTCCTCAGCGACTCTCAAAACGCTCTCCAGTCCGTTCTCCCTCCAGGCCGTTCTCTCTCCAGCATTATCCCGACCAGATGATCTTTTATCTTTAGATATTAGATACCTCCTATATAAACTTCAGATTTTGGGTGGAGAGGTGGTACTGGGTTGGATCCCATGTGAACTGTGGGATCCCGGGCAATGAGGCGGTATATCTATTGGCCAAATTGGGAACGAACCTCCCTAACCCATCGGAAACTGTCTCAGCCTCCGATTACAATTTGATATTCGGCCGAAATCTCATCCAGTGCTGGCAGGCAGAGTGGTCAGAGACCAGCCAACTCAAAGGAAGAAAGTATACCTCAATCCAACCCAATGTGTCCACGAAACTTTTATTTTTCGGAAATTTCAATGAGTAAGGCTGACACCTCCACGATCTGTATAATGAAGTTAGCTCATTGCTTTGCCAGATTGCATCTCTACCGAATCCACGTTATTGGTTCTCCTCTATGCGACCGCCTGAAGGAGGAGGACCTTGATCATTTTTATTTCGAATGCCCGATCAATAACTTCTACCCAACTTTGATTAACAACCTGGTACATTATAGGGTTCCGTTACCTACAAATACTTCCTTGCTCCTGGGTTCAAGAAACAAAAGTATTTTCAAACTCCTTGTCCTATTCCTTAAGCCCCATTTGATAAAGCTTTGAATGTTGTGTTTTTTGTCCTGAACATTGCCATTTTTCTTGGCAGTTTCTGGCTAGGAAGAAAGACAACAAAAGAATAAGAGAGACAGCACGTGATATCAACAGTATAAGTGAATTAGTAAGAAAAAAAAACATTCACGCGGCTCATAGTACATGTTGACTTATACTGTTGATGCCAGTCACAATGTTGAAAACTAACCATAATGATTGGTCACTAAGAGTATAGGTCGACATATACTTTTAATGCTATACGAGTTTGAAAATAAATAAGATATACTATTAAATACAAATATTGTTTTTAAGGTCTTATAATTACAATTTGACTTTTGTTATCGATTACACATGTGTAGTTTGAGATATACTACAAGGTTCCATCAAAAAGTAAAAATCGATTTTTTTTGACTTATACTGTTAATGCCATGCACGAGAGAATTATACTTCTTCTTCAGCCATTGTGACTCTATCTTTGACATAAGTTTCACCCATGATCTTTTACTCCTTCTGTTCTGGGACTGCCGCATCCGCTTTCTCCCAGCCATTTCCTTCACGTCTTTCTTTACCTGAGACCTTTCAACACGTCTCCTGTGTGTTCTCAGTTGCCACACCAAAATCTTCTTTGTCCAATTTTAGTCTGAACATCTGGAAACACGTCCTGCCCAGATCCATTTGTGAGAACTTGTACTAGATAAGACTAAATCTTATATTTCGACACTTTGTCAGATTTTTTTTGAATTCAACTTAAATTGGATTAAATGAGATATTTATGTTAAGTTGTTAAGTCGGTTGCCTTGTAGCAGAGATTCTGACTTTTACTTAAGATTCCTGTATTCGATTCCACTAGTTGGCCAATTGCTTCGCCTTCGCGACACAAGAACATTGTTAACTGTTTAGATTAGTAGAAATCATGATTCACCTTTGAAAAAAAAACGTTACTAAAATATGACCAATAGGTATAAAAAAAAATAAAAACCTGCCACTGTTTCTTCTATTGTAGGCAAATAGCACAATTTTATTTATTTTTTAGTAAGTATATAATGTAATAATTTAAACAAAATAATATAACATTTTTTATTACAACAACTATACAGTCTTCTTAATCAGTAAAACTCCCACAAAGATATGAATTCGTTTTAAGCAATTAGATATAAAAAAAATAATACTTCTAATAGACTTAATAATGTATGTAGTACTTATTGTACTTTTTCACTTATGATAATATATTTATTTATTTTAATTAACACAGCTTCAGTGAACATACTATATTTTGAATAGATGTATCATTATTAAATATGATTTATTTACCACTTTTTAGTGTATTGTTAAAAGTTTAAAACTACTTATTTATTTGATAAATATATATAAATATAAATCCGAATAATAATAATATGTATATTTATATACCAGCTCTAGACATGTGTTTTGTTTTCATGGATCGCATTGGCCTGTAGCTGTAATCATTTCAGACGGAGTAAGTTTTTTTTTTAATTTGTCTTTTTTTTTAATTGTCTTACGGCTTGTAATATTTTAATAGGCTAGTAACATCTTCTTATAAAATTGACATCAATGAAACGAAACCCTGTTTAAAAAAAAAATGTGCATTATTTTTCAATAAATGTAGTGCAATTATCCCTCAAAGCACTCCAAAATAGTTTAAGTATATAAATAATTGAGAATTTAACCACTACAAGTTAGCGATGAGGCGCATTACCTATCCTGAACGTCTAATTTCTGTTTTGTGCACAAAAAGGATGATTTGCAAGTTTATTACTTTGTTAGTCCGCTGGCTACCCCACTTGTGGGATGTGCCGTGATGAATAGATAAACTTAAACTGAAGACATCGCTATTCCATTCCAACATAGTTTCCTGCGCCTTTGTGATGGATACTGCATTAAAACGGCGCCGAAGGATTCACTTGTTATCATCATAAGTGAATATTCAATAGATGATCTTTGATTTTAAGTGGTCTCTGAGCAAATGTGGGATTAAATCTAGTATGTTTAAATAATATTTAATAAAATTCAGTGTCGGAAATCAGAATTAGATTGCAAACAATGATTTTTATCAAACCATTACTTTGACAATAATTTATTACGATTTTTTTATTATTCTGTTTTCTAGATATTATGTTAACTAACAGTTTTAATTAGGTATTAAATATATTAATACTTGTCTACTTAGCAATGTAATAAAACAAAACTCGGTAAAGTAATGGTTGTATAATATTAATAATATATATCCGTTGGCTACCGCAAATATTGGAGGACCTTATTCGATGGTCCAGTTCCACAGATTAACAAGTCGAAATTTTCGGAAATTTTGATTTAATTAGTGATACATAATGTAATCAACTCCACTCTATCAATTCCACAAACAAATAACCTAAAAAAATTACACGATTCCCTTTATATATTAAATATTAAGTTAATGAAAAAAAATAATGTACCTATTTTCGATTCTGCACAAATAAATATTTCTAATTGTTTAACTATTGAACGGAACAAAGACAACATAATTACTTATACAGTGCGATTATTTTATGGTATATTTAACTTTTTGTTGTGTTTTTAAAGCATAATATATCTCTATGATTTTATTTGTGCACAACTTGTAAAACTCCATAATTTTAATTTATAGTCATAATTTTAATTTTAGTCTCTTGATCTGTTCAAGAGTCGATCAAAGACACACTTCCCAACTAGCAAAATTGTGGTTGAGAAAACGTCGCTACACATGTTATATAACTGTCATATAAACGTCTATATGACCCGAAAAGGGCCCAAATAATATAACTTTTTAATCGTATAGTGGTTGTGTTATGGTAAATTGATGACTAATTATAGTTACATAGTCGTCGAGTAGTGGTGACAGCGCGACTAAAATCGTTGTATAATGGTCTCTTCCATACATCTATGCGACTATTTCGTTACGTAAATGTCGTAAAAAGGTGAATTATTCGTGTTATACGACATTCTTCCAACAGTATATACAGAAAGTGACAGGATTGAGTGACAAAACAAAAGATAGGTAATTTTCATATTAAAATATAATATTAAGTTAACAGATAGAGTGTAAATTTAGTTGAACTCTTCATCAATACATGCGCTGTGTCGAATATTACTATACCCACTCTTAATTTCTTTTGGGAATTTATTTTTTTCGTCAACTATGGGTATATTTATGTTATAATAATAATGCCCCTTTCAAATTTGTCAGCAATAAGGAATGTGAAATTAATTATTAATTATAATATCTAACGAAAATTCCGCCATCTTTCTGAAGTTATGCAGCGACTTCTAATCGACGACAACATAACGACATGTCATATAAACAAACGTTTACATAACTTATTTATCATCGCCATTTTGCCCAAAATATTATGGTTATATTATGGTGGTTTGGAACCTTTTACACGATTATGACTCGTATAAAAGTCGTTTAAATGAAACTTATATGACTATTTTATCTATTTGGTGACGTTTATATAACTGAAACGTTTACTCGACTAAAAGGTTATATATTGATGTTATATAAAAGTTTTCCTGACACCAATATACGATTAGTTGTATTAATTAGTTGAATACACGTTTACTCGACGTTCTTATTCGACTTTAAGACTATATAACTTAATCGTCGAATGATAACTTCTTTACGACGTCGTAGTTACGGAAACACTTTAATATAACAGTTAAAGGACTTAAGATCGTATTATTTTATTGTTATATAACCTTTTTGCTAGTTGGGTTGTTTGGTATATCATATAAATGATATAAATTGTACAACTTATTGTTATTTATATATGTTTAGTTTTTATAATAGCTTATTAATATTTGTATTATATGTATCAGGCTTTAATCATAGGTATAAACACTATATTTTAGGATGCGCCCTTGAAGTGAATATATTGCACAAAACGGCGCGTTATAAATTGTCTAGTTATTATTATTATTATTATAAATTATAATTTACTTATTTGTTTTACAAAATAATTTTGTAAAACAAATAAATTGTAATTTATAAATTAAAAAAACATAATATATCTATCTAAATATAACAAAATTACAGAAATGGCGATTTCTCGAATATAAGACATTTCGAATGTTGAGTTGTGGAACTAGATCATTGCTATGATGTGATAGATAAATTTAAAACTTTATTTGGTTTTTAAAAAAAAACTGCAATACTGTACCTCAGTTATTTTTTCTATTTACATACATGTATATCCACGACGTAAGCCTTAACCTATATGTTATACTACATATAAATAAATCAAAATTCTCATTCACAACAAAGTTGGAGCAAGATAAGAACGACAATAAATTGGCGAAGAACAAAATACAATTGGGAATCAAATTATAACATTTATACAATAAGTCAAATCTTTTTTTTTTTTTTTAAAAGATATATCTGGGTTTTTGTTATAAACCCAAATACAACCTTATACACCTTTCACAGTAAGCTACTAAAAGCTTGTGTCGTGAAAGGGGAGTTTGCCGGCACCTGGTATCGAACCACGGACCCCATGTTCACAAGGCCGAGACTCTACCTCCAGGCTACCGACGAACTCATCAAATCATTACTTGCACTGAGAAAAATACTAACGAAATTTCACAACGAATCATTGGTACGTACTATCAGATTAGGACCAGAGAAAGTACAAACGATTCATTAGTACGAATCTATAATATTAACTCTTCGCAAACAAGTTGTTGGTAAATTTACCAATGATTTGTTTGCGAAGAGTTAATATTATAGATTTATACCAATGAATCGTTTGTACGATCTCTGGTCCTAATCTGATAGTACTGTACCAATGATTCGTTTTGAGTATTTTTCTCAGTGTGCTTACTTATTTCCGATGGCCGAACAGAGGCGGCCGGCAATATGTATTTGCGGGGGTTCGGTAAAAAATAAACATCCTTATAAAGAAATTCTACCCTTCTCTCTTTACCATTAGCGAACACTTCATTTACTCTGGTATTTTCTGTTCTTAATGTATTCTACGTTTAATTCACCCATTTTAATAGTAATCTATAAGCTAAAACCATAATAATTAATATTATATCAATTTTATATAGGTATATCGTAGATTCTTTAAATTGCATGTAACATGTTGATATAAGCGCGCTCGAATACAAAAAATCTTACAAATAACTAATTATCTGCATAACACAATCGCGACTAGCGGTGACTGTCTATAGAAATTTCACCACTAAGTAATAAGAAATAACAGTGTATACGGCTGACCTATGAACCTCACGACGTCAATCTATGCATTTTGACACGCTTGGTAGGTACTAATTCATCGCGTCCACATAACTAATAACAGGAATCCCTTCACATATAAAAACACACTAGTCAAAAAATTTCCGTCAATGTACGACAAAATGCTACAAGGCGTATCTCTTACTCCTTTTTACGTGTGAGCGTAGTTGTGTTCAATGCTCAAAATGTCCCGTATATTTTTAATATCTCCATACAATCTTAGCACCACGAACTTAGTATTGAAGTTTTACGTAATGTATGGGTTATCGGTGCGATATTAGATTTTGCACCGTTAGTTTCGCTCAACATCCGCACTAAAATATTCTTACGAACAGTAGCGCTGCATGTTGCAAAGCAATAGTGAATGTGATGACTGTGTTGTTCATATGGTAACTTGAATAATAATTTATTATATTGTTCATGGAAAAATTTATTGATATTTTTTAATTTTAATTATTACATATTGTTAGGTTTCTATCTTTTAAATTGGGGGTGCGTTTGAACCGCCGCTCATTATCAAAGAGCCGCCTCTGTGGCCGAATAGTCCTTGCAGGACCTTTTCCTCCGAAACAATAGATCTCCAAGTCTTTCTATCTTGAGCAAAGGATTGCCAGCCAGCCACCAAACCAAATCAAATCACGTAAATTGAAAATATTGGAGTGAGAGTATAGAATATTAACAAAATGTTTAGTGACATGTCAAAAATAAAAATTGTAATATAATAAGAAGATGTCAAGAAGATAGAAGAAAAAATTAAATTTTATTAGAAATGTTATAGGGTTATTGAAATGTCAAAAGAATTCGATTATAATAGATATGATAAGCTTGTTAATAAATACAATTTTTTTTTTATCCTGAAACATGCTCGGATCACCATTTTCATCATCGCTTAACTTTTTTTTTCCGCAATGTTTCAGACATTCCGGACAATTCTCTTTCACAGTACACCTTTCCCAACGATATAACTACGATTATATTACACATTTGTACCTACTTAGTTAAAATACATTAAAAATATATTCATCTTTCATATTATATATCTTTTTATCTTATAGTTCTTTGTATGTACAATCATAGATTTATCTTATTTTTATTTATTATTTTTTTAACACCCAGCCTATGATTTATGCACAGACGAAATTGAGATACACAGGTCCCGGGCTAGAGTGAACGATGCCCAGGGCAATATTGTCTGTTGGCGCCCGTTTTCACATTAATATTGTTTTATATTAGGTCACAGTTTTGAGAATGACACTTGTATTTACATAAATTACCCAGCCTGTCGTCTTTTTGTATTGGACTTTATTTGAAATGTTTCTCAGTCTCCTCGGTTTTGTTAAATAATATTTATTCAGAAACACGAATTTGGTATACTTGGGTTGTTCAATTTTTAAAAACTTCCACAAGTTTATGGTCTTTTGACTTCCAAAATGTTTACCACTTCGTCGCCAGATTATCGATATAGGAATAATTATAATATTTCAAGATATCCCCTGTTTTCTTAAGTAATATTTTACAAATTTGCTAGAGCTCTATTGGAAACTTAACATTGGTTTCTAAAATTCTTCGCCTCCCGATATTTAGCGCCTTGGGCGTATGCCCAGTTTCCCCAATTATAGCCCGGGGCCTGGAGACACACACATACTCATTCTGCTACTCTCGACAGCATCATCATCTAGTCCAGCTCATCATGTTTTATTTGACATTTGATGTCTGATTTGACATCTTTATATTCAACATTCAATCACAACTGACACCAGCGTAAGAACATTCCATAATAATAGCTGGACAAATATATCTAGACAACGAAACCTGCGGTACTCGTACCTACGTTTAAAAATATGTTAACATGATTTCTACATTCAACTGGTCTGCTGGCTACCCCATTTGTGGGATATGCCGTGATGGGACAGTAGTAGTTGTAAAAGTAGCAATTTGATTTATTTAGTTTGATTTTTTGGTAAGGTGGAAGAAATCGCGCCTGTCCAATAATCTCGCCCTCTTTATATTGATTGTATTTAATTTGAATGTATTTTTCTTTATAAAATTGTTTGTATTGTGATCAATATTGTGAGCAAAGAAGAAATAAATAAATAAATCGTACTTACCTTTGTTAGGAGTAAGTACTTCTTTTTTAAATTCCTTGTTGGTTTACATCTCATAAATATTTTATTTGCCAGATTTTTTTGTTTTATAACAATACTAAAATCTTAGTTTGGGACTAGCTCGATCTGTGTGATCTGTGTCTTTACATGTTATGCTATTATTGTTTATTTATTAATTGTTTATTGCACTGTACTTGAATAAGTATATAATTTCAAGCTTATCAAATGATTGTATAAATGCAAGGTAGCATAGAAAAAATTAATAACAAAACTTTAAAATGTATTTATCCATATCGAATACCAAATTTGGACATAAATAATTTCCGTTAAAAATCATCCGAGTACCTCCTAGTATTTCCAGCTGATTTAAATTATAATATATTCAATAATGAAATGGATAGATAGATAAATAGATAATATTATAATGTTTGTATGTATCTATATGTCGTCGACGTTTTGTAGAATCAGTTCGCTCACAAAAATGCTGAACGCATAATTAATATTGAGGCGAATTGTATAAAACTAGAATATCATAATGCTAATATTAAAAACACTAAATTATTGAAAATAACCTTACCCTTGTTAATAAATATTATAATAAAAAATAATGTGATTATGAAAGGAAATGTTTATTATTATAAATATTTTTTAATATTATTTACCGCTGCTGTCTCTGTTCTCTATTGTGTTGTGTTTGTAGCGCCATGAGGTGGTGAGAAACGGAACTAGTTTTTACAATTATTTGCCTGAATATACACCCGGCATTTTGTAAAATAACGAAATCGTTTAAGTTTTTTTTTGTGAACAAAGGTTTTCCACTTTTTCATGTTAGTTTTCGAGTGTCCTGTAAAAAGTCAGATAATCATAAAACATCACGTTAAAGACATTTTACCTGCATCTTTAGTTTAATGACGAGATCTGTCACTCATCCTGAATTTTTTAACTTTTATTGGCACGAAGAAGACATTTTGTATGTTTATTAATTCCAGTTAATGCGCTCGCTTTCTTTTTTTGTATTAAATGTCGTAATGGTACAAATGAATGTTTGTTTGTAAACGGACGGATTCTACAAAATGCCGACGACATAAATGCGTCTGTTATGGCCGATACAAATAATGTTGGGATAATTGGTTAAGACGCTTCATCAGTACCCCGCTGGGCCAAAGGCTATCGAGCAGGTTTCTAGTTGTAGGATCTACTTGTAAGAAGAAATGAATCTGCGGTTGTTAGTCAGTTAGTATCTACGTTGAATGTTGTTGTTAAAGTAGGAGAAATCTTGTTCTATACGAAGTCAGTTATTAGAGGTTACCCCAATTTATTGAACTGTGATTGAAAATCGAAATAACAGCCGTAATTCAAAGAACAGTTACTGCTGCTATTTTTGTCGAAATTCAAATGGTTTTGTAAAAATAATATGGAACAATTTTCAAATTTAAAATCATTCGTCGTTCGTATGCACTGCCCAAAGACAATTTACGTAAACAAGATTGTGCATTTTCTTGAAAAAATATACCATCTGAGATAGAAATTTGTAGAGAATTTTAAGGAAAAAGCCACACTAATTTTACCAATACCTATGTTATGTCGTACACTTTATTATTACATAGAAATAAAGACCTTATCGCCACGACGGATAGCACTTTTTTGCTTGTAATGTGGTCAAAAATGTATAGTCTTGTACTTGTATCAATATCTTTGATACCGTCTAACATAAAAAAATCGGATTTATTTTTATTCTATCGGTAATATCAGATTAAGTGACATAATTACTAAGTACAAAGCTAGAATAGCGGAATACATACTACTGGTTTAACATAATATAACATTTTGGTCAAACCAGGAATAACGCCACGAAATTAACATGTATTTTTATGAGGTAGTAAAGAAAACATTTTGACGTGTAAAATTTTAAAAGTATATAGAATCGAACGACATTTAAATTTAGAATAAAGAGTTTGAAATAGTCATAGACAATACCAACATAAAACGTTCTGGATCTGAGAAGTGTGTACGAGTGTGAATTTGACCTGTAGCAATAATAATTGCTTTTGTCAATTTCATCGTTACATAAAAACTAATTGCTTTTGGCAATGAGCCCGCCTTCTGTTGAATGATATTCTTGAAGACAATGTCTATTTATTTATTTATAAATGATCTTTGTTTTATTATTTCTTTTATCTCAAAGAGGCTACCAGAGTTTTCGATAAATTTGACTCACGTGAGAAAGAAAAATTCTTAACACACACCTTTAAATAATATAAGTTGGTAAGGTAATAAAGTATGTAGGTATTTTTTAATTGGCACAGAGAGGACAGTTTGCATTTTCATGAATGATTATGGTATGGAATGTTAGGGGTCCACATATTTTGTTTCCTCTGGGATCGCACTGGCTAAAAACTGTATTGGTCCCAGTAGAGTAGCTATGATATATTTTCAATAGTAATACTATTACATATTCCATTTATTTGTATCATAGCTCATTCATACATAATAAATAACAAAATGCAAATAAATAATAATAAAAAAATTAAGAGTGAGACATAAATTTGTCCAAATTGAAAAATCAATTAAAAAGATACCTCCCATTCTTGAATACAAAACAAAAGTAGAATTTACCTGACTTTATAAATTAAAGAGCAACATAGTATAGATTGAAGTATAAGGATTAATTTATATAAATTTCACAAGATTATTGAAAAAATAACAGTTTCATCGTCATGAAACAATTCACATCTAATAATATGATTCAATAAATGTGATTTTATTAGTGATAATAAAAATAGCAGTGATTTACATCACAATATATGGCAAACGATACGAATTCAGATTCGAATCACTCTGTTATTATTATTGTTATATTGAATTGCTGTTAATAAAATAATAGTCTGGCGTACAAATGCTTAGTTACTTGTCAATCTACTGCTAACAAGATGATAGTATGATGTACTCGAACACAACACTGATGTTGATCTAAAGAAGACCACACAAATTCCATTTACTGTATGAAATGAAAGCTGGTGCGTGAATCATCATCATCATCATCGCCCTCAATGGGCAGGGCAGAAACCAGCCTCCTCTGAATGGTGGAGGCTGGTTTCTTCCCACGATATTCCCTGCGCTCTGATGTCGTTGTCAAAGGAACGGTGTATTGTGAAAGAGGGACGCCCTGCCCGACGGAAGACGGAAGAACAGTGCTCTTTTGGCCAACTATCATTGGGCATTCTCAGAGCAGTTTTGTAATTTGCTATATTTAGCAATTTTTGTTCTTGCCTTGCTCCAACTGTGTTGTGAATGAGAAATTTGATTTGTATGATTTTTATTTTTGAACATGTATGAAGCTCACACCGTGGATAAATAAATAAATATTTGTATTATGCTTTAAAAACACACCAGAAAGTGAAATCTAGTGTATAATAATCGCACTGTTAGAGGCATTACGTTGTCTTTATTCCATTCAATAGCCAAACCATTCGAAATATTTAGTTGTGGAATTGAAAATAGGAAGATTAATTTATTTATTTTTCATAACCAAATCTTTGATGTATAAAGGGAATCGTATATTTTTTATAGTTATTTATTTGTGGAATTGAAAGAGTACTGCCAATTTTGTGTATTAACAATTACATAAATCAAAATTTTGAAACCGTTAGTCGATATAATTATGTATTTGGTATATTTTTCAAGAGTTCTGGCGACCTAAAGAATAATTTCCTCCTCTCAACAGCATCAGCAGTAATAGGTACTGATGCCTCTTAATATTAAGATATCACTGTACTTACTGTATGGAGTATTATATATTTATACAAAGTGTCAGAACAAATTTCGATCATTTGTCCATATTGATTATACGGCGTATGCCAATAATAAAATAGACGTCGAAACAATCTATGTACAAATATTTTTCTAGGTTCATTTGTATGTAGGTACGTTTGGTGTAATTTTTAATGCTACTTTTACTACAACATCACGGCATATCTCACAAGTGAAGAAGTCATCAGATTAACTGCATGTAATTAACTTACAAGTCGCCTATTAAAGTTAAAGACGCCCAGGAGGGTGGCACGCGTGATCCCTGATTTGAAGATGTTGATTGTCTTATTCGTAATGATTTATGAACACCTACCTTTTACGGCAAACTATAAAATTTATAGAAGAGAGTTGGAAACCTATGCGTTATTATAGCTAGCTATCTTTGTAATCGAAGCTATAGCGAAACTATTACCTTCTGCATGAACTGTCATCCATTGAACGTGTTTCTGATATGTCGTATTACCAAATTCTAGTTTTTATTAAACAGTGTCTTTAGTATAAATGGGAATGATTATTACAATTTCCACTTTTTTTTCAATATTTTTTATTTAATTTCATTCTAGTAAATCAATTTTATGTACAACGACCAAAACTTGTATTTGTACATAAAAACTTTTCAATAATATGTACCTACATAGATAATCAAAATTGGACTATTGCGTAAAATAAAATGGAAATTTTGTATCAAACTATGATATAAATATCTAAAAAAATGTTTCGAAGAGTCATTTTCATCATTGGGAGAATTGTTCATTCTTGTTCGAGTTATTTGCATCACTTAAATTCATTTGTTAATTAGTTTCTAAAAAACCGGGTTGAATGCTAGTATCAATAATAAAAATATTCAACAACGATGCCTCTGCTGTGTCGTATTTATTATTATTATTATTTATTTATTTTTATTTCGAATGTCATGGATTTCTTTCTGCAGTAGACAGAAACAGCGGGCGTTCCCCCTTTTTTTTGAGAGAATAACACACACAAACAGACAAACGGTACAACTTTTATAGTAGTACAATCTCAGAGATGCTATTTCTTTATTATTTCTTTTTCTATTTTTAGAGTACCTCAGTAAAAGAAATTCGGATGTAATATTTTCCCTTTCAGTGAATTGCACCAATGCGTATTTCCACTATTCTATAAATATCGAAGCAAAACTGTACTATGTCAATTTTTGATCAAGTTGAGTGCTATTTATCCTAATTTAACATTTCTGGTGACACATCAACCTATATTGAAAAATGTTTTATTACATGTTTTGTTAATAACCATAGATTTAATAAAATATGTAATTTTTAAGCAAAATAATTTATCTGCCATTCAATGTCCGTGGTAAAGAATGGGTGTCCCGCTCTTTTCTTTAATTTTTTTTTGTATCCTGTAAATTGCAGGTGTTTGTAAAATGTCACTTTTAAAACAATTAGTATCTAATATTCGGTCATGAGGCATGTATGATAGCATTGATGAATAGAAATGCACACAAACCAGCCTAAGCCAATTCGTTAACATTCGAACACCTTCCTTGTTTGTTAATAAAGGAAGTTTGCAAAATCTGTTAGTCGTCTATTGAGTTACAAATATTCTTAATATGAAGAATCGAAACAGCCGTACTTACTGCAAATTGGAATTATTCCTAGACAACATGTAGTGCATACCGAAAAATGGTATTATTTCTAGACTTAGCGTAGTTCTGCTCCGCCAAAATAATATTTACCATTAAGTGTGTATTTGTTGTTTGTATGTAACGTTTTGTACGCAATTATTTGCCCGGAAAACTGGCCAAGTAATAGCCCTCAACGGGAGGGCTTGTTTCAAGGGTTGTAAGTGCTTCTTTATACCCGAACTGCTGCTTATTTAATGTAAGGTTTATCATAATGGCCACCGTAAAGCAATTTATGTTTTCCTGGTAATTTAGTTTTGATTGACTGACTGACTACTGACTCCCTGTTTACTACTATTACAAAACAATGAATAAACAAACAATCGTAAATGTTATAACTAAAATTACGTACCTGATCACGCTGCAACAGTTAATTTTTTCAAATAGGTACTTATGCTTCCTTTTGCTGCACTAGTTGTACAATATGTATTTTTTATTTAATATTAATCATTTTAACTTACACGTGTTCGTTACTGGTTTGTTATTCGCACAAAACTGATATAATTTTGAAATATTATACTGTATACTTAATTACATATATATCCAATTTAACTGATTTTTTGCACGAATAAAAGGCATTTCTAAGATTGTTTATCAAAATTGTTAGTTCGCTAACCAAAGTTAGGTATTAAATAACTTGCTTGTTGAGTTTAACCTAATCTTTTGTGATATCTAGCTACAGCATTATTAATGAAAAATGGGATAAAGATTCTTAAATATTATATTAATATTTATCAAATCAGGAGACCATAACGAAATCGGAGGTGGTTTTTCATTTTAAATTATAGCAAAACTCCGTGAAATAGGTATTCAAATTGATAATATTATTATTATTATGAATAACATTATGCAAACCAGTTCGAATTTTATACAATAAAATAAGGTACAACCTGGTGCCATAGTATCAGGGTATCAGAATGTTGTGGAAGTATGATTTTATTTCAACGCAGTTGGCATCCCGCTGTGAGGCGGCTTACTTCGCGCTGTGAGGATATATTGGAAGATACATATACATACCTTGTATAAGATACATTGAATATTATCATTTCTATATAATAAAGATTTTTATTTCCTAAGGTGGCCCCCACTAGAGAGGCAGCAATGTGATTAACATATTCTCATGTACCGCTTGATAAAAATAATATGATTAAACATAGCAAGGATTGGTACCTAAAGTTATTAGAAAAATATCATTAAGCATTTATGGACACCTGATATGTTCCCATGCTAATAATGAAATCATCCCAAGAAAGACAAATTTCATTTTAATGTCCATTGTTCGTACAGCTAGAGCATTTATTTATCCACCCAGATTCTGATTGAAAACATCCCTTTTTGGTTTATGTTCACCTAATACGCAATTGAGAAAACAAAATAAATGCACAGTATACCTTCCCGTCGGTTCATGAGATCGTCTTTTACTGATCGTCTTCAAATGACAATAATTCAGAGCTGTCTGTCTAATAATGCTGTCGTCAATTCAACATAGACAGAATGTTAATCTTATCATTTCTCGTACAAAAAGTGTTGCTAAGAAATATTACCAATGCGGGTAACCAGCGAAATCCAGATTACCTTCGTATTAAATTAAAATATCTTAGCATAATTATAGAGAACGAAGAATTTGAAGCATTCTTACCAAAAGAGTAAAATCATTAACATATTGACGTGTGACACTAATGTAAAAAGTAATAAACTATTTTGATAAAGTTCCTTGAACTGGCAAAGAATGTGATATATTTCACGAATAACTTTGTCCCTAAAGTAAACTAGTTGCTTGTACCCGGCGCTGTTTGGCTTAGAATTAGAACATAATCATATAGTGCTAATTATTTTGACATTATTTTTTTTATTTTCCCCGCTAAAAGAGGACTACGTGAGGCCATTTATATCCAATATCATCAATGACTACAACCTGGGTCGGGTCTTGGCCTCCTTAAGAGGAAGTTCGCCTTCATCCATGACTGGCAGTTCTATGCTGCTGTTCGCCAGTTCTGGATGGCAAGTCTACTCTGCTTTCTGTCAAAAATGAATAATATTTCAACTAACATAATGTTTGTAAATTACTACTAATTCCTGAACATTGTTCAAAGGATAAAGTTCGTATAGAGGACATCTTACTATTCCAAGACTGCTCTTCATAACATAAATGTTACATATAACTGGTTTGTGGTTTAGTAATTAAGAAATTCATATTTTTGTAATTAACATTGATTAACTGTTTTTTAAACCACTTTAAAAGGTGGAAATACTTGAAATTCAACTGATTTGAAGTCTGAAAGCATGCAATGGCTATGAAAGCAAATCTCTTCTCATTATACTAGTCTATAAAGGACACATCAAACGCATTCATGCGTACAAATTAATTTTAATATTGTATTAATGTGATTAAATATAATTTCATTTGGACGTACATTTTGGCTCTGTGAAGGGAATTCTTAGGACGCCCACGTTAGAAATATTATACTAAATATACCTAAATCTATAAAAGATATAATATTAAAACAAGCTCAGTTAGTTTAATATAGTTTTATATGCGTATTTATATATATTTGTGTCTCTCTTTTACGGGCACATGTTCAAAAAGAAAACATTTTGAAGAATTGTGTTTATTTAAGCAATAAACAACCAAATTCGCTAAGTTTTATTACTATTACTACTATGCCATCACGGCATATCCCACAAGTGGCTATAACATGCAAACTGACCTCTCCGTGCCAAGAAAACATTAAGGCGTTCAGGATTGGTGAGAAATCTCATCGCTGAGTCTTTATTTTTTGTACACCTGCATTTTTACAAGACTCTCGAAAACTTACGGAAAAGGGTAGGAGACCAATTATTCTTCGCTGGGTGTTGCACGAAAAGACGAAATGGTCAATGCTGTAATAAGCTTTTTCAGCATAACTCCTTCGCTTACGTGAAAATTGAATTACCTATAAAACATACGAATATAATGGCAATATTTTTCAATCAGATATCTCGATTGAAGAACCATGTTTACACAATTTAACATTGTACAAAATGTAATCGGAAGAAGTTAGAAAGATGTCCCAACGCTTACGAATTGGCTCTAGGCTGGCTTAAGTGATCACTTTCGGTGTTCACAGGCAACGTTCACCAGTTCCCATATTTTTTTTATTATTTTAAGTTTGTGTCGGTTAGCTTTTTTCAGTATAATTCAATTACGATTTCGTTGTTGTTTTGAAACAAGTTCCAAAACAAATCAGTCGTATGAAAGAGCGTCGTCCCATTAGAAAATTATAAATAGTCTCACTGTTTTTACAGGTGGCTCGAAAATAGTGTCACTGTTCTTTTAAAAAATCACAGATTAAAAAAAATAAACGCAAATAATGTATAGCAATTCAAGTTCATTGGTTTTTTCATGCCAATTAAATTGAGACATTCAAAATTGGTGTCATATTAAGCTATTGTTGAATTGAAGATGTAAAACGTCTTATTGCGATATTTTACCCAAGAAAAACTATGAGAAAGAAGTGGGGGGTCTAATTTTTGTCTGTAGAAGGAAAAAGTATTGTTTTGTTACTGAAGATGACTACATTGTAGTTGAAAACGTTGTAACAAATAAACAATTCTCATAGTGGAATCAATTGGCGTTCTTAATTTTATAATTTTCATTTATAATGCATTTCCACAAAGTTACACTGGAATATATAGGATATGAATTGATCAGTGACAATATACGTTTGACTAATACTTTGTTTCGCTAATATAGAAGATGTCAAAGAATTCTGTAAGGATAGATCGTATGTCATTCCGTTCTCTCTGCCTACCGATCTTGTGATACAGTGTGAGTTTGTCATAACCATCACGGCATTTCCCACAAATGGGGAAACCAGAGGACTAAATACTGCATGTAATAAACTTGCAGGTTGTTCTCTTTGTGCAATAATTAAAAAAAAAACTACTACTACTTATCTACACCATAATTGATGGGTGGTAAATCTCATCGCTGAATTTGAGATGTAAAATGTCTTAATTTTTTTGAACACCTGCCTTTATAGGACACTCGAAAACTTACGGCCAAACAGTTATATTAAAAACAATACAACAACAATAATTTCCAGAAAATCACAGAAGTAACAATTCAAATTTTAGCTATTTTATAACTGTTACGTACGTACATACTTTTTAATATTAAAAAATTCACGATACTTTTAAGACTCTTGTACATTAATGTTATGTAGGCTAAGTAATCCGGCGACAATTTAAATGTTACAATAGTTATTTCACAGTAAAACAACAAATAAATGCTTTTCACATTTTGGCATCAGACGCAGCATCTTCTACTCGCAATTATTTAAATAACTACTATTATTTTATGTGTTTGATACTGATGACGAGTGTAAGAAGGTATAATATTTAAACTCAGTAAGTTACTTAATGCAGTGAAATTATTTTTTTTACTTTACTCTCCTCTCTCTCTCTCTCTCTCTCTCTCGCCGTGTCCCAGGTGGGGTAGGCACAGAGAACGGAGCGCCATATAGATATACCCCTACTTCTCCCTAATACTACATTACTACCTACTACTACTATACAATCACGGTAAGTCTACAAGTGGGGTAGCCAGCAGATAAGCTACACGTGATAAACATGCAAAATGTCCTCTTCGTGCCAACATAATATTAAGACATTCAGGGTGCGTGGCAAACTTCATCGTTGATTTGTAGTAAACACTCATGATAATTACACAAGTAGGGTAGCCAGCAGATAAGCTATAATAGGTATATGTGGTAAACAAGCATGGTGTCTTCTCCGTTCCGGCTAAAAAAATGAAGTCATTCAGGTTGGGTAGCAAATCTCATCTCTGATTTGAAATTGTTCTCACTTAATTAAGAAGGAACTCGGGTTTAATATCTCACTAATATTAAACCCGAGTTCCTTCTTAATTAATTATACAAAAATATATCAAATTTACAAAAACAATAATAGTAATATGAAATATTTTGACACATAGATAGAGTCGCTGGCTGCCCCGTTTAACGAATCGATAGATAAAAAATCGAAAATAATTTCATATTTTTTGTAGATGTTAGGTCACAATTATTATATTAATTTTTGTTTTCAGATGAAAGAAATGTATAGTTCTTTCGCACATTTTATTTCTTACGCTTAATTAAAAAGATCCACCAAGAAATTGTGCCATTTTTCACGGTATGTGTATAAATAAATAATTTACATCAGATTTTATTGAATTAAGTAACAAAAACACATTAAGTTTTTAAAAATAAATTATTTTATATGCGTTTTAATGTCATCGTTTGGAGACGAGTCAATTAGCGCGAAAGTAAATGGAAAAACGCTATTAAATTCCTTTATATACCTATTCTCTTATATACATTCAGATCTTCTATACAGTATATGTTTATATACTCTCCTATATAGGTTTATTCAGAAATTAAGCGAGTGTATTATTTTATAAAAATCAAAGAAAGTTAGCATAAGAGTGTACTGTAAAAGGCAGGTGTTCAAAAAATAATAAAGACATTTTATATCTTAAATTAAACGCTGAGGTTTGCCACCCATCATCCTGAATGTCTCAATTTTTTGTTGCCATGTAGAGGATAGTTTGCATGTTTATTACATGCGGTTGGTCTGCTGGCTACCCCACTCGTGGGATATGCCGTGATGGTTAACTTAGTTATTTAGAAATCTATATAAGATACATTTAATGTTAAGTTACAAATTTTCTTTCTAAATAATATTTTATCGACCGACGGTTCTTGATGGAAGTTCATATTAATAATTTATTAATTGAACAAGATATATAGTCATTCCACTGTTGAATAACTACATATTATCTTGTCAACAATGGCATAACAATATATCTTGCTTTATTAATAAATTTTCTTTCTGTCCAATTCGGAGATTTGTAGGTATATTATGAAAGTTGTTCTCCGCTTACGACAAAAGTGTCTTGTACAAGGCAGGTTGAAGATCGCAATGTTTCACTCGCATAACATTTAATACTTTTTTTATATTTATATAATCATAAAAGCAATTTCAAAATATTAATACATCATATACCTAGCCTAATTTCTGATGAATTTTGTTCCGCATAAAGGTAATGTAAATATATCAGAAAATTAATAAAGTACCCGTAGG
Organism: Athripsodes cinereus; assembly: GCA_947579605.1. Lineage (NCBI taxonomy): Eukaryota > Metazoa > Arthropoda > Insecta > Trichoptera > Leptoceridae > Athripsodes > Athripsodes cinereus. The sequence goes on from OX388321.1 coordinate 5,006,565, forward strand.
TATTAAATTCGAAATAATTTACAAAAATATCATGAAATCATTAGTGCCCGGTTTCAATAATCTATCTATCCGCTACTGTCGATTGAAATCTATTGTGTTCTATATTTTAAATCATACATTTCAATCGACAGTCAGGTTATTGAAACCGGCCATAGGTAAATCGAGGAATGAGACATACTACCCATTTTGATCGTTTAAATTTATTTGGCACAATTTGCTGCATCCTCTCATCGTGGATAAAAAAGTACCTACTCTATGTTTACCTACTAGATGTGTTATACCTAAGTATAAAAAAATATACAAGTCGGAAGTATGATTCGCACCTCTTACTCGACTTTTGGGTTTCCGACATGTAGTCACTGATCCTCTGACCACTATTATATATCTGACGCCCTAAATCCAATATTAAATAAAGGTATAAAAACAATATTTATATGATGATCATGTCGTTTTATAGCGGTTCCTGCTTACAGCTATAACTTTGGGTTAGTTGGAAGAGATCGCGCCTTTGCGATAAACTCGCCCTCTGTATATTGATTGTATTTAATTTGAATGTATACCTTTTATGTAATTGTTTTTTATCAATGGAGTTCGTCGGTAGCCTGGAGGTAGAGTCTCGGCCTTCTGAACAAGGGGTCCGGGGTTCGATCCCAGGTGCCGGCATACTCCCTTTTCACGACACAAGCTTTTAGCTTACTGTGAAAGGTGTATAAGGTTGTATTTGGGTTTATAACAAAAACCCAGATATATCTTTAAAAAAAAAAAAAAAAATGTACAGTAAAGAATGAATAAATAAATAAATAAATAAATATAACTTGAAAACACTGACCACATTTGACTAAATCGCGACAGAATATCGACCACTCAATCATTTCTCATAAAACAATGTTAGATGAAGAAAAAGCCATACTTCTATTGCCAATAATGCATTAAAATATCAGTTTGTTAATCATTGTATACAAAAGAAAAGTGATGGAAAGAAATTAACAAAAGAAGATGAGCAGAATAAAACAGTCGAAACGTTTGAAAGTATTCTAAAACAAGTGCAGTTCAACAACAAAAATATATAAAAAATGAATATCGGGATATTAACAAAAAAAAAATAATGATTAACTCGCAGAATATGTTTTGTTGCCTCATTTGTGCAAAAAACGTGATTCAAATTTTGAGCGGAACTGACATTTTAATTCACCATTTTTTCTTCCGCAACTCCCAATAATCTAATCTTAGCTGGTGTTTTAACTTACAAACTCTTGATCGAAAATTGAGGGGAATTTCATTGCGTTTCCATTTGTTGTGGGCAGCTCCTAAAGTGGACAACATTAGCATAAACCTACACACAAAGTCAAATATCGTCAATTATTTATTATCACTGTAGGAGCAGCATGTTGTAGTTCTGGCAATAGTCACATACCAACACGGTATTGGTGTCCTTTAACGTCTCCTCTTCTGATACAGGAAAAATATAATTTTATGTATTATGGCTCACAGTACTGCAATAACCAACAGTATACTTTGATGAAAATATCTTGATCAAGTGTAAATGGCGTTACTAGTGGTAATAAATTAGATCTTATACATAGTACTTTTTGTTGTTGATATGATCTGTTGACCACTTTAAAGAAACATTATTTGTTTTACCACATCTTCTCCTTTGATTCCAGTTCATCCTTGGTCGCTTTAAATCCAAGAAAGTCGTTTTCTTCTGACCTGTAGAAGACCTACGAATTTTCCTTCTATTCCCAGCTTATTGTCCCATATTTTCCCTGCTTATTTCATGATCAATTAATAAAAAAAAATCGGAGCTAAATAATAATAATAATAATAACAGTTTATTAAACACAATATCATTTTACAATAATCGAACAATAACACAATACATTTATTTTCCTAATACAATTACTCCCCAAAATTGAGCGTAGCTCGTGCTTTGGGGAGAATTTACATATTTACATATTTCAACAAAATTCATTTTTTTTCAAATACACTTGAGTAGTTTCACCAATTTAATCCAGAATAATAACATGCAACATATATACTTATATAAATATGTATTACTCATGTATTTAGTATGTGGTTAGTTTAAAAATACTTTTTAAAAGATAATTAATATTATTCATAGATAAATTGAAATGTCACTTTGCACACAACTTATGTTGACCTGTCATTTTAGTGTCAAAATCAGCCGCACGTCTGGATACACTAGCAGAAGTGCACGGTTTGAACTGGGTATCTTTATCATAGGCACTTTGTAAAACATGTCCGTTTACAAATGGCGTTGTTATTTTACAAAATGCCAGAAGTGTATTAAAACAAAACTTTATAAGTCATTTGACATTTTCACTTCAGAGAAGAAGTTAGCCACTCATCTTGAGAATGTCTTGACGAACTTTAATTGGCACGGAGGCGACAACTTTCATGTACAAGCAGTTAATCCGCTGGCTACCCCATTTATAATTAATGACATGATGGGACAGATCGATGACATTTTGTAAAATGATTACGCTAGTGTGGAGCACCCTCAAAAATTATTAGCCTCCCACTCTTTTTCGTAAGTTTTCGAGTGTCCTATAAAAGGCAGGTGTTCGAAAAATAAACACAGTTTACATCTCGAATTCAGCGATGTAGTTTACCACCCATCCTGAATGTCTTATCGACCTTAAATTGGCACGGAAGGGACAACTTTCAAGTTTATTAGAAGCAGTTAATCTACTGGCTGCCCTATTAATGATAAATGCCGTTATGGGATGGATCGATGACATTTTGTAAAATGATGACATTTATAAACAGATGTTTTTTACAAAATGCCGACGATATTACTTATATTAATAATATTACAATACACATTTTAAGATGGCCCATTGTTTGTGTTATTGTTTTTAAGTATGTACGTATGCATAGTAAGAACAACAAGATGGAGTAAAAGATATTAGGTAGTAGGTATATGTACATATATCTTGTATAAGAGATGACCTGCCCACGTGATATGACGGACAACAATCTCGACCCGATCTCATGTAATGATCCGATGTACAGTTTATCTTTTACTATGTATTATTTCAATACTATAATAGGTATAATATATTACGAATAACAAGATCTGACATTACTACATCAAAATCAAACCTCTTTGTGTTTATGAACTCCTGATACATATGTTTATTATTATTAATTTTTTTATTATCTTTATTCATAGATAGATAGATATATCGCGATTCTATCTTTTCAAATAAATTTAGAATTAAATAATAAATGAAGGTGGAGCGAGAATGAATTGTGCCTCGATAAAATTGACCGAAAGTACCTACCCAAATTAAAAAAAAAAACTTGCAAATAGCTAAAATTAAAAAAAAAACAGTTTGATATTCTTGTTGTGGGTGAAAATTTTGTATAATTTAAATAGGAGATAATAACAGATTAGCTATATTTTTAAAATGTGTATAAAATTCTTAAGGATGGACGCGTGTTGAGTAAAAGAAATCGACGTGCATGTATGAGAAACTGGATGAGTGTAGAGGAAGCGAAAGAAGTATGTAAGGATAGATCTATATGGCGTTCCGTTCTCTCTACCTACCCCACCTGGGACATGGCGTAATGGACATGGACATAATGGACATAAAAAAGTTCTAAATTACTTTTACCAATTGCAATATTCGTTGTCTTATATTTTGGGGTTGACTCCCAATTTTTTAAAAAATGGAAGAAAATATTCATATTTTATGATAACTAAATTCGGACAAAATTGGCCATACAAAAAAATGCGGTAAATTTTTGGTATTATCTTAAATTATTCGGTTGATCAAACCGGCCATCGGCGATAATTTTATTTGTAACCAACCATAATCAAAAATCATTTTCAAAGATACCATTGATAATGCATACCTAATACCCACCATGAACGGTAGATAGAAGTAAAAAATAAATAAAATACAATTTTCTTTTGTCGTAATAATCAAAAGCGTTTGAATTGAATAGGAGTAATCAGAGATATCAAAAATTAAATACTGCGTTTCAAAATTTGACGTGTCAAATTTGACAGATGTGCCTGTCATGTATTTGTGACTGCGGTTAATATTATTAACCCTTACAGGACCGTATGTTATTTACAAGTAATTCCAAGTATTTTAACTCTTTTGTATTTGTTTTTTTTTTATTGCGAAAATTAAAAAATATAAATTAAGCAATAGAAATAAAATATTGTTAAATCATAAATTTTCTAATTTCACCATTACATTTTGAGAAAATATTTTAACTTTTTAATACTTATTCACGAGCATTGTCCGGTTAATTTTCTATCACTTGTGTCTTGTAAAAGGCAAATCTTCGTAATAATACTTCTGTTGTAAGACCTTAAATATCTTGAATTCAGCGATGATATATGCCACACATCCTGAATGTCTCAGTTTCAGTTACCCCACATTTACTGACTACCCCACTTATGGTAAACGCCGTGATGGTATGAGTGAATGAATTATTGTTATATCCTCAAAAAAATTGATAAATCTTTAAGAAAAATATTTCCTTTGAACGTTAAAGGGTTAATATGATTAACAGTTGTACTGAGTCATAAACGTGGCTTGAATTTAAGGGTCAGCTATGATTTTCTTATCTTAATTTTCGGACATGTTATCTGTCTTAAGTTATGTATGTTGTCAGAACTTACTATTTAGTACAGCGGTTGGTTTGGACACGAAATTATATTGAAAACAATCCTAGATCATTCGAATGATTCGTTTTTGAATTATTTTATTTTAAATAAAGAATCATTCATTGTTTGAAAATAGAATATTATGATTGACTGTTCTCCGTTACAAACTGGTTACAAAGGTTTCGAAAACCGACCAATTTGTTTCATTCTATATTTTAGTTGTACTATTTACGTTAGGAATTTGACCTTTGAATATGCAGTAATGCACTAGATTGCAGATTTAAAAAAAAATATTTATCTATCTATTTATTGATACAAATAATTTTCTCATACAATTAGAGAAACTAGAGCATTTATTGACACATGCATTGACGATACAGACCTTCATTTCAAACAGATTGATCTGAAATTTTGTCGCTGAAGTAAGTATGTTAAAAGTTCAATATCTTGTTGATATTTTCCACATATCTGCCTGTTCTTTTACACGACACTTGCTTATTTTTTAGTAAGAGTCCTTAAATTTATTTCGGGACAACACGAAGATTCTGACACTGGTGTCTTATTTAACAAGAATATCTGACGTATCAGTGTAGGTATGATAAGAAGTTTTTCACATTGTCCAACATGAGTTGGATATCAGTCGTATACTTTTGAAGAAATACCATGACTCACCAAAATATATGAATTGGTAAAAATAATCTCGAAATCATTACAGTAAATGTGAAAATGTTTTTTATTTAAGGTTATGACGAGAGGAGACAATAAGTTCAAAAATTGGAGACAGTCTTATTTAGAACTTTAAAAACAAACAAAAGTTTTACTGTATATATTATTAATAATAGTAATCTGGTTTCGACTTATGAAGTCATTGTCAAATAGTTTGTTTACTTAAATTAATATGGAGTTTTACAAAATAAATGTCAACTCAATCAGTAAACTTTAGCTGTGGCATTGTTCCAATAAATTGGCTAGATTAATCTAAACCGATTTTTCAAATGAAGTATCTGTCTTTGAAGCTTTTCTTTCGCCCAGCATTTCCAGGAATTAAATTGAAATTTAAGTAGTCAGGAAAAATATAGAATAGAAAGATTGCCTATGAAATTTGAGGCGACTTGTATCCTATGAATACTGCGTATTGTATAAAGAGCATAAGTTGTGTAGATGGATCGTGGCGTCATCTGAGGATGCCCTATGGGGTGCCGACCGGGCATCGAATCATGATCCTGCGCATAGATTGGATTCAGACGGTGGCCGACTGATGTATCATGACCCCCCACTGTTTTTTAAAGTGAGTAAAACAATGCATGTGGTTTTTAGTTACATCTTCCCGTATACATATGTATATAATCACAACTTGATTTTATACAAGAATAATAATATACATTATTCTATCCATTCCTTTAATCAAACTTCGGATAATTTTTGATTAAATTCTCTTTTGGAACATGATCCATAATTTGATTCGAAAATATTTTTAAACATTCAAACCAAACAAATCTATTCTTTCTATCACGCTTTTTATTTCTTCAAATATCTTTGAAGAATTAAAAACAACCTATTTTTGCACTTCACATAGATCGTTCTTATTTATCTGAAAGAAGGGGTGTGAGGAAGCGCGGACGTCCAAGAACCACGTGGCTTGATCACGTGGACCAAATTCTTAAGGACGGACGCGTGCTGAGTAAGAGAAATCGGCGTGCATGTATGAGAAACTGGATGAATGTAGAGGAAGCGAAAGAAGTATGTAAGGATAGATCTATATGGCGTTCCGTTCTCTCTGCTTACCCCTCCTGGGACATGGCGTGAGGGTATAGTATAGTATAGTAGTACATAGATCGTTAGAAAATGTTCATCTCTTTTAGAAATAAAGAAAAATCTTGTAGGTACAGGCAGAACTGTGCTGTGTCCGATGTATTTTCACTGACTGCGCCAAATTTGAAAATAGACAGATAGAAAAATGGATAGGTGTAATAACATAGGTTCATAATGAGACAAATAGTGTATAAATTTATGTATTGAATATAACAAAAAACGAATAAATAAATAAATAAATTCAATACAGTATCATTCACCCGTCAGACGAACACTTGTATGTTTCTTAATTGAGATACTAGCGGGGGTCCATGGACCATCGCCAATCAAACTCTTATTTTTTCAAAAGATCTACGTCTTTATATTATGATCAATACTACAATGTAACTGGAGGTTTGTTTGTAGATGGGAAAGAAATATGGGTTCCAAGTTCCTTCCCCGTTGTCTTTTGGACCACAGGGAAAAATAAATTTCACCTCTTTAGAGAGGTTTTTTATCAACTGATTTGATCCATACCTAGACATTTTGGACTCTTATATCGTTGTTTCAATAACAGAACATTGTATAGGTACTCTTCTAGGCTAATAGGAACAAAACACATCTAATAGCTGAATCATTTTGACCAGGATTCTCTTTAGATGGACAACAATTTCAAGCAGATTAAAAGTATGTAAAGCAAGGGAAAAAAGGATCGAGGGCCATGTATTCCATTCATTGCACACGTAGTTTCTTGCCTCCATAATATTTCTGCTCTCCTATTCAATATCCTGCTAAGAACTTGTTTATCTTTTAGGATTTGGTCTACCAGTTGACCTACTCATTCAATTCTTGAACGACCACATCTCCGAATGAATTAAGCTAGTGTAACAAAAGTCATACATCTTATTATATAAGTAGAATATTCAATATTACGTTCTGTATTAAACATTTTAGGTAGGTACTATATGGTATATTATTATTTGTTCCACTGCCTTTTATCCATGGTCTGTACAGTATTGTATCGCTGCTGACCACCAAGGAAGACTTAACTTAACATTTGACTAACGTATCTGGATGTCTTATTGTGTATGTAATGTACTTTGATACTACTTATGACACAAATAATAATACAGTATAACGTCTTTTCAATGTCATTTCTTTTGTTATCAGCTGACAATGTCATTGACAGCTATCATCTTTTCGTAGTGGTCAATTGATTTGCTTAGTATTCTCGCGGTTTAAGATTCAATTCCCGGATTTTTAAGTTTTTTCATCAAAATATCGTTATGCTGTTAGATTTTTTGTAATTTCGAGTTAAAGTTTATAAGTTTGACAATATCATTGACAACTATCATTTTTATTTTGAAGTGGTCTGTTGATTTGCAGTCTTTTCGTGGATAAATATCCAAATCCCGAATTTCTGAACTGGGTGTTTCATCAAAATATCTAGTACGCTGTCAGATTTTTGAATTCTTTCAGAGGGGAAGTAATTAGTTTTGCATTTGGTAAACCTTGCTCCTGAATTTCAGCAAGTATTATTGGTTGATTAACCTTGCGATTTATCGGCGAAATGGATTTGAATATCTGATTTTCTCTTAAATATTGCTTCTAGTCAACTAAAATGACAACTTGAACGGACCTGATAAATTTGTCCCATCAAGACTACAAAACTCTTACCATAAAAGTTTACGAAATGCTTTAAAAGCAAACTTTATGCACATTGTCAAATTAATTTGAACAATCAATGGCTCAGGTACCTTTCGGGAAATTTGGCTTTATCTTTGCAATATTCAAATGATCTATATTAAGTTTTCGGATTGTTTCCCCAAACTAATATTTAAGTGGTAAATTTTCTGGCACCCTAAACTACCATTGAACAATATGATACAGTTAGACTATTAGTTTTTTTTGTCACGGATCAAAGAGTTTGTAGATTACAAGTCTTTTGTCACCAGTCATTAATATTCTTTTGAAATATTAATTAGTATTACATACTGATTATGATTTTTGCAAAGATCTATCATCTCACGAATGTATCAAGTAAAAAGGAAATGGCATTTCAACAAGCGTATTGTCTGCTGTTTATGTAATATTTCGTCAAATTTTTGTCGTTGACAAGATTCTTAATTTAAAATTGAGACAATGCTATCAGCGCCATAGCTGTCAAACAATAGACGGAGATCTTTGAACTATTTAATATTTCATTTATCCATAAATATATCTGAATGTTTCGTATCTTCAGTGCAAAGTTCCATTGACAAATAATATCGAAGCTTATAGAATCTCGTGAAAAGAGAATGAAAAAAATCATTTCATATTTTTCCATGGAAAATTCTGAAGAACCATAGACGAAAAAATTAGTACGAGTAATTATTAACCAATGGAGTGTAACCAGGATTGGAGAAAACAGGATTGTCCTTTCGATATTATGAATGGGCTTTGGCTGGTTTAGTCTTTGGGAGTATTTCTTCCAGATCTTGGACGATGTTATCTAAGAATCTTTGTCGTCGCCTATTTTTCGAGTGCTCTTGTCCTGTCTTCTGTTTTCGGGTGACCTAGATTATTATAAAGATTGCTTCAATGCAATTGAATGGGCAGAAAGAGGATATTCCGCTGACTGCAGCATTTGTGAGATATGTTATGATATTGTATACATAAATTTCTAAATATTTTTTCTTTTGTTTTTTTTCTGTGTGTTTTGTTAGTAGAGTTCAAGGTGTATTAGACTCACTTCTGCGCGGTGTCATCAACGCCTGACGCCACCGTCTCGTATTTTTGTCTTACCGGGATTCTATTTTTGGATGCATCGTGATATACCTACAAACAAACATAAACACTACTACTAGCTATATTTAATACATTATTATTATTATAATATACAAAACTTGGGACAACGACACACATATAATATAACACGTTAAATTATTATTATTATATCTCGAGAAAGCTGCGTTCGTTGGTTGTTCACTAATACAGCTACAACTCATAAATATCATACGTTATTATACGCATGCTGTCTTTCTTGGACGATACTAGCTGTCGTACCTCGAAAAAAAATTACTTAATGGATTTTAAATATTTTTGTTCAGTGCAATGACGTTTCATATAGACTGGAAAATCAAAGAAAAAAATGGTAATACGACCTAAATAATTTCATATCCATCAATTTTAACCGAGCGTTTATTCAAAATGATAAGTCCATGGGCCGTAAACAAACCCGCACTTGTCGATCGACTACAAACGAATTTACGACTATAACCGCAACAATAATGCAAAATTACATGGTACATGTAGGTAGCCTGTCGTAAATTCGTTTGTAGTCGATCGAAAAGTGCGTGCTTGTCTAGGGGGGGGGGGGCAGATCTTACTCGAGCTCCATATCTCCCTCGAGTCTTTCGTAAATGCATTTATATAAAAAGTGTTAGTGTTGATTCAGTATATTATATTGATGATCCATATATTTGAAGTGCGCCTTTTTACAACAATCGCCACTGTTAGTTTATATTATGTTCTTATAAGTAGGTACATAATATCTTTTGTGTTGCAGACTTGAAGGACATTCAATGTTTTTTTTTTATTTAGATCTTTTCATTGTTTTAACAGGTATATAGAACGACCGATGAGTAGAAAAAAGACCAACTTTTAATGTTATGGATTCAAACAGCATAATTATAAATTCTTAGATAATTAAATATTTTGTACTGATTTAACAAAATATAACAGGGGTAAATAAAGTTGCAATATATATTAAATTACAAGGTGTTGATAATAAACGGTGTATAGTGAGAGAGGAACAAATAATATTGAAAAGAAATACAAGAAAAATATGTTGGTGATGCTCGAACATTTTTACATACGCACGCAATAATATAATTGTCACAACTTAAAATTTGTATATTTAAAAAAAATATATGTAAATAATTATTTCTGTGAGTTTAGTTTCTGCTGTCATAGTACTTACTAGCTGTGACATGCACGCATAATAATATAGTCCGTTCGTATATGTCTTTATATCTCCCTTATAAACACCGTTATAGGTAAGATAGAGATAAAATAATACACTCTATACTAGTCTCATCCTTTGAGCAAATTTAAGGCTACAAATATTTTAAATACATAAAATTTTGATGGAGATATTACAGATTTTTGGTTCCCTGTCAATCCTGTCATCATGTTTGTATGGGAATCGAATAAATCATTGTTATTTTTTTGTAATTTTTCAGGGAAGTATCTATATATTTACATTGTCTGTGATTGTTGTTTTGACATTTTAATGTTTATTTCTTGAGGGAAGCCTGGTGAAATGGTACTAGTCCATAATATTATAACGATGCGACACTAAACTCAGTGAGCTAATTTGGCACACTCTTCGCCTGTATAACAAACAACAAATAATATCAAGATATAATAAACTTACATACGTATAATTATTATTATTAAAAGCAGATGTATCAACAAATCTTGGTCTACCACTTTAAACTTTAATAATGAAGTATATTAAAGCAGTGACGGCACAATATATTTTTTTGTAAGAAATTGAAATGAAAATAATATGTACTATACTACAACTATACTATGTATACCCTCATGCCATGTCCCAAGTTGGGTAGGCAGAGAGAACGGAACGCCATATAGATCTTAATGAAAGTGTATATTTATTGTAATGAATTTTCATCAAGAACCGGTGAACTTTATTGTTTATCTATTTATTCATACTACCACGGTATCTTACACACGTGGGGGTAGCCAGTAATTAACTGGGTGTAATAAATATGCCAGTTCTCATCTTCATGCCAACAAAAAATGAGACTTTTGTGATGGGTGTCGTACTTGTGATATTTTACGAACACCTGTTTGTAGTAAAAATGGCGTAAATTCAAGTCAAAATTATATTTGTTCTATGCTTAAATCATTTAGCAGGGAAGGATAATTAATCCTCTGCAATACTTGAGTCAACACAAGACAAAAAAAATTTCAAAAAAAAAATATTTAGTTTTACAAGTACCTACTTTATTAAAGTGACTCGAGTTTCATCTAGTAATATTTTTTTCAATGTTTGAAAAAGACATTACAAGACGAAACTAGAGTAACTTTAATAAAATTCTTATAAAACTAAGTAAACATATTATATTTTTCATTAAAATGAAGTTAAACAAAATAAATACCAATAAAATTAAGTGAATTTTCTCATTTTGAACATAGAAAGACTGACAGTAATTAATCCACAAAATGTATGGAAGGTGCGCCACTGGTATTGAGTAGTTTTTCTTTTATCAATACATAGTATTTGAGAAAATTTAATTCTATAAAATAAACTATGATGCAGTGAGACGGGTGGAATACCAAAGTGATGTTTAATGCTTCCTTTTGATATTTATGTCAAATTCCACGCACACATTCAGGGATTAACTTGTTCGTAATAAAAATGTTTGGTTTTAATTTAAAGTTGTAGCAGTGTGCCTCACAAGGTGCGAAACAAAAAGAAATTTTGGGAACGGAATATATTTTGTTATGTATCTGATGTGTTAAATTCAAAATTCTAAAAAACTTGAAGATTTAATTTAAACGTTATTGGGTAGCTACAGCATTTATTACAGCACCCATCTCTTTTTAAATGGTGTAACCAGCAGAATCACTGTAGATATTAATAATATTCTTTCTTATTCTACTCAGAGTCGAAAACATTTGCAGAAATAAGTGAGAGTCGAATTCTGTTCTGAAATCTAATTAAAAAAAAAATACTGAAAATAAAAGTTCTTCGACCCGACTGTGTATCGAACTCGGTTCAATATCATGCCTAACACTAGTCAAGTGTATTGACCCTTGTCTGTCAAATACGGAATTTTCTTAGATCTTTACGACGGGGTGACATTATTTTATCCAACGAGAGTAATTTAAATGATCCAAGTCGATGATCTAAGTAATAAAGATCCATACTAATCATTATTTTAATCCAAAAGCCTTCATTAAGTCAATTATTCCATCCAATCAACGAAGGCTAAAATTTTAAATTCAAATTTAAAAGTGGAATTCGAATAATTTAAGTTGAATAAATCGGGACGTTAATGAATATTTTTTTTAATCGATTTTTTTCAGTTGTACTAATTAGATTTGTACTGTCAATATTGTCGGTTGGAAGCTGCCAATCGATGTCCGTGTTCGTTAGTAGGATATATTTTGTATGTGTCATCTCTTGTTTGATATATTATTTAGGGAAAATGCGCGATGAACGTCAGATACCATGACGATTTTGTGACGACCGTCTTGACGATGGAATGCAAATTGTCTGATCGAGATAGCTATTTTCGACGAACGAATCATCTCAACTTGTCTCTCAACTTTGATTAGGGACGCTTAAAACATTAATCAATATAATTATTTTTTTTATTTAAAAATAATACATTAATATTTCGACCTTATTTCGATGTTGCCATCATTCTGTTTGAAAATTATTAAAGTGGACATAACAAGAATGAACATTTTGAAAACAAAATAGACGCAAGACGATTGGTCATTCTTATTTGATAAAACTTAATAAAATGAGCTATGGTTTTTGTAACTACTTAATATCTTGAAATAATAATTGGGATGTAAAATTTTGGTTGGAGTTTGATTTTATTTAGAATTTTGAGTTTAAAAACTATACGTTATTGCCGTTAGATTGACGTGAGAATTCATTCACTCGAAATTTTTTTTTCTTCTGGGATCGCATTGGCCTTCAGCTGTAATGATCCTTGTAAGAATCGTCTTATTGTTAGTAATAATAATAATAAGCTGCTTTGCCTCTAAAAAAGGAAAATAACCTACTACTACCTACTTCTATACCATCACGGCATATCTCACAACTGGGGTACCTAACTAGCAGACCGGCCGCATCTCCGTGCCAACAAAAATATAAGACAAAAATATTCTGGATGGGTGGCAAACTTCTATCTATCTATCTATACCCTCACGCCGTGTCCCAGGAGGGGTAGGAAGAGAGAACGGTACGCCATATAGATCTATCCTTACAAACTTCTTTCGCTTCCTCCACATTCATCCAGTTTCTCATACATGTACGCCGATTTCTCTTACTCAACACGCGGCCGTCCTTTAGGATTTGATCCACGTGCTCAAGACACGTGGTTCTTGGTTAACTTCATCGCTGAATTTAAGATGTAAGATGCACTGCTTTTCACAGGACACTCGAAAACTTACAGAAAGAATGGGAGATTAATTCTATACCGGGTGCTGCACGGAGAAAAATCATTATTGGTTATCTTAAAATTATTAATGTATAAAATGTACAGATTACTCTAATAGTTCGATGAATTCGATTTAACGTAATTAAAAGATTAAAATTTACATATTATTCAAATGCTTAGCTTGTGATTTTGGATTTACAGTATGTTTAAATCGATGGTAATTTTTTTCAATATTCACAACATTAAAAAAATAAATTTTTCGATGTTGACATGTGTGACATCTCAAATAGAAGATGCATTTGGTCGTTGAGTGAAAAATAAAATAAAACAAAAACTTAAAATAAAAATGAAACGAAAAACAAACGAAATAATAATATTTATTTGAACGAAATGATAAAAATATTTCGTGGAGACGTCGGTCGTCGGTCGAACGAGGATAAAAAATAAATAAATAAATAAAAAATCTGTACAAAGTCAACGAACAACGAGACAAATAAAATATGTCTATAAAAAACATGATCATTTAAATTATTATTCGTCTTCAAAACGAAAATATCATGTAAGTATTTAATATATTGATGATATAAGAAATATTTATTGATACATTTTTTTCAATTCTACTTGATTTGGGACATTTCCTTTACTGGTATAGTTGCGTATTGAATAAAAAAGCCATTGGACCACCTCTCTGTACTGATTTTTTGTGTCACATCTCGATATGAAATAAATAAACAAATAAATAAATTGTTATCAGCTGTCTGACTTGTGTACTTACATTTACGACCATGATTATATTTTATGTTTTTCTACCAATCAATCTGCTGATATTTTCCACTGGAATATTTTTTTTCACTATACACCATTTGAAAAATGAAGGACAATATTTGAAAGTTTTAAATAATTCTACTTTTAGAATGGGTAGCAAACTTCATCGCTGAATTAATTATTATTTTCAGATGTTTTTAGACCATCTGTCTCCACCTTGAGCGGTCCTCCGTCATGTGCAAGGCCCCGTGTAGTGAACTCTGTGTGGCCTCCTTAATTTGGTCGCTCCATCTTGCTGGTAATCGGCCCCTTTCTCACCTCCCTTCTACAGCCCAAATGATAAAGATCACAAAAAAACCAATGCAATTTTCTCATAAACATCCTCAGCATTGTTCCCACCTCTCGTATGAAATGATCTGTAATAGCCACACCTGTACAGCAGCTATTTTTCCATCACAACTTTAAACAATTATTATAGTAACATATCGTAATAACTTATGGAGTGAATTTGATTGCAAATAAAATCATGCAAAATATTTGAGTTTGTTTGTACGTCAAAATGTCTGTTATAGACTTACTATGTATTTCTATTACTATATCATCACGATATATCCCACAAGTGGAGTAGCATATAGACCAGCTGCATGTAATAAACATGCAAACTGTTCTCTCCGTGCCAACAAAGAATTGCGACATTCAGGATGGATATGAATTGAAATCATCGCTGAATTTAAGATGTTTAACACCCACCTTTTACAGGACACTTGAAAACTTATGGAAAAAAATGGGAGACCAATTCTTTGTAGGGCAGTTCATGGAACTATGCAAAATCTAATATGTCGATGTAGTAAGGGATGATAAATTTTTAGATGTTCATAAACGAAGAACCCCTGGATTCTCCAAAATACAATATAACTCCTTCTTTTTAGTGTAATATGTCAAAGTCTGATAATGGCTCCATAATTAATGAATGAGATTCGCCGACCGCCTAAATAGCGCAGAAGTCTCGGGATTTTATTTATCCATAAGCGAAACCGGGTGTAAATCTCGTGCACAATAAATAAATAAAATAGTTTACAGTGAAATAAAGAAGTAAATCAGATCCTGCAGTAGTACCATGGTCATAATTTAATATGTTTTGCAAACATATAAATATATTTTATTATAATGTACTGATGTCTTGTTGTTAGAAGCCGACAAACGAACACTTTGAATTTTTTGTCAATCAATAATTATACCTATGTTATTATTATTCTTTTGCTTTCACATGTAAAATAAAAGGAAGGTACAGACATAAACACCTTCAAACAATGCTACTGCGTGTAGTGAAAATTTATATAAGTCATCATTTTCAATATATCCCGTATTGAAAATTGATAAAAAGTTATCATTTTACAATATATCCTGTGTTGAAAATTGATAAAAGTCATCATTTTCAATATGTTACTATACCATCACGGCATATCCCACAAGTGGGGTAGCCTGCAGATCAGCTGCATGTAAGAAACATGCAAGTTGTCCTCTTCGTGCCAATATAAAAACAAATCATTCAGTATGAGTGGCAAACCTCATCGCTGAATTTAAGATGTAAAATGTCTTAATTTTGTCGAACACCTGCCTTTTACAGGACACTCGAAAACTTACAGAGAAGAGTGGGAGACCAATTCTTTACCGGGTGCTCAATATATCCTGTATTGAAAATTTGTATAAATCATAATTTAATATATCCTGTATTGAAATTTATTATTAGTCATAATTTACAATATTATTATATCCTGTATTGAAAATTGATAAAAGTCATAATTAGCAATATATCCTGTAATGAAAATTTGTATAAGTTATCATTTGAAAATACTGCTTTTCAATTAAAGTCACGGCGCCCTTGAAATGGTCACGGATCATTTAACGGCGGCAAATACAAATTGTATTATTATTATTTTCAAAAAATAAATGAAACTTTATTGGTACCTATCCAAATTTATTTAGTATACAAGTACATTTCTACAGAGAACTAAAAGGCGGGCTTATCCTGTATGATCCTCTTTCACAATCCACCATTCGCGTGACAACGTGGCACGTGAAAAAATTAAGCACCTGAAGCAGAGATAATCTTTTGGAAGCCATGACTTTTACTCTGTAATCCAGACAGTAGCGAAAGGAAAAAAAAAAACATTTTGGACGTAGGGTTTAACGGTTAAAATTTAAAATCTATCCCATTTTTCCTCACCTAGTTGCTTCAATGGGTTCCAGAATGGAACTCCATTGACTCCGTAGCGACGTCTAGAGCGTGCTGCGGAATGTGTCAAGAATAAAATAAAAACATAAATTATTCTTATTATTACACCGCCTTGACAACGAAGTGTCGTAGTCCCGAAATAAACTATGCACTCACATCCCAAGACGTAGTTAGTACTACTACTGATGTTAATTATTCTGTACCGAAAATAAATAAATAAACAAACAAACAAACGCACGAGATATTATGTCTTTCATTTTATGCGGTCATTGGCTCGACGAAAATATTTCGAACTTTCGTTTGAAAGATCCTAGGCTCGAATCTTGCTGCCGAATTCAGTTTCTTCTTAGAGTTTATATCAGATATCGATATATTTGATCTTTATTCAAACATAATTTATTGAATACGTGAATTCTTTCGTAAATATTTTTTTGTAGAAATTTCTTCCAACCAACTCTACTTTTGTGCAGATGGCGAAAATCAAATTTCATGTTTTTAACGGTAAATGTTACCTTCCGGTCTGATATCATTAAATTTTTTCTATATGCTAAAACCAACTAGCTATCAAATTCTTTTAACCCTATATTTTACACAATGCAACTTTTAAATTATTTCCATCACCGAACGGTGCTAAATGCCATCGCCGTTGGGTGAACAAATTAAAATAATTAAAACTGTCTTAGTTTGATTTAATTAAAACGGGTGTCGAATGATTTCGAAGGCTACAAACTAATCTTTATATTGTCTATGGAAAAAAGTCAGGAATTCCTTTACAAAAAGAAAAAGCAGGGATTCCTACCCGTCGTCGGTTGGCGGTGAATTTGGTTTATAGTGAGAAAGGCGAAGGGACTATAGATACGTACATGAAATTATGTCATTGTATGTATTTATTTTCAATGCATTTATGTATAAAAAAACTGCGGATATCCAATTCCCATAGGAAGAGTAATAATTTATCTTGACGAATTAATTGTATACAATTGGCTTAACCGGCTAACGGTTAAATGGACGTTATCATTCATGATTTTTTTTATATATCTTTCTTTTTGATTCACACGTAGGATTCTTACTACCCGGATTCACTTATCCGGTTAAACTCGATCAATTTGTGAAATCAACGTTTGTTAATAATGCATGTTAGGGTTTATGTCACAAGTAATGAATATTTTTTTGTGCTCTTAAGTTTCCCCGACGTTGGCGATCCCTTCTGAAAATGCTTCCCTATCATACGCCAGTCGGATGAGTTCATTTCGTACATATTTTTTTTTAAGATAAATGCTTCTACTCGATTATCCGGTTAAACTCTTCATCATCAAATTTTTATAAAACAATTTTTTTAAGAGTAAACTAAAAAAAACCATGTAATTTTCAAATAATTTATTACTTCCAATACCTATACCTTACTGAATCCCAATATTCGGTCATACCAATACCTTCTCAGAAAATGAGAAAACTATTTTCAATATTAACATGAATGATGACATCTCTATCCGATTATCCGGTCAAAACTTATCAATCCATTTATTATTATTATTAATTTGTTTTGTGATAGTAGTAGCTATAGTAGCGACTCACTCACTAACTCACAGGTCGCCAAGAAGCATGCGACCAGGCGAACAGCATTCCACATGAGATGATCGGTCGGCAGCTCTCATTAGCACCAGAGGCATAATAATGCGACCCTGTAACGGCTGCGGTTATGTCGTTGATGGCTATAAATTAACACGGATGTCACCAAAGACTCTCTCCTTACATTCTATTCTATCTAATACAACTGATTATGTTTATTTGAATTCGACATACATAATTATATACAAATATATATCTTGGATTGATCAATGCATATTGTTGCATTGCATTGCACTGCATCTCTTTAACAGAATTAGTATTGTATGTATGTATTATTATTATTTGTTTGTGTTGGTGATAGCAACTAGGTATAGTTGACATGTTACAAATACTAAAACACATTTTGATTACATATCATTTTATATTGTAGATATCTTAAGGTTTTATGTACCTTGTGTAAATTTCGATGATTCCTGATGATTTTACTTTTGCGCCGTTCTGCAGTCTTTAGACCGTCTCAAGGACTTATTCTTCCTTTACCGTTACAACTACTATACCTACTGCTGTACCATCATGTCATATATCACAAGTCAGTGAAATAACTGCAAATAATAAACATGCAGATTTTTCTCTCCGTGTCAGTAAAAGAATAAAACTTTCAAAATGGGAAGCATCCCTCATCCCTGTATTGCAGATGTAAATTTTCTTGTACGTGAGATTTTACTAAGATCTTCCTTTTATAGGACAGTTGAAAACTTACAGAAGGGAGTGGACTCCATGGGGTCGAGTTTTCTTCCTCTTCTTGGGAAATTGCTAGTCCCACTTGATGGTGGGGTCTGTCCTCATATGGAATATGGAATTCCTTTAAAACTTAATTGATTTCAATGCGTACAGAGAAAAAAACAGTAAAACAATACTTACCTTCAACATATATCAATTTCCCAAAAAATATCATCAAATCGCGTTGCATACCCCCTTAATATGTGTCATATTATTATATTACACATACGTATATTTAGTATGCAGTATATGTATTTTATTTATTAGTAGTGGTGCATACATATGTTTGTATGTATAAGGTACGTACATGAATTAATAATATATTTATTAGCATCGCTGATTGCTATTTCGCGAACTGATTGAGACATCATACTTACTCAGGAGACATTTTAGTATGTATTGGTTGATTATTATACATGCATACATACATACTATCATGCCGCTTCCCTCGAGGGGTAGGCAGAAAAAATAACGGGCCATTTCCTTGTGTCCTTGCACACGTTTTTTAGTTCCATCATATCCATGTAATTCGAAATAAAAAAAAACAAGTATTTCAATCTCTTGACAATATCCTTATAAGACGAAAGACAGCTTGCATGTTTTATATGCAGCTGGTCTGCTGGCTACCCCACTTGTGGGATATGCCGTGATGGTATAGTAGTAGTAGTAGTAGTAGTACGTGTCCGTCTTCAAAGATCTGGTCTGCATGATCTAGTCATTTAATCCGGCGTCACCGAGTACCCTTTCTCTCAGCCATGTGTATTTTCGATTTGTCTGTCTGTCCTCTTTCATTCATTCCTCATGGCCAAACCAACGTAACTTATTTACATTCATTTTTGTTATAACACCAAACTTTCATTAGGTACACATTCTTCTCGTATAGCACTGTTACGCACACGATCTCGCAGACCTCTACCACACATCCTTCTCAACTATCTCATTTCTTCTGCAACGTTGCTACTTTAAAAAAAACTCAGCCATGTCTATGTCTCACTTGCATACATAAATATTGACACTTCGATAGCAGAGTGCACCAACCTTTTAGCTGTGATAGCTGATATGCTATGTTATGATAATTACTTCGTCGGCTGTATTTTGAAAGAGGGTGTTTGTCTTACTGGAGTGAAATTTGTGAAAGATTCTATAAATCTATCTATACCATCACGACACCTGTCACTGACAAGAGAGTGTAGCTTGTAGACTTACTGAATGCAATGAACATTCAGGTCGTCCTTTAGTGCCATAAGAAATAAAACACGAACGCTCAAATGTAGTTAAATATTGAATTATTTTTTTAAGAACTCCCTGGAGAATTTTAAATGGCTAACATAAAACAGAGATTCCTCGGCTATCCCATTTTTTGGACTTATCGTCACGAGATAAGATGAATAAAAATTTAAAGTTAAAATCATAACATGATTATATTGTATCAACTCATAGTTAGTATATTATTCACAATTCCATCTATTTCCGACGACACTATCTTTCTACAACTTTAATTATAGACAATAAATATTCTACTAAGACAATATTATATCTGTATGTCCGAGCGAAACTACCATATGTCACAAAATAATATTTTCGTTCAAATTTTTTAATTTATTTAACACAATATTGCTGTGAAAATAATTTGTTCATTGCTTATAACAGTTGCTTTTACTTTTTCTTAACTTAAACGATTGCGAGTTAAAATTATATTTTGTTATGGAGTAAATTTGTGTTTTTTTATCCGTTTACAATCACAAAATTTCATAAGATTTCGAGATTGGTGAATATGCCATCGAAAAGATAAAGATAACAAGTCGTCGATAACTATGTCGTCGATAGATTGGATGGATGGATTCATGTCAATTAAACATTCAGAATAGGTGGAATGCCTCGTCGCTGAAACTTAATTTTAATATTCTTATTCGCTAGGTTTTACGGGATACTTGGAAAATTACAGGAAAGAGTAAGATACCTATTCTTTACCGGTTACTCCACGGGTTCATAAATCACTTTTCCAAAATTGGACATGTTGTAGTTTCTTCCAGCATACAGATATAGTATAATATACAACAAGCTACTAGTATTTCTACTACTCCACTCTATGTATACAAGCACAAACTGCGCGACATAAAAGTGAAATGTCGACGTGCCACAATAATTAAACTGACAATATTTTTTGGCACAGGCGTGACCTAAATATTTCACGATGCCAAATTACATACCGACTCTTCTTCTTTACATCTAATATAATTCTACATCTTAATATAGTGCAACTGTGAAAACTTGGATTTCAAGAAAATGTCGATAAAATTGATTAGTCGATATTTTGAATAATCGAGATTTTGACATCTGTAAAAAAAAATATACAGTTTAACGTAAGATCAGTCCATCTTTATGAATAAATATAGTACGACTTTCATAACTTGGATTTCAAACAAATGTCGATAATATGGATTTGTCGATATTTTGATTAATTAAGATTTTAAAGAATTTTCTAAAAATGTCTGACGTTGAGTCAGTCCATCTGCAATAGAATAATAAGGTTCTCACAGTGGCGCATCTTAAACATAAGTGCATATGAAAATTCGTGCCGTTAATTAACTCAATTGCTTTGGAAGCTTAGCATAATTACTTTCCTCATAAATGGCAAAAAATGTAAGAAATTTATTCAAATAATTTTGTCAGTTCTGTGGTCTTGTATCATGTTTAAGACGTTTTCATGATTCTGGAATATCGACAAATATATTTCATGTGAGTTTTACTGAATTTTGTATTCCATTCATTAAGCTATTTACTTATTTATTTTTCATTACTGTAGATTGGTTTCTAGCAAATTTTTACAAAAATGTGACAAAATTAAGAAATTTATTCTAACCAATCCAAATTCATTCTAAAATTTTAAGAAAGGAAATGAAGAGGTACAAGAGAAAAGAGCAGAAAGTAAAAGAGACTAGGACACAGAAGTGTGATTACGTGAAGAGTAGGGAGCAATCTTATTGTGGTATTTCATGAGTGTTATCAAATTTTGTCGAGATACCAGACATTTCATTCCATTTATTAAAGTTGATGTTAATCAAGTTCTACTGTATTGTATCACACAGTTCTGTTTTTGAATAAAGTGTATAATAATTATCTATCTATCTGTGACTGTGATGTTATATATTATTATCCCACTATCTAGTAGATAGGATAAATAGCAGACGTTTTCTCTGCGTCATTATTATTATTTGATCATGGTCAAAACATCTTAACATTTTTGTTTTTATTTTTTTTTTGTTATTATTTGGTTTAGCTATTTTTTTTACTACATATTCGATTCTTTTTTGAATTTTTTCTCTTTGAACGTTCCCCTTTGGAACAAGGATTTAGAAATTATCTTCCAAATTTATACATCATACGGTTATGTGCAGTAAAAGTCTGAGAGATCGTGTGCATTACGAGAGAAATATGGAATTAGAGTTGGCGTTGTGACCAAGATGAATGAATGTAAATAAGATGGTTTGCGTATGTGGAAAAAATGGGTGATGAGAGATTGACCAATAAAATTTACTTGGCTGAGAAGAACGGTGCTCGGAGAAGTTGCCTTGCGAGGATTCAATGACAAGATTACATATAATATTAATTTAGTAATAATTTTCTCAGAAAGCATATTCCAAAATTGAGAACTAGACAATAAACGTTCGCTGCTTCAATCTATAACTTAAAAGATAGTAATGGGTTCCATTGCTCCAATACGGAAGTATTGTTCATCCTTTGTACATGTTAAACTCATGAAATTAACCCTTTGGAACCAAGGCTTGCTCAAGACTGATCATATGTAATCATTTTAGCCTCACGATTTGATTGGTCGCTTTACCAATTTTTCTTTGAATTCCTAGTCAATACTTCAAAGATCTTTGGTTCTCGTGCCGTTTAATGGATTGTAAAATAAATAAATGATTTATGTTGTTCATAGAAGCTCTCTGTCTTCTCCGTAAGTGATGTATTTGTATAATCCTAAATGATAGTCCAATCTTGATGATGACTTATTGTATGTAGTGGATGAATCCTATGCCAACATTTCCTTTGGTCCGATGCACTCGTTTACTGATGTATAATTCATGATATCACAAATGATGAACTATGATCTGCAAATAAATCATTCCAATGCTTCTTGTCTATGGATCTTCTACTAAATCTACTGTTCAAAGCAGCGGTAGTCACACTTTTCTGGGCAAGGGCCACATAGAACAATGTGTGGTATCATTGAGGGCCGCACACCTGTGAATTGAATATTTGTTAGAAAAGCGTTTAAATTTAGATAACAATTTTACTTCTATCGTGTCGTATCAGGTCCCCCCGACGTTGGCGATCACTTTGGAGAATGGTTCTCTGTCCCGCGTTGTTCGGACCAGAGGCCTGAGTCTACAACACACTTTCGTGTCACGTTCCCGCTCCGTTAGCGTTCGGGTGCAGACGATGTTGCAAGCAAGTGTCAATTTCGTTGCTAAGATACACAATAGTTACGAAAATTAACACTTTGGCGCACCATCGTCTGCACCCGAACGCTAGCGGAGCGGGAACGTGACGCGATAGTGTGTTGTTGACTCAGGCCTCAGCTCTCTCATCTGTGTTTTTCCGGTCCATTGCCGTATATTACGCAGCCACGACATATCTGCCTTCTTCCCATTACGACGTCCCTCAGTCTTGCCCTCTATTATCAACTGCAGAAGCCGATATTTATCGTCTCGCAGGATGTGGCCCAAATATGAAACTTTACGAAATTCAATATTCGTCAGGAGATAACAATGTGTCACCTTTATTATGTAAGTTTGATTCGAAATGCGACATCTGAAATCGTAGGAACATTAGTAATGCAGACCATGCTTTATATGAAAAATTATGCTAGGTTCGTCTACAAAATGTGAACAAAAATTAGAAGAAATTGGTGTATTTGAATTTTTCATTGTAACTTTTAATTATATTATTTATGAAACTCGTCTTTTGGAATACATGCAATCCTAAATGCGCCTTATAAATAAATAACTGCTATATTTGTTTTTCAAGAAGTTCATTTGCGTGCCGCAACTTGACGAACTCTGGTCTGAAGTATTGCTAAATCTACCAGTCAACCTTGGACTTTAAGAGCGTCAAAATAAATAATTATGACAGCAGGTATAGAAATAATTATTAGAAAACGCTATCATAAATACTTAAAACATCACTTATGACATAATTTTTGTATACATATTTTATTCAGCAATAAGTCGTGTAATCTATTCTTTGTTGAGGTGAAAAATGTTTCTATTTGCACCTGCCTTTTACAGGACACTCGCAAACTTACGGAAAAGAGTGGGAGACCAATTTTTTGTCTGGTGATTCTCGAACCATTTAACAATGAGACAAAACTGAGAAACATTCGAAATGAGTTACTCATTGCTGGGTGATATGAAATGTCTTACAAGGTATAACTATACGAACATTTTCCTAGTACGAGCTTACAAAATATAGTTATGCTTACAACATTTTCCTTCTTCACGACACTCGAAAACATGTATTGAAAAAATAAGTTTGTTTTTTTATTGCGGAATTATAGTCACAATTGTATTACAATTTCTCATACATACATGTGCTAAACTTGTGTGTTCAAATAAATTAAAAAAAAAAAACCACGGCGCTGTTCCAAATTCGTGGGAATATTGAAATTTATCATGTTTATTAGAACATGTTATTTCAATTGAAAAAAAAATAACATGTATATGGTTACTATTAATATGTACTAGTTTTAACTAAATTGGAGATCTAGGCGCCATCCTACGTATAAAAATTTAAATATTCATACATACACATATACGAACATTATGAAATACATTTTATCATATTAAAATATAGTATGATACTATCATTAGAAATCAAATTTTTAGTTCTTTAGAGTTAAGTTAATTTCTTCTATAATTCCAATATTTCAAATGTTCCCTTAGAATTAAGTTTATCCTGAGCTTGCCCTTAAGTTAGCTTGCTTTTACATCCAATAATCTTCAATATTTCATAACTTTTTTACATTAACATTTAAGGGACAGATTGATAAGCCTAATTAATGATAAACATATTAACCATTATCACTTAGGGTCACTCTATCTGCCATTCACATTTTGATGTAAAATAGTTGTGAAATATTGTAGCTTATTGGATCTAAAAGCAAATTGAGGGCTGGCCCAGGATAAGCGACACAATTGGTTATCACTTTTCCTTGTGTTTGATTGATGTCACATTTGTTAGGAATAAAGAATGTTTCTAATATTTAGTACTTGCATGAATAAGTTCATAAAAAAGCAATCTGTTTCACATCCAACTAATTAAAGAAAGACGTACTAGGGGTAATGTTTTAAACATTTCGTAAGAACGGTGTATTGTGAAAAAAGAGCCGTTTTTGATTTATAAAACCTTGTAAACGAAACACAGGGTAAAATTTTAAGTATATAGGAGTTAGCTTGCACAATTATAATATTATACAGTTAGTCAGAAACCAAAGGGTAAAATTTGTGAGCATATTGCTCAATTATATGTTGTTAGTTAGTAGCAGATGATGTGATGGTATACATGGTTAAATAAATATTCAGGACATGCTGTATCAATGTGATTATTCAATTATTGTTGTTTTTTTTAATTGTAACGTTTAATTAATATTTTAATCATATGTAACTCAATCAAACGAGAAAAAGATTTATTACTTTAACATGAATCATAATACATATAATAAATGAAATGATATATAATATAACATGATATGATGACAGATGTCGTAAATTATAACAAATAATTATAAAGATTATTAATATAACTAAAACACTGTTAAAAAACCGGGTTAGTTGGAAGACATCGCATTTTAGCGATAAACTCGCCCTCTGTACATTGAATTTATAATTGTTATTTTTATGCCACTATTTCACTATGTAATATTGTAACCAATGTACAGTAAAGAATAAAATAAATAAATACTACTACTACTACTACTATACCATCACGGCATATCCCACAAGTGGGGTAGCCAGCAGATCAGCTGTATGTAAGAAACATACAAACTGTCCTCTTCGTGCCAGTATAAAATCAAGACATTCAGGATGGGTGGCAAACCTCAACGCTGAATTTAAGATGTAAAATGTCTTATTTTTTTCGAACACCTGCCTTTTACAGGACACTCGAAAACTTACGCAGAAGAGTGGGAGACCAATTCTTTACCGGGTGCTCCACGGGATAAATAAAAATCCACTTTAAGTTTGTTTATTGTTAAAACGTTTCCGACTACAGTGGAACACAATCTTCTAATAGAAGTTGTTTGTTACTCAAAATGACTACATTAGGTATAGTCGAAATTTTTTTAACAATGTTTTAATTATAATATAAACATCTCCAATAAATTTAGGATATTTTTGTGGTTTAAAATTAAATGTTGGTTAGTTGGAAGAGATCGCGCCTTTGCGATAAAATCGTCCTCTGTATATTGATTGTATCTATCTTTAATGTAATTGTTTGTATCAATGTACAGTAAAGAATGAATAAATAAATAAATGTTTATTTTATAAACGTATTCTGTCATTGTTTGATCATTTAAATATTGTGAAAAATAAAAAACAAAACTAATAATCTTTAATAATGAATATAAAGTTACACTAGAAAGTATAAATATTATTATACTTAATCCAAATTTATAAATTCATCTATCTATGCCATCACAGAATCTGCCACAAGATGGGTAATCAGCGGGTTAACCATAATCTATATGATATGACGACTGATATGTTGCAGAGACAACGTCGTTGCCTTTGAGTCACGAGGTCATGGGATCGATTCCTGGTCATGACAAATAGAAGAATGACTAATAACTAATAACTTTTCAAATTGTTACAAGTCTAATGTTACATGAAGAGGACCACTTGTATTTTGATTGTCTACAGTTATTCCATAAGATTTGGTGTGATTATAGAAATATATAGATTTCTAGACGCATTCGATATTTTTCATCAAATATACATTATCTAATATAATTATTTTTGAATATATTTTTCTTTGATTTTTTTATGAAAATATATATACACGTATCGTGAAATTAATGATCTCGACAAAAGTGACATTTGGAATGAGGTGAATACTTAGAAAAAATAATAAATTACACATTTTTCTATCGTTTTATCTTGTTTTATAGAAAAAAGTCGTCGCCCGGTTGTCTGTCACTTCTTTACCTACTTACTATATTCATTATAAATTTAAATATTAAAAAAAATATATAATTTAAACTATAATTTTTATGATAAAAATATCAGAGTGTTAGGGATTTCTTGGGAAGAGGTGACTCAATTGTCGCAAATACTTATAATTTTAAGAAGCTCGTTTCTGCCTCTTGTTCCTGGGAGGGGTGGAACGTAAAAGACGTTTGAGAATAAAGTTGATAACTTCTAACTATCTATCTATACCCTCTATCTATGTCCTGTAAAAGTAGGTGTTCATTATGATCGCATACTAAACATTAGCATCTTCAATTACATAAAGCAATATCAAATAATCGAGAGTTATTGACAAGAAGAGGACGAAATGTGTGTTTATTTCACACACTTAGTCTATTTGTACGAGATGCCGTAGAACTTAAGTATTAAACTTATTCATCTGCGTTCTCAAAATAGTTCTCCTAATACAACTATGAATACATAGATATAGATTTGTATAGAGAGACTTCATCTAGAAATTTAATGTGAAATGACAACGGCTATAAATTTTCTCAACACCGTTATATTTCTTTTATCAGAGATATTTAATCTTTAACATAGATGAAAATATATTTAAAATAAAATAAAATCAAATCAAACACAAAACTTTCACATATTACAATTTTGTATTATTTCTTTTTGTTTTTAAAATAAAACATGTCAACGCCGTTATTAATATTACTAGCCACTCTCTGAAATTATATAATTAATATTAAATAATATGTATCTGTTTTGAAATAATCGATATTTTTTATTCTAATATTAACATTTGTTTAAATAAAAGTAAATCATTTTTATGTGATACCAACTTTCACGAAATTTGTTGATCACGAACCGGCTTTCAAGAGCTTTCGTTCTCATCATCAGGCTAGCGTAAAAATAAACTTTTACTTTATTTTATATCATACATATATATCGGTCTATCCTATCCTATTATTTGGGTTAGTTGGAAGATATAGCTTCCGCGGTAAACTCCCCCTTTCCAAAAATACATTAATTTGTATCACCTTATTAAGTAATTTTGTAATTGCTTTGCAATAATGTTTTATTATTATTATTACTTTTTTGAAAAATATAAATTATCCTCAAAAATATCTCCCTCAAGTCGATAAACTTACAACTGTATTTAATCAACATACAGGCCGTGTTCTCAGTGCATTATTTATGTTATTTTTATTTATTTATTCATAAAAAAAATAAAAAAAATAAACCGTATTTTTATAAAATCTCTATCAGGCTAACAGAATATACAAAGGGTATTATTTTTAATAATACCTACCTGTATTAGTTCTAAAATCTTATAGCATGTAATATATAACATATTTATATAACATGCATTGATAACGTTCTCACAACTACCTTTTTGAATCATACAAGGCACGCCATATTCACTCGGCTGATCCTAATGTATGAGCTACAAGAGCTTTTTGATTTACAACTGCGCATAAAGTTGCGCATATCACAAAATTCGTTAAACGAAATTTCAAAACTTTCTCCGAATAAAAAATCGTGGATAAATTTTTGATACATTTCAATTTAATTTAATTATTCTGGTGGTAGCGTATCGGACTTTGAAGTGAATGTTTCAACTTCAAATCCGACTGAGCTCTAGTTTCACTTTTATGCGAAAACATGTCTGTCAAGGATATTTTTAAATTTATTTAATGATCTACAAAATATACGTGAATAAAGAATGCATGCCCAACTAATTAAAATATTTTTCATCTCAGTAAAACGATTTTTAAATAGGGTTTATTATTTTCTTATATATTGCATATATCAGTAATGAAGGGTTAGTTGGAAGATATCGCAGTGTTTTGCGATAAACTTACCCCATGTACATTACTTATATAAGAAATTTTTGTATATTGTACGAAATTATTTATAAATGTTTTATTTTTAGTAAATAAATAAATTCGTAGACTGCGCAGCTAATTCCGTGATTCCGTAATGTTTCAGGTTGACTGTAAGATTTCGGTGTATGGGGTAAGTCAAAACTAAGTATCACGAATGATTTTTTTAAGTACTTCAGTTTTAGTTTATTTATTTTAGTATTATTTTCATATTAAATGTGTTTTGTTATTCGTAAATTATTTAAGTAGATTTGACACTTGTTTGAATTGAAAAATACAAAAATCTTTCGCTGTGTACCGTTCCAAGAAACGATGAAATTTTGCACAGTATTGTTTGTTCGTGTACATATCGCTAACCCTATTAAATTCATTCTGCAACGTGGTACTAATGGGGTAAACAGCGGATGCATGTCAATACACGTGGAAATAATTTCTGTATGTTAAGTAAAATATTCAGGATGGGTAGCATGTTTCATCGCTGAATAACTTATTATAATTTGTTATACAGGTATATATAATTTATAGAATAATTCAAATTATTTTGAAAAAACCGGGTAACTAGCAGAGATGCGTTGCATGTTTTAAAAA
This sequence comes from Athripsodes cinereus, assembly GCA_947579605.1. Taxonomy (NCBI): domain Eukaryota; kingdom Metazoa; phylum Arthropoda; class Insecta; order Trichoptera; family Leptoceridae; genus Athripsodes; species Athripsodes cinereus. The sequence continues at coordinate 5,036,207 of OX388321.1, forward strand.
TACGCAGAAAATTCTCTCTGTGCCATTAAATTGATACTACTTCCAAGATAGAAAGCATGTTTTATCATGAGAACGTTCTATTACTAGATATACTTTGAAAAGGTAATTAACACTCAAATGCATTAAATCTTCCGTAGTTTGAAACATCGTTGAACTTATATTAACTGTATTATGGTATAGATAAACAGAATATCTACCAGGCAATCTGACTCCTTCCAATACAATGATTGTGTAGATTGGAATTTAGGTATGTTATGAAGTATCTGGTTTAGTCTTTTTATATTTTTTTCGTTTCTTATGATATTTTTCTTATTTTTTTACATATCTACCTCCATATGGGATACCTTTTTATCGATTCTAAGGAAGAATACTAAAGATTTTTATAGTTTTTTTTTTTAAATTACCATAACGGGATTTTTTAAATGTGGACTAGTAAGTGGATGTATTAGAGTATGTACTGCTGGAAATGGGGTAGTCAGCGGACCAAATGATTGTTATAAAAATGCAAATAGTCCTCTCCGTACTAAAATTGAAATTCAGGACAGCTGGTTTCCTTCATTGCTGAACTGAAGATTTTAAATGTCTTATAAAGTTATGATTTACGAATTCCTTCCTTATACAGGACACTCGAAAACTAACAGTAAAGAATAGGTCTCCCATGCTCTTATGTAAGTTTTCAAGTCTCCTGTAAAAGACAGATGTTCGTGAGACCTCAAGTATAAAACAATTAATTGTTAACATCTACAAGTTAGCGATGAGACATGCCACCCAACCCGAATGTATCATTGTGACACGGAGAGGACAATATGTATGTCTATCACATGAAGTTAATATGCTGGCTACCCCATTTGTGGGCCGTGATGGTATGAATGAATGAATAATAATTATCTACTTCTAATACTACTACAATTCAATCATGACATATCCCACAAGTGTGGCGTAGTCGCATGTAATAAATATCCGTGCTGTCAAATATCTAAGACATTCAGGATGGGTGGCAAACCTCATCGCTGAATTTAAGATTTAAAATGTCTTTCTTATTTCGAATACATGTCTTTTACAGAACAGTCGAAAACTTACAAAAAAGTGTGGGATGCCTATTTTTTGGAGGTGGCTCCACGGCTGATAATAATAATAAATCATAAAATAAATAACAAAACCTTTTTAGTTGTCTCCTTTAATCATCAAATCTCGTTCATTTGAGAAAGAAATATTATATTATATACATACAACATATAAAACGGAGGTATTTTTACCAATTCTTATTTATTTATCCACATATTTATATACCTACTCTGAGTCCAAACGGCCGATTTTATTTTATTTTATTTTATTATTATTTATTTTTTTATCATGATCCGATACTAACGAAGCCTACCTACTTGAAAAAGAAACATAATAATAAAAAAAAAACATTTAATCTTCTGTATTCGTCGCTTTACTTATCTTTTTCGAAAATCTTTTTATCAATTCTAATTCGGGCAGGCAAATCTTTTAATTCTCATAAAACATCGATTATTTCCAAATGTCCTTACAGTGCAATAAAATTATTTTTATATGACGTTAAAAGTTAAAAGCTTAAAACGTCCCCCGTTAATTAATTAGACAGAAGGAGACAAGTATAATGAACATACAAAATATATTTTCTCAGTAACAAAAAATATAGTTCCGGCAATGAATAGGTCTCACTTTTTCCCATGCCCATGACGGTATAAATGAATGAATTAGGGCCAATATTATAAAAGTCCGTTAGTTGAAGTTATTTTAAAATTGGTCCTTAATTTGATATAACTACTCGGTTTTCATTATTATAAACATCCGTTAATATTATTTCAGTAAAATGTTACCATCGGCTTTAACTGGCCGACCGACCAGGGATTAGTTTTTGGTAATTTGACGACTAGTATTGCTGTCTCACTATTTGCCTAAAGAGAGAAAGAAATAAAAATAGATGAACCTACGCATGTGTTTTGTTAGGATATATTCTCATAGCATCGCTGTCATTTACTTATTTGTTTGTGTAAGTTATGAGATTGTTGGGTGAAGTTTTTATGAATGGGGAGCAGGTAGATAAAAGGGACAGGCAAGATCTTATGTGACCACCGGTTGAAAACAATGGGTACAGTAGGCAAAAATATTTCTTTTTAACGAATTGTCAAAATTGTTTTATAACATAGTCTCTAGTAGAATGTACGAACAGGGGCCCTATTCTCCAATCTCGATTGATAAATGTCACCTATGAGATATGTCGATTAATTATCTCGCACGAAAAGTCGAAAGGCAGTCTACGACCCTATTCTTGACGCCACTCGAGTTATAAACGGTCGACATTCGAGAAGCTACCGGCAACGTCGCACTTTTTGTATGTGGTCATCGAAAAATGACATTTATTTATACAATTTTTCAAGAGATGGCGCTTTCGTGTGGGGAGGCACGTGACGTACAAGATGGCGCTTTTATATGAGGAGTCACAATCAATATCAAACTTTTCGTTATATTTTTATTTAAACTAAACACTTTATAAATCCGGCATCACTTTATTTTATATTTATACCGTATGCAAAATGTAAACAACCATTGAGTGACTCACGGCGGTCATTTTATCAATTTTTGACATGTCGATTGGTGTGACATTCATCTCGAGTGGTAAAACACCACTCGACAAATTCTCGCATGATTTCGTGTGACATTTGTCGTATACGACTTTCAAGAATAGGGTTTTGAAGGAATCAATCGAAAGTAATAAAATCTCGATTGCGACATCCATCAATCGAGATTGGAGAATAGGGCCCCAGATCGCCATCCGTTCGTAAAGTGTCGATATACTTACGAATATTGGGTTCCTCGTTTATAATATCGGCCCTAAGTTATTATTAGGTTTACCAGATGATAAGATTTGTATTTTGATATAACAAAGAGTTTTGGGTAGATGGCGCTCTTGTAGCTGCCTGAACCCATAACTTCTCCTTCTTTTAAATTTAAAATAATAGTTAAACATTAATTGATTTTATATATTTTTGCATTCCGACTAAAATATAGTGTAGTTTGTTTAATTATATATAGTTTTTGGTGTTTTCTGTGCTAAAGTTAAAATGTTAAATTGTAAAAATAGAAACATACAAATTAAATGTAATCAAAATTTGTGACAATAATATTTAACCAAATTTGTAGTGTGAAAATAGTAAACAATGTATTATAATGTGAAGTAATAGTGTAAATGCGCCCTTGAGATGATTTGATTCATGAAAACGGCGCAATATAAATGATCCAATAATAATAATAATAATAAAGAGTACCTAAATAAATCTCGTCAGTCGGCTTTTTAGTTATTTTTAAGTAAAAACCTAATATTGGTAATAAAATATGTTTTCATATTTTATCACGTCAGAATGTTCGCAGCGTCAACAATAGTTTTGCGAGTTTTTCTGCCAAACTTGTTGAAAATTGAAAATTTTACTGTTTTTGCTAAAGGACCCCTTTAAATTCAAAATATCGATGTAAATGTAGAATCTTATATGTGTACGTTCCTAATTCAGTACCCGGGTACCTACGATCGATGTTAAAAGCCTGATCCAAACCTTTGATTCTATATGTGATCAGATCATTAGATAACAAAAGTAGTTTTATTTATTTATTTTTATTCGTAGATAGGTGTATGTAGGTACCTACCTATTTTTTACGAGTCTAAATAAATGTCATGTTTTTTGTCACATACTCATCTGTACTTTGTCAACTTGTTATAATGTTATTTATTTACACGATCCTCTTTCACAATACACCGTCCACATAACAACGATATTATAGACTTAATGAGCCCAATAGAGCCGGTAAGTCCAACTTCTACGAGAGGGCCTTTGGTGTTGTAGGACCAGTTATGTGGAATCGCCTACCGGTGCTGCTGAGAGATGGTCAGACAGTCACTAGCTTCAGAGGCAAATTAAAAACTAAACTCTTCACTGGCGCCCTTGAGACGGTCTAGAGACTGTAAAACGGCGTCATAAATAAAATAAAATCATCCAAAATCATCATCATCATTGGTGACATTTTTTTGTATTGCCTTCTTTCATTCAAAATGCACTGCTGTGGTGGAGTGGAGCAGCCAGCGAACTAACTGAAAGCAATAAACACGCACATTGTATTCTGCGTGCCAATAAAGAATGGGTGGAATGCCTCATCGCTGGCTGAATTGTCGATGTTAATTGTTCTATATGTGAGGTTTAACGAAAACCTGCTTTTTACAGAACCCTTGAAAAATAACAGAAAAATTGGGAAACCTATTCTTTACAGGGGGTCAAGGTACAAGGGGTCAGATTTTTTTAAAATTGTATAAAATGAATAAATATTGCTGCTTGGTCGGTTTTTTCCGCAAATATCTAGGGAGTAAAAAATGCGTCCCTTTTTCGACAGCCAAGAAAAAATATCACCGTTTTGTCGGTCCAATTTTTATATAAGGTAAACAACAAACATCCAATATTCCAATAAGACACGTTCAAGAAATATTTATGAACCTTAAATATATATAAAAAAGGGCGAAAGAAATTTAATAATGAAAACAGGAAATTTTCGGTTTTAGGCTCCAAACAGATACATCGGAATGACTAAGGATGTACCAGGAGAGAAGAAATAGAAAGATATGTAGTCCCGTAATAAGAAACAATTTACAAGAACGGGGAGCTGATATTATTATTTTGTGATGTTACACACGTCTCATGCCTCATTATTTATTAACCATGTATGTATGTATGTAGTACATGTACGCAGTATCGCATGATCCCCTGATACTTTTTTTTTCAAAAAGGTTCTATATTATTAAATTTAAACAATTCCTGTCGATCATAGATAGCTTAATGGGGTAACCAACAAATTAATTCAATTTTTTTTCCATAATTTATCTATCTATTTTGAAGACTTCAAAAAAATATCTCAAGTTTTTTTTATTCTAGCCATGTATTTTATTCATATCCAATATAACAGTGTTTTTTCATTGCTGCACTTCTTTGGTAACCCCTTGTATTTTGTACGAAACATGCATGGGCTTCTAAGAAGTTTTTAAATTCTAAATCTGAGAGTTGAATCTGTACAGTTTTTTTTTTGTTATCGATTTTAATATTTGCCGTTATGAGAGTTAATTTCTATGGTTTTCATTTTGTAGATGTATTTAAATAGACAAAAAGTCTTTGGGTACCTCATTTACGCTTTAAATGTGGCTACATTCTGTTAACCGAAGGGAGTCATAGTCTTTGGTGTCTGTTGATCATTAAGATTTATTACGAAATATAATGATCATTTGCACTCTTCAATGCAATCGCAGTTGTACCAAAATATTAGTAGTACCAGGAACGCAGAATCTTCGAGGGGGAGATGGAGTACTTTTACTATTATTATAGATTGTGGCTTGCCAGGGAGTTTTACTGGTAATTGGTCCCAATTTAGACCAGGGATTCCACCCTCATCACTAAAATATTATTCTACTTACAGAGTAGGTAGTACCAGGATATCAGAAATAATGGAAGGTCGCGTCGTACATAAAAATAAGGGGAATAAATGACATTAGATTCGTGTATTTATGACGTAATATTATTTTTCTTCTATGTTGTGGTAATGATAAAAATCGATAGATGGTGATAACCAAGAATGCATGGTGCAATATGAAATTTCTTCTTTAGAATATTGGGTTTTCTGTTGTAAATTGAAATCTATGTTAATACAAAATTGATGAGAAACACTTGGTCTTTAGTCAGATATTCATAAATTTCCATTCATCGGTTTATTTTCATTTTAAAGGTGACACATTACGAAATGTCAATGCTCTTTTTAGATAGTTTAGGCGTAATCCTCGACTTAAGAATTTAATGTGTGGACTTATGTTCCTTTAATACCAAATTATTGACGGTCTCTCAGTTTATTAAGCCTAATTTATGTGCAAGGATTTTTTTTCATCCTTTTTCATCGTGCGCTGCATTCAAAATGATTACGAATGGATGGATTATTCCAAATTTTAAACTTCGAAGACTTTCGCGAATGCTATTTAAAATTTTAATAATTCCAAGGAATTCGATTTTTTCTATATTTCTGGCACATAAATCAATTTTCCCATATGAATAAAATGTGAATATAAAAATATTTACCAGGAGTACAGAATCAAAGCAGGGTGTCTAGAGATCGTCACCCCTTCTTTATATGCATCAGAAATATTAAATTTCTTCGCGTTTCACGTAGATTGAAAAGGATTTTATTTCCATACCCAAGAAAAACGGAGACAAAACTTTTTAAAAGTGACTTTGAAGATACGGAATCCTACACAACTTTATGTGTCCCTGTTGATAAGAGGGTAACTTGAAAAGTACTTCATTTTTTTTTGAAAACTTTCACGTAGGTAAATGTGTACTTAGCTGATATATATATTTTTTTAATTTTATTTGATTATTTATTTGACATTCCTTACAATCGATTGTCAAATAAAATTGTTCTGGATTCTGATCGGATTCACAATTAGAAAAAAAAGTATATGTTAAGAGTGGAGTATACACTACTACTATACCATACACTCACGCTGTATCTCAAGTGGGGTAGACAGAGAGGATGGAACGCCATGAAGAGAAGACTGCATTTTTAAAATATGTTTCAAATTTATTGTGTATTTTCAAATAAGGAACTTTTGAGTTACGCCGAATAATTGGAAAATATTGGAAAAAAGCAAAAATATAAAAGAAATTAAATTGGATAGAAAAAATAGTATATAAATATTCTCTGGTTGTACCATTTGTAGATAATCCGTAATGGAATATTTTGATATTTATTTTCTCCCATACATTATTTCTATATTGTTTAGATAGCTCGCAAATAACAAGGAGAAAATATATTAAAGAAAAAATGTCTGAAATACGATGTTTTTGTCTAGAAAGTATTAGTAGAAATATATTTGTTTGTGTGTTAGAAGGATGATAAAATAGAAACGGGAATAAATTTAAAAATATTTTATTTATTGTATATAAATAAAGTGTATTACAATCCATTGGATTAATCTTCTAAAAGCTTAGATTTTCTTCTCCATTCCTCTCTATTTTATTTCATGTATTTTATTTATTTTAACATCATACGGCTAAAAGCCATTAGCAGAATTATTACAATGAAAAATATAAATATTTCACGTAATACATAAAACTCAAGAACAAATTCAAAAACAAATTTAAAAAAGGATTTACAAAATTATACAAGTCATGACAAAATTTGACATTGGCAAATCACAGATGAAGTCCACAGACAATATTTAGTAAAGATGACTTTGAATAATACCACATAGACAATACAATAATATAAAAAATGTGTTTACACAATTTATTTTATACTAGTTTCTTTGTTAAACGTATGTGCCACAGCTCTTGTTCTTCATCACTTGATCCATGTAGGTGTCCCTTGGTCGGCTTACACAGTTTTACGGCTTTTTACCATATTCACAATATACCTACCTAATAACAAGCGTTGAAAAAATAATGTAGTTACAGCATGCTCCACATGTGTCGATTTAATGTCAGATTAACTGTGTTTTATCTTATAGAACACCTTCGCTACGCCACAAATAGAATGAAATGAACATTCGAATTCTTATAAGGTATCTATTTTTTACGGATTTCTGATCTTAACGTGATAAATCTAGCAATAATATTATTGATATATTCCCGTTTCTATTTGAACATTTCCCGTATTATCCATACAGCACAAGTATGTAGTATTTCGGCGGATTGGTTAGGGTGGTTGGGGGGGTTCAAGTTTGGTGGAAGTTTGGGGAGAGGGTGTTCCTGAGATAGTTTTGCCAATGGAGAGGTTTAATGGATTGTCAGACCTCAGGGACCATTAAAATGATATACAGCTTGCTTACTTTTCACTTTTTTTTCATGTGATTTTTGTTTTGCCCCTCTTTCTTATAATATTATCGTTCGTTTTCTATACAGTACCTATATCTACATGTGCCTTTAGCAATTTTTAACAATTTTTGTTTAGTTTTTACCCAAGTTTTTGTCTATTCTATACCATCACGTCATCTCTAACAAATAAGGTAACCTGTGGATTAACTGCATGTAATAAAAATATTATTAATGGTCGTTCTCTCCGCGTCATAAAAATGAAATATTTGGAATGTGTGGTAGTATAATTCAACAGTGCTAAAATGTTAAAAAATATTGTACCATGGAGTCCTCGGTAAAAAATAGGTCTCCAACTGTTATCTGTAAGTTTTCGAGTGTCTTGTAGTGTAAGAGGCGGGTATTTGTAAAACATTACGTTTAAGACATTTTAATTAGTTTTAGTTTAATGCGTGTATTAAATGCCTTATAAACCAAGATCATAAGAAACACTGTAAATGGTCTTATTTTCTTTGTTATTTTTGTTTAAATAACTGTATTTTCGGGTTATTTCAGGAGTCCAAGGACTCCTATTTTTTTATTCTTTCAACTCTCTTCGGTCTATCAGTACCACTATGCCACTTTTGGCATCTTCAACCCTACAACGTCAGTGGGTGGTGGACCCGGCTGACGTAACAGATCCCACCTTGAGACCCACACATCCACGAATATCTTAAAGTGTGCAGCGTTATTTGCATTTAAAAACACTTCCCCAAACTAGATGGGTATTCGAGGAATTGTCGAATATTCCTTGTTATTATGACTTTTAGTACGAATATTAAATCCCACCTTTTAAAAAGAAGCGCAGTCGAAAATTTACTGGAAAAGATTGCCAGATCTATTTTGTTCCTGGGCAAAAAATTATTCTTCTCTGATTAATTAATATAGAATATAAAATTATTTATTAGCAATTTCGGTTATTATAATTACATAGGTCAATAAACTGAGACAATAAAATTTGTTTTTCCGATTTGGCAATCAAATATTATCATAAAATATAGTAATTTCATTAATTTATATATTATAAAAAGTGTCATTAATTTCCCATGATCGATAAAAGTGATGCTAATAAATAGAATATATGGGGTCTGCGGTCTTACGAGAGTCTTATTAATATTTTGATTAATAAACAATGTTCAGCAATATCTTAAATTTAAAAAAAATATCCGGGTTAGTTGGAAGACATCGTATTCTAGCGATAAATCGCCCTCTGTACAGTGAATTGTATAACTGATATTTTTATGATACTTTGTATTGATTTGAAATACTGTAACCAATATACAGTGAAGAATAAAATAAATAAATAAATAAAATGTAGTTTATCTTGAAATCATAGGAAATAAACTTTTTTCAGTATGTTTAAATTGTCCTCCTATAAATAAATATTATTTGTGAAACAATACATAATATATTGAACATATTTGATTCAGTTGTAGTGCAATAAATATGTCACCCATTTTAAATGTCGTATTTTTTTCAGCGCAGAAAAGATGATCTTTGTTTTAGTTCAAAATTCATTACAACTAACTGTTAGTGTCAATTCAATATTGCAAGATTTTAATAATGATCTCAGTTTGAGTTTGATGTTTTATTTATTTTATTTTATTTTGAAATATTTTGGAAATAAACAAGAATATTGCATAAGTCAAAAACCAATACCAAAATTAAATAAATTTATTTTAATTAGGTACTTATTACTATTCATACAAACATCGAGAGTAGTGTATTATTCACCCAGTGTACTCTGAGAGGGAGTAAAAATATCAACTGCTTTAAGTGCACCAAGAAGGAAATAGAAGAAGGACAATAAGGAGAGTAGGTTAAGGAAACCAATGGACTGAAAACCTCTGCTTATGCCTGACGAGACGACTCAGAATTGGCCAGGGTTTTAGAAATCATTTCATTTAATTTTGATAATGATGCATCTAACACATCACGCGTTATAAGTATTACAAAATCTATTTACAAATGTGCTGTTTGAAACATTGTTGCACAACATTTACCATATTATAATATTATGTCATTATGACTATATATTATATAATTAGCTTCGTTTTTGTTTAAATTTTCAATGTCCATCACAATAAAGCAGACATCGAACTCAAGAACCTATCACGGCTGCACAACTACAATTCGTCAATCAATGTCTCGCTACCATTCAAATTAACAACAACCATTTTATATTTTAAACATATAATATGCATTATTTTGTTTATTTTATATTATTCTTTACCTCCCATGTAGTTCAGTTCTCTGTCGTCTTGACTCTTGATTATCTATAAATAAATAATACCTACCCAATATATAAATAAAAAAACGTCGAAGACATCACTTGTGTTGTGAATTTTGCATTTATTTTGTTGTGTGTAATTTGCAAATTCCATTGTAAACGTAAAAAATAATTTGATTATGAATATTATACTATGTTGGTCGGTAGCTTTGTGAGTCTCTTTCAGCATTTCAATTGTGAAATCCCAGGTTCAAATACTCCAATCACTTCCTCTAGCACTAAATATGTGGTTGTTCTATTTAATTATATAGAATTATATCCTCAGCATTTAGACAAATTGAGCATTGAGAATTATATCAACAATAGGGCACATTTTATTTATACAAGTTCAAAAGTGTCCCAAAATTTATTGAGCTTTCTTGGATCAAATAATTTAGGCGGATAAAAGACAAACTAATAAATTTATTTTGCAAAAATACTTTTAGTGATATATAATTATTTTATATTTCGTATGAATGTAAATTGTTCTTTGTAGTGAAAAGCTCTCAAGACATTATGAATGACTTTTCTAACTTTTAGTTTTTTTTTCTATCTCTCCTGTTCCATTTTGTTCACCACACTAGACTTACGACTGGTTCAAAATGTTGTCTGGCCAATGTAAGGCGACAATCGACGGCGATGTTTTGATTTTAAGCGCGACACTATATTGTGATGTGTCTACACTAGTTAGATATTTAGACTTATTTTTATTTCGTATCTTAAATTTATTTTTTTAAATTTTGTAGTATATTTTGTAATCAAAATTCTTTTTTACGTTCCTATTTATTTAATCAAAATCATGTAAAAATGTCAGCAAACTAAAAATGGCATGTTTTAAACTTGCAAGCCGTCCTCTTTAAGATGCAAAAGGTCTTTATTTTTCAGACACCTGCCTGTTACAGGACACTCGAAAACTTGCGGGAATGAGTGGGAGCAGTAAAATGATATTTTAATTCTTGTTTTTCTGATTTGATTTGTTCATCAATTAGCAATGATAAACAATTCTCACAACAGTGATAATAAGTCTAAACTTTTGTACCTTCAGGTCGCAGAACATCTTCAATTAAAGTTTTTATCACACTTGACTAAAAACAAAAACAAAAAAAAACACATTTCTGATTTAAAAAGAAATTGATTTGCCTTAGTTATAAAGTAATTGTCAACATGTAAGACAACTTATAAAGCAACCGTTAAACTGTAGACACATGATTTAGACACACAGAAGTATCGCAAAGTGTCCAAACTTTCTCTCATAAGTAGAGGGTTGCCTAAAGCTCTTTCGTTCATACTTTTATCTAAATATTATTATTTCTTTGATGATTTATTTGAATCACTTACTTAGTAACGTTTTTGAAATCATAACATAACTATTCTAATAGCTCCTGGACCATTGACAGATTTATAATCGAATGTGGTGGATGTTCAAACATTTTTTGTATAATGGAATGTGTGGAACTCGGACACACTATGTCTTGTAGTAAATTTATACATTTATTTATTTTTATCTACGTGACAGTTTTTGATGTAGATATGAATTTTATGTAAATAATGTCTTTATTGTCTTTTGTGATATTATTGTATTTCATATTTTAATGCGATCAGCTGTAAAACATGTCAAAAGTTTTTAAGTATGCTTGCTTTAAAGGAATTCGTAACATGGTGTCTACTATATAACATAGTAATTCTCAAGAGGAATAGCCAGTGGACAAATACTTGCAATAAACATGCAGCTCATCATCTCCGTGCCAATAAAAGTTAAAACTTTCAAGATGGGTGGCATACTTCGTGGCTGAACTGAAGATGTTGAATGTCTTAAATCAAGGGTGGCCAACCAGCGGCCCGCGGGGTGCCTGCTTGTGGCCCGCGAAGCATATGCACACTTATTATAATAGTCGGTACATGTACCCGTTACATTTTTGAAAGAGGTATTTCGAGAAAATATTCTTAAAGAAAACTAAAGAGTTTTGAAACATTTCAAATTCCTATACCATTTTGAAAATTTGGCGACGGGGGAAGAAATTTTAAGGTGAAATAAAATTATCAAATATTTCATATATTTATGGAGAATATTGTTGTGCGGCCCGGTAGGAAATTTCGTTCTGAAATTTGGCCCGGCTGCTGAAAAGGTAGGCCACCCATGTCTTAAATCGTCATATTTCACGAATAACCAACTGCCTTTTATATGACACTTGGAAACTTACAGGAAAGTGTGGGAGGAAATTTTTCACCGGGTAGGTACTCAACGATGACATTATACGATGTTTTTACTTAGACAGAAAACATCAGAATCTAGAAATCAGAACAGAATTATTTGAATGGTAAACTTATTAGAAGAAAAGAAAATCACTATATTATATAAAAACCTTTATAAATTTTTTATACATTTCATGTCGTTGCACTAAAAACAATCAGAAATAGTTTGGCGTCATATTATTCATACTCGTATATTACTGAATACCTTGTATTTCATATTAACTAATTATTTATAACAATAAAGTAACAAAAATGGGAAAGTCACTAAACCTTTGTAAAATTTTACACATTTCATGTCGTTGCACTAAAAACAATCAGAAATAGTCATATGATTCATGCTCGTATATTACTGAATACCTTGTATTTCATATTTACTAATTATTTATAACAATAAAGGAACAAAAATGTGTGACGCGATTAATCAATAATAAAAATGATTTTATTAATTAATTGCTCCGGCAGTGGTGAACAAAAACTAAATGTACAAGTAACAATGTGTAATAGTAATAATAATAATAATGATTGTGTTGATGGCATTTAAAGATATAATTGTGGGGTATGCATTTATCTGATTTCAAATTAAGTCTCGCGAAAGATAATTTATGGTGTCTACCATTAATATTAGTACTACTAGTTGAATCGTAATTATGACGTTCATAACTCAATACCTCGTATCTCTGAATTAAAAGATTATTTAATATATTATTCAAACATTCAAATTGTGTCGTAAGTGATGAATTCAAACTCTGTATTCGTTCTATACAAATATTCTCCACGAAATTCATTCCAGAAAATCTTTATTTAAAATCTACGCGAAGGTTAAATAGGAAATGTGTAATTAAAACCGATTATCATTCGATTTTTGTAATTTAATTTTTAATTTTTTAAAAATAATGTTTTTTTTTATCAAAACAACAAATAGCTACGCTTTTTTTTACATTTTTAACTGTATTTTATTATCTTTTATAAAAAAAGAACTTTGTGTAGATTTTATGATGCTTTCCAGGTTGGCTGGAAGAAATTCAAATGCGTGATAAGCCCCCTATGGACATTTATTGTTACCACGTCACATTCTTGTAAACTAGGTATATTAACACTAATAATTTTTTATTTTGTATTGAAATATACACGAAATCATTCTGAAATAAAAATATGTCATAAAATAACATAGATAGATATACTATTGGGAATAAGCGAGACGCGATTAGCGGGAGAAGAGGCTACCACCCTTAAATCAGGACATCTCATGTTCCAAAGAAACTCAAATACAACACGACAGGGCGGAGTTGCTCTTCTAGTACACAGAGACTTCAAACACCAAATTACAAAAACTAAAGCAATATCGGATCGTGTTATATACTTGACACTGAATCTGAACTCAAAATACACTATACAGATTATCCAGTGCTATGCACCAACATCAACATACCAAGATGAGGAAGTAGAACAGTTCTACGAAGACTTGTCAACGGCGAAGTCTGAAGTAAACTCCCAACAAACCATTATTATGGGCGACTTCAACGCAAAGATCGGACAGCGACTTGACTCGGACCCAGAAAATATTGGTAAATTTGGATTAGGCACAAGAAATGATAGAGGACAAATGCTGCTTGATTTTTTAAGTAGAGAAAACTTGTATTGCATGTCTACCTTTTTCCAAAAACCTAAACAGAAAAAATGGACGTGGAGAAGCCCGGATGGAACAGTTCGAAACGAAATTGATTACTTTCTGATATCTGAAAAGAAAATATGTTCAGACGTATCAGTCTTAAATAAGTTTGATACTGGAAGTGATCATAGATTAGTCAGAGCAAAAATTTCCGTAAACCTCCGAATAGAAAGGAAAAAGTTGATTACCGGAACCCAAAGAACAGTCAACACTGACTTGAGAGAACGTAGGGAAGAATATCAAAATCATATACAAAGTAAACTAGAACGAAATGAAAATCTAATTAACTGGAATACTGATGAATTAAATGACAAAATTGTGAAAAGTGTACATGAATCAGTAAAAAGCGTATGTGCCCTACGGAGGCAAAACCTTTCCAAATTATCAGAAGAAACAAAGATATTAATTAAACATAGAAAAAATACATCGAGAGACTCTACTACATATGAAGAAATAAGCAAGCAAGTTAAAAAAGCAATTAGAAGAGACAACAGAGCGCACAACACTAGACTGATAGAACAAGCAATAGACGATAACATGAACATGAAAGTCCTACGATCAAACCTAAGCAGAGGCCGAGGAAGAATTTGTTGTATGAGAAGTGAAAATGGGACATTGATATACGAAAAGGAAGGGATCTTGAATGTCATACAGAACTTTTATAAAGACCTATACGAAGAACACATCCCAAAACCATGGCATTTGAGAACACGAAGCAGACAAATAGTGCGAAATGTAGGTTCGGAAGAAATACCAGAAGTAACACGAGCAGAAGTCAAGGCCGCTGTAAATGAGTTAAAAAACAGAAAAAGTCCAGGAGAAGACAAAATTACTGCAGAAATGATAAAGAATGGAGGTACCGTTTTGGAAGATGCCCTATGCACCCTTTTTAATAAATGTATTGAAGACGGGCATATACCAGAGAAATGGCAAAATGCAGAAGTAATCATACTCTTTAAGAAAGGCGACCCAAACTCCATAGAGAATTACAGACCAATAAGCCTGCTCAGTGTCCTGTACAAATTGTTGACAAAAATTATAACTAAAAGATTAACAAACAAATTTGACCTCTTCCAACCTACTGAACAAGCCGGATTTCGAAAGGGATACAGTACTGTCGAACACATACAAACCGTCCGCTCATTAATAGAAAAAAGCGCTGAATATAACATACCATTATGCTTGGGATTCATAGATTATCAGAAAGCCTTCGACTCCATAGAAACATGGGCTATATTAGCTGCAATGGACCAAGCACGGATTGACTCGAGGTACACCACACTCATAGAAAACCTTTACAAGAGCGCGACTATTCAAGTCAAATTTAATGATGATTGGAAGACGGAAAAGATACCAGTTAAAAGAGGGATAAGACAGGGAGATACAATATCTCCGAAACTTTTCACACTAGCGTTAGAATACGCACTAAAAAATCTAAACTGGGAATCTAAAGGGATATGTATCGATGGTAAATACCTAAATCACTTACGCTTCGCAGACGATATTGTTATCTTGAGCAACAGCCCTGAAGAACTGGCCAAAATGCTAAGGGAAATAAATGAGGCATCAAAGAAAGTGGGACTTATCATGAATCTGAAAAAGACCAAGGTGATGGGCACAGAAGGCTCCCAAATTATGGTAGATGGAAACCTTATAGAAAATATCCAAGAATATGTATATCTAGGACACGTCATAAGACTAGGCAGAGAAAACCAAACTGCTGAGGTCAAAAGACGAATTGGATTAAGTTGGGCAGCCTTCGGGAAAATGAGTCATATACTCAAAAACACCAAAATCCCAATGAACCTTAAACGAAAAGTATACGAGATGTGCATAGTACCGGTTGCAACATACGGCCTAGAAACAGTGACACTGACCAAACAGAGCACCGAGAAAATAAGGGTTACCCAAAGATCCATGGAAAGAGCCATGCTGGGCATCACCCTGAGAGACAGAGTTAGAAACGAAACGATACGGCAAAGAACAAAAGTAACAGATATTGCCCAACGTATCGCATGTCTCAAATGGCGGTGGGCAGGTCACATGGCCAGAGACCCAGAAGATAAGTGGTCAAAGAGGGTCTTAACCTGGAAACCAAGAACAACTACCAGGAGTGTAGGAAGACCACCACTACGATGGAGGGATGACCTGGTCAAGTACGTCGGTGCCAACTGGATGCAGAGAGCCCAAGATAGAGCGGCGTGGAAGGCGATGGAGGAGGCCTTCGTCCAGGAGTGGACGGGAGTAGGCTAGGAAGAAGAAGAGAAGAAGATATACTAGACTTACAGCGCAGTACTTTTTTCAAAATTTTTGTGTTCCAACATCGATGTTCTTCAAGGATTATCAATAATATATTGTCTTACAACCAATGTCAGTTTAAAACTGGAAGCAAAATTTGATCGGCCGCATGACTTTTTCTTTGAATTACCGATCTAGTATAATATCTTTGGTCATAAAATAATATGCAGTGTGACATACTGGTTGTCACATTGTAGCAGATCCCTGGTGTTATTGTTAGAAGGAAATAAAAAACGCGAGCATAACAGACAATAATAATTGAGGCGACAATGATTGTACTAATTATAACGCGTCAATTTGTGACAATGTCTGTCACACATACACATACTCCGTGTGCAATGCGTGCTAGTATAATATGTATGTAATGTAATGTAGTATATTATTATTAATTAACATTGGTGATACCGGAGAATCTTAAATATGAAGCAGGCAATTTATTGACCGAGGCTATATTACTAAATTTTACTATACCATCCCAAAAATCTATGGTTGCTTCTATGGTTTGCATTAAATGTTTCTCAAAAGGTGGACTTAATGTTCTTAGAATACCCAATGATATTTGGCCAAAAAGAGCACTGTTTTTCCGTCCGCAAGGGTTCCGTCGGCCCGGGCGTCCCTCTTTCACAATACACCGTTCCTGTGACAATGACATCAGAGCGCAGGGAATGTCATGGCAAGAGGTGACGCGATTGGCACAGATACTCTCTGAATGGAGGAGGCTGGTTTCTGCCCTGTGCACCCGAGAGGAGCGTTGAGGGCGATGATGATGATGATGGACTTGATTGTGAGATCGTGATGAGACAGTGAGATCATGATCGTGATAGTGAGAATGGTAGAGTTGGCGAACGTTGTTCTTGAAAACTGAAAGTGAGCACTTAAGCCAGCCTAAAGCCAATTCGTAAGGGTTGTCAAGGGTGTTGAAAACGTTTTGGACGGATGAACTCTACTCCGAAATCTACCATCATTGATCAATTTCAAAATATGATCCCACCAGGCCACTAACCTTAAATGACTGGTTATGACTGGTGTTACTATTTCCAGATAACTTTATTTTTTATTGTGCAGAGAGAGAATACGTTTAGTGTGTTTGTTTGCTTGTGAAATAGACAGATAGTAAGATATCAAGAAATTTGTTTAGTTCATTCTGCTTATCCCGCAAGGTACATTGCGTGATAGTTTGTATATCTGTAATTATTAAACTAGCTATAAACTCGGGTGCGCTCAAGAAATATTTATCTTTCATAACATGACAACATTTCCCGAAAGTTCAGTATAGGGTGCCGAGGAATCCAAGGAACATATAGGAATATTTATTATACAGACACAAACATTAGGTACAGACAACGTTTGCTTTCTGTTTGAGATATTGCGAAAAAGTGAGATAAAAATACATAACAAAAAGGCAACAACTTAATGAAAATAAAAAAATCATATTTTGATGTAAATAATTCCTATGTATTTTACAAAGTAGTCTATTTTTATTTTATCAACAGTTGCAATATTTTTTTTATTTTTATACAAACAAAAAACTATGAATATTAAATGTTTAGAAAATAACGTAATTTTGTTCACGTTTAAATATGAATTAACAATAATTGAACGGAAATACGTAATCTTTATTTTGGTAAAATGCAAAATTTTTGAAAACATGTTAGATATCACATAAGGCGCAATATCTTTATGATTGATTATATAAGAGATACATGTAAAATTTTATAATTTAGAAACACAACACGCTAAATATAGAAGAATAGTGAGTAAGGCATTAATTTCACAAGCACTTTCCTGTCAAAGGCAATCTCATAGGACATACAAATTAATACATTTACAAACGTACTAAAATATTTCTGCAAGATTTTTAAATGTTTCGTTGCGTGTCCATCGCACAGTGTGTACTAGCTATAATTTGATTTAAAACTCTGTATATATATATTGTTGTAGTTATTATATTATTTTGTTGAATAAACTGTTGTATCTTATTAATCATAATATAAATAATAGACAATTATTATTGTACCCATAGATGCTTCACACGCATCATGTCAAAGGATAGTTGCAATAATATTTTAGGATAATACACAAATGGCGCTGCGATCGCATGAAAAAATTAATCGAAACGATATCACTAGAATTTATGGATTTTTTTATTCTAAGGTTTTGTTTACAGTTATGATAATAAAAAATTAGGTTTAATATGAGTTTTACGTTACTTAAAAGTAATTGAACTCGAGGAAGCATTTACCTACGTTATAACTATTTTCTCACCTGCGACAGTGTTTTTTTTATCTCTAGTCCAGACTTGAAGGTGGGTTGTCCAGGCCTCTCAAGTCCATATCAAAATACATATATTACAACACAAAATAAAAAAATTGACTGTAAAAATAAGAAGAAAAAAGGTTATAAATTTATAGATTACAGTAATAATAGCAGGCATTCCATATTTAAATATAAGACACCTCATTTTCACTTGCTTAATATAATACAAATACACATTAAAAATGTAAAATTTAATTAAATTAATGAAAAAATAACTATGCTATATTTTCAGAGACATACAATAAAAATCACATTTGCTTTTAAATCAAGAATTAAATAACATTCACATCATTGCTATAATGAGCATACAAAAACGAATGTGTTATGCTTCGAAATTAAAAAAAAAAAAACAATAGTTCCTAAATTTTCCGCCAGTTGGATATATTGTTCTTGCTTTTTTTTATCATGTTAGAAATCATGACACTTCCATAGTAAAGATAAAACAACATATTATAAAATTAAAACAAATTATTGTTAACATGCTCTTTAGTGTAGATATTCCATTACAGCTATCAGATATTATTAAAATAATAAAACGTTTTATATACCTAATAACGATGTATTTTTTATGCCTGTCAAGCACTGACCAATCGTGCTAGTATGTAATTTTTTCGTTATGTTTTTAACACTACACATTTTGAGAAATTCTTCGTTAATTTTACATGTCTTTTGAAAATATTGGGAAACAATATTCTCCCATTTATGTTTATTGGCTATTTCTATTTTTGCGAGCTATTTTTTTTACAGTATTTTTTGACTAAAACGATGTGTATTTGAAATAGGATTTTTGAGGGTGTGAGAGGCTTTTTCAACAAAAACATAAAACAGCGTTACATTCTTTTTGGCCAACATTCATTAGACATTCTCAAAATATGACCCAGCCAGATTAGATTTGATTACAATTTTTCTGAAAATTGATTTGGAAGTGTGAGTATTGTAATTTTATTGGATATTTTTATTATTATTACTGACAATAAGACGATTCTTACAAGGATCATTACAGCTGAAGGCCAATGCGATCCCAGAAGATAACTTTAAGCGAAATACAGACGACAAAATAACTCTAATAAACTTTCAATTTTTCTTATAAATTCCACATATTGTTATGTCTTGTTCGAGATATATATCTAGACAGACCATCAAACATTTGTACAGCCTTCTGGGGACTTTTCCAATATGTTTGTTCTGCTTTGAAACTACGTTAGTTCTCGGGTCCGATTCCCGGTATTATAATGATAATCAAAATAATTTTCTTGTAGTTGTATTATGTGACTAACCTTCTTGATGAGAAGAATATATAATTACTGAAATTATGAATAGGTTCAGAGATTTGTATGTTATGTCACAAAACCGCGTTAAAAACTGAGAAGACAATGGGATACAAATTTCACTGATAGGGAGGTATCAGGAACACATAGAGAGGAAGGAAGTAAACGACAACTTTCATGAATACATAATAGTAATATATGGGTAATAGAGTACTTAGTCATTCATTGTACGATCGTATTGTCTCACAACCAACCGCTCTCATCAGCTCTTCCATTTACCTATGTCTTTTATATGTATATCTATTGAAATGTGCTAAACAATAAGTATTATGTAAGTATTGAAAATACATATACATTCGAATTTTATTAAGGATTCTATGTACCCATTGTTTAAAATTATACTCAAGATGTCCTAGACAAAAAATAAACTCTATTTTTTTTATTATCTATTGTATGAGTGCCTCGTAGAAATAAGTTTTCGTGAAATTTGGCTTTTAGAGGCGTATAAATTTATTCGTTGTATAAAACGTAATTCATTACTTGGTAAATAAATAGATAAATTGGTGTCATGTAAAAGCCTGTAGTCTTTATAAAACGAGAGAGACAATTAGCTGTGTCATGTTTTGGGAATGCCCAATGATAATAATTGTCAAAAAGAGGTATTGTTTTTCCTACAGTTATGTTTCTCTATCAATTCAATCCTGCATTTGATAATTTGCGGTTTTCGCATTTTTCAAACTTCTACTTTAAAAAGTACATTTGATTGAACACGCATAGAACCTTTACTTCAAATAAACTCTCCTCTATACATACAAACCTAGTTAGTTATTCATTATACTTGTAGGCATTTTCTCCATACCGCAAAACAAATAATAGATCGACTACAGACTACAACATACCAGTCTAGCTTTATGTTACCCTAATACATATTTAGCACATAAAATTCGTTGTACGTATATATTATTATTATTTGTATATTTATTTATTTATTTAGCCTGCCTATTACAGAACACTCGACACGTGATTTTGACAGCTCGCTTTTCTGTTTGACGATTGAACGAATGCCCCAAGTCGGTTGTATTAATTTGTTTTGGAAAGGGGGTGTAATAAGGGTAGACGTACAACTTACATTCATTCATGTTTTGTTGTTTATTTATTTGTCTATGGTATGTAATTATTATCTATACCTACTTTGTATTTTTTTCTATGTCGCTTTAAAAAGTGTTCATTACATTTTTTATATCTCATGGAAGAGTTCTAAAAAATGTTATTGCAAATAGATATTATGCACTATCAATTATGTTCGCTGATTACCCCATTTTGTATGAATCTTTGTGATGGTGATAATTCTATACAATCAAATCGTCTTGAATTTCTTGTTTCACCTAGAAAAGCCACACATCTTAGCAATAATAGCTTTTGTCGTGAGAGTGGAGTAAGTCGATTAATTGGAAGAAATAACTTCGTCTTTCTAGTTTATATTATTACAGTTTTGAACAAGGGGAATTTCATATTCTAAATTGATTTTTAAAGTTGACAAGATGCATATGTTTTTTGATATCAGCTTTTTGCCATTATTTATTGATGTAATTTATATTCAAATGAATATTTCGTACTATTGTTTCATAGTTGCTTACCCTTAAAAGAGTGCTTATTTACATTGTGCAAATAGAGTATTTAAACTGTAAGTACTTGTTGTTCATTATTGTTCAAATCCAACATACCACTCACCCCATCTAGCGGCACACCCCCGTAACTACAACAAACAATACTACAACAATTTCTGTTCTATTTTCAAAACAGCCTCGAGGTTTACCGCCAAAACAATACAGACATACTCACTCAATTTAGGGTAAATTGGGTAAATGTGGTAAATAAACTAAATCAGATTTTTTTTAATTTTTCTCTTTTACTTGACACAACATATTCACAATATAAATTAAGAAATACCTAGAAGTTTTCTTCAAGCAGATTGTTTTTGTGGCTATAAAGTTTATTTTACGTTATTTTATTTTATTCTTACATAAATTTGCAGCTTTTATATATAAAAAAACAACAATTACATAGTATAAAAGAATATTTATTTTTTTATTCATTTTAGGCACAAAACAGACAATATCTACATAAATTATGTAAAGTTCAGAAAAAAAGTAAATCTTTCAGAGATCAGCTATCATCCAACACCATTAATTTTATTGTATTAAATGTAATTATACGTATGTTTTTTTTGTTATTTTATAAAAAAAAATGCTATCTTGTGAATGATCCTCAATCGGCCAATATTACTTGCATTTACCCTGAGAAAGTCACTGAGGGAAGCTGGAAAATATACATACATACTACAAGCACTACAACAATCGTCCTTCAAAACAGTACGAATCCATCTTATAACGTCAAAGGAAAATGGGTTGTATTGACATATGCATTAAGTAATATTATCTTTTAAATTTATTTGAGGTTGTTATGATATTTTTCATGAGTTAAGTGCTCATTTTCTTACTGGCAATTTCACTCTTTGTTCTTATGTAGTATTAACTGGTCCAACATTATTTGTTTGTGTTGGTATTAGTAAATATGTCATAGGGTAATGTGATAAGTCGGTTTATTCTTCAAAATCTTGGTTCTTTTTCGTAAAACATTCAGAGAATAGTTTCGTAAGACGTTGACAATCACCTGAGAGAAATCTTGTCTGTTCTGGGCAGCACGAAAAAGCTTCTCCACACCTCTCATCCCAGTCCACTCTCGAATGTTCTGAAGCAAGGAAAGCCGCCTTCTTCCAACCAATAGCGGATACATTTGGGGGGCACAGGGGGCGCCCCCCCCTTGCGTGTCCTATTGACGTTATTTTGTATGTGACTTTTTTAAAAGTCAAGGTTGCTCAAGAATCTTTAGCCCCTTGAGTTCTTTTCTGAATCCGCCACTGCTTCCAACCCCATTACGGTCTTCAATCTTCCCTTCTATGACCAGTTGTATGTAGGTTGGTATATTTTTCTCCTCTCATTATGTGATCAAAATATGAAGTTTTACGGAGCTTGATTATTTTGAACAATTCTTCTATCTTTCATAAAATTTGTAGGGCATTAATTTTACTTGGAATTTACTTGGAACCGTCATTTTCGCAAAAGTCTGATTGTATCAATTAACCCACCACACATTGTACATCACAATATTACAATATTCTATGTTTCAGTGTATTGTTTACTAGATATTATTACACACATACATCTTTCTATCCTAAGGGCTGTTGTTTTGAATAACGCACGCGCGCGTTTATTCTACGACACGCGCCGGCCGCGCTCTCTTTACAACAGAACCTACATACAATACACAAACACTGTAGCCTACCGTTAGTAGTTAGTACATAGATAGATAGGTATTTTGTGCTTTGTACTATTTTATGTACTTATACTCTCACAAAATAATCGTCATCAAATTATAGAATAATATTATGTAATTATTATATTTTTGTTGTGAAAACCGTTTTGATTCCACGTCATGTGTGAGCTACTTAGCTAGTATGTCATTTCTTTTGTAACATAAGGAGGAAAATTGGCACAAAAAGTCGATACAAAATATACTATCAGGGTAGGATATACCATCACGGCATATCCTACCAGCTACATGTAATAAACCTGCAAGCTGTCCTCTCCGTGCCCCCAAAAAATTAAGACATTCAGGATGGATGACAAACCTCGTCGCTGAATTTAAGATATATTTTTTCTTTTTTAATTGTCTCAAAGAATTACATAAATTCGCTAAGAGACCACAAATACAAAACAAGATATTATGTTATAATTTAACAAACATAAAACATAGGTGCATATCAAGAATGTTACATTGCAGTGCAAAACACTTCAATTATAATTACGTTGGAAACAACATCATTATCCATGAACTGTCGATCCTGGAGTTTGTGTGCAGTAAAATAGTTCAAGTGATTTTTTTAAACTTTCGTAAACTCTTTGTGGATTTAATAAATTGCCAGAAGATAATAATAATTGCGCAACTGCATTCCTTGGAAATCCAGATGATGATTCAAAACTTAGTTGGACGCTGTACGTATTGTTCAATGATTCCAGCAAGTCTGCTGAATTGGTTTATTATTAAAAAAAAAAATACAAAAATATTATAATTATACTGACATTACAGTCGCACCCCTACTTTATTCTTCGATAATAATTATTCGCTATACAACTACTCGTTTATAAAATGTTTGCTGCATGGTTTGGATTAGTGACCTCGACACGCGTTTCCTTATTATTATAACAATCACAGAACTATTATTATATATTTTTTTAGATTTCTACTAACTCCAACCCCCCCCCCCTTTCCTCTTTCGGAACCCCATTATTTTCATTTTGAATATAACTACAATCATAAGCTACATTACGCACGCTTTGACTCTCTCGTATATTATCTGTCTATCCCACGGTGTTGAGTTTCAAAGAGAATAATTGTCGATAATTATTATTGTAATCTAATTTTAGATTAGCCTCTGTCACTGTGCACCCTTTCTGTAAAAAAACATGTGTAATATATAATTATTATTTATCTGTGGAGTCTCCGAAGCCCAGAAGGTCGTACACAATTTTAGATCTATTGGGTTTCACTTAACAGTTTGATGCTGGGAGAAATTCACCTATCCAAATATTCAGGTAATCAAGGAATTAGGCTTTAAACGCGGGTTCAAAATACCAGCATTGTGGCCGAAATATCTGTGTACAATTTTTTTTAGTAATATAATTATCATTATAATATCAAGGCTTACTTACTTCCGATGGCCGAAAAGCCCTTACAGGACCTTTGCCTCCAAAACAATAGATCTCCAAGCCTTTATATCTTGAGCAATGGATTGACAGTCGTCTTTAGCATTTATTAGCTCATCTAGATCTCGGTTGATGTTATCTAACAATCTTTGTCTTGGTATGCCTAACTGTCTTCTGCTCTCGGGTATACCCATGATATACCTATACAGTATGTTATACATACGAGTATGATCAACATTCATACTTCTGAGCAAGTGAACAAATCCACTTTACGACACAATATTATATTTTAAGTCATTATAATTTCTACCTATAATTTCATCCCCATTTCGTTTTTGCGACAGCGTGGTAGATGCTCTTGCATTATTACGTAGGTATATACCTACTGATGTCACAGCGAGGGTAGTTTACGGAGTTCTGTGATAATAATATTATCGATCCACCCCCCCCCCCCCTCCACTTTAGGCCCATAATGGCGATCCAAATTAATGATAATGGAAAAGTCAGATTTTCTTCCTCGACTTTTATTATTATTACTGTTGTTACCTGGATACTTGAAAAATGAACATTTTTTACCTTTTTTCAGTAATTCAAACAAAAATTATATAGTATCTTCAATTCTGCGATGATGCTTGCCACCCATCCTGAACGTCTCAATTTTAATATTAAAAAACAATGATAGTAAATCTTTATTTATTTATTTTTTCATTCACATACGGCGCAAGCCTTTTACATGTTTATGGGAACTAAATATTTCTACGGCTATTAATCCATTCGTTCGGCAAGAAAAAATCAGCATTTAAGTCATTTGCACAGCAAACAATGTTTTCATCGACAATAAATAAAAATTAAGCGCAACACTTGTTTTACAAACAAACTTGGTTATATCGGCAAATTAAAAAAATTGAACAGCTTAATAAATACTCGCACAACAAAATAATTAATAGACCAGCAGAATTGTTATTTGAGCAGCAGAATTATTATTTGAGCAGCAGAATTATTATTTGACCGGCAGAAAATATTAGATAAGCAATATTTTTCACACACCGATTTACCTTCGGATTCACATGAAGTTTTTGTTTTTCTTACCAAATTAATGATGTCTACGAAAATAATGCTAGTTTCCGCTTTGCTATATTAACGTAGATTAAATTTAGAGTTTTACAATATCATATTATTTGCAATAGAAATATAATATTTTCGCTGGGCATAAGTAGCATATCAACATGATATATTTGTCGGCAGAATACATTTTTCTGCTGAACATAACATCAATATTATGCTGATCGTTTAAATGATAGCCAATATTAAATTTATTGTAATAAAATTATAATTTGAAATGATGTGTTACAAAGTTAATGCCAATACAATTAATAAAAACTCAAATTTTTGTTGGCATGGAAAGGACAGCTTGCATGTTTATTAAATTTAGTTGTTCTGCTGGCTACCCCACTTGCGTGATATCCCGTGATGGTATAGCACTAATAAAATTTCTTTATTTTGTCGAACGTTAATAATGCCTTTTACAGGACACTCGAATACTAACGGTAATGAGTGAGAGGTCATTAATTTTCCGGGTGCTTCACGGAATAAATAAACAAACTCATTTCGGTTCGTCTTTATAAAAATAAACTTAATTGAAGTTTATCAATTTCGCGATTGATAGATAGATAATTATCTTCGGTTGTATGATTAATTTATTACTTAAATATTGATCTATAGGTTGAATATAGATCATTACGCATGACTCATTGCCTAATAATTAATGATTTATCCATGTTAAATTATTTGTCAATCAATAAACACTTGAAACTGTCAATTTTTATGTTTATCTTTTGAAGTATGTTCTTATCAAAGATTAATTCGAATGTTTATTAAAAAATTATATTTAAATATAAAATTGATTATTAAGATAATAATTCGGTCGGCCGGCCTATGTGGCACGGAGGTAACACTCTTGCCTTTGAGTCACGAGGTCCCGGGTTCGATTCCCGGTCAAAGCAAAGTGAAGAATGACCTTTTTCAAATTGTCCTGGGTCTGGGTGTTACATGTACCTATGCATCTGTGTGTATCGTCGCGTTAATACCTACCCATAATACAAGATTCATATCGTAGTTTGGGACTAGCTCGATCTATGTGAATTGTCTATGTATGTAAAATTCTAAACAGGTACCTATATAAAAAAAATTAAAACACTACAATACCCTCACACTGTATCCCAAATGGGCTAGGCAGAGAAGACGAAGAATCATATAGATCTAAGAAATTAAACTGAAACAAAATGTAAAGTAAAACCATTCGTGTTTTTCATTTCTTATTATAATGAACTTCCACCAAGAGGCTTCGGTAAATTTAGTAAAAAATGTATCTATAGAAAAATGCTAACTCCTTCTACTGATAAAATTCATGCCATAACGACATTTCTCACAAGTGCGGTAGCCAGCGATACAACTATATATCATAAACATGCGAGTCGTCCTCTCCATGTCCACAAAAAAATTAAGACTTTGCTGAATTAAAGATGTTAAAATCTTATTACGCGATGATTTACCAATAAGCACTTGCCTTTTTCAATAGGTTATCGAAAACACAAAAAGGAAAGAGTGCGTCCTATTATTTGTCCGGAACTCCACGGTAAATAAAAAAATACAACATGTTAATATTATTTTAACCCTACATTTTTAAAAAAAAAAAAAAAAATATATCTGGGTTTTTGTTATAAACCCAAATACAACCTTATACACACAGTAAGCTAAAAGCTTGTGTCGTAAAAGGGGAGTCTGTCGGCACCTGGGATCGAACCCCGGACCTCATGTTCATAAGGCCGAGACTCTACCTCCAGGCTACCGACGAACTCACATGTTCCGTTTACAACATATTGAAGAGAAAATATACCACTTTCATGTTATGGGTAATGTTTCATACAAACTTTTAATTTTAAGAATATTAAGATGTGTTTGCCAAAATGTTTTTTGTATAAATTTTTACGCACTCAGATACCTACCAATAATTGAAATGTTTTTTTTTTTATAATATGTAAATGATATTTGGATTCTTAATTGTCAATGGCTAGTGTGCCGTTTATGATGAATAAATAAACAAATAAATAAATGGTAATATTTTAAACCAATATTGTCTTTGAATCTATTTGTCTATAGATTTTAAATGTTCAAGTTGTCATTTACTGTTTATGTACAAACAAATATTATGTTAATTTATTTTAAATATTTATCTTTTTCTATACTGTTTAGTAGTTAAATATGGACCACCTCTTATTTACTTAGTGTAACTACATGATATGTTTACTTAGAAATGGCCAGTAGTGTACCTCCGTAAAAATATGTGTAGGTACTTTGTCCCAATGCTAACATTTAGAACTTATAAATAAGAGGTTGTAGTTTCGACAAATCTTGCTTCTGACTTCATTAAATACACATAATCTTGATTTCAATCTATACCATCACGGATTCTTTTATAAGTGGGGTAGCCAGCAGTATAACTACATATTGTGATGAACACAAAGTTCATTCTCCAAGATATTTTGGATGCATGGCATACCTCATTGCTGAATAAATACATAAAATAATATTATTCAATTTGTAACTTAACCCAAATTTATCTCCTACTACTACTACACCATCACGGCATATCCCACAAGTGGGGTAACCAACAGACCAGCTGCATATGATAAACATGTAAGCTGTCTTCTCTGCGCCAACAAAAAATTAAGACATTCAGGATGGGTGGCAAACCTCATCGCTGGATTTGAGATGTACCTAAAATGTGTCTGAAAAAAAAAAGAAATTTATCTCTAAGCCATTTTATATTTAAATAACGACAAAGATTTTATTTTATTTTGTAGGTTGATACATTGTTACATAACACGCATTGTGCACTAACTACATCTGCTTTTTTCATAAATCTCATAATAATTCATGTATGCAAAGAAAACATTGCTATTTAAATTAAATTAAATTAAAATAGAAAGAATGAGTTCTATTGACTTTCCAGGTACAATAAAACTCGATTATATTAACTCCTCTTAACCGATTTTGTTGTCATTCCATTGTCGAACATTTATTATAATTCATTTTTAAATCCGTTGCTCAACATTTATTTAAAATTCATTATTATTATTGTTATTACTATTAATTCTAGCATTGTCCAGCATTTAATGAGTCAAAAGATTCTAAAGCGTTCATTGTGTTACGAATGCAACGATTGTTGAAATCGGAATATTTTCTCTGTACCATTATTATTAAACGGGATACAGTCATTCCAACTTTGTTCGGATATTCGGTTAATGCATTTTCGTTATTTTTTTTAACTGACATCTTAATTTCTACTTGTCATACTAAATCCTTTGTTTATGAAGTACAAAAAAATTTTTTAATAAACCTAATGTTTTGGACTTTCTATTTCATAACTTAATATTAATTTGAAATATATAATCTCTGACGTATTTCATGCTAAGAATTGATATCCCATCTTGGTACAAAAAATTGTTCCATTTTTAAAAGAAAAATCTAATGAAAAGTACTTTATGAAGTCGTGAAAGCTCTACTGGCCAGCAACTAAATTCTAATGATGATGTCTGATAATTTTCTCAGCGCCGTTTAATGGGGCATTCATCTCAAGATTGCAGGAATCTCTGTTCGAAGAGTAATATCTGCAGTTCTTTCCTGAATGTTGCTAAAAGTTCGTTCGTTTCTGAAGGTCCTCGGGGAGACAATTCCAGCTTTCAGATCCCTTGACGCTAAAAGACCTCTCGAAAAAGCAAGGCTTGTTGGCTCTTAATTCTCGAATAATGCTCTAATAAAAATCTGAATCGGTCAATCGGTCCCTTTACCTACAAGCCCTTTCGTAAAAGTAGGACTATTAGCGTCAACTTCATCATTACTCCAATACAAATCCGAAATCACGACAACGATAAACGATCAATTGCAATGGAAATTGTGCAAATCGTTGGGTCTTGAAATTTTCGTAAATCGTAAAACTATTGTAAAATTGAAAACACGACTTTCTACAATAGTCCTGTATGTTCCTATTATTATTTTAATTACAATGCAACCCTTGCAGGATCAACACCCACTCTTCCTTTCTTTCATTCTCTCGCGTCCGCCAGGCTTTGGGTTCGAATCCTTTCACAATAGCAAATATTATTATTATTACTATTACATACTGCATATATGTCGCCAAGTTTCGAAATCCGCTATAACACATTTTTGTGATTTGGAGAAATTAGATAAAAAACTATTATTCAAGTTTAAACGTACTTTCCCGAAGTCAAACATGTTTATTAATTTTATGATTGTCACAACAATTCAATGTAAAATAAATTTTGCTATTGAATAAAAATAAACTGTTCATTTTCTATATATAAAAATAATTTATATTGGTCGGATGAGTTATAGAGGATATTAAAAGACACATACACAGGTATATAGCGGGATTTGTTTCTCATCATATATTTTTTATATACAAATGGTGAGTGTTTTTAAGGAAACAATATTTTCTAAGAATATTTAATCACGAATCCAACGACATATAATATGCATAACATGTACAGACAATTCACACAGATCGAGCTAGTCCCAAATTAAGATATGAATCTTGTATTATGGGTACTAACGCGACGATACACACATATACGATGCACTAAACACATATACATGTAACACCCAGACCCAGGACGATTTGAAAAAGGTCATTATTCACTATGCCCTGGCCGGGAATCGAACCCGGGACCTCGTGACACAAAGGTAAGTGCGTTACCTCGGCACCACACCGGCCGTATGTAACTCAATTTTCGTAAAAATGTGTTATAGCGAATTTCGAAACTCAGCCACATGTATATGTACAATAAAATCCTAAAATAAGTACATTTCAGTAACAAAGGCTATAATGTGAATTGAAGCTATGTAAGTATCGCAGGTATCATGCGAATATAATGTTTTCAGTGTTAAAGCCAATGTTTGCATTTGTAAAAGTCGTTCCATTTTTGAATTTGAAAAAAAAAACAGGCCAAAATGTGTATTGTACCTAATGTTTGACAGATTAGATTAGATGGAAAAAAATATCGCGAGAAACCATGATTAAATATGCTAATTGTTAGTTTATTTGTTTTTGTTATTTTTTTACTATTTTTAGGAACTCAATATGATGGCATATTAAATGTTTTTGTAATATTTCCGTAGTTCATTCCATTTTTTAGTCAATTTAAGCGGTTCAGGGTTTTACTTTCAATTGATTATTAATCAAAAATTTAAAATATATATAAAATTTCGATATTATTGACCGAAGGTACTTGTTGGAAGTTCATTTTAAGATATAAAAAATCAAGTTTGTCTCTGAGGCATATACGCTCTCAAATTATGACTGATTTAGCCGATTTATCTGTTATTAATCCCAGATCATATCAATATAGTTTTGGATTCAGCTTAGTAAACAATCTGTAGTTTTAAATAGGTAATAATAATTTGTGTAAAGAGTTTTATGTTACAGCCGCTTACCCCTTTTCCAAGTTATAGGGGCTTGACTGTGAATTGTATTTAAGCTGTTCCAGGGATGCAAAATCCCTTTGATTTTTATATTATTTTGTAATCGTGAAGCACGCCATTCATTCTAATGCATTTTTTTGGCACAGAGAAAACATCCCGAATTCTACTCGTATATTCAATATTTTGATTTAGAATTATTTTCGAATTGGATATAATATCGTCAGCCATGTTGCAGTTTTATGTAAAAACCTTTTAACTTCGTTCGTCGGTAGCCTGGAGGTGGAGTCTTGGCCTCATGTACAAGAGGTGCACGGTTTATCCCAGGTGTCGACAAACTCCCCTTTCACAATACAAGCTTTTAGCTTACTGTGAAAGGTTTATAAGGTTGTAGGTATCTGGGTACCTACAACAACCCAGATACATCATTTAAAAAAAATCTCTTTGGTAACACTTAGTTTCTTATTTATAGTATTGGTAGGTATACAAGTTATATCCCGTGGAGCACCCGGTAAAGAATTAGTCTTCCACTCTTTCCCGTAAGTTTTCGAGTGTCCTGTAAAAGGCAGGTGTTCGAAAAGTGAAGACATTGTACATCTTAAATTCAGCGATGAGGTTTGCCACCCATCCTGAATGTCTTGATTTTATATTGGCACGAAGAGGACAGTTTGCATGTTTCTAGCATGCAGTTGTTCTACTGGCTGCCCCACTTGTGGGATATGCCGTGATGGTATAGTAGTAGTACAAGTTGTAGAATTCAATAATTGGATAAATTGACACAATCGTTTCTTTCTACTATAGATTAACGCGACGCGAGATATATGTCTTTTGACTTTTTAGGTCATTATTAATCTGAATGGTTTACAATAATTATCCGACCTGAATGTGTGTGACAACCCTTTGACCCAGTAACCATGTTTAAAAATAATGTCCCTCAAAACGAACCGCGTGCCGAATATCAAATTACAATCCAGGTGATCGTTATGTGTGGACCAAAAAAATAAAATCAAAAATAAAATTCATTGTCGTATGCACACACATACCTATACCTACCTATTATTCTACTACTACTACTACTATACCATCACGGCATATCCCACAAGTGGGGTAGCCAGCAGATCAGCTGCATGCAAGAAACACGCAAACCGTCCTCTTCGTGCCAACACAAAATCAAGACATTAGACACAAGACCTATTATTCTAGAAGTACAATATTATAACATACTTACCTATAAATATTGGTACCATTACTAACTTTAGTAATCTTCTTATATTTATGTGAGCCTGGTAGAAATATATAATAAAATTGATATAAATTTAGCTAGTTAAAAAAATATACCTTTTATGCTTTCAATGTGACCTAATTTAATATACGTAATCGGTGCAATTTTTGCAATTGTTGCAATTTTTTATATTCTGTCATTCGAAATGTTGGGCTACTCCCCAATTGTTGTGTAAAATATAGTGACTAATAGCTGAGACAGTTGTTGTTAGGAAATAAATAGAAGAGGCTGATTTGCTCTCAGTGTTTAAATGAAGAACATTTTTATAATATATTCTATTATAGCCATAGGCATCACCACCATAAAAAAAGGTGTAAAGTGAAACATTGAATCATTTCAACAGGTCTTTCATCTTAAATTCTCCGATGAGGTTTGCCACCCATCCAGAATGTCTTGATTTTATATTGGCACAGAGAGGGCAGCTTGCATGTTTATTTTATGCAGCTGTTCTGCTGGCTACCCCATTTGTGGGATATGCCGTGATTGTATAGTAGTAGGTAGTAGTTGATTTAAAACTCGATACAATTTTGCTTTTTACCATAGGCATACGTGGGTAGATCTTTGCTTTTTGCTTTTTACCCCCATTTATCACAACAAAATTTGACAATTGATGATGATTCTGGATGATTTTTATTTTGACGCCGCTTAACATTCCCTAGACCGTCTCAGGGCGCCAGTGGGGAGCAGTTTTTAATTTGCTTCTGAAGCTGGTGAAAACCTGACATTTACAAGAAGCTCGAAACTTACATGAAAAAGTAAGAAACATTTTTTCTATGAGAATTCCACGAATAGGTATATTTATTATATTGATATTTATCTAGCAAAGCAAAGAAAGGACAAAAAAGAAAATTGGAACGCAAACGCCAGATGACGTCACACCTTAAAAGGTATTATATAATAATTCGTACCCACTTAACGTATTTTTATTATTATTTTTATTTATCATGTTGGTACTAGTGCATACCTATAGAGTAATATTATTATGTATTACTATTATAAGGTACATATAAGATAACCTGCCTAGTTGTAAAAAATATAATTTACGACAGATATTAAACTGTCTATATGGGGATCGCTGGTTATCGGCACAATGTATTAAAATATATTATCTACATGATTGCAGCATGGAATGGAGTGAAAAATTAATATTTTTTTGTTGTTTTATTTTTTTTACTTTTTAATTTATAAACTGTCTGTACTATCACAGTGTCCCCATATAACAGGTGTGTTAGACAGCGAAAAAACTGCAAACAGACAACCTTCCAGTACGAAATCTATATTTTTTTTTACATAGGTCCTCTTATTTTAGATACTTACTTACTTTTCGGGTCCGGTCTTTAGATTTTGCCACTCCAGTATTCAGCGACGTATATCGCCCTGTCATTCGCCATCAATAAGGTCACTCTCATTACATGCATTCCGCATCAGCGGGCATTGCAATAAATGAGAATCACTCCCCGCAGTCACAGCTAGTGTCCTCCTCATCCAAAAAGCCCCACCTCTGCTGGTTACTTTTGCACCTAGTCACCCCAACCCTTGGCCTGTTCAGTGTCTTCCACGTGGGGTACCTCAGACTATGCACGGTGTTTGCGCTTTCGGATGGTCATCCATGGATTGTCGCCAAGTTCCTGCTTCCACAATTCCTCTATACGCTTATTAGATTATTTTGAGTAACGAAAAAAAACAGTACATAAGTACTTGTTCAATTAATTTGTATTATTAGAGTAGATTTTTAATATTCCTGCTAAAGTCACACAATTATATATTTCTTTCATTTACGTACTTGCATTCCATGTTTTTTTTTGTATTTATTTAATAGAATAACGATGTGGCGATATTTTTTAATTAAAACAATAATAAATATGCTTAACCTACATAATCTTTTTCTTCATTTGTCGCATTGGGTTTCTCTGACGTTGACTATCACTTGCTAATAATAACTTTTCTAATAACTTCTGTAATTATTTCTGAAATCTATTCAGAAATAATTACATTTTTAATTTTTTTCATGTTGATATTTTCAACGTAACATACAATTACTTTATTGATTCTGTTGTTTCTTTTGTGATTTTTTTTCTCTTTAATAATTAAAAAAAAATCTTCATTCTCACATGGTTCACAACTTCTGTCAACGCGTTTAAAAATACTATAAAGTACTATAGGTACTACACTATTCTTTACCCTCACGCCGTGTCCCAGGTGGGGTAGGCAGAGAGAACGGAACGCCATGTTGATCTATTCTTATACATACTTCTTTCGCTTCCTCTACATTTATCCAGTTTCTCATACATGCACGCCGATTCCTCTTACTTAACACGCGAACGTCCTTAGAAATAATATTTTTTAATAAACAATATATTATTTTTCGTCCAGTTCTATCACAAACGTATGCACGATGTTCAATAAGTCTGTGAAATTAGTATTTTACTGCTTTATTGTGAGAAATAAACCACATTTTACAACATTATAATAAACATTTTGAGATATTTGATTTTTTTAATACGTACATACTTAGATAAGCAGTTAGTTGTTAGGTAATAGAATTATAACAATTTTTATTATACCTAGATGATAACATGTAATGCCATTGACCCACTGTTCGTTCCCTTACTATTTGCATAACGTATTATTCCTAAAATTTTTTTTATTTACGTTGATAATGTTTCTCACAGTCATTCTGATCCGTTTCCTTTTTTTGAACATAGTTTTTTTAAAGTTTAATTTATTGACCGACGGTTCTTGGTGAAAGTTCATATTTATAATTTATTAATGAAACACGATATATAGTTATTCTACTGTTGACAATAGTGCAATATCTATAAAACGTGTTTCATTAATTAGTTGTTTTTTTATTGTATGTTTTAATGGACGGACGCGTTTTGAGCAAGACAAATTGGTGTCGGGTGTTAGAAATTGTATGAATGTGGAGGAATGGAAAGAAGTATCCAAGGATAGATTAATATGGCGTTTCGTTCTCTCTGTGCCTACCCTACTTGGGATACAACTGTAAATTGTTGTTTCGTTGGCTGCTCCACTAATAGGAGATGTAGAATGGTGTAGGTAGAATAAAGCACTGTTATTTTATCTTCAAAAATAAAGATGATTTAAACATCTGTCTTTCACAATACACCGTTGCAATGACGACGATATCATTAATTACATCAGGTGTAAAGTGGGAAGAAGTAACTCAATAGTCTCAAATATTCTTTGAAAGTAGGGGATAAATATGTACATGTAAACTTAACAGATGAAACTAACAAAGACAGCAATTTGTCCTAAAGCACACATCGCGAAAAGGATGGAATACGGATTCAAGTCTCGTCCAGGGCATTTAAGGTGACTCATACAATTGTTAATTGTAAAAATAACATCTATCTGAAAAATGCAGAACCATTTCTCTGCGCTTATAACAATATATACGACCATAAAAATGTTTATCACTTTTGTATACTTATGCGAGATTTTGATTGCTTACCTGTATGTATATACGTAATAGAAAATATTTTTTTTATCTACGCACTTAATAGCTTATCTCTTTTATATAATAATAAGCTGATAAGCTAAACGAATTTTTATTACGTTATGATGAGAATGATAAAATTGTTGTGTTTTGGTTACGCCACTGAACAATTATGTCATGTGTGATAATAATATATTTTACAATAATAACATTGTGATATGATTTTTATTGCAAAATATAACTTAACCACCCTTGGTTTTTGCTATTGCATGAATTACATAGGTCCCGGATTAGATATATTATGTATAGGATGTATTTAATTTCTCCGGGTCTCCCAACTACTGTCCTGTAACAGGTATGTACATAGGTAGGTGATCTAAAAAAGAAGAAGACATTTTACATCTTAGTTCAATGACAATAAGGTTTCCCATCCATCCTGGATGTCTAAACTTTTTGTTGGCACAAAGAGGACAGCTTGCATGTTTATTAAACGCAGTTCGTCTGCTGGCTACCTCACTTGCAGGATTTGCCGTAATGGTACCTACAGTAATAACAAAATAATATTTTCTCATATTTAATATATAAAAATACACTCTTTGTTTAATCATCATTCATTTCAGGTATACCTATATACAGTATAGGTGTGTGTGTGTGTAGATTTCGGTTGTTTACTCAGGTTTTGGAGGTATAATGTTTATACATACATACATAATATAATACGTATGTAAATGATTGTATATATGTGTGTACCTACCAGTGGCGGGACTAGGCTTTTCACATCGGGCATGCTTTGTACAAATATACTATTTTACTCGCAAACGAGTGGACGTCCTTGAGAATAATATAATATATATATATATATCGGAGAAGGGACTAGGCTTTTCATGTTGGTCTAACATTCGTTATAATAAAAAAAATTAAATAAATAAGATATCCAGAATGGTTGACATACCCCTTTGCTGAATTTAAGATATTAAATGGTTTATATGCGACGTCTCTTAAAAGACACTTAAAAACTTTAGTGGGAGATCTATTGTTTGCCAAAGACTTCATGGGTCCTTAATATAAATAAATAAAATACAAGAAGTCTGCGATGCAAATAAATACTATTTTTAAGTATGTAAGTAACTTTAAAGTTAAATGTCGTAATTACTATACAATTTATTTTGTCTCGCGCATCCATCATAATATTAATCAATCCTTTATGAAGAACGTTTCAAGTCTAAAAACTATTACCTAGCGGTTGCCCATAGTATCTACCTTCAAATTATTTTTAACTGCCTAGTACGTTACGCACGACTCACACAATCATCACACAACCAATACAAATAAAAACTACAGTCCAATATTACTACAGCCGAAATCCAGCGATGGTGATGTTAAAGTTTCCCCTATCCTTGTGTCTCTTGCGGTAGGTATACAGAAGATATTCTGCGTGTTTTAACAGGGTACCCCACATTAGGCAGATGACGTTGTATGGTATGGAAAATTAAAACTGAACTCTTCACTGGCGCCCTTGAGACGGTCTAGGGACTGTTAAACGGCGTCAAAAAAATAAAATCATCATCATCATTTCGGTTTCTATACTTTAAGGCAGCTCAAGAATATAAGGAAAAATATATCAACCGATGGAGCTAAAACCATAATTAACTCATTCGTCGTATCACGATTGGATTACTGCAATGGCATCCTCGCAAATCTTCCACAATATCAACTTCAGAGAATTCAGTCCGTTTTTAATGCGGCTGCACGTTTCATTTATCAACTGAATCGCTCTTCACACATATCTGCCACCCTTCAATCTCTTCACTGGCTCAGATGTCCGGAGAGAGTTGAATTTAAAGTGTGTTTGACAGTATTTAAGGCACTTCATGCTATGGCCCCAGAATATATCATGGAACTCTGTGGTAGACAGGCGTTAAGTCATAGACAGACAACACTTAGGTCTTGTCAAGATATAACAACTAAATTGGAGGTGACCAGTACTGTATCGAAACCAGTGTACGTGGAGCATGCTTTTGCAATATCTGCACCTGTAGTCTGGAACAGGCTTCCACAAACGATCAGAGAAACGCAGGACATATCTCGTTTCAAGAACCAACTGAAAACTTATCTATTCAAGAAATCTCACGGAATAATTCAAGCACAACCTTAGTTAGCAAAGAGCGCCCTTGAGGTGGATTTTTTTCACAAAACGGCGCTTTACAAATCATCCAAATAATAATAATAATCATCATGGATGTATCAAATACACTTTGTGGAGTCTTTGATAATGAAAAGGTGTCCCACTACTTTCTGTAAGTTTTTTGGCTCTTCTCCTACTGTAAAAAGCAGACGATCGTGAAGTCTCATATACCTTTAAGACAATCAACATTAGCAATTCAGCGATGATGCATGCCATCCATCCTGAATGTCTTTCATTTTATGAATGTGCTGAAAAGTTGGAGTTAACGACTCCTGAGATATCCGGGTGTGAGGTGGGTCTCTCTTCAATAATTGTCTTTAACTTTTTTATTAGCGCGTAGAGCACAATCCGCATGTTTATTATATGCAGTTGGTCCGCTAGTAACCACCTTATTTATGGGATATGCCGCGATGGTATAGTAGAAATAGTAATTGGTCAAACATTACATACCTATCTACATATTAATTAATGTCTTGTCAAGTCTATACATGCAATGATTAAATAATGATTGACTAGAAGACAAGGACAAGTATAATTATTTTGAATTAAAATAATAGTTGTAATGACTTATCTCTTTTGTGACATATGATCAAAAGAGACTTATACTCATTCATGCATTCATTGTTCATCCATTCATAATAGCTATTAAGTATTGTAGTTTTGAATGAGTCTTAAATAATGATTGAAACTGTTGCTGAAATAAG
The DNA here is from genome assembly GCA_947579605.1 of Athripsodes cinereus. Lineage (NCBI taxonomy): Eukaryota > Metazoa > Arthropoda > Insecta > Trichoptera > Leptoceridae > Athripsodes > Athripsodes cinereus. The sequence goes on from OX388321.1 coordinate 5,075,076, forward strand.
AGCTTATAAGCTAGTATGGCGTTTTAAGATACGGCTGTTTAAAGTATGCTCTATCTTCTCAAGTATTGTTTAAATGATGTGCCCAATTAATCTGACGTTAATATTTTTTAAAATAGAGGATAAAATTCTAGATCTAGATCTTGTTTCAATTATCGTTTCGTTCTCTCTGCCTACCTCACTTCTCACTTGGGACGCGGTGTGAGAGTATAGTATAGTATAAAATTCTAACTGACTAAAAACATTTGCAACTATCATGAAAACTGAAAGTATATCCATCACGGTATATCTCACAAATGAGGTAGCCAGCAGGCCAGCCGTGTGGTTAAAATATAAAAGCTGTTCTCTCTATGCTAACAAATAAAAATAAATCCTTTCGAATATCTGCCTCTCACAGAACACTCGAAAACTTAAGGAAAAGAGTGGGAGACCAATAAATTATTTGCTGGGTTTACATTATAGCCCAATTAATCTAACATTAATATTATTATTATTTTTAAAAGAAATACACACAAAATACAAATTTGAACAAAGTTAATAAAAACATTTCGCGTCTAACATTGAAACTAAAATCTCAACAAAATGACCATCGATCCTTCAAACAAAACAGATATATTAGTGTAACGAATCTAGATATATCAGTGGAAATTTGCATGGGCATAGACAAGATTCGAAAGAATTCATTTCTGTATTTTCCAAAAAAGGCCTATGGGTCCATAGGCCCTTGTCTTATATCCCTCTTCAATTGCAAATACTCACACTTAAAATAACGTAGCTATGTTTTATGAATGAGACCATATTATTGTACGTCTATTCATTATTTTGTTGTTAAAATTGCTTGTATGATATTATGAATGACAATGTGCAAAGGTATTTGCGTAGTTTGAAAATTTACAAATCTTACCATATTTTTCTATCTATTCCAACACTGCATTATTTCTCCAAGTTGGGTAACCAACATACCTGCTATATGTAATTAAATTTTTGTTTTATATGTCCTATGCATTCTATTGATTTATCTGAACTTACTTTAATGCTTAAATAAGTTTATCAAATATTGTATTAGGTGTACTTGAAGATATTGCCTCGAAGCAATATGTACTCCTTTTGTACAAATTTAAGTGTTAATTATTATGATTTTTATTAATGGACATACAGGATGTCCTCTTGGTGCAATAAAAAAAATAGGATGTTAGGGGTGAGTGAAATACCTCATATAGCTGAATTTAAGATCTTAAATAGTTATGCATTTAGAACATCTGTCTATTAAAGGACACTCGAAAACTTACAAAAAGAGTATTTTTCGATATAACTAGATAGACAGACCCCAGAATTAAATAGGACTCAGACTCCAAAGTTCCCAGTGTCTCGTAAAAAAACGAGAATTTGTCAACACCATGTTTAAGACATTTACCATCTGTAGGTAACTCGAGGTTTGCTTTTCATTCCGGATGTCTCATTATTTTATGGCATTGAGAAGATAATTTAGATATTAATTACATTGCGATTACCTACTCTGCTGACTACCTCACTCGTGGGAGATATCATGATTAAGTGTTAAATGATAAAACATTAAATTGTTTTGTAAACAACTCTATGACACTAAAAATTATTCACCATAGAGATATATCGACGACCGGTGTGGCGTGGAGGCTAACGCACTTGCTTTTGAGTCACTAGGTCCCGGGTTCGATTCCCGGCCAGGCCAAAATGAAGAATGACCTTTTTCAGATTGTCCTGGGTCTGGGTGTTACATGTATATGTGTGTAGTGCATTGTACCTATATATGTATGTGTATCGTCGCGTTAGTACCCATAATACAAGATTCACATCTTAGTTTGGCACTAGCTCGGTCTGTGTGAATTGTCTATACATGTAATGTTGTTATGTAAGTAAAGATATAACAACTCCTTAATATAATAATATTATGAATTCCTTTAATTTCAAAATAATTAAAGTGCGAATAGCCATTGGTTAGTTAGATATGATAAATGTTTGCACCATTCACTGATAGATCTGTCTTAATTACAAACTATTTCGCTGTTGTGATTTGCATGTCTTTGGAATAATTATGACAAACTATAAAGTACTTAAGGCGTTGAATACCCATCATTAACCCACAATCATAAGTCGCCTGTTTGTTCATTTTATGTAGGTATTAAATAAATAGTACTACTCTATTTATGTCTTTAAAACAAAAACAGATAGTTAAGAATATCAATTATAGGCACCATTAACTGTTCTTTTTTGTATTTATTATTGTTTTTAACTAAAATCATACTTCTCATGTTTTTCACAGCTATTCAATAAGAATACTTCTTGCGTCAAATTTGAATTTTGTTCTAAATTTAAATAGATAAACCAGCATCTTTAGGAAGATTCAATGTTTGAAATTTTGAAGATACTTACACAATTTATGGCTCACGAAACATTTTGAAGATATGTTTTAAGTTCATTGGAATATTAGAGAATCCTTAATTATTACTAGCTTATTAAAACATATAAAATATTTAAAATATTTAGATACATAGAACTTAATGAAATATGCAGATATCAGCTATTAGGTGTCTTGTTGTACAACATAAAAATAAATAACTTTTTTATTACATATATTAACCCCTTATACACCATAGGCAAAAATTTTACACCGCCTCTAAAACAACCCGCGGTGTGTTGAGGGTTAAAATTTTTTTTTTCGTCTGTTTAGATTTATAAAAATGGAAATGCCTTGATTAAATGTTTGTACAGATATATCTAAATTTTCTTATCAACTCATTATTTATTTTCTTGTTATTACTGATATTAAATGTGTAGCTTTTATATACTGATGTATAATTTTTTATCTCTTTTCTTGCTGCGTTTGTTGGATTTGCAATACAAGAAAATGGTCCCCAATCCGTTGGTGAGTATGACAAAAGTTTATATTTTTTTTGTAGTCAGTCATACACTTTTTCTGATTTATTTCATTACTTGGTTATTTATACAACTATTCCTGTCCAATGCTGAATATAAACCTCCCCATATTTCTCTAAGCTTCTCTGTCGTGGGCTTTTTGCAGGCAGTCACCAGAAATTCTTCTACTGTCACTTTATTTATATAAAAAAAATACCATTTTATACTGTATAATACTATCAAGGCAGACCAGCTGCATGTTCTTAACATGCAAGCTGTACTTTCCGTGCTAATAAAAGTAAAGACATTCAAGATAGGTGGCAAAACTCATTGCTGAATTTAAGATGCAAAATGTCCTTTTAATAATCAGAAACAATGACAGTTAAACTGTGGAGAAAGAATTCTCAGTGCATTCAAACAAAACACTTGCTGCATGCAGGTGCATCAACTAAATATTACCAGTAAGTTTGTTGAAGCATTTAGCGATGCGGCTTGACACTTGTCCTGAATATTATTTATATCAGTTCTGAAAAGAGTCAAATTGGCAATCCTCCTAAATCAATTCGATACAATTCGTTTATTTCCTCAAGCATAATATATAATCAAATACAACTCAATCATCTTCATCCACTACAACTAATTCCATTTTGCCACCTCCTAGGCTAAAATCAAATAAAAACTTATCATTATTGTACATAATGCATTGATTAATTGTTAAGAATTTGCTGGCTACCCCACATAATTAATCAGTATGATAATTAAAGATTATCAAGGGCGACGCACTTTGCATTGACATAAATTTTGCAATAGTATTAAAATGTCACAGTCAATAGTCACTAATGCGCCATGTATCGAGTGCACTGGGTTACTGTCAAAGACACATTCGATATGGTTAATTTGCACAATGCCTACCTAAGCAATGATATCATTATTAGATACTTATTACTATGCTGAGTTCTGTAATTAAATACACGGAACGAATGGCTTATGTAACTGCGTCAATGATTGATAAATGTTTTATTAATTATTATGGACTAGTGTAGTTTTGCCCGGCCGTACTTAGGAAAGAAACATCAAATTGACAAATTCTGAAAGATGGCAATGATGTATGGGAAATTATTCAAAAACTGGCAACACCGTAATGCAAACATGTCATTTTTTTTTTATTTTTACTTCACAGTTAAGTTTTTTTCATTATTGCCAATTTGATAGTAAATAAAAATTTGGGATTTTGCTGGTTATACCTAATAGGTACTAAAATTATTTGATCTCCATTTTTGATTTAATATATTCAGCACATCAAAATGAAAATGTATATTTTGACAAAACATGTAAAACAATATATTTAATTTTCATACAAATCTGATGACATTGTTAATTGAATGATTAATCTAGAGAGGTTCAAAAAATATGATAGACATCACACTTCTTGTAAGTAAAATCCAGTCCCCGACATCCAATTGTGTCAAAAATTCATAAAAAAATAAGATATTTCAAAATGTTTAGCCTTAAACATGTCTAAATGAAGAGGCTTGTATAGTGAGTATTATTTTACTTCTGTCTTGGCTAATTACAGTGTTATTTGAGGACATACATTCTAACATTTACATAGATGCGAACAGACTAAAATATTTAACTTAATTAATGATTATGCAGATTGCTTGTTTGTTAGTTCTTGTTGATTTGTGTTATAGTACAGTAAAAAGACAATGCAATGATTATAGGTTAAGAGAAAAAGATATTGCGTGTATTTGTGTGCTAGAGGAATGTTGGAAAAAATGTTTGAATAGATGTGAGATGTCATATTTTTATCTATATAGTATCGATACCTTTGTTGGTCCAAGATGATATTAATGCAGTTCAAATTGGGTTCAATATTTTTTAGGTAGATCAAAAATTAGTTAAAATATTTATTATTTTTTTATCATACAATCGTGAAATATCGCTGAGGTAGCCAGCATGCAGATTATCATATTCGTGATAATTAAAAAAATATATACATTCAGGATGGGTGAGATGCCTCATCGCTGAACTGTAGATGTTGTTTGTCTTATAAGGTCGTCAGTAGTCTGGAGGAAGAGTCTCTTCAGGTACCGCCAAACTCCCCTTTCACGACATAGGACCTTTCACTGGACTCCTTGAAGCATTTCATTGTCAATATGCAGAATAAGCAAATTATGCATTTGCACATAAACCAGTCTTTGATAAACAGAGACAATATTGTTCTAATCGCAGTTTGTAAATAAAATAACAAGTTAGACGTACTGTATTAAGCAGTTAGTATTATATTACTATACTACATATATTATATTGGATTGCCTTGCGAAAAATCACAGTGTTAATTATACTTAATACGAAATTATTGTAGAAGTGATGACATCTGTAATTAGTGATGACTTGATTATAAGTCATTATTAATCGAATGCACGTTTCATCGAAATGCAATATCATCTATCGTTCTCTTGTTAATAAGCGTGCATCATTATTTGTTGAGAGTCCCAGAGAGTGTGGAGTCCAAATTTTGCCTCATGCTCCACAAGGCCTTTTGCTTGACAATTTGCTCGTTTATTTCTTCATATATTAACGGCGTGAGCCTTTTTCATGTTACACAATACATAAAAAAGTGCAAATCAAATTTCTCATTCACAACACAGTTGGAGCGAGACAAGAACAAAAATTGGCGAAGAACAAAACACAAATTGGGAATCAAATCATTATGTATTAATTTTTTTTTTTTTTAAAAGATATATCTGGGTTTTTGTTATAAACCCAAATACAACCTTATACACCTTCCACAGTAAGCTAAAAGCTTGTGTCGTGAAAGGGGAGTTTTGCCGGCACCTGGGATCGAACCCCGGACCCCTTGTTCACAAGGCCGAGACTCTACCTCCAGGCTACCGACGAACTCAACTATTCTGAACACTCCACTTGTGGAATATGCCTTGATGGTATACATAGGTGTATTTAATCAAACATTAACCGTGGAATTGCCTGTATAGGAGTTATTATCCTAAGGAGTTTGGAAAGAGGATTCAAGAGTTAGTAATGATTTCTCAATGTTTGTGATAGTGTTTTTTTTTTTTTTGTTTTCAATAGTGTTGCTGTTCTGTGATTTTTTGCTCTGGTGGCTTATATTTTACTATAATATCAAATAATTTAAATTTATGAATTGTTTTACCAGATTTGTAATACTGCACGCCTCTGACACCAGCAACCTTAGTTGCCGTTTTGAGGTATTGTTTATAATTGAATAAATTGAATAGAAGAGTAGCCCACTCTTTTTTGCAAGTTTACGAGTGTGCTGTAAAAATTCAATTCAGCGATGAGGTATTTTATACCACCCACTTTGAATGCTTATATTTTTATGGATAAGGAGAGGACGATCTGCATGTTTATTATATGAAGTTAGTCTTCTGCTCACTGCACTAGTGAGATATGCTTCGATGCTATATATACATAGATATATAAATAAAAAAAATCATATTATGAATAATGTGGTATTATTTAAAATTCGAATGGTTTAATTCTAAATTCAAAAGATTTGATGGTTAGATTTGAAATAAAGAACGAGGCGGCAGAGAGTTGTTATTTATAAATTCCCATATAAATTAAATTAAAGCCTTCCGTCTGATGATGGAGGCGTTGCCTCACGTCCCTCAACTGTCAAATTCCGTCCCAATTCGCAATAATCTTTTCTCCAAAGGCAGGTAGCCCCAAAAACACTCATGTTCCACCGTTTCAAATATACCGGGGAACATTGAAAATAATTTTATGTTATATTTTTTCCTCATTTAAAATTATTTATAAAATTATTATGTGCGTATAACACTAAACATAAATAAATTATTCATTATTTATCTCATTTTATACCAAAAATATTAGTTTACGTTTGAATAAAACCCAAATACAGACATCCTCACAGTGAAAAATAATATGGACAACTTATAATATTATATCGTGCCGTTTTGTGATCCGTCACCATATCAAGGTGTGCGTGAATCGTGAAAGTAGTAGGTATGGATCAACAATTGTCGGATTCGAACACAGAATCCTCTGATTGAAAACACAAAACTACCATCGATTTATTATGTATGTTGAATGATTTATTCGGCGTCGTTTAATGGAGCATCCATCTCAAGGCCGCGGGAAACATTGTCGGAAGAACGATATCTTCAACTTGATGCTGACCAAACAAATCAGAGATATGTAAATAATTTCTTCAAATGTGTATTCTTTTTACTAAGCATAGTATATGTGTATATTTTTTGCTATTTTTCATACTTTTTTTCATTGTGCAAAAACATTCATTTTCTCGAAACAACTTATATTTTTTAATTTGTTTTGAATATTATTAAATTTATCAATTATTGGAACTATTGTTTACAATCGAAACGATAAAGTATCTTTGATTTTTTTTCGAACGTTTTATTTTGAATTCAAACGATAGAATATTTTCTTAGATCCTTTCTGTTGTATTCTACACTGTTCAAATTCTCGGTATTCCAACATAAATACAATATTATTATATATATACCTACATATTATACATAAGTATCTGTTTTATCTTTATAAAGATCTGCGACAGCTTTTAAAATGTTGATCCGTCGGTCTTCGTTGCGAAGAAAAAGATGAAAAAGTTAAAAGTCAATAGAACATAGTTAGTTGCCAGGTTCACTGGGTAGGTACCTACCTACGTACATTTCTATAATTTTTAGATACCATCTAGGTATGTATGTATCTGTGTTTTTTGTCGTTGTCTATAGATGTTGGTTGTCCCTTCTAGCGATTTCCTTTCTTGGTGCGTAGAGTTGGTAATAATATCTATCTATCTGTTTTGTCTATGGCGGATAATTGGTGAAGCTTCATAGTTTGTGGTACGAACTCGGTTACGTGATTGTAGCGATGTAATTTATTATGAAATGTAACATTGTTGTTGAGTTTACGGATTAATATGAACTGATATCCTTGGCTGTAAAGACTGGAGTTAGTGTGCAAGGATAGATCGATTTAGCGTTCTGTTCTCTTTGCCTACCCCAAAGAGAATGAGGCGTGAATAGAAGATTGATAAAAGAGGCAATAGAAATTCACAATTGTGTCAATTGACCTAGGAATGTAATTTTCATTCGGTTCATAATTGTGTACTTATCATCGATTTGACGAGAGACATATTTTTTTTTGAATTTGTTGTAAAAATTGCACAAACTATTAAAAAAAATCCAAAATACATAATTTTAATAAGATCATTAACGAACAATTTATACAATTCGATTATTTTTTACGATATTTATGAAAAGAATTCTCGACATAAATTTTGCTCGGACCTTTATCCTAGTAACACTTATCGTTCCATCCAGCATCACTTTTGAATTTTAAAAATAGAACCCCTGTGGCGGGTTCAGTTATCATTCAAAAATAACTAAAGATCTTTCCTAGGAAAGGTATACATACCACAACCAATAAGCTTTCAAATAATTTCTATCTTCTCTGTGTATTCATAGATAATAATAACAACAAAATCTTATTTATTTTTTATTAAGAATATTATATTCTCTTTTATGACAAATTCAAATGTCTTCTTTTGTTCTATTTTTTTATATATTCAGGTTACTTCTCCTTATTTAGACCATTTCTTATTAAAAATATGGTCGACATGTGTTAATTTTTTTTCGTTTTCAAATTGGCGATGGGTGTGGTCGACAAGATATCAAAATATTGTATTATTTTGAATTATGTGAGTGTTATTTCAAACAATGGAGCTAACAGCGATTTTAAGTTTAAATTTAATAATAAATATGTATATACAAGTTTCACTTAAGAAAACTACTTTAAAAATATTTCAAAAGTTGGCGTTAAGTTTTGAACCAGGAAACTAAGCGACGATGTCCGATTAAGTACCATCGATGTAATTGATAAATTTACATCGAAAATTAATTAATATTGCATTGTTAATTAATTAAATAAACACATTTTAAAGCATTTACAAGATAATATTGTATCAGGAGATGATAATTGTATAGGAGGTATGATAATTATAATAATGAGTTTCATGAATATTTGATGGAATCATAACAACAATAATATGTATATTAGTAATCACACCTAATACTGCATTGTAATGCTAAGTCGTAATACAGTAATGATATTAGGTTAGGAGTATGTAAAGTTGCGGGTCAACTGCTAAAGCATGTTAATTTGTCAAAAGCCTAGGTTATTAATTTGACAAAATAGCTATGTATAATGATCAACACACGTATGCATTTAATTAGAAATGTAATTTGAATATTTTCCAGTTTTTTTTTATATGGTGCTTGCATAAATGTAATATTTTTGAAGTAGATTAATTATTGAATGAATTTTAATTTATTAACAAGCATTTCAAAATTTGTTACAAACTATGGTGGTTTGGGCACGTGAAAAGAATGAATGAGGGCAGAATGACAAAGAAAATACATATGGCTGAGAGGAATGGTGCTAGAAAATAGTCCTCCGGGGAAAAAATGGCAAGACCATAATTATAAACTAGATCTGACAGAATGGACATGTGCATAGGAGAGCAGTCTTCTGTATGAGGATTTGCATGACAGTAACTGAAGTGAGATGTATGTATAATATGCAATAACGTTTGATACTTAAGTGATTGACGTTTGATACTTTCTGCCTTCTCCAAAAGTGAAACGAGGAGATGGTGATAATGATGATTTGCTTAGGCTTAATACAAAGAAACGAATTTAATTAATTTGACTACAACTTGTACCTATTGTTATAATCCGTTTGCTCTATTAGATATATGTACTATTATTATAGTTCATCCCTATTATGCGCTGTGCTCCTGATACACACTACTTACTTTTGATAGTAACATCTTTATTAATGTAATTCTATTGTGTGACTACTATTATGAATATGATGATGCGGTTATGATAACCATGCAACCTGTCATGTTCGCCTGGTAATTTATTTAATTATTCACACTTTGTTTATGTAGGTGTTGTACATTGAAATAATAATAATGATGAAATTAGTATTGATTTGATAACGTTGCCGCTTTTCTCACAGATATATTTATAAGTAATGTCAATATGAAGTAACCAGCGAAAGATCGTGTCACATTAATTATTAATGAGAAAGTATACTGTTTTTCTGTTAAATGTCTTACAAAAATATTCAAAATCATCAATAATTTGGCATTGAGTTGAGTTGTCCCAAAATGCATATCTTGCATTTTATGTTGGGAACGAAAAGAATGACTCGTGTGCTCATTGCAATGTCTGCTGATTGGATTCTAGCGTGTTGTTAATCTTAATCTTAATCTCGACCTTCAGAATTTTGGGAAAGTTTAGAAAGATGACGTATAATATTCTGTATAGGACACAGAGGGTCATGTATTACTAACAAATAAATTATGTCTGGTTAGTTAGATGACTAATGTATGATACATAATTCCCTCGACACGGTATAATGTTATGATTTGATTGACACATTATTTTTAGGAGAACTTGGGAACACACATGTGCGCATGCATAGTGCAATATGTATGTATAAAATCATTATATAGAAATACATAATGTGTTCCTTTTAGATACATCTATGCATTCTCAAAATGTAGATACCTACCTTTGATACCAAACAAGGACAGAATTGGAAGATATTTAGGTAATTAAAATTTTAAAAAAAAGTGGCTAGTTTTCTTTATCTATCTATCTATACCCTCACGCCGTGTCTCAGGAAGGGTAGGCAGAGGGAACGGAACGACATATAGATCTATCCTTACAAACTTCTTTCGCTTCCTCCACATTCATCCAGTTTTTCAAACATGCACGCCGATTTCTCTTACTTAACACGCGGCCGTTCTTGAGAATGATTCCATAGGAATAAAATAGAACATGGTAATATACCTACCAGTTTTTATATAAGTAGCAAATCCATTCTTTTATGTAAGAATTTCGAGTGTCTTATAAAAGGCAGGTAATACAAAAACATATCTGGAAGACATTGCTCTTTCAATATAATTTCTCTCACCCTTGAGATGGATGCTGCATTAAACGACGCCGAACAAATAATCCAACATACATGTATGTATACAGTACACTTCGCAGCCAACCTGATTGAAACAAAAATTTGAGGGCTGATTAAGGCCCAAATCAGAGGTTATTAACACTTTTTCATGTACTTGTACCTGCAATTTTTTTAAAATTTAAATATGGGCATGTGGGGTGTCAAACATCAAGATTTTTCATCAGTTATTAGCACTTTTTTCTATGTAGGTACCTAGCATTTTTTGTTTCCATATTTAATTCATAGCCATATTGGTGATAAATTGTCTCAACATTTGTACATTATTATGGATTGATTGAATAAAGTATTTATTATTATTATTATATACTGTTAAATAAAAAATAAAAAAAATTCTCCGAAAATTCTCTACTGTAAATTTGAAAAATTATTTCTTGAGAATTCCACAACACTAGATATAGGTAAAGATTCATAGATATTTTATGCTCCTAGATCCCTCTCTGCCTACCCGTCACTCACTGCAAGGATATTTCCATTTCTACACATGTGGTGTCAATTCCCCAAACATTATTATATATATATAGTGTTATTATTATAGTGTATATTTTTCCCTATTTGGCATTTTTTCTCTGTTTCTCAACGCCCTCAACCAATTATATCATATAGAGTTTGTAGTACCTACCCATATACAGTATATCTAGGTAGCAGTGGCGTGCCTTCCATACATGCAAAAAAGCAACGCATGCCTAGGGAATAAATCTATAATTTACGAGAGAAAGTATCTAAAAAAACGACGAAGTAAGTTTAAATTAGTTTGAATCTTCCGCTAAACGATAGCTAATCTATTGCAAACTTCAGGTCAATTGCTAACATAGAAACTCTAGATGTACCTATAAACGGTATAAAGTAAATTAACCTTGATTCAAATCTCGCGCTAAACGTTAGCAAACCTTTTGCCAACTTCACTTCAATGGTTACAATACGGATAAATTCGTATGACCCCAGAAAATAGTTCTGTCCTATTTCCACCTCCTAGCATCATATGTAGCTTTTATGTTATCTGTCACACGTAGGGAAAGTACGTTAAAAGTATTTGTGTTGTGCACAAATACTATTAACGTACTTAATACAAGTGTTCAATACTAGTGTATATGCAAGTGTAGTGGTACAATACATTTGTACGCCAGATGCTGTGCCTTTAGGAAAGGTTTGTATGTGTTAGTGCAAAAGACAATAATACTATGTTTTATTATTTGTGTATGCGGCTTCGGTCGAGTCATTTTTATTGAGTTATCTTTAATAGATTGAAGTTGTGTTTTGCGTAAATTTATCCAATAGCGGTAAAATGAAATGTGCTTATTGAGATACCACATTCATGTGAACGCCAATATATTATTGAGGTTCAATTTCATTCAATTAGAGGATACAGATGAAAATCTTGATAATTTTTTTTTTGATATTATTTCAAAATTTATTTATTTCTTACTTGCGTAGGTACTGTCATTAGTTGAAATATTGTTTAGTACTGTCATTAGTTGAAATATTGTTTAATATTTTTCTTTATTTATATTATTTCTTTTATTCTTTTTTGAGTGTTTTTTTACCAATAGCAGAATTTCTTATAAAATATTATACTCGTTTTAGTGACTATACAAAAATTTAACATAATTATTATTATTTTTATTTCAACATCTCAGAAACACATAAAAATTCCATCTCTCTCCAAATACATTGGTTTTTTGTGTGTTAACTTTTTTCAAATTTGCATCTGATTGTTGATTATTATTTTTTTTCTTTATAAGTTGACTACGTATTAGTTTTTTCAGACATATTATTATTTAATTATTATAATATTATTAGTAATTTGATAAAAAAAAAATCGTAACATAATTTTGATATTCAATTAAAATTGATGTGTTTGGTATATTATTTTATGATTGTAATTATGATTATATTCCGCTTTATTTCTTAGAAATACTATAACAATCTCTAGGTATTATTCTTTGATCTAAATATTTCAAAAATTTTATGTGTTTTCGCTTAGAAGAAGTTTAAAATATATAGTTTAAATGACACACTTGAGTGGGTGTAAATGTGTGTTACGTAAATTTAAATAATTGCACTGTAAAAAATTATCATTCCTTGTTTTGTTAATTTACTCGTTTTAAGATTGGTAAGGTATCAAGTACAATAATTAGATCGATGTCGGGTACCATGCCTTAAGAAAAGAATTCAATTATATTTAGAATAGCTTTATCACTTAAGTATTTTGAGTTATTTGTTGCTGAAAATGTTTAATATTATCGATTTTATTTAATAAATATATTTCATATTTGAGTTTTTGTTTCTTCACTAAGACTGGGGACTATCGCCCTTTATCGCTTTATTTTGGGAGTCTCGAGTTGGTATAAGGTATCCTCCCCACTGAGAGTGATCCTGCGTCAATTGAGACACCTTTTTCATCCTATAATATTTCTTTTGTTCAAATGTTTTTGTCATTAAAATGGTTTATTGTAAAAGAGGTCATCCAGACTATCTGGATTATTGTGGATAGAAAAATAGTTTAGTTTTTGGCCAACAATAATTGTTTTCTAATATATTATAATAAATTCTACCTACTGTACCTACACAAACTGCGTGATATTTATCTTTTTCAAATGTTGGTGTCATTAAAACGGTATATGGTAAAAGAGGCTCAGCATGCCCAATACAAAAAGTCTAGTCCCGCCACTGCTAGGTAGCGATGTACCTTTCTACCTAGAAACACATCCCGGTACCCAGAACTAGAAACACATCTCGTGGTAATCTGAAACACCTCTCGTGTTGCTAAAAACAAGCTCTAAATTAAACTTTGATATTGTGTACCTAGGATTGAGTAATTTGTTTCTTCAACAAGTCGATAACAGCGACAGTAGGTTAACACTGTGCCGGGATCTAAGTAGTAAAATTCCATAAGGCATTAAAAAAACAAATTAATGTTTCTTCACTATATAGATTTTAATTTATTTATTTATTTATTTGTTTTTTAAAACACATTTGTTTTTTAATTTCATTATAAGTCGGTATACAAAATGCATTGAGTTAAATTTTTTATATACCTATATATTTTTTTGTTTTGAATAAATAGAAATATGTAAGAAAAATTGGTGGGATTTGAAGAATGTGAGAGAAGCGAAAGTGTGATGTTCAGTCTTCTCTCTCTGCCCTGCAAAAGAATATAAGTATGCGGAAATAGACAGATACATCGAAATAAGTTGAAATAGTCCAATATTGCTGATTAAATGACTGCAAGATGAAAGAATGACGAAGAGGATGTATTTATCTGAAAGAGGACCCCCTCTGAGATGAGAGGTCCGCGCCTCCTCACACCCGTGAGGAGGCGCGGACGGCCAAGAACCACGTGGCTTGATCACGTGAATCAAATCCTAAAGGACGGGCACGTGTTGAGTAAGAGAAATGGGCGTGCATATATGAGAAACTGGATGAATGTGGAGGAAGCGAAAGAATTTTGTAAGGAAAAATCTATATGGCGTTCCGTTCTCTCTGCCTATCCCTCCTGGGACACGGCGTGAGGGTATAGATAGATTGAAATGACTCATCATCACAGAACACTTCATAGTTTTTATTATAAATATAACATGTCTATTACAGGACACACGAAAACATAAATAAAAGTGTATAATTAATTTATTATGAACAATACTTAATTATTCATTCTTAAGTATATAAGTACTATAAAAGTCGATAACTAGAATAATTTACCTTATCCCATAATTTCCAAGATTAACACATAGATAATTAATATTGTAATATGTGGTAATAGAGATATAGTAGGCAGATTCCTGTTATTAAACTTATTTCTATGCAGATTATTATTATTTCATATAAAATATATGTATCGACGTTTATTATTTTATAGGTAATTATAATTTTATGTGAAGTACAACTGAAGCGTTTAAAATCGCTATAGCGCGATTTTTTCGCATCGCTGCACATTCAATGCATTAAAATATAAAAATATTATAAATACAACATTTAAGGCTTTCTGTACACACGCTATTTCTCGTTGAAATATAGGATTAAATAATATTTATCTATTTTTAAGTTTTTTTATGTTAACTTATTATGGCGTCCTACAATTACTGGTCGTAGATGAGAAGATTGAGGGCCGTAAACAGGTTGGAAAAAAGCGGCTTTCCTGGCTTCATAATCTCCACACCTCTCATTCAACCGGGATGAGAGGTGTGGAGGAGCTGTTTCGTGCTGCCCAGAACAGACAAGATTTCTCCCAGGTAATCGTCATCGTCGGAAGGTTCGACAAAACACGTAAAGAAGAAATAAAACTTGACTTCGTTCGAAAAATAATCAGAATGATAATATTTAGAAAATAATGGCGGATGAGGTATTAATTCTTCATAAAAACTTGATGACATGTTTTCATTAAAACTGATATTTATATTTATAGGTATATTTTAAAAATACAGAAGATGCTTTTATAAAACGAGGAGCACGCCCAATAATTGTGTTATAGTAAAGTTGTTATTAACTTTTCATATTGGTAATTCACTTTGTATAGATGCCTATGAAGGATTTATAAACCATATTATGTATCTACGTATGAACGTACGAACATTATATATAAATACTAATTCATATTTTTCAGAACCATTTTTTTTAAATAATACTTGTATCTCCTGCAATTGGGGTAGCCAGCGAACTCAGAATCCAATATTTTCTTACGTGTCATAGGAAAATAAATAATAATACATTCTGAATAGGTGGCACATAGAATCTTAATGCGTTATAAACTATATATAAATAATATTACTATCTTCACAATATATTTAAATAAATTATTAAATAAAGTTTATAATTTAAAAATACATAGTTAATTCAATACTTAATAAACAGATAATCTTGTTCAATGCAAAAGTAATACACATATGTATATACATATTATTATTATATTTTGTGATTTGAATATAATGCTAATTAAAAATTGTATTTTTAAATATCTAATATAAATTTTTAACTAGCTTTGATGCCACTTTCACTCAGAAATTTCCTCGTTATCTATCTAAAAAGAACTTGAAAAAAATCCGAACCTTATTTAAGATTAGGATGGGCAGAGATAAATCAGGGTTACCGCTAACATTGTCCTTGCTTATTCTTTTACGGATTTTGTAACTTTTGTCCAATTTTTTTTAAATTTAATTATTTTCTCACCTCCATCTTGTCTGGCAGAATACCTCAAGGTACAATTGAGCTCGTCGGTAGCCTGGAGGTGGAGTCTTGGCCTTGTGAACAAGGGGTCCGGGGTTCGATCCTAGGTGCCGGCAAACTCCCCTTTCACGACACAAGTTTTTCACTAACTGTGAAAGGTGTATAAGGTTGTATTTGGGTTTATATCAAAAACCCAGATATATCTTTTTTTTTTTTTAAAAAAACTGTTTGATCCATACAGAATAAATAAAAAAAAATTCTAATGATAATTCTGTAAATGTAAAGTATATATATTTTTTAAGATATCAATATTTTAAAAAATATTATTTAGTTAAAACATATAACATATATTTTGATAATTGCAAATTAGTTTTGATTTTCTATAATTGATTTACCTAAAGATTAACACCCAAATGTTTAGATGGATGTAAAGTTGACCAGTTTTGTCGGAATATTTATTGTTAGGAATTAATGTAATTTTGTATTCTTTAGTTTCTAAGGTATGTATTTTTAGGTTTGTTTTTATGTAATGTATGGAATATTTTTTTGTGTAATTTTGCAGTTTTTCTGTAATGCAATAGGCTCTCATGCTGTAAAATGTATTAATAAATAAATAATATTTTTTTGTAATATTGAAGATTTTTCAATAATTATTAGTTCTCTAATTTGTTGGTATACTTAATTGAACTCGCTCTCTGTATATTGATTGTATTTGATTTGAATGTATACCTGTTATGTACATAATTGTTAGTAATCAATATACAGTAAAGAATTAATAAATAAAAATAAATGTTGTGTAACATGTTCATTGTTTTTATATTAAATACGAAAAATTAATTAATATTTTCCTAATTTTGTCTCGCAACCCTAATCCATATATGGGTTGTCACGGTAAAGAGAAATGTTTGAGGGGGTAGGGGCGCATCCATTAATTACCAATGCGTTCTGCGAAAAAGAGACAGAAAGAACGTTTATGGTATAGCTAATGCAATGAATTGAAAGGCATAGATATATTTTTGAATAGGTTTTGTTTAAAATATTAAAAGATTTTCAGTGTTTCGTCCTTAATGGTATATTTGACAACAAGTTTGGATCCTAGAAAAGCATTGTATTACGTATCTATTCCTATTACATATCACTGAGGATGGGTAATTAACGAGATATGGCTGTATATATTTATTTCTTAATTCCTGTATATACCATCACGGCATCTCCCACAAATGAAAAAAGAAATGAAGAATTTGTGGTATTGTACTTTATTACTCCTGTATTGAGGATGTTAATAACTGGATTTTACAGCACACTCAAATGTACTGAAAAGTGTAGAACAGAAATAGTGTCGGTAATTTCTCTCTCAGACTAGAAAGCCAGTAATTACTAATTTTCTCAGAAAGCATGCCCCAAAACTATCAAAAAGACAAAAAAACATTTTCTATTTCACTCCGTAACTTTGAGATGGTACTGTTCTCCCTCACTCCCATACGTATCTGTGTAGATATTAGGTATATACCTGTAAAATTCATAAAAAAACTCTAGAATTGAAAAAATATTAAGTATTTTGTCCATGAAGTTTGTTATGTAATTATAAACACAAAACATCCATTGTTGTAAAAAGGTGCACTTTTAATATGTTATGGACCATCAATAAATTTTGTATCAACAGTAGTAACATTACTTTTATAAATTAATCTATAACGAGGGAGATATGAGTGTGGATGTCCATATTATTATATGGCATGAGATAGTTTTGGCTGCACGCTATGATTGGCCGCATTACAAATTATTTTCCCTTTTAATTTCTGTCATTGTTTATAATATTATACGTTCATTTTTATATTTAATGCAGAGTAATCTCAAAGAAATACATACACACAAACGTTCTCAAATATTAATTATTAATTTTATATGTAGTGTTCATATTAATGGAATTATTATTTATTTATTTGTTATAAATATTAATTTAATTATTATATTATATTGGACATCTCATTTGGAGTCGTTTGGTGACACAGTCGTCTTGTTAGTAGATAGATGTTTTAAATATACGAATTCCAATGCGATGAGTATTTTCTTTAAATTATAGATACATATTATTATAATGTAGGTATTTTTTTTTATTATTTATTTATTGTTAACAACACCTTGTTATATTATCAAAGATCCGACACATTGTAAATTTTGAATTTATTTAATTTATGTTGCAGAGAAAATGAATCACACCTATTATTATCGAGCTCGTGGAGCACCCTGTAAAGAAAAGAACTGTAATTTTGATTTTTTTCCGTGAGTTTCGAGTGTCCCGTTAGAGTCAGCTGTTCGAGATAAATAAAAGAATATTGTATTTAAATTCAGCGATGAAGTGAATTTTTGATTTAACCCATCCTAAATGTCCATGTAGGAACCTATAGGTATATGTTTAGTGCATTGTTTATGTATACTATGTCGTCGCGTTGGTAGGTTTCATAATACAATATTCATATATTAGTTTGGGACTAGCTCGATTTGTGTGTTTTCTATGCATGTTATGTTACGAATACCTAAATTTTTAGTTAGCATACTGAGAGGACAGCTTTTCATGCTTATTTTATGTGGCTGGTCTGTTGGTTGCCCTATTGTGTAGGATGTCCCGTGATGGTATAATATAAATATATTATATTTAAGAAAGAACCAGCCCACTGCAACGTTCAGGAGTAAGCTGAAAACACTGCTTTTCAAGAAAAGTCATGGCGCCCTTGAGATGGTCACGGATCATTAAACGGCGCCAAATATAAATTGTGTTGAAATGATCTAGAGTTTGTGTGTTCACATTGTGAAAAGACATTTTAAACATATTTGATATTAATAAAACACTGTTTTACTTTTCACTATTAATTTATTATTACTCAAGCGCTTTCGTCAAGTTAGCTTGACATTTTCAAGAGAACTATTCTTCTCGTTCTCTTGAAAATGTCAAGCTAACTTGACGAAAGCGCTTGAGTAATAATAAATTAATAGTGAAAAGTAAAACAGTGTTTTATTAATATCAAATATGTTTATATTATAAATTGTGTTTATTATTATTATTATTATTATACCTTATATGTCAATTATCGTGGAATCAAATACATCTAATAAACACGCGAGTTGTCATCACCGTGTCTTTAAAAATAAGACATTCATTTAGCTTAGCATTTGTATATAATTACCTAAATAAAATTACAATAGGTACCATTAGGAGTAGGTAAATACGGGATCCCTATCAGATTCAAAAATTTGTTTATTTTATGTGAATAAAATAATAAATAAATAAATTCCATTTCTGACGTTACCACTCAAGAGCTAGTTCTAATAATAATTACAATAATACATATTATGCTCCCGTTGATTTAGAATAAATAAATAAATAAAACATTTACACATATGATTGTAATAATATAAACATTTAACTCTGAACTAGGAAGAGATTCGGTGCCTATAAGGAAGACAAGACAAAGCGCCAAAATTATGTTCTTAATTAATTGTATTGAACTGCTAACAAACGAAACGTGGTACCGTTATTTAATAACTCCGCGTTTGATTTTGTGGTTATCAATTAAACTTATTATGTATATTTATTGATTTTTATGATATTTCGTTTAAATTGCTTCAAGCGTAGAATTAAATACACACTATCAGTTTTTCACCCGCTTCTTTCGCGGGATAGGCAGAAAGGATAAATCCAACTGATCAAAGTGATTTTTGTCCATTCACAAAATAGCTTTTAATTGATGAAAAAGTCAACCAGAATCATCAATAAAAAATGAATTAGACCGTGGAGCTTCCGTAAAAGAATTGGTCTCCCACTCTTTTCCGTAAGTACCTACTCGAGTGTCCGAAAGAAAGGTTTTCGAAAAATAAATACATTTTACATCTCAAACTCAGCGATGAGGTTTGCCACCAGTCCTGAATGTCTTATTTTTTTTATTGACACAGAAATGACGGCCTGCAGTTCAGTTCAATGCAGCCATTTTCAGTTCAGGCTAGTATAGTACATAATAAATACCCGGGGCATCTGATGTTATTATTGCATGTATACTATATAGGTTATAATTATTATTATAAATTGTATATATGTTTGTATATGTGCTCGTATAATAATCGATCTTGTTGACATATTGATGGTATGACGACGACATGTCTTCGAGAATCACGTTGTTGGGTCGCCATTTGGTCGACAAATGGTCGAATAATCATCACCAACGATCCGTTACCGCAATATGGCGCCCAAATACATAGTACATACTTATAAACATATGATCGCAATTAGATTATTATTATTATTACCAATATATAAATCGAATGTCCAGTTCTATAACTCAAACAGTCAAAATTTACAATATTTTGATTTTGCACGTATTTATTTATGTATGCAAGAAGAAACTATGGTGGAAGAGCGATGTCTCCAATTTGCTTCAGAACGTTGTTTTTAATTGCTTTTTACGAAGATTTTATTGGTAATATATACACTCTACGCCACTCTTCCAATTCCGCAAACAAATTACGATAAAAAAGTGCACGGTTCCTTTTGTATTTCAAATATTTAGCCGTGAAAAACAAAAAAAAATGTAGGTACCTATTCTCAATTCCATAAATAAATATTTCAAATGTTTAGAATATTTACTAATTTTTTTATTGTTTAACCGGATTTGGGTGCAGATGACAAAACCAATCAGAAACCTCGATTGGAGAACCATGTCTACACAATGTAACATTGTGTAGAATCTAATCGGAAGAAGTGAGAAAGGTGTCCCAACGCTTACGAATTGGCTCAAGGCTGGCTTAAGTGATCACTTTCGGTGTCCATGGACAACGTTCACCAATTCCACCATTCTCACTGTCACGATGTAAGGTCCACCAATCGAGAGACGCTTTATGCAAACCTTAGAAGCAACCATCTTTTTGGGATCTCATTTTTCAGATCTCAAATAGATCGCGATCTCCCGTCTAAATGGCGCCGGAACAATTAAGTTCAATACTTTATCTGCTGCTAGTTCGACCAGTCAGCAACAAATGTTTAGAATATTTACTAATTTTAAATATTTCAAATTGTTTTACTATTGAACGGAACAAAGACAACACAATGCCTCTAACAGTTTGATTATTAATATTATTATTATTTCACTTTCTGTCGTGTGTTTAAATCATTATATAAATATATCAAAATTACAAGAATGGCGATTTCTCGAATATAAGACATTTGTACTTGTCGAGTTATGGAACTGAACTCCCGATATATGTACATATATTATACACTTGCAGTTAACTCAGCTTCGAACGGAGTGTATGTATTCACCATCAAAATTAATTTATACATACATACTATCTTTTTTTCTATATCATCATTTTAAGTAAAGAAGACTGTGGTCTCCTCCGTCTACACATTTATATAATACAATAATTATTATGATTTATTTGTGGCGCCTTTTAATAGTCCGTAACCTACTCAAGGGCGCCGTGACTTCACATGAACAGTTATGTTTTCAACTTGCTCTTGAATGTGCTAGTAAGCTGGTTCTGTCCTAGGTCTGCTGGTAATCTGTTCCAGGAGACTCTGAGGCTCCTCTCTGCGAATTTAGAAGTTTTTGCCCTGTTGGGTTTTATGAGTTTGTTGATTGTGGTGGAAGATGAGCGTAGTGGTCGCCTCCGAGAAAGAGTTTTGTTGACGAGATAGAATTCAGCAAGACATAGAGTTCCCGTTCCGTTTGATGCCTCATGGATATGTAATATAGAGGAAAGAGGAGCAGGATCTAAAGGTTATTTATTTTTATTTATTTATTTATTTATTTATTTATTATTACAATATACGGCGTGAGCCTTTTACATGTATAAAATAAAATTGTAGAAATTGCATGACAGACAGTACATTTAGACAACAAAGAACAATCATGAAAAAAGGACAATACACAATAAAAAAACAGTATGCTAAATATAATACGTATAAACCATTCAATAGTTATCAAGATGTGGACATAGATATTCCTATGCATGCATAACAATCTATATTATGACAGGTCTTTGCTGAGTATGTTGGTACCAATGACCTTTAACAATATAGACTTGGAATTCACTTTGGAAAAATTGGTACCTTCTTAATGTGACTAATGAAATTTTGCGACCAATATAATTTCATATGAATTAGTCTTAAACGTGTGTTGGTATTTAAATGAGTTTTCAAGCATTAAGGATGTTGCATACTTCAGCATTAGTAGGAAAGAGATCATTGCCACCTAAATGTTAAGAAGTAAAACAGCAGTATTACTATTTTAAGAATATTTACTATTTTTTTAGTCATTAATTTGGGATTGGGTTGCTTCTATGGTTTCCAAAAGTATTTCTCGATTGTTGGACCATACATCGCGACTGTGAGAATGACGAAATTTGTGTACGTTGTCCATAGACACCGAAAGTGATCACTCAAGCCAGCCTAAAGCCAATTCGTAAGCGTTTGGACACCTTTCTCACTTCTTCCGATCTTCCGATTAGATTTTGCACATACCTATCACATTGCGTAAACATGGTTCTCCAATCGAGATATCTGTTTAATATTAGTAATTTTGTAACATAATTTTAAAATAAATTTGTACTGCGCTGCCAGTCTAGTCAGTCTGTGGTTGGAACTATACAGTATTGTAATGCTATGTTTGAACGAGGATAATAATTTATTTTATTCCTAGTGTTTCCAAGCGGAATGTTTAGTGTGAACGAAGAATAAGACTAATGTATTTTCGTCACAGATCTTCAGTTACAGTTCGTTTATTTAGGCAAATAAAAACACATACCTATAAGTAATGTTTATTATTATTAATACATATTAAACAGGGGCGACCACAGGAGTGGTGTTTAGCGGTGCTGCGGTGAAGCGATATAATTTTTTAATGCGTCTTAAAAAACTAATAAAAGATTTTTTAAGAATCAATATATTGCGGTATATAATATAAACTATAAACAATTTATAGAAATAAGTGGTAATTTAAGATATATTTTTTTTATTATATCCACACATCTTCAATTTTAAAATATGTATCAAATATTTTTTGAAATGGGTAAACATCTCTTTAGCTTAGAATAAAAATATGTGTATCTATGTTTTGCGCCAAAAACAATTGACAGACGAGAATAATTTTCAATTATTTAATAAAATGAATTATATTTATTATTGTCTAGTGTTATTATTGAGTAGGTATATCTAACGCACAACAGGCTTCGTGGACTCCGAGTTCGCATCATCAGGTGCTGATAGACTAATAATAGATAGTATAGACTACTAGAATAATGTATTATACTGTCTATTGGTATAGAACAGAATCTGATGATGCGATCGTGGAGTCCTCGAAACCGGTCGTACGTGAGTTATACTCAATTATAATTATTTTTATTATGTAATTTAAAATGAAGTCTTAGAGAGTTTTTTTTTACTCATTTATTTATTTATTTAACTTTAGTGTCGATTCAATTAGTGGAATAATTTTAAGCAGACGTAGAATTGAAGTACCTAATGATTTTTTTGTCTTTTAATAGACATAAGAAATTAACTTATAGTTAGTTCAGAAAATGTGGAAGTGAATATTTTTAACGACGTCAGAGAAAGTGACTCACAAAATCACAATTCTATTTGGAATAAATAGACTTATTTGTAGCCCTGTGTTGCCCAGAGAAATATTAAAGGAAGAAGGAAAAAAGAAAAGTTAAACTTGTTTTAGTTCTTCTTTTTTTTACGTGTCTTGTCTGAGAGCTATCTCGTCAATTTTGGGCAGCACGAAACAGCTCCTCACATCTCTCATCCTGGTCTAGTCTCGAATGTTCTGATGCCAGGAAAGCCGCTTTCTTTCAACCCCTCTACGCCCCTCAATTTTTCTATAAAATAAAAAACTATTTTATGATCCTGCCACGACTCTGTTGCATATAGAATATAATTATATAATAATTATGTAACATATTATTGTTTGTATTGTTAAGAATGTATGTTCGTTCGTTCGTCTGTTTCCCCTTTGGCTCGTTAGTGTCGGACACTGACTGTCAACTGAATGTTGAGTGTCGAGGTTGTTTATTACTATTTGTTGCTACATTTATTATTTTTATTATTATAATACGATTAACCAACGCTGGTGTCATTATTACACTAGGTATTTGCTGGTTACACTTTATTATGACAATATAGGTAGTCATTAAGTCCAGGAAATTGGCATTACCACTACTATAGCTACTGGTGAAGAATGTAGAAATTATAATAAAATCATCACACCCTAACAGACACACATATAAACACGAACGTCCTAATGATTTTTTGTTTGTATAAATATTGCAAAAATTATAAAAATGGTATTAAAGCTTCGAGTACTGGTTCAGGAACGAAATAAAAAAAACCCGATTCCTAAAGCATTTTAGTACGATAAGTATTAGTTTACATAATAAAAAAAATATTTCGAATAATGTTTATTATCAAAATTAAATGGCACAAAGAAGATGTTCAACTAGTCATTAATAACATGTCTGGAGGTAATCGTCAAACCTATCTACAAATGCGCTATCAAATCTGAATCTTCCTATTTGATCAATAACTATAAAGAAGATATTTTTTATACAACTTTAAACAAATAATATTTTATAATCTAGGAAATGTCTTCAACAATTCTATAATAAACAAAATCGACTTCAGCACCTCGTAAGAGCTTGACAAATCTTAAAACCGCAAACACAAAATAAATTAAAAAAAAAAATGCTATCATATAATTTAAATAATCTTTTAAATTATCATTTTATTACACTGAAGTCCTTTAAAAATTATATCTTAATGATCTCAAAATACCTTCTGGTCACCCAGTTATAAAGCATATTATCAATAATACAGTCGAACCTGCATAACTTGAGAATTTCGATAAATCAAAGAATTCCATAAAAAAATATATCAAACTCGGATTTATAGTTTAGACAATCTTCCAGAATTACAAAAATCTGTAGCTTAATAAGAAGATTAGACGACTTATAGTTTTGTGTAAAATTGTTTTGCAAAAATCGATAGAAGCAAATGGAATGAATTATTCAGAAAGGCGAATTTAAAATTCTAGGATACCTATTCCATTTATTTACAAAATAATTTTATGGAAAAGCATCTGAAATCGTTATAGTTACATAAAGCACTTTCAAAATATGTATAATAGATTCAGAAGTATATAATTAGTGTCTTAAAAAGAAATACACAAGAAAAAGTCTCTATAAGGTAGTATTTGATTCAATTTTCTGATATTACCTATCGTATTGCAAAAACCTTTAATACATACTCAAAGTGTCCATTTCTATAATTATTTTTTTCCAGTTTATCAAAACATCAATAATATCTCGAAAATTTTCGGCATTCTTTAAGAAAACAAGTTATAAAAGTACAACTGTAAATATAATGACAATAATCACAGGACGATCACAAACTACCTGACACCTCAGAAACATCGAATTATTATTATCGTTATCATCTCATTATAAAAAAAAAACCTTCAATTGATGTGACTGTAGGTTGCAGGTAGGACAGCATAAGTAGTAGTTACGCCTAAATGATACTTAGAAAATATATTTTATAAACGATAGTAATTTAGAAAAGGATCAGAATTAAGTGATTTTTTAAATTATATATTATTATGGGGTACTCTAGACATCTGTGTAATTTTTTCTTGAATTCTACCCAATTTATTATATTGAGTGATTTAGTAATTTATTTTTTACCTGTATTAAATTTATCAATTTTAATGAATTTATTAGTTATTCATCTATTTATTTATTTTTCTTTCGGTTCTCTTTCCCCCACTCTAGTAATTTCCCAAATTCTGTGAATCATAGAACTTGTAGAACCCGACAGGGCGAACACTTCAAAATTCGCAGAAAGAAGCTTCAGCGTCGCGGGGCCAACAGCCTGGAACCGACTACCAGCGGATCTAAAATAAAACCAACCTACTGTCACTTCAGGAACAAGCTGCTCTTGAGATGGTCATGGATCAACAAACGGCGCCAAATACAAACTATTACTATTATTATTATCACGATCTCCAAATAGTTCCACTTGGAAAACCTTGCGCCATCCTCTTCAGTTTTCAGCCAGGTGTACCACATCGCAAATTGATGGAGTTATAGCCTACTTGATCTGAACAGTCCAACGTATTGTTATCTGCCCCCAAGTTTTCTACCTAGAGTGGTTCCTGTCATTATCAATTTTTCGAAAGATTCGATACTTGAAAAAAATGTTGTGTTTACTTCGAAAAGTCTTAAATTTCACTGATAAATAACTGGCATTTTATTCAGAATTGAGACATGCTGCCCATGTTCAACGCCATTATTATAGAATATAGCCATTTTAAACGCTTTAAATATCTTTCCATTTCTTCTTTAATTCGTTTTATTGACAGGTGTTTCTCTGACCCACAAACATTTGGAACTGCTTTTTATTTGAATTATTTGTTCCTTTTTATGAAACATTAAATTTTCGAATTTAGAACGCGTTCTTACTACTTAAATTTAAATATATCATTAAACGAAAGGGCAGGCAAAGATGTCAAATTAAACACCTGTACAAGTTATAACAATCTTTTTGCATCCTTGAGTAACGCTTGAAATTGACTATTTACTGCTATTTTTGTTGAGATGAATATTATTTTTGACTCACTTTAAGAGCTAATATATTTAAATAATATTTTGTTTTTGAGTAGGTACAATGTACAATTTCTATTTTTTTACAAAATTGTTTACCTTTACTGCATTTTACTTTTTCATATTGAAAAATTCGAAAAGTGATTCAAATTTTCGTCTCTCTCTCTACAATATCGTATAAATAATTAATGAACATACATACATTACTTTTCTGCCTTAAAAACATATTTACGATGCTTAGCTAATTACTTCATCGTTGAATTAAAAATGTCAATGACGTTTTACGAATACTTTCTTTTTACAGGACACTCTAAAACTTGCAAACAATAGTGGCAGACGTAGTTTGGGTATTTAAGATACTCCATAGATTGCATTTGTTTACTGTCAAATTTAACGAGGCATTCTAAATTCAAAAATTCGAATCCCGTCGTTCTAATGTCTTGCGTTGTCCATCTGTCATTATTTTGAATAATTTGGAATAAGTATGTGTATTTGAATTTATTTATTTATTTTTTATTGCAGGAATTAGTTTTGGTCGTAAATTTTATTACTAGGTACCTGATGAATTAACATATTTATTTTTTTATATTTATTTGTTTATTTTATTGACTCCCTTTTATTAAATGAGTCTTGCGAGACATCTGTTTCTCTAGATGCAGTTTTTAATATTCTTATATTTACTAAAAATACTTAAAACTTAAGAGTTTTTTCGAGTCCCCAAATTGAATAAGACTTCTGGTATTTTCTGTAAATTTGAGGCGTTATTTTATTTCTTTATTTATTCTTTACTGTACATCGAAAATAAGCAAATTTACACAAAATACCTACAACTCAAATACAATCGTAAAATCAATATTCAGAGAGTGAGTTTATCGCATCTTTTTTATATAGTTACACATCTTTTTTTTTATATATTCCATTAGTTAAAATTAAAACTAATAAAATTTTATAATTTATTTTGTTAAGAGTGAGACTACCTGCGAGTCGTATCTTTCGCAAGTTTATTTTTAAAATAAATGTATTAAAGATAGGCATGAAAAAAAAAAAAAAAATAGTTGTTTAAAAAAAATTTAAAGGTCAGGACTGTCACCTGTTGTCTTCCCCTCCGTACAAACTCTTTGCGCTAACGGACACCTAGAGCGCTAAAAACATAGTAAAATATTACATTGTAACAATTCCTACTAAGTAAGTACCATAACTAATAATAGACAATAACAACAATAGTTTGTCAAATGGCATTTTAATTGCTCACAGAAGTGAAGTAAGCAACGGACGGCAAGCGTAATTTGCGAAATAATTTACATAAAATAGCAATATTATGATATCATTAGATAGTGAAACAGCGATAATAATTATATCACTAAGTAGAATGTTGTTTTGTTCTACTATTTAATGAATAAATAAATAAATAAACAAACGAGCTGTCAACGCGATTCCTTGTCGCTGCTAAATTCACACCTGTATTAATTGCCATTGCGATTTTAATAACACATTAAACAGTTGAACGTCGTTCTATTACATTAATTAATTCGAATTATTTTGTTTTAACATTCTAATTTTGAATAATTGTAGAACTGTAAGAAATACATATTGAGTTCTTTTATAGAATTAGATTCACGTTTTGTAAAAAGTGTTTGAGTTTTATATTTATGTCAGCTGATTGTATATTATGCTCTTTCTAACACTTTCTTTAAAATTTGTGTGAGGTTACCTTAATTACAACACATACCGTAATGGTGTAGGTTGATAAATAAAATTTAGTTTTTATTTATCTATTCTTTTTGCATATCATCATTACCTAAATAACAGAAAATACAAAACAATATTGGGCACAAAATGTTTTGATGATATGCAATGGCGAGATTATAAAAAAAAAAAATAGAAAAAATTACTGATCCAAATCGCATGAATATAAAATAATTATTGTTATGCAGTATCTTCCATACATTTTTTACATATATAAATAAATAAGTATTTATTTTATTATATCTTACAGTTTCTTTGCAAGATTTTTTTTTTCAGATACTTATAGAATTTTTATAAAAGTGGCACATTTTATCGAATTCAAAAGAAACAGCTGACTGAAAGTTTACATTTAACGCATTCTTTCTGCAATTTCTTTTTATACTACATAAATTACCTCAATTTCCTATAGGCATTCGATAATATTACGAAAAACAATTTCGAAGCGCTGTTTCTATTTTGCCATCAATAAGTCGTGAACGATTTGAATCGTATAATCTCATCAAATAGTAAAAAAAAAACTATCACTTATTCTGCATTCATTTCACACTTTTTTCTATTTCCAGAGGCGACATCAGTAATTTAAAGAACCCATCAAGATTATATTATTTTATTTCTATTGAAAACACATCACGTTATCTATTAGTTAAGAGTTTTTACATAAATATTTTTAGATATTCAGCCAATTTACTAAATTGTTTGCGTTGTTTTAAGATTTTGTCATACGGATATTGGGCATTAGTTTTATTTGTCTTTCTTTGAATCTTTGTAATTCAGTTTTCTATGAAACAAACAAACCATAAAAAAATCATCATCTTATCATTAGAAATTTTCTGTCTATACCTAAAGTTAAAAAATTGGATATTCTTTTAGATATATTTTATGTAGATGTACATACAAAATGTTCATCGAGCCTTTTTCGAATTGACTAAGACATTTATTTAGTAGCTCCAACAAGTAGTATTTCAACATGAACACCGCAATATACCACCGGCTACCCCTTTTATAGGTAATACTATGAATAAATGAAATAACTGTCAACACTATTGACTAGGTAAAATATGAATTTATTCTTGTCAATTCACATTGTCAAAAAACACACATCGGATTAGGTACTTTACTTAGGCACTTGTAGAATTTATTTAGCAACTAATACCGTCCCTGTTTTCTCCGTCAGATGAACAAATACAAACTATTTTCTATAAAACTGCAATAATAATTTACGGTAATTCTACAGTAGGGTACTTTTTATCTGCATCTTGAATAGTACAATAATTAACAGAAAGAAGAAATATTTCTCCCGTTATAAGATAAATAAATTGATATAATCTTAATACAATGAAAACACTGATGGATTAACTACATCACATTTTCATTCTAAAAACTCTTAAGGTTCTATATACCCTACAAGAAAAATATTAAAAATATAAAAAAAAATTATTAGCTTGGAGCTGAGACTTGTCATCTATAAATATGTATTATTCTTTGAATAGAAGGCAAAACTGTATATTTATTTGTTTATTATACACAATTAATAATCCAGTGGCTACCCCACACTGAGTGAGATGTTGTGATGTAATTGATAAATAATGATGATTTTAAATTTTGAAATCGGTCTCTGAACGTTTTTGTGAAAAAAGAATCTGTATTTGAAATAAACCTGAATACACCCAGAAACCATCACAGTTAGCAATATGCTTGTGTCTTGAAGGTGGAATAAGTCAGCAGCAGGTTTAATTGAACACAGGTCCCTCGATTGAAAGTTCAAGACTCACACCATCGTAATTCGCTTGTGTCCAAAAAGTGAAGTATTTGAAATGATAACAAGTTGCGTAAATGTATTCCCATTGCATGCAGTTAGTCCACTGGCTACCCCGTTTATGGAATTTGCTTTTATAGTAAATATCATGAAGGTAGGAAAGCAGTACGGAGTCTTGAATGGAAAAAGTGCGTATTAGTGATAGTATGTTGCTTTGTATGTATATTGTTGCAAAAATCTATACTTTGTCGATCTCTCAGCAAAATCGACGTTCTTGTGACGATAAATAACATATATTCTAGATCTGATTCAGATAATGTTATAATCTAGCATGTACTTTGTACTATGTATGTCAGTTATGCATAGATCATGGACTCGTTGTAGGCTGCGTGAGAAAACACTTATTTTACAAAGAACCTAGGTGCTTTAGATGTCACAATAATTACATTATACTATTATAGGTACATGCTTGAACGT
This sequence comes from Athripsodes cinereus, assembly GCA_947579605.1. Classification (NCBI taxonomy): domain Eukaryota; kingdom Metazoa; phylum Arthropoda; class Insecta; order Trichoptera; family Leptoceridae; genus Athripsodes; species Athripsodes cinereus. Next base: position 5,105,830 of record OX388321.1, read on the forward strand.
GGAACAAGACTGCTACTGACTAGAATATCATTATATACCTATTTGTGATGAAATTAAGACATAATTTATCTTCTTCTTCTTCTTTGACTTATGAGTTATATCCATCATATTCGTATCTCGAGGCCTCGTAGCCGTGAAAATTTGTCGTGCGACTCTAAACTAACTCCTTGCAACCTACCATCGTATGAGTATTGGGGACATGATTGTGTTCACCATGTGGTATGTCGTTTCGTCAGCAACTCACACACATAATCTTCTGCCCTCATCCCAGTTTTGTAGGAGACCTAGTTAATAATATAATTATACTTACTCCAGAAATCTCTATTGTTTATTGCTACTGCTACAGGACCTTTGGCGACTCCAAACCAAGTCCTACACAAGCGTGTATGTCACCTGCTTTTGTCACTTTCTACTGTGGTGGCTAGTCATTTTACAAAAAGATAAGTTACCCATTTATATCTTAACTGATAGATCATGCTGGATACATACAGCTAGATCACTAGATCATTAACATCCAAGAATCGGCCCACGATAACATTATATTGTTGAATGTGTTGTACTTCAAGTTAACAGTTTGTATATTATACTTTGATATATGTACCTACAACAGTTACCGACTTCTCTTTACTTTAGCTCGATGTCAATTGTTTTGTTAGTGTGTGTGTCTTGTGTATAAGGTTTCTGCTACACCTTATTACATCGTCAGACCAACGCTCATAAATGATCGGCAATGTTGCGTATTTTGCAAATTATCACTCGGGATATATATTTTTTTGATTTCGCATTAGATATGCTGACGATATCGAAAATTATTCTTATGCAGATAATGATATTATTTAATGTTTTTTTTTTAATTTCACATAGAACGAAGATTTTCGGTGTTTTCATATGTTTTCTGTGTCTTCTATCCATATATTTATTTATCAATATAATAAGTGGGGTAGTCAGTGGCATGACTATAAAAAATGCATATAATGACAGACGGTTTTTATGGACTGCAAACACATTCAAAGTTTAAAAAAATAATTAATTTGTAAACCATTAACTCTCTTCGATTGTCTTAAATTTTAATGGCATGGAAAGGATAACTTGCATTTTAATTGCAAAGAGTTTGTCTGCTGGCTACCCCAACTGTGGGAAAAACCATGATGATATAAACAGAAAAAAACTCTTCTTTTGTGTAGGTACAGTTAAAAACATTGGTTTAAAATTATCCAACCAATTTTTTTTGGAATCGATCATGACTTGAAACTCGAAATAAAAAAAAAAAATATTTTTTATGTATGTAATCATACGCAATTTCGTTTTAGTAATAAAGTATGAAACTCCCTACATGCGTGTTTCTTTTGTTTTATATTATTTTGAAACAGTTGAAAACCTGTAATAGGTAGTGCTGTAGTAGTAGAGAAGACATTCATTTGTAATTCAAACTTGGAATCGAATCTCTGAGATTTTCTTCATGTGTTTTTTTCTTATGTAAGCAGTTGTAGCATTTTATTCAATATATCTACGTATGTTATTTTTTTTTTGCTGTATGTCGGCGTTTCTTTATTATATTTTATACCGCCGAGTAACAACTTTTATGTATTTCTTGGACAAATCAGGAAGGAGTCGTGTTTCGTTTTAATGTATGTTTAAGTGATTCTGACTTGTACCTTTAAAAAAATACTCATGTTCGTGGTACAGTAGTTAATACGAACAAGCCACAAAGTCTCGAGTTCGATTCCCATCTATACTCCCAACTTTATATTCAGAGTTCAAACTAATCTGTTGAATTTCCCATTTTCTCAATATTGTCCATCGATATTTTATTTATTTATTTATTTATTCATCATTATTACAAAACATTTGAAAAAACACATGGACAGAAATAATACACACAATCACAAATCAAAGACAATGCATTATCCTACTCAACCCGCACTCATTATCCAACCCTTGCTATACAATACCAAGCCCACAAGTTTATCATTTATTACAAAAGTTATACAAAAAATGAAAAAAGAAAAACAACAAGACACCAATCCAACATGCATAACAGGCAGCCAAAACAGATAATGTGACTGAGCGTGCGCGCCGGAACAAGAAAGTTAATCAGGACTATGCAGTCATAACCCGCAGCAACCTCACTAGGCGAGTGCCTGTATCGAGGCAAGCCGCTACAAAACATCAAGAAAGTACCATGAATCCATTTTATTTATCAATTTGTCTATGGTATTATAACTTGTATAAAAATTGTAGGAAAACACTCAAAACTTGTTTCGCTGAAGTTTCACTGAAACTTTCATTAAGTTCAGATCCAATTGCAGATCTATTTCGTCTTCACGACACGTGCATATTACTTTCTTTAGTGTGTTTATTATTTTTTACTTGTTTATTTTTTCTTAACCTTACAATGATAACAAACAAATTTACATAAAATTACATTAAAGTACTTCAATAACCATCAATTTGAGAGAGCGAGTTAAACCACGGAAGCATGATTTCTTCCAACTAACCCAAATTTTAAGTTTATAACAAAGTCAATAATACCTTATTAGAAATTTTAGTAGGTACCTAGAATGATTTCTGGGTTTTAGAAAGTGTGACTTTTTTATATTTCTTTGTGTGCAAAACGTACGAAAAACCTTGTGACAATAAAAAAACGACAACTTGTTTAAATGAAGCCATTATGTTATCTGGTTACCCCTTTTTATCTCATCTCATCATCATAAAATATGTGCAAAAGTATCAGGTTATCAGAAATTTGCGTAGGTGTATTCTTTAATGAACAGGATAATTATATGACAATGTCACTTGCATCGAGATGGAGTAGGTAGGTACCTAGAATAACAACATTCAAAATAAGAATAAAATTAAATTTCACGCACGGAGCTCATTATATTATTATCATCTACCTCTTTCATACTCGTACCATATGTAATGCCATCTCTTTCCTTTTTGCGCAAATTGCATTCAAGGAACATAGGCGATAATAATGTACTAAATAATAGCACTGATCTTGAAGTGTCGTATGACAGAATGGAGTAAGAAGAGTTATATAGGAATGTGTGGGTGTGGATGAGATGGCTATTACACCCACAAGTACTCTATGAGTTAAGTTATATTTCGCTAATATAGTAATTTTGTGATAGTCTCTTGAGATGAATTGTGAAAGAGGTTATTATATACTTACTTATGTCATTAAGGAAAATAACAGATGGAGGGAATATTACCTTCATTTTCGTTTTAGAGTGTACTTAAGTTACATGTCTTACGTCATTTTTTTTATTACATCACGGCATAACCCACAAATGGGGTAGCCAGCAGACCAGGTGCATGTAAAAAAACATGCAAAATGCTCTCTTCTTTCCCGCAAGTAATTAAGACATTCAGTTAAGGTGGGAGACCTCGTCGCTGGATTGAAGAAAGATCTATAAAGTCCTATACAGGTTTATTTGTACCATAATCTACTGGTTTCCCCAATTGTGGGAGAAAATATGATTGAATATATAGATACTTACTTTACTTCCGATGGCCGAACAGCCCAGAGGCCTGAGTCAACAACACACTTTCGTCTCACGTTCCCGCTCCGTTAGCGTTCGGGTGCAGACGATGTTGCAAGCAAGTGTCAATTTCGTTGCTAAGATACACAATAGTTACGAAAATTAACACTTTGGCGCACCATCGTCTGCACCCGAACGCTAGCGGAGCGGGAACGTGACGCGATAGTGTGTTGTTGACTCAGGCCTCTTGTAGGACCTTTGCCTCCGAAACAATAGATCTCCAAGCCTTTCCATCCTTAGCAATGGACTGCCAGTCGTGTTTAGCATTGAGCTCCTCTAGATCTCGGTTGATGTTATCTAACAATCTTTGTCTTGGTCTGCCTAACGGTCTTCTGCCCTCGGGTATACCCTGCAGAATACCTTTAGTCGCCTTTTCTTCTCCGGATCTAACGACGCGACGTGGCCGGCCGTGGAAAGGTTGGTTTGTTGTGGAGCGAATTTCTTCATTACTTTTAAGCCATTGAATATATAGATACTTATATTTTTTTAAATGCCTATCATAATTCGACCAATCAATCATGATCTTAAATATGTACATAGTATGCATCTAATAATTCATTTCTTTATTGTTATAAATCAAAAGTATTATAAATAATATACTTGCTACTGTTTTACTCCTCTTTCACAACGCAAGCGGACAATTACTAAGAGAGGATTGTGAAAAAATGCGTTTTAAACCTGTATAGATTGATTTATAATTAAAATATCTATCGTGTAATAAATCGGAACAGATTATTAAAAAATAAATTTGATATTAAAAAATAATAATATAATATTTTTTAATAAAAACCCATCCCACAGTGTTTTGTTAACAACCGACCTAATAGTTTTATTTTAAACTTTTTTTTATTTATTTAATTTCTAAAATAATAAAAAAAAAACAACCACAACTACTTCTACACCATAATGGTATATCCTACAAGTTGGATAGCTAGCAGACAAGCCATACAAGATGTCCTTTCCGTAATCAATAAAAAAATAAGAATAATTTTAAAATTTAGATTAATATCTACATTTCTAGTAAGTAAAATCTAGTTCCCGACATCCAATTGTGTCAAAATAAATTATAACATAAAAAATTAAGACGTTAAGTATAGGTGACAAACCTCTTCGCGGAATTTAAGATGTAGATAATAAGGTACCTAAATTTTTTCGAATACATGCCTTTTACAGGACACTGGAAAACTTACGGAAAAAATTGGGAGACCAATTCTTTGTTGGGTGCAGCTTTACGGTAATAAAAACAATATATTGATAAATTATATTTTAGCCTCCGTGTTTTATTTTTTATGCCACTACAGGACGACCTGAATGTTCATTGCACGCAGTAGGTCTACCGGATACTCACCTGTTAGCGAAAATAGGTCTCCCAATCTTTTTTCAATAAGTTTTCGAGTGTCCTGTAAGAGGCAAGTATCCTAATTAACCAAATTAAGTTTAAAAAAAATATACTGAAGACAAAATATGAGTTGTAGTATTTTCCAATTCAGGTATATTAATTAATCCATCTTAAGACCTGTTGAAAAATCCGTTATAATAAAAATAATAAAAAACATTTTAATTTTTATTACAGTACCCTATATAAAAATAAAAATTAAAAGTTTATAATCTCATATGAGAGTGTTAACTAATTAAAATGTTTTATGTCACACATCTAATGATTCGCAATTAGCTTCCTTAATTATGTATGATTTAATGATGATATTCCCGTGTGTGCGATGCAGTAAAAAAATGTTTTTGATATGAAATGTGTGAAGAACCATAGATGTGTTATTTTAATAGAATAATCATTTTTTTAGATAAATAAAATTGGAAAAATAACTCAGTATTTTCTTTATTATTAATGATATAATTTCATCGCAATTTATTTTTAAGCTACTGACATTCTCATTTTTGTATTTTTTCTTTCACAAGTAAATGGAGCAAACAGCTACACCTTTTTACATAAAATCTTTCTATTTTATATTTTAATTTTAAGGGTACTATTAAAATATAAATACCTAAATATAACTATTCTGTGACTTTTAGTACGATTTGAGGGTTTATCTCATTGCTGATTATTACAATAACTTCATTCCCCAAAGTGTTTTTTTTTTAATAAGAGTGAAATATAAAGCTCACTTCATCTATACAGGATACTATAAAGAAATGTATACGTATGGAAAAATATTATTTTACTTATAGCTTATATTAACAGATCATAGCGTTTGTCATCCTTCCCTGATGCATTCGTTCCATATACCTATCTAAACCATCGTACCTTATTTGCACGCGTTCTATCCACAACACTCCTCGTGCATCCACTCATTTTTCTAATATCCTCATTCCTCACTAGTCTATACCGCAATCTTTTACTAACCATTCTTCTCAGCGCTCGCATCTCCACAGCATTTATTCCACTTTCGTTTTTTTTTAACCACGTCCATGTTCCGCTTGCATACATAAATGTCGGCACCAGAATGATATTGTGCAGCAGAATTTTTGTGTTTACACTCAGCGTTACTAATAATATAATTTTTGACTTTATTTTTTGGGAACCGACAATTAGCCTTTTATGCCATAATTATTAACCGTTATACTGAATTTATTAACACTACTGCGAAATCACAACATTTTCTAGAAAATGGTCAATCTATATTGTCTTATAACATCCATGTTTCTTATCTAATATTCAATCTATGAAGTATTATTTCATATTGCTAACCGAGACAGGCTATATAATTATTTCAAAACTTAATGAAATACTCTGCTACCGAATTATAATACGGGTGTATAGATCCGGGACCCCACGTTTATTACGGGGTGCTTTAAAATTTTAATTAATATTAATAATAATTACGATCCACAGCCAGTTTTTGATCGATTACCGATTTTTTATAGTTGTATCAAGTTGGGCGTGGTAAAACTTCATATTATAAGTGTGCCCAAGATGGATTACACATTATTTTCATTATTATTAATTTTTAATTTTATTATTAAGACGTAACATACAGACATTACTTGTCACGTTATTATGAAAGAAATTTGTGTAACTATAGGTTGCATGAACATTTTAAATGTTAGACTTTTATGTATATCCATCTATCTATAACCTCACGCCGTATCCCAAATTGACTAGGCAGAGAGAACGGGACGCTATATAGATCTATCCTTACATACTTCTTTCAATTTTTCTACTTTAATACAGTTTCTGGGAGAGAGGATTAGAATCGCATAGAGAGCGGTCGTGTCTTGTGATAATAATTCCCTAATTATTGTGTTACCGTGTTTTTTTGTAAATAACATAATTTAAAGTTATAATATAATAGTAGTGGTGTGGCCGGTAGGTATTTCGTGCGGGGTTTATTCCCTGTGCGGAGCACGGAACCGGGTGAAATCTTTTCTTTATTATTTAATAGTAGTAGTTATATTATGTAAATAGTAGTAATAGTATTAGTGAATAAGTAGTTGTATCTTTAACCCTTTAGTGTATTACATTTTATTTTCTCTTTCTACTTTTTTTTGAAGCAAGTATATCAATACTGTTAAGTTAATAAAAAACCTTTAATTATGAACCCGCACGACCCCGGGGACCCCCCCGGGGGGACTGCAACAAATAGAAAACGTCCTCTCAGCCCGCTAGAGCTCCCTCCATCGAAATCTAGTACTCTTCCCGGTTCAGGTGACAACCAGACCAATTCCAAGATATCCGTTATGGAACCAAGAGGATATCCGGACTTATCTTCCGGCCCATTCATAGTCTTCGTGTCACGATTGGATGGTAAAGCTCTTCATCCGTTATCCTTCGGGAACTTGCTATTTAAGAGCAAAATATCTAACATTGCGACCGGTGGAGTTAAACCTGAAGGCAGGTTTAAAATCTCCCTTACATTTAAGACAGCATCAACGGCCAACAACTTTATAAATTCCGATTTTGTACAGAAAAATGAACTTAAGGCATTTGTGCCATCTTTTAGACTATCCAAACAAGGTCTTATCCGAGGAATTGACACAGACATTGAAATTGAAGAAATCATTAATGCTATGGAGACTCCGTATAGCTACGGAAAAGTGTCTGGAGCCAGGCGCCTAAACTACAAGGATACGACTGACGGAACAACGACATGGAAACCGAGCAGAACGATATTGGTTACGTTTGCGGGCAGCAAATTACCAGAAAAGGTATACCTGTTTCACAATGCACTCAAGGTGGAACAATATGTTTCGGCAACAATATTGTGTCTAAACTGCAGCCGGTACGGGCACTCTAAGTTACATTGCAGATCTCAACCTAGATGCTTTAAATGTGGGGAACCTCACACAGGTGAGAGTTGCTCATCTGAAAACAAAAAGTGTATACATTGCCATGAAGCCCATTACGCCGCAAACCGTCAATGCCCAGAGTTCGCCAGGCAAAGAAGAATAAGGGAAACAATGGCTTACGAAAATAAATCATATAAAGAGGCTGCAAGCCTCCACCCATTCATCGGTCTAAATTATTCAGACAAAACCGCAATTTCTGTTTCAAATCCCGCTCCTTCTTCTTCAAAACCATCAAACATCCCACCATTAGATTACCTCGCAAAATCAAAAGTCACTCGAAAATTTACACATCGTCCTGTTACTTTCAGTAGGTTCCAACAGAAAAAACCCTCGTACATCGAAGAGCATGACTCTCTTCTGATGTACAAAAATGGAGAACCAGTACATCCATCTAATGGATGTGGTGTTCTTTTAAGAGAGTCCGAAGAACCCTCTCATATAGAGCCTCGTTCTCAGCAATTACCAATTGAAAATATACCATCCCTTTCCAATGATCCAGAACTTACATTCGGTTATGTTTTACACTTGCTCACCCTCCTCATTACCAATCCTAAAAATAACTTACCACCAACAGTTGTCTCCACCATTTCTGCTCTTCTAGACTCAATCTCAGATATAAACAATTATGAGCAAAGTGTCCCAACTCTCTAAAACTATGGTATATGTACAGTCTTCAAGATCTAACATAACCACCGACCCTCCTAATTATATACAAGCGAGAAATAATGCTTCGGCATTCTTCACACTACTACAGTGGAATGTGCGGAGTGTTTTCACAAGTAAAGATGACATTATTAAGCTTCTCGGTGAGTTCCAGGTCGATGTCGCAGCGATAAGTGAGACTTGGCTATCTCCTGAACATAATTTTAGAATCCCAGGATTTCATGTCTTGCGTGATGACCGTGTGGGATCCAGGGGTGGTGGTTCTGCCCTTTTGGTCCGCACGACCTGCCCATTGAATCCAATATCTCTTCCTCATAATCCTCAGGTTCAGACCGTTGCAGCTGCAATTGGAGGGTTAACCATAGTCTCAACATATATTCCTCCCAACAAACCATTTGACGTTAACTACTGGAATAAAATCATTGCATTGTTACCCAAACCATACATAATATTAGGTGATTTTAACGCGCATTCAACCAGCTGGGGTTGTGCTTCCACAGACCGATCTGGCGACGCAATTCTCAATTTTGTGGATACAAATGATCTCTGCATCTTGAATGATGGCTCGCCAACGAGATTTACCTCTCCTTCCCAAAATCCAAGCGCAATAGACTTATCAATTTCTTCAGCATCAGTTGCCCCGTCAATCAACTGGTTCACTACCTATGACCCACTGTCTAGTGATCACCTTCCTATTTTCTTGCAAATACCGAATCCTAATGTTAGGTCTCGTATGTTTCATACGGTAACCCGTGGAAAGAATCCCAGGAAAACTGACTGGAATGCGTTTTCTAATTTCATTGAAACCAAAACAGACAGCTTAAACATTCCCAATCAACCGGACAACGTGGAAAGCATATACAACCCCATTTCCCATCTTATTCAAGAAGCAATTGATAACTCCACACCAAGTCCACCTAATCCTTCTTTCACTGGTTGCGCGCGATCCACTCCCCCATGGTGGGATGGGGAATGTACAGCTATGATAAGGAAGAGAAAACAAAGTATCAATAACTACCGTAAAAGTATGACCCTTGAGAACTACTTGGATGTTAAAAATATTCAGGCTCAAACTAAGAGATTGTTAAAACGTAAAAAGAGAAAGGGCTGGGTTGAGTTTTGTAATTCTTTGTCACCTGACACTCACGCTTCCGTGGTTTGGAGTGCCATCCGTCGCTTTCGTCTCTCATTTGTACCCCCGAAATCCAAGACACACGATGAAACATGTATGTCAAATTTTTTTAACAGACTTTCTCCTCCATACGTACCCCATTTATACGAACTCCGTATAAGTGTAGCTCCTTCCCAACAAACTTCGCATTCATTTTTGGATGCCCATTTTACGATGGAAGAAATGATGTATCCCATTAAACAACTGAAGAACTCTTCTCCAGGGATGGACAATATCCCATATACCATTTTCAAAAATATGCCTAATAATTTCCGGGCTCGTATGCTTCAGTTATTTAACTTCTGTTTATCTTCTGGCACAATTCCAGAGGAATGGCATATTCAGAAAATTTTACCCATCCCGAAACCTGGCAAAGACCCCGCGATGGAATCTTCGTATCGTCCTATAGCACTGTCTTCTTGTGTTCTTAAACTATTAGAACATATGATAAAAAACCGATTGGACTATTTCATCGAGAGAAATAACCTTTTGCCAGCCACACAATTTGGCTTTCGTAAGACGCGATCCTGCTTGGACAATTTGAGTGTGCTGACATATGATATACGGATTACTTTTGAGAAAAAGCACTTTTTACTAGCCGCATTCCTTGACATCAATGCAGCATATGATAATGTCCGATTGGAGTATCTGAACTCTGTGCTCTTCGGGATGGGGGTCCCTGAGAAGTTGAGGATCCTTATTCATAATATTTTCTCTGAACGAACAATTGTCCTAAAGTCAAATAATCTCAATATTTCTAGGAAGGTACATCTCGGATTACCACAGGGCTCAGTGTTGAGTCCCACTCTGTTCAATATTTATTGCTCGCCCATTAACTCCGTTATCGAGAGTAACTGCAAAATCCTCCAATACGCAGACGATATCGTGATCTATTCTTCTGATAAAAATCTGTCGACTGCTCACAAGAACGTGTCACTAAATCTTCGTGAAGTCAACGATTGGTTAAATTCGGTGGGTCTCCGTCTGTCACCTTCAAAGTGTCAAGCGGTCATCTTTACCAAGAAAAGAAAATTCTCTCAAGCTCCCCTGGTAATCGAGCAAACCATAATTCCCTATAAAAACGAGGTTAAATTTTTAGGAATGACATTAGATTCTAAACTATCTTGGAACCCACACGTCGAATCGATCATTTCAAAATGTGAAAAGAACGTTAATATTATGAGAGCCGTCTCCAGAGTATGGTGGGGGAGTCATCCCTCTACGATGGAATTGATGTACCATGCATTGGTTCGAAGCCATCTGGATTATGGAAGTTTTTTGTTGGATCCGCTCCCAAAATACATTCAATCCAAACTGGATCGGATCCAGTACAAATGTCTGAGGCTGATACTGGGAGCAATGTCTTCATCTCCTGTCAACGCCTTACAGGTAGAATGTGGGGAAATGCCTCTTACCCTTAGAAGACAATTGCTCTCAGACAACTTTATGCTTAGAAGATACTGTATTAACACCCACCCTCTGTTGGAAACGGTCAGGTCTTTAAACGAGTTTCAATCGGATCCCAGAAAGAAAAAAGTTCCCCCAAATCTCTGCAACAGTTATCTCTACCTAACCGAAAGAGACTACCATCCTCCCTGCTTCGATAATCCACCTATCTATAATATTCCTTTTAGTGCTGTTGTTCACGTTCCACAGACTGTTACAAATATTGGCATCTACAAAACATACAGAAACATCACAGTAAACCAAGCAATTTTCGATTCATTCTTATCAGAGTTCCCGAACTATACTCAAATTTATACGGACGGTTCTAAATTCTCTTCTCAGGCGGAATTTGGTGCAGGAATTTATGTCCCTGCTTACAATATCGAATGTATGATTAAAATTCCGTCTCCAGCCTCTGTATTCACGGCAGAATTGATTGCTGTCAGGGAAGCGCTCGGAATCGTGGCAAATCTTAAACTTAACAGCGTAATTATCTTTACTGACTCGCTCAGCGTTATTCAACTCATAACATCAAACATTGGAAAAAATCCTAACAATCACCTTTTGTGCTCCCTTAAAAAAAAAGTTCACGAGCTTGAAATGACTGAGGTTAAATTGATCTTTGTATGGATACCTTCACATAGGGGCTTGCAAGGTAATGAAAGGGTCGATGAATTGGCGAAGACTGCCACCTCATTGGGTAGAGTCATAAATCCTTTTGAACCAATTCTCGGTGATATAGCATTATCTTTGAAGTCCAGAGCATTTGACTCATGGCAGAAGCTTTGGCAGTCACCGGAAGAAGCAACAGGGAAATATTATAAGTCGCTTCAACCTGTAATTCCACCAAGACCGTGGTTCAAAGAGCGTAAATACCCAAAAACTGGTGTTTCTGTGATTTCCAGAATGCGTCTGGGGCACTGCTGCGTGGCTTCCCACTTGCACAGAATTGGTATAGTTGACAGTCCTTACTGTGAGTGCGGACTGAATGTTGAAAACCTCGATCACTTATTTTTTGAGTGCCCCATACGTTCAGACCACGGCCTGTATGACGTTATGAAAGACTGCGAGCGTCCTTTTAATGTCACTCACCTCCTATCTTTGAATTCCCACCACGTATTAAAACAGATTATATCGTTTTTAAAAGCGAATAAAATTATATTTTAACCCAAAACTCTCTAATTCTGGTATTTTGTTAATAAATGTGTGTATGTTTGTACATATGTATGGCATTGTTTGCCACTAAAAGAATTTACTAGTTCGTATTGTACTAATTAAAACTAATAATCAATTGGGAAACATTTATTCATACGGCCACTATAGGGTTAAACGTTCTGAAGGTGTATGTGTAATAGGAACTAATAGTCGCTCAAGGGAGTATACGTGTGTGTGTGTTTGAGTGACAGCATTGAAATGTCGTTGTGTAGACTGGATGTGAGTGTGTATTGGAGGTGCCTATTACAAGTTATTGTTACGATTTGCCCACCTGCATTTTGAATATTGTGTTGTGATTTCATTAAAATATTGTTTTGTTTATTGTATATAATATTATTTTTGATTATCAGTCTACGAATTATGCTGATAATATATATTATGATATGATTATATATATGATGCTAGGAGGGTAATGCACTTATAAATATGGTGTATTTTACCCTTGGTATCGAATACATTGTTCCCAAAGGGCTCAAGTCACTCGATAACGGGTGGATAGCCAAAATTAAAAAAAAAAAAAAAAAAAAAAATACAGTTTCTCATACACGCACATCAATTTCTCTTACTTAACACACAAATTGAATCTACGTGATCAAGCCACGTAGTTCTAGACACCCCCTTTTTTAGATAAGTATATCCTTTTTGTCATCCTCTCCTCATCCATTCGTTCCACATGTCCAAGCCATCGTAACTTATTTATACGCATTTTATCTACAACACTCTTCTAGCATCAGCTAATTCCTCTAATACCTATCCTCATTCCTCACTTTATCTCGCAACATTTAACCAACCATTCTTGTCGGTGATCGCATCTCCACTGCATTTATTGCACTTTCGACTTTCTTCAACCACGTCCATGTTTCACTATACTTTACTATAGCGTATTATCATACTATGCTATATTATACCCTTACGCCGCATCCCAAGAGAGGTAGGCAGAGAGGAAGAAATACCATTTGACGCCTGGTCTTCATCGCACCCCTTCTTTCTTCAAATGTCTTTAAATATTTGATATTTATTATTAACCCATTGAATTTTTGCAAGATACATCACTGTTACAAAAGTGCATTGTAGGACACAGTTGAGTAACGGAAGTGCATTGTAGGATACACTTTTAAAAACATTAAAAAAGTATGCCCTAGCGGGTAAATAGCGAAACTCAATTTATCGAAGTTAAGATAAGAAGATATGTTGAAATAAATCGTCGCACGAGTAAAAAAACACATTAAATTTATACGTTTTTAATTTGAAATCTAAACATGTAATAAAATTCATAATATCTACCGCATATAAATAAATAAAAGTAAATAAAATATACATACATATAATATATAAATGTATAAAAATAGGTAAATGGGTACTATTGTTGTTTTGTGTCACAGGCAAAAGTCATAAAAAGGCTTTCTATCAAATTTCGGTTATTTATTTCAAGTGTTGCTGTGAAAACCTCATTCATTGCAAAAATTTGAATTCATTATATCAATTCGTTTATTTTCTTCGTATGATTAATGCATGAGCCATGGAGCACTAGGAAAAGAATTGTTCTCCCACTTTTTTCCGTAAGTTTTCGAGTGTCATGTAAAATTCATGTGTTCGAAAAATATAGACATTTTACATCTCTAATTTAGCGATTAAGTAGTTTGCCACCTATTATGAATGTTTTAATTTTTTGTTGGCGCAGATAAGACGGCTTGCAGGATTATTACATGCAGCTGACTACCGACTTGCGGGATATGCCGTGATAGTGTAGTAGTGATAAGTTTCTTAAAGCTCATCTTTACATTAATTAAGGCATTGTTCAATTCTTATATTCAACATTGAGACGTACTACCTATTCTCTATCTATTTCTCTCACAAGAAAGAATGCTATTTTTTTTAGCGTTTCCTTAATACATCATAGGTAATTTAACACTGTGGTTACCTCATTTGTTTAAAAACATAGAAATCAGTTCGAAATTTCTTTGCATCCATTTTAAATGTCTTGCTTTAGTTGCGCGTAGAGAACGACCTGTTGTTTATTGGAAGCATTAATACCTAGTTGAGAAACCTCAATAGTATTCATAGATAGATACGTTTTTACCCTTTGCCCTAAACATTCCTTTAAAAACATTTGGACGAAACAAACTTCTTTGTTTAATGGAAATAATTATTTCTAGTATTTCTACCGCTACTTTCAATAATAATAATTTTATATCAGCTTTGTTATAGGTTATAAAATTATTTACTATAGTATATTTAGCATATTTTATAAATAATAAAATGCTATAAAATAAAATAATGCATGCTAATGTGCGTATAAAATTGTTTTCAATAACTTGTTGACTATAAATAAAATAATATTATACATAGGTACCTACTATGCCTGCACAGATAAGTATTTGAGTCTATGCAGATGTTTGTATATCCGCTACAGGCACATTTACCATATAAATAACAAGGAAAGTTCTGACCTCTATACAAATTTGCACCTTTTTGAATCAACGCTTGTTTAAGACTGATTGATTTGAAATTATTTTGGCCGCACGATTTTATTGGCCGCACTACCAATTTTTCCTTTGAATTTCTAATCTATGCTTTATACCTAGGTCTTTGTATCTAGGCAGTGTTATTGGTCTAAAATTTCCTAATTTATTTTGAAAATCACTACTGTAGAAACGGTGTATTGTGAAAGAGTGTGGTAAGGAATGGACTTTTTTCTGTAACACGATTCTTCTAATTAAATTAATAGATGTATATATTAATATGTTTGTTGGTTTTTAAATTCGATTATATTCTCTTTCAATCGATTTGTCACCGGGTAGCGTTAACGCATTTACCAACCTTTCACAATGTCAAAACTGGAGGAGAGAGTGTCAAATCGTGACATTGCCGAACCGTTTAGGAACTTTTGATGCCCTGCAATGTCAAAAATGACATTATTTAATAATTTTGTTTAGGTTTCAATGTTCTCCAACAAACTGGTGGCGCCATTTTATGTTTCACGGAAAGAAAAAAGTAAAAGTTGAAAGTCGACGAATAATAGGTGTGTTCTATATTTGAACATTTGAATATTATGACCGAGTTCAGAAACACAACAACGTTAGTCAATTTAGTCAAATCAATAAATTTCATATTCAGAAAAAAAAAATTGCGTACTTACATATTTATATATTTTCAATATCTTTCAGTTTTATATTTTTCCGTGGTCAATATCTTGCTGTCGATTAATGCATGTTTCATATATCAACTGTGTCACTGTGTCACTTTAAATAAATAATTATTAGATTTAAGAGGTTTTTGATTGGTACAATAAAATATTGTTTTGAGAAAACGGCTGTGTATTCATTTCATGAAGTCAGTTCATTGGTTTCCCTATTTGTTTTAGGCACATAAGAAAAAGCAACGAAATTTAGGTACGATAGATATAAAAGTAAGAACTATAATCCTTTTTGTATTTTCACTATTTTTATTTAAATTTTGACGTTTTCCTGTACACTCATAGATACATTCAAGAATAACAGACCATTATTTTATTAATTGTTGAAGGGTGTTTGTTGTGAAATTATTTTATTGTGAAAACTGGAGTTTTAGTTTATTCTTTCAATTACCTTCAACAGGTTAATAATGTAACTTTTAATTTTATTCATCTCTTGTGTTTTCCCTTACAACGGATAAAAAAAAACTTATCAGACGTGTTCGTTAGCCTGTCGTGGTGTTGCTATTATTCCTTAGTTCTTGATACGGCCGCTGCAAAAAAGTGCAAGACTAAACATCTCATTAATTTATTTTGTGCGTGGACTGTATATGAGGTGATTGTGGCGCCAAGGATTTGAAAAAAGAATAATACTTAACACTTTAGAACACAGCTAGTTTGAAAAATAAAAAAGAACATTTTACATCTTAATCTTAAAATATGCGAAGTTGATTTCCCTGAAAACGATTAGTTTACGATTTGTTTCTGTGTGTTTTCGAGTGTCCTGTAAAATACATACATAATCAACTCTGCAATGATTGCCACCAATCCCGAATGTTATTTTTTTATTGTTATAGAGAGGATGACGTATATATTCATTACATACCTACAGTTATTCCGTTGGCGTCCCCATTTGTATGATATATTTTAATGGAAGTGATAGTTTGAGAATTAAATATTAATTTGTATATGGCTAAATTAACAATAAATATATTAATGGATTCATTATTTCTCTATGATTTGTGAAATGGAATTTCATGAACGAAGGCTGATAAACAATTTGTATTATAGTCGTCGATATATTTAAGAGTGGTTTGTAAAGGGTTAAAAATGTGATGTAGTTTTTAAAATGCTCATATTAAGAAAAGGGGACAATAATTTTTAAAACAAGTGAGGAAACAATGGCATATTTGTGTCGATAACAAAGACATTATTAATACTAAAAAATATATGAAATAATAATAAAGCACGATCCTTCATCCATGACTGACAATAATAATGCGACCTTATCAAAATGTTACATTTATAATAAGGTGTCATTCAATATCGTCATAATAACACAATGGACATTTCGATGATTGCGCTTAAATTAAATTTGAAATTGTTGTTATAGAACACGTTCGAATGAGTAAGCAAACGCCTTCATAAAATAAATTCAAAATGACCAATAAAATGATTGCAGGCACATTCGAATGACATTATTATTATTGTTTGAATTGACGATTTTAAAAAATAGAACAGTTTTTTGTTCTAACAATGAAAGGTTTCATTAGCGTCGTGACTGTTGTTTTATAATGTGTTATGATTTATTACACATTTGGTTCAATTTTGAATAATTTATGTGCCAATTTGTTGTTGTAATTATTATGCAAATCAATCAATTATATTTGTTTAAGAAAACCAATCATAACTAATTATACACAAATAATGAACCTCTTTATCAACATAAGCACCTGATACTTTGGTCATTATGAAAATGAGAGACGCAGTACAAACCGACGCATTGATTTTTTTGTAAAAGAGTGTGAGCAAAGTGGCTAAAGAATTTGTCCTACTCGCAAAGTCAATCAATTACTTATTCAAGGATCAAATCACCTCATATCTTTTCTGATATCCTGATACTGATAAATTAAAATTAAACTTGTACTAATTTTTCTCTTTTTCTATTGTTTCAGCGGCCGCCCTCATCGTCTCTTTCATACGGAGGCCCAACGAATGAAGATGTTCGTTCACCTGGATCAGGAGGAACACCTGGACCCCTACCCCACCACCCCCCACAGACCTTGGACGCACCAGATCCAGGTAAGAATTATATAATAATGTACTAGGTGTCCTTTATGATTCCCTGATACTTTCACTCTACAAACACGACGGTAAGTAACTGCAAAGATTTTGCAATAATTTGGAATTAATGGCATTTCACATTATTGAATTCAACTTATTTGGATAACCAGAGATTCCTTATTATTCATTTTACTGAATAGATCACATTTAAATTTAAGCTTTACATTAGAAAGTAGTAAAAATTGTAAAACGTTTTTTCGTCAAAGATATTTTCATAGGTCCCCTGAAGGTGTTAACATAATTATATTATTTTAACCGAACTAACATGAACTTTCACCAGCTACCGTCGGTTGACAATATTTACTTTATAAAGGATATGGGTCTTTTATCGAACTCGCATAAGGTTACAGTTTTTGAATTGCTATAAAAAAATTAAAACAAAGTGGAATAAATAAAATGGTAAAATTTTAAATTGAATACTAAAACACATAATATCTGTTGTCCATATGTTTACTTTAATATCATAATAATAATATTTATTTATTTATTAATATATTTACCTGTTTTATCAAATTTATTTTCAAAAGTGGAAATAATCGCACCTATTATAATAAAATTATTGTCCATGTGTCGTTCGTACCCATCAATCAAATAAAAATTGGACGAATAGTGACGCTCACAACGTTACCATTGTCTTAATGCCATCGAAACGATTTTTTTTTATTTGAATATATTCGAAAAAACATCGAATATCGAACTGCTCGTCTTTAGAATGAAAATAATGTTCTTACGTGTTAGCAACGTATTCCTCTTTTTCTTCTTAAATTGTTGATTTTTAATCTCATTTTGAGTTGCCCTATTTTTTTTTATTTTAGCGTTTGAGTTTGAATAATCATAATCTCGATTGCGGGTGTATTGCCATAAAATGAAACAAGTGTTTGAATAATTTTCAATCAATACTCGTTTCCTATCTTCACTTTATAAAAAACTAATTCGCACGGATACTTTTTACTAAATTTAGTCAATTCTTTCAAGATAGTTTGCTGGGAAATATTTTTTTCAGTTCCAATATATTAGGCATAATTTTTTTTCCATATTTTGATCCAGATAACGCCGTAAAATCAATTAGGTACTACAAATTATTTTGTAATGGAAACCAGAATTCGCTTAATTTTGAATGAGCTTTGTTATAAAAGTGAGAAAAAGAAATATAAAAAATACTATCGCAAAATCTTCGAATGTTATAAAATAAAAGTGTAATATTTCGATATGTCGATTATACGATTGACCATCCATCCATACGTCAAATCGATTGTCAATTTTGACACAAAAATGACACGCTATCAATAATTTGACAAAAATAAACAAAACGAGCGACCTGTTGGAGGCGGATAGCGCACACAATAATAACATAATTGTGAAAGAATAATAACAATAATTATTATATCCCTGGACACCACAAGTTGTTATATAATTTATATGTAGATACGTGAAATATGGTGTCGTCAATTTAATATAGTTTTAATTCGATTAAAATTGGGGCTAGTCTGTTATTTTTTTTTACCTATTTTTATTATTATTGTTTTTGAATAGACATTTTGTGTACCCTTCAAGTAAATAAAATAATATATTGATTTTTATTTTAGAATAATCAGCTACCTTCGTTCACTGTTGAACGTATGTAGGTCTTCTCTGAATGAACAAAGGCGATTTTCTAACATAATGCTGATTCAGCACTCTGTAGACCGAGGGAGCTACCGTCTGTTTTATTTATCTACTTTATTCTACAAAATAAAACAATATCATGAAAATATCAGTTATACAAGTCAATGTACAGAGGGCGAGTTTATCGCTAAAATACGATGTCTTCCAACTAACCCGGTCTGTTACTTTACTTGGTCACTGTATTGCCAACTCGGATTTTGATAAAAAAAAAAACGTAAATCAGACTAAAATAGTGCGTAGATTAAGGAAAAAAGTTCGTAGGCTTGAGAAAAGCTTAAAATTTCGGATTTTGGTATTATTTTTGGTAATTATTTAAAACTTTTTTCATGTCTCAAATAGACTTGGCAACATTACTTAATAATGATGATGGGGCAACCAACAACAACAAGAATCATGCATACATAGATTTTTACCCAACTCAAGCAGTAACGAGTCATTCATAAAATAGGTTCATTAATAATTTTCATTAAGTTGTAATAAGTAATAGTAGCGTAATAGAAGTGGCCAATGAATTATTATGTCCTGAGTTATCTCTGAGCTGGCGTGTCAGCCAGTTTAGTTTATTGATAATACAGTAATACTAATAGCAACAATAATAATTTAAGATGTTGTATGAAAGATTTATGAGATTTTTGGCAAATTATATACTATGTAGATGTTATGAAGCTACTATCAAATACGACACAATATAAATATATTTTATGGTATAGTTATTTATTTATGAAGGCATTTATGTCGCCAGGAGTCAACCACTTCTGATGAATGACTCTTCAGAGTTTAGCATTAACGATTGTGTTAATAAATTAATTTCCGTTGTATTGTGGTTAACTTTTATTTTTGAGTTTATTTGAACTATAATGTTAACTTTTGATGAACGAAGCTTCCGTTAAATTGAATTCGACACTTTTCTGGAGGGCTGAGTTATACAGCGATTTTTTTAAAAAGCTGATTGCCATCAAAGAATATGTTTTTTTTTATAGTGCTAACTGTTGACGCTTGGATCTTTTAATATATTTTTCGACTCCTGGAATTTATTATACCTATTGATCTATGTTTACATACTTCTTTCGGTTTCTCATTCGTAATTAGTACGTTATGGGTTAGTTGGAAGATATCGCGCTTCTGCGATAAACTCGCCCATTGCACAAAATTTATTTGTCTAGTTTAAATTGTTTATTTTCTCCTTGAATACTATTTTTGTGCAGATTTTTATTTTAATGATTATTACTTACTCAACACGCGTCCATCCTTGAGAATGAATTGATCCATGCGGTTAAGCCATGTAGTTCTCGGACGTCCGCGCTTTTTCACATTCCCTTTTTCAGATAAATATATCCTCATTGTCATCCTTTTATCGTAAAAAGTAATTAACGAGAAATGAAGTTAATGTATGATTTTTAACCCGAAAGAAGAGATTTCAATTGATGAATTCAAAAGTTTTCGTTAAAAAATTAACGATTAACTTATTACATATTTTTTTTATCAACGTAGTTCTGACGTCTTGTACATCTTATTTGAGTACTTGTAAATTATTGTTTTTTAAGTACTACACGCTGTGTGTAATCTGTCTTCAGTAATTTATTACAAGAGTGGATTGATAATGTTAAATAAATTATTGAACTTAATATGTATTACGATAGGTCATAACTAATTTATATTGGTCTTTGTTCTAATTAATTTGATTTATTACAGCTGTACATAGTTACCTTGACTACCATACAATGTCAAGGATTTTGTTGGCTAATATATTCATGGACAATTGGGATTTTTGTATCGTTTTCGTTCGAACTGTGAGCAAGAAGATTTATCATCAGCGTATTTCTCGACCTTTATCTCTTTCTTCGCTGTCTATCAAATGTATTATAGATTAAATGTCAAAAAATCAAGATAAATGTGCTATTTCAAATTTAGAACGTTTTTAAATATTACTGATATTCTTGCTTTTGAACCTGTTAAACATCTTCAACTTTGAAAATTTTGGCTTATTACGATAGCAATTGTTTTACATTATAAACACAACTGTCATTTTTGTCATAGGAAAGTCCTGGATTAATATTATTTCCAGCGCACCCTGTTGATGATAATAATTAGTCTAGAATGTCTAGATCAATTACAAAATATATCTTAAGTTATTTTAACATCAGTTTGATTTCTGGGAATAATAATAATGATTATATTGCAACGATGCGACAACAATTAAGTGGACGTTATTTTATTTTATAATACGTATTATAATATTATTATTTATTTCATAATTATTGGTAGGCATGTCTTGTTGTTTATTTTAATTTGTTTGATAAACATATCATCTTCATTATTAATAGTGGCACATTAATTATTGGAAAATAGAGTCATAATATCATAATTATTTAAATATGTAGTAATTGGAAATTATTTATCATTTTTACACTTTAATTGTTAAATATATATTATATTTGTCTTACGAGAATCTTTATCACATTCTGTTTCCTGTTACCTAAATTAATTATTATTGAAATAATAATTATTCCTAATCAGTCTAGAAATATTGTTTATAAATAAGGATGCAATGAACTCTCGTACTAGGTATGTAACTATTTATCTTTTTGCTCATTAGACATAATAGCGAAATGGATAGTGAATCATTTAGTTTTTTTTTTTAATAAGAATACACTTCTTTCTTACCTATCAAAATAAATTTAGATAAAAATAAAGTCCATTCGGTTGCTTTGTATTTTTTTTTTTGCTAATGAATTTTACTTTGTGTTGCCTATTTAAGTAGCTAAAACGTTTGAGTTAGTTGTAAGAAATCGCACCTCTACGATAAATTTTCTCCCTGTACATTGATTGTATCAAAATATAAAAATATTTTTATGTTATATTGCTGCAGGAAATTATAGTTTATTTTTAGTCACTCTTGATTAAGGTGTTTAACCTCGCCTTTTTGACCTTTTGGAGTCTCGTGCCCTTTTTATGAAAACCTTCTTATCATCACAATGCTTTGATAATTTATTATTTATTGATATTTTAAAATAATTATTCTATATTAAATGAAAAAAAAAACAATTGAATAACTGAAAAAAGATTTAAGTACTTATATCTTCTTCGTGAAGCACCCGGCTAAGAATTGGTCTCCCACCCATTTTCGTTAGTTTTCCAGTTTACTGTAAAAGGCAGATGTAAAAGTAAAGATCACGTATGAAGACATTTCACATCTACAATCCAGCGCTGAGATTTTACTCCCATCATGAATGTCTTAACTTTTATTGGCACAGAAAGGATATTTGCATGTTTATTACGTGTATGGGTCGCTGGCTACCCCACCATTGGGAGATTTCGTGATGGTATAAGTGTATAAGTATACTCTCTTTTGATACTGTTGTTTCTTTTAAATGATGTCTCTTTCGTGTTTTTTATCTTATTTTAGTTTGGTATTTTTTTTTCACGCTGAGATCGCTTTGGCCAAAAGTTGTTATGGTCTCAGTGCAGGGTGACATTTTTAAGATAATAATAATAAATTATTGTCACCATATAATGTCATTATATATAGGTATATTTTTAATATAATCATTTACTCAGATCAATATACGACAGATTCATGTTGTAGTTTAATCAAAACATAATTACAGAACTTGTGTTTAATAATATCAACATGATGAAATGCATGGCATTGCATGGTTATAATTTTATAAAATTACTATGTGACAAAATATTATGTACCCTTTGCTACTCTTTACCATAAAATAAAGAAGTATCGGTACATATGGGTGTTGTCAATACGAAGGAATGATTAGAACGTTTTACTTTTGATTCAAATTTGAAATATTACAATGTGTTTTGAAAGAAGATGCGTTGTTTTATTATTTTTGTATTAGATTGTTTTTAGCCAAGAGAAAATGTTTTATTACAGAATAATTACTGGTTGTTCCACAGTTCATGTTCTATTTATTAAAAATCAATACCTCTGCAGGTAATATGAATAATTTAAGCATCCTTATAATTATCTACGTCTTAATGGACCTATCAAAGTTAAATTTATTTTTAACGAAATATTTATAAAGTGATTTTATTTTAAGTCTTTTCAACATTAATTAACGAATTTAATGATATGTGGCCTTTCAAATATGGAACAAATAGGAAAATTAATTAAATTGAATTAAATTTCTTTATTTTTCTTGAAAAAATCGTTTATTTTAAAGTATTCATAGTGACAATTCCCATATTTATTCATGTATTTTTTTAATAATACACCACTGTTATGAGATACGACCATGCTTTAGCAATAATAGGGAATTGTTGACAAGCATGCTGTGTTGTATTCTTGTATGTAGGTGTTTACCTGTCACGCGAATGCATTAAATATTCTCACATCGAACTAATGAACATTATGTGCATACTTAGGTACTAACATAATTTTATATTTCAACGATGATATAAATAAAAAAAAAATAAAAAGAGCAGAAATTTAAACACCGCATTTTTTATAGTAAGGATCCTGTGCTTGACTCCTCTTGTTTAATTTATTTTTAGTCATATTTTTACAAAGCAAATAATATACCCTATGGCGTATTTTTCGGAAAATAAATAGTATATTCATTTATATAGGAAACAGAATAACAGCTCCATTTAAAGAAATTACTCATAAATGCTTTAGAAAAAGATTTGTGTCCCGATGCTTAAGAATAGGCTAAGGCTGGTTTGAATTCCTTTTACACATTGATTTAAATTAAAGGTGTTGAAAACCCAGTAGTACACAATATAAACCACTTGAAAAGTGTGTTCGTTTGTTTCTTTTACAGTACCTAGAATGTCTCGCTTCTACCTTGTAAAATCATAAAGATAAT
This sequence comes from Athripsodes cinereus, assembly GCA_947579605.1. Lineage (NCBI taxonomy): Eukaryota > Metazoa > Arthropoda > Insecta > Trichoptera > Leptoceridae > Athripsodes > Athripsodes cinereus. Next base: position 5,129,956 of record OX388321.1, read on the forward strand.
CCTACAGTTAAATAAAAAAATCACATTATTTTAAACACAATCATCACTTCATTTGCATTGTTAATCTATAAAAACATAGATACTTATATAAAAATAATTACATATTCTACAAACTTCATTTGAAATGCGTCTTTTACTAACTTCATTCATAATAATGCGACATTAACCGTATTACGTCAAACAAACAGAATGATAAACACACTGATTTATTACACAGTCACACACTAAATAATCTTTTTTCAATACATTAATTGCTATTCGTTTTAATAAGATCATCATTATAAGTCAGATCCCATAAATTTTAATTTTAATCCATAGATAATAATAATAATATAATAGATAAGACTTGAATTATTGTCTATGTTTTATAATTAATGTGTAATAGGTAGAGATCATATATATGCAATAAAAATATGCAGAAATACAAATGCATATAATGATTGTATAGTACTTATTATGCATTATATATTCTTATAATATATCTATATTCATACCATCATGACACATTATCGCTCAAGTGGGGTAGCCAGCGAAAAAAATTAATGTTATGAACATAATTATGGGTCTTCCTCTTTCTGAGTGATTATATCTAACTAAACAAATCTTTAGTGCCCATAAAAACAAAATTTAAAATTATAAAAAGTGGAATAATATTGCCAAAAGCCGAATTTGTTGCTTAGGAGCTTCATGAACCTGCATAATATATATTTAAGAATGTGCCATTTTGATATTATCAGCACGGAGAGGACAACTTGCGTGCTTATTATATGCAGTTAAGTTTACCTCCTATTTTACTTATGGGCGATTCCGTAATGATATTGAGACAAAGTTTAAGTTATGTTCAGGTATCAAATATTTTTTCAATATTATTAAAAAATATAAGAGCAACAGATCGTACGGGGAGGGGGGAGGGGGCTTAAGAGGTTCGCACAGGATAGATAATTACAATCGAAGAAAGATGCAAAATTTTGCTGTAAACAATCTACAAAATTGGAACCAGAGAGTGTGAGAGAGAGAGAGAAAGATCAGAAAATAGCGAAATACGACGATCATCTCTAGAATATACAAAAACTTTCAAGAAATCTTTCAAAGTATCCCAAATATGCCAAAGTAACGTACAAAAATGAATTTGCATATAATCTTGCTCCTAATAGTGTAACGATTTTAATTTAATTAATAATATGCATTCCCTATGCAATGTTAAATGTAGAAAGGTACATCGAAGATTATAATCTGTTTATTTATTCTATCTGTTTTCAATAGATAATACGTTTTCCATTGTTTCATTCTTTATCTATTTATAAGTGCGTTTTTTATAATTACTTTTTTCTTCTTTCGATTTTAATTAACAATTTATATTTATTGTGACTTACTACAGTATATCAATATCATTCATTATATTCGCTGAATTTATAAAGAAAGTAGAAACACTATGTAATATAAATGTTTTGTTTTCTCTGGGTTCACATTGATCGATAGCTGTAAAGGTCCCAGTAGAATATGATGTCTATTCAATAATATTTAAATAAATTTAGTATAAATCCAGACATTTCTTCTGTTGAATCTGATTTCTTACTGACGATAATGTCCAATGTTCTCTCCATCTATCTTCAACACTGTAGTCCGTACATCAGTAAATTTGTGTTGAATTAGAACCATAGAAAGAGTGGCAAGGTTGAAGTGGTCATGTTGCTAGACTTATAGATTAAAGATGGACAAAAATGGTAGCGGAGTGGACGCCTCGTGAAGATAAAAGGAGTAGAGGAAAACCTCCAACACGATGGTCAGACGAAATTAGAAGAATCGCTGGTGACTGGTTACAGCAGAAAGCTCAGGACAGAGATGTCTGGAAATATATCATGGGGGAGGCTTATGTTCAGCAGTGGACAGGAATAGCTGCATAAGTAAGTCAGCAAAGAATCATAAGAATCCACTGATTTTCAATTACATGGTTACATACATATTTAAAAACAGTTGATGATAAACAATATTTACTTTACTTTTCGGGTCCGGACTTGAGACTTTGCCACTCCAGTATTCAGCGACGTATATCGCCTTGTCATTTGCCATCAATAGGTCACTCTCATTACATGCATTCCGCTTCAGCGGGCATTGCAATAAATGATAATCACTCTGCACCTCCCCGCAGTCACAGCTATGTAGTGTCCTCCTCATCCAAAAAGCCCCACCTCTGCTGGTTACTTTTGCACCAAAGGAAGTAATATTTTTTTATGATAAACAATAAAAAAATATTACCTCCTTTACACGAGACTTGTCTCTATAAGGAGGATGTTTAGACTTAAGTTTTTATCAAATAGTCTTTTTATTATTATATCTGTATTAATTGTTGTGTTAAATAAAATAAATAAAAATAAATAAATAAATATTTAAATTAATTAACCAATAGTTTATATAATAAATCAAACGAATCTATGAATACTAAGGTTCGGAAAGAAACGAAATTATTTAATAATTTAAATTTTAATTGGTTTTCAATAAAAATTAACGATAATAACTTAGGTTTATCAGAATAATTTGACAGTTATTTGAAATGTACGAACGTTACCCAGTATTTAATGTCACCGAAATTTTAGGTATATTATTATAATGATTTATCAGCGTTGTTTTTAGATCAGAGGTTAATTTTGATTGAGACAATTGTCTAATTATTATATAAATAAATTATTTATCATATCTGAAAAGTATAGTCTGTTCATGGTTAGTTTACTATTAATATTTGAGTGTCTGAAAGTGAGCTCAAATGTGACAATTTTAAGAATCTAAACCAAGTGATCAACGCCTCGTTTAATTAAACATTTTTTAAATTTGTCAAAAACTCCAAGAAATAAGATAAAAAGCTGCCAATGAAGTGTTCCGTACTTTTTAACGAAAGATCCTGATTTCCAAATAATTTCGATAAATACATATTCCGGTTCATCTTAACAAAAAATAATTCTATGGTTAGAGACTGATCGATCAAGCAGCCGAAAAAGTATGAATTTAATTGTTCCAGTTCTATTTAGACTGGAGATTTTGATTTATTTGAGATCTGAAATATTATGAGATCCCAAAAAATGGTTGCTTTTATGGTTTGCATTGAATGTTTCTCGATTGGTGGACCTTGTGTCATGACAGTAAGAATTTTGGAATTGGTGAACGTTGGCAATGGGCATCAAAAGTGATTACATAAGCCAGCCTAGAGCCATTTCGTAAGCGTTGTAACGCCTTGTGACTAGATTTTGTACAGCGTTACATTGTCTATAGGTATAGAAGATAAGGGTTGCCACATCACACCTTTGCTGGAAAAGTTACACTGGTTAAAAGTAGGTGAAAGGGTCCAATACAAACTGTGCCTTATAGTCTACAAAGCTTTGAACAAAATGGCACCGCAGTCACTTTCTGAACTCTGTGTTCTCAAAACACTTGCAAGTAGACCTCTACGCTCAGCTAAGACATCCACCAACATGCTGGACGAAAAAAACAGAGCAAACAAGTCCTGCTTCTATGATAGGGCTTTTGGCGTCGCAGGACCCGTCATTTGGAACCGACTACCCGAGGACTTCCGTAAAAACCAGCCAATTATAACGTTCAGGAGCAAGCTGAAGATTTCGCTCTTCCAACATAGTTTCCCGCGCCCTTGAGATGGAAACTCCATTAAACGGCGCCGAATAAATCATCCAATATAATAATAATAATTCTCCAATAGAGATTCCTGAAATAGTTCTTTGTTGTTTTAAGAGTTAACTTTATGCCGATCTAAGAATACAGGATTATCAAAGTCTCACCTAAGTTGAGTGCCCTTCTTTTGATTGTTGGTTCTATAGATGGAATCCACTACTGACTCACTAGGATCTTGGACAACATTATTCTCCAACAAATCGATGATTCAATGCAGTGATTATTTAAAAACTTTTTTCTGTAAACTTCACTTGGACAGACTGTAGTTTACAATATTTATGTGTTTCGTGATTCTTCTTGTCAAATAAATGAGATAAAAAATACATTTATAATTTCAATAAAAAAATCATTAAAAATAAATTATTTATACAAAGACGCTGATAACCCATTTATCATAGGTAATTATTATTTAAAAATTGCTTTAGTTTGTTAAGTAAAAGTAGCAGCTAATTATGTTTTTTTTTTCAAAAAAACATTTTATTCCTGTGTGTTTTTATTTTTATTTCAACTTCTTCATATTGCGTTCCTTCTGGTGGTGTTGGCAAGGAAAGAATATGGTCAGAGAAGTATAAAAATATAAATGACATCACAGTGAAGCTATTTCACTTACTTTTTCGTTTCGTATCAACTCTTATTCGACAGCTTGATTAGAAAGCACACTTCATCAGCGAATTCAAGATTCGAACACATCATATGCGAGCTTTAGAAAATCTGATATACCGACTATAGCAGGGTGTTTTTCTTTTTTGATATTTGAAAATTTCCCCTTACAAGAAAGCTTTTTAACAAGAGACATGATTATCTATGTTAATATTTTATTCCATCATAGTATTAACTACAAATGAGATAGGCAATGAACTATCTGCAAATATCGAAATAGATATCGTGAGAATCAAAAAATGCTGCGAAAAATGGGGTCAATTAAAAATGCATCCCAATTTTCCAAAAAGGTTTCGAAGGGGTGTATCGCTGTATAAATAAATGAATAATAATGATAAATATACATAGGTAGGTATATACATAATAAATAAAACATGTTGTTCATAATACCTATTGTTTAATCCCAATGCAATATTCATTAGTCTTGTATCTAATGGGATAATCCAATGAACGACAAGCGCAACTAGGAATGAGTGAATGAATGAATATTCACCCTCTAGAACAGTTCTCACACATTTCTCTTCTCCCTAGGGTATTCTCCAGTTACCCCATGTATACCATTCTCCTATTACGCGCTCTCTATCTCTCTCTATTACCTACACTCTACTCATCAAATTATTTGATAATTTCATAATAATTATACCGTCTTGCTACCAGGAGAACATGAGTTTCCCCAAGTAAAATAATGCCTGTACTGTGTATACACACAAAAACCTGCACACTGCAGTAATGCATAGTTTAGCGAAAATTGTGTGTCTTGTAATAGAATGATGAACCACGATGACAGTATTATTTTGAAATATTTGTATTTTAGCAGAATTGGTTCAATTCTGAATTTCTATTTCTGATAAATCTAATTCTGATAAATCTTTTTCTCGTGTTATGAAGATAAGATTTTGTTTTATGAAGATATTTTTTTTGATAACTTCAAATTATGGAATATCATAGCACCCTGTCAAATTTAAGTTTCTCAAATTCTCAACCTATATTTTATGAAAATTATATCCATTCTTGTATAGTTGCATTCATTACACGATTTAGCTATTTTTCTATAACTCTAGACTTGTTAAAAATAATTGGATAGAGGTTGATTTTGAATGCATTTCTTTATAAAATTGTTTATAATCAATGTACAGTAAAGAATGAATAAATAAATTTTAAAAATATGAACTGCATAAAGACTAGTAGACCTCGAATGGTTAACCTTCTATACAAACATATACCTTATTGTATTCATAGAAAATTGTTTTAAGATCATTTTATCATCACATACAGTTAGTCGTCTGCTTGCTACCCCACTTGGGAGAGATGCCACTATAGTATATAATATAGACAGACTTGATTGACATTTACGGGTCGAGAAACATTAGCTAATTTATACTTTTCCTTGCACCTACTAATATTACTACTTCTATTAGGCATGTACTTGAAGCAGAATTGAAAATTGCATTAATATTTTACCCTACATCTTCATACCTCCCTGATACACACTCAAGGGAATTCAATACTTGGTTAGAACTTCATCAACACAATTCAGGCAATTTCCACCATAATAATTACTACAAAATAGGATATAAAATCGCTTGATGCGATTGACTGTCGTTTAGGATGTTATAATTCTGGACTTTTGATTGTTATATGAGTGTTAGTTAATACAATATTTTCAATCAGAGAGTGGACATTAATTGTCATCCAAGAGTTATGAGAGTATGAACAAATTTTCTGAATTCCTGAACAAAACTTAAAACAAACTCTTAAATAAACTTTGGACATTATTAGCAAAAAGGTCTTTGATTTATTGACTTTATCAAACTATAATCTGTTTAACATTTCATCAAAATAAATTTAAGGTATCACTTTACTTCTCATTGTTGAACACTGCTTTTTAAACATTGCTTCCGAAACAATGGCTCTTCAAGCCCTTCATTCCTGGGCAATGTTTTTGGTTTGATTATCAATATTTTCACTAAACGATGCTATAAGTAATAAGTGTATTTTTTGTTCACTGTGTCGGTATTTAGGTGGTAGAATTCTATACTGAAATTAAAACAAATATATTCGTCTTCTATAATGAGAGAGACTTCTTTTAAGGATTGACAATGTCCTTAAAAGAGGAAAGACGTTAGACGACTCTTTCAATAATAATCAAAATAGTAGAAAAAACATTTGTTTTTAATATCAAATGTATTTTCTTCCGATAAAGTAACCATATTGTCTTTCGATATAGTAAAAATCAAATAACTATTCAACAACATGAATTAAACTTGCCGACTATTCTAAATGTTGAAGTTTTTTTATATCACATCATGATTTATCAGATTCAGAGGACTCATATTATTGGCTATCTTTTCTAGAATCATCCACAAATGGATGCAACGTTTTTTTATGAAAAAGAAAGCATTAACTGTCGCTCTTAGATAGATAGTTAGAAGTCTGATTATTTTGCAACGTACAACTAGTGACATCTATCGAAAGATTTACTCGTGCAAAATATAATTTTCGCCAATTACGATGTTTTACCATGTTGGTATTTGAGGGGATAGTCGAGGTATTGTGGACCACTTCAGTTAAATGAAATATGGTAAATGAATAATTGGTGCTTAAACAAAAATCATGCCGCGTGAATTTTGTATGAGAAGTGTCGAGGGAAGTGTCATGGATTGGGGAGAGTGAGGTAAAAGGGACTATTGACGTTTGAAGTGGATAACTTATCCAATATAATATGCAAAATATTGTACATACTCAATAATTATATGTACAGCAATTTTTAATATTAGTTTCAAGAAATCACATTATTTTCAAAGTTTGTAAATTTTGGTCAGAATTATTGTTTTGATTTTTTTTTGCTTTAAAAATTCTATTCTATTCTATCTTTAAAGGCCATCCACTCGTCTACGAGCGATCAGGGAGTTGTTTCAAATACAATGATGTTCTTTGTTTATAAAAAATATTTTGGTGTTACATGTTACTTTATATTAAAGCGTATTTTAAGATTATTTGAATATGTAAATTTTTAGAAATTGGATGAATAATATTTCGAAATATTGACATTTCCATAATGTGATGGTTTTTCGATCTAGAGGTTAAAAATGGAAGCTTGAATTCAAACTATGACAATTTTACGACCTAAAGGTTAACGAAATTCATATAAAAATAATACATTTTTAAATATTCGATACTATAAATGCATAATTAAAATGAGCCATAATTAGCGAAAAAACCTCTTTATTGAATACTACCTAATAACACCGGTTAATTAAAGCAAATTCAACAATTAAAAAGCATTCGAACTTTAAATTTACAAATTTATTCGAAAATTATCGAATCGTTTCAAATATTACGATTTATCATTATTTAAATCGATTGAAACTATTCGCTCCTTCTAAATTTGAATTTTAATAATTTATTTGAACGATCGAACGAGCGTTTAACTATTGCCTATGTATTTGTCAAGTGGCTATTCACTTATGACCGTATTGTGCCGGTTGCAAAATACACAATTTTATTTATATTCAAGGGATAGAAATACATACTAAATATTATGTAAAACTATATAGGTACTTATTTTTGCAATTTTAATATCAAATCAAGAAATTCATGCGTATAAATGATCATGTTAATTGGAATATAGGAAATTATAAGCGCTTCTATGTTGAATAAATAAATATAAATATACATTTGTATTTAAAAAATATATTTATTGTGTTGGTTTTATAAAATGTAAATAGAAGAAGCGAAAGAAGTATGTATGGATAGATCTATATGGCGTTCCGTTCTCTCTGCCTACCCCACTTGGGACACGTCTTGAGGGTATAGAACAGAATAGAAAAAGAAAATTAATATAAATAACATAACATAACATGCATAGATAATTCACACAGATCGAGCTAGTCCCAAACTTACATGATTCTTGTACCAACATCAACCAAATAAATAAATTTTTGGCAGATGAACAGTATTTTGCTAGGTTTATTTCTGATATGTCTTACTCTGTTTGGGCAAAAGTTGTATTAGTCTAAGAAAAATTATACATTTATTTATTTGTACTTATAATTTATCGAAAATGTTTGTATCTTCCCTGTATTTTCATGTGGGACTGTTGAAAAAGAGAAGTGCATTGAATAATAATAATATGCATAGATTAAGGGGTAATATTGTAACACGATAATACCACACCATAGACAAGGAGAAATGCACGTATTATGTTTACATTAACGCCATCTCTCGTAAATTATGATTGACACTTCGCATATATTTAATATATCGTATTATATGATAATATACAGTTGTGGTTTGATTGAATTACTTCAATTGCTGCATGACGGTGTATTGTTGTCGAGAGGCGTTTTTATTCAATAATAATAATAATAGACACTTGAGAGAGAGAATGGGTAGTGTGTAGTACCTACCTACTTATTTAATACAATAGAGCTGTTGTCTATGATTATCGAATTATTTTAAATATACCCATAGGCCGAATTACCACATTCTACCCACTTACTTGAATTATTGACTGATTCGAGTTGAAGAACCTATGTTATGTTGTTATTAATATTAACTGTGGTTTTTGAGATTCCTTATTTAAAATTCGAATTTCATTGTGATAATGTGAATTTTGTTCTATTTTTAAATTTAATATAGGCATGAATAGTAAATCAATATTTAAATAAGTTATTGATAAGCAAAATTCAACTAAGTAATTCTTGAATAATCTTCATTATACTTTAACCATCTCATTTTTCTCGCATAATCTTAAGGCAAAAATTTAAATATGTTAATATTGAGAATATTTACTAATTTTTGTTCATTCAACAGATGACAAAACCAATCAAACATTTCGATTAAGAACCCCAATGTAACATTTTGCAAAATCCAATCGGAAAAACTGAGAAAGGCGTCCCAACGCTTACGAACTGGCTCTAGTCTGGCTCAAGTGATCACTCTCGGTGTCCATGGACAACGGTCACCAATTCTGTCATTCTCACTGTCACAATATATGGTCCATCAATAATATTTTTTATACACTAAACGGCTATCAAAGCCATTGACATGAAAAATTCAATGAAGTAACAACGGAGAAAGAGAATAAAATAGGTACATTGTCTTATTTTAATAAAATAAACAGAGAGATAATTCATGTTGATTCGTATAGATGATATTTTAGTTAGATAAAATGCAGTATTAGAAACTGTATTTGTATTCAATTTAATGATATGGTTTAATATAAGACCAAAAAATAGGAGAGTTTTTTTAAACTCTTTTGGTTTATGAAAGAAATTGTAGAAATAAAGAAAGAAATTCGGAGAAATATTGTAAAAAAAAAACAAATTTTCAATCTTTCAAATCTGCAATCGATTTTTTTTTGTAATGGTAAGTGCAGTTTTCATAGTTTTGAGATAATCGATGTTGAAAGTTTGAGATGCCATACAATTTAGTACTTACCACATATAGTTTTTGTTAAATATCTCGTCAATGACACAGAGTTAGGCAATAATATTTCTAAGGAACATACTTCAGATGATGTAGATTCGCATGCGTATAATAACTCATTTTTGGTAAAAACTGCACTTACCACATCTGTGCGCTATGCCATCGATAATATTTATTTACTGAAAGAAACCATTTACCAACAGGCACATCAAATACTTTTGGTAACCAATAAAAACGAAATTAGATACAAAGGGGCGCCCTTACAGGTTTAATTGGTAATTAACTGAGTCAGCCGCAGGTCTAGGCCAATCTATGACTCCAAAGCACCTGAAAAAACCCAAAAAAACACTAAAGTATTCCTAGGAGTACAACCATTTAATGTTTGTATAACTATAATTTCACCCTCTAATCCCGCTTAAGTATAACATTAGGATACCACTAGCAATCGTAATACGACATTTTCAAGCACAATTTGTCACATTAACTCTATTATTTTTTTTTTAAATTCTGGATTAAGATTATCAAATCAAATTAATCTGTCATTCATTCTTATAAAGAATTCAACATTATTGAAAAATAAAAAAAAATATATCACGTCGGCCCCCCGTGATAAAAATAAATAATATAAAATCAAAATATAAATAAATAAAATATGTGCATATAAAAATTTTAAATTCCAAATTATGTATTCATGTTTTTTTATTCGTTTTAAATGCGAATAGTCAAATAGTGTTACAATGTTTATCCCCTAAAAATATTTCGTCGGGGGGAGGGTGGGGTAAAACGTTATTCACTGGTGTTAGATAGGAATAATTTTTAATCAAATAATTTCCCCCTTTTTGGTTTTTCGAGTGCACACAGTTCAGAGGGGTATCTACATATACATAATATTATTAGTAATAGACTACGTAGGTACTCACCAAACTTTTGACGGTTTTCGTAGCTCTGGTCTATTTTAGTTTTTTTTTACATACATACATATTACCAGATGTTGTTAAAAATTTTAAGCAGTAATTTTATTATTATTACGTGTCGTTGTTGCGCTTTTGTTTTTATTATTATTGTTACTATTTGTTGTTATTTTAATAATCAATTACGTTTGAAAATCAATGAGGCGTAAATGAAATATGTGTTTATATCAATTAATAATGCATTGTCCCTGACGTGGTTCAGTGAATTTGCTGCTAAATAATTTATAATGATGTTGAATACGTAGTTCTTTTTTTAAATAATATTATTCTATATTTAAAATCGTGTAGGTAAATAAATTTGGAATATTTTGAAACTGGACTTTTCGATAAAATAATAATATGTAAATGAATAATTATTAAAATAAAATAACGATTTTATTATTTATTTTCGAACGCTTCGATTCACTTTACATGTGATAATTATCCAGATATTTTTTTTATTCTACGATGTCCACCGCTAACAACTTGTTCTATAAATATAATATGCACAGCACAATATACTTTTTAACAATAATAATTATTCTTTTTTCAAAATTGATTCCAAAACGGAGTTTTGAATATCGAACGTTTTTCAAATTAATGTTATTTTTTTAATCAAGACGCCATCTTCTAATTAATATTGCGAAGGAATGACATCACAATCACTATTCTGGATTTATGTTTGACTTTTATCCTGGGTTTTTGATTTTTTCTATGATTTTCCCCGTTTAAATCAATGACATTTAATATACAAAGGAAACTCAAAAGAAAAATTGTAATGCGACCAATATAATGTCGTATTCATCAGTTTTGAACGAGTGTTGATTTAAAAAGATAATATATTATGTTCTTAATATCTTCCTCGAGTCACACGTTGTAGATGCATTTATAAAAATATGTTATTGTTTATTTAGAATATACTGATGCTCCATACATTAGAAGTGCATCTTTTTACAACAATCACCACAGTTTCTTTATATTATTACGTTCAAAAAGGTACATAATATATTTTGTGTTGCAGACGTGAAGGACATTCATTGTTTTTTTTTTTTTAGTTAAAGTATTTTTATTACTTTAACAGGTATAAAGGATGTGGCATAGTTAAGTATGAGTGCAAAAGAGAACACTAGCATCTCAATATTTTGGAGTGGGACACCTTAATATTATTATTATTAGTTTGAAACATAGATTCGTAGAAAATTTGTACTGCGTTACCAGTCCATAAGGTCATCGGTTGACATTAACCTTTATCTAGTGAAATATTCAAACGATATCAAATTTATTTTTAATACTGCATTAACTTAATTTTACAATCAATTTTAACACAAATAACATCGATAACTGTAACTGCGAAGTATATTAGAATAACAATTAAGAATTTCAAATCAATTTAACTTTTTATGATGTGCTCAAAATTAGCTTTATGGCTTATATATTGATGTTTAAAATAAATGCGATTTGATATCGGCCACAGATATAAATTTCTGATTAAAGTTTCTAATATAGATAGTTCTCATAACAAATGACAAAGCAGATTCTATTAGGAATTTTGTGGAATCAAACTATTTTTTTTTATTACTATTCAGGTATTCCACCCAATATTGAGTATTTTGCGAAATCTATTACTATTCGGGATTAATAATATTATGTTAATTATTTTTTATAAATTCTAATGATTTATAAATAAATTTCCAAATGCAAATTGATAATATTTGCTTGCAAGAGTCGTTTCTTGGCTCTTCTTTTTAATAAGGATGAGTGGTATATTTTACCTTTTAACAAAAGTGTGGAAGAAAATGACACTTGAGTTTTTACTGGTATAAATTGGAGCCCATTTTAATTCCGAGGACTTTTCGAGTGATATTGCTATTAAAAATAGGTAATACGTATCTAACTTTCAATATAAATTGATTAAGCCTACAGTTTTAGTCATATTAAAAAGTGAGTCAAATTTGAATACCTCTGATTTTTTCTGAATAATAATAATAATAATGATTGTAAATGTAATGGAATAATATATTGTATTATTGTCGATGGTAATTCGTCAAAAAGAGGAGTCGGGCGGTGTGACAGTTGTCCTCAGACGAATGCAACAATGAATGACAATGCATTTCTATTGGAACACTACTACTGCCGTAACATGTCAAGCAAAAAATTACAACAAAAGGATGATGTTTTACCCCACTTTCCCCTTATCAGGTTTTGTTCACATTTAACATTACATATTACAATGATCACTACGCATGATTTATTTATTTATTTATTTATGCAACACTTATCCGATAAGGTAACCAGCAAAACTTCACATTTGAGTATCACATAGTTTAACTTTTAAAATGTCAACAGGTGCTGATAATAATTATATTTAAAAAATGCTTTATTCCACGATAAAAATAATGGTACAAATGGCGGGTTAATTGCCTTGTGGAAATCTCCGACAATCAACCAGGGAATTATTATAGTTTAAAAAATAACAAATTTATCTTATACTTATAAAATTGAGTTTAGTTCGTCGGTAGCCTGGAGGTAGAGTTTCGGCCTCGTGAACAGGGGGTCCGTGGTTCGATCCCAGGTGCCGGCAAACTCCCCTTTCACGACACAAGCTTTTAGCTTACTGTGAAAGGTGTATAGGGTTGTATTTGGGTTTATGACAAAACCCAGATATATCTTTTAAAAAAAAAAAAAAATATTGTTTAATAAAATTGAAAAATAAAGACACTTTAATTAATCTTAATATAATTCAGCGATGCTGTTTGTCATACATCCTGAATGTCTTTATTTTTTGCTGGCACAGAGAAGACAGCTTGCGTGTTAAATCACATTCAGCTGATCATTCTTCGCAATATGCAATCAGTCTTTCCATGTAGATAAATTGTGAAGTCATGAAACTTCTACTAGCCAACTTTAAATCTAAGTTCACGATGTTTATCCTTCGTATACCTCTGGTTACTTCATTTTGATTGCCGATCCATCACATCGACACACTTCTAAATTTAAACTCCAGTCATCCATCCTTTCATCAAATTCACACGAATGTGTTTGATATTTTAAGAAACGAAATGAATAACTTCTAAAAAAGAATCACTACCTATAGTTCGTTTAAAAGTACTATTATTATTGTAATATCGCGCAGTGTAGTGTCAGCTTTATTGAATAATGTTTTGTCGGCAGAATGATGAATACAGATATAATGACATTATCCATATACCACGCACACTATCATACATTCTGTAAAGATGTGCACATACGGTGGGATGTGTAAGTTGTACATCGATATTTCGAAAAAAAAAAAAAATTCTCTGCACACAAAATATAGGCATGCTAAAACAAGTGTTTAAAACCATAGCATTTTTTAATTAGACTATCACTTGCTTTTAATAACGTATCATAAAAAATGCAATAATATAAATTCCGAACATAGGACAGTGTTTTTTTTATCCTTTATTTTGTGTTAAATTAGGTTATTTTGTTATTTGACTAATATAGTATCAAAAACAGCAATCTGCCTTTTGACAAATTCACGATAAATTGAGAAAAATTTCAGATTGCTGTATTTGAAACCAAGTTACTATTTAAATAATCATTTTCTATAGAAAATGCCACAGAAAAAGGACTTTATTACAATGGCCTTAAGTTCTTTAATAAGCTGCCTAGCGAGGTAAGAGGAGCGAGATCGGTGGCGATTTTTCGAAGGAAATGCTATGAACACATTAAGAATATAAATAGTTTGTAATATCTTCTAATATAAGTATTAATGTGTAGAATAGTTAATTTTTTTTTAAATTAAAATTCAAATTAGATATAAAGTTATAATAAGTTGTAAATTTAGTTATAGATTTATAACTTTATTAAAATTAAATAAATAAAATAAAATAGAATATTGATGTTTTTGATAACAATCGAATATCTTATAGTGTGTAGGTAGTTTTAAAACTGGAACATATCTTCGACTTACAAAATTGATAGATTGCTGTTTTTGATACTGAACGACAATATTTTTTGGGTTAGTAGGAAGAAATCGCGCTACCACGATACACTCGCCCTCTGTGTGATTATTAAAATAGAACGCTATTTTTTTTATTCGAATTTTTTCTCTTACTTGTTGCGATATATAAAAAATAACAATAATAAAGAAAATCAGAGCCTTTAAAACAATCAAACGAGGAGATTTAAATTCATCGATTTTAAATTTACAAAAGCATATAAACGATGATTTTATAGTACTGTAAAATTTTAACACCCTAACCGCGGGCATACCTAGGTGTTGTATTTATTATTACACATTATAATTTTTATGTG
Source organism: Athripsodes cinereus (assembly GCA_947579605.1). Lineage (NCBI taxonomy): Eukaryota > Metazoa > Arthropoda > Insecta > Trichoptera > Leptoceridae > Athripsodes > Athripsodes cinereus. The sequence continues at coordinate 5,144,973 of OX388321.1, forward strand.
TACAGTTTGTTTGTATGTATGTATGTACTGCAGTTATAATAATAATACTAGTAAGATGACAATAACCATTCACGGTTGATTAAATCGTTTTGTCATATCTGTCCCTCAATTTTTACGTTGCACTTTTGTTCGTCAATACACGCCGATGTTGCAGAAAATCATTGGTTAACAACCTTTTGTCATCATTTTTACATTACATTACTACTACCTATCGTCGTTTCATATTTAAAAATCAAAATGGCGTATGTAAACATGTAAAGTTGAGTTCGTCGGTAGCCTGGAGGTAGAGTCTCGGCCTCGTGAACAAGGGGTCCGTGGTTCGAAACCAAATGCCGGCAAACTCCCCTTTCACGACACAAGCTTTAAGTAGCTTACTGTGAAAGATGTATAAGGTTGTATTTGGATTTATAACAAAACCCAGATATATCTTTTATAAAAAAAAAAAAAAAAACTTGACATTTCTGGAGTAAACTGCTTATTATGACATTAAAACATTTTTTTAAAGTGATTCTTTGTATCAAATATTGAAATTTAATATTTTAAGAATAATATCACATGCCAATAAAGAGTTTAAACGACAATTTTAATTGTTTAATGAACAGATTTTTAAGAGCACGCCTTAATAATAAATTTCGCACATATTCCATTTTCAATACGCATATCTCACATATACCTACCATTTTCAATATGCACATCGCAAATATTCCATTTTCAATATGCACATCGAACATATTCCATTTTCAATACGCAACGACGTTATGCTATATCTGAATAGTAGGTACCTATAGGTATAATTATACTTATTTTAGAATACTCGACCAATTTTTCAATTGTTACTAAATATTACGTAGTAAAAAAAAATATAGTATTAATTTTAATATTTATGGCCATTTTTTACCGCTTTAGCGCAGTTATACAATATCAATTTATTTAAACATTAATATTTATTCTTTTTTTTTCGTACAAATTTATACATCTTAAAGAATGCACAAAATTAAAATTATGAACAATCATAATATCTACGCCTGCTTTATTTTCGAACAGAAGTTTTTTTTTTACCGTTGCGTACTTACGCCAGAATCGTTTTAGCACAAGTTCCAACAGTTGACATTCCCACACACCTGAACAAAGTATTCGGTATAGTAAAATGTTTTTTTTTATTCAACTTTGATTTTATTAATATTATTATTATTTTACTATTTTTTTCCTTCATTCAATAGAAGCTCGTTGTTATAGTACAAGGGATCTGAATTATATTATTTTATTTTCTATATTATATTTATTCATTTTTAACGCATCCGCCTCATTATGCGTGTTATTATTATTATTTGTGTAGAAAGCGTTTGTATGTTTTTTTTTTGTTATTGTATTTTGTATATATTTTTTTATTATTTAATTTTATTCTTTAGTTGACAATATAAAGCAACACGCACCTTGACTTTTTAACTTATAATTTTAATGCATAACAAAACCGTGCGATACCATTTTAGTCAAGCAAAGAAATTTTTGATGCGGTCAGAAATTTTATGAATTCTTGAAAAGAGTATATCTCCGCCATCTGTGCGTTTATTTTGTAATCAAAGCGAATGTTTCATATTTGTTTCTTTGTAATTTGAACATTATCAAACATTTTTCTTCTTTCTTATCGTTCGTTCTAAGTCTTACCTTAAATGTCCAAGATTTGCTAGTAGCTTTTTCCTTGTTTTATGGATGCATTGTTATTGGTTTATTTTGAAATCGTTTAAGATTTGTGGCTTGATGTTTTACATTAACTTAAATTCCTTAATTACTTTAATTGATAAATGAGATTTGTTCTATTTGTGACAATACATTAGATTCAAATAATTTAAAATTTCCAGATATTTTATAAGTCGGAGATAAAAACAAAGATTTACAGTATGACTTTGGAAACAAACGAGAAAAATATCCGCAAGTCACTTTCCAAAATGCATAAACCAAATTTGTTATGGACAATTTTGTAACACAGACAGTTACATCTGTAAAAGTTTGTATAAGAAATGATAAGGGACAGTATTAAATAAATAAATTCATTATAAACGTCAAAAGATGACATCATCTATAAACAAATAATATTTTATAGCAGTTTTGCACCTTCTGTAACCACCGAGTATGACATTATATTGTTATTTTTATTGACAGCCTTTTCGACCCCACACCCTTAATGTATCGTACAAGGGGTGCAAAGTGTAACACCCATCCATCGTTATAATAACAAATAATTTGATAATGCATCGAAAAAATGCGCAACCAACATCGATAATAATAATAAATACATCCAAACTAATGTATGTATACAAAAATAGGGGGGAAATTCTGGTCTAGATACGACGAACAACAACTAAAAGTATTGAATTCATAACAATAGTTAATTTTTTTAAAAGGGTGGCTATACCGTGTTTGATATTTTTTCTAAACATAATATTATAACAACGTGTATAGCGTTAATTGTATTAGCCAAACAAAAAAGAGGTTTTTGAACATCTTTGAACCATGAGAAATTTATTTATTTACACAGTACTCGACTGCGTCATGAAATAATTTTAAGGGATATCGATAGTAGTATTTATTTAATTTATTTTTAGATTTTGAATAAGAAATTACAAAAAATATCTAAATTTACCTTTTTATTAAAATGTTCGTAAACAGGTTAGTTTTTTTAGTTTGTAACGCTATTATAGATGTGGTAATTTTTTCTTCAATCGGACCCGAAATCACTCCCTGAGGACAACCTCGTCTATATGTTCTATGGATCCAATCACTTGATTTACTTTATACATGAATGTAGCATGATCCATTGGCATTTAAGATCGATAACCGGTCTTTCAATCGATCGATATAAGGAACAACAAGGCCCAATAAGATTGATCCAATGTAATAATGATAATAATAATAATGACTATCAAAACATAGTATAGATCATTATATAAATAATAATGATTTTGATTTAAGATCAATATGACCCCATCGTGAGTGCGCATGCTCGGTTTGGACATGAGAGAAGAATGATTTATATAGAATCATCACGCAAGATGACCAGAGATCACGATCCACGTTGAATTTTATTGTTTGATCATCAAGATGTTCTTATTATGTGATCGTTCATACCTATATTATATTATGTACATATATCTAAATTCTTAATCATCCTTATTGTTCAGTTTCTTATTTTATTTTTTGTATATAGCTGAACTTGCCAATAATTTCTGAATTGAGTGGATTTGCTAACTAACTTCGTACAAGCTTTCTTTCGTGGTTAATGTTTCTGAGTGACATTACACCACCCTGTTTCACATAGTTGGCCTCAACGACACATATACATTGATTAGTGACCAATAGGAATTTGAAATAGATTTAGGTATGTACGATTTACAGACACGTGTATTTAAAAAATAATAATAATAAGTCAATCTTAGTCTACGTCAGTCTACGTTATCGCGGATTTTTGCAATAGTTAGCAAATCCGCTACGTACAAAAATAAAATCTAGATTTTTAGATTAGTTGACAAATCTCACAGCTGCTCAATACAAATGTAAAATTAGGTTGATTGCTTATTAGTTATAAAAATGTAAACCCGAATTTATTGTCACAAAACTAAACATAACAGTAGGTATTTTCGTATTCTGAATGTTGAAGAGGTCGGAAGAAGCAATTGAGCCTCAGACTCTTAAATTGAAAGTCCAAGACGCTGCCAACCTGTTTATTATGAATTTTGACGGTAATAAATATGCAATCTTCAGAAAGATGGAAAATATTTTATTCCTACACATATAAAAGGTTATTTAATTTATTTTGATATGAATTGTGAATATAAAATATTTTAATAGAAAATAAGTAAGTATGGTAAGCATAGAGTACATTTATTATTATTTAAAATACTGAAGTTTCCCGGTACATAATAAATACATAATGGTACGTATTATAGTATGTACATTGAAGAACGGGGATTTTAATAAAGTAACAGTGAATCATGGTACACCCTGTTAAAGATGTCTCATTTAATTTCTGTTCACCGTGTTGCACACATCACATCTCGTTATATTCATACTTATGTATTATTATTATTATTAATAATATAACATTCGCTGCTATCTCTTTTTCTCTTCTTTCTATCCCTTTCGTTCATATTCTATCATCTCTTTTCTACCTAGATGTAGTTCCTTTTATTATGGACATCATTAGCAATACTAGCATAGTTATTATATTTGTCTATCAAACTATATCATCTTCCACTTTTTTTTTTGCAAGTTTTCGAGTGTCCTGTAAATGACAGGTATTCTTAAAGCGTCACACGTTAAAATATTTAACATAATCAGTTCAGCGGTGAGGTATGCCACCAATTCTGAAAGTTTTAGCTTTTATTGGTATGGAGAGGACGATTTAGATGGTTATTAAAATCAGTTTGTTCGCTGGCATGAAAAGAGAAACATATCCACCACAGCTAAAAGGTCGGTGCTCTCTGCTATCTTAGTGCCAACACTTATGTGTGCAAGTGAGACGTGGACATGGTTAAAGAAGGATGAAAGTGGCATAAATGCAGTTGAAATGAGATCGTTGAGAAGGATGTGTGGTAAAAGTCTGAGAGATCGTGTGCGTAACAGTGATATACGAAAGGAATGTGGAATGAAAGTTGGTGTAATAATAACAAGGATGAATGTAAATAAGTTAAGATGGTTTGGGCACGTGGAAAGAATGAATGAGGACAGAATGACTAAGAAGATATATTTGGCTGAGAGGAATGGTGCTCGGAGACGCGGACGTCCGAGGATTAAATGGCAAGATCATTTAAATCAAATGCTACAGGACGGTCACGTGTTGAGCACATTGAACAGGAGAGCATGCATGAGGAATTGTATGACAGTGACGGAAGCGAAAGATGTATGGAAGGATAGAAGGAAGTGGCGCTCGATCCTTTCTGCCTACCCCGCGAGGGAAGCGGCGTTATGGTATGTATGTATGTATGTTGTTCGCTGGCTACCCTTCTTGTGGGAGATGCCGTTATGGTATTGATGATGATGATAACTAGGTATAGGTACCATCACGGAATTTCTTGCACACGGGGTAAACAATAGACTAACAATTGTAGGTGTAATACATAATTATAATGGGTTAGGTACATGCAATGAGTTTGGATTTTCTTCTCCATTCCTCCCGATTCTCAGCCAGACTCTTAAGCTCTACGTATGAGTCACAGGTCACAGTTCATGTCCCTCTTCAGTCGGTCCATATATGAGTCTCTTGGTCGGCCTCTTATTCGCGATGGTTTATTACTTTTAAAGGAGAATACTTGAAAATTTAGAGAAAAGAGTCAGTCCTATGAACTTCACGGGGTGGATTTTGAATACATATTGTAAAATAATTTTTGAAAATTACATAATTAATTGAACTACTCGCCTGGAATATTTTTAATAAAGTTGACGACAGATTTTTAATTGAGATATTTCATTAATAACTTTTTCCTATCCTGTTATTCGAAAAAAAAAAAAACATACTTCGTACCTATAAACGAGGTTTAGTATGCATAGTTTAAAAGTAAATTATTTTTGTGTTATATTAGATATTCATTGAATGAGTCGAGACTGGTAGATTACTGTACAAAGTTTTTGACTTGTAATTCATCAAATTGAAATTAAAATATTGTATAAATTTTTTGGGTAAGAATTTATTAAACTAAATTAAAAATCTTATGTGTCGACAAACAAGTAAATTATAAACAAAAAGACCACCGTATTTTCTACAGTAGGTACGTTTTTAACGACTCTCTTTAACAATACACCGTTCAAAAAAAAGTTTAAAAAAATTATGAATATCATAGGAGGAGGTGATACAATAATTGATGCTGAATTGTTTTGAATTAATTTAGTTAACATAAATTTGTTATTAAAAATTTCGTTGATTTTATCGGAATTAACTTTGTACCACTTCATTATAAATTATCATATAAAATTAATATTTATTTTATTTAAAATACAAAAAAATGAAGTTAAATAATTATGGTTTCGGAAAGATATGAATCGGAAAATATTATTAATCTTGTTCCCTAAAATGACTCATAATACAATAAATATTAGTACTATTAACAATATAGTGTAACTAGTTCAAATTTTAGTAATACTAAGTTTGACAATACTTTATTGTTTATTAATGCAAAAAATTAAAAATTTCATGACTTAAAAAAATTCGTTATTTCAAAAAACATTTTTGTAGCAGATAATTTAATATTTTGGGACAGTTTAATATCACTAGAACATACAAATTATAGTGACAATATTTTTTAAATTCTAATATTATGGTAAAAAAAAAATATTTTGAATTAAATAAAGTCCTCGAAAATTGAGATTTTATCTTTGAGAAGTTTACTTCCTATAGACCTTATAGGGTTGAACGATTTCTTTAACTTAAGACGTGTCCATCCTTTGTACAAAATAACATCTAACTATTTAAATCAAACAATAATGTTTATTTATTTATCCCACGATATATAGAATAGAATACACCTAGATAGATACATTTTTGGTAAATAATACATAGTTTGTTAGGTATGTAATAATATTAGGATATATATGTACCTACCTTAAGGATTTATTGTAATGCTGAACTTCCCTTAACAGAAATAATAGTATGTAGTGGAAATATTCCATCAGGGCAACATAGTAAGTATAAGGGATGTTAGAGGGATGATTTTTGTCAATATACAGCATATCAAGAAAGTACTGACAACAAATTTTATATTTTAGTATTTTACTTATATCATAACATTTTAAGGACTGGATTGTAGATAATGAATGATTCTTCATTATGTAAAATAACAAAATATCTAAGAAAATAATAGGTTATTCTATTAACCCAGTGAAATTTCAAAGTTACACAATTTTACCAACTACATATGAGTATTTTAAAAGCCTTAGATCATTTGTAGTTTTTTTATACTTCGATACACCTATTTCCATTACTAAAGTAACAACTGCCTTTAATGAGCCAACCAGACAGTCGTCAACTATGTAAGATTGTAGATAGTTGCTTCCGTGCTGTTGTTTCCGTGCATAGGGTATATTATTCGAGATGTTGTCAGTTTTTCTATAGACATCAAAGTGATGCATAAATCCATCTCTTTCACTCTCTACATCTATATTTCTTATGCACCGTCGATTACTTCCACTCTAAAGATTTGTCTATTACCTACGTCGAATTTGATCAAATATGTAGGTGCAACATTACAGGACCCTCGTAAACTTACACGAAACAGCAAAAGGACTTGATAAAGTAGATATTTTCAACCGACGATTCTTGGTGAAAATTCTGTCATCTGTCAAAAATTCTATTCTGGTTCTTGGTGAAAAACTGAATCACAGTGAAAATACCAAATAAGTGTTTCATTTAAATAAGTAAAATGACTCTTTTATACCTATGAATCAATCCATGAAGTGATCAATCAATACAATAATTATAATCTATCTAAATCACCACGACAAATCTTTAATAATATATGTACAGTCTTATTTTATTTTTTTCTTTGTTGTGTGTACTTTCTTTCCATACTGTATATGATGGGATATTATACTAGTAGATGGTAGCCTTTCTATGCCCAGCCCCACATATGAGATATCGCAATAAAATAATAATACAATAAAAATGATTTGTGTGACGAATGGGCGAAAGGAATGAATTTTTCGCTAAGTAAAACTATTTCATATATATATCAGTACGTACAATAACAATATAAAACACAAAATATTATATATATATATATACACCAGAGTACAAGAGATATTATGTAGGTATACCTACTTAATAATTTAATATTTATTAATTTATTATATGTATGTAAAAATTATAAAAGATATTTATGCTTTCATGAAATCCTCATGTAAATAATCAGGTCCGTTTGTTTATTTGTATATCCCTAAGAGTATTCTAGGTAGGGATTCCATACCAGGGGAAGACACTTTGAATTTGAATAAGACATTTTGAAATATCTGGCACTTGAAGATGATACTTGATTGATATAATGAAAACAAAATTGTTTTTCGTTTTACTACGATTTATTTGTTAAATAAGTTACCAGGTTTCGACCTATGAGGTCATTGTCAAACTAAATTTACTCTAGGTCGAAACCTGGTAACTTATTTAACAAATAAATCGTAGTAAAACCAAAAACAATTTTGTTTTCATTATATCAATATAATGGAGTTTTACAAAATCAACGTCGACTCAATCAATGATACTTGATATTTTATCGAAACGTCTTGGTAAGCCCTCTGCCAGTAGGCATGGCGATGACACATCACTGGTGGCTACCCAGAAATCTGTTATCACATAATAAGGTTATCTATAGGTAATTCTTCTGCATCAGGAGTAACCAACGTAAGCCACGCATGTTTTATTAACTCAATGGTTGCAAAATACATTATATTGCAAAATAATAAAGTTAAAAATAAAATATAGAGCTCCATTTCTTACATACAAAACTATTTTTGAATGGCCAGTATAAGGCAGATATCGTGAAATTAATTTCTAAGACATTAATCGTTTTTCAGTCAGCCTAAGAAATCTTAATAAATATCTCATTTCATTCTTTTCTATTTTTTATAGCATAACGAGACCGTCCTTCACACCAAATATAAGATTTAAAAATCAGCGAATATTTTTTGGGAAACGTTTAATTTTTTGTAACAAATAAAAAAAAACTTGACACTTTTTTATTCGTGTATGAAAAAATATTTTTCCTACCCTTCGAAACCGGAAACTGTACGTTCTTTGTAAAACCTCTTCCTTGCATTTCCGGTCCCTTATTTCCTGAAAAAACCTTCAACAAAATACTTTATAGAGTGTAATTTTACAAAAAACATCCAGCTTGCTTCTTAAATGCCATAGAAATACAACTTTTAAGTCACAAATACAGGAGTTATTTTTTTTTTTCAAATTTCTGTTTTTTTCGTGGTTTAGCTGTTTTTTTTTGCACAATGTGTGTTATAGAAATAGCACCAGAACATAGTTGTATACGATTTGTAGCGGTTTTTGTATTATATATCCTGTTTCTAATACCCCGTCATAACATGTATGTGTATATACCTAAAATCCTCAGCTTAAAACAATCGTAACGTAAGTCTAAATTGACGTAATTTAAATTTTCTTTCACTGCACTACTAATAAGTATGAAGGATGTCACAATAGATCTACTATGGTCGCAGTGACACAAGGGATACAAGGTCCCTTAACCTTCAAAAAGAAAAAAAAAAAAAAAAAAAAAAAAATGTAGGTAGGTAGGTACTTGATAAGATTTATTTTGTAACGTGTTAGAAAACTTTGCTGGTTTATGTGCCGACTATTTTTTATCTATTTGTACTATATATTGTAATAACTGTATCCTTGTGAAAATTATAAATAAAAGATTTCATCATAAATTTTTTACACATTTCTGCATTTCAGTATTCTGAAAACATCACATAATATAAGTCATTTATCAACTTAAATTCGGCATTGAGGAGGAATACCACCTATCTTGAATGTCCCATTTCTAGTGGCACAAAGAGGACAACTAGTATACTTATTGATTACATACAGATAGTCTATTGGCTACCCCACTTGTGGGAGATGCTGGGATGGTTGAGATAGATATAAATTATAACTTTTATCTCACTTATTTTAACTGTCATATCTAGATGTCTAATTTGTGATGTATTGTGCAAACAGGACTCTTAAGCTTACAATAAAAAAAGAGAAACCTATTATCTGCCAGCAACTCAACTATAACACAGAAATATACTATACCCTCACAATGTTAAGTAAGTGGGGTAGGCAGAGAGAACGGAATACCATTTAGATCTATGCTTACCCACCTCATTCGTTTCTTCAATATTCATACAATTTCTCATACACGCACGTTGATCTTTCTTACTCAATAACATCTATCTTTCCATATTTATCTATGCTCTCATGTTGTATCCCAAGTGGGGTAGGCAGAAAGAACAGAACGCAAATAAAAAATCTATCCTTTCATACTCTTTGGGATTGAAGAATGACATTTTTTCAATTGTCTTGGATCTGGGTGTTACATGTAGGTACATATTATTATTATTATTATTATTATTATTATTATAAAACATAACCCTGCACTGAGACCATAACAGCTTTTGGCCAAGGCGGTCTCAGCAGGAAAAATATATGTGTTTAGTGCATTGTAAAGATGTGTATCGTCGTTTTAGTACTCATAATACCAGATTCATATCTTAGTTTGGGACTAGCTCGATCTGTGTGAATTGTCTATGCGTGTTATGTTTATGTTATTAATTATTAATTTTTCTTTTGCTTCTTTCACATTCATCTAATTTCTCATACTCAACAATAAAACATTAGAGAATTTGACTTGCGTGTTATACAATTCAACATTTGATACAATATATTCTACAAGTATTATATTTTTGTAACATTATTTTTTGTGATATTGGTCTTCTTCTACCGTCATATTTCTATCTATACCATCACGGCATATCCCACAAGTGGGGTAGCCAGCAGACCAGCTGCATATAAAATATGCAAGCTCATATTTTCATATTTTCATCCGTCATATTTTCCCCTTGTTATTATGTCTTATGGAAGTCTTTTGGGGATCTTTTGGGGATTTGGTGATTTCCTCGACACTGCTGCCCCATGTCTTTATTATTGATCCTGTTATATGTACAGTACATAGTTATTTTTTGTACGAAAAAAATAGTTGTAACATATTTTTTGAAACTTATAACGATACCAACGAAAAATTTTGGTAACTTTTTTTTCCTTTATTATTTTTAACTGTTAGGTAAATAAACGTTACTTAAATTCTATTATTATACATTCCGTGGAGCACCTGGCTAATGCATTGGTCTCCCACTCTTTTCCGTATGTTTTTGAGTGTCCTGTAAAAGGAAGGCGATCGAAAAATAAATACATTTTACAACATAAATTCAGCAATGAGATTTGCCACCCATCTTGAATATCTTAATTATGAGGATGGCTTGCATGTTAAGTAAGTGTAACTGGTCTGCTGGCTACCCTACATGTGGGATATGCCGTTATGGTATAGTAGTAGAAGTTAAATTATATTTTTTAATATTATTTAATGTCATGAAATTATTATTTAAATTTATGTTTATATAACTGCTATTGACACATTTATAAAAAAATAAATAAGAAAATAAATTGTTTCTCTAAAAACTTGAATCTATTGAGTCCGTTCCTAATAATAAATAAAATTTATATGTCTTATGTTAATTAAGAAAGAATTTATTTCAGATAATGTTTAACATTCCTCAAATAACGTGATATTAAATAAAATTTTGCTAATTTTATTTTATTTCCTTGTTTTCAGGTAAGCATCAGACAAACTGTTCAAATAAAAGAAAAAGTAAAAATACATATTTGGTAAGTCATTATTTTTGTACTAATAAATTGCTATTGACAATGGTCTCCAGTAAGATTCCTATTCGCATAAGTATTCTTATAAGAATAAAATTATAATTTTTTTCCTCGACCAGTTTCCATTTGGAAAACTAGCAGATCTCTGTCCATTTCTGCATTCCAAATGCTAAGATTCATTGCCATATAAAGGGTGTATTGTGAAAGAGAATCTTATGAATCGTAGACAACATTAAGAGTCTTAAACTGTATTATTTTTGGTCAGCAATGCATAATACACCTTATCAGTCTTAACCATCGCAGAATTTCAGAAATTTGAGGTAGATCATTGAAGCTTTTGATAAACTTTACTAATTTAGATCTGTAGAACTTAAAAGTTCACGGCGTTAATAAACTTCCCATAGATAATAGTCAAACTGAAAACTGATAATATCAGAAGTAGAAAAGAAAGTTGAGATCAAACTTTCTCAAAGACTTTGAAGGAGAAGCTTAAGACGAGGGGGGCCAAAGTTCAAATTTAGTTTGAATGTGACAGGAGTAGCTGGTAGAAATCAGTCAGGCGAGGTGTTTCGCAGACACTCAAGTTTAGGAAGGATCATTTGAGGATGTATCAGTTTTGGAATCTTTTGATAGAAATAATTATTTACCTGCTTATTATTGTAGAACAGATAATATCATGCAGTTAGTCTCGTGGAGCACCCGTTAAAGAATTGGTCTCCCACTCTTCTCTGTAAGTTTTCGAGTGTCCTGTAAAAGGCAGGTGTAAGAACATATAAAGACATCTTACATCTTAAATTTAGCGATGAGGTTTGCCACCCATCCTGAACGTCTTGATTTTATATTGGCACGGAGAGGACATCTTGTATGTTTATTATATGCAGCTGGTTTGCTGGCTACCCCACTTGTGGGAATGACTTGATTTTATACTGGCACGGAGAGGACAGCTTGTATGTTTATTATTTCCAGCTTGTCTGCTGGCTACCCCACTTCTGGAATATGTTGTTTTGGTATAGACTAATTTATACCATTTGTTTATATTATACTATAAATATAGTAAAATAGGAAATAGCTATAACATCACGGCATATTGCTCTAGTGGGGTAACCAGCGAACTAACTGCATGTTATAAATATACAGGTCATCATCTTTGTGCTGTAATAAATAAGATTTTCAGGATGATTGGCATTCCACATCGTTGCTGTATTAAAAATATTAAATGTCTTATATTTATGTGATGCTTTATGGATACATAACTTCTACGGGACACTCGAAAACTTATAGAAAAGGGTGTGAGATCTATTCTATTGTGGGGACTCCATAGGAAATTTCATTCAAAGTAGAAAAAAAAACAGTAAATACCCATGACAGATCAAAATTTCAAAAGGTCAACCTATTAACAAGGCTATTGTCAACCTTTTGACATGGTACCATTGTCTCTTAATTAAATTTCTTCCAGCCAACCTATACACAATGCCATCCAGTCAGGTGTTTTATGGAGTCACGTATTTTGACAAATGAGCACGACAAATAAACAAATGAATTCAAAAGAATTGTTTTTTTTTTCTTTGTTAGGAACATGGACCTTTCAAACAAGTCCTTTTTAAATAAACGAATCCTCGTTGATACAATTTTTTAGTTTCTTTTTTGACATCTCGTTAGTAATAAATAAATAAAAACTATAAAATGTGTAGGCTATACGGTCTAATGCGTGTCTTTTATTCGTGTGAATTTAGTGAGTCACTGTTAGATCAACTATTCTTGAGATGTAACTAAACCAGCCGAAGTTTTTCTTTAAATTTTATTTACATCCTTTATTGCTAGCAAACAATAACAATAATATTAACTAGACATTTTTTTTAAGATGCGCCGTTTTGTGGAAAAACCACCGCAAGGCCCCATTCAAGAATCATAACACCTCCTGAACAATAGGGTCCTGCAAATCCTGCAAATCGTAGGGAATTTTGTTGCTCAGTAACGGACCGGCCACACAGAACGCACGGTCAACATAGTGAGCCACCTTCTACGCGGCACCACGAGTCTATTGACAGAGTCGGTATTAGCAGACCTTAATGATTTTTGCCTTCTCAGAAATGCAGAACTCCGAGATGTACACCAGTGCCATGCCATGTAGTGCATCTTGAACACAGTCAATATGATCTTAAACTCTAGATACTCTTTCTTTGACCCAAACCAAGAAATTTGGTGAACTGGAATATATTGACTTTAGCCAACTGCATATGATTTTTTTGATCAATAAATTGTTTATATGTATAATTATTTTAAGTAAGCAATATGCTTGTGTCGTGAGAGTGGAGTAGGTCAGCAAAGGTAGGAATAGGAGTAGGAGTCTCCGGTAAATAATAGGTCTCCCACTCTTAAAAATAGTATCAAGTAAATGGACTTGGAAAAGCAGGTAGGTACTCTCTGCCTAGTTGAGTGATGGTGATAATAATGAAATATTAGGTATCTACTCCCATTATAAATAATATTATACTTTATATCACCACCTATCCTAGGACGTCCTCAAGAGTGCAGTTATTCTCTGTTTCATAGCGTAATAAAAATAATACTGTCATTCAGTGCATTATGCTATGGACAGGGGGGTGGAAACTTTTGCTCGAGTGCAATTTATTTCATGGAAATAAACACAGATAGGAAACTACCCATAAGGCTTAGAAAAGGCAACGTCACCTGTCACCTTATTCGGTAGTGCCCCGGACGGGACTTACCTACACATGAAGCCGTCATTGGAGTTTATAAGAGAGAATATTGGAGCCTTCTTAATTGGACAATGCACATCTCGAGAAAAGGATTGGTTGCGGGTTCAAGTCCCGTAGTTTCGTAAGTTAAATTTATGTATATGGCCTCATACAATGATTAATTTTAAAAATAACATCCAACATAAACAAAAACAGTTTGTAAATATCAATAGGTATTAATAAACACAGTTAATTTTTAAAGCGCTCAAGTTTTATTCAAAGATTTGTGAAAAATTAACTGTGTTTATTAATATTGATATTTTTGTAATCATGAATTTTCACTCTGTGAATGTACAAACAGTTTGTGTTTATTTCCATAAATAAATATGGAGTTTAACAAAATGATTGTCAATTAAATCAATATTTATCTGTTTTGAGCGTTATTAAAAACTTTGCCTGCAACGAAGTTACATAACAAAATTCATACCTAATATAAAGTATTATAATACTCTGCGCTAATTGCGCAATTTAACTAGCCAATTTAATAAAATTTTATAGATGTTTTATAACAAAAAATAAAGATTGACGACTTCTGTAGCTTCTTACGCAAGAGATTAGAAAAACTAGGGGTGGTAAAAAATAATAAAACAAAATAAAAACCTAAGAAATGGAATGCTTAATATTAAAATATTGTAAATAACGTTGTTAATATATATTTATTTATTCTTTTTGTGCATCATCATCATCACATAGTAAGTAGGCACCTAATATTGTACAACAGGAAGAAAAAGAAGAAGCAGATATCTTAATAATAAAATATAGCCATTTTGTTCATAATTTATGTTCGCATGTTTATTACTTGCAGTTATTTCGCTGGCTACCCCCACTTGTGGGATATGCTGTTTTGGTTTAAACAAATATGTATTCAAGTTATTTGCAGTTTTTCGATGGCTACCCCACAAGTGGGTAGCCAGCAGACCAGCCGCATGCAACAATTAAAATGTAAGCTATTATCTCAGTGCAAACAAAATTAAGACAATCAGGATGGGTGGCAAACCTCATCGCTGAAATTGATATGTGAAATATCCTTATTTTTATCGACTACTTGTTTTTCACAGGACACTCGAAGACTTACGGAAAGGTTTGGGATTTGATTTGATAGAATTATTTTTAATTAATTTTCTATTTATTCTTAATACTTATCCGGGCTTAAAGTTAGTATTATGAAAAAAGAAGACAACTGTCTCTAAATAATAAAAAATATAACTTGGAAATTGTCTTGGGAATTTAGTACTTACTAGCGTGTCGTGTTATGAATATTAAATGATGTAGAAAATGCGAAAACGGGCCATCTAGTGTTTGTTAAATAAGAATATATGGTTTATAGCGAAATTGGTGTTGTAATTTTTGTCTCCGTAATAGAACAATACTTACTTACTTCCGATGGCCGAATAACCTAAGTAGGACCGTTGCCTCCAAAACAATAGATCTCCAAGCCTTTCTTTCTTGAGCAATGGATTGCCAGTCGTCTTTTGCATTTATTAGCTCCTCTAGATCTCGGTTGATGTTATCTAATAATCTTTGTCTTGGTCTGTCTAATGGTCTTCTGCCCTCGGGTAGAACAATAGGTCTCTCGTAATTTAATGTCTTGTAAAAGGTAAGTTATCGTAAAATATCACTAATGAAAAATGGTGACGACCTCTAGTATGATAATCACATGAGGTGAGTCCGCTGGCTGCTCTACGTGTGGGAAATTATCACATCAACTAAATTTAATTCTGTATGCTGCACTGCTGTATGTAAGCCTCTTCGAAACTCTTTCGTGCCTTTGATCTTGAGCAATACGAATCCTTTCCCGTTACATGGACAATATAAAGTCTTCTTGAATTTTTGAAAGCTATCATCAAATAACTGGGAATATCATACATGCTTTAGTATGACATTCTCCCTTATTCGATAATAGCCTTTACTCATTTTCTTTTAATCACCACTTCAGAATTCTAGGAGTCCACCTGATATCCCATCTTCTTTTTACTTTTACTAGGTGCCCTAGTCATCTATTTATTTCAGGTGGTCGGTAATCTGATGGTAAAGTCTCGGACTTTAAATCAAGGGACCTGAGTTCGATTCCACCCGCTGCCGACTTATTCCACTGTAATGACACAGGCATATTGCTTTCTGTGAAAATGTCTGGGGTGTATTTGGGTCAAATAAAAACCCAGATCCACCTTTTAAATAAAATTCTATAAAAATAATAATAAACTTTATTCTACAAAATATTTAAACAAAAAGAATGAGACAACAACATGGTATTAACAAATATTTTGTACAATGGGCGAGTATATCGCAGGGACGCGATATCTTCCAACTAACCCAAAAAATCATCTCTGTGTTGCTCGGGGAAACCATTATGGCAGACTATGAAACTGAGAAAGAAGAAATTGTTGTTTTATTTGACACCTTGCAAAATGACACCTCAGTAATTGACCCCGTATCAGATATCAAACCTCGCCTCACAGATTGCGTCGTGTCACAAGACCCGGATAAAGTTTCCGGCACTCCAAGCAGTATTTTCTCCTAGGTATTTACATTGTACTGTTATGAACATTTACTGGGCATGCTCTCTACTGTAAACTCATAAATCTCATTTGTTGTTTTTCTCATTCAAAGTAGAAGTCTTCTCTTTTACCCATCCTCGATATCTCATCCTTTTATGAGAACTTGACGAAAAAGTAACGTTATATTGCGAAGGCGCTGCAATCGTTTCATTGAACGTTTTACACGTAATATTCCCATAATCTACTCGTATTTACATTCGCCAACAATAGAATTATTGTTTCAGTTGTTTATGTTTTACTAAACTTGGCATATTTTTATGGGTATTTTAATAAATTGGTAAGCAAAGAAGACTAAAGTTTTGATGTCTACTGTAGCTTTTGTTTGCTTTTTATACTATTTTTTCCCATAATAAGGAATTAAGAAAAACAAATATTTAACAAATCTACTGGTGACTTTATTAATTTGCCAGTCGGATATCGAATGTTTTAGTTCTCATCGTCAGACAAATGTAAAGTGAAGCTATAACAGGCTCTTTGTAGGCTCACAAATTAATAAAGTTACAAATGGAACAACTAAATATTTGTTTCGTTTTAACTCTTTACTATAATGAACTTTCACAAAGATTCGTCGGTCGATAACTTTAAATTTTGTTTACTTCACCATCATACTAACTTTTACTTGTTGTATCTCTATAATTACTAAGTTTTTAGCGCTGATGGCAATTTTTTATTATCGATGTGAAAGGTTTTTATCGATGTCAAAGTTTACTACTGCAAACGACGTAAACGGCAGCACTGATAGTAGGTACATCTCTAAAAACGTTCCATTTTCAAAAAAAATTCTAGTTCTCAAACTCTCCGTTTTGTTGGCGCTTTTAGTTACTGATCTCTCCGCTTACATTACAGGCAATGTCTAGTTACACATTTCACCAACTCTTTCTTTATTTTCGTCCGAGTTTAGTAGCGCCGAGTAGTTGTAGTCGCGTCTCCAATTGCTTGTTAGTGAAAAGTTTTCTTTTTCATGCCCCGGCGCCCATGAGAGTGGCGATCCGAACACCCTTATTATAAACTTTATACAAACATACATACATACAAACGTACCAACCTTTTTATATAAAGTATATTCATGTACATGCTTACATAGTTTTTGTTGTTTTGCAACAAAATTTACTCTGTTTATTATTTTTTTTGCTTCATTTTTTCAGTCCAGTTCTCGGTAAAGAACAAATCTCTCATAATTTTCTGCACGTTTTCGAGTGTCATGTGAAAAGCAGTTGTTCGAAAGAAAGAAAGAAATTTTTACAATTCGAATTCAACGTTGAATTTTGCCACCCGTCCTGAAAGTCATAATTTTTTGTTAGCGTGGAGAGGACGGCTTGCATGTATTTTACAGGCAGCTGGTCGTTGGCTACCCCTCTTGTGGGATATGCCGTGATAATGTAATAGTTGTAGATAAATATATAATGTTTCACTAATGTCACATATTTCTTTATTCTCCCAAAATGAGGGTGATAATGAATGAATGAATGAGTGACAAAAAAGGTTTTATAAAAACGAAACGTCGTCGTTGAAACTCCCTTGGGATATCAGGCAAACATGAAGACACTAGGATGGCTTGATAAAAACAAATGGCATCATACGTATGTACATATTCTATACTTCCCTATATGCTGTTATTGTTATTATTACATATTATTACCACCTTTAGCCATTTCTGCTCTCCTGATACATTATGGAGTATTTTTTCCTTCCTCTTTTCCTTCAGGTACAAAATAACATTATTTTTTATTCTAATGTACATTCTTACTTCTATGTCAGCCTGTGAACTATCACACCTGTGAAAATCAAGAAATATTATTTTTGATAGACAACAAATGTTATTGTGATTATTTTTGATTACCTGAGTGTTTTTTTGGTATTATAAAAATATAAAGCGTAGACTAAAGAAGACATCTATGCATTTTTTGATGAGAAAGTGTGTACAAAAACTCTTTTAGTACATACCTATTAGCAATTTCAATTATTTCATTTAATCATTTGACAACAAGACACCATATTTATTTATTATCTTATTTACCAAAATAGGTACAAAACTATTTTCGCTGTGATTAAGAACAATAGTTGTGAAATAATAAACAACAGTGATATTTTGGATAACATCTTTTAAAAAGGTTCGAATCGTTGTCATTATTTAATAAATAGTAAAAGAAATAGAGCAAAAAAGTTAAAATGTTGACATGACGATTTTATCAGAAGACAAAGTAAAATATTTAGGTAGTTCTTAAAAAGTTCCATCTACTTCTGTAAGAGTTCTACCCTTATAAGACAAAAGTTCTATCCATTTTGCTGTATTCGCTGAATCAGCAATATTTGACACAATATTATTTCATTATTCATAACAAACTTATAAGGAAAAGTTTAGATATTATTGTCGACCGACGGTAATTGGTGGAAGTTCATGTTAAATTTATAGAAATAACACAATATTATGTTAAGTACTTCCACAGTGACGATTTTATTAAATGCGAGCAGGCTTTCAAGAGCTTCCGCTCTCATTATCAGAATAACGTAAAGCGAAGTCTTTTAGAATTCCAAGACACATTCAGCGACGCGTAATGCAATCCATTCTTAGTGGCACATGAATATGGTCTGTGTGTTTTGAGCGTAGATGGATTAGGAAATGAAAAACGCACTAAGTGACATTAAAAAAAATACATTAGCATAAATAGGTACTCGCTCAGATTATGAAAATAACGCAAGAAAAATATAGTCTAAATACCATATTACGCTTTTACTGGGATACTTTATTTGTAAAGTTTTCCCCTTTTAGGTGATGGAATAAGAAAGAGGAGAGAGAATAGAAAAAAAAATAGACGCCTTTAAGTACTTTGACAAAAGTCCAAATTGAAAAAACTTCATTTTTGTTTTTCTCTCGGAATATTGATCATGGGGAAACTAAAGTTGACAATCTTCTAAGTTATTATGTTATATTTTATTATTTTTCAGCAAGTATCTAACTACACCACGTGTAGACTGACTTTTATCGTACCTATTTCTTATTGATAAATTTGGAGCTCATGTCTTTTTTCCGTATCGACCCTAATATTTTGAATAAGTTGCTATAGCAAAAATGTACAGTGAAAGAGGTTCATAGTTCGATATTTTACTATTATTGTCAACATGCAAACATTCTCACTGATCTTATATTTCTATAATGCCAGTGTTATAAGCTGGAGAGGAATATGTAATATCATTATTTATTTATTTATTTATTCATACTTAACTCTACATTGACAACAAATAATTAAAATAATTATTTAACAATTTCCTATTATAATTTATTGAATTTTATTTATCTTATGTATGTATAGGTATTTGAAGGCTTTCTCTGTGCCATGTTTTTTTTCATAAATATGGAGACTAAGATAAATAAAAAAAATTAATGTCCTACTTTTTCATCGTTAAATTTAATTACTGTGTACACAACATTAATTTATTTCGTTGTACAGAATATACAGATAAATGATTTTATCGAAACTGAAAAATTCAAATTTAAATTGAAAAAAGAAAGAATATGGATTGGAATTTAAAATATAAAAATATATATAAACGTATAGTCGATATATCTTTCTCTGTCTTTCGATTTAAATCACAAAAAGTTTCGGCTTTTATTTTAATCGAAATTGTATCATTCGGAGAGAAGCAGTCATCCAAAATGAAATTGAATAAAAAAAAAATTGTATTAGGCAAACAGGAAAGCGAGGAGGTTAAGGAAACGAGATACGGTATTCTCCAGTAGTGATAAATCACCTTCGGGAAATTAAAAGCAAGCAAGCACAGGCAAAAACAATGCGTCGACGTTAGTAGCTGCTATGAAATGAAGTGGAACAGAAACTGGAGGGGAGAATCCGAAGTATATTTTGTATAATATGTATTATAGTTAAAACAATACTTTATATTAGATTTTTTGAAATAAACCTACCCATGGTACTACTATCCACGGTGAAAAACAATAGGAAACATTCAGAATAGATAACGTTTTAATATCAGGGTTGCAGGAATATTGTAAGACAATATTTTTAATGTACAACCAACCATGCATTCTTTTTACGAACATTGTTGATCATAATTATTATGATTTTAAGGAATGTTTTATACAATTTAAGAGGGATGAAATATGTTTTTTAGGCATTGGTTTCAGCTGCATTTTTATATAGAATTTCACTAGGACAGTACACAGTGGACCAAAATAGTTTTATAACTGTAAAAATTTTGATTTTACACCAGTTACCCTAGAAAATTACTTTTTATTTTTTACGGTATACCGCGAAAGAAATCGCTCAATTCGTGGAGACCTCGTGGAAAAGAGGCGCATTTTTTTTATACATGACCTAGTTAGTGTTATTAGGACATCATAAATTTGAAAGAGGTAGTTTTACGTTCCATGTTCATTAGCGCTTATATTTTTATGGACTGTTGTTGTACTAACAACGGTTGTATCAGGGTGGCATAAAGATAAGCAGGTAAAATGACTAAATGAGAATGAATTTAGTTAGTACATACCTAATATTATTTATATTTTATCAGGAAGGCAGCAAGGTTAGGAGGTAATAATAATAATTATTAACAACATGGTCATATATTATTATCATCCTTTGACTTGTATTTTTAGTAGCAACACATGTGATTTATTAATGTGTTTAATTTTATAGTAATCAAGGCATCAGAACAATAAATAAGGTGGCTTTTTTGTCTTAACATAATAATAAAATGTAATCTGTTTAATTACAAACAAATAAACAAAGCTGATTTTTGATAAAACGAAAATGTACATAACTAGGTAGGTACTTAATTTATTTTAAACAAAAACAGAAGAATACCTATCCATAATCAGTTGATCTTACACAGAAAATGCATATAATTTATAGTTGATTTACTACCCATGTCTAAAATTAACCCCGATTAATTAATTTATTTGTAAGATCATAGCTTTTTTCACAAGTGGGGTAGTCACTAACATAATATTTTATCACTAGTTAAATAAATCTACTTACAGAACAATATTTTTAATGGTGCAATTACTCGATGTTATAACGAAATTGTTTTTTTTTTAATCGAAATGTATTATTTCAGAATGCAATTTTTGATTTCATATTTTTTAGCTCTTGTTCTATGGTCAGAGTTCGCCCAAAACATTTTTTCTTGGCACTCCCTTTTCACGGCACAAGCTTAAAGCTAAAAGCTTATGCCGTGAAAGGGGAGTTTGCCGGCACTTTTGATATTTTAAATGTTTGACAGACAAAGTCGAAACAACAACGCCATTTGTAAATAAGATATTATTATTTAAACAGGAATACTACTGTTAAAATGCTTACTTCCAATGGCTGAATAGTTCTTATAGGGCCTTGGGATCCAATATAATAGATCTCCAAGCCTTTCTATCTTGAGCAATCGATTGCCAGTCGTCTTTAGCATTTAGCTCCTCTAGATCTTGTTTGATGTTATCCAATAGACTTTGTCTTGGTCTGCCTAACGGTCTTCTGCCTGGGGGTATATTATTTAGTCGACTTTTCTTCTCCAGATCTGACAAAGTGACCAATCCATGCCGGAATCTGATATTATTATGATGAAATGTTGGTCAGGTTAGGTTAGGTTAAAAACTCGTCATTGCTTTTAAGCCTCTAGATTCCCTCTCCAATCAGATTTTCAAAAGTCCGAAGTTTTTGTTCGTCTTTTAGGCTCATACGCCACCACCAAACTCCACAACAATTGGAATACCGGTTATTATTAATCCGTGCTTGTGGGTATGGCTAAATAATAAGATCTTTTGATTAAACATTGTTCTATTAGAGTTGTTCTATCTGAAAGTTCCAACGATCTGATAGAAGAAGTTGAAGTAAATTAGGTGTCAGATTTTAATTTATTTTTGCGTTATCTCACTCGTTGTCGTTTTGTCCCCTATACACCATCCTCGTATAAACTGTTAGTAAAAGTATAATAATACCCGCTAGTGATGCGCCGAATGCAAACAGTTGATTGGAAATTTATAAAGCGATCATTAGCAAGTGATGAGCTTTTGAGAGATGGCGCATGCAAGAGCGCTGAAACGTCAATAGCCTCCAAGACGACATGTCATACCCGAAAACCCACCACATGTCGAATGTCAATTTTAAGGAATGATGATAAATACCCATCTTTTAAATAAAACGGTCAATCATATGTCTCATAAGTTTGTCAGTACTTCTCTTGGTAGAGCAGCGCTCAAGCGATGGCTAGAATAACCAATATTTTTTTGCCACTAATCCTATATTTTATTTTTCTCTGTCTATGAATGAGTAGGTACCACCAACATAACAGTAGTAAGCCATAAAGTATAGATATTGAGTTTTGAGAGAGAACATAGACTATAATGAAATTATTTTAAGTGGAGAACGCTTTTTTGATTAAATACATTGGGTAAAGTTTTTTATCCCTCTCTCTCCACCCTCCCGTCCTAAATTTCTGATTTGGTACAGGAGTTCGAGATAATTTCATCATTTTTGTATCAAATAAAAAAAAGCAGCCTGATTTTTCAAATTGCCACCCCCGTCGCCAAATTTTCGATTATTTTGCATAGGAATTCGTAATAATTCATAATCTTTATCATTTAATCCATTATGAAATCAACATTGACATGGTTTTGATACAAGTTTTTAATTGTATCTAAATACGCAAAAACTCTTTGTCACATCACTAAAATCTACCTTTCTTTAACACTGTATTATAATAATAATAATACCCCCTCAATTTTCTGCTCTCCTGTTACTTTTGTGTTAAAGTCTTCTAAGCCCCAGGGACACAAAATCGCATCAATCAAGATAAAAAACAGCTAGTATATATATAAATATGTATCCTTCTTCGTCTTGGGCCATTTTTGATAATTATCTAGAATTTAAAATGAAAATTTCAGCCCTTTTGTTTTCTGCGTACTTACCATTAAGCCATTGCGTTTTTTGCACCGAAAACATTTCCATAAAAATTCGTAAATAATTTGGAACTTCGTACACAATAGAAGCCATCTATAATGGTTTGAGCATGTGGAAAGAATAATTGATGAATATGTAACAATCGCCATTGTCTGTTAGTTATGTTAGGTTCGAGGAGTTTGGTTCTCAGTTAGGGCAAAATGAAAAATGACTTTTTTCAAATTGTCCTGGGACTGGGAGTTGCGTGGACTCAGTGCATTATAAGTATGTATCGTCGTGTTAGTACTCACATTATAGAAGATTCATATTATCTTAATTTGAGACTAGCTCAATCTGTGTGAATTTACCATGTATAAAACGGAGGTGGTCGGTAGCTTTATAGTTGACAAGGCTTACTACGACCAGAAAGACCCTCTTTCACAATACACTGTTTCTATAAAACAACGACATCTGAGCATTAGGAATGTTGCGACAAGAAATGACTCGATAGGCGCATATCGTCATTTTGAATGGAGGATGCCGATTATTGCCTTGTGCTTCCAAGAGGAACGTTAAAGGGCTGTTAAATAAGAAACATACACAGTCTTGTTAATATAATTTTTGATCACAAAGTAATAAAATTTAATTGAATCTGCAGATAATCATAATAATGTAATGTTTATTTAAGTACAAGACTATGCAAGACGCTTCAACGAATGATTTTGCAATAATTGTTAATGTAATTTCTTCACTTCATAAATTCTCTTAGTTCACATGAATGTGATGGAAGTGATGCGTGCCATTATTGCTCATTGCATTTTATTTATTTATTTATATTACGTGGATATGACTAGCTGAATGCTCGGTATCTTTGCTATCTTTTTGTGCAAGGGACAAAAAAAAACATTATCTATAATGACTCTATTTCCCTATCTATTTATATTATCACTAGTTTCTATATGAATTTAAAAAGGTGTTAACACAATTATTAAAAGATAATATGTTTAGATATAATTGTAGTTTTTTTCCTCAATAAATTTCTTGTTCATATTTATTTATTCATTCTTTACTGTAGGTAAGCAATTTCGTAGAAAGTGTATATTTTCCAAAATAAATACAATCAATATACAAACGGCGAGCTAATCGCAAAGACGCGATAGCTTCCAACCAACCCAAAACTGAATATTTTTGGCAATAAACAAAAATGTCCCATAAAGGGCTTCCTACAATTTTAATTGTTTATAATATGTTAGGTAAATTTGGGTTTGGATTCACCTAAATACACTCGCAAACACTCTCAAACTTAGCAATACGCTTGCATAGTGAAGATGAAGTAGATATATCACATTAGTCCATGTATAATAGCTTTCTGTTTCATCAACGTTCTGCGAAAACCCTGTAAATTGTATATCGTCGTTGCATATTCAAAAAGGGGTATGTGAATTTATGAATGTTTTGACATTTCTAGTATAAACTGCTTATAATGACATCATAACCATTTTATAAAGTGATTCTTAGTATCAAATATTAAAATTCAATACTTAATGAATAATTTCACATGCAAATAAAAAGTTCAAACATCAATTTTAATGCCCTTATGAACAGTTTTTAAAGAGTACCTATGCCTAAATAAAAATGTTCGCACATACCTCTTTTTGAATTCGCAACGACGATATTTTTTTTATCAAAATACAGGTTTAAGAGATTAAGTTTGAATATTTGGTATTAATTTCCCTCCGAACTGTGCATTAAAAGTGGCTATAAAAGTTATACTAACATACATACTTACAAACAGTCTAAAATAATAATTTAACTGTAGGTAATACAATAATTTATTTATTTAGTTTCATTTTGATCGTAAAAATATACTGATTTTAAAATTTATTCTTAACGACTATGCATTATATAGTTAAATGCAATTATATTATTCTTAATTGAGATGTCAATTAACTTGGCACAGTGATGATATCCTATACGATTGGTTGGTAGAAATGAAATGACATTTCTTTAATTAATTATGTTTAATCTTTGACCGATGGAATTATCCTTCAAAGCACGAGTTCTGCTGAAATTTGAAGAAATAATTTGTAAATGAAAAAAAAAATGTGTAAATTGTACTAAGAAGTGTATAATTATAAAAGGGTTAGTTGGAAGAGATCGCGTCCTCATGATAAACTCACCCTCTGTATATTGATTGGAGCTAATTTGAATGCATTTTTTCATAAAATTGTATCTATTGTTTTCAATGTACAGTAAAGAATGAATGAATAAATAAATAAATAAATATATTCCTTAATAAAAAAACATATTATTTGAGTTTGGGTTTCGTTTATAATAAAATGTGGATCTTGTAACACTTGGGTCACCTCTCTGTAAGAAAATTCTAAAATTTCGATATCGTTGTCTTTAGAACGGTTCACAGTGAAAGAGGATATTAGTTATACATTCTAAAATATCGACCTTTTGACAGCATAATCACCTCTCTTCACGATAATAGGTATTTGTCACATTCCTATCTCGTAGTTATAGTGACGGTGTACTGTGAAAGAGGATACTTTTAATGTTAATGGAAACATCTTCATTGTGACAATATTTTCTTTTCTTTTCACTGCATGTGTCACATTCTTATAATATATTTGTCACAGTGACAGTGAACTGTGAAAGAGGATATAATTTATGTTAAGCGAAATATCAACTTTGTGACATTTTTTTTCTTTTTTGCTGCACATTCTTAAAAAATCGTTTTCATAGTGACGGTGCACCGTGAAAGAGGATATTTTTCATATTTCATAAAATATCGATCTTATGACGACAAAAAATAAAAAACTCTTGACGACATGTGTCGCATTTTCATAATTTCGTTGTCATCATAGTGACGGTGTACTGTGAAGGAGGATGTTATTTATGTTTTCTAATTATAAATTTCCATACAATTAAGTATTTATAATATTCTCCGTGGTGCAACATTCCAATAAGACATAATGCAAGCTACATGCATATTGGGTACGACGACAATAAGCAATAAACAACCTTACCCACGCACATTCATTAACACGAATGCATTAAGGAAATGTATGCAAATTTTCACTTTGCGGTAAGGCACATAATTGCATACCACATAACAATATAATAATAATTTAAGTTTTATTTTTAAATCGTTATTTCCTTCTTCGTTATTTTGACGTTCCTTTTGGGAATGCAATGAGGAAATTATGAGTATTTTCCGTTTAAGTTTTCGATAAAATTAAGACATTCAGGATGGATGGCAAACCTCATCGCTGAATTTAAGATGTAAAATGTCATAATTATTTTTTTCGAACACCTGCCTTTTTGAAGATACTCAAAAACTTACAGAGAAGTGTGGGAGACCAATTCTCTACCAGGTGGTCCACGGGATAAAAACCTGTTGTTCCATATTGGCCTAAATCACTCGCAAACGAGTGGATAGCCTTAGTAAGAATAGAATAGAATAGAAATGCTTTATCGCTATCTGCATTAATATTTCATATAATAAATTAAGTATGGTAGAGGCCGACCAAGAGACTCCCATATGGACCAACTGAAGAAGGACCTGAACTGTGACACATACGTAGAACTAACGAAACTAGCTGAAAATAGGGAGGAATGGAGAAGAAAATCCAAACTCGTCGCAGACCAATCCAACGGATTGTAACTCATTTGATTTTTTTTATTATTTCATCGCAAAACCTAGCACCCGAATTTATTTTTTCGTATATATTTTTTGTCATTTTGTAAGATTTAGTAACGGATAAGTCTTAAATTTACTGCCAAATTCAACAACAACTACCTACGAAACATTAAAACAAGAACATGATATGTCTAAGTGATAAAAATCTCAACATTTTATACGAAATGTACTTATTGTGTACACTGTACAAAAATAGTTTTCACATGATAAAAATATTCGCGAATACTCTATTAAGGCACTAAACTCTACGTATAACAAGGCAATTTATGCACATTTTAGAAGTTTTTTAAACTTTAAATCGGTTCAAATAATATAGGTTATGATGATTGCAATAGAACGAAATGGAAAACTGATTACGAATTCCTCTAAGTCTTCACAAATAATTAAATCCACACACATTTTAAAAAAAGGCAGAGAGGTAGATTTGTATATCAATGCTGAGGTTTAAGTTAATTAACGACTAAATAAATTTGTAGCAATTTATTTAGTCGTTATCACTGTGCCAATAAAAACATTCTAGATGCATTGCATGCCTCATTGCTGAATTAAATATATTATACGTCTTCTTGGTGCTGTTTTATGAAAACCTATCTTTCCTTGTTCAGGACACTCAAAAATGAAAAAATTATTTAACACTCCCGTTTTTTTGTATGGATGCGTGTTAGATTATTTATTCGGCGCCCGCCGTTTAATGGAGCATCCATCTCAAGGGCGCGGGAAACTATGTTGGAAGAGCGATGTCTTCAACTTTAAATTTTCCAAAAAAAATCACGTAATTCAATATTGATGAGGTGTGCCACTCATTATGGATGTCTTAATTTTTATTAAATATGAGAAAGAACGACTAGTATATTTATTACATGCAATAAATCTAGCGAATACTTACTTTTGGTGGATTCCGTAATTTGGGAGTATTTTTTTTTTTGTAAAAAACATAATCATACATACATAGAGCCTTAACAATTAAAGACAATAAATTCATAGTACATGACTATTTTAGTATGTACACTTTTATATTTATTATTACAAATTCTATTTTGTAACTAGGTATCGTTGTAAAAATATAAATAAAAAAACAAACAATGTTAGAAACTTTATCAGATGGTGGATGAACAAGTTTTTTCTGTGTTCATTAATTATTTTATTTATTTATTTATTATACCTACGCGTTGTTAATAATAATATGTAAGTAGGTAAGTACCGGTTGAATTTGAATGATACCGTGAGAATAACACTAGTTAACTTATTTTTTGTTTGCCAAATGTTTCAATTTTAACGGAAGAAATGTTAATCATTTAAGCCTATCGGTATCGCCTTAAGAGCATTTTAGACTTTTAAAGGAAGATTCGTGGTTCGAATTCGATCGCTGACTAAAAACATTTTCATTTATTATATTAATGTATTTGAGTTCGAGAAGAGTGATACTTTAATATCTCTTACCCTCTTTCACAGTGCACCGTTGATTTGACAACAAAGTAAGCAGAGCCTTAAGAATGTAGTGGAAATAAAATATAGGTATTCAATTTGCCCCAGAACAGATTTTAGTCTAGTGGGGCAATATATTCCATAATGTTGCTTTTTATGTTTGTTTGTATTTACTATTTTGGAATAAATAAATAAATTAAAAATAAAGTCGATAATTTTTTTTTTTTTTTTAAAAGATGTATCTGGATTTTGTTATAAACCCAAATACAACCTTATACACCTTTCACACTAAGCTAAAAGCTTGTGCCGTGAAAGGGGAGTTTGCCGGCACCTGGGATCGAACCCCTTGTTCTGAAGGCCGAGACTCTACCTCCAGGCTACCGACGAACCCTTTCGACACAGAATTATTCGAAGGAACTTAAAGGAGAAGGAATGAGATAAAAAAAAATTATCTTTATCGTACATTTTAAAGTGTTTCGGGATTATTGCCTGCAGGCAATTTCTGACAACCAACCAGTTAAGATAAAGAAGATTGGATTTTTTTCATACAATCTCTCGACAGATTTACAAATTACTGGGAGAACACAATTAACAAAACAAAAGAACGCGAATGTGTGATATAATAATATCAAACGATATAAAGAAAAATTTAAATAGACCCATGAAAATCGTTCGACGTTTAAAATTAGAAACAACAAAAGAATAACAGCTCGATGGCAAAACAAAAACAAAAACTTTGATATCATTGCCATTGCATGAATTTACATAGTTTTTGATTCCAATAATTCACAGTACCTAGATGTCGCGAAGGCAGTCACGTTGGTCGGCTGATGACTTCATTACTTTTTGTTGATACTTTGACGATAATAAATTAACTAATTAGTCAAGAGGGTTCAATACATAATACAAACCACCAGAAATCACGTGACATTCCAAAATAAACAATATGGCCGCCCTTGCGTGTGACAGTAGAACGCGAGCATTAGCAGTATCATCATCGACATTGTCAGTATTGTTGTTATTATTATCTTACTTATTTCTATCGATAGTAGGTATCTTGTAGTAGATTTTTAGTTTAATTTTGAGAAATGTTCGATTGTGAATTTCACCGCGTAGACAGGCATACATATAAGCATTTCAATTTGTTATATTTTTTGATATTTTTGAACAACTGAAATCATTGTCGTGCGTGTCTGAAGACAATATTTGGTGGAGTCTTGGTCTACCACCACTTTCTGTAAATTTTCGGGTATTCTGCAATAATTCGCAAAACATCTTTTTCAAACTTTTATAAAAAAAACAGAATTTAAAAATGAATAACAACTTTTTTTTTCACACTTATGTTAAGCACATTATGCTCGAGCGCTCTCGTCAAGTCAGCTTGACAATATGATAAAAAATGACTAAAAAATTAAAGTCAAATTTTTAATTTAGGTAAAACAGCCTATTTTTAAATAAGGAATACAGCGAACAATCTTAATAATAAGAACATAAAATAATTAAGAAAGCAATGCAAATAAAAAAGCATACAATTAACGTATGTGACATGTACATAGATTAAGTGGGTAGCCACAAAACAAAAAATAATAATTGAAAAATAACATATATTTCAATTTTCAATTATAAATAATGTCAACTTCTTAATTGACATTATTAATAAAATGTAATGTTTATTTGTACGTACGTTTTTTTTTCAAATTTATTTGACAAGACAATACGATCTTTAATAGGAAATAGTAATCTTATTGTTTGTCGTTGTTTCTGTTATGTACGAGATTCTTCCATTCTAGAAAACCGCAATGTCTAATAAATATGGTGAGATTTATTTGCAGCTGAATTTTCTCGTTAGTTCTTGACTATTTCATTTTTTTTTATTACTTTCTGCAGTTGGTCAGCGATATTAATAGAATGGGCATTGTTTCTGTCATAATTGGTTGTGGTTAGTTGGAAAAAAAAAATACATATTATTTTCTAGATACTGTTTTACACAAAACATAACAATAATTTATGTTCTGGTCAAGATTACTAAAGTCGTATTCACAATAAGGTATAAATGTAATTCCAAGTATTACACCTGAATAAGTGATACCTCACTCACGAACAGAGATTAGCATTGCTCAAATTTTATTCTTGACTAAAATTATCTCCCAGTCGTCTTCTCTATTTCATTTTAAAAAAAAAGACATTCAAAATAAGTGGCGCATCTCATCGCTGAATTGGGGTTTATGAGAGAGAATATCGTAGCCTTCGGCATGTCACCCAGTAGTTTAATTGGACACAGCACACCTCGCGAAAAAGATGGGTGGCAGGTTCAAGTCTCGTCCAGGGCACTACCGAATAAGGTGACGTTGTCTTTTCTAAGCCTTATATGGTAGTTTCATGTGTTAAATTTACATGGTTAATTACAAAAATAATATTAATAAACAGGAAAATGTCTTATTCGTGATATATTTAGTAGACCTGTCTATTACAGGACACTCAAAACTTCGCAGAAAAGTGGTGTTCTCTAGTGCTTGAATTTGTCTGTACACAATACTTGTAACTATAGACATTTTAATATTTAATTATTTACCCAATATTAATTGATTACAACGCGTAACGTAAAATAGCTAACAAAAAAATATTTTTTTAAATCCGATGTTTTCGCTTTAAAAAAATCGCTCGGCTCAACAGAACACTTTCTTTTACTTAAACCGAATAACATGTTGTTTTACTTCATTGGTATTCCATAAATTAATTAAATTTTCATCATTAGATATACCTTCCTTCTCTTGGCGGGGTTCAAATTAAGCATAACATTTTGTCCCGTGGGTGGTTGAATTTGGTACTGGGGAATTTATTCTAGTACGTACTAACGAAATATTCAATTCGTTTCGCGTTCTAAGCATTCTATTGCGCCTTACAATAATAATAATAATTATCTATATTTATAATGATTAGTGTACTGGTGTTGTGTGTTTGTATGTATATTTATTTATTTATTCAATATCGAAATACCAACTTCGATATCACCCGTTTCCAACACACTCCTTTCCTCCAACTTTAGATAGAGTCTGGAGCTGCATTTGTTTTTTTTAAACCAGACCAATCTTTAGAAAATCAGTACATGCCTACGTATGTGCAAATGATCTTTTGATAATCTTAAGGTATTCGAAAGTAATATGTAAATAAAATAAATATTTTTACTAGTTTAAATAAATCATTATTTTGATCTAAAATATCCCGCGTATTTCGTCAAATGCACATTCTGCCAATTTTGAGCAGATAGTAAATAAATAGAATTATTATAAGCAAATCTTACAGTTTCAAAAATAATCATGTTGATGGGCTATTTTCATATCTAAACATATAATAAAGTTGTCTTATTTAAAACAAGCGTCTGGTTTTTGCAAAGGTACCCAATTTTTTTTAGAATTTCTTGGAGCAAGTATATAACACTAGTTTGTATAGCAACAAAAGCGACTTCTATGTATTTCTGTTTTCCTGGTAAAATTTTAGGTATTCAAAATGAAAGAAGAATGAGAGACAGAGAGGGGGAGAGGTACATAGAGAGAGTGAGAAAGATACACCAAATATCTAAAAGTATATATTTATATAATATGTAATATGTACATTATTAGGTATTTCAAAATTGCGAGGGTTCGGGCAAGTAAGAGTTGTATAGTATCTAAGTATTCCAGAGGTTACATTGTTACCGAAACAAGTATTTTCAATATTAAAATACCAAACCTTCCTTCACAAACCAACCAAGGAACCACCTCCTTCATTCTCATGTACTCCTGATACCAACCACCTCATATCTGAAGAGGAAACATCCAAAACGTACATCAAAACGAGTCAAAATAATAAATTACCCTTCTTCTTTTCCAGTCAAATTACCACTGCTGGATATAGGCCTCTTTTTATTTATTTATTCTTTTTGCACATCATCATTATATAATAGTGTTAACAAAAAAATACAATATTTAAAATACTAGAACGATATGCAGTGGTGAGATAGATTATCACGATATTATGTTATGTTTTTCTATTAAAATTCTTCATGGACTTCTACTAAGATAATGAACCAATATTTTCAAAGGGAATCACATAAATCTGTTCTTTTTTGACATTACTGTAGTAGGAACAATGTATTTTGAAAGAAGATCATCATGACAATTGAATATATTGTGATTGAAAAGAATATTGTTGTTTACTTATCATGTATTGTAAAAGGCAAATGCCGTTTATTGTCCAAATAAATAAATAAATAAATAAAAAATATGTCTTTTGTTTAACTATCATAATTTCACATTCTCTAAACATTATTAATGAAATATTTCAATATATACTCGATGTGCTGTTTAGCTCTTCGACAGTTTTCGGTAATGCTCGTAAATATATTTAAATTACGGTATAAGAAATTTCATTTTACATATTTATTAGAATCACAGTACATATTTCTGACAAACCTCCTTCTGATTTCTGCTTCACAATCGTATACCCACCACCTTCCTTATAAACAGATCTGACAGTCTTCTTGAAGAGTAGTAGGAGGAGGAAGAGGAGAAAGGCACCACCAGTCCTCTAATTCTCCAAATGCTGTGCTTCTTCCACTCGTCTTGTCTCTTGTACTACTACTACTACTGCTCCCAAGAATTCCCATTTCATTCCTTATAATAAATATTCACTTTCTGTGAATTGTTCATGACGATCTACGTGACGTTTGAATGTTATATTATTTTCATCTTAAAATATTTACTATTATTACTATCTCAGAATCAAATAAATTTCACATTTTTTTATGTTTCATATTATTATCATAGTGAGTCCTGCTTTTCAAAGCATTTATATTAAGAACAGATCAGATATGAAATTTCTGCTTCAGTGTTGTGCTACAAGTATTTCAAAGTCCTGCTAAAAAATATAAATTGAGGACTTTTTAGCAGTTTTCAGCTCCCCGTCGGCTAAATTTAGCTTGAAAAAGCTTATACTCGTAGCACAGTTAGAAATTTCCTAGCCCTAGTATTGCCATTTGTCATATATATTCTACTACCAAACCTTAGAATGTTAATCAATTAAAAGATTAAAAATAATTTCTTTATTTGTTTTATTAACTGTTAATCTAGGGTTCATAATAAACACAGATATACCAACTGAACACCTTCGCTCTAAGCAATACCTTGTGTAACAGTTTTGAACCATACATTTTCGACTCGGAAGTCTAAGACAATCTATGTATTTATTTATATACTTTCATTCTGTTTTCCATGTGGGATTGGCAGAGAGTAAGGAAGACCATGTACCTATCTAGATCTGTCCTTTTTCCCCTCAATCTTACGACTTTGCCAACGTTGACTTCTTAGTGTAGTTCATTGTGAGATTAAGTCCACAGATGTCTTCCCACAGACCTAAAAAGAAAACAGAATTTTCTGTAGGTTAGTTCCTCTATTCTGTTCTTGATCAGGAAAGTGTGTGCCAATTGTTTTGGCTCTCGTTTGAATAATTTGTTCACATTCTGTGAATAAATGCAATGGAGTATCGTGTAGAATCTGCATAATTACAAGTTCTGTAATTAGTATAGTTGATAAATCTTTCTTCAATAAGTTTTGTAAGTTATTTCGTGTGAATGAAAGTAGTTAATTCATATAAAGCAGTCTTTTCTCATAAAAACATATTGCGTGTACTATTAAACTCCTTGTTAATGTCAATTTCTTTAAACCGTATGTGCTTAGTGAACCTTTTGTGTGCTTATTGCTAATAATAAAATCTGTTTTTATTGCGAAATTACAGCACATTGCTTCAACCAGATACCAGATATGAGAGGTTTGTGAATTAACCTCTAAAATGTTTTGTTCAAAAGCAGAAAAATACTTTTTGTTTTTACAAGATCACGCAATTTCGTTCATTAACATAATTCTTCATCATTGTACTGTAGCCATTAATAGAGATATTGGAGTTATAGTACGCTGATCGCCTTTTTTTCTGTCATTTAAAAAATTGATTTCATTTCATAAAGTTGACAAGAATCTGTTGTTTTTATTACGAACCGTCGGTTGCCAAAAGACAATGGTAGTTCATTCAAATTCATGGTTCAAACTAAGTGCTAAAACTTGAACGCTTCTCTCACCAAGTACCTATTGTATTTATTGCAAATCCGCGAAGCAAATGTTTCTCAATGATGGGGCAGTAAAGTATAAAAATACTGTCTGCTCCATGTAAGTACAATCCGCTGTTACCCTGATATTTTGATGGCTGTTGGGGATCCTTTACGCGGCTATTTTATGGCTAAATAAACGCGGCCGTGATGTTCCCGTCACAAGACCCCAAGGATGCATTGCAGATAATACATAATACCCCATCTACCCTTCGCACACTTCTAGGTTCCTGATACCCTCTTAGAATTTTACTATATACCTTCTTCTATTGCTGTTTTCCTGGTACTTTTTATATTCTATTCACCCTCCTCTGCGTCTTGACACAGTACATCCTCAATTTTTTTTTACAAATTTACATTTTCCGATGCATTATACTGTGAAAATATCAATATTCTTCATAGATTTTTGAAAATACTTCGATATGTTGAAATTTAAGTCAAATCACAGATACAACTAGAACTGTATGCAATTACAAGAAATGATAATATTTCCTCAAAAAATATGAAGTCTTTTGCAATAATTTTTCATATTTCAATTAAGTAATTTTAAAGAAGAAAATTTTAAATTATAAAATAAAATAAAATAAAAATTTACTATTTTGTTTTGTGTTACTTTTGAGTAAGACTAACGCACGACCGGTTTCGCGGACTCCGAGTTCGAATCATCAGGTGCTGATCTATACTGAATTAAACAAAAACAAATACAAAAGTTCGTTAGGATTTACAATGGAGGTGTAGGAGTAGTAACACAAAACAAAATAGTAAATTTTTATTTTATTTTATTTTATAATTTAAAATTAAGTTTT
Source organism: Athripsodes cinereus (assembly GCA_947579605.1). Taxonomy (NCBI): domain Eukaryota; kingdom Metazoa; phylum Arthropoda; class Insecta; order Trichoptera; family Leptoceridae; genus Athripsodes; species Athripsodes cinereus. The sequence goes on from OX388321.1 coordinate 5,180,663, forward strand.
ACAAAGTTAATGCCGATACAATTCATGAAAAAAGAAAATTTTAGATTAGAATCCTTGAATCAATTTGCAAAATTTTTGGTTTAGATATATACCTATTTAATGTTCCCTTTTCATTTTCTGATTCTGTTAAACATTCATCTCTTGTACACAGGTACAAGAGTACTTCAATATTTTCCATCCCCCTTCATTCACGCTGTGACCCTGTTACCTTTACCATAAAGGCTGGCATGCTGGTTGCATGTTCACCGTTTCCCTGCCCTCAAGATAGATGGGGGAACGCAGCCTTTCATTCTACAGAATCTTCTTCGCCTCGAATGGTATTAAAATGTTCCCCATCGGATACATTAAACAATATGAAAAGTGATTTTTCCTTGTTTTTGACTCATTTTTATGTTTATGATAGTAATTTCGGGTATTTCGCTTTTTTTTTTACTTTTGAACCAAGGAAATCTTTATCCTAACAACCTTGTTTTAGGACTTTTTGGAATAGTATGATTAAATCTAAGTTTTTTTGATACCTACTTTCTCTAAAATTTTCACATTCTTTTTCGTTATTCCAAGCACAAATATTTTATTTTCTAACATGAGAGAGAGCGCAAAATAGACAATAATCGCAAATTTAAATGCAGATAAAAAGGTAATCTTTCAAAGATCAGCTGTCATCCAACAAGATGGACCACAATTAATTTAAAAATATGGGTTATATTCTGATCATCTTAACATGCCTATAAATACATTGTTTCCCTACACCATTTAAAGATTAATATTAACTACAAAAATTATTGATTATTAACAAAAACGGTTATTGACCATTAACAAAAACAGTTACTTACTTTACTTTTTGAATGTCTTCGGCTTGTATCAATGAATAATCATTCCAAATCAGATCCTTGGTTCTCGTTCAGAAAGCCACTGCACCGCTTCTGGGGTTGATCTATGGATGTCCATCCAGTCTCCGTCGTACTTTCTTCCTGGACACTCCACCAGTCGTCGAATTATTTGGGACTGAACTCCACAGTCGCATTCCGGAAACTTCCACTTATCCCATTTCCACGTTAGGTACATGCAGCAGCCTTGACTGGGGTGAACAAAAATAGTTCATAATTATTAGTAAAAACAGTTAGGTACTAATTATTTACCCTATTTCGTTTCGGGAATCAAATAATTATGCCACTTCTCTTTCAAAGTAGCCAGAGAGGATATAGTTATTCATATTATTCTCATGGCACAGATTTTTCGACACATTCGGTAGTCGTCCATAATTAAAGGCCCCGTTTAGTAAAAACGGTAAAATATTCTATTTTCAACAAATTTGTAAGAAAAACTGCCAAAACTTGTTGACCCTTGCGAACATATTGATTTGATAAAATAAAAAATCAAATATTTATTACCAATATTAGTTTTTAACTAAAAAATAAATAAATCGCAGACTGACGAGATTTATTTAGGTACTCTTTGTTATATCAAAATACAAATTATTTGTAAAATATATATATATATATATATATATATATTTTATTCAGCTTATCAAGCATATAAATACTATAGATTTTAGCAAACTTTTTTTGGTATACAAAAAATTGAGTTCATGTGGTGATTTTTGGTTTCAAAATATGAGAAATTTTATCAAAAAAAATATTTTTTAAGTCGGTCAATATCCATGAAAAAAAAATATAATTTTTTTGTTCTATAATAATTATAATAACCATCTAAATATTCTCAATATTAAAATAAATATATGGAAATTTGTAGGATTCTCGTGCATTTATGTACCAAACACACCCCCGAATTCGATTTTTAGAAATATGCTTTTTTATAAACGAATACTATGAACATATTTGTTATCAATAAAACACTGTTTTTCTAGATCATTTGAATACTATGAAGCTAAAAACGAGTTTTTTTTTAAGTTAAAGTTTGATATTGGTAGCTAATATTTGTTTTCATATTTTATCAAATCAAAATGTTCGTAGGGTCAAGTTTTGAGAGTTTGTGTACCAAACTTGTTGAAAATTGAATGTTTTATCGTTTTTGCTAAAGGGGCCCTTTAAGTATTTTTAAACACACAAATCATATCTTAATACATTTTTATCTGATTTTGTGGTTGAGTTCTAGAAGGTGATAAAAAACTAAAAAAAGTAAACTATCCTATAATTTTTACATCTACTTCATAAATAATTAAACTATTTTTATCGTATGTATCTTTCGTTAAATCTCTAAAACATAAAAATATAAAAAATGTATAAAATTTAATGAGAATATATGCGTAAAAAAATATACGAATAATAATTATACATAAAAACATTTAATTACCGAAAAAATGACGACCCCACACAGTTTGTATGTATGTATGTAAAATCAGAATACAGAACACTATGTCCAACTTTTCACTTTACGAGTACTTAAACATTCTCTAGGCCTTTTACACTAATCATTATGAGCCTAGAACATACGTACTTCTGAGCTGTAACATTTTTACTACGTTTTTATGCTCTACTTAAGGGCATAAAAACACAATAAAATTTCCCGCTGTTGAGCGTTATATTATGGTTCCTGCAATATATATTATTATGATACTATACTTTATATTATGTGCTCACATCATTTTGAACACCACTCACTGGTCTTAAATCCACTACTTTTATTTATTTATCGTGTGCTTTTGATAGTAGACTTCTATTTATCTATCTGATCTTAAAGTTATCTTTACAGTTAACCATTGTATGATTAGGTTACATGATATGGAAATTCAACACTTCAAAAGACGTCACTGTATTCGGTAGTTTTCCAGATGGGAGTTAAACTAGCGATCCATTTTTACCGTGAGTTGTGCTTTGTCCAATAAAGCTACCGGACAACATATCGAGGTCACCGAGGTTCTCTTTAATGAGCCTCAATGATAACTTCATACAAATTAGGTTGCAATGTCTTTTCTTGGTCTTGTATGATAGTTTCATGTGTCGATTTTAAATGTTTATCCATCTGTTTATCTTATTGCTTATTACATCATTTACTGCAATTGAGCTTACTTTATCTTTATCTCCAGTTTCAGTTCTCTGAAATGAATAAGTTTGTAGCAATGCAACATCTATTCTCAATACCTTATTTTTATTAATGAAAACATATAAGTATTTTATGTAGCCATCTGCAGATTCTTTCATTTCACTGGAATTAATCATTGGATTTTGGCTGATCAGCCCTCTAAGTTGTTTACCATGGCACCCCTTGTGTGTAGAAACTTGTTAGAGTAGAAATTAAATCGGATGAGTGGAAGTCCCCAGACTTCTGAGCTATCCGGGCACGTGGTTTTTTCAGTTTCACTTGTGAGAGATATTGTAATAAAAAGATTACAGTAAAACTCGGCCACTCTGGTCTATTCTATGCGGTTCTCTTTATTTCTTCATAACTGTTACTTGAAGTATAAGGATGGCACGGTTATCAACTTACATATTCCTCATCTCTTGAGTTAGTCTGGTCGAAGGTTCTTTATGTTAAGCCACTCAGATCTTTAATGAGTATTTGGCACACAGCATTATTTGTGACACGTGTACACCATCAAATAATCAAAATCCTCCTCAGACATTTATTTTTGAATCTCATTATCTCACGAATTTTAACATCTTAACCCATAAAACAATTAGATATTATATTCAATACAGGTTGTAGGTATAGTGATATTACGATTATAAAACTAAGCAGATAATAGTAAGTAAGTAAGTATCACTGTTTTTAGTCTTCTGTTCATAGTGTAATATTATAAAAATCCTTATCAAAATGTGGTGTTTATTGTTGGTAGCAAGCAGTAGGTTTTTATGACGCTGCTGTTGTGAATATTGTTATCTCTGTTTGCTCTATATTATATTATGTTTATGTAGTTGCAAGACTTACTGCTAACGCTATTCGGTAGCGGTCTCATGTCACTGTATTGTTGAATCTTCCAACATTTAAATGTCAATATTTGCCCAACAGATGAGAGAACATTCCAACATCATATTCAATAATAACCTTGCACCATGTCTCACCAACTTGTCGTTTTTTTCCGGATTAAATACACTTTCTGCTTCATTTTTAATTTTACCCTTATTTTTACACTTTCATTTGTAAGATAAATTGTTTATACAATTTGGATATCTTTAAACATATTTGATCAAATATGTTTAAAATGTATTTTCACAATGTGAACACACAAACTCTAGATCATTTGGATATCTTTACTAAATCATACTCAATTTGTCTACGACCATGTATTCCTATTTTTTCTCCTTCTTTGTGTCTACCAATTTTATTATTTTTATTGAAATTGGTGGTTAGTTCTCAAAAATTATCGTGAGTCGTTTTTAATAAATACTTACTGCGATCCTTCTTCTCTCCACTGCTGAATAAAGGCCTCTTCAAAACTTTTCCACACTTTCCTATCTCGAGAAACACGATACCACTGTTTTCTCATCATCTGGACAATATCGTCAACCCATCTTTTTTGGGGTCTTCCTACGCTTCTTTTGTTTTATTTTCAATAATTGTCTGCATACAATTTTATTTATTTATTTCATCATTCTTTACTTACATTGATTACAAAAAATTCCATAGAAGGTATACATTCAAATTTAATGCAATCAATACACAGCGAGCGAGTTTAGCGCAAAGGCGCGATCTTTTACAACTAACCCAAATTTTCTTCATTAACTCACTTCAATATGTTGTGAAAGACGTATGATCCAAAACAATTTCAAATTTCATGACCTAACCACTTTTTGGTCAGTTAAGCAATGGGGTAGTCACTTTATTTACTGAATGATTCGTAGTTGTGTTTGTTGGTCTTGTCCATTTCAATTATATATTTTTTTACTAAACGAATTTGCTAAAAAAATGTTTATTTTATTTGTTTCGCAAGAAATATACGACGAAATTGTCATATTTTCGGCCAATTATTTCAAAAGCGATATCTTCCAAATCTATAACGAATCGACGACGAGACCTTGAATACTTGTTTTTATTATCATCGTGTTCTGATTTTATCAAATCCCTTCTGCATTTCAAATAAATAATGATTTTAATACATACATTATCAGAATTTCCAATCAAAACGATAGGAAGATAATAATATAATCACGTTTGAACGCTCGTCTCGTACCGAACCATTTGTTGGCTCATAAAATTATTTTTCAGTGTTTGATCCCAGGTTTTTTCGAGTTCTTGGTTGACGACATGTTCCTCATTAAACACATCTTAATATTAATAGATTACATTGAAGATAATAAAGCCATAAACCAAGTTGTTTTAATGATAAGAGATGATATTATAAAACTTCTTATTGTTTGATAAGATACAGGTCTTCATAATATCCATTCACACACAAAATAAATTATTACTTACAACGCAAATGTTGCTCCCAGATATTATTTATATGATTACAGAGTTCTTTTTATCATTGCTTGTTGCGCCTATGTCTATATTATACTTTAAAAATCTTTATTAAATACAATTTTATTTAAGTTCATCTCACTTGTGGAATATGCCGCGATGGTAAGGTTGTAATTTTATTAAAGGTATTTGGAAAATTAGACAGAAGTTTTTCTAATGATAATTTGATATTTACATAAGCACATTTCTCCTTTTGTCTTGTTAAACTAAAAGTCCACTGTATCTAAATAAGAACATTTGCCAGAGATGCCTTGCCCATCGGAGTTTTCAGGAACACTGTGGTCACTCCAAATTATGTCTTAACAACAAACGTTGGACATCTTACTAGCTTCTTTTGAAATTAATATAATGTTCAAATAGTCCAGGAATTTCCAGAAAAGTCTAAACAAATTTCAGATAGTAAAGAATTACTGTTTTTGGTCCTTAGTACTTTACACCCATCCTCTAAATGACACAAAACTAGTGTATAAATATATATATGTAATATTTTTTCTCTCTCTTATGAAATATGTATGGGGACATAAAAGAAAGGTGTTCCAATTGATTGGCCAGAATTCCAATTTCGTCGCAAAAAAATAAGTACCAGGAAAACATAAATAAAAAAGAGATATAATAAAAACAATAATAATAATAATAGTCGAAAAAAGACACGAGAAAATTGGCACGATGTTAAAGATTTAGTGACGTTATTACTATGCGTGTCTGAACTCCTGGTGGCAGTAATCTTGGTACATAATAATAACTGGATCATAAGTCGTCCAACGGCGATGTTGGTAGATCGTTTCAAGTAGTATGTACTGTGCGGAGATTTTACGACTAGTCATAAAAAGGCCATTCGCATAGTGAGTAAAGACATCTCTCCTTTTTTTTATGCTCCTAATAACATTATCGTATCTTTTATATTATTATTATGTAATATTCACTCACCAAAAGGAACAACATATTGGCCAGTAGATATGTTTATTGGATATCTAGTGTCCTACTAACGATCTAATTTCGAGATCTTGTGTTCTGAAGTGTTCTTCGTACTTCATTCAAAGATGGTGTTTGATAAACTTACTAGGGCCATAAAAATGATGTTGTTACTGCTTCTTCTACTCTTTTCCATCTCGTTATCTTCCTATCTATCTATATCTCTCTGTTTCTATTCTTCATTACATCTAATTGTTTTTTATTTTGTAAGTAGATCCTTTTACTATTCTGCAGCCCTAATAAAGAGATCAAATTGACACTATTTTTTTTGGGAAAATACTTGTATTTTGGACCTGGAGAACTCTGAATATGGACATTTGAAAAGGCAAGAGCCTAAAAGTGAAACTAACTGACAATAGGAATGGAATCCAGAATCTTAAATGAAACACAAACAATAGTATCTGGCTACCACTGTGAATTTTTCGCGTAAACGATTTTCAAAATAGTTGTCACAAAAGAAAATCAACACAGTTGACTGCTACGTAGTAAATTTGTCTGCTATGCTAAAAAGCATACACAAGAAAATATTTTGCGACTCTCTACCAAGCTTTAAACATCTTTTTATAGAAAAGAAGCATCAGTCATTCATAAATTATGAAGTGTGGTATTTCAGTACCTATCTTTACCACAGAAGAAGATCACCCTTTCCCGTAGAGAATAAAATAACGCTCTTCAAATTTATGCACTCCTGTTACATTAGCATCTTGCAAAGGGGGTAACCCGAGATGATTATTTGACACTGACATCTCTGACATGACACGTACGTGCGTCCAAAGGAGGTTTTCAAATATTGACGCTTTGGGAAATACGGCTTTTTAAAATGCCTAATAAAAATCATATTTTTGATGTAAAACTACTTTGAATTTTCACGTATGCACACGTGTCAGAAGTGTATTTCATTTATTTATATTTTTACTTTTATGAATATTATATTTTGTCGACTAGACGTTAGGGGATTGAATAAATATTTAATGGCCGGTTTCAATAACCTATCTATCCGTGACTGTCGATTGAAATGTATGATTTAAAATATAGAACACAATAGATTTCAATCGACAGTAGCGGATAGATAGATTATTGAAACCGACCATAAAAGGTCTGCTTCAAAATACGATGCTATTTTTACTTTAATCTTTTCTTGATGGTATTTTAAGCATTTACGGGCTATATTTAATCGGTTTGAATTTTCTATACTAATGGATAAAATGCATAATATCCTATTTGGCTTTCTACAGATTCCAATCCCGGATTAATAGTGCCGTTTTTATGGACGAGATCTGTCCAGGCAATTGCTAACCTTTTGGAGGGTTCCTACAAAGAAATAATTAATAATTCTGAGATTATTTTATCATAATTATCAAAATATTAATGAAATTGTTACACCAGACAGTAAATTCCTCAAATCATTTTGTATGATTCTAGCAAGGTATTGTTATATATGAAATAACCTTTCTTGTAAGATATTATTAATATTCGCGTGTTTTGTAATGATATTGCGTGTTGCCTTAAGGCAGTCTCTTCCAACCCCCATGTCGTGTCCAATCATTGTATATATTGATCATCTTCATCCCAGATCTTTCTGTACCCCTAATAATAATAATGAAATCATACAACCATAATAATATATCATTTTGTTTTCTATCTATCTATCTATTTAAATTTCTGCTTCCCTGATTAATCAATGCTTATCTACCGTATTTGAAATCACGAAATATTATAGTATAATAATGATAAATGAGTTAGTTGGCAAGTGATTCGAAATAGGCTCTCATGCCGTCTAATGAGTACATAAATAAATATTTCATGATTGTCCGCTTTTTACGGAAATCTTGAGAACACATAGAAGAAGTACCTAGGCCATTTCTTGTGTAGTAACATCAGGTTGCCTTGACTTTGACTACTATTACTCCATCATATAACACCCTGCCTTAGATCATAATATGGAACAGGATCTCCATCCACTCCACTCCCGTCCAGTTTTTGATGTTTTCCAGCTAGAGTGCACGCTTTCTTCCAAGACCATACCTTTTTTCTTTATCTTCTTTGAGAACGTGACGCGATTCAGCTTCTGAGAACATACCCAATATAATTATATAGATTTTTTGTTTTGATTGTATAAAACAACAAATTTTCACTTCACATTAGCACTTCTTGGGACTCTTGTTTTGGACGCCGTGTCTGTCCAGGATATCTGCTGCATTTTGTGATAAAAGCACCCTTTTTCAGGTGTACCAACTGAAGATTTTTTTAAGTTATATGATTTTATTTCGTAAATGAGTATGGATCGAGCGTAACATTTTACCATTAAATTTGTTTGAATGTACCATGTAGGTTTTAGTATAAATATCATAATATCTAGTATAACTTTTTACCATAGAAATGAAGGACAAGAGTATTCACACAAACTTCCTATCATATTCCTATAAAGAGATCTCCATGCATGATAAATATATAGAACTATCTCTCACAAGCATGTACCCCAAATAATTGAGAAGCGAGTATTCTAAACATTATACACACATGTATTTATTTTTCTCAATAGCCACTCACCCACCATCTGAAACCGAGCACACAGCGAAGGTGTTCGCAATTATTGCCTTCTATTGCTACCAGCCCTTCAAGGGGGGTGAATATTGGTGGTGAATTGAGGGTAGTTTCGTAGCACGTATATAGTAGGTAGTAGTAGTTAATAGGGGATGGAATAAAGGTATTGTATTGTACCATTTTAACCCCCTACTGAAATTATTTAGGTTTTTATTTCGTTTATTGTTTTTTTCTTATTATTATTAATAATGAAGCGAGATATTTCTTGATGAGTATATGTAAATATATTTTATAAATAAACATGGTATCAAGGTTGATTGGAAGAATTATCTCTGCTAATACTGTATCTCACACAAGTGGAATAGCCATTGGATCAACTGTATGTAATTAACACGCAGGTCGTCTTCTTTGTGTCATTGAAAATACACTTATAATGCTGAACCTGATCAATGGCACTGCATTAGAGATGTTAAATTTGTAAATAAGAAAAAGCAACTAGTTAACCTTTAATATTGTTATTTGATAGCTAAATTAGCCAGTTAATTTAATGGCTATGCGACACCGGCATTCAATTGAATGGCTAACTAAAGTTTAGCCGGATTGTTTGACGCAATATTCATCAATCCTAGCGCCACAGTGTCAAATAAAGAAACTAAATTTCAACAATCGTCCTAGCTTTGACCAGGCAGAATATCGAACGTATCAGTGTGATTCTACAAAACGACTAGGCATTCAATTGAATGCCGGGATTTAACTAACCGCGTAGCCATTCAGTTAACTGGCTAATTCAACTGTTGGGCGGCGAAAAATATACGAGTAGGTATATTGATTTGTTCTAAAGTATTCAAGTACTTAATCATAAAGTATCTACCATTGAGTAAAGTACCTTAGCCTTTGAACCTACACACCTGCTTGATTTATGTATTAAATCTTGCCCAAAAAATTAGCGTGCTTGAGGTCAATAAGAAAAAAAAGTACAAAGCATAGAAATAGATGTGAATGGAGGGCGTTTTCGACCACTCCTTCTACTTATTCTAGGATGGCATACCGCCCCAAAAACCGCCCATTGACTTGAATCGACCCCTCGTCTTACTTTTCAGTTTTCCTTTGTTACAACGAACCTCTTTTTACATTATTATTGTTATTCCACCTTTCTCTTTTCTTCTGTGAAAAGAATGTATAAAAATGCAACGTCACTTTTTACACTTTGCCGCAGCATTTGTGATTCGACATTTTTTTTATTTCTTTTCATAATATGTTGATATTTTTTCATTTGATTATTTTACTGAAATTTAACATAATTCCGTAATTCACATGGTTTATAAATTTACCGAGAATGTATGAAACATTACATAATATCTGAAATTCGGCGATTAGAAAGTGTGCTAACTACCCTGTTTAATGGCATGGAGAGATCGACCTGTATTGTCACAAGCACTGGCTATCTCATTTGTAGAAAAATTTGTTATATCATAAAGATGGAATTTGTAAATAAAATATTATTTTTGAAATATTTGACTAATTTGTATGTTTTTCTTTGTTCCAGGTATGTGTAACAATTCTTTTATTAACGAAGCAAGCAGAGAAGTCACAAAATTTGGTAACTCTATATTTTTTCTTAATTTTTTTTTAAATTGATACACATATTCTTACATTTAGTTTTTTGTAATGATTTTGTTTCAACGTGCATGCTGTAGACACTCTTAATTGGGGGGGGGGGAGGGGTTGGCCTGGCCGTGTCAATGTGTCTTGTTTTTCTTTTTATGAATGTTTTATCAACTCTCTGTTAAATAAATAAATAAATGCACGATTCGGGATCGGAATTTGCCAAAATCAAAAATTGATTTACTAATATTAAATATGCAGAAATATTCTTAGAGTAGAGTTCCATTAAACTGCATTTTCAAAAACAGTGAAATCCAATGCAACTTAAACGAAAAATGTAAGGGAAATCAGAGCTTGCATTGAAAACAGTCAAAATTCAGTTAGTTTTATTTACTATTTCATTTTAGTTTATTTACATAATATTTATTTTATTCTGTAAAGTGGTTCCAATATTTTTAAATCAATACAAAATATCATAAAAATATCAGTTTATCGCTGGAATGCGATGTTTTCCAACTAAACCGAAGTTTTTGGGTTCTATAAACAGTTTTGATTTTACCTCACATGGATATGTCCGATTTCGATACTCAGCCACTCATATTCAACATATATGCGGCCGTAAACTCATAAACACCATAGAACAAATACCACAAAGATACTGTCTTAAGTATGAAACATGTTATAATATTGATTGTTTATGAATGATTTATATTTCATTGATTTCTTTTGATATCAAAACGGAATCGTTTGAAGATTTGATTCATAAATACTCCAATATCATCAAACAGTATTCTTGAATTAATCATCATCATCTCCGTCGGTCTCTCAATTCTGAGGATCGTGACCATCTGTCTCCACCTCGAGCGATTCTCCGTATTTACGCAATACGATCTTTGTATGAATATGTCACATTTATTTTTATATAATGTTTCGTGGACTACCCGGCAAAGAATTGGTCTCCCACTCTTTTCCGTAAGTTTTCTGTAACAGGTAGGAAGGTGTTCAAAAAGAGAAGACATTTTACCACACTACTACTACTACACCATCACGGCATATCCCACAAGTAGGGTAGCCAGCAGACCAGCTGCACGTTATAAGCGTGCAAGCCGTCTTCTTTGTGCCCACAAAATAAAGAAATTCAAAATGGGTGGCAAATCTAAACGCTGAATTTGAGATGCAAAATGACTTTTTTTTGAACACCTGCCTTTTACAGGAAACTCGAAGACTTACGGACAGGAGTGAGAGACCAATTATTATTGTTTGCCGGGTGCTCTACTGCTTAGGAAGAAATTTTACAATAAGTATATAAAATTCAGCGATGAGGCTTGCTACTCATCCTGAATGTCTCAATTTTTTGTTGGTACAGAGAGGACAGCTTGCTTGTAATATGTGAGGCCAATTCTTTTCCGGGTGTATTACGTATCATGAAACGAAAACTGAAATTCATAAAATGAAAACTGAAGAAAATTTACATTTAATGAATGAAATTTTACTACACCACAATAATTAGTATGTTTTAATTTTAATAGACCATAAACACGAGGCGGTGCCGTGTCTGTAGAACAAACTACCACAATCTTAACACTGATAATAGTAGATACGCAAAGTAATAATAAAACCATTTAATATTATTATTATTCTTATTACAACAGAGTTAAACTAGAATTACAGTGTATATAATATGGTGTACTGTACGGTAATCAGTGAAAGATAAACAATTCACATTTTCTTAGTATCCAGTGTATTTATTATGTATCGTTTCCTTTTAAGTTTTATTATAATCTTCAACGTTCAAAAAATGTTTAATGACTGCATACACAATAATATCTAGTTTAAATAGTTTTATGACTTGTAGTAGTGGCGGTTTGTTTCAGAAGACAGAACTGAATCTAGAAATTATAAATAATTTTTTTTTATGTAAAGAAAGCGACGAACGTAAGAAAAAGAAGAATCAGACTCCCTAGACAAACCGTGCTTGGCGATCGTCTACAAACGAATTTTCAACAATAACCGCAACAATAACGCATTATTATACCTACGGTACATTGTAGGTAGATTGTCGAAAAGTTCGCCAGTAGTCGATCGCCAAGTGCGGTTTGTCTACGGTCTTTGTTGAAATAAGAGGGCTTAATGTTTCCCAAACATGCTGCCACTGAAGACCATCTACTTGCCCCCTTTGAACGCCTAGCTATACGTTTCTGTACACCTCACCTCTGCCTTCTGCTATTCACCAATAATTTGTGTATTTCTTTCACTATTGTTTTATTTTCACTATTTATATTATTATCCTTGTCTTACTTTATTTCATTTTTATTTATTTTTGTCAATAAACTTTTTTATATAATAATATTGGATCATTTTTATGTGGCGCCGTTTAATGGTCCATGACCATCTCAAGGGCGCCGTGACTTCTCCCGAACAGCAGCATCTTTAACTTGGTTCTAAGTGTGGTGGTGGACTGATTCTCTCTCAATTCAGTCTGTGGGCCTCTGTGGGCAGTTCCAGGCTGTTTTCCCAGTGCTCCCTGAACTCTGATTGAGTGAGATTCTACCCTTCCAATGTTCTGTTGCTTTTGGTTAAATACTTTTTTGTGTTTCCTTTGATATAATTATGAATTAAAAATAATAGTAGAATGTTGTAGCCTTATCATGGTGGCTCTTGTTATTTCATACAGATAGATGAAGTGGTGTTCCTTCTTAAAAGGGATATAAAAGTGAAAGCATAAAATATTCTGGTTTTTGCTGGCCTTCCCAAAGCAAATGGCCTGCCCAAAAGGCCCACCCTTGAGAACAACTTTGGTTTGAATGTGTGGATAAATAGTAGTTTTTGTTTCTTGAGATATCCGATTGGGAGGTGGGCATCTCTTCAATGATGTTTGAATTAGGAGTGTTTCCTGATACGTTATCCGTAAATGTCTTGAATGAATTTTACTGACTGCAATCAATCTCAGATTGGTAATCTCAAATTGAGAGACAATTAGACTGTCAACAGCTTCAGAAGCAAATTGAAAACTGCACTCTTCACCGGTGCTCTTGAGATGGTCTAGTGACTGTTTGTTAAACGGCGTCAAAACAAAATCATCCAGAATCATCATCATCAAATTTAATGTGCATCGAACATCTGATAGTTGCTTCAATTAATTATCGATAAATTGTTCCTAATCCGTCACGTGAACATTAAAACGACTTGTTTAACGTAGCCACAGATGACTAGCAACATTGTTTACTTGTTGGGTACACTCGCGGAATACCGCCACACTTTTCACGCACGCTGCACCGCTTACACAGTCTCACATAAGATAAACTACTGTAATTAAAACATTATTATTATTAAGAATAACACACCGCGTTAAGATCAAAGAGATGTTATTAATCATAAATACTACTAAATTCTTTCCTACAAAATTTATAAAGGTTAAGATTAAAGATCCACGAATTAACGTATAAATTTTCATTAAAAAATTGTGATTAATTCTTAACTCAATCAATTTTTTTTAACTGTAACGTTAACTTGTGCCAAAAAAATCTTCCGTACTATTAAGTCAGTTACTTGTTCTGTAAGTCAGGGATTTCCACAGCAATTTTTAAAAGAACTATTACCAAAAATCAGTATTACAAATACTGATTTTTTAAAATTGTGCCGAAGGATTATTTAAAAATTAAAGTTTCATATTTATAAACTTAAAATTTTTCGCTGCTTTAAGAATAATTTGAAACCATCAACTGTTACTTATGTAACATTAAAAATAATTATTTGACCAGTAAAAAAAGTTAACTTTATCGTTAAACGATTGACAATGCGTATTTTGACAAATTAAATTAAGTGATTTAGGTATGCTACCCGTTCTGAATATCTTAATTATTTTTATACTTACATGCAGCCATTTCACTGGCAATTCCATTTATGAGAAATTAATGAATTAATTAACTATATTATTAATCGAGTTAAAATTTCGATTAATGTTGCCCGACTCCGCCTACTATTAATAAATTCTTATGATTTGATTTTGTTATTTCCTATCAAATATTAAATTATTTTTCATACAAACAGGAAGCTGTTGATACATCAAAAACGATTAAAATGATCGATATGAGTTGATCTTTTCAGCAATTTAAATCTGTAAAATATTACAATATTCATTCTTTGATGATTTTAGATGACTTGATGATCTTGGCACCGTTATATTTGAAAGTCATTCACAGATAACCACATATAAATATCGATGGTTTAAAGTACAAAAGACACATTCCCACATTTGACAGTTTCAAGAAAACAAGTTTTCTAAATTTGAGATTTTCAGGCTTTCACGGCCGGCGTCACTAGTAAGAAAGTTTTCTGTCGGGCTGAGTGGCCGTGGTCGTACACCTACCCCTGAAGATGCCCGCCACAATTGTGGGTGAAACGTCGGCACATAAATTGCCTTGGAGACCACAGCCACTCAACCCGCAAAACTTTCCTACTACTTGAGAGTCTCAATTAATTAACTAATTTTAAATTAATTCAGAAGATGTCCTTCTTGTACATATGCTTTTTTCGTCGATATAATTGCATTCTCAAATATCTTATGTGACACGCTTCATCTGTGCACAAAACAATTTTCATTTATGGACGTGTGGCATTTGTATTTTATTAAATACTTCTATAATTATATAAGAATATATTTATTGAGTCGACGTTAATTTTGTAAAACTTCATTATATTGATGTAATGAAAACAAAATTGTTTTTAGGTTTTACTATGATTTATTATTATTTATTATTATTATTTGGATGTTTGTAAAGCGCCGTTTTGTGAAAAAAAATCCACCTCAAGGGCGCTCTTTGCTAACTAAGGTTGTGCTTGAATTATTCCGTGAGATTTCTTGAATAGATATGTTTTCAGTTGGTTCTTGAAACGAGATATGTCCTGCGTTTCTCTGATCGTTTGTGGAAGCCTGTTCCAGACTATAGGTGCAGATATTGCAAAAGCACGCTCCACGTACACTGGTTTCGATACAGTACTGGTCACCTCCAATTTAGTTGTTATCTGTTAAATAAGTTACCAGGTTTCGACCTACGAGGTCATTGTCAAACTACTTTTTTGTTTGGGTTTGACAATGACCTCGTAGGTCGAAACCTGGTAACTTATTTAACAAATAAATCATAGTTAAACCTAAAAACAATTTTGTTTTCATTGTATCAACAATTGGTTTTAGATTTGCTTAAAAATATTATCGAATTTTTTTATCAAAACCAAGTCTCTGTTCAATAAATTTTTTAAGTAAATCTAAAACCAATTGTATTTTTTCCATTAATAGATATAGCGTTAGCCGTATATTTGGTTGAATAAATAAATTATAAATAAATAAAAATAATTATTGATACGACATGATCAGACACATGCTAATATTGCCCTCAGTCTTTTTTGGTATTCACAACTCAATATTTTCCTATTAGGTGTGAATTATGAATATTTCGTTGTATGTTGTGTGACTTTCAGTACCTGAAATACTGAAATGTTTACAAACAGAACTGTATCTACTGAAGTCTGAAACATACCTAGTAGATAAAATACAAAATTTCTTTGATGAATTTTTCATTAGTGTATTATGTGTTTTTGTTACAAATAGAGAGACACGCGGTCTCCTTTGAACAGAATTCTAAATATACCTACATAGAAACGTTATTATTTTACTATATTAAGCTGAATCTTCCAAGAATTTTGTTGATTTACTAACTCTGCTTTCATGATATAAGCATTATACTGCTCATTTCAGAAGATTGTACTTGGAAATAATGCATAGGTACATACTGTATAATAATAAGATATTATTCATATTTGGATTTTAAACTACTGCAAATTAATCATCCCGATCAATTCCACTCCGGAAATGAGCAGAAACATTCTGTTCGCTCCAAGAATCAAACCTGGGAAATGATTAAGTTTAAGTGAACGCATCAAAACTTAGATTATGCTGAATTATTTTTATGTAGATACGTAGTATTTTATTTGGAGAAAAACAATCCTGTGTAATATTGTGGTTTTATTAATAAGCCCAACATTAGTTATTTGCATTTTTCGTACACGTTTGACATTTCACAAGTACTAAAATTATGGCATTTGACTGATTTGTAGGTTAGGTTAGTACTAAAGTAGTCTGGTGTTTTTTTTTATGCAAAAGCACATGTATTGACAATCATTTCATTATATCATTTCTTGAGTGTAAAACTATACAATTACGCGAATATAAGTAGATTTTTTTTTGATAAGTTCACATATCCATAATACTGTATTTACCCGAACCTGCGACTCCTCGCTTATTCTAAGTTTAAGAAGTGAGAAAGAAAGAAATCTTTACAGGGGTAATCAAACTACTAATCACTCGCAAACGAGTGTATGGCCTTTGAACATAGAATGAAACAGAATAGAGGAATTCAAATAATGTACATATCATTATTATTATTATTATTACTTGGAACATAAACTTGAGTCTGAGACAATCGTAAACTTAATTCTTAACACATGTAGCAATGCATACTTTAATAGCGAAAAGCACCTTTTAGTTAGTTTGCTTTATTATCTTTGTTTCAGTTAAGGACATATGTATGCAAGAAAATTTTATATTGATTGCACCTTTGAATTAAAATCAATTAATTTATTTTTTGAAAACTATCCTTCGTTTTCATGTTGCTCTTGGAAACGTTGAAGAATAATAGTCTCACCCGTTTGAGACTTCAAATTCTTTAACATTTTTTTTACTAAATTTCTAATAATTACTTAATCGTTGTCATTAAAATTGTATTTTGTGCAAATAGGTTAACAGGAACACATGAAACTCAAATTAAAAAGTACTGATTTCTTTGAAAATATCTTTGTAATGGCACAGAATGGGCATCCTGAAATTACGTTACTCTTTCAATTCTTTGAGTTCAGTGGCTACCACACCTATATAAGAAGCATTGATGGTTTTGAGTAATAAATAAATTTTTTTTTTTAATTTTACTAAAAGAATAATTAATGAACAATATGCCCTTAAAGGCACTACATATGTTATGAATCGAAAAGCTCTGGCGCCGGGCGCCGCGACGCGAATAGGCGTCGAAGACAATATTATAGTGTGTAGAGTTAGCATTGTAGCGGACTTGTAATTTCATTGATGAGTAACTTTAAACGGTACTTAAGTATAATAATATGAGCTTATTATGTATTTGCGGTTTTATTCATAGCAGTAGCAATCAAAGCTACGCGTTAACGATTAATATCGGATAAAGGAGTTAATTAATCTGTGTCATAAAAGTGGTTGACTTTACGTTGATGTCAAATGACACAGAAAATATATGAACTATTTAGTACAAGAAAAGTCTACCCCTCTGAAGTTTTTTTCTAAAATATGAAAATAATATCATTGATAATAATATATGGACCTTACATCATGACAGTGAGAATGGTGGAATTGGTGAACGTTGTTCATGTGCACCGAAAGTGATCACTTAAGCCAGCCAGCCAGTCTATTCGTAAGCGTTGGGACGCCTTTCTCACTTCTTCCGATTAGATTTTGAACAATGTTGCATTGTGTAGACATGATTCTCTAACCGGGATTTCTGATTGGTTTTGTCATCTGCACCCAAATCCGGTTAAACAATAAAAAGTTTGTAAGTATTCTAAATAATTTATTGTTTTTTTTTTCATTTATTTTGATCCATAAAATACCAAACTTTGACAAAGAATAAATATAAACAATTAATATCTACATGAAACTTATTAAAATAAACATGCATCTCGATAAATTTCTCAGTATTTTACGAAATAATTTATACTATACTATACCCTCACGCCGTATCCCAAGTGGGGTAGGCAGAGAGAACGGAACGCCACACAGATCTATCTTTACACACTTCCTTCGCTTCCTCCACATTCATACAGTTTCTCATACACGCACGTCGATTCCTCTTACTCAACACGCGGCCGTCCTTAAGAATTTGATCCACGTGATCAAGCCACGTGGTTCTCGGACGTCCGCGCTTCCTGACACCTTTTCTTTCAGACAAGTATATCCTCTTTGTCATTCTTACTTCGTTCATTCGTTCAACGTGTCCAAACCACCGTAGTTTATTCACGCGCATTCTGTCCACAACACTCTTCTTGCATCCGCTCATTCTTCTAATATCCTCATTCTTCACTCTATCTATCAAATAATTTACAATGCAAAAAATATATCACCTTATTATTTGGTAAAGTAGGTACCAAAGTGTGAAAGGTGTATAAGGTTGTATTTGGGTTTATAACAAAACCCAGATATATCTTTTATAAAAAAAAATGTAACTTGGGTTACGAATTAACAAATGAGGTGGTAAATTTTAACAGATTAATGGAAATTGAAGTTAAATATTGGTTAACGCATGCTATGAATTGATTCAAATAATAGTTCTTTAGAACCAGGTGTGGAAACAAACTGCCTCTGAATTTATGGAAAAGGCTGATAGATTATTAATTTAGGTTGGAAAAATATGTCACTGCAATAAACTTGCTCATTGCATATTAACGGAGTGAATTTTTGGAAATAATCAATGCCATTAAGGGAAAAATGTGACACTCATAGTGGGAGAATTATACCTTCTTGAAAGTAGAATTATTCACTGTGTCGGTGTTTAGGTAGTAGAATTCCATATCGAAATAAATAAAACAAGTGTTTTATTCTACTATTGAATAGTAGAATATCAATAGTAGAATATCAATAGTAGAATAAAACACTTGTTTTATTTATTTCGAAAGTAGAATTAGTTGGCTGCAGAATTCGAACCTTTCAAAGTCGAAAATACTATTATCAAACTTCCTACCTTCCTATACCAACACAACATATTCGACAAGTGAGGTAGCCAGCAGACTCTTAAAATTATTATTTTTAATGTTTCACGAACTTCTGTCATTTATAGATTACGTACTCGAATAATATTTTTTTTAAAAAAAAGAGATATATCTGGGTTTTGTTACAAACCCAAATACAACCTTATACACCTTTCACAGTAAGCTAAAAGCTTGTGTCGTGAAAGGGGAGTTAGGATCTGGGATCGAACCACAGACCCTCTGTTCACGAGGGCGAGACTCTACCTCCAGGCTACCGACGAACTCAAGAATAAAGTATGATTTGTTAGAATTCCACGGAGTATGTTTTGTTGATTAAATTTTACACATTTTTATATTCTAGGTGTATCAGTTATTTATTTGTACTATAGACGAATGTCATGTTGGAACTTAATAATTATAATAATAAGTGTACTATTTGTTTGTAATGTGTAAAACATATGCGTGTGTATGGTCTAGAAACAACCATTCTATAGTCTATACTACCGGATTACAACGTGTGGTTAAACTTTGCCTAATTTTAATTTCACCACTCAACAACAACCGGTCATTACTTTTACTACCTACCATTGCTAATAATATAGCTACTCCATTCTAACGTAACAAGCGTGTTGCTATTATTATCATTATTCTACCACCGATGATAACAATAATAATAATAGTGGATAGTATAAATGCGGCCCTAACTTTAAACCTTGCGTTATTCCACTCAGTTGTTGTCACACAAGTAAACAACAATCATTTTCCTAGAAATTATCTATAATGTTTATGTCACCACCAACAAGGACTGTTTTGATTTCTATTTAAATATAGTTGAACAGTTTTGTCAAATATTACATTTTTAACATTGTCACCACATAATTAATGTTCATTGATGTGAATGCTCCCAATAACAAACAAAAATACCATAAGATTGTGGACAGTCCAAGATAGCAAGTTGGTTAAACAATTTCTAAATTATCGAGCCATTATTGGTCGATCTTCTTAGGTCATATTTTCACAAAGTATCGTTTGGCCGAGTTCAGGTATTTTTTTTCTTGTTCTGGCATCATCTAATCTCTCGATAGGTCCAAACTACAAATATTCATTGTAATTCATTTTTACACTTTTTTATTCATAAAAAATTAAGACTCCTTCCTCATGTTGTCAGAATCTATGAAATCTTATAAACCCTCAAATTTCTCAGATTGTCTTCAATGTCATTTCTTGAGAGATTTCAACACTGGACATTCAAGATGGGTGACTTTCGGAAAAATCATTGATCTCAAAGAAATTCTTTATACAAGAATATCGGGTTTAACATTCTTCGATATCAGGAGAGCATAAAATTGTTGAGGTAAGTACTGTATCCTACATAAGTACAAAGTAGTGTGCGGCATCTGTATTAAATTGTGTATCAGAGAGCATGGTGTACAATACCGGGCCCACACACGCTGTCGGCTATGATAATGTTGATGCGTTCACACAACGACTAATAAACACGCAATTCTCGGATTTCCCATATTATTATTTACAAACACTCTGTAAGTAGGTACATAGTACATCAAAGTTCAATTTTGAACCATACTTTTTTGATGTTTTGGTACATCTCTCGCCAGATAGCGCTAGTTTTCTCGGTAAATTAATTTCCATGTAATTTATTCTTTGATCAACTTATGTAAATTACGCATCTTTTTGAAATTTTTGATTACATAACAATTATTAAGAATTGCATTCTTATTTAACCAGATAAGATAAACTCTCACCAAAGCTTTCCCCTACAAACCTCTTTTTTAGCACATCATATAATTTATCATTATTTTCGTGATTTCTTTAAGAAGATTTTGATTAAAGTTTTCGGGGTATATGGATCTTTGGTTTAACATTCTTCTGTTTTATTCATTTACAATTAATAAATCAAGGTATAAAGCAGCTGTCCTCTTCTCCTAAAATCTAAATTTTCACTCAAACCCATAACAATGGTTTTCCATCTTTTCTATAGTTTCATCACAGCGTAGGTACATAGTGTTCAATTTGGTTCATATTGCATTGATTTTGTTTGTCCATTATCCCTTACAAAGTGCTTTGTTATTGAGTATTTATTATTTAAGGTACATTATATTATTTGAAACCAAACGAAGCGCGTCGCGACGGCCAATGTTCCGGCTGCAAGCAGTGTCAATAAGCGCCGCAAAGCGCGTGCACATCATTAACATCAATGTAATGCACACAATACTGTAATGCAGCACTCCGTCTATACATTGAGTATATGTAATTTGAAACCGATTGGCATATCATGTTTTCCTGATACATACTCTCATCGATTTTTGATGAATTTATTACAATATTCAGCAGCGAGGCGTATCAATCTTTCTAATATGTATTTATTAATATTTTGTTTTACGTTACATTGCTTTTGGGGCAGAAATTATGTGTGTCTAAACTTTTTTAGGTCGTGAAATTTTTTTATATGTTTTCGATTTTATAAATGACAGATATTTGAAAAACATGCATGAGAAATTGTTTGAATTAAGAGGAAGCGAAAGAAGTTTCTAAGGATAAATATAATAGGTATGTGGCATTCCATTCTCTCTACCTACCCCGCTTGGGAAACAACGTGAGGATATAGAAGATTTATCAAAGGCATTATTTTATTGAATCACATAATATGTGTTGATCTTTATAATCAAAGTGTGAATTTTAAGTAATTCTCTATGGATGTTTGTTATCATTTTGATTGTGATAATATGCACATGTCTGTTTGATATTAAGATCGATATGGATCACTACAAAGATCGATGGATCATGTAATAATAATAATAATAATTATTATTAAACAACATAGATCAAATAATGTTTTGTCTGTATTTTTTAATACGCAGTGGTGTTACGATTAATTTAGGAACAGGGATTCAGAAGCCTCATTCCGTATTTATAATTATCATTCGTTCTTCAATGTTTCTCGGGAGCATAGGACAGAAACCAACCTTCTTCGTTCATAACTTATTTGCGTCAACAATTAGTTTTTATTATTTTTTTTAATCAAGAATTTTGAACAACACAATGTTCATTTGATGGTACTCATAAATGAAATAACTGAGAATACAAGCATGTTTGCAGCAAATACCAAAAGGCGGGCCTTTTGCATACACGATTCAATCTTCCAGACAACCCGAAAATATACATAAATTTAGAGCTAAAAGATTTATGTATGTTTATAATACCAAATTTATAGAAGAAATGAATTAACACATTTAAAATTATTGATACTCTGTAAAATTGGAACTAGGGATCCCGATTTCTTGAAATTTTTACGTTACGCCATTTGAAAATATTCATCAAACGATTTCATCCATACAAACTATTATTGTTTTTGATAAACTTATTAAAAGAACGTATCTACGTTTTTAAAAACATTTATTTTATCAAAGAGTACACACTCTTTTTATTTTATTTTGGGTGTATCTTTGTTTAATAATAACGAATCTTCCAATCAATCAACACTGTTGATTGTTTCAGTTTGGTGTCCATCAATAGATGGATTATTTATTTATGGATTCAATTTAATTCGATTTTTTCTGCAATTGCTGTAATTATTTTTATTGGAAAATATAAATAAATTATTTTAATTTAGCAATCATAACTATTACTACTATTATACCATCAAGACATATCCCACAAATGGGGTAGCCAGCAGAACAGCTGCATGCAATAAACATGCAGGCTGTCTTCTCTGTGCCAATAAAAAATAAGACATTCAGGTTATGATGCTTTTTCATTATTTTAAGATTAAAACTATCCTTCAAATTTTTTTACAAATCTAACTTTCTGTATCTTTGTACCATCACGGTATATCCCACAAGGAGCCTGCAAACTAATCGCAAATAATGAATATACAGATCGTCATTTTTGCGCCAATAAAAAATAAGATAATCAGGATGGGTAGCATCGCTCACCGCTAAATTGAAGTTGTTTTATCTCTTGAACGGGATGTTTTACACGCTTTAATTGAAGGGTTGGTCTGACCAGAGGCCTGAGTCAATAACACATTTTCACGTTACGTTTTCGTTCCGTTAACGTTCGACTATAGAGGAAGTTGCAAGCAACTGTCACTTTCGTTGCTAAGATACACAATAGTTACGAAAATTGACACTTTGGCGCAACATCGTCTGCATTTGAACGCTAACGGAACGAAAACGTAACTGGAAAATGTGTTATTGACTCAGGCCTCAGTAGGCCTATTACAAACACATTTAAGCGTTGACGACGTTGCGAGAACGTGTCAATTTTCGTAGCTACTTGTGTATTTTAGCTACGAAAATTGATGCGTTCTCGCAACTTTGTCTTGTTTGAACGAAAACGTAACGCTTAAATGTGTTTTGACTAGGGGTGCAGATCAATGTGTCTTTTTTACGAATGTTTTGTCAACTCTCTGTGTGTGTCTCTGAAGAAAAAATAAATGAACGAACGAATGAATGAATGAATGAATTAGTAAATAAATAAATACCTCCCTTTTGCAGGATAATCGCAAACATGTAGAAAGATAATGAGAAGCCTGTTTTTTGCAGGGTTCAATCTAATCACCAATATATTTAATAAAATCAAACTATTCATCTATATATACCATCACGGCATATCTCTCAAATGGGGTAGCAAGTGGACCGACTGCATTTAGTAAACATGCAAGACGTCCTACACGTTGAAATAAAAATTAAGACATTCAAGATGGGTGGCATACCTCATTGTAACTGAATCGTAGATGTAAAATGTCTTCTTTGCGGTATGGTTCTTGCATATGTTTATCATTTTATCGCCAATTTTCCAGGAAAAAATTCCCCTATATAACGATTTTTACCTCAATTCATTCATATAACACCTCATAAACATAATATTATGATCATTTTCAAAGATTGCATTCTTCTGTCGCTATTGCAACCCCATTCTATATATTCCAGGATGTCGCCATCCTATTCCGACATCATCCCATCGTCCCACCATCTCAATATGTCGTTATTATCCTGGGAATATCGTAATAAGGACTTCATATCCCAATTATCGCTGAATATTACTAATAAAATTGTGATTGTGAAAATTTTTGCATTTTAAAACACACATTTTTCTTTCAACAATGAACGAACAAAATGCATGTGTATTTTGTACGACGGAATTTTCTGCAATTTTTAGTTAAAATTTTCCGCTGTGTACCCCATTGCTTGTTGATAAATTGATTTGATGAGTACCTACATTATATAGATAATATAATTATCATATACAATAATTGTTTGTTGTTTGTTATACTGCTTGATTAACATTAACATGTAAAAGGCTCACGCCGTGTATTGTAAAATAAATAAATAAAAAAATATACACACTTTAATCAGAAAAAAAATATGACAAACGCACTTTTTGTCATATTTTTTGACACGCAAAAGACAAACTGTACATCTATTCTCGATAAACGTAATAGTTAGTAACCGATGTTAATATTGCGGGCTTTCAATTAAGATTTGATTCACTTAACGACATAAGCACATCGCTTAATTTAAATTTATTTGTAGTTGCATATTTATAACTTGGAGTTAATCGATTTGCTTTCTAACCTATGAAGGTATTTTAGATGTTACTACTACTATTATAAAATCACGGCATATCCCATAAGTGAGGTAGCCAGCAAATCAGCTGCAGATAATAAACATGCAAGCTTTCCTCTCAAAGACATTTTCAGACTATGTGATGCTTATTGATACATTTTGAAGTACCGTCTAGTTGGATATACACTAGGCGTATACTCGATTCTTGCGAAGATTAATATTGTTAATTATATAATTATGTTCCGTTTTACATGGAGCAAAACACAAAGCATCCTGCAAAGAGTTTGCCTCCAACTCTTTTCCTCAATTGTCCTGTAAAAAGCAGTTGCTCCAAATAAGAAAGACAGTTTACATCTAGATTCTGCAATGATGAGGTTTGCCACCCATCCTTGATGTTTTAATTTTTTATTTGGCACGTAGAGGACAGTTTCCATGTTTATAACATGCAGTGCAGCTGGCCTGCTGGCTACCCCAACTGTGGGATATGCCGTGATGGTATAGTAAAATATATATCATATTATTATTACCGATTGGGTATGTAGTTGTCTTATTATTTTCCCCTAAATCATTTAGTCTCTCTGATCCCGAAGCGTATAGCGGATTCTATATTGTATCTACTATCTTCTTCGCTTCTTTTTTGGGGAAGTAATCCTCAGTTAATAACATAGCAAAGCCTTGTATATCCCATATAACCCCTTATAATAATAATAACCAGGGAGCATCATCTGCTGCCGCGCCGTCATACAAAGTCGTAGTGTAGTACGAAAACAAACTTTCAGAAGTTGGATGAAGATGTTATCGACATATAAATATATATACATACAAATATACACAATTTTTTATTTTAATGATATAAATTTTTATATTTTTTTCTTTTTTGCATTCCATAGGATTTTTCTACAGCAACATTATCTGCACAGCCAGTAGATTGTTTGTGCATACTTTCCTTAGTGGTTATAATAAGCAAGGTGTCTAGATACTTACGAATAGGCTTAGGCTGGTTCTTGTGCTTTTTTCCACCATTCCTGCTTTGAATTTGTTGAATTTGTCACCCATCCTGAATATTACTTTTTTTTATTTAGAATGAAACAAAATATATAGCAATTCAAATGAAGACTTTATTAATTTGTTAGCCGGCTTTCAAAAGATTCCGATCTCATCTTCAGGCAAGTCACCATTGAATTACTATAAATTTTGTTTCATTAAAATTTCGTATGATAATGAACTTCCACCAAGAGCCGTCAGTTGATAAATTAACTAACAATCAAGTCGTTTGTGAATGCAATTAATTCACTGGCGACCGCATTTATATGAAATGTCGTAATGGCACAAAATATAGCCAGATAATTCGTGATAATAACAATATGTTTCAACACAGATTTTCAACCGGTCAGTTATCGTACAGTTTACCATTGAAAACTATAAATTATTATTGTCTGATAGTGAATCAGATATTATACAATAGTTACCTACATACAAACTTATAATGTACCGTATCTACTCCACACTATTAATATAAGCATCATTATTAGTATTACTGGTAGCGGAATATGGGCGTGTCGGTAATTAACACCTAGTTGTCAGTATAAACTTTATGTTTCTGTTTCAAACTTAATAATTCACGATATTGAACATCTAGTGTTGCATTTTGTCTATGGATTTTATAACCAATCAGCTATGTCGATTGGAGAACCATGCTTACACAATGTTATAAAATTGTGCAAAATGTAATCAGAAGAAGTGAGAAAGATGTCCCAACGCTTACGAATTGGCTTTAGGCTGGCTTAAGTGATCACTTTCGGTGTCCATTGACAACGTTCACCACATTATTTTTAACGTCCTCCCCATACTATCTTAAAGAAAAATTCGAGTATCTGGCGAGTCATGGTTTACCTTTGCGATCCAACAGAGAGCGTCTTCTAGCAGTACCAGCACACAGTACGAACTTTCTGTCCAACTCATTTCTTGTTCATGGTGCTCGCTGTTGGAACAATCTTCCTTCAAAAATCAGGATGATAACAACTTTTCCTTCTTTCAGACAAGCTGTCAAAAATCACTTCCTATCACTGAATTTAGCATCTGACTCCTAAAACCCTTTCCCCTTTGCATGTGCACGCAGTAGTGTATGTACGTTCTACTTTTTTTATTATTATTATGTGTCCATGAGTACCTACATTGTTGCCTGCATGTGCCTTTTTCATTTGTTTGCTTTATATTGTATTTTTGTTTTTTTTTTTATATATATATTTATAATATTACTGTAGATATGTATACTTATGTCTGTTTTTTTTTTGTTTTGTTTTTTGATTTTAATAACCGGGTTAGTTGGAAGACATCGCATTTTAGCGATAAACTCGCCCTCTGTACATTGAATTGTATAAATTATATTTTCTATGTTAATTTGTATTATTGTAAACAATGTACAGTGAAGAATAAAATAAATAAATAAAATTCCACCATTCTCACTGTCACAATGTAAGGTCCACCAATCGAGAAACGCATTATGCAAATCATCAGTGTGAACAGAGAATCACAAGTGGGCTGGCCATTGGACTAACACCATGTTATAAAAATGCAGATTGTCCTCTCCTTGACAATAATAAAATTTGACATTCAGAATTGGTGGCATGCCTCGTCATTACCGAATTGAAGATTTTATGTGTGGTTTTACGAATCTGCCTTTACAGGACACTCGAAAAATTACAGAAAATATTAGGATAACTATTCTTTACCGAGGATTATATTTTATGAATACTGGACTTCAAAATAAATAAATTTGAAAACAGGATGTGAAGCAGACCTTTTCGTAAGATTTTCTTTTTGTTCTGAATCCGTTAATTTATTCAAAATTGAACAATTTTTGCAATGCCATTTGTCAATTATTCAAGCAACCTTCCATATTTTATTTATTTATTCTCAACGACTGCACACACCCAATCATAACTTAAAAAATCACATAACAAAAAAAATTAGAATAATATTTTTCTGTAGGTATATATATTATTATTCACTTGAAACAACTACAAGACTTTTATCTTGATATTAAATATATTTATGATATTTCCATGTAATAAATATAAAAAACATACCTACGTATTAAAGCAAAACATTAATAATAATTTTTTTAATGTGTTTGTTTTTATTTATTGTTGTTCCTGTTTCTAATAATCGCTATTTTTACTAGAATTGATACCCGATAAAATTGAACACTACCTAATCTAATATAATATGAAATTCTCGGGTCACGGTGTTTATCATACTCCTCCGAAACGGCTAGACTGAAATTGATGAAATTTTGTAAGCTTATTGGGTAGGTCTGAGAATCGGCCAACATCTATTTTTCATAGCCCTAAAAGTACAGGGTGGTCCACCCCGATTTTTTTAATTTTATTTATTGGACAAAATTTATTATTTTTATTTTTTATGGTGAGGTATTAAAAAATACATACAGCCCTAAATTTTCACCCTTCTACCATCAACCCCTATTTTTTAAAAGCGATATTAGTATTAGTCCCCTCCCCCAGTATCCTCGAATCAATATCTGTTGCCGACTTATTTCACTATCTGGAAACTATGCCTCTACTTCAGCTCATGTTCATTCAATACTGGATATAGGTCTCTTCTTGCCAACATCTTCCTCTTGAACCTTTTTATTTTCATAACATTCTCGCTCCATCTTGTCGACTATCTTACCACATTTCTTTTCTCTGTCACAAGTTTCGAATCCATAGACTTACTATTCAAATAAATTTATAAAAAAACAATAATTTTTTTGTTGCATAAATTATTGCATAATTGCATCCAGACTATGAAGATTAATAAAATTTTTGATGACTGCAAAGATAAACATAATGTCTTTAAATAAATTAATATTTAATTTAATCAATATTTGTTGCATTAGATAATAATGTCTTACCTGTTTCGTTATATTAATGTTTCATAGATGGATAGATAAATAACGTTGCTATATTTATTTTATTGAATTTAATTTATAGCTCTTGCAACGAACGTTAATAAATCACAATGTCACCGAAATAATACTAATTGATCAAGGTCGTCATTTTACGCTGGACGTAGTATAATTGTCTGCAGTGGTCTCTAACCATCGGTCCGCGGATTGAGACTGGAGTGCAGAAGGAACACGAAGGTCAGCTCGAACGATTGTAACTAATAAAGATGCGTAAATTATGTCAAAGAAAGATTTGGATCCATCCAAAGAATTTTATTTCTTCGATTTTTTTTTTTTTTTTAAACATAACATGCATAGACAATTCACACAGATCGAGCAAGTCCCAAACTAAGATATGAATCTTGTATTATGGGTACCAACGCGACGATACACATATATACAATGTACTAATTGCTTTTATTGCTTTTAAATTAGCGCTGTTGTTTGATATCACCATTATCGCTTACCAATGTTTTCTAAATTATTTAAAAATGTATATTTTGTAATTTTTTCAATAATAAAATAAAGCAAAAAGTCCTTTTCTTCGATATTTAAAGCTAAATAAAAGTTATTTGTGAGATACTTCTTAATAAACCCAAGAAGATTATGAATATGTCAAATTTTTATACTAATTCCTATATCTGGCAATGGGGGCTGTAGAAATTTTGAGTCAAAGAGAAATCATTTAACTCTGGGAATCTAGAACCTATAAAACTCCCCCTTAGTGAATCGCGGTATAATATTATCAAACATTGACCGGTCCCAAAGATAAAAAGGTTGAACATCACTGGTCTACCGTATGGACCAGTTGGATTCTGTCATGTAACAATGTGTCAAGTCAATATCTATTCACCTGTAGGTAGCGTCACGATATAATAACTTTTAAAAAGAACTAAAAATCTTTCAATGATTTTGATTTTTGTTTTGTTTGGACATGTTTAGCGAATGGAAGATGAAAGTGTGAAAAAAAAACAGTGTTATTTATTTATTCATTCATTCTTTACTGTACATTGATGACAAACAATCACATAAAAGGTAAACATTCAAGTTAGATACAATCAATATACAGAGGGCGAGTTTAACGCAAAGGCGCGATCTCTTCCAGTTAACCCAAGTTATTTCATGTTTTAAATACTTTTGTGCTAGTGACCGAGAATCGTGTTCCTTGACCATGTTGATAAAATTTTGCTACTCTCTGCCTACCTCACTAGGGTTGCGGCGTGAGGAGATTCAGCAGTGATTAAAATGACACTAATCACATTTTTTGTGTTACGGAGAGGACGCCCCGTATACACTTTACGTGAAGTTATTATATTGCATATCTCACTTATAAGAAATTCCGTGATAGTATAGACAGATACCTATACCTTTTGTCGTTTGATACATTTTTTTCGTCTTTGTCACTTGATTCATTGTTGTATGACACAATCCACTTTTGCTATTATTTATTTATTTATTTAAATTTATCGTAGGTACACACTATTATTTATTGATTAAAATTCTACTAAACATCAATCGTGTCTACTACGTATTTTATTATTAGGTATGTAAGTACCTACTTCTTAATTATTATTAAAATCTGACGTTATAATTTAATATGTTTGTTCTTAAATGTGTATAAAATATTTAAAAATCTTTTCAAAATAAATTTTCTTACGAGAGATGATAGTATTATTCAATGGCTAAATATTTAAGCCAGGTTCAGCCCTTCAAAATTATATTAATTCATGGACTCAATAGAAAATAAACTAGATATCAAAAAACAATACTTAGTTTTAGATAATGTATAAATCATGAAGGATAGTAATTAATATGTAATATATTCTTGAAACACTTTAATAACAGTACAAGGAAGCCTCTTAATTAATAATTTTTACTAGAAATCACTCAAATATTAAAGGCAAACATCAGGAACACAACTCAAAACTCGAATTGTGCTCAAGGGACTACATAGTATGGCACTATGTAGTCCCTTGGTGGTGCATCTCCGAGTTCTGCATTTCTGATGTTAACAACGAAAATACGAAAGTTACTGAAGTCTGCTACTGACACAATTACGACTGTTTACAAGTTATGTTGCGCTGAGATGGCTTAGCCAACTATATTAACTTAGCCTTTTCTGTGATTGGATCGGTGTTTCGGAACAAAATTCTACATGATTTGAGAATGCGTAGGTACTCAATACAAAGTTCAAGATTCTATGATTCAAGACATGTTATAATATCTAAATGGGTCCTCGTGGTTATATTTCAAAAAACGGCACATTTAAAAATGAACTGTCTGTTTATAATTTTATCTGGATATAATTTCAATCTTTTTTTTATTGAAGTTAATTTTTTTAAGAATTGTTGCAGAATAATTCTTTACACTGATGTATAACTTGGGTAGCGAGTAAAATCGGGTATGAAGACTAGTAGTTATCGTTTCTACGTTTGTTATATAATATTTAATTATTTGTTTTTATTTATTTGACAATTAATTAAACCTGTAATTTTTATGGGTCATCCGTTATTTCAATCCTTTTACTTTTTTTATATAACATGTTTCACTTTTTTTGCATATTATTTGAATGTTAAACCACACAATAAGATATTCAACTTTTTGATTTTTAAACTAGCGATGAGGCATGCCACTCATTCAAAATATTTTACTTTTAAAAGTATGTACATGACCCCACTGGTTACCACTTTAGTGTGAGATCGCGTTATGTTATTGATATAAATTAATAAGAATTTATAATAAAATAAAAATTACATTTTTTATTCAGCCATGAGGCGTTCAGGCCCCATTCTGAATACATTTATTATTTCTAGCACCAGAGACTAATTATTTTCTTTCTCTTTGTTTCAGGTATGTTACGTTTAAGAACATTTCTTCCAACAATCAGCTCTGACCATATTTTTCAGAATAATGGTATGTAAATTTACAATTTCCTATTTTAAAATACTACTGGATATGAAAACGACATGACTTTTACATGAAACTTAAAAACTTATTGTATTGGAAAGGCCTATTTTTCCGGGGACTCCAGTTTTTTTTTATGGGGGGAGATTCGTCATGGGCACCCAGCGTTTCAGACTAGGTAGTGCCAGACTTGAACCGCCTAAAACCCTCCCTCTTCTTTTCGACCTTGCGATCTACCCAGGGTCAAACAAAGGTAATTTTTAATGCACATGTTTTATCAGCCGCTAATCTTTCTCCTTTTGCAAGATTATGTCTTACATGTAGCATGCCATTTTAGTCCACGTCTCTTGAGAATGCAACATGGAGTCAACCATGGGATTCACATCGAATCGAAATAATTCCACCTTCAGAGCTTCTCGCTGTTGACTCCGTCTGTCGCATACGAACAAGGTGTGTTCTGGATCATCCACTTCCACCGTGCAGTACATGCATCTTTCTTGGGGACTCCGGAATTAAATATTCTTTGACAATATAAACTTTGACCTAAAGCATGCCGATAGAATCGATAGTAATAAGTACGAAAAAAAAAACAAAATCATTCAAAGGTTTTGAGTTTTTTTTTCACGAAATTATTATCTTTCTTCTATGGTTTGCGTGTCCAAAAGCTCTTTGCTTTTCGTATGTACGTACAAGCTCAATATGTATAAAGTTTCGTTAGTTAGTAGTAGGTAGTATGTAGTATAATACAATGTACCTAATATTTCGTCAGCTTTCCATACGAAGTAGGTACTACAGAGTACCTAAATGCTAAAGAGGTACCATTATTGGTATACTATTGTTAGTACTGTGTTCTATAGCCTACATTTTGGCTTTGTGTACTATCTGTGAAATTTTGTACGTAATCAGTTTAAAAAAAACTTTTACTATACTTTTATACCATCACGACATATTTCATAAATGGGATAACCTGCAGACCACCTGCAGTTAATCAATATGAAAGCTGTCCTCTCCATGCTATCAAAAAATAAGACTTCAGGTTGTGTGGCAACAAACGTCATCATTGTTGAATTTAATATTTAAAATGTTTTTATTTTTTCGAACACCTGCATTTTACAGGACACTCGAAAATTTACGGAAAAGAGTGGGCTACCTAATTCTTTGCCGGGTTTTACATGGAATATATTCTAGTCTATACAGTGTACTTAGTTTTTTTTCTTAATCTTCACAACCCGATTTTTTCTCTGTTACATTAGTTTGTTTATTTAATATCGTATTTGTAGGGTAAGACGGAAGATGTCGTAATCTAGCAATAAATTTTCCCTCTGTTCATTAAATTGTGTAGCTTTTAACTTTATAATACTAAGTAATAATTTGTTGTTACCAATTTACAGTTAAGAATAAAATAAATAAGTAATACACCAATACTCAAGTTCCCAACGTTGGGCTGTCGCTTATTTTTTTTACATTACTTGTGTTTGCACTCATATTCCTCGACAGTACATATTAGTACGATACTACCAAATACCAGTGTAAGGTTGTGAATAACATCAGAAACACGACATCCTTTCTACACCATAAATAATAGTTATATCGATTTACTGAAAATACTATAACGTATATATACCTACTAACGTTTATATAATAAATATTATAGACGAAGTTGTGTTGTTATAATATGTATTATTGTGTTTATGCCTTTTTCTACCTACTTGAGGGAAGCACAATATAATATATCTTTACCTTGAATTCATAACACAAATAATAGTGAAGGAAAAAGCTTAAAAAAACTCTACAATATTGAGGATTGTGCTTTTTAAGTTTTTCATTGAAAGGGTTTGAAGAAAATATGAATTATACTTCGAGCCCTCTTTGAGACCTCAGGTACAACTAGGGTTGCTAGATGTTCGGTTTTGGACCGGACAGTTCGTTTTTTTGTAGTGTTCAGTCGAAAAAAAATGTTTAACCGGTCAATACTGCCAAGTATGAGATATCCGACTTCATTCAGGGCGGGTTAGTAACAATATTAAAAAAATCAACTCATCAATTTTTAAACACTAATGGTATTTCTTTCTTTTTGTACCGTTATGGGATTTCCCTCAAATGGGACAACCAGTGAATAACTGCATTTAATGAACATGCATGCAATCTTCTTCATGCTAAAAAAAGTAAGACTATAAATTGCTCAATTTTTTTTAAATATATTTTTTTCATCACTACTGTTTCGGTATTATTATTATTATTGTGAAAGATATTAAACTAAAGATAGGATTTGTATTAAAAGTATATTTGTATTTGTATGAGAATCTATTATTTTGCTTTCCGTTTCCACTAACCCTTTCTACTTTTTCTATGCACACCAATAAGCTTTATTTTATGTGTTAGAATCAAAGCCCGAAAAATTGGTAAAGATCGAAGATCATTCTAATTTTCACATTAGTGTTGGAAAATAACTTGATATTTTATTAGTTATCCCAATAAAATTTACGGCTTTTGACTTTGCTCATTATTTTGTAATTTTGGATATTATTTTTTTTAACGAAGAACTTCGGAACAAATGTCTATGAAGTAAGATTACATTATGACCTTTTGGAAGACACTCTAAAAGGTGCTAAAGAAAGGTGGAAATCTTTTCGTCATTCTAGTAACTAGGATTTAATTTTTTTTTATATTGGCATTACTCTACTGCCTGATAATGACCAATCTTTTTTTTTTTAACATAACATGTATAGACAATTCACACAGACCGAGCTAGTCCCAAACTAAGATATGAATCTTGTATTATGGGTACTAACACGATGATACACATATATACAATCGTTTGATTGTATATATGTGCATCATTGAAACTATCTCGTTTGAATATTTTTTTTCAAAAAAATATTCCATTTTCAAACCTGACATTGTTACATATTATTCCATTTGCAAACCTAACATGGTTATTGGCATTACTGTACTGCCTGATAATGAACAAACTATCATTGTATGAATAATTCTTTTTTCAAAAAAAATTACTCCATACTATTTCAGTCTTCGACATTGTCCAATGGTCAATGTCCGAATTCGCACAACAATAAAATTTCATTCTTAAATCCCAATCTATAAGTATAGTATAGAACTTTATAGTATTCGTGTTTGTTTACGACGTGTATTAAAAACAAAAGGGAAACAAAATCCGCCGAAAAAAAACCGTTAATGTTTGATATTTTACGATTTTGTTTTGTTTTTCCTACAGCTATATATTTTTTTCGATATTTTATTCTATGTACGTGTGTTATATTTTTTAGTACCTAGCTAAAACCGTGTAAGAGATTGTAAATTTATAAGAAATCATCAATCTATGCCATATAGGTCAATGTTAGAATTTTTTTAAATAATGCAAATATTTCAAATATTTTTCCGTTTAATTGAAGAAATGAATCTTCGTTTCACTTGTTCATATCGATTTTTTTTATATTGTCAGCGATGTACACATAATATCTTATCGTAGAAAACAATAAATAAAAAGACACATGTTTGGAGCTTAGTGTGAAAGGTGTAAAGGTTGTATTTGGGTGGATAACAAAAACTCAGATATACCTATCTTTAAAAAAAAATTGAAGGACATACAAAATAACTATGATGAAAATACCTATAACGAATAAGAAAGAGGAGATGTGAGAAAGCGCGGACGGCCGCGTGTCAAATAAGTGAAATCGACGTGCGCTTATGAGAAATAGTAAGAATGTTGGAAAAGCAAAAGATGTATTTAGGGATAGATCTATAATGTCCCGTTCATAAGAACTGACTGACATTCCTGTAATATCCGTGGGTGGAGGAAGGAAACAACCTTTAGTACATTAATGGTGTTCCGTATTCTCTGCATACCCCACTTGAGATACAACGTAAGGTCAATGTATATATATAGTAGGAAAGTTTGTTAGATTACGTCACCATTGCGTCAAAATGACGTTATTGTCACGGACACATTTAGTAACGTTTAATTCCTCCTAGACCTTGTGTTAAAGTAGTAGGTAAGCCCTTGTCTTATCTTGGTTTGGCCCAGAGAAGACAATCTATATATTCATAACTCACAATGAATTTGTTTGGTTTCTTAATTTTTTTCCGGTAGTAGAGATAGATGGAAGTTTAATAATTCAAATTATTTTATCAAAAAGTCCTACCCCTAAAAACCTACCTACTTTACGGTGCGTGCCATGTCAATTTTTTCATTTGCATACACGAGTACCTACACGAGCTAAGAATAATTTTACTGTTTAACATATTTCAAGTCTTCCGTGATATCTCGTAGTTTTTATTTTATTATTTCTTATAGATAAAAAAATAAACCAGATCCTAATAACGATTTGTTGTTTATTTGTTTTATATTTATTTTCACCACCAACGACCCTTAACCATGGCAGATTTATCATCCAGATCGAAAACAATGAAAATCCAACTACCACGAAATACTAACCTTTTTTTATTCACATTTGAATGAGTTCCTTAAAATAATGTCTTTTGGCTTTTTAGAATACAGCATTCTCATATTATTCTAACCTTTTTTAGTTTTTTAGAATAAATAATCATATAATATATCAGTAGGTAGTCATTATATAATTTTAACCAGGGATAATAACAGTTGGTAAATATATTTTCTCTGATATCGACTAACTCTATCTTTGCATTGCAAGCAAATTTAAAATTATTTTGAAAACTTACGCCTTAACATTTATTGGCACGGAAAGGGCGACTCATATGTGCATTGTGTGAACTAAAAGTAATGGCGATATCATTAGGTACTTTTAGTTCATACAGTGGCTACTCCACCAGGGAAAAATACCGTGGTGGTATATAAATGAATGAATAAAAATTACACATTTCCATAAAACTGTGATCTACCAATCTAGTTCGAGTAAATATTTCTCGATCCTCTCTTCTATTATACTTCTCCTATGGGCACAGGATAGAATCTAGCCTCATCCCTTCAAAGTGTCTTTTTCATGATATATCATTGATATAGGAACAGCGTATTGCGAAAGGTGGTGAACATCCAGGTCGC
Source organism: Athripsodes cinereus (assembly GCA_947579605.1). Lineage (NCBI taxonomy): Eukaryota > Metazoa > Arthropoda > Insecta > Trichoptera > Leptoceridae > Athripsodes > Athripsodes cinereus. The sequence continues at coordinate 5,217,507 of OX388321.1, forward strand.
CGAAAACGTTGTAGACGAAAGATTGATATTTTTGGTTAAAAAACTTACTCTTTTTTGAGAATTCTTAAATTTTGGGTTATTTCATAAGTAGAGTCTAGGACAAGAATGTTGCCTCAATTCTACAGACTTGGCCCGGAACTAAATTCTTTTGAATCCGAAACTAAATTTAAGTTTAAATTTTGCATTCTAAAGTGTATAGGTAAGTATTTTTTTTTACTATCTGAGTAGTCTTAAGAATGTTTTTCCATCAATAACCATCAGTCATCATTGCATCATCAATGATATTCATGGCGCCAATATGAAAAAAAATAATCTTTATTTAAAATACGAGGTGACCTATGTTTTTGAGTATTAAATTAACCTTGTATAATATAGATATATGTTGTTATATCTAAATAAATAAAATTTAATATAGTGTATATAAAATAATGAAAGTAAATTTATTATGTAAATCTGGTTTGATATCAATTTAATATTTTATAACAGACAAGTTTTGATAAGTGTACATCGCAAACCAATAACGTGTCCTATCGCTATATGATTGTACGGGCGAGCTGTTGTGTCAGGCATCAGATACCTTTTTAAACTAGAAACTAAAATACAATAAGTTTAGACAAAACTTCAAATTAATAATGTTGTCGTCAAACAGACAATAAGTAATATACGTGGTTGCAGAGGCTTACGGAGCGTCAAGGAATTATTTCAGAGTGTCCAGATTTATTACACTTTCTCACAATTCAACATGATGGACCCGACATGACACCAGAAAAACAAGGTACAGAAATTATGTACATTATGACGTGCAGTTAAACAAAGGGAACCCTTTACGCGTATCATCAAAGGATTGTAGAGTGTGGACTTTGTCGATGATGAATTCTACCAAAACATTTAAGATGCTTGGACTATGTACATAAATCAAGAAAATGTTAGTTACAATTTTTCATGATTTTTGATTTCTTGATTTCGTTAAAAATAGAAACATGTACGTAATTGTTGTACGTACGCCATGTTCAAATATTTGATATTTCATCCTACAACTTTATACTTTTAAGACAAGATATTTTTCTTACGAAACAAAAAACAATGTTGTTTTGTTTTATTTTTTATTTTATTCTGTATACTAGGAACATTTCAGATTGAAAAAGACGAAATAAATTTCTACTTACTCTGTTTAATGATTTCCTTAAGTTTGCTTTGTACACAATGCATTCGAAAAGTAAAAGAAAATGCAATTCTTAAATTAAGTGGGTCTGACATTAGCCCCTGTGGCACTCCCGACGTTGATACGTTCAACGCTGTTTGAGGACATCTGATAAATGTCTCTTTAAGTGCAATAGCGTGTCCCGTTGATAAATTGGAGAGTGCACGGTGTCTCCGACTTATAACCGATAGTCCATCCATATATGTGTTGTACATAGTATCCAGTTTTTTATCATTTGTTCCTATTATGCTCGGCGGACGAAAACGTACTACAACAACGTTCTAATCTCGAGTCAACAATATTAGTATAATCAATGGTTTTTTCTTTCTTAATGGGATGATTTCGTCAATGGTCTAAAAGTGTTTTTTAATGATAAGTTATTATTATTATTGGTTGTTAATGTATTCAACTTCTGTATTTAAATCTATTTTATATTTTTTCATAAATGTTTTAAATATTTTGTAGCAATTCGCACATGTTACAAAAAAAATTGTACGAGTAGGTTCAGTTAGTAATTTGCATGTGTAATGTTAATTTGATCAAAAACCGAGTTTTTGGAAAAATAAATAATTGAAATTAAGTACCTTTGTGAGTTTTTAAGGTGCGTATTTTTTGTGAATCGACTTTAATTTAATTTAAATTAAAGTCGATTTCTACTACTACTATACCATCACGGCATATCCCACAAGTGGGGTAGCCAGCAGATCAGCTGCATGTAAGAACATGCAAACTATCCTCTTCGTGCCAATATAAAATCAAGACATTCAGGATGGGTGGCAAGCCTCATCGCTGAATTTAAGATGTGAAATGTCTTAATTTTTTCGAACACCTGCCTTTTACAGGACACTCGAAAACTTACGCAGAAGAGTGGGAGACCAATTCTTTACCGGGTGCTCCACGGGATAAAGTCGATTTCACTTGTTGAAAAAGCAAGTACACTTGTTATTTTTACTTTATTTCTATTCGATTTGAATATTATTATTATTATTATTATTTGGATGATTTGTAAAGCGCCGTTTTGTGAAAAAAATCCACCTCAAGGGCGCTCTTTACTAACTAAGGTTGTGCCTGGATTATTCCGTGAGATTTCTTGAATAGATAAGTCTTCAGTTGGTTCTTGAAACGAGATAAGTCCTGCGTTTCTCTGATCATTTGTGGAAGCCTGTTCCAGACTACAGGTGCAGATATTGCAAAAGCACGCTCCACGTACACTGGTTTCGATACAGTACTGGTCACCTCCAATTTAGTTGTAATATCTTGACAAGACCTAAGTGTTGTCTGTCTATGACTTAACGCCTGTCTACCGCAGAGTTCCATGATATATTCTGGGGCCATAGCATGAAGTGCCTTAAATACTGTCAAACACACTTTAAATTCGACTCTCTCCGGACATCTGAGCCAGTGAAGAGATTGAAGGGTGGCAGATATGTGTGAAGAGCGATTCAGTTGATAAATGAAACGTGCAGCCGCATTAAAAACGGACTGAATTCTCTGGAGTTGATATTGTGGCAGATTTGCGAGGATGCCATTGCAGTAATCCAATCGTGATACGACGAATGAGTTAATTATGGTTTTAGCTCCGTCGGTTGATATATTTTTTCTTATGTTCTTGAGCTGCCTTAAAGTATAGAAACCACTACTAACAGTAGATGATATGTGTTTCTCCATCGTAAGGGCGTTATCAAGATGCGCTCCGAGGAACTTAACGTGGTTAGATGGGACTAGTGATGGGCGATAGTATCATATTTTACAATCGAAATAATCGAAGTCGTTCACAATTCACAATCGATATAAATAATCGACTTCGCTTGTAAAAAATAATCGATATATCGAAGTAGTATCGATTATTTGTAGCGCGATATGAATAACACAAACATCGATTATTTTGAAGTCGGTTATTTTCGTATTATATTCGGAAAAACGAAGTACAAAACTATCGTCAACGATTCAACGAAACGTACGCATCTATTCCCCTCTCACTTCCTCACGCTTTATTTCAGTTTGTTTTTATGCGTTGAAGGATGCGGTCGTGAAATGTGAATGCTCACGTTCTCATATTAATATTGCCTACAAAATTGTTCAGGTAACTACGCGAGTAGTGTCTCTCTTTTTACTAAGAGATCTTCTACTTGTAGACAGCTTAATAGTAAAACCTAGTAACGCTCTTTAAAAGATATTACATATAATCTAACGAAGAAATTTATTAATCAAGTAAAGCAAAGTATTTTCGGAGAATAAGCAGACAATGTACCTACTTCTACTCGTCAACTTATTTTTACGTGAACTACTTAAATACCGTACCGTACAATAAATAGACATCACTTACATCTGCTAAACAATAAAAATATGTAGGTATAGTAATTTTGTATTTATTATAATTAATACTTGTATTTGTTGCTATCCACTCATTTTCATTAGCTTAGTAATATAGCGGAAATTATATTTCAATCCATGTTCGGGAGTATTTTAGGACCTAGGTTATATGATTTTATATTATGAAACATTGTAATGCATGTATTTTTTTATGTAATTATTGTCCCTTATTAAAATAAAAATACGTATTGAATGTATACCTTTTATGTAATTGTTTGTAATCAATGTACAGTTAAGAATGAATGTATAAATAAATAAAAATAAAATCTTCCACAAAATTTTATCTAAGAAGTTTAAATTATTCCTAAATTATTATTTTCTGGCAGTTACTTGGTTTTCCTATTAGGTTATAAAAATTGCAAGGAATGGAGCGATCACTAATCATTTGACTGACTGCATCATCGTTGTGGTGTTGTCCGGCACGGCATCGTGTATGAATATAATATTGTATTATACTTATAGGTAGGTAGGTACCTAAATGCATATTGGCCATGATTCATCCGTATATATCCAACTATACTTAGTAGCAAGTATCAACTTGTTTTGAAATCGAATTCTAAGAACCGACTAACACGAGTCGAAGTCGAATTATTGAAGGGGTAGATCAAAAGTCGAACATTTATAATCGACTTGTGCAAGTCGATATATTATATCGATGTTATAATCGACTTATAATAATCGATGTTATAATCGACTTATAATAATCGATATAATAATCGATTAAAATAATCGACTTGCTCCGATACTATCGAATAATCGCATTGTTCTGAACTATCGATATAATCGAATCGTATATCGATATATCGCCCATCACTAGATGGGACTATGTCCACTATGTATATTACTATGAATTAAACAAGTTTTAGTATCATCTTGCAGTTGCTTAACCATCTAAAAGGCTAGTGCTAAAGATATGTCCTTTTCTTGGCATTTCTAAGACAATGAGGTTAAGTTTATTTCTCTGGTTCTGTTTACCATCAATAATACATAATATCTTGAAAAGAGATAACGAGGGACACCAAAAATTCTATAACTTATTTTTTAGCTCATAATGTACAGATATTTACGAGATTTTTTCTTCTATTTTTTATGGAAAATGCCAAGGTTTTTTATTTCCCAAAGACCGACCCATCCGCCAATTTCTTTCATCCATAATGATAATATTTCTGTGTGGGTCTGTGTGTCTCATAAACATGTTGAATATACAATATATTACGTCCAAGGCATTATTATTCTTACACTACCAATTCGTTCTTAGTAGTATTATTATTATAATATGGAATATAGTATTTATGTACCGAGAAATTGTATATTTTTATAAAGTATGATATTACAGAGTATCAAATCTCTCTTTTTGAATCCGAAGGCGAGTTTGGGCATAGCTCAATTGAATAGTATGTATTATAACACAGCTTTGTTAGCCATACACATGTGACCAAAATATGGTATAGAGATTAATTATAACCTTTTTTAATTAATTAAATTATATAATTAATAATTAATAATATTTTTTTTTACACAATTTAAAGTAGGACTTTAAAGGCTTATGTTTTTTTTAATATTAAAGATGACCTAGGAATTATTTGTTTTCCCCACATTTTATTTAGGTGCTCTATCATATTAGCAAATACGATCATTTATACGTAGTAGTAATCAAGAATTTCTCTTTCCTTTATGGTGTACAATAGTAAAAAGCTACAGAATAAGTGGCGTGCCTCAAAGCTAAATAGTTTTAATTCCAAATATTCCTGACGTTGAATATTTCATCACCGCTATCATATTTAGTTTTTCTGACAATTGAATATTAAAAATAATTTTTTTTCATAAACTCGGCAATTCGCAAGGCTAAACTAAAAATGAAGGTTATGACACTAGAGTCTCGGCCTCATGCATAAGGAGTGAGTGCTTCCATTCCATTGTGTATTTGGGTTTATAACAAAAACCCAGATATATCTTTTTTTTTTTTAAAAAAAATGCGATCTTTTCATGTATATAATAGTAACATATCATATTTGTCTTTTAGTGTCGAGCGTGATTCCCACAACGTTGACTATTACTTAATAGAAGTGTCTATTCTAGATTTCTTAATTTCCTATTTAATATCATATTTGTAGTATAATCAAATTCCTAAATAAATAAAAAACAACAATCATAATACTAGATAATAATAGTAAAATAATAAAAATCTTATTGCACAAAAAACAAACATTATAAAATAAACATTGCAGAATTTAAACCAGACAAATAAATTTGTGCAATGGGCGAGTTTATTGCAGAAACGCGATATCATCCAACTAACCCATAATACTAGATTATACTATGTTTCATACGTTCAGTGATATTTCCCATATAATGATCCTCACGCATTTTAAAATACAGCTTAACTGTAGGAACGATGCCGACAGCGCTATGGTTCGAGTAATACTGACAGTTGCATTAGGCTATTTACACATAGTAATTAATGGCGCGCCACTAATGCATCATGCATGCCACTAAAAATGCATTGTATAAATTTAGCTTAAATGCTTCTTTTACTAAATCTATTTTAAAATTTTAAATTATTTCACAAAAATGTTAAAATTCTAATCTAATTATTAATCCACCAATTTTATATCACTTGCTGCACTCGATCAATATATTTAAAACAAAATATTTCATATTATATTATTATAAATACTAAATCTTAATACAACACAACCGAGAGAATCAAGGCGTTTAAAGTATAAATAATATCATATGATATTCCTATATTCACTGATATATTAGTTATAGGTACATATATTATTATGTGACATCGATACAGTAGAGTATGATAATAATAATACCTGCTTGAGTAAAATATGTATTACCAAAATGTTATACCCACCGAGTTCGATGTAATTAAATATTTTATCAAAACGTTATACCTGTGCGTACTTACATACCTACCAACGTTTAACCTTTATTTTGATATCGAACCATAATCTTTGTATATCGATTACACTTTTGTGTAATTAATACTTCAAAACATCGCACGTTTAAAAATATGAAGTCCTTTTTTAAAGTATTCGAGTCCTTAATAATAATATAAACGTTTGTCTAATTTCGATGAGGCTATGGAAATCTTTCAGCCTTAATATATAAATGAATGGGTTTATGTCATTTTATTGGAACTTGCATCACGTAGAAGTTCTTTATATCTATTTTCGAGAAATATTCATTGGAATTCATAATAATTTATGAAAATATTGTGTAGTTTTAATTGTAAAGAAACTGATAATATACAATTTCCAATAGCTTGGTGGCAAATGTATTGGCTGTCAAATAAGGCGATTGACTAATCACGTACAAAGCCAGAAAAAGGACTATAGATTTACACTTTTAGGAGGAAGAAACAAAGCTTAGGAACGGCTTAAAATAAATGTGCAGTTGAAATTGCCCAAGTGCTCCGAAGACCATGTTGTTTCGTTGTTGAAAAGGGTTTCGAAGAGCACTGTATTAAACAGTGAATAGATGAAGACCAGAAGAAGTAAATTGTGTAGGAATGATACTGCTGCACTTTGCTAAGGTTTTAAAGATGATATCAGTAGTGTGGATGTAGTATTATTTATTTAATTGTATGGTGTTGGGATCACATCTCTGGTACCGTTGTTGTAAATAGTAAAACATCTTGCTATTTATTTTATGTTATATAGAAGCACCACTTAGAACACTTTTATTGGACATGTACACAGGGTTGAGGTTGCGAACTCAATATATTTATTTATTATTTATTTTATTATACCATCACGGCACATCCCACAAGTGGGGTAGCCAGCAGATCAGCTGCATGTAAGAAACATGCAAACCGTCCTCTGCGTGCCAATTCAATATAATACTAATTTAAACTGTGAATTCACGAAGTCTCTGAATTTTGATGACAAAGTTGAGAGGTTTATATTGTCTTTCAATTGTATAGGAAATGGCATGTTAACATATACTATAATCTAGGTCGACAAAAATGTATAAAAAATGTTAAAAGCAAGATTATTTTGTGAAGACTTCTGGCTCAAAAATTCGTCTTCAGGTTCAACTTAAAATCATATTCAAAATGTTAGTTTGATAGCCATTATACCACCGAGTCTAGTTGTTGAATTTAGACCATTAGACTATCTGCAATATGCTTTTTATGGGTATCCCAAACCTTTGTTCATATGGGTTGCCTAAACTTATTTCAAAGTTATTGGTGTCACTCAATTTCAACAGTACTTAGGAATTGAATGCATTATTGTTGTGTAGCACAAAGAATATCGTATCAGTGACATTATTAATCGATGGTGCTACCCCTGAATGCAATAAACTGTCGATAATATTGTAAATACAAGATAATAATATTATTACTCTCAACATTGAAAACAGTCTCATTGCTGGAATTGTAGTACTTTAGTACCAAGTACTCGTCTATCTTCCTGATTGCGGTGACTTTAATATATAAACCTGTTGAGACTTCTCTAACCCTATATGGCCAATATTATTTTCAATTAAATATTTCTACTGCTATTACGTATCCAGCGACGTATTATATCATAGACCAGTAAGACATTACTATTTGCCTCAGGTTCCAAATTTAAAACCATGACAATAAAAATAAATAATTATAATGTAGATAGGCACATACAAAAAAAAATACTTACTGCTAGCCCTCTGCTCTCCATTGCAGAATATAGGCATATTTTAAACTTTACCAATTATTTCTATCCTGATCAACACGAACCCACTTCTTTTCCACCACTTGGATGATATCATTAATTATTTTGGCATTTCTTAACATCCTCTGGCAAAACAATGAACACCAGCAACAAAATGTGGAATTCTTGGAACATGCTCCACTCTGAAATAACTTCGTTGTCTTGTGCCATAATTAAGCACACCTCTGTTTAAAATATAGAAAAAATGTTTGCTAATTCACTTCATAGCACTAAAATGCTAATGGTCTCGCTAGCACTTGAACGTAAGTATTTGCACATACTTTATACCTGACCAAGTCATGAAATGACTCCTACAGTATAAAAATGCAATGAATTTTTGGATAAATGTTTGTTTAAGACTGATTGATATGAAATCATTTTGGACCACAGATTCGATTGAAATTATAACTTATTTTTCATTTGAGTCTCTAGTCTATACCTACATTTAAACGTCGCTGGTACTATCGCTATATTTTTATCGTTATATTAAGTTCTTTGGTTATTTATTTTTTATTTATTTATCTGTGTATTTCTACCACTCTTCGTGTATTATGTTGTATTTGTAATGTCATCGCTGTGCTTTCTTTAAGTTGTCTTTTATAGGTTTATATGCTGTGAGAAATTATGAACGGATCCGTTTTATGATTTGTTGTGGGAATATTATATAACTTTGAGATTGTTTGCCGTATTTCTATTTACTATCTTAAGTATTTTAAGGAAGACTTTTAAGTGAGGTTTGCAACCTACCAGAGAAGAAGCCTCGGACATGGTTAACAACGGATAGACTCTAGCACGGAAAAGGACTAAACGATTTAGAAAAGCCACAAACAATGCACCAAGGAAAACTCGCCAATCTGGAAGACCTGAAAAGAGATGGGGAGACAGCTGGAGCTCTGTGTCCCAAGAGACCTCGACGCCATAGAAACAGATCTACAGATCAATTAAAAGAGGAAGAAGAAGAAGTTATTATTAATATACAAGAACCTTACACTAAATTCCATTGATTGTTGTACACGGACATGACATACATAATATTAGCCATTATTCACTTTGATACCTCAGACGAGCGTTCAGGATCCCAGCATTAAGATACAATATAGTATGCTAATATGTAAATTCTTATCATTCAATCTGAATGTTGTTAGTACAACTGTTGTAAGAGACGCAGAAATTCTAGAAATATTCAAATCAAATTCAATCATTCCTATCAATAAGAAGGTGTGTATCTATGTACAGTCAAGTTTATGATTTCTTCTTGCCCTGCTTGCGATGGTGAGCTATCCTACAATACTTAATACTACTCATAGCAGATCCCACAAGTAGGGTAGCCAGCAAACCAGCTGCATGTAATATATTATATATGCATGCTGTCTTCTCCGTTCCATCAAAAAAGTTAAAAGGATAGGGGGTAAACATATCATCGTTGAATTTGAAACGTAAAATGTATTTTTTTCGAACATCCTTTTACAGGACACTTGAAAGCCTACGGAAAAGAGTGGGAGAGCGGTTCTTTGCCGGATGCTCCACGGAACATTTTATTTTACTTGCTTCGCTCTTAAGTGGTCAGCCATCTCCGTCCGATTCTGATCATCATCCAGGCTTCCACCATAACTTTCTAGACTTTTCTATTTTGGGTTTTTTATAATTTTATAAATCACTATCAATTCTCTCTGTTTTATTTGATCATCGAATAGGGGACCTGTCTCTCTCTATCTTTACTCCATTGATATATTCTATCACTTTTGTGATTTTATATATTCACGTCCGATCATAGATTCAAATAGCTCTCCAGTATTGTGTTAGTAGAATAGCTACAAAATATAAATTAAATATCAGAACTCCTCTCTAAAAAAGTTATAGAGTCAAAAGAAGTAGCTTGAGTAATAAGCGTAGATCAAGTTAATAGATTTAACATTGTAAATTAAATAACAAATCGCAGTTTGATTGTATGATTAATTCCAACCAGTTTCGCATTCGTTCCCGTATCATCATTAAGCCAACATAGTTGATAATAATTATTTAAATTAGTTAATAAAATAATATCGCAGCAGTATGTAGCAAAATACCTTTATTATTATCATTATATTAAATATCGTTCTCTTGCTAGAACAATGTCATAAATTAATGAAAAATGCGAATTCGATGATGATGATTTTGGATGATTTTGTTTTGGCGCCGTTTAACAGTCCCTAGACTGTCTTAAGGGCGCCGGTGAAGAATGCAGTTTACACGCCAATATATATATTTTTTTTTGATTTTAGTTAAAAATGCAGAACCGTTGTGTTGTTCTCAAAATCTATGTTGCCTCCAATCCTCATTATCTCATCTCTATCAGTGCGAGAGAGATAGCACATGTGTCGTTATTACGTGTTCAGTTTATCACTTGCAACAACAATGTATCAAGTTTATTTGGGTTTTTTTAATTTACGAAGAGAGGAGTACGGTCTTCGCATGAATGTTGTATTATTTATTATGTTAAGCACATTTTAATGCAAAAAATAAACCACTTACATTTACTTATATTTTGCATTTAAATGGCTTTATTTTGAAAAATATCTAAAAATGCCCCTTTTTAGTTTTTTGATTTAAACATCACTTTATCTTTAAAAACATCGCTTGGGCTATTTTAGATGGCATTTTCTGAATAGGAAACCTTAAAAATATCACTGAAATATTTAAAAAAAGAGACATACCAATTCTTATTTTGTAAAAAAAAAGTTATAATAAAAATAGGATATGTTTATTTGAAATCTTTAAACGCGTTTATCTAAAAATAACATTTTTGAGTTATGTCGCTGTTGTTACTAGCGAGCGATATATACTAAACAACGTTATCTGATTTACAATCAGCTGACTTGGTAGAACATTACATTAGTACATACATTACTATCTATCCATCACTGGTACTATCTGTATATTTATCAATTCGTGTTGTAAGGTCTCTCTGTCTACGTTTCGAGCGATGTTTTGTTTAGCACCAGCTCAATTCCCTGGAGTAGAATGGGTTTATTTCCTCTACATAACGAACATTCAAAATCGTTTGAACAGTTACTAGCAAATGGAACAATGACATCCTAAATCCTTGATTATTGGGTAATTCTTTAAAAAACGTTTATTTTTGATAATAAAATATCTTGTAATTTTTTGCGAAAATATCGTAAAGAGTCAAATTCGGTGTTATTTTTCTAAAATGTGAAATTTTGCGTTATTCGTGATAAAAAAGTGCGAAATTCGCGAATAAATTCGGGTTTATCGCAAATGCGAAAAATTCAGGTCTCTAGTAATGAAATATAAATACAAACTTGCAAACGAATTGAAATATTTCTATGTATCGAAATTCCACGATTTTCCTGTTTTGTGCTGAATGCGTGTTATTAATAGAACGACACTTAGTTTGTATGCAAATAAAATAAATATTTATTTATTCAGTAGTAAAATTTATTTAACCCTTTCAGAAATACAGGTGTCAATGTTAAAAATACTACGAATTAAGGTACAATTTTTTTTAATTTAAATCGATTGAATACGTGTGTCATCGAAATTCATTTTCAATTATGTATCTAGTGCGAAATAAAAATGAATCATTTTTTTTGTCTACTATTCAAAAGATTGACAATGTCTTAACAAGAGGAAAGACACCTACCTCTCTGGTAAATAATCTCGCCACTGCATATTATCTTCTTTTTTTAACCGCTTCAGACCTGATGTCCATTCCAATGGGCATAGATTTTAGTAATATTTTTTACGCTCCCGTCTATTGCTTTTTTCTAATATTTATATTGAAAATTATTGGTATGAAGTCTATTTTATCGACATATTTTTTTTGCGCCATTTGTTAAAGCTAACTATATTTTTTACTTAATTATTTGTCAATGAGTCTACGCAAAGTGTCACTGCCAGGTTTTAGGTTGAGAAAATTAAAGATATATTTACATAGTTTGTGTTTAATTTTACTGGAATTTTTTTGCAAAGGTAAATATATTAATAATAATTATAATAATAATAAACTTTATTGTGCAAAATATATGGATACAAATGATAAAGTTACATGGTATAAACGAATAATTTTGCACAATGGGCGAGTTTATCGCAGGGACGCGATATCTTCCAACTAACCCAATCAATTAATATATATCAAATAAATTTAAATTAACATTTCAGAAACCTCATTTTTATTTAATTTCCATTTCAATGAACATATTTATTTTCGCAAATCTAGAAATCAAAAAAAAAATCAAATTATCTGAAACTTGTTATTTAGAAGCCAAATAACAAGATTTTAAAACAAAAATTTTTTTTCGACTCGCACAATTAATTCAGGTCTGACGAGGTTAATGTAAATCGATTTTTGATTTTATTTTGTAAGAGACGATTTGCAAAGAGAATTAAATAAATATGATTGTCTCTTTGATTGATCACTTATTGATTGATTTAAATCTGTTCGAATCGTTAGTAAAGGGTTTTGTGTAATTGTAGGAACAGATCATATCAATTCTCTTTACATTACTTCTAGATTGTTACTTGTATTAAAGTATCCGTGTAATAATTGTTATAAGAACCTACGAATAACATCATGCAAGTCGCAAGTTCTCTTGTATAAAACTCGACATTTCAATGTGCCCCTAATTGTGAAGTCTCCCTTAACTCGATTAGTTTTGCTTTATCAATTCAGTAAAACTCAATATATTACAACCATTTTTTACCAATTCGTAAGTCTTTGTATCAAGATGCAATGCGTTTATAAATAACTTTCACAGTGACACTTACCAGTACTTACATTTAGATATTAAACAAATCAGAATTTTGATGATCTTTGAGGGTCACTGTATCTGTTCTTTAAATATTGGTGTTAAAAATGTGTGATAAATGTCATATAATATGTTGAAAAGGAGAGGACAACCTACATATTATTTAATATAGAATGATTAGTATTTTATAAATTTATCAAAACAGCAACACTGAATTTTTCACTTCCACAATAATTTTTAAAAACTCGATTGCTCCAACAGATGCATTGCAGATGATCTCCAACTCTATATTCATTTTGATCTTGATAACATTGTTTCTTCTTTTCAAATCATGAACCAAAACCTCCAATATATTAGTTCGTGGTGAAGGGAGCATGGACTACTTGTTAATCCTTCAAAGTCCCAAGCAATCATTATAGGTAGTTCCAGGCTTTTGACGTCTCTCAATCTCGCCCCTTTGCCATCTTTGATCTTAAACGATTCCATTATTCCCTTCGCTGATACAGTCAAAAATTTAGGTATATACTTTGATAACGGGTTGTCCTGGTGGAGGCAGATTAATGAAGTCAGTAAAAGGGTATTTGCTTCTTTACATTCGCTTAAAAGACTTCAAAACTTTCTTCCTATTGACACAAAAAAACTTCTCGTTCAATCCTTAATTCATCCTTTATTTGACTATGCAGATGTATGCTACTTAGATCTCTCAGTTGAGGCGCTGAATAAGCTGGAACGTCTTCAGAATTCATGTATTCGGTATATCTTTGGTCTAAAAAAGCGTGATCACATTTCTGAATTCCGGCAGCGCCTTGGCTGGAAGACAATAGCCCAGCGTAGAGATGTTCATATTCTCTCTCTTCTTTTTAAAATTCTCTTCGATCCAGTCGCACCCTTTTATCTAAAGGAAAGATTTGTCTTCTTACAATCACACGGTTTGTCACTTCGTTCAGCTACAAATAATCTTCTATCCATCCCACCTCATCATTCTAGTTTTTATACGGATTCATTTACTGTTCATGGTGCGAGGCTTTGGAACAGACTCCCACATAAGGTTCGTACTTCTTCAACATTATATTCATTTCGTAAACAAATTAATTGTCTCTAGTCTTCATACACATTTTTCGATTTCATTTTTTTTTACTTTTTTAAACTTTCGCGTAATAATTACGCCGAGCAGATCCTCTCCTTTTCCCCTTTCCCTTTCCCTTCCTACTCTTGTTGTATGTGTGCTTTTTATATTTTATCTTGTTTTTATTATATATTTCATTTGTAGTTTTTATTTTAGCATCTTGTTTTTATATACTTTTATCTATATGTTTTTTCTATTGTTTTATTTTTATTTTTTTTATTTTTTCGGGTTGGCTGGAAGAAATCGCATATGCGATAAGCCCGCCTTTTGGTAGTTTATTGGAACAAAAACATGTACACATTATAAATATTGATGCCAATAAAGCTTTATTTATTTATTTATTTATTTATTTATTGCTTTCTTCAAGACAACTTTACATTATCAAGAGAAGTTCCTTTTATTCATTCATGAATAATGTCAAGTGTGAAAATGCAACAATGTAAACGTACAATCCCTCGAACAATTATTATACGAAAATGGTTTTTAGTCTATCCCTCTTGTGGGATATGCTGTGTTGAAATAGATAGGTTGAAGTTTATTGGCTTATTAAAATTTAATTATTCGAGTTACGGTGGACTTTAGGATAAGGGTCACTATGATAATGGCAATTTGTAAAATCGGACCTTGAAACTATTATTGACTAAGTAGTTGCCACCATCTAGGTAATGTAAGATAGAACTTGGGAGTGTTATAAGATGGAAATATTAATAAAGATAGTTAAATAGGTAGATTGAAATAATGTTAATAATATTGTAAGTGTTAAGTCGATAGAATGTATTCAATATCCATTTGTCTAACATTTACCTATATGGTATAGACTTGTTAGTAACGCAGTACTAATTTTCTCAGAAATCATGTTACAAAATTAATAATATTATTAATTTGATTTTGTTGTTGTTATGGTAGAGGCTGTCCAAGAGATACCTATATAGACCAAGTGAAGAAGAACATGAACTGTGGGACATACGTAGAATTAAAGAGATTAGCTGAAAATAGGGAGGAATGGAGAAGAAAATCCAAACTCGTGGCTGACTTATACAATGGATTGTAACTCATTATATTATGTTGTTTCACTCCATAACATTAAGATGACAATGGTTTCTTTCCTATTTACGCTTAAGTATTGGCCATCCTCCTATAATTGTCAAAGGCATAAAAGGACCCCTTCAATAAGAAAGACAATCTCCTTCAAGCGTTGCTACACCTATGTGTTTGGTTGCATAAATTGGTAAAAAGGCCATTGACATCTTAATGTTATGGAGTGAACAGTTATTATTAATTATGGAACACGTTTTCTGAGAAAATTAGCACTGCATTTTAATCTATATACCATATAGGTCGATGTATCTAAATGATTAAGCAGTTAGTTAGATCATCGTTTCGACATGGTTTCAAAAACCCTTTTTCCTTACCATTTAGAACCCCGACCTTTGATAATAGAGAGCTTTCAAAGAAGACAAGAATTATCCTGGTTACTTTCTCAAAGGCCCAAAGTAAATATCAAACAAGTCTTAAATGTGTCAAATAATTTGCAAGATATCTTTGCATTGATAGGTATAAACTTTCCTTTACTGAAATTGCGCAATATTTTATGTTTGTTTAAATAATAAATTGGAATGGATACCTTCCATATTTGAAAACATCGTCACACTTAAGGTAAAACATAATAACAATAAACTACAATGTTTATGTTATTAATCAATAAATTATATTATTATAGAAATATTAACTAAGTGCATGATAGAATAAATAAATAAATAATACATTGTTTAATGTTTTATACGATTTGAAGCTCAAGAGCTTTTGGATTTGCTGCAGATTATAGCTAAATGAGTTTTTGATTCGCAGAAAGAATCCCTTATTTTTAATATTTTACACCTTTAATTTCAAAGTTTCTGTATACAGTAGAAATTAGATGAATTCGATTCACTGTATTTGGTAATGTTCACCAATGAATGATGAATTTGATTCACTGTAATTGGTAATGTTCACCAATTCCGTCTTCCATCCCACAATCATCATCTAAAGCATCTATCTATTTTGTACATACTAGAAATTCAAAGGAAAATTGACAAAGCTACCAATCATATTTTGCGACCAAACACATCGTTGTCGCAAGGCTTGATTGTTTTTCATTGTAGAGGTCCTTTAATCACGCCACTTTTCTTGCGGGGTGGGCGGAAAGGATCGATCGCTATTTACTCTTATTTTTGCTTCTATCACTGGCATATGTCATTAAAACAATCATAAAAAAAACACAACGCTAGTAAAAACTTAGCAGACAAGGTATGAAATTCGCAGATACAGATATAATGTGACATTTATTAATTCTTAAGAGTTCTTGCCTATATTTTGTGAGAGATTCTCTTACGTATTAAATGCATTTATGGGTCTATGCTTATCAGAGGACATGTAAAAAAGTGATGAAGGAAGTTATAAATACGGACTTTAAACTGATGTTGATAATTTCACAGATATAGGTAAGGATCCATAATTATATAATTTTCCTCATTGATTCCCAAAAATTATAGTAAATATAATAAGCTCTATCGTAAATAACTCATGAGTTTTTGTGTTTTTAATCTTAATCTTTTAACAATATATTATAAGTAGTTAATAAATTCATGTTTTCTATTATTACGTTTCATGTCAATACATAATATTGAAGTACAATCAATATTATTGTTATTGAATATCAATTTAACATTAAGAAACCTTCGTTTTCTAACTCCATATTACTTAAATTTGCATAGAGCATTGTTAGTTATGCTATTTTATTACTTTAGTCAGATTGTAGATACAGAACTTGTGTAATTTTCTCGATGATTTTTAATCTATTTGTTTATCATCTATGGCCTATGCCGTCAAGTAACGGTTAAAGACCATATTGTTCAGCAGGTGTTAGGTATGGTTCTTGAATAGGCCCTTTGTGGTGGTGTTTCCACAAGACGGCGCATCTTAAAAAATTGAATAGTTTATTATTGTTATTAGTATTAATAAAAACTGTGTCTGATGGTCTACAAGGCTTTGAATAATATGACATCTTAATCACTTTGTTTTCAAAACACCTGCAAGAAGATCTCTAAAGTCAGCATAAACATCAACCAACAAGCTGGATGAACTTAGTTTCTAAGTTGACGGCACTGAAGATGGACTAAGTCCGAAAGGCCTCTGCCAAAATAAAATTTATACAGTGAAAGTTACAGTGTTTTATCTAAATCATTTTAATATTAAATCTTAAATTTTATTAGTATGAAGATGATTCGTCTCTGGCCACCTCACCCAAATGAATTATGAGATAAATTCTAGGATTTTCAAAAGGAAAATGTCTCAAAAATTTTATATTTCCTATCATTCTCTGTCTGACATATGAACAAATTATCACTCTAAATTAATATAAGGTGTGTTTGTGCAATTATAGATTTTCCTGGTATCATTTACATTCTCGTATTTGTTTATTTATTTATTTATATAAATGGTCATGACTTATTGATATTTGCATAAATAAATTGATTTTATTGATTATATTTATTACAATATCCACCATTTAGAATAAGTGGATTTGATATTGAGAATCGATATTATTATTGTTTTAATTAGAATTTTGAATAATAAACATTTATGTATTCCTACATACATACAATCACGCCGTTTCCCTCGCGAGGTAGGCAGAAAGGATCCAGCGTCACACACTCCTGTCCTTGAACATATTTTTCGCTACCATAACATCCATGCAATTCTTCATATATACTCTACTGTTCGTTGTTTTCAACACGTGTCCGTCTTTTAAGATCTGGTCTACATGGTCTAATAATTTAATCCTCGGCCTGCTGAGTTTTCATGTATCCTTTGTCTCAATCATATATATATTTTTTGACACATTGTTCCATTGTGATAAACTAAACTACACTATAATATCATCACGGCATGTCCCACAAGTGAAGTAGCTTGCAATGTTGCAAACTGTCTTCTCTGTGCCGAAAAACATTAAGACAACATCACATTGTTATACCTACCTACTTATTGCACAAAAATCATTTTTCTGAAAACCTACCAAGTGTAAGGCACGGAAGCCAGGAAGGATTGAAGTATGAATGCACTTGAGAACGGAATAAAAAATTTATGCTGGGATTATAATTCAAGAATATTATGATTAAAAGTACATAGATATTATTCGTTGTTTTTGTCGAGATAAAGGTATGCACATCGTCTTAGCAAAGATGGCTGGTTCATTACAGTTCCCAGCATGTGGTTGTACGGCTAATTATGTTTACTACACAACAACTAACCTTCGACGTATGGGGGTTCGAATCCAGACTCGCACCACAGGCGGGAAGATGTCGTAATAATAATATTATGTATGTTGTTTTATTATGTTTCTGTGTTTTATAATATGTAATGTTATTTATTACTCGAAATAATGTTATTTTATAAGGATTTTATTTTAATTAGATTTTTGTAAGTATATGAATTAAAATTTAAGTAGGTATGAATGAAAACTTATTTACAAAATACATCTTATTTTATGATCTCGTCGTTTAATAATCTATTATTATTATTTTTTAGTTGCAAATCTCATTTACATGTAAACATGAAGTTCGAGTATTTATTATCAAATTTATGTGCATTTTTTATAATGGCACAGAGAAGATGCTGCGTCCTTTTGTTACACGATGTAACCCGTTGGCTAATCCAATAATGTGATTTGTATGGTTAAATTATCAGGATTGCAGAAGGCTCGAGGGGTTTACCTTGACCACCATCATCATTTTCTCACTCTTCGATGTTGCTCTCGGGAGTGCAGCAGCTTTGTCATTTTTTATTTGATGAATTCACACACCAGAAGATTGTAGAAGAGATATCTTTTGAGTTTGGTATTATTAAAACATACGCTTCCATCAAGAAGCGTCGGTTCATATCTTACAATATTTCACATTGTGCATGATAAAATGTAATTGATGGACTTGAGTTAACCAGAGATCATTCATTCTTTCATTTAGGGTCACCAGACAAGCCTGTGAGAAAGGTTGAAGTATCAGGGTTGCAGAGGGCGCGAAGAGGTCGCATTTGATTTATTAAGAGAACTTCATATACTGACAATGAACAATAATAATACATATTTGATTGATCACATATCGACCAGTGATAATGTTGTGATAAAGACAGGTTTGCATAATAAATAAAATCGATGCTTGAATAAATTTATTTAATTTATTTATGCTTATAATTTTAGATATATGGTTTGTATTTTATCTGAGTTTAGCGATCTTATTTGGTGTTCCAAGGAGGCCTCGACAAATAACAACTTTGCCACTTTTTATTGCAAGTTTTCAAATATCCTACCATAGAAAGCAAGTATATATTCGTGAAATCCAAGACATCCTTGAAGACATCCTTATTGGTGATGAGATAAGCCGTCTATTTTGAATTTCTAATTTCGCAACAGATAGTCCATTTGCTATCTCATTTGTGAGATATGATGCATATGAGCGTCCACCAATTATCGTCGGTCAAAATTATTAACATCTTTCTTTTTATATTATGATATAACACGGTAGCTGTAAAAGCACAGATCTTATTAATTAAAACATTAACTGATACATTCTTTCGCTTCCGTGCGAGAACACAGAGAGGCCAATTAATGTTTTATTATAGAAATCACCGATTACATGCATAGCATTTTAACACTTTTGATGATGAAATGAAAATAAAACTTTGAACACAAACTTATAATATATATTTTATAGGCTCACTAAACAATAAAGCTTTAATAGGGATGTAAAGCTTATCATAAAAACATACATTATCAACAGGATAATATAATTATTTAAATAACGATGTTTTAACAAGATATTGTTTCTCTGTACAAACGTGTAAAAGACAGCTGATAAAATGTATTATTTTTTATTTATTTTTTCATTCTTATTAATTCCGTTGTTATTTGAAAATTAATAGAAATGGTGTAGCTTTAGTTAAAAATCTTAAACTCCTGAATGCAAAATGTCTGGCTTGTAAAAGCTTGCTCCTTTGGTTGTAACGAAAGGATGCAAAAGTTTTAAAACAATGGAGAACTTAAGATTTTTATTAGCAAATACTGTAAAGAATTGTATAATCATTTAATTTGTTTTATACTAGTAATTTATGTTTAGAATCTATTTTTTTAATGATTTTTTTTTATATCATCACATTCTATAACTTTTATTGAATTTCTGACTTTTATTTGAAACTTTGTAATTGTATTGTCCCTTTAATTATTTATATAATCAGTAGTTTTGATGTAGGTACCTAATTTATATACTTTATATTATTAATTCTTGACTTATTTCTTAATTGTACGATGTATTAATGTGACTTTTTATTGCATATATATGTATATGTTTTGTAGTCTGTCTTATATTAAAACATGTAAAAGGCTTGCGCCGTATACAACTGTAAAAAAAAAAATATGAACTTGATTTATTTATGTTTTTTGCACATCATCCTAATACAACGGAGTCAACAAATAATTCAACATTAAAAAATGTTTTTTTTTTATATAACCACAGATCTTATTAATTTGATCTAATCTTCATCATCTGTGTTCCTGTATAAAATAAACTTGCATTCTTAAAAGAAACATTGTTCCATTAACACGATATTTTAAAATTCGAATGATTCAAAATATCGATGTATATGTTAAATAATAATTTCTTTTTTTGAAATCCCTTTACCCATCATGCTGGAATATGACTGATATTTTTATACATATACAACTCACTGTTGATTGCTACTACGGCCTGTCTATCTTCTAACTAACCAGATATGTTGCAGTATGTTAATGATGTCAATAAAAATATAATGATTTTTATTGTTATTCTTTTGCTGCCACTTGAACAGTTAGGTTGTTATCTTAATTAAGATTATAATATTAACACGTGAATAAGAAACGATAGATTGATAAATACCAATTTTTATACATTTACGATACTATACCTTATTCTTTAAAATAAAGTATTTATAAACATTAAATAAAGGTTCTTTGTCCATAATGATACCTCAATACTGTATATTTTACAAACGGAAAAGACTACATGCAATAAATATACGTATCGTCCTCTATGAGATATTTACTGCCTATTTGTAGCATTAGCATTGTCGTTCTGGATTTTAAAATGTTTAATGTTTTAAGGGTGACAATGTACAAATACTTGTTTGTTTCAAGACAGTCGAAAGTTTTTGAACAAATATGTGGTAAGCTTTTTTATTTCATTCCGAAGCTTTCAATTATATGTAAATAGTTGATTTTAAATAGTTATTTATAATTTATACCGTTTGCAATCTTTATTTTTAAAATATATAACATTTTGTGAAGAAGATAATATATTTTTTAATTTCCATATCTAAATAAACACCATACTTTTTCGCCACGATAATACTTGAAAAATTGATAGAGAGCGGACCAAACAGACGCAATAAAATATTTTTTCACTCTTTCCTATACACAGATGTCAGTATAGCTGGCGGATTTATCACTTGCGTAATTTCTTCCAGACAACCAGTTCTGTCTCAATTTTGCTGAGACAGTTCTTTTCCAAACCCTGGTTGCGAAAATTCCATACGAAACTCCGCGACCCAGCTGGGAATCGAACCCAGGATCTCGATGATGCAAGTCGACTGCGATAGCCGTTGTACCACGTGGCCGGTTTGGCGATGATGATATTATGTAGATATATACTCAAAATGATTATGTATATTATTACGATACTAATAATAATATTATGTCTCATGGTTTGATGGTGTTATTGTCTCCACATGCAAAACTGGTTTCGTCATCACGATGCTGATTATGATTCCTGCTCCTCTATATAGTACCACCACCACCACCAGCACCAGCATCAGCAACTGAGACAACGACAAGTTTTTAGCGGACATCATCGGTGGTGATGCGTTCTTTTGAATTTTTGATTCTCACTCATATGCAATCGGGACATGGATAAATTTGCCATGAAATAATATTTATTTAAAATAATTTAAAGCTTTCCCTAACCTAACAAATATGAACAACAACAAAAAAATCACTCCAAATTTCTTACAACTCTTACATCTTCACGGAAATTCTATGAGATGTCAAGTTGTCCACTTGAAATCATCCATTTCTATCTATATCTTCGTCCTGTGTCCCAAGTGGGTTAGGCAAAGAGAACGGAAGGCTGTATTGTTCTATCCTTATACACTTCTTTCATGCAATTTCGTATACATTTACGCAGATTTCTTTTATTCAACATAGGCCTTGCTTAAGTATTCGATCCACGTGGTGAGTTCACGTAGTTGTCGCTTGATTTACGGTTAAATACATGGCCCTATCGTTTTCTGTACAACACGGGAATAATAATAATTATAACACTATATTGTACAAATAAATTTGTGCAAAAGGCGTACACATTGCCTTAAGGGCAATGTTTTCCAGTAAATCTAATACATTGTTTTATTATTTATTTATCGTGTTGAAACCCAGAAAAAACCATCAAATTGATCTCTAGTACTGTGCAAAACGCACAGCACGTGGAGAGAGGTGCGTCAAAAATATCCTCCATAATGAATGTGACAGGGCTCAATGGACACTCCAACAAGTGTGGCATGATCTGTATTATCAAAACATTATTTGATATTCATATTTAAACATTTAGTGATTTTGTATAAGATATGTTTAAATAACCTCTTTTCCTGGATATTTCAGGTGGACTCCTATTTATCCGATACAGAACATATTTTAAAACAGAAACAGCCATGGTTGTTTGGGAGCTATTGACGGTGAGATTTCACTTTGCATTTGATTGCGTCAACATATCAAAAAATCAGAATAATCATTGCGGGGTATAACAAGACTGTTATTCGTGTGAATAATTTTTTTTTTTGAATTAAATTATTGTGTTACAATTCTTCACAAGTCACCATTGTCGACGCGAAAAAAAAACTCGACCGTGTCCACTTTGAGGAGCTGCGAGGTGAAAATCTCATGATAATACTGTGTGCATTAATATAGTCATAATACATATTATTATAATATGGATGGAAAAAACTGCAAATAATAATAATAATAAAACATACATACATACTCACGTACCTGATAAAATATATATACACATCATATAAATTATAAGGCACATTGCGTTATATTATTGTATCTATATGTCAATAGAACTAAATTACGTCACAAAATAATGACATTTCTTAGTATCTACATGTCAATAGGACTAAATTACGTCACAAAATAATGACATTTCTTAGTATCTACATGTCAATAGGACTAAATTACGTCACAAAATAATGAAATTTCTTAGTATCTACATGTCAATAGGACTAAATTACGTCACAAAATAATGAAATTTCTTAGTATCTACATGTCAATAGGACTAAATTACGTCACAAAATAATGACATATCTTAGTATCTACACCTGTCAAAGTTTATTTTCTTCATAATTATTACTTACTTACTTACTTCCGATGGCCGAAAAGCCCTTGTTGGGCCATTGCCTCCAAAACAATAGATCTCCAAGCCGATCTGTCTTGAGCAATGGACTGCCAGTCGTCTTTAGTATTTAGCTTCTCTAGATCTCGGTTGATGTTATCTAACAATATTTGTCTTGGTCTGCCTAACGGTCTTCTGTCCTCAGGAGAAAGGAATTAATTTTTTTTTCATCTATCTTTATTACTTTTTACTGAGAGAGACGTCTTTCTTCTTACAACGACATTGTCAATCTTAACAATGATTTATGAT
Source organism: Athripsodes cinereus (assembly GCA_947579605.1). Classification (NCBI taxonomy): domain Eukaryota; kingdom Metazoa; phylum Arthropoda; class Insecta; order Trichoptera; family Leptoceridae; genus Athripsodes; species Athripsodes cinereus. The sequence goes on from OX388321.1 coordinate 5,241,419, forward strand.
ATAATTTTTAAAATATAGAAACACAAAATATAGTTATTCCACTATTGACTTTATTTATTTTTGCGAGCCGGCTTTCAAGAGCTTCCGCTCTCATCGTCAGGCAAAAGTAAAGAAAAAAAAATTACTTTTACATGACGATGAGAGCGGAAGCTCTTGAAAGCCGGCTCGCAAAAATAAATAAAGTCAATAGTGGAATAACTAAATATTGTGTTTCATTTTAAAAATTATTAATATGAACTTCCACCAAGAACCATCGGTCGATAAATTAAAGATTTATGATATGTATATATTTTATCAGTATAAAATCGATTTTGTTTTGATTCTAATAGGTATTTGCAGATTTCAATAAGTGATATTTGGAAAGAAAATGCACTTATTTACAAATATATTTTTTGGTAGAGAAAAGAAAATGTAGCTACTTATTTTTTTTTTTGCTAGAGAGTTAATCAAGTCTTGCGTTCGGCGCCTGAAAAAAAACCCACAAAAGCTTCGAAAAGCTAAAAAGAAAAAAAAACCACGAGATACAGATTAAAAAAAACATGACACGCGAGAAATCTAAGTTGGTTGTGAAATAAAGTCGCATGTTTATTACTTTGATAAGGTGGGCTTTCGGTTTAACGTACACGCTGCCTATGTAGATAATATTATTATTATTAATACTTGTATGTGGTTATAATATGACATCCGTCCTTTTTCTGGGATTCTGTTGTCGGCCTGATGATGAGGTTTCGTCTTGTTAGATACTTATCATTACCTCTGTGTTTTTATTTTATTAAAATTTTAATTGATTCACCTGACGATGCACATATTATAACGTATGTGTGAATATTTTTTTTAATATTCTAATACACTTTTATACTGCATAATATCATAACAATTGTCTTATTTCAATTATTTTCTTACATATATATATGGGGTAGCCAGCGAATATATTGAAAAATTTTCATTTATAAGATCATTTAAAACAGATAAAAATCATTAAAACATGGAAGATTTTTTTTGAGATGCATTGGCTTTTCTATATTGACATTATATTATTCTTCTTCTACTTCTTGTGCCGCTCCTATCGGAGGTTGGCGACCATCTCCTGATACTCTTCACGATCCTGGGTCAGTCTGATGAGGGTTGCTGCATCTGGTATTCCAAACCACTGCCGAAGATTCTTGAGCCATGATGCTCTTTTGCGCCCCAAACCCCGTCTGCCCTCTATCTTACCCTCTACTATAAGCTGCAGAAGGGCATATTTTTCTCCACGGAATATGTGACCAAAGTATGCGGCCTTTATATTATATTATTATGATTATTAATTCTTTTAAGTAGGGTGGGTAATCAGTTGCGTTTCTTCGTGTTAAAATAAATATAAATCTCTCTCTGTGCTATACAAAATATACATTAAAAAGTGATAAATTTCATAATTGATCACAACAAGCAATTGAATATCTTCTAACGTGGATATCTTCATGTATCCGAGATTCCCATTTAATCTATGTATTTATCTATATTTATAATATGACGTGGATGTAATGTCCTAGAATTGAGGTGCTTTGGCACGTAACCGACACTTTAATGTTGTCCAATAATAATAATCTGATAATAAATTTAAAGGAAAAATTAAAAAGGAAAACTTACAAAAAAAAAATTGTGCTAGGAAAACCTACAAACTACATACTATACACAAAGTTAAAAAAAAATTGTATTTATTTTATTCCAGGTCTCAAAATAATGCCAAGGATTTGTAATATTTCAACAAACGAACATATGAACTTTTGTATTTATTGTTTTGATTAATATATTTTGTCGAATTACGCGGCAGGTTGGCTCCGTATGTTATGATAATGATTTTAATTTAAATTTAAGTTTTATATAAATATATATATTTTTATTTGTCAATGACCTGTAGGTTGAAACTTAATTTTTCACTTATCTCAATTTATTTATCGTTCGTAATAGGTATATTCGCCCTAGAAATAAATACTTAAAAAAAACATTAAATCCCCATTGGTTCTGGCTGGGTCATGTTTAGGAAATGCCAAATCAAATGTCAAAAATAAGCACAGTTTATTCATCCACATGGTTTATTTTTATGATCTGCATGACCCTCTTTCACAATACACCCTTCATTTGACAACGAAATCAGAGCGGTAGTAATGTTGCAAGAAGAGGTGATTCAGTTGGCATCAACCAACAGGGATAAAATATAAAAGTCTGCAGATTCTGCGATATTGGGTCTCCTACAATCACGCAGAAAGGATAAAATTTAGAATAGGAGGCTCATTTCTACCCTGTGTTCCTGGCTGTAGAGATGCAGAATGGATAAACTGTTTGATGAATAAAGTCCATTTATTCATACCATTTTGAAATCTCTTACAAGTATTGTTGCTAATTAACTAAGTCTTCCTCCATGTGCTCTATTCAAGATGAGTGCCTCACCTCATCGCTGAATAGCAGATGTAAACAAGAAACTTTTCCTATGTACGACCTACATACTTGCATATTAGTTATTTCACTTGAATTAAACACAGAACATACATATTATTGTTATGTGTCGTGTTTGTACATTTGTAATTTACTTAATGAATTCAACTGTCACTTCATATTTTTATCTACACCTATCTATAGTTTGTACTAGGTTCTACTTTTGTTTCTAACGTTTTATGCTACCCTAATACCTAGGCTGTCATAACACGCAGCTTTCATGTAATGTAAAAGCATCAAGATTTTTAGCTTTTCCCTGGTGATTCGAGAAATAAAAAAAACGTTTTTAAATCAGAAATTTTCTTAACACTTAAGTTATAGAGGACAGAATGACTAAGAAGATATATTTGGCTGAGAGGAATGGTGCTCGGAGACGTGGACGTCCGAGGATTAAATGGCAAGATCATTTAAATCAAATCCTACAGGACGGTCACGTGTTGAGCACGTTGAACAGGAGAGCATGCATGAGGAATTGTATGACAGTGACGGAAGCGAAAGATGTATGCAAGGATAGAAGGAAGTGGCGCTCGATCCTTTCTGCCTACCCCGCGAGGGAAGCGGCGTGATGGTATGTATGTATGTATGTATAATAATTCGCATAAAACTAAATCACGCTTGTCCATACATTGCGCATTTTTTAGAGGATTGAAGTAGTCTTTAATATATTTCGATTAATTTATTTACCGAACAAACATACAGTCATATAAAGCACATTTTAAAAAATAACACATTGTTTCAATATTTAACCAACAAAGTTTGCGGATATTAAAAAAAACAATCAAAATTATACTAAATTAGTATTGTTTTAAAAATTCTCCCGGCACTGTGACCATAAGAGCTTTTGGACAAGGCCATCTCAGCAGGTAAAAAATGTAACATCGTTATAATAAAAAAATAAAAAAATGTAATATTTTGAATCATTTTGCCTTCTGACTCGGGAGTTCTCGAAATCCCAATTTAATTATTACAAGTTATAATATCTCTAATTTCAAATGTAACTATTTGTTCTATTAAAAGCTTAATACTTTTATTATTATTATTGTAACATTGTATATTGTTCGACTGAAAGCTTATCAGTGATGTGTTGTATAGAAAAAGCTGCTATCTAAATTATTTAATTAATTTAATTTACACTGAAATAAAAGGTATTTATTATAATTAAGATTCCCTTTGTAAATAGAGGGATGATATATTATGTAGGAATGTAGATATTTAATATAGTGAGCAAAACATGAATAAAAATTTTCCACATTTTTCTGTAAAACTTTACAGTGTCCTGTAAAAGGCAGATACTCTCAATACAAAGTATGTTGAAATAACCTCTTTTCCCGATATTTCAGGAGTCCAGGGACTCCCTAATAATATCTCAATACAAAAGACGAACATTTAATTAATTGAAATCACCTGTGAGGCATGTATTACCTTAGCCTGAATATTTATTTTACTATACTATACCCTCACGCCATGTCCCAGGTGGGGTAGGCAGAGAGAACGTAACGCCATATAGATCTATCCTAACATATTTCTTTCGCTTCCTCTACATTCATCCATTTCTCATTCATGCACGCCGATTTCTCTTACTCAACACGCGGCCGCCCTTAAGAATTTGATTCACGTGATCAAACTACGTGGTTCTTGGACGTCCACGCTTCGTCACACCCCCTCTTTCAGATAAATACATCCTCTTCGTCGTCCTTTCGTCATGCATTCGCTCAACATGTTCAAACCATCTTTACCTATTTAATTTTTCTAGTATGCAAAAGGCAAGCATTAGTTAAACTGTCCACATAGAATATTTATAAATCGATTCCTGCGATGATGTTTGCAATCCATTCTGAATATCTTTGTTTTAGTTACACACAGAGGAATTCTCATATCTTTATTATATTAGGTATATGCGACTAGTCCTCTGTTTTATCACATTTATGGAATTCAGAGAGGGAATAGTTTTACTAGAAATATCAATGAAAACTTTGTTAGATTTTTACATAAAAATTGAGTTCTTGGAAATATCTAAAGTTTGATCGATACCACAATGAATTTAAACCGAGTTTTAAATATATCATAATATTTAATGACAAAATTATCATTTAAACAGTAAAATAAACTTTTAAAACAAGGTTTATGGATATTCCGATTTTTTTTTTATTCAATTCACATGTCACAGAGAAGAGAATATTATTTTATTACTATTTCCACCCTAAAATAATTCGAAATCACGCAAATCTTCCCCTAAACTCACATTTTTTTCAACATCGAAATACCAGGAGGGAATAAAATTGACAGAGATAGTATGAAAGTAGATAATAGTATAGTTTATTCCATCTAGCTGTGTACCTACATCTAGTGTGCCTAACAAAGTTGGCCTTTAACGATGAATGGATTAACAAATTAATTAACTTCCGTTAAAATTGTGATTAACTTTTGAGCTAACCTCATTTTTTTATATTAACTTAAATTTCTGTTAAAAAGCTTCAATTCACTTAAATTTATTGAATCTTGTGGGTGGAAGGGCAGGCATTTTTTTAACATAATAAAGCGAACATGAATTTTTCAAAAAAAGTGAATAGAATAAAATATTTTTATTTAAATATCCGATTTTTTATGCCGAAAAGTTTTGTATACTTGATCCCATGTAATCAACTGTTATTTATTTATTTATTTATTTCACATCGACAGCACACTACAGACAATATAAGTATATGCATAGAAACAAACAATGCAAACAAAAAATGGTACCAATATATCGCCCTATTTATAAGTGCACACAAATTAAAAATTCATATTAAGTTTTAAGGTTGTCAGATTTAAATAAAAGAATAGTAAAATGATAAAAAAAACTACCACACTAGATAATAAAAAAATATATAAAGAAGAATAACAGTCATCTGTTCTTACAATAGGAATAATAAGTCGGTATATTTTTATAAACAATCCAAATTAACTGTCATTCACTACATTAACCTTACTTACCTACCTGTCCAACACACAGAAAAAAAAAAACATGAATCAGTGTCAAAAAACACAATATGCGTTATATCGTCAAAATATTCACAACTTAACACGTAACGAAGTTAACTGTTTTTTTTTAACTCATAAACGATTAACATTGTTAACTTTTTGGTTGGCAGTGGCCAGTTCTAATGCCTAGTATCTAGTCTAATGTAAGAAGGTCATATCTGCATGTCACGCGATAGGATAACGCCCTTCGCTGACAACATTTTAACGTTGTTATCTGAATTAAAAATAGCTTTGATATCACACAAACAACAGTTTTGTATGGAAATAATAATAAATTAATTCCATAAATTACACTCTGCATTAGAATGTATAATTAAGAAAATGTGTTTTACAAATTATTTGAATTATAACATTTTTTTTAACCTACAGAATGATTCTAATTTTTTTATAATTTTTTACAAAAAAAATGTCTCCAATTTTTTTCATGCCTCCAATCATAAATGTCTTGATTTTTATTGGCACTCAGGGAATTACTTTGCGTGTTAATTTTGAAAGAATCTTCTATACTTACATACATACCATCACGTCGCTTCCCTCGCGGGGTAGACAAAAAGAGTCGAGTGCCACTTCCTTCTTTCCTTGCATACATTTTTCGATTCAGTAACTGTCATACAATTCTTCATGCATGATCTCCTGTTCAATGTGTTTAACACGCGACCGTCCTGTAGGATTTAATTTAAATGATCTTGCCATTTAATCTTCGGACGTCCACGTCTCCAAGCATCATCCCTCTTAGCCAAATTTGTCTACTTGATCATTCTGTCCTCATTCATCGTAGCTTATTTATACTCATCCTTGTTATTACATCAAATTTAATTCCACATTCCTCTCGTATCTTCTTTACTAACATGTTTATAACATAATTTACTTAATTTAACGGCTACTTTACTTGTGGGATATGTCGTGTTGGTATAGATAAATAGATACATGCATAACTACATTTTTGGTTTCATGCAAAGCACTAAAATATTTGCAAATATATTTGACTTTATTGTATACTAATGATGTTTTTCTCTTTTTGTTTCAGATGCAATGGGTAAGCTAAAGATTTTGATAAAGCTTCTTCTCTACCAAGGTTTAACACTAAAACACCAAGAACCGGAACCAAGAGGTAGGACCTAGGATGTAAAAACAATATTTCCTTCATAAATGTAGCAACCATTGAGTATCCTCAGAGCAAGGATTTATGGAAAATATTCTTAATTACGATTAGATTACGTAAAAAGGACTTCCTTTGGTGTCAAAAAGTTTAATTTGTTTTAGATGAGGTTAGGTTACTCGTTTTGATAGCTTTCGATAGTATATTTTCGAATGCTGTTTTAACTATTTTTATTTCATCTTTACTACAGATTTGAAGGTGGAGTGTTCAGACCTTTCAAGTCCATATCAAAATACATACAATACAGTACAAATTATTAAAATGAATACATATTACAGTAAAATAAGAAGAAAAAAGGTGATAAATTTGTAGATAACAGTAACAGTAGTAAGTAGTTAAATTGGGATCGGTTCAATAATTAATAATTTAAATTATATTTCTTGAAGCAAATGAAAGCAATTGTCTTCATAGCTGTCCGATTTGTAAAAAAATCACTATAAATTTGAACAGAAAGTCAGAATAACAGAAAGTTGGAAACTTTTTTTTTAGTTTCTGTATTCCATTGCGGAACTCGCTTTCTCTATTCACTAATGAAACTATATATATATATATATACAATGTATTAGGATTAAGAATACAGGTACACTTTCTAACTATTCAATGAAACTTAAACATAGTTGTATAGTATCATAGTCCAGCGATAACCAGCACATAATCCTGATCTCAATTTTAGCCAATCCTGGATTATATTTGACACCACGCCCATATCAGCTGTAACAACGACAGCTGAAATGTCATAAATGGAGTATACTGTATTAATATTAAGGCACCATATACTCAACGTTATATTATGTTCTCTCAAAAAATATTATAAATATACTGATAAAAATAATGTTAATAAAACATACAGCATGGAGGTCAATTCTCCAAGTTTTACACTTCTTGACTTGTTTCAATTTGGGTCAAAAATTTGGATTCTGAGATATCACAGTCAAAACTGATTTTATTTTTTTCTTCACTTTATTCGGGTTCTTTATTTCAACCGTTTTGAGTTTGGTCTTGTACATACTCCTCCACATTACTTTTTTTTTAATTCAATACCATAGTGCCACATTTTCTGGACAATTATTTTACGATTCTCCTTATATTAATAGAAAATTAAGACTTAGGCTGATGGATTATTGTTAAATATTAGAATATTTCGTTATGAATTGTATTTAGGAATTGGGCGTCATTTGTTTTTTTTTCTCTAGTTGAAAATTCATTCAGACGATAGCTAGTCTCGTGTATTGATTTATTTATTTATTCTTTTTATTGTAATATTGTAACCAATGTATAGTGACAAATAAAATAAATATTGATATAATGAAAATAAAATTGTTTTCGGTTTTACTACGATTTATTTGTTAAATAAGTTACCAGGTTTCGACCTATTACGTCATTGTCAAACTCTTTCGACCTATAAGTTTGACAATGACCTCATAGGTCGAAACCTGGTAACTTATTTAACAAATAAATCGTAGTAAAACCAAAAACAATTTTGTTTTCATTATATCAATATAATGGAGTTTTACAAAATCAACGTCGACACAATCAATAAAATAAATTTATAAATTTCTTTACTGTATATTGATAACAAACAATTCCATAGAAGGTATACATTGAAATTAAATAAATCAATATACAGAGAGCAATTTTATCGCAAAGGCGCGATTTATGAATGGTGTTATTTATTTTTACTTTATTTTGTCAGTCTAGAGCCCAAAATAGATCTATTAAAGTATGCCCTAAAATAAGGTAATAATAATCTTAAAAAATTAAATACTATTGTAGTTAGAAATTCATAAATAATTTCAAAATGATATTCTACACTACTATATTAGACAATTTTTAAGATTTTACATTTATTGTAGGGCATGCGTTGCATATTTGCATGTTTGGAAGGCACGCCGCTGCCAACAAGATGTATAAATATAATTGAAATTAAAATAAATTCTGATGTCAGATGATATGTCAATCTATGTGCCACAATTTATGCATAAAAATATAGATTACTTTTTGGTATATAGTGCCTTAAATATTAGTATTAATTTAATCATTGAGACTTAGCAAAGTTTAGCCCAGGATTAAAGGCTAAGTATAAGTTTAGTGTAGTAGTAGTAGTAGTAATAGTAATATGCTGTCATGGTGCTTTTATTATGATTTTCACCCGTGACAATTATTATTATGACGAGCGTGTTACAACTAGTGTTGTGGAATCCTCAAGAAATAATTTTTCGAGAAATTTACCGAGAAATTTCTCGGTAAATTCCTCGAAGTAGAGAATTTTCGGAGAATTTTTTTAATTTTTTATTTAACAGTATAATAATAAAAAATACTTCAATCAATCAATAACATTGTACAAATGTTGAGACAATTTATCACCAATATGGCTACACTTAATTATGGAAACAAAAAATGTTAGTTACCTACATAGAAAAAAGTGCTAATAACTGATGAAAAATCTTGATGTTTGACACCCCATATGCCCATATTAAAAAAAATTGCAGGTACGTACATGGAAAAAAGTGTTAATAACCTCTGATTTGGGCCTTAATCAGCCCCACAATTTTTCGGATCAATCAGGTTGGCTGCGAAGTGTACTGGGCGAAAGGTCATAATACCACTAAGAAAAATTATGGAGAGAAATTTCTCTTCCATCGTTCTCGAGAAATTTCTTTGGACAATTTTCTCTTCTCACATCACTAGTTACAACAAGCCGAACATTACATTACGGAACAACGTGCTAGGATTAAAATTAATTACAAAATATTGAATTGATGCATCGATTCATGAAATGCACTATATATTTTTTTTTTTATGATAAAAAAGTTGCAATGCATCATTTAACCGCCATCCGTTTTTTGGGGCCTCCGCGGCAAAAATCGATTGAAAATCAATAAAAATACTACTAAATATCACTTTATCGCCAAATAATTTTCAGTATTCCTGGAATGATTTGTCAGTAAACTATTTATGAAAAAAAAGTTGGATTATAGTTCTTAGAATCGATTTTATTTAACTTTTTCAAAAATCATACGGAGACCGTTCTCTAGGGCCGCTAAAATCACCAACACATTTCAGCTGTTTTGAGTAAAGTATTCATTTATATTTTATGAATTCCAGCTGTGATGACTTCTAAAAAGTGTTTAAATTATGTTTGTAAGAATTGTTTTTTTTATTGTCTATAGTCACATTATAATAGGTAATACTTTTACAGCAAAAAATAGTTTTTGTAGTCATTAGTAATATAATAAATCTTCGACAGAATTTATAAAATCTCAAACTTGTCATTATTAGACCTATTTTCAGTATTATATTCTATTTTTATTTCTACTGACAAAAATGTGGGAAAAAAACATAATTTATTAAATGTGGACATAATATACTATATGTTTTTACCTTCATAATACATGTTTACATGTGCACATTCATAAAGTTAATAAATAAAATTATTCAAATAATATTACGCATTTGTCTGCAATGATTTCAATATAATCATTATTTATTAAGATTTTATGTTCAATAAGATCTCATTTTGTTGAATTAGAATCTTTCTTCTCACGCTAATTTCACATGGAATAGACAAAGAGGACCAAATGGCAGACATTTATTTCGAGACATTGTTTTTTCGATCTGTTTCCTTGCATGAAATGGCTAGTAGAAGCAATACTTGCAATGAAAATGGATTTTCTCATATGAAATCGTGATACAACATTTGTACAGAAATCGGCGCTCTTTTCAGTAAGAAAAACGATTTGGTTAAAAGAGCTAAATTTTGGTAATAAAATTGATATTGCCAGTTATGATGGAGATTAAAAAATAATAATAAATGTGTTATAATTCAGGTAATGAAATACTGCAAGTATTTGTATGTACTCAAGAAACATTTTATTTAGGTGGATCATACATAAATAGAGAGGTATTGCAGGTGAACATAGAAAACATATATATTTATAGGTGCTATCAAAATATATCTCACAAATAGGGTAATCAGCAGAAAAACTATGTGTGATAAATATACAAGTCGCCCTCTCCGTGTCAGTACAAAATTACAAACAACTTATGAATCATGTAATATAAAATACTTAGATGATAGTGTGTATTGTTTTACGGTTACTTGCTAAAATAACTGCATAAAATTATTATACAGGTTGTCCTTCCCGTGCCGTAAAAACTACATTATGGGTATCATACCTTATGTCAAATCAAAAGAATAATGAAATACGGGTAACACGTAGTAACTCGCACTTTTTATTTCAATAATAATAAATAAAAAAATCAAAGACTACCATTTAAGTTTTACTAATACTATGTAGAATGTATTTCTAAATACAAAAATAATAATCTACGATAATAACAATAGACTATTCTTTTTTTTAACACTGAAGTGTGCATTATTTTTGAATAATAGTTTACAATGGTTTTTTGAATGCTATTGGATAATCATTTTTTGGGTAGTCTCTAAATTGCGTAACTACAAAGAATTATTTTGAAAACCATACTGAATACTCAAGTCATCCTTCACTAGTGCATTTAACAATTGCACATTATTGTTTCATTTCTTTGTTTTATATTGGTTCTTTATTTTTATTGTCATCATTGTTTTCTGTCTGCATGGTATTTCATTCATTTTAATGTTTTTAAGATTTTACAACCCTATTTTTATTACTGAGACTCTGCTAAGTACTTAAATACATACCTTTTTTATAAAAAATGTCAAAAACAATGAATCAATCTATTCCATATTATTCTTATATATCTATTGTCATTTACACATCTTGTACTGCGTATTATTTCAACTTGAGTCAAATGATATAATACTGTATTGTGTTTTTTTGTCTATTTAACGCATTGTTTTTTTTATTCATCTTAAGATCTTTGTGATGTTCAAAACCAATAACATAGCATTATTCCAAATTGTGAATGTGTCCTTTCTATTATTGAAACACAATCATTGTGTTATGATGTAATTAAATAGGTAAAATGACGATAAATAAATCACGCGGAATGTGAGCATTTGCATAGTACTTGTATGGAGGCCGCGCAGGGCGTAGAGATCGTCTGACTGACTTTATCCTAGGGAACGGATAAGAGTTAAAAAAATTGATCTGGATGTTTTTTTTTTATCAGCGTGTAGAAGACGACTTGCTAGAATAATTTATAAAGATGTACTGAGTTTACTAAGCCACCGATGCATATTTTTAGCCCGGGAAGTTCCCTGTACAGAATACCCCACTCTTTTCTGAAAGTTTTCGAGTGTCTGTAGAAGGCAGATGTTCGAAAAACCTCACTAATAAGACAATCAAGATATGTGGTTAGATGGAAGAAATCACTTTATAGTGATAATCTCGCCACTGCACATCGTCCTAGTTTTTCAAATTTTATATTATTTTGTCAACACTGTTATATAATGATGATGTGCAAAAAGAATAAATAAATAAGATTTACAATTCAGATTGAGGTTTTCCAACCTTTCTTAATTTCTTATATTTTATTTATTTATTACTTCACTCTTTACTGTGCATTGATAACCAACAATGCCATAGAAAGTATACAATAAATACAGTCAATATACGGATGGCGAGTTTATTGGCATGGAGCGGACAATCTGCATGCTTATTTCACTATTTGTGGGATATTTGTTGAAATATATCCATTTGTTGAATTAACGTGCTCAAAAATAGTGAATTTACGAATCTAGTTTTAGATTTCAGCGATGGTATATACCACCCATTCTGAATATCAATATTTTGCACAAAGAGAACAGCCTACACGCTAAGTTCATGCTATTAGTCATCTGGCTACCCCCTTTTGAGAGTTTAAGTTTGGGTATAGTTTTTCAAGCTAAAATTTGTGTTCATAATTCACAGACAATACGAGTATAATAACCAAATTTACATTTTTTGAAAGAAATGTTAGAATTGGTGAACTGTACCTACCATAGACAAAACAAAATAAATTAAAAAAAAAATAAAGAAAAAAATATAGTGTGTTCATCGTTTCAATACATTTTTTTTTAAAACAATAAATTTAAAATATTATTATGATTATAATCCTCATTACTATAATGATGCGAACGAAATGAAATCGTACAAACGAATGAATGAATGAATGAACGAATGAACCGAGAACGAATTGCTGTTGTGTTATTTTATTATTGTTGTTTAATACCAGTGTAAATTAGTTTTCAATCAATGTTTATGGCGCGAAGCGAATCACTTGGACTCCCGAATTCGCTCAAGATTAAATATGGGCCATGGTTTGCAACAATAGTTAAGCCAATCCAACATTCGCATAATTATTTTTCTTGGACGCCAACTTATAATTATAATAATAATCGGACTATTTATATGTAGCGCCGTTTAATTATCCGTGACCATCTCAAGGGCGCCGTGACTTCTCTCGAACAGCAGCGTCTTCAACATGGCTCTAAATGTGGTGGTAGACTGATTCTCTCTCATGACAATAGAAGATGTTCAATTGATGCTTATTTGTATTTCTCATTTTAATTTTTGGACTAGAATATTTTTTTTTGAAATTTGCGGTTTAATGCATTGTTGCATTCATATATTTTTTAGTCAGTTAGTTTTTTATTGATATCGGCACGATACAACCACGCGTGAAAATTTTAATATGAAATGGTTCACTTTGTTTATTTCATCACTCCGATCTCTGCGTTCTATTATGACAGAGTTTTTATTTTACCAACTTCGTCCACTGCTGACCATAGGTCTCCCCTGTTACTCTCCACAGTTGTCTGCATTGGAACTCTGCAACCTATCATCAACAATTTTATTTGCTGATGATAGGTTGCTGTCAAACCATCTTCTCATTTTCAGACCATCATAGTACATAGACATACTAGGTGTCTTAAAGCTCGCATTTTTTTGCAAAGCCGTCTATCGAAAAACTTCGGGATGCTGACGTTTTCACAAAATTGATTCAATATTCTCTCTCTCTCTCTCTCTCTATCTCTCTCTCTCTCTCTCAGATAAGTGTGGTAGACAGCGGACTAACTACGTGTTATAAACATATTCTGAGTTGAAGATGTAAAGTTTCTTTTACATTATTTTTTACGAATATCTGTAATTTATGAGATATTATAAAATTTAGGAAAAAGTGGGATACCTATTTTATTCGAAACGAAAAAAAATTTTGGGATGCAGTCGGTTCCACTTGTCTGGTCCAGTAACGCCAAAAAGCCTCATAAATGTAGAAGATAGATTAGCGGTACGTTGACTTCAGAGTTTATAAGTAATTATATTTAAAGAGAGCATACGAGCTATTTAGAATGTTTTCAAATTGTCATAGATATAGAAAACAAGAATAACAGAGAAACAGTTGAATAGATATCTATGTAGGCTTACCATAGATAACGGATAAACAAGAAAAAATATAAGACCGACTGACATAATGATTAATAATATATGTGACACCTACGCTATTCCATTAAAAAAATCAAAAGGTGTTGTTCATTTTAGTAAATAATAATGATATATACTTATTATTTATTTATCGGTGTACAAGTGTGTGTGTATATAATAAGGTTGTTTCTCTATGGATTCGTATATGGTGGAGATCGGTTTTGAATGTGGGCAGATTTTAATGCAGGGTGTAAATTTTATCGAAAGAAATCTCTCCGGATTTCAAGAGAAAAGTTGTCGTTGACATTTCTCTCAAATAACTGAAAAAAATGCTTGCTTTGCAACTTTTTATAACAAATATTAAGGTGACAAATCTTATATCGTATCAATAATACGGATTTAAATTAGGTACCTACTGAATTTATGTAAAGTTTTGAAAGCAATAGTTATGTAGTCACTTTATTGAATTAAATAGATACTGGAAAATGTCGAAATTAATGCGGTAAATTAATTATCAGTATTGTAACAGATTAAATCCCATTTTTTTGCTGTCGTTTTAATTTTTTTTTAAATCAGAGTTTATAGTAGGTACCTATTAATGTCACAATTCTCTCTTCAACCCACTTTTGGACATTTATCCCTTTATTAGAGTGTCCAGAAATCTCCATTTTGGACCAATTGCATTCATTCTTTTCTTTTAAATTTTCTCAAATAGTCAGATCAGACCACACTTAGGTAAGTGTTTTCATACTTCCTTTACCTATTCGCATCCAAACTGTTTCCTTCTTATAACTGAATCATATTTGGTTAATATTATTTTGTTTTCATTGTTCTAAATGAGGTGGACGACAATGTTAAAAAAAATCGAGATATCAGTTAGGCACTATACACTCTGTGTAAAACACAAAATACCTATAGTACAGTAATTCCCATATAAATACATCTCACCTCGACTGTGTGTTGAACGAATACTACCTACTACTACTTATCTGGCTGGTATTCCACTGTACGGCCGGCTGGCTTGAAATATTACTATTATTATTATTATTTGGGACCAATTCAGGTGTGACTAATTTACGCTGGCCACTTTTTTGTATTCCGGTTAAATGATTTGTATTGCGCCAGCACCAACCAGCTTCATACATACTGCTGCGGTATGTCCATTGACTTCACATGACCGTATAGTATGTAATTGTTCTATAGACCGCATACATTTCATGCTGCCCTGCTACTTTTTGTTTTTAATGTATTGTTTTTTTTAATTTGATTTTTTTATTCAACTGCGTTTGGGGTAGCCAGTAAACCTCTAATTTATATGAACAACTTCTTTAAACATACAAAGAAATCCTCAAAATTATAAAATAAATCACTAATCATTTTGTTTTGATGAAAAAAAACTTTTTTTTATGGAAGTGAAAATTTGAAGTAGGTACTGTTATATTTTTTAGAATACGAAGGTATTCAAATTGTAATATGATTCGTTAATGTATTCCAAAATTGTACTTTTAATTTCAAATCGTTTTAGAATGTTCATTTTGGTTTGATTCTAGAGTCTTGACCATATAATCAAGTATTCAATTATCTTTAAAATATATATGGAAAATAAAAAGGTGAGGCTTATATCTAACAATCAATTCAAAGTGGTTTTAGAATAAAACTGAAAGAATGTCAAGATAAATAAGTTATTAAATATTTACAAAAAAAAAAAAAATATCCAATAGTCTGTTCAATGAACCGGTGCATCGTATTTTCGATATTTTTCAACATTCACAATATGGCGATAAGTTAATAGTAAGTACATTATTATTTATAAATATTTTAAGCATGATTCTTTGACCGTTTATCATACATTATGCATGACCGCGTATCGAAAATAAGATTTGATGAAGAAGAAATAAATTGAAATAAAAATGGAAATGCGAATGAAATTTTAATGTGGTACAAATGATCGCGAGGGACGAGGGCAAACTTTATTATTTTTGAGGGAGCAAAAAAACCAATACCCTTATATTTTTTATAATCTATAAATATTGATTTATACGAAGATACTTTCAAATACTTGGACAGAATTTGGAGGGCGTCTGGTCTCTGGAATGGATACATACGCACTAACTTAAAGTATTAAAATATATAAGTTTCATCAAATTTTAATTTTTTATTAAGTATAGAGATCTCCCACCAAAAACCGTCGGTCGATAAATTAAACTTAAACGATGTCATTGGACTTTTTTTTATATTACACTCTTTTTTTATCAAGTGGCCCACTTGTCCGTGCGATTAAACAATTAATTCGATGTCCACCACTAGTTGTGTTGACACTGTGTGACATTTTAAAGTGTTTCGATGATGATTTGACACTTTTCGATGGCAGCTACACTTGTCGTTCTTTTCTTATAACTTTTGTTATTTTAACTGTACCTACACTTGTTGAGAATATAATTTTTATTGACATTTTAATATTTTCGAGTTGAGATGAATTAAAATATTACATTGTGCTTTTTTGAAGGCTTGAGAATCCGTTTTGAGGACTATTTGGAGGTTATGCAAACTAAAAATAGAGTGGAAGACCAATTCATTGTCGGCAGCTCCACGGAATTAATGAATCTCCACGGAAACACGGAAAATTACACACCAATTAATCAAATTATAAGGATAATTATTATTAAGATATCACCATGTTCTCCTACCACAACATCTCAGTTTCAGACGATCCTTTTTAAACGCTTCATCATCTCTGTCAGGCCCTGCTCGCTCTGAACGTCTACGCAGGTGGCCGGAAAATCCGCAAATATGAGAACCTTTCATAACTCAAGAAAACCTTGCCGTAGGAGGCGAACTAGACTATAAAGCATGGAAAACCTTGAATCATCCAAGATCTGGTGTAGGAAACTGCATTGAGAATAGAGAGCTATGGGGCTTCCTACAAGACGAATCTGGAGCGTGTGACTGCGGTGCGGCACAGACCATGCCACACTTTTTAGAGTGTCCATTGTGCCGTGTCACATACACTATGGGGGATATTTTTGACGCATTTCCACGTGCTGTGCGTTTTGCACTGTACTGGAGATCAGTTTGATTTTTTTTCTGGGTATCGACACGAAAAATAGATTAAGATTTCACCGAAAATGCCTTTTGGTCTTTCCATACAGTCTTTGTTTTCATTTTTTCTTTAGCATTATTTCAAGCTGAAATGAATTCACAGCATTAAAAATATTTGGCATTAATCGAGGTTTTGTATAATTTTCTTTTCTTTCGCGTATTATTTAAATTTCGAATGTGCTGTTTGTTACGTACTACCAACATTCCGGTTTTCTTCCGTTGAAACGTTTTTAGTTAATTATTTGTCCGCTTTGATGGCGCCATCCATAGACACCACGCACTTTGGCGATAATTCTTGCTCTACCCATATTTAATTTTCATGGAATACGGTTTACCCCGCAAACTATATTATAAATCTAAGTAAATTTAGTCATTTGCGTGATATTTTAATCTTTGTCTTTGGCGGAGGTATATCAAATAATTTCGACAACTGATAAGTATAAAATCTAGAATATTGTAATTTATAAGATTCCGTGGAGCACCCGGCAAAATATTGGTCTCTCGCTCTTATCCGTAAGTTTTCTAGTATACAGGTGATCTAAAAAAGACATTTTTTATTTCAAATTCAGCGATAAGATCTGCCAACCATCCTGAATATATTATTTTTTTGCACGAAGAGGATATTTTGCATGTTTTTTACATGCGGATAGTCTGCTGGCTACCCCACTTGTGGGCTATGCCGTGATGGGATAGTAGTATTTTATTTATTTTATTTTTTAACATCTTTCAAGGGACAAACAGTCAGCACAGTAAACATTACAAAAATCAATATTACACACGATATAGACCACAAGAGTCCCCCTGTATTACCACAGTATAAAATTCGATGACACCAAAACAAGGAAATACTTTACAACAGTAGGTACAACCTAATAGAATAATCAAAAAACAATAAAATAAAAAACAACCAACAAATCAAACAACAAAGTAAGAAAGAGAAGAAAGAGTAGTAGTTGATAAAATATCGTCAATTCAAACAAACACAATATTACCGATATCTTCAATCTTCTTCTTATCGATTCTTGTCAGGTCCCCCCGACGTTGACGAGCACTTGCGAGAAATCTTGTCCGTTCTGGGCATCACGATACAGTTCCTCCACATCTCAAATCCCGGTCCGCTCTCGAATCTTTGATCTAACCAGGTCATATTAAAACATAATTTACAATTGTGCCTGTAGCACATTTTTTTGTATAATGAACTTAAAAATAATGTCAAATGTTAACACGTGTTTCAATAAGACACTTTGGACTTGCGTCTAAAATTTACTTTAAAATACAGAATATTTATGTATGTAGTATGTATCACTCCTAGTTGAGATATATTGGATCTTAAAATGGTTTGCAGTTCGTCCAAATGGCGCAGTCGTTGTGGGTATCGAGGAAGGGAGGGAGAAGTGTGCTATATTCGACTACTTTGTCTCTCATTTCATCCGAAATGCACCGGTCATCGCAATTCACATTAGACGGGGTGATTCTGGTGCAGAATTTTAAACAAACCCTCCCATCGTCCTCTTTCTATCGTCCGCCTTTAGTCTCCCTCCACTTTCCTACTTCTCCTCACCGCCCCTTTCTCTCATCTATTCAATGTATCGTAATGCCAACGGTGCAGGACTTATTTGCCAGAAAGTTTTAAAGATTTGATTCTTTGTTTTTTCATTACTGGATGTGGGTTGGACATGTGGAGCGAATAGGTGATGGAACGACAACTATAGCATATTTGGCTTAACCACGTGTATAAAATTTTCCAGGACTTTTAATTATTTTATTATTTTTGCGCATCATCTTTATTGCAAATAATTCAAAAATTTTAAATTTAAGACGATATGCAGTGGCGAGATCATCACTATGAAGTGATTCCCTCCAATTAAACATGATTTTACTACATTATGAGGGTTGAGTAACAGAAATTGACGTGCATGTATAAGGAATTGTATGATTGGCGTTCCTGCTCCTTTGTCTACTCTTTAAGAAAACGGCATCAGGGTATAGATTGATTGAATCTTCTATCATTGCGTAAGTAACTTTATTCAAATAAACCGCCACGGAAAAATAAGGAATAATGTATGGTGTTAAGATCTCTTCGAATGGATTTGGGCTGGTACCTGCCATATATCATTTCAGAATTTAGTATAAAAAAATATACTTATCAAAACATACAAGCCGTGCATTCCAAATTTTGTCTATTTTTCCTATTTTCCCTATTTCCGAACTGGAACGAAAACGAGCGAGAAGCTGAAGGGTGTATGGGTCCACTACTACCACTACAAATAATAATAACGCACATAATATACCAAAACGGACAAGGATAGAAATAGTGGTACATATAAAAACGAAAGAGAGGGAATAATGAAATGGAATAATATCTATGGTTGTGTGTTGTATATTGTAGAAAGGGATGAGTACATGTATGGTATGTATGTTATTATGTGTACGTTGATGCTTTTTATTTGTGATAAATGACTCGAATATGAATGATGTTCCTCTGCGCTTGTATGTAGTATCCACTGGTACTACTACAGTACGTTCACGGAGTCTGGGTTTATTTTTAACGATTACCCCCATATAATGGGAACCCTGCTTGCTGATAATGTACCGACTTCTCTACGCCGCTAAACACATTATGTGATTGAATTTATGAAATACACCCAGTTTGTGTGTTCGTTTGTGTTTTTTTGTTGTTCAATATAATTTATTTACTTATTTATCACTTGTACACGGCGTGAGCCTTTTACACGTTAAACATATAACAAAGCAAAAAGAAAAACAATTTAACAGACAACAATAATAAAAAATGAATTGGTACAAATTTATAAAAATAAATATTAAGATGTAACAAAAATAGTAGTAATTTGAACGAAACAACAATACTAATAGATTAAAACAATTAAATTGAATTGTACAGAGATTGGACAAAATTTGATGAATACAAACAATAAAAGACAAAATGTCATAATATACAAATTAAAATAAATAAATGATGCTAATATTACTACTACTACTACTACACCATCACGGCACATCCCAAAAGTGGGGTAACCAGCAGATCAACTGCATGTAATAAACATGCATGACACATTTTGAGATTACCGCAGGGTAATGTGATAAAAAATGACAATGGACCTAGAAGTAGGACCCACAAGACCAGGCAGACCAGTGACCACTTGGATGTCCACAATTGCCAGTGATCTGAGGGAGGTAGAGCTGCGATCGAAGGATGCAGAGGACCGGAGGACTTGGAGGACTAGCAGAGACGACTAAGAGAGCCGACCACAAATATATGGGATGAAGGCGTGGGGGAAAAAGATGACGATTATTTAATTTAGATTTATCTTTTGAAAAGAAACAAAAAATCGTAATTCAATATTTTAGGTCCGTGCCAACTCGGGCATCTCATTTTAATAATGTTATTATAATAATATGCAAAAGGCTACATAGAAAAACACCATGCGAATAACATTTTGTCGACAGTCTACTTAAACTTGCTAGACATCATCTACTACACACTAATACACTAAGCATAAAACATATACACACAATAAATATTATTTGAGCCCGTTCTTTTAGATGTAAAAATGTATGTATGTTTGTTAAAAATATGTCCTCTATAGACATCTGTATTAGATAACCAACAGAAAAAACTTTACCCTCTACACAAATCAATATCTTTTGAACGGATTTTTGTTTTAAAACTATATGAATTTTAGTTACAATTTATTTGCAAAAAGTTTAATGATTATGTTTTGTTTGATTATTTGCTTATACAAATATTACGGTTTCTAGAAACTAATAAATCATTTTTGTAGGTATAGAAAATTATCATCTCATTCTCCATGTTATCGAAACTTTATATGAATTGTTTTATTTATTTTTTGTATTACATTGAGTGTCCATTTTATCATTTTTTAGTTAAACTATACATTACGGCATATCTCACAAGTGGGTAACCATCAGACCAGCCGTATATCGGGTACTTTGCTTTTAATACAACAAAAAAAATAAGTGAAGATTCATTCAATGAGTCTTTCAAGAACGTGTCGTGGACTATTCATAATTAACTCCGATTCGGGAGCTTTTCCACGAAAGTCAAAATGGAATAGAGATCGGGTTTTTAGCTAGTAAAGCTATAACATAACAAACTGAACCTTATTTTTTTGAATAAAATAAAATACAAAAACCCAAAAACCATTCCAGAAGACATAATATATATTTTTTTCATATATTTGAAATATTATAATTTTTCCCTCAACATTTTAACATATAAAAATAATAATGATATTTTGTTCCTATTTTTTCTTTCATTCTCTTTGCTTCGTTGAGTTTTTGTTCGCCGCTTTTTGTTGCCAAATTTATTTATTTATTCGTGTAACAACTCAAGCATGCTTTTTTTATAGAATAACGCATGAACGGGTTAACCAGGGATTCGAAATTATAATTCCATCGTCAAATTCAAATATTTTCTTAATTACATATATGATGTGATATGAATGGTGCTATGCAACAATGTTTCAAATTACATAAACATCACATAATTTCAATATTATGTGACAATAAATATTTATGTACTTTATCAATGAATGAATGTAATGAGTTCGTCGGTAGCCTGGAGGTAGAGTCTCGGCCTCGTGAACAAGGGGTCCGCGGTTCGATCCCAGGTGCCGGCAAACTCCCCTTTCATGACACAAGCTTTAAGTTTACTGTGAAAGGTGTATAAGATTGTATTTGGGTTTATAACAAACCCAGATATATCTTTTTTAAAAAAAAAAAAATTGTCGGTTTCATCTGTAATCATAAAAATTCTTTTCACGTATATATTTTATAAATTTTACCTAAACTTTTACATTTTTTTTCCACACATAGGGTAGCCAGTGGATCAACCGTTTGAAATAAACACGTAGATCGTCCTCTCGGTGTCATTAAAAGTCAAGACAGGATAGGTGGCGCGCCTCATCACGGAATTGAAATTGTTAAATTACTTATTATTTGTGATATTTTACGAATACCTTTCTGCCTTTTGCAGAATACTCGAAAATTTACAGTAAAGAGTGAGAGAGCTAGTCTTAACTTAAGACCCCACTGGGCAAGTCGATGTGTGAATTTATTTCATTTAGTGTCGTACTTATTATGTAACTGCAATGCTTTTGTTTGATTTCATTCGTTTATTTGAAAACGTCATTTTGTCGCCCATACATATAGCCAGGAGCACCTTGTCAGTCAACGCGTTTTTGACATTCTGAAAAAAATGGTCACCAGTTTAGCCTATGGCAAAAATGTATTTACCTCATTCAGAATTAAACGGCAGAAAACCATTTTAATAAATTTTTTTCAATTGATTACAATTACTATACTATACTATACCCTCACGCCATGTCCCAGGAGGGGTAGGCAGAGAGAACGGAACGCCATATAGATCTATCCTTACATACTTCTTTCGCTTCCTCTACATTCATCCAGTTTCTCATACACGCACGCCGATTTCTCTTACTCAGCACGCGTCCGTCCATAAGAATTTGGTCCACGTGATCAAGCCACGTGGTTCTTGGACGTCCGCGCTTCCTCACACCCCTTCTTTCAGATAAATACATCCTCTTCGTCATCCTTTCATCTTGCATTCGCTCAACATGTCCAAACCATCTCAACTTGTTTACACGCATTCTGTCCACAACACTCCTCACACATCCGCTCATTCTCCTGATATCCTCATTCTTCACTCTATCTCGCAACGTTTTACCAACCATTCTTCTCAGTGAACGCATCATTACATTACAATTCAAAGTACCTATAAATGTACAAATATTTCTTAAATATTCTTTATTATTATTATTATGTCTTTTAATATTTTAATTACTCGATCCCTACCTCTTTTAACTCATTTGATGTAACCTGCGGTAGTGAAAAATTGTTGAGAAATATTTTGTTAGATATTTATGTATTTGTTAAAAGTCCCCGGCGAAGAATAGGTTTGCTGTTCTTTTAAGTACCTACCTAAGTTTTCAATTGTTCTTTAATGCTCAGATATTCGTAAATAATCATGTATCAAGACATAATGTGACATTGTCCAGCCCAAAATGCCCATAAGGGATAGACTTTGTAAACATAATATTTTTTACTAATAAATAAAATAAAAATAAAAAAAATGTTATTTTAGCGATGAGGTGCGCCTCCCGTCCTGAATTTCTAAACTGTTTTTGGCAGTAAAAGAACAATCAGCATGTTTATAAGTAGGCTACCCTAATTTTGGGGATATTCCATGATGTTGATGATGATGAGTTCTGATCTGAAATTCTCAATATACAACTTAAAATGATTAAATTGAATAAATAGATAATAGATAAAACGCATCAACTATTTATTTGCTTATTGTAATAAATATATTACTATCTTGACATCCCATCAAGCCACATCCCTCACGGGACAAGCGGAGAGAAGATATCCAACTGTAGAAGGTATCTAGTAGGTACCTACTTACATAATTTCTAGAAGGATATTACTCTAATAGAAATGCTCCAGAAATTATTCTAGTCATGTTTTCAATAACACCTACATATAATTTATTGCGTCATCTTCATCTATCGATAAATTATTATTGATATAATTGTGTACCTACTATCGAATGTACTCGCATTCGAGTCAAATTACGTATTTTCATTTGTGTTTCTATTTGTATATCGGTGAATCCATAAAACTTCGTATGTGTCAATGTTTTGAGACCAAATTGTTCGTCTTCTCTATTTTCCTCAAAACCATCCACTCGTTTGCGAGTGATTTAGGAAATAATCTATACGCTAAGATATCCACGGAAAGAGTTATTGTTACGAGAAAGTAAATTGCTTTCATGTTACTTTTGCTTGGATAATTCGTCAAAATTCACATGGAGTCGAAAAATAATTCTGTAAAATTTTTCGAATCATGCCTAGAGATTCAATATACTATAGAATTTCTAGAACATCTTCCACGTAACGAATCAGACATATAGAAAATGTCATCGATTTTTTTTATCTTCTATAAAATCTTGATAAATGCACATAGGAGGTTTTGTGAATCCACCGACGTTATATAAATTCTTAGTTAGATAGAATGTCCAATATGAATTTCATAGAATTAGTGATGGATGAAAGATTTGATAACAGTGATTAACCGGAAAGTTAGGTACTCAACAGATACTTAATTGACACAATTAGCAGATTATACAAACTGTGTTTTGGAGGAAACAGGTTAGGTGTCCATGTGCTTGCGAATAAGCTTAAGAAAGTGTACCTTTTCCATGTTACAGTTTACTCTGTGATGTTTTAAACTATTTATGGATTATATTAAACCCATTGACTCCCCGGAACATTTTCATAAAGTTAAAAGCAGGTATTCGTATAATATCATGTAAAAATCATTAAGTATTGTGATGGCAAATGTAATATTTCTTTAATGTTTTGTTATTTATGGTTCGGAGAGGGCGAGTTGTATGATTATCAAATTCACACATTGGCTATGCCCCTTCTTGAAATGTTTGCCGGTACATATAGGTTTTAGTTGCATTATTATTTTCTTAAAAAAATCACTATGTACAGAGACCATTGCAACTTTTGGCCAAATCGATAGAGACAAAAGAAAAACAAAAAAGGAACACATACACAAAATCACATCATCAAAAAGAAACAACGAAATCAATGGAGAGTCTCTATTCTGGCGATAAAATCGTTGTGTTATTAAAAATATCGATAAACCTTGTAGTGTACATAATTATATCAATTCCTTAGTGACAATTAATGCTGAGGCATTATTTCATTTGCGACTGTTCTTTTTAGATGAAAATTGCCACAACATTACAATAGCGTCATCTCATTGTGTTATATTGCAATGTTTCTGGATATTATAAATCCAATTCAGTTTCTATATACCTATGTATCATCTACAAAAACCAACATATAGATACAAACGATATATTCTGTAATAGTTATGTTTTCTAATAAATATTTGTGTTCTTGCTTATATATATCTTTGTTTATATGCCCTCAGTAGACACCGTAATTAGACAGGACAAGGGAAATTAATACACTCTACACAAAGTATCATCTTTTTGACTGTAAATATTTCATAGATATATCAAAAATATTTAAACCATATTGTCATCACCTTCATCTTTCATAATTTTTCAAGAAAGTAGGTACTTATGCTATTTATAAATATTGTTAATTTTTCAATTTGAAGTATTTTTTCTCTATAAGGAGTCCGCGGCAAAAAATCGGTCTACTATTTTGCTGCAAGTTCGAGCGTGTTTCTGTGAAGGGCAAGTGTTCGTTAAATCTCACTTGCAATGCAAATGAAATCTACAATTCAGATTGAGTTAAGCTACCCATATTTGTTTTGTATTGTTTTATTGACACAGAGAGAACAATCTTTTTTTTGTGAGTGGAAATCCGTCACGGACACACAGCCTTTCAGACCAGATAGTGCCGGACACGAACCGGCTAAAACCCCCCTCTTCTTTGCGATCCGGTCTACCCAGGGTCACAAAAAGGTCCTTTTTATTACACCTGTTTTATCAGCCGCTCATCCTTCTCCTTTTGCGACAATTTGCTTGTTTATTTGATGCAGTCAGTCTGCTGACTACCTCACTTATGGCTCTATAAGTAGTAAATATTTCTGCTATATCGGCACGAGGTAGGTATGTAGTGGGCACCACCCTAAAAAAAGATAGATATTTCTTGAACGAAACTGGGTGAAATCATGCTAGTACGTAGAACATAATTCTATTCTAACACCAGTCTAGGTTCTATTATAACTACATATATATTAATATAATATTTCTATCCTTTATATAATATCCTTATATAATGCCTAATAACAAGAGACATGTAGCATAGTATACTAACACATAGTTCTTCTCTTATATCCTCCAAGAGCTTCTCTTAGGGGAGTAGCGGTACACCACAAATAGATTACGTGCCTCGATCTTCTCATATTATTATGTACGTACTAGCTATAAGCTCGGATTCTCTCAGATCTTTTTTCAATTTTTATTTTTGTTTTACAGTTGCATACAGCGTGAGCCTTTTACATGTTGATATATGTGACAGAGTACAAACGTATACACAATACTAATCCACAAATACACAAGTCAAAGATTTATTAAATCACACATCAAGATCAGAGATAAAAAGAATTTCCAACAATCAAACAAGTACAAAATTTAAAAAAATTGATTTTGGTATCTATAATAAATCGTTTAAAAAATTACCTACTGTAAAAAACACAACATAACATAATATAACATGCATAGACAATTTATACAAATCGAGCTAGTCCCAAACTCAGATACTTATAAATCTTTTATCATGGGAACTAACACGGCGATACGCATTAATTTTAATGATGTCTCTTTTCCAAGTCTCGCTGTTTTTTTTTTTGAATTGGCTTTTTTCATTTAGCTGCTGAGATCGCCTTGGCCAAAAGCTAAAAGGGTCTCAGTGACGGGTGTCATTTTTAGAATAATAATAATATACAATGCTATTATTGCTAATGCCGTGCGGGTCACAGCCGAATAAGGTGACGTTGTCTTTTCTAAGCCTTATTATACGAGTATGGTAGATAGGTACATGAGTAAAATATACATATAAGTGTATCTAATCTCATACAATGGTTAATAATTGTAAAAAAAACATCGATAAACATAAAACAGTTCACCACTATTATAATATATTAGTATTTTGTTTCAGCGGATTTACGGAGTTTAGGGTGTAGGCTGTTTGCAGGAGTATATTTGAGACGGGAATACTAAATCGAAATATGTATACCTACTTTAATAATTCTTGGTGAATTAATTCATCATATAACGTTTCTGCCGGGAACTTGTAGTGGAAATGAGTCTCCATCATCCAGAATAGTGATTTTGTACCAATTGTGCTATATCGTTGCACAATGTTTATTTATTTGAGGTTTGCCACCCATCCTGAATGTCTTGATTTTATATTGGCACGAAGAGGACAGTTTGCATGTTTCTTACATGCAGCTGATCTGCTGGCTACCCCACTTGTGGGATATGCCGTGATGGTATAGTAGTAGTAGTAGTAGTTTATTTATTTATTCTATTCCTCACTGTACATTGATAAGAATATTTCAAATCAATACAAAGTATCATAAATTATCAGTTTAACATTGCTATGTACAGAGGGCGAGTCTATCGCTAGAGTGCGATGTCTTCTAGAATATTCTATCGCTCTTATGTCTTTGTCAAACTAAGCTTTACATTATGTAAAAACGGGTACGGTTAAAGGTATGACATACACGGTGTACTATGAAAGAGGCAATTAGAAGTCAACAACAATTGAACACAGTATCATTCAATAATAATTCCTGTATTTTTGAAGAGTTACGTTTATTTTATTAATCATGTTACAAGTAGTAGAATTCCATGTAAAGTAATTTGAAACAAGAGTTTCTTTCTACTATGAATTTATGATGACGAGAGAGACGTCTTTGATGACCTGATAAGTCGAAAGACGTCTCTCTCGTGATCAATAAATAATTAATAGGAGAAAGAAAAACTTGTTTCAATTTACCTAACAACGTGTATATTGTTCGACCAACGAATCCTAAACATTACGTAGAAATAAGTTAAAAAAGTGCACTGTGAAAGAGAGTATTTTAAATCGTCAAAAATTAAACAGCGCATCTTAAATCGCTTCCCAAAAATAGCTCATCAACTTGAAATCTTTCATTTCTAATAATAATTGTATCGTTCTACAAACCATCCCGTTAAATATGACAGGTGATAAATTAGCAATTATTATTATCTCACACTGCCATTAGAGTTATAAAATAATTATAACGTCACACAGTAACGTGACGTAACGTCTGTCTTTACGTCTATAGATACATATGAATAATAATAGTAATAATTTTATTATATTACTTATGTATGTATTTTAATTATTTTATCATGACAGTGGGCGGAATTTAAACCATTAGCAACGTCACATAAAAGATTTATGTACAACTAATTGAAACGCCGCTGTCCATTTATTTATTTATTTATTTATTTATATATACATCTTTATAATACGTCCGAGCGAAGCTACACTATGTAAAATTTTGGTCAAAGTGACTTTGGTGGTCAGAGACTTGGCAATGCCGCAATTCAATGGCAAGATCATACATAATATGCTTGTAGGCCCAATACTAGAATTTGACATCTGGAAGTTTGTTGGTTTTGTGTACCCAATGTTCGCCTTTAATGTTTCTTGTTTCTTCTTTATATTCTTTCTTATCAACTGTTCGGTTTGGCACTTAATATATTTTTTTACTAACAATACAATAACCATAAATTAATACGTAAATAAATAAAGAAATATCATTGAATCGTAGTTTTTTCGAGTGTTAAAGGCTCAAAATAACTTCTAGTCAATGTATGTAAAAAATAAATAATAATAATAAATAAATTGGCAATGCCAAATAGGGTAAACAGTCCCATCTAGAATTTTGTCGATATTGTTAATCAATTATGAATTAAAAGGCTTCCTTGTACTTTAATTATAGTGTTTCCATAATAATATGTATAACACATTAATTACTCTCCATCTGAGTTTAATGTCATGATTTATCCATTATCTCAAAACTATTGACTTTCAAATGCCAATTGTAGTATTGGGTGTGAACCAGCTGCCCTAGACAAACCACATTTGGCGATCGACTATTGACGAACTTTTCGACAATTTACCTACCTGCAATGTACCGTGTAATTATGCGTTATTGTCGAAAAGATCGTTTGTAGTCCATCGCCAAGTCCGGTTTGTCTAGGGGGTCAGATCCTATAGGACGAAAAAGTTTTGAGAATATAAAAATGACGTTTCGTGACATAGTATAATATTCCTCCTACATGAAGATATATAAGATTAGTATTGTTATTATTTTATTCACGAATACCATAGATAAGATTTATTATTTATAGTTTTCATATCCAAAAACGATTTCTCGTCTATTTCTCGTATTTATTATGGCAGTAAAATTTTCATCTTAAAATGGACGTTTCTTTTTCTATGGCTTTAAGCTTTATTAGATATTGCAGTCCCATGCGTCACAGAGATATTGTGACATTCTACAATAACAATTTTGATATTGAAACAAATGAATAATGAAAAAACAAAAATTATGTTATTATTTCAATAATTACATAAATCAGTTTAAAATAGTATGAATATAAGACACTACAATATTATTGTATAAAGGAGTTTATTGCTGTAAGCCGATATCTTCCAACTAACCCAGTTAACTCGAAAACATGTGAAAGCTATTTTTATGTGTTAGGACTTTTCAATCGAGTAATTCTGTGCTTGAATCCTGCTGCCAAATGTCAAGAGCTCAAATTGCGATAACTTGTTGTTAACAATGATTTATTATAGCATGAGGCAACCCACCAATCCTGAATGTCTTTTTTATACATGTAGATATGCCGCGATGCCTCTTTCACAATACACCGTTCCCATGACAACTATAGCTTATTTATGACTCAACGAAAGTTCTCTATTCTAGATTGAGAAGGCTCATATCCATATTTTGTCCCCGAGAGGAATGTTAAAAGTGTGAATGACATGAATGTAAGAAACTGATATATTATTACCTATTTTGTTTGTTAAATGAAAAAGGATAGCTTTATTTCTAATCTGTGTTTTTGAGAGGAACGGTAGAGGGTGAAGAAGTAGGCTGATACATCAATCTGCAAGTTATATGTTGTAAACTAATAATATAGTGTGTTCAACAGGTTGGTGTAATTAATTACAAAGATTTTAATTAAGACGTTACTGTTAATACAAAGATGACGTTTTCAATGAAACGGTGTAGCTATTAGCGCCACTCGGGCGTCGTCCATGTGACTTTATTATTAATAATTTATTATTATTAATTCAATGAGTCAGTACATATTATTATTACTATTATATTCGTTAATTAATAAATAATAACCAATAAATAACCGATTGTAAATAAACAAACTCATACAGTGGTCGTCGTGTTTATGATTTACTACTTTAACTCGAGAAGTGTTTTCAACATGTGGGCCGGACCACTCACGTATGCATTATTTTTAGACTCGACCGAAATAAATTAATGCAAAATTAATAAAAGAGACGTTTTATCACATATTATAGTGCACAAAAAAAAATTGGTTATTTTATTTTCTGATTGAAAATGTTGCCTAAATATTTTTGTTTAAGCTTGTACGAAATTTTAATACCGATAAATTTTTTATTTATTTTAGCATTAATGCAACAAAATAACGAATTTCATAATACTCAAAAACAATATCAAAATATTTTTAGAATTGAAATAGGTTAGGTATTCGATTCGTTTGTAAAACCAATTTTATTCAGTAAATTTATACATATCTGAAAAGAAAATTCATATAATTTTTTTCATTTTAAAAGGATAATATAGGTACTAGAAATCATAACAAAGTATTATAAAATTATAAATTATGCAATGCAATGTACAGAGGGCGATAACCTTTTATACAAAAGACAGGTACCTAATAATAACTTAAATATTAGAACATTCAACATCGAAACAGTTGAAGAACATGTGGTGAAGGCGTAACTGAGAGAATATTTGCAGCAATGTGATAAAATCTCTTCTATGGTCTAGAGTTGTGTGTAGGTATACATATATTCATAGAATATACTGTAATAATAAAGATATTATACATAATAATATATTGTAATGCAGCAAGCGTTATCCAACAAGGTTTCAAGCCACAACAATTTTAAACTGAGATAATCGATGTTTTATATTAAGTCAATATTAAAAAAAGTTCCATGTTTTTATGTCGGATGATTTATTCAACGCCGTTTAATGGAGTATCTTTCTCAAAGGCGCGGAAACCATGTTGGATGAGCTATGTCTTCAGTTTGCCCCTGAACGTTGTTTATTGATGGTTTTTATGAAGGTCCTCAGGGAGTCGATACCTGATGATGGGTTCTTCGACACCAAATGTCCTATCACAGAAGCAGGACTTGTTACCTTTTTTTATCTCTTCCAGCATATTGATGGATGCTTTTGCTGAGTGTAAGAGTCTTCTTTCAGGTGTTTTGAGAACACAGAACTCAGAAAATGGTTAAGATGCCGTATTATTCAAAGCTTTGTAGACCATCAGGCACAGTTTATATTGGACCCTTTCATCTACTCGTAACTGTAGAGTAAATTTGCTCGTTAGTTTTTACAGCTCTACCATTTTAGAACTTATTTTTATCTATACCATCACGGAATTTCTGACGAGAATTATTGCCAATTCAAGTAATATAGTTACATCCAGTAATCCATGGTCGTGTTGCGTATGTCGGCAGCTACCCACCACCACTTGTTTTTATAATTACAAATAATGATGGCTTTATATATTGTTGCACAACACCGGCTATATAAATAGTAGGTAGGTAAGTGTTATTATAAGAATAAAAAGAAGAGGAAGATATCTTGGTTTACTGCTGTTGTTGTTGATGTGGTAGCCACGCCTTTAACGTCATATTCAGCCACTGTGCCAATTAATCAAATTAAAATTACGTTATACAATATGTGTATATTATAGTTATCAACTGATTACTTAGTGTATGTTGTATTATTAATCATATAAATAATAATACTAATAATGTTTCTTGTGGGTATGATAATATTCTCGTGCAGTGTACATTGTGTCAAATATGGGTAAATTAAAATATCCATACAGTGTACATGTAAACATGTTTACATATTTTTTCACTAAATTAAAGTAAATAATTAATGTTCGCTTAAATACGCAACCCACTCTTTTTTGTAAGTTTCCAATTATCGTGTAAAGTGCAAATATTCGTACAATGTCATGCATAAAACGTTTTACACCTTGAATTCAGTGATGAGGTTTGCCATCCACCCTGAATGCGTTTGATTAACTAGCCCTCCGAACATAATATGCATTGCATACATTATATTGATTGTATCTTATTTGAATGTATACCTTTTATGTAATTGTTTGTAATCAATGTACTGTAAAGAATGAATAAATAAATAAATGTCCCAATTTATTGTTGGCGCAGAGAAGACGGCTTGCACATTTATTGCATGCAGTTGGTACGATGACTGTCTCACCTTTGGGATATTTGCCGTGGTGGTATAGCTAACATAAAGGATGCGCAGATAGAAATTTGTTATTATTGCAATATGTAGTATTTCTGCTGGTTACCCGTTAGTAGGAACACTATTAAGAATTAACAACTATCGATACCATAACGTCGTATCTCACAAGTGGGGCAGCCAATAGTAGGTACAACTGCGTGTAATAAACAAGCAGGTCGTTCTCTAGGACACAGACATAACTATGTACATATGTATATATTATCTTGGTTTACAATTTGCGTCACACAATAAAATAAAATCATTCACACTTGCGGTGATCATATAACTTATTTTACAAATCTGAAAATAGTACATAATAAATAATCTCGTCTTAAAATCGCTCTAGCAGATGATTACTGTCACAACTCATAAACAGTCTGTTGGCTTTTGTGTGTGAGAGAGAGAAAAATATGATGATTATGATGATGCATATAATGTTTATTATCGTCAGAATGTTGGTTATGTAAGATGTTTACTGTCGACATTTTCAGTTATTTAGATGTACCTACCTATAAAATGTAATGACATCATACGACAAAATGAAAAAATATTAAAAAATCAGAAAAAATTATTCAGTTTTTTATGTACAGTTTTATTTGTCTTATTTTTAATCGCTCTAAATGTTCCTTTCGGAAGTACAAGGCAGAAACAATCTTCCTCCATTATTCCTCGACGACTTTCTTTCGAAATATGTAATGTAATGTCCTGGAATTTATCAATATTGTACATTATCCATGAGGTGTTTTGGCACGTAAGCGATAATCCAATAATAATATTATGCACCGTTCTTTTGACAGTTGCGTATAATATAGTTTTGACGTCTATAAGATTGTCTTTGGTTTAGATAAACCTTTTCAAAATTATGTCCTTCTTATTTATTTTTCTTAGACATTTTTGGTCTGTTTTTAGACACAGGCCTTCTCTTTGAGATTAAATCTCTTCCTTGATCAAATTTTTATTTTTATCGATTTTGCGAATGTGCCAAATAATTTCTTTATACATCTTAATAAAAGCGATGATATTTGCCACCCATCCTGAATATTTTGATTTTATATTGCCATGAAGAGGATATTTTGTATGTTTCTCACATGCAGTTGGTCTGCTGGCTACCCCACTTGTGGGATATGTCTTGATGGTATAGTAGTAGTAAAATCATTATATATGCCAAAAAAAATAATTTGCGCAATAAAATACCTATAGATATATGTATAACACAAATAAAGTTTACACAATTTCATCCTGACCTACGCCAACATTCCACATACAATAATAACAAAAAAAATATGGCAGAACAATTTTTTATAATATGTGTTTTTCTTCTTCGCAGATCAGCTGATCATAACATAAATTATAACAACTTTACTGCCATGATGTATTGCCGCTGTACCCCGAAACATACGTACCTGATGATTTATAGTTATCTCTTTTCGTTTTCATTCAACGACCTTCGTGTGAGAGCGAGATGA
Source organism: Athripsodes cinereus (assembly GCA_947579605.1). Lineage (NCBI taxonomy): Eukaryota > Metazoa > Arthropoda > Insecta > Trichoptera > Leptoceridae > Athripsodes > Athripsodes cinereus. Next base: position 5,275,111 of record OX388321.1, read on the forward strand.
ATATATAGGAAATTATGTTTGTTGTTATTACAATATTATTATTGTGTTTGTAGTATCTACACGTTGAAAAGAGGTGGTCCTATTAATAAAAATACGTATAAAAATGAAGGTACAACAAGGCGATAGTATCTAGAGATGTCAAAAGTGTAGTAAAAATGATAAACTGAGTTTGGGGTGTACTGCTCTATATTGCAAGCGTGCGTGTAGTGTAGTGTAATATAAAGGTAGGTATCTACGGAAGTGATACATTTTCATATGCAATAATATCCATTTCTGACAGAGATGGAGATATGGGTTGCGCTAATGATATATGCACTCGATATGTTTCGTCTCTTTTCTTTTTGGTACTACATTAAAATCGACTCAACTAACTTAACATTTTTTTACTTTTTATGAAACGTTTTCTTTTTTCCTCAGACTAGCCACATATTATAAACATGTTAGTCATCCTCTCCGTGCCAGCAATAAGGTATGACATTTTGAATGGGTGGCAAACTTTATTACTAAGTTATCGAATCATCGTTTTAAATATTCCCAATCTTATAAATTTACTTTAATCGTGATACATTCGGAATAGGGAGAAACAGACTTCTACCCTCTCAAGATTGCTCTTGTAATTAAGGACAGATATTTTTAATTACATTGCTGATTAAAAATAACATTATTTATTACTTTTGAGGGGATAGAGTTTCCCTTGTATATATATATATATATTCTACATTAAGTCGTTACTGTAAAAAGACATTAACGAATTTTCGATAAGTGTTGTTTTTTTTTTCTTCCTTCTTTTTTCCGTTACAACCTACCACCTTCTGCTTTTTCGAACTCTCTTTTAGGCGTATTTTTGTCGGTGATTATTTCCTTTACTCATTTTGATCGAATCAATTAAGGAGGCAACCCCCTTTGGTTCAATTTACCAACATTACACCCCTCCGAACAGCATCCCTCAAAGTTTGCATATTTACCTACAGAAAAGAGTGGAAGTCCTATTCTTTACCGAGGACTTGTCGGGATTTGACAATAAGTCTACCAGCCATTAGTTTTTGAACATTATTTCTGTACCTGAGAGCCATTTAGTCTTAAGTACTAAAATGCCATTTTCAAATTCAATTTTTTAATCGAAAAAATCTCAACATTTTACTAGTAATAAGCTGTATATAGTAAATACAGCTTATTACATAGACCCTATAGTATAGACCCTGAGCATTTCTGTACTTAAAACCCCCGACTGTTGTGTTATTTCCGCTTTTTTCGTAACTTTGGCATTTTTGTCAAAAATGCACTTAAGTCTTAATGGCTCTCAGGTACAGATTTTATTTTTATTGTTTTTTTATTATAAGCACATTTTCAACATATTTATGAAGTAGCCAACAGACTCACTGCATTCATTTATTTTTTTTATTTTTTTGCTCATCATCATTATATAACAGTGTTTAAAAAAACAATGCAAATTTAAAATACTAAGATGATATCCTGTGGCGAGACTATTATAATTATTTCCCTAAAAATATCACCCTGCACTGAGACCATTACAGCTTTTGGCCAAGGCGATCTCAACAGAATAAAGAATATCCAAATAAAAAAATATAGTGAGACAGTGAAAAAAAAAATAGAACAATAGACAACTTCTTTTTATTTGCGCCGTTTTGTGGAAAAATTACCGCAAGAGCCCATTTAAAAATCATAACTCCTCCTTCATAATAGGTTCTTCAAACCTTGACTTGAACACCTCCAAACCCTCCAGAGTTCGCAAATCATAGGGACATCAAAAATCATAACTTCTCCTTTATAATAGGTTCTTTAAACCTTGACTTGAACACCTCCATACCCTCCAGAGTTCGCAAATCATAGGGACATCATTAAAAAGAAACAACAGAAATTAAGTAGAATCTCTATCCTGGCGATTATCACTATGAAGTGATTTCTTCCATCTAACCACAACACATTAACATAAATAAATCTTTATTGGCTATAATTTTACACAAATACATATACAATAATATTCAACATTACTAAACGTGACAAATAACAAAATAAGGCCAAAAGGCGGACTTGTTGCTGAGAAACGTCTTCCAGTCAACCCTAAACTTAAGCATAAAAAAAAATTATGCCTACCCCACATAAACCTAATGAAAACAAATATACCTATAGGTACATAATATTGTTATCAATAATACATTTATTTACGATTATTACGAATAAAATGCTTATTTACAGTTTGAGAAGCTTCTAATAAAACAAACTCGACCCCTCGTTGTGGGAGTTCTCTGTACCAAAGCAGGTAGGTACATTTTATATTCATGCAAACAAACATTGGCATTTTATTTTTTATTATATATATATTTTTGAAAAATCTGCAAATGACATTTTCCGGTGTAAGTCTACGGCGATATATATTTTTTCGTCGTATTTTTTTCATTTTGTACACATTTATAATACTCTACCGACACGTGTGCACGTGTTTTAAGCAAAATATCTTTTATTTGGTATTTTTTTTTAATATAAATTTTGACATTTCGTATAGTGATATATCTGGCGTTGTTATATATAAATTAGATCTTTTTTGAAAAATAACGGAAAAATCAACCAATCAAACAATAAAACAGCCGATCAACAAATTAATAATTGAGTTCGTTGGTAGCCTAGAGATAGAGTCTCGGCTTTATGAACAAGGGGTCCGCGGTTCGATCCCAGGTGCCGGCAAACTCCCCTTTCACGACACAAGCTTTTAGCTTACTGTGAAAGTTGAAAAAGGTTTTATCTGGGTTTATAACAATAACATTGTTGCTTATATATAATAAATAAATAAATGTAATTAACATACACGTCACCCTTTTCGTATCAATAAAAGTAAATACACAATGCATTGAGGAGACATCTCAGCTTTGTTAAATATCTCATGCACCTGCATTTTACAAGACACTCTCTTAAGTAATTTCCTCTCTTTATATTCTAAAAACTTTATTTTTTATTGTCATAGGAAATAATTGTCTATTCTAAGTCTTATGTATGTTAGTTTCTCGTGTTAAATTTACACATTTAAATAACCTCATCCGATAATTAGTTGTAAAAATAATTCCGATTAATATTTAATTATTATTTATCAACCAGTCTAGACGGTCCATTAATCCAATAAATTAATTATTTACATCAGTTTTCGCTTTTCCCCATTAAATTCACATGCATTTTAAATGAGAGATAGAACTAGCGAACGGACTAACTAAATATTCAATAGTATTTACTTTATACCTATATGTTATTTCATTATGTCCAAAATGCAGCAAACTAAATATGAAAAATATACGTATGTTTCCAATGATTTGAAGTAGTTTTTGTTGGTTACTGCCTATCCTGTAAAGAAACTGGCTTCTTGAGTCGTTGTCGTGTTTCCAGATTATGAGAGATAAAAATATTCATTAGGGCATTGACTATCTTGTATGTCATTTTCAACGGAACGTGGATGAGGACTCGTATGCTTATTAGATGTGGTTTAGTTACTGAATGTAAATTATCGACTGAACAAAGATAATAAATGCTTAAAAACTGATATCTCAATCACCATCATTATCATCGTCCTCCGGGAGCACAGGGCAGAAACCAGCCTCCTCCATTCAGAGCAGCTCTGTGCCAACTACGTAACCTGGTCCCACAACATTCCCTGCGCTCTGGTGTCGTTGTTACAGGAACGGTGTATTGTGAAAGAGGAACGCCTGGCCGACGGAACACTTGAGGACGGAAGAAAAGTGCTCTTTTTGGTCAACTATCATTGGGCATTCTCAGAACATGACCCAGCCAGGACCATCGATATCCCAATATACTGATAGAAATATAATTTCAATTTTTATCAGAATTTCAGCACCCTGACTGCAGAATGCATAAATTATACTGAAGCCATCATCCAATAAATCCAGCAGTTTAAATAAAAAATAAGAAAAAGGAGACATTTAGAATAGAAATCAACTCAAAAATAAATCCTATACCAGATGACAGTTCATAGTCATATCGATTTTCCTGTCCTCCAGTAATAACAGAAATATTTCAAACTCTCTTTCTTCTTTTTGATACATAGACACCTGCAATTTGATTATTATTATTATTAGTAGTAGTATTTTCTTATTTTTCCTTCATCCCTGTTCCACAACTTCCCCCTACCCTCTCGTTGGATTGGTCCCAGCATCCAGCAGTCGGCTATCATCCCCATCTTCCGCTCCGTCGACGTCTGTTTTTGACAGCTTAATGCCGTCTCACTTAATCATTCCTGTTTCCTTTTTTCAATCTTTCGTCTCTTTCATACGTACAGGCTTCCGATAATACTATGATCATTTTCCATAGAAACAAAGCTCGAAAATGTGGACACCAATATGCCTTAGCCCGAAAATTACAAATTTTTAAATGAATAATATCACTTTAAGGGTCTCTAGACTATACTTAATGTTTTGTAAACCAAAAATCGAGAGATTTCTCAATATAATTATATTAAGATTATTAGATACCAATGGTTTAAAATATTTCTACCATGATTAGTTCACTTTTCAAAATATTGTTCGCTTTACTTTTATATCATCCATTTAAAGAATTTTTAAGGATTAATTTGCATTAAAACTATCATTTTCATTTTTAGTTTTTCTGGTTGTCTTTCTAATAGGCTACCCAATAATTATTGGTCAATTTTCTCCAGGTACAATCTAAGCTATGGTCTGGATTATTTTAATAGTTCTTTATAGATAAACAAGAATGGCTGTTTGTAAATTCTTCATTAAAAAACGTGAATTCTTTGATGACATTTTTAACTTATTCCTTTAATAATTCCAAACTGTAGGCCCAAAAATGTCTCCAGTATTGAGAAAGACTCACCGCAGCTTGAAAAGTGTAAATAATAACACCCATTATGCATAAGTTCATATTGTTTTGTCTTTAGAACGAATTTCTGGTTTTGTTCTTCTTCGGGATTTGAACATAATTTGCTATCTTCTTCTCGCTCGTTGTTATAGCGAGAGTCTTGCCTGATCAGAGAACCGACTTTTTTGAAGAATGGCTGTTTTTTTTTATATTTCAGCTGGTATAAAGTCTGTTGCAACTCGATCGATAGTCCTTTTATGGATTTTTCATGTCTGAAAACTTTGTGAATATTTGCACATACCTGGAAAAATATTCTGTATCAAAGATTTTACAGAACACCGTAGTTTTTTTTATTGTATAGACACTTTAGTCTGATAATCAAACTTAATTAAAAAAAAACAGCCAATCAAATTAATATTTTATTTCTCTCTTACATAGCACACTTTTTATGTAATATCAAAACACTATTGTGCTCTTGATGCGGAATCGAGCGTCTTCTCTCAAAAACCATTATTGAGGGCATTTAGACTTTTTCTTCGTTTTCGAGTACTCTGTAAAAGGCATAATGCAAACAACATCGTGAATCAAACGATTGACACTTTAACTATGAGAAGATATGCCTGCATGCTTTGTATGTTAATTACTTTCAGATATGACTAAAAGTCTGGTTGCACATGTGGGACAGGGGCTCAATATGCTGAACATATTCTTTTGAAGTGTCCTTTGATGATGGATGCAAGAGAAGAAATGACTGTGGGTATGACTGTCGGCACTCTTCTATTCATTTGGTTTGGGGAAGTGTTTTAAATGTTTCATGCTTTAGGATATTCGTGGATGTGTGGTCTTGTGGTGGTATCTGCTACGTCAGCCGAGTTCTTTGTTTACTGACGTGGTAGGGTCGGATATCAATTCAGGCTTAGTGATACTTGTACACTTGGCAGCAGAGTGTTTGAGTTTTTGATTGTTATTGCCTTACAAATGCAAGGATAAATGGGAGCCCTTCGACTCCTTAAATATCTGGGAAAGAGGATAATTCAGCATGCATTCAGTTAGTCCGCTGGTTATCTCGATTGTGGAATAGTCCGTGATGGAAAAAAATAATCAGATATTAATATTTTAAGAACGTAATTGGAATTTTATATACCACAACTACATTTCCTTCAAGACTATCTGCATATTATAATTTATCAACATTTAGGTTATCTTCGTAATTGGATTTAAATTAAAATCTTTCCATTATAACATCGTTTTTTACATCATGTTTTTGATATCTTTATTAAAATACCCGACCATAAAGCCATGTTTACACGATTTAGTGCTGGTACAAGTTGTTATTATTGCAAGTACCTACTACTAATACACGTGACTTGAATATGTAAACGGAACACGTAGAACAAATAATATTGTTCTGTCTAGTATTATAGTAAATACTACAAACATACACACAGACTAACATTAGGTTTTATTATAAATTATCATATTATGTATTATTTTTGTTTGACCAGCAATTTCGGACAATTTGTTTGTGTATTGTGTATACGCACTTTTATATGACTTTATTTAACCTTCTGGAAGAATTTTTAAACATGGTATATTTCAAGGCACTCGATAACGGGTGGATAGCCTAGGAAAATAAATGTAAAAACATGGTATTAATCGGCTATCAATTATTTTTTTATTAATATTTGTTGCCATACTTGGGAGCGTATGTATCCCTAAGCGATTACTAAAATATAATTTTACTTAGAATATTTTTCTTTTTTTTCTCGGAATGGAATAGGTACCTATCTTTTAGATTATTATTTTTATTGAAACTGAGAGGATAATCCGTATGTTCATTATATTCAGGGTTAAAAAATATATTTATCTTATTTTAATGAGAATGAGCCTTGATAATATTAAATGTGGGAGTATTTTTATAGCCTGGTACTCCGTGAGAATATCGAATAAAAATAATAAAAATTAATTAATCATCTATTTATAAATATAAAATGTACAAAGTATTAATGATCAACAGACTATAAATGTACCAGCAATGATACCCGCGACATTGCACTGAATACTAATCGAGATATAAAATTACAAAAAATATAAATATATAAATTAACAGCATTGCGATTCTCGCAACGTACCTATAACAAACATTGTGTATCGAACGAAATAAATAAAAAAAACGTCATAATATTAATAATATCATAATCAATGATAAGCAATAAATAAAATTATTGACAATTGTTTTATACAAGGCGTGAGTAACCTTTTATTTTTAGTTTTGGGACTGTTTTTCTATTTACACTTGGTTAATTAATTAGTAAAGTATCTTTTTTAATTATAGATAAGTATAGATCAGCACCTGATGATGCGAACTCGGAGTCCGCGAAACCGGTAGTGCGTTAGTCTTACTCAACAGTAACACAAAACAAAATAATAATATCTTTTTTAAACTTAAATTATTAAGAAGTTGGGTATTAAATAATTAAGAATAATATTATGTAGAGAGAGGAGATTAATAAATGTCTATCCAACAAAGTGGACATTATTAATGTCCAAACTCCTTTGACTTCGCCATTGCTTTGTTCAAAAACACCCCCACCTAACATCCCTTAATATCTTATGTATATAAAGACGTTGTTTTCTCTTGTAAATTTAGTTTATACTCCGCCCTGATGATGCCAATATATTGGTGAAAGCGCTAGGCGTAATTGTAGTATACTTTGGTATACATTAATGTGAAACATAAAACAGTGTTTTTTATATTTTATATTATGTAAATTATGTATTTGTAAACCCGATGAAATGTTATGTCGGTTAAAAAAATTGCAAGTAAGTTCTCATGCCACTGGTTGTCAATTAATGTTCTATAATACGACAGATCCATATTCCATATTCAAACTGTGAATGATATAAAAATAATAATGAACGAGTATTATTAATTCTTAATAACTTCATTGTTTTAAGTCATCAATTTTATATTACATACATATTATTATTATTATTATGCGATTTTCTTTCTTTCTCACACATTGTCGTGTCAAACGACCGTAGTAGTCACATCACGTAAGTCCGATTATACACACAATACAATACAATATAACATGTTTGTAATGTTTTAATTCAAGTTTATAGTTTTTTTTTGCTATTATTATGTACGATAATTTATGCATTTAAGATAGGTTAACAAAAAAAGTAAAATATATGATTTTTGGCAATCGCAATTTTTAGGTATTTATTGTGAAAAATACTCATTATTTTTCATGCATTGATTAGGTACCTTATTGTATTTTTGAATATTACAAAATCGAATATTGATAATAATAATAAAGGCAATTTGTATTTGGCGCCGTTTAATGATCCGTGACCATCTCAAGGGCGCCGTGACATTTCTTGAAAAGCAGTGTTTTCAGCTTACTCCTGAATGTTGGTCCCATCATATGGGTGAAATAAAAAATTCTGCTTGGAGTTTTTGTTTTATATTTTTTTTTTCTTAATCTGTTTTTTAAAATCTTTCTCTTTATAATTTCTTCTTGAATATACACTTTTATAGTTTTCTTTTTTATTTACAATTAAAAATTTGTTAATCTTTTTTTCAATCACTTTTTTTAACAAAATTTAATGCAATATTTATAAATAAAATTCACTTTTGCCAATATTCTAATATCAATATTTTATTTCAAATAACATTATTTTGCATTTATTTTTTTTATATTGTAGACTAGCGTGTCTCTATATCTTATTTCACAGTAGAATCAATAGATTGCAACGGTAAAACAAGTCGCATGCATTCTATCGACAGGATGTAACTACTCAGACACACATACTAATTAACTCATATTTTTATAGTGCGAGATTCCACATTGCACTTTTATGATAAAATATTTCACAGAAATGATAAGAATTGAAAGCCTGATGGGAGACTCTAAAATTTCCAATTGGAAAGTCCGTGATTCAAACATATCTGCTGACTTATTTCTACTACACGAAATAAAAAAATGTTTGTCACTTAGTAGGCAAGTGCTTGTGAAACATCACTATGAAGACTATCTAAAATTCAGCGATGAGGTGTGCCACCCTTCCTGAATCTCTTAATTTTCTATTGGTACGAAGGGGATAACCATCGTGTTTATTATATCTTGATCAGGTCTGCTGGCTTCCTCACTTGATGATGTAGATGGAGATATGGGATCGCATTGGCCGAAAGTTGTAATGGTCCCAGTAGAGTATGGTGTTGTTTTAATAATAATAATAATGTATTTTTTAATGTCTTAGGTTCAATACTACCCAGATTTTTAAAATATTCATATTCTTTTTAAAAAATAAATTAATTTAAAATAATTATGCACCCAAAGGCAACAACAAGCCTTCAGCAATATTATTTAATAAACAAATTCATTTTTACATTCAGAATGGTCGGCAAAAGATAATAATTTAATTGGAACGTACATTTCGTAAGTATATTAATCTTTAACTTATTCCATCAGGTGATTTCTTCCAAATAACCTTCCAGTCCACCTTTTATAATATATTATCATTAATAATAAAACTACTTATATTTACGCTTTATCTAAAAAGCACTTCAATCGAAAACCATTAGGAGCTTTTGAATAATACTTCGACATATTGAGTTTGTAATGAGATGGCTTTTAATGATAATGATGAATCTAAAATTATAAATTAAGATGTTTATATTAAAGTATGTATGTCTGTCAAACATTATAATAATAAATACTACTACAATATACCATCATTATTATTTTCTTCTTTTCGTGTCGTTCAGCAGCAATCGAGATCTATTCCCATTCTCTCCCAGAAAGCCACGACCTTTCTTGCATCTCCCCCCAGATGAGTTCGCTCTACGAATTCCTCCCAGTGACACTGTCTGGGAGCCATTGCACATATCAGGAGGTGCCCAGTGTTTTGTTCCTCTTCACAGTCTCACACCGTGCTCTCATCATCATCATCATCGCCCTCAACGCTCCTCTCGGGAGCACAGGGCAGAAACCAGCCTCCTCCATTCAGAGCGTCTCTGTGCCAATTGCGTCACCTCTTTCCACGACATTCCTTGCGCTCTGATATCACAATTCTCTCAGCCAAACACAATTAATATTAGGCAGGTACTGTATTTGCTTCTCTTGGCTAGAGGAACATCGAGAAAGAAGTGAAGTCAAAAGATTCCACACACGGATAAGATTTTTTAAGTGTAGAATTCCGGGTTAAGTCCCCAGACTTTTGCGATATCCGGGTGGATGGTAGGTCTCCTTCAATACTATAGCATCACGGCATACATCACAAGTGGGGAAGACAGCGGACTAACTGCAAGTAATAAACGTGTACATTGTCCTTTCTTTGCCAACAAGCCATTCAGGATGGATGACAGGATGGACCTCTTTATATTGGTTACATTTCATATTGTCATATTTATGTGTAAAATTTCTTGTAATCAATGTTCAGAAAAGAATAAATAAATAGATAATTAAAATTCATATTTAATATCAAGCAGTCTAAAACACGTATCTTCAAAGTTGAATCATCATTGTAATGGAATAAAAATATATTTAAAATGAGACACTGCATTACTTTCACCAAGAACAATATTTCGCTGTAGAGGCCTTTCGGGTAGACACTCACACACTCAATCATTATTATTCAAAAAAATAAAAAAAATAAGATTATACAGAAAAAAAATCCGACAGGTTCGCTAGTCACCAATAAATAAATTTGTATTGGAAACAAAGTACCTACTGACCATTGGCCATGAATTTTTAATGAACAGAGGTGTTTTAATCAATTGATTTCATCAAATTAATGACACAGTGCGTATAACTCTAGTAGGTATATTTACATAGTTATATTAGTGTGTTTAGTTTGAATACTAGATATATCGGTGAAATAATTCATGTATCGATTTCCGTAAGTAATTTGAAAAAATGAAAAACATTATTTTTATATTATTAACATACATATCGATAGATAAAAGAAATATGCGATCTTATTGACTTCATAATTATATGAATTTGTATACGTTTTACTTAAATGCTTTTTGGACTCTTTTTCTCCGGTTTCAGTTCTGTGAGTAGCTTTGCAGCAAACTCTTACAAATTTTTTTCCATTGCGCTCTTTGTATCCTCAACTTGTATCCTCGCATAGATCGTCGAGGTATTCAACGAAAGAACTCCCTATAATTTATCCCATTAGCCATCCCATCTATTATTCTTGTAGAAGATTTTCTTAATGTAGTGTCCAATCCATCTGGTGCGTCTTTCTGAGATGTCTTCAGTAGATACTTTCCTTCTTCAAATCTGTTAAGAACTTCGACATTAGGGATGTTCATCATCCAGGATATTCACAGAATAAATTTCTTTATTTGAACTGAAATTTTCGAAAATCTGTGGTATGTAATTGCATTGTCATAGACATGCTTTTAGTAGATACGATGTTCGTTTCCTGCAGCTGACTACAATATCCATCTATATAACCTTAGAGACTTAGAGAAAGTTAAGATATTATCTACAACTGTCTTGTTTTTTCTTAGAAAAAATCTGGGACCATATGTACCTTAGCATGAGTTTTTTTTAGTTGAGGAATAGATTTTTTATGTTTCGCTTGAGTTGACGTTTATTTTGTAAAACTCCATATTAACTTATGTAAATAAAAAAACTATTTTGAGATTTACTATATTTAATTTGATGTGTAGTAACCTGACTCACGACAACTCAGTTTGACAATACCTTTGTAAATCGGAACCAGGTTACTACACCTATTATTGAATACCGTTAAACTCAAAACAGTTTGTTTATTTGCATAAATCATTTTTATGCCAAAATGAGTCGAGTGCCATTGGTGAGATTCGGTTAAAAAAATAATAATAATAATAATAACTATTTCATAGAACATCATGGAAGAATCAACTCGAATAATGTTGGGGTTCTACATTTTGAATATAATTTTTTTTTAATATTTTATGGTTTTTGTTATTTAATGTTATATTTAAATTTTATTGTTAATCTTATATTGTGTTCAAAATGTAGAATCTTATATTGTTTTGTTAAATAAATGAGATATGAGATAATAATAATAATCGGACTATTTATATGTGGCGCCGTTTAATGATCCGTGACCATCTCAAGGGCGCCGTGACTTCTCCCGAACTTCTCCCGAACATAAAAGATTCGATACTTCATACAAATGCGACGTAATTCCAAAAAATACCCAAAAAATTCATAGGAATGAAACTAATTACCTATTTTCTAAGCTTTTTAAACATAAGCATAATATTTAATGTAAAAATAAAGGTAAGCACCTAGATACGTAGACTTATAAAGAAATTGTCGATAAAACGTTTAATTTAGATATAGCCTTAATCTAATAACTCTATAAATGTATACAGGTACAGGGTGATTATTGTTTCAAAACATTGTTGTTGTTTTTTCTTTAGAAAATAATTATAATTAATAATTATTAATAACAAAAATATATACCTATCCTACGCAATTTATTATCAAAAATCGTGTTTATATTATTGTTATTTTTATATGATTAACAGTGGGGTACTTGCGTGATTAGTAGCAATAAGAGAAATAGTTTGTATCAACAACAAAAAATATTATTAAATACGAAATGGAGAAAGTAGAATTTTATCTACGTACTAAATATGCGTACCTAACAAAGAAAAACATTGTGTTATTGTTGCTTTTTCCAAACCCATTTTATACGTATCTATGTATTAATATTACACTTATTCACTTTTACATGTGTAGACTTTATTTTTGTTTTATTTTATCAAGGCTCTGAAGATATACTATGAATTTACATAGCATTTTGCCTGTAGGTATATATATGTATGTCTGATGATTTGTTCGGCGCCGTTTCATGGAGCATCCATCCCAAAGATCTGGAAAACTGTGTTGGAAAACGAAATCTTCAATTTGTTCATGAACGTTGTTATTGATTGATTTTTACGAAGGTCCTCGGGGGTGCCGATCCCAGATGACGGCATTTAAAGCCCTGCCGTAGAAGCAGGACTTCTTGGCTCTTTTGATCTCGTCTAGCATACTGGTTGATGTTTTTGCTAAGCGTAGGGATCTACTTGCAGTTGTTTTGAGAACACAGAGCTCAGAAAGTGACTGAGGTGCCAAATTATTCAATGCTTTGTAGAGCTTTGGCACAGTTTGTATTGGACCTCTCTAGAACATTATAACTTTCCTCGGCACAATCACCGTTTTGATTTTATTGATACAGGAAATCTAAGGTAATATAAGGAGCGCCATTTTTCCATCTGCAAGGTTTCCGACAGTTTTTTCGACCCTCTTCACAATACACTAACATAATGTTTATATCAAATAGATATCTCGATTGGAGAACCATGTTTGCACAATGTAACATTGTGCAAAATCTCATCTGATGAAGTTAATAATAAGTAAATATTCCTCAGGTGGTCTAAAAATATTACATACCTTTGACTTTTTATTTTAATTTTTGACTCTGAATTTTTAAAATTACTTGTATTTTTTGACATCTCATTTGTTTTGTTAAGAATATTTCATGCTGACTATGTAAAAGATATTATCAAGTTGACATATAAAATCTAAAAAAAAAAAAAATCCGTTCGTCTTCCCAATGTACCTACATTTGTTTAAATTTTAATTCATTTGTGGTTCTTATTTTATTGTCCATTTTATGTGTTGTGTGTGTCAATACTGTTTGTGTACATTATTATAATTATGTTAATATTTATATGTAAAAGGCCCAGGCCGTGAATTGATAAATAAATAAATAAAATAAATAAACATTTAGTATTGTATATTTTTGCACATTTTAATAATCTTTTTTTCTTTTGTTACAGGTAAGTTTAAATGTCTTTAGAAGTTTGAAGATATAGTAATTCCTGACTTTGGTAAGCGATTGGGATAATTTTTTCTATACTAAAATAAAATCATTCTTAAGTACCATTTAGAGTAGACTGTTTCACTTTGAATGATCATCCAGAGTGTCAGGGTCAAAGCTGTTCATCGAAAGTGAACACGCCTGTTCACACTTGTTTATCCTATGCTTTCGTATTTTCGTAAAAAAATAATTATTTAAATAATAAAATTAAAAATAACAGTTTATATAAATTAAAACAAATCAACATAATTCTCGACAGCATGATAATTTTGTTTATAATACCTACTAATTCATAGAGAATAAGACAAATAAAAAATCTTATTTATGGTCGTTTCAGTGAAAGACCTTTCATTAAAATTATGCCAGGTAGTAATCGCTTTCATCCGTCATCGCTAGTGATCACTATTGATGAAGCGCCTGTTCACAAATTTTCATTTCGGAGGATTAACCAGAGTTATCACTGAAAGTGAATAAATGTGGACGCCCCTTTAGATGGCTTTCCTAAGCCACATGATGATCCTCAGACGTCCGCATTTCTTAAAATTATGTTTTTATTTCTTACATAACTTTAATTATAACTATGCAATATTAAATTTGTCCTCTGGCACTTCCCATAGTTAGCTAACAAATCGCAAATTATTTGTTTTGTTGATTTATTGCTGGTCATAATTTTGATGAATGTTAGTGATTAGAATTTTCATCGGTAATTGCTTCGTGTCCTAATAAAGTAATAACAATACATTTGCATTGAAGTGCTTACTATGTACAATACACGGCTACATAATAATAATAATATTAAAATGTTTGTCATGATCACAGGCAATATATATTTTTATATATTATTATATATAGAACATATTTTATTTTATATATTGTTTTATAAGGACAAATATAGCCTTATTGGTCTGAGGATACTTATACAGTCCAAACTAAACTGTAAATATACAGGATATAATGTTGAAATAGATCGCACTTTAAATAAAAACTTTTTTTACGCAAATATATATTTTTCCTGTTATTTTATTTCATTCTTTACTGTATATTGATTACAAACAATTACATAAACGTTATACATTTAAATTAAATACAATCAATTAACAGAGGGCGAGTTTATCGCAAAGGCGCAATAAGTTTATTTTTTTAAGATTATTTTGAAAGCCGTTTTGTACATAAATTAAACTATTTTTTACTGTAATAATATTATTTTCATTAAATCTTGTCAACTACATTTAAAATTTTGTATTTAACACAGTTATAGAATGTTTTCTAATTAGATATTTCACCCTCAAAATTGAGCAGAGCTCGTGATTTGAGAGAGAGTAGTTTCAAATTTTCAAATTGAAATTTATTTATTGGGATAAATATATTTTTTTACAACAATAATAATTTATACTATACTATACCCTCACGCCGTGTCCCAAGTGTGGTAGAGAACGGAACGCCAAACATATCTATCTTTACACACTTCCTTCGCTTCCTCCACATTCATACAGTTTCTCATACACGCACGTCGGTTCCTCTTCCTCAACACGCGGCCATCCTTGAGAATTTGATCCATGTGATCAAGCCACGTGGTTCTCGGATGGCCGCGTTTCGTCACACCCTTTCAGACAAGTAAATAATAATTTATTTATTTATAAATGCACAATAAACATATTAATTCCCTCAAATTTGAGCAGAGCTCGTGCTTTGAGAGGTTATAGAGTTATTTAGAGCTACCTGTATGGCTGCACCTATTGTAGAAATTTAAAGCAAATTGTGAGTGAATTATGTTCAACTACGTTGGCTAGGATTTTTTAGTCAATTCGTTAGCGTTGGGGCGTCTTTCTCACTTCTTCCGATTAGATTATACACAATGTTACATTATGTAATCAAATCCTAATAAATAATAAAACAAAATAGAAAAAAATCTCAACATTACTTAAAGTAGGTAATATATTTTCCCATCAATCTTCCCTGTATATGTATTCCTGTGTATTTCTTAATTCATATATATGTTAGTTATAATATACACACTCGAACGTACATACCTCTAAAGCCAAGAATAACTATCCTTTACGTCTTGGGAAAATACTTGAACAAATATAGGGTTGTGAAATATTCATTCAAAATTAAATTGAAATAAAAAAACTGTGTATTTGCAATGAATTCGTTAGCATTTGTAAAATCAATCGAATGTTTGTGCTTTACATTAAGGAATATGTTCTTGAAATATTGTAAATTTATGTCCACGTATTCTACATTATATTTTCAAGTGCAGTTTTGTGGAAATTCATAATTAAAGATGTATTTAATTACCTTTATAAGTGTTGATATTTGTAAAGAGATCTACACTTTTCATGGATTATTTATGACCTAACCTAACCTAACAGAGTCACAAAAAATCGATTGATTAGAATCAGTTACAGAGTGTTAACAATGAAATATTTTTTTTTCATATTTAAACACTAAGCTGTCAAATAGTCTTCTTTTTTTAAAAGCAGATTTTGAAAATTTTTATATTTATGAAAATTGGTGCCCATTAATAAATTATATTATTGTTATAGACACATCGTCACTATATCGTATGTGCATGTTTTATTTAATCATAATAAACACTTTATTGTCAAAAATCAATTTTACAAAAAGCGTACATATTGCCTTGAGGCAATGTCTTCAAGTAAACCTACTTTATTTAAACAAATTTTACAGCTATTCCCTATTCAAGAACTCCACTCCTGAAACCAACATTACCCCTCCTATTCACTTTAAATCTCAACGAACTTTATTTATTTATTTATTCATTCTTTACTGTACATTAATTACAATAAGAAAAAAAAATCTCGCAGTGGAATTAAACAGTGTTCTTAATTTTATAATAATCGATATTAACATTAAAATCAATATATGTGAGTAATTAATTTTATTATATAATTTATTTTTTATTTAACTACCAATTTATGTTGCACACCCCTGGTTTGGATGGATGTCTCATTTGGTATGGAAGTCTTGACCTCTTATATAAAATCTGAATACTCATAATGGCATGCATACACAATATACTTATAAATATATATCTACATTTACCTATATTATATTATGTCTTAATATAACTTAAAACAATATTATAGATATATATGTAATAATGTTATGTACTATATATTATAATATTATTCTTTAAGAATACATGTATTATGGTAAGAGGAACGGGACGTCACGTGATCAGGATATGTTTTGTAGTATTATTATTAATCGTACCAGGGACTGTATCGTAGCTGGCCACGGACGGATAATATTTTGAAATTTCAAAATTAGAATAAATGTGTTCTTTTCTTCCCGTTTGCGGTGTTATTCGTATTTAAAGGAAGCCTCTAAGACTCTTTTAGACAACAATGGCTTTCGAAATGGGTAACATTGTCCAATCACTGATTTTTGTATTCTTGACGCTTAAAAATTGTATTTTTAGGATGAATAGCATGCGTTATCGACGATTACAGATGGTTGGATTAGGAATTACCGTCAAGATTATATTTTAAATTAAAAATAACTTGATAGTTTAAAATAACTGAGTATTTAGGAGAATAATTTATCATGACAATTTTCATTATACATTTTTTTTTTTTTAAATATATTTATTTTATTCATAAATACACAGTATACATTGATATTACATTAATAAAACAATAAAACACACAGTAAAAATGCTCCCTCCATAAGCAACTAAATGCTTGTGCGGAGGGTCGGATTTCAATTATAACATTAACACACATAAAAGAATCAGCTAGAAATATTAATACACATACATATAAGAATTTGTTACAAATAGCAAACTTTCAGTTCTCATCAAACGTTCAACAAAATCTACCAGCACAATACAAAATTAAACCAATACAATTACCTATTCACAACGTCAAAACAACATACAAATCAGTTGGATCAATTTTCTTCTCATCAACATTAACACAAACACACATACACAGAAATACATCACTTTTACGCGATTCAGTGCTCAATGATGATCATTTGTTAACCTACAGACCTTGGTGGAAGTCAATGGTAGGTAATACAAATTGGGGAAATTTAAAATTTACATCTGTAGTTTTTTTTATGTGATTAAAATAATAGTTATAGGGTTGAAAGTTTTTCTTATAACTTCTAATATTTTTAATCAATATTATTACAAACAAATAGACGAACCCTGCCTGTAATTTATATAAAATGAACTTGCAAATTCGCTCTTGTTGTTTTGATTTATAAGTTCAATAGGCACGTTGTAAAACTGTCGAAGTAATTCATACATCATTCAAAGTCGCACCCTTTAATCTTCCTTTATCTTTCGAAGAACATGCTAAGTTTTACTGTTCGACAAATGACAGTTTTAACATTCGTAATATCAAGATACATTTTAAAGTGCTTTGAAGGGTAAATAGCTTAGTAAATAGCCACGTCTTGAATTTTATCATTGTTATTTTTTTTAAGGTTAATACCATCAAGGAATTTCTTATAAATGGGATAGTGTAATTAGAAATACATGTAATAAATATGCAAGTCGTCTTTTCTGTGCCAGTAAAAGTTGATTATTCAGGATTGGAGACATATTCAGTATTCACCTCATCACTGAATCGAAAATATAAAATGTCTTGATACGTGATGAATTTTACGAATAGGTACCTGCCTTTACAGAACACTCGAAAATTTACTGAAAAGAGTGAGGGACGTTATAGAATCATGTGGAGAAATGGCCTGGATGAAGATGATATAAGAAACAGAAGAATGTACACCCTCAGAACGAGAAGAGCTGACCCCAACAGCCTTCAGCGGCAATAAGTCGGGACAGTGCCAGGAAGAAGAAGACGAAGTGAGGGACTTTATCTCGGCCCGGGAAACCGCGATGGAAAAGAAGAGCCACCTCGATTCAGAACATCTTCCGCGCGTTATTTCACCTCCTGGACAGTTATAGCAAATTTTACTCTATGTATAATAATTTATTTAATATAATTCTCAAATACGTTCTCCGTTTTATTCCAACTAAAAATAAACCAATTTATAAGGAATTTCTCAGTACGTTACGCGTTAGTAATTTTAATAAGTTCAAACTCTGTAGTCGAGTTCGAATCAACATAATAAATGTACTTTTAAGCCAATGAATATAATTTAAATTAATTAGATAGATAGTACGTTTTGCGAATATTTATCGAAGAATTTAATTGGGGAGATATTTATCGGTTCGTTATTTGCTGTTGTTTGTTATATTATTCGTGTATGAAATGATTTTTCTTTATATTTATTATGCCACGGAGACGATGACCCGTATGTTAATCAATTGCGGTGATTACATTATTTATTCCACATGGCGAAATAGATGAAAATAAGCATCGAATTTTTCTACCTAACTCTTATTTTTAGTGTCTTGTAAAAGAGAGATATTTATTAATTGTGTCGGTGCACACGTAGTAGAATTCCATAATTAGGTAAATAGAAACATGTGTTTCTTTCTACTATAAATTATTGATCTCGAAAAAGACTTATTATCCAAAAAATATTGATAATGCTCTGATAAGTCGAAAGACTTTTCTCTCGAAGATGTTTTAAAATGACCGTTAAAACATATACGGTTATATGTTTAATTGACATTTTAATATGTAAATTAGTCCCTATATTTGTATTGAGATATGTAGAATATGGGTGTTAGTATGTAGGTATGTGAATACTCGTTGCCGAGCTTATATTTGAAAGAAAAAATCAATAGTATTGTAATTTGAAAAGCCAATAAATTATTTCCTAATGAATCTAGCAATGTCACGCACTTGTATTTAAAAGCTTTGGGGAAAGAATTCTAAAGCGCCAGAAAGTAAATTGCATTATTTTTTTTTGAAAACACGCATGTTTCTAAAATAAAAATATTGTAGTTTGACTTCTTAATGTTTAAACTATGAAATAAAAGTAAATCGGTTATAAAATTTGGATTCTTAATCTGCTAATTGAAAGACAAAAGCGTCAATCTACAATTTGTTAAAACAAAAAGCAGCAAGTGCTTGCTAGCTATGATGTTTTACATTACTAACAAACATGTGAAATGGCGACTTTATGTCCTTCAGGTATGTTTGAATTTGAAATAGTGCCGATAATATAAGAAAGTATTGGAGATAAATAAAAAAAAATATGCGGACATCGAAATTAGGATATTAACTTCGAATCTCTTGCTTGAAAGGCCGATAAGTAGTTTAATAGCCACCACCAACCCATCTCAAATTTTTCAAAAACTATCAGGAGAACATGAGTGAACTACGGTTAAAACATTTTTCATACAAGTCATCGTTTATTATTATTATAGGTTCTAATAACGTAAACCTTTTCACTCCACTAGTATGTACTATTTAGTATTTCTATGTAATAGTACTAATGCAGCGTTCACATTTTTTCACTTTCGCTGATCATCCAAAGGATCGAAAGTGAACACATCTATTCATACTTTTCATTCTGTTCCTTCATTGCCATGTTCTTGTTGTCTGTAGTTTTCGTAAAAAAATGTTTTTACTAAAAAAAATATAATAAAACTGTCATAAGCACACAACAACGTTTTTTTTTTGTTTGTCTATGTTTCTGACAGTTGATTCTAATCCATAGTGAACACAAACCAATCGTAAGGATAACTTGTATATGGTCGTTTCAGTGAAAGGATTTTTCAGAAAATATCAAAAATATGTCCGGTGTTAATGGCTTCCATCTGTCATCGTTAGTGTTTATTGAGGACGAAACATCCTTTCACACTTTTCTTTATTCTTTCTTATCATCCGTGGGCTATTAGATTTGGCACTGTGAATCGTCAGGCAATTATATAAGTTTCTTTTTTTTTCGATTCTGGATGATAACATAAAGTGATGAATGTGAACGTCGCTTTTTACAGCGTTAGTAAATTAAAATGTCCTTATCGGTAGCTAACAATCACCCTGATCCATATCAACTTATGTTCTCCTGTTATCGACTGTTTTGTACACGATGAATAAATAACGTTAATGTTTTTACATAAATTATTCATTCTCTGTGAATAAATAAATTAAAAACATACACTGGAAAATAAAAACAAGTCTAATCACACTACGACCTATTATTATATTGTTTGTTTTTTTAAAAAATAACAAAATGTTAATTAAAAGTTACATTTTGTAAGTAATATTCTAATATTGTAATGACAAAACTATTTAAATATTCAATAATGAGTCTTTGAAATATATTCATTCATTCATTCAAACGTTTCATTTTGTTTTGATGGTATGGTTGTCTCTATGCTTATTGCATGATATATTATATCTAATCCAATAGAATAACACTTTAATGCTTCTCTCGGAAGCACAAGGAAGAACCTAGTCTCTAGTCATTGCGTCTTCTGCGATGTCGCCTAATATCGTTGTCATAGTAAGGGTATATTATGAAAAAAGAGCGTTTAAGCCATCCTTGACGAAAGAAAAATGTGCCTTTTGGTAACCTATAATTGGATGTTTTCAGTCAATACAATCGTATCCCCTATATTCCAGCGACTACAGATCTTTGCTGAATGCTTCAAGGCATATATAAAATATATCGCATTAAAATTCGGACTGAAAAAATACACGAATGATTCACAATTTTTGGAGTAGAATAACACCGTGCACTGGCGAGAATTCGTGGTTTTAAATCCAGAAACTTTCGTTGTAAAGTTCGTAAAGCTACCATTTAACCATTGACCAGCTTTTATAACTAGTTTATGTGGCTACTCTGGATTCTTCCGAATCCCTTCTGTCTGCCAGTATTGATGTTTCTAAGAAACATGAATGTTCAAAGCTGTAATGATAGCTTTCATTCAACATACAAATTACAGGTGTAAACTTACTTAAAGCACACCTGTTCGTTAGTAAGTTCAAAAGCTCATCGTATCATGTAATAATATCATAGAAGCTTTTACTTTTTGATAATCATTTTATTTAAGTATATAATAATAATTTTTGTAATGGTAGGTTTTCAAAATTATTATTCTAATGCTAGGTTTACATCTGTAATAACGGCTTAGAAATTCCATCGCATCATTTTTAATAATTCATTAATGAGTTTTTTCTTGTATTTGTGTTTGGATTGTTGGAATGTGTTTTCGGTTTTGTATACCTAGGATACACACATATACATCTTCTTTTTCTTTTACCTTCCTCTCGGTAACACAGGGTAGAAATATATCCCACAAGTGAGTGGACTCACTACGTGTAATAAACCTACAAGTCGCTCTCCTCGAATCATATATTTTTTTTGTTTTCTGTTTGAATGTCTTATTTATTTTAATGACATAGAGATGACAATCTGCAGTCTGTTTATTGCGTGCAGTTAATGCGCTGGTTTCCCCACTTGTGGGAAATGCAATGATGGTATAGTAATTTAGGATAGGTGGAATGAATTGAATTTGTCAAATGTCTTATACATCCGTGATGGCTATGAAAAAATACCTGATTTATCCAATAAGATAATCGAAAACATATAGATAAAAAGTAGTAAAGATGCAATTTTGCAATTCTGTCCTCATTCATACTTTCCATATGCTCAAACTTATACGTTTATACATTTAAACATACTTACTATCATGGCATTTATCATAAGTAGGGTAGCCAGCGTACAAAATGCATGTTATTAACATGCAGATTGTGCTCTCTGTGTCATTGAAAAAAATAAGACATACGGAATGGGTGGCATGCCTTATCAATGTTAAATTAAAGACGTCAATTTAATTGTCTTGTACGTGAGGTTTTACGATTACCTGTATTTTACAGGACACCCGAAAAAATACAGAAAAGAGCGGGAGATCTATTCTTTACCGAAACTCTACGTGATCATATAATAATTTGTTATTTGGATACCAGATCTAAGTATGTCTAAAATAAATTTATCAATCAATAATTTTTTTTTTCCTTTCAACCCACGGTGGTGATGCAACGAAGTTTAAAAAAATGTAACTATAAGAAACATAAACACAACCTGAGGTCCCGTCATCCTAAATGTCTAATTTTTTTATTAGCACAGAGAAAACAATGTGCATGTTTTTATATGTAGTTACTCCACTAGCAGTTACTTGTATCTGCCTTGATAGTATAACATAAAATATATCTATATAGAAATCCAATGTTTTTCAGGGGTGCAAAACTTGAACAGAGAAAGTCATACTTCATATTATTTCAACAGTACATGGATATAATATTTCAAGACATGATATATGAACCTTATTATTACCACTGTTGGTAGACACAAAGTATATATTTTACTTTAGGACGGTACTTAGCTAGCTGTAAGAGTAATAAGTCATTCTTTATTGTACCACAATGGCGCTACTTGTTGCTTTTTGAAATGTTGCTCTACTTCAGACATACTAATAATATATAACATAATTCGAAATTAGAACAAGGTCTAACATTTGAAGGCCAAGTTTTCTACTAAGCATTTCGCTATCTCTCGCAAGTTGGGTAAATATAACAACGAATCTTGAATTATGAGCAAAAATACATAGTTTAACTAACACCCAGACCTAGGACTAGTTTTTCCATTCTGTCCCTAATTCGAGACCTATTGACGCGGTGGAAAAACTGCATAATAAAGCGAACAAATTGTACCTAATATATCGTCGTTGCATATTCAAAAAGGGGTATGTGAATTTATAAATGTTTTGACATTTCTATAATAAACTGCTTATAATGACATCATAACCATTTTATAAAGCGATTCTGAGTATCAACTATTAAAATTTAATACTTAAAGAATAATATCACATGCCAATAAAAAGTCCAAGCAACAATTTTAATGCCCTAATGAACAGTTTTTAAAGAAAATATCTAAATGAAAATGTTCGCACATACCTCTTTGTGAATGTGCAATGACGATATCACCCTCTCTGTGCAACAATAGGACATTATTTAGGATGAATGACAAGTCTCATCGCTAAATATTTTTTTTTAAATAAATCGATTATAATTGATTTTTTACCTTAAAGGACAATCACTTTTTTACTATTCACATAATTTAATCACATACGCCCCATACATTAAATTTATTTATTTTATTTTATTTTATTTTATTCTTTACTGTACATTGGTTACAATATTACATAGTGAAATAGTGGCATAAAAATAACAATTATAAATTCAATGTACAGAGGGCGAGTTTATCGCTAAAATGCGATGTCTTCCAACTAACCCGGTAACTAAAACTAAACAAAATTTAAAAAAAAAAAAAAAACACATGCATACATATTATATACACCCTTACATATCAACAGTCATAAAAGAAATAAAAATACAACACAAAGTAAACAAAAGAAAAGAAAAAGAACACATGCAAGCAACAATGCACTTACGGACACATAATAATAAAAGTATAACATATTAAATTGCAGCGTGCACATGCATAGGGAAAGGGAAAAGGATTTAGGAGTCAGATGCTAAATTCAATGAGAGAAAATGATTTTTGACAGCTTGTCTGAAAGAATTAAAGGTTGTTATCATCCTGATTTTCGAAGGAAGATTGTTCCAACTGCGAGCACCATGAACAAGGAATGAGTTAGATAAAAAGCTTGTACTGTGTGCTGGTATAGCTAGAAGACGCTCTCTGTTAGATCGCAAGGGTAAACCATGACTCGCTAGATACTCGAATTTGACTTTAAGATAGTAAGGGGAGGACGCTAAAAATAAAGCTTTAAAAACTAGACATAAAATGTGTAGATCACGTCTTTGACGTATGGTGGTCCACTTCAGCTGGTTTCTGTACGAGGTTATGTGATCAGTTTTTTTGAGGTTAAAAATATAACGGATGCCTGCGTTTTGAAGTCTCTCAACTTTAGTCAAGAGAACCTCATTAAGATCAATATAAGCAATGTCTGCATAGTCAAGGATCGGTATTAATAAGGATTGAACGAGTAGGATCTTAGTCTTCACTGGCAAGAATCTTTGCAGTCTTTTGAGATTATGTAACGAATAAAAGAATTTTTTTCGAATAGAATTTATATGCTGTTGCCAAGACAGTCTCTGGTCAATAATCAGACCAAGATTCCTAACCGTTTTTGAATATGGAACTGTATCGTGATTCATTTGCGTGGGTAAATTTAGTAGTAAGATGGGTGGGTATATAGACATAACTACTACCTACCTAAATATATACTCCTATACGTCCTCCCGCGCACTATAAGGATGGTACCTATTCTATTCTTGCTCATATTATTTTTGTAGCTCAATGATTCCCAAAAAGGCCTATATAAATTCTGAGCTTTTGATCTTCTCCATTCATAATCATATTCTCTCGTCGCTTAGTGGTCATACCCAGAACTTGAACTTTTCACTCAGTTTTACTTGTCGCTAAGTGGTCATACCCAGAACTTGTACTCTTTACTTTTCACCTCATCTACCCATCTCAGCCTCCCATCCATTTTATTTGCCTCTGAGCTTTATGCAGTATATATTTTTTTTAATAATGATAAGATATATTTAGGTTTGTTAGAAGAGATAGCGCCTTTGCGATAAAGTAAACCTTCTGTGTATTGATTGTATTGAATTTAAATGTATACCTTCTATGGAATTGCTTGTTATCATTGTATAGTAAAAAAATTAATGAATTGATAAATAAATGAGTAGTTAAGAGCTTCCTCTCTTATCGTCACATAACTTTTGCCTGATGATGAGTGCGGAACCTCTTGAAAGCCGGCTCGCAACTTTATATAGTTAACAGTGGAATAACTATATATATCTTGTTTTTATTAATAAATTATTTATATAAACTTCCACCAAGAAACGTCGGTCGATATACTTAACTTTATGGAGTAGATATATTCTTTTCACTATTATGCTATCATGCCCCAGCCATCGGAGTCGGCAGAGTTTGTTGTGCTTGGTGATCTGCACATCTTGGGGAGTAGAGTTTGTGGTTGTATCTATTTCGCCAAGCATCGTTTTGTGTGTGGACTCCATATACGCGTCTTACGATTTTCTTTGTTTTTATACTATACTTTACCCTCACGCCGTGTCCCAAGTAGGGTAGGCAGAGAGAACGTAATGCCAAATAGACATACTCTTACACACTTCCTTCACTTCCTCTACATTCATTCAGTTTCTCATTCACGGTTAAATATAATAAGATTACTGATGACATCATTCGATGGTTCAAATTAAAAATTTGGATTGGGAGTCTACTTAAAATATTCTCAAAAAGGTATGATCTGAAGGCTCAACAATTTGAGGAACTCTGTGATAGAGCATCGTTGCTGCGCCCCTAAAACGTCACTGATATCAAAGTGCCTTATCATGATGACTCGGCCACGATTCCTGCCTATGATAAAAAAAAATATTACAATATATAGATTCATTTTTAAATATAATGATTCAGCAATTTCTTTTTTTTTAAATAATATTCATAAAAGGTATATTATTTGACGATTCCTACCACTTGTATTGAGAATGTGGAGTATCTATTACTATCATAATGAATTATTGTAGACTACTATTACTGTACCATCACGGCATATCTTACAAGTGGGGTAGCCAACAGACCAGCTGCATATAATAAACATGCAAGCAGTCCTCTCCGTGCCAATATTAAATCAAGACATTCGGGATGGGTGGCAAACCTATCGCTCAATTTTAGATGAAAAATGTTTATATTTTTTCTAACACCATCTGTCTTTTACAGGACACTTGAAATTGACGGAAAAGAGTGGGAGACCAATTCTAATTGTTAGGTGCTCCACGGAAGAAAGATGAAAATTAATTGAAACAATTTTTATTATATTTGAGCCCATATGATATCGATTGCTTCAATGCGTCTATTTTTAACCACGATGATATTTTATATATATAGGTACGCACCTATATTTGTCTTTATTATTCGATATACTTATATACATAGATATATTATGCTTTATTGTTCACTCACCCCCGAATTATTAAGGGTGACATTGCATTAAATATTCATTTTTTTATTATCATTACATTACATACATATATTTATATTAGAGCCTGCTCGCTTTCTTTCCTACGCATGTATAACTTATTATTATTTTATTTTTTTATTAAGTACACCCGTAACACCTTATGGACGCCTGATACATTTAATGATGAATTTTCATATTTTCATTTAATTACGTTAGTACCCGATTTTGTTCAGGAAAAAATAAACATCAAATTATGTTATGAATTTTTGACACAATTGGATCGATTCATAAGCGTCGAAACTCTGTGTCATGCACTCCTCAAGGAAGTTCACAAAATACCTACCTAGTTAATACCTATTCAAATAGGTTGACTATCGGTGAGTGTAATCAAATAGAATGATTAATCTAGAGTGGTTCAAAAATATAATAAACATCAAATTGATAAATTAATTAGCACTTGTAGATAGTATAAGAACTTTCCTTGGAAATAGCAACAATTTGAGGAAATTATATAAAAAATAGCAACACCTTGATTCAAATACTTTTGAATTATTATCTGGTATATTTAGCCCACGATCTGACTTTAGATTTACTCAATAGTTTGAATACAGTATTTGAACACAACTTGGAGAGTAAGATGTTGATTTTTCGTACAAATTAAATGATTTTGTATCGCTTAATTTTTTTTTATCCAGAGTAGGTTAAATGTGCGCAATTTTGCATAGAGAGCACACAATTGTACGTTTACCGTTTGATAAAAAATATTTCAAGAGACATACATACTTGCATACGACCTAAAATATTAAAATATATTTATTGATACATTTAAATATTAATTTGAATACCACGCATAAAATATCATCTGAAATCATTAGCGCAGAGCAGATGTTTCACACTCACCTACGTACACAAAAATAGATAATTATTTGACCTGTCAATTATGTTTTATTTTTATTTATTTACTTATTCATATTTCAATTCACATTATCGAAAATAATTTCTACATACAACCTTATGTCACCCCTCAAAGGGTAGGCAATCGATCACTAATGAGTTTATTCCAGTTGAATTTTAACAAATCATTATGTAACTAGCTTTTATACCCAGCGTTGTTTTGTGTTCATATTAAAATGACATGCAAATAGTGATTATGTTAACACAAACGATTTACAAATAATGTACGGTATCGCTGCGCCATTATTCTCAAGTTTCATGGAGCTTTTCTTTATCTTGTTGATGAATAAATACGTAATTAATCGGCAATGGATTTCGAATTTCAGGTCTTCACGTTAAAATTACGTATATTTGCAATATTTTTTCAATTTAAATAACGAAACATTATTATTAGAAAATATATGTTCTTTATTTATTTATTTATTCATATGCCCTCCAGAGTTCCATTCGATAAGACATGGGGAAAACATGTATCAGTCATTCAAAGCGATTTTATTCCAATTGAGTTTCCTATCTGTTTCCATCCTTAAAAAATATATGATATAATTTTTAAAACGGTGCATTGTGAAAGAGGCTAACAACTAAATAGGTAATCTCAGTTAAGTATGTAGTTTATCCCAGAAATACATTACTACTACTGCTTCTAAAACTATATCATAATAGCGTTATGATATAGTTTTATCTACCCCTATACCTACCCTACCTACCACTACCTACTCTTCTCTTATTATCAGTTGCCATCGTACTGATAATAAGAAAAACGTTAAAAAAATAAAAAAGAAATAATCCATTTTTTTGATAATATTCATTTATTTATTCATAACACATGAATCAGTTTTTGAAATAAACCCAAATACATCTCAGAGAATCTCACAGTAAGCAAGCAATATGCTTGTGTTATAAAGGTGG
The DNA here is from genome assembly GCA_947579605.1 of Athripsodes cinereus. NCBI lineage: Eukaryota > Metazoa > Arthropoda > Insecta > Trichoptera > Leptoceridae > Athripsodes > Athripsodes cinereus. Next base: position 5,303,600 of record OX388321.1, read on the forward strand.
AAGGGAGGAATCGAACACGGGTCTCTCGATTGAGAGTCCAAGACTGCATCATCAGGCTATTGACCACCTCAATCAAACTGAATAAATTATACAAACACCAGGTGAAAATAAAAGTACAATCAAAATAAAAAACACAAAAGTAAAGATAGATAAGTAATTGTGTAATTTATTTATACATAGATTGATATATAATAATGATATAAAACTTGTATGTATGTATTTTTATAATAATAAAGGCTAGTATCTACTGTAAGTAACTACAGTGGGTATTATTTTTATAGCATCGTTTTACGACTAAACATGTGTTATGTAAGGGTTAACTTTTTTACGACCTTTACGACGTTTTATAGTATCGAGTATGAGTATTGAATAAAGCCGATTATCGTTAATCAAGAATTAACATTGTTTATCGTTAAAACCGTTAACTACAATCTTTTTTTTTTTTTTCGTAAATTCGTTTTTTTTTGAAAACGTTAGACTGGAATGTTTAAAAAAACTGCTTAAAAAATATCCAACCTAAAATTATCCTCCTACACTTTATTTATTTTTTAAACTTTAAACGGCTGTTGCCTTTTCTAATAACAAAAAAATCTTTTCTAATACAATTTACACTCAATCCAATACATAATCATTTCTCTACACTCCATATAATTTAACATATAAACACAAGAAGAAAACAGTACAAAAATCACAGCAAAATTAATCTCAAAAAATAAAAGACTTGATTTATCGAAAGTTCATTATTCTATTAACGTTGTTTAACGATATTAACTCAAAAGTTGGTATTTTATTATTTATCTATCTACATTATCACTGCATCTCAAATAAGTGGGGTACCAACTGCATTTAATGAGAAAAAAATCTTCTTCGTTAATTAACGTTTGTAACTAGTTAACACACCCAGCTCTGGTATTGAGTATGCCATCGTAATCTTACCTAGCTGTAGAAAAGTATTTACAGTCAAATAATATCAATACGTGTACGATAAGTGTATTAAAGTATGTCGTTTTACAGTGGCGTAACAGAATAAATAAAAAGAGAAATAAACAGGGATGTGATTATGAAAGAGTCTTGATTTTTATAATTTTTATTTTGTTTTATATCACAGTGTTAGCACAGTGCAGACGATAACTGCTTGTTATTATTGTTGTTTTTTTTAACATTTATTAAAAAAAAAGCCTGAAATGACTCTGGAATCCCCGAAATGGAACAGCTCACCCATTTAACAGACCAAAAAGCTCTCAGTTAATATATTTGTTAGTAGATCTTATGAGTTTTCAAATAACCTTCTGTTCAAAAGCAAGAAGATATTCGTAAAATAGCATTATCAGCTTTTAGCATACTGTGAAAGGTGTATAAATTAGTATTTGCGTATTAAAACAAAACCCAAATAAATCTTTTTATGTATCAAAAAAAATATCCATAGCCTTCCTCACTAATGGGATATTCCATGATGGTATTTTCAGTCGTTGGCAAGTCAGTACTCAGAAGAGCCAAATATCCATAAAAACAACTATCAACATTTCTCTGTGTGGGCTAAATTTTATTTGGTTTTATTTATTTATGTGTATGCTAGGTATGGTGAAAGAGCCACACCCAAGAACCCATAGTATAAACATATAGAACCCATTGAAGGAGACCCACTGACCACCCGGATAGCGCAAAAGTCTGGGGACTTCCATTTATCCGAATTCTACACTAAACAAATCTTGGCCACACCGGAGGCGCTATAGTGGACAGCCTAAGAGACTGGCCGCCCGAAAACCACCAAACGAAATAAATAGAAACCATAAAATTATCCGTACATTATAATTTTTCATGACCAGCAATTTTACTCTTTAAATTTGTCTATGGTCCCTTTTTCATCGTTTCCGCCACTGTGTCTGTGCCCACGACAATAATATATAAAGTTATTCTGTCCGAGTATTTTTTACGACTGTTGTAAGTAACATCATTTTATGTATTATGTTTGAACCCACCTACCTATTCCTAATGTCACATACGGTATTATTGCAATATTTATTATCTATTTACGATACACCAGTGCAATTGTGATAAGTTTTTGTTGTTGTTTTGTTTTACCTTATTAGACAAATTAGAAGTGTATTATTTTTGTTATTTTTATTTTATTTACGATTTGCAAAGAGACGAATGGTTGATTGGTGGTTGCACCTTAAAGTTTTAAGCAAAAGGTTTGTGGTTCGAATCCTGCTTCTGATCAAATTCATATTCACTTAATCGGCTATTTTTAAGTATGAAAAGTAGGTGTTTTCATCTCCTATTTACCAAAAAGCATTTCTTAACATCCCAGCAAAAAGAGGTGTTCTCAACTTCCTGCTGGAGCCCTCTCCACTTTCCCTGTTTATTATGATAATTGTCTATATCCAAAAGAATCTGACTTAATATTCCTGAAATCCAACCGGGAATCAAACCCAAAATCTCAAACAAAAAACAAACTAAATATTTTACCGTTCCACTATCTACCTTTATCAGACACAGTACATCCCCACTTATCGCACATGTGGACTCAATCCAAAAACAATAAAAAAAATAATAAAAAATAGTAATAGGACTACTACCCGTAGATACAAATAATAAAACCAATCGTTAAATATTCTATGACCCATTTCGCCCAATTTTTATTCAATTATCGGACAAGATGTTTGGATTGTCTTGATAAAAATGACATTATGAAGTTAATAAAAAAAATATTTTTATTAGTTAGTATGTATTTTATTTTATTTTATTTATTTTATTTATTTATTTTTGTTTTACCTACACACAGTATGTTTTGGTGCATTCTTTCTTTCGAGTAATTTTTTTTTATGATCAATCTCTACTTTATAATAATAAGTATACCATTTTTATTTGTTTTTTTTTATTGTGTCTGCACACTTTATTAATAAATTTATCTTTTATTTGTTTAATAGTATTCGTTAAGTTTTTGAAATCGGATAGGTCGCCCGCAAGTTTTTAAATGTTAAGTGAATGAAATTGGATTATAACTTTTAAAGATTTCAACATTTTGATTCAGACAAGAGATATGCCACCTTTCCTGAATCGTTATAATTATGTTAAAAGAAACGAGAAATTGATCTTTATGTTTGTAACAAATTTTGATTCTGTGGTTACCTCATACAGTCGCCTTGATGGTGTATAAATATATCAATAGATGATGAATCTACCAGAATTGACCAGTAGTAAATGAGAAAAATCTCTTACACTGTAGTAAGCGATATGCTTTAGTTGCAAAGGAAGATTACGTGCATCTATCCCAGCAAATGTGTAATGTGGCAGTCTTTGTCCTCACGAAATATGAGCTTTGCAGTTCCATTGAATGGCATTTGTGAGGTTTGAGATAGAAAATTGACAAATTCAATAATGTAGAAATATTCTTTGTATTGTGTTGTATAGAACTGCATTTTTCAAAACAAAATCCTATGAAATGTATATGAAAAATAGAAGAAAAACTCGAATTTGGTATTAAAAACAATCAAAATTCAGTTGGTTTTTGGGTCGTACTGACATTTTACAACAAATGAATTTGTCCGATTTCGATCCCAACCCTTTTATTTGTAAAATATTCATTTGCTTGTCCATAGGCTATCACACTTGGTTATCACTTGTGAGAGATATCGTGATAGTGTAAATTGAAACACACAATAATTTGATCACATATTTTACAAGATTAAAAATAAATTACGTTTTTTTAACTTATTTGATATCAATAAAACACTGTTTACTTTTCACTATTGATTTATTAATACTCAAGCGCTTTCGTCAAGTTAGCTTGACATTTTCAAGAGAACTAATTACAAGATTTTTTTTTCTTAAAGTCACTTAAAGCAATAAACTCCTACTTCCTTACCCCTTCTTTTCTGTTTTTAGGTACCTACATATAAAAAATGTTGTTGTTGCATGTGACTTTAAGAAACAATTTTCTTGTAATTAGTTCTCTTGAAAATGTCAAGCTAACTTGACGAAAGCGCTTGAGTAATAATAAATCAATAGTGAAAAGTAAAACAGTGTTTTATTGATATCAAATATGTTTAAAATGTCTTTTCACAATGTGAACACACAAACACTAGATCATTTTTCATCAACTGTTTGGTCATTTGGTTTTCTTATATTTAATGATATATAATTTTGTTGAAATTGTAACTGTTGTAATTGTAAATGTTATGTATAATGTATTTTGTCATGTAAATAGGCTTATGCCGTGAATTTTTGTAAAATAAAATAAAATAAAAGATTTTCATTCAATCAAATGTCAATATTATATATTGATTGTATGATTATCTTTGTTTTAAATGTATTTTTGTGTGAATTTGCTTGTAATCAATGTATAGTAAAGAATAAATAAATAAATAAAAATATTATATATACATAAGTAGGCAGTATTAGTAGCTGTTTATTTCTGTTTATATTGGTATTATCATAACGATAATAATAATAAAAAAAGTTTTTACGTACAATAGTAATTTCACGTAATAATAAAAACTAAATAAAATGTGTTCACATAACGAAGTGTCAATTTAGATGACATCATTTGAGAAAGAGTTCATTTCAAAATAATGAAAAGAGTAGTTTAACAATCTCTCAACGCTTAACAGCGCTTCGAATTACGTTTAGTATTGTCGAATTATTATTTCGTGTTTAAAAAAAATACTTTTAGCGTGTCTCTCTGAACCAAAGTTATAAAAAGTATATCGGTTATTTGGGTAAGTTGGAAAAAAACGTTAAACTCATCCTCTGTATGTTGATCGTTTTTAATTTAAATATATTTTTACGTAAAATTGCTTGTTATCAATGTAAAGTATAAAAAAAAATATCTCTAGTTTCGTGTGAACCATATCTGAATCGATGCAAGGAAGGAAAATATCATTACAATATTGCCACAATCTTAGCGATAAACTTGTCTTCTATGTATTAATTGTATTTGATAATGTCCTTCTATGTGTAGAATATTGCTTGTAAGTAATGTTCAGTAAAAAATAAAATAAATAAAAAACAATAACGCCCTTGCCAGTACAAAGGATATGACAATAAAAAAATTAAGTATACAAAGAATTTAGAGTGATGGATGGTATGTATGCAAAAAATAATACAACTGAATACACGTGAATTTGTATTTTCCTGTGTTTCTAAGAGGATTATTCACCTTTTTTTATTTTAAAACATTTGATATATATTCAATTCAGCGATGAGCTATGCCCGTCATTTAAATGTCTTATTTTTTATTGTCACGAATACAAAAGTATGCATGTTTTTTTACGCGCAGTTAATCGACAGGCTGTGTCATTTCTTCGGTTAACGCAAATTAAACACAAACGTAATCTTTTAAGTTTGTGTGTATGTCGTGTATGTCTATTATAAGAATGCTCTTACAGAATAATGTGTCTCTTTCTTCAATGAATATGAGGTTATAAAAACGCAATAAAACAGATAGTAAAGTTGAGTTAAACACACTATAAGATCTTCAGCCGGAGGGTATGATACTAGTAAATGTAATTTTGTGTATATATTCAAGTAGTTTATATTTCCATCTCTTTTACTTTAATATGTGATATATTATTTTATTTCTAGACTTCTCTCTTTTTCTTACTCGTTCTGTCCACATTATCAGATCTATGCTTGAACTGGACGATGTAAAACTGAGTTGAATTGTATTTTCGTAAAGAGCGGGAAGATTATTTCTTCATGTAACTGCGGGCCAGTTTTTGTTTCAATTATAATTTATAATTTTTTTGTATTTTAGTTTATTTTTTTCTTAAATATTATACTCAAAATGTAAATTTTTGTAATTGAAGTTTATTTAGTATTTATAGAATTTTTACAATATTTGATGATTTAAGGTTGTTGATTTAAGATAATCAATTGTTTAAACTTTAGTGGTTTGAACATAAAAAAATGAATGATGGATGAAAAAAAAGAAAAAAGCATGTAGCAAAAATAATGAATGCCAATGCAATTTATGCAAAAATTCGAATTTATATAAGTATAAAAAAATAAATTAAAACATTAAAATTAATTATCGATGTCCGGGAGATGCCAGTTAGTTATATTAATATGTTGTTTGGTAATTAATAAGAAATTCCATCAAGAACCGTCGGTCGATTAATAAAACTTAAATTAGTTACATTTTTTCTGGTTACACTTAGCGGGCCGGTTTCATTTCCGGCCCGCTGTAACTTAAAAAAAACAACTTCTTATAAGACATATTATAAGGAATGAGAAAATTGAGATGGTAAATAACTTACCGAGTCCCAGTTAGGTTCTAGATATATACTATGTTGTACCAATAGGTAGTACACAAGGGTTGAAGGAAACACTCCTTGAGAGGTTTACGTCCTTTAGAAACTCATATTCATCATTGAAGAGGATCGTAAAAATAAAAACAACAACAGCAAGAACTGGTCGTAATGTACTCCATTTTATGGCCCGGCCCGGACAAGGGTTACTAGAACTACCACTACTACTACCTACTAGTAAATCCGTCGTATTTTTGCTCTTATTAACCACTCATCTGTGCAATAAAATATCAGGGCCGAATAATAGGTACCTACCTGGTACCTACAGCGGGCCCTTGTGTGAATGTGTTTTTTACTACTTTTTTATAGAGTGTTATTTTAATATGTAGGACGCATCCTGCTAAAAATTTTAGTTCATTGTCCAGTACTCTTATTCAGGCGATGTTTTATGAATGATCTATAATTGTAATAAGTCAAAATGAGCGCTGTTTTGTATCTCGTGCCGTTTTCTTTTCATTACATTAAGGGTTTCCCACCACTTTCCTCGAGATATTTTAAGAGCTGAGCTCCTTTATCATCTGAGGGCACAGGATTTTCCTTATGGGAGAGACATCACTTTACAACGTTTTCTTTTCAGTCATAACGTTGTTCAATGGCGTGTCATTAATTTCCCATGATCGATAAAAGTAATGTCAATAAATAGAATATATATATGGGGTCTGCGGTCTTACGAAAGTTTTACTAATATTTTGATAAGAAAACAGTAAACAATCCCGTGGAGCATCCGGTAAAGAAATGGTCTCCCACTCTTCTCCGTAAGTTTTCGAGTGTCCTGTAAAAAGCAGGTGTTCGAAAAAATAAAGACATTTTACATCTTAAATTCAGCGATGAGGTTTGCCACCCATCCTGAATGTCTTGATTTTATATTGGCACGGAGAGGACAACTTGCAATTTTCTTACATGCAGCTGGTCTGCTGGCTACCCCACTTGTGGGATTTGCCGTGATGGTACAGTAGTAGTAGTTATTCGAAAACGTTGCTCTTCAGGAAAGTCACGGCGCCCTTGAGATGGTTACTGATCAATAAACGGTGCCAAATACAAATTGTCCATATTATTATTATTCTATGTTTTATGATGCTCTTTCACAATGCTCCGTTTTTATGACAACGAAATAGAGACGGAAATGTCGTAGAAGATTCAATATGTAATACAAATTGATAAATTAGCAATTTTCACCTAAATGTACCTATTTTTTATATTATAATGTATTTCTTGTTCCTACTTTTTTTCATTTTTTAATCATTTCTTTTTTTTTTGTTCCAGGTGAGTCGAGATTTTACGAGTATGTAGTGAAAGAACCGAGTAGCCTACATTCTAGGATTATGGTGAGGTCATTCCAAGTATTTCATAAAAGTAATTTTATGAGAAATATCGTGAAATAAAAATAATCTACATAAATATTTTAGCCCGCTTGACTATATATATGTATAGTTTGTACCTATTATATGCGTAGGTATTTTTACTGCATTGTGCAAATGAAACGTGATTTTCGTCCATCTATTCATCCCATCACGCCATCCCCCAGAAGCGGGGAAGCCAGTGAACCAACTGCTTGTAATAAACATACAAGTCGTCCTCTCCGTCCAAATAAAAGCATAGACATTCAGAATAAGTGGCATACCTCATCAATGTTGAACTGAAGATTTTAAATGTCTTAAAACGTGATGTTTTGCCAATACCTGCCCATTACATGATTTTCGAATACTTACAGTGTAGAATGGGTGGCTTATTTTTACCAGGGACTCCACGATCTTCAGCAACATAAGTGTGTAAATGCATGTGTTTTGTTCAAATCCAATATGAAATTTTAATACTCACCTCATGTGTCGTTCTATAGAATAAATCAATACAATATTTTAGCTTGACAATGACTTTTTAAGTCGGAAACAGGTCACTATTCAATAACATATTGAGTAAAATCCATATGTAAACATGGAGTTTTACAAAAAAGACGTCGACTCGATAAATCAATAAACAATATTTTTGGTTTTATACCACAATAGGTATAAGTCGTTATAATAGATTAACCTTGACATTGTTATATCAAAAACAACAGTCAAATTTATATATTAAAATAAATCTGTCAATAACAATCCATCTTCCGCAAGGTTCTGCTTCGAAATAATAACAAAGTCTGTAGTTGTAGATGTAAGTAAGTCATGTTATGTTCTCTCAAAATATGGGCGCGGTCCATAGCTGTCACTCAAACTGATGGGATGTCTTTTAAACATCTCGTACATCAAATCAGAGACAACAATTCTGGTATCGACATCTGAAATAACATTTCCTTTTTCAGGCATAAACCCTCCCTGCAGAAACGACTCAACAGGATTCCCATTTCAAACATAAAACGTACTTATTTTTAGTGCACATAAAAGCTATTATACCGTGTAATATAAATGCCTTTTACTGCCTCTGTGAACTTGAAAACAGTAATAATAATAATACTTTGAAAATGTATCAAAATTAAACTTAAAATAGTTACAATTGCAAATGAAAATGATCGCGAAATTCTAACAAACTGCTGTGTTTGAAGGGTGATGTTCCTTTGCAAATGTGCTGAATTGTAAGGCGTTTTTGTTACTGAGAGCTTTTCTATGAAAATGCATCGCGACGGCGCGAGCAGCGTCGTGCGTCTATATCGTGAGCTTTCTATTAGTACTTACATATTGTAATAGTAGTAGTAGTAGTGAAAGCTTCCTCTCCTGTTATATTAAGGATGGAGATGGTCGCTATGCAGGAGAAGCTCAACCCACAAAAGTTCATTTGGAAATTGAACCTTCTATCTTTCATACCTTCAGGGATTTTTGTTATATTTGAAACAGACTTTTGGTTGTTCTCTGTATAAATACACTCGCATTGTCTTTAATACAAGTGTGAAAGAGATAGGTTTACTTTGACCGGGAATGACGACGATTTGACCGAGAAAGGAAGTAATCTATAACAGAATCTTTTCAGCTCTTTCAACTTACATACATTCAGATAATTTTATCTCTTTCTTCTTCAACTACTTCAGACTAGCACGACATCAACATAATATATTATATCTATATATAAATATTATTATTATTATAGATTTGTTGAGCTTTGGGCGTCGGCGCGTCGTTTTTATTTTTTGTCGTAACAGACACAGACACCCGGTTCGTAGAGTCGTCGTCCGTCGTAGCATCTGAGAAGGCGTCTAAACTAAAATATTCTCACTAATGTTATTGTATTCAGAAGTTTCTATCACATTTATGAATCTTAAATACCCAAAATAAGATTATTATTGTCACTTTAGTCCATTTTGAACCCCTAATGATACTGTTGAGTTCTTATACAGAAAGCCAATTAGTAAATCGATAATATTTGTTTATGGAATTGAGGGAAACTTTCTATAATTGAGTTCCTGTCAAAGAACGAGTCTTCCACTGCTTGTTCAATCTTGCATAATATGCATTCATTCATTCATTTAAAACATCACATGACATTTCCAACAAGTGGGGTAGTCAGTGAACCAAATACATATACTTAACGTGCAAGATGCCTTTTTCACGCCAATAGAAGTTAATATATCTACTATACTATACTATACCCTCACGCAATGTCCCAGGAGGGGTAGGCAGAGAGAACGGAACGCCATATAGATCTATCCTTAGATACTTTTTTCGCTTCCTCTACATTCATCCAGTTTCTCATACATGCACGCCGATTTCTCTTACTCAACAAGCGGCCGTCCTTAAGAATTTGGTCCACGTGATCAAGCCACGTGGTTCTTGGACGTCCGCGCTTCCTCACACCCCTTCTTTCAGATAGATACATCCTCTTCGTCATCTTTTCCAAACTTTCACATGTCCAAACCATCTTAACTTGTTTACACGCATTCTGTCCACAACAGTTAATATATCGTCGTTGCATGTTCAAAAAGAGGTATGTGAATTTATAAATGCTTTGACATTTCTAGAAAAAAACTGCTTATAATGACATCATAACCATTTTATAAAGTGATTCTTAGTATCAAATATTAATATTCCATTCTTAAAAAATAATATCACATGCCAATAAAAAGTCCTAAACGACAATTTTAATGCCCTAATGAACGGTTTTGAAAGAGTATGCCTAAATAAAAATGTTCGCACATACCTCTTTTTGAATATGCAGCAATGATATCCAGGATAGGTGGCATATCTCATCGCTGAATTGAAGATGTGAAATGTCTTAAACTTATCTTTTAAATTAATGCTTATACCAAGAGAAAGACAAAGGTAGCTTGCAGGATTTAAACCTTGAAAATCTGATTTGAAAATCCAATATTATGCTTCTAACATTATACGCTGAAAGCAATGAAAATGAAAATATTATATCCTCGCACCGTATCCTAGGTGGAGTAGATAGAGAGAACGTAACGCCATATAAATATATCCTTACATACTTCTTTTGCTTTCTTACACATGCTCGCTGATTTCCTTCACTCAACACGCAGCCGTCTTTGAAATGTGATCCACACAAAATAATGACAATATTTATTTATTTATTTGATTATTTTTACACATCATCTTCACTTTCTAGAACATCTTTTAGGGGATAACAAAGGATAAAATATACTAAATTGCATGTACATATCTTATTACCTAGATATACATTAAACATATTATGCATGTGTATATACCTATATCTCTTAACTTCAGAAGGTGGCTAGCACTTATATGTATATACATATAATACTTCTACAAGTACATATAAAGCAATTTTCTTAATGGCATACCGATATCTCTTCTTGCTCGCCAGCATGTACACATAGATATTATATATATACCTAAATGTATATCTGTGTGTCGAAGGAAAATTACGCTATGTTTTATTTTAATCAAAGTGATTTTTTATTTTTAACACAAAGTTCACGACGCAAGCCTTTAGCAATGCTATAAAAATTCTAAATATCCCGTGGAGCACCCGGTAAAGAATTGGTCTCCCACTCTTCTGCGTAAGTTTTCGAGTGTCCTGTAAAAGGCAGGTGTTCGAAAAAAATAAGACATTTTACATCTTAAATTCAGCGTTGAGGTTTGCCACCCATCCTGAATGTCTTGATTTTATACTGGCACAAAGAGGACAGTTTGTATGTTTCTTACATACAGCTGATCTGCTGGCTACCCCACTTGTGGGATATGCCGTGATGGTATAGTAGTATAGTAGTAGTAGTATAAAAATTGCATTATAATTTATTAAGAATATTCCTCAATAGATACCTCATCCACATAACCAACGGACTGTGCAAACTTCCTTTAGTAACATGAAAAGTTTTCGGATGCTTACGAATCGGCTTAGGTTGGTTTATGTGCACTTTAAACATGGTGCGTTACGTAAAAAATCATATTTAATTATTTTTAAAAAAATTATAAAGTAATAGCACTTTATTTTTCACACTAATGATTAAGTATTATATTGGAGCGCTTGCGTCAACATAGTTTTACATTATCAAGAGAATATTCGCTCTCTTGATATACCTTACTTATGTTCTATTGATAATATCATGTCATCTTTACCCAGAATTCAGGGGTCAACATTGATAAGACACAATAGGCATTAGCTGTTTCACTCCCACTTATCGATAAAGTTGTACATTATACTGTTATTCATAGCAATATACTTAACCTTGGACCAACATTTGTTTAAGATTAATTTATAAATGACTGAACTATAAATTCAATTGGACCGAATTCCAATTTTTTGTTTAAGTTTCATGTCCATGATACATTGTGATAAATATGAGAAGTGAGAATCAAATTATGTAGAATAAACAACGGCAATACAAAAAATGACGTCTCTTAACATAGTTCTGTTTCGCCATGAGATATAGATATATGTTTCCATGTTGTATTTTATCTACTTTTATATAAACGTGTGTGTGTATGTGTGTGTGTGTTCGTGTGAGTCTTATGAGATACGAGCGACCAAGAAGACGATGCTCAAGGCAGAAAACACCGTAACTTATTTTTTTTATTAGGTATTCCTAGTTTATTTTTGTAAAAGTAGAGATTCTAGAAAGAATGATTAATTAACACAAAAAGAACGTCTTGCATGTTTATCACATTCAGTTAGTCTGATGAAAACTGGCGTGATGGTATGAATAACTGAACGAAAAAGTTTAATATAAACAATTATAAATATACAGATGGGCTTCCCCATACCAACCGGTAGCTAAAACTATTTCAAATCGACACTATTACATCGTAGGGTAGCCAGCGGACCGACTGCTAGTAATGAACTTGCAGATTGTCGTCTCCGTGTCAATAGAAAAATAAGACATTTAAAATGAGTGACGCGCCTCGTGATTGCTGAAATTGTGGATATTTATAATTATTGTCTTTTATGTGAAGTTTTATGAACACCTGTCTTTTACAGTAGAACACTCGAAAAGTTACAGAAACGTGTGGGAGGCACATTCTGTACCGGGAACTCCACGGGGTTACTACACACTAAATTTCAAAGCCTGAAATATTATATTGTTTTTGCAATATTTTTATTATTATTAGATATTTATATAGAAAAGGATCGTAGCATGGGTTCGTCGTAGCAAGGTAGTTGCTATATGTACTACGGGCTACGTAGGTACTACGATATGCTACGGAGCGTGGGACGAGAAAATACGACTTTTAGAAAAATGAAAATATTGTAACGAATGTTTAACGCAATGGTGTTGTATGTCCGTTTTGAAATAAAAACAAATAACTTAAAGTTTTGTATGGTCTTTTGTAAAGTCTCCCATTATTTTCTCCAAGTTTTCAATTGTCGTGTAAAAGGCAGAATATTACGTACCATTAAACCATCTCGGCATATCCCACAAGTGGCATGGTTCGGTGAGTCAGTCTTGGGGGTTCGGTGTAAATCATTTTAAAGGCAAAATAGTTTTGCGAGTTGAAAAATGAAAAAAACTACTTCGATAATTCATTAATTAATATGTTTCATGTTTTGATTTAACCAATAAAATTTAATGTTTTGACCTTTTTTTTTTTTTCATTTTGTACACCTATATATAAATATACACCATGTTTTGAATTTGTAAAAATCTAATTTTATTTTTCAAATTAGGAGGGGTTCGGTGAATACATAATATGTAACTGGTGGGGTTCGGTACCCCCAAAAAGGCTAAGAACCACTGTTCTAAAGTATTGGCTCCAGCGCTGACAGTCAGTTCACTGCCTCCGGTATTGCCTCATAGATGTCCTACAGATCCCCGCTGAATTTTTTGAAATGGCAGTCCTGCACTATGTGTCTCATCGTCTACACACCTACCTTATACTCTCATTTATTTTCTTGAATAAATCAGCATCAGAGAAATCAATTGTTTTCTTTCGAATACATCCTATACTGAAAAAAATATCGCACAAATTGAGTTTAAAAATGTATTATGCACTTGAGTTTGAGTAGTTATTTGAAATAATGAAAAACGAAAATGTCAGAAAATTTTTCATCGGTGTAAAATATATTGTAAAATTAGACATACAACTTTCTGTCGCTGGTCTCTCAATAATTTAGGCGCTTATGCTTTTAAATTTTATATTTTTTATCATCATTTCCCTTTTTGCCTTTTTTCTTGTTTACTTATTTATTATTTTATATTTATATTTGTATATATTTTTTTCTCTCTCCCAACCTTTTTTCTATGCATACATTATTATTTGTTTTTCATATTACACAAAGTCAAAATTGAAAATACAGTAATGCCATGAATTTTCCCAAAAAAAATATTCTCTTTATTATACCTACCATCTAAGCATTTTGTATTTTCTTGTTATTATTTGCGAAATAAAATAATAAAATAGTGGTTATTTTATATGTACTACTTACATTATTTGAATACTAAGCTTCTTTTTTTATAAAATTTTCATTATTTTAACAATATTTTTTTTAATAATACACATTTTGTATAAATTTTTGATGTTAATGTTAACTTGAAAATGGTTTGTGGACTGTAGATAGCCCTGTGAACTTACAGTCGAAAGATCCAAATTTCGAATCTCGCTGCTGACCTATCCCAAAACATTTACAACAAAATCACTTTTTAGATTTTTTTATTTATAATTCTGAACATAAAATAAAATTCAGATAAAATCCAAAGCATTGGTCTCCCACCCTCTTTTTCGTTACTTATCGAGTGAGCTGTTAAAGGCAGATATCCGATAAAAAGACATTTCACATCTTAAAGTCAGCAGTGAGGTTTGCCGTCCATCCTGAATGATTTATATTGTATATACTACAAACAGTAAGGAAGAATTGGTAATGTGGCCGGTGAAATTTTGCAACCAAACACATTGGTGTTTCAAGGCCTGAATAAAGACATTGATCGTTTTTCAGATTATTGTAGGTGCCTTTTATGGCTTTGTTAGTTATATAGAATGTGCAACATTTGAGTATAAGTAGGAAAGAGACCTTCAGCGTCTTATTCTTAACGTTTTTGAGTGAAACGGCGTTATTAATAATAATATAATTTTGTACATGTTTCTGAGAAAATTCGTAGTCTATGCAATATAGGTCAATGATCGTATGTATTATAGTTTTTGAAACATTTAAAAAGCTGTTAGCGCTATTTATTGATAATAAATAAAATTAAAATAACATATCCGACTATAGATTTATGTTACTCTGATTATATTATGACACTGTAGCGATATTATAAATATTGTGGCGATTCTATAGCTGTGATTTTGTGATAAAAATCACAGTTATTTTGGTTTGAGAAATAACATATGTCAAAGTATATTTATTACTAGTTAACTGTATAATTTTTCCCCTAGATAAGGAAAAAGCGCTTCTTCCCTTTTCTGTAAGTATTTGAGTGTCCATTAAAAAGGCAGACAGATATTGGCAAAACACCATATTTCGAGACATCTACTACTTCACCATCACAGCATATCCCAAAAGTCGGGTAGCCAGTAGACCACCTGTATATTATAAACACGCAAGCTGTCCTCTCCGTACCAACAAAAATTGAAACATTCAGGATGGGTGGCGAGCCTCATCGCTGATTTAAAGATATAAAATATCTTTATTTTTTTAACATCTGCCTTTTACAGGACACTCCACAACTTACGGCAAAGAGTGGGAAATTTATTCTTTAGCATATACAATTCAGCGATTGAGTGTGAAATCTATCATGAATATCTTAACTTTATTTGACACGGAGAGGACGACCTGAACGTTCATTAGGTACCTGCAGTGTGTTCACTGGCTACTTCACTTGTGGGATATACCTACCGTGATGGTATATAGACAATAACAAATCAAATTTTAAAATAGCAGCGATCATCACATTCTTGACATTATACGTAATAATATTAGGCAATACATTCGCCTCTTAACAATGTCATCATTATTCATAGATACAGACCCACACATACACATAGACGCACCAGTGGCGTGTCTTCTATTCAAGCCGAAAAGCTTAGCTTTACCTGAGATTTCCAAGGTTTAAAAATAATTAAAAATCAATCGTACACTATGCATGAGAGTGAATCCCACTATTGTAATGCGACGCCATTGAAAAGAAATCATCAAACAACACTCGCTTCATGCAAATGTACCTTGCTAGATTATTTTTTGTTTCACTGCACACATTGTTTCTTAAGTGAAATGATACTATTGTTTTTACCTTTCATGGGTAGGTACTTTATAATCCTTTGTATTCCTTGAATAAATAACCTATATGGACCAACTTAAAAAGGACTAGAACTGTGGCACATACGTAGAACTAAAGAGATTAGTTGAAAATAGGGAGGACTGGAGAAGAAAATTCGAACTCGTTTCAGACCAATTCAATGGATTGTAACTCACTATATAAATACCTTATTTTATTATTATGTATATCAAGCAGGCAGCAAAGCTGACTTGCTTGAATGAGTCCATGATGTTACTGCAATCTGTCAAGTCCATTTTTAAAAGAATTTACACTCCCAGCAACAACCAAATCTGGAGGCAGCCCATTCCAAGCATCCACAACTCTGTTACATAAGAAATGTTTATGTGGGTTTAAGGCAAACACATATTTGTTATACCTATTGATTATTATTGAGGGTGTGCTTACCCGGTATGAAAACCTTAGATACGCCACTGAGGCATACAGTTATCTACCACTTGTTCTCTTCTCTAACAAGTGTTATGTTTGTATGTGTGTAGATATAATGGTTGTACATATTTTTCTTATTATAAATGTATTGATCATCAAGAACAACTTGGTACGACCACCATAGGATACAATGCTAATGATGGTGGTACAATGTGTCATACAAACACATGAATTGATTTAAAATTACAGGGAAGTGACATAAATAAAGACTATCACCATCACCATACTCCACATGTGGGGTAGCCACCAGACTAGCTGCATGTAATAATCACGCAAGCTATCCTCTCCGTGCCAACAAAAAACATTAAGACATCCAAATAGGTGGCAAACCGCATCGCTGATTTTTTTTTTATAGATATATCTGTTTTTTTTTCTAAAATCCAAATACAACCTTATACACCTTTAACAGTAAGCTAAAAGCTTCTGTCGTGAAAGGGGAGTTTGCCGGCACATTAGATCGAACCACGGACCCTCTTTTTGGGAGGCCGAGACTCTACCTCCAGGCTTCCGTTGAACTAGGGAACGACGAATTTAAGGTGTAAAATGTCTTTATTTTCTCGAACACCCGCATTTTTTTACATTTATCTGGACATACCCACATATTATTATGAAGAAGCTAAGAATTAAAGTCGATAGAAGAAGTAATAATTAATCCAATCACTGTTAAAATTTTGAACAAATATTTATATGAATAAAATAGTTGTTAAGCCATTTCCTAAGTGTAAAATAATATATTCACGTATCAATGACAATAATGTTATGAGTTTATGACCACCATAGACAAAACAACTAACAATATTTATGTGATGTGTCATTTTCTTTGCTCTATGGTCCATTAATGTTATCAACATTACTTTCGATAAACTTTAAAAAGTTGTTTTAAAAATTACATTTATTATTATTGTTATTTCATATTAAAATTTATTTTATTTCGTAACTAGCTTTTAACTCGACTTCAATCCTAGAATCTTATAAATAAAAAAGTTGTAATCGCCTTAACAAAACTGTTTTTAAATTAAATGATGTAAATAAATTTGCACACCTATATTCGTCGAGGGGAGAATTAATTAACAAATAAATATTCATGTACCTATGATTCAATTATTTGTCAAATTATAAATATTAAAATTTATTATATTTGGGTAGATAGTACCTTTTTTAGTATTATTTTTTCGTACAAAAAACGTAAGTATATTATTTTTAATGATTTTTTTCTGTAATTTATTTCTTTTTCGATTGTTGTTTTATTTTATTTATTGTTTACACCTTTCTAAAGCCGTCATAGATAATAATTATTTATTTAAAAACATTTCGCCTAATGTTTATTTACAACCATGATGTAATTTTTAGCCTCTAGACCAGGGATGCACAGACTTATAGGGAACAGGGGCCACTCGGGAAGATTATGAGCCAAGGACGGGCCGAAGAAAATTATCACTAAAAATGAAAATTTCCAGAAATGCTCACACATTCAAATTTCTACCCCCCCATCACCAAATTTTCAAAATTGTATAGGAATTTGAAATATTTCAAAAATTCCTCGGTTTTCTTAAAGAATATTTACTCGAATTATTAAGTATCCGGTATTTTAACCGAATATCCGATTATCACCGGTATTGACAATTTTTTTTTAATATCATATATTTCGCTGGCGGGCCGCAGATAAACCGACCAAGGGCCGCATGCGGCCCGCGGGCCGCGGTTTGTGCATTACTGCTCTAAACAAACCGAATGACCGAGAAAGATAATGTTTTACTGTTTTTTTACATCTAGTCCTGGAAATTGAATAGGTCTCTCAATCATTGGTAAAAACTTAGAATGTTTTATTATGAATGACCAAGCAACATGAACACTTCGTATAATTACTAAATTATAGTTCTGATATAATCCTCTTTTAATGTGAACAATTAAAAATTGTGTAGCTGTTTTTCAATGAATATGTAAGTACATAACTCGTTTGAGGCAAAATCGGTATTGTGAATTGTAATTCTCAATAAGTTGTAATATTGTGTCCTCCTTTACCGTTTTCAATTAACATCTCAACAATCTAGAAATGTCATTCCATAACTTGAACAAGTCGAATAATTCGATTTTTTTTATTTGATTTGTTATACCTACACATAATCAACGCTACTCATTCAATTCCGCAAACAAAAATAACTTTAAAAAATACACGGCTCTCTTTACATATCAAATATTTAGCATAGTGTTATAACTGATGATGACTACATTGTATGTAGTTGAAAACGTTCTAATAATTAAAGCAATCTCATAGTGGAATGAAACAGTGTTTGATTTAATTTAAATATTATCTTTTATAATGCATTTCCACAAAGTTACACTTGAAAATATAGAATATTTAAATATTTAGCTATGAAAAAAACGTACCAACCTATTTTCAATTCCACAAATAAGTATTTCGAGTTGTTTAACTAGTGAACGGAACAAAGACAACGTATGTCTTAACAGTGCTATTATTTTATAGTTAGTATATTTTAAAATGACGATTTCACAATTGCAAGAATGAAGTTGAGTTATGGGAAGACAGTCGATTTGTTACTCAGTTGAGGCATAGTCACTATTGTGAATGGACAGTACTCGATTATTTCCAATACGTAGGTACTTGAACAATTTGATAAAAATAATCTTTTTTAGTAGGTACATACATTTGAGCGTAACCTTGGCCTTAAGAATTTTAAAAACACTTTGTTTGTACCTTTAAATACATATTTTATACTCAAACCATATTCACATTATGAGATTACAGTCGGATATCGTTTGGATACTAAAATTCTATCGTCATGATTCAAAATGTTTTCTAATTATAAATAATATGTCATCAATTAATTCGGTCAAATACCCATCCCAGAATTGAGCGTGGCTCTTGCTCATGGACAGGTTTCGATCCATCTTAGTATAGGCATTACCGCACTCCCTTGATTCTCCAGTATACACCAAATCTTTTCTAAACTTTGCTAATACTTATTGTTTCATATAGTAATGTGATGTTTATTCACGATTTGGTGTATTATTGTAAGTATTTAAGCTTCAAAATCGTGTCCATATACCTTTTCTATTTTTGCAGTTTTTCGAAGTGGGCATTGGACTCGCTGAACGTAATAATCAAAAGAGTTGTCTTCTTCGTGCGGTAAAAATAAAACTCGTAAAAGACGTGTAATGTCTCAATACAGTGTCAAGAAACAGGAAAACATATCTTTGCAGAGATAATCTACATAGCTATCATGACTTATAATATCGTTTATAGATATTTTAGTCGTCGACCAATCGTGCACGTGCTCTTTCATGTGAAAAATCGTTTTAAATTCTGATCAAAACGATATTAGATTTGGAATAGATATACCAAGTTAACATAACATACGTAGCATTTTCGTAAGCGCAGAATACATTAGTTTATTTTATAATAGAACATTTGTACAATACACGGGAAATATTTTAATTCAACTAAATTTTAAACATTTTTTTTAAATCTAAATCTTGTTTTCGTCTATCTGATTATTTTATACAGAGTTCTTTTGGGTGTTTTCACCCAGGAAATTAATTCTTACAAACTGATTCTTTTCCGTGGAGGCAAAGAATACGTCTTTCACTTTTTCTGTACATTTATTTAAAATAAATAATAAAAATAAATGCTATGCATTACATAGAATTTCAACCACTAAGTAGATATTGGTATAAAAAAAATGTATGAAATTTGAACGTACATTTTAGCATTATATTGAAAAACTTTAAAACCAGCCTCAACCTATTCGTAATGATATTTTTATGCACATATTTCCTCTATTTGCAAGTTAGTACATTGACTTAATTCAATGTTTTGTCTGAATTCCAAAAAATAAATGAATTAAATTTTCGTTGAATTATTTAGATTATTAAGAATAAAATTGGATATAAAACTTTTTTACCATATATAAATATTCCGTTTTTATTCATTTTGTGATTTATTGTCGGTTCATTCCTATTTATCGCTTTTCTCATACATAATTATCTGCGTAAATTTTATTTATTTATTTATTCTAATTTACCTGTTACAAAGATTAAAAACAACAGATAAGTCACACAAATTCTTGGAATGAGCCATATGTTTCTCTCTGTCTCTCTCTCTCTCTCTTTTGCTAGACAAGAAACAAGGGAAAACAAATAAAGGGAATCCTCTAACCTCTATACTCACTTGCATCCATCGAGCATATTCTTGATAATAAAATTTTAGGATTACCTATATTATCGATGTATTTTTACAATTAACCATTGTATAAGGTCGTATATGTAAATTTAACACATGAAACTACCATAATATGGCTTAGAAAAGACAGCGTCACCTTATTCGGTAGCGCCCAGGACGGGACTTGAACCCGCATATTAACCATTTATTTATTTATTCTTTTTGCACATCATCATTACATAACAGTGTTAACAAAATAATATAAAATTTTAAAAACTAGGACGATGTGCAGTGGCGAGATTATCACTATAAAGTGATTTCTTCCATCTAACCACGACACATTGACATAAAACTAGTAAAAAAAACAAATTTACTTACAAAAAAAAACATACAATATATCAAAACACAACAAAAGAAAAAAAAACAAAATTTTGAATAATATATTTGACACACACCCAACATGTGGTAGGGATTATGGATCAGAGGAGGGGGGGGGGGGCTAGGGAACGGATACTGAGTTATGAGATAGCATTTTTTCCTTTACATAAGATTTAAAGACATTCAACGATTGTGAAACTCTATGCGAACTTTACTTTCCTATATTAATTTATCACCTATTACACGCGTTTCTCGTGCATGCTGTTTTCTTGTTCAATTATTTACTCACCACGTCTCTCTCCTTAAGATTCTAATCTCATGATCGGACCATTTCATCCTTGAATAGTTGCGTCTTTGAGCATCCTTTCTCTCAGCCATGTAGAGAAGACGGAACGCCAATTTGATATATCCTTTACGTACATCTCAAGTATGTTAATGTAATTTATTATTACATAGCTATGTATACGGTTAGATTTGTCAGTTTTAGGACTTGTTTAAGATGGAATTGATAGATAAATATGACTTGATGGGGAAGACGAACACTGTTATGGACAATATAGAGTGGATCGGTGGCAAGAGGGAAGGGGGGCGTGTAAGTAAAGCGGGCCGTTGCCCCCGCACTCTGTCAATTGATACTCTGTCTAAATTGGACCAAATGGACTCAGATTGGGTCATTGCTACAATTGGGATGCAGGGCTTTAGATAAAAAAGATTTTTTTTTTATAATTATATAGAAAAAAACTTGTATTATAAAATCACGTGGAGTCCCTGGTAAAGGAAAGGTGTCCCAAAAGTTTTCGAGCATCCCGTAGCGATGAGGCATGCCTTCCGTATTGCATGTCTTATTTTTTTTTATCGGCACGGTGAAAACTAACTGCATGTAATTACATGCAGCTATGTCGCTAGCTACCCCACTCGTGGGATATACCATGATGGTATAGTAGGTAGTTGAAAAAACAACAAACTAATACCAAAATAAAAATCTTGATATAGGTATAACAAGTTTCATCGCTAAATTTGTTTAATTGACATGTGTGGTAATTTTTATGCCATATTTTTTATTATGGCAATTTCAAAGTCTCTCTCATTCTTTTTCCAGTAAGTATAAGCGCGCTGGCTACTTCATTTGTGGGAAAAACCGTAATGGTTCGAATGAATGGTAGAATAATTGAAATCGCCGATTCGAAAGACTGACGTGACTCCAATGATTCATTTCGACATTTATTGTTACAACTGTATTAATAATACTTTTACAAGATCAACGTCCAATTAAAGATAAGTATGTATATGCGTCGATTAATGAATAATTTATCATCATTTATCGTATGTTATGACAGCCCTGGTTGATCAGCAGTAGATACGAATGATATAAACATGTTGTGCCAGCGATGGCAATTGATCTGAAGTAATCATCAATTTTATGTGTGACGTAATTTTTGTCTTGATTAGTAGAAAAAAATAACATCGATGATGGTACCAGCAAACGAAGAAACTGTAAGAATAAATAGTTGGTACGTATAGAATGTTATTAATTGATGGAAATCCATGTTGAATATCTTTCTTTTATATGTAACAATCGTTATTATTTCAAAGATCCCAAAATACACCCTTACAGTAAGCAATAATTTATTTAATTAAATTTAATGTTTCAGTGTTGACATTGTGAAACAACATTTTAATAATATAAAATATAAAAAAACACTGTTTTATGTTTCACATTAATGTATACCAAAGTAGGTATACTACAATTACGCCTAGCGCTTTCACCAATATATTGGTTTCACCAGTACTTTGGTATACATTAATGTGAAACATAAAATAGTGTTTTTTTATATTTTATATTATTAATAATTTATTTATTTATCTATACAATGAACAACTATATAAGCCTTTGACATGAAAATACAATAAAAACAACAATAAACAGAGAAAAACATATCACAAAAGTACTTACACAAACACATTAGCAATGAGTTAACAATTAGCAATAATATTATGTTAATGTCGTATTTTAATAAGTTGCCAGCGAAAGGAATAAAACCCTAGAGCCCTAGATCAGTGGTTCTTAACCTTTTTGGGAGCCTATCATGACTTATATCGTTTATAGATATTTTAGTCGTCGACCAATCGTGCACGTGCTCTTTCATGTGAAAAAACGTTTTAAATTCTGATCAAAACGATATTAGATTTGGAATAGATATACCAAGTTAACATAACATACGTAGCATTTTCGTAAGCGCAGAATACATTAGAGTACTGAACTACACCAGTTACATAATATGCATTTACCGAACCCCTCCTAATTTGAAAAATAAAATTAGATTTTTACAAATTCAAAACATGGTAATATTTGGATTGTTAGAATAAACTGGCAACATTGTTTTTTAAACTTGTGATGGCTGTTTGAAGGAATCATCGGAGTATTTTTTTTCTTTTCCAACTCGCAAAAAATCTTGTCTTTAAAATGATTTTCACCGAACCCCCAAGACTGACTCACCGAACCCCTGGGGTTCGATCGATCCCAGGTTAAGAATCACTTCCCTAGATCTTTTGTTTGATTGGATGTCAAAAAGCTACCGTCCACACCCAATGGTCTTTAATTCCTGTCTTTAGTCATATTCTCAGCAATGGTAATAATAATGAGCAGATCTGGGTGCCTGATATTGTGACCAATTTATTTTGCTTAATCCTTTTAACGAATTTCCTTTTGTAATGTATCAATGATTAAACACATATTTTCAGTACATCCCAAGCTTCCACAAGACATAATAAATTGAGCTTTGCTAAAATAAAGCATGTCTAGGAACAGAGTAGGTATGAGGAGACTATGATGATATAACAGGAAAAACTCTTTTTGCGGTGACAAGTGAAATCGTGTATTATCTAAATATATATATATATGTTTACATAATAATATATAATGTATAACACGTTATTGACCCTGTTCCCACAGTGTAAAAAGAATTTTGACAGGTCCAAAACACACATAAATTATAGCATGTTTAGGAACAGAGTATCAGGAGAACATCATGACAAAGGTTAACACCATATTATTATTATTATATAGGTACGTGTAGTATTATAATCGGGCAGAGAATAAAGATAATACTAAACATACTTAGTTACTTATCTGTTCCATGTACTAAATCATAATATCATAATCACAGGAATATAATATTATTGTTGGATGGAAGATTGTAAAAATAATAACAGTAGCAATTGAATATGTGACGCGATAACCAGCTGCTAAAAAGAGCATAGAATGTTTTGTGACAGTTTTGAATTTGTTGATTATTTGAAAAACTTGTGATTGGTGGCTTATCATGAATTTGTTTCCGATGTGTACAAATAAGAATTTCATTAAAAAAAATGTTAATTGTTTACTTTTATCACGTGAAATCCCCAGATAAGATATTTAACATCTTCAGTTCAGCGATAATGTACTTATGTCACTCATCTTGAATTCCTTAACTTTTATTGGTACTGAAAGAACAACATGCATGATTGTTATACGTGCAGTTGATCCGCTGACTACCCTATAGTGTGAAATGTCGTGAATATGTAAATGAATTGGTTACTATTTATGTAGAATGCTATTATATATTCTCTTTCACAGTACACCGTTTTCATGGCAATAACATCAAATCTTTGGTAACGCAAATAACGTTACTTGATTTGTCTTAGTAATGATGCCAAAAGAAAATGATTATTAAAGAAACGTGCCTATATATTTGGTAAAGTATTTAAACAATTTACAAATAAAAATATTGTAAAAAATCATACCATTTTTTACGCTTGTTTTTTTTCACATTTATTCGTTTATCAAAATCTTGTTATTTTTTCACTTTGATTCGATTTTGGCGACTGTTGAATAACCTACATAATTTAAAAATAAACACAAACAATATTACGTCATTCTTTAATAGGATAAACACTATAAGTACTAGTGATTCCACTATGTATATAACTGTTATTTTCTTTGCTGCTATTTGCACTGTTATTTTTAACAACATGCATACTTAAAATTTACAAAAATCACATGCCTATTAATTTAAGACATCGCTATTTCATTAGAATTAGTAGAAGTAGTCAGTCACCATCGAAGAGATGAGGTTAGTGGAAGAGTGAAAGAAAAATGACTCTTGAATGACTTGCAAATGTGTCATTCAGAATGAAGAGCAGTGTAACAACATCCATATTATCAAATAGTAATAATAATAGTACATGGACATACATAACTAACTAGAGGCGGCCTTTGTGAGCTTTGCTAAGATGTAATAAAACAAAATAGTATTACTTTATTATACTGTAGTTAGTATGTTATAATACCTATATCATGATTGATTTGTTAGTTTTTTTTTTACCATCGATAGCTTCCCTGAGCCTTTGATCATTTGGATAATATATCTATAATCTTAAATCTTATGTTGAATTTCACAATTTTGATAATTTATTGCTGGTTCTGTCTTATACGAGTATTAATCAATTTTTAACAAGTTTTATTGAATGATTTATAATTATATATATTGTGTATCGTATTGTTTTTTTTTTTTGATTATGTGTTGTTTTTTTTTTTTTCATATTTACTCCTTGTCTAGTTTGAACGTACTGTCTGTCATGTGTTTTCTTTAATTATATTTTCTACATGTAAAAGGCTCACGCCGTATGTTGTACTACTACTACTTCAACTACTACTATACCATCACGGCTTATCCCACAAGTGGGGTAGCCAGCATATTAGATATTTGCTATGAATGAGGTAGCTTTCGGACTAACTGCAACTGCATGTATATTTTAAGTAGAGATGCAACGAATATTAGGCAACTATTCGGTATTCTGCATATTCGACAACATTTTTACTATTCGGCTGAATACCGAATACTGTATTCGGTGTTCGGCCAAATAGTTCAAATGTAAAACTGGAAGGAACTGATAGCTTGAAGAATTTTGCTATTTCATTGTCAGCTGCAGATGCATAATCTTATTAATCCTCAAATATCTAATTAATTAATTAAATTTGATATGGAGTGAAAAATCATACTATCATTATTATTGTTATTATGTTGACACAAAAATTTCGAAAGAATGTACCACGCTGCATGTCTCGTATGTCTATGATGTACCTACCTACAGGAAGATGCGCGGTCGGGAGTACCTACCGCACGCTCTCACCATTATTTTGTCTAATTTTCGCCGATTATTCAGTTATTCGGCACACGATCTCGCATAATATTCGGTATTCGGTCAAATATACCATTCGTTGCATCTCTAATTCAAAGTATCTAATAATAAATTTACAGGTTCAATTACACAGTAGGCATTGTTTAGGCTTATCTACAGGATCTCTTGATCCGGCGCCCTTGAGACGGTCTAGGGACTGTTTTCGGCGTCTTAATAGAATCATCCAGAATCATCATCATCATCTGGACATAAAATTATAATATTTAATAAATATATTGATCTAAGATAACTGTCACCCACAAGCATGTACCACAGATGATAATATTAATATGCATATTATGGTAATAACGAAACACCTTTGCATTTCTAATTAATTGCTCATTCATTATTGCCCATAATTAAAAACAATGTTAATTTATTTTACACATTACTTGCAGATACAATTTCTTCCTATAGACATAACTGCTATTATTAATATATACCTTCATTATTAAAATCATTCGTATCTACAGTGGTATGCAAAATAATGCGAACGCCGCTCTTGTCTTGTTTTTTTTAAACATACCTATATTCATTCTCAACGTTATACGGTATTAATGTATTAATTGACACAAACCATTAATTTCACAATATATTGCGCGCATATTATAAAGATGTGATGCAGAAAATCATGCAAATTTCATATTATATTAACATAATAAAAATATGCATTATGATTGCACATTCCTTGACTTCTGGTATTTCTGTATTTATGAATCCAGCAATACAACTTCTTATTGTACAATTCTTTTTATAATTTGCATACGATGGAAGCATTAGAACTATTTATTCTTATAAAACAAATGTTTATGTCAATAATATACATGTTTTAATTAAATATTATAATGATCTTTAGAGACTATCAATAATTTATTCAATTGACGGTAAACAGTTTGATGTGAGTCTATGATGCGTTTAAATATGATTGTTTATGGTACTTTTTAATTGAAAATTGTGTCATTCGTGCACGTATGATATTATGTTTAAACCGTTAAGTATGGGATTTTTCATGCTTATATAGATACTACATGCAAATAATAAATGGATTATTTTATAACAATTGTTAACAATCATGATTTATGTGATTTGTTTTTGCGACCCATTCTGAACATATATATTTATATTGTATCAGATAGATATAGACAGGATATTTTGTGTGTGTTGTTAATTCTGGTTACCTTATTTGTTGAAAATGCCGTGATGAAATGAGTTTATTTTACCTTATTGTCAATATCTGATTTTGTGTGTAGATTATGTTAATATTTTTAGTAAACTTAGTATTTAAATAAAGAGTTAATTTGCATATTAAAGATACCTACATATAATATTTTAATCACTATAAGTATGTGAAAATCTAAGTTATATGTTTAATTCATACGTAGTATTTTTAAATGTCTCTGTGTCTGAAGAAGTAATTCCATATTCAAAATTAAATATTCAGAATCAAAAGAATAATCATCACGTTCTTTATTCAAAAGTTTTGATGTTTATCAAAAACCACGAGCGTTTCGGCAACTAATTATCGGTTAATTTGGCAATTTATATACCACCATTTTTAACCTTGTACTGTTTTATTTTTTTTAATTATTTACTCAGTTCTGCGCGATTTATTTATTTTATAAATTCCATTACTATGTCATTCCGAATTGGCAAGAGATAAAAATCGCCAAAAGTAAGTAACAAACGCCAGCGTGACACGTATCCAAGAATTTATGTAAATAAATAAATTTAAAAAATAATGTGCATAAATAATATTTTACGAAAATGTATGAATATGATTATCATAATTTATAATTTTAAGAATTTATTATGAAGTATGTAGGTAGGTAGGTACATTTTTTAAGTCTCAACGCGTTATTTTTATGAATAAATCTCATTTCGTCCGTTTTAATCTGCACAACACTGTTTTTTTTCTGAGATTTTTTGTCAAAGAGACATACAAAATAGTGGTCAGTGAACTAGAAGTGTATACTTGCTATTGGCTGAAAGAAATTATTGATATTAAATTTTCATATTGTATCAGATTGATTACAATTATTCGGTCACCAAATTGATATTTATTAACTTCTTTGAGAGTTCAAAATATTGCAACATAGATGCTGTTTTTTTTTTCCAACACAGATAAATCCACCATTCGACCATTTTCTTTAGGTAAACAAAAAAAAATTAACCTACCTATTTTTTATTTAATTTTGACAACAGCTCCCGTCGGCTGCATTTTTGAGAATATTACAATTATTTTCATGGCCATGGATATTGATTTTTTTAGTGCCTCAACTTTTTGTCTTTATTTTGGTTTATTTTCAACAATATCTAAGGAATCCATCTGGGAACAAAAAGAGCAAATGAAATGTATACATTATGACATATATTTTTACATTATTCCTAAAGAGTAACAGACGATGCACAAATATCTGCAATAATTTTGCTTTAGAGACCACAGAACTTATAACAACATGTCGTGAAAATTGAAGTTTTATTATTTTAGTTTTCGCTTGCTTCCTTATTTCTGAGATGTACCTACTGATTTTATATTGCACCAGTTAAGTTTTTTCAAGGTGTTTAAGAACATAAAAAATATGAAAATGCCTTTATAAAACAACAACAACAAAAAAAAACATCCATTCAAAGTTTGTGTATAGTAGAGCCACAAAATACGTCACACTACATAGTAAACTTGGGTTATTTATTTCGGTATGACATGATAATTTATATCGTTGTCCCCCTCCCACGCTCCCCTCCGTCTAGAGGAACTCATATGGGGCTGCGGGAACGTGCGAAAGGGATGGATGTATACAATAAAGTACATTGTAATTGTAATAATTTATTATAGAACCATGACCTAGTGCAAGCCGACACATACAAACACATACATTGATAGAATGCCATCAACCTACATTATATTTACTGTTATTACTACACTTTCTATATACCACCTCCTTTTATTGTTCTTTTTATGTTATCCTAATACCAATATTACTTTTTTATCCCTTTTATTTCGGAGTAAACAGCGATTTTACCACCTTCGTCATATTTTTCCTCTATTTTCTTTCTGGAAACTTAAATATTTTTTTATTGAAATAATATTATACACATAAAATATATACATGCATTAAACCCATGTATACAATATTTTATAATTATGTATTTTACCTCAAAATGAGCTGTGGCACAAACGTAGAATTAAAGGAACTAGCAGAAAATAGGGAGAAATGAAGAAGAAAATCCAAACTCCATGCAGACCAATCCAAGAGATATGTATGCTTATTTACTGTTGATTTTATTTTAGGAAATACTAAGTGACCATGTTTTTGTCATTTTAACGGGTTTCTAATAGGTAAACCGTCTTTGGTATTTTTATGTTATCCTGTTAATTAAAAATATTATTTTTATGTCGGTAGTAACAGCAAATCACAATTCACAAATCACTCGTTACGGGTGGATTGCCGGTAATCATAAACAGCTAATTTCCTACATTGGTTTACATATTTCAATTTCTGAAAATATACCGTAAAAACAATGAACTCATCCATATTGCTCCATTGTCCTTTTTGAAGGATGAATATGACATATTGTCATAATTCACTCGGTATCGGGTGCCTTGAAAAAGAAAGAAAGAATATGACATATTCATTTTTCCAACAAGTCAAGAATTCTGCATTATTATGATAAAAAAAAAACAATGATAAAAAGCAACAACATTGACCATTTCGAATAAAATCGATCACGGACCACCACCGCCATCTCTCGATGATCATGAAAAGCGAACCAAAACACATCAATAATATTATAATAATAATAATAATAATAATGGCGGACCAAAATGATAAATGATCGACGAAGGATAAAAATGTCAATACCCGTTTTATCGATCACATGTTTTTACAATATTAAATGCGGTACACTTTTATTTTAAGAGATTTATTATTTATGCTTGCAACACTTGCGTATTAGGTAATAAGTTATAAGTTCGATACAGTATCATTGTAATGGTAGTAAAACTTGTCATGTTTTTAATAATAGGTCAAAGTTTAAAAAAATACCCAAAAAATATTATTTATTGAGTCGACGTTAATTTTGTAAAACTCCATGTTTATATACCTACCTACCTTGTAAAAAAAAAACAATTGGTTTTATTTTTACTTAAAAAAAAATTGAGTAGTGATCTTTCCACATTTACCCAAAAATTATTGACTAAGAAGATCACACATAAAATATTTAATGTATTCAATTTACCAGTGGTGAGGCATGCCACCTTTCCTGAATATTATTTTTTTATGACATGTAGAGCACTATCCGCATAGTTATTTGTTTGTGCGCTGATTATCTTGCTTGTGGTAGATGCTGTCACAGTGAAAATGAAGAGCATCTTATTAAATATGTGAAAAATATGTTAACTAAAACGCCATTTTTACAGTGTATAGGGTAGCCAACGGATACATTGCATGCTTAAAGGTATACGAACAAATATATTTATTGGAAGATATCGCGATACAGTGATATATTCGCCTTTTTGCATTTTTTTAATATATTTACTACATAACTGATAATTTGTGATATTGTGTAATGATTAATATTAGTAGTAAGGGGAAGCCAGCGTATCAACGGTTTGTAATAAAAATACAAATCATCTTCTCCGTGCCAATAAATATTAAAACATACTGGTAGAGTAGCGTACCTACATGATCGGTGAACTGAAAATATTAAATGTTTCAAAACGCAGTTTTACGAACACCTGCTATTTTCAAGACCTTCAAAAACTTACAAAAAAGAGTGGACGATTTATTCTTTATACAAGATTAATAAATACATGTAAAACTTCTCATAACTAATTGATGTAGTATAACTTTTAAATAAAAGTTTAAATTAAAATTAAGTGTTCCATTCGTTTTTTGAAATGGAACAAGATTTAAAACGAAAAAATAATAGTTAGGTATGTAGGTACATCATACATTGAGATTTGAAATTTTAAAAAAGGAATGAGAAAAAAGGACCAAAGGTTATGTATTATTATTATTATTATATGTATGAGTTACAACATTGATGCCGAGTGAACCAATCAACGGACAGATATTAAAAGATATACAAACTATATCATTTATGTAACTATAATATTAGTAATAATAATAATTTATATCATATTAATATTATATATACATATATTTGTATATCGGAGCAAAACTACATTATGTACCTACGATGTACGAATTTTTTCATTTAAGGCCGTTCGAAGTCAAAAATTCATAATATTAGGTCCTTACATATGAAATTGGCGTTTCATATGGCAGAAATGAAAACGATTTTTTTTTATGAAACTATTTTTTTATTTAGTCAAAGTATGTACCATGGCTATCTATGCACTTTTGCCATCTCGAAGGTAGTTCATTGATTCCTTTACTAAAAAAAGTGTGTGAGCGAGAATCAATAAAATCTTTGAAGGCCGTTTGGACAGCCTCGTGAGAATTGAATTTTTTTCCTTGCATGAAGTTGTCCAAATTCCGAAAAAAATGGTAATCAGTTGGAGCAAGGTCCGGGGAGTATGGTGGGTGTCGAAGACATTCCAGTCGCAGCTCCCGTAGTTTTGCGGTCGTCAAACGTGCCGTATGTGGTCGAGCGTTGTCCTGAAGCAGCAGTGGGCTAGATCGATTGACCAGTCTGGGTTGTTTAATGGCTAGCTTTTCCATCATCGTTTGCAATTTATCACTCACACCGAAGCCTGCCGCTAACTCTGACGTGGTTTGCGATGGATCTGCTTCCACAATTGCTTTTAATTCTTCGTTATCAACTTGTGTCTCCGGCCGTCCACGAGGCTTGTTCTGTAGGTCAAAATTTCCAGAACGGAAACGTTGGAACCAATAACGTACCGTATTTTCTTTTGCAGTAGCTTCCTCATACGCATTGTTAATCCTACGAGCCGTTTCTGCAGCACTAGTGCCGAGGTGAAACTCATATTCGTAAATATAGCGATATTTTAAGTTCTCCATATTGTGAACAGAACGATGTGAAAGAAAAACAAATGACGCGATAACAAATAAATTTCGTAATTCGAACACAGAAATACATGGTCTTAAATTTGAAATAAATTTGAATTTGGAATTCCTAGCCGAACGCCACATATTTTGAATCAAAGTTGCCAGTTCGCCAAACGCCAATTTCATATGTAAGGACCTAATATATTTCTCTCAAAATTGACACGAAACAATGCCGTCAAAATGTTTGTAATCATTGCGCACATTTTTTTTTATTTCTAACTATATAATAATTCCACTCTTACGCCTTATCCCATGTAAGGTAGGCGGAGAGAACTGAACGCCATATAGATTAATCCTTGCACACTCCTTTCGCTTCTTCAACATTCATACAATATCTCATACATCAATTTTTCTTACTCAACATACGGCCATGATTAAAACACATGGTTTTCGGGTATTTGGACGCTCGCGCTTCCACAACCCCCCCCCTCCCTCTCCATCTCTTTTAGATAAGTAGGTATATCCTCTTCATCATACTTTCACCATCATAATTATCACGAAACCATCGTTAACTTACTTACAAACATCCACATCTCCACATTACTCCTCTTGGATCCGCTTATTCTTCTAATATACTCATTCTTCATTCTATCACACAGGTATATTTTTTTATACCTAATAATAATTTTATTGAACACAATAAACAATACAGATATAACAATAAATAGACTAATTCATTAAAACTCAAATCTATACATATTTTTTTTTTAATTTTCTTCAATCTTGATTTATATTTTATATGGATATGGACAACAAAGCTTTGTTGGTATTAATTATATCAAGCTAAAATAACTAAACTAAAACCTTAGCCACAACTGAACATGGTGTAGTTTTGCTCCGACATATAGATGTGTAGGTATATATTTTTATTTTAAGTTTTGTGTAATGGTTTGACCGTCTATATAGTATGTGTGGGTAGATGTTTCTTGGTTTATTATAATCGCTCTTATGTGTGTTATATATATATTTTTTGTTCTCTGGCAACATTACACATATCTGTACTAGTGTAAATTATCGAATGACTTCCATTCATTTTTTGAATTTATAAAAAAATTAAGCAAACACATCAAATTTGGAACTCGATCTAGATCTGTAGTTAAGAATAATTAATTGGAAAAATCTTTTCCTCATTATCAGCCATATTGGGTTCATCCTTGGACATAAGCCTCCCGCATAAACTTCCACTTATTTTTTTCTGGGCTTCTTATATTCACTTAATAAAAATAAATCATAAACTAGGAACACAGTATTAATTTTCTCAGAAAGTAGGTTCCAAAAATTAACAACAGAGCAATCAAAGATTGCTGTTCTAAATCATAACATAAATATGTTGGTATTTCTCGCAATTAAACTCAAGAATTGCATATCCTATATACCTACCTGACTAAATTATAAAAGGCCCTCTACAATAAAAAAAAATGAATATCCTTAAAATTTAGTAAGTAGGTACTCAACTTGACTGATTGATATGAAATTATTTTGGCCCCACGATTCAAATGGACTAAATACTTGTTAAAATTTCTATTCTATATGAATTTGTCTATGTTTATATCAGTAATAAAACACATAATATACACAAATATACACCATTAGGAACACGTTATTTTATATATATATGTGTCCTAAGATTACAATTTAATATTGAGGGGATTTTCAAACTTGGAATTGGTTCGATTCTTTACGTCGTCCTGTTTGTATTTTTATGTGATTCAAATGATGACTTTAGGATAAATATAGGTAAAACATATTAATACCTATCTATATTTTTATTTTATTTTTTCTCAGTAAGTAATTAAATCATTCTTGGAGTCCCCTGTAAAAAATTGGCTTCCCACTATTTCCATTACATTGTTAAATTTTCGAATGTCAAATTACAAAAGGCAGGAATTCGTATAAGATAATTTTTAAAGACATTTAGCATCTCAGTTCAGCGATGAGGTATGCCACCCATGCTGAACGTCTTAACTTTGAATTTGGCATGGAGAGCAGGATTTGCATGTTTATTATAAGAATTTGGACCGCTGGCTTGTGACCACTTGTGGGAGATGCTGAGATATATGGATAAAAATATTTTTGTCGAGACTTATTGAGAATATGAATTATTATATACTATTATTATATATGAATATTATTACACCAAACCATCACGGCATATCCCCTAATGGGGTAGCCAGAGGACTAATTGCATATAATAAAAATGCAGATTGTCCTCTCTGTGCTAAAAATATAAGACTTTCGGGATGAGTGTCGCTGAATTGTAGATGTTTATTGAAATAATAATAAACTAAATCATAAACTTAAAACATATTTAATAGGTACCTTCTTCAATAATTTTAAATATTTTTAATTTTAATTCTAAATTTTGGCAAACAATTTACCTACCTGCATCAAACACTGCAGTAAAAATGCATAATTTGTAATAAATAAATATGTAAAACTTTTTCACATATTTATTTTTTATTTAGATAAAATGATATTACCCATATTTAACATAATTCGTCTTTTCTTATCTTTCTATCCACACTATTACTGCATGTCTTATAGGTGGAGTATTCAGAGAATTATTTAAATAAATTTAACATATTTTTGAAGCGCTCTTCAATATCTTCATATATTCAAACCACCAACTCTAGCGAATACTATTAAACATTCTATGCGCCCTTGAGGTGGATCTGTCCACAAAACGGCGCTATAAAAAAACATACGGATATTATTATTGTTATCACGGCAAATCCGAAGGAGAAATCATTGGACTAACTACCTGCAATAAACATATAAGTCGTCTTCTCTGTGCCATAAGAATTGGGACAATTTGAATCAGTACCTACATACATTTATGATCTTCATCACAAAATTAAACATTTTATTAAATTTGTGTCTTACAAAATATCTGGTTTTTATTTATTTATTCATTTTCTACTGTAGGTACACTGATTAAAACAATCGCTTTTACATGATGTTAATATTAGAATGAGAGACCATTTCTATTCCGCATCCTCCACTGATTCCAAAAATTCGCAAATCTATAGATTTCCACCGAATAAACCTGCAGAGATCTCAGGTAGGTTCAAAGGTATACACAAATCAAAAATGATACATTTGTTTTAAATTCATACCTGCGATTCGTAAAATTAAATCATTGTTTGAAATTCGATAAAAGGTAACAGACAGGTATATAATTATGATACTATTCTCTGGTTATCTCATAAATGAAATTAGTAGATATTAAAGCATTAACGACATCTGTAGTAATAATATCGTTGGGGTTCACACATAAATCACTTTAGCCCGCGCACCATTTGTTTATCATCTGCGGTATTATTTTATTATTGTTTGTATCACATATTATGCCTTGTGTAGTTCACTAAGATCTTTTCATATTATGAAATTTTGTTACCTGAGGTGTCATCGTCAACCTTTCTAAGCTTCATTAAATCTATGATATTATATTATTATTGTTTTGATTGCCATAACTATTCTTTTGTCGTTATGAATAGCGTGTCCATAATGTTTGACTCCGAATGATGAATCGCTTGTGACACTTTAACCAGGCTACTTGAGACAGCAGAGATGTGACTGCTCAGGTGATCATTGAAATATAAAATAAAAAGTTCACACATTCTTTGTATCATGAGTGTTACTGTCATAAATATCAAGCTAGAAGAGAAGGAACTAAGGTGGTATGAGTACATAAAGAAGAGGCACCCTCAATAAAGGCATGTCAAGGAATCTACCTCGACATCCATCAAGAGAAAGACCAAAAAATGCAATGCGATAGGATCTTGTTCAGAAATGGCTTGGATGAAGATGACATACGGAATATTAGAATATATAACCTTAGGACGAGAAGAGCGGACCCCAGAAGCTTTCAAGGGAAATAAGTTGGTACAGTGCCAAGAAGAAGTGTGTCCGTTATAAACTTGCCCATTTGATTTTCTAATCGTTTTTTTCCAACATTTTCATTAGATTCAAATATTTTAAATTTTGTAAAATATGGTTCAATTGCAGTTATTTATATACATGAACATTTTCTAAAATTTTATGTTAATTTTTACACTTTGAATAAGACAAAAACGTGTGCACATATTTTTGATATCATTTGATTAAATAAATAGAGAAATTTATATCTGTAGATTAAAAACATAATATGATATCGGTAATATTGCCCTAAGTATTTCAGTTTTTTTTTTTCATATTTAATTTTAATAGATTGTTGCGGTTGGCAGCTTGTTTTATTGCGTGGTTTAATGTAGTATTATAAATTGAGTTACATCTACATTTTTTTAGACACTTAATTTAAAAAAAAAATGTTTTCAATCTCTGTAGGACAGGTATTAAAACCATTTTGAAAACTTCATACATAAATCACTTTTTTCTGTTTCCTTGATCCAAAAACTAATAAAATGATACTCAGGGACATATTTTGACTTACACGGGTATGTATATGTGTAGGTCTGTTTTTTTACGACTTATAACATTTTGAGTACAATATTAGTATAGAAAGCAGAGGCGATTTAAAAAATCATGGGACCCGTTATGCAAGAATTTTCGGGCCCTATCATAATATCGTTAGCAGTATGTAGGTACAATTACTGTAAAAAAATACATATTGTTTATCTTTTCTAAGACTTAAGTACTCCAGATTACTTCAAGATAGATGTGTTAGCTCTGCATTGAAATATGTAATTGCAAATATTTATCGAAAAACTTCATACGAATTTTAATACAAAACTCGAAGGGAAGCAACGAATATTTAGAGGAAGAGATTTAACTCGATTTTTCTGAATACGACGAAATTACATTGATTATTGATAAAGTCAATCATACTCTTTATGTATCATGAGGAGTCTCCCAGACGTTGACGATCCCTTATAAGGAACTTTTTCTATCGTGCATACTTAGTACGTAACAGCTTCGAAACATATCTAGGAACATAAATTTATACTTAGTACGGGCTCGATAGAACATCAGCCTTGGGCATTTACCCACATCTCTGTCATACAAAACGCCTCTGATTTTTGGTAGTATATAGCATTGTTATTATTATTATTATTATTATTATTTACTTTTATGGGGCAACCAGCGAACGTCGTTACATTTTAACCACATAGTAAAAATATTTTACAGCTTTTTCCTTATTTGATCGTTTTTATATTAGGTATAGGTATATAGCTATAATGATACATTATGTAGTACCTATATATTTATATATAGGTTTATGGTTTTGAATGTATATAATATAAAATAAAAACACATAAGAGAGACATTAAAAGATTTTTGTCTGTTAGTAATGTGTTAGTTATTTTGAAGAATTACTTTTTAGATGGATTTTATTTGCAGTGCTAAATAGTCTATTTTTCTAAGAATTGGTCTCTGCAAACTATTAGGTCCCGTTAAAGAATCGGCCTCCCACTTTTTTTTTGTAAGAGTGACCTTATCAAAGTTATGGCATACAGGAATTGTGACATATTTCATCTTCGTCTTCTTCCTGTGCCTTGGTCAGGTCCCCCCTACGTTTGGCGATCACTCCGGCGATAACCTCCCTGTCCTGTGCTGCTCTGAACAGGTCATCCACCGTCCTCATTCCGGTCCACTCTCTAATGTTGCGCAACCAGGACATCTGCTTTCTGCCAACAACCCGTCTTCCCTATATCTCGTCACTGAATTCAAATTTAAATTCATTTATTTCCACAAATAACACATTTTTTTAAAGCTATATCTGGGTTTTGTTTGTTATAAACCCAAATACAACCTTGTACACCTTTCACAGTAAGCTACTAAAAGCTTGTGTCGTGAAAGGGGAGTTTGCCGGTAGGTACCTGGTATCGAACCACGGACCTCTTGTTCACGAGGCCGAGACTCTACCTTCAGGCTACCGACGAACTCCATAAAAACCAATATAGTTCAAATATCCATAAAGTAATACAATTTATTCCATTTCGCCACCTCACTAGGCTAGAGCCTGTGTCGAGCCAGTAAAATCAGTAGCATAATATGCACTAAAAACTAATTTAGACATCATAATAAACAGTTTAGATACAATACATCAGTAGACTATAGAAAT
The DNA here is from genome assembly GCA_947579605.1 of Athripsodes cinereus. Lineage (NCBI taxonomy): Eukaryota > Metazoa > Arthropoda > Insecta > Trichoptera > Leptoceridae > Athripsodes > Athripsodes cinereus. Next base: position 5,341,887 of record OX388321.1, read on the forward strand.
CAGAACAATAATTGAAGATTTTAAAATGTGTTATACGAAATGTTTTACGAATATTTGCCTTTTACAGGACACTCAATAGCTTACAGAAAAGAGTGGTAAACTATGAACTGAATGGAACAAAATATTAGTTTAATTTTTTTCATTTATTCATAATATCAGCACGGCATTTTCCATATGTGAAGTAGCCAGTAAAAATATAATTTACCAGCAAAACATTACGTACACATCTAATTATGTAAAAATGTTTTTCCTATCGTCATTTTTGACGGGTATACAATGTAAAAGATACACCGAGTTGCCACACGAAAGGACATAAAAATATTTTATTATCTAAAGCAAAAAGTGCATGAACAAATTAGAAGTCAGGCATTTGGGGGTAACCACTAGCTAACCATAAAAGCGTTTTATATGCAATAAAGTTATTTATTAATTTAATTATGTCGTAAATAACAAGCGATTTAAGATTACTCTCGTATTAAAATTTATTTACTTATTAAAAAAAATACTCAATGTGATTTCTGTACTGGCAATGAAAACACCTACGCAATGGTTGGCTGGAAGATGTTGCATTGCAACAAGTTCTCCATTTGACAGAATACTGTAAATATTATCTACTATACATACGCCGTATCCTAAGTGGGGTAGGCAGAGAGGACGGAACGCCACACAAATCTATTCCTACATACTTCACATAATCTATTCCTACAACTTATTGTTATTTATATATGTATAGTTTTTATAATATGCTTATAAATATATTATATGCATTAGGCTTGAATCATAGGTATAAACACGATATTTTAGGATTCGCCCTTGAAGTGAATATATTCCACAAAACGGCGCACTATAAATTGTCTAGTTATTATTATTATTCTCACATTTCTTCAACATTTATAAGTACCTACCTACATTTTCTCATATGAGCATGCCGATTTCTCTTACTTAACACGCAGCCGCCCTTGAGAATACCTAAGTAATTTTTTTTATGTTAGGTATATTTTCAAATCTATTTTCTTGAATTATTTTGAATGTTTTTTAAATATTCTACAATGCACATCCGTTACTTGATTTTTTAAAATAACTGATATTCTTGAATTATGTTCACTCTTTCACTACACACCGTTTCTTTAAAAACAACATCTGGATGACATACCTATCTATGTGTAGATTTTTTGTGCAATGAAGTTTCTAAACAATGTATTTCGTTGTAATTTCATACTCCTGTAATGAATTTCCACCAAGTATAGTCGGTCGATAGGTAAATTAAAATTATTATTTATTTATTTTAGTCTTCTAGTACATCATCATTCACATAACAAAATCAAGAAATCAGTTTACATAAAAAAAAATTTGATGATTTGCAGCAGTGGCGAGATTATCAATATATATCTAGTGATATCTTCCATCTAACCATGTTGTTTTGTACGACAAAACACTCGATCTGAAGGCATATTTAATAATTATAATAATAAACACTTTAATTCAAAATAAATTTGTACAAAAAGTGTACTTATTGCCGTAAGGCAATGTCCAACAGTTAACCTAAAGTGAAGTGGGCCTGTTGTTTATACCACATGTGAAAAATTTTATGATTGGGAAAAGAAAATGAGAGATGTGCCACATCGCTGAATATAAAATGAGAAATGTCTTTTCGATATCTTATAATATTCGGATTATAATACATAATGAGTTTTTTTTTTATCAGATCATTGCACGTATTTCCTACTTGTGGGGTAGCCAGATAGATAGTAAGTAATATTATTTTGCATTTTCATTTTTTGCATTAAAAATCGATCGTTTTACATAATAATAATAATGAGACTTGCTAGTCATCGCGTTCTCATTTCATCGGAAAAGCTTCGCAACTACTGATAATGGCGTCATTCTGTGGGGACGATAAGCAGTGGCGTATCTTCTAAACAAACCTATAACATGCAATATGAAAAAAAAACATAGTGAAACTTCAGATAAGATCAAAGTTAAATTTATGTTTTTTCTACCCATATTCACGTAATAATATAGTTTTTCACTCGAGAAATAATAATAAACACTTTTTTTGTCATAATAGATTTGTACAAGGAAAACATATTCCGTTGTGAATATGAAACTATGAAAGTCCATTTATATTATTTTTACAATTAACCATTGTACGAGGCTATATATGTAAATTTAACACATGAAACTAATTATTATTTTTAATATAATCCGTAACTTTTTGCGTATTATCCATTATGGTATGAAGTAAACACTTAACTTTTTTATAAATACACACTATATTTTATAAATGAGTAGACAATTGTTTCGTCTTTTACCAAGACATTATCAATACTAAATTTAGAAAGAATACAAATTGATTACTGTAATCAATTTGTATTCTTTCTAAATTTAGTATTGATAATGTCTTGGTAAAAGACGAAACAATTGTCTACTCATTTATAAAATATAGTGTGTATTTATAAAAAAGTTAAGTGTTTACTTCATACCATAATTATTATTATTTCTGTTTAGTGTTAATGTGACGTGGTTAGATGGAAGAAATCACTATATAGTGATAATCTCGCCACTGCACACATCATCACATTTTTTCTTGTGCATACTTCTTCATTTAATTTGTTATATGAATGAGGATGTGCAAGAAGAATAAAATAAATAAATAAATAAATATAAAACATAGAATTAAAATAGCGTTTACAGTACAATAACATAAAAAAACACACACACACTTGAAATAAAACACAATCAACATAATAATAAGATACAATGAAAACAAGAACATGATAGCAGAAACTACATGAAATTCTCAATGGAAAGCATGTACCTACCTTCGAACAAATCCGCTCACAGCACATTTCCTCACGGTGTTCTCTGAATCATCGAGATATCAACTTCAACACATCTAGATATATATATTTTTAAATATTGTTGCGCCACTGACAAAAACTACCCCAACACTACCCCTATTTTATTCTAGACTCCTGATATTATTTCACATATATTCATTAGGCTAAATTGTAACTTAAGATTACCGTGCGGTCCCACCCTTAAAGAATATATGATACCGAACATTAAAGTGAGAGGAAATTCGGTTCCGGGTTTGGGGACAATTTTTTTCTTCAACGTCATCACCGTCTCATAGTCTAACCCCTAAAAAAAAGGTTACGGCAGGGGTGAGGCTTGTTTTTCACCCCTCAGAGTGAAAAAAAACTCCCATTGACGGGGTGTAAAAAAAACTACATTAGTTCATTTTGTTTGTTGTTCATAATATTGTTTGAAATTGAGTACATTTATGTCATTGCGTATTAAAACTAATGTTTTTTTTTTATTATTCTGCTGTGATGATCTTTGTCTTATTCTTCTTTCACCCTTCAATGTTCCTCTCTAGAGCACAGGGTGGAAACATGCCTCCTCTGTTCATAATAAGCGTTTTTGCGTCAACACGTTATTCACCTTTCTCGTGTCGCCTATATCGTGGGCGTCATACAAGAAAACTTACTATACTACTACTATACCATCACGGCATATCCCACAAGTGGGGTAGCCAGCAGATCAGCTGCACGTAAGATTCATGCAAACTGTCCTCTTCGTGCCAATATAAAATCAAAAATCAAAATCAAAACCAAACTTTGAATTACATATACTTATTAGTGTAGCTGGCGTACTTATTTCTATAGATTAATTAAAACAAACCAATTACGCATGAAGATAGATACTTATAAAAGTTTCAAATGTTCGGTGGCTTCATTTAAGCATCTTGAACCTTCAATCACAAAGTTCGAGTCTTGTCGAAGATGAAATATTACGTGATTTTTTATTTCAAATGTACCTACAACAGATATCGAACTATATCGGAAATTTGTATGTTTTGTAAAATCCACGGTAAAGATTGTATCACCCACTCTTTTCTGTAATTTTTAAAGTGTCCTGTAAAAGACAAAGACCTACATATTCGGATATAATATCGAACATATTCAATTCCGTGGAGAAGAATGCCATCAATTCTGAACTTTTTTACTTTTATTGTCAAGGTGACTACTTACAGTTCTTCCACCGACTACCCCACACTTGAGAAGTACCATAATTGTATGAATGAATGAATACGTTAACCATAATAGTACAACACATTCTTTGGTTGTATCTATTTTATAACATATCCAAATATGTGTATTTTTCTACCTTAGTACAGTATATGGCTTGGAATAAATGAAAAAATTGCTAATGGTGTATGATATTGCTTAGCCACCCCCTACTACCCCCGGAATACACCCTTATTATTATTATTAATAATAATACTAAGGTGATATTAGGTACACATAATATATACTGTTTACATTTTATAGCTACCTTCGAATCTTCGATGTAGTTTTTTTATTTTGATAATTTTATCGATTTTTTTCTTATATCAATGGTGACATTGAATGTGTGCCTAAATAGTGGAAATAAAATTTATAATGTTTAATAATATGTTTTCTTTTGCTATGAAAAACAATACTCTTTCTGAATGTCTCAGTGAGTTTTGTTTGCTTCAACTTTATGTTTAAAAACTGGCAATATCTTCATACGAATATCTTTAAAAGTTACCTAAATTATTTGTCATCTAAAATAATATGTATGAAAAATGTGTTGTTTGAATATTTTGTTATGCATTTTTTTTATGTTGATACAAAATTTGACAACCAAACACCATTGCAGGACTGTATACCTCTAAAAAGGTACGCCTTTTTTACAAGTCTGGCATAAATATACCCTAAAAACTTAAAGAAAATGTAACACATCGAAACCATCATTCAATACATACATGGAATGGTATAAGAATTAGTTTGTTCCTTCTATCTTTAACATTCAAAAGTCTATTCTGTAGAATGTATTGTCTTCTTCATTCACTTGCTATCTAAGCTACGTTAAGGGTGGGTGGCTCAGATAGGTACTCATATCCTCCCCGTCCATTTCCAAATTTTCCCACCCCATTTCGCCTTCCCTTGTAATTCCCCAATCACCTTTATTGCCATTACACAATGCATTACAGTGTGCATTTACATAAGTGTATATTGCAAATAGTTTATTGCGTATTTTGACTTTAATTTCATGACCGTATAACGTTTAGATTGCAAAGTATCGACTAATTGCAATTGCCTTATTCAAATTGTTTTGTTTCATGTAAATTTTGATCAATTATAGGTACATACTTACTTATGTACTGCTAGCCTTCTTCTCTCCACTGCTGAATATAGGCCTCTTCAAAAATTAGTAAATATTCTAAACATTTGATTATTGTCGTTGCTGTTGAACAAAATTCCCTATGATTTGCGAACTCTAGAGAGTGTGGAGGTGTTCAAGACGAGGATAAAAACAGGAGGTGTTATGATTCTTGAATGGGCCCTTGCGGTGGTTTTTTCACTAAACGGCGCATCATAAATAAGTTGTCTTGTTATTATTATTATTTTTATTGAGACACAACAAAATTAGCTGTTGGTACCGTACATTCCCTTTTATTCCACTGAACCAAGTGTTCTTCATATATCACTAATATTATTATTATTATTTATAGTGAAAAGTAATTTAAATGATTTAGTGACAGAACTAGAGATGTGTATAAAAATCAACAAGATATTTATTTAGACTTTTAAATCTGGTATGCAGAGCAATTAATCTTTCAATTAGAACATTAAATGTAAGTATTCTAGTAGAATAAATTATAAATAACAAATATTATATGAATACTTATCGAATGTTTGATTATTTATTAGTTTTTTTAATGTTTAATATCTATTTACTAATTTCTTTGTAGATACAGTTTGTCATTAAATATACAATACTTCTACTACAAAATCTATTATTATACCATCACGGCATCTTTCACAAACGGGGTAGCCAGTGAATTTACTTAATATAAGCAATATGCAGATTGTCATCTCCATGCCAACAAAAAATAATCCATTGAGTTGCAGGTGTTTAAAATGCTTACTCGCGTTTTCTTAATATTATTTTATAATGTCTTATTATTATTTTAAGAAAACCATATTTTTACAGGACACTCGAAAACCTATAGAAAATAGTGTAGTAGTAATCGAAGAAAGTTTTTTTTTCTACATGAGTCCATTTCTACAACTGCAATATGAAAAATCAACGTATAGAGGGCGTGTTTATGTTTATATAAAAAAATATCATCTTCCAACTAATCATGATTTGATTTGTATTTACTTATTCGTTTTTTTCTTCTTCTTTACAGGAAAATGGTGTCCTAGACGAGAATGGTCATCACCTCCCGATGTAGCAAGACGGGTTTATTCATCAGTATTCCTTGGAAGTCCTGGAGAATATCCTGGTAAGTGCACTACAAAAAATATTATATCCTACAAATCAGAACTAAGTTTCTATGTAAATCCTACAAATCAGAATTATATCCGACTAATCAGAATTATATACTACAAATCAGAATTATATCATACAAATCAGAACTGTGTATTTAGAATTTTAAACTAGATATTTTAATGAGATTAGGTTTATCCCACAAATAAGAATTGGTAAATCCTACAAATCAGAACTGTTACTAATTACAAATCTGTACTAAATCCGACAAACCAGTGGATATGGTAAAACTGTATAGGTAAATGATCAGTCAAACAAAGTTGGTTGACGCGCAAATCCTACAAATCAGAACTGTTACTAATTACAATTAATCTGTACTACATCCGACAAATCAGTGGATATGGTAATATAATAATAGTTAGGTAAACGATCAATCATACAAAGTTGGTGGTTGACGCAGGTTCGAATCCTACTACCGACTTGGTCCAATATCTTGAATCACCATAGATGAAAAGATTTATTGCTTATGGAAACATTAATTAAATTCGTTTTAAAATTCGTATTATTTTAGGATGTGGGTATAACATAATATTATGTATGTAGACATAAAAATATATCGAAAAATAATATTATCATAAAATTTCTTATTTTTTATATTTTATTTTAATCTGAGAACATATTATTCTGGTTGTCCGTTGGATAGCTATACATAATATAAATAAGAAAAAAATGTATACATATTTCATATATCCAAGATCCGGTTATTTTGATCATAAGATATGTTTTGAAATTCGATATTTTATGTACAGAGGGAACGGTATTTTGTGGAATTTCTGTAGGTTGATGTTTAAAAAAATAACAAAACAAACATTATGACATTATTTTTCGATGACTCATCATCGTTTCAAAAAATATGTTTTGTACCTACTTACGCTTTCGACCGACGGTGTTTGGTGTGCATTCATTCATGTGGAATAACTTTAAAAATAAAGCAATGCATAAATTAATTATTCTATAGTACCTACTACTATGTATACCATCACGACATTTTTCACAGGTAGGGTAGCCAGCAGATCATTTCAATTTAATAAACACGCTAGCCGTCCTCTTCATGCCAACAAAATTAGGATATTCAGGATTGATTTGAAACCTCGCCGCTGAATTTAAGATGTCAAATGTCTTTATTTTTTTAATAATTGCCTTCCGGAAAAGAGTGGGATACCAATTCTTTGCTGGTTGCTCCATGGAACATAACTTTGTTGTTATACATAGATTGGTAGGCATATAATATTGAATTATGTTCCCATTTCTGACACTAAGTGTAAGAGGCTTGTCTTTGCCTATTTTTTCGGCAGGAGCGTTAAGGGCGATATCAATTGAGAAAATGAATATGATTTTTTCTATTCCATATTTTTTTTATTAATATATTTCATACATATATAGTTATCCCGCTGGCTTCCCCACATGTAGCATATTCCATGAATGATAAATTAATTGATACGGCGGCAAGTACATAGGTTCCAAGCAAAACAGAGAAAAAAATTCAAAAGAGCAATTTATCAACGCATAGATTGACGTTAGTTTGTGTTCAAATATTCGAATGAAAGTGAAAAAAATACAATATTTTGAAAATCGAACTAGAATAATAAATATTATTTGTGTAACCGCTATCTGTCAAAATGGTGTACCTGTCATTTATAATAACAAATATAGGTACATAAATAGGTGGGTTCTTACTTGTTTTGTTTTGTTTTGACGGTGTTTAGTTCAAATAATGTTGTCTATGGTGCGTGCGGTTGATACTTATTATAGATCGGCGAATAATAGATACATTTTAAATATCTTATTTTGTGTAACATAAATTATCCATTTGAAGCCTGTAGAAGGCATGTGTTGTAAAATTTCAAATATAAAGAAATTTCACATCTTTAGTTCAGCGATGAGGTGTGTCAACCTTCGTGAATATTTCAACAACGAATAGATTTTTGGGAAGTTTTTTTTAATATAATACTATTATTATTACCATACCATTACGGCATATCCCACAAGTGGGGTAACCAGCAGAACAGCTGCATGCAATAAACATGCAAGCCTCCCTTCCTTAGTGCCAACAAAAAATAGGACATCCAGGATTTAAAATTTAATTTGTCTTCATTTTTCGAACATCAGCCTCTTCTTACCTACAAGGCTATCGAAAACTCGCTAAAAAGAGTGGGAGAATAATTAATAACTTACCGGGTGTTCCACAATGCGATACTTACTTTCCTAAATATTTAAGATATAATTAAGTTATTATTATGTAGATAGGTACATACAGTATAATTAAATAAGTGAGAATATTCGTCAAGTGGAATATTATTTTTAGTCACACGGTACCCGTAATATCTAAGTAAGTACAATGGGTACTTATTAGTATTAGGGTAGTACCAACTATTTTGAGTAGATTTACCTTTTCAGTACCGGGCACAACAATAATAAGTAATATCTTTAATGATATCGGTATTTTGTATTCGGTAGAAATGTGTTAGGACAGCGGACATCATACAACTAAAATATATCGTCGGTGGATTCAAGGAACCTCCTATGTACATTTTTTTGAAGATTTTACGGGAGATAAAAATAAATGTGGATGACATTTTATATGTGTCTGATTTTTTACGTGGAAGATGTTGTAGAAATTCTATTGTAGGTAGGTATATTATATTTTTAAGCATGACTCGAAAAATTTCACAAAATCATTTTTTAGATGTAGTGAGTAGGTATTTATGAACTATCCAAGAAAAAGCAGCACATAAGATATTTTACTTCCTCAAAAATTGTTTATATAGATTATTTCATCGGTAGTTGCAACTCGACGAGACGAATAATTTGGTATTAATATCTCTTTTTTTAAATGACACATGGGAGGTTTTGTGGATCCACCGATGATAATATTGTATCATTGTTCCCTTTCAACGCGGTATTCCTTCTACGCGTATAATACAACATTTCACTTACCCACCTCTACGCAATACTCAGATGTTAACAGAACCGTTACTCAAAAATTTAACCTTGTTAATCGAAATCCCTTTTAAAAAAAGAATGTGTATTGCAAGAAAACAGTTTATTTTAGGAACTAATAAAAGCAATAGGTATCATCATGACATTTTCCGTGATTGGGGTCACCAGTATATTAACTGTATGTTATAAATATGCAGATGGTGTTTCCCGTAAAAACCGGGAGGTAAAAATTTCTCAAATCTACACTACTACTACTACTTCTACTTTCCCATCACGACATATCCCACAAGTAGAGTAGCCAGCGAACTAACTGCATGTAATAAATATGCAGATTGTCCTCTTTGTGACAGTAAAAAAAGTGCTAGTAGAATAGGTGTTTATACCTCATCGCTGAATTGTAGAAAATTATTATTTAAACGTAAACCAACGTATTGATCTATTAGATTAAGTTAAAAAAATAATTAAACATAATTTAATTAACTCGTTAAAACGTTATGGTTAATGGCCAGTTGAGCTTGGTAACTAATATAATAATATGTACTAACAATATTTTAAAAATGGAACGCGTAATGACATCTGACACGCGAACATTGATCTTATTCTTTATTAGTATTATTGTTGCTTCTTATTAAAATCTCTTTATTTAAATTTAATTTTTTTTATTTGTTTGTTCTTATCATGCTCCCTACATATTCGCTTTTACAAGCAATCAATGGGGAAACGAATGATTTCAATATAAACTTGCAACCTTTGAGTGTTTCTAGATGAGAAAAGTCATTAGGAAATGTTACACTACCGCCATCTTTCGTATCGATATCAAAGTTTTTTTTTTGTTTTCTTTTTTTCACATGTTATATTTAGGAATTAGAATGTCATGAAGTCTAATGCATTATTTTGCATAGAATATTTTAGCTATTTATTTTTTCACCATTTAGCATCGAGTTTGTTTATGATATGCATACTATCTTCTGTTTTGTTTCAATTTAATACTTGTTCCCGGAGTAAAACCAGGTTAAATGCTAGTTTTTTCATGTTATTATTATTGGAGAATATTTGAAATATATTTTATGTTCTTAGAACGAATTCAAATTGTCTTTAAGTTGGTGGTACCGACCTGTGAGCGAACAAGATTCAAATCTAAAGCGAATAAAAAGTTTGTACTTACCTACACAAATTCCTTTGTTTATGTGTTCCAAATTCAAAATTATTGTTCTATGAACATGTAGGTCCATACATATTCTACCCTTCCAAACCTCTTGTAGGGTAGTTTATTACACTTTATTATTATTTTTTGAAAAAGGTAATGAATTAAAATATTTGCCCAAAATAATACAACCCAATTGCCAAAGAAAAAAGAAATTTGAGTTAAGTAAAAAAAAAAATCAATCGCTCTTTGGCGATAAATTCGTTCTCTGCTGCATATTGAAGATTGACTTGCCCCACCGCTGAATTGAAGATGATAAATTTCTTACATGTTCTTACACGTGTTTTAAAAAAATATCTTTACTACTTTGTGTATTCAATATGGTGTGACTAAAAAAAAAAATTGCTTTTTTTGTATTTTTAATAAACTCGTTTCAGGATGTAAAGTAGGTATAAACATAGTATGTCCCTAGTTTATTCGCGAAAGTAAAAAGAATAATAATTTGAAATTCCCACTACTAGCTTGAGTTAAAAAAAGAAGACTGCTTAAAAATGGAATAAATAATGAAGTAACGAGACATAAAAGAAAATATGAAAAGTTTTTTCTCTATGGCTCACGTACATTATTTCCATAGAAGTAGTAGTGGGTACAGGTAAATCATGTACAACATTGTCTATGGAAAATAAAAACAACAAGAGAAGACCAACTTTTAGAATATTCATATTTATTTAAAAATTTACCCGCGTATATGGGAGGAACGTTCGACAAAGCAGCGGTGCGCGCGAGAACCTTCAATCTACATACATAAATAATAATAACAATAATAATATATATTTCCATCTTCTTCTTACATGAGACATTACGGTGATTGTTAGAAAGTGACAAATACATTTTTCTTAAAGAGGACTCTCGGAGAGACAGAAAGAGAAGGAGAGTGACGTATACTACGACTACTAATAATAATACTAATATGAAAAAGGAACGATGCATAAAAAAAGAAAAGGAGCATGCGTGGCTGTGAGTAAGAATGAGATATAGACATTTGAGAGGACCGTTAGTGAGAGTGTGTTGGATATACATTGTGAGGAGGATTGCTCGTATAGTAGATTGCGCATGCGTTTTGTTATATTTCGCACTGTTGAATGTGTGTGAAGGACGGGTGTATTGACGATGTCGTGGGTGTGAGTGAGAGGTATGTTATTGTTGTCATGGCGACGATCACGTGCCCGCCTTGTGTCATGGCGCCTTTGAGTTTGCGCTGTACAGGTTGCGTCCAGACACCGCGCCGAGAGTACCGCTGTACTACTGTGACTGTCTATATTGTTATTGTTGCATTGGATTTGAACGTCTTCAAGTTGCTTCCCTCGCATACGATAATGTTTACACACATTCTTTATTTGAAAATTTAAATGTTTTTGAAATTAATTCTAGATTCTCTTCCCTGAATATTTGAATTGATATATTTACCTTTAGTAAAAGCACACTTTTACTAATAATGTACCTAACTATTTATTAAGATTTTAAAATTGTTGGAAATAATCTAGAAGGTAGATATTATTTACCTGTTTGACTACGGTTGTTTTGGATAAAGGAATTCAAATAAAGAATCAATTCAAATTTGAAATTCCACTTTGTGATTTGTTCGCTGAAAATATTTGACAGTAATGTTTATCACACAAAAAAATATAGCAATTAAATAATATTTTCTTGTTATTTATTTTGAAAACCTCCATTTACGAAAAAAAAATTAAATAATAAATTCGTTTGTTTGTAGGTGTACTTAATTCTATCGAATAAGTTTGTAGGGAGGTTCATATTAAAAAAAATAGATAAAGCACCTTTATATAACATAGATACACTTTGAGACATTATGCCTTGAACTTTTTGTTTATCCCTCAAGAAATACGGATTCAAAAATTGTATTAAACATGCAAAATGAAAATTATGTAAAACGCGTTGGTAGGTGGGTAGGTAGGTACTCAAACTTTAATGAAATGGAGTTTTTGTAAAGACAAAACACTCGAAATGTAATGAATGAGCTATTTTTTTACAGTTTAAAAGATATAATATGTAGGTACGTTCATGAACATATGGATTCTCTGCTTAACCCATTAGAGATTCTATCGTCAGAAAATATTTGAAGCAAAACATTTTACTTATATTTTTCAGATTTTATTTTTACATACATACCTACATACGTTTGGTTAGCTGGAAGATATTGCCTCCAGGCATTAAGCTCGCCAATTGCTCATGATTTTTTTCTGATCAATAAAGTGCTCTTATTATTATTATTACATACCATCACGCCGCTTCCCTCGCGGGGTAGGCAGAGAGGATCGAGCGCCACTTCCTTTTATTTTTATAATACTATTTACTCGTTTGGGAGTAATGCTCTTAAATTCAGCGATGAGGTTTATCACACATCTTTATGAAAGTCTTAATTTTTTTTGTTAGGTTTGCTGGCTACCTCACTTGTGAGATATGCCCTGGTGATGTTGTAGTTACTTGTCTGCTGGCTATCCCATTTGTGGGAAATGCCTTGATAGTAAAATTATTCAATCTCATATATTTTATAAAATCTATAACTATATACCTACATACTTACAGACATAATTTCTATATTGTACTCATGTTGAACCAGACCTTGTTATTAGTTTGTTTGTTTGTATCGTGGGTATATAATATATAGCTAGTACTGGGGTATATATTGCGTGTGTTTTTACGTCTGTTTTTGACAGGTTTGGACACCGCCAGGGAACGTTGAGAGAGGGTATGAACCTATACGCGCAACGCACACACTTATTGAAGGGTAGGCATCTGTACAATCTACTCTACAAGTCTATTATTATTAGAGCCAAATAAATTTCTACTTCCTATTATAATTATATCTGGTAAAATATTTGTGCACCTAAAATTATTGATTTTATCAACTTTTCGAACTTATTTGAAAATAGAATAGGTTTTCAATTTTTTTCTGTAATTTTTCGCATGTCTCGTATAGTCTCCATAGTAGGTATGTAGTGCCTTGTACTTAAGAGGTTCTTAAGTACAAGGCACTGAAGATGGACTAAGTCCGAAAGGCCTCTGCCGAAAATAAATATAGTGAAAGTAAACAAACAGTGTTTGTGTTGATATTATTTTTTAATATAATATATATAATAATATCTTAAATTAATTTACATAATATTAAAATTCAAAAATTAGGTGTTCCGCTCATTTTGAATGTCTTAAGAGAGGATGATTTGGAGGTTTATTACAAGTAGCAGATCCGCTGGTTTCTCCGCTTGTAGGAGGTGCCGTGTTGGGAGTTGGGACGTGTCGATCTTTCTACGACATTTTTTGCGCTCAAATGTTTTTGACAAAAGAACGGTGTACTGTGATACGGGAATTAGGGGTTTAGTAAGAAAATAATATTTTTATTACATAATAATAATAAACACAGCAAGTAGGTACTTTTACAAATAGAAATATATCACTCATACCTACAATATTACTTATTCCCATCTGTTGCCCTTCCCCTTCCCATTCTTCCCACAACCTTTCTATAGTACACACATAGTACCTATACTATCTCACTTTCTCTCCATCTATCTGTCTCTTTCTATCTCACCCTTCTTGAGTGTCCCGTATAACTTTTATTATTATTATTAGTTTTACAGCTCCCCCATCAGATCCAGAGTGATTTATAGCCCGGGACCAATTTGGAATAATACAAAGTACAGAGAAAAAATGTTACGTAAAATTATTATTGTCCGCTGGCTACCCCACATACGGAAAATGTCGCTTTAAAATTATTGTATATTATCTTAGTAACTACCTACCTATGCATTATACTTATTTTGATTCTTTTCGCCCTTCGTTGTTCTTCTGGGGAATACAGTGCGGAAACAATCTTCCTCTTTTATAGAGAGTTTGATTCTCCTTTTCTTATGACATCCCTTACAGGTATATTTCAAAAAAAGATTGTCATCATATAAAAAAAAACAGGAACTCTGTAGTCTGAAGGCAGAGTCTTGAACTTCCAGTTGAAATATCGCGGGCTAGATTCCCGCTGCCGATCAACATATTGTCTTCAAGATACGTTTACAAGAACCAGAGATCAATATTTTTTTACCATTGATTTCAAAACGTTGTCTTTTCTAGAATATGTTTTCAATTCTGGCCACCTACCCTAAATCATTTTTGGTGGTAAAATTGTTGGTACAAATACACCTTCTAGGTATTAAATAAAATATACGGTAAAAAATAATACCTGTTACCCTTTACCCCTTTAAAATCCGGGAGAAAACACCTGTGCAAAAATAAAAGAAATGAAATACTTATACAAAAAAAACTACCCTTAAACCGCATAGTTATACCTGTAAAATTATAGGTTTAAACACCCGCTTATGGATGCAATTCAAAATAATAATTTAAAAGTATAGAATTAAAACGAATAAAAAATCCGTATAGATAAGTATAGTACCTACCTACTCAATTTGATATTATTATAAAATTATCGAATTAGGTACTTGTAAAATATGATATGAAAGTAATAATCGTACAAAAAATGTAAGTATCCACGGCTACAAATGCAAAATCGATAACTCCATTCTAAAACAAGTAATGTACAAAAGTTTTTTGTGTAATGTGTGTAACGTTTTTATGAAAAATATTCTATTCAATGCATATTTTTAGCCAATAAATAAATAAATTGTATTTCGAATGTATTAGAAATATTATATTTTGTTTTTGGTTTGCATTTACGTTTTTTCAGCTTTGAGGTTATTCATTATTCTTGTACAAAATTGACACTTGTGAATGTCCTGACTACATCAGAATACACAAATATTTTAACAAACAGTGTGTCAATCATCTGAAATTGTTGTATTTAATTATGTTGATTAATTACATGCAATATTTACAAAAAAAATTGTACCTATCTGGATTTTTGTTATAAATCTTTTCACGGTAAAATAAAAGCTCGTATCGTGAAATGGGAGTTTGCCGGCACCTGGGATCGAATCGCGCACTTTAGGTGCACGAGGTCGAGACTCTACCTCCAGGCTACCGACAAACTTAAAATAATGCATTGACTAGTTGGCTTGAAAACAAGTGTCAAATATTTATCCTTGCTTAGTAAATAGATATGTACTTATATAGAAACACTGAAAAATACTCAAAAGGAATAATATCGAATAAATAAATCAAATATTTTATTCTACTATTTGTTTATTTGACGAGAGAAATGTCTTTCGTCTTGTTAGGACATTGTCAATATCAGGAATAATATAATTATTTAGTTGTGAGAGATATTTCAACAGTTTTTTTAGTGTTCACATTATTGTGAGAATATTTTATAAAATGTATTTATACGTTTTTTGTTTTATCCCAATGCAATTACGTTTATTGAAAGGCACTGATATTTTATGAGAGTATCCGTCAAAATTGACGATTGCGATATGAAACTATAAATTAACCAATCCCCTCGAGCGATTTGAGGTTAGATCTCAAACAAAACAAAAACCTAATGGCGTATATAATTCCATAGTGCGGTCTTTTTGTAATCACAACGATACTATATATTTTTTTATTTTAGTTCAAACGTAGCTATAATTTATAGCCCCGAAAACGTTTTGATAGAGTAGATATTTGAAGAATTTCTCTCAGATAATTTGCTAGCGAATTTTTAAAATTGTTTCGTAACGATTTAGTTTTTTGTAAAATATTATGTTTTTATTATTTATCTTACCTAAATAATTCACCCTTAAATTGTATTTTAGTATTTTTGTGAAGAAATTTAACATTTTTCGTATTTGGTTCAGCGATGAGGCATACCACCCTTCCTACTTTGCTTTTAGATAATGCAGAAAATATCCTTTAATGAGAAGGTCTCCCACTCTTTTTTGTAACTTTTCGAGTATCCTGTAAAAGACAGATACCTACTTAATTGTTTTTTTGTGTGTGTGTGTTTTTTTTCTTGCTGAGCCTCGGCCAAAACTATTAGGTATGATATCAGCGTAGGGAAATTTTTTTGTAAAACTGTAATAAAAATGTTACATCCTCAATTCGGAGACTCACATAGAATATCCTAATATTTATGGCACGGAGAGGATTACATTTATGTTTGTTACACACAGTTAGCCCACTGGCTACCTCATTTATGGGAGACTCCGTGATGTTATGAATAAATGAATGAAAAAAATAAAATATTGATCGAGCATCAGATGCCATTTCATAATTTTTGTCTTTTAGCTATATGTCTATCTATCGCAAAAGATCAGCTGCATGTATATATACATACAAGCTGTCCTCTCTGTGTCAACAAAAAATTAAGACATTGAGGGTGGGTGGCAACTGGTAAACGTTGTTAGAATCAGATTCAAATCACATACATTAAATTAATTAAACATTTTTTATGGGATTCGCTCGTCCCCATTATTTTGTCATATTATGAATGTTTTTATTTCAAGTTGAGTTCTTGGATTTTTCATTTTGAGTTCTTTTATTGAAGGATGCCGATGATCAAAATGAGTAAATAAATAAACGTATTTTTTATAATAATCATTGATGTATGTTCACATAGAATTAAAAAAGACTTTTTGTATTATTTTTTTCATTGATATCTTCTTAGAGGTACTTTGCATATTAGACAGGGGTCACAAACCATGCAAAAACACCCACTACAAGATAACTGTATACTGACAAAAAATGTCACCATGCACTGAGGCCATAACAGCTTTTGGCCAAGGCGATATAATATTATATTATACTATACCTACCCTCACCTCGCAACCCAAGTGGGGTTGGCAGAGAGGATGGAACGCCATATAGAATGTAGATCTATCTTTACGTACTTCTTTCGTTTCTTCTACATTTATACAATTACTCATGCACGCATGATGATTTCTCTTACTCAACACACGGTCATCCTAGAGAATATCGATGGTTTAAAGCACAAAAGACACATGTCCACTATTTAGGTAAAATGAGTTAATATATGTACAAGATCGGTTGCAACGTTGTCTATATCCTGATTACACATAATTACCAATAATACTTATATCATTATCGAAATATTTAACAAAAACCAGATGCCAAACATTCTTAAATTATCATTTTTTTTTGCACATTTGTAACATGTCACATAAAATATTTAAGAATGTATTTATATCGACATAATTGATTCTTAAAAAGCACATTTCCACCAAGGATATCTTCTGAATTAATTTAAAATTAGTTAATTATAATTTTGAATCTCAAATTTTCAAAACATGTTTTCTCTAAACTGTCAAATGTGGACATGTGTCTTCTGTGCTTTATACCATCGATATGATCTTCGTGATCAAACCACGTAGTTCTCGAACGTCTGCGAATTCTCTCACCCCCTTCTTTTAGGTATATTTATCCTCCCTTTTAGGAAAGTTTATCCTCTTTGTCATCTTTCCATCATCCAGTCGCTCCACATGTCAAAACCATCGTAACTTAATTACACCTAACTGACTTAAATTACTTATTTAATATTTAAATTTGCCATCTCGGCTTCTTCCAGAAGAGGAGTAGCTAGTTAATAATTAAATAGACGTACAGGCCGACCAGACCGTGCCACAAATATAAAATATGCAAGATAGGAGGCACATTTAAAAATGAATAACTTATACAAAATTACAAAACCGCTGATTTTGTACCACTGTTATTTATATTCTTAAAATCTTCACCCGCTCAATTAGCCACGGAAAGAATTATTATAATATGAATGAAACCCATACAACTCATAAAAAGGACGATACTATTAACATACAATCATAAAAGCATTACGTATATTTTATCGATCCCTTCCTGCGAGTTTGTCAAATTTAGGTGAATGTTTTTTACATTTTTTTCAAAGTCCCTGGACCCGTTTTTGGAATTATTATAATATTTTATTTTTTTGAATATTGTAATACAGGTTTAAAAGAATATTAAGTATGTATGTACCGGTAAAGGTTGGTTTGAATATGAAAGAAATCTTCTTCGTGTCATATCATTACTTTAAGACTCAACGATGCCGAATCTCATTTATTTAATTTATTTTTATCGACTAGTGTTATTTATCCGGTACAATCTGGTATTATTTTTTAAATAATTCAATCGTGTAACACCCGGCAAAGAATTGGTCTCCCGCTCGTTTCTGTAAGTTTTCGAGTGTCCTGTAGGTAAAAGGCAGGTGTTCGGAAAAAATGACATTTTACATCTCAAATTCAGCGATGAAGTTTGATACTCGTCCTGAATGTCTTAATTTTTTGATAGCCCAGAGAAAACGGTCTGCATGTTTGGGTATTACATATATTCAGTCACTTGTGAGAGAAGGCCCGATGGTATAGATAAATTGTTATCCCTTAACAAATATATCCCACACTTCTAAATGAATCAGCAGGTACGCAGTAATCCCCCCCCCCTTTTTTTTCCTTTCCCCTTCATTTTTATTTATTATTATTGATTTGTGTTTTTGTGCTAGTGTGATGATTGAGTGAGCGAACGAGACTGTGTATAATATGTAGGCATGTTGAGATGACCGGAATGCTAAGTACCTATGTTTTTTAAATTAATTGTGGCGCATGGTATTGGATGATAGCTGATCTCTGAAAGATTAACCTTTTTTCTTACTTTATATATGTAGTTATTGTCTGTTTTGTGCTTTTAACATTTATAAAATAAAAAAAATAAGAAAAAGTGGGGTAGCCAATATACTATTCTACTTATGGGTTATTCCACTTTATTCGTATCTCAAGGCCCCACAGCCACGAAATCGCATCCCCAACCCTAAACTAAACTCAGTGCTTGCAATGCGCCATCGTTTGAGTCAATAGACTAAAATAATTATAATACCTAACACTTTGTTGATAAAAAAAATCATGAGCAATTGGCGAACTGTTTGCCTGGAGGCAACATCTACCAGCTAATAATACATATGATAAACATTACAGCCTCTCTTCTCTGTACCAATACAAAAATAGTATATGAATAATACTAAGAAATTGAATAAGGATTTCGGAATGTTCTAACACACTTTTGTAAATTTGTGATCCGCTCAAAGTTACATACAAATAAACGTGAGTAAATTTTATTATGTAACAATTTGGTTATTTAGCGTTGAAAGAGATTTAGTAATATAATATTTTTCATTTGCTATATAAAATAATAATACGATTTTGGAAAGACTAATTTGAATATTTGATTGAAATTTATCGGCGGGTAGGTACCTAGTAACATTCTAAAATTAAATTTTGTAGGTATTTTAAATTTTATTTTTAAAGTTGACCCGACGATAGAAATATCTCGACTTTTCGAACCCAAGATCTAGTGTTCAAATCTTGCAGCAGACTAATACATTAAAGATTTTAAAGATTTTTCAATTCTATTGCAAACATTAATTACAAAGGAATATGCATAATGAAGTTTTTACTACTATTACTACTATCTCATCACGGCATATCCCACAAGTGGGGTAGCCAGCAGACCAGCAGCACGTAATAAACATGCAAGTTGTCCTCTCCGTGCTGAGTCGATTTCAGCTAACGCAGCATCAGCATCTGAATTTTGTCGCCTTTTTTCCACAATTGTCCTGATATTTTAATATTATTGTCACAGAAACGGCGTATTGTGAAAGAGGGTCGTCCAGAACATCCAAAACCTTTAAAAAAAAAAAAAACTTTTAGTTACTTCGTATACCTATACCTACATATTTTTTGTACAATATTTTATTCGGTATCTATAAAGGACACAGATGTTCCATCTTTATTAATCCTTGGAATGAATTATAATTATAAAGAAAAAACTGAAAATCCTTGTTCTAATAGAATTTGTATTTAATCTGTGATTCATTCTTTATACTGCACAGCGGGGATAATATAGACGTTAAAATAATTAATCCTATTTGCATATTAGATAAGCCAATATGAAACGTGCGCTCGCGATACATTTTCTTATGCACACACAACACAAACAAACACGCGAACATTTTTATTTATTTTATTTTACGTACAAGCGTTACATATTATAATGTCCGGTTATTAATATTATCAGAGCGCTGGGAATGTCGTGGGAAGAGGTAACTCAATTGGCACAATGACGATCTGAATGGAGAAAAATGCCATGTATTCGTAAAATATTACGAATAGGTATGACATAAACATCTTCGTTTCAACACCCATTCGGAATGTCTTATTTTTTATTGTCATTTTGATCTATTACATGAAGGGAACTATTTATTTGTACGGCTATTAATCCATTCGTTCGGCAAGAAAAAATCAGCATTTAAGTCATTTGCACAGCAAACAATGTTTTCATCGGCAATAAATAAAAAATAAGCGCAACACTTGTTTCACAAACAAACTTGGTTATATCGGCAAATTAACAAATTTTAACAGCTTAATAAATACTCGCACAACGAAATAATTATTTGACCAGCAGAATAAATTGTTATTTGAGCAGCAGAATTATTATTTGACCGGCAGAAAATATTAGGTATACAATATTTTTCACACACCGATTTACCTTCGGATCCACATGAAGTTTTTGTGGTTTCTTACCAAATTAATGACTGCAAAAATAATGCACGTTTCCGCTTTGCTATATATTAACGAAATATCTAACTGAAATGTCGAAAAACGCTAGTGTCGTTCATCATATAAAATCACATAAAAAGATGCTACATACAAAGATTTATTATTTGAACAAGATTTAAAATTTAGCTTTCACAAGTTTAATTAAAATAAGCTCACAGTTTGCTGCTCATTTATTTATTTTGCTGGACAAATAATCATTATGCCGGTCAAATAATAATTTAGCTGGTCGATTAAATTTAGAGTTTTACAGTATCATATTATTTTTTGCAATATAAATAGGTATAATATTCTTGCTGGGCATAAGTGGCATATCAACATGATATATTTGTCGGCAGAATACATTTTTCTGCTGAACATAACATCAAAACAGTATTATGCTGATCGTTTAAATGATAGCCTTACATGAATATAGATTAGTAAACTATATCCAGCAGATGAAAGATTAAAGCTTTAACCGTTAGTAAAGAAAGATGTTCTTGAATGTACAGCTTTTACGGGACACTTAAAAATGTATGCTGATAATTGACTTTTTTCAAAATTGTAAATTGTAACTTGTGTAAAGTTTAGGGAAGACTACTTGCATGTTTATTATATGCAGCTGATCTGCTGGCTACCCCACTTGTGAGATATGCCGTGATGGTATAGTAGTAGTAGTAGTAAAGTTTAGGTCTCCCACTCTTTTTTATAAATTTTCGAGTGGTCTTTACATGTTTGTCTTTTGCAGTTCAAGTGAACGCCTTTTACAACAGGACATTCGAAAATTTGTGGAAAAGAGTGGCGTACATATTCTTTACTGGGAGCTCCACGGATCAAATAAGCCTTAAGGCACGAACCTAAACCATTTCGATATAATGTCTGTGGTATTGCATTTAAGTAACTTATCATCGCTAAAAAATATAAAATATATGATTTTTTCAAACACATTTTTCTGAATATATTTTTCGTAATTTTCATATAAAGAATTTGTGTAGGGGACATAGGGTAAAACGGAGTGGTCAATGTTGAATATGATGAAAATAATAATAATTTAGCTATTGTGTGTTCCTTTACGAAAAAAAAGATTTATATAACGGCCAGTACTAGATAATATGTAATAAAAAAATCATGTAGCTATTTATATTGTGTTATATGAATACCTTCGTTATGTCGCAGATGTTCTGAACAGATTTTTTTCAAAATACAATCTAGAGATTTTCTAGTTTATCTTATTTTGTAATACTATTGTTTTTTGTAATATACATAGTTGTGATTCATGGAAATTTCTAATGCTTTAGAAGATTACTTGTAATTTTTGTAGATTAGGAGATCATAAAATTTACTTTATGGATGATCCTACGAAAGATCTTACCTGCTCAGGGCGTGGCTACCCATGCTGAAACTAATAATGCACAGAATCAAAGACAAAGAGGATCATCCATGGAAAAAATAAGCACAGAAGAAGTATGAGGAGAGAGGACCAGTTAGAAATCCCTGAGGATAACCATAGCTAGCGGGTCGAAACGTAGTATGCAAAACAAGGATGTCATAATCACCGCGAAAATCTTAAATTCTATGCAAGTCATCCTCTACGTTGCAATAGAAAATTAAGCATTCAGAATGGGCGCCATGCTTCATTGCTGACTTGAACTTGTTCATTGTCTTATACGTGAGGTTTTACGGATTCATACCTTTTAAAGGGCGTTCGAAAACTAACAGAAAAGATTGGAGGGATTTTTATTTGCCAGGAATTCAACGGGATGAAAATGTCATAATCAGAAAATAAATGCACTAATTCGACGACAATAATACATCATTCCGACTTATTCCATAATATTCTCTTCACAAATTGCTTACCGTGAGACTGTGCGGTTATAGTTTTTGCGATTTTATAGAACCGAGATTTATGATTGAGAATACAAATAAAAGATTGTCGACCCCTGATATACCACATGTTGTATTATATCGAGGATTTTAATATATTATTCGGTAATACAATTGCCAGGATATTTATTTGCGTAAATATATTTTTTTAAATAATAACAACGCTACTTGATAATGAAATAAAAAGAGTTTTTCATTATTACATTTTACGGAATCAAAGCAAAATGAAAAACAAATTAAATGAATGGATAATTTTATTCTCAATGCTAAATGAATTTAATATAAAAAATAAGCGATAACGTTTGTGTCTGTTGTAAATTTTGTTAATTATCTTCTATGTTTTAGAAAAAAATATTGGATTGTGTGTAGCATATTTTTTTTATCTGATTAGTCAAATAGTTAGATAGAAAATTGTCATTTTTATTATATTTTTGAATCTCGAATGAAAAAGTGATAATTATACCTTTTGGGTTTATAACTTTTTTTTATATTCACAATACTGTACCGTAAAATTCAAATTTATTGAGCCGCAGTGTTTGCGTTGAAAAACTTCTACCAAAAATATTTTTTGTCAAGCCAATTTTGATTTGTCATTTATAATTATTCGCTTCTTTCACATTCGAAAATGACATTATCACTACAATACACAACGATATGTTCGGGTGAGAGCCTCGTTGCGTCTCATGGACGGATAGCAGGGGCGCTTATTCGGGTATTTTATCGGAGAGTATAGTTATATTTTTAATTGTGTCATTATTGCTTAGTTATTTAATTGTCTTATTTTCTTAGTTATTTAATTGTGTTGTTTAATTGTCTTATTTTCTTAGTTATTTAATTGTGTTGTTTAATTGTCTTATTTTCTTAGTTATTTAATTGTGTTGTTTAATTGTCTTATTTTCTTAGTTATTTAATTGTGTTGTTTAATTGTCTTATTTTCTTAGTTATTTAATTGTGTTGTTTAATTGTCTTATTTTCTTAGTTATTTAATTGTGTTGTTTAATTGTCTTATTTTCTTAGTTATTTAATTGTGTTGTTTAATTGTCTTATTTTCTTAG
This sequence comes from Athripsodes cinereus, assembly GCA_947579605.1. Taxonomy (NCBI): domain Eukaryota; kingdom Metazoa; phylum Arthropoda; class Insecta; order Trichoptera; family Leptoceridae; genus Athripsodes; species Athripsodes cinereus. Next base: position 5,365,838 of record OX388321.1, read on the forward strand.
TTATTTAATTGTGTTGTTTAATTTTCTTATTTTCTTAGTTATTTAATTGTGTTGTTTAATTGTCTTATTTTCTTAGTTATTTAATTGTGTTGTTTAATTGTCTTATTTTCTTAGTTATTTAATTGTGTTGTTTAATTGTCTTATTTTTTAGTATACTTCTTAGTATATCCCCAGAACAGATTTTGGTCTAGTGGGGCAATATATTCCATAATGATGTTTACTTGTTATTTAAGTATGTAATATTTTGGAAATAAATAAATAAAAAAAATATATGTATGTATGTATAATACCAAATAAGACGTGTTTTCTATTATGTATATCAAAATCTTTTCTAAGATGTATCTCGATTCATATAACAGCACATTTTACCCTATTTTCCTCTTTATTCATCCCTTTCTGTACAATGCTTCAATATATCTCTCTTTCTTTCTTTCGTCCACAAAGAATAGGGATGTTGCGATTTCCACTTCAAAATGTTTCTGAAGTGGTTGGTTGGTTGGAAGGTATCAACACAAAATGAGTACAGCACTTTTGGGAGGATGAAATATGTTGTTGTGTTGCCAATTGAAGGGTGCTTAAAAAGTCGAGTGTATCTGAAGATGTCTCAGATATCTGAAAAAAATGGTATTATTCTATAAGGTATAGGTATGTACCTAAGAATCTTTTTCCTTTTTTTGTATTGTGATAATAATAATAATAATATAACACTTAATTGTAAAAAATTATTTTGCACAAAAGGCGTACATATTGCTATGAGGTCTTTCAGTGAACTTAATACAATAATAATAATGAAAAAAATGTTTATTAATTTCAAAACAAATAACATGCAATGTTTGAAATACATGTTTTTAACGTAAAATGAGTTTAGATTGGACTTATAAAATATAAATGAAATATGAATTAAAATTATCATACCATATGGTTACTCGGGTTGCCATAGACTCGCCTTTGTTTGGAGGAGGCATGTTTATGTTCTGTGCTTTCAAATGGAGCGTTGAAGGGCAACGAGAAAAGAGGTTCAGGAGGTTTCTCCACTTGGTTCTTTCGAGTGCATCCTCATGGGAAACATCGCAGTTCCGCATGTCTTGTCTCACTATTTCACGCCATCTGCTTCTACATCATTACTCTATTTTCAATTATTGACCTGTATTTAATTGGCACAGAGAGAACTGCCTGCATGTTTGTTACACATATATGGTAGTCTACTAGCTACCACACTTGAGGTAAATGTTGTGTTTGTATAGATTTTCATTTATAAATTATGAAATACATGTGTTAAATAACAATAATATAATAATATGTCAAAATAAAATAATAATAATATATTCGCGTCATTCTACGAACATATTATTATCTATATATAAAACGAGATTAGAGGATTAAAGTAACGCACCTGTTCTGCCCGTCAACCGTGACGACCGACGCAATGAGCGTTGTTGTTTATTTTGCAGCATCTTATTCTTGATTTAATTATATTATTATAATATCTACTACATAATATTATATGTATGAATAAATCAGTTTCGCGAATTGCTTGGCGTTTCTATTACTGATAAAACTATGTACTTACCCATGTATATCTAAGCCAAATCATGTTTATAATTCTGAATGCCGGAGCGAAACTGTTCTATGTCACAAGACGCCATTTTTTAGTACGGCCGATCAAAATAATTTCAACAAAATAACATTGATTTGCTTCTTATTTATATTGTTTGTTACCACGAAATGTCAAAAAATATTTTGGATGATTCCTTATAACCAAAAAAGAACAGGTGTCTCACCTCACTCTTTTTCGTAAATTTTGAGTGTCCTGTAAAAGGCAGGTGATGGAAAAAACGATTTGCGATGAGGTTTGCCACCCATCCTGGATGCCTTAATTTATTTTACCATGGAGAGGACAGCTTGCTTCCTTGCTTAATAAGGGTATTGTTTTCTCATATATTCTCCTATCATATAAATGCATACTACTACTACGTGTTCGTGTCATATCTATCGCACAAGTGAGGTAGCCAGCGTATTTAGTACAAATAATAAACTTGCAAATTGTCTTCTCCGTGCCAATAAAAAATAAGTCAGTCAGTAGGTACGGGTAGTTTGCCTCATCGCTGAATATAATAGACATTAATTTTCTTATACGTGAGTTTTTACGATCATAGGTTTTGCAGGATATTTGAAAATTTACAGAAAGGAGGTCACCATGAGATAAATGAACGCATCATTTTATAAACGAACTCTAAATATTTACACATACAGGGCTTATTTCTTCTCACTGCGCGTCCATTCTCTGTTACACAAATAATAATAATATTGTTTGTGTTTAATTTAAACATCTCTTAATAATAAATTACATGTAGTTTGGTTGCATTAAATTGCGATGCATTCGTCGCAGACAACATGAAGAATGAATGACAAACATTTTCATTTAGCGGTATAGTGTTTTGATACTCTTAACCAAAACATTTCATATATAACCTTAATTACGGACTGCTAGCGGCATCTGTCGAACTATTTTGTAAACACTTTTTTTTACAAATACGAATAACTATAAACTGACTCGTCTTTTCAACAAATAACAATATTAGAAATTTGAATGGACAAAAAATTGAGAAAATGAGGTTTTGAAAACAGTATAGGCTCACACCAAGATGCAATTTTTGTTTATCGGAAAAATGAGACAAGAATTTCTAATTTGTATAATAAGCAACATCCATTATTGCAAAGGATGCAAACTTGATTCGAAATTTGAATATTTTGAATTTGACATATATGAAAATTGAGAATAATGAGTCGTAATTCATACAAATTGAGGTAAAAAATTATTGAATAATGCCTTTTTTATAATATCGAAAGTATATTTTTTAGTAATTTTTCGTTTTTTAACCTCGTCCAAGAAACCCAGACCAATATGGTTCTATTCAAATTTGACGCTCCGGGCTAATTCAGTTTCCCCTTTTTAAAATAAAATTACTAAATAACCGTATGGTATATATTAGATAAAAAAAAAGCCTTCCACTTCCTTTGTGTCTATATTGTTGTCACAGAAATAGTGCGAGGATCATCCAAACCGTTCAGAAACTCGTGTATATCTACAAAAAAAAAATCAATGCTTCATTTCACAACTATTATTGGCCAACTATCATTGTCTTAATTCTTAAAACATGTCCCAGCCAGGACCATCGTCTTGCCTGTGTTATGGAGGATACAAGTGTTTTCAGAATGCTTTGACGAGTTGCCTCATTTCTGGTTAATTTAGTAAAATAAAGAAACGTAACATTTTGTTTTTGATAAAATATATCGCTGGACACTCGTAGGTATAACCTAATTACTGGAAAGTGAAGTAATATAAATATATTGTTACATGAATTTGAGATATTTTGGAATTCACAAAAACCATACGCTTAGCTAAAATATTCACCAACATCCTAGAAGAAATCAAAAGAGCCAACGAGTCCTACTTCTATGACAGGGCTTTTAGTGAGGTGGAATACGTCATCTGGATTCGACTCCCTGAAAAACTTCGGAAAATCAACCAATAACAACGTTCAGGAGCAAACTGAAAACATCGCTCTTCCAACAGAGTTCCCTGCGCTCTCGAGATGGATACTCCATTTAACGGCGTCGAAGAAAAAATCTGTCATCATCATCATTACCAAACCATGATAATATGTCGTTAGATTTTGCGCTCTGAATTCTTTGGAGTTTACTTCCATCAAATCCTCATGAAAAAAAATAACTTACAAAAATTCGGTTTGTTTTCTTGCTTACCTCGCAAGGGGAATAACTAAACAGCATGATGGTGTATATCGTCGTTGTATATTCAAAAAGGGACATTTGAATTCATAAATGTTTTGACATTTCTAGAATAAACTGCTTATAATGACATCATAACCATTTTATAAAATGATTCTTAGTATCAAATATTAAAATTCAATACTTAAAGAACAATATCACATGCCAATAAAAAGTCCAAACTACAATTTTAATGCCTTAATGAATAGTTTAAAAGAGTATGCCCAAATAAAAATGTGCGCACATGTCTCTTTTTGAATATGCAACGACGATATGTACTTCATACACGTTACATATTTGATACTAATAATAACGTATTATATATGTATATAATATGAACTATATTGTGGTTGATAATTTTATAGTGTAGTACCGAAGATTAGTGATCTGGACCGCCTCGGGCGATGCACTAATGACGGGGCCCGTCCATCACATCGACCCGGCCAATCCGTACCATAGAAGAACAATATAATAACAATATAATAATACATGAATTCCAATACTTAGTACAGTATCTTATTTTGTAAGAATATAATATATAATTATTTATAATGCTGTTGAACCTTATGATATTATTATTGTTGTTAGTGAAATAAGTGTAGGTATATAGTAAAAAAGTATTATTTAAAAGTTAACGTACTCTTATAAATTTTCTATCGATATAATAATATGCCCTTTTTAGTATCGTGTAGGTATGTTTAAAGAGATGTTTTGTGTAATTAATGTCATCGATTTAATTATGTAAAGAATCATTAATTTATGCGTAAAAAATCATTATACTTTCTGAACTTGTGTTCCCAAAACACTTGCAAGGAGACCCCTACGCTCAGCTAAGACATCCACCAATATGCTGGACGAGATCAATAGAGTCAACAAGTCCTGCTTCACACACGCTTCATGACAGGGCTTTTGGTGTCGCAGGAGCCGTCATCAGGAACCGACATCGATCAAATCGTGTCACGATCGGTCGATCAAATTGTTTTATCCATGATTGACTAGACATTCGGTGAAATATTATTTTGGTGCTAAGAGTTTGAATTTCGAATGTTATCGTTTTTTTTCTCTCCGTCGTATCTACCTAACATCGCCACGAAAACTTGACGAATCGTTATGGAATATCAGACATAGAGTTTTCCATTTAATTTAAACTCTTCGTTCCAAATTCAAAATTTTGATCGATTGATTTGACGATTCTTCTGTAAAACTTCATGTTAATTTATGTAAAGAAACACAAATGGTTTAAGTTTTACTATAAATAATATAGTGTCCTGGTTTCGATTTATAAAGTCGTTAATTTGACAATGACTTTGTCAGTCGAAACCAGGACACTATACTTTTAAAAATAGTAAAATTCAAACCATTTATGTTTTTTTACATAAATTTATAAAGATGTCGTTTCATAAGTAACGGTTAAATCACTCGTGTCCATGTAAGTTTTATCGATGAATATCAAATAATCGACACAGCGCTTCCATCACTATTAATTTTCTCTTGTACATTATTGACTATAGGTCGTGAGCAATATCTATAAACTATGTATACTTTAGTTATTGTATATTTATTTATTTACATAGGTATTCCTCATCACTATACATAGCTTTCTTCTATATATACACGAAATGATTACATAAATCGATTTATACAGGTTGTTTAGTATTCATCACAAAATAATGTGTACCCATTATGTCTCATAATCGAGCACAAAATAATAAATTGTAAAGTAATCATCCTAGGATGGGAGAACTGGTCCGCACAGCGCGAGACAGCACCGATAGAAGAAGAATCATCCTAGATAAGATATATGGGGTTTGTGGCCCTTCATAAGAGTGCAATTTTTTTTTCATATTTAAGTTATTTTCAGTTATGTCCCAATCTATTGATAATATCGCAGGATCTCCAACAAGTGCGTCTGTCGTTCTGGCTGTGCCAACAAAAAATAATCATTCAGAATGGGTGGCATATCTCAACAACACTGAATTTTCTGAATATGTAAAGCTTTTCAAAATGTTCTCAACTGAACTGTCAAATAATTTATCGTCATTTGTTTTATATGACAATTTTTTATTTTATTTAATATCTTGACGTCTTCTACAAACGTTTTTCACAATTGGCCAAAATTTATTGACTATTAATTATTTTAATTGAAATAATAAAATTTAATGTAAGACACAAGACAATAGAATAATGTGTTATTCTATTGTCTTGTGTCTTTTTTTTAATAACACTTTGTATAAATGCATGTATTGTGTGTGTGTACAATACTTAACATGTAAAAGGTTAAGGCTGCGAATTCCTGAAATAAATAAATAAATACACATTTGAAAAAAATGCTCAGTTCAATATCACCAAATAAGAACAAAATTTGAATCGAGGAAACGCGAATATCCTCATTGACATTGATGTTGACGCTGATATCCACAAAAACTTTCGTCTGTTGATAATTTTCGTTTTGGTTACAATTAGTAGAACAGTAGGCCAGTGTTTGTACATATATAATGTGATACAGTTTAGGATAGACAATATAAACACTTTCCTATAATATGTAGGTATTATATACAATAACAATAATAACAATAACATACATAGACAATTCACACAGATCGAGCTAGTCCCAAACTAAGATGAATCTTGTATTATGGGTACTAACGCGACGTTACACACATATACATGCAACACCCAGACCCAGGACAATTTGAAAAAGGTCATTCTTCACTTTGCCCTGGCCGGGAATCGAACCCGGGACCTCGTGACTCAAAGGCAAGAGCATTACCTCCGCGCCACACTGGCCGACATTATATATATAAGATATTATTATGTATATATATAATATACCACTCGAGTCTATTCCATTCTGCACTTATGATTTATGGGATGGTACATTTCATTAACAGTCTCAAGTGGCCTACGATTCTGAATGGCTCTCAGAAATTCAGCGTGTTAGAGTTAATAAAAAAATTGTATTTATTTATAATATCAATGTTTTTTTTACTCTCAAACGGGGTTGCCAGTGAAATATAATCTGTCCTCTATTTGTCGTCATGAAGATTGAACTATTTAGCCATTTTATCCTCGGACGGCAACGTGTCAAAACACCTGCTTTCCCACATTAATCAATTTTTTATTAGAAGTTAAGTAAGTTTTAAAAGATGGTCTATTAAGTCTCGGACTTCCAAGTGGAAAATCCGTGGCTCCAATCCCTCTACCGACGCGTTCCACATTCAAATGAAAGTTATTATTCATTGTGTATTTGGGTTTATCATACTTTCTGAGCTCTGTGTTTTCAAAACACCTGCAAGTAGACCCCTTCGCTCAACAAAGACATCCACTAATATGCTGGATAAGATCAATAGAGGAAACAAGTCGTGCTTCTATGATAGGAGTTTTGGCGTCGTTGGATTCGTCATCTGGAACCGACTACCCGAGTACCTTCGGAAAAACCAATCAATAAAAACTTTCAGGAGCAAGTTGAAGACATCGCTTTTCCAACATAATTTCTCTCGCCCTTGAGATTGATCCTCCATTAAACGGCGCCGAATAAATCATCCAACATACATACTCGGATTCCTATTTTTTAAAATATGCTTATGTTATGTAATGAGAGTTTAATTTTCATAAGTTTTTATTTTCATTTATCATGAATTATGAATTTCAGGAATAGCTTCAATTCATTCTGTATACATATTATTTAAAATGTAAACATTGAAACTATCGATAGATACCGTTCTGCCACTTAAAGACTGGCACAACTAATAAACGGTCCACTTGAGTTATGGCTTTTAAGTTATCCGCATATTGGACCAAACGTCATTAGTAAATATTTATTCAAATAAATATTTAAACCATCATAGCTCATTCCCTAAGTAATGCAGCAAGTAGACTCTTTGAATGTTAAGAAATTAACATGCACATTGCTGTCATACAAAACAATACTTTCTGAATGGGAGACCGATGTCATCACTGCAAACTTGAAGATGTTGAATAGTTTATAACTCTGATCTGATGTTTTAGGAAAACATTTTTTTTTTTTCAGGACAAACATAAAACTGTTAGAAAGGAGTGGGGTGTCAATTGCACTATTTTATACTATACTATACTATACTATACTATACTATACTATACCCTCACGCCGTGTCCCAGGTGGGGTAAGCAGAGAGAACGGAACGCCATGTCGCTCTATCCTTACATACTTCTTTCGCTTCCTCTACATTCATCCAGTTTCTCATACATGCACGCCGATTCCTCTTACTTAACACGCGACCGTCCTTGAGAATTTGATCCACGTGGTTAAGCCACGTGGTTCTCGGACGCCCGCGCTTCCTCACACCCTCTCTTTCAGATAAATACATCCTCTTCGTCAATCTTACACCATCCATTCGCTCCACATGACCAAACCATCTCAATTTATTTACACGCATTCTATCCACAACACTCCTCTTGCATCCACTCATTCTTCTAATATCCTCATTTCTTACTCTATCACGCAATGCACTATTTTAACATTTAATAATATTCCTATTTAAAAAAAAAATGTTCTTGAGAGACATTAAAAAGTATCAGAAATTAAATATCAGATTTTTAAAAAATATTGATGGTTCAACATTTTTTAACATCGTAATAAATTCACCAAATTCTTGAAAGAATAGACCGGCGTGCGTTGGGACATGAGACGAAATAAAAATGAGGTGTTTAAAAAACATAAAAAATATGGGTGAAAATGTTCGGTTTTTGTTGTTGTCAAACGTACAAAGTATGAAACAGAAGGGGTTAGATGGGGAAAAATGATGCCGCACCGTAAAAAGAAAGTGCCACTAAAATCGGTCGTAACAATAAACCATCCGTACTTTTTAAGGACGTCTTTATGTATTAGCATGATCCTTAACACTGTGGAAAATCTTTTTTTTTTCTTATTCTTATTCGTGAGAAATAATATATTTGTTGTTTGTGTTTTGGATTATATTTATCACCTCTTACATCGTGTAAGAGTGAAGAACGCCTTTGGACTTTGCTATCTTAAGAAAAACACGAAAATTTACTCATTATTTATTTTAGTTTGTATATATGTACGAACATGTATGTATATTGGATGATTACTTCGGCACCGTTAAATGAAGTATCCATAACAAGGGCACGAGAAACTTTGTTGGATAGCAGATGTCTTCTGTTTGCTCCTGAACGTTGTCTTTGAATGGTTTTTTAAGAAGTTCTTCGGGAAGCCAACTCTAGATGATAGGATCTACGACATCAAAAGCCCTAACGTGGAAGCAGGACTTGTTAGCTATATTTATTTGAGACCTGGCCGTCCGAGAATCATACATACCAGATCCTTCAGGATATATACGCGATTCAGTGACAAAAGCAAAAAAAAAATATGAAATAGGAGTAAATGGCGTTCGATCTTTTCTGTCTACCCCGCAAGGGAAGGGTGATGAACTTTTATTAGAATTCAAATCGATTATTGAATATTCAAAAACTATACAAATATTTTTCTTCTAAGACGAAATTTTTATATGTCTGTATAGCACAGAAATAATAATAGAAATGCTGCCCAGAGGAAGCCAATAAAATTCAAAAAACAAAAGTCGTTGAATATAAAGTTAACAACAACGTGTGTAGGCTGTAATAAATTATCCACAAATCGCATTACTTCCATTATATTCCCCTACATTTCCAAAAGGGCCACACTTTCCTGCTCTCGTTATCATTCAAACATTCACGACTGTTTACCTGTAGTTAAAGGATTTACATAATATTAAATAATACTAATAAATTCATTCATTCATTCATTCATACACTGCGTCTCTTTCTCTTTGTTCGTGTGTATGTCCCTGGCAATGTTTTACCGGTCTAGATTTTAGGAATGATAATTTGCAACCCTTTACATCGAGTTGCCATTTTGCCAGCATCGATCAAAACTCATCAGGGTTCGATTCCCAGCCAGGGCGAAATGAGAAATGACCTTTGTCAAATGTCCTGGGTCTGGGTATTACATGTATGTATGTTAAGTGCATTGTATATATGTGTATCGTCGTGTTAGCACCCATAATACAAGATTCATCTAAATTTGGGACTAGCTCGATTTGTGTCTCTTATCTATGTGTCTTATGTTATGTTAAAATAATATAAGGTGCAATTGGCAAATTATCACACATCGATTAAACAAAAAGTTTTACTATGTTTTTCACGCCTTTTACACTTGTCATAAAAATTACAAATGCTGTCAAACATCACAACACTACATGTGTGATGAACATCGATTTCTTATGACAATATTTTGTATTGTGAGTGATGCGATATCGTCCCATCCATAAATTGACAACTAGAAACTTTTGTTGGTGTGTTGTGACTATCCATCCCTCAATTCCCCTCTGTGATTATTTAAGGACATTTACCCTTTTGACTAGTGCAAAAGCCATTAACTCCACATCGATGCATTGCTTTACCAAACATTAAAGGGTTACAAAAACAATGGGTAGAAGGATGGCTGCTGGAATGACATTAATGTTGGTACCAAAACGCTTACTCTACTAACTATCTCAGTGAGACAGATGTGTCAAATCTTTGACATAAAGGTTTCTCATATTTTGAGCCATTTGTCTTAACTTTTATTTATCGATTATCGTAAAACAGTATTTCAATATTATTTAACATGTGTAATTGTAGCAAATGACTTCTAATTTATCAATTTACTTACTTACTCACTGCTAGCTCTCTTCTCTCCACTGCTGGATATAGGCCTCTTTAAAACTCGAGCAACACCATACCTACCATTATTTTCCCATCATCTGGACATAATCGTCAACCCATCTTTTTATATTTTTTCTATCAACTATGAGAGATTAATTATTGTAGTGTAACTTATCAATTATGAATTAATCACCCACCGTTCACTATTGAAAATAGAACTCTCCCGTAATTTTGTAAAATTTGGTGCCTAGAAGTTTGAACAAGTGTAAGACCTGATATATCCGAAGATACTGGATTACTTACTGATGAGTATTTGTGATACAGGATAAAATAACTATAAAAAATTGTCGTAGTTCTGACACGCGACTAATATTATTCAACATAAAAATTTCGACTTTAATTTTTTTTTATAATTATTATCTATTATAAGTTCTGAAGTTGTCAGTTGACGATTTCTGTCTCAATCCATTGATATTCGGGGGGTGAAGAGTTGGACGGGAATAAAAGGCAATTAAATTTTATAAATTAAAATCAATGCTTGAATAATCTGTGTTTCGGTGATATATAAATACTATGAATTAGTACTACAAGAGAAATATTATTATCTACTTTAACTGTGTGCTTTCTACTATTACCCTTTGCTCCTCTTTACACCAGCTCACCCTATTTATAACACGTTTGACGATCATTTGGATCAAACTTAACAAATGGGTCGTCGTCTTTATCCTAAAATCATCGAACAGGTGAATTATTGAATTTGGGAAAGTTGGAAGATATCGCGTCTCTGCGATAAACTCGCCTTCTGTATATTGATTGTATGATTGTATTTGTTTTAAATATATTTTTGTGTGAATTGGCATGTAATCAATGTACAGTAAAGAATAAATAAATAAAAAATAAAACCATTAACAATTGTTCATTGAAGATTTGGTGGATACATACATGTTCCCATCACGGCATAACCTACAAGTGGAGTAGCTGGCGGACTAATTGCATATAATAAACATGCAAGTCATCCTCTTCGTGCCAATAAAACATTTAAATAACATAAAATCACATGTAGGTATAGACAGTTCACACAGATCGAGCTAATCTCATACTCAGATATATTTTTTTTTTACTATGGGTACTAACTAACACGTACACATACTTTTATAATTGTACTTCTTCTGTAGGTGCCCTGTCAGGTAATCCCGACGTTGGCGATGACTCTGACATTGGCTTCTCGGTCCTGCGCTGTATACACATAAGATTAATTTATATTTTGCCCTAGCCAGGAATCGGATATTCATTGTCAGTCGATCAAACAATAACATATAACAAAAAAGTTTAAATGCCTCCAATGTTATCAAAAAAATCAAATGAAAAAAATTATATGATTTTACTGAGAATCAGTAAGATACCAAAAGTCTTAATTTTTTCTATTGAATTGGCCAAAATTTATCCGTAAAATACAATATTGCATATTTGAATATAACAAGTACTTAGAAATATGGACATTCGGACGGAGAAAGAAAGAGAGAGAGTGAGAGATTGAGGGTAGACTGGGGTAAAGCGGGGTTGTAAGTTAATGAGTCACGCGCGGGTGGTAGAAGCAAATTATAATATGTAATATTAAAGGGGAAACTCAAGTTCTCTGTACTGTGCGCTGTTTTGTTGTTATTGACGGGCCCCTTTTTATTCGTGTTATTTTCTGGTGTCAGTTTTGGTCCTACTATTTCTAATACATACTACATACTGACTGTGACTATAGGTGCCAGAAGGGTGTTTTTGGGGGAGATATGGGCCATGTGACGGCATGAGAAAATAGAAATATAATATTATTGAAAGCACAGGACATTTTTTCCTTCATTATAATTATTTTTGTTTTGAATTTTGTATGAACTTTTGTAGGTATCTGATGTTAGTATGGTACCTAATTGTGTAGTTTTTTTGGTATATCATTAGTATTTTTTTAAAATAATTTGAATATGGGTTGGAATTTTATAATTATAAACGAACTTTTGTTTTATATATTTGACTAAAATTATTATATTTGTTTCTAAGAAGAATGCATGTTTAGTAAGAAATCAATTCACTTTACATAACTCACCAATTTGAAACAATTAATAGTAAGTTTTTTAGTAATTTGCGTTTTACTAAAATTAAATTTATTAGAAATTATAAACAAATGATATTTTCTACATAACTGATTTTCATTGAGAGAAACGTCTTTCGTCTTTCAAGGAAATTGTCAATCACGTCCCTGAAAGACAAGAGACGTCTTTTCGTTTCTACAAAAACCTAAATTTTATTATTACATAAATGTCTATTTCCAATATTGGTCTCCCACTCTTCTCCTTAAGTTTTCGAGTGTCCTGTAAAAGGCAGGTGTTCGAAAAAATTAAGACATTGTACATCTTAAATTCAGCGATGAAGTTTGCCACTCGTCCTGAATGTCTTGATTTTATATTGGCACGAAGAGGACAGCTTGCATGTTTCTTACATGCAGCTGGTCTGCTGGCTACCCCACTTGTGGGATATGCCGTGATGGTATAGATAGATAGACTATTTCCAATATTTTGCCCAAAACACGTCTATAGACGTACATCGCACTATCGATTGCAAAATTTCGTAATATAGGTAATTTATTTTTGTTCCCGATAAGAGAGCATTAAGTATGCATTTTAAATTATTTTATTCACGCTAAGTTTATTAACAACTGCAGAAACATGAATGCTGCTGAGTAGTGTGCATGGGCGGGTGAAATATATATATACTGTATAGAATAATGCATTACACAATATTGTGAGTTCCAAACAAATTCAGAAGATTGACATTTTCCTGATAAGACATTAATTAACATCTTCAATGCTGCGTATGCCACTGAACTTAAATATCTTTATTTTTATTTGTTCGATGAGGATTACCTGCATATTTATAACTTTTAAATTTTTTTTATTATTTTTTTGGTCTTTTGTTATCTAAATTGCATCATTGTGCTGTTTTTAGATTGTTTCCTTTATCTGGTGATAAAACATCATTGATTATTTAAATTATAATTAACATTTTTCTATTTTATTATTGACATTTTAATCTATTATAGACTAATTCTTACGACATTTCAACTATTGACTACATTTCTTATGACATTTAAAATATTTGTACCATTTTCATAGATTTTTTTTCTTTCTTCTATCTACTTGACATCTCCAAACTTAATTTTAATTTTAATTCTTGACATATTGCTAAACATTTCATTGACATTCTATACTATTTTATGATTTGACTAAAATTATTGATATTTTGTATTGATTCCCATCTGTGTTTTTGTTTTTCGACAGTTTGTTCTTATCTTGCTCCAGCAGTGTTTGTTGATGACAAATTTGATATGTATGTTTTTTTGTATATTTTTAAACATGTAAAAGGCTCACGCCGTGGATTTGTAAATAAATAAATAAACTTGCATTTAGTCAACTGGGTATCTCACTCGTGGAAGAGGTTGAAACGATATATATAAATTTATAAATTATAATTATCTAACTTCTGTTTTCAATGTTTCTGTAAGTCCCCGTGGAGTCTTTGGAATATATTTCTCATTTTTTTCTATAAGTTTTCGAGGGTTCCGTAAAAGACGTGACATACTGACATATAACTGTACTGTTTTTGACATATAACTGTAAGGTTAGCTTTACTTTAAACTGATTTTGTTTCAGACAATTCTTCAGTTTTCACTCTAAAATGAAAAAAAATTTAACACTCGGAAATAGTACCCGAAAAATCGTGTTCATCAAATTCGTCAAATGTAAATTTTTGTGTATATTATTGCAGCATATGATATAAATGTATGTAGGCATCACTACCATTATACTCTCCACATTACGCCGAGTTAACCCATTCAATGTTGTTTTCTTCCAACTAATCAATCAAGTGGCATCCATCCACCCTTATGCATCCCTGATACTCTGATGTATGTGTGTGGCTGTTTGAAGGGGGAACCAAATTGCATTATGCAAGGATATTTCATATATTACTGTTACTCTATCTATCTATCTAGCTATCCAATATTATGTATGGTGTTTATGTGTATGCATGCACTTTCGGGGAACGATTTGAACTAATCCAGTGATCCATCATTACATTAACGGAAACGAGCAAAGTACCCCCCATTCACTCTGTTGCTCTCCTAATAACAAACTTTACAAACGCACTTTTAACTATTTAATTTTATTTTCATTTCATTATCAGTATCATCGCGACGTCTTTTTTACAAATTGGGTAGCCAGCGGATGTACCGTATTTGAACACGTATATTTTTAATGTGTCGTACTACTATTAAATTTTTTTGTGACTCTGAGGAATGGACTGGGCCATGTTTTTAACTGTTTTATAACATAATTAGTTTGAAGAAGACATTGCTTGACGAAACTCGCGACACTTTAATAAAGTACCTGTAAAAATAGATAAACATATTTTATTTTTTGATGGGCCCCCGACCCAACTAGGACAAGGGGAAGAAGATGAATGTATGTATTATTTTTTGATGAATCTATTTATGTTTTTTTCCCACGAGGATTTCTAAGACGGCCCTCTTTCACAATATGCCGTCCTCAAAGTAACAATGATTTAAGGGATATCTTTGAGATCTGACTTTAGACTCAATTCTATTTTTCTCAAGACCATCCACTCGTTTGCGAGTGATTTAGATTTACCATTTGACTCGATAAACATATCAAGTGAAATTGTTTAAAGGGAAGATTTTCATTTCCACCTTGCGTTCCCGGGAAGTAGAATAATAACCAAATAATGATGATGACGTTATGTCTTCATGATTAATTTTTAAAAATAGGGTAACCAACAGATGCGCACGTAGGTACTAAAAACATTTTAAGTTTTCTCACATTACCATAAAATTATCGTTTCTGAAAGCAAATATCATGGTTAGATGGAAGAAATCACTATAAAGTGATAATCTCGCTACTGTTTATCATCACATTCTTTTTTATGTAAACTGCTTTGTTGATTTTGTTATGTGTACGATGATGTGCAAGAAATATAAAATAAATAAATAAATATTTCCTAATAAAAAAAAAAATCTTCCAATAATAAGTATTTCCTTAGTTTTAATCAGTTAGCATGAATCAAGACGATTTTTAATTTAACAAAAAAAAAACATTTTGAGAATCTCTGTTTAAAAGTATCACCGCCTTGAAACATTATATTGATAGTGTATCTCCATAACGGTATGCAAACGAAAATGAAATTTATGGTCTTGTCACTTAAGGTCTGTTATTTAATGTGGGAATATCTTGGACGTGCGTCGTTCTGATTACAATTTCTGGAATAGTGTTGGTTATAAACAAAAATAGTTCCCCTCAAGGGGACACATGTGTGCCACCGAACTGTATATATTGTATTATAGATTTTTTTTATTTTTTCCTAACTTATTTCTATACGCGATACATTTAACACCAGAAAGAATACATAAATTAAAATAATTTATTATTATTTAGAACATAGCAAAACCGTGGAATCCACTTTAAAGAATAGGTTGGAAATTCACTTTTTTATGTTTTCGAGTGTCAATTTGACATCTACAATTTTATTAACGTGAGAAGACGATTTGTATATTTATTATATTATATGATGCTTTCCCTTACAGAACACATGCAAACTTGCAGTTAAGAGTAGGAGACCAATTTTGCAATTCATGGAAGAGCATTTATTATCTATGTACATGTTTATAAACTTAAAATGAAAAATACTCAAAGTCTGCGTTTCAGCGATGAGGCATTCCACCCATCTTGAATATTTTTTGAACGTTTAATAGCATAGAAAGAACAATCTCTGTGTTCTTTGAATGCAGATAGACTGCTGGCTACCCCACAGTAATGGTATATAGATAGATAGGTTTGAAAACATTCCGTGGAGTCTCCGGTAACGAATAGGTCTCCCAATATTTTGTGTAAATTTTTGAGAGTCCTGTAAAAGGCGGGTGTTTGTTAAACCTGATATAATTATAAGACAATAATTATCATCTACAATTCAGCTGTGAGGCATGTCAACCATTCTGAATGTCTCATTTTTCATCGGTACGAAGAGACAATTATTATATGAGTCTGATCTGCTGGCTACCCCACTTGTGGGATATGCCTTTATGGTATAGTAGTAGTAGTAGTTTTTAAAACATTTTGTTAATCTGTAACGTTGGGCAACACGATTCGATTCTAAAAATAAAAATTCAAATATCGAATCATTTTTCAAGAATATCTTACACCCA
Organism: Athripsodes cinereus; assembly: GCA_947579605.1. Lineage (NCBI taxonomy): Eukaryota > Metazoa > Arthropoda > Insecta > Trichoptera > Leptoceridae > Athripsodes > Athripsodes cinereus. The sequence continues at coordinate 5,382,570 of OX388321.1, forward strand.
TATATTAGTTAGTTACTAACTGTCAAATACAAGACTAAATAATTTATTCTATTTTTAAAATAACTATGTACCTACTCACAATTATTCCCCATTCGTTTCTACGTTCGTTATTTAAATTCAAACCAAAAATAGCTGTGACGACGAATGTTCGTTCAGTTTTCAGTTCCAATTAAGCAAATCTTCTATAATATTATTGAAAGTTTGTTGGTATATACGTTTACTAGCGCTGAAACCCTTACTCATAATTTTTATATCAATAATTTTATAACTTAACGGTATTTTCCACGAAGGGGGTAGTCAGCAGACGAACTACTAATAAGTGATTCAAGAAAGCTACTTGTCAAAATAGTTGTACATTTTATTGGCTATTTGAAATTGTATGAAAAAATTGTGCTAAAAATTATTCCTATTATTTACACAATATGGGGTAGCCAAAGAAAACACGATTTTTTATCTGCTTTCTATAAAATTGGTTCTTTAAAAGAACGTCTGACGTCTTCTAACATTGCATTTATTTGTCCATCATAAAAATGATGCAAGATTTTGCGAGAGAATACTAGGCGACCAGAATCTTGAGAAGGTATAATATATTCAAAGTATCAGGACACAAGCGATTTGATATGATATGTGAAAAGCAATAGAACTTTGTATCAGGAGTGCATGTGCTAGCAGTGGTAGGTACTAGGTACCTACTGTATTACTACTATTTGGTAATGGAGCCCTTAGATAAATGGATGTAAATATAAATAAATATTGGGGTGAGATATCCGGAGAGCAGAAGCGCATGAGGGTGGGCCGAGGTGTAGCGATGCTTTTAGCTTGTGGTAGTACTGTGCATTGTCAATGAGTTTCTCAAATGTTAAAATCAATTAACATACTGTGTTCTTAAATGCCTTCGAATTAGTTTAATATTTTATTTTAAAAATAATACTTTTATTTTGTCATTTTATTGAAGTTAACGTGTGCACTTGCATTTCAAATTTAATATGGAATTCCTTCAATTTGAAATGTTCTGTTTATTTTCACTATATTTCATATTTTTATGTATATTTTTTAGGAAATTGGTTTTTACTGACGATATTAATTGAACACTGCATATATCCAATAGTAATAAGTCACAAGAAATATTGATAGTATTAAAATAAATAAGTCCTCAATTTTCAATTTAAAAAAGGGGCACCTGCATTGAAACAGTTTGACTATCGCACGTTATAGGATATTGTAATGTGAACGATACCCAAGCAATAGTAGCATTACTAAAGTATAAATGCCATAATCGGATTTGGGTGTCATACTTCGTGCACATATATCTATATACAGTTGTAATTCAACAATCCACCGTTCCTCTGTGATATGATACCGTCTCGGGAACGTTGATTTGATTTGTTAGTAGGTACTACTGAATGAATGAATATTTTATTTTTGCTTTATTACATTAGGAATCGTTCCCATACAACTTACTTACATTACTGCAATTACAAACTATGTAATCCTATTATTATGCGTCGTTGTGTTGTATGAAAGTTTTGTAAAGGTATGTTATCCTTAGAGGTATGTTCTCCTGATACTTTTTGAAAAGTTAATTATTTTTTTTAATGAGGTCACCAGCGAATATTGATGGTCTTGCGCTGATACATTTTTGTACATTTTCCATGATGGTATCGTCCAATGTGTAAATAAATAAATCGGTATATCAATTTTTTCACGTTTTTTTAGAATAGGGAAATGGTTTATTTATAGAATATTTAAACTCAACTGCTCTTCAAAAAAAATATTAAGACAATAATAATTCAGAATTGACTTGATGTTGACATTTTGATGTCATAAATTTATGCTTTGATGTCATAAATTTATGCTTTGATGTCATAAATTTATGCTTTGATGTCATAAATGTTGAACTGTTTAATAAAAAAAAGCATTTGATTATTGTGATATTCTGAAACCTGCATTTCTTCTTCTTCTCTACGTGTCTTGTCGAGTCCCCCCGACGTTGACGACCACCTGAGAGAAATTCTTCCTGTTCTGGACAGCACGAAACAGCTCCTCCACACCTTTCATCCCGGTCCACTCCTGAATGTTCTGGAGCCAGGAAAGCCGCCTTCTTCCAACCCCTCTACGAGCCTCAATCTTCACTTCTATGACTAGTTTTAGGATGGCATATTTAAACCTGCAGAGTTTAATTAAATAACTACATATTTTAAGAGTACCTAATGCTGAAATAAGTACATTTAATAAATAAAATTACATAAACAGTTCGGAATTCTTTCCCTGGATTAAATCTGGCAATAATAATATTAACAATATTAAAATGCAAGAATGCAATCAAGTCGGGTATAGTGCACAATCTACATACTTTATGTATGCATAATATACTACATTATTGCATTCATCACTAATGTGTTTCACGACAGCCCTCAATGTTTACCCCTCAAGGGTGCATAATACGAATTAATAATAATGGTACCGAAAGTGTCATTTTGGCTTATCATGAGAATATTGGATTAGTTTCTCAGCAGCGGGAGGATTATGTGCACATTTGATGATGAATGGGAGGCGGGATGAGTTAAAAAATGAGCATATTTTTTTTAATTCCACGTTAAGACCCAGAATAAATTAATAATACGAAAACCTTTTTTTCAGTATCTGTCTTATATTAGGGTGTTTTCATTGTTTCGTATGTAGGATTTTAGGAGACCAGTAATTTCCCTGTATGACAAATTACTTAATCATCATCATCGCCCTCAACTCGACTTGGGAGAACAGGGCAAGAACCAGCCTCCTTCATTCAGAGCAACTCTGCGCCAATTGCGTCCCTGCGCTCTGATTTCGTTGTTATAGGAACGGTGTATTGTGAAAGAGGAAAGCTTGGGTCGACGAAACCCTTGTGCATGGAAGAAATTATTTAGAAGAATTTAATTGATTATTAAGAGAAATTGAAATTATTAAGAGGATTTTTTTAATAATTTATACTACTACAATGACTATCCCATCACGGAATATCCCACAAGTAGGGTAGCCAGCAGACAAGCCGCATGTAATAAACATGCTGCAAGATGTCCTCTCCGTGCCAACAAAAAATTAAGACGGATGGGTGGCAAACTTTATTGCTGAATTTTAAATGTAAAATATCTTTATTAATGATTTTCAATAAATCCAAATACTTTTAAATTCACATAAAGCTACCTATAGCTTGTGAAGTATGAAAATTGTGTTAGTTCTGCAACGGAATTTGAACCACGAATCTTTCACTCAAAAGTGTGATATTTTAAAAAATCACAACTACGTCATTCTGCATTAGTTTTGGTGTTAATTTTGAATTGTCTTTCACAATATACCGTTTTTATGTATGTAACTTTTATTAGGTACAACTTTCATATTAGGGTATTGTGATGTCATAAAATCATTTTAATTATAAGAAATCGTCCCACAAGGGACGGGGTGCCGTTATCTTATAAAATTAATGATAGATTGAATTTAACCACATAACAATGAAAACAACGCTTAAAAGTTAAAAATACAGGTTGAGCGAATTTATCGCCTTGTCTATATTATGTGCATTCAAAACACGCCCTAAACGAATAGTAATGAAAGAAAGATAGATAATAAAATATATTCCATTATTTATTATAATATCTACCTGCATTAAATTGGGATTTAAAATTGAAGACAACACACAGTTACCTCTTCCTTCCTTCAGATCCCTCTGATTCAATTACAGAACATTAAAAAGTTTGCGCGGAGAGGTGTTACCACTGGAAGACGTGACTCGCTACCGCCACCACCCTTCTTCAATTTTATTATCATATTTGCAAGTATCTCAAAGTTTTACCATTCAGAGCTTTTGTTTTCAGAATTGTACCTTTCTATTTAAATACGTCTCAGAATCAATAATTATTATCGGTGGTAGATAGTTCTTCCTCAATTCAGACTTCCGAATAGCCTTTTGATTTTTAGACATTGACTTGCTTGCATATTACATGCTTTTAGCCCACTGATTACCCCACTTGTGGAATTTGCTGTAACGCTTTAGATATATAGGTAATTCTTTATTCGCCATTATTAAAAAAATGATAGCAAAGATTTTCTAATCTCTGTGGAATTGCATTTCTAGAATTTTTTTTCAATAAAGGCTTTTTCAAATGGTTCCATAAAACTATTTATTTTTTGATCCAGGTACCTCTATCAATTATTGTTCAAAATTTCTATATTTTTTTCCAAGTAAAATGACAATATTTTACAAGTATAGAACCTGAGTTAATGGAAGTTCCCAGGCTTCTATGACATCCGGGTGGTCGGAGTCTCTCCTTCAATTTAAACACAAAAGAGTATCATCTTAATGTTTTTCTTCTTCGTCTTCCTCGTGCAGTAGATCATTGATCTGTTGTTTCGGAAGTTGTTCCCTTTTGTGACACCGAAGACCAGCTATCCTTCCATCTTTTTGGTGGTTTTTCTCGGGAACGTGAGCTAGCTGGTGTCTTCTTTCCAGCAATGTGGGCGATCCTGTTATGTTTTTGTGAAAGATAATTAATTCAGACCATTCTGAGTTAATTTTTTCTTCAGCCAAAGGAACTCTGATCATCATTTTAAAGTAACATCCATCCTTCCTTATTATCTACTGTAATTAGTTAAAACAACGTTTAAAATGCAAAGCGCAATGCTATTATCTCTCATTATTATTCCGTTAGGCGATAAGAAACAATTATATAATCTTATAGAAGGAGGAAGAATAAGATAGAAGGTAGGGCAAGCTAGAAACAGGAGTGTAGAAGCAGCGGTCGTCAAACAGCGGCTCTCGCCTTATTTGAACATCTTGAAAAACAGGAGCATGTTGAATTTTTGAAAAATGTGTCTAGTAACTATTTTTTACGTGTCTGTGCACAATTTATAATGACAATTACACCCTTTGACATGATTATATCTGTGAAGCTTCATTTTCGAAAATGAACTTCTTGAAAATCAAATAAAGCAATCACTTTTCCACTCATTTAGAAGACTCAATTAGGATTGATTGCATGTGGTCCCAAAGACGCTGATATAGAAAACATAATTAAAAAAGTACAACATCATACCTAATACTTAAATTACATGATAGCATAAAGATTGATAGATAGTAAAATTTTAAATTATTATAAAAACCTTGAATACTTTATTTATTTCAATTAACGTACGAAATTTTATATGTTCACATGAAGCTAGTTTTGCATTACTAATTTATTTATTTTATTTATTCTCTTTTACAAACCTTTTACATTTTAAAAAAAAAAAAAGAAAAAAAAAAATGAAATTTGACAGACGAAGATAGTAAATAAAATACGATTGTAATTTCAGGCAAATAAATTGATGAAAAAAATGATACAAGTATTTTAGAATAAAACTTAATATTATGTAGGTACAAATAAATAATGTATCTACATTAAGATATGTCACCTTTTGAATCAAAATTATTTATTTATTTATTTATTTATTTATTTATTTATTAATTAATTAATTATTTTATTTATTTATTTATTTATTTATTTATATATTTATTTATTTATTTATTTATTTATTTATTTATTTATTTATTTATTTATTTATTTATTTATTTATTTATTTATTTATTTATTTATTTATTTATTTATTTATTTATTTATTTATTCATTTATTTATTTAATACATTAAACGGCGTTCAAGCCTTTTTACACTGTATTACAAAGTATACTTGAACATATTTCATACACTTACATACATTTCATGTCTTACTATAAAATTCATGTTCAACATCAAAAACACACACTATAAAATTATGTCATAAAGGCGACATTATTATCTTACATAATATTAGAATAACTGTACCTAGTAATATCCTATTCAAGGTGTGCGGCCCAACATGATGTGGTCCTTGACCAAAAAAAGTGTGACGACCTCTGGTCTGAAGGAACTAACCCTCCTTCCTTATCCTTAAAGAAACCCCTCATTCACAACCAGTGCGAGAAGGGTGTCTTGCATAGAAAGTGCATTATTCTTAATTTTGTTATTTATAAAACTGGATTTCTGGATTATTTTAAATCTTTGTTTTATGCCTGACGATTCAAAGTGTCAAATAAACGGCCTATGGGTTATGAATGTATATTGGAATTTTATATTTTGAAATCGATTGATTATTTTCTTAGATAAATATAAAGAAACACGCGTTTTTATTAAATTTTTCAAAGGCATCTTTCGTTTTAATTTTATTACTATACTTTACTTATTTTCTATTTAATATCTACCTTTATATTTCTGCTGCTCAGAAAACAATCTTAGTAAGTTAGATTATGGATCTTTATGCTGTAACATTAAAATACTCGTCGTAAGAGCCGTCAAAAATTAATCCAATTCATCACGGTATCTCCCACAATGGGGTAGCCAGCAGACCAACGGCTTTAGCATTTAGCTCATCTAGATCTTTTTTAAAATTTTATTTGTTTCTAAAATTTTATAAAGGCTAACTTCTAAAAACATATTTTACTAAACATCACTTTATCTTTAATCTAAATTCATATGTTATGTTATAATGAATGGAATTTACTGCCTCGGTATACTTAATCCTGTTCTAAGGCAGTAAATAGAGGCAGTAGATCTGAAAAATAAAACCAAATATAATAAAGAAAAATGTTTAATTTTTTTTTTTTTTTTTTTTTTTTTTTTTTTTTTTTTTTTTTTTTTTTTTTTTTTTTTTTTTTGTTTTCCTATAATGATATATTTATTTATTTATTTCCAGGTGACGCTAGTAATGCCAGTATCGGTAGTGGTGAGGGTACGGGCGAAGAAGACGATGACACAAACGGCAAAAAGAACCAAAAAAAGAGAGGAATCTTCCCTAAAGTCGCAACAAATATCCTTAGAGCGTGGCTATTTCAACATTTAACGGTAAGTACTATCTTTATTTAAAACGAGGAGCCTTCAGAGTTCTTATTTCACGTGTCCGGTTCAGCTCTTACCACTCCAATATGTAGTGAAAAACATCACCATGCCATTTTCAGAAACCAGATCATTAGGACTGCGCCAGTCCTTCATCAATGAGTATATTAATTAATCGGAGGGTATAAATAGTTATAGTTTTCCAATTGTCCCTAGGCCCCTGTTATGCAGGCACTTGGACTCGTCATACATACCTACATTCACAAAATTCATTACAATTTCAAACACAATCAATGAAAGAACAATCAAAGTAAAACAAAACATCAAATTAAATTATTTTTGTAGTCACGTATGTAAAGAATCCGGATCCACAACGTCAAATGTTAAAATAAATAATTCAAATTATATAAATGAAAAATTTATGAAATACTTTTCATTCATCATTTCGTCAATGTAATAAAACGATTTATTTTAATAACATGTAGTCAAAAGGTATTATTGTCGACCGACTGTATTAAAGGATAGAAATTCAAGTTAAATCAAAATAAAAATAAAACACTTGTATTTTGTATTTCTACGGTGACTTTAAACCACTGACTTTCAAGAGCTTCCGCTATCGTCATCAAGTTATCTAACGTAAAGTGAATTTAATTTTTCATATGTAATGTCACCCATTTTATACCCGGTTATTTCAGTATTCGGAAAATTACTATTCACCAGTTATTCATTTGTTAGATAGGATTTATGTATGTAGGTTTGCATCAAATATAATGTGAAAAGCTTGCAAATAATTGGCATTTTCATATGGTTAATATAATGATTGTCTTCTTGTATTATATACTTTCGTTTATCCACTTTTTCCAACAGGAAGTGCAAGCTAAAAAGTTCATAATTTATGATAAAGCTTAACACCAACACACATACGTGATTGGCCCGTCTGAAATGGCTTAAGTGTTTTTAATGGATTGTCCAATGACATATGACATAGATAAATGTTGTGAATCAAATAATGAACACAATTACAAATATCTTCAATTCTTACTAAAATATTTGTAATTCTAGTAATATCTATAAATTATTTTTATATTCTCGTCATTTCGAACATTTCGTTGTGTCTTTTTTTAAAGTTTTATTTGCGTCGTAGAGAATTAATGAGAAAACGAAAAAAAAAATGAAATAAATAACTTTTAAAACGACAAGCATACAAACAAAAGAATGAAAAAAATAAAACAGGAAAAAATGGAAAATATTCGTTAAAGTAAAAAAAATATAGATAAATTTGTACTTTTTCGTCATACCTTCCAATAAAGTCTTTTGTTTTATTCGTTGTTTCTACTCCGTCTTCCTGAGAGAATATCAGGTCTTTTTCTTTCTCCCTTTTTCTCTCCATTCTTCCAATTACATTTTAATGAATTTAATAATAAAAGTAATAACTGTCGTAAAATTTATTTAACTTTAAGCAGAACAACGACATCCTCCCTTAGCAAATGTTAGGAATATATACAACGGACTAAATGAACGGTCCTCAACATGCGTGCCGGGCCACCACTGATCTTAATGATTTTATATTTGCACCTACTTTATTCTAATTCAACACGTGCAAAATATTTTATGCTTGTTCTTATTTATTATACTTTTCTACACTATTTGCTGATTAAATTCATATTAATTCGATAGTTTAATCGATCTCGGGCCAACACTTAAATATTTTAATTGAATAAATAATTAAATCGATCTTAAATGGTGTATTCTGTAATTTAATAAAAAGGTGTGTTGGAACCTTGGAAACCGCATTATTTTATTTTTTTGTTTTATCACAGCTCCAGAAAAATTGTACATCACATGTTTTTATGTATTCAGTATAAAAATATTTAATAAGTTTTATATTTTTAAATATGTATAAATTAGCCTACTTTTTCGGTCTCTCAGAGAAAACTGTCGATTTACCTAATCGAAATTTTGTTTTCACCAATTTAATGTGAAATTAGAATAGATTTTCGTGTAACAATAATGAAAGGGGCTTTCAGAAAATAATGTGCAGAACCAGTAACTTTAGGGTTTGTTTCTCTTGTTTTCATTATAGAGTGGGTACAGGGATGTTTTGGGCCCCAGGTGCGTTATGGAACAGGAGAGGCTTTGCTTTCGCCCACCCTTGTTGTTCGCAATTTTCCAGATAAAACTAGTGATACTACTACTACTAGTACCTAGAGCTTTTATATACAAAAACAACTTATAATATACACGAAGGTATCTGGTATATAAGGAAGTTTATATTATTTACTAATTTATTATTAGAAAGCACTTTGGTATATAAGAGAAAACATCATGTACTTTACTTACTTCATCGTGAAAATTTTTGAAAGTGTTAAGTTGGAAATTTTAATTTTTAAAGTTTTCTTCTCTCGTCCACTGGTTTTTGTTGGATTAAAATAATAATATTTTCATAATAAAGGTACAAGAACTACTGTATCATAGTCTCTGTAAAATTTTATATCTTTTCAATATAAATAAGAATTAAAAAATATATTCAACTGAAATGTGCCAAAAAGTTTTGCACGGAAGTTTTTTCAAAAATATGTTGAAATATTAATAGAATGATATTTTCCAAAAAGAATATGATTTTGTTTCCAAATGAGCGAGAAATCTTCGTAGAAAACCTGAAAAAAAATTGGCATATTATTTGTATGCTTAAATTAAAATACCATTTAATACTTTGAACAAACGCAATAAATACCCAAACAGAGTTTTATTACATTTTATCTGAAAAACAAATTAAAAACAAAAAAGTAATTTCGTGAATAATTTCTCCGCACTTGTAACAATATGAATGAAAATGTATCAGGGTAGCATGTGTTCCAGTCGGTCTTTTTAAAGCTTTATTTAAATAACAATTATATTGTTGTTATATTGTTATTATTAATTCTTATTACGCATTGTTTTAATGCCGCCTTGGGAATACGTTTACAATAATATAACAAAGATGTACTTACTAACGTATGTAGGTAGTAGGTAGGTACATACTTACGCATTGTAGAAGGAATATTTCCGGTAAAACCTTCTGATGTTGCTTCTTCTGCTTCCCTAATACATGCATCTTAAATTATATTCTTATATGCAAATTTAATGGTGCATTTTGCACGATTGTTTTAGATTTAGAATGGGAAGAACATGATAAACACACATGTGCTGCATCCCTTTTGGAGAAGACAGAAAAATATCAATTTTATGCTTCTTGAAGAATGGTTTGTTGCGACATTTTTTTATGTTTCCAATGTTTTATTACAAAATCACTTTGATATTAAAATTAAGTAGGTACGTTCTTTGAACCTAATATTTTCTCTCTTTTTGTTTTTAATGTTTAAATAATACCATCTCTTTTACCAGCAAAACTAGGTGCCAGCAGAAAACATTCGATAATAAAATATTTTCTATCTTTTTCTGTTACTAATATTTTTTTAATAATAGGTATTTTGTTATCATAAAGTCCTATGTCTTAGGAAATATCATCTAAGGTTCTATATTTCGTCTCTTTCTATTTCAGAAGTATTTAATTTTGTAAATGTAGAGATCAACTTGCATCCTCCACAGGATGAATAAAGCTGTCTCGTAAAATACAAGGGAACTAGTTCAATTATTATTGCGACACTTCCTTAAAATCATATTTATGCCCCATCATTTTAACCCTTCTTCTTCTTCTGTATATACTATTCGCCTCCTTTGCAAAATGTGCCCTTATGAAGAGAGTATCCCGCGACTTGTGACGCAGCGAAACGATCAATTAGTGTTGTTGATGATAATTTGTCTGTTGTTATAACTACAAGCGTGTAAGCGATTGATATTATTACATGTACCGAGTGGCGAAAAAATAATATACACAATTTATAGGTTTGTCGGGTTTAGACTTTATTTGAAATTTTGATATGAAATATGGAGCACCCGGTAAAAAATCGGTCTCCCACTCATTTCCGAAAGTTTTCGAGTGATCTGTAAAAGACAGGTGTTCGAGAAAAATAAAGTCATTTTACATCTCAAATTCAGCGATGAGGTTTGCCACCCGTCCTGAATGTCTTATTTTTTTATTGGAACAGAGAAGTCAGCCTGCATGTTTACTGCATGCAGCTGTTCTGCTGGCTAACCCACTTGCGGGATATGCTGTGGTGGTGTAGTATTAGTAGATATATTTTTTTAAATAGTCTTCGATTTGAGTACTGAACATAAGGTTCGACAAGGTTCCACATAGTATTCTTTTACATAAGCTTAATGCCTTAGGAATAACGGGTAGCCTGCTAAAATGGTTCGGGAGTTTTTTGACTGGACGATCGCTGCGAGTAAGAATTAAAAATGTCATTTCAGATAGCTTTGTGGCGACAAACGGCTTGCCACAGGGTAGCCATCTCTCTCCCGTACTGTTTCTTGTTTTTATAAATGATCTGACCTATGTAATGAATGATGTTGAATGCCTCTTGTTTGCTGATGATTTAAAAATATTCAGAAGGATAGAGGGTTTAGGTGACTGCCATACTCTTCAGGACAACTTAAACAAGTTGAATTTGTGGTGCCATAGGAACTTTTTGTTTTTGAATGGCAAAAAATGTCAGCATATAACATTTTCTAGAAATAAAAATTGTATTTGCTTTGATTATTACATTGATAATGATAGATTAGAGTCTGTAAAGGAGATACGTGATCTGGGAGTAGTTTTCGATGAGAAAATATCATTTGTTAATCACATCACAGAAATAACAGGAAGAGCATTGAAAACATTAGGCTTTGTCCTCAGAACGGTTAATGATTTTAATAATATTCAAACTATTGTATTACTCTATGTGTCACTGGTTCGCAGTCAGCTCGAGTTTAATTCATCAATATGGTCGCCCACATATAATGTACATATTCATAACATAGAGCGTATCCAGCACAAGTTCTTAAGATTTATAAATTATAAACTGGGTATCCCACGAGAAGAATTGGATTATAATTTTTTGTTGTTTAAATTGAATTTGGAAACCCTAGAAGATAGGAGAGTAGTCAACGATTTAATTTTATTATTTTAAATAATTAATAACTTTTTTGACAACCCTGACTTACTGCATTTTATTAAATTTCGGATACCCAATCGTTGTACTAGAAGTAGTGATACATTTTATATAGATAATTATAGTACTAACTATATAAGACATACAGTGGTGCCCCGCTTGCACAGCATGGGAAACAAATATCTAACAGGTATTGATATGTTTAATATAAATCTGATTGCCTTTAAAACTCTTCTGAAAGGTTTGTTTGCCCCAAAAACTTTATAATTGTATGATACCTATGTGTTGTATTCTGGTGTTTGATATTGTTTTATTGAATGCATTTTGTGGAGTGTGAGTATTGTTTTGGATATTGTATGCAAAGGAAGTAAAAAGCTGTATACTTAGATAATGCGATTTTTTTATATATATAATTGTTTGTTCTTTGTGTTGCTAACGTAGTTACATAAGATAATTTTGTATTCAATCCTATATAAATTTAGTCATAAGTACATTTATTGAGGTTTAACTGGGTGAAATGCTTAGAAGGATGAAAGGAAGGATAGACTTTTGAGGAGACTATAATGTTTGGGAATATTTTATGTTTTTTTATTATACTTTTTTTTTCATTATTTTATTGTTAATTTTAGGTTCGGGTAAATGGTGCGCCGACTGTACCTACTTGATTGTGCGAGGTATATTATTGTCACCTGGTTGGGTATCAGGAATAATATTAAAATATTGTTCATACATAATTGTTGTCACCTGGTTGGGTATCAAATAATATTAATTATTATTCTGCAGGGCAACAGTTACACAAAATCTTTTAAATAGTGTTTATATCTATGCATACCTATGTATCTATTTGCTATGTATATAAAACATGAATTTGCAGTGGTCGATATAGTGTAAGATGTATAGAGATACCCAACTATATACTTGCATGCCTATGTTTGGTTGGTAAGTACCACGTGCCCGAGCAAACTATGAATATATGCCTGTATCTATGTATTTATTAATATTATAAATAATATTACCTAGTTGTGTTAGCTTGTATTTTTTTTTGTTTTTGTTGATTGATTTGTCGTTTGTAAGTGAAGACTGTATTATTTTTTGATCATGTTATTTGTAAAAAGGCGCAAGCCGTATATTTCATAAATAAATAAATAAAAAGAGTTTTTTTTTAAAAAGTATAGAGTAACATTTATTTATTGTATCAAGCTGTGTCATTATTTGACAGTAAATTTGTTTTCTTGATAGATAATCTTGCCCATAGCCTACACGATTTAGCGATTTTTTGCAGTCAAACATATTTTCTGACACATTTGTGCTCTCGATTTGTGAAGAAATAAGAATGTTAAATAATACATTTTGACTCTAAATTTTAATCTTGCTTTGTAAATATATATGACGTTTACCAGGAAGTAAATTTGATTTTAATATTTTATAATACTATACTACTAAGATATTTTATTCTCATGCCGATTCCCAAAGGGGGTAAGTGGAAAGAACACAACCCATATTTGCCTATCTTTACATACCTACTTCTTTGGCTTCTTCCACATTCATGCAAATTCTTATGCATGCACTCCGATTTCTCTTACTCAACACGAGTTTTAATATTTTCTTAATATGTATATAGATTAGCAAACATAATTGGTACTCAACACTTACTGTAAATTTTTTTTAGCATGATTATTACTTAACACGTACTGCCAATTTTGTTGAACATATAGATTGTCAAACATGATTGTTCGTCTCTTCCATCTTGACTGCGACAGAAGTAGGTCGATATCAATGTATAGGGTTTAACTCGGCTTGCTTGACTTCAGACTTGTCTATTTCCTGTTACACTAGTCTGTATTTCCGCTTTGGGTTTCGGAGGTTTAGCAACGACATCGTGTCAGAATATTGTAATAATAATAATAATAACACATTTTGATTTTGATTTTGAGGGGAAATTGTATTTTCGAAAGTGTTATATTTTGACATGCTTTAGCGCAGCGACAAATCTTCTATAAATGTGACTGCGTTTATTTACTTGCTTCTTATTTATTTGTTCCCTGATAAATATCTATTGAATTTTATGCTCTCCTAATAACAGTCTCAATTGAAATTTGTTAATTTGTTCATGGAGAGGATGAATTTGTAATTTTATTTCTTGAAATACATCGTGCCTCTGCGATAAACTCGCCCTCTGTATTATATTCGACACTTTCATATTTATGTATAAAATTGCTGGTAATTAATGTACAAAGAATAAATAAATAATCATGTTAGAATATGCTTTGGATTATCGTCATTTCTTTTAATCTTAATTCACATTCAATATTATTATTATTATTATTTTTACTAAGAAAAAGTTATTTGAATTTTTAATACAGTCATCCCATATTTTTATCTCCGCGATCACGAATTTGACAATCATATATATATCACTGACAACATAGACACCCATTTTTTTATCGCATTGGAATTTAATTTAGTAAAAAGAAGGAAAGAAAATTAAAAATATAGTAGAATAAGAAAAAGCAATTCGGGTCATACATACTATATACATTCTTCGGATTCGACAAAATATATCTAGAAGTAATCTCGGCATAAATATTTTAACTCGTTTGTTAGTGTGTATTTGTGTTTGTCTATTTGTGTTTTCTTTGTGACCGCTTTTATCTACTTGCCTATCCATCCCCTCACGCCATATCTTTTGTGGAATAGGCAGAGAGAATGGAACGCTTAATTGATCTGTCCTTACACACTATTTTCGCTTTCTTCATGTTCATGCAGTTCTTTATGCACGAATACCAATAAGTCCTACTCAACCTGCAGTCATCCTTGAAAATTTGATCCATATGATAATTTTCGGATATCCTCACTGTTTTTTATCTATAACCCCTTCTTTCTCTGCTGTCAATAAACTCGTGAAACCCAATATGGCGAACACCTCCAAATTTGCAGAAAGGAGCTTCAGAGCCATCGCCATCTGTCTGGAACAGACTGCCCACAGATCTGAGGGAGAATCAGTCCTCAACCACATTTAGAACCAAGTTGAAGACGCTACTGTTCGGGAGAAGTCACGGCGCCCTTGAGATGGTTACGGATCATTAAACGGCGCCACATATAAATAGTCCGATTATTATTATTATTCTTTTAGACAAATAAACTTTCTTTGCTATTTATTTGCTATCTATTCGCTCCACGTGTCAAAATCTTCGCAAACAGCTAACACGCATTCTGTTGTCTACGCTTGTTTTGTGGCCGACTCTTTCTTATATTTTCGTCAATTTTTGATTTTCCTTGACCATTATTTTTATTGATTTCATCATTTATTTTGATATTTCTTTGGTATGTGTGAAAAATATATGCTTTCTCGATTTTTTTATTTTCTTTGACCATGATTTTTGACCATGATCTTTCTCCCACTCTTCTGCGTAAGTTTTCGAGTGTCCTGTAAAAGGCAGGTGTTCGAAAAAAATAAGACATTTTTTTACATCTTAAATTCAGCGATGAGGCTTGCCACCCATCCTGAATGTCTTGATTTTATACTGGCACGAAGAGGACAGTTTGCATGTTTATTACATGCAGCTGATCTGCTGGCTACCCCACTTGTGGGATATGCCGTGATGGTATAGTAGTAGTATAGTAGTAGTATAGATGATTTTTAACGATTTCACCATTTATTTCGATATTTCTTTAACGGGTGAAAAAAAAAAATGCTTTCAGCTGTAATTTTTGTCATTTTGAGAATCATTTCGGAACGAAACCGGGTTTAATTCTAGTAATGATAATAATAATAAAATTTTTCAGATACAATAATAAACTTTCCGTTTTCTTTCTTTCGCTTTTCAGAGTTGAATTCAAATTTGCCAATTTCGAATCGTATTTTTGCGTAGCTTTCCATGTTGTGATAAGTTTTGTATAAAAGCTGCTTCTCTCAAAAAAGCTAAGAATAGACAGAGAAAGAGAGAGAGAGAGAGAAAGAGGAATCTTCCACGAAAAGCTTTTCTGTAGTATTAAATGAAGGAAGGTGGCAAAATTCCGACTACGTTGCAATTTCATTAGAGTCTTAGTGTCATGGACATAAATCAACTAGATCCCCCCCCCCCCTTCAAAAAGGGGGTAGTATTCCTCTCAGGGTAGGAGGGGAGTCAGAAAAACGGATGGAAGAGAAATGTATACATATATATATAGTATTAGCAGTAGTAGTATTACAACAATCCAAGAAAATGGAAAGATAGAATGAGATAGATGAAACATAACTCTATTTCATTCCAAAGAGATTCCCGGGTGAGTTTCGAAATCGAAGATAGTTGAAATCCTGCTTGATTTATTCAGTATTCAAATCTTATATTTATTATTATTATTATTATTTCAACGAACACATATATTTATACAAGTATTTCTTATATTATTTTGTATGCTATACTTTAAATCCAGCATTGTTTAAGATTGAATTAAAAAATATGATAATAATCTACTCTGTAAGATACGATTACTATTTACCACATCACGGTATATCTATCAAGTGGGCTAACCAGCGGATTAAATGCGTGTAATGATCATATAGGTTGTCTTTTCCATGCTATGAAAAATTAAGACGTTAGGCATGGGTGGAAAACTTTATGTAATATTTTTCACTGAAAATTTATGGTCCAATTGAGTTGGCTTGTTTTCATTTATTTCTTCTACCTGAAATAACATATTTATATGTTATACAGTCACAATAGTTTTCATAAATGAGATAACCAGTGGAATTACTTAGTGCAATAAATGCACTGCGTTGTCTCCTTCCTTTTGAATAATGAGATATTCATACCGGTCGGTATGCCTCATTACTGGATTAAAGATATTAAATAATGTCTTATGTGATGTTTTCTGAATATCTACCTGCTTCTCAATTGAAATATATAACAGTGAGTTAGCAAATATCACAGTTCGTACAGAGGCTATTTATCCCAAACCGTTCAAATACGTAAAATCGTTCCAAATTCGAATATTATTTTTATTATACATGTAACAGTGGTGATCATAGAAAGGTATGTCGGTACAGTATGTTCAGATTGAAAGTGTGACTGTGTGTAAGTTAGTTGGTACAAAGTGTAGGCAGGTAGGTACGTATTGAAATAATCCAATCTTGGGGGATACGGTGAAAGGATATATTTATGTATGTATGTAGATACGAAATATGTATTACGGGTTCTTGGTGTTTGATAGATTTACTACCATCTTACTATGCTGCTTTACTTTAATTTCTTTTTCATGTTTACTGCTCACTCTCACTCTCTCTCTCTCTCTTTCTATCTCTGTGCCACTTTTTTTTCATCAATTTATTTATCACCATCTGGAATATTGACGTAACTTTTTATTCTGTGGTTTTTTATACATAGTAAATTTATTGAATTGGCGAATCTCTCTTTTCCTTAAGTTTTTTAATGTCCTATAAAAGGAAGGTGTTCGAAAAAAATAAGACTTTTTAAATTTTAATTTCAGCAATAAGATCTGCCATCTTGAATGTCTTAATTATTTGTCAACAGTAAACAACCAAAGCCTTTGACAATCTTATATCTATTGTTGTATCGTCATATAGGTAATTATATTCCGTTGTATGTTCAAAAACCATCACTCGTTTACGAATGATCAGAGTAGGTACATAATTTATGCACATTAATTTTTTTTTTGTTTCCATTCCAAATTCTTTGACGTGTTCGATCTAAAAAATAACAAACGATATTTATGAATGATAAAATTTAACCCTTTGACGCACATCGTCAAATTATTATGCATCATAATTCTCATACAACATAACTCCTAAAAGTGAATTCGTACGATAGCGAATGCAGTATCGAAAAAATACTATTTCTTATTGTTTGCACTTAATGACGAACTAAGGAACATACACGATTTTCTTTAACTTAAAATGCTCCATAAATTTTTTTTCTGTTCTATTATAATTATTATGAACATAAATTTGTGAGAGTTTCTTCATCTATGGCAACACTTTTTCTAGAAACATTTAAACTACAGTTGTTGCTGCATTTAATAAAAAAAATCGATCGATTTTAGTATCTAACTTAGTAATATATTTTTATTTATTTATTTATTTATTCATTCTTTACTGTACATTGATAAAAAACAATGACATAAAAGGTATACATTCAAATTAAATACAATCAATATACAGAGGGCGAGTTTATCTATATTTGGATAGTTACCTTTTCAGAAACTCATGATACATAATGTATGAAAATGTATTTTTAGAAACGTTCCTCTCAAATCACAGGGTAGAAACAAGAATTGCTTTTGATAAGAATAAAAAGAAGTTGTTGCTTGTTAGAAACAAAGAATATTTTCAAAACAAAATGTCACTTAACGCTTCAATTCATTTCAGACAGAAAAGTACAACACTTTTGTTACCCTGGCACAATATTCATGAAGGTAAAACGGATATCTTAGTACTGCAATACTGTATTAACTACCACCTGAACATCTAAATACGGCACCGTAGAATGAAAAACGTTTTAAAAACATTTTAAATTAGAGTCGCCAGCTAAGTAGTTCATAGTTATACTCCGGCCAGAGGCGGCTGGTGGGTTGGACTTTTGATTTTGTTTAGACTTTTTGGTTGGCTGTGAGATAAATGTATTTATCATTGCCATTTATGCCAGATACCATTTATCAATAAAATCATTGAGTTTAACCAAAAAATTTAAATGTGGAACCTTGTTAATTATTAATTATATTCAAATTTTTGGTAAAACCTAAAAATCATATATTTTTTAATAATATGGAGTTATACACAGTAAATACAAACAACATATTTTATTACAAAAAAACCCTTTTATATTTACAATAGATAGACAAAATCGATTTGTTTATTTGGTTTTTCATATCCATCAAAAATATCCAGTGTATTCTTAAAAGATTAGTTAGTTTATATTGGGATATAATAAAGTTATTTCTTTATTGAGTTTTTTAAGGCAATGCATCACATCAATGCTCCTTACGAGGAACCTCAGCTGACTCCGACTATTATTTAGATAGTGTTTTTTTTACTCCTCCATTTAAAACGAGATAAGAAGGTAGTAAGGCATTAAGATTTTACAATGGTGCTGGAAAGGGTTAAAATGAAAATGTAGAATATTTTTGTTTTGTTTTAATGCTTATATATTTTAAATGGCATTTGGAATTAAATTTACAACAAAAGGAGTAACCAATGAGCTCTTTTAATAAACGCAAACCTACAGTTTTGTAGAGATATGTATCTATAGTATTTTTTTTGCAGTCTTACTTTGCGAAAAGTAGAATTCCAAATTGGAAGTAGGTAAATAGGAACACAGTTTGTTTTGCATCTAAATTTGTAAAACAGTGCCTGATTGTCTATAGAATTCAAGCATTCAACAAAATATTTTTTAGCATTCTCTAATAGCTCAGAGATGTAATAAATATATCCAGTTTGATTTTTATGGGTTCAATTCTCAACTTTATAATCGTGATATTTTGCACCAAAATTTTTGTTTCTTGTGTCAATATCGAGAAAAATTACAGGAATTTTTCTTAATGATATTACAAACAATTTAATTTATATAAAGAAATTTTACATAACGCCTCCTATTCAGCTATAGTTTACTGTCAATTTCATATTTCTCGAAAATAAGATAAATATTAGACAATGTAAGAGTTAAACAAAGATATCAGATAGTTGATGATAGATTACAAAAAGATATCGAGTTTCTATTTAATTTATCATTTAGTCGTAATAATATTATTATATATTAAGTAAAATCATTAATGGGTATCCGGAGAACATAAGATGGCCGAGATATTCAATATTATCAAGAGATGGAGATGATGTTTTGCTGTTATATTGAAAGGGGTAAAATGAAGACTAAGTAAATATGTATATTATTATTTACTAAAATGTATTATACATTATAATGGTACGTTCACTTAACCAAGTACAACGTGCATAAGTTTGTCTAATAATAAATATGACGATAGAATCAGTTTTCTCGATGACTCGATAATTGATATCGAGAAGCGATATCGTCATGTCGAGAAATCGGAAAAATCTATCCATTATTAATATTGTTAAACAGTACAGCTTTCCCGAGTTCAAATGTCACTATTGAAATGTGTTTAAATTTTTCTAATGTAATTTGAAAAATCAATTGGGATATGATATTTTTGAATATAAATCTTGATAGTTTTTTTCAATTTCACTTCTAATTTCAAAATATTATCTAACAAATTATTTGAATACAAAAATTAACTACTTTGATAAATATTTACAAACGCTACATTTTTTATTATACTTTAAATGCCTTGAGATGTTTAACTGGTTTCGTAAACTTTTAGTTTGTATCGTCAGATACTAAAGAATACCTCATCAGGTGTATTTTTATTAGTATTTTTATATTACTGCCTAAATAATCAGTGCAAAAGATGTGAAATTATATTTATTTATTTATTTACTTGAACGGCGGCTTAAAGGCTATAAAAATAATAAAAATTGACGTATAAAAATATATATATTTCACTCATAAAAATTAAAAAAACACAATCAAAACTTAAAACTAAGCCACAAGAGATTGCCACATCAGGCACACCATCAAAACAAAATAATATTGAAATAAGCAATAATGTTTATTTATCCTTATATCCATCGGGAAATTATTCTCGAGAAAACAATTGAACATTTCTCAATTCATCGATCTTAGTGTAAAACATACTAATCATCGAATAGAAGCCGTTAGTACTGTATAGTATAATATACTACTCACCCTGCGTTGGTTTAGCGCTAAAAGGATATCGGATTATAGAACTAATAATAATAACATAGAACTTGTACTATGTACCTACTTAAGAAGGCCTGTCGTTTCACCGCTGTTGCCGCCATCCGCCTTCTGAGCAAATATAATGGATTCTAACACTTTCATATTACGCTAATTTTACAAGAGTCTTCAAACCCTTACGCTTTTATCATCTCCTAATACTTTATTATTAATTTTTAATACTTTAAAAGAAATATTTAAAATAAGTTTTCGGAGTAAAAAGATGTTTTGAGTACTGAAAACACATACATATCCTTTTTTATTTCACCTGTCAACGTTGCCATAGGAACGATGTTCTTTGCACCATAAAAAAAGTTTAAAACATGAAATTATTTTGATTTCACAAATAATATTCTTATTTCGTCTATGGACTATGGAAGTGCGTCTATGGACTACTTGACTTTTGAAATTATTTTATATCTATCTCAATTTCATTAGTTGGTTATGTTGACGTCATTGTTTATTTTATTTTTTTGCATTCCTGAAATTAAAGAAAAATATTTCAGATTATTTTCTTAATTTATCTTTGATGAAATATACCGTACTAGCTTCTTTACCCGATGCAGCCGATGAAATCAAAACTATTAGATTCTCTTTTTTCATTTTTATTTTTTTTGTACTACTGTCATCAAACACGTTTTTCCAGTAGCTGGGATGATATCTCTATCCAACTTTTCAGGAGTTTACCTATGGATACTTTTTTTTTCATGGTAGGTATGCTAAAAATAATAAAAAATAACTAGACTTTTTTTACGATGTGCCATTTTGTGGAAAAACCACTGCCCATTTCCAGAAACAAAACATTTCTTGAATAATAGGGTATTTAACCCTGCTTTGAACACTTCCACACTCTCCAGAGTTCGCAAATCATCTTGAAATAGTTTTGATTGGCCATCTGTCTATGCTACCTAACCTCAAACCTGCCTCACCCATATGTTGGTACTTTAACTATTCAACACGATATGTATAGCCTTAGCCTTCTTCTCGAGTCGCCGTCGCCGAGTCCATTTTTAGATATGAGCCTCCTCCAATGACTTTAGAAGTTATGGTTCTCTATATTCGCTTCCTTCTAGTAATATTCTAAACATCATAATTTAATGTGTCATCGACTAAAAATGCACACACATATTTTGAAATAATTAAATTTTTATTATGTTAGATTATTTTGTGAATATATTTCCAATGAAATATTTAAAAAAAATGTCATTCACATATCTATTTCATATCCTATAATAAATCAAGCGTTTCGCCTCTTTTCTGTATTATTACAGATCTGTTTTTATTAAAATTAATTCTTACAAAATCACAGAATGAAACTATCAAAGAAAATAAGCACTTTAATCTTCTGTTACCATTGACTTCAAATTTGAAACGAAATTAATATTGTAACGTGTTAAGATTAACAGTGATTTTCATAGACGTGAAAAATACTAGTGATTTTTTAGTATACTTCATTATTAAACATTCGTTTTTCAGAGATGAAGTATGTCACTTATTCTGAATGTATTATTTCTTATTGGCAAGAATAAGACGAATTCTATGTTCATTTTGTAAAATGCGTTTTAAATTGGCAAAGTTGTTATTTTTTTAGAGCCAATGGTTCGAATTCCGAATTGCGCGTTTTTCTATTCCTTTACATTATAGTTTTTCAATTTGTTCCATTAATTTTCCTTTTGAGAAAATTGAGAAGAAACAATCCTCTTTTAATCAAAGAATTATGTGCAACTCTAGTTGGCTACATTTTATTTTCAAAACGTGATAATATCCTTGTCGTAGCAACTGTATATTTTGAAAGAGAGTTTTTTTATTGGGATAAATTTATTCAGATATGCTCAAAATACAACCCAACCATAAACTGCGAGTTCTTTGCGCTATAAAATCATTTCTCACAAATGGGATAACCAGAGAATGAGTCAACTCTGCATGTATCTAATAAACATATAAATCAGTGATGAACGATGTCTGAAAATCACAGTAGGTACATCCAATTTGTGAAAAATCGCCGTGATTTTCTTATCTTTCATCTTTCACACGATGTTTGTTTTATTTTCTATAACGCTCCCGTTTGATTTATGATCGAATGAGAAAATTATTTATATTCAATATTTATTTATTTTAAAACGAAGAAATATGCGGCAATGTCACATATTATAGTTATTATTTTGTTTTATTTCTCTCAGGAAATCAGAACAAATTAATATCATTGGTTAAAATAATGCGTAGGTGGTTGGTATGTGATTTTTTAAATATAAATAAAAACATTATTAATGTTATATTAATATCTTATTCTATGCTGTCACGGTCTCTCTCCAAATGGGGTAGGTCTAACAACATAATTATTATAATTTACATCCACGTCGTCCGTTTCGTGTCAAAAAAAATATGAAAACTAACAGAGAAGAGTAGTAGACTTATTCTTTACCGGGGACGGGGATTTTTTTTAAACTGGCAACACCATGAATCAAATGCTTTTGACAGTTCTACGATCATATTTCATCATGATATCAGCAATATATTTCATTTCTGTACTAATTGATTTAACAACACTTATAGCTGTGTCAATAAACGTGTTATTTGTTTTTTTTTGTAACATGTAATGGTTAAGACTTTGCCAATTGTCTTGTTCTATAACTGTTTAAGGTGTAGCATATTTTTTAATATTTATGAAGGTATCATTTATTAGTTGACAGAGGGTTATTAACCAATATGAAAAAGATATTTAAAATGTTATTAGCCTAACGCCTACCTAGGCGATCAGTCCTTGCATAGTGTTTATTATTTTACCTCTATCTTTTTTGATTACGGAGTCTATTGAGGACATATTATATTGCATACACATATATACGAACTGGCTAAAATATTTATGTATGGATTGTATCAGCTCTAGATTAATCTATATAATCGTATAATTGTCTAATGTTCCGTAAGTAATCGAAAGGCTATTAGTTAAATATCCACAGTACCTACATGGTATAAATTGTTACCTATATTATTAGTTTCAAAGTATACAAATACCTAATGCGAGTACACACGTTGGTCTGGCTATTCACTTAGCGAACTAGTAGTACATTTTATACATATGTACTTCTTAGTCATTTTCCAACCGCGATTATTAAATAAAAAATGTATTTCATTCACCCTTATTGTCCTATTTCAAACGCACGGGGGAAATACAATTCATATTCAATTTATATTGCCAAAGGAATATTAGCATAGAGTTGACGATTTTTGTTTTAATTCTGTATCTTTTATTTATCATTTTTAGGTATTTTTTTATTCTGTGTTAAAATTGTTTAATATATATTATGTATTTTCTATTTAATAAAATTTGAGTATACGCTGGTTACCTCTGTAAAAAATAAGAAAAATTTATTTGGTTGAGGTATCAGGGCATCATGAAAGCTTATAGGTAGATAACTAATACCCGTGATAACACGTAAGGTAGGTACTATCTAGGACTATTATTATTATTACAGTAGTATATCGTATTTAAGATCCAAGAGAGGATTGTCCGATTTTTCCAGAGAGCAAACGATTCTTCTATTCACCGCCCTTTGGGGATGGAAGATGAAGCAATCCTATACCCAAAAAGATGGGTAAGTTATCTGAAGACAGGTCATATAAAAAATAATATATCATTGAGGATTGCAGGGGCCCATTGCGCTGATCCTAGGATTAGGACTCACGACTCATTAACCCTTGTCTCCCTCTACTGTCCCACACCCATCCCTCTATACCGTTATGCTCTCCTGATAGTACTCCCACGACCTTCCGCACAATACATATACTATATACAAATCTGCTTGCAAAGTAGGGTGATTTTCCTAAACATTTTTTGACGCATCTGTTTTTGTAAAATTGATAGCTTAAAATATTGTTAAACCCGTAGGATATTATTATTATTATTACTTTTAAATACTCTTGTTATTATTTTAATTGAAGATTTTAAAAAACACATGGTCCTTGTTATTGAAATCATTTTAATGGATTATACTTGTAATTGACATACACTCTTTTGTTCCATTTTAAATATCCAGACTTAAACTGAATATTTTTATCCCGAATTGTTAGCAAGAAAATTTGCATTTCATTTTCTTCATATGACCCAAAATCGAGGGCAGTATATCCGCCTCACTTCTGAAGTTCGTCTTTATTATCTGAGTTTTGGTATCCCCAAATATCTTTTACTTATTCCATGTTGCCATAATATTTTTTTTCCATAGAATCAGGGTATCTTACAACATTTCCTGCTTAACTCTATTTTTAGGAATTTGCTTTTCCGACTGCGCCAGTCGGTAATTTGGTCGCCTCTCTCATGTCTTTTTATTTTACTCTATCTTAATAAACGAAACCCTTAAACTTTTACAGTTATGTGCGTTTAATTTTTAGTCCAGTTAAACAACAATTCAACAAACAAAAGTTTTATTCGTCCATTTTATATGTGTAAAGGGCCCGTTTGTTCTTATTTTAAGGACAATTCCTCACCTCTCCAGGGACAAAAGGAGGATTGTGTTTAGTAGTATCTTGGTTCTATGTAGACCATACCACATTACAATAGGGAGTTATAATTTCTTATCATATAACAAAACCACAACGATAATACAACTATTTCCAGCTTTTCAACATTCTGTTTAACAATGTAATATATTTGCTCTTCATGTTAATATGTTCCTCTTGGGAACAAAAGCAGAAAATAAGCCTCTCCCATTTATAATAGCGATTTTTTTGTTCTGTTGAGATTGATTTTTCCCATATGTTACATGTTCTTCTTTCTCTAATTAAAAATTATCTTTTGGCTTCTCTTCTGATTAGAATAGAAAATTGCTCTCTAGCAATTGATTATCTTGTTTCCACGTAAACCCTAAAGCTGAATTATAACTACTCAAAAAACTTAAGAATCTAGAAATATTGTCAGAAATAAAAGTCTTATAATTTTCGTAATTTTGGAGAAATTACGCATACTCATTATTACATGGCAATGAGACAATGAAAGCTGTTACTTATGGAAAACAGTGATAAATAAATAAAATTATCAAATGCAATAATTTTCTTGTATTACCATTATCAGCAATAAACAGGATAATATCAAATCTTCGTCATTGGATTGAGACGATCTTTTGAAACTTAAAGATATTGTCTCCAATTCTCCTGGACATTGCAAATCCTATTTATTTAAAAGAGTAGATAAGCATTATTCGTCAAAACAACAATACCAAGAGGGGAGGAGAAATTTTCGGTTTAAATATTTTATTGACCAATTTCAAAACATGGGTTTACAGATTAGCCTTCTGAATTGTGTCATTGAATGAACATATCAAACTTTTTAAAGCATTTCTGATTTGCTAAATAACGCTTTAATCATCTTTGAAACTGATTACTTGTTGAGTAGGCTTCTATAAAACTTGGGTTTAATGTGATGTGTAGTAAAAAAATTCGTAAAAACTCATTTTGAAAGACGCATAATTGGTTTCAAACGCGTTTCGCTTATTCAGAATATTTTTAGTTTATAATTTTGAGTTAGATTTTACTTTGCAATTTTGTATCTTACATTCAGGGTAACAAAATAGCTGTTGATAAGTTGATAAAATACCTTCGTACTTACATCACAATATGATTTTTCTTCATTTCCATCACTGTTGAGGATTGTGATCGGACAGAGTTTTGCGTCATCTGGCCTCGTAATATTTTTTGTTAAAGTTTCTCGAAAATTTAACCAAAAACATGTGTGTGACTTTCTTTTAATACTTTTATTTACCTACTTTTTTATTTATTTCCCCTTTTTAACATGTTTTCCAAAAACGCATAAAAAATTCAACACTCAAATTCTTTTAAACATCCCAGGAGAACAGAGACAATAAGAAGGGTAAAATTACATAGTACATAGTAGGTTCCATCTACTTTTTGGTATATTATGAAGATCAAGGCGGGGTAGAGAAAAAGATAATTTCTCTTGTATAGAACGCACTTGATTCTTTTTCTTTACTTTTACCCTTGCGCACTTATGCTACCTTGGTTTTAAGGACGTATAAATAGCGTGCTTTTTTTAACTGGTGAGGTTATTTTTTTAAGCTGGTGAGGTTATTTTTTTAGCTGGTGAGGTTATTTTTTTTAACTGGTGAGGCTATTTTTTTAAGCTGGTGAGGTTATTTTTTTTAGCTGGTGAGGTTATTTTTTTATTATGAATTCTAATCAAAGATATTTTACAAGTGAGTGAAATTTGTTTACTTATCGTAATACTTTGATGATATATCAGAACCCTATGGTTTAATCATAAGTTTAAATAACTTTGCTATGATTTGAACTTAGAAATTGTACAAATCTTTTCTATATTGGTGTTATGTGAGATTATTTTGCAATAAATCTTTTCGATAATTCCTTATTTGGGATATATGGAGCCTTGTGAATTGTAGACACGTCGTCGTTGCGCTTTCTGACCACTGCTGAGCAATTTGCGTTTGTTTTTTGGGGCAAAAAACACGGAACAAAGACGACGGACGGGATGAGGGAAACGGAGAGTTCAAACGACCAACTTTATCAGCAATAATTTAAGTTTCACTCGGACATACCAGGACATCAGAATCGAAAAGAGATGAAGATTCGTGGATGCATTAGCATATTATCTCCATTGTAGTCCACATTATAATAGTCTACTAAATTTTACTACTACCACTAGTAACAGCCAGCATTATAAACCACGTCCACGGCTCTCCTTACCAAGAAGTAGTGATGCATGGTCTGGATGTCATGAATAATATTAATACCTCTTTTGCATCTAATCTGAAATTTATACGCCTTGTAAATTTATGATATCCTAATACTTTTTATTTCTTATGCGCATTAAAACTTCTTCAGTGACTGGAACAACTAGCGATTTTGAATATTTCTCCATTTGTTGTTTTTGAAGTTTTAGGACTATATTTTGTATATTTTTATGATCCGAGCTATATTTCGTATATTTAGTAATGGTAGCAAAAGGTTTGATATTCCGTCCCAAATAGATGAAGATTTTAGGTAGAAATGTCCGGTCTCGTGGTCATCCTTTAATCCGGCTTGACAGGTGACCGGTGACCACGCCATATTCTCCCAGGGGAATGGTAACATCGTCCCTTCCTTTCCTAAAGTGGATACCGGTATACTATTACTTTAACCTCCTCCTATCTACACACTTTCACTCCTTCCTATTTATATTCTCCTGATACATAAATTTACTTAAAATGACCATCGGTCGAGTTGTTTGTTTTTTTATTCTCTCCCTTTTTCTACATCTAAAACAATTTAATAAACGCAGAAAGTACCTACCTACCTAGTTTATTTCTTAAAATAGAATAACCGCAATAAAGTAAAACCCCATTTGAAAAAAAAAATGCAACCCGATGAAGTGTTGAAATGTCCAACTTTTATTATTTGTTTCTGTTGCTTGATTTAATCTAATATTTTTGTATTTAATTAGAGTGCCAGCATTCCACTTGTAAACATGCAAGAAAAAATAATCGCATCACGTTAGTTATTACAAAATAGTAATAAGAACGTTGACAAAATTCAAATAGCCTGTCACTTTAGTTCCAAATTTTCCTGTCTGACTGTCAGTACATCTGTCAAGCCGAGATACATTTATGGCGCTGGTGTCGCGTCGGAAAGTTTATATTCTATATATTATTAATATATTTAAATTCTAATACAAAAGTAGTAGTAGTATTAATAATAATAATAATCCAACAGCTAGAACAGAACTCATCTCACATCTGTGTGTTTGTGAAGAGCAGTAACCCTTTAAACAACAAAACAACAACAAGGCAACAACAATATTCAGCAATAAATCTTGTCGCGGGGGTTGCCGCTTTCTATATAGGTATTTCTCTCTCTCTGTGTGTATTGTTTTCCCTCACTAGGATGACCACAAAACTATGTTGGTAAAACCAATAAATAAAATTGTACTTATGAATCACAGTTTATTAACGTTGATAGGACGTAATTGATCGCACCAAAAATTATGGTTTGCTTTTAAATGTAGATCACGGCGTTCGTTTATCATACGAGTAGTATGGACTGTTTTACTAGTTCAGATGTCTGCCTACCACACAAGGATTGCGGTGTGATTGTATACAATTTGATAGGAAATGTGTGTGTTTAGCCAATAATCATTCTCAAAAATGATAACATGTTTTTATAAAGAAATGAAAAATAAAAGAAATCAGAGCCAACCAGCTTATTTATATACCTACACCGCATGCCGTGAAAATTTAACCATTAATGAGAATGATTTTCAATAAGTTTTTTCAACGTACAAATTTGTGCAAAGCAAAATAAAAGTATAATCTTTTCCACATTAGGTCCCTACTTAATAATTCGACTTTACCAAATAATTGAATGATTGAAAATAGAATCTCTTTGAAAATTATAACATATTGTCACCCTTTTCTATATATACAGCAGCGCTATAGTGGCGGCATCTGCAATCGACTGTACTACCTACAAAATAATAATTACACGTCGAAATGAGCTCATCAGAGTTTCCCAAATGAATCCCCTGAGATTCGACGCAGTGGGTACCTCTTAATACCATTCTACTATACATACAGTCATGAACAACTCCTGTGTAGGTATTTGTATTATTATTATTATCATCATTATTATTATTTTCACTGTTTAATAGACGGAACTTTTGTTTTCTATTTTGACAAAAATATACGAAAATTGTACTTACCACCTTTTTCCATATTATCGTCATCATTCGAACGAATAGAATGTTTTTAAATTTGGTGATAGTTCTATGTTTTGACAGGTGCGCTTTTTGTTATTAGCGTCATCAACTTAAAGAAAAACTTATTTCATTAGTTATTTTCTCTAAATTAAACCTACATTTTCTAAACACTGTTTTCTAAAATTATGTAGCTTCTTCTCTTGCGTTCCCTCAGTTTTGAGGATCGTAACCATACGTGTTACTAAAAATATTCAGAAGATGTATATTTCATAAAAATTAACAGAAATATTCTATATTGTTGTATAATTTTAAAACATTCTCGTGTTTTAAAATTATACAGATATAAAATCAGTATACAGAAGGTGAGCGTGTCGCAAAAATGTGATTTCTTCCAATAAACTCAAAATTATAATCTTTTCCAAAATATTCAAAATCGTTATAGCACTATAAAACAGGATTTTTTTTTCTTTTCTCGACTGAGTCATGCAATTTTTAGCAATAATAATTTCTCTCTTTGGGTATTTTTTTAAAGTTTTTATAGCGTTAATTATAAGCACAAAATACAACGCTATAATTAAATTTAAAATTTCAACAGTTAATTTGTATAAATTATATAGTTATTATTTTATAATATTTAAGCTAAAAATACCTTGTTATTTACTTGTTTATTAAAAGTAATACAGTTAGGCGATTTCAAATTGTGCACATATTTTTATCTAAACTTTTTTCAACAAAACCGCAGAGAAACCGTTAACAGGTGCTTTTTGTAAAATTATTATTTTAAAACTTAAATAGCGCCTGAGGGTGATTTATGTATAGTAAAAAACAGCCCTATGAGTTATTGTAAATTGACCAATTATATTAAATGCTATAAATCAAAAATAATAATATTTATTTATTTATAAAAAAAAATGTTGTTATGTTTTGAACCCTTGAACCGATATGTGGTTTTGGGGTGGACGAGACAAGTCGTCACCGAAATGTGATATACTACCGTACATAGTTGTAGTAATTTAATAATGAGTTCTTTATTATTTGTATTCATACCATCATGCCATTTTCCACTAGCGAGGCAGCCAGCGGACATTCAAGTGAGACCCATCTCACACACACCCGGATATCTAAAGAGTTTTAGATTCCTATTTATCCGCAACCAGTGGAAAAGTAAATTGCAAGTAATAAGCATGCCAATTTTCCTCTCCATGCCAACCAAAAGAGGGATATTCATAGTTGGCGACTTCCCTCATCGCTGAATTGAAGTTGTTAATTGTCTTAAACGATTATTTATAAACTTTTCAAATCATTATTTCATCGGTAAAAATCACTCAATATCTATATAGATAATCTTAAATAATGGATAAGTTTGTATATATCATTGTGTGGTATCTTTTTTTTTTATTATTATTATATCTGGGTTTTTCTTATAAACCCAAATACAACCTTATACACCTTTCACAGTAAGCTAAAAGCTTGTGTCGTGAAAGGGGAGTTTGCCGGCACCTGGGATCGAACCCCGGACCCCTTGTTCAGAAGGCCGAGACTCTACCTCCAGGCTACCGACGAACTCATAATTCATTTTGATGATACATGACTTAAAGGCGAATGTATTAAAAATGTGATAAAATACATTTTTACTACTAAAAATTAAGAAAATAAAATACAAATAACCGTCCATTCATAGTAGGTATTCATGTGCATTTGTATTTTTTGTATTTTTCTAGTATTTACTTTCCCTATAAAAATATCTCTTTATCTTAAATATAAATTGCCCATATTCGTCCACCAGATAAGCAAACCATCAAACAATTTTAGAATTATTTTTAAATATACTTTTATAGTTTCCATGTGGATTTGGCTGGCATTATGCTGACTTATTTGGCTTAGCTGAGTTTTTCCATACATACATCCCATCCATATACAAACACTGATCCATCTTCTTTTATATATAACATACAATGCAAGCAGTTAAAGCCATTTTGTATATGGCTTAGTTTCAAATCACGTAAACAATTTCGGTCATTGGCAACTTAAATCCGAAACTACTTTTAGTGTACTGCTTTTTCAGAGCGTTTTTACAATTTTTCAGAAATACAATAATTGGCTACGATATAAATTGTCTACAATATAAGCACAATTAATTATGTTCTTATTCGTTTAGAATTTAATTATATGTAAATACGTTATTTTATTTTAATAAATTTATTAAAACTTGGCACAATTTCACTTGTACCTATTTTCGGTCTTTCTTAGTTTTAGAATAGATTATTTAAATTATTTCGAATGACTTACCGATAGGTATTGATGTTATTTTATATCTTATACATGTTCGTTGTTAAATATCGACATCGGCGAGAAAACTGGATGTCAATGTCCGATTTTGACCCTCAATTCCAGAAATAACTAAATATTATTATACCTATACACACGATTAAAATGCCAACTCATTTAGTCGGAATTAAATGGACTTAGTTTTGTTGGCTGGTCAAGCGATATTGCCTGTTAGGGACCCTCTTAATAACAATTATAATCCTTTGTAGGTATATTATCATTTACAGCTCACTTCAGTTCATTCGTCTAGTACCGCTAATAATAATACTACTTCGTACATTGTCTATTCTATCATTTGAGATAATCCTTTACTATTAATCATATACCTAGCACTTTATGCAACCCTGATACATGAAGAAATATTATTAGACGTTTTTTATCTATCTATTAATACTACCATGCCTTCTTTCACAAGTGGTATAACCAGCAGACTAACTGGACGTAATGAGCATATAAGTCGTACTCTCTGTGCCTTCAGAATGACACATTGTAGGAAGGTGCCATACTTCATATTTGTATTGAATTTGTTTAATGTTTTCCATCTACTAGACATTTTTATCAAGGTAATTATCTACGTATTTTGATTTTAAGATTTTTTAAACATATTTTCTATTTAACCCGTGGAGTCCCGATAGGACTCTTGCTCTTTTATGCAAACTTCGAGTGACATATAAAAGGCCGGTGTTCGTAAAACCTCAAAATCAAAAAAGTTGTAGGAAATCTGTTTAATATTATTTTATCCGAGGACCCTGTAAGAGGGATATATCGATGTTACCATTTCTACTACAAGTTAGTAGTATTATTATAAATCTTTTTCTCATTTTCATCCAAACAATCTTATCAGTCGTACTATCTACTACTGTTGTTGTATTAAAATCCCACCGCCGCCTATTAATGGTCCCATATTCGTTTGAAAATCTTTTGTAAAACCGTCGCAAGGTAAACATAAATATTGCTAAACCGTAGCTATCCCATCAAGGGACTATATTGTGAAAACGTATTACAATCACATCTTCTATACGGACTTAAGGCGATATATTCCATCCTAAAACTGTTATTATTGAAAAAAAAATACAACATATTTTTACATTTATTTGATTGAAATTAATTTCAGTTTTGATATCCTTGTCCTAGCAGTAAGGATTTCTCAGGTCATCTTAAACTTTGTGAACGGGAAAACAGTGCTGTCTTCAGCTAATTATATTTCAAAATACATACTTTTAAATAAGTGGAATACCTCATCGCTACATGTTACATATTTATCATAAAGATTCGTAGGCATCCACCATTGTTGGATGATGTGCAAGAAGAATAAATAAATAAATAAATAAATTATGCTGGAAGAGATCAATAGAGCCAAAAGGTCCTGCTTCCACGGCAGGGCTTTTGGTGTCGTAGGACCCATAATCTAGAATCGACTCCCTGAGGATCTTCGTAAATACCAATCAATAACAAGCTTCTGGAACAAGCTGAAGAAATCGGTCATCTAACATAAATAAGCACCGAATAAATCATTCCACACACATACATAAAATAATATACAGTGAATTCAGACGTGGCTAATTAGAAAATTGATAAATTAAATAAAATTCACTGAACGACAATTGGAATATTGTTTTTGTATATGTATAGACCCTTGAAAGAGTTTAGGAAAAAGATTGGTGTGAGATTTGGCTGGCAACATTATAATATTAACACAACATACTACGAATGTCTGGTATACATAGCAAGCAGTATGAACTATTGTCACCAGAAACAGCACTCGTATATTGTACAACTGGGTACAGACTTTTACCAACCAGCTAGCGATATACTACATACAGAAGCTGTTTAGATAAAAATCTTAATAGTATTATACTAGTAGGTACCTACCTACATACATGGTAGTTTAGAACCCTCAAAAGATTCCCAAGAGCCATCAGGTCTTTGGTACGACTACTCCTATCGTCGACTAGAATCGAAAATAGATATCCAAGTATTACTTGCGGAACCATTTGAATGAATTTTCTTTCTTTAATGTATTCTTTTTTAATGTTTCTATTTTTAAGCTACTTTTTGAATTGCATGCATCTTTTTATGGCTTCTCACAATGTGTTTTCGTTTTGGACCTCAAAATAAATTTTCTGGGCTTTTTAAAATATATTGATTTATTTATCTTCTTTCTCAGACTTTCACGAGATTGCTCAGTTATTTCATAATTTATAAGAAATTACTAGAATTTTGAAAATATTTACTGCTTTCACTGATTTCATTTCAACAAAAATGAGCACAATGATCAGGGAAACATGAAAAAACAAGGGGATCAATTATTTGTACTAAGTATCTACAATAATTGCAACGTGTAAAAAATACGTATCAATTGTTTTGTAGTGTTTCAAAATGACAAAACTCATTCATACCATCACTGGTTTTCCTACAAGTATGGTATCCAGCTGACCAACTGCAAGTAAATAAAAACAAAAAAAAAATTATAAGCAATAGTTACCAAAATATTTAGGATGGATAGTTTGTCGCTGGATTGGAAAAATTAAATGTCTTAAAACTTTATGTTCTACGAATACTTGTACACATTTTACAGAACACTCAAAAACTTAGAGAAAAGAATTGGAGAGATATTTGTAACCTGATAACTCTACAGGATAAATGACATTGGAATCACAATTGGTTAAAATAATCCATCGAAGAACAATTATCACCATAATTATATATTCGATGTAATTGCAGATATAAAATTTGAATTGGCAGTATATTATGCTGGGTATGTCGAATATGTACCAACTTTAATCGCGGATGAACTGAATTATATCCAAATTCTCGTACGAATAAATCTAGCAATAGTGGTACATTTCTCCATTGGATAAATTTTATTTATCGCTATCGTATCGGTTCATCGTGGCCTGAATTTCATCGCCATTGCTTTTTTTGTTCTCTGTTTTGGTTCGTTCTAGTCCAATTCTTCCCATTTGTGGATGGCAAACATTTCGATTTATATATTATAAAAGTAAAAATAAAAGTAAAGGATATATTTATATATAATATTTTTTTATTGGTCGAAGACTTGAAACGCAGATGATACATCTCCACATTATGTATAAGAGTTTTGAAATATTTTATTTTTAACATTCAATTCGTCAAACATAGCATTATTTCTTTTGTAGAATGTCAATGAGATCCATTTGTAAAGATGCTCGGAATAAATCAACTGGTTTCTGTCCTGTGTTTCCAGGAGGAGCCTTTAATGGCGATCAGATTAATTAAGGTTTATCACGTGAACACAGTCTTTAGTATGTCTTGTCTTTTGCCATTTTTACAACTCTTAGCCAGATCAAATGCTTATGGCGCATAATGCTCGAATTTGGTTACTGTCTTTGCCGTATTTGATTGTTCTAAGACAGCTCATGTATATGTCACCTCTAAATAGTTGACTTAGCCAATAAACTGAATGATTAGGCGGTTAGTTAACACTCCAGCATTTAAATAAATGGCTAACAGAGGTCTAGCTGGATTCTTCAACATAACGTTTAACAATCCTAGCGCCACAGTGCAAAATAAAGAAACGAACTTTTAACAATCGGAATAGCTTCAATTTTATAGAACGTTGAACGTTTGGCGCGTCTTTATGGTTCAACCATGCCGGAATTTAACTAAATGCCTAGCCATTGAGTTAAGTGGCTAATCTAACTGTTGGGCGGCATAATATAAATTATTTTTATTAAATTTAGCTTTCTTAAATTAATATCATCTCCACAACGTCTTCAGTTTCATTTGAGCGAAAATTTTGAAATGTGCCCATATTAATAATAATATTTTTGAAAAGTGGACATGTTACAAGTATGCTTCAAAACATCGTTGTATTTGTGATGTATTATTATTATTATTATTGGTGGATGAATCTCTCTCTCTTTCTCTCTATTTCAATCCTCCCCCTCCCTCCCATTCCTCTTCTTTCCCCCCTTTTTACATACGAAAGGGTGGAGAGGAATGTTGGGACGATATGGTATGAAATGGGGAGTTTTTGGTTTGAGAGTGACATGGATGTAGTAGAATGGGTATATAGTACCTTATAGTACAGACGTTATTTATTGCTAGCCCCCGTCAGATGCCGCTGCCGTCGCTCGCTGTTCGACGTAGTATTTTACGTACATGTTATATTATATGTTACACTTGTCGTGGAATCATTGAATATATCAGCATTTCCCAGTAAATCCTAGGAATGATTCCAATATTCACAAATCGCCATCGGTTATCATTTTTAAAATGCTGCTTAAGAGGCATATGCGACAATAAAGATCAATAATAGTTGACTACTACTTTGACGAATATTTTGTCGGTATTGTCCAATTTTTTGTATTTTTCCTATTTTCGTCTTGTCTTAATTGGATCATGGACCCCTTGTCTTCAAAATTTCATCTCAACGCTAGTTTTAAGGACTTTGATCATTCTTACTATATAAGACATAAATTTGATCTTACTTGTGTGTGTTTATAATCCAAGCTTATATTTCTACCATCTTTATTCGATTTCTTGTTAATCTCTCATAATTTGTACTCAAAAATAATAATTTTTTTTTGACAAAAAACATTCTGCTTAACTGATGAAGTTTGTTTTATTACACTAAATCTACTAAAAAAACTTACTATCAGCTTTATTAAAATAATTATTTCACAATGTTATGAGAGACAAAACTACAGATTTTTTTACACAAAATCCAAGCATTTTCGCAAACAGGCTGATTTTGTCAAATAGATTGCGACATCTATAAGTTTGTTGCCCATATGCTGACCGTAATTCTCTAATTTCCACCTCTTGCGGACTCATATTGCCCTGGTATTTGCAAATTAAAAATATATCCACATTGTTTGATAAAAATACAACAGTATAACGCTCAACCCCTCGAACCTCAGCAACAAAAACCATCCCTCATCCCCTCATTTAAACCCGTAAACAAAAATAAATATTTTTAATATTTTACAAATTTCTTCATAAAAAAATTACGTAATAATTAGGCAAGTTTTAAAGAGTATGAATACGATTTTTCTGACTGGTAACTTTCTCCCTTTGCTTTATGGCAAAACACCCGAATTCGAGTGAATTATGCCTACATTTTACAGTAGAAATACGTAATAGATTCATATGGTAAAGCATCACAATAATATAGCTTAATAATAATTAATACAATAGTCGATACAGCGCCCGTCTGTAAGCCAGTGTGAGAAACGAATATAGAAGCAAGTGCAATACAAGGTCATTAATGCCTTCACAGAAAACAACTTTAGTATCTGGTAATTTCAACGAAATTTAATTGTGAAGTCTCCGGCAAAATAACTGTCAAAGTTTTCACAAGTGCGACTGTAAAAGGCAGGCATCTAGTATAAACATTTTACATCTTCAACTGAGCTGTGGTGAGGTATGTCAGCCATTCTGCATATCATATTATATTACCACATAAAGGACAACTTGTATTTTATGACTTCATGAAGCATTTAGTCTACTGACTGACAGACTTGTGGAAGAGATAATATTACGATTTATAGATAAATAGATTGAGTTATAAACAATGTGATTTCTTCCATCTAACCATGATTGTGCGTCATAATATTGAGACACAAAGTCCAGGCTCGATTCCCGACATGTTTTTATTTATATTTATTAAGTAGGTATATATTTATTATAATAAAATATAATATCTACCTTCATCAACACACTCATGAAGCATGTATTTAATATTTTTATGAAAATTAGATTCGATGTTTTTGTCGGTGAGGTAGTTATGTAGTTGTGAGTTCGGTTATACCTTCAGGGCGTAATATCGTTACCACTGTACCAGCGTATATTGAAGCTTATTAGCATTTATATGACATTTGCATCTTTATGTTATTTTATGGAATCGTACATGTAAATTTATCTTTTGTTCCAACTTACCTTTTTAAGAGTTTAGCAGTGCCAATTATCACAGATAAAAAAATATCTTCTTCGTAAAATTATCGGCATTGAACATATAGGTCTTCCAGTCTTTTTTGTAAGTTTTGGAGTGTACTGACACAATTTATTATTAAAACAATTATTTTAAAATACCTACTGTCTCTTTGTTAATTCCATCTATCTTATCACGATCATTTTTAAGGGTGTGTTATGTCACTTCTGTATCACAAATTCAAGAAACAATTTTTTCTTCTTGATTTTTGATTATTGATAACATGAAATAATTATTTCTTTCAAATTTTCTTGACGATATTCCAGAACTTATAGACAATGAAATAAGAGTATTAAAATTTATAGGACTGCAAGTAGGTATCTAATAATCTAAAGATTGTTTTGCTATATTATTGCTATATTATATATTAATTGTTTAAATCAAGATATTTCTTCGGAAGAGAAAAGAAGATTAAGAAAAATTGCATACGGATGCAACTAATATGTAGATCTGCACATAGAACTAAAACATGTACCAGATATGGCCTATGATAAAAGTCACGTATCATATTATTAACTGCACTATGCAAATTTTATTACAAGGTGTGCATCATCTATTATATTTTAAGACATGTGGTGTGCGTAATACTGTATAAATAGTATAAAACTAGCGTTAAACCCGGACTCGTTCAGAGATAAATAATTTCTGACATCAAATAAATGTAAGAGGTTTTAAATAATATTTAGCAATTTATTTATCGATTCGACGTTAATTGTGTAAAACTCCATGTTTAAATATGAAAAATAAACACAATTGGCACTTAAAAGTTGAACTAAAACAAAAATATTTAGCAAATTTGCGAACCTATTCACGCTGGTTGTAATTGTACACATAGAAAATATTATTTTATTTTTTTAAGCAACGTTGTCACATTAAGTGGTCAGTAGTCTAATTTTGAAATATAGTTTGAATTTTTTTACAAAATATATTCGCTTGCAGTTTAAATTTAATCATATTGAGGTCATTGGTCGCCTAAAGTTTTAAAAATTCAGTCGAGAGATTCCAAATTCGAACCACTTTGCTACCGTACAATTCTACTTTCATGACACAAAGATAATTATAGTTCACTGTAGGGCGTTTGGGTTAATTTCAAATCCAGATTCATCTTCAAAGCATATCTTTGTTTTATTAATAATGCATTAGGATTACGCTCAATAGGTGCAAACTTTCAAAAAAGGAATATAATAAGTTTTCGTATTACTACTTGTATGACAAATGTATACTGTATTTAGCAGATAAGACATACATACAACCAAACATACACTGAAAAGTAATAAAATAATATATTTATGCAATAATTAATATATTCATACAAGATACAATATAAAAAACAACAATTTCTATACATAATTTAAAGATATTAAAATATTATATTGGTTGTGAATACATATTGTAAAATATTATGTATTTAAATTGATATCGACATATTTGATAGCATTTTCACACCTTTACCACTTATGAGTCATATTTATAAATGAATTTAATTAATAATAAAATGTATATTATATTATGATTTGTCATATATAATTATTATAAAACGAGTATTTGTTATTTATTTATTTGTTTATTTACAGTAGCTATTAACATACATGCCTTGATCATTGCTTATAGTGTTGAATGAGTCAGTTTTAGAAAACCCACGATTATTGTATGACTCTAAAAAGGTGAACTGTGAACCCATTACAATTATATTAAAAAAAAGAGTCTTTAATTTTTTGCAGAAAAAAGCTTCTAGTACTAACCGAAGTACTCATGGTATCTGATTTTTATTAATTTTGACATCTCAGACTAAGTTGACTAACTGCGAACATAATGATTGAAGGGCAATGTATGTAGTAGCAATGGTAGAAGGAAAATATTATGGCTTTTGAATATTGGGAGTGAGGCATATGGAAGAGTTCTTTTGACTAGCGTAAAATATGGAAGGCCTTATATGATATGATCGTCAAAGTTGGGGAAACCTTATATTGCACAAAGAAAAGAAGTCTAATAGCTATCCCATATTGTTGTAATGATAACAATGGCTTGTAATAGACAATGTTGCATATGTTTGTTTATTTGCATTAGTTACTATGTCGTATACGATTTTTTACAGGATTTTTTACACTTGTACAATTTTAGTGTATACGAGTTAGAAAAAATGTTATAAGTATTATTATTGAAATAAAATAAATAAATAAATAATTACAAAATTGGTTCCGATCTGGCAAATTGACACCAGTGCGAAACATACTGCAGAAAGTCGACGGGGGGTATCAGGATTGCAGAATAGGTCGAGAGGAGAGAAATAAATACATACACAGAGAGAGAGGTTGTTTGAGTGGCATAAGCGGCGCCGATAACAAAGCCACTTCGTCACATATAACCTGACGGGGTTATCAGCCGGTCAACTTCAACTACCAATACATGTAAAACTACATACTAATATTATTATTATTATTTATACGAGAACCTTTGCATGTTTGCTGTAGTACTTGTATGACATATGCAGCAGCTATGTACAACGTCATCGTATGGATGACCCGCGATAGCGCAAGATGCCTCTTTGTGTCATGTTCTCCCGATACCTATGTTTATTTTATTTTATTTATTGTCTTTGAATTTCAATAAAATATTTTTTATTCATTTCCTCGTGAGTCCTTCTTTCATATTTAATAATAAACCCATGGTAGAAAAAAAAAACATTATTTAGAGATAGAATTAAACACAATTAGGTTACCTTCACACCATTATCTTATTTTCTTCTTGCCTTTCGAAATGAGCTACAGTTCTTATGTATTCATGATGACGAATGATTTTTTGGCGCCGTTTAATAGACTACTCATATAAAGGGCGCGTAAAGCTCTGTTAGAAGAGTAAAAATCTTAGATTTCCTGCTTAATGTATTGAAAAATATGTAGGAATGTATTGAAAATCAGGTATATTTCATTGCTTTAGCTATGAATTTACGCTAGCTAGATCAGTATTAACTTCAATTTTGCAGTTTCTGTGGGGTCACCGGGTAAAAAAATATTTTTCAGTCTGATAGCTTGGACACGTGGAAAGAACTAATGAGGACAAATTGACAAAGAAAATATATATACGACTGAGAAGAATAGTGCTAGAAAATGTGACCGTCCGAATATTAAATGGCAAGACCAGAATATAAACCAGATCCTCCAGGACAAACATGTACTGAGCATATTGAACTGGAGATTATGCACGAGGAATTGTATGATAGGAGTAAGAAGCATTCGATCATTTTTGCCTACCCCGAAAGAGAAGCTTCGTGATGATGATGATAATGTTTTAGTCTATTACGGTGACCAAAAAATATGGATCATAATTGTAATATAGCGAACACCTCAAACATAAATCATAATTTAAGTTGGTTTGCATTAAAATAAATTAAAAAGTTCTTTAAATCGTGATATTGTTTAAAGCATTGTTATCATACCTCAAAGATTTAACAAGATCTTTTAAGATTTTAATATTAAATTCATTATTGATAATTCTCAAATGTATTTAACGTTTATTTTACAATCAAGGATACATACATTATTATCACTAAAGCTAAGTAGATTAATATTTATTTACACTTACTTGATGACGGAATTAAATAATAACGATTGTAACTTCGTGATTTTGCAAGAACTTATAATAAGCGCAATAACGATTCTAATAAGTAGGTACTGTGTATTTACTGATTTACTGATTAAGGTTTTATTGATTATTGAAATATTAATATTATTAAAATTGAAGGTTGAATGCATGGCATGTTTAAACTGCTTGCATCTTGTATTATTTTGCATGTTCTTTAATAAAATATTTAATGCATTCGTGATTATATTAGATGATAACTTTTGAAATTGTCGATGATTAAATACAGTAATTGTTTAAATGATTTTATCATTAATTCTATGTATATTATATTATACTTATATGTACAATATTTAAACCAAGATTAATTTGTCAATACATATATTCATAAATACCTTATTTGTCTGAAAGAAAAGGTGTTATAAATCTTTTTAATTTTATAAATATTTGTAACAAATAATAATAATTAAAACATTTATTTTAAAAATACATTCGTACATATTGCTTGAGGCAATGTCTTCTAGTAAACCTAATGCAATGTTTGATATGCATATTTAAACATAAAGTGAATTAAGTTAATGTAGAAAATATTGAGCATATAAAACGGAAATGAAATAATAAATAAGAAAGCTAAATTAATGTAGAGAAAACATGAGAAGTGTGTATAAATTGATAGACTTGGCCAACAATCTTCTCTTCTTTCCTTAATAAGGGATGCCGTGAAGGGATATACCTATAGATAAATTATTTGACAATAAAAACACTTAGCTTCAATCTAATTCAAAATAGTTGTAACAATTAAAAGCGATGAGGTATGTATGTCAACAATCCTGAATATCTTAACTTTTATTAGCACGTAGAAAACGTGTATTACATGAAGCTAGTTCGCTGGTTGCTCTACTTATGGAAAATGCCGTGATGATGTGAATAAATAAATTATAATTTTTTAACTAAGAAAATACAGTACATAATGTTCAGAGTTTGTATCTTTTGGTCAAAACTTTAAAAATTGAAAATAATAAGTTTTTCATTGACATAACATCTAATATTAAAATATTTTACATAGAAGTGTATGTAAAGCACATTTAATTTATATCTTAAAAGAATGCTATTTTCTTGTAATGAGTTAGCAAACAATAACTCGGAGCTTCCAAGAGTTAGTTAAATATTATAAGCATATCGATATAATGTTGGTAACAACTCGTGCTTGCTAGCTTCATATTTATTTAACATTGAATATCGCTACATACAACTTGGAAAGCCTTCGTTGTTTACCTTATAAATAATAAAGTATTAATAATAATATCTCTCAAGTACGTTGTATGAATGTTAAGATTAAAATAAGTTATGTTGGGTCTCTCGTTCTACCACTTAAGTGTATCCTTGATTAAGCGAATTCGACTTTAACAGAAACGTTTTAATCTGTCGGGTCCACGTGAAAATTGAGTTTATGTAGCAAAATCTTTTTTTCTAAATTGATTATATTAATTTTAATGTAAATGTAATTTTGTATATATAACTTGTAATCAGTGCATCGTGGAGTTTAACTAATTAAACAGAAATAGTTCCCAACTCCTTTTTGTAAGTTTTCCAGGATCCTATAAAATGGAAGCATTCTTTTTTTACTTGATAAAGATGAAAATGATCACAGAGATGAAGATGAAAATCTTCTAAAGTTGATAAAATAATTCTTTCTCTATATATATATATGGACAATTTGTAAAGCGCCGTTTACTCATAACATGACCTCAAGGACGCCGTATATCGTATCCATCACCCGAAACTCCCAGCAAAAAGGTGTGTCTTCAGTCCTTTTTTAAAACTCTCTCCATTCACCTCCTCTCGCAGACACAGAGGCAGCTTGTTCCAACATCTGGGACCCGCAACACTAAACGCTCTATCTCCAATTTATGTACAAAATATTAGTTTAAGACAATGCACTAGACTGAAGACATTTTTATTTTTCTATGACCCAGAGGACTTTTATGGTCAATTCTTTGAAAATTCTTCAAAAAGAAATTATGACCAAGTTTTTCTTTTGTTTTTATTTCCACTTTTGCGAAGATATTTGGTTGTGGGTTTAACCGCGTATACATAAGGGATCAGATATATACATATTGTATATTATTTGAGAGTAAGTTGTCATATATAATGCCTATGTTAGGGTGGAAGAAGGGAGTAAACGGTACGACAGGTGGCGTTTACGCCATTGGTCCACCTTACCATGAATGTTGAATGCTGCGCGCACAATATTGGGTACAATATTAAAGAGTAAATAGTTCAGTAACTGTCCAGTTTCAATAAATGACAACTTTATAAAAAATCGTAAATTTTAAACGGCAGTATTTTTCAGCTTATTTTTAATTATTTCACTTCATTTCAGCAGGTTATTAAAAACTTTTAATGTGTTCTTGTAAACATGTTTACACATTTAACAGATGACTTCTAATACAATTGACTTCTTACGTAGAGCGCCATCTACTCATGCCAATACGGTTTTTGCTTTCACAACATCCAAACAGTACTTCAAGCATTCTATCTTGTTCAACGTGCTTAGTACATTTCCATCTTTTACGATTTGCTTTACT
The DNA here is from genome assembly GCA_947579605.1 of Athripsodes cinereus. Lineage (NCBI taxonomy): Eukaryota > Metazoa > Arthropoda > Insecta > Trichoptera > Leptoceridae > Athripsodes > Athripsodes cinereus. Next base: position 5,426,468 of record OX388321.1, read on the forward strand.
TGATTAGTTTTTGGATCCAGTTCAATTTACTAACGATTGTGACATATTAGCAAACGATCCCTTATCCGATCAATTACTGTAATATTTACTCCGAATTATGAGATGTTGTAATTCTTGATATCCACGGTATATTGGATGGAATAGAGACACGTTTATCTGTACGTGAGGGTGGTAGAAAGAGAGATAATCCCTTAAATATTAAGGAGAATTGAAGGGATATGTCCTTTCATAGATATACTACTCCTATATAACCTACACATATAATATAACGTCTAAGTAATCTTCTATAAAAGTATCAAACTCTTTAACGGGTAGGCAAAAAGGCAAAATTATCCATCTATCTGTCTAAACCATCATTCCCACAACTTAGACAGCTAGTACACCAAATGCATCTAATACACATGCAGATTTTCCTTTGTAGACTACGACGCCGACGCTTCGTAGAATGCTGTAGCTGTTGTAGCTCGTAGCAACACCAGCGCCTACGAACGATATGTCCTTTCATAGATATACTACTCCTATATAACCTACACATATAATATAACGTCTAAGTAATCTTCTATAAAAGTATCAAACTCTTTAACGGGTAGGCAAAAAGGCAAAATTATCCATCTATCTGTCTAAACCATCATTCCCACAACTTAGACAGCTAGTACACCAAATGCATCTAATACACATGCAGATTTTCCTCTCCATAAAAAAGATATTCAGAATGGGTGGCATTGCTGCTGATTTGAAGCTTTTATGGTATGTCTTATACACGACTATTTAATCTAAAGATTGGGTGTGATAAAAAATTCATACGGGACTTCGAAGTCTCATTGGGTTTAATAATTTGATGTATTTCTTCTCAACTCCCATTTTCAATCCCGTTCCTTTCTTGATTGGAGATGATTAATTTCATATGATTTGAAAATTATTATTTTTTATTTGTGAATTCATTAAGACTGTACTATCAACAAAATGTGTGTTTCATTATAAAATACTACATAGACAATGTTTGCAAGTTTAGCTGGTTCTTTAGCTGTAATTGATTTAAAATACAATACAACATTAAATACTTACTTGCCAAAATTGGTTAGATGGAAGAAATCACTATAGGTATAGTGATAATCTCAATACTGCATATCATCACATTTTTTCTTATGTAAACTGATTTGTTAATTTTGTTAAATGAATGATGATGTGCAAGAAGAATAAAATAAATTTTATTTGAAAGGCGTACATATTGCCATGAGACAATGTCTTCTGGTAAACCTAACCATTTATTATGCGTACACAAGTTAGGAATTTCCAACTTTCCCATGCTGCTCATGAGTTTCTTGGTAAACTTAAATATTTGATTCGTGTAAAACTATGTAGATATACAAGTAAATACACGAAAATAATGATAATAGTAATAATAATAAAAGCAGTAATCGAGGTAATAATGGTATTGGAATCATTGTGACAGGTAAATTGTTGGAGAAAATTGTTTCAATAGTTTAAAATTACCTTTAAAATTATCCAACAGGCGATTCAAACGCTTATAATGTATTGGTGTATCGATGCATTATTGCACATGTGTGTGCGTGATGCAATAGTTACTTTTGGATATCGAGTCGTAGGTACATGGTGCTCCGAATCATAGGATTCAAAAGTTATTTTAACATTTAACCCCATTTTGACTTAAAGGGAGCCAGACAACTAAGAGAGAAGAAAGACCTGGATGATATGACAGGAGTCATAGACTCCTATTTATCTGCACGCAACTAACATGCCAGTCGTCCACTCTGTGCCATTTAGAATGGGTGGCAAACCTTATCGCTGAACTGACGATTGTCTTAAATGTCTTAGTCGTGATTTTTTACGGGTCATTTACAGGTCACTCGAAAATTAATAGGAAAGAGTGGGAGATCCATTCTATACCGGAAATTACACGGGATAGAATTAATTTCTGAAAAAAAATATTAAGAGTACTTATAACCTAATTAACAAACCCATCGATGTTTTTAAAATTAAACGAAAACCTCCCTTATTTATATATTTATTAATTTTATTTTTATTCTTCACTGTACATTGTTTACAATAATACAAATTAACATAGAAAATATCATTTATACAATTCAATGTACAGAGGGCATTGTAATTCAATGTATTGATTGAATTCAGTGCGCCGAAATCGATCGCGATTCTTAAAATCAAGTGATTATAACAGAAAGTATATTGTTCAAATAATAATAATAACAACTTTTTAATACATTGACATTACCACAAGCAACATAATTATATCACTTTACAGAAGGCTACAATTCTGAATACTTGTAGAAAAAATAGTAAGTAAATTTTTACAAATAGGCTGAACTTAACGAACTTACAAAACGGGTGAAACTTAACGAACTGACAAAACGGGTGAAACTTAACAAACTGACAAAACGGGTGAAACTTAACGAACTGACAAAACGGGTGAAACTTAACGAACTGACAAAACGGGTGAAACTTAACGAACTGACAAAACGGGTGAAACTTAACGAACTGACACAGAAACGAGTCAAATTTATTTCAAATGACACATCAAATGACACAGAAACGAGTCAAATTTAACTGACACAAAAATGGATGACACTGACACGAAAACAGGTTAGACTTGTAATTTGGAATACCGGGAGAAAATTCTGAGTAACAGTTTGTGACATTTTGAAAATAATAATAATACTTTATAAATAAAAAAAATCATGAGCAATTGGCTAGCTTATTGCCTAGAGGCAATATCTACCAGCTAACCAAAATCCGAATAATTATAACATGTAAAAAAATCATCCTTTACGTGTTATAAATAATTCTTGTTGCATCTATACTAAAATGTACATAAATGTAACCTTTTCATGAATTAAATTATATACCAATTGGTAATCGATTTGTTTATTATTATTAACATTTTGTATCATGTATCACTTTTTTTAACCCTTTCTGGACCAAATAGTTTATACGAGTAATTTAAAATTGTCAAAATTAAAGAATTATAATAATAAAAAACACATAATTTTCTAAATCTGTACAAAAGGCGTGCATATTGCGTTGAGCCAATTATGACTGAGAAATGTAATGAAGTAATAAAAATTATTATAGTTTTGAATAATGTATCCCAAAATCTCTTGGTCCTCAAATGGACTCAAAGCATAACGCAATACCTACTAGTAAATTTTACTTTATAAACAGTGTAGTTAGATCTGTAATTAGTTAAAATAATATTTGGGTGTTTTTAATACAAAAAGGAAAAGTAAATATTGAATAATAATAGTTCAAAAGTACAATATAATTTTTTTCATCGTCATATATTTTTCACTCAAATACTAAATTTCTTCGGGACAGTAGCTACAACCTATTCATGAAAAAAATGGCAAATTGAGCTTAAAGTTTTCATATTAATGTAAAAAAAACAAGTGATATTAATAATTGAAATCTTTGAAAATTTTGGACATGTCTTTTCGAAGTGTGCTTCTCCCTAGACTTTAAAGGGTTAAAGCCCTTACACGCTCCTCTTGGTAACATTGCACTAGCTCAATAGATGAAAATTTTAAAGATTATTTATTTCTTTGGTGGTCTTCTGGCGAAAACAGAAACATGCTCGATATTAAAATTGTTATAGAGGATATATATTTCACTGTTGTATATTACGTGTCTATAGCGGAAATCTTAGTATCTGACTTATAACTGGCACCGGGAAGACAAATTGCATTTTTATTTATCATGCACTGGCTACCCCACTTGTGGAAAATGCTATGGTAGTTTATTTTTTATTTTTTTTATTTCTTGAAAACACACAACAGACAACAACTATATATATAATGTACAAGGTAGAAAAAAAAATAAAACGTTTAGATAAATAAATAATATAACAGACATCTGGATATATATCTAAATACAAAGTAAACATTAATAGGTAGGTTTTGCAATGATGTACATAGTACTTTTGTATATACTTGCCTCTGTAGACTACGACGCCGACGCTTCGTAGAATGCTGTAGCTGTTGTAGCTCGTAGCAACACCAGCGCCTACGAACGACGCCTGTCAAAATGTCAAATATCAGATCTGAGGGTAGCTAGCAGCTCTCTGTCTCTCTGAAAGATATTATTATTATTATTAGAATTTTGAAGCTCTCAGTTAATTCAATCTAAATATCAAGTATTCGCGATGAATTTTGAATTTCAGAAACTGAACTTAAAACCTATACTTGATAAATTTATACCTATACATGAAATGTTAATAAGTCATCTCATGCTATAATTTTTTTCATGAATTTATGAAACTATTTTAAACTTATAAATATCAATACTTCAAGTTCTTTAACTTAACTTTTTGAAGCTGCTATTTTTTTTCTTATCATTTTGAACGTATTGGACGGATACCTACGTGTTAGGTACAATGAATGGCAGAGCATGTATGAAGAATAGGAAGATAGAAAGAAGTGATGCTGGATCCTTTCTGCTTACTACGAAAGGGAAGCGACGATGTGATGATGATGGTCTGAACTTTTTAAGGTTATGACTTATGACCGATACAGACTTGTCTAGTTGGAAGATACAATACAATTATGTAATGTTTGTTATGTACTTTAGATAAATAAATAAATAAAATAAATAGATCAGTTTAATCCTGTTCAAATATGATTCAGTACTTTTCACTTTAATAATAATTATCCATCCATATAATCCATAACGTTGATTTCAAAACTGAAATGAATGTGTAATCATTATTTTTGAAATCATCATCAAATATTTAAATTATTTAAATTTAATTGGAGTACATAAATATAAAATAATAATATTCGATTCCCTAGTAGAGATAAAATAATCATAATAATACATTACATATAACAAAGTACCATTTTGACATGCCCCGAAGCAAGTGTCTAGCAAAACGAATACCTCACTAACAATATGTAGGTATGTATTTAGATAGATATATGTAAAATACCTGCCGTAGATATTATAATATTATTTCAGTATCGGCTACGAATGCCTCTACGATAAAGGATCGTAGAGGCACATAGTATAATAATATAATGTAATGAAGCTACGATGTCATGTCAACCATCGTAGCAGATCATAGTTAAAATAATAATAATAATGCCTACGGATACTTAATGGATAATTATAACAATTCGTGGTTTGAATGTCTTAAATCATTTACCCAAATCATAAAATAATATTTTCGTTTATAATTCTGAGTATTTCTTTCATATTGATAACTTCAAATATTTATGCTAGAGTTTGATCTCAATGATTTCAAATATAAAGCTATATATTTTAAATAAGATAGGTAACGTATATCCATTATTTTGCTTTTTTACAATGTTCTCGAAAGCCTAAATGATCCTCTCTCACAATAAACCATTCTTATGATGACATTAGATCTTAAGGAATGATGTTGAAAGAGGTGATTCAATGAGTGACTGATAATATTGCTCTGAATGTGTGAAGTTGGTTGTGTGTTCCCGAGAGAGTGATGATTGATAATATAAAAAATGAATGTTTTTATTATTGTGTGTTTGTTGGTTTTTAACACCTCCTTTTAAATAAATATCCTTCATAAAAGATTTATTATTGGTGGAGTAATAATATAAGTTAACATGATGATAATAAACACCAAATTAGTATGATTAAGTACGAGAAAAATCATATATTAAAAATAAAAATAATAAGTAAATATTATTCATTGACCATTATAAAGTCATTAGGAGAACATAAAAATCAACAGTAGTACCTACTTAAACGGCGACGTACGTAACAAATTGATTGTCCGATTTCAAAAGGAACAACGGCTGCTGCATTCGTTGTTGGATGCATGTTCAAAATAATCATAATAATCATATGGTGTTGTAATATAAAATGACAGGGTATATTTTAATAAAATATCCTGACACCTCATGTCCTCCTGTTAGTTGTTATCTCATAACAAAATATAAGTTTATCCTAATCGCCCCAATTTACAAACATCATTTTATATTATAGGTCCACGTGTCTTCTGTCTATAAATGCGATGACGATTTTTGATGAATGACTGCCCTTAGGATTTATACACGCCCACCTTTGATGGGACATGCAATTATCTCTTCCTTTCTATCTTCTGCGCCTCTGATCATTATATTTATATAATAATAATAATAATAATTTATTATTACAAAAAAGTAATGGATATAGGCACATTATTATCAATTTTGATTATACCTTTTCGCCTAAACAGCACGTTCCTTCAAATCTTTTATTTATTTTCCTCAAACTTTTTTGTTGAATTATTTCGGCAAAAAGTTTATTTATTTTGATTATTATTATTTTAAGAATCTTCCAAAGTGATGCCTTTATTTATCTTCAAAGAAAACTTTTATAACTTTAGATTTTCTCGCCATTTAAATATAGACGTGAGCTGTACCTATTAACTATTTTTTATTACACCCATAGATCACTCGGATTTCCCGATACTTGATGAAACGAAATGCAATGGAATTAATATTTTTCTCATGCACTTACCCCATAACTATCCTCATTTATAATTTCCTGATACATCAAAATAATATTAGGTTTCTAGTATTTGGTATAAAGGTTGCCCGAGGGAAGAACAACTCGTTAAAAATGTAGTAAGGCGTTCCCGTCCAGTCCCAGACACGTAGGTCAATTTAAACGAACACAGTCAGTTTAGTAAATAGCATTCCTCCCTTTTTTGTGCGTGTTGCTGTTTCAAAAGCATTCATGAATTACTTACATTTTCAATTAGTTAATATTTTACTTGTTCTCATCTATGTACGCCTGATACATGAATATATTATTTATGATTATTTTCTACTTTTGTCCCTATAAAATTAACGGCAAGCATAGCAACAATCTTTCTATCACATATAAGTAGCGTTGTGGAATTCTCAAGAAATAATTTTTGGAGAAATTTACCGAGAAATTTCTGGTTCTCGAGAAATTTCTTTGGAGAATTTTCTCTTCTCACATCACTACATATAAGTAAATATTCCACGATTGCATCTCACAATTATTCTACCAGGCAGAGTGATCATAGCGCTTTCCGTAAATACTTAAATACCTATTCAGCTATTTTTTTATACACTTGCTCACTATATTTCATTCTCTTTCATTTATATCCTCTGTCTTTATTCATTCTTTTCATTTATCCAAACTATCATGCTAATTCATAGCCATTCTTCTAATTTCACAATTATTCATCCCATATTCTTTCGTTAACACCACTGTTTCTTCATAATTTTGCATTTTAGACTTTTAAAATCCTTACTTTCTCCAACCATCTAATTTATACAACAACATTTATACTGTTTTGATCTCGGCGCTTTCAATTTAAATAAATATGTATCATTAAAATTCAGTTTTACTGCATTTCGGATCACGATCTTTTCTGCTCCCATTGTTTGATAATAAAAAAATATAACAATATAATATATATTTATCATTTTTTAATATTATATTTATCGTATTATAACAACGATTTAATAATTTTGACCCCAGCGTCTTCAACAGATGTGCTTAAGTACTACCAATGGGTTGGAGAATAATAAAACCTGGTGTTGCTGATGATATGATATACAATTTTATATTATACACCTTCTTCTCCCTCATGGTACCCTGGTACTTTTTCTGTTATTTGATGGAAAGAAAATAGACTTCTGAAAATTTTCCACGAGAAATATTCTCGTTTTGGGGGAAATAAAACAATGATCCAAATCGTCGTGTCGCCATTTCGTATGCAAGGGGGATGAAAAATAAAATAAAATATAAAAAAGTATTTACCCTTCCGAGAAAGCCAGATCGACTTGATGTAAAATAAAAGAATATTTTTGCTTGTTTTTAACTTCTTACGTGTGGTGTCTGAGGGTGTTTTAATTTCACAATGTTTATTTAATAATTTGATCAACAATTATTACATTAGAATGAGTGATTTTTTTTAAAGCAACCTGAACCGAATCGCGAATTTGATCCGATTTCTTTTCAAGTTTCAAAAACTTGCACTTCAATTTGTTAATTAGTGAATAGTGGACTAGATTTTTGTCTCTTTAAAGTAAAGAAAATTTGATAAAAAAAACTAGAATATGGAATATTTTCAATAGCATGAATATAATATTTGTAAGGACAATGGACATAGTATCTACATCACATTATTGAATTGCTTACATTCATTGAACATTACATTTAAGTTAAGCAATTGACTGCGAAAATTTAATCACCTATATTTTTTTTATACATGCTATTTAAAACTTATACGCTTTATTTAGTCCAAATTTATTCCAGGAATCCACGGAGAACATAAAATAATGTAGGTGTTATTACTCTACTGGTACCTATCTACATTTTACTGTATATACATTCAGAATAGGAACGGTCGGCACGTGCATAAATATATTTACAGCCACGTGTGTAAAACACCACGCCATCTATATACCCACTGCGAACAATATATTGTGAATTAATAACAATAATAACATACCAGGTTTGTTTGTGCGTATGTATTGTATTGTTTGTTACCTTACGCACGATTACACTTCTCTCGAAAATAAATAGAATAATACTAGAAAAAATAGGAAAACGAATTTACTTCGGTTCGTATTATCCATGTTTTTTTTTTAATTTTTCGTGTTTAACTTTTTACTTGAATTTTTGTTAATATTTCGTGTAAAGTAGATAGACAGAAGTAATTTTATTCTTATGAAGTTGATCGTCTTTTGTTTCTTTGGAAAAAAGTATTATGAAAAATGAAAAGAAACATGTAAACCATTATTTATATATTACAAATTTTCTTTTTGGAGGCAAACTTTACTACTTTTTTTTAAGAATACCTTCATTATTATCAGTAACATCATTGTTAATAAGTAACATTTTATTTGGCCAAAATCTAACTGCGGCGCCAGAAAAACGGTTAAGGATGAAAATGAAAACCAGCCCTTTTTTTCATCAGCGCCCTTGAGATAATCTAAGCATCCTGAAACGATACCTTCTGTTGTCTTTATTATCATTGGTTTTCGTTTTATTTGCATCGTATAAACACCTATATAGGACATAGAAACAAACATTTATCCATACTAACAAACGCACTCAAATCTTTACTATCATGCATTATTATGTATGTCTTGTCGGCTGTTGCGCTGCAGACTCTCACACCGCCACATATGTAGATACACCGTGCACCCCGTCACACTTTCTGAGTGACACGTGTGAAATTGGTTACAAGCCGCATTACCTACAGCAGAATACACCAATACTTTTACCTACTACCGTACGAGTAAAATTAGTTGCGAGATACACATAGTATATTATACTAGTATTTACTATTTACGTCACATTTCGTTGTTCAGTGTCATACAACGCCGGATTGATTGGACGATTGCGCCGCTGAGTATTTTTTGTAATTTTTATTTTCAAGTAATTTTAAATATTTATTTTACAATACGTAAGCACTGCTTAATATTTATACTAAAACACTGCTTAAACTTTTTACTAATTTTTTTAATTTTCAAATTTTTGTAGTTAAGTTTTTGTGTGATAAAACTTACGGTTATTAATGGGCTTTTCGTTACTGTTAAATAATTGAAAAAGAGGTAAATTTGACATATCAATTTTAATATGAATTTTATTTATGGCTATCCGTGAGCATTTATTTATTTACGAGTATTTCAATTTTACAGGATACATACAGTTGATACAAAAAATACAATGGTCTATTACATATTTAGCAATAAGCAAACCAGTGAAGATCCCTATATTACCCTTATGTGCTCTACAAATCATACATAATTTATGAAAGATTGAAGTTTTTGTAGAGTGTATTATTTTCAATCTTCCTATGCCAATAAGAAAGTGTACAATAGGCAAGTGAACATACATTTGAACATATTCTAATATTAACGTATCTATTTTGTAATTTTCTGGTTATCTATATGAACCACGATTCTATATCTAAATGTATGAATGTACTATGCTATATTTTAGGTACTCTATGTCTACCCTTAATATATATATATTCGTATGTACTGAATTCAGCATTGGTTGTACCACATTGAACCATATACGACGGATATTCTGTTCTTGTGATACAGTCGAACTAAGATTTTATATTTTTTTTTATGTTTCTGTTGATTTCAAAGAGCATATAGTGAAAACTGTATTTAACTCGTATTTAACACATTCCGTCCTCAAGGGTTCCGTCAGCCCAGGCGTCCCTCTTTCATGATACACCGTTCTTACGACAACGACATCAGAGCGCAGGGAATGACGTGGCAAGAGGTGACGCGATTGGCACAGAAACGCCCTGAATGGAGGAGGCTGGTTTCTGCCCTGTAATCGCGAGAGGAGCGTTGAGTGCGATGATGATGATTTTACACATTATTACATTAGATTTCGAATAACACATTAAACGAAAATACGCATAGCGCGCACTATATTATGTACCTACCACAATATTCCTACATTTCTGGATGGGATACATCCCAATGCCTCCACTTTATCTCCCTGTTCATCCCAATCCCTGGCTTCTAAAGCGGGGAGGGGGTGGGGGGGGGCTAGAAAGGGAGGTCTCGTCTGAAAATTATGTTCACTTGGTTCGAGAATTCGGAATGTGTTTCCATTTGATATGAATCAGGATTCATACGTCACAAATATTTATTTTAGTTAAGGTTAGTGGGTTTATTCTACTAGCACTGCTACGTATTTCGAATTTCTTTTCCGTTTTTCTGAAATATTTCTTACTAGAGTAAATTTACTCGACCTCGCTCGAGAAATATCAAATCGATAACCTAGCATAATTGAATTATATAACTTAATGAAAAAGAAAACACATTTAATTAAATGAAAAATGAACACATTTTAAATCTTAAATTCAGCGATGAAGTTTGCCACTCATCCTGAATATGTATAAGAGCATATACATACATGTGGTTTAATGCATAGACTAATGGAATTATCCCTCAAAGTACGAGCTGTGCTCAATTTTGAGAAAATAAATTGTATATTATTGTGCTGTTTAAAATAAAATTGTGTCAATTGTATAAAAAAAGGCATTAATTCCTTAATAATGTATTATTTGAATTAGAATTTAAAAAACCTGCATAAAGGATAAGACTTCCTATAGAATGTTTTGTTTTCTCTCTATCTTGTCTAATTACAGTGTCTATTGAGAACATATAAACGTATACACGAACGGACACAAACATTTATTATATTTTTCTTTTTCATGTTGGATATTTTACCCCTTGGATTTCTTTTTTTGTCACCAAAATCTACGCAACGTTTTTTTTTTTATTTTTTTGTTATCACTTGTAATCTTTTTCCGTTATATTTATGTTTTTGATAACCTCCCAAAACATAGGCCTTCTTTTTTTAAATAAGTTATTATGTCAGCTAGAAAAGTTAGATTTTAGAATAAGCAAATCTATGTATCGTCAAAAAACAAAAAAGAATAATTTAGAAATCAAATTTGTACAAATATTTTTAATTCTTTGATATTTTATAAGATTTTTAGGTGAAATATATACTCATAACTTCAATAAAAAAACCTCTTTCACAGTACACTGTTTTAGTGTTTTGTGATCTTTGAATAATAAAAAAAATTGCCATTCAAAATTTTTATATGATGTTTAAATTTTCACATTGAGAGACAATATTTTAAATAATTTAAAATACATGTAAAAAAAACACTGTTTTTTAATTTACTATAATTATAATGTGTACAAAGTACACTACAAACATGATGGGCTTTTTGCGGTATGTTTTTTGATTAAAGCGAAACGTAAAAAAGTGTTATTTTATGTATCAAATATTTTTTTAATTACGTTTGAAACATAAATTTCAAGTTATCGGGTAGCCTGCGAATGATAATGTATGTATAATAATACGCATTTGCCGCCGGTATGTGGTGTGAAAATATTTATTTCTCTTGGAAACAATCTAATCTTATAATAGTAATAATAATAATAGAATAAAGTCACGTTTATATATACGTCTCATAGATTACTAATCCCTGTATATCAAGGGAAGCCGGGGATAAAGGAAGGGGTATGAGTTACTAGTACATACATACAATGTACACACTATTATATCACGTCAGATAATAGGAATATTGCTTTGTATGGGAATGTATGTGTATGATTCTAATAAATATTCTAACGCGTTCGTACGTGTGTATATTATTTGTGTATTTGTTTTTCTTTATAGCCATTGTTACTTGATGAGCAATATGATAATTAACGCTTTCTATGCATCCTTGGAATAGTTACAAAACAAGTTTAAACAAATGTGATAATTATTTATTTATTTATATAATTATTTTATACGAATATATCTAAGACGTTAGCCTTTGACATGTTCACAATCATATTAAAAACAAAAAACAACACAATAAATGTGTCATATCAAGAACAGTCTTACAGGTAAAATAAGTGTAATTATAAACAAAAAAAGAAAAAACATTGTGAAAGAAATCCTCTAAAAAACTGAATATCTTCCTAGCAAAAGATTGTTGGTCTAGAAACTTGTAAAATTATATTTGAAAGCCTTTTCTATAGATGGAGAAGATTATTAGTATCTATGTGAAGCCGGGATTAAAAGCAAGGTAGTTTGTTCGGAATATTGCTAAATTTTAATATTTTTTTTTTTGGATGGATGATGTTGGCCTATTATTTCCAATGATACCGGGAATAAAGCTTGTACATAATATAATATCATGTTTATAATATTATATTGTACGTATGTATGTGTATGTTGGGATATAATGTCTCAAATATGTCGAGAAACTCTCTAAATTTACGAAGTAAATTACTAATTCATACATGCTAGTAGACTCTCACTAAACTCAATCCAATGTTCTTAGATTAAAGTTAAATATTCTCGTATAGGCATTTTTTTTTATAAAATCATTTCGATATTTTCATAAGTTTTCAAGTGTAAAGAGGCAGTTGCTCGAAAAATGAAAGACATTATACACCTTTAATTCAGAAGTGAGATTTCCCCACCTATTCTGATTGTGTTAATATTTTGCTGACACTGAAAAGACAGGCTTGCATGTTTATAATATGCAGCTAGTCTGCTGATAGCCTCGTAAAAATCGACGCTTAGATACGTTTAGGAGATATGAAAAACTTCCTTTCTTCTTCTGGCTGCTGGAATCGGCTTTTCTCGTCCTAAGTTTGTATATTCTTACGTATATTTCTCTCTTGGTGGATATCGAAAGAGAGATTCATTGACATGGCTGTGTTAACGGTGTGTTCTGTTGGTCTGTGCCTTATGTGCCTAAACCATCTAAATTGTTTCTCTTCTGGTTTGAAGAAAAAAAGGAGAAGAGAAGCAACATAGGTTTCTTCTCATTTTTCTGAAAAAGTTCTTTATTTGCACCAATTTAGTAGCCCCGTAGAATATTTTAATGGTTTCTGCACAAATACGACACACAGAATGCGAATTGAAATACAGAGTGTTCTGTCATCCCAATTTTCACCCAAGACATACAAACGTTCTGGTTGCGGTTTCTATACGAGTATTAATGTTATATTGTATGAATATGTATGGAGGTACAAGATGATACATAGATTTCTTTGTAGGTATATAGAAATAGCAAAATCGGAGAACATTTTCGCGATTCGCTCCGTCATAGCATTGTATTTGGAATATTACACACTGCATGATACGTAATATTATCAGAAAATTGGAATGATGTTTTGGAATATATCTGAAATAATCGAAATATATTTTCGAGTTCTTTTGTTTCTTCTTGAATATTTTTGTTCTAAACATCTTTTGAGTAATCACGCTTCGTTTTGCCTATTTTTAAATGTGCTGTATTTGGTTTGAATCGATAAGCGTTTCATTAGCTTCACATCACTAAGAAGGCAGTTAAATTGTACGAAAATCTAAAAAATCTCAAGTGTATTCGAAAACTCATCTTTTATTGAAATTATGAAGTACCTACATATTAAGTCATAATATTTATACCTTATTAAAGTTAAATGTCTTAACTTTTATTGGCATAGAAAGGACGACTTGCATCTTGATTACGTGTAGCTGGTCCTCTGGCTACCCCACTAGTGAATGGTATGAATAGTTAAAGTTTGTGTGTTAGCGATGGTTACTTGTGCGATATGCTAGTGAGAACAGATGAATGAGCGGAATGTGATACTTAAATAATTAACTTAACTGTGGTACATGTTTGTGGATAACAGCTGAGTTATGAACGACTTATTTTTATTTTTGTAAACCATATTTATAGTTGTTCTCTGTTTTGTAAACCAATAAAGGTTCGTCGGTAGCCTGGGGGTAGAGTCTCGGCCTTCAGAACAAGGGGTCCGTGGTTCGATCCCAGGTGCCGGCAAACTTCCCTTTCACGGCATAAGCTTTTAGCTTAGTGTGAAAGGTGTATAAGGTTGTATTTGGGTTTATAACAAAACCCAGATATATCTTTAAAAAAAAAAAAATTAAAAAAAAAAAAAATGTATTTTTATGAAATCATGTGTTCAAATTTATTGTGATAGTTAACATCTCATTACGCGAGTAATTTTAATGGTAGCTAATAAATCATATTTTTTAATTATTATTTCTTGAGTAACATAGAATTTAATGCTAGTAACGACACACGTATGTTTTGTAATGAAACTATTTCAGTTACTGTAAATACACATGTTCCATTCTTCAGCACTAAGTGGAAATGTTTTAGTCTAAATAGTAATAATATTATTTAGTTAAAGCATAGCATACGAGTAATATCGGGTATGATACTAGTACACCTATTCATAATTTTGTACTATTGACGATTTTTGTACGTAACGATTACAGAATTTTCGAAGTACAGTTACAATACAGTTTCCCACTCTTTTCTACAAGTTATATTTCGAAAGTTGTGTTTAAAGCAGGTATTCGTAAAACATCATAATTCAAACATTCGAATTTTCAATTTGGCGATCCACCCATTTTTAACGTCTTTTTAATGAGACGGAGTGAATAATTCACATATATATTATTATATGCAGCCTAGCCATTGATTTTTTTCCTTTAATTGCATGACAAAACATCCGAAACCTTGTGAATTATGATAGGATTGTCTTATTGAATAATAATTGTTTATGAGTCTAAAATTTCTATCACAATTTTCTGAAAATTGATCACGCAATTATTTCCCTGATTGTACTTCAGAGATATAATATTATATAGGCAGTCAAAAGTATGTTTTCGTTTCAAATATTGCCTTTGTATATATTATCATATTTTTATTTATTTACTTATGTAAGTATAAATGTCTCCAAGGATAAACTTTTCATGAATAATAAAAGAGCCAAGGTGGAAAATTAATCTCATCTATTTCTTGGCAATGTAAAAATCTGATCTGTACAATTTTCTGTACAAAATATTACAAATTTGCCAATTCTACTAAAGGTATAAATTTAATATCAAATATACCTACTTACTGCTAGCCTTCTTCTCTCCACTGCTGCTGGATATAATAGGCCTCTTCAAGACATTTCCACACTTTTCTACCTCGAGCAACACGATACCACTGTTTTTCCATCATTTTTATTTTATTTTATTTATTTTACAACACACGGCGTGAGCCTTTTACATGTTAATGTTAATCAAGCAGTATAACAAACAACAAACACAAACAGATACAATAGTCAAGAATACATTATTACATAGATTTGAAGTGAAAAATTAATGAAGCAACAGTCAATAATAAAAAAAGGACAAAGCAAAACATAAGAAGTCAATAGGAAACAAAATGTCAACGATAAAAAAATTGCATTAATTAATATCAATTCAAACAAGCATGAATATGTCAAAATAATAAAAAAAAAAAAAAAATCCGATCAGAAAGATAATAATTTGATAATATGCAATTAGGATGATTAGAATGTCAATAAATACAGTACAAAACAAATTATATTAATTAGATTATTAAAAAATAGAATGGTTATAAATATTTGGTATATCATCTGGACAATATCGTCAACCCATCTTTTTTTGGGGTCTTCCTACACTCCTTTTGTCCTCTCACGGCCTCGATTCAAGAATTCTGGAAGAATTTCAAATATAAGTATTTTTAACTGAGATATTCACAGCATTAAGAATTCTGTGGAATGAGCTCATTATTAACGGAACGTCGTTTTTGTGTAGGAGATGTTGCATGTTTTCTTTTTATCTTCCAAAATGGAACGACAAAGTAGTTTTATCATAAATTCAATTTTAGTATACAGTGAGTGTTATATTCAGCGACGTGGCACGCTTTGAATTGTTATCTTTTTTCTAGAATATTTCAATAATTGGCGTATGCGTATTTTCACTGTTCATCGTGTTGTTGACGAAGTACATTAATAATTGCACACAATATTCGAAATTTTACAACACTGTAAACAAAGTATTAAGTATATAAATATTTATTGCTGGCCCTTTTTGCAGAATAAACCAAAAACGGACAATTTTATATTATAATATGTAGTTATTATGTGTGTGTGTAATACTCAATCTTTAAAAAATCTGAATTTTATACCAAAAATTCCATTTAAAGTGACGTCTCCATTATACAATATCTTAAAATGATAAAGACGGCAAAAAATTACGACCGAAAATTTCGTGTATTATGAAATTTTTGTGTAAAAAGTAGTCCAATCCTTTTACATTTTTGTACGATAATAATACAGTTTGGTCTCTTTGTCAAGAGCCTAGAATGTTTACAAGGCTGAAATCAAGAAATGAAATGTGATTATTATTTTTACAAGTTGTTTTTTATTAAAATATCTCGAGTTTCGAGATGTAATGTCTTTTTCAAAAGTTGAACTGTTTATTTTGTCGGCTAGTGTATATATATAATGAGTTACAATCCATTGGATTGGTCTGCAACGAGTTTGGTTTTTCTTCTCCATTCGTCTCTATTCTCCGCCAGTCTTTTCAGCTCTACGTATGAGCCACAGTTCATATCACTCTTCAGTTGGTCCATATATGCGTCTCTTGGTCGGCCTCTGCCATTTGTCCCCTCGGTCTTACCCTCCGCGATGGCTATGAGTAGTCCTGGGTGACTGATGTTGTGGCCAATCCAGTTAGCTCGTTGTTGGCTGATTCTCTTAAGTGTATAATTAACTAATATCAAAAGTGTAATTGGGTACGTAAAAGTTCGCGTTTTGTTTGCGATGATTCTTAAATAAATGATTTTTTCAGTACTCACAGAAATTGCACAAACCCAATCTATAATTTAACAATGTGTACAGCACCTTCTACTTTCATACAAATATCTTAGATTCAAGTAGTTTTATTGCAAAGGGCTCATTTTTTATTAAAATGGGGCGTAATTTAAAAAAGCCGTACACATATTATTTTTCCATATTTGATCCGAAAGATAGATAATATTAGGTTTTTATACTTTCAAAATAAATAAACATTTAAAATACATAATTTCAATATCTTATTATTTTTCATTTTTTCAATGAATATTTAGTTTTTTAATGTATCAGGCGCACATAAGTTAGCTCAGATATCTCTAACCTGTATAACGTATCATACACTCGGTTTAATAATGACAAACAAACAACAAGCGACTGAGAGGATACCTTTTGCCGAAATCTGAATGGAAAATCAATTTACTGGCCCGAAACTTATTTATGTACTGTCACCGTACAATGTTTGGCCACTTTTTTAAACCCTTTGAAACTAAATTTAATTCTAGACTATATCACGCCATCTGCTACAAATGAGGAAATAGATGAAGTATCATTGTATAATGAATAATACAGGATATTTATTTTTAGCCTCAAATAATAATGAGTAGGTAATTCATTATGGCTGCGAGTCTTGGCACTTAACCAAGGCTCAAGAGCGGAAGATACTAAGCTTTGAAAACAAGTGTCTTAGAAGGATTTTGGATGTCAGATGGTATGAACATGTTACAAATGATGCTGTGCGCCGGCGCACCCAGCAGAGACCTGTAGGTAATCTCCGTAATACAAGAGAGACGATGGTCCTGGCTGGGACATGTTTTGAGAATGCCCAATGATAGTTGGCCAAAAAGAGCACTGTTCTTCCGTCCGCAGGGGTTCTGTAGGCCCGGGCGTCCCTCTTTCACAATACACCGTTCCTATGACAACGATATCAGAGCGCAAGGAATGTCGTGGGAAGAGGTGACGCAATTGGCACAGAGACGCTCTGAATGGAGGAGACTGGTTTCTGCCCTGTGCTCCCGAGAGGAGCGTTGAGGGCGATGATGATGAATTCATTATGGATTAATATGTCTCTTAGGAGGTTTACCAAAGACGAAACCTGTTGAAAAACGATTGGCGCAGGAAAAAATAGTCCTTTGCAATAGTAATCGTAAAAAACCAAGTTGGAATAAACCAATTTTGCATTAAAAAAGTAGAAGAAATTTCTAGTACGTAATTTTTTATAAATTGCCGTCTTTTACAGAAAAATTGAATTTTACTGAATCTGTTCTTCACCGAAGATTCTACGGACAATAAAGTTTACTTTTAGACCAAACTGTTTAAACAATTTTGTTGTGCACTGTTACAAAAACCTTTAACATCGGAATTATACATTGTTTTTGTATGTCATTGTTCAGTTAGCGGAGAGTTTAAAGAAAAGGTTTTAGTCTCGATTATTTTTTTACTCTCGTTTTATTCGAATGTTCATTCGATTATATTATTATTTATACTTACTGCAGTATCGTATCGTAAGGTAGCCATATGTTTTTTGTTATTATTTATTTCGAATTGTAATCGAAAAGTTTCCTCTTCTATTCTTCTAATGGCTACATGTTTGATTTTTTTAATCGAAAGTCGAAATTTTCAAGATTGGAATTTTTATTTGTTAAATTTTGGGTGACTTTTTTTAAAATACTTTTCTGATTTTCTCGCAATTAAAAACGAAAACTACCCTCCGTTTGGAGACCTGTACCAAGCGATTTTTGCAAACTAAACATCTGTAGTCTCTGAACTGTTGAAGGTTATATCATGGTTAGGTCATGTTCTGAGCCAATACATCATTCTTATGACTCAATGGGCTCAGAGATGCTATGAATGAAGAAGGCTGGTTTCTTGTTTGCGCTTCCGAGTGGAGCTTTGAAGGGCGAGATGATAATGATGTAAATTATACATATGCCTGTTTTAAGCTTATACCTTAAATAAAGACAATACAATTGCATATATATAATATGCTTATATTGCAAGTATGTCTTGTTATTTATATTGAAGTAACGCTGAGAACTTGTTGTTTGAAGTCACTCTTTGCACTCGACCTCTTCGGTATCTGTTTCTCGTATCGCGGCTCCTTAGTCGTCCTTTCAAACTATGTGTCATATCGATGTTCGTTCATCCGGAGAAGCGAATGATTATTCCGATCTGAACTGGGAATCAGAAGACAATGTTGTTATTGTTGTATAATGTACCTACTTACCAAGACATTGTTTTATACCTCCTACAAGCAAACACTCCTCTTATACTTATGTTATCCCGATATTTTTATTTTTATTTTGTGAAAGTTTTTTTT
Organism: Athripsodes cinereus; assembly: GCA_947579605.1. Classification (NCBI taxonomy): domain Eukaryota; kingdom Metazoa; phylum Arthropoda; class Insecta; order Trichoptera; family Leptoceridae; genus Athripsodes; species Athripsodes cinereus. Next base: position 5,445,968 of record OX388321.1, read on the forward strand.
AACATTCGCAAGATTTTCTTTCCATTCTGAATGTTATGTGTTTAAAGTGTGTAATGGAATGGGTTTCCTTATTTTCTGGAATTTAAGAAATACAAATAAAAGCGCATTTTTCCATTATAAACGTAAAAATAAACGTAGTTAATTTTGATGTCTTTTTCAAAAGTAGTAACAAAACTGCTGGATTAAAAGTAATCAAGATATTCTTACTTTTCCAATCTTTATTGAATTAATTACTTTTCCAATCTTTATTCAACTAACAATATATTCGAGTATTTATTTGTATTGACTGTAATTCTAGTACAACTCATAAAAATTTCAATCATATGGGCTTAATACGTTATCTTATTGAACATATCTGCATTTGTATAGCAATTTGAAAATGTTTCAATTACATTATTAAGCAGAAATTGACATAGATATAAAAATACTTAAACAGTCATCTAAATATGTTTATTTCTTTATGGCTGATTCACCTATAATAAAATCATTAAATTATATCATTTTATTATCGTTATATCATCTCTGACAAAATTGCTGTTTGATTAAAATTCCCATCATAAAAATGTCGAAGAACATCGATACTTGTATGACTGTATTATAATGTAATGTCTTATTTCAGATCATTTTCTTAGTTTGTGGGTGCTCGAATAACCATAACTTATGAAGGCAACTTAGAAGACGCAATCAAAAAGCGATAGGATATGAATATAAATTTGTTTCCAACCCGATTGTATTTATAATATGTATGTTACTTCTACTTACTGTTCCCGCGGTATACTCGCCATAACTTATCCTCAACCACACACACACATGATTTCTCCAAGATTTGATCAGGAGCACAGATATGGGAGAGGAGGGTTTTTGTATTATAAACATATATTAGCATACAAGGAGGAGATTCGACAACCATCCGACCGACCGACAACGATTCGTAGGTACTATTATGGGACAACGTTAGGTACATACATGTGTAATATTATTATTATTTCCATTTTCTTCAGCCCACCTCCTTGAGATTCTGCGGCCCTGATGCGGACGATGGGGTTAGTACGAGTCTCTCGGGTTAAATAAATATCCCCCCCTCTATACAGTTTCACAATAATTCTAATACTAACCCTTCTTACCTCCGCTATAGTTATGTGGTCCTGATAGTAGTTTTTGGGAAAAAATATTCACTTTCTACCCTCTAAACATCCAAACAACAACAAACTATAGTATTACCAGCACTAACTTTAAACGAAACTTTGTTGGGAAAACCCTACTTTAAAACTACTTACTTCTTTTTCAAATGCTACTTAAATAACCGGACCACGACCGATAAAATTTACTTTGAAGCAGTAAAAAGTGATTTGATATTTACATTTTGGTTTACATTTTGAATACCTACCTTCGATCTTCGATTTAAATTCTTTTGTAACCACAAATAGAACAATTCAAAGACTAATTTGGAAAGGTTGAAAAGTCATTGAAATGCTTCTAAATATGTTTTTCGATAGCATTTCACCCAAGTCAAGTACCATTACTATGAATATTTTTGCACTTTGGTGAGATGTCTAAAAACATTTTAAACATATTAAATAAGTAATTTTGAAGGCTTTCTAATTGAGGACCCTTGTTTTTCTACATATTGGTGAAATACGTAAACATCTAAAATCACATTCCATGTTACAGTAAGTATCCAGTTTTCATTTATTCATTGAATGAAACTTTAAATATTACAGAAACAAAGTCCTATCCCCGCTGGGTCTACAAATAAAATTTGCTACATAGAACGGAAGACCATACAAAATAACATAAGACTAGGTAGTTGAATGTATGATGTGTGTGCATAGTGATTTTTACGACACTAAAGGAACCGTCATCGGCAGTTTAGAATGCATTATAATACAGAGTACACACATCTCTATTGCTGTTTCCCTAATACACACTGTGTTGGAAATTTATTTTTATTGCACAATTTACTTTCTCAGTATGATGTTTCCCTGGTAGCTCTCAGCGGGATTCTTAAGGAAATACAAATTATCTTAGTTGTGATGGAAGCTTCTGTGATAAAACCATCAACGAAATTGGATTACCAGCGAGTCTTCTATATTCAACAATTACATACCTAGGTACCTAATAATCGAGAAAAAAATTACAAAATTTGTAATAAAGCAACCCATTTTCTTATTTTTTTTCATACTGAGGATAACCAGCGATTGCTTTCAGTGTTAAAAAAACTATTTCTGAATACGAAGATTGGCATTTTCGATTGGCTTTCATTTACATGAAATTTGTGTAAGTTCCTTGGGAAGTTATGGCAATAGGCATAATAATTAATATGAAAGTAATCGAAAAAAAAAAATATGATATTTCCTCCTTTAACCGTAGACTCCCTTAACCGGTTTAAACCATGTTTTTCATTTACACTAATGTGTGCTATAAATAACATTGATGATGTTGTGCAGAAATCCATAAGTGGTTATTATTACTTTAAGGTTAAATTAAAGTAATTCTCTAGAAACATGATATTCTTGTTAATAAAATACAAACAATTCTACATTATGTAGCATGATATCGGATTTAATCGAGAAAAATATTGATAATATTATTAATGTATGGCCATATAAGTAACTTGAATATAGAAATATTATTTAAATTTTAATGATATGAAAAGAATACATTTTTAACCGGGTAAGCGAAATAATACATACCGCCTCGACTCTCTAGAAGTTAGCCGGATTTCCGTCCAGTTTTGGTAGGGACATATTTTTTAATTCTGCGAATCTGTATTTGGGTTTATTACAAACCCAGATATATCTTTTTTTTTTTTAATTTAAAATTATAATTGAGTTATTGATTTTTTGACACAGGCACTTTGATATGAAGTCAATAAGTCAATAAATTTCATTTGGCTGGAAAAATGCTTCCAACGAGAGTGAAACTTGAAAACCCATTCAGATTTTAACACAAACACTTCAATCAAGTGAATATTGCAAATTAAACCAGTTTTAGCCGATTCGGATAGTCTTTCCTATTCTTTACTAAACGGAGTCTCCCCAGTCTGTTGGTTATGCTAATGAGGTATCAGTTGAGTAATTCTTTGTTCAAAGCTAATTCAGGTTAATAAAAAAATACAATATGATCCATTCGATAAAAAAAAAAACTACCCGGTTAACGGTTAACCTAGTCAAATATGAACATTGATGCTTTTTATCATTAAAATGTTACTAAGGGAAAATTCAACTAAATGTGCTAGATTTCGTAATATTCAATATTATTTATAGTTGTAGTATATGATATCACTCATATTACAAGAATTTTACTATTTATTTTCTTGGTACAGGAGTACCTACGGTATGTATATAATGCATAATAATAATATGTTATCATCGGTAATGAGTCGATTTGAATGCATCACATTGCAATATCAAGCTTTTCTCATATATGGGGAATGTTTACAACATTACCTACACAGAATATTCAACTTACATAGTAATACGTAATAATACACAGTTTGTATGCACTTGTATTAAGTACAGTAAATATTACGATACCATCTATTAGTTGGTATGTTTTCCTGATATTTTTCTGATTGAGATGTTGAGAATTCATTTATTTATTTCCTCATAAAAACATCAGCTACCTATTCTCCTTTCAGTGTCATGTCATTTTAGCGTAGGCCTCTCTGTGTTGTGTTAGTTGAATTTCTCCTCAAACCTCTGGATTCCTGTCCATTTTCTAATATTTTTAAGCCAGGACGTTTGCCTCTTTCACTCCTCGACACATTGGGTTTGGGGAAGTATATGTTTTAGAGTATTCGTGGATATGTGCATCTCTAAGTCTGTGTATTTCCCGAGTCTACCACCCACTGACATGGTAGTCTGGGAGATGCCAATTCCGGCTTAGTGGTACTGTTATACTTGACAGAGTGTTGAAGCTTTTAATTGTCATTGTCTTACAAATGTTAGGATGAATAGGAGTCCTTCAATATTCCTGAAATATCCCGGAGAGAGGATATTCCAACAACATTCACCTTCTTGGTAAATCACGTCTGCCTTCTATTGTGCGTTTTTTTTTAGCAGCTGCTGTAGTTTGTAGGTTTTATCAAAAATTATCAAATGCAAATACTAGCATATTGAATAAGAGAAAAAACTTAACTGCTTTGAATGGTTTGTTTCTATTCATTATAAGAGTATAAATAGAAGTAGAAGAAGAAATATCCCCCAGATATCGAGCTCTGGACCTTTTAGTAAAGCGAATTTATATACTGTAAGTTACAAACTCTGCGAAATATATTATAAAAATATTTATTTATTTATATTTCTTACTAATTAGTTAATGGATTTAATGTAAATCATCCGAGATTTATTTTAATAAAATAGTGATTTAAATAAATTAATATATTATGTACTAAAAATATAAATATATTAATGGGACTAATAAAATGTATGTATTAATGTAATTTGGAATTTTCTCCCAATCAAATCAACTATTACGTAGATATATTTTCTCATTCCCGAGTATGTACGTATTACTCACATACCAACATGATCTTATAGAGATATTTTAACGTGATGTGAAAATATTATAACTTTATTTCAATTTTTCTCACTTACTTACTTCCGATGGTCGAACAGCTGTTGTAGAGCTTTGACCTCTGAAGCAATGGATTTTTAAGCTTTCAGATCCTGTACAGTGGATTTCCAATCACAATGAACATTAGCTTTTATCTTATTTAGTGTTTTTATTTATTTATTCATTTTGTTCTATAGATTGATAACAAACAATTTGATAGAAAAGTACATTCTAATTTAATACAATCAAATATACAGAGGGCGAGTTTATTACAAAGGTGCGATCTCTTCTAACTTGTCCAAATTTGTATGTTAAATATTCTTTTGCGTAAATACTCTCAAGAAATAATTGAATTTCTATCTTAATTTTCTATATTAAATATGACGACACACTCCATAATTATCGTGAGATGATGAAAACTAAAAAAAAACGCGAATAAAGCTTATTGTCTCATTTATTTTGCTCCTGTCTAATTATGTGTCTATTGCTATTACAGCATCTCTCTGGAATGGTTAAGCCAATTTAGCCAATGAGATAACAATTCAATTCAACACACAAGTTGTTCTTTCCGTGTCATAAAAAATAAGACATTGAATATTGGTATAATACCACACCACCGATTTGACGATGATAAATATCTTATTGCGTGATGTTCTACGGTTAGAACATATGCGATTTACAACAGAACATCTGAAAATTTGCAAAAAAGAAAGGGGGACCTATGCTATATAAAAAATTCCACTGAAAAACTATTTTTCTCTCTTTATTTTACCGTTTAGAGTTGTAATATTTCGTTCCGGGATGTAGTACACAGATATAATAATATAATATATTTGAAAGACCTCCCATTATGAGGTACGCATTTATATGTTGTACATTATATTATTGTAAATCCATCTCTCGGAATACATAATATATTGAGTATAAATAAATAAATAAAATATTAATACAACAGTTATACACAACATAATGTAAAATCATATAGGTACACGAAGTCTTATTACATACATACCTACATAATATGCGCCGACAGAAGACGACGGAATAAAATGAAGCTAATGCATTTTGACAGCCGTATTTTCAATTTAAAAAAATATGCAGGAATAAAAATGCCATTTCAATTTTTGATATCACTTGGTACTATATTAAACTATGCCCGTATGCTGGATCCCATGTGGGGTGGGCAGAGAGAACGGAACAACATATAGATCTATCTTTCACTTCTTCTACATTCATACAATAACTTCTATACACAATATGACCGGCCTCGAGAGTTTGGTCTACGTGGTTCCACTCCGACACATCACTTGGTATTTTTTCAAAGATGAATCTGGATTTGGAATAAGCCCCAAATACACCCACACAGTAAGGAATATACTGATGTCGTGAAGGTGGATTAATTCGGCAGTGAATAACTAAATATACATAAATCTACACAAATAACATGTAGAATCGCTAAAATAAAACCGATCTGAACTCTTTTCTTAAAGCATTTTGGAGCTCTGTACTGTTATATTATCTTCTTTGATTAAAGGCATGGCACCCGACTTTCAGTGAATCATGGTTATTCTGTAAAATATATTCTTAAAACACCAATGGAAAGACCATTTAACACCTTTAATTTAGCAATAAGTAGGGTAGAGCATCTCTTTCATATTTTTTTATGTACACGTCTTTGGCTTTCAAGTTGAAGCTCCAAGATTGAAATCCTGTGAACCTTCACAATCCTTATTAATAAATAACTCGCCCTCTGTATATTGATCTTGAATGTATACCTTCTATGTAATTGTTTGTAAGCAATATACAGTTAAGAATGAATAAATTAATAAATATATTGTTTTCAGGAGTAAATCAACAATATAAAATCAGATTATTTTAATATCCATTCAACAAACTATGACCAAGGAATGTAATTATTTGAACTTTGTTCTACTTATTTACTTTTGAAAAATCGAACGTATTCCAAAACATGATATTTTTCAAGCTCGAATTCAAATTGTCAGTTGCAATAAGACACATACACGGACGGATATTAATTTATTTATTTAATTATATGTAATTAATATTATTTTTAGTAAATTTTATTTAATGAGTACGCGTCACATTCTCCGAATGTCTCGTGTTTACGTTTCAGAGTTCTTTTATTTATCAATTAATTACTAAATTCAACATCTTTTCATGTTAATGTGATTAATTTGAGTTAATGATCAAAATATGCCCCTGTAAATTAACAGATATTAATTATGTCTAACGATTTGTTGCCTGATTTAATTTGTCTGAATGTTTTTAATTTATTACATAACTTTATTACATAGGTATGTATGTAAATAATTCATATGTGTTGCATGATTTCATGAAATTTCTTATGCAATAATAAATTTATACCATATCGGCATTATCGTAATCTCCGTGATACATGAGAGACTATGGTCCTGGCTGCCGTGGCTGGGTCATGTTCTGAGAATGCCCAATGCTAGTTGTCCAAAAAGAGCACTGTTCGTCCGTCCACAAGGGTCCCGACGGCTGGGGAGTCCCTCTTCCTCAATACACCGCTCCTATAACAACGATATCAGAGCGTTGTAAATGCAGAGTCGCTCTGAATGGAGAAGGCTGGTTTCCGCCCTGTGCTATTGAGAGGAGCGTTGAGGGCGATGACGTCCAGATTAATTTATTCACTGTACTGTAATATTATTATAGTTAGCGTGCCCCAATGCATGTCTTTTATTCAAAATATCACTAACAAAATACATAAATATGAACATTTTTCAGGAAATTAATCTCAAAATGTATTTTTTAGAATGAAATATCTAATATATCAGTGGCGCGTCTTCCTTACAATCTAAAAAATGGGTTTTAACTAAGGTTTCGAAGCAATCCAATTATTTCTAATTTCGCACGCAACGTGTTAGTGAATTCGATGCGATGTCGTCAGAAACATCAAACGGGCTTCGCAGTAGAGCTGCGCTACATCATTTGTTTTACTTCACGCATTGTTTCTTATGAGACCTATTTTTTCTCGCTCAAGTCCTTCAGCATACAGCATTATAACGGCGCTGGCTCTCTTGCTTTATGCGATATATTATTTATTGATAGAAGTACATATCTTTGTGCAATTTTTCTTGGAAAAAAGCATGGTTTATTACAATATTCTCACGATATGTGATAAACACACCAGGTCTTATCCTATTATCAAAGCTAAGAATCGTTGATGACGCTTAGCTCTAGGATGGATGATCATTCTGTAGTCGCCCATTAGGTTATAATATAACATAACATTTGTTCACACAGATCACACATTTTGTCCCAAATTAAGATATGAGTTCTGTAATATGACCACTTTTTTATTTTGATTTATTGTATGGCTTTGGTTGTGCTGATTTTCTTAGCTAGATTGCTGCGTCCAGTAGTCATTTCAAATAAAATTCTTGGTTCCCGTCCAGAAAAGCACTGCACTTCTTCTGAGGTCAACCTATGGATGTCCGTCTTGTTTCACTCCTACTTTCTTCCTTGACATTCCATATAAGTACTTATGCGACGATACACATTATAAATTATTATCCACGTAACACTTATGCATACCCAGACTCAGTAATATGGAGATTTTTTTTTCTTATAATAAAACCTTTAAGGTGAAATATTGTTTTCACTTTATACCTACGTTATAACTTCATAATATTGAGATTAGGTCTGCCCAGTGTAAAAAACTTCGACACGCCTCTGAGGTATATGTTTTATACTATACTACTATACTATACCCTCACGCCGTGTCCCAAGTGGGGTAGGCAGAGAGAACGGAACGCCAAACGTTAGGTAGGTATGTTTTATAAATAATAATAATAATATCTAGGTATTTGGACCTTTCTCGATTTCAAACGCAAAATATGTATACGAAAGCTATGTATTTCATATACCTATTTAAGGTAAAAGTATCACGTGAATGTATGAACGTTGATACCCGTTGCCAAATACCGATTTCAGACCATCTAAAAAAGAACAAAGACCGATTTTGTTCGGTGATAATAGAGTTATGACAAAGACGATTTGTTCTGTGGCATAGAATACTCACTTGTTTTTTCCTACTATATGTTTATAGTTTACGAAGTGTTCTATGAAAAACAGAAAGAAATTGTGTCAATCAATCAATTGCTCTTCAATGCTCCTCTTGAAAGTGCAGGACAGGCACCAACCTCATCCATTCAGAGCGTCTCCGCTCCTCTTGAAAGTATAGGATAGAAACCAACTTCATCCATTCAGAGCGTCTCCGATGCTCTTGAAAGTGCAGGATGGAAACCAACCTCATCCATTCAGAGCGTGCAAAAAGTATTATTTTTGATCAATTTATATTACAAAAACTATCGTAAGTTTGTCTAATTATTTGTGAGAAATCTCGTTCTTGCAAATTTCGAGTTTTAGTTAGCATGAGTCTTGCATTATTCGTTCTTTGACATGAATCTCGAATCATCTACATTTTTTCAGGTATAAAGAAAATATCTTTTATGAAAACGTATTTAATAAAATACACGCAATATATAGATAGATAGATATGTAGTAGCCGAGATGAAAGGTGGACCAAGGATAATAGTAATAATAATAATAAGTTGGGATATCAGGATAACAGGAGGCTGTACGGGGTGGTGGTTGGATGTGGAAAGGATACGAAGATCTCCTGTATGAAATAGAGTCATTTCACCCTTGGGGAGATTGGACCCAGTTTGAATATGTAGTAGAGAGATAGCAGAGAAGGGATGAAATGTGTGGGATATGCCAGGAAATCAAAGACATGTCTGTAGGCGAATTTTACCATAAAAGATATTATCATCTTTACCTGCCTGAAATTCAGTACTGATGTCTGCTGATATTATGAAATTCAAATACTAATTTTCACTTCGAATAATCAAATACTATATTACTTTGTACTCATCATTTTTCATTTTGTAAAATCAGACAAGTTATTATGATCGCCTAATATTTTTTTTTATCCATACCTGTAACTGTACAAACTATGTGAATAATTTTGATAATTGTAAGCCATCCTTATAATTCAGATGTATCAGTTTTATTAAATTAGTACAATAAAACATATCCTGCTAAGAACATTTATAACAGCAAAATATTCATTATTACGTCTAGTAACTTCTCTTCTTCGGGGAGTCGGTTCCATATGACGGGTCCTACGATACCAAAAGCCCTGTCATGGAAGCAGGACTCGTTATCGCACTATTGATTTCTTCCAGCATAATAATTGTGGATGCTTTTACTGAGCGTAGGGGACTTGCCGATGTTTTTAAGACGCAGAGCTCAGAAAGTGACTGAGATCTCATATTATTCAGTACTCGGAAGCCCAATATGCATCAATATCTTCAATGGGTATTGGAAAAACTTCAATATATCAGAAAGTACTTTGTAGTGCCTACGTATTGTTAGTGAAATACTTGAATTTCTATTTTTGTTTGCGTTTGACCTGTTACTAAATTGTGTTTTTTATATCATTTTTCTTATTAAATTTTTGTACTACTGTGTATAGCTGAAGATAATTTTAATATTATTTAGTATTCACATACATGGATATATTATTTTTGTTTATCTTTTTCCATATATAAATAAGGGTAACCATATTAACCCCCTTTTAAGGTCGGGTTTTAAAAACTAATAAAAACTCACTGATGATGGGTGTCTACCCGAAAGGCCTTTGATTCTTGTATTGTTCATAGTGAAAGTAATACAATGTATTTAATTTATTTGTATTTTAATATTATTAAAACGTGCAATAATAAAGTTTTCTCAAATACAATACAATCACAAGATAAACATTTCCCTAAAGTCATAAATTATGAACTTGGCAGTAGTTTATTTTCAGTGGATGTTATTTTTATATCTATCTAGATACGATCATATAATTTTGATACACGCAATGAGGCAGGGTGGGCAGCATCCAAGATTCTACCGTCAAGCAACCGGTCACCTCATAATTGCGACATCAAATTAATATGCAGTTTTTCATTTCTATGTCATATTTTTTTTTTTTTTTTTTTAAAATCAAAAAAAGAAAAAACAACAAGACACCAATCCAACATTTATGTTACATCTTTTGATTTTTTGTTTGTCTAATTTTTGTTTATTCTTTATTGTTTCAGCATCCATATCCCTCAGAAGACCAAAAGAAACAACTAGCTCAAGATACAGGTTTAACGATACTACAAGTGAATAATTGGTAAGTACTCATTTGTAAATAAATATATAAACGTTTTTCATAAAGATTTATCTTAAAATTATAAAAAATATTATGATCGAAAATTTCCCCACAATTTTTATAATAAAATAATTATATTATTCGTCTTTTCAATGCCGTTTTTTTGTAGCTATAATTTTAGAAAAATAATGACATTTTTGCAGAAAACATTCCAACTAGATTTTCAAAGTTTTACAATTCAATTCGTAAAAAAAACTCTCTAAATTAAATTAGCGATGAGTTGAATAGTGCAGTGGTTTTTTGGTTTTGGTAGTAAAAAACTTTGTTCTTGTCAAGAGCTGTTAAAATCGAGGATAACAGTTATTATAAAATAACGTACTATTTGTAACAACGATAACGATAATTTGATATAATTCGTATCATTACGATTATAAATAAGTACTCTATCACACATCATCCGATACAAGAAACGTCAATTCTTGATATAATAATGATTATTACTATGGTCGAGGCACTTGAGAAAATTATCGTTATTAATTTTGTGTTTTATTGCCTTGAAGCTAAAACGAACTGCGATTAATATTATTGTACTGGGATTGTGTGAAAATAGCAGTGCTATTTCTAAATGAGTGGAAAAATAACAGACGATAATTTGTTTTTTAGGGTTTTTTTCATTGCGTTTTTTCTTTTTCTGAAATCATTGTTTTTACAAACGTTGCCTGATCTATTGTAGTAAACCAGTTTGAAGAAAAACATTGATTTTATATTTGGTTTACGTGTAAGTGATCTCAAACATACTGTTTTTTTAAACAAATATAAGTCTTTTTCCAAAGACATTTAGTAACATTTTCGTTCAGAATTTCTAATTATTTGGAAAAAATTGTTTGATAATGGGAGAACAACCTTCTCAAACTATTATGATACTTATTATAATTACTCACAGTTCATTGTAACCGCAATGAGATGTACATAAACACAAAAATATATAAACACAAAAGAATAAGATTGTAGTAAAAATATTGAAAATTGTATTTTATTCTGGAACGCAGCGGGGGACGAATGATAAATGGATCATCATTTACAAATAAATGGATAATTCTTGTGATAATTTTCAGATATTTTTCAAAAAATATGTCTTTATTATTCGACTCGATGTAACAGGAAAACATGACATTGTCTGTTTGATGTTATTATTATTCAATGGGTTCGAGAAGGTGGATAGCAGCTAGCTGTACTATTGTAAGACAGAAAATTCTATATTGTAAAGGGGAGAATAATAATAATAATAACACAACAACACTAATACCAACCTAATATAGAAAATATTTGTTAATGGATTACAGATAGATTCCACGGGGATTCTCCTCGCCTGACAATTTGTTGTGTTGTTCTTTTCGTTTCTGCTCCCCTGGAATTTCTATATCTCCTCTCGTACTCATTCACTTTGAAAAACATCGCTTCGATCTACGTTTTTTGTTTTCAAAAAATCAGTAGCTGGTTTAAAAAATCGGTAGTCAGAAGACCAGCTGGAATTTTACTGCTCAATACATTTTTATTATATATACCGGTTTATATTTTTCAACAAATATATATTGAGCGTAAAAAAGGCGTCCTAAAGCTTATGAATCGGTTCTAAGCTGGTTTATGTGATCCCTTTGGTTGTCCATAAACATCGTTCACTAACTCTCTTATACTATTGAAATTTATGGTACACCAACTGAAAAAATGTTCTTTTTCTAAATCTTATTTACTTAATAATTACATTACATAAGATCATGTAAAGACAATTCACACAGATCGAGTTTATCTCAAACTAAGATTTGAATGTTACGTTTAATAACGCAACGATAGATGCTGTAAACACGTATACATGCAACACCCAAACTCAGAACAATTTGAAAAAGATCATTCTTCATTTTTGCCCTGACCGAAATTAGACAATTACATTTCGGCTTAGTCTTAAAATGGGTGGTTGGTAAAAAATAATGAATGAACGAGTTTCAAAAATCTTTCACCATTTACAGCATCCTTCTTTTAGTGAGGGAAGTGGAATACGAGTCGGAAATTGAAGTTTAATTGTATAGACCTACAGTTTCCTATACTTATATGGATTAGGATAGCATAAGGGTGGAAGACGTGGATATAGAAAATTGTTTTTATTCCATCTTACGCCGCGTGTAACATGGAATATATAAACATATTGTCTTCTTGCTTCATTTTAACATATTTATTATTATGAGACAGAGAGAGGTAGGTATACATTATATTCTCTACTTACCTATTATCTGCTTCCGTTTCTTGCACGCATTATTATGTACTGATGTACAAATATATAATAGTCTATCTTGCGTAGGTACCGTTGTTAAATTATTAACATGTTTATGTTATTTCGTTTTGTGTTTAGAATTGGAGAATTTTGATGAATAATCGAAAAACTAGAAAACAAACCAGTGTTGTTTGAAATTAGAATATGTACTACCTATTTCTTTTCTTGTTAAAACAGAAAAGAAATAGTAGACATATTTTGCTGTTATTTTTATTACATTGCTTTGACTCTTTCTTTAAAAGGGCTATTTAAATTGTTGTTTCAAAACTCAAAAATCACGTTAGAACTACTGATATAAAAGGAAAAAAATTATAAATCATTTAATCATCATCATTATCATCATCGCCCTCAACGCTCTTCTCGGCAGAAACTCCTCCTCCATTCAGAACGACTCAGCGCCAATTGCGCCACCACCTGCCACGACATTCCCAGCTCTCTGATATCGTTGTTATAGGAACGGTGTACTGTGAAAGTGGGAATCATACTAATACAATATAAAATGCAATCATTTTTTAACTACTCAGGTATTCGTAAAATATCACACGTTTTACATCTTCAATCCAGCAGTTAGGTATGCCGCCTATCTTGAATGTCTTATTTTTATGGCACGGAGAGGATAACCTCTTCATTTATTGCTTACTAATTTTACATCATCAAAATCAAAACGTATCCCCGTGTATGAACATGTAGGTACTTGTAGAGTACATGATATAAAGTTATTTGTTTTCACAAAATAACTTGAAGATTAAACCAACACGCAGGAGGGGATACAACACAATAATAAACAAATCACAAAACCGCGCAAGAGACTGTGTGTTTATTCATTCATTATTGTGTGTTGTGGTTCTTTTATTGCGATTGTTGTGATTGTTGTGCACTGAGTTTTAATGAAAAAGTCAATTGAACAAGTAGAAATAATACTGCAACACCCTCCCTTTGCTTTTATTCTACACGATCTATTATTGTGTGCTGTTTTCCTGGAGTTTGTATTTGCAAGAGAGGCAGAATGTTTTATTAAAGGGCGAGTAGAGATGAGAAATAGATGAGTTTAAGATAAGACTAAGTTTTTCATTTATCTACGTGTAACTTTTATTTACACAGATATACATATATGTTGATAACATGCCGTTAGTTCTGTGGGTACTCCACTTGTAAGAGATGTCTAAATGGTAAAGATATAGAAATGTTACATTTATGTTAAAATCTTCTTTTGCGTCTTCAATTCTGTGTATTGTGCTGCTAATTTTTTCGCCTTCATTAAATGAATATTTTTGATGATAGATCTCCAGCCCTCCCGAAAAACCATAGTCTAGTTCGTATTGCTGCTTCCAAAACTATTTAAGACAATGGCAAATCTAGACTGTCTACATCACAGCAAACGTCAAACTCGAAGCACCAGTCTTTAAAGGTCATGACTAATCCTTTTTAAATACTTGTAAAGATGGAATTGAAACATTTCAAGAGACGCCCCATTGTCATATCTTTGTTTTTATTGATATTTAAGTTCCTTGCTAATTTTATTTATGCAGTTTGATGTTAAATTCTCGATGATGAATTTCTAAATACCCTTCACTCGGTGCACCCTTTCTATCCCTTATTATTGACGCGCTATATAAATAATATTAGTCGTGTTGTTTGTCGGTGAAAAAGCAAGGGTTGATCTGCAGATTCTGTGGCGGGCTGGTCACCCCGGTTCGCTTCCAAGCCGTCAGTAATCATTGGGGGAGTAGTACCATTGTTGATCATACACACAAGTGTCTGTATAGGAAATCTCAAGGGAGTAATTTCAAAGGTAAATATTTTATTATTAGTGTGTACTGGATAATATTGTTTTGTGAGAAACAGAGATTAATAATTATTGTAGTTGTCTTCTTTTGTACTTATGTTACCCTGATACTTTTGTATTCTTGTTTTTAATTACTACCGTTGGGTTAACCAGAAAATCTGTTGTTTTGACTTCTCAATCTTAATAATATGTCGTGTTAAGAGTAAACAACTTAGGGAAAAATATTGCGAGCGATTGATTTTTTTTAAGTATCTGTTAAATGTAGTGGAGATATAGAATTTAGAACAGAATAATCTTCTCTTCAAAGAACCGTTAGAAGTCTGACAATATACAAACGGATAATTTGGAAAATTTTAAGTCTTGATCTGTTTAAAATGTTCTTTAATGTTTTTACAGGTATGGTTTTTAATTTTCATCAATATTTTTTATTTTTATTCTTACACAGTTTTTCAAAAAGAAGCTATTAGTGCTACGTCATAGTTCATCAAAATTATTCTAAGTAATTCAATTACTACAAATTTTACAGCCCATTTTGACGCATACATTATTTATGATACCATACTCGGCACAATATGTTAGGGTGTGCATAATTGTTTTTAGGCACTGCAGCGGATTAAGAATAATGAGATGTTGTGAAGAAAGGGTTGTTGGATGCAATTTTAAATATTTTAACGCTCCTATGTTGCAGATGGGATATATTCTGATGATGTTTAAGTCTGTTTTCCCCTTAGGACCCAATTTCACTCCCTGTAGCACACCAACACCACCTGATGCCAATACTATGAATTTTTAATTTTTAATAGCGCAAAGTGTTTACTGAGTTAATTCGGGGGTGATAAAACTTAATATACTGATAAGGGTAGTTTAGGTGCTTCAAGAATTTATGATATAACGTTTAAATTAGTTTGTATGTGAAAATGGTTTGGAATCATACACGTCTTAAGTAAGACAAAAGAATGGGAATATCGTAATTTCATTTACGATTTTCAAGATTTACCGAGATTCAAATGCATGTGGTATGTTTAGATTTTTATGTTTTATAATGATCTCATGTCTTTCTATCAAAATAATATCATACATTAGATATATAAAACAGGGGATTAAAACTATACAATATCTTTTCAACGCCATTGTAATTAAGTGCATTCAATATGCCACAAACATTAAGTATTGAAGCATTGTCTTGAATCTTAATTTTGGATAACATATTATTAAGTATTGTTCTGTGATTCGTTTATTTATTTATTTATTCAATTCATCCCCCGTTTGTACAATAATAATAATAATAATAATAATATCATCCATTAACTATTACAATGTCTACCTATTCTGAATGCAACGGGGCACAAGACAAAAGCTAATCACATTTGGGTACTTAGACTCATTGTCTGTCGATATATTATCTTCTCTGGTTCCATAAAATAGGTGTGGGATGGTAAATGTCAAATATGGGAACAGTTTAACAGTTATTTATGAAAGAACGGGTAGGTATTTTTTTGTTCTGTGAATTTATGTAATGGAAAATAACTTTCACTTTTTGACGTATTGTAAAAATTGTTCTGTTAAAGTCAAATATTTGTAAAACGTTTTTCGAAAGACATTTAAGATATTTTATACTTACTAGCAACATTTATTTGAAAAACAAATCTTAGGAAAGCACAGTTTAAAACTTTTATTTTAACCTCAACTCTCTTGAAAACATAGAGAGGATTCGAGCCTTACCCACATTTTCAAAGCAACGTACTTATTTTCACATCATCCATGGCTTTAAGATCTATTATTGTATTAGGAATAGTGTATTGTGGACGAGAATTTATACAAACCTTGGAATTGAAGAATCGGTGCACTTTTGGATCAATCTGCAATAAATTAATTCATTCTGATAAGTTAGCTTGAATTGTGATTTAGTAGTAGTATCTGTGAAAAGTATCAGTTATTTGAGTACCTGATTGGTTCATAAGCATTCAGAGTATAAGTTACCTTAGATTCTATTCACAAATAATTTCCACTCGGTTCTACATACATACACACAATACCGGTATAATAGTATTACCCATTAATAGATCCCAATGTATTACTTATCCAAAGGGAAAGATTTGATTACACGTTAGTAAGTACTCGTATTGTTATCGGGTATAGACGGTATCTGTTACTACTTTTGCTAATCATTCAATACCTTTTCTTCATTCGTGCAACCCTGATACCAAGTATACATTTTGTATTCAAGTAATTATAATATAATTGTATTTTGTAAACTAGTTTGGTTCACTTCTGAAAGAGGCTCTTGATAATTAGCAATCTGGATCGTATTTCTCCAAGTATTATGTAGGTGTTGTTTATAAACCATACCTCTTTTATGTTCTCCTGATACAGTTTTAAGAAAGTGACGCAATCATCTTACCTAATACCATTACTACATCTCCCACTAGTTTAGTCAACGGACTCACCGTATATAATAAATACACAGGTCATACTCTATGTGCAAGAAAAAGTAAATTGATAGATGATATAACCTCATCCTTACTGTATTAAAAATGCGATTCACCAGAGATTGTTTTCAAGAACACCAATTTGTTATTTCTAAGATAATTAACCTATTTACTCTTCTTTAAGCCTCTACAAAACTCTTCAACGATTTTTGTTCTAGAGCAACGCAAGCCTACTGTTCACCTATAACTTAAACAATGTCCATCAGATCGTCTTTTTAAGGTCTTCCTATACATCTTTTCTTTGGATGCTCTCAATTCTATAATTTTAGGGGTCCACCATCCATCCTTTTTAATACAATAGACTGAAATTATAATTCTGGATCTTCTTGATATGTAGTTTCCCTTCAGATATGGCATAAAAAGAAAAATTAAAAGTTCATTTAAAAAAGATGAAATTTCATTTCATAAAACCAATGTTTACTGAAACCATTGATTTATTACATTTCGACAAATTGTATTGGCAGTTGATACAATTAGACTCGAGCAAATAATAATAATACAAATAAATCTTAGGTAGAGGGACTTGTACTCATAGATTTGTAGTAGGTAGGTATTTAGTATTATGAAATTTCAAGACGACGCCGAGGATTGTGTATATTATTGTATTGTATATGTTGTAGGATTTACCGTCATTGAGATATGCTACCCTGATCGGTAATTACAACAATTAATCAATGCTCTCTTCTATTTCCCTTTCGGGAAACACCCCCGGATAAGGGTGGAAGTCGGACCATGAAGCTATTTACTATTACTACTTCTAATAGTGAAGGATGATAACTATATTCTACATCGATTTTAAATAAAGTTTTTTTTTTTTTTTTTCAAAAAGATATATCTGGGTTTTTGTTTAAAACCCAAATACAACCTTATACACCTTTCACAGTAAGCTACTAAAAGCTTGTGTCGTGAAAGGGGAGTTTGCCGGCACCTGGTATCGAACCACGGACCCCATGTTCACGAGGCCAAGACTCTACCTCCAGGCTACCGACGAACTCTTTATTATTCGTTGTCGATATTCCATACATAGGTACCTACTACAATATTACGACGACTTTATCGTGCATATATTCTTCTATACATTTGAAAAAAAAAACAGCTTTTTGATGATAACCCAGGATTTATTTCTTTAGAAAGTCATAACTTGCAGCATTTTTTATATTCTGAAATGTATAAAATGTTGTTTTATCGCTTTGTGTTTATTTTTCATAGAAAATTATCAATCAGAATGTATCCATGTATATTCTAGTTGTCGTTTGTTCCTTTTTTAATCCATTCCACATTTTTCTCTAGTCAAAATTTCTATTTGAACAAAAACGTTTAAACATGAAATTGTCTTCAATGAGTCAAACTCATACTCTTGCCTATAAATAGGCTTATATAACTAACAAGACTAGGCCAACATCGATGTAGGTTTATTATGTATTTTAATAACAACTTAGTTATGATTAATCGTTCGATGAACTTATGATCAAATATTTTTCCCATCTCCACAATCAGGACAATTCCTCGGTTGCTCTACTCATGTACCACCGCAGATCTTCTAATGATAGTAGAAATAGTAATGGAATAAGATTTTATTCTAAGATTCTTTATTGTGGTCTACTTCTGCTATACTACTCTTCTTTCTATATTGTCATCTTCTTCTTTCTTCCTCTTTCTATCTCACTGACGTCTTCCAGTTCAGACAGGAGTAATAGGTACAAACATGACAAGCTCTTGCTGTTACTCCCAATTTCACATATAATTTGCTTCCTTTTTTTCCACAAAATATAAACTTCCTCTTTTTTCTGTTTTGCTTAATTCTTTGACAAAACGCAAGTCGTCTTCTGACATACAAAATATTACATTGAAAATTGAAATTGGAAAATGTAAAGCTCATTCAAAAAAGTTGATACTTTTTTGGATTACAATATTTTACCATCTATCTACCTATTCTATCTTACACAAGTGCAGAACAGTATTTTTGAGATAATTAAAAATATAAAAGTTACACTGTTTTTTGTTTCATAAAAGTGTATACAACATTATAACAAACATGCTTAGCGCTTTTACCAACGAATTGGCATCATCAGTGCCGAATATACATATAGTTGCATATCAAAGTATTTTTGAAGATTTAATGTCTTCAAATCTGCAATGAGGTATGTATAGTAACAACCCTTTCAGAATGTTTGTCTTTATATATACGTTACGAATAGGATAATCTGTATTTTAACTGTACAGTAAACTACACCGGTTGATAAAAAGACTATCAAACATAAAAAAAAACTAATAATTAAAATTTCGATGTTATTACGAGCATCAGAGGTACAACTGTGTCAATTTCAGCATTAACAACAAAAAACAGACACACACAAACTTAACACATTCAAAAATGTAAATAAAAGCATAAAAAAAGCAAATCTCCATAGAAGAATAACTGATCAGAATTCACTTGAGATTCTACATAGATACTTTGTTCATACAAAATAATATGTCAAGTACTTTGGTGCTGTATAAGTGAGTACTTTGGATGTCTCTGTGTGTTACTACTTTGTATAACCAGGTATTTAGGTACCTACCCGTTATTCAGGTACGTCGTGTCAATACACAGGTAATGTTTTAACAATGAAAACATCCCCTTTCATCCTGAAATGGAATCCTGCTGCATCCTTAATGTATTATTATTGTTACTCTTACCTAATCATATATACTTACAATATTATATAAAGACATTTGAATATATAGCGACGGGCGCTATTTTGAATGTTAATGGGCGATATAATTTTTCACATGGGCGACACTTTTTTTAAATTTATTTTCTCATTGATTGCATTATACATGGAATAACATTGATTAAATTTTATTTGTTTTTCGCTCAACATTCTTGTCGAATAACGGTTTATTGAAGAGGTTAGCCATACCATCTTATTCGTTGAACTGTTTTAGCAGGGACATGTTTTTGCTGTATCACAACCGAAACTACAAAAATATTTTCACACCACGTTTTTTAAATTGTTGAACATGGGGCAGTTTTTGTATAAATTATAAAATATTCAATAAATATACAGCTCTTTTAACATGAACTAATTAATTACGTTATTAAAATTATCCCATATTTTATATTATTATTTCATCGCCCATAAGTTTCAAATTATCTACCATTGATTGGAAAAGCATAATATACATTTGTATCCAGTTCGTAGAAAAGTAAGTGAGTAAGTAGTAGGTACCTTGTATCCATACAAAGGCTTTGTATTTTCATCAGTTCACCCCTTAAGGCTTGTTGCGGTGGTGTATTTAAATTTACCAAGACGATCAGCGTAATAGTACAATGTCTTATGTAAATATTGAATCTATAACATATTGTATTTTGTATAAAATTCAATTTTCTTCGTTCAACGAAAACTCGTTTAACGATTATTTGTTTTGTGAACTTTTTAAAAATATGATTTTGCTCTATGTAATGCCGTTCTAAACAACGATACTTTCTAACAAGAATGTGACATATTGTCTATAAATGGATGCAGTGTATATACACATAATTATGACTAATTGCAAGATTTGAATATATATCTTTTTCCCCATAACATGAACACTTTCTAACGAAAATATGGCATAATTCTCCACAAATTGATGCGGTGTATATTGGACTAATTTGCAAAACCTTAATAAACATCCTTTTCCCTTTGCTGTAGTTTGAACGAAGGCCCGTTGTTCTAGATATTTCTTCCAGAGATCCTTATCCATTATTACTTCTAGGTTTCTGGCTACCCCAAACCAAAAATATGAACATTTGACAGTTTTTTTAATTGTGAAGTTTCGTCAAAAACCGTCTCAATAGCAAATAAGTTCTAAAAATATGAGGTCGTATTTCATGTTATATTTTTCACAATTAACCTTTTTTTTAATTTTTGCTTAAGATTCAATCAATTAGGTATTTACAAAATATAATTTAAATTTTAAAACTTTAATCGAAATACTAGGAAAACATAAGCTGGAATAAGTATCAATATATATATATATAAGGAATACTTACTAATTTGTATTGTTTCTTCTCAAATTGTAAGATCAAAGACGAACGTTGTGAATATCTGTTGTATACGATATTCAAGCTTTGTATTATAATCAAAACAAATTTTATTAAACATACAAAGAATCAACCAACAAAGAAGATAGTAGAGACAGGCGCTTAAATTCCAATCATACCAACTTGTGATCTCCTGATACTTGTATTGTTTCAAAATACCATATTTAATAATTTCATAAATACACAATCGATAAATATGTTTATTATTATTTCGCTTTGATATCAAAACCATCTAACATATCTACACATGGTGATCCAAACACATTGGATTAAATAATATATCTCTTCTAATTTCATGGTCTCCTAATACTAAAATCAATGAAAATGATAATATTTGTATTTTGGACCGCTGTTCCTTTTGTTTATTTATTTATTCTTTATTATCGGATCGTTTTGTACTTTTTGTTCTTTATTTTTTTGTATGTTTTTATTGTTTATTTTTCTTCAAACTACACCATAAGTTCTAAAACAAAGAGTGAATGAATATTTTTAGTGCATATGTTTCCTAGACGCCGGCGCCTAAGAGTTTATTATTTTTCCTGGTTATGTACATTCAGTTATTTCTACTTATTGATAGTGAATGAGTTGAAAGAGAATATTTAAGTATATTTTGTTTATGTACATTATTAATTTCTATGATTAATTTTTAAAAATGTGTAGGAAAACTTAGTTTTTTTTACTATGGACACGTGTTCAATAAGTTTGGTAATGAATGCAAATTATTTAATCATTGTATTTAATTGAAGTTTTTATTATTTGTTTATTTATTTTTAATCACAAGATTCAATCAATAAAACGTATACCATTAATAAATTACCACTTACCAAGGTTGTTGGTAATTGATTACAACGTTCCTAGTTAATAAGTCAAGTAAATCAAAAGTTAAGTAAATAATGCAAAGTTTAAGTGATAATCACTCAGTTAAAAGCTTTGATATAAATTAAACATAGTAATATATCAGCTTAGGAATGTCACCCATTCTGAAAAGTTCTATTTTCATGATTGAGTTGAGTTTTACTTTGTAAAATTTTATATTGATTTATGTAAAGAAACACAAATGGTTTAATTTTTATTAATTTGTTGTAAAATCAGTTTGACAATGACTCTATAAATCGAAACTAGGTCACTCAATAATTAAAAATTAGTAAAACTTCCTCACTTGCTTTATATTCAGTAATACATTTATCATTTTTATTATTATTGTCTGTCAAATTGTTTTTTTTCTTTTTAATTTGTTAAATGTTTAACGTGTAAAAGGCTCACGCCGTGTACAAGTGATAAATAAATAAATAAATAAATACGAAGAAGTCCTCCAGTTTGTTGTTCAATATGAGCAAAGAGTCTTCGACTACCCCACTTGTGGGATAAACGTAAAAATATAGAGAAACTTATAGCGGAGATTTAATAATATGTAGATTTGTTAAGTGTTAAGTATTTTTTTTATTTCAAAAACTGCGTTTTTCAGGGAAGTCGTAATCGCATACGTATACTTTGTATCATTTTCATAAGTACCATTCTGAAAACATGAACGTTTTTTATTATATTCATTTCAGATTTTGTATATATTATATTTAAATAATAAAAAAAAAATGCTGAACTATTTTCCACTTCAGCGAATGCGGAATAATTCATGAAAAAAGCTCGAGTTTTGTAAATCCTGAAAAAGTTTCACAAACAGATAAAGCTTTCACACCCCACCCCTTCCCAATATGGTGGAAATAATATATTATTTGAATGAAAATAGAATAATACTTTCGTAGTACATATTAAGTTTGTATTTCTGATGTTGTCCTGAAAAACATTTTCAGAAAGACTTGCTTACGTAGAAGTGTAAAATTAAAAATCATAGATATCAATGTTTGAAAATAAAAAAATAAGGTTTTCATTGAATCATAGTTGGCATAAGTTTACATAAATAAAAAGGTATGCATAGTATTTATTCAAAATAATATTTTGATTACAATAATACTAAGTAAGAGCTTGTATCGTGTATGTGGAATAGATCGCCAGCTATATTTGAAAGCGAAGTTTTAATTTTTAAAATTGATCATATTATAGATCAAATACTTAAATTGGACACAATGAACGAGTAAGTTTAACCAAAAAGTATTCATAGGTAATGGATAAACAAAAAAAAATCATCTACTTCGTTAAATTTCATACATACACGTTTGTGAAATACTAGATCATATTATCATGAAATGTTATGAGTTTTTATTATTTTCATATATTATCACATTATTACAATGTTATTACTATGTATATAAAAGAATATGCGCTCGGTGTAGGAGCTCGTGTTTATTACACGTGAAGTCAGCCCTGAATTATTGTTTCATATTTAGGTATACATACATTATAATCCTATTATTATTTAAACATTTCTAACAAATAAGGTTATCCGCAGATCACATGACAGATTTTCCTAGTCTCTTTTTTATTTCTTCCATTTAGATCATATTGTATATTATATTTATTGTATATTGTAAATCATCAGCCGTAGGCCCAGTCCGGGCACTTGGATTCGTCAAAAGCATTACAATTTTTGATTAAAAAATATAAAAAAGAAACAGACATCCAGTAAATTTATAGGTCATTGCAAATCGGAGTGTAAATGGCTCAGATTTGCAAATCGTCAGACATTGACATAGCATTGAAGAGAGACCGTAGACATCTATTTATTCGCACAATATTGTTCTCACTATACAAACACTTGGTAAAGAAATACAAGATAAAATATAAAGCAAAAGAAAAAATAATTTATAAATGATTTAAAAATAGTAATTAAATCAGATCATGCCACTCTCTCTCTCTCTCTCTCTCTCTCTCTCTGGTTTCAGTCCTGGGATTGGTTTGCATTATCTCTTTAATTCTTCTCCTCTACTCCTCCCTGTCTTGTGCGGTTCTTTTGAATTCTGCATATTATGATGAGCAGCGCATGTCCACCAACACGTCTTCCAGGTACTCTTGGCGTGGGCGTCCCCTAGAGTTTGTCCCCTCGGTCATACCCTCTATTACGGCATGCAAGAGGCCTTCTTGTCGTATTACATGGCCGATCCACCTTGCATGCCTTTCTGACAAGATCTTGAGCAGGTGCCTTCCTTCTTCGATTCTTTGAAGAACTTCTTCGTTTGTGATGTGGTCTCTCCATGGCACTATAATAACTTATTTTCAAATTCATTTGTTATATATATATATTCATTGGGCCACTAACCCTCTTCTCGGAAGCGTGATAGCTGCATTTGAACCAATCTGCGTCAATTGAGTAATCTTTATCCACAACATGTCTATTGCTCTGATACCGTTGTCGTAGGAACGGTGTATAGTGAAAGAACTTAAGGAAATAGAGAGCATACAATTAATTATTATGAATAATTCATATTCAAAGTATCAGGCGAGTATAACTTACAAGAGGTGTTGTGATACATTATAATATCTCACTTAGTACGTTGTACATAGATTATTATAATAATATCTTCAGCATGAACGGAAGTATAACTGTAATAATGTATTATAATAATATTATAGTACCAGCTACCAGGAGTAGTATGTAATAGTGAAGACATCATCATATTATTATAAATATTACCCTTGCGAATGTCTTCTTCCCTGGTCGCAGCCGGAAATAATGGTGTTGAAGAAATAGCACTAAAGAGACAGAGAGAGAGAGAGAGAGAGAGAGGTAGTGTGAGCATGAGAAGGAGAGAGATATAGCCCCGTACTGTTATTACATCTGGCGGAGATATTGCAATATTAAACCGGGAGAAACGAATGGTACTACCTTATATAACCTATGTACCGTAGCACTGTTATATACAGACTCGATGATAAATGTCACTGTATTATTGGGACATGTCGCGTCGTCGAAAGGAATGGAGTTTTATTGAAAATTCTACTGAAACCCAAAATACATAGAATTATTTTTACTTCTGTACATATTTCGTCTATCGGTTTATTTTTCAATACGTAACTTTTTATAAAAATACAAGTTTGTTACAAATTATCGGAAATAATACTATCAACTTTTAAATTATTTACAAAAAATAACTAAAAATGTATATGATTTAGTTAAAAAACAGGACATTCGTCTTTTTATTAAAAAAAAATACTTTCAATTCATGTTAATATTAGCCAAAATATACAATAAATGTTACGCAGTTTCGCGGAAAACCTTTTTTTTCACAAGATACATCATACTATACTATTCTATACTATACCATCACGGCATATCCCACAAGTGGGGTAGCCAGCAGATCAGCTGCATGTAAGAAACATGCAAACTGTCCTCTTCGTGCCAATATAAAATCAAGACATTCAGGATGGGTGGCAAACCTCATCGCTGAATTTAAGATGTAAAATGTCATATTTTTTTTGAACACCTGCCTTTTACAGGGCACTCGAAAACTTACGCAGAAGAGTGGGAGACCAATTCTTTACCGGGTGCTCCACGGGATAAATCATTACTGTCTTCTAAATTATGCTTTTGCGATGTTTTTTCACTCAACATTGGATTTCAAATAACCTAAATGGTCAAGGTAGCTTTTTAATACACATACATTGGCGAGGCACCCAAAATTAACGATTTCTCTCAATTGTAAGTGGTCTTATATAATCAAACTTTCGTGTAAAACAAGTGTACAAATAATCTTTGACAAAATCTGAATAATAATATTTTTTTGTTAGGTATAAAAAAGGACTTAGACAAAATGTTATATTGTGTGTTTATTGTAATATTCAAAGGAGGGAAGGAATCCAAGACCTGTTAATAAATTTAGAACGGTCGTCATCTTCATCAAATGCTGTAATAAAGATTCGACATCGGTTTTCCTCATCTTAGGGTGTTGTTGTTACGTCAAAAGACGATTACATAACCATCAAGTTACCCTCCCAACTCATAATAAGGAAATAAGTGTGGCTTATCTCTTCTCCTAGACTTGGAAACGACCCATCAAAATCGTAAGACTTAAAAGGTCTTGTCGTAAAAAAAGTATAAAAAAAATACGACCTACCTTTGTGTACATACTTACCAACACCAGCGACGAACGTTGTCGAATAATTTGAGGGAAATTTGTCCTTTTGGTTTTTGACGTACTTGCTACTATTACTAGGTATATTTTTCCCTTTTTATTTTATCTTAGGGGACAGTAAGTACAGATTATAAATAAAGGTGGTGTGAACGATTAGATATAATATTACCTAAATGAAAATTGTTATTGGTTTTAATTTTTATGTTTTTCTAATCAAAGCGAAATTTGAACCCTTGTGTGTCTTTGTGATATCCTGATACTTTAGAAACAACCTAGTATCAAATAAAAAAATAATTAATTATTTTGTCCTATTTTTCATAATCTCTATTGATTTCTGCTCCCCTGATCCTAATTCACTAATCAAAAGAAACTTCTTTTATCTTTGAGTTACTTGGATATTAGGATACATTTTAGTACATTTTATTCACTTTTATAATTTATTTTTTCGTATCCAACTATTCAAAATTTCAGTGATACCGATGGGTACCATGCACCCTTTTTTCAGAACACAATGGAAACTCAACCACCATTACGAAGTATTAAAGTATTCAAATTTAATTGCACCCCTTTCTATGTCGGTCTGTATTCATCGTAGTATTTTGTTGACGTTGTGATGTTGTTGTTTGTTACCTACTTTCGGATATGTTCTCCTGATAATTTTAACCCAACAATAATAAAATAAATAAACGTACATTTTCACAAAACATCAAACGGGACGATCCGAAAAAAAATATCAAACGTCTATTCGTCCATATTATGGATGTGACAAATATGGAGACAGGCCTTTTTAAAACAAAACTCATTTGTATTCCATGACCCTCGTTTTGTTTGGTATATTATCGTTTTGAGTCCAGCATCATCTGGATCAATACATTAAACAGTTTTAGTTCTCTTATTTTCAGATCTTTATTTTATTATCTATTTTATTTTAAATATTATAATACTCCAAGGTGAACAGAGAAAGTCGATAACCTATCTTTAAAATGCTCATGGACTTTGTATTTTGTATGTAGGTAATTCATAGGTATTCTATATATTAAAAAAATTCATTTACAAACATTTACATAGTTTTTCAATTATTTTTCCTCGTAATCTTTCCTTATATTACAGGGATATAATTTTTCTGATTATTTACAATATAGTAAGTCTCAAATTATTAAGCATGATTTTTTGGAGTAGGTACAATTTATTTTGAATCAAAACAAATGTATCTGAATTTCAAATAAATAAAAACTCCGTGTCATGATTCTGAGATAGATTGATATTTGTGTATCCATGTTAACAAGAGAAACTTGAAGGGACGAGTACTAGAAATGAAATTCTTTAGGGACGTAATAATAATATGTAGGTATGATTATATATATCACTGATTTGTCAAGATACTTTATGGCCCATCAAAAGATTTTTATACCAGCAATAACTATCATTGTTATATTATGTGCAGTAACAGTAAATAGAATATAAAAGAAAATCTATAAAAAAAAACACATCACCCATCAGGTTTTTCAATACAATCTCCTATATAATAATGTATCTAGATAAAGGCTTTTAGCATTTACTTAAGTCTCGCATTCGCCTTTTTGTGATAGCTCATTCCGACCTGTTTTATAGACCACTAGTAATAATAGTAGTACCCATCATTTTGAGGCCTTGTACAATCTTTATATCGTAAAAAAGTCAAGCAATCTACCCCGCCCAAAAGGTTTTTAGATATGCATGAGGGTGAGCGAGCTTCATTCTGTGTAACATACCTTTATTACTTATGTTGGCCTATTACTCCATATACCGAACGTTACTTATATCAGACAGGCATTGGGACCAGCAGGCGCTTCTTGAATATATAATTTTACAATCAAGAGAAAGAATGTGAGTAACTCTAGCTTACCCATACTCACATACATGTTATAATATATTCGTATCTTATATCACATTTAATATTGGCGGACATTATGATAGTAAAATTACCAAGACTTTAATTATTAGTATGACGAAACTAATTAACATTATGGTAATAGAAAAACTATTAATGTATAAAAATAGCTTCAGTATATGTTGAATTCTCCCTTTCAAATTACTGTGCTCCTGATTCTGATAAATTTGAATTTGTAATTAACTCTTGCCCTGAAGATATCGCAAAGTGAGTTGATTCATTAAATTATGATCATTATGAAAATAATAAGTGTTTTTATGTTTAAAAATATGAAACATTTTTATTTCCGTATTTTGTGTTTTGAAGGATTGAAAGAGAGGATTGAGATTGTTTTATCATATATTTTACTTCCAATGTCTTCAATCATGTGTCGTAAAAATTTGCTTCAGAAAATTTAAGAATCTATTTTTTCTGCCGCACCCGATTATTCAGTTGATTTTTTCGTTTCCATATCGAATTTGAAATACAGTTCTGTTTATTATTCGTGTATGGATTCTTCGTATATTCTTCTACTTTTTTAAACTTAATCAAAAAACAAATTGCGTCCGTTAGTTTTTTCACATCGCACAAAAGCGACGCGAATAGGTATATTTATTTAACTAGAGAAATGTATGCGATATAAACCGCTCGAGTTTTCCATAATATTTACAACATAGCAATTTCATTTTTAATCTACAAGGACCCCGCTGTTTTAAAGTCGTAGGACGGTACCATAAAAATAAAATAAAAAAATACGAAGACAAGTCTATTGAAAAAAATAAAAGTATCAGGATAACAGAATAAGATGAAAGTGGGTAGGTACTATGATAATAATAATAATAGTAATACTGTTGCATAAAATTACGTTTTACAAGTTTAGCACTTCCTTTACGATCCGGTATAACGCCGCGGGGAACAGTTGATGCTGGTACATAGTAACAATGATAGAATAAGAAGGGAAGGAAGACACCGTAACACTCATTCTGCTTCCCTGATACTATCCGTAGGATCATACTTTTTTCTATATTCCTGTGATGGAATGGATATATCAAAAAATAAAAAGCCTACATTTGCAAAATGGTGCCTAGTTGGAGTTCCTTTTTTTGACCATTTAATTTTTTGCAGAATAGAGTACTTTCTTTGTGCTTCAATGCCAGTCAATTGTAATTTGTTCGTTTTCGTTTCTGATCTAAATCTTTGCACTCCACTTCATAGCGACAGCCATCGCCTTGTCGTCCTAGAATCAGGCCTTCAGGACTACAGCCGTCTCCATTCTCCCCCTCCCCTCTACTATGTGTGAACAAGTTACGTTTTCAAGTGTGCTATTAAAGCTTTTATGAATATATCATGGAACTCTGTAGTAGACAGGCGTTAAGTCATAGACAGACAACACTTAAGTCTTGTCAAGATATTACAACTAAATTGGAGGTGACCAGTACTGTATCGAAACCAGTGTACGTGGAGCGTGCTTTTGCAATATCTGCACCTGAAGTCTGGAACAGGCTTCCACAAATGATCAGAGAAACGCAGGATATATCTCGTTTCAAGAACCAACTGAAGACTTATCTATTCAAGAAATCTCACGGAATAATCCAAGCACAACCTTAGTTAGCAAAGAGCGCCCTTGAGGTGGATTTTGTTCACAAAACGGCGCTTTACAAATCATCCAAATAATAATAATTTTAGTAGTTTACTGTGAAAGGTGTATAAGGTTGAATTTGGGTTTACAAACAAAACCCAGATATATCTTTTTTTTTTTTTAAAAAAATACAATTTGAGTTTTATATTAAAAAAAGTTTAAAAATATTTGATAGCTATTCTAATTTTTGATCTCCCATTCTTAATATGACGTTTGTGAAATTGACTCTTTGCGACATGGTTGCTATGCCACCATAGATTTCTACTTCAAAAAAGAGCACCACGACGTAACAACCTATGATCGGTTACGTAACGTTTAGATTACTGTTAAATTTCTTCCAAGTTATTACGATTTATATTTTATAATTAATCTAACTACAGTAATTAAATAATTTGTATTGCAATAATGCTTCACCACTGCAGCAACTCTAAATTGCGGACAATTTATGTAGACTCTTTTTAAATCAATACTTTTTTTTTAATTGATTTCTAGCCTACAAATGTTACAAAACATACTTCAAAAAATATCAAATAAACGGCATTTGGATAATTTATTTAGGCTCTTAGTAAAGAAATAATATGTAATTTTCAAGGCAGACAGATGTATAATTTTAAAATATTTAATTATAGGTACTTCTAAACATTGTTCTTGTATAGATTATATTAAAGTATAATTGATAACATTAGGTAAGTACAATAATCTTTTTAAATAGGAGAAGAAAAGTAACATTAAAATGTAATTAAGATGGAAATTAAAGCAATCCAAAAAAAAGAAATAACCAAATTTCCCTAATGATTGTAATGAGAAATTTTAATGTGAAGTTTTTTTTATTCGCTCTATCCATCTCTTTCTGGTTCGTTATTTTATTATATCTATCTCTTTTAGTTTTAGTATATTTATTTCTGCCTCTCTTTTTCATCTCGCCGTCTCTTTTCGTTTCTTTATTTCTTTGTCGTTCTTGACATTAACTTCATTTGGGTTTAATTATTTTTATATTTTCGCTTCTTTTTTATTATAATTTGTTTATCTATAGATAGATTATTTAACTATGCTTGTCTGATAGTTATATCTATTTACATACACGTTAAAATAAGTGAGAGAAACCATCGAACATTATTTAAAGAAAAAAATGGTATTTTTTAAACGATTTTAGGAGACATGTATGACTTTATTCTTTTTTTTCGCCCTCACCTTTATCCATCTAGTTGGGCTCAGCTCTCTTAGTACCAACATCTCCGGTCCCCTGCATCCTCCGAATGCATTTCTGTCTCCCCCAAGTCCCTAGCAATTGTGGACATCCAGGTGCTCACTGGTCTACCTGGTCTTCTTGTTCCTACTTCTACATGTATGAATTTGTTTATCTTAAATTTTGAATTTGATACAAATAGGCTTTTAATAAAATGCTTGATCTTTAAAAATGAAACATATTGGATAATTATTAGTGCCAAAACAATACTATATTATTAGGTATATTGTATGTTTTATGGCTTGATAAATGTTATCATAAGAATGGTGAACTGTGAAAGAGGGTATCATGAGGCTCAGTAACTTTGTGGGCAATAAAAAATTAATGTTATTCAAACCGATAAGAAAATTCATTCAAAATGGGAAGCAAGTTTCATCGCTCAACGTTAAATATTATCATGAATTAAAATTTAAAGTTTTGTTTCAAAGGTATACAAAAAATTAATGTGTTGTTTTAAAAATTGGGATTCTATTTCTTTCCTAGGCCACCACAGGGAATTAAAAAGTATCTAAATATTAAAATTACGACGTGTTATTTATTATTTTTACATCTTTTTAATTACCAATTAAATTAATAATTAAGATTTAATATATCTCCTCTCTCCACATTACAATAATTAGGATGACATGTGTCTAAGTAATAAAATTATGTCTAAAATGTCTGTAAATGATCGTAAAAATATACAATAATTAATTTCATAATTTACATGTATTAAGTGAAATATTATTAATTGGTAGGTTTTTGATTTTATTCACTAGTTAAAAACCCGGGTTTCACAAATAAACCTAATAAAAATCTTTACCATCACGACGTTTCCTATATGTTGGGTACCCTGCGGATGAACTATATACCTATAATAAACATCCATATTATCCTCTTTGTGTTGCCAATAAAATATAATACATTTAGGTGGGGTGAATGGCATGCCTCATTGCTGAGTATTTTGTCTTATACATTATCGTTCCTTTCACAAGACAATCGAAAACTTAGTAATAAAAAAATTACACCACCTTATTTTGACAAATTGCTAAAATTTGAATGTGTGTTGCCAGTTCCTAGAGATATTTATTTAGAAACTGGAAATACCTTTTCAAATTGTTAACAGTTTTATCACGACTTTACGTAAATGTTAAAGATTTGGTTTTATAAAGTTTATAAAATTTACACTACTTGAGGTGTTTAATTGATGGTAAAGTCTTGAACTTCCAACCAAGAGATCCCGGTTATTATCCCCCGCTGCCGACTAATTAAATTTTCACTACATTAACAAAGT
Organism: Athripsodes cinereus; assembly: GCA_947579605.1. NCBI lineage: Eukaryota > Metazoa > Arthropoda > Insecta > Trichoptera > Leptoceridae > Athripsodes > Athripsodes cinereus. The sequence continues at coordinate 5,478,476 of OX388321.1, forward strand.
GAGGGAGTGATTCATATATTTTAAATTAGGTATTTTTCTAAAAATCAATTTTTTTAAGATATTCGAGAAAAGCTTCACGATATTGTATTTCCGAATCAGCAATAATGAATCTCGATTAATAAAAATATCCTCTCTTTGCTAGAATAAACGGAAAGATTGTATTTTTTTTTAACAAATTAAATTCCAACTAACATTCGTATAAGTAACGTAAACGCCTTTTTAGGGGTGAAACACTAAAATACACGGAAGGAAATATTCTCACAATATAAAATCTACTAATATACCTAATATATAAAAGGGAAAGATGCGTCTAGATCGTAAAAATGAAAATGACGTCATCTCAAATCGTCCAAAATCAACTAAAGCGCCGGGACGCCAGTTACAAAGCAATAATTTCTATTGTCGGGATAGGATGAGGGAAAAACAAGGAAATTATACGAAAAATTATCGTTCCTATTTGAGATTATTCCGCAAAATATCTTAATTATAGTTAAAGGTTTATTTATTTCTTGTTTTATCGCATAATTTTAAACACATTAATGGTAGACAGCGAATCAACTTTGCACAGAAAATTTCTTGTGTATGCCAAACAAGGTTGTTTTTAAAGACCGATCCTTTTTATATTTATCCAGAAAGAGGTTGTTCCTCGCAAGTGATCGTCAAGGTTGGGAGATCTAGCATGACAAATGAAAAAGAAAACCTTCTTTTGATTATCGGCACCAATTTTTCAATATTTTTTGAGGAAAAAGAATAATAAAAAAATCAATACCATCTGTTTTATCATCTTTTAGAAGCGGAATTCTTATTGACCCATTCATAGGTGCATATTAAGTGTTTGAAATGTTCTCTCTGTGCCATAAATAAAAATAACTCATTCGGAATGGTTATTAAAGTATACCTACAAGTTGTAAGTATCAAAGTATATAATTTATACTTGGCTGAAAGGAGGGGTGTGAGGAAGCGCGGGCGTCCGAGAACTACATGGCTTGAACATGTAGATCAAATTCTCAAGGACGGCCGTGTTTAGAGTAAGAGAAACCGACGTGCGAGCATGAGAAATTGTATGACTGTGGAGGAAGCAAAAGAAGTATGTAAGGACAGATCTAATTGGCGTTCCGTTCTCTCTGCCTACCCCACTTGGGATACGGCGTGAGGGAATAGATAGATAGATAGATAAGTTATAAGTTTCAATGTTATAACTAGCTGAATTCCAGCTTTTTTTTGAATCATGAAATAAGTTCTATCTGCTAAAAATACCTGTTAAAAATGTTGAAATTAATAAGGTTGTGCCTTGATTGTTGGCGTTTGGGATCGATTGATAGATAGGTTCTTTATATTAGACGGTAATTATAACAATTTCATGATAAAAAAATATTCTAAAGATCCAGTACATAATGTAGATACTATGTAGTACTCTATATATAATATGTTATTGATCAATTTGATTCTCGTTGGTACTATTATTATTATTATTGTTGTAATTCATGTATCAAAAATTCGTGATATTAAAATAATGTGCTACACTCTGTAGGTACGTCGGAGCGAAACTACGCAATGTCACAATAAGACATCATTTTTTAGTACGGCAATTGCTATTGACTATTTATTAATCACGCATTTTTTTAACTTAAATATTATCAAGTTAAATTGTACAAAACAGATATTTAACATAATTTAAAATTATTAATATTACTCAACAGATTGTGAATATTCCCTTTATTAAGGAAACAGGAAAGGTGTTCTGAAGCTTACGAATCGGCTTAAGCTGGTTTCAGTCCACTTTACCTGTGGTACGTTCACCAATTCATTAATTTCAATACATTCATAATATATTCACTCACGCAAGTTTAAAATTCCAATAAAACGTGAAAACAACGTTTTAGTATATTTTTTTTCTTTACGCAGGGACCAAAAAAATATTACGCGTTTTCAAAATAGGTGAATTTAACCAAAAAATATGATAATGAGGACTACAACACCACGTTGATAAGTCATTTTAAGAAAATATTGTATGTTTATATGTATGTAGTGTAGTATACACATATAAACAATGTGATAAAAAAGATTTATATTGGAGCCTCATAAAATTATGAGCTCTAACTTAATAAAAATTAAACTAAACTTTGGCTAAAATTCTACAAAGTGTATTTTCGCTCCGACATTCAGATATATACTATGTACTAATATACCTACTATAATTGTAATCATGTGTTTTATATGTTCTTTAAATTCTCACGATAAGTCTTATTATCTCTTTATAATGTAATAATATATATAAACTTATTATTATTATGTATATAGGTGCATACATATATGTGTAATTCAAGTACTACTAACGAAAAAAGGTCCATACAGTGTTAAATGGAAATTTGGTCAATATTTTCATATACCTACGTATATACAGACGTTAATATGTATACATTTGATTTTTTTTTCCACATTTATTGCAAAAGAATGAAACATATTTTTGCGAATTCTATTAATACCTATAATATGAATATATATTTTAAAACCAGAAAATATAAAAAAGAAAAACATTTTATAAGTATTCCATTACATTTTGTGTATTCTCCATATTCGACGAATTAAAAACTTAATTTTTATTTTTTTTATTGTAAACAATATTGTTTCGTCTCTTCATGAGGTCGAGTTTTGATAATGTCTTATTAAGAGACGAAACAATAGTGTAAAAATAAATGTGTATAAAAAGTTTAAAAATTTTAATTCAAAAATAAATCTACAGCTATGCCATCACGGCATAGGTATACCACAAGTGGGGTAGCCAGTAGACCATCTGCTGGGCATGCTTTTATTTTTCATGGGACACTCGAAAACTTGCGAAAAAGAGTGGGGGACCTTTTCTTCGCCGGATGCTCTATGGAACAGAACAACATTGCTTATGCATATAATAAATTCCTCAATATATTTTTGTGAATAAGTTTATCTTTCTTTATTTCTTAACGGGATATCATATTATGAATAAAGTCTATATTTTATTCCGGGACTTACATGCCACATATTCATCCCTAAAAACCTGTAGAAGGCAGATGTTTTTAGAAAGGATGCCGATAAAATACAGGCATCGATATTCTGTAAAGAGATGAGACAAAGTCAAATTATTGTAGTATTCGTCGATGGTTTTGTAACTCATACAGATAAATTAGATATTAGATATTTTTTAAAAAAAATCGAATTTAATTTGCAAAACACTAGTACAATTTCATCATCATCATCATCATCATCGCCCTCAACGCTCCTCTCGGGAGCACAGGGCAGAAACCAGCCTCCTCCATTCAGAGCGTCTCTGTGCCAATTGCGTCACCTCTTCCCACGACATTCCTTGCGCTCTGATATCGTTGTCATAGGAACGGTGTATTGTGAAAGAGGGACGCCCGGGCCGACGGAACCCCTGCGGACGGAAAAACAGTGCTCTTTTTGGCCAACTATCATTGGGCATTCTCAAAACATGTCCCAGCCAGGACCATCGTCTCTCTTGTATTACGGAGATTACAGGTCTCTGCTGGGTGCGCCGGCGCACAGCATCATTTGTAACATGTTCATACCATCTGACATCCAAAATCCTTCTAAGACACTTGTTTTCAAAGTGCAATTTAGTAGGTATTATATACAATTATTTTGATTTTCATGCACTTCTTAATACTCTTTTTTTTCTTCATTGTATGCATTTTAATGATTTGTGATAAATATGTTTTAATTTTTGTTTTTCTTTTTTTACAGGTAAGTCTTCAACTCAAATAGAATTCTTTGGTCGAATTCCAGGAAACATTATGTAAGTAATTAATTAGAGTTAATTCATCTGCCAAAAAGCGCATAATTACAAGCAAATTCATAAAAAAAAATCTTAAATTTTCTGTAATACCTACAGAAAATGTGAGTAGAGTTACTTGGTGGAAGGAGGGCTTTTAAATAGGTATTCATTCTGCATTTTTCATTAAAATTTTCTATTGAAATAATATGCTTAATGTAATTTATTAAAAAAAACGGCCTCTTTCGTCTATTCAAAAGTCAAAATATTCGGTAAAGAACTGTTAAATAATATAAAATTTTCAAAGATTTTCTCCCCTCACTACATCAATGTATGCCAGTCGGTTTTATTAGGCTATCATGAGTTTGAAGGAGGTATCTTTAGTACTCCTAATATATATACCTTCTTGATTATACTGCCGCACATAGTACATTTATATCCTACATACATATTCTATTATGTTCGACAATCGTCGATTCACTTAAGATGGCAAATAACACGCTCGTATACAACCAGGTTTGATGGGTGTGTAAAACTACCTACCCATAATAAACTTTATGGACCTCAACATCTTGACTTGTGATCTTCTTCACTTTATTATTATTATTATCATCATCATCGTGTCTCCCTGATACATTTTACTTTCTCACTCCTTCTATTCTCCTGATACTTTTATACAAATTGTGACACATTTTGTACTCAACTTATTAAGTGTAAATACGTTTTATGTAACATTTTGAAGGAAGCGTTAGATATAAAACGTTACATCTTACCTAGGTTAGTTAGAAGATATCACAATATCGGTAAATAAAAAAAACTCGTACACTTTGCGTTGATTTCTCGTGTAGGTAATTATTGCATTCGTCATCAATTCAAATTTGTTTAATTCCCACGTAGAAATTCGAAAATACACCTACTATTGATTACCCTTATATTTTTTCAATATTTCACTATACCTGTCTTCCTAAATTTCAGATTAATTTAAGAAATAGCTTTCTACTTGTTCAAAAGTTTTTTCATTGTTTATTTACTTCTAAACAAAAGTCCAACTTACGATAATACATAGTTATTTTTTCATAACCATTCTGCTACATTTAATAAACGCCAGATATAAAATGTTTGAAAAACTTTGTACAAATTTTGACAATCTACCTTAAGCTCCCCGTTAATATTGTATTATTCTTTGACAGTTCAGAAGACATATCAAAGGGTGTGCCTCTGTTGTATAGTGTTTTTGATACCCTGATAACTTTTAACATTTAATAAAATTGCAAGTTTATTATTGTTTGATACAAGTACACAATTATTATTATTTTTACTTCAGGATTTCCACGTATATATTAATTTTCTTAAATTTCTCTAAAACATTCTATCTTTTGAAATGTTTCTTAGGAATTTATGTCAAATTGAAAATTCTTAGTTAACTTTTATGCGAAGTGTTTTGTAATTAATGCTTCGAGTGTTACGAAATTGGTCATACTGATAATTATTTTATACAATTTTATTACACGATTTTCAATCTTACGTGACATTTCAATAATAGTCTTTGTCAGGTTTATACATTTATTTATACAATTTGCAGTTTATGTTCAACTCTTGCCATTCATTGTATTACATTTCGTAAGGGGAAGACAGAGAAACGAGAAGGAATGTATACCTACCTATACCTATCTAAATTTGCACTATTTTATAAATTTTTAATGTGGTCTTTTTGTGTGATATTTCGTTATTTTTTATACGAATCAACGAATAAATATATTTTTATATACACAGGTATTTGGAAAATAGCACATCTTTGGCCTTTTATCTGATTTTAAATATACTTATACGTACGAAATATAACGCGAGTTTAGTTTCCGTATGCCTGTTTTTCATTAATACCGTAAGTAATGGAGTCTTTCAGGTGAACTATTAATTTTCTCTTCGGATTAACTTGCATGAAAGGAATGAATGACGTCCCTGCTAAGAAAATAGGCCATCCACTCTTTTCTTTAAGTTTTCTAGTGTCCTGTAAAAAGCAGGTGACTGTTATAATTCATACATGAGACAATAAACATCTAAAATTCAGCGATGATGTTTGAAATATTTTTATTGGCACAGAAAACAATATTCATCTTTATTACTTGCTGCTAGTCCACTGGCTACCCCACTTGTGAGATATGCCGTGATGGTATAGTTGTAGGTACATTATGTTGTTCTTCAGTCATAAATAATATTCTTACCTTAATAAACAGTGCCGGCTTGAGACATATTGATTAAAATCATAAAAATATTTATTGCACAAAATTTATACAATAGAATGAAAAAAAACATGACAGTAACATTAATTACTACTGAATACATAATTTTGTGCAATTGGCGACTATATCGCAGAAGCGCGATATCTTCCAACTAACCCATACAACAGACATACCTATAATACTGTCTGCTTTAACATACGAGAACATAATTATAGCACACACAGTCTTGAGAGGGTTGTTATGCAAACCTACCTTCTTCATAATATTACTGTGTATCTACTTCTAGTGAAATAAGTAACAGCACAGTATGTTCCTACACACACTACCTAACTTATGTACGTATGTATGTATATTACAAAGTAACTCTGGATAGGTAGGTATATATTATGTAGTTTGGGTGGAAACAATTAACAGTAATTACTGGGGATAGCTAATTGCAACGGCGATATTATATTAGGTATTATGTATATACGTATTACATTGTAGGTACTACGTATGAAGTAGTACTTGTTATACCTATTATAGATTCTGGGTGTAAAATATCTACTGCTATGGAGACGGCCCTGTTGCGACTGTACTTATTAATGTATATGTCGCAGTCGTTTTGAAGAATCCGTCCGTTTACAAACGGCGTCGTCGTTTTACAAACGGCAGGCGTATTATAAAATGACGAACGTGCATTCCGGCATATTACAAAACGACTAGTCAAATTGTAATATTTTGGTTCTTTCTCGCCGTATCATGGTGTAGTGTATCAAAACATTTATATATGGGGTTGCGTGGGAGATCGTAAAATAATGGTTCTATTTTATAATATAATACAGTATATCATCTATTTTTCTACGTGCCGTAAAACTTACAGGTATTATGAGTATCACTTAATGCCGCACCGATAGTAGGTATTTTAAAATAATATAATAAGTAATATATAATTTATTTATTTTTGGGTTATTTAGAAGAGAAGAAGAAATTTGCCTTCTTTATATTTATTGTATTTAAGAATGCATTTCTCTTTAAAATGATTTGTATTGTAATGAATGCACAGAAATAATGGATAAATAAATAATTCGATAATAATAAAAACGATTTTAAACTATAAGACAATAATAACAGTACACTATTCTTCTGTTTTACAAAAAAAACTAAAGCATATTTTTTTTAATAATACATAGGTTTACATTTTTACAATAGATGTACTATTTTTTTGGTGGATGCTAAATTGCGTAACCACAAAACAGTTTTTTTTGTAAACTATAGTAAAAAAATATCCCTTCTTCTGCATTAACAATTATACATTTGTTTAATTTCTTTGTTTTAAGTTAGGTCTTTATATTTATTGTCTTCATTGTCTTTTTATCTCAGTGGTAGGTATTTCAATAACGATTTTTTAATTTATTTTTACAATCCATAAAGCTTTGTGTTCGCAAGTCTTAAGGTACACAGATAGTAATTGGGTACATAATATTTTTATATGAATTGTTAAAAACAATAAATCTTTTTGCAATTGCACCAAAAAGGATACTAACAAAATTATGCCATATTCAGGAGCAAAAAATTAAAGTCGTCTTGTAATAGTTTAGACAACCCTTAAATGTATATTGATGAAAATTTATATATTACCAAATATTTCGGTATAAATAATTATTTGTATCCAATAATAGTGGTATATTTTTGTAAGGTGGTAATAAGCTAGAGAGTTAATTTATGAATTTAATTAAAAATAAAAATGAATCAACCCTTTTGACAATGATTTTTTAAATTAATACAACAATATTCCGTAGAGCATCCAGCAATGAAGAAGTCTCCCACTCTTTTCAGTAAATTTTCAGTGTCCTGTAAAAGGCAGTTGTACAGATCATATTTTTTTTAAATAGGCAAACATACATAATAGAAAATTCACACAGATCGAGCTAGTCCCAAACTAATATTAATCTTGTATTATGGGTACTAACGCGACGATACACACATATACAATGCACTACACAAATATACATGTAACACCCAGATCCAGGACCATTTGAAAAAGGTCATTCTTCACTTTGCCCTGGCTGGGAATCGAACCCGGGACCTCGTGACTCAAAGGCAAGAGCGTCCTTACCTTATTTTACATCTTAAATTCAGCGATGAGGTTTACCACCCATATTTTGTTTATTTTTATTCTTTACTCTGCATTGATTACAAGCAATTTTACATAAAAATATAACAATAAAAAAATTTACTGCACAAAAATAGTATACAAGGAGAAAATAAATAATTTAAACTAGACAAATAAATTTTGTGCAATGGGCAAGTTTATCACAGAAGCGCGATATCTTCCAACTAACTCATAAAACCCAAATATTATTATTTGAAACACAATATACAATCAAAATGCAGAGAACAGCACATCCTGAATTACTTAATTTTTTGGTGGCACAGAAAAGACGTCTTGCACGTTTATTACATGGGGGTGGTCTGCTGGCTTCCCTACTAGGGAGATATGTCTTGATGGTATAATAGCAGTAGGTACAATAATAAATTATCTGATGACTTTTAATTTAGCAGAAATATTACTAATGAATTGACATGATATTTCACATTTTTTTCTGATTAACCAGCATTTACACTAACTTATTTTATTTATTATAATAGGTATCTCATATAACTTTCATATCTACATATGTTTTTCGTTCGGCAGGGTGTGGTTACTAAAGGGACTATCTCCCGCGCAATCTTATACACGAATGCGTGTAAGTTTTAGTTTTGATGCGCAACGCCATGAGACGGTGAGAAATGGAACTAAAATTCTTCAATTTGACTAGTCAGATTGTAAAACGCCTAGACGTATTGTAATTTGCCTGAATATTATACTTTCGTCATTTTGTAATATGCCTGCCGTTTGCAAAAAGACGACGCCGTTTGTAAACGGACGGATTCTTCAAAACGACTGCGACATATACATACATACATACCATCACGCCGCTTCCCTCGCGGCGTAGGCAGAAAGGATCGAGCGCCACTTCCTTCTATCCTTGCATACATCTTTCGCTTTCGTCACTGTCATACAATTCCTCATGCAGGCTGCTCTCCTGTTCAATGTGCTCAACACGTGACCGCCCTGTAGGATTTGATTTAAATGATCTTGCCATTTGGTCCTCGGACGTTCACGTCTCCAAGCACCATTCCTCTCAGCTAAATATATCTTCTTGGTCATTCTGTCCTCATTCATTCTTTCTACATGCCCAAACCATCGTAACTTATTTACATTCATCCTTGTAACTACTCCAACTTTCATTCCACAATCCTTTCGGATCTGTAATAATAATATAGAGACAATACGAGGACTGAGGATGCCAAGTAGAAGCCTTGGCGAAAACGTTTGAGGTGAATAAATTTAATTTGGAAATTATACAGTGTTTTAAAATCATTCGAGATCATTCATTGATCCATTTTTTTTGAATAGGCAAAATTCGAAGACGAGCCAAAACACATCCAAGCAAAACAGCTGTCAAAAATTAACTAAAGATTCAAAATGGCCGACCTTGTCAGCATAAATAAGAGACATAAGTACCAATGTAACGCTACAAAAAATCAAAAATCAGATATACGTAGCCCACGGAAATTCAAAATTCGCGATACTTTTTGAACAGAGTAGTATTGTGAGATCCCAAAAATATGCTTACTTCTATGGTTTGCATAAAGGTAGACCATACATCGTGACAGTGAGAATGGTGTAACTGGTGAACGTTGTCCATGGACACCGAAAGTGATCACTTTAGCCAGCCTATAGCCAATTCGTAAGCGTTGGTACGCCTTTCTCACTTCTTTCGATTACATTTTGCACAATGTTACATAGCGTAAACATGGTTCTCCAACCGAGATGTCTCGTGATTGTGTTTGTATATCGCGTCTATCACCCGAAACTTCCAGCAAAAAGGGCATCTTCAGCCTTCTTCTAAAGCTCCATTCTCCATTCGCCTCCTCTCGCAGACCCAGAGGCAGCTTGTTCCAGCATCTGGGACCCGCAACACTAAATGCTCTGTCTCCAAAGCCTGTCCTGCGAGATCGAGATGGCTCAATCAGTCTGCCTTTTGCCCCAGTCTGTGCTGAGCGAAACATGAGCCGTCTTACACTGACAAGACGGTTTGCATTTTTATTACATATACAGCTTCTTACGAATACCAAACCTTACTTTTACAAGACTATCATCAGGAGCTTAGCACGTAAGAAGTGTCGGAAATTTATTATTTTGTAAAATCGATGATTTTTTAAATGACCACAAATTAATTAATTAAAAAAAATCGGTCTTAATATCCTTTATTCGCATGCAACTATAGATATTTGTATTTATATATTACACTTGTTTTTATGTCGCTACCTTTATACAGAACTAGCCTAAGCGTTTTAGGGTGATTTTTCAAAGGAGCAATTTAAAGCTTTGTTTTTGTAATAAAAAAAAAATCAAATATCTAAAGCAAATTTTGTCATGCTTTATTATTTAGGAATCTAATAACTCTCATTCATTATATGGCCTCGTATCTGTTATTTTATCATTTCTTATTTCTTAATACTTAACTCAGTTTGACCAAAATTTTAACTTATGATAGTTCTGCATTAAGGTGGTGATATTTGTATTTATATGTTACACTTGTTTGTATGTGTGTACATACGTTTACCGCCGCCATTTTTAATAACAGGGGCGTCACCGAAAAAAAGGGCTTTCTTAAATTATACACTTTGTGAGTACATATTGTTATTATATAAATTCGTGATATTTTTGTTTTTTGTTATTATTCTCTTTGATTTCATTTTTATATTGTAAGAAGTTATTTTGTAATACATAATAATAAAATATATTATTCTTTTTAAATTATCTCACTTTTATAATATATTGTAAAGCATTTCTTTAATTATTATTCGTCAATGTAATTTTTATAAAAAAATTATTTTAAAACATATGTTTATTATCTTTCAACATAATGTTATGTACTTAATAATATTATGTTAATTGTATATCCCTTTGTATAGTTGTTAAATTTTACCAAAATGTGTCAGTAACATCTTTTCTGTGCTGTCAAATATTTGTTAAAATTTTGCAATTGTTGGTACAGCTTTTAAAAATAAATCTATTGTTACGTAATTATAAGTCTTGAGACATCCTCAAAGTTTTTTTGTTGCATGCTTACTTGCGACGTAGGTAATAAAGTTTGAACCATGGACTTCCTGATTCAATTTCTGACGTTATTGTGATTCTACAATTAGAGTTGTGACGTCATTAATTCCTTTTAGATGTTAAATGTCTGAGAATCGAACTTTTTTCGTTTATCTTTACCTCTTTTATACGTCACTCATAAAACCCAGAGAATTGTGCATTTAGTATGACATCATAATTAATTTTTTGTCCTGGAATTAAAAGATGTAGAATTAACAAGAAAAATATTTTATTCTTCTACTACTATTACGCCATCATGGCATATCCTACAAGTGTGTTAGCCAGCAGACCAGCTGCATATAATAAACATGCAAGCTTTCCTCTCCAAGCCAATAATAAATTAAGACATTCAGGATGGGTAGAAAACTTACACAATCACTAAATTCATGATGTTAAATTTCTTTATTTTTCGAACACCTGCCTTTTAGAAGACACTCGATTTTTTGCGGAAAAGAGTCCTCGGCAAAAACTTAGTCTCCCACTCTTTTTAATAAGTTTTCGAATGTTCTGTAAAAGGCAGGTATTAGTAAAACATCACGTATTAAGACATTTGCGATGAGTCGGGGCTCCGATCCTGAATGTCTTATCTTTTATAGGTACGGAGATGTTAAATTGGATGTTTATTACATGAAGTTAGCCCACTGGCTACCATTCTTGTGGGAAATTCCGTAATGGTATGAATAAATGTTGAACATTTTCAATATAATTAGGTATACTTGTATATATTTCAATATATTATATACGTTTGTAATTGAAGACTGTATAATTTTCTTATTCATGTTGATTGTTTAAAGGCGTGAATCGTATATTTCATGAATAAATAAATAAATAAATATGCGATGATGCATAATACCACCCATTCTGAACTTCTTTTTATTTATGTCACAGAGAGTACAGTCTGTTTATTCGTTACATTCAGTAGTTAAACCACTGGCTTCCCCTATTTTGTGTGTGTGTGTGTGTGTGTGTGTGTGTGTGTGTGTGTGTGAGAGAGAGAGAGAGAGAGAGAGAGAGAGAGAGAGAAAGCAAAACAAAAAAATTACATAATTATATATTCATTTGTTTTATACCTACAATATGATATTGTTCCTTAGAATTAAGTTCCCTCCTGAGCGGTTACTCAGCCAATGTCTTGAATAATTAAGAAAATTAATTTCCACGGAGTGCCTGAATTTGAAAATGCATAGTAAATAAATAATTATTCTCGTTATTCTAGAGAGTTCCGTAGAAGTCACTTTATTCTAAAACACCTTTTTCACTACAGGTACTGAATTCTAGAACACCTTTTTCACTACAGGTACTGAATTCTAGAACGTTCCGTAGAAGTCACTTTATTCTAAAACACCTTTTTCACTACAGGTACTGAATTCTAGAGCGTTCCGTAGAAGTCACTATATTCTAACACACCTTTTTCACTACAGGTACTGAATTCTAGAGCGTTCCGTAGAAGTCACTTTATTCTAAAACACCTTTTTATTTACGTACTGAAATCATTTTTGTTTATATTATTTTCTATTTATTTATTGATACATTATACGGCATGAGAGCCTTTTGTATAACTATGAAGTTGGGTTAGTTGAAAGAAATCGCATTTTAGCGATAAACTCGTCCTCTGTTCATTGAATTGTATAACTGATATTTTCTTTGATAACTGTTAGAATTTGTTTTATTGTAAACAATGTACAGTGAAGAATAAAATAAATAAATAAAAACGAAAAATTGGTTAAATAACACTCTTACAATTATATGTATATAAATAAAATAGCATTAAAAATGTTAACACTTTTTAGAAACCAATAAATACAATATAACATTAATTTCTAGTACTAAATTCTTCAACAAAACTGACCAACTTAATATGTTATTCTATCTAAATACGATACTAGGGTGTTAATTATTTGATAAATCAATTCTAGAATATTGCAATTTAATTAGTAATGCTACAAATGACAATTTTCTATTTAAAAATTAAAGAGTCAATGAAATAAAATAAGATTTTATATTAATCATATTTTAAACCACTCTAGATTAATCATTCCAGTTGATTCTACTCACCGATAGTTAACCTATTTGAATAGGTATTAACTAGGTAGGTGTGTTGTATATGATACACATACATAATATGTGAACTTCCTTTAGGAGTGCATGACACAGAGTTTCGACGTTTATGAATCGACTCAATCGACCAGTCTCAGACTTCCAATTGTGTCAGAAATTCATAAAATAAGTTTTATATATTTTTTCTAAATATATAAGTAAATTAATTTAACAATATTTTTTATACTCACCACTCAGGCATCTATTTTACACATGCAATTTGTCTTCTTTATGGCAGTAGTAATTTTGACTCTCAGGTTGAATGGTAGACCTCATCAGTTTTGAGTTAAAGATGTTAAATATCTTATCAATAATATTTTACGATTACGTGCCTTTTATAGTTGCACATTTTTTTTTTAAATGAGTGGGATACCATTTCTTTGTCACGGAATAAAAATGTGTAAAATGTTCTTTGGCGACATTCTTGTACAAATATTGCGTTTGCTACTTTTGCTAATGATACTGCCTTGTATTTCTCATAAATCATTACAAAACCAGCCTAACTCCCAACGAGCCCCCATATCTCAGACCCACAAATAGCCTGCACTCACCCCCACGTCGTCTGGAAGAACTTTCCATCTCATTTCTAACAATAGGGATGTTCGTAATGATACTATGTATGTTAATATTTAATTTGAATTACGTCGACTGAGTCGAAATCTATGGTTGAATATTATTAGTTTTGTCCGAAGAATAGAATAGTTTGAAGGTATCGCAGTGAAGGGATAATCTGCCGTCTGTTGTACTGAATCGTATAAGTGATAATTTTATAGTACTCGCTTCGGCAGTATATATTTATATATTTAGTATATCTTTGCACATCGTATTGGCCAAAAGCTGTAGGTACCTAATGATGTGCAAAGTAACTTTGATTTGCCCTAGTACAGGATATACCTAGTTGGGCAGCATCAATAAAGTAGGTATGTAAATTATAATTTATTAATAAATAAATAAAAAACAAAAAAAAAACTTTAAAGAGAACAATAAAAATTATAATAATGTAATAAACTAAACTAAATTTCTAATATACTAATGTTGTCCGTGTCAAGTTTTGAAAAAAGAAAGAAAATCTTTGGTATGATGTTATGGGCATGTTTTTAAAATGAGCAATGATAGTTGGCTCAGAATTATATTACATTTCGATTCCTTTTTCTGACGCTCCATTTCAAAACAATCTTTTCTTATAACGTTATAGGACAGTTTTCAAACACCATAAAATATGTGACGAATAACAGAATCGCTTTGTTCATGGCATTAAAATGAGACTTTCAGAACATACGTCATTCAGCTGAATCAAAGATGATAAATGTCTTATAATTATGTTACTTATAGGATACTTTATTCCGTAGAGCTACCGACAGAGAATTTGTCTCCCACTTTTTTTAAATTTTATTTGAGTTTCCTGTAAAGGGCAGGTATTCGAGAAAATGAAGACATTAGTTTGCATGTTTATTACATGCAGCTGATCTGTTGGCTACCCTACTTGTGGGATATGCCTTGATGATATGGTGGCGGTGATATTTACCAATATCTGATTGCTTTTTACAGCACACTCAAAAATTTATGGAAAACAATTTATTGTAAACCTGTATTTTTTCCAAGACTGACCGATGATTTTCTACCTTTTACAGAACACTCGAAAATTCACAGAAAAGAGCAACAGTTTTTTTCAATGAATTTCATAGACTGATAAAAATTATCGATGTTATATTTTATCACAGATATTTCATGAAAAACATTGGCGTAACTGCTAATGGGTTCTTAATATTATTCTTATTATTGTTGTTGGTATAAAAGTATAAGAAAACACAAATAACAATACTTGTTAGACTACCATGTATAATAAGTAAGAACTAATAATAATAATACTACATACATACATTGTTAAAGCGACATTTCACACAGAGTGAACACAGTGAAGGAAATGGAAAAATTATCTACACAGGAAAACTATACTACAGTGCCAAATAAATAATACACTCGGTAGATATTCCAGTGCAATTAGACCAAGAAAATCGTTATATTATTTTGTTTTTTTTTTCAAGTGCTTTTTGCGAATTTATAACCTGTTGAAACATTATTTTTTTTTTAATTTGTTTATTTAGCGATTTTTCTCTTTTCGTAATTTATTTGTCCAGGTCGTTAATGGATTTTAAATGCACAATCGTTATTCAATTTTGTACTTTTGATGCGATCGATTTATTTTAAAATATTTAAATTTCGAACTAACATTAATAACTTTTTAAATATCGAATTTAAATACATCGTTTTTTACTGAAAAGAAAAACACTTACGCAGTTCTTGGATATTGCCGTTTTGATGTTGAAAATTGAATGCAGAATTAAGATTTAACGAACAAAATTAATGTGTTTTAGTCAAATTTGCCCATTTTTTCATTTCTACTAAATCATCAGTAGGATTATTATTATTATTAAGGATTTTTTTTCAATTTCATAATTTTACATCTGCATCACGTGGAATTTTGAATTTAGTATACGAACACTACAATTTGGTAACAAACATTGTTTTTGTTAAATTTATTTATATATCTACATAAACAATTTATATAAAAAATTACATTACAATTGTACAATAATAATCACATATTTACGTAAGATTTTTTCAATCCAGAAATATTAATGTCTTGTGTTTGGACAGAGAGAAGACAATTATGATTTATTGTTTCCACATACTTATTATACTTTCTACGAGACAAGACTATTATTTACTAATTAAACTATTAAACATCAACAAGTATAAAAAAATATTTAATAAAATATTTTTGTTGCCATTTCAGGCACTGGAATGTGATTTGTTTGTTTACCTTCACGGGACACTCAAGTAAATTATTATCAGAAACACAGTAGAGAAGCATAATATCGCTTTTCCATTTCTCATTCTACTCCTGGTTACTGTCTAATTTCTTCTTTTTTCTGTTCTTGTTCATTTATTTCCTTTGCATAATATATTTGTTATTATTTCTCTATCAAACGAATTATTATTATTTTTTTCTTTTAATATCTACGTGAAAAATGGCATAACTCAAACGTTTGAATATTGTTTTCGATCTGTTTATAAAATTAATAGGTAGTAGGTACTTTATCGATAAATTTAATGATAATAATTATATCATACTTTTTATATTTCTGTTCTCCTGATAATTTTGAAAGAATTCACTAGGTTCTTTTATTACTATAAATTGGACGTCTGCTGGTTACCCCACTGGAACATTTATTTTCAATAATATTGTGACTTCATAACCATGCTTATTGCTTTTTGTTTTCTTTCTTTTACATTAGACAAGCCACGATAATTAAAAATTCAGAACATTGTGAGGTTACTGTATAATTTATGGACTACTTGTTAGTAAATTTCAGAATAGGTGATATGTCTCATCGCTAAATAACACGGTTGTCCACATTAACACAATTTTTAAGAAGAGAATTATTTGTATTGAAAACTATATTTTGAAACAAAATTTTTATACACATATTTCAACTTTACTGGCAAACATAGAATATACCTACACCGTGAAAACATACATGTACTAAAAAGCGGATTTTACGCTCCAAACATAAAAATTTAAATCGAAAATTGAAAAATCTGTTGACGCTATGAATTTGTTGTGCATATTTTTTATATTTCACTTTGTGTCATAGTTATCGCAATTTCTTTTAATTTATGAAACATGGAAAAGGCTTATTGCCGTGTGTATTTCAAAAATAAAATAAAATGTTAAAACAAAAACAATAAATTGTGTACTGTAACCAGCATTTCAAATTTCTCTTACACCCACGAGTCCTCAATAATATGTCCAACGCACGTCTCAAGTTTTACTTAAAAGCTAGCATTACGCTATTTTCAGAAGCTTCAAGTACATGTTTGGGTCACTTGAAGCGTTTTCAACGTAATACAATAAAATAAAGCTTAACAAACCATACACAGCACGCGGAGAAAATGGGAACTAACTTATCTGGTTGTTGGTTTTCGGGTTTGCCATGTCTTGATTTGTTAAATCGACGTTTCGGTGCACTTGCTGGCCCCATCTTCAGGATATGGGGCCAGCAAGTGCACCGAAACGTCGATTTAACAAATCAAGACATGGCAAACCCGAAAACCAACAACCAGATAGTGAAGATCGCCATGAAAGCCTTCAAACCACACGGGAACTAACTTAATCTTTTCTGACATCAATAGTATCAAATGCATAATTATTGTTCAAATTTTCATCAAAATTTTTGACAGAGTATGGAATATCACAATAATTAGCTGATGAATCAGATGACAAAAATACTAAATATTTTACATGTGGTTTTTATGCACTTTTAGTTATTCCAGAATGTTTGATAGGTATATTAATTGATTTCATATTATTTTTTTTAAATATACCTATATAAATATAATATTTTTATTTAAAATTCATAGCTAGACTTAATAATTTATGTTTTATACTTGTAAAATCATAAATAAATAGTTTTGAAATGTGAAAAGATAGATTCAGATTGAATTCATTTTAGAGTATGAATCTATTTTGAATTTAGAACAATTAAATATTTTTACTATTATTAGTACACTACCGCCAAATATTGACAGCAAGAAATATTCGTCAAATTGTAGCACTTGTCTACATATTTACAGTTTAAGGTTGCTGTTTGTCCTCCTTGCGAAGGTCCTCTTGATGGCACTTAAACTGCACTATGTTATTCACAAAGTATCCATTAGGTGACTACCACTACTGGACCCCATATGGTTACCCCCATACCTACCTTCAATACCGAGTATATTTTATTTTATTTACGTGCGTACGTACATATTATGTTGTCATAAGAGAGGCGAACAATAGACGAACATTGAAACAATACAATTTTATCTTTTTTCTGGTTCACTATGATTTGTTCCTGTAGTGGGATAACCAGTGAGATTTCTGCATGCAATAAATATACAAATCGTCCTTTTCTCTATGTGTTAAAATATTCTTTAATTTTTAACTAGAAATGTTTTTTTTTCATTGTTACATGAATTTACGGATTACACAATTTCTACAAGAAAAATTTAACATCAACTTAATTTTTCTTATCCAACACGCGTTTGTTTTTGCACATCATCATTACATAACAGTGTTAACATATTCGCTTTTTTGCTTTGCATATTCGCTTTTTTGCTTTGCATATTCGCTTTTTTGCTTTGCATATTCGCTTTTTTGCTTTGCATATTCGCTTTTTTGCTTTGCATATTCGCTTTTTTGCTTTGCATATTCGCTTTTTTGCTTTGCATATTCGCTTTTTTGCTTTGCATATTCGCTTTTTTGCTTTGCATATTCGCTTTTTTGTCACCCCTTCTTTCGGACGTTAACTTTTGGATAATCCTGTTATAATTCATTCGATTTGCATATTCAAACCAAGTATTAAACATGCATTATCACTAGGTAAACATTTGTTGCTGACTGCCCGAACTAGCAGGCGATAAAGTATTAAACTTGATTGTTCCAGCGTCATTTAAATGAGAGATCTTGATCCATTCGAGATCTGAAATATGAGATCCCAAGAAAATGTTTCTTCTATGATTTGTATCAAATGTTTCTCGATTGGTAGACAATGAGAATGGCGGAATTATTAACGTTGTCCATTGACACTGAAAATGATAACTTAAGCCAGCCTAGAGCCAATTCGTAAAGCCTTGGGACGATAGATTACATTGTGTAACATCAGGTTTTCCAATCAAGATTTCTGATTATATTGATTACTTATCGTTTTTCAATTTCCACTTTAATTGAAATACGTAATATTTTACATACTTATTATATTTCTGATAAAACATTTCAACTGGTCATCTCGTTGGTCGTCTATACAACCCTCTCATTTCACCCTCCCTGTTCACCTTTTCTATTTAAGATGAAAAGGTCACTACTGTCCTACTCTTACTATACTATCCAGGGCCATTCTAGGGGTGTTTACGACTACGTTGAGACCCATCAATTGTCCACATGCACGTCCCTGGTATCTTATTTATCCCTTGTTGATCAACTTACACCACATTCTAAATTGTCAAGTGTTGTATCATACATATACAACATTGTACTTTTACTACCTGACGATTGTTTCACTCTTTTGAATGTGTTTATTATTTATTGCCTTGAAAGGCAATTGTTTTACTCTCGTGAGTGCTTATTATCTTAATCAGCAATGGTTTTACTCTTTTTAGTGTTTATTACCTTAACCAGCAATTGTTTCACTCTAATGAATGCGTTTATTATTGTCTCGAAAGGCAATTGTTTTACTATTCAGTGCAATCAGTTAAAATTCATATAGCGTAATCAGTTTCAAAACAAACATGATAAAAATACGAATATTTTAGAAAAAAAAAAAACTCTATATTATCTAAGTGCTTAGTTTTTCGATGGAAGCAATTTCCAAATAATGCATAGTTTCATAAATTTGCGATATGTAAATAAAAATAAAAATAATATTTTGGCGAGGGATTTAGACTAACGTATCATAGGGAGGCCTGGATGAGGGATGGGATAAGGAAGGAGGGTTGGGGGAGTGTGTGTGTGGAATATTCCAAAATAATAATAATAATAATGGTATATTTTGTAATCTGTAGAATTCACCTGGTACCAGGAGAGCAGAAGACACGAGAAGATATTGTATACTTACTAGTGTGGTTTTACCCGGTTCCTCTCAGGAACATCAAAATGACAAATTAACACTTGTGGATTTTTTGAAAATATAGAAATAATTTATTTATTTTTTAATGAAATAGCAACATCATGATTTAAATATTTTCGACAGTTCTATTCACATTCTATCATAATCGAATAAAAAATATTGGTTATTAATTTTTGGATAGTAGTCTAGTTTTTATAATTCGCAAATGTTATTTGTTTTCGTGCAAATACAAATACTAAACGTAATTCCTCAAGAAAATAACAATGTTTTATCCTCACTTTGATAAAAATATTTCATTGATTGAATAAAAAAAAATTTCACTTATTTTAGAGGCATTGACTATGTAACAATTACGAGACATTTTCAAATAAAATATTTAAAACTTGAATCACTATGTTTATTTGTTACATTAATTTAAATTACGCTATCGCGATTTCAGTGCACTTGCACCATTGACGAGCTTTAAAAAAAAAATTGTTTCGACACAATATGCACAGAAATATAATCAATTCCTATACAAATCTGATAACATGGTGTCACATGAACATTAAAAAAATAATATTAGGTATATTTGGTGTGAATTGTATAAATAAATACGTATTTGGTTTTTCGAAGGCTTTGTAATATTGTTTCATTATCAAATGCCGTTTATGGTCCAAAATAAATAAATAGAAAAAGTTTCAAAACTTGCAGTAAGGATGAGACCGCGTATAAAGGGCATTATTTTTCTCCGTCTTGTCTAATTACAGTGTCTATTAAGTATATATAAATCTTATTATTTATAAAGTACATAAATTATTAACGTGTTTACAAACGGGCACAATCATTTTATAGATTTGATAATATAAGCCATGTACGTGCAACGAGTACAACTATAATTGCGTTGTTCAGGGATATACAAACTTTTCATGAATATCTAATCATGTATGGAGTACCTACACAGACACCACTCCTGAACGTGGGAATAATTTATTACATTCTGGTAGGTACATACATACATACATAATAATATATAAACACACATGAGAATTTAAATAAAGAAGAAGCGAAAATTCTTTCAAGATCCCGCAGTTTGTTTGTTTATTATTTTCGGTTGAAAATATATTTAAAGTAAATAAAAAATATGAAAATAAAACTTGTTTGAAATGTTACGTAGAGACGCTGGCAAAAAATAAGTCCTTCACACTTTTCTGTTATTTTTCTAGTGTCCTTTGAAAGAGACGTGGTCGTGTAAAACATTTACATAATTTATAAGATATTTCTTCTTTTTTTCTTTGGTGGTGAAGTCTGTCTTGCTTGTCTGCATGTCTTGCTCACTACTTCATTTCATCTGCGCTTTGGCCTTCGTCTTGGCCTTTTGCTGGTAACCTCGATACATTGTGCTTTGTTGCCTAAATACTCAGTTGCACAAACATATGTATTATTAATAAGACATTTCTACTACTTAGTGCTTTAATTTCTTTAATACCATCACGGCATATCCCACAGGTGGGGTAACCAGCGGTTTCCAACCAGCCAAACATTTAAGATCTTCAATTCAGCATTGAGTCTTATTGAAAGCCTTATTTTTTCGCACAAGAAAGACGACCTTTTATCTCTTCACTAAGTACGATTATTGCGCTGGCTACTCCACTTGTGATAATATAATAAAGATATATATTATCACATAAATAACATATGATTTAAAAACAATACATTAATTGGCTTACTTACTTACTGCTAGCCCTCTTCTCTCCACTGCTGGATATAGGCCTCTTCAAAACTTTTCCATACTTTCCTATCTCGAGCAACACGATACCACTGGACAATATCATCAACCCATCTTTTTTGGGGTCTTGCTACGCTTCTTTTGTCCTCCCACAGTCTCCATTCAAGAATTCTGGAAATCCATCTGCCATCCTCTCGTCTTACCACATGACCAGCCCATTGCCATTTCAGCTTGGAGACTTTATCAACAACGTCAACGACTTTGGTCTTTTGTTGGATGGTTTCATTTCTTATTGGCTAGAGATTAATAATGTCATTATGGAAATACGAAATATAAATGTTTTATTTTTATAAATTCAACATTAACTTCCACCAATTACCATCGGTCTACAATAGGTACCAACTACATAGGGGACCTTTGTCAAAACTAATCGATGACAACGTTCAGGAGCAAGTTGAAGACATCGCTCTTCCAACATAGCTTCCCGCGCCCTTGAGATGGATGCTCCATTAAACGGCGCCGAATAAATCATCCAACATACATACATACATAACATGATTCATATACATACAAAATATTTATGATTTGAGAGTCGATGAATGTGTTAATGTGGATGTATGTTAAATATGATGGATTGATGAAAATGATGATAAAAGATTACTGAACATTTAATAGATTTTAAAAACTTTTTCTAGTTCATACATTGTATACAAAACCGGAGTCAATCCTTTGAAATACTAAATAAAAAAAATAAAAAAATATAGGACATTGTACAAAAGGGTAACTTCTATAAATTCCACAGGTTGAAAAACATGCTTTTAATTTTAGCGAAAACACGAAAAAGGAAAGAATTAAAAAAAAAGAATGCGTAGAGAAAACAAAAAAAAATATATAAACAGTGTGGAGTAGGTAATAGTAAAATTCATAAAATAGGAATAAGACAGAAAACACCTAGGTAGGTGTGTAGTAGTAGTAGTAATAGCAACAACGAAAAAAAGTAATTCGTTAGATTTTTTTTCCTATTGTTCCTACTTCTATATATATGTACTTCTTCATCTCTTGAAACGGTGAAACGTCGCAGAGAGTACCAATTTTCTATGTGTTATTACCTATGCGACAATATTACTACAACTGTATTTCGATCGAAACAAAACTACTCTAAGTCATAAGACGTCGTTTTTATTTATGTTTTTTTGCACATCATCAGTATCATGTATATAGCAAAATAAGCAACTAAATTTCCCCAAAAAAAATTATATTCTGTGCACCAACCCACGTCATATTAAAATAAATCATTTAAAATACGTAAATAAAAACTATCAGAGAATCGGAGGAAACACTACTTAAACTAAAAGAATATGAAAAAACAAAACCATAACTCAATTTAATTATTTCAAAATTATTTTTACAAAAAAAAAATCATTTCACTCCGGCAGATTGTTTTCAATACGAAATGACTATTAAAAATTAAAATGGGTCATTGCTTCTAACTATTGTTCTCATTAAAAAAAACGATAATTTCAAAAAGTCAAAGTGATGTTGGTTTCTTTAACAAAATATTTGACATCGTTTTTGTCTATGGATATCACAAAATATAGCGTATTTTTAAAAAGAAAGCAATTGTGTCATCAAAAAGTTCATAACAAGGAATACAACATTATGTGCATAACTCAATATATCCATAATTCAACATAGTGCAGTTTCGCTCCAACATATAGTATTATAATATCTAGCTGTTCTCTCTATATATATATATCCATCCCTCTCTCTTATTCTTTCTTCTTCTCACTCGTTCTCTCACACCCCGCCCGAATGATAAATTGTCGCAGCACCAGAGCAACCTCTTTCCCCTCTCTCATTCCCTCCACTAGGTACTTACTACTGTAACATCCCTTCTTCTTCTTCCCCTTTCTGTTAGTACTACCCTACCAGTCTTCGTCGTCCTTATCTATCTCCCCATTACTGTTTCTGGTGCCCTGATACCATACTTACTACCTATGCCTGATGGAAATGGGAAACAATGAAGGTATGTCGGATGTACTACTGACTGTCTATAGTACTCTTGGGTAGGTACTATTATGAAAGATATTGTTTTAGTGCTTATGCCTGAAACATCTATACAATAATTATAAATACATCTTTGTCTCTATAATATCCTGATACTCAAACTAATAATTTCTAACTCTTTAAAATTAATCAAATATCCATTATTATATCCATACCCATAATTTCTTTACTCCACAATCTTACAAGTTTCATTAGTTTCCTATACAATAAAAAATATAAATATGTTTTTTTACATCAACAAAAGTATTCCACACAGATCGCTCTTAAAATCACGTTTTCATAACCACAATAAAGTATTTATAATTGACAAAAGATGAAGACGTATTCGTTGTTTGATAATTTAATTATGAAGTGTGTAAGGATAGATCTATATGGCGCTCCGTTCTCTCTGCCTACCCCACCTGGGACACTGCGTGAGGGTATATATATATATATATATATATATGGACAATTTGTAAAGCGCCGTTTACTCATAACATGACCTCAAGGGCGCCGTTTATCGTATCCATCACCCGAAACTTCCAGCAAAATGGTGTGTCTTCAGTCCTCTTTTAAAACTCTCTCCATTCACCTCCTCTCGCAGACACAGAGGCAGCTTGCAGCTTATCTTGCTTGAGGGTATAGATAGATAGCTTTTAAATTTTCAGGATTAACTCTTTAAATTGTCTATAAAAGTGACTAAATAAACTTTAGTCAATCATGCTACTTTCTTATGAATGATATAAAGTTAATTAATTGCATGAAAATGCAAACATATAATAACAATATAGTTATGTTTTTGCCAAGAGTCAATAAAAAAATGAATAAAAATACAAGAAAAATGTTAATAATATCTTTCTGAATGCTAACTTTGCTTTTCATGGACATGCAGAAATGCCTGTCTGTAGTCGACTTTTATAATAAAATATTGCAAACGTGTCATTATTTTGCAAATATAAATGCTAAATCATGCCGTGTGTTTTCGTACATAGAGCTATACAGAATTTTCCCAACGAAACAATTTTGTATACTTTATTTTATGCATCAGTTTAATATTCTCCTGTATTCTTAGGTAGTTTAAAAATATAATTATATATTTAATATTGATTTTAAACCTTGCGACCGGTGTGGGATAGAGATAACACTCTTGCCTTTGAGTTACAAAGTCGCGGGTTCGATTCCCGGCCTGGACAAATTGTTTTTTTTTTAACTTTTCAAGTCCACGTATTAAGTGCATTATTTATTTATTTATTTATTCTTATCTGTACATTGATAACTAGCAAATTCACACAAAAATGCATTTAAAACAAGTACAATCATACAATCAATACACAGAGGGTGAGTTTATCGCAGAGGCGCGATTTCTTCCAGCTAACCCAATTATTAAATTGGTAAATAAATTTATTAATTTATCATGTTTATTAACAATTATTGTGTTTAAGGTTGTAGGTACATAGTTTTATTATAAACCTTGACTCATCATTGAATAAAATAATTTCAAAATCTGCATAGCGTAATATAACAAAAAACAAATAAAACTGTCATCGAATATGGCAGGAAAATAAATATAAAAAAAACATTATTTTTTGTTTACGCTTCAAAAATTTCGTTTCATAGCAATATTATATGTAGGATGTATATAATAAATTTTTCACAGGAATAATATTTGAAAATATGTGTAGAAAACTGTTTTGCTATAATGCGTCGAGAAATCTATCAATAATATATTAGTCCGTGTGTGCGTTCATCATTTCAATGTATATTATGTCCGTCTTGACTTCTTAATCAAACAAATAATAGGGATATGAAGTCTTCTCATATTATGGACTCATTGTTTGTTGATAACATGGTCATGATAATAAAATTTAAACAAATTTTGTTTGATATTAGTTTCATCATCATCATCGCCCTCAACGCTCCTTTCGGGAGCACAGGGCAGAAACCAGCCTCCTCCATGCAGAGCGTCTCTGTGCCAATTGCGTCACCTCTTTCCACGACATTCCTTGCGCTCTGATATGGTTGTCATAGGAACGGTGTATTGTGAAAGAGGGACGCCCGGGCCGACGGAACCCCTGCGGACGGAATTATGGACTACCTGCTCAGAAAATCTATTCTGGGCCATGGCGGTGTGCCTTGCATTTTTGCATAACTTGCTATAGATATATTATAAAAATATAAGTTTTCCATATATTTTAATGAAACATAACAAAAACAACTTCAATCTTCAACAGCCCTTTTGCGTCCATTGTAAGACATAGGTCTTATCTTTTCACAGCTTTATATTATCCTGAGCAGTCAGTATCCAATCACCACCAGTCTCTCACTGAACAAAATAAGTCTCCATATTCTGTTAAAATGTTATCATTTTATTTTATTTAAGGTATCCAAATAAATAAAATATTAATGAATTGTTATTCCCACTAAGTCATAAACCCACCATCTGTTTTCAAATTCGTTCAAAATTTAAATTATCTTTTTGCTTAGGAAAACATTCTATAATTAGATGATTATTCCCTCCGCTAATCTTGGTTTATTACAGCTAGTAATGCACATTATTATAGGTATGACAAAATATGATATGTTTCCTTTTTTTACCATCATAATAATATAGGTTCATACCCATTGCACCGAATCATTGCTACTACTACTAATACAACTTCCTTTCTACTTCTTACAGCAAACCAGCTTTGTTCATAATATTTCCCTGTCGTTTTTCACTCCCCTTTCTATTTTATTTCCTTCTCCCACTACTCCTTATCTACGCTCTTTTTCCAATTTACGAGTCAGCCCTTTTTTTCGGGGCACAAGACGAGAAAGCGAAAAGAAATGAAAAGAATTTCGCCGGTGGATCTTCGTCACTGATTAAAAAGAAAAAAAAAGAAAGAAAAGAAAAAAATATACGATGAAAAATTTTCTAGTATCAGGGTATGAGAGAAGAATAGGAGGTCTTATTTGAATTTGAAAAGATTTCTTTTTTGGATCTAATAATTGCGTATTTCTTAAATCACTCGTTTCTTACTGCTAATACTTTGATGCTGTGTATCTATCTACTCTTCTTCGTCTCTCGCATTTACTTACCTATACGTTCTTCTCATCTCCTGATCAATTTAATTTTCGTAAAAGGCAATTTTCTCGAAATGTTTTCAACTTATCCGATTTTCATTATTACTAGCTGATTAACACCCAATGACGAAGAAAGAAATATAAACATTACTTTTTTACTCTTGACCAAAATCTATTATATTGTGTGTATTTAACGCTTTTATCATATAAAAGGCTTAGGTCGTGAATTTCTGAAATAAATAAATAAAATTTGTTTCTTATTACACATTAAATGCATTTATCAACAACCCTGAACCCTCAAAGTGAGTAGGATGCTCCAGCTGGATGCATGATGAATGTAGATTTATAGACGAGATTTTCAAAATATCTGGTCAAAAATGGCATTGCATGAGTTCTTTAAAAAGCCAGAATAAACAGGGAACTTCTGACAACTATCAAAACACAGAAAGTATTCTATTTGGGTCAAATTATGCTTCGATATCAAGATATAAATTATTTTATCTGATCAATAAGAACATGTTAAAAAAAACAATAGAAGTAGTGTTTGAAAAAGTGAGATCTTCTGGCTCCATAATACACGTGATTTAATAGGTGTAATGAGCGTTGAGGAACCATTTCTGGTTGCCCAGAATGTGAACACTTTGGACGAGGGGCGACCTTACTGTTATCAAAACCAAATTGATATATTTATCTCTATCTATATCATCACGGCATATCCCACAAGTGGGTTAGCCAGTAGACTAACTGCGAAATACGTTTCGATTTTATATATTTAGATAATATTAAAGATTTCAAGAGTTTACCCAATTTGTAATATTTTATACCGTGGCCTATAAATAAACGCATTAGCTCATCGCCCCCCTCCCCACAGAACCCCCATTCGATTCAGTTAATGATTCTATCACTTTAAACTTCCATTTGCCAATACAATCGTTAGCCAGTTTTTTTTTTACACTAGAGATTAGAATAAAAAATAACAGTAATTATAACTTAGAATTTAGTCACATATCACAAAGTTAATATAATTACAGACAAACATAACATCACGCCGCTTCCCTCGCTGCGTAGGCAGAAAGGATCGAGCGTCACTTCTTCCTATCCTTGCATACATCTTTCGCTTTCGTCACTGTCATAAAATTCCTCGTGCATACTCTCCTCTTTAATGTGCTCAACACGTGACCGTCCTGTAGGATTTGATTTGAATGATCTTGCCATATGATCCTCGGACGTCCACGTCTCCGAGCACCATTCCTCTCAGCCAGATATATCTTGGTCATTCTGTCATCATTCATTCTTTCCACATGCCCAAACCATCGCAACTTAAATATAATTATTAAGTTCTTATTTATTCATAAGTGTTCTGTAAAAAGCAGGAGTACATAAAACATCTCATTTAAGACATATTCAATTTAGCAGTGATGAGATGTGCCACCCATCCTGAATGTCCTTTTTTTAATGGCATCACGGAGGAGATAGTTTGTATGTTTATTTCATGCAGTTAGTTCATTGGTTATTCCACTTGTGGTGGATATCGTAATGCTATACATAGATACATTAGATTGGGTGACAGGACTCGTTGAATAATTTTATTGTTGTTAGTAGTAGTAGTAATAGTAGTAATATCAAAATGAATGAATGAATTTAAGGACCATTCATTCATTCATGAATATAGGCAAATAATAGTAGTGAAGACAAAATCACGGTACAAGCACCACATACCTACCTAACTAACAAACACTCGAAGAGTATTTTATTGGTAATAAATGTCATATAAAGAGATAAGTGTTTTATGAAGTAACTATGTACTACTACATACATACAAAATTACAATGTTGCAGAGGTACGCAAACGTTTTGGTAGCGAGCACCGAGTTTCAATTTATTTTGGCCATAAATGGACAGTAGAATATTCGCAAAAATTCTTTCATTTATTTATTATTTCCATTCCATAACTCACCATAGTTTGATGAAATTGGAAAAGATTTTTTAACATTGCGCAGAATATATTCCGTGTGTCATTATTTGTAGATATTATGTGAATCAAAAAAGACGTTCGATTTAAAAAAAAAATATGTGTATGGAATATCACATATGTATTAAGATTTTATCTTAATTTTATCTGTAAGTACCTAATTTTCACGGTTTCATTCTATGTATGTCCTCTGGTAGAAAAATGTAACAATTCACCCTCAGATATTTATTTCTGTATACTTATTTAACCAATGCCATCATCAAACATGTTTTTTTTATTCTAATATGTGTCAAAAGTCGTACTTCGTGTAAAAATGTCAAAAGTGTTAACGAAGGCCTGTCCATGATTGACGATCATAAATTAACCTTAGTTTCTTAGTTGTATATTTTTGGTGCACCGTATTTTTAACTTTTTCGTTTTTTTATTCAGAAATAGTAGTTTTTAATAATTTATTTAGAACATTTTTATCAACAATGTATTAATAGCAACACCCAGATATGTACAAAAAATAATAGTGATTTTTTATTTTTATTACAAAACACAGTTAAATTTTCACTATAATTTATTTGAAATCTCGAGTACTTTCGTCAATGTATACGGATTGACATTTGCAAGAGAACTCAGGTTCTCTTTTTTCTCTTGAAAATGTCTATCTATATATGTACATTAACGAAAGTAATCGAATAAAAATTAACTGAAAAATTAACTTTTTTTTGTAATAAAAATAAAATATCATCAGTATGAATTTTCGCCCTGTGAACGTACAGATTTTAGAATTATTAAAAAATAATAGATTTGAGAGTTTGAAACGTAAATTCCACTCGCTTACCACTGGTTGATGGCGTATGTTATAAAGTATCTTTTAGTAGATATTATTATGTAGATACAGTTGTTGTAGCCTACTGAAATGTTTTATTGCTGCTTATAGTATAGTACGACATCTTATATAATTTATTAGTTTACATAGCCATGTGGCTTGGTACATCTGTTGAGTAACACTTTGATTATTTCATATTACAGTATTGTATATTATCTATTGATGATTTATTATAACCTATTTTTATCTTTATAGGCAGGTACCTGACACTTTGACATTAATAAATATTTTTCTTTTTCTTCTATTGAATTCTTCTATCACTCAAAATGTCTCATTAGGCAGTTCAAGAAAAAAAAACAATTAACCTTATTATTTATTTATTTTTTATGTTTTTTTTTACAAGATTTTTTATATTTATTTTTTTATAGGTACCTACATACTAATAAATATGTATACAAATTTACAATTCAATGTATTGAGGGTGAGATTATCGCTATATTACGACATCTTCCAACTAATCCTTTTGTTTCCGTTAACCTAGTAGTTATAAAACTAAGTTTTCGTAGTTAGGTAAAACGTATCTTCCTTTAAAGGGTAGACAGAAAGGATTGAAAGCAAAATAATTTTTATGACTTTAATTGCGTAGATATATTTCTTGAAAAAAAAATTGTGTACGTTCATTCAGTTTTACTTTTCATTAACAAACTCCGAAAAAGGTTCTTATACGTATATGAAAATCGACATCAGAACGCCAGGAATTTTGTGGGAAGAAGTGACTCAATTGTCACAAAAACGCTTTGTACGGAAAAAGCTAGTTTTTGCCCTGAGCTTTCGCAAAGTGCGTCGAAACCGAATGATTGCGATGACAGTTAAAACTAGAAAAAAATCGTAAATAATTGTCACCTTACAAATACGAGAATAGGGTGAGTATAAGATATATGCAAAATAATTTAGAACTATATATATTTACAAACATTTTTATTTGATTTGAAGACGAGAAAATATATATTATTATTACTAAGTAATACTTAATAAATGTGTCGCAATAAAAATGAAATAAAAGAAGAAAATATCAACTGTCATATATGTTATTATTTTTACATTCATATTTCTTCCTTCCATCTGTCAGTTTTGATTTTCGAACGTCTGTGATGTTTCACATTCTTTATATTATTATTGTTGTCTATGGATGTATGAAAAGTAAAATGAAATTATTATATAGATATATATATTTTGACAGTTTTAAGAATTTCTCTATGGCACGTAGATTTTTTTTCCATTATGTTTTCATTAGTTCAAATTGACACATCTTCCCTTTAGATACCTATTTAATATAAAACATATAATATTAAGGAAGAAATGTATCGTTTATTTGATTTTCGAACATTTTCCAGTATTTGTGCGAGTCTGCGAGGCACACATCTAAAGTTTTCCTATACATAATTCATGTTACTAAGGAAGTATCGATAATTATTTTCATTATGATATCTGTTCCACAATACCAATTCTTAGCGTTACAATTTTGTTTGTCACGGTATATAATATGGTGAGTTGCAATCAAAGGATTATCCATCAAAGAATTGGTTTTGCCACTCATTTCCCTAAGTTTTCGAAAATCTTGTAAAAGGAAGATGATCGAAAAAATTAAAACATTTTACATAATATACACTATATTATTCGCTTGACCATTACATCTTGTACAAACATCCTGCAGCACTTCGGACACCTCATGAGAAGAGAGCCAGATTTGGAAAAACTCATGATTGTGGGGAGTGTTGAAGTAAGGAGACCTCGTTGTCTCGTATCATCTAGATAGAGCTATATTATCCAGATAACAACAGAATCTTCTGTTCCGGACCCTATCAGGATAGGCACAAGTGGAGAAAGATTACCAAGAGGGTCTACAGCTGCCTCTATCTTTAGGTAAACTCTTGCTAAAAATACATAGTACGGGCCGATAAAACATCTATAGAGGTGTGTATTGGTACAAACCTACTCAACAATATACTTAAAGTATAGTAGTTTCTTTATTATTATGTGTTTTTGATACTTTTCCTTCCACCCCCTCCCCTATACACATACATATATAATACATACTACCTTCGCCACGCTATCGTTGGTGTTTTCTCAACTGTAAACTTCACTCACTGGAAAACCATTTTCCCGCCACACTGAAAGAGTATAGATAGAATAGAAAGAGAGGGAATGAGGAGAGATAGAGATGAATACAACAACGTAGAGTTTAGCCATCACGGGTTTGGAGTTTGTATTAACTTTTCCTATAGAAAATACCATACTTTTGTTGGTAGGTACCTATCCACGTACTATTTTACAATCTATGGATGAAACAACATTGGCGGGACTGGCAACATTTTTTTTAAATGACTTAAGGCTTCCATTGAGTTTCTAAGATAGAATAAGTAAAACATATATCTCCCTTTGATATTTGATAATGTATTTTATTTCAAAATCGTTTAATTTTTTTTTACAAATGAATGAATATATGATAAAATCTAATCAATAACATCACGTATAAAACATATTTAAAAAATCAGCATTGATGGATTATGCCACCCGTCTTAAATGTCATATTTTTATAGCACGTAGACGCCGATCTATATGTGCATTACAGTTTCTTTTTAACTCACATTGGCCATAATTCACTCGATTGCGGGTGCATTGCCGTAAAATGAAATAAGAAGAAGAAACTCACATTGGAAGAAGATAGCTTTAAAAGAAGGCTAAAGACGCACCTTTTTGCCAGGAATTTCGGGTGACAGATGCGGTATTCGGCGCACTTGAGGTCATGTTATGAGTAAACGGCGCTTTTCAAATTGTCCATATCGACGCTCCCTACGTATATGTGCGTAAGTGCACAAACCTAAATTTTACACCAGAGCGATTTAAAGTTTCTAAGTAGTTTTTTTGACATAACTTTTTTTCTATTCGACATATTTACTTGAAAATTGGCAGCTATTATTCAATTAATGTGTGTAATAATACTGCATATTTAATTTCTTTACAAATGCAATATTTTTAAAAAAATAGCACTTACTCACATATACGTCGGAAACAAAACATCTACCAGCTTAACTACCGTATTAGTGTAAAAAAAGCGATTTTGTCAAAAATGTCACTTACGCACATATACGTAGGGAACGTCAATATATTGGATCCATTCCTAGACATAGATTGTCCTTTAAACTTTCCATCTTGAGCATGCTGCGCTCACTTCCTTCCAGCGATCTTACAAGTACAGAATATATTCGACCACTTATCCGCGCCCTTGAGATGGATGCTCCATTAAACGGCGCCGAATAAATCATCCAACATACATACATACTTATCTTGAGGCTTTCCAACCTATTCTTGAGTGTTATTTTAGAAAAGTCTAAGGTAACCCTCATCTAGGCTTTTGGGTTCGCTTATAAAGAGCGCCTCTCCGTACTTTATTTCTGATACCTACTGTTTTTACATTTCTACCTGCTCCATTACCATCGTTGGCATACATATATATATATATATATATACATACTATACAAACATATATATTTAGGTACTGCCAACCCTGGATTTCTCTTGGGTTTTTAGTTTGGAAAATTTATTATCTATTCTGTTCTTCTTTCACAAAAAAAGAAACGAACAAAAAATGTATAAAATATAAACTTTACATTGCGTTCAATAATATATTTATACTTACACGTTTTTCTGTAAATAAATTAAAGTTTAGATTTTTTTTAGTTTAATCAAAAGCAACACTAAATTCGCCTTATAACGTAAGTCTGACGATGGGAGCTAAAACTCTTGAAAATCGGCTTGTGATCACTAGTCAAAACCTTATAAATACCTATCTATATTTTATTCTTGAGTTACTTTACGTAAGCTCCTTTCAAAGACAGTCCGTCGGCTATAATTTCAATAAATGTACCTGTAATAAACTTTTAGTCTTTCAAATGCTTATCTGCATTTTTTATTTTTGCGAATTTCTAAATAAAATAAAAATAAACTTTATTGTGCAAAATATTGATTTTATTATTATTATTATTATTTGGATGATTTGTAAAGCGCCGTTTTGTAAAAAAAAAAAAAATCCACCTCAAGGGCGCTCTTTGCTAACTAAGGTTGTGCCTGGATTATTCCGTGAGATTTCTTGAATAGATGAGTCTTCAGTTGGTTCTTGAAACGAGATATGTCCTGCGTTTCTCTGATCATTTGTGGAGGTTAAACAAGAAAATAAAGTAGTAAAAGAATAACAACTATTAAAAAAATTTATAAGTAAAAAATACTTTAGAGTTTTAAATTTCTTTATTTGTCAGTTACACGTGTTTCGGGTTGCAAGCCCATATGTTAGTTGGTATTACAATGATTGGTATTATTGTAATACCATTTTGTATAGTTAGTTGGTATACCAACTAACAAATTAGTATGAATATGGGCTTGCAACCCGAAACACGTGTAACTGACAAATAAAGAAATTTAAAACTCTAAAGTATTTTTTACTTATAAATTTTTTAAATTTAAAAATGGAGTTTTACTCATTAAGTGAAAACAAAATCAATAACAATTACTATGTTGGTACAAATAATTTCGCACAATGGACGAGATATATATTTATGCGATATCTCCCAACTTACCCAAAAAATAAATATTCGTAATTTATTGACACAATCATAATTTATTGGGCTGTATTCTTCCTAAATACCTGTATAAAATGTGATAATATTATACGTATTCATTCTAGAAAAACCTATTTTGCAGTGAACTGTAAAAAAAAATGTTTTTAAGGCACTTTTCAAGACCTTGCTGTACTGTACTTATCCGTGGATTCCTCGGCGAAGAATAGGTATCTCACTCTTTTCAGTAACTTTTCGAGTGTCCTGTAAAAGATTTATTGCATGCAGTGGGTTTTCTGGCTACCCCATTTGTGGAAAATTCCGTTATGTTATGAATTGATAAATGAATGTTCTCGAAACTTTGTTATAGGTAAGTAGTACCTGCTCACTGAATTCCGATTTTTAAATTTATTCGGTTTTTATTATTTATTTATTTTATTAAAAGTATTTTAAAACATAATACCCATTTCATAAAATCTGTGTAACTGAGCATGAACCCGTACCAAGGTAGACTGAGTCAGTTTCTAACTCTACTCCTTCTCAGCGTTTATATACTTGTTCTTGTGCAAAACACTCAAATATGTACAGAAAAAAGTGGATGAGTTGTTGTATTCTACGTCAAAAGAAGAAATAGTCATAATACTTATGTCTTATCAAACTTTTACAAAATATGTAGGTATGTAGTAAGTATACATATTTCTCGTTGTTACTTTAATTACTGCTACTTATATAAAATCTACTTTATTATATTTTATTATTATTATTATTATTGCAATACAAAGTAACAAGTAAATAATTCATAACACTTATCATCGCTCGTTATCATCATTTTCACTGTCATAAAAGCAAGTCATTCATCATTCCAGAGTGCCTTATCCACTCGCCGATAGGTTGTGTCGTTATGCCAGACAGCAAAACTCGGAAAACGACACGCCACTGCCATCTGTGTGAGAGAAGTGAAAACTTAACTCTTGGATACGAATGAATGCCTACTTGGTATTTTCAGCGAATGAAGTCGACGCATTTTCTACAATCATTTCAAATTTTATTTTATTTATATTTCTGTCAATAAATATTTTGTGTGATTTAGTATTTTTGCAGTAAAATTTTCAAGACTTTTCTATTGAAACTATTTGTGATAACGAGAAATTCACGTACAAGATTAAAATAATAAAATTGTAGGTATTTAGAGATTTAATTTTTATATTTTATTTAAATTTTTTGGAGTTCCTAAAATGTAACAGGTCTTCCATTTTTTTTTTTTTTTTGCGAATTTTGAGTGTCCATAAATTAAAGGTATTCGTAAAATATAACTTAGCCACAAGTGGGGTTATCAGCGGACAATTAGATAAAGTTAGATATTTTTTTGTTTCAATTTAGTTTTTTTTTTTGTTTAATATAGATGTTTAAAAAGTTGGTCGGTAGCCTGATGGTGAAGTCTCAGACTTACATTCGGGAGACCCCAGTTCGAATAAACCACTGCCGACTTACTTCACTTTCACAACACAGGCATATTGCTTACTGCGAGAGTATTATTCCAAATCCAGATTTACCTTTATTAAAAAAACTGTTCCTTGCAACACCGAAATTAGGAATAATAAACCCAATTTGGCGAATAAACCTGAATCTGACTTGAGGAGGTTTCACTTCGCATTTAGCGTTCAATGGCTAAAAAATAAGAAAAACAATAACACAATAATTATATTATTTAACAAAGTTGAAAGTTTGTTTAATGTTCGCATTATAATAATAAGTTTGTTCTTTATGCGTTCAACAGAAATAAGCTCATTATACCTATATAAAGTTTTAATACTTAGCTTAATCGTTATGGATTTAATGGGACAAAAATATATCCGAATTAGTTAGTAAGTCACCTAAATAGAATAATAATAACTTTACTCTATTTCCTATTAAATTTGTAATATTAGTTTTATTATTATTTGTTACTTACATGGCTACCCTTAGTATTATTCTTATAGGTAATGTGTATATATTACCTATGCAGGTTGTAATTAATAAATAATTTATTGATTGGAAACATTTCGATGAATTGAAAAGTATCTGTCTATCATAGTCAGTGGCGTAGCTAGGGTCATCTGCGCCCGGGGATAAAATCTGCGCCCCTTCTCAGAGCCCCCAAGAAATTTTTGAAAATTTACGGTTTATATGGTTCATTTTCGAAGCATTATGAAGAATAATATTTGAACCCGAATTGATCTTTGTTAAAAAATAAACGCCATCAGCAATCCTGCATTGTGGATGTGTCATTTTCTTTATGAGTAGAATGGCGCCGCTTAATGCTCAATGGGAGCGCCAAAATCGTGTAAGCCAACTGGTTTGTAATGAAGATATTTCAATTACAAAATTTAATCTTGCAAACGTATTTAGGATACATTAGTTTACATCGAAATAAAATTAAAAAATAGCTTTAATACTCTTTTTGGCGCCCCCTGATGTAGCGCCCGGGGACATATGTCCCCCCTCCCCTATCTACGCCACTGATCATAGTATTAGGTATTATTAGTAGATGTAATGTTGAATTGTCTTCGTGTAAAACTGATATTGGTTTTGTTCCGTTTTATTATGAATCTAATTTGCTTTGTTTTCGTTTTACATTTCATACATAAATTTGCTTGTTTTGAAAACTATTTTATGTTACTAATTTTACCTTTTAAATTATAAAAGAATGAATGCAGGTTTTGTCCAAATAAATAAATGAAGCAAACTATTGCTACAAAAACTTGATTAATTTTTTTGACGATTAAAAATAAACGTGTCCATTGGCTTCTCTACTTTTGGTACACTGTAATTTTTAGATAGATAAATAGATTTCGTTGATTCTAACTTTTGCTCTATTTACGATTAGGTACAACAAACTCCATCCTAAATGCTTCGTTATTTTATCATGGCACAGAAAAAATAATCTGTATAATAATAGTAAGATATTCATTGTTTTTTTGTTTATTTATTCTATTCTTTAGTGTACCTACATGGGTTACAACATCAATCATTACCAGGTATCATAAAATTATCATTTATACAATTCAATGCATAGAAGGCGAGCTTATCGCTAGATTGCGAGATCTTCCAACTATCCTGGAATATTCAGTTGATTCGCTTGTTTCCCCAATTGTGTAATAAATACCACCGTGATGACAGATTAGATATATTTTTAATCTTAAAAATTAAAATCAAAAGTATCAGGGTCGCATAAGCATACACAGATTGATCTAAACATAGGTACCTAATAATCACAAAGTAATGTAGGTATGTGAAAACACATACAAATAGTAAAAGTAATTTTAGTGTTGTTTTGTTATAGTAATAGCATGTTTAATATGTGTACCTAGATATTATGTGGTGAGTTAATAGGTAATAACATCGCGCACTAATGATGGCGGGGGAATGGGTACGTTTACATCTACCTACCTACCTACGTAGCTCAGAGACATTCGTAATGGTACCCTAGGGATCGACTGATCCCACTTATATTATGTACGTATATAGAAATACACAGAGAATATTACATATCTATGTATATAGTGTTTAGGTATGCCTAGAGATACCTTAAATACTTTTTACTATACGGATTCATTCGGAATAGAAGACATAGGTACTTTATCGCCGAAATCAAGATGTTGGATGATGTGTCACGAATTCCTGCTCTTTTGAAATCTTACATAAAATAGTAAGAGGCTTCTTCTGTACGAGGTAGTAAGGAAAAATCTATTTTGAATATTTCTTTTGAGGTTGAATATTACGATAGAATTTTGCGGCGTAATTATTTTCTTTGTCTGTGTTTAAACATTAAAAAGTCAAACAATATTTTAAGCTATATAAAGATCAACATATTCATTCCTTCATCAATTTCTGCTACCCTGATACTCTAATTAATATTAGTTTTGATTTTGTCTAAAAAGTTGTTCGAAAAAATATCGATTCGTTCCTTATTTATATAAAATCAACTCAGCAACAAAAAACATCGATATGTTCCTAATTTATATAAAATCAACACAGCAACATTGTCGACAAGTTTTTTCGAGTGTTCTGTATTAATTAACAGCAACAACAACAAGAAAAATAAAAATAATGATACCCAAATCGTCATAATTAATCCCATCTATTCATGGATTAGAACCGTCATTATATTAGTACATGAGAAGTATGACCATGTTTCTAGCCTAAGGATACGAAGCTAATTAAAAAATATCCCGTAATTAAGAACGAAAAACAAAATATACATTTAATATTCGGTGTATGTTGCCCGGTGTATTTTTAGATATACGTACGTAATTATTATATTTTTTAAACTTCGTTTTAAATTGTACATTCGATTTTTTTACTTTTAATTTATTGCACGAACTCTTAATAATAATTGTTGCATGATGATTTTAATGTTTTGTATCTAATTACTGTGAAAATAATACGAAATATTGTAATACATACTAATATTATTATTATTTTGTTAATCTAATTCAAGCACTTGTTCCACTTGGGGTATTTAGCAAAGACGTTGAATTAAAAATGAATTAATATAATTTTTTTCTAAGCCACAAAGAAAAAGGTATTACTTTATTTTACTGCCCAGGTCATCATAGTAATTCTCACGAATGAGGTATACAGCGGCCATTTCACAACGAAGGTTGTTTATTATTATGTCCATATTCCCTTTTGTTAATTTTATATAATGGGTCACAATCCATTGGATTGGTCTGCAACGAGTTTGGATTTTCTTCTCCATTCCTCCCTATTCTCAGCCGTATGAGCCACAGTTCATGTTCTTCATAAGTAAGTCCATATAAGCGTCTCTGCCATTCGTGACTTCGGTCCTAACCTCCGCGATGGTGATGAGCAGTCCTGGGTGCATGATGTTGTGGTCAATCCAGTTAGCTCGCTGTTGGCTGATTCTTTTGAGGAGTTGTTTTTTTTCACCTACCCTGGTTAACGCTTTTTCGTTTTCGACGTGTTCCGACCAATGAGTCTTCACCATGGGTCTATAGCACCAAATCTCAAAGGCTGCCAACCTTCCGCTTTCACTCTTGCTGATGGTCCACGTCTCGCAACCAACGCATTTGTTAATTATTCCATGTTAATTCACTGACTAAAGCCAGGTTTAAAATTAGTCAAGAATAAGAAAATGCAACTTTTGAAGAAATGCAATTAACTTTTGAACCATAACAAACAATATTATCAATAATAATAATAATACAATAACAATACACCGCGATGATGAAAACAAAGGACTCATTGTTTTCATCACACTCACAAACACAGGCACCACCTCCCACCACTTACCCACGCAAATAACAATAATAAATTCATTATTATAAGTAGGTATATACATACCTGCCCGCCTGTCTTAGGTATACATACAAATAAACAATAATGCAAATATTTGTTATTGTACCTACATTATATTTACCTGTGTAGTTTAAGAATAAGGTCATTGCTATATTTCTCTCTTCTCTCTCTCTGTAGATATCATGATACCATTATGATGCATTAACTCCCATAAAAATAATTACACTTTACGCCATATTTCAGCGATGGGGTTTGCCACCAATCCTGAATGTCTTCTTTTTGATGTTGGCATGTAGAGGACAGCTTGCATGTTTGTTACAGGCACCTGATCTGCTGGCTACTCCACGTGGGATATGCCGTATAGAAGTAGTAGTAGATCTCCCATAAATGGGGAATTAACCGGAGTAATTACATGTAAAAAATACTTACAGAACTTTCATACCACAACAAAAAATATTGGAACATTTAAAATGGATGCCAATTCCGCAAGGGTGCACCCAGAATTAGAATATTTACAATTCGCTTAGATTGACAGAGATAGGATAAGTCAGATGCCTCATTGATGTATATTATGATATGCGAAATGATATTACAACAAATAAATATTAAGACATTAAAGAAGATGGCAATTCCGCAAGGGTGTACCCAGAATTAGAATCTTTACAATTCGCTTAGATTGACAGAGATAGGATAAGTCAGATGCCTCACCGATGTATATTATGATATGCGAAATGATTATACAACAAATAAATATTAAGACATTAAAGAAGATGGCAATTCCGCAAGGGCGTAAACAGAATTA
Source organism: Athripsodes cinereus (assembly GCA_947579605.1). Lineage (NCBI taxonomy): Eukaryota > Metazoa > Arthropoda > Insecta > Trichoptera > Leptoceridae > Athripsodes > Athripsodes cinereus. Next base: position 5,518,759 of record OX388321.1, read on the forward strand.
GAATCTTTACAATTCACTCAGATAGAGAGAGATAGGATGAATGAAATGTCTCATCGCTATACCTCATCATATGCGAAATGTCTTTTTAGTGAAATTTAAGTATGTGCCTATAAATATAATATTAAACTCAAATGTTTTAATTTATGTTTCTTATAGATTCAAGCTTATCCAATGAATAAAATCAAAGGTATTCGATCAAATATACTCGTACAATAAAATATTTTATATAGGTAACTACATATAATATTAAAATGAATAGTTGCTGCTACAAAAATATCTCTTAATGAAATCCTATCCCCATCTTGATATCATAAGATACATAGCATTTCAAAACTAACAACACTCAACATGGTTTAGAATCCAGTGGCGTAGAACTTGAATTATTTTTAATAGTGCCCTAGCACCGCTACGCACACATTCACAGGTAATGCGTATTACAAAACACGTGATTGTATTAGTAACCGAGTAACATCACTGTGATTGGCTGGTGCATTGTGTGGTGTGTGTAGCGTACTCATTACTGAAAGATATGTTAGTAATCACTTACCTATGAGCGGGGCACTCTTACATAAATTCTACTTATTTTTATATATTTTTTATATATTACATATGGGAGAAAACATAACTATTTTTAATTTTAATCATATTTAATTGAATAGTGACCTGGTTTCGACTTCGATTCATTGTCAAACTAACCACATTTATTGAATGTCTGCAAGGACAAAGTTTGACAATGACTTTGCAAGTCGAAACCAGGTCACTGTTCAATTAAATATTAAGTAAAACTAAAATCAATTTTATATATAAACATGGAGTTTTACAAAATAAACGTCGACTCGATAAATAAATAAAATATTACTACTCTACACAATTTAATATTTAAATACAAGCAGGAAAAAATGCAGCATAAAAAAGTAAATTAAAATATATGACAAACTTTGGAAAATGATGTTAATATTTCAATTATACAATAAAAAAATCAAAAATCACCCAACTATCATAAAGACAGCTTGCATGTTTTATATGCAGCTGGTTTGCTGGTTACCCCACTTGTGGGATATGCCGTGATGGTATAGTAGTAGTAGTAGTATCATAAAGTATTATTTTTGTCTGTCAAATTGTTTTTTCTTTGTTATATGTTGAACTTGTAAAAGGCTCACGCCGTGTACAATTAATAAATAAATAAAGATATGGTGCGAGTTTAGGGGAGTATTATTTGAGGTAACATTAGAGTAACTTAAGCGTTGCACCACTGTAAGACATTATCTTCTTTAAAGGATCTAAATAAATTTATAAATAATAATAAGTTATTTCTTCTCCAACTCTTTTTCTCCATCTCCTTATGTATGATTAACTGGAGAGTTTTATTTTCAGCACATTTTTTGAGTAGTTCCATCATTGACACTCATACATAAAAATCTTTATAAAAATTAAACTTAATCTTCACACATTTAACAAGGGTATGAATATGTGACCAATAATATTTGATTTCAAATTCAAATTAAAGTTTATTGAAGTAATATATACATGAATTAAACACAATTGTACATTTTTTTATACAATATTGTGTACTTAACCCTCAAAATTGAACAGAACCCGTGCCTTGAGGGATTAAGGGGCTATTTTTTTATATTTAAGAAATTCGATTAATATTTGCAATATTACATCACATATCAATAATTTGCATATAAAAATTCAATACATTTACCATCAATGACACAACTATTACATCCCATACACCTATAGATACATTTTTTGTTACACAATTGAGAACACACAAAGAAGACGTTAAAAAAAAGCTCACCAACCATGAACGATACGATTACAGTATCTCATTGAAGGCATCATATTCAATATCTTCTCATTAAAATACCTTCTCAATATTTAATTTAACATTTAACAATGGTGAACCAATTCGTTAGTTATCTGGAAATTTCTCCAGATTATGTGTATGCATCTAAATTTCGATTGTTTTGAATTATTTTTATGTAGATATGTAGTATTTTACCTGGAAAATAAAAATCCGGTGGAATCTTGTGTTTTTTCAAGCACACAATTAATTATTTGCATTTTTCGAATCATTTCGGACTTCAAACCGCAAATTCCATAGTATAAGATTAGTTACCTGGTTAAGCTTTAGAGGAAAATGTAAGATTGCTCATTTCACCAATACATTTGACTTGACTTAAATAAAACCGATTCAAAGTCCTCTGAAAGATCCTATTTTAAAAACTGAACAATATTTGGGATAAATTGCCTATGATTTGTGAACTCTGAAGAGTGTGAAGGTGTTCAAGGCAGAGTTTATGACCCTAATGTTCAAGAGGTGTTATGATTCTTGAATGGGCCCTTGCGGTGGTTATTTCCACAAAACGTCGCATCTTAAAAAAATGGTCTAGTTATAAATAAAATTATCATTACTTAAAAATGCACCTTGCAATGAAAATTGTGATGAAAATTTCATTGGGCGTAATACTTAAGAATATTTAATTTATAATCTTATAAGTGTAAATGCGAGCATGGATAATATAAAAGTGTATAAATAAGTATGAAGATAAAGAAAGGTATAGATATTTATGGAATTCAGTCATATATAAAGTGTGAGTGAGTAGATATAATGTATAAAAGTATTCGTAGTAGTAGTAGTAGTTAAATCTTGATATAGTGCTTTAAGCTTCTCTGACAATGAGAAGAGAAGATCAAAGCTTGAGATATCACCTTCCACACTATATATTATTATAATACATATATAATCATAAGAGTATATAAGACTATATTATTATTATACATACTTATACTTCATAAGACATTGTCCTATATCCAGTATTCTACATGCCGTGGTTATATTTTGTTACCAAGTACTCACTGACTCACTTATATTTGGGTAGAGTTTTTAAGCTTTTATCCTCTCCGCTCTTTTCAAAGATACGAATTAGAAATTTGAAAATGCCTATTTTCTTTCATCGCCACAATAAAACGAGCAAAAAATGTGAAGAACCTCGCAGAAAAGCGCTTTCCACTTTTCGCCCCAGATTCCAGATGTTGGAACAAACTTTATTTGCGTTTGTGACAAAAGGCGAAAAGAAAGCGTTTTAGAATTAATGAAAGACACGAAAGTCTCCAAGGCTTTCGAGCTTGTGCAGAGATTTGCCAGATCTGATGTCGTCTCTAACATTTGGTTCTTCTCGATGCCGGTAGATGTCATCCAAAAACCTAGTTGCTGTTAGTAACGAAGTTGAGAAATCACGTAAATACATACTTATAACGTTTTATCCTTGTCCTAGTTGACAAGGGGACCCATAGTACCTTTTTCTTACAGGTATCCATTGCTACTGCTTCCAGGATCTCTGACCACTCCAAACTAAGTTATTCTGGACAAATATTTCACTTGTCTTGCCAGCTTCTTCTAGGGAGACTCACTGGCATACTGTCTTCTCTTGTTGAAGATATATGTGGGCCTAGTCAAAACACATTTAGGCGTTACGTTTTCGTTTCGTTTTCGTTCAAACGTTGACGACGTTGCGATAACGTGTCAATTTTCGTACCTACTTGTGTATTTTAGCTACGAAATTTGACGCGTTCTCGCAACCTCGTCTTGTTTGAACGAAAACGAAACGAAAACGTAACGCTTAAATGTGTTTTGACCAGGGGCCCAGAAGTAAAAATATTTTATTTTTCAAGTGCGTCTCTGTTAACACATACACAGATAAAACATCTTCTTATAATGTATAATATAAACTACATTTATATCTAATACTAAAGGCGACCATAATACGAGTTATGTATGTCCACCTTCTTATTCTTAATACGCGGCTTAGTCACCGGACACATCTCGCTGGATGGACTTTACTTTTGTTTGACTTTATACAATAAACTTCACCGAGCAGTATTATTATTAATATCTTTTTACCTCTTATATCTATAATATGGTATTAGTTATAAATCTTTTCAAGATCCATCCAATGTCGCTAGTGTTACTCATATCAATATTTTAATACCATCATTCATTTATTTTATTTTCGCAAAATATTACATTTCTGCGTACGAGAAGTTAGAAATCAACAAAAGGAATAAGCTACAACCAATTATGATAAAAATATTTCAAATACCAAAATTTCGGCATTCACGTTTTTAGTATTAATTACAGAAATTATTGAAATTTAATGATTTTTTTAATTTTATTTATTTATTCATTTCTCGGTCTTACAATGTTAAACTCTTATATATATATATACAACAAAAATACTTTAAAAAAATTACACCTACAATAAAACAATAAAAATATAATATTTAAAAAATCTTTATTATCTATACATTAAAGGTTGCACCCTCCCTCACCCATGGATGTTGCAGGAATGTCAATTCCCATGTCATCCATTATTATCTATAAAAAAATCTACTCTTATACCTACCATCACTACATATCCTAAAAGTGAAGTAATCAGCACACCTACTACATGTAATAATCATACAAGCTCTCTTCTCCGTGCCAACAAAAAACTAAGGCATTCAGGATGGGTAGCTAACCTTATCACTGAATTTAATACTAAAATGTCCTTAACATCTGCGTTTTACAGGAAACTGAAAGATCAATTCATTACCGGGTACTCCGCGGAACGGGGGCTATAAAAAAAATTAAAATATTGTACATACCTACTAGTGATATAACGAATATTCGTATTCGCATTCGCGAATATTCGCATATTTTAAGGTATTCGCATTCGTATTCGCAATAAAGTATCGGATATTCGGTAAAAGTACCGGATACTTTCCCGGTACAATGTAGAAAAAGGTACTGCAAGAAAATGTTCTTTGAGAAAACCGAGGAGTTTTGAAATATTTTAAATTCCTATACCATTTTAAAAATTCGGTGACGGGGGGGTAGAAATTTTAATGATTGAGCAATATTGCGGAAATCTAAGCAAGTCAATATTCGCTATTAGCAAAATCACACATTCGTTACATCACTAGTACATACCGATTTTTTTTTGTAATTAAATATGGTATCGTGTAGTAATAGATAGAGAAAATTTCAATTTTATTTTCACAGGATTAGAAAATACACATTTGATTGTTCTATTTTTCAAAAAGAGAATCAGTACGTTGGATATCTAATACTAAATGCATTGTTATTTTGAATTTGCGCATTAATACTTCAATACCTAAAAAACCGGTATTGAAACCCATTTCGATATCCATCGCTATCATTATCATATCATAATAATAATAAATTATTTATCATTTTACAAGGCATTTGGCAGTTGGAATGGTTTAAGAGGTGTTATTTCTTTACAATAATCAAACTAATTTGCTTCGCTCGTGGAGACCAACCGCAGTTTAATGGCACAGGGATATGATCTCTAATGACATTTAGATTATGACAGTATTATTATTATTATTAACAGTTTATGATTATTATAATTATTATTATCTAAATTGATTATAAACCTTATTATTTATTTTTTTACGGATTATCGTCCGAATTTTATGATTTTTATGTAGGTATATTTAATCGATTTTTATCAGATAATTTCACAATGGTATTGCACTTTAATATTTACAACCTCATTGACGCACTTAATTATAATTATTTATTTAACACAATAATAAAAGGTAAATAAAATTTAAACAATCAACTACTCATCATCATCATCATCGCCCTCAACGCTCCTCTCGGGAGCACAGGGCAGAAACCAGCCTCCTCCATTCAGAGCGTCTCTGTGCCAATTGCGTCACCTCTTCCCACGACATTCCTTGCGCTCTGATATCGTTGTCATAGGAACGGTGTATTGTGAAAGAGGGATGCCCGGGCCTACGGAACCCCTGCGGACGGAAGAACAGTGCTCTTTTTGGCCAACTATCATTGGGCATTCTCAAAACATCAACTACTACTTACATAATAATAAACCATAAGCATTGCCCCAATCAGAATTTCTCCTGGTATAAGGGTTCAAGCTACAGTGTCCTAATTTGGTATACTCTATAGTCTATTTGATCACTATAACTCTTAAACACATATATCTCTTATTTTGAATTAATTTTCATATGCAGGCTTCGGATCTTAAGACATTCAGGAGGGACCTGAAAACCTTTTATTTTATTAAGTAGTATTGACAAGTGTATTCTGTTTTAAATTTTTAACGTGGATACATAATATTGTATCCTAAATATTGAATGTAATACAATATAATGTAACTTCTGACGTGGATACTTTTATGTACCGGAGGTTCTCATTTAATATATTTATTTATTTGTATTATGACGTAGATGTAACAAATGATGAATTGTACAGTGTCCTAAAGGTGCTTTGGCATGTAAACGACACTTAAATTTTGTACAATAATAATATTATGAAAGTTCATAGAATATGTTTTTTTGAAAATTTTTAATTTTTATTTCAATTGAGTGAATTACACCGTATACAAAAAAGATAAATGTTTCATACCTTCTGAGAGTCTTTTTTATTGGTACTGGAGAAGACAGTCTGAATGTTCATTGTATGCAATTAGTTTGCTGGCAACACTACTTCTACTATGCAATCACGGCATATCCACAAATGGGTTAGTCAGCTTCATGCCAGAAACATTTTAGCTGTCTTCTCAATGCCAAACCAAAATATTAAAACATAACCAAGACGTAAACTGTCTATTTTCTTCGAACACCTGCCTTTTACAGGACAATCGAAAACATTTTCGGAGTGTTCCATGGGACACTAATTTGAAAATTATACACATTATATGTCTAGTATTATTTTTACGAGAAAAAAAAGGTTGAATTTTACTTATCTTCCAATAAATAGTTTTGTTAATGATCTTACAAAGAAAGAAATAAAATAAATATGTCGTTTTCCATTCAAATACCGGAAGAGTTAATTTTTATTTCGCCTTTTATTTATTTAAACTAAGATAAATTAATGCCAAATCTGTGACAATATTATTAATATTAAGTGTGTGCCTTAAATTCACACTCTCGCATTTTTTTATTGATGGCAATACCATTATTTTTAATCTCACCATAGATAAATATCTATTGCGACTTTCTCTATGATTTTCTCACGGATTATTATAAATTTCTATGGTCTCATGTCATTGCTGTTTGAATTGATTGTTGTTTTTTTATTTATTCATTTTATTTATGAGGATATAAGATATACCTACATTTTACATAAGATTTAATATTTTTCGCTAGATATAATTATCTTTAAAATTTGGATTCTTATTCCCACATAACAGTTTTCTAAATTATATTTTTGTTACTGATAAAATGAGTAATAAACTTTATAATTTTATATATAGATGTGCAGAAAATGTTTTTATGAAGTATCTTAACGGTATACCTTTACAAAATTTAAGATTTTCATTTATTTTCAACTTGACATAGTTTACACTTTTTCTCTCAATTTTGAGATATTTAAAATTTTTGACTCATATTTGAAAAACGTGATATACATCTAGGGTTATTTGTGAAGAAACAAATCTTCAGTGAAGGACTTCAATCATGTTTTTTTTTTTAATGTATTTTCATAGAACAAATTTTAATTATACATTTCTCTTTTTTTTCAGGTAAGTGTTCAATATTCATCCTCTACTCTGAAGATCTCGTAAAAACAAAAACATTTGTAAGTACAAAAATATTTTGACAATGACTTTGTTAGTCGAAACCAGATCACTATGTTTGTAATGTGCACTGCTCATTCATGATAAGATTGCTGGTGAGCGAAAAATTGACAGCTCTGACTAGCGAGCATAATTCATAATTCTTAACTCCCAACTTAATTCTCCAAAATCAACTAAAAATTCTATCTTTTAAATTCTTTGATTCTTTGCTATAATTTACCGGTCGTTTCTAGCAATTAGCTTTTCCAGATTTTGATTGATATTATCCAAAAGTCTTGAATATTAGAAAATCCCTAATAAGATATATCACAATCCAAAAATCAATCTATTTCGGGTGTTTTGGAAAAAAATAAAAGTAAAAAGATTCTTCGAAGAATGTAATATTTATACATTTTTTTAACGAAATTATATTTGACATTTTGGTATTTGATATCCTTTTTAAATTCACATGCATGTTCGATAACAATAATAATTATCCTTATCCTATACGCTACGCATAAAGAAATTGGAATAAGGCATGCAGGATAAAAGGAATTAAATGTAATTTTAGATTAGGTATTTATACGAAACTAAAGTCATGCTTCATGTGTTATACAAACAATACACTTTTAGCGTTGGAGAGAATAATAATAATAAATTCATTCTTTTTTCAAATTAATTTCAAATCGTTGCAGAATTAAAGTGTTCTTTTCCTTTTTCAAAATGTATACCTACAGTTTATCGTTAATTATTCGGATCGAAAAAATTGGCAATTCAAACAATTTTTTTATTTATAATTACTATAATAATAAGTTTTGTAAAATCGTTTGATAATGGTGGACGTCCTCATTGACACCTTAACTACGAAAATTTCCTTAGTACTTCAGTACCTACTTTATAAATTACAATATTTAACGTTTATTTCACATTATTTCAAAATGATTTCACATAATGTTAATCTGACATAAAATTATAGAATCATAAATATGTATTATTTGCGCTATAGATGGTCGTACATTGATAATTTTAGAAAATTAGATAGTTACATTAAATTTCCTATTTTGACAATAATGACGTTTCGTTTGCTTATTTATTGCAACACTATTTTGTCACGTCCGTGAACATCGTTCGAGCCGATAAATAGTGAATCTATTGTACTGTTTGCTTGTATTTATATATAACTACAGTTTCAAATAGCGAATACATAATTACTATCAAAGTTCTCGTTGTGTTTCGTTGCGTTGTGTCGGTAATTCGACAGAAAATTGCAGGTAATTTGCGTCAAACGGCTGAGATAGTTGAGACACTTTGACCTTTGACTCTTAACGTGAACACACTGTACCTATAGATTTACAGCGATAGAACATCGAAATATATTATTATATTGTCTTAGTATTAGTATTATCATCATCGATCGATTGTAAACATAGATTCATCGAATACATTTACACATTACACATCTTTAATTACAATTCCTCTCTTTGCCAATAAAAAGTAAGACATTCGAGACGGATTGCACTGCTTTTTACAAGACACTAGAAAACCTACTGAAAAAAGTGGGAGTCCCATTCATTGTCTAAGATATCATTTTTAATAATTCATTCCTTTTTCTTATATGATCAAAGCAAATGCAATGAAACTCGCCTGAAACCATCGCAAAAATTACAATGCTCAAAAAAGAGTGATTTTTGGTCTACAATTTTGATTGTGTTTAATTTCGATGTTATCTAGAAAGGCATAGATAATAGCTTTATCATCTCTTGAGTTTTTTAAACATTTCGAAACGATTTTGACCTCATGTACCAACATAATGTCTTGGACTTACAAATAATAATGATACTTAGTTACTTAGACATATTTTGTCTTAAAATACATATATTCTCAGAGCTGATATAATAAAATCTAGCAAGGTACAATAGTACAAACAAGAAAATATACCTACGTTAATAAATAAATAAATACAATTTTATTGATATCCAAATATGCAGTATACAAGTAAAGAAAGTACCAAAAGGAGGGCTTATTGCATATGCGATTTCTTCCAGCTAACCGGTCAATACGAGTGGACATATTAGGAATGATTTTAGTGATTTTTTTGTGTGATTATTATTGTATGCATACATATTGAAGCTATTGAATGAGAGTTATGAAAAATAAATTAATAAATATATCTCTAACAATAGATAAAAAAATACTTAAATTACTTGTAGGAAACTAACGATCCTAAAAAGTTTTATATAAATTAATAAATAGAATAAAATGTGTACTTTTTAATTACTTACATTATAAAACTTAAACGAGAATTCTGTTTTTCTTAATTTCATAGCAAAATACCTCAAATCAAGAAACTTTGACGTATTTTGTTTGAAAATGTATACTATACTATACCATCACGGCATATCCCACAAGTGGGGTAGCCAGCAGACCAGCTGCATATAAAACATGCAAGCTGTCTTCTCCGTTTGAAAATGTTTTTATTTGTAATACGCCCATTTACGTGGCATATGCAAACAACGTCAAATTTTCATCTGCGGGCTAAATTGTTAATTGTTGTATACTCAATTATTGTCGAATTTATATAAAAGATTTAGCTATAATATGACGAAACATCATTAAAATATGGTTATTTTTTATTAATTATTTTGTATAAATTATTTATTAACATTTTAAACATAATTTTAATGTTAATTACGTTGTAATTATTTAGAAAAATCGTAATCAATCAATAAATAACATATTTAAAATTTTGCATGAGCAGTTAATGTCTTTAGTTCTATAGTCGTATTTGTATAATGAATGAGACTTGAAAGTTATGCAAAATCTATGTAATTTTCTTTAATAATTATATTATTAGCAGTAATTAGTAAAGATTTATATTATTTTAGAGAGGTACTTCGGCATCGAATCCTCTCATTGGCGACCTATTCCACCTCGCGGTACGAGCATGTTGCGTACAACGAGAATGTTTGAACTGTATCTGGGCTTGTTTTGTTAAATGCAGGTTTCGTGGAGCCCTCGGCGAATAATAGGTTTCCTTCTCTTTTCTGTGAGTTTTCGAGTGTCCTGTAAAAGGCTGGTAATAAAACCTCACATATAAGACATGATATTTTAAATTCAGCGATATGATTTATCACCCATCATGAATATCTTAACTTTTTCCGGCACGAAAATGACCATTTGCATGTTTATTAGGTATATACAATCAGCCTGCTGGCTACCCCAGTTGTGGGATATGCCGTGATGGATTGATAGATATAGCTTCGAAAGTAAGTGTCCAAAATGAGTACCTGTTTGAAATAACTGACAGTCTGTAATTAATACATTCCTGAATATTTCTGGAGTCGGAGGACTTCTTTTTTCCTTAAGAACCCTCTTTCACAATACACAGTTACTACATTGAAGGAGACCCACCGACCAGCCGGATAGCACAAAAGTCTGGGGAATTCCATGTATCCGAATTCAAAATACACGATTAATGTGAAAACGACCTAAAAACTATAATTATGGAACAAGCTGATTCATTTTGCGCGGAGATAAAATGTAAGAGATGAGTGACATGTCTTATCGCTGCACTAAATATGTAAATAGCCTTATTCGTGATGTTGAAGAACATTTACCCTTTTCAGGGCACTCAAAAATTTATATAAAAGATCGGAAGGCCTATTTTTTTCCGGGAACTTTTTGGAACATTTATTTAACACATACATTTCATTAAAATCATTTAAATTAGAAGATTAAGTCATTTTTATATTATCGTTTATTATTAAATTATCTTTGTCCGAAGTTAAGGACAGTATGATCAAGTCAGTCGAAATATATAATGGCGGATGTCACCCATTTAACACTTTCATCGTAACATCCTGTATTGTCTCCGTTCTGTGGGCAATATGCCAGCCAGCTGCACCTATAATAATACTGCATTACAATATGTATGTATAATGTATATCATTAGGGTGATGCTTACCAAAAATTGGGAAGTTTTTTTTTAGAATTTTTAACGGGTCACTTCTCAATTTTGGACTATTTTTAACGATGTAATAAAGCCTCTTTCAGAAATCATCTTTCATTGAGTAATATACGAGTATATACACCACAATTAGTTACCTATTTGATTACTAAAAAATATTTCTTCTTCTACTCTACAGCTATTTTGGGATACAAATTTGTACATATATTGTATTTGGGATACATATTTGACTTCTGTATGATTTTCCACTGTTTTCTCTCTTGTACTTGCTGCATCCACTCCCTTCCAACTATCTTCTTAAGATTGAAAAAAAAAACATTTAAACAATTATTCGATAAAAAGAATAATCCAAAACGGTTTCACGGACATCTATAAAGCTACTGACTAATCAGCCATCTCTCCATTTATGGATATAGGCCATTTCCAAACTCTTTTAACATCACTTCCAAACTCTTTTAACGTTCTTTGCCCTCCCATGACTAGGACAATGTCCACAGCATACCTCTTTAAACAAAGACTTACTGTTACCATCAAATTCTCATTATAATATGTATAAGAATACGAAATTGACTGTTATCTGCTTTATTTTATGTCATAGAAAAAAACAATTTTGATTTTAGAATTTTAAGCATCACCCTAATGTATATTACATAATATTATCATATTAGCTTTTCATATTCAGCGCCCGTATTTTCAATTTACTTTATGGAAATGTATTGTCATACATACCTACTATCTAGAAATGTGTTCTTGTGGATAGCCAAATTGAAAATAACATTACCTTTTATGCTTTTTACTCTCCCGATACTTTTTCAATCTTACGGATATTGTTTTCTCACATTTCTAAAAACAAAACTGCAAATTTCTATTTGAAAATAAATAAAAGAAAATATTTAACTTACCTAAACCGGGAAAACGGGCAATGAATGAATACAGCCTGTGGATTACAAAAAGCTTTGGCATCATAAGGGAGAGGCTAACATTCGACAATTAACGCTTAAAGGCTGTTGAAGCTGAGGTTAACCAAAGCAGTTTGTGTTTGTTTTGACTGTTTAAGTACCTACTTTGAAAGCAGAAATATCACAATTTTTACCAAGTTGACTAGCAGAAATCGTATATGCGATAAATCTACCTTTTGATTGGTATTGTTTGTGCCTACATATAGACAAGAGTTGTTTTTTTTTCAAATTTCCTTGTAGGTATACGTTTTCAGCGCTGGCTGGCTACCCCACTTGTGGAATATGCCGTAATATATAGTAGTAAAAGTATTTATCGCAATCTAAGTCTTTGAACTTTTGTGGCATACCCACATGAAAGCAATCACATTACACTAGGTTAATAAATGATATATGATATACACTAGGTGTATATGATATGTGGAATTCTATTTGTTTATCTCATTTTCCAGGAATATCTTGTAACATATGTTTATTTATTATTATTACGATTCAGGATTTCCCGACTTCCTAATATTCCAATCGAGTATGAATCAATTCAAAAGCCACATTTGAACATGTCTGATTTTGATTATCAACATTTTAACCACGTTTTATTTTAATCCAGACATTATTTTAACAAATAAGATTTTTTGACCAAGTATGCCACCCTTTCTGAACGTGATTTTTGCACGGAGTAAAAAATCTCAATGTTCTTGATATGAAATTATAGATACCTACATTGGTGAAATATGTATTCAAATTTATTTTGTATTAGTTTGTAATTGTTTGGTAGTAGGTATTTTTAATGATCATTGTGGTTTAAATTCCTGAATCTATTAACCTATCTATACTACAATGATATTGGGATACCTACATATTGTAATGAACTTACGAATTATCCTATCCTTACAATCAAAAAGGGGATATTAAGAATGAGCGGCATACCTCATTTCAGATGAATTAAAAATGCTAAATGGATGTTTTGCGAATATTCGTCTATTACAGCAGGACGCTAAGAGAGTTAAAGAAAAAAAATAGAGTCCTATTTTCCAAGGACTCCACGGATAAATGATTTCTACAGTTATCTATTCGGTATTCGTCAATTTATTAAGAGTGTTTATCAAATTCCATTTGAAGAACACATTATCCAATTGAATGAAATAAAATAAATTCAATTAAAATTTATCGCCTCAAGTGTCAATATGGATACTTAATTCATTAAGATGCGTTATTTTTATTTTCCAAGATAATTGTTCAATTAGCTTAGCAATTATTACTATATCCTCTGAAGTTGATCTCCCCTGCAATGTTTAATACTTAAATATAAATAAATTATGTATTTACTCGCAGTGCTTTCAAATTCCCGGCTCGCGTCCCTCGTACGGACTCTGGGGAATATATCCAATGCACTAAATTGAAATAAACGTTACATTTTAGTTTTTTTTGCTCTCTCTCTCACTCTACTTTCTTTCTCACTGCTGTTAGCTATGCCACCCCTGTAAAGAGTGTGGAGGTTCGACGTTTTCGTGTCCGAACCCTAATACGCTTAAAATGTTTATTATATCACCGGAGAGGGATGAATTCCTGGGAAAAACGTTTTGTAAAAAGCGCAAGTGGTACAAAGCAATTTTCGCACAGTTTCCAGCCATTTTATTTTTAGATAGATAGAAGTACCTTCTCTACTTTTATTCTATACCTTGAGGGTTTGCTTGCTGATATAATACCATATTTGAGATTTGTTGGAAGATATTTTTCGTACAGTTTGTTTGCCTTTTATTAAGTAATTATTTCATTTATTTTTCAAATTCTCTAAGTATGTGTATTTTTAAACATGAATCTGGGTTTTTATTATAAACTTAAATACAACCTTATACACCTTTCACGGTAAGCTAAAAGCTTGGGAGTTTGTTGGCACCTGGGATCGGACCGGAGTTCCATCACTTCTAATTAAGCTATGTTTTTCATGCAAGCGAAGCAGCGAGTGAACTCATTGCATTTAATGAACATGCGGATCGTCAGATTATGTTTTTCACTTAAGAGTTCCAAACACGAGATTAGTGGTTCGATTCCCTCCTATAGACCAACTCCGTGTAATGATTAACAGTTACACATCTTTCTTTCCGTAACGTATGAAAAGTAAGACTCTCAGAATGGGTGGTATGCCTCATTACCATTACCAATACTGTATGATTATAACGCTTAGTCACTTGCCTGGCTACTCCATTTGTGGCAAATGTCGTAATGGTATGAATGAATAAATTACGTAATGTTAATCATCATCATTGCCCTCAACTCTCCTTTCGGGAGCGCAGGGCAGAAACCAGCCTCCTCCATTCAGAGCGTCTCTGTGTCAATTGCGTCACCTTTTCCCGCGACATTCCCTGCGATCTGATGTCGTTGTCATAGGAACGGTGTATTGTGAAAGAGGGACGCCTATTTGTTAATATCTTCCTTTAACAGTGAGACACTAAAAAAAATCAGAAAAAAGTTTGGGACCATTTCATTTCTTGGCTTCTCGTGTATAAAATAAAATTTAATTTCGTACATACCTTTTAACGTGATATGTATGAACGAAATTTTTTCCATCTTATTTATGAGTTCGCGATGTTGAGATTCTCACAGAGGATATATTATATTATGTATCTAGACCTAGAGGAAGTATACAGGATGTTTGTGTGTGTGTGTGTGTGTGTGTGTGTGTGTGTGTGTGTGAGGATAAAAGAGAACGGGAAAAGGACAAGATGGAGAAATATTATCAAATAGAGTGCTCCTGTCTTAAGTTGTACCACGGTGAAATTATGAACTACAACTATACACAAACTGCTTGCATAAATCTAACAGTGTTTTATATTATTTAGCTTTCAACGACTTTTTTACTATCTGTGTCTCCTGCAATTATTATTCTTCTTCTAGGTGTATAAATTGTTTATTTTTTATTTGTAAGGTTTTATTTTAAACTTTACACATGTTTGTGGTTTACACTGGCTTGCTGTTTAATCTTGCATTTGTTTAAAGATTAGGTCACAACTTGTTCACCAAATAATATTAAATTATAAATAATTATCGTGGCATATTTTTAATACATCAGAAAGTTAAAAGCGATATATCAAGCGTTAAAATTGTGGCAAAATTAGTCTCGCAAATAGGATAAATGTAAAATCGTAATAAATCGATATAGTATAATTATAATTTTCAAGAATGATTTCGGATGCAAGTTCAATTTTTTGACACAACTGCCCTCTATATTTTTACTATCAGAATATTGTCGCACTATACAGGCAAAGCTTTACTATGTTTATTATAGTCACAAGTTAGTAGAAAGATGTATGTGTAATATAATACGTAAGAATAATATAAATACATTATATAATATAGAAGACATGTAACTATATATATACATGTTAGTAGTTTATACATTGTCTAGGTATATGCCCTATTGGATTCCACTATATTTCGGGATAACATCTACTACTACTTCTACTACTTTTAAATTCTCAGAGGAAATCATAGAGAAGGCAACCAGAAAATTTACCGCATTTTTCCCAATGGGAAAACGTCTCGTGTATGTAGTAACCATACCTACTATGTATACAAACTATACACTAGTGCTAGTAGTACACTCCTAGAAAATTTTGTGGCACACCTATCATTATTTCTGCTGCCCTGATATTTTTTATGTATGCCAATCATCAATAGCCATTTTGTATCCACAACTAACCGTACATCTACTATCATTTCTTCTACCCTGATATTTTTTTTTTGTATGCCAACTTATCTATTCTTCTGTGGTTCATCTTCTACAATGTCTGCCATCCTGATTGATATTTTTCAATGTTTCAATTCTAACTTCTCAAGTACGCCACCAATCCTGAATGTTTTGTTTAAACGGTACAATAAGGACGACTTACATTTTCATTACATACAGTTATCCTTTTGACTACTTACTTGTGGGAGATGCCAGGAAGGTAGAATTTCTTAAAATCTTTAAACATTTTCTGAATTTTTTAATTCAAGCCTCGTCACATTATTATATTCATTCGGAAACTGTCTAATGACACAGTAAAATCCGTTTTTAGAATAAGTGTTATTAGGATGAGAACAAGTGATATTTAGTTATAATTTATAAGGAAAAAAATAAATATTTTCCATTTAGACCAATTGATCAGGAAAGCAAAAGTTTTCAAAATACACAACATATTGATATGAAGCCGTCAAATTTGAGTAAACATTACATAATTATACGTACACAATATTCTGTAGAAAAATCGTGTGAAAAATACAATTTAAATAAAACAAAAAGAAAAAAATAACATAATTTATAACTTTCATGATAGTCTTATTAATCTCATGCAATGAACAAGATAATCCATACATGGTTGATTAATATAATTTTATAATACTTAATAACAAAATCATTTTTATTATATACAATAATATACATAGGTGAATAACTCAGTTATGATTTATTAAGGGTCTGATTGACCATATATATTTTTATGATATACTATGTAGTTTTTCGTTAGAGAGTGAAGATTGGTTGATGTTACCGGATCTCGGATATTTGGCGATTAACTACTGCAGATCTGGGATATTTGGCGAATTACTACGTGGGGTAGCTAGCAGACCAGCTGCATGTTATAAATTTAAAAACAGTCCTCTCCGTACCAACAGAAAATTAAGTCATTCAGGGTGGGAAACAAATTTGTAAAAGATAGAAAAAATCTGAAAAAACGCTCGCTTTCGTATTTCCTTGGTTTAATTATATATTTTTTTTGTAATAAAGCAAAAGTTTTATTAATTTTTTATAATTGAGTGACCTGATTTCGACTTACAAAGTTATTGTCAAACGAAAAACTCGATAAATCTATATTGTATAATTGTTTAGAAGTTATTGCACAACTCATTAACCCAAAAATTTTGTCTTATCGAGTCTCCCTCTGTTGATGAATATTTATGAATTTGTACTGTTTCAAAATATAATAACTAGGTTCTCTATAACTCCACAATCAAATATCTCAGAAGTTTATGGATTTTTACTTACCTGTTCTTCTAAACAAACATTTCTTCTCACGAATGAGCCCTAATGGTGAAGGTGCTCACAAAAACAGATTCATGCGTATCTTTTATATTAGGTATATTAACGCCCTCTTTAGAAGATCCGGCCGGACGATAAAACTAAGCCGATTACCGAATTGTTTCCGAATATCTGTTTCATCTCTAGTGTAGATCACTCCATCCACATTATCATCATCAGCCATCAGAGTTCTTCATTTTCAACCAGGTCTCTTTAACAGAAGACTTGAAGTTATGATTATTATTATTACTGTATATTATTACCAAGATGCTAATGATCTCTTGTCATCTCTTTGACTATAAATTTCTTTCATTAGTGGATTAAGATGTTACAATAATAAAAATGGTGATTATCACTAAGGAGAATCACCTCGATGATTTGATTGCTTGACTTGTTGATTAACAGCATCAATGTTTTTA
The DNA here is from genome assembly GCA_947579605.1 of Athripsodes cinereus. Classification (NCBI taxonomy): domain Eukaryota; kingdom Metazoa; phylum Arthropoda; class Insecta; order Trichoptera; family Leptoceridae; genus Athripsodes; species Athripsodes cinereus. The sequence continues at coordinate 5,536,752 of OX388321.1, forward strand.
GTGGAGAAATTTCTGAATAACCGTAGGTAATATTACTTTACTATGTTATTTCAGGAAACATGTAGGTATGTTTATTTTATTTATTCATTTATACACGGCAAAGCCTTTTACATGTTGAACAAAAAAATAGTAACAATTATAACAATTTGACAGATGAAGACATTAATTTACACAGTTTTATGCAAATAAATTGATGAAAAAATATAAAATCATAATATGATATCAGAGTAAATTAGCAACATGATTTGAATCTTGGATTTGATACTCAAAAATCATCATCATCATCATCGCCCTCAACGCTCCTCTCGGGAGCATAGGGCAGAAACCAGCCTCCTCCATTCAGAGCGTCTCTGCGCCAATTGCGTCACCTCTTTCCACGACATTCCCTGCGCTCTGATATCGTTGTCATAGGAACGGTGTATTGTGAAAGAGGGACACCCGGGCCGACGGAACCCCTGCGGACGGAAGAACAGTGCTCTTTTTGGCCAACTATCATTAGGCATTCTCTCAAACATGTCCCAGCCAGGACCATCGTCTCTCCTGTATTACGGAGATTACAGGTCTCTGCTGGGTGCGCCGGCGCACAGCATCATCTGTAACATGTTCATACCATTTGACATCCAAAATCCTTCTAAGACACTTGTTCACTTGTTCAAACCCTAAATCGACTGAGATCTGGTGTGACAATAGAGAACGATGGGGCTTCCTACAGGACGAATCCGGAGCATGTGACTGTGGTGCAGCACAGACTATGCCACACTTGTGGGAGTGTCCATTGTGCCACGTCACTTGCACTATGGAGGATATTTTTGACGCATCTCCACCTGCTGTGCGTTTTGCACAGTACTGGAGATCAGTTTGATTGGTTTTTTTTTCTGGGTTTCGACACGATAAATAAATAATACTTGTGTACTCAAAAAACCTATTGTTAATTCAAATTGTCACAGAAAACTAATTACTCCACTGCAAGTAGTTATCACGGATATCAGTAATCGAAGATAATTTGATGGTTTTTCAGTCAAAAAATAGTAAAATAGAAAAATATTTAATTTAATATTTATTTGTAGTTCGATAATACCTTTATTTTATATATTGTAATTAGTGTTACTTAGTTACTTCTTATACATATTTTTTTATCACAAAGTTACTACTCGCTTACTAGATATGCGTAAAACATTGACTGGAAGGCGTTATAAAAGAATACACACTTCACTCTTCATCAAGTGTAATATAATGTATATATGTATATCATATTGCTTAGCTATTTTTTGGAAAAGAGAGAACGACTTGCTTGTTTTTTTTAAATGAGCAGCCCTTTATTTTAATATGTAATAAAATACCTATATCTCATAAACATATATATGGATATCATAATAAAAAAAAATGTTGTCGAGTTCCCAGTTTATTTAAATATCTTACATTTTATTATTTATTTCATGCTTAATTCAAATATAATATGTTAATTTATGTTTTTTACACTTGTATTTGAATATTTGTAAAAAATATTTTTTTTGTTAGGCATTAAATATTAAAACTGAGTGTCATGTATTTAGTATGCAAAAATGCGGCGAGTAGTTTTTGACCGGCGAATTTGTTTTTGATAACGATCATCAGCAAAGGAGTCAAGTTAGTAGTAGTAGTAGTAGTAGTGGCAGATGAACGTAAAACCTGCTTAGCCGGTTCAATGACATCGTTCGTAGGATAGGTATGTAGTCCTATATCTGTGTTTTCATTATTAGCATAGGTTTTAGCATATTATTATCATACGCAGAATTAAGTTTTACACAATTACAAATATTTATTTATTTATTCTTTGCTGTACATTAGTAACGAGCAAATATTTATTTATTATCATTATTATTATTCTAAAAAGATCACCCTGCACTGAGACCATAACAGCTTTTGGCCAAGGCGATATAGCAGGAAAAATGAATAAAAAAAGTAAAACGAATTAAAAAACAAACAAAAAAAACAGCGAGATAGAAAAAAGGCAAAAGAAATAACATTAAAAAGAAACAACAGAATCAAAGAAGAGTCTCTATCCTGGCGATAAAGATATCTTTATAAGTAAACACAAAGTTTCCTTGAACACCAAAAAACTAAATGGACGCTCATCAACGTCCGTTAAAAAGTTCGAAAGCTTCAAAATTACGAGAACTAATAAAATAAAAAAGAAGTGAGTTAAATAAAGCCAGCCTAGAGCCAGTTCGTAAATGATGATATGCCTTTCTCACTTAAACATGGTTCTCTAGTTAAACAATAAAAAATTGTAAATATTCTGAACATTAGCTATTTACATCCATTTTATCAGAATTCGGTCAGAATATTATCTATGATAAATGTAATGTTCTTATGGTATAGAGTTGTCTTCTTGATAAAGTCGAATATTTGATTTGAAACATAAAATTTTAATTTCTTCATGATAAATTGACAAGATTTCAATCGAACTATGTTTTTATGTGCTTCTTCATAATTGACAGAAATGTCCGTTTTGAATTTTGAATTGGACTTTTTTCTTTGAAACATAAAATTTTAATTTCTTCATGATAAATTGACAAGATTTCAATCGAACTATGTTTTTATGTGCTTCTTCATAATTGACAGAAATGTCCGTATTGAATTTTGAATTGGAACTTTTTTCTTTGAAACATAAAATTTTAATTTCTTCATGATAAATTGACAAGATTTCAATCGAACTATGTTTTTATGTGCTTCTTCATAATTGACAGAAATGTCCGTTTTGAATTTTGAATTGGAACTTTTTTCTACACATAGATTCGACAACCTTACAATTTTGCAACCTGCAACTTTGATGCTTAAAAGCCAAACATAAAATTTAACATTTTCATAACGATTCAATGAGCTTTCAATCGATCTACGTCTTCTTTATTAATCCAACTTCAGTTCTGCAGCAGCTTTTGCTAAAGCTCAGTTTAATGAACTTATTGCATATTGATAGCATAATCTCCAACGTATTATTTCAATTATACAGTATTCCAAGCCGACCACTCGATCATTGATAAACTTAATAATAAACTGCATTAAAATGCAATCTTCCAATGATCTCTTGTATGGATCATTAATCCAAGTTCATTTATTATTGATAATGATATTAATATTACGTATTATAGAATGCTGCCAGTTGCCGTGTAGTCCTTGGATGTAAAAGAACTTGCACTCTAATTTACATAAGTTTAACATTAGCCTTTTGTACAAGGCCGGTGATTCTAAAACTATACAACAAAGATATAATGATATATAATATACATATAACAATTTTATTCAGTAGCGAAATACTTCGTTTGTATTGAAGAAATTTATTAAATATAAAAGATATTCTATTTATTTCTAAAATTAAGTGTTCTTTTAAAAAACGCTTGAAAGATAGCGTTTTTAAGCCCTTCCAATCATTTTTCGAGATCGACGCATCCTTTCAGATCTCAAGCGTGCTTTTGGATAGAAAAATTTGTCTGATTTTATTTAGACATTCTTCCCCCTTAACGATATATTTCCCTATTATGGCATTCAGTAAATTAAATACACAAAACAACGACAAAAAATATGTAGGTATAAACGTGGTTTATTTCTACTATTATTGTTTTTACGAAAAAATATACATAAACAAACTTAAAAATTTACTTATTTTAGAGGCAACATTTACTTATTTTAAATTGTTATAGGGTAACAGTTTCTAGAAATTTATAATTTTTTAACTGGAATTTCTATGTTTAAAATTCATGTAACAAATAAGCAAAGAAATTCAAGTAAAAAAAAATGTTAAAAATTTACGTCTAACCTTTTTTAACAGAAATTCTTTCTAGATAATTTACCGTTGCAAACTGCTCAATCAAAAACCAAATGATAGATTAAATTATTGAACACGCGAAAGATCTATTAATGCAACATACTAAATAATTAAATGTAATATTACCATTTTAATTAAAACTGCAACGATGAATAATACCTAATATTGCGTATGCGCATGTCAAACCACAAAAGTTGTAAGTAGGTACGATGGCGTTTGTCTGAAAAATTGATGAATTCGAATCACAACCAAGAAACCGCAATAATAAATTAATGATTGCGAGCAATATAATTATTGCTGTAAGTGTGCGTGCCTATGATTGCTCGCTTGCACCAGTTTAATAAACCGCAATTTGTGTGATTTTTAAAGTAATATCTACTTTTTTTATTTGCTTATTATTTATAAATTTCAATTCGTGTACAAATTTTGGAAGTTATAAATAATACGCGTCAGATATAGAGCTTATGTTTCAGTTTTACTGTTGAGCTTCCGTATATCTTCTCTTAAAAATATTCTATATTTTACAAAAATTTAATTTGATAATTTTTTTTTGAATACAACAAACGATACAGATATAACAACATACATATACTTCTTTATAAAAACTTAAATCTATATATTCTCCTTATAGAAACAAGTCTCGTGTTTAGGAGGGTTGTTGTTCTAATGTTCTTAGAAAATATTTATCATTAATTAATACCTACCCTTACATTCAAAGCGATTCTGCTCCAATCAAGTCATTACATCTTCTTGTGACATTCCTTATTCTCATTGGCATGTCACAGGAACATAGCATTGCAAAAGAAAGTCGCCTAAAGTAGCATTCACATTGCTTCACTTTGGATGATCATCCAGAGTGTCAGGGTCAAACCTGTTCATCGAAAGTGAACACGTCTGTTCACATTTGTTCATCCTATGCTTTCACTGCCATGTCAACACTCTCACTCATGTTGTATGTAGTTTGACGTATTTTCGTATGAAAATAATTTAAAAAAATTCATAAATGAAAAAAAAACACTTAAAATAAATTAATATAGCTCTCGACTGCATAATGATTTTGTACATGATTCTGACATTCAATACAAATTCATAGAGATTTAAACAAATAATAAGATAAAACTTGTTTATGGTCGTTTCAGTGAAACTTTCATCAAAATTATGACGAGTGGTAATCTCTTTCCTCCGTCATCGCTAGTGATCACTATTGATGAAACGCCCGTTCACACTTATTCATCTTGGAGGATCATCCGGAGTGATCACTGAAAGTGAACAAATGTGAACGACCCTTAAGCTGTCGGCAACTTAATACTCGTACATGAGAAAACAATGTTTTTTAAGGCTACTATCATTTTACCTACAACACGGTTTAGGTAATTTAGTTTTGTGGTAATTCTCAGATTAGAAGTAGGTAATGTCTAAAAAATTATCAAGTCATAGCAAAACAATAAATTCAGCAACTTTATTTAACTACCCACATATATTTATTTAGTTTTTTTGTCTAACATAACCCAATATAATATGTTTATTACACGTCAGTTCAAATTTATTTTATTACCTACTTTGATTTCAACATAAAAACCGCAAATTATCGACCATTAACTACCACATCCCGACTCCCGTACGAGTTTTTGTTCTTGGGGTTAAATTTCACCATATTATAAGTTGGAACGCGTTGCCTATAAAATAATTACGCACGTAAATGGGGTAGTTTTGATTATACTACGATAAAGACACACGTCATGGTTGTAAATTGTATGAAATTATTTTTTCATCCCATATTTTATTAAGTCAACTTAAGATAATTGATTAATTTGTAAAATATCTCTATTAGATAACTGATGCTGTTAAAGACGGCTGGCAATCCAATTCCCAAAATCGAAAAGCTTTGAGATCAGGGGCCGCAGACAAACCGTACTTTAGCGATCGACTACAAACGAATTTTCGACTATAACCGCAACAATAACGCATAATTATACGGTACATTGTAGGTAGATTGTCGAAAAGTTCGCCAGTAGTCGATCGCTAAGTACGGTTTGTCTACGGCCTCTGGCCTTTACAAGGCAAACGGATATAAGTGCATCTTTAATTCGATTTTAAAATAATGCAAAAAGAATGAAGCGCCACCTACGTCTGTCTATCATCATATTTTTTTCTGTTATAACATTCATATTATAGTTCATCGAGAATGTTTTCCAGTTCAATACGCTTAGCAGGTTTTTAGGATTTGATCTTCACGATCTGGCCATTTGATCCTCGGGCAACAACATCTCCGAAAACCCTTCCTCTCGGTCGTACGTACATTTTCATTGTCACTCGATACTTCTCCATTCTATCCGCAAACCCAAACACCGATATTTATTCAAATTCGTGATATTAATTCATGTTTATGTTTCATATGATATTCTTTTATCCCATCCACTCTATCATTCAATCTAAATGTCTCCAATTCTACATAATATTTCTGTCAACGTAGTAAACTTTTGCGGAATAATACAAACTAAACAATCACTCATTCAAAAAGTCATCAAATACATAAAATAATATATTGTACAATTCATTGTTCAATCTTCGGAAGCGTGACAGGTAGCAGTATAATAATAGTAGTAATATTATTATTATTGTATATTTTTTTATGTAAGGTATTATATCTTGACATTCATGACAGCCTGACCACAAAATCAATGTCAAATTTACAAGTTACACAATAAAGAACGACAATATGTCAACAATATACGAACTTAAATAAGGGAAATTGGTCAAATACCGTCAAGTTTTGATTTTCATTATAGTAGTTTTATTGTATTTTTTTTTTTGTTATTACTAATCTATTTGTATAGAAATTACCATGAAATCTTGAAAACTATTTCAGCAACGTGGTTTAAAGATGAAGTTAATTCGCAAATACCTTTACTGTTTGTAGTACGGGAAAGATGATTATGGGGCATGCGTTTAAAAGACTAGTGATAAAAAGTGCAATTTTTCTCTCACTATGCTCCTGACTGTTTCGATCACCCTCTTTCACAATATAATGTTCTTATGACAACAGTTATCAGTATGTATAATGCTGTAAGAGTAGCCTTCTCAAATTTCCTTTGTATCTTCGCTTTGTTCTTTTTGGTCTATGCGCTCTTGAGTGAATCGATTAAGGACGTAATAATAAAAATAATCAATTAATTCATTTTTTCGTTGAGATAATTCATATAACTTTTTTTAAATTGTACTAATGTAGACGTTTGATAAAAAATAATTCAGTTTTGGCGTAATTAGGTGCTGTTTACTGAATTTGATTGATAAAAATATTTTTATAGATCTTTTTTTGAGTAATATAAAAAATAGCCTAATCAAAAGTTACTCATTTTGGAAAACAACCGCGAGGGCCTATTTAAAAATTATAACACCTCCAGAACATTTATACGACTTTTTTAGAACTTTATCTAATAACTGACCAAAAATAGATGAATTCACCCTCGAATTATCAGACAGTCATGATATTGTACCTAATTGGGGCAATAACCCTATTACAAATAACTAAAATAACCTATTACCGCCGCTACGCAGCACTTGACATGTTAACATTGCGGTCGGACATTTCGCTTTCATGACATTTATTTATTTTGTACAATTACTATTATTTAATAAAAGGTATAATTATAATGAACTGAAATATCACTATTACAGATAAAGGTATATCAAATATTATTAATCATTATTTTAACTATCGGTTAAAGCGGTTTTAAATAAGTTGACAATATATTTAAAAATCGGTTTAAAACAAATTGACAAAATTTCTGTTGGGGAAAAAGTAATTATGACTGGGGTTGTAGAAGGGAGGAGGGGAAGGGGCAGAGTGCCAATAAGATGGAGCGACCAAATTAAGGAGGCCACACAGAACTCACTTCACGGGGCCTTGCACATGGCGGAGGATCGCTCAACATGGAGACAGATGGTTTACAGAACGAGGCATGATGGTCACGATCCTCAGGATTGAGGGACCGACAGAGATGACTGTCTGTAGGTACGTTTTGTTTTAGGCAATTGAATTTTTTTTTATTAGGTTTCCTAAAGATTGATGTGTTTAGTTTCACTTAAATAACCATGGAGCACCCGTCATAGAATTGGTCTACCACTTTCTTTTCCGTTAATTTTCGAGTGTCCTGTAAATGACAGGTGTTCTCTTTTTGCCAATAAAAGTTTAGACTTTCAGGATGCATGCCACATCGCTGAACTGAAGTTTTAAAACGTCTCAAACGTGATGTATTACGAATACCAACCTTTCATAGAACACTCGAAAACTTACAAAAAAGACCTCTTCTTTATCGAAGACTCCAAGGGATTTCACAGAATACTGCAAAAAAACTTTTTTACGTCAAATAAAAACAAACAGAATATTTAGATACATTTAGAAAGAAAATTCAAAATGTGTAAATATAACGAATTTGTGGATCAGATGATGCGTATAAATACACTTTATTGCTATCAAGTATTATTATTTTCAGCGCTGGGGCTGACGTCATATACTGAATAGTAATAATAATAATGTCCAATAACGACAACACACATCTTGGCACTGAGAGAAATTATTATAATAATATTATGTCGCATGTGTCTCCTTCTTCGTTAATACCAATTAAAATAAACATGAAAAATCTAAAATAATTCCAATGATCTGTGTTACACACACAGCGTTATTGAAAGACGACATGCCGGCAAGTCGAATGTATGACGTTCGTGAAATATTATTTTTATCATATGAATCTCAATTCACACAATTTATCCTATAATTATGTATAAATATTGTCTATGGGACTTTCCTCTTTAATAATATGTAGTTCGATTTCATTAGATTAAAGTTATTAATAAAGTTTAGTAAATAGGGTTCCACTACATTGAAGAGCCCACCAATCGCTCGGATAGTCGTCTAAAGACTTCAATGTGTCCCATTCTAATTTCCACTACTACTATGGCATCATAGCATATCCCACAAGTGGAAAAGCCAGCAGATTAGATGCACGTAATAAACATGCAAGCTGTCTTCTCAGTGCCAGAAAAAGGCGTTCAAGATGAGTGACAAGCCTCATCGCTGGATTTAAGATGTAAAATGTCTTCTTTATTTTTCGAACACACGTCTTTTGGAGGACACATGAAAACTTACGGAGAAAAGCGGGAGACCAACTCTTTCTAGGTGCTATAAGGAAGGATTATAATTTCTCCAATAGCTAAATCACGTATCGTGGAGTCGTCTAAGAATTTATAGGTATCCCAGGCTTCCATGTAGATTTTCAGTGTTCTGTAAAAGAAAGGTAGTGGATGCAAAAAGCTTAAAGGAGGAAAGAGTGAAAAATGGTGCAGGAGACCTAAACATAAAGTTGCCAACAATGTGAACGACACTCTCTTTCACAGTACATTGTTCAAATCAAAACGACATCAGAGGATAGGAGTGTGCAGAACAATAAATTGCACTAGACATAGGTAGGTACTTATGTGATTTTTGACTTACTCATTCTCTCAATAGTGTAAAAATTATGATTCATTAACAACAAATTTCGAACAATATAAATTTCGAGTTCAGAGATTTAATTGCTACTAGTTTACTTGTTCGATTAAGGCTTTGAATTTAATGACATATAAAAAATATACGCATGTTCATACTATACATTGTTACGTTTTGGAACAATGTTAAGATAAGAATATATTCTCATTTTATTCTAATAATTAAGTAACAAATATAATATCTTATATGTTATTGTTACTAAGCATTACTAACAAAATCCATCATAAGTGATTTTATATTATCATTATTACGAGTCCAAAGAACACATGTGTTCACGACTTCTCTAAATGTACTACCTAGTAATGTATCTTTTAGCCTATTAGGTGTCGTTAATGTATTATTATCACACTTACGAAAATCTTCTACTAATTCTGGTCTCCTGATAACTTAATTAGAGTTTCTTACTGTGGCATTCATAATGAGCTGCATAACTCATCGCTGAATCTATTATTCGTCTTCTTCTTAATCTTGTATTAAACCTTAGGACACGTTTATATAAAAAAATGATCTTCTTGCAATCCAGAGACCATGTCTAGAGGGCCAGTTGATCTTCCATAGTTTTAGACGTTTTCTTGGTAGACGTTGTTACTCAGGTAGTCCACGTAGAACGATATTTTAGATTCTGGGACTTCTATCGCCAAATTAAAGATTTCGGGTGTCTTTTAAAATTGATTTTTAAGAATCATTGCCTTTTCCAGGATATAATTTACGAAAAAAATTGTGAAACCTATTCAGTTCTCCGACAATTAATCTGAATTTATCAATTTGTTTGTAAGTCTACATTTTAATTCAGTCACATTATCAGTAGACAATAATATTATTTTTGATGTCTTATGAAGATAAGCAAATTCTTTGTTGAGACACCTAAGATTTTATGATTTCCTAGTAATTTATACGTCATTGACCATATTAATAATAAACCTAATCTTATTCATCAATCAAATATATCTGATTATAAATATATATTTAATAAATAGCTACCATAGATTATTTATGATAAATCTTTATATACACACATATTGTAATATACCTACTATTTTCAATCAGATTTGATTCGTGTTTATCAAAAGTTATAGGTAGTATAGGTAAGGCACTATATAAATGAAAGTCCGTCTAAAGATCGTGAATAAAATAGGTGGTTTCTTTGTATTGTGTCGCACTTGTTTCAAACCTGGCTTCACTCAAAAAATAATTATCAAATGAGTAATAAATATATTATATTTCATTATGTTGAATGCGTCATATCTTTATAATATATTCTTGAGAAAGAAGAAAATAATTCTAAATATTATGATATAAACATCTAAAAATACAGAAAAATTTTGATAGTTTTTTTTATAATTTATTATACTTCTAAATATTCATCTGAATGATTTAAGGAATATTTTAGAAATTTATATTAATTTAGTACCTAACTTTATTTTATCATCGATAGATGGAAATATTTAAGTTAAGCTCAGACAAATAAATATCAAGTTTTGCGTGTTACTTTGGATATTCTCTCTTCAGTCATTTCTCCAATTCTGGGCAATTCATGAGCAATGGGTAGCTTCTCATGGACTCTTTTGTACTCAGCCAGGTGTGCCCCATTGTAAATTGACAGAGTTACATTCTGCTTGATTGCGAAGGAAAGGTAGAATATTGCCTTTGAATTGTGGTGCTGGAGAAGAATGATGCGAATACCATGGACTGCCAGTAGAATAAATTTATCCATATTGGAAGAATTTAAAATCACACAAAGATGCTCCGTAATCTGTTCCCAAAGAATTTTGCAGTGTTTTTGACACATCGCGCGCAGAGGATATAAAAGTATCGAAAAGCTGATCATGAACTACACCAAGTCGAAGATCCAAAAGCAATATAATAATGCGATGGATTGATCAAATCAGGCAGGCTGTGGCTTTGGATACACATTTACTTTATTGGGAATGCCTTTACATTAACACTTTTTGATAAATATGGTACAATTTTACGAATAACAAACCCGTTCACGTGATCCAAGGCATCGGTTTTTCATTTTAATAAGGGATGCATAAGCAAAAAAGCATTTCTTCATTCTTCTTTCCACCTTTTAACTCTCTTCTAGAGAGCATGGAGCAGAAACAAACCAACTGAATTAAACCAAATAGCCACCCAAAAAGTTAACATACATTCATATTAACAAATGGATTCAAATATTTACGCTGTGATTATGTTCTATGTATTCTTATTTTATTTGTTAGTATGTATGTTTGTTGTAGTTGGAACCGGACCTCTTAGATTGCGTGACTTGATGGCCAAGTCTGTGTCCGCACCGCCGCGCTTTTGCAAAGGAAATAATTGATTTGAGTTCAAATCAACGATAGGGCGATACCGCAGCGCGAACTTTGCGTACATATTATTAGTCCAACATTCTACATAATGCCTATATCCATAATGTTATAGACATAATGGTATTTGGATAAATTAAAGGAAATCCTAAAAGAAATACTATGTCCATTTTATAACACATTTTGATCATTATGTCCAAATTCTTTAGATCGTGTAATTTTAAGAGAATATCCATGAATTTTCATGACCTTCATAACCACTTTTATGTTGTCTTCTTGCGTATATTGTCTACTTTTCCAACTAACACTCGTTGGAGTTTCATTACTTGTCACATCGCCAGATATGACTAACATCAACTTTTCTACTAAAATTTCTGATGTTTCTTCATATTTTATAATAAAAGATATATATGGTCTAAAAAATCCAACAATCATATCTCTTAGATTTAGATTATCAATCTTACCTAGACCATAATGTACTGTATAATCATTTCAATAAATATATTTTGGTCCTGTGACATAATAAATTAATCTTTTGTTTGTTAATTACAATAAAAAATCTATTTCCCTGTTTTTCTTGGTTGCCTGATAAAGTTAAAGCGTTTGTATTAAATTGGTCACATCAGTATGTACGAATAATTTACCCATCGAAAAAATACTATCGATCAAAATCGATTCATCTAAAAAAGGAACGAAACGAAGACATTACCGATAATGCAAGAAATATACCATAATCACATAATAATAACCCTATGTTAAAAACTAAACTAAATAAATTTATGTGAATTAGGATTCATCAATTTTCTTTCTATAGACGTTATAATATAAAGAATGTCTTGAATGAATCAATTTTGTTATTCTTTTCGTTTGAATAAGTCTCCAGGCTAAAATAATCAGTAAAATAATATTATTTTTCGTCAATTCTACATAATATATAATGGTGTAAAGGGTATCGAACTTGTGTGATGCTATGTGGCTGGGTCACGCGATTCTTTTAAGTATTTTCCGCTATGAAGAGTTCGGTCTTCTGTTTGTACCTTGAGGTATACCTATCTTCAGATCTACATGGGAACTAAATGGCATTGTCATCATTCTCATTTCGTACGCAAATCTTTTTTGGTCATCTCAAGATGTTTGCCGTCTCTCGTTTTTGTCGTTTTATTTATTTTTTCTTAATCTTCTTGTTTTTGTTTTCTTTTTCGTAATTATGTTCGATAATTAAAAGATTCCATTTTATTATTTAATGATGATTCCGGTCGGAATGTTTCAAATACTTTTCATTTGACATAGTTTAAATTTTACATTAGATTTTTACACATTTTGTTTTTAAAGTGTTGTTCATTTTTGACATTCGCAACACAAGTTATTTCCTACCATAGGCAAAAGAATGCAATTCTTGAATCTTTTGAGAAGGTTATTTTGTATCAGGAAAACATATTAACTAACCATTTAACTATGTATGTATAATTTTCTGATATAGGTACTTTCACCAGCATACCAATATCAAATTATAATAAATATACATTCTCTTAAACAAAACAAAAACAAATGTTACGAAATTCAAAAAATATTAAAGTTTTCGTATCATGGACAAAATTTTTATCATAGCGTGATAAAAAAATGTGTTACTGTACTGATATGAAACGGAAATTTAAACAATATCATAACGATATTTTTTCCTTGTTATTTTGCATTTTTATAAGCGAATAGTTTAATAAATTTCGCGAACATGAGAGACGTGTGCTGTCTCCCTCCTGTCCTATATAATATCTAGCATAATATATTTTATAAATATATTTTTTTCTCTTTTCTGTGAGAAAATTCCATTTTTATTTATATTGCAACGTATAATAATAATATGTATTATGTTTTATCTGTCCTCGCGGATTTTGCTTCACGCGCGTATCGTATGGCACTTCTTGCAGAATAAAAAAAGGAAGGGGGGGATTTACACATTCTCGATTTATGTTCTTCTGTCACATGGTGATATGGAAAATCATGCGTGGTTTTTATTTTAAACCTTCTTTGAAATATGTTATCCTGGTGGAACAGCGTGTTATAATATCACCACTGCCTGTTTTATTCCGGAACTGTGAGTTTGGTTTTATTCTTTTGAACCATTTCTATTCTTTTTTCAAATGCCTGCATTTATTTACCACATTTTGTACGAATGATGAAACAACAATGATTTAATCCTCTTTCATTTATGTACTCCTGATAATTATTCCACAAAATTTATTTCTTATACTAGATACCTACATCACTACATCTCCCATAAATGGAGTAGCCAGTGGGCTCTGTATGTAATAAACATGCAAGTTGGCTTCTCTGAGTCGACTTTTTCAAAATATGTAACCAATGAAATGGCTAATGGAAAGAGCATCTATAAAAAGAGATCGAAGCTTGAAGATGAAAAAGCATAAAAAAATCCCGTATCCAGCATTTGAGAGATGACTTATAATACAAAATCATCTATTTTTGAAGAATTAACTACGAGTTTCGAGACATTCTGAATGTTTTTAAAATAGTAATGCAATTTTGTGACTGAATTGTTTATAGATTGCAATTGATTTCGAGTATCATTTCGCTCGTCAATGGCAATGGTTTGCTGAAATCTATCGCGACCTATAAAATCAAGTAACAAAAATGCATTGTAGTAGAATACTTTTCTAAAAACATTCAAAACTAAAACAAATTTTATGTGTGTTTTTACATGTACGTAACCTAACTATTCAAATAGACATTTCATTTGAGAGTGCAAGCAAATGGATTACATCTTAATATATTCACGTTTCTGTCATTTCTTTGCTCGTTTTCCATTTATCGTTTTCATATTATTATGGAAAGAAAAACGAATCTTTTATACTTACATAATATTACATACTTTATTTTCCCTTTTATTCTGATTTAAGGCCGCACAATCCCGTGAAAATTATTTATAAGAATATTTTCCACTATAAAATCATTTCATGTCTTTACTATCAATGATAGTTGGCCAAAACGAGCACTGTTCTTCCTTCCATTAACGTTCCGACGTCCGGGGCGTCCCTCTTTCACAATACACCGTTCCTATAACAATGATATCAGAGCGCTGGGAATGTCGTGGAAGAAGGTGACGCAATTGGCGCAGAGTCGCTCTTAATGGAGTTGGCTGGTTTCTGCCCTGTGCTCCCGAGAGGAGTTTTGAGGGCGATGATTGATTGATTGATCACTTACAATCAATCCTTTGTACAATTACGTAATGAGTCACTGGAAAAAAAGAGTTTATCGTGGCAATAAGAAGGTGATGCAGAGAATTGTGTCAATTCAAATAAATTCCAAAAATAAAATGATTGAAAATGAGAAATGACTCATGCTGTTATTAATCCTTTGGCTACCCCATTTATGGAATAGATATCAAGGTGTGCCACCAATCCTGAATGACTCATTATATTTTTATCTCACTTCGGGAAATTACTGTAATTTTATTACTTGCAGTTAATTCACTGGCTGCTCCATTTGTGATGATAATATAATATATAAATACATAAGATGAAATTGTAATTATATATAACCTTATATACCTTTCTTTCTTCACCAAGTTTCTTCCTTTCTCATTCTCTCAGCAACAGCAACTAAGACATGTTGTAGTATGTAAATCATCTCAGCACATTGTATATCATCCTAGGTATTGTTTCCACTGTCGGCACGAAGTTTGTTTCTATCATAACTCATATTTCCTACTATGATCATTTTACATTCATTCCTACCTATGCTATGTCCCACACGCACAGATTTACGTATTATCTATACCATACTAACTTGATCCTGAAAACACCCTTATACATTTCTTGACGCCTGATACTTTCTATTGGATTTTTTTTTGCTAACCCACTCTTGACTATAGTGTTTATGATACTTGTTCTTTTTTTTTTCAGCTCATTCCCATCATATCCTTCTCCATTCGTTCATCCTTATATCATGCATTTGCTCCATATATCCAAACCAATGTAACTTACTTACACGCGCTCTATACGCAACACTCCTTTTGCATCCGTTCTTTCTCCTAATATCCTCGTTCCTTATACTCTATCGCGCAACGTTTTGCCAACTATTCTTCTCAGCGATCACATCTCCACAGCATTATTTATTCTACTTTTGTCCTTCTTCAACCACGTCCAAGTCTCGCTTGCATAGCAATAATCGATTTTGATGAAAACGTATCTATTTTTAGGATTTCGGGCTTTTTTCGCAATAAACACAACAATCGTGATAATTAACAATTAATCAATCATGTGTAGATAACAAATTATAAAATATCGTTCCAATCAAATAAATGCCTTTTGGCATATTATGCCTAGCAATGCTTCAAATAATAATACATCATAATTTATATTTATTGCCTATTTTAGATAAGCTCAGCGTTAATAGCTTAATTAAAGCTTTTATAACCATATAAAAGCTTTTATAACCATATAAAAGCTTTTATAACCATATAAAAGCTTTTATAACCATATAAAAATAAACAAAATTATTATATACCTATCTATCATGAATATTTAGGCGCGTTTGTATGTATTGATTTTATTTCCTTCATTACTTTTATAATTTGTTATTGTCGTGATTGTTAATAAATGTTTACGTACAATGACAGCGAAAAGGTTTTTTTTATTGTAATGCTGTTCATTGTTTCTTTTTACAATAAATAAATAAATAAATAAAAATAAATAAATTACCTTAATGTACAGTCTATTAAAAAGTTAATATTATTTTTACGCAGAGCACATACAAATAGAGAGCTCCTGACAAATATTAAGGTTCGTAAAGTCTCATATTTGAGCTACATCGGCTTCTGCAGTTGATAATAGAAGACAAGATTGAGGGACGTCGTGGAGTAGGATGGAGGCAGATGTCGTGGCTGCGGAATATACGGAAATGGACCGGAATTACACGGATGTGAGAGCTGAGGCCTGAGTCAACAACACACTTTCGTCTCACGTTCCCGCTCCGTTAGCGTTCGGGTGCAGACGATGTTGCAAGCAAGTGTCAATTTCGTTGCTAAGATACACAATAGTTACGAAAATTAACACTTTGGCGCACCATCGTCTGCACCCGAACGCTAGCGGAGCGGGAACGTGAGACGAAAGTGTGTTGTTGACTCAGGCCTCTGGTCCGCACAGCGCGAGACGGAGGTATTCTCCAGAGTGATCGCCAACGTCGGGGGGATCTGATACGGCACTGATAGAAGAAGAAGAATATTATTTTCTTAGAGTCTACGGAATGAAACAAGTCAATCATTATTTTTTTAATATCAGTGAAAAAAGGTGATGTTGTCTTATCGAAGCCATACATTATAGCTTCGGATGTTAAATTTATATTTTAAGAATTGTCAATATTTTGACACCGATGAATTTTCTAGTTCTGACGATGTATTAAATTATTATTACTTCTGTCTTAAAAACTGTCATCTGCTGAGACCATATCAGCTTTTGGCCGAGACGATCTCAGCAGGAACAAAGAACAAAACAAGACAGAAAAAAATGTGAGTGAAACGACATTAAAAATATTAATTGTAAGTCTTTCGTTACAGAGGAGTCTGAAAGATATTCCCTGTGTTCCCAAGAGGAACTTTATAGGGATAAATTCGAAAAAAAGACATGTATTTATATTATATTAGTGTAGTGCTGGTAGTTACCAAACAAGACAATCGTCTCATATTGTTTATTTATATATTGAGATTTATCTCGCATTCAAATACATTAGGAGAAAGACATAAATTAAATTGATTTAAATAAATGTACATATTATATATAATAATATGTATCCAATGCAGTGATCAGGATCTCCTCTGTCATCAAACAAAACGGACAGTAACAGTTCGAAGATGAATGCTCATATTGATCGAAACTTGTAGACACACTAAAACTTTGCATTGCGTCGCTTCAATATATGAAGTCTAAGTTATATTTTTTAATAGAATTTTTGATTTTGATTTACTTCATATTGTTCAGTTATTCTAACCAGAAGTTTTAAGTGTTAGGTTTATAGAGATAATGTTTGAAATGGATCTAAAATAAGAATGTAATAGGATGTGAAAAAAAAATCGCTTTGTTGAAAAGAAAATATTGTACAAAAAGCGATTTTATTCCCATTATGCTTACCATTCCAATGTATGACTTAGCATGTTTTTTTAACAGAACTCAAGTTAATAAGTACGTGTGCGTAAAATCTTACACATTTTTCTGCAAGGTTTTTAGCATCTTTTAAATGGCAGGCATTTGTAAAACATAACCTATAAAAAATCAATATTGTCAATTCAGCATATATGCCCTTGTCTACTTGAATGTCTTATTTTCATGGCATGGAAAGAACACTTTGTTCGTTCATTACATATTAGTTTTAAATACGCTGGGTAGGTACCTCTATTGTAGGTGGATTATTTATTTATTTATTCTTTGCTGTAGGTAGGTACATTGATTAGAAATTATATCGTTTTAAATACAATAAAATCATATACAGAAAGTGAGTTTGCCATACAGGCGAGAGTTGTTATTCCAACTAACTCAAGATATTGTTTTGGTATATTTTTTTAGTTATTCCGTTCATGACTTTGCAAAAATAAGCAAAGATTTGTTCGTAAAGTGTGCGTTTACCTGTGGTAATGAATAGTTGTTTGTATAATTTTGACGGTATTTGAGTCTGTTTGTTTGTGTGTGTTGTGATGTTGACAATAAATCTAATGTGAGTTGTCATTGGAGATGTGAAGATATCTGACAGGAATCCGGTCTTGTAGAATTATGAGCACAGTGGTGGATGGTGCAGTGTTGTCGTTGTTTCAAATTCTGATCCCTACGTCCATACAAACACCTGCGACTCAATGATAGCTGCATTTCTCACCCACAGCCAGCGCAGGGAAGGCGAACACAAATTTAAAAAAAAAAAACATTAAATATATTTATTTCGAAATTATTCAATTTTGTAAAATGTAACTTTATACTTCGTCCTTTGTCGTTTTTCAACACTTCTTTCAGCAGCACAGGATAGAAGGAAGCCCATTTCATTCAGCAGTTCATCTTTTGATGTAGTAGTCTAAGAAATGGTGTATTGTGATAGAGGATCATCAAGGCACTCTGAAACTTTGTAAACGAAGGAACAGTGCTATTTTTGGCTAGGTTGATAGTTCAAACGAGTTTAAAACCCTTACTAAGATTTTCATGCATATGATGACCGCCATTTATTAAAAAACTTTATTTCGTGAATTACATGTGGTTGTTCTACTGGATACCCCACTTGTGGAAAATGCTGAATGAATATGAAATTTCTAGAATATTAGATAAAGATACAATTTCTGCTTATACAAGCCCAATTCTTCAATTAACATATTATAAATCAGGAGGTAATTTTCAATAGTGGTCAAATCCATATTTTGATATTTTTGACTATGAATTGGAGGTTATGCTATTGCAGATGGTGCATACATCGCTACATTCAAATCCAGTCTAATCCAAATAGTTACCTCCAAAATCTCGTTTAAAATCTTCCGTGATTTTCAATATTAGCGTAATCCATGTAACTTTGTGTTCAAATTTAGTCAAATCCAATTCGACCAATAAGATTGCAGGATTTACCGATGCCATCTTGAATATCCTCATACAAAATTGCATTCAGTTGACAAACACGTGTTGTAATTTTGGTGGTAGAAATAAGTGTCTTTTTTATAGAAATAGTTAAAAATAACTGGAAAAAATGGAAAGAAATGTTGAAGAGGTTCTTCCCCATCAAGCGAGGAAGAAATGTACTCCAAATAATGAAAAAAAACGTGCGAAATCTAAACAACAAAAGTGAGTGTTTTTATACAAACTTTATACTAATATTAAGGTTAGGGTTGAACAAAACAAATTACTTAGTATTTTACTTTCGTTGTTATTACATAGTAGAAAACATCACCATACCATAAAAAACGTTATCGAGACCGTTTTTAATTACAGATATGTACATATTTGACGATTTTAACTTCGTTAAAAATCATGCTACAGTCACTGAATTAAATGACATACAAGTTTTGAACTGGAAGTCGGCAATTCAGGAGATTCAAAAAGGAACAAATTCATTGCCATTCAAAATTATGAGCTGTAAAAGATTTATTTTTAGCAGAAAAAAAGCTGACAGAAGAAGTATAATAGTGAGGGGAGAGGTAAATTACAAAAGTGATACAGCCTGTCATCGCACGATAACGAAACCTGGTAAATGTGCAGCAGACATATTACCAACTCCCGTGAATAAAAAACCGAATTTAAAAAAGGAAAAAATTAACGATGTTGCGAAGTTACTGACAAAACATTACGGGGAAGAGTGGGAGAGTAATGAAAACTTAAATTATTATAAATGCCTTTTGAATCAACCGACTGAAGATGGAGAAATAGAAAATAATGATGTCGATGAATGTTGTGAATTTGTTGTTGATTTAGATATAGACAACTTGATTTAATGTCTATGAGTCTATGTCGGTTTCAGTTACATGTTTATTTATCATATTATTATATATTTTTTTTGTTCTGAAATATTATTTTATAACGTAATTTGCAATAAAATATTTTTGACAACCCTCACTGTGTATTTTTAATCAACTGTCAAAATGATTTAGCCCCGCCCACAAGTGTCTGCCAAATTTAGTCAAATCCAATATTGTAACCTTCAAAGGTAGTCAGATCCATTTGTTACGAACAAACATAGTCAAATCCGAACAATAAAGTGTTTTTTTTGCCTTTTCTTCTATGAAAACACTTGTTATTTTATATCTTATTGAATTTGTTGTCATTTATTCTCACTTTACGATTGCACTAATCAATTATATTTTATTCAGATTTCTTTACACAAAAAAACACGTTTTTCTCAAAACTTCAAATTTGGATTTGACTACTATTGAAAATTACCTCCTGAAATATCATAATTTTCCATTTTTGAAACGTCCCTGTATCACAATTCGGTTATAAATTATATTACTTGTTTTTTTATCATTTAATTGATTAATTTATTTCTTCACTTGGCCGTTGCAGCGAGATAAACCTATACATAATAATATTTTAAAAAACAATATGCAAATGATCCCAGACATTTTATAATGAAAACAATTAATTAAATTAAAAAGACAAATTATTAAATTCATCGCGGACGTCACTGGCTTATCATCATTTTCATAAAATGTATCTTCACATTATATTATTATACCTGACCCATACATCGAATCTTATGCCTATCAAAAAGGATAATGTGTTCTTTTCTATATACTTATGGATATTTTATTTGATACTTTTTTATACATAATACCTACATTTTTTTATTTTTTATTTTATCGTGTCTCTCTCTTTTAAAGGTATATATTATTTTCAAAGATTTCAATAGCACGTATATGTATGTATGAATATTCGTTGATACCTACTACTACCTACTACTATCTTTAGCTTGAGATGAATGCGTTTTTTGTCATTATGTTCCCACGGTTTCTTCTGCTCTGAACACGTCCTAAGCCATGGCATTCAATGCCAATCCCAAGTTGTGGGATCCGTATAACATATAGTCGAGGAGATATACCTCATATTATGTATATACCTATAGTATCTTCATAAATGTTATGTTCTCCTGATACCTAAATATTTTTTCCGCTGACCGTTTTTGGCCCACAAATTGGATAAGTCTTTTTGCATTTGGATGGATATTATGTATTAAAGAGGTACATAATACTAATATCTGTCTGCCCCAGAAATATTATTATTTTTCCATATGTAAATGTATAAAACGTTTTTTTTTATACTGGTGATATGTCGTCGCAAGTTAGTTGAATTAGTCAGCTAATTTTATGACTAGGCGGTTAGTTAAACACCGGCATTGAATTAAATGTCTAACTGAAGTCTAGTCGGATTGTTTAGCGCAATATTTTTCAATCATAATGCTGTATAAAAAAATGCCTAAATTTCAACAATCGGGCTAGCCTCGATCAAGGCAGAATGTTGAACGATTGGCTCGTCAATCGTCATTGTAATTTAAAGAAACGGCTAGCCTCTCAATTGAATGGTGCGTTTAATTAACTGGTCAATGTTAGTGCAGCGACATATTATACATAACGAAGAGATCTTACATATTTTTTAAAGTCTATGGGCTTATTTATAATAAGTTAGGTACTGAAAAGACTATTAATCGTTTAGTATTGGCTTTAAAGTCCAACGAAATGAATTATTCTGTCACATTTTTGTTATTAATTAACTCATGCATTATTCAATCAACTCGAATCAAGAATTGCATCATTGTCAAACTTTTAAAAGTGTGTTTGTGAGGATGCATAGTGAGTGACTCTTAAAATATAATAATAGTGTAAATTTTCTTTATTTGTTTCAAAACTCAATTTAATAATGACACAAAATATACAATTGAAATTAACATTACAGTATTTTACCTCCCTAATATATATATTCTTAGATTGTTAATCCAATGGTAGCTAATTTTTATAACACTGTATTTTATTGTGTATATTTTGTTAAGACTCCATATCAATCAAGAAATAAAAAAATTATTATTTAGTTTGACAATTACTTTATTAGAGTGACTCGAGTTTCGACACGTAATGACTTTTTCGAAATTCTTTGAGTTGGCATTACATTCTTAATTTTTAATACACAAAGTATGCGGGTTTGCAATTAATAACCCGTATTATGAAAACAAACCGATAATAATATTCTAACGTTTAAAATAGAATCGAAACATATTTATAATGTAATAGTTGAATTCAAATGGAAAACTTATTAAACACTTATTAAATACATGTATGATACAATATTATCTCATTTAAGAGTTAAAAAGGACCATACATGGTATGCTTGTTGTTTCGATTGCAGGTAACTTTTATTACTTAAAATATTCAATTAAGTATTTCCTCATGTCTGATTGTCGTGATCTGTGTTCAAAGTATAAATGTATTATGTATGTAGTAATCTATCTATCTATCTATCTGTTAATACTTGTTATTTTTGTTTTAAAACAACTCACATATACACACACACCTTAGAATCTCGTGATTTCTGTTCATAATTGCTACAGATAATATACATTAATATAAATAGCTTAGCATGATGTATAATGTTAATGCATATATCCTAGTTCCAGGCTAATTACAAAAATAAGCTCTTTTGTTAAAAAGCTACCTATTTATTTTTATTTATTTATTTATTCATTCTTTACTGTACATTGATAAACAATTACATAAAAGGTATACATTCAAATTAAATACAATCAATATACAGAGGGCGAGTTTATCGCAAAGGCGCGATCTCTTCCAACTAACCCAAATCATGAAAGCGCATTTAAAAGTAAATTTATTGGAACACAGATTTGGATTGGACCGTTCAATATTCATATTTATTTTATTTTTTATACATATACCAGTTACATAACAAAAAACAACAAATCAATTTACACAAAAAATGTGATGATATGCTGCGGCGAGATTATCACTATAATAGTGATATCTTCCATCTAACTACCACTTTCCTTTTTTTCTCTCGATTAAAAAAAATTCTCTACCTTCTCTTGAACCTTAATTTTAGTTGAAATATATATAAATAAATAAATATTTCACTCTCAATGTCATTAATTATTTTTGTTTATATCTCTATGGTTTTTTAGAAGTAAGATAATTTGTTAATAAATTAATAATTTATTATATTTCGCATTGCCCTGCTTAAAATAAACATGATGAGCAGTGCAATAGTAAGATACATTTTCCAATTAATCAAAACACAAAGCATAGGATTTTCAACCAAATACCAATTTTCCCTTTTTAATACAACGGAATCAAATCTTGTTAATTACTATCATAGCATTTAATCCACGCATTCTTGGTGTTTTTTTTAGCAGTCTGGAAAACATTGTATATTATTAAATGTATCTATTATAATAAAAGTAACAATTTTATCAGAAATTACATAGAAAAATACCCATTATCATTTTTATGTACCTACTTGTAAACATTATACATACCCACATTAAGAGGTTTTTTTTAATTAGCTCTATTTTACACTTCTCCTTTGCCTATGTAGAATTATTTAAATGAATACCTTCATTTTTATCGCAATTTCTCAGCGCTTAATAATTTAGTTTGTTAACGTTACTTAATTCTTTCAGATTAGTTTAAAAAAGAACTGTTTTTACCTATGTTTTAATTAAATTCCATTAATGCAGGTACTTCATGTAAGTATATGAAATCAATATTATTTATTTTTTATTATAGACGCAATAACTTTTAGTGATTGGTAAATAACTGGTAAATCATTCAATTGTATCATTATCTAAGCATCTTATAATGCATGTCTTATCACCGATTTTCTCATAAGACAACAGATTCGCCGTTTTAAGCATAGAACGTCCTCTCAGAGCCATAAGAAGAAAAGAATGTAGAAAATAAAACGCTACAACACTTGTAAAAAAGGATGGCAGATCTTTTGCATTTCGAAAGATTAACGGTTTGTTCAGCTTCCATGTACATTAAAAACTTGCATTTTCTATTTATCTATAGGTACCCTTACAACACATTCAATAAAAATAAGGTTGTATTTTCTATACCAATATAAATTAACTCATTCAGAATGAGTGGCATGCCTCATCAATACTAAACTAAAGATGTAACATGTTCTATATCTACCATTTTGATGTTTTTACCTGTCATTTATACCTAATTGGTCACTCAAAAACTTGGAATAAAAAATGGATGACTAGTCCTTTTCCGGTTATTCGGCAGTTTATTAAACTCATGTATAATTAATTAAAATCGTTAATACATATTTAATACATAATAATATTATTCAAAATTAAAATTAAAAGAAACATTATAATTTTGTTACAATAAAAATAATAACTACATACCTACCTAAATGCAACAACCTTTTTGTATAATACCGTCAATTCATAACAGGTGTTGTGTCAAAGCGATCCATCTCTCTCTGACACACGTCGATGTATTACAAGTGAGGGACAAGGACCTCTACGTTCCTCTCATACCCTCCGTGAAGGGAGGGTCGTCAGATTGAGGGTGGAGTCACGCCGGTTAAAAACAATAAAAAAACACAAGTCAGGGTTAAGAAAACCTGTTCCACTTGCAACAGTGTTCATTATTATTATTAATCCGAGAATTTATTTATTATTAACTGTGTACAAACTTTAAACTTTAATAATACTTGTGAACAAGCTATCGTGCGATTGAATTTTACAATAAATACTTAATTATATTTATTTATTTATTCATTCATAATCTACTTTTCTCCGTGGAGTTAGCCTTTTCTCAACGTTTTCAAGTAGCCAGTAGAAGCCAGGAATTTAAAAATATGTAGATAAGTAATTTAGTGCCGTGGAGTACCCGCCGAAGAATCGGTCTCCCGCACTCTCCTCTTTTTCGAGTGTCCTGTAAAAGGCAGTTGTTTGGAATAATAAAAAAAATACATCTTAATTTTTTTTTTCTTTTTTTTTTTTTTCCGTCGACTAAAGCACTTGTGAGAAAATTCTCAATGTAATAGATAAATAAAACCTACTTTGTAATATATAGCATTTAATATTTTTTTTGTGGACAATTCTTACATATAGAGCTAGTCCCAAACTAATATAATGTAAATGAATCTTGTATTATCGGTGCTAACGCGATTGTATATTTTTACAAGGCACATAACACTATTACTAAATAAATGTGTTTTATTTTTTAATACTTAAACATAAAATTACACCAAGTACCGTCGGTTACCAACGTTGACAACACTTATATAAGTACTTTATTAATGTGCCCAAGTGATGGAAGCATATTTTTTTCAATAGGAAATTTAACAATTGTTATTTCAACATAGTTATTTGTTATTATATAATTTTACAAGTTGAATAAAAAAAAACAAGTTTATGAAATAATGAAAACCCCCACGTAAATCAACAGAGTCGTATGTCAAAAAGCAATAAAAATAGTTGAAAAAAAAAACTTTTTCATTCATGCAGTTTTTAATACAAAAAGAATACCTAGTACACGTTACAAATTATACAATTCCCGTTTGTACGACCATAAATCATACAGTCGCTACCAAACCAACACAGACAAACAAATAGAATCATAAAATATTTACTATGTGTGTATATTCGTTTTACCTACCTCGTTTCGTGGAATGCACCTGTATTTACGAGTAGACATACTAGCTAATAGGATTGAAGAATGGTGTATGAACATTGGTAGGTGATATAATAATGTTCGTAATAAATGATGATATACATCCTATTTCATTTTCACAGCTATATTGCCATATTAACATATTTTTTTTCAACATACCTAATTCTTTTTTTATTTTAACTTTTTAGCGTTCTTTATAGGAATATTGTGAAGAAATACGCCTCCTCAATTCAGAAATTAGAATTTCTACCATTGCGATTTGATATTATGAATAAGATGGTCTAAGCATGACAATAATTTCGAGTTTATTTATGTCTGTCTTATATTATTCCCAGGTATCAATTTTTTGACCCATTTTTTGAAAGAAGAGGTAGGTATCAGTTTTACATTCCATAGTTGTAATTTCAAATTGCAATACCTCTACGGACATTTCAGTATCTTTTTCCATTTATTACTAAGCCGAGTTTTTTTGGTAGTTTACCGCGGAGTCCTCGGTAGAGAATAAGTCTCTTTTTTCTGTAAGTTTTTGAATGTTCTGTAAAAGACAGATATTCGTAAAACTTCATAAATAAGACAATAATCAACATCTACAATTCAGCTATGATGAGGCGTGTCACTCATTATGAATATTTTATTTCCTTATTGGTACGGCGAGGACGAATTGCATGTAAATGTTTACTTGCAGTTAGTCCAATGACAATAACAAGCAAACCTCGCTTTACAAAAGTGCGAATAAATATGAGTCTTTCGTCTCTTAAAATATCTGGAAAAGTGGTAAATTCAACGATGAAAATGTGCATCTTTTTAATTTTTTTGATTAAGATTTTTATTGGAAGTCCCCAGACTTCTGCGCTATCCGGGTGGTCGGTGGGTCTCCTTCAGTGATTAAGATTCTAGTACATCTAATCATGCTAAACTTTATTGTCATACTCGTTACGTCTAGTGAGACAGGGCTAAAAAACGCTTTTCATTCAAACAAGGGTGTAAGTGTAGGCATTGCTATCCTTTTAATAGTATCGTAAGTTCAATGTATGACATTGCTAGTTATGTTACATACAATATACTCGGTTAATCTGTCTATATGTGTAGTAATATATTATAGAAAGATTGTGAATAGTTATGTGGTGTTCACTTTTGGCGAATTTCGCTTGCATAAAAAACAAAATTCGCCGAACGCTCAATGATCGCCACACCTGTTCACACAGTCCACCGATATAGATATGTACGATCTGTCAGATGCGCTTTGATTCTGACATTGTTTTCAAAATGGCGGACGTCAAGATGGAGATCGCGAAGTGTTTATTATTAGTTGATAATGCTATTGAAGAGGTTTTAAGGCATCTTTTAATTAAGGAAACAAACGCTACAAACCAACAACTGTCACGAAGCGGGAAACTCTATAAAATTTATAGGTTATAAAGTTTTTACCATAGATACGGACGCCGCGCACATCTACGCATGCGCGAATCGTTCAACTAGAGAATAAAGTTGAAAGGTGGTCAACTTGAGACGATATCGTTTTTACTAGTTTTTATCGTTTCAGACTATCTGTCATTTTGTTCACACGATTCAAATGGCTGACGATATTTCGGTGTCCTGGCGATATTCGCCAAATGTGAACACCACATTAGATTGATCATATTATTCCTAAGGAGTGTTTCTACTAGCTAGGGGGGAAAGGCGTTATTTATCTACAACCTTATACAGTTTAATGGAGTAAAAAACTAATGGATCGGTATTATTATTGTTATTATTATTAGCATCAGACATAGATTCATATAGCTCAGCTACACATTAGCCGTAGTGGACAAGTATAGGAATGGGTGTAATCGACAGCGCAAACTAGATACATAGATGTAAAGAGTGAAAGCGATGGATGTGTGTACATATGTTTGCATCCCTTTGATGTGTCTAGAAAAAACCGACAACATCCCGAAGACGCACGATGCAAGGCAAAGATGCACGAAGAACTCGTCCACACTTAAAAAATGTGTATATTCGTGCGAATGTGGAGTCGATACAATACAAAGTAATCCAATAATGTCTTTTTAACATTATGACATTATCGACTGTACATTTTTCGAAAATTTCGACTTGTTGAGTTATGCGAATGTGGAGTTGATACAATACAAAGTAATCCAATAATGGCTTTTTAACATTATGACATTATCGACTGTACATTTTTCGAAAATTTCGACTTGTTGAGTTATGCGAATGTGGAGTTGATACAATACAAAGTAATCCAATAATGTCTTTTTAACATTATGACATTATCGACTGTACATTTTTCGAAAATTTCGACTTGTTGAGTTATGCGAATGTGGAGTTGATACAATACAAAGTAATCCAATAATGTCTTTTTAACATTATGACATTATCGACTGTACATTTTTCGAAAATTTCGACTTGTTGAGTTATGCGAATGTGGAGTTGATACAATACAAAGTAATCCAATAATGGCTTTTTAACATTATGACATTATCGACTGTCCATTTTTCGAAAATAGATTTAGATAATAGAGCGCACAGTGTAAGTGTCTAGTGTTTGGGTTAGTTGGAAGAAATCGCACTTCTGCGATAAACTCGCCCTCTGTAATTAATTTTATGATTGTATTTGATTTGTATATATTTTGTGTAAACTTCGTTTTATTATAGCTACTAAATTTCCATTTTAGTATCTTATTATCATGTAGTTCCTCCAATGACCGTCGGCTGATAAAATGAAATAAAAATTTGTTATTTTAAATTTTACAAGGGTATCAGAACTCACAGAAGATATAAAAATAATAATGTAAATTTTAATGTAATCATTCATTGTTTGTCCAAAAATGTACCAGGGTATCAGTAACGATAGAAGATTAAATTCTTGAAGTTGTCAATTACTCTCTTTTTGTTTATAATTTATTACACCAGATGACGAGATGAGAACTAAACAACACAGAGTCTAAACCTCAAACAGTCTAACAACATTCATAATACAAATTTGATACTCGCACAAGATCACATCAAAATTTATAACGGGCAATAAGATTCATTGATTGGCCTTATAAATCTTATATTCAAATACTTAGGTGTCTGATACTCATCTTCATATACCTACATACTTATGTTTTCCTGGTACAACCTACTTACATATTATTAAACTTCTATGGAATGGTATCACCTAATAATGAATGGTATATTTTTTATAAGTGCATTCTTCTACTTCATCATACATCTTTGGACAAAGGTTTTAATTTTAATGTCTGTCTCGAATTTGCACCATCCACTTCTCACCTGCAATTTTCTTTATATATAGTGACCATACAGTTTTAATGCATTTTCAGCACGATGGCGCAATCGGTAAATTAATTTTGTTCTTCAAGCTGAGTTTTTTTTGTTTGATGAAAAATATAAATTTTATATGTTATTTGTTATTTATTTTTCGTGTCAAAACCCAGAAAACCTATAAAACAGATCTCCAGTACTGTGCAAAATGGACAGCACTTGGAGATCCGTCAAGAATATCCTCCCTAGTAGTTATTGATAACGCACATTTCTCTCGATTTCAAGATATCTGACTGCCTGAAGATACTCTTTCGCAAAACATATTTCCTATGACAACTATTCTATTCTTCTCAAGACCATCCACTCGTTTGCGAGTGTTTTAGGTCCTATCCTATGACAACGGCATGAGAGAATATCGTGGGAAGTCGTGACTCCATTAGCGCAGAGAGAATTTGAATAAAGGGGTTAAGTCTTTTCTCTGTGCTTCAGAAGAAGAGAAGCGTTGAAAGCCTAGTCTTGGATCTGAAGAACATAGTATTACGTTATTAATTTCAAAATAGAAGTATTATTATATAAATATTGAATAGTTTAGAATATTGATAAATAATTCCTTTTACAATTTAATTGTCTACGGCAGTGTTTCCCAACCTTCTTCTCGTCGCGAACCAAAAGTAATATCCAACAGAATTTGGCGAACCCCCTATGTAGTCGTTAATGATAGGCAAAAAAACAATAAAATATTCTTTATATGCTGCATAAGATATAGGCAGTATGCATACGTTCGAAACAACAGCGAGCAATCTGCATTGCATTTGGTGTGCTTTTTTTTATTTTTTTTTGTGTTTTTGTTTTTTTTTCCTTTTATTTTTCTTGGGCCATTTAAAATCCCGCCATTACGCTATTATTTTCGCGAACCCCCTTTGTAGACATAGCGAACCCCCAGCGGTTCGCGAACCACCGGTTGGGAAACACTGGTCTACGGTAATGATGATGGTTACCTCCGTGTGAAAATATGTGTCTAAACCTTGATTTATTGCTAATTAATTAAAATTAATGTTACGTTAAAGTATGTAATACTTTTATCATCGTGTTTGTATTTACCACATTGCTGATTTAATAGCTCATGTTAAATGTCAGATTAATCTATTTATTTGATTTAAACAAAGATATTTAATGTATTCGAGTAAATAAGATTTATTTAAATAGTTATTGGTAAGCCTAAAACAGTTTGTTTTCACCCACAAGGCTTCTAGTAGCCAGAAAAACTTTTGCCTAAAATTCACCATGGCTATGTTGACAATGGTGAACTAAAGCGTTAGGAATGTCGTTAAGTCATCAATCAGTTGATAAAAAGTCACCACGATAAGACTCCAAGTGGATTCCAAGACCAAAAGAAAATTCCAAGTAGAAATGGATTATGGCTAGAAGAAGAAATTAAAAAATTAGACAATAATAACATAAATTATCAAATAAAATAAAATAAAATAAATATTTATTATTATTTTGTTTTGTGTTACTGTTGAGTAAGACTAACGCACGACCGGTTTCGCGGACTCCGAGTTCGCATCATCAGGTGCTGATCTATACTGAATTAAACAAAAACATATACAAAAGTTCGTTAGGATTTACAGTGAAGGTGTAGGGGTAGGCGGGGTCGTGTTGGTTTCAGGCGTGGAGTTCTTGGAATATGAGATGGGGAATAGTTGTAGTAAGGGAGACGAATTCTGACATACATTATGATATAACATACATTATGATAATGATAACCGTATGAAAAATATGCCATCCTGCAACTGGTCATAGAAGGAAAGATTGAGGGCCGTAGAGGGGTTGGAAGAAAGCGGCTTTCCTGGCTTCAGAACATTCGACAGTGGATCGGAATGAGAGGTGTGGAGGAACTGTTTCGTGCTGACTAGAATAGTCAAGAAATTTCCCAGGTGATCGTCGACGTCGGGGGGACCCGAGATGACACGTTAAGAAGAAGAATGATTAAACATATTTAATTAAAGGATATCCTCTGGCAAGTTATTCGAATTCGGCTGTAGCACTAAGTAAACCATCAAAATATGAATTTAGAACTAACTGAGAACAAAGTTGTTTTTAGTGATTAATCACGACAATTTTGAATAATGGACCATTTTTTCGCACATTATTCTAAAACTTATAAAATTAAATGCATTTAATTACATATTTGACGAAAAAAACATATTTGTAAATAAAATATCCGATTATACATCCATCACATTATTGATATTAAATGTAATGGCGAACATTACAAATAAAATAGGTTGGTACACTACAATATATTATAATATGTACTTTACAAGTTCGATCACCTGTACCACAGAACATAAAACAAAATTGAAAAAAATAAACATGTAGGTACATGAATGAACTCTTATAATATGTACCTATATATAGGTTATTATTTTCTTAATATAAGTCTATCCAACGTGCATTAAATTGTCAGTGAATTATAGACTTTAAATTATATGCAATTGGTATAATTGTAAGGTTTAATATTGTTTTCCACTGGATGTTGGATTAAGCGATTTTCAATTGTATACAGATATGCAAAAAATAACCAGATAATGTAAATAATATTTCGAAAATTTTGTTCTTGTGTTAAATAAAAATAAAGCTTATTTTTGTACACTATTATTTTTGTTGTGGTTTGGTTTGCTTTTGATGGTTATTTTGTACTTTGTACTAGCCAATCATGGAGGTTGTATGTATGTACAAGTGTGTTATACTCGGTACCGTAGAGGGATAATATCTCATTAAAGCCGTATTCTTCACGATCGAAGGATGTCGGAGGTCATATGCCTTGAACCCCACACCTTCAATGCAGAGGATGACAACCATAACAAACGGAATATTATAAAAAACATTTTTTTAACTTTGTATACAGTTCCACATACTACATATTTATTATATTATATTAAGTCATATTGAGTCTATCGTTATTCTTATCAAATTTATGCTGTTTTGGTAATGACAAAAAAATATACAATTTGTATTGTACCTACATATTTACATATTATTCAGAAATTCTTAATCGTCACCAATTTTTCCACCAATCAACCAAATTATCATCGATACTTCAGCATCACTTTTAGGATAGCAGCAAATATACCTTAGTACCCAACTGATAACAATTCATTTTTTGTATTCGACTCTATTAATTTTTTTATCAGCAGTTGAAGCTACAAAAATTCTAAACAATATTCGGTTTTCAAAAAAGCAATCTTTACAATATCTCTGGTAAAATAATTTCTTTCCAACGCTTATTTACATATTCTCAGTCTTATATTTTATATTAAAAACAAAAATTATTTGTTCATTTTCCAGCAGTTGTATATATCTGGCGATCCATACCAGCTGGTGTACCATAATAATAATTAGTAATGGTTTACAATTCGCTCCTTTTATACAAATACCATTGCAGCATACTACATTTTATTATCTACAAACATATATACATACATTTGTACATTGTTAAAACATAGTATTATAATATATGTAATATTTCTTCGTATAAACGTAATTATATTGTTAAAAAGTATTTATCTCTGTTTTATTGTATACTACATAGTTTCTGAAATACGGAAAATATTGAAATTCTCCTAAAATAAGTCTGAAAACATTTTCAGTTCATTTAATGTGTCTCTATCATTATTTCCCTTATTGTACTTTGAAAATAATTTAACATTATGTCATATCTTAGTCCGTGTAGTCGAGTGACAATCACAGAACAAAAAACACGATAAAGGATGGTCAGTTTTTTATGTTTTCAAATTCTTTCATTTGTTATTATTTGAATTTAAATTTCCAACGACAAAAAAGCTACAAAATGTTTTTTTAACATTATACAATACATATTTTTATCCTGTTAGATACACCAGAGATTTTAACTCAGGATAGAACTACGTGGCTTGACATCGTGGATCAAATTCTCAAGGATGGATGAGTGATGAGTTAAAGAAATCGGTGTGCATAATATAAGAAACGGAATGAATGTGGAGGTAGCGAAAGTATTATTATAGTTTGTAAGGATAGATCTTTAAGGCGTTCCGTTTTTTTCGCCTACCCTACTTGGGATACGGCCTGAGAGAATGGATAGAATACAGCAGTTTATACGTCTTGTCATTTCGTAGAATATGTTCCAAATAAATCAATACCTATTCTACTGGATGATAATAATAATAATTTAAATAAAGCTGAGCAAGATAAGATAATAAAATATCTTGATCTTGCTCACGAAATCAAAGATATGTGGAGAACACCTACCACAATCATCGTGCCTATAGTGTTGTCTGTGAATGGTTTAATACCTAAGAGTATGTCAAGCAATCTCAGAAAACTGGGAGTAGATGACAGGCTCAAATACAGCATGCAGAAGGCCGTACTTCTATCGTCCACCAGGATAGTAAGAAGGTTTTTGTCCCTGTAGCTCTGTAAGTGATCTCCCATGATTGTACTATTTTATAGAACATCATGGAAGAATCAACTCGAATAATGTGGGGGTTCTACATTTTGAATATAAATTTATTTTAATATTTTATGGTTTTTGTTTTTTAATGATATATTTAAATTTTATTGTTAATCTTATATTTTGTTCAAAATGTAGAATCTAATATTGTTTTGTTGAATAAATGAGATATGAGATAATAATAATAATAAACTTTATTGTACAAAATATTTAAACAAAAAGAATGAGATAACAACATGGTATATACAAATATTTTGCACAATGGGCGAGTTTATCGCAGGGACGCGATATCTTCCAACTAACCCAAATGTTGATTGATGTGCGCACTCATCTTGAATTTATTAATTTTTTATTATTACTTATATGCTTAGTAATATATACAATTAATCTGCTTACTACACTGTGATAGATAGATAGATAATAGTGGATCTTTTTCAAGTCTGGGACTCCCCACAATGAGAACTAACATTTGTTAATTTCATCATTACAAATTCATTTGATATTAGGGATGTATGAATTCGTATGGGGAAGTTGTTTTATAATATTTTACAGATACTACTACTAGGTACTCTAACGGGTATTGTTACAAAATACCCGTTATATAATAATAATAACATGTCAATGGTTACTATTGATTAACAAGGAAAAGGCAGATCCTTGAACAATAACTGTTTCGTTTTTCTATAGTTATTTTTTTATAACGTATCATTATCATTTTGCATAAAAAATTATTAATCACAGTTATTTTTTCACAATGGCAATCTACTCACTTCCGCGTTTTCAATAAAAAAAAATAAACAAGTAACAAATACTTTTGCTATAGAATTTTACGTAGGTAATTATTACTGTTTGTATTATTTTTGCAGTTTTTTTTTTACATTTTGTGAATTGATTATAAAGTATGCCGAACAATTATGCAAAATAAATTAGCAGATTTTATTAGTTTTTTTATAAACTATCGAAAATTTTTTTTTTTTATATATATTATAATGAACATGAAAACTTATCAAATAAGGGACGACATTATTTTCTTTTATATTAAATATGTTTCTCTCGGGTTTCTAAAAGCAGCCTAAAGCAACTAAATCAGCAGTGTTATTGCACCATCATTAATATTCACTGTTTGTCCCATCAAAATAATAAAGTTACCTATAAGTTGGACAATTCATTACGCTACCCATTATTAGAACAGTGATTTTTTCACATGCATGCTACTTTTTTTATAACTTTTATGAATAAAAAATAGCTTATTTATTTTATTTATTTATTCATTCTTTACTGAACATTGATTACAAACAATTTCACAAAAGGTACACATTCAAATTAAATACAATCAATATACAGAGGACGAGTTTATCGCAAAGGCGCGATCTCTTCCATCTAACACAATAGTTCGTACATTTTTCATCCAAACCTATGGACATATTCAAGAATAATTTATTTATTTACTTATGCACGGTTTTTATTTGAAGTAGGTACAATACTAAAAAAACAAATTAAAATTCTCATTCATGGAGTAAGATAAGAACAGTAATTGGCGAAGAATAAAATACAAATGGGAATCACATTAGAAGATTTATAAAATAAGTTTAATTAAAATTGTCATTGCTTCTTATAACAGCATGTTTGATTAATAATATTTTTTCTTTTTTTCAGGTAAGTCGCCGTTATCTGTTATTAATAACATGCACCATGAAGATCTTTCCGAGTATTGGTATGTATGTAAAAATAATCGTTATTTAATTAGACAAACGATTCATTTACAGTAATGAATCAGTCAGAACAACTACTTATCATCACGATTATAAAAAAATCGCAGTTTATCACTTAATTATAAATAATTTATTGATAATTTATAACACTGTTTAATCATTACTATTGAAATACGTTAAAGGTGTAGTGAATTACCGACTATTATCCGATAGTCGACCGTATACCTACCGGACAGTGACTCATTATCGGATAGTGGCTAAATTTCTAGTCGGAGATCGGACAGCCCTTGAATAAAAATAAACAAAACCTTAAATCAATGTTTTTAATTCTTAGTCATAATATGTTGAAATAGCCTCTTAATTAATATGTTAACATGTGAAATAGTCATAATATGTTGAAAAAGACTCTTTCTTGATAAAGATTTTCGACATATTTTGTTCTGTCAATTAAGTTTTATTATTATTATTCATATCTCATTTATTTAACAAAACAATATTAGATTCTACATTTGAACACAATATAAGTAAGATTAACAATAAAATTTAAATATAATAACATTAAATAACAAAAACAATAAAATATTAAAATAGATTACAGAATTAAAAATATTTTGTTTATTCGTGAATAGAACAACTAGTAAGCACCGAAGAACCAATAAAAGAAGCGAGCTATTGAAGAGGCGTAAATCCAACATTAAAGAAACACGAGCTGTAAAGAAAAAGGACGTACCTTCATGCTATTTTAAAATTGTCATTTGATTGGTTTTTACACACCTAATGCGTGTATGTATGTCGGCACCGTTTAATTTAGCATCCTTCTCAAGAGCGGGAAACAATACTGAAAGAGTAATGTCTTCAATTTGCTGCTGAACGTTGTTATTGATTGGTTTTTACGAAGATCCTCGAGAAGTCGATTCCTGATGACAGTTCCTGTGACACCAAAAGCCCTGTCGTAAAAGCAGAACTTGTGTGTCTTTTAATCATAAAACCTTTATATTTTTATCATTTAGACTTTACGATTATATATTGTAATGACTTTTAAATTAACATTTAAATGCTCACGCCGTAAAAATAACGACTTCAGTCGGATATTCGTTATCCGTTTAAATTGCTATTCGTTTCATCTCTAGCAGATACATCTCTAGCGCATATCAATAATTAATAATATTAATAACGAATAATAAAAAGAAAAAATAGCAGGCGTTATTATTATTATTATTAGCAGTTTAAAGTGTTATTATGCAAACTTAAGTTAATATAATAATGTGTTAGTAACTAATACATAATTTCACCAACCGTCGAGAGATTGATAGACATAATGAAATTCTCAATAACAGCAACGAATACCCGGTATTAGCTATTACCTGTTAAAAATAACGTAATCATCACAGATGAGTGATTAATCAAGAATAACATAATGTGATTAGTGTTATTATTAATAATGATAAACATGTTATTTTTAACACTTCACGTCTACTCATTTCACGTCTATTTTCGTAATTCTTTTTTTTTTCTTTCTGATTTGACTTGGTCAATTGGTCATGTATGTAACATAAAAAAATATTAACGTAATAAATACGAGTATAAAATAATACAAGATATAAAATAAATAAATAAATTCATCTTATGCAAATAATATGTAAAATTATTTATTTATTTTATGTTACGTATAATGTTTAAATATACACATAAATATATCAGCCCGTTCGTATGTATGTATGTATGCGTATGTGTCCTCAATGATTTCCATGTAGAAACAGCAAATTTTATTCATTCAATTATAACATAAAGAATTCAAATCCATTAATTTGAATACATTAAAATAAATAATTGTAGTGTTTTTATTATTACTGTCATAGTTTTTAATTTCATGATTGAGACTTTAAAAATAAAATATAACAAACACTGTTTAAACATATAAATTTATATAAGTACTTTCTTTAAACCGGGAGTCGTTGAGGAAATAATTATCAAATCGAGTATTTTATTCATTAACTCTGAATGCCTCAACTTTTGTTGGCACGGAGAGAATGACTTGCATGTTTATTACTAGAATATGATCCGCTGGCTACCTTACTTGTGGAAGATACCATGGTGGAATGGATGAAGGATGGTCATTCGATGTTTTTCCAAGCGGGCACGCGGGCAGAAATCAGCCAAAAAAAAAGTGCAGTCACTTTTTTCACATGACATTCCTGACGTTCTGATGTCGTTGACATAGAAAGGGTGTATTGTGAAAAAGGTTCGTTTGGGTCACGAAGACTCAAAAACATACTAACAGACTCAAATATTTATTACCATTATAATATTACCTATATTTTGTACACGTATAGCAATGTTTTACATATTGAATACCTACCTATCAGTTTAGTAATTGATTTCGTTGAATATTTAAATAGAAATACAATTAGAGTAATTAACGGGTGAATGGTTTAAGAGCAGGAATGAATATTATCTATTTATCATTTTTTCTAAAGGTACTATAAAATTAAATAATTATAAAATAATTATTAAAAAAAATGTGTGTGTATTTGTGTGTTTTGGGACTATACATTTTTTTTTGTTTTACTAAGTATGCGGAAATATATTTCGTGTTGATTCATTATCTACATTTTTCAAAATAATTGAATAATTTGTGTGAAAAATAGCGGCGAAAACCAACGTCACTACGGCAATCAGTCAAAATCTAATAGATTTTTGGTTTCTTTTGACATTCGACTACATATGGATTTATCCAGTTTTGATACCAAAGCACACACTTAGGATTAGGAATCGCATCATTTCGTGACTACAGTTCTTAACCTAGTGATATATTTTATCAGTACGAAGATGATGACTTGTATGCTTATTACAAGCAGTGAGTCCGCTGTCTACCACACTTGTGGAAGATGCCGTGACGGGATAAATGGACGGATGAAATCTTATCTTGTATACTTTTATGCTTTCCAAGGTTCGCAAATCATGTGGAATTTCGTTCTATGACGACAGTCCGTAACATAATTATAGAACACGGTTAACTGTCGCTGTTATATTTCTACAATACACCGTTTACGTGGTAATAACAATAGTAGAGCGTCATTTACGCCATTGGCAGAGGTGAATTATTTTTTTACTGAAACACTTAAAATGAAAAAGTCTGGTTTATACGAGAGGACCGTTAGAGGGCTTTGGAATTGAAAAATTCAATATTTTTTTATATGAAAGTTTTTTCAAACATACCGATTTGTACGATATAACTCAAATTATATTGAATTAATTATAAATAAGTGTTTTTCAACATGAATTTCCACCAAGTACCGTCGTTTGAAAAATATCAACTTTATCAAATTACATTATATCCATAAGTTTTCTGTATATTTATGTATCTCGAATAAAATTGAAACTTTTATTTCGCAAAAATATACAAATTGACCCCCAATTATCCATTTCAAAAATCTGTACATGTCAACCGAAATGTCATTTTATTTAAAATGTTGCGTTGTTTTTTGTGAATAAATAAGTAAATACTTACATAAATAACCAAATTCGAGATCATTCAGTCAATGGATGACTTTTTGCCACCGGTCGATATCATATCACCGTAGAGACTTCCATTTCGACTTCTTTTGTCTTCATAATAATAAAAGAGAATCGGGTACATAGTATATATTACTATTATTTTTCTGTTGATTCAAACCTTTATTCCATTTATTAAACATAATACTAGTGTTATTTATCCGATGGAGCACGCATCAAATCTCTCTTCCCAAATAACCTTTCTTCTATTATAATATTTTCATTTGAACTAATTTTCTTTTCACTTAGATTTAAGTGCATACATTTAAAATTCAATCGTAAATCATCTTATGTATTGCATTTTTAAGAGAAATTAAATATTATCCATAATTGAAATATATTCGTCTTTTTAAGAATTATTTTATTTTATTTTTCTTTCACAAACAAACAGTTATTACATAAATGACAATACACAGACAAATCAATTACAATTAATAAACCAGCAAAGTATGAATATGCACAGTACTAACCTTTAATAGACTAGAAACATTTAAAATATACTGTAATCACATTATTTAAAAATTTGACACCTTAATGTAGCTACCTCAATTTGAAAATGTTTCATGAATTGAATTTGAGAGATCATTACAACATTTTTGATGAAATGAATAGGTAGTGAAAATATGTTTTAAATGCAATGGCAACCTCTCGAATTATATTGTCATTTCGGAGCCCCCGTGAGACCAAAGTCCTGAGCAAGGGGCCTTTATGCCCTTTTTCGTTGTGTCAGCATTACCTCTGATTTCAATTAATTATTATTTTGTCCATAGACTATTACTTGTAAATTCATAATCTAAGAGCTTCCATTACCTCTGGAAAATAAGAAAAAAAATATATAGATGAATAAATAAATATATTTCCGACGGATCGACACACAAACGTATAATTTTGAAATTATTATAGTAAAAGCAACATTATATTTTTCTTGTAAAAATATGTTAGTATTTATTTATTTTGTTTTACTTTTTTATTTTTTGTCGTTTGTTTGTTTGTTGCTGTTCTTTTATTTTAATCATCCTGACGAACTTGTTTGTTTATAAAGAAGTCAGTTTTGTATCTTGTGTTTTGTTTTATTTTATTTTTTTTAGTTGCGTCTTCATTTTTTATATGTGACAGGTTTGTTAGCGTATGACTGGTCATTTTATCCGATTGGGACAAATATTCGAAACATTCTTAAGGTCTTACATTTTTTTGTGTCACCAGAGATCTGCAACCATTGCAAAGATATTATTTACTCTTGGAAACTAGCGATGAAAAAAACCTTTCCTTTTCTCAATTCAAAATAATTTTGTCCGCGTTAGTTTTGAGAAATCATGCCTTTGAGCCTTATAGATCAATGCTTACCTACGTACTTCTTTCGCTTATTGTACATTCTTAAAAAAATTCATACACGCACGTCAATTTCTCTTACTCAACACACGCCCGTCTTTGAGAATTTGATCCACGTGATCAAACTACATGGTTCTTGGAAGTCCGCGCTCTCTCACACCCCCTCTGTCAGATAAGTATTTCCTCTTTATCATCCACTTGTTCCACATGTCCTGTAGGTACATCGTAACTTATTAACATGCGTTCTATCCACAACACTAGTCTTGTATCTTCTCATTATCCACTCATTCCACATGTCCTGTACATCGTAACTTATTAACATGCGTTCTATCCACAACACTACTCTTGTATCTTCTCATTATCCACTCATTCCACATGTCCTGTACATCGTAACTTATTAACATGCGTTCTATCCACAACACTACTCTTGTATCTTCTCATTATCCACTCGTTCCACATGTCCTGTAAATCGTAACTTATTAACATGCGTTCTATCCACAACACTACTCTTGTATCTTCTCATTATCCACTTGTTCCACATGTCCTGTAGGTACATCGTAACTTATTAACATGCGTTCTATCCACAACACTACTCTTGTATCTTCTCATTATCCACTTGTTCCACATGTCCTGTAGGTACATCGTAACTTATTAACATGCGTTCTATCCACAACACTACTCTTGTATCTTCTCATTATCCACTCGTTCCACATGTCCTGTACATCGTAACTTATTAACATGCGTTCTATCCACAACACTACTCTTGTATCTACTCATTATCCACTCGTTCCACATGTCCTGTACATCGTAACTTATTAACATGCGTTCTATCCACAACACTACTCTTGTATCTTCTCATTATCCACTCGTTCCACATGTCCTGTACATCGTAACTTATTAACATGCGTTCTATCCACAACACTACTCTTGTATCTACTCATTATCCACTCGTTCCACATGTCCTGTACATCGTAACTTATTAACATGCGTTCTATCCACAACACTACTCTTGTATCTACTCATTATCCACTCGTTCCACATGTCCTGTACATCGTAACTTATTAACATGCGTTCTATCCACAACACTACTCTTGTATCTTCTCATTATCCACTCGTTCCACATGTCCTGTACATCGTAACTTATTAACATGCGTTCTATCCACAACACTACTCTTGTATCTACTCATTATCCACTCGTTCCACATGTCCTGTACATCGTAACTTATTAACATGCGTTCTATCCACAACACTACTCTTGTATCTACTCATTATCCACTCGTTCCACATGTCCTGTACATCGTAACTTATTAACATGCGTTCTATCCACAACACTACTCTTGTATCTTCTCATTATCCACTCGTTCCACATGTCCTGTACATCGTAACTTATTAACATGCGTTCTATCCACAACACTACTCTTGTATCTACTCATTATCCACTCGTTCCACATGTCCTGTACATCGTAACTTATTAACATGCGTTCTATCCACAACACTACTCTTGTATCTACTCATTATCCACTCGTTCCACATGTCCTGTACATCGTAACTTATTAACATGCGTTCTATCCACAACACTACTCTTGTATCTACTCATTATCCACTCGTTCCACATGTCCTGTACATCGTAACTTATTAACATGCGTTCTATCCACAACACTCCTCTTGTATCTGCTCATTATCCTGATATCCTTATTCTTCACTCTATTTCTCAAAGTTTTAGCAACCATTTTTCTAATTGATCGCAACTCCAAAACAAACTTACTTGTCATTTTGTGACATGTTAAAAATGTATTTGTATTAATTAAGAGTTTGCTTCCTAATACCAACGTGTGAGTGACAAAACGCAAATCTAAAATAAAAAAAAAAACAGACGAACGAAAAATGGTGTAGCACCTCTATTGTATATCCATATTAAAAAAAAA
Source organism: Athripsodes cinereus (assembly GCA_947579605.1). Lineage (NCBI taxonomy): Eukaryota > Metazoa > Arthropoda > Insecta > Trichoptera > Leptoceridae > Athripsodes > Athripsodes cinereus. Next base: position 5,578,863 of record OX388321.1, read on the forward strand.
AGTACAAAAATATTGAATCTGAATGTGGCCGTCCAATGTTCAATTTAAGGACGGATTAAAAATAATAAAAATAACACAAAAAATATGTACAAGCTTATATAAAATAATAATAATATTTTCAATCTTTTTAATGTCATCGTTTATAGATCTCTTCTGTCGATTACGAACTTTGGATCCGATGCCAAATATATCCATATCTTTTAGTCTTATCGTTATAATCGATATATTTATAATAATTTTATTCTGTCCATATAATTTAATCGATAATTCTTCCATGTTGTATTTTATCAGATTTGTTATTTTCTCGACGTTAAAATCACAATTATTTATAATTTATTATTACGCATTATTTTATGAGTTTATCTGTACGCGTGTGTCCACAGCAATAGAACAGAACAATTTTGAAATGAAATTCAAATAAATTCGATTTTCTATCTACTAAGAATCTCATCTTATTCTGAATCATTATGAATGAGCTATTTTCGCATTTGATCCTCGCCTTGCTACATTTTGTGCGTTTTTGTGTTCTTTAACCTCGTTTTAAAGATTTATTATTAAAATATAACATGTTCACCACACGCTAACCGATTTAAATTTTTAAACACGTCTAGTTTCTCGGAATTACTATTCTAGTTCGTCTTATTCCGGGTGCAGTTCCAAGTATTATTCTCTCTCCCGTGATAGAATAATATTATATCGTGCATTGTCTTCCACACGCAACATTTGAAGATTGAAACGTTTTTTCAATGTTTCTCTTCTTAATCTGACAAGATAATTATTCATATGCGTTCCAAGTCAATAGAATAGATAATTAATTGATTTGTATCGATCATATTTATTTATTTTATTCTATAAATAATGGCACTTTATGCCTTGTTTTTATTTTTCTAGTGGATATGTGTTATGAAGTTAACTTGATTACATCCTAAACACCTATAGATTAAGCAGTTTTCTATTGTCTTGAAGGCGCAGCAGATCAGTAGCACATCTTGGTTTTACATATCCTGAACATTTTCCCAGTAATCAGTTTCCATGTGTCTTAAATGTGGAGCAGACAAATAGTGGGAGCATTCGAACCAGACTGAGATCTTTTGAAAGATTTTAAACAAGTACAAGACAATTAATATCTACAATTCAGTGATGAATTATGTCACCCATTCTGAATGTCTCATATTAAATGGTAGAAGGAGGACAGCCTGTATGTTTATTAGTCCACTGGTTACCTCATTTGAGGTATATACCGTCATGGCTAAGATATCTGTTAATAGAAATTCCTAGACTCCAGTAACAGATTGCCGGCTGTTCACCTCAATTTATTTATTTCCTTTGTTCATCATCCAGTATCGACGAAACGATATTTCTTATTCTCAAGCTAGTCTTCCCCGGAAAAACATGACTCTCAAAAGTAAACAAAAAAGTGAGATATGTTTTCTTCCAGGGATTTAAAAAATACTCAGAATATGTTACAAACACCATTAATGCGAGGAATCCTAATTAATTATTGTAAAGAACACTGCGTCGATATGCATATTAATTTAATTAGATTAATTAATTAATAATAGAAATAACGGCGGCCCCTTTTGTATAGACTTTTACATGGAAATTAGTAAAATTGTTATTATTATTATCCGTATTATAATTATGATAAACGAGATAATTTATTTTTACATAATTATCTCTCGTATGCAGAAAACTAAATAAATGAAAGCAACATGAAGAACGTGTGTACTAATTACAAACATGTATAATTATTATTATCGATTGTATTAATCGATACAGTTATTTATCGTAAACTTACTAGTTTCTGTACCCTTGCATACCGTACAATACTATCTTTGAAATATTTTTTAAATCAATGCTTAGCTTCAATACTGTTAAATATTCTTGTCATGTCGAAACTAAATGACTACCATTTTGAAATAAATAAAACGAGTGTTTTATTTATTTATAACTTACTAAATGACACCATCTGTCTCGTGACTCTATTTTGCTGTGATCTCCTCCAACCCTGTCTAATTGTGTAAAACTGCACTAGTGCTTCCTTATATATATGTAAGTGTCTCACAGAAAGAATCTTCCTATCATCAAACAATTGAGTAGTTGGAAAGTGGTAGTGAAAGTAGGTTATCCAGACCAACGAAAATATTTCGCATGGTGCTTTTTTTGGCCAGCAAAACCCTGATAGGATAATAATCTCTCCCTTATTGCAAAGATTACAGGTCTTGGTCATCGGCGCGCACATCACTTGATGCATACTCATGTACATCTAATATCCTCCTTACAAATTTTGATTGTTAATCTTAGTTTTATAACTTTTTCAACAATTGAACATTCTTTTATGAATTGGCGCCATATATTTAAGGATTTCTAATATTTTAAAGTGTTTTTCAAATTTAATAAGAATTTCTCCATTTATTTATTGCGCTTCAAATTCTCAATAGATTTCTTTACACATTTTTGTTAATACTTCATAAATATTTGTATAATTTATAAATTTAATACAAATTATTATTTATACTTCAATGTACACTGAAGATAAGTGCTGCACACGGCAGAAAAATAATTTACAATTTTATTAAAAAAACATTATTGTCGAGTTAAAACATAAGCCATCATCGTTAAGACTTCAACAAAATGTAAATACACGAGTTTATTTATTGACTTATTTATTTTGGTGAAACGCAATTTATGTAATATTTAAAATGATTAATATTAATTATTTTTAACGAAAAAAATATTTAGTGCAAACACGAGCTAGTATCGGTTAAATAATTAGTTCACTTTATAATAATAATAATTGTGCAATTATTATTAAATTATTGTGTAATACTCGTGTGATGTTGTGTTCTCGTGGTCATGTTTTTCGCAACGGATGACTTTAAACATCTTCATCCTTCACAGAATCTGGTTGAATATTCTGGCTCTTTCGTTTTTAGTAATTATTGTAAGAGGCTACTGCTTATCCGCTGCCCCATTTTCTACAAATCATCATAAACGTAATTTTATAAAGTTGGATGAAAAATAAATGTTACCAAAAATCTAACATTTACGTTGATAGACATCTTTATTCACTTATCCTAATTTTGTCTTTTGTTAAAAACCTTTGGGCTGGATACAAATCATGCTATATGAATAGCATGATTTTGACATTTGTGTTTACACTCTTGTTTGAAAACCTGTCACTAGGACATATTTTTGGCTTATTGCGAACTGTAAAATTGTAAATGTTAGATTATTATCTTATATTTTTTTCTGAAATCTGCAAAAAATTGAGTCATTTAGTGAATTATGCCGTTAAACTTTCAATTCTTTAAAATATTTAAAATGTATATTCTTTTGGTTTATAATTACGCTAATCTTCCAAGATGAAAATCGAAACTTTTAAAAACGTGAAATAATTTAACCTTTTTCAAAAAAATCAGCAATGGTTCGATCATTCCGGATTACACAACAGCTTTATCCCTTTTCTATTCTACCATTGTTCTGGTCATGATTGTGGTATGAAAACGTTGAAAATCGATCACAATAAGATTATTGGACGTCCATTTGATGGTTATTGTTCAAGTTACATAGGTTTATATTATATATAGTCTTAATGTTATTATTGAACAATGTGTAAAATGTGCTGACGAATCATGACAATGCAACATACCACGACATACCACGGCATTCCTCCTCTCATAGTTAGTTATATGGGTACTGTACCGCTTTATAATGTGGTATTTTGTGTACTTATAATAAATACTTCGATACCTTTATATATTTATAATATAAAATTACATTACATTTCATTTAAATATTATAGACGTACGTAAATATCTTATGGTTGTACTACTTAATTTCATACAGAGTCTCTTATTTCTGCAATGAACGCTGAAAAAACTAAACAAATTCAGGTTATATAACTTAATTTTAAATAGTAAATGAGGATTTTGAAAGAATGCTAGTAAAGAAGTTGAGAATATTTGGATATGTTGAACCAACGGTTGATAAAATTATGCAAGTTTAATGTTTCTGAATGATGTTATGACAAAATATTGGATATTTTTTAAGCAATTTTTGGAAGATAAAGACTTCCTGGGCCATTGATATATAAATAAAAAATACTAAGTGAAATGCATTTCATTAACTATTGCTGCTACTACTATCCTATCAGCTGCAAGCAATAAACATGCAAGCCGTTTTCTCCGTGCCAACAAAAAATAAAGACACCCAGGATGCGTGGCAAATCTCATCGCTGACTTGAAGATGTAAAATGTCTTTATTTTTTCAATATGTACCTATTATTTGATATTTTCAATTTCAACGTCAATTTCTCAAATAAAATTACGGATTCATTATCCATATTTAATCCCTGTATATGACAGTATGACGCTGCATTTGCGGTTCATCTGTATGATGTCGCTATTATATGATTGTGATGCCTTTATAAAGGAATGTCTGCCATCCAAATCTATCTACATACAATCTTAAAGTAGGCACTTCATAACATATTTACATACACTACCACCACTCTTTCAAAGTAATGGTCATCATTTTTATCATGATCTTAAAACTTACGAGAACTAAGTATATAATTATTATACGTTTTATATAGATTTTGAACATCAATACTTCTGACATTTTAATAATTTTATTATCTTAATAAAACATCACCATTATCGACGCAGTGTCCTCATCATGTCATATTTTTGACATAATATGGCGATAACTAATACATTGAATTGTACGTCAATGATTCCATCAAGATATTTTTTTTTGTGTCAGTGCGATTTTATTTTATTTTTTATTGCAATCAACTTTAAATTTATTCATAGGTATCTATGAATATTTGGAGAACGTTTGGCTACTTTTTGGTTCTCGTTTTGTCTGGTTTGAAAATTTAAACAAAGAACCTTTGATTTATAAACATTTTGAGAATTTTAAAGCAAAACTTATCAGTCAAACTTCAATTAAAGCAATGAATAGTTTTGCATACTTACAATGTCAGAAAAAATGAATTTTAAATTTTAACTCTTTAAACTTTAGTTTAAAGAGATATTCGTGTTTTTGAAACTTACTCAAAAAAATTATTGCAATAATGATTGTATAGTACCTACTTGGAAAAACTTTGTGATAGTTCACTTTAATAGAATTAAAATATATTTAAAATAAAACACTGTATTACTTTCACTATAAATAATATTGGACTCACTGATGATGGGTGTCTACCCGAAAGGCCTCTGAGTCAAATATTATCCATAGTGAAAGTAATACAGTGTTTTATTAAAAATCTTTTTTAATTCTTTGTAGCAATGTTAAATTACTTTTCACTTCTTCAAATTGACGCTTTTTTGGATCGATCTTATTATCGATCGATCGATTATTTCAAATTCTTTTAGTATTTTTAAGTTGAATTTTTCAAAGGATTTATCGATGTTTTCAAGTTATCAATGTTCGACTGTAATTATCAAATTCTGTATATAAGGTATTATACCTTTATTTAACACATTTCATTTAAATCCATCAAACAGTTTGTTGGCTTATCTTTACCGTGCGTTCTGCGAGAGGGTAACATTGTAAAATGTCTTATCTACATATTATTCATGTCACAACATAAACTTCTGTCTGTTGGAATCTGTTGTTATTATTATTTATATATTTCGTTGTATATTATATTATTTTGTATTATGAGATCTGTGAGAATAACCAATGTTTCGGTTTGTAGTTTCATTGTACACAATACAATTCGGATTTAATATTATTAATATTATTATTATGGAATATATCAGATTTCATTAGGCATACTTTTGTACCTCTTTTATGTTGTAATAATTTATTGTTTTAGGTAAAATTACTCTGTTTGCAATAATATTTATTAGTAGCGTTTTGAGAAAGGTGTTTTCATTTAAGTGATTGTTTCATGGTAGCGATGGAAAAGATGGAAACAGCATTTGCATTTTTAGATTTATATTTGGTAAGATTTAAGCCAATACTATTGTTTTTTGATAGTAGGTCAAAATATGTGTTACTACTATTACATTATCACGGCATATCCCGGCAAATGGGGTAGCCAGCAGACCAGTACATGTTAATAAACATGAAACCTGTCGTTTCCGTATCAGCAAAAAATTTAAAACATTCAGTATGAATGACAAACTTCATTGCTGAATTTAAGATGTAAAATGTCTTTATTTTTAAATTTAGAATAAAAACTTAAAATGTACAGATATCTTAATATGTAATATGCACACCTGTAAGTAAACAAGAGTTTGGTCATTAAAGTTAACTGTCAAACACGAGCATGTACCACAATTTCACATGTAAAACGTCAAATTATTTTGCTCTTGTACGTAATGTTCTCAAGTTCATATATGTATGTAAAAAAACTTTCTCACCTTTTGAGCACCACGTTGACTTTCTCACCAGGTGATTGTCAAACTTTTCTATATCCTTACGCCCTTCTTATTTTTATTCGTATTATATGTACACAACATTATAAAATAAATCTTTTTCGTCATTCCTTTCATCTCGCCAATTTATTTATACACTACAATAATAATTTATAATTTCCCACGCTTCCCCGTTACGTGTTAAGACACTTTATACCACGTTATCTAAAATAAATGCACCCTTTTTTAAAAACAAAAATTCTACGTATATCGGTATACAATTTTTTTGTGTGAATACTTTTAGTTTTAAATTCTTCTTTAACGTTTCTTTCGGGAGCACGGAGTGTTAATGAGAAACAAAACAAACTCGTTGTTGTTTTTCTTCTTCGCCCTCGCCTTTATCCCATTTATTTGTTATCGGCTCTCTTTGTCCTCATCTTCCAAGTTTTCCGGTCCCCTGAATCCTGCGAACGCAGCTCTGCCTCCCTTAGGTCCCTGGCAGTTGTGGACATCCAGGTGGTCACTAGTCTGCCTGGTCTTGTGGGTCCTACTTCTATGTCCATTGTCCTTAATATCATATTGTTCTGTATTATCTCAAAATCTGTCCATACCATCTCAATCTGTTTTCAGTTACTTTTGCTCCGATGAGAGTTGTTCTATCGTTTTAAATCCTTGATGTTGCTGTCACATGATTGAGAAACGGTATATTGTTAAAAAAAATTGCAAACCGTTGGAAACCTTACAGAAGAATATAAATAATGCTCTTTTGACTATCACTACAAATTTTCTAAACACGACTCAGCCATTACTATTGCCTCTCCCATTAAGTTTACAAGACAATTTTTTTGTGGATCGATATAAAATAAAAAAAGTGCTTTAATTTACATCCAATATCGAATTCTATAAATAATTGTACAAAAACAGCAGAAAAAAAATTAATTCTCTTACAAACTTAGTGATCTTGACAAAGTTACAAAAAACTGCAGAAAATATCTTCATAAAAATTTATACGTTACTTTTTATGTCTATTTGTTAATCCATTTGCGACTGAGCGAGTGTATTGTTGTAAGTTTAGTAAGTAAGTTAGACTAAAATTTATGTTTGTTATAAGTTATTTTTAAGGTATAATTATAACTTTATAAAATTAAATAAATAAATAAATAAATAAATAAATAGTGACGAATCATTCAAATAACTTCATTTTCCGTTTCATGGAACCTTAATATTTCTGTTTCCTCCACTTGTTTCGTCTACAAACATAAACCGATCTGTTTTGAGAAATGACTTAGAAGTGTTTTGCTGAGATAAGTTTTGACGTGTGACGCCGCTGCTGCTACGCGCGAGCTGGAGGGGGGAGGGGCTAGCAACACCCTTATAGTTGTTACATGATTTCCCGTCGCGTGAAGATAATGATGAAGTACCATGAAGCAGACACCAAGATTTGTTACAAATATTTACATAAGCTCCCTAAAATTGAACAAACATTGTCAAATTCTCGAACTGAAAAAATATGAATTTAAAACTCAGCATCCATGATTTGATTTCAAATTCGATCGTAGATCTTAATTTTAAACTACCAAACAAGGTGACGTTGCATTTTTCAAGCCTTCGTTTGTACATTTTTTTCAATATAAATTTTATAACTATTAAGAAACAGTTTCGCTCATAATGTTAAAAAAAATATCTCAAGAAATAACTTACAACTAGGTTGATTATACATACAAATACATGAACATACTTATACATATGAAAGTGTTATTAATTAAATTCACGAAATAGAAAAGATCTTCATACAATATTTTATTGAATATCTTTAATATAATAAAAGGCGTTGTAGATTTCTCCAAAAACATCTTAAATGTGTTTCGAGTTTGTTACATTTTGAGTTAGTAAACATTCTAAAAAAATCATTTTTGCATTACTTAGAATTGTTTCATATTTCGGAATCCCGGAATCTCGTTTGACGGAGGTATTCTAAAACATTTTCATGTAATACAAAATTAATGAACATAGGCAATATAATTTTGGCAATAAATTTATTCAGTTACCAGGAACGCAGCATAGAGTGACGGAAGTATTTGACTCTGTTTCAACAAAATATTAGGTATGCAAACTTATTCAAATAAGGCCAACAAGAGATTACGCACGAATCGAGACAAATATTTACATCGGAAACATTGTGGATCTTTGTTGATAATACATATACAAACAATACACGCACACATTGTTTTCATGTTTTCCTACGCATTCTACCAGTATGAAAATGTTCTATATTCACTCATGTTTACTTATGTGCTCCTGATAAGTATTATTTATTGTTTAATTGAAGTATTGTAATAAAGATGCTCCAAAACTAAAAATACCCCATGACAGACATAAATTTTGCTGCGTCATCATTATTTTAACATATTTCTCGCCAAAGTTCCACAAGCTTTTATGTTTGCCCGATATTTTAACTACCAGAAAAACTAATGTTTTTTATGCAAATTTGCACCTATTGAGCGCGTTCCTGCATCAAATTATCTGTATTTCATTAATAATTAATTCCCGAAAATAAAAAATATTGAGAACGCATTCTCAAAAAAAAATTTCTTCAATTTAAATATACTGTCTTTACGAAACTTTTTATCTCCAACTTACGTAGGTGACATCGTAATTTCGTTAAAATTAATTTACAATACTTTTTATTTGTATAGATTGCGATGATTACTACCTCTCGTCTCGATGCAAAGCCAGATTTAGATCATGTACCTAATAATAATAAATGTAAAAGATCTCTCGTAAATACTTGAAAAAGATATAAAAGTATCGTGGTTGACTGATGCTTTATCAAAAAGTTTTGACTACTGAAAGTTTCCATTTCAGAAGAAGGGGTTTTTCCTGTAGTAATTATTATGATTCAGGTTTTAAATCTTGACGTGTTTTTGCCCACGGCATTGTTTCATTAATCGCAAACTTTTTCGCGTCTAACAAATTACAGGAAGAGAAAAACTTTTTTCTTCTTCTCTTTCCCTTCTGAAAGAAATTATTATTAGTATTATTTCTCTATTATCTTCTAACCGTTCTCTATCTGAACCTGCAAACATTGATTGGAATAGTTTTCGCCTGATATTTATGCGTCAGGTATGATTTAAGTCTTCATTGCTTCAGAAGAGGAAAGCGACGTTTCAAGCATAACGTTTACACATTATAATTATGTTTTTTCGTGTTCACACATTATATAGTGACTACGTAAGATTCATTTATATTATTTCCCGTCTGGCAAATGGCTATGGTTATTGTTACTATGTTTGCAAAATTTTACGACCATTTTCTACTTTTTTTTAAAAAAAAAAAAAATATATATCTGAATTTTTGTTATAAACCCAAATACAACCTTATACACCTCTCACAGTAAGCTACTTAAAGCTTGTGACGTGAAAGGGGTGTTTGCCAGCACCTGGTATCGAACCACGGACCCGTTGTTCTCGAGGCCGAGACTCAAATTTACTGTAATTTAAAGATTTTAAATTACAATAATCAATAAAGATAGACAATGAGCCAAGAAGTCGAAAGACGTCTCTGTCGCGTTGTTTTATCTGTATATCTTTTTTTTTCAACATTTTAATCCTAATCTTTCACCACATATAGGTAAGAGCACACTTATTTTTGCCAGCATGAAGCGGTCCACCAGCTTTCAGCCTTCTCCAAGTTTTTCAAATGCTTCCTATAACTCTTAATTAATGTTTTATTATACCTTTATGATACTCAATTTAACCCTAGTCATTATTCTGTGGTACTGTAATAATTACTTTGCAGAAAATCATACATTTACACAGTGTTGGTTTTCTAATTAAAACGGACGCAATAAGTGTTGTCTCATATTTCGTTTTCCAATATAACCTGTGTTCTTTATAAGATATCTACTTTCCAAGTTTTACTTTTAGCAGCAGCAAGTTTGAATTCAGTTCTAGACCGCTTTGTTCTGTAGGATAATGGAAATTACCTGTCTATTTTTCCTGTTAATTAAGAAGAGAAGATAACAACAACAACTTCGTTCTTGTTTATTTTTTCCTCTTTCTTAAGATACAACATTGTATGTCGGTACTGTGTTAGATTGTTAATTGCTGTGGTTTTAAGTTTTACTTTTATAATACAATAAATTAAATTATTTGATAAAAAATATATTTTATCAACCGCTATTAATTTTTTTTAAATATTTTGTTAATTTTATAGATTAATATTAATAATCTTAATAATTTAAATTAATATTAATATTTTTTTTTAAATTTGAAATTAATAATTTTATAAATTCATTTGTTCATACCATTGATTGATGGTGATTACTGTTTGTTTTAGGATTAATGCTTTATCTCTAATAATTTTATTATTGTTTGTTCTTTTTTTATATTACATGACAACCTTATGGGCTAATGAAATATATCAAATAGTTAATTTGTATACACTTTTAAATTGGGCAATGCATGGTCTCTTGTAATGATTATAATTGTTTGTATTTATTTGTATGTGTTGTCTGAAGTGTGTAACTGGTTTTGAATAAATAAATAAATAAATAAATAATGGCACATCAGTAGCCAGTAGACTAGCATGCTGTCCTCCCTGTGCTAAAAAATAACGCATTTTGAATGAGGTAGTTTACCTCATTGAATTAAAGCTATGTTAGTTTTTAATGTCTGATTTGTAATATTTTACGACACTAAAAGAAATTTATGTTAAAAATTTGTTTATATATTTTTTATAACTAATTTAAATAAATCATTCGATTTTGGGTGATTTCTCATAAAAATTAATTTAAAAAAAGAACCTACCCCCTCTTAATTATTTTCCACCTACTCCCCCCATATTAAGTAATTAGTAATTATCTCCATAGATGGACATACATATGTCCGAAAAACTTTAAATTTTGCTAAATAAAAAAAAATAATATAATATGTATTTAAAATAACTTTGTAACGGGTATTATTAATACAAGTCACTTATTTACACTTAATATTACTTTACTATTCCCTGAAGGGGAATGCAGAGAGTCAACACTTAAATATTAGTTGGGCGCCAGGTGTACTCCTGAAGGGGTACACCGAGAGAGTTTAAAACACTATTTACTAATTTCACTATATCTATTTATTATCACCACTTTATACGTAATACAACCGACTTGACAAACATAGATAGGTATAATACACAACACTATAAGTAATACAACGACTTCCCTTCCAGGCAATGTAAGATGGGATTTGGAGTAGTCGGAGAGAGTGTAGGTAAGAAGGGTCGCTACTACTGTATGGCACCAAGAGTAGGCACATCTCGGACAGCCAGGGAGTAGCGGGTAGGTATAAGGAGAGTTACCTTATAGCAACAAGAGTAGGTACTTCTTGGACAGCTATAGAGGGTAACGGTAGGTAAGGAGAATTACTTCATAGCAACAAGAGTAGGTACTTCTTGGACAGCTAGAGAGTAACGGGTAGGTAAGGAAACCTTGGCCCTGGAAGAGCCACCGCGATTCTCTCTTTCAGTATGACGGGCTCCGTCTTTTATACCCTTGAGTCAGTACTGAACAGCTGATGGAGACCTTGGAAGTGGACGGTGTGTTGGTGGGAGATGTACTGTGGCCTTGAACTCCGCCTTCCTATTTCCGCTCGGATTGTTCTAGAAGCTTCTAGAACATTCGGGAACATTCTGGAGGCTTCCATCAATGAGACATCTATTGATGAACCTCGCAACTAATCAGGTACTTCCTGTATCTTGACAGCGGCTGTCAGTCATGATTGGCAGGTTATGTTATTATTATGTTATGTCGAAAATACGTGGTGTTACAACTTAAAATTTGAACCCTAGCAACTAGTAAAGCTTGAAATCAAAATTTTATTTAAGTATATTTATTTTATTTGATAATTTAAAATGAAGTGTCACAAAATTAATCCCGATACAATCAACAAAGTTTTATTTTTGATAATGGATATGTAGTCTTCACAATAAATACCAATAAAATATTTGAAAATGTCATCAATCCATGTCGACATCTAAACATAGTGTAAATTATCCTATACATATTAAATTTTAGTTCTGCCAATACAGATTATAGGAGCATACATTATCTGATTGTTACAATATAGGTACATGCTAGGAGTTGTCAAACCATCAGTCTTCCAGCTAATCTAGACCTCCTCCACTCCACTACTGACTGCTAAACAATCATTAAAACATTTGCGCGATAAGTCACCCTATGCACCACGCCAGTGACGGTAGCCATGCGGCGGGGGTTGGTTCTATAGGGAGGGAAATTTTACTAAACCAGATCCACCCTTATACAAAAAAGTCTCTCATTTCACAGTGGTGTACTCTTGTTTGATTGCCATTGTATTTAAACTACCGATACTCTACTTGTATAAATTGTATTATTCACAGATAAATACAATTCTATTTTATCTTCCATCAAGTATTGGTATATTATCTCTATAGGCAGAAGGTATAATAATTGTAATGCTTCGATGTTTAATTTTACTCTTGAAATATTTTCAGTCATGTAGACCCCGTCAAAGAATTGGTCTCCCACTATTTTCTACAAATTTTCAGATATCCTGTAAAAGACAGAATATGTTCACAAAATATTACGAATAAGAAATTCAACATTTTCATATCAGCGATGAGCTGTGTTATCTGCCCTGAATATCTTACATATTTTTTTATTGACACGGAGAAGATAACTTACTCGATAGTTGCATGCTACTGGTATGCTGGGTGCCCCACTTATAGGAGTTGCCGTGATAGTGATAATGGATGGACGAAATGTTTTCATTGTTCATTCATATTCTCCCATGTATTTTGATTGTATTAAACAGCACATAATTCCGATTGCTCATTGAATGCGCAAAGGACGAGTATCGCTGTATATAAAACCTAAAGAACTTTCCGTCGTTTCAAGTAATAGAAAGGTCTATAAAAGGAAGCAATAGATTTTAAAGGTTGTATCAATAAATTTGAAAGAAAATAAATAATACGTAAAAAAATAGTTACCTACATAAACAATAACAAAAAAAAAAACAAATTTCGTTTTACAGTACACAAAATTTGTATATTTTCTGTGAGATCTAAAATATTGTTTTATTTATTTTCTTAAACAACAACAACAACAAAAACGAAAAAAAAAATGAGATGAAAATTATTAGGTACCTATACCAGGAGAGCATAAACCTTCAGCGGTGGTATGTACTACGTATTATCCTTTCTGCTCCCCAATACATACAGTAGTATCTAGTAACCACCTAGTGTATGGGAGCAGCAATAGGTACGGTACGCCGGGAGAGATAAGAGAATTGGCCTGTCAAGGCAGGATGATATATTTGACCAACATTTCCATACTGTACGCTACTACTATTACGAATACTACTATACTCTCTCTTTCACACTTATGCTAGCCTGATACTTCAAACATATACATATCCAACCTACGAGTGTGCTAAAATCCTATCACCCTCATCCCTCTTTTGATTCCTCTCACTATACCTCCCCTCAGTCATCCCATGATCCCGTGAATTAAGGGTTAAGGTTAGAAAAATATTTATATACATTTCGAATTCAGAATATCTTTTTTTTATTATTAAACCGACTCACCTATTCCTATTCCTAAATGAAAATGCGAGAATGTGTATCGCTAAATACTTAAAAAAGAAGTTTTTTTTTAATGATTCATTCATCTCTCATCTCATCTCTACGACCGATTATTTCTGTTTTGCCATTTCGAAATTTTATAAATGGAATTTTTGCAGAGGAACACACATTAAGGGTTGCACCCTCCCTCACCCATGGATGTTGCAGGAATGTCAATTCCCATGTCATCCATACTCTTCATGCAAATTCTTCTCAAGGAAGGGCTCAAGGTTCGCCTGAAGGGCTATCCCCGACAAAATCCTCCCCAAAATTAACTACAACCGTTAATGTCCACCGACTCCATTGTTTACAAAAGAACTTAAAATTAACTTACAGTTACGTATTTACTACGTACTAGTTGTTAGCCTAAATTATACAAAATATCTTAAGACTAGATTGAAATTCTTAAAACTAGTTGCATTTCATAGCCACAATCAATTACACAAGCAGTTTCTTCTAAGCGTAGTGTATAATATGTTTAGTATATCTGTAATCATAAAAGAAATTGATCATTACATGCAAAACACACACAACAAGTGAAAGTGGTAGGAAAATCACAAGTTAGGGTCCAATCATTCTCTCTTTCTGTGTTTGGAAGCCGGTTGCATTAAGCGATTGATCCTGAAAAAAAGAGGAAAAAAGGAATACCTCCCTTTATTGGAGGAAAGGACGTCACAAACAAAGTGAGCTCGGTAAGGTCAAAAGGTCTCTGTAATCATACTGGAAAAACGGACTAAAAAGCATCAGCGGGAGCGGACCCAGGTCGTCTAAGGAGTTCCCACCTGTCCCTCCAGGACTCGGCGAACTTTCGAAAACTCTTGAAATTATCTGGATTCAATGTGAGCTCACCAAACCAGACTGGTCTTGGGGTGTCTGGAGTCATACTATCAATCATTTCTCTTCTCGCCTCGTCCATAATTGTGCATTCCCAAAGGATATGCTCTGCATACTGGGCACCACCACCACAGGGACACCATGGTTCTTCTACAAGGTTCAGCTCAAAGAGTTTTCCCTTGAGATCTCCATGACCTGTGACTAACTGAGTCATAAAATGATCCAGAGCAATAAACCTTCGCTTCATTCGGACTCTGACATCAGGAAAGAATTTGTAAACGAGTCTGCCACTTCTCCCCGAATCCCATCTCTCCTGCCAAACATCCATCGTTTTCTCGCTGATCATCCTAAGTGCAGTGTTTGTATCCTGTCTTCTTGTCCCTCGAATGACAACCATGCCAAAATGTACTGCAGTTCCATCTGCACACAGGCTGCGACGAGCTGCCCGCTCCAAGACCTCCAGATCTGCTGGGAGAACACCTGCAATAATGGGCAAACCCTCAGTTGCAGCAGTCCGATATGCCCCTACCAATGCCAAAAGACAAGTCCTCTGTCCTCTTAGTAAGGCCAGTGCAACACAGCCAACATTCAATCTGTGCGACCACACCCTCGCAGCATATGTTATCTGAGCTACGTATGTTGCTTTATAAATGGTCAACAATGTTTTAGGTTTAAATCCCCAGGTCCCAAAGACCCAGAGTGCAGAGGAACAAATGAACGATCTGTTGCAGTTACAATAATTAATTACTACATTTTTTTGCAATATTTATTTAATTATTTATTCAACTAAACATACGCCATTTACAAATATCAAAAAAATAAACTAAAAAACTTAAACACCTGCGCACTCATACAAATATACATACATAAATAATACAACCATAATATAACTATACATAGGTTATTCCGTAGTAAGATTAAAAAAAAAAATGTGGGGATTATGTCACCCTTAAGGCAGGTGTGCGTAAAATCTTATGTATAAGGCAATCTATAATAATTCAGCGATAATGCATGCAAACCATCTCCTGAATGTCTTATTTTTGGTTGGCACAGAAAGGACAATCTTCAGATTAAGATAATTGAAAAAAAAACCACAATATGTAGTTAACTTCCAAATGACTTTTATTAACTTCGCGTACTAGTATTCGGAGACTCGCGTCTCCATCATCAGGCGATTAGTAAAAAGTGAAATAAGATACTGTCAAGCAATCTCAGAAAACTGGGAGTAGATGACAGGCTCAAATACAGCATGCAGAAGGCCGTACTTCTATCGTCCACCAGGATAGTAAGAAGGTTTTTGTCCCTGTAGCTCTGTAAGTGGTCTCCCATGATTGTACTTTTTTCATAGAACATCATGGAAGAATCAACTCGAATAATGTTGGCTTTAATATTTTATGGTTTTTGTTATTTAATGTTATATTTAAATTTTATTGTTAATCTTATATTGTGTTCAAAATGTAGAATCTAATATTGTTTTGTTAAATAAATGAGATATGAAATAATAATAATAATAACTAGACAATTTATTTATGATGCGCCGTTTTGTGGAAAAACCACCGCAAGGGCCCATTCAAGAATCATAACACCTCCTGAACAATAATAATAATAAAAATCTTTATTGCACAAAAAAAACAAACATTATTAAAATATAAATATTGTAGAACCAGACAAATAAATTTGTGCAATGGGCGAGTTTATCGCAGAAGCGCGATATCTTCCAACTAACAATAGGGTTTTTAATCTCGTCTTGAACACCTCCACACTCTCCAGAGTAATTAATAATAATAAGATTAACAAATTTGAATTGGTACCACAAAATTTCAACTCATAAGTGGACGATATATTTTTTAAAGGTAATCTGGTTTTGCAATAAATCTAAATACACCCCAGATACACTCACAGTAAGTCGACAGCGGGTGGAATTGAACCCGGGTCTCCCAATTCTAGAGACTACCACAAGGCTGCCGACAACCTCAAATCAACTAATTCCAATTTAAAGTCTCTTTTCCTACGATCTCGCATTTTTTCATTAAAAGCTACCAAGTGAACTCACCAACTTTGTGCTATTAACAATTAAGACATTCAGAGGAAATAGCATATCTCATTGCTGAATTTTACAAATCATTTGCAAGTTTAAATCTATTCAGGTGTGCGTAAATATATACATTATATTTTAGATTACGTATTTGTTTAATCGCAGAAGCGTATCTTTAATTACATCATATCGCGATGTACATAATATAATGTATATAAAGAGGAAGTCGGGGTAAAACGGAGCGCGGGTAAAGTCGTATTTCGTCGGACTAGTCGTTTGTTTGTTACCTAGTAGTATTACGTATATTATTATTATTAGGTATTTATACATCCCGTATTTTCATTTTGTTGTATTTTCCATTCATCCGTACTACGCCCCTTCGTCTCCCCACCCTCCTCCCCGTAAACCCAACCCTCTTTCAGGAGGGGTGGTGTTAACAGGATCGTAATAGGTAAAAAATAATCGTTATTTCCCGTTTACTGATCGGAATTATTAGTATTATTATTAATCACATATTTACACGAGCCTCGTTCCATTTTCAAATATGCGCGTTCGATTTTTCGACTTGATTTTAAACTTCGTTAGATTCAAAACTAAAACGTTCCCATTTTCTTTTATTTGTTTTAAAATACTTTATAATTCATTAAAAAATTTCAAGAAATTTAATTTATATTGGTGACATTTAAAACCATAATTTTATTAAATAACGGGAAATTATCTACTGATTATTTGTCAGATAATCAAATCATAGATATTGATTCCCTGATAACTCGTAAACAACGAGTGGATGACTTTTAAAAATAGAATAGGGATATTAATTAGCCAAACCTAGATGGTGATCTAAATTAATTTTTGTTTTTAATGCTTAGTTTGGTATAACAATATATCATATCTATAAAGATATTTGAATTTAAAACATATTTCTTTGATGTTCTAACGAAACCCAACCCAATTAACCTCTTTCATGTTATAAAAAAAAACACTTTTTGATTTCAAATTCGGTTCACAATAAAATGGCTCTAGTGGTGGCAACAACAACACGTTTACAAAATGGCCTCAACAGAAAAAAAAATATAATTTCCTTTACATGTGATAATGTTATTATTATTATTATCATCGTCATAATCAGCAGTACAACGCAGTGTGTCTCTGTGAACTGGGTTCCGGTTTTATTTATTTCAGGATTGTAACGACGGTAAATGGGGTGCGCTCTAGTATACCCTCCTTTCCCCTCCTTCATATTCACATATACACTTTGGTTGGTTGGCTGAATACTTCGTGTTTTCACTGACTCTTTTCCGTTCATTTTCATCCAATCCTACATAATTTTTATACCTATATTATATTATTCTACAATAGCTTTAACCCGACGTCGTTCAAGAATTTATCATAAATTGAAAATTCTAGCATCCGAATAAAAAAAATTAGCTTCAACTGCTGACTTCTCCGCTTGCAGGAGATGTCAAGAAGCTATACATATATGAATGCCTTAGTATCTCCGATGCTGAACGTTTTAATTTTAAATAAATATTATGTTTTTGTGTTAACACTGGAAATTCATTATTAACATATAATTTAATAATTTTTTAAACACTGCAATTTCCAAATTAAATTTACTTACCTCAAACGTTTTCGAAGAAGTCCTCCTAATGATGCCAAGCAGAAACCTTGGCGAAAACATTTGAGATACATAAATTTAATTTGGAAATTATACAGTGTTTAAAAATTTATGGAATTATATGTTTTTGGCACTGAGAAGATAATTTTCATGTTTTTCTCCGCTAAGTGAAGGGAGAGGGAAAGGCAAGACCAGGAAAAACAAGGAAAGTCGACATATTTTTTGTGATGACAAATATAATATTTGCTGATTTTAAAGGGCAAAACAGCAAGCAGCCATTGCAATTTGAAAGAAGGCGAATATATACTGGCAGGGATATATAAAAGAATTAACAGGAATACTGAGTGTGGAAAAGTTGTTCCAGATAGCAGACGATAGAAAGGCTTACACCATGGTGATGTTGGGGAGGGCCTGACATGGCACTAACAGATGAAAATTGCACCTGAATCATTTCTGGTAGAAACGTTTATGAAGCTGTGAGAAATCAACTATATTAATATATTAGTATGTATAAATAAACAGACAAAAATATTTATTTAATACATACAAATTATATCGTTTTATGTACCTTTTGTAAATTATATATTATTCTTGCTTTTGAAATCATCGAACCAATTTCGTTTGTATTTTTTGTTTCGTTTTAAACATTTTACAATTTTCACATTATTGTGAGAGTGAAATCATGCGAAATGCAAACATTTTAAAAATAATTTTACTTAGAATTTACATGTTTGACTAGTTAGAAATTTAATTGATACATCTTTAATAATACAGTTATTGTTGATATGTATGAACTTTATAGTTATTTCATTCATGTATACCTCAAAACAGCAGTTACGATCACTGGTAACAGAGTTTTATAACTTTATGTAGGTCTGGGACATATTTTTTCTAAGTGTTATAATTGATACTATACACATTTCCAAATTTTGAGAATCTTTCATTCAATGAATCGAAACCGCTGTAATTTTCTAAGATCTAAAATTTGTATTTAATTATTTAAAATGAAATACTATTTTTTTCGTATTTTATTTTCTATTTATTTGTTTATTCTTTACTGTACATTTATCACAATATACACAATTTTTTTGAAAAATGCATTCATATTAGATATAATCAATATACAGTTTATCGCAAAGGCGCGATCTCTTCCAACTAACCCAAAACTCTTATCCTGAAGCTCTACAAAACTTCAGCGTAAAGACCCTAGTATTGGGTTAATTATATTATATCTTTAAAATTTAATAATTTTTTTAATAATAATTACTGTAATAATACATTAAACATTTTGGTAAAACAATTATTAATATTTAATAATTCTTTTTACAAAACTTCAATGGAAAAAATAATAATTTAATACAAAGGATTTCTCTTTTTACGTTCACATTGATAACAAAGTAATAGAAATTACGTAGACTATAATACAGATAGCGAAAATAATTTCTAGGCTTTCTATTTTATTATTATTCGTCGTTTGAAGGTCCAGAAGGCTTTATCTCGTTTATGATATGTCACTCTTTCATCCCATCGCAAATGCGGGCTAGCTAAGGGCGACAAATGGACGACGCCTAAACCCCTGGACGCTACTGCTCCGCTGTTCGAACTCTCCCCAATTTCCCCTCCTCGAAATGAATGTATGAGACCGAGGTCATCAAAACATCAAACCATTTTTTAAATTATTCGGCCATCTCAAATCTCTTTTTCTATCCACCTTTACTGAATATTGTCCTTTTTTCGTCCTTTTTGGTGGTATTATTATTTTTATCCTAACCGGACAAAGATGTCACTCAAAAAACTGAAAATTCTTCCTTTTTTATATTTTATTCATTTTTGTTATTATTTCGGACGACATTTTTGTAATCAAACTTTTTTGTTGTTCAGATATAAAAAAAGTCATTTTAAACACGTACGTGATCCTTTTGTTTTTTGAAATTGTTCTATAAACGTGAAAAAAAGTTTAATATTTAGAATTGTCTGTTGGTTTTTCAGAACCATGATTACTTTAAAAAAAAATATAACTGGGTTTTGTTTGTTATAAACCCAAATAAAACCTTATACATCTTTCACAGTAAGCTCCTTGAAGCTTGTGTCGTGAAAGGGGAGTTTGCCGGCACCTGGTATCGAACCACGGACCTCTTGTTTACGAGGCGGAGACTCTACCTCCAAGCTACCTACGAACTCTGTATCAGACAGAATAAATCTATTATTCTTTTCTATACTTTTAGATTGCCATGTAAAAAGCTGGCTTGTATACTACATAAATGCATGATATCTAAAACATTAAACAAATTCAAATTAGCAGTAATGGGTTGTGCTATTCATCTCGTAGACTCTTAGAGGATAATTTTCATTGCGTGCAGTAATCCACTGGCAACCCTATTTGTGGATAATGTCATAATGTTATACCATGTAGAACAATTACTACTTATATAATACTTTATTATCACGGAGTACACAGCGGACTTGACAAACATGAAAATCGTCCTCTTCATTCCAATAAAAAATATGACATTCAAAATTGATAACATGTCATTGCTGAGTTGTAAATGTTAATTGTCTAATACGTGAAATTTTAGGAATACCCTATTTTTACATTAAAAATGACATTCAAAATAGAAAACATGTCATTGCTGAGTTGTAATACGTGAAATTTTAGGAATACCCTATTTTTTTACATTAAATATGACATTCAAAATAGATAACATGTTATTGCTGAGTTGTAAATGTTAATTGTCTAATACGTGAAATTTTAGGAATACCCTATTTTTACATTAAATATGACATTCAAAATAGATAACATGTCATTGCTGAGCTGTAAATGTTAATTGTCTAATACGTGAAATTTTAGGAATACCCTATTTTTACATTAAATATGACATTCAAAATAGTTAACATGTCATTGCTGAGTTGTAAATGTTAATTGTCTTATACGTGAAATTTTAGGAATACCCTATATTTACAGGACACTCAAAAGCTTACAGAACAGAGTGGGAAATCTTTTCTTTACCGACGACTTTACTGGCTACAAAAATAATTATTATGTGCGTTCGTAATGCAACGCCATATTTTAAAAATTGCATTCAGAATGTTGCGGTTTACTTCAACATAGCAAAAAAAAAAATCCAACCAACCATTTAGCATTGAGATAATGATAACAAAAAAAAAATATCCAACGCTTTCCACAACCCACAGCTACAAACGTTATCATCCATTATATTAATTAAAAATTGGCATTGTTTCTATTTGCTCGCTGGTTGCGCTATATATATGGTAACAATAGTCTTCGGAGCCAATTGTCGAGTCGCCATATTAATCGCCGCCGTGAAGACCGACCACTAGCAACTATTAGGAATACATATTACTAGACGCGACGCACCTACATTATGTACAAACTGCGGTTTTCGCTATTCTATTCTCTATACAGTTTCTAGTATGAAATTGTGGTTGTCACTACATGTGCTAACTACCTTTGTAAAAGGGATGATAACGAATACATAGATTCATCGAATATCTTTGTTTTATAGATTGGACATGACATAGTCCTAATAAAACTTTATGGCACAAAATATTCCAACGAAAATTTTAAACAGTAATAGGAATACGATAGGGTATATTAATACAGATAATAGCGATGACCTTTGCCACCCATTCTGAATGTCTTAAATTTTTGTTGGCACGAAGAGGACAGCCTGCGTGGTTTTTAGTCTGCTGGCTACCTCAATTGTGGGAAAAGCCGTGATGATGTAGTAGTAGTGGTAGCAATTTTGTGCGATGGGTGAGTTTAGTAATATTATTTGTGTGCTTAACATAGTAAGAACTAGGTGAAAGGTGTTGATAGAGGACAGAGTCAAGTGCTGTACTCATGAAGAAGTCTATATCCAGCAATGGATAAAAAGAAGAAGAAGTTTGCTATGTAACCTAACTCATGTTTACAGATAAGATTGATATCGTTCACATATTTTGTATGTAACTTGTGTTTTACCGGTCAACGCAACGTATTCCTTAAATGGAAAAGTCAATAAATTAACTGTAATTATACCTAATCACACAATACAGCGTTCCTATGACAATGACATCAGAACACTAGTAATTTCATAGGAAAAGGTGACTAGATTGGCTCAAAGACGCTCTGAGGAGGCTGGATTGTGCCCTGTACTCTTGGCAAGTGCTTAGAAAGGCGAGATTGTCGCTGTTATTGTTCCTTGTGATGAAGAATTGAGATAATTCGATGAGAAGCTCTTCGCCATCTCTAATCTAGCTGGCATATTATGAATGTTAGTAGAATTGTAGAGGTTTTAGAGTAACTTGTAGTATTATGTGCCAGGAAAAATAATTTACTTGGCATTGTGCACTGTGAAATTATTATTGAATATATGTTTGAACCAACCAGCCTTCATATTGCTCTACAACCAGAGATTACCTTCTACATGAGCATTTATTTGTTTATTATGTTGTGGCCAATTCTGTTAGCTCGTTGCTGGCTGTTTCTTTTAAGGAATTGCCTCCTTTCGCCTACCCTGTTTAACACCTCTTCGTTTTTGTAATTGTGAGTTAATTCAAAGTTTTTTCTTGTAAAACTATGGAGTCAGTAGATACTAAAGGTTGTATATAATTTTGGGGAGGATTTTTTTGAAGTAAGCCCTTCAGGTGAACCTTGAGCCTTTCCTTACGAAGAATTCGCACTAAGAGTATGAATGACATAGGAACTGACATTCCTGTAATATCCATATATGTGAGGGAGGGTGCAATCCTTAATGTGCGGCTTACCAAATTTGGATATATGCTTTGAATGTTTAAATGGATAGATTTTCTTCTAGGCAACCTTATACATTCATAGTTAGTGTTTTTTACTCATACAATACCTATATTGAATTATATTATCTTAATGTTTACTCATACAATACCTATATTGAATTATATTATCTTAATGTTTACTCATACAATACCTATATTGAATTATATTATCTTAATGTTTACTCATACAATACCTATATTGAATTATATTATCTTAATGTTTACTCATACAATACCTATATTGAATTATATTATCTTAATGTTTACTCATACAATACCTCTCTCTCTCTCTCTCCCTGGGCAATTATTAATCCCACATGATGGTGGGGTCTGCCATTTTTGTCTTTCGCCGCCACTCGGCTCTATTCTGTGCGTCCTCCGGGGAAGCTCCGCATATATTTGGATATATGCTTTGAATGTTTAAATGGATAGATTTTCTTCTAGGCAACCTTATACATTCATAGTTAGTGTTTTTTACTCATACAATACCTATATTGAATTATATTATCTTAATGTTTACTCATACAATACCTATATTGAATTATATTATCTTAATGTTTGAATGAATTAATGTTTGTTTTTTGTTGTTATACCTATCTCTCATTTTTGTTGTTCCAATATTAAGCCATAGATGGCGCGAATTTCGATATCCTACATCTTTGGGATGGTTTCGTGTTGTCAAATAAAATATCCCCAAAATATAGAGTTTATAAGTCTTGTAATACCAAAGATTCTCAAACGGTGATTCTCACATCCCTGTTCAAAGATTCGAAAAACAATTTTTAGGTATATACCTATTTAGATAGTATGAAGCAATGTTTTTAGTCACTTATGACTCTTTATGAATAAGAAATCACCTCTGAAATTGGCATAAGGTGAAATTGGTGAAATTTGCTAAACTCCTAAAAAATATGATTTCCATATGAAGAATTGAATCTTTAGTTCTTCGTTTAATATTGTCGTTTTTTCATCACATATTTTATGTTTTACTGTACTGACGTTAATTATTTAATACAGAATTTTACAATACAAAAAAATTAGAACATTATAGAATACGAGTTTATGGCAAAGAAGCGATTTCTTTTGACTAAACGAATACTAATTAATCTTCAAACAATTTCCATTTATTCACTGTGCATATTCAATGATTCTACTGGCTACCCCACTTTTGAAAAATAACAGGAGAGCATAAAAAGAAAGAGTTGAAATCCTATTAAGGTATACCTAGTCTGTTCACCCGTCCCGCGTGTTGACATTAACATCGAGTACAACGCGGCATTAGAAAATTCCATATTATTGTTAGTATAAGGTATATCTAAAAGAATAAAGAAAGAAAGAATGAAAGAAAGACCACTAGTAGTTGTAGTTGTATAGGGGCATTACTTACATCCACTTTCTACTTATACCACTTTCGTCTTTCCACTTCTCTATTCGGCAATAAATCAGTCGCAGCGCTTTTGTGTCGATGGTCTTAAAAACGGATCTTATAAGAAAGGGGGGAAAGGCAGCGGGAGGGGGGTAATCCCCACCCTCCATCACCACTACTTCTTCTTTCTATTTCTCAAACCATTATAAGTAGACTAAGCACAAAAACATACTTACAACTAATAACAAGATATCCCGATGGTGTATCCATCTTTAATACCACTGTTTATCTCGACTTGGTCCATAATATTTATTCTCTACTAGCTTCTAACCCAGCTAAGCTTAAAGAGTATCGAAAAGACATTGCCAATAAAATAACAGCTACCTAGCATAATTATTAAGTTTAAAAAAATAATATCATTAGCTCACAAAATTCTACAACATTATAATATATTATTATGGCGGTAGCTAAGCGAAGCAATGAAACTTTATGAAAACCTTCAAATTATTGGTAGGTAGTATTTTTGATTTGTTTTTTAAAGTTCCATACCAAACCAAACCCAAACGAAATACAAAGTTTAAAAGACATAAGCAGTTACAGCAAACTTTGGTTAAAAGTAAAGTACACATTCCTTTTTTATCCAGGAATATGCTCATATGACACGAGCTTTCACGAAGTAATAACTCATATGAAGTAGTTATAAAAAATATTTAAATTAACAAACAAATAAGCATTTAAATACCTATAAACAAACTGACGAATATATTTTTCAGGTTTTCTCTCTCGAAAATTCCTTTTTTTTCACTATATTTTTTCATTCGTATAGAAAAATAAACTAATAAACATTCATTATTACTAAGTCTACTACATATTGTTACGTCGCATCCTCTCTTTTTGTTCAATGATAATAATATATTTACATCCTTTGCTTTGCTTTACGTTCCTAAAGTTGTAGTAAATATTTTAGAGTTATTTGGAAGTCATATATTTTCATCGTACAATAATTATAATATTTATTCACAGATTCAATTAGCGCACTGTAAATACTGCATAGGTACTTATTTAGTCTTATATTAAAATGTTAATTTTTTAGATAATGAAAACTCTCTTTCACAGTGCACTGTGCGTCCTTCTTTGACTACCATATCAAGGAGTTTAGGATGGCATGCGAAGATACATAACTTAACTAAAAAACAGTTACATTTATTTAGACTTTAAATTTTACAAGAAAAAATATCATGTCAATAAGTCAGGTTTATTGGTAATGCAACTTCTTACAGTCAACCTCCAATATCTTCTCGTGGAAGAAACTTGAATGTTTTTTTTAAGTAAAGAAATAAATGTTTTATGGATCACAAAATAGGAAAAACTAAAAAAAAAACGAGTTCCAAACGACCAGGTGAGCATAAAAGGCGCACGGTAAAAAACCCATTAGATCTTAGTATTTTATATCCATGTATGTATTATCTCAGTAATCCAACATAATACTTAATATTGATTGCATTAGGATGGTGCTGATGAAAATGCTGGTAGATTGGTGAAGGATATTGGAGTAGATAATGATATTATAATAATATATAGAAGTTGTGGGTGGTAGGATAGTAAGTATGGTTGGAAAGCGAAGAAGTTTGATAGTATTGGATAGTGTAATAATATTCTACAAGGCGAACAGAATATTGAGGGTGTTGAGTAGAGATAGTAGGAGTGATGTCTATAGAATAGAATATATCTATCCTGGGCGTATCCTTCTGGCCGACTTACAGGAAATTGCGAAATGCACTTAAGGCGACGACGATGGACAGAAACTACCTGATACTATGTGAATATAGATACGCGTACATTAGTATTACCTATACTTATATATTATGATATCCTGATACCTAATATTGTTAGATACATTGGATTAGTTCCTCCAACGAGTGAACCTTCGAAACTTCATTAAGATGACTTAAGAGTCAAAATTATATTGGATCAAGTTAGAATACGCCTACGTTTGGTTGTCGGTAATTTTTTACCTTTTTCATATTACGCTCTCCTGTTAAGAAATCGTGTTCAGCAAAAATACATTTTTTTATATAGATAACACGTAATTTTACGACATATTGAGTTCTTCTTTAATTTTTTTTTTAATTTTACTTTTGAAACAAAATATATACCCAAAGAAATGCAAAATCCTTCATTAACTTCAATAGTCGGCAAAATGTATTACATTTGCATGTTAAATAAAAAAGTATGTTGTATTGAAATTTTGTATCAGGAGCGAAGCAATGAGAGCAGGTGTTTCAATACTCTCCATCATGTTTGTTCAATGAAAAGCATTGTTGCAATGTACATATTGTAATAAAAATAATTGTTATTATCCTATTAAAATGTTCAATGTATCAACTTTTTTACTGCCTTTACATATAACCACACAAAGGAAATACTTCCTCTTTTAATACATGCATTACTTTTTACATACATACATACACGTCTGCTTCTTATGATGTCCTGGTACTTTTTAGGCGAGTGTGCGCATTTTTTTATTTCGTTTTCTTCTCTCGTATGTCGAAACGATAATTAAAGAAATGTATTTTTTCTCTGGTAAGGTGTGCGAAATGGCAAACAACATCTTTCGATAATTCCAAGTACAATTTATGAAGGCATCTGATACCCGTTGCTTTTTATGCTCTGCTAATTACTCAACGTTATTTTTTGAGTGTTTAAAATACTCATTGCATACAAGTTATGAAATTTCTTGATTAAAAAAAGTTATAAATATAAGTATTATACATATTCTTAATTACGTTTCTGACACAACAATTTGAAAATACAACTTTTAAATGATACAATAAGTATGATATTTTTGCTTTTTCTTTTGAAACGCATTAATGACTAACGAGACGAAAAAAAATATAAGTCACTTTGGAAAATGGCCGAAGAAGATAAAAATTATAATTGAGAAACTTTTTTCTGTGGTACCCAAAAAGAAAATAATAATAATAATAGTAGTAGATATAATAATAATCCCAAAAAAATGGTAGGCAATTATAAAAATGAAGAGATAAAACAGAAGTGGTTGGATAACAACCCCCCTCACCCTTATTTTTTTCTGTTTATACTACAATCTATCTCATTCTTTCTTACATTCGTTTGAATTGAATTGGAATATTATATTATTATTATGTCTCGCTCTAGAAATAATATGATATTTTTTTAACTTTTCTACATTTATCATCATCCCTTAGGAAATGTGTAATCCAAAATATGAGGCTTCCCCTTGTCAAATTTTTATATATTTTAAATCCTCTTTAAATCTGTTTAAATTTGGTAGCTACCTACTACGTTTATTTTTTCATCAGTAAATAAATAACTTATTATCCTATATACATATACAATCCGTGGAGTCCCTGATAAAGAATATATCTCTCACTCTTTTCTAATAGTTTTCGAGTGCCCTGTAAAAGAGGCAGGTATTCGTGGAACATCGCGTTTAATATTATTTAACTTTTAACAACAATACCTTCAACGAATGGAATTTTGCATATAGGGCATTAGTTTTCCTACAACTGCATACCTACGTTGTTTGTTTACTATTGTTTTCTTTAAGCCACTATATAGAAGCTATTTTTATAGAAATAATAGTACCTATTTGTGATGGGGATGACTGATGAATGAATGACAGAATGTATGGCCACGTGCGATCCTATTATGACGGCTGTTGTTAATATGGGGAAACAAAAACCATGTAAAATAATTTGTTACTTGGATTGTCTTATATGGTGTAGACTCTCGGAAAACATATTCCAAAATTAATATTATTATTGTGTTGTTTCACTCCATAACATTAAGATGTCAATGGTATCTTTCCTTCTTGTATACTTATATTCCCGACAAAGCCATAATAGGATAAAAAAAACATGTCCTTCGAGCCTTGCAGCACCAATGTATTTGGTTGCATTACGAATTTTTCTTTCGAAATTCTAGCCTATACAATATGAGTTAATTGTTGTATTGTGTGTAATAAAGACAAACATCTCGCATTGTAAGACAAAAATAATAAATTTTGTTATAGTCATAACATATCATAAATATAGTTTATCGATTTTTCTCAATTATCATCAGTTTTTGCTCCAATTGGATTACCTCTTCCCACGATATTCACAAAGCTTTGATATCGTTGTCGTTGAGAGAGAGTGTAGTAAGTGTAGTGTGAGAACGAAAGACATCAGTGTTCTTTTTGATACTGACAACCACACTTGTGGCATATATATCATATAAGTTTAGTAGTTTTTTTTTTACATATTCACCCTTTTTTAAATGATTTAACGTGAATATTCGTTAATTTTTAACAAAAGTATCGTAGTAAATTCAATTCTGTATGTAACATCATTTTATAGATATTGTTTTCTTCTGTTATACGAGTATATATAAAAGTATAAACAATTAAAAACAAATTAAATATATAAAAAGAAAAAAACTGCATTGTATCAGAACGACATGAGACTTAAGAGGTATATTATTTTGTGCAAAATGAGATAGAGTTTCTACCTAATACAGTACACATACAAAGTTCATACTACTGCAAGGGTAAATGGGTTGTTGTAATTGGTCATTTATCAAACTGGGAAACTTGCAAGAGGGGTCGTAGTACTCACCTAATAGGCATTTCTGTATCCCTGATGCAACTAAGGTCCAGGAGAAGATATACATGAGAAAATGTTGTATATTTATACATAATATGTATCAGGATCGCACAACTTTGCAGGAGCGTATGTATATTGTAATCCTGTTCAGTTAGTCTTCTAGTTTAAAATTGTATCTCGTGTTTTATTTTGTTATCTAAATTTATACTGGTAGTTTGTCTCCTCGATGTGCATAAGTTTGTCTTGTAATTAGTTATTTATAAACTTTTTTTAATTTGAATTAAATTAAAATTCGGGTATATTCTTGAATCTGTATTGAATTGCTTATAAAATTTTGAATGTATCATATTATGAAATAGGTATGTAAAAATTACATGAATTCGTATATCTTCAATCTTTTTTCAATATTAGAGCATTGGTATCAAAACAGATTCCCATTTACAGAAACCATTCAATAACGGAGCTTTGCAATGAATGTGACGAGAGAAGAAATTTATGGTTTTTTATATATGTAGTTATCAGATTCTGATAAAAATAACAGTTGGACAAAATGGACACTTATTGTTTATCGTGAGATTATATTTATTCTCAAAAATATTCCTTTGAACTTGTCACAAAACAATAGTTTATATCTTAATATAATAGATAAAGATTAGTTATCACTGTTGCAATTTTAACTGGAATCCAACGTTTCGATTCTGAAGACTTCCAAAGTTACATCATATATTCACACACAAACATTCAAATATATTTATTCAGAAAGCTTAAATTTAAATTAACGAACCAAAGTCCAGTTCAACTAGAGCTTTAAATAAAATGTATAAGCGTACTTGTGGCTTTTTAAATTACATACATACATACTCTCTCTGTGTCTGAGGAAACGAGTGAATTATTATTATTTTTTACTGTCACCCTACACCACCTGAATTTGGCAGTATGTTAAGCTTTTTATACTAAGCTTTATATATATAATACAATGTTACTAACGAAATAATATTTTTTTAAATACATTATTCGACTCATTATCTTGCATTCAAATATATTTGCAAGTACCCATTGGATTTTTTTGTATTCGTTTGTGGTAAAAACAATGAGAAATGCACATGTCTCTGTACTATGTAGAGAGTACTTACAAACAAAACAGTACCTTGGAGTCCTCTGCAATGAATAGAGAGCCTGCTCTGAATTACCATTATACTATAAAGCCTCCTGCTAAAGGCGAGTATTCGTTAGATATCACATGTAAAACATTAAAATTTAACATCTGTAATTCAGCGATGAATTACAGATGTTAAATTGATGGCACACATCATGAATATCGTATTTTCTATACCACAAAAAGGATTTCCTTATGTTCATTGAATATAGGTAGTTCTGTTTGTGTCTTTCAACTAGTTTGATAGTTACCCCGCTTGAGGGATACGTTGTGTGTAGACACATACAATTTATAAAATTGATAAGTTAGAAGTAGAATTCCATAATTGGATAAATTTATGTTTAACGTATTTAACAATACGAGAAAAACGTCTTTCGACTTCTAGGTCTCTTCAACCTCGCTAATGCCCTAATAATTCTAAAGACGTCTCTCTCGTCTTAATCTATAGTAGAACGAAACGCTTTTTTCAATTCTCTCGTGCATGGCATTAACAGTATAAGTCAAATTTCAACATTTTACAGGAGAGCATTTTAAAGTTTTCAAAATAAGCTTCTGAAGTCAAATATTGATATAAAGACGTGAAATTTACAACTTCAATGTAAAATGTGTATTATTTTGTTACTGCATATACAAAAGTTTAAAAATAACTTAAATAAAGGATTAAATTGACTTGTACTCATAGATTCTGATATAAAAATGACATATACTATTAGATTCTTACATATACTGTTGATGTCAGTTGTGTTGGTATCTGGTTTCAGTGACATATACTGTTAGATTCTTACATTATACTGTTGATGTCAGTTGTGTTGGTATTTTGTTTGTGACGTATACTACTAAATGCAACTTTTTCATAGGCTAGCTCTAAAAATAATATTAAAAATCATCCAATTTCATAAAAACAGACACTTCTTTGGAAGACTAAAAAACATAGGTACTTCGCTTTGTAATGGTATAGATTGCAAGTTTCCATGGTGGTTTCTCATTATCCACTGTGAGTGTTTTGGAAACTATTTTCATATTTTGTCTCCCAACTGATGGTACCACCTTCCAGGGTTGCAGCTCTCCTAAACTTCATCCATCCTCAGACAAATGGATCCTTAAATTCGCAGACAGACTTGCACGCCGATTCTTCTTACTTACTGGAATAACGTATAGCCTTATACAAAGAGTTTCTCTAGAATATTTACTTAACATTATTAAAAATATTTTCATCATAGGCAATATACCTTGCTCGAGGAAATCTCAGATAATTATTTCAATCTTGAAAGCAGAGACTGACCCAAACCAGGGCCAATCATATCGACCAATTGCACTCTCCTCAGGAATAGCCAAAAATACAGAACACATGGTGAAAAATCGACTAGATTGATTCATAGAAGGTAACAAGAAGCAGCCATCTTGGTTATCCAATTTCAGGAAGAGAATGGGAGTCCTGGACAGCGTACCTATTTTGGTCACAGATGTTCACGTTTCGTTATCGAGGAGAAAGCTCTTGGAAGGTGTTTGCTTAGACATCAATAGTGCTTTCGATAATGTTATTATTTTTATACAATGTGCAAAGCTTGATCAATTGGACATTCCTTCTACCCTATCCGGACGTGAACCAAACCCGCAATCACCCTCTTATTAGAAAGACCATTCACAGGTGATTGCCGCAAGGCTCAGTGTTCTTACCCATTCTATTCAACTTGTACACGCATGATGTCTATCAGTCAGTATCTACGGATGTCCAAATTTTGAAATCTGCGGATGATTTGTTCGTATATTGCTCCGATAAATCCATCGTGAACCAAATCCGCAATCCGGATGTGAACCAAACCCGCAATCACCCTCTTATTAGAAAGACCATTCACAGGTGATTGCCGCAAGGCTCAGTGTTCTCACCCATTCTATTCAACTTGTACACACATGATGTCTATCAGTCAGTATCTACGGATGTCCAAATTTTGAAATCTGCGGATGATTTGTTCGTATAATGCTCCGATAAATCCATGGACAACTTCCAGGTTTCCTTGCAATCAGAGTTGTTGTCGGAACATGGCCTTAATGCTTCCTTCCAGAAGTGCAAAAGCATAGTATTCTCCAGAAAACTCCGTCTAGTCTACCTGAAATTTTGATTTGACCAACGGTTGATTAATTCTTTTAACGAAATAAGATTCCTGGAGGTCACATTGGTCACTGGTCTTTGATGGACCTTATTCATTGAACTAATACACCACAAATGTCAGACCGGCCTCAACATCATGAGAGCCGTCTCCAGGGTCTGGTGAGGTTGCCACCCCGCGACTCAGAAAATCTTTTATACAGCATTTATCTGCAGCCATTTGGACTTTGGATCCTTTTTAATAACCCCAACCTCCAAGAAAACTTGTTGAGACCGGATCCGGTCTCAGTCTCTTCCGTTAATTATGGGTAATCCTCCCCTATCAACGCATTACAGGTGGAGGCTGCAGATCCCCCACTTGGACTGCGCAGACATCTTATGTGTTACAGGGTTTTAGTCAAAATCCTGCGTTTTATTGATTACCCTTTATTGATTACCCTCTGTCTCTCAAACTTCATCTACTCTCGTACTTGGTAACTCATTTACCGGTATGGAGGGGTAAAGATCCACCACCTCTTGTTACCAGCTATAGAAAAATTAAAATTCCCTTGTTGGAGAGCTACACAGTTCTTACTGTATACTCTTTGTCATTTCCCACACTAAGTTTTAAACCGAAAGTTGCTCTCAACCTGGGTGTCAGTAATGGCATATTCGCACCTCATATTTTCAAATCAATTTTTGATTCCGATTGGCACTACTGGCACCTATCTATACAGACAGTTCGAAAAGTGACAAAGAGCGTAGAGGGGCTGGCTTCTTTTTTTAATATAACACTAATAAAATGTTCAGGCACAGAGACGAGTCGTCAGTCTTCTCAGCGGAATGTCTTGTTATTAGAGAGGCTATAAGGGCTCTGACCATACGCCATTACAGGGTTAAAACTCTCCTCAGCGACTCTCAAAACGCTCTCCAGTCCGTTCTCTCTCCAGCATTATCCCAACCAGATGATCTTTTATCTTTAGATATTAGATACCTCCTATATAAACTTCAGATTTTGAGTGGAGAGGTGGTACTGGGTTGGATCCCGAACCGTGGGATCCCGGGCAATGAGGCAGTATATCTATTGGCCAAATTGGGAACGAACCTCCCTAACCCATCGGAAACTGTCTCAGCCTCCGATTACACTTTGATATTCGGCCGAAATCTCATCCAGTGCTGGCAGGCAGAGTGGTCAGAGACCAGCCAACTCAAAGGAAGAAAGTATACCTCAATCCAACCCAATGTGTCCACGAAACTTTTGTTTTTCGGAAATTTCAATGAGTAAGGCTGACACCTCCACGATCTGTATAATGAAGTTAGCTCATTGCTTTGTCAGATCGCATCTCTACCGAATCCACGTTATTGGTTCTCCTCTATGCGACCGCCTGAAGGAGGAGGACCTTGATCATTTTTTTTTCGAATGCCCGATCAATAACTTCTACCCAACTTTGATTAACAACCTGGTACATTATAGGGTTCCGTTACCTACAAATACTTCCTTGGTCCTGGGTTCAAGAAATAAAAGTATTTTCAAACTCCTTGTCCTATTCCTTAAGCCCCATTTGATAAAGATTTGAATTTTGTGTTTTTTGTCCTGAACTAATAATTTTTCTTGGCAGTTTCTGGCTAGGAAGAAAGCCAACAAAAGAATAAGAGAGACAACACGTGATACCAACAGTATAAGTGAATTAGTAAGAAAAAAAACATTCACGCGGCTCATAGTACATGTTGACTTATACTGTTGATGCCACTCACAATGTTGAAAACTAACCATAATGATAGGTCACTAAGAGTATAGGTCGACATATACTTTTAATGCTATACGAGTTTGAAAATAAATAAGATATACTATTAAATACAAATATTGTTTTTAAGGTCTTATAATTACAATTTGACTTTTGTTATCGATTACACATGTGTAGTTTGAGATATACTACAAGATTCCATCAAAAAGTAAAAATCGATTTTTTTGACTTATACTGTTAATGCCATGCACGAGAGAATTTATACAATTGATATTGACGAATAAAAAAAATGTAGAAAACACAACGGTAAAATAAAAAAAAAAATTTTTATCATTAAATTGGAATTCGGAAAAGAGTAAAATACTTCGGATTCAAAATTTGTTAATTACTTTACTGGTACAAACTTATGATATCTATATAAAAAGTTTCATTGTGTTACAATGAACGTATATCTAATATTATCAAAGTAATAAATCACCCAAACCCTGGCTACTCTCTTCTGTTCTCCTGATAACAGAATACATACCTATTACAATATTGTAATTACAAAATGTGTTGCTGTTATTATTGTTGCAATATTACAATTGTAATTTTATTTCTATAATAATACGAACAGTAACATAATGTTTTTAATTTGTTTTATAAACTTAATAATAATATGATGTCGAGGGAGAGAGATTTGTTTTTATAAAAATTGACATGTTTGTACTCACGTAATTATATCTGTGTGTGTGTATGTGAAAGGGTGTGATAGAAGAGAGATGCGTATGAAATAAAAGAATAATAAATGAATAATTTTATATGGAAAGAAAACACAAGTGGTATTAGTTTTACTTAAAAGATTTTAACGAGTAGTGATCTGGATCTTAAGTAGAACTAAAATCAATTGTGTTTTTTTTTCATATATAAACATGGAGTTTTACAAAATTAACTCAATAAATAAATAATTACCTACATTAACAAACCCGAAAATAGAAATAATGAAATAAATGAGAAAAATTAACAATGTTAATTAATAAGCCCAACGAAATGGTGGACTTGTTGCAACGTTTTCCAGTCTACCCGAATGATAAAAATTTAATTCTAATCAACTTTAAATGTAATAGAGATTATTAATTTGTTGATATATTGCATTTTCAATATGATTTTGGTAATTCGTTTTATATTTTTATGATTTTTTTTTTATATTTTATCAATACATGTAAATAAACTATGTATTCGTTCAACACATTGTTTCTTCTTCGTGTAGATAAAATATATAATACATTTAGGATGGGGGGCAGACCTCAATTTGGATTGTGAGGTTTTACGAACACCTGCCTTTTCCAGGACACTCGAAAACTTACAGAAAAAAAGAAACCTTTTCTTTAGATATTAATAATATCCCAGAGTAAATAATACTAGTCCCCATACACGTAAGCAAAATGCCAGGGGAGCAGATAATGAAGGATATATTGTCATCATCATCGTCTCTTACTCCTAATACCTACATATATTATTATATACTCTGATGTTTCTATCATTATTCGCACTTGCAACACCAACACAATACAATAACATGACAGCACACAGTGACAGAATCCAGAATCGAAAATGTATAATTACAAATTACACGACAAGTTACAAGCAGAAGTTGTAAAACTGCCATATTGCGAAATGCCTAGTCAAAAATTATATTTTGTTAGCTCTAGAATAACAAGAAAATATGCCAGTTTGAAAATCAATCGATTAAAATTAACGATGTACCTACTGAAATGGAATTGTTGTTCGTTTTTTAATCATTTGTTTCATTACTATTGTCGCAGAAGTGTATACTTACTGTAATGCCTTCTAATAAAAAAGATAAACTGTTTTAAATTGATAATGTTTGGACAATTAATAATTTTCATTAATTGTCTAAAAAGTGTAATAGAATTCGAATTTAAATTGTGTATTAGTTATATTAGTTTTTTTCTACAAGCCTTGCGTTTATTAGATGTAGAGTTATTTGTCAAGAGGCTTGCCAAATAAAACGAATTTAAGTTGATTTCGGTCATAGCTAAATTCATAATTTAACTTTAACAAAGTACATTGAGATCTTAACCAAGAACTGGACCTTGTATGTTTCTCACCCCATCATGTATTTGTTGTTATTACAATATAATATATTTCATTATTACTGCTACCCTTCCCCTATTCTGCAACCCTCATGGTCAACCCTTTAACTTCTCTTTATAATAATAATAGTATAATGCCCAGAAGTGTGATCATGGTGATGACGATTGAGTTTTATCCAATGAGAGAAGATTACTACTCTCACTTGACTGCACTAAGTATCTTTTTCGGCCGACACACGGTAAGTTCAATGGGATAATAATTTGTTTTTGTTACCCAGTCACACGCATAATTGACAGCTTACTGACACTAACTGCAACTTAATCAAATTAAGAAGAATTCAAACTTTTTTTAAACTGAAATAAAATACAATACATATTTGACAATGAGATATACTCATTTTATTTTTGTAGTACGTAAACAATGATCTGTATGTTCATTACATTAAGATACTGCCTACCCCTCTTGCATGAGATGTGATGATAATGATTGATATATTTTTTTCAAATTATAGATCATTATGAGAAGTTCTATATTTTAATTTTTGGAATTAGTACAGTAATCTAATGAATAAACATTTTTGACGTTGATTCTTCTTGTTGTCCCATATTCAATAATTTCCGTGAGAATTGGAAACGAATCAGTTTATATGAAAATATTTGAAAGTATCCATAGATTATGAAATCCATAGATTGAGCATTACATACAATTTCCATAAATTTTAATAACGTCATCATCTTGTTTACCGAAGGGCATGTAATTTAAGGGCAATACAATATCATTTTGTAATCATCATGTCATTTTAATATACGGGTCGGTAGAAATATATAATATAATACGAGTATGTACAAGAAAATGAAACGGCTGATATGAAAATTACAATACAATAATATAATAATATGTCCTAAAGCCTATTTGTTGAATTACAAACGAATTCCAATTATTGCTATTATTAATTTGAATACAAATTATGTTCTCAACTACATAAGATTATTTTCAACGGACAAAATAAGGTTGGTTGGCAGAAATTGCCCACGGCAATAAACCCGCCATTTGAAATATTTTTTTTTCAATAAAGTTTTTATTTATTTATTTATTTATTTATTATTTTTATTGCTATTAACATTTAAAATAAAATTTAATAATATGAAATGTCAAATAAATAATATTCATTTTCGTTGTATTAAATCATATGCAAGAAATAATAATAAAAAAATGCGTAATAGGTCTTGTCATTGCGGACCATATTGTTTCGCTTTAAGGCATACGAGTAATTAGTCGATTTGTTGATGTCGTATCTTTTGAAAATGCTATATCGGTGATCATCAAACATGTTTAATTTAAAAAATATATAATTTATCGCAAGAAATAAGTTATTTTATTTTTTATACCTAGCATATAACGAAATTTGAATGGTTGTCTTTAATTTTGTTAATTGCACAAAACTTATAAAAGGAGTACCTAACACAATTATCATCTTTTGTTATCACGGAGAGAGCGATTTGGATGTTTATCACACAAATTCATAATATTGGTACAATTTTTTTTTTTGGTACAAAAAGGATATACTTATCTGAAAGAAAGGGTGTGAGGAAACGCGGGCGTCCGAGAACCACGTGGCTTGATCACGTGGATCAAATTCTCAAGGACGGCCGCGTGTTGAGTAAGAGGAACCGACGTGCGTGTATGAGGAACTGTATGAATGTGGAGGAAGCGAAGGAAGTGTGTAAAGATAGATCTGTTTGGCGTTCCGTTCTCTCTGCCTACCCCACTTAAGACACGGCGTGAGGGTATAGTATAGTATAGTAGTATTTTTTTTTTTTCAAGAATCAAGTATGGTTTAAGAGTCCATGTATTTTGGGTTTCTTCTAATAAAATGCAGTGTTTTTGTCTTAAAATAAGGGGCATTAAATTAAGGTTTGCCGCTGTTTACCACCTTTTAATTTATTTTGTATCAATGTATCGGCTATAGGTATCAAGGATAAAGAAAATACGAAGAGGTAGTTAATATTCACAATGTAGGTATCAGGATAGCAGCTTGTATGGGAGGAGTATGGAGGTGTCTGGGTTGAAGCCTAAACTAGAGTGCGAAGCCATTAGTCACAGGATAACATGACATGGATGGAAGTAATAAGTGAGGACAGTGCACACATACCTACTGTTGTCTACTCAGTCGTTAATGTTTGTTGAATGTTTACGTAAAATTATGTGTGATTACGTGTATAATAATATCGTCTGGAAATAAGAATTTAGCATAGTCGTGCATACCTCTGTAATTTTGTGGTCTCCTGATACCATCACTTTTTTACATAACTTTGTTAATTCGTAACTAAACAAGTGTTAATTTATGGCCTCCTGGTATTTAAACATAAACTATCAGCCTTTAAACTTTTTTCCTTTATTAATAAATGGGGTAACCATAGAATTGTATGAATAATACTCACTTTGCCTTCAAATTTATTTATTTGAGTTTCAGAAACGAAATATTGCTGAAAGATTAATTTATTATTACTCTAAGATAAATTCTCTGTTAATTTATATTGTATTAATAATTAACAATTTGTAAATCATGGAAAATAGAAGAGAAATGAATTCCGAAATTTACAAACGAATTGATTCGATAGAAATTTGCTTCGTGTCTTTAAAAGGTAGGTAAAAAGAATTTTAATTATTGTCTGTCCGACAAGAGATGCTAGAAGCCTTTTGCAGCATCATACAAATGTTATAATTGTGTTATTTATATATTTATTTATTCATTTTTATTCGGTAGTTGTTGATTAAAATTCTCTTGACTTGTCCGTTTTGAGTTTTTAACTTTACATACGTACAGCAAGGCCCCTGAGGCTTGATTTTTAATGAAATCGGAATAATTTACAATATAGATTACGTACAAACAGCTGCTTGCTATGCATGTTCTTACGATATTGAATGATTCTTTTGTTATGAGTTTAAGTTATACATAAATCTACCATTCTTTTCTCTAAAGCTTTTGAGAGTCCTGTAAAAAGCTAAGTATCCTCATAATTTCCCAAATAAAATGAGATGTGAGGAATACGAATCTATAGAAAAATCACTTACCAAACTTTTTACTATGCGATGCTGTAGATTGTGCAAATTTCTTTAGGAAGAACCAGTAACAGTGCTTCGATGCTTTCGAATTAACTTAAGCTGGTTCAACTGCACTTCACTTTTCGTATTGTTCAGCATGCCATCATATCTTGCTTTGAACTGTGAAACCTCTAAACCTCTTATGACTGAACATTTTTGTGTTATTCTAGTAGAGTCATACAAATGTCCTAAGGCACTTGAACTCGATTTATTTATTTAAATCTTGTACAAAAAAAAAAATTAAAAAGAGCGGGAGAACTATTCCATTCAAATCTCCCATTTTCCGAATATCTAATTTATAATTTGTTATTTGAAAGTACATTTTTTTATCTTGAATTCTGGCTGCCTATATACCTGCATATTATATTTATTTTATATACCTACATACTTGTATGTAGTATTATTTGTTATTATATTATTTATACTAATGTTTCAAACTAATAAAATACAAATAAAATTATTTTATGTAAAGTGTTACCCGGACAGCATTTAACCTACCATGTTCCACATTTGATCAGCGGGAGGTCTACAAGTTACATGAACTAATACACAGCATTGTCGGAAGATTGTACAGTTTTTATTATTTTTATATTTTATTATTTATTTTACATTTTACCTGTTTTAAAAACCAACCTAATAATTTTATAAATAGGTTCGTATCGTGTTATACAACTCGGTAGTACAAGCATAATTTATGCATTTCTATTATTTCATTTGTTGTTATAATACTTTAATATTAATTACACTTTTTTGTTTGTTTTAGGTAAGTCAAAGTTTCCTGCAAAGAGGACTGTGGTTCGATTAAAATGTCACCATTTTTGGTAAGAGTATTATACTATGGTAAAAAAATGAAAAATCATTAGATGAACAGCTTTTGAATAAGAAATTCAAATAATATTCAAAAGTTAAGTGCAAGATGTCATGTTCTGCAGTTTCTCAATACCCATATATATCGTCAATTATGTCGTATTTCACAGAGAGGTGACACAATATCTAAAGCAATCTATTTTCTTACCTTTGAATTTAGTGTAATAGGTTCCCAACCATCTCTAGCATTTATTTCCACCAGATCCCGCTTGATATTATCGCAATGTCATTAGCATGTTTTTTTTTTGATTTTGACATCATATTGTACAAAATAACCACGATCTTGTTATTTTGTACAATATTCTTAGTCGAGAACCCAGTGGATAATAAGACAGTGTTATTTTTGACAAATTATGATCGGACATTTTTTGTTATGTGGCATTAAAACTACGAATAAAAAAACTCACAAGTAGTCAGTTGGTAGCGATTGTGCCACAAGTCAGGTCCCACTTGACATAGTACGAAGCCCCGTAGGGTGTATATTATTTATGGTTTTGATCGCAATCGGGAAATAATAAACTTTATATAGTACTTGGGGTCCCAGCGTGTGGTGCCTATACAATATTAATTTTATATATTATTATTTGGTATTTCACATATTATAATATATGTACACATAGTGTCCAATATGTACCTACATATTATGTTTTAGTTATATATGTGCACGGTGGCAAAGAATCATTCTCAATGAAAGAGGTTGGTTTCCTCTCTGAAGAGAAATGCTGAAGATTAAGTTGACCAAAAAATCTTATTTATAAAAGGCTCTCGACAGCCTGGATGACCAATTTTTTACCAAACCGTAACAGCATATAAAAACTTACATATGTTGCTATCTCGTCGCTTCTTTTAGGCAGTTAGGATCGAGAGTCATCCTTTGGAAATACCACGGGTAGAAAAGAAAAAAAAACATCATTGATCCGAACAGCCACTTCGAGGTCATCAAATCTATGGATTGTTTAATTTCTGGTTTGGGAAAATGTCTGGGTTTTTTCCAGATTTAAACATTCGGATCTTTTCAAAAACACGACCACTTTATTCTGACATTGCGGTAGAAGCGATTGATCATAGAAACATAGATAGCTTACATCTAAATTGAGCATAGACAATGCACCACAGAGCGGTTTAAACTCGATTCGCTCTGTGGTGCCGAAGTCCTGTGTCAACAAGGATATCGACTACTGCAATTCATTACTATTCTAAATGCATATAATTTCTACAATAGCTTTTAAAATCTTTTCA
The DNA here is from genome assembly GCA_947579605.1 of Athripsodes cinereus. Lineage (NCBI taxonomy): Eukaryota > Metazoa > Arthropoda > Insecta > Trichoptera > Leptoceridae > Athripsodes > Athripsodes cinereus. The sequence goes on from OX388321.1 coordinate 5,620,448, forward strand.
TAAATACAATCTTCAATGGGACTTATTCTTGATTTGTTATTTATAGATTGAAGGGATTGAAGTCAATTACTGCAAATAACAATAATACAATTGCATTTACCCTCATAAATACATCTACCAAAAATACGCCCATATCAATCAGCGATATCAATAAAAATAGTTTGTTATTTAGATTGAAGTGGTTTGACAGAAATAACAATTATTGTTACGATTGTAAGGACAAGGACATAATAATTTAAACTGGAAATTGTTTTCAAAAGTCGGAAATAGATAATTAATAAAAGGGGATTGTAAGAGCGGCGAATCAATTAAGTTTGTCTTAATAATAGTTGAATGTGATATAATGTATAGATACAGCAAATTCAGGATTAGGATAAATGGAAAGCCGAGAGTAGGCACATATCCAACACAAAACAACACCAGTCAACGGAAGAGAAGAAATTTCCACTCTGTTTTGTAAACTTTTGAGTATCCTGCAAAAAAACAAATAATCGTAAAACCTCACTTAAAAAACAATAAACGTTTACAACTCGGTAATACTCTACGTGCAATCGTGGGCAAGCTCCTCAGAGACAGAGTCAAGAATACCGAAATAAGAAAAATATGCGAAACTGAAAATATCGTTCGGTGGAGCAGAAAGAGGAGACGGTTCTGGAGGGACCATGTGGACCGCACGAGTAGTGTCAGATTAGCCAACATCGCCGCAAAAGAGACTCTACTAGGACAAGATTGCCTGGAAGGCCACCCAAACTAAAAGATGGAAGGATAGCAAAAGGAAACATATTCCGAACAAACAGATCAATGATCTACTGCAAGCAAAAGAAGAAGAACTCAGTAATGAGACATGACATCTATCCTGAATGTTTTATTTTTTTATTCGCACAGAGAGAACAATCTTCATGTTTATTACTTGCAGTTAGACCGTTGTCTAACCCAACTTGTGGGATATGCTGGGATGGTATAGTAGTAGTAGTAATTTTATGTTTTACAGGACAATATGAGATTTTGGATACATATTATAACATAACATAACATAACATACAAAGACAATTCACACAGATCGAGCCAGTCCCAAACTAAGATGAATCTTGTATTATGGGTACTAACGCGACGATACACACATATACAATGCACTACACACATATACATGTAACACCCAGACCCACGACAATTTGAAAAAGGTCATTCTTCACTTTGCCCTGGCCGGGAATCGAACCCGGGACCTCGTGACTCAAAGGCAAGAGCATTACCTCCGCGCCACACCGGCCGACAAATTATTACACAATCATAATACAGTTTCATATTATTATTATGAAACATTGTATGATCTCTTAGCTAATAACTTCCTGCCCCGTTGTTCAACTGTTAATAGGGTCGTTTTGTGATAGTTTCTGTTGATCACGTTTACGTATGTATATAGTAAACTAATTGCTCATAATTAGTAGCCAGTATCTACATATATAGCAAGCAGTGACGGAGCAAGATTTTTCTTTATATTAATCATAAAAAATATTATTTCACAATTCACTCACTTATTTGTGCCAATAAAACTTGACACATTCAAAATGGAAGGTATTCATCATGGATTAATTTAAGATGTAAAATGTCTTAGTACGTGATGTTGTACGATTGCCAGCATTTTACAAGACACTCGAAAACTTGGAAAAGTGGGAGACCTATTCGTTGCAGTGGACTCCACGAATAATCACACTATAAAAATAAATGAAAAAATTTAGAACATTTCCCAAGTTTTCAAATTTTTCCTCCCTTCCATAACCAAATTTTCATTTTGGTATTACATCTTGAGATATTTGACAATTTAATAACTTGCATACATTGACAATTTCAAGAAATATCCAGTCTTACCTTAAGACATGATGCGTTGGTAGATTTCTTACTTTACATTATTGATACATGATAAGCACAACATTGCGTATTGTATATTATACATATGATGCTTTTTGCATGTATGGAAAGCACACCACTGATATCTAGATGATATTATTAGAATTAATATAATTATTATTTCTACCCTTATAATATGACAACAGAAGAGTACTACTACTACAACTATTTCCTGTACTATAAAGTTTTACTCTAGTGGTCTATATAATAATATGATATCTCTTATATTGTGTTAGGCTTTTTGAACAAATCAGATCTTTGGTCAAACAGCTGAATTTGGTCAAAAAAAAAATACAAGAGTGCTTCAATTTCTCACTCTTTAATTATTGTATATATATATATAACTTTGTGTAAAATTCTCATAGGAAATCCTGATTTGTCCAGATAAAACTCCCCGTATTTTTTTTTAATCAGAAGTTTCCCTTATATTCGGCCTATCAGTATCAGCTGTCTTGAATTATTTTCCAGTAAAAACTCTGTATTTTATATATATTTTTGTTAGTTCACTCACAAACTATTACTTCTACGCTACAGTTTACCTCCGCACTGCAAACTTTTTAAAATCACTATCTTTTCTGCTACAAGGACACATAATAATAAGCAATAAAATCGCACTCTGTACATTGAATTTTAAAACTAATATTTTTATGATATTGCGTATTGATTTGAAATAGTAGGGCCAATTCTGAATCTTAATGAACTAACTAAACTAATAGTTGATTAATATTAGTTATTATATAGTATTTAGCATTAGTTATGAACTATAAACAACTATAAACTCGAGAACCACCAAGTGCAAACGGTAAAATCTATGGGACAAACTAATATTAGTCAGTGATGCCGCAATACAAAATGTTTTTCACGTTCCGATTTACACTTCTGGCAACAATTTAATATTTGTCGCGCGTGAAAATTGTGAAATGTCAGATTTGCCGATATATTTTGGCGTTCGTATTTGCGTCGGTGGTGGTATAATTTTACAATACATGCTAAGAGTTGCGAGGGCCCTAAAAATATATTTTTTTACTTTTAATTGAAAAAACAACTTAACACTTCTAAAATATAGCAATTTTCTGCGGCAAAATGACATATTCGCATATTAAAAGTCGCAAATAAAATTGTGCTAAATCCAACTTATTTTAGTCGTCGGTTGTCAACTGAAATCTCATTCTGAATACGAAATCCATAGAGCGACGAAATTTATAGTTGTACTAAGGTGTCAAAATGAACTAATTAACTAAATTAGTACGGAAAACTGTGAATACGAATTAGAACTAATTATCATGACTCAACTATGTCCTCACACTTAGTTAGTGGCACTAAACTATTTTATGATTCAGAATTGGCCATATTGTAACCAATTTACAGTGAAGAATTAAATAAAATAAATAAAACAGTTTTATATTTCCAATGAAATGTTTAAAATATGATTTTTTTAAACATTTTCGAAACTGTCATTTTGGAAAAAATCTGGTATTTTTGTGAAAAGACTGATTTCCTCAATCAGCTCACAACTTATCATGCATACTAAATCTTTGTTTTACAATCACAAAATATATTTATCTCCTACATTTGGGTATTGCAAATTGTTTGACATTTCAAAATCAATTAGAGTCTCCAGTATTTATCGTGGTAAATTTATGTTGACTGACACGTGTTTGGAATGAGGAATCAATTGATATGTATATATTATTATTGAGACGTTTAATGGAAGAGTGCAATTTGTTTTCAATGATTAATTTATTACTTTTATAATGGAAAATACTTTTGATTGGACCACCAACTTGAAAAGGAAACGATTAAAGAGATATGAGGACATTGAGTCAATTATTATACTCGTTTACATTTTACATTTTAATGACAAATAAAATAAATAAATATACTGTTTTATTGGCAATCAATGTTAGCGAACATGAACTTAAAATAACAAAAAATATATTTTCTTTTCTTTTCGTCTTAGTTGTCGTTCCCTCAGTGCTGAGGATTGTGACCATCATTTGTATAGGTGTTGACAAAATGCTTCCAGCGACTCATTGGTGCGCGTCCCCTAGATCTATTGCTCTCCAAACTTCTAGTTAGAACAAGCCTCTCCAGGTTGTCTGGTCCTCTCCTTTCGATGTGCCCAAATTATTCCTTTAAGTCGTTTGAAACTCTCCCAAAATGACAAAACGTTTGTATTTTAGCCAAAATCTATAGATACTCAATACATGATGTTAGTCTGCAGGCTACCTCACTTGTACGATATGTCGTGATGGTATAGATAGCTCTATCTCAAGACCCTTTAAAATACTCGAAATAAACATAGGTCTAATAGTTTACTAATGTTTTACCAAGTAAAACAAATGTACCCTAACACCAGCTATGTATGTACATAACATCCATTTGATTTGTAATCTTGTACTTGTATTTCAAACACTTTCTATACTAAAATCATTCTTTAGGTCAACTCAACAGTGGTATCATCATCACTGTATTATTAGTCTTACTACAGTAAATATAATATCCCAAGCCATTAACCTCTGGACTCCGTTGGTTGGTTGGTTGGATCAAGTCCGCCCACTTCGTGTCGATGGAAGGTCCTCAATGATTAGTTTTAACACTTAGGTAGTTATAATATAACAAAGAGCCGTGTTGTCCGATACTATATGTATGTGGGTATACCTAATACAAGATAGTATACATTATATTGAGGGTAACATTTGTTAAAACATTTGTACGAGTAACATCTCGCTACCATTTTAAAAGGAGACCAATATCTATCTATCTACCATCACGGTATTTTTCATAAGTAGGGTAGCCAGCAAATCAGCTGCATGTAATAAATACGGAAGCTTTCCTGTCCATGCCAACAAAAAAAAATAACACATTCAGAATGGGTGTCAAAATTCTATGCTGAATTTAAGATGTAAACTGTTTTTATTTTTTCGAACACCAGCCTTTTATAGGGCATTTGAAAACTTACGAAAAAGAGTGGGAGACCAATTCTTTGCCGGGTGCTCCGCGGTATATATATTATCACAACATCTCCTATAAATGGGATAACCAGCATACTTTGTTGTATGCAATACTTATACAGCTCGTCATTTTCATGCCATTAAAAATGAAAAATTCAGAATGGGTGTAGTACCTCACCGCTAATTTTGTCCTTTTAGAAAACTCCAAAATTTATTTATTTATTCATTCTTTACTGCGTACTGATTACAAACAATTTTGTGAAAAAGTAATTGATGTTAAATACCTACAATTGTATAAATGGGGAGTTTACCGCAACTAACCCAATTTACAGAAAAAAAAAACTATAATTTTTATCTTATTTTATATGGAGAGCTTCACGACAAAGTTCGTTTTGGGTGCGTTTTAATTTTTCTTATTCTTTTTTTTATAAATAAAATATTACCTATTACGAAGTGTGTCATAGGTGAAGAAATAAATAAATTACATATTTTAAAATTTGATATTACAGGACGTTCAAAAACTTGCAGAAAAAAGTGGATAACCTTTTCTATTCCGGGGAATTGATATGCCTACATTATTAATATTCTGTTGTAAACTTGGCATACCTAGTACAAGGTCTAGTAGAATGACATGGAGTCATTACTCTCGTCTTCCTCGTGAATCAAAATATTCCAGTCATGGTGACTCGACATAATGCTGTAACTGTAGAAGTAACCTCTTATAGGGTATACCCACCATAAGTAGGTACTTGTCTTGACCTACGACAAAATACCTAAGGTTTCTTTCTGCTGTCATTTAGATGAAAATAAAGTAACAACCCCATCACGGCATCTACCAAAAGTGGCGTAGGCAGTGGAATAACTGGTTGTAATTAACATGAAAGGCATCCTTTCCGTTCCAATAAAAGTGAAGACATTCAAGATGGGTGTCATATCTCATCGCTGAACTGAAGATGATACTTACTTACTTACTGCTGGTCCTCTTTACTCCACTTCTGGATATAGGCCTTTTCAAAACTTTTCGATATTTGACGATCTCGAGCAACACGAAAGAAGACGTTAATTGTCTTAAATCGTGATGTTTTTTGAATAGCCTTTTACAGATTACTCGAAAATTTACAGAAAATACTGGCAGGCCTATATTTGGCCCAGGCACTCTGAAATGGCATGGAACAGTGTTGCCATTATGTACAATATAGAAAATATTGCGTTAACAATTGACTTCGACGGTCGTTTGCGGAACATATCCTTTGGGAATGTCCTTTGATGATGGATGCAAGAGAGGAAATGATTCTGGGTATGACTGTTGACACTCCTCGATCCATCTGGTTTGGGGAAGTGTTTCTAAATGCCACAAATGCTTCACGCTTTAATACATTCGTAGATGTGTGGGTCTCAAGATGGGATCTGCTGCGTCAGCCGGGTCCCCCGCCCACTGACGTGGTAGGATCGTAGATGCCAACACTGGCATAGTTGTATTAGAATAGAGAGAGTCCAAATATTAAAAAAAAAAAAAATCTTCACCTTAACGGATAAATAGGAGTCCTTGGACTCCTGAAATATCCGAGAAATAAAGATATTTCAACATTCGACGGTCGTGTCACAAAATCAAATCATAGCTTTTTGATAACATGTTTTTGAAACAAAATATATTAAACTCTTAAATAAAATAAGTGTTTAGTTAATGTTGCATTAATTAAAATTATATTGAAATTGCGTAACAGTTAATACATAATATATTTATCAAAACTATATCAAAATCCACTCAGCATTGATCACGAATTACATTATTATTATATTAATGATTGTGCAACTTTAATCAAGATAATATTATTCTATCTACTAATTCTGATACAGCTCTATTATAGTAATGAAAATAAAGAAATTATTTAAAATTACAACGATTAAATTGGATACTAGTGTTATTATTTATCCGACGCCAATCAGATATTTATTTTTGCCTGGTACAATTGCGTAAGATTCTCCCGCTTTCTTTTCTTTCTGTTTTTTTTTTGTATTTGCGTCTCAGTGTAGTATTCAAGTAATCTCCGTAATACAAGAGAGACGATGGTCCTGGCTGGGACATGTTTTGAGAATGCCCAATGATAGTTGGCCAAAAAGAGCACTGTTCTTCCGTCCGCAGGGGTTCCGTAGGCCCGGGCGTCCCTCTTTCACAATACACCGTTCCTATGACAACGATATCAGAGCGCAAGGAATGTCGTGGGAAGAGGTGACGCAATTGGCACAGAGACGCTTAAAACAGTTTGTTTGTTTACATAAATTAATATGAAGTATCACAAAATAAATGTCAATTCAATCAATAAATTATAGTATCCCGTGGGGTCCCTGGTAAAGACAAAAGGTCTCCACTCTTTTCTATTACTTTTTCAGTGTCCTGTAAGAAGTAGGTATTCGTTAAACATCACGTTTCAGACATTTTACATTTTCGTATGACGTATACCATACATCCTAAATGTCTGAACTTTTATTAACATGAAGAAGACCACTTGCATGTTGGTATGAATGAATATATTATTTTACTTTACTAATTCAGTTCACCTTTTGAACATCTCAGAATAGTATATAAAATTTATCACCCGAAACTCCCAGCAAAAAGATGCGTCTTCAGCCCTCTTTTGAAGCTCTCTCTATTCTCCTCCTCTCGCAGACACAGAGGCAGCTTGCTCCAGCATTTGTGATGATAAAATAGTATATAGTAGCATTTTTAATCAATTTTATTTGTATATCTTTCAATATTCATGTTCGAGCAATACAATATGATTTATATAATTGTGTACATGTTTATCTCATTCAATAGATAGATACGTACTAAGTATTTTTGAATTAAAGGTATCAATGTAGATACTGTAGGCGTTTCTCTATAATTAAGTTTGCCTATAGAAATATCTAGTATCGAATGAAATTAAAATTAGTTTATTATTATTTATTTATTTGTTCTAAGTTTAATAAAGATACAGCAATTATAAATACGTTAATCAGAAGAATAGAATTGGTTAAATGGTTAGTCTAACTTTTTTTTTTATTTACAAAACTCAGGGTTTATTTCCTGTTTAGGTGTAGTGGAAATATTTGTTTTTTTCTTTACAGAATTTCAATAACTATTTAATACAATTTTGTTTAATAACTTTATACCAAAAGATAAACATATAATTTTCAATCTTGATAATTAATTAATGGATGAATGTAAAAAGGTTACGATGGTTTGGGCATGTGGAAAGAACGAGTGAAGACAGAATGACCAAGAAGATATATTTGGCTGAGAGGAATGGTGCTCGGAGACTTGGACGTCCGGAGATCCGATGCCAAGATCATTTAAATCAAATCCTACAAGACTGTCACGTGTAAGGCACATTGAACAGGGGAGCATGCATGAGGAATTGTATGACAGTGACGGAAGCGAAATATGTATGCAAGGAAAAAGAAGTGGCGCTCGATCTTTTCTGCCTACCCCGCGAGGGAAGCGGCGTGATAGTAGGTATGTATGTACGTTTAATTAATAAAAATACATGCAAATTTGACATGTATTAATTACAATTGTATTTAAATTTATTATTCACAAAATGCAATATGAATAGAAATACTTAATGATAAGTAAATAATTAAAATAATATTAATCTGTGAACGTTTGAAAAATCTGAGGGACGAAAGGTGGAAAAAAGATAAACATTTGTAAATAATGTTTAAATTAAATAAATAAATAAATATACAGCTACACGCAGTAGAAGGATAATAGTGTTTTCACTGTTTGAAATAGAAAGGATTATATTATAATATATACATAATATTTTGAAATTCAGTCATTTAAATTAAACAGAACCAGCTGATAAGAAATCTCAGCTTTATCATTGTTAAGGGTTGGGGGTATTAAAACGACCCGGGGACGGCATCGCAACATGTAATCTATTTTTTTTAATCGTAGGTTTTATCTAAATTACCATTTGAGAACAAACAACAGTAGTAAGGGTGCTTGTTGCTTATTAGAATATTGAGAATGTTTTCATTTTATGTTCTTGTACATTTTTGTTTCCGAATAGTCAACGCAATATTTTATTTTAAAGACTATTTATTTTGTTCAGGCTGTGGTTCGTAGGTATTTGATTGTCTTTTAGTCACGTGGCCAACTTAGTGCTTTTAATTTCTTAATATTTATTTGTTTATGATTCAAATTTGAAAAATCTTACTTTTGTACAGTCAGTACATTTATTCATGTTCAAATTTTTTTTTTATTATTTCGTTATATTTCCTAGGACCAAAATAAATAAGTATTTTGCTTTAACATGCGTAGTTTAAAAGATTATCTGCTATTGAATATAATAGTAAAAAATGAGAAATAAAACACAATTGTTAGATTCATGGAAATATTTGTAATTATAAAGGTACTCAAGATTATACACATATGTCTAAAAAGTTAATTCCTTGACTTGTAACTGCACAATATAATAAGTTATTTTTGAAAAATGTTTTAATAAAAAATATGTTCAAAATATATTCATCAATCGATTTTAAGCCAAATTCCTAGTATGGTTTTACTGTTATTGATATCTGCTTGTACTTCGTAGTATCAACGGGATAGTGTTAGTTGTGCAAGGAATATGGACACATTATTATTACCTATTACAATTTGGTACTTTTATTCGTAAGGGGTTGTTTCGACGCCGACGTCGTCTGTTCGACGACGATCCCCTTCACCCCCCGGGAACTAAACCAGAGAACATTTATCAAATTAATGATTTTGGGATTCAAATTTCAAAGCACGGTCCGTGATAGTACCTTGGGTATTTCAAACTATTGACTTTCTTACTCACAACTTAAAACTTAATGTTTAACTTCTAAACAATACATGTTCTTGTTCTACTTATCGACCGACGGTTTTTGATGGCAGGTTATGATAAATAATTTGTTATTTTCATTTTGAAGCTCTTAGTTTTATTTTCATAATCTTTAGAAAAAATGATAGTTGTTTACTTATTCGTATGTACCCTATTTTTTGCATAGGTTTGAGTAATTTTACAATTTCCTCTATGAATATTAGATTTTATGAAGTACATTAGATCCCTGTGGAGTTTATGAAATTAAGTTCATGGTGTTTCCACTTTTTACTGTAGGTTATTTAGTATCCTTCGGAAGGCAGCATCTTCAACTGAGCAGTGTTGAGATACGCCACCAATCTTTTACGTCTTATTTTTTATACACTCTGTCGATTTTTAGGTAGTAGAATTCTATGATGAAATTTATAACAAATGTTTTTATTTTCTATGCTGGTTCTTTATTGAGAGATTCGTCTTTCAATTGACATTGTTAAATTCAGAAGCTAAAATCTTAAAGAAAAACACATTCAACATGGGTGGTGTGCCTCATCGCTGAGTTATAAATGTTAATTGTCTTTTACCTACGTGAGGTTTTACGAACACTTGCTTTTTAAAGAACGCTCGAAAACTTACAGGAAACCATCACGGCATTTCCCACAGAAATGGGATAACCAGTTAACCACCTGCACGTAACAAACATGCAAGTTGCCCTCTCCGTGCCAATAAAACATAAAGACATTCAAAATAGGTGGCAAATTTCATCGCTGAATTGAATATGTCAAATGTCTTAAACGTGATGTTTTACGAATTCCTGCTATTTACAGGACACTCGAAAACTAACAGAAAAGAGTGGGAGACCTATTTCTAACTGGAGAGTCAATTCTTACGGAATAAAATCTATTATTTCTTCTGCTTTTAATTTTCCTTTTAATATTTATTTATTATTGCGGATATGGCTGCATTTATCCAAGTATTTATTATTATTAATTTGCTTTACTCACAGTTTAATGTATAAACAAAATACTTCTTGAAAGAACAGATGATAATGGATAGTATTAAATATTTAAAATTTAAATTGCAAGGTGAAATACGAAAATAAACCGATAAGTACTAACAACACACATACATACATACATTATATACTATTAACACTAACAACGGACGGGAATGTATTATTTGCATACGAGGCACTCAAGATCATAGCAGATCAAGTCCATGAAACATTAATCTGAGATAGGTATTCGAAGATAAAGTCATCGAATTATTCTACTCTCCTATGATTATCACCATCAATCAAATAAATAATATATTATTGTATGGTTTTACACGCACTTTATTTAAAGTGACTCGAGATTCGACATGTAATGTCTTTTTCAAACTCATTTTTGAGTCTGAATTTCAGAGTTTGAAAAAGACATTACATGTCGAATCTCGAGTCACTTTAAATAAAGTGCGTGTATAACCATATAATAATTTATTATTTATTTGATTAATATGGAGTTTTATAAAATAAATACCAAAAAAAATCAATATTATCACCATCATCTCCATCGGTCCCTTAATTCTGATGATCCTGAGCGTCATGCCTCGTTCTATAGTGAGCTTTATGTAGCCTCCTTAATTTGGTCCCTCCATCTTGCTGTTACTCGACTGCTTCCAGACCTTCCTTTCACAGCCCCAGTTTTTATTAATCTTTCCAGGTTCTCAAGCTCCCATCTTTCAATGTTTCCGAAATCTTGCAAGACGCGCTGTCTGCATATTATAGTTGAGTATTATGTGGAAATGTATAGCTACCTGAGGATGGACTCATTGGTCCTATGTTCAGTCAAATGCACTCAAAGAAATCTCCTTCAACACCACATTTCTAATGCATCAATCTTGTTTCAACCCGGTACAAAAATATGCCGAACACCAAGGTTCTAACACTCCTATATTCTGCTCTAAAATACAGTACATATAGGAGATTAGAGCCATATGTGGCTCCGTTTTGAGTGAATTGTGATTATTTTGCCACCGAATAAATCTATGTATGCCTACAGAACAAGAATTTTCCGATTACTTATTTTAAAGAAAAAATTGACTTGATCTGCTATGATTCTGAGCGTCTCTTATAATAATTTTATTTATAGCATTATGTTTTAAGTTGCTACTTGAACATTTTGTTATAAAGTTGCCGCTTACCGACAAATATATAAAAAGTTTAGTAACAAAAATCATTCTCAATATCCGATAGTTATTATTTGATCACCAACATAATAAATTTATCTGCTTCCTTCAGTATTCCTCATCTCTTGTGGGGCAGACAGATGAAGAGGACGTAATGGCACTTCGAGTTATCCTTGCACACTTCCTTCTCTTCCTCCACATTCATGCATTACCTCATGCATGCTCCTCTGCTCATTGTTCTCAGCACATGTCCATCCTTGAGGATCTAGTCAACGTGATTTAGTCATTCGATCCTCGATCATCACCAAAATATATAATATTTGTAAAACACTCATTTTGATATTAGGATAAATACAGCACATGAAAAAATCGCAATTTTTTCTTGTTTCTTCAATGTTTTTAATATACCTATATATAAGAACGTGTGTATATAATAAGCTCCTTTATAAATATAAATATTTAGGATGATTTTGAAAAAGCAACAGAAGCAGGAGAAGAACTGGCATGAATTCAGTGGCGTTACCTTATCCTCTCAAAAATTCTACTTTCCTTTTAATAATAGAAACCTTTCAGCTTTTAAAAAATAGCACTATCAATAGGTGTGCCATTTAACATTCTCTCTATTTCTAGTCTTGTAATTGTCTGTATTAACTGTATGTAATTGTCTGTATTAACTTATGTAATTGTCTGTATTAGAATTCATAACATTCTTTTATCATTTCTTCATCCATTATTCCACTTAATCCATCACTGTTTCATGTCATTTATCGCTACTGACCTTACTTCCGTATAAAAATAACCCATTGAAATAAGACAAGTCAATTAATATTGAGTCAGGCCAAGTAAAAATCGATACTACATATTTTAAAACTTTGCACTAGATATCTAAATGTTTGACATTATTTTTTTTTTTTTTTCAAAAACAAATGAACTCGAGTGTGTTGTATCTATTTTAAAAGGGCATATTTTATTGCGAGCTTTTTTCCATGACTTTTTAATAACAGATAGAATGAATCGTAATGTGATATAAAAAAAACATCATTTTGTATTCCACAGAATTGACCTTGAGAACATTTTTTTTTTGTATGTCCAGAGTCGATACTCGTACAAAATTGAATATTCTTAATTTTTTCACAAATTTATATTATAAGTTACTACATTTAAATCTCACTTAATTAATTTAGAATTTTTTTTCTTAATTATTATGTACCAAAAAAACATAGTTTATATCCAATATTAACAATAATGGTAATTAGGTATAAAATATATTTGTTCATGACTGTGTTTATTACACGTCTAATTACGTGCATATTTCTTGTTTATTGTCTGGTTTATTTACACTATTATGTGTATCATATGTGTGGAATGGTGTAAACACAGACTATGTTAGTTTATATTAATCTCTCACTTTGTTACGCCTCTGGTGCTGATTGATTGAAAACTACTTGTTTAGAGTAATAGAAAATTTGTTATTATTATAGACACCGCTTCTTAATGATGAGTATTCAGCTTGTAGATCATTTTTATTTCAGGTATTTATTTTATTAAATTATGTAGGTATTAAAATTCTCGTGCCGAATAAACCATCCGATATACATCTGTCTGAGGATTATGCCTATGATTTTTTTTTTAAAAAGATATATCTGGGTTTTGTTTGTTATAAACCCAAATACAACCTTATACACCTTTCACAGTAAGCTACTAAAAGCTTGTGTCGTGAAAGGGGAGTTTGCCGGCACCTGGTATCGAACCACGGACCCCTTGTTCACGAGTCCGAGACTCTACTTCCAGGCTACCGACGAACTCAAATTGCATGTAGAGTTTTTATCTTAGATATTCTATAGGGACTTTTTTTCTTATTATATTTGGTCGTGTTTCGACATTATTGATACGGAAACTGGTATGTTTTTTTTTTACATGAAATTCATCCGTTGACTACTTTATTTATGTGAAATGCAATAATTATTATTGATCACATAATTAATAATATAAAATAAATTATGTTATTTATTAAGCTACTGCATTATCGCCTGCTCCTACAATAATAATAATTAGTGACGGTATATGACATTTGGCCTTACGGCAATTTCACCCTACTCGAGTAATTGTTCACGATATTATTATTATTAATAGTACATATAAAGACATAAACTATATGTATTTAGTATTTCCAGCTCTAAAGATATTATTATAGTCCTACCAATTTATGTGACTTTTGGGAAATATAAGAACTATTCTTGTTCTTTTTGCGGTAATTATTGAAACTACCTAATTACGTATTTGTTTTCGTGCTATTATTTTTGCACATTTTCAAAGTTCTAAAAATTATATTCACACAAAACACCCAAGTATTAAAGCATTTTTTTCATAAAGATTTCATCTATGAACTGCAAAGTTACTTTATTATTTTGTACACGTGACAAACCACGGCAGAAAAAAAAATGTCAATACGTACATAAAAAGAAATTTTGTAAAATAAATTTTGTACAAAATGATATGATTAAAAACATAGTAGAATTGGCCAATACAATTCATTATGTAATGCGCAATTGAAGAAAATTAAAATGCATTCCATTTTCAAAATCAACACGAACGCTCTCATGAATGGACACATATCTCTGCGAATTTATACTCTCCTATTTCCTATATAGTTGTTTCTCCGCATCTCCTTCTGATCTCAGCAGCACAGCACCCTCTACCTTCCTCTACTCCAAGAAGCGGGAGAAGCAACAACCAGATGTCGCCATCAGAACCCAAACACACACTATAATATTAACAAGTAGTTCCTTGTACCTCTAGTACCTACGAATTATTTGCAAGTAGCTGATATTGTTGTTACTTGACTTGCTTAGTATATTATATACTTACTTAGGTTCTCTATGTAGGAATGGGACATAGGCGACAATATGGATATGCTCAAAATACAAAATCGACTATTTGCAAAAATATTTACAAAAAAAAAAATAATGATCATTATCGTCATCAACGTTTCGCACTTCAACGCTCTTCTCGGGGGTACAGGGCAGTAACCAGCCTCCTCCTTTCCGTGTGTCATTGAGTCAATTGAGTCACCTTTTCCCACAATATTCCCAGCGCTCTGATGTTGTTGTCTCTCTCTCTGGTCCTGTAGTAGCGTAGTTTATAGCAAAGTATTGCATCTTTTTTTCTTTGCGCCATAGAGGCGATGTATTGTCAAGTAGAGGCGCCTAGACCGTCACTATTTAAAAATAATTACGATACATACTAATTATGATACATATTTGTCTCTTTTTTCGTACTATGCTTTTTTTGAGGTTTTAAATCAAAAGGAAAGTATTAAAAACTTATTCATAAATATTTTCTAAAACTCAATTATTGCACCCGCTCTTATCATAGATGCAACTTTTAATTTATACATCAAATAATTGGTTTAATATGAACTTAACAATGATTAATAATTTTTATTACAAATAAGAAATATGCTCATTTCAATACACGGCCATTTTCAATTAAAATAGAACCTCTTATTTTAGCCACGCGTCTAACCCAACACCATTTTTTTAGAGAAACCTTATTACTTTTCAAAATTCTGCAACTTCTTATTGGAAAGATTGTCTTTATAAAATAAAATAAATTGTTATTTATTTTTTGTCAAACAGACCAAGAAAATTCTCTTCAATGTCACTTCAAAATAAATATTTCTCTTCTAAATAAATCGATTACTTACATGTTATTATTGCAAGGTGTCGCTTTTGAACTTAGTGAGTTTGACAGTAGAACCATAAGGTGCTCAATAAGTAGTTGTTTCATACTACAAAGTATATTGTATATATATAGTTATTCCTTATTATTAGTTAATACATTGTCTTCAGACCCCACCACCACTCCTACCGATACATAATAACCTAATTAATATTTTTGTGTGTTCGTATGTTTGTATGTACCTAGTTCATAGACACCGTGATTAGACAAGTCAGAAAAACAATACACTCTATAAAAGGTCTCATTCTTTGGGTAAATTTTAGAATAAAAATACTATGAATATCTTATAATTCCGGTAGACTCCCCTTTCACGACACGAGCTTTTAGGAGCTTCCTGTGAAAGGTGAATATTTATTTATTTATTTATTTTTCCTATCATCCGTAGGCCATATATTTAGCACTTGGAATCGTCAAATAATACAAATAATTTGCTATTCTATAACAATCACAAACAATTTTCAATAGTTCGTTACTTCACCATAATATCAAACACTTCACAATGATCATAGACAAGAAAAGAAAATAAAAGAAAACAAAACAAACAATAAGGTTGTATTTGGGTTTTTAACAAAAAAAAAACAGGTATAACTTAAAAAAAAATTACAGAGATATTAGTGTTGACAGAGTTGAGTATATCGTTCTGCATACGTGTCATAACAAAAAAAAAACAATTTATCTGATATACATCAAGGTGTAAATAAAGCATTGTACCTATTATTATCTTGGTGCGTAATATCCAGAATTTGTGTTTGTATGAAGAGAAAAGCGTATAATAAAAACTATACCAGGTAGGTACTATGCAAAATCGACAATTTGTTTTGGACACATTGGAAGAAGCGTTTTGTTCTACCGTAGATTAAACAACACGAGAGAGACGTCTTTCGACTTATGCTCTCTGCAAGTGTTAATATGTCAATTTGATGTTTCTTTCCTGAAAGAAATCGGGTAAAAGTACGCTAGTACATGATATTATAATACCGCCATCTGTACAGCTCCTGGTGTTATTACATAGTTAGTTCGGTACTGACAGGGTTAACCCTGAATGCGTTTGACCCTCATAAAGTCATTACTAACAAATGACGACATACAAATAGCAGTACTTGACACCATCTTATAACACAAGGGTGCAACAAGCATTTCGAGCATCTTGTTGTTAATAATGTTATCTCTCTCTCTCTCTCTGCTGAAGGATCAAATCGATGTTTTAAAGCACAAAAAATGTAACCACTTTTTAGGTAAAATGAGTTTATATACATATGTATAAGATCGGTTGCAACGTTTTTTATGTCCTGATTACATAATTACCAATAATACTAATCGAAATATTTAATAAAAACCAAAAGTCACACGTTCTTAATTTTTTTTTTGTGCACAGATGTAACATCTCACATAAAGTATAAGAGAATGCATTTATATCGACTTTCTTGATTTTTGAAAAGCACATGTCCATCAAGGACATCTTCTGTATTAATTTAAAATTAGTTAATTAATTGAGAATCTCAAACCTTCAAAACCTGTTTTCTCTTAACTGTCAAATGTGGACAATAAATGTGTCTTCTGTGCTTTAAACCATCATCGTTATTGTCATTATTACATAATGGATGCAAACTTGCTTAAAGTATTGCTGTGCGTATGCTTTCCTTGGTAAATGTGTCTATAACGAATGTTCAAACATGCATTAATCATAAACAAAAATATACTCAAATAATACACGCATTTACACTAATATTTCTGTAATAATTAAAACATTTTACGTCGAGTTCACCAACACTCCATAACCTATTTTTATACACGATATCTCCATTTTTTTTTAACACGAGTACTTACTAATTACAATTATATTGTTCGATACGTACTACCACTCGACTGTTTCGGGACTAATTAATGATTCAAAGCCCATTATCAGAGGTACAGAAGTATTTAATAGTAGGTAGCTACTGCCGATCTGATTGACACCTCCATGAAAGGCTCGTTAGCCTCCAACTGCTGTCTCGATTCTGACAGTCAATCATGTTTGTTCGATTTTATTTTTATTTTATTTTACCTTTTTACTAGCTGAATTACCCATGATTTTGCTGAAAAATAATATTTCCGAATTTAAATTATTTTAAATTATAAGCATATTATATCGAAATTTATCTTTTTGTATTTTACTTTAACACTTTCACTCGCAATCTAATATGAGATATATCCAAATATAGATATATTTAAATAAATAAATAAATATTTAGTTAGCTGGAAGCTCGCCAATTGGTCATGATTTTTTTTTGATCAATTAAGTGATAGGTATTATTATTATATTTCATATCTTATTTAATCAAAATAATATTTATTATTATTATATCCAAGAATTTTACGTTATAATCAAACAAAATAAGCTTAGGCTAGTTGGAAAAGATCGTGTCTTTTGCGATAAACTAGCCCTCTGTATATTGATTGTATTTTATTTGAATGTTTTTATTTATGAATTTGTTTGTAAATAAATACGTGAAAGTATTTCCGTGTGTCTACATTAAGTAAATTTTAACCGTGTAAATACTAAAATGTGTAAACTTCATTTTAAACCCGCACTTAAAACATTTGGCATCTTTGATTTTGGGATTGGCCATGCTACGCATCCTGGAAATAACGTCCTACCTAGCATAGGTTACTCTAGTTATGAGAAATGCTGTAATGGTATAGATAGATACATCTAGTAGCCAGTAGACTAACTTCAGGTCAAACATACAGGTGCTCTTCGTGTCAATTTAAATTCAATAAAACAATAAAATGTTATTGATATAGTTGATATAATTATGATGATGATTTTATTTTTGACGCCGTTTAACAGTCCCTAGACCGTCTCAAGGGCGCCAGTGAAAAGTTCAGTTTTTAATTTGCTTCTGAAGCTGGTCACAGTCTGACTATTTCACAGTGGCACCGGTGGCGATTCCACATAACATAATTATGTTATGTTAGTTAAAAATAATAAAATTCTTAAACTCATCCAACTAGAGGGACCCAGTCTGGACTAACATCGCTCAAGAATATTTCAGTACGAAGTCATACATACAATGTTTTATTTTTTCAAACATTTATATAAATCAGCACTTTACTCTCTAATACTAATTAAAGGTAATTCACTCGTGAAAATTAATTACGTTTTTTAAAATAGATAATTATTAATAGCCTTTAGATAAGTGTGTAATTAATTTGTCAGTGCATTTTTGAGTATTTAATTTTACGTTCACACCTTTAAAGCTTCTTCTATATATGGAGTAACCAACGCATTATTTATAAAAGGTTTAATAAATAAAAAATATTTAATAGGTATATGCATGTGAACGCCTTAAGAGAATTTGTCATATACTCGTATGTATCTATATCTCTTATGGTACATTTTCAAATAGCTTTGGAGAAATTTTGTATACATTGGTAGCAGATACTAATAGTAATATTATATTTTATATATACAAAAGGAAGTACTTTTACAGTTATATATGAGGGGTTCATATGCAAAAACGCATCAATCCATTTTTCTCAAATATTTAACTGTTAAAACAAAAGTGTTTCTATCTTCGCTCTCTACACTGTTATTATGAAAATCCGCATTTATTCTCGAGTGAATCTATTTAAAAAAAATGATTGAGTATCAATTTTAGAAATAGAAATCTGGCAGTTTCTCATTGTCTCTGCATGTTAATCCCTCATATATTTGCTTTTGTATAAAATTGTAAAAAATACTTTAGACAACATGGAGAAAGATGCTAGAAATCTTCGTCTAGGAGTGAATGAAAATGGGCTGAAAAAAATTACATATATAACTTTTTAAAATCTAGATGACGTAAGTACCTAGACGTACAACTTTACACGAAAATATAATAATGTATTTGCTTATGTACGTTGAAAGCAGAAAAATAAGTTGATCATTTAATTCGCGCATATACACTACAGGTACCCTGTCATAATTGACGGTTTATATATTATTAACAGCATTATTATTAACATTAACAATGAACCAATAATTACTATAAAGCAGCAATACTGTGTCATTTAATAACGCACCCTTCAGTCTACATAATATATATCAAGTAATGTAACATATACCTACATAATTAATCAATGTTTATATGTATGCACGAATATATTATCATAATTTTATACTGTGTTTGTATGTAATAAGTCTAATCATGAGCGTAACCAGACTGGGAGCAAAGGAGGGGGCGGCTGGAATGGTTAGGCCTCTGGGATCTCGGCAAATGTAGAAAATTAGACAAAATAAATATTAGATTTTGAAAATTTGATTCAAAATTGAAGGCTATGCCTCCGCTAGAAGTCACACCAAACAATTTGGCGACAGACGAGTAGAAATTTTAAGTGAATACCAAATTGAAAAAATAAATTATTTTGTTAAATGCTGCCCCCCCCCCCTCCCCTCTCCTAGACAATATCTTAGATACACCCTTGAGTCTAAGCCTAGCGTATTATTAGTTATAATGAGATACGTATGTATGTATGTAGATCGCCACGTGTATTGGATTTCTATATACGAGTATCCGTTTACTTAATGAGCTAGTAGCGTTATAGATATGTGTCTGAAATATTAATAGCTGTTCAATAGTGTATTATATTGTTATGTATGAAACAAATCTGATTTAATGATATTAATCGATTGTACATATGTAGTAAGGATTTTGGAATACTCGGAAATGTACCTACAGGTACTGCAAAATTTCAAAGAATCAACCGTGTTGAAATTTATTTTTTATATTTTTATCGACTACCTTCAAACATGTCCTCGCGTTGTGTCCCCGGAATTGTCGTCTCACTCTTTTTTGTATGTTTTCGAATATCCTGTAAAAGGCAAGAATACGTAAAACATTTATTTATTTATATATTCCTTACTGTATATTGATTGCAAGCAATTTAACAAAGAAATACAATCAATATACAGATGGCGACTTTATCGTGGAGGCATGATTTCATCCCGTATTAAGACATTTTAGATCTTCATGTGAATGTCTTAACATTTATTGGCACGGAGAGGATGATTTACATTACATGTAAGTATCTATTTGGTGTTTATAACACGTAGTTGATCCGCTGGCTTCTCCACTTGTGGGAAATTCTGTGATAGTATGAATGAAAGAAAAAATGTTATGCACAAATTTAGATCTATTAACTGTTCACATTTAGTATTAATTACACATTGTCAACATAATATCACACATTATTTTGGTTAGCTGGAAAATATTGCCTCCAGGCAATCAGCTCGCCAAGTGCTCATGATTTTTTTCTAATCAATAGAGTGTTATTATTATTATCTCAATTCAAAATCATACATAGTTACTAATATAACGTCTATCCCAAATACCTAACTAACCTTAAATACTCATCGATAAGACAATAATATTACGATTCTAATTTCAGCCAATGGCTGATGACTTTCTTCAGTATTAGCTTGATAGGTATGCGCCGTTTTCTCTGCTTTGGATTCCATACTCCATTGTGAGTCTACCTATAATATAATAATATAGAGAGATCAGCGACATAAACGGTAGCGGTACTGTGGGCGGACGCGCCACGCCGGGCGGGCTATGAGAACCTTGACGCCCGCCCTGAATACAAAATGCGACAATCTATATACACAATATTATATACATACTTTTTATAATGTTTGAAAATATGAAATTATTTTATGTATAAGATATCTTTGTTCTAATATTATAAATAATTTTTGCATGGATGTAGGTACACGTGTGTATATTTTATGCATGATATTGCAACTTATTTATTTATATTGAAATGTTTTGAATGCAGACATCAGTATGACATATAACATAGATCAATATTTCTAAACACAGTTAACTTTTCACTATTTTTTTTTTAAAGAACTAGAGCACTTTCGTCAAAAGCTTAGTTTGACAATTTCAAGAGAAATATTGTAATTTCACTTATTTTAGAGGCATTTACTATGTAACAATTTCTAGACATTTTTAAATAAAATGTTTAAACTTGAATCACTATGTTTATTTGTTACATTAATTTAATTGTTAATAATGTTACATTAATTAATGTAACAAATAAACATAGTGATTCAAGTTTAAACATTTTATTTAAAAAAGAAATATTGTTATTTGTAATCATGAATTTTCACTCTGTGAATGTACAAACATTAGAATTACTATATTACATAGAGTTTGAATGAACAAACATTAGAATTACTATATTACATAGAGTTTGAATGTACAAACATTAGAATTACTATATTACATAGAGTTTGAATGAACAAACATTAGAATTACTATATTACATAGAGTTTGAATGAACAAACATTAGAATTACTATATTACATAGAGTTTGAATGAACAAACATTAGAATTACTATATTACATAGAGTTTGAATGAACAAACATTAGAATTACTATATTACATAGAGTTTGAATGAACAAACATTAGAATTACTATATTACATAGAGTTTGAATGAACAAACATTAGAATTACTATATTACATAGAGTTTGAATGAACAAACATTAGAATTACTATATTACATAGAGTTTGAATGAACAAACATTAGAATTACTATATTACATAGAGTTTGAATGAACAAACATTAGAATTACTATATTACATAGAGTTTGAATGAACAAACTTTAGAATTACTATATTACATAGAGATTGAATGAACAAACATTAGAATTACTATATTACATAGAGTTTGAATGAACAAACATTAGAATTACTATATTACATAGAGTTTGAATGAACAAACTTTAGAATTACTATATTACATAGAGATTGAATGAACAAACATTAGAATTACTATATTACATAGAGTTTGAATGTACACACATTAGAATTACTATATTACATAGAGTTAGAGGATAATATTATCCACAGACTTTTTACAAATATAACACATATAATAATTATTTAGCAACATTAGTCTACTTACTGATAACACATTAAATTAACAAATTTAGAACTACACACACTTAGAAATGAAAAGTAAGAGATACAAAGAAAGAAAAAATAAATGGAATCCTGATAACAAAATATGTAGGTATACACATAAAATACTTAAAACAATATAGATAAGTGAATATATACATAGTGTATGTATTTATGTAACAATGTAATTTTTATAGTCTTGAATACTCGGTCTACCTTTGAAAATTTTAAGGGTTCGATTAATTTGTCAGGTTTAAAAAAAGAAAATGAATCTCATGAAGTAATTATTTAGAACCCGGGACGCAATAAAGAAAGGTGAAAATATTACAAAAAAAAATAGTAAGGATAACATCATATGAATTTTTAGTCTACATGAATTTCCTCTTTGAAAATTTTCCAAATATATATTATATAGAATTATTATTTCCATTTCTATGTACGGAGTACAAGCAGGACCGGATCAGAAATAATAAATATTATAAAAACGAGAGCCCAATCATGTTCTAGCGTTGGGCCCTAGACACGCGCCACCGGCACAAATCTTATTTCAATCTCATAAACTGACCATGGGAGCTGGGGGACTTAAGCCCAGCAGAGCCAGCCCTCCCCATCTTTCCACCCATCCAGAGCGCGTGATATTTGATTCGTTCCATGCATGACGGCTCCGGCCTTTGGATATTTAGGAGACGATGCGACCCGCATTGAAACTGCCTTCAAATAGATTCTCTGCTGGGGATTATTCTCAAACTGTGTGAGGGGTAACAAATACATTTGGGTAGTTGTGTATACTTAGTGTAAAAGGACAGAAATGTTTCAAGTAATGAAAGCGTATCATACTGGGTGTATTTAAAGTTGTAGGCTGTTTGATATAAACAGTCTTTTTTGAAAAGTCACAGGTCTTTTTTGTTATTTTGTCGTTGTGACAAAAGGAGAAATCATTCCTCTTCCTTTCAAAGCGATTTGCGTCATTATGGAACCTTTGCTGAATCTGTAACTATTTTGTACCACGAAGAGGGCGGCTTGTTTATATATGTAAATGATACATTAATGATATACTTGGATATAAAAATTAGATTTCCCTCTACGAACAATCTTATAGGGTCCTGGCTACAAATTACATTAATTTTAACACTGATTGATTTATAAAGGAATTTGTATTTTTGGTACAATAAGGAAGAATTGTATCTATTTCAGTTTTTAATATAACACCAATTTTCATTTAGATAAATTTAATTTAATAACACTCAAATAAGACATAGTTTGTTATGTATACCTAATAAATATATGCCGAATTTTCGATTAATTGGGTAAATTCTCTGATCCATGGAGTCCCCGGTAAAGAATAGACCTCCCTCTTTTCTGTAAGTTTTTGACAGTCATGTAATTAAACAAAGACAGTTATTCGTAAAAAAACACGTTTTAAAGCATTCAACATCATCAGTTCAGCGAGGATTTCCTACCCATCCTGAATGTCTAACTTATTTTGGCACGGAGAGGATGTTTATTACAAGTTGTTGATCTGCTGGCTATCCCACTTGTAGAAGATGTACGATGGAAGAGATGGATAATAATTTTTTTCTTTGCCTTAGGATTTTCGCATAATATCTATTTATATCATACAGTCCACTACATTGATATTACATACAGGTGGAGATGAAATTACTTATTTTCTTATATATATATAGTACACACAAGATATATTTTCTTATAATATTATGGTCCTCTGGGGTACAGACAGGTACAATAATATTACTTAGAGCCTAGTACCATCGCTTTTACTTTTGGGATTACAAATGTGTTTTTGTATTTTATTAATTCATTATTTTGCTAAACTATTCAATAGATATTACTTACTTATTTTCAATAAATATTTTTTTTTTTTTTTGAAAATGGAATATTTTCTTTATTAATAATTGATATTTCATAATATTTATTAATATTCATTTTCAATTGATGTTTATGAAAAAAAAAACTGAATAAATAAAAAGAAAAATCAACAATTACGTTTTGTTATCAACTAAAAAGAGAGTAGGTACATGAATCTCAAGGCAAAGTAAAAATAAATAATTTTATTGTTTGAAAAATCTAAATAAGTATTATACTTATTTCTTTTTCCAAATGTATAAACAAATACTTTTTAAGGTCTTATAACATTACAAAAAAAACTGATTAAAATGAAATTAATAAGTGGGAATATATCGCAACCTAGCAATAAATGTGCCCTCTGTGTATTGAACTCTATAACTGTCAATTTTATGAAATTTTGTAATGGTTGATGTTATGAGTTTATTTAAGTCATTTAATATTTTTTCCTTCAACGTTTAATATTTTTGTACAATTTATTGTCTATGACGATAAATGCATATTAAGTGCAAATCTGTGTAACTGGACTTTGTCGTATAATTTTGTTTCAACGTGCATGCTGTAGACGTGCTTTATTGGGGGGCTGGTATTTTTCATCTTTTACCATTTTTTGTCAACTCTCTCTGTGTGTGTGTCTCTGCGAAAAAAATAAATAAATATTGTACACCAATGAATAAAATAAACAGAATTATACTTTTCATCGTTTTATTTTTAATAAATGCAAATTTTCGATGTACAAAACTGAAACATTTGAGTATCTTTCGTTTTCCTCCCATCTACGTGGACGAACAAGGATATGTACATATTATAATACTAAAGTAAAATTGTGCTGGATATTTTTTTATCTTTTCAAAATATATAATATAATATCATTTGGTTTATGTAAAAGTCGTGGTTAAAATGAAAAATTAAATCGAAAAATTATTAGGGAATTATGTTCTTAATAAAAATACGATCGCTAGTGAATATCGCCGCCTCTACAAATTATAAGTTTTTCTAGGTACTAACTCTAAGGGAATTTTGAAAAATATGATCTATTTAACATATTATCACAAAGTGCTTTCTATGAATTTTAAAACGAATACGTGATTTTCCGTGGGGACCTGTGTATAACAAAGAAGGCTTCTAACATAGTTCATATATTTTTTTAAGTATAACTTAATACCACGGCTTGATTGGAAGAAATTATTTAATACCAATTAGTCTCCATTTTGATACTTAAAGTTTGTTCTTTCAGAAGCATTGTTTTTTTTTCGATCATTAAAAGTAATTTCAATAAAATTTGAAATGTAACATACACATGGATAATAATTTACACAGATTGAGTTAGTCCCAAACTAGGATATTAATCTTGTATTATACACATACATAACGCACTAAACACATACATATTACACCCGTATCCAAAATAATTTGAAAAAGGCCTTTTTCATTTTTCCCTGGCCGTATATCAAACCCAGGATTTCGTGACTCAAAGGTAATAAGTTTTCTTTATCATTTCTTCACTTTGCCAATCTTTAAATCAAAATTTGTCAATAAAACATTATTATTATTATTATTTCTGCTTATTCCTGTCCACTCCTGAGCTAAGGTCTCCTCTATTTCTTCTCATGTTTGAATCTTCCTATTGGAATCATGTGCAATGAAAATAAAAAATCTGTTTAAATGATAAAAAAATAGGAGTTTAAGAGTGAGTGACATGTCTCATTGCTGGAATAATAATAACTTAAACAAATAGTTTATTTTTATGTAGCAATGTTTGGCTACTACGGAAAATAGTTTTTATTCTTTTGTCATGGGATCAAACCTTTAAACTATGATTTGTGAAGTCGACACGGTATAATTAATCCACGTGGCATCTCAAACAGCCAAAAAAATACCTTGAAATGTTGTATTTATTTAATTATTTTCATCTCATTAACTTTTCTCATATCACTTTTAATCTTTCCAATTAAAACGTCAATTAATCTACATAAAAAAAAACAAAAATTAAAAGCGAAAAATTAACAAAAAAACTACTCTTGTTGTTAATGATATTTTTCAGACGTTATTTTTTCAGCATTACAGCGAGAGAGAAACGAATGGAAAGGGGAAGGGGGTTTTTAAACGGTTTTTCAAAATTTATATCTTAATTTAGTGCGAGGTAGTGTAGTAGTACTAGTATTAATAAGAAAAGCGGCAAGAGTGAGGAGAAAGTGGAACCCTTTTTTGAAAGCATTTTGCAATTTTTAAATTCAACACATTTCTTATCGTTACCCATTTTAACTTTTCCACGGCTTTAGTAGTATTAAAAGTATTATTTAGGCAGGTCGCTATGTATACCTTTCTAGGTAGAATAGTATTAATTAAGCTAATAATTAATTAGAGAAACATTTATTAAATGGTGACATTACAAAACACTTTAAATTCTATCCTGCATCTTAATTTCCATAAGGTCTCCGGTAACAGAAAGCCTCCCTTCTTATTCTTATTATTCATCCCCTATACCTTCTTATTTCCTCTTCTTCTACTTCTTCTAATTCCCATCCCCAAAGTCCTGTTGAAAAGTCGTCGGAAAGCTAAAGTAGAAAATAATCTACATTATTTGTTTTTCTTGTTGTTGTTTTTCAGCAAATCACCTGAAACGTTGTAATATTAAAATGAAGTTTTTATGACATCCGCTTTGGATTGGGTGTATTTTATAGTTAGTGTAATTATTATTATTGTAGTTACCTGTTTTAAGCTTATTTGCAAAACTAATCCATTTCAGTTATTTTCACAACCATTTTATGTATATCCACCCTTTTAATGACAATCCTCCTCTTTGATCTTCCATTCACAACAAATTTTGACCAAACTGCATCCATGTTACTCTTGCAATTCGCTTTCTGTCATCTGACCATCTGGTCTGCGATTTCTCCACACTTCTTTTGCCTATTCTACGTTGATCCTACTAAAGAACTGTTTGTATGCACAGATAAACGATGAAAAATAATGAATATACCCACCTGAATTTGACTAAATTTTAATGTTTTAAAATAAATATAAATCTGAAAGCCTGATACTATGACGCGACTAGAAATCAAACCAAACATTACGAGATTTCCTTGCACTTTTGTAGACGTTTCTGTTAATATAATATATAATTTACCAGACATAGCACATAATCTTAGACTTTCGACTGAGAGGTCTTCGATTGGATTCTCCGACCTACTCAGCCTTCGTGAAATTAACATATTATTTTTTGCTGTAAGGGTATTTTTGGTTTATTATAAACAAAAATACATCTTACAAAATCATTGCTATATTTCACACAAACGTCACTATAGCATCATTCTCCCATAACTTCCCATAATACAAAACTTTCATCTTGTGTCTAGTAGGTAATCTCAAAGTCTTCTGTGTACTTTCACCCAACATCATTACTTCTCATTTCTCCAATAGATTATTTCTACACCAGGGGGCGTTGGTGATCCCAGAGCGATCGAGGGCGTCCGCACTGCGAATTATCCTTAATTAAACAAAATCACAACTTATTGCCTGAATCAAGAAGGAAAAAGGGAATGAAAGTGAGTTTGTTGTCGGTGTTATTTTTGTTTTGTTATTTTTCTTTATTCCTATTTCTACCGCGTCTCCCCTATTTTGTGTAGTTTTTTCCACCTTGCATACGTATAAAACAAAAATGTAATTGTTTAGTTTACTTAGCATTTTTGTTTTAAAATTATCTTTTTTTATCTGGAATGTTGGTTTTGTATTTCATTAACAAACTTTAACAAAGAGCGTTCTTTGCTTAACCAAATTCACTTAAAAATGTTTCTTATAAAAAGCTGTTTGTTTACCTTTTAAAAATATTCCATTTGTAATAATTAGCGAATACATGTGTGTAAAAATGTTGGCAACATTTCAACAATGGATTAAAGTGATTTTGTTTTTTCTATCCAGTGATTTTCGCTGGTTGACTTTAATTATTCGGCTAATGCAATTAATCTAGGAAGTAAATAAAAGTTAAATAATCAAATTCTTATTAAATTTTTAATAAAATTCATACAAAATATAGGTAAATATAACACACACTTTATAATATTGACACAATTCTCTTTTAGAAATAGTAATGTAAGGAAAAATAACGAAAAGGAAATGCCGACCAAAAATTTAATTTATTTCTTTCTCCGGAGTCTTTACGGGAAAAATCTAACATTTCCCGTGAATTTGTTACATGATAATTCACACAGGTAGAGAAAAAAAAGCGTTTTTGTATCAGGAGAATAATAATAAAGTAATGGGAGCGCAGAAAGGCGAGAAGATTAATTTTCGTCCTCTTATATTGGCTACTACCGATTGCTATTAGGGATGCCTTACAGACTTACTACTTATATACGTGAGAGAGATTGAACAATATGTAGGTAGCAGTATATTCACATAAGGTAGGTACCACTTCTTACTCTTCAATGTACCTACTACTCTTTTTATTTCTGTTGCCTTGATACCTAAATTTATATGAAGAGATGGCTAACTCTTTGAAATCATCGATAAATTTGATTTTTTTCTGTTTGACTTGTGAAATAATCAACTTTCTAATCGAATGCAATCTATAAATATGTTTCCGGATATTCTAAAACAAATTTACGTAAAAAGAAACTCCATTTCCATTTATAACTTATTCCGAATTTATCTTGACGTGGAAAAAACCTTAAGTGGGTTGACTGGAAGAAAACGATAAATGAAAATAAATGTGGGATTACGGATAACTCTTGGGTCTGGATGTTGGATGTATATGTGTTAAGTGCATTGTATACCTATACGTGTATCGTCGCGTTAGTACCCATAATACAAGATTCATCATAGTTTGGGACTAGCTCGATCTGTGTGAATTGTCTATGTATGTTTTCGAAAAAAGTGAAGTTGGATAAAACGAAACTTCTGTTATTAAAAAGAAATATTTAGATTTTTTTTAAATAATATTTGAATCATGTGTCAATGTTCCATCCCTATGCATAGAGTGGCGGGAGTTAAGGGTGTTATTTGGGGCGCATGTAGGTTGGTTGCGCCACTTTTATCCTGTACGTGTCAAATGCATGAAATAGCCTATTTAAGTCATATCGTCCGTTCCATCGGGCAATTTTTGGGGGATTTGAAATGAATTCTTCGGTAAAGCTTTTTGGACTATTCTCCTTTAAAAAAAACTCAACCACCCACCGTTATTATGAAGCCAAAACAAACATCGTTTTCTCATTCTTTTCCGGATTTTCTAATTCCGTTTTATTGCAGTCAAATCCGTATTATTTTTATTACAGGAGATTTTCGATGTCTCCTCACAATCTTCACGAGTCACTAATGGTTTCGCCATAATCCGCACAATCTTTTTTTGATTTTATGTCTTCATACTTTGATAATCTTGACACTTATTTGAGAACCTTATTTTATTTTCATCCACCCACTGACACTTTTTTGCTGATTTCAACAAACATACATACACTGTAAACATTTATTTATTTATTTTATACTTATTTATATTTATTAACTTATATATTTATTAATATAAATTTCATATGTAATATTCATTGATATGTTTATTTTATTTTATCTGTGTAGTTTGCCTTTTTTATATGTTATTTTTGAACCAATGCTTGTTTATCCTTATTGTTAAAGGCTTTGCCGTTTATGGGGTGAAATAAATAAATAAATATACGTTGTACGGCTAGTCAGTCCCTTTAAATTTACCACATAAAATACTTTATTTATCAAAAAATCTATCTATCTATACCCTCACGCCTGTGACAGGTAAGGTAGGCAAAGAGAACAGATCGCTATGTTAAACTATGATCTATCTTTACATACAGTTTGTCATACATTTTCGCCGCATTCTCTTACTCAACACGCGACCGTCTATGAGAATTTGATCCACATGGTCAAGCCACGTAATTCTTGGACTCCACGCTTTCTAACACCTCATCTTTTAGACAAATATATACCCTTTTCGTCATCCTTTGATCGTCCTTTCGCTCCACATTTCCAAACGTCCATCGAAAAATAAATATATGAAATGATATTGATATCAATTATCCGATCTCCTCATAAATTTTGTATGGAACGTAATGAGTTCTTTGTGATCGAAACAAGTTCAGTATAATTGTAAAGGGTAGATGGGGGCTGTGTGGGACAACAATACATCACAACACATCACAGCACTTATAAATAGTAATACAATATACCTATTATCATTATCCAAACTCCATAATATGTGTTGCTTACTTACTTTACTTTTCGTATGGCCCGGTGTTGATGAATCTTGACCCATGTGGGCTGCGTCGTATCCTCTACAGTCTTGGCTCAAGTGCTGAGAGCCAGTTCACCGCCTCCGGTCCTACTTCGTGGATGTCCTGCAGATCCCCGCTAAATTTTTTGAGATGGCAGTCAATATGTGTTGATTGTGTCAGATAGCATTTTGGCAATAATTCAGCTAACAAAAATTGTGATTAAAGCTACTGTTACTTACTATATCATTACAGCATATCCCACAAGTGACGTAGCCAGCAGAGTTACTACATGTTATAAACATTCAAGCTGTCCTCTGTATGCCAATAAAAAATAAAACATTCGAGTTGTTTGTCATACATTATCGCTGAATTTAGGTTATAAAATTTGTTTTTTTTTTGTTACTTTTATTTTAAATATTTTCAGAATGTATTAGACTTTTATTTTTACCACCCAATAATATATATTATATAAGTGTCTATTTTAGATCACATCATGTAATATTTAGTACAAGACGTGTTCTGTCCTCTCTGCCGACCCAACTTAAGATGCAGCGTGAGGGATGAGCATATAAAAACATTTTAAATATGTTTTTATTTATGTTATCTCATCAATACATAGTATTATATTATACCAATTTTCAATTACATGTAGGATCATCTTAATCCATAGATTAGTTAATCTTCGTGTCAAAACTAATCCAAGATGAAACCTGATCATTGTAATACCATTACTGGCTCAGTACTAACTTACTCTCCACAACGTGGATGTTAAGTGGCGTTCACATGAAACGACAGAAAGTCTGGACGATTTTGCTTACACAAAAAATAAAATAACTTGTACAGATAGTCCACCGAAATAGATTCAATCTGTCAGGTGCGCTTTGATTTTGACGTAATTTCAAAAATGGCAGACGTCGAGATAGAGAAAGCGGATTGTGTTTTTGGTCGAAAATTTTGTAGTAGAAGAATAAGACATTTTGTAATTGAGAGAAAAAAAACGAAAATTTTGTAAAAATATGACACAAACAAACGGCAAACACAACACAAACCAAAGACAAACATTTTTGACCATAGATATGGATGCAGCGTCTATCAACTCATACGTAAAAAGAGAAACCAAAATAGCTTAGCAAACAAAAGTTGAAAGGTGTTCAACTTGGTACGATATGGTCATTACTGTTTTTTTCTCGTTTCTAATTAATAGAAGGTCTGTTCAAACGGCTGACGATATTTCGGTTTCCTGGCGATATTCACCCCGAATGAACACACTATTGAAACGAGACGGAATACTTATTATTATAACACACCATATCGCGTTCTAGATCTACTCCCTTCTACGTATGTATGTAACAATGATGACAACAACAACACTACAAGTACATCGATGACAACAATATGCAGATGACATCGACACCGTGCAATGATTTATGATGATCATGACTATAACAATATTAATGATAATAGCATGTAGTGTATATTGTATTGTAGCCGTAATAAAATAGTAAAAAATTACACGTTTGTATTTGCACTGCAATCAGCTGATCGTGGTTTGAAATGTACAAATTACTAACGAATAGATGTTATTTTAAAGAATTTCTTGAATCTTTCTCAAAATATGAACGAATAAATATTTAAGTATTCTTTTGAATCGTTTTCAAAATATGAACGAATAGATATTTTAGTATTCATTTGACTTACTTTGTGTGTTTTTAAGTTTTTAAGTCACAACACTATACTAAAAAAACATTTTTCAATTAAGTACCTAACGAAATTAAAAAACAATTTATGTTTTCTTCTACTAGGTATATTGTGTTTTAAGACGAAATATGTCTCTTTCGACAATTAAACATACAGTAGAAGAAAACATTTATTTTTTAATGTAGTTATGGAGTTCTACTTCCTAAACACCGACACAGTGAAATATTTTTCAATTGGTCGATTTTATCCGTCTCTCCTCTTTCTACAAATCGTGTGTTTTTTGAATAAAATCTTAAATGAGATGTAGTTGTAAGGTATACATACCTAAGTAATAATTTAAAGTAAGCAGTCAAATAATATGAACTCATTTGTATTTTTCAATTGTAATTTGATATGTATTGTGTCAATAATAATTTGTCCTTCTTTCTTACCCCTTTATTAAAGTGTTGTAGTTCAGAGAGGATGTTTGGAATGATGGATATTCTCACTATAATAATTGCTATTTTTCTCGTTTTCAAAGGGTGTATGTAGGAGTAACACATTTTTCTATAGACATGTATGTGTTTTATGTATTGTGTTTGTGGTAGAAGGATTCAGATTAATGTTCGTTTTTCAAATAGCCTATGTTCAAATAAATGTATTTTTAACATTTGTAGTTATGAATGGAGTGATATCAAAATTAAATAATGATAAAATGTATGTATATATGTCGGATGATTTATTCAGCGCAGTTTAATGGAGCATCCATCTCAAGGGCGCAAGAGACTATGTTTTCAGTTTGCTTCTGAACGTTGTTCTTGATTAGTTTTTACGAAGGCCCTCGAGTAGTCGAATCCAAATGACGGGTCCTACGACACTAAAAGCCTTATCATAGAAGCAGGACTTGTTAGTTCTATTTATATCGTCCAGCATATATATTGGCACATGCATTTGCTGAGCGCAGGGGCACATATTAAAAAACAATTAATGTTTTGAACCTGTCCTTCGTCATCACGATGGATCACTTGAATTGAAGTTTCAACTTTTTGCCATAACTTAAGCGAAAGGTATCAAATCAAGTTTTTTTTCAATTGTCTGATCGATTTGGAAATTTTTGTTTGCCAAAATGTTTGTTTTGAGTATGTGAGCTTAAATACAATATTTTCACAATATATACATTTTTTTGCTATAAAAATGTATTGTCGCTAATATTTCAGTGGAGGCGTCCACCATTTTCAAACGAAGTTCTTAAACTGAACCAACTTCTCAGCTGGAACCGTGGCAATGATATTTATTTGATGTAGTAGCTTAGAGACTCCTGATCTACACAATTGATGGACATAATATATCTTAGTCCATCAATAAAATTGTGTAGATCAGGAGACATTTTTAAAAGAGGCAATTTTCTCAATTACTCTACAACATTTGTATATTATTATCTTGTAGTTGTTTTCCGTATTGTGCTCGATATATTATATTACATACATATACAGTAAATGTGATGATCATAATGGGGTGTAATCTACCCCTATCTGCATGTCTGTAAGGGTTGCACTATACTGTAATTCATCATGCGTGTGAAATTGTAAAAAATGAATGCTATATGTAGAGTGTAGATATGTATTATAATAAATGATGCCGTTTCCAGCATCTATGCATCATTATCAGGCGTATTGTACTTGTTAAGTATGAAAAAATCGTTATCAAGGATTGGTATTCGCTCTTGATGTTCCTCTTGGGAAAAAAGATAGCAAAATTCACATTTTATTTATTAATTCATTTTTATTCGCAGAGTAATTGTGAAAAACATAAATCTTGCTACTTTTACATATTTAATTTAAACTATATATTGATAACAAGCAAATTTACACTACATACATTAAAATTAATAACAATCAATATACAGAAGGCGAGTATATCGCAGAGTCGTAATTTCTTCCAACTAACCTAATGTAAATAATAGTCATTATATATGATGTATTAAATAAAATGAAAAAAATACCTTGTATGTATGTATGGACAATTTGTAAAGCGTCGTTTACTCATAACATGACCCTAAGGGCGCCATATCATGCGTCGATTTCCCGAAGATCCCAGCAAAAAGGTGTGTTTTCAGCTTCCTTCTGAAGCCTTCTCCATTCAATCATTTGTCACTCTGTATTGAGTCCTTGGCATTTACCTCAATCAACTATTTCATAATTTTAAAAACAATCAGAATGGGTGGCATATCCCAACACTAAATGGAGATATTTATTGTCTTACTTACTTTATCTGCCTTTTACGGGAAAAAACTTGAAAACCTACAGAAAAGAAAAGAAGATCAATATCAGAGGATTATTTTATTTTAGTTAAATGTACTTCCACCAAAAACCATTTGACAATTAGAATATTAAGTATAAATAATATTCTCAAAATTGTACTTTGCCTCCCGCACATAATATAAAATTACTTGCAGCATATATTTAGTGACATAAAAAATAAACGGCAAGAAAACATTAATCTGCAATAACATATTCATGTGTGAATTGGAATGGGTCTAGTGTGACATATTACTACTGTTTCAAAACTAGCAACATACCCGGTTTTATACTACTGTCATACCATCACGGCAGATCTCACTAGTGGGGAAGCCAGCAATATCATTTAATTGTATCACATTATTTTATAACTTTGTAAATATGTATTGTGCAATAAAGTTTATTATTATATGTTTAGTAGAACTGATGGACTGGAGAGTTTTGAAAAGAAATTGTCACTCAAATGGATAAATAGAAGTTTTTGGACTCGTGATTTATCCGGGAAAAGAGGTTATTTCAACATTTCACTCTATATGAATTGTTTTGTTTATAAAAGTTTTTTTAGTAAGTATTTAGGACGAGGCGAAAGAGTAGAAAATTTGTTAAAATTAACGTAAGTATGCAAAAATATAAATACAAAATTGACAAAATCGGCGAACAGGCTAAAATATTTATAACATATCTACTCATGTGCATGCACATAGTAGCAATAACTCCGTCAGCTGCTGATATTGTTGTGCACATCCATGGGATGTTTTTCTAGGCAATTGCATCTCAGACTACATTAGTCACAATAGGGGGTTAAATGTATTTTCCCGTTTCTTTTTTATTATTCGGTATATTGTAATATAAGGGTTTTTTTTTTCTTTCTTTTATTATATTTTATTATTTTCCTACAAGAAAAGTCACGCACAAATAAAAACTAGATACCCATTATATATTTTATTTTTGATACTGCTTTGGTCATTTGAATATTGAAATGGTAGTTTTTTATGGTACAGAGAAGGCGACCTGTATCTACATAACATGAAAATAGTCTGCAAGGTATCCCAGTTGTGAGAGGTACGGTGATAGTTTAATATATGTTATGTAAACAGTTTTTAAATACGTTTTGTTAGAATTTTTCATAAGAGTCAAATCACCAGGAATAAAAAAATAACATAAAATGACATGCATAGACAATTCATACAGATGGAGCTTGTCCCAAACAAAATTTGAATCTTGTATTATGAATAACAAATTTATGGTACTATCAGTTGTGTATCGAAAAGATTTTGAAATTTGTCCATTAATTTATACCATCACAGCATTTCCTACAATTGGAGTTGCCAGCGGATTAACTGCAAGTAATAAACATTAAGGTTACTTTTTCAGCGCAAATAAAAGTGAAAGATGTTCAGGATAAGTGACAAAGCTCATCGCTGAATTGGAGATATGTTTTTTTTAAATCAATAAAACATTAAATGAAATTTAACTTTAACCGCGAAATGGTAAAAATGATTTTATTTTCATTTGTGTTCACCCTTTTACAAAAACGTCCGATGTACATACGAATGTACTAAGTAGATATCGATGTTATTGTAAGTGGAGAATCCCTTGGGATAAACGGAGAGGAACGGAGAGAAATCTATCGCGATATACAATCACAAGTTATGGTGAAATTATTCATAAGCTTCGATTGCGAGGATAATATTCTTACCGCCGATGATATCATTGGATTTTGATATCTTTATTCCATCGTAGGTAGGTACTCACAAATCGAAATCGAAACCATCTTATGATTGGTTTAGACTAAGTGTATTATTATTGACCGACGATATCTAGTGGAAGCTTTTGTTATAATGTTTTACCACCACTTCTAGTTTTCAAAATAGATCTCGCGCGCTTTAACGTAAATGTCATAATATGTCGTAGCAATTAAAGTCAATATTTTTGAACGACGGTTCTTGGTGAAAGTTCATGTTAAATCATTACAAATAAAACACTTATTTGGTGCTTCCACTTTGACTTTATTGGTCGCGAGCCGACTTTCAAGAGCTTCCGCTCTCATCATCAAGCTAGCGTAAAGTCCTAGAAGTTGTATGTAATTACATATTCGTACAGCATCTACAATTTAGTCATGAGATTAATCTTCTGCCTTTCTTGTCTTAATATAATATATATGATACAACAAGGACGACTTGTATGTTCTTTACAGTCTTAGTCACATTTTTTAACACTCCTGTTTGAAGTCCTTGAAAAAAAATATGAAAATCATTTTACTCAATATTTTAGGCTTACGCGAAATTCAACTTCTAATATATTATTACCTATAATCTAGCAACAAGAATTGAAACCCATTGCGATTTTTTTTTATTCATCTAAACTCAATCTTTTCTTCGCAGAACACAATGCAGAAACCAGCCTCATCCATTCAGAGTACTTCTGCACCATTCAAAACCTTTTTTACACTTTCTGTTAATTTTAAAGATTTATATTTTTTTGTTATTACGTAATTAATAGCGTGCTAAAATAATTTATATGTTTGTATACAAATACCTACAACGTACATATTTTGAGACTGCACAAAATATATGTTTTATTTTTATTTCGTGTGTTTTTTAAATTACATTTTTCTTGAAATTTGATACTTTATTGTCTTGATACTATTGACATTATCTTGCAAAATGTTGAAATTTACATAAGACTAAATCTTATTTCTAAAAATAAAAATATATATGAGTAAATCGTTTGAATTTGGAAACAACTCCATTTTGATTTATTGTAATTTTATTCATTCATTCATTCGCACATGCTGTTGTTCGAAGGTAGATATTTTGATTTGATAGCGAAAATTGTAAAACTGTGAATAAACAAGCAATAAAAAATGCGGTCTCCAAACAAATCGTTATTCTTGCAATAGTCAGGGTTGAACAAATAAAAATTATTTTTTAAAACCGTATGGAAAGATTTTTTATTCTTACAGGAAGACTCACGTTCAGTTTTCACAACGTCTTCTCTGTGCCAAAACAAGTTCATACATTTAAATTGCAAATCAGCCTATTACATGTTATATTAATATGTTGGTTTTTGTAGATATATTTTATTTAAATACTCTACTATTCAATCTCGAGTGGAGTAAGCAGAGAGGTGGAATGATAAAAAGATCTGTACATTTTTTAATACTAACAAACAGCTATTGCAGATTATATTGTATAAACTTATATTTTGTAAGGTAAGGCTTGTAAGCCAGTGAAATTCGTAATTTCTTTCGTTTCTTCTACATTCGAGCAATTTCTGATGCACGTATTCAATTTAAAGTATTTATATATTCAAATATAGTCTTTCAAATATAGATTTTATCCTCAATTAAAACAGGAGACTTATAAATGGAACAAAAAGTGATTTTCTTCTGAAAGCTGAAGACTTCTGCTAATAAATAAATGTTGATAAGACTCCTTATTTTGTTTACCTTCACTATTGATTTCCATAGATCTGGTGAAAATCTTAACTTCATATTATCAATCGTCATGAAGTTCTGTGCTTAAAACAATTTACTTAACAAAAAAAATCATAGATTTCTTTTATTTTCTGCAACCCTGTTTCGTTTTCATTCCCAGGACATCAATTTTATCCTAGCATCTAATAATAATAATAATAACAACTACACGTTGTAAGGTTTTTACTCCTATCCAATTCTATCATGTTTCCCTGTTCCATGAAAATCTATAATATCAAATTCCATTGTAAATCTCATGTGACTGAATCTCGTATTATATCCTCATACGTTCATATTTCCCTGGTATCATATTTTTATTTTGCTCAAATCTAAAAGGGGGTGGTAAATATTTTTTACATTTATAAAACAAATAATTACATATTTATAAATTTATAAACAGGCATGGTTCGTAGATTTTTTTTGTTTTTTTTATGTGGTATGAAACCATTAAAAAAAAACTAAATCCACTTTCACAATTCACAACTATTTAGTTCTTATTCTAAGAAGTTATTTGGTAATCAAGTCAAGCGTCCAATTATATCATTTTATTTTGTAATATTTTATTTTTGTCTTTAACAATTAAATTCTTTGTTAGAATTTCTTTTATTTAAATGAAATTCTACCAAGTACCATCGATCTCACCAACTCACCAAATAACTACTTGAACTAAAATAAAAATAATAAACTTTTATATTATGTGAAATTTCTAAGTTATTTCATTTATTTTTATTTTATTTCGTTTTAACATCATACGGCTAATAGCCATCGACAAAACTATAATAAAAATCATATGAGTATTTTACGGAACACATAAAAACTCTATCTATCATAAAAACAATGAATAAAATAAAGAAGAAATTCAAAAACAAATTTAAAAACGATTCAAGAAATAAATCAAGTTTGACAAATTTTAATATTAGCGACAATAATAGATGAAAACCACAAACAATCAATTTGCAAATTTATGAAAACTATAATATTGGGTATATTCTTTATTTTATCACTAAATGATTAGTTGAAAACATCTCTTGTTTAAAAATTTATGTACACAGTTAATGCAACATGTTGTTTTTTATTTTATTTATAAATTGCTTTCAATAAACTAATATTTTATTTCTCTCTTTTTTCCAGGTTTATAAATGCACGGCGTAGAATTGTTCAACCAATGATCGACCAATCAAATAGAGCAGGTGAGCTTCTATCATTTAATAATATCCCTTTTATATAAAAACAATCACCACACATCACACCAATCCACAACGGAAATACTCTGCAGTATACAATAATAATAATAAAATATATTGCATAAAAAAAACTATCATCCATCTCCACGGGCGATAGAATTTATAGCGTGGGGGATGAATGTAGTTTTTACGGACGAAATTATTGCAATATTTGGACTAATTATTCGGTCACTCAGGTTTTTGACCAATTTGATGCAATACACTTTTGTCCAGTTCGCTACGTATTTTTAAATATTTTTATGTAAAGAAAAATATTTTTAAATAAATTTAAGTTGTTTTGAAAAAAGGATATCTCACTGAACAAGCAACTTTAACTCAAATTCGCACTGAAAACATGATATTAATTTAGGTTTTCTTCACATTAAACCATATTTAAACACCGTTTTAAATAGAGTATTCTTACAGTCTTATTAATAAAAATCCGCCAAACCATGGTTGAACCACTGATTTCGTGATCCGCCTATTAGCGTTTGAACCACCGATCAAATTTTCTTTATTAATAAAAATATTTAATCCGTACCATAGACATCTGTACTTTATATAAAAGATTTCATATGGCAACTCGAAAATTCGCTCTATTATGTTGGTTGCCATGTTACACGACGCTGGTAAACAGACAAATTCAAAACAAACAAGCGGCTGTCAAAATTATCTTACAGTGGAACCTCTCATAACGAGTTTAATTCGTTCCAGACTCTTACTCGTTATGCGAAACATTTTTTTCTATAGAAATCAATGTAAAATACAATAATGCGTTCCATGCCGAAAGAATAAGTAGGTATTCTTGGAGAACTTTTTTATTAAAGTTTATTCAAATAAAATTACTTATAAAAGTGTTACAACTTAAAATACAATTTAGATTAGGAAAAAAAACCTACCTAAATAAAAATATGAATTTATGACAAATTATCCATTTTTATGGGAGCAACTTTTATACTTTTTCTTTTGCTCGTTATGCGAATACTCGTTATGAGAGGTTCCACTGTATTGTTTTTTTCATCTGACATTTTGTACCCAAATACACAGAAATATAAAATATGATGAGGAAGGTTTGTATAATTGAAAAGCAAATGTAATAATGGAATGACATTTTATTTATTTATCAAATAAATCATAATCTGACACACAATCAGTGATATGGGTATAACATAACACTGCGCACAATATGCATTACTAACCATCAGTAAAATTTTATTTTCTGCTTTCCCTTTTACATTCAAATGATGTACAGGAATAATTCTCATCAGAATCAATCAATATAACTTTCATACAACATGGAAAAAAGTATCTCTGTCACGAAACAATTAAATGCGTCTATCAAAAAACAAATTAAGAAACTGGTGTTCTGTCACACGAAAAAAGTGTCTATTATCACAAGAAAAACAACTGATTGAATTAAATTCACATTCGGATACTACTTAAGCGTATTTTTAACCCAAACCAACTCCGATAAATTGTAAAATAACTGCAAAACGTACATGTAAACCCGCATAGCAAACATCTGACGTAAAATCCAACATGGCGGGCAGATGACGCCGATTTGAACCACCTTACTTAAATCACCTTACTTAAACCACCTCGAGAGGCGGATCAACCAGTTTTAAACTAGGTTCAAGCTGATCAACGTTTATCAATACGTTTTTTGTCTAATCGGTGGTTCATCTCCTTCTAGAAATTTAATCTACGTTTATTAATAAGACTGTTAATGTTTTAGTTTTTGTCTCCAAAGTTTATGGTAGCTGTAGAGAGTAGGTGGGTACTTAATTTATACCTTTCGTTCTATATTTGAATTGAAAACAAATTTATACTAAATGTGGCCCATGTAATTCAACTACGAGTATCACGCCCAAATTGAAATGCATAGACTTGCTGAAAATAGTAATTGACGCACTGAATAAAATTCAACGCTGAAACCGCTAGCACTAATTAATCAAGCCAAACAATAGACACTTCATGTGAAAACCGGTGTTAAAAATAATAATTACTTTATGTGCAATGAAAAATTTCTCTGCGTTGAAATATATTAAACAGATATATGTATAAACTCAAATTTCACTTTCTTCCGCTGAATAATATACAAACGAAATTCTTTGAAATATTCTTTGATAGTGGTTTTTTTTTACATTACGTTTTCTATATCTGATAATTAGACAAGTTTTAATTAGGTTAATTTAGATTTTTTGTTTATATTATTGTAATTATTTTGCCCACTTTATTATCAGTGATAAAACACAGAACTAATTGAACTAAAGTAATTAATTTACTGACGGTTTATTTGCATATTCAGATCTTATTCAGCGCAAAAACAGTTATAAAAAATCCTATTCCTTACATTTTGTTGTCTATTTCAAAACACAAACAATAATTTCACAAAATGTATAAAAGTCAATTGATAATGTTTTAGTGTAGAATCAATAAATAGATGAGATCTGATTTCTGCATTGAAAATGTCAAATTATTTAGAAAAAAATGTCACCTTCAAATATCAGGAGTACAGAAAACGTTAATGGTAGGTATATTATTTCAATGATATATTCACGCTGTGCTCCTGTTACATTAATTATCATAATACAGCCATCTAGCTGTCACGTAGTGTTGTTATTAGGACTAGATAATAATATGTACTTACTAGTATATGTAATATTGTAGTATCATTATTGGAAAAGTAAGTATGTATGGTGTGTGTAATGTTGGGGTGTGTGCTATGGTCTCGGTAGCATGGTACCCTTGGGACAAAGTGTGATCACTAAAAGCTTTCAAACCTATCCGCAAGAGTGACTCGGGAAGAAAATGCGACATTACCTATACTATTCCTATCTATATGTACGATGAACACGCTGTTAATATATTACTAGGTATTATTATTGTACCCTATATACCAGGTCATTCAGTAGTAGTAGTACCTTTCAATATTATATTAGTTAGCGGAATGATCTCTTTACCGTTCGTGCGCTCCTGATAATTTTTAATTAAATTTTACATGAAAGCAGAGTTGCTACAAAATTTGCATAAGTTATCCTATTGTGTCAATTTTCTTGCATTGCAGACAGAGAGGACACATAAATACATGAGAAGTAAATTTTATAAATATTACCATTATTCTTTTAATGTCTCTACCAGGGATGTTGCGAATATTCGCATCCGGATCCGCAAATGCGGACCTTCCGCATGTATTTGGACATCTGCATCCGCATCCGCAATAATCGATGCGGATGTTCATGCGGATGCGGATGTAAGACAATTTGCGACAAGAAAGAAATGGGGCGGGGCTGGCAAATGGCGCGTGCCGTTCGCACTTGACATTAACCAATGGGAACGAAAAAATTGGTGACAAGATCCGACGCGTTTTTATTTTTGCAAATAACAAAAAAGAAAAAAAATATTTCATCCATAAAATCATAATATTATAGTAGCAACAATTTCGTCACATATTTGACAGTGGGGCCAACCAACTAAGATAGTTCCCACTTTTTTTTTCTATAACATCTTGAACATCCGCATCCGCATCCGCATCCG
Organism: Athripsodes cinereus; assembly: GCA_947579605.1. Classification (NCBI taxonomy): domain Eukaryota; kingdom Metazoa; phylum Arthropoda; class Insecta; order Trichoptera; family Leptoceridae; genus Athripsodes; species Athripsodes cinereus. The sequence continues at coordinate 5,663,286 of OX388321.1, forward strand.
CGGATGTGAGCCTTCAAAAATCCGCATCCGCATTCACATCCGCGGATGTGTAAAAATCGACATCCGCAACATCCCTGGTCTCTACTATCACTTAATTTATTTTTTTGAATCACTTATATACGTCTTTATATGTTATGTTATTTGGTTGGTTTGAATATATTTGACGTAGATATTTTTTTTTACCGTGTAACGCTCTTTTCATGAACATAGGGTAGAAACAAGCATCCTCTTTTCAAAAAGACTGTGCCAATTAATCATAAAGTTACCTAAGTCCACGACACAATATTTTCAGTTGTAAATTTAAAGGATTACATAATCCAAAAAATGGAAAACTGTTTACAAAATGTTATTACTTGTTTTGATGTCTACCTACTTAGTCTGAAAAAATCATATGTTGAATTGTGTTTTAATTGCGAGAAGACACGATATAATTTAGTGATAGTAATAAACAATGAAATAAAACGCTCGTAAAATCTGGCAGTAAAAACAATCCACTTGACGAAGTAAGTACGTACCTAGTAGGTAGAAGAAGACCAAATGGTTAAACAAGTGTTTTAGTAATGACAGAAACACTTGCATTATGTGTTTGTGTGTGTATGTGTGAGGCGTGAGTGACTAAATGAAGGTAAAATTCATTTATGAAGGAAATGGGAATGGAGAGGGGACAGAGGTCTGTACTTACCCCCCTGCTCGTAATAGCCTTTAGAGCACAGTAAACAATTACAGGCTCGCTACTCGAGTGATGGCCTTAAGGAGCTATACAAACGATGAACGAACTATTTTAATATCAAATTGTTTCTTTATATCTTCTTTTCTTCACCTCTTGTTCATCTTCTACTGCTGGGTAAAGGTTTCTTCGCTACCACATGACTTGTTTCTATCTTACGTCAACTTCTTTCGCCTGAATTCGGTTTTTTTTTCTTCATTGTGGAATAACAGAAAATAAAATTATTCAATTGAACTCTTTATTTTAGTTATTTATTCTTTACAATGCATTGATTACTAGCAAATTTACACAAAAATACGTTTAAAACAAAGAAAATCATACGATCAATATACAGAGGGCGAGTTTATTACAGAGGCGCGATTTCTTCCAAATAACCCAATTTCATGTTACTTTCACATAAAAATCTTAAAGGAAGAAAAAAGGACTAGGTAGGAAAAAGGACTAGGGAACAAATGCCATATTTTAAGTCTACTTTAAGACTGCAGACACAAAAATCATTTCGAAAACAGCGACAAGGATGCTACGTACAGTCATGAACCATTCTGTGGTCAAAATATTCATCTTTTCTCATCCTAAGATCTCCATTTAAAATTGATTCCGAATGCTCATTCGTCGATTCACTGTCTAGCCATAAAATGGTAACTATAATAATACTTTCTCTCAGCCTCCACCTCCTTATTGCTATTGATATTAGCCTCTTCATAAATACTTGCTTAATATAAATACCACGATGATTTCAGAACCTTAACAACTTAGTTTATGATCAGTAGTCTCCGTTTGCCTGCGTGTTTAGTTCTAAGGAGGAGTCGGGTAAGAGGTCAAACATCTCTAGTATACTTACCTACATACTTTCCTATTTAATCTCTCATATTACTATGTTCGTTTTATAGACAACAGCGTAATGTTAAAAGAGGGTGTAAATATACTATTATTTAACTTGAACATTTTAAAATTAACTAACAACTACATGAATGAAAGTCCGAGTGTTATTATAAGAGTTTTTTAAGAATTGTCATTTCATTTAATTTTACACATTGGTCGTATGTGTATTCTTACTTGGTGTGATAGCTTAACAGTCTTTATAGAGTCTCGGACTCTTAAACTAACTCTTTGGGTTAGTTGAAAGATATTACAATTTTGCGATAAACTTGCCCTGTGTGCATTGAATTGTATGACTGATAATTTTATGATACTTTATGTAATGATTGATATTGCAACAAATTGACAGTAAAGAATAAAAAATAAAGCAATGGATCTTCAAGACTTTCAATCGTGGCAGTGGATTTCCAGTGTTCTTGCCAACATATGTCTCTTCTAGATCTTGTATCTATCAGGCAGATCGATAATTGAATACTCCGAATTCTAAAATGGAAACCGTAGGGTAAGAAATAGTTCTGCCTCAGAAAAGGTGGACTGATGGTATTATTATTATCCCTGTCACTAGTAAAAAGTGGGCAAGAGTATTAAAGAGACTACATACATATATACTGCATTGAAAAAGTGGCTAAAGAATTAAAATTACTATATTTTCTTTTAAACAGTTTTTGAATATGTTGACATTTAATATATCGACTGTCCAGAGGCCTGAGTCAACAACACATTTTCACGTTACGTTTTCGTTCCGTTAACGTTCGACTATAGACGAAGTTGCAAGCAAGTGTCAATTTCGTTGCTAAGATACACAATAGTTATGAAAATTGACACTTTGGCGCAACGTCGTCTGCATTTGAACGCTAACGGAACGAAAACGTAACGTGAAAATGTGTTATTGACTCAGGCCTCTGTTCCACACATCAACAATTCGAAATTTTAATTTTTTTTGATTTAACTGGTAATTCATAAAATCAACTCCACTCTATCAATTCCACAAACAAAAAACTATAAATAATACACGGTTCCCTTTATATATATTAAATGTCATTGTATCCACTAAGTTCACTGGTAACTCTACATTTATGACATGTCGAGATGATATAAGGAATGAAAGTCGTCGAGATTCTTTTTTTGATTGTGTGAATCCTCCCATCAAGCTATTTATTTCATAATGCTTCCAAACCGTTTTACCAATTAATTGATATACTTTCATTCATTCACGCATACCTGTAAATCATTATGTTCATGATATACATGAATTATTATATTTTTTTCACCTTTACCCATAGATCATACATCAATAAATATAATAATATAAATCGTGATTTCTTTACGACCTCGTTAGAGCAATTTGGATTAAAAATTAAACTGGTATAGTTTAACACCAAATAATATTTTTTTCTTTCACGATTATTAACTAAACGTGTATCAATTTTTAATTACCTTTAAATACTTCAAAATATATGTTTTATAGAGTTTAGTTTCAACCATGTTGCATAAAAAAATCATTTGTTTATGATTTATTTGTCTTGAAAAATTTTTGTCTTCAAATCAATTCACACCTTATATTGTGTTTTCTTTGAAATATTTGTGACCATCAATTTCTCTACTATATAGTTGAAAAAGACAAATCTTTCGTCGCCAATGGAAAAATAGTTTTTCTCGTGTTTTTTTGTTTGTTTTAAATTTTATCAGGAGAACAGAATTATTTATGCGGTGTACGCTAGTCGTCTTCGTCGCGTCTCACGATCATGTCTTCTTCATACAAGTACAATTTACTTCGACTATTTAAGATTTATATGCGACGTGTGAATGGCTTGCGGCAATTAGTTCCAAGCGGCTAATAGGGAACTTGGGGACCGTTATCAGTGTTGGCAATAGACCGTAGGATGGTAGTTTACTCCCTCTTTTCATCCCTGCTCTCCTGATCACATTCTTCACCACCTTTTGTTAATTCCCTTTTGTGTCATATTATTACTGTTATTATTATTATTCGTGTATGTGATGCTTCAACTATATCGTCTCATAATCATTTAGTATTATAGCTTTACAACTTCACCTCCTATCATTTCATGTAGCCCTGATACCTTATATATTCAAATAACCATGACACACTCATTAAATTTAGGATCTAAATTTAGTAAAAACAAATTTGTTAAGAAAGGGTCGTCATACTTGACTTGGCTGTTTTGGGCTCGGTTCTCGCTTCAGTGATATTTAAAAATTAAAGTAAAATACACCAATCAATGGCATGTACGGTTTATAAAATTTCGAATATTTTTTCTTATTTTCATCGAAAACTCATTCGTAATCAATCATAAATCTCTCGAAATACTTGAAAAACATAAAGATTGCCTAGAAAACTTATTTTTTCGTTCTTGAATTGAGTGGGAAATAGAAAAAAATACCCATGGATAAATTTATACTCATTAGTAAATTACCAGGAGAGCATAAATTCCAACAAGTACGTTTTATTTTTGACATTTACGCTTACCTATCAGTCGTAGATTTTTCCTTCATTGAACCGACAACCAACCCCCTTAGATATATATTACAATGCGTACGTTGGTAGAATATGGATATCACTTGTCGGTTTCAGTGGGACTAAACCTGAATTATGCTGAAAATTAAACAATATTATTTTTGAGAAATAAAAAAGATGTACGTATGTAATCTTCTAAGTTTTGCTTAAATCTATTTACGCGACTATGCTAATTTTACAGGAAAGGTAAAAGAACATTTTTCTTACAGAAAAAAGCACAATGCTTCCTCGGAATCTTCAAATACTTCAACTCAACTAAGGATGTGTTTATTTTTCTAAGTGATTAGATAAATAATTTTATGATTGATTCTTATTATATTTGTCTAATCATTTTTTTTTGATTTCCATTTAAAATATCTTTACATTTAAATGAAGTATTTAATAATGAAAAATAAAAGTCGTTTGTGTGAATTTTTCTTCCCACCCTTCACGATTCCTGCCGCCCTGGTCTAGTCCAGTAGGTATGTATAGCCGCCACGGTCCGGAGAGTGATGGATAACCCGAGACGGGTCAATGGTTTCGGATATTATTCTCTTGTAGGATTTTTTCATCTCTACCTCATTCTGTTCTCCCGAACATACTTATGTAATAAATACATATGACTAACTGAAAACACACAAATAAGCATTAAAAATTTAAATAACAAAGTGACAGTTCCGTGTGTTCCAAAAATGATTTTTTCAATAAACAAATTCATTCATTCATACCATCATGGAATTTTCCATAAATAGGGTAGCTAGCAGACAAACTACATGTAACAAACATACAAGTTGTCCTCTCTGTACTAATAAAAATTAAGATTTTTAAATGAATGGATTTAAACAATTGGTTATATCCATGAAATCAATCATATTTATAAAACTTTCTCATCAATATGGATGACGGGTTGCAAGCACTTATTTTGGGGTCGCACGAGGTGATTTCATGGCTACGGGGCTTTGAGATTCGAGTATGACGGGTTTAACCCATAAGGAGAAGAAGAAGAATCAATAAGAGAGCAAAGAAAGAAATTATGAACATTGCCCAAATATATTTTGTTAAGTCAGTCATTAGCCGATTCGTAAGCATTGAGGTACCTTTCCGTATCCTTCTTGATAGTTAGCAACGATTACGTATCATATAAATTAATAAAATTATTTACACAGTTTTTTTTAATTAAATAACATGCATCAAACAAAATCTATATTTCCATTTCTAGTAATAATAAGAACTGCATCGATGACATGATATAGTTGTGATTGTGATTGGTACCTGTTCTTGAAGTTAAATAATTAGATATTAATAACAAGTATCCGTTACTAGTTGTTAGCGAAAGTAACGAGGATTGTTAGTAGAGTAATGTAATAATAATAAATTAATAATACCGATACAGGTATTAGCGGATATGATGCATTGTATTTAGCGAACTTATCAAATATTTGTAATATTTCTAGATGTTTATTAATACGAATTTATGTGTAGTTTTGTATAAACTAAACAAAAGACGATTTGCAGTTATTTTTTTCACCTAGGTGACAGATTTGGGAAACATAGGTACATAAATAAACTCTTTCTCTCGGCCATACATATATTTTTTGTCACTCTGTCCTTATTCATTCTTTCCACATTCCCTTACTACTTTAACTTATTTAAATTAATCTTGGTTATTACACAAACTATCATTCCACATTCTTCTCATTTATTAATATTTATACATGACATTTATTGATAGCTCGTCATATACGAAAAACAAAATCAAGAAAAAGGCACCTTAATTCTGCCATATTTGATAAAACAAAAATACCTACACGTGAAGCTGTCATCGGGGTTTATAAGAGAGAATATCGGAGCCTTCGGCAAGTCGCCCTGTAGATTAATTGGACAAAGCACTCCTCGCGACAAGGTTAGGAATGCGGGTTTAAGTTCCGTCCGGGGTACTACCGAATAAGGTGACGTTATCTTTTCTAAGCCATATTATGGTAGTTTCATGTGTTAAATTTACAAAACAAATATATTTTTTAGACTTTTAATTCCATTTACATTTTAATCATGATTTTTCTCATATTTCCTAGTAGTATTTAAATTATTTTGTAAATTAAACTAGTCATAGACAACAGCATGTATATGTTATTAGTAGTAATGTAGTATTAGTATCAGTGGTAGTAGTCGAGTGTCATTAATTTTAATTCTAATCATACAATAATAAATCAAATAATGTGATTCAAATCGTGATAAATCGCATAGTGTGTGTTCGTGTACAAATTAGTGATTCGTGATTTATCATTATTACAAACCATACTGTACCTACACTACACCTAATATTAATAATCATAGACATAATGATAATACCTACACAAGTGTTGAAACGTTCTAACAACATATAACATATTGTCATATAATTATGACAGGCCTATATACCGATAACAAGCAGTCAATTACGAGTACCAATGACGGTTACTAAAAGTAACGAATATTTTTTGCTCCAACCTTTTCTATTTTTTAAAAGATGCTCGAATTGTACATATTAAATATGCAGCATTTACAAAATTAAGTGATGAAGTTTGTCATCCATCTTACATTGTTACGGAGATGAATTTATGTATACTTATTTATTATATGCAGTTTGTCAACTGGTCACCTGACTTGTGAGATATACCAAAGTCTTTAAGACAAATAGATGGACAAATCTTTACCGATAAATAAACCATCTATTAAGAATACAAACAACGAAAACATAGTACCTGGTAATTAAAGTAGCGAGTATTTTTTGGTTCCTTTTGTAATTTTTTAACGAGTGTTCAAATAATTAGGGTCTCTCTACCATGAAATATTTTCCTATAAAGACACTATGCAACCATGCTCATAACAGAAGATCACAGGAATGAAAATAGGTGACAATTAGTATCATCGCTGAATTGGAAAAAAATGTTAAATAAACGATGGTTTCAGTGCAACAATCATTTTCAAATCATTGTACAATTTCTTTCTCAGTATCCCACTGTGGGATATGATATACCGTTAAAGGATAGATGAATTATTGTCAAATATTTCTCAAATTGTAAATGTCTACTAATTATATTATCTGTCTACCTGTATGTACCCGGCGTATCCCGCATTAAAATAATAAAATTATTATTATTTGTTGCTACAACAACAATTCACTGTTAGATAATTCTTGTTTATAGGACATTTAAATTAGGAATAGACATTAATTATATCAATAGGATTATTCCGAAAATACGCATGCAAAATAATGATTATTAATTTTAATGGTTTTGAATTATAATTATTGCTTTGAATTCATATTCATCTGATTATGTATAAAATAAAATGTTATCAGACAATATCGATTCTATGTATATAGTTTTGTCATTAATTTGTATGACAGATTTTCGTTATAGTGATAGATAACTGCTATTTCTGATAGTATATCCAAATTTAAAAAAAAGAATACATTTTTGTTTTTTTTTTTAACTTCCTTGAGTATTGAACGAGAAATCTTTATTTAGGTGAATCGCAAGTATAATGTTCGGTTTATCACTGATATGTTTTGTAACTTACAAAATATTCCATGATTACCCTAAATTGAGAAAAAAATAAAATTTGAACTAGATGAATGGAACTAAAAACGACATCTTAGTTTGTCCTTTCCCCGCTATGATCAGCCCCCTATAATAAGTTGAACAAAGCTCGTATGGAATGCAATGTGTTTTAGAATTTATTTTAAAATTTACTTTCACAGGATGAACAGACAAGTTCGAAAAGCTTTTAAACGCTTGGCATAAATATTTGAAATTATAACAACAACAAAAAAAACAGTATTTTGTTCTAAAACTCAACCAATATTATTTTGTTTTATTTTGTCACGTTGGTGGTAGGTACGCCCAATACAATTTATATTGGAAATGTATTTTAAAAACGATGTCTACGAACTTATATTATCTAAATAGTAATAATAAAATACTGCTCGGCTTCAGGAAATGCGGCTAACATTTCTTTTCGCTTCATCTCCTCAAAGTTCATCCCTCTGCCGTCCATTCGATGATAATAATAATAATAATACATAATATAGTTCTCTTCCCATCCCTCTCTCCTTCCCCTCTTTCGATCTCCTGTTATAGCCGGAAGCAGATAGATGTCGTCCCCGTATCCCCTCACTGGACAGTTTTATCTTGGACATAACCGACACCATCGAAAATTTATATTTATACAGACATACTAACTGATGCAGAAGCTAACAATTTTATGTATGTTTATGTATTGTTTTTAAATTTTGACATTTCGACTTAAATTAGAAATGTATAATTTTATACACACATAAAATATATAATGTTATATTATTATGCTTTCCTGGACTTAATTGAAACGCGATAAATATAATTTACTTAATGTCATGATTTTAACTTATATCTACGTTTTCCATATTCTCCATGTACATACATGGGATTATGCAAAACTGCAAATATTAACTTAAATACAGTAGGTACCTGTATAAAATACAAAATAAATCAGGTTTTCGAGTGTCCTGTAAAAGGCAGGTGTTCGTAAAATCCCGCGTATAAGAATTTTCATCTGCAATAATTCAGCTATGAGACATGCCATCCATCCTGAATGATTGTTCAATAGCACGTAGAGGACAATCTGCATGGTTATTATATGCAGTTTGTTCGCTGGCTACCTTATAACTTGTGGGATATGCCGTTAACCTGGTGTATAAAATAAATGAAAATACACTTTCTCCTAAAATTATCTTTAATGTTATCAGGAAATCATAAAATTATGACGATTGTCTTCCCAATGTAAGAACTTTAGTTATACTTGTATCTATATGAGTGCGTGGTACATCTATAATATCCGCTGTATAACAATAGCTTGGCAGGCATATTATTATCATAATAAAACTTACCCTCTGATCAATCTGTTCTCCGTGCAATTTGTAATAGTGATGGAACCAAATAAATGCGTTGTGCAATGCTTTCAATAATGTCGCACTCGGTATTTCTCGATCCTTCTTCTATTTGAGAAATTAACATTTCTTCGTATGTATTAAGAAAAACCTCATTACTCTCTAAACTGTATTTTACAATATCCACAAGTACACTAATTTTGGGTTAATAAAATATAAACGCCACTGCATTTTTAAGTTAATTGATTTGTTGATATATTTGTGTATTTGATGCAAAAAAATTAATGATTAATAAATTTAGGCTTAAAATTGTATATTAAATAAAATAATTTATAAATTCTCTGGCAGAGTTTTCAAAGGAAATCAAATTTATAAATTCTTCTACAGTGTTTTCAAATCTAGCTTGCACACATAAGTCAATTTGGAGAATAGTACAAGCAATATGGAAATTCAAAACTTATAGGTACTAAGATTGCTTTGATTGCTTACAAAAATAAAAAAAATGTTCAAAACGAGTTCCCGAATCCTCGACCTAATTTCTCGAGAATCAGAACAATATCAATGAATTCAATCGTTTATATAAATTGTATTGGTTTTGTGAAGACGTTGCGCGACGATCGACATCGTCCGTCGTCGTCGTCTTGGTTGATCTCCCCTCCACCCGGAGACCCTTTATTACTTCCTGTTATCCTGGTAACTGCTCAATACACAAAATCCAACCAACCAGCCCCTCTCAAACAGAACCATGCAGCAGTAATAACTCTCGTAAATCAATGGACCGTGTCTTTTAATGGACATTCTTATGGTTTTAGTTTCCACTGCACATACTCCTAAATACATACTTTGACTTATAATATTATTGTTTTATCGATATATCGAGAACTATTTATAGAAAGAAATGCTGATTTATCGTTTCGCAGAAAACAAAACGCATTCATTCATTCATTAACATTATTTTATTCTCGAAAGGATTACTATTATTTGTCTCGTTTCCTTTACGATGCATTTCTATTCGAGAAAGTACATTATTTACTTTTGCGTAAAAAATATACAAAATTTTCATAAATTTCTTTTCACTTGAAGTTGGCTAGTATATCTACATTATTTTATTTTACAATAGTTTTTATAATTGTTTAAATTAGGATGGTTCAATTTCCAAGAAAAAAAAACAAAGCATTTTAATTTACATTGTTATTTGTTTTTCTTTTTATGATTTGTGGATTTTTGTTGTGTGGTTGAATGTTATTTTTCGTAAATTTATTTATATATTTCTTTTAATAATAAGAACTTAGCAAATTAATTCTTGCTCAATTTTATTTTGTGTCTAATCAAAAATTTACATTTCCGTAAATGTTTGAAACATTTTATAATATCTTTCATAATCATTTGATATGAGATGCATTTTGTATTATTTTTATTTCCAATTCTAAGAAACACAAAACTATATAATTTTTTATCATTATATTAATTTAAATCTTATTTAAATAAATCACCTTTGATTTTAAGTGAATTTCAATAATCATAGAACATACATAAAACATGGCACAGATTACGTGAATTCATAACACTTTTTTGTTTTTTGTAAAGCATCTCACCAATGAACTTCATTCTCAGCATAGCTTAATTGTAGTAACTTATCCTTTCGCAGTGTTCCCCCACGCTGGTCCAAGCGGAGCTTACAGTCCTGATGCCACAATGGGTTACATGATGGACGGACAGGCCCAGATGATGCACCGCCCACCGACTGACGCAGCCTTCCACCAAGGATATGCGCACTATCCACCTGCCGAATATTATGGACATCATATATAATTGCCGGCTCTGCTTCCATCCTATCATGAAGGTAAGAATATTTTAATATTATTTCTTAAATTATCCAACCCAGAAATTTGAATCTAACAAAATACTTTGTGATTCCATTGCTGACTTAATTAATTAATTCACCCGTGCAGCCCCCAGTAAAGAAAAGGTCATCCAATATTTTTAATGTATTCTTAAGACATCACGTATTAAGACATTTAACATCTTCAGTTCAGCATTGTCAATAAAAGTTAAGATACCCATTCTGAATGTCTAACTCTATTCTAAAGGGCTAGATCGAATTCAGCCTCATCTAGATTTTAAAACGTGTGCATGAACGCTTGCATACAAAAATGTGTGACGTTTGTTTTTCGTTGATATTTCAATCAAGCCCGGGTTCGATTCTCGGCTAGGTCGTCAAGTTTCATTAGAAATTTTCGCTTCCCAGGGTTTGGAGAAAACCTATCTCAGTAGGATCGAGATATCACTGGTTGTCTGGAAGAAATTAATAATAATTGAGTCCGCCAGTTATACTAACATCTCTGTAAAGAGAAATTAAAATAGTAAATGTACTGATAACTTACAAAATATCAACTTTCATTTTCAAAACAGTAAAATTTTAAGTTTTTCAAAACACTACTAGCCTTTTTACCTGTCGAAGCTCGTAAACTAAATTGTTTATTTTATTTTGTTACAGGTTCAGATAGCAAGTCCTAGACACCCAGTGGAGTGTGAATAGATATAAGAAAATGTGGAATGCCTATGACTGGAACAACATGGAAGCTTTAATATATAATTATACATAAATAAATAAAAAAATACTAATGTATACCAGTGAAATAAATAAACAATCATTATTTATCACAATGACGACAAAAAGTTAAGTGAATAAATAAACAAAATATCATTACAAGACTATTATTATTATTCTATTCATTATACGATTTTATTACGTAATGTAATAATAATAAAACCAGCACGGCGCAAAAGTGGTAAAAATATACACCAGTGATTTATTCAAGACAGTTTTAATGACATTACCCTTTTGATATCAAGAATTCAATGTTGGTGTAACGTTCATCAAGAAGTGACTTACGTCATAATGAACAAGGGAATATTTATTACGTAATTTTCATCAAGGGAATAATTATTATTTTATTACGTAATGTAATGTTAATAGTAGTAGCAATAATAATAGATAAATAAATAATTTTCATCAAAAAATGCGACTGTTTACGTTGTAAAATTCATCAATTATTATATATGGAAGTCGTTATCATTAAATAAAATATGTGATTTATTATTTTGTTGTACAAAGATATTAATTACTATAATGTTTGTAAATTATACATAATAATTGTAATCATTTTTTATCAAATAAATAAATAAAATTGATAATAATAAATACATACTATATATATAGGTACATAGTTATTATTACAATTTTTTTTGTGTTATTACGCGTGTGAAAGTTGACTGTCATGTGTTCGTGGCTTAAAAAAACATAGATTGTTTTTCATTTTTATTTAAATTAGAACACAATGTAAATTTTTTGAATTTTTATTATTGTGAAATAATAAATTTAAATAAATAGGTAAATTTCATAAAAAAAATCATACTTCATACCTAATTATTGTATACAACGAAAAGTATTCGATAGATGTCGGTAATAATTGAAAAAATTAAATTTATTATCGATACGTGGATGTAATTTTTTTTTATTTTTGACAATGGTATACGACTAAATACGACTAATCAGCTTTTGAATACAAATGGAACCAAGTCTTAAGAGAGATAAAAAAAATAAACAATCATAGGGCCGGTCCTTTACGTAACTGAGGTGCAATTTTACACTTTGTGCTTTAAAGTGCGTAACAAAGACTTGCGTATAAAGTTATTGCGCAATATTTTATTACGATAAAAATACGCGAATGAACATTTTTTAAAGCACTGTGTGTATTAGTTTAGACCTTTTTATTATTGAAAAAAAAAACTGCTGTATTATTATTATTGTTTATTTTTAAATGAATAATAATGATAATAATAAAAAACGGTTATTTATTGTTATTATTATTATTATTATCACTTTATTAATGTATTGTTTATAAATATTATAAATAATAATAATAATAAATTAATTATTAGCGTAAGTGTATTTTAGTTGTAATATTATTAAAACAAATTAATGTAAATCGTAAATACCCTTACCCTATTATAAATATTATATAATTCTTACAATAATTATTAAATAATAGTTATAAATAATAATAAATTTAAATAATAATAATAATAAATGAAAAATATTAATTTAAAAATAAATTACTAATTTTAAGTTATTTTTAAGGATTATTATACCTATTAATATAATTAAATTTATTTTAAGAACATTTTTAAGTCTGTATATTACTAAATATAGTTATTGTGAATGGCGATTTTAGTTATTATTATTATTAATAATAATAATTATTTGTAATTGTAACGTAAATATTATTGTGTATAGAAAAGAACTACTTATAGTTTTTTTTAATAGCTACGGCTTTTAAAAATGAGAACTGCATAGCGATATCACTCGATATTATTATATATCGCCCGTATTCACAATCTTGATTCATGTAATACTTAACTAAGTATACATTGATTGAGAAGTTTGATGTTTACTTAAATACAGATTATTCCATAGTTCAATAAATTTTCAAATTCAATACAAATTTGATAAAAAAATATAGCCGAAAAATAAAAAAGGAAATTTAAATCTGTGACGCTTTTCAAGCTTTTTAATTCTTACTCAAATATCTCAATTTGTATACTAAGTTAAGAAAAAAACGAATGAATATAAAAAGCGCCCTAATTTATTATTTTCACGAAAAGATGGCGCTAATTTACATGATTCATATTATTATATTTTTAAAATCGGGTGTTAGAATACGATTGCTTTTTAGTGGACATGTAAAAATAAAGTTCCTTATTATTTCAGAAGAATATTTTACCGCGTAAATAAAACTATTGTTTTATACTAAACAGCAATCGTTGCGTAAACTTGAATTTATTACGGTACGCGCAATTATTTCTATTTAAAATGTACGCAATATAATAATTATAAATCCTGCGTAAATAGTTTTTCATTATGCTTGGGGTACGCGTATTTATGTCAACTTTTACACTACAGTACTTACTAAGCAATATAAAAAAAAAACGCAAACATAGCGTACACTGTTCATAATGTGTCACTATTGCGGTGCCGACAGTGTTATCGAAATTATGTATTACACTCAAAAGCGAATTTTATTTTAGTCACCATAATAATTATAAATATAGCGTACCCTATTCATGATACAACGCAATTGAGCGTAAATTGTACGTACGCTGTAATAGACTCAAGTTTATTATTATGAAAAATGTTCTCAGTGAAAACTTTGTATACGTAATTTCTTAACTGCTTTGTCGTATTTACAATGTTAATTAAAAAAAATACTATTTACAAAATTGTTGTGTTCTTAGTTTTCATAGTTGTAAAACATCATTTTTTAGTTAAATTTATTTTAAATCAACTCTCCTCTTGATTTTTTTTATTTAAATCAATGATAACAGTAACATATATTCAATATTAATTTTATTAACAGTTTTGATATATATTTTTTTCTCATTTTTAAAAATATGCCTTTTTGGAATACAACTAACACAACAGTTTAATGAGTACAAAAAATCTATCAATTTTAATATTTTTCAACATATTCATTTTTTAATTTTTCAGTATTTATTATTTTGTTTTCATTGTCTCAATTATTACATAAAAGTATACATATTGACAGCAATACAGTACCTATAACATTATATGATATATACGATTTTAAAACAATATTTTTATTGAATAAAAAGTAATGATTATTTTCTATATTTTAAAAAAAATACTACATAGGTACTTACTAATTATTGTAATATTGTAACAATTTATACTGCGAAGTGTATACCAAAACCAATGAGTTTAAAGAAGATAAAAAATACTGTTACTAAGTTAAAAAAATAAGTGAATAAATAATAAATAATCATAAATTTAAATAATAGAACAATTCTAATGTGTGATCAACGCCTATATTTATTATATCTGTAACTAAATAAAATATTATACATATTAATATTACTCCTGTCTGTAATAAAAATGCTTCGATTGTGATGTTACAATTATCATAACTATTATTATCTTTAAATTTATTATATAAATTGTATTATCTCAATATTTTTTTTATTATAATTGTCTGTTTTATAAACGTACAAATCAGGTTGAGTTTGCTAGCCCTTCCCATTTGATTATTACAAATTGACAGTTTGTGCGTAAATGATTTGGATTTAACAATTTCAGTTCACTAAAAAGCGTCAATTTTTCTGTAAATAAACTCAATTTTACCATTATCGATCACTAGTAATTAGACACTTTGGGTAAATAGCCCGAATTTTACCATTTTAATCACGAAACAATTCACAGGCTGTGTAATATTCTAAATTCTAGCATCATCGTTCACTTGAATTTTAACTTTAATTGTCTGTATTTTACCTTTATCATTCACTAAAAACTTAATAATTTTTGTAAATGATCTGAATTTTACCATTTCCATTCACTGAACAATCAACAGATTGTGTAATTAACTAAATTCATACATAGTCATTCACTTGTATTTTACATATCATTCATTGCAAATTTGATACTGTGTGTAAATGAACTGATTTTTACCATTTTTATTCACTAAACAATTCACAGATTGTGTAATGAGCTAAATTCTAGCATCATCATTCACTTGACTTTTAACATAAATTGTTCGTATTTTACCTTTATCATTCACTACAAATTTGACAGTTTGTATATAATGTAAGTGGGTTTGGCGCATACTTTTAATTTCTTTTCAATAAATCAAATGCCTCTTTTTCATTATTTACTAGTACACCATCATATATATTATATATTTCTTATGTTTTTAAACAATTCATCTTTTCTTTAGAAAACCATTTACGAACCAACCGCAATAAATATAAATATTTATACTTTATTTTTAAATGGATTTTGTACAACAGATTTTACACAATAATTTCCCGTAGACAATCAGTACGCACGTATACGAAAAAAATCGAGATACATAAAAGTAAAAATATATGTGGTTTATTATAAATCTATGTAAAATAATATATTTCGTACTTTCTAAAAATAGTATATCAGTTTATAAAAATAGAAATTAAGGGCTAATACTTTATTGTACAGGGTAGTTTGACGTAATGTGAAATGAATTGTAGTAGATGTTTATTTAATTTAACCCACAATTGCCTTTTAATTAAATATTTTTAATTATTATTGTCATCAAGTATACCATATTAATATTATTATAGACATACCATTGTTTTATTAGGCCACGCCCATTTTGTTCAAAACATGGTGATTTAAAATGGACGGAGCTAGTTAAATTCAATACTTTATTTTTATTTTCGAATTATATTGATATCATTCAAATGATGATGCAATCGTGAATTTCGTCAAATTAAACTTTTTTTGTGTATTTACATTGCCTACAATTTTATGTTTATTGCGGTTGGATGCTAAAAAACTATTATTTCAGGTCATTTAACATTTATTATTGATTTCCTTCAATTGCTAATAGTAATGTAATTTTCTTTTATGATGATATTTTTTAAAATATTTCATCGAGAGCCTTAATCAATGTATACGAAATAAATAAACAAAGTAATGTTTTCTAATGAGTAAATAAATGTGTGAACAAATGAGAAAATCACTGTTTTTTAAAGTTCTTACTTTATGTAAAATATTATGAAATATGGTGTAATACATACAAATTTTATCCTATTTATTATTATTAATATTTATTTATATTACTATATTGTATTATAATATTGTATTGTAATTCTAGAGGTGGGACTTAAAAGAAGTTTTACGCGAGTATTTCACAATGAATATTATTTTTTGTTGATTACATAATGGTTATGATTTCTAAGAACATATCAGTAATAAAAAAATGTACCGGTCACCAAGAACCGTACATTATCTTGTGACATAGGCATTTCACCAGGTTGCACAACCTTTTTGATTTATTAGCAGCTTTCATAGTATTTATCAATGATTTTATTATTTACAAAAACTAGCAAAACAAAAGTAGTTATTTTCAGACTATAAGTATTGCATCAATTTTTCAACTTTAAAAAATTCATCCTTCACAAAATAAAAGCGGTTCGCCAAAGTGGTGTTTTAAATTTGTATATTATTTTTTTTCAATTACGTAATAATAAATTTATTTGATTAATTTGTACAGTTTCCTTTAGCAACAATGCGTTGTAATAAAATGTGCTTCAATTGGTGTTTTTTTTTTATTTTTTTATTTATTCTGATAAAACAGACATATCATGTTAATTATTAAAATCAATTTTGTTCAAATTCTCAATTTAAAATTTAATTCAATTTAAAAATGTTGATTAAGTCAAAAAAAATGTCAATAAATGTTGATTTAAACATCATCAATTTGGAGCATGTTTTAAGGTCTCATTTTAAACGCATATCCTATTAAAATATTTGTTACTACTTTTTCTTATTGTGTTAATTTGTAAAATATTAGTTTTATTCGTATTTTAATAAATTTAAAAATTTCCTAATGATGTATCTTCTTTTTCTTGTAATTATGTACATTAATAACGAATTCTAATAATTTTATTATTTTTGTTTCGCAAGAAAATTTCAAATTCTATTTTATTATTTTCTATTTCAATTGTTTTTTCTTTCAAATCAGGACAAGCCAGATAATTAAATTCAAGTAATAATTTTTATCAACATAATATATTCGGGACATATGAAGGTATTAAATTCAAAACAATTTTATTATAAATCAACAATTAAATGCATGGTCTACAACTCAAAACATATGTATCCGTACTCAATTTTAGTAAATTTTAAATTAACTCGAAATATATGTTCCGTTATTGCACAATAATTATTAGAAATTCTACAATAAATTATTTCAACAATTACTGCGCCTCTACATTTATCCGATGACTGATTCAACATTAAATTTATGGATCCTACTTTATATAATTTCAACAGAATGTTTGTTATTTCTTATTATTGTCAAAACAAATTTTTTATTTTTTATTATAAAAATAATAAAAAAACTTTTAACGCTATGAACTTACCTCTATACTGAATTAAACTTATTATTACTATATATAAATATAAATTTACTATGGATAGTTATTATTATTATACATATATAAAATAAATATTACTATAAATGTGGTGACGAATGCGTTCGAACATATATTATAATTATTATTATTGCGAATGACTATTATTATTATTATGTATGAATGAATGAATTGTATAGTGTTTTTTTTTCGAATGATGGATTTAATAAATTTTGTTAGCATTATAAATGCTACAACTTGTGTAAAAAATTATTAAAATGAAACTTTTAAAAATTCACATCTTTTATTTTTTCCATACAACCCTGAACTATCCTATTTTTGCACTCTGTTTAGTGCGATTTGTAATTTGCGTGGTGAAAAATTAAGCCAAATAATTTCACTCATTTTTAAAGTGGAACAGTGCTGTTGCATGCAACACTTTTGATGAAAAGACGACG
Source organism: Athripsodes cinereus (assembly GCA_947579605.1). Taxonomy (NCBI): domain Eukaryota; kingdom Metazoa; phylum Arthropoda; class Insecta; order Trichoptera; family Leptoceridae; genus Athripsodes; species Athripsodes cinereus. Next base: position 5,681,741 of record OX388321.1, read on the forward strand.
TGATTTTATTTATTTATTCTTTACTATTCATTAGAGACCAACAATGTCATAGAGAAATACTTTCAAATTAAATACTTAATGGCTATGACGTAAAACTCATGCTGGATTATCGGGAAAATCTAAAACATTTAATATTATTTATCTGCGTATCAAGTGGTGTAACCTGTAAACATGACAATAAATCTAAACCTAAACCTGCTGATCTTCATGACTGGAAATCAGCTCTGAACTATGAAGATAATAAGATACATTAAATGGATGAAAGGTAAAAAAATTAAGTAAGAAACTGCCATCAAGTATCAGTGCTTATGCAGTTTTTCCTAACAAACCTATTTTTGTACTACATTCTATTACTAGTACTATACCATCACGGCTTATGCCACAAGTGGGATAGCTCAGTTGCAAATAATAAAATAAGACATTGAGGTTGGGTGGCAAACCCATCACTGAATTTAAGATCTAAAATGCCTTTTTTTTTCTTCGAACACCTGCCTTTTAAAAAAGATTCGAAAACTTACAGAATAGAGTGAGAGAACGCTCTTTGCCGAATGCTCTACGGAACACCTAAGTGCATATTTATTTTTAGTGTCGGAAGCTGTCTACCTGTTGAGGGGGTTAAGGCTCTCATCGGAGCCTTTGTACAATCCAGACCTGACTATTGCAATTGTGTGTACATTGGTTTGCCAGCAATTCAAAAGAATCATCTACAGTCTAAATTAAATGCGGTTGCTAGATTGATATTTATACAATGCCAATGAATCTTGTCACGTAGCTCCTCTTGTGAAAGATAACCTTCTGAACTGGAAAGCATGAATGTTTTGAAAATAAAAAAACGCTTTCTAGGATAGGAGCATGTAGTGCTGGATCCTTTCTGCCTATCCCACAAGAGACATGATTAGATGTTTAAAAATAAAATATTTGAAAAATTCATCACCATCACGCCACTTCCCTTTCGAAGTAGGCAGAAAGGATCAAGCGCCACTTACTTCTATCCTTGCATACACTTTTCGTTTCCGTCACTGTCATACAATTCCTCATGTATGCTGCTCTCTAATTCAATGTGCTCAACGGTCCAGGAGGATCTGGTTTATATTATGGTTTTGCCATTAAATCCTCGGACGGCCACGTTTACGAACACCATTTCTCTCAGCCATAAATATTAATGGTATATATTTTTTTTAATTTAAGCTATTTTTTTTAGCTTGTTTCATCAAATAAATCATATTATAAGCATGATGTTTACTTTCACTACGATTACAAAATGGATCACGATAAGTAATTCTGTTCTCTGTTAAAATATGAGAATTTCGTTGACACTATAAATAACTCAAAAATTTGTTATTATAAAAATCATGCCATATCTAGATGCGAAAAGAAAACAGACGAGGAACGAAGAAAAATTTACCGAAATATTTAAGGGTGACACAAAAGTGGTGTCGCTAGTTGTAGGTACCATTTAACATGATAGTCTATCATAAACGCTAACAACACATACAGATTCTTTTAAGTGAAACTTTTTGCAACTAACTATGAATTCGAGTGACTGACAGTATAAAAAAAATATATCTAAAAAAGTTTCAGGTAATATCATCATTATTATTTATGTATTCTGCTTGAGTCGTGAAGGTAGAGTAGGTAGACAGTGGGAGAAATCGAATCGAGATTCCTAGCATCAGACATCGACCACATCATTTTGGCAATATCTATCTATTTTATAGTAGCTGGATTAAAAAATAAGAAACCAATTCAATTGCATGGACTTCACAGATATATTTTGCCATTACTGCTCTGTCAATATTTCACAACATTTAACACAGATGGTGTAACCAGTGAAATCACTGCATAAATCTATGCAGTTGACAATAAAAAGTTTCTAACACTCTTTTTGGATGTTTCAAGAGCGGTGCTCCTATACATCCAGTATGCAGTTAGTCGTCTTTGTGTTTCCATCTATCACCGTTAGTCGTATCATAATACCATTTGTGAAGTATTCTAGTAAGTAAGAAGTTTGTTATTTGTACAATCAGCGGTGGCGCTGCTGCTGCTACTGCTACTGATGTATATATATGTATACATGTAGGGACCTACTTACTCTAAAGGAGGGCCCCTGATGGTGTACTGGTAGTAGCTTCTGTGTTATCGCACTCCGTGGCCCGACATTGTATGTCATTACTCAATGTCGTGCTATACACCCGCCAGCCTCCCCTACCTAGTTGCCTGCTTGCTTTCATAATATTGCTTAGAGAAGTAGCAACAGTAGTACTATCTACTTACCTTTAAAGGGATGCAAATCTTATATCGATGTAAAATCATTCATCAATATTTTATTCACCAGGCTCCTAGAACTCCGACTCTTTACTGTAAATTTTCGTTCGAATATCACAGATTTTATAAACAGGATCTTGATTACTTGATTAAAGTGTTGCAGCAATTGAGTAAAGTATGCACTTTCAGGATCTTACATTGACAAAAGTAATAATTAACTCTCTATTGTTAAAATAAAAGCTACGTACAATGACCTACTTACTTATTGCCTTATTAACTAATTTATTTACAAAACGCTCTTGGATTTTTATTTTGACAGTTTGAATTCCTTATATCTGATATTTGCATTAGTTTTCAAGTTCTCCAACCTTTTATGTAGATTGACGAGTATCCCATTAAAATTTTATTCAATTAATTTTGTTTAACACTGATCTTTAATAATCTCGATGTTTTATGAATCAAATAAAAACCATAGTCTGTTTTTCTGTATTTCTGTTTTTTTTGTATAAATTTTCTAAGATCTATTTAGACTCCCTAGATTGTTATCAAAAGTAAAACTTATACTTAATACCTAAGTGTAGATTTATTATATAAAAAAAATATTAATATAGCAAGGAGCCTATTGGTTGTAATACTTTTGGATTTATCGATGATGTTATGACTTATGAATAGACAAAAAATATTTTCGATTGAATTGATACATATTGTTTTTGTTTACATCCCTTTTGAAAGCCACCCCTATGTCGTGCAAACACCACGGGTACAACCTCACCCTCCCACATGGATAACAACCAAGAAAAGAGGGACACACTATACATAATCAAACATATAGTATATAGATACTTATGCAAAAACATAGTAATCTTCAAGAAAAGCTTGGAAAAATAGAATTAATATTCGCAATATATTGTTTGCTATGACGACTATATTAAAGTGTTAGTATTGTTGTGATAAGTAGTGACTTGATTGGTGCACTTACACTTTGAATAAAGGAGACCAATTTCTAACCTGTGTTCTCGGCAGGAGCATTGGCATTAGTGCTTTCATTTGTTCATTTATGCCATCATGGAATATTCCATAAAAGAGATAGCCAGCGGACTAATAAAGATGCAACTCGTCCTCTCCTTGGCAATTAATGTTAAGACACTCAGGGTAAGTGAGATAATTAATCGCTGAACTGAAAGTATGAATGTCTTAAACGTTGTGTTTTATGAACACCTGCCTTATTTAGGACATTCGAAAGTTGGGAGAATCCGTAAATTATACTGCTTTGTATATATTATATAGTAGACACCATAATATGGACATTTTTTTCATTTAAAAATCCTTTGAGTTTTTTTCACAATCCATGGACAACGTTCATCAATTCTCATTGCCACGATATAAGATCCACCAATTAAGAAACATTCAATGCAAACCAGATCAGATCTCAAATGGATGACATCTCCAGTCTAATGTTTATGTCATCTAAGCAGTATGTCCAAATAGATTAACAAACACAAACCAAAAAATATTCTAATTATCTTCATTATCGTTCTGGAGTGGTAGCTGTTGTGGTAAATTTGGCAAGTGTAGGAAACAATCTAACTTCAGTTTAGATTGTCGGACAATGTAAAGAAGGAAAGACGTGAATGCAGCAAGGCCAAGACAGAAGCAAGAGGAAGTTTGTAGAGGTGGCCTATGTTCAAAGATAGACCCAAAATGGATAAAGAAGAGCAAGTACACATAGAACCTACATACGCACTGAAAGTGTTATTATAATCTGAGAGTGATACATAAATATCTACAGGTATACAGGAAAGTACTTTCGTTGAAAATTTACAGTAATTATAATTTTCCATTTTGCTCGGGATATAATTAAATTAATTCGTCGAAGGGAAATATTGCAAACAAATCTAATTGTAATAAACATAATAAAATTATTACGTACTCGGTACAATATTTTAGATTTGTTTTGTGATATATCCCAAAACTTGGTTTTAGGCGAAACAGTATTGTTCCCAATACTTTTACAGTGGTCGTCAACATCGCAATATGGCTTGTTTTTATTTCCTAATTGTCAATATAATATCTTACATAGATATATACCAATTTTAAATTTATTTAGATTTTGTTTATTCACAGAAGTCATACAAATCAAATCTTTTATCAAGATTTTTTTATAACTGCAGGTTTAAGAAACTACTTAAGAAGGTGACGTTTTATTTTAGAAACCTTGCATGTATGATTAAATTGACAATTTCGCTTTAAAGTGTCAAATTTAGAATTTACAAACTTACAGAGAATGAGGAGGTAATATTTTATAATAAATCAATTCTGATATATAAAATTCAAAACTCATCATCATTTTCATAGACTTTCTTGAAATTATACTTTTACAATAAAAAAATATTAGCATTTGAAAGCCGTGGATTAAATTACTACTACTACTACTACCATCACGAAACATCCCACAAGTTGTGTAGACAGCAGATCTGCTGCATGTAATAAACATGCAAACTGTCCTCTCCGTGCCAAATAACAAGACTTTCAGGATGGGTGTCTAACCTCATCGTTGAATTTAAGATGTTAAATGTCTTCATTATTTCGAACACCTGCAATATAATAATTCATTAACAAACATGTTGCTTGGATTATGATTTGTTATCTTTGAGAATTGAAAATAAATAAAAAAAACATGGAGGTATATTTTCTTTTATAAAATTGCACCTAACAATTTATTGTTGCAGAATTCAAAACAAAGTTAACTTCTTAATTATTTTTTTTTTAAATAAAAGACGCTCATAGAGAAAACAAAATGAAGATTCCATAGGGACCGTGAGATATTTTTTTTTTCTAGATTTATACTGTTTGTAAATGTTGTCACCCCCTGACTTCTGAAGTTCTCTGACATGGCACAAAGCAATCCTCCACTGAGGACGATTCAGCAGGTAATGTGATTAGCTACGGGTACCTACTTGTATACATATACAAATCTCCCATCTACCAACCAACCAGCCCACACCTACGTAGGTAGATACTACACACTCACAACTAAAGTTTACTTTATTGTTATTCGGAATCTTTGTTCTATTTTAACATGGTTGTTTGTTAATATGCCTTGCATTCATTAAATCTCATCTCAGAATCAAAGACAGTCAATGTGAGGCGGAGGTAACGCTTTTGCCTTTAAGTCGCGAGGTCCCGGGTTCAATTCCCTGTCAGGACAAAATGAAGAATGACCTTTTAGCAAATTTTCCGAGTCTGGGTGTTACGTGTTATCGTCATGTTACTCAGCACCCATAATTCAAGATTCATGGCTTAGCTTAGGCCTATCTCGATTTGTGTGAATTGTCTATAAATAAATAAAATAATAAAATAAATAAAATAATAAGCACTGCTCAATTTTGAGGGTCAAATATGAAATAAATGTGTTTTTTTAGTAATAAGGTGTGTATGTTAGATTATTAAATTGTAAATTTTATTTAAGTAAAAATATTTGAATTTGAATTTGAAAATTAAAATATTTATCTCCATGTAAAGAGGTTTGGGCTTAATTAATTATTTCCTACCAAAACATTCTTGACACTAATACCATTATCATAAGAAGAGTAATTGTCATTATTGTGAAAGAAAGTCATTCAGACTGACGAAAACATTGCAAATAATTTTATTTTTTAATCTCAAAAAATATGCACGGAGTAGGGTAAATTTTGCAAAATAGTATTTTTCCCCATTTTGAGACTCTTCAGCTATCTTTCTTAAAGCAATGCACTCAAAATCTAGTGAGACTTGTGACTCAAAAACTCCAATGGATGTTTAAATTTTTATATTTTTTTTCATTATTTAACTGAATTTGCGCTCAACGCGCAGGTGACAAAACCAATCACATATCTCGATTGGAGAACTATGCCTACACTTTTTCTTCTTCTTCGCCCACGTTTTTATATAATTTATTTGGGGTTGGATCTCCTAGTCTCCATCTCCCAAGTTTTCCTGTCCCCTGCATCATCCGAACGCAGAGGACCGCTGTGCCTTCCTTAGATCCCTGGTAACTATGGTTACTGGTCTGCCTGATCTTCTATACCTTGCCTACACTATGTAAACAAATTTCAATCGAGATATCTGATTGGTTTTGACTCTAATCAGACATGTTTGAAACAATTTACCACCAATTGTACTGAAAAATAAATACTAGTTGTACATAAATTAACAAATACAACCGCTTCGCTTTGCTTCGCGTTACGTTATTTCGCAATCTATGTAGCTATGTATGTATATATATCTTATAATAATATTGTGTTACATCTACATAAAATATCCAAGCTGCAAAGTAAGTAAGTAATATCAACTTATATAAACTAATTATAAACACAGAGGAAAGTAGGTACCTCGACATGGAGAGAGTGAGAGAGATTCGCAGGTAAGTAGGTATTTGCTTACCTCCATTCTACATCTGAAAATTGTAGCGATGATGGAACAGATATCGATTTTGCCGGATGTCGGATATCTGGCGGTGAGAGCATGCATGAAGGCTTTTGCGATAATGGCGGTTGTGAAAAGTGTATGCAAGGATAGCAGTAAGTGATGTTTTGATCGAAAGGGAAGTGACGTGATAGGATGATGATGATACTGTGATAGTGTCTATAACGTGAAGATATGAGAGAGACTGACGCTACCCTGGAAACATTGCACTGTCTTTCAGATCTAGAGCCAAGAAATTGCAAGGAGCGCAGCAGAAAGAGAAGAAAATATAGTCGATGTCGATACCAATGCCATACATAAACTAATTTAATCACAAATTAATATTTGAAAAATTATGGCCGATACAGCGGTCACATGAGCATTCGGCTAAGGCGATCTGAAAAAAAAATCATTTCATGAAATTTTATTTTGAAAGCAATTTTCTTCCATTCAAAGACTATCTGGTATTCGCTCGAATAGAAAATGTTAGCCGGATATCGGATATTTGAAAGATATCTGTTTCATCTCTAGTACAAAGTACTATCGTTCTACCCTTTAAGTGTGAGTGGAGAGGAACTGGGCGAATACCTGACAGGTTTATTGGCTAATTTAAGTTTTGCGTAAGGAGTCTGAAGCAGGTAACGATCTTTCCAGATGCCATAAATACAGTAGTCAACTGCGTCTCTTCGTCTCCCTCACTCTTCCCATATTTCTACTTCTTGTTCTTCATCGTTGAATCTTTGCCCGTACCAGTCTCTGCCGCCCTGTTACTATATTTCATTATAAATGTAAATTAACAATAATTATTACGATTGATATTGACGTATTTATTGCAACCTAATTTTAATTTGTATGCCGTTTGACTGTTATGTTACCCTGGCATATTTTTGTCACTCTGTGCAGTGAAATTATTTTCTTCCAATCAATTAAACTGTTTCTATCCTCCAGATTCAACTTTTCACTATAGTAATTATTTATTAAATAATAGATATTGACATATAATTATTGCAATCTAATCTTTATTTGTATACCATTTAACCGTTATTTTTCCCTGATACATTTTTGACACTTTTTGGTATGCGGTGAAATTATTTCATTCAATTTATCAATCCGTTTCTGTTTTCCTGATACTATTTTTCATTTCAATAGATATATATGATTTAAATTAATAATTAATTATAACAATAGATAAATACGTATTTATTACAATCTAATCTTAATGAGTACACCCTATCGGTATGTTTCTCTGATACATTTCGATCACAATTTAGTATGCAATGATTTCTTTTTTCAATTTGTATCATCAAAATTATGATTTGTCTTGGTCTCAAAATTTTTTTTAATCTTATCAACGAAAATGAGAGAACCCTTTAAAAATATTCATCAAAATTGAAAAACAGGAAGACAATATTGACAGACAAACTTCATACTACGTCATGTCTTTTTAATGCACTTTTTTGTAGGTACTTCTTTAGATATCATCGAACGATTCCATTTATCAGTATTGAAATTTTCATGACCACTGTGTCATAATTTTAATGAAACTTTTTCACAATGCCTACTTATAAAAACAATTTTCTCTTTTTAATTGTGTTCATAAGAGCTATAAAGCTATCATCTTATTCCATGTTCAAACATAGAAACGTAAACATCTGGTAGAAAAAATGTTATAATGTTTTTACATGGATTAATGTTATTTGGAATTGGAACTTAACTGAAATACTTTTTTTTCAAAATTCCGTGGAGTTCTTAGCAATGAATAGGTCTCCGACTCTTTTCTGCCAGTTTTCGAGTGCCCTGTAAAAACAAGTGTTCGTAAAACATCGCGTATTATGACATTTTACATCTTCAATTCAGCTATGCTACCCCACATGAGATTTATGTCATGATGGTATACATAGATAAAGAAGTTGAACTGAATTGATTTTGGATCTTCTATGAAAAATTATTTCGACACTATTTTGTTTACAGTTGACAGAAATCCTAGAAGCAAAAAGACAGGATCACTGCAGCAAGAACATACGCTCAATGAGACCCCATCCGAACTAGGACAATAGGTAAAAAGTGTATGTATGTATTCATTTGATTTCAATGACTAAATAAACATTGTCGTTTTGATCGATAGTCTCGTTTTACCTTTACCTTAAAGCTACCCTTCTCTGTATCCTCCCTGAGCTTCCTCTCCCCTCTCCTGAAAGCTCCAAGACGTCTTGTGCCTCTTCCACTAGACAGGTAGGTACCTACTGCTACTATTACTTCTATGATTCCAGAAGAGATTTCTAATTAAGGGAATTATTTGCAACGTGGATATTAACTACGTATATTCAAATTAGAGACGAAATAAAGTAACAGTCACTATTAAATCACCGCAGTTACTGTTATTTTTTGCTAGTGTCATTGTCAATGTTACATTACTTATACATCAAACTACAATAAGGTTTAATTAATAGTCTAGTAATTCAGTTCTACAATGATTTATATTATTTTAAGGAAAAGACAACTTTTTACTTATTTAACCATTTTAGGTCCATCTTTGGACATTGGCCTCCCTTAAGGTGTTCTACTCTCTGGGTTCTAACCAGCCACTTCCTTCTTGCGATCTTCTTTACATTATCTAAAAATCTAACCCAAAGCCTTTCAAGACATGTTCATCAAAGATCCGATGACTGCCTTATGTGTCACTATGGTATTCAAATTCAAATATCTTTATTAAAATAAAATTTACAATTTAATAATATTACATACACACCTTATTACTAAAAAAACACATTTATTACATATTTGACCGTCAAAATTGAGCAGTGCTCGGGCTTTGAGGGTATAAATGGATATACGTAATTAATGCCACTTATATGTTAATGGATCAGAGAAAAGACCAGGGTCGTCGATGTCGTTCACAGAGTTTCTAGTCAGAAATGGAGTTGGGCTGGTCATGTGGCCAGAACCACAGACTCTAGGTGGACAAAGAAAGTTCTGGAGTGGAGACCTAGAACAGGCAGAAGAAGTGTTGGTAGGCCTCAAGCACGATGGTCGGACGACGTAAGACGGGTTGCAGGGGGCGGCTGGATGCGGTCTGCCCAGGATAGAGAGCTGTGGAGATCAATGGGGGAGGCCTATGTTCAACAATGGACGCAGGGAGGCTGACATGATGATGATGATATGTTAATTAAAAATAATTTTAAATGACGATCCCTTATCATCCCAAGTGTATTCTGGTCAGCAGTAGATAACATTGTATTTTCAGAGATACATGCGCTGTATTCCACAAAACAAACATAATAATTTAGTTATTTTCTACGATATTCAAATCTTTCTTCTACCTTTGTCTTAACGACATGAAAATTTACCAATAAATAATAGAACATGGTAAAAAATAGCATGCGAATTTGTGACTGCTACTTTTCGCCTTGATTTCAACCTGTCCCACAAATAACACCTGCCTACCAAGAAGGTCGCTTCTGAATTAAACCTTACCTGTTATTATTATTAAATATTATTCAAATTTCTCTGTACCCTTACTAATCCACCTTGGAACATCTACTTCTACTCTTACTTAATAACTCTCCATCGGGAACACAGCGTAATATTGTATTAATAAACAATACATTCTACATACTATTTCATAACATACTTTAATAAATATTTTTTATTAACATCAGCCTTACATTCCTAAGAAAAAGTTGAAGAGCTGGGAGAAATTATAGGATAATGATAATAAAAAACGCACAATTTTGTATTTTCCACTAAAAGTAACATAATCTATTTTCGAAATTTGCGAGAGAAACTTTGTGGAACGTCATTTTATAAAATAATAAAATTAATGTATTACAGAACACTGTTTTACTTCCACTTTTATTCAAATGCCAGAAGAAATGTATTGCATTGTCATCGATAATGAACAGTTAATGTTCGAAAACGTTCTGACATTTGAATAAAGTGAAGTGGAAGTAAAACAGTGTTCTGTAATACATTAATTTTATTATTTTATAACAAAATCTATCCATTGTTTGGTCCCTGTGGGGGCTGCTCCTGGCTCGCTCGTCTGGGATCATTATTGGGAGCCCATGATAGAGTGTGATAGTATGAAAAAGAGATAAGACCATACGTGTGATGTCCATGATAATTTATACAAGTATGTGATAATAGTCAAATTTTGATGTATTTTGAGGAGGGAAGTAAAAAACTTTTCATTTCATTTCAAATGTTTATTAAAATCGAGAGACACATATTTCTTCTTCATAGAACATTTTTAATTCAACAAGCTAGTCTATGGTATAAAACTTTCAGCCTCTGATTATCCAGACATTCCAGGTTTGAAGCTAGAGAGCTTTTCAGAGGTTTTCAACATACTTCCCAGATGTTGGAACAAGCTGCCTCTGTGTCTGCGAGAGGAGGTGAATGGAAAGAGTTTTAAAAAAGGACTGAAGACACACCTTTTTGCTGGGAGTTTCGGGTGATGGATACGATATACGGCGCCCTTGAGGTCATGTTATGAGTAAACGGCACTTTACAAATTGTCCATATATATATATATGGTGTTAGGTTTGTTTGAGCTATTTTTTAATTCGTATTTTTATTTAAATCCTATACATATACATCTTCTTCCCTTTGCACTGGTTAGATCGGGGCACCATTGTGCCTGGTTATTTTCTCTAGAGATCCCTACCATTGCTCCTTCCAGGTCCACTGGCCACTCCAAACCAAGTCTTCTGCCCTCTCCCACAATTTATAAATCTAAATCTAAGAAGTAGGATTTGAAATAATAAGCATAAAAAATAAAATCAAGTCAATGATCAATGGAACGTGCAACTTCTTCTCAAACTCAACAAAATTCAACAAATATTTGCCAAAGTATTGTGTTCCATTTGTTTTCAACTTTCAATCGAACTTAAAATCTCAAAGTTGCTTAAATTTTTATTCCGTGACGATTATAATTATTTGAAAATTTTAGCGCCATGTTCCCTCTGAACAATTTGCATATCATTATTTTTATTTTCTCCACATTTATTTATATTATTTATAAAAACTAATTCTTGCTATATACAAACATTCTTTTTAATGATATAATTAATATACAAATACAACCTGAAAAACATTGTTATTTATTTTATTTTTTATTTATATCCATCACACCATAGACCCCATTATAGGGCACTTGGGTTTGTCAGGTTTACAATATCAAATCAACAAGACACAGAAGCACGAAAATACAAAATTATCGACACAAGAAAAATAAAAATCAAGACAATAAAATTATATGAAAAAAAAACATACGTACACACAAGCATAAAACACTTGAGACAATATATAAATCAAGAAAAATTAAGAACATTATTGCGGCTCTGATTCGAATGTAAAGGGTTCAAATCAGAGTTTTGTCAATCGCATAAATTTAAAGCTAAATAATATAAAATGCATGAAAAAAATTAAGAACGGAGAATTGGATGTAGATACCTGAAAAATATAAAATTTCTTACGTCTTAACACAAAATTTAATTAGTTTTTAATATTATTTTTTTCATTAAAAACTTTAATTGAAACGAGAATTTCTGAAACTGAGATTACAGACTTTCATGGTTGATTGAAAAATAAATACATATAGTAGAACTTACCTAAAAAATTATTTACTTATTTTCTAATTAGACAAAGATTGTTTCCTACTTTTAATTATAAAGAAGTCTTTGAAAATAATTTATTATATGATGAGGCATGCCAAGCATTCTCAATATTCCATTATTTTATTCAAAGAATAACCAGATTGTATGTAGGTATAATAGATATCTGAAGAGATGCCCACCTCATACCCAGATATCTCAGGAGTTGTAGATTCCTATTTATTCGCACATTCAAAACCATAACTGTCCTCACGGGCAATTAGGCAAGCCTGAAGGATAAATATGTATTTGAAATAAGCTCAATTACACCCTAGACATCCTCACAGTAAGTATTATGCTTGTATCGTGAAGTTAGAGTAAGTCTGCAGTAGGTGGAATCGAGCCCGGATCACTCGATTGAAAGCCCGATATTCTATCATAGGTTACTGACAACACCATTATTTATTGTTTTTATTTTATTATAGTATGTATTATTAATTTATTTAAATTGTATATTTTCGTATCTATCTATATGTTTTTACTTGACTTATTCTTTTATTATTACGAGCACTATTTGTTTTTATTTTGATTGGTCAGTTGGAAGATTAGTAAGTCGCCTCTGCGATAAACTCGCCTATAGTACAATATTATTTGTACATACCATGTTATTATCCTATATTACCTACTTCTCATTTTATTATTCAATATTTTGTACAATAAAGTTAATTATTATTATCTTAATTACTAATTCACGACTACCCCGTTTATAATATGTAGTTGATATGTATAATTCAAAGAAGAAGCAATAGAAGTTTTCTAAGCTTATTTGAAATAATTCTTGTCCTAATTTTTATTTAAAAAAAGAAACAATGAATTAAGTTCTATCTTTTCAAATCAAATATCTCACGAAACCATCATAATATTAATATGTATAAACACCGACTGTGAAATAAAGGCTAATAACGTGAATTACTGAGTGAGTGAATGAATTAAATAATAATAGTAACTGTTTATAGTATCCTGTAGTATTCGTGATAGAGGCCCGTTACCCCCCCCCCCTTTCGACGACGGAATAAGTTAGTCTCAAGCCCCCCCATACATACATATTTATACCTAATCGTCGTCAAGCAGTCGGCAGTGGCGGAACTAAACCTTTTTAAATCGGTCATACTTTCGTAATTAATGCTACACATTCATTCATTATGAAATAATTAAGAATATTACTCACCAGAACCTCATCTGCGCATTACTAACAGATTGTTCAAACTCCCTTTAGTAGAAAATGGGCATGGTGTCCCGATGGTTACGAATTGGCTTAGGCTGATTCAACATAATAAAAATTTAACTCGTCCTCTCTATGCCGATAAATTTAAGCGCACATCAACGCTGAATTATTGAAGCATATACGCAACCAAGTCCAGCAGGGTTACTCTTGACAAAACTAAACACGATCTTAATCTAGTCTTGATCTTGATCATACGACGCACGAAGGGACTATGGTCAAAAAACACCGCGCTACCGCTAACGCGCGATCGGTTTGCGTGTATTTTTGGCCAATAGTCACTTCGTGCATCGTATGATCAAGATCAAGACTAGATTAAGATCGTGTTTAGTTTTGTCAAGAGTAGCCCTGCAGCTTAGACTGGGCTCGACCATATAAGATGTTTTTTTATTATTTTTATATTTTTTTGTAAATTTTCTGCATGACTATCAATTGAGTGAGGAAATAAATAAATACACGCATGCAGTGGTATTTTTAGTATACAGTAAGCACGATTTTGAGGTATAGGGATTTTTTGTACTACGCATACGGAATCACCAACAGCAAAGGCAATTCGATTGTTCCCCGAATATAGACATATTCCACATAACGTGCGCTGAATTTATAAGGAAAGTAGAAACACTATTGTAAATGTAAATTCTTCAGCTTCAGGTGTAGGTGTAGCTGTCATCGGGGTTTATAAGAGAGAATATCGGAGCCTTCGGCAAGTCGCCCAGTAGCTTAATTGGACAAAGCACTCCTCGTGACAAGGTAGGGATGCTGGTTCAAGTCCGTCCGACACTACCGAATAAGGCGACGTTGTCTTTTCTAAGCCGTATGTAGTAGTTTCATGTGTCAAATTTAGGTATATAACCTCATACAGTAGTTAATTGTAATAAAAACATCGATAAACTATTGTAAATGTTTGTTTTCTCTGGGATAGCACTGGCCGAAAACTGTAATGGTCCCAGTATAATATGATATCTTTTCAATAATAATAATTAATTATGTAAGATAACCACGTCACTGGCATTCAGGTATTATAACACACATTACCTATGTGTATGAATACCCTTTATTTGGTAGGTATACTTAATAATACCTATACTTAGTAAAAATAATAATAGTAGGTGCCTACCACTACAAATACAAAACTTGTCCAATCAGAACGCGCCCCTAAAATTATCCTAGCCCCACCCCTTTTAAATTACAATTTTAAAATGAAAAAAATAAAACAATGCATAATTTAGTGGACGAGTGACTGGTGACTACACGTGTACCTAGCAATACATACAATATCTTTGATAGAGTTATAATATAACACGTGCCATTTTTGCAAACTGATTTTACATTACTACTACCTATTACTACTATACCATCACGGCATATCCCACAAGTGAGGTAGCCAATAGACCAGCTGCATATGATAAACATGCAATGTCTTTTTCGTGCCAATATAAAATCAAGACATTCAGGATGGGTGGCGGGCCTCATTGCTTAATTTAAGATGTTAAATGAATTATTTTTTCGAACACCTGCCTTTCACAGGACACTCGAAAACTTACGGAGAAGAGTGGGAGACAATTTTTTTACCGGGTGCTCCAAGTTTAATGTTAAATAATAACGAATGGACGATGAAAGGATAAAGAAGAGGGTGTGTGAGTAGGCACGGACGTCCGAGAACAACGTGGCTTGACCACGTTGTGGATCAAATTCTCTTTACGGTCGCGTGTTGAGTGAGAGAAATCAGAGTACATGTTTGAGAAACTGAAACTGGATGAATGTAGAGGAAGCAACAATAGCTATTACTCGAATATATCTAACTGGATTGGCCACAACATCAGGCACCCAGGACTGCTCATCGCAATCGCAGAGGGTAGGACCGAAGGCACAAATGGCACAGGCCGACCGAGAGACGCCTATATGGACCAACTGAAGAGGGACATGAGCTGTGGCTCATACCTGGAGTTGAAGAGACTGGCTGAGAATAGGGAGGAGTGGAGAAGAAAGTCCAAACTCGTTGCAGACCAATTATATAATAATATTTGTTGAGTTACGGAGCTGGACAGTCGATTAATATGCTCTTTGATTTATAATTAATGATTGTTGTTTTATCGCGATTAATTCAAAAACTTAAAGATTATAGAGTGATTAATATTTTTAATACAAAGTTCGGTATATACCTATAAAAAAACACAAAATTAATAAATCTAACAGTTAAAATTATGAAATATTACTCTGTACCCCCGTTGTTATAAACACGAATATTAATATTAACGAAAAATAAAATATTGTCATAAATTAAGCAATACGGAAATTAGATTCTTAATTTTTAAGGTTTTATGTTCGCTCAGTTAATGTTAACCATACATTTGGTAAATAATAAATTCAATAAAATTATAATATCTTGATCGTACTGAAATACAGGTATAATAATATTATTATAAAACTTCTGTACCTTTCAAAATATTTTTTTTTTCAGATACCTGTAGAAGAAGGGGATTGTGGACATTCATTCAACATTAGGATATGAGCTTTTAAGTAACGAAAAAGCATAAAAAGCTTATATTGTATTGTAGTTGTGTTGTTATCTAGATATTGTTGGTTTTCTTCTGGAATCGCATTGGCCTTCAGCTGTTATGATCCTTGTAAGAATCGTCTCGTTGTCAGTGGAATTCAAAAAACAAACGATTTTTCAACTATATTGTTTTTTTTTTATTTAGATAGACATCTTTCGTCTTACAAGGACATTGTTCATCTCTTGTCTTGTAAGACGAAAGACGTCCCTCTAAATAAAATATAGAAAAACATCAATTGAAAAAATTCAATTCATTATGGAATTCTACCACCAAATTACCGACACAGTAAATTGCTTTTATTTTTAATTTTTTTTAAATAAGGCAAATTACCCAGAAACGTAGTTATTTGAACCAAATCAGTTATTTAAAAATACTCTAAACAATGCACAAAAATAAAAAAAAATATATAGGTATATATTGAAGACGTTCTACAATTGTGTTTGATCTTAAAAATAAATATTTCCATTACATATTTTGTGAGAGTTCAGAGATGATTATTGAGACTGATTCAAAGATCAATCCAAAAGATCCAAACGATTCGAACGAATTGGGCATTCAAAGAAAACGTGATCAGTGAGTCAGTCTGATTAGCTTTTATTTTTATTTTCTCTATTCAAGGACAAAAATACGTGATTCGAAACTTTTCCCCGAATCACTTTACGAGTTAAGTTTACCATAAATTCAGAATAGCAAAAAATAAAAATTTCATTCTACGTTTAGGTGAATTAAATAACGTGTAAAAAGGCGTGAAAATTTTATTAAAAAAAATGAGAAAGGATCATGCGTTGTTAACAAAACATCAAAAATGGCATTAATAAAACTTTAAAAAGGTTTAAAAAAAAGCTTCAAAGGTCATCCAAACACGCACAGGATATAAATGGATACGGACTATTTCACTGACAGTTTATTCCCGTCACACATTGTTACCAAATATAATAATATACACTTAAATATTCGTGCTCCTTCGTAAGTATTGTTGACACAGGACTTAGGCACCACAGAGCGAGTCGAATCCGCTCTGTGGTGCATTGTCTATGCTCAATTTTGATGTAAACTATCTATGTTTCTGTGATCACTCTCTTCTACCAAAATGTCAAAATAAAATGGTCGTGTTTTTGAATAGCTCTGAAAATTTTAATCTGAAAAAAAACCCAGACATTTTCCCAAATCAGAAATTAAACAAGTATGAAATTTACAAATTTATTTTGAAATAACCCGTGGACCACCAGGTAAAGAAGTAGTCTCCCACTCTTCTGCGTAAGTTTTCTGGTGTCCTGTTAAAGGCAGGTGTTCGACAAAATTACATATTAAATTTAGCGATGAGTTTTGTCAAAACCCATCCTGAATGTCTTGATTTCATATTGGTGCGGAGATGACAGCTTGCATGTTTATTATATGCAGCCGGTCTGCTGGCAGCATATTCCACAAGTGGGGTACTTGGGATATGCTGTGATGGTATAATAATAATTAATATAATAATATTTTGAAATAATTTATTCATTTTACGTTATTTTGGTGATGAAAGAGAAATCTCTTGAAAGGCGATTAGCGATTTATAAAGTCACGTGAACGTATTAAAAAATCGCTGTTATTTCAACGAATTCAACATAAGCTCCAATCCAATTGTCATCTAAATCATCAAATCATCGAAACTGTCTATAGAATTCTATCTCCACACCCTCACGACATATTTCACAAGAGGAATAGCCAGTAGACCAACATGCAAGTTGTCCTCTCTGTGCCAATTAAAATAATATGGACATTCAGGAAGGATAGAATACCTCATCGCATGATGAAGATGTTCCATGTCCTATTCGTGATAATGTTACGAATACCTGCCTTATACTGACTACTCAGAACTTACAGAAAAGAGTAAAAGAATTATTCTTTGCCAGGGTCTCCATGGTAAACAGCGGGTGTGAAGCTATTTGTAGTATTGATAATAGTAGTATAATAATATATGGTGATGATGATAGTAATAATATCTGGTCGCATTCGGTCGATGGACAATTTACACCGCGGCCTACCCCCATAGGAGGGTGTCAATAGAATGGCAGATTGGGTAGTGGGTAGACAACGTTGCTGCGTCGATGAACTATTATTGTATACTACAGTTTGTTTGTTTGTCATAGTTATAGGTACTAGGTATTATTATTTATTGCCAATTCCAGCACATCATTGATGGCTTAGAATATTGAATCACTGGTATTTCTTTATCATATTCCAATTGAGTCTTTGAGAAACAGAAACCAAGAAAAATATCTCAAGTAAGACATTTAACATCTCCAATTCAGCGATGAGTCATGCCACCGATGCTTGATGTTTTATACTTGCAGATTATTCACTTGTTACTCCAATTGTGTAAAATGCTGTGATGCGATCTATGAACAATCACATTTCAGAGAAAACAGTTGAACTTTTCAAAAAATAACAGAAATAAGATGTTGTGTTCAACTTCCCTTTCTAAGATCTTATACTTGGTTTAACGAAATCTAAAATATTGAATGTTTTTTTTAATATTCTACAATGCACATCCGTTACTTGATTATTTACATTTTGAATGTCTCGAAACTGTTACATAGTTAATCCTTCTAAAATAACTGAAATCTAAAATTTTTGCTTCCATCGTCGCAAATTCTTTTGTATCCTTTTTTATTGTGGGTAATCTCTCTCTGTCTCCCTTTGTCGTAGGATGGTGGCAGCGCAGAAGATCCTCTGGCTAATTTCTCTACACTGTATTGTCATGCCCTTAACAAAAACGAGAGCATCAGAACTTTTACTCTTTGATAATTTATTTCGCTTCACCTTGTTGGAGCGCAACCACGAGATTTTTCCCATCAAAACGCTCCTCACAATATTTTTTTTCAAGTTATCTATGGTTCTCATGATGTGTCCGAAGGAGTAGGTACTGCAGGATGCTCTCTTGCATATAATGGACAAACGATCCTAGATGCTAAACTCAGTTTATAAACAATGATAATATATTTACTGTTTTGATAAATTATATTATCTTTGTAGCTATCTCTCTATCTCTATAAACATAATCATATTATTGATGTGTGAGTAGGTATGTATGTATGTACGAATTTATGTACTAACCTATATCAGCTGATGTTGTGTTGTCTACCAGCAAACCGTTCACCATAGCGCGTCAATAAATAACGGGTAACAAACCACGACCATTGCTAAAATACAAAACTACCATCTACATACCTACCTACTGACTATGTTGTATCTACTGCCAATATAAACAAACACCAAATATTATATTTTATTATAGAACAGATTGTCGTTTAAGAGACACACTTCACTATCTACAAAATTTTAACAATGATGTCCGATTTCAAGAATTCTTGCATTTGCTTTGAAAAGGATGGCATGAATGCAATGTATAGTTTCATTCATTCGTTCATACCATCGCAACATTTCACACAGAAGGGGGTAGCCAATGGATAACTATGTATAATAAACATGCAATAATTCTTCCTCTTTCCGTGCCAATTAAATATAAAACGTTCAGGAAGGGATTATTGATCATCATGGTTGAACTGAAGATGTGAAGATTTTTTTCTATCTTTTAAATAATGCTAAAACTTATTGGAATGAGTGGGAAACCTATTCTTCGATTCTTGTTCTATCTAAAGAATATTTTAAAAAATTGTTCAAAATAATGTTAATTTATTTTATTCTTCACTATTTACATGTTGCAATGTGTTACAATATTTCAAATCAATACAAAGTACTCGTATCATAAAAATATTAATTAAACAATTCAATGTACAGAGGGCGAGTTTTCCAGTGTAGAATAAAGTAGAAGGAAAATTTCTTGTAGCATATGAATAAGCTTAAACTGGTTAAGAGCGACAAGTTTTTGTTCGACCTCTAGAAAGTCATGTTTAAGACATTTAACACTCCCATTTCAGCGATGATGTATGTCACCATTCACCAATCCTAATATTTCTTGCAGCGTATCTATAAGTTGAAAACAATCAGAATGTTTTGCTACATTGAAGTTAGTCTGATGTCTAGCTTCTAGATTCAGTAATATTTGTATATGGTCCTTCAGAATTAATTTCATTAACCTCAAGTTGTCACAGCGAGCAATATGACTTTTTGTTAACATAGTTCAAATATATTAAACTACTACGACTTATTTATTTATTTATTCTTTTTGCACATCATCATTGTATAACAGAGTTAACAAAACAATACAAAAATTAAAATACCAAATAAAACAATAAAAAAATTAAAATACTAGGACGATATGCAGTGGCGAGATTGTCATTATCAAGTGATTTCTTCCATCTAACCACGACTACCACTCCTACTGCTACTATCCAATAACAGCAAATCCCACAAGCGGGGTAGTCAACAGACCAGGCTGTAGTTCAAATATAAACTTAAACCAAATTTACTCTCAAAATTTCTATAGTTCGAGCTACTAAATTTTGCTGTTAACTAGCAGTAGAATTTATTATAGGATAGTGTAGGATAGATAGATAGATAGATAATTCAGTGTAGCAGTACCATGTCCCAAACCGAACCGAATCACAGAACAGAGGAGAGTAAAACCGTCACGGCTTGCTTAATTTGTCAGCATTGCTTCGCTGAAAACTTTGTATTAAACAATATATTTCTAGAACTATCTGCTTTCCATATTACAAACCTCAATCTATATACATTGTAATCATTTATTATATATTGGTATGACAATAATTTGATTACATTGTGTTATACACTTGTTACTTATTGCTTTTAAAAGATGAATCTGTCAAATATATTTAAAGGTGGAGTACCTATATAATTATATAGAGTTACAATCCGTTGGATTAATATGCAACGAGTTTCGATTTTTTCCTCCATTCCTCCCTATTTTCTGCTAACTAGTCTCTTTAATTCTCCTACATATGTGCCACAACTCATATCCTTCTTTGCCTGGTTCATATAGGTGTCTTTTGGTCGGCTTCTACCATTTCTGCCTTCGGTCTTACCATCCGCGGTGGTGATGAGCAGGCTTGGGTGCCTGAGTTGTGGCCAATCCAGTTAGCACGTTGTTGGCTGATTTTAAGAAGTTAAGGTGGATTAGGTCCGAAAAAACTTATTCTTTACCGAGGAATCCATATCCAGTAAAAAAATAGGTCTTCTACTTTTTTCTGAGTATTTCGATTGGAAAATATAATAGAAAACATTTAAATCATACGTGTTATAAAATATTCATACACAATAATATTGCTACATTAAATTTTAATATCAATATCAGCTGCGTAATGTTTTTGAGCTTAAAAATAATTCTGTATTATTGTTATTTTTCATTAAGCTTACAGCTGATTTAAAAGCTTTTTCAGAGCAGTAACGATACAATATGCATACCTATAGGTATATTATTATTGTTAATACTTTATCATTTTAAGGAATGTATGCATACAGTAAAATTTATATTGCCCGTCATTGTTTTATTGTAACACTTGGTCGCAGTTAACGAGTATCCCATTGAACCGCTCATCGCTTCATGATCCCCTGATACAAGTATTGATAAAAATATTGATTACATTGCATTTTTAAGCTGAAAAATACTTTTTTTTTCGTGGAACACCTGGAAAAGAATTGGTCTCCCACTCTTTTCCGTAATTTTTTGAGTGTTTTTGTTGAACATAAATTCTATCTAAATTTCATAGTTGAGTAGACAAGTTCGGAAACACTCAAGTCAAGAATTATATTCTTTGTAACACACATAATTTAATTAAAGCCTTTGGATTTGATTGTTGATGGACATCTGTACAAGAAAAATTCCATTTAAATAGGTACATCACATAATAAAAACTTGTATTATAATTATAAAGGATGATGTTATTAAAGATGGATATATAATTATGTATTAAAGGCAGTAATAATTATCTAATTACACATTAGTCTCTTTAAAATATCAAAGATCTTAAGGATAATTATACATTTGATGGAGTTATAACCCTTTCAGGACCATATGGTTTTTACAAGTAATTTTAAATATCCATCTATTGTTTATTATAAAAATGGAAGAGGTATAGCTCAAAATACGATGATGCAATATGAATAATTATAAAGGTTTGGGTAAGTACAGCAAAACAGAGAGAACCAAGATATAAATACTATAGATTTTAACAAACTTTTTTAAGTATACAAAAAATTGAGTTCATGTGGTGATTTTTGGTTTCAAAATACCTATGAGAAATTTTATCAAAAAAAATATTTTTTAAGTCG
This sequence comes from Athripsodes cinereus, assembly GCA_947579605.1. Taxonomy (NCBI): domain Eukaryota; kingdom Metazoa; phylum Arthropoda; class Insecta; order Trichoptera; family Leptoceridae; genus Athripsodes; species Athripsodes cinereus. The sequence continues at coordinate 5,704,120 of OX388321.1, forward strand.
GTCAATATCCATGAAAAAAACAAAAAAAATAGAATTTTTTGTTCTATAATTGTAATAACTATCTAAATATTCTCAACATTAAAATAAATATATGAAAATTTGAAGGATTCTCGTGCATTTAGGTACCAAACACACCCCCGAATTCGATTTTTAGAAATATGCTTTTTTATAAACGAATACTATGAAGCTAAATTCGAGTTTTTTTTTTAAAGTTAAAGTTTGATATTGGTAATTAATATTTGTTTTTATATTTTATCAAATCAAAATGTTCGTAGGGTCAACAAGTTTTGAGAGTTTGTGTACCAAACTTGTTGAAAATTGAATGTTTTATCGTTTTTGCTAAAGGGGCCCTTTAAAAGCAACAGTGGCCAACCCGCGGCCCTAAATAAAATAACTAGGCACAAATGGCGAGTTTATTGGCTTTAGGCAATTTCTAACAACCGAACAGTTGTAAGAAGGAAATACAAATGAAAAATAGTGTTGAGCATACTCGCTCAGAAAATAAAATAAACCTATGGATATAAAGCAAGAACTAAGCTCGCCTATTAGCTTATTTTTCATATTGTTTCTTACCAGAAAAGTCATAGTTACAATACATTTTTCAATTATTTCACAAATTGCATTTTTCAAGTATTTGTATGCTACGAGTGTTATTCGGTCTATCAATAAAAATTCGATACATCCATATACCAATTTAACTACATACCTACTAGTATTACTGTTATCTTTAAATTTATCACTTTTTCTTCTTCTTATTTTTACTGTAATATGTATTCATTTTTCATCATTTCTATTATATTGTATATATTTTGATATGGACTTGATAGGTCTGCACACCCCACCTTCAAGTCTGGAGTAAAGATAAAAATTAATAAATATACATTATTGCACCAAACACATGTACATGTAACACCCAGCTCAAAGATGTGGAAGGGAAACCTTTATCACATCTCAGATCTAGGACTGTTTAAAAAAAATATGTTTGACTGTACCTGACTGTAAATCGAATCCAGGTCCTTGTGACTCGTAGACAAGAACGTTAGTTCCATGCCACATAGACCGCCAAGCAATGTTCTCTAATTAAGAGCCTTCTGGATCCAAAAAGATCTTGTATTATACCTCATTAACAACAATACAAATAGTATAACATGCTCTTATAGGCACTTTAAACGTTTTAATTAGAGATGCAACGAATAGTATATTTGCCGAATACCGAATATTATGCAAGATCATGTGCCGAATAACCGAATATTCGGCAAAACAATGGTGAGAGCGTGCGGTACTCGACCGCGCATCTTCGTGTAGCATCATAGCATCATAGCAGCGCGGTACATTATTAAGAAATTTTTGTGTTCCAACATTAATAATAACAATGATAATATGTTGTTGTTTCACTCCATACCCTCTAGACAAACACGCACTTGGCGATCGACTACAAAACAAATTTTCGACAACAACCGCAACAATAACGCATAATTACACGGTACATGTATAGGTAGATTGTCGAAAAGTTCGCCAGTAGTCTATCACAAAGTACCTACTGTTTGTCTACGGCCCCATATCAAATTAAATTAATTAATTAGATATTTGAGGATTAATAATAATTATGCATCTGCAGCTGACAATGAAATAGCAACAATCTTCAAGCTATTAGTTCCTTCCAGTTTTACATTTAAACTATTTTATGACCGAAAAAGCTTAATATATGTCTCTGACATATTACAGACAGTCGAGTCTTTATCTGGAGCTCAGTCAAGATTAACACATTCGTTCTGCGGGCCGTCCATGGTATGCGTAGCAACCTTCTCCAACACCACATCTCGAAAGTAAGCAACCAGAGTTTCAACCAACCTACATATTATATTAAATGTATGAATAAAACTATGGAGACTTCGAAATCATAAAATCTCTTATTTATTCGTATGTTGTATGTTTGAATAAATATGTATGTTGTATAATAGACTAAAAATATTCGGTATTCGGCCTAATAGTAAAAATGTTGCCGAATAGGCAGAATACCGAATATTCGTTGCATCTCTAGTTTTTATTCAATAATTGGGTACTAATATGAACATAGGAACACTGGTACACACTGACTTATTGATATCTGCAAAAATATTATTTTTATTAAGCAGTGCCTACGTATTATTATTATTATGCATCTATATTATGTATGATGTTGAAGGTTTTGTTGAAGATTTATGTTGTTTGAATCAGTACCGCTGGTCCCTAACAACGGGAGGTCTTACTTTGTAAAAAGCCGACATACATACGCCGTGACACGCTAGTTACCATTCTTTAGGTACATAAACACTTACAATTATTATCATTAGACCGCTTCCCTTACGGGGTAAACAGAGAAAATCAATCGTCAACTACTCATGTCTTTGCGTCTAGTATGTTTATTAAAAATGACGAGTTGATGCTCTATAGACTCGAGAATATCAATCACAAACGTGACTAGTTTAAGACGCCTCAATACCCCTTGTTTGTGATTTCATGCAATTAATTAACCAAAAATTTATCATTTTATTTATTAATATATTTATTATAATGCTTAAAACTTATATTTTGAATGTAAATAAAAACAAAAAACTTTGTAGAGTTATACTATGTACTTTTATTCAGTGACCAGGTTTCGACATGTTATGTCTTTTTCAAACTAACCTAATGCAAAATTTTTGCTCTCTATATATATGATTTTATACAATGCAAATAGGTACAAACTAATGGTTATTAAAATTAAAAGGTTTTATTATAATCAAATAAACAACTGTATCTATTAGTGATGTAACGAATATTCGTATTCGCATTCGCATTCACGAATATTCGCATTCGCATTCGTATTCGCAAAAAAATATGCGAATGTTTGCGAATATTATTTCGGCAATAATGTATCGGATATTCGGTAAAAGTACCGGATACTTACCCGGTACATTGTAGAAAAAAGTACTGCAATAAAATATTATTTAAGAAAACCGAGGAGTTTTGAAATATTTTAAATTCCTATACCATTTTGAAAATTCGGCGACGGGGGGTAGAAATTTTAATGATTGAGCAATATTGTAGAAATCTAAGCAAGTCAATATTCACTATTCGCATTCGCATTCGCATTCGCATTCGCGAATGTCGGCAACAAATATTCGCATTCGCGAATATCCAAAATCACACATTCGTTAAATCACTAGTATCTACATATACTAGATGGATTTGGATATTTTTGTTTGTTTGGTTTGTGTCTACCTTCACTATGTTTCAATTTGAATCTATAGATTTTCTTAATGTTCATTATGTTTTGAACATTTATGAATATGATTTAGTCGATTATTTATTTTGCCAAGAGAAATATAGTGATTTTTTTTTTGAAAAATACCCTCGCAGTGTTTTGAAAATAAACAAGCGTTAAAAAATTAAAAAAAACAAGTTCAATTTTAAAATGCCATAGAGTTTATAATAGGCGAAAACTTTTCCTTGAATATGCCTACAAACATAGGCGAAAACGTTCGGTTACTATAAATCTAACGTAGTGGAAATTATATACTTGAGTTTATTCAATCATTTATGTATTTAATTAAAATAATTATTTAAAATCTATAGATTTTCTTAATTATTATAACGAACTCAATATCCCGCTAAAATTTTCAAGTTCAAATGCAAATAGCAATTGAAAATGTTTATAATTCAACAATGTATTATGTATAGATTCCTAATTTTTTCCCTATGTAATTAGTAATGCCTATTGATTATAGATATTTTGTGTATACATATTTTATTTGATTGACTTTATTATACTGTTTTTAACATTATTTAAATTAATTTTATATCAACTTATATATTTCATTTGATGTTTCTCATTAATCTATTGTTTTTGATCAACTCATATATTTATTATTTTTATTTGATTTATAATTTCTACACTTTTATAGTATTTTATTTGCTAAGCATTATTATTGTTTTTATTCTTGTTTTTATATTTGCCTGTAAACACGGTTTGCTATATTGACTTCATTATTATTGTTATATTTGTAATTATGTTATTCACTTTCTGATAATGTTTTTTTTTGCTGACTTTCTTGTTCTTGTTTTATGTTTATGTAAGGAAATTGTTTGTATTCCTTGTACATGAGTCATTGTAATAAAAGGCTTTTATGCCGTTGAATGCATCAATAAATAAATAGTATTAAATTTGGTGCGTTATTTATCATACATACATCTTCTTACCCTTGTCCTAGTTGGGTTGGGGGCCCATTGCGCCTATATACCTCCTCCAGAGATCCCTGTAAACCGCTGTTTCCAGGACCTCTGACCACTCCGAACCAAGCCCTTTAACACACATGTTTTACACCTTCCCTTGCCAGCTTCTTCTAGTTATTTATCAAAAAATTGACCAACACACAGTTAGTGGTTAAGCCAAGAGGCAGGTTAACTGCTATGTAGGTGAAGAAGTGGCGGTTTTAGCCGATAGGAATACGGCACTACCTGGTTCGCTAGGTGTGCATGATAGATTTCCCCCCTTATATAAAAAAGTTATTTATCATATTTATTTATACAATAAACGACTATATAAGCCTTTGATATGAAAGAGATCTACATTCAGCAGTGAAAAGATGGCTTGAGAAGTAAAAGATAGTCAAAATTGGGGGAATCTGACACACTATCACAAAAAAAAAGAAAAATTCATGCAGTAAATATAATTATGTACTCACTCTATCACTAATATCTTTCTCCAGACCTAGATAAAAAATAATAAAATATTAAAACGTTTTTGATAATATGTATTGTAAAATATATTTCCAGATTTCTGTAAGGCTGATAACACCATCGAAGTAACTGGAACATAAATCCTGGAAATCGATAAATTAGCATAAGTCTAGTTTAAATCGAATAATACTCAACGGATTTTCCATGAATAATTTTAACTCGTTTTTCTTCTTTTTAGGATTTAAAATACTAAATCGTAACTTCTTCGTTTTTACGTTTCTACACCTAAAGGAAACGAGTCAAATCGTTATATAATTTAATTGTGTCTGTTTTTTGTTCGACAAAATTTGTCAAAAAATATAAAAGGCAGAAAGCATCTTATTTCATTTTACGGCAATGCACCCGCAATCGAGTGAATTATGACAGAAAGCATCATCTCTGGAAAAGTCATTAAGTGTCATTCAAACATACATACAACATATGAATTAATAAAAGATCTGTTAAATATTATCAATATTTAATTTCATTATGTGCATGGTTAGGTAACTGGAGAAATAGAGGGCCAAAATCTAATCCTACCTACACCCTAGGTCCCATGATATTTTCCGATTATTGTCACATTTTTTTCATTACCTATCCCATGGTACCTACATAACATCAGTATACATACGGTCGCAACACGGTTCACATCAACTTCATCTATTTACGGCGGAATAAAACAAATAGAATATTATTCATTCATATTCGGTTTTTCATCCATTTCATTTCATAAGTTAATTCAACAAAGCAAAAATAAGTGAAAGTGACTCCCCAATAACAATCACAGCAAATACGGAATACAGTTCACACATTGGCGAACACAGGACGGGGTAAGTACCATTCCATCTTCACATTCCTCAAATCCTGTGTATCTTATTCCGGATGTTCTACATCTAACATACTTGATGTAACATCCACTCCATTTTTTGGCCTTCGAACCGGATAGATTGGGGTTTGGGGGGTTATAGTAGCATATTTTTGTTTGGGTATACTCACATTCGGGAATAAATACAAGTTAACTTAAATACGGGTATTTTTTCATAAGGGGCATTTATCATTGCAACAATTTCATATAATATATTGGGTACACAGTACATATCGGGTACATAGTACAAATATACATACAACATTCTATTTCTCTAATTTGTTTCAATTTCAATACAACTTCGGTGTGGTGAAAGATGTCTCAGGAAATTAAATATAGGTTAGCAAAGATTTCGATAGACAATCTTTTGGAATCGGGAAAAGCTGTGTCTTTGCAAAATGAAACTGCGATAAACTCATTTCTCGTTCGATGCGATAACTTGAATGTGTTGTGGGAAAACTTTTTGGAAAGTTACGTTTCAATTGAAGTAGCGAAAAGGGTCGGTTTTGACAAAGATGTACATCTTCAGGAGTACATAGAATATGAATCCAAATTGTATGAGGTAAAATATTTGTTTAAACAATACGGTAAAATCAAAAATGAAATGAAGGATGTACCTGAAGGTAAAGCGGTTTCAAACAATTTATCTATACCTACTTTAAATCAGTTGCCAGAGTTTCTAGAGAACGAATGCAAGGCTATGGATGCAGTGAATGTTTCTTCTTCTTCATCAAGATTTGACGGGGCGAATCTGCGAGAACATAAGTGTTTTTCTGCTATATCTGCTGTGTGTGTATGTTGCGAGGGGGATCATCCCATACATGCTTGCGAACGATTTATTAACATGAATATTAAACAAAGAAGACAATTTGTAAACGATAAAAGGCTATGTTGGAATTGTTTGAGGGCTCATTTTGTTAATAAATGTCAGTCTAAGAATAAATGTAGGACATGTGGAAAGAATCATCACACTTTGCTGCATCAGACTGAGTCAAATTTATCTTCTTCTTCACGTAACGAAGAAACCGTCAATACAGTTTCATGCAGTGCATCACATGTTAAATCGGATAGATGTTCAAACGCGGTATTTCTTGCTACAGCTATGATTCACGTACAGGATGTTGCGGGTAATTTTCATATTATCAGAGCTCTACTCGATCCCGGTAGCCAATATTCGATCATCACGGAGGCTTGTATGCAGCGTTTAAATTTGAAACGTCGGAAATCAAATATTACAGTATCAGGAGTGGGACAAAATACTCAACAAACAAGAGGACAGGTCATATGTTGTGTAAAACCCGTGTATACGGAGGGACTTTTACTCAACGTAAATGCATACGTACTTAATTCGGTTACTGGCAATCTACCTACTCATACGGTTTCATCAGATATTCTAAAGGAGTTTACTAATATCACATTAGCGGATACAGAGTTTTATTCATCGCGGACAATCGATATGATTCTCGGGGCAGACATATACAATGAAATATTGGACGGTAAACGAATCAATTTCGACCAAGGACTGCCATATGCATACTCAACGATATTTGGATGGGTCATTATGGGAAAAACTGCATTATATGATAATATCAGCAGTGAAAACTCAAAATGTTTTTCCCATAGTATTACGATTAATGTTATGATGGAAAAGTTTTGGAAAATCAAGGAACTACCTTTGGAAAATACGGAAAATTTTGAAGATCAAAAGTGTGAGGAAAACTTTGTAAATACATTGAACAGAACGGAGGACGGAAAATTCATTGTCAGATTACCTTTCCGGGAAAATTGTAATGAACTTGGAATGACGAAATCTTTTGCCTTGAGAAGATTTTATGCATTAGAGGGAAAGTTATTGCGCAACCTGTCTATGAAGGCGGAATATACAGAAGTTATTCAAGAGTATATTATAAACCTAAAACATATGGAAGAAGTTCCGATTTCAGATATAAAATATTTTCTGGCTCATCATGGGGTAGTCAAGGAGAGCTCATCCACCACGCGATTGAGGGTTGTATTCGATGCATCGATGAAGTCAGATAGCGGAATATCTCTTGATGATGTACTCTATTGCGGAACGAAATTACAGAATAACATAGCGGATATCATTTTCAAGTTTCGATTGCATAATGTTGTTTTCGCGGCAGATATACAGCGGATGTACGGACAAATTATTGTTCATCCAGATGACAGAAATTATCAGGGGCTTTTTTGGAGGAATTCACCTGAAGAGGAACTCAAGGTTTATCGTCTTTCGACAGTCACATTTGGAGTGGCATCATCGCCATTTTTAGCAATTCGGTGTTTGTTAGAATTGGCAAAAATCGGTCTTAATACTCATCCACACGCTAGTAGGATTCTTCAAGATGATGTCTACGTGGACGATGTAGTCAGCGGGGCTTCATCGGTTAATGAAGCCTTGGAATTCAAAACGGAACTTACGGAGCTTTTAGAAAGCGCGGGCTTTCACTTACGGAAGTGGTGTAGTAATAGTGAGGAATTTCTAGCAAACATATCACCGGTGTGTTGTGAAGAACCTCAGTTATTTGGCAATGATGATTCATACGGATTTAGAGTGTTGGGTATTCAATGGATTCCTCAAGGAGATTATTTTGAGTATCAGATGCAGGAATTCAACACAACATACACTATACGAACTATTCTGTCTCATATAGCTCGGATCTATGATCCTTGCGGATGGTTGACACCAGTTACTTTTGCTGTTAAAGTTATTATACAAGAAATATGGTTATTGAAATTGGAATGGGATGACATATTACCACAGGATCTCATACGCAAATGGCAAAACTACGTATGTCAATTTTCGGAACTTAGAAAAATTAGAATTGATCGTAGAATGTCACCTTCGGATAAGGTTGTACATTGTGAACTTCATGGATTCTCTGACGCATCACAACTTGGATATGGCATTGCAGTTTACCTCAGATCGGAAGATGCCAATGGAAATGTTACAATACGGCTGCTCATGGGAAAGTCAAAGGTTACTCCAATCAAACAAAAACTTACTATTCCTCGCTTGGAATTATGTGGAGCTCTTCTATTAGCACGGGTATTGAATCGCATTCAAAATACTTTAGAAAAATTCATACAGTTTGAAGTTGCAGCATGGTGTGACTCTCGAGTGGTACTGGCATGGCTTAAGACTCCAGTTCATCAGGTGAAGATGTTTGAGGGAAATCGGGTATCGCAAATTCACTCATTGTGTAATACAAACATATGGAAATATGTACCTTCAAACCGTAATCCTGCAGATGCTTCTTCTCGGGGTTTACTACCTAAGGAACTTGTCAATCATTCTCTCTGGTGGGGTCCAGAGTGGTTGAAGAAGCCAAAATCGGAATGGCCTCAATCTGAACCACGTTCCTTAAGTGTGGAATCACAACAGGTAGTCAGTCATGTGGAAACTTCACTTCATATTTCACATCAAATCGACGAGTGGGATATCTTCAATAGATATAATTCATTTTCCAAGCTTTTACGAGTAATTGCATTGTGTAAACGTTTCATACATAATGTTCGAAATCAAGGAAATAAATATTCAGGTTTCATCTCTACATCGGAACGCAATATGGCGCTATTTGCATTAGTCAAAAATGTGCAAGCTACTGTTTTTCATCTAGATATTGCTCTCATTCAAAAGGATAAGTCGCAAAATACAAATATTCGACGTCTCAGTCTTGAGTGGAAGATGGCAAGGATAATCAATTTACACCCGGGATTAGATGAAGTGACTCGGGTGGTAACTATCAAGACATCCACGGGGATTCTCACCCGACCTGTGGTGAAAATCTGTCCTTTGCCTTTGTAATAACTACATAGTATAGATTCGTACAAAATTCGGTCAATTTTTCATAGATGTACGAGTCTACAATCTTGTGGATTAATAACACATATTCGGATTAACACATTTTTTCACGGGTTAATACATTCTCGGACAATCAACAAAATTCGGTTTTACGGTTACGGTACATTCATGTTAACTCATCTATGGTTCGGTACTAACGTTACATGAATGCTTTGCTACTTATATTAGGGGCCACACTCACGGTTCGGTCAACAGCGCCTCTAGTATAATTTTCGGTTAAATTCGGTCAACGGAACACTCAAAGGGTTCTCGGTTCAAATACATTCTCGGAAAATCAACAAATTCGGTTTTACGGTTACGTTATATTCATGTAAACTCATCTATGGTTCGGTGCTAACATTACATGAATGCTTTGCTACTTATATTAGGGGCCACACTCACGGTTCGGTCAACAGCGCCCCTAGTATAATTTTCTGGCGAATTCGTACAATTACAACACGGACGGAATACAGCTTCTGTACGAATAATACCATCTGGATAAAAAAAATTCATTTCAATCATACTTACGGTCGGTAACAAGATATCAAGATATCGGTACAATTTCGGAAATTTATGGATATCGAAATATCATTTCTTCTTAATCACTTCGGAAGCATAACCACATCCAACGGATTGTCAATTATTTTTCTTTTGTATTTTTTGATGTTTTGTATCATATTCGGAGACATCTTTCACAGCTGAGGATGTTCAGATCGGTTCATCACGGTTCGGATAACCGTCTCATTGTTTCTTTTCTTTTCTTTTGGGGTGGGGAATATGTTAAATATTATCAATATTTAATTTCATTATGTGCATGGTTAGGTAACTGGAGAAATAGAGGGCCAAAATCTAATCCTACCTACACCCTAGGTCCCATGATATTTTCCGATTATTGTCACATTTTTTTCATTACCTATCCCATGGTACCTACATAACATCAGTATACATACGGTCGCAACACGGTTCACATCAACTTCATCTATTTACGGCGGAATAAAACAAATAGAATATTATTCATTCATATTCGGTTTTTCATCCATTTCATTTCATAAGTTAATTCAACAAAGCAAAAATAAGTGAAAGTGACTCCCCAATAACAATCACAGCAAATACGGAATACAGTTCACACATTGGCGAACACAGGACGGGGTAAGTACCATTCCATCTTCACATTCCTCAAATCCTGTGTATCTTATTCCGGATGTTCTACATCTAACATACTTGATGTAACATCCACTCCAAGATCTTTTAATTCCGAAATTTCCATAGTTTTATTCATTCATAAAACATACATATATTTATTCAAACATACAACATACGAATGAATAAGGGACCTTATGATTCCCAGATCTCGATAGTTTTATTCATACACACTGCATATTGTTATGTATGTACTCCATATTTTTATTCATACATACAACTAGGGAATCCAATCCCGCAAAAGCGGGATCCCGTAAATGCGGGATCCCGCACCTTTTTTGCGGGATCAGAAATGCGGGATTACTGATGCGGGATCCCGCACGCTTGCGGGACTGAAAAAAATTATTTAAGAATGGGCTCAGACAACGTTCTAATTATTTATTAAACCCAGCATAGCCTCAATGATAAGTTAGTTAACTACTTTGCCTTGGATCTCGTGACTTTTCTATAGAGTTTGTATGGAATATAATTAGAGTTTCCTAAATCTAGATGTGATCGCAGCAACAACTGATAGTGCAGCAGTCATGAAGAAAGTTGGGAGATTATTATCAGCGCACCACCAGTTATGCTTTGCACATGGGTTGCAACTCGCTGTTCTTGAAGTTCTATGCAATCAGAGACAAGAAGAAGAAATAAAGTCAAGTTGAAGTATTCGAAAATAGACCGGATGGTGGGAGTGATAATGAAAATGATGACGAGCAAGGTGACTTTTCGGTAGAGGAAGACATTCAAGAAGGAGATTTGCTACCACAATGCAGGTAGATAAGTATTGTCAGACCAATAGATTTTTCAATGAAAATCATTATAACTTATTCCATTTTTTGTTTTTACTGATTCAAAAAGTCAGGAAAATTGTCAAGCTTTTTAGTTCGAAATTTCCAGTAACAATTAATGATCTTCTGCAAATATATATTCAAGCAGAATTCTGCAAAGAATTACAGCTGATCCTAGATTGCTGAACGCGCTGGAACAGTCTCGCAACAATGTTATCGAGGTTCAACCAACCACTTATTGATCTTAAACTGACATCATCTTCATTTTCATTTACTAATGAAGAATTTATAACATCGAGTAATATTGAGTAATATTGAACGAGCTTTAAAGCCAGTGAAGCTTGCTGTAAATGTCTTATGCCGCGAGGACGCAAAATTAGTGTCTGCAGAAACCACATTGCGTTTCATGATAAGCAAACTGGATCGACAAAAGAATTTGAAGTGTCGCTATCTCGCCGCATAAATTAACGCCACATATCAATGACTCGTGTTGCTGTGCATAGAAAATCCTAACAAATATCTAGAAAAAGATTCAAGATCTACAAATGTGGTGGACGTTCCATTCTTTCATCCAAGCAAACTTACACTTCGAACTAAAATGAAGTGTTTAATTGAGAGACTGTTGTCAGACACGCAGGTACAACCTGAAACTCAAAACCAACAAGTTGATGACAATGTCAATGAAGAAGTCACGCCTTTATCGAATCTATTAAATGATGAGCCTTCGCCTATACTAGAAGATGAATTAGAGCACAGTCTCCGTACAGAATGGATAGCCAAGTAACATGAAGTCAACTCCACCTAATAGCGTGGAAGCTGAACATGCTTTTTCCGCCGCTGGCTATTTATGCAATAAGATTAGATCAAATCTAAAAGATGTAACGTTAGGTACTTATCATTTCTTCGATAGTATTATCAGAAAAAAGCTATTTTTTATGCCTCTAAAAGTCGAAACTAATAAATATGTTAAATTGTCAATACAAATCTATTAGGTGAAAAGTTGTATTATATTGTTCCTTATAAGAAGCTGATTATTTATACCTCAAAAACATCATTATTTCCACTTGTTAATTAGTAATATGAGTAAAAAAAGTGCATACTAATAAAAAAAATATCAAATTTACTCGTCTTTATTTGATATATTTTTTTAAATAACTAAATGTCTACTTGAAACAGTTTTTTTTATTAAAAAATCTCAATCCCGCAAATCCCGCGGGATCCGCGGGACTGACGACCTCAATCCCGCAGTCTTGCGGGATCGCGATTTTGATGCGGGATTGGATTCCCTACATACAACATACGAATGAATGAGAGATCTTTTGATTCCGAGGTCACCATAGTTTTATTCATACATACAACATACATATTTATTCATACATACAATATAAGTACGTATTATTGATAAACAGTCTCGAATGTTTATTTATTCGGAGATATCTGAATAGTTTGACGATTCAATATTAATTTAATTCGTACAATTTCAATAATAGGCAATCCTCTTTCACAATCAGTTGCGTTGGTCAGGATGAAATGTCAAGACACTTCCGATATCAGGATGAGATGGAGGAATGAAGAGATGAATAACTATCCGGTGGTGTATGTACCACAGTTCCAATCATCTAAAGAAGGGAAGGTGTGGTACACTTCAGGAGGGTATGAAGCAGTGGCGGTACAAAGCTTTTATATTTTTCATGCATTCATAATATAATAATTTATTAATATTTAAATTGATTCCTCAAAGTAAGAGTTCCGCTCAATTTTGAGGTAATGATTTAAATTAAGTGTTACCTCACTCACAAAAAAAAACGGAATTATTCTAACTTTATGTTCGGGTAAAACAGTTCTCAGCTGTCAATTGTTTTGGCACATGTATATCATTTAGCATTACTTATTGATACAAAAACTTTTTAAATAAAAAAAAGTCTGAATATGTGAAAATAAATAACATACCTCGTTGAGTATTTTATCGCCATTTATTTTATAAAATTCCATGTCTTTTAATGGAAAAAAAATAAATATGATCAAAGTTTAACTAGTAAATCTTCGATTTTTTTAATTTTATTTTTTTTTGTTAAAAGACACCTCGTGTTATCCAATGTATTTTGAATTTAAAAACTTTTTTAACGGTGAAGGCAAAATGTATATTTGTAGAGAACACATGATTGCAGGCATGTAGGTTTTTTTTGCATTTATGGATAGCACGCCACTGGTATGAAATAAGTAGTAGTAGGTAGTATTTGCCAACAGGAAACCGGATGTCGAACAGTAGTAGTAGTAGCAGTATCAACAGCTGATATTTGTATCACTGAGTTGTCAACAAATTATATATATAGTAAATTATCAAGATAAGTGTTAGGTAAATTATATTGTTATTAAATTGAAAATTGAAAATTCCTCTCTGTGCCATAAAAAATAAATCATTCAGGATGGGTGGCATACCTCATTCATTGATTATTAATCGTTCGCGAATATTATAATCGCATAATTTGTTTTTTCTCATTTGTGAATAGGTATTTCGTGGACATTCGCAAATATTTGCAATTACACTCGCGAAAAACCACTATAACGTGATAATCTCGCCACTGCATATCATCACATTTTTTTGATGATTTTGTTATGTGAATGATGATGTGCTAGAAGAATAAAATAAATATATATCGGCATGTATTTTGACACTTATTATTTCAATTATTTCTTAAATATTCTTATTTGAATGCAAACAGCATTCGTGTTCACTCACACTCGCGAAAATTCGCATGTTTTTTGACATTCATTTGCACACTACTACTAACAATTAATATTACTTTGATAGTCATATCTGAATTCACGAATATTCTCATGTATTTTGACATTCATATGAACATTTGCGAATATCCAACTTAGGCAATTGAATGCTGCCATTCATGATCTGTTACAGTGGAATATCCGAAGTGGGATAGGTACCGGAGGAGTGGTCCCATAATGGTAAAATCGGAGTTTTATTCGGGAGATCCAGGGTTTGATAATTTTAAAAAGGTCATTCTACAATTTGCCCTAGACAGGAATCGAGCCCAGGACCTCATTTTTTTTTTTTTTTTTTTTTTTTTTTTTTTTTTATTTTATTTTATAATAATAAACGGCTGAACCAGCCTTTACAAACATAATATAACAAAAGAAAACAGTCAAGTGATAAAAACAATGTAGCTGTAATGTAGTACTAGCAAATAATTTCAAATAATGATTATAAATCTCTTAAAAATAATAATGATTATAAATCTCTTAAAAATAATAATGATTATAAACTTCCTAATATATATCATAAAAAATCAAAATACAATTAATTATTCATGTAGGGAATGCCTGGCCAAGTCGGTAACAATACAATACATAGTTTCGGGTTGTTCCACTCTCGCTCAAACCGAATACACCAATAGATACAATCTCGTCGCAAAAACAACACGAGGCAAAAACAACAAGGCAAGAGCGTTACCTCTGAATCACACCGGCAGTCTACATAATTTACATTAATTTGTTTTGTAAAAAAGATTCCTTATTTTTTATTATGCCCCTACCCTCTTTTCGAAAGAAAACTAATTTCAGATATTTTTTCTTTTACCTAATTAAAAAAAAATCAACTATAATAAATAGTTTAGTTTGTTTGCTCATATGTGTGTCTGTACGTGTCATTTGGCTTGCATTATTTTTATGTGTTCTGTTTAATTTTGCTCTCCTCTATCTGTTAAAAAGGAAACATCTTAATTGGATATGCTAGGCTTATCACTGAATGTAATGTGATTTATAAAATTTTATTCAGTCTAATTTTTGCATTTTGATTTTGGACGGTAAAAAAATACTGAATGTTTCTCGATGTCAAATTTTGGACATCGAGAAATCTGTATGTTCATTGAGTGGAATATGTCCGTTGGCTACTCCAATCGTGGGATATGCCTTGATCCTATTAGTCAATAGGTACCTGGATTGAAATTCTACAAAGTTTAATAAAATAACTTCACTTTTAAATTACATATATTATAATTAAATTATTATATATTTATTTCTAAAATTATGATTCTGTCAATAGACTTGTGGTGCTGCGTAGAGGGGTACTGACTAACTATGTTGACCGTGCCTTCTGCATGGCTGATCCGTTGCTGTGGAACAAAATTCCATATGATTTGGGAACTCTGGAGAGTGTGAAGGTGTTCAAGGCAGGGCAGGGTTAAAGACCCTATTGTTCAGGAGATGTTACAATTCTTAAATGGGCCCTTGCGATGGTTTTTCCACAAAATGGCTCTTCTTAGAAGAAATTGGCTAATTTATTTTTATTGTTATTTATATTTTATAATGATTTTCGTATAAAATTAGGTTAGCTGTAAGAAATTGCACCTATACGATAAACTCGCCCTCTGTATATTGATTATATTTGATGTTGTTATGTATTAATGTGTAAAATTGCTTGTAATCAATGTACAGTAAAGTATAATAATAAATAAATATACCATGCGAGTAAAGCAAGAGTTTAAACGGGTAAAATAGCTAGTTTACAATAATCGAGAGAAGAAAATGGTGGAACGAAGAAGAAAAAAGAGAGAGAGTGAGAGAGATAGAAAGGTAGACGAAAAAGATGAAGAAGAACTAAGTAAGAATAATAATAATAACAAAAATTTTAATAAATTAATTGACCTGAAAACTTTCTCCTTCAGACAATTTTCTAATCAAAGTCTCCTTCTACCAGGAGCACATAATGATATTCGGGTAGTCCTACCTATCTATAATGTATACATACTACTAGTACAACTACTAAATCAATTTTCCAAAGTCGGCTTACTACTTCGCAGTAGACTAATAATATAATTATTATTATTTCCCTTTTTGCCTTACCTCCCAAAAGTTTATACGCTCCTGATACCGCAAATGTTTCATTGTAGTAAGCGCGGTCTAGATTTTCGGGAATCTTCTCCGAAATGAATTTTATGGATTTCGTAATTGCCTCCCCCCCCCTTATAAAATAGATGAATATATGTAGTTACTGAGAATTTCAATATGTATTGCATTATTTTATCTCAAAATTTTCTGTTGATTTTACAAGATCGCAATTTATCATTATTAAATTCAAATGCACCGAATGAAATGCATC
This sequence comes from Athripsodes cinereus, assembly GCA_947579605.1. Lineage (NCBI taxonomy): Eukaryota > Metazoa > Arthropoda > Insecta > Trichoptera > Leptoceridae > Athripsodes > Athripsodes cinereus. The sequence continues at coordinate 5,720,676 of OX388321.1, forward strand.
TGCAAATATAACATTTAAAGCTATATGGACAAACATAACACACATATTAAGCCCGATTCTATAACATTTTAGTGTGGACTAACAAAATAAGAAGTTAGTCTACATTGGTATTCTATAAACTCTAAAATTGTTCCTAATTAGAATTATATACAACTTGTATCATATAAATACGAATGTTAGTTCCGTTAGTTCAAGTGAACTTAATTATAAAATTTCGGAACGTTCTTATTTTAGTTTGAATCAATATAGAATGGGGGTATTGGGTTATTAGTTTTAATTGTCTTAATACAACTTGTCTTCTTACGTTTTAAAACTACGAACCTTCAAATATGGACAAAGTTTATTGGGTGAAACCTTAAAAATAAACTTTGAACCTGTTCATAGAAATTGCCAAACAAAAATTCAGATAAGATTAAGAATCCCTTGAGTTATGAAATTTGTGAATTGAACTTATATATATGCATCACAAAAATAAAATCGTAGGAATTGGCGGGTATATTGCTTCTGGTTTATATTCGTCATCAACATCGTCGTGAGTTCGTCGGTAGCCTGGAGGTGAGTCTCGGCCTCGTAAACAAGGGGTCCGGGGTTCGATACCAGGTGCCGGCAAACTCCCCTTTCACGACACAGGCTTTTAGTAGCTTACTGTGAAAGGTGTATAAGGTTGTATTTGGGTTTATAATAAAACCCAGATACATCTTTTATTTAAAAATTTAAAAAAAAAAACATGAAGATTATTTAATTCGCCGTTTAGCTATAATGTGAATCTACTGCACGAAACTCTCAGAAAACAGTTGTATCTTCAGTTTTCTCTTGAAGCCCTCGTAATCTACCTCTTTTTGCAGTCCTGGAGGTAGCTTATTCCAGCATCTAGGACTTGCCAACTTCAAACGCTCTATCTTCAACATCCGTCTAGCAAAGTCGAGATGACTCACTAATAAATCAATTTTGCTGTTATTTATTTGAAAATATATTCAATATTATTATGTGAGAGAGTTATAATACATAATATCTACATGATAGGTGGTATGGTGGGTAGGTATAATATGCCTCTCTCTGCCTTCATTCTCTTGGTGTATAGTAGTATTACTGTTGCCTTGCCAGGACGGTAAGGGCGGCTCCGCCCACACCGAACTTAACTGATTATCTTAATTACGCACGACGCACACGGTGTAATCAAATAACATCTGTTGTATGTATCTACCAACATTTCATATATGAAATATTATATTATATACCAAAATATTGTATATTAGATATGTTTTATAGCTATATATCTTAGGAACCTTATTTCAATTGGCGCAGAGATGCTCTGAATGGAGGATGCTGGTTTCTGCCCTGTGCTCCCGAGAGGAGCGTTGAGGGCGAGATGATGATGATGATTGTTTTATTCAAAAAAGAACATGTACCTCAGTTTGGTTAAATTTTTATTACACCCTAAATGCCAACATCAGAAGAGATCGTTTTTATATAATCGTCTACTTTTAAGACATAGAGCAATAAAACATTGAAACTTAACCCCTGTACATTGCTGTCATTCTACACCAGCTAAATCACAAATATTTGACACCTGCATCTACCAGCTTATTCTGGAAGTATCCACCAACCTTTTGCCTCCTCCTAGAACCACCAAAGATCTTCTTGTTTTTAAGCACGCAAACTATAACGTATTTGATCAATAATTGTTTTTTTTTCAACCTACAACCAAGCTAATGGTTGTTATGAAAAAAACTGTGGAAATATTTTCAAAAATCTTTATCGTAAAGTTATCATATTTATTCGCTAATAACTTAATTATCAAGATACAAGGTAAGAATAGGCACAAGTGTATATAATTTCCATATCATAAATATAATATGTCTATTTAATACCATAATATATTTAGTAACTACCTTATTATTTCCTATCAAATATTAAGAGCTTACTATATGTATATATTAATAATCTACGCATGTATGTTTGTAAACACGGTAAAGACACATTTACCAGACAGGTGAGACAAGTAACAGGGAAACGAATATAAAGGGTTGTTCACATTTGTTCACTTTCAGTGATCACTCCGGATGATCCTCCAAGATGAATAGGTGTGAACGAGCGTTTCATCAATAGTGATCACTAGCGATGACGGAGGAAAGAGATTACCACTCGTCATAATTTTGATGAAAGGTCCTTTCACTGAAATGACCATAAACAAGTTTTATCTTATTATTTGTTTTATTCTCTATGAATTTGTATTGAATGTCAGAATCATGTACAAAATTATTATGCAGTCGAGTGCTACATTAGTTTATTTTATGTGTTATTTCTCATTTTTGATTTTGTTTAATTATTTTTGTACGAAAATATGTTAAACTACATACAACATGACTGAGAGTGTTGACATGGCAGTGAAAGCATAGGATGAACAAGTGTGAACGACGTGTTCACTTTCGATGAACATGTTTGACCCTGACACTCTGAATGATCATCCAATATTTCTTAGTCAGTATAAATACATATATAAAGACTAAAGAGAACTATTTCTTGGAATGATTTTGGACAGCAATATTCTCTCTGTGTTGACTCTTCTGTCTGTAACCATTACCCAAAATGCAGACACATTTCAAAAACATCCAATTGTTGCATGATTGTGTTCGAATGCATCATTCTCTTGTATTTCTCAACCAAGTTTTACATTTTTTAATATAAACTTATTTTTTACTTGATTCTGGTCGTTGAAGACTCCCTCTCATACCCGGATTTCTCATAAGTCGGGGACATCTATTTATTCACTCTTTAAAGCAAAACTTTATTGATTCTGGATAATAATACCATCTGAGTGTTGACTTTATGTAGAACTTCTATGTTTGTTACCAAAAATACATGGTTTATACAAATCCAGCGATGCAGCCATATTTATTTATTTATTTATTCTTTACTGTACATTGATTACAAGCAAATTCACACAAAAATACATTTAAAACAAATACAATCATACAATCAATAAACAGAGTCACAACTTTTCGACAACGTACATAAATAATGTTATGGTACATTGTCGAAAAGTTCGTTTGTAGTAGATCGCCAATTGCAATAACTTGTCTAGGTACCCTTATCTTAGAACTGTACAAGAATATCTAAATACAAGATTGTTAACTAAATTTAATTATTTTTTCAGAAGATAGCGCTAGCAACTTACTATACCTACTAGCTCTCGTACGAAAACCTAGTTCAAAGCCAATAGCAGATAATATACATACTATTAGCAGGCAGATATCATTAGTTCTGCTTGGATTAGTAACAGGTAACAACGGATAATCACCAACTTCCTTTGAACAGTATCTACTTTATACTCGAATACTTGCAAATACTTACTTAAGGTATCTATTTACTCGAATACTTGTTATAGTTGTTGCTATAAGTATCTGCATGTATCGTCATTCGTTACTTACATGCCTAGGAACTTTGTTGTAAGTTTGATACATACTCGTATGTAATCTAGTGTTTGGAATCTTTACCAAGTGTGTTATGTACTTACATATGTAGAACTACTAACTACCAAGTCCGTTTGTTAGTTGTAAAACTTATGCTAACGAAACTTTTTTAATAATACAAAATTTATACTGTTTTTATAATTATAATTCAACTAACTAGTTTCATAATTCTAGATCAAAATTTAGATTTCTATACGTAGAAAGTGATATTCTTTCAATTCTGCAAACTGAAAATTCTAAAATATAAATATTTTTTATTAGAAAGAACCACACATTTGTTAGCATTTCTGGAAGACTCCCATATTGTTAGACTCCCATATTGCTTCAAAACTTTAACGTGACATATACATACGAGTTCGTCGGTAGCTTGGAGGTAGAGTCTTGGACTCGTGAACAAGGAGTCCGTGGTTCGATACCAGGTGCCCCCAAACTCCAATTTAACGACATAAGCTTTTAGTAGCTTACTGTGAAAGGTGTATAAGGTGGTATTTTAAAAAAAAAAAGATATATCTAGGTTTTGTTATAAACCCAAATACAACCTTATACACCTTTCACAGTAAGCTACTAAAAGCTTGTGTCGTGAAAGGGGAGTTTGCCGGCACCTGGTATCGAACCCCGGATCCCTTGTTCATGAGGCCGATACTCTACTTCCAGGCTACCGACGAACTCTGGTGGTTGGTTCTTTTTCTCCAGTAAAGATAAGAATAAGAAACCCTTGAGAAAAGTAATTATTCAAATTAATTAATTAAAAAACTTATACTTTTTTATACACACTTATATTTTAATTTTTATAGACAATATTGTTTCGTCTCTTAATGAGACATTATCAATATTGTCTATAAAAATTAAAATATAAGTGTGTATAAAAAAGTATAAGTTTTTTAATTAATTAATTTAATATGGATACACAAAAAGTGACGGATTACATTGAAAATAATTATTCAAAGTTTTTGTTATTGACTAAGTTTTTTAAGGCCAGTCTGGTGACAGATTGGTTGTTCTTCAAGTGTGCTGTGCTGGAAGGCAATTCCATATGACAGTCCCAGTAACGCCAAAAGTCCACTTTATATTTGATGTAGATAGTTTATTATTTTTTGATAAAGATACGAAATGTAAAAATTAATGACATGATATGTATGTATAATGCTATCCCTCAATTTTCGACCAAGTTATTTTTTTTATGTGAAGTAATTTCTCGGTCTATATGTATATATATTTATACTTTATCCATAAATTTCAACAAAAATTCCTCAATTCGCTATTATAGGAATATTTTAACTATTTGGTGTTAAATTTTGTAATCGCAAAATTCCAGGCAAACATGATATTTGAGGAGGTGAGTAGGTAGGTACATTTAAACTCATTTATATCATGAACATTGAGGGTGAAATGTTATCAACGTCTTTCCAATCGATTGACCAATACGTATTGCCATTGGATATTATATACTACTACTACTCGTATTATTATTAGTATTCAGTGATATCCCTTCAATAATCTACTCTCCTGGTACATAATATAGGTAATATTATACAACTAGAAATTTATAGAAAATGTTATACATATTCCTAATTATACAAATATTGCGTTATGTATTATCAAGTGGATTCCTGCGACCATAATCTGGACATTTAAGAAATCTATTTTTTTTATAAAATATTGATTTTTATATTCAACTGTGATAAAAAATCTTCTCTTCACCATAAAAATAAGATATCCAGGATGGGTGGTATATCTCATCGCTGAATCAAGGATGATAACTAAAACCTTGCCTTTAGAGGATATTCGAAAACTTACAGAAAAGAGTCTGATAGTTTATCTAATTTCTCATCTGTTAATAAAACTCATCCATGTTTTGCAAATTGTCTGAGGAACGAATCAAAGTGTCAAGATTGTTATTATTGATTTATGTAATTTGAAACAAGTGTTTCTTTTCTACTATAGATTATTTTGAGGGTCAAACATGTAATAAATGTGTTTTTTTTTAGTAATAAGGTGTGTATGTAATATTATTAAATTGTAAATTTTATTTTAATAAAAAATATTTGAATTTGAATTGAAATTTGAATTTGATTCCGAGAGATACGTCTTTCGACTTATCAGGTCATTATCAATCTGATTGATTGATAATCCATATTGATAATGACCTGATAAGTCGAAAGACGTCTCTCTCGGAATCAATAATCTATAGTAGAAGGAAACACTTGTTTCAAATTACATAATTATGGAAGTCTTCTACGTGTGCACCGACACAATTAAGTAATTGATTTACTTCGAAAATGTCAAGGTTAATTGCAAAATAATAAAAAAATAAGAACTATTAGTAAAAACCGATTTTGATTAGGAGAGCACAAAGTTGTGAAAGGTAAAAAGATACATACGCATCAATTGAATATATTAAACGATTATTATTAAGATGGGAGTAAAAGTTTAAATGGAAACTTAGACCAACGGCATCAAATGGAAAATTGGTTAAGGGTATTCACCATAGTAATACATACCTAGATTACCTAGAGAAAAGTTTCAGGATATACTTAAATTATATCATTGTGTCGCCGAGTTGTGAAATCCGCTATAACACATTTTCACGAAAATTGAGTGATAGGTATGTCCTTGGATTCGTAATTAAATATCCTATAACCATAAAAAATTGTTTTTTTTTTAATTTGTAAAAAATAATTAAAATAAAATTATGATTACAAAAGAATGCCGCTATATCCCTTTATGTGTCTTTTATTAATATTCTCTATAACTCAACCGACCAATAGGAGTTATTTTTATTAGTACTAAATGAACATTTTCTTTTTTCAATAGCGAAATTTATTTTAAAATTAAACTTTTATAACAATCCTCTAATTTACAAACTCGTTTGACTCCAGGAAAGTACGTTTAATACTTGTATAATAGTTTTTATCGAATTTCTCCGAATCAAAAAATGTGATAACGGATTTTGAATTTCAGCGACACAATTCACGCTTTACGTAGCGATGAGAGGGAAATCCAATTTTCATGGTAATAACTTTAATCTATAGATAGATACTTATAGTAATGATTTTATCCACTCTTCTCTCACCTGACATTTCATAAAAAGGTCAAAGAATTCTTGTAGTCAGTAGCATGTACAGCCTGAAACAACTGATACATTTTGTAAATAGTCCTGAATTCGATAACTCTTACATAATTTGAAATGAGAAACTTTTTTAGAATAATCTGAGGTTCTGGAACCAACGCAGACGTCGTTCTCTTCGCGTTTTTTCCCAATATCAAGCGGATAGTAAAAAGTCTCTGAATAAAAATATTTGGAGTTTGAAAGTTTATAATAATAACTCCTTCCTGTTGGTTTTTTTTTTAGTGGGGGGCTGTTTTATATTTTTATAAAGTGAGTTACAATTACAATCCATTGAATTGGTCTGCAACGAGTTTGGACTTTCTTCTCCATTCCTCCGTATTTTCAGCTAACCTTTTTAGTTCTACATTTGTATGTGCCACAGTTTGTGTCCTTCTTCAGTTGGTCCATATAAATATCTCTTGGTCGGCCTCTACTATTTTTGCTTTTTGTTTTGCCCTCCACGATGGTGATAAGCAGGCCTGGGTGCCTTTATGTATTTCAACAAATTCAACGATACTAACAATAATATTATGTCAAAGATAGATTTTAAAATCAAATAGAAAGAGATAGTTATGTAAACATATTGTCAGCAGTGGCAACACTGATAAAAAAAGTTACCTAATTCATTCTCAATTTGGTAAAGGAATTTGTAAAAACATTCGATATTTCAAATTTTGAATGTGGTTTAGGAATTTGAAATTTGAGATATTTCACGAATTTATCGATTTTGTATGAAAGTTTCAGACAGTAACCAGCTTTGTTTTGCAGGCGTGCGGCGCTTTTTGCATATTTGAAAAGCACGCCGCTGATTGTGAGTAGGTATGTAGAATTGAGAGTTGGTTGAGTTAAACTAAAGTTAAATTTGCAAGTGATAGATATGCGAAGCACTCACGGAATGTAATTTAGTCAGAACTCTACATATACTATACTGCCTCTGGTGCCTTCTGCTTGCATATTGTTGTGGGTGGTGGTGGTGAGTGGCAAATTTCACATTTGAGAGAAATACGTAGTCTACAATTCTTCTTCTTCACGTGTCTTGCCGGGTCCCCCCGACGTTGAGGACCATTTGAGAGAAAGCTTTCTTGTCCTGGGCGGCGCGAAACAGCTCTCCCACGATTCTGACACCGGTCCACGCTCTCGAATGTTTCGAAGCCAGGAGAGCTGTCTCCTGCCGACCCCTCTGGGGCCCTCAATCTTCCCCCTCATGACGAGCTGGAATATAGTATATTTGTTACTTCTCATTACATGGCCAAAATATGATATTTTACGAAGCTTAACAGTGGTGAACAGTTCTCTATTTGGATTGCCTCTACGTAAAACAATTCTACAATTATACGGCTCAGAGTCAAAAATCTCATTCCTGATAGCACAAAAACATTGATCTGCTTTTGTAGTTTCTAGACTAGACAACTGCAATATACTATATGTAGGACTGCCACAGATTTAGCTTCGCCTTACTTATAAATATGTACTGCTTGTCTCTGTTTCTTATTTCACTTTTTTCTAATCATCCGATGATGGAGTCGAGAGTCTCCGAATACAAATAAGCGAAGTTAATTAAGTAACTTGGAAGTAAACTTAATATTGATTTTTTTTTCTATTTATTTTCCGACTTAACCGCCTACAATTAGTATCAATTAATAACGCTGCCAGGCAAATTTTCCGCGAAGATTAGGGTTGTCACATCACATCTTTTCTGAGAAAGTTGCACTGGTTAACACAAATGAAAGGGTCCAATACGAACTGTGCCTTATGGTTTACAAGGCTTTGAATTTATGACACCTCAGTCACTTTCTGAGCTCTGTGTTCTCAAAACACCTGTAAGTATGTAGGCCCCTAAGCTCAGCAAAAATTTCCACCAATATGCTGGACGAGACCAATAGAAAAGATAAGTAATGCTTCTATGGCAGAGCTTTTGGATGATAGTAGTAGATAATCGAATTCAAATGTTATATTTGGATATATATTATCTACATGTATTTTATCAATATATATCCCAAGAACGAAAAAATAATAAATTTCAAATCATGAGTTAATGAAAATATCAGAAAGTTGGATCATATAAGTATAGCAGCGATCTCTACATAATTTACAAAAATTTTTCAAGTAGGTACCCAACTAGTATCAGACGTAAATGCCATTTTATGAAAAGGACTATCAACTTCAAATACTACGTACCTACCCCTAACACCCCAAAACTACCCTCTACCAACCTTCTAGTGTATACAATCTATCTATAAGTATATACATTATTACACAATATAGTTAACTCAACTAGGTAGAATGTAGCCATACATGATATATAAACAAATTCATAGCGACATTAGATGGTTATAATATTTATATTAGTTTGTATCAAACAGTATGATGAGATAGAGTGAAGGAAGAAAGGAAGAATAAATTGGCACGAGAAATAATATTTATTTTCTTATGGGACACAAACAGTTTAACTTTACAAATAGGTATTAACAGTCATATTTTTCCAGAAAACAAACCAAACAAGATCCCGCAAATTACCGAAGCGTATGACGAACACGTAGCAAGTAAACAGTTATACACATATCTTAAAAATCTTGTTTACTCATTGTTATTTTTATTTTACCAAACAAATACCTGTTAAATTTTTATCGATTAATAAAATCGACAATGTTATGTGTAGGTAGGTTCACTTCAGAGGTTCTCTATTGGTATTAGCTCTACATAAAACCTCATCGTATTTTTACGTAATATTTTGCGTATACGAAATAACCTGCCTCATTCAGCAAGACACTCGAAAACTAACAAAAAGGAATATAACCTTCTTCCAAAGACTCCACAACAATAAACAATTTTCAATAATAGTTATAAGTTCTTATAGAAAAATTGTGATATTAATTGACTGTAACAAGACTGTATTTCATATTCACAGGGTGTTTCTTAATATTTAATACCTCCCTTTTCAATTCTAAGACACTATTCAGTATTATTGTACATTCTTGTACTTACGGTAACACTTTCTAAGGCTTTCACTCAAATCATTCAGTTCCTACCACCTTCATAAGAATACTGTTCTCGTAATATTGAGAAATGCCGGAGACATATTCGGAATAGAGATGCCTAGTTCCTAATGAAAACGATCGAGTAAATATATCGATTAATGCGAGTATGTTGATTGCTAAAAAGTGAGAGATCTGTTATGGGGACTCAAAAGAGTTCAAAGGTTCATTTTTGAATAGTTTACCTATATGATATGTGAAATTGTAGTTATTTTATTTTGGTTTTAATTTATTTTATACTATTTGTCCACAATGGTTATGCGTAAATCAAAGCTAATTTGCCGTATATTCCTTAATAATGAAATTAATAACACATTCTTTTATTCGAATATCTATAATTATCGAGCGTCCTAATTTATATATAGGTATTTCTAAAATATTCCGTTTAAGACATTTACTTACCATTAATTGGCACGGAGTGTTGATTAGCCACTTGTGGAAAAAAAATTAACGTGTCTTCAAAACTTTCGATTATTAAAACACCTATAATCAACCGAAAAAGTAATCAATTACATATTTATACCTATTGTCATAGTCCCCCCCCCACAAGAGGAAGGAAAAAGAAGAACCGTTGAGACCACATTGACAGGAAATAAATAAAATATATTTATTTATTTCGACGAGAGAATAAATACGTATTTATCCTCTGAGTTGGAAGTAATTAAACTAAAAAGAATCGAATTTATCCAATCTACGCAAATTTATAAATTTCTTTTCGCAATTACGTCTTTATAATATTCCGATTAAAATTTAATAATACAAAATTACTTTCATATCACCTACCTACTTATAAGATCTATGAATAATTATATTCGTTGTGTGTAAAGATGTCATACGTACATAATAATATATACCTACTAGTTAACCCATATCATTCACACCTCACTATAATTAAAAATATTTCCGAACGTTTAACGTAAGACCCGTCAAAAGTGTCGGCCGCTAAATTCAACAATTTTCGTTTCTTCAAAGATTTTGGCACATGATATTCTAGTTAATTAATAAAAAATGCGTTAAGGACCTTTTCTACGTTGTGTTTACGATTTATAAAAGAAAATTTTATCAGTGGAAAACAAACAATAATTTCTATTCAGAAACATAAAAGCATAATTTATATAACAATCAAAATTTAATTTTCTGTTGTACATAAAGGTTAGTAATTAATAAATTATTTCCTTTTATACTCTGCGTTAGCAAGTATAAAAGCCTTACCTTATTGCTGAAAATACACAAAGAAAACAACACACAATAACAATCAAGAATAAATATCAAATTTTTTTATGTACCACAGAAATCCATGTTATTTGTTAGAAATAGTCAATGAAATAATATTTTATCAAACTTATGATTCAACGTTATCGAAAGTTTATTTCTGTAATTATATTACAGATTAGTTTTGAATGCAGTTTTATTTATAAAAGGCATATGGTTTCATACATAAAATAGTATCTGTATACAGCGCCAGGAGCGCATCGAGATGAAATATTTTACTGAACCAAAGTTTGACAAAATTCAATCACTGACTATTTTTGGTTAATATAACAATAAAAATTGGTTTGTTAGTGAAAATTTGCTCCTACACACGCAAATTTCGATCTGAACACAGCCTTCCATTCACTACTGTCAGCCTCATTAGTATACAATATGATAAATTAAGATAAAATATAATACATGACATGCAAATAATATAAATATTTATGTATAAATCTGCGGGGTTTGGCTTTTTTTGTCTCATAAGGCATGACAGACACCAAACTTGATTTTTTCACGCTGGGAGATCATGGGCCTTTAGTTCACAATCAGGTGGGTGGGGAGATTGGGAAGTTAGTTTATATATATAATAAGAGATATTTACATAAAATAAATATAAGTTAGAATTCATGCTAATGTTAATTCAATATTATCGGAAAATAATAATTAGTATATGTTTCTGAGTCCGTCCCTGTTCTTATTATCAGGTAATGTCTATAAATTTAATTTACAAATAATATTAGTTATCCAAATTTTATTAATTTGGGAAAATAAAATAATTAACAGAATCAGTCTCATAAACATATCCATCAGAACATTATAATATGAAATTTATCAATCTTTTGTCTGCAGAAAGTTCACTATTCTGAGACTTATCAAACAAGAGCCTTGACACTCCAAGAAGAAAGCAATGTAGTAACGCCAAAAATATCTATTACAAAATTTAAATAAATAATAATATATAAAATTTCTTAGCTTGGGAAGATGATAAACTGCCAATTTGCTGCTTCTAAACACTGAATTTAACGTAAAATTATAATAAATATTAGGGTGAGTTTCTTATTATCCCAAAATAGAGATAATCACAAAATTATATTAATTACTTCGAGAGAGGAAAGAAAAAAAAACAAATCAAACACTGAATTTATCAATTAGTCCACTCTCCTTTGATCACAAGTAAAAACTGCCCAGAATTCCGTTGTCACATCCATCTTATAGACTTAATTCCTTTGTCCTTCTTACAAAATTATTCACTCTCTCACTCCTAATTTCAGGTCTCCTATTTTCTATCTCATCATACATACGTGTCCCCATCATTCCCTTTTGAAATTATTTTTATCTATTGAAATATTTAAACATAACACATCAATATAAACAAAATTCTACCGATCTACCTAAAAACAATTAATAGATCATCCAACTTTCTTTGTTTAAAATTCAATTTGGTACTTTTCTTCACCCGATGTACTAATACCTACTCCTCTGTCATCTTAACATTTGACACGTGTTTAAAATATTCTATGTACCTTCCTAATAAAATATCTCTAATAGATATGTACTCATTGAAGTATGTACCATTCAACTAAAATATACTTCGAATAACACATTCATATTCCACTTAAAATAGTAAGTCGAAATATATTTACTCAAATCCCAAACAAAGTTTGTTAAAAAACTAAGACCATGTCACGCCCCCTCAGAAAATTAATTTTCCGGGCTTGCACAAGCTGAGGAAATTATTTTCTTAAAAGAAATCTTTTTAACAAACAAAGACAAAAAAATTTACAACGCAATCAATATGTTACGCCACTGGCCCTCACTTTCCAATTCTCTATATTGATTAAAATCATTCATAATCCTATACTTATATAAACAATCACACACTTGTATAACATACTCTCCCATTATTAACTTGTAAACAAACATATGTTTACAGTACCTTCAAGTCAATAATCCCATTTATAATTTCTTACCAAAACATTTTGTTAAGGTACAAATGTCTTTGTACCGACTCTCAAGTGGTTGACATACACAATCAACATACATAACTGAAATATAAATAATAGGTATATATCTACCGTCCACGTGTTAAAATTTAAGTACATTTAACACATGTTTTAAGTACAAACAAATTCATTATATTACTATCACATGTAATATTTATACAAACTCCGTCGTATGTTATATTAATAGTATGTACCCAATATAAACTGATATTACTATATCATATATAATAATACCGATCCTATTTTATAATTATGTATATCTGTTGACATAAATATTAGTCAGTTTTTATTGTACACAATTATTATCACATTTCTTTTCCTAAATTTTTATCCTTCACAATACCGACCTCCATATGTGTGAACACAAATTTTTAAATAAAATTGCCATATTGTACACATTCATATTTCTCTTCCATACATCCAATAGTAAATTTTACTATGAAAACTCTCATGATTCGTATTCATTTTCTCATTCACAGTACCGCCAAAATCAACAAATTTACTCCATTTGAAAACTTAACTAATCAGTTCAAAAACAAAAAACCCCTACCCCCTCATGACTGGAATTAACCCTGAAACTATTAATCATAATAGCCAATTACCAACTGATTAACTTCTTATGGTACTATACCACACTCACGCCACGTCCATGTCTCACTAACACACATGCCTAACACCTCATTCAAACACAGCACCCAAAGAAAAATAGAAAAAATTTCACACAACAAAAATCCCAGTTATAGTATGCAACTCTCCCCTTTCAAAAGACACATTACATATGCGCTGAAAAGCAATATTATTTCATGAAAACCAATCTGTTCCATAAATACACGAATACATAAATCGACTATAAAATCTACGCACTATAATATTATGTACGAGTATATATACTGAACAAAATATAAATATTAGGTACCCATAAACTTTATGAATACCATATTAATACCTACATAATTTTATGTACCTACACTCTGTCATCAAAGTTGTACCCACATTGGAAAAACATCAATAGGTACCTAGTATTTTTGTAAACATCGCCCGACATTAATAATAATATACCTAATACCATATAGGTACTTAATAGTACTCATCCCACTTGTTATCGTGAAACTAAAACAATATTATTATTAGATTCTCAGTCTAAATAATAATATAATAAATATGCTACAACAAACAAATGCGTTTTTGTTAGTCTAATAATATTAACGATTTCTGATAGACATCATCGTTGTTAACAATTTATTTAACATTTCCTAAAGACATACTTTTTTTTAGAATCATAAGTAATTCTCAAACTGTTTCATCTTATTTACCCAAATGAATCCACCCAACAATACCGTAATTTCATACATATCTAAATTCGAACACATTCGAAATTTTAAACACACTTCTATATCGTAAAACCAACCAACTATTGAACGACATTCCTATATATATACAACTATACATAACTAACTAAAAAAAATATACAACTACTGACACACATTTCAGCTCCATAAATTATTATTCAACAGTCAAAAACCCCATAAAAATTCATCCTTCCAAAAATTATTTCAAGGTAGGTCGTTCAACTTTCACATGACTGAAATAAATAACTAACAAAAAAAACGTTTACCACTCTATATACATATCCAATAATCTCAATAGATACATATTAAAACCCCCGACCCCACTTTAAACTAATACATAATATTATTATTTCTAGTTCACTAGTCATATAATAACAAATTTTACCTAAACGAGTTCGTTATTGTTAACTAATAATATATTTATAATTTCTAATAGATATAAAAAAAATTTGCTAACAATTTCTATTTAGTTTGTCCTCGATTTAATTAATTTAACGTATTTTTAGTGTTCATAACGAGTTCTATAATATTCGTTGTCTTCTATCATCAATTTTGAAATGCGAGTCACCTCCTTAAAGGATAGGCAGAGAGTTCTAACATAATTTAAAGTCGAAATACTGGAAAATTTCACCCCCCCCCCAAGACAAAAAATCTGCTTCTCGTGTAGAAACCCCCCCTCTCTTCCATAAGACTATTAATCTATCTCTCACCCCCCCTCCTCTGTAAGACAATTAATTTAAAGATTGGATATTTATCTATTTCTTCCAACTAACTATACTAGCTCAGATCTACAACCCAATGTTTAATATCTGCAGTGACAGATATTAGATCCTGGCATACGGCAACCATTTTCTGTCATAGCCTATGACAGAAAACTTTCCTTCGCTACATAGTAACCCAATGTCTAATGCCTGCAATGACAGACATTATATCCTGGACAAACGGCACCATTTTCTGTCATAGTCCCCCCCCCACAAGAGGAAGGAAAAAGAAGAACCGTTGAGACCACATTGACAGGAAATAAATAAAATATATTTATTTATTTCGACGAGAGAATAAATACGTATTTATCCTCTGAGTTGGAAGTAATTAAACTAAAAAGAATCGAATTTATCCAATCTACGCAAATTTATAAATTTCTTTTCGCAATTACGTCTTTATAATATTCCGATTAAAATTTAATAATACAAAATTACTTTCATATCACCTACCTACTTATAAGATCTATGAATAATTATATTCGTTGTGTGTAAAGATGTCATACGTACATAATAATATATACCTACTAGTTAACCCATATCATTCACACCTCACTATAATTAAAAATATTTCCGAACGTTTAACGTAAGACCCGTCAAAAGTGTCGGCCGCTAAATTCAACAATTTTCGTTTCTTCAAAGATTTTGGCACATGATATTCTAGTTAATTAATAAAAAAATGCGTTAAGGACCTTTTCTACGTTGTGTTTACGATTTATAAAAGAAAATTTTATCAGTGGAAAACAAACAATAATTTCTATTCAGAAACATAAAAGCATAATTTATATAACAATCAAAATTTAATTTTCTGTTGTACATAAAGGTTAGTAATTAATAAATTATTTCCTTTTATACTCTGCGTTAGCAAGTATAAAAGCCTTACCTTATTGCTGAAAATACACAAAGAAAACAACACACAATAACAATCAAGAATAAATATCAAATTTTTTTATGTACCACAGAAATCCATGTTATTTGTTAGAAATAGTCAATGAAATAATATTTTATCAAACTTATGATTCAACGTTATCGAAAGTTTATTTCTGTAATTATATTACAGATTAGTTTTGAATGCAGTTTTATTTATAAAAGGCATATGGTTTCATACATAAAATAGTATCTGTATACAGCGCCAGGAGCGCATCGAGATGAAATATTTTACTGAACCAAAGTTTGACAAAATTCAATCACTGACTATTTTTGGTTAATATAACAATAAAAATTGGTTTGTTAGTGAAAATTTGCTCCTACACACGCAAATTTCGATCTGAACACAGCCTTCCATTCACTACTGTCAGCCTCATTAGTATACAATATGATAAATTAAGATAAAATATAATACATGACATGCAAATAATATAAATATTTATGTATAAATCTGCGGGGTTTGGCTTTTTTTGTCTCATAAGGCATGACAGACACCAAACTTGATTTTTTCACGCTGGGAGATCATGGGCCTTTAGTTCACAATCAGGTGGGTGGGGAGATTGGGAAGTTAGTTTATATATATAATAAGAGATATTTACATAAAATAAATATAAGTTAGAATTCATGCTAATGTTAATTCAATATTATCGGAAAATAATAATTAGTATATGTTTCTGAGTCCGTCCCTGTTCTTATTATCAGGTAATGTCTATAAATTTAATTTACAAATAATATTAGTTATCCAAATTTTATTAATTTGGGAAAATAAAATAATTAACAGAATCAGTCTCATAAACATATCCATCAGAACATTATAATATGAAATTTATCAATCTTTTGTCTGCAGAAAGTTCACTATTCTGAGACTTATCAAACAAGAGCCTTGACACTCCAAGAAGAAAGCAATGTAGTAACGCCAAAAATATCTATTACAAAATTTAAATAAATAATAATATATAAAATTTCTTAGCTTGGGAAGATGATAAACTGCCAATTTGCTGCTTCTAAACACTGAATTTAACGTAAAATTATAATAAATATTAGGGTGAGTTTCTTATTATCCCAAAATAGAGATAATCACAAAATTATATTAATTACTTCGAGAGAGGAAAGAAAAAAAAACAAATCAAACACTGAATTTATCAATTAGTCCACTCTCCTTTGATCACAAGTAAAAACTGCCCAGAATTCCGTTGTCACATCCATCTTATAGACTTAATTCCTTTGTCCTTCTTACAAAATTATTCACTCTCTCACTCCTAATTTCAGGTCTCCTATTTTCTATCTCATCATACATACGTGTCCCCATCATTCCCTTTTGAAATTATTTTTATCTATTGAAATATTTAAACATAACACATCAATATAAACAAAATTCTACCGATCTACCTAAAAACAATTAATAGATCATCCAACTTTCTTTGTTTAAAATTCAATTTGGTACTTTTCTTCACCCGATGTACTAATACCTACTCCTCTGTCATCTTAACATTTGACACGTGTTTAAAATATTCTATGTACCTTCCTAATAAAATATCTCTAATAGATATGTACTCATTGAAGTATGTACCATTCAACTAAAATATACTTCGAATAACACATTCATATTCCACTTAAAATAGTAAGTCGAAATATATTTACTCAAATCCCAAACAAAGTTTGTTAAAAAACTAAGACCATGTCACTATGTATTATATAAACTATCGAACGAAAGTAATCGACTTCAGAATCCATTTACTGTCTTCATCCCTATAAGGAGAAGAGTGCAACAATAAAATACAATTACATACACAGACATTAGGTAATAGAATGCAAAGCCTCCTGAAATTAAATTCAGTATTGCAATACATTAATATGCAATTATGTAGGTAAATATGTAGCGTCTTAGAACCTATATAACTCTTCCATAATAATGTTAATACGTTGTATATATGTATGAACAATTGTACACATGTACAATGTACATACCGTTACGAGTACTACTACAATTTGATCTTAGCCAACAGGCTGAGAAGCGATCTAATGACTGTAAATTTAATTAACATATTTACAGAACCGTAAGATTTTCAGGAAATGGTTTCCAATTTTATAAACTGTACGATATGGATCAGACCCCTAGTTTCTCAAAACATATGAGACTTCTCAGCGGGGCTACTCTTGACAAAACTAAACACGATCTTAATCTAGTCTTGATCTTGATCATACGACGCACGAAGGGACTATGGTCAAAAATACCGCGCCATCGCTAACGCGCGATCGGTTTGCGTGTATTTTTGGCCAATAGTCACTTCGTGCGTCGTATGATCAAGATCAAGATTAGATTAAGATCGTGTTTAGTTTTGTCAAGAGTAGCCCTGCTGGTTGAGATGGGCTGGATATGTACAGAGAATGCCGACACACGCGTCCGTAAGCGAAATATGATTGGAAACCTAGGTGGGAGGAGAAAAGTGGGAAAATTCGGACTGAGATGGGAGGATGAAGTCAGAAAGAATGCGGCGCAGCTTCTTCAAGTGGCATATTGAAAGTCGGCCGCTCCGAATAGTTAGGGGTTGGGGGCGAACGTTGCGGGAGGTCAAGACTCGATATGGACTGTAGCGCCATCGGAGAGAAACAGTATCCAGTTTTGTCATTTCTATTTTTTTTTCTGTAGAGAACCCGGCAAAAAATTGTTATCTTACTCTTTACCGTAAGTTTTCGAGTGTTCTGTAAAACGCAGGTGTTCAAAAAAAATAAAGACATTTTACATTATAAATTCAACGACGAGGTATACAACCCATCCTGAATGTCTTATTTTCTTGTTGGCATGAAGAGTACACCTTCTATGTTTATTACATGCAGCTAGTCTGCTGATAATTGTGGGATGTGCTCGACGGTATAGTAGTAGTAATAGTAGATATAAAATAACTGTTTTATGCTGGATACTCAAAAATATTTTTAGGAAAAAATTAAAAACCAAATATACTTTTTCAGTTACCCCACAGTTTTTGATAATATAAAATAAAGTGTAATTAATGTTAGGGGTGTATTAAAAACACTTTGCATGTTTAGCATATTATATTATTATAACTATGCAATTTAAATCATTATTATATACCAATCACATGTATGAGTATGTATTTTAAATAATTATTTTATAACTGCGATTACACTTTACGTAGGTAGGTAGGCACTGATGTTTTGATTGTAATTGTAATATAATTACGTTTATTATTGAAATTACATGCTGCACTTTTATACGCGATCAGCATAGTAATAATAATTATATGCAAAATGTTTAAATTCATAATTATTTGTGACACCCTTTAAACTTTATGCTGTGAGTATTATTTCTACTACTACTTGTTCTATACCATCACGGCATATCTCACAAGTGGGGAAACCAGCAGAATAACAGCATTTAATGGACATGAAAGTTTTCCTCTCCATGCCAACAAAAATTAAGACATTCAAGATTGGTGGCAAACCTCATCGCTGAATTTTAGATTTAATGTATTTTTTTTTAGTACATTAGTTATGCGTGGAATTTATAAGCTATTATGAAATGAAGGCTTTTTTATTTATAAATAGATTCAATGAAAATAAAATGAATAAAAAAGCTTACCTCGTAAAGCTAATTTTCTTACCTCAAGGTGGTAGTCTTGGACTTTCAATCGACAGACTTAAATTTGATTCCACCTGCTGTTGCTTACTTCATCTTCACGATACAAGCACTGTAAGGGTGTCTGGGAGTGTATTTGGGCTAATTTCAACTATCTATTACGTTCACCTGTATTTAACACAAGAATTACAAAACTCATTACATTAAATTTCAAGTAGGTGCGTTAACGTTGTGTAAATACATTTTAATATAAATTTTAAAATATAATAAAATTTAATTGACAATGGATATTTGACATACCTATACAATGACAATTATTTGACTAAATACAAAATCATATGTGAAAATTAAACACAGTTTTAATATTTCATTTTGAAACTTACATTAAAACTCATTTTCTTAGTTTTCAGGTCTCAAAGCTCTCTACTCAGGAGTACAGAACTGAAAACAAGACTACTTACTCTATTCAAAAAAAGCGAATTTGAGTCAATCTAGTCACCTTCTTCCATGATATCCCTATTTGACGTAAAATTAATATTTCTACGTTTTAAATTTTGAATATTAAGAAAAGTATAACAACATTTATTGATTTATTAATTGTGTCGGTGCACACCTACTAATATACCATAATTAGGTACGATTGAAACACTCGTTTCTTTCTTCTATAAATCATTGAATTATTAATTGATAATGACCTGATAAATCGAAAAAAGCATATCTCTAAATTAATAATTACTAAAGGTACTATATATACTATACTATTGTACTATACGCAGAGAAAACGGAACGCCATATAGATCTATCCTTACAAACTTCCTTCGCTTCCTCCACATTCATGCAGTTTCTCATACACGCACGTCGGTTCCTCTTACTCAACACGCGGCCGTCTGATTTATATTTTACAGTAGAAATAAACAATCAATCAACAATGGCTCTACAACCCAGGTCGGGTCTTGGCCTCCTTTAAAGCACGCCTCCATGAATGGCGGTCCTGTGCTGCCGTTCGCCAGTTCTGGATGCCAATGAGCTGTGCATCCTTATTGACACCATCCAGCCATCGAAGCTTCGGCCTTCCTGACTTTCTTCGACCCCCCGGTGTGCCATTCATAAGCCTTCTTGGAATGTCTTCCTCGGTCATTCGCTGCACGTGTCCAGCCCACCTGAGTCTCCCAATTAAAATCTCCCGTGTTATGGTAGGGTCTCCATACAGATCGTACAGCTCCTGATTGTACCTGATACGCCATTCTCCGTTATTGCAAATGGGGCCATATATTTTGCGAAGAACCTTCCTTTCAAATGTCTCCAGCGCCTTCATGTCCACTCTACTTACTGTCCAACATTCTGAGCCATAGGTAAGCACAGGTCGGATGAGTGTTTTATAAAGCAGAGTTTTGGTTTTTCTAGAGAGATGTCTTGAATTAGAGAGATGTCTTGAAGTAGAAATAAACACTTGCTTCAATTTACCTAAACATTTTTTGATATTATGACGTTTTCAAAAAAAACAAATAATATTATAATTAATTTTCATAAAAATAATTAAATAAATGCTATCTTCAAAGTACTGTAGACTCAAGAAAAAATATCGGGAGTCTTGGTTTATTCCCAGACGTTTAGATTATTAAGATTAAATTAAATATATTTTGTTAGAATTAATATCAAAGCGAATATACATTGTTAATAATAATGATTTTGAAATATATACATTAAGTATGAATTTAATAGTTAATTCCAAAGCGTTATCATATTCACAGACAAACCTGAAAGCCTTTTGAGATTTACAATCATATAGAACCTCCTTTGTAAAGGCTATGTTACTGATAAGTTGTAAATAATTAATATATATCTTACGTGATAAAAAAATTATGCTTTTTGTGCATTTTCAGAACTTTTTCTTCACTGTATTCTACTTATTTTAATGACTCTTTTATTTTTGTACTTATGATGATTAGATTTATGTTTGAGTAAAATGTATTTAGGTATACGTTTGATGGATATTTTTTTGAATTAATTTATTGTATTTGTATTTATTTTTTTGACTTAAATTGGAGTGTAGTTATGATATGTGTTTTTATATTTTTGTGCATATGTTTATTTTTATGTGTCGAATTATTATTTTATCCAGATACTTATAAACGCAACTGCCGTGAATTCTTCTAAATAAATAAATAACGAAATAAAAAACAAGTGTTTTTCTACTTTTATTTTTTAATTTTTTACAAAGATGTCTTTCATTTTATAAGAACACTGTCCATCTGCTTAAAAACTACAATAAGAGATAACAATATTGATTTAATTGTGGAATTCTACTACCTAAACACAGACACAGTGAATATTTGCTACATTATTTTCGGTTAAGGTATGTACCGTAGAACGGGGTGAATGGGGACAGGTTTGTAGGTTCTCGATACCATAAATTTAAGGGTATTGGAAATATTAGTGAATTACAATAATTTTACATTTAGTCTGTCATTTATCTGTATTTCCCTATTCGCCTTTCTTCATTTAGTTTACAAACCATAGAGTAATATTGAAAAATAACCTCTGTCCCTATTTATATTCAAATGGGGTGAATGGGGACAACTAGTGGGGCGAATAGGGACAAATATTATATATTTTCGATGTTTTTTTTTGTTTATAAGGTTAAAATGAAATACCATTATGTTTATATGGATAATTATATATTTATATAATAAAAAATATATTTTATGCAAATATTCTTTAGATTTTTAACTAAAAATAGACATCAATTATCGAATATTGTAAGAAAATTATTTATTCGTCATATATACAAGTAGAACAAATATAATCACATAAATTATAGTTTTCATTGCAAATTCCACAGACCCACTCTTTACACACCATACAAAGACACCAATATCTTCCTTTGGGTAGAATCAGTGTGCACACTTTGCACATCATTTTGTTAAGTGTTTTCAAATCTGTTGTTTGTTGTTTTTTCTTTGATATATTTCCTGAACACCCAGGTTGAGGTTCGCATAAATTTTCTGTGTTTATGTTTTCGTCAACTCCGTCACCAACACTTTTTCCAGGTTCTACATGAAGTTTCCTTTTTCTTTGCTTCTTTTGAGGATTTTCGGGATACCTCATCGCTTGCAAAATACTTACAACAGAATCGTTCAAAATGTTTTTGTCATCCGATGCACCTGGTAAATTCACCAATATTTTTTCACGATTTAATGGATGGATTCCGGTTTTGCTAAAACCAGCTAAGATGTTGCTTGTTTGATTGTTTTCAATATTGCAAAACAATTTTTTTAATAAGCTTGGGAAAACGCTCTTCGGGATGCAAGATTCTTTCCTACCTTCATTCATTTTCCATTTGCTTAAAATATCTCTCCAGGCTATCTTGAGGGGTCTAAAAAAAGCAACATCGAGCGGTTGCGCCAGATGTGTTGAGTTTGCAGGGAGAAATACCATATGTATATCTTCATTTTTCAATTTCTGGACAACATCCAGTGATAAGTGCGAGGACAAATTGCCCCCAATGATGATTTTTTTTCCATTTTTGCCCTTAAAGTAAGGAACAATTGTGTTTATCCAGTCCTCAAAACAATTGGAATCGAACCATCCAGATAGTGTTCGATTATATCGAGTTCCTCGAGGACCGTTTTCTCTCCAAGTATCATATAGATGTTGTGCTTTGTACACGACATATGATGGAAGGAGCACCCCATCTGCAGATGCGCAGAACATAATTGATGTCGAGCTCTTTGAACTATTCATCACACGTTCCGGATACTTACAACCTCTCTTTGTAATGATTTTTTTTCGACCTGGATCGTCGGATAAATTTGTCTCGTCGTAATTCAAAATATTCGAGCTCGGTACACCACTCAGAGATTTTTCTAAGTTATCAAAATACTGATTAATAATGTCTCGTGTAACTTCTGCACACGACTTTTTTATATTTTGACAAAATCGTTGTGATAAAACATTTTTGTGTCTCTTCATAAAACTGTGCACAAACTCCACACCTGGAAGGTTTTCTTTAAACCTCTTGATGGTGACACCTTTTTTATCGAGGTATGTTTTGACAATCAGACGTAAGTCTGTACTATCCAAAGGATATCCCCATTCAGAGCAAATGTTCAAACAATCCACTATGAACATTTCTGTTTCGTGGCTTAAAACTGTTTGGCCTCCTTGCTTTTTTTACATCTACTCTCAATATCCGCCTCGACAGAACCGATCTACTGATTCCATATTTTTCTTGAGCTGCACGGAAACTCATTTTATTCTTATCAATATCTTCTACAGCTTTGGCAATATCTTCATCAGTATACTTCAAATATTTTTTACCTCTTGGGTCAGGTTTATAATTTCTCGGCATTTTAGAGAAAAAATCCTCTATAAACAAAAAAAAATACATTTGTTAAAAGTGCATACAATAACGAGAGTAAAAAAATATAATAATACCTATATATTATACATAGTCCCTAATCACCCCATCACTTGTCTCTATTCACCCCATCACTTGTCCCTATTGACCCCAAAACTAGGTTAAAATGACACTTCACAGTGAAATTCGTCAAATTTAAAGATATTTTGAAAAAAACACTTACATGCTCAATAGAATCTTGTCAAAATATATCTGTCTTCACAAAACACCCAAATTAACCAAATATACGCCTTTTTTTTCAGTTTTACACAGGAAGTTTTGCAGAGCAAAATTTTAGCCGCCAATACGTGTTAGTTTTGGAGCGAAATAAATGACAGCTGTAAACGTCAAATTCAAAGACAAAAGTGTTGCAACTCAGAAAAATATTTATATTTTAAATATATTACATTTTTCTTGAAAAGCGCTTTGATCTACTTAACTTGAGAGCAGATACATATTTTTTTTCAAATTGTCCCTATTCACCACATAGTCCCTATTCACCCCATTCTACGGTACATTCAAATTTACACATACTGTTATATCGTAAACAGAGTAGGTATAGATAGACAAACGAAGTGTTTGAAAAGTGCAAAATGTTTAAGATGTAGGGAGATATTTATAGAAGTCAAAGGGGGTGGCATGTCTTAGGCTGAAATTTCTGCCTGAAGAGGACCAGAAAGTATAGACTGATATTGGTATATCTGGTTGCTAGTGAGATTAGCAAAGATTAACCAGGAAAAGAGATGATTGCAGTAATATGGATATAATATCATAGTTGAAAATTCTGAAAACCAAGAATATTTCTAAGCTTCTATTACTTTACCATCACGGCATATCCCTCTTGTGGGGTAACTACCAGACCAATAGCGATTATTAAATATGCAAGCTGTCAAAAAATTAAGACATAGGATGTTGAATTTAATGTGTTAAATGTCTTTGTTTTTCCAAATATTTGCCATTTACAGGACACTCGAAAACTTGCGGAAAAGAGTGGGAGACCGATATTTTACCAAATGCTCCACGGAATATTTATGCTGAAGAAATAAAATACAGTTGAAAAATAATAAACAACATCATGAATCAAGTGCTAGTGAACTATAAGCTGTAACACGTGTGATAATCCAAATAGACTTGACTGAAAACAGAAACCCACAAATGGGATAATCAGTGAATTGCAGATATTATGTCCAATGAAGTGATTTTTTTTTTATTATTTCACGTGCTCTGGCCTATACTCTTCTCATCTCTGACAATCATACTCGAGGTAGACATCAAGCAATATCAAATAATAATAATAATTTTATAATATTATACGTGTATATACATAGGTAGACATATAATATTATACCTATACATACACATACAGTCAATACTACCACATACCCTATCTAGATTATTATTATTATTATTCTCCAAGAAATTTATGAAAACCTTTCTCTCATATTCGTTACATTCACCCCTGGGGGTGTTACGGGGGAGGGTGAGGTGGGAACTGTTGGATCAGAGACAGAGTAAGGTTTATCAAACGAATACTATTGAGCCTCGGAAGCGGACGCGGTTGCGACGCGAATTTAAACAAACTGCAGGTGTAATGAAAATATATGATTAATAAAAATATTCTATGTATTCTTGGAACTAAAATTTAACTCTCTCAGTCTATGGACAAGTTAAATATAAATAATAAAATGCAATATTTGAGTTTGAAGTTTTCAAGCGTTGGGCCTGATAAAAGAACAGATTGTATTCTTCTGACCTTTTAAGCACTTTTTTAGAACTTTTATGTAAGACTTGCATAAAATCGGCTGCAAAGATCATAGAAACATTCACCAAAATCAGGCATATTTATTTCATAAAGATCTTTTTGTTCACGTATTTTTCCTAAGAAAAGACATCAATTGTCTATCTAACATTTCTTCTTATTCCCATCAAGCCTCCTGCTAATTAATGTACACCATTGTCTCCAACTCTTTTGTCTTTGGTGATCTAGAAAAGTAAATAATGAGTCAACTTTACGTGTATTAAATCTGAAGGAAGGGGTTAAAAATCAATAAGTCGATAAATTATGTAGGTACACTTCTTTAAAATAAAAACTAATCGATTATTTTTGAAAATACGGTGTCTTGTTGCATAAATTTAAAATTATTACAATTTTAAAACTTTATTGTTAAATAGGCCACGACTGGACTTTTTTAAAAGTACTTTCAAAATTAACGTTTCCATGACCAAGTTTGAAGATAATGTTGCTTCGAGATGCCACCTAATTCTTTATTCAAGCAATAAACCCCTTTTGCCTTTTACAATGTTAAGAAAAAAAAAAAGACAGTTTCAATCAATTTTCATACACATTAAAACTTACTCTAATTTCACATTTTGTACAGGAATTAGATAAAGTTAATTATAATCGACGCGATTTCTAATATTTAGTCGCCTACGTTCTAATAGGTATATTATCAAACCGAACCTTAATAACAATACAGAATACGTATAATTCTCTGTTAAGGGTGTACGTAATACGTATGTATATTGTAAAGTAGTATTCTACTACTATGTACAGTGTAATACTGTATAGTATAGTACGGAGCGGGACGCGGGGTTTTGACATGGCAGCCAACTGACACCTTGACAGTTATGCTGCCTGCCGGGCGAGCCGTACCCGCTATACTATACCGAGTATAGCTCAATACTATGCCGAGTATACCTAACTCTACTGTGCTTGGTAGGCATAACCCATACTATAGCAGAGGCGGTTCTTCCTTAGGAGGGAATCACTTTAAAATGTATGTGTTTTTGTCTGTTTTATTATTTCTTTTGTCTATTATTCTTACGAGGCGAATAACGTTGATCAAGCCGCTCGTGAGGAAAAGAAAGTGTGTCTGCAAGTTCGGATAAATAGGAATCCCCGATGTGTAGAGGTTCTATCAACGATAGGTATACCTAACTCTACTGTACAAGAAAGTTAAAACCAATTCTAAAGCAGTGGTTGTTCTTCCTAAGGAGGGAATCCTTTTATAAATTATGTGTTTTTTATCCGTCTTATGAGTGATTATTAAAAAATAATAATAAAAATCTTTATATCATAAAAAAGTATGCAATAGAAAAAACATGACAAACATTACCTACCACTGAACAAATAATTTAGTGCAATGAGCGAGTTTATCGCAGAAGAGCGATATCTTCCAAATAACCCATAGTTATATGTAGGTATGTAATATATAAATTAACAAACATTATTGAATTTATGTTATTAATTTTTATTATTTACAGCTTTGCCGTCTATGTAGTGAAAGAAATAAAAAAAATTAATAATGCTTGTGGTTGTTTTTGGAACAGTTAGCATGTGTCACTGGAACATGTCTATTGGATTTTGTTTTCATCACTTATTTGTAATCAGGTATATGTTGTTTATTATTATTACATTTTATCCTGTTGGGAGGGACATCGAAGACGTAAATGTAGATTAAAAGTTTCCCACCTGGCGGTTTTGCCTTCAACCCTTCAGGCTGATCATTGTGGCCCGCTCGTGAGGATTAAAATTTGGTTAGGAATGTCGGATGAATTAATGAAAAATGAAGTCTTCTGACTTCTTAGACATCCAGGTATAGGAAGGAGTCTTAACATCTTTTGGCATAACTTCCGGATGTAAATGAATGTTTCTGGAAATGATATCGATTGTTGGAGCATCTTTTGGGGACAGATGGCTCGCAAAATATTTAGGCCTTTAATAAGACACAGCATTACTTTTGATGAGAATTAAAAATATCATCATTTTTTTATTTACAAAAGTAGTTTTTATAATTCCACCTCACTCTCCCAGTAGTTCAACCTATCAGCCGCCTCTCTAGTACACTCTTATTCCATACTGTACCCTATCCTACTGTAACATTGTAGAATTATTATTATTATTATCCTATATTAGATATATTATGTACATACTTAGGTACTTGTTATATTCATTCAATATTTATATATACTCGAACATATATAATAATTTTATAAAATATAATATATATTATATTACTGGCTCGTAGTAGAAGTAACTTATTTAAGTATTTATAATAATATTATTAACCTGTCTTTAGAAATTCCAAAACTAAAATAGTCCTTCAAAAAGTAGGTGACTTATGACGATTCCTCCAAAGTTAAAAATATATACCTAATTTTGAATAAGTTGTAGGAGATCGAGCCTTTGCGACAAACTCGCCCTCAATATTTGAATGCATTTATCTATTAAATTGTTGGTATTACGCCCAATGTAGGTACGGTAAATAGTTAATAAATTAATAAGTCAAAAAGAAAATAAATTTTTATTTTTCTAATTTTTCAGTTTAAAAATAAATTTGATATATGCTATATTACACTGTTACACCTTATCCCAAGTGAGGAAGGCAGAGAAAACGGAACGGCATATTATTAATCTATTTTTATACACTCCTTTCTCTTCCTTCACATTCATACAATTTCACATACATTTCTCATTTCAACACGCGGGCATCTTTGAGAATTTCATGCATTTAGTCAAGCCACGTAGTTCTCGGACGTCCCCGCTTTCTCACACCCCCTCTTTTAAATAAATTCACTTTATTTGTCATCTTTTCATCGTCCACTGATCCAAACCATCGTAACTGTTACTTTTTTTCATGTTTAAACTTATTCAGACTATGCTACGAGGTATTTGTTGGGTCACTCTCGTTATTGTTGAAAAGTTGAAGACGAAATGTCACATGTTTTTAGTAAGTGCTGCCTCAGAACTCGAAAGATTTTAGTGAGACAGTAAATTCCTTATCTCATTCTTGTTTTTGAACACATGTGACGTAATTAGATAAAGAAAAAAAACATTTAGAAGCATTCATCTTTATATTTTTTTACATTAAAACTACAACAGATGACTTTCTACTTTAAAAACACAGACATTGTATGAAGAACGTATAAAAACCTTAATTTTACTAATGGAAAAATATTGAGCTTTTAAAAAAAAATTGTTGCTTAGGTTAGAAGAGTAACCCTTGAGTCGATAAAGAATTTCTTATATCAATCGGAAGTTTGTTCCACAGCCTTCACTGTATGAGATGAGGTGTAAAAAGAAGAACAGTGTTCAAATATTTAAAATTGAATTTATTTTTTCATAGAAACATTTCACTTAGATATTTGACAGTAATACATTATATGGTTATTTATAATGTGTTGCTATTACTGGCCTACTAGGTACAATGAATCTGTGTTGGGGCTAACAACAATACGACGAAAGTAAAAAAAAAAATTAAACAAGAACCTCACAACTCTCGCCCAACAAAGAAAACAATTCCGTACAACAATTATTGTTGTCTTCATCTATCAAGAAATTTATGTCCAACTCTTGAATGTTCTTATTAGAGTATAGTCCCCTGTTTGTCTGGACAACACGTTGTATCTGCACAGAAGGCGTTGCCAGAGAACGTAGGTAAAGTAGCATTCACATTGCTTCACTTTGGATGATCATCCAGAGTGTCAGGGTCAAACCTGTTCATCGAAAGTGAACACGTCTGTTCACATTTGTTCATCCTATGGTTTCACTGGCATGTCTACTTTCTCACTCATGTTGTACCTATGTAGTTTGACGTATTTTCGTATAAAAATAATTAAACAAATTCAAAAATGAAAAATAACACTTAAAATAAATTAATATAGCTCTCGAATGCATAATAGTTTTGTACATGATTCTGACATTCAATACAAATTCATAGAGAATAAAACAAATAATAAGATGAAACTTGTTTATGGTCGTTTCAGTGAAAGGACCTTTCATCAAAATTATGACGAGTGGTAATCTCTTTCCTCCGTCATCGCTAGTGATCACTATTGATGAAACGCCTGTTCACACCTGTTCATCTTGGAGGATCATCCGGAGTGATCACTGAAAGTGAACGTATGTGAACGACCCTTAGGTTCTGTATTAATGAACACAAGCTGAAGATGAAAATATAGATATATATATATAAAGAAATATAGATATATATTTATTATCCTCAAATATGCTGAATTCTTGCAAACTTGTAGATATAGGGGTATTGGTTTTCTTATTACTTGTCAAGTAATTGTGTCTATACTCTCTCTGGAATACTCTGCATAAAATTCAACATAGTAGGAAAAAAAATTGTTTTCAATTTCAACAATGCAAATATTGCTGGAATCACTAAACCAATGCAATATCAGAGAAAAAGTACATAATTGAAAGAAATATAAAAAAATACAGAAAAACTTTTACAATATGTTCTCAATCTCTTAAGTAAATCCCACTTATGGACGACTTTGAATATATAATATGGTAATTATTATCCAAAAATGCATTTTATCGTAAACCGCGACATATTCTCCCGACATCTTAGTAAGCAAGCATTTTGATCGTACCTATTGGCCGATAGTTGCAATGGTCCCAGTAGAATATGGTGTCATTTTAATAATAATAACAATATGCTTATTTCTGTAAGACATTGAGTCAATATTGTTAAATTCTAGCCTCGTATCTCTCGGTGAAACATCCAAGATTTTACCATCAGCAAACCATCCACTATCATCGTGGATTTATATTATTTATAATAAAAGAGCTTTAATAATTAACAATTAGGCTAAACATATTTGATTTAAATTAATGCTTAATACAATTACACATTCGACGTACGCATTTTCAAAACAATAATTTTATTATTTATGCATCAATATATTGAATTACATAAATTAAATAATTTCATCTAATTATAATAATTT
Source organism: Athripsodes cinereus (assembly GCA_947579605.1). NCBI lineage: Eukaryota > Metazoa > Arthropoda > Insecta > Trichoptera > Leptoceridae > Athripsodes > Athripsodes cinereus. Next base: position 5,751,322 of record OX388321.1, read on the forward strand.
GTTTGACATGAAAGGATGTGCATATTTAATGCATATTTGCATAATTATTTTATTGAAATTCTGATTTAGAATAATATTAATTCAAATCTGTAGGTACTAAATTATGAATCGTTTTATGGATAGAATAAATTATATTAGTCTGTCCAGAAAACATAATTTCAAAATTTTTATTTTTATTTTTTTATTTTATTTTTCTCTGCACATTGGTTACAATATTTCAAATCAATACAAAGTATCATAAAAATATCAGTTATACAACTCAATGTACCGAGTTTTCAAAATAAAATTACCACCTGTAGCTTTCTAAAAGTATTTCAGGTTTTCAAATGCAACAATTGATTTTAATGACGGAAATCGCCCATTGCGGGGTTCATCTCTAAAGTTTTTTAGATTTAGACTTTAATTACCTACTTACGCTAGGTTAAATTAATATCAAACATGATATAAACCATAGATATGATACCTTATAAGAGTGGACTTAACAATAATAGACTTAAGTAGCATTCACATTGCTTCACTTTGGATGATCATCCAGAGTGTCAGGGTCAAACCTGTTCATCGAAAGTGAACACGTCTGTTCACACTTGTTCATCCTATGCTTTCACTGCCATGTCAACACTCTCAGTCATGTTGTATGTAGTTTGACTATTTTCGTATAAAAATAATTTAAAAAATTCAAAAATGAAAAATAACACTTAAAATAAATTAATATAGCTCTCGAATGCATAATAGTTTTGTACATGATTCTGACATTCAATACAAATTCATAGAGAATAAAACAAATAGTAAGATTAAAACTTGTTTATGGTCGTTTCAGTGAAATGACCTTTCATCAAAATTATGACGAGTGGTAATCTCTTTCCGCCGTCATCGCTAGTGATCACTATTGATGAAACGCCCGTTCACACCTATTCATCTTGGAGGATCATCCGGAGTGATCACTGAAAGTGAACAAATGTGAACGACCCTTTACTTCCGGTTTCGTAAAGGTAAAGTCCCTTAAGAAAATATCCGAGATGTCAAAATTCTATTACTTACTAGGTACTAGAAGTTTTTTTGCGCGAAAAATTATAACAAAAAATTCTTTTTTATGGAACCGGCTGAAAATGCATGTGTTACTATGGTAACAGTACAGACCTGATTGTCTTTTGTTTTAGAGATGTCATGAAATGTCAATCGGGATTTGTCATCGCCCTCAACGCTCCTCTCGGGAGCACAGGGCAGAAACCAGCCTCCTCCATTCAGAGCGTCTCTGCGCCAATTGCGTCACCTCTTCCCACGACATTCCTTGCGCTCTGATATCGTTGTCATAGGAACGGTGTATTGTGAAAGAGGGACGCCCGGGCCTACGGAACCCCTGCGGACGGAAGAACAGTGCTCTTTTTGGCCAACTATCATTGGGCATTCTCAATACATGTCCCAGCCAGGACCATCGTCTCTCTTGTATTACGGAGATTACAAGTCTCCGCTGGGTGCGCCGGCGCACAGCATCATTTGTAACATGTTCATACCATCTGACATCCAAAATCCTTATAAGATACTTGTTTTCAAAGCTTAGTATCTTCCGCTCTTGAGCCTTGGTTAAGTGCCAAGACTCGCAGCCATATAGAAGGATTGGGATGATGCACGCATTGAACAAGCGACATTTTACGATTAAGTTTCTTGATGTGTCATCCATAGAATTTATATGTCAATGTTATAAACAAAAACTACATAATATACTATGGACATCTACATTGACTTGAAACAATAATTTTCTAATGTTCTATAAAAGGCAAGTTTTCGAGAAACATCGAGTGTTTTTGTTTACTATAAGACATTTAACATCTTCGATGCAGTGATAAGGGAGTTATGTCACCCATTCTGAATATTTTAATTGTAATCACCTGCTTATTTATCATAATTTATGTATTTTAATTGATCTCTATTATTTGTAATTATTAACTTATGAATTTTAACTATATTTGACATTTTTATACCACTTTGATTTCTCTTTGTAATGTCTAAACCAATTTTTTTAACAATTTCGTACCTTATTTTATAATTATAACATGATTAATGTTATACTGTCTGTTAAACTCTCTGATTTTTTAGTCTAATTGTTTTGTGTCTTTTTTGTAACAGATTTTTCCTTTGTATACATGTTTTGTATGTATATAGAGGTTTAACATGTAAAGGGCTTTGGCCGTAAATATCTGTAAATAAATAAATAAATAAAAAACATGCAATTAGACCACTGGCTACCCCATATAATAAATAAAAAAATTAAATCTTTCTCCGAGCGATGATAAAATTGCAAACTTTCTTTTCTTGTACTCAGCCGCGAGCCACGACACATCCCGACGATTCGGTATTATTATACACTAATAATAATATTATTATAAGATAGATATGTACTGTAACAGTTTAGTATTTAATAGGTACTAAGGTTATAATAATATAATAATAAGTAGTTGCTATTAGTGATGAAACGGATGGTAGTTTGACCGAATACTGAATAATGGATGTTCGGCAAGATATTAAATAGGATAGTCGAATATCTGGCCTCTGATAATTTACCGTACCTAGGTATTTTAACCCCACCACAGCGTGTCAGTTCTAGACGATCATTTTTAAACTCCTCATCATCACTGACGGGCCCTGCTCCCTCTGAACGCCTACGCGGAAGATCCGCAAATAAACGAACCTTTCCTAGCCCAAAAACACCTTGCTGAAGGAGGCGATCTAGACTATAGGACATGGAAAACCCTAAATCGACTGAGATCTGGTGTAGGAAACCACCGTGACAATAGAGAACGATGGGGCTTCCTACAGGACGAATCCGGAGCTTGTGACTGTGGTGCAGCACAGACCATGCCACACTTGTTGGAGTGTCCATTGTGCCCTGACGCATGCACTATGGAGGATATTTTTGACGTATCTCCACCTGCTGAGCGTTTTGCACAGTACTGGAGATCAGTTTGATTGGTTTTTTTCTGGGTTTCGACACGATAAATAAATAATGATTAATAATATTTTTAAACAAACTAATGTAAAAAGATGTTTATCGATGTTATTTTTACTATTAACTATTGTATGAGGTCACACATAATTTAAATTCGACACATTAAACTACCATTTAAGGCTTAGAAAAGACAATGTCACTTATTTGATAGTGCCCGGACGGGACTAATCTATGGAGAGTTTTAAAGTAATTAATACATAAATACTAATTTTTTATACAATGCCAATGCAAGTGAATTACTTTAAATTTATTATACACAATACAACCATAGGATACATTACAAAATAATCTTATTACACAAAACAAATTACAATATATATACAAGAGACAGAGATTTGTTTTACGCCTTTGGCATCACATGGTTTGCCTCTTCTTTCTGGTACACTTGGTACGCTAACTATTCCCCCTCATCGTTCATCTTAATCACATCTTCTTTCACTGTAGGTACATGCAGCTCGGTTATGGAATGATTTGCCTCTGTTAGTCAGACTTGCTCCAACTATTTCCATTTTCAAGATTAGACTGAAGCATCATTATCTCGCTCTAAATGATCCTACATGAGCTTTAACCCCCCCCCCCCCCTTTTATTTTCTTTTTTCCCTTCCCTCTACATCCTATTGATGCATATTGTGTACTTTTTATCTATGTATATATTTTGTGTCACATAAATATTGTTTTTAATTTTAAACATGTGTCTCACCTTTATAACTGGTTGGTTATTAGAACTTGCCTGCAGGCAATTCACCCGCCATTTGTACCATAATAAAAATGTACAATAAAGATTAAAAAAAAAAGACAAAGCCTCCCAATATAATGATAATAATTGTGGATTACAAAATGACGTGCATCGATTAATGTATTTAAAACAGAGTAAGGAATTAATAAGTATTAAAATACTATAGTACATCATCATTTCAGCCTCCCTGCGTCCATTGTTGAACATAGGCCTCCCCCATTGATCTCCACAGCTCTCTATCCTGGGCAGACCGCATCCAGCCGACCCCTGCAACCCGTCTTATGTCGTCCGACCATCGTGCTTGAGGCCTACCAACACTTCTTCTGCCTGTTCTAGGTCTCCACTCCAGAACTTTCTTTGTCCACCTAGAGTCTGTGTTTCTGGCCACATGACCAGCCCAACTCCATTTCTGACTAGAAACTTTGTGAACGACATCGACGACCCTGGTCTTTTCTCTGATCCATACATTAGTTTTCCTGTCTCTCAGTGAAATACCCAGCATTCTCCTTTCCATGGATCTTTGCGTCACTGATAATTTGTGTAAAATTCTTTTCGTGAACACAAAAGTTTCACAGCCATAGGTGAGCACTGGGAGAACACAGGCATCAAATAGCTTCTTTTTCAGATAATTTGGGTATTTCGGGGATTTCAGGATATAAGATAATTTACCAAAGGCCGCCCATGCCAAGCCTCGTCTTCTTTCAATTTCTACCTCTTGATTCTCTCTTCCAAGTTTTACAGTGTGCCCTAGGTATACATAGCTATCAACTTGTTGGATAGCTTGTCCATCTACCACGATATTACATGACTGGTTTGCATCACTCATGACTTTGGTCTTTGATATATTCATTTTTAGGCCTATTCTTTGGGACGCTGTGTTGACATCAATTATCATGTTTTCCAGTTCTCTATCGTTTTTGGCAAATAAGACTATATCATCTGCGAACCTTAGATTATTTAAGTTTTCGCCGTTGATGTTGATACCTGTGTCGCTCCAATCAAGGGTTTTGAAGACGTCTTCCAGAGCCAATGTAAATAATTTAGGAGATATTGTATCTCCCTGTCTTACTCCTCCTCTGACATGGAACTTTTCGGAGGGTTCATGGAGTTGTACAACGGAGGTAGCATTAGAATAAATATTTTTCAGGAGTTGTGAGTATTGGTGGTCTATTCTACATTTATCTAGACCCTTCATCACCGCCCATGTCTCTATAGAGTCAAAGGCCTTTTCAAAGTCAATGAAAGCCAGTGATAAGGGCATATTGTACTCGTTGCATTTCTGGATAACGTTCTTCAACGTTTGAAGGTGGTCATTCGTGCTGAATCCTTTCCTGAATCCAGCCTGTTCCACTGGTTGGTATGCATCCAGTTTGTTAGTGAGTCTATTGTTTAAGATTTTTGTAAACAACTTATACAAATGTGATAGAAGACTTATTGGTCGATAGTTTTCCAACTTCCTGTGGTCACCTTTTTTGTGTAAGAGATTGATCGCTGCATTGTTCCACTCTTGCGGTATGTTCTCTTCTTCCAGACATTTATTGAATAGAGATACCACTGCTTGTTGAAGAGGCTCTCCTGCGTATTTAATTGTCTCTATGGTTATACCATCAGGACCAGGGGCTTTTTTATTCTTCATTTGTTCCATGGCATGCTTGACCTCGTCTAGTATTATATCTGGTATATCTTCAGATCCTACATTAGTGATTTTACTTCTACTGCGTGTTTCGCTGTTATCAGATGTTCGTGAGGAATATAGTTTTTCATAGAAGTTTTGAGCTATTTGCACTGTTTCAGATCTGTTACTGCTTTCGCTACCATCTTCTCTACACAATGTCGTTATTTGTTTTTTGCCAATACTAAGCTTCTTCTGTAGGATCTTAGTTCCTCCGCTGTTTTTTATGATTTCATTGACTAGGTCTTCTTTGTGCTTTGCCACATCTTTTCGAATACATTTGCGAACCATTTTGTTCAGTGTTTTATATTCTGTTGTATCCTGTTTACCTTGACCTCTCATATCGTTTCTTTTCTTGACAAGTAATTTTGTCGCGTCAGTTAGTTTGTCACTTTTTGTTGGGGGTGATTTAGAGGATATTGATTCAACAGCTTTGTTTAACGTGTCTGTTATATATTGATTCATTTCTTCGTATGTACCTGAAGAAGGGAATGGAGACTTACTCAGTTCTGTAGTAATAGTCGCTTGATATTCTATAGTTTTTGAAGTTAGCATCTCATATACATTGTGTTTTGGCTTTTTGATAAGTTTCAGTCTTTCCAATTTGGTATTAATAGTTACTGTGCCTCTTACTAATCTATGGTCGCTATCTACTGCGAACCTGTTCAGCACTGATATATCGCTGATAATGTATTTGTGAGTGCAATGAATAAAGTCAATTTCATTTCTTATGTTGCCGTTAGGACTTTTCCATGTCCATTTGTTCTGGGGTTTCTTATTGAAAAACGTGTTCATAGCGTATAAATTATTTTCCTGTAGGAAATCTACCAATATGTTTCCTCTTTCGTTTCTTGTTCCCAGTCCAAATTCACCTACACTTGTCTCCATGTCAGATAGTCTTTTACCTATTTTGGCATTGAAATCACCGATCAAGCATGTTAGGTGTGTGTTGTCGTTTCTTAAACTTTGGCTCATATCATCGTAGAATTCTTCTAGTTCGTCGTCAGTGCTGGATGATGTAGGTGCATACACTTGGATCAGTTTCAGACTGTATCTATCATTTATCTTTATTATCAAGTAAATAACTCTGTCAGATATTGACTTGATACAGGTAACTCGATTTTGTATGTTTTTGTTTATTAAAAATCCTACTCCGCCGGTTGTTTCATTCGTGTTGCCTCTGTAGTAAAATAAGTGGCCTGACTCTAAGATCAAACAATCTTCTCCTCTACGTTTCACCTCAGATATACCCAAGACGTGCCATTTAATCTTTGTCAGTTCTTCCTCCAACTCAACTAACCTGTCCTCCGTTCTTAGTGTTCTGGCATTAAAGGTAGCAATGAATATTTTCGTCTGTGGGTTATGTGTTGATCCTTTCGTGTCCTTTTTCCTTGCCGAAGTCGTCTCGTTGCAGCCTTTGTTGGTCTTCTGTGTCCGAATTGCTGTCCGAATTGGGGGGGAAGGGGTGATGGCGAAAAAACACCTAGCCAACCCAAATGTCAACCTCACCTGCACGCGGTCCCCCCTGCTAGATAACCGACGAGGCTCTGACGACCGAAAATCGGCGGGATAACCGTACCACCGGCTTGGGTCCAAATCCCCACAGCACATAAGGAAGGAGATCCGAAAAATCCCCCATACCAACCCGTCTGGACAGCGTGGTATGGAGCTACAAAAATGTAGCCGTCCAAAATAACCCCCCAATATGATAGACACAGAAAACAAACAAAACCCTTCTGGTTGCCATCCTGATGTTAACCACAGCAGCGGTTGGCAGAAGGTGGCAGCAATTCGGACACAGAAGACCAACAAAGGCTGCAACGAGACGACTATAGTACATAATATTTGAAAATTAAAAATAATATCCATTTGGTACATTTAATTTTTTTAGTTATAAATGAGTGGTAATTTGACTAAATAAAATAATTATTAAAAAACTATTTGTTATCTGACCGAAATGAAAAGCTGGATCGAATGTACCGTATATCGAATAATTGTCGGATTTCCGTTTCATCTCTAATATGTACTACATATATGTACAATGGCTGGTATTCCCTTTTATAAATCAGAGCAAAGCAAAAGGTAGAAATTAATGTAAGAGAAAACACGTCCTTCCTTTATATTATTAGTAATCATCTACTACTGAAAATATTATTATTATTACTATGTATTTGGTATGTTCTCCTGATAGCAATACAACACACATTCATGATTAGGTTTTATCATTAAAACTACCAACGTAAGTAACTGATTATCTTCGTTATACTGTAATTGGCATTAAAAATGTTTATTCCTTTGAATCCCTGGTAAGAAAAAATTTCCCGAATCCTTCCCATTGAAAGTTTTGAGTTCTCTGTAAAAGGCGAATACTTGCCTATTAGTAAAATACTGAGAATTATCTATCTATACCCTCACGCCGTGTCCCAGGAGTGGTAGGCAGAGAGAACGGAACGCCATATAGATCTATCCTTACAAACTTCTTTCGCTTCCTCCACATTCATCCAGTTTCTCATACATTTTCGCCGATTTCTCTTACTCAACACGCGGCCGTCCTTTAGGATTTGATCCACGTGCTCAAGTCACGTGGTTCTTGGCCGTCCGCGCTTCCTCACACCTCCATCCTCTTCGTCATTCTTTCATCTTGCATTCGGTCAACATGTCCAAACCATCGTAACTTATTTACACGCATTCTATCCACAACATTCTTCTCGCATCCGCTCATTCTCCTGATCTACTACGAATTAAACAGTTAAAATTTTCAATTCAACTCTGAAGTGTGCAACTTTTCCTGAATGTCTTCCTGTAATTATTGAGTGTCCAGTAAGCAGATACTGTAACAATATCACCTGTTAGATATCTTCAATTAAGATTGAAGTATGTCACCCTTTCTGAATGACTTATTTTTATTAACACGAAAAAGAGGATCTGCCTATTATTTATAACACATAATTTATATACTGATTACTACATTTTTGGGAGATGTCGTGTTGGTATGGATCGATATAGGTATTTCTTAAATTTAGACGTTGACATCACTAAATTTACATGCATATAATCACAAAACCTATAAGAATATCATCATAAAATCATTTTGATAATGTGTTTAAATTAATCATTTTATGTATATTCTTATCATCCATATAAATTTGATATGACGTAAGTAGAAATACAAATATCTATCGGATTTATAAATAATATATAATTATTTGATTTTAAATCATTATGTTAATGTTTATTTTAATATGGGTAATATTTTGTCAACATGGTCAATAATTATGGAAAAAACTTTGGGTTGAAAATGAATGCACTCAAAACTAAAACCATGGTAGTCAGCAAACGGAGTGGCATCAACGCCAACCTTTATATTGACGGTGGCGCAATAGAACAAGTGTCTCGTTTTAAATATTTGGGCAGCTGGCTGAATGATGAATGGAACCCAGATTCTGAAATAAAAGCCAGAATTGAGATGGCGAGATCAACCTTCTACAAAATGCAGAAACTCTTGTGCAACCGAGACCTGAAGTTGAGCACAAGATGGAGAGCTGTAAAAGCATATGTATTACCCGTGCTGTTGTATGGAGTGGAAGGGTGGACTCTCAAAATCTCCATGATAAATAAAATTGAGGCATTTGAAATGTGGTTGTACAGAAGAATGCTGCGTATCTCATGGACTGATCGAGTGTCCAACGAAACAGTTCTAAATATAATGCAAAAGATAGAGAGCTACTAACCACTGTCAAAAGACGAAAGGCCGCATACTTTGGTCACATATTCCGTGGAGAAAAATATGCCCTTCTGCAGCTTATAGTAGACGGTAAGATAGAGGGCAGATGGGGTTTGGGGCGCAAAAGAGCATCATGGCTCAAGAATCTTCGGCAGTGGTTTGGAATACCGGATGCAGCAACCCTCATCAGACTGACCCAGGATCGTGAAGAGTATCAAGAGATGGTCGCCAACCAAGAGCGGCACAAGAAGAAGAAGAAGAATATTTTGTTTACATCAATTTGTATAAAAAAAAACCTTATAACAGTTACGATAAAAACTTACCTCTTCTAAATTGCTCTTCGAGTCATTTATCACATACACCTTAGCAGAGAATGGTTTAAAATTGCTACAACTACCGCCATCTATGACTGAGGTGCAAAAGCTTCAATGCGTTCTATACTGCAATGGTGGGTTGCGATGGAAACTCGAGAACGCGTGAGGGACAGTTTTTCAATGATAATCTAAAATCTACATACAATGACTTGGTGAACATAACATTTTATAGGACATTTTGATGAAGTTTTATCGTCAAATTATAAACGATGATTTTTTTATACTTAAATTATTATTTTTACGAACAAATTAAATAGTTATGAAGCTATTTTAGTATAAAATTAATGGTTTTCAATTTATTTACATATATCTAGGTGTAGGCGCCGGCATTCATATACATTATTTAATAATATCATCTTTATAGCTATCTTTTAAACGTATTTTATAAAATATTTCTCAGGATTTGAGGTAGCCAGCGATAACACAAAATTTATATTAACAATTTAACATTATAATGCACATATTCTCTTAAAAATACATGAAGTGGGTGCTTTACTCCAGACTAATACCTACTGATTTTATTCAATTTGGATAGGTGCCTGCTTTGCTCACGACTCTCAAAAACTCTAAAACAAAGATGTTGGAGCCTTATTCTTAATAGTTAAATACAATTTAATGTACAGAGGGCGAGTTTTACAGAGATAAGATGAACTTATAAAAAAATTCTACCAAAAAATAATTCATTTTTTCTATCGTTGAAAATAAAGTTACCTACAGGTTTAATGATCTCAATGTTCCCTTTACAAATTTTATTTCTTATTTCATTAGACATTTATAATTACAGGTTTAATAAGTATTAAACGTTTGATTTCTTTTTGTTAGACAGATGTTAAATCTACCTGCTAAATAAAATTAAAGTGATACTTTAATATTTTTACATTTTACAATTAAAAGGAACGATAAAAATATGACAGCAATACAAAAACAATATCATATTATAAGGTATTTAAATATGGAACGATATGATTCAAATTTAGAACATATATTGTGTACTAGCATTAAACGTGGTTTCACTCAGAAAATAATCATTTAATTGGCAATGCGATTATTAATTATTTGATTATTTACCGTACATTGATCTCAAGCAATTTTACACAATAAATAGGTACATGACAATATCAAATATAACCAATGTGGAAAAGGCGAGTTTATCAATATCATTCAAATTACATTATAAAATTTTAAAAGAGGAAGAATATTTAAATATTTTATATCTGTAATATGGAGAGACGATTTGGGTCACGTGTTGAGAATGTCCAGTGAAAGTTTACAAAAAAAGCACCATTATTTCGTCCATAAGGGCTCCGACGGCCCGGGCATCCTTCTTTCACATTATATCGTTCCTATGACAGCGACATCAGTAGGCCTAGTCAAAACACAATAAAGCGTTACGTTTTCGTTTTTAATCTACGAAAGTTGACACGTTCTCGCGACGTTTTCTACATTCAAACGAAAACGAAGCTAGAACGTAACGCTGTGAAAAACTGTATTGACTCCCAAAAGGAGCGTTCAAAGGTGAGATGATGATGATGAATAAAGGACATAATACATAAACAAACATATGTACAAACATATCAACGAACTGACTCAATTATTAACTAAATTATGTAACTATTAAAAAACAGATTATTAATATGTCCAGTGTCTATCAAATTATTTAAAAAAATAAAATGGGTGTATCTACATGTAATTAAATGTAGTTACATTTCAACATGTCATTTCGAAAAACTTCCGAAATATCATTTTGACACCAAGAATTTGGAATGATGAAAAATAAAATATTATGACTCATTTGTTAAAGTATATTTTAATTTGTAAATATGTACGTTTGTCCCGATATGAATTGTAATACCTTTCCTCTTACCTATAGCCTTATTCTTGTGTCCATTATTGAACAAATGATTTCCTCTTGGACTTTTACAGTTCATTGTTGGACGTGACTCTCTTCCAATGCAAGACCTCCTCTTCCTTGACTTCATCAGACCGTATTGTTTAGAACTACCCACGCTTCTACATCCTGTAGTAGTCCTCCAGTCCATCACCTTCTTTGTCCATCTATCATCAGACATACGCGGCATGTGACCTGCCCAGTTCCACTTTTTTTCTGCAATCCTCTTTTGAACAATAATATGATTTTGAAATTTAGTATTGTTTCATATTATATTTAATTTATCTATTATTATTCATCTTTATTATCACTGTACCTATTTATCACAATTATGGTAGTAAGTGAACTAACTGGATGTAATTAACATACACGTCACTCTATCAACTAAATACAATTATGGCACTATGAAGCTTAAGATGATATGATTATAATATTTTCAGTGAAAACTGCCCAAAAAAAGCACTGTTCACAAGAGTTCCGACGGCTCGGGCGTCCATCTTTTACAAAAAATCGTTCTTATAACAACGACATCAAAGTGGGAAGAAGCGACTCAGTTGGCGTAAGACACTCTTAATGAAGGAGGCTGGTTTCTGCTCTGTACTCCTGAGAGGATGAAATAATGATGATGAAGTTTAAAAAACATTTCCATAATATCCTTTTCTCGATGTTAATTTGAATAGATATTTAAATTAAGTGGGTACATAACCGTGGAAAATAATCTAGTATTGAAACAAAAAGTACAGATACTATTAAAACATATGTGTATAGTTACATATCTAAAACGATCCAATTATTTTGATCCTATATAAAAAATTACGTATACCTACCTTTACAACAACAACAACAAAAATAGGTACCTATTATCTCATATGTAAAACAAAAAACAATCAAACGAATCAAACAAAACAAAAGAAAAGCTATTCTTGGAAAGGATATAATTATTTATAATTACTGTTTACTAATTTGTAATAACCAGGTTGTATTTTAATAATAATATGTCAGTTATTAAAATGATACATATTAAATAGTTTTATATTTTTCTTTTTTATATATATTACATACATACATGTTTTCGTAATTTAAAATTAGTTTTTACGAATACAACCCACATATATTATTACAGTAAACAAAATGCTTGCATCGTCAAGATGGAGTTGGTCATAATCATAATCAATTTATGCACAATGATTAGGATTCCAGTTATTTATCTCGTGGAGCCCCCGGCGAAGAATAGATCTCCCACTCTTTTCAGTAAGCGATTGAGTGTCCTGCAATAGGCAGGTTTAGTTTGTAACAAACTTAAATTACATTATTAAATAAAAATTGGTTTTAAAATCGTTTATTAAAATATTAATATAAAATTACAAAATGAATACCTACATAATTCGATAAAATAAAATGCATAATGCAATCCATATAAAATAAAACAACACAATAAATGCAGCATAATACTAATAATAAGTAACAATACATATATCATTAATTTATTTGATCAAAGTACCTACCTGTCCCAGAATTGAGCGTGGCTCGTGCTCTGGGACAGGTATTCATAGAACATCAATATAAATTAGATTTGTTGTGTCTTGACACTATATTACTGATATGTACCTACATTAAAATTATTTTTAAAATGTCATCCTGCACTGAGACCATAACAGCTTTTGGCCAATGCGATCTCAGCAAGAAAAAAAAACAAAACAAAAGCTTATTATTTAAACTATGTACCTACGTAAATCTTCGACAGGTAAAAGGCTAGCGCTGTGAATTGTAAATAAATAAATAAAATAAGACATTAAATACCTCAATTCAGCGATGAAGTATGCCACCAATCCTTTAACTGGTAAGGAGAAGATAACTACCTCGTTTTTTAATTGCACCTAGTTCGATGGCTACCCCACTTGTGGAATATGCTGTGATCGTATGAATTAATGAATAAATTATTATTCAACACAAAACAATACTCATATTTTTATTATTAAGACAATTATTTGTGCGGTTAAAATAAATAGATAAATAATTGTTATTACAATATGCAAAGGTAAGTAAGTACCGATGTATTTAATAGACGGCTGACCGACGGTCATTGATAGGTATAGGTAATAATCCAGCCATCATCTCTCATTTTCTTAATTTCTGTATATATGTAATAACTACAGCCGGTGAATCACTTAAACCGTTAATTAATGACAGCCGGCGAAAAAATATAATTATTATTAATATTATCATTAAAAATCCGAGCGTAAATGATACTAAGAATAATGCACTTATTATAATAACACAAAATGTCAAAATGTAACGCTATTATTCTCTAACAAAATATACTATTATCATAAGATTTTCCATCTAATATTAGTGACAATTTATAATATAATTGACATATTATTATACCTATTTAATTTCTGACATCTTTCTATTCTTCACGTGCAATGAATCCACTAGCTATCATGAAAGATGTTTTGAAAATATAAATCAATTAATGGTTGATATTAAATAGAGACCCTCCTCACACCCCGATATTTATGGAGTTATAGACTGCTTTTTATCTGCACATTCAAACCAACATTGTCCTCACGAGCGGGCCATTGAGCAGGTCTGGAAAACCGGCCAGCTAAACCCAACATCGCGGGAATCTCTTACCTATTCTACATTCTCTCTTCAAAACCCCTTTTGAAAGTTACTTTATTTTTGTTACTTTTATTAAATTATTTTAACGATTGGTTAATAGATAAAATATATCCCGTTCGGCGGTTTTCGGGATCTCCGTGTGGTAGTTTATAACTTAAGTTTAAAACATTAAGAATTAATAGATAAATATATTTAAAATATTTTTTCATCAAATTCGACGTGTGTGCAATACAATCAGATGGATATTTTTCACGTCTTTCATCTAGCGTTATTCTACAATCGTGAAGGGGTCATGAATATGAAAAAAAAATACTATTTTGATCCGATGCGCCTCTGGCCGTCTCTGGCGGGATTTGAACCCAAACTCACTCACTCACATAGTACCTACACTAAAATATAATAATAATAATAACAACTAAAAGTATAAATTAAGAAAATACGTAAAAAAAGGGTAAAGTCTGCAGTTGTTGAAATGAAACGTCGATTTGATGTTGATTCAAATTTGGACAAGAAAATCAAGAGAGTAGATTAGTTAGGTACGTGCCTTAAAAATTTTTACCATTAGCAAAGGTAAAGAAAAAAACAACTTTGGCGGAAAAAAGAAAAAAATTCAATATTGTTTATTCTGCTCTCTCCTAAGCAATCATTTAATATTCACATCATTTTATGCATATAAGTTATATGAAGTAAAACTGTTCAGCAGGTTATTTAAAAAACGGTATTATATAAATGATCATCAAATAATATTTTTGATCCTAGTCACCGACCATCAGAAAAATAAAACGATAATCAAAAAAGTAAAATTAACACCAAAACAATACCACCAAATATTTCATATTCCGATCATCAAAATATAAAATAAATATCATCAAATAAATGAAACTAACATCAAAATTATTACCTAAAATTTTATAATCCGATCGTCAAAATATTTCGGTATGACCACCAAAAAATACATTTGACCATAAAATAAATAGATTGATTGCCAAAATAGTAGATTGATCGCCAAATTTGTTATTATAATAACAAAAATCGTTCATAATATTTTAGTAAATTCTTTAGAAAGTCTCATTCTTCACTATCGTGATTTTTTTAAGAATGCTTAAAATGACATGACCCTTTTTATTATTTCACTATTCGACTACAATGATAATATTTGAATACTCAAACCCGTTGCAGATGCACTATTATCGGAACTATGATACTTAAGCGGCACCACCCGTATTCGAGTATTTTTTCCATAGAAAAAGTAATATTATACGAAACTTAAGGAAATTTATATTCGAACTAGATTTTATTTTCGCCGGTTTTATTTTATTTTTGCCGGGCAAAAATAAAATAAAACCGGCGAAAATAAAATCTAGTTCGAATATAAATTTCCTTAAGTTTCGTATATATTACTTTTTCTATGGAAAAAATACTCGAATACGGGTGGTGCCGCTTAAGTATCATAGTTCCGATAATAGTGCATCTGCAACGGGTTTGAGTATTCAAATATTATCATTGTAGTCGTGAATAGTGAAATAATAAAAAGGGTCATGTCATTTTAAGCATTCTTAAAAAAATCACGATAGTGAAGAAAGAGACTTTCTAATGAATTTACTTAAATATTATGAACGATTTTTGTTATTATAATAACAAATTTGGCGATCAATCTACTATTTTGGCAATCAATCTATTTATTTTATGGTCAAATGTATTTTTTGGTGGTCATACCGAAATATTTTGACGATCGGAATTTAATATTTGTAGGTAATAATTTTGATGTTAGTTTCATTTATTTGATGATATTTATTTTATATTTTGATGATCGGAATATGAAATATTTGGTGGTATTGTTTTGGTGTTAATTTTACTTTTTTGATTATCGTTTTATTTTTCTGATGGTCGGTGACTAGGATCAAAAATATTATTTGATGATCATTTATATAATACCGATTATTTAATTACCTATTTCATTTTTCAAATGGATTTTTTTTTTCATTTGTCCCGATCTCTAGGTTTTCCCGATACGAGAGGTAACTATGATATATTTTATAGGTATGTAATTAGTTTTTTCAAATTAAACATATGTAGGTACCAAAGTATATTTGACAGTTGAATAATTCAAATTCTGCAGCCGATCTACTTCTTATTTGAAGAAAGATTACTAAATTTAAGCGAGTAAGGATTTTCTGAATTCATGTGCAGATCATTTCTGAGTGCAGATCAATACGTAAAAAAAATCCATACTTTGCCAACAACATTCTGTTTTCCCCTTTTTTATGTGGAATTTTGTATAAAGATAATAAGCTAGTTTACCTCGGGGTGTGTGAAAGAGACAGAAATAATATTTGCTTGAAAAGGAAAGAGATAAAAAGTTTAAAAATTAAAATCATAATTATAATCAGAAAACACAACACAACCTCTTATTGTTGTCCGAATGAACGATATGCGTATCTCGATTTTTTCAAATATTTTTTGTGAGTAATCAAATTCGTTTTTAATTATTATTTATTTAACATGAGATGAATCTGGATTTCTATAAACCCAAATACAACCAAACACCCTCAAAGTAAAGCAATATGCTTGTGTCGTAAGGGAAGATTATGTTGGCGGTGGGTGGAATCGAGCCCAGGGCTCCCGATTGAATGTCCAATACTCTACCATTATGCTACATTCTACCTCGTGTATTGTCAAATGTATATTGTTTAAGGTTTTCGGTAATCTAGCGAGACAGCAAAATGTCGCTTGTTCAGTGCGTGCATCATCCCAATCCTTGTATATGGCTGCGAGTCTTGGCACTTAACCAAGGCTCAAAAGCGGAAGACACCTACTAAGCTTTGAAAACAAGTGTTCTAGAAGGATTTTGCATGTCAAATGGTATGAACATGTTACAAATGATGCTGTGCGCCGGCGCACCCAGCAGAGACCTGTAATCTCCGTAATACAAGAGAGACGATGGTCCTGTTTGGGACATGTTTTGGGAATGCCCAATGATAGTTGGCCAAAAAGAGCACTGTTCTTCCGTCCGCAGGGGTTCCGTAGGCCCGGGCGTCCCTCTTTCACAATACACCGTTCCTATGACAACGATATCAGAGCGCAAGGAATGTCGTGGGAAGAGGTGACGCAATTGGCACAGAGACGCCCTGAATGGAGGAGGCTGGTTTCTGCCCTGTGCTCCCGAGAGGAGCGTTGAGGGCGATGATGATGATGATGATGAGCGAGACAGCATTTTTGATTACCACAATGGCCGATGGCAATACTATGCATTCTATATTTGCATTCTTTATCACGGCATATCCCTCTGATGGGGTAGCCAATGGAATAACTTCATTTAATAAACAATTTGTGTAAAATAAATATCAGCGACGAAATCACCATCTTGTTAGTCTCATTTTTATGACATAAAGAAAAAACCTGCATATTTGCATATTCATTTCAGGCAGATTATTATTATTATTATTATAAAACATCACCCTGCACTGAGACCATAACAGCTTTTGGCCAAGGCGGTCTCAGCAGGAAAAACGAAAAAACAAAAAAACAAAAAAATGCCAAGTCAAAAAAAGATATCATCAAAAAGAGACAATCAGAGGAGAATCTCTATCCTGGCGATAGTCATTGTATGTAATGTTCAAAATATCTACATGAACATTCAAATTATTAAACAATTTTATAGCCCATCCGACAGGAGAGTTTGGTATTATGTTTGTTCTGCTACCAGGGGGGTAAAAAAGTAAATGCTGTCGAGAACGATTGAACGATACTGGGACGTAGATACAAAACTCACTCAAAATCATTGGATTACTTATAAAGCCACTCAAGAGTTTGAAAAATGCCGCTAGATGTCGCTATAGTATAAATATATAGATTTTAAATCATATAATATACGCCCTTCCTTTCCTTTACCGACGATATATACCCAAGGGAGGTAGGTATGTACTGGGATATATTACACACTAACTACATATTATTATGTACAATAATTATTACATTGTATGTAGGTATATGTATAATTGTACATAATAGGTATTACCTATAGCAGGTTACCTTTAGAGGTGTTTTTGAATTCGTTTAGGTTGGATATGTGTTAAAACTTCAAATATACGTAGGTACCTAACGCAATATATTATTGTGAATATGAAACTTAGTATTTGTTATTTTATTAAATAAATGGATTGGAACAGTTTGGAATGTTGTGTATTTTTGGTTAAGGAAGGCTTTCGCAATTTTTTCCTTTTGCTTTAAATACATATTTTTTTTATATTTATTTTATAACAATATGGGGATATGTCTTTTATACAGACAGAAAAAGAAATATATTGAAATCAAGTCAAAGATACTTTCTTATTTTTGTGTGACTTCGGCTTGTATTGATTTCTTAGCTAAATTGCTGCGTTCATTCGTTATTCCAAACCAAATCTTTGGTTCCCGTCCAGACGGTCCAGAAAGCCACTGCACCGCTTCAAGGGTCGACCTATGGATGTCCTTCCAGTCTCCATCATACTTTCTTCTTAGAGACTCCTCCCCCAGATGTTGGGGCAATGCTATCTAACGTCATCTATGTCAGAAATGATTAAAACGTAACTGAGCTTTTTACAAATTGAAATACTCTTAGAATTTGAGAAGATTAAGCAATTGCTTGTATCTGTTCCGTGGAGCACCCGGCAAAGAATTGGTCTCCCACTCTTTTCCATAAGTTTATGAGTGTCCTGCAAAAGGCAGGTGTGCGAAAATATAAAGATATTTACATCTTAAATTCAGCGATGAGGTTCGCAACGCATCATTAATATCATATTTTTTGTTGTGCGCAGAAGGACATCTTGCATGTTTATAACATGCAGCTGATCCACTGGCTACCCCATTTGTGGGATATACCGTGATGATATAGTAGTAGATAGGAAAGTGAATGTGCTTTTTGAATTTAAACCTTAATGTTAATAATACATTATTTTATCAGATTATTCATTAAGATGTTATTTCTACTTAATTAGTAGTTAAGGAAATTAACAAGGATTAATAAATTTAATATTATCATTTTATGATAAGAATATAAAATATATTTCTTCTAAGTTTCTGCTAATTTATATTTAAGACATTATTCATTTTATAATCTACATATTTTAAGACACCCTTTTCATTTCCTTAATTTAAATTATAATGTGTACCTATGGACAATTTTTAAAACTGTTGTATTTAAAGCCAGCAGACCAGCTGCATGTTATAAATATAAAAGCTGTCCTCTCCGTGCCAACAAAAAATTGAGACATTCAGGATGGGTGGCAAACTTCATCGCTGAATTCATGATGTAAAATGTCTTTATTTTTTCGAACACATGCCTTTTACAGAACACTCGAAAACTTACGAAAAAGAACATTAATTATCAATAAGTGGGAGTAAGAATTTTACAATCCAAAGATTTATAATTCTATCTATACCTATATCTATACCATCACGATAAACCCACAAGTGTGGTAGCCATAGCTGACTAACTGCATGTATTTTGAACTATATTCGTGGATATTTAAAACATATAATAATTCCATCTAAAATTTGTAATTTTAATAACTGGTAAAAGAGGAAACGGCAAATAGGTAGTAACAAAAAAGGCAATAAATTAAATAGCCATACAAAAAAAACTATAAAACATAATAAAAATATTAATATGACTGCGCTTCGTCACGATATAAAAGCGATTTGATATCCGACTTCAAATTTAATATGAAAACCCAACAGAAAATGATATATGGGATATGATCAGAGCCGGCATAAGCTTGAAAGTAACCAGGCTAGCCACAAGGGCGCTCAACTTTTTTTTTTCTTTAAATACATATATATTTGTACATATCAATAATTCAACACAACGTAACATTAGATGTTTTTATGGACATGTCACACAGATCTAGCTAGTCCCAAAGTAAGATCTGAATCTTGTACTATAGGAACTAACACGTATAAAAATAAAACAAATAAGCAAAATCATGATTTTTTTATTAATTAATATGTACACGGTAGGTCTACAACACATACCTACATATATATCGATATTGCTTCAAACATTTCTCAAGGATAGTTAGTGAATCGAATAAAAACAGATGTCATTTTAAAAACGACGCTTAAAAATTTCAGTAATTTTTTGGTATGCCTCGCTACTGAATAATGAAGGTTTTAAATGGAGCCATTTTTTCCATTAAACATTTTTTTTGTTTCTGTAATTTTAAAACTTAGATACTTTTGCACCAGATTTTTTTTTTAATTCTTTACATTATTTTCGAAATATTAACCGGGAATATTATTTATATATTAAAGTAATAAAAAGATTATTTATATTCAAGCATCACGTTTACATACTTTAAATATCAAAAAAAAAAACACATTAAAAACAAAATCAGAAAAAAATAAAAACATCACTTTATTAATTTGCTTTGGGCACCAGTATGACTTAAGACAGTCCTGAAAAGGGATACAAAATAATACCTACATTTTAACAGAGAAATAAAATAAAACAAAAAAATAACTCAAATCGACAAGATTTTATTTTGTTTTAACAAAAGAATGAAGGGATATAGGTATATACATAGGTACAGATGTTTCCTAAATGATAATCACTAAACATTTTGGCAAATTGGTTTCAAAATCCACGGACTTTTTATATTTACCTCATTTGAATCACCAGGTATATTTTTGATTTTTTTTTATAAAAGAAACCTAGGGGCACCATTTTGTGTAAAAAATATTTCAAAAAATGATTTATGTAAGTAATTTAAGTAAATAATGAGTTGTTGCTGTTATAAATTATAAGTTCTTGAAGACAGTGATGATTATTTGGAAGAAATGTTTGATTATTACATATTTCTTTTTATAACTAGCTTTAAACCCGTTATATTACTCAGCGTATGAACATGCACAAAAAATTGCTTTATTTTTTACACCTACACAAGTAACAAATTTTCCTTTAAAATGATAATATTTTTTTGGTGAATGATTTCACGATTCGATCAAAATGTTTGTATTTAGTTTTTATTCCGAGCAATTTATTGCAATGTTATGAAACAAATATGGTCAATAGGTAAATCGCGTACTTTTTTTTGATGTACTTTTATTTCCCAGTATCGTATGCATAAGACGATTTTTAAGATTTATAAGTTAGCGGTAGCACGGTGTTTTTGACCATAGTCACTTCGTGTGTCGTATGATCAAGATCAAGACTAGATTAAGATCGTGTTTAGTTTTGTCAAGAGTAACCCTGCTGTTCATATTTAATAATAAAAAAAAAACTTTAAATAATAAATAAATTTAAAATACTTTTTTGGCGATTTTCTTTTTTTTACTTGATTTTGGCTTACCTGTACCATAAACGATCAAAGCAATAATCAATATTAGTATGAATATATGAATTAACGAACCTACGAACTAACAGATTAAAATATTATTAATATACGGGTTAGACAATCATGTCAGTCAGTTCGTCATTAAACAGTTAGTATCGTTTAGTGAACGTTATTGTTTATATAAAATAGCCTCAAGGTGCTTTCTGAAGATGATCCATAGCTGTCCGAAACTTGTGAAAGGATAATTTTTGAGATTGATGGTAATGTGAGATATGAAAATTGATTTTAAATTACTTACTTAGGTATTAATTTATTCTGCCCCCTGTTCGAATTCAGCTGCCGACGTAATTCAGCTTCACAATATAAGCTTATCATTCCAACCATACCATCAGAATATTTGCCACAAGTGAGATGTTACCATTGGACTATGTGATTTTCATGTAATGAAGTTATTACATTATTACTACTATACCATCATAGAATTACCTATAATTATATAATAGTATTACCTAAGTTGGATAACCAGTGGAATAACTGTATGTAATAAATATGCATATTGTCCTCTCCGTGTCTTAAAAAAGACATGCTTCATTGCTGAATTGTAGATGTTAATTGTCTTATAAGGAAGGTTTTAAGAACACCTGCTTTTTACAAGGAGGATGTTTGGTAAAACGTTGCGTGATAGAATGAGGAATGAGGATATTAGAAGAATGAGTGGATGCAAGAGGAGTGTTGTGGATAGAATGCGTGTAAATAAATTGAGATGGTTTGGTCATGTGGAACGAATGGAAGAGGAAAGAATGACAAAGAGGATATACTTGGCTGAAAGGAGGGGTGTGAGGAAGCGCGGGCGTCCGAGAACTACATGGCTTGGACATGTAGATCAAATTCTCAAGGACGGCCGTGTTTTGAGTAAAAGAAACCGACGTGCGTGCATGAGAAATTGTATTGTGTTGGAAGTTGACGAAGTTGAAGAAAATTGACTATGGAGGAAGCGAAAGAAGTATGTAAGGACAGATCTAATTGGCGTTCCGTTTTCTCCGCCTACCCCACTTGGGATACGGCGTGAGGGAATAGATAGATAGATAGATAGACTTTTTACAATAAACTCGAAAACTGAACAGCAAAGAGAGGAAAACCGCTTCTTTGCCGAGAAGTCCTCGGGTTATATACATATTATACCTTTAAGACATATTTTAATACAAGCAGCGATGGCTTATGTCACCCAGTCTTATTTTATTACGGCATAGAATACACAGTTAATTTATTCATTAAAAATCAACACAGTCCATTTGTTACACCACTTGTAGGAGATAGAAATGTTATGCCTAAAGATAGATAGAGCTATATGAAATCTTAATTTCCTCTACGCTGGTTACTCCATTTGAGATAAAAACATTAATCATAAAACAGTCACACTTGTCAATTATTTTTTTTTATAATAATTTTAACTGTATTGTCATCAGATGAGCTCATATCACGACCGGACATTTTTGCAACGCCAACGGTTGCATTGCAATGCAATAATTTTGCAGCGCGATAAAATCGTCAACTTTTCAAAACAGCAGGTACGTACTACACAAATGTTTTGTGCATAATCACAAAACGTATTACCTAAGTCTATTCATAATCTATTTGTATTTATTTTTACTATAGTTACTATACTGTACAATAATATACTATCAAAGCATCTTCCACATGTGGGATAAACAGTAAACTAGTCACACGTAGTAAGTAAATTCGTCGGTAGCCTGGAGGTAGAGTCTCAAACTCCCCTTTCACGACACAAGCTTTTAGCTTAGTGTGAAAGGTGTATAAGGTTGTATTTAGGTTTATAACAAAACCGAGATATATCTTTAAAAAAAATTTTTTTAATAAAAATGGAAGTCTTCGTGTCGATATAAATTAAGACACTCAAGAAGGAAAGCAATACCGTACCTTAGTCCTTCTCCAGAAATGGTTTATTCCTTTCGCCTTTTCCAGAACAATCGAAAACTAACAGAAAAAAGGGAGATGTCGACTGTCCAGTTCTACAAAGCAACAACACGAAATTTAATTCTAATATTCCAAGACATAAAATTTTTGAAGCAACTGAAGCAGAAAACTCCAAGCAAATATGTGCTTCTAATCGAAATCATTAAAATTTTAGATATTTTTGTTTGTGGAATCGAAATAATGTTCCACGTGTAGGTAAGCCAAAAATCTAATTATTGAAAAATTTCTAATTGTTGGCATTTGGAACTAGATAGTCGATGAATTCTTAGCCGGGAACTCTACGGATCAAACTCCCTAAAATATAAATTCTCCCCAAATGTTCCTGGGCAAGATTCTCTAATTGTACAATGACACACATGTTTGTCATGACAATGAGTTTATGAAACATTTATTATTACTTATCTTGAAATATTATGTATATAAAGTTGTCTAAATAAAAATATGACATTATTATTGATGAGATGAACGAATGCCTTTCATTTGAATCTCTTCAATTAATTAAACATAACAATAATAAATAAATAAAAATAATACTCAGAGTGACCGCAACGAAAACCGTAAGACCTATTGTAGGTAAGTTTGAAACCCTGCGCCCCATTGTAGGTAAGTTTGAAACCCAGCCCTATTTTAGGTAAGTTTGAAACACTAAGACGCATTGTGAGTAAGTATATGAAACTCTGAGGCCTATTTAAGGTAAGTTTAAAACACTGTAACTTATTGAGTTTTTTCGCGAAACAAGGATAAGAAAAATGTTCTAATCTCTGAACTCTCACAAAATATACAACAACAAAAAAACATTTTTGAGATCAAACAAAATTTGATAATGATGTTTTTATTTTATTATTATTTACTTATATTTGTGTATCCTTAAATTACTGATTTGGCTCAAATTATCCAGTTTTTGGGTAGATAGACTTATTAGAAAAAATGTGTTGAGTGGACGGCATTGTAAGATGAAGGAGACATAAAAGAAGAAATTGACTTGAACATTTCAAAGAATTGACTCACTCAGACTTACCAGCGTCGATCTCCTTGAAAAACCTATAAGACATCATCCACTCTAAAGGCCATCAAAGAGCAGGAGGATGAATTGGGAATTCATTTACCATAGCGGCATCAGCCTCACTTAGGGTAACCAACAAACTTTAGACCTCTATAGAGATGGAGAGACAGTTGGGAATCCATTTACCAAAACGGTATTAGCCACAGTTAGTACAACAAACAAACTTTAGACCACTATAGAAATGGAGGGACAGTCGAGAATTTATCATCCATAAAGGCATCAGCCAGGATTAGGGTAACCAACAGGCTAAAGACCACTTAAGAGATGGAGGGACAGTTGGGAATCCATTTACCATAACGGCACCAGTCTCATTTAGACTTTAGAGTAGCCAATAGACCAACTGTACGTAAAAAATAAATCCTCTAGTTTCACAATATAAAAGATTAAAGGTACAAAGGCGTATATACCTACCTTTTATCCGTCAGAGGCAATAGGTTTAAAAGTGTAATAACAAGTAGGTAATGTAAAGTTTCAGTAAATTAACATAGATATTCTTCTTCTTCTTCTTCTTAGTCAGCCATCTCTCCACTGCTGGATAAAGGCCTCTTCCAAACTCTTCCAATCGTTGCGGTCCTGTGCCCTCTGTATCCATTTCCTTCCCGCGATTGGAGTAATGTCGTCAGTCCATCTCTTTTGTGGTCTGCCGATGCTTCTTTTGCTACTCCATGGTCGCCATTTGAGGATTCTAGGAGAGAGAGATTCTTGAGAATTGACTCCAGATATACGAGAATGATAAAATTCATATATGACCACGCCACCATGGATGTTAAGATAAACGAAGGTACAAAAACAAATAAGATAAACATCAACAGAGGAGTCCGACAAGGTGATACAATTTCTCCCAAATTATTCACGTTGGCAATGGAGAATATCTTTAGGATGATGAATTGGGAAAACAAGGGAGTCAGAATTGATGGAACATACTTGAACCACCTACGTTTTGCTGATGATATTGTACTGGTGAGTGAGAATATTGACGAGCTGAAAAATATGATAAAAGAGCTGCATGAAACCTCTCTAAAAATTGGTCTAGAGATGAACATAGGTAAGACAAAAATCTTGAGTCCAACAAATGAGAGCCTAACAATTGACAACAAATACATAGAGGCAGTAAATGAATACATATACCTTGGACATAGATATTATGACTTTTAAATTTATTCATAAGATGGAGATTGCTTTCCGCACCGTAGACGTAATAATAATACAGTAGAAGTTCGATAATCCGGCACGTTCGGGACCGGCTCGGTGCCGGATTATCGAAAATTCCGGTCTATCGGGCGGTAATTATAAGAACAATTAGGTTAATAATTAAACTACAAATACAGTGTGCAAATACATACAACAAAGTTTATTTTACATTTCATATAATGTATGTACACGTACTGTAAAACATATTTCACTTAGATTTAAAAAAGTCATGAATGGCTTTTTTACTTGACTTGATATGGAAATCAATAATTTCTGAAGCACTGTAGCTAGAACTAGCCTCAGCAAAAGAGATAAACTTATCTAGTGATTTTGCAGCTTCTGCCCAGCTGATTTTTTCCTTTTCTTTCGTTTCGGCATCTGAGTCACTTTCTTCAAGATTTTGAGTAGGCTGAGGGTTTACTACAATGTTTACAACAATACCGAGCGCTTTCGGATGATCTCGAACTATCCCGAAAACTTCCGAATAGCTCTCAAGCGTTTTTATTTGCTTTAAAGACACACTTTTGGAAAAAACCAAAATTTTTACAATTTTCCGGAGCGATGCCGGACTATCGGGCATTCTGAACTGTTGGATGCCGGACTAATGGACTTCTACTGTATTACGATCTTTGTTTTTATTCCAGGTAAGAAGGGAAGAATAAATAATATTCAAGATATTTAAACATAATATAATATGTGTATCTATTATATATTAGGTATATACAATGATTAGAAACTCAAAATGAAAATTTGGTACCTATAAGACAAATTGTATCTTGGGTCCAGAATATTATCATATCAGTAGTTTTGTGTCCCGTGGAGCTACCGGCAAAGAATTGATCTCCCACTCTTTTACGAAAGTTTTCAAGTGTCCTGTAAAAAAGGTTGGTGTTCGAAAAAATAAAGTCATTTGACATCTTAAATTCAGCGATGGGGTTAACAATCCACCCTGAATGTCTTCATTTTTTGTTGGCACGGAGAGGACAACTTGCATGTTTATTGTATGTGGCTGTGGCTGTTCTGCTGGCTAACCCATTTGTGGGATATGTCATGATGGGGTAGTAGGTAGTAGTGGCAGCAAAAATATAATTAAGTTATAAAAATTACATTTGTACAAAAGCAAAGCATAAGATATCGCGTCTTCAATAAGTATTCTCTTATATGTTCTCAATGGTATATTATTATAAAGTAACAACGATATGTAATAATTTGTTGGGGGCGATTATTATTCTTATTTTGAAATATGGTAGCAGTCTGTGATTGGTTGATACCTATCACCGGTAGTATGGTAGTTTTAGTAGATATGTTATTGGTGGTTGGTTTGTTGTGAGTTGTGTTGTTTTATTATTATTATACTAGTGTAGTTTCACCCGGTCACTCTCAGGATATAAACATCAGATAAATTAACACTTGCAGATACCGTTAGTACTTTCATAAGACTACTACTACTACTATACCATCACAGCATATTCCACAAGTGTGGTAGCCAGCAGAAGAGCCGTATGTAATTAACATCAAGTCTATCCTCTCCGTTCCAACAAAAATATAAGACATTTTGGGTGGGTTGATCCTCATCGTTGAATTTAAAATGTAAAATGTCTTATTTTTTTCGAACCCCTACCTTTTACAGAACACTCGAGAATTTGCGGGTGACCAATTCTTTGCCAAATTCTCTACAGGGAAAACTTTCACAAGAAATGACGAAAATTGGTGGAAATAATTGTTTTAAAACTGGTAACACCGAGATTCAAATATTTTAGACAATATTCTATCCACGTTCTAGCCGATGATCTGACGTAAAATGAGGGGTTTTCCAGCAAGTCCTCATCAACGCAAAAACATTGAAACTGAGAAAATAGCACATTTCTATTTTTGTCTATTATATTTAAGGATATATTTTGAAAATATTGTTTTTATAGTAAAATAAACCTTATAATACGCTCGCTACCCACTGGTGGGTCGCGACCCATAGTTTAGGAAATACTGTGTTCGAGCGTTTTCAACTACAATGTAGTCATCCTCAGGAAAAAAATACTACCTACTTCAGTAAAACAAATGAGCAATTCTCACAGCGGAATTAAACAGGGTTCTTAATTTTATAATGATCTTTTATAATGCATTTACACACAATTCCTCTAGAAAATATAGAATACTTAAATATCTATATTCCATTATTTATATATGACATCACAATACACTTACTATCGCGTAAAGTAAAACTAAACTCTTATTAAATCAACACGAAGTTTGACAGTTAATAAGAGTGGTCAATCATTAAGAAATGAGATTTTTATTTAAGTTTATTTTAAAGTTTATTTTAAGTTTATTTTTACGTGTTTTTGTACTAAATATGAAATAACCGATTGTTTTATTAATAAACCAAATATATTCAAAAAAAGATATTAATAAATAATACCTATTGGATTGAATAGTTTGTAGATCGAAGTAAGTTTGCAAGAAAACGCTTGTTCATATTATAATGCCTTGAAATTGATAACTAATTATGCAATCCGTCTTACTGGAAATTTTGAAATAAGGTCTACGACTTGGTAAATAGATTGAAGTTTTAAAAACAGATTTTCAGTAGATTTTTATCGAATTGATTAAACTTCATTTTAACCAGTTCATATGAAAATATTTCTGTAAGCAAGTTAAATATTTTTTCAGATGATTTTTTATTAGATATTTTTAGCAATCCATAAATTCATGCAAATAACACTAATATCACTGTAAATATGAGTTATTTTAAATATTTTTAGAATTAGACCTGCCCAAAGGATGATATCAGTGGGCCTAGTCAAAACACATTTAAGCGTTACGTTTTCGTTTCGTTTTCGTTCAAACAAGACGAAGGTTGCGAGAATGCGTCAATTTTCGTAACTAAAATACACAAATAGCTTCGGAAATTGACGCGTTCTCGCAACGGCGTCCGCGATTGAACGAAAACGAAACAAACGCTTAAATGTGTTTTGACTAGGCCTACTTGTATAGAGTAGGTATGTTATTTTTTCACTGTCTTGTTAAATTACGGTGTCTCTTAAGTAATATAAACATACAGACAGACAAAAATATTGAATAGATTATTACATACTGTGCTGTTAGTCCTGGGGCTACAAAGCGTTGATGACTATCATTACATCACGATGACGATCAGCCAACCAACCAGCTACAGCAAAAGGCAGTGTACAGTCATACAGTGCTGTTCAGAAGTGAGTATTAACTCCTTAATCGTTAGGTTAACGAAGTTTCATTTTGATTTATTGCCCTAGAGACAATAAAAAGGTTGATTAGCGGTTTACAGTCTACACATTCACCTTGTAAAAAAAGGGGTCGTGGGTTCGATTCTGGGAGTGAACAGAATGTTTTTCCAGGACTTGAAGTAAATCCAGTCTTCAGCATTAGATTGCGTCAAAAATAATAATTATCAGTCAGTTTATGCAAGTACAATATAGTGTGTCTAAATACAGGAACCAGTTAATACTCTTAAATTTTCTTCATGATAGTTACTTAACACTGCAAATAAAATTAGCACATGCCTTGAAGTAGGTATAAGAAAAAAAAGAACTAAAACAGTACCTAATTCAAATGATAAAAATATATATTTATACACTTAAAAAACTTGCAATAATAGGAACTTGTATCTGGATTTTTTTGTAAACCTTATCACCGAGTCTTAATCTTTTTAGAAAATCGCTGGGAGCCCTTCAACTTGGTCTCTCACGGATTAGCGGTAACTTTGAAAAATATCAAATTTACATGTAACCAATTCATTTATAGATGACCAACATAACTTGCTACCTTATTTGTAGAAGATGTCTTCATTGTGTAGATACCTACTATCTATGTATCCACATAATAAATTGTGGGTACACCTACATAGAGAATTGAATCTACATAGAGATTATTGTAGAAGGAAGACGGGGGGTTGGCAGAAAGCAGATGTCCTGGCTGCGCAACATTAGAGAGTGGACCTGAATCCGGACAGTGGATGACCTGTTCAGAGCAGCACAGGACAGGGAGGTTTTTGCCGGAGTGATCGCCAACGTCGGGGCGACCTGACACGGCACAGAAAAAAGAAGAAGAGAATTGTACCTACGTAGAGAATTGTATCTACATAGAAAATTGTACCTACATAGAGAATTGAATCTATATAGAGAATTGTACCTACATAGGAAATTATATCTCCATGGAAAATTGTACCTACATAGAGAATTGTACCTACATATAGAATTGTTTTTTGGTTAACGGATGAACGATTAAATTTGTTAATTTTTTGGAAACCTTTACCCAGGTCTGCTGTTGTAACTGGCCCTGGTATAATAATTTATGATTGCATGCGATGGTCCAACAGTTTATTATAACAACGAAAAAATAAAACATATTATTATTATTATTCGTGTAATATTGTAGGTGAAATTCTTATTTAGTTAAAATAGAAATCACTGGTATTGTTAACAACCACTATATATTTAATCAGTTTAGTCGTGAGAGATTATTAGTTCCCTTTAGGAAAAATCAGATCTAATCTGGATCCTATAAAAGAACCACACTCAAGGGGTGAAATAGACGCATGCGGTTAGATTTTGCCATCTCCGATCGTCAATAGCGATGGTAGCAATTGTGGAGGTTCCGATGTCTGATGCTATGATCAATCCTGTTAACTTATATATAAAAAAATAGCTGCTACATTTAAATCACTGGTTCTATAAAAATGCTGTTATGTCTTTAATAGCATCGCTCCTTCACTTTCAAACACCTTCTCATATATAAATATTTATATCACATACATACATCGGTAGTGTTGGTAGGATTAATGCAGATATATTAAAAATACTAGTTTATACTTGGTTTCCTCTGATCATTCGTAAACGAGTGGATGGCCTTTAAATAAAAAAAAAATTGAATCTTAGCTTCGCTCAGAAGGTAAGAACAATCGTATATACCGAAAAATCTTTGAAATTATGTTTAGCAAATTTAGAACCATTAGACATAGGTTGATGCATAGACGTACGAGTACCTACTAGACTTGCAGCGCGGTATATTTTTTCGGAATTTTTGTGTTCCAATATCGATGTCCTTCAAGCATTAGCAATGTCAACGTCAGTTAAAAACTGGATGCAAAATTTGATCGGCCAAATGACCAATTTTTCTTTGAATTACCTACTATATCTTTGGGTTGATGCATGTCCAATTACATGTACTAGGAGATGAAATATCACAATTTCTAAACATGCTGAAATTCGTTAGTTGATAAGATCAACTTCCTTCTTCTCATCTTCAGATCTAGCCCCCCTTTGGTCTTTCATAACTTGTAATCATGAGCACAGTATC
Source organism: Athripsodes cinereus (assembly GCA_947579605.1). Lineage (NCBI taxonomy): Eukaryota > Metazoa > Arthropoda > Insecta > Trichoptera > Leptoceridae > Athripsodes > Athripsodes cinereus. The sequence continues at coordinate 5,782,238 of OX388321.1, forward strand.
TCTGGGATCGCATTGGCCGAAAGCTTTATGGTCGTAGTATAATATGGTGTCATTTTAAAAACACTTCCAGGTTGTTGAATCATCTTATAAGCTCGTACACAATACAGCATACTTCAGATCATGCTATAAGTAAACAGAACTGAACAAAGTTTCCATTCAGATGTTTACTATATTATTATTCAGAAACCCAATCAATGGACGCAACTATACCCAACCATAGAGGACATTAGTTATCCTGTTGTTTGTCTGGTAAATACCATAGCTTACATTCAAACATGCCTACTTTTGAGCGAACCTATTTTTTTATTAGATTTTATAGACGTAGACATATATGTTCTACATGTAATATCTTTTATATATTATTAAGTATTAAAGTATATTGGTTGATTATCATAATATACTATGTTCGATGTCTACGAGTTAATATTATGTATAAACGATGTAGAGTACCTAACGGAGTACCCTGGGGCACTCCCATCAACCTATCCTAGACTGCGTTCCTTTTGATGGGGTATCATCGCACAACCAACGACTAATCATCAGATAATCTATCGAGTAGGATATGGCAAAAATAATTTATTTTATTGTCATACTACTTATTCCAATACTACAATTCCTGAAAAAGTAATTGGTATGATGAGGATGGTTATATCTAGTAAAATATTAAGCTCAAAATCTCAAATAAGATGTTTTGAAAGCAATTTACCGACCACTCGTAAACGGATTAATGGTCTTTACACATATAAATTAATAGAATAGTGTATTCTAATAAAGCTAGCATAAATTATAGTTGATCTGTTAACGTCAAAATTCTAATTTAGACAACATAAGTTATCACAATAATATATATCGCTTTCTTTTTCCTAAATTAGGAAGGAAAGGTTCTTCAAAGCTATTTCAGTTCTGATTAAATAAAGTCATGAATTCTGCCTCCATTTTGGCTCATACTTTACTGTGAATTCCCTTTGAAAATGAGATATAGATGACCATATTTTGATTTCAGAGTATATGTGTGGTTCATTAACAGTTTCCCGATTCAAAATATGACAACAATTTTTGTTTGACAAATATTATTTTAATATTTTACATATCTCTCGTTTATTCCAAGCATTTGATAGTATTTTATGTAAAGACAACAGCCTACTGCTGATGGTTTCAGTTCTACATTAAAATATTATTAATATTTTATGCTTCTAGTTACAGAAGTCGATTGACGTCCGGCACATTGCCATGCCGTGACTGACAAGCATAGCATGATAGTTTCTCCTACAACAACATTAGATATTAATGACCTCAAAGCTCGACGATTTAGATGTTCAGTGTTAACTGGCCATAGGTAATAATGCAGAAATTATATTAATATGATTTTAATACCCAAATCAAATTATTTTATGAAGTGTTGAACAACAAATTAATTACCTGATAGACAATGATTTTTTTATTTATGATTTTTTTTTAAAATGAATCTTTAATATAATTAGGTAGTTGGATGACGTATACAGGAGGCATGTAAGATCTGAAAATAGCCCTGCTGATCTATCCTCCAGGGGTGCCAGCGTGTCTGCCTTGAAGACGTCTTCTCTATTAATACCTTCACACTAAGTAATGGTTGGTATCGTGAAGATGGAATAGAGCGGCAGTGGGTTTCGAACCATGGACCTTCAGTTTGAATGTAAAAAAAATCTTACCATCGAACTACTAACTATTATTATTATTAGTTATTTGGAAGATGCCGCTTCTGCGATAAACTCGCACATTGCACAACATTATTTATTTATTTATCACCTCATTTAATCATTCTATAATTTAATAAATCAAATGTTTTTGTGTAACACTTTGGAAATTCATTATAATTAAAATGATTTTAAAACCCCATATACCCATCTCCTTCCCTCTTATCAAACACCCTCAGCTCCGCCCTTTCTCCCCCACCTTCAAACTCCCCCCCACCCGTAGTATAAGTTAGTAATAGAAAACAGACTCACTACATATGAACTTAAACTAAATTAGTCCTCCTGATGATGTCAAGTAGAAGCCTTGGCGAAAACGTTTGAGGTGAATAAATTTAATTTGGAAATTATACAGTGTTTTAAAATCAATTTAATCATTCTATAATATTGTTTATTTCCTATATTGTACAAGTAAGTTATCTATTATTAAAAAAAAAACATATATTTATTTGTTTATTCTTTTTGGACATCGTCATTGTGCGGCAGAAATTACAAAACAATATACCTAGAATGTTATAAAAAATTGATATGATCTGCAGTGGCGAAAATCGAGATAATCGTCTGGTTGTGTAAGTGGCGAAAATTAAGATAATTCATGCTGCCAATAACTTCATTATTTGGACAAGACAACCTAAGTAAAAGTAGATACACAATGCTGCATCTACTCAACGAGAAAAGGCATCAGATATTCTTTTCGCCAAATTATTTAGTAGGTACACGCTTAAAAATTATTCAACTATCTCAATTTTATGGCACAACGCCACTTTCAATATTTCAGTTGCCCCCCCTCCCCTAGAAGTTGTAAACTAGAATCAATGTAGACAAAATAGTTGGCACCTATCGAAAATTAAAAATGGTGTCGAAATAAACAACCCCCCTCCTAGAAATCAGACTCAATTTTTACTGGACAGCCGTCCCCCTTGAAATATAATTATTTTTACCTACCAAGGACATCGATATCTTCCTTTTATTTTGCTGCAATCAATTAAAAAACTACATTTATTCTCATCGATAAACTACTTTAAACACCTGCCAGTGATCAATAACCAGTGACAATTTTGCATTTCGACATTTTTTCTTTATTCAAGTAAAATTATTATTGGTTAATTTTCTTTAAAACACCTGCACATTGTACAGTACTTTAATACAGATGCCTGATCGCGTAAATGAGCAATTATAAAATGATAGATATGTAGGGAAGTATATTCCAAATGAAACAAAATTATAATCAATAAGCTTTTACCCAGGTAAGTCATTATTTTTTTTTTTATCACCTGTTGTAGAAAGAAATATGTAAGTGTAGGAACCTATATAAAAAAAAATATCCGTGTAGTCTATGGCCAGGAATAGGTATTTCACTCATAGCCCTAGAGGTATGTAAATCCTAGAATGTCATGTAAAAGGTGGATAATCGTAAAATATCACGAATGAGACATTAATATCCCCAATTCAGCAAGATAGCATGCTGCCACTCTTCCATAAGAGATTCATGTCTTTATCTCATATTTGCATGGAGAGAACGGCGTTCATGTTTGTTACATGCAGTTACTGTACTGTCGACAATAAAAAATAGTATAGAATAGAGGAATAGATAGATGATGGCCCTGGCTGGGTCACATTTCATACATAAGGTATCAGATGGTCTGGACGCCCCTCTTTCACAATACACCGTTCTAATGACAACGATAAAAAAACGTAAGAAATTACATGAAAATAAAGATAGATAGAAATTACATGAAAATAAAGTGATTTAGTTGGTACAGAACCATTCTTTCTTTTAAGAATCTTTATTTTCTCAAGAACATACTGAAAATCAAATCCAATAGGTTTTTGTTCTCAGGTTATTCACATAAAGAAGAATGTATAAATTGTGATTTCTGTACTGAAAAGTGTTTAGAATATAGAGACAAATATTGAAATAATCGCTCATCATAAAAACTACAAGGTAAACCTCACTAACGCGCTCTGTTTTACCCATTTTAAAATTAGAGCACAAATGTTTGTCAAACAATCCGCAATCAAATGACAAGTAGCGCCATAAAACACGATACGCATGCGCTTCGTACACGCAGACGCAGTGCAATGCATCTTGTCTCATTATGGAAATCATAAACCACAGACAAATACAATTATTATCATGTGAAAAGGGATTTTCCTAGTGACATTAGAGTGTAAACATAACCTTAAAAATAAAATTGTCACTTTAGTTGTGAAGAAAAGTATAAGATGAACGCTTTAAATAGGTTTAATGTCTTGAGTAGCAGTAAATATAATAATTTAAGATGTATTTGTAATGTTTTAAATGCTAGTTTAAATTCAAATAGTGTTAATTTTGTAAGTAACGATTCCAGCGCTAAGACAATACACAAAAGATGTTTATTTTCATCAGCAAAACCTAGTTGGGACAAGGCGGTGAATGAAGCTGAGAAAATTGTTGGTTATCCACCTTCTTTTGCCAATTTGAGATGGTTATTGAGCGATGAAGTTGCAAATGTTGCAATACATTTGAGAAAATTAGTTAGTATAACAATATTTTCATACTCTTATGTAATCTTTAATATTTTATATTTTAATATCCACGATAAAATAACATCACCATATCCAAATGAAAAACCATATTTTTTGTTGTTGAAACATCTTATTTTGTCATTGTATAAACATCCCGATCACACCTAACAAAGCAATGAGGTACCTATGCCACCAATCCTGAATGCCTTCGCTTGTTGGTACTGAAAGTACAACACGCATGTTTATTACTGGCTACCCCACTTTTTGGAGATGGAGACCGTGATGGTATAAATATATAGGAAAAATTAATAACCAACAAACTTGATCAGAAATCCCATAAAAGTATGGTTTTTTCAATAATTTTCCAAGTTTTCCAATATCTAAAATCTTTAAATAAAAGTTAAGTGGTAAAAATATTGTCGTAAATTTATAATATTGCCATAAGTTAAAAATTAATTCATTAATACTATACATAAGTATGTATTATTATTATCCCATTTTGTTTAACATAACAATTACTTTTTACATAAATTTCAAAACAATTCATGATCTACTAACCATACAGAAATTTCCATTTTAAAGTATTTTTACAATATTTGAGAGGTATAGAAACAAAGTCGCATTAATTTAAAATAATAAATTTTTATTTCTTTTTGAAGCGTGTTTATTCCAAAATCCTTTTTTTACAACTGTTATACTCAAGGATAAAAGTGGATTTTCATTTTATCATTTGAACTACAGTAAAAATACGAACGTTTCTGCATTCATAGTTAAATATTTGTGAAATATGGATCAATGTGATTTTGTATCTGTACTCCTCAATTAGACAAATTTATGTTTTAGAAATATACACATCTATGTAAATATTGGTCAATAACAGATTTTTAGTTTATTTATTTATTACAATAATATTTTATCATTCACACAAACATTCAAATACTACCAATTTAATGCAATATTTTTTTTATTTTTTTTTTATTTTTCCAAAATACATTTTATTATTAATTTAAAATAAAATAAACTTTGTATTTTCCACTAGAATAACTTAAATTAGAGTTAAAACATTTTCGGAACTACTTGTTCCATCATCAGTCACAATACTTGCGAAAACGTTTTAACTCTAATTAAAGTTATTTTAGTGGAAAATACAAAGTTTATTTTATTTTAAATTAATAATGAATATGGAATTCCATAGTGTTAATCACGAAACATTCGAAAAATTACATTTTATTATTGTTTGAAATCAAAATGCACATTCATTAACAAAACTGGAATCATGGAAATCAAAAATAGATGCTTAATTGGAATTGAACTTCATTTTACAGAATCCAAAACAGCCACTTTGGGACTTAAATTGTCACTAAAAGCCGATTGTTCTATCTCATGTCATTTGTTTTTGTTTATAAAGAAGGAAAAAAATGTGTAAGTACAACTTATATCGTTTTATTTATTGAAAATTAAAACGTTATAAGATTTCTCTTCATGTGACTTGTGTCCTGTCTGTTTCTTGTGACAAACTAAGTAACATTTTTTAAATTTATTTTTCTATTCATTCTTTACTGTACAGTGATCACAATACATACAATTTTATGTAAATATCTCCAGAATGTTATTTATTTAAGTATTAATTTTCACATCTTTAATTTCTTTTCTGAAATATACGAGAGGCCTGTTGCAAAAGTAAGGAAGGTATTAAGAATATTACCCAACAGACACCTCATCCGCACAACCGACAGACTGTGCAAACTCCCTTTTGTATGAAACAGGAAAGGTGTCCCAATACTTACGAATCGGCTTAGGCTGGTTTAAGTGCACTACACCCATGGTACGTTCACCAATTCCACCAATTCCTGTTTGGACATGACAGTTTAAAATGGTGCGTTCACCAATCCCACCCATGGTACGTTCACCAATCCCACCAATTCCTGTTTGGACATGACAGTTTGAAACAGGAATTGGTGGGATTGGTGAACGTACCATGGGTAAAGTGCACTTAAACCAGCCTAAGCCGATTCGTAAGCATCGGGACACCTTTCCTGTTTCATACAAAAGGGAGTTTGCACAGTCTGTTGGTTGTTCGGATGAGGTGTCTGTTGGGTAATAATCGTAATATCTTCACTCTTGCAGGTATGAAAATCCAGCTAAATGCGAAAACTTCGTTTAACAAGGAAGGTATTATTTGGAACACATCACGTGTTATAAGATATTTAATATCTTCAATTAGTTACGAGGTTTATCGCACATGTTGAATGTCTTATTTTTTATTGGGATGAAGAGGATAACCTGTATGTTGCAGCCGGTGTGTAACGCTCTTGCCTTTAAATAACGAGATCCCGGGTTCGATTCCCGGCCAGGGCAGATTGAATCACGACCTTTTTCAAGTTGTCCTGGGTCTGACTGTTGCATTTATGTGTTTAGTGAATCGTATATAATATTTGTATCGTCGTGTTAGTACCCATAATACAAGATTAATATCTTAGTTTGGGACTAGCTCGATCAGTGTGTAGATAAAGATAAAATCTTACCATTTATCTATCGCACAAATGGTATATAACCAGTTTACTTACTGCTTGAAATAAGCATGTTAGTCGTCTTCATGCCTTCTATTATAAAATAGAAATATGATTAAAAAACATAGGTATCTTTAAAAAGGCATCCAGAATGAGTGGCATGCCTGCTGAATTGAAAATAACAAATATCTCATTCATGTCGTTTAAAAATAATATAGCTATTTTACAGAACACTCTAAAATTTACAGAAAAGAGTGTGAGATATATTATTTACCGGACACTCCACAGATAAAGATAGATATTATTATAATTTTATAAAATATCATCATCTCGAGATCACAGGGCAGAAACCAGCCTCTTCTACTCAAAGCGTCTCTGCACTAATTGAGTGACCTCTTCCTTAGCTCTCTCATGTCGTTGTCATAGGACCAATGAATTGTGAAAGAGGATCGTCCGGGCCGTCGGAACCCTTTTGAACGAAAGAACGTGATTCTTTTTGGCCAACTATAACTGGACATTCTCAATACATGGCCCAACCGAAGCCATCGTGTCTCCTGTATTACTGTAGATATTATATGTCTTCTATTATAAAACAAAGATTCGATTATAAAATATGAATATCTTAATATGTCATGTTATGTGAAACAACTCATAATTTCATTGACCTCAAATACAAAATACCCACACGGCGCTGCGCTGATAACATTCTATTATTATACTTTGGTACTTTATGTAGACCTTTATTATTTTCCAGCTGTTTATTTTACACATGTTTCCTAAGAACTTGACATAATAATATTATTTCATATATTTATCACGTTATTTCTTGTGTATATTATTTATGTATCTATACTTTCATCATTTTATCTACAGTAAATAACAATTTAACAACATTATATTCAAAATCATATTTAATTATGTATTCTTTTTGAACGTCATTAGAAACACAGGACATAAAACAATACTTATTAATTTTTATCGATTTCACCCCCAACATTTTAACCTTACAAAATCTTGTATTTACACAATTATGTGAACCACGAATATTACACTTGAAAGTTCAACTTTCAGCCTTCAACTCGGATGTCCAATACTTAAGAATCGGGCTACCGACTATCTTAGACTGGTTTTTAAATCGTGATATCCTGGGTTCGATTCCCAGATGGTTATGATTTTTGTCATTGTGTATTTTGTGGACCTGATTTTACATGGACCTGATTGTCCGTGAGAAAATGCTTCATTACAAAATATAAACGAACAAATTTACACATTCGTAAATAAAAATAAATTGAATTAATTAATAAATTTTACTTTCGAGGAATTGATTTTATTAATCAATATTTGGAGAGAGATTTTTTTTATTGCCAGTGAAAGTAATCTTCCGACTCCACCTACTTGACATAAAAAATAACCAATTGGCCAAAACTTGTTGGCGAAAAATAATCAACTACATAAATATGTAATGATTTGTGAATTAATTAAAAACGTCGAATCAAGAAAAAGCTTAATTCAAACCAGTCTAAGTTGCTTCTTCAACAATGAGACATCTTGCTAAATTAATGACAGTATTTTATGTGTTATTCTTGTTTTCCAGGTTGGCACTGATCATCCGATCGTCAACACAGCCAAACAGTTTTTATACAATGACAAAAACAATGCTCAAGCTTGGGGTCTTGTGGTTTTGCTCGTGTCAAAAGCCGTTGGATATGCTGACCCACAAAGCGAAAAGGTGATAAATGGAGAGGCATTTCAGAACCAAAGAAAAATGGCAGAAATTGTTGAAATAATCCGCACCGGCAATCTTCTCCATAAGAGCTTACTCAATTTCATCAATCAAAAATATTCAAACGATAAAGAAACTCTTAATTTTGGAAATAAAGTGGCTCTTTTGACTGGAGACTATCTTCTAGTCACAGCCAACGGAATGTTGTCACATATGAGAAACCAACACCTTTCCGAATTGATATCCTCAGCTTTAAGAGATCTGACGGATTGTGAATTCGTCGGAGACCGTGATTCACAAAATCTACCATTACCTTCAAAATCAACCAATGAACCTTTTGAAATAAGCTTGAAGAAAGATTCAAAGACTATGCAAGTTATTGGGTATGGAAGAAAGTTTGAACCCGTAGATTCTGATGAATGTTTAGGAAACCCTGTTAGAGAATGGACTTTGAGGAATGTTTTAGGAGGTGGAAGTCTTTTGGGAGCTGGATGCGAGGGGACGGTTCATTTAGCTGGACATGATAAAGAACTTCAAGAGTCTGGTTATCTATTTGGGTGTCACCTTTCTCTCGCATGGCAAGCTGCTTTTGACTACAACGTATTCTACAAAAATAAGGACAGCTCTTATTCATTAGTCTCTGCTCCCGTTTTGTTTGCAATCAATGAAGATAATAAGATTTATGAGAACTTCTTACAAGCTAAGACCAGTGTTAGTGATGTGCCTTTTAAAGATTTGACTGATGCTGTTAGGAAAAGTTCAGCTTTGGACAAGACTGTGAGTATCATCAATGAAAATAGTTGTGCAGCTATTGAGAATCTGAAAAATTTCCCAGCCTCAAAAGCGACGAGCGCCTTGAAAAAATTGGCCGAGGTTTTAGTAGTTTAAAAAATATTGTGTTCAGAATTTATATTTCAGCTTTTATTGTTGTCGTTGTGATTTTGAATTAAGTATGCCATATTGATAATTTATTTATTTTTGAAAAAATAACCAAAGATTAGGTACATAATGAACTTAATAAATTATTTCAAATTTTACAATACGATTTTTTTTCAATAATTAACATTGTATGAGAATCAATTTTTCAATTAAACATATAAAATCGTATAATGCTTAGAAAAGGCTACGTCACCTTATTTTGGTCATTTTCCAGATTGCACTGGAACCTACAGTTTTTTTTTTATTTTGTTGATATTTGTCAAAAATTTGTATGTTTTGTAAACTAAAAAAATATTTAAATATATTAGTTAAAATTTATGGATTGCCATTGTGTAAACTGTATGTACTACTTATCTTACTATTAACTATACCATCACTGCATATCCCACAAGTGGTAAAGTCAGCAGTGTGGGAAACCTCATCGCTGAATTGAAATGTCAATTAATGTGTTATGCACATTGATATAACACGTTATGCATGATTTTTTGTAAACGCCTGCTGTTTCTTACAGAACACTCAAGAACTTGCAGAGACCTATTATCTGCCAAGGACTGCAAAGAGATTATTTATATTTTTTTCGACAATTACCCAAATATTTAATTGATATTCATTCTATATTCGAATCAGGAACCTGAAACGATTTAATGAAGTTAAATGCCTTCGAAAAATCCGTCAATTCTGATTGGATAATAGCACGTTTTGTTCCTTTTTTGCAATAACAACATCACAGGCAATCATCTTTAGACATTTGAATTTAAAATAAGAACCTTGAGGGGAATTTTAAATTCCGCAACAACGATGTTCTTTTGTTTAAACAAAAAAACGTATTCTCGCCAATCGGTAGGGCCGCATCTCCTCGACCACGCCTATCTGATGTTTTATTACTGGTAGTGCTGCGAGGCAATATGGTCATGGTTTTAATACTTAATTGAGATACTTAAGACTTTTTTCAACTGTGGCATGTGAAAGAGTAATTTGAAATTCTTGGCTGGTTGTGAAAATGATGCGGTTTGAGTGAGTGAGGCTGCCGTTACGATGCGTTTGTCGATAGGTATAATAATTTTTGATGGAAAAATCTTTCATTCATACCTTAATCAGATTCTATGTAAGTAAACCTGCAACTTACACCGGTCTCACAATACAATCTATTTCTTAATGTGAGGTCGATAGAAATGTATATGTATTCATCATAATGTATCATCTTTTAAAGGTATCCCACTCTTTTCTTTAAGTTATCGAGTGTCCTGCAAAAAGCAAGTAAGTAGGTACTCATAAAGAGACATTAAATGCCTTCAACTCAGCGATAAGGCATGCCACCCATCCTGAATAACTTAACTTTTATTAGCCTCATCACTGAATTGTAGATATGTTTTTTTTTTAGATAAATTTACATAAATTTACGAATTGTAGATAGTCTTATACCTACGTAGTGTTGTGGAATTCTCAAGAAATATTTTTTCTTGAAGATGAGAATTTTCAGAGAATTTTTTTTTATTTTTTAGTATAATAATTATAATAAATACTTTATTCAATCAATCGATAACAATGTACAAATGTTGAGACAATTTATCACCAATATGGCTATAATTAATTATGGAAACAAAAAAATGTTAAGTACTTACCTAAATAGAAAAAAAGTGCTAATAACTGGTGAAAAATCTTGATGTTTGACACCCCACATGCCCATATTTAAGTTAAAAAAAATTGCAGGTATGCACATGGAAAAAAGTGTTAATAACCTCTGATTTGTGCCTTAATCAGCCCCACAAATTTTCGGTTCTATCAGGTTGGCTGCGAAGTGTACTGGGCGAAAGGTCATAATACCACTAAGAAAAATTATGGAGAGAAAATTCTCTTCCATCTCGGAGAAAATTCTCTTCCATCAGAGGAGAAATTCTCGGAGAAATTTCTCGTTCTCGAGAAATTTTTTTGGAGAATTTTCTCTTCTCACTTATACGTAAGGTCTTACGAGCACCTGCCCTTTACAGAACACTCGCAAACTTACAAAAAGATTGACAACTATTCTTACCTATCCTCCACTCTCCCCAGTTAACTATTTATCTACACATGGACAATTAACCCAGATCGAGCTAGTCCCAAACTAAGATATTATGAATCTTGTATTATGACGATACATAATAATAATTTATTTATTTATTCTTTTTGCACATCATCATTACATAACAGTGTTAACAAAATAATATATAATTTTAGAAACTAGGACGATGTGCAGTGGCGAGATTATCACTATAAAGTGATTTCTTCCATCTAACCACGATATAAACTATATAATATATAAACTTTATTACACAAAATTAGTATACAAAGATAAAAACATGGTATAACAACAGAACACATAATTCTGTGCAATGGGCGAGTTTATCGCTGAAGCGCGATATCTTCCAACTAACGCATTAAACAAAAACAAATAATAATAATATATATAAATAAAATATACAGTATACCTTTTGCGTACCAAATACATAATGTAGGTATAAATGCAAAACCTAGAATAATTTGGAAAGGTCATTTTTATTGTGCTATACCCTTACGCCGTGTCACAGGTGGGGGTAGGCAGAAGGAACGGAACGCCACGTTGATCTATCTTTACATAGCTACTTCTTTCGCTTCCTCCACATTCATCCAGTTGACTTTTAGCCAATAAATAACATGATTAAAAGAATTCTAGGCATGTACCTACCTACATTTGATATTTTTTCTAGGCAACAAGTAGGTAGGTACCCAGATGGGTACATTTTCTGTACATAAACAAAATTATATCGTGAATGAGGCAAATATAACATTAACAACAGCCATACCTATAATAGGCGAATAAGAATGGCATATAAGACGGAATTCCTAAATAACATTTTCGCCTTCCATAAATTACAAAACTAAAATAATAATAATAATCGTTAGGTGCTTAATTCTAATGTACAGGGACGAACTGGAATTGATTTTTTATTCAAATAAAAAATTGACAACTCGCTTAAACGTGATAGATAACCAGAGTCACTTTTCCTCTATGGTAATAACTAGGTCATTGCCATTAAACTATATGTCCTCGAGAGCCCTCTTTTCTGTAAGTTTTCAAGTGTCCTGTGAAAGTACAGGTCATACTTTGAAGGATAATTTGATTTAAATAAATAAATTTTATTGGTAGGTATTCAAATATGTAGATTTATAATTATTTTATTGAATAATAATAAAGGGAGATTTTGTAAACATGAGAAGACCAACATAGGTGAGTTGGAAGACATCGCTTCTGCGATAAACTCGCCCATCGTACAATATTATTTATTTGTATCACATTGTTTTATAACTTGGTAATTATGTATGCTCCTTATTGTGCAATAAAGTTTATTTTTATTATTTTTCACAATCCACCCAACCTAGATAATATATTAAGAATGATTATATTTTACCGCTCTTTCGTAAATTTATGAGTGTCTTGAAAAAGCCAAGTAATTGTTCAAAAAAATTAAGACATTTTAGGCTAGTTCGTGTTGAACAGATCTTTATTATTTTATTTTATACTTTTTTTTTATTTATTCTTTACTGTACAATGATAATAAGCGAATTTACACAAAAATACATTTAAAACATAAAACAAAATCATACAATTAATATACAGAGGGCGAGATTACCACAGAGGCGCGATTGCTTCCAACTTACCCAAATGGATAACCCAATTTATAAATGGATACATGCTGAGTAGGTCCCTATATTTAAAGAGAAGAGAAGAACAGCATGCGTGAGGAATTGTATAAATGTTATGGAAACGTAAGGCGTGTGCAAGGGCACGAAGAAACAGTGTTCTTACCCTACAAGCGCAACGACATGATGGTATGTGTATTTTTTTTTTTAGTTTATTTTTAACACATTTTTGTAAATTCGTCTCTGTTCCCAGACATCATTAAAAAGAATCACATTACATGGATACAATTTAATATCAACTGATATAATCAAGAAACATAATACCTAAGAAATTCTCGTATTCTGAGTAGGTACTTAGCTATACACAAACATAAATATAAACACACAAATCTAAGTATATCGTCGTTGCATATTCAAAAAGGGACATGTGAATTCATAAATGTTTTGACATTTCCAAAATAAACTGCTCATAATGACATCATAACCATTTTATAAAGTGATTCTTAGTATCAAATATTAAAATTCAATACTTAAAGAATAATATCACATGCCAATAAAAAATCCAAACTACAATTTTAATGCCTTAATGAACAGTTTTAAAAGAGTATGCCCAAATAAAAATGTGCGCACATGTCTCTTTTTGAATATGCAACGACGATATATTATTATCAACATTAGATGCCTATGGTCACCCGTAAATATTCACAAAAACATCATAAATATATAACCCCGGTTTACTAATCTTAACTAGAATGGGAATAGAGTTGTTCCTTATTAAACCAAATCTTACCCGCGCAGCATTTTCTTATATGGTTTTTAATTTACTCAATAGGTATATAGTAAAAAAAAAATTCACTACAATTTGCTGCATATAAGGTATTTTGTAATTGCTCAAACTTAACTCATGTCCTATTGTCAGAATGCATCAAAAACAATTTACAACCAAGAGCATAGATTTTTATTTATAATTTCTTCCTAGATAGAGCACTCGTATGTATTTTCAACATTTTTCGTCATTTTTGACAGAACGGTTGGCAAAAAAATATGATAAATCGCTAAAAACGCCGACAAGAATTAAAAATGATATATTTTTATTAAAATGTGAGAAAGAGTTCATAAAATGTAGGATACACCACACGCTTTCGCCAACCGTTCTGTCAAAAGTTCATAGATTTTTTTGCCTCACTTTTGTAAACGAGTTAGGGTTCTAGGTTTCGTATGGAATTCTGTGGTCAGAACAAAGCTAAACATTAAAATATATTTTGTTCAAGGTGACGTGTTACTTAGCCAGTCATAATAGTTGGAATAGATTTTTTTTCATGAATGCGGTTGTAAATACAGTACCTATATACATACATACATGCTACACAATATTGCTAAATATATGATTTTTATCCGTACATTTATTATTGAGTTTAGTTTGGTATTATGTATTATTAAATACGTAGGTACCTACTCTATACATGGTTGCCTAGTGTGGACAGTGTCATTAACCGAATTTGAGTTTAAACGTTTTCGTAAAAAAAAAATTCTGGCAATCAATCAGTGGCGCTACGAATTAATGATAGTGTCCAGAAATCATCAACGTGTTTGCTTATCTATTAACATCACCGAAGCATTTACTAGTACTACTACAATACCATCACGACATGTCTCACAAGTGGGATAGCCAGCATGATGCATGTAATAGGCATGCAGATTGTCCTTTCATGCGCTAATGAAAAATAAGACCTTTAAGATAGTTGGCATGTGTCATCGTTGAATTTTCGATGTTTATTGTGAAGTTTTGCAAACACTTGCCTTTTGCAGGACACTTGAAATCTTGCAGAAAGTAAAAAAAATACACGGTTACAATTATTATCTACCTATACTATACTATACTATACCATCACGGCATATCCCACAAGTGGGGTAGCCAGCAGATCAGCTGCATGTAAGAAACATGCAAACTGTCCTCTTCGTGCCAATATAAAATCAAGACATTCAGGATGGGTGGCAAACCTCATCGCTGAATTTAAGATGTATAATGTCTTAATTTTTTCGAACACCTGCCTTTTACAGGACACTCGAAAACTTACGCAGAAGAGTGGGAGACCAATTCTGTACCGGGTGCTCCACGGGATAAATCTACCTAAACCCAGACCCTAAACCTATTGATTATCTACCTAAACCCAGTAATAAAAGTTTTTAAAAGCTCGTAACTGTGACATCAACTTTTTGATTATTTTTTTACAAAAAAAATAGTACCTACCTATAGTAACACTTTGCAGTAACTTTATGCATTGGCAGAAAAATATAGATATCCATGTTTAATCCATCTAACTATTCTCCTTATTTCAGAGGGCCTAGAATGGCCACATTGAGCAGTTCATCTACAATTCACATTTGGTGAAATGTTGCCGTTATATCGTTTTACAATTCCTAATATTATCCTATTATGATTCATATAAAGTGGTATTTTTAGCCCCCCAGATCATTTGGAATTTCGTAAAAAATTGTTACTCAAAAACTATACATAGACTTTGGGACCCTGTAAAATTACCGCCCCTGTCTACTATAGTTCATCGTACTCGCAATATTTTTAATCGCATATTAATTGCTCATTAATGCCATGGACTCCCACAGTTTTAGAGTGTCCTGTACGACATATTATTGTGTACAATAATTAGGAGGTATACCTTCAACATTTCTGAGAACAAATATTTCTTATCGATCAAAACTTAGGTTAAATAACCGGTAGCTCGATGCTAACGATTTGAACTTTTAGTCAGTAGTTCACAATTATTATTGGATGAATTGAAACAACTGTTTCCTTCTACTATAGATTAAACAAATATGAGGGAGACATCTTTTGAATTTTAAAGTTATTAAGATTGATTATACGACAATACAACATAAGAAGTCGAAAGACGTTTCTCTCGTTTTTGAAGTGGAAGGAAACGTTTTTTTCAATTTATCCAATTTTGGGTTAAATTTCAATTAGCCAATATTGATTAACATTGGGCCGTGAAGTACCCGGTATAGAATTGGTCTCTCACTCTTTTCCTGAAGTTTTTGAGTGTCCTGTAATAGGCAGATGTTCGACAAAATGAAGACACAATTCATCTCAAATTCAGCGATGATGTTTGCCACCCATCTTGAATGTCTTACGACTCAAGAGACTGTGTCTTACGCACTTGTTCAGGAAGATCATTCCACATGAACGGTCCAGCCGAGCTGAAGGCTCAAAAGGAGTATTTAAGTCTCCCTCTTACAATGATTTCCGTAAACCTGACACCTATATCAGAACCTGATGTAAGCCAAAGAATACTAAATATCTACCAAACGAAAAGCAAATTACAAAATATCAAAACAATTAATAAAAAAATAAATAAAATATGCATTGAGTCACTGACGATACGTTGTTTAGTCGTAAAATAATTTTTAAAAATAAATAACTTTATTTAATTTTATTTTTTAATAATAAAAATATTTATATATTTTATAGTTTTTGAATATGGGCTATAACTATTTTATTATATTTTTATTACTACTATAGCACATTATTACAAAATTTAATACTTTTATATGTTGACGCATAAATATATTATTTCGTTCGTTTATGTGTTTATATGTGCTTAATAGACATCCTTATTAAACAACACAGAAAAAATTATACACTCTATACCAGGGGTCGGCAACCTTTTAGCTGTGGTGTGCCAAGCCACTCTACCAATATGATTCAGGGTGCCGCCTTAATTCTAAATTATATAATGGGGTTCTAGAGGAGAAGAATTTAAATCAAATTTATCTTTTAAACATATTTATTAAAAAAATAACATAAAATTCTAACATAAATTAATTTTTTTTAATGCGAACCTTGTCCCTGATTACTTTGTAGAGTGCCATTCAGAACCCCATCGCGTGCCAAGCCTGGCACGCGTGCCATAGGTTGCCGACGCCTGAATTCTGACATAAAATGAGGGGTTTTCCAGAAAGTCCTCATCATCGCAAAAACATTGAAACTGAGAAAATAGCACATTTCTATTTTTGTCTATTATTATTTAAATGAAAATATTGTTTTTATAGTAAAATAGACCTTATAATAACCGATTGTTTTATTAATAAACCAAATATATTCAAAAAAAGATATTAATAAATAATACCTAGGTATTGGATTGAATAGTTTGTGGATCGAAGTAAGTTTGCAAGCAAACGCTTGTTCATATTATAATGCCTTGAAATAAAATTGATAACTAATTATGCAATCCGTCTTACGGGAAATTTTGAAATAAGGTCGATGACTGGTAAATAGATTGAAGTTTTCAAAACAGATTTTCAGTAGATTTTTATCGAATTGATTAAACTTCATTTTAACCAGTTCAAATGAAAATATTTCTGTAAGTAAGTTAAATATTTTTTCAGATGATTTTTATTAGATATTTTTAGCACAACATAAATTAATTTTTTTTAATGCGAACCTTGTCCCTGATTACTTTGTAGAGTGCCATTCAGAACCCCATCGCGTGCCAAGCCTGGCACGCGTGCCAGGCTTGGCGAGGTTGCCGACGCCTGCTCTATACATATTATTCTCATCCTAAGGCAGGTTTTTTGCTAAAGATGTTGTACATTTCTTATATATTAACAGATATTATTACAATTTTTATGACACCATTTCATCAGATATATATGGCAACACTTGCATATTGTTCTGTAGGTATATTAGGTATGTTAAAACACAACATTTTGTTTCAATTTGTTGAATATTATCAAAACGGAGATATAAAATGTGATCTAAAATTTGTGTTGACATAAAAACATTACAATTACTTTTAATAAAAAATCGACCAACTGTCAAAAACATTTGCATCTTGGTGCTGCCAGTTTTTAAAAATAATTGTTACCAATTTTTGTCATTTTTCATAAAACTAATGCTATCTGCAAGTGTTTATTTAACAATTTGTTGATTATTCCTACGGTCATGTGTCAAAATATTTTAACGAAAATCTGATGTTTCACTTGATACGTCTGTTGAAACCAATTTTTATTGCACTAAAATATCCGAAAATAATATTAGAAGCAAAAAATAAATTAATATTAATTAGAAAACTTTATTTGCTGGCAATGATTATAAGCTATTCGAAATTAGTAAATTTCGCTTTTTTTCGGACTTATCAATTTTTTTAATATTACAACAGATTTCATGAACGAAACCGGGTAAAGCTCCACTAGTATAATATTTTTGTTGGGCATTACTTTTTAATGTACAACAAAATGTATTTAATTATACATTAACTCTATTGGATAGGTTATAAAAGTCCTTACATACTTTTAAATTAACAATAAGGCCACATTTTTATGACCGTATTTTATATCCTTCTTTCCAATTTTCAATCCTTTTATTATTTTGAATTTTTAATCACATTGTTTTGTCAAAAAGTAATGCCATATTTTTGTCTTTCTCGCATGTTTCCCCATAGCTGAAGAGCAGGACCCCTTGACAGCTCCTCGACATCCTTTCCTGTACTCTGTAGATTGAAGGAACCTCAATTTGCAGGGTTGCTCTTAACACTATCTAAATACGACATTCTTTTTAATCCTTTACGATATGCAATGTGACAATGACAATAGTCAAAAATTCGTGTGTGCCAATCCCGCGGTAGCTGAGAAAAGTTGTTTCCAACATTAACATGAATATTATAGTTGTTTTATGTGATCTAAACCCAAGAATGTATTTCATCTTCTTCAAGTACCCGACAGGGTACCCCCAACGTTGGCGATCAACACGGCGAACCCGTCTCTGTCCTGCGCTGCTCGGAACAGCTCCTCAATTCTTTGAGATTCATTATTTTGAAGGCTCAAGCTTTCCTGAAGGTTTAAGTATGCTGGCAAAATCAAACTTCAAATTTCATATTTATATACCTATGCAAGATGAAATTAGACTTTGACGAAAGATGAAATTAAAAAAGAGCGCATTAAACAATTCGTATCGTAGGAATCTCTCTCAACATATCAAAACATACTAAAAAAAGGTTGAATTTTTGTTTGCATTGTGTAAGCAATTTGCTTGTGCTGATCAATAGCAGGGCAAACAAACTCTGAACCTTTCAATTTCAAATTGAAGGATATCATTAGGCTTCCAACTGCTAATTTTTGTTCTAGTTTAAACACCTGTAGTTCTTACGGGTTTCGACTAATAAAAATGATTATTATGAACAAAATATTGGCGAAATTATTGGCTATCTAAGATCGTTTGGTTGTTCATTAAGATATGTACTTAATATTATTGAAATTGGTAAAAGGATTTTTATTGTCAACCGCTCATAAAGATTATTCTAAAAATCTTTCACTTACCCAAGGCGGGGTCACCATAAATTCAATATCTTATTATTGTACACTCCTCGAAATCTCATCGTATGACGTCTCTTATCAAAACACGATGATAATATTAAAAATGTTATTAAAATGGACAATATTCAATGTTTTTTATTGAGAATTTTATTACAATAAGTGCATTCACAAATTGTGTCGTAAAAATATACATTGATATTGTTATTATTATATTCAGATGTACCATAAGCCACCGATTCTGAATGTATTTTATTGTGTTAGTTTACAGAAAATGGAAAAACTTCAATTGTGTACTGACATGGCCCCCTAGACAAACTGCACTTGGCGATCGACTACAAACGAATTTTCGACAATAACCGCAACAATAACGCATAATTACACGGTACATGTAGTAGGTAGATTGTCGAAAAGTTTGCCAGTAGTATATTATATTGTATATTGTATATTGTATATCATCAGCCGTAGGCCCAGTCCGGGCACTTGGATTCGTCAAAAGCATTACAATTTTTGATTAAAAAATATAAAAAAGAAACAGACATCCAGTAAATTTATAGGTCATTGCAAATCGGAGTGTAAATGGCTCAGATTTGCAAATCGTCAGACATAGGCAGACAACAAGAGACAACAAAGAATTACAGATTTACAAAATATTTAAATGCTAATAGAGTCATTTGCTCGATTCAGCATTTCGTCAATCGTGTAAAAGGATTGCTCAACGAGATACTCCTTCACCCTCCCACGAAACGCCTCCAAGCCCAAGGCCCTCACATCTTCAGGCAGCTTGTTAAACAACCGCACACTGAGGCACACAAAGCTTTTGCTGACCTTTGCCAACCTATGCTCGATTGCACGAACATCATTTTTATGTCTAGTGTCATAGGCGTGCTGATCCGAATTTAGGGGAGTGTTTGGCAAGTTTTTCCGGGCAAAAGTCATGCACTCTATGATATATGCACCGGCCAAGGTCAATACACCCAGCTCTCGAAAGGAGTTTCGACAACTGTCTCCCGGCTTCAGCCCCATTAATACTCGTATGGCCCTTTTTTGTAAGAGAAATATTCTTCTTGCTTCACCTACCCCGCCCCAGAACAGCACCCCATATGACATGAGTCGGTCGCTAAGTACGGTTTGTCTACGGCCCATGGTGTAATCTATTTATGTGAAATGATTTGTTCGATATTTGTTATTTAGTGTCAAAATATAAAAGTGTTCCATTCATTCATTCCTAACATCACAGCATATCCTACAAGTGGTGTGGCCAGCAGATTAATTGCATGAACAACCACGCAAATTGTTTCTCCTAAATAATAAAAGTTAAGACATTCGGGATTGGTGGCATACCTTATCGCTGAACTGAACATATTGAATATTCGTCCATATCACGCAAGTTGTCTTCTCTGTACCAATAAACGTTCAGACATTCAGGATTGGTGATATGCCTCATCGCTGAACTGAAGATTTGTATTAATTTTCGTTATAAATATTCGTAAAATATCACGTCTAATACATTTAATACAGGACACTCGAAAACTAGCAGAAATGAGTGGGAAATATATTCTTTGCCGGAAACTCCACAGATTATAAGAAAGTGTTTTACGTAATATATAAGTAGTAGAAAAATATAAATAAGAATGAACTCTACAAACTTATATTTCAGTTACCTAGTTTTCGACATGCTTTATCTTTGTCAAACTATGTTATTTTTTATCATAAAAAGTTTGACAAAGATATATGTACCGAAACCTAAATTATATAATAATACTAGCTTACCCGGCAAACGTTGTTTTGCCATACTTATTTTTTTTAATTTTTTTTTTTTAATTATTTACTAAGCATAAAAATATAATAACCTTAAACATAATCTTATTACAATATTAAATAATAGTGTACATGTATTTTACTGTTTTACCCTTTTTATTATTATTTTATATGTTATACATTATTATTTTCTAGATTACTAATATCGCTATTAAAAAATAGGGGTTGATGGTAGAAGGGTGAAAATTTAGGGCTGTATATTTTTTAATGCCTCACCATAAAAAAATAAAAATAAAAAATTTGGGGTGGACAACTTTAAGGGGTATGAAAAATAGATGTTGGCTGATTCTCAGACCTACCCGATAAGCACACAAAATTTCATCAAAATCGGTCCAGCCGTTTTGGAGGAGTATGATAACAAACACCGTGACACTAGAATTTTACATATATATTAGATACTAAGTTCTTTGTTTACCTCTGCAAATTATTGTTTCATTTACAATTATTATTAATATTGAGTTTTTCAAAATAAACATAAATAAGATACAACTACGAAATAAAAGATGCCAAGTAATTTATATTCTAAGGCATTACTGCGCAAATAAAACAATAATTAAATCTACTGCATGTATGTATATGTATACATTCAAATGAATTTGTACTTGTATTATTTTTATGTATGCATTTCAATCACAATTATGTATCTAATTGTACGCAAGTTCGTTACCTACAGGGCCTATGCAGTGGCGGGACTAGACTTTTGGTATTGGGCATGCGGTTTGTGTGCAGTAGGTAGAATTTATTATATGTTAGAAACCAATTATTGGCCAAAACCTAAGTAAAGTATTTTATGTTCACAATTATCCAGATAGTTTAAGATGTCCCTCTTTGACAAAATACCGTTTTAATTACACCAACATTTGAACAAGATTGAAATATCTTAGGATGAAAAAGGTGACTCAAGATGCAGAGAGGTGGAAATGGGACAAAACTATTTTTGAGGGTCATACTAATGTATCTATGGTAACCATTGGACTGAAGTTTGCAAAAGATTTGCTGTCGTTTGGCGGAAGATTTAAATCAATATAAACCTACTTTGTAGCATTTTAGATATTTTGTTTCGGAAATTATAGATTTATTTCATAGGCATGCGTTGCTTTTTTGTATGTATGGAAGGGACGCCACTGGGCCAATGTGAGTTGACACATCATACCTTGAGCAAATAATTAAATAACTACTTATTGTAAGTAGGTAGGTACCTGAGGACTGAGGTAAGTTGTAAGTTGAAATTATAATATTTAAATGAAATTCCAGGCTTTATTTATATGCGTTAATGTTCTTATTAAAAGGCGAGGAGTGAACAAACAAAATGTCCTTTATCTACTTATTTTGTTTTATATTTTCCTCTAGGACATTAAATGTTCTGTGACCATAGTGCGTTTTCTTAAGCACCATACTTACGAATGTTTGACACTTTTGATGTTCCTTAAAGTTGTGATGACATACGTACCATCACGCTGCTTCACTTGCGGGGTAGGCAGAAAGAATCGAGCGTCACTTCCTCCTGCCCTTGCACACGCTTTTTGCTTCAATCACATCTTTGCAATACCTCATAATGCTCTTCTGTTCTGAGATCTGACCCACGTGGTGTAGAGCCATTTAATCCTCGACCAGCCACGTCTCCCATTCTCAGTCATGTAGGTACCAGGTACCTATATAATATTGTTGTCACTTTGTAGTCATTCATTCTTTCCACATGCCTAAACCACCATAACTTATTAACATTGATTATGACACCAACTTTCTTCAGCCATGTCCACGTCTCTCTTGCATTTATAAGTGTTTGCAGTAGGTACTATAGAATCGTGCACCCACCTTTTAGCTGTGATAGATAGGTATGTTTCAAATCGCAACTTTTCGCCTTTAAATGTCTTTTTCGCACTTACAAAGGATACGGTATTTTTACTCAAAATATACGTTTTTGGTCATTTAAAAAATATGTTATCAATGTTATGTAGGTATTCTTATGGAGTGCATCTGCTGGCTACTTCGAATATTACTTTCCTAACGATCCCAATAATCATTATTTTTGTGTATCTTAATTATTCCCTCGATTTTTTATGGAATAGAACATTTTATTTCTCAAATCTTGAAGTGGGTACTTAATATAACAGAATCTACCTACCAACCATGTAAGTTTTCATAACGTTTTATATTAAATTTGCATTTTAATGTCCTTCTTTCGCGATTTTAATGCATTTTATTAGCGGAAAAATATGCACGTAAGTCCGTACGCAGCTAATATTAAAACTTGAAATTAAATAACTCGCTCTTATTGACATTATAATTAAAATAATTTGATTGATTGTATGTTTAGTAGTATTAATAGCATTTTACACTATTGCTGCTGCTACTACTACTAATACTATCCCATCACGACATATCCCACAAGTAAGGTAGCCAGCAGACCAGAAGCAGCAGTAAGTAATATGTTTTCACATTTTACTGATTTCTTTTGCTCCTGCGTGAGTGAATAATAACAATAATAACTAGACAACTTTTAAAAAAATACCATATTGTGGAAAAACCACCGCAAGGGCCTATTCAAGAATCATAACACCTCCTGAACAATAGGGTTATGAACCTCGTCTTGAACACCTCCACACTCTCCAGAGTCCGCAAATCGTAGGGAATTTTGTTCCACAGCAACGGACCAGCCACACAGAAGGCACGGTCAACATAGTTAGCCAGACCTCCCCTAGGCGGCACAACAAGTCTATTGACAGAGTCTTGTTTGCAGACCTTAGTAATTTTGCCTTTCCGTTGCCTCCTCAGAAATGCAGAACTCCGAGATGTACACCGGTGCCATCAGTGAAGATGAGTTAAGTGCACTTAAACCTGCCTTAGATAATTCGGAAGCATTGAGATACCTTTCTTGTTTCCTACTAAAGGGACTTTACTTGGTTATGCTAATGAGTTGTTCCTTGAATAATATGCTTCTTTTTAATATTGCATAGCCATGAGGTTTGTCTTCTTTCACGACCACGTCATCCTTCAATCTTTCTTATTAGTGTTAGTTGGAGAATTTCATATTTATTGACAGTGATCCAGATATGAAGTTTTATGTTCTTAAGTAAGAGTATGAGCGCAAATGTTGTGGTTACGTATGGTATATAGCACATAGGGGAAGAATAGGCTGGTATAGAGATAATTTGTATCCATCTCAAGGGCGCAGGAAACTATGTTGGACGAGCCATATCTTTCATTTACTCCTGAAAGTTGTTAAAGGTTGATTTATACGAAAGTCCTCATGGAGTCGATTCCGTGACGGTTCTCGTGACACTCAAAGCTCTGATGCAGAAGCAGGCTCGTTCAGCATGTTGATGGATGTTTTTGCATTTGAAGATTATCTCTTCTATATGAACATTCTGATGAGAAAGAAGGTTGTGATTGTGAAAATTTGTCAGACGAAAAATGATTGAAGGATCGAAGACTCTCGAGGATTTTCAAAAAATTGGGTTACAACTTTCCGTAAAATATTGGCATTGCCTATGATTTATACGTTATTATCTTTATTAAAGAATTTATTTATATTTGCTGTAATGAAATACAAGAATATCGGGTGAATAACTAGCTAGTAGGGTATAACATTAAAATTTGCAAACGTTGGACAGGCATGAAGGGATGTCTATAATACAACACAAGGTAGGTAGTATAATATAATATGCAGCGTTGGGGCAGCTGATGTGAAGTGAGGACTTACATAGGACTGAAGTCATGCTTAACAGGATCAGCAATAATGAATTGCATTATATCAGTAGAGTGTAGGTATGTGTGGTGTTCTTATTATTATTATTATATTAATATCCTTTATGAAACAGACACTCATAATAATACAATAATACCCACTTATAGTAATATTGTGGTATTATCCTATATTAAAAGTACACTGGCTTAACTATTTATTATCAAAAGTAGATACAGCAAAAAAGTATTTCCGTAATTGTAAGTATCTACCTATTTTTGAATAAGGCAATGAAATCCGTGGAGCACCTGGAAAGAGTTGGTCTCCCAATCTCTGTCCTGTATTAAAAAGATGTGAAAGGCAGGTGTGTGCGAAAATATAAAGACATGACATAATGTGTGAATGGGTTAAGAAGAAGTCTCCGGAATGCGACTTGGGGCTAAGTCCCAAACAATCCAACATCTGGTGGAGGAGTATCCAGGTAGAAAGTATAAAGGAGACTGGATGGACATTCATAGGTCGACTCCAGAGGCAGTGCAGTGGTTTTCAGGTCGGGAACCAAGGATTTGATTTGGAATAGCTGTTAAACGCAGCAATTTAGATAAGAAAGTTAAGACATGCGAAAGCCATACAAAAAGTAAGCGATAAGGGTTGCCACCTATCCTGTATATATTTTTTGTTGTTAAACATAGAGAGGATGGGTTGCATGTTTATTAAATAAATAAAATAAAATAAAATAATAAAATAAATTCACGGTTGTATTTATATCTCAATTGCAGTGCCATAGATCAATAGACTGTCACCAGCTTCAGAAGCAATTGACAACTGAACTCTTCACTAGCGCCCTTGAGACGGTCTAGAGACTGTTAAACAAAAAAAAATCACCCAGAATCATCATCATCATCATCAATAGGAGTTTTCAACTACCGAGATATCCGGGTAGGTGAAAGGTTCTTTCAACACCATCAAACCAAAAAATATGGGATATTCGTGTTATAAAAAAATATTTATGTTCTTTATAATTCAAATAGTTTAATTTTATAATTTAAATCCATTGGCTTTACGCCACTGTCCATAAGATTCGACGACAACATTGCATACAAAGCGATATCCGCCAATTTAAAATTTTTCATTCATATTTATTACAACAATAATCATATACATTTATATGCGAATCAAACAAAAAAAAACTATGTATTTAAAATATTAAAATACTTGTATCCATACTACAATTATAATAACTAGAGATGTAAAGAATATCCGATCTTAATTTACCATGCGACCGCGGATACCGGATTTAATTGGGTGTACAAGATTTTCAAGCCCACAGCTAAAAAACAGTCTAGCACTCTTTCCTTTCTGTAAATTTTCAAGTAGGTACCTACCCTATAAAAAAATTAGTTTGGAAAATACCACGTAGGTACTTTTTAAACATGTAACATCTACTTTTAAGAATTAACCATACCGCCACCCATTCTAAATTATTATTACTGACAATAAGATGATTCTTACAAGGATCATTACAGCTGATGGCCAATGCGATCACAGAAGAAAATATCTTATTTTTCTGGCATGTAGAGGATAACCTGCATATTTATTACATGCAGTTGGTCCAATGGCTACACCACTAACTTGTAGGACATGCCGTGATGGTACAACATTTAAAAAATGTATTATATTTCTACCTCTATGGCAAAATTTAATAATAATAAAAAAAAACTTTATTGCACAATAAGAAGCATACATAATTACCAAGTTATAAAACAATGTGATGCAAATTAATGATATTGTGCAATGAGCGGGAATAATAAAAAAAATCTAAACCAATTTCACAAATACGATAGCAAATGAAATATAAGGTCCTCCTGCACTAAAAAGAGTTGAGGTAAAATATTGTTCATCGTAGACGTGATCTTAACCGAATATTCATTTATCACGCCGAATATCCGTAATCCGGTATAGGTACAAAACATCTCTAACAACAATCATTGATACTTATATTATATAAATATATATTTTTTTATTAATTAAACTGATTTTATTATTCGAATAATGATCGCCGTGTGAAAATCGATTTGAGATTATCTGATCGTTATAATCGGAATAAACGAACAGATAACGTGATTTTATTTTAAACGTTCAATGCCGTGTATTTTATCTTAATTCAAGGTTCCTATAGCGGGGTCAGCAGGCAAAGCGACAACCATATTTTTATGTTTTTTTTTATTGATTTTATTTTTCAATTTTAGAAGGAATATAAATTTGACTAAGAAGAATGGTGCTTATGTGGTGTTCTCACTTTGGCGAATATCGCCAGGGCACCAAAATATCGCCAGCCATTTGAACCGTGTGAACAAAATGACAGCTAGTCTGAAACGATAAAAACCAGTAGAAACGATATCGTCTCAAGTTGACCACCTTCCAACTTTTTCGGTCGATTGAACGATTTGCGCATGCGCAGATGTTAGCGGCGTTCGTATCTACGGTAAAAACTTTATAACCTATAAATTTTATAATGTTTCCCGCTTCGTGACAGCTGTTATTTTTGTTGTTGGTTTGTGGCGTTTGTTTTCTTAATTAAAAGGCGCCTTATAACCTCTACTATAACATTTTCGACTAAAAATAAACACTTCGCGATCTCCATCTCGACGTCCGCCATTTTGAAAACAGTGTCAAAATCAAAGCGCATCTGACAGATCGTTTCTATATCGGTGGACTGTCTGAACAGGTGCGATGATCAATGGATGTCCGGCGAATTTTGTTTTTTCGCCTGGCGATATATTTATAAATTTGCCTAGCGATATTCGCCAAATGTGAATACCCCATTAGAGACGTAGATGTCCGAGGTTCAAATGGCAAGATCTCATAAACCAGATCCTACAGAGTGTGTTGAGCAGATCGAATAGGTGAGCATTCATGAGAAGTTTTTTGACAGTGTATACAAGGATAGGAAGAAGTGGCGCTCGATACTTTCTGCCTACCCCATGAGAAAAGCGGCGTGATGGTGTGTATGTTAATTTATTTATTTAGAAGATCGTAGCTGTTTTGTGGAGCACCTGGCAAAGAATTGATCTATAAGTATTCGAGTGTCCTGTAAAAGGCAGGTGTTCGAAAAAGTAAAGACATTTCACATCTTAATTCAGCGATGAGGTTTGTCACGCATCGAAGAGGACAGCTTGCATGTTTATTGGTTGGTTGGTTACCCCACTTATGGGATATGCCATGATGATATGGTTGGTTGGTTGCTGGTTACCCCACTTATTGGATATGATACGATGGTTATACTACTAGTAGCGACATTTAAAGGAATGATTATTTTCAGAATTCGTAATAGCAACGCCATCTGTATAAGTTTGTAATTAATAACAAATTATTAATTACAAACTTATATTCATGAGCTTATTAACAGGTTTTATCTCACAGAATTCAATCTTTTATGTACTGTAAGTTCCGGAAACACATACGAATCGATTTTTTAGAGAACCTTTTTTTATTGAGATAAAATAAATAAAATGAAAAATTTTGTGTAGAGGGTAATTTTACATGACTATTATTTTGCTATCATCTAGGTCTTTAAAGAGTAGGTATATCATTATAGTATTCCCCACAAGTGAGGAAGCCAGCGGACTCTCTGCATGTGATAAATATGTACATCGTCCTCTATATGGTATGTATCAACGCTAAATTTAAGGTGAAAATTGTATTTTTTCGACTTCACCTTTTACAGGACACTCATAAACTAACAGAAAAGAGGGGGAGACTAATTCTATACCGGGAACTCCACGGAATAAATATATATCTACGAACAAATTCGAATATTTCTATTTAACTATAGGTACTATGGACTGAGCATTTTTATTTTATCTCTCTACCACGTAATATTGCCCTAGGTTCAATTCTTCTAAAGATATTTTAAGTACTTCATAGGTAGAACTATTATTAAAAATCTTACATACATTAGGTATACATATTATTGTATTTATTATAAAGAATGAGTTTTATAATATTATGTTTTAATTACAGATCCCATTAAAAGCAGATAATAATATGTGATATAAGATTATACATATAATATATTCTGTAGGTCAAAGAGAAACTATACTATGTTTAAATTTAACACAAAAAATTATCATATTATTGTAAGGATTAAAAAAGACAACATTACTATATTTGCTAGTTGTCTGTATGGAGCCCGCAACTCACCCTTTTCACGAGGTGTACTTTTCCCAATTAAGCTACCGGGTCCACCGCCCACAAACGTGGTATGTCAACATAGAGATGTCAACACTGGCTTAATGGGTCTCATGGATTTGAGAAAGTTTGAAAAATATCAGTTTTCATAGTTCAAACGGATTAATAAGAGTCTTTCGACTCCTGAAATATGTGGCAAAAGAGGCTATTTCAACATCAGCTACTAGGAGACACGCCGCAGGCTTCGTCATTCTCTCTTATTAACCACAATGACAACTTTACATAAGTGAAGGTATTGTTTAGATTCGAAGCCTTCGGCATGTCTCTTGGTTGCTTAATTGGACAAAGCACACCTCGCGAAAATTAGGAGTTGCGAGTTCGAATCCCGTTCAGGACACTACCAAATACGATGAAGTTGTCTTTTCATAGTCTTGTAGGATAGTTTCATGTGTTGATTTTATATTATGTAAACTCATACATAGCTTAATTGTGATAATGTAAATTCGCAAAATTACACTCATTTCTATTTTGGTCAAAGTAACTTTGAATAAGATGCCCAACATTCTAATGACAAGATGGCAGATAATACCAAAAATCCATGATCTAATTAATAATACTAAGAATTTCATAAAAACCTTTACGTTTCAAAGTTACTATTTAAGTTTTTTTTTAAAGTCGGAGGAGCAATATTGTGTTAGCATATTTATGAGAGGTAAATCAAATTAAATTTTGATATAACTTTGAAAATTCATATCTACAAATAAAATAACATCTCATGACATATTGTAGCTTTGCTCCGATTAACAGAGATTTTTAACAACTATAGAATAATATTACATATCTTCTACAACAGATATCTACGTAATTTTTTTAATTGATACATCCATCTAAATAACAAGGGAGGTATTATGTATCTAAAGATGGTATTGTTATGTTGAGAGAATGATCGATACACCTCGAGATGAATGTGAATACATAATAGAAAACATCAGAAAAATTACAAAAGAAATGAAATTTTTAGTAGTTATCACATTAATCTACTTGTTACGATGGTTAGTAGCCTGATGGAAGGGTATTGGATTTTTATTCTAGAGATGCAAGACACGAATCTCGTTGCCGATCTACAGATTTGCTATTTTGAAAAAGTATTCATTTCTATATCCCGTAGAGTCCCTGATAAAGAATAAGTCTTCCACTTTTTTCTGTGAGTTTTCAAATGTCCTATAAATGGTAGGTGTTCATAAAAAAGACGTATTTGACAATAAATTTACATATTTGGAGGACAATTTGCATATTTATTATATGCATTTAGTCCGTTGGCTACCCCACTTGTGGGATATGCCGTGATTGATAAGTACACTGTAGTACCTACTTATTTTCTATTCAAAGTGACTATTTTTATAACCAAGAGTAGATAGAATTCTTCTATACACGCATAGACAATTAATAATTTTTGACAGACCCTTCATTTTTTTCTTTCGCTTTTAAATACTCCTCTCGGAAGCAAAGGGCATCAGTCAATATAATTTCCTTCAATGGTACATTAAAAGTGACGATTTTATTCAATTTTTATGCCCAAACTGTGGTATGGAATTGTAAAGTTACTTTATATTGTCAGTCATTCGACCTCCTCCCTGCAAAGAGTTTAATAGTTCGAAAAGTCTGCAGGTGTTTTTGCTTTACTTGACGAACTGAAGATAAAGGGAGGTCAAGTGATTGACTTTAGAATTCTTAGCTGGGGTTCCTCAAGGTTGCTAAGTGAGTCCTTTTGGTCAGTTATAGGATATAAAATTTTCTATAGTCGCAACATAGTTTTTTTTTTAAAAAAAGAATAAAAAAAATGTTATTTAAAGAATACAAAAAGCAATTAAATAAATAAAATCGCCGAGAGATACAAAACTAATTAGACCGATTAACGAAAACAAAAAAAAAAACACAATAATTACTACAACGCATAATAGTTTGATAAAATCGAAGGCAAAAATTATCCACGAGTTTAAAACGAAAAAAAAAGAAAAAAAACATTTAAATGCATAGGCAGCAGTGTTAATAATAACAACATATGGAAATAAGTTAAATACCAGCAACTCTTAATAATAAGAATTGCTGAGGATCGTACCCTTTTATTATTATTTATTAATTAATACCTTCTCAATCAAGCATCACAATATTCTCGATACTCGAGGCTATTATCTTCTTATTATGTACCTATGTGTGTATTTATATATACCAGATACCTATTCGGATATTGAAAGGGTACCTACGTCTTTTTTCATTTTAGTTAAACTTTTGTACACTGGCATTATGACAGAAAGATAAAACTTTAAAACTTTATGTAGCTATTTTTTTTTATTTTTGTTAAATTGTTGCAGTTAGTCCACAGGCTACCTTACAAGACAGATAACCACAATGGTGTAGTATTTTATTTTCGAATAGGTTTACCTCAGGGTTCTCTTTTGAGTCCAATTTCCAAAATTTTTACACAGTATATTTATGTAAGATTTTGGAGTATATTTGAGTTTAATATAAACCCAAATCCACTCAAAATATAAGCACACTAAACAATTAATGCTTGGGTCCTAAAGATGGAGTAGATCGATAGATAGAGGAAACGAATCCTGGATGTACCGATTGTTAATCCTAGGAAAACCACCCGAGCAGATAGTACTACTGAACAATGTATTTATGCATTTGTAATAAATGCAAATAATCGTTATAAAGACAAAAGTTTTGCTTAGAAAAGTGGATAGAAAGTAGTCTCTGAGATGACTTCAAAGATATCTGACTATGGGAAAGAGTTTTAGCTCTGTTATGTTGAAATAGCAGCAAATTTATTTGTAATTTTTGTAAATTTTTTGGAAGCAGACAGTTTTACAATACATAAATACAAAATAGAATTAAAGTTACAATGTTACAACAGTCTTCGCGGCATTCACAGATAAATATAATAATAATAATAATACTTTTGAGATAATATGCCCTGGGTTGAGTGTGTTGTTATCACGGTCTACTCTACATTCATACAATCATATAAACTTACTTTATATATTAATGTATTATCCCTCTACAATCTACATATTTTTATTTTATGTACTAGAGGCGGCTGATGGTTGGATTAGAGAGGGTGCGTTGAAAACTTCGAAAATACCGTCATGTACAGAAAACATCCATATTATACTTTCGTGATTCTCATGATCTCATGTATGATAATACCTAAATAAAGATGCACTGTATGTGCTCAAATTCATGGAAGACAAAAGCAAAAGGCAGACGAGAGTGGTCGAGACTATTGAATTCAGCCAAGGCCCACCCAGGGTTGTCGAGCTCAAGATGATGATGATGATGTATGTGTTCAAAGAATCGTTGTACAGTAAGGCATTAAAATGAAACAAATATTTAATAATTCTATTTTTGACTTTATCAATTTGCGAG
Organism: Athripsodes cinereus; assembly: GCA_947579605.1. NCBI lineage: Eukaryota > Metazoa > Arthropoda > Insecta > Trichoptera > Leptoceridae > Athripsodes > Athripsodes cinereus. The sequence continues at coordinate 5,814,761 of OX388321.1, forward strand.
CCGGTTTTAAAACTTAACATTTGCCTGACAATGAGAGCAAAAGCTTTCGAAAGCCGACTCGCAATTCAATATAATCACAAGGGCAATTACTAAATATTTGTCATTTTGTGTAATTTATTATCTGATACCTCATTTATTTAACAAAACAATATTAGATTCTACATTTTGAACACATATAAGATTAACAATAAAATTTAAATATAACATTAAATAACAAAAACCATATAATATTAAAATAAATTTATATTCAAAATGTAGAACCCCAACATTATTCGAGTTGATTCTTCCAAGATGTTCTATGAAATAGTACGATCATGGGAGATCACTTACAGAGCTACAGGGACAAAAACCTTTTTACTATCCTGGTGGACGATAGAAGTACGGCCTTCTGCATGCTGTATTTGAGCCTGTAATCTACTCCCAGTTTTCTGAGATTGCTTGACAGACTCTTAGGTATTAAACCATTCACAGACAACACTATAGGCACGATGATTGTGGTAGGTGTTCTCCACATATCTTTGATTTCGTGAGCAAGATCAAGATATTTTATTATCTTATCTTGTTCAGCTTTATTTAAATTTTCATCGTGCGGTATAGTGATGTCTATGATGTATGTTTTACGGCATCTGCGATCAACCAACACTAGCTAGAATAGTTCGATCAGTTTGAATTGGTCGATCCCAGTAGAGTTTACTGTCATTGTAATTTATAATTATTATTATAAACTTCCACCCAGGACCGTCAGTCGATAAATAAAATTTTAAAAGTTGTTTACATCACTAAGGATTCTGAAGTAGAGGCTGTGGGAGGACAAGGAGACCCCAAAAAAGATGTGTTAATGCATTATCCAAGTGATAAGAAAGAAATGGGTTCGTATAACTCAAGACAGATAGATTTTGAAGAAGCCTTTTTCTAGCAGTGGAGAGATGAAGACTTGCAAAAACAAAACACACAAATGTTGTAGATATGCATTTTCGGAGATTTTTTTGGAAGAAGATAAAATAGAACTTCTTGAATTTGTAAAATAGGTGCGCAGGACCAATGCTAAGAAGGGACAACCGCTTTTTATGTGCCTTACAATAATATGAAATCATCGAGTAGGTATTATGTGTTTTTGTAATGGTGTCTGTCTGAGCAAGTGAATGGTCCTCATCGTGATCTGGTTGCTGCTTGGCCGTTGAAATAATTACCCTCACTAATAACAGCGACCATACCAGAGGAAGAGAAAATGTTATATATTTAAATTGTTTGTTTGTATGTTTGAAGATGGCAATTCAGTTATATGTTTTAATAATTATTTTATTTTATTTTACTATCTGCTATTTTATTAAATATTTTTTTATATTAACACACCAATTTTTAACTATTTGATAAGGTTTTTTATGTAATTTTTTTTAATAATCAACAATATTTCCATTTTTTAGTTTATATGTATAAGTATGAAGCAAGTAAACCTTAAACGTTATAGGGCTATGTGTATGTGATGAATAAATAAATATGTAGTTGGTCTGTCTACCACTCTTTTTTGTAATTTTACGAATGTCGTGTAAAAGGTAGGCAGGTAATACATTCATAAATAAATAAATAAATAAAATGAACTCTTACCTACATACTATGTAACACAGATAACTACAGTAGGTATTTTAATATTACTGCAAGCAAAATCCTTTGATTTACAACTACTTAGGTACGTAAAAATAGGCTTTGTACATATTTATAACGATTGCATACAATCAAAAAAGTATTATTGAAAACAACAAATACAATCTGTCAATAGGCAACGTGAGTAAAAAAAAATATAAAAGAATAACTATTTTATCTACTTAAGTATTTATTCGGAGCAATTCCAGGTTATTAACATTAACAATAATCATTCCCAAGGCCAATAATTATAATGATTATTGTTTAATTCCACATTTTAATTGGTATCCATCTAAATCATTCAACATTGTGATACATAATTGATCTATACATATAAAAGTTCAAAAAAACTTTACATATTATATTATTTATCTCTTTCCTTGTTTGAGTAAAAATCAACGGTGGACAAAAACGATGAAACCTCTGGAACATGTCAGTTCGACAAGTTAAATCCGAATCTTATTGTCAACAATTTTTTACTTTCCCTAAAAACATTGTAAGTATTAAAGAGAAAATGTGTACAATACAGTATGTCTATGACAATACATAAGAGATTATGTACATGCATTTAATTAAGTCATCGTTTTTTCAAAAAAAAAATTCGTTATTTTACATATAGGTATCTATCTTTCTCTATCTATCTATACCCTCACGCCGTGTCCCGTGTGGGGTAGGCAGAGAGAACGGAACCCAAAATCGATCTATCTTTACAAACTTCTTTCGCTTCCTTCACATGCATCCAGTTTAACATAGTTACATGCACGCCAATTTCTCTTCCTCTATAGTATCTATTTATCAATACTTGCACACTGAATACCACAAATGGGGAAGCTATGTAATTAACATAATATAGGTAGTGATGTGAGTAGAGAAAATTCTCCGGAGAAATTTCTCGAGAACGAGAAATTTCCCCGAGAATTTCTCCTCTGATTGAAGAGAAATTTCTCTGATTTTTTCCCATGGGGATTCCCCTATTATTTATTGGCGATAATGCGGCGGAATTCCCCTACAAAATATATGAAAAAATATCCGGTATTGACTAACTTTAACTGTAGCAATTTTGGTGATAAATTGTCTCAACATTTGTACATTGTTATTGATTGATTGAATAAAGTACTGATTTATTATTATTTTACTGTTAAATAAAAAAAAAAATTCTCGGTAATAAAGAGAAATTTCTCGGTAAATTTCTCCAAAAATTATTTCTTGAGAATTCCACAACACTAAATATAGGTTGTCATGAAAAGGTGATTTTTGAAATGACAGCTTTTATTTTTTATTTTATTCCTCTTGCACATCATCATTCACATAACAAAATCAACAAATCAGTTTACATAAGAAAAAATGATAAGCAGTGACGAGATTATCGCTATAAAGTGATTTCTTATAGACATTTTCACCTTTTAAAGCTATTTTTTGTCCTTCTTGAGTAATAGAAGATGTAATGTGAAACTAACGGACCATATTGATTTAAAATTCAGATAGGTAACTGAAATTCTGATATCTGCTTTGAAACACCCACCTTTGTATGGAAAATCACCAGGAAAATCAACAGTTTAAGCGTAAACTACAGATGAAGCTTATCGTGGGAGACACTGCTCAAGATTTTTTAAAATATCTAGTACATACTTAAACAAAAATAAATGCAAAATAATATAACAAAAAAAATACATACTTAAAATAATAATACCTATGTACCTACAAGCAGATACACAGAATCTAGCGTGACTTGTAGATTTATTTTTTACATATCTAGTTAGTATAAGTATAAAATATTTGGTTTTATTAAAAAAAAAAATGTACAGTATATAGGATTACATAATATTATGTAGGTACCTATATAGATTATAGATACTTAGCATGAATAAAAAATAATTTATTATTGAACATTTACGCGTCCGGTGTAAAATCATTAATTTGCATTTTTAATGAATTCCCATACAAAATTAAAATATAATTATTAAAGTGATTAACCTGGAGTTGACCGTAATTTTTTTTTAATTTATTTTTCAAAATAAAGATGTAAAAATAGTACACCAAATTCCGTTTAACATTGTTTCATAATTTGCTTCATCTATGTTTGTAGATTTCAACGTTTTTCTCTCTAATTAAGCATCTATCTCTTAAACTCCGTTGCCTTATGCATGTGCATGCTGCAATGTAATGGCCTACCTTTAAATGCATTGTTGTTTACATGTGCGTTTTTTACTTTTCTTTGTTTTTTTTTATATATACATGTTAAGCTTTACATTCTGCATACAACTAATTGTTTGTGGTCTAAATGTGTGTGTATATTTTATTTTTATTCTACTATTTCTTATACCTATTAGGTATGTATGCATGATTTTTTTTTAATTTTAAAAACTGGGTTAGTTTATCACAATAGATCTACTTTGGTCGCGGTGACATAAGGGATGTAAGGTCCCTTGACCTCTAAAAAACCGAGTTAGTTGGAAGACATCGCATTCTATCGATACGCTCGCCCTTTGTACATTGAATTGTATATAACTGATATTTTTATTATACTTTGTATTGATTTGAAAAATTGAAACCTATGTGCCTACAGTAAAGAATTAAATAAAGAAATGAACAAAATTTTATACAAAAAAAATCTGCATATATGATGGATGTTAGCACGTTCGTAATTTTAGTTTATCATTGTCTTGTTACTACCTGTCTATTATTGTCTTAAACTATAAAATCATTTTTTTACAACGTACAAACAAACACACATTCAAACAATCTAAACATAACACTGTTTTTCAAATTTTCATACTTACACGACGCTAATTTAAATAAAGATAATATGTTAAACATTGTCTAGAATTTGGTAAGTAACATATTATTTTTCTAATCGCTAAGAAGATAAAATCGTAGACATGAGTTTTTTACATAAAGGGTTTTTCAACAAGGACTTTGTTTTTTAAAACAAAATAAAACAAAAAAATTTGATGAAGATGATTAAAATTTTTATTGAATTACAAAGAGAAAAGTTTGGCAATTATGCATGAAAAATGATATCTGACAAATGTCCACCACGAGCACGCTGACAGATGTCGATTCTTTCATCAAAGTTTTTAATCACTTTTTGGCAAAATGGCGGGACTATTTCGCTAATCACATCACGGATTTTGAGTTTTAAGTCTGCAATCGATTCGATTGGCTCCGTATAGACTCTGTCCTTAACATAGCCCCACAAAAAATAATCCAGTGGCGTTAAATCACACGATCTGGCTGGCCACTTAACAGCTGAGTTTCGTGAAATCATGCGATCGGGAAATTTGGTTTGCAATAAATTGATCGTTTCATTGGCTGTGTGACATGTGGCACCGTCCTGTTGAAACCACATGTCAGTGATATCCACGTCATCAATAATAGGCCAAAATTGAGTTGTCAACATCTTGCGATAGCGTGATCCATTGACCGTTACCGCATTTCCAGTCTCATCTTCGAAAAAAAACGGCCTAATCACGCCTCCAGACCACATAGCGCACCATACAGTGACACGCTGAGCATGCAACGGCTTCTCAATAATTGCTCTAGGATTTTCAGAAGCCCAAATGCGGCAATTTTGCTTGTTGACGTACCCTGACAAGTGAAAATGGGCTTCGTCTGAAAAAATGATTTTTTCAGAAAAACCAGCGGGTTGTTCCTGAATGAATTGAGCGAATCTACGGCGATATGAATGGTCGTTCGGCTTCAATTCCTGCACCAGTTGAACCTTGTAAGGCTTCAAAGCCAAATCCTTACGCAAAATTCGCCATGTGGTGGTTTTGGATAACCCCAATTGTCGAGAACGTCGAGGAATTGACAAATTTGGATCTGCTTCAACACTGTGGCTCACGGCTGCGATGTTTTCAGTTGAACGACCCGGTCGTACACGCGTTGGTGTTAACACATTTTGTATCGAGCCTGTCGACTCAAATTTAGCGACCAAATTCTTAATAGCGGTCTCAGAAGGACGATTATGTTGTCCGAAAATATCACGAATTTGACGAAATGTCACTTTAGCAGAACCACCATTTTCATAATGGATTTTAATTATTTTAATGCGATTTTCAAGCGAAATTGAATTCATTGCAACAATTGCCAATGCATCCACTACGAATACGTCAAAAAATTAAATGTCAAAACTATCATGTTGCTGGTGTAGCCACAATTAAAAAACAAAGTTCTTGTTGAACAACCCTTTATAAGTAAATAATTAGTTACTTATATACTATGTGAGTTTTTTTTTAAATAATATAGATATTTAATAATTGAAGACTTCACATTCCTAGTACCTCTATGACTACCCCTTTTCACATGCAGCATAGTTGTAAGTTCATTAATCAAACTCAAAATCATGTTGTGTAATTAAAGCGAAGGTATTGAGGGCATTGAACTCGCTGCCCTTGTTTTGCACTTGCTTCTACATTCCCATCTCATTCTGGCTTACAGACGGGCGCTGTTTCGACTACTTTATTGATTCTTATAAAGCATTTTTTTGTGATGATTTCCCATATAAATCTACGAAGAAAGAAAGGGTTTGACGGAGACGAGATATGTGTGCATGGATAAGAATGTTTAGTGCTCGATACCTACCCCAAAAGAGGGGGTATACTTTGTAAGTACTTATAATGATCCAATGAGTCATATTATTTTTATTCGGGATACCATTCACAGCAGTATATAATAATAATAATTACATAAACAGTGGAACTGCAATGTTTATCTTTTAAATACTGCTAATATATGTTAATTATTTCGACTCATTAAATAATATAATCACGAATGTCGCACGAAATAATAAAGACGTGGGTCAGACGGCGGACTAATTACCAATTATTATTATTATTATAACTAACAACTGATGATGATAATAGCGAGAGACACGAAATGGATTCCAAGAAAGGATAAATAAAGAGATGATGATTCGTGCGCTCCTCTGAGAAATTTAATTTAATTTAAACGTATACATACCCACTAAATAATATTCTTATTTTAAATATTTAAAAACAAGCTCTAAGCTCAGTCGCTTCCCTCAAAGAGTAGTAGACAACGCCATCTATCAAAAACTTTTAAAAATATACTTAGTTAGGTACATAATTTAAGAATTTATCTCATTTCTGCCATTTCGCAAAGTCCCCGGTAAAGAATAGGTCTCCCACTCATTTATGTAAATTTTCTAATGTTCTGTAAATGTCCTGTTCATTATTTTGCTTACTTTTTCGTTGAGTTTAATAATGTAGGTATAAGAAAGCAAAGCTTATAGCCGCTCACTCGCCATGACTTAAGTATATCGTCGATGGATTCAAGAAACCTTCTATATGCATTTTACAAAAAAAATTACAGGAGATCAAAAGAACTGTTTTGCTGGATGACATTCTCTATATGTCTGATTTGTAACCTGGAAGGTGTCTTAAAAATTCTATAAGATATTGAATTTCCAGGTTTGATTCGCAAATTTTCACAGAATCATTTTTTGAGTAGGTACGTGTGAGATTTAACGAATTATTCAAAAAAGCAGCATAAAGAGATTGAAATTTCTCTAAATAACTTTTCAGCTCATCAGTTTTTTCATTGATAGATGCGGCTCGTCGAGACGATCAAATTTATTTATTGAATCACATAAACGACCATTGCCTCTTACATAGAATCTTACATCACATAATAATGAAAATCGCAAATTTCTCATTTAAAGTAGGTATTAACGAACAACAAAAACATTAATATTATAAAAATTCATCCATTTACTACTGCACAATATCAGTTACAATCAATTTTGTATCAATATCTATGACTTCGTTGGCAGCCTGGAGGTGGAGTCTCGGGCTCGTGAACAGGGGGTCCGTGGTTCGATCCCAGATGCCGGCAGATTCCGCTTTTACGTCACAAGCTTTTAGCTTACTGTGAAAGGTGTATAAGGTTGTATTTGGGTTTATAACAGAACCCAGATTTATCTTTTTTTTTTTTTAAAAAAATCTCGTTTCTGAAAAAAAAATTGACACATGCGATGTTTCATGGCTCCACCGACAATATTGTACAAATTATGTATTGTGATTTGATGGCACGGCACATATTATAACATAACATAACATCCTCACATGACATACAGCCGTCACAATACGACGACAAGCAATCCACGCAATCAAATTGTTATGCTGTCATCACTTACATCCATGTCATTATATCTAGGTATCTACATATCACGATACTTGCTATATATTATACACACTATAATATTGTCTACTTACTAGGTACAGTTAAACTGTGATTAGTTTAATTTCAAACATCCGTATTATAAAGCAGCGCTCGGGGAACCGGGTAACAAGTTTTTTTTTATTGCTAACCTATAAACTTGTTAGTATTTTTACAAACCATTGAAAAATGGAGGGTAATATCGAGTAACACAATAATTTTTCGGGGTAGTGGTTAAAAAAGTTTACTGACCGCTGGTATAAAGAATTATCAAGATTCTGACAACTTGTGATCGCGTCAAAGAATAAAACATACTTACTGCTAGTCTTTGTCGCTCCATTGCTGGATAAAGGTCTCTTCAGAAAAATCCATTCCTTCCTGTCTTAAGCAACACGAACTCGTTTCTTTCTCATCACCTCTTGAACAATGTCATCAACTCATTTTTTTTGAGATCTCTCTACTCTTCTCTTGTCGTCTCATGGTCTTCACATCAGGATCCTAGGTGTTTATCTGCCATCCTCTCTTCTTACTATATTACCAACCCTGAAGGAAGAAACTACATACCTACCTACAATAAATACCCTTATCAATCCATCTTTTTTTCCGGTTTAGTTCACTGCAAAGACAGGCAGAAGAAAATTTTACCAAACAGATGTTTATCCATAAGCACTTCTATATTCTGAAGTTTTTGTGATTCTGAAAGTCGTATGAAATTTCTTATAGTAACTATCGTACAGACTCTGCTACCAGGATCTCAATTACCTCTCCACCGAGTTATAAATTGTAGTCATTTGATAGGTGTTCGTTGAAAATATCTATTTTAATCTATACCTTACCAAGTGGGGTCATATAAGCCAATCTTTATGTATATACTTCTTTCGCTTCTTCCACATTCATGCCAATACTCATACATGCACGCCGATTTTTCTTATTCAGCACTTGGCCATCCTTGAGAATTTGATTCACGTGCTCCAGCCACATAGTTTTTGAACGTTCACGTATTTTACATTTCTATTTTCATAGTTTCGTCTGTACATTAGAAAGTGTTAAATGTTTTTTTCGATAGATTAGACACTTTCTTTGACATTTTAAGATTGTTGAAATATCAAAGGTTTACTGTACTAACCAATATTTAGTAGTTATAGAAGTGGTGGGTAAATTGTAGTTGATGCATCACAAAACGGGGACGTATAAATGTCATATTAAATATGATAATTACTATTATTAAATATTACATACAATATGTACCTATATGAATCTTCTATAAGCATTTTTATAATCGATGATATAATCATTGACCAAATAATTCTAAATGTGTGTTTAGTTTATGCAAACAAAATAGTAGAGTGTGAAGTTAGCAACAAAACAAAAATGCATACTATGGCGCATCTTCCACAACTGTGAATGCTGTTAGCTGTTATACTAGTATTTAATAATAAGAGTTTCGCTTAAAAGAGCGGAGTCTCTTAACTTCTCTTCCATGCTTCCAGGTCATTGGAGGGAGTCTCCAATGTATAAAATTACTCTCCTACTAAGCAATAAAAAAATCCGCGTAAAAAGATTGGAATAAATATAACAAATTATTGAAACCAATTGGCCATCTCGCTTGGAAAACCATATTTACACTATGTAAAATTGTGCAAAATCTAACTGTGAGAAAAGCGTCCCAACGCATACGAATTGGCTCTAGGTTGGCTCGAGTGATCACTATCGGAGGTAACGTTCACCAATTCCACCATTCTCACTGCCACGATACAACGTCCACCAATCGATAAACAATTTACACAAATCATAGAAACAACCATTTTTTGGAATCTTATATTTCAGATCTCGAATAGATTAAGATCTTCCATCTTAATGGCGCCGGAATAATTTAGTTCAATACTTGGAAAACTTTCAAACAAATAATTATCAAGGAACAAAAATAACTGTCTTTTATTATCCAACTGTGCAACTTTGAGTTCAAATTTTGAAATCAATTTAATCATATCAACTTCAATATAATTATTATTCTCTTTAAATTATCTTTACTCATCATTACAGCTTTAACCAAATGCTATTTCCAAAGACATACAATATGCAGTGTGTGCAATGTTTTTCTTTACTAATAAGCCCCAAGCAATACAAGCTAGTCGCACAATAAATACCTACTATTCTTTGACAATGTTTCATTTATATTTTTTTATTATTACCCTTATAACAAATTTAATAATTACACACATAAAAGTAGTCATATAAAAAAACTAAACTAAATATTCAGTAGTATATAATGACAAATTATTATTACTTTTATTATTATTAATACGTGTAATGAGGATGATTCCTATGTCATGTCACAATCTGAACATGATTCTTGACATATTATCATGATAATAACGATGATTGTTGCCTATCTTCACTGTAATGCGCGTTGATAACAAAGCACGTATTTCCTGTACTGCGCACGCGATCTGTGACTATATTCACATGCATTATTAAATCTGCTTTGTTCACTTTGATTTTACAATTAATAGTTTTTATTTATTTTTGTTTTTCCCGTTGAGTCTTCGGCGAAGAATAGGTCACCCACTCTCTTCAGTAAGTTTTTGAGTGTCCTGTAAAAGGCAAATTCGTTTAACATCACGTATTAAGACATTTTACATCTTCAATTCAGCGATGAGGTGTGCCTTCCATTCTGGCATATTTTATTGGCACGAGAGAAGCACTTGCATGTTGCAGGAATGCTGGCTACCCCATTTGTGAGAAATGAGGTTATGGTACGAACGAATGAATATTTTTTTGAATTGAGATGGTCAACATCTACTCAAGGACAACGTTTGAGCAAAAAACTTTTGTGTCTTGTTAAAAAATATCTCCCTATTTTTGCGTCCCTTTAAAATTATGATAATTTTTCTATGATGAATGTGACTTATTAATACACCCAAAAACACTCTTAAACACCCCGATAATTAACAACGCGTTTGTACCATCAAGGTGTAGTAGTTCGGCAGCAGGAAGATTCGAACCCATCAAGTTACCGAAAACTAACCCTAAACCATGCAGGAGGCTTGTATTTTCAACACTGATCGCTAAAAGGCTGACGATAATTTGAGAAATAAATCAAATCAATAATAGCAAACACACACCTTATAAATAATATTAATTCTCCATCATAACTTTTACCGTGACGTGATTATACCTTCTACCACATCCGAAAAAAAACGGTTTAGGGAAATAATTGCAGGTTTTTTTTTCAATCTAGTATTTACACTTGACCCTTTTAAAAGAAACCACAAAGCTTAAATGTCAATAACTTCTTTATTCACTCAACCATTGCAATGTATTTTTTTTTAATTTTACACAAGTATTTTTAGGGAAAGAAATTATACATTTCTCAAAAGTGGGGTAGCCAGCGGACTAATAGCATGCAATAAACATGCATGTTATCCTCTTCCCACCAATAAAAGTAAAGATATTTAGGATTGGTGGTACTTATACTTCATCGAAAAAATTAAAAACAAATGTCTTAATACGTGATGTTTTACGAATGCTGTATCTGCCTTTTACAGGTCACTTGAAAACTTACAGAAAAGGATGCGAGACATATTTTTACCGAGTACCTTCTCCATGGGATAATTTTAACATAGGTAGGTAAGATCTCTTCAAGATTTTACATGTGAAGATTACACATAAAGAATGAGAAGCAGTCAATGATCAATAATTTTGAATAAAAAAAACATTTTTACTTTAGAAGCGATATAGACCCTGTGGAGTACCCGTAAAAATAGATCTCCCCTTCCTTTCTTTAAGTTTGCGAGTGTCCTGTAAAAGCAATTGTTTGTAAAACGTCAACGACAATTAACAACTTAAATTCAGCGATGAGGTTTGCCACCCATCCTGAATGTCAAATTTTTGATGGCTCGGTTTGTATGTTTATTGCGTACGACTGGTCTGCTGGCTACTTCTCTTGTGGGATGATAGTATATTTTTTTTTTTATAGTATATATGATGGTATTTCAAAAACGAAGACCTTTTTAAGGTTTCAACTATCACAATTTGATATAGGAAATCGATATATTTCACAATCTCATTGGTTTTATTTATCAATTTTTTGGTATATTAATCAAGACTAAAATACGCAGATTTGAGGAGAAGACCAAAAATTACCTACATAGATTCTGAACAAAAGTGCGTAGATTCGGGACAAAAGTTCATTGATTAGGTCAAATTTGCGAAGATTTGGGACAAAAATGCGTAAATTACAAAATGAGACCAAAAGTACGAGATCTACGTAAAATACATAGACTCGGCAACACTGGCAGCAGGGGTTCGAACCCGTAATCTGATATCCTATTACAATTATCTACATATTCTTGCATATTTGCTATTCCTAATATTAGTAAAATAGTAGTAAAATACTGTATGTTATATTAATGTCGGTTGTGTGTTCGTAAAAAGTTGCGGTTGCACACTCTTTGATAGCTTCATCAACAAGTTGCAGATGATGTTATACAATTATTTTTATATTTCTTGTGTTTATTCTTATTACATACTACATACTAAGGTATATCTATGTGGGAGCGAAACTACAATATGTCAAAGATTATGAACATTTATTATGTAAGGTTGAAGTACTTGTTATACTCTTTTTGATGACATATTCATCCACGTTGAAAACACGTTATATTTTGTGAGATTAAAAAATAAACAGTTTTTTCTACCTTTTTTGTTTTTTTATTGCAAGAGACGTCTTTCGTCTTTTAAGGGCATTATCCATCTCCTTGAAAAAGATTGACAATGTCCTTGAAATACAAAAGACGTCTCTCTCAATAAAAGCAAATACAGTAGAAAAAACATTTGTTTTTTAATTTCATTACGGGTAAGTCCAAATCACCTGGTCCAGCACTGGTTGCTCGACCATCTCAGAAAAAATTGATTTTTTTTGTGCTATCACCCCAACATGTTGGTAGTTCAAAATGATAATTATTTTAATTTTATTGGTTTTAGTTTTTGTGTGGCGGCCATATTTGTTTTACAAGGCGGAGACATTTTCGCAGCTTAAAGGGTTTGCGAAAACTTGAATATCTCAGGTTCTATTTATTTTATCAACATAAAAATAAAAGTAATTTGTTAATAAGAATATAAGCTTAAGGGTTGTAATAAAACATTGTCACCTTAATATAATTCTAAGGGATGAAATTTCAGTCTACATTCTTAACTCTTTTTTGCAAAAACTCCCATTTTCACGGAAAGATTTTGGACGAAGGGAAAGAGTCCACTCATCAAAACTTTTTTGACAAACAACTAGGTACTAGTTGTGTTGACAAACAAAATTTCAAGTCTCAGACTTGACCCCCCTTTTGACAAAAAAATTTCAAAATTTGGAAATTCTCAAAATTTTCCATTTTCCGAGCTCAATATCTCTGGTGGGGGACTAGGTAAAAATTTGAAATGTCACCCCATAATAGACCTGTACCATAGTATTATGTGGCAAAAATTTGGAGTTTGAGATTTTACTACGAGCAGAGATATGGCAATCACAAAATGTCCAAAAATTAGTACTTCAACGGGCATACCGCATCGGCATATATAGAATATAAAATTGTTTACTAATAGTAAATCAATGTATATTAGATAATATTTACAAAATACAATTCCAAATAGTAAAATACCATGTTATATAATTAAATATCTTGATTGTTTGTGGGGGTGGGGGGGTTAAAATTCTGGGAGAACTGGCAGCCTGAATCAAAATAATGCACAATTCAGTGGGTGAATATAACGTATTTAAGTCGATTAATATGTGACATGGTTCTTGGCAAAAAAGACATTTTACACAAAATAACTGGAAGTCTCAAGGCTTACTATTATACACACATTAATTTAAAAGCAAACTTCTTTCTGCTAGCTAATACAATTTTGGTGTACAACAAAGAGCTTAGAGATCGCCTCGCACAATTGAGGGGTGATAGTGTGAAAGCGGCCAGTCACAGTTGTAAATTCCATTGGTTCGAGCTTTCTCAGAATGTTATTCATAGGTACCCAGGTCTTGTCACCTCTTGAAACTTTGAACGAGGTTCGTGGCCTAGCTAGCTCATAAAAGTAAACTTTCAGGTCATTGTTTTCGATGCTTATTTCCTCAATAACTCCAAGGTACCATTGCTCTTCATATATGCATGCAACTATGTCTTCTTTCTGGAGGTATAATGAGGCAGTTTTTGACACAAGTATGTCATCACAGTCGTCAGAGGAATAAAATCACATATGTACTTGCCTCAAGTCATTATTGATGCCATTATCTCTTATTACAAAAAGTCGATTATAGCAGGTAGCACATAAAGATTTTCGAGGAATAAGATTAATTAAGTGATTTTTTTCCTTAGGTAAATGTTAAATTTTGATTTCTCTGAGACCTTTAATTATAGTTTTTTATGGATCTTTAGTGGGTCACAACAAGAATTTTCAAACAGATGGTTGTACTTAACAAAATACTTGACTTCATGGTACTTGCAGATGATAACAATAGCACTGTTTATAACTCAAAAGATTTCTGCCTTCTTCACATTCCATGTTTCAAAACTATGACACAAAGAGTACAAAGACAACCTTCGTCTTTGGCTGCTAACAGAAAACTAACCTAGGCTGGGAGAGTACACAGCGTTCATGCTAATAAATGACTGTGCCTGCTCAAACAAGATCCAACAGGTTAAAATATGATTCAGACTGCTAGTTCTCCCTGAGTTTTAGTACCCCGCCCCCACACAAAATAAAGATATTTAATTATATAACATGGTATTATACTACTTAGATTTCCATATAATGAGTTACAATCCATTGGATTGGTCTGCAACGAGTTTGGATTTTCTTCTCTATTCCTCCCTATTCTCAGCCAGTTTTTTCAGCTCTACGTACGAGCAACAGTTCATGCCCCTCTTCAGTTGGCCTATATACGCGTCTCTCGGTCGGCCTCTGCCATTTGTGCCTTCGGTCCTACCTTCCACGATAGCGATGAGCAGTCCTGGGTGCCTGATGTTGTGGCCAGTTAGCTCGTTGTTGGCTGATTCTTAAGGAGTTGCCTTTTTTCACCTACCCTGGTTAACAAATCTACGTTTTCGACGTGTTCCGACCAATGAATCTTCAGCATGCGTCTGTAGCACTCATTAGATTTCTATTTTGTAAATATTATCTAATATACATTGATTTACTATTAGTAAACAATTTTATATTCTATATATGCCGATGCGGTATGCCCGTTGAAGTACTAATTTTTGGACATTTTGTGATTGCCATATCTCTGCTCGTAGTAAAATCTCAAACTCCAAATTTTTGCCACATAATACTATGGTACAGGTCTATTATGGGGTGACATTTCAAATTTTTACCTAGTCCCCCACCAGAGATATTGAGCTCGGAAAATGGAAAATTTTGAGAATTTCCAAATTTTGAAATTTTTTTGTGAAAAGGGGGGTCAAGTCTGAGACTTGAAATTTAGTTTATCAACACAACTAGTAACTAGTTGTTTGTCAAAAAAGTTTTGATGAGTGGACTCTTTCCCTTCGTCCAAAATCTTTCCGTGAAAATGGGAGTTTTTGCAAAAAAGAGTTAAGAATGTAGACTGAAATTTCATCCCTTAGAATTATATTTAGGTGAAAATGTTTTATTACAACCTTAAAGCTTATATTCTTATAAACAAATTACTTTTATTTTTATGTTGATAAAATAAATAGGACCTGAGATATTCAAGTTTTCGCAAACCCTTTAAACTGCGAAAATGTCTCCGCCTTGTAAAACAAATATGGCCACCACACAAAAACCAAAACCAATAAAATTAAAATAATTATCATTTTGAACTACCAACATGTTGGGGTGATAGCACAAAAAAAATCATTTTTTTCTGAGATGGTCGAGCAACCATTTTATTTATTTCTGGACCGGTAGGTATGGAATTACCCTTACGGAATTCTACTACCCAAACACCTACACAGTGAATAGCTATATTTTGTGATATCCATAAATAAATGATGTAATATTTTTGCTAAAGTCATTTTCACTCGACAATGTGCAAAATTAAAAAAAAATAGAAGAATGAGATTATTAGCAATCATCCACAATAATTTTCGACGATAATTTCATGTAAACAAACTTGTGAGAAGCAAAAATGTAAATTTGTTTACAAACTTTGAACGGTCATATTGAAAAATGGCTTCTTGTAACTTAGTGTAGTTTCGTTCCGTCATACAGAATTATGTAGTAGTAGTAGTGGTTATAATAGTATTATTATTTTGAGGTAGTGCAGTATTGTCTTTCTATGGATGGAAAATATAGATCTGATAATCTACTGGTAATATCTTCATTTATGTTTTGAGCAAGCAGAAATACTTCTAGTTAATATTATATTTCAAAATGTTTGTTTGTAAATAGATACGTACATGTAGGAATTCCGAAGATAATGCAGAAATACCCATTTGCTCTTCTTGAGCTGTCAGCCCATTAACAGTAGGCCTAAATGACTGCGTGAATGAATGAGAGTTATGTACAAGATTTTAATTGTTATATTTTTTATTTATTTATATTAAGGCGCATTACAGATGTTCAATATACATAATCAGTAAAATCAGCGAAATTCACACAAATGATCAAACATCCAGACTACATATGCACACAATATCCATAGATACGTGCATTCAGATACATAATAACTTACACATATTATTTTGAGATCATTTGCCGATTTGCTTTGCTCCATGAAGAAGTAATAAAAGGTTTGTTATGTAGTTTTTTCACATATCTAATCTTTCCCATTATAATTAATATTACTTCATTTTATTTTTTAGTTTTAGTTTATTCATTTGACAATAAACCAGAGATAGATATTTAAAATACGATTTAATTTAATTAACGATCCTGAAAGGGTTGTTGTGTTTTTTTTTAACATGGCGTTTTAAAAATAAAGAAACTTAACTCGATCAAAATGTATGAAAAATTATTTAAATAAAAAAGTTTGAGTCGTTTTGAGTGCATGACTCTAGTTACGGTGATGGGATGCACTTCAGAAGCGCGCATTTGTGGTTTAATCCCATAAGTTGAACTGATTTTATGGAATAAATAAAATTTCTAGTGGTGATTTGCGGAGAATATACAATAAAATTTATATATTAAACATCCTTATGTAGTTAGTACAGAAGTAAATACACCACACAAAACGAATTAAAGTTTTATATAATGTAGGTTCTTATATCGAGTATCTACAAACATTTTATGGACGAGAATATATACATTTTAATTCATTTATACCTCCCACGATTGGGGTAGCCAGTAGACAAACTGTATGTAAGAAATAAAGATTTTGCCCTCTTTGTGCCAAATAGAAACGAAATATTCAGGATGGGTGGCGCACCTCATCGCTAAATGTAAAATGTTTACATGTAGTCTTTTCAATGTTAAATAGTTGTAGGAGTTCTGTCAAACAGAACAAGCTTTTTTAGAATCACACCAGGCTAAGTTCGTCGGTAGCCTGGAGGTAGAGTCTCGGCCTCGTGAACAGGGGGTCCGTTGGTCGATCCCAAGTGCCGGCAAATTCCCCTTTCACGACACAACTTTTAGCTTACTATGAAAGGTGTATAAGGTTGTATTTGGGTTTATAACAATACTTTTTTTTTTAAATCCAACGGATGTCTCATAAATGGCATTTGAAAAAAATAAAAATCAAAATGCGGGTCAATCGCACACCACATTGATTTTTATTGATTATATTATTGTCTCTTTTTTTCTCTCTTCTCAATGACGAACTAAATAAATTAAATATATATTTTTTAAATAAAACATTATACAAAAATATTATACATTTATATCTATTCTGGTTTCATCACGATAATCTTCTTAAAAATCATTATAGGTAATGTTATACATATATTCTCAATAATACAATATTTAGAGATAGATTTTGTAATTTAAACTAACTTCTTAACCTGGCGGTGTTTGGGCTTTTTTCGAATTCAGATTCATCTCAAAAAATAATCTATTTACATTTTACATTCATTTCTGAGATATTTTTAACCTAGTGCAGAGATAACAACAAAAACTTTCGATGAACGAAATTAAAAAACAAATGTTTTCTTCTAATATATGTTTTAATGTCGAGAGAGACGTCTTTCGTCTGACAGAAATTGACAATGTCCTTATAAAACGCAAGACGCCTCTCTCAACAGAAAAACATTATAGTAGAAGAAAAGATTTTTTTTTTATTTTATTATGGAATTCTACTACCTAAACACAGTGGATAACTTTTGACGTAAATTTAACACATGAAACATGGAATTCTACTACCTAAACACAGTGAATAACTTTTGATGTAAATTTAACACATGAAACATGGAATTCTACTACCTAAACACAGTGAATAACTTTTGATGTAAATTTAACACATGAAACATGGAATTCTACTACCTAAACACAGTGAATAACTTTTGATGTAAATTTAACACGTGAAACATGGAACTTTTTTTTTTTTAAAAAAATATATCTGGGTTTTGTTTGTTATAAACCCAAATACAACCTTATACACCTTTCACAGTAAGCAACTAAAAGCTTGTGTCGTGAAAGGGGAGTTTGCCGGCACCTTGTATCGAACCACGGACCCCTTGTTCACGAGGCCGAGACTCTACCTCCAGGCTACCAACGAACTCAAGAGTTCTACTACCTAAACACAGTGAATAACTTTTGATGTAAATTTAACACGTGAAACATGGAATTCTACTACCTAAACACAGTGAATAACTTTTGATGTAAATTTAACACGTGAAACTATCATTAGGCTTGGTAAAGACAACGTCACCTTGTTTGGTAGTGCCCTTGACGGGACTTGAATGACTTGATCCCGCAACCTATCCACTACCAAATAAAGTGAAGTTGTCTTTTCTAAGCCTTATGTGATTGTTTCATAATATGCACAATTTACATAAAATGGTTATTTCTTCTCTTCTTTTACAGAACACTCGAAAACTTACTTAAAAGGTAGGTATGTACCTCTCCGTTTATATCTCTCTTCTATCTATACCATCACGGCATACCTCTAAAGTGGGATGACCTACAGACAAGCTGCATGTAATATAGTACATGTTCTGCTCTCTGTGCCATTAAAAATAGGTGATCAATGTACCTTCAGTAAAGATCAATAAATAAATAAAAACATTCAAAATGAGTACCTCATCGCCGAAAAAGAAAGGTGATAAATGTCACATACTACTCAATACTAATTTTATACTAATTTTTTACGCCTTTTACGGGACAAACGAAAAAACAAAATAAAATAATTATGTTATGCTTTAGTTCATATTTTATACAGTGAGTATAATATATACCTACATACAAACATTCTTACTTATAACACTAAGATTCTGATTATAATTTATTCAAATGGTTTTTTTGACCCATCCGCGGAGTATTTTATTGATCGTATAAGGTAATATTTTCAATAAACAGAGAAACAAATTTATATAATCTTTCGTTTAATCTTGTGTCAACGTTTTGTAGTTGAAAAGGAGGCAAGTATTTTAAAATATTATTATCATTTTCGTAATATTTAGTTTGTGAACAAGTAAATATGGTGGCTACACAATGTGTCATTTATTATTTTAACCTCCAATTTATTTTTTTTGCATTATTTATTTATTCTTTTCGCATACCGTCATTATATAATTAACAAAATAATATAAAATTAAAAAAAAAACTAGGATGATAATTATGCAGTGGCGAGATTATCAATATAAAGTGATTTCTTCCATCTAACCCCGAATTTCAATCTTCAACGACAAAACTGTTATTTTTACTTTATTATGTAAATCAATATTATTATTAAATGACACCATATTCTACTGGGATCAATACAGCCTTCGGCTTATGCGATCCCAGAGAAAACAAAACATTTACAATAGTGTTTCCACTTTCCTTACAAATTCACCGTAAATTAATTGTGTGGAATATGTCTACATTCGGGGAAATATTTTATTGAACAGTCGCATAGCCTTTGCTATTGGTGACTCTACGAGAATGTTCGTCCTGCTTATATGTTGAAAAGTAAGCTTTCTTACTAATATAATTGAACATACAAATCGTCCTTTCCGTACCACAAAAAACTAACAAATTTGCAATGAATGGAATACCTCATCAATAAATTCATTATCTTTGTTTTATGAGTAGGTAGATAAGTAATCGCATTTTACAGGTCGCTAGAAAATTTATAGAAAAGAGTGAGAGTTTTATTATAGGTACACATTCAGGGAACTTTTCGGGGAATATGAGTAATACTGTAATTTAGAATGTTTATTCATCGATTCAAAAAAATAAAAACTACCTTCTTCTTTTTCTTCGCGCTGTAGATCATCGATCTGTTAGTTCGGAAGTTGATGCCTCTTGTGATGCTGAAGACCTTTCCATCTTTTTGGTGGTCTTCCTCGGGAATCAACTACCTAAATTAAAGTATCAAATATTTATTAGTTGAATCACAATCCAAATCACTCGTTGACGAATGATTTAGGAGCAAAAATTTTGGTACAAAAGTTGCACAATCATACTTTGTCGGTATACCTTCAAAATACTCTAACCCATCATCTAAAAATGATAATATAAAAAAGATTGTACATTGTTAAAGCATTACTACTCATTGTTGTAATAAAGATACAACTTTGTGTTAACAACAATGCAATTTACAATAGTCCTGGTTTTAACAATACCCGGGTGTACCTAATATAAGGGACCATGAAGAAGTATTCATTGAGAACGGGTAAGTATCTATCTATTTAATGTTTGAAGAGAGAAAAAAAAACAATTGACTATCAAGATCGAAAACAATTGAGATACAATACCTTATATTGTACGTACGTGATGCTAGGAGAGAAATATTTACAGGCAAACCTGATATATCATTTTTTTTTTATTAATAATTAAACTATGAACAGGTAACGTGTGATTACTAGTAAATATTTTTTTACTAGTGATTATTGTTAAAAATTAATATAGGTATGTTTTTCAATAGAAATATTGAAAAGCAAAAGAATAATGGTTTGTACAAATATTACTTAAATATCTTTATTTCTCGGATATTTCAGGAGTCCAAGGACTCCTATTTATCCGTTTAGGTGAAGATTTTTTTTTAATATTTGGACTCTCTCTATTCTAATACAACTATGCCAGTGTTGGCATCCACGATCCTACCACGTCAGTGGGCGGGGGACCCGGCAATTACTTAATAAATTATTTGCTTATGTCTATTTCAAGAATTATTTATGTCTATTTCCCGGAATATTACTTAATAAATTATTTGCTTATGTCTATTTCAAGTTGAATTAATTTACATAATTGATGGCAACTTGCATGTTTGTTACGTGCGGTGGCTACGCCATTTGCGAGATACACTTTGATGGTATAGATAATTAGATAGACTATGTCTATAAACTTTGACACTTGCATATTGTTTACTAAGAGAATTTTACTGGGAGGCTAAAACAAAAAGGGGTTGGTTGGAAGAAATCGCGCCTCTGCTATAAACTCGCTTTGTGTATATTGATTATATATTTGTTTTTGTGCATTTTTTGTAATCAGTGTACAGTAAAGAATAACTAAATAAAAAATAGCCTTGATGAATAAAATAAATAAAACAAAACAAATAAATAAATAAATAAATATAACCATAATCTGTAAGGAAAAAACTACGTTATTTTTTTCATACCACTAGAAACAACGGAAGACCATTAATTATTGAGAGCTAGATAATTCTTTTTGATTAAGTATATAATCTAAGTGAAGAAAGTAAATTAGTAAAATACGATAATTTGATATGAATTTATTTATACAAAAAATATCGTACTTTTGTAAATCGAATGCTGCCGGTACTTTCAAAAAACTTTTTTTATAAAAAACATGAATTCATTCCAAAATTTCAAAGTATGACGAGGATTTACGCGTTAGGCATGAAATTGAAAACTATGATAGATAGAATGGGTTTAATCATTTCTTACGACAGAACCATGACGGCACCATTTAGACATCGTTCGATAGACAAGTGATTTTTTATTTATTTTTTATTTATGTACTTATTTTTTTATTTATTTCATTCATCATAACACTGTCTTGTTCTCAGGATAACAAGTGAACCAATCTACATTCGAAAATCTATAACAACATACAGGAGCAAATTGAAGACATCGTCCTTCCAACAGAGCATCACGTAGGTAGCCTTGAGATGGATAGTCCATTAAACGGCGCCGAAATCATTATCACCACGACATCTCCCACAAGTAGAGCAACCAATGGACTTTGTCATAAGTCTTCAATAATTTATTATTTACCTTTTTTCTTCTCTTTTGTTTTTTTATGTTCTATTTATTCTGTTATTTTTGTATCTACAGATGTTTTCATTTTCAATAAATTTTATGTGGGCTCTGCTCTTCAAAAAGAGGCATTGAAAAGAGAGTGTTAGTTTAAAAGAATCCTACGATGGCGCTTTTGGCCGGCCAGCCCGGCCAGTTTGAATGTGCGAATAAATTGGAATCCACGACTCCTAAGATATCTGGGTGTGGGGTGGATCCCTCTTCAGTGATATAATGAACACACATATCATTTTCCCTGTATCATAAAAAATAAGTCATTCAGGATGGGTAGCATTTTCCA
This sequence comes from Athripsodes cinereus, assembly GCA_947579605.1. NCBI lineage: Eukaryota > Metazoa > Arthropoda > Insecta > Trichoptera > Leptoceridae > Athripsodes > Athripsodes cinereus. The sequence goes on from OX388321.1 coordinate 5,837,228, forward strand.
CCGGTGCTGAATTGAGGATGTGAAATATATTTTACGATATTTATGAATTTCGAAAATGTGTTAAAATTATACAGCTTTACTATAGGGGAAAGTTGGCTAAATTGTACCTGTTTTGCGGAAAGTGATTTTTTGTAAAAACTAAATATCATGGTAAATATTTCAATATACCAAATGAAAGAGAATTTAGTTGGCTATCTAATTATATGTATTTCAAGAAGGTCAAAAGTGACATGAACATTATAAAAAATAGTTTTGAATAAAAAGTAGTCATCGGTACGATATAGCAGACCGGTCTACTATATCGTTCCACTGGTATTTAAATCGTACCTCTACGTAAATTTCAAACAAAAAAAGCACAACAGTAACGAAACAAATAATAATACTTCTTAAAATATATTTAGCCTTGTACAACGTGATATGGAGAAAGAACTATTTACTCTAAAAACCATAACAATTTCTGAGATTATTTTCCATTTACCAAATAAATTAAAAATATACCAAGTATTTACTACTAAAGGCTCTCTATATCGTAGCGGTACGATTTAGAAGCATCATAGTGGTACGATTTAAAGAACTCGCTCAAATATCAGAAAACAACAAATATCAAACCAAACTCAAAAATTATGCTCGAATTGCAAAAACTTTTTCAAACTATACAAATTTCGAATTAAAACGGTAATAATTACAAAGTAATATAATTACCCATTAATGTGTTTTGCCCTTAGATACCAACTGAAAAAATTATATCGAATTGCCAAAAAATAATAATTTGTTCATGATATATTTATTTTGACACAAACAAATCAAATGAATACGTCAACATGATAGAAATGTTTATGCAATTAAATTTGAGTTAAAATGTTATAAAAAATATGCGTAGGTACCTACTTTCGAAAATATTGAGGTGGTACGATTTAATAGGCGGTACAATATAGCGTACTTTACCCTACCATCATGGTATATCCCACCGGTAGGGTAGCCAGCGGACTAACTGCAAGTAACAAACATCCTCAAAGTCCTCTCCGTGCCAATAGAAAGGAAGACATTCAGTAGGGGTGGCATGCCTCGTCGCTGAATCATAAATGGATTTGAAAAGGTTTTATACGTGAGGTTTTTACAAAAACCTACCATTTAAAGGGTGCTGGAAAATTTACGGAAAAGGGTGAGAAACCTATTCTTTACCGGAGAATCCACAGTAGAATTTATTATAATGAATTAAATTTTCATACTCGTATAATTACAATAGGCAAATAAATAAGTGTGATTTGTTTTTCTTCAATCACTTATTTGTACAAAGATGGCTGACAGCATGACGATAGAGTCTCGTACTTTCGATCGAGAGATCCCGAATTCAATTCCACCTGCAGCCGACTTACTCCACCTTCACGACAGAAGCATATTGCATACTGTAAGAGTGTTTCGGGTGAATAAAAATTTATCTTATTAAACTTAAATTTATCTTTTGATAAAAATTAAATGTTTACAAATACACGTGCAAAAATTCCATAAGTAACATTTTTTTTTAAATATTGAATTTAGGAAAAAATATTCCAAGTGTTAATTACTAAGGTATGTTTATAATATAAATTTAGGCGGGTTATTATAATTAGTTTGAGCTTCGTAGGTACTTATATTAAAATAAATTTTATATTTCACATAAAAAATGTACACATCACAATGGCGAAATAAACAATAAAGAGATGTTGAAATGATAAAAGGTTTACGGGACACTTTCTAATTATTTATGTTATCAGAAATAGAATTGAAAAAAAATATTCATTTGACGTCCATTCATAATACCTATTACTATTTAGAATAGAGAACACATTTTACTCAAAATCACACTGAAATGACAAGATCTGCTTCCTCTCTGTATATCCGAAGCTAATATTCAAGTGACAATCATATTAATCAAATTAATTATTCTTGTAGGTCAATCACAATGTTTCATTTTAAAGCCTCCCGATAAAAAGAGAATGATTGGTCTACCTATCTTTTTATACTATCACAGCGTCTCCCAAAAGTGAAATATCCAATAGAATAACAGCATGCTATAATAAGCATGCATGTTGTCCTCTTCGTGCCAACAAAAATATGTCATTTAGGATATGGATGCATACCTCGTGGTCGAATTGAAAATGTTAGATATATATGTCTTAAATGTGACATTTAACGAATAACCACTTGCCTTTTACAGAACACTCGGAAACTTACAGAAATAAGTGGGAGAACTATTTCTTAGTACTTTCTGTGTATTGATATTTTGTTTACAATTGATTATGTAATAAGTGAAGGTGCAAAAAGAAATGGAGATTTTTTTTTATTTTCTCATAAATGGCACGCAAAGCCTTTATCCTCTCACTCATTATTCTTTCTTATAAATAATACTTAAATTAAAATAAGTCTTTCTGGAGTTAATTAGTTATTTAAATCACTCGCTGACGAGTGGTTGTGATTTATAAAATTAATAACAATCAAAATTAACGCGCAGAGTGTTGATATTACACAATTATAAAATTGTAATTAGACAATTTTCATAAATTAAAAAGATAAGACAAAAAATATTATAATCATTTACATAAGAAAAAATATTCAAAAAACATTGTAAAATTTGTGAACCATGCAAGGGAGGTCCCAAAATAAACTATCTTTATTTGCTACCAAACAAAATGCCCAATGACAGCAGGAAAGCCGAAATTAGTAAACGTCGTCTTAGATTATAATCATAAAACATCGGTCTGACGGTAGAATATCGGGTTTTTGAGTAGAATATTCATGTATATTGGTGTTATTTTATAATAAACTATTCTACTACAACTACTATACCATCACGACATATAAGACCCATAAGACCCATAAGCAGACCAGCTTTTATATGCATGTAATAAACATGCAAGCTGTCCTCTTCGTACCAACATAAATTATTTAGTATTTTTAGATATATCTGGGTTTTTGTTTTAAAACCAAATATATCTAATATATAGACACCACCACCACCACCAGACACCAAAATATATACACCTTCCACAATAAGCTAAAAGCTTGCGTCGTGAATGGAGAGTTTGCCGGCACCTGGGATCGAACCGCGCATCTCTTGTATACGAGGCCGAGACTACGAACTACCTCCAGGCTACGAACTCAAATTAAGACATCAACCATTCTATGCGGTTATATTTGTAAATTTAGCACACGGAACTACTATATAAGGCTTTACAAAACAACGTCACCTTATTCGGTAATACCCTGGATGTGATTTGAACCCGTAACATATCCTTTTCGCGGGGTATGCTTTATCCAATAACGACCTGTATAAATATTGTCCTCTATATATCCTAAGAACTTCTTCTGAGCACGCCAGCAATAGATATATTCTCTGCATTGCATTATAATATAACTGATAATTTTATGATACCTACTTTCTAATGATTGATGTTGTAACCAATTTACAGTAAGGAATAAAAATAAATATAATAAAACAAAATAAATAAATCGTTTTTCTATTTGTCGATATATTATCCTCTCGTTGAATTGTACGTCGGTGAATTGTCATATCAATGAATTTTTGTCGGTGAATTTCCCGACTCCCATATAATATCATGAAATATACGATCAAAACAGAGTACAAAACACAACATTATACATTTAATTTTATTCCTATATCCGTGATTAAAAGTAATTAGCTAGAAAACTTATGAGTAATTTAGATTTCTTGTATTATTACATTTTGTAATACGCAGTGGCAGAACTAGATTTTTTACATCGGTCATGCTTAGCATACACTATTTCACTCGCAAACGAGTGGGCGATCTTGAGAGTAAAAGAATATATTATAAATAAACATATTACGTGAGTAGGTACGTATTTTTCATCGACGAATATTTCTGGAGAAATGACATTATGGTGTCGAAACAAGAGCAGACACGGTACGAACTAAAAACCTTCTAAGAACATCAGAGATGAAAATATTACCTGCAAGGAAAAGGAGACGATTCTGGAGAGACCATGTGGGTCGGGTGGCTGAAAACAGAACCGTACATATAGCTGCAAGGGAAACACCAGTCGGTTAATGGCCCCGAGGAAGACCACCAAATAGATGGAAAGACAGCAGACTGGTCTTCAGCATCACAAGATGCATCATCTTCCGAACTAACAGATTGATGATCTACAACACGAAGAAGAAAGAGAAGAATATTTCTCCCTAAATACTCGAAGAATTCTTACCTTTACCAACATACATTTGAGTGTAGTAGTGCACTTATGTCTTTAATGAAAAAATGGTCCGAATGAGGAGTTTACATGCGCCGTATAAAGCAAACGATGTGAAAGAGATGGAAATGTCGTATGGTTTTCCCTAAAGAGCAACTAATTGTAGCTTTGAATAGCTATTAAATTTGTACGTTGATATCGTGGCAATGGCAGAATAAAGATTCAAAATAAAGTAACAACATATTTTTTTGAAATATTTTAAAAATTATTTTAGGACATGCGTTGCATATTTGCATATATGGAAGGCACGCCGCTGTGTAATAGTAAGGTAATCCATAGTGGATACCCACCTCTGGCCGCATAGCACACAGCCTATTAAAAAAATATAACAACAAAACAACAACAGCCTTAAAAACCTGAATAACTAAACAAAAGTAGGTAATAATAATAAGTAAAACTTTTTAAATGTTCTTACAAATATTTTTTAAGCTCGTCTGTGTGTTTGGTTATATATCCGCTATAGACACATTTACCAGACTAGATGTAACACGGGCGTAGCCAAGGGGAGGGTATTGGAGGTTCAACCCCCCCCCCCAAGTTAAGATATCAACATCAATAACCATTTTTTTACATATTTCATATATTATAAAGGTTATTGCATGCACCTTCAGTAGTTTTATTTTCTTGACCCCCCCCCCCACCCGATATTAAAACCTGGCTACGCCCGTGAGAAATACCTATCTAGTTGAGAAATATTTAGTTTCTACAAAATGCTGCATCATAAATGATCGTTTACAAGAAGAAAAAGGATGTTTGTACCTTATTTTCTAATGATGATATTGCAGTGTTTTCCGTGAAGAAGCCGGTAAAGAATAGGTCACCAACTCTTTTCCGTAAGTTTTCGAGCGTCCTGTAAAAAGCAGGTGTTCGAAAAAATAAAGGCATTTTACATCTGAAGTTCAGCAAATGATTAGGTATGTTTGTCACCCACTCTGAATGACTTATTTTTTGTTGGCACGGAGAGCATAGCTCGCATGTCTATTACATGTGGGTAGTTTGCTAGCTAACCCTTGTTGGAATATTCTATTCTATTTTTCTCAAGGACATCCACTCGTTTGCGAGTGATTTAGGCCAATATGGAACAACGAGTTTTTAACAATGATATATGTAATTAAAAAAAATAATGAGGTGTTTCACAGCAAAATGAACCTTAATATAAAGACGGGGTAGTAAATAATAATGACAATACTTCATTCGATTCATCGCACAGCTTGTTGGAATATGCCATGATGGTAAACAAATTATTCCCATTGTTTAAAATTTCTGCTTTAATTTTCAAAAATGATCAGAAAATATGTTCTTATGCATTTTAAATAGTTTTTGGTCTATTCCGTGATTAGGTACCTACTCGTTTAACGAGGCCTGGTTTAAATTAAATTTAAAATAAGAACAGAACAAAATACGTATGTAAATAGGTATACCTATAATAATATGGTGGTAGAAGTTGTACGTAATACAAAGTATAGGTATGTATATAGTTTATATTATATTATTTTCCCGCGTGTCTGGGGGCTATTGTTCCATTAACATTTTAAATTGGTCCCGTTGATTGCTCGGCGGTGTATCGGACTCGCCACGTGATTGGTCGGATGTCGAGCTACGAGGAATAACAATAATAATATAATAATAATAATTTTGAACCTAAATCATAAAATACAACAACAATCATAATATGTATGTGATATAACATGGAGTACTCAAAGCGATATACATACTTACCTTTTACTTTATAGGTGTAGTAGTAATTGTAAAGGTGTTTTATTACACATACATACATACACATGTATGTAGATTCACTAATACTACCATACGTATAATTATTATTGTTATTATTTTTTGTTGTAAGCTATGTTCTGAAATATGGTTAAAATGACTTTGATCAAAATAAAAAAGAATTGGTCTAAGTTTGCAATAAATCCAAAATCATCTCAAACGACACAAATATCTTCGTAGTAAACTACAAATTTATAAGGAGTTTTGTGAAAGACTCAGTTTTTAATAATTAATTAATCATTTATTTATTTATCAATATTTTAACTAATATTTATTTGTGTATAAAATATTCTATTGTTTAATTAATAGACGAAGTATGGAATAGACCAGGGACCAACGAAAAAGAAAAATACGGAACTCAACAGTGTGGACCAACCAAAAGATAAATACGGAACTCAACAGTGAGAAGTAAGTTTGCATCCAAATTACAGTTTGTTCAAATATGTCTTGAAACTGCTAACTAATCGTGCAATTCGCTTTATTGTAAATTTGAAATAATGACCTGCGATTGTTTCAAATGCATTGAAATTTTTAAAAACCGGTTTTCCTGAAGATAGAGGTGGTTTTTCAACCTATCGATTAAACTACATTGTGACCAGCCAATATAGAAACATTTCTGCATTCATAGTTAATAAATATCTGTGAAAAATAGATCGATAAGAATTCAGAGGTTTATACCTCAAATAAAAAAAATCTGACAGCGTGGTTGGTGGACTGTTGTGAATATGGTGGCTTTCATTGTTCTTCGGGGATCCTTCGATTCCAGTTAAATTTATCGGACATTCATGAAACGTTCATGAAAACAAATCTTTATTTAAGTGAATTCCAATACTGTTTTTATTATAATTTTGGATCAATATTATAGTTGAAAAATGGAATGGCACAAGTCATTCAAATTAGGTAGATCATATTAATGAAACAAACAAAAATTCAAAACCTAAATAAATCAAGAATGAACCATCAACCTATATTTTATAACGAGATTAGAAATCCAAAGAAAAAATTGGTAATGTGATCAATAAAATGTTGCGACCAAACACATGGATGTTGCAAGGTTTGAAAGACATTAATATTGTATTTATTTTATTGTAAGGATCATTATATGGTTTTGTCCGATATGTCATAATATGTAGGATGTGCGATACTTAAGTACTTATATTAAGTAGGGTAGAGATGTTTAACATCTAAATGTCATGGAATGAAACAGGTTAAATAATGATTTTATTATTATTAATTTTGGAACACGTTTTCTGAGCAAATTAGTACTGCGTTACTAGTCTATACCATATAGGTCAATGGAATGAACCGATACGATAACTAGATACTATCAAAACATGGTCATGTGCCTTCATCCAGAAAGATATAAAATAATGTTTTGATAAATAAATATCGACTTACATTTTCGCCGAATATTTTAATGTTTGTTCCTGTTCCCGATTTGACACTGGCACTCACAAACACACGTCCAATAATTCACATATGTATAACATATTCATACATGTGCAGTCCACGGTCGGCTGTCAGCGATGCCGCCCCCTCGTAAAATTATTCTATGTATTCAATATTCATAGACAATAATAATATTCTGGACACGATCATATCACAGGTACCTACCTACCAGTGGAGTGATTTTTATACATGCAAAAAAGCACTGCATGCCTACAATGCGATTGCGTGTTTTTCGTAGATGTAAATTAGGTACCCAGCACATGTTTTAATATTTATATGCATGTCTGCAATTTTTCTTTGAATCTTACTGAACTACAGAAATGAAAAAAAAAATTCTCTTTAAATCCTATATAAAAATTAATAACTAGCGACGGGAGATGAGTAATTTTAAAATGTTGAGTATGTCCTGAAGTTGTAGGCATGTGAAATACCCATCTCAAATTAAAATGTTAAATTTTGCAATAATATGATTAATTTATAAAAAAATCTAATTCCGCCACTGCTACCTACCCGCCAAACCATAATCCATAATTTTAAAATAAGAATTCATAATACCAACCTATTAAATTTGAAACACTTCCAAATTTGAAATGAGTATCAAACCTGTCTTCGATGGCCATAGACCACTGAATTAGTTATGGAGATGTAGATAATTATTAGTATTGCTATGGAATGAGAAGGTAATTCCATATTTGAAACATTAACATATCCGATGATGGAAGAATGATCGAATCTTAGATATTTTAAAATTTGAATTTTTGAATATGAAATTAATAAGGCGTTGATTCTAATTAATATGTTGAGATTTTTGTGGAGTACTTGTAAAAATTATATTAAAATTCTACAACAGCAAATACACAAATACAATGTGCAGATGGCGAGTTAGTCACTGTAATGCGATATCTTCCAACTAACCTGGATTATCTATGTATATTTGAAAGGTTAGCAGCAACTTTTTTGATATAAAAATAAATCGTTTAGTTTCTACAAAGCTACCGAAAAACATCACCAGACTAAGAAATAAATGAAAAAACAATACAAACATTAAATACGAAATCATCGTTTACTAATTATTCTAATTTTATGTGGTAATAGATGAACGGTCCTGGGTGGGTCATATTTTTAGAATGTCTTATGAAAGTTTACCTAAAAGTGAAGTGTTTTATCTTTATCAAGATAAAAAGTTTTCGATAATCTCAAAGTTTATTTTACGGTTCACCGTTTTTGTGAGAACTCCAGGTAAGTATATCGCAGCACTGAGAAACGCAATAGAATACAGTGGTAGTTTCAATGAAAATGACAGATTATAATGTTCTCCTTGAATTCCTAAGAGGTAACATCTAAGAGTAAAAATTCAAAAACAATATTTTACATTAACGATTCAAAAATATATTATTTGCAGCGAAATGATTAAAAAATGTTTTAGAATCGTTTTCAACATTTAATATTTATGAGTAGTTGACCAATAAATCATTGTTTTGAACCCACGTCGTCGAGTTTTGAAAAGTGGACAGTAATCTTGACAACTTGCTGGCTACCCTTTATAAGATAGCACGACATGATAGTGCGTGAATAAATGAGCCAGGAGCACACGTGCCGGTTTTCATATATTATCAACAAATAAATAAAATAAATAAAATAAATAAATAATCTTTATAATTATATAAGTAACTTTGTAAATATGTACGTTTGTTTAAATGACATCTAATATACATTTTTTTTCAAAAAGACGTTTCTAAAAGATGTGACATTTTCCTCCAAAACAAGTTGCCCGGCGTTCTAATGATCAAGGCATTTCCCTCACATGGAAAACGAGGCCAGTAAACTTACTGCAATAAACATTCAAGATGTTCTCTTCATGCCAATAATTCAGGATGAGTGATGTATCTTTATTGTCTGTACCATAGATACGTAATATAAATAAATATGTAGAATTGAAAATTCGCAAAATTTAGAGACCGCGGAGTCCTTGGTAAAGAATATGCCTCTCATTCCTATACGTGAATCTTTGAGTATCCTGTAAAAGGCAAATGGATACATATTCTAAGGTAAGTTGATCCGCTGGTTACCCCATTTGTGAGAGATGCCGCGATGGGATATTTATTTATTTATTTTTTACTGTACTTGCATTGATTACAAATAATTATGTACATAATAAGTAAACATTCAAGTTAGATACAATCAATATACAGAGGGCGAGTTTATCGCAAAGGCGCGATCTCTTCCAACTAACCCAAACATATAATGATTTTCTGTAAAAGACAATTCCGAGATGGGGTCTAAGTATTCTCTTAATGATGTTGAGGTCAAAACTAGTAGATGAATAAAATGAATAAATAAATAAAACTTCATATAACATTGTCTGAAGCATCATTAATTAATATCAACGAGAAACCGGTCTTACGGACTGGCCTGAGATCGATATAAGATTTATGAGTCAAATATGTAATTTTAAATAATAATCAATATGGCAATACTGTGCAAGAATTATGTACCGCCATTTTTGTATTTTAAAACTAGCTTTACTGCCGGTTTTACTTGGAACATAATCATCAAACAAGAGATATAAATATCTCAGGACAAAGGCTTCAAATGATTGATTTTTAAACATAAAACCACTTTTGCCAAAATCGTGGTTTTATTCCTTTGTCCTGAGCACAGTCGATATGCAAGAACTCAGAAAAAACAGCAATCAATGTATCCTAGAATATTTAATATTTTCAATTCAACGATGACGTAGGACCTGAATTTCTTAAACTTTTATTGGCACAGACAGGTCAGCTTGAATGTTTATTACATACAGTAAGACTGTTGACACTCGACTTGTGAGAGATGTAGTGATGATATAAATAGATTGATTGAGGATATGAAGTTAACATAATATACTTACACATCCATACACATTAATTTTACAACGGACTAAAATATTTATATGGAGATTCTAAATTTAATGTTGAATGGCTCGTTAAATGTATAAATGGAGGGAAACCAAACGTCAATTAACATGCAATCACCACAGACAACAATAACACCTACAGACGTTTATAATACCAACATTAAAATAAGAATAAATATTAATACAATAATTCAAATTAAGAACACATACTAACCATAGACAATGAGGTGTACATGTCATTAATTATTTTTAAAAATAGAAGCAGTATTATTGAACTACTAACATGTTCTAATTTTAAAAACTAGTTTAAATGGCGAGTCTCTTGAAGCAATCCTGTTTCAATTATATATTAATTTATTTGTTAAATTTATTTAATTTTGCACACACAATGCACATCGCTTAGAGGCAATTCCTAAGTGCTCTTTTCTATCCGATAAATATAAAAATTTGTAAATTACGATCTATAAATAAAATTTATAATACCTACTTCCCACATATTATATGTAAATTAGATGGTCGACATAATACATAAAAAAACGCATAAAACATTTTCGCTTCGACATAAAATATAAGTTATACAAGGTGTAGAAAACATTAGTTTACAACGGATTTTTTTTAAATATATCTGCAAATTAAATGCATAAATAATGAGGAATTATAATGATGTATTTTATTACAACGAATAAATCCAAAAATTAATAAATAAATTACAAGTACCAACTGAGTTGAGTTCGTGGGTAGCCTGGAGGTAGAGTCTCGGCCTCGTGAACAAGGGGTCCGTGGTTCGATACCAGGTACCGACAAACTTCCCTTTCACGACACAAGCTTTTAGTAGCTTACTGTGAAAGGTGTATAAGGTTGTATTTGGGTTTAAAACAAACAAAACCCAGATATATCTTTTATTATATATAAAAAAACTGTAACTTAATATAAATTGAAGATGTATAATCCATTCAGGATATGATAAATAATATATATCATTTAATATGAAATGTAGAACAATAAAATTAATAAAATAAATTAATAAACTAACATGTATACAACTTCATCTGCATTTCCGGCAGATGTTTGTGTCCTGTTGGAATCGTTTAATAACATTAGGTATTGCATCGAAAAAGATTTATACAAATGGTATTGATGAAGTTACGATGAAGTTGGATAGTTTAAGTAAAGGTGAAGTAGTCTAACATTTATAATTATGAGAAAATCTCTTAAAAGATGTACAAAAAATGAGAATGTAGTGAGTTCGTGTTACTCGGGATTGAAGACAATACAAAAGTTTTGAAGTGGCCTATATAGAAAAGTGGAGAAACGAGAGCTAGCTAGTAATAGTTTTTTTAATTATATCTTACATTACTTTTCTTTACCTACCTGTAAGTAATGTTGAGTAAGGAAATAAACAGATATGTAAGTCATACCTAAGACCTTAATTTAAGCTCTTTATAAATTGTCCTGTGGGAAAAAATCCGTAGTGTAATTTTCCTAGAACTGTGCTACTGTATAAATGATGTATTGAGTATTTATTTTTTATTCTACGAACACCTATTACATAGTGTGATCAAATTATGTATACGCACAACTAATTCTATCAAATCACATAAGAATAAAGATTAAATTCACTATGATATCACATAGGTATGATCATAGACTTATGATAGTATGTAGAATGAGTTGCTACTGTAATGGAACGGTCCTAATTGTCTTAGTTTTGGAGTTGTCATTCTATGTCAGTCGGTTATTAATCAATAATCATTCATATTTTATCTACTTTACTGTTTTTTCTCGCCTATTTATTTATGTAGGTACAATTAATAGTAGAATATTATACTATTCTGGAAAAAATTAAACAAAATACAACGTGACACCTCAGTTGGCCTAGTCAAAACACATTTTAGCGTTACGTCTTCGTTTCGTTTTCGTTCAAACGTGGACGACGTTGCGAGAACGCGTCAATTTTCGTAGCTACTTGTGTATTTTAGATACGAAAATTGACACGTTCTCGCAACGTCGTCCACGTTTGAACGAAAGCGAAACGAAACGCTAAAATGTGTTTTGACTAGGCCCACTGATCCTCTGAATGATGTTCCGTAGTTCAAAAGTCAAAGAATGGCTAGATATTGCATGATGGTATTATAACAAGTAACCTCTGAATATTTTTTTTTTGTTTTGGTGTATTAGGCCTCACTCTATTATTTAATTATTTATTTAATCTTTACTGCACATTGACAAAAAAATAATTTTGTAAAAAAGTGTATTCATAGGTATAAATACAATTATACAACTATAAACGGAGGGCAATTTTATCGCAGAGGTGCGATTCCTTCCAACTATTCCAATTATCGTGGAAGTGCAATCCTTAGAATTTCTATATCAATGGGTATTGTGGATTACCAAATGTATAAATAGGTACTACCTAATAGGACTTATGAAGATCATGTTGAGTGCTATTCTTAATTTGTCACCTTAACAAATTTATAATACATACTTTTTTAACAAAAAACTGATTAAACTCACATTTTTTATAGAATAAATCCCATCAACCAAAGATCAGGCTACATTAATTTGACGAAATCCTGACGTATCTACAACAATACAATCTAACCATAATATTATATTCATTTATATACCATTGCGCTATTTCCCAAAAACGAGTTAACCAGCGATCTAACAGCACTTAATGAGCATACAGATTGTGCTCTTCCTATCACAAAAATCATTTTTATTACCTAATGTTTTATTCGTTGTGTTTTGTAATACTTTCTTTTACAGAATCTTACATGAAATAGAATTTTGCAGATCTTCTTCGAAAGAATCTTCGAAACAAATTCTTACAGAATCTTACAAATCTTACACTACTGTAATAGAATCTTACAGAAAATAGTCGTAAGACCAATATTTATTTCCAGGAATCCCACAGTTAAAAACTATTTTTATCGTTAGATTAAAATGAATGGGTACTTTCATATTATGTTATGTAGGAAACAACAGTCATCACTGAGTACTAAAAAAGGACAACGCCACCTTTATCAAAGTGTCCTCAAAAAGAAATATTTTTTCCTTTCGCTCAATATTTTTGTTGGTCATTATTCCGTAAAATCTCCGGCAAAGAATAGGTCTTCCACTCTTTTCTGTAAGTTTTCAAGGGTCCTGTGAAAGGCAGATATTCGTGAAATATCACCTACAAGACATTCAACATCTTCAATTCACGGCGATGTATGTCACCCACGTGAGTTTATCCGAAGGGGGCGGGGGTGATTAGGTCAGCTGCCACCCCTAGAGTTTTGAAAATAAAACTGAATAATCATTTTTTTTCTATTTTGCTGCCACCCCCCCCCCCCCAACATCATGGGTACATTCGTGGTCACCCCTCCTAATTTTTATTGCATGTTTATTTGTTATAATTATGCAATCAAGCTACTAACCTTGTATAGACGATGGTATAAAAAAATTAAAGAATCATTATTTTACGTCAACATTTGGTTCAATGTAGTCAAGATTTAACATTTTATACTAGCAGGTATATAACCATCCTAGCACCTTCCATACAAATACCTATAACTAATTTATATCACTAACTCTGTCACAGGGCACATTAGATACATTAATCGGACAACATTTTGTACAAAAATGAAATACATAAATATCTAGATAACTAAGGAGCTCAAAAGCAAAGTCACATCGATTCATGTTCCACAAATATTTAACTATGAATGTTGAAATGTATAAAAACATATTTTCGCTGGCTACACTATAGTTCAATCAACACAATAAAAATCCCCCTCTATCCTCGAATAAATTCGATAACGAGTTCGTCGGTAGCCTGGAGGTAGAGTCTCGGCCTCCAGAACAAGGGTTTCCGTGGTTCGATCCCAGGTGCCGGCAAACTCCCCTTTCACGGCACAAGCTTTTAGCTTAGTGTGAAAGGTGTATAAGGTTGTATTTGGGTTTATAACAAAACCCAGATATATTTTTTAAAAAAAAATCTTTCTTCATAGAATTATTTGAATCTTAATTGAATTAAAATATTTCTTGACTTTTAACTCAGCTTCCATCCTCTGACCCCTTCCTATAGTTCCTGTAGTTAGTGTTGGGTGTGTGGGTTGTGGATTTTTTTCTCTTTTGGGTTTGGCAATCTTTTTTATTCATTGTGATTTTTTTGTTTTGCGATATTGTTTAATATGACGTGATTAGATGGAAGAAATCACAAAAATAGTTGTAATCTCGCCACTGCATAAAATCACATTTTTTTATGTAAATAATTTTGTTGAATTTGTCACGTAAATGATGATGTGCACAAAGAATAAAATAAATAAATCAAAAACACATAACCAAAACAAAACTAGAAATGATGTTTTCTCAGTCACAATATTCTGGGATTGATGCGATATTGCTTCTATACCCCTCAACTAATACTCAACAATTTACTCTTACCAATTCTCATGTTAATAATAATAATAATTATGTATTCCCACGCATCTTATTATTAGCACCTAAACGTTTAGTCATCTTCTCAGCACCAATAATAATATGTCTGTAATTGATCCATTTAGCTTTACAATGTACTGAGTAAGTATTTAGTTGTATTTTGGTGAATAGTGCCTAAATGACAATCCATTGAATCCCAAAAATATAAGTCTTACTTTTCCCACCCTTTTCTGTAAGCTTTCGAATTCGAATGATCTGTAGGATACAGACATTTAGTATCTTCAATTTAACAATGAATCCTTAATTTAATGATTTTTTTATCGACATAGAAAAGACTACTCGCATGTCTATTACTTGCAGATTGTCTACTGGCTACCTCACCTGTAAGAAATGTCGTGATAGGATGAATGAATGAATTTAGTGTTTATAAGTTCTCTCACCCTTTTTTATAAGTCTTCGAATGTTCTATTGTAAAACAGTATTTTGGACTACACCTAAATGACACCCAATCTTCTATGTCTTTCAAAAATATGTGAAGGTATTACTTATATTCGTAATTATGTAATGATCAGGTTTATTGACAATATAATATATAAGCAGGGTGATCGTGCTTTATAACAGGGATGGCGAACCTTTTTGGATCTGCACGCCAAATATTATTTGTCAATTGTGTAATATTATTTCTGTATGTAAGCAGTAAAAATATAGCAAAATTGAAAAATATTAAATTATTTTTTTTTAAATTTTATTTACAGGCTTAAAAATTACAATAGAGATTCATAAAAAAATAAAATGTAATCCATAAAAATACACATTACTTATTTATCAATGAAATTTTCGCTGTTGTACATTCGATGACAAATTCATAGTATCTGGTTCATATTTCTTCACTTTTAGTATTACATACGACCAACTGGATTCTTCAGTCATACTCTTTCTTGAATTACATTTTATGAAATTCATTTCTGAAAAAATGACTCATTAGCAAAATATTTATAAGAGAAAATTGATAATATATGCCCTCGATAGTTTTTCTTTAAATCGTTAGCCTGGAGGTAGAGTCTCGGCCTCGTGAACAGGGGGTAGGTGGCTCGATCCCAGGTGCCGGCAAACTCCCCTTTCACGACACAAGCTTTTAGCTTACTGTGAAAGGTGTATAAGGTTGTATTTGGGTTTATAACAAAACCCAGATATATCTTTTTTTTTAAATCTCCTAAGATTTTTGGAATGGCGCTACCAGTTCTCATTATTTCTTCTTCTGCATTTTTATCAATTATGTTAGTTAATCAATCGCTTTCAATTATCATTTCTCAATCGTTTGCGTGCCATCCAAATTCTCAAATGTGCCTCGCCGGGCACTCGTGCCCTAGGTTCGCCATCCCTGCTTTATAATATAAGATATTTGATCCCAAACAATCAATGCATCTCATATACATTATTCATATTAGCTACGGTCACTTTTATCACATTAGTGATGCAACACTTTGATGTCATGTGTGGCGTTTCCAAAATTGTACACCAAGAAAAAAGGACAAGTTCATTTTAAAAACAGCATCTTTTTTATATTTATTCAATCATCTAGAAATCAAAATACAGTTATACTAATAACATTAAGGGTTCCCAGCACTTTCCCCTGGATGTTTTAAGAGATGAGCTCCTATATTATCATCCAGACTCAACAAACAAAAACAAAATTTCAAAGGGAGGGCTCAGGATTTGCCTTAAGGGCACCTCCCAACAACCTCCCCTAAATTGCCGACCAAGAGACGCATATATGGACCAACTGAAGAGTGATATGAACTGTGGCTCATACGTAGAGCTGAAAAGACTGGCGGAGAATAGAGACGAATGGAGAAGAAAAACCAAACTCGTTGCAGACCAATCCAATGGATTGTAACTCATTATATATAATGTCCCTTGGAGGAGATACTCACTACAAGGTATTACACACTACTACAGTATTCTTACAAACTAAATTCTTACAGTTACGTATTGCTACGTACTGAAATTCTTAGTATACCTACTACATAGGTAAACTATAACTACACACAGTTGGCCTAGTATGAATTACTAAATAATTAAGCGAAAATGACGTCGTTTTGTCCATTCAAGTGTTTACGTCAGCTATGCCGTTCCATGTTCAAACTCAAGCTTGACGAAATTTATTTGCTTTGTGGCAACGTAAAATCTTTTTTTGCTACACTGAAAAAACATAGGGAACCTATTCCTTGAATAATGTGGATATCAATAACATAATTAATTAAAATTTCATTGTTGAAAAAAATGCTGAAACGTTGTCTTTTGCTTGAACCACTACTATTTTTTGGAGGCTTCGACATGCAGAAAGGTTAAATATTATTAGGAATTTTGGATCCATGATAAAATGTATTTAACCCTACATAAGCTTAAAGCACCGCATAGGCTATATAATGTATAATATCTATATTATGTTTCTGTGCGGCTATATGCAGTGTATAAGAATATACATATACCTACCTAATAGCTACTATCTTTTCCAACAATGAGACGAATCAAACCGCGGCATTGTACAAAGTAATAGGTACATGGATTATTACATACAATAATAATAATAATGCACTCTATACTATACTATGCACTTTTGTAGCATATCATACTCATTATACTATATACTACATTCTTGTATACCGAGTTAACCTTTCTTCGATATGCACTTGATATGATCAGGGAAGCAGAATTTTTATTTCAAATATAGGAATATTTTTTCATTTACTTCTTTTCTATTTTAAGAGCAATGAAAATTTAATAATATAATAACTATTTATCGTTTATTCTACATATAGACATGTTTTAATTTAGACTGTATTTATTCATTCTTTGCACAAATATTGATAAAAAAAATCTTACTGAGGGCGACTTTTTCGTAAAAACAGCAATGTTTGTGTATAAACCTACATAACATCATTATATTTTGTACCATTTTTTAACTATAATATTTGTTGAATTTCAAAGTTTTCTAAAGAATGTCAAGATATGTAATTAGGTATAAGCATATATTATAAAGACATATTGCTTATTACCATTATGTTTCTAAGTTAGGGATGTTTTCCATCCCTGTCTAAATGGATAAGTTTAATCATTTTACTGATCAAAAAAATATTTTGCAAAAGACAAAAAAGATGAATAATTATAAATCTGTTTTTTTTTTTAATAAATTCAATATTTCCCCCGTAATATCATTATTGCAGCTATTCTATTGATTCGTGTATCTTTTTTAATTTGAAAATAATAACGAATTTACTGAATAATATTTGCTGTTGAAGTTTTTTTTTACAAATTGAAACCATAGTGGCCCTGATCACTAGTAAACGAGTGGATGGCCACTATGGTAAAATAAAATAGAATATTGCAGCGATTATTATATTGAAAAAAAGAACACACTTCGCACGTCAACCGACATTGAGAATCTCTGCAACTCCTTTTGCACCATCAGGGCGGCTCATATTGTTATAACATTGTCAGGATGTGCTCAAAAGGGTACCTACCTTACATTATACGTAATTTAATATGAATGAAAATCAATTTTTATACACGGAGATCCTTCACATTACAATATTAAAATTTAAAACGTCACACTAAATAGGACGACAGAATCGATTTTATTATAATTCATTTCTGACATAGGTACGCGTTTAATTATTACAAATAGGTGTAATTTTATTATGAGAAAGGTGCTAGACGGGTTAAGTTTTGTGCTCAACTCGAATAAGGTTCTTTTTAAAAAAGCGACTTTTAAGTAGGTACGTACTTTTATAGTTGCTTACTGCTTTAAATTTTTATATTTTCTGATTTCTTCTAGGCCATAGAATAGGACTGTAATTTTTGTGAGTGTCTTGTCAAAGGACATTCTATATAATCAGTTTTGTCGACCAACAATATTTGATTAAAATTCATTTTACATATATGAATTTGACATTTAAATTCACTACTGCTACTACTTTTACACCATTACGGCATATCCCACAAGTGGGGTAGCCATCAGACTCACCGCTTGTAATAAACATGCAGATTGTCATATCCGTGGCAATAAAAAAGTAAGACATTCAGACACAATTAAACAATATATAATTTATTAATCTTTTATGGAACATATTATTATTATGATTGTTTAGGAAATGAATAAGTAAAGGTGTGCAATAGAATTGATTGGAATAAGGATATTAGGATGCAAGCAGGATATTATGCATCCCAATCTGTTAGTATACCTATTCGACATCTGTTCATTAATACTGTGTAGTTTGTAGTTTGTACCTACAATTAAATATCCTATTGGTATAGCACGTTCAATGTGTGAGGTCGAGTTGCAAAAATGAACACTGTCTTACCCTTAGTGATGTGAGAAGAGAAAATTCTCCAAAGAAATTTCTCGAGAACGAGAAATTTCTCCGAGAATTTCTCCTCTGATGGAAGAGAAATTTCTCTTCATAATTTTTCTTAGTGGTATTATGACCTTTCGCCCAGTACACTTCGCAGCCAACCTGATTGATCCAAAAATTTGTGGGGCTGATTAAGGCCCAAATCAGAAGTTATTAACACTTTTTTTCCATGTACGTACCTGCAATTTTTTTTAACATAAATATGGGCATGTGGGGTGACAAACATCAAGATTTTTCATCAGTTATTAGCACTTTTTTCTATGTAGGTAACTAGCATTTTTTTGTTTCCATAATTAATTGTAGCCATATTGGTGATAAATTGTCTCAACATTTGTACATTGTTATTGATTGATTGATTTAAGTATTTATTATTATTATACTGGTGTTAAATAAAAAATAAAAAAAAATATCCGAAAATTCTCTACTTTGAGAAATTTACCGAGAAATTTCTCGAAAACTTATTTCTTGAGAATTCCACAACACTACTTACCCTAATTTATTAAAGGTATGTATATTAAAAGTTTTTGATGACCCTAACTGTATCATATTATAAAAATGTGAAATGATTATTGACCAAAAAGAGAACTATCCTTTCGTCCACAGTTTCCAATGGCACAATGGGCCCTCATATCAACTAAAAAAATGTGGGAAAAGATGTGTTTAGGTATAAATAAAAGTTGACTGGAAGACGTTGCTCAGCAACAAGTCCACCTTTGGTCTAAATTTAGTACCTAACTTTGATTACAATATTATATTTCACTGTATATTTGTATCGAATTTTTGACTAATAAAGATTTATTTAAATAATTTTAAAAAATTCAAAGATAAAACTTACCTTCGTGGTACACGTTGTACCTATACACGTTTGTGAAACAAAAACAGTGTTAATTTTTAATGTAGGTACACATTTACAATTTACAAAGTACAATTATTTTAAATATTTCGCAATGCTAACACCGAAACATTAAATTCAATCAAAGATTAATTTATTTCTACATTATTTTATTATTCATGTGTAAAAATGATATAAAATCTTCATCAATCTGAAATGATATTTCGTTCGTGTTATAGTCATTAGTGGGTCAACAGTATTCAGGTAGAATTATTATTATTATTGAAATGAATTTCTTCCAGTTACTCCTCCCTGTTAATAATTCCCATTTATTATTATTATTATTGTGGTTTCGCTGGATACCATTTATTTCTGATTCTTTGTAAGTGGTCATGTCGTTATATGATTCTAAATAATAATATTAACATTGTTATGTTTTGTTCTGAATCCTGTGTATTTATTTTTAATAACTCATCGTAACTAGGTACATGTCTACATTTTGGGTCTGGAGCACCCAGCAAAGAATTGGTCAGATTTCCTTCACACTCCATCAGAGACCCCTATCCATTGCTGTTTCTGCGACTTGGATCTCCGTTTTCACCCCAAACCAAGTCTGTAAACGCATTTGTTCAACACTCTGCTCTTGCCAAGCAATTAATAATATATTTTATACAACTTAAAATATTACCTATCTATTTACCTCTATAACATGGAATAACTGCATGTAATAAACGGGCAAGCTGTCCTCTCCGTGCCAATAAAAATAAGACATTCAAGATGAATGACATACCTCATCCCTGCTGAATTGATTTTTTTATGTCCTGTAAATAAAAAAAACTTCATTAGCATAAGAACAGCCAGTTAGATGGAAAATATCGCAATCTAGGGATAAACTCTCCCTCTGTGCATTGAATTGTACAACTCATAATTTAATGATAGGTGCTATTTAAATATTTATTTATTTTATTTATTTATTCTTTTTGCACATCATCATTACATAACAGTGTTAACAAAATAATATAAAATTTTAAAAACTAGAACGATGTGCAGTGGCGAGATTATCACTATAAAGTGATTTCTTCCATCTAACCACGACACATTGACATAAAACTAGTAAAAAAGAAAAAAAAAAAAATTAAAATAATATATTTGACACACACCCAACATGTGGTAGGGATTATGGATCAGAGGAGGGGGGGGGTCTAGGAAACGGATACTGAGTTAGAAGATAGCATTTTTTCCTTAACATAAGATTTAAAAACATTGAACGATTGTGAAATTCTATGCGAAGAAGGAAGATTATTCCAACAACGAGCACCATAAACTGAGAATGATTTCGAGAAATAATTGGTACTGTGTGTAGGAATTGTCAGAAGACGCTCGTTATTGGATCGCAATGGTAGGCCATGGCTCGCTAAATACTCGAAATTTTCTTTTAAATAATAGGGAGAAGACGTGGAATAGAGTATTTTGTAAACAAGTGATAGAATATGAAGTTCACGTCTTTGATGCACAGTTAGCCACTTAAGATTGACTCGATACTGGGAGATATATCATTAATTTTATAACCAATGTACCTACTGTAAAGAATAAAATAATTAAACGCTACACAAACATATATGATATTAAAAAACATCTTTGGGCCTAGTCAAAGCACATTTTAGCCTTACGTTTTCGTTCGAATATAGACTAAGTTGCGAGAAAGTGTCAACTTTACACAATAGTTGTGTATTTTAGGTACGAAAATTGACACTTTCTCGCAACTTCGTCTATACGTACTTAAATAAATAAATATTTTTATTATTATTTGACTGGCGTCTTTTTAAATTAGCAATTAAGTACTTAAAACATTTGTGTTTCTTTTATATAATAAAAATATTTTTGTTCATTGTTTAGTTTCAAATTAAAAATACGAGTATTCATAAAATATTATAAAAATATTTTTATATACACGATAAGAGCGTTATAACCATGTTTTTTTAAAAAATAGTTTTTAAAAATATTTATGCTTATTAAAATTTGAAACGATACGCGAGAAGTCCCAACCTGTGCGTAATGGCGTTGTATACTTTCAAAATATGCTTCACTGAATCAGCGTCAGAAAGTATACACGACAATTACGCAGAAATCGTGTAAATTTTTTGAGACAATTTTTCGTTACACAATTTGAAAACATACAGTGCCAGAACACTATGAATGCGTAATGGCATTGTATACTTTCAAAATACGCATCCGGTATTTTTATCGAATATCCGATTATCACCGGTATTGACATTTTTTTTTTAATATTATATAATTCGCTGGCGGGCCGCAGATAAACCGACCAAGGGCCGCATGCGGCCCGCGGGCCGCGGTTTGTGCATCGCTGGTCTAGATTAAAGTTATGGAATTCTCAAGAAATAATTTTTCGAGAAATTTACCGAGAAAGAATTTTTTTATTTTTTATTTAACACTATAATAATAATAAATACTTTATTCAATCAATCAATAACAATTTACAAATGTTGAGACAATTTACCACCAATATGGCTACAATTAATTATGGAAACAATAAAATGTTATTTAACCAAAAACTGCTAATTACTGATGAAAAATCTTGATGTTTGACACCCCACATGCCTATATTTAAGTTAAAAAAAGTTGCAGGTACGTACATGGAAAAAAGTGTTAATAAAATCTGATTTGGGCCTTAATCAGCCCCACAAATTTTTGGATCAATCAGGTTGGCTGCGAAGTGTACTGGGCGAAAGGTCATAATAAATTATGAAGAGAAATTTCTCTTCCATCAGAGGAGAAATTCTCGGAGAAATTTCTCGTTCTCGATAAATTTCTTTGGAGAATTTTCTCTTCTCACATCACAAATTCACTGAAAAGAGAAGAAGACCTATTCTTTGCTGAGAATTCCACGGGACAAGAGGAACAAACTAAAACATAACAATATAATATTATCATAATAGCTATGCAATAATATTTTATAGATACCTAAACCATAGAAAATGCTGAACTGTCAGTCTTTCGTCAAACACGCCCACCTACATAGGTGCTCATCTAATAAAACAAAAAAGTATCCACACACCTATAATAAATATTCATATAAAATATTATGTAATAACGCAACACACGAGTAAATAATAATATGACTGTAATATCTAACATTATAAAATGGTTTAAAAAAACTAAAATAATGCTAATAATAGGCATATAATAACCTGTAGGTATCACGATAAATCGTTTTTAAAAGGAGCTCGGCCAATAATAAAATAGAAGCAAGCCGTATAATAATAATATAACTATATTGCTGTAACCTATAATTTACAGCACGAAAACGATTATCTATGGATTTACCTACACCTCGCTGGGTAGGTGCACCTCCTTACCTACTAGGTACCTACTACCTATACCTATCTACTACTCGTGTTTTTCTATGGTTTGATAGGTAGGTACCTACCTACATATATGTACTTGCATGAAAATATCTCTCATATTATTATAATATTTACCTATTTAGTCATTACTCTATTTAGGTCCATGTTTAGTCAGTACATAATGATTATGTATACATAACACGTAGCCGTTGCTACTCACAAATAAAATGTAAATTTAGGCTTAGGTAGGAACTACGAATTTTTTACACAATCGGGTTGCAAGAGACTGAATTTACTTACTAGGAAGTGTTTGAAGATGTAAGCAAATTTTTTTTATTTTTAAGTCACTCCAGATTAGGTAATCATTCTAATGAATTCAACTCCGGTAACGAGCAGCTGTTCACTCCAAGAATCGAACCCACCGCATAGACCTCTATTCAACCTATTTGAACAGGTATTAACTAGGTAGGTATGATATAAAATAATGGTAAAATGCATTTTATGTGAACTTCCTTTTCAAGGAATGCATGATACAGGAAATTGACAAAATCTCTTTAAACCCGGGCAAAATTCCCGATTCCTCTGTATCATTATGAGTTCGTCGGTAGCCTGGGGGTAGAGTCTCGGCCTCGTGAACAGCGGGTCCGTGGTTCGATCCCAGGTGCCGGCAAACTCCCCTTTCACGACACAAGCTTTTGGTAGCTTACTGTGAAAGGTGTATAAGGTTGTATTTGGGTTTATAACAAAAACCCAGATATATCTTTAAAAAAAAAAAAAAAAAAATCATGCTTATCACATGTCTCAGAATTTTTTGAAAGTTGTAAGTATACCGAGAGTTCAAACTAATATAATATTATTATACTCTATGGTTCAAACTCGATATTTTTCCATAAGTAAATTTAAGATTTTATATTTAAAAAAAAAGATATATCTGGGTTTTGTTATAAACCCAAATACAACCTTATACACTTTCCACACTAATAATAATAATAACTAGACAACTTATTTATGGTGCACCGTTTTGTGGAAAAACCACCGCAAGGGCCCATTTAAGAATCATAACACCTCCCGAACAATAGGGTTTTTAACCTCGTCTTGAACACCTCCACACACTTGAGAAAAATACTAACGAAATTTCACAACGAATCATTGGTACGTACTATCAGATTAAGACCAGAGATCGTACAAACGATTCATTAGTACGAATCTATAATATTAACTCTTCGCAAACAAGTTGTTGGTAAATTTACCAATGATTTGTTTGCGAAGAGTTAATATTATAGATTTATACCAATGAATCGTTTATACGATCTCTGGTCCTAATCTGATAGTACCGTACCAATGATTCGTTTTGAGTATTTTTCTCAGTGCACTCTCCAGAGTTCGCAAATCAAAGGGAATTTTGTTCCACAGCAACGGACCAGCCACACAGAAGGCACGGTAAACATAGTTGGCCAGACCCCCTCTACTAAGCTAAAAGCTTGTGCCGTGAAAGGGGAGTTTGCCGGCACCTGGGATCGAACCACGGGCCCCTTGTTCTGGAGGCCGAGACTCTACCTCCAGACTACCGACGAACTAAAATTCTCCGTACAACTTCCCATTTTTCGATTACAGGACGTTATTTTTTAATTTACATAATTATGTACCTACCAACCTCTCAAATCATGGAGAAAGTATGGTAGTTACCTATACTTATAGCTTTATTTTGCATGCGCAAAATGTCGGATAATTTATTACAAAATGGCTGACATAGGTAGGTAGGTATATTGAAGTGTAGTCTTATAATATCGGCAAAGCATTACAAACGACGAAAACTAGGAGGTTAGGTAGGTAACTATTATGTAGGTACTGTGTTATTATTATGAAATAGGGCAATTTTATTTAATCGCCTACCCCACCTCAAGCATTTTGCTATTATTATACAGTAAACACACAATCTTTCATTTATTTGCTACCAAAAACGTTATGTATGTGCCCAAGTATTATACTTTATAATGAGTTCATCAGATTGATGGATAGCAATTCTGTGAAATTATTAGTGTGAATTCACTTATAATGAATGGGTGGTTTGTACAGATAGGAACCTTCGTGATTTGTGGTTTTTAAGAATAGCCTTGGTATAACGTCTGTATATATTATTATATCATAACTATTCATTTCAAAATATGTATGTGGATTCCGGCACATTGTGGAATCCGCCACAACGAATCTGTCGATGAATTGGCTAAAACTGCTTGTACCCTCGGAACAACGATGGAAGATTTCATCCTTCCAGATGATGACATAAAGCGAACCGTAGAAGCTGATGCTCGTAAGAAGTGGAGTGACTTATGGATGGACGTATCACTCATAAAAGGAAAAAGATATCTAGGTTGATCCAGGTGCAAATCGCAATAAAACCTTGGTTCCACAAATCGAAATTTAACAGATCTGAAATTACTGCCATATGTCGAATGCGATTTGGACACTGTAGACTGGACGATCATCTTTTTAAAATTCAACTTGTTGAAAGTCCATACTGCGAGTGCGGCTTGGACGAGGAGACGCTTGACCATGTTTTCCTGGGGTGTCCTATCAGTTATGCTCTTCAGAAAGACTGCCAGTTTCCTTTGAGTATTAAATCATTGCTCAGTATGACATCCGAATCAATCCATTTGTCCCTTCTCAAATCAATGAAGGCCAATTTCTTTATTCTGTGATGACTAACTTCTTGACTATTTAACTATATTTGGAGACTGTTTTTGGAACAAATCATCCTTGTAGGATGCTATGCCATAAATGAAGGGAAAAAAAGATATGTATGTACCTACATAGGTGCTTAAATTGTCAAAATACTTACCTAATAACTGTTGTAGGTAGGTACTTCTTACTTTATTGCTGTAGGGAAAAATCTCACATTACCTATACTCTGATTAATTCCACCAACAAGTAGATAGATAAATACAATAATTATACAATGATCTCTATGGTCTATTGGTGTGTTGTATCTAATCTGTTTATTATAATGTCTAAATTTGTTTCTTGCACATAATATATTACTGATTGTACTTTAGTACCTATATTATTATTCTATGATTGTACTGTCAGCCTCGACACAGGCTTTAGCCTAATGAGGTGGCAAAGTGGAATTAGTTTTATTGGCATATTGTGGATATTTCAACTGTACTGTATTTGATTGTATAATTTATGCTTACTTGAGGAAATAAATGAATTTGAATTATTATTATATACCTACCTATAATTTCTATGGCAGTAAGTATTTCACAAACTACGCGAATATTGAGTGGGCCCTAATAGGATGCCGAAACTGTAATGAAGAAAAATCGGAAACAAATACTTGGTATTCATCCTTCCCATTGAAATAACATTGTAAAAAAAAAACTAAGAAGTGGATCCCAAGATTGGATATTTTAGTTAGATGGGTCGGAGCCCAGTCTATTGTATTATCTAAACTTACCCCCCCCCCCTCCCAGAATGAATCTTGAGTAGTTACCTACTTGTCACCATCTACCCTAGTCCCTACAATGTAGAATATCTCGTGAATTTTCAAGAAAACACCATAGGTACTAGATAATGTCTTTAGTTTATATTTATTTAATCTTTTAGTTTATGACATCTTCCCTTGGTCGCTTATTTTTATTTCTATCAATTTTATAAATACTATTTAAAAAAAATACATAAAATTTAATTCAAAAATCTCTCAAGAGACATCTGTTGTGTTGGTCTGAAGTTTTTAGTTTGCGTAGTATTGATGGTTTGTATCATTGATAAGAAATATTTATTATCAATGAATAAACAAAATCTGTGGTAATATGGCAAAAGTTGCTGTCCAATTTATTACTAGATAATATCTTACAAACCTAGATTTTTTATCGTACTAAAATAACATCATAATTAGCAAAAAAAACACAAATATTAATATGAATAGCTTATGTTTTTATATGCTGACAAAAATCCTTGGCATGTACTCCTGTAAAGCTAGCTTTTTGGACATATCAACTTTGCCCATATTACCACAAAAATAGAGCTTTATTATTTTCTTTTCCTATACATTGACGGCAAATCTTATGTTTATTAATTAAGAGGAATGTACTAATCATGTTAAAATGACAGCAGTATGTTATTTTCCAGCGGGACCAATAAATGATCAACGATATATTAATTTTTCTAAGATAAAATTTGAAGGATATAGTCGACTTGAAAAATATTACTTTTGCAGTCAAAAGTTATCAACCTTACTGACACCTCCAAATTTAAAGAGTTAAAAAAAAACATCTAAGTAAATTTTAACACATATATTTATTGATTTAGAGGTATTTATTTTGCAAAACTCCGTATCTATTGATAAAATAAAAATATTTTTTTTACTTTCACTCGCACTTTATTAAGGTTACCCAAGTTTTGACATTTAATGTCCGTCAAACTAAACAATGTTTAGTTGACAAAAATATCAATTGTCGTAACTCGTGTTACCTAGTGTGAGTTTAACAAAAAACTGTATTTTTAATTGTATTAGAAATTTTAAACACATTTAGACAATTTACAAATAGAAATTTAGTAAAGAGTTGTCAAATTGAATTATATTTCTGTTATTGGTTTTGTTTTTTTTTTCTATTTGAATGTATTGGTGCATTTTTTATATATATTTATAGAATGTTTGTATTATTGATTTGTCATATTTATGTATTAAACCTATTGTAAAAGGCAAATTGCTGTTTATTGATCAAATAAAAAAAATGTAATAAATATTGTACAAAAATATATTATTAAATAAAAAGAAAATTATTACAATATTAGACATAAAACAAAATAAATGTAAAAAACTAGATAGACTTAGAATACTTAACGACTATATTGTGAAAATATTTAAATATACTTTCCGATGCTTTTTCACATTTTGCTATACACTCTTTGTACTGAGACATACTATAACTACCATTCGTAGAACATGAGATTATATTTTTATCTACGCCATCGAATACAAAAGTTAATTCTGCTGTTATATCATCCATTTCTCTAACTGTCGGATCTAATAAAACTCTCCCATCTTTATCTATGGCGCAGTTTACGGCAGCAAAGAGGCATCTCATTGGAAGTCCGGCATTTAAAAGTGCGAGACAGGATGCATTCAGACTGCAGGCAAGGAGCTGAAATGAGAAATATTTAAAGATTATCTATGAATGATTCTTTACAAGAAAAAATATAAGAAATTTTTTTATACATTTTTTCAAGGGTAAAATCACATTTTTTTTTTAAACATAAACTGTTCTCCGTGCATTTGTATGGATTCAATATAGGAATTAAAATATTTTACTGTAAAAATGATTAAAGTATTTTATATTCGGCAATAAGACTGTGTGCAACTCGTTCAGAATGTCTTTATTTAGCATGGAAAGAGGTGTTCTGTATTCTGTAACATGCAGCAAATTTACTATTAAACTGAACTGTGCACGCAGCAATTGCAAATGGATAATTTCAAATAAGTTAAGAATACTTACCCCACCAAAATCTTGCATTTCTTGAACACTTATTGCTATATTTGTTCTAGGATGCATAGAAAGTAGTAGAGCATTTTCACATGTCTGTTTTATTATGGTTTCTCTAAGTCTATCACGAATGGTTGGAAGTCCTGACTTTGCTGAAAAGTTTACTTCAACACAAGCGTTGTATGTGTCTACATTTTGAAATTTATTCTCAGTCGGACCATAAACGGCAGCCATAGCTACAGTGTTTCCTGAAAATAATTAAATTGTACATTTAATACAACTTCTTCATTCACAATTTGCATGATTGAGTGGAAAACGTAATCTTATTATAAGATTTTTTGGGTTTGTTGGAAGATATCGCCGCCTCTATATATCCACTTCACACCACGAATTCTCAGGAGTCGTAGGTTCCTATTTATCCGCACATTCAAACCAAGGTTGTCCTCATGGATGGACCACTGAGAAGGCCTGAAGGGTCAGCCGGCCAAAATCGCCATCGTGGGAATCTTTGTAATTTCTCTTCAATGAACAATGAAGAAGGATCCACCTCACAACCGGATACCTCAGGAGTCTTAGACCCCTATTTGTCGGTACAATTACTCAATGTAGTAATGCACCATAAAGAATGAATAAATAAATAAAATACCTTGAGAAAATACAGCCGAACCATCAGGACGTGAGAGAACACTTAGCCCACATTGCATTTCTCTTAATCTAAACTCCTCAGTATCGCATTCAATATCATTATCACGCATTTTTCCTTGCTAATATTCTATTTACCAATTTTATAACCTCAGCCAACACACAACACACGCCATAAAATTGACAATCAAACTTGACGTTTGCTTTTTATGTTGCCAGACGAAAAAACGAACTAGGGATGTTAATCACATACTTAAATTATATCGATAAAACATATCTTTAATCGATAAGCACACGATATTCTTGATCAAACAATCAAAATGAATGTTTTTGTACATCTGATTCAAAATAATAATTTGAGTTTTATCTAAATTTATAGATAAATATAAAAAAATACAATATTGTGTAGTTGAATCAGTTATTGATTTTATAATTTTTAGGACAATCGTCACACACACGTAATGCCATAGAGTCATAGACAATATTAACCGATTCGTTCGGATTTTGCGCAATATGAACGTACGTCAAATTTTTCTCGTTCTTTTTATTTTGTGAAGGCGTGCAAATTGGGTGGTGGGTGTAATTGATTCAGTTTTACAATATTCAGCATAATTGTAAATAATTTCTAACTATTTTATAATGAAGACTAGATTCAATACTTACGATATAATATGCAGTGTCTCCGAATTACAAAGGTAATTATAAGTTTTTTGGTTCATAAAAATATCGTTATGTCGATGCATGTACTTCTTTACGTGGTTGGCCAGATTACCACGCTGTATTGCGTCATTTTATGTAAGTTGGCCCTTGTTATCTGCATTTAGATCTGGTATAGTTCTGAGCTATAACATGAATAATGGACGCTGTAGTTTAAATGCTGCAAACGACTTGAGAAATTTGCTCAACTTGCATATGAAGTTTGTCAATATTTTAGGCGGTTGTAGTGACCTTGATATCCCATCGAGTCGAAATTATTTTTGTAATAGGTTTATTGTATTCTACAATTAGCTCTCTTTTGCCGTCTATAATTCTTTTTGGTAACATAGAGAAACAATCCTTCCATTCTGAATAATTCTGTAACATCTTTCCATGAAACTCCTAACTCTACTTGTGACAATAAATGGTTGGACATCACAGTGGAATTCTGGAATTCGTTGCAAACAACTTAGAAAATTATTAATGAGACGTAGAGTACATAGTTACGAGTTTGCTGGCAATTCCCAGTTGTGTCTAGTACCATAATAATGTAAATAGGTCAAAGCTAATTTGCCTTCAACATTGGTTTGTTCTAGATGTATTGGTATGCGTGTAAATCAAGTATATGACATAGACAATAAGACATATCTGATTCGACTGCAGCGGTCCGAAGAAAAATGCATATTGCTACTTGAATCTGGAAACAGATTTCATACTACAGCCTTCGAGTGGCCAAAAAACAATGCTCCTTCTGGCTTCAGTATGAAGGTGAGATGAGTTATTATAATATTTTTTTTTAAAAACATTAATTTGTGTAGTAATATTGGGTTAGTTTGAAAATACTTTATTAGTTAAAAAAGATTGCCTTTCTATGATAAACTTACCATATGACCATGAAAAGCATGTATATTATGTATTCATATAATGTTATTAATTGTGTATAATTTATGTTCCGCTCTCTCTACCTACCCTCCCTCACTTGAGATACAGAATGAGGATATGGCATAATTAATATAATTTTACATATGGACAAGATATTCTTAATAGATTCAAACAATCTACATATAAGAATCACATGGATTCACTATGTTCATGAAAATCGTCTTGAGACATTTTTCTTAGAGTATATAGAATGTTTAATAGTGTTTTTGTTTTCTAGATGAGAAAGCATCTGAAGAATAAGCGTCTGGAGAAACTGTGTCAGTTGGGAATTGACCGTGTTGTTGACTTCCAGTTTGGTACAGGAGAGGCAGCTTATCACATCATACTAGAACTATACGACAGGGGTAATATTATCCTCACAGATTATAACTGGATCATTCTCAATGTGCTACGACCTCATGTTGAAGGGGAAGCAGTCAGGTAATGTCATTTCGCTATAAATTATTCCCTCTTATCTCATAAGATCACTAAGAAAGTTAAGAATCTTATCAAGAATAATTTGATATAACCAGTGTGATGTTAAATAATGTTTAATGATATTGATACCTACAATGCGGTGATGGTGAAGTGAATATATACAATATAGTTATAGTGTGATGTAATGATAGATTTAAAATATTATTGATTGTATTCTGCTTGTAGTGTGTTCTTATATTTAATGTAATTTGTAACATAATGGCCTTCTGAAACCAGCAGATTCTACCTGCTGTTTGAGGGTTTCTTTTAAATAAATAAATAAAATAAAGATGGTTGATAATCTAATGATAGAGTTTTGGGCTTTCAGTTTAGAAATTATTTTGAGAGGTTCAAATCCTCATTGCCTACGTACTCCGCATTTGTTACATAATCGCATGCTATTGACAAAGCATTAGGGTTGTATTTGGACTTATAAATATAAAGAATCTTTCATTTACTTTATTCCGCTCGTATCAATTTATGGTAAAAGCGAATAAAAGAAAGTTATTATATAGTAGTTGAATTTATTGGAAACAATTTTTACTATCCTTTGCAAAAAGGATATTTCATTCTCAGTCTGTATTTTTTTGATAAATACTTATCAATGAATACTGATTCCAGGTTTGCAGTAAAAGAAAAATATCCATTAGACAGGGCCAAGGAGAGAGCTGGTCCTCCATCTCCAGAGAAATTACAAGAGCTTATTACCGCTGCAAAACAAGGAGACAATCTAAAGAAAATACTGAATCCACATGTTGGTTAGCTTTTCAAATTTTTTTTTGTCATTTCGTGCACTTCCAATCATTCCAATCGTGCACTATTTGTAAGAAAAATAACATCAGTTAAAAATTGGAATAAAAATCATATTTGTTAGCCCTTTATCATCTATTGAACAGTTTTTTTTTTTACTTCACTATAAAAGAAGTTGATATGAGTCAGATTTCTTTTTGAAAAGTCCAATTTACATAAATGTGTTTATATAGTTTCTTAACTCTATTCTTTTGTGTTCTTTTTTCTTTTCCTTAAATTTATCTTTGCTGTTCATTGATTACATTTGTCCTACCTAATTCAAAGTAATATTTACATACGCATATATGTATACATACTTTAAGAAATACATCATTTGCTATGCTTATTTATTTTTATAGAATATGGCCCGGCTGTCATCGATCACGTTTTATCAAAAGTTGGGCTGGGAGGGACACACAAACCAACTACAGATCCCAACGCTAAAGGATTCTACCTTGAAAGAGACTTGTCTAAGTTGGTTGAGGCTATGGAGATGGCTGATGAGATGATGACCACAGCATCCAAGAATGTCTCCAAGGTAAGAATTGTATAATTAATTTTTATCTAGCATTTTTCTCAATGATAAATACAGTAGTGGCCATAAGTATGGAAACACTTAACGAAATGTATGAAAATGATCAAATTCGGGTATTTTTTTCTTTTTGTGAGGACAACAAAAGAATAAATAAATATATTAAGGGGCATCTCATAATGGGCTATTAATGACTCATTAATGTTGGTGGTTGAAAGAAAATCACCATTAAATGGTAAAAAACCGATGACTCATCCAAAAAATAATAGAATTTAAAAAAAAATAATGCTAGTGACACATTTCAACCATAAAAATAAAATATTTTTATGAATAAGTGCATTAAAAACTTAACTTTTCTGGAAATTTAAACAAAATTCTAAGCGTTTCCATACTCATGGCCATTGCTGTAGATCCCCTCAGGGAACCCTACTACAAGTAATGAACGCATTAATTTCCCACTCCATACGACACAAAAATGTGACATTCAAGATGAGTGCCATATCTCGTCACTGATAAAATAAGTATAGCAATATTCATTAATATTAAAATGATTAAGTTCAACACTGTTACTTTCACTGTATAAATTTTATTTTGGCAGAGGCCTTTCGGACTTAGTTCATCTTCAGTGCCGTCAACTTAGAAAGTTGTTTCCACAGAACGGTGTCTGAAAATAAATTGTCTGCGTTGTTCTTCTGCGTGAACTTTCTTCATTAAAGTTTTTCGTTTTAAAAATGTGTGAACAAGCATTGCAAATTTCAAAATACAATAAATCTAATGACAGGTCGCTAAATCATTTTGTCAGTTCAACAAGTGTGAATATTTGTGATATTTATTATGGTCAAAAAAGATTTATTTATTTGTGATATTTTCTTTCCCACAGGGTTATATAATTCAAAAGAAAGAAACAAGAGCTAAAACGAAAGACAATGCCAATGATCCAGGCTTCCTTCTGACCAACCAAGAGTTCCATCCCTTTCTGTATGCTCAATATGAGAGTTCACCTTATGCCGAGTTTGATACATTTGATAGAGCCGTAGATGAATTCTTCTCAACGCTAGAAGGACAGAAGATTGATATAAAAGTAAGTTATTTTTACGAGAATTATTTGTGATATAGGAAGTTCAACTTGCAGCTTATATTCTCCTTTGAAAATGAAACAATGAAGTACCATTGAGCTTATATTATATATTTTTTTATCTAACCTTAATATTCCACTTGTGAATGCAGACAGAGAAGTTAATCTTTTGGAATAATTTTATGATAATATAGTTACATCTAAGTAAATCTTGTAATTTTGTATTTGAAGATAATTAAGTACACCTTTTTTTAAACATTTAATGTGTCTCTTAGGAGTGCAGGAAGAAAGCAATTCTCTTTAATTATCAATAATTGTCTTTTCCTATGACATTCCTATTATCTGGTATTTATATTACAATTACACCTTTTACACCTTGCAACTTTACATATCAAATATAATGTGCCTACACACATTTTTTTCTCAATATCATTGTCATACGAATGGAATACTGTGAAAAAGAAGATTAAATTATTTATGAATTTTTAGGCACTTCAAATAGAAAACGAAGCCATGAAAAAGCTGCAGAACGTAAGGAAGGATCATGACAAGAGATTGACGGAGCTGTCCAAGGTACAAATTATGGATAGAAACAAAGCTGAGTTGATCACAAGAAATCAATCTCTTGTGGACAGTGCTATACTCGCAGTGCAGTCTGCTATCGCCAATCAGGTATGTCTCTATCTGTCTATATTATCACGGTATCTCCCATAGGCAATAGACTAACTGTAATAATTATAGTAAGACATAAGGAATGGGTGGCAAACCTATTGCTGTTGAATTATGCATGTCGTGTATCTTATTCATGTTTTAAGTGCCTCCCACAGGACACTCGAAAACTTACAGAAAAGGGTGATTGTCTATTCTACAGTTTATATTTTATTTAAGAAAAACAAAAGTTTATACATATTTTTGTTTTTCAGCTATCTTGGAATGAAATAAACGAGTTAGTAAAATCGGCTCAAGCCAACAAAGATCCCATCGCCATGTGCATTAAACAGCTGAAACTTCAATCCAACACAATCTCCCTAGCACTCCAGGATCCCTACCTGTCCTCGGAGAACTCAGATGATGATGAAGAAGAGAAAGATAATAAAAAGAAGGATACGGGAGAAAATATGTTAAAACCAATGGTTGTGGATGTAGATCTATCATTGACTGCCTTTGCGAATGCAAGAAGGTGAGATTTCAAATCTGTTTTAATTTATCTAGTTTTAGAGGACACATAAACTCACAAATAAGACATTTAATATTTACAGTTCAGCAACAAGTCTTAACTCTTATTGGCACGGGGAGGACAACCGGCATGTTCATTGGATACAGTTGATTCGCTGACTACTCCACTTGTGGGATGTCATGTTATAGTAGATGTACTACTGTAGGACACATACATTTAAAACAATAGGTATTTTTAGACAGATTAGATTAGTTTAGATCAGATTAGGTACTTGAAAAAATATTAATCTGACACAATTAACAATTATATTTTTACAATTTTTGTAATACTTACTGCAAGCACTCATCTTTCTACTGCTGGATGTAGACCTCTTCGAAAAAAATCCACTTTTTTTTGTCTTTAACAATACACTTTTTTCCATCACCTAAACAATATCATTGACCCAATTTTTCGTAACTCGCCCCTTTTATCATATCCTTCCATGTTCTACATTTCAAGATTGTAGGTTTTCATTTGTGACCTGTCCATTTTCAGATAGGTATCACAAAATTATTCAAAACTTTTTCTATATCCCTCTCACTAATCAAATGCTAGGAAATTTGATCTCTACATGGGTGAGTTGAAAGATATCGCACTTCTGCGATAAACTCACCCATTGCACCAAATAATCTGTTCCAATATTTTGTTTAATTGTATATTTTTTTATGCAATGAAGATTTATTATTATCCTTAGAGTATGTCTATTGTTTCTCTTTCAGTATGTGTTTGAAATTGCGATAAAAATATTTTACTTACTACGAAAATATGCTGTATTAATTTACTGGAAAGGAAGAAATGATGACTGAGATCAGATATTCATTTGTTGGAGCCATGCTCTAGGCTTAGATTGTTCCTTATATTCTCAGTCTTTTGCATGGTTTCGATAAATTGTCTGTTTTAGCACCTGATGACTTGAAGGCAACTGGCAACCTTGGATGCTGTTCATCTCTTCTAAATGTTCGTTTATTAAAAAAAAATCTGTAAGCTCCTATAAATGTAGAGTTTTTTTTTTGTTTTCATTAATGGACTTTTTATCATTGTTATTTTGATTTAGGCGAATATGTGTGTTTAACACTACTTTGTAATGACTGTTTTGTCTAGTAATGTATTGCTTAGGTGTCAATCTTTTTTCGGTGTGTTTCTTATATCAGCACTTAAGTTTAAAACTACTTTTGCGTGCTTTGTTGATCACTTGGATCAAAGAGTGTTTATTCTCTATGAATTATTGTTCTACGAGATTTTGTTTCAATCCTTAAATATTTAGTTATTGATTAAGATTTCTTTGTTTATTCAATTTCAATAGCATAATTTCTGTACACTTTCACATCATTTTCAATATCAGTTTTTTTTTGTTATGAGTAATTTTATCATCTGGAAAGTTAATAGACTTTTTCAATTATGCACTTTCAATACAATGCTAATATTTGAACTTTTAATTCACTTTTATGCCACTTTTTTACTTTTGTTATAAATTATCTTCTCCTACTGTTGTGTTAGGTATTTCTTGCGAGAACGTATCCCTATTTTAGGGAGCAAAAAACAGTTCCTCAATGCTTCGTATATCTGTCCAATCATGTATATTACGAAGTCAGGAGATTTGAAATTTATTTTCAATTTTCAGGTATTTCAATCAGAAACGTTCCGCCGCCAAAAAGCAACAGAAGACGATCGAATCACAGACCAAAGCATTGAAAAGTGCCGAGAAGAAAACAATGCAGACTTTGAAAGAAGTTCAAACCATTACTAATATCAATAAAGCGAGGAAAGTCTATTGGTTTGAGAAGTTCTACTGGTTTATTTCGTCTGAAAATTATTTAGTTATCGGAGGGAGAGACCAACAACAGAATGAGTTGTTAGTGAAACGTTACATGAGACCCACGGACATATATGTGCATGCCGATTTGTCTGGAGCGTCCAGTATTGTTATTAAGAATCCTACAGGGGAACCTGTGCCACCAAAGACACTAAACGAGGCTGGGCAGATGGCTATATCATACAGGTAAGAAAAATAACTTTTATAACAGGTTCTGTAAGAAAAATAAACCATTTTATACAATAGAGATACTAGCGAAAGAATATTTCTTTCTTTGATGCATACAAAATTTAAATACCCGTATAGGTACTATGAAACCATGTTTTAAAAAATACCTATCTAGCTTCTTTTAGACAATGTTAATAGTGATAGTAATAATTTATTTATATTTGTAAATTTAACACGTGAAACTACCATATAAGGCTTAGAAAAGACATCACCTTATTCGGTAGTGTCCCGGACGGGACTTGAACCCGCAGCCCTAACCTTGTCATCGGGGTTTATAAGAGAGAATATCGGAGCCTGCGGCAAGTCACCCAATAGCTTAATTGGACAAAGCACTCCTCGCGATAAGGTTAGCGATGCGGGTACAAGTCCCGTCCGGGGACACTACCGAATAAGGTGACGTTGTCTTTTCTGTGCCTTATATGGTAGTTTTATGTGTTAAATTTACATATATGACCTCATACAATGGTTAATTGTAAAAATAACATTTTTTGACTTCTTTTTATTACTTTTATATTTTTAATTGTGTATGACAACCGAATGGGCTATAATATAAAATAAATTGTTTAATATATGGACACTTATAAATTGGGCATTGCATTGCGTACTTGTTAATCATAATTATACAACTGTACTAAATTTATATGCATTGTCTGTACTGTTCCGTCGATTTGAATAAATAAACTTATTTATATTTGTTATCAAATCAGTTTTGCAGAATGGTTTATTTTAAGTAAATAAATAAACTTATTTATATTTATTATCAAATCAGTTTTGCAGAAATGGATTATTTTCTTTTCAAACAAAACACTGGCATTATGATTGTTTACAAGTCTGCCCTGACTCTGACTGTGAAAAATGTGTTAAATACCACCAAACAAGTAAAATATTAATGTATATGAAATTTTTTTCTATTTCAGTATTGCATGGGAGGCCAAGGTAGTGACATCAGCGTGGTGGGTGCACGCCCCACAAGTCTCCAAAACAGCCCCCACTGGAGAATATATCACTACAGGATCTTTCATGATCAGAGGAAAGAAAAACTTCTTGCCACCGTGTCACCTTATCCTAGGACTCACATTTATGTTTAGGGTATGTTTTCATTATTTTGTTTTTTTCGTTATTATTCGAAATTTCTTCACCATCAAATATTTTAGAAAGTGCTTGGATCAAGATCAAGATCAACATGCCTACTTTAAAAAAATATTTTTGATTTATGAAAATATACAAAAAAATATATAACATCAATTTTTTTACCGTGTTTAACATAACAGCAATGTAACAACTAAATGAAATTAGAAATGAAACTGTGTGTTAAATTGCTTGATGATGACGTTAATTTTTTTGTAATAGTTTTTTACTATAGTATGTGTCTGTATGTACTTTTTTTTTAATTGTATTGTCTATCTTAGTTAGAAGATGGCAGTATTGATAGGCATCTGAATGAAAGAAGGGTAATACAACAGGATGAAGCATCTATAGCACCCAGTGAAGAGACCATTGAGGATGAAGAGATAGTGCTATCAGCCGATGAAGGAGAAGGAGGTAAGTTGCAAGGGTTTTTGATCTTCCTTTTGGTCAACTTCATAATTGTTATAACAATTCAATAATAACCACGCCTTATCCCTATAAGATACAAATTTGCTGTAATTCTGAGAGGAAAAAACTAAAACTTCATTGAAGTGATTTGAAATATCTTAGTATGATATTATTCATATAATCCAGTATAAATCAACAATGATTGCCGAAAGCTCTTAAACAGTAAAATCACGGCTCATTCTGACGAGCATACTCATAAATACCTGGTGACTCAGATGTTTGTAAAATTTCAATTATCATTGGTTACTGAGTAAATAACTGGCCTTTCGTCAGTTTATGTATTGGAAATAAAGATTTTTATATTTATGGGTGGTCTTGAATTAGAGATGTGTCTCTTTTTATTTGTCAGCAAGATACTTAAAAAATAAAATTTTGAATCAGTTGCTCTTATGTGTGCTTAAAAATAAATAATACTTTGAACCATTTGTGATTTAGATGATGATGAAGCAGAGAAAGAAACCAAGACAAAGACTCATCTTGATTCCATAACCGAAGAGACTGAAAAAATAAAATTATTAGATAACCAAGAAGATATAAATAGCAACAGTAGTAGTAGTGATGAGGATGAAACTGGACCCAAATTCCCTGACACGCATATCAAAGTAGAGCATGATACAGGAAAGATTATCATGAGAACAAATAGAACATTGTCCACCAACTCAGCCGATAATGAAGAGAGGGAAGACGTTGTGTTTCTGGGTGATGATAAACCTATTGCTTTCCCTTCTCTACCACAAATGAAACATAAAGGGAAAAAAGCAACGCATCAACCACAAGGTGGTGCCAAGGGAAGTGGGAAAGAGGAAAAGGAGAATTCTGTTGAGAAGCCAGGATTGAAACGACGACAGAAGTCTAAATTGAAGAAGATTAAAGAGAAATACAAGGATCAGGATGAGGAGGATAGAGCTTTTATTATGGAAATGTTCAAGGTATTGTTATTATTGTTTTTTATTTTTTCAATGGTATACAAGATGTGAAGAGAAATAGCTTTTTCTTGCTCGTCTTTTTAGAATTAATCCTTTTATAAATTTTTGAGTGTCTTTGTTATATAACTCCTTCAAAGAGCTAACGATGGCACGAGCATTCCATTTTTAGCTAACTCATTTTGAAATTGTTCTACAAAAGCATTGAACATCAAAATTGTTTTATTGGCACAAAATTTAAGATTTTGATTTGCATTCCAGCCTGATGGTGCTAAAAAAGAACCTAAGAAATCCGGCAAGAAAGGGTCACATGGACAGACACAGCAAAATAAGAAGAAAGAATCTTTTAAAGGGAACCAGGTGAAGAAGGAAAGTATAGAAGGACAGGCTCAGGAAGCTGGTACTGAGAATAAGGAACACCATGAGTCTGATGATGAAGGTGCTGAGGCTGAGGTAAGAATCAAACCTGTCAAGTATTATGCAAGTTTTTTTAGACAATTTATGTGTAAAGAATGTAAAATAAGGTAGTTGATTGGTTATTTGAGTAATTAAAAGTTTTCCCCCTATATGTATTTCTTTTTACACTATCGTACAAGAAGAACATTGTTCTTTTTGGTCAACTATTGTTGAACATTTTCAAAACCTGACATGACTGAGACCATTGTTTCTGACTAAGAGTACTGAATAGAAAATATTGAGCAGTTAATCCAATGTTCTTTATGTATTATTTCTTTTCCAGCCTGAGCCAGCTGCGGTTGCTGCAGAAACAGATATGTTATGTCAGCTAACTGGACAACCTCTACCTGAAGATGAACTTCTATTTGCTGTACCTGTAGTGGCACCTTATTCAGCATTACATAATTACAAGTAAGCTAATATGTATAATGTTTTATTATCAACTTATCCCTTTTATGGGTATGGTGAGAATAATGGGTATAGATTCTTGAAAACAGATGTTTATTGAATAAGAGAAATTGTCAATTGTGTATTAAAGATGTCTTCTTTATCTACACTATGATGAACATAGCTTGAAGAGGTATGTTGCTGGTTTGATAAAACCTTCATGCTTTTATTAAAATTTTATGGAGACTACAAAAATTGTAGTTGAAATTGTATATTTCCATACACAATCAAAATTTGATTGTTAAATTTACACAGATTTTTTGGTAAATATGTTAGTCGATGAGGCACGACAAGAAGTTAAATTTAACCCTTGGATTTTACTCCCTTAAGTAGGTTATCCAGAGCCCTAACTACGTGTAATGATCATACAAGTTATCCTAAATTTCTTAATTTATTTATGTTTCTTTCAGGTTCAAAGTAAAATTAACACCGGGAACTGGAAAGAGAGGCAAAGCCTCAAAGACAGCAATTGCCGTGTTTCTCAGAGATAAAACTTGTTCGCCAAGAGAAAAAGATCTTCTGAAAGCTGTCAAGGATGAGAATCTTGCGAGGAATCTGCCTGGAAAAGTCAAATTGTCAGCTCCACAGTTACAGAAAACTAAAAAGAAATAGTTATACATTTGCTGTGATTCTTGATTTGTGTACCACATATGTTGTAATGTAATAAGTCTGAAATGTGATAAGTGAGATTTTATATTCAGCCATCACAAAGAATTAAGCGTGGTTGGTAACCTGATTGTGGTAGATTCTTCTTGTCTCAATCAAAAGAGGCTTTGATTCCACCTGCTGCCGGACTTCCTCCACCTTAATGGAACAAGTATATTATTTACTTTGGGTGTGTATTTGGATTTATTTAAAAAATCCAGATTCATTTAACAAAACTGTTTTGTGTACAGTGTTTAAAATAATTTGTCGAATTTTACTTTTTATTTGATGAAATTGATCTAAGATGAAAATTGTGACCCTTGTTTCTATAATTTTTGTTCCTGTAAATAAATATTATTTTTTAACAATATACAAGAGTTTTATTTAAATAACAGTAAATTATAAATAAATAATAAATACAAACATCATAAAAATACATACAGTGTACTGTCGATTATTCCCGAGTGGTTTATTTGTGGTGTTTTTTTTTATTTTCGTA
Source organism: Athripsodes cinereus (assembly GCA_947579605.1). NCBI lineage: Eukaryota > Metazoa > Arthropoda > Insecta > Trichoptera > Leptoceridae > Athripsodes > Athripsodes cinereus. The sequence goes on from OX388321.1 coordinate 5,879,090, forward strand.
TTTACTAATTATCATGGCATATCTCGCAACTGGGGAAGCCAGCGAACCAGTTGCATGTAATAAATATGCAGGCTGTTCTCTCCATGCCAACAAAAATTTAAGACATTCAGAAAAAAATAGAAGTCAGAAAATCATTTAAAACCGAAAATTTATAAAAAATAACTTAAGTACATAATAAAAAGGGTCCTTTGTTGCTTTTACAGATACTTCCCATCTTTTGGGTTTAAAGAGTGGGTAAATTAGATGTTATAAAAGAGATCCACCATAACAAAATACTCCACATAAGATAGTTGTCTATGGTAGTTTCTGCTTCATTATAAAGATTCTTAATAACACCCATGAATCACAAAAACTTGGATCATTGGAGCTGTATTTATTTATCTTTCATACCAGTACACTAACTGTATGTAATGAATTTGCAAGTTGTCCACTACGTGTTATAAAACACAATGATCCTTGAAAATGTAAAATTTCTATTGTCTCACAAACAGCATCATAAATAATATGAAAATATATCAATTAAGTGATCAATGCTGTCAGCACCAGCCTGGATAATCGAGAGTACACCATAACTAGAATATAATAGCTTGACATGTTTATATTTCCTAAGCAGTCTTTCAGATTCAGTTCATTATTCTTCTTCCTCTTCACTGTCTGATGATTTCTCAGCATTACTATCTGTTACGTCCTCGTCTTCCTCCACCATCTCACTGTTCCTAGCCGTGCTGCCCTCGTATGTACCTTCATCTTCCTCCATGGTGCTTCTTCTTTCGGATATCTTCCTCGGTCTCAAAGGCGGTTGACCCTCCTCCAATTGATCCTGAGATTGATAATACCACATTTATTTTGTGTTAATAACATACATCAAATGATGTAAAGGTACAATCCCCATTGCCAGCTGTTGATTATCTAAATAAATATTTCATGTTGGTCATAATCTTCCACAGTCAGGAGCAGATTCGGATGAAGAAAAAAGATTAATTTAAAAGTAGTAATATTTCATTAGACTCAAAAAAGATTGACAGTAAGATATAGTGGCAACACACTGGACAACCTAGCTCTTAGAAGACAAGATGGCATGTAGGTGTTTGAATTTTCGTGGACAAAAAAGGCATAGAAAAATCTCAAATAAAATGGGCTAACGGGTGCGTCCAGATAGTAGGATGTGAACGTCAATCAATCATTCGGCGACAATTTGGAGCATTCTTCGAAGAAATATTCTAATGAATGCTTTCGTAACCCGTATAAGGACGGGACACAAAGGCATTCATTTGAATATTTATTGTATCGTCACCGAATGATTGAAGATTGATTGATGTTCGCATCCTACTATCTGGATGCACTCATTGACATTGTCCAATAAAGGAAAAGCAGTGGATTTGTGACAATTCAGAAAAAAAATTGACCAAGGATTTAAAAGAATCTGTAGGATTACTCTTGACAAAATCTAAATACGATCTTAATCATACAACGCACGAAGTAACTATTAGTCAAAAAACGTGCATACGAATCTCGCGGTAGTGGTAGCGCGGTATTTTTGACCATAGTCCCTTCGCGCGTCGTATGATTAAGATTGTGACAAGGTAAAAAATTATCTATAATTCCAAAATGAAACAACATTATATGAATTTTGAAATGATACTATAAATGGAATAGACTGATTTATTCATACATTAGGAAGTTGAAACCAAAGGAATAGAAATAATTATGTAATAAATTGGTTAATTATTTTAAATGTGTCATTATCAAGTATTTTAATTATTGTTAGCCGTTGTCACTGACATGATATAAATTTTACATCATCTACAATCTGATTGCGATATAATTACAAAATCTTACCTCTTCGTCTGTGACTGTAGGGTCCAGATCTTCTGTGATATCTTCCCCCGTAGGATATTCTGTGCAGAATGGTGGTAACTCTACAGGGCGATATCCATTGGGTAATAGCTTCAAACCCCAGCCAATGTACATATAGTCAGATTTACTAGAAAAAATTGTTTGAAAATTAAAAACTAAAATATTACATGCATGACTTGTGAAATGGTGACATGTCAGTCTCCTGGGGCGCTAAAAAGGCCACTTTATATGAATCATAAAAGGATCATATTAGGAATTGTAAAACGATTTAACGGCATCATTTCACCAAATATGAATTGTAGATGAATTCCTCAATGTGGCCATTTTAGGCCCCCTGGCCAGTATTTTTTTTTAAGATAAATCTACTTTCATAAGTTTAAATACAATTTATTAGTGAAAATTGGAGATAATTTGGTGTTGGTGCGCAAGTAGTAGAATTCTATTATTGGATAAAATAAAAAAAACGTTTTCTTCTACTATTTCAACTTCATTTGTTGGAAGACATCTCTCTCACGTCTCTGCCACAGAATCTATGGCAGTTTGTTTTAATTTATCCAATAGTTTATTTATAACTTAGGTTTCACAAATTTGATCGTGTTATTGAAAAAAAAAATATAAAATTTGTTGTAATTTTTGTATGGATAGTGAGTGATCAATGCATTAATATATTTTGTTGCTTACCAGGATTAATAATGTTTTCAAGCAAGTCAATTTAAAGTCGTATGCAGCAAACTCTTACCCATCAACGGAAGCATAAGCAACAGCTCCAGGCCACCGTAGACTTCTCAGAGCCACAATGGTTGGTCCTCCCATGTATGAAGGTTGTCTGCTAACACTCCACCCAGCCTTGGACTCCTCTATCCAGGCTTCTTCTCGAGACAGTGGTTTAAACAATGGACGAGGCATTCTACTGCTAGCTCCTGAACTGTTGGTTACAACTGTATGTTCAGTTTCAGTGCCATCATCATCCATGTCTTCTTCCAGCTGGAATATAAATATTTGACAGTTACTACTAGAGATTGTGCTAAATACAAATATATTTTGTGACTATTTTTCTATATCTGTGTATATTTTAATAATAATCTCTGTCAATGCCATTTCTACAATGTATAGCTAAAAAACAATTTGACTTGATTACCATCAATTAAATGAAATTTGGTAAGGAAATAGATCTACTTAATTAAATTTATTCTCTAATTTTTAACTTCTAAGTATACCTGTAAGAATTTGAGTTTATTAATATTAGAATATACATAAGTTTAGAGAGAACTAGCATATCTTGCACATTTTTAACAATTTTTATCATATTTCAAACCTTATTTCATATCATAAAATCAATCTAACAATTACCAACGTGTTTAGCATATCAATCATTGTGTTTACTTGATTTTATTTCAACATCAATCTATCTACTAACTTGAATATTTAATGGATTGAATAAACAATGGTTTATCAACCCAACATAATAAGTGAGTGGCTACCTGATCCTCGTCATCATACTCCCACCAAGTAATCCTTCCGTCCTTCTTAATCTCCTTGCGGTGGTGCACCCAATAGAATAGAGATTCATTGCCCAGCTGGGACATACTGCGATTCTTGTAATGGGGATTCCTCTTTATGTCAATGCCCTCTGAAATGGTGAAATGATCTTTCTTTAGTAAATATTACATAAAAAATAACAATAGATTTCAAACAAAAAATGACATAATACAAAATTATTGCCTAAGTAATTTCTTCCAGCCAAGCTCACTTATAACTACAATAAGTTATTTTCATCTTCTTTCACCTCTTGGGTACATAGAATTGAGTCTTCTTCATTAAGATTCAATTGAATAACTTAATATTCCCAAAGTGATGATGTCATAGAAACATTTATATTATTAGGATTTTTTTTCGGAAACCTTGTAAATAGGAAAGCAATACTCCATTTGGCCAACCATCAATGGATATTCTCAAAACATGATCTGGTTTAAATAATTATTTTGTTTGTGTCACAACTAGGGATTGCAATCCCGCACCGTTTTCAATCCCGCGGGATTTCTGCTGAATTGACTCCAATCCAGCGGGATCCCGCTGGATTATTAAAAATTGCAAAAAATAACATCTTACTGTACATAATTAATATAACATAAATAACTATACTATCATATATGAATTTGACATAACTAACTATAGGTACTATTAGCCTTTAATTTTTCTTACTAATTCATTATCTAATCAATCAAGTGTTATGGAACAAATTTTAAAATATCAAATGAAAAGTCACTTCTCTTTTTAGAAAAATGATTTTTAAAAAAATAGCATTAATGGTGTTATCTTCCAAGATACTTCTTAAGGAACTACATATGTAGCCAGCGACCGAAAAGGCTCTTTCTGCCCCCACACTAATTGTTGGTTAGATACTTGTATTGATAAAGTCGTGCAACAAATTCAAATACTTTTCTTTAACTCCATCACTTTTAAATGCTGCCATTTCTTTTTTCAATATTTTTTCGAAGCATTTCTCTTGTCCAGTTTTTGTCTGTTTAGTGTAATCTTCATTGTCTTGCTGCATTTCTTATTCCATTTGTAAAGTTAAATTGTTTTCCACATTCAGAGGCTGTTGACAATTATCTGCAATTACATCACCTATAACTACAAATTCTACATTTTGAGCGTCTTCTATAATGACTCGATGTAACATGTTTTTCATTTCTTGCCGCAACTTATTCTTTTTCGGCATTAAAAATATTGAATCGCACGTTTTCAACTCTTAGTCATATTTTTTTGGATGCGGAAAATAAATCAACATAGCTGTAATTTCACTGCATCTTTCTTTCACTCTTGCACGCAGCGCCCCGGATAGTACATCGCTTAATACTGTGTCTAGCTTCTGTAACATTCCTTCCCATAGTCGGCAGATTTCAGTGACTCTCTCAGGGTTTATCGTTGGGTAAATTTATTGTGGTGGTTGCATTAAGTAAACACTAGCATGATGTTGTACGATCAGTTTATTGACGAAGAATATGGTTACACAGTTTATTATTACACCAAACAAAACAATACACAGTTTATAATACTGAATTACCTTATAAAGCGACACTCACAGTATTTAGAAGAAGAGAAGAGATATTTTTTTGAGCGAGTCCCCGCTGTTGTCTGTTGGGAGACGAAACAGCGGGGCGACTGCCAAAATGGCTGACTCCCGGAAGAGGATCAAGAAGAAGGAATCTGTTTTTATGATAATATCAAAAAGGTATTTACGATATCTCTGGATAGGGGGCCAGGGCTTTCACAGGATTTCGATAGATGGCAACACAAGTACCATTTTAACGATACCAAATTATAAGGTTCCCATGACACCATCTCAAGTTGTCTTTTAAAGAAAAAAAATGAATAAAAAAAAGAAAAGTCTCAAAGTCAGTAATAAGAAGGATTCTACAGAACTAAGAGTGTCAAAGATAAGAAAGATTTTACAATACTGTGAGTGTCAGAGATAAGAAAGGTTTTACAATACTGTGAGTGTCAAAACAAAGATACAAATTTTTCTAACAGACATTAGAAACAAATTCTTAACTAATCCTTACAAATAGACATGTCTCAAGCAAGCAAGGGACCAGGAAGATGCACCGACAGAACAGGTCGCGGATACGGAATCGTAGACAATGTTCTCGCCATACTTCTAGGTAAACCTTTACATGCTTAAGGCAAAACAAAAAAAATTCTTTTACATAATATAACAAAACCTTCAACAATTTTACAAACACTTTTCTTTACTCCAAGAGGAGGTATCCATTACAATTACATCTGATCTACCTCTATTCTAAGGGCGGTAATCCTTTACCCTATAGCATTTTTCTTTTGTGGAAATTTCCACCAATTTCATACAGGCAAATGGTTAATATCAGGTACCAAACCTATCGCGCAGAGCTTCTCTAAGCGACCTGTATGAATTTTCTGTTTGAGCGTCCTCAAACCTCACTTGGACAACAAGCTTGTCGGGCATTGAAAAATTGAAATTAACTATATAAATTTGAGTTAGAACTGATTGTTTTAGGGTAGGACGATTAGTCATATCTCTATATCAGTCTAACCCAGGAGATGTACATGGAAGATGGCGAATCATCCAATGACTCCTTAACATTCATACTAGGCAAATAGAAATTACTGTAAGGGTACGCATTCCATACAGTAAAATTGCCGCAAAATGGCCAGCAGGTTCACACCATGTGAGAAACCTTGCCATATAATTTATTTAGAAAACCATGCACACTAAAGATTGATAACAATAAACTTATTATAATTTGACTGATGCAACCTTGATTCTCAAGTTAAGATTTTACATTAATGGTTTGACAAACTAAGAGAATTAGTGGTAACTTTTCACGCGTTTTCATACTTCATCTTTTATCGGCCGTTTTTTCATGTATACTTCATTCTTCCGTACCTTGCATTCATCATCTGTCATAAGTCATTCATCAGTTACCACATAACTCAGTGATTCAAGAGTTCACACAAAATTTAAGGAAAACAACAAAAGAATTCGTATACTTTCGTATACTGGAGGGTCAAAATTACATCAGTTGTACAGTACAAAATTCTTTAAAACTAACATGTTGTATGACCCTTGTCTGCGACAGTGGATGGGTTCAGATTATTGTGAACACGTTGCTACTGAAAGCGGCTAGCATGTGAGATGATAAGGCAACTTCATGCATCCACGGGCGCAAACAAAAGGTGATCAAAACATACAAAAAAAAAAAAATTATTTCAGGGCGCCACAAGATTCGAACAATTCAAATTCTCACAGAAGCGGAATCTTGAAGAGCCTCTATGAGTTTTCTTAACTAAAAGTTTACAATAACATGGGCTGCAAAAGTTACAAGTACTTGAAGAGTAGAAATACCAAATTTTTGACTATTAACAGTATTATAATTTATTTTGCTTTAAAGAAGAAAGAAAGATAATTCCTTTGACATTACTATGACTGTAAATATAATTTCTTTTGTGAGTCTAACATTTTTATTACATACAAAATTCACTATTAACATTGACCTGTGATGTATAGACATAGTTCTTTTTATTCATTAAAATTGCAGCCCAAGAAAACATTACATTTTTACATAAATTCTTTACATTATCAAAATTTCAAGTTTACATTGATGGACTTACATTCAGAATGAAATACAACCAAAGTTGTTACAAAATTTGGAGAAACAGAGACTTGATGAAACGAGGTGCCAATTTTTTTCGAAAAATTACAGATGATTCAGACATTTTGAGATTCTAACGTGGAATGATAATAGAATAATAAACGGTTCTCCTTTATAAGTTAATTCTTATACAGGAGAAATAGAAAAATTGCACATGCAAAACGTTTTGAATTGACGATCTGAAAGAAAATTGGCAAATAATAATCAACAAGACAAAAGATTATACGTACCAATATTCAGCGCTGGATAGATTGCGATGGACTTGCAGGAATTAAAAAAAAATTCTTTGAAAGAGGAAAAAAAATTTTTTCCCAAAACAAAAAAAAGTTGAGAAACAGTGGACACCTTGGTTTGAAAATTGCTCTAGAAAATATGGACTCCTAATAAGAATTCAAAAAAAAAAATTCCTCAAAGCAAAAAAAATGTTTAAAAAAAAAGTTTGGCAACCTTTGTAACATCAAATCTCAACAGTTGGGAATCATTGGATACTAAAAAAAATGTTTGGAAGTCTTGTCCTTTGATAAGACTCGAAAAAAAAATCAATAACAATTATTTCTTTAAATTGTTAAAGTTTGGAAATCGCTGGAAAGTTTGACATTCCCTGGAAATATCGTAGACATAACATTACATACATTACATATCATATAATTAACAATTCCAGCATATGAGTAAAAGAATTATTGGTAATTATTCAAATCTGTTTTGTTAAGCCTCTTCCAGCAATATTGAGGTCTATGATCATTTCACTTCAAACCATACATAAATACATCTACAGCCCGCGTGACACGCACGCTAGGTAGGTACAAGTACAATGAATTTAAATTTGATTTCTTTACTCTTGAGTATATTCAACCAGATATAGAAAAAACTTTACTTGGACCATTTCACAAACTGGACATTTATAAATTTACAACTCTTACTTTGTAGATCCTTCAGTGTAGAATCTTACATCAACAAGCAAATAATTCCGCAAATAATTGTAAAATGATCTTAGCTAGTATCACTTGAATTTATGCAAAATTGAAACTGGAATTTTTACAATCTCTTTGGCACAAAAGGCAAAGCATGGAACAACATGTAAAAAAAAACTGTATCTATAGTAGGTATATAAAATATTTCAGTACAAAATGAACACAACAACACCATATTCTTCCATAAAAACCTGTGTAGTAGTTAGGCGATTAAGGTTGTCTATTACTAGTGAAGGAAGCATTTATTTCCTCATCCTCAAAACCATCAAGCATCAAGGGTTCTCTGTGTAGATAAAGAAGGCCTCGAAGAAACGTCAGATCTAGATGACAAAACATGGGACATCCTTCTATTGGAGGTCAGGAACCGTCAAGGAAGAAAATTCCATCATGGACATCCTTCGTAGTGGTGGTAGCAGGCTTCTTAAGGGATTGTAACGTTGGAGATCTTCATCTCATCAGAAGGAAATTATCTGGACGTCTTAGGAAAGTTTGGAGTATCTGTTCACAATCTTGTCAATTTCTCGTTGTATTTATTTCTTAAATTCTCCATTCATTAACAATATCTGATCGTACTTGCAATATAGCGGATTTCTTTTTGAAGATCATAAATGTATCTCGCATATATTTATTATTATAATTGTTTTTATTTTAACACTGTTTATAATTCAAATAAATGTACTCGTTCATTTTTTTTCCTTGTTGGTGTAACGGTTTTTTTTTCTTTATTATATGAGTTTTTTGAGGGCGCGCAAATGTATCACGCACTTGATTATTTATTAATTAAAATGTGGTTATTATTACACTATTTATCAATTCAAATGTTCATTGAAGCACTAACATAACCTTATTGTCATGTGGTGAAATTTACGAAGTACACTTGTTGTAGTGAGGCGAAAATTCAAAACTCACATATTTAATTATTAAAATGTTTTTATTATTTCACTGATTATTTAACTCAAATATTCACTGAAGTACCATTATAGTCCTTATTGGTCACGCGGTGAAATTTTTTTGAAGAGCAAAGTTGTACAGTCTTGCTGTGAAGAAGGGAAAATTTCAACTGTTTTTTGATCGAACATTCTAGAGAAGTGTGTGTGTGTTGGTGATACATGGAAACATGGGTGGGTCACGTGATACGTAACGAACTTATCTACGCACTATTTAATGTTATCATTTATGCACTGTTAAATTCACTCAAAACACAACAAAACACCACAATATTTAGGCATCACGTTGGAGCGCCAATCTGTAACATTCCTTCCCATAGTCGGCAGATTTCAGTGACTCTCTCAGGGTTTATCGTTGGGTAAATTTATTGTGGTGGTTGCATTAAGTAAACACTAGCATGATGTTGTACGATCAGTTTATTGACGAAGAATATGGTTACACAGTTTATTATTACACCAAACAAAACAATACACAGTTTATAATACTGAATTACCTTATAAAGCGACACTCACAGTATTTAGAAGAAGAGAAGAGATATTTTTTTGAGCGAGTCCCCGCTGTTGTCTGTTGGGAGACGAAACAGCGGGGCGACTGCCAAAATGGCTGACTCCCGGAAGAGGATCAAGAAGAAGGAATCTGTTTTTATGATAATATCAAAAAGGTATTTACGATATCTCTGGATAGGGGGCCAGGGCTTTCACAGGATTTCGATAGATGGCAACACAAGTACCATTTTAACGATACCAAATTATAAGGTTCCCATGACACTTCTCTAAAATAAATCGAAATGTTATATCTGCCGTTATTAGTGTAGACTCTCTTCTGCATAATACTTTACGACCAATTTAAAGGGCTGCAAGCTGTCAATCACGTTTTTGATTTTGTGCGTAAATTTTATGTCAGATGCTATGTCGATGAGAGCCTTCTCAATGCAAACTTTGGGACTAAAATCTTTCTAACATATCAAGCAAGCTGTTTTAGTGAGTGCAGCAATCTAGGATTAAGCATAATTTTTTTCCTGTTTCTTCTTTAAGTATTTTTGCAAATATGTATCACCTTTAGTTGGCAACTTTCGGAAAATCTTCAGTTTGCGGGATCCCGCAAACCCTAAAATTACGCGGATCCCGCTGGATTGCGGGATCCCACTTTGCTGGATTGCAATCCCTAGTCACAACAGAGATAACTTAAAAACTGTTCAGAGCATGTCTGCAATGATATAAATTTAAAAAAAAATACCATCTTCGTAATCATAGTTCTCGTCATATTCCTCCCCCTCCCCGTACTTGGTACTGCCGCCTAAATCAACATCTTCATCATCATCATCCCCCTCTATCCCCCTCACAAAGTATCCCATGGGAGATACAGATGTGGCAGAGTTTATCCTGGCCAATTGGGCACGAAGGTAATCCTTCTCTTTGCCATCAAACAGTGGATAAGTCACAATCTGAAAAATAAAAATGTATAAATGTTTATTTCATCTTCTCAAATTTGTTTCTTTCATCAATTGTTACATATCATTATTTTATAAAAGAAGCCAAGATTCATTTATATTTATTCACAATAATTTTACTCTATGAGTACAATAACCTCATTTTAGTATAGGAAATAATATTCATTTCAGGCAAGGATTTACTTTTAACAATTTTTACAATTTACAATCCATTAATTTACACAATATAATAATATTTTTGTTATTAGCTCAGTCAGAAAAAGTCTAGGCTATTATTATAACCATTACATAGTCAAAGATTTCAATAGCAATGAGTTCACCAACATTCGTAGATAATGTTTATTATTTGATCGATGTTGAAATTATGGTGGCAATAGAAACACATAATTAGTGAACATTATTCTAGAAGAATTAAACTCAATTATACACAATTATGTAATAATTGTTAAAACAATGAAATTGAATATCAATCGATGGGATTGCACAATGTTGTTACACTATTACAGAGTTCGTAGTCGTTCAAAGAATTTAATCTTTTAATATCAATACCCATTATAATATAAATAATGATTTAAACTCTGATTCACCTCAGTGTCCAAGTTTCCCGTGAATCCTACTGTGATCTTCCTCGCTACGTCAATGTGTTTCGGACTCACATTTGGCAAACAGATCCATTCGTCTTCCAAGTTATTGCAAACCCAAAAAACCTGCAAAACAATAAGAAATTGGTGATAATAACAAGTAAAAAAATACACTATTGATTTTATATGTTCCACACTTATCTTTAAACTTTCAACTGTTCAACAAAAGGCTGAACCACTTACAACACTGTTCAGAAAAAGCCTTTCTAGATTTTCTAGCCTTCTTCATGTATATAAGGTGTCCAAATACTGCAGGATACAGCACATACACACACAGACTGTTGATCCTTTACCTGCAGTATATAATCTTTAAAAAAATAAAAAATAACTTAACTTACAGTTCTATTCAATCCTTCTCCAATTTCCTCCTGTGGCACTTCCCTGGGAGGTGTCCACTTATTGACAGGCTCTGGTGGCAGAATTGGCAACTCCTCCTCAATGGACTTAAGCATGTCAATGGCAATGCACTCCATTATGTCCCTCACGATGCCGTGAATTATGTCTATAGCCATCTCCTCTAAAAAAAGTTCAATCAATAATTAAATTAGATGTTATAATTAAATCAATAATTAAATTAGATGTTTTAAAAATATATTTAAAATCAAAAGAACCAACTCAGAGATGAATTTCAAAATGGTAATGGATGAGATAAGATTTACGGCAGAACGAGCTCAGTGCGTATGACATAGTTCTGAGCCATCTTTGTCACACCTACTTGGTGTCTAATCACAATATGCACAATGGGAGATACTTTTTATGCTTCTCGAGTTGCTGTGCAATGAAACGAGGAATTGCAATGGTCAGTACATACTAAATTTATTTCTAACAAATTGTCCTCTGCAATCTACAGCATTAAAATAACCCCAAAGAAGTTTGTGGACTTGACGCAGCAATTTTTTTGACTTTACATATTTCCATAGAACCATGTATTGTGGAGTATTGTCCTGAGGGCAGCTGACTGAAGTAGAGTATTTTTATAGCAAAAAGAATATCACGGGACCTAATGAATACAAAACACAGAGAAATATGTAAGGTTGCCTTCAGTGGACAGGGAGTGCTTAGAAGTGAAAAGCCTTTTACATTATTGATGAAATTCTTAATGGAACTGTTCACCATTGACCAATTAATTTTTATTTATTCTTTACACACACACTTAAGTTGTTTTGAGCCTTTTACACTCGAAATAGCCTTAAAACAATGATTTTTTTTAAACATCCTCCTTATAGAGACAAGTCTCGTGTAAAGGAGGGTTAACATGATGAGAATATAAACATACATTTATTCACTGTCTCTTTCACACACGCACACCCTCACACACAGACACACACATTACACGCGTGAAAGCATACACACACGCATGCACACACAAGCATTTTTTCTCTATTTTCTCATTGTTTCTCTATTTCTTTAGTTCATAATATGTGATCATCATATTTATTTTGTAGTGACCCTTACATTTCCTTGGAGTTTCCAAGTGCCAAATCAATGACCTACAGATGATAAGAAAGAATAAAAATAATTGCTTGGTACAGTGCTGGATAGAGATCTACATTCAACATGAAAATATCTATTTGTTTTAATCAACTTTTCAACAGTGGCAAAACAATCTAACAACTCACCTGTCTCTCGCATCATATCTTCAGTATTGTAAGTCTCTATTGAGGTTGTAACAATTTCAGATTGTCCCGTCTCCAAAGATCCCTGAATTGAAGCGCTACCAGTTTTAGCACTCCCAGTTTTTACAGAGCCACTTCCTGTTTTGACAGAAGCACTCCCTGTTTTTGCAGATCCTTCACCCTCCAAAGATTTACCGGCAGAGCTTCGTCTCTGTTCCTCGGACATTCGCGCAGAACCAACTTCCTGAGATTGCGAAGCGCCAGACTTTTGCGAATCAGATTTTCTCTGTAATGCTTCTTTCCTCGCCTTTTCCGACTTTTTAGTTATTCTCCTCACCAACTCTTCATGTGATATTTCAACCAATGGCTCTTCTTGTGAGGCCTCAACTGATTCAATAACTTCCATCTGTTCAGAGATAGGTTCTTCCATTTCCGGTTCAGATTTCTCCCCAGCCAGTAATGCTTGCTCTTGTTCATACTGAATCTGTAATTTCATGAAAATATCTAGATTAATTTTACTAAATAAGTAATAGAGAGAGAGCCCTTACACAAAGGTCTGATGACATATAAAGAATTGCTGATGATTGGCTGCAGAAGACTCAGAAAAGCTATCCCTGGGGAGTTATAGGGAAGGCCTATATATACATAGCTGTGGAAGAAGTGGCTGATGAAGTAACCAAGTTTTACTAATACATTTTAGTGTAATAAGTTCTATGAAGAATATGTAAAATAACCAACCCGTTTACACCGCTCCACCTCTTCCATAGTCAATTCAGTTTCTAAAACATAGTAAGACTTATGCAGACCAAATATCTTTCCGAAGAATCTGAAAATATGATATGATATTTGAATTCATTCTATTGGTTTATGGGATGTAAACAAAAACAAAGATTCTGCTTCAACTCGAAAATTTAATGTAAAATTCAAAATTATGAACACCAGTTTCCATTTTCAAATCGTTATAATTCAATGTTGAATCAAAAGAAGTTGATAATATCTCAAAAGATTAAAAAATGTGTCTCTCAATTATTCATCTTTTATTGGAATAAAAACCCTTGTTTTTGTTTACATCCAATCAAAAATTTCTATAAATACAACAAAAATAATCAGCTAAAAAGGCAACATTAATTTAGAGAATTGATTTGAAAATTCTACCTTATTTTAGAGAAAACATTTTTCATATTCTTGACTAATCTTGTGACAGACACAGTTAAGTCAAATATCTCCCATTCTGGTAAACCAAAGCCTGCCTAGAGACCAGTTAAAAATTATTTAATCATTTATTTTTCCAAGTTATAAAAGTGAAACCAGAAAAGAAATTGCTTAGGTCGTAAAACAAGAAACGTGGTTAGATGGAAGAAATCACTTCATAGTGATAATCTCGCACTGCATATCATCCAAGTATTTTAAATTTTGTATTGTTATTGTTAACACTGTTATATAATGATGATGTGCAAAAAGAACAAAATAAAAAAAAAAAAAAAAGTACAATACAGTTAGTTGAAGTGGTTTAGACATTCATAAAATGAAGTATATCTGTCTGAAAGAAGAAGTGCAAAAACACACAAATAGCCAAATCAAATTTTCTAGAATACTCACATATTGAGCAAGTTAAATTGGCATGCTAATGTGCATGAGAAATTTTGTCTACGAGGAGGAAACAATGGTAGTATGAATTATAAGTTGGATTGATCTTATGTTCTCTGCGTGCCCCACAAAGGATGAAGCTTGAGAGAACATATAGACATAGAGTGAAATACTTAATCCCTAAGATTTTATTCTTCAAAAATATACAAAACCTGTCTAAAGTAGTTATTGCTTTCGATAAAGTTTGGTATCCGTATCAGATCAGGCTCTTTAACATCTCCTGAAAGCATTCCACTCATCTCAGACATCTTCTCCTCGTACTCCATACTGCTTCTGATTTCATCTATAGTGCCAACTTCTTTCGGCGGGTTTAGAGACTAGAAGAAAATTATTAAAATACTATTTAAGTTTAGATTATAAAATAACATGTTATATTTATGTTGTAATTTGATTTCTATTAATATTTTATTCTTCCTTTATTGTTGTTCTTATCTTGTCCCAAACGTGACGTGAATGAAAATTTTGATTTATTTTTTGTGTGCTACATGTAAGAGGTTCACGCCATGGATTAATAAAAATATATTTTTTTACAATCAAAATTAACTGGAACGTTCATTGCGTTTCTTCTTCAAAAATTGAATAGTGACTATTTTTTGTTTATGAACAAAATATAAAGTAGGAGACAATACTCCCTTTCCATACAAAAGATTTTGGCTTTTCTGAAATGGTTAAAACTTATTTATTGAAATATATGTACTAATGTGATATTAAGTGTTAATATTCATATTTATTGTCTATATTGACAACGAATAAACTTATTCTTATTCTATAACTCTAAAAGATATTCCTATATTGGCACAGAGAGAACGAATCACATGTTTATTATATGCAGTTAGACTTCACGCTGCCACATTTTTGAGAATCGCTGTGTCAATATAAATTAATCTTTGTGGAATAATAAAACATGAGTTAATTACTTTGTATAAAGAATTCAATCTTTTAACTTCGCACAAGTTCTTTGGTATCTTATAGATGTCTTTCAGTTTATCCGCTTGAGAAAGGAACCTTTGCTCTTTCACATCTTTAGATATTGATTCAATGAAATCTACCGCATCACCAATCCTGTTAGACACGACTCTTTGAACCACTTCAGCCAGGTGATCGTACCTGCAAAAATATAAATATTGATTGTCAGGTTTTCAGAATAATATAGTAATCCAAAACAATATTTTTGTCAGCCTAGACACCTCTCTTTCACAATACACCGTACCCATGACAATGTTTGTGTGTATGAATGAAAGTATGTGTGCGCGAGTGTATGTGTTGTTTCATAGGATTGTATAATTAAAATAATAGAGTAATAGAAATAACCAAAGTAAAGTATACAATGTTAAAAGCGCTGAGAAAAGGTACAGTTAAAAACGGACTCATGTACAGGATCATGCTCAGTTAGGTAGATTTTATGACAAATTATGTTTTTAAAAAACCGTTAGTAGAATAAATAAATTAACAAAATAAATAAATGAGACCAAAGAATTTTAACTCTAGATTTCACAAATGAAACTAAAAATACTCTACCAACCATCATAATTATAATCTTTGATATTTCTGTAATGTGCATACTCAAAATTTGCTTTCTTTACTTTTATTCTTACCGTTTACACTCTTTCAGATTCATAAACATCACTCATTCTCTCTAATCCAAACTATTATAAGTAATTGGTGTACAAATCACTATATTAACTTACAAAGTTACAC
Organism: Athripsodes cinereus; assembly: GCA_947579605.1. Lineage (NCBI taxonomy): Eukaryota > Metazoa > Arthropoda > Insecta > Trichoptera > Leptoceridae > Athripsodes > Athripsodes cinereus. The sequence continues at coordinate 5,895,110 of OX388321.1, forward strand.
CAGTACCGGTCTGTAAAAATTCTTTCGTCTTGAGCAAATCTTTATGCATGCTATAAGCAGACTCAAAGTATGAACTTCTTAAAGATGGAGCCGATTCCTCGCTGCTACTCGGAGAAAAAGTCACCAGAGACAAATCAGAACTACGCTTTTTCAATTTCTTCTTCTGAGCCATCATCGAAGATGTCATACTTCTAACTTCACCACGAGAATCAACATAATGTTGATGTGAACCTTCCGTAGATCTCTCAGATTCTTCATAAATGCTACTCAAATGTGAACTTTTAGATCCATGAGTTAAATGTTTTTTAGCAGACTTTCCTGAATCACGATGAACAGAAGATATAGAGTGTCCTTGTATACTTAGCTCGCTTCCATCATGTGACGAATGTCTTCTACCTGATGAACCACTTGATTTACGTTTAGACTTGTCACTTTTACGCCTGGATTCATCGGACTTATGTCTAGATATATCTGATTGCTCTCTAGAAACAAATGATTGATCTCTAGAAATGTCTGATATATCTCTTGATAAATCTGATTTACGTTTATGACGCTCATCTGAAGATTTACGCTTTTGATCATCTGATCCACGTCTATGGTCATCTGATTTACGTCTGTCATCTTCTGAACTTCGTTTATGATCATCTGATCCTCGTTTCTTCTTAGAATCATCTGAATCACGTTTCTTTTTAGATTCTGCTGACTTAGATCCTAAACTGCTTGTATGAGATCTGTCTCCATCTCGTTCTTTTTCAAGCCTCTTTTTAGCTTTCAATTCACATTTACAATATTTTTTACATGTACAAGCATCGCTGTCTACACTTTTTGAAGACATTTTAATGATTTTCAATCATTTTTAATCAAAATCATCATAACAATGGCAGATGAATGGATGTGTTTTTTTTTTTCAAATTATGAAAAGTGAAGAAAGAATGTTGGAACATTAAAAAATTTAATTAATATTGTCCAGGGTTATGAATTACTACACTTACCTGCGAAATTTTATGCTATCTTATCATATAAGATAATGTTAGTAAACATTTGTGTACTTTTTATTAGTAATAGTAAATCAATTATTCATTATAATAATTATTTTTAAATTAATCATAATCAAATAATTTACCAACCTAGGCGTAGGCATGTATATATAGGTGACTCACATAACATATTGACAAATTGAAAAATAATCCAATTTCCTTTTTGTGAAAAAGTATTCATAGTTTATCTCTTACAAAAAAAATTGTGCAAATTATAAAAATTAACATTATTCAAATTAAAAAGAGTTCAAGGTTACTAGCTCATTATTACATTATCTACGGTTGAGTGTTAATAAAGATTGCGTTGTGTAATTATTATGTAGAGCATTTTTTGTTTGCAGTATGTGATGCTTTTAGTTTTTCCCTTTTTAACGCTATCTTCGTGAAGTAACCATGCGTGTAGCAAAACCGTAGCCTTGCTTATTTTATCAAACGTCACTGGTTTTCAAGTCACGTGACTAAATCCACCAATGAACGCTTGACACCATAATTTAACCAAAGTATTATATCCCTATGCAAGTGGCGCTACTATCGTTATTTTGCTGTTGATTCTAAAGAATTATTTAGTTTACACATGTGCCGTAAGACGTAATTTTGTGTGTAAATTTGTGTAGTAGTGTTGTGAATTTGTGTACTAAAAGTCAGGTGTGTGTTTAACCAAAATAGTTTTTTTTTTTGCGGAATTTTATCGAGTAATGCCGAAAAAGGTAATTATTTTTGATCCTAGAGTTTTATCGATTCAGTGTAGGTAATGTTTCTCACATTATTTATTGTTGTAGATACTTTTTATTGGACTTCAATCGTGTTGTCGGCATATTAGCTGGCACAACAAATGTGAATTTACATGCCATGTCAGTTTATTGTAATGTGCATATTATATTCTGCTAAACATCAATCGTCTTTAGATGATTAGTATAATAAACATGTCTAAAATATTATTCCGATGATAAAGTGGATAGTTTTTACAGTTCGTTCGTTTTTTTATGTTGTAGGAAACCATGAAAACTAAACCAAAGTCCGAGAATGACACTGAGGTAAGTGTTATTGCTTTTAATTACTTTATACACTTGTCACTCATTAATTTATATTGTATCTCAACATTACGGCTATTAGCTCTGGCTAGTTGATAATGTAGATTATACATATGTAAGATAAATAAAGTGTATTGTGTCTTCTTCTCTGTACTTGTATTGTAGATATAGTTAAGTATTGTGCAATTAAGCCATCAAGTGATATTATCATTGTGATGTGATGAGGCTTGTAGAAAAACATAACAATAATAAAAATTACTTTAATTACCACTTCCAATGATGAATGAAGATCTCTGTACTTGAATATTGTTAGTCAATAAAATGTATGATTGTTTCTTGCAAATTGGAAGGGAATGAAAGAATACTTTTAATTTATACATCTTGTACTTCTTATCCAATATCGCATTTACAGTTTTTTTTTATTTATCTTTGTAAAAAAAACTTAAATGATCAGTTAATTAGTTTCTATTATTTACAAGCCATTCTTTTTTATTTTACCCCAGTTTTGACACTTATAACATAACCTAACTTTTTTGAAATTTGTCGCTAACATTATGTTAATGTTCGCAGTTTCTGTTACTTATTATGTATACATATTTATTCCAATATCTTTGGTAGATTTAAGGTTAATGTTATTTACATTTTTCTCTCAATCAACGCAACAAATTATTTCTACTGGATTTTATCAAATTTTGATCATCCGTCCATACAAACGTAAATGTAATGCAAAAGATTCCTACGATGTTGTTTATGAAGGCCAGCCTTTCAAGCGGCTCACTGAAGTCCTTTTCACATTTTTTTTCCGTGTAAGAGCTGATAAATGGTAGTGCCTCGACTTATGAAATATTCAGATGGGGGAGGTCGGCTTGAATAGTCATAAAAACTTGCATGCTTATTACATGTAGTTAGTCTGTTGGTTACCCCACTGCCGAAAGAAGCTGTTTTTGTGTAGATAGATTTTAATAAATATTTAAGCAGGAAATTTATTTAGATCTATTTTGGTAAAAAATATTTCATAGCAATAAGTTTGCCGCTGTGGTGATACCATAATGATTTAACGCTGTGATATAAAAAATGCATAAACCACAGACATGAGATATGTGTGATGGTGTTTTCGGCCTTGAAAGGTGTGTCTCCATCTTATTTGTCAGAGGATTTATCGTATGAGCTCATCATATAGGTTGAGACCATCAGTGAAAGACGACTCATGCTTCGCTCAGCTCTGGGTGTATCAAAAGCAGACTAATTGAGACATCTCAATCTCGAGTGTTCAGTGTTACAGTTTCCAAATACTGAAACAAGCTGCCTCTGGGATTGTGAGAGGAAGCGAATGGAATGGTTTAGGTCGATAGTCGTAGAATGCAGCGCCCTTGAGGTCATGTTATGAGTAAACGGCGCTTTACAAATTGTCCATATATATAGGTAAATATATTTAATATCAATCTCAAATTGGTATAGAGTCCAATCGAATCTCAGGTCCTAATTATTTTCTTATATTAAACAGACGTTGGTCCATGGCTGTGAAGTAGTTTATTCAATACTTCGATTAGTGGGAGTGAAACAGCTATGTTATATTAATTATTGTCATGGAGTAAAGCAGCAAAACGTGTTGATATTAATTTCCGAACCTGAATTCTGAGAGAATCATAACATAACATAACATGTAGGTATAGACAACTCATATAGACCGAGCTAGTCCCAAACTAAAATATGAATCTTGTATTATGGGTACTAACATGACGATACACATATATACAATGCACTAAACACGTACACATGTTAACAGTTAACACCCAGACCCAGGATAATTTTAAAAGGCCATTCAATCTGCCCTGGCCAGAAATCGAACCCAGGACCTTGAGACTCAAAGGCAAGAGCGTTACCTCCGCGCCACACCGGTCACCAATGTACTGTACAATCAGTACTTTGTTTTGAGTCTATGGCATAAACATCTTTGTTATCATTATTTTTGAAGAATTTCAACTTTATAGTTATGTATGTTGCAAGCAATAATATACTGTACTTGTATTGTGTGAGTGAAACATAGTTATATAGAATATGTTATTATGCTGTGTATTGTATTACTAAGAATATTCTTAGCATATTATCTTATCTAATACATTTTTTTAATTTATAAATTACAATTTATTTGTTTTACAAAAAATATTTTAAATAATGTGACATATGTTTCGGCTGCAATGCCATAATCATACTCTTACTTATCTAATACAGTTTGGCAGGTATCTATATTATTGTCATTGTATTTCCGATAAAATAATTTAGACTTTAATAATTAAATAATTAAATGTATCGGCTGCAATGCCATAATCATACTCTTACTTATCTAATACAGTTTGGCAGGTATCTATATTATTGTCATTGTATTTCCGATAAAATAATTTAGACAACTGATACATATTGTATAAAACATAGTGTTTTCTGTGTTCTGCACCTTTTCAATTGACGTAATGTTATTTTGTTTTATGTAGGTGCTTTTTTTAAAAAAAATGAAATGAATATTTATTCATTCCACTTGTGACTTTATTAATTTGAAAGCCTTATGTCTCATCGTCAGGTAATTTTTTTAATGGCTTTTGTATTAAAACATACTACATATAAAACCTGCCCTTAATGAACTACTTTTGAATGGTACTTCTAAGGTTCTTCTTTAATATTAAATGGTACAGAGAGGATACTTTTAAGTTTCTTTTTACATGCAGGGAGTCTACTGGCTACCCCATTTTTAGGATATGCTCTAATAATATAGGTAGATAGTTTTTTTTAAGGATATATTGGTTTTATTTTAAGTAGAATTGTTGCTTGTAAAATAAAATGTAACAAATGATTGCACAGAAAATACCCCACTCTGGACTATAGTGGAATGGATGATGGTTAAGGGGTATTCACACCTTTTCACTTTTAGTGATCACTCTGGATGATCCTCCAAAGTGAAAAGGTGTGAACAGACGTTTCATCAATTGTGATCACTAGCGATGGCGAAAGAAAGCGATTACCACCCAACATAATTTTGATGAAAGGTCCCTTCACTGAAACGACCATAAACAAGCTTCATCCTATTATTTGTCTTATCCTCTATGAATTAGTATTGAAAGTCTGGATTGTATGCAAAATTATCATGCTGTTGAGAATTATATTAATTTGTTTTAATTTTTAATAACTCTCATTTTTAATTAATTTATTTACTTAGTTATATTTTTACGAAAAAACATCAAACCACATATAACATGACGTGAGGGTTGGCATGGCAGTGAAAGCATGGGATGAACAAGTGTGAATAGACGTGTTCACTTTCGATGAACAGGTTTGACCCTGCACTGAGAAAAATACAATGAATCATTGGTAGGTACGATCAGATTAGGACCAGAGATAGTACAAACGATTCTTAATACGAATCTATAATATTAACTTTTCGCAAACAAATCGTTCGTAAATTTACCAACGATTTGTTTGCGAAAAGTTTATATTATACATTCGTACTAATGAATCGTTTGTACTATCTCTGGTCCTAATCTGATAGTACGTACCAGGGATGTCGCGAATATTCGCATCCGCATCCGTAAATGCGGAGCTTCCGCATGTATTTAGACATCTGCACCCGCATCCACATCCGCATTAATCAATGCGGATGATCATGCGGATGCGGATGTAAGAAAACTTACGGCAATATTACTTTTTATTACGTATAATGCTCCTTTTTTAAATTTCATTTACTCATTGTAATTAGTTAAAATGTAAATAATTACTATATTATTATTTAAATTCTTAATTCATATACTTTTTTTTCTTTAACATCTTAAACATCCGCATCCGCGGATGTGAGCTTACAAAAATCCGCATTCACATCCGCAACATCCCTAGACTACGTACCAATGATTCGTTGTGAAATTTTGTTAGTATTTTTCTCAGTGTGACACTCTGGATGATCATCCAAAGTGAAGCAATGTGAATGCCACTTTAGATATTTATAAGTACCTAAGTCATTGAAAGACAAGATTGGTTGATTGGAAGTTTTTGTTATATTTGTAGAGTAGTAATAAGTCTGTCAGGTGTAATTTATGTTATCATAACATATGTAACAATATATCCGCCATCCTTGGTAGGTCTTTACAATGTAAACCTAATGTTGATACATATTATAATTATTTACACAGTATACATATCATTACGTACGACATTAGGTAGGTAAACAAACATAATACATACACTCAAATGGTATTGGCAACCTCGAACCCGGAATGTAACCTTGGGAAGCAATAAGACTGATATGTATTATCATTGATAGTAGTAACTTGATAAACAGCTGATTCAATAATAATAGTAGATAATAATAATTCATTCCATCACGGTGTTTCCCGTAAGTGGGGTAGACAGCTCACAGCGGACTAACTGTATGTTATAATATACATGTAAGCTTTCATCTCCATGTCGATAAGAATTAGACTTTCAGGATGGGTGGCATATCTCATCGCTGAATTGAAAATGTTTAATTTCTCATGTGCGATGTTTTAGGTACTAATACTTACCTGCATTTTACAGTAGGTACACTCGAAACTTAATATATACAAAGAGTAGGGGGCCTATTCTTTGCTGGAAGTTCCGCGTAGTAATAATATTATTTAAAGTATTTTATCGGTATCAGTATTTGGGTTAGTTGGAAAAGATCGCGCCTTTGCGATAAATTCACCCTCTGTGTATTGATTAGGTATATCTAATTCGAATGCATTTTTCTATAAAATTGTATTCATTGTGATCTATGTACAGTAAAGAATGAATAAATAAAGAAATTTATTTCAAAATTTTGAAAACGACATCGCATGTCTAAACCTAGGACACTGTAATGAAATTACTAGTTAAACTCATATTTTTATTGGTTATTAATAATATTATAGTTTAATATCCTATGATAGGTATACGGTAAGCAAGAACAATTCTTAATTAGTTGGAAGATTTAACAAGCTGGTAAAATAACGAATTGGCCAAGTAAAAGGTTGTCGGTAGCCCATTGGTAGAGTCTCGGAGACTTTCAATCGAGGGACCTCTGGTTCATACCCACCCGCTGCAGACCTTCTATATCTTCACGACGCAAACATATTCATTTTAAAAGAAATAACGAAATAATAATAAAATGAAGCATATTATTCACAATTGCATAAGAACTGTATATTGATTGTATTTAATTTGAATGTATACGTTTTATGTAATAGTTTTTAATCAATGTACAGTAAAGAATGAATAAATAAATAAACTAACTATTTGTTATGTATCCTTTACTAAGGTAACAATTTTTTTTACTATGAAAAGGAAAACGGAAAAAAGTAAAAAAAAGTACAACGTAAATAAATGAAACGTTTAATTAATTCAAACAAAAATACGATTATTATGCTTACATCCCGTTTAATTAATTATTTAATAGCAAGTATGTTTCCATTGAATGACGCCTAACAGGCATCTCTAAAACTAAATACAGAGATTAACAGATTAGTTTTGTGTTATCAAAAATGAGGAGGACACTTTTTGAGGAAGGACGGAACCTACAAAGAAAGAACTGTCCTCCCTAAGTGGTCACCTTACCTTTCCTGAAATATATCATTAATTATTTATTTATTTATTCTTTACTTGTACATTGATTATAAACAATTTTGGGTAGTATATGACATGGTAAGCCCCACTGTTTTCAAATGTGATATTTCATAGGAAAAGTAAAAATAAAATTTATCTCGAATACTAATTTCCTAAATAAAATTAGCAAAAATAAAACTGGCAAAAAAAATCTAATTTGTATAGAAATTTCCTAAAGTTTATATTCAAATTAGATTTTAAATTTGCCTGTTTTATTTTATTTTTGCAAATAAAAAAAAAGAAAATATTTCGCCAAAAAATCCAAATAATATTATTGTAGCAACAATTTTCCTCCATAGAAAACTATATTTGACAGATATCTGACATTGGGGCCTACCATCTCAATGAGTTACCAATTTTATACTTAAACACGTGACAATATCAAATACAATCAATATACAGATGGCGAGTTTATCGCAGAGAATTAGTCTAATCATTTCATTAGATCAAATATATCAGACATTTAACATCTTCAATTCAACAACACTGAGGTGTGCTATCCATCATGAATATACCTTTTTTGCCCCTGACGGGATCACTTTTTTAATTTATTTCAAATCCATGTTCATGCCTATATGAAGATAGTCCACTGTCACCCTCTCTTGTGAGAAATGCCGTGACGGTACAGATATAGGTAGAGAGATAGATAAAATGTAAATAAATAAATACGTTAATTAATTTACTTGTAACTAGTAGTTTCATCGTGGTTCGCGTGTTATCAAATAACGTGTCAGTTATTTTGAGGCTCTTGTCATGGTAATAAGGTGACCAACCGTCCTCCTTTTGGAAGAACTGTTCTCCTTTTTCGAGTTCTATCCTCCCTCGGTAAGCAGCGTCTTCCCTTTTGGCAACCCTTTACTCTTTTTTGATATTTTAAAATTAATCAGTAAAATATTATTTAAAATAACCGAGGATATCATGAAATATTTCAAATTTCTGTACCCTTTTGAAAATTTAGCGACGGGGAGGTAAAAAATTGAAATATGAAACCTTAAAAAAGGTTCCAGTATTGAAAACTCAACCAAATCATCCATCTAATTCTGGAAATCTAAAACCTTGTAAAATGGTGTAGGTATGTACACTTTTGAAAAATAGACCAAAAATACCAAATTCACTAAATATTATTTTAACTACAAAAAAGATCGTCCTCCTTTTATTTATTTATTTACTTCATAGTGATTCAACAAAACGTATATGAAAATAAACAGATAGATTTTCATTCAAAATATTCCTTATTAAATCCTAGGAAATGCCCTTTTCGCTGTAAAAAAGTTGGTCACCTTAGTAATAATACCTTAATCTATCTCATAATATTATTTTTATATGTAGGTAGGTATGTACGTATTAATATTATTATTATTTATGTGTACATATTTCTATTCTCTTTGCCCTACTTAGACACATAATATGAAGTATTATTAAACTCGTGCTCTTCTCGATCGATTCGCATATTTATGTTTTAATTCCTTCGCGAATATAGCTACCAATATAATAATATATCGACCGTCCAGTTCCAAAACTCGACAAGTCGAAATGTCTTTAAGAGAAATCGTCATTTTTCACATATAGATATATTGTCTCCCATATAGTTCCAACTAAATCCTTATTAAGGGCTCCGTTTAGCAAAAACGGTAAAATATCCCAATTTCAACAAATTTGATAGAAAAACTGCCAAAACTTGTTGACCCTTGCGAACATATTGATTTGATAAAATAAAAAAACAAATATTTAATACCAATATTAGTTTTTCACTAAAAAATAAATAAATCGCAGACTCACGAGATTTATTTAGGTACTCTTTGATATATCAAAATACAAATTATTTGTGAAATATATATATTTTTTATTCATCCTATCAAGCATACAAATACTATAGATTTTAGCAAACTTTTTTTAGTATAAAAAAAATCGAGTTCATGTGGTGATTTTTTGTTTCAAAATATGAGAAATTTTATAATAAAAAATATTTTTTAAATCGGTCAATATCCATGAAAAAAAACAAAAAATATTGTTTTTTTTGTTCTATAATTGTAATAACTATCTAAGTATTCGTAATATTAAAAAATATATATGAAAAATTGTAGGATTCTCGTGCATTTATGTACCAAACACACCCCCGAATTTGATTTTTTAGAAATATGCTTTTTTATAAACGAATGCTATGAAGCTAAAATCAAGTTTTTTTTAAAGTTAAAGTTTGATATTGGTAATTAATATTTGTTTTCATATTTTATCAAATCAAAATGTTCGTAGAGTCAACAAGTTCTGAGAGTTTGTGTACCAAACTTGTTGAAAAATGAATGTTTTATCGTTTTTGCTAAAGGGGCCTCTTAAGCCTGCTGCCTCACGAAATTGAAAAATAATTTATTTTGTCTAGTTATTTTAACAAAATAAATATCCCTGAATGTATAATTAAATAAATCACCATCCTTTGTGATTAATTTAATTATACAAACAGGTTCCATAATGTAAAATATTCGTTCTATCTAATTTCCTTGAAGAATAGGCATTATGTATAGAGAAATAAGCTTCTTTCCTTTTACATATTTTTCTCGAATTCATGGAGATCTTATTTGTATAGATATTTGCCTATAATATTAATTTCGAATGCTTAAATTGATAGGATCTGAAATCTAAATTCATCCCTATTCTTTTGGTACCCAGTTAGGTAAATGAGGTTAGTTGGAGGCATTTGTAAGGGTAGTCCCCCTTTTGTCACTTATTTTTGTTAATAGTGATTAAACAATTTTGTATATTACTTCGAATTTTTCGCGAACCGGCTTTCAGGAGCTTCCGCTCTTCCGTAGAGAATTTTCGCAGATTTTTTTTAAACTATAATAATAATAAATACTTTATACAATCAATCAATAACAATGTACAAATGTTGAGACAATTTATCACCAATATGGCCACAATTAATTATGGAAACAAAAAAATGTTAGGTACCTACATCGAAAAAAGTGCTAATAACTGATGAAAAATCTTGATGTTTGACACCCCACGTGCCCATATTTAAGTTAAAAAAAATGCAGGTACGTACATCGAAAAAAGTGTTAATAACCTCTGATTTGGGCCTTAATCAGCCCCACAAATTTCTGGATCAATCAGGTTGGCTGCGAAGTGTACTGGGCGAAAGGTCATAATACTACTAAGAAAAATTATAGAGAGAAATTTCTCTTCCATCAGAGGAGAAATTTCTCGTTCTCGAGAAATTACTTTGGAGAATTTTCTCTTCTCACATCACTAGATACTATACAAAAGTGTTTTATTTGTAATAATTTAACACGAACTTCCACCTAGTACCGTGTTCATTATGACCGTTCTTTATTTATTTAAATGGCCTTTACATGTTTTGCCGTATTTATTTTGAACCCTATATTATGTTATTACAGATGTCATCAATAAATAAATATATGAAATTACATTTTCTCGTTTAGCTTATGTGTGCTCAAAATATGACAATCGATACTATGCTTTATTATTCCCACATCATATTTGAAAAAGTCGCCATTTTCTTATTATTTTAATGGAACAGCCTGAGTGTCTCATGTCCAGCAATAATGCATACTAAGTACTTAATAATAATGTCTGCTGACTTTTTCTATTAATAACCACTTTAGTTCTTTGTAAATATTTGACCATAATAATGACATATTTCTCTGGTACACGTTTTGCGCCGTCGTTTTATCGATCCACCTTCTTACTTTTTAGCCTCACTACCAACAGCCTGTAGAGGTGCTTCTATTATTATTTAACGTCAAACCTCCCTTTTCGAGTAGACAAAGAGTATAATGTATATTATCGATGTTATCACTGTTGTTCTCCCACGCAGTTTAATAATCGTCACTAATAGTATTCATTCATTAAATTTACACCTCTCCTATTCCCGACTCAATTAACCACCGACCGTACTGTTATCACTGTGTCTGTTACTAGCGAAGAAACCGATATTGGTTTGATAGAATAACGGATATCCGGTTAATGCGGCTAGCGGATATTCCGTCACTGCAGTGATGTGTTAATTTCTAGCGAATCATCGTCTATGGAATAAGAAAAAATATTTCATGATTCATGATTCGATATTTCATGATTCGTTAATGAATGAAAGTACTCTAATAATGAATTTACTCTACGTGTCAGCGTACATTATCTGCAAGAAACGTTAATACATTTTTCAAGGTGAGTCTGGATTTGAAATGAACATCAGGAATCTGACCCGAGACCTCTCGATCTATAGTCCAACACTACCGTCAAGTTTCTCGCCACCTCACAATTTAATTATTGTGTCGTTCTATTTTCCTCTATCGATAAAACAATTACCTTTTTGCTGCTTTGATTTTATCTCTATCCGTAGAGTTCCCGATCTCCCACTCATTTTAGTAAGTTTTCGAGTGCCCTGTAAAAGGCAGGTATTCGTAAAACATCATGCATTAAGACATTTTACATCTTCAATTCAGCGTTGAGGTATGCTTCCCATCCTAAAAGCCTTAATTTTATTGACACAGATAGGACGACTTACATGTGTTTGTTCCGCTGGCTACTCCACTTGTTGGAAATGCTGTGATTGTATGGATGAGTGATTTTTTTTCGGAATACAATCACTCCACGTTATCCAACCGGATGGTAAAATAAATCGTTTACCGGAATTCCATTTTATATCTACAGTCACCTACATTATTAATGTGACAACTTCGTGCGTCAATCAGTCAAATTGTTTATTAATCGCTACTCCATTGTTATTTCTCCCTGTTACACCAGCTGGAATTTTAAAAGGAAAGCTAAAGAATGAATGAATGAACTACATTTTATGATTGAATTTTTTTTTTATTTTTATTTTATTTATTCATCATCATTACAAAACATTTGAAAAAATACATGGACAGAAACAATACACACAATCACAAATCAAAGACAATGCATTATCTTACTCAACCCTCACTCATTATCCAACCCCTTGCTATATAATACCAAGCCCACAAGTTTGTCATTTATTACAAAAGTTATACAAAAAATGAAAAAAAGAAAAACAACAAGACACCAATCCAACATGCATAACAGGCAGCCAAAACAGATAATGTGACTGAGCGTGCGCGCCGGAACAAGCAAGTTAATCAGGACTATGCAGTCATAACCCGCAGCAACCTCACTAGGCAAGTGCCTGTATCGAAGCAAGCTGCTACAATACATCAAGAAAGTACCGTAACAACCAATTCACCTTGAAATTGCACAAAAAAATTACACAACATGTAAAAATAGTCTCTTTTTTGCTTCCTCTCTACCCGTGTCAAGCAACCAAACCTTAAGCCCCCGGCTGAAGCATAATATAAGCATATTTATAAACAGATTTAAGTTTTTAGTACTAAGACTTAAATACACCCCCACAGAAAACTAAATAAATTCATATGCAAAGCGTCATCGCCGTTGGGATAGCCATTATCTATATTTTGTTTCTGAAATAGTCCTTTCTCAGTATTTATCATCGTGGCTCATCAAATGCTTTCAAAACATTTAAGAATATCTATTAATTTGTTCATAAAATCATAATATTATATTTAATTAAATAAACTGCCTCCGAATTTGAGAGAATAACATGAATTTCATAAAGAATCTGAAAATTCGTCTATTTTTCAGGAGTTTCAGACAAGAGTTTGACAGCGTTTCTCGAGGACATCGTACGAATAAACAACGCTAAACAAATTATACAAATAAGAACTAAAAGCATTCTGAATATTTATTTATACAAAAAACGGTTGAAACAGCCTTTACCAACATAGTAACAACAACAACAACAAAAAAACAGTCAACTCAAAACAATGCATATCAGATAAGGAAAACGATATAAAAATAACATACTATCAAATAGTTTTAACAATAATGAATAAATAAATAATGTGATATTCAAAATGAGTATGTACATGTTTTACACATTCGTTTCTCTTACCATATCAAAACTGGGTGATTCAAAATTCTCCACCATTTCTTCATTATTCGCGCCCGTATCTTCTTCAATATAATTATTATCTCTTTGATTCTTATTCTCAATTGTTGCCGACTAATAATTTCAATATCCGCTTTTTTCTCGTCATCTTTTTTCGTGTTGGCCACATAATTACATAGTCAATAATGGTGAGACTGCAGCACATTGTGACGACCGCTTTGCTGCGCTCTTACCACTTTCATTTCAATGTCCGATACGGCGTGATGTTGTTACCCCGGTTATGTCCATAGATGGCCTTGACGTCCATACTAGCCATCTCCGCGTATGTCAAGTACGTACCTATCCATTATCATCTAGTACTTATATGATTGTATGAGATTCCGTTAATGTTGCATAGGTATACTATGTTGATTAACCGACTGTTCTGTCAATCTTGTCGATCCATTAGAGAATTTCGAAGTCGAAGTATTAAATTTTATTTTTTAGTTTGTCGTTCATATTTCCCTCAAATTTCTCACAAATGGGGTAGCCAACGGACCAACTACATGTAATGAGTATGCAACTCGTCGTCTTTGTCAATAAGTGTCAAGGCATTCAGAATGGAAGGCATACCTCATCGCTGATTTGAAGATGTAAAATGTCTTGATATGTGATGTTGTACGAATACCTGTCTTCTATGGAATACTCTTTTCTGCAAGTTTTTAAGTGTCCTTCTAAAGGCAGATGTTCTTAAAACATTTTTATAACACATGCAACATCTACAATTATTTCCATTCTGAATCTCTTATCTATCTATCTACCTATACCATCGCGGCATATCCCACACGTAGAGGAGCCAGCAGATTAGCTGCAAATAATAAACATACAAGCTGTCCTCTCCACGCCAACAACAAAAAATAATACATTCAAGATGGGTGCGGCAAACCTCATGTCTGAATGTCTTTATTTTAATTGAAACGGAGGGGACAACCTGCATGTTACCCTACATGGCTACCCTGCTTGTGGGAGATTCCTTGACGGTATAGTAGTAAGTAGTTGATCATCAAAAACAAAGAGTAACCAATGAATGGTGTAGATTATATAATAATAATAATTACCGAAAAAATTAATAGTTTGATTATAATAATATATTCATGAACATTGGCAAAACTTATTACCTACAAACATGGTTTTAATATTCTTGGAAATGAAAACATCGATGTATGAAACGCAAAAACTTTCTTAGCGTCTATTTAAATTATTACGTAAGTGAATAGGTAGGTAGGTAGCTACCCGTTAGTAGCAGCTAAGAGAAGTTTTTTAATTTAATACTTTCTAGAAGGTTTTCTTCTAAATCCAAACAGTTTTATTTGCTCCATACTGCGGCGTTCCCTGCACGTGGTGTTTTAATTTCGCCTCATAAACGACTAAGTAACGTAACTCTACACAAATATTTGATATAAGTTCTTACAAAAGAAGTATGTCTTCTATAGACACCCTTATTTAGTAAGATAGAGGAAAAGAAATACCCTCTATACTAAGTACCATCCTTTGCTCAGGGATAATCCAACCTAACCGCCTACAAACGTCATTCAACGACGCTGCAAGGCTTTTTTCGCTAGGATAAAAGTTCTCACATCACACCTTTGGTGGAAAAGTTCAGTAGTTAAGAGTAGGTCCAAGTGTCCAATACATATTTAATGTAATTATTTCCTGAGATTATGCGTTTTTTTGTAAAACTCTTACTCTCTGTGAATATTATCCTAATATGTAATAGACAATATCGTATAATTATATGTGTACGGTATCTGATACATGGTTACGCCCTCTCGTCTATCATGATTTTAGGTAGGTACCTACTAGCTTTGATCTCGGCAACTTTCATGGAACAAACATCAAACTGAAATAATTAAAAAAAAAACATCTTCAATTCAATGGTGAGGTATACCACCCATCCTGAATGTCTTATTTTTTATTGGTACGAAGATGATAATACGAGAGACGTATTTATTACATGCAGTTAAAATACTGACAACCTCAATTTTAGGATGTGCTGTGATAGTACATTGAAAAAAAAAACCGTGCAGACATTCTTACAAAATAATGAAAATTACCAACACCTTCATGCAAACACTTTGGACATATTCAACAATGGCAGTTTTGGCCGGTCGGCCCTTCAGGTTTGCCCAATGGCCCACCCGTGAGCACAACTTTGTCTAACTTTACGACTCCTGAGATATCCGGGAGGAGGTGGGTCTCTCTCCAATATTCAATCGATTGGATATTGAAAAATATTTTTATGTTTAAAAATATACATGGCTTGCATAAAGATTTGAAGTTTTGACGAAAGATGACGGCTATTAAAATTCCATTTGTTTTTAGATCGCTTTCACATTATCAATTAGTAAATAAGATAAATGCATATTTATCACACAGGAACACGCTCGAAATACGCAAATTTCTATACGTAGTAGGCATTGGTGCCCCAAATCTTTGCCTGGTTAAATTAGCTACACATAAATAAAGAAAATAATATAATCGAACAAACGTAAATGAAGTGACGGACTCGAATATTTATGACATGCTGTCTATGGAATTTATTATATTGTAGATTATCCTTCGTCCATCTATGACTGAGCAATTAAGATTGATATTACCAGAAGGTAATAATAATAATAATACCTAATCATATTATGGGCCATCGTGATGCTACATTACCATGTTTGTATTATTGTACATACAGTACTATGTATTCTAATATTTATAGCGTAATTTTATTACAGTACGTCGAAGCGAAACTGCACTATGTCGAATTTTGTTGAGTGTAATTTTGTGAACGTAAATTTGTACTTCTCTTTATTATCTTTTGATGATACATTCATTTGTGTTGAAGACGCGTTATAATTTTATTTACCTTTGATAGCCACAGGTAAGAATACGTGTGTTTTTTTTTATTAAAACAAAACTTTTATTTATTAAAAGCCAATGATACGCTTCAGATAATACATAATTATGAGTACAAACAATATCATCATCATCATCATCTCTGTCGGTCCCTCAATCCTGAGGATCGTGACCATCATGCCTCGTCCTGTAAACCATCTGTCTCCATGTTGAGCGATGTGTAATGTGTAACAATATACAAAAGATAAAAATATAAATAATGAATTACCCTATTTAAAAGTGTACATGTTGGTATTTCACAAATTGTAATATTTTAATAAGCCCACACGAGCGGACTAACTGCATGACTGCAAACATACAACTCGTCCTGTCCGTGGCAAAAAGCTTAAAATATTCAGATAGGCATAACTCATTGCTGAACTGAAGATATCAAATGTTTTAAAATTATGTTTTAACAATACCTGTATTTGAAATGCCGCGAGATCCCCAGCAAACAACGCAAATTCAACTTTATATCGTTTTAAGTTTTAAAGAAAATGAGAATAGTATTCAATGGCAATGAACATCAATCAATGGCAAAGTTCATTTTAAAAAACGTTTGAGAAACAAATGAAATTAGGCATGTTAAAAATGTAACAAGGTATAAAAAATGTAATCAATTATAATAAATTGTTATTAGGCATGTTAAAAATTTAAGCAAATGCAATTTGGTATAAAAAAAATTAAAATGGCCTTTTGGACATAGTGTAGTCTCTCTCTGACATACAGTTATTATATACATCGTAACGTATACTTATTATTATATTATATGAGTGGTTCACATACAAAGGCACGTCGATCCATTTTTCACAAATATTCAATTATAAATGCGATAATGTTCGTATTTTCACTAAGTACACTGTAGTGTAATCGATACAATGAAAATCCGCTTCTTTCCCCGAATAAATAGCTCTAAAATATCGATGTAGTATCAAAAACGCTTCAAGTAAATACGTAAATGTGCTGACACTGTTTGCTCAGTTTCAATGTCTTTAGTTCGATGTGCCTTTGCACGTGAACCTCTCATATCATATTGATAATATTTATTTGACCGGAAGCAGTGCATTGAGAGTAATGAAAGGAATCTGTAGCATCGTTATTATTATTATTAATAATAATAATAACTTGTGTAAATAGTATGTAGCTACACATTACTATATTAATACGAATGTGATCGACTGTAGGTAAGTAGTACATGGATGACAGATATGACAAGCAGAGATATACTTAGTTGTTCAGATATTTACATTGAAGGAGACCCACAGACCGCCCGTGTAACGCTATCTGGAGACTAACATTAATCCGAATTTTAACACTAAGCAAGTCTTGCGCCATAGTGGTCAGCCTGAAGGGCTGCTGGCCGGCCAAAGCCACCAAACCATAAAAAAGGAATGCGGTCAAAAGTGTGGAATTCGATGCCCCTCTAACCTAGGAAAGCAAATACATTCATACAATAATAAAAGCATTTCCTTAACCTAACCGGTAACGAATCAATATTTGAAACAAAGTAATAATAATAAAACAAAAAATGAGCAGAAACCCGAGTTGATGTGTCCAGAAACTTGATATTTACATTGTAATCAAGTTATGGAGATACTTTTTTCTTCAGCATCTTCAGATTTGCATTCGCGTTTGTTTTTTTATATACATCGTACGTTTTGGCCCTCTTGCTATTTCATATTTTCTCCTGTCATGTCATATTTTTTTCTTCATCTTCTTCACTTCTGCTCTTTGAAAACGGAATTCTCATTATCTTACATTTTGCCAATCTATGGATTTTAAGAACGGTAGCCTAAGGCAGACAGAGGCCATTAAAATGTATTCATATCACTGCGAAAACTCAAAAACGTAAAACTAAGAAAATTTCAATATTATGTTCGTACCTGTTGTACAGTGATTTGTTATGAGTATTAAAGTTGTAAGTAAAAGATGATGGAGAAGTATCAGATTTTTAAACGTAGAGGTCGTGATTCGAGTCCTGCTGCCAAACTCCTTCAATTTCACACTCGGAAAACTACTTTGTAATGTGAGAACTCGTGCGAGGAGATCATACCGACATACCAGATCAATATTATTCTTTTTTTTGTTTTGTTTTCTCACTGCGTGTGTCTCTATGAAATAAATAAATAAATCAGTTTATTAAGGAAGGAAGTTTAGTGAACCCCCTAAAATAAAAAGTCGAACGAACAGAAATGATAATAATCGAATGTCGTGTACCTCTTTGATTGTTGATTGAAGGCATGTAGTAGTGAATCTATGATTCTGTGGATATATTATCCCTAGTTTCGAATTATATGAATAGATTGGTCGAAACGGATTAGAATATATTATGGTTTCCAAGGATTAGAGTCTGTCGAATATAATTGATTGATTTCGTGATATTGTTCCCGTGTCAGATTTCATCCTTTCATTTGATTTCTTGGAATTTCTCAAGTGAATTTTGTAGGTATCTGCTACTCTTACTACTACAATAAAATCACAGCATACCTCACAAGTGGGGTAGCCAGCAGACTAACTGCAACAATATTTATTTATTTAATTTTTGGAGTTCGTCGGTAGCCTGGAGGTGGAGTCTCAGCCTCGTGAATAGGGGGTCTGTGGTTCAATCCCAGGTGCCGGCAAACTCCCCTTTCATGACACAAGCTTTTAGCTCACTGTGAAAGGTGTATAAGGGTGTATTTGGGTTTTTAACAAAAATCCAGATAAGTATATCTTTTCAAAAAAAAAAATTATAAATTCTTTGATTACAAACAATTTTATGGTAAGTAGGTATACAAAAAAATACATTCACATGAAATACAATCAATATACAGAAGGCGAGTTTATTGCAACGGTTCGATCTCTTCCAACCTACCAAAATACTCATGCAGATTATCCTCTCTGTGCCAATAAAAAATAAAAAACGTTCAGGGTGGTTGGCATGTCTTGCTTTTTACAAGACACTTAAAATCTCACTAAAAAGTGGAAGATATATTATTCTTTACCGGGGACTCTACAGGGAAATTTTTGAATTTAGTTCCCTGATCTAACAATCCATTTACTATCAAACTGTTGCATTACTGTCTGATTAGTGATTCGGAGAGATTTGTCAGAACGGCAGTGTTGTGCATTCCAGAGATTAGATTTGTAGAACGTCGTCTATGGAATATTTGAAATTCCAGAGATTATAGACATTCTGATAGTAATTTATGCAGTTGGTATTTGGAGTTCCAAATTCAAATTCTGTTGTATTCTCATTGCATTATAAAAGGAATTTTTCATAATAAAATATTTCATTCCCTTAACTTTCATTACTATTTGTTTGTTTCTTGTTCAATATCTCTAACAGTGGATCTTGATGTGTTGGTGATAGTTGCTGACTTTTTTTACTTTCTAAATTCTACCTTCAATTTATTTGCACTATCTATCTATACCAACACTGCGTGTTCCACAAGTAGGGTAGCCACTGCATGTGATTCAGATAATTTTCTCCTTCAGCCATCGCTTCACTATTGGATGTACGCCTCTTTCATACTTTTCCTTGCTTTTCTTTCTTCCAAATATCTGCCGACGACATCCCAAAATCCCTTATCTCGTCATTCACCCGTCGTCTTCCACTTGCCATAAAAATGAAGCATTTTTCCTTGTGACTGAGGATGATGGCGATCTATTAATAGAGGAGGTACATTTGTTCGTTCGATGAAATTCTGTTTAACATTATTATCAAAAAATAAAAATTATTGCTCTTCGTTTTCGAGTGTCATGTAAAAGATAAAAAATCACGAATAAGACTTCAATTTAACAATGAGGTACACCACCCATCTTGGATATAGTATTTATTGGCACGGGAATGACAACTTGCATGTTTACTACATGCAGTTGGTCTATTGACTATCCCACTTGAAGGATAGGTATGCCTTGAGGGTAAAGGAATAGATAAAGATTTAGTTCCAAGCTAAAAAAAACTGTTAATTTTCAACTCTTCAAAGTAGTCAATTTATAAGCGAGAAAATACTATGCATTATAATAATGAATGCAGCACAAGTCGCCCGTGGCGTCAGTGGAATATAGACTGAAGTAAATCAAACGGGTCAAAGCAAAGCAGTAAGCAGACATGCAAATGTAGATGATGAGCTGACATCATTTCATGAGACAGGAGAGACTCAGAAGAATTCCCAAAAAGATAGATAAGTTCGAGAATTTTCTGGATAAATATTGAAGCGCAAAATCTATTACATGTTTGAGTCTATTCGTATACTCGTATTTATATGTGTTGTATATTCGTTATACATATTTGCTTATACTAGATAATCAAATTGCTATACTATTGTCTTCTTTACGAACTAAAGTCATCTGAGTAGGTATTGATTGTGTTCGATATTACCATATTTGTGTTTAAAATTGTTTGTAATCGATGTGCAATAACAAATTAATTAATCTATTGAGCTTGAGTTTTTCGTGATAGTTGCATTCCGATATGTGTGATACCATGTCTGACATTTTCAATGGAAATAAATACATCAACTTTTGTTAAAATATGAACTTTTCTTCATTGCATTTAGTTAACTGTCGAAAATATTTAGCATCTATGTACATGAAGTTAATGTTGTAATTTTGAACACATTTTCTCCACTTTTTTCGCCATTTTTCAGGAGCTGTGATTGTATCTGAAATGTTTGACAAATCGACGACCTTTTTCAGTAAAGCAAAGCCTGGTTGAAAATAAATTACCCATTATTAAAATGAATCTAAGATAAATATTGAGATTTATAACGTCCTTATCAGTATTCAAAACATCGCTGCATTTGCCGCCGCCGTTTGTAGTAAAGACTGTTTTCGTATTCAACATCCTTCCTATTATCTTTATATATAAATCGTGATGGCGCTCTGATAAATAATCGTTTAGGTACTATCTAATTGGTGCAAAGGAACTAGATAATTTGTTTCTGTATCTCTCTCATTAATTTTGAATGTATCCACATTGTTCACTATTGTTGTATTGTAATTAATATATCTTTCTAACAGAATAGTGAAGTAGTGTTGTGTTATGTTACGACTGTTAAAGAGTATGATATCGTTATATTCGTTATGATAGCTCAAACTCCTCCGATTTTAAATTCGTCGCCTGTATAATAATAATAATATATTGTGTACTTGAATCTTGAATGTCGGAAACCTTCCCGCTTTACTTACAATAATAAAACGAGTATGCATTTTAATAATGTGTTGTAATCAATAATGTTAATTTATTCATCGGTCACCTGTTGGTTCACCTTTATCGATGCTTATCATTTTTTTACACCGTGGATCGTTTTTGTTTGCACGGTATTCATCCGCGGCGAGATGTCTCGGATCGCGGCGGCGGCGGCGATGGTTAAACCCACGCTGTCGGCCTGCGTCATTCCCTCGCTGAGAAGTCAGTTGTTTCGCGGGCCCCGGTGTACATACATGAGTCGTTCGCGGTGTTTACGAGTACCGAATAGTGCACGTATGATATAATGTTATATTCACATACAACTTTTATGTAACTACATTCAGTGTTATTACTAGTAGTAGTACGTGTTTATTTACCAACCGGTGTGACAACACCTTAATAATAATTTAAAACTGTGTATGTTCCATTATTAAATTTAAAAAGAGAATATTCTGTCATTTCCATTCTTTTTTAAAATTTTTAATTATTATTGTTTTGTTGATAATTATTAATTGATGTGGACTCGGTTGTTTCTTCAACGTTAGTTTTTTTATTATCCTTCGCAATTTCGTTTGTTTTTCTCAGTACGATGATCTTGATACGTTGTTATTATTTTTACTATCATCGTTGCTGATAAAAGTTTTGTTGTGCAATTTTTTTTTATACTTGATGAAAATTTTACTAAAAAAAACGTGTTTCCTCGAAAGGTCAATTGACCTCTTTCAACGACGTGTGAGATGCATTTTATTATTATTTTGTCATTATATTATTATCTTTATATTGTTTTTATTTAAATTTTTATTAGTCTTCGTGGCAGAGGAACTCACGATTGTGTATTTTACAGGACGCCTTATGAATTACAAATAATACATTATTATTAATATTGTCGAAATCTGTTTTTATTCACACTGGGCTCACTTCGTATGCCCTTATGAATTAATTATATAGATTTCTTTAAGACCTTACGTTTCACCAAAATCTGGTTGGCCATCGTCAAGTACCTACATGTATGATGCTTATATTACAATTATCATTTCAATATTTCATGATTGTATTCTTCCTAGGTGGGGATGCCAGCAGAGACTCACTGAAAGAGCACGCACTTATTCGTCCAGTGATAATTGTGATAATTAACTTTATTGCTAAAATGATAACGAACAATAATGTGTTTATAGAAACAAATTGTGCAATGGGCGAGTTATCGCAGTAGCACGATATCTTCCAACTAACCCAATAATATTTGTTTTTGTATGAATGAATAAATTCTATTGTATATAATCACTTATATTAAAATAAACATTGCTAGATATAATCAGCGATAAGGTTCCTGAATCTATTTATTTGTCGTGCCCTAGAGAAGATAAATAAATAAATACTTTATTCAATAAATATACATATTAAATCAGAGACAAGACATAGTCAATATGGATACAATTATGTTGCAACAGCCTCACTAGGTTGAGACGTGAAAAAATAAACATTAAATTGATAAAGGATTATCGAATAGCTAACATAAAGATCTACAAATAAATAAATGATGATTGTCATATAATAAATTTCGTACTTTAAAATTCAACAAATTCATTAAGAAATAATCATTTATTGAATTTTAGATTAAATTTAGGTCATTTGTTACGTTAAGTGACTGCTTTGAGTAGATCGTTTGTGTCGAATTTGTGATGATACAATTGCGAATTATCGAACATAATATTGTTGCTGAAAGTTGAAAGCAGCTGATGCAAAAGTATTCTGAATTTTATGAATCATTAAGTCCACTAACCACCCCACTTGTAGGATATGTCCTAATGGTATAAATACATGTCATAATGACTTTGTCCCATGTCATAATGACTTTGTTCCATGTCATAATGACTTTAGATGGTGATAATGTCTCATGAAGACAAAATGTAATTTAAAATAAACTTTTATCGATCACCTGCAGCTCGCCAGACTCTCGAAAACATAATATCAGTTTATCGAGTTTCAGTTCTTTTATTTTGTTCTAGCACCACACACATGTATGATATTATGATACTGAAGTATTACTTCCTTGGATAAAATAACCATTAATAGACCATTACTTGAGATAACAACATCTGGATATTATCATCAACCCTCCTTCCATGTACAGAAACACTTTGAACTGAAACTAATAGGTACATAGCTACTGTATTAATAGTTTCCTACACTATTCATTCTTCTGAAATTCCACCCCCTCACGTCACATCCCTTGTGGGGTAAAAAATGAGTGAGAAAATGCTCCAGATAACCTCATCATTGTACATTTCCTTCGCTTATTATGTTGTTTGTACATGTTGAGCTTTTAACATTTTCTCTTACATAACACACGTCTATCTTTAAGATTGAGTAGATTTCCAAGATCTACTCATTTTCAAATTTTGACTACGTGGTTTTTGAACGTTCACGTTCCCTTTTTTGCCTTCTCTTTACCTTCTATTTATTTATCTTTACTTCTTTGCCTTAATTTCTCTTTCTATTTATTTATCTGTCTATACCAGGGGTCGGCAACCTTTAAGCTGTGGTGTGCCAAGCCACTCTACCAATATGATTCAGGGTGCCGCCTTAATTCTAAATTATGTAATGGGGTTCTAGAGGAGAAGAATTTTATACCAAATTTATCTTTTAAACATATTTATTAAAAAAATAACATAAAATTCTATTTTCGCGATTTCGAAATCGCGTGCCATAGGTTGCCGACGCTTGGTCTATACCATCACGGCATCTCCCATCGGAGTACCCAGTAGACGTGCAGTTGTTCGTTGTCTCCATGCCATTAAAAAATCATCATCATCAGTTTCTCTACAGCCCGTTGTGAGCCTTGGCCTCCTCCAACATTCGACTCCATCTCCCCCTGTCTTGGCACGTACTCTTCCAATCCCTGATGCCAATGATGTCCACATCTCTCTGTACACCATCCATCCAACGGAGTTTGGATCTACCAACGCTACGTCTACCTTGTGGTCTTGTATGAAGAAATAATTAGGAATTAAAGAATAAGTTAATAAATAATCACGATTTCTTTATGATACCTACTGAGTTTTTATTTTGTATGTCAGATCATTTTTAAACATTGTCTTATTTTTATATGAAGTTGTGTCACCGGTCATTTTTTTCAATTAGTCCCATTAAATACTATAATGAATTTTATTATTGTAATAGGCTTAATAATTTGACAATGTTTTGATATTTGGATCAAAAGTTTTGAAAGTGTCAAACTTCGTTAATGTCATATTAAGTAGGTACATTGTAACTTCGCAAGAGACGTCAAACATTTCAAAGATCACGCGATTGTGGGAAACTTAACAATTATTATTCTTAATGTACGACGCCACAAAGTTTGTTTAGACGTCAGGTGACAGAGTTTAAAAGTCTCTTCCTAAAGAAATCAAAAAAATACCGCATGTATATTTTCGCTCGTTTATTTGTATGTCTGTATCGATCGGAGAATATTTTCTTTAATAAAGTTATATAAAATTTCTGGAATCGCATTGACTTATAGTTGTAGTGATTCGAGCAAGATTTGTCTTGTTTATTAAAATGACTGCTGAAACTTTATTGTCAAATAGCGTAATATAGCGAATTTAATGTAGGTAATCATTCTGGGCGAATGTATAGTAAAATGTCCCTGTTAACATTATTTCCTCAAATTTGACAGTGGAGTAACTTTGGTGAAGTTTGAACAAACAGTCTTCGTGTAATTACTCAATCGTGATTTAGCGTTGCTTACTCCTATAACGATTTTTTTACACCATTATTGTAACTTTCTTTTTCTTCAGGTATGTATAAACTCGCACTACAGATTATCCTATAGTATAATACAAACTCTCTTTGCCCATTTTTGATCCGCATTTTTTTTATCCTGAATATCTTATTTTTATGTTGGCACGAAGAGGACAACTTGCAAGTTTGTAACAGTCAGCTGATCTGCTGGCAGCCTCACTTGTGAGATATGCCGTGATGTTATAATATAGTAGGTACTAGATATACATTTTTTTTATAATCTATAAAATACTACTGAATGAAATGAAATTCATGTTCGATATTTGAATTCAAAAGATTCTTGACAACAATCGTACATATTTCGAAACTTGATGGAGATTGAAAACGAGTTTGTCTGTGACATATTAACTTTGATTATTCAAACTTTTACTGTTCAGGTTTTGCTATAATAATTGGATGATTTAAAATCGCTTAATTATTATGAAACTGTTTTCCATGAATACTCAAATTCTCTGTTCTTTACGAAGGTAAAAAGTATTATTATTTTATTTTGCGTTAAAAGAATTATTAAGTGATCCGTAATGATTCTTTTTAGTAAATTTTGTTAGTATTCAAATCACAATAAAAATATGTTACTCCGTTCGTATATTATATGTTTGTATTATTACTCTTTAGGCTCCGTAATTAGACAAGACGAAGGAGAGATAATACACTCTATACATAATCTCATCATTTAGACATTTTTAGGTTGGATATGAACTGTGGCTCATACGTAGAGCTGAAAAGACTGGCTGAGAATAGAGACGAATGGAGAAGAAAAACCAAACTCGTTGCAGACCAATCCAATGGATTGTAACTCATTATATATAGGTTGGAATAATTCACAAAACTACATTTCATACAATCTCTGGCACGTCGATTTCTTTTACTTAGCCGTCTTTGAGAATTTGATCCACGTGATTCTCGGACACCTGCGCTTTCTCTCACTCCCTTTTTTAGATTGGTATATCCTCTTCGTCATCCTTTTCTCATCCATTCATTTCACATGTCGTAACCATCGTAACTCAATAATAAAAATATTGTAACTGCCTATAATATTTCACCCATTATTATTATGAAGACACTTAATTTTCCGAGTTAAGTAAAATTATACTACAAAATTATTTAGCTTCTTACCGTAATGAACTCTTCAATCGTAAGCAGTTTCATATTATACCTACTACTAAGAAATTGAATTGAAAACAATCCGAATTTCTAGGAATATTCGACTATATTTAGTTTAGTAGGTGTAAGCGAATTCGTTTATTAGTCATTAATAATTAACCTTTGTGTATTCGAATTATTAATTTATTATTTTAAATATATCCGTCTATCTATACCATCACGGCATGTGTCACAAGAGAGGTAGCCGACAGACTAAACTCACTTGATAGACATTCCAGTTGTCCTCTCTACATCGATAAAAGTTTCAGGAAGTGTGGCATTCTCACCACTGCAGATTTCAAGATGTTCAATGTCTTATAGTGATGTTCTTCGATTACCCGCTTTTTGTAAAAAATATTAATAAATCATGATAATTTCTTAATTCATTTCAAAACACAGTAAAGATTACACCCAATGTTCTGTTGAAATCAATATTAAATATTACAATCTTCAATGGAAATGTCTCGTGTATAGTGAGGGAGTACCTACGGAAAAATCTCTTTAAATAATAGGATACAAGTTATTTATTTCTTAAGTAAACAATAAACGACTGTTGCCTTAATTACAATATAAACAATATAATACACTTTCTTACACAATTTACATAAATACATATTATTGCTACCCTACACTCTATACAATTTAATATATAAGAAAAAAAAACAGCAAAGAAAATTATAACGACATTAAAATACAAGTATATGAGATATTTTAGGATGTAAGAATTAAAAAAAAATAATTCATATGTTATGTAATGATAAAAACTAAAGATTGCAAGACTTTTAAAGTTGTGCAATAAGGGTTTTCTTTGTGTAATACATATTTCTTTAAGTATACATTACTTGTATTTTACATTATATTATTCTTGAATAGCACATATTTTACTGGGTGTTTATGGGTATACACGTATTTTATTGTTATATTTAACATCCAAATATGATAAGTATTACAGAAGGACACTCAAAAATATGCAGAAAAGAGTGGAAATCAATTTTTAATATTATTATTTTTAATAAAAACGTTTAATTGTCTCCAAAATGACGTCCAACTTTTTGTGTTCATTTACGACGTTGCTGAGACTGGTTTGATTATTATACTCGTTTCTAGAAC
Organism: Athripsodes cinereus; assembly: GCA_947579605.1. Taxonomy (NCBI): domain Eukaryota; kingdom Metazoa; phylum Arthropoda; class Insecta; order Trichoptera; family Leptoceridae; genus Athripsodes; species Athripsodes cinereus. The sequence goes on from OX388321.1 coordinate 5,922,905, forward strand.
TTGGTTTATTAAAAATATTTAAATTTACAATAATTAATATTTCGATACGTGTTATGTTTGTAGGGTTATTATTATTTGTTAAAGATCATGTGATTGATATAAAATCACAGATGGAAAATTAATTCAATGTTTTGTATGCGATGTTGTTGTTGTTTTTAAATGTATCCATCAAGGTATTTTCCATAATTATTTTAACAAGGTAAGGCAGTAAAAAAGAGTAGTAATTTTTTTGTCTACCGATTTTTATTTTATTTATCTGTACTTTCAAGGAATCTCTTTCGTGTGGGGTATCTATTTTTTATTGTCTCTTATACAAACATGTTTACATAGAACAAATCACTTAAATCGTGATAATCTTAATAATTTTACGTTATTTGATTTTGTTATGTAACTGATGATGTGCAAAAGAAATACAATAAATTACATATAATGCACAAATACTAGGCTAGGATGTCGTAGAATATCATTTGGGTCTATCATGAATGATTAAAAAACGAAGCAATAACACTTAACTATTCTAAGATTCTGGTCTTTTGTTAGCCCATATTATGTGGCGTTTATATTTATATCATTTTACCATTAATGTCGATTTGCTAGCGTGTGTGATGATAAGTTGAAAGCTTTTGATAGTCTCTCCACCTTGCACTAGCAAAACTGGCCTGACCGTTATTCATCCACGCGCGCAATATATTTAAGACATTCATTATGTGTACTTTATTTCTCCTCATTATCAAACGAGGCTATCATCCCTCTATTTTAGTGAGTAGCTTTCTTCACCAACTGTGACTTTTTAAACTGCCTTAGTCTAATAGAAAATCGCAGTGGATAAAGAAATGGGTGAATATATCTCCTTCTCCCTTTGAATTTCAGATTGAAGGTTCCAGGCTCTTATCAATTCAATTAATCATGGACTTTCGTCTAGGACTCTTTGGTTTCGTAAGACCATCTTGATGAGCCTGTCACTCACATATTTAATTTCGAATAAATTGAATCATGTAGATTTTTTTTCAATAATATATATCTTAAAGATTTATTATAACCTTTCGATGAGTGGGCATGCTATTTTTTTTTTACAGAGCTGATAACTTCAGTAATACAATCATCAAAACATTGTGTTTACTGTGTACAACTCTAAACCCAACTATTTTGCATGCAACATTCACCAAAGTTCCAAGAAATCTCAACAATGCTCGTTACTTAAGATCAATAGCTGCAGTTAATTAATTAAACTGATAGGTAGTTTATATGTCAAAGTTCATTCGAGCATTTCTAGTGTTTGGTTCGTAACTTTGAACCGGCGAACTACCGATATTAAAATTCCTCACGTCAATACTATTCTATGATCAGTCTTGAATCGTTATTATTACTACATACAGTGGGTGGCCAAATTATTAGGGACAGTTTAAAAATTTTGTAGTTTCCAGTTTTGCTGAATTATTTGAGCATAAAATATCAACTTAAATAAGTTTTTTTTTATTTATTTTTACTGTTGGTGTCACTATTATCATTTTTGATAAGTGAAAATACTTCTACTCTTTGTCATTTACGAAAAAAGTGAGATTAATTCTTATTCAGTCATCGCTTGCTAAAAACATGTTAAAAACAACTCATGTTTTGAAGACATATAAAACATTTTTAAATTGATTTTCGTGATGTTTTTTGGTGAGTAAATAATTAAAAAGTAAGTAATGTTTCTTATTTAGTCAATTTTAGATATATTCATTGGTGGATTTAAATTTTTTGAACATTGCATGTCATAATAACCTCAAAATTATCTCGATTTTGCATGGGCAAGACTTCAGACACGTTTCCAAGAAAATGCAAACTTGTAATTATACTCTACACATTCCCAGAGACATATAGCAGATTTAACAGGAATAACAAAGTCAGAAGTTACCAGAATCAAAATAAAAATGGCTCAAAACAAGCCCTTGGAAGTAGCCGTATCAGCAAATGTGGGTAAAAAAGAACAATTACTCCCTGTACTGATAGGAAAATCAGGGATATATGCTTCCAAAGTTGGAAAATGTGTACGACCTGTCTAACTGCGATGATAAAGGATGAAGAATCTGCAGTTTTCCATAAGACAGTCAGAAGACGGTTGGCCGGAGACAACTTGATTGGTTGTAGGCCAATCAAAAAATTACGCCTTATCAAAACAATGAAGAAGAAACGGCTGCAATGCTCCAATCAACACCGGAATGTGATTGTTGCAGGTTGGAGTCGAGTAAACACTACTTTTTAAGAACTGTTAAGTTCGAGATTACCATATTTTTGAAGTTTATGTAATATTTTACTGGTGTGCTTCTCCGACGACAATTTTCCAGATTTTGGTCGAAAAAACTTGATTTACTTGACGACGTCCTGGGGAACAGGTTCCACCCTGACTGTCTTGTGGAAAGAGTCAAATCAATGGTTAGTGTCATGGCATGGTTTGTCATCTCAGCCAAGGACATGAGATGCCTTTACATCGTGAAAGGGACGATGAGACAGGATCTGCATAAGCGAGTACTAGAATTTCAACTGCTTCTGCAACTTGAAAAATGGTTCGGTGGTCACGATGAGTAAGCCTTTATATACGATTCGGCACCTTATCATAAAGGCAAGAGCATCACTGCATTCCTGGAAGAAAAAATCATAACCATTTTGCCCTGGCTGGGCAACTCACCTGACATGAACCCTACAGAAAATATGTGGGAACTCAATAAATGGAAGTTGCCAAGGACGTGGTCACAACCAAGCGCCAGCTGGTTGAAACTGATCAAAGAATGCCATTACAATACAAAGCTTCAACAGAATGCAAAATACTGCATAGACAGCATGCTTTGACGTTTAGAAGCTCTAATTGCAGCAAAAAGTGGCATCGCAAAATACTAGGATTAGTTCAATTAGACGGTAGTTATTGTATTATATATTTTTTTACATAAAAAATAAATAGTTTCAATCATGTGACTTGCTGTTTTTATGATGTCAACAGTTCACACCATTAAATAAAAAATACCTGCGTGGGGTACAATCAAAGATTTGATCAAAAACTTCAATCAAACTGGAAAATACAAGAAATTTTGTACTGTCCCTAATAATTTGGCCACCCACTGTATTTAGAAAATATAAAATTTAATATTGATGGAGATCGTCAATATTAACTATTATTACATATTATTTGTCTGTTGTCTGCGGGTTCCATATATTTTTTTTTACTCGGCACCAGGGCGATCAATACTTTGTAGTATGCAATGAATGTATTACCCGTGACATACACTATTATTTATCATTTTGTTAGAGTCATACATTTTTAATTCACGACATTGGTGAAGTGAAAACGAACACTTGATGCGAAGGATGTTATTACCTATTTATGCCTTATAATTAGAGTTGGCCCAACTGGATTCTTCTCAGTGAATCAGTTCGTTGATTTCGAATCGAACAATTATTTTACTCGTGCTTCGCTTTCAATTAAAGAATAATTTCCATTAATTAATTTTTTTTAATGTATTAAAAATCGTGACAATTTCCTTGTCCATCAATTTTATCCACATTCATACAACTTTATAATTATTTACACTTCTCATTGTTCGGTGCAATTTTTTAGTTATAATTCTTTAATTTCGTTTCATTATAACATAATCTTTGCGTTAATATTTTTTAAGTTACGTCGTAAACTATTGACTATCCGTAAAACGATTCTGAATAATTTTTAAATGTATTAATCATTCTGCGTTTGAATTCCGTAGAACGAGTTATTTGCAAATATCTGATCATTCTCAATATTTAGTACTCCATTACTGAAAGTAGGATTGAAAGTGATCGCAGAACGCTGTCTGAATCATAATTTTGATCAAATTGTAAACATACAATGTTTATTTATCTTAGTAACGTGTTAGAGGTGAACACTCGCAATTTTTCATAGATAGACCAGCCATTCGTTCTAACCTCCCCAATTAGTTTATAAATAACCTTCTTGGCTGTTCGCGTACGGAATACGTAGGTACTATAATATTTCATTAAACTTATCGATTTAGTGTTTCGTTTAAAACAATTTGTAGTCGTTTATGTTTGTGTTTCTGGTCATATATTATAAAGTTTTTCGTTCCTACAATTAATCGTATGAAATCTGCAATAAAGCTGTATTCATTTCACTCGCAGAATAATGGATCTGGTAAATCACTTTTTAAATTACTTCAAGAGTAATAATATCTTAAAGTATTACGTCCCTTTATTTATTTTGTCCCTATTTGTCACTGCTAATACGGGTCATCAATTATTTATGGTTACTTACGTACATCGTTTAAACCACCATTAAATCAGATCTTTATTTGCTTCTTTTTTGTTATTTACTATTCCCTTGCGTATTTTATTTATTTTTTTATTGTAATTTATTTAGTAATTTCTAAAGATGTAATTCATTCTTCTTTTAAGCCTGTTCTCGTCCACTTTTAGACGAGAGCCTTATGAACATCTCTCGTTGTTCGATCTCAAGCCGTGTGCAACTAATTCACACCAACATATCCCACCAGATTATCCCTCAATGGTGGTTTTTCAACGTTTCGGCTTTGATTTCTCGACTCCATTTTCACGGATCTGTTCTCATTTCGGCTTCTGGCTACGTGATCTCTTCCCATCGCAATTTTAAACTTGCGACACGTCGGGAGATACGTATTAGTCGTGGTTCATTATCTAGTTCAGATTTTATCTCAACACTTGGTCTGTACAATATTCCTTGTGGAGGTGTGGGCAGCGCTAATAAAAGGAACATCTATCTATTAAGTGTATGATCACGTATGACAACAACGAAACATTTCGAATCACATCGCCCATATTAAATTACATTTGTATCATAATTTGTTTCCTGTGTGTTGTTCATTCTCAAGTTTGCTTTCGAATATTTAATATACTTTAATATAGAAGAATCTAGTATCGATTCTTATCGACAGAGGAAACAATTGTCCTGGCTGGGTAAAATTTTGAGAATTTTCAATGATGTTGGCCAAAAAGAGCGTTGTTATTTCATCCATAAGTTTTCCGACAGCCTCTTTTACACAACATCGTCCCTATGACAACGACGTAAGAGCCCTAAAAAGTCATGGGATGATTGGCGCAGCGACTCTCTGAATAGAGGAGGCTGGTTCCTGTTCTCTGCTTTCAAGGGCAATTGAGTTAATGGATTCGTATCACTGATGAAAATGATTATATCATGCGCCAAAAGAAAACTGGAGAACATTGTCCGCATAATAATAGTATTATCGTTTGACCTTGTGTCTGTATGACGGTGGTCTTCTACTGCATAGGATAGCACAATGACATTTGATATGACTATGTTTTGGATCGTTTCCATCGTTCCCAAAATACAAGTCTTATTCAAATAGAGTTTTATTAATAGGTACTTCATCCATACTTAGTCTTGTGACGGAATGTTTTTCATTATAGCACTGTTATGTTGCGTTTGTTGTATGTAATATAATTAGTCTAATGTGCGACACAACCAATATGCAGTAAATTTTAACGGTGATCTTTACTTTAGTTATCAATATATTATATGCAGCTGCATTTTTATTGTAATAATAACTAATTATTGAATTATATGGAACATAAAAAGGATGGATGAAAAGTGCTTAAAATATGCCAAATTAGTATAATGTAAATTGTGTATGATAATATATGCTTTATATAACAAAGTTAGGTCTCCTCTATAAGACATCTTATCTTTGTTTATTATCCCATCATGAATGCCTTAATTGTTGTAGGTACAGAGAGCATGACTTGCATGTTTATTACATGCAGTTAATCTGTTGTTTACTCCACTTGTGGGATATATCGTGAAGGAATGAATAATTGAAGTCTTAAGAATTTTCGCATCGTGGCAATTACCTAATATTAGAAATATCATTTTATACTGGATACCAAGATTTTTTCACAATAAGATTAACATTTGAGATTCGATTTTATATAAATTTGGTATCATTTGCAACTCGAAATAAAATTTTATATTCGGTTCTATGCAGTGTAAATTTGGCCACATTTATACTGCAACTCAATGTAAATTTTGAGATGCTGTTTGTTGTCTAGTGTAAGAAGATATTTCACAAAAAGGAAATTTTTGATGCCAGTTAGTAGAAAATTTATAGAAATGGCGGAAATATGCGGAAACCTTCAAAAATATTTAACTATACATTTGTGTATTATAAATGGTTTCTACTTATAACATATATTTGTATATCAGTACTGTTTCAACCATAGACATAATACGTAACAAGACTTCGTACTTCCTTGAAAAACCGTGCCACCTGAGATAGTAACTATTAGAGAGCTGCACGGTTGTACTGTAGATATATATACCTAGTGTAGTTATCATGTACTGGCAATATGTTAGGAATGGAAGAGTTACTATCTCACGTGGTACGATTTATTTTTTCATAGGGGAAAGAATATTTTTGCTCGTATTTTGATCTAAAGTGAACAGTCTAGTTCTTGTAAAATGTCTTTGGCTTCGACCTACACTTGTCACCTATTCTAGGTACTTACATATAATAATATATGAATTGCTTTGTATTGTTTGTACGTACTTGTCCATTGACTGACTATACTACTCTTTAGGTCAGTTTGCTTTTTTGATGGTGCTATAATTGCTTCTGTCACTTCGAGAAGCGGCTGGTGTGTATGATTAGTGGGGGAGCGATGGAATCGTAAAAAAATACTTTTGTACCTATATTAAACGATTTCCTAAATTGATTATTGTCTACGATAATGAATAAAGATACAGTGTCATATTTAAATGGCTAGATGGAAGAAATCACTGATTGTGATAATCTCGCCACTGCATATCATCACATTTTTTTAATGTTAATTGATTTGTTGATTTAAATAAAATAAATAAATAAATGTTTACATTCAAAGTCAGAAGTTAATTCACTTCGATCCATTTTTAACACATATTTAGCCATGAATGCATGTTCGTATTTTCCTCGAGTACCTAAATCAGTTCTAAAAAACTGTGCTGTTTTCATAGTTTCAAAGTTTTATGATTGATGTGATTTTACTTGATTTTATTATACCCTCATTTTTTTTATTTTTTTTGAATTAGATGATAAAATATATTTACTGTAATTATAAAGAGTGTGCTGCACCAGCGATCCCTTAAAGAGGAACCGCTGCTGGTCACTATCAATACTACTGCTATAAGTACTAGGAATACTATTATGGCATGTGAAATCGTGCTCCATACTCCATCCATATAGGTACAACGTCTATGCGTAATCGAGTTTCACTGCCTTCATTCGCACCTCCCGCAGTTCGAGTGTTAACTATTTCTATTACATTTTTTAACCCGTTTGTTTACATATTTTTTGATTTACCAGGCGATCAAAAAACGAAAGACTATATGAATACTTGAATCCTTTCGGCGCCTTCATGGCAAATAAAGTATTGTATGTATCTATACCATCACGAAATCAAAAAAGGTTGTAGCCAAGAGGCTAACAGCAAGTAATAAACATGAGAGTCTTCCTCTCCGTGCCAAAAAAAGTAAGAGTAATAATAATAATAAAGACTATTTATATTTGGCGCCGTTTAATGATCCGTGACCATCTCAAGGGCGCCATGGCTTTTCTTGAAAAGCAGTGTTTTCAGCTTACTTCTGAATGTTGCAGTGGGTTGGTTCTGTCTTATATCCGCTGGCAATCTGTTCCAGGCAGAAGGCCCCGCAACGCCAAAGCTCCTTCCTCTCTGCAAATTTGGAAGTGTTCGCCCTGTTGGGCTCCACAAGCTTGTTGACAGCGGTGGAAGCTGATCGCAGTGGTCGCCTCAGAGCTTCGCCGAGGGGACAGAGCTCAGCGAGGTATAGAGGTATTCAGGATGGGAGGCATACCTCGTGAGTTCTGAATTTAATATTTTAAATGTTTTATTCGTTATGTTTTACGAACACCTGCCTCTTACAGAACCCAAAAACTTCCAACTTAGAACTTACTGTAGAACTTATTTTGACCTTTTTTCACACTTGCAGAAAAGTTGCTCACGACATCCGCACTATTTGATGTTTAATTCCTAACAGAAGCCAAGTTTATCTAATTATAGATACCAAATGTTCCAAGTTCATTCCCCCATTTAAATTTTAGATCTCTGTACCTAATGACTTTTTACGTAATATCTCGGGTGCGTGTCTGTATACCTATTATGTTTTTTTTTCTGGTACCTACAGTTTCCTATTCCAGATGTCGTTATCATCACCTCATCGCAGATCACCGTCGTGTCAATAATTTCTCTTGTGTCTGACACCACTTTCCTGATTACAGTTTCCTGTTTTTGTAATCTGAAAATTCTCGTTGTAATTATAAGATGTTCTTAACCTTTATCTTATCTCTTTCGATTATCTGCCGACCCTCTCCCTCTCCTGTGTTACAGTTTAGATCGTTGATTAGAAATAATTTTAAGGTAGCATTCTGAACCCCTTACGTAATCACAATATTCAATTTGATCTTTATAAATATTAGTAAAAGTAATCGACGAATTCTTCTTTCAAGTCGCTCTTATTATGTAGGTACATATATATTATTGTTTTCTATTTAGCCGATTCTACTAGACAAGCAACATGTAAACTAACATCGTCTGTACAAACTCGTATTTATTTCGCATTGTTCGGGATGATAAAATTTTACATAACATATTTTATATCGATGTTTCAATCTTTGTAACATAATTTCTGTTTTTTTTTATGGATACATTCACACATTAAAGGTCGCGCCCTGTCTCACCCAAGATTACTGGAATGTCAATTCGTATGGCAGCTATTATTCTCCTCATGTAAGTTGGGAGGATTCAAAGTTCGTCTGAAGGGCTCCGCTCGACCTCTCCAAAATTCAATACTACCGTTGACGTTTTTTTTTTTTTTTATTTTATCAAAAATCTTACAAGTAAATATTACAAGTCCTGTTAAGTCTTTTATAAGACTTGTCAACAGGTTCTTTTTTATATATCCATATACAAATATAATTCAATGTTTTGATATTTTACAAAGGTTACAAAATCATTTTTACATATAAATTATTATTCTAATATATTATCTTCATTCCTTACTTTAAAATATAAACATAATATTCCTGACTATAATATGATACCTACTCCTTATTATAACTTAAATACTACAATACTAATATGCTAACATGTCTGAGACTTTACTAGGTAGTTCTGTACTATAGGTACTATTAAACATGCTTATTTATCAACTTATACTTAATAAAAATACAGTGTAGTGTTTAAAAATCAACAATTTAACTTAAAAAACGAAATAAACTGTGGTCTTAATTGCAATTATTCTTGTAATAAAACTTTTATAACTCTTGTTCCTTACAAATCAATCAACTCCCTATAATTTATTTTATTTTGTATGACAATATTAAATTTTATAAAGCATTTATGATATCAATGATATCAATTCTCGGTAAAATTAAGTTTTGATATACCTTATATATTTTTTTTTCATTGGCAGTTCTTAAATCTTTTTTGAATGGAGCCGTGCTAAATAAACTAGTATTAATGTTATGAAACATGATCTTCGTCGAAAATTGTCATTGTTATGTTTAAAAGTAATAGCATAATAATGAATTTCATTGTAATAATGCTCGCGCATCGCTTTGTTTTGATCTCCAGTTCACGACCGTGAAATGACAAGAAACTCGTAATAGCAATGTGAACATACGGATTATGTACATCTTCTTTGTATTATAGAATACTTGGATGGCTATTATATATTGACTGCACGCATCTTCCAACAATCAAAGATATTTTGAAGATAATGTTTCTTACCCTAACCTAAAACGATATTCAAAATGACAACGATAGATCTTCGTAACTTCATCCTCATATTCACTGTGTCGGTGTTTAGGTAGTAGAATTCCATATCGAAATAATAAAACAAATGTTTTATTCTACTAATGGTTTATTATGTGAGAGAGATTGGGATTGACAATGTCCTCATCAGACGAAAGACGTCTCTCTCACATAATAAACCATTAGTAGAATAAAACATTTGTTTCATCCTCATATTATTATTATCATAACATTTGAATGTTTCGATGGCTATAGTTATGCTGTAAGCTCTGATTTTGTTATGATCTCCTTCTTTTGGTGTCGATCAGCAAACGATAAAATAACAAAAACATTAAAATCCATATCTATATTCCCATTCCCTCCCAGAAAGCCACGACCTCTCTTGCAGCTCCTCCCAGGCAGTTCGCTCCACGAATCCATAGGGCCCATTGACACTGTCTGGGAATCATTGGTCATGTCAGGACTTACCCAGTGTTTTGCTCTTCTCCACAGTCACACTATTTGACTGTGAAGTTGAGGAAATTTCGAAATAGCTGATCATGGGTTAGTTGGAAGATATCGGTGTTCTGCGATAAACTCGCCCATTGCACAAATTTATTTGTTCAGTATTGATGTTTTCATGTTTTTTTTTCTACTATTGAATTTTCGTGCAATAAAGATAATTATTATTATCATAGAATATAATATTATGCATACATATCTATTTTAAAAATATTTCTATTCTGGAAACATTACCTCCGCAAATACATTCGATGAACTGTTAAAAGATTCGCAGCGTCAGCATTCGTCGAATCGACCACTTCTAGTAATGTACCACATACCTGTTATAGTTACAATGTTCTTGACTTTGACAATCGCCGTAAAAACAACGCAGATAGGTATGAAATTTGACACCAGTCTATATAATTCTATAGTATTTACGATGTTAATATGTAATACATATTATGTTCGTCCAACAATCCGATTTCATATAGCGTGAGCCAACATAATACGTAGTAGCGAGACCGCCTACCTGCAACGCAATACTAATTCTCAAGTCCACTGACAGTCCATAAAGTGATACATTTTTGACTTATGTCGTCAAGCGTATCAGTGATTTTGAAACTATAAACCTAATGTCTTCTGGGATAATTCTCTACGGCACAATTAAAATCTGCGTTCTAAACAGCAAAAGCGTACATAACATACATAGACAATTCACACAGATCGAGCTAGTCCCAAACTAAGATGAATCTTGTATTATGGGTACTAACGCGACGCATACCACATATACAATGTACTAAACACATATACATGTAACACCCAGACCCAGGACAATTTGAAAAAGGTCATTCTTCACTTTGCCCTGGCCGGGAATGGAACCCGGGACCTCGTGACTCAAAGGCAAAAGCGTTTCCTCCGCGCCACACCGGTCGACATATAGAATAACAATATAAATATTGCAACTATGTTTATTTTAGAACACTTTTCACTGAATGCTCCAAATTCCCAGAAACATTTGATATACTGTATGCAATTTCTTCCACGGCAAAGAATGCTGACACATTCAATAGTTTGGTTACGTTATATCCATTAATTCATGGACGTGCAATTTCTAATGTTTTTCTATTTAGTAAACCATAATTGGCAATTCTGGTAATATGTTTCTATGAGATTGAAAGGTGCAACCATTTGGTGAGTAACTCCATTCCCTGCTGCTTTATGCATCTGGAGAAATTACTGTTTTCTTATTTTATTCTTTGTAGTTCGCCATCGAGGAAACTGGTACGTGGTACCTAATAATATGCGTCCCGGCGACAGGAAAAGAGGAAAATAGTACGTGCAGAGAACAAGTTATAACCTTATTTATCGAATGTTCCACCGCATGCGTCTGAAAGAAGAAATTTACGATAAAAATAATAATAAACAATCTAACTACTCGCTATGCATTGAACAGTACGTTGCTACGTTGTACATTTCCTACACCGATATTTACATTTTCCTTACTAGTACGACTTGCTTCATTTCCATTACTTCCCGTTGCATTCTTCTTTCTGTAATGAAATGCATTTTCTGCGACGGTTTTCGTACATAGTACTGTTCCACATTTCTCTCGATACTACGTTTTCTATGCAATCCGCAATATTTATGTACTATCGTTAGTTATTTCATTACTAGTTATAAACGTGACTTCGCTCAGAGAAAAAACATATGAAACAAGACAGTTCGAATATCTACGTGACAAAGTAAGTAGGTACATAAAATCATAGCAAAACCACGCAAATTGTATCTAATACATCTGATTCGATTTCCAAATTGCTTCACGTCAAACATTAATATATCTGTTAATAAAATAGAAGTTGGACATTTTTTATATCCAGGAACACACTCGAAGAATGTAAGTTTTCAAATAGATTTTTTACATTATTGTTTGTCTGGTAAAAGCGACTCTAAAGAGCATATAAACATACAAACGGACTTATATATTCATTCAGATATTGCAAATGTCGTTTTCTTATCTACAGTGGTATTTTCAATAGCGGTTGCTCTATTTTACGCAAAATTTGTTGTATTATGTACTAAACTTATCTAAAATATTTGAACCTTTCTTAGTTTCTTGGTAGATGGCAATCCTTTCACTCCATTGGTTCGGAAACACATTATTATCATTACTTACTTTCACTAAAAATTATCTAATATACTGCGATACCCACTCCTGGAGAAATCCTTTGATTAAGTGTGTATTCAACTTTGAACTCGAACCAACCTCCCACTATTCCGAACCCTGAACAATAAATATGGAGACCTTTAAAGGGGCACAGTTTCACCCACAACCCTCAACTTTTTGAAGTTCGTAGGCCAACAGTACACTTAAAAGTTCAAATGAAATATATGAACATTTTAGTTATTTTGATTTTTAAATTTGAAGATTTTTGGTTTATACGTTTAAATTTTAGATAGCCAACTGTGAATAAGATTGCAATAATGTTTTTTGAGTGCCTTGTGCTATTTGAAACAGCTCCTCTACTCAAACACACTCCTCTCTAAATTCCTCTCAATTCTCTAATATTGCCATAAAAACGGTCATAAATTAAATTGTTTAATTTTAAATAATATTTTTTATAAATCGAATGAGGTCAAGATTGTTGTATTGATTTTTAGGTTGCCGCAAAGAAATCACCTGTTTAGTGGAGTTCTTCTATTGGAACATACTTTAATTTTAATGTACATGAGCTAAACTGTTATAAAAATCAGTCCGAAAATGAACTCAATTTAATATTTCATATTACACCTTTGGTATATGAACGTGATGTCCTTTCAATTAATATTTTGTGATTGAACCATCAACTATATTGTACCATATAGATACAGTGGATTGAACACAATTTATGATTGACATTTGTGAACGAACATAATTATTTAATAATAGCATTTTGCGAATGAACACGATTAAAATGTAGTAAATTTCGTTATAATATTTCGGTAAAGGTTGACATTTAGTGAATGAACATTACTTAAAGTGGCCATTTTGTGAATGAACACAACTTTAAGTTGCCATTTTGTGAATGAATACATTTTTAAAATTTTTCTCTCGTATTTTGAATTTGGAACATTTCTATGCATCGTCGATAATACTAATAATTGTTTGTCACGGTTTTGATTTGAGAATCTTGAACATAATAACGTTTTAGTTGTCGTATGTATGATAAATATGAGTGATGACAATAACAAGTAACATCGTCGTCTGCCAACACCTTGAGATTTCGGCCTCACGTGGTTGATCTGTTGTGTTTGATGTTTGTGTGTTTGTTTACATCGAAACTTTTGACCACATCGTCGAATTATGTAACTATTATACACAACACACAATATAATATTATTATATTGTGTTTTGTGTCTGAGTTGGGCATTATAAGATTAACGAGTAAATAAACTACAGTTAGAATTGTAGTTAATTTTCAATCAATCTTTATGTAATGAAAACAAAACTTTAAATTTTAAGGTAATAAAAGTATTTTAGACAACTTATTTCGCGCCGTTTTGTTTAAATATTATCACATTAATTTTTTTTTTAATAATAACGTTTTAATTTTTTTTAAATTATACCAAAAAATTCCTGCTGGAACGTTATTTTTTATTGAATTAAGTCCGTTACTTCTGGGGGGGGAGGGTTCTTCAGCTATTTTTAGAAGAGCTGGTAACTATCACACATACTGTTTTTGCTCCCTATTTTAGCACTGAAAACCGTTCAGCTCTTAGAATTAACTTTAACGATTAATATAGATTGTAGATTTTCGTGGCCAGCTTCTGATCATGATAAATTGTAACTTACGCTACATTTTCTAAAATAAAAATCACGACGTGACAAGTAACGAAGTAAACTGATTATTTTATTTATTAACGATTAATTGTGTTCAATTCTGGCGCTAAGCTCTGGTAGTATGTATACTTATTATGTATTATTAAAGCGAATAGAATCAAACACTCTAACTGTGTAATGTGTACATAATACATTGTAGGTAATAATGTACCGTCCACTACTACTGTTAACTATATTATTACATCTCTACTGCTGTCGTATGACTTGTGACTCGTATCACGTTCGCATTTTTACTCGTATGTTCAATAGATACATACAGTTAGTCTTCTGGTTACCCCTTTTGTGAGAGATTCTATGATAGATATAAATAGATGTGATTTGTAGGTACTGTTTCGGATATGACGATTATCGTCGATGCAGTAAGTTCGTTAGTTAGATACAATTTGGCATAGAAAGTGATTATATTCCGCAAAAATGTTTAATATAAAAACATCGACTTTTCAGAATTGTTTTTCGATGATCACCGTCTTACTTTATTCAGCGTATTTTAGCAAAAAATTTGAAAGTTCTTCATTTTTTAATGATTTATGAAATATGTACTCAATTAATTAATTTCAATTATAAAAAACACTATAAATGTTTTACTCAAAGTACTGTGTGTAATAATTATGACACTTTCAATATATTATGTGTACTTTACTGTACCTATCTACATACAAAAGTTATTTTTATAAAATCCAAAAAGCTGTTAATGAGCATGGTGCGAAATATACTACACAATAAATGAACGACTGATTTGCAAACTAGGTACCTACTCCTTTGCAATCGACGACAAATAATATTGCAATATCGTCTGGACAGTTGGAACTGTTAATAGTAGACACAGTCGGACGAAAATGCGTGACATGAACTTGTCTTCTGGACGCATTCCAACCTAATAAACTTCAGTTATTTTTGTTTTATTTATTTTTTTCTTGTACTTGAGTAAAAAGTCCCGCCCATTTTTTTTAATTTTAGACCAACTGAATAAACTTTCATGTGTGTTCTGACATATTAATTGTATGATTATTATTATGCACGATACGCCCGCCGTTTACCTAAATAATAATACCTATAATCATAATATTATCTACACCTCTGTGTGTTTTAAAGTGTACGTTATGTTTACTTACTAGTTTTTGTTGTATCAACATCGAATATGTTTTCTGCAAGGTTGTATTAAGTTTTAGGTGTATTGCTATGATAATGTTTTTTACGTTTTGTGTCAAGACTAAACGTATCCTAAACACACTTGCATTTAGCAAAATGAATCTACCTGCCGAAGAGAGGTTTGTCGAATGTTTTCTTTTATGATTTTTCGTATTTGATCATAGACCTAGGGCCCCTAGACTTGAATTAAACGCACAATTGGAGAATCATCATAATTATTACCCATTGTACATATTGCCATCCGGCACCGAATACTTTTCAATGATTTTCATAATTTTAGACAGTCGATGGAGTCCATAATGTTTATGAAGTAGGTACAATCCTTTCAATGAGTGGCATGTATAGGTTGGTCGGTAAATTGTTGTCATTTTTTTTATTTCACCCGTCTATAGTGGTAACGGAAAATACAGATGTTTAATTAATAGTTACATTATCACAAACTTCCAAACAACCTGTAGTAATCTTGTTAAAAATATATTATCCCATCCATATGTGCTTACTCTTAAAATGCTGAATCTTGACCAGATCCGAATTAGGATCAACGGTATACTGTCCTCATTACATAACATAACATAACATGTGTAGACAATTCACACAGACCGAGCTAGTCCCAAACTAAGATATGAATCTTGTATTATGGGTATTATGGATATCTTGTACTAACACGACGATACACATATATACAATGCACTGAACACATATACATGTAACACCCAGACCCAGGACAATTTGAAAAAGGTCATTCTTCATTTTGCCCTGGCCGGGAATCGAACTCGGGACCTCGTGACTCAAAGGCAAGTGCGTTAGCCTTCGCGCCACACCGGTTGTCGTTAACAGGTTATTGTCCCTCGTCGTTTCGTCCGATTTTCTGATCCGCTGATTCGAATGAAATTTGTTTAACATTTTAGAATTAGGCAATCGATAAAATAATATGTATATACGGAGAGATAGGTTCTAGATTTTATCATGGGAGCTATTTTTGTGATATCGTGCCTAGAAGGTTCTATTAAGAATGTACCTACTGACAGATTTGCTTGATACATTGTATCCGCTTACTCCCACTTCTAATGTGATTATGAAGGATATTTTATATTACGCTGTTGAACGAAAATGTCACCGCTCGTTATAAGGGTAGTAGAAGTAGTCTCAATATTATTATTATTTTCAGAATGTCACAAACTGTTACTCAGGATTTTCTCCCGGTATTCTAAATCACACGGGCACATGTGCCAAGTGTAACCTGTTTCTGTATCAGTGTCATCCATTTCGGTGTCAGTTAGTCAATTTATTTGTGTCATTTGAAATAAATTTCACCCGTTTCTGATGTGTCAGTTCGTTAAGTTTCACCCGTATTGTCAGTTCATTATTATTATTATTCTTAAAATATCACCCTGCACTGAGACCATAACAGCTTTTGGCCAAGACGATCTCAGGAAAAATGAAAAAAAAAGAAATGCCAATTCAAAAAACAAAAAAAGAACAGCGAGACAATTTTTTTTTCTAGTAACTTTTCGGTTCATCATCGGACTAGATCCCCTCTTTGGCCTTTTTAATATTATGTTTATGAAATATTGCTTTCATTATCTTCCTACAGTTCTTTCAGTATCTCTTTCTGAATTCGGGTGTCATTCTGTAACGTCCATCTGGGCACCAGGCAACATGTCATACCAAACTCATTTTAATGTTGAATGCCTATGTTTGGTTGGTAGATACCTTGTGCCCGAGCTAACTATAAATGTATGCCGATATGTATTTGTTGATAGAGTTCTAATATACGTTGTTATGTTTGCTTATTTTTTTGTTTTCTTTTGATTGACTTTATTTATTGTAAGTTCGATCCCAGGTGCCGGAAAACTACCCTTTCACGGCACAAGCTTTTAGCTTAGTGTGAAAGGTGTATAAGGTTGTATTTGGGTTTATAATAAACCCAGATGTATCTTTTAAAAAAAAAATTGAAGGCTGTAGAATTTTCTAGTTCTTGTTGATTGTAAAAAGACGTAGGGCGTATATTTCACGAATAAATAAATGAATAATTATTTACCCGATCTCCGAATTAACCGCTTCCGTGTCTTAGTTTTCTGCCTTACCTATTGATTCGTTTTAGAGCCAGAATCCTAATGACATGTAGACTCTTTAAGTACTCGTATATAACATAATCATTATTATTCGTATACATGATCGATTTTGTTGAACCATTGAAATAATATTAAGACAATACTAATGTCGTAGTACTCGAATCAGCACTTACACTTGAAACAAAAGTTTGTTTTGAATATCAATTTACTTTTAATGTGTTTTTCACGACTACTATTTTGGCATTATTATCTGTCTATTCGCGCTGTTTTATGTAGATTCGTAATAATACTCAATTTATAATCATTTTGTAAAGCACCGTTTAGTAAATAAAAGCACCGAAAAGACGCCGTAACATCTGGATTAGTTCGAAGATATTCAAATACTCACGAATTCTTACTGTATTTATGTATTCCCATTGCTATGTAAAATGGTATTTGTTTTACATCTGTTTACACCATTCGAATTTTTTTCTAAGCCTGAACTTTTTTATATGGGTTTTTGTTATAAACCCAAATATAACCTCATACACCTTTCACAGTAAGGTAAAAGCTTGTGTCGTGAAAGGGAAGTTTGCCGGCACCTAGGATCGATCACTTACTTGGGTACTTTACGGATTCGGACCTTAAGCCTTGTCATTTCGCCATGCGGTAACAGATATCGCTTTGTCATTGGACATCTTAAACTTAATTTCATCACATCTTCATTAGCGAGCACCATGGCGAGTGAGTGTATACCTACCTACACTGGAGAATAAAATTTAAAAATAACCAAAAAGTAATTCACAAAAATTAGGCATAAAGACCAAATTCTACGACTACCCTTACATAGTACGATTTGACGTTGTTTCATAAAAAAGTTTTTCTCATATGTATCATTGCTAATTAAGTAGTAAGTCGTGCTGCTTTACTTTTTTCTCTACATCTTTTCGCGTCACCAGCTGATCACGTCAACATTTCTAGCGCGTTTTTATGAACACCACTAGTAGGTACGAGTCGCACATAGTGTCACGAAAACCATTAGGTACCAACAGTTTACACTGTTCTATTACACACCTGTTGAATACCTCGTACTCGACATAAACTTTAGTACTGAATCTGGGTTTATTATTATCATCATCTCGTGTATTATTATGTATTATGTCCTTACCGTGTAATGGGTTTGGTGTAGACGCTACATAGTATATAATTCTGTAAGTGGGCGAGTGTAACTACACCATGGTAATAGTGTTATTCAGTTTTCGTTATTCTCTTTTTGATAACCTTTGTATTGTTTGTAGCAGAATTCAAACCACTAAATGTATTTGTCGGAAGTTCTTTGCCTGATTTTCTTTTCATAAACTGTGCGAAAATGTGTAATTCATTCGTGCTTCTTATGGTCGCTCACAACTTGACCTACAAATTCCGCAGCCAGTGGATTGCATCGTCCGTAAGTTCTGAAATTCTCCTTGGAATGCGTGTGTGGGTCACTCGTTTATCAGACGGTCGATAGTTTGTGTCATTACACATGTGCATGCTGGTGCATCAACCATAGTAAAAAATTGTCATTTATGAAAATATTTCTTAATGAAGAGAGTGTCCGTTATTTTTAATTATCATTTTATATACTACTTTTACTAGTATCCTATCACGGCATCTCTCACAAAAGAGGCAACCAGTGAATTAGCTGCATATAATAAAAACACAGATGACATTCTCTCAGTCCCATGAAGAGGGTTATAAAAACAGTAAGACAATTGATACGATGGATAGTATACTTAGATGGTTGAACCAAATATATTAAACGCTTTAAACTTGATGTTTTACGAGAAAACTCGCAAAAAAACAGTAGGAAATCTAAGCCTTATAAAATCAATATGTTTTGAAAATTAAATGTTATATTAAATCGAGGGAATTTGCTATTGCGAAATATATAATTATAATTGAATTATATTCACCTTATTAGTTGCATTATGTGGGTCATTGTAGAAGACACCCATTACAAATTCTTTTCTATCTCTGTGCCAATACCTGTCTTCTCATAAGACTTATACGATCTGGAAAACTTACCCCATGGTCCCGCATGTAATAGTATAATAAATGGTTGAACGTCTCAGGAATTTCTCGACGTTTTTATTGATTATCGCATCTCTCTATATAGCTTCTGCCGGAAGAACTTTTATTGAACAAAAAGTTTTACACTCCGAGGATATTAAAAATAAATCCTCCAATGATTTATTGCTCTGTGTTCTATTTGTATGTGTAGCTTCACCTATATGTTGGTTATTTGGAATCTTATAAGCTTCAATAATCGAAAGATTATGACTTCGAGTTCTCGTATTGCTAACCTACCTCACTTTCACGATCTTGCCTTTCGATTTATTTCTAAGTCAGGTGCATCATTAAAAAATAGCAGATACCTATACCCTCTGTGACAACTTGAATCCGTTGTGTTTCTGAATAGTAAAATTCAAAAACACGATTTTTTCATTTTGCAGGTTTTAATCTCGTAAACCAAGACGATATATAGTATTGTAGACATTGCAGTAAGTTTAGCGAATATTGTCCTCGGTTATAGATAGTTCCCTTTTGTTTACTGTTTACTAGTTATCAAAAGTTTATTTCGATTGTGTCTGTTTATGAGAGTAACAATAATACGATTATGTATCTATTTGTGTGTTTATTATTTTATTATCTTTAGGCGAAACGCCAAGAAAATTTTAATGATAACAAACCAATTTTACGTCCGATACTATATTATGCTATCGTCTTCGGATACATTCTGTCATCCAATAAGATATTAACTGTGTGATTTTAATATTATGATAAGCTGATAGATAGGCTTTAGATAAACAATATCGCATTCTTATTAATTGTATGTGTATATTTATAAAACCTAATTACACTTGTTTAATTTGAATAATTGTTTTTTTCTACTTCTGTTTATAGATGTAATTAAAATGTATTTACATCTATAAAAATAGAGTTTGATTCATCGACCGACTAGTATTTTAGTTTCATATTTATGTTTCACTGTAAATTTCTTTTATTATTGCTTTTATTTTAATGTGTATAATAATCGAATGGGCTTTAATATATATGCCAACAACTCGACAAAGCGAGTATCGTGAGCGCTTCAGTTTCATGGCGGATCTGTCTGTGCTTTTTTTTTTTTTTATAATGAGGGGAAATCCATCATGGATACCCAGGCGTGAGCTGTCTGGGTAGTGCCGGACTCTTACCGGCTAAAACCCCTCATTCTTCTTTGCAAACCCGGTTCCCACCTTTCGGTCTACCCGGGAGTGCACGTTTGCCTAGAGTCGCTGGTCTCTCTCTTTGAGTGACATCACACTCTCCATGTACACCTCATACGCTCTCCAAATCTCTGGCGATGCCAGCATGTGGTCTACCATGTTTTCGGCATTCAGCTCAGAGTTCAGGCGGTCGGTGAGATCTTTTCTCTCCCGGTCCCACCTGCTGCATACAAAGAGAGTGTGATGAGCGTCGTCCCTCTCCGATGAGCAGTACATGCATCCTTCTGTCGGAGCCTTTTGTATTTTTTGGAGGAATGTTCCAAAGACGCCGTGTCCAGACATACACTGAGTCATCCGGAAACCCACCAAGCCGTGTTTTCTACTAATCCATTTATTGATGTCTTTAATCAGCTTATGGGTCCATCTTCCCTTCGATGTTGTGTCCCATTCTTCTTGCCATCTTTGTATGGTCCTTTCTCTTTCTCTGCGTTTAACTTCTTCATTAATTAGTGGTGTCAAACGAAAAAGACGTCCGCGCTCCTCCGCCAACAGGTCTGCAGGGATAATTCCTGCAATAACCAAGGCTGCTTCTGTGGATACAGTCTTGTATGCACAGCAGACTCTCAATGTCATTGGTCTTTGACCCTTTCGAAGCAATCCTTTATAGAACTCTCTGCAGAGTACACTTTGCCATATTGGAGCTGCGTACATCATGGTAGACTGTGCTGCCATGGCCAATGTCTTCCTTTTCGATTGTTTCGGGCCCCTGGTATTTGGCATTAGTCCGTTTAGTGCTCTTGCTAGTTTTTGAGCCTTCTCTGTGGCTTGTTTTATGTGTCCTTTAAATGTTAATTTAGAGTCCAAAATCACGCCTAAGTATTTAACCTCTCTTACGGGTTTGAATATCGTATTCTCTATTTCCAGTTCTATGCTTTGCATATGTTTCTCCCCATACAAGATAACTGCCTCTGTTTTTTGAGGGGCAATCTCCAAGCTGTGTTTTTTCATCCACAAACAGACTTCAAACATTGTAGAATTTGCTTTTGCTACAAGCTCTCTGGCCGTTGCAGCCGTCACTGATACCGCTAGATCATCAGCGTAGCATGTCATCTCAACGCCCTCCGGAGTGCGGATTCTCATCACATCATCGTAGAGGATGTTCCACAAAGTTGGTCCTAAAACCGAGCCCTGCGGGACCCCTCCCCCTATTTTCCTGCTGGTCTTGCGATCAATAAGGATGTGTCTATTTGTTAGGTAGTCAATGATTGTGTTCAGCAGATAGCTATTTATTCTTAGACGTTCCAGTTTCTCCGCTATTTTTTCCCAGGAGGCCGAGTTAAAAGCATTTTTAACATCTATGAGGACCAACAGATTCGCTGAACCAGTCTTTTTTGCATTTTCGGCTATATTAATAATTCGATTCACAGCATGTGTTGTGGATCTACCCTTTCTGAAACCGAATTGGTTATCACTAATTGCATTGCATTTTTCCAATTCCTCCGTAAGTCTGTCATTCAGCAGTGTTTCGAAAGCTTTAGCCAGCACGTTAATAAGGCATATGGGTCTGTATTTTTTTTCTTCGTTTGGGTCTTTCTTAGGTTTCTCCAGTAAGATTAGTTTGGCTGTCTTCCAGTCCGTTGGGAATGAACCAGATTTCAATAACTCGCTAAACACCATTGAGAAGTAGGTGAGATTTTGTAATATTAGTTCCTTAATTACCTCCGGGGGAATCCCATCCGGGCCTGGTGATTTTCGTGGTTTAATTCTTTTAGCGGCTTTTTTGACTTCATTTACTGTGAATTGTTGTTCCTCTGTAATCCATTCACCGTTTGGAATGGGATTCAGGCTTACATCTTGTGGTGCAATAAATAGACTCTCGAAAGCTTTAATTTTGTCTGTTAGGGAGATGGCTGTGCATGGATTTGAGGCTCTCATCTGATTTTTCACGATTTTGTATGCATCGCCGAAAGGATCTTCCTCCAATTTGTTACACAGTTCATCCCAGAGGAGTTTTTTGGATCTGACTATCAATTTCTTCAGTTCTAATTTTAGTTCTTTGTATTTATTCTTCATTTCTTCTCTTTTATCTTCCCTTTTGGCTTTCTGGAACTTTTTTCTGGCTTTTTGTACTCTACGTATTTCTGTTTGTATTTCTGTTGTCCACCAGTATGGTAGCTTGCCACCGGACTCTCCTCTTATTTTAGGGGTGCTTCTTTTGTAGGCAGTTTCTATAGCTTGCACACAGTCTTTAACGCTTGGAATGGTTGCGTTTTTTCTAAATATATTATTGAGCAATTCATAATTTGTAGCTCCATATATATATGTACCTTTTTTCTGGCTTTCACTTTGAAGGCGAGTTATCGTGAATCTATGATCGCTCATAGATTCATGTTCCAGGAGTTCCCATGAGGACTGAGATAGAGCCATATCGTTTACGAAGGTGACATCGATATATGAGGTTCCGTTGTGCCTGATACAGGTTGGCTTTCTTCCGTCGTTGAGAAGGCTTAGGTCCCTTGATGACGTCCACTCCAGCAGACATAGACCCTTCTTATTAGTTATATTTCCGCCCCATGCCGGATGTTTAGCATTAAAGTCACCGGTCACGACCAGTCGTTTTTTCTTCGTTATACTAGTAATGTCCGTTTGAATATCATATAACTGATTTTCGAAATCCAGTAGGGTACAGGTGTTTGGACTCAGATATATATTGTATATTATTGTATCTGTCGTTTCCACCTTTATTGCGCCCATTCCAATAGACCTGTATTCTAATATTTTGTGTTTTTTGCTAAAGTTTAGTATCATCACGTCTTTTGTGTTATTAGAATAGCAATGTATTCCCCTACATATTTTCTTATTTGGTTCACTTATAGCAATTAAATCGATGTGATTTTTTTGCGCAACTATCTCAGCCATGTCGTGTGCTGGGACGCTTCTACCCACGTTAATTTGCATGATCTTGAGAGCCATTTTCAGTTTGTTGCGTCGAGCGCACAATTGTTTTTCTTTGGGGGCGTGATCTTGCCTCCAATTCTTTTCTAAATATTTGACAGTTTCCGCTGCCGGCTGTGTGCCCTACTATTTGACATAGTGGGCAGTATGGCCTTTCATTGCATTCCTTAGCCTTGTGTCCCTCCTTTGTGCACCTTCGGCATTGATTTGATCGGTCTTCTTCCTTGCAGTTCGTAGCTTTATGGCCATATTTCCAGCATCTATAACATTGTTTCAGATTAATTCTTTCCCGTATTGTACAAATAGAGAAACCTATCTTCAGTCTTTTTAGTTTCAGGATTTTATCTCCGTCTGTTTTCTCCAGCCATAGAGTGCAGGCTTGGTTTCCGTCCCCAGTCGGTCTGAGGGATCTGATCTCACTGTCTGTGCTGCATCCACTCTGTTGTGCCATCTCAGATGGCTAAATAGGCCAATCCGAGACAAGCACACTCTGTCGCATTTGGGACATGGATGTTCTCCCGCAGGTGGGCCTTGGTGTCTTCTGTCATTTGGGGTGTAACTGTATATCAATTTTCTCCACTTGGCGCGATCAGTAGCGTCCTGTTCCCAGGTGTGCTGGATATTACTGTCCTTCAAGATGGTATGAAGGACGTCTTTGTATCGTTTACGTTGGCCACCTTGGTTTCTTCTCCCATGTACGAGCTCCCCAAATAATATGTTTTTTGGGAGTCTATTATTATGCATACGGATGACATGACCAGACCAACGCATGGTACTTTGTGATACCAATATTCCTTTAATATAATTATGTGGACACTTACAAATTGGACATTGTATTGTATTATTATTATTCGTGATTGTATAATTGTACTAAAAATATGAGTATTGTCTATAGTGTTGTGTTAGTTTGAATGAATAAATAAATAAATTCAAATATTCAAATCCAGATATGTTAATTAAGGAATGAATATACATTTTTAAATATTTTTTTATGAATACACGGTAAAATATAATTGATTCCCTCAAATCATAAGTAAATAAATCTGCTTGTTACTCCAGTTGTGATGAATTTAAATTTAAAAAAAAAACTTACTGATAAGGTTAACTCATTTCTTAAGTTTATTTTGAAATCTCCGAATTGAATCTCGGTGTTTTTTGTATAGACAACTTAAAACATCTGTATAATACCGTTTCTAAAAGACGGCATGTCTTATCTTTGAGCATAACACGTATGGTACTACATTGGTACAAATGTTTATCATATTTTATTGTAGTACATCAAGTATTAAGTGAGTACATACAAATCTAAATTCTTCAATATCTTACTGCAGTAGAATTTTATAGCGTACCCATCTCATAGTAGACACAACATAATGTATGGAGTGTTTTGTCAGCTGCTGTGTCCTACCTCAATCCATTTGGGTGGTCCGATGGGAGATGGCTTGCCTCCAGCGCCCACAGCAACTTACTTGCTAGCATATAATCTTTTTTCTGTGACATTCGCCGCTTGGGACATTTTAAATCTTACATTATTGCATCTCTACATTATTACGATACAAAGTGATTCGAGTAACTACCGTTCAAATCATTTTTCTCTATTTAGTTTCAAATATTTATTTTTAACCATATTATAAGTATAAACGATTCTAGACGATTTATTAATATAGATTCAAATCGAAAAATCGAACATATAATTTCTGTCATCTCCGAGAATTGAACCGTTACCTTTCCCTTTTAAAGCGAATGTATTAGCCATTTTTCTTATGTATGATTTCATCGTTTCGAAATAATTCGATTTATTTATTTTTATCTGGGAGGTCTCCAGAACAGGATGGTTCTTCCATGTTTTCGAATGTATAGGAAAGAGATCGACACGTATATTCATTATAAACAGTGAGTCCTTTTGCTACTTCACTTGTGGTAGATGGCGTGATGATATAGATAGATGAATAGAAGATTATGAGTATATTGCAATATTTTCTTTTGATATTAGATTAGGATGCTTCTGGCTGAAATATTTTACATATAAGATATTTTTAGACTAAACATTTACGCGTCCATTTTTTATTAATAGTTGCGCTTTATCTGCTTATATACTATTATCTATTTCTAATTTACGCAATGTTGCTTTTATAATAATAATTGAACGCTTTCGTTTGTTTCTATGTAATATACATTTTTATTGTTGGCGTCCGTGTGCGGATTTTTCCGCTTTTAAAACGTGATTTAGCGACGCGTTGTTTTGTTAGACGTCTCTACGGTATTCATACAATTTAAACTATTATTTGTATAATGCAACTAATCTGTTGTTTATCCCATCACGCTATTTCGTGTAAGTTAAACATAAAGTCAGCTGACGATTCACCTTCAGTCACAGACACACACACGCAAAGAAAACACTGTTAAGCCCCCCAAAATAGAGCATGTCTCTTCTTATTTTATGTAAGTTTCTCGTTGTTAAACGGTCCTAATTCATTAGACATTTCGTTTAAAATAATTCAGATCTTTATTCCATCACGATGTGATTACGGTTTTCTTGGTTTTTTTTTATGGCACTGATATGAGAATCTACATTTTCACTACATGCAGATAGTCCACTGGCTTCTTGTGGGAGATGCCATGATAGCTTAGTTTTTGAATGAGGGATTTTTTTTTATAATTTTACATTTTTTCGAAAGTATGTATTTTCCTTCTTTCTTGCAAACACTTTTGGCTTCCGTTACTGTCAAATGATTCCTCGTGCATGCTCTCCTATTCAATGTTCTCAGTATTCAATCTGAATTATGGGTGAAGTTCTAGCTGTAAGTAATAATATCTATGGTGATAAAAATTAAGCTCAAGATATATATTATCGCTGATACACACTTAATCAACATTAGGCGTAATAATAAATATTATTACGTATTCTATTAATGAATCGCTACTAGATAAGCAATACGCAATATTACAATAATACCTAAGTATTATATTAATTGGTTCATCGTATTATTGTGTATTTCGCATTAGTCCTTAGTTAATCATAATATTTATTGACTCGTTATATCGCAGCACATTTTGTCTAGTAATATTATTATTGCCGGTTCGATGTTTGTTCAAGTAAACTATATATTATTTAAACTACTTGTTGTCCTTCTTTTGTCTGACCAGAATTATTGTTCTGGTATTTAAATACGTGACCAAATTATATTGTTTTCTTTATCGAATATATAGAGTTAAATAGCCTCCTAATCTTTTGAACAAATTATTGAGTGTAATTTAAGTGGTTAGTTTATGGATGACATAGGAACTGACTTTTCTGTAACATTCATGGGTGAGTGAAGGTGCAACCTTTAATGTTTGTGTCATTTAAATGACAAGTAATTCCAGAACATCACGTGTGAGATATTTAAGGGCCCCGTTTAGCAAAAACGGTAAAATATTCAATTTTCAACAAATTTGATAGAAAAACTGCCAAAACATGTTGACCCTTGCGAACGTATTGATTTGATAAAATAAAAAAAAAACAAATATTTATTACCAATATTAGTTTTTTACTAAAAAATAAATAAATCGCAGACTGACGAGATTTATTTAGGTACTCTTTGTTATATCAAAATACCAATTATTTGTAATATATATATTTTATTCATCCTATCAAGCATTTTAGCAAACATTTTTTTAGTATACAAAAAATTGAGTTCATGTGGTGATTTTTGGTTTCAAAATATGAGAAATTTTATCAAAAAAAAATATTTTTTAAATCGGACAATATCCATGAGAAAAAGAAAAAAAAAGAATTTATTTTTTCTATAATTGTAATAACTATCTAAACATTCGTAATTTTTTTTATAAAATCACACAGATCGAGCTAGTCCCAAACTAAGATGAATCTTGTATTATGGGTACTAACGCGACGATACACACATATACATGTAACATCCAAACATTAGAGGGTATCTTTTCCCGGATTATTTTTGTTCCCGGGAAACGGGAAATTTTAAAATGAATTTCCCGGGAATCCCGGGAAATTCATTATTATATTAATAAATATTCAATTTTCAACAAATTTGGTATAAAAACTCTCATAACTTGTTGACCCTTGCAAACATTTTGATTTGATAAATAAAAATCAAATTTTTGTTACCAATATAAGTAATTTGCTTAAAAAAAACTAAATAGCTGACTGACGAGATTTATTTAGGTACTCTATGTTATATCAAAATAAAAATTGTTTACAAAATATATAAACTTTTAATTTTTGATCATCCTATCAAGCAAAAAAATGTTATGGATTTTGGCAAAGCTTTTTAAAGACTTTAAAAAATGAGAAATTTCGACAAAAAAAGATTTTTTATATCGGTTAATATCCATGAATAAAACAAAAAAAATGACAGTTGGCTGCACTAATATTTTTAAGAACTATCTAACTTTTCGAAATATGTAAAAAAGAAACATGAAAAATTGTAGGATTCTTATACATTGTCGGCCAAACACACCTCCGATTTCGAATTATATTTAGAATAATAAATTATGCTTCTTTCAAACGAATACATTGAAGCTATAATTAAGTTTTTTTTTTAAGTATAACACTTATATTGGTAATTAATATTATTTTTCATATTTTCATATCAAAATATTCGTCAGCTTCTACAATTTTATCACGACTATTACAGTTAACTAAACAAAGATTTCGGTATCGGTATGGCAATCTGCATGACTAATAATTTGTATTTTTTCCCGGGAAAGGATTCGTTTTTTTCCCGGGAAACGGGAAATAAAAATTAGAGGGTTTTCCCGGGAATTCCCGGTCGGGAATTCCCGGGAGTAACCCTCTATTCGTAATATTAATAAAAAATATGTGAAAATTACTAGGATTCTCGTGCATTAATGTACCAAACACACCCCCGAATTCGATTTTTAGAAGTATGCTTTTTTATAGACGAATACTATGAAGCTAAAATCAAGTTTTTTTTTTAAGTTAAAGTTTGATATTGGTAATTAATATTTGTCTTCATATTTTATCAAATCATAATGTTCATAGGGTCAACAAGTTTTGAGAGTTTGTGTACCAAACTTGAAAATTGAATGTTTTATTGTTTTTGCTAAAGGGGCCCTTTAACATCTTCAATTCAGCAGTGACGAAGTTTGCCTTTTCTAAATATTTTAATTTTTTGTGACGCTTGAGAGATGTTGATGCTGTGACGGTATAAATACACAGATTGATCCTCAATAAAAAAATTGCAACATGGTCCTTCAAGTCGGATTCATAAATCCGGCTCCACGGACCGTAAATATTAGATATATTTACGGCTCCGCTCTCATTGTGAATTAAAACGATTCAACAAGTAATATAAATAATTAATACTATCTGGATGTGTTGAAATAATATGTGAATAATTATTAATAATAATAATATCAATAATTTTACAATTATTACGATTGTGTAGTACCTACATTGTATCATCATGATTAGATGAGACAATCGTCTCCTTTGTACATCGGCACTGTTCTGCTGCTGTGATAATGTTACATACACTATAGTCCATAGTTTTATAATATTATGCTACTATTGTAGGTAAAAAAAACTTCTTGCCTATTAGGAGGGTACTTAATATTAATTTATTAATTAAAATTAACGTTGGCATCGTCGCATACAGTAGCACCTCCTCTTCTATTAAACGTTTAAGCGCTTTTCACCTTAGTCTTGGGCAAAATTCTGAGTTTCATACAATAAGGTGTGTAGAACTGGAGAGGTTACTTGGATTTTGCAAGACTAAACAAGCATATTAAAAAAAGATTTAAATATTAAATTGTCGACGTTCACTGCGGATACACCATGTGTATTTTCTGGTGCAGTCACATAAATCACAATTGAATCAACCCTAGTAGTCTCGAGAGACATTGAGGACTTCTACTCAAACCTGGATATTTCAGATACTTAAAGAAGAAGCTACGTAAATGTGAAACTGATAATCCAGATTGCCAACTTATCGGATACTAGTCGACGGCTTAGATCTCATAAATGTGGAAATCACTGAAACATTTATTTATAATAATGACTTAATTAGGCAAGAAGAACACCTAGGTACTGAAATAATATTGAATAAAATGTGCTCTCATTATGTTATTTATAGACTGAGTTGCTACATACATGCATAGGTGCTTCATATACAAAGTAAGCTGCTATTTTTTTGCTATACGACTGACAAATAAATATCGAAGCACGATCTGCATGTTTATTACGTATAATAAGACATTGGCTACCCCACTTGAGAGATATGATATTTAACTATAGATAAATATGCGTTGTTTGTCTATTATTTCAAAGCCCACAAAATATTACTGATTGTAAATAATGATACTCCACAGCCCATAGTTTTATTATTACATACATACGTATATACCATCTTCCTCTCTAGTTGGTTCGGGGGCCCATTAGTACTTCTATCATAGATCGCTTTCCATTGCTGCTTCCAGGACCTCTGGCCACTCGCAAATCTTTCAATATTCAGATTTACTACTTTACTTTGCAAGCTTTTTCTGGGACAGAACACCGACCTTCTGCCCCTTCCTCGACTTATTTATATTATATATCTTAAAAAATATTACTGTAAAACTCGTCGCAATTTAGAAGCAATCAATCTTGATCGGTTTAAAAAAACAATAAATTTTCGTCTCTTGTAATGTCGTAGCACTCGTAGCATGTCAATAAACAATCCATTGAATGGGGCTCATGTAGACTGTCAATATACGTACAGCAATTACATGAAATTTATAAATATTATCATTATAAGTCATTATTATTACAAATTTGGAATGAATAATATACAATTTTTCGCCTTTCCGTATGTTTGTATGTAATTGTTTGAGAGTTTGTATGTTTACAATGTAAAAAATAAACATTTTATTGAAACGCCGCAATTAAGAAAATAAGACCTCATCCTCTGGACAAGTTTTAGGCAGAAAACATTGCACATATATCTTATTTAATGACAATAATATTACTATTCTAATAAGCCTTACTAAGGAAATGTATGAATATTTTTCTATATAACTGCAGTTGTAGTATGTAGTCAAAACATTCTAATGAATTAAATTCAAAAAGATAATAAATATATATAATAATAAATACAACAATCTTCTTCTTTCTGTGCCATGTCAGGTCCCCCCGACGTTGGCGATCACTCCGGCGAAAACCTCCCTGTCCTGTGCTGCTCTGAACAGGTCATCCACTGTCCTCATTGCGGTCCACTCTCTAATGTTGCGCAGCCAGAACATCTGGTACAACAGTACCTACTGAAGTTTAAATGTTTTAAGGATTAGTTTTGCAACAAAATGTCATACTTGCTAATCCTTATATCTTATAAAAATGATTTTTGAATTTCCATACTAACGAAGACCGGGCTATACTCTCCCATTTCAAGGAATTTGCGTTCCATTGACCTGACCATTACAAGATGAGGTATATATGTAAAATAAAAACCCACTAAATGCCGTACTTTCTTTTTGAGGAGCGAGAAAAACAGCAAAAAAGAGTGTAAAAAAAAAGTGAGAATGAGATAAAAAATACGTTTTTTACGTCAGTTTGAAAGGGTAAGAAAATATTCTTTACCGCCAAAATTGTGTACCATATTATATTGCCATACTAAAATTAATTAAGAAAATATCGATAATTTATTTCGAGTAAATGTATCATTATAAATGTATGTTACATAAAATAGTTTAATTTGTGTTTTTTTAATACTTTTGAAACATGTTTTACGCGAATTAACCAATATTTAAATAATTTGAACGTGTTACATGAAGATTCAAGAAACGAAAAAACATTATTTTTTGTTAACGGCAACATCGGCTGTTTAAATTCAGCCAATCACTTTTTGAATGTTTTATAAATATTCTACGTCGGCCAATCACGTCGCTCGATAATTTGACATATTGGAAACGACGCCATATCGTCGGCGTCAAGGAAAAACTCACCAAATACAATTTTTGTTGAAATTGAGTTATTTATACTAGCAAATTTGTTTTTTCATGCTTTATTTAGGAAAAATTCCCCAAAATTATAGGAGTACATATTACCATAGAAATGAAAAACACATTAACTCACCAACTATCAAATACGAATATTTGCGATAAGGAAAAAGTCACCAAAGTATGTGAATTGTATTTTTTTTTGGTATTTCCATTTTATTTATTCAAAATTTGTGCACATTCAGGCAAGTAAAAAACACAAAAATAATAAACGGTACAAAAATCACATGCTATCAATAAATTAGTCCATTTGATGGAATTTCCATTTGTTTCCTGGATTGTTAGTATTTACATTGTATTAGTATCAACATTGTATTATTATTATTTCATTTGGTATATAAACATAAAATTTTCTTAACTTTATAATAAAAATAATGAGTTTCTATGGTTCCTATTCAGTTTTATAATGATTATTAATCAATTTAAAAAATCACCAACTGTATTACCCTATGCAAGGAGTGAGTATTAAAAAACCAACCAAATACAAAAAACTGATTTTCTTGATTTTTTTCTATTAATTAATCCAGATTTTAAGTTGTTTGATATAGGAAAATATATGTTAAGAACATTAAAAAATACTGTTTTACTCTATCGGTTATAGTTTTCAAGTTATCGAAATTTCAATTATTGAAAATTAATAAAATGCCTGTATCTCATAATTTTAGTTTTGTTAGTTGGTGACTTTTTCCTTGACGCCGACGATATATTTTGACAAATAAAAGAAAGACGCGACACGCGACATGTCTATTTCGTAAAGTCTGCGTTCCGTACAGAATTATTTGTTTAACTACTACATTTTATAAAATAATAAACTTCATAGTATGATAATAAAATATGGTACATTATATTATGTACAAATGTGAGTGGTACATTTCACAGAATATTATGTACATAGTGAATAAAGCAAAGTGAACACTATAACAAATATTTTTGGACTAAATGAAAGGTAATAATAATGTTTATGTACACATTCATATAAAATCAATAGATAAAATGAACTAAGTAATATGATCCGTTAGTTTCTACGAAGAAATGTTTGAGGTTATGCCTTAAAAACACAAGTAAATATAACATTTGTTACAGGAGTTAGTTTTGTTTATAAACAACTCAAATTATAAACTGACATTACACAATTACATTCTGAAGTATTTTACTATTTATGTTGGAGCTAGCTATTCGAAAAAACCGTGGTATTATTTAATTGATATTGATAATATTAAGTTTGTTGATGCGACATTATAAAAACGACATTATGATTTGAGGTTATGTTTTCAAAACACAATAAAGTATAACATTTTTGTTACATATTGTGTCAGTTTTATTTTAAAACATTACTTGAAATATGAAGTACTCACAAACTGAAATTATACAATTAATTATTCTGAAGTGATGTGTTTTTTTATGTTGAAGCTAGACAACGAAATACCATGATATATATTGATATTAAAAATATTAAGTTTGTAGATGCGACATTAGTGAGTAATTTATAAAAAGATACTTTGATATTTAGTATCGAACTAAATACTAAAACTATGTTTGTTTTAACCTTTTTACAGAAATAATACAAAGTGCACAACAATAAACTATTGATAAGAACGTTTTTGATGTTAAAGAAATCATAAATAGTACGACAACTACCTATTTTCATTTCCATGATGAGGACATTTGAGGGCTAGGAAAAGGAATCTGGTTTCTGCCTTGTGCTTCTATGAGAATATTGAGAGAATTGTATCATTTTAATAAAGGTTATAGTTTATTTATTTGTTAATTGAAATACAACAGCACATAATACATACCTATATAAGTAACTTAAATCATAGAAGAAAAAAAAATAAGGCCAAATACCATTACAGTGTTTTATACAAACTTAATTTATAAGGCACTTAATACATACATTTCATCCATATTTATATCTATATATAACAAGAAAATAAAACCAGTTAATAGGAATAAATAATTATGAATCCTTTTGGATTATATTTTAATAATCTAATAAAATGTACCAAGATTGTTATAAGTGAACTATCTAAACGAACAATAATTTTCATAAAATCTGTATTAGAGAGTTATCTAAAATGTATTTTATAATATATAATATTCTTTTACAGATGTGACTGATTATTTATTTCAATGACAAAATTAATGAATTACAATATTATCTGTGTAATAAGTGATGTTAGCAGAAGATGGACAAATCTAACATCTGAGACTGGACAAACATCCAAGAAGTGGAGATAGAGAAGTATTTGTTTAAGTAAGTGCTTGCAATTGGGGGAACTTAAGATGTTACAGAAAGAAGAATCTTTATTATTAAACTCAATAAAAACTCGGAGATGTGGAAGGCCGAGGATCAAATGGCAAGATCATCTAAAGCAAAATTACAGGACGGCCATGTGTTGAGTACATTGAAAAGGAGAACATGCATGAGGAATTTTATAACACTAACAAAAGTGAAAGATATATGCAAGAATAGAAGGAAGTGGCGTTCAATTCTTTCTGCCTACCCCGCAAAGAAGTGGCATGATGGTGTGTATGTGTAAGTGTGTATAAATCATATGTGTTAATTAAATGTTTTTTTTTATTTATGAGATATAAATATATCCAATTATTGGAAGAACTAGCAACGTGTCAAACGTGACAAAATTGCTTGTGCACAATACCATTCTGATTGCAAACATTGAAAATATTATTATCATATTGTTGTAAAGAAGGTTTATATGTAGAACAAATGGATGCAGAAACAGCTTTTTTAAATGGAAAAGTAACGTCAGAGGTTTATGTTAAACAACCAAAAGGATATGGAGATGGTACAGAGAGAGTGTGTAGACTGTACAAAGCATTGTATGGATTGAGAGAAAGTCCAAGAGCATGGTATGATTGTTTTAATGAATTTATAAATACTTTAGAGTTTAAAAGAAGTGAATATGATTATTGTTTATATGTTAAGATAGATGGTGATGACAAGATTTATCTTATTTTGTTTGTTGATGATTTGTTAATATGTTGTATG
This sequence comes from Athripsodes cinereus, assembly GCA_947579605.1. NCBI lineage: Eukaryota > Metazoa > Arthropoda > Insecta > Trichoptera > Leptoceridae > Athripsodes > Athripsodes cinereus. The sequence continues at coordinate 5,957,516 of OX388321.1, forward strand.
AATAAAGATAAAATAGATTATGTTAAGAGTTTGTTAGCTAATAGATTTAAGATGAAGGACTTAGGTCAGGTTAAAAATTATGTTGGAATTGTAATTGATTATGATAATGTAAACAAAGAAATGCTACTAAGTCAAACTAATTATATAGAATCTCTTGCAAAGAAATATAATATAGAGAATGCAAAATGGATTACTACCCCTATGGAAATAAATTTAAAATTAGAAGTAAGTGACAATAGTAGTGTTCATGATATTAAGTTTAGAAATTTAATTGGTTCATTATTGTATATAAGTTGTGGAACTAGACCAGATATTAGTTTTAGTGTTAATTACTTAAGCAGATTTCAAAATTGTTATAATGAAACTCATTTCAAATATGCCTTAAGAATTTTGAAATATTTGTATTGTACTAAGAATTTAAAGTTAATCTATAAGAGTAAAGAAAATGTTGAAATATTAGATTGTTTTGTAGATGCAGATTGGGCAGGTGATAATATTGATAGAAAGTCTACTACGGGTTATATTATAAGATTGTATGGTAATGTTATATATTGGAAATCTAAGAAACAAAGTAGTGTTACAAAATCTTCTACATTTGCTGAATATGTAGCGTTGTCCGAGGCAGTTAGTGAAATAAAATTTATAAAGAGTTTGTTGCAAATATTTGATATTAATATAGAAAAACCAATTAATATATATGAAGATAATTTAGGAGCTTTAGCTATAGCAAAATATGGAAATTTTACTAAGAACTCAAAACATATTGAGGTACATTATCACTTTGTAAATGAATGTTATGTTGATGGAATTATTGATGTGATTAAAGTAAATACTGATGAAAATATTGCAGATATATTTACAAAAGCTTTAGGTAAAAGTAAGTTTATGAAGTTTAGAGAAAAGATGAACATTGTTTGAATTATTGTTATGTATTTTAGAATTTAAATTAAATAGTTATTATAAGCTAAGATATGGTATTGTAGAATAAAGAATATAAATTTAAGGAGGCGTGTTGGTAATATTATGTAAATTTATATTATTGTCTTTGGATTATGTATTGTTGCAATTGTGTAAAAGGAACAACTTTCTTCATCATGTAAAATATTGTTGTGTTAATAAACTGTTGTTGCACCAGGATGTGTGTCTCTATCTTTCTTCCCAAAAATATAACAGATTATAATTATTTATTGATTGAGTTTATTGTGTAAAACTCCCTATTGATTAAGGTAAATAAACAAACTAATTGGAGGTTTACTGTATTTAATAATATATGTAGTAACCTGGTTTCGACTAACTTAGTCAAGAGTTTGACAATGACTTATAATTATTTCTACATTGATTCACTAGATTTGCTATTTTACACATTGTTTTTTTTTTATAATATTTTGTATTGACATCATAATATGAACAGAATATGATAACATTATTCTTAAGAAAAAGTTGTTTCAAGCTGATATGTGAATCATTTATAATGTATGAACTCATGTGTTATATATTTTCTTTGGCATATTTTTTTGTTTTGTTGTAAATGTTTTTTACTATATTTGTTGTGTAAAAAAATGAGGTATATTTTGATATTTTTATTTTATTTCACTTAACAGACATGAAATTTAAAGGTTTTAAAAATAAATAAATAATAAATTATTCTCTCAGTCTCTAGAGGAATAGCTATTTGAATATGTTAGAACAGTTCTGTTTATTAATCATTATTTGTTAATAAGTACTACTACTACTACTGCTATACCATCACGGCATATCCCACACGTAGGGTAGCTAGCAAATCAGCTGCATGTAATAAACATGCAACCGTCTTCTCCGTGCCAACAAAAAAGAAAGACATTCAGGATGGATGGCAAACCTCATCGTTTAGCTTAAGATGTAAAAGTCTTAATTTTTTTGAACTCCTGCCTTTTACAGAACACTCGAAAGAGTGGAACTTACTGAAAAGAGTGGAAGACCAATTCTTTCGATAAAGTAACACGTAAAACTTTAAATTATTTTTTTATTTGTTACTAATAGATCTAAATATGATTTTTGTTTTGAAAGAACAAACGTAAAATGGTAATAAAAAGGTATGGATATTTTAAATGAAGAACATTCATCTTCGCATGATTATGTGTATATTCAATAAATTTATTGGCATTTTCTGTTAGTTTAACATTTGCATAATTTTTATTAATTAATTAATCATAAGTTCATATTGCTATGGTATAAGTTGTACTTAAAATATGATATGTGGTAAGTTTATAATTGCAAATAAATAGGAATATTAGAAAACCATTAGTAAAATAATGTTTATATTTTGTAAATATAATAAATAAATTAGTTTTTAACATTTTGTGTTATTATTATATCCCTTATTGAGAAATTTAGTTTATTTGTTTTGCAGTTATTTCCTAATTATTGTACAAACATATTTTTTTTATAAATATGTTTTTTTTTTTAAATATGTATTATACATTGACAAGGAAGTGTTAGAGCAAGTTGACGAATGTGTGTACATACTTCAGTAGTTTGTTCACGAGAGATGGGAAGTGTGAAAGCGATATTGAAAGGAGAAAAATTGCTGGCAATGAGGTAAATGGTGCAATCTGACCAATTGCAAATAGAAACATATCTACTACAGCTAAAAGGATGGTGCACTCTGCTATCTTAGTGCCAACACTCGTGTATGCAAGTGAGACGTGAACCCATGTCAACAATCTCATTTCTACTACATTTATGCCATTCTCATCCTTCTTTAACCATTTATGAAGGATGAAAGTGGCATAAATGCAGTAGAAATAAAATTGTTGAGAAGGATGTGTGGTAAAATTATGAGAAATTGGTTGCTGAGATGACATACAAAAGGAATGTGGAATGAAAGTTGGTATAGTTACAAGGATGAATTTAAATAAGTAACGATGGTTTGGGCATGTAGAAAGAATGAATGAGGACGGAACGACCAAGAAGATATATTTGGCTGAGAGGAATGGTGCTCAGAGACGTGGACGGCTGAAGATCAAATGGCAAGATCATTTAAATCAAATCCTACAGGACGGTCACGTGTTGAGCACGTTGAACAGGAGAGCATGCATTAGAAATTGTATGACAGTGACGGAAGCGAAAGATGTATGCAAGGACAGAAGGAAGTGGCACTCGATCCTTTCTGCCTACCCCGCGAAGGAAGCGGCGTGATGTTTGTATGTAATTTAGGTACATTGTCATAATTATATATATACTGTTTAGTCATTCTTACATATTCTATTATCTGTTTCCTACTTTAATGTTACTCTGTGTATAAAGTTGATACATTAAAATATTGCTGCCTAAATAAAATAATTTTTAATTACACATACTTACTGTTTTTTCAATTTTATACATGATTCCCATGCAACGCAGGGTATTTAAGCTAGTAATAATATAAATGTCGTGAATCATGGGAATTAGTAAAAAGCGTAGTTTTGACATTTTGGGTTATTTGAATAATTGACGTGTAAAAGTGAACTCAGTGTCTAGCTAGTGTGTAGGTGATAAATAATACATTGTTACAGTATAAATCTTCCGTCTTCTCGTTCGTTTGTGTGTAATAACGATGATAATAATAATAATAATTGTAATTGCTTTACATAATATGTTAGAATATTATACATATTAGGTATAGTTAAATCGCAGCCATCAAAACAAGACTAATAACACCTCGTATTGAAATATTTAGAGATGAGTGCGTCGTGATTTTATGTGTTCGAATTTAAAATTATAATTAACATTTATCTAAATACGTTTAAATTCGAATACATCTTCAAACACTTAACCCTGGTTCCACAATTGAATACTCCAGCTATCGACATTCTCGATTTATATAAACCTAGATAATCTTGCTGTAAGCAATATACCTACGTGTGTTGTAAAAATGGAGTAAGTCGACCGAAGGTTCGAATATGGATCTCCGAATCAATAGTTCAGGACTATAGATCTTGGAGCTTTCATAATATAATCTAGCATTCCTTGGTCGAAATTTTTCTGAGATAATAAAATAAACGCCTTATATTAAGGAGATATTTTTCTGAAAATACCCAATTTGTTTTTTTTTCACAAAAGCATTAACTTACCAGTATACAAAGCGTTCCCTAGCGAACAGCAATTCATTCACAGTTTTGGCGTACATTTCAAAGACGTTTTCGATGTTTGTATTAGACATTTCGAAATGACAATCTTTGCTTCCCTATTATTTAATAAATATGCGTACCCATCTATACCTATGGCACAAGAGTCGATGTTTTACAAGACTAATTGGTTTAGTGAAATATGTATCATTAGCGAGTATAGGTATTATAACATAATGTTATATGTAGTAGGTACAAGTAATACTCTACCTGTGTTCTTCTAATTGGCTTTTAGACATGATAATTCTTACGTTCTCTCAATATCACTAATTCTACTTGCGACGACGGTCATATGAGCAAACAAACATTCGTGACTGTTTTAATATTATGAGCAGTTGGGTACTGATTTTACGATTTCAAATATTGTCCAGTGATCATATAACCAGCAATTGCGTTACGAATGATCTTATTTTTATTTATTTTTATGAGAACATAGTCACTTTTTACGCATCTGGAACGTGCATATTATATTCTATCCTATTTGGAGACTATCCTTTAAGATTTGGTTCAAACCATTTTACCCTCGGGCAGCCACGTCTCCTAAAGCCTTGATTATCAACCATGTAGGAAAACCTTTTTTTGTCATTGTGTTTTCCCTTATTTTAACACGTGCCTAAACTACCATCATCTATTTGTAATATCACGCCATCTTTCATCTTTCGTGGGTAACCAGCAAACTAACAACATGTAAGGAATATACAGGTTTACTTCTCCGTACCGTAAAAAAGTCATTCAGAATAGTTGGCATAAATACCTCATCACTATTTTAAAGTCGGTGATTTTTTACAAATAAATAGGTACCTAAAAAAACATTCGAAATTTAAAGAAAAGTTTGGTAGACCAAAAATTTAACCGTGATTATCGATCGTGTTATATACAAATATACAATACACCGACATATTTATTGGCATGTGTTTGATACAATACAGGTGTATCATCCAAAATGAACAGTGCCTATATTCTATAAACATAAACCATCTTGACTTTGACTAAACAACAGTATTTTTTCTATTGAAACACAATAGAACATATTATTGAATAGTAGATTAGGTGTATCGCGCCACTCCACCCGACACACCTGTCTATCCACGTGCTCACAATCCTATTAGCGTTATAATAATACAGTATGTACCTATAATATTATTTAAGTTTATTATTATCATAGGTAACGTATTATATTATTATGTGCGATGGATTCTACTTAAAATTTGGGAAATGTCAGAATGCTTTACTGTTTGAAGTAAGTATCTTATGTGAACAAGATGTAAAATTATTTGATTTGGTCATCGTTGTGCAGAAGGCTGAACATTTATTATAATTCGTAAAAAGTTTGGGTCGTGATTTGATCTACGTACAATTGTCATTAATAGCTTGGGTATTTGCTTTTAACACTGTTTAAAACCAAAAGAATGTCCTTTGTTTGAATGTTGTAAGTTTTTGTTGCCACAGAGAGCACTGTTTGCACGTTTATTACATGCGATAGATACTATTTCCTACTACCTACCTTTCTTTTGTCATGTGTCCATTGTTGAATGTAGACTTCTTCAATTCTTTGCGTTTTATCTCTTTTCATTAAACTGTATACTAACCTAGATTAAATTTCCTAACCTAGATAATAAGAGGTTCGACAATCGCTTGGTATTTTACGCCAGAATATTGGCATATTACGAATTTTCTGGAGCTTCTAAAATTGACAACGGTATTGGTTACTTATTGGTAGTGGTAGGTTAACCCACAACACGATATCAATGGCGTTATTCCAATACCACGATTCTTCACGGTTCATGGCTCTATGGATAGGGTTGCTAGATGTTTTTTTTAGAAACATTCTAATGTCGATGTAATGTAACATAATATTATATATTCGATGAGCTGTTGGCTCTGGACTTCAAATAAATATTGACGGGGTTGTAGGGTGGAATCGTAAAATAAACTCTGAACCTGTCTAGCAAATTATCTTTGCAATAGGGTAAGTAGGAGTCTTTTGTCTCCGGAGAAGTGATCGTTTCAACAATAGTAGCACTACATACTTTGAAAGGGAATATTAACTTCTTGATATACACCCATTGTATTAAGTCGGCCCCGAGTGCATGAATTTGATGTGCATAATGTTTTATTTCTTACATCCCTTGTTTTTATAAACGCTCAGAATTTCAAAATTAATGACACGGTTCACTGTTGCCGTCTTTTGTCAATTTTTCTCAGTTTATTCGTAGTTGAAACGCCATGGTAAAATTTACGATTCTGAAATTCATTTCTTAATATTCATAGATTATTGCGTCTCTTTGATTTCACTCTCTTTGTTTCTGATTTAAAAAATACATAATCTATAAAATCACGGTAGACCTCTTCTCCATATTTATTTTGTCTTTTAGTGAAATTGAGTTAGGATTTATTTCCCAAGAAAAACCGTTCTTCTTAAATTTTTATTTGTATTTGTCAATATTGTCTCCATCGACCGTAAACAAACAAATCGTAAGGTATACGATTACATTTCAAACGGGTGTTGGTGTTTTGTCAATAATAATATATTATACTTTTTTAACACCGTATATCTTTGTATAAATTGTATGTGGGTTTGAGAGATGTCTATAATATGTTTTGTATTCCCTAGAAGCCCACTTGACTATTTCTATTTTTAAATGTCATCCATTGATCTAGGAACCTGGCATTATGGGGGCGTAGTTTTTTGTTGTTGTTGTTTTGATATTGAGGTGTTTTAAAAATCAATATTACTCTTTGTTTTTTCTTCAAATTTATTTTAATAAAGGGGCGTGTTCTCCCTAGCCATCTCTATGGTTACGATTTATGCCAGTCATTATTATGTTTATAAGAAACTGCTGGAAGGGTTGATAGGTAGATTGTTATGAAAGGTTTTTAGTATTTACATAGTTTGAACATCAATCGTAAAATCCCATAGTTATTTATTTACTATTCTTTCACTTCATACCACACGATTCTGATACAGAAATGGCGAACGAAACTCAAATGACTAGGTACATTAATCAATATTCTGATAAATTATCAAATAAAATAAATATTTATTATTTTATTTTATTTGATAATTTAAAATGAAGTGTTACAAAGTAAATGCCGATACAATTAATGAAATATTCTGATATTTTATTCTCATTCTACAGCGCCTCTTTGATATGCTTAAGGTAATTTTGATGATTGAACAAGAACAATTACACGTACTTATTGAAAATGTTCATACCCACAGAGTGTTCTTTGACCATCCATCAAAATATTTAAAATCATTTTCTACGTGTTCAAAATATAATCATAAGGAAAAAATAAGGGTTTATAAACATTATTGCGAAAAATAAACATTGTTGTTGTTTTAATACATTTTTGAAACGTTAACTTTTCATACACACATGGGTACATAGATTCTATTACACTTTTTGCTTGTCGCTTAGAAAGAGAGGACCGAAAGTCAAACACTTGTTAGAAGTACGAATAGTTTTCGTATTTTACTGGATTTTCCACAACTGCTTGGGTTAAAACATCAAGAATATTACTCAAAACTCTAGAATAAGAATTCTTGAACGTACCATGGATACAGTGTACATAAACCAGTCTAAGTCCATTCGTAAGAATCGTAGCACTTTTTCTAGTTCCTATCTTATGTTCTTACTTACGGCTATTTTCACATTAAACATATTGCTTTATAATACATGTTTTAATTTTTATTGGTAAATCACACTCAATTGTTATGTATTTCTTTTTGTTTGTCTAGTAATTTTAATCATTTTAAATTGAATTTATCCTTTGTACCTGCATGTGAAGTTTGTTTCAGATTATATATATATATATATATATCTTTTTTTTCTCATTAATTTATTATCATGAAACTATATATTAATGTCTTCGTCTGTCAAATTGTTTTAATATTTATTTTTATTTTATTGTTTAACATGTAAAAGGCTCTGCCGTGTAAAGAAGTTAAATAAAATAAATAAATAATAATAAATAATACTAGTACTGTATGTAGGTGGGGTATATTCCGCTATTACCGGATTCTATTCGATGCAGTCAAATCGTTTTACGATTTCTCAGCCACCTTAATAATAACAGTATTACTCCTTATCAATATCATAATAACAACAACAAACTCGACGGTCACGTTGCTACGTGTTTGGTCATCTGGTTTCTGTGTATACCTACCATTTTTTTTGTTGTTTTGTATTATCGTTTCATTTGTTTGCGTTTAATAATCTAAACTACATATTGTTCATTCATAGAAATGTGTCGAGGGCGATGTTTTGAATAAACACTGTAAATGTTAAACTTTGTGCAAGGTGTGAATTTTTTTTTTAGTTAAACGGTATTTTTTGTAAAATGACAAATTTTTATTTATTTAATTCATTTGAGAGACTCGTACATTTACTTTAAATATTTTGAACTTATAAGATGAGTAAATTAACTGAAATATTCCAAACATCATTATTTGAAAATTTGGAGTAGCCATCTGTTTTATCAAATTTTACTTAGACGTTTCGCGTAATAGAATAAAATGTAAACAAAGTGCACCATAAAACGTCTTGGTTCAATCACGAATAACGTTCTTATCTGTGAATATTTAATCGTAGCCAAAACATGTTTATTTTATAAGTAAATCCGCGTGCTTTGTAAGAGTATAGTAAATTTATAGAAATATAAATATAGAATTTTGTTCTTTTTAATCCTAAGAATACGTGAAATCTAACTGTCGCGTATTCTTATTTAACCCTCTTTTCAGTTTCAGAAGTGAACTTGCCTGATAGATTACGTTTGGCGTTATAAATTTTTCAGCATTGTGCACGAAAAATTAAAATAACTAATTTTGTGCTCATTAAATAGACCAAATATAGACGAAATGAATTTATCAGGTGAAGTACTGTATAATTAGATTAATATAGTTACAAACTTCATAAATTCTATTCTGATACGTCCAGCTTATCTGAAATTTGCCTTTTAGTATTATAACGTTGATAACTTGGTACGGTACGTTTAAGTCCAGTCGTTATAATATAATGTCGCAACGATCATAAAGTAACGTTAAATTTAGTAATTAATGTATGGTTTACCGGAAAATAGCTTTAATTTTAATTTATGTCTACCAACACGGCATCTCCCATAAGGCAGCCAGTGAACCAACAGCACGGAATGAAAATACCTACAGATTGTATCGAGAAGAAAATAATACTCCCAACTGACTAGAGGCTGAAAATACCTACAGATCGTATCGAGAAGAAATACTCCCAACTGATTGGAGGCTCTATATCTTTACGTTTTCTAGTCATTTTTAGGAATAGGTTTACAATTTCATTCCCTACATAGTAAAATAAAGAAATTAACCACTAAGAGCAAAACCGTATTAATTTATTCCCTTTTTGAAACTAAAGGAGTTAGCGGTGGTTTTTTTTATATTAAAATTCATTGTTTTATATCTATGGAGTTTTACAAAAAACTTTTCTACTCGTGAAAATATAGGAAAACACAGAACACATATTATTATTATTCTCTTTAAACTTACTTTGCACATCATTACAGGTTTTGGCCAATGCCATATGCTTGAACGTGTATCTTCTCGCAAACAAAATTAACTTTTGAAAATTACGACCAAACAATGAATAGAAAATCATTGGGATTTAGAACGTGCTCTTTATTCTGACTCGAGGTTTCAGTCTTCGTATGAAGTCAGGTAATTGGCGTGGATACGTAGATTGTTCAAAACGATTGGAGCATATTATAAATCCAATTAATCGCTTTTTAATTATGAATCGTCGAACAGAATTGAATGTTTAATAATAGAACCTGCAATGTTGCACACATAACATTATTTGCAAACGTATTATTGTAATTATACCTACCTATGAATTTGATTTTGATGGTTATATAACAACACTGTGTGTGTAATTAATTATTTTGGAATTCACCCAAATAAACACGCCGTTATGTACCAGAAAGTGTAACATAAAATACCTAGCTGTTCGTCTCTGTGAATTTATGTTGAATGCGTCAATCCTAAGTTGGTATCTACGGTTGCGAGACCGAGTCGACGGCACAATTTTGGCTTCTTTTTATTACGTTAGCTTGTCTCATAAAACTTTTAAGTATTTCATATTCCATTTTCATCTATTTTCAACAAGAATTATATCACCACCAAGCGATGACAACCTTGCTAACTTTATTATTATTTTCTTATACTCCGCTGTTCATTTCTCTTCATGTCTTCAAGTGTTGTGTCTATATATTTTTTTCTGTTTTTCTTACTCATCTTTTTTTCTACTCTCAACTGATGAAGTTTCATCCTCATCCGTTTCCTCTATGCCCGGTACTCCCGAAATAATAAATAATGACTGTCTTAGTCTGTCTTCTCTTTGTTATTGAGACATTCTTCACTGTCTTGTGATTCTACTATTGTATATCTCGAGATCCGACTAATCCGTTTAGGCGTTACGTCTATGCGTTTATTAATTTTTTTAAATTCAAACATAAAAACTCTTAATTATTATGTTAGCTTAAAGTTCTTAAAAGTTTGTTTTCTAGAATATGAACTTCATTTTCCCCTTCGACGTTTTCCCACAAAACCTTTTTACGTCATCCTGAATTTTGTTTATCCTGCCTTTAACATTTCATTACCGTGAAAATGAAAAAGGCATTCTTCCACATCGCAACATTCAATATCATTTAGGTATTATTTTTTATAGTTATTGAAATATTTACTAATTTATGTCTATGCCTTTCATTTGCCTTCATGCTTTTCTTAATCACGTTAGTTAAAATGTCTTAACATTAAGCGGTATCAGAAAAAAAATTGACAAGCTTTTGAGCTGTTTCTTTCACAAACGTATCAGTGCTACCATAATTAATTTTCCATCACCTCGGACGAGTGATTTATTAGCTCTAGGATTTAGTTCAACTTTTAATGTTTCTGTAACAATATCGTTATCGATATTCTTTATTACGGTGTTTTGATCTCGACTTGCTGATAAATGTATACCAGCATAGTTTACTTTCGTACTGGCTGGTACTGGTTCACAATGTTGTGTTTTTTTATTTAGTGTAGGTCAAACTCAAGTGTCGATTCATTCGATAAAATGAACAATCGTTCCGCATAATCCACCAATCTCTAAGGAGTATTCAAATATATGAGAAGAATTTGAGGATATATTATTTTAGTCGATGTGTCGAGGAGTTGTGATTTAGAAGATTCCTTAATTCGTACACGGTTTTAAGGTCGTGAATAGAATAAACAAATATTCATATACTATACCCTCACGCCGTGTCCCAGGTGGGGTAGGCAGAGAGAACGGGATGCCGTGTCGCTCTATCCTTACATACTTCTTTCGCTTCCTCTATATTCATCCAGTTTCTCATACATGTATCAGACAAGTATATCCTTTTTGGCATTTTTCCCCCTTCCATTCGTTCCACATGTCCAAACCATCTCAATTTATTTACACGCATTCTATCAACAACACCATATCTAATAAACTGAATCAGTTAGACTTTATCAGCTTTTACAAATATAGATTTAGAAAATAATGGTGTTAAAGAATAGTTTGTAAATATAATGTATCGATTTTGTAGGAAGCCAAAACAACGCATCCGTTCACGTGTTCATCAAACGAGAAACCACATACTCCATTTGTTCGACTTATTTTTTATTCTTCGTCAATTCAAGTCTCCGACGAGACTTTTAACTGCTGACATTGAATACGACCTATAAGGAAGAAGTGTCTGTAGTTATATTTTTAGTCATTTGTTAACTGTCGCAATCATTGCTTTTAATTGCTATTACAATGCCTCATTTGTTTGATTGGTATAATTTTATTGTCACCAGTCGTCATCGTTAATCGACGTGCATCCATTGTTATGGCCAATTATGACTATGAAAGATTCTTCAAATCGATCATGCGTTTTGCTCTTCTCGTTTGATTTAGATTTGTCTTGTATAAATTTATGAGGCTAATAATTATAACCCTGGCTTTTTGACATGTGTCTGTTTTTTTCGTAAATCAGATCAAATCGGTAAGTATTCGTTGACTACTATTTATTTACACATTCTGTGCTCTACATTTATTACAAGCAATTTTATAGGAGATTTCATTCGTATTAAATAAAATTTATACAAAGATGGCGAGTTTATCACAAAGGCTTGATTTCTTCCAACTGACTCAAATATAAAAAGACATTCAACATCTTCAATTCAGCGACCCATCCCTTATTTTTTATTAACACGAAGAGGACAACGTTCGTGTTTATTACATGCAGTCAGTCCACTGGCTTCTCCACTTGCAAGAGATGCCGTGATGGTGTAGATAGATGAATATTATTTTTTAATTACATACTTTGTATTAATTGTACTGTAGTTAGTCTTGGGCTAACATGTGTCAGAAACAAAGAATAAACTACCGATGCAATAGTTGAATAAAATATTTCATTATTTCAATCATTATTAATTATTAATATCACCGAACATATTATGGATGGAAGGGCTTTGTTGGTATAGATTATTAATGATAAATATCCTCACAGATCCACTGTGTACATATTTTCCCTTTCTTCCATATACAATTTGCAGAAGGCTTGATAAGTAAGAAAATTAGTTTGACTCTAAATGATTATATGAAATTACATGCTGTGATTAAAAGGGAACGAAATGAAACAGTAATATTTTACTTACATGAAAATATGCTTTCCAATAAGTTTATTCACCGATACACATGACAATAAAAATGTTAGTAATGTGTTAGACTAAAGTATGTTGTTTGCTGGACGTTCAAAAAAGATCTGACCTAGCTAATTATTCATTCTCTTCACCAGACATAATTGTTAAGGAAATATTCATCGCCATCTACCTATGATCGTTGTAAACTAATACCTAGCTAGTTACCAAGATATTTAGTAATTATTTTCAATGCGTGCTTCTTGATAATCCGGGTAGATGTCGCCACACAGCCCCCTCCAAGTGAAAAATGCAGGTTTTTCACTGATTTGGTTGAAATATTTTCCTTCCAGACCGCGTGATGTATGTATGTGGTCTGTCGACTGAGTTGTTAGCTTCCTCTGGATGTTCTATGAAGGCTGGTTTACATCGATCCAACGATACTTTCTTTTGTTCTCCGTTTATTTTTAATATGGCAGTTTTGTCATCCCTCGAGCAAACTTCATAAGGCCCCTTGTAAGCTGGAAGCAAAGGTTTATATATTCTATCGTCTCTCAAGAAAAAATGTGATGCCTTACCAAGTTCTGGATGTACGAAAATATTATCCTTGTGATGATGTTTAATAGGTTTCGGTTTTACATTCCTCATAAACGTTATAAGTTGCTGTGTATAGTAAGTTGGATCTGCATTTTCTGTGTTTTCCTGTAGAATGTCAGCTGGCATGCGCAGTGAATTTCCAAACATCATCTCTGCAATGGAAAAATTATGGTTTTCTCGTATCGTGCACCTTAAACCAAATAAAATTGTTGTTAGAGATTTAGTCCATGGTATAGGGTGATGTGCTTTAATAGACGTTTTTAGTGTCCTGTGGAAACGTTCTATAAGTCCATTCGCCTGTGGGTGATACGAATTGGTTTTGACGTGTTGGATACCTATTCTGCAACAGAAAGATTTAAAATAAGAAGATAAAAATTGACGGCCTTGGTCCGATATGATCTTCTCTGGGACGCCGTACTTTGTAATCCAGTTGTCCCATAAAGCACGTATTATTGTGGTAGCTGTGATATCTGCTATTGGGATTACCTCAACCCATCTGGAAAAACGATCTATAATTGTTAAACAATATCGCATACCTTCTGATGGAATAAATGGACCTATCAAGTCCACGTAGATTGTATGGAACTTTCCGTTAGGTAGTGGAATTGGAATAATTTGTGTTTTTGTGTGCTTGTGGATTTTTGCTTTTTGGCATGGTATGCACAATTTACACCATTTTGTGCAATCACTTTTCATATTTTTCCACACACCTCTCTGGCTTATTGTTTTAATTGTATCCTTGGTACCTGTGTGACTTAAATTATGGATACTGTGGAAAAATTTTTTTTGTAAAGTTTTAGGTATATACGGTCTCATGTTACCATTATGTGTGTCAAAAATTATTTGCAAGCCTTGAAAATTGTTTTTTATTAAATTAAGTGAGTGATCTTTTGTTTTTAACATGTCTAAAAGTTCTATGTCTTTTAATTGCTCTCTGGATATTTCATCTAATGATATGTTATGATTCATTTCTATCATTTCGACGCGTGAGAAAGCATCTGCGACAACATTTGATTCACCAGTGATATATCTTATATCGGTGGTATACTGGGATATATAATCAAGATGTCTTTGCTGTCTGGGTGTTTCTTTAGCATAACTTTTTTTACTGAACATGAATTGAAGGGGTTTATGATCGGTAAATACTGTAAAATCTCTACCTTCTAGGTAATGTTTGAAATGTCTTATAGTTTCATATATTGCTAATAGTTCTCGATCATAAGTGCTATAAGAGCATTGTGCCTTGTTAAGTTTTTTTGAGAAAAAACAGATTGGTTCATAATTATTTGATTCGTCTGTCTGTTGTATAACTCCACCAATGGCAAAGTCTGATGCGTCTGTCCACACTGACAGTTTTTTGTTTGCATCAGGAAAACTTAACTTAGTAGCATGTAATAAAGAATTTTTTACCTCTTCGAAATCGTTATTTGTGATTTCGTTCCATTCGACAGGTCTATTGTCGTTTTTGGTTGCCCCTTTTAGATAGTCGTTCAGTCTGACAAGTTTTTGTGCAGCCTTCGGTATAAATCGTCTGTAGAAGTTGGTCAGAGCGATGAATCTGCGGAGATCCTTTATTGTTTTGGGTTTTTTGTACTCACTTATGGCTTTTATTTTTTCTGGAGCTGGTCCAACTCCTGCTGCTGATATTTCATATCCTAGAAAAATTAAGGATGATTTGGCAAATTGACATTTAGAAGGGTTAAGTATCATACCATTCTCCTGTAGTCTTTCGAATAGAGCAGTCAGATGTCGTATGTGAGTTTTTTCGTCGGGTGACGCTATCAGAATGTCATCTATATAGGTGTGTATTCCTTCTAGTCCTTGAGTGATGGTGTTCATGTGCCTCATGAACGTCTGGCACGCACTGGTTACCCCAAATGGCATGCGTAAAAACTCAAAATTCCCGAAAACGGTGGTAATTGCTGTCTTCTTGATGTCTGCTTCGTTGACAGGAATCTGGTGGTATGCACGCTGGAGATCTATCTTAGAAAAAATTTTACAATTGTGCAAATCATTACAAATATCATGAATATGTGGAAGTGCATATCTATCTGGCACTGTCATAGAGTTAAGCTTACGATAATCACCACACGGGCGATATGTACCGTCACTCTTTTTTACCATGTGAAGAGGCGATGCCCATTCACTGTTTGAGGGTCGGCAGATACCTTGAGCAACCATGTTCTCAAACTCTTTTTTCGCTTGCTTCAGCAGTTCTGGAGACAAACGTCGAGGTTTGAACATAAAAGGATTGCCACGAGTATCTATGTAATGTATTGTAGAATGTTGACAATCAGTATATGGTCTATTTATATCAATCAGTTTGGGATATTTTGCTAATAATTGATGGTAAGGGTTATTTTTATCTAGTAATGAAACTGACGAAATATCATTATCAATACAGTTTGTGTTGTAACCTACGACCTTATGTTTATTAGTATTGTCTATCAACATCTTGTTTCTAATATCTACAATTAAATTAAAGTGATTCAGAAAGTCTGCGCCGATAATTGCGCGTGGAACGTCTGCAATGATAAAGTTCCATCTGAAAATTTTCTTTAGACCGAGGTCTAAATTTAATGTGGTTGTGCCGAATGTCTTCACCACTGTCTCATTAGCTGCAAAGAGTTTTAGGTTATCTTTACCCTTTAAACTTTGGCGTAAACATATGGAACGCGGAACTAAACATAGTTCTGAACCGGAGTCAATCAAAAATGACGTACCTTGTATGCGGTCCTTTATGAAGAGACGAATTTTTGTATGCAGTTCACCCGTCTCGCTAGTGAACTGTTCTACAAGTTTTTTGAGTTAGATGGTTTGTTTGATGTAAATGAGCACGGAGAAATACATTTGCGAGCTTTGTGTCCAAATTGTTCATGATAGAAACACAGTTTTGTACTATTATTACAAGTCTTTACATTATTATAACTACGATATTTATTTTCGTTATGCTTGTAAGAAGCGTTGTTGTTTTTGACAGAGCTGTCAATATGTGAACTATGGCGGGTGTTGCCATGATAGAAATTTTTTCTATGAAAATTATTTTGATTTTTGTGTTGCAACTGTTTGCTAAGATTGTCGAATTTCTCAGTTAATTCAATCACTGATTGCTGTAAGGAACTAACTTTACTAGAATTTTTATCATCTTTAGGTTGAATGGAAGCTACTTCTAAGGGTTTGTAAATTGATGAAACTTTGTCTGCTAAAATTGCAATTTCTTCTAAATTTCTGTTATCACTTGTGATATGGGCTTGTACCTGTTTGGGTAATTGTTGCATCCACAAATATTTTATCGTGGTGGTATCTAAATCTAAACCGACGGCTAACATTTTCATTTCCCTTAATAATTGTGACGGCAATTTGTCACCTAGTTGAATCCCCGAGAAAAGTTTTTCTCTGCGATTATCTGGAGATTCGCCCATTCTTTGAATGATTGCGTTTTTTAATCTGCTGTACATGGTATTACATCTGGGTAAAAATAAGATATCTGATACCTGACTAATATGTTCATGGTTGAGTTGAGCGACCAAATGTGAATATCTGGTGTCTTCCGCCGTTATATTGGCTAACTCAAATTGATTCTCTACCTGTAGAAACCAGAGTTCTACATTGTTTGTCCATATCGGTGGAATTTTCACGGACACTCGTTCTGAAAATATCGGAAAATTTGTATTAATTGTTCCTTCACTAGTACTAGCTTTCGCTGGGTGAGAGGTTGAATCGAAATTTTTGTTAGGAGTTGTCATTTTGTATCAAGTGTATGAGAAGAAAATTTGAAGTTAATTTTTAGAATTGAAAATATTTATTTTATTTTTGGATAAAATTAAATGGAATGTAAATTATTTGAATAAAATTGATTAATATACTTTCTTGTTTGGTTGATTAAAATGTTTGGGAAAAATGTTTGCAGATGAAAAAATATTTGTGACAATAAATTTTTTTAGCAGAAAAAATTGGTACCCTGTCGACTGGTCTCAAACAGTGAATGTTCACAAAATATAATAATAATTAATGCTACTTACAAATAAAATGCTTTGTGTTATATTTAAAATCTGGAACATACAATTATATAAATAAGCACAATAAGTTATGTTCTGCCTTTGGCAGATTTTTAAAAAGACTTGTAGTCTGAAATAAATAATAGTAAAAATATTTTTAAAAGAATAATAAATAAAATATGTGGCATAAAATATGTGGACGGTTTTCTGTTCTTTGATTGCTTAAAAATACGGAGCTAAAATATCTTTTTATGTATTTTGTTCCGGGACTCTATATGCCTGAAAACCGTTCACAGAGAACTCTTCTGAACGCAGCAGTAAAGGTGAATAAAATTAGGAATTGATTAATGAATTGTTATTTAAATTGTTTCGTTCGATCACAGTTTGGAAATAAAGTTAAAATCAAAATTGAATATAGAATTTAAAATTGTCAGGAAAATTTTCACTGATGTATTGTAACAAAATTTTTAAAGAAAAAGGTTTTTTTTTAAAAGAAAAATGTAAAAAATTCGTGTTCGTTCGAGGTCACCATTTATATGGATGGAAGGGCTTTGTTGGTATAGATTATTAATGATAAATATCCTCACAGATCCACTGTGTACATATTTTCCCTTTCTTCCATATACAATTTGCAGAAGGCTTGATAAGTAAGAAAATTAGTTTGACTCTAAATGATTATATGAAATTACATGCTGTGATTAAAAGGGAACGAAATGAAACAGTAATATTTTACTTACATGAAAATATGCTTTCCAATAAGTTTATTCACCGATACACATGACAATAAAAATGTTAGTAATGTGTTAGACTAAAGTATGTTGTTTGCTGGACGTTCAAAAAAGATCTGACCTAGCTAATTATTCATTCTCTTCACCAGACATAATTGTTAAGGAAATATTCATCGCCATCTACCTATGATCGTTGTAAACTAATACCTAGCTAGTTACCAAGATATTTAGTAATTATTTTCAATGCGTGCTTCTTGATAATCCGGGTAGATGTCGCCACAATATTTTGCAAAAATGATTGTCCATTTCTTTAATTATTTTAATATATTAATGTTATATTTAGTAAATAATTATTTTAAAACCATGACATACGCTTTTTTATAATATTTATAGGAAATGTCGAATCTTTCTTTGCCACCCATCCTGAATGTCTTGATTTTATATTGGCACGAAGAGGACAGTTTGCATGTTTCTTACGTGCAGCTGATCTGCTGGCTACCCCACTTGTGGGATATGCCGTGATGGTATAGTAGTAGTAGTAGTAGTAATTTATTTTGGTGCTAAAATGTTGGCTGTTGAGTTTCGTCAATAATTTAGGTGAAAATTGGTTCTAAAGACTGTACCTCTCTCCCTGTAGTAGATCTCCCATTCTTTTCTGTAAGTTTTCGTGTATACTGTAAATAACAGGTATTTCCAAAATATTCTGTATAAGACATTAAAAATCTTCAATTCAGCGATGAGCCACGCGTCATAAATGTCAAATTCTTATTGGCACCGAGATAAAGTGTTTCTAATATGAAGTTAGCAGTGTGACCAGATTTGGTAGTTTCCTACTTTTTTGGTAGTTTTTAGTATTTAGTCAGTAATCGGTAGATAAAGTATCGGGTACATGGGAAAAGTACCCGATATTCAATGATTCGAAAATAATTATCGTTACAAATACCGGGTACATTGTAGAAAAAGGTACTGCGAGAAAATATTGTTTAAGAAAATCGAGAAGTTTTTGAAATACTTCAAATTCCTATACCATTTTTAAAAATTTGGCGGCGGGGGGGGGGGTAGAAAAATAAGCATGTAACATTTTTCGTTCCAAAGTAGTATTTGGTATTGACTTTAACAATAGTCGGTACAAATACCCGGTGGGTTGTAGAAAAAGGTACTGTGAAAAAATATTGTTGAAGAGTTTTTTTAAATACTTCAAATTCCTATACCATTTTGAGAATTTAGTAGTTTTTGACTTCCCCATTTAGTAGTTTTTGACTTCCCCATTTAGTAGTTTTTGACTTCCCCATTTAGTAGTTTTTGAAAATAAAATCTGGTCACACTGGAAGTTAGTCTACTGAATGCCGTGATGGTACGTAGAACGTAGTGAAGTTGTATAATTCCTTGAATAAATTTAAAATTTCACGTAATTGAGTGCAATCCAAAGATCTGCAGAATCTCGATGCAATTATTTCTATATTAAAATGATAATTATTACGTTGAATATTATTTATTGAATACATAAACAAAGGAAATTGATACTATTTGATAATATTAATCATTATAATGGCACTCAAACTAATTACTTGTGGTTTGGCTTATTAATTTATGTATGCATACATGTCGAATGAAATAAATAATGTCACACTGTTTCCACCGTATTGCCGTACTTACTTCCTTACAAAAGATTCCAAAGGATGTCTGGTTAAATTATTATATTTCAAATCGATACTTGCTTTTGCCAATTTGTTCTAAGATAGATTGCTACTTTTCGCTGCTACCTCTTCAAATGTTTCAATATATTATTAATAATGTCTTTAAGGTTTTTAGGGTTCAATTCCCTGTACAGAAAGCGTTTTTAAATGTACCAAATAAAATATTACACTACTAATAAAATGACTATCAATAAAATAATAGGACATATTATGTACGTTATTAGTGGCATACATAGTGTTGTGGAATTCTCAAGAAATAATTATTCGAGAAATTTCTCGGTAAATTTCTCGAAGTAGAGAATTTTCAGTATAATAATAATAAACACTTTATTCAATCAATCAATAACAATGTACAAATGTTGAGACTATTTATCACCAATATGGCTACAATTTATTATGGAAACAAAAAAATGTTAAGTACCTACATAGAAAAAAGTGCTAACAACTGATAAAAAATTTTGATGGTTGACACCCCACATGCCCATATTTAAGTTTAAAATAATTGCAGGTACTTACATGGAAAAAAAGTGTTAATAACCTCTGATTTGGGCCTTAATCAGCCCCACAAATTTTTGGAAGTATACTGGGCGAAAGGTAATAATACCACTAAGAAGAATTATGGAGAGAAATTTCTCTTCCATCAGAGGATGAGAGGATGAGAATTTTCTCTTCTCACATCACAAGGCATACAATATCGCTGAATTAGAGATGTTAAATGTGTTCTTGTTAATGAATTCCCAAAAAGCGTGGGATACATGTGCTGAATAAAATATGTAATAAGGTTTACATATTTAAGTAGGTACCTAAGTCAAAACGGACGTCATACGATATAAATATATTTTCCATCTTTGTATTTACCTATTAATTTCACCGACAATATCAAACTGAATTACTACAAAAATCAATATAACTAAACATACATTTTTCTTAACCTAAATATTACGTTACACGTGTTCTAAAAACAATAATATCAAATGGAATATTACTGTTGTGTGTGTTGTGGACAGAATGCGCGTGAATAAACTACGGTGGTTTGGGCATGTTGAACGAATGAACGAGGTAAGAATGACAAAGAGGATATACTTATCTGAAAGAAAGGGTGTGAGGAAACGCGGGCGTCCGAGAACCACGTGGCTTGATCACGTGGATCAAATTCTCAAGGACGGCCGCGTGTTGAGTAAGAGGAACCGACGTGCGTGTATGAGGAACTGTATGAATGTGGAGGAAGCGAAGGAAGTGTGTAAAGATAGATCTGTTTGGCGTTCCGTTCTCTCTGCCTACCCCGCTTGGGACATGGCGTGAGGGTATAGTATAGTAGTATAGTAGTATATTACTGTCTCACTAAACTTTTGTCTGTTTTGTGGCATGTATTCTGTTCCTTTTTATTGTATTCTCCATATTCGATGAATTAAAATTTTAAACTCTTTTAATACAACTTCTATTTACATTAAAGAAGATAAGTATTTAATTAATTCATCCGATATAACTGACAACACACTTTGACTTTGTATATTATTATGCACTATGAATTTGTATAATATTCATCATAGCATTACAGTATTAACATTCTATCATAGCAATTCATGAAGGAGTTCTCCTTCTCTGCGATGCTAATTTATTTCCTAAAGGAGAAGTAAGTCGTTATACGTAATATTATATAGTTATTTGTAATAACAAGGTAAGTATATACTTACTGTGATACATAAATACAAGGAGCGTGACCTATATTTTCCAAGTCATCTTCCTCTTGAGCATTTCTTACACGAATATTATTATTATTATATTATTATGTACTCATAGCTTTATATTATGTTGTGTGTATGTGTCCCCTGCCAGATGGTGAAATTAGCCGGTTTACTGAATGGCTAGGCGGCAGTAAGTTGAACGCCTGCATTTAATTATGCTGCTATTGCTGCTAATAGTGTGTTTACACGAAATGAATATTGCCATAAATCAAAAATATCGTCTGCCGTTTGAACAGTGTGATCAGATTTTCAATAAGTTTGAAACGATAAAAACCAGTAAAGACGATATCGTCGCGAGTTGAACACCTTTCAACTTTTGTTTGCTTCACGATGTTGGTTTGTTCATACGCGTACGCTTAGATAAACGGTGCATGTATAATTTATTATGGTTTATTGCCATTAGTCCGTTGTTTTGTGTTGTGTAGTCGTACATCTTTTTTCGTGTCACTTTTACAAATATCTTGCCTTTTCCTTTATTAAACGATGCTTTATAAAACTTTATATCATCTACGTCAACATTGGCCACCAATGACACACACTCCGCGATGTCTATCTCGACGTCCGCCATTTCTAAAACTACGTCAAAATCAAAGCGCAAATGACAGATTGATTCCATTTCGGTGGGCTGCCTGAACACGTTTCATGTTTATGTACGTTCGACAGACTTTTTATGTTGCTTCATGTGTACAACACATTACCGAGGATTAGCTAGATTGTACAACACAACGTTTATCGATCCAAGTGCCACAGTGTCAAATAAAGAAACTTAATTTCAACAATCGGGCTTGCTCCGATGAAGCAGAATGTTGAATGGTTGACGCGTCATTGTGATTCAACGTAGAAGTTAGCCATTCAATTTAAGCCTAGCCATTTAGTTAACTGGCTAATATTACTATCGGGCGGCGACGTAAAATGTATTACCGCCTATGTAGAATTCAAGTGTTTTAATGGGAATGGCAGAACTTTAATATGAAAATGTTTTAGTGTCTAAAGTGAGCGATTGACTATCACTTCTGCTACGTGCTGCGGCTGCCCACTTGTCATTGTGTATTTTCAGGTGCGTGCTGAAAGGATTAAAATACGCTTTAACAGTGAGGGGCCGAAATAGGCACAGTTTTGTATGCCAATCTTAATTAATGATATCAACTTTTCAAACCTAGTCCATCTTCGTTTTTTTTTGCCATTGCATATTCGTAATATGTCCATTTTTTAAGAAGTAGGAAGGAATTCACATTATATTTATCTTTTTTGTAGAATAGACTTGATTATTAAAAATACATTAGGAATGATATGTTCTTTCGTCTCATCTAATTTGATTTAAAAAGTTTTTTTTAGTAATAATGGACTTACGTGTTTTTACCTCTATTATTTTTATTTCAGCAGAATATCGTACGTTTCGTGAATGGCGGTTGGTGTGGCGACGAAGTAACGCACTCGCCTTTGAGTCACGAGTTTCCGGGTCCACTTGCCGATCAGTGTGAAATGAATGTTGTTTTTTTTAATATTGTCCTGGGTCTAGGTATTACATGTATGAATGGTTACAAAATTCATGTCTGAGTTTGGGATTTGTACAAATTAATATATGTTTATGTTCATATGTTTAACAGCATTAGTATAATGTTGTCTCTACTGTTACCAAAATCTGGGTAATGTGGACTAACTGTCCTTTACCCCGCACTTACACGAGCTGTAAGTTTCAAGTTATAAACTCGTAAGTACGTAAATGGCTGTCTTATTATCGGACACTGACGGAATATCATTATATACTTTGTT
This sequence comes from Athripsodes cinereus, assembly GCA_947579605.1. Lineage (NCBI taxonomy): Eukaryota > Metazoa > Arthropoda > Insecta > Trichoptera > Leptoceridae > Athripsodes > Athripsodes cinereus. The sequence goes on from OX388321.1 coordinate 5,980,858, forward strand.
ACGATTATGGAAATGCGAGCAGCACAGCACACACAATACATAATGATGTTTCAGCAGTAGGTACCTACTTGTAATAATATGAATATTAAAAAGCGGATACCGTGGAGTTCTCGGTGAAGAATAGGTCTCCCATTGTTTTTGTAAGTTTTCGAGTGTGCTGTAAAAGTTAGGTATTTGTAAAACCTTACGTAGAAAACATATAAACGTTTATAATTCAGTGATGAGGCATGCAACCCATTTTAAATGCGCTATTTTTTAATGGCACGGAGAAGAAAATCTTCATGTTTATTACTTGCTAGTAGTCGGCTGTATACCCTTGCTAGGGTTTTCGAAAAAATAAAAGCATTTTAAATTTATCGTTGATATTTGTCACCCTTCCTGAAGGTCTCAATTATTTGTTTGGCACAGAGAGGGCGGCTTGAATGTCGATTAAATGATGCTGGTCTGCTGGCTACCCCACTTGTGGCATATTATGCTGTTTTGGAATAGTAGTAGTAATGTAATCTTCCATCGTTAGAATGTATGATATTGCTCGAGTTGACGTAATCTCTAAAGATTCCTTACTCGTACATTAGTTGCATAACCTCTCTGTATTATGACCCGTTATATGAATAAATGGGGTGGCTAGCGGAATACAAGTTTCTTATAGAAACATAGAATAGAATAAAATTTATTCAATAAAATATAGTTTACAATTATATAGTAAATTACACAAAAATATTTTTATAACATAACACACATTATGTTTTGTATTGTGCCAACCTTACTTTTAAAAGGCCTGTTGGCCGTTGATGTATCAATAAATAAATAAATATCTAGTTCCCCATTCAGCACATGGATTAAGAACTGGTATAAGGGGAACACAGTTGATCATGTTCGATGAAATTTTACATTCTCGACATACCTACCTACATATGGCTTAACTTTTTACTGGAATTCTACGACCGACGCTCCTGTATTTTGATTTTTCTTGCATAATAAAATTATTTGACGTAATTAATGTTATATATATTATAATTTAATTTAACCATTGCTCCAACCGTGATGTGAAAGAGAATTTTTATTTATTTATTCTTTTTGCACATCATCATTATATAATAGTGTTAACAAAACAATATAAAATTTAATGTAGTAGGACGATATGCAGTGGCGAGATTATCAATAGCAAGTGATTTCTTTCATCTAACCACGTTTTGTGTGTTGTATAACTTGTAAGAGGCTCAAGCCGTTGATATATTAATAAATAAAATAAATAAATCAAATTGATAAACCAGAAATGAAAAAAAAAGTATTCTAAACGTATACATTCAAAACAGTTGGAAGTCATTCTTAAACATCTTGAATCATAATATTTGAAATTTACCTACGTGTAATTTCAATGTATATCACGTAATATGCGTACTGTTGCGTTTTATGATAAGAATGATTTTTTGTTTAGATGAGTCAATTTATCGTTTAATTATTTTGCTTTCGTTTGATAAAACAATATCTAATCAATTATTTTCTGTCTGGCGACATTCATAAAAAAAATAACTCTGAGATAGTAACCTATTTCAGGGAAAAAGAGTGGGTTATGTAGATAGATAATGTGATTTATTTGTTTAGATTAACATGGTACACGGCAAATGAAAGATACCTATAAAATACAGATATATGTAAGCAATAACAATGTTCCAATAATCTTACATTCAAACAGTACACACTTTAGCAATAACATACAAAACAAACACAATATCTCACATCGGCAATATAACATGTTTACGCAAATACATGAATTCTTACAATATGTATGTAATTTAAAATATGTTCCTAAACACAATTATGTATTAATTTTATTCCGTTTTTAAAAGTTTGGGTGATTACATTCGGAAACCATGGGTAGGAAATAAGATTTAGCTGGTCCTAAAATAGAGTTTGGTGAAAGACCACGAGGGCGCTCTATGTTTTACAGTGGAACCGAAGTAGATAACTGAAAAATAAAGGTACCCAACAATTTTATATTTCACTTATATTCGGAGTAATTCTGTGCTACAGTATGGAATGTTTTATGAATACGAGTCCCCTGCAAAGGTGATTAATGGTCTCCCACTCTTTTCTGCTAATTTTCGAGTGTCCTCTTAAAGACAGGTATACCTAAAACATTACGTTGTAAACCTGAGTTCGTCGGTAGCCTGGAGGTAGAGTCTCGGCCTCGTGAACAAGGGCTTTGCGGTTCGATTCCAGGTCACAGCAAACTCCCCTTTCATGACACAAGCTTTTAGCTTACTGTGAAAGCTGTATAAGGTTGTATTTGGGTTTATAACAAAAACCCAGATAAATCTTTTAAAAAAAACATAAATTAACATCTTTAGTTTAGCTATGAAGTAGGTATACCATTCATCCTTATCCATATTGGCATGGAGAGGACGACTCGCATGTGAATTCATTGCGTTTAGTTTGTTGGCTTCCCTACTTGTGGGAAATGCCGTGATGGTATGAATAAACGTTTTATGAAATGGAGTAAAATTGATTAGTCGCGTAGGACAATCCGCTGATGTATGAAATCTGTCAAAGAAACTTGAACTGGAATGGAATTCACTGGAAACTTTTATTACCTACAAATTGATAAATATACGAAATGGGACGTAGTGCTGTAATAAATTATTTTATCAAGTATTTCATTACTTTCTAATTTGAGTTTTCTGAAAAGCATGCAAGGTATGAGACTTTCGAATAGGAATATCCTGTTCTGTTGAATTCCCAGCAAATAATAATAAGGATAATTTGTATTTGGCGCCGTTTAATGATCCGTGACCATCTTAAGGGCGCCATGGCTTTTCTTGAAAAGCAGTGTTTTAAGCTTACTCCTGAACGTTACAGTGGGTTGGTTCTGTCTTAAGTCCGCTGGCAATCGGTTCCAGGCAGCAAAGTATAGATCCTTCACTTTTTTTCTGTAATTTTTCGATCGTCATACAAAAGGCAATAAATAACTCTTAAAACATTCTGTATAAGACTTTGAACATCTTCAATACAACGATGAGATATGGCAACCATTCTGAATATCTTAATTTTTAATTGTCATGTACAATTTGCGTTATAATAAAAAAAACATATGTTTTTTCTACTTAAATTGTTTATTATTTATAGAGACGTCTTTCGTCTAATAAGGACATTGTCAATCTCTTGAGATTATAAAACGAAAGACGTCTCTCTAAATTTAGAAAAAACATTTTTTGACTTTATTATGGAATTCTACTACCTGAACACCGACACTGTGAATAGATGATTTGCGTGTTTGTAAGATGCAGTTAGTTTCGCAACGAATCATTGGTACTTACTATCAGATTACGACCAGAAATAGTACATTCGATTCATTAGTACGAATCTATAATATTAACTTTTCGCAAACAAATTGTTGGTAAATTTACCAACGACTTGTTTGCGATAGGTTAATATTATAGATTCGTACTAATGAATCGTTTGTACCATCTCTGGTCCTAATCTGATAGTACGTACCAATGATTCGTTGTGAGTATTTTTCTCAGTGCACTTGTGGAAAATCCCGTGATGGTATGTATCTACGATATTCTAAAATTGTTATTATTTATGGTATTTGTGAGGTTTGATGCATCTATAGTAAGATTGACCCCATGATAGCGAATCGTATTGAGGCGGTCTAAGGGAAATAAGTTACTCATATTGAATTACGGTGCAATATCCTGGGGCGTTTTTAATATCTCTAGTCGTCTTCCTTGTCCCGTAATAGTATTATTATTAAAAATAAATTATTATTTTCATGTAATTACTGAAGCGTGATAAACTCCACAGCATCGCGGGGCAGTGGTTATTATAAACGAAACACACTCGCAAGATTACAAATTTATGAAAAAGTTAGATTCATAGTTAAGGGTTGTTGCTCATTTGGATTTTATTTTTATTTATTCTTTTTGCACATCATCATTATATAACAAAGTTAACAAAACAATATAAAATTTTGTAAAACTAAGACGATATGCAGTGGTGAGATTATCACTATAAAGTGATTTCTTCCATCTAACCACATTTTTTTTAATATTAATCTTCATGCGTATTTAGTTGTATGCTGTTAAAAACTGTTCAAATATTTAACAGCCTCATAATATATGAAAGTTAGATTTTTTTTATCCCGCCGAGTCTTCGGTAAAGAAAAGACCTCCTACTAATTTCTGTGAGTATTCGGGTGTCCTGTAAAACGCATAACATCATGTTTTAAGACCATTCAACATCTTCAGTTCTTCGATGAAGTATGCCACCCATCTTGAATGTGTTAACTTTTACTACCACGAAAAGGACGACTTCCATGTTTATTACAAACAGTTGGTCCGCTGGCTGTCCTACTTGTGAGAGATGACATGATTGGTGGAATGTTTGATTTTTTTAAACGTTTTTGTCATATTCTTAAATACAACCTAATATATTATTGTCAAAAGGACACCATTTTCTACTGGGACCATTGCAGCCTTCGGCCAATGCGATCCCAGAGAAAACAATTAAACATTTACAATAGTGTTTCCACTTTCCTTTCAAATTCACCGTATGTTATGTGGAATATGTTCACATTCAGGGATATGTTATTGAACTGCCGAATTGCCTTTGCTATTGGTAACTAGCTACATATTGCCAATGGTGAAATAAATTATAAATGAAATCATTCGAGATTGTGGTATACCGACATTGTCATTAAAATGAAGATAGCAAATGTGTGATAATAAATACATATTTATTACGTTATAGTTCGATGTTAAAAGAAAAGACATGTGTACTCTATTCGGGGGACCTACAAGAAAAATAAATAAATGTTACCAGATAAGTTATCAAGAAATTAAATCTGAAATTGGTTTTATGAAACATAAATAGAATAATTTTCTTAGAATACAGCGACTTATCGCTAATCCTTTGTTTACCGGTAACTTTTTCATTATAATATATTGATATTGTTATCTCGACTGGATTGAATTTTCAGCGTTTCCACAATCGAGATATTATAACTATGTACCTAAATGTATGTCAATGCCATTCGGCCCAAAGCAACATTCACAATTTGTTGGTATACTTTGTTAAATAACTGCGATATAACGAAAATCTAATTTCAATTTTAAATTAATATCCCGGCGGGGTTCCTGGAACAGAATAGGTCTTCCTATCACTTATGTGTGTTTTCGAGCGTCGTTCTGTAAAAGGCGCACATTCCTACATTCCTAGAACATCATTATAAGCCATGTAACGTCTTTAATTTCGTGATGAGTTGTGTTACCCATTATGAATGTCTTACACACTACCCGCTTGTAATAAGCATGCAAGTCGTCATCACCATGCTTAAAAATGTTAATTGTAATTCAGTATGGGTGGCAAACCTCGTCGCTGAACTGAAGATGTTAAATGTCTTAAAACGTGTTGTTTTGCAAATACGTCTCTTTTGGAGTAGATTTGAAAACTTGCGGAAAATAGTGGGAAACGTATGTTTTGGCGGGGAGTCCACAGGATCTGCAAGATCAGCAATCAACATTTGCCAATCAGCGTGTTCATTATATGCAGATAATCCACTGGCTAACCTAACTCGCGGAAGTCGCAGTGGTATTATAGATAGGAAGGTGCATAGCATCTTGAAGTATCCACTATTAGTTTGCAAAGAAACTTATAAAATATTTTCGACGAGAAGAGTGTGAAATTTGAAATTTCTAATGAAAATAGAGTTTTACCATTATTTGTGAAGAATGGGGAGGTGTATAAATATACAATGCTTTTCTATCCATTGTATGTTAGATCCAAACAAAATTACAATTTGTGCGTGTGTGTATCCAAAATTTACTCATTCGCTACCGATGGTCGAACATCCTTTGTAAAGCCTTTCCCTATGAAACGATATATTATCTTCAAGGCATTCGTTTTTGAACATTGGATTGCTAGCTGTTTAAAAATATGTGAACATTCCTTTCATCGCTAGCACTTCTTATAAGTAAGTAGGTACATATTTGGCTTTTATCTTTTTTTTATACGTTGCTATTTTTCATATTATTACAATATAAAATTTCAGCAATAATCCGATAGACTACAGAGTATACATATTATATATTATTATTAGAATATATAAAGTGGTATTGCAATAATTGGATTACTTTAGTAATTCCCTCGGTATGTACACTGTACGCTATTACTATATAGGTTCTACTATTACTCATGTTTTGTTTATGCGTACGCTTTCAAATCACCTAATAATTTTTACTGAAAATAATGAAATCACAGCGATTTTTACTACCTATAGTTTATTTTGATGTTGTTTGAAATTTAAAATGGCCTTATTTGAATATTTTTACTTGACATATAATTATTATTATCTCACCAACACTTATTTTAACTCTATAACTATTCTTGAATTGACATATTTATTATTTTTTTGTATTTTGTTTAGTGTTGTTATTCATATGATCATTTTACAGAATCACCTTTATTAGATGTAATAAATATTATTTAAATTAACCAATACATAATCATACCTATATCTCACAATCGATTTCATTTAAATCACTGAAATTAAATAACAACATGTATAGACAATTCACACATGTCGAGCTAGTCCCAAACTGAGATATGAATCTTGTATTATGGGTACTAACACGACAACACATGCTCTGACTATATTTGAATATTAACGTGATATATTTTACTTTTTTCTTTTTTATTATTTTCTCTTCAGTTTGTAATGTTGTTGTTTTTCTATGATTTTTGTCAACATGTCAAAAGCTAATGCTTTGAATGTAAGATAAAAATATAAAAAAGAGCAGTTAAAAACATTTTAAATTGTTTTTGCAGATATGAGTTATCGTTTGAAATTGTTATTAGAAATAACAATAGTTCAATTTTCAATTGTTCCAACTTATTTTAATTATAGAGTACGGAATAAACAGAATACTTGATTATTTCTATCGTTATTGTGTAAGCTATGAAAAAATCATTGAAATGTTGGATTATTTTTTTACTTACGTGCTTTATTTTTGATCGTGACAGAATACGCATTCGTTTTTCAAACCGATTTTCTCATAACATTGACAACTTTTACCTAATAGTGGTCTTTCAGGAGGATTTTAACTGTAGAGTGTTCGCCAGCAGAAATATTGACCTCAGTGTTGTTTGCCATTCAGTGTAATGTACTTTTCTATAATAATAATAAGAAAAGCTTTGTACAAAATATAATGTTACCATTAATCCTCGCATTCGTCTTTAGGTTAAAACCCGTATTAGAATATGAAACATACATTTCACAATATGGTATTATTCTTCTTGTTTTATTTCATGGCAATGTGTGTGGAATTCACACCGTACCATTTTCACCATTACGGCACTTCTCAGAAATGTAGTATTCAGCCATACATATAGATACCTAATATTGCTACTGTTATTTTTTGTGCTTTTGCTTTCCGTATCTATTGGCAATATTGTCTGTTTTATTCGTGCTACGACATGATGTTATTACTTCCACTACGTACTTTGTACGTACATTAGAGGGATGTTGATACTGTACTGCATCATGGTTACATAATATACCTACGAGTATATTATGTTTATGTAAAGTAGCATTCACATTGCTTCACTTTGGACGATCATCCAGAGTGTCAGGGTCAAAGCTGTTCATCGAAAGTGAACACGTCTGCTCACACATGTTCATCATATGCTTTCACTGCCATGTCAACATTCACGGTCATGTTGTACGTAGTTTGGCTTGTTTTCGTAAAGAAATAATTAAAAAAAATTAAAAATAACACTTATTAAAAATTAAAACAAATTAATACTTATAATTCTACATCATGATATTTTTTTTTTATAATTCTGACTTTCAATACAAATTCATAGAGAATAAGACAAATAATAGGATAAAACTTGTTAATGGTCGTTTCAGTGAGAGGAGCTTTCATCAAAATTATGTCGGGTGATAATCGCTTTCATCCGTCATCGCCAATGATCACTATTGGTGAAACGCCTGTTCACACCTTTTCATATTTTGGAGGATCATCCGGAGTGATCGCTGAAATTGAACAAGTGTAAACGCCCATTTTGATATTCTTTCTATGTGTTGTGTGTTACCCGTGTTATTGTTGTTGTCTGTGAATATGATAAAATATCAATATACAAAGTTAAACGAGGCCTTCTCCCCCGTTCCACGTCACTCCACCGTATCCCGATATACTGTATTATTATTGTAAATTCATTAGATTGTAAATTTATAAATTGTCGAAATTTCAGGCTCGAAGGATAGTCCACTGAATATTCTGCATGTGGGAGATACCTTGATAGTGTAAACATATATCTCCATTAAACGGCGCTGAGTAAATCATCTGACATACATAAAACATATCTGTAGATAAATAAGTTAAATCTTGATTGAATTGACGTTTATTTTGAAAAACTCCATATTAATAAACTAACTGCGAGAGTTCTACTCTATTTGATAGATAATCTGGTTAGAGTTAGACAATGACTTTGTAAGTCTAAACCAGGTTACTATACCTATTATCAAAATACAGTAAAACTCAAACAGCTTGTTTATTTCCATAAAATATAATAAAAAAGTTAGTTCTTGTCTCTTTACTTTTTTTTCTAAATTCTTCGTGCTTTGTTTGATCAGCTGGGAGACATTGCAACGTGATACGTTCGCCATTTTATTTTAATGTAGATTTAATGTTCAGTAATTTTTTGAGTGTCCTGCAAAATAATCACATTTTTTTTGTTTAGAATATTTACTAATTTTTTTATTGTTTAACCGGATTTGGGTGCAGATGACAAAACCAAAGCGTTGCGTTGGGACACCTTTCTCACTTCTTCCGATTAGATTTTACACAATGTTGCATTGTGTAGACATGGTTCTCCTATTGAGGTTTCTGATTGGTTTGATCACATTACTTATTATTTATACAAAAGACATTTAATGTCTTGTCTTCCTTATTATTTGTTCTACCCAACTTCTTTTCGTATTAAATTATTTGTGGTAAATGAAATATTTGTTTAATATTATGTTGTGATGTCCACTGCCACTTCTCGGATGGTTTACACGCACAAACACCGAGTAAATAAAACTAGTAATGTCCTGGTTACAATATTTTTGCTTTGTTGTTATTATTTATCATTCGTATTACACGATTATTCTAAAGCAAAAACATCGCAATTCGCTATTACGTGACGTAATTTTTAATTATTTTTACGCAATACGTATAACGAAGTTATAACCAAACGGGGATTTGCTGAAACAGCTGAAATTCGGCAATTATTATCTATGTCATCCATACCTATATAATATCACGTGTATATATATTTTTTGTGTATGAAATCGAAACTCTTTGTCAAATAAAATAATAGTAGGTATTTACAATTTTTTTATTGTTTTGCCGGACTTGGGCACAACGTGCATATGACAAAACCAATCAAACACCTCGACTGAAGAACCATGTTTACACAATCTAACATTGTACATAATCTAATCGGAAGAAGTGAGAAAGGCGTCCCAACGCTTACGAATTGGCTCTAGGCTGGTTTAATTGATCTCTTTCGGTGTGCGTGGACAACGTTCACTAATTCCAATATTCTCACCAATCGACAAACAGTTGATGCAAACCATGGAAGCAACCATTTTTTGTTTCACCCAACATTTAAATGGATCAAGATCTTCCGTCTAAATGGCCAATTCGTAAGTGTTGGGACTCCTCTCTCACTTCATTCGATTAAATTAAACATGTTCTGCAAAAGAGATGTCTGATTGGTTTTGTATGTATAGATAATAAAATAGAATAATATCAAAAAGATATGTGTGTTCTTTTTCGACCATCAAAATCCATCAGGCTATGCAATTTTCAGTAATGATTTAGTTTTCCTGTTGGGAAATAATAATTCACAAATGTCTAGTAATATTTACAACGCTCAATCGCTGCGAATTATCAGACGCGTGCAAGAGCGCCGGTAATAGGTACGTAATATTACATACAGTAAAATCTCGATTACTCCAACTACGATAAGTCCACCTTGTTGCTATACAGAACGCCGATAACTCGAAGACTACCATAAATAATAATTCTATGTTCTAAGCCACCTTCCAGAATCGTGAAAACCTCTAAATCTCGAAATACAGTTGGTTAGAGTTTCTCACAACTTGATTCTCGATAATTTTGCACATAAGCAAAACCTGGTATAACTCGTGCGTGCGAAAAGAACTTCTACAATTCGAATGTCTTATTAATTTTACAAGCATCATACAAACTGATTTAAGTACCTACTACTTTTCGAAATTTTCCCGATATGTATTTATTTATTCACTACACGGGGCCTTGCACATGGCGGAGGATCGCTCAAGATGGAGACAGATGGTATACAGCAGGGATGTTGCGAATATTCGCATCCGCATCCGCAAATGCAGAGCTTCCGCATGTATTTGGACATCTGCATCCGCATCCGCAATAATCGATGCGGATGTTATTGCGGATGCGGATGTAAGACAATTTGCGACAAGAAAGAAATGGGGCCGGCGAAAGGCGCGTGCCGTTTGCACTTGACATTAACCAATGGGAACGAAAATAATGGTGACAAGATCCGACGCATTTTTATTTTTGCCGGTTTTATTTTATTTTTGCAAATAACAAAGAAAAAAAAAATTCGCCAAAAAATCCATAATATTATTGTAGCAAAAATTTCGTCACATATTTGACAGTGGGGCCTACCAACTAAGATAGTTCCTACTTTTTTCTATAATATCTTAAACATCCGCATCCGCATCCGCGGATGTGAGCCTTCAAAAATCCGCATCCGCATTCACATCCGCGGATGTGTAAAAATCGACATCCGCAACATCCCTGGTCTACAGAACGAAGCATGATGGTCACGATCCTCAGGATTGAGGGACCGACGGAGATGATGATGTATTTATTTATTTGTTTCATCATCATCATCATACGGCCAATAATTAACAAAACAAAAATATTATAAGAAACGTGGGACATATCATAGAACACATAAAACTCTATTATGTATCATAATCAATAAGTAAAATACACAAGCAAAAGAACAATTTTTTAACGAATTAACAAATAATAGAAAAAAACTTTTGACTAATATTCACATCAATCAATTGTCGGAACATCAATAACTCGCTCAATTTTTTTGACGGCGAAATACGAGTTATCGAGATTCGGTTGTATCGCTGCGTTTTGTTATTATTTCAATATTAATACATAATATTACTAATAACACACAATCTCGCGTCGCTATTTTTTTTGTGCGCACGTTTTCTATTTACATTTTGACGTGTTTGTAAACATTTTTTTTTTTTTTTTTTTTTTTCTTAAAAGATATATCTGGGTTTGTTATAAACCCAAATACAACCTTATACACCTTTCACACTAAGCTAAAAGCTTGTGCCGTGAACCTTGGAACCATCCCGCAATTCCAACGACGTGAATGAATGTAGCCGCATTATCAGAATATACTTAGAATGTAATGTCGGTAACTACCACGTACGTATGTATTATTATAAAATAATAATATTTTAATGCAGTGTTATAGTGCAGTCAATGCGATATTCTACTATTCGCTAATTTAATCTGGTTTTTTTTTTATTGTGTTTGGTGATGAAACTAATTATCCAACGAAGAACATTGCTCCTTGAGTCATCTCCTATAGAAAATAGTTCGAAGTAAAGTGTGTGAAGATATGAATTTTATTCTTGAATATAAATTGTCGATCATGTCAAGTATCGAGTCAATTACCGACTATTTCTTCAATGTAAATTACCATATAAATTATATTCATACTTCAAAATACAATCGTGCCAATGTAAATAGTCAGACATACAAAAAGTGTAAAATTTTGACGCAATCGATTTTAACATCTGAAAAATTTTGGACTGAAAATGCTCATTGACTTTTTTTAGAATATTAATTACAACATAGCCGCGAAGGAATAAAAGAAATAATAATAACTAGACAACTTTTTGAGATGCGCCGTTTTGTGGAAAAATCGCAAGGGCCCATTCAAAAATCATAACACCTCCTGAACAATAGGGTTTTTAACCTCGCCTTGAACACCTCCACACTCTCCAGAGTCTGCAAATCATCAAATGTCTTCATCATTTCAATTACAGGAGTGTAAATAGTGAACAATAATTAAGTGCATTTAAAATGAAGACATGGTTTGATAGTGAATTGAAGTAACGTTATTCAGTCGCTGCGGATTCTGTGCAAAGTTTTTATTTACGTTTCTAGAAATAGAATATTTTATTATTATTAACAACACATAATATATATAATAATAATACATACATATTGTATTATAATATTATTTCTAGTATTAGTTTCAGTTCGTCACGAATCACATATTATTAACTATTATTATTTATAAACGATCAGATTTTCTACTGCATTACACATAAAATATTAATACGAATTTGTGATGAATTTGTATCTAGAATGTGTGTTATTTATTTACGTCAATATTAGAGATGTCAAATTTCTCCTTCTTTAGTTATTTTGCTTATTCTTTCATATTATTTTATTCATCTACATAGATTTCAAATAATTTGAAATTTTTCATCCGTCTTACGCAGAAATTTAAAATAGTCTTTAGTTGAATAGTTCAACTAACCCCCAGGTGTTGGTGCATTTGTTTCTTTTGGCGCCGTTTAACGATCATTGTATCGTCTCAAAGGTGCCGGTGGAAAAGGGTGCTTTCGTTTCCTTTTGAAAACATCAAGTCATTTCCTTTGATGGGTAGACCAAAAGTTAAAGCGTCATAAACCTTTACGCACGTTTTTTGTCTTCGGTAAACACAATTATTATAAAAGATTATTATAAAATTAAAATCACTGTTTAATTCCACTGTGAGAAATTTTTAATCTTTATAACGTTTTCAACTACAAAATAGTCATATTCACTTGTGAAGATGACTACATTATAGTTGAAAACGTTATAAAGATTAAAAAATTCTCATTGTAGATGAAAACGTTTTAACAATTAAACAATTCCGCTAGTGGAATCAAGCAGTGTTTTTAATTTTATAATAGTCTTTTGTACTGCATTTCCACAAAGTTACACTAGAAAATATAGAATATTTACAATAAATTATTATGTTTATAGAGGTAAATGCAGGCTTCGTTTTCTGACGAAACCCTTTGCAAATTTAAATTTGATGTTTTTAGTAAAATATTATTTAACATAACTAAGATAAAACTTGGCGTTTTGTACATTCAATGCGATTCTTTTAACCACTATGCAATCTAAATCGCTATTTTCTTTCTTTCGCGTCGTTTTTCACTCTATAATTCCAACTTACTTGTATGAAAAGGAATGGGTTTACTATGTGTGTCCCATATATATTATTATGTTGTGTATTGTGTATTATGCAGATGTATGTTGTTTTGTCTTTACTTCGCTTTATCAACATCATCCACTATTATACAAATAATGTCTCTTCTCTTCTCTTATGTTTTCACTGAAGATATGGGAGAGACGTGTGTTCTATGCACACTGTACTATGATAATATGTGTGGTGATGAACTATTAGGTGTACCGAACGTCAATGGCGGATCAACAAATACATGTAGAAGGACAACTTGCATGTTTTTACCCACAGTTAGTCCACTGGCTACCCCACTTGTGGTATACGTAGATCAGCAACTATACTTACTATTATTATTATTATATTAAAAATGTAACCCTACACAGAGACCATAGAAGCTTTTGTCCAAGGCGATCTCAATAGGAAAAAAATTACAAAGAAACATCATGAAAAAGAAACAACAGAATCAAAGGAGCATTAGGTATATCGTTGACTACGTCCACTGTAATTCTTCTAGGTCCGACTATAATATGACGATATTTGTAAAACATCACGTTTGAATTTTTGAGTTTAACAGTGATGAGGTTTGCAACCCATCCTACAAGTCTTATTTTTGTAGACAATCTGCATGTTAATAATTATAATTATGCAGTTAGCCCTTTTATTGGAAATGATGGTACAAATACCTACGTATAGCTACCCAATTGGGATATTGTGAAGTTTACTGGTATTATTATAGGATAATATAATAATACCTTTATGATATTATTTCATAACTCTCAAACTGTAAAATTGTAGTGCTCTTTCTTGTTCTTAAGTTCTCCTTGAGCGTTACTGAAAGATTTGTTTACACATGACTAGTTTTCAGCAGGCTTACCTGTTTGTTCTTCATACTCCATATACTTCAGAGCGTAGTATACAAATACATCGTGCAGTCTTTCATAACTCTTCTCCCTGAACGAAATAACAATAACTTCACATTATTTTTTATGGATGTTGTTGACAACGCACACACACACACACTGTATTATCATCCACATCGTAACAAGTACATAATATTATGTTCAGTTTGCACTTGTGTATGTATGACTTCAGCAGCCGCCTACGAATATGTGTTTGGTCATTATACAAATTGCATGATATTTTGGTTCAGATTCTTGTCGAGTGAATGCGAGATATCACATACATGAGAGATGAAATGAATATCCGGCAACAAACGAATGCCCGAGATTTAGCCTCGGATACAAATAGAAAAAAAACAATGGAATAAAAGTTTTTCATAATAAATTTTAAATGAGAATGTTATGAAATAAAATAAATATATCTTACTTACTTACTTTTTGTATGGCTTCGGCTTGTATTAATTTTCTTCGCTAAATTGCTGCGTTCATTAGTTATTCCAAATCAGATCCTTGGTTCCTGTCCAGAAAGCCACTGCACCACCTCTGGGGTCAACCTATGGATGTCCATCCAGTCTCTCTTCATATTTTTCTCCCGGACACTCCTCCATCAGATGTTGGATTGTTAGTTAAATATGTTAATTTATCTAAGATGCAATAAGGCATATTAAATGTATACTTATTGTCTATGACATGGAAAAACTACATATTTAAGTACCTACCCATTTTTTTTTTAAGTCTGTCGTTGGATCGGTTTGTTCACGCTTATATATTTGCACCTACTAATCATGGTTCAATATGGATCTATTTGCTTCATCGCTAATATCGTTGTTACATTTTAATTTTTGCATAACAGATAATGCTATAATAATACCGAAACAAATGCTTTCGTATTAATCATGTGCTTTTGTTTTTTGTTTGCTATTGCATCATTTACCGCTGCGTTTATGAAAAGACAATAATTGAAATTCAACCACGAGACTTGTAGACGTATCTGAATTCGGAATATTATCATAGAAGAACTTGGTTTGTAATTCGGCGTACAGGTGTTTTTGAATTAACTCGTTTATACAGCTGTTCTTTCCAATAAGTAATCATTTTATCTATTATCTCGTTGTACTATTACACTGAAGGAATATTTTTTGCGAGATTTTAAAAATGTTACGTTTTATTTTCCTCGATGTGATGCAATTCGTTAATGTTACCCCCCTCCCCCCCATTTTGAGTGATTTTTTTAATAACTTGCATCTTGATCATCGTTTTTAATTTTATGAATTCTTTTGTACAATTCTATATTTTTCTATTTTCCTTTTGTATATATTTTTTTATTTTTCTTATTAGATCCTCATCAATGAAAAAAAAAGTGTTTTTGAATTGAGTGAATTTCTAAACCACTGTGTTAAAAAATCACAAATTTATTGGATTTCAGTGATTGTTCAGTGAACCTTTAAATCGTTGTTGTGTAATAATACCAAAGACAGAGTGTGCAAATCTCCTTGCATAATTGTAATTCTTTGCTGGATATCCAAATCCTTATCTATGCAGTATTGAAGATAAGCAAAGAGTGTGTTTCTCCAGTGTCATAGTTCTTATTGTTGTATTTACCGTGACAATGATCTTTGATTATTGAATGATGAAGATCAGAATCCCCTGAGTGTTGTGTCGTGGTGTCGCACCGAGGTTTATCTACTCAGGAACCTGTAACCTCGGCGGACACTGCGACCAGTGATGACAGCCATGTCTTTTGGTAATATGTTCAGACGGAGGAAGTCCAGTGGGGACACGGTAAGTATCAAGAAAATGAGAATAGTAAAATAGAAATGGTTTTACAAGCATGTTTTTAGAAAATAGACAACACGAACTTAAAATAAAATTTTGGCTGTGTCCTATTATTCACGTAACACATTTCAATTCCAATAAATTACTCAGTCTATTCATATTCAGCCAATTTATCCTGGACCATTTTTTTGTACGAAACTTGACTGGCCTCTAAATTCAGTTAGTCTAGTAGTCACCAGACTGTCATTACATTCTCCAGTTAGTCTTTTATCCTATGAAAATAACAACATCACTTATTTTAGGGTAATTCTTGTAAAGTATAATATGTGGATATGAACAATTTTCAACTAATTTGTACAGATGTAAATGAGATGATGTTTAATTTAATATTGTTCTATTTTTATCTTCAATATCAGAGAGAACATAACCAAACATTTGACTATTGGGTTCGAACCGAATGCAGGTTTGACAAAGGATTGTAATGTTTTTTTTATGACAAATGAGTAACAACAAGCATATTTTCTTACTTTGTTCTTTGTTTCTTTCCAGTCCAAGACGGCTAACAACAACACAGGCAGCACACCCACAAGCGGTACCACAGCCCCCACAACTCCGCCCCCTCCAGCAGTGTCCATTGTCCCCCGAACAACGGGGGCTTTGGGCGCGCCTCCCTCACTGCTCAGAAAGGACCGCAGACAGAATAGTTCCAGATTTAACCTGACACAAAACAGGGAGCTCACAGACCTACCCTTGTTAGCTGGTAAGTTAAACTTTTGACTTTTGGGAATTGTATTTTGCAGTCAGAATTTAAAACAGAATAATTTTATGATCCATGAAAGAAAATTCCGGTTATTTAGTTAATTATTTAATTGAAATTAAATTTTCTTCCAAAGTTATTAAGAGTATTATGTTAATTAATTCCTCTGAATACTGGCGTAGTTTACCAGATATTTCTTCGGCATTATTTATCAATATCTTAATAATTCCGTACACAAAACTTTCGAGACAAAAATGTATTAGATATGTTTAGAATATGACGTACTTAATTAAATCTAATTGCGAAATGTATAAATTTTCCGATTCATTATTTTCGATCGAAATAAAATTTACGCTATGTCATTGGACTTTTTGAAGCTTGGTTTATCTTTTCGTGTATCTACTGTTCTTCTATTCGCTTTGATTTTGAATCCATATTTTGAAACACAATTTTTTTTATTCATTTCTTTGTTATTAGCCTTTCCAATCTTGGTCTCCAACAATTTTCAATGTCCTTTCTTGAATGTTCATTTATTTTCTGTATCATTCCCCAGGGCTTAAGTTAGGTTAGGATGCATAGTAGTTTCCTGGGTTAAGTTAGGCTACGTAGAATCTTTCTAGTTTTGGTGAGATTTGGTTAACCTACCTGCCCTATTAATTTTAGTGGCACAGAATACCATGTGTGTGTCATACAATTAGTCTACAGATTACCCCATCTGAGGGAAACATTGTGATGGTATAGAGACGGAGAGATTAAGCTGCGTGAAACTTTCTTAACAGTTCCGTCTTCTATTCCCGTCTCTCATTCACCATTGAATTTCAATTAAATGTTTACTTACGTAATAACGTTTTCAAGTGCTCCCTACTTTCAAAGGCCATTATTATATTACGCAATAATGATGTCATGTTGTGTTTCTTGTTACGTTGTTGCCAACTATAATTTATAATGGATAATAGTCATTTTGACAAAGCCCTCGTCGTCGTTGTTAACGTTAACAATACCAGACTACAAAGTATGATTGCTGGGTACAAATTACGAAGTGATTTAATGAGATACGAACACGTGCACTGATGGCTAATGCCTGTATTTTTCTAGCTGACACTCTTCTATTTGCACTGTGAATTCGGCACTTTTTTTTTTGTTTTTCTTTAATTCTTAAACATCTTCCGTAGGTCTTTTTCAGGATACGTGGGTTCATAATTCCAAAGAATATGTAACAAATAATTTGACTCAGTTTTTTTATCCGTACTAAAAGGACATACAGGATCCCTCCAGTACAATTTCAATAAACAGATAATAGAATAGAAAGGGAGTTATAAACAGCATACAAATAAATGCTGTTAATTAGACACAATAAAAAATATAAACACATAAATTCTTTATCTTCTCTACTGTCCCTTTAGCACCATGTCAAAGTGTGAAAAATTATTTCTTAAAAACTAATAAATAAATTCTTAGTAAAAAAACAAACTATGAAAATAAACTCTATCTAATTATTTTTTTATTTTGTGCTTTTATTATCTGTTTGATTCGTATGTGTCTTTTTCTTTGTTTTTATGTAGGTATCTCGTATTAGTGAAGAAAATTCACTTTGACGTAATAATTCAGGTATATTTTCAGGTTATGGTTTACCATTCTACTTACAGCTTTATTCATATTATATGAATTATGTTATAAACACAGAACCTTTTTAGTGTGATTTGTATTTAAACAAAAATGTTTTTTCTTCTTTTGGTACCTTGTCAGGTCTCCCTAGTTTTAACAGTCATTTGTGAGAAAGTGTATCTGTTTTGGGCGGCCGAAATGGCTCCTCAATTCTCCTTATTCCTGTCCAATCATGTGAGTATATTATTGAACCAGGCAATCTTTCTTTTTCGATCACTACTTCGAATAAGATACTTCCTAGGTTTTGACATGTATCAGCATTTCCCTATTTACTATTTTACATGGTATTTAATGGTATTTTCAGAAGTTTGATTTGTTCATTGATAAGTAACAATATGTTTATCAATATTATGTATGATGCATTTGCAATAATTAATAGGTGCATCGGAGTATGTAGTAACTAATAATGCAATAAGTTTTATTGTCCCTTTGCCAAAAATCTTGGAAGACATTAGTGAATTGCTGTGCTGCATGCATTCAATAATGCATCGTAAATAAAATTACAATACTCATTCTAAGTAACGGGGTAATCAATGGCTGATATATGCAATATTATTGTTAAAATTCTATTCATTCAACCCATAGAATCGTCAGATCGTACCTAATCAGCACATCGCAATGGTTCTGATGAAACCGATGTTTTATTTACCTATTTTCCCTTTACTTTATCCCAAAGTAAACCTCGAGCCTGTCCAGCAATATTGCCATAGAAAGAACGGCTAAAGAAGGTGTCTTCCGACTCCTGGAAAATCCAGGAGAAGGGTAATTTTGACATGCAATTTTCCCCCTACCAATAACAAATTTCTATCAGTTATAGTATTTCATGCCATCCATCTTCAATGTTTTATTGTTCATGTCACCAAGAATACCAGGTACTCCACTTGTGGATAATGTGATGGTATCGGTCGATATTTTTTTTGTTCAACAGCATGGTTCAAATCCATCCTTAATGTCTTAGTTTTTGTTGGCACGGAGAAGACAACTTGCATGTTTATTGCATGCAGCTGGTATGCTCGTTACCGTACTTTTGGGATATGCCGTGATGGTATAGTAGTAGTAATTCAGTCTTTTTTATTTGTCAAAATAACAAGACTTAGGTTCTCAAAACTGCTGATTTTATTATCTCTTTCTCTTCAACTTCCATCGTAAACTTAGAGAAGGAAAGAAACAATGTTTCGATACTCAGTGTGATAATTGACAAATATCACTCAAATTGGGATCGAATTATTGAATTCCAAGCATCATGTAAACAATGCCGAATGGCCTTAAAGGGCCCCTTTGGCAAAAACGATAAAACATTCAATTTTCAACAAGTTTGGTATATAAACTCTCAAAACTTGTTGACCCTACGAACATTTTGATTTGATAAAATATGAAAACAAATATTAATTACCAATATCAAACTTTAAAAAACTTGATTTTAGCTTCATAGCATTCGTTTATAAAAAAGCATATTTCTAAAAATCGAATTCGGGGGTGTGTTTGGTACACAAATGCACGAGAATCCTACAAATTATCATATATTTTTTTAAATATTACGAATACTTAGATAGTTATTACAATTATAGAAGAAGAATAAATTATATATTTTTTGTTTTGTTCATGGATATTGACCGATTTAAAAAAAATTGATAAAATTTCTCATATTTTGGAACCAAAAATCACCACATGAACTCAATTTTACTAAAAAAAGTTTGCTAAAATCTACAATATTTATATGTTCGATAGGGGGAATAAAAAATATATTTATTTTACAAGTAATTTGTATTTTGATATAACAAAGAGTACCTACCTAAATATATCTCGTCAGTCTGCGATTTATTTATTTTTTAGTAAAAAACTAATATTGGTAATAACTATTTGGTTTTTATTTTATCAAATCAATATGTTCGCAAGGGCCAACAAGTTTTGGCAGTTTTTCTATCAAATTTGTTGAAAATTGAATATTTTACCGTTTTGGCTAAACGGGGCTCTTAATAATGTTGTACCATCATATTGAACTCTGAATCATATTCTAGTCGTGCGTTTTCTTTGCTTTGTATTATTTCAAAAGAAAAAAACACACATACAAACTGTTTACACATACGAATATTTGAATCTTGTGTCGCGTAAATATTTGATTTCGTAGCGTTTTATTTGTTTAACCTATTAGCAGAGTTGTATATCGTTATTGTAGTGTGCTTCAATGAGAGGTGATTGCTATGTACGTATAATATAATCTTTAACAGTAATTCTTTTCTTTACGTCCTTTGTCAAGGGTTGATAGGCGGTTATTAGGTATTTCTCGTATGTACGTATTTTACATACTGTAGTGTGTACACATTTTTCAATGATTTTGTTGTGCAAATCGTTGTTTGTATACAATTTGAGGTGTAGTTTTAGGTAAAAATAATAAAAAAATCAATGACACAAAAAGTACATTTTTTAAAGAAAAATCAGTATGATGGCAATTTCCATCATCATGTGTGTATGGTCCCTCATCTAAAAAAAATATTAAGTGATATGGAATTGTATGTGTATGAAATTATAAAAACAATTACAAATTTTTGATTTTTCTCCTTGAAAAAGATGAGAGATGGCTGAGAAATTCAACAGTAAAACTTAGCAAAATATCAAAAATACGAAACCTGCGCTATGAGAATTGTTACTGACACAAATCATAGGCAAAAAGTTGATATAGTTTTTATTTTTACTTGAATTCATATATTAACTCTTCAAATAATTACCAGATTAAAAAAATATACCATTTCCATTCATAGTAAATAGTTATACCAAAATATTTAGTATGATGGAAATTTCCCTCACGATGCATTTATGTAAGGGTTAACAAATCTTGTGCATCATAATTTCGGAAATTTCCGTCCTAAAATAAAACTTAACTGGAAATTGAAACCTTTAACTTACACTTTCATAAATAAAATAACGGACCTCTGTAATATGTTTCTACGACCAAAACCCTTTTATACATTCATCATTCTCTCAATACAATGTACTTATATATATTGAGATACAATCCATTGGATTGGTCTGCAACGAGTTTGGATTTTCTTCTCCATTCCTCCCTATTTTCAGCTAGTCTCTTTAGTTCTACGTATGAGCCTCAGTTCATATCCTTCTTCAGTTGGTATAGGTATCACTTGGTACATACAATGAGGTCTTGTGTAGTACAAAATAATATTGTTATTGTGGCCATTATCATTTGTGTATGTAGATAGTGTCGTTATTCTGGCATTGACACACTGATTCTTAGATACGATATAATATTATTAGCTTTGTTATAAGGTTTATTAAATAAGATCCACGCACGGCTCCTATTATAATAGTCCACGCAATGATTATCAATCGAGTCATTGATGCGTTTATCGGTCTCAGCAGTGGAGTGGTTGGTTGTCAACAAAATCTTTTATCTACACATTAATGTTCATCTACAGCAGAGGTTCTCAATTTTTTTTCTCATGGACCACTTTCAAAAATTTTCTGGTTCCGGTGGACCCCCTGTATTTCTACCCCCCCCCCCCCCCATTCGATAAAAATGGTATAGGAATTTGAAATATTTCAAAAACTCCTCGGTTTTCTTACAGAATATCTTCTCACAGTACCTTTTTCTACAATGTAACGGGTATTTGTACCGACTATTGTTTACTTTAAAAATATTACGCGTTTAAATTTCTCCCCCCCCCCCCCGTCGCCGAATTTTCAAAATGGTATAGGAATTTGAAATATTTCCAAAACTCCTCGGTTTTCAGAAATAATATTTTCTCCCAGTACCTTTTTCTACAATGTACCGGGTATTTGTACCGACTATTGTTTATGTCAATATCTGATGCTTTTACCGAATATCCGATACTTCAACTATGGATTCGTGGACCCCCATTTTTTAGTCACGCCATCGTGGACCTGGACCACTTTGGGAATCACTGATCTCCAGGTACCGATATTGCATCTTCCACAAATAGGGTAATCTGTAGACTAACTGTTTATAAAACCTACAGATCATAATCAGTGTGCCATAAACAATTTAGAAATTCGTCGATAGTCTGGAGGTAGAGTTTCGGCCTCAAAGTTGTATTTGGGCTTATAACAAAAACCCAGATAGGTACATATTATTATTTTTAAATCAGAATTAGCGGAAAGAGTAAATAAAAAATATTTTTCTCTGTATCCGAAAAAAATTAAACGAACTTTTTTATTACAACATTTTACCCCTTCTCTGATTAAAATGAATAGGTAATAATATGTCCGCCAGCGACAAACTGGTCAAAGCTTTTATTTGTAAAGTTTTCCGAAAGCACTATGTACTAATCCATTTCATCCAAGATGCCAACCACCCATGAAAATTCAAAGCACCAATTTTCCCGCTTGGTACATTTGGCACTTTCGTGTACATTTAACAGATGGCAGTGTACCTCGTGTCTGATTCTCTGTTGTTATTATTATGATTATTTTCTTGAATTACATAGAAATCAGTCAAATTACTTTTTATGGTTTATGATTAAATATTTCACTCTGTTATCATTATCTTTTTTATGGTTGCGTATAATTTCAATTGAACAAGTTGTAAAGTTTTGATTACATTCGTAAGAACGGGCGCCGAGCGCGCGCTTCGAACAGACGTTATCGATTTTCCCGCCTCCACTGTGTTCCCGCCCCCTCCTCGTTCCTCCCTCCTAACCGATTTTCCGTCCACATTTACACACGGAGGCAGCGGCCAAACCCAAACAGGCCTGTTTCGATTAAATATCCTACCACCGTAGCCATTGTAGCAACCCTCTCTGTTCGCGTGCGCTTCCTGACACTGATTCACACAATACATCACCCGCCATCCTTCCGTATTTCATTACAGTCCTGGATACAATCGAACCATCAACTTCCATGTAGTGTTTGTGTCATTAGTATTATTAGTGTTCATATTATTTAGTTATATTATAAATATTATATCTTTCACTTAGTGAGTAGATAGTGTTCCCGTTTTAAACAATCGATTTAGTTGTCTGTGGGCACGTGTACTTATTGAAGTTAATTGTAGCGGCGGCTGTGCTCTTTGATAGTTTGTTAATGAATTACTATCAGATGTGACCAGTGTACGATAACGCCCACAAGGCCAGAAGAGTGAATTAGCAGCGAGTAATATATATTTAATATAGTGAAGGAGTACATTGATATAACACCCGTCCCGAATGTGCAATGGTACACACTGGTCTGTCCACTTACGCCGGGTTAACCCGTGCGATGTTCTTCAGAGACAAGGAGAAAGGCAATAACGGTAAGGAGAAACCGAAGCAACAGCTCAATTCCTCTGGGTTTGTACCGAAGAGTGTAGTCTCACCCCTTGGCATTCCCAAGTCTCCCTCCTTTCACTCCGGCTTAGACTTGGTCGCGTCAGATCAAGACAACAAACGCTCGGAGACGATATCCGACTTTACACGTTCATTTCACTTCAGCAATTACGATACGGACGACAATAACAAGAAGGAAGCCGTCGTCTCACCTCACGACATAATGAACGGCAACGGACAGGAACAGCCGCAGAAGGCTGAAGGGACCAATAATGGGTCTGCTGCAAAACCCAACGGGGCCAACGGGAACGGAGGAGGAGCGAGCAACAATGGCCCGCCAGCACCTCCTCTACAAATGAACAAATTTATAACGACGAGAGATAGAAACTTCTACAACACCAACGTCCAACACTTGGTTCAGCTTCCCTACCTAAGAGGTAACGTTTATCAATTCATAATATTTTACAGAATGATGTCACATCTACTATTGTCGTCGAACCTTTTGTACGTACTCGAAGATACTGCATATTATTACATTGTTACCATGGTACTGCACGTACCTGAATAATTATTACGGTGCCTTGTTGAACAGCATATTGACACGAATGATTCACATAAGACATACACAAAGCGACGATTTACACAGTATCGACGTTAAACCCACATACATATTTACTATTCCCACTGGTAAAATTGACACAAATAACACCCCCAGGAAATTTTACTAAAATAAACCGATATTACAACTATCAAAACCCATCCATTTTCAATTTCACGTTAAAGGTTTTACATATATCGTTGTATGTAATATAATTTTAATAGAACATATTTTTTTAAATATGCTTCAGAATATTCTATTTTAATCTAAGCATTTTCAGACGAAATACTTGACAAACTCCCACTGTAATTAGAGCACGTTCCAGAGCAATACACCTGCGTCATCAATCTGAAAGACATTTTTTATAAAGAAACATTACCTTATTGTCAAATACAAAATTCAAATGTCTAAGTGAAGTTGGTCAGTCAAACCCGTCTATGACACTTGTCTACACATTCTTAATTCAAAAATTTGTTGAAAATGAGGCAGGATTTTATAAGATTTAATAAATTTTGAGGATTACCAAATTAAGACAATTTTCTAAAATACAAAATCGCTTTATTTTATTTGGGGTCCTTTTATATTGTCTTTCTGCAATACCTTATTTCCATCATGAAATTTTTCGCTGAATGAATCTGAAAAATCTAACGAAACATAATTATAATCACAATGTTTTACAATACTCTTTTTTTCACAATCAACCATTTTTATGACAGCGAGATCATTACATTACATTATCGTGGAAAGATTTTTTTAAATTGGCACAGAATCGTTCTGAATTATTGAGAATGCTTATTTCCTGTATTCTTAAAACGAATGTTAAGGTTGTTAAAGGCGAAAGAAGAAAATACTTAGTTCTCGCTCATACCGTCAAGACATTTCCTACAAGCTGGGTAGCCAGTGGACTATCTGCATGTAGTAAATATGCAAGTTGTCTTCTCCGTGCCAATAAAAAATCAGAAATTTTTCAGGATGGGTGGCATACCTCTTCGCTGAATTCCATATATTTGATGTTTTATACGTGATGTTTTTCGAACACCTGCCTTTTACACGTCACTCAAAAACTTACAGAATAGCTCTGTGATGGAATATCTTTGTATTATTTTTACTGCCTTGAGGAGAGACCCACCCCATTCCCGGATATCTCAGAATACCCCTATTTATCTGCACATTCAAACTTAAATTGTCCTCATGGGCAGACCTGATGGGCCAGCCGGCCAGAACCGCTGTCATTTTTACTACAATATAAGATTTATTAATAACGTTTCGATTATTATTCATAATCACTTTTTAAAATGATGATTTACTGTTTGAAAACGGACGGATTCTATGAAATGCCGACGACTCGTTTTATAAAGTGTTTGGTACGCAAATAATATAATGATTTTTTTCTTGTTTGGAAGTAGTTTTGAACAGTATTCGAATATATACACAGGTAGTTTAGTTGTGGTAATTCGCTACTACTACTGGTAGGTACTAATAATAATAATACATACATACTCCCGATGTATCGATTATCTGCCTTAACAATGAGTAATGTGAAAATTATTGAAGTGTACCTACTCAGCAGTATATCATCCAGCTAGTGATGTGAGAAGAGAAAATTCTCCGAGAATTTCTCCTCTGATGGAAGAGAAATTTCTCTCCATAATTTTTCTAAGTGGTATTATGACCTTTCTCCCAATACACTTCGCAGCCAACCTTATTGATCCAAAAATTTGTGGGGCTGATTAAGGCCCAAATCAGAGGTTATTAACACTTTTTTTCCATGTACCTACGTACCTGCAATTTTTTTTAAACTTAAATATGGGTATGTGGGGTGTCAAACATCAAGATTTTTCATCAGTTACTAGCACTTTTTCTATGTAGGTACCTAACATTTTTTTGTTTCCATAATTAATTGTAGCCATATTGGTGATAAATTGTCTCAACATTTGCACATTGTTATTGATTGATTGACTAAAGTATTTATTATTATACTGTTAAATAAAAAATTAAAAAAAAATCTCGGAAAATTCTCTACTTCGATTCAAATTCACCGAGAAATTTCTCGAAAAATTATTTCTTGAGAATTCCACAACACTACATCCAGCCGAGTACCGGGCGAAGTGTTCCGAACGGTTCACAAATTCACCGCTGAACCAGTTTCGTGATGTATGAAAAATTATTTACCTCTACAAATTGTCATTATTTTTTGTTTGATCGCATTTCAAATAAATTAATGAAAATAAATCACTTGTTTATTCCTTCCACAATATTAATCGCGAGCCGGGTTTCTTGAGCTTCTTCTCTCATCATCAGGCTAACATAAAGGGTTAGCGGATGCTCTTGAAAGCCGGCTCGCGATTAATAAAGCCACTGTGGAAGTACTAAATATAAGTATTTTTATTTTATGTTATAATTAAGACGACCGGCTGAAACCGCCGTAGAAATCTTTTATATTAATAATAATAATACTAATAATCTTTATTGCACAAAATTAGTATAAAAAGAAGAAAAAACATGGTAACATAACAATAAAATACATAATTTTGTGCAATGGGCGAGTTTATTGCTGAAGCGCAATATCTTCCAACTAACCCACTAAACAAAAACAAATAATAATATATAAATAAATAAGTAAAACAAAATAAAATAATTTAAGATATATATATAGATAAATATATAAATAAACACATATGTATACCAAAATAAATTTACACATAAAATAAGCTACTCAAATATATACCTAATCAAAAGAAATAACATCGGATAAGCGACTCGACACAGATGTTGAGTAGGGACGGATGGGATAAAATGGAAGGGATGGGGTAGGACTGCTCATCGTGCATATATTACATTACTGCTCGTATATTACATTCTCTGGTTACGTGGAATCGCCTGCCGGTGCCATTGAGACGGTCTAGGGACTGTTAAACGGCTTCAAAACAAAATCATCATCATCTCTTCAATTGCCAGACCCTGGACAGTTTGAAAAGGGCCATTATTCATTTTGCTCTGCCAATGAATCGAACCCGGGACATCGTGACTCTCAGGCGAAAGCGTCACCTCTCCGCCACGACGATCGATTTTAGAATTGCTGCGAATAGAAAACGCTGTGACTTTGTGAAGTAGATAGATTCGTCTATGAATCTCGATTTTATGAAAATATCATCAGTCTGTTCAAAAAGCAAGGTGGCATAATCGAGACCCCCCACGGCGGTCCCCTCTCCCAGCACGCCGCTTTATTGTTTTCTTAGTTTGTCAATCAATCACTCAATCTGCTTCTGACGCCAATATAATTAATTAAAAAGGACGTACATCTTACCACTATCTCTGTTAGATAGATGATCTTAGTACTGTTGAACTACATATTTATCCAAAACCTTTGAACCTCTGGGAGTCAACGTTCTAAAAACAAAACTCTACCTATATTGTTTTCGTATTATGTTTTAGTTTTTTTCGTTGTTTGTCTTTGTAATTGATAAATTGAAAATAATATGACGAATAATTAATTTTCTTCGCGTGATAAGGCGATGGTGCTCCGTTTTAATTTTTGTATTTTGAAGTATTATAATTGTCGTTGTCACTTATCGCTGAGACTCAGAACGTGTCTTCTGCCCTTTGTGCCAGTTCTTTTGCAACACTTCACGTGAACAATAATGTTGAATATGGAAGAAGCGAAAGAGGTAGGTATATAAGAATAGGCTTATCTGATACTCTCATCTCATTGCTTACCGTTCTAGGGGGTGGGTACACATCACAAGAAGAATAGGTGAATATTACGTGTCATTAATTCATACCATCAAGGGGTTTCACACAAGTGAAGTAAACAGCAGACTAACAAATCGTCCTCACCGCGTCAATAAAAGTGACATTCGGAATGGGGGTCGAATCTCTTCGCTGAATTGAAGGTGTGAAATGTCTTAATACGTGATGTTTTACGAATACCTGTCTTTACTGGACACTCGAAAACTTGCTGAAAAGAGTGGAGAACCAGTTCTTCGCCGGAGACCACGGATATATTACATGTCCAAGTTTGTTCATCTGCATTTACCCTTTTCAGCCACATGTTGAACTATTTTCAACTGACTCTGTCCATTAGGAATGAATATGTGGTACTCAGTTCGCATGTATAAGAGGCTTGTATCATCTCTGTGTTGTGAAAAAACGTTAAGGGTTGAGTAAAAAGAACTTATTATCGGATCGTATTCAATTAGTATTCGGATTTGTATTCAATAGAGTAGGTTTAAATATTTCTATGTAACACAAAGACCTCGTATAGACAAATAAAATAGTACTAATTTTCTCAGAAAACATGTTCAAAAATTATTAATGAGACAGTGAACTTTTGCAGTTTCAAATGTGCCTGGCGAAGTCTTAAAAGGAACCTTTTTTGGCCGCACGATTTGATTGGCCGCATTACCAAATTTTCTTTTGAATTTATAGTCTATACAATAATAATTGTCTTGATTTAATATAATATGTCATTGTGTTGCTCGTTGCTATTAAAGGTACTAATTTCTGATTGACATCTTTATACTTAGATGTGTTATAGTATGATATAACTGAATAGGTCAGGGTTTTCATTACCAATACAAAATGTCAAACGTCATGCTGACGGACGTATGTTAGATTCCATAAGAAATCTTTGAATTATATCGTGGTTGTACCGCGTATTTTTTTCTTTCCATATGCCACTGAATGTATCGAATTTCGATAAAGTTTTTTTTATTAATTGAATTATTAAGTTTGAGACGAGGAAACACGGCAACAAAGTATGGCATTGGCTTTCAAAATAATATGCTGGTTATTCTGCGCTATTTTTGTTATTGAGTACCTAGAGTGAATATTTTATGATGTGAAAATCAATATACCAGCTTAGTTTGTTTCTTTAATAGTAAACAGAATATTAAATGTACCTTTGATGTCGTAGCTTTTCCCACAAGTGAAGTAGCCAGCAGAATTCAAGATGGGTGGTACCTACTATAAATATACTATTCTATACCGTCACGCCGTATCCCAAATGGGGTAGGCAGAGATAACGGAACGCCATACAAATCTATCTTTATATACTTCTTTCGCTTCTACATTCAGACAATTTCTCATACACGCATGTCGTTTTCTCTTATTCACAACATGCTCGTCCTTAAGAATTTGATCCACGTGATCAAGACACATGGTTCTCGTACGCCGGCAAATTCTGACACGCCCTTTTTCAAATACAGTGGAACCTCTCATAACGAGTTTAATTCGTTCTAGACTCTTACTCGTTATGCGAAACATTTTTTTCCATAGAAATCAATGTAAAATACAATAATGCGTTCCATGCCGAAAGAATAAGTATTCTTGGAGTACTTAATGATTTTTTTTATTAACTTTTATTCAAATAAAATTACCTATAAAAGAGTGTAACAACTTGTAATACAATTTAGATTAGAAAAAAAACGTAGTTAAATAAAAATATGAATTTATGAAAAAATAATTAACCATTTTTTACAAGAAAACTAACCGTAAACGTAACCGTTTCGTAGAAATTCTTGACACTCCTTTTGAAGCATCCATCTTCTTAATTTTATCTTTGTTCTTGAGAATAGTGCAGATCGTTGATGTTGACCGATGGTATGTGCGCGCTAGATATGCCACGCTCACACCTTGTTCTCGCTTTTCAATGATTTTACGTTTCATTTCAACAGTTTTTTTTATTCTCTTCTGGCTGTCTTGTGTTTTTTTCTTCGGGGACAATTTTGAACGGATAATAATACTTTGCACATAAAAAATTACTAATAAACTCCATACAAATTTTGAAAGAATGGGTGATCACATGCGAAACCAAGGCGCTAACGGAGCGAGTGCTAAACACAAACTGATGTACAGGCGCGGAAGGCCCGGCTCACAGTCACAAGTGAATGTCGTTAAAAAAGGACTTACCTAGACCCTTTCTATGTAACTCGTTATGCGAAATATCGCTCGTTATGGGAGCAACTTTTTTACATTTTTTTTGCTCGTTATGCGAATTACTCGTTATGAGAGGTGCTCGTTATGAGAGGTTCCACTGTAATTATATCTTCTTTGTCATCCTTTCATTATCCATTCGTTACATGTTCAAACCACGAGTCTTATAATTTCAACGTAAAATTAAAAATTTGGGTTAGTTGGAAGAGATCGCGCCTTTGCGATAAACTATACTAAGTACTATACCATCATTATATATTCCACAAGTGTAGTAGCCAGCAGACCAGCCGCATTTAATAAACATGCAAGCTGTCCTCACCGTGCCAGCAAAAAAATAAGACATTCAAGATGGGTGGCAAACTTCATCTCTGAATTTAAGATGTAGAATATCTTTGTTTTCTCTTACACCTACTTGCATTTTATACAACTGAGTAAGGGGCTCAATTCATTTCCGGATGCTCCACGGAACAAGTAGATATGCGATTAAATCGCCCTCTGTATACTGATTGCATTTAATTTGAATGTATTTCTCTAAAAATGGTATAACACAACGAATTCAATAAAAACAAAAAAAAAATAGGTAGGTAAAAAAGATAAAACTAGCAAAATCGAACGTCATACATTTGAATGGAGACGAGTAGTCTACTGTAATGAGTCAATGTTATTTTTTTATTATCTCCGCATACATTAAGATGATAATATTATTACGATAACAAAATTTAACCCATTTTCGGACAGCAACCAACGCCTACGTACACGTATTGTCAACTGTTAAAAAAAACTAATTTGCGTTGTTTATAAGACTACTCTATTTCGTCTTTTGCTACTACATCATTTATGCTTATTAACGCATCTATGTTATGTTGTTTCCAGTTCGACTGATTAAAATAGTCTTACTGCCGGTTTCGTAAAAAAGATAAAGTCACATTAACGATAAAGTCTTTTATTTTCCATATTTTTCCACGAGTTACTATTTTTTTTTTTGCGAAATGTCTTAACGAAAATAATAGAAATTCCTCAGGAAAATTGTTAATTTGCTACGCTGTTTATTTTGTTTGTTTAAGCATTAAATTAAAGCATTATCCTTCGATGCGATGGTTACCAAGATAATTTATATAAACATGAGTTACCAGGCGTTATTGTAAATATTGTTGACATGTAAATTCTATGGACGCCCTATCACAAAACTTATAATCGTACACCAAACAATAAAAAAACAAATATCAGTTAGCTTAGCTTTCTTAAACCTTTGCAGGACTGAATATTGAGAACAAGAGAAATCAGAATATTGATGAGTAATGAGTAACGACTGACGTTTCATGACATTTCCCAAACAAAAGACGATCAGCTCCATTTCGTTAACATAGCAACACATGCATTTAGTCTAGTGGTTTTAAGTTCACTTTTATTATGTCTATGGTAAATATTGTAATACAACCACATCTGGTGTACCGAAATTTAACGGAGTATAAGTCTCTACATTTAACGTTATTTTACGAAACCGAAATTTCTCTTTAAATGTAAAGGAACTTAATCTTTTATGAAACCAGTCGTTGGACTTTCAAAATCGCTTCGCCTAACTTTTTTGATTGATCAGTTTTGATAACTATTACTTCAAAATGTTGGTGTTTTTGTCCTCTTGATTGTCTTCCGTATTTTGTTTATCTTTCTTTTAGCAGTTATGATACTGCCATTTTCAAGAAACGTAGTTTTACTTGGTCTTGAATGACGGTGTTGATTCTACGTTGAATACTCTAGAATACAACTTGATTTATGATAATGTTAAGGAATCATTTAAATTGTCAATTAATCGGCATTAAGTAGTTACCAAAGATATCAATGTGCTAGTTTTCAAGGAGTCAGTTTTTTTAATTAAATTTTTTGAAAGGTGCCATGCTCTCAAGAACCTTCGAATTGTTCGAGCTTAATTCAAAAGTAGAACTCATGACTTAGCAATTAGGGATCAGTCGTTTGAAATCGATTAGTTTTTAAGTGTTATTATCGCACAGTACCTACACATTTACACAACCAACTAATCAATCTTTTACAGTCAAAGGAATGGATTAACCTAGTTCTAGTAATTTCTCTTCGATACTGTTAATGCTCAACAATAACCATATTTTTTGCCGTAATAATACTGTGGATAAAAGTTATCGATATTATTTCCTATCAGTCGTTTCGATAAATTGCAATCTTTATGTCTTGATAAAACTACTCAATTTATTTCAATGTCTTTTTCTATCTACCGTTTCGTTTAGTTTATCTTTTAAGTCCTGCCATTTGACAATGTTTATTTATTTTTATGATACTTAGTTGCACAGGTACCCTGAATATTATAGAAGCAGTTTATATCAAATGGTAGGTAACTGAGGGAGCGTGACAAGGTTACGTGATGTCTCCTTTACTGTCCTATAAATTGCAAGTCTTTGACTTTTATGGCTTATGTTGTATTCTTGCGTAAGTAATTATGGAAAACTTTGTAACATATTGTTGAACGTCGTTTGGTCGCACGTTTTACAGCGATTATCTTCTCACAATAATGAAACTTTTTCATTGTAAATTCAATTTGAAGTAAATGTAAAATTTTACTACTTAACAAAACATGTGTGGTTCCATTATGTTTTTCTTAACGAATTTCTGTCGTGACTTTTATAATATATGTCTTCTTTCTTAGGATTGCAAAATTATATCACTAATCACCCTTATTAGAGCAAATCAGAAAAATACATTAATCTCTGTTTTGACTCGCACAGTCACACCATTCAGCAGTCCGCAATTCGACCAGATTTTGTAAACTTCAGACAATTTTATTTAGATGTCATAAATTAGACAAATTTACCCTGAATTTTATTTTCCTTTTCTTTCTAATTTTGCCTCAACGTTTTCTTATGCTTTACGCCATATTTTGACTTATCAGTAATAATAATAACTAGACAGTTTTTTTAAGATTCACGATTTTGTGGAAAAACCACCGCAAAGAATTATAACGCCTCCTGAACAGTAGGGTCTTTAACTTTATATTCTAATTTCTTTTGTATTCTTCGTCGAATTCTATTTTCATATTGGATTTTCCTTGTTCGGCTTTTTTCCGAAAAAATTGGGAAACTTAACAATCGTCTCGCTAAACTCAATCAAGTTGACTCCTAATTGGGTTTTTTCAGTGCTCACTCTAGATAATGATTTATCCAGGCTCTCTTTTTCTCGTTTTCCGGTCACTGGAGACTCGACGACCCGAGAGACTAATTTATTTTGATGTGCATAACCTCCGTAATAACAATCGAGAAGCCAAATTGTTGGGAGTGGCAAGGGGAAGAAAGAGGTTGAAATAAAAACTGCGAATACGTTATTATTTGGTAAATTTCCTTAAAAAATATGTAGATTCAATGTCTTCGTTTTTCTGGTCGAGTTCCAAAAAATCTTCAATTTCTTTGTCGATTGACCTTAAAATATCCACACATGAACACAGGCTGAAAATAAGCAATCGACTCACCCCTCTCCATTGTTTTTCTTAACCTCTGATATCGTTGTCATTCTGTTGTATTTTTCAACGTTGATAATTAATTATGTGCTATAGTGACTGGAAATCCACTGCCCAGGGTGGAAAGACTTCGAGAACCAGTGTTTCTGGAGCCATGGTTATACAAGAGCTGTTCGTTCATCTGAAGTATTTAAGATATATTGTGCTATTAATCTTCACTGTCTTTTAGTTTTTTTAATACATGAAGGGTATTTTACTAAATAGAGTGTGATAAAAATAGCACGTGTATTCGAGAACCCCTGGGATCAAATTCTCAATAATGGTCGTGTGTTGAGTAAGAGAAATCGATACGCGTGTATGAGATTTTGTATGAATGTAGAAGAAGCGAAAGAAGTATTTAAGGATATGGATTGAGTTAACATTTATTTTCTAAAACTCCACGTTAATTCATATATAATATTAACAACACATTATGCAAACTCCTTTTTGTGAGAAACGGGAAAGGTGCTTTGCTGATGCTTTCGTTTCGCAAGTTTTTTTGCCGTATTTGTTTGTTTGTTTAATCTTTATTAAGTTAGAGTTCACAATTTTATGAGACTCTAATATAAACCTTTTTTTTAATTACATTTATATAAATATATTACACCATATTACACTACACATATACATATATATTAACATACGATATCTTCTTAAATTCAAGTGTTGATAATATATTTTCTTAATTCCAATTTAATTTTTTTTATTGAACTTATACTTTTAATATTTTCCGGTATTTCATTATACAGCTTCAATGATTTATAGAGTGAGTTTTGGGATTGTGCTTTTTTTTCATTGGTAATCTTATACTATTTAATTTTCTTGTACTATATTTGTGAAACTCACTATTTAAACTTATTTTCCTTTTAAATTCATCAGATGTTAAATTGTTCATTACTTTGTGCACAAAATTTAAAACATTATATTGTATTATTGTTGTTTAACTGATAGAAAATTTAGTTCCTTGAGCATCGATTCAATTTTCGTATATTTGTTCTTTTTTAGTATGTCCTCATAACCTTGTTTTGTTGTACCTAACCGAAGGGTAATGCAAAATACGGGATGAATATAATTCGGATTCATCTGGCTTCATCCTGTAACGTTGACTAAATGTGTCTAGAATTGAATTGTCACAATATTTTGACTTCGCTTGTGAAACTTTTCGTCTCAAATGAACTCAAGTGAAGACAAGTTTACAAATTAATAACGTTGTCTAACTATCAATTATTAATAATGATAACATTTCGGTAGACAAAATACTCGGAACGTCGTCGCGTGGGATTCTCCATTTTGATGATATAGTGCGTCTGGAAGATGAAATTGATTTTGGCTCTACTCTCGCATTTAAATGTTGTTTTAATCCACCTAAGCTTAAGAAAGCCTTGAAATAATATATCAGTCTGTGTATTTAATGGTATTATTTTTTAGTCTAATGCTTATGAGTTTATAGACCCTATTATTCATGAGATATATGTCTCCTAAAATGAACTCTCGCATAGGGCCTTGCAAGTGGACCAGGTAGTCATAGTTTTTCTCGCACTTTAATACACATTGTTTGGATAATTACAAATGATTTTGCAGCTTCATTTAACAATGTTTAGACTACTTTAGATCTTTAGGTTACATGTTTTGCCATATTGCTTTTACTCATGTTTTATTTTGGTGGAAAATGCGCATAGAAGATTTGTTTATTACCGAAGTGAGGTCAGCTATTGAGAAAGATGAACTATATTGAATAAATAAATAAAATGAATTTTACAGTCTTTCACGTGATAAATCACTTCTCTATGTCACCGGTAGACGATTGTCCATGTCACCAGTCCTGTAATGCAAAAGCCTTTTCGAGAATGTCGTAACTGCCAGTTCTATCAGACTCAGCAAATCAATCAGTATAATTATCGTACTATTATATCAAAATTGCAGGTATCCATTACCGTTTTATCTGTAACGATTCATCTTACAATCATAACTAGCTTTCACGGCGAGTGCAACTTTTTCATGCTATTTTTCTTTTAAGGAGGTTACAGTCGTAATTAATTCCCTGTTAAGTAATTTGGAATTATTATGATCAGCTTAATAGAAAATAGAAGTTCCACGACTCCTGAAATAACATCCTGCCGTGAGATGGATGCCTTCAGTGTATTATTGCGATTTGCTTACTCACTTACTTCATACATATCCATTACCGTTTTATCTGTTCATCTTACAATCATAACTAGCTTTCACGGCGAGTGCAACTTTTTCATGCTATTTTTCTTTTAAGGAGGTTACAGTCGTAATTAATTCCCTGTTAAGTAATTTGGAATTATTATGATCAGCTTAATAGAAAATAGAAGATCCACGACTCCTGAAATAACATCCTGCCGTGAGATGGATGCCTTCAGAGTATTATTGCGATTTGCTTACTCACTTACTTCATACTGAAACAAAGTGTAAGGCATACCTTACCAACCTGTTACTTGCTATATAATGTTATATTATTTCGCCCCGTGTAGCGTACACAGGTATCCGTTATCTACCACTGTGTCTATTATTACGTTAGGTTAATGTCTGGGGGTGTATCTCGACGTTTCCACCCGATCCCTAGGGGAAGAGTTTGCCGCTGTTGATAATACCCCACCGGCGATGATACTTTTCCATACATAATATATATCTATTATTTAAAAAAAACATAGTACCTACTTATATTATGTGAAAAAATATCTGTAATGTCTGTTATAATGTTGGTAATAATACGAGAGATACGATAGTCCTGGCTGAGTCATATTTTTCTGAGAATGTCTAATAATAATTATGCCAAAAAGGGCACTGCTCTATAGTTCACAAGGTATACGATAGCTGGAACGAGCCTCCTTCATCAGACACTTTTTCTTTGACAATAATATCAAAGTATCAGAAATTTCGTGTAACGAAGCGATTCGATTGGCTCAGATACGCTTCGAATGGAGAAAGTTGGTTTTCATCCTGTCCTCCTGGGAGGAACATTAAAAGGCGATTGAATTTGCAAAAAAATTACAAAGTGTACTACCTCTAAATAAATATAAGGGAAGAAGAACTTTATCTTTGTTGTAGCTACCCCAGCTAGTCTTGAATCAACGTTTTTCTTCAGTACTGTGTACTCACATAGTTACGAGACTAAAAAATTTGTGAACTCTTTTTTTCACAATTATTCACAACCAGTGCTGTGGACTTCCATATCACTCCATCTCCCAATTCTCAATAGTCCCTTTGCCTATTCTAGATCACTGTTGTGAAACATTTTAACCCTGAATAGACAAAT
The DNA here is from genome assembly GCA_947579605.1 of Athripsodes cinereus. Classification (NCBI taxonomy): domain Eukaryota; kingdom Metazoa; phylum Arthropoda; class Insecta; order Trichoptera; family Leptoceridae; genus Athripsodes; species Athripsodes cinereus. Next base: position 6,017,892 of record OX388321.1, read on the forward strand.
AACCTTTTTATCAGGACCGAAGGCACAAATGGCAGAGGCCGACCGAGAGACGCCTATATGGACCAACTGAAGAGGGACATGAGCTGTGGCTCATACATGGAGTTGAAGAGACTGGCTGAGAATAGGGAGGAGTGGAGAAGAAAGTCCAAACTCGTTGCAGACCAATCCAATGGATTGTAACTCATTATATATATAATATCGTACACATACATTTATTATTCGTTATTTTTTGTAAGAATATTTCTATTTTAGTCCTTCCTTACTTACCCGGTATGAAATATTAATATTAAATGAGCAATGCTTTTTATACTTTCGCCCGCGGGAAGTTATCCATGTGTTTGCGAAGGTACAAGTATTTATACATTATTAATACCGTAGTGTCGTGTACAGTCGTACCTATTACGTTTTCTGTATATAAATATTTAATATTGTGTCTATTATCGCTTGGTAAATGTATTCGTTTAATTCAGTTATATAATTATTTATGTACTTTGCATGTTGATTTTAGACTCCCAAAAGACAGTTGCCCATTTTATGTAAAATATCGTTCAAATTTTACATATTTTGAACGAATGTTATAAAAAGGTTTTTTGAACCCCGATGATAGAAAACCTCGTACTTTCAATCAAGATATGTTGGGTTCGATTCTCCCTGTTATTGCACCTTGTTTTAAATAGATAAATAAATTAAATATTTGTATTTATTGTTTTGTCAGTAAAGTTGTGGTAGTTTTTAAATATTATTACGAATGTTTGGAGTAAAAATACTTAACAAACATCATCGCCGCAAAACGGTCACCATTAGCATAAAGGTAGGTCAGTTGTAGGTGTAAATGGATTATTTATTATTTTAAATAGACATATTTCGCTTGAGAGTGACAGGATACCTGTTGAAAACTAGGTCGCGCGTAGAATAATTTTTTAGTGGTATTAGTAAAGGTTTTTGACTCCAAACATTCGTAGTAATAAATAAAATATGACCGTCTTGATTAATTTTCGTTCTGAATAATTTATCCATTTCACATTTGCTTCCATTTCACATTCGCCTCTCCGGAATATAATCTTTAATTATTAGTTCCGTTTCATATCTATTTTCTCTTACGCTCTTTTCTTTCTCTTTCATCGTGGGGCAATATTTAGAAACATTTTTTTTCCGATGCAGAACGAACGAGAGAAAAAAAGAGGTGTCACAAATTTACCATCGGTCTATGACCTTTCTCAACTCTAGAATGCAATTTTTCTGTCTTCGCTTCCATCACATCATATAGTAAAACGTATATAATATTTTTCTGTATGCCTTGATGTATTCGTATTAGATAAATATTTGATTATTATATATATTATATGTATGTTGTCATCCCCATTGGGATTTCTGACGTAGGCGTATCTACATAATAATAAATTCATCATCACTTTATCACAACTATCTATCACTCCACCTGTTATTTTTCACTGTTATCTGTTGTTATATCCATATTTAAATCGTAACAGTGACATTTTAAAAGGAAAAGAAATTGTTCCGAATTTGAAAACGACTATGATTCTTTTATGTATAGTGCAGGTCTCTATGTATATTCGTAATATCGGGTTTTATAGAGTTGCAGTGTTTAAATGTTGTAAGATTGTGCTATATAGGAGACTCTGTACTTTTTTTCTCGTTTTGTGAAGAATATTACAGGAAAGTAACTATAAAAGTTTGTTAGGTTATTTGAGAAGATTTTCATCGTTGTTTTTCATTTTTCGAGTAAATTATCTCATGTTTTTCAATGTCGTTTCAATCATTACATGTAATTACTAGCAATTTTCTTCTTTCTAACTCTTTTCTCAACTACTGAATGTCGATTTCTTCCGTATTCTCCCACTGATCTCTTTACTTGACTTCTATTGCCCACTTCCTATCTGCGACAAGGATACTATTGATCGTCCCAACTTTTCTTTAGTATAATTTATACACCGTGTCAACTTTATTAGTTCTAATTTATACCCCGTTATTTTTAACATGTTTTATTGTATTTTAAAATCACACTTGTTATTTTATACTGTCACACATTTAATGAAATAAAACTTATACACCTGTGATTACACCAACTATTCCTGAAATACACCCACAGTCATACACGAGGCATACAGTTTTTCTTAAACATACATACAGAGAGTAAATAATACATACATACTATGTATTCCATTGTTATTACTATAATATTGTATACAGTGTATTCATGTTTCAGTATTTTTACGTAATGCAGGTATTTATATTTATATCTGTATGAAGTGTTGAGCAGTATGACGTGGGACTGTCATCAATATTTTATATAGAAGTACCTACGCATCTTTACTTTGTACGAATGTAGTGTCCCATAATATTGTATACCTACGTTTATGTCATTGCATTCATATTTAAAGTTCCTTTGTTAATTATTATGTTATATGATATTGGGATTATCTTCCGTGGAATCCCGGGTTAGACTAGTCCTCTTAACTGTTTAATAATAATAACTAGAAAATTTGGACTTGTAAAGTCTAACATTGATATAATTACATCTGATAAGATCCATGAATACAAAACTAGACAGAGGGAACATATCAGAATGGAACAGCCAGGGACGAATAGGACAAGACTTTGCTGTTTATACACATCATCCCTTGTACATAATTCACTCCCAGAAGCATTAAAATCAACAAGAACTCTGAACACCTTTAGGAAAAAGTTAAAAAAAAACTTTGTCATTGGTGGTGGTGAAGTTGGAAGGAGGTTGTGATGTATGCAGTCGCGTGCCTGCCATACATGCAAAAAAGCACAGCATGCCCATAGAATCTATGAAGAAAATATTGAAATCATCAAAAACTAGTTTGAATTTGCCGCCAAACATTTCGTTGCAAAGAGAACGATTCACAAATATATACGCAGCAAATATACAATTTTTGTAAGTTTTTGAGTTTTTATCAAAAGTACGTACTATTTGTATTGAAGTGCGTGTACAATCGATACGTTATTTTGACTTTTTTTAATAAAAGCCAATAATTTACCGTGATAACTAAATTAATGGAATAGTAAGTTATTGCTTTATACGTAGCATCTGTTCTCAATAACACACACTTAAATTTTAGTGTCAATACGTAGTAGGCAATGACGCGCCATACATGTGTATTATTGTGTATGTTTGGTTGTATGTGTGCAATCTTAAGGACTAAGGCTCGTATTCTAAAACAACACTGTGAAGTCTCATAGTCCAAGTGATCACTGTGCGTGGAAATTTGTATTCTAAAACATTACTTGACTGGCGTTGGTAACTATGCATTATTTTAGAAACGTCAAAAGCCAAGTGTGGTCGAGAGGTGTTTTAACATATGCGTAGTCTAGCTGCTGTCATTATCAACACGTTGTTTTGCTATAATATTTTGTTAATGAACATTATGAAGTATAATTTACTCCATTTATAATAAAAAAATATGCCTCATTACGAAAGTGAAGACGTATTTGATGAGCGCGTGAACGAAATTATTGATAAACCACGATATATTTGTCTCGTCGCCTTGTGAAAGAGCGGCAAAATCTATTCACAAACTATAATGGTTCTTCTGGACATTGATCTTCCAATAAACCATTCATCTTTTGAGATGAATCGTAGCAGCGAATGCTTAGCTTTTAGACGAGCATTTGGTCTACAAATTTTTCTTACTACTTACTATACTATACCCTCCCGCCGTGTCCCAAGTGGGGTAGGCAGAGAGAACGGAACGCCATGTTGATCTATCCTTACATACTTCTTTCGCTTCCTCTACATTCATCCAGTTTTTTATACATGCACTCCGATTCCTCTTAATTAACACGCGACCGTCCTTGAGAATTTGGTCCACGTGGTCAAACCACGTAGTTATTGGACGTCCGCGCTTTCTCAGACCCCCTCTTTCAGATAAATATAACGTCTTCGTCAATCTTACATCATCCATTCGCTCCACATAACCAAACCATCTCAATTTATTTACACGCATTCTATCCACAACACTCCTCTTGCATCCACTCATTCTTCTAATATCTTCATTCCTCACTCTATCACGCAATGTTTTATCTACCATTCTCCTTAGTGATCGCATCTCCACAGCATTTATTCCACTCTCGTCCTTCAGCCACGTCCAAGATTCGTTTGCATACATAAGTGTCGGTACGAGAATGGCGTTGTGCACCAGCATTTAAGCCATGTTCGACACATTGCTATTGCTAACAATAGATCGAAGTGCACCGTTTACTTTCGTTCTTTCGTTCACTTTTCTTTTTTCAATGTCCCTATCATATCTACCATCCCTCGCAAACATACTTCCTATGGAATCAATGTAAGAAGAAAAATACATTTGGTTACAACCGACTTAATTTATTATAGTAATTAAACATATAGAAGATAGATAGATAAGACATTAAACATATAAAATAAAGACATTTATTCAATCTTTTTGAAAATCTTCATTTTCAGAATATAAAATGAAACTTTTTATAGAAATTATCAAATATTTATTTGAATTGTTCAACATTGTATACTCTTTCTTTCTTTCTTCTCTTTTTTTCCGGCAAGACACCCGACATCGAGTATTTATGTATTGTATATACCTACTCATTCAAAGAAATATTTGTTAATTTGAATAAGTTTTATAAAAAAATAATATAACAGTTACAAACAAAATAAATCTGAATTGAGAGGACAGAGAGCATTTATTAAACTCGCTGTTGGATCAGGAAGAGGAGGTCCACCACCTGTTTTCGACACCTCTTCGCAATTGCCGATAAAACCTTCCTACGCAACGACTTCATATTCTCCCAGCACCTCTTGAGTTGGAGGTCGTTCCTTTTTTGAGTTAGGGCGGACGAAGTATATTATGCTCGGGATACAGCTTTCCAGGCATCGTTTTTTTACTGGATGTTTCTGGAATTGGTACTCATGGTACTCATATCTTCTATAATTTTATGTTGAGCTACGATGTACGTAAGCAATGGCTTTTCTGACGCAATTTTCCTGTAAAATAAAAGATTTATGTTATAAATATACATTATAATAATTATCTTGTGTTAGGCAACTAACTGTATCACCAATAGCAAATTCGACATTGTTGAAAGTAATTTTAGTACAACGTAAAACCTTCAATGGACTTGTACCAATAATTTGTTTCACACATTAAATTATATTTAATAATTTACTATTATTTAATAATATATTTGATTAATAAATGACAAATTACTTGGTAAATTAAATTCACGAACAGCGCCCGTATTTATTTTAGTTTAGGTCAATAAAATAATGCACTTTTTGCAGCTAGATTAGTTATCTGGTAGATAATATATTTACTTAAAATATGTAATGTCTTGTAATATATTTAAACATTTACCTTTGAATAGTGTTTTCCACTTTAATAACAGCGAAAATAAGGCACAATATTATAACAAACACAAAAAAACGTGCAAAATAATGAAATGTCAGATAGGCGCCGATTATAATGAATGCAGTAATTAATCACCGATTTGCGAATTGACCAATCACGAGCGGTGTGTATTAGTAGTAGTGAGTGCACAGATATGTATTTGCCAAGTGTTGTTTTAGAATACAAATCCATGAGTGTTTATTTCGCATAGAGAAAGATTTTTACCTAGCGTAGCGTAGGCGGTCGCTGTGCCTAAGTACTGTTTCAGAATACGAGCCTTAATATGCAAGCATGCACGAATAACGTTTGGGTGCATAGTGTACCCATATGAGTATGTTTTTATTTGTATTGGTTGTGTAATGATTGTGTGAGTCGTGCGTAACGTACTAGGCAGTTAAAAATAATTTGAAGGTAGATACTATGTGCAATCGCTAATAGTTTTTAGACTTGAAACGTTCTTCATAAAGGATTAATTAATATTATGATGGATGCGCGAGACAAAATAAATTGTATAGTAATTACGACATTTAACTTAAAAGTTACTTACATACTTAAAAATAGTATTTATTTGTATCGCAGACTTCTTGTATTTTATTTATTTATATTAAGGACCCATGAAGTCTTTGGCAAACAATAGATCTCCCACTAAAGTTTTTAAGTGTCTTTTAAGAGATATCGCATATAAACCATTTAATATCTTAAATTCAGCAAAGGGTATGTCAACCATTCTGGATATCTTATTTATTTCATTTTTTTATTATAACGAATGTAAGACCAACATGAAAAGCCTAGTCCCGTCTCCGATATATATATTACATTATTCTCAAGGACGTCCACTCGATTGCGAGTAAAAAAGTTTATTTGTACAAAGCATGCCCGATGTGAAAAGCCTAGTCCCGCCACTGGATGTATGGTGCATGTATGGCAACATTATGAAGTATAATTATAAAATGGTTCAAATCTTAGTTGGACGCTGTACGTGTGGCCCCTGATACTAGCAAGTGTGCTGAATGGGGTTATGTATTAATTATATAATAATAATGATTGATATGTATGTTCGTGTGCGTTAGTGTTTGTGTAAATATCTATAGAAGACATATGTATGAAATCTACTCAATAATGTATTAAATAGTTTCATTGTTTATCGTAGGGTGTCGATAACATATCAAAAAGATAATTACAATTTTATCTGTTGATGCCAATACGTCCATTCACTCGTTCTATATCGAGTTTGACACAATACTGAATGAAACTAATACACTATTATGTAGATACTAATAATATATTATATTATTATCCTTTTAGTTCTTTCATTGACGACCGGTGTGGCGCGGAGGCTAACGCACTTGCCTTTGAGTCACGAGGTCCCGGGTTCGATTCCCGGCCAGGGCAAAATGAAGAATGACCTTTTTCAGATTGTCCTGGGTCTGGGTGTTACATGTATATGTGTTTAGTGCATTGTATATGTGTATCGCCGTGTTAGTACCCATAATACAAGATTCATATCTTAGTTTGGGACTAGCTCGGTCTGTGTGAATTGTCTATACGTGTTACTTGTTACTTATGTAATTTGAATCGTACCAATCAAATTGTTTATGAAATATTTACGCGTTTTTATGTAGAACCTCATTAAATATTAAATCCTTGATTACGTAACTTATTGATATTATGAATGTCGTTTAATTCATTTATTTATTTATAAATGTTGGAGAATAGTCGATAACAGAACTGGTTTTAAATTCGAACCAAAAGGGCAACTGTGTCATTTTTTCGAATGTCGATAATTGGGCATGAAGGATTCTTATACAGATTGTTTTAAATATTCTTCTACAGGGAACAGCCAAAAAGGGGTCTGAGATTTTCATGTTTACTGACCATATTTAGCTGGATCCTGCGATTTTACCAATATTGTAACTGGATTCATTTATTTTTGAAGCAAAGTTGACCGGTGCAAACATTTTGTATAAAAACTCTCATCAACTTGTAAAATGAAGTGAAAAATATTCACCGCGCATTTTTTTACATAACAGATTTTTCGATCATAATTCAGTTGAGATTTTGCTTATCACCTCAAAAGTTTAAATATGCGTCCCGAAGCTAGCAGATTGCTTTATTCAACTTCGAATTATAGAAACTGACAAAAAAAATACCCTCTTCAAGACTCACGATCATACTTCCTTTTTTTTGCAATAACGACATTACTTAGTAGTGTTGAAAATGACGCTGAAATAGGTCACAACTTTATCAACGTTAAGTTGTTCCCGAGAGGAAAAAGTAAAAGAAAATTTAGAATCACGTTCGTTGGCATTGGACATTATGGGGGGTAATTTCCAGCCTTAAGTGTCGTCTTAGTCCTTCTTTCTTCCCCTTCGTTCAGAACGCAATGATGATAAATCAACCGAAACGTGCGGCAGAGTCTTATGGCCAACACGACACATCTCCAGAAATTGTAATATTGCGTGTCGGGTTGTAGCACAACAGTTCAACTGCTTGCAGCACGTCAATCTGAATTTACGAGTATCGTATATCATATTAGGTATATTATTACGATGATACTTCATAATATCACGTTGTTAGTGTCCGATAGAAATTGAATTTACATACAACGGAACCGAATTTCAGAAGCTATTCTAGTTTTGGCTGAAGGGGGATTTGAAATTTTTATTCCAGTTAGGATTTAGAACTCTATTATAGTTAAAGCTCAAATTTCGACACATAATATTATTTATTACTTTGTCCGAAACAGGTATGGAAATCTATTATATGGGCTTCGTCATTTGGTCTAGTTTTGGCCGAAAAGGAATTTCAATCTATTTTTGTTGGATTGAAACAGAATTGATGAACCCACCGACCGACCACCCGGATGTTGCAGAAGTCTGTGGGCTCACATATTGATGCGAACATGAGTGTTGGTTTGCTGGACATTGAGGCCAATATTCAGCTAAATACCGAATTTCGGATTTTACCCTAAACTCCGTCGGTCGCTGTACATACGATAAACCTAATGATGACGGCGATATCGTGCGAGTGATATCGCGTAGAGCTTTTCCATATTTCTCATAATAATGAATATCATTTCGGGCAGGCACTCGGAACAACGTGTAATTTACGAATGGCAACTCGGAAACCGTAAGAAATAATATCAGATGAATTAATATAATAAATAATAATATTTTGAACTTTTGGTTCCTAAATTATTCGTTTCGAGTTTTCTTTTCTTTATAATATTTTAACATGCATATACCTCTCAGGAAACACTTCAAATTGATTAGCAATTATTGTCCATTGCGAATTTGTAGCTTTGGCTTTTTTAACACCGCATGAGGGAATCGTATTCTGATTTTCGCTTGATAAATTGAGTACGTCAAAAAATGTCTTAAACGTGATGTTTTAGGAATACCTGCCTTTACATGACACTCGAAAAAGTACAGAAAAGAGTGGGGGATCAATTTTTTGCCGATTTCCCACAGAACTTGATTAAAATAGATACAAAATACAAATGACGTATTCTATTCTTCTCATGACCATCATCCACTCGTTTGCTAGGGATTTAGGGCAAATGGCAGATATTACCCTAAATAAATTTCTTATAACAATCAACTAGACATAAAAACGTATTTAATTATTTTTAGTTACACAAATGACGTTTTAATAATAATTTTATTGATAGGTGTATTTAAATTTATCGAATGTATAGATATATAATTTCTTGAGGATATTTTCATTTGATATTAAATTAAGTGTGGTATAGAAGATTAAAGATACTTCGTACGCCACACAGGCAGGGTGTGTATCGCTGTTACGCAATCTATCACTGTCTTACATTTGACATTTGAAAGTATGAAACGACGTTGTTTTGCATGGATGTATGGGTGTACTCTATCTAGGTCCATGTTGTTTTGTGTACAATTCGCGGTTGCCATAGCGATGCGGTGCGTCCGTTGTTATTTTTTTAATAGCTCATCCATTGACATAATTATTATTATAAATTCTATGGACGTCCTATCACGAAACCTTAACGTAAACCAAACAATCGAAAACAAACAAAAGAACATCAATTAGCTTTGGTATATTTATTTAAAATTATATCAATTAAACCTATCCAATAATTAATATGTTACTATTTACTCTGCATAAAATATTAGAGAAAAACAATTTAATGAATAAATTTCATAAAATATGAATGAGTAATACTGACAAGCGTTTCATGACATCTCCAAAACAAAGAATCTCCAGACAATTAGGTTATTACTTTACCATAGCAACACATACATATATTTAGTTTAGTAGTGTCGAGTCTACTCTTATTATTATGTCTATGAGCTCATCATGTACCATACCTGATTATTCAGGGGTCACCAATTATTTTAAAATATTCTAGTCATTTCAATAATGTATGTAGAGAACTTCTTACGTGATGGCTTTAAGAATAATCTTGAGATGAGGATAATGTGCATGTTTTAACTTACAATTGGTCCGCTGGTGCCATTTGTGGCAAATGCCGTGATGGTTTGATTGAAAAGGATGAATGAAGATCTTTTCTAAAAAGTTTTATGACAGACAGGCAAATCTAGATACACATTTTTAAACCAGATCAATAGATAGATAGATACAGATAGATCCTAAAATTGTGAATTAGTTATTATCATTATTGTAAAAAATTCAAGGACAAGTTGATCGGTTAATTATATTTTGATTTTTATATTTTATATTATAGATGCCGCACCAAATGAGAGGGAAGAACTCTGCATACAGAAGTTGAGACAGTGCTGCGTCCTGTTTGATTTTGCATCAGAACCCCTGTCAGACTTGAAATGGAAGGAGGTGAAGCGGGGGGCACTCATGGAGATGGTGGAGCTGGTTACCTCACAGAGAGGCATACACACAGAGGCCACATATCCAGAATTTTTCAATATGGTTAGTACATAGTTATGTACTTTGACACCTAGAAGAAGATCAATTTTCTGAGACAAGCTTTTCTGGTATTTACCAAGAGAAGTTTGCATAATTTTTTTTTCTTTTGATATCATCATTATCATCCTGCCGCCCTGTAATGCTCCTCTTGGGAGCACAGGGCAGAAATCATGAAGGCACATGTGATTTAAATATCATTGCACATTCAAATAGTGACTGTGATGTAATCTTTCAATCTTCTGATACCACACCCCTTAATCTGTGTTTATGATTATGCAAATCACATTTTTTAAAACACTTTGATTCCACAAATACAGGGAGGTCATCTCAAAACTTTAGTATTCCACGGACATTATTATCCAAAATTTCATGATCTGACAATAACTTTTAGAGTTGTCCTGAATTTTTGTTTATCTGTCTATTATTTTACCATCAAGATGTCGCCACAATAGCATAACCAATAGACTTACTGTATGTAATAAAAAGCCAGGTTACCCTCTTCATACTTTATAAAAAATTGCCATTCTGGAGGGTAACATTTTTACTGTTTTCAAGATATTAAATATCTTATATTTAATATTTTTCGAATAGGTACTTACCTTTTTTGTACCTGAAAGCTTATGAAAAACAGTGGAAGACTTATTTTATTTCTGGAGCTTTTTGGATATCATAATTTTAGCAAAGTATGAACACTCTTGAGGTTAAAATTTTAACTTAAAAATATATAATAATATACATAATCTTGAAAATTTAGATTTACTGTACTGTAACTTGTTATTACTGTGCATGTTTATTTGGTGCAATAAATATTATGTCTTTTATTATAACCATATCTGATTTTTTCATTTTATAGCTTGAAACACACGTGCACAACACCATCCAATTCTAATCTTCTTATTTTATTTCCAGTTTGCTGTGAACCTATTCCGCACCCTGCCGCCATCGTCAAATCCGAATGGGGCTGAGTTTGATCCCGAAGAGGATGAGCCCACTCTTGAGGCAGCGTGGCCCCATTTACAACTTGTATACGAGCTGTTTCTTAGACTAGTCGAAAGTCCTGACTTTCAGGTTGTTATAGCCAAGAAATACATTGACCAGAAGTTTGTTTTACAGGTATATATCTACTTTTATTATTATTCAAATATAATTATGTACAAAATACTCAAATTGTTTTAATTTTATTAATGTGTTGCATTGCGTACTGAAATCTATAAAATTTATTGTAGTCCTTCAATTTGTTTTAACCATCAAAACATAATTAATTTTTAAGGAATACAACATATTAATAAAAATAAACAGTGAAAAATGACCAAAGAAGTATATAGGGACAGATCTTTATGGTGTTCCATTCTCTCTGCCTACCCCACTTTGGATGTGGCGTGAGGGAATAGAATAGAAAAAAGTGAAAAAATAAAAAAGTTATGCACACTATAATTTCCAGGCACTTATTCAATCTATGTAAATTATATTTATCTATGTTAATTTTTTGTACAGATACTTATGCTCTATGCTACATTCATAGGACATCCACTGGTTTACAGTGATCAGGGGTACATACATACTTAAACGTTCAAAATATATCTTTGATTAGGTATGTAATTTGAAACAAGTGTTTCTTTCTACTATTGATTGTTAATTCGCAGAGAGACGTCTTTCGACTTATAAGGTCATTATCATCTAGATTGATAATGACCTTATAAGTTGAAAGACATCTCTCTGCGAATTAACAATCAATAGTAGAAAGAAACACTTGTTTCAAATTACATAATTATGGAATTCTACTACGTGTGCACCGATACAATTTTTTTTTTTTTTTAAAAAGATATTTATTTTTATTTTATTTATTTTATTTAACAATAATTATACAGACATTACAATACATAGACTATTTGATAAAACTTAAATCTAAACATCCTCCTTATAGAGACAAGTCTCGTGTAAAGGAGGGTATATATCTGGGTTTTGTTATGTAAACCCAAATACAACTTTATACACCTTCCACAGTAAGCTAAAAGCTTGTGTCGTGAAAGGGGAGTTTGCTGGCACCTGGGATCGAACCGCGGACCCCTTGTTCAAGAGGCCGAGACTCTACCTCCAGGCTACCGACGAACTCGTTTTTCGAACAATTAATAATATATCTTTGGTTTCAGTTTCAAAAATTTGTTTTAACTTGAAAATATCAAATTCATACGGATATATTGTGAAATAAAGGATTATGTACCTACAATATAAATTAAACATTGTTAAGATTAAAAACCTAATACAGTTTGATACTCAAGTCCCTTGTACCGAAGTAATGTGCAAAGTTAGCGAATCTTGATTCACCTCAAATGAATCCATAGAGCGGAAGAGTTTCAAAAAACATTAAATCGGCATAAACATAAAATAGCTTTGTGGTTTATTTATATTTTGCATATCATTGTTTTATATTTATGGTCAAAAAAATATTTATTATTTTTACGTAAAGTTTGTTTGATCTTTATGTTTTTTTTTGTCTGTTTCAGCTGTTGGAATTATTTGACTCTGAAGATCCAAGGGAGAGAGACTTTTTAAAGACGACACTCCATAGAATATATGGGAAATTCCTGGGACTGAGAGCGTATATACGTAAACAAATTAACAATGTTTTCTACAGGTTTATATATGAAACTGAGCACCACAACGGTATCGCGGAGCTACTAGAAATATTAGGATCAATTATCAATGGATTTGCACTGCCTCTTAAAGAGGAGCATAAGCTATTTTTATTAAGAGTAAGTAGTGTAGTCTATTCATTATAGTCAAGTATAAAGTATGAAAAGTGAAAAGTTAACGAGTACAATGTAAATCTTCCTGTTTATTTGAGTTATGGAATAGGTTACCTGCTACGTTGGTTGTTGCAAAAAACACCAATCTATTCACGAACAGGCTAGACCAGTGTTTCCCAAACTATGGGTCGCGACCCACTAGTGAGAATCTGAGCATTATCAATATTTATGACCTCTTTTCTCTAAGACAGCTTAAAAGCGGGTCCCAAGATTGGAAATTTTTGTAAGATGGGTCGGAGCCCAGTCAACTTTGGGAAACCTGGGCTAGACAGTTTAAAATTATATCATTATGCTTGAATATCAAGCACATCAGCTTGTAGCTGCTTGCACTATAGAAATAGAGGGACAACTTACCCATTGACCTTAATAACAGACTGATGACAATTTTTGGCCTGTCAGTCAATAGTTTATTAATCTTCTCTTCTTTCTTCTTAATCCAAAGACACTGCCCACATCATCTTCTTTCTTTTTCCAATATATGTGTGTTTTAATACATTATGTGTGATGATTTGTGTTTCCAGGTATTACTACCTTTACACAAGGTGAAATCCCTATCAGTATTTCATCCCCAGCTGGCGTACTGCGTGGTGCAGTTCTTGGAAAAGGATCCTTCGCTGACGCAGCCAGTCATTAGGTAAGCCCGTATACTATATGTCATGTCATGCTATGTGCCTTGTTTCCGAAACTCAATATCTGCTGTTACTCAATCTATATTTCAAGATTTTTTTGTAATTTGCAATTGTCTGTATGTGTAAGAATATACAAACATGTATTTTTATGATTTTCAGATGTTTATTAAAATTCTGGCCTAAGACGCACTCACCTAAGGAGGTGATGTTCCTGAATGAGATGGAGGAGCTCCTGGATGTCATAGAGCCAGCAGAGTTCCAGAAAATCATGGACCCACTCTTTAAGCAGCTAGCCAAATGTGTTTCTAGTCCACACTTCCAGGTAATGACTTTATTCAGGGACATGACTCGTCAATCTTTCTTTTACATTATAATACTGTCACTACTGTTGTCCTACCACACATTTTCCATATTGATGGAGGAAATAGGCACATATAGTACCTTCTCAGCCTTGTAATATTTATTTGAATTTTGACACAAAATGTTGTGTCAGCTTAGTAACTTCTGCATTGGTAAAGTTGTTAGTAAACATATACTGTTTTTGATATCCTATCATAATTGGAATTGAATTTACTTTAGAAAAATACATAGCTTCCACTTTCAATGTCAATTTTTTTGTGGCATAGAGAAGGCCTGATTATTTATTATGTGCAGTGAAATCACCAACTTCTCTACTTGTACGAGATGCTGCAATGGTTTATCATATAATAGAATAATTAATACTTTCATTAATGTGTTCTTTTGCCAGGTGGCGGAAAGGGCTCTGTACTATTGGAATAACGAGTACATCCTGACGCTGATATCTGACAATGCCACCCAGATCTTACCCATCATGTTCCCAGCACTATATCGCAACTCTAAGAGCCACTGGAACAAGACTATTCACGGCCTCATCTACAATTCTCTCAAACTCTTCATGGAGATGAATCAGAAACTCTTTGATGAGTGCACGCAGCAATATAAAGCTGAGAAACAAAAGTAAGTCAAACATGTGTTAAATATAAGTCATAGACAGACAACATTTAGGTCTTGTCAAGATATTATAACTAAATTGGAGGTGACCAGTATTGTATCGAAACCAGTGTACGTGGAGCGTGCTTTTGCAATATCTGCACCTGTAGTCTGGAACAGGCTTCCACAAATAATCAGAGAAACGCAGGACATATCTCGTTTCCAGAACCAACTGAAGACTTATCTATTCAAGAAATCTCACGGAATAATCCAGGCACAACCTTAGTTAGCAAAGAGCGCCCTTGAGGTGGATTTTTTTCACAAAACGGCGCTTTACAAATCATCCAAATAATAATAAATAATATACCATTTTTTTTTGTACCAGTTGAGTTGCTTCTTTGTACAACTTTTAAGACTCTAAAATAACACTGTTTTATGTTTAACTATACTGTATTTGTCGCAGGGAAATCATGGAAATCAATATTTGATCAAATCCCTATGGGAGATTATCAATTCATATATGTATCTTAAAAAAAACAACTCTGTGAGGTGATTTCCCTAAAGGATGTAATTGATTTGATCAAATACCTTAACTGTTTAGGAAAAGAAGAATTATAATATTGTTTACTGCATGTTAAGTTATTGTCGAGGGTTTCCATATTCCTCATGCCTTAACTATTATAGGAACAACACTACTCATTGAAAAGCTATTACACTGTGGCATTCTGGTAGACTTAAGACTATTTAATAATACACGACGTAAGTCCTTACATTTGCTTCGCCTTAATTCGATTGGTGGCCATTACATTGTGACAGCGAGAATGACTGAATTGATGAACGTTGTCCATGGACACCGAAAGTGATCACTTAAGCCAGTCTAGAGCCAATACGTAAGCTTGGAACGCCTTTCTCCTTTTGGATTTTGCAAAATGTTACATTGTGTAAACATGGTTCTCCAATTTAGATGTCTGGTTGATCCTTATATTTGCAATTCAAAAAAATACAATAACTATATAACCACACTTATAACAGCTAGTATTCAAAATGTTGTAGGTTGTTTTTAAATTTAGAAAAATTAAATATATTATCACTGTTCTGTGTTTTTAGGGAACGAGAAAGGATGCACCAACGAGAAGAGCTTTGGGGCAGAGTAGAGCAACAGGCGCGTCCCATATTACCCCAGGGAGGCATGCAGAATGACTCCAACGAGTCCAACCATATCACTCTGGAGCAACTGAAGGCAGAGGCCAAAGATGTTAGTCATAATATAGATATATGTATTGGATGTTAAAAACAGTATTACATAATATAAGGATTTTACCAAAGTGTAAAACTTACAAAAATGCTATATTGATTGTCTATGGTATATATATATATATATATATATATATATGGACAATTTGTAAAGCGCCGTTTACTCATAACATGACCTCAAGGGCGCCGTTTATCGTATCCATCACCCGAAACTTCCAGCAAAATGGTGTGTCTTCAGTCCTCTTTTAAAACTCTCTCCATTCACCTCCTCTCGCAGACACAGAGGCAGCTTGTTCCAACATCTGGGACCCGCAACACTAAACGCTCTATCTCCAAAGCCTGTTTTGCGAGATCGAGATGGCTCAACAAGTCTGCATTTTGCCTCACCCTGTGCTGAGCGAAGCATGAGCCGTCTTTCACTGATGGTCTCCATCTCGCACATCTCCGACAAATAAGATGGTAATACTCCCTTCAAGGCCGAAAACACCATCACACATATCTTATACTCCACCCGTTGCTTTATCCTTAACCAATGTAAGTTGTGCAAGAGAGGAGTAATATGCTCAAATCTTCGACCTCTCAGAAGAAGTCTTGCAGCAGCGTTGAATACAGCCTGGATCCTATTCAATTGCACCATAGGAAGACCAAAGTACAGGCTGTTGCAATAATCCAGTCTGGAGACCACCAAGGCATTCACAAGTGTTCTTGCTGCATCAAGCGAAAGACAATCTCGGACCCTCCTTATCTGCCTCAGGCAATAGAAGCTAGAGCTCACCATCCCAGATGGTACTATAGTTATAATATTGACATTGCTTATTTACAGCTTTTCTTACCCCTAATACATTTTAATCATCTTCACAATAAGAAATAATTTATATGTGTACTAAAAGTGTTTGATCGAAAGAGGATTTTAAATCTTTAACTTTTTGTTTAGAAGTAAAAAACTTAGTTGATTACAAACCGTCAGATATCTACAAGATGTAATAGTTGAAAAAGCTAGCGGGGAAATTCACAGCTATTATGTTGTGTTATAGCATTTATATATTACTTTATTCCTTATCCAAAAACTATAAAATGTCTTTCAGTAAATTTTTCAAATCTTATTAAATCTTTTGTTAATTTTTCAGGTTAAACTGACACGCAACATGGACAAACCGCTTTTACGTAAGAAATCGGAATTGCCACAAGATTCGTACACAGTGAAAGCACTCATCGATCACAAAAGAGCAGACGAGTTTCTCCCCACTCCGCCAGACGTTAACAAATGCTAGTGTCCCTCTACAACAAACAATGAATCGCAAAAGCGACGAAACAACAATAATTTTTACAATACGTACTTCAATTACTTCGACATATGTTTTGTGTGTTTTAAAGTACTTAACAAGAATTAACTTGTAATAAAACAAAAAGTGGGTTTTCAAGTTGGTTTTTCGTTTTTAAAATGTTAATATGTCATGAATGTTTTAATAAATTATTATTGTTTAAAAAAGTAGGAATGGAACGAGTTTATACAAGAAAAATGAAAAAAATGGAAAAAAATATTCAAAAGTTTTTGTAGAATCAAAACGGCAGTGGTTGGTTGTTAAATTTTTTTTTTCAAAAAGTACGCTTTATAAAGTGATTTTTTTTGTTCAAACAAACAATGAAAAGATATAATGTTATTAATTTTTATTAAAACACTGTGCATTTTTATCTAAAATAATAATAAATAAATTGTGGGATGTGGATTGTGTATACTATTTCTTATATTTATGCCTTAAGTGTTGAAAAATAAAATAAAAAATAAAATATTGATGATATGTGTAATTTTGAATATATATAAATAAAAACATAACCTAAAAAAGGTGCATAAAGTTATTTAAACATGTGTTATATATGATGTATTACTACAGATAGCAATTATGTAATCGGTTACGAATCAAAGGCAACCCAGTTTTTGTACATTTTGGTAAAAATTTATCATAAATCTTTAAATATTTTAAAATTATGTCTGACAAATCTGGGTATCGTGTCAGTGGATAAAATAATTTTAATGTGTGTATAATCAAGACTGGGTTTTATAAAGATCGGGGTAATATAATAATATGTAAGTAGATTTATAAATTTTTTTGGAGTTGGGAATCGTTGTTAAAATAGACTGCTGTTATTGAAGCTGGGTTATGGTTTTTAATTGTAATTGATTCACGAATGGATGATTAAGTTTGTAAAAATAGTGTGTACCAAAACTGGGTGATATAACTGATGAATGACTTTATAGTGTGTGTTTGGGCTTTGTTAAAATAATGAACTGATAATTTTGTCAGTATTATTCAATTGTATTAAGTTTTTGCGAACAACCAGCTCTGGGTTTCCTAATTTTTGATAATTTTTCTAATTAGAAAATTTGGTTGTCTTTGGATCGTCATTATAATAATCTAAAAATAAAGATATTTCAATCGGTGTTATTTGTTTAAACAGTCACATTAAATGTGTGTTGTATTATATTTATGAAACAAAATCTATAATTAATAAATAAAATAACAAAAAATAATATGTTGTCGTTGATATTTGTATATTATTGTCATTATTCATACAAGTTGTTACTAAATATTGTATTACTATAATAATTATAATAAATAGAACATTAAGATTAATAAATAAATACACAATAATTATATTATTATAGATCCTAAAATATTATTCATCATCGATCTATAATAACCCAAATTGTTAGATTATCATTTTTAATAATCATGTTCGATTAGAGTAACCAGGATTTTAATTAATCTTGAAGAAAAATATTTGATCGATCAATAATAACCCACATTCTGTTTTACAATTTTTTAGATTTATAATTTTGTTTGATCGATTGTATTGATGTTCTGTTGATGTCATTACACAAAAATTTAGATCTATATTATATGATATTCTTTTGCTATCATCTGCTGATACATCTTGTGATCTATATTAATTTATTATTACATTTATAAAACTACCTAGCATCTGTTTTTTGTTTGATTATTTGTATCGAGTTTAAAAAAAAAACAAAAGGTAACTGCTATGAGGAAAGAAATTCCTGATCGTTGAACAATAATTTTTTATCCTTTACTGTGATTTATGACTCATGAGATTTTAGGGCTATAAATAATATAAAATGTACATTTTCATAAATGTGAAGAATTAAATATTTAGATCCCTTCTTGGCAGCTATTAGAACACAGAAAATCGACGATCGATCGATCGACAAACAATTACAAAAATCTGATCAATCAATCCATTTTTTAATAAAAATAATTTAATTACTTTTTAATAAAATCCAATACATAATTGTACAATATAATATATCAATGACTGTTTAAATGGAATAAATATATTAAAAAAAGTTTTTCAGTACTTTTAATATTTGGAAGTTAATTTATACTCGAGCTCTTTACACTCTTATGCAATATGCGGTGTAATATTATGTCTATGGTTGTATACCAATCATAAACAATATGTCAATACCAGTCATAGACATCAATACACTTGAAAAGCGACACGTAAACCCCAAGTGACGCTTTCCACTAACTAATTAGTCAGATTCAATTTCAAACAGAATAGAATGAGGATTTTTGATTTTCCAGTAAATTGACTTATTTAATCACAAGCAAAGCTTAAAATTATGTGTTTTTCACATAATTCAAATAATTATAATAGTCCTAATCATGAGTGTGTAGTTTTTACTTTTGCTATAAACAATGAATTAAAGAGAAAACGGTTAAAACACGCATGATATGTGTTTGTCACAAATACAGTAGCCAGTGAATCAACTGCTTGCAATGCATATATAGATCATCAGTTTTCAAATGACACTTGTACGGGAAAAGGACACTAAAATAGTTAGGTGGAGTGCAAAGATAATAGATGACAAAGTCCATAGATGATGTCACACTTTTCAGGTGTATTATCTATGATTTTGCGCCTATTGACTAATTTGACAGATGGCATAAGTATGTAGATGCTTTATTTTATGATGGAAATGTTATATTTTTGTACTTTTTGGCTTACTGTTTTTTAATAATATGTACTATAGTGATTTTCGAAACATTGATGAATAAGTAAACAATGTTATTTTTGTATTATTATAATTATTTATTTTAAATTATTACATTTTGCTTTTATATTTTCATTTACAAATCATTTCACAATTGTAACGCATTATTTCTTTTTTCATTTATTCTAGTTACGTATTTTTTTCTTAGACATATTTCCCAGTAATATACCTATTTGTGACTAAAATTTAATTCTAATAATTTTCAATAACGCGTCGTTCCTTTTTAAAAAAATTTGAACCAATTGTGAAAATTTAAGATTTTTTTACTTTATGGAACCCTGTACCTAAAATCTTTTGATTTTATTTTATGATTTTAGTACTTATCTGTACATTTTTTTATGACATGGGATCTCCCATAAGTGGGGTAACCAAGATGCTTCTGACCACATAAAATTTAGTTTATCGACAGACTGTTCTCGGTAGGAATTCATTGTAATTAGAAATTCAAATGAAACAAAATATTTAGTAATTCCATTGGTGACTTTATGAATTTGCGAGCCAACTTTCGAAAGTTTCCGCTTTCATCATCGGGCAAACGTAAAGTGAAGCTATATATTATAAAAGTATATATATATATAAATAGAATGATAACACTTTTAATTTGCAGAAATCAGGTTTAAGACGTTTAACATCTTCAGTTCAGCCATGAGCCCATCTGTTTTTGCTTTTGTTGCTGGCACAGAGAGGACGATTTGCATGTTTGTCACGTGCGGTTAGTCAGCTGGCCACACATTTTGGGAAATACCGTTATTATATGGTGATAATAAAAACTTGCAGAAATAAGCGTACTAATGTTTTTGAACACTGCATATTTGGTTCATGTTGTATTTTAATTAAATTTACAAAAATTTTGACTTGTAAATGTACAGATGATGTAGATTTTCATCTGTAATAAAGAAAAGAATGTTTAATAAACATTTTTCTTCTAAGTTACATTCGCCTGCGTGCATCGAATCTATGAAATAACGTTGCTCAAATTTTGTCTAGACTATACAAGAACATACTGTCAAAAATATTAATTTTACTATGTCATCACAAATTGTGTTTTATTTCTTCTGTTTTTATTTTGATATTAAATGATATATTGTTTCAATTGTATATTTATCGTTTTATTTTCATCATTCCTTTTATAGTTTATGGTATCATTTACATTTTTCTTTGCAATGAAATAATAAAAAAATTATATTGTCTGTGGTACATGAAAATATAAAACGCTGTACAATTTACTATTAGAACTTTGTTGTTTGAATTTAGAATCTCTTATTCCAATTTTATTTATTTCAATGTGTGATGGGTTGTCAATAATATTATTTTAAATCATTATCTTTTTTTTATTAACAATTTTATAAAACGATTTTACTTTTGGACTCTTCTCAATGCTAAAGGAGTTATGGGATTGAGGTTAATATTTAAAATAAATTAAACTTAAATAAATTTTTTTAATTCACCCCCACTCGTTCTTGAATTTGAAGCAAGTTTTAGGTATTTTTTATTTCATTTTAAATATGAATTACCAAATTCGTTCCATTTTGAACACGCTCTTAACTCTTGTGTGAATGGTATTTATTACAAATAAAAAAATATATTGAACTGTTAAATATAAAAAAAACAATAACTTTTATCTATGAGTTGTTAGTTTCCGCCATATTATGTTTGTACAATATTTGATAAGTACATAATATATTACTATCGTTTGCGTTTAAGATGATGTCATAATAATCCAAATTTAAATATATATTTAAAAAAAATAATATAAAATTTAGATGTATTTCATAGATAGAGGAATTTCTAAATTAGAATAGTGCATACTGTAAGAATGTGCACGCATGGTTTTGTAGAATCGTCTACAGATGGCATTCATAATTTTTCAATAATAATGGGAATATTGGTATTAGATTTATATGTTAGAACCTTAGCGATGCAAAATAAAAATATATCATAAAGTAAGTATTATCTAAATAAAAAATAAATAAATTATCAATATCTGAATATCAATAAATGAAAATATTTGAATGTTTTAAAGTAAAATATTTTTAAAATTGATGTAATAATTAATGTAATACTATTTAATGATTGTTGTTCTCCACATATGCAAAATGTAGATTAAATAAAAAAGTACACTGTGTTGTATGAATGTTGGAGAAATTTGTAACGTAATAATAATATTTATCGCGAGTTTAAAATTTTAAAAATAAAAGTTCGTTGAGATCTCACATATCTACCTATCTCATTGTGACGTCCCTCTTTCTCAAACTCATCTCTTATTCTATTTTCAAAATTTCATTTCATGTTGGTTTTTTTTCTTTTGTCTATGGTTGCAGTTTGAAATATTTAGAATGTATTTTTACTGTTTTTAATTGTTTTCATATTTTTTTTCGATCATTTTAGTGTCTAAAACATTTCTTGTGATGGATGTATATTAAATATCAGAGCTGGGCATTTATTCGTTAATCGTTAGTAAAGTTAAACATGTGGATAACTCTTAACTTCTATGTCAACCTCAAACATTGTTGACAGACTTCTACAACATTGTTGAAAATAACTCTCTTTAATTAAGTTCAGTACTTTTTTGAGACTTGGTCGCTGGAGGATCTTTTAATTTTTTGACTCCCAGGGTTATTTGGAATTAACTGGAACATTTGTTATATTCTCAAAAAGTAACAAGTAAACAAGTTATTTTTTCATTAACAAATTGATGATTAACAAAGTAAATTTTTGATCAACGGCGCCCAACTCTGTTGACGATAAATATAATTAATAATAATAAATAATTTGTGGCAGTCTAGAATATAAAAATATTACATTGTGACAATTATAAATAAATTATGTAATGAATATTATATAATGTTATGAAAATAATAATTATAAATGTATACATCTGTGTATTATATTCAGTGTAAATAAATGTGAAATATTATGTAGCAATCAAGAGTAAACACATAATAATGATTTAAAAATTTATCAAAATCATGTTTTACATTTTAAATGGATGTTTTGTATGTTGCAAAACAGTTACGGAATCATATCAAATGTAAGACTTTATAATCAGCATCAAACTTCTTTTTATATCATCAGTATTTTTTGTAAATTAAATAATAGCATGCACCATTTCTCTTCAATACCATAAAAGTAAGATTTTACCATATTCAATAATAAAATTAAGTTAATAATTGTCTCTTGCATAGATTGACATTGATGTATAAATTTGTAATATTTATCTGTCCTTTGAGAAATTAAAAAGATGTTGAAATAATGAAAAATTTGTACTTTTTATTTATAAATGTCAAAACTTTTAAATGAATTGTAAAAACTATATTAAATATTGTCAAATTTAGAAACATCAACATATTTTGTGTGACCATTTTTGCAACATGTAGAACATCTGTCATTTATAAGGTATCATAAAAATATATATTTCTTTTCACGACAATTGCAGTTTCTTATTAATGTATTATTGTTATTATCTAATTTTATTATACTGTATCTGTGAAGAAACTATTATGACGGCCTTTTCGCAGAATCAATACATTATTGATTTTGTCTATATCTGGTTATCACCGCTCTTTCATAATAAATCTACTGATGTAAACCTAATTATAATAATGATATGATATTGTGTAATACTATTATTGTTGCAATCTATGACAACATCATATTTTTTTAAAATGTAAAAAGCTTACGCTTAAAAACAAAATAAAAGGTAATTATTACAATCCCATCTTTGATTTATTATCCATGATATTTTCAGTTTGTCAAGACACGAAAGATGACAAAAATGTGGAGTTTATATCTGAAAATTTTGTGAAAAGTTTATCCCTGTTCTTGTGTCATGAAAGGTCCCCCAAACATTCACGATCATTTAGGCTATTGCCTGTCTATCTCCAGTGAACCTAAAAAGCATTTACGTATCAGTGGCATATCTAAGGTTTTCATAATGAGTAGGTCCAATAGGTACAGATAAGTTATTAAATAAACATTAGGTATATAATATGAAAACAATGGTTTCATTTCACCACAAGATAAAAAACAAAGACAAAAAAAATTATCAAAAAAATAAGCCCCGTAAGATACAATGTGTGTGGTGAAACAAATGATGCGAAACAGTTCAGTTACATGTAGTCACGTTCCTATGATGCATCAGAGTAAATCACATTGAATTTTCACATAGTGAACAGTTTTGTACGAAATTTGAAATTATTGGATTGTTACCTAAATGTAAGATGGTTTGGGCACGTGGAAAGAATGAATGAGGACAGAATGACTAAGAAGATATATTTGGCTGAAAGGAATAGTGCTTGGAGACGTGGGCGTTTGAGTATTAAATGGCAAGATCATTTAAATCAAATCCTACAGGATGGTCACGTGTTGAGCATATTGAACAGGAGAGCATGCATGAGGAATTGTATGACAGTGACGGAAGCGAAAGATGTATGCAAGGATAGAAGGAAGTGGCGCTCGATCCTTTCTGCCTACCCCGCGAGGGAAGCGGCGTGATGGTATGTATGTATGTACCTAAACGTAATTTAGTTAATTAATAATAGGACTTTTATGCTTGGAGCCTCAGGTAAAAGCCATAATCTACATCTTCTGCCAACAATTCATCCTTCTATTTCTCCCTTCAATATAAGTTGGAAGTGTATTGTATTTTTCCCCTCTTATAATGTGTCCAAAATATGATAATTTTTGTCATTTTATGACTTTTATAAAGATAGATTCCTTTGAAATGTGGTGCTGAAGAAGAATGCTGCAGATGACATGGGCCACCGGAAGAACTAATATCTCCACTTTGAAAAAACTTAGGTGGATTTGGACACACAGACTCTTTGTGATCTGCTCCTAATGAATTCTATAGTTCTTCGAACACATTGCACGTAGAGGAGATGAGAGCACCGGGGAAATGACAAAATGTATCGGCGAAAAGGCTTTCTAGCTGTCATGAGAGAGAAAGAGAGGGATGACTTTTATGCCTTTATTTGAAATTGATCTGAAAATCAAATCACAAATTATTTGGCACTGTATATAGGTAGGTACGATCATATCACAATATACTTTCTGGGGAATTTTCTGAACAGTTTTAAGATAAATTAGTATTTGTCATTTTTGAATGAGCTACCTAGTACCTATTCACGACACTGGGTACAGTAGCTATCTAAGACAAACTCAACATAAACCTGGCGAATAATGAATCTTTAGGGGCACTTTAATGCCCTAACCAACATTTTATATATATTGCTCCTGGCACAGTTTCTCACTCTGTAAATGACATTGAGTTTACATTCTACATACTTGCTCCTACAATATTGAAATGGTCAATGATTAGGTAAATATTTCTTTCTGGTATTATTTATTCTGAGGGCAGAAAGGACAAAAATATCCTGAAAGTGATATATCGGATGCTCATGCTCTATAATAATAATATATAAAATAATAAATTTTACTATGTAGCCGATTCAATAGAATTTTCGATAAGCGCTTTCGCAGTAGAACAAACATATTCACAGTGATCACTTTCATCACTCATCCCAAGATTCCCAAGTCATTACTGAAGATGAAATGTCCATTCACACTTTTAAAACTGGATGACTCAAAGTGATATGTCTGAATGACCCTTTGTTATTGTTATATACCTGCAATAAATACCTGCTAATTAAATTAAAATTATGTATACCTACTCTGATAATTCTAATCACTGTAACATAATTATGTATAGGTTATTAATAAGTGACCTACAGATAACGAATGTTGAATCATATGTTCATATGTATTTATACTTAATGTATTGAGAAGTAGATTTAAAATAAAAAGTGAAATAGATTCGAAGTCGTGTTCCAAATAATAATAGGGAACTTGCACTCGAGAGGAATATTTTGTGAAATGCATTAATTAGGTAGAAAAAAGGTTATATATCGATTATATTTTGATTAAAACTCAAAAATAAATATTTTTCATTTATTATTTTAATAAATAAAATCACGATTTTTCGCCCGCTGTTTGAACGCCTTGTCGATGGTTATTGCATTTGTGACGTCACATGTCCTGAGTGATGTTTTGTTGTTTATCGTAATGTATGGGATTAACAATCGCTTGGTATTTGAGTCCGGTTTTTAACATTTTGGAAGGAGGTAAATATTACAAAAAGTTTCCAAAAAGATCATACAAATATTGTGTAGTCCAAGATGTACAAATATACCTAACTTATACGACACCGAATAAATTATTTCTACGCATGCCGATATTGTAAGCCTCTTACTGTACTGTAAGTTCAGCGACTTCTTTGCAGCTTTCCATATCTATCACCCAATGACAAAACAAACAAAATCATTCACAGTATCAATATTGTTATAAATTATGAACACATCTATCAAGTAGTGGATGCTTGTAGTGTCGACATTTGTTATTATAT
Organism: Athripsodes cinereus; assembly: GCA_947579605.1. NCBI lineage: Eukaryota > Metazoa > Arthropoda > Insecta > Trichoptera > Leptoceridae > Athripsodes > Athripsodes cinereus. Next base: position 6,044,330 of record OX388321.1, read on the forward strand.
CCTTAAAATACGATATGATTTACAATAAAAATCTTTTGGTTTTGACACACTGGCTGGCAGAAACTCACTCGCTGTGGATATATTATTTGTAGATGATCGATGACTCAATTCAGCACAAGTTATAAAATTTAACTTCTGTGCTAATTTCAACCAACTTTGATTTTTTCCAATAACATTGGACAGATTTTTTTAGCAGGATGTTCGTTCACTCCGACCATGCACCCAGTACAGAAAAGTAATGGCGTATTTAGAACCTGTAATCACTAATCGAACCTAAAAATGATGGAAAATTGATAATAATTGCCATTGAATATTATGTAATTATTACACAATGTTGTATTGCACTTTACAAATTAGTATTAACATTATAAGACAAAGTTATAGCGCCTACTGGCGGGCTAAATTATGCATGATAAATATTCAATCGCCCCTTGAGAAAATCGTTTTTCGTCATTATAACTAAATAAAAAAATAGGAACTGATGTATGTTTATACGTAAAAAATTAATCATATTGAAGTTTTTGGCAAAAAAAGCGTTCAAACCCAAACCACAACAGTAAATAACCTCGTCAAACCAATAGATATATACTACGAAATGTACTAAGCATCTGTAGACAGAGAGATCGAAGGGACATATGACGTCATCAAAATGGCGCGTTCGGATGTGGCGTTTTCGCGGAAGTTCAAAAATCGAAATTTCAAAATGCTATAAAACAGAAACTAAGCAACGTATCGAAAAAAAAATTACCGATATGTGTTACTGATTACTTTATTTATGATTTTGAAGAATAAAAAAAATATGTGCAAGTTCCCTATTATTGACGCAGTGCTCTTTTTAGATAGGGCAACATATTTTTTTTTTTGCACTCACCGGATGTCAAACTGGTAATGTCATTGTTTGTTTGACAGATGTTCTCGTATTTGTCCCATGTCGTGTTATATTTATTGTTTTGAATATTTGATGTAAAGTGGAAGGATGGAGAACGTACCGTCCGATGATTTACAAGCCAAGTATAAAAAACTAGCCACTGAATATTCTAAGGTAAGCCTGTGAACTACGTAGAATGCGCCATAATGTATTATTTGTAATCGGAGAGAGTTATCCCTGTGTACGGTGGGCGGAGTGTACTTACTTAATTCAATAATAATTGGGATAATATCTACCGTGGTGATGCTTATCCTAGTGTAACACACAATTTTATGACATATACATCGCAATATACCATATTTTATTGCCGTATTGTACAACAGACAGCATCGTTGCAATGTAGACATTTATGTTTCATGTTTATTATTAACACAAGCTTAACAGACATCCAATTGATGTTTTTAACTCCCTATTACTATATAACTTAGCCTACAAACGTGTAAATATACCTTCCAATATGTCTTAGATGAGGGTTGTCTTTTCGGAGGGCAAATAATCGTTTTTGTATGAAATGTTAGGTTGGCTATGGCTTAATTCTATCTTTTCCATCATGGTATTTCCCACGAGCACTGTAGCCGCCAATGAATTATCTCCATACAATAAACAGACAAATCATCCTCTCTGTGAGAATGAGACATTTGGGACCGGTGGTTTCCCTTATCACTGGTGAAATGAAAGGGACATCAAATATGTAAATGTAGCTTAAAAGATTCCTACGTAGCAGTTTTCGCCATTTACGCCTTCAGTCTGCCCATTATGGGCCGCTCTAGACAAAACAAAAGTTTTACTTGGAAGATTGGATAAATAGAAGTCTTCAGACTTCTGAGATATCCAAGAATAAGAGGGAGTTTTCAATATATGTTGGATTGAAAATGCTAAATGTCTTGTACATGATGTTTTTGGATGTACTCTAAAAACTCACAACAAAGAGTGGAAAACCTTCCTATTTTGTGGATCAGAGTAATTATTTAAACTGTATTTTATAAATAAGTAGGTATGTTTTGATTCTTTAGTTACGGGCCCACGTCCAAGTTTTGAAGAAAGGAATATACGATGAGCAGGCGAAAGGGTCAGAAGTCAAAGAATTGTTGAAAGAAAAGGAAAAGAATTTAAGGAAGAGTGAATTGGAAATAGATTCTTTAAATTTCAGAAATCAACAACTTACAAAAAGAATATCCGTCTTACAAGATGAGCTTGATGCTATTCAGGTAACATATTTATTTATTTGTCTTTTCTTTTCTTTCCCTAGACATTGCTTTTAGAAACACAGAAAAGAAATAAATAACACTCAAATTTAGTACTTCTTCTGAGTAGGGGTGATTTTCGTATTGTATATGTTACTGTTAAAAAGTGAACCCGGATTTGAAATAAACCCAAATATGCCAAGTGTGGTGAAGGTAGGGTGACAGTTCGAAGATCAAACTTGGGATCTCATGGTTGAAATTCCAACGCTACCAATACCCAACCATTTTATAAAAATTTGACGCATAATATTAAATTTACTTAGAGAATTTTTGTATAAATATTTTGTCCTTAGTTAATACTTTAAATTAAGTTCTATTTTAGGCAGCAACAATGATTTCTTCCATAATTAAACAGTAGTCATTTTATATCAATTTTCTTTCCTTTGTTTTTGTTGAGTCAGAGGCTCATTGGGCCTTAATATTTTCACATCCATTACTTCTACAAATCAAGTTTTTTAGACACTCGTATGTAATACCCAACCTCTTCTGGTATAGTGCGCATGTCATCTTATATTTACTTATTTTCTGTTTTGTTTTTCTAGTTACATAAAAATACAAAGAAAGGCAGACACAAAAGTCAAGAACGTCAGACCGACTCTCAAAGTGAAATAGCCAATAATCTTTTGCTGCAGGAGGAACTTCAGAAAAAAATTATTGAAAATGCTCAGCTTGTATCACAGGTATGTATCTTTTTTAACATCTTGGATGCTAATGACTCATTTTTATTGTGATACAAATTTTTAGCCATGCTGTTTACTCATCTCTGCATCTTGATAATATAGTGTATTTATAATTTCGTCTGGGATCATTATTGGAAGTCCATGATAAGGTGTGATAATAAGACAAAGTGATAAGATCGTACATGTGATGTCCATGATAATGTATGATACTGTGATTGTTGTTATTGTCTAATATTGATATATTGTTAGGAGGGAAATAAAAAACTATTCATTCCATTTCATTCTCACAAAATCTGCCAATAAGATCTAGCACACAAAATAACATGCAGTGTGAGTTTATATTTATGTAAGGACTGGAGTTAAATTATTTTGATAATGCTGTGATATATTTTGAGGGTTTCAAAAACTTAGTACTCTAGGAACAATGAATAATATTTGTAATGGTCAACATGTTTATGAAATGTGGGTTAGACTGCTTTATATTTTTGGGTCACAACATAAAACCACTTATTCGCAAGGTTTTGGAAATAATACACACCTAGCGAATATCATGGATATTCATGGATAGTTTATTAAATAATGTATTGAATTTTAGATGGCTGATAAAGATTTTGAACTATCGCAACTGAATCTCCGTCTCGAAGATGCCGAAAGACAATTAACAGAAATAGAAACTAAATATAAATGTGAAACTTTGAAATTGAAAAGTGTGAATCAGGAGTTACTGATGAGTATAGAGACAATATCAAACAGTAAAGATAAGTCATACTCAAATCAGACTACGGTAAACTGTAAACAAAGTCAACTGCCGAGTCTTAACGGAGATTTCTTATCGGAAGCTGGTAGTTTGGTAAGAATATTGCGTATTTGTTATAAACTGTGAAGAAAACAAGATAGTATAAAGTTATTTTCAGAATGAATTGAGTGTCTGTGACTGGTGCTCAGCAATCCTTGTTACAATTAGTGGAACGCTCTCAGTATTTAATCAGATATACAATGGGAGATACTTTTAATGTCTCTCCAGTCGCTGTGCATCTAGTTCAGTACTGGAGAAAAATATAAATTTATGGTCAGATACAATAATTAAATTATTTCTAACATTTTTGTAATTAAGTTTCTCGTGTGTTTTGTTATAGATGGGAAGCGAAGATGCATTATCTGCAGAAGAATCACATTTCAATGAACAAATCAGTAGGAAGAATCAACAGTTGGTCAAATTGGAACAGGTAAAACGAAATTCACATAATTTGAACATTAACTCTCTCCCTTTTTATGAGCTTTCAATGTTTTGTAAAGAATAAACATCCCCTTTATAACATTTGAATGGTTTGGGATCGAATGTGGATAAATCCAAAAATGACATTTTTAAATAAATATGCAGCAATATTCTTCATGCTGAGTTCTACAAAACAGTATTTTCTGAAATAATCCTATGAAATTTGTGTGAAAAATAGCAAAGAAAATCAATGTTAGTATGGACATCAGTCAAAATTTAGTTTTTAGGCTCTTTTTAACATTTTACTATGAATGTATTTGTCTTGTTTCAATATCAAACCACATATTTAACACCTTCAATTCAGTCATAAGTTTGTCACCAATTCTGTATGTCATATTTTTATTAGAAGGGGATAATCTTTATGCTTATCACATGTCTATTGAGTACCCCACTTGTCGGATATTCTGTGGATATAGTATAATATAGTGAGTTACAATCCATTGGATTGGTCTGCAACTAGTTTGGACTTTCTTCTCCATTCCTCCCTGTTTCCAGCTAGTCTCTTTGGTTCTACGCATGTGCCGCAGTTCATGTCCTTCTTTAGTTGGTCCATATATGTGTTTCTTGGTCGGCCTCTACCATTTCTGCCTTCGGTCTTGCCCTCCGCGATGGTGATAAGCAGGCCTGGGTGCCTGATGTTGTGGGATATTCTGCGATAGAGAAAGATAAATAGATCTTTATGTGCTTGTACAAGGTATAAATTGAAAAGCACGTAGGTAGTAAGCAGTGTAGTGTGATTGTTAATACTTTGAGATCAACTTGGATGAATATATTATTTATGTTTCGTTATTTTTCTTATTTCAGGATAATCAAACACTAAAAATAGAATGTGACCTTTTGAAAATGGAGAACGAAAGACTGAAATTTGATAACAATCAGAATACATCATCTAGCGGCGCTTCTACAAATTCTAGCAAAAATAATACAGATAGTAAATGTAATAAAGACAACAATGATCAAATGTCACAAGAAATCTTGGATGCGACTAAAGCAAACGGTGTCATCACAGAAATCATGGGCAAGATGACTTGTCCGTTTATATTGAATAACGAAATAGTCGATAGAGAAGAAAACCTGAAGATGTACTTCAGAGATAAGATATCATCTCTCATAGCGGAGAAACAGAAGTATGAAAGTATGACAAAACATTATGGAGATGAGGTATGATTTGTCATTTTTATATTCATTCAAAATTTATGTTGCTGAATTCAATTCCTCTTGCTTCTTCAATTCTTCACAACATAAGTATATCACTCAATGCGAGTGTATTTGAAGTGTATATAAATAAAACTGGATTTATTTAAAACCCATATTAATATTTATACAGATTCATTCGTTTTGAAAAGATTTATATTGAAAAATTTTATCTTTTGAACCTTGTACATTATTATTCAGGATTAAAAGATAAATGTTTGACGATTAGTGTAAAATCATAATTCACTCAATGTCGGGTGCCTTGCCTGAAAAAAAAAAAAGTGTAAAAAATAATTGTTCTGAGATTAAAAAAAAATGTATATAATATAATTTATCAATTATTTACATGTAATAAAATTTGTTTGTTTATTTTTAGGCCGACGCTTTGAAAAATCGATTGGAGTTTTATCAAAAGGAGAAGGATTCGTCTGACCAGGCGCTGATGATCACACAAGATACTATTAGTCGACTGGTGAGTTTGAAAAAATCACAATTTGAATATTTCATAAGTAATGTACACATAATGTAATGTAAACACGAGTTGCAAGCACAAGCACAATTGATCTTGCTTCATAAAAAATATTTATGAAGCAAGATCCATTGTGGTGATTCTTTAAATTGAGATTGGAAGAGTTACTTTAACTGAATTGCATCAGACATGTAATATTGGGAGAGTACAAATATTTTTTTAAAGAATATCTCTTGGTAAGCAATGTAGCAGATTGTGCACACTTCTTTAGAAGGTTAGACATGTACATCTTCATCAGGATACTGTTGTCCGATTCCTTTGAAAGAACTCTTCACAATTCACCGCAAATATACAAGTGTAAGTGTGCAAACACAAAGAAAGCAGGTTGCCAGCGCCGATAAGTGCCGGTAAGCGCTGGCAAAGTAAATCGCAATCGGCGTTCCTGCTTTTACTATGTTCGTGTCCATTGAAATGCATGTAAACATTCTCGGCGCCGGTAGACGCAGGCATCTGAAAGCAGGTAACCCGCTTTCTTTGTGTTAGCACCCTAATGTCTTAAGTTTACAGCGTGAGAAGAGTAAATAAAATTGAAAATGAATTAAAATTGTAATTTCTGTTTGAATTTCTAGGAAGATGAGTTACACTCCACGAGTACTAACTATGAGCAGCAACTCAGTATATTAACCGAACACTTGGGTAACTTAAATGAAAAGTTAACGCAGCAATTTGAGGAGATACAACACCTTAGAGGGCAGCTCTCTAAAAAGAAATAATTTGTTCTTGAATATCTCATATTACACAATGTCGCAAAGTAAAAAGCCGTTTTGTTTAATTATCATTCTTCAATTCAAAGGGATTTCTCACCAATTGAAGCACTTCTTCCCTTGATAATCACGACTCTCTGACATCATTGTCATAGGAATGAAGAGTTCAGCTATCCAGTGTCTTGAGTTTTAAAATTAGCATCTTAATCCTGCTACCATCCTAATCTGCCCTTACGACAAGGGTAATTGCTCATTGCAAGGGTATTACAAACCTAGATTAATTTCATAAAAATACTCAAAATATGTATTGGTACAGAGAGAACAGCTTATATTTTTTTACTAGCGACTGGTCTGCTGGCAACCTCACTTGTGGGATATTCCATGATGGTATAGTAGAAGTGCTCATCAAAAATAATGTGATATGACATATTTTAAGCTAAAGAATCTCAGAAAATAATTATGGTCCTAATATTACTTGGAAATATAGACTTTGTAATGTTGATTGCTAGTAAAAAAAAATTGGACACGCGTTTGGAAATCCCATGTATTCATTACATGTAGATAGTCCATTATGTGGTGTTCACATTTGGCGAATATCGTCAGCCATATAACCGTGTGAACAAAATGACAGCTAGTCTGAAACGATAAAAACTAGTGAAAACGATATCGTCTCAAGTTGACCACCTTTCAATATTTTAATTTGGTGGAGCGATTCCGCACGCGCAGATGTGTGCGGCGTCCGTATCTATGATAAAAACTTTATAACCTATAAATTTTATAATGTTTTCCGCTTCGTGACAGTTATCTCTGTTGTTGGTTTGTGGCGTTTGTTTCCTTAATTAAAAGGCGCCTTATAACCTCTACTATAACATTTTCAATTGAAAATAAACACTTTGCGATCTCCATCTTGACGTCCGCCATTTTGAAAACAATGTCAAAAGCAAAGCGCATCTGACAGATCGTTTCTATATCGATGGACTGTGTGAACAGGTGTGACGATCAATGGGTGTCCGGCGAATTTTGTTTTTTTGCCTGGCGATATTTTTTGAAATTCGCCTGGCGATATTCGTCAAATGTGAACACCCTTTTAGCTAATTAACTTGTGGGAGACACTGTATTTAGTATAATATTAACAAAATTTGGCTAAATCTTTGTGACAAAGTGTGTATCATAATGTAATAAATTAGATTAAAATACTTTCACGTGATATATAATAAACTATCATATTATATTATATAATGTTGCAAAGCATATGTAAGTATGTCAAATAAAATGCTATTATATATTATATCATTATAATACTGATCATAAAAAATATTATATCGTTCGCACATTTCCATGAGTCAACAATTTGAAAATCTAATATTGGCAACTGGAAGTGGGCAATGAACATAATTTAATCTTGTACTAATAAATAAAAACTATATTGTAATTGTTGTTATATAACTCTTGTAACAAATTCCAAGTGTATAATGTTTCATTATAAATGTCCTTTTATTATTATTTACCCTGTAATATAATAAGTTTAAATGATATGTCTATATTGTTTAATAAAAAACCATGAAATTATAAATTTAAAATAGTTTTATTAATTTATTATAACCTTTATCCTAGAGCAGTGTTTCCCACGGTGGGGCATCACGCCTCAGAGATGGGGCACAGCGCTTCCACATATTATTGAAAATTTACCAACTGTTTTATTAAAAGAGGCCGGGAGATGGCTTTTGAAAAGACTACGGTGGGGGATGGCATAAAGGTTGGGAAACACTGATCTAGAATGACGTATCGTTAGTGTTTTACATAATAATATTATCATGACAATTTATTATAGCGTCCTACTGTGATAAGGGCGCTATACATTATTTAGGACCAACATCCATGTCCATTTTAAAATTACATATTATCAATTTCAAATTGTGGCCAAAAAGATAAAAATTCGTAATAATAGAATATAAATAAACTGACAATGGGTAGTCGAGGTTTAGAGTTGCTTATTTACGTTGATCTTCTCTGGTATTCTATGCCTCTAACTGGATATGTTCATGTGACTAATTGTTATTTTTTTTTGTGTGGCGAATTGCTCTTTTAACCACTTATGTTTTTATGCATCCTAAACTTATGTTTTTTAATTGATCTCTATTATTTGAAATTTTTTATATAAATTTTTTTATATCAATTTTTTATTAACTTATGAATTTTAACTAACTGACTTTTTACTATGTTTAACAATTTTATACCACTTTGATTTCTCTTTGTAATGTCTTGACCAAATTTTTAAATTATGAATTTTAACTAATTGACTTTTTACTATATTTGACATTTATATACCTTTGATTTCTCTTTGTGATGTCTTTACCAAATTTTTTTTAACATTTTTGTATCTTTTTTTAATTATAACATGATTAATGTTATATTGTCTGTAAAACTTTCGTTTCTTTAGTCTAATTGTTTTGTGTCTTTTTTTGTAACAGATCTTTCCTTTGTTTACATGTTTTGTATGTATACAGAGGTTTAACATGTTAAAGGCTTTGGCCGTAAATATCTGTAAATAAATAAATAAATAATAAAAAAACAATATATACCATCATGCTGCTTCCCTCGTGGGGTAGGCAGAAAGGATCAAGCGCTACTTCCTTCTATCCTTTCATAGATCTTTCGCTTCCGTCACTGTCATACAATTCCTCATGCAAGCCCTCCTGTTCAATGTGCTCAACACGTAATAATCCTGTAGGATTTGATTTAAATGATCTTACCATTTGATCCTCAAAAGTCCACGTCTCCGAACACCATTATTCTCAGCCAAATATATCTTCTTGTTTATTCTGTCCTGATTCACCTTCCAGTAAATATATGCCCTATGTTATATATGAGCTATGTAGTTTATGAGTTTTAATGCAATTTGAAACAAGTGTTCCTTTCTACTATTGTTTGTTAATTCGCAGAGAGACGTCTTTCGACTTATAAGGTCATTATCAATCAGATATCAGTCAGATTGATAATGACCTTATAAGTCGAAAGACGTCTCTCTGCGAATTAACAAACAATAGTAGAAAGGAACACTTGTTTCAAATTGCATTATTATGGAATTCTACTACGTGTGCACCGACACAATTAATAGTTTATGAGTCCCCAAAAAAGAATATGTTTCTCACTCTTGTCTGTGTTAGTCTACTGACTATCCCACATGTGGGAAATGCTCTGTTGGTATAGATAAGATAGAGGAAAAAACAAATCAACAACATTCTATTCTTTTATTGTAACAAATAATATATTTTTTTAAATAATTATAAATATTAATTATGTACATTGTTTTATGTATTTACACCTGACTGAAATTTGCCTACTTCTTAATGGTATGGTAAAGAGTAATTTTATTATTGTTGTGATGTTTATATATTGCTGATTAGGCAATATTTTTGTCATTTATCTATTAAAACAAAACCTTTTTGGTTTGATTGCAGTTTTTCAATCATTGTACATACAATATGATCTATCTATGACTTCACGTCATATCCCCTATGAGATAGACAGAGAAGATCAAATATCAGAAAGATTTGAGATTCATGTCTCAAAGTATTAAAATGATGATATTACAGTAATTACACAATATTCTATCTATGAGGAAACTTTAACAAGCACATAGTTAATATGTTTATTTATATAGTAAAATGTGGGCATCTGTCCTCTCTACTTACCCTATTAAGGATACAAGATAAGATTGCTGTGCATCTGAATGGACAAACGGTGTGTTGCCAGTTGCCATGGTTGTACATGTATGCATGATTGTATGGACGCGCTAATGTTTTGGTACCTACCTATGTTCTATTATATTAAATTTCATATTGCTGTATTATGCTGATAACATTTTTATTGTTTTTAATTATTTAAAATTTTGAAATGTTATTTTTTTTTTGTATTGAAGATTGCTAAATGTTTAATGTTTATTTTATATGTATTGTAAAAGGCAAATGCCGTATATTGATTGAAATAAATAAATAAATAAGGCCGTAGACATGTAGATAGAGTATGTTTGTTTACTTATATTAGAATGGATCGGAAACTATTAATTGTATTATTTATAAAAAAGTGTGACAACTGTAAAATACTATAATCTTTTTGCATTTAATGTATTCTCTAGCTAATTGATGCATATTGTTCTATTCTAGTGTAATAAAATTTATTACTAATCTATTTTTATAGAAAAACTAGCCCCACATGAGCATCCTTGTTCTGCTTTTGGATTGTTTACAACTCTGAATGCCGATTTGATTAATTCCTCATGATAATCTATTGTGGATCCCTGTACATATTCTAAAGATGTTTCATCTATAATTACTTTGGCTCCATCTCTCTCAAAAACTCTGAAATAAAAACAATTCATGAATGACAAGATGTGGCAGAAATTTTTATCGATTATTGTAAATCGAGTAGATGTTAAGCAGATACTGAATCAAGGAATATATTTGAAATAAAGATTAACAATGGAAGAAAGAGACAGTTTGTTGTAAGCAGCTAATTCAATAAATCTTTTAGCATGTAAGGAAGAGGATGAAATACCAACCTGTCTTCTGCAGTAACCTTGCCATCTAATTCAAATTTATATTGGAAACCTGAGCAACCTCCCCCTTCTACTGATATTCTCAGAAAAGATGCAGTGTCTGATCCAGAGCACAATGTGTTCAGTTTCTTTACACAACTATCACTCAACTGCAATCCTTTCATTTCTTGTTTTACATTTTGAGCAGGCTCTGAAGAGCTGAAAGCTTTGAAATTTCCTAAATCCTTAATCGGCTGAGTACTTAATCTTAACATATTACGAAAATTTCGAATCACAATCTGCGACATTGCAGCTAAATTATATTTCACAATTTTATTTACCAAAAAATACGACGAAAATAATATTTTGGTTTGTCTATCGTTTCTCTTGAAATTGACAGCTGTCAAATCTGACAATTGGCTACTTTTTCGTATGCCTTCAGCCAGCAATACATATTTTAAATATTATGAATTTCCTATTTTTCTTAAATCTATGAAAAATGTGTTGTCAAACAAATGTCAAAATAATAAGCGACGAGGTTTGAAAAAATAGTTTTTTGTGCAAAAATTGGCAAAATACCACTTTTGTCATAAAATGGAATGCAACAATACAAAAGTAGAAATATTCGAAAATATTAACGGAAGACAAATCTGTTTATCTTGTTCTCAAATAGGCAAATTGGCTGGTGGTTGTCACATTACATTAACATTTCCAGATGATCAAAAAGAAACGTTATTATTTATAGGATTTATTCCTCTGATAGTTTCTCTTGTTTTAAAATATATTATACATTTATCAACGATATTTCACATTGCATCTTTTTTACTTTTCCTTATAATATTATATTCGGAAACATTTAAAATTAGATCAGGTAATTATTTCACATACATTTAATTACTTTTGAATAACTATGTAACATATTAATTGTTTTGATATTTTTTTACAACATTTCTTATTTCTAGATAATGATGCAGTTATGTATAATATTTGTTGTATTATTATTATTTTATTTGCAGAAAAGGTTTCGCTTATTCCGCACATAGGACTCCAGTATTCTGTGGAATATAAGAGAGGAACAAATAAAGATATATTCATACAATGGGAGAATATAGATTCCTTTATTATTAATGAAGTAATTGACAGGGTAAGGCATTTTATTACACAGTAAAAAAAACTTTGATCTTGCATACATGGTAGTGAATTCTCATGACATTTTAAGGTGGAAGGATTAAATGAAGATTTTCTCTTGATTACAGCAAAAAATTATATACTTGGTGACTGTCATAGCAAAAGACCAACAATCTAACGAGCTATCACTTGTACCATTGTTTCGGGTAATTATGAATTATTTTTAAATCTTATTAATATCACTTGTGAATAATTATAATAAACTAAATTATTTATAGCATATCAGTCTGCAAAAACAGATATGTACACTTGGTGAATGGTGTGGTGAGTAGGTAACACTCTTGCCTTTGAATCTCAAGGTCCCGAGCTTGATTCTCAGCCAGAATAAAACAATAAAACAACTCTTTCAAATTGTTCCGAATCTGGGTGTACATGTATATGCATTTAGTGCATTTTATAATTATCATCACGTTAGTATCCATATTACAAGACTCATATCTTAGTTTGAGACTAGCTCAATCTATGTGAATTGTGTTCATAATTCTATTAGTATTCACCATAGTAGGATAGCTAGGTGGATTTGCATCTTTCTGTGACTCTGTGTTAATTTTTTCTGTTACTTTATCAGAAAACATTTGGATTTAATTTAAGCATGAAATTAAGACTTAAAAAATATAAAATTACATAGATCCCCTAGTTCCATTAGCCAACTTCGAGATATAGCTTGTGAAAGTTTTGAGATATTGATGGTTGACCAAAACCACAAACAAGTAACGTGCTTCTAATACGATAAATTATTAAAAAAATTTGAAAATCGCTTTCTACGTACGATAGGCAAAAGCATATTTTTGGAAAAAAGCTATTGCCTATAGAGTTTAGCAAATAATATACTTTCTTTTTTACTATTAGTTTTATTATCATTCAAAATTTTGTAGTTGTCGATCCCTCTAAACCAGCGATGCACAAACCGCGGCCCTCGGTCGGTATATCTGCGGCCCGCCAGTGAATTATACAATATAAAAAAAAAATTGTCAAAACCAGTAATAATCAGATATTCGGTAAAAGTACCAGATACTTAATAATTCGAGTAAATATTCTTTAACAAAACTGAGGTGTTTTTGAAATATTTCAAATTCCTATACCATTTTGAAAATTCAAACACAGGTACTGCGAGAAAATATTCTTTAAGAAAACCGAGGTATTTTTGCAATATTTCAAATTCCTGTACAGTAGTTCTATACTATTTTGAAAATTCGGTGTGTACGTGCATTTCTGGAAATTTGAATTTTTAGTGTTAATTTTCTTATAGCGGCCCGTCCTTAGCTCATAATCTTCCCGAGTGGCCTATGTTCCCTATAAGTCTGTGCATCCTTGCTTTAAACTCACATGCTTATCAAACAAAATTAAGTTTACTGGAAGACATTGACTCAAGGCTATATGCACGCCTTTTGTACAATTTTATTTTGACAATTAAGTGATTATTATTCCTCTGGACGATTATGGGGATTTAGCCTGCCATGCAAGCAGTGGTCCACACTAAATAGACTATGAACGTGGCATGCCAAATGTGTAGACCATACGCACTGATAGGGTTTGTCCTCTAGTCCTGAATGTGAACGTGACTCACAACGCCAGATAATGATCTATATTGTGGAGTATCCTCTGTATGGGTTTGAGTTTGGTTGGTGGTTATCTACATGAGGTGTCCACAGATGCAGCTAACTGACTGAGAAATTTACCATTGAATCTATAGGACCAAAATACCAAATGCATTAAAAAAAATTGTTTGCATCTAATTGACATTAAACAGAAATGTTTTTGTATCCATATATTTATTAATTCTTTGAACACCTCACCATTTTACAGCAGAAATTACAAAATTACTGGAAGACAATGTGTACACCTTTTGTAAAATTTATTTTTGGCAATAAAGTGTTTATTATTATATGGAATACAAAATATTGATGATATGATATGCAATGGCGAGATTATCGTTAGTAGTGATTTCATCCGCCTTACCATGTTAATAAAGTGAATTTAATTGGAACTTTCTTTCTTTCTTTTTAGACAACTCAACCAAGACTGAAATGTTTAGAAGAAATATACAGGAAATTGCAAACTGTTCTGGAAAAATATAACAATCATAAATTTTAACTCTAGACAACATTGAAGGTATCTGAGTGATACTCTATTTAGAATAAATAAATCTTTATAGTCTGTACGCGACTAACTTCGCGCTCTCTACATTGTTTTTGTGTGTTGAGACTATTGACGCAAGAAATTTCAATAGTTTCTATGAAATTATTATATTATATGTTAATTAATATATATGTGATATTTTCATATCTTAGTGTTGGACCTTCATTATACGTAACTGCAGTGAAAAGTTGAACATTTTAATGTGAAGTTTACTCCACTGTCGGAGATGCTGTGATAGTATAATTTATTATCCTACTATTATCGAAACTCCTCCCATTTACAATAAGCCCCTCCCATTGTTATTTGAAACTCTTCCCATTTATAATATAGCCCCTCCTACTAGTCTGGAAAATTTTCTCATTGACAATTTACCCCATCCCACTACTATAAAATCTTTTGCCATTTCCAATAGAGCCCTTCGTATTGGTATGGAAACTCCTCCCATTTATAATATAGTTCCTACTAATATGGTAACTCCTCCCATTTCTAATTAAGCCCTTTACATTGATTTGGAAATTCCTCCCATTTTTCGTATAGCCCCTCCTATAAGTCTGGAAAATCGGCCCATTCACAATATAGCTCCTCCCACGTGAATGGAAAGTTCTCTCATTTATAGTATACCCCATCCTACTATTATCAAAACTCCTCCCATTTACAATATAGCCCCTCCCATTGTTATTTGAAACTCCTCCTATTTATAAATATAGCCCCTCCTACTAGTCTGGAAAATTTTATCATTGACAATATAGCCCTACTACTATAAAAACTCCTCCCATTTCCAATAGAGCACCTCCCATTGGTATGGAAATTCCTTCCATTTATAACATAGTCCGTACTATCATTGTAGCTCCTCCCATTTCCACTTAAGCCCTTCTCGTTTATATGGAAACTCCTCCCATTTATAACATAGCCCCACATACTAGTCTGGAAAATCTTCCCATTGACAATATAGCCCATCCTACTCTAATGAGTCAGTATGTGTTTTTGCTCTAATGCTCTATAATATGCACATATAAAAGATGGCTGCGAGATGTACATTTGTGGAGAATTCGATGATCCAACAAAGTTTTACAAGGCACAAGGTCTTTACTTTATGAGGGATTTGAATTACAATCAAACCACAAGGCTGATTCGAGGGTGTTTTTCACATAGTTCCTGCTGCAAGAATTCAATTGTATCATGTTATGAGAGTATCATAATCATAGAGTCATAATCAATACCTTTTGATTACCACAGAGTAGTTGATCCCCTTTCATATGGAGGGGGGCATATTATTTTCCTCATTACACTCTGTGGGCATTGTCTGTATTCTTCATATCTCCTTTAACAGTTGTGCATACATGGATGAAATATAAATCCTGAAGAAGTGATCTGCATTTCAGATACGTTCATTTGGTAAGATGTACACTACAAACACTATTTTTTTGGCACGGAGAGGGTATCCTGCATTCGGTTGGTCTGCTGGCTACCCCACTTGTGGAATATGCCGTAATGGGAAAGTAGTATCATCAATAAAATTACTTCATAGTATTTACTCCATCGATTTTCCTTACAAATTAGAGGGGGGGGGGGTGTAAAAAAAAAATTGGACCATAAAATTATCCGGCAAGATCCATATTATTATTCTTTGAGCTATTCTCAACCAAACTGCATTCATGGAACTCAGTCATCGGTAACAAAATAGCATATAGAATACAAAAATAAAATAATGAAAATCAATCACTGATAAATTTTTCTATTAAAGAATAACCTATGAATGAAAAAGTTGTGTTCAGAATGCAAAAAGGTGAACATAGTATAAATGGTACTGAAAAAGAATCATAAATAATATATGAATGTGATAGAACTAAGAACAAGTGAAAAGAGGAAATACAAAACAAAATGTAGATTAGTTTCGTTATTACATGCAGCTGGTTTGCTGGCTGTCCCATTTGTGAGATGTGCCGTAATAGCAGTAATAATAGAATATCAATATACCTGTTTCCAAAACTATCGTCGCTTAGTGTGGTGTCTTATTTTGCCCGAAATAACTTTCCGTCACGCGAGGTACTTCTGAAAAAATAAAAGGCCGCGCAAATTTTCAAATGCCACAGGTCATAGAAAAATTGTTTTTGATGGTATTGTAATATGTAAAAAATAGGTAAGTATGTAACGTTCTTGTAAAATGTCCCGCCATATAATTAATATACTAATAACAAAGTTTCAGAGATTTGCTTCACCAACCTGTTAATTTTGCACAATTATATATCCGTGGAAACCTCGATAAAGAATAGGTTACTGTTGACGTGTCGTCAATTGTGATCAATCGTGATATAATAAGACAAATAATTCGTTTGAGTCAAAAGAACTTTCATCGAAATTATGTGGGGTGGTAATCGCTTTCTTCCGTCATCTCTAATGATAACTATTGATGAAACGTACGTGAACGTCTATATTCACACTTTTTCGTTTTGGTGGATCATCCAGCGAAGGTTGAAAGTGAACAAGTGTGAATACCCCTTAACCACTTGTGACGCGTATCAAAAAAATCTACGGTGATATTCATAGAGTATAATAATAGTATATTAAAAGTGATATTTGTCAATTTGTACTCTTGAAACGTAACCTCTAAATTATTTTATTATGATTGGTAAATAAATGTGAACGCAATAAGCTGTATAACTCTAATTCTCGTAAAGTAATAATGTGAAACAATGACGAGCATCATAAAATATAGTCTGAAAGAGCTAGAGACGATGGTGAAGGATGATAAGACGTGCGTCACTAAGAAAACTGTATCACAAAACATTGCCTTCCAACCTTGGTGTCTGGCCAATCTCAAGGATTCATTAGAGAAAATAATGAATAATAAAATAGGGAAATACGATAAACAGTAAGTATTGTCGCACTGATATCAGTACATTATTTCACTTATTAATAATAAGGGTTTAATTGGTGATTCTTCGTAGTACGGGTTTTTGATATAATAAAGACATTGTACGTCTTAAATTCAGCTATCAGGTTTGCCACCCATCCTGAGTGTCTTAATTTTTTGTAGGCAGGAAGAGGACAGTTCGCTTGTTAATTTCATGACATTTGTCTGCTGGCTACTCCACTTATGGGTTATGCCATGATGGTATAAGTAGTAATAGATTTATGTTTTGTGTTGAGATTAAATATTATTTATATCTTATCTATAATAAATTACAGGCTCAATGGAATTATTCTGAGTTACAAGAATGTAAAAATACTGGATGATGTTTATGCAATACACAAGGATAACTCAGAATTATTTTCTGATGTGGAAGCAGATTTTTACGTATTTCAACCTCACGTAGGTGCAACTCTTTGTGGTATAGTCAGTAAAAAGAGTATGACTCATTTAGGAGTGTTGGTTCATAAAGTCTTCAATGTCGTTATTCCAACACCTCCAAATCAAACATCCGCAACATGGATTGGATCCAAATTAAACGTCGGACAGCAAGTTGAATTTAAAATTGTTGTTTTGGATCTTTTTGGAGCTTTGCCATATATCAGAGGTGCCCTTGATGAAAGGTAAATTTTCAACTATTCTTATTTCGACTTATATAATGCAATCTTTCTCTATTTTTATTCATTAATTTATTTAAATGATGGTTTGGATTTGGTATAAACCCAAATACACTCCAGATACCCTCACAGTAAACAATATGCTTGTGTTGTGGAGTAAGTTGTTAAATCAAACCTGGGATATCTCAATTAAAGGTTCAAGACTTAATCTTCTGAATGCCTAGTTTAGTTGGCAGTATATTAAAAGTAAATTCTACATTTTCTTAGTTGTAGTTTGCACTTTTTGTAAATCTAACTTTATTTATATTATTGTATGGGGTATATTGTAAACAGCAACCAGTAAAATCTTGTTAGTGTATGAATGTCTACTCAATTAGTTTATTTTCATTTTTGCCATGAAAACCAAGTGAGATAAAATTCCTCATTCCATCGCATGTCAATTTATAAATCGTAATGTAATTGTATTTTTTTCAGCTTTGAACTTCCTGCCACTGATGAACTTGAATCTGCAACAGTTGTAGATATTGAAGAATTGAATAGTACACATGTAAACTTTGATGGCACCAAACCGAAATTTATCAAAAAAGTTAATAAAAGCCCTGAGAAAAAATATGATATTAATAATGAATCTAAAGCTGAAGTAAAAAATATTCTCGAAATCACACCAAAGAAAAAAGTCAAACATAAAGACTGCGCCCCTTCAGATAGTGATTTTGTATCAGATGTTGACGATGTTGTGCTAAAAGAGCATGAAGATTTGATGAAAAAAATAATGCTCGCAGACAAGAAAAAGAATAAATTTACCAGTAATGAAGTACTCACTCCAAGTACGCCAGGTTTGAAAAAGTTACACGACGATATGAATAGAGGCATGAAACAGAAATATTCGTCTCCGACTTTGCAGGATAAAGTCAAAGATTCTGTCATTATTCGAAACAAAAAAATATCTTTATCAGAAATGTCCAAAAATGGTGATAAAATTTCACCTAATACAAGTAAATCCTCAAAAACAAGTCCAGTAGATAATTCTAGCAATTCAAATTCACCCATAAAATTAAAAACTAAAAAATCGAGCCCTACGGTGAATTCATGTAAGAAACTTTCGCCTATTTTAAGTAAATCTTTGAAACTTAGTCCGGTATATGATTTAACATCTATTGATTTAAGTAAATCAACTAACAAAAATTATTGTACACCAGTATCTTCAGCAATATCAACAAAAAAATCGAAAAAGAAAAAGCTAAGTCTCGAAGACAGTTTAGTAGAAAATTGTGATATAATAAATGATGGCCCATCATCATCTCCTTCAGAGTCCACTAAGAAACTAAAAAAGAAGAAGTTAAGCCTTGTAAATAATTTGTATGAAGAGTTGCCATTGAAAAGAGAAAAGAAGCGTCATAGTTTTGATTTACATAAATTGGACGGTGGCTTAGTGACAGATAAAAGTAAGAAAGAAAGCTCAAAACAATTAGTTAATGGCCAAAATGAGACTGATGCAATTGATTTATGTGACTCAGTTAATTCTAGATTATCTGAATCCGTAGATGAAGAAAGAAAAAGGTATAAACTAGAAAGGAAGCGATTAAAACAAGAAATGAGAAATTCTTTGACGGCTAAAGATGAATTTAAAACTAAATCAAGTCCTACTACTACTAAGATGAAATTTACCTCAAGTCCAATAATTGATACAATAAAAAGTCCTAGTAACATTGAAATCACAAATCATTCAATAGTAAATGCAAAGGAAATCATCAGTAGTCCGTCATCTTCAGTGATTTGTTTAACGTCTAAACGTAAAAGGAAACGAAAATATTCTGATAGCTTTCAGAATGAATCCACAGAATCTACTGACGTATGTTTAACTGGTGAAATACCCAAGGCAAAGAAAAGGAAAAAGGATAAATCATATGTAGAAGATGTAAGTGTAACATTTTTTTTTTTAATTTATTAAAAAAACAATTTTAAAATTTATTTCAAAATTATTTCATTTCAACATTGTACGCATTTCCAATATATAACATTGTATTAATTCGTAAATATAACATAATACGAATTCCCAAACATAACGCTATACATATTCCCAAGTCTAAGACGTCTACTAGACAGAGTGCCGATCAGTTTAAGACTGCATTTCAGACGAAGCTCGATGGAATTTCCGCATCCCTTCCGAAGCACAACACGGTCATGAACACAAATACAACATCGTGCTTAAATAGCCTCGATACTTTTAGCCCCGTATCCGAGACGGAGATCATGAAGACCATCAGAAATTCCCCTAACAAGCAATGCCAACTTGATCCTTTACCTACCCAACTTCTTAAAGATAATCTAGACCTCCTTATGCCAACGATCACACAGATTTTCGAACTCTCTTTAACGCGTGGCATTATACCAGCACTCTGGAAAGTGTCGCATGTAATTCCGCTTCTCAAAAAGAGCACACTCGACGCCGACGACGCAACCAATTACCGGCCTATCTCCAACCTTCCTTTTCTATCTAAGGTACTCGAGCGCGTAATTGCATCCCAGCTGACAGCTTACCTTGAAAGCAACGACTTATATCAGAGTTACCAATTCGCTTACAGGAAAAACCATTCCACCGAATCTGCCCTTACAAGACTGACATCCGACTTAATAACGGGCGTCGCATCAGGAAACATCGGCCTAGTGACGGTCCTCGACATGAGCGCCGCCTTCGACACCGTGGATCACACAATGCTCCTTCAATGTCTCGAGACCGAATACAATATTCACGGAACCATTCTGGAATGGCTGCGATGCTATCTAACCAATAGAAGGTGGTCCGTAAAAGTGGAATCTGGGTCAACCAACGAAGATGTCGTTACTCAAGGAGTACCGCAAGGATCAGTCCTTGGTCCAATACTGTTTATATTGTACATAGGATGCATTGACCGCCTCCTGGAAGAGTGTGGCATGCAAAACTACGCATACGCCGACGATCGTGTCCTTGTTAGTTTCTGTAGCCCGGATCAAAAGGACAATCTAGTGGCTACCACTGTCCGGTGCGTTGAAAAACTCTCGTCCATAATGGCCCAGAGACGCCTAAAACTGAATCCAACCAAAACCGAATTTATGTGGGTTGCCTCCCCAGGACGTCAACATCTCATAGACACCAAACAAATCTCTGTCGCTGGCACCAACATAACACCATCGCGCACAATATCCGTTCTCGGCGTCTTACTGGACGAAGCACTCTCCATGGAAGCCCAAGTATCCAGGACAGTAAGTACAGCCTTTTTCCACATTCGTCAACTGCATCTCGTATCCAAAAATCTATCTGTAGATGCAGTAAAAAGTCTGATCGCCTCCTTTGTCATCTCTCGTCTGGATTACTGCAACATCATATACACAGGACTGCCCCAGACTCTTCTCAATCGCCTCCAGATGGCTTTTAATGCTGCCGCCAGGACTATCTACAGAGAGAACAAGCGTTGCCACATCACTCCACTACTAAAAGATCTACATTGGCTGAGGGTCCCAGAGAGAGTGGAGTTTAAATTGTGTCTCACTGTCCACAAGGCCTTATGCGGCACGGCACCCACATGTCTAACCGAACTCTGTTCCGTCGACGAAACTCTGAGACGACCGCTGCGCTCGGCCTCTTCTGCTGTCAACAAACTCGTGAAACCCAATATGGCGAACACCTCCAAATTTGCAGAAAGAGCTTCAGAGCCGCCGCGCCATCCGTCTGGAACAGACTGCCCACAGATCTGAGGGTGAATCAGTCCACAACCACGTTTAGAACCAAGTTGAAAACACTACTGTTCGGGAGAAGTCACGGCGCCCTTGAGATGGTCACGGATCATTAAACGGCGCCACATATAAATAGTCCGATTATTATTATTATACATACTCCCAAATTTAAAATTATAGACATTATCGGATGATAGACGCGCAATATGGTGCCCTTGAGGTCATGTTATGAGGAAACTGCGCTTTACATACTATCCATATATACGTAAAATATATATGGATGGTATGTAAAATACATACTCCCAAATTTAAAATTATAGACATTATCGGATGATAGACGCGCAATATGGTGCCCTTGAGGTCATGTTATGAGGAAACTGCGCTTTACATACTATCCATATATACGTAAAATATATATGGATGGTATGTAAAATACATACTCCCAAATTTAAAATTATAGACATTATCGGACGATGGACGCGAAATATGGTGCCCTTGAGGTCATGTTATGAAGAAACTGCGCTTTACATACAATCCATATATACGTAAAATGTATTATATAAATGTATGTAAAGTATTAAGGAAAAGAAGTAGAAATAGTTTAAAGAAGATTTTTTGATTAATTGATGTTTTTATTCCAGCCAAATCCTGCAGATGGTTTTCTGGATACTGCATCTTCGTTTGAATCATGTAGTTCCACAACGGAGTCAGCTAAAGTTAAGAAAATGAATAAAAAGTCTAAAGAAAAAACCCACGATTCTAGCATTAATGAATTGGATGATTCAAAACGAAGGAATAAAAGTAATGCAGATAATTCTGAGGATAGAATGAAGAAAGTTCAAGAGTTACTTATGGAATTAGCTAGTGATCCATCTCTTCTAACAGATATTCAAGCACTAATCAAATCAAGGCGGAGTCAATAATAAATATGTACTTTTATTTTCTCTTCTGATTTATAACCAAGAGGTAAACTACATAATAATGTGATTTCAAAGTAACAACTTTACACAAACCTATAAAAATAATTATTTGTATTTCTTAGGGTTAATACTATGATTGTTTTTTTTTTAAATAACCAATTATTTTAGAATTTATTTTCACAACACATAAAATTACAACCTCAAATAGTATTCTATGAAAAAGTTTGTCTTTGGTATTCTCTTTACTATATTGTTTCATTCATTCTTCAGAAACATTTATGATACTGTGTATTTTTTTCATGTGCATTTCTACATAAATAATATGTAGGTAAAAAGTTTATTTATTATTTTATTTATTTTATTTTATTCATTCTTTACTGTACATTGATAAAAACAATTACATAAAGGGTATACATTCAAATTAAATACAATCAATATACAGAGGGCGAGTTTATCACAAAGGCGCGATCTCTTCCAACTAACCCAACTAACTATTACAGAAGTGTTTAAGTTTTACTACTTCTTTATTTATAGTAACCTAGGTTTGATATCGTGAAGTCATCTTCTGACACGTTTGTGAATTATAGAGTATTGGAGAATAAATGTTAATGCATTCATTTAAAATATTATTATAAAAAAATTAATAATAATTTCATTATCAAATCGTGGGTGGTTGATTTTAAGTGATGTTTGGTTATTTTATACTATGTTTTTATTATTCATGTATTTTTCGGAAAAACACCCCGTCCTAGGTCTTTAAATGAATTTTTTATCTTGTTATTTTAGTTATATATCGTGGGCTCAATACTATAACTAGACATCTCAAAATCAATAGTTTTGAGATAATGGATAAATCATGATATTAAACTCAGAAAGATTAAGTAATTAATATGTTATATTTTATTGAAACGCTTTGATTATAGTACAAGACAGCCTCTTAATTCATAAGTATTACGAGAAATTACTCAAACATTGAAGGCAAACATCAAAACCACCATAATTTGAGATGTCTACTTCTAGTATTGAGCTCACGAAATATCATAGTGCCAATTTATATACCTCTTACAAAATGAACTACAATTGATTTTGTGGTACTGATGCATTTTATGTAGTAATTACATATTGTACCAATCTTTTGATTTAGAATGTATCTATGGGTAGGTAGCTATTCTGTTACATTTAATTTACATGCGTTATTTTTGACTTTTTCCAAACAGGTCAATAGAGTAATAAAGCACTTAAATGTATTTTTATACGATTTTTGCTTAAAGCACCGTTTGTAGATTCTAATAAGATTTTAAGCTGTTTATCGGGATATGGTGTGAGGGTATAGGTTGATAGAATGTTTAGGTAACTTGTACAAAATGTGGTGTCTGGGTCCCGTTTAGACTGTCAACTTGGAGTGAGAAGTACAAGTATTTTATGGCCGGTTTCAATAACCTATCTATCCGTGACTGTCGATTGAAATCTATGATTTAAAATATAGAACACAATAGATTTCAATTGACAGTAGCGGATAGATAGATTATTGAAACCGGCTGTGGATACATCAGGAAGCTAAGGTATATCTTCATATGACCTTACAGTTACCATCTAAGACCCCACATATATATGTACATTTCTGTTAGTTGAAGGATAAATTTGCGTTAAAATTGACATGGTGAAGTCTTCCTTTGACCAACAGGTTTAGAAACCTATTTTTATTTTATCTTCTTTGTAAACGTAATGTGCTATTTTTCCCAAGTTTTTGCAATATTTGTTTTTTAAGACTTACTACTCATTAGATTATGTAGATTGAGGCACAGTCTTGTGACTAAATTGCCTCAAAAGCATTTATTTTAAGCTTCAACAATATGTCAATAATTATTATTGTGTACAATGAAAATGTATGTAACATTTTATATATATTACTATTACTTTGATGGAGTATATTAAAGGTTGTTTATTATAATGAAGTGAAATTATATCTTTATTTATGAAATAAATGTTTTAGTAATTCTCCTATATTTTCATTCCACACCTTTTGTAGGGTGTACAAAGAAGAAGACCAAACACTGAATGATTATCCTTAAACGTACTCTACCACATGTAAGTAAATTCATTCATACCATCACAACATTTTCCACAAGTGAGATAACCAACAGACTAACCTGTGTAAAAAATATACAAGTCATCTTTTCTGTGCCAATTAAAGTAAATGGCAATCATGTTGGGAGGCATACCTCATCCCTGAATGAAAATTTCTCTTTGCTAATTTTTATAATATACCTATCGCATCTCCGATAAGTGGGATAGCCAGTTAACACAGTGGTTGTAATAAACATATAGCTCGTCTGCTCCATACCATAAAAAAAAAACATTTAGGGTAAGTAGCAAAACTTCTTGCTGAATAAGATGGCCAGCCAGATGGTAAGGATTCAGATTTTAAATAGAGAGGTAGTTAAATGTCTTTAAAAAGTTCAGTATGATTTCTTTTTGAATACTTAAAATTTGGATTTTATAAAAACACATGGTATTTCAATAAACTTTTATTTATTAATATACAAGTACATAATATTTATGTTACATAGATAATATAATCTAGGAATATACAAGACATGAATATTATTCGTAAAGTAGTACTTAAAAATAACACCAATCTAAAACACAATGATATCCAACAAGACAATAGTATATATATGAAAAACAGTTATGGGATTTGTAAACCATGCTAGTTACGTTGTATTATTGAGAAAAATGAAATGATAACTGATAAAAATAACCTATGAGCTTAGGAGTGGAAAGTTTGAAGCAGATTGCTTTTGCTTGCATACTCATAACAGGCTGAGATTTGCCCTGTGCTTCCTCGTGGAACATGAAGGATGATTTAATCAGAAAAAATACTTCATTTATACTCTTTTTCTCTTCTCTCGTAAATATGGTAGTCAGTAGATTAACCACATTTAATAAGCATTTTTGCCTTTCTATTAATAGGTGAGAAGAACTACTTTATTTTTTATTTCCAGCAAGCGCCTGGCTCAATCCAATTAGCTGAAAGTCCATCTATGCAGTCATAATAATAACAGCGATAATGTCACACAAGCAAACAGTGTGGGAGAAATTAAAGAAGCAATTTGGTTTGATCTTATTCACAACTTAATGATTGTTTTTGTTGTAGTTTTAAAAATCTAAAACATAGAATCTTTGATAACACCTCAATTAATCAAGAAAAAATAAAAATTATTGTAATTTTCCATCACAATAAGTGTAGTATTTACAATTTAATTAATCAAAACACCAGCATTGAAAAAAATCATGTCTGCAGTATTACGATTTCATAAATGTAAGAGTATTTACAATTTTATGAATCAACACCAGCATTGAAAAAAATATGTCTGCAGTATTAGGATTTCATAAATGGAAGAGGATCAATTAACTGGATATTATTGTTGTCTAGATTAGGTGATAAATATTTACTCATGATTGTGAAATAAAGTCAGATTTACATTTGTGTACTTAACAAAACAATCTTTTAATGTTTTAATACATATAATATTTTTAAAGTGTAGCAAATTAGACAAGGTTTTGTTTTTCAGGTAAAATACTATGTGTATAACATTAAACACACCACTGTGAAAAAAATCAAGATTATGATAAATTTCAGAACATAATTTGAACAGATACGACATTGTTCCACAATCATGATAAGATTATGTACGCTTTGGACAAGAATAACTATAAAATACACTTCAACAATAGGGACAATGTGGAATGTGTATAATGACTTTGCTGCTACAAAAAATAATCTTAGTGCACTGTATAACATATGACACTATGAGAGAGTTGATGCACAAAAGTTTAAAATAGTATGGTACAGTCCATTTTTAAATTACATATCTCTCTAGAGTGACAAACTAAATTATGTCTTAACTTATGGACCCCATCTCTTCATTTATGACCAAGAATATTTTAATTTAGAGCCAATGCAGGTTATCACACATAGTTTTTATTTGAATTTTACACACTAAATCGATCGCTACTCGATCAGAACAAACTCACAATATTATGACTATTGATTTTCTAACTTCTTATCTGTAAAGATATTGTACAACATACAAAACATCAGTTTTGATATCAGTGATATGTTATACCTAGATTTGCAATATGAATCTCAAACATGTACCATCAATAAAATCTCGTTGCGGACCTTGGTGCCGCAATTTTTAGTTTGAAAAAAAGTGACACACATATAAATTGTTTGTAGATAACAAGAGATAGACAATATGAGAATGGAGATTACTACAGACGTCAAAGGCCGGTAGAAAGAGATGAATATATACATAAGAAAAGAGATGAATATATATTACTCAGGTATTGTACCTCGACGGGTGGGTACACATTTTTAGAGAATATTTGTATGACATTGCGAATCTAGTTGTAACATATCACTGTTTGATATCAAATATGTTGCGTTTAGTAAAAATAGAAGGACAATTTGTTTCAGATATGAATGTATATAAACGGATCTTATTTTTGTATTAACATACAAAATATGAATTTAAATGTGAAGATTTTGTAACATTTTTTAACACTTTGATTATATAAAGTACAGATAATGAAACCTTATATTATTACATGTAATTATTTTAAACTATCGTGAATGGGAAACATTATTCCTATGAGATTCAACACGTAACTTTGTGAAAATGCTAAACTATCAACAAACATCTTAAATTGTAGTTTTTTTTTTTAACTGAATTTCAATCAATTTACAACATCTTTGACATTACATATCTGACATTTTACTGTGTATATGTGTTTAAAAATGGCTGTTCTAAACAAAACGCATTTTATTATGAAAAATTAAAATAGCTTCAATATGACTTGTAATATTTGAATTTATAGTAATTATTAACATAGTTTTTATCTTACATAGATATCTTTATATGAATTTGCATTATGTAAAGTCTGATTTGCCAACGACACGTTAATTCATATTATATTTAATTATAATATGTTTTAATTTACCACTGGTTTATATTTTCATTTATGAATTTACATATTGCAACTTTTTTATACACTTGTTGAAGCAATATGCTAGAATTTTATATAATACTTAAAAAAAATATTACAATAACTTCAGACAAATGTTCTCTCAAACTAATCCAAGCAATATATTTTTTTATGTTAATTCATAAAAATATAAAAAAAATATGCTTACCAAGTGTTGTCAAATGCATCCAGAGAGCTAATTTTTGGCATTCTAGCTATGGAGATGTTTTTTTTTTTTTTTTTACGTGGTGGCAGAATTGCCATCCACACTTCTCAGCATTATACAACCAGATAAGTCTCCATATGATCAGTCATGATCACATAAAACCTTAACAGTCTAATGCTGGGAAAAATTCACCTATCCAGGTATACAGGATATCAAAGGATTAGGCTCAGAACGCGGGTTCAAAATACCAGCATTGTGCCTGAAATACCTGTTATTAATAGTATTGGTATTTAAATGTTTATCATTTTTGACGCAAAGCATATTCATGTTGAGAAGATCTTTTACATAAGACGATGAGGGAACATAATGAGTGTAAATACTTCAATAATTTAAACTGCAAGTTGTATAAATAGCTAGAGGATTGCAAAGGATAGATCAAAATAGAAAACATGCAGAATTTTGTCGCAAAGTTATCCATTGATTTAAAGAATAGAAACCAGAGAGAAATAATTTTGAGAGAACATAGTCCGTGAGTATTCAACACGTGTCAAATAAATCTAATGATACATTTAACATATATTTATTCTAACGAGTTTAACATTAATAGTTGTTTTAGTACTTTAGTTTGTGACGTTTCTCTTATTTCTCCAGCAAGGAACATCTCGTCTACGACTGTATAGACTTTGTAGAAGTTGAAGACAAGGTCCAGTTCACATACATTGTGGAAATATTCATTTAATACCTCTACGAAGTTGTGTATCGCCTCCAAGTAGCAGAGATTGTTGTCATTTACGTCTACACATATGCAGAAGTAAAGCCCCGCGTACCTTCTGTATACAATCTTGAAGTTACGGAACTGTAACAGAAATAAAATTATAATTTATTGATTGAGTTGACATTTATTTTTTAAAACTTCAAATTAATTTATGTAAACAAACTGTTTTAAGTTTTTGTTATTATAAATTTGGTTTGACAATGACTTTGTAAGTCACTATTATAAACACTTTTATAATCAAATACACAGTAAAACTTAAAACACTTTAAACATATTTTGAACTACTACAGATTAATCATTCCAACTGATCACACTCATCCATAGTCAACCTATTTGAATAGGTATTAACTAGATAGGTATGTTGTATATGATACACATACACATGTGAACTTCCTTAAGGAGTGCACAACACAGAGTTTCGACGCTTATGAATCGACTTTAGGCTTGGTTATCAGTTGGAATGATTAATCTGTAGTAGTTCAAAATATGTTTGACATCTACACTTCTAGTAAGTAAAAAATCCAGTCCCCGACATCCAATTGTGTCAAAAAATTCATAACAGAAATTAAAACACTTTGTTTGCTTCCATAAATTAATTTTTTAATTATTTTTTCAAGACTGATTATTGGATTGTGTTATGCAACAATGTTTATTAAACGATAAAAATCGAAAAAAAAAAAAAAACATTGCCTGACATTTCAAAATGACTCTCATGTAATATTCTTTTTGTTAAGTTAACCAATTCTCTGCAATTCCTATGTTTGTTAACACACAACCCATAGAGCCATTAGTATTAAATGAATAGAAAACATAAATGACATTATCTCAATTTAAGGCTTATCTATGTACAGGTACTTTCACTGCACTTCTCACAAATAGAGTTGCCTAATGAACATTCAGGATATCCTCTCATGATAGGCGGCATACCTCATCAGCGCTATCTCATTCTTTATTGTACATTGATTATATAAATTTATAACACTATGAATAAGATGCAATTTAATGCATAGAGGGCAAGTTTGTTAATGCATTTAAAATAGAAGTCCATTAGTCCGGCATCCAACAGTCCGGAATGCCCGATAGTCCAGCATCGCTATGGAAAATTGTAAAATTTTGGTTTTTTCCAAAAGTGTGTCTTTAAAGCAAATAAAAACGCTCGAGAGCTATTCGGAAGTTTTCGGGATAGTTTGTGATCATCTGGAAGCGCTCGGTATTGCTCGGTAAATAAGTTTATCTCTTTTGCTGAGGCTAGTACTAGCTACAGTGCTTCAGAAATTATTGATTTCCATATCATTAGAAATAAATTTTATGCTAAACGCCAAAAGTCAAGAAAACAAAAAGCCATTCGTGACAGCCATTTTTAAATCTAAGTGAAATATGTTTTACATTATGTGTACATACATTATGTGAAATGTAAAATAAACTTTGTTGTATGTATTTGCACACTGTATTTGTAGTTAAATTATTAACCTCATTGTTCTTATAATTACCGCCCCATAAACCGGAATTTTCGACAATCCGGCACCGAGTCGGTCCCGAACGTGCCGGATTATCGGACTTCTACTGTATACCTATATCTTCCAACTAAACTTAATACATTCCTAAAATTTAACTTTTATGAGATAATATAATAAATGTTTTTCTCACCTCAACAAAGTTTGTGTGTTTGGCATCTCTGACAGTGACTACTGCATGCACTTCTTCAATCAATTTTTGTTTTTCATCGTCGTCAAAGTTCATATACCACTTGGCAAGACGAGTCTTTCCAGCCCTGTTTTGTATTAATATAAACCGAATCTGCAAACATAATACACCATAAAACAATAAATATTTAGCAATTTATAACATTTCGTAGAGTATTATGTTTATTATAGTATTGAAATCATATTGCTATTTCAGATCTGTAAAAATAGGAGGATGCAAGTAGTGAGTGATAAGGGAATAATTATAAAATGTTGCATGTTTTTCAACATGAAAAAAAATGGAATCATTCAAACTTTAAGGAATAGATTTATGTTATATTATGTAATATATGATTAAATAAAGCCTTTTTAAATAGAAAACGAGATATGTTGGGTTTTTATCAATAGAAAACACCCTACGGTGTTGGAATTCGCCCTCCCCATGATTCACATCAAATTCACGTAATTATGACATTTTCATATTTTTTTACTATAAATATCAAGGGGATTCTGCAAATCTAATTAATTTATCTTATTTTATACATTAATTGTGCAAAAATATGAAAACTAACCATTTCTATCGATTTTAATTTCACTAATCTGACACAATTTTGACACTTGATAACAAATGTGACGTACACAAAGTTGTTAACGATTGGCAGCCGCAATACTCCCTACAAGGGATGACAACATAATCATTACAGTGTATGTCTATGGTATTTTATTTCGTAAAACTTCGAAATACGATTCTTACTTTATTTCAAATAAGATGATAAGGGTCTCACATATTGTGCATGGACCTAAATATTGTGGCGTTGTGCCCATATTTTTATGAAATCTCATCACTTTTAAAATACACGAAGCTTTAAATTTATTTAATATGAAACCAATGGCGATGTCAACAGATTTTTCTTTATCTATGATATTGCACGTTTTGTTGACCTTTAACAGAGGGCATTAGTTATTATTGTAAAAACCCGCCACATTTAAAGTGACGCAGCCGGATTGGCAAAACAACACTGCGACATCTCAAAGGGTAGTTTGTGAATTTAATGAAGGTGCTGGTTAAAAAAGTAGATATAACCTTTGAAAATACTTACTACACATTATTACTTAATGTCTTGGAGCATCCGTACAGCCTTCAGAAATCAATGTCCGTTATTGTTCTCAATATCTCAACCATTTTATTCCAAATTTTAATACATCTTGTCAGATTCCACTAAAATCTTACACCTTTCTATTATTGCTTCAGATTCATGTTAGCCATGTATTTCACAATTCGTAAGATTTCTCAAATTTCAGCATAAAATATGTTCATAATTTTATAGTATAAAATTGTTTGGTTTGGTAGTTATTTCTACAAGTTTTCTAATTTCTACTTTGCCTCCAAGAATTTTATCTTTTGTTTTATTTGCAATACTTATTATGTTTATTTTTCTCTGATTTGGAATCACTGTGCAGTGTGCATATCCTTATATTTTGAAAACTTCTTTGTGTTAAAGCTGAGATTTGTCATATTTTAAATATTGGGATAATTTTGGAAAGGAAATAGGACTATAGTAAATATAATTAGAATAAATAAAAGACCATAGATGTAATGGAAATACTGTGATATAATTTATATTACAAATAAAACAATTAATATTATTATTATTACAGCTACATAAATAGCTAAATGTCTTACAACATAAATAATAATATATTACAAACATGATATAATAATAATAATAATAAACCAGAGAACATAGCTGGTGAAGACTAGGTGTTGATCAATTACTATCAAACAATACTTATATTTATATCAGTAACTGTGTGTTGTTGACAATAATTATCTTACAAACATTCAAATATATTTATGAAGGTAATGTTTCTAACCTATAAACAATATTGATAATAGAAATTTCTTCATCAATTTTTTGAGAAAGGTTGACACAAAGAAATTGCTTTGCAATAAATTCACCTTTTGGCTCATTACGTTATCAAATCAATATTATTGTGCCAATAAATATTAATTTATTATATAGGTATGCAAAGAGTGCCAGAACTGGTTGTATTTCCCACCACGTGGTTAGATGGAAGAAATCACTATATAGTGATAATCTCGCCACTGCACATCATCACATTTTTTCTTGTGTATATTGCTTTATTTTATTTGTTATATGAATGATGATGTGCAAGAAGAATAAAATAAATAAATAATAAATAAATATAGTGGATGAGAATTAACAAAAAATGAATTGTCCACAACCGATGCAGTATCTCCTCCGCTTATGAGATGAGAGAAAATACCCACAATGTTGGATGTGGCCAAATCAAGATAACAAGTCTTGTAGCCCCTGAGTAAATTTGATGGAGTTAAAGAAAGAATACACCAGATGACGCCAAAGGCAATTGAGAATAGTAATCACTTGTAAACAGAGTTCTGGTTGTTATA
This sequence comes from Athripsodes cinereus, assembly GCA_947579605.1. Taxonomy (NCBI): domain Eukaryota; kingdom Metazoa; phylum Arthropoda; class Insecta; order Trichoptera; family Leptoceridae; genus Athripsodes; species Athripsodes cinereus. Next base: position 6,076,999 of record OX388321.1, read on the forward strand.
TAAATCCAGGTACAGATCCCCTAGACAAACCGCACTTGGCGATCGACTACCAATTTCAATAACCACAACAATAACGCATAATTATACGGTACATTGTCGAAAAGTTCGTCAGTAGTTGATCGCCAAGTGCGGTTTGTCTAGGGGGTCTGGGGTAGTTTGCATGTGACAATGATTTGACATGGAAATTTATTATTCAGCATAGTTTTGATGATTGGATATTTATAAAATAATTATTTTGATTTCTTGTAGATATTTGATATATACCAATACACTAATTCAAACACGGTTAGAAACATTTTATTCGCAAATTCATTTGATTGTTTTAAAATACACATTGCACAACACATAGCCATCGATATACATAAAGCAATTATAATTACAATAATACGCAATGAGACAATGTTACGCACCCCACAAATCGCATACAACAAACATGATGGATTATTATAGTCATCATCATCTTTGAAAACTATACGCTGGCATTAGAAATTGTATTAATCAATTTCAAAATCACTACTAATGAATTGACATTTTCTGAATCACAAACCTACTATTTCACAGTACGAAATTTTATAATCTTTTAGCACGTATGCTGAATCAGTTTTCAGACAATTAACCAGAGCATTGTGATTTTTTTATACCACAAAGAATGTACATAGTTTATTCTGTCAACGTAAATGCAATATTTTTGATAGTGTAGAAAAGATAGTAATTAAAAGAAACTTTTCAGTTTCAAGACTATGTATATTACTATTTTCTACATATCCATGAGCCTGTCTTTCTTTTCTTATCCTAGCTTCATCCACATCTATCTAATGAACGAACATTCTTAGTTCCACTTGTAAATTTAAATAAAAGACAAAGAATCTACAGTTAGTTTGGACCCTGCCAATTATGATTAATTATTGACAGTGTGACAAAAATTAGAACATATCTCATTATTAAGTTAGTAGTTTACTATGATAGAGTAATGTCGAATACAAAGATGCGTTTAAAATCCACCAAACTGGACATTCAAACATAATGGATGCGTAACATTGCCTAATAATAATAATAATCACTACTCAAACATAGATTAAAAGACCAACTGCATAAAAAAATACACAATATTCATCATCTTCATCCATACTCTCTCTCTCTCTTTCTTTCTCTCTGCTTGTCTCACTTACTCATTATCATCTATCTATGTATCGTTTCTATGCACAAAATAAAGTTGAAAAATACAATATATATAAATATATATTTTAATATTATATAAATTTCTACGTAACTATAGGTATGTTTAATTTTATTATAATTTAATATGTTCGTTTGCGATTATCATTAATAGTTACAATATTATTATTCTCTCTCTTTCTCTATTTTATTTAATTATGTTTGATATACATATAAATATATTAATATATAAATATTATTACGATTAATGTGAAAGGCAAGGTGCAGTGTGGGATATTTTACATTTTCATTAAAAATTATGTATTAAAAAAATAATAACATCTTCATTATTTTCTTAATAATGTGTTTTAACACTCCGTAATCCATTTTTCTCAAATTTAATCCTCAGAATGAAATCAATTCATGGATTGAAATAAAAGTGAAACTTTTTATCAGTGGATTCTATGGAAGAGATTCCATTATGTTTTATAGTAATTCACTGTTCTATCGTATAAGGCAGGTACATACATACATACATACATGTATGTATGTATGTATGAATGAATACTACATATATCTCATACATACATACATGTATGTATGTATGTATGAGATATAGTATTCATTCTAAATGTTTTATTTCTTTATGCCACAAAGAGGATGATCTCTATGTTTATTACAAGCAGTCAGCTACTTCATTGACTATCTCACTAATAGGAGATCATGAAATCGTATGAATCGATAAAAATCATTAATTAAAAGAATGTATATTTTGTAATATTTCGTGTGGACACCTTATTTTTACCTTTACTTTTATAAGCGCCTGTAATAGAATGAATTATGGCAAAATTTCATAGCAGGATGTATTTCACATTAAATTATTGTATGAACATAATATGAAAGATATTTTAAAAATTATATCTCAGATATTCATACCATATTTGGGTCAATTGTTATATTATAAATGACCAAAAACAATGATTAGAATATATCAACTTTTTGTAGCAATATATTTAGCAATATCCTGCAAAACATATCATAAAAAAATTGTCACACAAATGGCGACGAAGCATCATTAAAGCAAAATGTCAATCACTTAAAAAAACATGGTGTAGAGAATACATTATACAAACACAAAATGGATTACTTTTCTCGTCCTTCGACACTCCTCGAGGAATATAGAGTAGAAGTGTGTTGAATGAGTAAAATGGAATACAGTGGTAATAAAACACTATAGCTCAGTCAAATAAAAAAAAGCACTAATATAGTTTTCAAATATATTTAATTTTTTTTTAAATTTATAAGTCAGACACTCTTAAATTTTTTTTAAAGGTGTATTCATAATTTTAATTCCAGTTTAAATTTATTTCTATTAATGTACGTACATATATATTGCATGTTGTTACGAAAACATAAATGATAACAATATATTAATAAAAGATGTCAATATAATCACAACAAAAAATGGACCAAAATACTTATAGACAGTATTACTAATAGAAATCGGATTATATGCAATATAAAATAGTTGAAATATGTATGAAGTGTTTAAAATATGCAAGTTTGTTCTGTCAAGTGTTCGAGAGAGAGATCTTGGGATGTTTTACACCATGTTTTTTTAAGAATCTGAATTTGAATTGAACTCAAACACACCCAGACACCCTCACCATAAGAATATGATTGTGTGTGTCATGAAGGTAAAGTCTGCGATGGGTGGAATTGAATCTAGGATCTCTCGATTCAAAGTTTGAGACTCAACCATTTGGTTAGCGACTGTTTCTACCTTTACAATGAGAGTACAAAGTCTGTCAAAAAATGGCAAAAATATACAAAAACCTAAAATTATAGCCACAAAATATGCATTTGCATACAGCCCGATTTCTATTTTTTTTTTTTATTAATTTACTTATTACATATTTGGTAAAGTTGTGAGGTACAAATATGCAACTTTCCCTACAAATCGCAGTGTATGAGTGACATTATATTAAATGTTGTTTCTTGAAGCGCAACATTAGTTGATGGTACGCACTTTGTTTAGGAAAATAAAGGACATTCATAACATACAATAAGATATATTTTTATGACATCTATGTAGTATTGAGGACAATATTTTATTATACAGTTGGTTTTGACAATTCCAAACCACTGTACAATTATTTGTCATACCTCAATACTGTATAGTAGTATATTGTTTGAAAAATACTGATTAATTATAATAATTGGTATCCACTAAAACTAATACAAGGTCCTACGATTCATCATAACACAAATAATATGTTTTGTCTTTGATAAGGCAAAGTAAAACATTAAATGACCCACTGGACACCCGGATAGTCTGGGGACTTTATCCGGTTCCAATATCTACACTAGCATATTCGTCTGTGAAGGTGCCACATAATGGGCAGCCTGAAAGGTAAAGGATAAGGATAAATGGTAAGGCAAATAAACAATTCAACAAATATGGATGTTATATATCTCAGTGTCTGAGGGAAAGTACATTACATTATTGATCAAATTGACATATTTTGAACATTGTGTTGTGGTTTTCGTTATGCCTTTTCTAATGGCTTATTCACCTTTGTTGAAAACACATTACGTTTTGTGATATCCATAAATAAAAAAAAATATATCTCAAACATATGACAGAGCAAAAGCTGATTCAGCTTGATATCATTTGTTTTTCACAGAAGGTTATAGCTGTAGCCAATATCAATGAACCGCAATCATATTAGACAGTGATATCGCCTTGTTTAAAAGATATGAGAAGTAAATATAATCATATCGAAAAAAAACTTTGAAAGGCCACACTGAAAAATGACATTTCAAGACACAATGCAGTTCTTCTCAAACAAACAGAAATGTTACTACAGTTTGATAATAAGTATTTGACTATAACTCTGCCAAACACAACCCATTTTGGGTTTGAAAAATACCTAAGGAAATTACACTAATATATTAATTGCTTTTCAATAAATTTTAGTTTGTCTCTACCATAATATAATTTGTCATATTTATTTTTAATAATTCAAAATATTACGCAGATCAATAATTGCAATATATTTTATATTACTATACAATATTTACAATGCAAGCACTAAAGTTATCTTACTGCGGCCCAATCTTTTAATTAAAAATAATGTTTTTCGACAAACGGCAATATTATTCAAAAACTGAGGTCATTTAGAAACTACAACATTTTCCGTAATTTTAAAATTCAAATAGAATTTAAAAACATTCTTTTATCTTTGCCAGTGATGACACTTATTGTTGAACAATATTGTTGCTGTCAAAAAACATTAGATAATAATAAAATCTTTCATTAAATATATATAGTTTAATTTTTATTTATAAAACTATGTATGCAGTAATATCTCTCGTATTAAAATTTAATATTCAATATGATATAGAGTTTTTATTTTGTACACGATTAAAAAATTATAATATATATTATTAGCGTGGGTGTGTATTTATAAAAATACTCAAATTTACCGACTCGATGGCAACACCTGCTACACACGGCGAAATGTCAAAACATACCATAGAGAAAATACACTTTTTCACTCTTTCTACTAACTACATTCCAAACATTTCAAACATCAACAATAGTTATGTATTACACATATTCTCAACACTTTTCAAGTCTAAAATAGAGAAAAATATTATATTTTAGTATCATTATATCGCTACACACGCAAATGAATTAAAAAATCAAACAAAACCCCTTAAGAAATATTGGCATGGTACTCGCATCTTCAATATTAACTTTCTAAATTCTTTTCAATGATCACAACATGATATTATATTTACTTTAAAAGCTATCCTAGAAATAATATTACTAATTAATAATAAGGAAAAAATATATTTTACACAAAATAAACTCAAAATATTAAAAAAAAATTTAAACCATCAGTTTAAAGAAGGAAATAAATGAAAAAAGAATATTCATATAAAAACTACACTTGAATACTTATTTTTTTAACTCAAGGCCCAAATGTACCCCCAACACTCTCTCAGTAAGCAATATGCTTGTATTGTAAAAGTAGAATAGGTGTAAAAGTGACAAAATTTAAGCCCGGGACTACCTCATATTGAAACACATTTTCTAAGTTATTTACTGAAATATTTGCATTTTTTCTTTCTCTAAATTGACAGTTTAATCAGTTATAAATCAACCTGTTATTAAAATTATTACAATATTCAAAGTTCACCAGTCGAATTTTAGTTTAAACATTTCATTTGTTTAAATGCCCATTAGGAAAACAAGACAAATAATACATCACAAAGTGCTTTTAAATCATTACATACTATATTATATCGACTGTGATCAGGACAAAGGGTTTAAACCACATCGGTAAAATTTCATAGGAGAAGCAAAAAAACTGTGGGATAAAGAAAATGACAAAAATTATGGTCATTATTATTTTACCATCTTATTGTAATGTAGTTCTTTTATTATGTCATAAAAATTGAAGAGAAAATATTCAGGAACTATCAAGTTATAAGCAAAAAAAAACAGAAAACGACTTTTGCCTAAATTGTGGTTTAATGCCTTTGTCCTGAGCACAGTCGATATAATATCAATTAAATTAAATTAAAATAAATGGTCAAATAAAAGACTATATTAGTAATGACGAAATCAAAATGTTGCAATGCAAATACAAAGTGTTGCAAAAAGAACATCACAATAAATTATTCAAATTTATGAAATATGAACGAATTCTCTTAACTAACTGTAAGTTTGTATTCAGTAAGCCCATATCAGTTAATTTGAAAAATGTATGAATTAAAAGTTCTTTAACATTGTCAGGTATGAAAAAAGTTTAAACCATATGTAGATTAATAACGACGTGTAAAAATAGTTTAAAGACCAAGGACAAGGTATTTTTATAGTAAAAAATAACCAAACTTCATTTAAAATAAACAAAACGTGAATTTTAAATTTACGCACATTCAAAGTAATGACGTCACAAAGTAATTAAATCAATTATATGCATATTTTTCATACCAAACAAAACATCAAAAAATATTATCTTGGAAGTGTAACACAAAAGGCAGAACTAATTATGTTATGAAGTTGACGACAATTAAGTATAAAATCGCGATGTTTTTTGCAAACAATTTGACAAAACATCTCTCGACATGAAATATTAACTTATGATTAAAACATTTTTTTGTACAATAGAAATTATTAGCAACTATTAAAATTAAACACATAGGTATGAATTATTTAAAAAAACCCGCTTTTTAAAAATTCAATTACATAATATTAAACTTATCAGTGGCCATTTTATATTGAGAACACGTATCTTCCGTACATGAAGGTTAGTTAGTACCGAATGTCATACACTAGTGGGCAGTTCAACAGTTTTGAAGGAAAGTAGATTGACAATCAATGAAGACTGCAGTTTGTTTTCAAAAAGAACATTAATTTAACATTTATAAGGTACTGGATCCGATCTGCGTCCTCCGGAGTAACTACCCGTATTTGAAATGTACACTATTTTCAACAAAAAATGGCCATCTAACATAGATTAAACAAAATTAAAGTAGTTAAAAATCTCACTACTCAAATACTTTGAAAATAAAAAAACACTAATTATGTAGTTTTTTTTTTATCATTATAAACAGTGCAGGAACTTATAAAAAAATTATAAAAAATCTGGCCTTCTTTAAAGGAATCAGAGATAAAAAAAAAGAAATCCCAAAACTGAATTATTTCGAAAATCAACTAGTCAGCTAATAGAGAATTATAAAAAAGAGAGGTTACATTTTTGGCAAAATTTTAAAAGGCAAGATGAGTGAAACAACGTAATGTCAAATTAGATGAAATTCTCCATCAGAACTTCTACTTTAAACACATACTTTTTACTTGGAGATCTGAGACTACCATCAAGCTTCTGAAAATCAGCTTACATCATTCGAGATTGTTCTGATTTCAAACTCCGCAAATCATAATTTTCAAAACTGTAATACTCGAGATTTGAAACCAGAATCGTCATGAGTTCACAGATAAATAAAACCATTAACATGAGATCAAAGAAGGTGAAATATAGTATATCTTACAGTCAGCTTAGAAGCTAAACCACAAAGTCTAATGATTGGCCTATGTATGACTTATAAGTGGTCAAGTTATTTGACGGATTATTATCTGATTTAACTTGTATGCAGACTGCGTCTTGTATCGTATACATAAAAAATAAGCGATAAATAATAGTAACTATTTGGATTAAAATATTTTCTCCTACATAATAAAAAACATGCATATTTTTCCACTGGTTTCTCTGATAAACAGCTGATAAATATTGTCTATTAATTTTCATATTATAATAAAAAGGAAAAATGATTAATTCCTTATTAGCAAATTCAGCAGTACGGTGAAAAAACATAAAACAAGGTAAACAGCCTGATGACAACATCATACACTTTTAAGTGCTTTCACCAGTCTAAAGTTTGAATCCTGCTGCTAACTGACTTTCTTTAAAGCCCTTTACGTCTAGCAAAACATAATGTCATGGTTTAATAGTATTTTGTTACAAGTTGTAAAATATGTTGATTTAAATACATTTAAAATAATGTTAGTACGCCAATGAGTCTCAGACTTTCAGTACAGGGTTCTGAGCTTAAATCTTGTCACCGACACACTCTGGCTTCACAAAGAGTGCTTGGGTTTACAAAATAAACACAGATTGATCTAAAAAAATGTAATAGCATTTTTCACTACACTGCTGAAAAAATTTGTACATTATTATTTTTTCAAATATAATACGATGAATCACGAAGCTTATTCAAAGATGACATTGTACCAAAACAGCTATACAAAATTATATTAAAAAAGTGTTATCTGATTGTCTGGTTAAATGATATGAAAACTATGGTAGCTATAAAATTTGTCCAATTCAATAACAATAGTTGAATAATGTAATTGTTTTCATGATATAAGAGATTAGAAATTCATATGTGATTAAATTAAAATGTAGTCTACATAAAAATGTATAAACAAAGATATAATGTAATACATACATATTTCAGTCTGTTCATATGCATTTGTGTGTGTGTAGGTCTTTACAATTTGTTTCCCAAATAAATAATAGGAAAAAATGACAACTTCTGTTGAATCCATAGAGAATATTATTATTATATACATACACAGTACACACATACATTCCATCACATCACTTCCATTGCAGGGTAGGCAGAAAGGAGAGCCACTTATTCCTATTCTTGCATACATTTTTCGCTTCTGTTACTATTGTAAAATACCTCATGCATGCTCTCCTATTCAATATTGTGCTCACGATGTGTCTGTCCTGCAAGATTCTATTTACATGATCTTGCCTTAAATAATCATCAGAAATTTATAATCAATATTTTAATTGGTTAGTATATCCTCTTCTTATGTTAAATAATAATTTAGCATAGTGGCAACCCTGTTTTAATACATAAATTACCTGTGTAAAATAAATGCAATGTTCACCTCTAATTCGTGTCGCTTAATAGCCTAATAATTGTGATCATGATAGTAAAACTAATATCTATGCATTATGACATGGTAACTTTGTTACTATCAATATGTCAAAATACAATGTCCATTGTTGTACCTACGCTTAAAACCACCAATGTGAAGTAACTACATTTTTGAGTGTAATTAAAACAAAACAACAACAAAAAATATATGATTAAGTACATTTGATCCACTTACATCGCATCCCTTGTAGGGTAGACAGAAAGGTCCAAATGCCAGACCGATCTATATTTGTAGATTTCTTTTGCTTCTTCCACATTCTACGATTTCTCGTACAACCATGTCAATGTGAACTTGAAACAAATGATTTACAAAATCCCACACTTCTTACACCCCCTTTGTCTGACATTAAACTCTCATTGTTATTCTTTCATCACCTATTCATTCTACATGTCAAAGTCATCTAAATTTATTTATACACATTCTACTCACAGCACTCTTCTCTCATTTGCTCATTTTCGTTATTTCCTCATTCTTTACTCCATTATTTGAAATATTTTTCCTATCATTTTTCTAAACAATTTCATTTTAAATAATAATAATAACAACTAGACAATTCTTTTTAAGATGCGCCATTTTGTGAAATAACCACCACAAAGGGACAGCTTGCATGTTAATTATATGCAGCTGGTCTGCTGGCTAACCCACTTGTGGGATATGCTGTGATGGTATAGTAGTAGTAGTACCACCGCAAGGGCCCATTCAAGAGTCATAACACCTCTTGAACAATAAGGTCTTAAACTTTGCCTTGAACACCTCCACACTCTCCAGAGTTTGAAAATCATAAGGAATTTTGTTCCACAGCAACGGACCAACCACGCAGAAAGCACGGTCGACATAGTTAGCCAGACCCCCTTTTAGTCTATTTACAGAATCTGTGTTAGCAGACCTGAGTGATTTTTACAGTATTTATTATGAACTGCACTAATTACTCAACTAGTCACCCCACTAAACATTGTGATGATGTCAATAGACAGTTAGAACAGCAGTACTTAAATATTGTTTCAAATGAAAATTGACGTAACAAATAGTATTAAATGTCTTATGTATATTTGATCGCATGTATTATCCTCTCAAGTAAACACCAACAGTAAGTCATATTTCTGATTTATATGTAGGTGTAAATATATTTAAAAAAAAAAACAGATGTATATGCTGAACAGCTGAGTAAATAAATATGTATTGTCATTTTAATAGTTGAATTGTTCAAAAAGTACTATTATTTGTATGTATTACGTTACAAAACTAGTTTTTATTCTTCAAGTTGATTTGTTTATTACCGTTTTACATAACAACGTTAATCTTCAACACGAATACAGTTTAGTTGCTTCATAGCAAAATGTATCTATAATATTGTTATGAAATAAAATTACATTCTGTTTGCTATTGTCATTGAAGTCGCTGTCAAAAAAACTACCATTTTTTATATTTTCAGCTTGTCAATCAAAACAGATTCTGCCCAATGCTCCTAAGTATAGCGTTCAGGACGAAATGGAGTGAATCATAACAATTTTTTTGTAATATAATAATTGTAATTTTTATTATTAATAATTCCAAAAAAAAATTGAAACCGTAAGCACAAATCTCTAATATTATTTGCAATTTTTTCACTGTCTAATATTAGAGATTATTCCGATTTCCTATTCACTAAACAAAAATCATTCATTTATATGGAGAATAATATGCTAGAATTCTTTGAAACTTAAATCAAACTGATGATAACTTAAATGATTGCTGATTACTTCTAAGGAGTGGATGGTTTTAAAACATTACACAGAATATTTTGATGATTTGTTTATCAGAGAATTATCACATAAATCATTATTAAAACTGATACGTTTTGATATTATTTATAATAAATAATACATTAACTATTTCAGAAATAAATATTAAAGCATCTTATGATAATATATTAAAACATTTAATGACACAAAATAAGATAACGTGCGAAAAAAAATGCTAAAAAATGTGTGAAAAAAAAACAAAATTAATTAGAAAAAAATTTATATACATTACTTAAAACAAAAAAAGTGTCTAATTATTTGCAGTATTGCCAACTCTCGAAGAATTGATTGACAATACAATAATAATAATAATAACTAATAAGATAAACTAGAGTAAAGTAATAGTTACATAGATAATATATAATATTAATAAAATCACAAACATTTGACAATCACATTTATTATTTATTTATTTTATTGTTATTATTACTATTAATACACGGCAAAACACTACATGACACTGGTGCGATTGCCACGCTGTGAAAATTACTCAACGCACACGGACGTGTCTAAAAAAAAGCGATGAAAAATAATAATTACATGTTTAACAAGAATGTGCAGGTAAATTCAATTGTGCTTGAATTGGAGACAGTCTCCGGCTTAGAATTGTAAATATCCATTTAAATTTCTTACTGGTTTCTGTTAAGTCTTCAGTGTCAGGCAGTAAAAGGCAGATATTCATAGAACGTCTCGTCATTTTCAAGGTTTAACTTATCAACCGACGGTTCTTGGTGGAAGTTTATCATTCATAAAAAATTAGAATGATACAAAATATTTAGTAACTTCACTCGTGACTATGCAAACTGTATTTGACTGATTATGAGAGTGGTGGTTTTCGAAAGCCGACTCCCAAATTAATCGAGTCACAGGTGGAATTGTTAAATATTCTGTTTAATTTCTTTTCAGTTCAGTGATAACCTATGCCACACTGGTTCTGAATATATTTTATTCTTATGGTATGGAAAAGATGACTTGTATATTCATTATATGCAGGTAGTTCAACAGCTACACCACTTGTGGGGGTTGTTGTGGTTATATAAATGACTATCCAATCAGATAAGAATACTGAGGTACACTGAAGTGGTTATTGGTGGGGCAAAGTTGCCGGATTAAAAAATTCAAAATCAACAAAAAGGGTAGCGGAGTGAAGACCTCGAGAAAACAAATGAAGTAGATGGAAAACTCATACACGTTGGTCTGATGACATTAGACGAATAGCTGGTGACTGGTTGTTCAGAACAGAGACGTCCAGAGGTTACAAATAGCTGAATAAAGAAGAACCAAAATGAGCACAATTGAATTAACACACACTTACAATATACATACTCTTGTAACAACAATTAATATAATAATCATATGTACATTTATTTTTTTAATCAATAATAAATATAAGCCTACAATTCTGAATGACACAATTATATATCATAACAACGACATACACAAAAGAGAGGTAGCAGAGAATCTACAAGTTTTTTTAAGCTGTTTATTGTTATTATAATAATCTATTTATAAAAGATGAAACGTGAAAAAGTAATGAATTTTTTTATTAAACGAGTCAAGGAACATAAACATATTTAAATTGAATTTTTCTAAAATATGCTTCTGTTTTGGTTCAAACTCGGTTAATAATGAATATTTTAATGAGAATTTTTTGCCTTACTAATGAAAAGTGGAAATAAAGCACAGAAGTCAGCTTTGAAAAAAAAGCATTTAATGTTCTGTAATAATTGTACATTGCGCTAGATTTTCTTATTAATTTATGCTTTACCATACACTAATTGTACAAGCAATCAAACGCAAAATTACATTTGCATCAAATACAATAAATATACAAAGGACGAGTTTATCAATGCAAAAGTGAGATTTCTTCCAACTAACCCAAGTTTTCATCAGTGACATTTCGAGATATGTTGGGTTGAAGAATATTACTTTGTAGATTCCAAAAGCATGAAGAGCTCAATTTTGAAAAATATAACTTTCTTTCTGCACTTTTCACTGGCACGGCATTTTTGTTACATAGAAATTATTGATGACATTTATTATTATTCAGATTGTTTTGTTTTTTATAATTTATTACTATTAAGTTTAATTTATATTATTTATTTATTTATTTAGAAAAAGCACTCACAGTAAAAATATAAATATTATACTCGTTACCGTGGAGTGTAAAATCTTGAGTAATTTGCACATTCGTAGTTCTGCAATCGGACCCATGATGCGTTGTTACCTAAAACAAAAGAAAAACACAATTGAATTACGAGTAAAAGAAATGTAGAATTTCAATATGAGCTAAATAAATATAAACATCTCAAATAATATTTTTCTATTTATACCATTAACACATCTCCCACGAGTAGGGTAACCAGCGGACTAACTGTATATAATAAACATGAAAGTTGTTCTCTCTGCGCTAAGAAGAAGTAATACATTCAGGGTGGTTGGTGCTCCATATGGTACCTGCGTCAGCGTAGATGTTACTTTAGTTTGTGATTGTAGCATCAGATTGTTCTTTTGTTTTAGTGTCAGGGTGTTCTTCTTGTTATTTGTGGCATAATAAAGTTTATCTTTAAATACAAGCCACTTGCATCTTCCTGCAAATAAATAGCAGGAAAATACAAGCCACTGGCATTTTCCTGCAAATAAATAGCAGGAAAATACAAGCCACTTGCATTTTCCTGCAAATACATAGCAGGTGGTACACCTCATCGCAGAATTAAAGAAGCAAAAATGTCTTATTTATAGGTAATATCAAACTCGTCCAGACATACATAATTGAGTATTTTGTAATATTTGTATCAATCATTATTCAAATAGTAATATGGTAAGCATTGCGCCTATTAATAAAAGTTATTGCTTACTAATAGACTTGTAGTAGACGACATCAAAATAAAAATGTGGACATGATATCAATGGTTTAAAGCACAAAAGACACATGTCTACATTTGACAGTTTCAAGAAAACAGGTTTTCAAAGTTTGAGATTCTTAATTAATTAACTAATTTTAAATTATTTCAGAAGATGTCCTTCATAGACATATGCTTTTTAAGAATTAAGAAAGTTGATATAAACACATTCTCAAATATCTAATGTGGCATGTTACATCTGTGCACAAAACAATTCATTTATGGACATGTGACATTTGGTTTTTATTAAATACTTTGATGATGGTATGAGTATTATTGATAATTATGTACTCGGGACATAGATGACGTAGCAACCGAACATATATTAACTCATTTTACCTAAATAGTGGACATGTGTCTTTTATGCTTTAAACCATTGACATTCACATGTTGGATAACCAGTTTTGATGGTAAACCACATAGTAAACTCACACGCGAAGGTGAATTGAAACAACAAACTTGTTTATTTATTGTTGTTATTGCAATACAGATTATTTTTGTTTGTTTACCAAACAACACCAAAAAAACCATATTGAACTTATATTATTTCATCAATGAGGCATGTTACTTATCTCAAAAGAAAAAAGATCTAAGAATACTACCATTTACTGAGGTGGTTTGTAGCCTGTTGGTACAATATTAGATTCAAGAACGGAAGGTTGCAGTTTGAATTCTGCTGCCAATTATTTTGGTGTATTTGTCAGATTCATAGTTTAATAAAAAAAAATTCAAATTAAGAATGTTATTATTTTAACCCTTTAAGGTCTAGGCGAAGTAAATTTTCCAAAAATATAATTCGAGGTTTTTAATTATTAATGTTTATATTTATTTTTGCCATAATATGAAAATCGATGTTCAATTTATCATAATTTATATGCTCTGGTAATATTTACAACGCCAAAGTATTAAACTATTTGCTGAAAAGAATTACGAAACTAAATTTTTTTTTTTTTTTGATACTGTAGTTTTTTACATTTTTGTTTTTGTTTTTCCTTTATTTGCATTAAGAAACATCAAAATACTGTTGAATTTAGTAATATTAACATTAAGTAATAGTAATAAAATTGGTGTGTTGTACATATCTAATCTGTTTATTATGATGTCTAAATTGTTTTTTTTTTGCACATATATTACTGATACCTACTCATTAAAATACTCATCTTTTTAATGCCACTCTTTTTATTTTAAATTTATGGCAGAATACATAGTGTTCTAAACAAAATTCCATCAAATGAAGAAATTGCAAGTATAACGTAGAGAACAAGTAGTTAGGAAGATATAACATGTAGGAAGTATACAACATAAAAGGTGATATCTTACATCATCTTGCCAACAAAAGTTACACATAACTGCTTTATTAGTCCATCATACGATGGTTCTAATAACCAGTGGTGTCCTTCTCATACAAACAAAAACGCACTGCATGCTTATGATGGTAAAAACACACTGCATGTTTATGATGGTGTGCTTTCCATACATATAAAGTACCAATGCATGTCTCAACAATAACATGCATGACTGCGAAAATTCTTAAACCTAACTTACAAGTTTAAATTTTTATACTTTTTAAATTTAAATCTGGCAAAGATGAGATGGTTTTAAAAGTGACCTAGGTTCCTTCATTTCATAGTATTCGTTACAGGAAACATGACATATCGACGGCTTAATCCGCAAACAAGATAACTCCCTTAAACCAAACTTTTCAGGAGCAACATAAAACCTTATCATATATCAATAAATACATTAAAATGATTTTTCATTGCTGTTTTTTATTGTTTTTAAGTTCAAAATCAGTAATAAATAATAATTATGTAGAATTAATAACGTAATTTTTCAAAATTTCTTCTAAAAGAGGAGTTAGCATTTTTGTTAACCATATTTTCATACAATTTCAATGGAGTTAGCGTTATTTCAGTTTCATGGGTGCATGTTTTCTAACAAAAACGTCACCGCACACTGACAGCCGTCATACAAATGGCGGTAAAATGACGGAGTTAGCGTTTTTACCAAATTGCCAAATGTTTGCATGGAGTTATCTTATTTTTGTGTAGCATTTTTTGTTAGTTTTAAAAAATATTTGGGAGTTATCACTTTACAGGATTATGTGTTACATCTAATAAAACCTGTTAGCGCAATAAAATCAATTTGACAAAAAAAGGAGTTATCTTGTTTGCGGATTAGGCCGTCGATATGTAATGTACCACTTAGGGCTATAACTGTAATTATAATTTTTTACGCGGCGGCAGAATTGCCATCCACACTTCTCAGCATTATACAACCAGATAAGTCTCCATATGATCAGTCATGGTCACACAAAAACTTAACAGTCTAATGCCGGGAAAAATTCACCTATCCAGATATACAGGATATCAAAGGATTAGGCTCAGAACGCGGGTTCAAAATACCAGCACTGTGCCTGAAATATCTGTGTTCAAAAACTTTTTTACAATATTACAAGTGTTTATTATAATAGATTTTTGAATTTTAATGTACAAATTAACGGTAAATCTAATTTTTGTAAATTATTTATTAAAGATTTCGGAGTTACCCCTGTAGCTGACATAATTTATTTATTATTAATAGTTCACATTAAGTATTAATTACCAACATTGTCAACATAATATTACTTTGGTTAGCTGGAAGATATTGCCTCCTGGCATTAAGCTTGCTAATTGTACATTTATTTTCTTGGATCAAAAAAGTGTTTTTATAATTATTGTCATTAGGTTCTAAACTGAATTGTGAAATTCTGAAACTATGCGATTTTCATTACAAAAGCACGATAAATATAAAGTGTAGTTCCACCACTGCTAATAACAATACACTATAGCACACAATAACACGTGTGCGTGGGCGAAAGAAGACAATTTAACTCCATATTTTATTAATTACAGCTAAGACTGTGAAGTCAGGCGACACCTACATTAATGACCAAAATTATAAGATTCAATGGAATAACGTTATAACTGTATTTATTTTGTATAACTTGTTGCACCCTTTGTAAGGCAAGCAAAAATAATTAATAATAACTGAACTTATATGTACGTTCATACAATCCGTTACAACTACTATTACAAGACAAGCAATAGAGAAACTAATGCTCCCTATAAGACGTCTCGTCTATTAATTGTTTGTCATAATAATTTGACAATTATAACAACTTCTTTTATAAATACAATTTCCGCTCACAAACAAATTCAACGGATGCAAATTTTTACAGAGGGTATAATTTTTCTTGTCTTATAAAAGCTACCTTAACAGATTTATATATATCCTTACAAACATATTAAAATATTTACAAGTTTTATTTTAACAATATGGGAACTAATTAAGCATATAATTGGATCATACAGCTTGATTAAACTGTTCTAGGATAATCAAATATTATCCATAGAGAAGTTCTTCCACCCTCCCATTTTCACAATGCATCATTCCTATGACAATTTTATTACAAGTGTCACACAATTAATACGATCATCGAACATGAGCATTTAGAAGTGCTATTCTTATCAATACATTTTATCCAGTAGACAAGCTAGAATATATTGCATATGGAACGCTATCTATAATAATAAAAACAATACAACACTCCACAAACGGGATGAGTGATACAGCAACTGCTACAGTGATACCACAATTTATGGTAACTTGATCTGACTGAGATTTTGTTAAGCTATACAGTAGTTAATGTATTCAATTATCATCGCTGCTATCTAATTTGTGTGTGGATATGCTTTGATGTATATAAAAGGATGCAAGAAGAGTGTTGTGGACAGAATGCGCGTGAATAAACTACGGTGGTTTGGACACGTTGAACGAATGAACGAAGTAAGAATGACAAAGAGGATATACTTGTCTGAAAGAAAAGGTGTGAGGAAGCGCGGACGTCCGAGAACCACGTGGCTTGATCACGTGGATCAAATTCTCAAGGACGGCCGCGTGTTGAGTAAAAGGAATCGACGTGCGTGTATGAGAAACTGTATGAATGTGGAGGAAGCGAAGGAAGTGTGTAAAGATAGATCTGTGTGGCGTTCCGTTCTCTCTGCCTACCCCACTTGGGATACGGCGTGAGGGTATAGTATAGTATAGTATAGTATATAAAAGTGAAAACATTTTGTGTTATTTGCTTAGCTCAAATAAATTGAAGAACCAATCAGAATCTCAATTGAAGAACCAATCAAATATCTCGATTGGAGAACCATGTTTATACAATCCAACATTGTGTTAAATCTAATCGGAAGAAGTGAGAAAGGCGTCCCAACGCTTACGAATTTGCTCTAGGCCTGCAAACCATAGAAGCAACCATCTTTAGTGATCTCATATTTCAAATCGGTTTAATACAATTAAAAAGTTGTAAATATTTTAAACATAAATTGAAAAATGTAAATTTAACACATGAAACTATCACATAAGGCTTAGAAAAGACAATCAGTCGGTTTCATAAAGATAAAGTCCCTTTAAGATTAAGTCTGAGACTATTAGTTAGTGTAAGTCAGTGGTTCTTAACCTGGGTTCGATCGAACCCCAGGGGTTCGGTGAGTCAGTCTTGGGGGTGAAAATCATTTTAAAGGCAAGATAGTTTTGCGAGTTGGAAAAAGAAAAAAAAACTTCGATAATTCCTTCAAACCGCCATCACAAGTTTGAAAAACAATGTTGCCAGTTTATTCTAACAATCCAAATATTACATCTGACAACACCTATTAGTTATGGTGTCAACAAATGGAAACATACCCTGTTATTGCTAAGGAAGCTCTGGAGATTTTTATACTGTTTGTTACAACATATCATTGCGAGCAATCCTTTTCGAAGATGTTGGATATAAAAACGAAGAAGAGGAATAGACTTTGTTGTGAAAATGACAAGAGAGTGGCACTTGCCAAGCTAAAGCTGCGAATTTCTGAATTGATTTCTGAAAGGCAACAGCAGAAATCACACTGATTTGAAGTAAATATTAATCAATATGTTTTATGTTTTGATTTAACCATTAAAATATAATGTTTTGATATTTGTTTTTTATTTTTTTTTTCATTTTGTACTCCTATATATAAATATATACCATGTTTTGAATTTGTAAAAATCTAATTTTATTTTTCAAATTAGGAGGGGTTCGGTGAATGCATATATGTAACTGGTGGGGTTCAGTACCCCCAAAAAGGTTAAGAATCACTGGTGTAAGTTATCATGGTTACTACTAGAAGTTTTTTCCACAAGAATTTAAAGACTTTTTTCATGTAACCGGCCAAATGATACCTATCATTATTGATTGTATCGGCATTAACTTTGTAACACTTCATTTTAAATTATCAAATAAAATGGATATTTATTATGATTGTTTAATGTTACTATTGTTACTATGTTAGCGTTAGTCTACTCAATAGTAACATTAAACAATCATAATAAATATTCATTTTATTTGATAATTTAAAATGTTACCTACTATACTATACCATCACGGCACATCCCACAAGTGGGGCAGCCAGCAGACCAGCTGCATGTAAGAAACATGCAAGCTGTCCTCTTCGTGCCAATATAAAATCAAGACATTCAGGATGGGTGGCAAACCTCATCGCTGAATTTAAGATGCACAATGTCTTAATTTTTTCGAACACCTGACTTTTACAGGACACTCGAAAACTTACAGAGAAGAGTGGGAGACCAATTCTTTACCGGGTGCTCCACGGGATTGCCATAAGTGAATGAAATGTCATAATTTTTAGTTAATTAATTGAAGCTACAGTAAGTTCCAGTTAAATCAATTAATTGAAGTTTGATGTTTTTTTGTTAAAAACAATATTTATATGTACCTCAATCAAAATTTGTATAGGTACCGGCTTAGATTATGACTACGTTACGATTCAATTCAACTATATAGATACCACCAATCACAAATTTTGCCACTTCACTAGACTAGAGCCAGCATCGAGGCAGATAAAACAAATCATTGGGGGAATATGTAAAATATATGAAATTATTTTGATGAATAGATTACACACAGATACAATAATAGATGACATAGATTAGAAAACACTTATGTATAGATAAGTATTTATTAGCTCCAGTTTCGTGGGTTCGCTATTGCTGAACATTATCCAAATAAGTAATGCTAATTTTGAACATTCTTTCAGTATTTTGTAAGCCCACCTATTAGGTACGTAGTCTCAGGTACCACTGTATTGTACAGACCATGTACATATATATAGTATTATATGTGTCTCTGTAGCCCTACATACATACATACATAGTCACTCCCATTAATCAACTGAAGTGGTCCTGGATAAGTGTCATATGTTATAATATAATATATAGCACACAATGTCCACAAAACTTAGTCATAAATTGGCACTATATTATATGCAATGCAAATAATATGCATGTATTTTTTAAATGCTTCTGGTATTTTGGGCCTATAAATTAATAGTGGTCACTTCATTTAGGTCAATCCAACCAAACTCATAGGATATTATGTCATGTATATGAGATAATTATGAAAATACGACAAAATGAAAAAACAAATGATATCTTCTACTATATGCTCTGTATTGAGAGAGATGTCTTTCATCTTATAGGACATCGTGAATTTCTTATAAGACAAAAGACATCTCTTTCAATAAAGAACATATAGTAGAAGAAAATATTTGTTTTTTAATTTCGTTACGGAATTCTACTACCTAAACACCAACACAATGAATATATTAAAATATGCCATAAACAAATTGTATTGTTTTATCTAGTATGAACTGGGTTCTCAGATTCTTTGTGACAAGACATGAAATTTGTAATGCCCACAGAAATTACTCATATAATGTGAAATCGAAATAATGCCAAATTAGGAAAAAAACTATAGCAAAAGACGAAACATTTATTGGTTATTTATTATATGCAAATATGCATTGGCATATAATACAATTATTAGTCATAATATTACATACACAGTGTTGTTATCGCGTACATACATTGCAGTGGACGGGGGACAATAATGAAACTATAATAGTAATTGAAAGCGAGAGACATAATAATGATATAATATAATACTACATATTTGTGAATGTTTGTATATCCACTATGGACACATTTATCAATGACAGTAGGTATATTATAATATATTGCATCTATTTTCATGACATTCTAAATGTGCTTTTGTTAATAGAAAAAGATGATCGTCCTAAAAGTCAAAATAAAAAGTGGAAAGAATGTGAATATTCTGGCTGGGAAATTACACAAAATGGATAGAAATTCATGGTGGTGAAGGGACTGTTTCAACTAGCACAAGACCGGGAGATCCACACCAGAGTGATAGTTCATTCTCGCACTGGAAAGACTACTAAAAGGAGTTCCATGGACCACTCGGCAAACAATTGGTCTTACACTCTTTTCCCCAAGTTTTCGAGTGTCCTGTAAAAGGCAGGTGTTTGAAAAATATAGATCTTGAATTTAGCGATAAGGTTTGCCACCCACCGTGAATTTCTTAGTTTTTAATGGGCACAGAGAAGCCAGATTGCATTTTTATAACATGTAGCTGGTCTGCTGGGCTACCCTACTTGTGGGATATGTCGTGACTGTGTAATTTTTTAAAAAAAAAAAGATGTAGGTATCTTAAGTTTTTTTTATAAATCCAAATTCGCCGGTAGCTTGGAGGTAAAGTCTCGGCCTCGTGAACAAGGGGTCTGTGGTTTGATACCAGGCGCCGGCAAACTCCCCTTTCACGACACAAGCTTTCAGTAGCTTAGTGTGAAAGGTGTATAAGGTTGCATTTGGGTTTATAACAAATCCCAGATATATATTTAAAAAAAAATACAACCTTATACACCTTTCACAGTATGTTATGTTTCGACATTGGCGCATGTGTCTCGTCAGGACCATCTTACATAATGGCCGACACAACATCAAATCCAGTATGCGAGGAGCATCGCATATAATGAAAGACTGTATGATCTAATTTTCATGTACAATGCATGTACAACATGCACCTCATGAATGAAAGATCAGTGAAATGGAGTAAAACCTTCACCTCATACTATCTCCTGCGTAAAATCAAATGATCTTTCATTCATGAGGTGCATGTTGTACATGCATTGTACATGAAAATTAGATCATACAGTCTTTTAATATATATATTATGTTAAAACAATTCATTAATTTGATATTGATTACAATGATTCACTGCATGACAAATAGTGACAACAATGTTCCACATTAATTTAAACAGTGGTAACACCATTATTCAAATGTGAAATAATATATTGGTGATAAATAACAGATAACGCTGTTATCTCTCCAATACAAACCAACAAACACACCTGTTAATGTGATAACACGCTGCTATTAAGTATGATAATTGTTAATTCAACATTTTCAGAACTTCAGTAACCCACATACGAAAAAAGAAAACGCCCCTATGGAAATCTGCACAAGCAATTTGATATTGTTTTGGGTAAGGTATGTAAAACAAGTCTTAATTATTATTGTTTTGGGTAAGGTATGTAAGACATACAATGAAAGTAGAATGATTTTGTTCACATGTTTAATGCCATGGATTATATTATGTTATGGAATTTGTTTTTTTTATTGTGCCTACCTATGTGTAATGGTTTATACGATGTAATCTGCTCCCCTCCTTTACACAAGTTTACTTTTTAAGGAGGGTAAAACAGTAAGACACAAGAATACTAATTTAATATTGTAATAACATTATGTTTAAGGTTGTTATATATTTTTACGTTCAATAAAATTGTTTAAAAATTGTTTATAATAATTGATATTAGTATTAATTTTGATGAGTTCCTCGGTAGCCTGGAGGTAAAGTTATGGCCTCATGCACATGACGTTCGGGATTCGATCCCAAGTGCCAGCAAACTCCCCTTTCACGACACAAGCTTTTAGCTTACTGTTAAAGGTGCATAAGGTTGTATTTAGGTTTATAACAAAAACCCAGATACATATTTTTTTTTAAAAAAGAGTTATTGACAATGGCTGCTCGCAATTTGATAGATTGGACTAAAAGAATGGGAGAGAAGAAGTTTTAGACAAAGTGGAATCGCAAGGCTTTCGCCATGGTGAACGCTAATGTAGGGGAGACATGATAGTACACGACATGTGCAGCAGGTGGTCAGTGGTTAATGGATCCAGTCTGCTCCAGACTACATAGTGTGGAGATATTAATAAAATAAAATGCATAAAATCAGGAGTTTACGTAATTCATAGAAAAAGGTGTGATAGCATACAAAAAACAGAAAAGAGTAGAAACAAATTCAATCAATACTATCTCTTGTTCATGTCAATGACAAAATTTGTAAATTTGAAATGTCTTGCAAACTATATTATGAAAGTTAGTATTGAAATAATGACTTTCACCTTGAGTCTATACAACAAGTAATACAATTAATATCACATTGTTGTGTAATAGATTATGATACTCTAGCCGCTGTATAAGGACACTGTACAGATTGGTGAATCAAACACACACCAAATAATAAACGGTCACAGTTAGATGTCACTGAGCGACGACGCAACTGCAAATGTAACAAATCAACAATTTGTTTGCACAATTGTCCATTGTCGACGTAAGAGAACACGGTATGTTAGGTTTGTGTGGGGATGTACTGGACTAAATGAATGTTTTGTAAAATTATGGTCTTCCTTGTATCTATACTGAGTATAGAACGGAGTATCTATACAGCTGTTTTTCATAAACTTTTTGAGTGTCGGGTGTTTGACAAAAATTACATTTAACACTTTCGATTCAGTAGTGACGAAGTATACCACTCATTCTGTAGGTATAGCTGATTTTTTTTGACAGAGAGAGGATGACTTGGCACATTTTTACAAGCAGTTAGTACGCTGGCTACCACATTTTTGAGAAATTATGCGATAGTACAAATACAGAAATATGGATAAAACAAAATGCTATTTCTCATTCCTGAACATAATTCAGTCTTAGGAGCTAACTTTTACAATGATTTCCTATACACAATTTAGGTTTATTGGAAGACATTGCCTCAAGGCAATACATACACCTTTTTAATAAATTATTTTTTACTACTACTACTACTACTATACCATCACGGCATATCCCACAAGTGGGGTAGCCAGCAGATCAGCTGCACGTAAGAAACATGCAAACTGTCCTCTTCGTGCCAATATAAAATCAAGACATTCAGGATGGGTGGCAAGCCTCATCGCTGAATTTAAGATGTAAAATGTCTTATTTTTTTCGAACACCTGCCTTTTACAGGACACTCGAAAACTTACGCAGAACTTATTTTTTACCACAAAGAGTTTATTATTATTATTTTAAAATACATGTACCTACACATATAAAACAAATTTTATTTTTAAAATGATTAATCTGGGTTTTTCGTTACAAACCCAAATCTAACCTTATACACATTTCACAGTAAGCTAAAAGCTTGTGTTGTGAAAGTGGATTTGACAGGATCGAACTTTTTTCAAAAAAAACATTCAAGGTCCTTAGAACTTCCAAGACTTAATAAATATTAAGGCATGTTTAGGGGATATTTAATGCGTACTTTATAATAATATGCAAGACAACAGATAACAAGTTGGAAACCATAAACAAATTATATTTAATTATTTGATAATGTCACGGATGTGGTTGAGGCGATGATATAATAACCGGGAACATCATAATAGGTATGCTGGGACAGAATAAATAATATTTCGATTCTTAATGGCGTAATTCTATATCGAGTTGTTCAACGACTACCTACTTATCAAGAGTGTAATCACAGGGTACCATACAACCAGAATCATCATCGCTACACTTCAGATAAGAGGAATAAATGCGTGCGATAACGCCGCGCCGTTATTCCTACATTGCATTGTATGTGATATAGTAAATAATTATTAGATATTAACGCTATTATACACAATCATACGTAATCCAGAGTAAATGACAATGTAAAGCAGAGTGATTAGGCAGTTTCATGATTTACAATGTACTTAATATGAGTCATGACGTGTCCATGTTGTTGTAGTTATTCCCAATTTTATCATATCATGTTATTACATTTTTTTTTTTTTATTTAAATAAGCACAGTTTACAAAGATATTACAATAACAAACAACAAAACAACATTATACACATTAAAATACTCCCTCCATAAGCAACTAAATGCTTGTACCGAGGGTTGAAATTCAAAAACAACAAAATTTATCATTCCTTACAAACACTCACACACATGATACAGTGATACAACATTTCTCTTTCCACACAAACACAAACACTCACACACTATCGCTGCAAGTGCTAATGGGACCTACTCGGCTTAAAATGTTTCCTTATTATTTTTTTGAGCTTATCGCCTCCTAGAATCCTTCTTATATTGAATGGCAGGTTATTAAAATGGTTTTCGCCGAAATAGGAGTAGTGCTGTTGTCCAAATATCTATTAAATGCATGGGTGGCCAACCTTTTCAGCAGCCGGGCCAAATTTTAGAAATGAGATTTCCTACCGGGCCGCACAACAATAAAATTTCTACCCCCTTCGCCAAATTCTCAAAATGGTATAGGAATTTGAAATGTTTCGGTTTTCTTTAAGAACATTTTCTCAAAATACCTCTTTTAAAAAAGTAACAGGTATTTGTTCCTACTATTATTAAAAAAAAGTGTCCATATGCTTCGCGGGCCGCGGGTTGGCCACCCTTGATCTAATGTATTGTGCAGTCCCCGATAAAGAATAGGTCTCCCACTCTTTTCTGTTAGTTTTCGAGTGTCCTGTAAAAGACAGGTATTCATTTAATATATTTAACATCTTCAGTTCAGTGATATGCCACCCATGCTGAATTTATTATTAGATTTTATTGACACGAAGAGGACAGCTTTCATGTCTATTACATGCAGGCTACCCCACTTGAGGAATATGCTGTGATGACGTAGATGCATACTTATTTATTATTTGGTTTCTGTCTTTGTGTACATAATTTCATTTCGATATCATTTGAATCAAGATAAAATTTATGTTCCTACCACAAACACCTTTTTTTCAGTCGACATTGTTGGTAAAAATAATATTTAATTTCTAGGAAGAATTTGATAAGTTGCCAGAGTTATTTCTCAATACATCACATCACAGCACTGTGTGGTACTCACCTAGGTAAAGATTACAATAATATCAAAGATAAACTGTCATAAAAATATTGTCTGAAGTTGATGAATTGTCCGAAATACAGTCAAACTGACATTCGGATTAAACTGCCGTGTCCACATATACAAGAAAAAAAAACTATGTAAAAGAATGTTCTTTTTTCTTTTCTTTGAGTAGTAAATATAGAAATGAGAAATAAAATATTTATTTTCTTTCCTATATCAATGGAGAGAAGAAAAGAGAGACTGAAGATTCGTTCACATCTTTCATTCGTTCAGTGTGGACGCACCTAATGTGAACTACAAGTACAAGCTTATTCGCTTCGCAGTTTTCACTGAGCGTGAATTCATGTCTTAGTGAGTGTGATTGATGAAACA
Organism: Athripsodes cinereus; assembly: GCA_947579605.1. NCBI lineage: Eukaryota > Metazoa > Arthropoda > Insecta > Trichoptera > Leptoceridae > Athripsodes > Athripsodes cinereus. The sequence continues at coordinate 6,102,843 of OX388321.1, forward strand.
TGTTGAATTTCAAATACTTGTCATGGTGGTATCATACAATTTCTGATATAATTGTTACGAACTACTAAAAAAATTTAAGCTGTAACTCTTACTAGGAGTACCGAAAATGAAAGTAACATACAGGTTGCTCTCTCTGTGCCATAAAATGAAGACATTCGAAAGGGTAGCATTGCTGAATTAAAGATATTACAAGTCTTGATGTTTTATTTATTTAATCATTCTTTACTGTACATTGATTACAAACAATTCTATAGAAGGCATACATTCAAATTAAATACAATCAATAAACAGAAGGCGAGTTTATCACAAAGGTGAAATCTCTTCCAACTAACCCAAAGGTATAAAACCAAATTATAATAATATAAAAACTCAAACTGAAAAAAAAACTTAATAAACACACACATACAGGCATAGATATAATAAAAAAGAAAATAAGTTATCATTTTTTTTTAATAAAATGGTTAGTTGTAAGACATCACATTTCATTATTTATTTATAGTGATGGTTTTTTTTAGTTTCAGAAGCTGTGTTTGTGGAAATCAATTTCTCTTTATTGGCTCACTTGAAAGACGTCAGACTTTGAGTAAGTCTGTGTTTTACAAACAAGAGCTTTTCAAGGGACAAATAATACTTTATAGAACAGATTTATGGTATACCAGAAATTCTACATATTATTACAGTGAAACCTCTATCTATCGTTTTTAGTATATAGTATAGAGAAAATCACATTAATATGTATTTTAAAGTTTAATATGTAGGTACATACGAGTAGGTATATAGGTTTTATAAAAATGATACATAAATAAAAAAATATAGTAACAAAATAAAATAGAAAGCTGCATGGAGAGCAAAATCATACTTTATACTGTATGTAATCTTTCATCGTGATTTGCTTTTTTGCTTTTTTATTGTACCTACTGACGTACTAACATAAAAGACAGCCGACAGAATCAACAAACTGTTCTTTCTTTCTCGCTCACTCTCCAATGTTTTTATACATATATACGATTTTTTGTGTAATTTAAACGGTCAATGCGATATATTTTTACGTGTTTTGTATGAAACTAATTCGGAACTGTAAAAAATAACGACAAATACGGGAAAACAATTATTCGAGGAACGATAGATAGAGGTTTCACTGTATTTTAAAAATGTAGTAACATAGAGTAGTACTGTAATAATAGTAATAATAATAATAAAAAAACAAATGATTGGGATGTCACAGATGAAGTAATCCATTCCCGCAAGGTGTGTTTAATGACAAGAGCCCACGACAAGCCCAAGACATGTGCGTACATTGTAACAATCACCAACACCACATGTTAATGAAATATCTAATAATACTATGTATAGCCAATACGAAAATAATACATCTAATCACCGTGGACAGTTTTCAAAAATAACTTTCGAGTATTTGGAAGACTTAGTAACTATTGTTGCTTCTTTCATTCATTCATTCATACAAGAGCGGTAGCCAGCGGATTAACTGAACATAATAAACATACAGATTATCCTCTCTGTATCATATACAGATGAGATATTTAGGATGGGTGGCGTACCTCATTGGTCAAATGTTTTCTCTATTGGTGGACTTTACATATATCGTGAAAGTGAGAATGGCGGAGACGGTGAATGTTGTCCATTGACACCGAAAGTGATCACTTAGGCCAGCCTAGAGCCGATTCGTAAGCATTGGGATGCCTTACTCACTTCTTTCGATTAGCTTTTACACAATGTTTCTCCAACAGAGATATCTCCAAATGTGATTGGTTATGTGTAATTAACAATGATATTGAATAACGAGACAATTAATAATTGTGTGTGAATAATAACATAATAATAAAGTAATTTAAATATATTACAACAATTAATTTATTTTAAATATATTATCAATAATATTATTAAGTATAATAAATATTTGAATCTGTTCATATAGACGTGTGTATGGCTACATTATACGAGACAAGCAATAAGAAAACTGACATCTTCAATGAATACGAGTACTCACATTCTTTGATACATTCCTGGATAATAGTATTGAATGTATATTGCTCGACCCTCAAATACAAGCTGTGTTCAATTTTAAGAGTTTGAAATTTTAAAAGCTGTGTTTAAATTGTTTGAAAGTATTTGTAAGATATTTAAAATACATAGGCAATTTTAATTGAGTGTGAATTATTTTTTAACAAAAATATTACATATCGACGATCCAGTTCCACACTTCAACAAGTTGAAATTTTCGAAAATTTTGATTTAGTTGGTAATTCATAAAATCAACTCTACTCTATCAATTCCACAAACAAATAACTTTAAAAATACAAGGTTCCCTTTATATATTAATTATTAAGTTAATGACAAAAAAATAATGTACCTATTTTCAATTCCACAAATAAATATTTCAAATTGTTTTAAATATTAAACGGAACAAAGTGCATTGTTGCCTGCATGTGTCTTTTTCATTTGTTTGCTTCATATTGTATTTTTGTTTTTTTTTTTTTAATATTTATTATATTACTGTAGATATGTATGTGGATGTATGTATATTTATGTCTGTTTTTTTGTTTTGTTTTTTGATTTTAATAACCGGGTTAGTTGGAAGACATCGCATTTTAGCGATAAACTCGCCCACTGTACATTGAATCGTATAAATGATATTTTCTATGTTAATTTGTATTATTGTAAGCAATGTACAGTGAAGAATAAAAATAAAAATAAAATAAACAAAGACAACATAATGCCTCTAACAGTGTGATTATTATATGCTATATTTCACTTTTTGTTGTGTTTTTAAAGCATAATATAAATATACCAAAATTACAAAAATGGCGATTTCTCGAATATCAGATATTTCTACTTGTTGAGTTGTGGAACTGAACCATCGATATGATTTAAAAATATGGTAATTCTAGTAATACAATTCACAGTCAGCTTAATACACTTTCGATAGACAGCCATGATTACTACATGCTACAGATTTCCATGTCTTAATAAAAAGAAAGATGTTTCTCTCAAATTATTAACACACATCATAAATCCGTGTTTTAATCCTACGACATACTTTCTGAATGAAGCCGTGTTCAAAGTTAGTTGTAAAATATTACGATATAATATTATAAGTGGTGCGAGGACTATCACTCGGGAGATAAATAGGAGACATCAGCTGAAATGTACTGAATGTCATAGCCTTGGCCTTCTACAGATGGCGGCTGGAGGTATTTCAATAATATAATATTATACACAAATAACTAAGATGATAAGAAATCATATTGTTTTGTTATTTTATATTGTCACATATTAAAAGGTTATTAACAATTATAAATAAAACTCATCATTGTCCAATGTATGCAACCATGCTTTAACAACACAGGCGAATGCTAACTGATTTTTTAAAATTCTTAAATTGATTTGGTTGGTTACAAAGTTTTAGAAGCCACATATAGTCACAATATCAACTCCAGAGAATTCAGTCCGTTTTTAATGCGGCTGCACGTTTCATTTATCAACTGAATCGCTCTTCACACATATCCGCCACCCTTCAATCTCTTCACTGGCTCAGATGTCCGGAGAGAGTTGAATTTAAAGTGTGTTTGACAGTATTTAAGGCACTTCATGCTATGGCCCCAGAATATATCATGGAACTCTGTGGTAGACAGGCGTTAAGTCATAGACAGACAACACTTAGGTCTTGTCAAGATATAACAACTAAATTGGAGGTGACCAGTACTGTATCGAAACCAGTGTACGTGGAGCGTGCTTTTGCAATATCTGCACCTGTAGTCTGGAACAGGCTTCCACAAACGATCAGAGAAACGCAGGACATATCTCGTTTCAAGAACCAACTGAAAACTTATCTATTCAAGAAATCTCACGGAATAATTCAAGCACAACCTTAGTTAGCAAAGAGCGCCCTTGAGGTGGATTTTTTTTCACAAAACGGCGCTTTACAAATCATCCAAATAATAATAATAATAATAATAATTATATTTCAGTACTGAGTTTATCACTAAATTTATTTTTATACACGTTTCTATACTAAGCACAAAAGTCTTTTTATATACAAATATGTTTAAGAGTGGAGTGGAGTAGAGTGAGAAGAATACAGCAATGGATCGTAATAACCCAGGTGGGAGAGCTAGTCCGTACAAAGCGGGACAGGGAAGCATTCTCTGGATTGATCGTCAACGTCGCGGGGACCTGATACGGCACTGATAGAAGATGTTTAAGGAGGATATTGAATTTCAGATGGTATGGTGCTTTGTAAATCAGGCTCTCTCTGACAGACTACGTAAAGAGCAGAGACTGTTTATGTAATATGATGGATGTTTCCACAGATGGAACTGAATTACATATTACCTGTCCGGTAAATAAATCTATAACTGATTGATATAAATGTGAAAAGACTTACAATATTTGTGCAGGTATATTATACTACACTATATCCTCGTGCCATATCTCAATTGGGATCAGCAGAGAAAATGGAATGATTTGTGTGAAGATTTTTCATACAATTTGTTAAAAGGGGGAACTACAACATTATCTTCATTGTAAGAATAATTAATTACTCTACTTATAACATACTAAATAGAAACTTCTAGAAAATAAGACAAAACCAGCTGTTCAAATCAATAATATATGAGGATGAGAACAATAGTTTGGTAACATAAAAGAAATATTGTGGTATGTATATACATATAACAGAAGTAACAAAATACTTGTTAATGTCTATTAATAACCAAACCACAGTTAGTGATTAACAACAGTGTGTTGTGTTTGGAAGAGACATATAAAATGAAGCTAGCAATGAAATAATTAACACAGATAACAACATGGTTAAGCTAGACATTATAATATTTTTATAAAGTTTTCATCTAATCTGTGCAATCTCACAGCTCTGTATGGTCTATACATTGCACAAACAGAATAGGTTGTATTCCCTTCTCCCTTCATTCCCCTTCCTATAATTATTTTTGAAATATTGTGCTGTTAAATTGTCATAGTTTAGATACTTTAATTGGCGATGTAAATAATTAACTGTATTATTGTATAATTCATTGTTAAAGCTGTTGTATCTATTGAAATAAATAAATAAAAATATAAATAAAAAAAAACGTAAGAGAAAACTAGCACAAGACAAAAATCCTTAATTAATTCCATCACCGCAACAAACAACTGGGAATTAGTCTTGGGCAACCAAAGATAACTAACTGTCGATTTTTTATGTAGATGTGAAGTACTTCATCTGAGAAATACTAATCCACAGAGTATTCTTGATTTTTTAAGCACAAAATTTGTTATTTTGATTTTTCGACAACATCAACTTTGCGAACCTTGTCATTTACATAAACACTGTTCTATATTTTTCACAGACGAGAATAATTTTAAAGAGGGCTTGATTAAGAAAAGCAAATAAGAAACAACACGCAATAAATCATAAAACAAAACCAAAATTTTCACCAGCCATTGCTTGAAAAAATTAAAAAAAAAAACACAAAATAATATAGGTATAAAATCTATCTAAAAAAAATATCTAAACATACCTAGGTATAAAATAAAACATTTAAATATTTAACGAGTGACCACATACTTCACTTATCTTAGAAATTTATCAACAAATGCCTATACGTAACAGGAAGAATAATTACAGTGCTGAGTTTATAATATTATTCCTCTGCTTACAATCGAGAGTTTCGCATTACATATATCCTACTAGGAGTAGTGAATGTCTCCAAGACCTAATACATATTATATTAAAATAGCCTAAGGACATCTGAAAACCACGTGACTTGATCACGTAGATCAAATTCTCAAGGACAGTGTGTTACGTAAGAGAGAGAAGTGCGTGTTTGAGAAATTGTATAAATATAAAAAAAGCGAAAGTACGCAATGTAGGGATATATCTATATGGTGTTCCGTTCTCTCTGCCTACCCCACTTGAGACACAGCGTGAGGGTATAGTATAGTATAGTAGTAGTATAGCCTAATATTATTAGTACAACTACTAAAATTAATCCCTCTTGAATGTTAAAATGCCAAACATAAATAGATGGGACTACACAGTTTGTTGAAAACAAGTCTAACAAGTTTGGTGTCATCACTTCAAATGTAATAGTGCAACAAAATATAACCTTGCATCATTATAATCACAACTGAGACACAATATTCACTGATAATACTACCTATTGATTATTTACAATAACTAGATGAGATGCGCACAACAAAATTGAAAAGTTTCTAAAATTTTGATGTTATTGACCGAAGGTACTTGTTGGAAGTCTATTTCAAGATAAATTGAAAAAAAAAAACAGTATGTAGTTAACTTCCAAATGACTTTTATTAACTTCGCTTACTAGTATTCGGAGACTCACGACTCCATCATCAGGCGATTAGTAAAAAATGAACTTTTTACTAATTTTTACTATAATAAAAGCACTTTTTACTAATCGCCTGATGATGGAGTCGAGAGTCTCCGAATACTAGTAAGGGAAGTTAATAAAAGTCATTTGGAAGTTAACTACATACTGTGTTTATTTTTCAATTTATCTTGAAAAGTTTCTATATACATTATCCGTATCCCAAGTGGGGTAGGCAAAGAAGACGGAACGCCATATAGATATATCCTTGTATACTTCTTTTGCTTTCTACACATTCATACATGTTCATCCTTGAGAATTTAATCTACTTGGTCAAGACACATGGTTCTCAGACATTTGCACCTTCCTTCAGGAAAATAGATTTTCTTCGTCATCCTTTCATCATCTATTCGATTTCTATCCACAACACTCTTCTACCAACTGCTCATACTCTTAACATTCTCATTCCTCACTCTTACTCCACATCATTTTTCAGTTCCAATTTGAATTGATGTTAGGAAGGTGATGAGCAAGTTAAAAAGGTAAATCTAATACCTCTGTCTTTACACTTCAAATAAGGAGTAAGCAAGATACCAAGGAAGTTGATAATGATTGTCCAAAATGTATATAAACAAATTTGAGATCTGTGGATTTCAAAACTATACTGTATTTTTATTTGTCAATTACTAATAGAACATCATGAAATACGTCAACTTTTTCAAATCATTATAATGGATAATTTGTACAATATCTGATAATTAAATTTCACATAATAACAAACTACATGCGTATTTGCAATAATAATGTTTCCTTCATACTGAATGCAAGATGAGTAAATTTCATCATTCAATTAATCACATATTTCTGACATCCAATGAACTTCCAGCACGTAGCACATTCGTTTAAATGATTACAATACCACTCAATACTCATGTGTACCAGAGAAGTATAAATAACACAACAAGTAATAAACTTATTGCATATATCAACAGTCCAAATCAATTATTTCAAGCATGGTAAAAGAAAGATTATAATACATTAATGACAAAATAACCGCATGCTTATTATATTAAAAAAAAAATAATGTATTTCAAAACACAACAACAATTACACAAAATAGGATTGAAATCAATGTTACAATATTCTATTTCCCTAATAGTGATATGCCACGTATAAAGGGAGAGCACTCAAAAATCTCATTTAAGTTATAGGATCTTAATAAGTTATAGGAGACCTACCAAGAATACGATCATTGGTGGAGGTATACAAAAATCTTTTAAATTTACAGTATACAGTAGTGGCCATGAGAATGGAAACGCTTAGAATTTTGTTTAAATTCCTAGAAAAGTTAAGTTTTTAATGCACTCATTCATAAAAAAAAATTATGGTTGAAATGTGTTACTAATATTGTTCTTTTTAAAATTCTATTATTTTTTGGATGAGTTATCGGTTTTTTACCATATAATGGTGGTTTTATTTCAACCACCAACATTAATTAGTTTTGATAGCCCATTATGAGATGCCCCTTAACAATTGAAATTCTCTTTTTTTTATTTGTTTTATAAATATTAGTGTGATTATTTTAACATTTTAATATTTATTTATTCTTTTGTTCTCACAAAAAGAAAAATACTTGAATTTGATCATTTTCACACATTTTGTTATGCGTTTCCAATACTTATGGCCACTAATGTACATATAAGGATGATGAGAGTGGAAGAAACTACTGGATTCAGCCAAGGCCCACCCAGGGCTGTCGAGCTCATGATGATGATGATATTAGGATACAATGATAGAAATAATAAATAACAACATTTTTGGACTTATAGAATAAGGTTATTCTTTGCGATGTATTCCTTCATACATTTTTTGTATCTTTCATAGTCCTAAATAGCAAGTATTTCTTTGGGTAAGTCATTGAAATATTTAATACCCAAATTTGAGTAGCGTTGTGCCGCATCCCATCTACATAAAGCAATGGGCAATAAGTCTAAGAACTCTGCTAATTTGCATTTCATTTATTTCATTGTTTTCTTGTCTATTTTATAGATATCACATAAAATTGCCCTCCATACACTGAAATATTTAATCATTGTTTTTCGTTGTGCTGCGTCTAATTTCAATTTGATTTTACTGTGATTATTCAATGCTTGTTGTTATGTTCTAAATTGTTAAATGCTTTACACATGATAAACTTGTGTAAAAATATAGAGAAGTATATATAACGAGGAATAAAATAATTAACTAATTACTATACTATACTATACCATCACGGCATATCCCACAACTGGGGTAGCCAGCAGATCAGCTGCATGTAAGAAACATGCAAACTGTCCTCTTCGTGCCAATATAAAATCAAGACATTCAGGATGGGTGGCATACCTCATCGCTTAATTTAAGATGAAAAATGTCTTAATTTTTTCGAACACCTGCCTTTTACAGGACACTCGAAAACTTACGCAGAAGAGTGGGAGACCAATTCTTTACCGGGTGCTCCACGGGAAATAATTAACTAATACAGTAGGTAAAACCACATATGTATCTACCAAAGTATTTATTTATTTATTCATTTACATACACAAATCACTGATCTGCATAAACACAAGTAGCACGGATCTAATATCATGCATTGAGAATAAAATGAGAATAAATGTACACAACACTAACCAGATAAAGAATGTGTATGCCCAGTTTAAATATTTTATGTATTCACTGTGTCGGTGTTAAGGTAGTAGAATTCCATATCGAAAAATAAAACAGGTGTTTTATTCTACTAAAGATTATATTTTGTGAGAGAGACGTCTTTCGTCTTATGAGGACATTGTCAATCTTCGTCAATCATTGTCAATCAAAGATTGACAATGTCCTCATAAGACGAAAGACGTCTCTCTCACAAAATATAATCTTTAGTAGAATAAAACACCTGTTTTATTTTTCGATATTTTATGTAGTTTTTTTCTTCACATCAATCTTTTCATATATTTTTTTATTCTTCTAATGTATATAGGTATATTGTGTATTTAATTGATTTATAATATCCATACAGATTACTTATACTTTATTTTATAACGTAGTATGTACTTCATTATTTTATTGTTATTTTTTCTTGGAAAATAAATATTCATTCATTCATGATGTATTTGCATATATGTAATAGTATGTTTGACTGAAAGTACGTAAAAAAATATTTTTAATAAATTGCAAGGAAATTCAGGTAAAATATATTTCGTTGTAAGTTTGAAAATGTCTTATTAACGCAGTATAATTATGTACAACATTACCAAAATGATCTACATATTGAACATCTTCAATTCAGCTATGAGGTATGCCACCCATCTTAAATCTGTTATTTTTATTTATTTATTGTACAATAAACCTCAAAACAGCAATCTGGATTGCTGGCATCAGAGGTAAAAACCATTTACAGACATCAAGCAAACAAAACAAAATATAAACATAAGTAATACATTTGACATTTAAAAATAAATAATATAGACACATATATATGAATATAAGCATGTACATAACACAACACTATAAATCACTTCAAACTTTCTGGACACTAACACCGTTTTCTTTCACTAGCTTACTAATTTTGTTTTTAAAAGTTTTTACATTGCTACATTCTTTTACATTGTTAGGTAAACTATTATAGGCTTTAATTGCAGAGTACAGGAAACCATCACGAACTCTATTTGTTCTTGGTGTATCATTTCTAATATGACCTGCACTTCTTGTATTGCCACATCATATCTTATATTGCCATAGCATATCTTGTATCTAGGCATATCTTGTAACTATTATAGGCTTTAATTGCAGAGTACAGGAAACCATCACGAACTCTATTTGTTCTTGGTGTATCATTTCTAATATGACCTGCACTTCTTGTATTGCCACATCATATCTTATATTGCCACAGCATATCTTGTATCTGGTCACAATTAGTCTGGTTACTGGTTAAAAAAATTGTGGAAGATGCCTTTGACGTATGGAGAAATAAATAAAAATATAATACTCATTCGTTCTCCACAATTTACCGAACAAATTGTTCATGACGGTCATAAAAAGTCAATAACTATGCTAAAGTGTACATTGCGAGAAGACATAGAGACTACAACTAATGAAATTCCTAATCGGTAATAATATTCCTGCAATGTCGTCGTTTATTAACTAGACACAACATGTGTACTTAGCATTGCTAATACGAAGGTTCTGTAGTTATTTCATGGATTTTTCAGGGGCAAGGCTCACTACCTGCTTATCAATGACCGGGTCTTGTCATAGAAATAGAAAAACTGGTTGTTGTCTAGCAGTTGCGGTTTGTAAACCGTAACAGATACATACAGTACAAACAATTCTAGATTAATGCAGTTTCACTGAATGAAGTTTTCAGTGTATGTCTATCTAAGTATTTATATATAGCTAACATAAAAGCATCTCCCACAAGTGTGATAGCAGAAGACTAAATTGAAGATGTTTTAATGTTTCATGAATGTGCATTTTACAAGACAAAACAGTAAATATGAACAAACAAACAAAAAGATCAACATTATTGAATATAGACTAAGGTCAGTCCGGGAGCAAAAAAGTCACTGTAAAAACTTACAGAAAAGAATGAGATACCTATTTTCAATCTATTTATCATCTAAATGTTTATCTATACAATCATTGCATCTGCCACAAGTGGGGTAGCCAGAGGATTCATAATAAACATATAGGTTTATTGCGAATCCACTAGATGTGGTTGGAACCCTAACAGTGGAGTCAGACTTTCAATCGAGAGGTTCCAGGTTCAATTCCACCCGCTGCTGGCCTGCTACACTTTCACAACACAAACATATTGAGTAATATGAGGGTGTTCTATTTCCAGATATATTTTTTAAGTTGTCCTATTTGTACAACGGGTATTTATTTCAAAGCCATTTAGAGTTTTAGTAATGCAACTAAGAAACAAACATATTCACATCACTTGCATATTTATTAATACCTACACAAAAAAATACAAAAGATAATTACTTTTCCGGGTTAGCTGGATGATATTGCAACCTAGCGATGAACTCACCCTCTGTGCATTGTATTGCATAGTTGATAATTTTATGATACTTCGTAATGATTCATGTTATAACCAATCTACAGTAAAGAATAAAACAAATATATTTCACTGGTGCAGATAAGAATGCATAAGTATTGGGAAATTCTATCTACATTATTCATATTTCTGTATAACTTTGTCATCTGTAATTTCCAAACATAGATAAAAAATAGTTGATGTTTGTTATCATTTAATTATCTTTGACAAACTTATTATGATTTGTAATGAAACATGCTGCTCATCTTGAATGATTTTTTTGGTATGGAGAAGATCACTGATCAAACCACTTATCACTCGGGAGATACACGTTTATTAATAAACGGTCAAGCTTTTATATAATACAATAAGTTTCCTGCAGTGATGAATTCAATACATTTAATTTCATTGCCATAATATGCCTTAATGGTATAGCGTCTTATAAGAATGGTACATCATCTCACGGATGAAGCAGATATCCACCAACTGTTCCCAACTTAATTCTACATAGATATCGGATAGTACCTCCTCAATATCATATCAGATATTATTATAGTTGATCAACTGTACATTAATTTATTCATATGGCATTTCACATAAGTGGGGTAGCCAGCGGACTAAGTGCATGTAGTAAACACGCATATCGTGGGTTCAATACTAGAACTAGAAAATTCAAATTTGATCGTTTTGAATTACATATTTCCGATGTTTCCCTGTAATGTTTTGAGTCATTTCTAGCAATAATTATGGATTGAGAGGCTTCCTTATACTGTATTAAAAGCGTTTCAATAATATATATATAATATTAATTACTATCCTTCTGAGTGTAACATCATGATTTATCCATTACCTCAAAACTATTGATTTTGAGTTGTCTAGTTCTAATATTGAACCCACGATATTGTGCTCTTTGTGCCTAAAAAAGCTTAAAATATTCAGGATAGGAGGCATAATAGGGTCAGTCTAGTAATAGGTATTTATTTATCCATTTGATAAATAACTCAACACCCAATTGAAGATGTTAAATAATGTCTTGCAAGGGATGTTTTACGAATACCTGCAAAAAATTACAGAAAAGAGAGGGAGACCTATTTTTTTACCAGGGACTCCGCAGGGCGAACAGTAGTCATTATATATGCATAAAAATAAGTTTCAATGCAAATTAATTGATTAATCCATGGAAGAAGAAAAATATGACAGATTAATAACCCAATGAGTGGCATAAGAAAAGTTAATAATGCCAAAGAAGTAATCACTCAAAACATGTGGAAATATACAGTGCCGTTTTTTAACAGTTTTTATAATTCTTAAAAATGTTTTCTCACGATGTAAACACGCAAACACTTGAACAAATTAATGATATTTTATGGATAATGTCCATTAAAAAATTAAGAACATTTATTTTTAGAGTATTCAGATCATCTTGATTCAGTCACACTAACCATAAACCATCTTGTTTTAAGATAATTATTCCTTATAAAGTAATTAGATCACGACAGTGGCTGAATATCCAACTATCTATCTAATTTAGAATCTTGTCTGATTTTCGCAGTCCAGTATCCTGCCAAAATACTATCCGTTTTACTACTATTTTTTAAAACAATATATTTACTTATCTTCATTTTGTTGATTCTATAAGAGTGCATTCAAAGTGACACCTACCAAGGTTTAACTGTGCAAGGTAAATATACCTGTTGCGATGACCATCTAGCAACTATCTATGCACATGTACAGCTGACAACTGTCCAAGAACTTACAAGTACTAAGAAAAAACAGTAATACCTAATACAAAATAAAATACAGTCGATTCCGCTTAATTGGGACAGCCGCTCATTTGGGACAAATCTCAAAAAACAGAAACCAACAGTAAATTTATATGTTTAATTGGGACAACATTCCGCTTAATTGGGACAGTAAATTTAAGATCACAGCACATACCAATTATGTTACGCATATTCTCAAGAAAAAATATGTACAAAGAAATGTTACAAAAACAAAAGACAGAGTACATACACTAGACTCATTTTTGCATTGAATTAAATTGCATGTGCCTACCCATTTATTATTTTAATAAGGATTTTTTTTCTTAAAAATTTATATTACATATTTGTAATTTATATGATAATTTATATTGCCTTTATGTAATTTACAGTTTCCAAGAGTTTATAAAATATAATATTATTGAAAAAATATGGATTGTTTTTATTTTATGTGTATATTACTGGTTAATGGCCTTAGTTGCCAAAACCAAATAAATGAATTAAATAAAATGTGAAATTCACTTTATTGGGATATCCACTTAATTGGGACAATATGCCCAAGTGCCGATATGTCCTAATTAACCTGTAAAGGAGTACCAACGCACCGGTGCGTGCAAGAAATATTATGGGATCTGGAGTACGCACGCACCGGTGCGTTTGATCCAGTAATATTTTGGTATTCCCGCCAAATTCGTCAATTTCATCATTGGTCCAATCTGTCGGATGTACTTTACCAATCACAACAAAAAAAACGAAAATAGGCGTGTTTATAAAATATTTATCGCCTATACAAAATGTCACGTGACCGCCGCTTGAAATACCTAGCCGTTACTCGCGGTTGCAAACCATTTTGCTGCGTGCGTTCGTGCGCTATGTGTGCTATTTTATGGAGTGTTTTGTGATTTTTTTTTACTTTTTGTGCTAATTCTGGACAATTTAATTAGTTTTTAGTACCTACATAAGTTTTTGTTAAAAACAAATAAAATAAATATTTTTAATAATAATAAATATTCCTATGTTGAACCCATTGTTGACAATACAGGAGCAGACATGACATATCAAAATTGTTTTTGTTATATAAATATAACTCCGTTATTATTAATTTTTGAGAGTTGGTTCCTTATAAACATTTATTATAGGGATCATTTTCTATAACATCCAATAAAAAAATATTCAAAAAGTGAAAGTTGAATTAATTCACTCTGCCATACACTTTTATTTTTTCTTTATTCACTCCCGGACAGGTTAAGCGGAATCGACTGTACTAATATTGAATCACATTTACTAGCGCAATGCATAGATCAGAAACTTAGTACTAATGTCTTTCAAATTTAAGTTCCAAAAACGCTATATTACGATAGATATTTCTGTTTCATTACAATAGTATGAATGCACCATTGTTTCATTCATACATATTCTCACGAATTCTGCATTGTATTTATTTACCTAGGCATCGCTATTAGTGTAGTAAAAAACATAATGAAAATCCTTCAAGTGTTCTTTTAGGGTATCGACAACCAGTGGTTTGTAAGATTAACATTCTTATAAAAAGGTGCAATTCAAATGTATTGTAGTAGAGCAATCTTCTTCAACCAACGCTTGTTTTAGACTGATTAAGATGAAATTGAATCAAACCAAATGGTCTAATAATTTTTACAAATTTTTCGGTTGAATTTGTAGTCTATGTATTAATGTATGTATCTTCGTCAAATTGCTACTGATAAACAATTCATATATTAAACATACCAATGGAGCGTAAATAATCTACATTTACAACACATAAACACTTTTAAGCGGCACTGTTTGGAAATGTAAAACCTACACTACTGTTCTATTATAACAAATAATGCTAAACATTACAATTTTTTACTCAGTGTCACAATAAATAGGTTTTTTTCTGATAAGAAAAATATGCGTCAAGTTAAAATTGAGTATTGTGTAGTTTATTATCTCAACTAGTATTAATTCTAGTTTTACCCAGGAAATAATAGTCGAATTGATTATATTTATTCAGAACAATAAAATTTAAATTACAATGTTTTGACAACGAAATACGGAGAATGAGATGTAAACTGGTGCCACACAATTTCACTATCACAAAACCTATAAAATACTTAATCATTCTAAACAAATAAGAAATGGATATATGTTTATCCAAGAACATGCTCTATAACTGATATTAAATAGAGGAAATTGAATAATTACCATATTGCTTGTCTGATACTTAAGCAACTATAAAGGATAACATACACATAAACATACATTATAAAGAATAGATTTAAATAGTTATTAGATTAGCAAAAATTTGGTTGAAACATTATTTGTTTAACACTGTGATATTCTTTATGACTCATTCTTAGAAGTGATTTAAGATTTCATCAATAAAGAAAAAAAAGATTGAGAAAAATAAAAATTAGGAAAAATAATATAATTACCTGTACTGCACTCTGAGCCTTGATGGTGAACAAGCAAAAGCTTATTGTCACATCCTAAGCATCAGTGTATATGAACATAGTTGTAGATAATGTAAAGTCTTTGTAGCACTAGAGGGCGGCGGAGTCTGCAGCCATAAGAGGAGATAGAGGACCAGCAACACGGCGTCCTCTCTCAACTTCATAATGTAACTCCAAACTGGGGCGCCTGGGACCTTCGTCAGGTATAAATGCAGCAACCAATAAAGCACAGATCACCAGTAAAGCTCCAAACACAAAGGGAGGTCCAGGCACCATACGGACATATATAGCTTCCTCTTCTGTGTAATTACGATGTATCTTGTTCCCGAGATGATCCTCATTCAGATCCACATGGAACAAGTAGAATATAACACCAAACATTGCAGGGCCGAGACCATTGCAGAGCCCTCTCATACCCGTAACCATTCCCTGCACAACTCCTTGGCGGTCTACGTGACTGTTGACAGAGACAAAGGCACTGATGGCAGGGTACGTGATGGAGGACACAGAGGCCAACACTCCCGCTGCCCACATCATCCATGTTTGACTGCCAAACCCGTACCACATCAACTGGAACATCTCAAACAACAGCCCTATCATGATGGTGTGCTTAGCTCCCATGCTCTTCATCAAGAAACCTAATATGATCTGGGCAGCTATACTCAGTATTCCCACTGTAGCTATGAAAACGGCTACTTGGATCACGTTAAAGCCCATCACCAACTTGAGGTAGACGAAGATACACGAATACTGCCCAGCTTCTGGTAAGTAAGAGAGGAAGACTGTGACACACAGCATGAGGATGGTATGGTCCTTGCCCACTTTGCGAAGAGCAGCAAACGGATCTGCCTGTTCCCAAGATATGGGAGCCCCCCAAGAACTGGGGCGCACCTTCTCTGGCAAACTCTCCGGAACAGCAACTAGGATGAAGAATACGTCCAGAATTGCTATAGCAGTAGCCATGGCGACAACCAAGGTTTCATTATAAGCATCCATGAGGTAGGCTCCTAGGGCAGGAGATATAACCATACTGGCTGCAAATGTGGCGGATACCAGACCATAGGCCTTGGGGCGGTCCGCTTCCGATGTCACATCAGCTACATACGCAAACACTATAGAAAATGTCACAGCAAACACACCACTAATACTAATCATGGCAAAGAACCACCAAGTGTTTATTGTCATGAGCGGAATGGGAGCACAGGTGAAGAACACAGTGATAAGGAGGAAGAACTTGCGCCCCCAAACGTCGGACAGAGCGCCGATTAAGGGAGCACTAAGGAATGACAGGATGCCCTTGATGCCCATTATTAAACCATTCATTAGGAACGTGTGGTCTGGGAATGTAGAGTTCAGAACGGATATTATAGGCATAGTCAGTAATCCCCACGCGAAGAACTCTAAGAATATAACCACAAGGGCATGGACAACGTTAGGATTACCTATTCCCGACATTGTCATCACTCCGTCCTTTATTACACTCTTACGATTCCGAATCACCATTTCGACTTCGTGTTTTGAAGTCTTTGTCGACGTCATTTAAAAATAAAAGTACAGTCTATGTCCTAAATAAAGTTTACACTTTATACATCTCTAATTTTAAAACCATTCCACTTCAGCACAATCGCGAATCCAACATAAAACCTTTACAAAATTCGAGCACTCGACAGTCCGTATCCGACATAATATCAAACGCAAACCACAGATTTTCCAAGTTTGTTTCCATCCAATGCCATCACTACTGCCAATGTAACGACAGTGTAGCAATACCAATATAGAGCTTCTACAACTACACGACGTTTTGCGCAATCCAAGTATTTTGCACAAAATTTTGTATGAGCGTTTCAAATACCTACGCCTATCTCAAAATTTCTGTGAAGAAAAATTATGTACATTAAAAGAAAAAAGATATAATTGCGGGAAAATAATACGTTATATAACATCAGTTAACACAATATCACAAATTTTCCATTCATAACATGTTACCAAAGGGTTAGTTGAAATATTTTGCAATACAATGATTATATTAATCCGTCGTGTATTCAATTGTATAATTATGAATTTTCTTCTTCTTCTAGCCGTGGAGCACGGCAAAGAATTGGTCTCCCACTCTTTTCCCTAAGTTTTCGAGTGTCCTGTAAAAGGTAGTTGTTCGAAAAAACAGTCATTTTATATCATAAATTCAGCGATGAGATTCTTCTTCACGTGTCATGCCGGTCACCATTTGTGAGAAAGCATCCTTCTCCTGGGTGGCACGAAACAGTTTCGAAGCCAGGAGAGCTGTCTTCTCCCGACACCTCTGCGGCCCTCTATCTTCCCTTTTATGACGAGCTAGAGTTCTGTGTACTTGATACCTTTTATTAGTTGGTTTGATATTACATTCGAAAACAATTATTTGGGTTAGTTGGAGGAGATCGCGCCTTTGCGATAAACTCGCCCTCTGTATATTGATTTTGTCTAACTTGAATAATGAATATTATTTACCTTTTGTGTAATTATTTGTAATCAATGTACAGTAAAGAATGAATAAATAAATAAAATAACATTTTATGATTTTTAACACGGTAATAATAAGTAATAAGTATTGTAGCAAATGAGCAGTGAAAAATAAAAAATATTTTTTTAAAACTGTTAAATTTGCACAAAACGTTATTTAAATGGCTTGTAATATATTGCACATCATTTTGCGTCGTGTGAAGTCGCCTTTAAGTTTTGTGCAATAGTGATGTAAATAATATTTTAAAAATACCAATTAACATTAATTATTGATATTTTATTTTTATTACACATCATCATCATCATCAATGGCGCTACAACCCTGTGTGGGTCTTGGCCTCCTCAAGAAGTCGCCTCCACTCCCTCCTATCCATCACCTCTCGTCGCCAATTGGTCACGCCCAAAGCTCGCAGGTCCTTTTCCACCCCATCCATCCATCTCAACTTTGGCCTCCCGACGCTTCTTCTGCCACTGGGCTTTGTGGAGTATATTCTTTTGAATTTTTATTCCACAATGCTGTTAATTTTTCACTTTGATCAATTTAAAATCTCTTTGATTTATCTAAAATCTAGAGATTTTAAATAAATCAAGGTGAAAAAATTAACTGCATGTAGTGTGTAGGTAATAAAAATAAAATAACATCAGTATGAACTTTCACTACGTGAACGTACAGATTTTAGAAGTAAGGTTGTAAATTTATTAGATTCAGTCATAAAGAGTGTACACTTGACTATTTTTACACAAACTTCCTCTATATTTACAGACCAATATTTTCTAAATTACAGAAAATATTACAAAAATAATTTGACTAGTTTGTGGCAAAAATGAAATCTTATTTGAGGGTTATAATTAATTATAGAATATAATTAATTAAAATCATCAAATAATAACTCACTTTTTTGTTTTGATTATGCATCCGCATTATCCTTTTCCTCTACGTACGCATTACCCATTTGAAGTTTTCGCTTTCATGTTAGACAACATAATAATAAAATTTATACTGACATCACTAGTGGACGATACCATACGGACCAATCACGAAATGGTACATGTACATTTTTCTTTGTTATCAAATTATCTGTGATTTTGACGTTTATGTACAATAAAGTGTCATCTGTTTTGAGTTGTGCCATTTAAGTGTTTGTGTAAATATTAATCTAAAATGGAAGAGTTTGAACAGAAATATAATTTAAAGTGTCCGGGAGTAAAACGTTTAATGAGAGAAGCCATTGAGTTAGCAGAAGCAACGGAAGAATATCACGCGAGACCATTAGAAGACAATTTATTTGAGTGGCATTTTACAATTCAAGGTCCTAAAGGCACAGAATTCGAGAGCGGAGTTTATCATGGTAGAATTATATTACCAAAAGAATATCCAATGCAACCGCCACACATCATATTATTGACGCCAAATGGAAGATTTGAAGTTAATAAAAAGATATGCTTATCTATATCAGGTCACCATCCAGAAACATGGCAACCATCATGGTCCATAAGGACTGCTCTTTTGGCGTTGATCGCTTTCATGCCGACCCCATCTGAAAGAACTATTGGATCTTTGGACTACACTCCTGCTGAAAGGAAAGCTTTGGCAAAGAAATCTAGAATTTGGGAATGTTCACAATGTGGTATTCCTGCGCTGTTATTGACACAGAAAGCTGCACAACCGTTAACAGATGAAGAGAAGTCTGTTCTCAGTCAGATTGCTTTGAAGGGTGAAGAAGAACGGCCGAGTGTTAATGAACCAGCCACTGAATCTGAAACTCCTTTAGAAGAAGAAATATTGGATGATAATGTAGTTGAAGAAGAGAGACATCCATTAGATAACTTCAGAGATGTTCTTATTACTTGTATTATGATTTTGTTCGGTATATTTTTGTACAGAAGGATTGATTATGTTTTCAAATTGGTGGATATACAATGAGCTTAATATTGTAAAACTAAATTACTTGATAAATTATCGAAGGCAGTATTCTTGTTTTCTACATGGCCAGTGAAATGTTATACGTATTAAAAAACCTATTGATTATGGTTCCATTTGATTTTAAATTTCAAATTGTTTTTTTTATGACAATATTATGAAGAATAAATTTGATATTTAATTAATTGAAAATAAGATGATTATAGGTTCATAATAAACCTAAAACAATTCAACATCACTAGCTTTAGAAACATAATGTAAACCACCCTTTTCACCCATGCTTTTGAGATAGTCCAAGGATCATAAAACGGCTTCAAAGGAACAAATCATCCATCATTATCACCATCAATGCAAGTGAGACGTGGACATGACTAAAGAATCATGAAAGTAGCAGAAATGAGATCATTGAGAAGGATGTGTGTGGTAAAAGTGTGAGAGATTGTGTGTAACAGTGCTATGTGAGAGGAATGTGGAATAGAAGTTGGTGTAATAACAAAAGAGTAATGTAAATAAATTATGATGGTTTGGGAATGTGAAAAGAATGAATGAGGACAGAATGACCAAGAAGATATATTTGGCTGAGAGGAATGGTGCAAAGAGACGTGGCTGTCTGAGGATTAAAAGGCAAAATCATTTAAATCAAATCCTACAGTATTGTCACGCGTTGAGCACATTGAACAGAAGAGCATGCATAAGGAATTGTATGTCAGTGACGGAAACGTAAGGTGTATGCAAGGATAGAAGAAAGTAGCTCCTTGATTCTCTCTGCCTACCCCGCAAGGGAAGTGGTGTTATGATATGTATGTATCATCACCATCCATAATATCTTCTCAGGAAGCAATATAATCATAATGCGAAGTGGAGGAGGTCATCAATGAAATTAAAAACCTGTGATCTATTGTTTGAAGGTTGAAGATATTACTAATATTTAGCTTCCTGTATTATCTCAAAATGCCTGTACCTATTTTTTAATCACTGATTGTAAAGGAATATATGTTTCATGTATAGCACAGTACTCTTAAGGAAACTAACAATGCACAATGCAATGTGATAAATCTATATGAGTTGCTTACTATTGCGATTTATAAGAGGGAAATACGACGATGATTCGTAGCTTTTCAAAGGGCAGTCAGCCAGAAAATAGATGAAAAACATTTTGACTGACGGGCTCCTATAGATCTGTGTTTCTACTTTTCTGAGCTTTGGTGGTTACCTCATGTGCGTTGTGCTATACGTACATGAAACATAATTTCAAAATGAATTGTTTCAGTTTATTAATATTTGGCCATCAATAATAAGAATTACTGTCTTGGTGAATCCTAAAATAATGCAATATTTAAATGATTTAATAATAAAAATAATATATTCCGTAGAATTGAGGTGCATGATAATTTACATATTATATTTACATTAACCCACTTATTTAAAAAAAAAAAAAATTATATGTTTACATAAAACAATGCTAAATTTTTATTCAATTCAATTTTTTTTTTTTTTTACACTTTTTACTTTACTTTGCTTTACTTTACTTTACACTTTACACTTTTACACTTACAACAATTAACACCTTTATATTTTTTTACCAAAGAATTAAATTCAAAATTATTCACTTCATAAAAAAATTATTTCATTATCTTTTTTGAAGTAATTTTGTTAATACCAATAAAATACATGTTAACGCTACACCTTTTAATTGAAAACTAATAGTTTAAATTCTTTAGCAAAAAACGATTCTATTAATTATATCGGTTGAATTTTAGCATTATATAAATGCAATGTTAAATATTTTTACCTACCATAAATAATTATTTATTAATTAAATACACATTTAATACAATGGGAAATACAGAGTCTACCAAAATTCAAATGTGTTCCAACATTCTTTATTTCAAAATTATTTTCCGCATGGGCTAATCAGTTATTTGCTTTGTAAACTATTTTATGGTCATTCCATATCTTCTAGCGTTGAGCAAAAAAATTTGAATATAGTAGGATGTTGAATTTAAATGACTGTTACAAATTTACTACGTAAAATATATTTTGTTTTATTAAAAATTGATATACAGTCGATTCCGCTTAATTGGGACACACTGGGACTTGGGTATTTTGTCCCAATTAAGCGGCTGTCCCAATTAAGCGAATTTCACATTTTTAAATTAATTTATTTGGTTCTGAAAACTAAGGCCATTAACCAGTAATATACACATAAAATTAAACAATGCATATTTTTTCAATAATTTTATATTTTATAAACTCTTGGAAACCGTAAATTACATAAAGGCAATATAAATTATTTATTTATTTATTTTATTCTTCTTGCACATCATCATTCATATAACAAATAAATATAGCAATATACACAAGAAAAAATGTGATGATGTGCAGTGGCGAGATTATCACTATATAGTGATTTCTTCCATCTAACCCTTTATATTACAAATATGTAATATAAATTTTTAAGAAAAAAAAAATCATTATTAAAATAATAAATGGGTAGGCACATACAATTTAATTCAATGCAAAAATGAGTCAAGTGTAGTCTGTCTTTTGTTTTTGTAACATTTCTTTGTACATATTTTTTCTTGAGAATATACGTAACATAATTGGTATGTGCTGTGATCTTAAATTTACTGTCCCAATTAAGTGGAATGTTGTCCCAATTAAACATATAAATTTACTATTGGTTTCTTCATCAAATAAGCGGCTGTCCCAACTAAGCGGAATCGACTGTATTTTTGAATGTGATAGTTGTCTCATTGTTTTAAGTGACATTTTGACATTCAAAAACTGATTTTGTTTACTCCAATTGTGGATCCGAGTTTTTGGATTTATTTTGCCCTAAAAGATCATCTCCAATGAGGCTTTATTTTATTTTTACTGATTTAAATTTTATCTAACACATTTAGAAATTTGTATACATCTAATCCTCTATAAATACTTTAAAGATAGACAATATCGTCGCCGCACGCATAATTTGACTTATGTGAGCGCGCGATGCAAAACTACAACTCTGCAAATGCCGCACGAGTACGAAGGCATTTTATCACTTGTGGATATTATAATTAAGTAATAAAACGCGTTCTTACTCGTGCGGCACTTGTAGCGTTGTAGTTTTGCATCGCGCGCTCACATAAGTCAAATTATGCGTGCGGCGACGATATACAAATTAAGTTGTCAATGTGTTTATTATGTATATATTTATTATATTAAGGATAAAAAAATAATTGATTAAAGAATTTATTTTTTAAGTTTCAAGTTACAAGAATTGTGTTTTACTATTTCAGTTGTTATCAAATGGTTATTAAAGACTTATAGTTTTCAAATTTTGCAGTTGGCAAAGTTGGCAAATGTGGCTGATATATCAAACTTGTTTATCTTTTATGCATATTTTAAATACCTAACAAAGGGAAATTGAATTTTAAGCATTATTTGTTACAGAAACATAAACTATGTAATCTATTTTTATTTGCAGAAATATGCTTGTTTAGTAAAAAAATTCTTCCTAACTTTTTGCTGCGCACTCTTCTGTAACATTATTTCTACTTATTGGTTCTTTCAACAACCAAATATTGTTAGGTACAGAACATATTCTCGACATTTTTGATTGCCAGATAAGCCAGTTTGTGATATTATTGTTGGAAAATATTTTTTTTATTTAATTAGAACAGTAAAAATCTCGAAGAAAATGTTTGTGGCCGATAGCAAAATATTTCAGACTCTTGGCACATGTTGAGATATGCATCAGATACTAAAATCTCACTGTATTTTACTATTAAATTTTGTACACTTTCATTTCTACAGGTATTCATCTTCATAGGAATGATTTTTTTTTAAATATACCTAAATGTAAGTTTGTAATAAACTCTAAACACCCTTTCAGTAAGAAATATGCTTGTATCATGAAGGCAGAGTAGGTCAGCAGTGGGAGGTTTCAAACCTGAGATCTCTTGGAATGACTACATCCAAATATTAATGTGCGTAGGATTGAGTATTCTTTAGGAATGTCACTCGACTGATCTAGTCTATGCAATTAACAAATTATGCAAACTCCCTTTAGTAGGAAACAAATCGGCTTAAGCTGGGTTAAGTGCATTATGCCCATGGTGCATTCACTAATTTCTGTTTCATTTGTAAGATATCTGATATGAATCTCATCTTGTGTCTGGAGCCTGGGTAGTTTTGTAAGTAGCTTAGTAAAATTTATATAATAATTTTATTGTAACTAATTAATTTATGTACTATATTGCAAAGATATTAAATATCTTAACAGAATTATATTATATACATGTAATATTTCTTTTATATCAATATTGTTTTATGTATGAAAATAAAGTTTAGATTACATATTGTGTTTTATTTCTAGCTAAGATTACATTTTGGTAATATAGGTAGACGTACTGTTCAGGGGGGCTAAAAAGGCCACTTTATATGAATCATAATAGGATCATATTAGGAATTGTAAAACGGTTTAACGGCAACATTTCACCAAATATGAATTGTTGATGAATTGCTCAATGTGGGCATTTTAGGCCCCCTGGAGTAACGAGTGTAATTTTATGCATCACAGTAGCAATTTAAAAAAAGCTTACAATACCGAAAAACACATCAACAGTAATAATCATATTATTTATATAGTGCAGTATTGTGATACATCACTTCGAGAGCGCTTTATTTTATTTAGGATCAACATCCACATCCATTTCAAAATTACATAGGTAGTATCAATTTTAAAATATCATAATAATTCAATATAAATAATAATTAAAACGATAATAACCAATGAATGTGCAGCAGAAATTCACCAGTCTTTGTCCAAAAATTTAAAATAAGATAAGAGGTGTGTTATGCGTAAAATATTGTGAACAAATACGTCTTTAGGCCTCCCCTGAAACCGTCGTAGTCAGCGTTCCACCTAAGACCTTGAGACAAATTATTTCAGAGCTTGAATAATAAAAAAGTTGATAAAATAAAGTATCACCACTGCCACCTATAACCAATGCTTTTTAGTGTTTGTATATTATTATTTATATCAACTTATTTTATCAACTTTTTATTTATTTTATGGCTATGTACGTTGTTCCGGTCAGTGCTTATTTTTGGCGTCTGTTTTATTGTCTATGACATGACACGATATTGCATTTCCTTGTCTACGACCTATAGTTGTCAAATTTAATGGCCGGCGTTGTTGGTTGCGTTTATGTGTTCTTTTGCTAAGGTTTTTTATTCCTTATATTAATTGTTTTAGGTGACGTATGTAAAATAACATAGGTAAACCATTAAGTTATAAATTTTCACGATGGGAGATAATTTAAGTGACGAGGTAAGCAATTGATCACTAAATAACGTTAATTAGGTTATGTTTGTTGTTGTGCCAAATAATTAGACTTTTATAAAAGTTGATGGTCTTGTTTATTGAAATTCGTATTTAGTTAACTATTGCAATTTCTCATTTAAAATGGTATGCAGTTGTTGTGTTTTAAGTCGCCTGTGAAATGCTTTGGAATCGATTAACCTTCCATGGAAAATGCCTTACTAAAGCTTCTCAAATCTCAAATGTTATTTTGTAAAGAAATGGAAGTTTTACACTAATATAAGGTTTTAAAAATTAGTACGAAATATTAGGATTATTAAAATGTGTTTCTATGTTTGGAGTTCTTCTCAAATATTAAATTTTTCATGTTTTTTGTGAAGTTAAGTTTTATTTTGTTTTAGGATGTTAGGCCAGTGCGTATGACCCGGCAGCAAGCAGCCATGATGGAACAACAACATCAGGATGACATGATGCAAGATATGCCCAATGAATCCATGCATGATCATGATATGGAGATGAGAAGGCAGATGATGGGAGGGTTCCCACCTTTACCACCTATGCCATCATTCTCTGGTCCTATGGGTATGCCACCAATGGGACCACCAGGTACAATGGGTCCAAACTCTGGGATGATAGGACCTCCTGGAACTAGTTCTGGTCCTATAGGTCCGCCGGGTACAGGACCTCCAGGTCAACTAGGACCACCAGGTACAATGGGTCCCCCAGGCACAATGGGGCCTCCAGGCGGAATGTGTCCACCAGGACAGATGGGACCACCTGGTATGAATTCAGGTCCTCCAGGAATGGGATCGGGTCCACCCGAAATGAATTCAGGTCCTCCAGGGATGGGTTTTGGCCCTCCAGGAATGGGGGCAGGTCCGCCAGGAATGGGCTCAGGCCCACCAGGAATGGGATCGGGTCCACACGAAATGAATTCAGGTCCTCCAGGGATGGGTTCAGGTCCTCCAGGGATGGGTTCAGGCCCACCAGGAATGGGTTTCGGTCCACCAGGGATGGGATCAGGTCCACCAGGAATGGGCTCAGGCCCACCAGGAATGGGTTCCGGGCCACCAGGAATGGGGTCAGGCCCACCAGGAATGGGCTCAGGCATGCCAGGTATGGGTTCCGGGCCACCAGGAATGGGTTCCGGACCACCAGGAATGGGTTCCGGGCCACCAGGAATGGGCTCCGGTCCACCAGGAATGGGTTCAGGTCCACCAGGAATGGGCTCAGGTCCACCAGGAATGGGTTCCGGGCCACCAGGAATGGGGTCAGGCCCACCAGGAATGGGACCTCCACCAATGATGGGTCGTCCTCCAATACCACCACCTCCTTCATGGGGAACAGGTCCAATGTCTGATGGAAGTGGCAGGGACAATAGAGAAGATAATATGTCTTCGAAGAACAATCAGCGTTCCCAAAACACAACCAACTTGCCTTCATTATTGTCTTTGAAGGTTGAGAAACCTGAGGAATTAAAGCCCAAGAAAGCAAATGAAGTTATTCTTCCTAAAGCTTTGGAGGAAGCCTTGGCATTCAAAGATCAACGGGCAGCAGCTTTAGGATCTTTTGATGACGAAGATGAGTCTGGTAAGGAATATTACACATGTTTTCATTAATAAACTAGTAATTTTGTTATATTTTATTCAATTGCTTTGTTGACTTTTTGTTTTACAACTTTGCACGTGTATGGATCATTATTTTTCTATAATATTCTTTTTAATTTGTTTTCATTTCATAAGATGGTATTAAAATGAAAAAATATTTACTAATTTCTATTTTATTTGCTAGCCGATTTTCAAGAGGTTTTAATCTCATACAGAGACAAAGTAAATAGAAACTAAATATTTGTCTGACAATGAATTCAGAATCTCATGAAAACAAATATAATGTAGTCAAAACATAGATTATTAATATCTTTTGTATTGTAATCATTTACCAGAATATAATATATAGAAGACGCCAGTGGATGAAGATTATTTATTAAGTGAGTTATTTTAAAAGACACTTAACCCATTTGTGGATAATTCTGCAGTGGATGGATTTACGTTGCATTTATTCAAATGATTTTTTTTTTTTATATAAATGAAGGTTTTATGTTTCTGCTCAAAAAACAAAAATTCATTAAAAATTATCGGAATTTTAAGTTTGATGGTGAACGAAACCATAGTGTTAATTTTGTTTTACATGAACCTGAACCCACTGGTGTCGTCAATCGACAAAGTACAGTTTTCCTTGACATTCTCAAAAGGAGTAAGTTAAAATGGTAGATATCATATTTAGTCTTAAAAAAAATTACAGTGCCCCAACGGTCATTAACAGTTGCAGAATATTCTAGGGTAGGTTTTGTTTGATTGTTTGTTGGAGGAAGTTCTTCTGGTAATCTCTGAGACTTGTCTTAAATAACTAAATAGTTTGTACAATGAGGATGGATGGAATAGGAACTACCATTCCGCTAACATCCACGTATAATAATCCTGAATGTTTACTTTCCCGCAAACAAACAAAATGATATAATAATTATATGTTTTGTATGTTCAGGAGACCCTAGAGAAGTCACCCCACCTCCGCCACCAGTAATCAGCTCAGAGTATGGAGGAGGGGACAGAGAGGAAGAGGAAGATGAGGAGGAAGACGAAGGGGATTCGGGAGATGAAGATCTGCCCAATGCTCCTCCAGCACCATTCATATCTAAACATGAGGTAGGTATAATACTTACTTACCATTATCTTTTTTCTCTACACTGTTGGATTACCAATTTATTAAACTACCAATTACGGTCTAAAGCAACACAAACTTACTTTTTTCCCACAACTTGGATTAAGTTATCCCCCCCATCTCTTTTGAGGTCTTATATTTCTTTTATCCTCCCATGGTCTCCACTCCAAGACCCTAGGCATCCATGTGCCATCCTCTCTTTGAACCAGCTCATGTGTCCAGCTCATTGCCACTTCAGCTTGGAGACTTTGTTAATAATGTCAACAACTTTCTGTTTCCTTCATATTATTTTATTTTTCGCTCTGTCCACTTTACCCATGATACATTCTCACGTAAATATCGTCCCTCTTCTGACTAACTGCCGTATCTGACATTATTGGCGAAATCGAGTTATGATCACCAATGTGTATTTATATCTGCCCTGCATGTTCTCACTGAAGATCACACCTGTAACTGTTACTGTTATCCTGGAATAGCTTTCTGATTTTTTGTCGTATTTACAAATTATTCTAAATAAAATGTGTTGTACCTACTAATTTCTCAAAATAACATCACATAAATGATTCTGAGATATATAAGAATAGGTACAAATAAAATAATGTAATATATTTACAATGTATCATATAACTAGGAGAGACGAAAATATGACAAAACACAAAAAACGCTCTCCTGAACAATTTACATTTAGGCAGATACGACTGTTAGTCAGAAGAGGGACAATATATGTATACATAAATATAAACGACAATTTTTTGATATAAATATAAACGAAAAATTGACGACCGGTGTGGCGCGGAGGCTAACGCACTTGCCTTTGAGTCACGAGGTCCCGGGTTCGATTCCCGGCCAGGGCAAAATGAAGAATGACCTTTTTCAGATTGTCCTGGGTCTGGGTGTTACATGTATATGTGTTTAGTGCATTGTATATGTGTATCGCCGTGTTAGTACCCATAATACAAGATTCATATCTGAGTTTGGGACTAGCTCGGTCTGTGTGAATTGTCTATACGTGTTATGTTATGTTAAATTAACTGGATATGACGGACTTTTGCGTTTTAATTAATATACAGTACACAGGTATTTAATGTTTTTAAAATATTTTGTCAGAGTGCCAGCAAAGCCAATAAGAACAAGAGGAAGAAGAAGCGTAAGAAGGCTGCTAAGGCTAACAGACAGGAGCTGAAGAAAGAGCAGCAGATGAGGAAAGAACTCCTCATTGATAAGGACAAGAAGACTAAAGAGATTATCAATGATGTGGAAGTGGAGTAAGTACTTGTATTTTTAAAATGGTATAGAAAACATTTTTATTATTTCCAAGTGGTTTGATTTTTATATATATCGGAAATAGGAACGTAGAAATTCAATTTTTTTAAATTCTTTACTGTACATTGGTTACATTATTTTATAATGTGATTGGAGTACATATATAGGTTTTAATGTATAGTAGAATTTATTTAAGAGTGCCCCGCTCATAGGATAAATGATTACTAACACATCCTTCAGTAATGAGTATGCTACACACAACACACGATGCACCAGCCAATCACAGTGATGCTACTCGACTACTTATACAATCACGTGTTCTGTAATACACATTACCCGCGACTGTGTGTGTAGCGGTGCTAGGGCACTTTTAAAAAAAATTAAGTCTAAATGTAATATATTTATAACTTTAGCTCCCACATGCAGAGATAATATAATATTTGAAGTCAATATTTGTATTACAATAACTTCTAACTAACCCAGACACAAAGAGGACTACATGTTTTTTCATTTTAGACTACTAACTAACACATTAATGGTGTGATGGTATAGATACTACCTAGACACAAACATCTCTCAGTCAACTGATATTAAATTTTTATTATATCTTCAGATACATACAAGAAAATCTTCAATTTCACGAGTTGGAACCAATGTACCGGCAGTTCCACAAGATATTTGAGCTATTTAAGATCACAGAGAACAAACCTGAGCTGGAGCAGGCAGTGCAGCCTGTTCCGACTAAACCTGTCAAGAAGGCTGAGAAGGAAAAGGATCAGTTTGAGGTGGATGAGGAAACTGAAGAAGTAAGGATGCTACTCTTTTATTTATTTATTTTATTCATCACGGTGCCAAAAATAAACAATAATTATACAATACAATGTATAGACAGCGAGTTCATTGATTTAATACATACGTATCTTCCAACTAACTCAGTTTTATTATTTTTAATTGATTGTCAATTAGTGAGGTTTTGAAAATACCTACTTTTTACATGACACTTGAAAATTTCTTGAAATACATAGTGAATTTATATTTTGATATTTCTGGAAAATTCAATTATTTATAGGTATACTAAATTTGACGAATAATTTTTGTAATATTTAATTTCATTATGTCCCTTATGCATATTATATAAGATAGGAGAAAATCAATTGTTACAAAACATAGTTGCATCCTTCGGGCATTTTTCTTAATAATAAAAAAAATGTATCTTATTGACAAGAATATTTCTATTCTGTTTTAAGTTTTTTGTCAAAACATTGTCATTTTTGTTTTTAATATTTTTTGTCAGTTTGATAATTATTTTTAACTTGAAGTTTGTGAGTTATAAAGCTATGATTTTATTTTACAGAAAAAAGCAAATGATGAAAAGGAGAGATTATCCAAGCGTAAACAGAAAAAGATGTCCAGGCTGTCTGTTGCTGCCCTGAAGCAGCTGGTAGCCAGACCTGATGTGGTGGAGATGTATGATGTCACAGCCAAAGATCCCAAGCTGTTAGTACAACTGAAGGCACATCGTAACACTGTGCAAGTGCCAAGACATTGGTGCTATAAAAGAAAGGTACTTTGTCATGATTGATAGTTTTTGCTTGACAATATTGTTAGCAATGAAACAAACAAATGCCTGAAAATTTCATTTCAATTTTTTATTACAATCAATATATAGTGGGTGAGTTTATTGCAAAAGTGCAATCTCTTCCAGCTAACCCATTTTTACCACTACCTCAGTACAGGCGATGCCTAGTGAGGTGGCTGGTTGTGTAGATTTATTTTGTATAAGTATTTCATTGAATAAAGTTATTATTATTATTATTTGTATCCAGATTCGTTTTAAAATTCTGAATGCAATGTTTATTTTTACTTCCAGTATTTGCAAGGGAAGAGAGGTATTGAGAAGCCACCCTTTGATCTTCCTGACTTCATCAAGAAGACTGGCATCATGGAGATGAGAGCTTCTCTGCAGGATAAGGAGGAGGCCAAGACTCTCAAAGCCAAGATGAGGGAGAGAGCTCGTCCCAAACTCGGCAAGATTGATATTGATTATCAGAAATTACACGACGCATTCTTCAAGTATGTTTATTTATTTATTAATCAGAGACACAAACAGAAAGTTGTCAAAATAGATACAAATAAATAAAAACACTATACATTGATTTGGCCAGGCCAACCCTCCAATCAAGTGTGTCTATAGCATACACATTAATGTAAACAAAAGAATGAGAGAAAA
Source organism: Athripsodes cinereus (assembly GCA_947579605.1). Taxonomy (NCBI): domain Eukaryota; kingdom Metazoa; phylum Arthropoda; class Insecta; order Trichoptera; family Leptoceridae; genus Athripsodes; species Athripsodes cinereus. The sequence goes on from OX388321.1 coordinate 6,134,413, forward strand.
AAAAACAATCAAATAAAAGTAATCTACAATAACAGCACGCCTGTACAAACTGGACCTGCACCAAACAATCACCTTATTTTGAACCATTTTCTTTTTTTATGTTGATTGTTCCTTGTGGAATTGTAAAAATGTCTATTGAATAGAAAGGGCTTCAAAAGAAAGGTGAAAACACACCTTTTTGCTGGGAGCTTTGGTGCGATAAACGCACAGTATAGCGCCCTTGAGATTATGTAATGAGTAAATGGCGCTTTACAAATATATTACAGAGACACAAATTTACGGGATAGAGTTGGAGACCTGTTCTGCTTGTTCTTTTCTAGGTTTCCTCACTAGGAATTAAATACATGCATTGAAATTGTTGTACAAGTGGTTGAAGTTCTTAATGTCTTGTTTTTAATGGAACAGAGAAAATGACGTGGTTTTTTTGTATGCAGTGAATTCATTGGCTACTCGTGGGAGATGTCATGTTAGTATAAATAAATAAATAGTTTTTGTATGCAGTGAATTCATTGGCTACTCGTGGGAGATGTCATGTTAGTATAAATAAATAAATAGTTTTTGTATGCAGTGAATTCATTGGCTACTCGTGGGAGATGTCATGTTAGTATAAATAAATAAATAGTTTTTGTATGCAGTGAATTCATTGGCTACTCGTGGGAGATGTCATGTTAGTATAAATAAATAAATAGTTTTTTTATATTTATAGATGGCAGACAAAACCACGTATGACAATTCATGGTGATTTATATTACGAAGGCAAAGAATTTGAAACGAGATTAAGAGAAAAGAAGCCTGGAGATCTTAGTGACGAGTTGAGAACAGCTTTGGGAATGCCAGTTGGACCAAACAGCCACAAAGTCCCTCCTCCTTGGTTGATTGCACAACAAAGATACGGGCCTCCTCCATCTTATCCTAATCTGAAGATTGCTGGACTCAACGCTCCCATCCCAGAAGGATGTGCCTTTGGATATCATGCTGGTGGTTGGGGCAAACCTCCTGTGGATGAGCATGGAAAACCGCTGTACGGAGATGTGTTTGGAAACACACAGAATTTACAAGACGTAAGCTCTGTTTATTTATTTACTTGTTAATATTTTTACATTACTTCATTTTCAAATGTCTTGCAGAATACTGTGAATAAAATATAAAAAAAATCTATTCAGTGATGAGGTATGTCACTCATATTGAATCATTTGATTTTTTATTGACACGGAAAGGACAACTTATGAAAGGACATACTGGCTAACCCACTAGTGGGAGATGCCGTGACGGTACAGATAAAATGAATCTGGATTCAAAATCCAAGATGATTTCATGTTACAACAATGTATGGAGATGAATAAAATGAATGAACTAATTCAAGTATAGTAAAAGTCATGTGGTTTCCATAGAAATAGAACTTATGAATGTGAGATATTTGCAATGTGGTTATTTTATCATCACGAGATAAAGGAAAATGTCAAATACGTGATTTAAATTAACTGGAAATATATTCCGGATATGATAAGAGCTTATCTTTGCGGAACATGTAGTCATCCAGAATATTCAAATGTAGTGATCACGAAAATTAGGATGATTTTCATATGTAGACAGAATGGCGGGGAGCCCCTAATTTACGCATGAAAATTTTACAATTTCTGTATTGTGAAATAGTGGTCTGCGGTTATATGAAAGAAGTCACTAATATAGTTATAATCTCGCCACTACATATTATCACATTTTTTATATTTAAATTGATTTTGTTATGTAACTGATGATGTTCAAAAAAAATGAAATAAATAGACTTCTTCCCTTGCAATCCCTGTTGTGTACCATCACGGCATTTCCCCGAATGGGGTAACCGGTTGTCTTACAGTGTGTTAAAAACACACGAGCTGTACTTGCCTTGCCAATAAAAGTTAAAGACATTCAGGGTGGGTGGTTTACCCCATTCTGAATTTAAGATGTTAAATGTTTTGTGTGATATTTTGCAAGTACATGCCATTTACAGGAGTCTTGAAAACTTAAAAAAAAGAGTGGAAGACCTATTCGGTTATAAAAGCATCCAGCAAGCAAAAGCTGAACATGTTCATAAAACATCCAGTGGTGATAAAACAATTTAGCAATGATTAGATATGCCACATATCCTAAATCTTTTTACTTTTATACGGCCCAGAGAAGATGGGCTCTATGTTTATTACATAAATATTTATTTATTTATTTACACAATATTCGGCGTGAGCCTTTTACATGTTAACAAAAAAGTGTACCTAAGGAACAACAAATATGCAGCCAATCTTATGATATAGATAGGTACATGGAGATGGACTAAATAAATAATTAATTGACATCTATAAATAAATCTGCTGCAGTGTTTTGACACAAGACAATTATTTTTTAAATAAGATTCTATTATGGGCTATGTTATAAAGAAATGTATGATAATTTTTACCTGTACCATTCTAATTTATTACGCAATGTTTAATCTTATTGTAAAATAACTACAAGAATCACATGCTGACACACTGAATGACAAATAATAACGTTTGTGATATTATACTTTAAATAACACACAGTTTTCTTTTCACTAAGATTTATTCTAACCTCGAGCGCTTTCGTCAATGTTAATGAATTGACATTTTCAAGAGAACTAAAACAAAAGTTAATGTCTTACAATGAGAAATACAAAAGAGGGGGGGGGGTAGGGTAGGGTGGGCGTGTATGATAGCAGGATTAGTGGATAGGGGTGTAGTTGGGATAATTGTACTAGGAAGAATGACTCATGGGTTTTAATAAAGGAGAAGGTGAAGGGATTTGAATATTTACAATGTTGCCATTTAAATTATGTCTATAAATTTCCAGTGTTTCCAGAGCAATTAATTTACTGTAACGGTTCTCTGAATGTAAGACCTTTACATTTTGTACATCAAATGAATGATTGTACTCTATACAATGATCTGAAATCTCCGAATTTCCGGTCAGCCCTCTGAAAGCTTTGTATTTCTCCTCCCCTCTTTTGTATTTCTCATTGTAAGACATTAACTTTTGTTTTAGTTCTCTTGAAAATGTCAACTCATTAACATTGACGAAAGCGCTCGAGGTTAGAATAAATCTTAGTGAAAAGAAAACTGTGTGTTATTTAAAGTATAATATCATCATAATGAATTTTCACTCTGTGAATGTACAAACTTTAGAGTTATTAAATAACGTTTGTACTTTTCATCTTTGCAGGATGTAGAAGAGACGGAGATTGACAGGACCATGTGGGGTGAACTGGAGTCTGAATCTGAAGGAGAGTCATCAGAAGAAGGTAAAGAGATGTTTAAATCATCACTGATCTATTTACTTATCCATCCCCTGTATGCCACATCATTTATGAAGTATGTAAAGGGAACAGAACACCAATATGACCTGTCCTCGTTTACTACTTTCGGTTCCTTTACATTCATCCATTTTCTTATGCATACTCAACTATTTCTCTTACTAAACATGCACATTCTCTGTTATGTACTTTTGCTTAAGGGCCGCAGTTAACAATATGTAAAAAGGCAACACATATTTGCCGGTGAATCTAATTTATGTCCAAATATGTTGAGCATTTATATTTTGAAATATTCTTTGACTTACGTTATCAACACTGCGTAATGACATCTTGATGTATTCTTTTATTTTCCTAGAATCTGAAGCGGAAGAACCCGATGTTGAGAAGAATGAAGCATTGGCCAGCGGTCTAGTGACTCCTGGTGAGGGTATGGCCACTCCTTCAGGCATGTCCTCTGTGCCTCTTGGTCTTGAGACTCCGGAGACCATCGAGTTGAGAAAGAAAAAGATTGAAAGTGATATTGAAGGGTAAGAAAATAAAGTTGATTTTAATCTGAGAATTTTTTGCATGTAACTATTCTATGTTACATAAATGCAAATTTAATATTTGACTCTGTGGGTTTCATCTGGGCAATTAGCAAATAAGGTGATCTAGTTTTTGAAACCCTTGCGGTAATTTTATGTGTTAAATTTACAAGTTTTAATGATTAATTCTTGGACTAAATCTGTAAAATATTGAATATCTTGAATTTACCAGATAGGTTCCCTTTTTTCCATCGATTATTGTAATATTTTTATAGTGGATTCTTCCAGAAAGGATGTTTGTAATTCTGCAAATTACTTTATTAACTATATTAACTTTTTATTATCTTCATGTTTACTGAAGAATATTCAAATTCTTCTCATTTATTTATATTTAAATTTTTGTGCCTGATTCAAAACTTATAACAAATTATCATTTTTCTTTTGTTTTAGCGGTGAGACTCCAGTCCTGTACCATGTCTTGCCAGAGAAGAGAGGTGTCACCGGTGGTATGATGGCTTCCACACACGTCTACGATATTAATGCTACCGGAGCACCACCGCCCATAAGTAAGTCTCGCATCGTATTATTTACAATTCTCCAGGATAAGAATTTGAAGTATTTATATGGGATCCATAATATAATTGAGTTGATTTTTTTGAAAACAACTAAAGCCTCATATTACTTGTATGAAAATTATTTGAACTTACAGTTTTTTAGTGTCGTGTTGAGGTGTACATATTTTTTTGGATTTTTTTTAATGTCGATTATTCGTCATTGAGATATGTCACTCATATTGTTTGCATTTGAGTTATTTAGTACGCACTGGTTACCTTATATCTATAGTCCTAGTGAAAAGTGCAATAAGTCTGTCATAGTCAGTTTCATGAAAGTGAACCTTCTTCATTTGCTGATGTATCATATTTTGAAAGATAGATATAATATCACTAGATAGATGTCAAATGTATGAATATCTTTAATATTAAAAATGACTTTCTCCACATTTCACTAGTATAGCAGATATGTGAGAATTCCTTTGGTAAAAGTATTATTTTATAATTTATTTCTTTGTCTTTCAATAGTATCCAAACGTGGAGCTGGTGGTGTGGATCGTGGTGCTGTAGAATTGGCTTTAGATCCTTCTGAATTGGAGTTGGATGCCGAGGCTATGGCTGCCAGATACGAACAACAACTTAGAGCACAACAACAGCAACCTGCCAAGGAAGATCTCTCTGATATGTTGGCAGAGCATGTTGCTAGACAAAAGGTATTAACATTTTTCTTTTGCTGTTTTAATATTTTTGAATTAATGTTGAATCTGTATGTTGTTATCAATCAAAATATTTTTATAAATACATAGTAAGCAAAAAAGTATTTTGACAATGAGGGAATTTGAACATGGAATATATCTGTACGCGGGAGCGAAACTACACCATGTTGAATTTCGGCTGAAATGACTTATAAACATAGTATTGTAGTCTTTTTTATGCTCTTTTAAATGACATATTCATCTGTCTTGAAAACGAGCTATATTTTTAAATTTCCATAAATAAAAAAAATATGTCAAATTTTTGTTAAAGCAAAACAACACCATTTTAATGCAATATTGTGAAATTTTGCAAAAAAGTGTGAGATATGATTAATAGCAATCATTCACAATAATTTTGTTAAAGCAAAACAACACCATTTTAATGCAATATTGTGAAATTTTGCAAAAAAGTGTGAGATATGATTAATAGCAATCATTCACAATAATTTTGTTAAAGCAAAACAACACCATTTTAATGCAATATTGTGAAATTTTGCAAAAAAGTGTGAGATATGATTAATAGCAATCATTCACAATAATTTTGAAGGGTAATTTCGTGTTTACTGACATATATGAAGCAAATATAATTTTGTTGAAAAAAACTTTGAACGGCCATACTGAAAAATGGCGTCCGTTGAGATAGTGTAGTTTCGCTCCGGGGTACAGATATATCAATTGAAAATCAATGGTTCTAGAATCATGCTACCGACAATTAGCTGTTCTAAAAATATTGTTTATATATTAATAATGATTCTAAAAAGTTCTCCAATTAGTTTGTGAAGCAATTTTAGTAAAATGTTTGTGTCAGTAGAATATAACCCTCAGAACTTTTTTTTGAAAGTTTTTGATGCTTGAGACTTTCAGATCACTACTATATTTTGCATCAATTGATTTTGGTTCATATTGTAATGTGTTTTTTTTTCTTTGTTACAGAGCAAACGGAAAAGGCAACAGAATACTGATACTAAACAATCCAAAAAATACAAAGAATTCAAATTTTAATATCATTCTTTATTTGTTTCAATATAATATTATGACTAGTTAATAAGTACTGCTATCCGTAAATAAAATTATTGTAATTAACGACACATTATGTTGTTTCAATTAATCCAATGTAATCCTTTGGTAAATTCAGTTATTTTGTGTTAATTTTCTAGGGTGCATATCTGGCAACAAATTCATACCTTTACCTCAGACTTAGGACAGATCACAAGTTTACGTTTTACTTTTTTAGATACGATGGCACGCCACTATTTAGAATAATTCAATGTTTTGAATAAATTGTTGCCAATAGTGCTCGTCCATTTTCATATATGAAACATTACATTATTCATTGTTGTGACATCGCAAATCGCTTAAATGGTGATACAAAACATTATGTTTGCATCTCTGGCAATAAACTCGCTTCGTTAGGGAGAGAACTGGCAACAAAACTCACATTGTTTAGTACAGACCTGCCGATAAACTCACTTCATCTGAAAATAAAAAAAGCTTATGTTAATTGGTTCAGACCTAGCAACAAACTTCCTTTATTATTTTGGTACCCTCCTAGAAACAGCAGGGTTACTCTTGACAAAACTAAACACGATCTTAATCTAGTCTTGATCTTGATCATACGCCGCACGAAGGGACTATGGTCAAAAACACCGCGCTACCGCTAACGCGCGATCGGTTTGTGTGTATTTTTGGCCAATAGTCACTTCGTGCGTCGTATGATCAAGATCAAGACTAGATTAAGATCGTGTTTAGTTTTGTCAAGAGTATCCCTGCTGATTCACATTGTTTGGTAAACGTGACACAAAGTCTTCCTTATTCAATCCACACCACGGGACAGTTGGACAGAATATTTACTATTTCATTGATTGTATCGGCTTTAACCCATTGCACCACTAATAATATGACATAATTTGTTAATTAAAAACACTATTTAATTATTACAACTTTTATTTCAAAGAAACCTTAACACTAAACTTCACATAAAATTAAAATGGTACCTATAACAAAGAACTATTTTTTTTGCTACTTGGATATTTGTTTAATTTTCAACTCCAGGCAGTTTTGGAAGGATATGGTATTTTTTGAAAGATTCTGATATGTGGAGAGCCACCAAGCATTTCTCACAGACCGTTGTTTCGCCGGCATAGTGCTTTAATACCATAATATAGTCTGCCGGCAAATCGCCGGCATCGTGTGTCAATGGGTTAACTTTCTAACACTTCATTTTAAATTATATAATAAAATAAATAATGTTAATTGATGTTATTTTTACAATTAACCATTGTGTGAGGTTATAGTAAATTTAACAAATGAAACTACCACATGGAGCTCGGAAAAGACGTTACCTTATTCAGAAGTGCCCCGGATGGGACTTGAACCCACAAGCCTTATGTGATAGCTTCATGTGTTAAATTGAATAGTAAAATAAATAATATTTATTAATTTTATTTCTAATTTAGAATCTAAATTTACCATTTATGGTGGTTCTGGATCTTGCAGTAATTTTTCCTCGTCTATCCAAATTTTTATAAGACTTTCCTTATTAAGTACTTATTATACTTAAAAGTTGCCAGGTTTAATATTAAGTTAAGATTTGGCAGTCAATACGACAATTATGTATGATGTGGTCTCATTACTCATTACTTCCTTGTGAATTACTCATCTCCCTATGGCTAGACACTATATAAGTCCTGTGATTCCTTCACTTTGATAGACTTTCTAGAGGTTTTCACTTGTGTGGAGTATTTAAACAAATTTTACAGTAAATTAAAATAAGTTTTAATTGCAACCAAAATGTTTGTTTCAAAAAATTCATTTATAAGTTTTGTTTGTTTTTTAATTTGTTTAGTTGGCTTTTCTCATCAAGGTATGAACTAATTTAAATATTTTAATTTAATTTTCAAAGATGAATCTTTGTTTTTGATAAACTCAGATACAATTTTCGCACTTAACAATAGTTGTATTTAAAAAGTAGAGTAGGTCAGCAGTGGGGGAAAGATTTGAATCTGGGATTTATTTGTTTATCTTATAAATCTATTAATCTACACAAAGTATTCGCATTTGCAAAAAAATATGCGAATGTTTTGCGAATATTATTTTGGTAATAAAGTATCGGATATTCGGTAAAAGTATCGGATACTTACCCGTTACATTGTAGAAAAATAATATACTATTTTGAAAATTCGGCGACGGGGTAGAAATTTTAATGGTTGAGCAATATGGTAGAAATTTAAGCAAGTCAATATTCGCTATTCGCATTCGCGAATATCCAAAATCACACATTCGTTACATCACTAATCTACACCCTCACGTCGCATCCCGCGGAGAGAACAGAAGAGAGCCTTCTGCAGGTATCAGCCTATCTTGACATACTTCTTTTGCTTCTTTTACATTCATTGCAATTTCTCGTACACACATGCCGAATTCTCTTACTCGACACGCACCGAATTCGATTCATGTTCTTCAGCCACATATTATTATCAACTATATTTTGGCAAATAAACAAAACTAATTGCTTAAATTTAAAGTAGGTGCGTTAACGTTGGGAAAATTCATTTTAATATGAGTTAAAAAATGTTAAACTAAACACTGTTTAATTTTCACGTATGATTAATTAGTCAATTAATAATGACTAAATGCTAATATTGCCGAGCGCTTTCGCGTTGCGGCATCATCTTCAGGGCAAGAGTTACTTAAAACTCTTAAGTTACTCTTGCCCTAAAAATGCCGCAAGGCCAAAGCGCTCGGCAATATTAGCATTTAGTCATTATTAATTGACTAAATAATCATACGTGAAAATTAAACAGTGTTAAGTTTACATTTTTTAAACTCATATTAAAACTAATTGCGTCCTTAAGACAAAAAGTCAACAAAACATAGAATTGATTATAAAATAAAATAGACCACTTTCCTTTTTCCACTTCCACTTTCATAATTTTTTGAGTGTCTCAAGTGAAATAATGTGAATGCTACTCTAGTAAGTAGTTTTACAAGGTATAATATCTGTTTTCCTTAGCAGTGAGTAAAATAATCGAGTAGGTACCTATCAATATTGTATGATGTGTATATGAAACTCCTACGTAAACTCTAGTTCTGTGAATTTTAATATGATAAGAAATGACGATTACATGACGCGAAAATATATCTATTACGTGCGACGAAAAATCATATTTATGGTGTGACACGTTTGTATACGATGTATGACCAATCTGTGATGAACTTCAACTGAGGAATGAATGTCCAGTGGCGGGATTAGGCTTTTCACATCGGTCATGGTTTGTATACCTACAAATTTCACTCGCAAACGATTGGGAGTCCTTGAGAGTAAAAGAATATATAAATAAACATATTATAATGTGAGTACGTATTTTTTCAGAATACTCATCTATAAGGTACCTTAGATTTTCAAGAAATTAAAATCAGTAATCAGAATATTTTATGCCGATGAATTAGAACATTACATAAAAACTTAAACGGTCAAGTAAACCAATCAATATTTTAAATCAAATTTATTATTATAAAATATTATCTTAAAACTCAAATTAATCGATAAATAATAATTTGTGTATTACTCGATGTTCAAAAATAAAATACAACTGATTACAAAGTTGAATACGGTTACATATACCTACATAATTAATAATACATTAGTTTAGGTACACACCGAACTACGTCATTTTATTAAAAAAAAATGTCACACAAATACAAACATGCATCGTATTGTTCATATTCTCCACGAAGACAACATCTCATAAACGCTGACCCTATTCGTGTACAAAACGTGGACATAGTCCCATCTAACCACGTTAAGTTCCTCGGAGCGCATCTTGATAACGCCCTTACGATGGAGAAACACAAATAATATATTATCATCTACTGTTAGTAGTGGATTCTATACATTAAGGCAGCTCAAGAACATAAGGAAAAATATATCAACCGACGGAGCTAAAACCATAATATTAACTCATTCGTCGTATCACGATTGGATTACTGCAATTGGCATCCTCGCAAATCTGCCACAATATCAACTCCAGAGGATTCAGTCCGTTTTTAATGCGGCTGCACGTTTCATTTATCAACTGAATCGCTCTTCATACATATCTGCCACCCTTCAATCTCTTCACTGGCTCAGATGTCCGGAGAGAGTTGAATTTAAAGTGTGTTTGACAGTATTTAAGGCACTTCATGCTATGGCCCCAGAATATATCATGGAACTCTGCGGTAGACAGGCGTTAAGTCATAGACAGACAACACTTAGGTCTTGTCAAGATATTACAACTAAATTGGAGGTGACCAGTGTACGTGGAGTTTGCTTTTGCAATATCTGTAGTCTGGAACAGGCTTCCACAAATGATCAGAGAAACGCAGGACATATCTCGTTTCAAGAACCAACTGAAGACTTATCTATTCAAGAAATCTCACGGAATAATCCAGGCACAACCTTAGTTAGCAAAGAGCGCCCTTGTGGTGTTATTTTTTTTCACAAAACGGCGCTTTACAAATCATCCAAATAATAATAAATAATAGTAATATTATTATAATATTTTTAGGCATGCGTTGCATATTTGCATATATGGAAGGCACGCCGCTGTGAATGTCGTAATTCAGCTATTTACATAGATAATATCATTGCCAATATTTCATGTAGAAAATATTTTAAATATTAAATAATAGGTGCGCGTAAGGAATGTTTGTGGTTTGATAATAAAAGTAATTCAGGGATTTTTTTATCGCAACAATTTTAAAATGAGATTCGACGAATGGAATTCATATAGTAGGTCAGTAGCTTGATGATGGTAGAATCTCGGATTTCCAATATAGAGATCTAGGGTTCGACTCCACCCGCCGCTAGCTTACTCCACATTCTCGACATAAGCATGTCGCTTATTTTAAGGATGTTTGGGATGTATTTGAAACAAAAATATATTATCAGACTATCGTTTTTTGTTATACCTATTTCATGTTGATTATACCTACCTACTACTTCATTTCCAATATCCTTTCAATTTGTTTAACCTTTAAAGCCTTTCTCACTTCTTCCGATTGGATTACGCCCAATGTTACATTGTGTAAACATAGTTCTCCAATTGAGATGTCCGGTTTTACTTTTTACAATGCCCACTTACACTTTTAATAAATTTTGGTTAATGTCAAGACTTAGGTACCTATGAAATTATTAGATAAACACAAATTTTTCAGATATTCGACGTAGACATCGTGTTTCTGCCAGAGTAGTACAAACAAAATCTATCACAGCCTTAGAAGGATCACCTTGCAATGACACACAACCATTCTGCGAAGAGGTTCCGACGTATCCTGAATCATTCATCACAAAAGCCTTGGTGAAGAATGTTAGTACCTACTAAAAAATAATAAGTTTAAGGAATAAGATATATTCAATTTAACACATTTTAACTATAAAAAATCAGTTCGACACATTCTCTTTGGAAACTGAGTGTTGTTCTTTTTTTCTCTTCATCCTTCCTCCATTTTCATCTGGTTCAAGTCAAATGTATTCTATGAATTGTAATTCCTATCTTTTATACCTTTTATATTCTAAATAAGTGCACATGTGATTTTTTTTGTGTATGTAGATAAAGATATGTGTGTGTACAGTTTGGTAGGCTAACAACTCAATTGTGTCATATAGGTGTGCCTATAAAAGGGGCATTTGATTGATTATATTTTTGTGTGTATGTATTGCTTTAATTTATATAATATTCCTGTTGGTACACTTTGATGTAAATAAACGATAAATAACTTTTGAAGTGGTCACTTATTAAGGGTCTTCGACTTTGCAATTGGATATATTTATGATTTGAATTAGGTTGACTTAGTAATAATTTAAAATACTTAAATTATCCCACACATTTCAAGTTCTTAAGATATTATATATCTATAAGATACTTTACATAGTTATCTCATTGAGAGAAACAATATTCCGGGATAGTTGGAAGGTATCGCAATCTAGCGATAAACCCTTACCCTTAAGTGTATAACTGATAATTTTATGATACTTTTTAATGATTGATGTCGTTATCAATGTGCAGTAAAGAATAAAAATTTGCGGCCGTTCTTTTCAGGAAGCGAGTTTCTCATCCTAAAAAGAAGGGCCGCAAACTTCCTATTGACATGATGTACAATATTTTATATCAACAAACCTATTTCATGCTTGATTATTTTATTTCTTCAGAATCTGTCAAAATATTTTCCAAACTACGATGGTTTTGAAGTATTCCACCACAAAACAAAAGCGAAGCACCCTGGATTTGGAGGACACCAAACCTTAAAAATATGCGAATCTTACCGTGCGGTATGTTTTTAATTTGTGTAATTAGTTGGAAATTTATAATTAACTTAAAATTATAGATTTAAAATTTATTTTTGTTCTTTCCTTCAGACGTTCAGACCGAGGTCCGCTGAAAACAAAGAAGGTGATTGGATGTATGTCATCAACCAAGGAAAATTTGTGCAAGAAATCACTATGGAATTGTGTCAAAATTCGTAAGTTCCTTTATGTTAAAGCACAGTAGGTATATAAAGTCGGGAGTGCCTCAGGGATCAAATTTTGGTCCACTTCATTTTTTTTATGAACTGAGAGCACTGCCACTGAGAAGCAATTCTATACACATTTTTTTTTAAATATTTGTTGATAATTCGGAAATTTCCATGACATTCAAGTTTATTTAAATATAGCTAATACTAGGCATAGGTACATACGATATCGGGATTGCCACAGGGCTGAAATCTTGGCCCATTGGTTTTATTTAAATTAGTTTTAATGCCATTGGCAAAATTTATAAATAACTATTTTTTTGTTTTCCAGAGATTCAACTTGTGAGTTTGTCCATTTACCTTTCGGATACGTGTCGAAATGTAGGCAAGTCTTTGATTACCGTCGGCTTTATGCATTTAGCAGCAAAGGCGATATACTTCTGGACGAATTTAAGATCCCCAGTCATTGCAGTTGTGAAATAATTAATATAGGTATACATAGCTCATCTAATAGTGAACGTTGAGTGATTTTTTATTTTGGTGAATTATACCTGCAATTGGAATCTCAAAATATGCGCATGTTGTTATTGCTTCTTTGTTATTTTATTTATGGGACTCTGGGATCGCATTGGCCGAAGCCTGTAATGGTCCCAATAGAGTATGGTGTTGTTTTCTAATAATAATAATAATTTATAATATTTATTTGAAGACACACATAAGACAGTCTTCCTTGTTATGAATAAAATATTTTAGGATATTGAAAATTAGCAAATGGAAAAAATAAAAAAAAAAACAGTAGAATAAAATAAAATTTATGATGTTGGCTTTATTTGCATCAAATATACTATTAATATAAAATGCATTGCCTACAATTCACATGTACAAATAGATATTAAGGTTTTTTATTTCAATAAAATATTTGATAGAAATTGTTTTTTTAATTACTATCTACTACTACTACACCATTAGGTACTGTATATCCCACAAGTAGAGCAACCTTGGGCTTGCATATAATAAACATGCAAGCTGTCCTCTCGTACCAACAAAAAATAAGACATTCAGGTTGGGTGGCTAACCTCATCACTGATTTTTTTCGTTTTTTGATCTGGCTTTGTCAATAAAATCCTTTTTGTTTTCCTCATTATCATCTATTGTCCTGGATTGGTTTTTCACATATGCATAATTAGGTAGGTATCTGAAACAATGAAAATATTGATTAAAATTATAATTATAAGATATTATTCGCTGTAATGGTGTTTAGGCAGTTTAGGCAGTAGAATTCCATAACGAAAGTAATAAAACAAATCTTTTATTCTATAATGTGATTTATTCTTGAGATACGTCATTCGTCTTGATAGGACATTGTCAAACATAGTAGGATAAAACATTTGTTTTATAAATTTCATAATTATAAGACTTGTACAAAATTAGTAGATCAGTTGGAATTATCAACCGTTTAATATTTAAAAACATGATTTGATATGATAATAATATATCGGTCCATTTTAAAAATAAGCGAAACGAGTAAGTATTATTTATCTCCCTAATATTAAAAAATAGTACTGGATGTGCCCATACATCTTTTAAACTGGTTTTTATAACTGGATTCTGTATATTATAGTTCTGTTATCCTGTTTTTTTATTGATCTGGTGGAGTAACGATTTTTATTGAATCATATTATTCATAATCAGCTGTGTGACTCAATGTCATGACCTAAGTTTAGTACCTACCAACAAATGACCAAAATATTATTGAATGAGTAGGTAATACACTTTATTTTATTACAGCCATGAGCAAATATGAAACAAGAGTCGATTTGTAACGAGAATGATCATTTTTTAGTATCTCCTTCTTTTTTATCTTTAAATAATGTAAAATTGTAAACATTTTCAGTAGTGTGCTGAATTTTGAAGGCGAAACAGGGAACGTGAGCGTACCTTAGGGAGGGAGGATCGAAATATTGGCAAATTTACAATTTTAATCTCAGCCTTCACGATATGGAGATTTTGGTTTACACGTAAAATTTCCACCTTTTATGTAAAATGACATGGACCATCAGCAAGAGTGAAAGCGGACGGTTGGCGGCCTTTGAGATGTGGTGCTACAGACGCATGCTTAAGATCCATTGGTCGGAGCACGTCGAAAACGAAGAAGTCTTAACCAGGGTAGGCGAAAAAAGGCAACTCCTTAAGAGAATCAGCCAACAACGAGCTAACTGGATTGGCCACAACATCAGGCACCCAGGACTACTCATCGCCATCGCGGAGGGTAAGACCGAGGGAACAAATGGCAGAGGCCGACCAAGAGACGCATATATGGACCAACTGAAGAGGGACATGAACTGTGGCTCATACGTAGAGCTTAAAAGACTGGCTGAGAATAGGGAGGAATGGAGAAGAAAAACCAAACTCGTTGCAGACCAATCCAATGGATTGTAACTAAATATATATATGTAAAATAATTGGAATGATCCAAAATCGCCATAAGATATCTCCACAATGAGGAACATGCATGTGTGAGAAATATGAATAAACGTTATCAATTCATATTAATAAATATACGCCGATCACGAATTTCCTAATAAGAAACGATAAAATAAAACTTTTCATTTATTATTTTCATTTTAAAAATCTTTATTTTCTGTCGAAATTTTAAACGCCATCTTATTGAATTAGCCCGTTGTGACGTCGGTACGCGCTATGTTGTGTTGGCACACATTTCAGTCTTAGTACTGTCTATAGCGGCTGATTTTTTTTGCGGCGAATTGCGAAAATTGCTTTTTCGAAATGGTGATACAAGCCTTAAAAATGCACATTTAAAAATATAAAAAGCACCATAATTTTTCTAATTTTTTGCACTATTTTTAGAGCTGATTTTTTTTTTGTGAAAGTTCCCCATTTCGTTAAACTATTTTAGAACCACCTTATTTAGTGACAAATGTGTAGACTTTTTTCTAGTCTCATTTTTCACGATTTGGCAATTTGGTTTATACTCTTTGGGTATGCCTGTGACAGGGGATGTTATTCCCGAAGCAGATTTCTTTTCTGAAACCGTTTTTCCACTACTAATCCGGGTGATATGATGCGGCTATCTTGAAATATTCAAATTGGCGCTCTGTTTATTAAAAAGAAACTATCTGGCCTTAACAGTAGGTAGGTACTAAATATCATGTTATGACAAATGTCACTAGTTTTACCATTTTGAGGATTCCATTTAGATTTTAAACTATGTGAACGCTGCAATTTATTTAC
The DNA here is from genome assembly GCA_947579605.1 of Athripsodes cinereus. Taxonomy (NCBI): domain Eukaryota; kingdom Metazoa; phylum Arthropoda; class Insecta; order Trichoptera; family Leptoceridae; genus Athripsodes; species Athripsodes cinereus. The sequence continues at coordinate 6,150,287 of OX388321.1, forward strand.
GAAAATATTTATCAATTTGACCTCTCTAAGATACTAGATGAAATATGCTGACATAGCCAACAACATAGAGTGAAAATATAAAGAAAATGGAAAGATATATCTAGGTGGAAGAGAACATAATTATTACGTGGCTTGCTTATAAAGAGACCTATAAATATCTATCACTGAATGGGCACGGGCAGAAGAAGAAAATATACTAGATAAGATTCTGTACATACGATCCACGCTGGAATCTAGTTTGGCAGCAGGATTCGATGCTAATAAATCTGTCAGCTATATGTAAGAGGAAGTGTTTATTAAAAAAAAATGGAGCTAGAGCATTCGTATAAATATCCTTGACAAGATTTAAATAGTTTCCTGTAAGGCAGTGGGGTAACAACGGCAACATCTAGGCAAATAAAACGAGGGGCCCTCGAACTTTGAGCCCCTCCCCCATCTTTTCTTACAACTTATTCATGAATACAAATATAATTATTATCATCGGTATGTACTACTAGAGCTGGACATAGTTAATCGATAATTAACTTTTTTAATCGTATCTGTTAACTATAAAGTTAATTTCGTTACTGAAAAATCAATGAATCTGAGTAATATACCAATAGGTGGGTTTGAAAATATGCAAAAAAATACCGACAAAATAATAAATTAAAGAGTGTTTTATGAGGAAAAGATTGATATGTACCTGTCTAGATATATTTTATCAAATATAACAGATATTTCGAATGAGCAACTTGAAATATTTAGAGTTAATGTCGTTAATAAATAAAAAAAATCGTAAAAAGTTAATTCGCCTTTTTATTTCGAAATTTGAAGTTGGGATTCTGTTAAAGTTAAATTTTTGAGGTTTCGCTGATAATTTTCCCTTCCGGTAGAAAGTAACGGATTTAATTGAATGAATGCAAGTGAAGATAGATAAGGTTGAAATTAGGCTTATCAATTAAAGAATGAGTGGAGCGTTATAGTTATAAGCGATTTTCTCCGCTCCGATAGAAAAAGACGGACTAAATTTAACTGAAGGTTACGTGCACTTAATAATAAAATTAGATTAATATAAAAAAAAAAAATATTTTTAAACATCGTTAATTCACGATTAATGAGTTAAAACTCAGCTTTCTTAGTTAGGTACTTATGGGAGTATCCCCCTACAGTATTACGAATGAATAGTATAGAAAGCCTATTCCGTAGTATAAGTAACACTAATTCGAGATTTTATAGAGATTAATTTATTATTGTTAGATAGCTATTTTAACACTGGAGGCGCCACTGTATGGTTATTCATTTATCTGTACCTATATCATAACGGTATTTTTATAAGTTAGGTGGGTAATCAGTGGATTCACTCCATCTATAATAATACATGCATTTTTATGTACGACATTTTGTTTGACCAATGTCGTTTAGATAAAAGAATGAATATATAAATATTTATCATGAATATTTCCTTTTTACAGGAAAATAAACAAGATATGATTTGATCAACCATACATGTGGATTTGAAATTTTACAAAATATGTGGGCAAAAACCAATAAAATTATTATTTATAGAATGTTATCACAGAAAAAATGAGATTGGTTCGTATTTACGTGCCTAGACAAGTTATATTAAAAATAAAAGAAAACATACAAATTAGAAAATTTTGATATTATTTCTTCAAGATTTAATTTGTGTTTTTAATAAACACAAATGCATCATTGAATGTCCAAAACTGGCTGCTGCATCAGCCTGTTGACATTCTGTTTTATTTTAATGTTTAATTAATTCTGCACAAAGGACATCGGTAAAAAACAATTACGACGATATTTTTTGAAGAGAGAAAAAATTCTCCTTGAATGGGAATAGAAAAGTTTACATTTTATTTCGCCGCAATGTTGTACTGAATGACATTATGTTTCCAAGTGGTGCTTTGATTACATATACATCCACTAAATATTATCACGCTACAATGATTCCGCGTATAAACTAGTTCTCCCTCTTCTCGTCGAAAACTTAAGACATTTCTATGCAAATTTCCTCTATTTATTATAATCATGTTACATAATAATAGAGGGGTTGTTGAAAAAAAAAATGGCGAAGCTCCTCAGCCTTGATAAGGGGAAAGGGTGGTAAAGTAGGGCTCGTATGAGGGTTGATAGAAACATAATATAATATATTCTATATACCTAATATATGAAAGTTTAAATTTATTAGTAAATAAGCTATGTACAATAATTACTTTGAAAATAAATATTATGGTTAATTTGTATGTGTGCAAAATTTCATTGGTTATTTATTGGCAAGTTGTTAGATGGAAGAAATCAATATACTCAGATAATCACGTATTCTGTATTTTACGTAATAGTGTTTTGTTAACACTGTTATAATGAAGACGTGCAAAATAAATAAATAAAAATAAATGGTGCTTACAAGCAAGTAGAGGATAGGGTACAGTGGAGAGGCCTAATGCGCAACCATGTTCATGGCAGTCAATGGTCATGATCTTCAGCAGAAATGGACCAATTGCGGAGAAGAAAAAAACGAGAAAATTAAAAACAGAATAAATTAGTAATCATAATTCAAAAGACGATATATTTTTTAAATATAGTATCTTTTTCCGGAAATGTATTCATTACCCATGGATTATTCTGGTTTCATTTTTTTTGTTGAAATTTAATAAAAGTTGTAGTTTCTCAAGACTTGAGTCAAAAATTGCATTTCATATAGGTACCATCTGTATACTATTGATAATTTGTTTATTGTTTTTAAATACTTAGGAAGTATTTTTACATAAGTTTTGTTGTTAATGATGTTAGAGTCGGAGTGTGAAGATGTTATATTTTATTTAAAAAAGTTAATGTAAAGCTGTATAAGGTTGATAATAAATGAATAAATCAAGGGTTAAATGTACGAAGTGAGACAAAACTGCAGTATCGTATAAAACAGAAAACTAAAGTATGGATAAGTTCCAATAATAACTGCTGGGAGTTAGTTGTAGAAGTTTTGACCAAGCCAGCGGCTAAAGACTTGTCGTCCCTTGTCTTTCGTTTATCTATTAAATATACTTAGATATTATAATTAAATTCGCCTAGCTAACAAATACACTGATACAATCGATGTTGTATCAGATTTTAATAGAAAGTAGTATATTGTATCTATTGTATTTCCTTCCTTTGGCATATTCTCTTACAAAATCAGCTCTTTATATACCTACATAGTTACTTTTACTTTAAATGTTGCATTTGCAGTGGTTTGAAACAAAATATTTCCAGATCATTGACTGAAAATCAATTATATAACATAAAATAAGATAATTGTGATTTCGATTTTTTTGTCTCTTATTGTTTTAAAATAATATATTATATTACATTGATAACTTAGTAGTTTTATGCCCAGAGAACTATCGACATGCATTAAAAAAGATTTTGAGTTTAATTTAGCAAATTTGTAGTTTTGTATGGTCCAAACTGGACAAATCTATATGTCGTAAAATATGTATCAGTATAGCCGAAAACTTATTTTATATTGACTGATTGACATACTAACATTGATTTACTCCGCTATTTTCGCATGAGTTTCATAGGGCGTGACTATAATGGAAAATGCAGTATTATTATCTAAGAACTTTACACGAAGAATATTTCTGCGTACTTAGTTAAAAAAAATGCCATTTTCGGAATTGTCTACTTTTGATTCCGAAGCACTCAAATTTTTAAAGTATACCGTTACGATGACTAGAAATATTCTTCTATAACATCACGGCATATCCCACAAGTGGGGTAACCAGCAGACCAGCTACATGTAAGAAACATGTAAGTTGTTCTCTTCGTGCCAATATAAATATTCTGGGTAAAGATATTATAATATATTTTTGTGGAAGACTTCATATTATCTGTAATGTCTTTGTCTACTAGTAGCAGTTGATGACATGTATTGTAAAACTGCAAAACTGCAGAATTTTGTAAAATAAAAATAACGTTAGGATAGGAGAACCAATCGTAAAACATGGCGATACTAAAAACATAAATTTGGTGTATCAATTAATTAAATGTAAAAAGTATTTTCATCTCATAAACCGTTGGTTCTTTACTCATATTTGTCCAATCAATGTGCATTGAGGAGAAGTTTAAAATTATATCTACTTAAGTGTATGAGAATATGGTGAAACTATTGAAACGACACTAAGTTTAACATCAGGCATCTTGTAGTAATATGTATAATTCCATACGTACAGTATATAGTATAATAATATAATATATGTGTAAAGTAATATGCATTCTCTAGAGATAATTTTGTTCCAGAAAATATAAGACTATCGTTTACTTGTGAACTTTAATAATATGATCAAAATAAAAAAAAATCAAATCACAAAAAAAAAAATACTTCCAGTTATTTTTAAGAAAATAGATGCCTGTATTTATCTAGGTATTCATCCCCTAATGTCTCAATCCTTTTTGGGGTAGGTAAAAAAGACGGATCATCAATTTCACTTTCTTCATCGTTCTTTCAACATTTATTCGCTTTATATATCTAAATAATTTTTATTTATTAATTTATTTATTCATTCCTTACTGTACATTGAACACAATACATATACAATTTTATAGAAAAATGCATTCAAATTAGATATAATCAATATAATTACAGAGGGCGAGTTTGTTACAGAGGCGCGATCCTTTCCAACTTATTCAGAAACTTGGTTAATTTCTTACCTTCTAACTTCTTCGTAGGAAGTAGATATATATTTTTGATATGATATGAGAGACGTTGATCCTTGTGGTTGATGTTAATGGATGCGAATATTTAGAAATTGTTTGTGTTGTATGGGAAGTTCGTCTTGTCTTGACTAATAAGTACCAAAATGTGTGTTTTTTAAAACAAAAATTAAGACGCAAGCAGGTATGATACTTCATAAAACCGTCTACTGCGTATAAGTTTACGGGCGAGATGAGATCCTCATAACGGTTCGTCCATAATATGGCGCCCAGCATTTTAGAGTTTTATTATTAGTAGTGGCATAATATACTGAATACTTTAACAGTATTATAAGTATCAAGTAATTTCTACTGAAATATGTGAGCTAGTTTATAGTAGAAGCACCATAATAGTATATAGTGGTGTAGTATTGGCCGTTACCTCAGGCAGAAACTTAAAACTTGATATAATGTTTTGAGTTATTGCTCATTTAGGTGTGACTACTGGAACCGGTCGGGGTTGTTGTTTTGAAAATTCCTAAGTATCCTGGGAGCCTTCCAACGTATACTTGTTATGTCTGCCAACAAACAACTATACACTAAGGCTATGGTTTTATTTTAACTATTTAAAGTCACATGATGATACCATATTTTCTTCAAAGCTTCCATTTTCCATTTATTACTTATTCCTACCATTTCTGTGAATTCATCAATCAGTTTTTCTCAACATAACAAACATGCAAGCCATCCTCTCCGTACCAATAAAAAAATCAGAATTCAGGGTGGATGGTAAACCATATCACTGAATTTAAGATGTAAAATGTCCTCAATTTTCAAATACATACTATTTACAGAATACTCAAAAATTCACGGAAAAGGTTGGGAAACCATTATCTACTCCTGGATATTTATTTACCTTTACTGTTTTTCTCAAAAGTTTAAATTGAAAAAAGCAATTTTGCATGCAATCTGTTGAAAGTAATTTTGATGTTGATTCATCTCTTCCCACGATGTAAGTTTTGAATTTTTTTCATGTTTTTCTGTTTCCAACAACACTAATCCCTTTAGTTGAACAAAAATGTGGTGAGATCTTGCTTCTCTTGTCCTTCTATGATTATCACTCCTGATTTTAGATATTTTTATTTTTTATTTTTACAATATTTAGAATCAAACAGTCGTTACAAAATATGTTGACAATTAATACATTTAACATGTGGACCAGTGAAGATTCCACTCTTACCAGAAATGTCTTAGTCTTGAGGAAAAAAAGCAAAGGTTAAAATTCTCTAAAAAAGTCAAAGTAAATTTAAAAACAACGATAATACAATAATTAAAAATAATACAAAAATACAAAAGTGACAAATCCCAAAACATTAGAAATCAGTCTTTCAGTCTCATTAGTCTTGAGAAAAAAAGTAAAAATTAAAATTCTCTAAAAAAGTCAAGTAAATTTAAAAACAATAAAAATATAATATTTAAAATAATACAAAAATATAAAATATAAAAGCAAAAAATCCTAAAATACTAGAAATCAGTCTTACAGTCACATTAGTCTTGATATGTAAAATAATTGCCACTAACATTTAATTTCAATATCGACCGTTTTTTAAAATTGTTTCTTTTCTTGTTCTGTTTCTCAAATGCACGTGTTAGGTACGAGTATTTAAGTACAACAATTTTTATTCCATATAGGCACTGGAAACATTATAAGTTGTTGAAGTTCTTTTTCAGACTTGTGGAAACTTCTTTATTTTCAAGAATTTATAGGTTTATTGAATGTTTGGCCTAGGTAAACATATGATGGAATGGGAGTTTATTCTCAGAAAATGATTAAAATAAAAAGTAGGTACAAAGCGAATTAATTCATTTATTAATATAATTTTCTTAGCGCCCTGATCCTCGCAATGATCAGCCTTAGTCTCCCAACTACTTTCCAACTATTGACTTCGTATAAAGCTACTCATAGTACCTATTGTAGAAACTTCCATCTACTTGTAAATTTATTGCAAGCTCCCATAGTTTCAAGTGAATTTATAAACGAAAACTTATAGCCGATACTGTGATTTTACCGATACAAGAATGGAGCAAAAATTATGTATAATGACAAGATATATTTAAAAAAAACCTTGTCTAAGAATATCTACTTTTTGGAAAACCAAGCGCAATTCAAATTAACAACTTTAAAAAATCATTTTTTTTTCAATCGTTCAATAATTCATATAAAATCGTAATATATTATGGTTATTGTTTTTTCTAAAATATTTTTTTTATTTAAACTTTTATCTATTTTATAGATCCCGTGGAGCACCCGGTAAAGAATTGGTCTCCCACTCTTCTGCGTAAGTTTTCGAGTGTCCTGTAAAAGGCAGGTGTTCGAAAAAATTAAGACATTTTACATCCTAAATTCAGCGATGAGGTTTGCCACCCATCCTGAATGTCTTGATTTTATATTGGCACGAAGAGGACAGTTTGCATGTTTCTTACATGCAGCTGATCTGCTGGCTACCCCACTTGTGGGATATGCCGTGATGGTATAGATAGATAGATAGATATTTTATAGACACCACAGCTTTGACAATGAATAATACAATAATGCAGTTTAATATTTTCATGGCCAATTAAAGTATCTAAACTCTGAACAATTTAATACCATAAATATTGAAAGAGGAAGAAAAGGATATTAAAAAAAAGTATTAAAATTCTACAAGACAAATATATATTTACAATACATATGTACCTACATGTTTTAAATTTTAATATCCAACAATATGTTCCAAAGATTGAAATTTGCATCAAGGGTATTATTTACCCTATTACTTGATGTCTAGTAAATGTCTATAAGTAGATTATATGCAAACATTCAATATGTTGATGAAGATTTTTGTAATTCCAATTTATGGATTTAGGTATTTATGTAATTACTAGAAAATGTCAACCACTAAATTATAATATATTCACAATATTAGAATATCAATGCCTAACATACCTAACCTCAGACATTTCGATTAGAGAACCATGTTTACACGATGTAATATTGTGCAAAATCTAATCGGAAGAAGTGAGAAAGGTGTCCGAATGCTTGCGAAGTGAGAGATAAATATTGATAATCTTCTACTTATGCAAATTTTATAAAAATTATTTAAATTTTATTTTCACTTGTGCCTATTAAGCTTCATAGTATGGCTCAAGAAGTTTTGCACCGATACTTGAATAGCTAGGTATACATGTAACTATATTATACCTAACATAACTAAACATGACGCAACATAACATAGCACAAAACAATACAACATAACATAGCATGACATGAAATGACACAGAGAATGGTCATCGATGTCCCATTACACAGACATAATATGTATACACTTATACATTCATATCTTATGTAGGTATGTATTTTTTATTACAACATACCAACGCCGCTGCCCTTGCGGAGTGGGCAGAAGGGATAGAGCGCCATTTCATTTTGTCCTTGCACACGGATTTTGATTACATCACATACATGTTCTCCTGTTCATTATACTTACGTGTGTGTGTGTGTAAATAGATCCCTGAGATATCCGGGTGGGAGGTGGGTCTCTCTTCAAAGTACTTACATGTTCGTCCTTTAGGTCTGTCCCTGTCTCAGTAGGATTGAGATAGCACTAGTTGTCTGAAAGAAATTATATATGTCATAAGTCCGCCAGATATACTGACATCTGTGTATAGAAAAGATTTGAAATCTAAATTAAACATCAATAAATAAAAATCCAACAATTAGTAAAAATGCCAGTGAAATAACTGCATGTAACGAACGTATAAGTTGTCATCTCCGTACCATATAAAAAACATTCAGGCTGGGTGGCATATCTCATAGATGAAGATGTAGAAATGTCCAATGGGCAAGAAAATTCATTTCCTTAAACGGATATAAATGTAATATCTCAGATTGGGGGTTGGAATGCGGGTAGGAAATTGTGGGTGTTGGGGCGGAGCGGAGTCTAAGGGGATGTTTATGAAATTAATTTCCAATCATCATCCCTAAATATAAATGTATTCATATGCATGATAATAATATTATATTTGTTGAAATTAATATTCATATATTAATGGGTGGTAATTCTTGACAGCGTCTGTGTTATAGGGTAATTTTGATATCAAGAGATGTTTCTATAATGTGGTGTTCACACGAGACTACATAAAGACCTGAAGATTTCGCTTGCATAAAGAGCAAAATCTGTCGAACGTCCACTTATAGTCAAACGTGTTCACACAGTCAACCGACATAGATTAAATCTGTCAGTTGCGCTTTGATTTTGACTTTGTTTTCAAAATGGCGGAAGTCGAGGTGGAGATCGCAGAGTGTTAATTATTAGTTGAAAATGTTTATAGTAGAGGATATAAGGCGTCTTTGAATTAAGGCACCAAACGGCATAAACCAACAACAAAGGTAACTACTGTCACGAAACGGGAAACGGTTCAAATGTTTGACGATATTTTGGTGTCCTAACGATATTTGCTTTGTGTGAATAAGATGCGATTTTTACAAAGATTTTTCTATAACACGCGAAATAATAAAAATCAAAAATTATGAGCATAGATTTTGTGTCACTTTTTAACCATGTAATTTAAATAGATAGTTAAAAAAAAATAATAAGCAGACAAAATAGAAAATACGATAAATTCAAAAAGAAGTTTAGTAGGTAATTAATAACATACGTTCAAGGACTACGTAGATCAAATCATAAAGTGTGAGAGAAATCGGCGTGCATTTATTTATTTTATTCTTCACTGTACATTGGTTACAATATTACATAATAAAATAGTGTCATAAAAATAACAGTTATACAATTCAATGTACAGAGGGCGAGTTTATCGTTAAAATGCGACATTTATAAAAAAATGCATGAATCAAGAGGAATGTATGTAAAGATACTCGTAGATAGGGTACCTATGTGATTTACGTAGCTATTTTTTATTTTTGCCTGCCCAATGTGCAATTTCAACACTACTTGTGAGGACAATTTTACTTTGAATGCGCTGATAAAGAGAATTCTACCACTCCTGAGATATCCAGGTGTGAGGTGAGGTAAGATAAAAGAACTCTTATTTGGTATAGGCAAATGTATCGGCATTTCGTCCCCTCCCCGTAAAGTCGGGGACCCTGATAGATGCTGGTGAATTGTGTATTGTTATTTATCTGTATGTATAAATTATATTATAATTATTATTTTCATAATCATTGTATTGTTATGTAATATAAGTAAGGTTAGGTAAGATAAGATAAGAAGAACGGGAGTCCTTCAAGAAGATATTATTATTTTGATATCCTTTGATAAGAGACAGAGTAGAGAGAGGCACGTAGTACTTAGTTGTTGTATCCAGTCTACTATTTAATTTATATAAGGAAATCCAATGAACGGATTGAAATCCCTCTTCTACCTTTAACAGGATTGTCATGAGGTGTAACACCCGAAATGTGATTGCCAAGAATTCTTTTTCATTCATTCATTGATTCCACCACAGCAAAACCTACGAGTATAGGGGTGTAATAAACTTAGAATTCGTATTTTTTTATTATTATTTATTTAAAAAAATGGGCAACATACAAATAAAATTTTACAAAATATTATATAATAAGGATTTAACATAATTATTGCACTTAATCAGCCCATCTCTGAATTCATTGTTCCTTTTTAACTGCCAGTAGAGTAGGTACAAAATACAGAAAGAAAAAAAAACTAAACAAATATATCATTACTGTCTAATACCTACGGCTGCTAAAAAGGCTCATCCTGGATATACAGAATACGCCCACGGACCTCACTTTCTTCTACAAACTGCGTGTAATAAACTTAGAATTCGTCTTCTCCGTGCAAATAAACGTTAAGAAATTCAGGATGGTGTCTTATCTCATCACTAAATTGAAAATTTCTAGTAAGTGATGTTTTAAAACGCCTACCTTTTACAAGACACGAAATCAAGTAAAGAAGAACATACACAAACATGCTTATTCTACAACAGGGCTTTTAGTGTTGCGGAACCCGTTATCTGCAACTACCTGAGTATCTTTGGAAAAATCAACCATTGAAGGACCCACCGACCACCCGGATAGCACAGAAGTCTGAGGACTTCCAAAAAATTAACCAATAAAAACGTTCAGAAGCACACTGAAAACATCACTTTTCCAACAGATTTTCTCGCGCCTTTGAGATAGATACTCTATCAAACGGCGCCAAAGAAATCATTCATCTATTGCTATACCATCATCATCACCATCACTTTTAAAATGTCATTACACAAATTTACAGTCGAAAACTTAAAATTTTTTTTTTAAGTAACAGAGTACAATAATTTTAGACACAAGCATGACTTATTCTGTGGATGTATTTGTGTACTTTGACATATTGTAAATAAAAAATATTAATTTGTTTATTTGCCAATTAACGGTTTTCGCCATTTACAAGACCATATCAATTATTTAACCTTGATTCCGCCCTGGAGCGACCTGTTCACCCAGAGTTAGTAAGTTACACAGTTTGTTGTATTGCCCGACTCCTTAACGACAACTTATAAGACCTTATCGGACTTGAAGTGTTTCTAATCCCCATCCTCTGAGATATAGTCTCTCCCTTACTCCTTCTCTCTCGGCCTTTCTGATTGTATTTCTCTGCCTTTTACATTAACATTACGAGGTATTGTAATGAAAACTGAAGAATTTATCAGTGAACCAAAAGAACATTAGCAATTTGTTATAAATGGAGATGATTTATTTATTTATTAATTCTTTACTGCACATTGACCATAATACATATAATTTTATAGAAAAATGCACTAAAATAAGGTATTATCAATATAGAGAGGGCAAATTTATCGAAGAGGCGCGATCTCTTCCAACTAACCCAAAAAACAACCGATAAGTTCTTCAATAAAGCAATAATTATAAAATAAGCATATGTACATAGGTAGGTACATACATGATCATGATAGATCCCATGGAGTTCCCGGGAAGGATTAAGTTCCTCACTCCTTTTTCTGTTAGCTTTTGAGTGTCTTGTAAAATCTAGGTTTTCGTAAAACCTCATATGTAAGACAATTAACATTTAGAATAAGGACGAGGCATATGCCACCCATCCTGACTGTCTAATTTTTTTATTGGCATGCAGAGGACAACTTGCATGTTTATTACACGCAGTTTTTCGTTGGCTACTCAATTCTGGGAAAGACTGCTATGCTAAGAATGAATAATAATAGTTTTATGAATAAAACAACAGCTGTGATCACAGTTAGTAAGTAGTGTATATCTGTGATTACTAAAAAATAACAGTGACGTGTTGTTTTATGTAACCGTATATACAGTATTCTCCTTGTAGTCTTCTTTGTTTCTTCTCCCCGTCCATTCTAATCAACCTCCCCTTTCGATGTCTTCTTCTTGTTTGGACCCCCTCCCTAGACATACTTCAGAATGGTGAGGGTGACCTTAACTTAAAAATGTTTTATAAACTGAGGCCTAACTTGCGCCGCAATTACCAGATATATCACAATACACAATCTATTTAAAACAATAAAAAAGCAGTATACAGTAGGTAAACCAAGTTTTCAGTAGTAAGTACAAGTAACCAATAATTTATCTGTCCCTGGAATAAAATTGTTCCTCACTTTTATAACATCGCGAAAATAAGTGAAGTCGAAAATTTTGTTCGCTAGAGTAGAAAGAGAAGACAGTCCTGGAGAGACCATGTGGATCGCATGAATAGTGACAGAATAGCTCACATCGCCACGAACTAGACTCCACTAGGTCAAAGATTGCCAGGAAAGCCACCTCAAAGATTGAAGGATAACTGGTGTTCAGTGTCGCAAGAGGAGACAAAATCCGAACAAACAGATCAAACAGTCAGCCTATAGTTTAAATGTAATACTTGGATTACTCACATGCTTACAATTTAGGGGGTCTTCCTATTAAAGCAAACAGATTAAAATGTTCTAGGTATTTTTAGATGGTCGGTAGCTTAATGATAAAGTTCCAGATTTTTAAACGGGAGATCTCAGATTCGAAACCCTCCGCCAATGATTTATTTTCACTGATTATAATGCATACTGCTTACTGTAACTACTGTGACATTGTTTGGGTATATACGAGTATTTAGAGTTAGGTAGGTACTTACTGCAAGTCTAGATTTATCATTTCTTTAAATTAATAAAAATATTAACATAATATTTTCCCTCAATAAAAATACCTTTTGAAATTTAGCATCCGGTGTGACCTTTGATTCACAAGGTTCCGAGTTTCGATTCCCGGCCAGGGCTAAATGAAAAATGTCCTTTATCAAATTGTTCTGGGTCTGGGTGTTACATGTTAGTACCCATAATACCAGAGTCATATCTTAATTTGGGACTAGCGCGATCTGTGAAAATTGTAAGTTTGTATCTATATATATGTGATAATATTAGGGGGTGCATTTAGCTTTATTTTATACTCGAACTTATCTTTAAGAAAATAATTAGGTACGGCGCAAATATATCCATCATCTCTCACCCTTTGTTGCGGATACATCTTCTGGTACAAAACAATACTACATCATATTTATATGTAGGTACTAGGTGCCTACTACTGCTAATAGTATTAATCAATTATTAATAAAGTTATAGGTACAACCAATATCAATACCTGCCTACAAAATAATATTACCCCCTCTCTAACCTGGTTGCCTGGTAGACCAATTCTACTATTTCTACTAATATAAGGTATGTTATACTCAGAACTATCAAACAGAATAAGAAATTAGTTTTGGGAATGTTACAAACATCTAGAGGTAAGTATAATAGATTCAAATAAACCTTTCTAAGACGGTATTCAATAAAGTACTAATTACATTTTACATATACCTAATTATTATTATATTTGCTTAAAGAAGAAATAAAATATCTTTGTTGTTTGTGTGATTCGTCTTAAAATATTTTTTGAATATTTTTATACAGTTATAAATGAAATTAATATACAAATATAACTTAAATCTAATCTCAAAATACATAAAAATATAACTTAAACCTAAATTTACACAAGTACCTAGAAGATACACCATAAACTTAATTTTTGTACTTATCTTTAATATATATTTTAAACATCTTTCACGGAAGACCGATATTGTAGGAGAGTTTCTGGGAAGGTTATTAAAGATATTGAGACCTTTAGACCAGACTGCTGTTGGTGGATGATTCCTCTAACTCTGAACAAATCACGACTTCTAGTGTGGTAGTTTTGTACTTCTCTATTATCTAATATATAAAAGGAAGTCGTGTGTGTTACAACACTTATAACTCAAGAATGGCTGTACCGATTTGAATGATCTCTGATTTGTTGGATTCTTCTCCGCCCGGAATAAACTATAGGCTATTAAAACATCTTACAAATTCACGGGAAGAAACAATATGAAGAAAATTATTTACGCCATACATTTTTAATTTCAAAAATAAAAACAATATGGAGAGTTATGGCGCTATTAGCGCCCCCACGTCGCCTTTTGCATTGTGCTAAAATAATCCGTAGGTTCTGCTATATTAAGAACCAAATTACTATAACTAATATGAACGAAATGTGTACTAATATTTGTTTACTATAATTCGGTAGTTACATGGCAATAGGTTGTATCTCACTAAAACATAATTTTACAGGAGAGCAAAAACAAAGTTTGCAAAAGAGATATTTCAGCCAAATTTCGAGCATTATATATCAAAATGAAGGTAATTATTATTTCTACAAGATAGATGTAACATTCTCTTAATAATTTCTTCTACAAGATGTATGTAACATTCACTAAATAATTTCTTGCAGTTTAAAAATATTTGAGTTTTTTTGCCATGTTGATGAAAACAATCTTTCTACATGTCAATAAGTTACGTCTTTTCTCTCTTTATTCTGACTATAAAGAGACATATCCTTTTGCCACATCAAATATTACACTATTTTGAGCATTTTATGGAACAAACTTGAAAACGCAAAAAATGCGAGATACAACCTATTGCCATGTAACTACCGAATTATTCGACTAATATTTATGTATCGATAGATCTTCTGTCATATAAATGTGGACGTGCACAGATTATATTTGAAATTGTATTTTATTTTTGCAGATGGAAAATTATTATTGAACCAAAAATTGTGCTATTAAAGATGAAAATAAGAATGTGTTCATGTAGGTAGTTCTGATGCAAGATTGTGTAGTGAAATTTGCAGACAGAGAAGAAAAATTACGAAGAAAATTATTTACGCCATACATTTTTAATTTCAATATAAAATGCAATATGGAGAATTATACAAAATCAACAATGAAGTTTTTTTTATAGATTGGCCTATTTATATGATAATTTTTCTATACATTCTCAAATTAGAATCGTTATCCATACAATTTAACATCTGTAGTTCTGATATTTCAATTTTTAAAAAATCATGGAAAGAATTTTTATAAATTTTAAATGAATAGGTAAAATCTACCTGAAAAAAAAATTAGTACCTACATAATTATATTACGTACTGCAGATAATTTATAAACAAATCTGAGTTAAGTATAATTGTTCAACATAAATTGTTCATGTCGGCCGGTGTGGCGCGGAGCTCTTTCCTTTGAGTCACGAGGTCCCGGGTTCGATTCCCGGACAGGACAAAGTGAAGAATGACCTTTTTCAAATTGTCCTGGGTCTTGGTGTTACATATATATGTATATAGTGCATTGCATATGTGTGTATCGTCGCGTTAGTACCCATAATCAAGATTCATCTAAGTTTGGGACTAGCTCGATGTGTGTGAATTGTCTATGTAAAAAAATGAATGTAACTTTCGCAGTTTAGCGGCCCCACCCGTTGTCGAGTACTTTTTTTCCATAGAAAAGGTAATATTTTTTAAACTTGAGGAAATTGTTGCCATATGTAGAATTATTTTAATTTGCCGGCAAAAAAAATCCACTTCGAAAATTAATTACCTAAAATTCCGTACATATTACTCGACAACGGGTGGGGCCGCTCAAGTGTCATAGTTGGGAATTTTTTTCCTATAAAAGAATTTTCCAAAAATTTGGTGACCAAAAAATAATTCACCATATGGCAACAATTTCCTCAAGTTTCGAAAATATTACTTTTTCTATGGAAAAAAGTACTCGACAACGGATGGGGCCGCTAAACTGCGAAAGTTCCAAATGAATTATATTTTTTTACACTATACCTTCGATGACACACTTTGACAATTACGGGAGTTTGTAAAGAGATTAATAATATTAATCATTCATAAAGTCAGTGGGAGAGGGCAGAAGATAAGGCAGGTGTCGAACATGTGTTGAAAGGATTGGTTTGGAGTGGCCAGAGGTTCTGGAAGCAGCGGTGGACAGTTATCTCTGGAGGAGATACTTAGGGGCAATGGGCCCCCGACCGAACTAGGACAAGGGGAAGAAGATGTATGTATGAAATCGTTCATTGATTCTTAGGCGGTACGAATTTCGCCGGGCCAGCTAGTATTTAATATTTATGCATAAATAATGTGGCATCAACCCCTTTTTCATCTTAAAAATAAAATCTGAAATTCTGAAGTATTAAAAGTAGTCAACTGATTAGACTACATTAAACAACATGCTTAGAAAATTTAATATGTTTAACATCTTTTTTATTTCTGTGTATTTGCTAGAACCGGTGATTGCTCTGAGACTCTTGTTTTGTAAAACTTGTAGCTATCTCATCTCAGTAACGCTTGATAAATTCATTGTGGAGCAGTAATCAAAATGAGGCACAATCATGGCGTTTTCATATATTTTTGTTTTGTTTTGAATTAATTGTTATTATTCATAGAATTCATTAATTTTATATACGAGTATGATATATTACTATCGTGGTGCACTAGTTTTTATTTTTTATTTGTTTTTTATTATTTATTTTTATTTAAAGTATTATCAATAAAATACAAAAATTGTTCGTTAATACTCAATACGCAGCCTTTTTGAATATTTGATTCACGGAATCAAAACCACGTGATAAACGTGTAGAAAGTATCAAAA
Organism: Athripsodes cinereus; assembly: GCA_947579605.1. Lineage (NCBI taxonomy): Eukaryota > Metazoa > Arthropoda > Insecta > Trichoptera > Leptoceridae > Athripsodes > Athripsodes cinereus. Next base: position 6,166,972 of record OX388321.1, read on the forward strand.
TAAAATTTACCATAAATGAGTAATCGTTTAGAAGAATTGTAGGAAAATGAAATGAAAAAGTAAGTAAAATGAGCGGATGTGTATGATGAATGTTGTGAGAGGAATGTGTGTAATTAAGTTGACATGGTTTGGTAATGTTGAGTGATTGGATGATGAATAAAGTATAATAAGATTAAAACAAACTGAGAAGAGATTGAGAAATAAATTTTACAGGGACTCTAAATAAAATCACTAATATAATGTAATCAGATCATAAGAATTCTCAAGGCAAGTTAGGAAAGACGAAGGGTAAACAATAATACTTTACAACAATTGATTATTACAAAATGTTATAAGGAGATTGGGGGTACAAGTTGGTGTAGAAGGATACTATCCTGAGGCTGTTTATTATTGTTATCGGGAGGGGAGGGGGTACCCACTGAGCTACCTCTATACACTATACAGTATTATTAATAATATTATTATTGAGGTTGTTTTCCTAACTATTAGACAAGAATTGCCTTAAATATGATGAGATTTTCAAACTTTTAGTGTCTTGATGCAGACCTAGAATATGAACAGTGTGTCTATGGTCAAAGAATAAATAATAATAAAAAAATTAACGCTCTTTTCTGAAAACCCTGGATAGATGACGCTCGCCTTTTAAAAGTATAAAATATATTTAGTCAGTTAGGGTAAGGTAAGTGCATATACGGGACAAGTGCATCTGCAAAAACAAACCTCTTTCTTTTTTGATCTGGTCAGGTTGACCCTATTCCATAAACACATGCAAATTTTAATGAAAAGGAAAGAAGAAAGCTGCAATTAAAAAAAGAATAGCAACACTTATCCATTCACTGCAAGTCCAATGTAAATAAGTAAATAAATTCTGGTTCCATAAAAAAGAAAAAGTCTATTTGAATTTTCGCGGAAAAATAACTCCCAGTAATCATAACTAATAGAATTTTGACATCTCGAACTTTACCTTAAAGGAATTTTATCTTTGTGGAACTGACAGTTAACATAAACCAATAACATCAAACAATTTATTATAGTATGTACAAAAGAATTGAAAAAATACTATCTTCCATTCTATTTCGATATTAAATTACTTGATTGTATAAATAATATTAATGTTAAGACAGTTGTAGAAGCTTAATCTTAAAGAAAAGGAGAGAATTCTCATAAATAGGACATTGATATTGAGAACACCCTCAGGTGGATATCTACAACTTGGTATATCGAAGATAAACTACTCTACGTCAAATTTTGTTCAAAGTGACTTACGGACACCGAATTGTAGTCTTCGTTTTGCCCAAAATTCTGAAGATGGCGAAGCACACACGCCGAAAACTCGAGACAACACCAAAAACTACACAGAGATCCCGATAAGCAGACAATAAAATATGTATTTTGGCGTCTAATACCATTTTTATTTTATACATATCAACGGCCGAAACCTTTGACAATACAATAAAAATTAAACATAAATTTTGAAAAACTCGCCCTCTTTATGTTGAATGTATCTAACTTAAATGTTTACCTTTTATGTAATTGTTTGTACCTAATCAATGTACAGTAAAGAATAGACAAATAAATAAAATAAATCAATTCACAATTAAATGGTTACCATACTACAAAAATTAGAAATAATTAGGGCCAATTCTAAATCTTAACGAACTAACTAACTAAAAAGTTGATTAATATTAGTTATTATGTAGTATTCAGCATTAGTTATGAACTATAAACAACTATAAACTCGAGAACCACCAAGTGCAAACGGTAAAATCTATGGGACAAACTAATATTATTCAGTGATGCCGCAATACAAAATGTTTTTCACGTTCCGATTTACACTTCTGGCAACAATTTAATAGTTGTCGCGCGTGAAAATTGTGAAATGTCAGATTTGCCGATATATTTTGGCGTTCGTATTTGCGTCGGTGGTGGTGTAATTTTACAATTTATACATGCTAATAGTTGCGAGGGCCCTAAAAATATAATTTTTTACTTTTAATTGAAAAAAAAAACAACTTAACACTTCCAAAATATAGCAATATTCTGCGGTAAAATGACAGCAACTAATAATATTCGCACATTAAAAGTCGCGAATAAAATTCTGTCAAATCTAACTTATTTTAGTCGTCGGCTGTCAACTAAAATTTCATTCTGAATACGAAATCCATAGATTCTCGAAATTTATAGTTGTACTAAGGTGTCAAAATGAACTAATGAACTAAATTAGCACGGAAAACTGTGAATACGAATCAGAACTAATTATCATGACTCAACTATCTCCTCACACTTAGTTGACATAGTTAGTGCAACTAAACTATTTTATGATTCAGAATTGGCCATATTGTAGGCTTCCTAACATCTTTTATACCTACCTAATCCAGTACAATGATAACTCAGAAATTCTATACGTGTATTTATTTATTATGTAAAACCAGCAATGAGTGACATGACAGCTGTTGTTACTTTGTGTAACTCAAAGTTCACAATACACAAAACAGTTTTACAATGATACGCATACATGCAAACACAATAATCAAATAAAACATTCCAACATTTAATTCTTAAATCTATTAACTGGATCAATAAACCAACTTCTTTTAAATTTGTACGACATAAAAACGGTCGAGTTCTAATTTAAGTTACATATTGTAGTTTTGCTCGGGAATACAATACTATGGATAAAGGTACAAAATATACAGCTACCTACTGTGTTGTAAGTTTGCTGCCTTAGAACACAACGTACCTAAACCTATATCTTCTCTCCAGGCTCCTGTTAAGGATTTCTTGTGGGCTTCCTTCAGCCACCCACTCACCAACATACTCTATTCAAAGTACAACATAATTATTATTATTATTATTATGTTTCTACCTTATCTTAAATATTTGTTAATCAATAAGAAAATTGTACAAGTAATAATGTTATTCGTGGATCACACGGCAACGATTTTGTCTCCTCCTTTTTTCTCTAACTTTTCGGGTGTCTTGTAAGAGGAAGTTCGAAAAAATAAAGACATTATTTGTTTTTGTATTTTCTAGTGTATCTTTGCGGAAATTAAATTAAAAATTCACTGTTTCATTTAGTTTATTCAATGATTACAATGTAGTCATCATCAGTAACAATACAATACACATGTTACTGATGATGACTACATTGTAGTCGAAAACGTTTTAACAATATTAAAACAATTCTCATAGTGGAATGAAACAGTGTTTTATAACTTATTTTAAATATAATCTTTTATTATTTATTTATTTACTTAAATATACGACTAACACTTTAGAACTTAGTTACGAATTACATAAACATAAAGCAATCGCAATAATAAAGTTTTATAAATTAAACATCTTAAGTTCAGCGATGAGGTTTGCTACCCATTCTGAAAGTCTTATTTTTGTTAGTACGGAGAAGAGAGCTTTCATGTTTACTAGTCTGCTGGCTTCCTCAGTTGTGGGGTATGTCGTGATGGTATAGTAATATAATTAATAATACTCGTATGTTCATATTTGGGTCACGTGCTGCGTGGGGAGAAGTATCGTCTCCTCCGCCTCATATTGGAGGGCAAGATAGAGGGAAGACGGGGAGTTGGCAGAAAGCAGATGTCCTGGCTGCGCAACATTAGGGAGTGGACCGGAATCCGGACAGTGGATGACCTGTTCAGAGCAGCACAGGACAGGGAGGTTTTTGCTGGAGTGATCGCCAACGTCGGGGGGACCTGACATGGCACAGAAAGAAGAAAAAGATGTTTATATAAAAGAAATTCCATTATTACTCATGATTTTCAGTATTGTATACATAGACATACTAGACTTGCAGCGCGGTACATTTTGACGGAATTTTTGTGTTCCAACATCGATGGCCTTCAAGCATTTGCAAGGTACTGTCTTATAACTAACGTCAGTATAAAACTGGATGCAAAATTTGATTGGCTGCATGACCGATTTTTTCTTTGAATTACCGATCTAGTATATCTTTGGTTGTATATACCTACTTAATTTATTTCTCTCTATCTATACCATTGCGGCATTTCCCACAAGTTGGATAACTTACCAGATGAACTGCATATAATGATCATGCAAGTTATCCATGCAAGTTATTTGAGCCAACAAAAAATTAGAGACATACACGATGGGTGGCAAATCTCATTTCTCAATTGAAGATATTGTAGCAAGAGCTACATTTCTATGGTCCCAGGTGTGCATCGACCTTTAGATAATGATAAGCAAAATCCACGAGTCACTATTGGCTGATTAGGTAATTGTTACATTATCAGGTCAGGCTCGTGGATTGGAGGTTGATGAACATTTGGGCCAGCACACTCTTTCGCCGACCACTGGACGATCTTGACCTCGCCTCCCGCGCGTATCGTGTTGCTTGCATATCCATCCACGTGAGTTAAAAATTATAATAATCTTTGTAAGAACTCAAATATAATTACTAACCCTTCAGGAATTAATTATTATTATAGTAGAATAGTAAAAATAATAAACTTGTTTTATTCTTCTTACTAGAAGAGACAATCTTTTATTTTATTCATTTTTATATTCACTTTGCAAAACTAGAACATAGCATTATTACTTATTATACATAAGTAATTAATTATTTCGTTCCTCTTCTGACTAACTGTCGTATCTGCCTAATTGTAAATTGTTCAGGAGAGCGTTTTTTGTGTTTTGTCGTTCATATTTTCGTCTCTCCTAGTTATATGATACAGTGTTCATATATTACATTATTTAATTTGTACCTATTCTTATATATCTCTGAAACATTTTTGGGATGAAATTTTGAGGAATTAGTAGATACAACACATTTTATTTAGAATAATTCGTAAATACGACAACAAATCAAAAGGCTATTCCAGGATAACGGTAACAGTTACGTGTGATCTTTAGTAAGAACATGCAGGGCACATATAAATACACATTGGTGATCATAACTCGATTTCGCCAAAAATGTCAGATACGACAGTTAGTCAGAAGAGGGACGATTTTATATCGCCAGGTGAGATATTCTATATTCTTTGATAGGAGTTGGATTAACTGTATTTATATTTAAAATAATAATCAACCACATCATTCGTGATGTCTATCAAACACCTATAATTTACAGAACAATCGAAAATTTACAATAAAAGTGAAAACTAAACCTATTTACCTATTTATTAATTTATTCATTCTTTAATGTAAACTCTCACATTACATTCTTTTTATTAATAATTCATTGTTGTTATATAACTTTGATATGAGAGTTTCAAGAAACGATACAACAAAATGTTATTGGGGTTGTGTTAGTAGAGTAAATATTCGTCAACAGAGAGAATAGGGGGTAGATAACTTCTTGACTCTAAGCGAAATTCAGAGCATTGGCGCACCGTTTGTATCGCATCTTGAATATTTTATGCTCAATGATAAATGAAGGATAATATGTATGTGCAATAATTATGTAGAAAGGCTAAAAAGAAAAAAAAATGTCATAGCTTACAAGAAATGTAGGAAAATGGGGTGGAAAAATTAGTAAAATTAGCGGATGCGTGATGAGTGTTTATTTAAGATTTATTCAAGATTTATATAACTTGACATGGTTTGGATATGTGGAGTGATTGAACGATCAATAAAGTATATTTATTTGAAAGAAAAGGTGCGAGGAAACAGATACATGTTAACCACGTGGTTTTGACTCTGTGAATGAAACACTCAAAAAGGCTGCGTGATAAGTAAAAGAAATCGGCGTGCTTGCATGATAAATTACATCAATGTCCAAAAAGTGCAAGAAATATGAAGGGCAGGTTGGATTGGTGTTCCGTCCTCTCTACCTACTTCATAAAGGTATGAAGAGATGGATAGATAGATGAAAAACTAGAAACATGTTGAAAGTTTTAAAATAATATTTAGGTAGCAAAGTCTCTTGTAGTCTTGATTATTGAGATCTGCGTGCTGCCGCTATTTTTGAGTGAAGCTTTCGGCGAGTGTGTCGTAGTAGTCTTTATAAGTTCGAAGATGGCGACGACAGCTCACAGAAAGCTCGAGATCTCAATAACCAGCAGGGCTACTCTTGACAAAACTAAACACGATCTTAATCTAGTCTTGATCTTGATCATACGACGCACGAAGTGACTATTGGCCAAAAATACACACAAACCGATCGCGCGTTAGCGGTAGTGCGGTGTTTTTGACCATAGTCCCTTCGTGCGTCGTATGATCAAGATCAAGACTAGATTAAGATCGTGTTTAGTTTTGTCAAGATTAACCCTGCAGACTACATGATAAGGACAGTGAAAATCTGAATAAATATTAGAAAATCTTGTTCCAACACTGATGGGGAGACATTGAGGTAGAGGTGGAGATAGAGCTAAGTAGAAATATAAAGAGCGCTCCTTATTACTGCTACTTGTACCTCTAGCTAATCTTAGAGAATAATATAAAGGAGAAATGAGATGTGATGTGAAGTTCATCCTTAGGAGAAAGGGTATTATTACAATAACAGGAACAAAACGTACATAGTACAATGTTATTACAACTAAACTCAACAATAATATATATAATGTTGAATATTAACTCCTTAATCCATTAATCGTTAATTAACCGACATACGAAAAAAATATTAACCTTTTAGTTAATCTCAAAAATTGTTCGATACTTCTGAGGTGGTATCCTAAATTATATTTTAGGTAGTTATTAGGTAGTTTTTTTGACAAAGACTGAATGTCTGCTGAACAAAATTAAATTATTCTACTCGTATAACTTTTTATTTATTATGACCTTGTATTTTATTATTATGATTTTTTGATGTCATTATTATGATTTTTATATTTTTTATTTTATTATTATGATTTTTTATCTTTCTGACGACAATTTTTTAATTGGTATTATGTAGTTTTTTAAAAAATGGACGTGGATGTTGATCCTAAATAATGTAAAGCGCCCTTGAAGTGATATTATCACAGTACGGCGCTATATAAATACTCATATTATTATTATTATCATCTAATTAGTGACTTTAACGGAAAATCGCTGGGGACCTTCTTTTTTAGTTCTCCAGTTTTCTGCAATTATTACTAAAAAAGATAAACGATTTAATGAAGTTAACTTTTTAAGTGGTGGATTAACGATTGTAAGTGAGCACTGATGATGTTAATATAACGAAAGATCTTTGCTAAAATATTTAAAATAAATAACAAGTGAAAGTAAACAGTGTTTTTGATTTTATTTTTATAACAAAATTTATTCGATTAATAAAGTTATATCTTTGATTAACTGTGCTCGGCTCTGCACATATTATGGATATGTCTTATTTGATAGTTATGAGATTCTATGCATATCTGTATCTGCTAAGATGGTAATATAAATAAATGTATTTTGTTGTTCTACTTGTATAATGATATGGTTTGTTTATCTTTGGAGGTTTAAGATGTATATCTCTTTCGTATTTTATTTATTTATTCTATACTGTAAATAGATTACAAACAATTTCATAGAGAAATACATTCAAATTAAATACAATATACAAGGGGTGTGTTAATCGCAAATGCACGATTTCTTCTAACTAACCCTCTTCATCCGCTATTTATTATAGTTGAGTGTGTTTTCAAGATGTAAGATTTTCTTTGCTAGCCCGTAAAAGACATTACTTTTTATAGTAAAAGTACATATTTTTATTTTACTTTTTTATTTATTTATTTAAAATTTACATTTATTTTATTATTTTTTCGAACAATAAATATTATTTACGTATTTTTTTTCGTTTTCCAATTTCCCAAAATCTCAAAATTTATTAAGAATGCACTCTGAAGACGACAAATATATTGCATCTATTAAAATTGTGTAAATTATTTACCCAGTGGAGTTCCGGTAAAGAATAGGTCTCCCACTCTTTTCTGCAAGTTTTCAAATGTCCTGTAAAAGGCAGGAGTTCGATAAATTTCACGTATAAGACAGTTGAAATCTACAATTCAGTCATAAGACCTGCCACTAATCTTGTACGACAATCTGCGTGTTTGCAAGATTAGTGGCAGTCCGCTGTCCGCTGATTCCGTCCGCTACAGTCCGCTGGCTACCTCACTTGTGGGATATGCCGTGCTAGTTATTAAGAAGTAAAAGTTATTTTTAAATTGATTATATAAACTCTTTGTGTTAAGTAAATGTAAATATTAACATAAGGTTTATCTAACTTATAACTTACATATAGAGGAAATTGTCAGCAGGGCTATGAAGTGCCTGGGTTTCGTTTTTAGATTGGCAAAAGACTTACAGCAAATAAAATCTTATAATCTTCTCTTTGCATCCCTCGTGAGACCATTATTAGAATATAACAGCGTTATATGGTCTCCCAATTACGCTATCCATATTAAAAGTATAGAGAGAGTGCAGAGGAAGTTTTTGAGATTGGTCAATTACAAAAAAGGCATCCCAATCGAAAATATAGATTACACTAATTTGATGAGTGAGCTTGGCCTCCTCAGTCTACAAAGTAGAAGAAAAATGTTCGATCTCTGTTTTTTCTATAAATTGCTTAACAACGCCATTGATTCTCCAGAACTTATTGAATGTGTCCAATTCAGTGTTCCTGCTAGGTTGACCAGACATACTGTGATGTTTCATGAGGCAAATACTCGCAATAATTATGTATACTATTCTCCACTAATAAGGATTCACAGGCTGGCCAATCAGGTAGGGGACAACACTGATATTTTCGCTGACAATTTTCAAAAATACAAAACTGACGTAGTAAATTACTTAAAACTGTGTAATTGACATTGGGCAGTCGAGTTTTGCGTTCAAGCGGTTGATTTGTTCTTTGTATATATGATATATAAATGTTGTATTGTAATTATTTTCTTATTAATATTTTCCAAAAATTGTTTTAAATTATTGAATTGCTTCTATGATTTTTTTTCTATCTGACACATTCTATCTATTTATCTATCTGCGTTGACTACCTGTATACTATGGTTTGTTACAATATTTATGTTTTATATTATTTGAATTTTGTTATTATTGCCTTAGATTCATTATTCATTGTTTTTGCTGAGTCCTTCTGAATTAATTATTTATTTTTAATGTTGTCATAATGTTTTTTTTTATTGCTTCTATTTGATTTTATTATACCAATTATATTTATTAAATTTTAATTATTGATCTATTTATATTATGTATATATTAATTTATTTATATTGTTTTCGATTATGCATTAATATTTTATGTCTTTCTGTCTTGTTTGAATTTACTTTTATGTGCTTTTTGTGTCTGTCATATATTATATTTTATACATGTAAAAGGCTAACGCCGTATGTTGGAATAAATAAAAAAATAAAATAAAAAAATACTTACGTATGAAATTATTGCAGAAGAAAGTAGGTAAGTATAATATTTAGTAAGTAATTCAGATCTTAGATGAATATATACAAGCTTTTACATAATACTTCTAAGGCTTGTTATCAGTATAGGCAGTAAGTGTACTTAGTAAGAAACTTTACCAAAAACCTTTTATATCCAAGAGGCTAGAGCTAGTTGTAAGGCAAGGAGAGAGATTCAACAACCTACTACCGAATCACTTTTCACTACAAGATATTTATATTAACGACATTCAGCTTGTCGTCGATTACATTCACATTGCACTATTTAAATTGTCGGAAAAAGGCTTAGATACTCATTTTATAGTTTATATTTACATACCTAAATACTTGAATTTAACCTACATACAAATAATAATAGTAATATTATGACAATTTATGAAGCGCCGTACTGTGGTAATATCATTTCAAAGGAGCTTTACATTATTTAGGATCAACATCCACGTCCATTTTAAAATTACATAGTACGAGTATCAATTAAAAATTGTCGACAGATAACCTTCTCTTTGAACTACAAACCTACATATTTGAACAGAAAAAAATCATACATTCTTTACAAATCTTCATCAGTTAAACTTACGAGTATCTCTAACGATGAAGATTTGTTTGCTGACAAGATAAAGATTCCTTGCGGCACATTTGTTTGACTTTGTTTTTTTTTTTAATAATTCAATGTATATATTTGGTTTGCCCGATTCAGATTGATTTATTTATGATGGAAAATGTGCCTAAAGATATACATGCATACATTTTGCCCAGATATCTATCAAATCTAGTCACATCGCGTTTTATTGGAACAACAAAAAGTCAAAAAAAGAACAACTAGTATCCAACTGGTATCCGATATGTAAGTAACATTGTGTGAAAGACTTGTTAGCAGTTGGTTGTGTAATGTAGCAAGCTGTATCAGTGTCTAATGCTCAATACCTTACCGAGAGCTTTACTCCCTAAGACCCTCACTTAACATCGAGGACTAACTTAACTTAAGTTTACTACAAATATAAGTTTTGTTATCCTTAAATAACATTATTCTGTAGGTCGATACCCATTCTAAGATGTTTCTAAATAATAACAGTAGGTACATGCCACTTCTACGAATTTTATTCTAATACCAAAAATTGGGTAAAGTTTGCTTTGCCATTTTTCTCCCTAAGGAAAGGACTAAGGGAAAACGAATTCTTATTTAATTCATACGTTTCCTTTTTACTTCTTTGTTTTCAGCAAATTTTCAAGTGTCCCGTAAAAGACAGGTAAGTTATTGTAAAACATCATGTATGTTTAACACCTTAGATCAAGCGACTAAGTTTTGCCTCTCATATGGAAAGCCTTTTTAGCAAACGACCGGGATGTTTATTACATGCAGTTAGATAGATAGAGTTACAGTAATGGCGCATGATGTTTGATGAGAGCTGATCTCTGAAAGATTTACTTTTTTTCTGTACTTTATATATGTAGTTATTGTCTGTTTTGAGCTTATAATGAATAAATAAATAAATAAAAATTTAAGTGAATAAGTAAATAAATAAAAATTTAAGTAATCTGTATACTGATGGTACAACATTTCAACATTTTTGATGGATCCTAGAATTGTCAATAATTCTTTTCCAAACATCTATACTGAACTATATTCATTAATAAATCAAGAATATTAGTTTGCAAATACAGTCATGTCTACAGGATTTACTTATATTATTTGTAATTATTAGTAAGTTGTAGATGCTAGAATATTGATATTAGTACTTGGTTATATTCATCAAGAATGTAGCGGTTAGGCTCTATCAAGGAATTAATTATCAAATAGGAATAAAAAGAAAGACGATGTCTAGGGCTAAACCTCAAAGGAGCAATCCATGGAAACCTGCCGACCTGTGGGACGGTCATCACTCATCAGATATTCCCTAAGAAACAAATAGGGGTGAAAATTGAACAGATGCAGGGGTGACTCCTGACGATTTGTAACAATTAATATACCTTATAAAAAAACACTAATATTTAGTGCTATACGCCGTGTCCCAAGCGGGGTAGGCAGAGAGAACAGAACGCCATGTAAATTTACCTACTTCTTTCGCTTCTTCGACATTCACACAATTTCTCATACACGCACTACAATTTCTCTTATTTAACACAACCGTCCTTGAGGATTTGATCCACATGATCAAGACACTTGGTTTTAGGACGCCCGCGCTTCCTCACACCCCTTCTTTCAGACAAGTATATCCTCTTTGTCATCCTTTCCTCGTGCTTCTACAATACTTTTGATCAGTCGTAAGCCGGTTTTTGTAAGCTTATGTTCTCATTATCAGGTTAATGTTAGCAATTCACGCCAACCTACAGCTTTGTGTCAGATTTTGTTTGCATGGAGGTTGAAGAAGAAACATGGAAATTTTTAAAAATTTAAATGTGCATATCTATCTTAAAAACTCTACTAATAAATTCTGAAAGGAAGTCGTTTTCGTTTGGGAAATATTTTTTTATATATATATTTTTTTTTTTTTTTAATTTTAAGATAAAATGCCAGTGAATGAATTGACAGTACTTGTAATATAAATAGGAATATTTCAATTAAAGATTTTTGGTTCAAAAGATAATTCAGTCATGAAAACAAACATAAAATAGATTAATAATTTTGTTATAAAAATAAAATCAAAAACACTGTTTACTTTCACTTGTTATTTATTTTAAATATTTTAGCAAAGATCTTTCGTTATATTAACATCATCAGTGCTCACTTACAACTAAACACAAAACAAAATCTGCTGGTATACATAAGCATTATACATTTGTATGGGGATTTCCCATTTCTAAGAAATAATAATTATGTGGTTGGTTTACAAGGTGGATCGGAATATACAAAAGGATAGATAAGGATTTTATTTTTATAACAAAATTATTAAAAATGAACTTTCACCAAGTGACTACCGAAAAAATTAATAGTTTAAAATAGATTACTTCGAGTTCAACTTCTGAGATATTGGAGTAGGTATGATCTTTCAATTTATTTTTGTACTTAGAATAATTCATTTTCAAAAGATGCTGCATATGACATACGTTCTTCATGACATGACTTCTTTCCTGTAGTTCTGAAAGGGGCATTAAATGATGAAAATGAACAATAAGAAAGGTTTAGTAATAATTCATTGAGCTTCATACAATTGTGTAGCTCATCCCTGCAATAGATATAAATTAGTATTCAAGTGATGGTAGTACCTACATAGAATAAAGATAGAGATATCAACTTAACTCAGTATTATAGATAGCTATAATAATATATTATCTATCTAGACAGACATTGAATCTGAGAATATGCTGCTCTCTTCTAGTGTTCAAAGGCTGATGTTGTTGCGATGAATATTGAAAGGGAAGGTCCTTCTTGAGAAATAATATCAGAACAGAACCACCCACACTTAAACTTTCATATCGAATACTTATCTATATACTTACAACTAACTACCTTCTATCTATTTAGATGTACTAACTATATTATTAATATAACATTTTCACTGCATTTCAATTAGATATCCATTAAAATTATTTGATTATGATGTTAATAAATACATATTTTGACATATGACGTGGATGCATATTGTATCCAAGATATCTAATGTAAATTCTGACGTGGATACCTTTATGTATCCGAGATTTCTCATTTATCTATGTATTTATCTATATTTATAATATGACGTGGATGTAATGTCCTAGAATTGATGAATTGTACAGTGTCCTTGAGGTGCTTTGGCACTAAAAACGACACTTTAATGTTGTCCAATAATGAATAATTAAAATTAAAAAAAAAAAAAATTTACTCTTAAAATTAAATATCTTACACACAGGTAGCCAGTATGGCGCAGAGGTAACACTCTTGCTTTCGAGTCACGAGATTCCGGGTTTGATTGCCATTCAGAAAAAAATGAAAAATGTCCTTTTTCGAACTGTCCTGGGCTTAGGTGTTAACATGTATATGTGTTTAGTGGATTGTATATGTGTGCATCATCGCGTTAGCACTCATAATACAAGTTTGGGACTAGTTTGATCTGTGTAAAATTGTCCATAGGTATGTATGTTATGTTATGTATATTTTAAAAATAGTTGGTCCATTGGCTACCCCACTTGTGGTTTATGCTTTGATGGTGTAATTGTTATAACGAATAATATAATTAAATATAGTTAAAACATTTTGAAATGACTGAAATAACACAAAGAGAACTGTGGGCTTCTTTCTTACACGGTATTAATTTAAAATGTTAAGTAATATTGTTAGTTTTTAAGATATTGCGATTTAGCGATAAACTCGCCTTCTGTTCATTGAATTGTATTACTGAGCATTAAATAATACTTTGTATTGTTTTTTAATATTATAACCAATATGTAAAGTGAAGAATAAAATAAGTAAAGTATTCTAAAAAAAAAGAACAAATTGGATTTCGTATGAAACTAAAAGCTCACAAAAATATTATTCAATTAATAAAAGCGCATAAGATTATATATATACAAACATCATACAATAAATATACCTACTGATTTTTATTACTATTCAAACATAAACAAATAACGCTTTAATCAAATGAAAATTATCATAAAGGGGTATAAAATTATTGTAAATCAATATCAATGTAAATAAAATTAAATTTATTGACAAGTCTGGCGAATTAAAATAGAAATATGACATAATAAAAATAATATTAAGTGTATGTACACAATATTATCATTGGTTCAATACATCCCCTGGTATCTATTGGAATAGATAGGGTGGCAGTTTAGTGAAAACTTTGCGAGGGGGTTGCATAGAAATATAATGGTAAGATGCGGGAGACGTTATATTATTATCGCAGGGGGTAAGTTTAGAGGGGGTTGGTTTTATCGCAAAATGTCTACAATGCATGTTGTTTCTACCCCTGTTGTTATTACCCGCGAATATAAACGAAACACTATCTAAGTATCTACATATACTAACATACTATCTCTTTCTTTCATACTGTATTGGGGTGCTATCAATGTGTTTTCTTTAAGGGATGTTTATATTTCTAAACATCTATTCTCTGTAAATTACTTACCAATCTAATACGTTCAATAAATATTAATGGATAAGTACTATATTTTTACTTTAAAACTATTTTCATTGGAAAATAAATTAAAGTTTTCATTTCTTTTCTTAATAATCTAGTATCCTATTCAGAACACGCGCCCAGAGGAGAAAAAAACGAGTTGCTTCAACTAATCATCAAAAGCAATATTGAGGGTCAAAGATGTGTTAGAAGAAGACGGATTTCTTGGGTCCACAGTATACACAAGTGGACAGAAATACGGAGCGTCGAGGAGCTTTTTTGGACTGCCCAAGATAGGGACACATTCTCGCAAGTGGTAATCAACATCCGAGGGACCCGATCCGACTCACGAAGAAGAAGAAAAAGATAGTAGGTATATAAAGATGAGTCAAAAAAAAAAACGTATAAGGTAGGTGTTTGTCATGAGTAAATCATTCATCATATTCAATTCAGTGACTATGTATGTCACAAATAAACAAAATCAATTTCTGTCGATGTATTTTACATTATAATTAACCAGTAAAGTTTGTTTGATTTCATCTTTATTTATATTGACATAATTAACCCGTTAGTGGAACAAACAAGTTAAAAATTGTTCAAAATACATTTTATTTGAATGCATCGACATTATTAATTATTTTATTCGATTACAAGATACACATCTCTACTTTATCTCCTCCTTTAAGGGAGAACTAGCGATGCTTCAATAATGTTACTTTTTAAAGTTGAATTGTTTGTTTATTAGAGGAAATGAAAATATAATCAAAACATTTTATTTATTTATAGGTATATAGAAAAACTTTCTTTATAGCTTAAGTTTTCAATACATTTAATAACTAGAATCAAATATAGTCACATAAATATACTTTAAACAATTTTTAAACCAAATAATAACAATTTACAAGTCTACCCTCCTTTACACGAGACTTTGTTCTATAAGGGGGATACGTTTCAATAATAGTTTTAATTAAATAGTTAATACATATTGTTTTATCTGTTTTGATTGCTATGTGTTCAATAATTTACTACATATTATATTATTATCATATCTATCTGCATATGAACTTCATGGTGATAGCAGACAGGATTTGATGTAGTCCTTTTTATGAGGCAACTAATTCATTTGAGAATGACAAGAACCGAGTTGCAAGTTGCAACCTTTGTTGTGTGAAGGATTAATAATAATGATGTTGGTACACTTCAAAAATATTCATCATAATAATTCTACGCAATAAAACTATTTTTCTCTCAGTGACCTGATAGTTATTTTTTTAACAAAGAGAGAAGAATTCTAAATCAAAATGATTTTAGATTATTGAGGCACTCAACTTTATTGGGGCACTGTCTCTTAATTCGATTCCCCAGTTCTGACGGTCGTGATATCCGAATAGCCCCTTAACAATCTTGCGCCATTCTCTTTTGTTCTCAGCCAGGTGCACCGCATTGCACATTGATGGAGTCCAGTCTATTTGATTTTATTGGTTCAACGCATCGTCATTCTGCTTCTGGGTCTTCGACCTTGCTGTATTCATGTCATGATCAGCTTTTCGATTTTCTCATCTCAAGTATAAAAACATAAAACATAAATAGATAGAACAACCGATGTAGTTAATATGGTTTAACTTATGCATATCCATGTATTTAAATGTTAGTAGATGTAAGAGTACCTACATAAGTACATACACCAGCTACACAAGTACCTACCTGCATTATAAAATTACTAATTCTTTTTATTTCGAAAAGCATTCTAAATTTTTGCAAAATAATTCAAAAATTACTTCTCAATTCGACCCGCTGGTGTGTGTGTGTGCCTTTTTTGTGTTATTAATTTATATTTTTTAATAATGATTTCTAAATTTATTATTTGTTTAATTGTGAATATTTAACTGTTTTTGTTTATTGTTATCATCTTCTTTGCATCACAAAGATCCGTGAACACATAAATTGTTTTTATTTCATGAAAGGATATTTTTATTTATATTGTTAACATCCTTCAGTAGACATTGTATAATATTATATATGAATACTAAAGTATATTCCTTCATATCCTAGGAAATTAGAAGTAGGTATTTGGGTTCTTCCAGGCCACAACCCCGCAAGTCCTTTTATTGATATTGGCAAGTATTAGGAGATATTATTTCTCTACTATTATTACTTATATGGTGAATTCTGCGGTTAGCATTTCAATTAATTAATTACAGTATGTTTCCATGTAGACCCAATGTCGTAGAAAATTAAAACAAGACTCCTAATGCTACTCTATAATTATACTCTTATGTTATATGGAAATCTTATGTTGGGTTATATTATCTACTTCGTATCTAAGTATTAAATAAACTCATACATTTATTTGTAGGCTAAGAAAAGAGTAAAAACGCATGTATTTTTATGTGTTATTAAATGAACGAATTATTCGTTAATTCTTCCCTTAATATACATATTCATAGGAGATAAATTGATAATATTTTTAAAATATAAAATAATAAAATAATCAAAGATAAAATATTTTATTTCTTGCGTATTGGTTACATAAAAATCTGTTCAAAATTGTATTTAAAGACTACACTGAGAAAAAACTAACGAAATTTCACAACAAACCATTGGTACGTACTATCAGATTAGGACCAGAGATAGTACAAACCATTCATTAGTACGAATCTATAATATTAACTTTTCGCAAACAAATTGTTGGTAGATTTACCAACGGCTTGTTTGCGAAAGGTTAATATATTGTAGATTCGTACTAATGAATCGTTTGTACTATCTCTGGTCCTAATCTGGTAGTACGTACCAATGATTCGTTGTGAGTATTTTTCTCAGTGTATTATGAGCTTTTTGAGTTTTTTTTAACAAAAATCGTGTAATAGCTTTTTTTCGTTTTCCAACTTTGTGAGTTTACTTAGCTATAATAAAATTTCATTTAAACAACACTTGCGGGGTAGGTACAGAGGAAGGAATGTCCTTTAATTTGAATTTACACACTTTTATCGATTTCTCGAAAATATATAAATAATTCGCTCTATATCGCTGTGGACCTAGTAAAAGTATTTCATATAATTACGTTACTGCAAACAAAGTGAGAATTCACCAGTTTCAATTTATATGTAAATAATATCACATCGCTGTGGTAAAACTATATAAAGTATTTTATTGGTAGATTAACATTCAAACTGGAATTTTAAGAAATTAAACATTTTAATTAGAAAAACAAAAGATCAATGATGAGTGAGGAAGCTTCTGAAAACCGGTTCGCGGCTTATAAATTCATCGCGGAAATACTTCATATAAAAAATAATAATTTGACACAAACTTCCGCCAAAAATTCCGCTCGACAACATTGACCGCATAAAAGATTTTTCACTTCTGAGTTACATTCTCCGTAAAGGCCTGACCACAATATCTTATCAAATTGTTCTCCATACATGTATCATGTACCCAATACACTCCCAATGGTAATAAATTTCATGGCGAAGCCACAGAGAGACATCTCAATATAGGACTTATCTACCAACTATGAATGTAGATATTGTATGTAATATAACAAGTCCGGCCCACCTGATGACAATATTGTCTATAAGGAAAATTATATAAATTGGAAATAATATTAAGAATATTGAAAAGTAAAATAATTATTAAAGATATCGTAGGAATATTTAAGGAATTTTGTTGATAGTAATGACACACATCTTGTTGATAGTAATGACACACATTTTGTTGATAGTAATGACACACATCTTGTTGATAGTAATGACACACATTTTGTTGATAGTAATGACACACATCTTGTTGATAGTAATGACACACATCTTGTTGATAGTAATGACACACATCTTGTTGATAGTAATGACACACATTTTGTTGATAGTAATGACACACATCTTGTTGATAGTAATGACACACATCTTGTTGATAGTAATGACACACATTTTGTTGATAGTAATGACACACATCTTGATGACAACCTTTAATTGTGTCCATAATTAGGTACATTGAAACAAGCGTTTCTTTCAGATTGATAATGACAGTGGAAAGACGTCTCTCTTGTGATCAATAGTTTATAATAAAAAGAAACATTTGTTTCAATTTACCTAAGGATGACAACTTGTTAGATTTCTAAGTGGATGTTGTAAAGTTTGAATACCGAAACTAAAAGCTAAAAATAAAATTTTAAAATCAAGTTGTTTTGATACAAGTTTTCAATTTATTTATTTATTATTCAATTAACGGCTCATATAGCCATTTACAATATATATACATATATAAACATACAAATTCACAAAGTGGTGTTAAGTAATTCAAATATATATAACTAAAATAATAACAGCAAAAAATGTAACCAAATATCATTTAGAATTTAGAATTCATTACATTGAAAATTTGTTTCTTTTGATTTCATGGTAAAAAAAACCGAGATCATGCGAATTATTAATGGATTTCTTTCAACCATATTATAAATTAAATATATTGTTAATTAAATACAAAATGTATCAACCAAATTATGATCCTATCGAAATTATATTACCCGCCGGTTGCGAAATTTAATTGACTAGGAAATAATGAATGGAAGTATAAATAAAAATTTCATATTCTTAGTGTAGAATGTCTTAAGAATGACAGTTTGTATTTTACTTTGCAATTAAGCCAGCTTAAGTCGATTTGCATTGAAAATGTATTATTAACATTCATTTTGAATGTGGTGAGTAGGTAATCTAAATTAATATAGTTATTTATGTATGTAACATTTAGATATCTGTAGTAATTGTAGGAGCAATAGGACAAGACATTACAGCAAGGAACCAATCACTAATAACAAGAAATGGGTAGGAACTGAAAGGGACCCTAACATTCTCCTTTCAGAAATAGACAACATTTTCAATTATCCTCATCACATATAATAAAATTACATTATCTCCAATTTGTGAAACATTTGAAAATATTTTATTATAAGTATGTACAAAACTATTATTATAATTTTAACATTTTAACAGAGTAGTTTGTCTATATTATTATAATATTTTTGATGCTATTGGCATTTACAATGTGATAGTTATGCAACTTGATTATATATATACTTTAAAGTGATAATATAGTAGGTACACAGTAGAAAACTATTTACATAAATAAAATATTATTTTATTTAACCAGGTACCAATAATTTTGTTTTTATTTATAAAAAATTACGATGAAAAATCTATTTACAAATTTATGCGTTTATGAATAATAATATTAATCTTTTAGAAGAAACATTTCCTTCGTCATTTAAACCTAACGTTTCACCTACACCAGTGGCGTTATCCTCACCGTTTCTCAGCCCGGAACAGGAAAATATTTTTAATTATATAAGAACAATTTACACAAATCGAGTTAGTCACAAATTATGATATGAATCTTGTAGAAATAACTCGGGAACTCGTGATTCAAAGACAAGAACGTTGCCTCTGTACCACACCAGCTGTCATTTTCGCTGTTAACGCTGGCTCAGAAAATCTATTTTCATAAATTAATCCATTTTTAATTCATTATAAACATGATAAGACCTATATTTATTAATTGAATATTTTGAAAAACTCAGAACTGATTTATTTGAAAACAAAAAAAACATATACGGTTTCAGTTTTACTAATTTTTAATAATTGAATTGCTTTCGACTTACAAAGTCATTATCAATTCTATATTAGTAAAGTTGCTTGGAAATCGTACTCGGAATATTAAGCTTAAAAGGCAAGTTTTCAAGTAGCTTTTTCTGTAAGATCTAGATACTAAAGCTTGAGAAGATGTAAATGTAATATGTATGCTTAAATTGCCTATTAACTTAATTATATATTCGTCGAAGAAATACGTGGAAAGGAAGAAGGAAACGCCGTACTAGGGATATGTAAAGTGGAGAGGGGATATATATATAACTTACTCTTATTTAAATAGGGATAACATAATTTATAGCACTTAGGTATTCATAAATCTATTGCAAATTAAATAAACTAACTGACGATACAATTATACTAAAGTGTGGGTACCTACTCAGCTTAATAAAATGTAACTTCTAAACGCCTTAGTAGATATATTATGTGGTGTTCTCACTTTGGCGAATATCGCTAGGGCACCAAAATATCGCCAGCCATTTGAACCGTGTGAACAAAATGACAGCTAGTCTGAAACGATAAAAACCAGTAGAAACGATATCGTCTCGAGTTGACCACCTTCCAACTTTCTCGGGCGATCGAACGATTTGCACATGCGCAGATATGCGCGGCGTTTGTGTCTATGGTAAAAGCTTTATAACCTATAAATTTTATAATGTTTCCCGCTTCGTGACAGCTGTTATCTTTTTTGTTGGTTTGTGGCGTTTGTTTCCTTAATTAAAAGGCGCCTTATAACCTCTACTATAACATTTTCGACTAAAAATAAACACTTCGCGATCTCCATATCGACGCCATTTTGAAAACAGTGTCAAAATCAAAGCGCATCTGACAGATCGTTTCTATATCGGTGGACTTGTGTGAACAGGTGTGACGATCAATGGGCGTACGGCGAATTTTGTTTTTTCGCCTGGCGTTATATTTTGAAATTCGGCTGGCGATATTCGCCAAATGTGAACACCCCATTATTGTCTATGAATATTACTACCAAGAAATTACTTTCAATTACTTACGAAGTTTTATCCATTGTATTCCTGCCTCCTAATACAAAAAATTAAAAATGCAGAAAAAGTTTTGAGTCTATTTCTGATTCGTTTATTATTGTAACTTGTACACTGTATATATTGATGCCAATAAAGTTTTATTCATTTATTATTGAAGTAGGTACTCAATATTTTAAATATAAACAATTATACTTTGATGGGAATCCAAAGCCTCGGTAATATAAGTCATTTATCTATAGTCTATAATTCTATATTGTCACGAATTTTGTACAAGCGGGGTAGCCAGTAGATTAACTGCATGTGATAATTATACTAAATATTGTCCTTTCTACAATTCATAAAATAATATATATACCTTTTTGCATTTTTCGCATTTTTACAATTTTTTGCATTTTAAACATTTTATATATTTTATACATTTTTATAATTTTTTACATTTATTTACATTTTTTACACTTTTTTTACACTTTTACATTTTAACATTTTTTAAACAAATATTTATTACCAATATTAGTTTTTTACTAAAAAATAAATAAATCGCAGACTGAAGAGATATATTTAGGTACCTACTCTTTTTTTTAAAAAAAAAGATATATCTGGGTTTTGTTATAAACCCAAATACAACCTTATACACCTTTCACAGTAAGCTAAAAGCTTGTGTCGTGAAAGGGGAGTTTGCCGGCACCTGGGATCGAACCCCGGACCTCATGTTCATAAGGCCGAGACTCTACCTCCAGGCTACCGACGAACTTAACCGTTAATTTATCTTTGACGCCTTATAGGCACATTGCGTAATTAAAAACTCAATTTCGACACTTTATTGTAAGTATATTTTATTCTTCTTTTTAGTACTCCTCCAGTTACATACTTATATTCAGATTTCATATAAAACATCGTAAAAAATAATGAGAGTCATAAGTAATTAAATATCAATTACAAAAGTCGGTCACATTCCCCATGGCGCCACATCGGCACATGGTTACAATTAATATTTACTTGATACTTGTGTAGTTCACACGTGTGTTTTATCAATTTAATCATGTCAAATAAAATCTTAAATGATAATGAAATTTGTGAGCTTGTTGAAATGGAGTGTTCTGATACAGAATTTAATATTTCTGATGGAGAAACCGATGAAGATTCTGACCACGTGAGTGTTACTTCTTATCATAGTAACAATGTCAGCGAAGATGAAACCAGCGATGATGTATGTGCTAATACTTCTAATAATAGTGAATCTCATCCTGTTACTAAAGACGGAAGTACTTGGTATCTTTTTCCTCGACTCTCTGGAAGGACACCGGCTCACAACATAATTCGAGGGTCAGTAAATAAAATATTATTACCTCCAGGTTTGACAATTGAAATTCCAGTGCAATCATTTCAACTAATATTTTCAGAAGAAGTGATATCTATTATAACTAAGTTTACTAATATGTAAGCTGAAAGAGAATACACAGAGAAGAAATTTAACGCACCTTGGAAGTCTGTAGACAATATTGAAATGAATGCCTTTATTGGAATATTGCTTACTGCTGGGCATTTGAAATCTCAAGATGTCAGTGTTCATCGTTTGTGGAGTTTGAGGTACGGACCTCCAATCTTTCGTGCCACTATGTCAAAAAAAAGATTCCTGATGATCCTACGTTTTATGAGATTCGATGACAAAAGCTCTCGATCACAGAGACGAGCAACCGATAAATTGGCATGCATTAGAGATATATGGGAGATGATAAACAAAAATCTTAAAAAATCTTATATGCCAGGTTTTAACATAACTGTAGACGAACAGTTAGTTGGTTATGATGGAAAATGTCCATTCAAACAGTATATGCCATCAAAACCAGAAAAATATGGGATGAAGATATTTTGGCTTAATGATTCCAAAAATGGTTACCCTCTTGGTGGAATTCCATATTTGGGTAAAGAGGGCAATGAACGAGCAACGAATCTCGGAGAAAAAATTGTTGAAAAATTGTGTGAACCATATTATCATACAAATAGGAATATAACATGTGATAATTTTTTCACAACAAAACAATTGGCATTGAACTTGAAAAGTTCTGGACTCACTTTGATTGGAACATTACGAAAAAACAAACAGTTTCCAGATACTTTCTTAGCTAATCGGT
Source organism: Athripsodes cinereus (assembly GCA_947579605.1). Classification (NCBI taxonomy): domain Eukaryota; kingdom Metazoa; phylum Arthropoda; class Insecta; order Trichoptera; family Leptoceridae; genus Athripsodes; species Athripsodes cinereus. The sequence continues at coordinate 6,190,130 of OX388321.1, forward strand.
CCCGAGAAGAGTTATCATCGGTATTTGGATTCACAAAAAAACTCACCTTGGTGTCTTACGTACCAAAAAAAGGAAAAGCAGTTGTATTACTTTCGTCTATGCACCATGATGGTACTTTGTCAGAAAAAAAAAGAAAGCCAGAAATAATCATTGATTTTTGTCCTCATTTTGAAATTCCAAGGTGCAAATCTGTGCTAGAGTGCCTATGAATTTATACAAATTGAAATAAAACATTGCATGAATCTTTAAACCAAATTTTTTATCCAAAAAACTATGTAACATTAAGATATATTTTAAAACTTTATATGAAAACTGCGCAATATACGAGATTGGACTGGAATGAGAGATGGAGAGTAGTTGTTCCAGACAGTGTGGGACCGAGAAGCCTATGCCAGAGTGATCGCCAACGTCGGGGGACCTGACAGGGCACCTACAGAAGAAGATATAAAAAACTGACCAAAAATCATAAATATTGTCCATAATATAATTAGAATCCAGAGTATATTCAAGGTGTTCATAATTTATTTTGAATCTAGAATGTATTTATGCTGTTATTACGATCAAAAAGTCAATTAAAACATAACACTAAATTCGATAATTTGAATATTTATACAACATGCAATCAATATAATATTAAATTATAAGCGAAAACTTATTAAAAGTCTTATATTTTGTAAGTTTTACCAATATATGCCCCTTAGGCGCCTAGGATAAGATAACCGACTATGTTCCAAGGAGAAGTTAGGGGTTAATATGTCTTTTATCATTTTAAGTCTCAAATTTATGTTTATTAGATTGGTAAAAAGGGGATCTTAATTGGTTTGTCTATTGTTGTCTTTTAATGTCTATACTAATTGTTTCAACTGTCTGATCCTTACTGAATAAATAAAATAAAAAAATATATTCAGAATGGGTGGAAATTAACTTCATCACAGCCGAAAGAAAATGATCTAGAGTTTGTGTATTCACATTGTGAAAAGAAATTTTAAACATATTTGATATCAATAAAACACTGTTTGGATCAAATTCTCAAGGACGGCCGCGTGTTGAGTAAGAGAAACCGACGTGCGTGTATGAGGAACTGTATGAATGTGGAGGAAGCGAAGGAAGTGTGTAAAGATAGATCTGTTTGGCGTTCCGTTCTCTCTGCCTACCCCACTTGGGACACGGCGTGAGGGTATAGGATAGGATATAGGATAGGATACTTTTCACTATTGATTTATTAATACTCAAGCGCTTTCGTCAAGTTAGCTTGACATTTTCAAGAGAACTCTTGAGAGTTGAAGAGTTCTCTTGAAAATGTCAATCTAACTTGACGAAAGCGCTTGAGTATTAATAAATCAATAGTGAAAAGTAAAACAGTGTTTTATTGATATCAAATATGTTTACAGCCGAAAGAAATATTTTTAATTTCTTACACGTGATATTTTACGAATATCTGCTTTTTACAGAACACTTGAATGTTTAGATAAAACTTGGGACAACAATTCTCTTCCAGATATTTAGTAGTTTTGCAATATAAACTACAATTCAGCAATGATGCGCTCCACCTATCCTGAAAGATATTTTTTATTGTCATGAAGAGGAAAATCTGCATGTTTAGTCCCCTGGCCACCCCGCTTAGGGAATATGCCATGGTGGTATAGTTGTATTTGAAATATATAATTGGAAACAAAGATATACTAGATCGATAATTTAAAGAAAAAAATCGGTCATGCGGCCGATCAAATTTTGCATCCAATTTTAAACTGACGTCGGTTGAGAAAGTTTGTAAGACAATATATTGCTTGGAAGACATCGATGTTAGAACACAAGAATTCCGAAAAAATGTACCGCGCTGCAAGTCTAGTTTGTCTATGATTGGAAATTACATATTTTTTCTACGTTCGGTAATTAAAACTGATTGGCAGCTAATAAAACCTGTAAATAGCAGTGATATCCAAAATTCAATCAACTCAATAGTTTAATATGACATATTTACAAACTTACAACGCATTATATGTCTAAATGTACCTAATTATTATTTTCGGACAATTGATGAGTTATTTTCATTAGCGTTTATAAATAGGTCTCATATAAATATTACTAGAGAAATTTGGGATAAAATAAATCGATGTTACCACCTACTGTTATTTACAAGAATGGAAAAGTTACAAAATATAATAGGTTAAATACTTTTTGAAAATATTGAAAGCTGAAAAAAACATTATTATTTTTTTTTTAATTTGTGACTTAGTTGTCGGGAACTGGATTTAATTACTAAGAAGTTTTAATGTTAATCATATTTTTGATTTTTAAAGATTAGTAAAGATTAATCTTTTCAATCAATTCAACTCCGAAAACGAACGGAAAAATTAAAACGGGAGTTGTTGATACAGAAGAACTGGGAATACTGCTAGACTTAAGAGCACTCTTAACCAAGCCTTGAGTCGATACATAAGCGTCGAAACTATGTATCATGCATTCCTAAAAAAAGATTTTCTCATATATTATGCATGTGTACCAAGTTAAAACTTATTCAAATAGGTTGACTAGCGGTCTTTACACGGAGTAGTGAAGAGGTAGTTTAAAAATTATAAATAGGATTATCCTATTTGCATATAAATCTATATAATTTCTACAACAAATGTCGAGTATGTTATTTATCCTGGAACAACATTTTTTTCGCACGAAGGGAAAGGACGACCCGTATGCTCAATTAGTTATTTAACTGGATAATTAGTTGTGAGAGGTGTGTGTGATATACCAACAAGATATATTTGGCTGAGAGGAATGGCGCACGGAGACGTGGACGGCCCAGAATCAAATGGCAAGATCATTTAAATCAAATCCTACAGGATGGTCACGTGTTGAGCACATTGAACAGGAGAGCATGCATGAGGAATTGTATGACAGTGACGGATACGAAAGATGTATGCAAGGATAGAAGGAAGTGGCGCTCGATCCTTTCTGCCTAACCCGGGAGGGTAGCGGCGTGATGGTATGTATGTATTATGTAATATGTTGTAGTATGTAACATGTATTAAGCCTATTGTAAAAGGCAAATTGCCGTTTATTGATCAAATAAATAAATAAATAAATATAATATACCTACCTATAAAAGCTTATTAAATTTATGTTGTAAAGTTAAATCTACATACTCACGTGTATATCCCTCGTGGCACAAAGTATTTTTCTTCAATGCCCAACATAATGTTATATTTATGAGTGGATGGCCTTGAGAAAAATAGAATAGAATAGAATGTTATATTTAAATATTACTTTTATATGAAAATAAATTAATATGATAAATTACTTTGCTCATTAATTATTATTCATTATGCAATTTACAGAAATGTGAATATCTTTATATAATTACAATAATTACATAGATGTTTGTTTTATAATATGCAATATCACAATATTCACCCCACCTGTCAATAACAAAAACTAAATTATCACCCCCTTAGAAAATTATTAGGTATATTCATAATTTTATTTCTATTTTAATATTTGCGTAGGTGTATGAGAAAGTTTAGTAGGTATGCTAAGGCTGTAAGTAATTAATTGTGTGGCAAATTATAGTAAAAATAAATTGTTAATTTATACCATGACGGAATTTCCCAGCTGTAGGGTATCCAGCAGACAAATTGTACGTAACAAACATGCAAGTTGTCCCTTCCGTTTGACTTTTACAGGACGCTAAACTACTAACAGAAAAGAGTGGGAGACATTTTCTTTACCGGGGACTTCACAGAATAATTATATAATATATTTATTTATTAAATAATATAATTTTTTAAACACAGAAATCTTTAACAATGATTGAAATAAGTTAAGTATTCCGAAAAAATATCAATCATTATAAAATATTTTTTATTGATAACTAAGAGAGTCTCCAGAAGTTATTTGTAAGTTTTCGAGTTTCCTATAAAAAACAGGTAGGTACTTAATGGTTTAAAACATCACGTTTAAGACATTTAAAATCTTCAGATCAGCGATGAACTTACCCTGAAAGTCTTAATTTTTTTATTAGCACAGAGAGAACGATTTGCACGTTGAATACAATATGTACTTGTGAAAATGGCGTGATGGAATGAACGGAAGGTCAGTAATAATTATAGATAGATAATGCATTCAAATAAATTCCATGTGTTCTAAATATAAGACAACCCTTATTGAAAAGGACATTGTATATTATACTTGTAGTTTTTCCCGAAGTAACTACTTGTTAGATGTCTTATTGGCAAGGCGAAGGGTCAATTCTGTATCGCCACCAGGGACAGGGACACTTATGTATATTTACCTATATACTGTGTTCTATTAATAATAATTTGTGCCTTAGTGTAGTTGTTTCAATTAACCGTCCGGCTGGACTCGATAGGTACCTATAACACAGACTATACTGTACTTACATACTGTAAGTAGGTACTACAAGTAAATACCACGACCCTAAAATAGGGATGTTATATTATATTTAAAGTTCGTAAATATTTTTTTCGATTGTTTTTTATTAATTGAATAAGAATTGTGAGCTTGTTGCTTATCGATTCAATAACTTACTCTCTTAAATTTTTTTTTTAAATTTCAGGTTAGTTTAATGAAATCGTGCTAAAGTTATGATTTCTTATTGCATCAGATTAATTTTCAATTAGTTATTATTTCAAATTCAATTTTTTATTTCTTGAAGATTTGTGATTGAATAGCTTAAAATTTACTTATCTATCGAATAAACGGCTAAAGCCTTTTACAAAAATATTGAAATTAAAAAAATATATACATTTTTATTAAATTATATTGAACAATAATAAAAAATCAACTAAGCGAGAACTTTGAGTAGAAAAATCTTATCTATCAACTACGAGTATCTCAACTTTTTGAAATTACAATTCAACTATTTAGATATGCTTTGTTTCATTTTAAATAAGATATGTTAAAATATATTTTCTTTTTCATACATTTTTTTCATATAAATTATTTATAAATATTTTTACGTCCCAACGACAAAATGTTATAAAAAGAATTGGTAATTTACAGATGGTTCATTGTGATTCCTATTAATCGAAATATTTTTTCTTTCAACATTTCGATGTGGAATTTAGATTATCATCCCTGAGTGTCCTGTAAAATTGCCAATACATACAATGTATTACATATTACTTAACTACATGGAGCAATAATAATTAATCAAGATGAATATTTGGAAAGTGATCTTAAATTATCAAGAAACTATTAAGTAAATGTTGGAGTTTTGTTATACCTACTACATAGTTACTATTGGTATACCTATCAACCTTTCTACGTAAGGGTCACTTTGGACTAAGGAAGTATTATAAGTACATACTTTAGGTATTATCAATATTTCCAGAAATATATACTTTACTGGTTTGATAGATATGTAGTCAATGAACTACGTTTTTATCTTTATTATTAATTAAATGTACATAAATGTATATAACACCGTTCACTTTGATAATTAATGATTAATTACTACTACTACTATACCATCACGGCATATCCCACAAGTGGGGTAGCCAGCAGATCAGCCGCATGCAAGAAACATGCAAACTGTCCTCTTCGTGCCAGTATAAAATCAAGACATTCAGGATGGGTGGCAAACCTCAACGCTGAATTTTAGATGTAAAATGTCTTATTTTTTTTCGAACACCTGCCTTTTACAGGACACTCGAAAACTTACGCAGAAGAGTGGGAGACCAATTCTTTACCGGGTGCTCCACGGGAAAATTATAACAGTATTTTTTTTTTAAATATTTTAAATTTATTAAAATATATGTTCATAATACTAACGAACCACCATTAAATTTTATAAATAATTTAGGTAGGTATATACAAAAATAAAATTGATAAAAAAAAATTTTCTAGACAATTAGTTAGGTTATAAAGACATCTCCCACAATTAAAGTAGTTAGAGTATAAAAGTCATATACTAAACGCACAAGTTGTCCTTTCTGTGTTATAAAAAATGACATTTAGGATGGGTGAAATACCTATCTCATCAGCGAATTTAAGATGTTTAATGATCTTATTCGTGGTTTTTATAAATTACCTGTATAAGATTTTAGAAATTTAAGTTTAAAGAGGACTCTAAAAGAACAACATGAAATTGTCATAAATCCTTCAATATATTTTTATAAAATTATATTTTATTTATAAAATTCGTCGATTCGTAATGAAGATGTATAATATCTTTGTACACAATTTAACTTATTGGTGTTTTCAACTAGGCAAGTCCATAAAATTAAGAAATGTATAATTATCGACGTTCTGACCTACTAAACAAGTTCAAAAACATTGATAGAGTAATTTAAATAACATAACGAGTAAAATTTTACAGTCAAATTAGTACACAATATAACTAAAATAATGTTACAAGAATATGTATTGCGTAATAACTTTGATTACGTAATAATAAATAGATAAAATTAATTTATTTTACTATATAAAGTGGTACATAATAAAATAATGATAGAAATACAGGGAAACTACAATACACAAAGTCGCCACATTGTCTTAAAGATATAAATCCTAAATCCATAGGGCATAAAAACAATCTGAGCATGAACGAAAGCAAGGCGGAGTTGTTACAACTAGTAGGTATACGTATTATGGAGATGGCAAAGATCTAAACTACTAAATAGTATCTCTTCGTTATTCTCTTATTATATGACTTGTCTCAATGTGAACGGAGCTTAATCCACTGGAAAATACTTCTTACAATGATTCTAAAAGTTTAGTTCTTTATGCAAAGGCGAATCGTATCTCTCGTTATTCTCTTATTATATGACTTGTCTCAATGTGAACGGAGCTTAATCCACTGGAAAATACTTCTTACAATGATTCTAAAAGTTTAGTTCTTTATGCAAAGGCGAATCCTAGTTTTTATTTATGTCACTCAAATACACTCGGAGTAAATACACTCGGAGTAAATATACTCAAATACACTCGGGCATAGTGTGGAAATAAGCTCCGTTTAAATATATACCTATTACTATCTAAAAATAATAGGTTGTCGCAGTTTGTATAGAACATATTAATTGAAAATATTTATCAAGATTCACGATAGTTTTTAATTAATAAAAATGTCTTCTGCACAAATCTTAAATTGTCTTGTAAATTAGTAAAAATCTCAAAAGGTTGTCAGAGAAAAATGAAAAAGTTTTTATAAAACTTGTTTCAGCAGTGAGTTAAAGGGTAGCAATTGTAAATAATTTTTACAAGATTTTGTAAAATTTCAAGACTAGATGCGTTCAGACGGGTTCATCTCCTGTTTGTGAAGAGTTATTTTAATTAATAATAATTGTGTTAGATAAATATTGGTTTGTGAATTCTTTAAATTAAATAAAAATGTGCATCTTGACAATCGCTGCTGAGAGAAAATTTACTCATTAAATTGATATAAGCTAGATGGCTTTGCTTTTACTAGAGAATTGGTGTACTTAGTATCGCAACACAACGACACCAATATGCAAAGCGTATAAGTTTAAATATGTATCTTTCTAGGTGGAAAAAATAAGGATTACAATATTTCAATAAATGGAAACAATATTATCATTATATTGCTATAAAAAATAGCCAAGGAACGAGTCCTATTCCTAGAAGAGGGAGGTTATTATTTAAACTATAATATTTGTAATTAATGTTAAACCCAACTTGGCTGGGAAGAATATGAAAATTAACTTTTTTTACAAAATATTGAGATTTATATCTTTATTTTTACGGTGAATATTTGATATTGTATCCCAAATATTATGATGCTTTCGTGGATATGTAAGAAATGTAAGTATTCTCTTCTAATCATGTCGACACAGGCTCAATTAATTAATGGAAGTTCACAAAATGAATGTAAAAACACCTACATAATCATATTTAACATGAGTAATAATGAAAATATTTAAGATCTGTGAAGGCATAAAATATAACCAACTTTAGTTAAAACTTATAGTTCGTTGAAAAATACTTTTTTAAGTCGTGATAAATTAAATTTCACCTCGAATAATCTTTCAGCAAGTAATGTAGTGTAAAAGCAGAGCAGGCCAGCCAGCAATGGAATATGAACCCAGAATCTTCCGTTGAATCTTCATTAAAAATCCCGAGAATTCATCACCAGTTTAAGAGTACAGGGGCTGTAGTCAAAACACATTTGAGCGTTATGTAGTCGTTTGGCTATAGACGACTTTGCAAGAAAGTATCATTTTCGCTCCCAACCCGGTGTGCGCCTACAGATGTGTGCTCAGTTGTTAGAGTTTTGAATTTAAATTAAAAACTACGCGATTCTCTTTATGTTCATCTGTACCTCGTAAGCAATTGTGTTAGGTATTTTGTTTGTAGGTAGTTACCTTTCAAAATTGATACTTTCTCACAAAGTCGTCTATACTCGAACGACTAAATAACGCTAAAATGTTTTTTGACTAAGGCCCCTGATCATCTCAAATTATAAATGAATATACGTATTTTAAAACAGACTTATTTGGTTTCCAACTAGTATGAAGATTTGAACATCACTTCTCATACATACATAGATACTGTGAGAGAGTGGGCGGCGTTCTACTTATAAGATTTAGTTAAGTAAATTTTATGTGGGAATTATTGTTTATTTTCTACTCAGTATTGTGTATTTATGTTAAATTAATTTGAAGATTTATCGAAAGCTTGTATGAATTCCTATTGCATAATCAAATAACATTATATTTATTTATTTTATTATATTATAGAAAGATTAAATTTATTTATTATTTATTTATGAATGAATTGTTTATTTTTTTTAGCAAACTGACTAGATTGTTTTAAAATATATGTTTGAAATAAACCCAAAGAATAGGTGAATTGAAAGAAACACTATTTAGTTAACTTACTAGTATTCGGAGACTCTCGATTCTATCTTCTAAATAACATTAAAATTCCAAAGAAAAGGTCACCCATTATCTATTGGAAAAAAACATTTAGATATTCTGTTTGTGGCAACTATTTGTAAAATTTCACCAAATTTTAAGATAGGTAATCAACATTTACAATTAAGCGCCAAGAAAGTATGCCACAAAGCGAAGAGGACAGTTTGCATGTTTCTTACATGCAGCTGATCTGCTGGCTACCCCACTTGTGGGATATGCCGTGATGGTATAGTATAGTATAGTAAGTATGCCACCCACCCTGAATATTTTAATGTGTTTGAATAAATGAATACATCACACAGAAAGAAAAAAACCTTCCTGTAATTACGTGCAATAAGTCCACTGGCTATCTCGCTATTGGGAGATGCTGTAATGGTATACATAGTTAAAAAAAAAACTTACCTATAAAAAATCTCTCAGGTGGGCCGTTGAAATTTTTATTGTTGTTCTGCATTACCATCCACATAATCACTCTTCTCTCTTCCAATATTGAAGATGTCCTTCATTTTTAGATACCCGAATTTCATTTATTGTTTTTTTTAAGATCTCTATGATTGTGGAGCTGACATAATTTTGTTGTCATTTATTTCGTCGTCGTGTTTTCTCATTACGCTGACGTCATCTCACTTACTTTAAAGTAATGTAAAAACTCAAAGGTAATTTATTCGCTAAATTGATAATAATTAATATTGAGTATATTGTTGGTTTAAATTGAGAGCACTGTAAAACAAAGATTATCACATTTTTAAAATGTTAAAACGTCTTGTAAGACAACCGAATATCCTATAATACTTATTAAACTATATGATTCTTAGTTATTTTTTATGACTAAACACTTTGAATTTAAAATACTAACTGAATGATATAGAGTATTATCATTTCAATCATATTGAAATAAAACCTGTCTATGTTTAGAAAATATAATTACTGCAACTGTACGGAGTTGCATGGTTTTGAAAGAATGTAATTTATAAAAGGGAACATACATAGATTTAAAAAATGCAACCATTGTGTTAAAGATCAAGGATGAAGTATGGAATCTTTTCTTAAAAGGTTTACCATATGCTCAATCAGATCCTATTTCTTTACTTATGTCTACATGATATCAATTCAATAGTTTACCAAAGTCAAGAGTGTATCAAGCAATATCTACCTTGGTACGGGCTCATGCCCAGTTAGGTAGGTTTTTATGAATTTTATATTTCAAATACTGTTGTATTAATGAAAGAATAAATAAAATAAAAATAAATAAATATACTTGTGTCGTGAATGTGGAGTAGGGATAAAAATCAAGCCTTGGATCTCCCGATTGGAAATTTAAAGTGCTTATTGTTTTGACAAATATCTATTTCTGTAGATATTTATACAAATGCATGACAAATATGAAGAGTCTAGTTCCGCCACTGCTTGCTGGTTACCTTAAATTGTGCCAATGGTACTATCTGGTGCAGAGAAAGATAGCATTTTTTAAATGTTGATTACCATGAAAGAAAAATTCATTTTATGTAGGTTCTTCCATCAATAAGAATATTTCAGGATATAAATGAAACAAACGAACAAATAAAAATATTATTATTTTTATTTAAAATTGTAAAACAGATACAAGTACAAAAACAGATGCTTTCAAAAAGACACAGCATCCGTTTTTGAAATAAAATCCCTTAATATTAGTACTTTTTGTATAAAAATCGTTGGACACAACAAACATTTAAAGAAATCTATTATCGATTTATTAGGGTATGAAACTGGTTTACATAAATAAGCGTAAAAACACGTTATCTGTCTATTATTGAAAAAAAAACTAGAATTTATTCAATTATTATTATTACTGTTGTTGATGAAATTTATATAATAAATTACGACTGAAGTTATTTTCTTTTGAATTTGGATGCTGTTGTATTATGGTCCATTTGGATAAAACCGGTTTTTATTGTAAACAGTCGGTGATCTGAAACTATTTTTGGTCATTGATTTTTTAAGCGGAATCTGACCACCTGGATTTTTTTAGGGGTGGTGTGTTTTATTACTAAAAAACCCTTTTTATTTCTTTCTAGAATATAAGGATGAAATGAAATAGCATCTATGTATGTAGATTGTCATCACAAGTGTAGGTATAGGTACTTACTAATGATGTAACGAATGTGTGTTTTTGGATATTCGCGAATGCGAATGCGAACAGCGAATATTGACTTGCTTAAATTTCTACAATTGCTCAAACGTTAAAATTTCTACCCCCCCGTCGCCGAATTTTCAAAATGGTATAGGAATTTAAAATATTTCAAAACTCCTCGATTTTCTGAAAGAATATTTTCTTGCAGTACCTTTTTCTACAATGTACAGGGTAAGTATCCGGTACTTTTACCGAATAACCGATACTTTATTACCAAAATAATATTCGCAAAACATTCGCATGTTTTTTTGCGAATACGAATGCGAATACTTGGAAATATGCGAATGCGAATACGAATATTCGTTACATCACTAGTACTTACACATTACTTCGTGGGCCCTCTGGAATAGAAAATTATTCTTTTCTGGAAGTTATGTCCTGTAAAATGCAAATATTCGTAAATCAACACATATCTTATTATTATAATTTTTTTTTTTTTATTTATTTATTTATTTATTATTCCAAATAGAGCATACAAAATTAACATAAAAAAAACAATATAATGGAATATATTGCCCCACTAGATTAAAATCTGTTCTGGGGCAATACTAGAAAAAAAAAAAACAAATATCATAATACAATTTTTCAAATATGACTTAGAATACAATTCTTTCATGTAAACTTGAATAAGAGATTAGATTCTATAAGACATTGAACAAATTTTGTCCGTCAAATTGTTTTGAATTTAGTATATCGACTGGGCAGTTCTATAACTCAACATGTAGAAATGTCTTATATTCGAGAAATCACCATTTTTATAATTTTGGTATATTTATATTATGTTGTAAAACACAACAGAAAGTGATAGATAATAATCGCACTGTTTAAGACATGTACGTTGTTTTTGCTCTATTTAATAGTTGAACAATTTAAAATATATATTTGTGGAATTGAAAAGAGATACAATTCTTTCCATATCTAAGTATTTTATATAACCGTGTATTTTTTTTACAGAATCGCTCTGTTTAAAACATGTACGTTGTTTTTGCTCTATTTAATAGTTGAACAATTTAAAATATTTATTTGTGGAATTGAAAAGAGATACAATTCTTTCCATATCTAAGTATTTTATATAACCGTGTATTTTTTTTACAGAATCGCTCTGTTTAAAACATGTACGTTGTTTTTGCTCTATTTAATAGTTGAACAATTTAAAATATTTATTTGTGGAATTGAAAAGAGATACAATTTTTTCCATAACTGCCTAAATATTTTATATAACCGTGAATTTTTTTTAGTCATTTGTTTATGAAGTTGAAAGAAAAAGGCGTTTATTGTGTGTATTAACAATTAAACCAACATTTTTGACTTGCTGAGTTATGGAACTGCAGAGTCGATATATTTATTTTCAAAAGGCTCACCGTGAGTGAATGATAAATAAATAAATAAATAAACAAACAGATATACCACTCATTTCGAATGGCTCAATTTCAATGTCACTAATAGGTAGTTTATTTCAAGCAGTTAATACGCTGGTTATTCCACTTGTGGGAGATGTTGTGATGCTATGACCTTTGCTAGTTTCAATTCCTATGATTGCTAACCTACTTCACCTTCACGACAAAAGCGTGTTTCTTACTGTAAGCGGGTGGTGTACTTGCGTCACAATGCCTGTCTTATTTACATGACACTCGTTAAATTCTGGAAAACAACGACGCCTATTCAAATTTATTTATTTATTTATTTTACACAATAAACGGCTGTAAGCCTTTAACAAAAAAATATATAATTTGCATCTAGCTAAATAGAAAAATATAAAAAAAATAAAAACAACATACAAATAAGAAACCTATACCTAACATTATCAATGGAGAATAAACACTTAAGTTAACGAAATCCAACAAAACAAAAAATAAAACAAAATAAAACATTTGAATAGATCAGAAAACACTAAAATTAAAGTAAATACAGAATTTTTCTTTATCAAGTAAGTAATTATAGTTTATCTTTGAGAATAATAAATCAATTACAGGTACCCATACATATACATAAATAATACTGGCAATGAAAACAATAATACAATCTTTGAAGTTCTGTATTTATTATTATAAAGAACTTAATTAATTAAGAGGAAAATTTGTGAGTACAGACTGTAAAATAATAGTTACCTAATGAAAGTATCTCGCATTAAAATTCTGCATGTTGTGGTTGTGAGCAGAAATATTTTCCCAAACGCATCCAAGTCACAAACCATCATCCTTGAAACAAACCACTGTTTTAGTTTTAAACCACTTTTCATGGTTATTTTCCAAACATTAAGAGACATCTACGTGAGGGTAGAAAAAGTTTGAAATCAGAGGGGTGAAATAAATTTTCATAGATGTCTCTACCAGTTCTATTCCATTTGTAAATTATTCGCTGCCTGATACATATTATAATGAATTCGAATTTTATGTGCTGAATGGGGAACTAGATATATGTTATAAAAATAAACTTGTGTCATTTTTTATATAATTGTATACTATATTTTATTGAATAAAATTCTATTCTATTCTTTTCCAATGAAATTTCTATTTAATTAAATATTTCAGCAGAAAAGCAGATATTGTGCTTTTAGGTACACTAGAAAAATACACTTGCGCTGGTTTTTCCACAAAACGGCTCACCTTGAAAGAGGAAGAGAAGGAATAAAGAAAAAAAAAAATGTCTAGTTTATTATTATTATAAAAATTGAATTGGGTGTATATCACAAAGATAATTAGTTGCAATTAAAAAAATATTGTTGTAATGCATCAAATAAATTGTAATTTATTATATTTTATGACCTTGTACCGTGTATGAAATAAATAAATAAACAATAAAAATGTTCCATAAAAGGGTTGTTTATTATTATCTATTGTTTTTTTTTATTATTTTAAAAATAATCTGGAATTTTATTAAATACAAACGTAGCCTGCAAAAAACAACAATGAAAAAAATAAACTTATCGTATATGACGATTCAAAACCTTTCGATTGAAATTCCTAGATTGACATCAATTTATCAATCACTTTATGAATAAGTATCATTCTTGAATGTGGGTGAGGTGTTTGATAAGTTCTTATTTTTCTATAGCACTACAATAATTTTTATAAATGGGTTAGGCAGTAGAGAAACTGCATAACTAATTAAAAAAAACTGCAAAGATGTGCCTATCTGAGTTTTTGTTATAAACCCAAAACAACCTAATCCATCTTTAACAGTAAGCTAAAAGCTTGTGTCGTGAATTGGGAATTTGCCTGCACCTGGGATCGAACCGCGCACCTCATGTACATAAATAAGGCCGAGACTCTTACTTCCAGGCTATACTATGGTATTGTAGAAATGAGGGTAGTAGAGTGATATAAAGATCCCTGATGGGGATGGCAAGTATAAGAGACTACAGAATTTATAGATTTATAGATTTACTCCAGATCAGAAGGTGACTTACCAAATGTATGTAATGAAACTCGCGATTGTTATTAAGATAATTTATTATTAAACACAGTTTTGCAAATACGAATAATGTTACACTAAATTTATAGAGAGAATGTAAAACGTATGTGTGGTCAGCCAGGCAGGGAGAACTAGAATGGTGGTGGATTGTGATAATTCTTATCACAATCAAATAAGTGACGTCATCCAAGCTGACCACAACAATACTAATTAGGTGTTGCCTGCTCACTACAGTATACCTACGTGCTAACTAATGGGGAACATGCATGTGTGAGGAATATGAATAAATGTTATCAATTCATATTAATAAATATACGCTGATCACGAATATCCTAATAAGAAACGATAAAATAAACTTTTCATTCATTATTTTCATTTATAAAATCCATATTTTCTGTTATTGAATAAGTCCGGTGTGACGTCGCTAGGCGCTATTTTGTATTGCCACACATTTCACTCTTAGTACTGTTTGCAGCGCCTGATATTGTCAAAAACTGCTCCGCCACGAGTGAACCTTTTTGCGGCGAAGTGCAAAAATTGCTTTTTTTAATGGTGATAAAAACCTTAAAAATGCACATTTAAAAATATAAAAAGCACTAATTTTTTTCTAATTTTCTGTACTATTTTTTGGGTTGAAATTTTTTTTTGTGAAAGTTCCCCATTAATATTCTTTTAGTAAGCTATTTTATACAAATTTAAGTATAATTTAGAAAACTTCTACTATTTAGATAATCGAAAAACATGAAAATAATTTGATAATCAGAAGGCATGTATTCAAGATACAAAGACAGTAAGTTTATGATTTCAGAGAACAAACGGGAATCTGGAAAAAATAGTATTTACCAGAAGTGGGGTAACCAGCGGACTATCTGTATGTGGTTAATATGTATGTTGTCCTCTCCGTGCCAATAAATGTTAGACATTCAGGATGGGCGGCATACCTCATGACTGAACTGAATATATTTAATATCTTAAAAGTACGTAATGTTTCATGATGATGATGTAGATTTAAATGATTTTTGACGCCGTTTTACAGTCCTTAGATCAACTCAAGGGCGCCAGTGAAGAGTTCAGTTTTTAATTTGCTTCTGAAGCTGGTGACAGTCTGACTATCTGTCAATGGCACCGGTAGGCGATTCCACATAATCAGTCCAACAACCCTCTCATAGATGTTAGACTTAGAATGAATATAATACCGGCCTTTTACAGGACACTTGAAAGCTTACAGAAAATAGTGGGAAACCTATTATCTACTGAACCCTCCACGGGATAGAAATAAATAAATTGTTGGTATCAAAGTAATTAAAAATATTAAAGAATGCTGAATATATAAGTCATTTAATTGCATGTAAAAGACATACAAGTTGTCCTGTCCATGCCAATATAATATGTTGAGGCATTCAGGATGGGTAGCAAAACTTTATCATTGAATTAAATATTTTAAATATGTCTCATGCGTATTGTTTACGCCTTTAACACGACACTCAAAAACTAATATAATAAGTAATATCTCGATAATAATTTGAGTTTGGATCAACAAATTACGTCTGATATTATTATTATTAATATAACTTGGCCTATGCCATCTCCCGCCTTACAAGCCACCCTCCTCCGTTGCCGGCAGCAGGAGATGGGGTAGGTGGGGGTAGCGAGATGATGACGAGGGGGTTAGATACAGGGTGGTTGCTGCTACTACTTTCTACCCTCCCTATATACAACCCTCGAGTTCCTTAAAAGTTTTGAGCTTATCCCCCGGTCGCCATAGCAACGGTTTCTCCGGCTCATGTAAGACGAAACGGTGGGAAGGGGAAGAGAGATGAAGGGAGAGTATCTAGGTTATAAAGTCAGAGGTGCATATATCTAAAGATTATCATGTAAAATTATTAATTTTATTTTTATAACCGTTCGAACCGTCCGAAGTTCGTTCTATGAGCATTTATAATTTCAATCATAACGCATTTAAGATGTTAAATAAATGTATCAAAGCAAAGGCAATTCGATTGTTTAATGACATATTCCATATAACGTACGCTGAATTTATAAGGAAAGTAGAAAAACTTTTTAAATGTTTGTTTTCTCTGGGATCGCATCGGCCGAAAGCTGTAATGGTCTCAGTAGAATATGGTGTCTTTTCAATAATATTAATAATACCTACTACGGGTAAAAAATTAAAAATAATGGTGCATCCGCTTATTTTTGTATAAATAGCTTTATAAATTCATCTGCTGAAACATCCATGTAAAGGATATATTAAAAAAAAAAAATTTTAACTAGGTTCATGTCAAATATAAGATTAATTTTATTTGAATACTTTTTTGCACTTATAAATTTACATAAAAATCAAGCAAAATTACTCTTAAAATATAATTATTTGGTTGTAGATTACTGTACATTGATTTTACACGTAAATACGAGTACATGACAATATCAAAAACATTCAATATACAGAGGGTGAGTTTATATTTATAAATATTAGGTTTATTTTAATAATCTAGAAAGAATAATTTCGTTTTATAAGAGGAAAGACTAAACATTTCTATTCATTACTTTTTAAGAAAAAACTTGAGAGGCAATGAATGTTTGTAAAAGGTTGTTTGCATCTGTTTTTAACCCTTACCGCGCGTGTAAGATGGGTCCAGCGACCCGGTCCCTCCTTAAAGTTATTACTTGGTTCTTCTACTGGTGCTAGGGTGGGACGCGTAGATACTATTACCTACTGCTACAAGATATTGCACACAATATAAAAGAACAATCACATATCATATTGATACTGTGAGGGAGAATAATCACTGGTAGCGATTTGGAACCAGAACTAAGCTAAATGAAATAGAAATACAATAGGTAATCAATATTAATTGCACTTATGAAAACTGTAAATAATTTTGTTAAATGATTTAATAATTATATCAACAGTATTTAATGAATTTAAAAGTATCAAAGAACAAATTTATTTTCAGAAGTGCAATATGATTTGACATGATTTCTGATACGAAAACACTTCATGGTTTGCTAATTTTTTTATAGATTTTGTACCTGAATTTTTTTGTCAACCCAATTAACACTGGATTAAACATTGTATACAATAATACAAATTAACATAGAAAATATCATTAATACAATTCAATGTACAGAGGGCGAGTTTATCGCTAAAATGCGGTCTTTTTTTCATTTTCATAGTTAATAATATTTTCTTGAATATTTTAAATGATTTTAGATTTATGCATAGGGTTTTAAAGTATTTGAACCTTTTTATTTGCATTTGCCAATAAACACACACAATTATTAGTTCCAAAGAAAAGAAATTAACGTACATTCCTTTACAAAATGGGTACCTACACAAATTAAATATGGTTTGAGGTAACATGTTAACAATTTAGTAGCAGCGACTATTATACTGCACCATTTCTACTGGGGGGCCATTATACCTGCCTACACTGTACTGGGTCCATATTATTACTACTACGAACCACCCACAATCTCTAGCAACATAACCCTACCACTGCTTTTGCTTGCTTGCTACTGCTACAGTATTATTATTATTATTTCTCCTTCTGCCTCAGTACTGGATGTATGTATGTATATTATTATTACAACTTTCACCCAAGCTCCAAGGCGATCAATACACTTAGTGCTATGTAATACTACCTTTATATTATTCCTTACAACAAATAACACCTCCAGAGATTCAACAACTAGAAATTATTAAGGGAATTCAAAATGTAATACCTACGTTCACGCAGGGTTAAATATCTTAGCGTGTGAAGTGTTACTTTAATTCAATATTTTTCTTTGGTAATTAAAATTTAATTCCTATTCTGATAAACATGGGTCAATGAAATTGGGTAAAACTTAAAAATTGATTTTTTTTTTATTTATAAATACTCTATTTGATATTTTCTTTGACATGAAAGAGTTTATTATGAAATACGTTCAGGCTGTTGACCAAATAACATCAGACATTATCAAAACACGAAACAGACCGAACCATTGTCTTTACTTTATTACATAGGAGGAGACTTGTTTTCATGTAATATTCTAAAGAGGAACATTGATGGATTTAAGAAGGTTAACATATATTTTCTACACTACACCATCATGGTATATCTCACCAATGGGTTGTTACTGCACGTAATTAACGTGGAAACCGTCCTCTTTGCGACAACAACAATTAAAATATTCTGGATGGGTGGCATACCTCATCTCTGAATTAAAGATGTTAAATGTCTAATCAAGATGTAGGTCAGTGGTCCCAAACTTTTTTATCGTCGCGAACAGTCATCTTTTGAGAGTTTTACTGCGGACGCCGCGGAGAGACGTTGATTATTTATAACTAAAAAATGAAATTAAAAAAAATATCTCCCTTCAACACTCCTCTCGGAAACACAGGGAGCAAAATAGTCTTCTTCATTTAGACCTATTTTATGCTTTAAGAGCCACTTACTCATACGGCATTCTCGTACTAACACTTTGATAATAATATCATAGTCACATGGACAATATAAACGTTCAAAAACATGGTGTGAATTATATGGAAAATTACATTTTCAAATTATGACAAATTCTATTTTCCCTATTTCACATGTAAATAAAATGTATTCATTCATGTATGTAGGAATAATACAAGAATACAATACGGCGTGTTAACCTTCTGTGCAATTTTCAAATATGTACATAAAAGGACATTACAAGCGCCTAGACAATTGAATTCATTTGTCCCATAATTCGATATAAGAGGGGAACTTGTGTTTTGCACCCTACACCACTGCAAAACATTCTAAGATGGCCGCGCAAATAAGATTAACAAAATGGCGGAAATCAAATTACTCAATTATTGTCAAACTGGGGAAGAAACAGGGCTCACCACAGGCGTAAAAAGGGGGAGATATGGGGCACTTGATAATATTATGTGCAATTTTATGTATCTGTGGAATTTAAGTGTTTGTGATGTGTAAACAAAATTCTGGAATTATATAATAGAACGAGATGTTTTTTAGAAATATAAAGTTTTAAGTATTTCCTGTAGACTAAACTCCGATGAGTCATGGAAATAGAATTGGTCTTCCATTTTCAAGTTTTTACACGTGATCATTAAATAGGTTTTTACCACACCATGTCCAAGAATGAGAGCCTCTGTAGGTTGGTATTCTGAAAACAAAGAAAAATAAATCATTTAATTTTTTGTACGTAACACAATATATTGTTTTCAAATATTTATTAAACTTGAATGCTGCCTGTCCAATTTTTTTTTGTCACGGAGAGAATATTTTGCGTGTTTGTTACACGAAGTTTAGTCTGCTGGCTACCTCACTTGTCAGATATGTCATAATATAACATAACATGCATAAATAGTTCACACAGATCGAGCTAGTCCCAAACAAAGATGTGGTTCTAACGCGACAATACACATTTATATATGTACAATGTACAAAACACATGATGGAATAGATAGATCAATTCAACTTTTTTCTCAATAAAATTACTAAAAAACTTTTCTTTATTTCACCCCTCTTCCTATACAATGAACACCCTTACGATATATAGGTATGTATTACTCCACTGCATTTATATTCCTATCCCTCATTGTTCAAAAGAAAAGTCTTCATAAAAGACTTCGCTATCTTCTGAAGTAATTATTTTTCTCACATAACACCTCCCTTTCTTTGTATATGGCTTTTTTCTCTTTATTTACTCGTTCGAGATAATTGCTTTATGCACATCTTTTCTCCGTAGTTACCCATACAGGATAATTACTTTATATTTTCTTATAAGTTACCTGTATGAGATAATTACTTTAACGTCTAACAGTAGGTATTAAGGTATTATACTTGTTTTTTAAATTTTTATTATATACATTTTATAACGGATGGTTATATTAATGTACAATATTATAAGGCAGAAGCGATCTTGTGGAAGTTCTTACTACTTATATGGTTTTAATATTCTTCTTTTTTCTGTATCATTATGCATAAGTTATAGTTATGAGAGGTTTTTTTCTTTAGCATGTTATTGCCTAAGTTTTGCTTAAAGTTTTATGATTTAATATTTTCCTCTATTTTCAAAAGTGATTAAGAAAATAAAAATACATTATTTCATTTATTACTTCGACCATGCTTTTATTTGCTCTTAATATTTAGTCAAAAATCCCTACAAGCAGGACATACGCTTCTTCCATTTCATTATGAGAGTCTAATGAATAACCAAAGCTAATCGAATAATAAACCTATATTTCCTACCTACTCGTGATTTTAATAGAATTCTATGAAAACAAGTTACCTACCTACTTCTTTCTCAACAACAATACAACACGTATAAATAATTATTGTATTTCTATACAGAATCCTAAATAAAGTGAGTAGTTATATCTACCGTCCAATTCCAGAAATCAGAACAGTAAATATATATTTTTTTAATTTAATTGATAATCTTCTTCTTCGCCCTCGCCTTTATATAATTTACTTGGGGTCTTTTTGATCATGTCATGTTGTAGTCTCTAGATGTGTCCGTACCATCTTAATCGGTTTTCGGTTATTTTTTCGCCGATGGGAGCGACTTTGAAAATAATATTTAATTGATAATACACACAATCAACACCACTCTTTCAATTCCAAAAAAAAAACTATGAAAAATACACGGATCCCTTCATATTTAGTTTTGAAAAAAAAATGTATCTAATTTCAATTCTACAAATAATATTGAGAATTGTTCATCTATTGAACGGAACAAAGACAACATAAAAACTACGTCTTGAAAGTCTGTTAACAGTGTAGGTATTTCTAGTGATGTGAGAAGAGAAAATTCTCCAAAGAAATTTCTCGAGAACGAAAAATTTCTCCGAGAATTTCTCCTCTGATGGAAGAGAAATTTCTCTCCATAATTTTTCTTAGTGGTATTATGACCTTTCGTCCAGTACACTTTGCAGCCAACCTGATTGATCCAAAAATTTGTGGGGCTGATTAAGGTCCAAATCAGAGGTTATTAACACTTTTTTCCATGTACGTACCTGCATTTATTTTTTAACTTAAATATGGGCATGTGGGGTGTCAAACATCGAGGTTTTTCATTAGTTATTAGCACTTTTTTCTATGTAGGTACCTAACATTTTTTTGTTTCCATAATTAGTTGTAGCCATATTGGTGATAAATTGTCTCAACATTTTTACATTGCTATTGATTGATTGGATAAAGTATTTATTATTATTATACCTACTGTTAAATAAAAAATAAAAAAAATTCTCCGAAAATTCTCTAGCTCGAGAAATTTACCGAGAAATTTCTCGGTAAATTTCTCAAAAAATTATTTCTTGAGAATTCCACAACACTAGGTATTTCACGTTCTGTTGTGTTTTTAAAGCATAATATGTATAAATATGCCAAAATAACAAAAATGGCAATTTATCGAATATCAAACATTTACACTTGTTGTGTTATGGAACTCTTTAGTCGATGTATATTTTTCTGTTTATGTGAATAAGCCATGAGAGAATATTGCTTCATCATTAATCGATCATCTCGTAATTATTCACTATCGATGAATTAATAATTAATCAGACTGCAACGCAATGTGTTTTACGTAAAACTACAGCAATATACACTTTTATCTGCAAATAATAATCATTCTAATGGCTAAACCCTGTTATATAGAACTCTTACTTATATAAGTTAAGGGATGTGAAAGTGTTAGGTAAAATAATTTTATGGGTATACTGTAGGTACTTTGAATTTACACTATAAAGTGACGGAAATCAGAAGGCGAAAACCTCTCGTTTTATTTGCAGTTTTCATCGTTATACTATACTTATTGCCTGGTTTTCGATTTTTCTTTTATTGCATTTTTATTCAGTTGTGTTGTGTATATAATATACAAAACTGTTCAATACATTATTTGAATTCTTATTCACTGTGTCAGTGTTTGGGTAATAGGATTCCATAGCGAAATAAATAAAATGTTTTATTCTACAATTTGATTCAACTTGATAAGAGAGACGTCTTTCGACTTGTTAGGACAGTGTCAATCTTGATTGGCTTGATAATGTCTTAACAAGACGAAAGACGTATCTCTCGTCAAATTAAATCAAATAGTAGAATAAAACATTAGTTTTATTTATTAGCTATTTGAATTCTTTTTAAAAAATCAACACAATAAAGTCTTAGAGAGTAATTTGATTACGAACTCCATCGAAATTTTTTCCTCCAATAGATAGTCCACAGTTTCACACCTGCAGTGATCCCACTTGATATCTTTCTCTTTAGAAATGCAGTAATATTAAAAATATGAAGTTACAGCTACCCAATTTTAACAACTGCAAAATATGGAAAAAAGAAGTACTTAATGAAGAATGATTTATTGTTTTTATATTTGTCAATTATTACCACCCCTATCATTGCATCTTTATATATGTACATAGAATTATCATAGTATGACGACACTCGTCTATTTGCTATTTGTTTAGAATTGTTTTCGTAAGAGTAGTATGTATGTATGTATGAAGTCTACTGCGTATTGTATGTATGCACTTAGGGTGGATGGAGGCTTAGAAGCCGGCTATAAGTCTGGCGACTCGCTTCGATTCAAAGCAAATAAGAGATGGATTATGTTATGCACGATAAAAGAGCAGGAAGATTCAAACTTTATGACAACAGTGATTTAGTTCTCTGGACTATGGACAACGTGAAAAGTAACCTAAAGTTTTGTAAATGTGATTGAATTACAACGGATTGATTTTACACAAAAACTACATAGAGGTACATTAAAGGGCAAAATGAGGTATGACTTTTTTCAAATTGTTCTGAGTCTAGGTGTGACTTAGATGAGTTAAGTGCACTGTATATGGGTCTGTCTATCGTCGCGTCAGTGCCCACCTATAATACAACAGCCATATCTGAGTTTGGGACTCTATCTGTGAGCTGCTATTCCTCTTGCGAAATAAGCCCTGTTGGTAAGTATATTTATTTAAGGTTTTGATATCAAAAACATTTAGAAAGATAAAGATACATATTATTTGGTTTAATGCTTGAAACCCAATGATCCAAACTAGCTGTGAATACTTTTTATAAATATCTGTTAAAATAGCAGTGATTTTTACAGTAGTAGATATTATTTTCAAGTTTGTATGCATATTATTTTAATGCGAGTAACATAATCCTTTGTAAACTTCACTGCAATCGTCTGATGCGAGTTAATCACTATGAGACCGCTACGCTACCTACCTACAATAACTAAACGGAACCTACTCCTATCCCTACTGTGATAGAAGTAGGTACACGTCTAATGCAAATAATAGAAATAGTCAGTAGGTGATAAAACTCAAGTCCACATCCAGTAATAATATTAATTAATTCATGGAAGATGTTTTGATAAAAAAATATTTTATTCAAATAATTATTTTTACCTTTATACAGTATACTTGTTCGCAAGATTTTCAACTGCGTGAACGACGCTCTTTTTAAAGGAAACCGTTTTAAAGGAAACTAAGGAAATAAGAAATATCAGCATTGAAAAGTGAAAAAAACTGCTTGTTGTAAACGTGCATGCATGTCCTCTCCCTGCTATTAAAAATAAAACATCTAGATGGGTGGGTATATCCTGTTCCTGAACTTAAGATTTTAAAGTTTGAAAACGTGATGTTTTATGTTAGCTACTAACAGAACACTGGAAAACTTATAGAAACAAGTGGGAAGCATTTCTTTACCGGGGACTCTTCCTTTTTGAATGTAACAATTTTTACAATTCATAATGATTAGTAAATGTACCTAACTGCGTAAGGCGACATTATATATACAAACATACGTTAATATTATTAGTTAATATTGCAATTTGCAAATATTTCTTTAGGATTAAATAAACATTAATATTGCAAGACATACTTGAGAAAAGTTATGTATATTTCTAGGCATAAGATTATAAAACTACGTATTATGTTGTGTAAATGTGTGTGTCATCCTCGGTGTGAGATCATCCACCAAGGGTACATCAAGGGAGTATTTTAATTTTGTAGTGGGTTTTGCACGGGGAACCTCGAGCCCACTCTTTGATAAAAATAATAGAAAAACTTATGGTCTAGACAGACTGGATGACATGCGAACCGATGTTCTTGAAATATCCAGGAGTTGGTAAGTGGTGGGAACCACTCCCTTAATATAGACATTAAGATTTTTGTTTTTGTTTATCTGAATATACCTACCTACCTAAGAAGTAAAATGATATAATAATGGTCAGTTTAAAAAGGATTATGTTTAATTCTTCTTTACACTGTAATAAGATATTATTATTTGCCAAGCAACTGTGCCCTACTGATGTATTACTTTGGTAATAAAATATGACTTAGGTAAATGTATGAGGAATTATATAAGAAAAAAATACAAACAAACGATGGACAGTGTTCGTCCTATGTAAATATTTAAGTAAGTAAATGTTTGTTGTAAATATTTAAATATTAATATAATTTATTAATATTAATGTAGATATATTTTGATATGCATATCTCATTCGCCCTTCAACTTTCCTCTCTGGAACATGTGGTAAATTTTATGATAACTGAATCACAATTTTTTTTATCGTAATAAACGTATGTTATGAAGAGAATCTTTCAGGCTATGGAGTCGGCGTCAGTGAAATTTTGTGGATGGAAAAAAAACGTCAATCTACAAATAAATATTTAACGCCGATCTACCAGTATCTACTCCTAAACGAGTGGATAGCTTTTGGAAATAGAATAGACTTTTTTATTTATTTTATTCTTCACTGTACATTGGTTACAATATTACAATTTTATTTTTACAACAATGGTTACTATATTACAATACAATATTACAAAATAAAACAGTGTCATAAAAATATCAATTATTACCTATACAATTCAATGTAGGTACTGAGGGCAAGTTTATCGCTAAAATGCGATGTCTTCCAACTAACCCTAGAATACCAATAAATAATAAAAAAGTAAGAACTCTCAATCTTTATATTCAAACAGAGATGTTACCATAAAACAATACGATTGATCATCTAAATTTTTTTTGTTAGACGACTTTCTTATTGAAAAAGTTTGAGAAGGAGATGTCATGATGCTAACTATTGACTCAAAATTATACTGTGGAGTAGGCGAAAGGACAGAATGTCTACTCATCTTGTATTTACATACGCACTTCTTTAATTTCTTTACTTTTATTTTCTTTACATTTACATTTATATAATTCCTAAATCATACACGCTGGTTTCTCTTACTTAACACGCGGCTAATTTGAGAGTTTGATCTTAGTGTTTAATCTTCGAATATTATCGCATTTTAATGCGAGTAGTTTCTTTCAATAAATTTACTTATTTTGTAATAATAAAGTGTGGCTAATGTTATAAGGATATTTGAGTTGAGTAAGGTCGACTAGGTCACAATACGACAATATAAAAAAGGTTAGGTTTATTAAACCATCGTGACCTTAATGTAACGCGACCTTGGATTGGATTCACCTTTTTGACCCATTCACTACAATAAAATTACTAAACGGCATATTATTTACCTTCACATGCAAGGGATTTGAAATAAAACCACCAAAAGGAGATCCCTAAAAATTACAGGAAAACTACAAAGAAACGACCGGTTTTCCAAAATACATACACTAACCCTCTTTTTTATACCGAAATAATATTCAACCCTTTTAACAAACTTGAATTATATTTGGATGTGTAAACGATTTTGTGCTTTATTTCCGTATGTTTTGTAGTGTTTTTTGTCTATTGGTTTTGTTGTTTTAAAAGGGAGTTTTATTATTACGTACCTATTACTATTTTTTGAAGGGTTAGGTCAAAGCCAATTTTTAGTAGGTCATTGGTTTGTAAAAGTATGTATGCGTGAACTTAAACTCTAACCCAATTACTATATTGAGGGCGTTAGGCATTATTATTATTTGTTTATGTTTTGTGTTTGTTGATAGACATATAGGTAATGTGTTAAACTGTTTGTGGACTTACAAAAATATTTAGAAAATTATTTTCTATAAACAAACAACGAGTGAATCGTCTAAGATCGGGTGTAGGAAACTGCCGTGAGAATAGAGAACGATGGGGCTTCGTTCAAGACGAATCTAGAGAGCGTGACTGTGGTGCACCACGGACCATGCCACACTTGTTGAAGTGTCCATTGTGCCCTGTCACATGCACTATGGAGGATATTTTTGACGCATCTCCATGTGCTGTGCGTTTTGCTCAGTACTGGAGATAAGTTTAATTGTTTTTTTCTGGGTTTCGACACGATAAATAAATAACAAACAATTTATTGTCCTGAAATTTGGTTAGTAGGCCTAGTTAAAATGTTTTCAGAATTCTAAATATATTCAGAATATTGTAGGTTTCCCACTCATTTCTGTGGTTTTTAAGTATCCTACCTCATACAAGGAGTGTCTTACGAGTATTTTACGATTGTATGACGCAATATAAGAGATTAGAAACGCTTGATATGTGGTCCAATTGAAAAATTATGGGTAGGTTTATCATGGAGTGAAAACCACTTCCCAAATGAAGACGTTTTTGACAGAACCGAAGGAGGAAGGCAGCTGCTCGAGACCATCTCAGAAAATTGCGCCAGGTGAATTGGACAAAATACGTCACGAAAATTTTCTACAAGAAATAATAGATAAGATACCTGAAGGGAAAAATCTTAGGAAGTGCCAACGTTGAGATAACTTTGATGATCTATACGAGGGTATGAGCTGTGGATCGTACGAAGAGCTGAAGAGTTTAGCAACGTTCTTGGAGCTTTTACATCAGAGAAAATTATAACCCTTATTTAGCATATCTTTTCCATACTTGCAATCTTATATTATACTTTTAAGTCTCTTTATAGCAAATGTTAGATTGTATAACAGATGTTTTACTTTACTTCTTTTTAAAGCGAAGGTTTCTTTATTTGCTTCATAGGTAGAATTTATATGATTCGATACGTTCGTAGGTATAAACAATATCTTTCAATTGTTCAAATGATTTTGAAATTAGTTAAAAGAGTCTGCGAATATGTTTTAGCATGCTGCAAATCCATAGATAATCTCTTCAGGTGTACCTAATATATTGTTATGGTAAAAATAACAATATAAAAATTTTCGTGGTGTCATTTCACTAAGTTTCTAGACTATTCGATATCCAACTTTCTCTAGAACATTGATTGGATCGTAGCAAAGCACGGGGACTCTGGGGGCGTCGAAGTGACGAAGCGGACCGCCAGTCGTTCATCCATGCATGTAATCTAACTATGAACATGTAAGGAAATTGATTTTGCGGTTCCTCGGACACTGTAGTGGGTACCTACTTACAAACAGTGGCGTAGTTTCTTCATATGCAAAATACTAACAATTATTGCAAACATGACTGCAAAATTTCTCGGAGAAAATAACTTGAATGGAAAAGATGGTCACTGGTTACAAAATTCTTATGAAATGTCGGAAAATTAATTCTTAAATTAAGTTTTGCTTACTGCATCGTGATTATATTTTATATAATTATTTATTCATTTATTTTACACATGCTATAACATATATATTTGATCTACATAAACAAATTAACATATCAAAGACCTCACAAAATAAAGTTATTATAACAACATAATATTAACCAGTTGGACAAAATTGGTACTGCATCAAATATAAAATGTGGAGAGGATGAGGGGGAGCGGGGAGGGGAGGATAGGTATATTCGCATAACAATGCATGGATATTCGAAAATCACATGAATTGGCCACTTAGATCAAATTTTCAAATAAGTTGTGTATTGAGTAAGAGAAATGTAGAAATATGGAAAGCAAAAAATGTATTTTCTTCAATTCATCGAATTCTAATATGCAGCTTCCTCTTAAGAAAACA
The DNA here is from genome assembly GCA_947579605.1 of Athripsodes cinereus. NCBI lineage: Eukaryota > Metazoa > Arthropoda > Insecta > Trichoptera > Leptoceridae > Athripsodes > Athripsodes cinereus. Next base: position 6,218,443 of record OX388321.1, read on the forward strand.
TTCTGGGTATGCCTTTGTATCTATGACAAATTTAATATTTTTTTTGAAAGTATGATTGATATAAAAAGTCTAGTCCCGCCACTGCCTACAATATAGGTTGGTTGTTACAACACGTTTGCTTGTTGAATAATATTGTGTATTAGTTACCTATCCATTACTGTAGTTTGTTGTAAGCTGAACTGAACTTATGAAATTTACGTACTTATACTATACTCTCTTGTCAATGAGCCGTTGGCGTTGCTAGGGCGCGTAGGCTTTTAGTTTCTTTGAAGCACCCCAACAGTGTAACGTTAGGTATTCGGGCTAACTTTTCAGAGATCGACAAGCAGTTATTGGAAATGTCATTTCTTATTTCACAGGACAATTCATAAATTCGTTGTGTCAGTAGAAGAATTTAATAATAAAATTAAAAACAAATATTTTTCTACGTCTGCCTAAATAATAAAAATTGTAGTGAAAAAAACATTTTTGTTTTTTATTTCATTACAGAACTTCACTACCTAAACACTGACTCAGTGAAAAGATTGACAATGTCCTTGTAAGGCTAAAGATGTGCCTCTCAATAAAAATCATTATAATGGTAAAAAAATAATTTTAATTCATTATATTCATAAAGTCTTGAAAGAATCAATTGATATGAAAAACTCAGTTCGATTATAAATCAAAGAACATAAGAAAAATATTGCTGGCATTCACTATTACAATAAAGTACCTACTGCATACTCGTATATCGTTGCATATTTAAATGAACCACAGATGATGATCACAGTTTCGAGAGGAGCGTCGAAAAAAATAAACATCACCTTGATATTCTTGAAAAGACAGGATAAAAGAAAATATTTAATCTTCGTCATTATTTACTGTATAAGTGCACAAGTATGTAATTGCATTTCATATTGGTTTAAACAAATATATGTTTTTATATTAAAATATAGTTTGACCATGTTATAAGAAGAAATACATTTTTTGTATCTTGATTAAAATATTCAAGCCTTCGTTTTTCTACAACTAGCAATTTTTTTCTATTTATTTATTTATTATTCGTTGATCAAAAAAATACAATCAATTTTGTACATTCAAATTAAATACAATAAAAAAAACACATGGAGAGTTTATCGCTAAAGCTTAGTTATTAAATATATTTATTCTATAAAAATTAAGAAAAAGTGGTAAATCTAAGGTGTTGGAATAAAGTTGAGTTTACACTTGCCAAAAGTTGACAGCGGATCAGTTTGTCGAACAATAATTGTGTAGGCGTAATATGCAAAGGGGAACCTCTCAACTGAATATTGTGAACAGGTGTCATGCTAAATATTTTAGACTGAACACAATGTACATACATACTCATACTATAAATATACTAACCTAAGCAACATCCATAAGCCGCAGTGTCCACGTGATTCTCTACAAAACATAGCACGAGAGAGTAATATTGTAACAGTGTTAGAAGTAAATAATGTATTAGCAGATACAAATGTGGCGGGCTATTTGAGAAAAAAGCTTATTGAAAACAATTCCTATCTGCATTTTCTAAATTAAACTCAATTTATGTTTTCAGTATTTGATCTTTTGTAATATTAGCAAATTGATATGGCATTGGTTGTCTGCAGCAAAATGAAATGAAGAAATTTCTGACAACGCAGTGGCTTGAAAAATGTTTTTCTGCTGTAAACTGTATTTTGTAAAGATAAGTAGGTAATAAGACTAATAATTTAATAATTTTGGTGTTAACAGTGTAGAAATACGTGTAGTTAATGAGAAAAAACGTATTTTTTTCTCTTGAAAGCCGGCTCGGAATTTATTAAGTCGCTGGGAAGTACTAAATAAAAATGTTTTATTTTTATTACTTTGTAAAATTATCAATCCATCTATACCCTCACGCCGTATCCCAAGTGGGGTAGGCAGAGAGAACGGAACGCCAATTAGATCTGTCCTTACATACATATTTCGCTTCTTCTAGAGTCATACAATTTCTCATGCACGCACGTCGATTTCTCTTACTCAAAACACGGCCGTCCTTGAGAATTTGATCTACTTGTTCAAGCCATGTAGTCCTCGGATCTACATGTTCAAGCCATGTAGTTTGTAAAATTACTTACTTGAAAACGTGTTTTAACAATAAATTATAGGTATATTGATAATATTTGATAGATTTTAGGTACACAAGCTAATGATCTGTTTGTTTGCGGGATTTACTCTTATCCGCTGAAAACTTGTAATCATACCTTACCTTACCTTACCTCAGCCTTCTTCTTGTGTCCAGTATTGAACAAAGGCCTCCCTCTTGGACTTCCATAAATTTCTGTTGGACGCAACTCTCCTCCAGTGCAGGCCCGCCACTCTTTTAATATCATCGGACCATCTTGTTTGGGGCCTACCTACGCTTCTGCGTCCTGTTCTAGGCCTCCAGTCCAGCACTTTCTTCGTCCATCTATCATCAGACATACGCGCCACATGACCTGCCCAGCTCCACTTTAACTCCGCGATCCTTTGAGCCACATCTGTTACCTTGGTCCTTTCCCGTATCCAAACATTTGTTTTGCGATCTCTGAGCGAGATGTTCAGCATCCTTCTCTCCATTGCTCTCTGTGTCACTCGGAGTTTGTGTATTATCCTCTTTGTTAAAGCGGATGTCTCAAATCCATAGGTGAGCACAGGAAGTATACACGCATCAAATGTTCTTTTCTTAAGGTGGATGGGAATATTTCGGGATTTTAGGACATGTGATAGCTTGCCGAATGCAGCCCATCCTAAAGCTCTTCGTCTTTCCAGTTCAGCTTCCATATTATCCCTTCCCAATTTTACAGTGTGACCCAAATAGACATAGGACTCAACTCTTGCAATGTTTTGACCCTCGATTGTAATCGGTTGGGTTAATTCTGAGGTGGACATAATTTTTGTCTTACTCATGTTCATTTTTAATCCCACTTTGCTGCATTCGTTTTTAAGATCGGTTAACATTACAGCGATTTCTTCCTCTGTATTGGCAAAGAGTACTATGTCATCAGCGAATCTGAGGTTTGTCAGTCTTTCCCCGTCGACATTGATACCATACTGATCCCAATCAAGCCTGCGGAAAACATCCTCCAATGCCAATGTGAACAACTTCGGGGAAATGGTGTCTCCTTGTCTAATTCCTCTTTTGATATCAATTTTGTTAGATGGTTCATGGAGTTGGATAGTGGAGGTGGCATTGTTATATATGTTTTTAAGGAGATTTGAATATCTGTGATCGACTCGACAATTGTTCAGTCCTCGCATAACAGCCCAGATTTCAATGGAATCAAAGGCCTTCTCAAAGTCTATAAATGCGAGGGTTAGTGGCATATTATACTCGCTGTGCTTTTGAATCACATTCTTTAGGGTCTGAAGATGATCACTTGTTCCAAATCCCTTGCGGAAGCCTGCCTGTTCCCTTGGCTGGTACCCATCTAGCTTTGTCGTAAGTCTGTTATTAATAATACGTGTGAACAGTTTATACAAATGTGAAAGCAAACTTATAGGTCTGTAGTTTTCCAGCCTTTTATTATCTCCCTTTTTATGTAAAAGAATGATTGAAGCATTGTTCCACTCAATCGGGATTGTCTCACTATCCAGGCATTTATTAAATAGTGCTGTTATTATGTCGATAAGGGTATCTCCTCCAAGTTTAATGGCCTCAATGACTATTCCATCCTCACCCGGTGACTTATTATTCTTCATTTTATGCATGGCATGGAGCACTTCATCTTTAGTCACCTCAGGAATATCCTCTGTAATCATAAAAATTGAGAAATGATTATATTTTCAAATTAGTAAATATGAAGCCATTATCTGGACTTTTGTCTCAATATCTGATATTTTAATAAGCTTTGGACATTGACAAATTTAGTATTCGATTACTGTAAATACGAGTACATAGCTTTAGGTGAGAATGTAATTCATCTAATGCGAGTAGACACTCGTCTGCTTGTGTGGTTTCATAGTGTTAACTTGACTTTACATACATAAACGTAATGCCAATAAATGGATTTTAATAGCGATAATCCGGCAAATGTAGTCTTAATACAAATATTGATTACGTACTTTATTATGGTGTTTTCTTTGCAAGTCAGACATAGAGAAACAAATAGGTACTTTCTTTCTTTATTTTTCTTATGCCCTCATACCAGGAGAAATTCTGATTGGGGCAATGCTTATGGCTTATTATTATATAGTAGTTGATTGTTTAAATTTTATGTACCTATTGTTATTATTGTGTTTTAAATAAATAAAATGATTTTGGTTTTGGTAAATGCCTGCTTCTATAATTTTAAGCTTTTGACCCAACACTGCAAAGGGACTAGTAGCCACCACGATTTAATGAAAAAGTTTTTAAATAAAGTTTGCTAATTCAAAGCTTAGGAGAAGATATCGCACATTTTTTGAAGAATGATTTTACACTATATGCAATATATTTGTTAATATTTTTTTTCAGGAACACACTCCAGTGATGGGAACATTCATAAAAGAAGACTTTTTGTAGAAATTATAATACATTTAATAATAAATTTTAAGAAAAAGTGGGTGTCCTAGAAACTATTTTATTACGAGAATTCCAAGAACTAGATATAAAGGGCGATACTCCCCAATTGGTTTTATCTAGTATCTTGGTAACCTTGGATTTGTTTATTTATTTCAGCATCATATGGCAAATAGCCTTTTACAAAATTATTTTTAAAATATTTGCACACTTCATAAAATCAATAAGTGAAATGCACAACAAATGCAAATAAATAAACGAATTTGCAAACGAAATTACAATATTGTCAAATTTTGACATAATGCAACGTTCATAGAAAATGACCAGAAACAATATTTAGTAAACTTGAAGTAGCTCAAAAAAAATTATAATAGGCACATAGAGAAATGAAAACAAAACAGGTGTTTACAACTTTACACCAATTTCACATCAATGCAACGCAAGCAAACTGGACTGCAAATAATTCACATCTATTCTTTAATTTAAACTTGAGAGTTTTAAAATAGGTTTAACTGGATTTTGTTTTGGGCACTCTTGAGGTTAGAAACACTATTTTGAAATTTAAATAACGTTTCTATGATATAGTAAAATGGAAAAATTGGTAGATAATATTCAAGACTAAGATCCGCTTCGAGAGTAGCCCTATAACCATGATAGGGTTATTGGTTAATAGTACATTTTGTGGTATCTATGTATGAATTATTATCATGAATGCTAGACTACATGGATCAGCAACACGTTGGATAGAGGTGGTAATAGAATACCATAGATTCTCTGTACTCAGTACGAGAGATGATAGTACCTACCTTAATACTCGTATGCATCAAACAAATATCTATGCATCTCAGTCAATAGGTACTATTGTACAATATACTAGATTGTTCATCCGCAGTCTCATCGGAATAGTATTTATGCATTTCTGTTTCTAAGTTTCATTTGAAGAGGACTATTCGTAAAACATCACTAAATACAAAGATATACTAGATCGGTAATTCAAAGAAAAAAATCGGTCATGCAGCCAATCAAATTTTGCATCCAGTTTTAAATTGGCGTTGGTTGTAAGGGTGCAAATACAAAGAAAGCAGGTTGCAATCGGCGTTCCTGCTTTTACTATGTTCGTGTTCATTGAAATGCATGTAACCATTCTCGGCGCCGGCCGGTAGGCGCAGGCATCGGAAAGCAGGTTACCTGCTTTCTTTGTGTTTGCACCCTTAGACAATATATTGCTAATGCTTGAAACTCATCGATGTTGGAACACAAAAAATCCGAAAAAATGTGCCGCGGTGCAAGTCTAGTATGTCTATGACTAAACTTTATCTTATTATTTTAAATTTTCACAGAATCAGACAGTCAATTACAGAATATGTTACACATGATATACATTCAATATGTGGACCAGCAAATATTTCAAATTTACCAGAAATGTTTCGAGTCTTAAAAGTTCTCCTTCATGTATTTTGAATTATTTTAACTCTTATTCAAGTTTACATAAAAGAATTGTATTTTAAGTCATATTTGAAAAATTGTATTTTGATATATGTATTTTTTTTTCTAGTATTGCCCCAGAACAGATTTTAATCTAGTGGGGCAATATATTCCATTATATTGTTTTTCGTGTTAATTCTGTATGCTCTATTGGAATAATAAATAAAAAAAAAAAAAAAAAAAATAAAAAAAAAAAATGTGTCAAATCGATTCCCCCTGATGTTGATTATCATTTGTGAGAATGTGTCTCTATCTTGGACAGCCTGTAGCAGCTTCTCAACGCGTAAAAAATACTCTTGACATCTTCATTTCAATAGTGATGAGATCGTCAACAATCTTGAATGTCTCATTATGCACGACACGGAGAGGACGAGCTGTGTGTTAATAACCAAAATGCAGCATCTGGACGGCCCTTTTCTACAATATACAGCTCCTATAGCAAACGATGGTCCTGGCTGGGACATGTTTTGAGAATGCCTAATGATAGTTGGCCAAAAAGAGCACTGTTTTTCCGTCCGCAGGGGTTCCGTCGGCCCGGGCGTCCCTCTTTCACAATACACCGTTCCTATGACAACGATATCAGAGCGCAAGGAATGTCGTGGAAAGAGGTGACGCAATTGTCACAGAGACGCTCTGAATGGAGGAGGCTGGTTTCTGCCCTGTGATCCCGAGAGGAGCGTTGAGGGCGATGATGATGATGATAGCAAACGACATTACTGTGTGTGTTCCAGTTTGAATCTATCGTCGTTGAAGATTCTACTGCACGACACAAGCGTACTGCTCACTGCGAGATTATATTTATTTATTTTTCTCATATTTACAATAATCATAAGATAAGAAATCAAATAAATATTGAATAAAATAATTTTACAATGTAATTTTGATTCATTTAAATATTAAAGCACAACTGATTTCATAAAAATGAGAGTGTATAGGCGCGCATACTTTACAGTTCTATTTCAAACCGAGATATATTATTTTATTATAAAAAAAAACATTAATTTATTTTATATCTATCTATCTTTACCATCAAAGCATTTAATTAACATACAAGCTGTCCTCTCCATTCCAACAAAAAATAGACACTCAGGATCGCTGAATTTAAGATGTTAAATGTTTTTATTTTTCAAACACCTGCCTTTAACAGGACACTCGTAAGCTTGCAGAAAATAGTGGGAGACCATTTTTTTTATATCTATAAACAAACAAACATATTACATAAGAATGAACCAAAATATTTATACTTGGATTACAGTAATGTGTTGTTTTGCAGTACATGGGTATAGGTAATAGTTGGTAGGTATGTAATGTTTGGTTGCTTATCTATCTATGGTGAGAGAGAGGTATGTTTGTGCAAGGTGTATAAGGTATATACCTATACCTGTATATGAGAATATAATTATAAGTATGTTTACATGATACGTCTATTATGACTATTAGTATTAGCCATTGTACTGTTATTATCATGCTCCTTTCAATATATTATTTAATACGTGATATAGGGACTGCTCTATAATACTTACATCACATTCCGGTTTCTACGAACCGATTGATGGTGGGATTTTAATTCATAATTAATAAAATTGTATATTTTTCGAACAAATGTAATTATAAGTTGATAAATTAATATGATATATTTCATTAATGAGAAAATGTTCGTGCAAAATTTTCCACTTTGCCATAAAAAATAAGGCATTTGTAATGTATGCCACTATTTATCTTTGAGTTTATGAAGCTTAATTATCTGTATTCGTAATGGGTTATCTTGGACATAATACATTGCAAACAATTAATTCTTCTTCTAGCGCGTTTTATATATTTTTGTACATGTATGTAATTTTTGTAAATTTCGGGAAAGAACGTTAACGTTTATATTTAATTTTTCTTTTTAAATAATTTGTTCAAGGCTCAGATGCCCTTTAAGTTTTTTTTTTATTTCATCGGTTCGTGTGAACTTGTTAACGTCATTAACTGATGAATCAGCAAAACATTCTTGCAGGTAGGTATAATCCATTATATTATTGGGTGCCACCTATACGTAGGTAACTATAAATATTGTTGTTTTGTATGCATGTAAATGTATTGTAAAGTGTTATGAAGTCTAGCGAACCGAATACAACACAGCACATAATACATAAATGAAGAGTACCTACGTATGTAGATATTAAATAATACGAGTTCGTATCTTTACTTCGGATGTTGAATTATAGATTGCTGACCCGCCGCTTTCAGAAGGTAGTAGGGATGAATCCAGATTTAGGAACTTGTATTTGTTAAAGCAATCTGTTCTAATATTGAAACTTCTATAAATCTTTCACGTATTAGTTTATGTTGTTTATGAACCGGTGTTGACAAATTCTGTTAGACATATAGAAAAAAAAAATAAAACAATAATAGTCGAGTTCGACGAGTTCGTCGGTAGCCTGGAGGTAGAGTCTCGGCCTCCAGAACAAGGGGTCCGAGGTTCGATCCCAGGTGCTGGCAAACTCCCCTTCACGGCACAAGCTTTCAGCTTAGTGTGAAATGTGTATAAGGTTGTATAAGTTGTATATCTTTTAAAAAAAAAAAATTCAATATTTGTTATTGTTCATTTTAACATTGAGGAGATATCTATTTCAGAAGAATTAAACTCCTGTTTATCCGTTCTTTTAAACCAAAATTGCTTCACGGGTGGGCCATCGGCATTATTATTTATTAATCGTGTCGAAACCCAGAGGAAAAACCCATCAAACTGATCTCCAGTACTGCGCAAAACGCACAGCAGGTGGAGATGCGTCAAAAATATCCTCCATAGTGCAAGTGACAGGGCACAATGGACATTCCAACAAGTGTGGCATAGTCTGTGCTGCACCACAGTCACATGCTCCGGATTCGTCCTGTAGGAAGCCCCATCGTTCTCTATTGTCGCGGCAGTTTCCCACACCAGATCTCAGTCGATTTAGGGTTTTCCATGTCCCATAGTCTAGATCGCCTCCTGCAGCAAGGTGTTCTTGGGGTAGGAAAGGTTCGCTTATTTGCGGATCCTCCGCCCACCTACGTAGGCGTTCAGAGGGAGCAGGGCCCGGCATTATAGCAGAAACAGATAATAAGCATACATTATGATTAATGTATAGAGTTATTTTTAATCAGAGCTCAACTGTCACTCAAATAATGTGCCGCAATTAATTTACAATTCGTCCACTTGTTTGGAGCAAGTGGACGAGTATGTATATTTAGGAAGTTTGTTTGCGAAGGATGGAAGATGCGACAAGGATATCGAAAGAAGAAAAGTGGTCGGTGCTAGGATTAACGGTGCACTTCGGCCCATTGTTAGCAATGATAATGTGTCGAACATGGCAAAATTGCTAGTGCACAATACGATCCTGGTACCGACACTTATGTATGCAAGCGAAACGTGGACATGGTTGAAGAAGGACGAAAGTGGAATAAATGCTGTGGAGATGAGATCGCTGAGGAGGATGGCTGGTAAAACTTTGCGTGATAGAGTGAGGAATGATGATATTAGAAGAATGAGTGGATGCAAAAGGAGTGTTGTAGATAGAATGCATGTGAATAAATTGAGATGGTTTGGTCATGTGGAACGAATGGAAGAGGAAAGAATGACAAAGAGGATATACTTGGCTGAAAGGAGGGGTATGGGGAAGCGCGGGCGTCCGAGAACTACATGGCTTGAACATATAGATCAAATTCTCAAGGACGGCCGTGTTTTGAGTAGGAGAAATTGATGTGCGTGCATGAGAAATTGTATGACTGTGGAGGAGGCGAAAGAAGTATGTAAGGACAGATCTAATTGGCGTTCCGTTCTCTCTGCCTACCCCACTTGGGATACGGCGTGAGGGAATAGATAGATAGAATTTATTTTATAAAATAAATTTTGGTGTCTTGGGAATGTATAGATTCCGTATTTTTTTACGTCACATCAAGTAAGTTCATAAGTTCTATATACTGTATATTTTTTTTACTGTAAACTTATAAAATGAATATAAAGGATTATTTGTTAAATCAGTACATACGGCGAGTTCAATGGATATTCCATCTGTGAGAGATTTCGTGATATTACTTAAAGATTTTTGGAGATAATATCAATACATGTAAAGTTTAGTATCCGTTTGGTACCTTCAAGATTCATATCTTAGTTTGGGACTAGCTCGGACTATGAGAATTATCTATACATGTTATGTTTTGATATAAACATCTAGATATTCCTGTGCCCTAATGTGATGTTGAAAAAATCTTACATAGTACGAATATATCTAGCAAAGTAAATAATATAAACGGACCATTGTAGATATAAGTAAACATACGCTACAAGATAAGAAAAGCTCTGAGATATAAATAAAAGCAGATGGGAGAGAGAGGGGTCAGAAAGAGAGAGGCGTATAGAAGGAAAACTGAGGTAGAAAGATTCCTCGAGATAGGAGGATCAATACGGCGTGTGTTTCTAAGGCACATTTAAAGTTTTACCCTCAAACTGTCGTAGCTCTGTAATATCTCCACTATATATGTAGGTATACTGCTACGAACGTAAGGGTATATTGGGTGGTGGGGTGTCTCACTAAGGGTGAGATATTTTCTAGAAAGGGGGTGTTGATGATGTTTTGTAGTGTGGGGGAGGTAGTGACGGCGGCGAAGGTGTATGTGTGTGTATGGGATGGGGGTGGGACAACACTTAAATGAAAAGAGGGACGTGGGATGTTGGGATGTTTTGAGTGATTGGTTATTTGAGAAGGTAGAAGGAAATTTTAGGGATAATAGGTATTCTCAGTAGTAGGTAACAAACATATTATTATTATTAGGAATAGTACCTACCTATTATTATGATTAGGTATAACATATTATTATATACGAGCAGATACCTTTATATTATTATGTAAGCGCCCTGCTAAGAATTGGTATCCCACTCTTTCCTTTAAGTTTTCGAGTGTTCGGAAAAACCTGCAAAATAAAGACATTTGCATCTTAAATTCAGCGATGAGCTTTGCCACCCAACCTGAAAATGTTGAGACAGAGAGGATAGTTTACATGATTATTACATGCAGCTAATCTGCTGGATATTTGTGGGCTATGCCGTGATGGTATAGTAGTACCTTTATGTTATTTTTATAGTTCTAATTCATAATTATGTACGATTTTCTGCTATGTTAATGCAAAGATACAATAAATATTCTAAATACCTTTTCTTGGAATCTGTTCGGCAAGAAAATTTGTTCCCATATTTTTAGTTAAATTCAAAACACCTGACTAGTTCAGATTGTCTAAAGTTGTGTTTTTTTTGGTCAGTTTAATTTTTTACTGCATTTATAGTTATTTTACCTTATTTTTGGTTAAATGTTCTAAAATATATGTAGTTAGTCTGCTGGTTTGTACGAAATGACGTATTGGTTTAAATTTATTAATGAATGTGAATTGTCATTACTTTTTCTTATAGCCAGAACGTTGACCACTGCCGTAAAATATGCCTACAAACAAAACGTCAAGATTTTTTTAGTAGTTTATTTAATTATTTTGGACAATAAACAGCATTTGTCTTTTACATGACAAATTTTCAACATTATACAGTCTTCAAACATCAAAAAATGTATACACTTCAATATTAAAAATAAAACAAATCACACCATAACAGAATATAACCAATAATAATCTGATAGAAATACAATTAAATATTACAAGCATCATTTGGATTAATTAAAAATAGCACTAAGTATAAGTGATGTAACGAATGTGTGATTTTGGATATTCGCGAATGCGAATATTTGTTGCCGACATTCGCGAATGCGAATGCGAATAGCGAATGTTGACTTGCTTAAATTTCTACAATTGCTTAAACATTAAAATTTCTACCCCCCCGTCGCCGAATTTTCAAAATAGTATAGGAAAAAGGGCAAAGTGAAGAATAACCTTTTTCAAATTGTCGTGGGTCTGGGTGTTACATGTATATGTGTGTAGTGCATTGTATATGTGTGTATCGTCGCGTTAGTATCCATAATACAAGATTCATCTTAGTTTGGGACTAGCTCGATCTGTGTGAATTGTCTATGTATGTTATAAAAAAAAAAAATTTAAAATATTTCAAAACTCCTTGGTTTTCTTAAAGAATATTTTCTTGCAGTACCTTTTTCTACTATGTACCGGGTAAGTATCCGGTACTTTAACTGAGTATCCGATACGTTATTAACAAAATAATATTCGCAAAATATTCGCATATTTTTTTTTGAATACGAATGCGAATGCGAATGTGAATACGAATATTCGTTACATCACTACTAAGTATAAGTATATATATACTCACCTACACAACCACAAAACATATAATAAGTTGCATATAATATAATGGCATTTGTTTATAATAAATAAGATTAAATATTTAAATATCTTTCATGTGTCGCTGTATCCTAGAATTACAATTTTTCAGACACCTCTCAAGCTTCAACAGATTAATTAATGAGTATCGTACACTTGGAAAAATCTTTTTCTGGAAGCGTTTTCGTCTAGACGAAATGAATAACAGTAAAATTAAAAGAACAGTACGGAGGGCGTCTGCAGAAAGTAATGGAGAAGAATAAAAAACACAGCAGACGAAATGTCGCGAGTATAATAATATGTGGTATTATAATATGCATGTACAAATGTAATATAGCAGACTTTGTTACAACGAAATGTGTTGCTACTACGTGATTTTGTTGCTAGCAAATATTTTGCTAGATCGTTGAAGGGTGTTTGTGTTTACACTGTGAAAATTCATATTAAATAATTTATAAATAATTAAAAACACTGTTATATTTTCACTTTATTTTATTTAAACTCACTTCAAATAGAGTTTAAATAAAATAAAGTGAAAATATAACAGTGTTTTTAATTATGTATAAATAATTTTGCTAGATAATTATATAAATAGCGAAGAAATTATGAAATAAATTATTATAATTACCGCTTTCACTTAATAAAACAAATTTGTGTTCAATTGATTATGTTGCTAGCAAACGAATTATTTTACTCGTAAAATAATATGATGCCACGTGAATTTTGTTATTAACAAATATTTTGCTCGGTGTTTATAGCGAAGAAATTATGAAATAAATTATTATAAAAACCACTTTGCCTTAATAAAACAAATTTGCGATCAATTAATTATGTTGCTAGCAAAGGAATTCTTTTGCTTATAAAATAATATGTTGCTAGCTGTTCATATACGTAATAAAGTCTATAAGAACACATACGTAGAAAGTGTAAAATAAAACTATTTTCTCGACGTTACTGAAAATATATTGATAACCATTATGCTTATGTTTCAACAAATTGTATTGTAAGTATATAGGGGGTTAACATGTAAAAGGCTTTGGCCGTGAATATAATATGTAAATAAAATAAAATAAAATAATTTTTTTCACGAACTTTTAAAGCAAAAGACAGGAGTTTGAACGAAATATTTATAACAAATAAAATATATTTGAAAATTGGACAACTAATATTCGGTTTTGGTAGTTTATGTATTCCAATAAAAATGACAATACATTTTTTCATTCAGCAACAAAATGCTTGTTTTTAAAAATACTTTGTTTCTGAAAGAAATTAATCGCTCCATCATGCAATTTTTTATGATGCAACTTTGTAGGGAAGTGTGAAAGCATGTGACTAAATAAGTACATTTATAATATAATATCCCTGCACCTTGCTTACTTATTCTCCCTTTGCCCGTTATATTATTATGTTGTGTCGTTAGAGGCAGAAAGTTGAATATCCTAAGAGGGATGCGATATGAATTTATTAGTATTATTTATGACGGAGTGGATTAGAAACAAGCTAAACAGTTTTAATTTCAAATGAGGTGTAGTAGAAATAACTATTTTTATTGCTTCAGTGTTGGATTTTATTTTTACGAAGCATTGTTCTATTAAGAATAAAGTAATGTAAGAAATAAGCTGCTGTCTAAAAACTTGAGATGTGAGAATTATTTTGCTTTTTAATGTTATTGCCAATTATTTTCTATGACATTCCTAACGCTCCGATTCTGTAGTCATAGGAATCGTCTGTTATGACTTTATTACCACAGGATTACAAAAACTTAAATTATAAAGACTACACAAATTCTGTTTTTTTTTTATTTAAATTGTTATGTTATGACCACAGGATTACAAAAACTTAAATTACAAAGACTACACAAATTCTGTTTTTTTTTTAAATTTAATATAATGAATCACGGTTTAATAAATAAATCCGAATACATTCCGAATTCACTTGCACTAAGCAATGTACGAAAGTGGTTTCTCAAAAGTATAGCGGAAAGATTCTTAAGGTAAGATTCTAAAACTCAAATATGATTTAAAAATGTACAAGTATTTTTGGAGTAAACCAATAAAACAAAAGTGGTTGATGTTCCAAGATTTTCAAAATTATGATCGGTTTTGATTTTACTTTATTTTATAAGGTATATAAAATTTATTTTGTATGGGTATTATATAATATAATGTATATGTTGCAATATACGTATTTTAGAACCACAAATAAAATATAATCAGAAAATGTTCTCATAGCCCCATTAAAACAGGAGAGTGGTAAGTCCCTTTGCTGATTATAAAGTTTACTTTTAATGATTATTTTTATTATATCAAATTTAAGCTTGATTCCTTTTATTACTGAGATCTTTTCTCTCTCTTATCTGCTATCAGTAAACTCCTACTCCACCTCCCTTCTCCCTCTATCCCAGAACCCTTAAAGGTTTTGTTTAAGTAAGGGTTTCTCCAACAAACCATTCCCAAATAAGAACAGGCTTTGCAAGGTGGTGGGTGGAAGCTTGAAAAACATCAAGCTATGATTTACTTTAACTCGTTTTCCGTTTATTTATTTATTAATACCTACGTCAAATTGCTCTTAAATTACATATTTTCATAGTGGACTATGATGTTTATTATATTAAAAACTACTTAAATAAGACAAAAAAAAACAAAACCGAATAACAACATCATATTATAATAAATAATAAAACAATAACAAATAATTAAAAAAAAATTACTTTGTAACAATCCAGCAATAAATTCACAGATCAACTTGCAAACGATAACACACAACTTAAGAACACACATCTTACTCAATTGATAACATACAAATCTGTTTAATTAGTATTATATTTCTATTAGATTTCTACGAATTATGTTTTCATAATAATACATAATTATTATGTTTTTCCAAATAAGGTTCTCGGATAATATTAAAGGGGATATTTGTAGAGAGAATAAATACTAGAGACGAATCATGAATTGTCAAGATTGTTCAATTAGTTCCTAGCTTTACTTCTACTGTTCTCATTATTTTTGATAAAAAACACAGTTCGCAGATACTACAGGATGAGTATCTTTCAAAGTTATTTCAATGAAACTATACCTTGAATGGTTTAAAAACTTCATACTTAATTCGCAATGCATTGCGATATGTTCGTTTAACACTTGTTCATGTCGTATCAATTCTTCCGTTATTTGAGGGATGATTATACATAGTTGTATTATACAATAGTAGATATTATGTAATGGAGGTTAGTTAAGGGAGGCTGTTGGAAGGGTGTATGAGTGGCATTGTTACAAGAATCTTGATTAAATTCAACAAAGGGTTTGGGTTAAGAAATAATATCTATTAGGAATTATTATTTAGTATTGATCTAAGCTTCATCCTTGTACTGTAGTATTGTGTATGATAAGTGAGGTGTGACTAATATGGGCAGGGCTTGCCTATTTTCTGCTTACTATTAACCCAGGTATTCGAGTATGTTTTGCTAATGTTGTTTTTGTTTGAATATTATTATAGTTTGCAAAACATGTATAAATATTTTCGAGGTAAAGTTCTTTGAATATGAATTATTCTACTAACACATTGAACTCTCAGAATATTGATAAAGGGGAATGGATTGGCACAAAAATAAATAAGAATCACCCAAAAAACATTTTAGTTTTATCTGCGATATAGTCAACTGTTAATTGATTTATTTTTATTTTTGCTTGCGTGAATCTATGTATTTAATTTTTATTTATATAAAATCGAACTTGTAGGAAATATTTCTGTATAGAAAGTGTAGAATCAGATTGGAAATAAGAACGATATAATTATGATAAACTGTATTATGACGATTTCGTATTAAAATTAAAAATTACAACTAAAACGTTAAGGTGACATCCTTCTTTGCCTATTTTGAAATAAATATCACGGCCCTATTTATATTTTTTTTTATGGTGTCACTTTTCACAGATTATTCAATATTCAGCATGATACTTGATTGAAACAAAACACATTATGGTTCACCTACTCAATATTTTTGTATCATTCTGTGTTGAGGTATAGGTACATAACGTTTTATTAAACTTCATAAAATATATATGGAATGGAAACGAAAGACTTCTGCCGATTATAATAAATTCTGTGAAAGTAAACAGTGTTTGTATTTTAAATTATTTTTTATAATTTATATAATAACAATTATTTCGAATTTACAAACAAGGTCGTTAGTGTATAAGGTAAGATAGAACAACAATGAATTATTGATTATAAAACACTGGATAAAATATTCATAACTCTTCTCTGAAGATACAGAAGACGCCTTTTAAAATAATACCCTGTTCCCCGGAAGGAAGTCCGAAATTATGAGGTAAGCTCAAATTACGATGCTGTAAGTACTACATCATTAATCTCATCACAGACCAGGCCATGACCTTAGAGTCCTGGAGTGTACCTGTACATACATATTAGATACCAGATCCATAAAGTCCGGCATAGTAACTTTATAACAATAAGCGAGACATATACATCAATGCCTTCATTGCAATTTGGCATGCTCAATTTTATCCATAATTTTTTAATACATTTGGTATTCGTCTCAGCTGGTATTCGTCTCGTTTCGTGGTTAGATGGAAGAAATCACCATAAAGTAATAATGTCGCCACTGCATATCATCACATTTTTTCTTATGTAAACTGGTTTGTTGATTTTGTTATGTGAATGATGATGTGCAAGAAGAATAAAATAAACAAATGTCTCAGCCAGTTGGCTGCATATCGGTTATTAGAGTTTACTGTACATCCAAAAAGTTTTGGTTGAAAAAGTGAATTCGGGTTATCAATACTATTTTTATCATCTTGCCTTGCAACCACCTTATCGAGATCACAGGGAAAAAATCAGCCTCCTTCATTTAGAGCGTCTCTGGTCCATGCGCCAATTGAGTCAGCTCCTCCCACGACATTCCTGACGCTCTGATGTCATTGTCATTTATATCATGAATGACAATGACATCAAATATATCTTTAATAACACTGTTGTTAACACGCACATAAAATATCTTATTTATTATGTGTAATAAGCATGTACCAGGTACCTACATACATTTTGTATGTAGTGCTCCTTTTACATTTTTAATTAATTAATCACCTGCAGGTAAGTACCAAGGTATTCCACAGGAATGGAAGATGAGATGATGATATGGGCGTATAGGGTGGTGAAGCAGGGGTTGGATAGGATATGTTCACCCTCAAGGTTCTTCCATACTTCTTCTTCTCCCTGCTTATCCTTCCTTCACTTTCCTCTTGGTACCAATAATAAATATTAGAGATGAAACGGATAGTAATTTGGCTAGGTACCAGATATCCGTCTTCTGTCAGTTTAAAGCAAATTACTTTATAGAAACGTTTTTCTTTCATAATAAGTAAGTTCCCAGCAAAGGAAGCCTACGCTAGAGGAACCGAACATGCCACTAAAAAATAATCAAGTTTTTATGATTAGTAGATATAGATACACGTTTCGTCACAATATTTTTGATGCTCTGGACAATTTCCTATCATAATACACTGTTTCTATCACAACGGCATCAGAGTGTCAGCAACGTTGTAAGAAGCGATAGCTCGCTTAACGCAGAGACGGTCTGCATGGCCTTCGCTCTGTATTTCCAAAAAGCTCTATTGCTCTGATTGAGATGTGTTTATATACGTGTGACTAAACTAATCGAACGGTAGTTTAAAAAAGAAAGTAGGTACTTAGGTATACTTATAGTTTATTTAATTAAAATGATTTTAAAACACTGTATAATTTCCAAATTAAATTTATTCACCTCAAACGTTTTCGCCAAGGCTTCTACTTGGCATCATCAGGAGGAATAATTAGTTTAAGTTCATATGTAGTGAGTCTGTTTTCTATTACTAACTTATACTAGGGGTGGAGGGGGGAGTTTGAAGGTGGGGGAGAAAGGGCGGAGTTGAGGGTGTTTGATAAGAGGGAAGGAGATGGGTATATCAACAAAGGAGATGCATAATATGCATCTCCTTTTTTGGATACTCACCAAATTATTCTTATTTTTATGGATTTCAAGAATCTCCAAGGCATTTAATTTGTTAATCTTAGACTCGGAGTGCAAGACCTTAGTACCTTGCATGTCAATAGAGTGATCATGTTGTATACAATGGTCTGCCATCTCCGAGTATCCTGATAACCCCCTGAATGCCCTGTTATGTTCCTGAATGCGAGTTTTAATTGCTCTCCTCGTTATAGTTTTTTTATGTGACAGTCAACAGAATAAATTAAATAATTTTCTATCAAGAAATGAGTTTCTGTTCGATTTATTTGCTGTTTACGAGTGATCAGGACATAAATGAATAAAAAAAATTCAAAAATTGATGGTGAATATTTTGATATCCATTTTTTTTAGATTCAATTTGATATTTCAGATAATAGTTGAATATTCTGGATATCGGATAATTGCCGGATATTTTTTATCAAGTGTGTATGTAAGTAGAGTATCTACTGGAGATACAATGGCGCAGTATTATATTTCACAAAATTCATGACCACCAATAAATTCCTAAGCCCCCTTACACTTAGCCTTTTTAGAGATGTAAGGCACCTTATTAAAAACATCGATGAAAATTCAAATTAAAATAATATTTTACACAAATACATACATTCATTTAATACAATTATATTTTACATACACTTTTTATAATAAACTATTTTACCCTCATAATTGCTCGTGGTTTAAGGTACGAGTATTATTGGGTAATTGTTTTATTTTAGTAGAATGAATTTGTTGATATATTTGATGCTATGTTTATTATGGAATTTTTCGTTTCGTTGTAGGTACGTACTTTTATAGTTTATTAAATATAATCTACTCCCCTCCTTTACACAAGCTTACTTTTTAAGGAGGGTAAAACAGTAAGATACAAGATTACCTAATATGATATTGTAATAAGGTTATATTTTATGTTGTTATTATTTTATGTCCAATAAAATAGTTTTAAAAAAATTGCTCACTTATATTTCATTTATTTGGCATATCAAACGACTTTTTACAAATATAACACACACAATTATTTAGCAACTTAAGTTCACTAACTGATAGCACATTAAATTATAACCAAAAATCGCGCCTTTGTGATAATCCTGCCCATTTAGGTATTTTAATTGTAATTATAAGGTATGAATGTACTTCTTTATAAAACTTGTTTGTAGTCAGTGTACAGTACAGAATGAATAAACAAATAAATTATATTATAGGTATGTTCGCAGTCTTGGTGGAAGCAGGTCGGTGTGGTCAGTCGAAAGATTTTTGCAACTCTTCATTCTCTTAAGAGACTTCTAAATTTCCTCTCTATTGACACAAAGTCTTTGTTGATTCAATCACTTGTTCATCCAATAATGGACTATGCTGACGTATGCTATTTGGATCTCACATCTGAACTTCTTAATAAATTGGAACGTCTTCAGAACGTATGTATCAGATACATCTTTAACTTGAGGAAGTTTGACCACATTTCAGAATACAGATCTCAATTAAAGTGGAGAACCATCAGAGAGAGAAGAGATATTCACACACTTTGTCTTCTGTTCAAGGTGTTATCAAATCAAGATGCACCAGTATATCTCAGAGAACGATTTCAATTTGCCTCCTCACATGATCTGCCACTCAGGTCAGCAAACAATGGTCTTCTTACAATTCCCTCTCACCATACGGATTTTTTCACTTCTTCATTTACGGTCCATGGAGCTAGGCTATGGAACCAACTCCCTTCGGAGGTTCGCACGTCTTCATCATTTTTGGTTTTCAAGAATAAAATTTCACGGCGTTGACACTTATTCAGTTTTTTTCTTTTTTGTCTTTGGTCAATTAAGGTAGGATTCCTTCCCTTTCCCCTTCCCCTCTCTTTTTGCACAGATATCGTAATTAATTTACTATTTATTCTTATATCTTTTTATATTTTATATATGTATGTATTTTCTTGTATATATTTTTACTTTTAATTTGAGTATTTATTCTTTTTCGTGGTTTTTTTCTTCTTTCGAATGGTTAACTGGAAGATGTTGCTCTACAACAAGTCCGCCATTTGACAGAGCACTGTTTTCTATTTATTATGTCTTTCTTGTACAAACTTTATATAATGTTCTGTCAATAAAGCTTTATTATTATTATTATTATGTTCTATGAGATGAAACTTTTGTGAATTCGATGTTTTCGATAAATCAATAAATGATTAGTCTTCCTCACTATTTTATGTGTACACCACACATTATATTATATTATGTATGTATAATAGTCGACCTTCTCAGGCTCCAAGTATCCACCTACATCTATTACTGCTGTACTCAAGGCGGTCGGTGGGATCATAAAATATAGGTACATATTATATATAACTACTTACTTATTTACTTACTGACAAAATATTATAACACATTATAACATGCATGCATACTATCTTGTGAATTACTATTACTGCATTTCGCATATTATGAGAAATCAGACCTCGAGGATATGGGAAAACAATTTTTGAAATTTCATTTAGTTTTGGTGAAGTTTTCATGAATATCTGATTTTATTTCTTTTGCTGATTCGGATAGGATGACTTGCATGTTAGTTGTTGCAGTCTGCTTGCTACCTCATGTATGGGATAGACCATGGTCTGATAGATCATGATGGTAAAAAAATGTATTAATCCAGAAGTTTTCAATATATTTTTTTTTCGGAATAATACCTACCTACTGTATTAATGCATTGAAACGAGTGTGCATTTGTACGTGTAGGATAATTCTGAATCAAGAATACAAAATTTTAAGCTCGTACTCACAGAAAATGCAGAATTATTCCTGACTTACTAGTTATATCTAGTCCGATAATAAAATTCCTGATAAAATCAAAATGTTACTCACAAAACTATTTGTTCCTAGTGCAACTTTTCAATGTTCTTACATCTAAAATTTATATTCATCAATGTGAATTCAAATGATATCGTTTGTTATATTTTATTTATTTATTATTTCATTTTTTACTGTATATTGATAACAAATAATTTGATTACAAACAAAAAACAACATTAGCAAGAATACACCAAATAAATTTGAATGTCGCGAATGATTATCGCCACTATTAAATTTGGAATAGCATTAATCACTGTGCGCAACATACCATTTAGTCAAACAGTTATTTATATGCGATTGGTCGTACGAGTTTTTCTACCTTTAGGGTCTAGGAACTGAAAATATAAGACAAAAAGATATCAAGGTGGTGTACTGTAGAAACATAGATTTATTTCCATATCTATTCGTCCTTTTGGTATTCATATTTAGACAAAACAATAGTATAATTTGGAACTTTATGATAATAAATCTACTTAACAATAACAGTATATAATCTGCAGGGTAGATTGTGACCATATCAGGACCCAGAACCCTAAAGAAAAGGAGGAAACGATCCTCCTTCCATTGTAAGTAATAATATTATGAAAAAACAATGGAAAGGATCAGGAAGCAAGGCGCCGTTTCCTCTTCACTATATCTTGGTCCTACAGCGCTGAGAAAATATTTATTTATAATACATATATACTGTGTAATGAAATATATACTATATTTATATTGTTTTATTAAGAAGATAATGTCTGCTTTTTTGGGTAGGTATGAAAAAAATATTTTCATTATTTTTTGTTTTGCTATCAATTATTAAGATTTCATTCTCAGTTTGTTTGAACACTCTAATATAATTTATTTTCATTGAAATATTATATTATGAAAGAAGTTCGTTGATCTAGAACCTACCGATTTGATTATAGGATATTACAATTTGATGTTAAGAACTTATCGATTTGTCAAATAAGAAAATATCAATTTGATTTTAATACCAACCTACTGCTTTGAGTGCTTTGTAATGTTAAGAAAATACCAATTTGATGTTGCGAACCTACTGATTTATTATGTTAAGAAAATACCAATTTGATGTTATGAACTGCCGATTTGTTATGTTAAGAAAATACCAATTTGATGTTATGAACCTATTAGTTTGTTATTATCAATTGGATGTTAAGAATCTACCGATTTGATGTAAGAAAATACCAATTGGATGTTAAGAATCTACCGATTTCATGTTAAGATGTGATATTCTGGAAGAGTCTTCAAGATCTATTTTTATGTTGATTTCGAAATATTTCGCAATTAATTCAGAGTAATCCGAATTCAACAAAAAATATTGTTTGTAAACGTGTTAATAAACTAAATCGCGTGACTTGATTTCAAAGCGCAAGTGAATTTATATATGCAATATAGATACATAATAATTATATAGTCTTGAATTGTCTTTGAAAATTACAAAACAAATGACGATCACGTCGTCGTTCAATTATTTGGAATAACAAAGGATAATTAAGTATTCGGTTATTTCAGGAGGTGGGTGGCTACGAGTATTATCGTAATCTTTGGTGTAGCTTTAAGTAAGGTTTTAGATGTTGTATCTGATAATAGTGTACGTGTGTTTGTGTACATATATTTATTCTGAATCCTATGCTATCTAGATAAAATCCCAATTTGGTTGTATCTATTTTCATTACCAGAATTCATCGAGATACGTCCAATAAAAAGCATATCAACTTACGTACAAGGAAAGTGGAATACAACAAACAATGTATCTAGGACGTTACACAATTTTGAACTATCTTTACTGTAAACAAAATTTATCTATCTATCTAATTTACCATCATAATATCGCTCACTAGTGGGACGGCCAGTGGACACACTACTGTAGTATGTAATAAAAATATCCCTCAAAGTACGAGCTCTGCCTAATATAAAATAGATATTATAAAAAAATGTATAATCGTGTTTATTGTATGTGTATTGTCTCAATAAAATATTTGAATATGCATCCTTTGTGCAAATGAAAATCAGATATTGAAGATGAGTGGCATACCGCCTTGTCGCTGAATTGCAAACATGATATTTTGAGTTATCTTGAGTTTGAAAAAAGCCTAAAAAGAAAATTAGTTTACCTCTCTAAGTTTTGCTTAGTGATCCTTCTGGTCAGGTAGGCTGTAGATGTATATAAAACTTCTTCTTGAACAAAAGTATCCATTTGATCTTCCATAATTTTCTAACCTGAACAGACAACATCCTTATCGTTCCTGTAGTTTGTATTACGCCATCTGACAATCTGGTCTGTAATTTCTCCAAACTTCTTTTGCTTGTTCAACATTTTTTTCTGTGACACTTGCTTCGTGCTCATACGTTTTGGACCAAGGGTGGGTTTGGTGAGCCATTTTCTGCAAATAAATTTTAAAAATGCTTAAGAATGAATTATTGTTAAGGATGAAGCAACTAAAAATTCGGATCACTTACAAAGATATTCACTGCGTCGGTGCTTAGACAATAGAATTCCATAATGAAATTTATAGCGACTGCTTTTTCTCTATGATGATTTTATATTGAGAGAGACGTGTTTCGCCTTTCAAAGACAACCAATCTCGATTGACAATGTTTTTGAAAGACAAAATATATGAAATCTTATTTTGAAAGCTATTTTCCACTTAACAATTTATCATTTATCGTTCAATAAATTTTTCACCAAAATCTTTGAGAATTTCTGGAAATCAATGAAAATGCGAATTTTCCAAATAAAAAATTAAAATAAGTTTTATTGGCCAAAAATGTACTTAATTGCGAACAGAAAAGGAAGTGATAAAATTTTTGCTGATACTCAATCATGTCCAGAAGGCTGAAACTAAAGACATTTCTTACAAAACTTTGCCTTACAATATTGTCATTCTAGAAATTTCTTTGTAAGTAAACATAAGCGCCCTCGACTTTGCATAGTGTTACATATGTCCAGTTATACGGTTGGTTTAAAGATGGTGATTCCAATGTTAATCACATGGTATTGTTGTACCAGGGTAGCATATAATGTGGAATTGGACAGCATTCCTACTCGCTGGAGGACTTAATGACAGACAATCTACTTTCTACTTCAATGGTATACCTACTATAACTACTACACTCATATAAATAGTACACATATTAGGTATCTACTAGAGAAAATGGTGTATCTAAAACTCATGTGACCAATGTTTAAACATGCCTTGGAACATAGTATGTGAATCTGTTTATAAAACGAATCAATTTTGATGTAGATTTGTAGCGCAATCTTGTTTTTTAAACATTTTTGTTTATTTAGTATGCCGAACGATTTCTAAATATTAGAAAAGAATGTTATAAAATATTTGCCAAAAAATAATATCTGAGAAAAAATATATTTAAAATCAACAAGCTCTCTATTTTAAACTAACTTTAAAAGTAAACTATAACCATTTCGTTCAATTGGCGCCCATGGGATAGTCAAAGGGTTAAAAAAGTCAACCATTACTGTCAACATTTTAAATATATTGAAGATGTGGATTTTTCTCAGATGACATTAGTTTTGCAATTTTTTCACATCGTTTGGTGTTCCTATAATGAGTAGTCCATAGTATAGTTGTAGTTGTGTATTTGTATGTGTATATACATTATAGTAGATAGCTAGTAGTAAGTGCTAAAACTAAATCGTGTGCGATATTATGAAGTAGGGGGAAGAACCCAAAGGATTAAGTCTTCATTACACGCTCTATCTCACTCACTCACTCTCTTAAGCTACAACTATAATACGTAGCCGTCTCATTCACTATTTCAGCTTCCAACACTCAAAGACCTTTTCAAGAGATCTTCTCAAATATTCACTACTGTATAGCTATGTACATTCATACATTACGTAGGTGGATACAATTTAATTACAATCGTATTTTCAAACTCTGCTTGTTGAGCAAGTAAATAAATTAAATAATAATGTTAGTTCTTTATGATCTGAAAGACTTTCCTTCGTAGTGCAATGTATTTCTAGGACATCACTAGGAAAATCGATATAAAATGAAGTGCAAGGGATTTGTTGTCTCTTTATTTTTTTATGATAAAGCAAATGAAATGCTATTTTTTTTATCAAACTAGAAAATAAAATATTTAATAGTTAGGTACTTATAATTTCACTGTTGCTGAAAACACTTTCTTTTTTTATCGGTGTTATTCATAAATTTTTAGATTTTGTGCCAATAAATCATTTTCCCAATTTTAAGGAAATGTTTAAATTAGGTTATATCGAAGAAAAATCTTGCTATCCACCATGAATTAATTATTCAACCAAATTTCCCTGTAAATAATTAAAGATTATGGACATTTCATTCGTAATAAAAATGAAATATTACATATTAATGTGCGATTGTTTAAATGTGTCTTTGTTAATTTAAATCAAACACTAGTATACATTTGAGAACCGCTGTTTGTGATATAGTTCATAAGTAGTTATATATTCATAATATATAATAATGTCTTTGGGTAGCCAACCATTACTTCACCATCACATCACAAGTTTTCTATGTATAATACATATTATAATAACATGCTATACCCATATGTGAGTAGGTATTAGGAGTACATAAGAATGTAGTAGGTATCGTTAAAAGTAACTATGAAAATAAGTAGATAGGAGCCAATGTAGAAATATAAAAAGATTAAGAATTTATATACACTACATTACTTTCTTTGTTTAAAAGTTTATATAGAAATTGAGTTTAAAGGAGCACAATAATGATTAAACAGCTTATGGAATTTGTAATTAAAAAGATCTCTTTCTTTCAAAATTATCTATATTTTTCCTTATTTGGCATTTCTACAGTTTTTTTACAATATTATTGAATAATACAATAAGATATATTATTACTAACCAAGTTACAGAATGCATATAAATTAATAAATATTGTATAAATTAGAAGAGTCTAAGGTGCAAAGTAAATATGTATAATCTCTAAGAGACTTAAACCAAAATAAAAAAAAATGGAAGATATCAATGGAATAAGCTGAAAGAAGCAGTCATAACAAAAAAGATAAAGAAAACTCAATAGAAAAATGAAAATCAATGATAATGAACGAGTACCTACTTAATTAGTATTTTGCGAAACCGGAAGAAGAACAAAGTAGAACTCAATAATGAAAGTGGTTGCGTTACATAGTCGCTACAAAATAATATAAAAAAAAAACAGAAATATACCTATACCTATATAATGGGATTTAATAATGGCACAAACACAATAACTTAACACATGTACTTAAAATATAATTAATCATTTTTTTTTTATATAACACATAATAAACATAATTTAGTTTCATCTGGGAAAACCAGAGAAACGACAATTTATGTTATTTAATTTTGTCTTTCTCTACATCTTGTCAAAAGCCATCCTTTTATAAAATTCTCAATTTTTAAACAAAACAATCAAATAGAATAAATTCAAAATATTCTTACTACTAAGGAAGTGCCTAGGTACTTATTTTAAAATGATAATAATCTAACTATGTAATAACCAAGGTAAGTACCTAGGCACTTTCTTGCACCTATATACATAAATCTATGGAAATTTCTGACAAATTGCGTAGCTAATAAGCTCACTACATTAAATAAATATAAGGCTAGTGAGTTGTCATTTCCAAAGTGATTTTTTTGAATTGAAAAATATTATAAAAATATTTTTAAGCTTGGATAAGGACTAAAATATTTTTTTTGTCAACTGTTATTTGATAACTGTGATTTGTAAACTTGTCTTTGAAAACTTAAAGCAAATTTATACGGCTGCTGCATACGTAGAACCACATCAAGTATATCTATGTAGCAGCGGCCGAACTAAGATATTTAAATTGGGCATATTATTTTGTGATTGGTACGTTAGCAAGTTATTAAATATTTGAAGCTAAGAAATAGTTGACCAAAGAGTACATAATTTTTCTCAAATACATATTGAACTGATATTCAATAATAACTGCTTCATTCGTCAAAAAAACAACATAAGACCAATATATACCGATGTACGTAGTATATAACGTGACGAGAAATTTTAATTTACTTGAAAGTTTAATTTCTTTACGCCAGTGATTGAATTTAAGTTTGCAAAAGATGCTTTTGGCGGCAAGTCAAAGATAGCATTAGTTTACTTTCAAATTTTAAATTTTTTTCTTTTGTAAATTTATTATAATTTTAATCTTCAGACATGCGGTGCTTTTTCACACGAAGAGTAAACATCTATATAGTGTCTTCTCTTCTTCCAACTATTATCATCCGTATCACGGGTAGTCATTTTCCTTTCTCTATTTTACTTACTTAATGTAGGTATGATTATTATATTCTTTACATAAATGTAGGCACTATGTAGAATCCTAATGTTAATTGAGATCGGGCCTAGTCTGAATAATTTTATTGTATACATTGTAAATGGGAAAATGAGACAAGTACTATTATATTGTATGCGGTCGTAATATGAAAAATGTGTAATTCGTTAGTTATACCTACTTATTTTACTTCATACTGTGGTGTTAATTTTTCTAGTTTAAATGTAACTTATTTATTGTACGTGTTCGTTTCTTCATAAAATGGTCATTATATATTGAAAGGAGATGAAACACTTAATTATTTTTAAAAAATAAGTATATAATTGTTTCGCCTCTTACTAAGATTGTTGATAACGTCTCAGTAAGAGGCGAAACAATTGTTTTTATTTATTCTTTTTGCACATCATCACTATATATGTATGTAAGTGTTAAAAAAACAATACAAAAAAATATTAGGATGATATGCAGTGGTGGGATTATCATTATGAAGTGATTTCTTCCGTCTAACTATGACATATTGACATAATATCTAATTACATATGACATGATAGATACATTTAAAAATAAAGTGTAAGATAATTTAATAATTAAACATAGAATAATGATGGCAAATGACAAATGAATAATGACAAACTGCATACTGGAGTGGCAAGGTCTAAAGTCCGGACCCGAAAAGTAAATAAGAATTGATTGCTGGCGCCAGAAAGAAAATTAATTTTAAAAAAGAACGAAAATATCATGAATCATTTTTAAAAATTATATCTCACAAGTCAATCGATTTTTTTTATAATGAAAGCAATTATAAGTA
Source organism: Athripsodes cinereus (assembly GCA_947579605.1). Taxonomy (NCBI): domain Eukaryota; kingdom Metazoa; phylum Arthropoda; class Insecta; order Trichoptera; family Leptoceridae; genus Athripsodes; species Athripsodes cinereus. Next base: position 6,246,702 of record OX388321.1, read on the forward strand.
CCTAAACGTCTGAGCTCCGTCTAGTGAGACAATTACAGAATAACTAGACAAATTTTGTTTAGATCATTTTTAGACATCTAATACTACAATGAATAATAATATAGAGAATGTAGAACGGGTTCTATTATTTGTAATGATAGTAAGTAGGTACTACATAAGGTTCATAGTACATAGTGTAAGTTAAGGCTTGGGTCTTCTCTTATCAGTGCGACCCTATCCCAAACTTATATAAATAAGAAAATCTCTCTATGAGACCGTGCCATTCTAACATTTTATGTTATACAAAGTGCCTCGGCAATATTATTATTATTATGCTTAGAATCTGGTAAAATATCGTCCCTCTCCTGACTAACAGTCGTATCTGCCTAAATGTAAATTGTTCAGGAGAGCGTTTTTTGTGTTTTGCCGTGCATATTTTCGTCTCTCCTAGTTATATGATACAGTGTAAATATATTACATTATTTTAGTCGTACCTATTCTTATATATCTCAGAATCATTTTTATGATGAAATTTTGAGGAATTAGTAGATATAACACATTTTATTTAGATTAATTCGTAAATACGACAAAAAATCAGAAAGTTATTCCAGGATAACGGTAACAGTTACAGATGTGATCTTCAGTGAGAACATGCAGGGCACATATAAGTACACATAACTAACTCGATTTCGCCAAAAATGTCAGATACGACAGTTAGTCAGAAGAGGGACGATATAATATGCCTACTCGTAGGCGTTTGTATTGAAATGTTTGGTTTGTCCTTCATTTTACATTTCTGTAGGACGGTGTCTATAATACCTACTATTCAGTATTATTTTATCTAAGTAGTTAAAGTTTAGTTTATCGAACCGACGTTTCTTTGTGGGAATTCATTATTAAAAGAAATATTAAACAAAATATTTAATAATTCCAATAAGTGACTAATCACTAGTCACCAGGGGAATTACTAAATATTTTATTTCATATTAATTTCTCACCAAATGCCTTACTTAATGTAACTAACATGATAAACCCGTTCGACTAAATTGTTTAATATGATCAATGAAACCTATAATTAATGTTTTTATATTTATACATTTATAGTTTATTAATATTAATTAATTCAACTCTCTTCATGGCTTTATAATCATCCACCGCCAAGTTAAGAAAGTGTCTCATAAAAAATGACTAATAGTCGCATAGAAACCACTTACAAGGTACAATTAATAAAAGATGCATATTATACTTATGAAAATCTGGATAGTTACTAGTTTGTTTTTAAACAGCGCCGTTTTGTGGAAGATAACTGCAAGAGTTTGTTTTAAAAGTCACAGCATCTCGTGAACAATTATTGATCTAATACATATCTAAAAGCTTTCAATTTCAAATTTTCAATAAAAATAGCGAAGTAGTAATGGGATTCTGCTATGAAAAAAGAATGTATTCATATTGTGTTGATTTGTGTATCTTATTATGTTTTACCCTGTCATGTCTTTGTGAGTGGTTGAGGATGGTGTGTGTGTGTGATGTGGGCGTGAGTGTTAAGTGGAAATTAGGTGTCACATGTATGTATGTATAATAATAATAATAACTAGACAATTAATAGTGCGCCGTTTTGTGGAATATATTCATTTCAAGGGCGCATCCTAAAATATCGTGTTTATACCTGTGATTCAAGCCTGATACATATAATACATATATTAATAAGCATATTATAAAAACAATACATGTATAAATAACAATGTATGTTGGTGATATACGCTAGTTTTACTCATACTTTATTTTATATTTAGTTTTAAGTTTAGTTTATACATATTTATTTATTAACAATTCACAAAGCTAGCCTTTTACATGTTGTATATTTTTATACATAACTCATATGATGTACACACAAGTATAGAAAATTAAGACACAACAATTATAATAAAAAATCAACAAAACACAAAAAAAGAACAATATAATTATCAATAGAGCGTTTGTTGACTTGGAGAAGGCATATGATCGTGTGGACCGAGAAAGACTGTGGCGCGTGCTGTCGGAGTATGGAGTGAGTACACAGTTGATACGCGCAATATCTTCACTTTACGTGGGGAGTTCCGCTTGTGTGAGGGTAAACAATACCCTCTCGGAGTGGTTTACCCTCACTAAAGGAGTGAAGCAAGGTTGTGTTATGTCTCCGTGGCTATTCAATCTATTTTTTGACTTCTGTATGCGACCTTTGAAAGGGATGAATGTAGGTGTTGAACTGAATGGAAATCGAGTGAATGCTTTGATGTATGCAGACGATTTAGTCTTAATGGCTGAGAATGAAAGTGATTTACAAGACATTGTGTCGTGTGTGTATGATAGCTGTAGTGCAAATGGGTTAAAAATGAATGTCGCGAAGACGAAAGTAATGGTGTTTGAAAGAGAGAGTGAAAGAACGGTATGTGAAATAAAGGTTGACGATGAATGTTTAGAGCAAGTGAATGAGTATGTTTATTTGGGAAGTCTGTTTGCAAGGGATGGAAGATTTGATAAGGACATTGAAAGAAGAAAAGTCGCCGGTGCTAGAGTGAATGGTGCACTTCGACCCATTTTTAGCAATAGCAGTGTGTCGAACATGGCAAAAATGCTAGTGCACAATACCATTCTGGTACCGACACTTATGTATGCAAGCGAAACTTGGACGTGGTTGAAAAAGGATGAGAGTGGAATAAATGCTGTGGAGATGCGTTCACTGAGAAGAATGGTTGGTAAAACGTTGCGAGATAGAGTGAAGAATGAGGATATCAGGAGAATGAGCGGATGTGAGAGGAGTGTTGTGGACAGAATTCATGTAAACAAGTTGAGATGGTTTGGACATGTTGAGCGAATGCAAGATGAAAGGATGACGAAGAGGATGTATTTATCTGAAAGAAGGGGTGTGAGGAAGCGCGGACGTCCAAGAACCACGTGCACTGAGAAAAATACTAACGAAATTTCACAACGAATCATTGGTACGTACTATCAGATTAGGGCCAGAGATCGTACAAACGATTCATTGGTACGAATCTATAATATTAACTCTTCGCAAACAAATTGTTGGTAAATTTACCAATGATTTGTTTGCGAAGAGTTAATATTTTTTACTTTGTTAATATTTATACCAATGAATCGTTTGTACGATCTCTGGTCCTAATCTGATAGTACTGTAACAATGATTCGTTTTGAGTATTTTTCTCAGTGTGGCTTGATCACGTGGACCAAATTCTTAAGGACGGATGCGTGCTGAGTAAGAGAAATCGGCGTGCATGTATGAGAAACTGGATGAATGTAGAGGAAGCGAAAGAAGTATGTAAGGATAGATCTATATGGCGTTCCGTTCTCTCTGCCTACCCCTCCTGGGACATGGCGTGAGGGTATAGTATATTAGTATAGTATAGTAATTATCAATATCACAGCACAAGTTACGAATAGAAAAAAAGTCAATGGATCACAAGTCAATTCAATGGTAGGTAGTCTTGTCAAATTTTCAATAAACAACGAGAAGTATTTATGCGAGTATTTCAAATAAAAATAAATGGGACGTCAAGTAGTACACAGTTTTTAAAAATGGATATTGTAAAATTAATAATATTTAGTGTCAATACAAAAATAAATATTTAGTGCGAATATCTAATAGTACCGGTAATGGTAACGGTATCTTAGTATATAATAATGGTTGGCTGGAAGATGTTGCACTGCAACAAGTCCGCCATTTGACAGAACATTGTTTTTATTTATTATGTGTGTTTGTACAATTATGTTATTATGTTCTGTCAATAAAGTTTTATTATTATTATTATAATTATTATATCTTGTTGTAACAAAAGGATTATCCTGGAACAGGTCTACCTAGTTGGATAATCCCATTTCTTAATTGTATTGATTGTATTTGTTAAATAAATAAATAAATTCATCCCACAGCAATAAAAAGTAATATAAGGGTTTGTCCGATTGCTTACATCTTTGAAATATATAATATTATTCTAGAATAGGTTTGTGTTTAATATTATAATACCCAAGTGCAACACAACTATCAGTTGAAGTATTTGCATAAAGCTAACATTTTGCAATATTATTATTAGATACTATTACTAGATAGAGTTGAATTGTGTTATTCTATACTGCAATGTTCTAGACTCACTATTTACTGCTTTTGCAATGCTCCATTAAGTAAATTACAATACTTACAAATATAGTATAAATAGTACCTCTTTCAATACTTTGTATTATGTATATTTTTACGATGCAAAAAGCCCAGCTTTATGCAATTTTAAACCACATATCTATTATTGTTATATTTTGATCAATAAGAAGAAAAACATTTCATTAAATTTGTTTTAATTCCCTTGAAAATAAAAGCCCGTAAGATACCTACGTATTTACAGAGATAAGTTCATTCTTTTAGTGAGAACTAAATACCTACTTAAATAAATATAAACGTATCGGTATTATCTGTTATGTGGTGTATTTTAATTAAAAGAGAAGAAGTAATTTTCACACAGTTTATTCGTTCTACAGTTATACAAGAAAAGAGGCCTGTCATGTGAATGACAACAATTATATACCTGAAACTTCTTGGTGTTGTCAACATACAAATATACAACATTATCAAAAATAAAATTAACTCTTTGAGATACGATTTCAATAGAATTTTTTAAAACAATTTACCGACTATTTTTTTAACATCTTTAATGAGGGTATGTAAGTAAAATAAAGTTGTTTTTCAATATAAAATGTTTTGTTATTATAAAAATAAACATATATTTAGACTCGGTTAGTTTTCGATAAATCGGTATGTATTAAGAAAAATTTTGCACAGTTTGATTGGTTTTTTTCTGGGTTTGGACACAAAAAAAGTTAAATTTAGATGTATTTCGTTACACCATTTACACTTTACCATCACGGCTTATCTCACAAATGATGTGGCCTGTGTACTTGTGCCAATAAATAATAAATTAAAACATTAAGTATGGGTGGTATACCACATCGTTGAATTTAAAATATAAAATGATTTAGTCTTGATGTTTTACGAAAATTCCGTTTTAAAGGATATTCAAAAGCTTCTACTTTCCTGTCCCGAGAACTCAGTTTTGTAGCTTAGTGTTGCCGAGAACTCAGAACCGAGCATTTACTTTAACCTATTATAAAAAATAAAAAATGTCACCAAATATATGATCAAATTGATAGATTTCTAAATATGTATTCTTAATAGGTTGTTATATTGATCTTTAGAAACGCTTAACCGCCATTTGCCTTCTAATGTTAGACTCCCTTTTACATTACCCACCCCCCTGAAATCATACCACCCCCCACAGGCTACCTCATAATATTAATACTACTATTCCTACTTCATCTCAAACTCTAACCAATAAAGTTTAATCATAGGCGAACTACTAACCCCCCTATATTATATTATATGGTCCCACCCTAACTATTCCTAATACCCACCCTTCATTCCAGTGGCGGGACTATTTTTTTTGTATTCGTCAAATCATCTGCAATCGAGTGAATCATGAAGGTCGTGCTTTTGTAATAAAAATTTCTGTTGCCTATGAATAAAAAAAATTGCAAATTTGGTGATAAGGATTTTAAATATTTTACAACTCGTCATTTTTGTAAAACAGTTCTAGAAAATACTCAGCTTTTTACATACTCTAACTTAATTAAAATTCTCAATCTTTTTATTTTTATATATTTTTTTATCATCTTCCAACTCTCCTTGTATAAGTTATGTAATAGAATTTTTACAGTCAGTCATGCAATGGAGAACTTTCACAAAAAAAAATTTTCAACCCAAAAAATAGTACGGTAAATTAGAAAAATTATGGTGCTTTTTATATTTTTAAATGAGCATTTTTAAGGTTTTTATCACCATTTAAAAAAGCAATTTTCGCATTTCGCCGCAAAAAGGGTCACTCGTGGCGGAGCAGTGTTTGACAACATCAGGCGCTACAAACAGTACTAAGAGTGAAATTGTGTGGCAATACAAAATAGCGCCTAGCGACGTCACACCGGACAAATTCAATAACAGAAAATATGGATTTTTAAAATGATAATAATGAATGAAAAGTTTTATTTTATCGTTTCTTATTAGGATATTCGTGATCAGCGTATATTTATTAATATGAATTGATAACATTTATTCATATTCCTCACACATGCATGATCCCCATTGTTAAGATATAGGACACATCGATGTCACGTATTTAAAAAGTGTGCTATTTTAGGAATGCAATGCTTTTTTGCATGTATGGATAGCACACCTCTGCTTCATCCCCATCTTTTCTATAACCACCGCCCCCATCCCTACTACTACTACTACACATCTCTATTCTCTCCCCCACCCTAAACTTCCCTCCATCCCTTACAAAATTATTATTATTATTATTAACATCTAGGTGCCCACTAGTTTTCTACTCATGGATAATAATTTGACTAAATTAGGGATTATGTTATTTTACTATATATTTATTATTATTATTGATAATAAGTAAATTAAATAATAATAACATAGTGTAACTAGTATGTGAACAGAAAATAATAGTACATCCAATAAAATCTGTTAAAAAGGTTGAAATAATTAAAAAAAAGATGTATCTGAGTTTTTGTTATAAACCCAAACACAATCTTATACACCTTTCACAGTAAGCTAAAAGCTTGTGTGGTGAAAGGGGAGTTTGCCGGCACCTGGGATCGAACCGCCAACCTCATGTGCATGTGACTGAGACTTTACCTCCAGGCTACTGACAAACTACATAAGCTCAAAGCTTAGCATCGTTATACTAGATCATAATTTACTAAACTGAAATTAAGAAATCATACTTAAAAATATTTTCATATAAAGAAACGTGTTTATAAAATAATATTTTTATGAAAAATACTTACAAAAGTCTCAAAGAGCAGGTCCTTCTTCAGATAAGTGATGAATATTGATGAATGATAAGAATTTTTGTTTGAGACCTTTTTTATAATAAAACAATGGGTATTACAATGCAAACGACAAACTAATCACTTATTTCAAACGTAAACATATGTTAAAAATCTATGAGCCATTTTTTTCGTATATTTAATTAAATGAAAAACTTATCACTTTAAAACAACATAAAATCATAGGTATTCCATATAATACAAAACAAATAAGAACAGAGATGAACAAATAACTAACGAAACTCAAATTAACAAAGCACTGACTATTGACATTTTTCTAAAAAAAAAGTTTAATTTGAACTCTTAGGGTCCATTTCCGAACACTTTCAACAACAAACTGATTACCGATATTTTTAAGATGAATCTAAAAGACTTCAGATTTCAAAATCAGGTTTTTATTATTGTCCGATCGGCAGACTAGCCAATAATAAGATACTCTTCATCTCAGAAGATTATAACAATGACAATTAAAAAAAATAATCTTTTGAAATAGTATAACTGGTTTTAACTGTAAACTGGACATCAATAAAGAGATCATAAGAAGACTGGTCCATGACGAATATAAGTTCTGGACCATGAGAATCTAGATTCTTCCCGCGATCTATTGACCTCCGAAAGGGGAGATAAGCGCTATTGAAAGGAATTCATATGTTTTTGTTTTTTTCAAATATCCAGTGACTGTCTTTTGTGTATGAAATATCCAACAGTTTGTTAATTTTTTACATTTTTTGTCATATTGTTTTGCATTTAAATTCCATTTTTTTTTGTGGATAAATATACAATTTGCAACAATAATCATTTATTTATAATTATACAGTAGGTAAAACATAATTTGTTCCCTCAAATTTGAGCAGAGCTCGTGCTTTGAGGGATAGTTCTATTACTATTTACACGTAATCTTGCTCATAACAAATAATAAGTTTTTACTTTTAAAACAAAATATATAAGATAAATAAAATGAAATAGATTAAAATATAGCAAAATAGAGTAAAATAAAATAAAATATAAAAGCAAGAAAAGAACATAAACTAAATGCAAAATAGATAAAAAAAATAAAGTAAAAGAAAATAAATTATATAAATAAATGAATATAAATAGAATATTAAATAAAATAAAGTAAAGCAAAACAACATCCTATTGAAACATTTTGTATTTATTACAAATGGGGTAATCAATAAATACTTTACGATGTTTTGCAACAATGTGGCATAATAAAAAAAGAAAGTAAAAGATCTAGAGACTCGAAAAATCTAGGGTAACGAATCCAATTGAATGAATCAAAGTGAGAAAAATCATGAGCATGAATAAAAAAAGTAGAAATGTGTATAAAGCAAGTTTTCTAGGTACCTACCTACCTTAAGAAATGAAAGACATTCATATTTATTAAATTTATCAAACGCAGTTATTCCACTGGCTACCCCACGGGTGGGATATGTCTTGATAGTATAGATAAGATATAATATTATCCTTAAGGGCTGGTAAGAAAAACATTTTATAAAGTAACAAGTGTAAAGTTATTTCACCAAAGTCTATAATTTCTAACCTGTTTCAAACAGTCAATACGTAGTAGCGGATATTGTAAAAGACGCACCCTTCTTTATGAATAGGTAGACATTATAATTATCATGATAACATCGAGAACAAGTTTCTGCTTTAAATACTTAGTAGGTATTCATTATAAAAGGGATGGTTATGATCACTGACCAGATCATTTTTTTTTCTTAAATTGGCCTTTGACATTTCGCGATGCTGAGAAATAATATTTTCACATCATCAAAAAGGAATAATTTGTTTATTACATTTGCCGTTTTGTTTGATTCGATGTTTTTAGTAATTGAATAAAAATATATTGTGAAAAATAAATATGTACCTACTATTAAACGGTTACATCAATCCACCCGATTCGAGTGATTTGTAGTGTACCTACTATTAACTAGTAAATATTTTCTATAATCCATAACAGCAATGTGTGTAATAGACACGTATATATCCTGCAAAGGGATATGCAATTTTTCTTTTTAAAAGTCATCGGACAAACTGGATGTATTAAACATGCAGATTGTTCTCTCCCCGCCAATAAAAAAACATAATATTCAAGATGGATGGTATGCCTCATTGCTGAATTGTAGATGTCGATTGTCTTAAACGTAAAGTTTTATGAACACCTGCCTTTTAAAAGACATTTGGAAACTTACAAAAAATGAGGAACCTTTTCTTTACCGGATACTCCACAGGGGTCAATCAAACCATTTGCAATAACACAAAAACCATTTGCAATAACACAATCAAACCATTTGCAATAACACAATCAAACCATTTGCAATAACACAAAAACCATTTGCAATAACACAATCAAACCATTTGCAATAACACAAAAACCATTTGCAATAACACAATCAAACCATTTGCAATAACACAAAAATCTATTTAAACATTATTATTATTATTATTTTCAAAACAAATTACCAGTTTTACATACTAAGAAAAAAATTGTAACGTCAATTATTGATGTAGATGTACCTAAGTAAGCTGAGGGGGGAGGGAAAAAGGTATGAAAAAAGGTATTTCCTTTTAGGCCCGATATTACAGTCAGTAGCTTATCGTGGAGCTTTGGTGAGGAGGCTTACAAGTTAAGTCGAGCTTACTGCTCACATGAGAATTTCAATCAATATTCGACTGCGACTTGACTTAGCCGCAAATATGGTTAAGTTGGTAGCTTTACTAGTTGTTTTATTTTGTTTTTGTCTATGCATTAGCCTCAAATCTGTCATGTTAACGGGGAAGCGCGCCATTTTTCGTATTGTAGTTTTGATTTCGTGAACGCTCTTGGATTTTTTCGTTACGAAAACGAAACAGGGTCAGTAACGAAAAAATCCAAATAGAAGCGCAAATCAAACAACCGTAGCAACAACAAACAAAAAGCGTAATGATGGCGCAAACATATGACATTAATGTCAGTTTGTACTTATTGTAACTAGTGGCGCCTCCTGGTGATGAAAAAATTAACTGAGTTTAAGCGAGCTTAACGTTGTTGAGGACACCCCCGGGTATTCCTTAACTTAGTAGGTAAGTAGGCAAAGTCGCTAATTCGTGCTAAGGAGACATTGTAATTCGCGTAATTTTGGTAAGCGAAGCTTTATGTGTTCCTTAAGGTTAAGGAGGATCTTAAACCTGAATTGTAATTTTGGGCCTTAGAAGTTACCTACAGTTTATCCTACTATAGCTACTCGTACATTGGGTGTATGAAATAATTTTATTAGTAGGTATATAAAAGAAAATTCTACCTATCTGTTCCTTGACATACGCCCGTATTCACCAAGAAAATCTGAGCGTTCGATCAGTTCAAATTACGATCAACGTCAAATTTGGTATTCACCAACATATTTTAGGCTCCCTCAGCGTGATTTGAGTGAAAATTTCCCTCAAATTTGATCATTGAGGTGGATTAACTTTTGCTCAGCGTCGATCTGTCAAAATTATTCTATAATGTCCGCCATACTTGTTTCGTAATGTTGGCGTTTTATTTACAATTTATTGAATATATTTTTGTAGGTGGCATGTAATAATTTATATATATGTATATTTATAAATAAATTATTTAATTAATTTATTTATTTGTTTATTTATAATAACATATACGGCACAAGGCCATTAAACATATACAAAAAAATCACAAATAGTTCGATTCAATACAACAATCCTTTCAATCGCAGTCGCACTTTCTTATCACACATAAAAGGCACCTTCAACGTAGGTCAGACTTCTGGGAACCATAAAAGACAGCTCGCTAACTTTTGAGAAGCACATTAGTTCTCTTGTCAGTGCTTGTTTCTTTCATCTGCAGCAAATTGGGATGATAAAAAGGTGTCTCACATTAGACGCTAGGAAGTCACTAATTGTGGCTCTGGTAATATCCAGACTAGGATATTGTAACAGTATTTTAGTGGAATTACCTGCTTGTCAGATCTATAGGCTGCAATCAGTTTTGAAGTCCACTGCACGTGTTATCTTTGGAGTACAAAGGTGTACACGTATGACTCCACTTTTAAAGGAACTTCATTGGCTACCAGTGGAGACTATAGTGCAGTTCAAAGTGTGAATGTTAGTTTATAAGGCACAGAATGAGAATGCCCTAGTTTATATTGCTGAATTGTGCAGGTTGAAATATCAAGAAATGAGCCCGCAGAGGAGAATTTTAACTAATTATGGGGATAGAGCCTTTTGTGTGGCGGGACCCAACCTCTGGCATGGATGCCTCGCTAGCGTAGGCAAGCTGCAGATCTTAAGACATTCAGAAAGGATCTAAAAACCTTATAAATTACTAATTACTATTAAATATTGTATTCTGTTTTATATTATGGACGTGGATACATATTATATCCAAAACATTTAATTTAATTCAACATAATGTGTCTTCTGACATGGATGCTGTTGTGTATCCGAGTTTCTATAATGATGTGGATGTAATGTCCTAGAATTGATGAATTGTTCAGTATCATTGAGGTGCTTTGGCACGTTAACGACACTTTCATGTTGTCCAATAATAATAATTATAATAGTTCTACTTTCGACTAAATATGTTACAGAGTACTTACTAAACAACATGAATATCTTTTATTTATTTATCTTATAAACAGCTTATGCCTTTTACAAATAAATAAAAACAAATACAAAAATAGTAACAAGATTTTTATTTATAATTTTTCATATTGTACATATCTATGTTATAAAATACCACGGATAGTGTAATAGTTCAATATTGCAAGGAATTAAAATTATTTCTTGATGGTGAATTACCGTGTATTTTAGTTATATACGGAGTATTTCAGTTATTTTTCTATCCTTGTTTATAATATCTTTTTAATTTCAACCTCACCGGCAAACAGTTTTGACAACAATGCATGATTCAATTAAATGCTAGCTGTCAAATTGACTGCTATCAAAGTAATATCTGTTTAAGTTCAAGTCTTGATTTTGTATAAATAAAGGCATTTATAAATATTTAAAAAATATATATATATAATTTTTAAATGATGCATATATTTTTTAAATGGCTGAAAATTATTTTTATTGGTATAATTATCAAAAATATACTTTTTAGTTACTTTAATGGCTGTTTCCGTAAATAAATGTCAGTTTCATTTCATAATATTTACATTGTATCCATGGATACGCACGATCAAATTCGACTCAGCTAAGCATTGTAAATTTTCGTTGGTGAATACCTATCTACGTTGAGGAATGCTGAGGGAGATTTAAGCTGATCGTTTGCTCAGCTGATCGTTCGCTCAGTTTTTCTTGGTGAATACAGGCGTTAGGAGTTTTATATAGCCTCTCACGATAGAGATGCAAACTAGTCAATTTCGGGAGAATTGACAGAACATTAGAAGAAGTAGAAAGAAATGGGAGAAGATGATGAATGAAAGAATAAACAGTTGCTAATATCGAGTAGATGCTCATATCAATATTTCAAAAGTTCAAATATTATAATTTTACTTATAAATATATTATAATAAAATATTAGGCCATATGCTTTCAAGAGCTGTAAAGTTTTGTGTAAGCTAGTTGGTTGGCTAGCTGGTCGTACTATGTATGGTCGGTTTTTCAAGGGTAAACAAAGCATTGTGGTCTGTAGCAGGGACGGTCGTCAACAACTATTTGTGTACGACCAAACTATTCATCAAAATCAGACAGTAAAACTAATTACTTACTAGGTTTAGTGTTGTGGAATTCTCAAGAAATAATTTCTCGGTAAATTTCTCGAAGTAGAGAATTTTCGGAGATTTTTTTTTATTTAACAGTATAATAATAATAAATACTTTATTCATACAATCAATAACAATGTACAAATGTTGAGAGAATTTATCACCAATATGACTACAATTAATTATTGAAACCAAAAAATGATAGGTACTTACATAGAAAAAAGTGCTATAACTGATGAAAAATCTTGATGTTTGACACCCCACATGCCCATAATTAAGTTTAAAAAAATTGCCTGTAAAAAAGTGTTAATAACCTCTGATTTGGGCCTTAATAGCCCCACGAATTTTTGGATCAATCAGGTTGGCTGCGAAGTGTACTGGGCGAAAGGTTATAACACCACTAAGAAAAAATATGGAGAGAAATTTCTCTTCCATCAGAGGAGAAATTTCTCGTTCTCAAGAAATTTCTTTGGAGAATTTTCTCTTCTCACATCACTAACTAGGTTTAATACTACAAAGTTTGGACCTTATATCATTTCTATCCCAAGTAATAATATTCATCTAACTAAAGTTTGTCATGTAATAAATTACTTATTATTATTATTTTATAGAAATTACTGATTGTAAATGAGTTTTCATAAAGTTGAGTAGGTATATATTATTATTTGTATGGTTTGTGAAGAAACTTATTTCGCGTGTAATGAAGAAGACTTGTTCGATAGTCTGCAAGAAAATATCTTAGTTTTTCAATGAGGTCATAGAAAATCAAAACCCGTATTCAATAAGTAAATTTGAATTAACAACAATTTGCTCACTTCAAAACATAATATTGATTGTTGATTGTTTTGTTTGTTTGTTTGATTGCTATTGAAAGTTTAAAGCTTAAGGTATCTTTGTTACACTGAGAAAAATACTCACAACGAATCATTGGTACGTACTATCAGATTAGGACCAGAGATAGTACAAACGATCCGTTAGTACGAATCTTTAACATTAACTTTTCGCAAAAAAATCATTGGTAAATTTAGCAACGATTTGTTTGCGAAAAGTTACACTGAGAAAAATACTCAAAACGAATCATTGGTACGGTACTATCAGATTAGGACCAGAGATCGTACAAACGATTTATTGGTATGAATCTATAATATTAACTCTTCGCAAACAAATCATTGGTAAATTTACCAACAAATTGTTTGCGAAGAGTTAATATTATAGATTCGTACTAATGAATCGTTTGTACGATCTCTCGTCCTAATCTGATAGTACGTACCAATGATTCGTTGTGAAATATCGATAGTATTTTTTTCACTATAAGAAATTCTTAATATTGAATGTTTTATTTTTAATTAGGTAATAAAATATGTTAATAACGTGATGAGCACAAATAGGTATTCCAGTTAGGTGTTCACTATTCTTATGACAGTTTTTGAATTTATTATTGAAATGATTTGAATATCAAAAAATGTTGCTATAACGCAAATATTTTTGATTTAATAATTTCATTTTCGTTCACTGTAAAACATTAATAGTATTTTTTGTGTGGGTAAATAAAACAATAAATGGGACAAAAATAATCGGATTTCTCGATTGGAGAACCATGTTTACACAATGCAAAATTGTGCAAAATCTAATCGGAATAAGTGAGAAAGGCGTCCCAACACTCACGTATGGCTCTAGACCGACTTAAATGATCACTTCCGATGTTCATGGACAAAGTTCTGCAATTCCGCCATTCTCACTATCACGATATTTCACGATATCATGAATTTTTTTCCAGAAGGACTGATGTGTTCTAACATATTCTTGTCCAAGAATTTTTATACCTACATTAAAGTAGATCGCAGAATATTTTGATTCTAATTCTAATCTACTGCCTATCGTGACAGTTATCATACTAACTCAAAAGTTTTTAAAAATTATAAAATTTACAGTATTTTATAATTTAAAAACACAATTAATTAACTATTTTCTACAATCTTATTCAATATACTAATTTAATTTTTTAATTCTATTTGTCAGACGTCTACGTAGATTATACAATATATTCTACTGAAAGTTTTTAGTTAGATATCATAATATTTCCTTCTCACAAAAACAAATCCTACGTAAAAATTAATACCATTTTATTTGAGTAAACTAGTTACTAAATATAAATATGTAATTTCTTATAGAATAACTTCTTATTATCTACCCCCCAGCGTTACGCTTCATCTGGGGATGTTTAAGGGGGGTGGGTAAGTTGTAGGAGTTTAGCTGCTTTACCATCATGTCCTAAGACCTCCGCATCTGACTCCCTCCAACCCCCCCATTGGTCTAGGAGAGGGAGGTATGTACCGGGCGAGCATTGTAAATTCAGCAAGCAAAATATTCTGTGTATCTATCTATCCATAAAATAATAATAATTATTATAGTAACAACATTGCATACAGCGCCACAGTTGTGATAAGAACACGGAGGAAACTGTAACTAAAATATTCTTTTTTTAAAACGTTAATAAATTTAACAAAAACTAAGACTTTATTAGTTCAGCGAAAAGTTTTGCATCAAAGTAATTTAAATTTATAAAATTTTATAACAGAAGTATATTATTTATGCCTTAAGAATATTATGTGTTTTATAGTCCAAAGAGCAGTATTGAAAAGACGTGTAACATGAACAGAAAAAATAGAAGATATTTTTATTATCTACATAAGATTTAATTGTAGGTCCGGAGAATTTGTTTATTAAAATAATATATTTAAATTTTTCGAATGTTTCGTGATAAACATTGTGGAATTCCATATTTATTATTAATAATAATAAAATAATAAACTTTATATTGATTAATTTATTAATGTATAATACAATTGAAATAATTTAAAATGGGTATTCATTTATAGAAAAAAGTAGGTATCTATGAAACGGTGATTTTTCGAAATTCACGGGATCGAAAGCAACGTTTTTAAAGATTTTCATTTTTTGTTTATTTTTGACTTTATTAGAGTGTGTTTTAGTATATTTATTACTAATTTATAATTTATTGAGAAGTCGAGTCACCGCTGCTGTAAAGTGTCAAGAAATATCTGTCGATCTATGATTTATATACGTTAGTTGGTGTGTTGGTAGGTTGTGTTGTTTGTATG
Source organism: Athripsodes cinereus (assembly GCA_947579605.1). Taxonomy (NCBI): domain Eukaryota; kingdom Metazoa; phylum Arthropoda; class Insecta; order Trichoptera; family Leptoceridae; genus Athripsodes; species Athripsodes cinereus. Next base: position 6,262,441 of record OX388321.1, read on the forward strand.
AAGTATATCCACGGTGCTGTATGGTAATTTATGGAATAAGTTTTAGAACTGGTATATACATATATATTGCTAGTTTGTTGAAACAAAATACTGTGTATGTACACTAATAAACGTGTATACAATACCCCAGTACTACTACTCAACAAAACTATTTGCAGAGACGTGCACTTATATTATTTATATCGTAAAGTGTTAAGTTTTACCTTTACAAAATGTGTAAAACGAGTCTCAGTTTTACAAAAATACTCGTACTAATACTTTAAGATGAAAAATCTTGAAACAAGCGTTAAAACTAAACAAAGATCAAAGAGAGATCTTTCGACTTCTTCGCTTTAATTTCTGAGAAGTCGAAAGTCGCATGGAATTCTACTATTTTCAATAATAAAAACAATAAGTAAAAATACATAGCGATAATCAAGCAATGGTCATTGACAAAAAGAAAATTAAACATCAACAGATATTTCTCTATGCTTTTCTTCATACAAATCGCTGTAATCTATGATCATCTGTCACTTTATGTCAATGTCACTGTGATGTGTTTTTGTTACAAATAGGTACGGAATGCCGATTCAGCGTATTGGTTATACTTGTTCGTTTGTTGGTTGTGTTCGGTTACTTGGTTACTTTATTATTGTTACACAAATTTTATTAATAATATGACATACTGTACGCAAACACAAAATATACTCTTAGTCGAAATAATGGCTAACGATTCTGAATTAAGAGCTGGGAAATTTTCAAAACCATTTACTCGGGATGATGCCCAATCAAAATGGGTAGCTATTGCTGAACAAATGCATGCAGTTGCCGGAAGAGCAAATAAAAGCCGGGGACAGTGGCGAAAAGTAAGCATTTTTACATTATTACTAACATAAGTTGGTTTCATTTACAATGTGTATGTTAATATGACATTAATTATCTAATACATATATAAAATTATCGTCTCAAAGTGTTTGTATCATACTCCTCCGAAATGGTTGGACCGATTTTGATGAAATTTTGTGTGCTTATCGGGGTAGGTCTGAGAATCGGCCAACATCTATTTTTTTATACCCGTAAATTTTAAGGGTGGTCGAATTTTTATTGAATATTTTTTTTATTTTTTATGGTGAGGCATTGAAAAATACATACAGCCCTAAACTTTCACCCTTTTAACATCAACCCCTACTTTTTAATAGCGATATTAGTATATGGCAAATGTGTATGGCAAAAAAACGTTTGCCGGGTCAGGTATATTATAAGTAATTTTTATATTATATATTATAATTTTTCATAATAGGTATACTAATATAAATCGCATATATACTAATACAATCGCATTTTAGCGATAAATTCGCCCTCTGTTTTTTATTTGATTTTTGCTCATTTGTCTCTCTGAAACTGATATTTATATGATACTGTTTTATTTTGTAATATTGTAACCAATGTACAGTTAAGAATAAAATAAATAAATAAATAAAAACCTGGATGTGTACTAAACAAGCATCATTTAAGCATTTTTATATTGTTATTTTTATAAATTGATGTCAGATAAAACTCATATACATACCTACATGTAATAATTAAATTAATAAAAATTATAAAAATTTTCATATATTTTCAACAATTTCTCAACCCTGACAATGCAGAATAAATGCCTATCTTTAAGTTTTTTCATGTGAATAGATAAAATGTAAATTAAAAAACTAAATATGTTCTAATTTATACATTTTCTTTTTTTATAGATACGGCAGGATATTAAAAATAAAGTTAAATCTAAATGAGCAGCCATAGGAAGAGAGAGGAGAATGATTGGTGGAGGGCCACCTACCGTCGGCTGATTAAACTTCATCGAGGAAATGGATGTGCCGATGATAGCTTTGACAGCGATAGATGGTCATGTGGAGAGAAGAGAGTCAGCTGTGAGCTTGAAAATTAGAGACTCTCCAAAAGAAGATTCTGTCTTGGAGAATTAGATGTTTGTGGAACTTGAGGCCTTTGCGGAATCTACCAGTCACAAGAGTACATCACGAAGCTTCCATCACACTCCTGCCAATAGTGAGGGTACAATATCCCGTGCAAGGGAGAAAAGTGCCAGTGAAGCTTCTCAAAAAATTGAAATGAAAGAAGCATATTATTGTAAAAAATTAGAGTTGCTTGAGAGGTAAACTCAAGCATTAGAAAGTATAGCAGCAGCTTGTCAAAGTTTAAAAAAGTTGGTAGTTAATAATTTTTATTTTATCATTTATTTATTTTTTACGTCGTAATAAATAAGTCTTTTGTACCACAACTTATCTTTTATTTTGATAATTATGTCCCTGAATAAATTAAATAGCAAAGTCATTTCTCAATTAGTAAGTTAGGTACCTACTTTATTGGTCATTCCTCTTGACAGCGTCCACACAGCTGGATGCGAACGTCAATCATCAAGCAAAAATCTTAAATCTTTTGGCGACAATTTGGAGCATTCTCCGAAGAAATAGTCGAATAAATGCCTTCGTTATCCGTCCATGAGACGTAATTATCATAGTGAAAAATGTATCACAAGATGAAGGGAAATGTTTTATTCGCTGTATTGGTGTTTAGGTGGTAGAATTCCATAATGAAATTAAAAAAAAACAATTTTTTTTTTCGTTTATTAAGAAAGACGTCATTCGTTTTATAAGGACATTGTCAATCTCGACAAGTCTTTATTATCCAAGTTTAATAATTTGAAAAAAAAACAGTGATGTTTGTATTTGTATTCCTAGACAAATTAATGAATATAATCACTGGCCGCCACTGGCATACGGTTCTATAAGACGAAAGTTCATGAGTAGAAATAGTTTGGGAAGGAAGGAAAGAAGGAGACGGAGAGGAGGGGAAAAGGAGATCCAGGCAGCTTCTCCTAGGATTCTGTGAAGGGGAGGCGGTAGGAGTAGCAAGGGAGGCGCCCTCGTAGGCCCGTGGGATCCTTTCAGTAAAGGGTCTTGGGTGTGGCGTGGGCCGAGTATCTGAATACTTTATGTCAGGGATCCTCAACTACTACCTACTATACTGTTTGTTACTACTAGCCAACATCTATGGCTTGCGGTTGGTTATATTATGTACTAGATTTAAATACAGCTTCGTTCAGAAATTAATAATTGCTAATTTCCAAGCAATTTACTCTGCTTAAGGGTACAGTGAAGAAAGAAAATATTTTCTAGGAATCTTTTCACATTACATTTAATATGTATGATAATTAATAATATTTATATCTGTCTACACCATCACAGCACATCTCACAAGTAGGATAGCTCGCAGGCAGCCTGCATGTTGTAAAGATGCAAATCGTACCTATGTACTTCTTCTTCTCCTTGGGCAATTATTAGTCCCACATGGTAGTGGGGTCTGCCTTTCTTGTTTGGTTACGCCACATGGTTCTGTCGAACGCATCCTCATGGGAAACATCACAGTTCCTCATGTTTTGTCTTACTGCAAATCGTACCTACCTACTTGTTGTGTGATAAAAAAAAAAACAAAAAAAAAAACTTCAATGTACATAATACATACAATGATAGAAAAATGCATTAAAATTTGGTATAATTAATATTCAGAGGACGAGTTTATCGTAGGGCGATCTCTTCCAACTAACCCAAAGAAATTCAGGATGTGTGATGCATACCTAATCAATAAATTGAAGATAAATACATTTTTTTATCCAGAAACACCTTTAATAGATCCATAATTATATAAATACAATGATTTATACCTATATTTTTAAATTTAACAAAGTTATGGTTAATATGTATATGTAAATCTCTTATGAATTATTTTTTGACAGTATCAATTTCTCAGGAACACTCTCAATATTCCATATTCCAATACAGAAGGGATTGATATTCCTATAACTTACATATCTGGTATTATGTCAATAGGATTTTTTTATAATATATTATGAAATATTTCATTGTACACTTTCCTTGATTACACACCTTGAACACACGTAAACTCACTTTGTTATATAATTTAAATAATATCATAATGTGTTCGAAATTAATAATGTACACAGACACACATATTAACTTACATACGAACGGATTAAGATATTTGTGCATGGATTATGTATTATTTTATCCAAAACTACTGAAGGCTTTTTATTTCAAGACCTTTTCATTCATCCATCAGCTTTCAATAGGTTTTCTTCCTTTGATTTCAGACTTAATAACATTGTTCACGTGAAGGATATTTGGTTACAAACAAATTGAGAAATCTACTAAAATAATGATTATATTATTGAATAGTCTATACTCTATAGTTTTTCCGATATTAGACAAAATTTACATGGGTACCTACTCATTTGTTTGGTTTTTCAAGACTGAATAGTATAATTTTGTATCTTAATATCTGTGTGTTGAAGAAAAGCTTCTTGAACAGAATTTGTCAGTCCCTGTGGTTCTCAAAAGTATTGTAACACATGTTTATTAAAAAATTATCAAAAATAATTATGTATAATTGCTATTACACTGAGAAAAATACTCACAACGAATCATTGGTACGTACTATCAGATTAGGACCAGAGATAGTACAAACGATTCGTTAGTACGAATCTATAACATTAACTATTCGCAAACAAATCATTGATCAATTTACCAACAATGAATCATTTGTACTATCTCAGGTCCTAATCTAACCTAAAGTACGTACCAATGATTCGTTGTGAAATATAGTTAGTATTTTTCTCAGTGTAATCTAACCTAAAGTACGTACCAATGATTCGTTGTGAAATATAGTTAGTATTTATCTCAGTGTAATCTAACCTAAAGTACGTACCAATGATTCGTTGAAAAATACGAAATATAGTTAGTATTTTTCTCAGTGTAATCTAACCTAAAGTACGTACCAATGATTCGTTGTGAAATATAGTTAGTATTTTTCTCAGTGTACGGCATAACTGACTTTTTAATATTAATTGTGGAGTCCCCAGTAGAAAATAGGTCTCCCATCTTTTCTGTAAGTTTTGAGTGTTCTGTAAATGACAAGTGCTCGTAAAACCTAATGTATAAGATAATTAACATCTAGAGAGCCCGCTGGCTACCTCACTTGTGAGATATTCCGTGATGTTATTAAAACAGTTGTAGTAATAGTAGTAGTGGTCGGCTGGTGTGGCGCGGAGGTAACGCGCTTGCCTTTGAGTCACGAGGCCCCGGGTTCGATTGCCAGCCAGGGTTTGCCTGACCTTTTTGGTGTGAATGGTGATGATGGTGGTGATGATGGTGGTGAATAGAAAAAGGTGAAGAATGACCTTTTTCAAATTGTCCTGGGTCTGGGTGTTACATGTATATGTCTGTAGTGCATTGTATATATATGTGTATCGTCGCGTTAGTACCCATAATACAAGATTCATCTTGTTTTGGGACTAGCTCGATCTGTGTGAATTGTCTATGTATATTATGTTATGTTAGATACTGTAAATACTAAGATATGTATGATAAGTTGATAATATGGGTTAGTTTATGAGTACTACATATATAATATGTAGGAAGGTATGTTTGTATGTATAGCTACATCACATACATATTATAGAAGTGGTAGGTATATAGGTTCTCTATTTGGAGTCTGGATCCATATTACAAATTCATGGGTTTGTATGCTATTAATCTTAACGAACCTTCCAGAAAATAATATTTTAGTAAACATACAACTATGTTTAGATACCTACTTATCCAATATTTTATAGGTACTACCTATCTCGTATTAGGCACCTACTAGTAGGACATCGGGGGATGTGGCCAGGAGGTTGATCGTTCTGACATTGAGTCACGTCCCGGGTTCGATTCCCGGTCAGGATAATGAAATTCTTCAAATTGTTCCGAGTCTGGGTGTCACATGCATATGTGTTTGGTTAATTGTACATTATTATAGTTGATATTTTTCGATCGACGGTACTTGGTGGGAATTCATGTTGAATTAATTTTTTTTTAAAAGATATATCTGGGTTTTGTTATAAACCCAAATACAACCTTATACACCTTTCACACTAAGCTAAAATTTTGTGCCGTGAAAGGGGACAAAGGGGAAGAATAAAACACTTATTTATAGTATAAGTTTACATATATCCACAGTGACGAAAAGAGCCTGTGAAAAGTGCTTTTCGCTAGCCTGATGATGAGAGCGGAAGCTCTTGAAAGCCGGCTCGCGTCCAATAAAAAGTCACTGTGGATATACTATAAATAAGTATTATATTTATAATTAATTACATATATGTCGCAGTCATTTTAAAGAATCTTATAAGGTGAACAAGTGTGAACAGATTTCTTGTTAATTTGATTATGACATACGATTTCGGATTTAATATAAGTGGTGAGGCAGATGTTTTTTTATATATGAATACATCTAATGTCTTTATGGCCACATAGTATTTATATTTGATTTTGTACATAATCCTAATAAAATGTATTAAATATATTGGTAGGTTTCAGTTTACACTTGCCCTTCATTATTGAGGCAAGTGTAAACTTATGTGGCGGCAAGTGTAAACCCAGGCAGAATGTTAGTGTATTTTCCCTCAATATTATCACGAAGGAACTGTAAACAAAACACATTTAATTTTGTATTGAATGAATTTTTTTTGACACCAAAATGTTTGAAACGAAAAAATATACAGAAAAATGAAAAATATAAAAACACCACTATTGGGGCAAGTGTAAACTTAAATTAATAACTTACATGTATTTTTAATTTGTTTGTGCATCAATACCTAAACACATAAGAATATGTTAGTTTATATTATATTAATTAATCCCGTGGAGCACCCAGTAAATAATTGGTCTCCCACTCTTCCGCGTAAGTTTTCGAGTGTCCTGTAAAAGGCAGGTGTTCGAAAAAATTAAGACATTTTACTTCTTAAATTCAGCGATGAGGCTTGCCACCCGTCCTGAATGTCTTGATTTTATGTTGGCACGAAGAGGACAGTTTGCATGTTTCTTGCGTGCGGCTGATCTGCTGGCTACCCCACTTGTGGGATATGCCGTGATGGTATAATAATAATAATATTATATTTACTTAAATCTTCGTTGAATTGAATATAACCCCGGCGATCCATCGTAGATTTAGGAAGTTTTTGTCGATATCTTGATCAAGATATCGACTGAAATATCAAGATCAAATGAAAAATCTTCAACTTTCAGCCAATAAAATCTGTCATCTGAAAACTTTCTTAGAAACTTTGCCATTGCTCCTTCCGGCGTCAGTTTGGTCATCTCACCTACTTAATATTTTACTGTTTTCTTGGATAAAAACTTAACCAAAACACAATTATATATGTTCAGCTAATCACTATCAGAAATATGCATAAGTTCACACTACAATCAGAAGCCAGTTTTTACCTTTTCAATGGCTTTAGCTAAGTCTGCTTTGCAGTATACCATACTTCTATTGGTTTTCCTCACATAGTTTACACCATCTCTGAATAAAAATAAGAAAAATATAAAATCAACAAAATCAAGTTATTACCTAGAGGCAAGTGTGAACGTAGTTCACTATGCATGTTTACACTTGCCTCAAGAGTAATTTATGACCATGCAAATTTAAAAAAAAATATAATAAATAATTAAGTCATGTAAATATCTCAATTATATTATTCATTATAAAATATTTGAACTTACCGTATTTATAAAAAAAAAATTATTTCACACCGCAACATTGACACACGAAGTTAAAATGGCAGTTAGGGAATACATCATAAAATTAATGATTTCGGTCAAGCAGATTTCACCAGAATTTTTTTGATAACTTCTTTATGCTGACATTGGTTGAATATAGAAAGATAGCGGTGGTAAGCTGTTTTCACATCCAGAATATAAGCGGAGTTCACACTTACCTCCAATTTACACTTAACCTTGTTTACCTTATATAGTAGTATAGAGTCATATCGTTTTTCACATCCAGAATATAAGCGGAGTTCACACTTACCTCGAATTCACACTTACCCTTATATAGTAGTATAGAGTCATATCATTTTAGTTCTATTTCTCACCATCTCATGACGTTGCGTATCAAAACAACAACTAAAACGTATTCGTGAATGCGCAGAGATGGTCGTAAAATAATGGTTCTTTTTTTATAATTTATTTTCTTCATGCCATAAAAATTTCATTATGTGTACCACACCTTATTAACTAAAATTAGTGAGTGTAAATGTTGGTTAATCAAAAAAAGGTGAAAATGTCAATAAATTAGTAATATTTCTGGGACAAATCAATACCCATATAATCTGAATTTCATGATTGAACTGTCAAAAATTTCATGAAATCACCACATCTTGGTAGACCTGTAAAAAATATTCATAATCGCACTTTGATCAAAATCTATCGAAATAACCATATAATCATCAACTCATGATTGAACTGACAAAGTTTTCATGAAATCATCACATCTTGGTAGATCTGTCAAAAATTTTCATATTCACGTTTTAATTCAAATCTATCGAAAAACCCAAATAATCTTTATTTCATGATTGAACTGTCAAAAAGTTTTATAAAATAACCACATTGTGGAACACCTGTCAAAATTACTCATATTCGCGTTTTGATCAAATTCTGTCAAAATACCCATATAATCGTCATTTCATGATTTAACTACCAAAAAATTCATGATATCTAGGTAGACCTGTCAAAAATACTGATATTCACGTTTTGATCATAATCTATCCAAATACCCATGTAATCATCAAATTAATGATAAAACTGTCAAAGTTTTCATGAAATCATCGCATCTTGTTCTACCAAATCTGTCAAAAATATTCATATTCACGTTTGATCAAAATCTATCGAAATACCCATATAATCCGTATTTCATGATTGAACTGTCAAAAAGTTTCATGAAAAACACCATCAGTGCTACTCTTGACACTCGATTCGATCCTAATCCAATGCCAACACGATTCCAATCTCAATCTCAATTTCAGCTTCAAAACCGTACTCTTGAACCCAATCCCGCGCGATTGAAATCGTATTGAGATTGGCGTTCCAAAGCGCGGGATCGTGTTCGTATCGAGTTTGTTATTGCAATTTTAAAAATATTTTCGCTGCAAATAAGGAATAAATAATTGTTTATATGTCGCGTTTGTATGTAGACTAAAAGAAACTGTAAGGAAGTAAACTTGAGATCCGAGAGTCGTATATATATATATATTTTTGAAACATAAAAAAGTCAAATACATTTACTAATAATTGTCCTACTTAACAAATATAATAATTTGACGTAGCGATAATATTTTAGGATTATTTTTTTTCTGTAAATGGAACACTCATTTCAAATATCAATTCTGACGTTTATGCATTTCAGTGTTGCGTTGTTTGTTTGAATATATTTGGTTATAATTATCAAAAACGTAAGTACTATTTTAGTTGCTGATTAATTTTAATATAAAAATGAATCTATATGTACATTTTTTTAATTTGTTAACTTATCAACAAAGTTATACGTGAACTCCACGAGGGTGATTTGTAAATAAAGGTAGAACTAGTGTTGAAATTAAAAAACAAGTCAACTGCATGTTACACTAATATTTTAACTAATCTTAATTGTAGCAATTAATCTCCTAGCGTCCTTTTTTAAATTCAAAATGTTGTTTTTGATAAAAAAAAAAAACTAGTGTTATATTTATTTTTTCTTTCCATCAGCGCCTGGACGGAGTCCACGCATTCAAAGCAGGCAGAGCCCACATCTACAAGCCGGTAGGAGCCCACTTGTAGGTACAAGCTGTTAGAAGTCTCCGCAACCAAACAAGACATTCTCATCTCGCCAGAACACAGGGGTTGGAACAACGAGAGCAACTCGTATTAATCGAAGAAAAACGGGTGAAAGCAGAGTGCTTAGCGGTGATTGCGTTTAAAATAGCTGCTGAAAAATTGGGGCAGTGTGCCGAATCTTTAAATGAAAGGAGTGCTGCCATTCGTACAGAGTCTGTTCAAGTATCATCAGCCTTGAGGAAGATTGCAAAGACAATATGCAGTAGAAAATAGTTTTAGAATAGAAAAATACTTGTTTATTAAGCATGATGTCTTAATGGTTTTTATTTTGTACATAGTATTTTTTTTTAAATAATTTCATTATCAAGTATAATAGTCAATAAAATTATTATGTATTACACAATTACAATTTTGTTATTTTTACAAACCTTGAGAGTTTACATATTCTATAATATATACATAGATAATATATAATATACATATAATATATAGATACTAAGTTTTGTAAACTAATGTCTTTTGGGTGTAAAATGGTATGAACATGTCACAAATGATGAATACATGAAACGTGTACTTTCAATTCGTCTATGATGTGAATTCCACAGCTAATGCATGTCTGGCTTGTATACCTATGTAAGTCATGAGCTGCATAAACAACTTACAAAGAATTCTAAATAATTTACTCTTGAAACATATTTTTTGATATTCTGAAACACAACTCCTGAAACATTTCTTTTGATATTCTATGATTTACTACAAATTCCCCACCACTCATGCTAGACACATTTTGCGAATATCTTGTTATTCCACGCAAATTCTTTCGCTGACGAATATTAACTTGATGCCGGTTTTCCAAATTTATAAAAAAATAATGCCAAACGAGCCATTTTTTAAAGTAATTTAATAAATTACTTCTTCTCGATTCCAAAAAAGTTACTTTCTTGCGATCGTGTATGTAATGACAGTTAGTCGATTTAAACACAATCCCACGAAATCGAGTTACTGTCAAAACGACGTCAAGAGTACCAATTTTCAAATTTTACACGATTTCACATCTTCTTCAAATCAACACTCGATTCCAATACGATCCGGCGCTAGCGTCGAATTTCAAGAGTACCATTTTGAAATTTTACGATTTTGTGATTGGGATCGAGTATCCAGAGTAACACTGCATATCTTGTTAGACCTGTCAAAATTTGTAATTGGATCAATTCGATCAAAATCTATCGAAATACCCATATAATCTGTATTTCATGATTGAACTGTCAAAAAAATTCATGAAATCACATCTCGGTAGACCTGTCAAAAATATTCATATTTGAAATTTTATCAAAATATATCGAAATACCCATATGGGTAATCTGTATTTCATGATTGAACTGTCAAAAAGTTTAATGAAATCACCACATCTTGACAGGTGTCAAAATTACTCATATTCGCGTTATGATCAAATTATGTCATATTATCGTCATTATATGATATAACTACCAAAAAATTCATGATATCTTGGTTGACCTGTCAAAAATACTGATTTGATCATAATCTGTCCAAATACCCATGTAATCGTCAATTCACGATTAAACTGTCAAAGTTTTCATAAAATCATCGCATCTTGTTCTGTCAAAAATATTCATATTCGCAATTCGATCAAAATCTATCGAAATACTAATATAATCTGTATTTCATGATTGTATTGTCAAAACGTTTCATGAAATCACCACATCTCGGTAGACCTGTCAAAAATATTCATATTCGCAATTCGATCAAAATCTAACGAAATACCCATATGTATTTCATGATGGTAGACCTGTCAAAAATATTCATATTAGAAATTCGATCAAAATCTATCGTGTATTTGATCATGTATTTCATGATAGAACTGTCAAAAAAAATCTTGAAATCACCACATCTCGGTAGACCTGTCAAAAATATTCATATTTGCAATTCGATCAAAATCTATCGTGTATTTATCATGTATTTCATGATAGAACTGTCAAAAAGTTTCATGAAATCACCACATCTTGGTAAACATGTCAAAAATATTCATGTTTGCAATTTGATCAAAATCTATCGAAAAACACATATAATCTGTATTTCATGATTGAATTGTCAAAAAGTTTCATGAAATCACCACATCTTGGTAGACCTGTCAGAAATATCCTTATTCGCGTTTTGAACAAAATCTATACAAATCATCTCATGAGTGAACTGACAAAACATTCATGAATTCATCACATATTGGTAGACCAGTCAAAATTATTCATGAAATCATCACATCTCGGTAGACCTGTCAAAAATATTCATATTCGCAATTCGATCAAAATCTATCGAAATACCCATATAATCTGTATTTCATGATTGAACTGTCAAAAAAATTCATGAAATCACATCTCGGTAGACCTGTCAAAAATATTCATATTTGAAATTTTATCAAAATATATCGAAATACCCATATGGGTAATCTGTATTTCATGATTGAACTGTCAAAAAGTTTAATGAAATCACCACATCTTGACAGGTGTCAAAATTACTCATATTCGCGTTATGATCAAATTATGTCATATTATCGTCATTATATGATATAACTACCAAAAAATTCATGATATCTTGGTTGACCTGTCAAAAATACTGATTTGATCATAATCTGTCCAAATACCCATGTAATCGTCAATTCACGATTAAACTGTCAAAGTTTTCATAAAATCATCGCATCTTGTTCTGTCAATCTAACGAAATACCCATATGTATTTCATGATGGTAGACCTGTCAAAAATATTCATATTAGAAATTCGATCAAAATCTATCGTGTATTTGATCATGTATTTCATGATAGAACTGTCAAAAAAAATCTTGAAATCACCACATCTCGGTAGACCTGTCAAAAATATTCATATTTGCAATTCGATCAAAATCTATCGTGTATTTATCATGTATTTCATGATAGAACTGTCAAAAAGTTTCATGAAATCACCACATCTTGGTAAACATGTCAAAAATATTCATGTTTGCAATTTGATCAAAATCTATCGAAAAACACATATAATCTGTATTTCATGATTGAATTGTCAAAAAGTTTCATGAAATCACCACATCTTGGTAGACCTGTCAGAAATATCCTTATTCGCGTTTTGAACAAAATCTATACAAATCATCTCATGAGTGAACTGACAAAACATTCATGAATTCATCACATATTGGTAGACCAGTCAAAATTATTCATGAAATCGTCACATCTCGGTAGACCTGTCAAAAATATTCATATTCGCAATTCGATCAAAATCTATCGAAATACCCATATAATCTGTATTTCATGATTGAACTGTCAAAAAAATTCATGAAATCACATCTCGGTAGACCTGTCAAAAATATTCATATTTGAAATTTTATCAAAATATATCGAAATACCCATATGGGTAATCTGTATTTCATGATTGAACTGTCAAAAAGTTTAATGAAATCACCACATCTTGACAGGTGTCAAAATTACTCATATTCGCGTTATGATCAAATTATGTCATATTATCGTCATTACATGATATAACTACCAAAAAATTCATGATATCTTGGTTGACCTGTCAAAAATACTGATTTGATCATAATCTGTCCAAATACCCATGTAATCGTCAATTCACGATTAAACTGTCAAAGTTTTCATAGAATCATCGCATCTTGTTCTATCTGTCAAAAATATTCATATTCGCAATTCGATCAAAATCTATCAAATTTTTTGACAGTTCTATCATGAAATACACGATAGATTTTGATCGAATTGCAAATATGAATATTTTTGACAGGTCTACCAAGATGTGATGAATTCATGAATCTTTTGTCAGTTCACTCATGAGATTAAGATTTGATAGATTTTGTTCAAAACGCGAATAAGGATATTTTTGACAGGTCTACCAAGATGTGGTGATTTCATGAAACTATTTGACAGTTCGATCACGAAATACGGATTAAATGATTTTTTCGATAGATTTTGATCGAAATGCGAATATGAATATTTTTGACATGTCTACCGAGATGTGGTGATTTCATGAAACTTTTTGACAGTACAATCATCAAATACAGATTATTTGAGTATTTCGATAGATTTCGATCGAAATGCCAATATGAATATTTTTGACAGGTCTACCTAGATGTGGTGATTGCATGAAACTATTTGACAGTTCGATCACGAAATACAGATTAAATGAGTTTTTCGATAGATTTTGATCGAAATGCGAATATGAATATTTTTGACATGTCTACCGAGATGTGGTGATTTCATGAAACTATTTGACAGTTCAATCGTGAAATACAGATTATATGTATATTTCGATAGATTTTGATCTCATTAAAAATTTTGACAGTTTGATCATGAAATGACGATAATATGGGTATTTCGATAAATATCGATCAAAACGCGATTATGAAAATTTTTGACATGTCTACCGAGATTTGGTGATTTCATAAAACTATTTGACAGTTCAATCGTGAAATACAGATTATTTGAGTATTTCGATAGATTTTGATCGAAATGCCAATATGAATATTTTTGACAGGTCTACCAAGATGTGGTGATTTCATGAAACTATTTGACAGTTCGATCATGAAATACAGATTAAATGAGTTTTTCGATAGATTTTGATCGAAATGCGAATATGAATATTTTTGACAGGTCTACCGAGATGTGGTGATTTCATAAGAAAATTATGACAGTTCAATCATACAGATTATATGGGTATTTCGATAGATTTTGATCGAATTGCGAATATGAATATTTTTGACATGTCTACCGAGATGTGGTGATTTCATGAAACTTTTTGACAGTACAATCATCAAATACAGATTATTTGAGTATTTCGATAGATTTCGATCGAAATGCCAATATGAATATTTTTGACAGGTCTACCTAGATGTGGTGATTGCATGAAACTATTTGACAGTTCGATCACGAAATACAGATTAAATGAGTTTTTCGATAGATTTTGATCGAAATGCGAATATGAATATTTTTGACATGTCTACCGAGATGTGGTGATTTCATGAAACTATTTGACAGTTCAATCGTGAAATACAGATTATATGAATATTTCGATAGATTTTGATCTCATTAAAAATTTTGACAGTTTGATCATGAAATGACGATAATATGGGTATTTCGATAAATATCGATCAAAACGCGATTATGAAAATTTTTGACATGTCTACCGAGATTTGGTGATTTCATAAAACTATTTGACAGTTCAATCGTGAAATACAGATTATTTGAGTATTTCGATAGATTTTGATCGAAATGCCAATATGAATATTTTTGACAGGTCTACCAAGATGTGGTGATTTCATGAAACTATTTGACAGTTCGATCATGAAATACAGATTAAATGAGTTTTTCGATAGATTTTGATCGAAATGCGAATATGAATATTTTTGACAGGTCTACCGAGATGTGGTGATTTCATAAGAAAATTATGACAGTTCAATCATACAGATTATATGGGTATTTCGATAGATTTTGATCGAATTGCGAATATGAATATTTTTGACATGTCTACCGAGATGTGGTGATTTCATGAAACTATTTGACAGTTCAATCGTGAAATACAGATTATATGAGTATTTTGATAGATTTTGATCTCATTAAAATTTTTGACAGTTTGATCATGAAATGAAATGAAATGCAGGTAATTCGATAATTACCCATATAATCTGTATTTCATGCTTGAACTGTCAAAAACTTTCATGAAATCACCACATCTCGGTAGACCTGTCAAAAATATTAATATTCGCAATTCGACAGTTCAATCATGAAATACAGATTATTTCGAATATTTTTGAATATTATGAATATTTTTGACAGGTCTACCGAGATTTGGTGATTTCATGAAACTTTTTCACAGCTCAATCATGAAATACAGATTATATGGGTATTTCGATAGATTTTGATCAAATTGAAAATATGAATATTTTTGACAGGTCTAACAAGATATGGTGTTTTTCATGAAACTTTTTGACAGTTCAATCATGAAATACAGATTATATGGGTATTTCGATAGATTTTGATCAAATTGCGAATATGAATATTTTTGACAGGTCTACCGAGATGTGGTGATTTCATGAAACTTTTTGACAGTTCAATCATGAAATGTATTTTGTATGTAGTTTTGTATGTAGTTTATATTGTATGTAGATTATATGGGTATTTCGATAGATTTTGATCGAATTGATCCAATGGCAAATATGAGTATTTTTGACAGGTCTAACAAGATATGGTGTTTTTCATGTAACTTTTTGACAGTTCAATCATGAAATACAGATTATATGGGTATTTCGATAGATTTTGATCGAATTGATCGAATTGCGAATATGAATATTTTTGACAGGTCTACCAAGATGTGGTGATTTCATGAAAATTTTTGACAGTACAATCATGAAATACATATTATATGGGTAAATCGATAGATTTT
This sequence comes from Athripsodes cinereus, assembly GCA_947579605.1. NCBI lineage: Eukaryota > Metazoa > Arthropoda > Insecta > Trichoptera > Leptoceridae > Athripsodes > Athripsodes cinereus. The sequence goes on from OX388321.1 coordinate 6,278,585, forward strand.
GATCGAAATGACAATATGAATATTTTTGACAGGTTTACCAAGATGTGGTGATTTCATGAAAGTATTTAAAGTTCGATCATGAAAAACAGATTATAAGAGTTTTTCGATAGATTTTGATCAAATTACGAATATGAATATTTTTGACAGGTCTACCGAGATGTGGTGATTTCATAAGAAAATTTTGACAGTTCAATCATGAAATACAGATTATATGGGTATTTCGATATATTTTGATCAAATTGCGAATATGAATATTTTTGACAGGTCTACCGAGATGTGGTGATTTCATGAAACTTTTTGACAGTTCAATCATGAAATACAGATTATATGGGTAATTCGATAGATTTTGATCCAATGGCAAATATGAGTATTTTTGACAGGTTAAACAGGTTTATGGTGTTTTTCATGAAACTTTTTGACAGTTTGATTGATTGATCATGAAATACAGATTATGTGGGTATTTCAATAGATTTTGATCGAATTGCGAATATGAATATTTTTGACAGGTGTACCGAGATGTGGTGATTTCATAAAAAAAATTTGACAGTTCAATCATGAAATACAGATTATATGGGTATTCAGTTAGATTTTGATCGAATTGCGAATATGAATATTTTTGACAGGTCTACCAAGATGTGGTGATTTCATGAAACTTTTTTGACAGTACAATCATGAAATACATATTATATGGGTAAATCGATAGATTTTGATCGAAATGCGTATATGAATATTTTTGACAGGTCTACCGAGATGTGGTGATTTCATGAAACTATTTGACAGTTCAATCGTGAAATATTTTGATAGATTTTGATCAAATTGCGAAAATGAATATTTTTGACAGATCTACCGAGATTTGGTGATTTCATGAAACTATTTGACAGTTCAATCGTGATAGATTTTGATCAAATTGCGAAAATGAATATTTTTGACAGATCTACCGAGATTTGGAATTTTATTTTTTATGAAACTTTTTGACAGTTCAATAATGAAATACAGATTATATGGGTAAATTATATTAAATTGAATTATATTATATTATATTATACAGGGCAACCAAGTGAGGCTGCTGCAACTTAATTGAAGATAATTGGTGATATATATATTGTTTCAACGTTTGTATGATATTGATTGAATAAAGAAATATTTATTATTATTATTATTATTTCGATAGATTTCGAATAGCAAATATGAATATTTTTGACAGGTCTACCGAGATTTGGTGATTTCATGGAACTTTTTGACAGTTCAATCATGAAATACAGATTATATGGGTAATTCGATAGATTTTGATCGAATTGCGAATATGAATATTTTTGACAGGTCTACCAAGATGTGGTGATTTCATGAAACTTTTGAAAGTACAATCATGAAATGTATTTCATGGGTTCAATTATATGGGTAAATCGATAGATTTTGATCGAATTGCCAATATGAATATTTTTGACAGGTCTACCAAGATGTGGTGATTTCATGAAACTATTTGACAGTTCGATCATGAAATACATATATGAGTTTTTCGATAGATTTTGATCGAAATGCGAATATGAATATTTTTGACAGGTCTTCCGAGATGTGGTGATTTCATAAGAAAATTTTGACAGTTCAGTCATACAGATTATATGGGTATTTCGATAGATTTTGATCGAATTGCGAATATGAATATTTTTGACATGTCTACCGAGATGTGGTGATTTCATGAAACTATTTGACAGTTCAATCGTGAAATATTTCGATAGATTTTGATCAAATTGCGAAAATGAATATTTTTGACAGATCTACCGAGATTTGGTGATTTCATGAAACTTTTTGACAGTTTAATCATGAAATACAGATTATATGGGTATTTCAATAGATTTTGATCGAATTGCGAATATGAATATTTTTGACAGGTCTTCCTAGATGTGATGATTTCATGAAGAGTTCTGACAGTTCACTCATGAGATGAAGGTTTGTAAAGTTTTTTGATCAAAACGCGAATAATATATTTTTGACAGGTCTACCAAGATGTGGTGATTTCATGAATATTTTTGACAGTTCAATCATGAAATATGGATTATATGGGTAAATCGATAGATTTTGATCAATCATGAATATGAATATTTTTGACAGGTCTACCGAGATGTGGTGATTTCATGAAACTATTGAATGAATGAATATATCATGAAATACAGATTATATGGTTATTTCGATAGATCTTGATCGAATTGCGAATATGAATATTTTTGACAGGTCTACCTCTTGGTACTGGTGAATTCATGAAACTTTTTGACAAAACAATCATGAAATACATATTATATGGGTTAATCGATAGATTTTGATCGAAATGCCAATATGAATATTTTTGACAGGTCTACCAAGATGTTTCATGAAACTATTTGACAGTTCGATCATGAAATACAGATTATATGAGTTTTTCGATAGATTTTGATCGAATTGATCCAATTACAAATTTTGACAGGACAAGATATGGTGTTTTTCATGAAACTTTTTGACAGTTCAATCATGAAATACAGATTATATGGGTATTTCGATAGATTTTGATCAAATTGCGAATATGAATATTTTTGACAGGTCTACCGAGATGTGGTGATTTCATGAAACTTTTTGACAGTTCAAATGATTCATGAGAAATACAGATTATGTGGGTATTTCAATAGATTTTGATCGAATTGCGAATATGAATATTTTTGACAGGTGTACCGAGATGTGGTGATTTCATAAAAAAATTTTGACAGTTCAATCATGAAATACAGATTATATAATACCCATATGGGTATTCAGTTAGATTTTGATCGAATTGCGAATATGAATATTTTTGACAGGTCTACCAAGATGTGGTGATTTCATGAAACTTTTTGACAGTACAATCATGAAATACATATTATATGGGTAAATCGATAGATTTTGATCGAAATGCCAATATGAATATTTTTGACAGGTCTACCAAGATGTAATAAATCAAATGTTTTTGTGTTAACACTTTGGAAATTCATTATAATTAAAATGATTTTAAAAACACTGTATAATTTCCAAATTAAATTTATTCACCTCAAACGTTTTCGCCAAGGCTTCTACTTGGCATCATCAGGAGGACTAATTAGTTAAAGTTCATGAGTTAAATTAAAGTTAAAGTTAGTGAGTATGTTTTCTATTACTAACTTATACTAAGGGTGGGGGGGAGTTTGAAGGTGGGGGAGAAAGGGCGGAGTTGAGGGTGTTTGATAAGAGGGAAGGAGATGGGTAT